>OY796864.1:5045000-10045000 GCA_963680765.1 Agrochola lychnidis
AAAAAGGAGGTGGTTATATGTTCGTAGCGTATTTTTGTTTTTTTTTTTATTTGTGTCCGCCGATTTCTCCGTCATTTGTGAACAGATTTTGAAAATTCTTTTTTTGGTTGAAAGTGTATGCTCTCAAATTGGTCCCATATAAATTTTATTAACCTTGCTTGGGTAGTTTTTGAGTTAGCTACAAAATACGCATTTTTTTCCCACTTAGTATGTATATGATATGATAAGTTCCTGTCATTGGTAGCAGGTAGTGGTATTCGAATGTGTGTGGGGTACAACTAAGGAAGTCGGTGGCAAAAACCGAAAATACAAAACCCAAGACACCGACTTCCGAAATTAAAGTAATTTTTCACTTTGTAGTGTTTTGTTTTTGGAAGTCGTTTTTTTTTTTTGTAAGAAGTTTTTGGTTTCTATTTATTTTATCCTATAATTAAATTTCTATTCACATGTTGCAAAAAGTGTGGACCGGTGCAGACACAATCTTGAAATATAATTAATCAGTCTGACTTTTAATTCAAATAAATCAACGACTCATAATATTTTTACCTTTTTCCGTTCCATGCTTCTGTATCATTTTTTAATTTCGCTACTATCCGTACAAATGCTTCAGCAACTTACACGACTGTACAAACATTCCCATTGACATACACAGGTACGGTCAGCGCATTAGTATCATTGTTGAGAATGCGCAAGCGATCCGTAAAATTCGAACCCATAACCTTTTGATCCGTCCTTTTATGCTCAAATTTATCCCTTCGAGGAATCGTCTGAATGTGTGGGAACACGCATTTGAAATTATGGTTTCTCTTCAAAGAATAGAATATCCCATGGGGGACTTGAAAGGTGACCAAGGGGTCATGCTTTGGGGATGGGTATTCACATATGAATAACAATATTATGTGGTCATCAGTCCGTTTTGAGAGCACTGGTGGCCCGGTGGTATAGGCCGCGACTTACGAGTTTTTCGTAGGTTCGAACCTTGACAAGCGCTTTACTTTGTGTAAATTATTTCATCACCACTGCTCTCAAAACGGTGAAGGAAAACATCGTGAGGAATCCGGCATGTCCTAGAACCAAAATTTCGAAGACATGTGACATCTACCAACCCGAACTGGGCCCGCGTGGTGGATTACGGCCCACTCCCTCTCACACAGTGAGAGAGGAGGCCTGTGTCCCAGCAGTGGGAACATTATAGGCTGATTATACAGCGTGGCGCTTTAATGGTGACATTAATTTAACACACGTATACGGATTAGCGTTTTCTGTTAATGGAAATATTTTAATTTCATTAAACGTTATTATTTATTGATTTATTTACAATTTTCTAAAATAGTATCTTGGTGCAACCTGTACTTAACAACTGTAGCGCAAAGGTCATTTACCGGGATCACGGATCATAACATCACATCAATGAAAATAAAACGAATATCGTGCAAAGAGAAGGCGAATTGAAGGAAAGGGAGAGGGGTCCATATTGGCTCAACTAAAGTTCTTTACCCGAAATTGTTCTTCCTAACGATTTGTAATCCGAATGATCACTCTTCCTAAAATTTTTCATCCTAAAGTTTTCATTCATACTATTTGTAGTGCTACCGGCGATGTTCATAACACTCATGTTTCCGAAAATTGTAATTAATAATATCATTAATGTAAATATATTTAAACTCCTACTGTTTTTTATCATAACGCTTTTATCCCTAAACATAATTACCATAATATTTTCACTCATACTCAGAAAGAAACATTTACCAAGTGTTATAAAAAATATATGTGGGTAGAATAAAATACTTAGAAAAAAATACTATGAAAAAAATACTTAGAAAAATTTCGCGACCAATTTCGATGTAGCGCTCGCCGGCCGCTGCCGCGGCACCGCTCGCTTCGCTCGCTCGGCTCGCGCGTAGTTGGTCACAGTTCTAACCTAACCTAACCTATGGATATCTTTGCAGGGGGTCCATATTGGCTCAACTAAAGTTCTTTACCCGAAATAAAAAATTAATGTATATAATACTGATTATTATGAATAAAAAGAAATCTAAACAAAAAAGATATGACTTTGAATAATAGTATAAAAGATGGTTATGTTGAGAAAATATAGGGAAACAAATAAAATTATAATAGATGTTTATTGCTACTGACATTATGAAGTTGAATGCTTCGGAATTATGAACATTAGAGACAGAGTAGTTAGGAATTGTGATTGTTAGGATGAAAAATGTTAGGAAGAACATTTTCGGATTTCCAATTATCGGAGTTGAAAATTTAGGTGAACTTTGGCGCACCCAAGGGAGAGCCCTATGTCGGCGAGCGTTTGAAAATTTAATTTTTCCAATTAAAGAATTATTTATTCTTATTATATTTTTATGATTACTGACCACTAGCCCTACCCGTGTGTTAAATTAATGTCGCCATTGTAGCGACACGCTGTATATACAGTCCGTTTTCCGGTGTTATTATTAGCAGAGTTTACTTATGGTCGATGACTTGTTTCTACAATGTACAATTTGTATAGGTCTATAGGGAGACTTGTTAACAGCGGTGGCAATAAGCATCTATTGTTTTGACAAATAGCATCGAGACGATTTTGTAAACAATATTTCAAGTCTGCTGTATGATCTAGCAAGCATAATAAATAAACTTCGTCAGATAGTGGAGGTATTCAAGTTTTTGGAAATCGCTCATTATGCTCACATACACATACTCCCCTACATTTATGTATTTAGATATACGTGCATCTTAATATATAAAAATCACGTGTCACGATGTTCGTACACGCTAATCTCCGAAACCGATCAACCAATTTCAATGATAAAGCTTGAAAGATAGGATAGTTTTGAACCGGATAGGTGATATAAATTTAATTATCTAAAACCAAGATTTAGATTGTAGGTGAATAATTTAACTGTACCTACCCCCCGTCGCGTGACGTGTCGCATATTTTATGTAAAGTCAGCTGGTCCACGCTTTGTGTCTAAATGGAAAACTAATTTAATTCAACACTGCAACGTTCTGGATGCATCTCATTCTGAAATTAGACATTCATTTCACGCCAACTTAGCGATATTATTCTGCAAAATAACATTAAAGCTTGCAGCTGCACAAAACATTATACAGTGTGGATTCTTCATAATGTGCACATATCGAAATGAGGGAATCTATGCTTAATTTTAACGACAGAAAAAATATTTAAAAAAATCTAAATATTTAAAAAAAAAATCTTTTTATTGAATTAAAAAAAAATTGTAACAAAACTGTGTAACTTTTAAACTGAATCAGCTATGGCAATGAAACAAACTCCATAATGATTGGAAGTAAGTAGGCGTCCACATAAAATTAAAATTGAGAAAAAAAAACTACCCTCAATTGAAAATAAACATGTTTTTTTAGCAAAAATCTGTATTTTTTCATCAATTTTTACAATAATTGTAAAATTTATAAATACGATGCCCAAGAGAATAAAAAAACATTTTTTTGATACAATATTCTTCTTAATCAAAAAAAAATTTTTGACCATTTTTTCCGTCGATAAAATTAAGCATAGATTCGATCATTTCGATATGTGAACATTATAAAGACTCACACTGTATAATAGACTATCCTTTGCCCGCATTGTCACACACATGGATGTCGGAAAATATCCCACGGGAACGTACTACCGAGATTAAAAGTACGTTATGAGTTTATCCAGGTTATAAACTATCTGTGTGCCAAATTTCATACAAACCCGTTCAACCATTTTTGCGCCAATCCGGAACATACCGAAGTACATCCAGATTTACAGACAAAAATTCTTCGTTACTATTTTATTAGATTAGATAATAAATAGATAGCAAAAACTAAAATGTACACCAAAACAATAGATATTAAAAAACATGTGAATATTTACTTACACACACGTATTTCAAAATCAATCTGCCAAGCCTTTTCCCAACTATGTAGGGGTCGGCTTCCAGTCTAACCGGATGCAGCTGAATACCAGTATTTTACATGGAGCGACTACCTATCTGACCTCCACAACCCAGTAACTGGGTTATACGATACCCCTTGGTAAGACTGGTTGCCAGACTTTTGGGCTTCTGACGACTCGTAACGATTGTCAAAAATCCACGAATGACAGCCAGGACCAACAACTTAACGTGCTTTCTGAGGCACGGAGGAGTCTCGGTATGTAAAGATGGTCACCCAACCACAGACCAACCCCGGCAAGCGTAGCTTAACCTAATAGATCGTCCCGTACGACTTTTATTATTTAGCCACGAGCTCCTCACACACGTATTTACATAATTTTAAAACTAACAGACTTAAAATAATAATAGTAATCTACAAGTGTATAAAAGGGGGGCGGGAGCAATAGTCATAGGGCATCAAAAAATTCGTCCGCGTCGCTGTCAACAGGAAAAAATTTCAAAAGGCTGGCTGCATTGCCACGTTGTATGGCAATGCTGATTATTTGGCTAAAGAATAGGCCAGCCTTCTGGTCACGTGAAGAGGCGACTAACCGCTTAGCGATGTCTTAAAAAACTAAGTGGGCACTCGGACCACATGCCCCTAGTGTTTCAAGCCCAAATGGCTCAAACATATAAGTCCCAATAAGATTGGAGTATTTGCGTCGTTTGAGGTTTTCCACACCTACAGCAGCAGCCCCAGCACAGCCCGCCGTGCTATGAAGATGAGATGGCGCGAGGATGTCGACACACGTTGCATACCACACCAAAGGCCTACCTACCTTCCAAGGCATTATAAATAAATAAATTCATTTATTTCCATACCCATATTACGAGTAAATACAAAAACAATACACAAATTTGTAAGTTTTATAAGTGTCACTATTTGAGTCACTGATAAATGTCAGATCAAATCAATTAATGTCAAAAGCACACAGCAAAATAAAATACAATTAAATAGAACAATGAATTAAATTAGGTAAGTGAAGTCAGAAGCAAAAAGGAGATGTCCGCTTTTTGTAGAGACGTTGGTTTTTTATTTCGAGAAAAATCTAACCAGCATCAAACTACATCTAAATAAAAACGACAAAATATGGAACTAAGAACCACTGAAATAATATTTTTAGACCCCTCCATTTAAGAGAAAAATTATAAATTATTTAAAGTACAAACGTTTTATTTGTTGATGGCAACTATGATAAATATGATATAAATTGACACATGGTAGTCATTATTGTCAATCAATTGACAGTGATGACATTAACATGTGTCAATTTTGACAAGTTTACTATTTGAATATGTCAATATGACATAAATTGACACATAGTGCTGTCATTACTATCAATGAATTGACAGTAATGACAGTAACATATGTCAATTTTTACAAGTTTACTATTTTATGAGGTGTGTTCACTATATAATCCTAGATAATTAGAAAGGTTTGTTCGTTTTAGGAGTAAATTCTTACTAAAATAAAAAATATTTTTTCTCAAAATTGGAGGTCTTTAAAAATGTATGATATAGTTAGAACCACTAGTTTTTGGGGTGTCTATCCAAATATATTTAACTTATCCTGGTTAGAATTATTGAATAATAAAAAACCATTTTAGGACATGTCCTTTAAATTATAATATTCATAACATTAAATAATATGACAATTATGATCATTCCATCTGGTCTCTTCCCATCGTCGCGTGCCAAGCCAAGGTTCTAACATCACATCTCAAAAATATGTTACGTATGTTACACAGTCACAAAAAGACACATAAACTCGGGCCTTTTTCGGCGTCCCTTCCCGGTATTTTACTTGTGCACAAAAACACAAAAGATAAAAAGAAAACTATAACTAAGTTTATAAAAAGTTAAATGAACATTGCGACTTTGACAAGTTTTAAGATTGCACCAAGGGTCACGAAAATTGCTCGCTATGTATTGGGGTGTGCAATTTTACTGAAATACTAGTTTTAAAGTTTCTCCTTTTAGAACTTTGCGGTTGGCACACTGTGTAGCAAATTTTAGATAGACTGAACTTTGCTGAATTTAGCGTCGCCGCTTTATTTCATTTATTTTAGTGGTTTAATATTCTTACTACTAAAAGTCTTTAGGGATAAAATCAAATACTTTATTGTGGTAGAAGCAGCCAAGAAAGTTCATGAAAAAATGTACGTATTCTTTTTCATACAAAACTTTACAGACAAACAAAAATATAGTAACCCCCGTAACCCCTAACGTAAATGTTTAAAACAATCATAAATCTCCCACGACATCGTAATAAATCAAATCCCTCGAGTTAAGTACCTATTCAAACCATCTTTTAAGCAAAGCTGTAAATCTGACCTCTACGTTATCCTAGAACAAACAACAGAAAAAGGAAAATTATGTTTTAGATTCTGTAGGGAAAAAGCACTTAAGACGTAAACAAACAAATCAAAGAAGACACTATACCAGTGAGATTTTTCGCTTACCTTACCTTCGCTTATTAACATACCTTATCCTCCAAAAGGATAGAAAGAAAAGAAAAAAGAAAGAAAAATAGTTTATTCTGCACAAAATAAACGCACATTACCTACACAGAAAAAATTACATTAAAAATACACATTCACCAAAAGCCAAAAGCCTCGTATTTAATATTCGAATACTAATAAAAAGTTCAACAAATTTTGTCTATTGCTTATGTCAAGGCTAGATACCTAACCTACCAAAAACAATTTACAATTTTGTTTGCAATAACAAAGGAAAACAACAAACAATCAAAACATAAACAAAATGTCGATTGCCGAGTGAAATAGTAAAATTTTCTGTAACAAGCAAACAACAATAACAAGAAAAATTAATCTGTGCGTCGCATTTGTGCAAGAATAGGTCATTGCTCAGCGAAATGCCGCAACTTCGGACGAATCTACGGTTACGGCGCTGATTTTCAGCAAAAACCTCATAGACATGCCTCATGATAGGCAGAGGTACAACATTTCGCCAGTTATGTTTAAGTCCCATGTAATAAGGGACGAGCCTATTGCCATCAACCGGGCACAAATTTAGACTCCAAGCTGCTACTGAGAAATTCGAGATGAAAAAACCTAATAACACTTTGCAAGATCCGGGAATTGAACCCAGGACCTCATGCTCAGCAGTAACGCTTGCAACCACTAGATCCAACGAGGCAGTCCATCCAAGAGTCTAGCATAGACAGCCTATAATGTTCCCACTGCTGGGACACAGGCCTCCTCTTAGTAAGAGGGAGTGGGCTGTAATCCACCACGCGGGCCCAGTGCGGGTTGGTAGATGTCATATGTCTTCGAATTTTTGGTTCTAGGACATGCCGGTTTCCTCACGATGTCTTTCTTCACCCTTTTGAGAGCAGTAGTGATGAAATTATTTACACAAAGTAAGGCGCCTGCCTATATTTAAACCCATGACCTCATGACTCGTAAGTCAGGTCGCCGGTACCACTGGGCCACCACAGCTCAAGAGTCTAAACCATCTATTAAACTTATATAATTTAATGGGTTGTGTGACAAATTGAAGATTAAACACTTGTTCATACCTCACTCTCATTTTGTCATAATCAGTAAATCTGCCAAGCCTTTTCCCAACTATGTTTCCAGTCTAAACGGATGCAGCTGAATACCAGTATTTTACACAGAGCGACTGCCTGTCTGACCTCCACAACCCAATAACTGAGTAATACGATACCCATTGGTAAGACTGGTTGTCAGACTTTCGGGCTCCTGACGACCCGTAACGACTGTCAAAGATACAAGAATGACAGCTGGGACCAACGGCTTTGCGTGATTTCCGAAGCATGGAGGAGTCTCGATGTGTAAAGAAGGTCACGCATCCACGGACCAACCCTGGCAAGCGTAGCTTAACCTGATGGATCAATCCGTGTGACTGTTATTACTTAGCCAAAAGCATCATAATCATGGAATAAAAATCTCCTTACTTTATAACTCTCAAAACTAACCAGATTAAACTAAGTAGGCATTCCGTACACTAAATAATATTCACACAATCTTCCTATAAGCTTAAAAACCAAATATAATAAAACAAAGTAGTATGTAAGTAAACGCGGGAAATAAAGTGAATGAATGGTGCTATACATGCGATTGTGACCAATCAGTCGATGTCTAAAAAGGCTCGACTGGTTGTTCACAATGGTGTGCTGGTGCCCACGCTTATGTATGGAAGTGAATGTTGGGTGTGGCAAAACCAGCATGAAAGTAGAATAAATCCTGTGAAAATGCGTTCCTTGCGAAGCATGTGTGGCCTGACTATGAATGATAGGCTGAGGAATGATGTGATAAGACAGCGGTGTGATTTAAAAGAAGATGTAATGACAAAAATTAAAAAGGGTATGCTGAGGTGGTTTGAACATGTTGAGCGGATGAATGAAAGGCGACTAACAAAATGTATTTACAAGGCTGATGTAAAGGAAAAGGCCGGGTGGGGACGCCCTAGGAGGACATATATACTGACCTTATTGGTGATGTTCTTCAGAAAGGCCAGGTGCGTAGTACTCACAACCGGCGTGCGTGTATGACCAGATGTATGAACGTAAACGAGGCAAAAGGAGTATGTAAGGATCGTAGCAGGTGGCGTTCTGTAGTTTCTGCCTACCCCCATAGGAAGAAGGCGTGAGTTTATGTATGTATGTAATAAAAGTGAAGTTCTCCATAAACTTAAGTTGTAAAATCTACAAAGTTGAGATGGCATCCTACAGATAGCATAGCTGTATTAAATTAAGATAGGAAAGACGTCGTTTTGACGATGCAATTAGTGAAGAATCTTTCATCAAAGTTTAATACTCGCAGTTACTGGCAACGGTACTATATTATAGATGAAGTTACCGTTAGTTAGTGCGAAATTAAGGGGGATTGGATACTTGGGAACCACTATTAATAGAGAGAGCAGTGGTGGCCCAGTGGTGACGGCCGCGACTTACGATTTGTAGGTCGTAGGTTCGAACCCAGACAGGCGCTTTACTTTGTGTAAATTATTTTATTACCACTGCTCTCAAAACGGTGAAGGAAAACATCGCGAGGAAACCGGCATGTCCTAGAACCGAAAATTCGAAGACATGTGATATCTACCAACTCGCACTGGACCCGCGTGGTGGATTACGGCCCACTCCCTCTCACAGAGATGAGGCCTATGGCCCAGCAGTGGGAACATTATAGGCTAGTGATGATTAGTAAGAACTACATATTTTTGTGAAGTACGGAGAAGTATTTACTCATTACCCTTATTTCTACCGCCAAACTGCGTTGCTGTATTCTGCTTGTAATGGTCTAGTTTCCGGTATCCAGCATGTTTTTTAAGGATTCCGTATCCAAATTGTGCCAAACAGAACCCTATTACCAAGTCTCCGCTGTCCAAACATACGTCCGTCTGTCTGTCAGCGGGCTGTATCTCATGAACCGTAATAGGTAGATAGTTGAAAATTTCACAGATTTTGTATTTCTATTGCCACTATAACAACATCTTTTTTTTTTTTAAACATAAAACGTGTTTTTTTTCGGCGTTTTTTACCCGACTACTACGAAGCCAAAAAAGGATGGTTATTGCTAAATATTGTACGGTGGTACGAAACCCTTCGTGTGCGAGTCCATTCGCACATGGCCGATTTTTTTCTCAATGCAACGATGCATAATATTCCTATAATATTTCTCTAGCAATTAAGCACCCAAACGCGTACCGTTAATTCGAATGATTTTTGGATCGAGAATACCGCTATCCTATAGTATTTTGCTTCAAATTTTGGCGACAAGCACAAGTAGTAACACCCACAGATATGAATAAAGTATTAAAACTAAGTGAACATTTTGTGCGAAACGTTTACTACCGCGTTCGTGCTAAGACAAATGCTAAGTGAATGCCATGATGACCCAGCGGTTAAGGCTTCTCATGAACGAGGTTGTGGGCTCAAATCCGGGCAAGTACCAACTTGACTTTTTCAATTCATATATACTTTCTGAGTTTATCTTGGACATTACTGATATCGGTGAAGGAAAACATCGTGAGGAAACCGGCATGCCTGAGAGATATTTCTTTACGGCATGTGAAGTCAAGTCACAGGCCCATGGGTGGCTTTAAAACTCTCACACCAATTACCTTTTTTTTTCGGGTCGGAAATTATCAAATAACTTCTCCCGCTCTGGGCGGAGCGGGAGGGCGTATCAGACTCTTATTGACTAAAACCCACCCGTGTTCCTTCAGTTGCCATGTTGCCAGGGGCCACAGTATCTCTTTCGGACTTTTCCGCCCTAGCGGACCCCGTCAGACACCAATACCCTAATTGCGTAAATGATTATGACTAATTTGTTTCATTTTGATAGTTCAACATTCAACATTCATTGCGTTATTTACGTTGTTGGGCAATTTTTTTTTCCAACTTATGGATTAACAATCTGTTTCAAATCGACACAAATTGTGATCGATCGTTTTTTTTTTTCCTTTATAAAGTTTCACAATTGATGATACTTTATTCACATTACAATCTAGCCTATTAGCTAATAAGTAATTTAAATATAACTTAAACTGCTAAGTAACTATAAAATTAAGAAGTCGTCCAATAACGTCTTTCTTATTCACTATAAGTTAAGGGGAAGACACTTGATTCACGTGTTCTTTGTAAAAGTCAGCACTTGCACTACAGTTTAAGTTCACTTACTCTACACTAAACTAACTCAAAAGGTTTAACCCTTTTTTGATCGATGTGATCGATCGTGCATTACGCAATTAGGGTACAGGTTAGTTACCAACCACACAAAAAGTAGAAGTTTGAAGGGTATGGATGCCGGTGTAGTACAGGGACATAATTCAGTTTTATCTCTGGCATGGCAATGCACCTTCGATGCCTTTGGACTGCTCGCTAGTTAGTTTATCTGTCCATCACTTGCTCGTTAGCCATCCATTTACAGATATAATTATTATAATGCATATCAAACATAAAATCGGTTAGTTTTACTTTAAAATAAATGACTCTTCTATAAAGTTTTAGGGATAAGCCTAACTTATATCATTTAGTAACAATAATGGATCTAAAATCCAGGCGATTTAACATCTGCGTACTGTGCCAGCAGAATAATAAGTGCCCTAAGTCTTTTTTGAGGTCCCTACATATAAATCATTTGTCTAAAAAAAATTTGTTCGTTGCTATGTTTTGAAAATGTACAAAACTGACATTGGCACCTTCAGATCTATGTTATGTTATATTATAGGGTTTGGTTTTCGCACTTAGTCCATACAGGTGGACTCTCAAATCCAAAGTTATTTAGTTAGGGATGGTCCAGCATGTCTTTACTCTCCGTATGTGTCTGTATTTACGTGTGATTTTCCTGCATATATCCTAGGGTTGTAGAGGAGCTCATAGCTAAATAATAACAGCCGCAGGGGTCATCAAGGACACGGTGGAGCATACGGTGGTCTGCCCGGCTTGGGCGGAGCATCGCCGTTTCCACGTGGAGGCGATTGGTGGCAGTAATCAATCGCGTCCGGCACTAGTTCAGGCCATGGTACGGAGCGAGAGGAAATGGGAAGCCGTCACCTCTTTCTGCGAAGCAGTAATGCTCGCGAAGGAGGAGGCGGAACGTGTGAGGGAGAGGCAAATTTCGTGCACACGTTCCTCTAACCGCCGCAGGAAGAGACGCCCTGGGCGTCGGGAATCACAGGCAGATTTCCGGCCACCGTAGGTGCGGACTTGCGGACGGTGAGGAATGGGTAGCTCGCCGTCCGATAAGGACCAAGCCTGGGTCGACGGCGCGTTGTGTTCCACGCGAGCCTCAAAGAAATGTCAGCAGAATTGACGGGGTCCGCTAGGGCCGATGCCTGCCGGGGTTGCGAATAAGGCCGAAAGGAAAATCGTAGCCCCCCGGCAACATGGCAACTGAAGAAACACGGGTGGGTTTTAGTCAGTAAGAGTCTGACACGCCCTCCCGCTCCACCCAGAGCGGGAGAAGTTATTTGATAATTTCCCACACAAAAAAAAAGGTTCGATCCATCAGGTTAAGCTAGGTTAGCTGGGATTGGTCCGTGGATAAGTGACTATCTTTACATATCGAGGCTCCTGCGTGCCTCGGAAAGCACGTTAAGCCGTTAGTCCCGACTGTCATTCGTGGATCTTTGGCAGTCGTTACAGGTCATCAGAAGGCTGAAAATCTGACCAAGGGGTATACCCAGTTACAAGGTTGTAAAGGTCAGATAGGCAGTCGCTCCATATAAAATTATGATGTTCAGCTGCATCCGGTTGGACTGGAAGCCGACCCCAACATAGTTGGGAAATTTATTGATCTACGTGTAATATTCCTGCATTTATTCACTTCAATTACTCTAGTAGAAATTCTCTTCTAAACTAAAAAAGCCCATGGAACCACATGGAACAATCTAAATCCGTATTCTATAACAATGTTATAACATCGCCGTAAACCAGCGTTAAGATTATGATCAGAAGTAATGTCAGGTAAAACGATTTCTTTCATACCTGTCCCATTAAAAAGGATACACGGCGAATAAACTGGCGAAGATAACCAAGTCTCGGTTACAATGCGGGGATGATTTATTTTTTCGGTTTTATATGACTTCTTCTTAGAAGCGTAATAAGATGTTTATTTTGAAGTATACTTAGTTTATAAGAAAGAAACAAGCGCTGTGATACTAAAGGTCTTCACACCCACTCGTTTAAAATGATGCCAAAAAGTTGGCTTCTCTCCCTACCATACAACAACACTGAGGATATAGTGAGTTAATATACAAGCAAGTCATTCACACAAAACCCATACCTTCAACTCTCCACCATACGCACACTCTCACACACACATACCCACCCCCACACACACACTCACACACACTATAACATTTTTTTTTTTGTACTATTTATTTTTATTTTGATAGTTCACCCTTATTAACTATTCTGTCCATTTTCAAACATCCTGAAATTAAATTTAAGCTAACTCAAACATGTTTCGAATTAAAATTTAAGATAACGCGCCCCCAAGATACAGGCGCTGCCTAGTTTGGGGACCACTGTTTTAATACTATGGTAATAGTCGATTATACCATAAGGGAGCAAAATAATATTTTTACGGCGAGGGCGCTTTTTTGAATCCAGAGTGAAGTGAGGGATTCTTTAGTAGAATCCTGAGCGTAGCGAGGGATTCAAAGTACGTCGCCCAAGCCAAAAATATATTTTGCGCCCGAGTGATACACTCTACTTTTCATCAGAAAAGTATTTTCTATGAGAAAATAAAAGGCGCCTCATATTTTATTGTAATATTATTATTTAATAAAACATAGAGTAACAACTAAATTGAAATTAGATAGTACCTAATAATAAAACAACTAAAAACTTATATTTACATTTGAGACATTTTCGCAATTATGAAAATTTATTGTTACAGTTTTATTAGGAATAGAGATTGTTGTAGATTTTATATTCTGCGTGTTTGAAATAATGTCCGAATCTGGCTCATTTTGAGGAAAATTTGTCGGTGAATCTCATTGTTTGGATGTAGATGGGCGCGGCGACAGTGGCATGGATGGATTAACTGAAGATTGCAATTTAATGTTTTCCACGATGCATTCACATGTTTTCGCCTTGTTGTCAATGGAATCTTCTATATACCCCTCCGCTACAGCACTCGACTTCCATCCTCCATGTCGTTTGAGAACAGTTAAGTCCGCTCCAGAATCTATCAAAAGGGTAGCAGAAGTATGACGAAAACAATGTCCTGTATACAGTTTGATATCTGGTAACTTCAAATAAGTAGCGATTTCTTGTGGCATGTAATTTTTTTTTTTTTCCCATAACTTGTATGAAGCACTTGCCATTTTGATAAGTAAGATTGGTCTTCATATCAGCAGGACGCAGGTCCAGGTATTTCTGTACAATAGTTTTGTATTCTCCTCGGATTACGAAGGATTGGTCAATTTTTGTTTTTGTGTCTGTCTGCTTTACTAACAGTAAATCATCCGAGTGATTTTCGACTTCATCAACAGTTATTTTTAACAGTTCATTGCCACGACAAGCTCCATGTACTCCGAAAATTAAAGCCACCTGTAACAAAACCGAATGTGAATAAGACAAGTATCTATCGAAGTACAGGTTACAATAAAATGCAAATTTTATTGTAACAATTTAAAACACTATGGTTATACTTTACTAATTCACCATATACATAGTTACTTATGAAATAAGAACCACCCTTACTCTAAAATAGCTGATTTAATTCCAAATATAATTATTTAACCTCAAAATGGATACTAATACCCAAATTAATCTTAAAGTCGCTACCCCAATATCATAATCTAAAACTGTTTAATAAAACTACATATTCATAATATTTCAGGGATAAGGAAAATAATATGCCACACCAAGATATTTTGTCAGTCATTTATATTTCTTTGCCAACATCAAATTCAATATTCTACACCATACCATCACATCTACTATTCCCCACATAATATCATAATTCAATCCGTATTCTAATATTTACCATGAAACTAGTAGGTTACCTTAATTTACAGTAGATTTCCAACCAATACCATGCCAATCTATTTTTTTATCGACACAGCGACCAAGCACATCTTACCGTCACGAGCGCCCAACCCAGAAGGCAGGTTCCCGCACTACTCAATTGACACATCGAATCTTTGGGTGCCGCCAGTACAATATCCAACAATTTCGTATTATTAAATTAAAACCTAACACTACTTTTACGGCAAGAAAGACTTTGTCGGGTGCCTCATTAAAGAAAGTCTCCACGTTTTTGACTGAGAACACTTTGGATTTTTTAGGTTTAAATCCATCAGACATCCTTTTCAGATACGTTATTAATTTCGAATATGTGTCCAGTTTTACGTCGTTATTAGAACTGACCGTTGATTTTAGCATTGAGTAGGAACTCCAAAGAGTGGAAGGTTGTTTAGTTATGGCTAAGTACTGGAAGTAAACCAAAAACACAGATTCTGAAAAATTCTTGGCGCCTCTTGCATTTCTCCATTCAATAAAATTACCATAGGCTTTCATATATTTCTCCCGCGATTTTGCAGGTAATAGATTATCCATCACATTTCTTGCGTCAGTTCTAATACTTTCAGGAGTTAATTCTATACTTTCACAGTCACTTGAAGAATTCATTTTTCAAAACAAAACCATGAATTTCTAACAATCCGTGAAAATTGACGAAAACGCGGGCTGTGGTTCGCGCGTTTTTAATTTGATTTCTTTTTTTTTATTCAGCCGATGGCGCGACTATGGGCCGTAGTACCAGCCAGTCTTTATTCAAACAATATTTGCGGTCGATTTCTTTGGCGCTGAATAGATGTTCCAAATTCAAAAAGCGCGCGGCAAAGATAATTGCGGCGCACTTATAAAGAGGATTAAAAACTCATTACTACCCGTGAAAAGTTTATTTTAGAAAACACCACCTTTGGGTGCACTTAAAGGCGAACCAAGTCGTCCTTTTCGAATAGAAGGGATGAAAATATTATTTTCTGAAAGTTATTTCGTAACAATGGACCAATAAAAATTATTCTTATTCTAATGTTACATGTGTAGGTTATTAAAAATGCTGAAAACTTATAAGAAACAAACTTAATTCATTTTACAATAACAAGATTTTTAAATAGACATTGAAGAGTGAACAGTAGACACAATGTTGCCATTATATAAAAACAGTTGAAAAATACCTTGCTATTAGTGCTAAAAGAGGGTAGCTTACGTCGACGCAAAAACCATGGATTCAGTAGATAATTCTGAACACCTCTGCGTTGAAATTTTTAAGGTGAAACTTTTATTACATCGTCTCAAACTTTTTCGTCTGTGTGTTGCATGTCGCGTGACGGTCGGCCGCGGTTTAGGGGTAAAGTGAAAGGCACTCGTCAGAGCAGTCAAGGCCAATATGGCGGCGCCTATAGAAGTTTCACTTTTACCGTGGTTTCATAAAACCACACAATCCTTTTTTCGTCGGTTATTTTTTTTAAATCTGCTGTTCCCTACATTTTGATCGCGTAGGTATTTCATTTTTCTATGAAATATCTGTTTTTTTTAAAAAACTGATAAAAATTTCAATGCAGTTCAGAATCATGTTCGATGTATCTTCCACTCTATATAATAATTGTGCATTTTTTAAATTATTTTTGAACAACATGTCTAAGCTACGTCAAGTTGTCAATATATTACGCTACGCTAACCTCTCAAATCGTAGGCTATCAATAAGGATCGGTAAGTTTATAATTTGCTACGGCGTAGCATACAATATGAGTCAAGCCTACGACGTAGTGTAGCGTAGCGCTACATACTACAATGCGTCCAAAAACGGTACGCGCAACTGCTACGGCGTAGCCATAGCGTAGCAGATAATTTTGGTAAGCGTAGCGGTAGAATGTGAGTATAATTCGCTACACCGCAAGTTTATGCTACTCTACAACAGTTATTTGAAATACTTATTTTTAAAATGCAAAAAAAATAAAATGCAATGCAATGTATTTTATATTTTAATACCTTTAAAAAAAAGCATTTTGCATTTTTTTTTTTAAATACTTTTCGAGATGTATTTCATATTTGTAAAATGCAAAATGCTTTATTGCTAAGTTTCGCCAACATTACCACTCAAATTTTCATGTAAATGGGTCAGCGATTCGACAAATAGCCACTAGAGGCGCTGCAAGTGCTGCAACCTTGTGAGTCTGTGTGCAAAGTGACAAAACAAAATGAAGGTTCTGTGGAACATGATGCTACGCCATAAAACGAGATTGGTTTTACTTCAATTACCGGTTTTTCTGTTTCGACGCCGTTATTAGTGTTTATTATCTTTACTAATATTATAAAGAGGAAAGATTTGTGTTTTTGTATTATTTTATGTAACGAATAAACATAAAAACTACATAAAACATAAACATAACATCACGCCTTGTTTCCCCGAAGGGTAAGGCAGAGGTGTCCCTGTAGCAGGTACACCCACATTTCGCCAGTTATGTTTAAGTCCCATGTAATAGGGGGCGAGCCTATTGCCATCAACCGGGCACAAATTCAGACTCCGGGCTGCTACTGAGAAATTCCAGATAGAAAAACCCAATAACACTTTGCCCGACCTGGGAATCGAACCCAAAAAAACAAAAAACAAAAACTACTGGACCGATTTTAAAAATTGTTTCATCAATGAATAGCTACATTATCAGCGAGTAACATAGGCTATATTTTATCCCCGTACTGCCACGGGAACGGGAACTATGCGGGTGAAACCGCGTGACGTCCGCTAGTCAAAAATAAAGTGTTGGATTTTTAACACTAATTTCATCTGAAAGTATTATATTTGAATAAAGTATTTTGAAAATACGTATTTTGCATTAAGTATTTAAAATACAATAAGCAAACGTATTTTGCATTTGAAATGGTAAATTAGAAAACTATTTGCATTTTGTATTTAAATACTTTTTAAAACTATTTCGTACATCGCTCCTCTGCAAGCTCACAACGCTATGCTCCTTTTTATGCTACACACTCAAAAGCTATAGCTTCAATAAGCTAGCTCAGCTTTTATAGCCTCATACGGAAACTAAGTGTACTAAGAACTAAGGCATTCTTTATTAAACCGCATCGTAAACATTGGCTTCATAAAATACTAATATAACTTCATAGAAATCCACTTTCCTCGGACGATCTTTATAGCTTGAGGGGGAAATAAATACAGTATCTACCCTCGCTTCTTAGATTAACACGGTCAACATTTTCATTTTGATATCAAATAAAACGTCGATTTTCGAGACTCAGAAGAGTTGTTTCAGTTGTAGACTGAACAAATTTATCTTAACACAGTTTTTTTCAGTAGATTTTGGCAAATTTGATGTTCTGTTGCAAGTAGATATGTGGGCCATCGTTGTTTTTGAGTTATTACCATTTTATTTATTTTTTGGCTGGGAAATTATGAAAAAACTTCTCCCGCTCTGGGTGGAGCGGGAGGGCGTGTCAGACTCTTACTGACTAAAACCCACCCGTGTTCCTTCGGTTGCCCTGTTGCCGGGGGCCACGATTTCCCTTTCGATTTTATTCGCAACCCCGGCAGCCATCGGCCCTAGCGGACCCCGTCAATTCTGCTGACATCACTATGAGGCGCGCGTGGAACACAACGCGCCATTGACCCGGGCTTGGTCCTTATCGGACGGCAAGCTACCCATTGCTCACCGTCCGCAAGCCCGCGCCTACGGTGGTCGGCAATCGGCCTGTGATTCCCAACAGCAACCTGCGGTTAGGGACGTGAGGGCGCGAAATTTGACTCTCCCTCACGCATTCCGCCTCCTCCTTCGCGAGCATTACTGCTTCGCAGAAGGAGGTGACGGCCTCCCATGCCCAGTTATAGTCTTCCTAACGACAGTCTTGACTAAACTGCCTTAAAAAAAATTGTTAAATCATTGACATACTTTTAACGAAGCTTAAAACATTGTATTTTATGTAGCTTGTGGCTTTCATTTGTACGTGTATCATGCACGATACTGACGAAGTAATAATGATCATTTCCAAGCAAAAAATATCACAAAGCCTTCCATCCCCTATACAATTTTCTTTATACGAGAAGATTCTTTATTCCACCATGGTTATTGTCAATTAAACGCTCGTTATCTTGCAGGCGATGAAAGCCGAAGGGAGCCGAGCGCTTCCGAGTCAAGACGAAGACGGTTACCTTAATTATTGTGAGCGCAAGTAACTTCATTTTGTACTCACTGACGTTTTAAGGTAGGTAAGTTCTAATGGAATGAAATCTTGATGAGTAAGATTTTTAATTTTTAAAGAAACTTATAAAGGCTGATTTGTAATTTGACGTGTTCTTTCGAGGACGTGATGGATAGTATGGTAGTTTTTCAGTTAGCTTCAATAATACGTATTTTTTCCACTAAGTTTATGTGGATGATGTTATAATAACTTCCTGTCACTGTAATTTACATAGCAGGTAGGTACCACAACTAACCTACCAACTTAAAAAAAGCAGCACAAAGTGAATTTTGGAAGCCGGTTGTTTTTTTTTTAGTGAAAACTTCTTTAAGCACGTTGGGCATTATTGAGATGGGAAAAAACAATTGAACTTGCGACACCGTTATCGACACCTCATTTTTGTCAACGCGATTGTGCTCTTTATTTATATTAAGTTACGGACCAATGT
Organism: Agrochola lychnidis; assembly: GCA_963680765.1. Classification (NCBI taxonomy): domain Eukaryota; kingdom Metazoa; phylum Arthropoda; class Insecta; order Lepidoptera; family Noctuidae; genus Agrochola; species Agrochola lychnidis. The sequence goes on from OY796864.1 coordinate 5,064,097, forward strand.
TCTATACAAGTATTTTTCTTCCACTAAGGTGATTTTTCACTACTGTCGGTACTCCCGGAGTGTTTTAGCTAAGTTACATAGTTTCTTTGTAGTTTTGGAGCGAGCATCACAAAGTACGTAGAAGGGATGATACTCAAAACTGAAGCACAAAGTAGAATCACTAAGGAAGCTATGACAAACAAGCAATGAGTTAACAAAGTCAAACTGCATGTTGAGGTTTTCATTTCATGAATGTTCGGCATCTGTATGTATAGTCAAGTACGAGTAAGGTCCCAACAATCTCATAAACTCATAAATGGTTCCTCTCATAAATAAAGAAGAAAGAAAGAAAAAAACGTTTATTTGCGGTAAACATGTCGCAAAAATAGTTTAAAATACAAAAATGAGAAAAGATTGGGGGAAGCATGCGTCACATGCACGCAAATCGGCTATCGCTCAGCATTATGCTACGACCCTATGCAAGACAGAGCCCCAGCGCTGGTTTTCAGCGACAGCCGGCGCCGACGTAATGACGTCAACCGGTGCAGCAAACAAATATTAAGACGCTGTACCTGTACAAGTAAGAAATGAGTATATAAGGGGAAGTTTAAAAGTGGCGCCAGTGACTGAAAAGTTGAAAGGAAATCGTTTGGCCTGGTATGGGCATGTGATGAGGAGAGAAGAAACGCATTTGACTAAAAGAGTGATGAACATAAATGTTGTTGGATGGAGCGGGAGAGGAAGACCAAAGAAAAGATGGATGGATTGTGTGAGGAATGATATGAAACAGAAGGGAGTGAATGATAGCGTGACGGTTGACAGGGGAGAGTGGAAAAAGAAAACGTGTTGCGCCGACCCCAAGTAACATGGGGCAAGGGCAGGAAGATGATGATGATGACCAGTACAGCGTACTTAAAGAAAAATTATTTATTATAATTAAAATGTGTTGCAATATACTAAACAGATATAAAAAATAAATAGACATACTTTATTCTATGTTACGAGAATACCATCCCCAAAAAAACGTTTTACGTTCAAGACATCTTGGTACTTGATGTAGGCCGCTCGACAGTGGCGACAAAACCAGTTGGCCTCTTATACTTTTACTAGCAGCGCCCCGCGGTTTCACTTGCATAATTCTCGATTCCGTAGGAATATCGGGATAAAAAATATTAAATTTATTAATCCAGGTTATAAACTATCTGTGTGCCAAATTTCATCCAAATCCGTTTAGTAGTTTTTGCGTGAAAGAGTACCAAACATCAATCCATCCATCCTCTCAAACTTTTGCGTTTATAATATTAGTAAGAAAGAAAGAAAAATAGGTTTATTTGTCACAGAAACACGTGCATACATAAAAGATAAGTAATCAGAGAACAACACAAAGTACATAACAAATCACGAGCATAGAACAGAAATTACTTAGGCGGCAGCTGCACGACATGACTGTGACAAGAAGGCTTCCACTCAGCATGATGCAGTGCTATGGGGGACCCACAGCACAGCGCTGATTTTCAATGGTCACCCGAAAAAAAGATGGACGTAGTACGTTTTTTTTTTCCACAATGGGGATGCTCTTGGCCGGCATCACACCTAATGATAAGTGATGATCAGGCCGAAGGTTGAAGCCAGCTTCACCCGAAATCTTCAACCACAGAGGAGCTGGCTATCTTACCTCTAACTGCCGAAACACAACAATGCTGTTATGATGACCGATTCAGATAAGATGGTGGGAGCTAACCTGGCGGACTTAGAACAAGTCCTACCACCAACCAAACCGAGCAAAAAAATTTTGCCCTTACTGGGAAACGAACCTGGTAGCTCTGGGTCTGAGACAGGTGATCCAACCACTAAACCACAGAAGCGGTTAAAACTGTATACTACGCAAGGTCAAGGTCAAAGCGTAACCACTGATATGCGGTTGACTTTACGATAAAGCATATTCTACCCATAAATCTTATTCTTGATCATAATAACAAGAGAAATCGAAATCTATTACCACTTGTGGTTGGGTTTAGAAACTTGTCACCTCGCTAAAAAGAATATGAAGTTATTTGAGGGTTCTTGAGAGTCTACTGAACCCTCCACAACTTTTTTGTTGCCGAAGACACATATTTTTTTTTTTTTAACAATTTTACCTTGAAAATGTGTCTCCTGTGAACTTGTGGGGACGGCTTAGCCTCTTCCTCTCTCCTCCCTTCCAGCTCCCTCTAAATTTCATTTATCAACCTTTTTATGAGATTTCCGTCATATAAAAAAATCGTTAAAAAAAACTATGTATCCGGCGAGAGGGGATTGGGGGAATTCACTAACCCTCCCCCTCCCCTCTTCCACCCTCCTCTACCCCCTATCGAGGCGGCACGTTTCTAAACTTTAACCATCACTTGCACCGTGAACTGTGGTACCTACAACGTAATTGAGGAGATTCAGCCATCTCACTGTCTAAATATTTTCCTCAATCAAATTTCACAGCTCCCTCAATAAAATAAACGGCCTAAACGTTCATAAAATGACACATTTTTGTCAACAGAAGCGCGATAATATAATGCATTTAAATTCCCATTCAGAATCACCGTCACCTTAAACAGACGAAACTCGAATGAAAATTACAAAGACGATGGTAAAGACGTCGTTTAAAAGTATGGCCTCTTTGTGTTCTCACGCTTAGATCTCCTTCAAGCTAAATTAAGTCTTCGTTCCTTGTGACAAGGTTTGATATTGATTGAGAGTGTTATAAGGCAATGTCTTCATCGTACAGCTCCTAATTCGTTTGTGTCAATTGATGTGAATTTAACTGTTCTATCACTTTATGTATTGATTGATTAATTGTTCTTTCCTTATGTATAGAGTAGGTGTGATTAGATTGAATATTGAATTATTTAGAGAACAATGAACTTTTGGGAATAGTTTTAGTACAAATTACATCGATTTTCACGTGTAGGTAGGAGATCAATGCGCATAAAACCGACTCGGTATATATTTATTTATTTTTTTGTTAGCACAGTCGGTAGTCGAGACGGAAGTGACGAATTGAGTGGGGAGGAAAAACTATAGTAAGGCTTATTTAAAAAGGAAATTATAATAAACTTAAAAAAGGAAAAACTAAAGGACTTTGTCCGTTTTCGGCTTCGTGTGGACACGATGCTCGAAAAGAAACAAAGATCGTTCACCGTCCATACATTTTTGGGCTAAATTTGAAAGTCAAGCCAACATAAAAAAGTCATATTCCATTAGAACATATTATTCTCTTCACTTTTCACAATGGGACCATATTTGTAGGGTCATTCCCTGCGCTGTTATTCGAGTTTGGAAAATACTATTTTCAGTAGTTTTAGTTAAAAGAATAACTGTAATGTAATTATAGTAATAGCTTTTTATGCCAGTTAACATTACAGTTATCATCTTTTACTGTAAAACTAGGGCTCTAGGGTTATTCTACACATAACTACAGTGTGCGAAATAGTTTTTTTTTTCGGCTGTACTAGTATTAGCTAATTGAAATAGGTATCAGTCGTAGGTTACACAAACTGAAAATAATATTTTTCAAACTCATATAACAGCGCAGGGAATGGCCCTACAGATTTGGTCCCATAGTGAAAAATGAAGAGAATAATATGTTCTAATGGAATATGACTTTTTTTTGTTGGCTTGACTTTCACATTGAGCCCAAAAATGTATGGACGGTAAACGATCTTTGCTTCTTTTCGAGCATCGTGCCCACACGAAGCCGAAAACGGACAAAGTCCATTAGCTTTTCATTTTTCAAGTTTATTATAATTTTGTTTTAACACAAGCCTTACTATAGTTTTTCCTCCCACTCAATTCGTCACTTCCGTCTCGACTACCGACTGTGCTAACAAAAAACTTTGCTCAATTAATCCAAGTAAATTGCTTTCTTAGGAAAAAGGTAAGACTTTTTAAGCAAAAGACTTTAAACGACTTTGTTAAGACACTATCGGGGATTATAAGAAAAACTGCATTCTAGAACATTCTTCTAGTTATACTTTTTGCATAAGTCTCTGTCTGGATAACTTTGAAATAGCGAAGCAATTCTCTTTAATTTTGTTAGAGTATCTATTAGTTTTAGTAACAAAGGAGTTTCATAGACTTTAATATTATTATTGTTATTTAGTTAAATATAATTACTATTCTTAAAAGGTAGGAGAACAGTTAAATAATTGTGATTGAATCACAATACGAGGGTTTTAGAGGTAATTCCTAATTCGCTGCATCATTGGTTGGAAAAATTCATCTGCTATAGTCCGGGACGGAGGAGCGGGGGCGATTACTCAGTACGGCGCCGTACAATGACAGCAAGCGCCCCCTCCCCTCCTTCCCACCGCTCACATACTTAAGGCGCGGCCAACTAGTTCCGCGCAGACTTTAGCGCTCAACAATGTAACTATCGCAATGAACGTGGCAAACTGTCGAAATGAAAGGCATTGTGATCGATTGCCATTGTTTGTGTGCTACGCAATTACCCCGCAGGTTGAACTGTAACGAAAGCCTTACTTATTCTCACCTAATATTAATTATTATATGGAAAACAGCAACGCGGTAGATTCTACTTTGAGTAAGAAACCCAATGTAATCTGACATTTATGCACGGTGATGCCTGCAGATATACTTTTGTATGTTATTATTATTATTTATTATATCTGTCACAGATTGGTGTATATTATAAGTACTGTTTACATTATTTTACTACAGTACCTATTTTTGTTTTGTGCAAATCTTTAAACCTTTTCCATACGTCATTTTCCGGTGACCACTGGAAATAAGTGCTGTGCTGTGGATCCCCCACAACACAGCATTATGCTGAGTGGAAGTCTTCTTGTCACAGTCACGACGTGCAGCTGCCGACTTTTTCTGTTCTGTGCTCGTGATTAAGTAGAATTTTAAGCTATTGCATAGCTTTTATCGCGGGCTTTGAGCGCGGCGACCGAATCAAGAAATTCCGTAACGTAACGAAAATAAAACCTAACACCCCCACTCCGCCTACCATGTAATGACGGTTCCCATGACAACGTGATGTTGTCATGGGGGTTACAAATGCTATGCAATAGCTTTACCGCGGCAGTCCCCGAGTGCCACACATTTTTTTTAAATTGATCTTGTTATATGCACGTATTTCTGTGATAAAAAAACCTTCTTTTCTTCCTTTCTTTTCTTTGATCAGAAATGGTTGAAAAGATACAAAAATAAATTGTGAAAAGAATTAAAAAAAAAAGTTATTTAAAAAACAAAAAACCCGACTGCAAAAACACATAACTGAAAAGAGAAAAACAAGCATTATAATCTATAGAATTTTGGTATTGCAGGCGGGACAAACAAAATTTACACCATCATTTCAGGTTATTGGTTTGTCCCGCCTGCAATACCAAAATTCTATAGATTATAATGCTTGTTTTTCTCTTTTCAGTTTTGTGTTTTTGCAGTCGGGTTTTTTGTTTTTTAAATAACTTTTTTTATTTCAAGCTTTTTAGTTTTATTAAAATAACTAGCTTTTGCCCGCGGCTTCGCCCGCGCGGATGTCAGAAAATATCCCACAGGAACGAGCTACCGAGATTCAGAGTATCCTATGTCCTAACCCAGGTCATGGCCTATCCGTATGCCTATCATCTAAATCCGTTTAGCCGTTACGGCATGAAAAGGTAACAGGCTGATACTAAATCTGTTTTAGGGTTCCGTACCTCAAAACGAAACATTAAAGCCCTTAGAGGATGACTTCAGTGTCTGCCAAGACCCTTTTTCTCAGGAACGCGTGGAGGCATCAAGTTGAAATAGATATTAAAAACTTAGATCTACGGTCTCTTGGAAGTGTAACGAAAATCAAATTTCCAAGTCAACGTAATAATGGGCACGCCACAACTGTGGCAATAAGTTCCCTCATTGAAGAGTGGCTAGAGAGGCGCCACGGCGTCCATACCTTCCACCTGCCGCAGGTTCTCACCGGACACGGTTGTTTCGGGAGATTCCTGTTTCAGATAAGGTGGGAGGAAACGCCCGGGTGAGACCATTGTGTGGATCGCCCGGAGGACACGGTGGAGCATACGGTGGAGGTCTGCCCGGCTTGGGCGGGGCACCTCCATGTCCTCGTGGAGACGATCGGCGGTGGTGATTTTTCGCGTCCGGCCCTGGTCCAAGCCATGGTACGCTAGGGCCGATGCCTGCCAGGGTCGCGGGAAAGTCCGAAAGGGTTACCGTGGCCCCTGGCAACACACAGGCAACTGAAGGAACACGGGTGGGTTTTTGTCAGTATAAGCCTAACACGCTCTCCCGCTCCGCCCAGAGCGAGAGAAGTTATTTGATAATTTCCCACCCAAAAAAAAAGTTAATGATATAAAAAATATAGCCATTTATGCCGCATATTTTGACACTCGCAAATAAACCAGTCTATTTGGTACTTCCCGTTGGTCCAGCAGCATGAAGTTTGGCGAGAAGTAAGGTCAAGTAAAGAGGATAATCCGAAAATTGGTAATTTATAGTTCTATAATGAACGGCAAAGTTAAGTTTTTTCTGCAATCTGAGATTAAAAATTCAAAGGCCGTGTCTTGAAGTAACATTTAGTCTGTATTTAATTACTCTAATAAAAGTTCTTTTTCAATTGAAAAAGAACAACATTAACATTAATACATAACAACATAATATGTTATTATTCATTTTAAGTTTGTCCTTCAATACAGATTTGGAAATTTGGGCAGCCGAGCAGGCACAGCTTTGAAACGGGACCCTCAGGGCACAAGTTCTATTCACACTTGACCGGTTTTTTTTACAAATTTTATATGATTCTAATTAAGTTTAAATGATTCTAAATGCCTTTCTTAAAATACAAATTGTTCGTTTTACTATTATTGTCACCATTGATTTGTAGTACCTACTCTTGCCGCCATTGAACATATTAATACAGGACCTGCATGTTTGAAAAGTTAGTTTATGAATTTAAATTGTAATAACTTTTAATAAAGACTAAATGTTAATCCAAGATACGGACTATGACTATATTTCCAATCCCAAAAATCTCTTGAAAAGAAGACAAAAAAACAATATTACATGTGAATTTTAATATCATCCCATATTTTACCCTCTTGAGGGATAATTTTTGAAAAACGCTGAAATACGTCATTCTTGATTTGTTACCAAAAGCACAAATTTTAATTTTCATAGCCCTAACTTAAGAAATGATAGGTTTCCCATACAAACTTTCATCCCCTTAGGTTTATTTTTGAGACAAAAATTTGCTTATGTCCTTCTCCGGGATGCCATCTATCTCCTTGCCAAATTTTATCGAAACCTGGTCAGTGGTTTAGGCGTGAAAAGGTAACATACAGACAGACAGACAGACAGAGTTACTTTCGAATTTATAATATTAGTATAGATGGATGAATTGATGATTGACTGCTTAGCTGCATAAAAGTATAGCGGATTGATAATAATCATTTAAAAGTTAAATCTGTTACTATCTGCTACATTCGGTCCTTATTCAGCCCAGTGAAGGATTGGAATAATTCAACTGTTGCATAGTATATTGTGTTCATTTGAATAATAGTAAGTACCTCATTAAAAATATTTTTCAACATACAAAGGTATACTTGTATTGTGTTCTATCTCCTCTCATTTCCTACGAAATGTATGGGAGTTATTTTTCAATTTCTGACTTTTCTCGTACTCAAACCTCAGTTGGCCCAAAATAGTGTTTTGATCCTAATAATAAATAATAAGAAATAGGATCGACTGGCATCAAAAAAGTTTTTGTGAAAATTGGCCATTTTCTTACTGACTGTATTTTTTTTTCAAAATCTGTGAATGCAGATCAAAATGTTTCAAAATGTTAAGGACAGTCTCCTAAGACCGTTTTCTTGTAGCGACAACGGTTAAGTTACCTGCCCTTATTGCTCCAACTCAAAATCCACTCTGTATATTATGCTATGATTGACTGCTTAGCTCCATAAGGGTACAAAAGGTAAAATCCGTAACTATCTGCAATATTCTTACCTTTTGGCTAGTCTTTTTACAATTTGCGGTAAACTATATAAGAATACGAACATAATGCTATATTGCTCATCCCCCATAGCAAATAGCGTGATAATAATTTTTGAAAAATCTATTGTGACGTTTCCATTATTTGACTATAAAGTTTATTTATACCAATTTTTAAGTTAATTAAGCTACACAGTAAAATCCTCCATTGTAAAAATTAATACCCCGTTTCACCCCATTAGGGGTAGATTTTCAAAAAACCCTGATATACGTTTTTATTTATTTTCAGTTTTAATTATAAATACTGAGTTTCGAGTTAATTAGACCGCTCGTTAAAATTCTTCCATACAAACTTTGATACCCCCCAATCCTCCTTTAAGGGGTGTGCTTTAGAAAAACTAAAAGTGGCAAACTTTATAATTTACATAGATAAGTATTCGGCTAAGTTTCAAGTTTATTAACTCAAGGAATAAGATTTTTACAATATACAAACAAAATCCACCCTCTTAAAGATCGAATTTCCAAAAATCCGTTCTTAGCGGACGTCTACTAACTATAAACTACCTTCCTACCAAATTTTATCGTCATACGTCAAGCGGTTTTCGATTTTTCTTGATGACTGAGTGAGTGAATGAGTGAGTGAGTGATCTTTCGTTTTTATATATTTAGATTAGATATTAGCTTTTATTTGATACCAATAATGTTTTTTTTTAAACCTACCCCTCCCTTTTTTTCTATTTGCAGATGCAATATATAAATATTATATAGCCTATGACACTCCCACAATTAATACGAATCTAACGACACCTCACATGTTAAAATCCATCAAGCCGTTTAGGCTACAGAGCGTGCCAAAGAAATAGACATACATACATACATACAAACATACATACATACATACTCTCGAAAAACATTACCCTCCTTCTGGGGCAGTCGGGTAAAAAGAAGATAGTACCTACGGCCAGTAGAACACTTGGCAACGTTGGATAAATTAACAACTTTACTTATAAAACATTAGAAAACCAACCTAAGTTAAAATAGCTAACTTAAAGAAGGAAAGTATTTTATAACTTAGTAACTTAACGTTCTTACAGCAGTTTAAAAATCTACTTACATGCTACATTAAAAATTGAACCTCAACTTAACATATTAAGACATTTTCTTTTGAAACTATTTTAATTTAACTTTCAAGTAGTTCTTAGATTAATGATAACGATAAAGTACACCATTATGCTATAACCTTTTAAACGTTAAAAAAATGCTCTAAGTTTGTTAAAAGTACACTGATCTTCAAAACTTAGTACCACACTTTTGAAATTGCAATAACTTATACAAGCATAGCATAATCAGCCTATAATGTTCCTACTGCTGGAACACAGGCCTCCTCTTTTGTAAGTGGGCTGTTATCCACCACGCGGGCTCAGTACAGGTTGGTGGATGTCAGAATGTTTAGTTCTAGGACATGCCGGTTTCCTCACGATGTTTTCCTTCACCGTTTTGAGAGCATTGATAATGGAATTATTTACACAAAGTGAAGTGCCTTCTTGGGTTCGAAACCACGACCTACAACTCGTATATAATAACCCTGAACTTTAATCTCAGAGCAGTGGGCTTACCAATAATGAATTAAGGGTGAATTTCACCAATGAGACTGAATCAACACATGAAACCACGTGCAAGAGCTGTCAGTGACAATATTCTATAACAATGATGACACTGACAGGTCTTGAACGTGGTTTAAACTCCAGCCGTCGAGAGATTGCGGTCATGACACCTCTCAGTTGGACACGGATAGGAACAAATAAAAATTCGTAAGACATATAGAGGCATGAGGAACAGGGTGTAAAATTCACTCATCCTCTATAAAAACCGGCCAAGTGCGTGTCGGACCACGCACAATGAAGGGTTCCGTAGTTGGGATGAATTAATCTCAAAAACATGTTGTTGAAAAATATTTTCTCCCATACGGAATGTTTGGGAAAACATGTTTTTGGAACTGCAAAGTTAAGTTGGTCAATTATTACTCGTTTACTTGTAGAGCCTACTTAGCTGTGATAGTTTTCCTTTTAATTTCGTTATATAAACTACTGTTACAATTTTTTTCATACACCCAAAACCAACCATTTAGCCGGCAGGGGGGGAGAACACTTGACTCTAACAAAAATTAGCATTTCAAAGCTTAATATTTCGCAAACGGATCCCTGAATCCAAAAACGGTTTTTTTACAAACTCGCAATGTTTTTAAAGGACCTTTCCAATCAGGGTTGTAACGGATGTCATATAACGGATGAGGATGCGGATGAAGATATCGAGATAATCGGGTTTGAGGATGCGGATGAGGATGCGGATGAGGATACGGATATTGGAAAATTGTTGTTGGTTGTTTATGAGGGTGCGGATGTCGTACAAAAAATAGCCCTTGTTTTTTTAAAGTATTTATATTTGTATTTTAGGTTGTAGGTAGGTTACTGTAGCGTAATTCGCCTGCTAAAAACTTCACTTCTACCGACTTCTACGAGCAAACAAAAAGTAAACAATAACACATCACCTGCCACCCAGTAACTCAAACTGTGACATGTGTAGGTATGGGCGTTATTTAACGTCACTAGTTACAATAACTGGCTACGGGACATGTAGCCGAATAACTAGTTTCGAGTCACACATAAATATATTTCTTTCGCGCGTAATAACTTTAGTATTACGTTAAGGGCCTATATTGAAAATAAACAGTAGTTTGATGGGCGTGGCTTATTACCCCCGCACGCGGGGAGTGGCGGTTCTATATTCGATGGTTGGCCGCCACATCGTCGCGCTGCCACAAACGTATCTGAACCAGCAGCAAAAAGTGGAACTAACGAAATAACTGACCGGAATTTGAAAACGTTAGTTACTTAGCATGGGCTTTGGCTAAGCATTATTCTTGTCACTGTCGCACAACTGTCATACTAAAAGTGCATGATAAAGACGGAAACATATCTAAGAAAAAAGTGCGTGCTAAGTAACAATAATTTATCTCGGTCTATGAAATTTTGCATATAGCGAACTATGGAGTAGACAAATAATACAAAATATTTAATTATCAGCAAAGAATATTTATTGTTTACAGGGTGACATTCCCACACACAAAATGTATGGGAAAAGTTTTTTGCGATTTCTGACTTTTCTAGTACTCAAACCTCAGTTGGTCCACTATAGTTTATTGTTCCATAAAAGAAACAGGATCGATTGGTATCAAAAAAGTTTTTGTGAAAACTGCCCATTTTCTTGCTGACTGTAATAGTTTTTCAAAATTTGTGAATGCAGATCAAAATGTCTCAAAAGTTAAAGACAGTCTTCTAAGACCGTTTTCCTGTAGCAACAACGGTTAAGGTAGTTGCCCTTATTGCCCCATCTCAAAAATCGACCTTGTAGACTGATTGTCTAAAACGTAGTGATCCAAAGGCAAATGGGGTAAAGTGGAGGTGCAGGCCACCTATCATTTAAAAAATTTAAAGTTGAGATATTCTCAACAGTTCAGAAAATTTCGCATTTCAAGAAACTTTATTTATTTATTTATTTATTTATTTTTATTTATTTATTTATTTGCTAACATGTAAAACACTGATTAGTAGGCATGCATTAAAATTTCATGACACAGTATTAAGACATGTACCCTGTAAGGGCACTGCAAATGTTTACATATCAAATGATTACATAATTATATAATATTGATTCTAATTATAACAATTCATTACATTTCAAAAAACATTAATTCATTCATTATTACATTTTATTTCATTGAAATCATTTTTATTACTTTGTTCATTTATTTTAGTCATTATTAGTAAGTATAACATTATAGTAATATAGTAAAGTAATTAATTATTATTTTCACATTTACGTCAAGCTTATTATTACGAGGTCAATTGATTCACAATTTGTCAACTTTAAATTCCTCAACGGTATAGTAGCCTTTCTTTATTAACAGAGATTTCAACTGCGTCAAGAAAATTGAGTCATTTGGTAGGGATTTTAAACTTTCCGGTAGCTTATTAAATATATTAGCTAGTCTTGAATGTGGGCTTTTCCCGATAAATTTTAAGTTTGTGATGGGTAGTATTAGTCTATTCTTGTTCCGTCGGTTATAGTTTTCATTTAGCTCGATATTAGATTTGAAGAGGTGCCTATTTTTCCTAACGAATATACAACTTTGCAGTATATATATAGCTGGTAGTGTGAGAATTTGATGTTTAATAAAGTGTGGCCTACAACTCTCTCGTTGGCCTATGTTCATCAATATTCTGATACATTTCTTTTGCTGAATGAAAAGGTCCAAAAAGTCAGTACTGTCCCCCCACAGAATAATACCATAATTCAGCCAGGAGTAGGCGTACGCATAATAGGCAGTTAAGGCGGTTTTATAATCTGTGTTGCATTTCAATATGCTTAGTGCATAAATAAATTGGGACAATTTTGCTCTTGTACTTTCTACATGTTTCTTCCAATTTAGGTTTGAGTCTAATGTTAGGCCTAAAAGTTTAAATTCGTTTATTTCTTCTAATTTTATTTGTTGTGTTAATATATTTAGGTTTAGTGGAGTTCTTTGGTAAGTTCTGAATTGGCATATTTTAGTTTTCGTTATGTTTATTTCTAAATTATGCTTTTTCAACCATTGCTCAGTTTCTATGAAAGTTTTTTCAATAGCTAGATGGTCAACATTCACGGGCGTTTTAAATAATAAAGAAACATCGTCAGCGAACAAAATACACGACGAACTTATCTTTTTTGGCAAGTCATTTACGTATAATATAAATAAGGTACTTCCTAAAACACTTCCTTGGGGTATTGAAGTATTAATGGTAGCCATGTCTGATCCTATGCTGTACATTTCTTGGTCAACGCTATCTAAATATTCTATTTCTACGAATTGTACTCTGTCTTGTAAATATGATTTAAACCAATTAAAAGCTTGTCCTCTAATACCCGAACCGTAAAGTTTTTGTAATAAAATTTTGTGTGACACCTTGTCATACGCCTTCGTCATGTCTAGGAATAGTCCAATAGCGTACTTTCGTTCGTTAATGCAACTGTAAATTTCCTGTACGTAGTTGAATACCGCTAGAGTAGTTGAGCATTTTTTCCTAAATCCGAATTGGTTTTTATCTAAAATATTATATTTTTCTAAAAATTTATTGACACGATTCGCCATTGCTTTTTCGAAAATTTTTGAGATAGTGGGCAACAGTGCAATAGGTCTATAATTACTAGGGTTTTCTGAATTTCCTCCTTTTTTCGCAATTGGGCGTACTTTCGCAATTTTAAGTTTTTCTGGGAATCGTCCCTCGTCGAAAGAAATATTTATCAGTTTAGTGAGCGGCGATGTAAGCTCCTTTACGCATTTTTTTACTAGTATCGGCGGGATATCGTCCACTCCAAAGCTACGTTTATTTTGCATACCGCGTATAATTTTAAAAACCTCTCGCTCGGTTACCGGATCGATATACATGGAGTTTATTGCGGGCTTATGCACCGAATGTAACGATGGCCCACACGGCGCTGGCGCCGTTGCTCCCGAACTTTTGTTATCTACACCTACCGATATGAAATAATCATTAAATGTGGTGCAAACTTGTTGCGGTGATTTAATTTTTACGTTATTTAATTTTAAGGTAATGTTCTTATGATTTTGTTTAGTTTTATTAGGTTTAGTAATTTTATTTATTACTGACCACATCGTTTTTGTTTTATTTTTCGAGGCATTCATCTCTTTTATGTAATTAAGTTTTTTTGAAGTTTTGATGCATCTTTTTAACATTTTCGAGTATTCTTTGCAGTGTTTTTTAAATATGGTGCTATTGAGCTGATTCGAAATAATTCTAGTCAATCTTTTATTTTTGCATGATTTTTTTAGTCCCCTAGTAAGATAATTGTTTGTTTTATTTTGCATTGTTTTTATCCGTTTTTTTGGTATGTATTTATTCAAATGAGATTGTAAAATGTCATGAAATCTATTATAAGTTTTATTTATGTCAAAGTTTTGATAAAAAATGTCATCCCAGTTTATTTTATTTAGTGCTGATTGGAAATTTGTCAAATTAGTATTGTTAAAGATTCTTTTAGTAACGTAGGGTGTCCTTTTAAGACTTTGCGCTTCTCTGTCTTTCCTAAGGCTGTATATTAAGCTATTGTGATCCGAGATACCATTATTGTTAACAGTAATTTCAAATTCTGTGCTACTATTATTTGTGAATAAAAGATCTATACAAGTCGATGTTGATTTTGTGGTTCTTGTAGGAGTTTTGATTATTTGCTGTAGATTTAGTTCTGTCATGATATTGTTAAATATCTGGTATTCCTTAGCTTTTTTAAAATAATCTAAGTTAAAATCTCCGGTAATTATGAGGCGTTTGTTTTTGTACTTTAGTGTAATGAGCTTCAGAAGTTGATTTAAAAAGTTAAAGAACTTTTCTATATTTCGATCGGGCCGGTATACAAGAATAATAATTAGTTTTGGTGACTTAATTTCTATGGCACAACATTCCACAACATATTCGATGGATAGATTGGTAATTTCAGGTAATTCTTTGCATTTTAATCCGGTTTGTGTCAGAATGGCGGCTCCACCGCCTCGGTGATTTTTTCGACAGAAGGCCGAACTGAACTCGTATCCACTGACTGTAATTAATTCTTTTTGATGATTTCTAATCCACGTCTCGGTAAGGCAGACTACATTATAAGGTTCATTATCTAGTATACTCTCAAGAATATGAGTTTTATTTTTGAGACTTTGTACGTTTTGTATAAATATTTTAAAGTCGAAAAGTATGGTCTTTGGGTCGTTTGTGACTTTCATCACCGTGGCTGATTTTACACTGTGGCATAGTGGATGTGGTTGCAACAGATGTAGTTTGTGGTGCAGTCAGGGTGTGGCTCATGAATGTGTTTTCAGATGGATTTTCGTTGCTTCTTCCCCACAGATTTCGTTCTTCTCTAAATTTTCTTCTTTCTTTTAGTGCGTCCAAATCGAGATATTCTGAAATATGAAGTCCTTGCCCTTTCAAAAATTTTGCCTGTGCTATAATGTACTTCGTCATTCTTTTGCTGATGAGCTCTATTTGTATTGGGCGTTTTAGCCCATTTCTACCTATGCGGTGTAATTCTTCTATATAACCAGTTAGGTCAATGTTCAGCGTGTCTTGGAATGCGTATATTATTCTATCTTCGAGGTCTCTTTCAGTTTCCCGATAGTACTCATTTAGGCCGTAGATAACAAATCTTTTTGTGTTGTCGTCTTTACGTGTACCTTGCTTGTGTAACTTTTCCATTTCATTCTTGAGTTTGTCGTTTTCAATTTCTAGTTTCCGTATCTTTTCGTTCACGTTTAATATTTTAGTATTTATTGAAGTCTGTTCCAAGAGTAAGGCTTCTGTTTTTTGAGTAATTTTTAAATGTAGTTTATGTATTGCTGTATTTATTTCACTCTGTACTGTAACTTTTATTTCGTTTAATATTGCTGTTTTATTTTTCTCAAGTTTTTCATCTAATAGTTGGCTTATTTGTAGTAATGTGATGGAATTTGTTTGTGAACTCAAATGTGAGTTTGCTGGGCTCGCAGGAGAAATACTCCCCCTGGTATTGCCTAGTACACTATGATCGTCTTCAATGTGATCGTCTACGGACACTGTAGTGTCGTTCAGCGTAGGCAGGGGTTGGCTTCGGACGGGAGTATCATCATTTCTAACAGTTTTTTTTGCGTTTGCACATGATGGGCAGCTCCAGGACATTGTTAATCTGTGTTTGTTTTCCATATAAAAAGATGTCGTTATGTTTACGCATCGATAATGGTAAACATGTTTACAAGTGAAGCAACGTAGTAATTCGCCGCGTGCTATTTGCTGTTTACATGCTTCGCAATTCATTTTATATAAATATCCTATAGTCGTTTATTTTTAAAGTTTCGTAAAGTCTTTTAGGTGCTGTTCAACTTAGCTTGGATGATTTTTGTTAAGATGTGGTGAAGTTGGAAGAGTAAGATTTTGGCGAAACAATCTCAAAAAGACTTTGTGTGACTGCGGTTCGAACTCGGGTCGCTGATATCTCAATCCCGTCACCCAACCACAGGGTCAATTGATATTATAATTCATCACCGAATGTAGGGTGCTCTTACGTATTGATAGAGTTTATATATATAGGGTACGGTGGGTCTTCGGATTTATAAAATAACACAACAACCGTCCAAAATTTTCTTGATTCACTTATTTAATAGATTAATTAACTCACTTTGATTTTGATATTGGTTATTGCCACATGAACAATGAACATGCAGGTGGTTTCCTTGCACTACAATCCCTCGTTATTGTTGATTGGTTTTTTGCGTATTTATCACTGATGTTGTTAATGATTTGTGAATAAGAGTTTTTGCTTTGATTTGCTTGTTTGTATATTAAACTCGTAGATAACACTGTCACTTAGTTATTAGGTGATGGTTTAAGTGGTGCACTTAGTTTTAATTACTTATTCGCACTAATAGTATTTTTTAAAGATATTTTGTAACACAGCGTTTACTTTTACGTTAGGTTAGATGCAGCGCCATCTACCCACTCTTTACACATCTTTACACTTTCACTTGGATTTTTAGACCCTGTGAACAAAATTTTTGACGTAGCGATCAATGACTGGAAGATGTCTTGATACTGGCCACTTCCATTTTATCCCATTTGCCTTTGAACAACTACGTTTGAGACATCCTGTATAATACTTGCTGTGCGTCGCGGTTTCACCCACATAAGTCTTGATCCAGTGGAAATATCGGGATAAAAATTATCTTATGTCATAACCCAGGTCATAGTCTACTCATGTACAAAATTTCATACAAATCCGCTCAGCCGTTTTAGCATGAAAGCGTAACAAACATTAAAAAAAACTAGCCAAGTGCGTGTCAGACTACGCACAATGAAGGGTTCCGTAGTTGGGATGAATTTATCCCAAGAACAAACTTAACTTAGTAGCTGAGATACAACAATACGAGTATACGTCACGGTCAATTCTCCAACTGCAAATGTAAGTTTGTAATCGCAATAAAATATTTTTTATGTGATAAAACTACAAATTATTATCAATGTTCGGACTTTTTACTTTATTTGTGCTGTGAGACCTTGCTTCCTGCCAAATTTTATGATTCTAGGTCAACGCGAAGTACCCTGTAAGTTTTGATTTACTTGCCAGTATCAAAATATGTCACATAAAGGGTTTTTTTTGCGTTGACTTAGAAGCATTATTTTTTTAGAGTTCCAAGGGAACACAGATCTACGTATTTGAAATTAATTTCAACTTGATACCTCTACGCGTTCTTGAGAAAATGGGTCTTGACAGACTGACAGACGGACAACGAAGTGGTCCTATAAGTGTTCCGTTTTTTCCTTTTGAGGTACGGAACCCTAAAAATCAAATCTTTTCCCTTCATAATATTAAGTTTACATTAATTATTAATACATAATTATCAACTAATACTATAAATGCGAAAGTGAGTTTATTTCTTTGTTACGCTTTCACGCTAAAACGGCTGAACAGATTAAGATGAAATTTGGCACATGAGTAGACCATGACCTGGTTAAGTCAGAGGTACCTAAGTCAATAATTTCATAACAAAATACATTGTGTTGAAAATATTACAGTGACTATAAATTAGTTTAGGACAAAGGATACTTTTTATCCCGATATTCCCACGGGATCGAGACTTATGCGGGTGAAATCGCGGGGCGCAGCTAGTACTAATAATAAAGCTGACGAGTTTGTTTGAACGCGTTAAGAATGCGGCGACGCATGAATTGTCCTTACAAACGTAGTACATAAATAATTTGCAATTTGAGCATATTTCCACCATATTATGTTGATATTCGGATTGAGACAGTATTTATCTAGGCTCCTACGTCTTTTTATTTCCAAAAACTTACCTTTAAATGAAGTGTAAGCGAATTGCATTTCGCACATTTTTACAGCGTAAATGACATGTTTTCATATTGTTTTTTCTGCATTATAAATAACAATATTGTTTCCGCAGAAGCATAGTTTATGTTATCAAGTTACAAATTATCGAAAGAAAAATGGAAATACATTAAGTTTTCATTCATAATTTTTTGTATTACGGAACACATCCAAATTTATCATAAATTTTCGAAAGCTAGTAGTACCATCGCGTCAAGCAATAATTGTCAATGTGTGCGTGGTAGTATTGCTCACTGTAGGTGTATATCGCTCCGACAGGCACTCACACTAGCGCAACGTGCTTGGAATTGAATTTTGCAAACATCTCGATTTGTAATTGCGAGCCGTGTCGCCGGCCTTTTAATCTCTGGAACTATTAGTCGCATTTGAATTTTATTTTGCATTTGAAAGCCTGTTACATACATACAACATAGCATGTTAAAATCATAACCCTCCTCTTGTTTGCCGTAGTCGGGTAAAAACTCCTTTTTTACAATTCAAATGTGACTCCATTTCTTTTTTGTGATCTATCATTCGTAGTGACAGTACTTGACATATTGATGTACTGTTGACGTATTTCAAACCTAAAAACGAATCATATAATTTAGCCTATTTCTTTAGACAAAAGATTATTATAAGTTGTAGGTATAAAAACAGATGTTCTTAGAGAATAAAATACTTACATAATAATACTTTACAAGGCGGGAATAGATTGTGTTGGTTATGCTTTAGTGAAGGTGGAGAATTCGACTCACTATTATCATCATCTTATTGCCATTGAATTCCTGTAAAATGAGTTCATTGATAGCCCTGTGCACTCCAAACGTTGCAGGTACTGTTCAGTTTTGGTTTTATATTTCTTCCTATATTTATAAATTATTTAAATGTCACCACGAAAACATAATAGAAAAATAATGTTATATTGTTCACATGACTCACAAGAATACACACACACAGTCTAAATACCTATTCAACACAAATTGCATTTAATAATTACTTTAACTTGCTGAAGTACTAACTTTTTCTGTAAACAAAATTCTTTAGATCACGTAAATTTGATCGCACCGATTTGCATAAAAATGACATAGATTCTTCGTCGATGAGCCCCATCGGGCGACTGATCTATGAATGAATGAGAGTGATGACAATACTTTTGATAGGCGAAAGAAGAGATGACGACAATGTGTGTCCACTCAGAATAAAACAACGTATGCGCCAAAACGAAATGCCGTCTTTTGTAAATGAAAAGTATTATTTAAAAAAAAACTGCTTTTCTTAAAACTCGAAACTCTTATTTTCTATGTTTTAAAGTAAATTCCATTGAATAACTCATAAGCGTTGCGCCATGATACTCAAAAAAGATAAAAATAGATAGAAACTTTGCAATTTTTTGTATCGAGAACATTTCATTGTATCGTGTATTCCTTTTTCAGGATACTAGATCATATAGTCAAAAATCATACACCAAAATGTTAAATCCTTATTCCAAAGACTTTAAAAGTTACACGATAAAGAAAAAACCCATTGTTTTCAATATATCACCTTAATAATGTAACTGCATAATGTAGCGACAAAAACTTATTCGTTCCAAAAACTTAAAGCTTGTGATATGTAACGTATTACGTAGGTAATCATTTATATTTTCGTTTCGCAAAAAACTGTAATACTTCTATAGAATCACCGTTTTAAATCACCGAATAGAATTTGAAAAATAACTTGTTACTAAAATCACTAGTTTTCAAAACCGGTGACGTCCTCGAAGTCACTAGTTACGTTACGTTTCACGAAAATCACGTAACGACTCACCCTTAGACATGTGTCGTGTCGTGCGGCCGATCGTCTGTCAAAGGACTAAGACATTGCGAATTCAGCCAATAGGAACGCGTAAAAGCTCTTTCAAACGGGTGCGACACAAAGGCACCGCTCGTCAGTGTCGCGTCACGTGTTTTTAAAAACTCGCGCCGACTCGAATGGGTGGGCCATTCAGCTCGGCGCGAATTTTAAAAAATTCACTATTTGTGCAAACAACGTAGGGTCACATCCTCATAGAAGTTATGAGGATGCGGATGAGGATGCGGAGCTTTTAAAATCAAAAGTTGAGGATGCGGATGTTTTGCGGATATCAAAATTTATGCGGATGCTCCGCAGTTGCGGATGCGGATACGGATATCCGTTACATCCCTGTTTCCAATGATACCCCTCACTATGGGTTAAAAAAAGAAAAAAAAATAACATCACCACTTTACGTGTATGAGAGGTACCCTAAAAAAAATGTTTTTCATAATTTTATTTTACCACTTTGTCGGCGTAATTAAAATTACCTATGCCAAATTATAGTTTTCTAGTACTAAGGGTCTCGGAGCTAGACCGCGGACAGACAGACAGACAGACGGACATGACGAAACTATAAGGGTTCCTTGTTTACTACGGAACCCTAAAAAGGGAGAATCCTCCGACCAGACGGATATCGTGTCTGGCGGGCAACAGTCCAACGATTAACAGGTTCACTGTCCCATATGCAGACACAATAGTTAAAACAATTGAACAGACCACATTATGATTCATGGGACTGTGAACCGGTTAATGTCGGAAAGTGATATATATGCTGATCACGCGGTAAACACTGTTTGCACGATGCAGGATTTTGTTTGACATCAGGTATTGGATGCGAAGTTCCAACAAACAACAAACTAAAAAAAAAATTACACTTTTATCTATCTAATTTAAAATAATTCCAACATCGTGCACCTAGGTACGGAGGATATGGCACTATAAAGTACCACAAGGTACCATTGTGCACGTAAGACTTACAATTTCATTAGTTGGAACGCAATTATCTTGTGTGGACACTTTCCTTGTCTTCGTGTTTGGATTTAAATGAATGTGGATAAGAAAATGTGTTGTATTGAAGATAATACTCGTAGATGCAGCCTAGTTTAATGATCGGCGGCGGTGATCTCTCGCGTCCGGCCCAGGTCCAGGCTGCTTCTGTGAAGCAATAATGTTCGCGAAGGAGGAAGCGGAACGCGTAAGGGAGAGGCAAATTTCGCACCCTCACGCCCCTATCCGCCACAGAAGACACCCGAGGCGTCGGGAATCGCAGGCCGATTCCCTGCCACCGTAGGTGCGGGCTTGCGGATGGTGAGCAATGGGTAGCTCGCCGTCCGATAAGGACCAGGCCCGGGTCGACGAAGCGTTGTGTTCCACGCGCGCCTCAACGAGATGTCAGCAGAACTGACGGGGTCCGCTAGGGCCAATGC
Organism: Agrochola lychnidis; assembly: GCA_963680765.1. Taxonomy (NCBI): domain Eukaryota; kingdom Metazoa; phylum Arthropoda; class Insecta; order Lepidoptera; family Noctuidae; genus Agrochola; species Agrochola lychnidis. The sequence continues at coordinate 5,085,279 of OY796864.1, forward strand.
CTGCCGGGGTTATCATAAAGGGAAATCGTGGCCCGGTACTTTAAAAACTTGTCAAATTACGAGAAATAGCTCTATGGACATTTACTGGCGAACGATAACCGTTGCACAGAAGGAGGTAACAAGCCATGCCGTACCATGTTTCTTTTTTTTTTCCTTTATTAAAAAGAACCAGGTTCTTAATAATTAATTACAATCTAGCCTATAAGACTAATAAGCAATTTTAATCTAACTTAATTTTTTACGTAATGATTATTTAAAAAATTAGAATAGTTAAACGAGGCAACAGGACTATGTAAGGATCGTAGCAGGTGGCGTTCTGTAGTTTCTGCCTACCCCCATGGGAAGAAGGCGTGAGTTTATGTATGTATGTATGTATGTAGAATAGTTAAATGTTGATTGTACTTTACACAAGTTCGTTCCACTTTCTTAGAGTCTGATTTTTTAATATAAACACTTTGTTCATGTGTTATATGTGTGTCATTGGCACTATTATTTCTACACTTTTTACACTACACTAACTCAAAAGGTTTTGTTCGTTTTAGTCTTCGCACTATATTTGTTTGGTCTAGCAGCTGAATTGCCTCGATGTTCACATGTCGGTGGAATCGGTGTTCATGAGCCTCAGCAAATTTTTGGATTATTCTGGTGACGGGTTCCATTTTTAAGTCACGATGGAGGTCGTCATTTCTTATATACCAGGGCGCATTAACAATACTCCTGAGTACCTTATTCTAGAATGTTTATATAATTTTGATGTTGGTCGGTTTAGTACAGCCCCACACAGTTGGATGCCATACGTCCATATCGGCATGAGAATATGCTTATATAATAAAATTTTGTTGTGTATCGATAGGCAAGAACCCCGTCCAATCAACCAATACATGTTTTTAAAACGCATGTCTAGTAAATAATAATATGTTTCTAATAAATAAATTAATCTTTGACTTAGAAAATATTGAACATCTGCAAGAAAATCTTAAAACAAAACTAAAAGATCCACACAAGCTACCTCCCTTATTTGCCTCTAATGACAATACACTAGCCTTATCCAGTTTAATATCGTCCAAGCCAGCCACATATAGCCGGTGGCTAAATAGCCGTCAGCATCAGCCACAAACCCTAGCCTTACTGGGCTATAATAGACGATTGTGCTTTGACGCAACATCTGGGTCCTCTTACTTATTGTTAGAGGCTATTAGAGGGCATTATAAAAGAATTTATTGTCGTTTACTCCTTAAGAATCGATTTTCATCTAAGGCCCCCGTAAGGAAATTTTATGAGAAATGAAATTTACACAAGCGTAACACTTGTTTTATTTGTAAATAACACGGATTAAAAAAAAATTGTTTATCTGTAAAGTCGGTTTACGGACGATAATTTTACGTGATAACGTCACAAGCCAAACGCTTAGGCCGATCGTGCCTCTCTAACGTGACACTTTTTCGTGCGTGCAGCCGGCGTTCATCGATTTATAAGACGTTATCACGTCAAAAACATTTTACATATTTCTCACTTCGATCTAGATCAACGGTTGGCCGCTTGGACCACCAAATGTTGTTAATATTTTTATATAACTGCCACATCATCAATCTAATTTGATTAGTTAGTTTTGCTTTAATAGGTAGACACAGCTGCAGTTGCTGTGCTGAGTGGCGCAAGAGACAGCGTTTAAGTGCAGGGGTGCGGGTGTATTACTGAGCCTCCGCTGTCCGTCTGTCTGTCAGCGGGCTGTATCTCATGAAACGTAATAGGCAAACAGTTGAAACTTTCACAGACTGTGTATTTCTATTGCAACTATAACAATAAAAAACAAAATAAAATTGAAGGTGGTCCCCATACGAGAAACATGTTTTTATGGGCGTTTTTTGCTAAATATTGTATGATAGTACGAAACTCTTCGTGTGCGGGTCCAACTCGCACCTGGTTAGTTTTTTTCTGAATACACACAGTTACGAAAGTTTAATTCCCAGCACTTCACCTAAAGTAATTTGAGTCGAGACCTAAGAATCATACTATCCTTGGTACTAGTTTAAATTGAAATCTAATTTCAATATGTTCTAGAAAACAATTTGTTTGAAGAAGTTGCTGAAGCTCCTCCGTCAGAAGTTCTCGAGAAAAAAAAACAGTGGCACTCCGGGAGTGCCGACAGAAGTGAAAACTTGAACAATTTTAAAAAATACTTCCAAAACCTTTAAAGTAAAAATACTTGCATAGAACATTGATCCGTAATTTAATATAAATAAAGAGCACAATCGCGTTTACAAAAATGAGTCGGTAACGGTGTCGCGAGTTCAATTGTTTTTTCCCATCTCAAAAATGCCCAACGCGCCTAAAGAAGTTTTCACTTCAAAAACATGAATATTCTCGGCTGCCTGAATTCAATATGTACGACGTTCTCATAGCTTTCTATAACATCAAATATCAGTAAAACCCCTAGGAATAAACTCTCGCTTCTCTTACTCCCAAAGGATCATCCGAAAAACTTATTTATAACATTCTTACTATCCATACTTATATATCTATCTATACTTTGATTTAACTTCAATTCCCTGTACAGAAAAAAACATTTTTATCTCCCCCATACCATGGGAATAACAGGAGCACAACACCATAAACTAACCGGTAGTGACGTCACGAAGTAGAGGCCTTGTTTAGTGAACGACTAGATTCAATTTATCGCAACCACTTCCGGTTTACAAAAACCTCTCTACGGGTAGAGGGAGTTGGTATAGTTCGATCACTTTAATTGGAACGCAAGAGAAAATTGAATTACAAAGACTTACTCTTTCGTATAGTGGTCGCTAGCGCCACTACTGAGCATGGGGTCCTGTTTTTTTTTATTCGTGTGGGAATTTATTAAATAACTTCTCCCGCTCTGGGCGGAGCGGGAGGGCGTGTCAGGCTCTACCTGCCTAAAAGCCACCCGTGTTCCTTCAGTTGCCTGTATGTTGCCAGAAGCCACGGTAACCCTGAGCAATGAGCATGAGGTCCTGCGGGGTAATTGCGTAACACACATAAAATGACAACTGATCGCAATTTCTTTCATTTTGACAGTTTAACCACGTTCATTGCGTTATTTACGTTGTTAAACAGACGAATTTATTAAACCTATGAAGCAATGGATTAGAAATATCCATCAAAATCTCTCGGATTGTAATTGAAACTGAGTTACGCAATTAAGGTACCATTCCGTACCCGACCGCAGGAGGCAACTGCAGCCTCAAAGAGATGTCAGCAGAATTGACGTGGTCCGCTAGGGCCGATGCCTGCCGGGGCTGCGAATAAGGGCCGAAAGGGACATCGTGGCCCCCGGCAACAGGGCAACCGAAGGAACACGGGTGGGTTTTAGTCAGTAAGAGTCTGACACGTCTACCCAGAGCGGGAGAAGTTATTTGATAATTTTCCAAACAAAAAAAGTAGGCAACTGCATGCGACGTGTCGCCACGACACCACTGGCTTCAATGCATTTCTATGAAATACCTTCCGTAGCTATAACACGTCGTTGGCAGCTACGGGCGAGTGACAGGCGACACGTGCAGCCCGACTGCAGACCAGTAGTGCCGCCAACGCTCGAGCGATAGTCACGTTTTTCTATATTCTATCTACCGACTGGAATACGGGCAGTTGCCGCCTGCGGTCGTGTTCGGAATCATGACTGCAGCGATATGACGCCGCGACATGTTGCCACGACATGACGCCGCGACACGTCACCTGCAGTTGCCTCCTGCGGTCGGGTACGGATTGGTACCTTTAGGGTGCTAAGTTTCTTTCTTACGTCTAGTACTAACATAATTACTTTTAAGTCTTACTAACCACACTATGTATCCTGCATCTGATAATGAACTTATTTTATTCATTCATTCTTGGGTCTTTACGTCAAGATTTATTTAGAAACAACCCAGAGTCTGTATTTCTAACGGCAATAGGGTTTAGACCTCCTTTCACATGGGACTATAATATGTCATAACTGTCCCAATGTGAGACGCATAGGTGTATGTATGAGGGTGTGTATGTGGGGGTGTGTGTGGGGGGGGTGTGTGTTTTGTATTAATTTATGCTTACCCATTCACAACTGAATAACTTGTTTGTATTAATAACTTAACGTGTTTATGGTTGTCAGACTTAAAACAACTATAAAGATTGTATTTGAACAGAGAAGAATTAATGTGCTCTCAAAAAGATAAAAGGAAATGGATTTCGCTACGTAAATAATGGTGATCGTTCCATAGACTTAATGATAGAAATCTATGGTTTCCTACAGTCGTTATTTACCCTGAATCCGATATAAAGCATTACAGCTCAAATTAATGCGACACAGTTATAGTGAACGTCCCTTCTCCGGAAATGAGTGGGAATTGCGGGCAATAAATTGAATTGTCTTTAAGCAAAATGTTATCATTCCATACACGTTTAATTCTTGTACTTGGTATGCGTTCGTTGTCTTAATGAATCTGTATCTACAATCAATCTGCCTAGCCTTTTAGCAACTATGTTGGGGTCGGACTGGATGCAGCTGAATACCAGTATTTTACACGGATCGACTGGCTATCTGACCTTCACATCCCAGTTACTAGGTAACACGACACCCCTTGGTAAGACTGAATTTTCAGACTTTTTTGGGCTGACTACCCGTAATGTATATTTATCTACAAACCTTATAAAATTAAAGTCACTTTACTTGTCTGTCTGTGAAACCGCTTAGATCTTTTAAACTATGCAATCGATTTTCTTGCAGTTTTCACCATTATTGAGAGCATTTTATTCCGGAAGGTTCATGTGTAAGATACATTCTAATTTTTTTTCAGATTTTAAATATCTATTCACTTACCTCACGGGAGTGTAGAGCGCTCACGGACAAATGGCTCCAAAGCCTGACGTATGAGGAGTTAGAAAATCTGAAGACACAAACTTACCTATGACTACACCCTACATACACACATAAATACATACATACACACTCACACATATCCCATTAAAGAACTGGAACATTTTTACCTAATTTATTTTGTATATTTTAATAATTTAATAATGTAATGTTTAAAAATAATAGTAATTAAATGTAATCATAATTAATAATACTTTAGTTTAGTTAAATAGTTGATATACTTACATTTACTTCAGGTTCTTTTATAACTATTTTATTTTTATTCTATTGTTTTTGTATTATAAATGATAGAAATGTTGGAACGCCGACGTCTCCCCTCTCGGAGGTGGGTGCTAATGGCTACAACAGTTTTATTTCTAAAACTAATGTAGCTGTTGATAAAATGTATGTATTAGGTTAAGGTTACTATGGGTCTATGCCACCCGAAATAAAGTTTTATATATATATATATAATAAACACAAAAAATTTGTAAACCTGTTTTTGTTGCAATAAAATATTTGGTTTTCATATTTATCTTAATAAAATAGACAAATCTCGATGTCTTGTCAAGTTGTGAAAACCGGGCGAAGAGGGGTCACTTTATTTAATTATTTATATATAAGTTATATTTTTAAATATGAGAATAAAATAATATAAAAACATTTAAAAATAAAAAAAATAGTAGCCCACCGGTATTGGGAACAGGGTCCAAGCTACCGGCGGCGGTCAGGGCTTCAGAGAAAGGAACCTCCTAACAATGCGAGCCGTGTCCAGGAGTAGCGCTTTCTGGATCAAGCCCTTAATCCAGCTGCCCAACGAGAGCCTCCTTAGGTGTTGGTCGAGGCTCTTGGCAATTAAGCCACTGGCTGATACGACTATCGGCACAATGATTGCTGAGTCCACATCCCACATGTCGACAACCTCGCGAGCAAAGTCAAGATAATTGATTTGTTTATCTTTCTCGGCTTTCACGAGGTTCCCGTCATGCGGGACCGTTATGTCAATAATCATTGCGCGCCGCTCTCCTCGATCCACCACCACTATTTCACTTTATTATTATTACCATATATTGATTTCGACTAACTAAAGCATCGTCTCTCATATCGGTGTGAACTGTATTTTTTTTATGGACGCATATTCCCCTATAGAAGTATTAGCCAATCAACAATTTGGTAGTTGGGTTTATTGTCCAGGGAGCGGTTCCCAACCGGTCTATTCTGGACAAATCTCGACGTGAAATCTTAGGTGAAGTGAGCTTGTAGTGAGCGGTCACTTCACCTACAGTGAGATTTTTGCTATCATGTAGATGTAAGAGAAATTTTACCAATTTGGTGGTAAATTATACCAATACGTAGGTATTGGTAAAACAAACAATAGGTAAAGGTTTTTAACAAATTTTAAAACAAAAGACTTTTTAACAATTTTATTAACGTTATGAAACTATCAATTTATAATGCAAACTCCATCTCTTTTACTCTAGTATTAAAGCATCAAAAAAAAGTCACGTAAAAGATTGAATTTACATAAAATATCGCGTCTGAGTGTACTGAACCATTAAGAAAGTGGATACAACAATAACAAATCCGTCTTGCTCATTCAATAGGAGAAATCTCTATAAAAAACCCCGAGGATTAAGCGATATTACACCGGGTTTTTGTGTAATATTTTTGACTTTAAACATTGATTTAACCCGTTTTTTTTACCGTCTTTGGATGTTGTCAAGGTCGAAATCTACTTTATGTGATATCAGTAATAGTCACGCAAAAAAAGATAACCCTCATTCAAGTGTTTCCCATGAACATTCGTGTACATGGAACATACACTTAATTTTTTAGATATTTTACAGTTTGTTACAAGTAAATAATGTGAAGGGGATGTTTTCATGGCCAAATGCGTTTGTTTGCAAACATTGTAACTGAAGGACTTCGTGACAATAAAATTATTTAATGCAAAACTTGTTTCAGTATTTGTTGTTTCTTGTTTGTGAATATTACTTTATCTTTTTATCTTTCCCTCTATTTAATTATTGTTATTTGATGAACTGACAATAATTATTGAAGTGAAAACTTGTTTACACGCGTTTGGCGATTTTTGGTAGGGGGTAAACTTATGGATTCGCGTCAACGACACGATCGCGCCGTAGTGCTGTAACATTTATCTGTCCGCGGCTTAGCTCAGAGACTCTTAGTACTAGAAAGCTGTAATTTGGCATGGGTATACATATTAATTACGCCGATAAAGTGGTAAAATAAAATCATGAAAAATTTCCCTCCCCCCCTTGCCAGCTAAATGGTTGGTTTTGGATATTTCAAAAAATTCACGGCGGTAGCATATATAACGAAATTAAAAGGAAAACTATCACAGCTAATTAGGCTTTACAAGTTAACGAGTAATTATCGACCGACGTACATTTGTTCTTGGGATAAATTAATTCCAACTACGGAACTCTTCATTGTGTGTGGTCCCACACGCACTTGGCCGGTTTCATTAAAAATTACTGTTATTTTCAGTCTTTTTATCATCGCTATTTCAAAAGGCAACGGAACAGGAAAAGTTAAAAAAAAAGAAAAAAGTCGGAATAATTAAATTACAACAAGATCAAAGTGTATAATTTTAAAAGATTGTATAATTAATTATTTTTTGTGTTTTTAAGCAGTTTTTTTAGGTATACGCAGCGAGCCTACAGAGCCCTGCGCACTCGGTATAATAATGCCTTCAGGATGTTGTTGGGTCTGCCGCGGCGATGCAGCGCGTCTGGGATGTTTGCTGAAGCGCGCACTGATGGTTTCCAGGCCATCATGCGCAAAGCAGCTTTCCTGCTGGCCCGTACACAGGGTAGCACCAACGGCATTCTGAACGCAATAGCTGTACGTTGTGACTGTCCCTTTCAGAATCAGTGGGTCATGTCTTGTGCAGGTGTGGCAAATCATGGCAAATAATAAAAACTTTTTACAAAAAAAACAACCGACTTCAAAAAAAACACTACAAAGTGAAAATAACTTTAATTTTGGAAGTCGGTGTATTTGATTTTCAATTTTCGTTCTTTGTCACCGACTTCCGAAATTTAAGTTATTTTTCACTTTGTAGTGTTTTTTTTTTTTGAAGTCGGTTGTTTTTTTTTTTTTGTAAAAAGTTTTTATTTTTCACTTTTTAGTTGTGGTACCTACCCCACACAAATTCGAATAACACTATCTGCTATGTAAATAACGGTGACAGGAAGTTATCACATCATCCACATACTAAGTGGGAAAAAATACGTATTATTGAAGCTAACTCAAAAACTGCACAAGCAAAGTTAATAAAATTTATATGGGACCACTTCTGAAGTATGATCTACCAAACAAAAAAATAATCATCAAAATCAATTCATAATTGGCGGAGTAATCGCGTAACAAATATACAAAAAAAAAACATACAGTCGAATTGAGAACCTTCTAAGTCGGTTAAAAATATGTACTAGGTTAAAGTTTCTATGGTTCTATGTCACCCGAAATAAAGTTTTAAAATATTTTAAGCGAGATAATGTTACCGTTTCAATTCATAATTTTTTGTCTTGCCAGTCCGTAACGATACTAGAGAACTAAGAGACGCACGTCACACTTAACAAAACTAACAACAATATTAACAATACTAAGTAAATCACACACTGAATCCTTGAGTGTACACTGTGTACAGTTGATAACAGAATTTCAGAACAAAGACGGCTCTAAACCGATTTGCAACAAATGTTCATTGAACTGAGCACAGATATCATTGTACTGTTGCGCTCAGCGCAATTACATTATTTTCATTTTATTTATGTAATTTTGCATGCTAGTTTTAGCGAATTGTTTTAGAACTTGTTAAAAAACCCGACCAACTGTAATGTACTACTACAATTGTTGTAAATAAAATGTCATTTCATTTAATTAATTTAAAGAAAATCTTTACATTAAACCCAGTTTATTTAACTATAGATACTGGGTTTTAAATAAAGATTTTTTTTTAAATTCATGTAATAAAGAAATTGAAACGAAAACATTGAAATCGTTCCTTCATTTATTAATGACGTACCTTTTAAGGAATTCTTTATAAAACTTTTAAAAAATTGCCCATTTACAGCAATACATTTATATTAAACATACTGTTGCATGCAACCATTTGAACGCCAGCCAAAGTTTACCTAACACACTTATTATGTCAATCTAATCTCAAGTGCTTTTGATTTTTGGGTAGGCCTTCGGAAAAACGGAGAATTCGTCAATAAAGAGCCATTAACACGGCATGTATTATACCTTCCCGGGTTCCTTGGGAGCTGTTTTACTTGTAAAAATAGATAGTAGCATTTTTTCTTAAGTTCCGCGGGGGGACGCGCGACTTGCTAAGGGTTAAACTTAACGTTTTCAACACTTTATTATCGAACCGATAATTTATAATAAGCAACTAAAAGTTTCATATGCAATACTTCACCAAATCCCCTTTTGTTACCAATAGCAATACTTTTCCTCTTCGCCCTTTTACTACAAAACTTCCACAAAACCCATATATCTCTAAGCAACAAATCAGTTGGTATAACGAACATTTTGTCACACATTGTGAATGGAACTAATCCTCAGAAAGCGGATTGCACGGGATTGAGTGAACGTGAAGTTGGACCTACAGAACCCTGATTACTTATTCTTTAGGGGTCTTTACTTATTTATTACAGCTTCTCCCATGGTTTAAGTAGGTGGCTACATACGTCTTATCAACCTACGTATATTGAAAACAGTGTTTCCATTTACGTTTTTGGTTTTTCCCCTGTTTCTTAATGAATTATCCCTAAAATTTCCTAAAAAGATTAAAAAATTCCTTGGTTTAGGGATTTTTTCATTCCATATGTTTAATAGCATTAAATACCTACAAAACATTCATTTATTGACGAGATTACAAAACATTCCATATTAATCGAGAGAGCCAAAACAAACCAACTCTAGATATAATGCGAATTAGTTGCGATGTCGTCTTTAGCCACGGTAATAGTACAGACATGGTAAACTAAAATTAGACGGATTACATTAATTACGAGTTTGAGGGAATCCCCTTTAATAAATCGGTGGTGCCACAAAAAAAAGTAATACATTGAGTGCTGCCTACTACAAGGCACTGGTGTTGGGTACTATAGAGTTACCAACTCAAGTTCAAAATTCCCCAAAATTCCAAACCATGCATCAAATTGGTAATTTTTCCCTAAAAAAGGGAGAAATCCCTAAAAGTGGAAACACTGACTGAAAGCCCTGGTCAATTGTCTGATAAAAAAAAACGTCTGCGGTGGGGGGACCCCCGTCAGGAACGCAGTTCCTTACGCGATACTCGCACACACACATACTCGTATATAATAGAAAGAGACAGAGAGAGACAGTCACATCTAGGGTACATAACGCTTTTCCTTTACTTGACGAATTCTCCCAGTCATCTCCTACTGCAGCACTTCGTTCCAAAAAAAGTTCATTTCATATCGATAATACAACATAAGACTTGTTTTTTAAATTTACTTTAGGCCAGTAGGTGGCCACGTTAAAAAAATCTAATAAGATAATAATTTCTACGTACTGACATAAACGTTAGCCGTTGGTCCTGGTTGTCATTTGTAGATCTTTGACATTCGTTACCGGCAGTCGGAAGCCCGAAATTCTGACAACCAGTCTTACCAAGGGATATCGTGTTACCCAGTAACTGGGTTGTGAAGGTCAGTTAGGCAGTCGCTCCATGTAAAATACTGGTATTCAGCTGCATCCGGTTAGGAAGCCGACCCCAACATAGTTGGGAAAAGGCTAAGCAGATTGAGTTTTTTTATTTTTTCAGGAACGGGAACACGTCTAAACCCAAAAAGTAGACAAGCTTTCACACAAGTCGTTAAGTTAGATAATCCTAGCATATTTAACTAAACAAGTTTCATGAGCCGAGGGACAGGAGTCAAGGCTAACGCATACACTTAAGGCTAAAGTTTCAGGACCACTTTCAGTATGCCTATCTTGTTAAGGACTCAAGGACATGACTGTGTAGGGCAGGACTTTTAGGATGTTGTTAGCAAACCGCCTCGTTGGTCTAGTGGTCATAAGCAGTGATCGGAGTAGGTAGATTGATTTGGGGTCAATGAACTGGCACGTATATATTAGTATGGATATGCCTCCGGGATTCCGGGATTTTGAAATTATCAAGATTTTTTTAAGAAATTTCAAATGTTGTAATGTGTAGAATACAGGATACATCAATATGAATAAGAAATGTTTAACCCTTTTGCTGTCTTTTTAATAGTATATACGTGATCGGACTCCAAGAAAAGGATAGGTATACTATAAAAACAATATAATATATTTTAAATGCATTCTATAAATTTCTAATGTAGTAGTTTAAAAATCCTTACATTTATAATATTTGATTTAATCCCGTAAGTACCAAAATGTAATCCCGGAAAAAAAGCTTATCCATGTTCTGATTTCTATGACTATTCATGATGCGAGTACGTAAAATCAATCTACCTACTCCGATCACTGGTCATAAGCGCTACTGCTGACTAGGGTATACATTCCGGAATTTCGTAATTCCGGAATTCATACATTTTTTGATATTTTGAATATCGCCAAGTCGAGCAAATAAAAGCGGCACGGCCGTACCATCCTTTTCTCGAAGCAGTTCAAGCTATTTTTTATTTTTACCTACATAGTCTCCTGTCTTAAAATTTATTATTTAGTACTGAGATAGCATAAAAAACAACACATTGAAATCTAGTAAATTACTTAAACAATAATTTATTATTCCTTTGAGAGAAACCGTTGTTCTTGATAATGTGTGCTCAAGAACAATAAAGGATCAAACATTTGGTCAGAGAGTGAACTTCCTATTCGGTTACAAAAGTAGCCAGCACACGAAAATATAGAGCGTATTTTTGTGTTTCACTCTCCACCCTCGTTGGTATAAAAAGTGTAACAATTAATGTGTTTGTAACTCTTAGTAAGCTTCTGTCAGATACACGCCACGGGCTCCTCCGTTATAATCATCACCATCATCGTGATCAGCCTATAATATTCCCACTGCAGGGACACAGGCCTCCTCCCTTCGAGAGTGAGTGGGTACAGCCCACGCGCGCCCAGTGCAGGTTGGTAGATGTCACATGTCTTCGAATTTTTGGTTCTAGGACATGCCGGTTTCTTCACGATGTTTTCCTTCACGATTTTTAGAGCAGAGGTGATGAAATTATTTACACAAAGTAAAGCGCCTGTCTAGTACTAATGTCTAATACTATGATTCAAATATCGTATATTTTTTATTGTTAATATTATTTTTTTTTGAATAAACCTCGTTGATTTTACTGTTTAATATGTCTAATAAAGTAATATGGGAGTAATAAGAGAGATAGAGAAGGAAGAGACACCAAAACAATTAAAAGTCACCAGTTCCTGAACCAGTCCCGGTTCTGGAATATGTCTTTATTGTGTTTTTTTTTTTAATGTTTCCTGTGGTCTGCAGTAAAGATCTTTTTTTTTAAAGTACTAAATCATAAAAATCGGAACAATGATTTTCTCATAATGACCACGGTTATCAGATGGACTGGTGAACGCAAAAATGTAGTTGTAATAAAAAGAAAATAGGCTCTGGCCTATGTCTGACACAACTATGTCACCTTCTTCGGCGAGTAAAATTAAAACCTAAAGTATCATGACGATAATTTCCCTAAAATTCTAAAACTTTCGCAGCCGAAAATTCCACCTACGTAAAATGCTGCAAAAATTCGTGCACAGACCAGCTCAAAGCTAATATTGGAATAAAATATTGCATTCCATTACCGTCTACCATTGTTTAACCTGGAAATGAATCCGGTATGCTCATGGCGTAGTTTTAAAATACACTGGAAATACGGATCGGCGTATTTTTTTTTTCCGTTTTTTCTGACAGGAAGTGAGGTCCTCTTAATTGTATTTAGATGAATGGGTTTACAGTTTCATATTGTTATGCGATAGTATACGAGTGAAATGGAATTGGAAAAATGCATTTAGTTAGAGACTGCAGTAGCAAACTGTGATATTAATCAGTCGAGCGGAAAAATTTGAGATAGTATTTTAAAAACGTTAGCCCAATCTAGGATTTCTTTTGTTCGGAAAGATAAGTTCAGTTCTTTTAAATTATACTAATTAAGTTACATTGAGACTTAATAATTTAAAAATAATACAATACTTAGGGACTCAGGGATGGGAATGCCAGGCCGATTCCCGGCCACCGTAGACGAGGGCTTGCGGACGGTGAGCAATGGGTAGCTCGCCGTCCGATAAAGACCAGGCCCGGGTTGACGGCGCGTTGTGTTCCACGTGCACCCCAAAGAGATGTCGTGGCCCCTGGCAACATACAGGCAACTGAAGGAACACGGATGAAAAAAAACGTGCTCAGGGATCAGCATCATCATCATCTTTTCAGCCGAAAGACGTCCACTGCTGGACATAGGCCTCCCCCAAGCACCGCCACTTCGACCGGTTCTGTGCTTCTCGCATCCAGCGGATTCCTGCGGCCTTCACCAGGTCATCGGTCCACCTTGGGAGGCTTTCCAACGCTACGTCTTGCGATATGCGGTCGCCACTCCAGAACCTTACGACCCGATCGGCCATCTGTTCTGCAAGCAATGTGCCCTGCCCACTGCCCACTTAAGTTTGACAATTCTCTCAGGGAAATGCCTATTTGACCTTGTAGTTTTTGAGTGTCTTTTGGTTTTTAATTCTGATAAGTAGCTTTTTCTTTCTCTTTCATTTCGCTTCTAAGTAATAAGTGTAAGTAAGTAGTAATAAGTATGTACACACGGCTACACATCAAGCTATACATTTCCAGTTTATGCTGATTTCGCATTGTATAGGATTTCCGTACAGTGCGAGGTCAACTCATACTGGAAATTTATAGCTTGATGTGTAGCCGTGTGTACCTAAGCGATTTGATGATAGATGTCCATATAATTATTTTAGGTACCTACTACAACCTTATTCTGTATTTTAAATCTATAAATTGAAAGCGTCTGATGTGCCTTTAATATTTAACCTCTACTTATATATACCTATACTCCGTTTGAAATAAGATTAGACATTTAAACAAACCTTTTTTACAGTTCGTTCAACCGATTTTGACTTCTATTACGTAGGCATAAGGATGGCATTAAAATAAAAAAAAGTGGTTACAAACCAACTGTTTACTGCAGCTGCCATTTGTCATGCCACCAACGCAATAGAAGTCAAAATCGGTTGAACGGACTGTAAAAAAGGTTTAGTTAAATGTCTAATCTTATTTCAAATGAAGTATAGAGTCCGGCCGTCGAGAGAATGTTTTTGACATCTGTCAGTTTCATAGTAATGAATATGTGTTGTGAAAGAAAGAAAAGAAATACATTTATTTAGCACAGACCAAAAAACACACAATGTAATTAACATCAATATTTTTTTTTTTTAAGTGTAAAGGGCGATGTAAGAAATTAGCAGGGGTGTGTCTCACGGCTGCGCCAAAAAGGCCCAGTTCAGCAAAAATGCCAGACAACAATAAGTGTCTGACGCTGGTTTTCAACTGGACCTGAAAGTGTGATGTTACGGATGTAAATCAGTTTGCGAAACAGATCAGTTTTAGATCAGATTAGTTTGGTTGTGTTAGCTTTGTTTTTACTAATTTCATTCTTATAGTTACTAGAAATTGTCCAACTGACAGGTGTCAGGAACGCAATCTGTCAACGGCCGTACCGTACCTTAACCAATACTGCTTAAAAACCAAGTATTATATTTTGCTAGAAGAACTCTTAACTCTTAACACACAAAGATTTACTACTACTATCTACTATATAACTCTCTAAAAGCTAAAGCTTCAGTAAGCCGAGTCAGCGCTTTATCTTCCGCTGAAAGCGATTCATTGTACACATTTCTAATTGAATAATCTCCAGACCGTCTATTGACTGGGTTCACTTCTAACCTTTTGAACTAAATTCTGTGTTACTGGTGAGGTTATTGATGGTTTGTAGGTAAACTAATGTGGTCTCAACTTAATGTTAGCTAATGTATTTTTGATTGAACGTAATATAATAGAGAGAACTTCGTTTATTTCTGATGATTGCTATAAAATGAAGTAAAATAACATCATAACATTACTACACACCACACATAACACTAACTTACTACATTTATTTGAATTCGACATTCTGACTGACCGACCCCTTGACAATTCAAAAGTATTGTAATTGGTTTATTTGAAATAAATGCTTTGAGTTTGAGTTTGTATTTGTACGGGCTCTACCCGGAGCGGGTCGCGTACGGACCAACCCGCGTCGCTATGAAATAATGTTCTAGCGCCTTTTTTTTTTGGGTGGGAAATTATCAAATAATTTCTCCCGCTCTGGGTGGAGCGGGAGGGCGTGTCAGACTCTTACTGACTAAAACCCACCCGTGTTCCTTCGGTTGCCCTGTTGCCGGGGGCCACGATGTCCCTATCGGTTTTCTTCGAACCCCCGGCAGGCATTGGCCCTAGCGGACCCCGTCAATTCTGCTGACATCTCCTTGAGGCGCACGTGGAACACAACGCGCCGTCGACCCGGGCTTGGTCCTTATCGGATGGCGAGCTACCCATTGCTCACCGTCCGCAAGGCCGCGCCTACGGTGGCCGGAAATCGGCTCGCGATTCCCGCCCCGGGCGTTTCCTATTGCGGCGGTTAGGGGCACATGTGTCTCCGTTCCGGGAGCCCGTACGGTTCTCCCAAACAGCTGTAAAACCAGCCTTACACGTCAGTGTAAATGTGGTGGAGTCATCTGTGAATCTATGGACATAGTAAGATCAGGTTAAGTTCCGGGGTTAAACGCATCAAATATTTTAGTTTTTATCTATACATATAATAAAATTGTAGCGATGTCAAAACTGTACATTGAATATTTTTGAAAAAAAGTAATTGCTACGAGGTCGGGGATCGATTCTAATGCCGAAAATATATTTTTTAGAATTTTTGTCTGTTTGTCTGTTTGTCTGTATGTATGTTCCAGCATGGCGCAAATTCTACCGGACAGATTCTGATAAAATTTTACATAGATATTCCCTGTGTGTCTGGTCAAACTATAGGGTATAAACTATCACGCTATTTACTATGGGGGACGAGCAATATTACATTATGTGGTATTTGTATGTTCCAGCATGACGCAAATTCTACCGGATAGATTCTGTTAAAATTTTACATAGGTATTCCTTATAAGTCTGGTCAAACTATAGGGTATAAACTATCACGCTATTTACTATGGGGGACGAGCAATATTATATTATGTTCGTATTTTTGGAAAAAAACGCGCTGAAATATTAGGATATTGCAGATGATTATCGATTTAACTTTTTTAGTTATAATCATCACGCTATACCTTTATGGAACTAAGCAGTCAATCGTGAAATATATAGGAATGGCTATTTTAGGGAAGTTTCAACGAAGCAATTAACTCAGCGGTTGGACGGTTGCTTTGCAAACATGGGGTTGTAAGTTCGATTCCCAACTGCGGTTTTTTGTTTTTCTTTTTTTTTCACATTTTGTACTACTATTTTTTTTTTTTTGATTATGTATCCATACATATAATAAAATCGTAACGAAGTTAAAATTGTACATTGAATATTTTGAAAGAAAGTTATTGCTACGAGGTCTGGGATCGATTCTTATGCAGAAAATTTAGTTTTCAAAATGTTTGTCTATTTCAACTGTAGGGTATAGACTATCACGCTATTTTCTATGGGGATGAGCAATATTACATTATATCGTATTTGTATGTTCTAACGTGACGCAAATTCTACCAGATAGATTATGTTAAAATTTTGAATAGGTATTCCCTATAAGTCTGGTCAAATTGTAGGGTATAAACGATCACGCTATTTACTATGGGGGACGAGCAATATTATATTATGTTCGTATTTTTGGAAAAAAACGCGCTAAAAGATTAGGATACTGTAGATGGTTTTTGATTTAACTTTTTAAATGATTATCATCACACTATACCTTTATGGAACTAAGCAGTCAATCATGAAATATATAGGAACGGCTATTTTAGGTAAATTTCAACGAAGCAATTAACTCAGCGGTTGGGCGATTGCTTTGTAAACATGGAGTTTTAAGATCGATTCCCAACTACGGTTTATATTTGTTTTTCTTTTTTTTATATTTTGTAATACGAGTCGATTGTTTTTTTTTTTTGTAAAAAGTTTTTATTTCTCGCTTTTTAGTGGGTCAATTTGTAATTTGTCTAAGTTACATTAGCTTAATGCCAACTGCTCATCACTTTTTACAAAATATTGCTTTTCCCGATGCAGGGACGTTCATCATTGAAAGTTCTCCTGGTACTTCACCATCAACTCCACTTCTCCATATGCATTGTGACGAGCATAAATTGCATTGCAACCTATTAAAGTAATCGAATCGCAACCCGTGAAATACTTATTATTTAGTAGTTCCGGTGGCTATTTGTGGTCATCATCATCAGTTCCACTTAACCAAATAGTGCTTTCCAAGAGCAACTGCACGAGTTACTATAAAAAATACCCAAATTGCTATAGTTTTGCCTATAATATTTGAAGAGTTCCCTCTATTTCTCTGGGATGCCATCATCAGATCCTGGTTTCCTTATCATGGTACCACTTTTGAAATATTTCTTTTCCAACAAAAAAAGAATCATCAAAATCGGTTCATAAACGACGAATTTATCCGCGAACACACATTAAAAAAATATATATATACGGTCGAATTGAGAAAACTCCTTTTTTTGAAGTTGGTTAAAAAGAAAAACTTCGTAAGCTATGGGAAACTGCTACGTTACAAGTACTTTACAGTCACAAAACATTCAAGGTTGTGTTCTGATCATTTTAGAGCTGAAGACTATAGGAATAAAAGGAATTTTACAGATTTTGACAGCAGATTTGTCCTAGCGATTTTAAAATCTGTGTGTGGATCTTCTGGAATCGTTGCCCCACTGCTTTCTGGTGACAAAACAGCGCACGCCATGTTTAAGATTCCCATCAATTTAAAGAGCAACGAAACGCCTGTTTGTGGGGTGTCACGCAACAGTAACAAGGGATGTGTGCTTAGGGATTGCGCTTCATCGTATGGGATGAATGCATTATGGCAAAAAGGAAAGCAGTGGAAGCTGTAAACAGAACCCTGCAGGACATCCGCAGGAACCAAGATATGATGGGTGGTGTTACAGTCCTGACTGACAAAGTGAATACTTCGTTGAAAAGGTCGACTCTACGGTCGAGAGTTCATAGACTGCGCTTGACCATCATCATACGAGCTCGGCTTGGCGGGAATTCAAATGCTCAAGAATTCTCCGATGTTCTTCTAAAAGTTGTTCGAGGCTCTCTACCAGAGACTCTTGGTAAAGTAGATCCCACTTAAGAAGATCTTATTCGTCTGGTATACAGGGACATCAGTCAAATACCGTACCAAGAGAATTCTTGGGCGTGTTTCCATTTTAACTCCGAAAATGATCAAGCTGCAGCGATCAACCACAGTATTCTCTCACAAATTGAGTGAAGTGATATACACCTCCATTAATACTGATGTGGATGAAGATGATGCCGCACATTGCCCCGTAGAATTTCTCAATTCGCAAATGGCAAGTGGACTTCCGGTTGTACATCTGTGTAACGGAACCCGGCTCAAAGTCACGTCTTTGCAGAGAAACGTCATCGAGGTGGAAATTCTAACAGGTTATGGCGATGGTAAGACAGTGTTTATAGCGCGTATACCACTAATTCCCCAAAATTATCAGTTCAAGCGCATGCAGTTCTCTGGGAACGTATGCTTTGCGATCAACAAGTCACAGGATCCGACACCGAAGGCTGAAAGCTGCGGGTGTCAACCTCAGGACAAGCTGCTTCTCACACGGATAACTGTACGTCGCTTGCTCCCGAGTCACCATTCCTGACTCTGCATATTTTGACTGCTGAGAATAAAACTACAAATGTAGTAGTTATACAGGGATGTTTTATAAAAATGTGGCTGTTATTGTAGTATATTGTGGTATCTTACGACTTCCACGTGAACGAAGTCGCGGGCAGAAGCTAGTATCAAAATATAACATAACATCATGCCTGTTATCCCCGAAACGTTAGGCAACGGTGTACCTACAGTAGGATACAGTTTTTATATAATCAGTAAAACAGAAATATCGTTGAAGATTTGTGCCTAAAAAACATATAGCCACTGTTTGTATGTAGGTCACTCTCAAATACATATGTACAATTAAATATTTATCTAACTGTCAGCCGTTTTATCTCCCACACGTTTTCACATTGCCAAACGTTTTATATTTTTCAATTTCCCAAATTGCTTTTATGTTCTGTTGAAAATAAGCGAATGGAGCGTTTTAATTTCGTTTCAAAAATAAATAACATGTTCGTGAAATGTGTAGAAAATAAAAAATTTGGCTGAAATCCTTTGTGGAGCGTTTTTCTGGACCAATTTTGAAATCTGTCACATAATATGTATATAAAAATGGTGACCGCTTAAAGCTATGACGCACATTATGCCGCATGTACAAATTAAATTGTATGCTTTTAATGTACTGTTCTATAACTTTTCTGTGCAAAAAATAAATAGTGTATCTTTATAAAATAGTGGTCACCAAATGGCTCCTGAGCCTTCATTGTATCAATACAGAAAAACACTGGATATTTTAAAATAAAATTCACATACCGAAAGCACATATACACGTTCGCGTACACACTCACACCCTATGCCTACACTACACACACCACACACATTCACACACTACACAAACCACACACATTCACTAGATCAATCACCCGTCAAGTTTTAGACTTAAGACCTTTCATAAATTTTTGGAATTGTCATGTATGTTATTTGTAAGTTTTTACACTTTTACCACAGAAGAGCACTGATTTCCAAGATACAGGTTTTTAACTAGTTTATAATTCAGGAGTTTATAGTTTTAGCCGTAGCCGAGGAGTTCGTGGCTAAGTAATAACAACCGCACGGGTCGATTCATTCGATTAAGCTACGCTTCCCGGGGTTGGTCTGTAGATGGGTAACCATCTTTACATACCGAGACTCCTCCATGCCTCCTCCGTGCCTCGGAAAGCTCGTTAAGCCCTTGGTCCCGGCTGTCATTCGTGGATCTTTGACAGTCATTACAGGTCGTCAGAAGCCCGAAAGTCTGACAACCAGTCTTACCAAGGGGTATCGTATTACCCAGTTACTGGATCGTGGTGGTCAGATAGGCAGTCGCTCCATGTAAAATAGTATTCAGCTGCATCCGGTCTAACCGGAAGCCGACCCCAACATAGTTGGGAAAAGGCTAGGCAGATTGATATAGTTTTAGCCGTCTACTCACATTATTTGTATCCTAGTTCATATGATAGGTGTACTGAACCACCACCTGATTGGTATACCAAATAAACGTTATTATAATTATACTTATCCTGAAAATCGATGTGTAAGTATTGCTGCTTTTGTAAAAATGATAACCTTTCCTAGTTAAGGAGGCAAACAGGTCCAGTTCACAGCTCCTCTTACAAAATGCCCTACTGCCGTGCCATGCTGCTAAGAAAGTGGCAGACAGAAAGTAAAGTTTTAAATCAATGTTATTAAAGAAGTTTTTTAAACATAAGTTTAAATCTTTATGCCATCTCTATTTTATCTTATTAAGTGATTATTTACAAAAGTTTACTATCAACTGCCTCAATTATGAAAATAAGATTTTAAATCAATTTTAGTGAAGAAGACCATGATTATGAGCATAATTATTCTTAAACATCAGTTATTTTTTACCCGACTGCGCGACGCAAAGGAGGGTAATGTTTTTATCAGCCTATATATGTTTGTTCCTTTTTTAAACAGTTTATCACCTACGAACTGCCTTTTAATCGAAATGCCTATGAAATTCTTCTTAAAAATCGCCTTGGTGGAAGAAAAATACTTGTATAGAACATTGGTCCGTAACCTTATCTGAATAAAGAGCACAATCGCGTTTACAAAAAAAAAATACTTCCAAAACCTTTAAAGTAAAAATACTTGCATAGAACATTGATCCGTAATATAACTTAAATAAAGAGCACAATCGCGTTTACAAAAATGAGATGTCGGTAACAGTGTCGCGAGTTCAGTTGTTACCCATCTTAAAAATGCCCAACGCGCCTAAAGAAGTTTTCTCTTCAAAAAAACAACACCGGTCGTTAGATTAGAACGTAGTAACTTCTTCACTAGTGATGTAATCAATTTACTACGCTCGATTAGGCGATTATTTTTACTTGATTAAGCTGACTATCGAGCATTTTCTACTTGGTGCTTTTAGACATTAACATTTTTAGTAAAAAATCCTTGGAACTTGGAACCTAGAAAAAATATACCTACCGGACTAGATTGTAATCTCCATCTTATTTCAAAACATAGTTTAACGATAGGTCGATACCTATCTACTTAGTACCTTACTTACTACTTTTTATTGTATGAAATGAAATGAAATTGTAAATAGGATATCGAAATCACTTTTACACATCATATTAAAAAAATATTAAAAATAAGCTAGATGAGTTCGGTATTTCCTATCTGACTACTCTGAGAAGAAAGGCCGCAACAAGCTCAGAGGTCGCAGTCTCTTTTAAAGTCCAGACATAATCTTGGTCAGGCTATATGAGGACCATGATTAGTGTCTGAAATGGTATTTTGAGGAAAGAACCACACAGATTTGAGTGGACCTATCCAGTCAGTGCAAGCATTTGTCAGTAATCGTGGAGCTCAACTCAGAACTTAAGGAGCTCAACTCGACAAACAATACCAAAGAAAGGACATTTGGGTAGGCCAAGGTATAATATGATCTGGGCAGATTTCCGGCCACCGTAGGTGCGGGCTTGCGGACGGTGAGCAATGGGTAGCTCGCCGTCCGATAAGGACCAAGCCCGGGTCGACGGCGCGTTGTGTTCCACGCGCGCCTCAAAGAGATGTCAGCAGAATTGACGGGGTCCGCTAGGGCCAATGCCTGCCGGGGCTGCGAATATGGGCCGATAGGAAAATCGTGGCCCCCCGGCAACATGGCAACTGAAGGAACACGGGTGGGTTTTGGTCAGTAAGAGTCTGACACGCCCTCCCGCTCCACGCAGAGCGGGAGAAGTTATTTGATAATTTCCCACAAAAAAAAAAAGAAGGTATAATGTGATTAAGGTTTTTTCTGGTGAATAAGTTCAAATCCAACTCTTTTAATACCAATGAAACAATGTTCTTTGGGACTTTGGGTCTGTCTTTTAATAATATTTATCGATGATAGTTTTTCCTTAAAGCTGCTGAACTCTTCGGGTCTGTACCTTTACTACATTTAATTTTGTTGGGTGCCACAGCTAGATAACTTTTCTTTTTCTCAAAACAGTACCGAGTTCTATCTGACCTACACTTTTCGTCTTTAGTGCCCTAAAGGAAATCGAGTCGCGTTCTTAGATAAGATTCGGCATACAGGCACGAATTTTTATCATTATTTTTAACACGCGATTCTCGATCTTACTATGATCGAATACTTACCTAGGTAATCTTCCCTACAGCCCTACACTAAGTGGAAAAATGCGAGATTTATGAAAAACAAAATTCTACGCAACTATGTATTTTACGAGGCATAATATTTCACAAAATGTGTGTCGACCGAAAGATCGTCACTCACTAGACGCCTGAGGGAGGACATCGCCGTCGAAGGAGACCGCGGTGAAGGTGGTATGATGATCTGATCATGTTGGATGGCCAGAGATCGCACAGGACAGAGAGGTTTGGAAGGGAAAAAGAGAGGCCTTTGCTCAGCAGTGGGACGCAAAATCGGCCAGCAAAATAAAAATGTGAAGGGAAGAAGTATTACTATGGAATCACCTACTGTTTCCAACACTATTAAACCAGCATAGAACAGAAAAGTCGTACAGTCCCTTCACAGTTAAGTTTACCTCTACTAGCAACCCATGCAGCAACCAGCAACCTTGTTACAAGTGAAATAAAGATCACTTTGATTTTGGCAGTAATCCAATCAGAGGTACTTACCTAAAAGAACTGTTATAAGACTGTGATACTTACAGATTCTTAAAAAGAAAGACTATTCGCAAGTGCACGCCGACACTTATTTCCATTTTTTAATCCAACGAAAACTGAGTTATTGGAAGTGGAATTTGTTGAAATGTCATTTATTATGAAACTAGATTTTGCCCGCCGATTTTGTCCGTGGAGAATAACTTTTTGTTCTTTTTCTCTCGTACACCTATCATAAAATTCTGAACCGTGGATTGAATCTTCGTGAAACTGGGGAACTTAGACTTGAATGCATCTTCGACCGTCCTAGTCTGTATCATAGATGCATTCAAATCTAGGTTAAAGATAACAATTCATTAACCTCACCAGGATGGATTCGCTGTTTCTCAAAAAGATCTTCAAGTATCTGTAAACACTCCTCTTATGGAACGTTTGTGAAATAAGTTGACGAGCGATAAAGTTCACTCTGCGTTCAGCGCTCGGTGTGGCAATCGGTCAATCGTCATCCTGAGAATACCTCGTTGAGAGGTGAAACACGTGTCGATTTCTTTCCCATTTTTATTTTATACTCTGTCTTCGGTTTTTATGGCTCTTTAGAAATAGCTAAGCGGAACAGGTTACTAAATATATCCACGTCTATTGTTTTTTAAATTATCTTCATTCTATGTAGGTTGTCGAAGACCTACTTTGGCCATTATCAAGCATCACATAACAGCAAGTCAGGGGTGCAATGGGGTGGTCATAGCGTCTTTGGCATTGTAGGTACTGCAATTTAGACACGGCACACACTGGACAGCCTCGCTAACAAATTGCTGACTCTGTATTATTTTTAAATTACTTCAGAAAAGGAGGGGGTGATGTGTTCGTCTGTATCATCATCTGTTTAGCCTTTTCCCAACTATGTTGGGGTCGGCTTCCAGTCTAACCCGATGCAGCTGAATACAAGTATTTTACATGGAGCGACTGCGTATTTGACCTCCATAACCCAGTCACGATACCCCTTGGTAGACTGGTTGTCAGAGTTCCGGGCTTCTGACGAACCGTAACAACTGTCAAAGATCAACAAATGACAGCCGGGACCAACGGTTTCACGTGCTTTCCGAGGCACGAAGGGGTATTTTAGCTTAACCTGTTCGATCGACCCGTGCGGCTGATATTACTTAGCCACAAGCCCCTCTCTGTCAATATGTTCGTCTGTATGATTTTATTTATCTTCATCGATATTTTCCTCTATTGTGAACCGATTGAGAAAATTCATTTTTCATTTGATAGAGCGATGCTTATGCGGTGGTCTCATATACATTTTACTAACTTTGCTTGGGTAGTTTTTGAGTTATCGTCCCGTTATAAACACTTCCTTTCACTGTTGTTTACATAGCAAATAGTTGTATACGAATCGGAGTGGGGTAGGTACCATCGGGGTAACGCATATATATGCATTTTGAAAACAAAATCCCGAGCACACGACCCTTTTTTTTCGTAGGTAAGCGATACTATAGCGGCCGAGTGCTTCAAGCAAGAATAGTCCTTACAATGTACAGAAATGCGTTTCTTCGATAGTACCATAACTTAAAAGTCAAAAAATAAAACACTTTTTAACAACAAAAAAACAACCGACTGCCAAAAAATCACTACAAAGTGAAAAAAAACTTTAATTTACCACGACAAATCAAAGTATTAACTATTCTAGGTAATGGATTTGCAGATACAAGACAACTGTCTAATCCTGAACCAATATAAGAAAAAATATAATCATGTCTAAATAGTCAAAGTCAAAAGTCAAATAATTTATTTCAATTAGGCACAAAAAGGCTCTTTTGAACGTCAAAAATAAAAAATAGAATTGATTCTAGTCGCCCTTTCCAAAAGGTAGTTTTCGTATGGAGAAGAATGGGCAAGAAACTCCACCGTTACTCTTTTAAAATGTTTTACAATATTTTATATACATTAATTATATGTGAAGACGATGCACCTGCAATAAGATTACTATACCACAATATGTAAAAGTATTTAAAAATGAAGCAATGACAGAAAAAATAATTATGTAATGGATACATGGTGTTCACATATTTACAAGCATTGTTAAAGTAGGTACCTATAGGATATTCCTAAAAAAAATTTACAAGTGATACTAATTAGTCAGTGTGTGAGTTCAAGTAACCACAGAATGTAAAAAAAATGTTATGATATTTAATTAAACAATTAAATTAGCAAAGCCAAAGTCAAAGCTGTGAACTCGAAAAAATTGCGCCCAACTGTTGGCCGCTAAATGCACGCACACTAAAATAGCACAATGACATGGCGCGAGTGTAAGACGTAGTTGAGTAGCTAGCGTTTTTGTTTTAGTTCTTTTGCGACGCGACTATCTATCTAAACATGGTCATTTCAGCCGAAAGAGGTCCACTGCTTGACATAGGCCTCCCCCAAGCACCGCCACTTCGACCGATTCTGTGCTTCCCGCATCCAGCGGATTCTTGCGACCTTCACAATGTCATCGGTCCATCTTGTGGGAGGCCTTCCAACGCAACATCTTGCGGTACGCGGTCGCCACTCCAGAACCTTTCGGCCCCATCGGTCATCTGTTCTGCAAGCAATGTCCTGCCCATTGCCACTTAAGTTAGGCAATTCTTCGGGTTATGTCGGTAACCTTGGTTCTCCTGCGAATCTCTTCATTTCTGATTCGATCACGTAGGGAAACTCTAAGCATAGCCCTCTCCATAGCTAAATATGTAAATAATCAAAGACTATAAAATACAGCCACAAGAGATATTTCTGTGATCATCAAGTTTGCCAGTCATAAAATAAAAAAGTGGCACTCCGGGAGAGCTGACAGAAGTGAAAACTTGAACAAGATCGCCTTGGTGGAAGAAAAAATACTTGTATAGAACATTGGTCCGTAACCTTATTTAAATAAAGAGCAAAATCGCGTTTACAAAACCTTTAAAGTAAAAATACTTGCATGGAACATTGATCTGTAACGTAGGTAATATAAATAAAGAGCACAATTGCGTTTACAAAACCTTTAAAGTAAAAATACTTGCATAGAACATTGATCCGTAATGTAATATAAATAAAGAGCACAATCGCGTTTACAAAAATGAGGTGTCGTTACAATGTCGCGAAATCAATTGTTTAGTCCCATCTCAAAAATGCCCAACGCACCTAAAGAAGTTTTCACTTCAAAAATTCATAAATAAAATAAAAACACTGGAAGCCAAGAATTGAACAAACAAATTCACTCTCCTTTTATATTATTAGTTAGTATAAATGAAGTCGGACTTCGAAATGCCGTCCGCTCAGTTTGACCTAAATGAGATATCTTCATTCGGTTGGAAGTCTCAACAGTAGAATAATTTTAGACCAAGCTTAAGATTAACTTTTGGATATTGACGTCGAAATAATAGTGCTTTGAGAATTGCAATAAAATTATTTCGTATCTGAAAGATGATTGATTGAGTAGAATAAAATGACTTAGGTACTTCCCTACTTCAAATTTTGAAAAGATAAGTATGGTGTAGGAAAATCAAAGGTTTTTGAATACCTACTTTTTTGTAATAAAAGTCAATCAATCTGCCTAGCCTTTTCCCAACTATGTTGGGGTCGGCTTCCAGTCTAACCGGATGCAGCTGAATACCAGTATTTTACATGGAGCGACTGCCTATTTGACCTCCACAACCCAGTAACTAGGTAATACGATACCCCTTGTTAAGACTGGTTGTCAGACTTTCGTGCTTCTGACGACCCGTAACGACTGTTAAAGATCGACTAATGACAGCCGGGACCAACGGATTAACGTGCTTTCCGAGGCACGGAAGAGTCTCGGTATGTAGAAATGGTTACCCATCCACGGACCAACCGCAGCAAGCGTAGCCTAACCTGATCGATCGACCCGTACGGCTGTTATTACTTAGCCACGAGCCCCTCGTAACACAATTCATGATGATGAATAATGTTACTCGGCCTGACCAGTCCTTGCAGTGGTCGAAGTCGGGCTGTTGATCATTAACAGCCCACGACTTTGACCACTGCTGGGACATAGACCACTCTTTTCTTCTGCAAATCCCCAAAGTCTTGTGACCTCCTCATCCAGGTTCCACCCACGATGGCAACAATGTCAAATTCAAGTTCAAAATATTTTATATCACATAAACCTACAAGGGCACTTATGAAACGTCAGAAGCTAGGGGACACGGCTGTTTCGAGAGGTTCCTGTTCAGAATAAAACGGGAGGAAACGCCCGGGTGTCGCCATTATGTGGATCGCCCGGAGGACACGGTGGAGCATACGGTGGAGGTCTGCCCGGCTTGGGCGGAGCATCGCCGTGTCCTCGTGGAGGCGATCGGCGGCGGTGATCTCTCGCGTCCGGCACTAGTTCAGGCCATGGTACGGAGCGAGAGGAAATGGGAAGCCGTCACCTCCTTCTGCGAAGCAGTAATGCTCGTGAAGGAGGCGGAATGTGTGAGAGAGAGCCAGCTGCATGGGTTGCGAATAAGGCCGAAAGAGACATCGCGGCCCCCCAGCAACATGGCAACTGAAGGAACACGGGTGGGTTTTAGTCAGTAAGAGTCTGATACGCCCTGCCGCTCCACCCAGGGCGAGAGAAGTTATTTGATAATTTCCCACGCAAAAAAAAAGTGCACAGTTTCAATTGGTCGCTTCCTATGGAGAAGAGCCGGCAAGAAACTCCACGGTTACTCTTTAAAAAATAAATGGTTTTCACAATGTTTTCAAATTACAGTGTTAATAGGTATGAGAGGACAGTGTAGACCTATCAACAAGTACCAGGTACTTTCAAAAATAGAAAATGGTCCACAAGTCTACAGCCTATAACGTTCGCACATTCACAAAATCTAATAGAAAAGAATCTATATAAAAGGCAAATAAAATAAGGACCTATTTAAACCAAATGACATGATTGACACTACAGCTGTAACAAATCTAATTTAATAAAAAAACAGAATATTGTAGGTATATAGTATGACTCTTCATAATGTGCACATATCGAAATGAGATTTGAATTAATTCTAACGACAGAAAAAATATTTCAAAAAATTTAAATATTTTTTTAATATTTTTTATGGAATTAAAAAAAATTGTTACAAAACTGTGTAACTTTTAAACTAAATCATCTATCGCGATAAAACAAACTCCATAATTATTGGAAGTAATTAGGCGTCCACATAAAATGAAAATAAAGAAAAAAAAATCCCCTCAATTGAAAATAAACATGTTTTTTTTAGCAAAAATCTGTTTTTTTTCAACAATTTTAACAATAATTGTAAAATGTATAAATAAGATACCAAAGATTTTTTTTTTTTTAATTTTAAAAAACAAAAAAAAACATCCGTCGATAAAATTAAGCATAGATTCCCTCATTTCGATATGTGCACATTATGAAGAATCACACTGTCTAATATCAAATCATATCATCCGCCTACTTCAACTCCCGGTCCTTTGAAACCACTCGGTCACTGCTGTACTCACCTACCATCACCACGCCTTGCCAGGTGTCCTGCCGAACTCGTATTGAGTCCCATCATTCGTTTTTCGATCTCTTCTTTTCGTATGGTCAGTGACTAACCTGGTGTCAGAGTTTTAAAGTCGCCCATGGGCCTCTGACTTCACATGCCGTCGAGAAATATCTCTCAGGCATGCCGGTTTCCTCACGAAGTTTTCCTTCACCGTTTTTGAAGCGAGTGATAATTTAAACAATACGCGCATGAATTCCGAAAAGTCAGAGGTGCGTGCCTTGGTTTCGAACCCGAGACCTATGACTTGGCAATCTGACACTGCCCTCTGTTTTCCGGTATCAGAATTTAAAAAATAGAATTAGGTGCCTATTCTATTTTAGTACGCCAAAATGTGCCTTGCGCATAACAATTAATTGTTATCATATAAATTCTGACAGGTAAATAAATGCTAATGCAACCAATTAATGACAAAATTATATCGTCTATTATAAAGTGTTTAATAGCCCGTAAATATAATTAGTTGATTAAAATTAACGCACTGTTTGGTTCTGATTATATTCTGATGCTGGGGTCGCATCTGCGTCTATCGTGACGAAGCTTCGCACAGTGATACGATACACGCAGATGTGACCAACCATTATCGGCTACCGTCGCGATAGTTCGGGCTGCGTAGCACTTATCGCCCGGGTACATCAAAGGGTTTTAGTGCGTTAATTAGCGTGGCGCGTGGTCGGACTACCGTTGTTCATTTCGACTGTTGTCTCCGGACTGCGTACACGGTCTGTCGAAATAATGGAGAGCCATCTATATTGTACGATAATTCGTTAAAATTATGAAGCCGCTAATTATGTGACCACCGCATTAGCGCGATATCTTTTTAGCGAGCAAAACATACGAAGCTTCGGCACGCATTGTATCGTCACGATAGACGCAGATGCGGCCGCAGCATAAAACTATATAATAAATATATGTACAACTGAATAACTAAATTTAGGAATTAAAGTTATTTGTCATAATTCAGCAGAACAGAAATTATTATTGTTTCTGTCTAGGCGACCTATATAAATTTGTCACTGCAATCAATTTTATTACATAAAACTTTATTTATTACAAATATACGCTACCATTACAGTCTCCCAATTCGGTAGTATGTTAACTAGACACTATCACATTACTACATTATCAATTTATGAAATAATACAACAGAAAATTTAAAAAAAAATAAAAACATAACACGTATAACGTTACCCGTGCTAACTCGCTCAGTGAACATGAGAAAAGATCTATTTTGTTGGCAACTAAATTTAGTGTGTGCATTGTTCGCGTCAGAGCTTATAATATCTAGTATACCTCCTTTACTTATAAACGTTGTTTAAAATTAGGAGACGTCAAAGAATGTAAGTATGGTTAAACATTTATGTTACTCATTACATTCCTAATTAAAAAGCAACGTTTTAAATAAAGGGTGTTTTGATACATCTACCTTTACTATGCTATTTTTCCTACCAACGAACGAAACTATCGTTTTTAAATAAAGAATATCACACAAAAAGTCGCGTGCGATTCGAAATTCGAACACCCGTGGCCATCTGAATCTATACATATAATAAAATCGTAGCGATGTCAAAACTGTACATTGAATATTTTTGAAAAAAAGTAATTGCTACGAGGTCGGGGATCGATTCTAATGCCGAAAATATTTTTTTTAGAATTTTTGTCTGTTTGTCTGTTTGTCTGTATGTATGTTCCAGCATGGCGCAAATTCTACCGGACAGATTCTGATAAAATTTTACATAGATATTCCCTGTGTGTCTGGTCAAACTATAGGGTACAAACTATCACGCTATTTACTATGGGGGACGAGCAATATTACATTATGTGGTCTTTGTATGTTCCAGCATGACGCAAATTCTACCGGATAGATTCTGTTAAAATTTTACATAGGTATTCCTTATAAGTCTGGTCAAACTATAGGGTATAAACTATCACGCTATTTACTATGGGGGACGAGCAATATTATATTATGTTCGTATTTTTGGAAAAAAACGCGCCGAAATATTAGGATATTGCAGATGATTATCGATTTAACTTTTTTAATTATTATCATCACGCTATACCTTTATGGAACTAAGCAGTCAATCGTGAAATATATAGGAATGGCTATTTTAGGGAAGTTTCAACGAAGCAATTAACTCAGCGGTTGGACGGTTGCTTTGCAAACATGGGGTTGTAGGTTCGATTCCCAACTGCGGTTTTTTGTTTTTCTTTTTTTTTTCACATTTTGTACTACTATTTTTTTTTTGATTATGTATCCATACATATAATAAAATCGTAGCGAAGTTAAAATTGTACATTGAATATTTTGAAAGAAAGTTATTGCTACGAGGTCTGGGATCGATTCTTATGCAGAAAATTTAGTTTTCAAAATGTTTGTCGATTTCAATAGCTCATCCCCATAGAAAATAGCGTGATAGTCTATAGACTATCACGCTATTTTCTATGGGGATGAGCAATATTACATTATATCGTATTTGTATGTTCTAACGTGACGCAAATTCTACCGGATAGATTATGTTAAAATTTTGCATAAGTATTCCCTATAAGCCTGGTCAAATTGTAGGGTATAAACGATCACGCTATTTACTATGGGGGACGAGCAATATTATATTATGTTCGTATTTTTGGAAAAAAACGCGCCAAAAGATTAGGATACTGTAGATGGTTTTTGATTTAACTTTTTAAATGATTATCATCACACTATACCTTTATGGAACTAAGCAGTCAATCATGAAATATATAGGAACGGCTATTTTAGGTAAATTTCAACGAAGCAATTAACTCAGCGGTTGGACGATTGCTTTGTAAACATGGAGTTGTAAGATCGATTCCCAACTACGGTTTATATTTGTTTTTCTTTTTTTACATTTTGTAATACGAGTCGATTGTTTTTTTTTTTGTAACAAGTTTTTATTTCTCGCTTTTTAGTGGGTCAATTTGTAATTTGTCTAAGTTACATTAGCTTAATGCCAACTGCTCATCACTTTTTACAAAATATTGCTTTTCCCGATGCAGGGACGTTCATCATTGAAAGTTCTCCTGGTACTTCACCATCAACTCCACTTCTCCATAATATGCATTGTGACGAGCATAAATTGCATTGCAACCTATTAAAGTAATCGAATCGCAACCCGTGAAATACTTATTATTTAGTAGTTCCGGTGGCTATTTGTGGTCATCATCATCAGTTCCACTTAACCAAATAGTGCTTTCCAAGAGCAACTGCACGAGTTACTATAAAAAATACCCAAATTGCTATAGTTTTGCCTATAATATTTGAAGAGTTCCCTCTATTTCTCTGGGATGCCATCATCAGATCCTGGTTTCCTTATCATGGTACCACTTTTGAAATATTTCTTTTCCAACAAAAAAAGAATCATCAAAATCGGTTCATAAACGACGAATTTATCCGCGAACACACAAAAAAAAAAAATATATACGGTCGAATTGAGAAAACTCCTTTTTTTGAAGTTGGTTAAAAAGAAAAACTTCGTAAGCTATGGGAAACTGCTACGTTACAAGTACTTTACAGTCACAAAACATTCAAGGTTGTGTTCTGATCATTTTAGAGCTGAAGACTATAGGAATAAAAGGAATTTTACAGATTTTGACAGCAGATTTGTCCTAGCGATTTTAAAATCTGTGTGTGGATCTTCTGGAATCGTTGCCACACTGCTTTCTGGTGACAAAACAGCGCACGCCATGTTTAAGATTCCCATCAATTTAAAGAGCAACGAAACTCCTGTTTGTGGGGTGTCACGCAACAGTAACAAGGGATGTGTGCTTAGGGATTGCGCTTCATCGTATGGGATGAATGCATTATGGCAAAAAGGAAAGCAGTGGAAGCTGTAAACAGAACCCTGCAGGACATCCGCAGGAACCAAGATATGATGGGTGGTGTTACAGTCCTGACTGACAAAGTGAATACTTCGTTGAAAAGGTCGACTCTACGGTCGAGAGTTCATAGACTGCGCTTGACCATCATCATACGAGCTCGGCTTGGCGGGAATTCAAATGCTCAAGAATTCTCCGATGTTCTTCTAAAAGTTGTTCGAGGCTCTCTACCAGAGACTTTTGGTAAAGTAGATCCCACTTAAGAAGATCTTATTCGTCTGGTATACGGGGACATCAGTCAAATACCGTACCAAGAGAATTCTTGGGCGTGTTTCCATTTTAACTCCGAAAATGATCAAGCTGCAGCGATCAACCACAGTATTCTCTCATAAATTGAGTGAAGTGATATACACCTCCATTAATACTGATGTGGATGAAGATGATGCCACACATTACCCCGTAGAATTTCTCAATTCGCAAATGGCAAGTGGACTTCCGGTTGTACATCTGTGTAACGGAACCCGGCTCAAAGTCACGTCTTTGCAGAGAAACGTCATCGAGGTGGAAATTCTAACAGGTTATGGCGATGGTAAGACAGTGTTTATAGCGCGTATACCACTAATTCCCCAAAATTATCAGTTCAAGCGCATGCAGTTCTCTGGGAACGTATGCTTTGCGATCAACAAGTCACAGGATCCGACACCGAAGGCTGAAAGCTGCGGGTGTCAACCTCAGGACAAGCTGCTTCTCACACGGATAACTGTACGTCGCTTGCTCCCGAGTCACCATTCCTGACTCTGCATATTTTGACTGCTGAGAATAAAACTATAAATGTAGTAGTTATACAGGGATGTTTTATAAAAATGTGGCTGTTATTGTAGTATATTGTGGTATCTTACGACTTCCACGTGAACGAAGTCGCGGGCAGAAGCTAGTTGGGAATAAGGCACATTTGTAACTCCGACGGGCTGACGCTAACGTAAGGCTAGCGTCCGATAAGATCGCAGCTGCTGAAACCTAGTTTAAAACTTATTCCTGACTGATCAAACAAG
This sequence comes from Agrochola lychnidis, assembly GCA_963680765.1. Classification (NCBI taxonomy): domain Eukaryota; kingdom Metazoa; phylum Arthropoda; class Insecta; order Lepidoptera; family Noctuidae; genus Agrochola; species Agrochola lychnidis. Next base: position 5,118,571 of record OY796864.1, read on the forward strand.
GTTATAGGCAGGTACCTAATTACCAATTTACTCCGAATAAATGACTTTGACTACTTTTTTTTCCTTTAACCAATTCTACTTTCAAGTGTTGTATAACAAACCCGAAGACCTTGAGGAATAATACGCTAACTTAATAAAAAAACATGCATTTAGGTTAGTAAATGTTTGCCGGGGTTGCGGGGAAGTCCGAAAAGGATACCGTGGCACGAGATACACGGGTGGGTTTCAATCAGTAAGAGTCTGACACGCTCTCCCGCTCCGCCCAGAGCGGGAGAAGTTATTTGATAATTTTCCATACAAAAAAAATAATTAAATGGTAAGTAAAATTCATTCGGTATCATAAAATGAATTGACTTTATAGGGCATAAAAATATGCAGGATTAGGCCCTTTTTTTTTCTTTGTGGAAGTCCTCATGGATCTCCTCCGTCTGGGAAGAACAGAGGGTTTTGTCCGGCTCCTACCGACTAAAACCCCACTGTTCCTTCTAGTACTATGAGTCAGGGGCCCGGGAGATTCTTTTACATTCACTGCACCCCTGACAGGTATCAGCCCGCCATGCCTAACGGGCCCCATCACCAAGTGCGGCCGATACCTCGACCGCACGTCCTCCGCATTCCGTGGCGTACAAGCCATTCGCCACTGTACCAAACGGGTCGTTAAAACACACTAACCAGAGATTACAAAATGGTTTTCCGATAGTAGGATACCACATCTGACTCCACCCTTACATGGAAACTTGCCGGTTCCCTCCCATGTGTATACGGGGCAAACATCAAAAGTTATAATGTAATTTGTTCAATTCCTAAACTCGTGAGTCCGTGACCGCTGTTTGAGGAGTCACAGTTTCCATTCCATTATTCATGTTCGACAGTTTTCATGCAATGGTAATTCTTTATTGTAGAGTGACCTGAAAATTATGCAGTTGTTATTTACTTTCCAAAAAACTCCGAATTTGGTTGCATCTGCGTAACCACAATCCCAAGGATTTTGAAAAAAAATCATGTTGAATGAAAAAAAAAAGAAAGAAAAATGCGTTTATTGGCATTACTGCAGAGAAAATACACCTTATAACTATAAAAAACAGAAAACAATGATTATAATGCCAAAAGGGCCTCAGCTCAGCATAATGTCAGATGACAACACAAAGTGTACCACCTGACGCTGATTTTCAGCTGCAACCCACGAGTGCCATTCGTTAGAATAATAAACAGGGAAGTGTGTGTCCGCTTTAATAAATTCGGTATCAGAATAAATAATGTAATAAAAGATAGGATAATATAAAAATAGCTCAAAAAATCAAATATACTGTAGTGACATACATGTGTGTGTTGTGTTGTGAATAAATACCCAATATCTGTGTCATAATAACTAGTTAATTTAATAAAAACAAAAAACTATCATCTTTTTAAAGTAAGAAAGTAGGTACCATCAAAGATAAAATCGTATGTCTGCGTTGATCTTCTAAAACTACGAAACGGAACGGATTTTGATGCGGTTCTTATTAACATATTAAATGACAGTAATAAATGACTAGGAAGAAAACAGATTAAATGAATGTTTTGCGTCTTATGTATGAAAAATTAATCTGCTTGACTACATTAACACAATGAATATTATTGAACTGTCAATATGAATCCATATGCATTGGTATTGTGAGTGAGTTTCAGAATCACCCCACTGGGAGTTGAAAAAGCGACTAAGGGATTCGGTCAAGAAGCTGTAGGGTGGAAAAAAATCTTCTTTGTTAATAGGTACCATTGGTAACCAGTAATCAGCAATTTCTTTCCCGAGACTGATTTTAAGCAAGACCAAAGACTATGAGCACTTCTTCAGGGGTTTTAGTCCTCATCTTTCCCAAGGCGAATTCTATCTTTAACCGTAGGTAATAATTAATTACCGTATTAATTAATTCTTCTGTCATTGCTTCATTTTTAATTGTGATATAGTAATATTGTAAAACATTTCAAAAGAGTAACGGTGGAGTTTTTTGCCCATTCTTCATATCTCAAGGGTGACTTAGAAGATGTCGTGTGGTATCCCACAGGGATCGGTCCTGGGGCCGCATCTGTGGGACATCGGATATGACTGGGTGCTGCGCGCCGACCTCCCTAGCGGCGTCAGCGTCGTTTGTTACGCTGACGACACGTTGGTCCTGGCGCAGGGGAGGTCGTACCAAGCGGCGGCCGACTTAGCGACCCGCGTGTCGTTAAGTCGGCAGCGACGAAGTTATTTGATGATTTCCCACCCAAAAAATAGGGGTGACTTAGAATTAATTCTATTTTCTTGAAAATTTTGACGTACAAAGGTGCCTTTTGTGTGCCTAATTGAAATTAATGATTTAAACTTTGACTTTGAACCGTACGTCAATACATTCCTCTCTAACTTAGAAATACAAAAGCATCATCACAATTTCAACCCCAAAACATGACGTAAACTAGATGTTAGAACTTTCGAAATTGTTTTTACCACAGTTTACAGTATCGCCTCAGATATATTATTTACAGAGCCACCGCTATTCTTGTCAGTGAGGAGTTAGCAAAGTTTCAATCGGCCGTCGCGTGGTGGAGTGAATGATCACAAACTTGTGGACATCTTGCGACACTCCATTTTGTTACTATTTGACAGGGGTGTTCAAGTTGGTGGTAATTATTTAAATGTATGGCTCTTTGTGTTATACTTTTTCAGTGATTTACTTACTCTAGCTGAGCGGTCAGCAACAGGCGGACCGCGGTCCATGTCCGAACCGCGAAAGGGCGGAATTTGGACCTCAAAATTTTGTTAAATACTCAACATACCTTTTTTTTTTTTTAGCCGTTATTGTCCCACTGCTGGGCAAAGGCCTCCCTACTCTCTTTCCACCTCTCTCTGTCTAGAGCTTCTAAGGACCAATCTTTCTTAAAGGAGTGCAGCTCATCCCGCCATCTCCGTCTGGGCCTGCCGCGATGTCGTTTGCCATTAAGCGGGACCCACTGGGTCGTAAGTTTGGCCCATTGACCGTTTGACATGCGGCAGATGTGTCCAGCCCAATTCCATTTAAGCGTGGCAGCTTTCCGAGTGACATCAGTTATTTTAGTGATGGAACGGATTGTTGTATTCTTAACCCGGTCCACAAGTTTAATACCAAGAATACTCCGTTCCATAGCTCTCTGGCAAACCTCGAGCGTGGACCTCTGCTGAATTGTCAAAGACCATGTTTGAGAACCATACGTGAGGATGGGAAGAATACACACGTCGATGAGTCTTCTTTTGAGGGATAGAGGAAGATCGCCCTTCATTAGATCTTTCATGGCCCAATAGCTCTTCCAGGCATTTTCGGTGCGTCTTGCAACTTCTTTGTTTTGTCTTGCCTGGAAAGAGACTATTTGACCGAGATAGAGATACTCATCGACATATTCAACCTCCCCGCCCGCCACGGTGATCTTGCGATACGTGCTGTTCGTCATCAACTTGGTCTTTGACATATTCATTTGTAGCCCGACCTCTAGGCTTGCCGTGCTAAGATCTTCTAGCATCTGAGTCAGCTCAACATACCTACAATATTATTTTTATATAACTGCCACATAGATTTGATTAGTTAGTTTAGCTTTAGTAGGTAGATACAGCTGCAATTGCTATGCTGTGCTGTGTGAGTGTGACGCAAGAAAGCGTTTGAGTGCGGGGGTGAAAATAAAAAAATGTCAACGAAAAAGTATTATGAATTTTCGTTTCTGAACCTCGATAAAAAATTTCAACAGTATCTGGACCCCACTTAAAATTACTTGCCGACCCCTGCTCTAGCCTGTTTATTGGGGAATATCTGGCAAAGCTAATTATAGATGGCGTGATCATAGCTTCCCTACGGCCTACAATAAATTTGACATTTCGTTCATTCATTCCAATTCGTTCATTCATAAGTTTGGTTTTATTTCACTATTTCGATCATTTCGGTGATTTCAATATTTTAAATCAAATATTTGACATGGAAATTGTCAGAATTTAAAACCTTTAATATTTCTTTGTAATCTATTTCTTCAAAATGTTTCCGATATAACCTCAAAAATGCTTAGTAAAAAAAAAAACTACGAATAGCTTTAAGCCACAACCTTAAAATTTTAGGGTCTTTCGAGAAATGGTGGACTCCAATTTCGGAGTATTTAGAAACACAACAATGCGTCATTTGCGCAAAAATAAAATAAAACCACCTCACGCCGTGCACCATTAGCTTGTATTGGGAACGAGCTACGACAGCTCCATTTTGACAGTTGCCTTCCCTATTAACAACGCTGCAGGGCTCTTTGGCGCCAAAATCGTAACTAACGTCATCTTACTTTTTCAATACAATTTCTATGAAAATTTCTGAAATCCTATACTACCCTATTAAATGTGCAATATTTGTATATAGGTATATTTGTAATCACGTTCTCGAAAACGGCTGTAACGATTTCGATGAAAGTTGCAATGTAGGGGTTTACGAGGGAGAAAAATCGATCTAACTAGGTCTCATGTCTAGGAAAATTCGTTTTCTCCGTATTTTCACCCGAATAGAGCTCGGTCTAGAACAAGATGGCTACCTTAGAATAATGACATGGCAGTATGGAATTAGTAAGTACCTACTATCATGGCAGCATGGAATTAGTATGAACTATCCTATACTATTAAATGAGCATTCTCTATTTTCACTAGAGCAGAGCTCGGTCGCCCCGGTACTGTTTACTTACAACGCTCCACGTCAATGTCATTCAGGCGCCAAATCACGTGACAAGCTCTTTGATTGACATAGTGATTTTCAAATACCAATCGAGCATGCTCGCGCATTTTGGCACTCTGTCTAATCCTTAGAGGAAACTGCACGGTGTGTACTCTCGATGGCCGTGTCCCAACCAAAAACTACTGTCGCGCAAACACACGATCGTTGCCCTCGTTTATAATATGAATATGATGACCCGCACGATCAATCAAGTCGTGTATGTACGTCATAGTTCATAATAATCGATCGCGTAATCGCGTATTCAAGCGACAATCCCTTTCTGTTAGGACGCAGGAGCAAGGTATATTTGTCGTTCTCTCTAGCAGACAGGCGCGAGTTGTTGCGCGACGCAATTCTGTAATATATATCCATAGAACAATCTCTATGAAAACGCGCGCGACACTACACACAGGAGCGACCTGTCGCGCCGCGACACAGAAAATACTCTTTTGTGTCGTGGCGTTATCGACGAGACGCCAAATAAAATGCTCCGTTGGAGTCACTCTGCCTGTCACGCCCTAGTGTGAAAGGTGTTACGTGGCGATAGTATCGCAGAATCGCCACGCGACACGAGCCTTAACTTTACTTCGCAAATCTGGAACTTCCACATACTGGATGCCGTGTACTCTAACTACTACTCTCTTTCTTTCTTTCTTTCCTTCCCTTTCCACGTTCTCATTTTATTCCCACGCTAATCTAAAACTAAAACAATAAAGTTTCTGGTTACCAAGCCAACGCTACGGCTACGATTAACTTAATACAATTGATTCTAACTTTTTTTATTGAGACCGTTACCGAATACATTGATAGGGACTCGGCAAAAATTCAATTTCGCGAAAGTTTCTACAAGATATATAGAGTATATACATTTATCTAGGAGTTAAAAGGTTTACGGTTTCTTTCGATATTCAGCGTATAATTTGTGCTAAAAGATAAATTTTCTGATTTAAATAAGTATATATGCTTGAGGCTAAGTAATAATAGCCGCACGGGTCGATCGATCAGGTTAAGCTACGCTTGCTGCGGTTGGTCCGTGGATGGGTGACCATCTTTACATACCAAGACCCCCCTCCGTGCCTCGGAAAGCACATTAAACCATTGGTCCCCTTTGACAGTCGTTACGGGTAGTAAGAAGCCCAAAAGTCTGACAACCAGTCTTACCAAGGGGTATCGTGTTACCTAGTAACTAGGTTGTGGAGGTCAGATAGGCAGTCGCTCCATGTAAAATACTGGTATTCAGCTGCATCTGGTTAGACTGGAAGCGGACCCCAACACAGTTGGGAAAAAGGCTAGGCATCTGATGATGTGCCTATCAGAGTTTGTGATTAACGGAATCAAGTTATATTAAATCATCCTCATCATCATCACCATTTCAGCCGAAAGACGTCCACTGCCGGACATAGGCCTCCCCCAAACATCGCCACTTCAACCGATTTTGTGCTTCTCGCATCCAGCGGATTCCTGCGGCCTTCACAAAGTCATCGGTCCACCTTATGGGACGCCTTCCAACGCTACGTCTTCCAGTACGCGGTCGCCACTCTAGAACCTTTCCGCGTCATCGCCCATTTGTTCTGCGAGCAATGTGCCCTACCCACTGCCACTTAAGTTTGGCATTTTGTCGGGCTATGTCGGTTACCTTAGTTCTCTTACCGATTTCTTCATTTCTGATTCAATCACGTAGGGAAACTCCAAGTATAGCCCTTTCTATTGCCCTTCGAGTGACGATTTTGAGCCTTCTATTGAGGCCCATTGTGTCCCCCCCAAAGTTAAATAACATTTGATTATTTTACTGTATTTAGTTTCATCAGTTGTAGTTGAGCCTATTGTCATGATACCTGTAGCATAGAAGTTTTTAATATCTACTAAAATATGACTTTTTTTTTGTAAGCAGCAACACTGCAACACTGTGTGTGTTTTTTGGGAACATTACACAAAAAGCCTTACACACAAACATTTGTTTTCATACACAAGCTGTCCCCTGCGCATTAAAATATTTTTAGATTACGTTGGTTTTTAGACCAACGAGAAAGACGTCCTCAAATAGTATCTCTATTCCAATCCAACGTCAATTTATCACAACTTGTTCACAACTATTCACATGACAGATGTCCACGGTGCGCACAGCGGTTAAAAAGGAAACAAACCCTGCCCCTCTTCACCCGCGCGGGTAATGTTTTCCATGCAGCTCGGAAAACAAAAACATCATGTTTGCATACACAAATGTGTATGGCCACACCTCTTTGTTGCAATTTTTTTGTGTATTGTTTCAAAAAAACACGCACAGGAGATCCGGCTTAATACACATAATCACAACAAAAATATTCAAAGCCACAATAACAAGGATTGCATTACATTCCCGCAAATCGTGTTCATAATCATCACCAATCCACTTTATTTCAGGGTACAGTTTCACAAAGCCACAAAAATTAACGGAGTAGTCCCAGATGGTCACGAGGCTCGTAAAATATCTCCCGCCATACGGTAACCCTTACTTATCCCAACTTTTCCGTAGGAGCCATCCATGAATTACGTCACACATTAAGAGGGAAGGATATTCAGCTGCATCCGGTTAGATTGGAAGCTGACCCCAGCATAGCTGGGAAAAGGCTAGGCAGATGATTAAGAGGGAAGGGGTAAGCAGTTGTAGCGTAATGGTGTGGCTTTCGAACTGCCTAGTCATAGGTCTTCACCTCTGACTTTTCGGATTTATGTGCGTATTGCATAATATCACTTGCTTCAAAAACGATGAAGGAAAACATCGTGTGGAAACCGGCATGCCTGAGACATATTTCTCGACGGCATGTGAAGCCAAGTCAGAGGCCCATGGGTGGCTTTAAAACTCAGACACCACGTTAGTCACTAACCACACGAAAAGAAGGGGTCAACAAAGTGTGACATTGTGTGACAAATCATAAACTTCGTGGCGTCACATGAGTAGGTAAACCTCTAAACTTCTAAAAACTAAACTTCAACTCTAACGAACAACTTTATATTTTTACCGTGCCCATGTTGTTGTTGTGCTCATATTTTGGACAAATAAAATGATTTCATCTAATCTTAACTTACCAACTCTCAAGGTTATTCTTCTTCTTTTAAGTTTTAGTTTAAAGTTGCAAAATATGTGACGTCACACCACATCAAAAATGTGACCACCTGTGACAAGAGCGAGAGGGTGAAATTCGTGTGACGTAATTTACGAATGGCCCCTTACGACTGTAGGACACAAATTGATTTTGCAAGCGAACTTTGTCGGGAAGTGGTCCCTTCATTAATTTGATTGAGTTACGGCGTCCGTGTTTCATCTGGTAACCTTTTCCTGGGATGATAATATTTTTCAATAATAGCCTGGATCTCTGAGTGGACGTTAAGTAAATCCAGCTGCTTTGTGTTTCAAAAAGGGTTGGTATGGAGATTTCGTCTTTTGTTCTGTAGTAATTTTAATATTTATATTTTGCATTGGTTTGGCTGTATAAAAGTTTATAATGGTCTTGTATTTGGGTAAGGGTATGCATAATACAGTGTACGTGCGTGGCAGAATTATTAATTAATTCTGCAATGAAACAGACAAAGAAAAAATAAAATTCAAAATACACGTGTGGCGGCATGTACATCAACATATGTGAACTACGCATCACACTGAATGACGTCACGCAAAATCCTGCATTGCGCAAGCATAGTTTACAGCGCGAATAGCATATACTATACAACGTACCACCAGATACAACACCCGTCTGGTCGGAGTACCCTCCCTTTTCTATGCACGATAAGTGAACTTTACACCCTGTTCCTCGTACCACAATACTGTTTTAAAAAAAAATACATTCACAAGTCACATTGTTTTCAAAAAGTAGGTTTCTACCATAAACTCCATGATCACTAAAACCATCGCTTCATAAAAATAAAGGCTGAGAACTTCGAAACAGTACGAAATTAAACGAACATTGAAAGTAAGAAAGTTTTCTCGTTAATAAAACTTGCAATGGACAACAGAGTTAGTCGATTCTCGTAATAATTCGATTATAACAATCGACTTGGTCCGCTTATAAGTTTGGAAGTTCAATAATCAAGTATATTTGGAGGGACTAGTTTACTTTAGCGCAGTCGTAATCTTCTTCAACTAAATAAAAATAATGCCTTCATTACTGATAGACAACGCAGACAGTCTAAACCCCTGGATCTAGAAGCATGAAATTTTACACAAAAATTCCTTTTATAACGAAAGTGAGCACTTGGTAAGCATTTTTGAAAATTCTTCCCCTAATGGAGTTAGATAGGGGATGAAGTTTTGTATGGAAGTTGATCATTTTTGCCAATGGGAATGCTTTTGGGTACACGGCTTGTTAGGAACTAACTTTTTATGTCATTATGGTTGGGTAACAAGCATCAGGCAGACCACGTGATGGACCGAGTTTTTCCTCTGTTGTCACGAGGAAGACAGACCACACGTTGCTAATACTGATAGAGGTAAAACTGAAATGTCTCATGTGTGTAATGGGGCTCATCGTATCCACTCTTCAAATCGAAACATAGCAACACTGCTAGAATTTGAACGTGACCACTTTCATTGTCATATCTGTTTTCATGAAGTCCTTATTAAGGATACCGCATATATATCGCGACAAACACACCGCGTGGGCAAGCGGCACCATCATCATCTTCCCAGCCTTTTCCCAACAATGTTGGGGTCGGCTTCCAGTCTAACCTGATGCAGCTGAATACCACGCTGCTGCACCAACTAATGTTCAAGTATTTCACATGGAGCGACTGACTATTATTTGACATCCACAACCCAGTTACTGGGTAATACGATACCCTTTTTTTTGGTTGAGAAATTATCAAATAACTTCTCCCTCTCTAGGCGGAGCGGGAGGGCGTGTCAGACTCTTACTTGACTAAAACCCACCAGTGTTCCTTCAGTTGCCATGTTACCAGGGGTCACGGTATCCTTTTCGGACTTTCCCGCAACCCCGGCAGGCATCGGCGATAGCGGACCCCGTCAGTTCTGCTGACATCTCTTTGAGACGCGCGTGGAACACAACGTGCCGTCGACCCGGGCCTGACCCTTATCAGACGGCGAGCTACCCATTGCTCACCGTCCGCAAGCCCGCGCCTACGGTGGCCGGGAATCAGCCTGCGATTCCCGACACCCAGGGCGTCTCCTGCGGTGGTTAAGGGCGTGAGGGCGCGAAATTTGCCTCTCTCTCACGCGTTCCACGTCCTTCTTCGCGAGCATTACTGCTTCGCAGAAGGAGGTGACGAATACAATACTTCTGGCAAGACTGGTTGTCAGACTTTCGACTACCCGTAACGAATGTCAAAGAGCAACGAACAGCCGCCAGAACCAACGTGCTTTCCGACGCACTGAAGGGTCTCGGTAGGTAATGGATGGTCTCCCGTCCACGGACTAACCTCGGCAAGCATTGCTTATCCTCGAAGATCGACCCGTGCAGCTGTTATTATTTAGCCATGACCCCAACACGAAATTCACAAACACGGCCGTAGTTAACAGTCATCTCACTCAAAGATGTAAAAAGTAAGTAATGAGAGATGTCAGCACAACTGACGGGGTACGCTAGGGCCGATGCCTGCGGGAGTCGCGGGAAAATCCGAAAGGGATACCGTGGCTCCTGGCAACATACAGGTAACTGAAGGAACACGGGTAGGTTTTAGTCAGTAAAAGTCTGACACGCCCTCCCGCTCCCCCCAGAGCGGGAGAAGTTATATGACAATTTCCCACCCAAAAAAAAAGAGCAAGGTAAGGAATGACGAAGACACAGCTGAAGTTGATTGGATTGGCGTAGTGGCTGAGTGATTGGCTTACACTACGAATAGGGGGCTCAATTCCTGTATAGCACAAATATTTGTATTCTCTACAGTTAGTTTCGGTCCTGTTGTTAGTATTTGAAAACGCAACCAAGATGCGGTAAAAAACAAAGACTGTGGCTACGTTTTCAATTTTTATAAGATTAAGCTATTACTAAAGAGCTGCGATAATGTAGCGACAATCAAACTTAAGTTTTTTTGCTATTTGTAGGTTGTATGTTGATCAAAATATGATTCGAGACCGTAGCAATTAGAAAAAACCGTTTTAAAAATCATCAATACAACTCTCTAAGCTAGAATTGCCCATAAAAGTCATGATTTCGTGAAATAATCGTTCAAAAGGGTAAGTAATTTGAACTTTGAGAGTTGTATTGATAATTTTATTGGTTACTAGCTAATGCGTTGTACCTAATGCTTTTTCATACATTTTTGTTTAGGAACCTTCTCGCACACAACAACTTACCAAAGATTCATCACAATCGGTCGAGCCAATTTAGAGTTGACTAACACACGACAATAGATTTTTATTTAGATAGATAGATAATCCTGAAAAGATATTCCTGTAAATACATAGGTACCAATTTGAGACAGCCGCAAATGATATTTCGATCAACGTACAACCTAAAACTGACCTACAAATTGAAAAAACGCAAAAACAAAATTTCGCGAGCTACCAACAAAGACTAGTCGCTCACAAGGAAGGCTCTCAATAAAGATACTTTGTGTACGAATAGTTCAATGCTCGCTTGATATGTGACTTGATATGTGACACGGATCCTTTGTGGTCGTAAGCTTCAGTGGTTACCGTTCAATGACTTAGATCGTCGTTTTGGCAACGTTCATTGCTCCTGCGAACTAAGAAGTCCTAGTAGGTATTTATGTAGTACTTAAACAGGTAATTTAAAGAGGATAATTACTTAGACTTGTTTCACACATACCACAACCACATCACAACCATAACCACACACCACTACCACAACCGCTAATTTTAATGAAAATTAATAGTTAAATTCACACGTAACCACAGCTCGACCACAATTTGTCGCTGCGATATGGTATGGTTGTGGTACACATGGCTACATATCAAGCTATACTTTTCCAGTACAAGTTGACCTCTTATTGTACGGAAATCCTATGCAATGCGAGATTAGCTTATAGTGGAAATGTATAGCTTGATGTGTAACCGTGTGTACGTGTGAATGGGGCCTTAAAACTTTTATTTCTTTATGTTGTAAAGTTTTTTAAGATACCCATGTATGTTAATGTTGTTGTTTGTGTGTTGTGTCCTGGGTTCGATTCCGAAATCGAGCAAAGTGTTATTTATTTTTCCATCAGGAATTTCTCAGTAGCGGTCCGGAGTGCGGTGTTGTGCTACTATTTTAGGTAGTATACCTCTGCCTAACTCTTCGGGGAATACAGGCGTGATATTATGTTTGTATGCTCAGTCTAGTCTACAATTTTACTGTTGCAGTCTTACGAAAATCTCATTTCTCTCCGTCAGATAAAACACATGCATGTTTACATAATTAGCGACCTACTACTTTGAAGAGAATAGAATATGGGCCCGTTCACACGTACCACAACCACACCATATCGCAGCGGCAAAATGTGGGCGAGCAGTGGTTACGTATGAATAGTGTCGCTGCAACTTTTTGCAGTTGCGTTGTGGTTGCATTGTCGCTAGTAGTTGCGATGTGGTATCGTTGTGGCTAGTGTTTGCAGACAGACCGGCCGCTAGTTCGTGGTCTCACTTGTGGTTGCGATGTGGCTGCGATATAGCCTTGATGTGGTCAGTATCGCCCACATGGTTGATTTTGACGGCCAGATGTGGTCCGTGTGAATGAACTATTAATTTTCATACAAATTAGCGCCCGTCCACGTGGTATCATTGTGGTAAGGTTGTGGTTGTGGGGTGGTTGTGGTACGTGTGATTGGGCCTTAAATAGGTACTCATTCATAATCTGTTCACGAGAAAAATTATGATGTCTATGATGCATACCCAATTACCCATGTTTTTGACCGAGCATCTATCAGCGCTCCATACCATACCTATGAAATCGTAATACGAAAAACTATTTAATTATCCACATCTATTTACGTCATCACCTACGCTCTAGAAACTCAAGTCCTCAATTATAGTCTCCCACACACTTTGATACTAAACTTCGACGATATTGGTAAAGTAATTAGGTACCCACACCCACGAGGTTTTTGCCTCGTCTGCTGCTAAAAAGAGGCCTCTAAAGCCATTAACACTGATGAAATGAGGCGATAGGTGCCTTTTTTACTCTTAGGAATTTTCGAGACATGAAAAGAATAGTAATAGCACATTATAAATAAGTAACAGTATTATATCTTCATAGAAAACGACCGAAACGCCACGCCTCGAAATCTGTGTAGGTATATCAGTACGCAACAGTATCGAGTTTGCGGCAATTACACACGTTATGCGGAAGTTTATCTACCGAGCGACTGATCAAGTCAAGGTCAAGGTCACTGCTGAGATACAATACTGTTACTAAATATACTGTGGTAAAAGCTGGTAATGATAGTATAAAATGTCTTTAAAGGATTCTATTCATATTAAAATCGTAGGTGTTATCGAAATGAGTTTGAAAAAAACGGATTTAGCTATACTGAATGGACTTTTGGAGCTTTTTTGCATGAATACTTAGTATTTTCTTTTTACCTTCACGTGCCATCAATCCATTTGATTAGATATTCTATTTTATTCTATTCTATACTATTCTATTCTATGACTGTATGGAAACTTCGAAACAATATTTTTACGGAACAACAAAATTTGTATGGAAACATCGAAAATCCATGCCATCGATGAAAGCACTAGAAATATATGCATCAGCATTCTAAATCAGACTACTTTTTACCTATTTATCTTGATTTCCTCTCGGCACTGATCGGTATCCAGCAGACAGGTTGTGGATAGCGTATCGTTACCGTCTCGTACGTTAGTAAATAACTAATGTGCTCCTGATGTAATCCGATGGTTAGAAACGGCGAGGTATAGTAACAGGGTAGGTAAATAATCTATGAAGTGTCCTGGAAATGAAGCGGAAATTCTGCGGCGAAAGTATGGAGTTGGTCAGTAACTTCGGCTTGTTTTTTCTTAGGTACATTTTAACGTTAAAAGGCAAGTATACATACCATACTACACGTGCAGCTTGTGGGTGAAGTATACGCGGAGGGCCTACAACGTCCTACGCGTTCAATATAATAATGGGCTTAGGATGTTGATGGGGCTTCCGTGCTTCTGCAGCGCTTCGCAGATGTTCGCGGAAGCCCGTGTTGACGATTTGAGAAAGCGGGTGGCATCAATAATGGGTAGGTTGCGCGGAAGCTCTAACAGCATCCTAAAAACATTGTTCGACAAGGTGGACGACCCTTTTATTAGGCACTGGATGCGGAGGCACGTATCAACATGCCCAGCCCGTCGCATCCTTGATATCCTCCTTCCGGTTGACACCCTAAACCGAGGTTCGTACTCCACAAGGGGTGCCCTTAGCGAGCGTTCACCTAGTTTTAATTAGCATAGTTTAATAAACCCTGGCTGGAGGTTTCAAGTGTAGTAGCTTAAGGCACCCACAGGAAAGCCCGGTTAAGTAGTCATGATCTCAGAGGTCAACTACGAGATGCAAAAAAAAGTGCCAACATGTGTTGAGCCATGTAGATATACCTAGTTGTTGTTAGGTTAGTTTGTAAGTTTTACTAACATAGTTTCTAAGTCTTTGTTACTAATACTACACGGATTGTATGTACCTTTTTTGTGTGATCCGCAATAAATGAAATATATATATATACTAGCGGACCTGACAGACGTTGTCCTGACCGAATACCGCCACCTATCGGGTCCGATTGTGAATCTAAACCATTACCAGATCCCCTTGAACACACACAAAAAATTTCATCAAAATCGGTCCAGTCGTTTGAGAGAAGTTCAGTGACATACACACTCACAGAAGAATTATATATATAAAGATAACATACCCTGTAAATTATCCTACCGAATGACAGTGACTGAAATGATAAGGTGTTGTGAATAAAAATAGTTTTTTCGAATACACTCTCCCTCTCAATCCATCTTCAATGAAACTCATCTGCTAAGCCTTTTTCCCAACTATGTTGGGGTCGGCTTCTAGTCTAACCAGATGCAGCTGAATACCAGTATTTTACATGGAGCGACTGCCTATCTGACCTCCACAACCCAGTACCTGGGTAACACGATACCCCTTGGTAAGACTGGTTGTCAGACTTTTTGGGCTTCTAACTACCCGTAACGACTGTCAAAGATCTAAAAATGACAGCTGGAACCACCGGCTTAACGTACTTTCCGAGGCAAGGAGGGGTCTTGGTATGTAAAGATGGCCACCCATCCACAGACCAACCGCGTCAAGCGTAGCTTAACCTGATCGATCGACCCGTGCAGCTGTTATTACTTAGCCACAAGCCCCTGTGCCCCATCTTCAATGAAACTCCTGCCAAAAAATGCTACTACCTACGTGAAAACACTTTTGTCCTAAACTAAAGTCATCTTTATGCACGTGACCTGTACCTACATAAATTTATAGCTAGACATACATTGACGAATCCATGCTTCCACTTATCATCTACTAATCAAATGAAGCACAATGATTAAAGTACGATCCTTCTGTCTGAAAAGAAGAGATTTATTCTTATTGGTCTAATAGAGAGATACCTATTAGTCTGATGTCACTATCACAACTATCCTCTATCTATATACGGTACTGAAACTGCATTAACATTATCATCAATATTCTAAAGCAGTGGTAGCCTAGTGGTAACGGCCGCGACTTTATATCGCAAGTTCCTTTATTTTTTATTTATTTTTTTGGGTGGAAAAATTCAAAAGTCATTTATTCAAACTAGGCTGAGAATCAGCACTTTTCGAACGTCAAAATTACATAAGACAGTCCCCCAAAAACGCCCACCCTTCACCACTTCCTAGTGCCTTTAGCTGGGAAGAAGAAGTGGCGCAACAAACTCCCCAACAGCACAGCTGTCTGTTCAAGTTAGAAAAATGATTCTATAAAATAGTATGCAAAATAACTTACATTATGCAACACAAAACATAATTCCAATGATAAATTATAGACCATATGCCAGCTAGCACACGCCAATATACCAACCAAAAACATCGAGAACTATACTCAAGCAATATTTAAAATAAAAAAAACAAAACGTAAAAAGAACTAAATATCTAAATAAAAGCCTCCAGACATAAAGGGCGTGGAAAATTATCAAATAACTTCTCCCGCTCGAGTGGAGCGCGAAGGCGTGTCAGATTTTTTCTGACTAAAACCCACCCGTATTCCTTCAGTTGTCTTGTTGCCAGGGGCCACGGTATCCCTTTCGGATTTTCCCGGGACCCCGGCAGGCATCGGCCCTAGCGAACCCCGTCAGTTCTGCTGACATGTCTATGAGGCGCGCGTGAAACACAACGCGCCGTCGCCCCGGGCCTGGTCCTTATCGGACGGCGAGCTACCCATTGCTCACCGTCCGCAAGGTTCGAATCCTGGCAGGCGCTTTACTTTGTGTAAATTATTTCATCACCACTACTCCCAAAACGGTGAAAGAAAACATTATGAGGAAACCGGCATGTCCTAGAACCAAAAATTCGAAGGCATGCGACATTTACCAACCCGCTTAGCGTCCGCGTGGTGGATTACGGCCCACTCCGGAGTCCCAGCACTGAGAACATTATAGGCTGATTATACAACATTCTCTTCAAACTCAAAGCGTTTATTTCTATTAAATCATTTACAAGCACTTTTGCATCGTCAAATGAGTCGGTCAGTCAGAAAGTTGAAGCTAATTCCAAAGCGTAGTAGGTTCCTATAGAGAAGAACAGTCAAGAAACCCCATGGACATCCCTTTTAATTATTTTGTTGCAACATAACATAACATCACGCCTTATTTCCCCGAAGGATTGGGCAAAGGTGTACCCTAGACCGAAAAACCACTAATTACCTTTCCCAAAACAAAATAAAAATTCCCGATAACGTAACAATTAAAACTATTCGCGTTTCGTTTCCCGCATTGCATTGTTCGGCCTGTTTCCAGTCGTTAGGCCCGGGGCTGACGTCAAAGTTGGCAGTCGTTAGCAGCCAACTTGACGCGACCCAGCAATTTACTGGCCTTTTCACTTTTTGGCTGAAATTTATTTTTGTAGGTACTTACTTGGCTGGATTTTGGTGATGTTGCAGATCTTGTTGTAATTAATTCATGCTGCAGTTTAAATACCTAGGCAGTTAGTGGTTCTTGTTAATACTTTCAAGATGAATTACGCTCGTAAGTAGGTTGCCAAGCTATACATCTGTAACTATGGATAATTCATGAAACAGAGGGAGAGACATTAATCGCACAGTGTGTAGCACATTATGTTATTAGAAATTCTATCTTTTCAGCGATCTTTTTAGGGTTCCTTGTCCGTCCGTTAGCTCGCCGTCCTATAAGGACCAGGCCCGGGTCGACGGCGTATTGTATTCCACGCGCGCCTCAAAGAGATGTCAGCACAATTGACGGGGTCCGCTAGGGCCGATGCCTGCCGGGGTTGCGAATAAAACCGAAAGGGAGATCGTGGCCCCCGGCAACATGGCAACTGAAGGAAGACGGGTGGGTTTTAATCAGTAAAAGTCTGACACGCCCTCCCGCTCCGCCCAGAGCGGGAGAAGTAATATAATAATTTCAAAACCAAAAAAAAAAGGTGTCCTTCCGTCCGTCTGTCTGTCTTTCAGCGGACTGTATCTTATGAATCATAATCAATCTGTGAAAATTTCAACTGTCTACCTGTTACGGAATAGGTAGACAGTTGAAATTTTCACAGATTGAGTATTTCTATTGCTACTATAACAAAAAATAATAAAAATTTAATATAAAGGTAACAATTAAAGGGGGACCTCAAACAAGAAACATGTTTTTTCGGCTCGAGCTTAATACAGTACGGACCTTTCGCGTGCGAATCCGACTCGCACTTGGCTGGGTTTTTTAGGGTTCCGTGGTAAACAAGGAACCCTTATAGTTTCGTTATGTCCGTCTGTCTGTCTGTCTGTCTGCGGTCTAGCTCCGATACTCTTAGTACTAGAAAGCTGTTATTTGGCATGGGTATACATATTAATTACGCCGACAAAGTGGTAAAACAAAATTATGGAAAAACATTTTTTAGGGTACCTCCCCTACACGTAAAGTGGTGATGTTTTTTTTTTTTGTCCCTTAGTGTGGGTTATTATTGGAAAGATCCTTCAAAAACATTGGGAGTATGTGAAAACGATTTTTGGATTCAGGGATTCGTTTGCTCTACAAGTTAAAGAATAATAATTGACCAACTTATATTTGCAGTTGCAAAAACATGTTTTCCCATACATTTAGTATGGGAAAACATGTTTTACAACTACAAAGTTAAGTTTGTTCTTAGGATAAATTCATCCCAACTACGAAACCCTTCATTGTGCATAGTCCGACACGCACTTGGCCGGTTTTTTCAATTAACATAAAAACTCGTGAGAAAAAATAAGCCCGTAAAGTTCTCAATAACATTGTGCAACAATTTTATTCAATAATAAAAGCCTGAACAAGTACAAAATTTAACCTAATCGGATCGCCATTCACGTTGCGGTTTATACAGCGCTCCGTTTTTAATGGAGTTCGCACAATAATCCCACATCCCATGGCTATCGGTATCGTTATCCAGCGGATATCGACACTTTCCGTAATGAAACGTTGCAGAAAATACTGGAGAATAAAATGTCACAATAATTTATGATCTGTAGGGAATTATGGGTAGGACCGATTCAGTTTCGCACACAGCAATTTTAGCGATTGGTAAGGTTTTGGGACAAGTTAAGAGTGAGTCTACCATATTTTGAATAGAGTTATTTTGAAAAGAGTAACCGTGGAGTTTCTTGCCGGCTCTTCTCCATAGGAAGTGACCAATTGGAACCATGCACCTAGCTTCTGACGTTTCATAAGTGCCCTTGTAGGTTTATGTGAAATAAAATATTTTGTTTTTTTTTAATTTTGATTTTGCATAATCACCCTCAAAAAGTGTAATTAAACTTAACACGTTCAGTGCCGGAAGCCCTCCTGGAGGGTTCACCTAGTCGCATATGGGATGCCGGGAGCCCTCGCGGTGGGCTCATTTTAAATGTAGGTTTTTCTTAGCGAATACAGCATTATAAACCATGAAAATTTTATCAGATGTATATTTTAACAAGATTTATTAGTATAAGCGTTGGTTTTAAAATCCAAGCATTTTTTTTTTTTTTTTGATCACGGTTACAAATATTCACTAAAAATTTAAAAGGTTGGAAATGAAATGAAATTGTTTATTCTATAAATAGGATATCGCAATCACTTTTACACGTCATATAAAAAAATATTAAAAATAAGCTAGATGAGTTCGGCTTTTCCTATCTGACTACTCTGAGAAGAAAGGCCGAAACAAACTCAGAGGTCGCAGTCTCTTTTAAAGTCCAGACATAATCTTGGTCAGGCCAAAAAAAAACTTGGAAACTACGTACAGCGACAAGACCCCCTGAAAACACTATTTTACTTCATTTTACAGTGTTTTATAATGCCGTTGACCGTCCGCGATGATTAACTTCAGCGCAAACGCAATGCCGGTAACCCTCCCGAAGGGTTCACTTCCAATATACGAGTATATGGCGGCATGGCGTATGAGTTCTATGAAAAGTGGGTGGAGTTGTGGGTGGTTAAAGCCAAGTTTATGCCCTACATCCTCACATGATGATGATGTTGAGTGTTTGTTGAGCAGTTCTACGAAGACATAAGCAAAGCTCTCACTGAAAACCCTTGTTACTATACCACTATAGGTAATAGGCATAGCCCACAAAATTAGCAAGCTGAAGTGGCAGTGGGCCAGCCATATCAGCCGTAGAACCGATGACCGTTGGGGTACACGTGTTCTTGAGTGGAGACCGCGAATTGGCAAGCGTAAGGTAGGATGCCCTCAGACTAGGTGGAGTGACGATCTTCGCAGGGTGGCTGGTAGCAGCTAGGTAAGAGTTGCCGAGAATCGAGCTGAATTGGAGAGGCCTATGTCCAGCAGTGGACTGCTATAGGCTGATGATGATGATGATGATAGGTAATAGGAGACTTTAACGCTAAAGTAGATCCGCAATTAGGTAAGGAGAGACCTATCGGTAGTTTTGGTCTTTGCACGCGCAATAAGAGAGGTCAGACCCTGGTTGACTTTCAAGAAATGAAAAAACTTTACGTGTTAAATACTTTCTTCAAAAACGACCTGTAAGAAAGTGTAAAATCAAAAATTTAAATCAGAATATTTTATTTCACACTAGCGACCCGCCCCGGCTTCGCACGGGTATAAACCGGGTTATTATACATATAAACCTTTCTCTTCAATCACTCTATCTGTTAAAAAAAACCGTATCAAAATCCGTTGCGTAGTTTTAAAGATTTAAGCATACATAGGGATATAGGGACAGAGAAAGCGACTTTGTTTTATACTATGTAGTGATAGTGATAAACCTACGAGGGCACTTATGAAACGTCAGAAGCTAAGTGCCCGGTCCCAATTGGTCGTTTCCTATGGGGAAGAGCCGGCAAGAAACCCCACGGTTACTCTTTTAAAAATAAATGATACAATGTTTTCAAATTACAGTGTTAATAGGTATGAGAGGACAGTGTAGGCCTATTAACGAGTACCAGGTACTTAGCAAAATAGAAAATGGTCCACAAGTCTACAGCCTATAACATTCTCACATTCACAAAATCTAAAAGAAAAGAATCTTTATAGGAGATAAATAAAATAATGGCGAGACCAAAAACGAGGTAGACTATGTGATTGCTTCGCAAAAACATAGTAACTGACGTATCTGTCCTCAGTCATTTTAAAATCGGAAGTGAACCATCATTTGGTTGGAGCTACGATAAGATTCGATTTATCCAAGGAAAGAAAGAAATTGATTAGAACCCGAAGATACGAAATCCAGGATATTGCGTAGTTACAAGATGAGTTTCATTTAGAACAAATAAATGCTTTTGATGAATTTCGACGTCGATGACGTCAAACAGAAGTCGGGCGATACCTTAACAAATACAGTAAAGGAACATGTTGACGAGACAAAAAGAAAACCTTCTAAAGTCAACCCTAAAACTTTGACGACGATTGAGTATTGACGGTCCTTATAACAAAACACAATTGGTGACCAAAGACAACTCGAACAAATCAATAGAGAAGTCAGAAAAGCGATACGAAAAACCGAGATACCATAGTGAAAACATTAGAGGCAAACCGAGGACTAAAAGTTTTTCGAAAGAAACTTAACACTGGAACATCGCAAATTAGAAGCCTATTTATTGGATGCTGGAGGAACGGCCGTAACAAATCGGGATCAAAATATTGAGCGTTGTGGAAGAGTTCTACAAAAAATTGTACTCATCGACTGCAGCACAACCGAATCTCACAAATGCAGACCCAAGAACTAAACCAACCGAATGTCGTATTATCATTTCAGCCGAAAGACGTCCATTGCTAGACATAGGCCTCCCCCAAGCACCGCCACTTTGGCCGGTTCTGTGCTTCTCGCATCCAGCGGATTTCTGCAGCCTTCACCAGGTTATCGGTCCATCGGCGGCAAACCAAAGGCGAGTGATGTACTCGTCATTGATGCTGATGCCAACCCCTTTCTAGTCCAGAACCTTGAAGACATCCTCCAGTGCAGCGGTGAACAGTTTCGGAGAGATAACGTCTCCCTGTCTCACTCCTCGCTGCAGAAGGATAGGTTTCTAGGTCTGGTCCTGAAGTCGGACTGACATAGTAGCGTTTTCGTACAAACATTTCAGCACCTCGATGTACCGATAGTCAATCTGGCATGGTTGGAGAGAATGCAGTACAGCCCAAGTCTCGATCGAATCGAAGGCTTTCTCATAGTCCACAAACGCTAAGCAGAGAGGCAGATTATACAGAAGCTCTTCAGGCTTCTATATATGTATTGTAGTGATGAGTCGAATATGGATTTTGCCAATTTGACTAAACAATTGAATATAATTCATTAATGCAGACAATTTTGTATGCAGACTGGGAACTTTAATAGATATACAAAGTTTTATTTATTGTCGTATTGTCGTCTCCCACCTTGTATATAATTTGATTGATATGAAAACTGATCATGACATGAAACTGTTTGACCAATGTTTTAATTAAATGGTCCGACCACTGAAAAGTTACGCTAACCGATAACTATGCGCTGATGAACCAAATTAATTTGAGTGTTCTCCTCGCTAATTAAAATTTGGCTCCATAAAAATATTTGCTCTACAAACTCCAGCACTTTTCAATAAAATGACAACGATATTCCATGATGGCGTCAACTATTTTTTTGTTTTAATTTCATTATTTTTTGACGGCGACAAAACACGATTCGGCCGTTATAAAATGTTTTAACAAGTTTGGATCTGAAGCAAAAAAGACACTGAATTTCCAGTTTTTCAACCACAATATCTTTCATGTCTTTTAAATGATCACAGCTATAAACTTAGTAGTGATGTGCCGGATATCCGTATCCGTATCCGTATCCGCGGATCTCCGAGGGAGAAAAAAGATCCGTATCCGTATCCGTTACTTTTTGGCGGATCTTGAACGGATCTTTTATTTAATATAAAAGATCCATTCAAGATCCGTACATTTCATTACGTATACGAAATTTTAAAGATACGTAGCAATGAAATACTGTTAACTTCAATCCAAATTAGTAAAAAAATAATAATCATATAGTAGAGTAAGTACCAGTAAATTAAGTTATAAGGTAGTAATTAAACTATCTTTGTAGTGAAATCAAACCTCTAATATTTCTGCTATGCTTATTGAAATAATTATGTGAGTTAACACATCAATAAAAACTATGTTATTTTCAAGAACTTAAAAAAATATACGTCATAATTAATATTGAGTAATGGTAAACTGTATTTCAAAAAGAGTAACTTGGCAGCTTTGTCCCCCAAAAGTCAGTTACGATGAGGATCATAAATAATTCCTGCTGAACCTGAACAAAGTTGAGATCCGTATCCGTATTCGCGGATCTAGACCCTTATGATCCGTATCCGTATCCGTATCTGCGGATCACATTTTTTAACGATATCACTAAAACTTAGACACTTCGTTCATGATAGAGACCTCTAATATCAATCCAACATAAACATTAAAAGCCTTCAACTGGAGCTAAAAGTGAACGCAGAATATTTTAGAATAATCAGACAGAATTATGGATATGGATTACTTTCACGATTACAACACATTGTTAATGAGGAATCAGTATCAAACACAAACTTAAACTCAAATAATTTATTTCAATTAAAACCAATTACGTACAAACAATTTTGAATTGTCAAGGGATCGTCAGTCAGTCGGAAAGATGAACTTGGTTAACCATTCCAAAGCATAGTAGGTTTCTATGGAGAAGAACGGGCAAGAAACTCCAGAGACACTCTCTTAAATCAAAATATTGATGTTGAGACATCATTAATGTTGAAATTATTACTTATGAGAACAATGTCATGAATAAAATCGTAACACGTGTTACTTTTATAGATCTAGATACTATCTATAAAAATAAACTCACTACATAAAACCTCTTTAAAAAATACTCTGTACCTAAAATTCACACTCAATTACCCAGGATTCATCACTGTTCAACCTCTAAGTTACAAACAAACAACTAACTTCACCAGCTATTGTGCACATCACCCAGTTTCATCTAAAAACGTATTTTACGTAATACTGTAGAGGTTTCGGGCATAACTTGTTTTTAATCGTTTCCGGGGGTCAAAACTGGGCAGGATTAAGGCCTTCGCACACCAGAAGGCCAATTCCAGTAACTAAAAACGTTAAAAATCTAAAGACCGACCGCTTAACTGAGTCCGTTCCTGAGGTAGCTGCGCGGTGCGGGAGGGGTGTGGTGTCGTGATGCGAGAGCTCAGTGATTCGTCAACTTGTGACAACTGTTACCCCTCCCGCACCGCGCATGGAGTCAGGCCTATAGTCACAATCTCATCTTAACGACAATCAATGTCAAAAACTTGTCAATTAGAGGAATATGTAGAAATTAGAAGTATGTATTTTTGACAGATTGAGTCTGAGATTAGTATGCGAAACTATCAACCTATTACGGTTCATGAGATACAATACAGCCCGCTGACAGACAGATGGACGAACAACGGAGGTTTAGTATAAGGGTTCCGTTTGGCACCCTTCGGGTCCGAAACCCTAAAAAAGCCTTTTATTTCTTGCAAAACTTAAATAGGTACATTTTATTACTATGTTAGACATATTAAATTTAGGGTTAGATGTACTGATGAATTTATTACTATTTTTATATTAACACTAATTAAAACTAGAATTTAACTCAGTCTGCAAAAATCCCTCCACAAGTGAAGGCTTCCTCCAAAGAAAATCTATAATATGTCAACTCCCACATCTTATTTTTGACCTCTTTGCCCGCGAGTAGACGATTAAAAAACGTAAGGTCAACCAATGGCATGCGGGATGCGGGCCTCAGTTGGTTTTCAAAGTGTACGACACGTTAGCAATGCATGATCCACGCCGCCACGCGACATTTTTTTTTTAACTAATGCCTCTCGCAGTTGACCTATGAGGTCATGGCTGCTTAACCGGACTTTCCTGTGGTTGCCTTAAGCTTTTACACTTAAAGCCTCCAGCCAGGGGCAAAAACTATTCTAAATTAAAACTAGGCGCTCGCTAAGGGCACCCCCTGTGGAGTAAGAACCTCGGTTTAGAGCGTCGCTGGGGGGAGGACAGCAAGAAGGGACAGGCTGGATCGAATATAGATTTTCATCTTGATTATTACGGGGTATTTAAAGCTACGTGCTCAGCTGCAACAACTGCTGACACCTCGTTTTCGAGCAAGGGTCGGGAGGAGTCTCATTTACTCGGGGACGCGGTCGCGATCGCAAAGGACCTAGGCGGCGAGGTCGGAATGACGGGAGGCGTCTGTGTTTGTGCACTGTACTGGAGGCCCTATTCTTCTCCTGGAGGAGTGTTATGGGGTCATCTGGATCGGAGAGGGCCACGCGTCACATACTACTTACCTATTTATAATTAGGACTACTTAGATAGGTACCTTTATAATGAAAATTGTAATGAACGTGACAAAACATAAAGCACATTTCTCAATGTTTTTTTGAGTTAGTGTCAAGTCGTAAAGGTGTGCCAAGGCCTTTATTCAAAGTTATTCAAAGGTTTGAATCAAGTTATTTCCATAATCCGCTATTAGAAAGACATTGTACTGTTCTTAAACGACTTTCCGTAACGCTTTATTCTTTTCTGTGTTAAGCCGATTATTTCAAAAGGATGAATTGAAAATGAAAGTCTTATTATCTAACATTGTTTAACAATATTTGCATCTTAATTGTTTATAACAAGTAGCGTATTTAAAGATTTGGCCTATAAGGTTTGCCGCTGTTCAAATTAACGAAAAAAGGGGAAAAATCTTTTCATGATTAAATAAAAAATACCTGGTAAAAATAAAAATGGTGGAAATAGAAATAAACATATCGTCCTGGTATACCAACGTTATATCACATTCTAGAGGCTGTGAAAATAAACAAACGACAGTTTATTAATATTCATAATATTCTTGTGTATTTTCGCATGTGCATTAATAAATTATGGAATTAATACGTTGTTTTTTAATCCTTCACACGTCGTTTCATGTCAAAAGTGATTCTGTTCGCGTTGACGGTATTTAAATAAGAATGTTATACAGCTTTTGTCACCAGGCCCGACTCTGAAAAGCGCTCC
Source organism: Agrochola lychnidis (assembly GCA_963680765.1). Classification (NCBI taxonomy): domain Eukaryota; kingdom Metazoa; phylum Arthropoda; class Insecta; order Lepidoptera; family Noctuidae; genus Agrochola; species Agrochola lychnidis. The sequence continues at coordinate 5,143,954 of OY796864.1, forward strand.
AGCAACGATTTGTTGATTCGACAGTTTAAAAAATCTGCTACTCCAACATTTATCTTTGCATTTTTATTCTCAGCAGCCAAAATATACAGAGAGTCAGGAATGGTGACTCGGGAGCAAGTGACGTACTGTTGTCCGTGTGAGAAACAGCTTCTCCTGAAATCGACAACCGTAGCCTTCAACCTTCGGTGTCGGCCCCTGTGACTTGTTGATCGCAAAGCATACGCTCACAGGGAACTGCACGCGCTTAGACTGGTAATTGTGGGGAATTTGTGGCACACGCGGTATAAACATTGTCTCTCCAATTTCCGCCTCGTTGACGTTTCTCTGCAAAGACACGACTTTGAGCCCTCTAGTAGCAGTAGTTCGGTTGTTAGTCCGGTTGACCGAACTACTGAAACTTTCAGTTGCGATATTTCGGTTCTAACAAAGTACCGAACTACTGAAACTTAAATATGTACCCCTTTAGTTCGGCAAATAAACTAAGCATATAATGTAAACAAACTATATCTTAATTTTATTTTTAACACGTAAAAAGAGCGACTTTGTGTATCAATACCTGTACGTATAGCAACAGTTCGGCAAATAAACTATATAATACTCGTATGTAAGTCGACCAGTACAAAACATTTGGAAAGAAGACATTGCCAAAAATAAGCAAGAAGTATGTTGAAAGAGACGATTTTATTAGAGAAACACAAGTACAATTAACTTGTGGGGAAATTTCTACAGAGATATCATTATACAAAATCGCTCTTTTTACGTGTACTTTTAAAAATGCAAATAGTTTGTACCTACATACGAGTATTATACAGTTTATTTGCCGAACTGTTGCTATACGTACAGGTATTGATACACAAAGTCGCTCTTTTTTTAGCGTAACTCGGAATGCAGGGATAGATAGTCACTTTACAATACAATTAAATTCCCTAACTTTACCTAAGTTTCGCATTTTTCAATTCCTCAATCACGACTTTAGCGTATTTTCGGCATTTGACAAATTTTATTGAAATATAAATCCAATTCAACAAAACATATTTCGAACAGCTGAACAAAACTAGAACTCTAAGCAAAGCTGGTTTTTCAATTTAACTATCCCGTGAAAGAGCATCACATCTAAAATTAACTAAAGTTCAACTCGCGAAGTTTCCTCTTGTTCTTCAACGTCATTTCACGTTCAAACTAACACGTGAACGTTACGCTTGTTGGAATTTAGCTGTCAGACTAAGTTCATGTTAGATGTGTTACCTATTAGTTAATAGTGTTTATTCCTTTATGTGTTCTAAGAGATATCTCACGAAAGGAAAGTTAAAATGATGAGACTGAGTCTTAACGTTATAGCAAGGTTGTTCATTTTAAGATTCGTAGTCAAAGAGCAGTGGTGGCCCAGTGGTAACGGCCGCGACTTACGAGTTGTAGGTTCGAACTCAGACAGGCGCTTTACTTTGTGTAAATTATTTCATCACCACTGCTCTCATAACGGTGAAGGAAAACATCGTGAGGTAACCGGCATGTCCTAGAACCGAAAATTCGAAGACATGTGACATCTACCAACCCGCACTGGGCCCGCGTGGTGGATTACGGCCCACTCCCTCTCACAGAGAGGAGGCCTGTGTCCCAGCAGTAGGAACATTATAGGCTGATGATGATGAGTCAAAAAGGACCCCTTATAGTTTCGCCATGTCCGTCTGTCTGTCCACGGCTTAGCTTGGTGACTATTATTAGTACTATAGAAAGCTGTAATTTGGCATGAGTATACATAATTATTAATCACGCCAGAGTCGTAAAATAAAATCATCAACTATAACAGCGAAGTAGGCTCTGTAAAAGATCGCTTTTAGCGATAAGACCGCCCATTGTGTCACCCAATGTAAAATTTATATATGAATGTCTTTAATGGTGTACATAATAAAGAATATTCTATCTATCTATTCTATCTCTACAAGTTACCAAGTAATAATCGCCCAACTTACATTTGCAGTTGAAAAAACATGTTCTCCCATACATTCCGTATGGGAGAATATGTTTTTCTACAATGTGAAGTTTGTTCTTGGAATAAATTCATCTCATCTACGGAACACTTCACTGTGCGTGGTCCAACACGCACTTGGCCGAGAAGAGGCCCTTGCCCAGCAATGGGACAATAAAAAGTTTGAGTTTTGAGTTTGAGTTTGACTATTATTAATTAACTATTACCTATTGACTGCTCATTGGTCTAGCGGGCGCAAGCGCTACTGCTGGGTATGAGGTCCTGGGTTCGTTTCCCGGGTCGGGCAACGTGTTATTGGGTTTTACCATCTGGAATTTCTCAGTAGCAGTCCGGAGTCTAGATTTGTGCCCGGTTGATGGCAATAGGTTGGGCCCCCTATTACATGGGACTTCAACATAACTGGCTAAATGTTTGAATTTGAATTTGATTTAATTTAATGTTAATTTAATTCTGATTTGATGTTGATTTAATTTTGTTTTGATTGTAATTTAATTTAATTTTGGTTTTAAATTGATTGTAATTTTGATTTTAATATTGATTTTAATTTAATTTTTGGTTTTATTGTACTTAATATTGTTTTCGAATTTAGTGCTACTAACATATTTTTGTAAGTTCTTATACCAATACAATATATGGATGTTTTTCCGATATAAATTATTTGAATTTTGTATGCCACTTATTGTCCACCGAACCAAAAGTGGCATACATTTAGCCAATTGATGAAGGCGATGATCGCTTTAGGACGCGGTATAAGACTTCTAGTACCTCCTTAGGGAAAACCTTTAGGACATAGGTACGTATTTTTTAAAATGTAATGATACTTTCTGCATTTTAACCCTTAGCAAGTCGCGCGTCCCCCCGCGGAACTTAAGAAAAAATGCTACTATCTATTTTTACAAGTAAAACAGCTCCCAAGGAACCCGGGAAGGTATAATACATGCCGTGTTAATGGCTCTTTATTGACGAATTCTCCGTTTTTCCGAAGGCCTACCCAAAAACCAAAAGCACTTGAGATTAGATTGACATAATAAGTGTTTTAGGTAAACTTTGGCTGGCGTTCAAAAGGATAAAGGACACGGTAAATGAAAAATAAACTAATTATAAACTACATTAAAAGTGCCTCTGGTCGAATTATTACTAACGGCAAAGAAAAACCCTGTAAAATTACAATTCTTCTATAATAAGATTTGCAAAGCTAATTAAATTAGGTAGGTACAAACTTGTTAAAATGAAGACTAAATTAATGCTTCAAGTTCAAAGATCTTTATTTAGAAAATTCATTTCTTTTTGACCTAACACTTGAAATTTAAAAAATACAATCTATTTTGAGTACCTTCCCATATATCTAACTTCAAATACCTACGTAATAGTGATGTACCGGATCGTAAAAAAATGTGATCCGCGGATACGGACACGGATACCGATCATAAGGGTCTAGATCCACGAATACGGATACGGATACGGATCTCAACTTTCTTCAGGTTCAGCAAGAATTATTTATGATCCTCATCGTAACTGACTTTTGGAGGACAAAGCTGCCAAGTTAGTCTTTTTGAAACACAATTTACCATTACTCAATATTAATTATGACGTATATTTTTTTTAAGTTCTTGAAAACAACATAGTTTTAATAGATGTGTTAACTCACATAATTATTTCAATTAGCATAGCACAAATATTAGAGGTTTGATCTCACTACAAAAATAGTTTAATTACTACCTTATAACTTAATTTACTGGTACTTACTCTACTTGAATTATAATAAATATGATAACTTTTTTTTTACTAATACGTACGTATTTCATTGCTACATATCTTTAAAATTTCATATACGCAATGAAATGTATTAATATAAAAGATCCGTTCAAGATCCGCCAAAAAGTAACGGATACTGATACCGATCTTTTTTCTCCCTCGGATATCCGCGGATACGGATACGGATACGGATATCCGGCACATCACTGCTACGTATGTACTTGCGAGGGGCTTATGGCTAAATAATAACAGCCGCAATCTTCAAGGTTAAGCAATGCTTACCGAAGTCGGTCGGTGGATAGGTGACCATCCATAACATACCGAGACCTCTCCGTCCGAGGCACGGAGAGGTCTTGGTATGTTATGGATGGTCGCACGTCCCGGCTGTCATTCGTAAATCTTTGACACTGAGATGGTCGATGTTTTTAGGCAGGTATTTATCCTTTTCAGTACAGATTCCGGATGCGTGTGAATGGGGCTTATCTATAGGTTGCTACTTGCAACCTATAGATGGTACTTAGGTAGGTCAAAAATCAATCTGCCTAGCCTTTCCCAACTTTGTCGGATGCAGCTGAATACCAGTATTTTACATGGAGCGACTGCCATGACCTGCACAATCCAGTTACTGGGTAACACGATACCCTGTCTGCCGTCCTTATCGAAAAGTGCAATAACTCGAGTTTTGTGCCGAATTGAGATAAGTACATATTCGGAATTTGCAGAACGAGATCTATACATTCTTTTTAGACACTTTTTAATTATCTATGACGAAGCCGGTTTACCTTGTATACCATGTATAGTGTTGGAGATACAAACAAAACAAAAATAAAATCTTAACCCGCGTTTTTCTCGAAATCAGGTTTAACCTAGTTATTACACTTTTCGTAAGGACGGCACCCGTGGTAAGACTGGTTGTCTACGACACATTCACTCATTAATATTCATTCGATTCCATTCATACCATTCATTCATACATTCGTTCAGAATTCATCTTGCAAACCACACCGTACATACGTAGTCAAAATGATTATATATTGTAAAGGATTTAGTAAACCTATTGTAATCAAGAAATCTTTGTTTAATTTATCATGAACACTGGTTGTCAGACTTTTTGGGAGCTAACTTCCCGTAACGACTGTCAAAGATCTACGAATGGCAATCGGGACCAACGATCACCCCACCCCGGATAGATAAGGTTTTCTTTAGACTATTCGTACATAAATAGGAGTTACCTTGTCGACTTACACAGAGAAGTCTGAGAACAAAAGAGAATTCAGGTTGCAAGAGCGAGCGAAGCGAGCTGGAAAATTTTACCACCCTACGTTTATATTTAGTAGGTATGCGTAGGGGGCCCCCAACTACAAACTGCCTTTTACTTACTGGACATATTTTGTTCTTGTTTGGGATTTGATTAAAAAGTATTTCTCGAGTTTCGGGGGCCCGGGGTACACCGCACCAGCCGTCGTCGTCGTCGTCCCCCCCCCCCACATCGAACAAAGAACATTTAGGTCGTATGTGCGGACGTAAATTAGCAAAGCAAACATGAACACTATACGAACACAGTTCGACTTGTGTTCGCGTTCAACCGCCCCGCTCTTTTTAATAGCCATGGATTCGCCAATGTTCGCAATGCTGCATCTAATTTCTCCGAACACCGTCGACAGAGAACAACAAAATTGGATGGCCACGATCGTTTTTGAAGAACACAATGTTTGATGTTCGTTAGCGGTACGCACTTGCGAACACAGTGTTCAACGTTCGCGTTCACAACGTTCTTGTTCGTTCGCGTAGACCCCTTTAGGTTTTTTCTCCTAGTTAGTAGTAGCTTAGCTTACCCCCTAAGAATACCATAGTTCCAAAACTTCCAAATGCTGTCGGTGTTCTAATATTTTAAAATTGGAAGCATACCTATGCAAAAACAATGGCATATGTATTGAGCTTTCCACAAAAAGGGAAAATCCAGGCTTGCAAATTACCAACTCCTCCATATCCTAACATCGTCAATAACAATAGCTTTTAGAAGCGTAATTAACTTACAAAACAATATACACTCCCAGTTAACCAACAATAACGCTCACTTAACGTGTCGATACGGCCACAGTAACTGGGTAATGTGCAGACTGAATATTTTCTTAATGTCCCTCGGGAATCATCGCATTTCCGTATACAAACGATTGCTAATTGACATGTCCATCAATTATTAGATTTATCGTGTATAATAATTTGAATTCCGAACTAAATACTTTATTGTTGTTTTGTTTTAATTTCCATGTGAACTTTGTAGCTTTGTGGAGCTGCAAAACTATTTTCGTGCGCGACTTTAGCAGCTTTTCTCCCATTTTTTTCATTAATTTCATTAACTTAAAAGAGTATTAACAACTCTATATACTTCCCAAGTCGATTGAGAGCGTCCGGTCTGCACCAAGAGCAAAGGGCAACTGATAGAAATCCGACGACTGACGAAACACGAAGTTTGCCGAGGGACATTAAGAAAATAGTTATACTGTAACTACCAGTTACCGACGCACATGCCTGGATTCATGTCGGCAGGCATATCCGTGTAATACGGCAAGACATCGGCTTACAGATGATTTACAACTTGTTAGCTAAGCGAAGTCGGGCTTTCAAGCTTGCATATCTCAGCACGATAGAATAAGGGCCATCATGCCAGTGCCATCATCCTCCTGCGCACAAAATTATTCTGCCCTCGTCTCAAAGGAGAATGCTGATTAAGTATGAAAAAAAACCCTGAGCGAACAGATTTTGACAATCTGCAGTCTCTGCCTACTCCTACGGGATTATGGGCGTGAGTATATGTAGGTATGTATGTGTGTATTTTTATCGTCGGGTAAACCCAAATCGAAGATCTCTTAAAGAAAAAAAATCACCCCTCTGCTTCTTTTCGTGTGTTAATGGCTAACCAGCTGTCAGAATTAACCCTGATGAAAAAAAAATTAGCAATATCACACATTTAGCTATCGAATCTTATTGTGGAATACTGGTGCCGATTCGCGTAGGTACAGTCGAAAAATCTGAATCATGACCCACTTTGACGATAAATCGTTTGAAACCGTCAAAATAACAAAGATTTCCCTCCTTTACAGTGCATGCCGCACTTAGGACGTTTCAAATATTAAGCAAGCTATGTCAATACGGGTCGGAGATCTATGCAATTTTAACCTTTGTCATTATTGCAATAGATAATATTTTAGATAAAGCATTAATAATCATATTTTGAATCCAAACTCTTTGGAATTAAATATAACTCAGAACAAATGCTTTTTTTTCAAAACCATGTTCCGAACTCTTTCGATTATAAAATGACAGAGTCAAAAAATCACTCAGAAATTGGTGTCAAATAATAATTTCTAAAGAATCTATACATATAATAAAATCGTAGCGATGTCAAAACTGTACATTGAATATTTTTGAAAAAAAGTAATTGCTACGAGGTCGGGGATCGATTCTAATGCCGAAAATATTTTTTTTAGAATTTTTGTCTGTTTGTCTGTATGTATGTTCCAGCATGGCGCAAATTCTACCGGACAGATTCTGATAAAATTTTACATAGATATTCCCTGTGTGTCTGGTCAAACTATAGGGTATAAACTATCACGCTATTTACTATGGGGGACGAGCAATATTACATTATGTGGTATTTGTATGTTCCAGCATGACGCAAATTCTACCGGATAGATTCTGTTAAAATTTTACATAGGTATTCCTTATAAGTCTGGTCAAACTATAGGGTATAAACTATCACGCTATTTACTATGGGGGACGAGCAATATTATATTATGTTCGTATTTTTGGAAAAAAACGCGCCGAAATATTAGGATATTGCAGATGATTATCGATTTAACTTTTTTAATTATTATCATCACGCTATACCTTTATGGAACTAAGCAGTCAATCGTGAAATATATAGGAATGGCTATTTTAGGGAAGTTTCAACGAAGCAATTAATTCAGCGGTTGGACGGTTGCTTTGCAAACATGGGGTTGTAAGTTCGATTCCCAACTGCGGTTTTTGTTTTTCTTTTTTTTTTTCACATTTTGTACTACTATTTTTTTTTTTGATTATGTATCCATACATATAATAAAATCGTAACGAAGTTAAAATTGTACATTGAATATTTTGAAAGAAAGTTATTGCTACGAGGTCTGGGATCGATTCTTATGCAGAAAATTTAGTTTTCAAAATGTTTGTCTATTTCAACTGTAGGGTATAGACTATCACGCTATTTTCTATGGGGATGAGCAATATTACATTATATCGTATTTGTATGTTCTAACGTGACGCAAATTCTACCGGATAGATTATGTTAAAATTTTGAATAGGTATTCCCTATAAGTCTGGTCAAATTGTAGGGTATAAACGATCGCGCTATTTACTATGGGGGACGAGCAATATTATATTATGTTCGTATTTTTGGAAAAAAACGCGCCAAAAGATTAGGATACTGTAGATGATTATCGATTTAACTTTTTTAATTATTATCATCACGCTATACCTTTATGGAACTAAGCAGTCAATCGTGAAATATATAGGAATGGCTATTTTAGGTAAATTTCAACGAAGCAATTAACTCAGCGGTTGGACGATTGCTTTGTAAACATGGAGTTTTAAGATCGATTCCCAACTACGGTTTATATTTGTTTTTCTTTTTTTTACATTTTGTAATACGAGTCGATTGTTTTTTTTTGTAAAAAGTTTTTATTTCTCGCTTTTTAGTGGGTTAATTTGTAATTTGTCTAAGTTACATTAGCTTAATGCCAACTGCTCATCACTTTTTACAAAATATTGCTTTTCCCGATGCAGGGACGTTCATCATTGAAAGTTCTCCTGGTACTTCACCATCAACTCCACTTCTCCATATGCATTGTGACGAGCATAAATTGCATTGCAACCTATTAAAGTAATCGAATCGCAACCCGTGAAATACTTATTATTTAGTAGTTCCGGTGGCTATTTGTGGTCATCATCATCAGTTCCACTTAACCAAATAGTGCTTTCCAAGAGCAACTGCACGAGTTACTATAAAAAATACCCAAATTGCTATAGTTTTGCCTATAATATTTGAAGAGTTCCCTCTATTTCTCTGGGATGCCATCATTAGATCCTGGTTTCCTTATCATGGTACCACTTTTGAAATATTTCTTTTCCAACAAAAAAAGAATCATCAAAATCAGTTCATAAACGACGAATTTATCCGCGAACACACATTAAAAAAATATATATATACGGTCGAATTGAGAAAACTCCTTTTTTTGAAGTTGGTTAAAAAGAAAAACTTCGTAAGCTATGGGAAACTGCTACGTTACAAGTACTTTACAGTCACAAAACATTCAAAGTTGTGTTCTGATCATTTTAGAGATGAAGACTATAGGAATAAAAGGAATTTTACAGATTTTGACAGCAGATTTGTCCTAGCGATTTTAAAATCTGTGTGTGGATCTTCTGGAATCGTTGCCCCACTGCTTTCTGGTGACAAAACAGCGCACGCCATGTTTAAGATTCCCATCAATTTAAAGACCAACGAAACGCCTGTTTGTGGGGTGTCACGCAACAGTAACAAGGGATGTGTGCTTAGGGATTGCGCTTCATCGTATGGGATGAATGCATTATGGCAAAAAGGAAAGCAGTGGAAGCTGTAAACAGAACCCTGCAGGACATCCGCAGGAACCAAGATATGATGGGTGGTGTTACAGTCCTGACTGACAAAGTGAATACTTCGTTGAAAAGGTCGACTCTACGGTCGAGAGTTCATAGACTGCGCTTGACCATCATCATACGAGCTCGGCTTGGCGGGAATTCAAATGCTCAAGAATTCTCCGATGTTCTTCTAAAAGTTGTTCGAGGCTCTCTACCAGAGACTCTTGGTAAAGTAGATCCCACTTAAGAAGATCTTATTCGTCTGGTATACGGGGACATCAGTCAAATACCGTACCAAGAGAATTCTTGGGCGTGTTTCCATTTTAACTCCGAAAATGATCAAGCTGCAGCGATCAACCACAGTATTCTCTCACAAATTGAGTGAAGTGATATACACCTCCATTAATACTGATGTGGATGAAGATGATGCCGCACATTGCCCCGTAGAATTTCTCAATTCGCAAATGGCAAGTGGACTTCCGGTTGTACATCTGTGTAACGGAACCCGGCTCAAAGTCACGTCTTTGCAGAGAAACGTCATCGAGGTGGAAATTCTAACAGGTTATGGCGATGGTAAGACAGTGTTTATAGCGCGTATACCACTAATTCCCCAAAATTATCAGTTCAAGCGCATGCAGTTCTCTGGGAACGTATGCTTTGCGATCAACAAGTCACAGGATCCGACACCGAAGGCTGAAAGCTGCGGGTGTCAACCTCAGGACAAGCTGCTTCTCACACGGATAACTGTACGTCGCTTGCTCCCGAGTCACCATTCCTGACTCTGCATATTTTGACTGCTGAGAATAAAACTACAAATGTAGTAGTTATACAGGGATGTTTTATAAAAATGTGGCTGTTATTGTAGTATATTGTGGTATCTTACGACTTCCACGTGAACGAAGTCGCGGGCAGAAGCTAGTAAAAAATAATTCGTTTATATTTACTTACAATGGCAGAACAAAGAGCTCGGATTATAGTTCTCAGTGAGCAAGGCTACGGTACCTATACGAGAAATATCTCGAGAGTTAAATATATCTCGAAACACAGTGAGGACCTGGATCAGGCGATATGAAGAAGAGGGTACCCTGGAAGATAGACGACGATATAATCATGGTGTTCATCAAATCACGAATCAACAGAAAACCTACATGCGTCATCATTACGAAGAACATCCGTTTACTCCCACTCGGTATTTTGCGGCACGGTACGACGTTTGTCTACAAACGATAAGAAATCATTTGCACTCCACTGGACTGCGCACTATAGACATCACGCTAAGAAAGTCGACTTAACAGATGCACACAAACTTGCAAGATTAAATTTTGCACGTGAATATTTAAACTTTGACTGGACTAACGTTATCTTTTCAGACGAGAAATCTTTTAGATCTTCTCAGCACGGTCGCATAACCTTGTGGCGTTACAATAATACACGATACGCTGAGGATCACGTAGTGCCGAATCAATTATCTGGCCGAATCTCAGCTAACATGTGGGGCTGGATGGGAACCGGAAGTGTAGGCGAGCTGGTTCAGATTTCTTCTCATGCGAATGCAATAAATTATGTGGATTTATTAGAAGAATCTATGTTACCGACAGTGCGAATGGTTTACCCGCGAGAAGAAGTTCCAAGATTTTATTATGTTCACGATAACTGTAGAGTGCATACGGCCAGAGTCGTGTCTAGCTGGTTTAGCCAGCATCCAGAAGTTACGCTAATTCCCCGGCCATCTAAATCCCCGGACTTAAATCCAATTGAAAATTTATGGGGTCTGATGGTCCAAAAGTGGGATAATAGAAACGAGAGGACAAAGCAAGCAATTGAGCAACATTGCAACGAAATTTGGGATTATATGAGAGGAAGTGATATAATTGCAGTCGCCTTATTGGATCAATGCGTTCAAGACTATTGGCTGTTATTGCAAGCAATGGTGGTTACACTCGATATTAACTATTGTTAAATAAGAACGAGTTCAACATTATAATTTTTATATTTTTTAAGCGTTTTACTTTCCCGTTTCTTATTGTTGCCTTAACAAACTTTGCAAACAAAATTCAGTGAAGATGTATGCAAAAATGGCGGAATCTTGTTTGTAGCACATTTAAGGCTCTTACAGGCCGTTTTCATGTAAATTGTTCTACCGGTTTCGCGTTACGCGACAAGTCGCGCCAGTATGTAGAAGCCTTTAAGCTGAACGCATATTAAAATAAATAATAAATCAGGTAGATTAAAAACACATTGATTTTAGAACGACAATGCGTACGCGTCGTATTTATTTTGGGTGTGCATTCAGCTTAATACCGCACTCGTGTGTAAAAGCTCTTAACAAAGATGGAGACTGCAACAGATAATTCTCTGTGTAATTAAATGGCAGATAACAAGGTCGTTACCATGGAAATGTATGTTAACGCGAATTTCGACCTAATTGTATTTGAATATCTGTAAGAAAATAAGCTTATGGTGGATCATGATTCAAATTTGTCGACTGTACCTATGTAGGTAAAGGCTGAAAATAATACTGACTTAGCGGCCCAAAGTAAGTTCTGCGAAGCATAAGCATTACCTTTTAACGTATTTTTCTGTTCCTTTCTTCTTGTCTGTTTATATGTGTGTGGAAAATAGTTAAATATTTAAATAAATAAGGAACAAGTTGCAAGTTTGTAACGTTTATTTCTACCAAAATGATTTTCCTCTTTTTCGTCCGAGAGAGAATTCACGACACTTCGTGTCCGAATGTTCCAACTTCTGGAGTAAGGTACCTAGATATCTAATGAAGGCCCTGGCTTTGCAGCCTTTATAACGTTCAGCATTTTTTTTCAACCTATTCATACGCCGGCTGTCGCTGAAAACCAGTGCTGGGGGCTGGGGTCTCGCATTGGGTCGCAGCATTATGCTGAGCGATGGCCGTTTTGCGTGGATGTGACGCATATTTTCTCCCAACTTGTTCTTCTTTGTTTTGTGTTCTTTCTTTGCGCAATATTTTCCGCAAATAAACGTATTTTCTGTCTTTTATACTTTAATCTTCTTTCATTATCTTGTTTTTATCGACTTTGTTTTTATCGACTTTGTTTTTATCGACTTTGTTTTTATCGACTTTGTTTTTATCTTGAATTGTTTTGAATTGTTTGTTTGTTTGTTTGTTTGTTTGTTTGTTTGTTTGTTTGTCACCGCCTGAGGTATGAGAGCGGTGAGACGGGGGAGGTAGACAAGGCCAAGCTAACTGAGTCTGCCAATTTTGTCAATGGCGCTCTCCCCCATTCAGCCCCCGATCTTTTTTTTTTTTTGTGGCAGACGGCAGTTTGTGCCACGGCACAAACTGCCGTCTGCCACCCCCCGCCAATCTATTATGGGGATGCGCTAAGTTAGCACCCTCAAACATTTTATTTCTCAAAATGAAAAATTTTGGCAGCAAAATATTAATCAAATTGTATCGATCGATAATGCGCCAATTCAACAGGGGCGCTAAAACTGTTGTTTAATGTGCTGCGCGTCTCATTTATTGCAAAGCTGCTGTGTGCTGGGTGGTGAACTTGTGGCCCCCTGAAGTTGGCGCCCGGGGCATGGGCCCTGGCTTGCCCCCCCTAGATCCGTGGCTGCCCCCATCCTCCTTAGGCGATGATTAGCAATCGCACTCGGACTATAGTCGTCATCTCTGTACTTCCCCATCCCTTTTCTTGTATTTTTCACTCAGTCTATCCATCATCGTTTCTTTGGTCTTCTACTGTTATAGCCATTTATACTCAAAACTTTCCTCACGACAATTTCCTCATTCCTCCGCATCACATACCATGACAGCCAAATTCCACACAAATTAACTACTCAACAATTGTACCTAAACCTCAACCATTCTACCTCATACAAGGCGTACTATCCGTACCTAATATAATAGGTACAGGGTTATTAACTGCAATTCAGTGCACATCAAACCTAATTATTCGAGCTATTTGCCGTCAATTATAACAGCACGATGTTATCGCAGCAATATGCACAAATCAATTTAACGCCCATTGACTACGGTATTTGCGTTGAATAACTTAAGGGGATGTTGCTGGATGCTGCTTCATAGAAAATCTTGTTTTTGAAATGTAGAGACTTGTCCGGGATACTGTAGGTGTTTTTGAAATGCTTTTGTTCCGTTCCTCATACTTGTCGGCGCTTGGAACAGAAGACCTTGTGCCGAAACTATGTGCCGATACCTCGTGCCGAATCTATGTGCCGATACCTACTTACCTCGTGCCAAATCTGTGCCGCTAGCCCGATACCTTGTGCCGAAGCTATGTTCAAAAACCTCGTGGTGAAAATATGTGCAGATAACACGTATGTGCCGAAACTAAGTCCTTATAGCTCGTGCCGAAGTTCCGATACCTCATGTCGAAACTATGTGCCGATACCTTGTGCAGAAACTATGTTCCAAACCCTCGTGCCAAAATTATGTGGCGATACCTTGTGCTGAAGCTATGTTCCAAAATCTCATGGCGAAAATATATATGTGCCGATAGCACGTGCGTGCTGAAACTCAGTCCTTATACCTCGTACCGAAACTATGTGCCGATATCTCATGCCGAAACTATCAAATGGTAATTAATAAACTTGAGATTTGAAGAACAGTTTTTGATATGAAGAAACAACGACTCCCATAACGTACCTAACAAGGAAAGTACCGTAATCAGTTTCTGTTTAAATGGTTATTGCTTATTGTGTTCGTGATTTACATTACAAGATGAATTAGGTACCTATTAATCAACACCGGCCCTAGCCCTTGATCAGGGTAGAGCGAGATTGTCTTTCAGCTAAATTTTATTTTACGCTGAAAATTGTTTTTCGCATTTACGCGAGCGACCGCTCCACTCGCTCTACCCCAGGGCTGGCGCTGCTATTAACTTTAGGGCGACGATAGACACTTCACGTAGAAAACGCTAAGTAAATGCATCATGACCAATCATTATTCTTGACAGGATTGTTCCCGAGTTGCCATTATCAGATGCAAAGGCAGATCCAGGATTTAAAGCAAACTGCTTCCATCTCTGGCAAATTTCATTTCAGTTCATGGGAACTTAAAAAAAAACAGAAAACAGGGTTCGTGCGACTCATGCGTACTAAAAATCCCTAAAACATAATTCTCAAGTCAAGAATTCAAGAAATGAATCACACCATGTCATGGATTACAATAATATCATCTATGTGAGGAGCAGAGAACAGCACAAATTAAAATTTAAAACTTCATAAGTCGCCGGTCATTTTACAGTAATTTATACAAATGACCGTAAAATACCCTTATTTTACCAGCGTTTTCCGTAAAATTACGTAATTTTGCAACCCTATTCACGGCCCGCTCCGTCCCACAGAGAGAAGGCCTGCGTCCCAGCAGTAGGAAGACTGATATGCTGATGCTATATTTTCGTGGATAAAAATGACTATCGACACTGGACTCGTTTTAGTTAATATAGAATTATAGACGTAGTTTGCCCTGTGATGGAACAAAAAGTTGGTAAAAAAATTAAACAAAGACCTCATTTTATTAATGTATTTATTATTCCTGTATAAGATGTATTAGTTACTTAAAATACTAACTTAATACTAAAATAATAAATGAAAATAGGTACTAAATTAAAATCTACATAAATTAATGAAATTGATGAAAGTAGGTTTAATATTATTTTTTGTGAGTGGCTAAACTAAACTTAAAAAAATCAATGTCGAAAAAAATTGCCAATACAAGTAACGGTCCAATGAGACTATTTGTTTAAAAAAATAACGAAAATCCCAAATAAAATGAATAAGCTTCAGAGAAACAAAATTATTAATAAATCTTAAAATCTAAGACATGGGTTATGTATCAGCATAAAGTTGCCAGTTAAAATATAATTTATGACCTTAACATTAAACCTTATTATTAATTTATAGAACTAATTAAAACATTACTTGAGATTATTAATCAAGAATATTTGGTTATCTTATGACCAAGAGAACAATTTTCATTGTATTAAGATATATTGGTATTGTTTAGTCAAGTTATCGACATACGAAAGAAACAATTAAAATTATGGATGAACATGAATTAGTAAGTAAGTCTGGGTTTCGAATAACTAATTTAAAATAGTGAGATTTTTTGCAAAATTTGCAAATATCAACTTAAATAAACCTAGTAATACTTAATTGCATTTTTCATTTCTAAATAGTTATTTGGTTAATATTTGAATGTTGAATGTTAAAAGTGAATGTATTAATAAGTTGAGTTCAGCCTTTAACGCGCATTTTGGCTGTTATTTTATAAAAAATACCTGTTCACAAGGAAATTATATGACAAATCGTACGTCAAAGTTTAACTTGATATGTCTCAAAACTAAAACAAATAAATAATTACTTCATTATTCAAACACTTGAAAGTTATTTATAGACTCATTTACATGTCACCAGTTTACTGGAGAGTTGTGCTTGTCAGTCGAGTGCCTGTTCATTTGAATAGGCACTCGACTGACAACAACAACAACAACATTTGTTGCACGTTACACATTCTTTTTCATAAAATTTAAGCCTATATCGACTGGAGACATGTAAATAGGACTTTCAGTAATTTAGTAAGTAATGATCAAGTAGACAATTAGTAACTAATGCTAAATTAAAATTAAGGCTATTTTTAACAGACTTCATTAAATCTAGTATGCACTTAGTGAAAAACTGTTTAATATACAGTGTACTTAATTTTATAAAGTCATTTCGCACAGTCTTATAAACATTCGCGACATGAAACGGTTGATAATAATTAACAAAAATGAAAAAAAAAAGAACAGAAAAGAAAATTCTGTGATAAATGACGTGGTTTGGCATCTGAAACCATACAAAAAGTTATTTTAATGAAACTATACTAAGTTTGTTTATATGAATTTACAAGTGGATAACACTAAAATTCTAAATGATAGCACCTAAGAAAATGATCACTGAAATAATGCAAAAATTACGAATACTTTAAGATATAACACAAAATTGTCATTTAATTTGCAATAAAAGCTGTACAATGAATGATTTTAATCACAAAGCATGCTTAACACGTTCAGTGTCGAGAGCCCTCCTGGAGGGTGCACTTTAACGCAAACGTAATGCCGGTGACCCCCCGGAGGGTCCTCTATACAGGGTTATTGGTAAAACGTCGGCAATCCGTTAAGGGGATATAGAAGAGGTCATTTGCAACCAAATGACCCCTGATGATCCCAATGCCAATGTCAATCATTTTCGAGTAATTTAACATATTTTAAAAGAAAAAAATTGAAGAGGGGCTCGTGACTAAGTAATAACAGCCCCGCGGGTCGATCCATCAGATTAAGCTACGCTTGCCGGGGTTGTTCCGTGGATGGGTGACCAACTTTACATACCGAGACTCCTCCGTGCCTCGGAAAGCGCATTAAGCCGTTGGTCCCGGCTGTCATTCGTGGATCTTTGACAGTTGTTACGGGTCATCAGAAGCCCGAATTCTGACAACCAGTCGGCATGGGGTATCGTATTACCCAGTTACTGGGTTGTGGCGGTCAGATAGGCAGTCGCTCCATGTAAAATACTGATATTCAGCTGCATATAGTTAGACTGGAAGCCGACCCCAACATAATTGGGAAAAGGCTAGGCAGATTGATATTTTAAAATGAATGAAATAAAAATACAAAAAGTCAAATGACTCGAAAATTGTTGACCTTTGCGTAGGAAAAGTAAATTGGTTGTAAATGACCTCTGCTACATACCCTTAATAGATTGCCGACATAATAACCAATAACCCCGTTTAGTGCTCATATGTACAGCGGCATGGCTTATGAGCTCTATGAAAAGTGGAAGGACTCAAATGTGTTTATTAACCATTTATACTCATCAAAAATTATGCCGAAATGAATGTGGTTTCCGTTTTACGGGTCTTAGAATGAAAAAATAATCAAATATTTTTGGATTTTAAATTACAGAATATGGGAAAATTAATGCATACCTGAGAAAATACGTACCGAGCTTCAGACAAAAGCAACTTCAATCATGAATCCCTCCACGTTCATCCCGTTGAAACTTTCTGATATTATTCACTAAGGAAATTATGGTTACAAAACGCACGGGGCATAAATAATATTGTAGCAACAAAATACCAGATATTATTAAATGTATGCCTCTAAAGAAATTTAAAAAGTCTCTTCAGGGGTTATTGCTGGAGAAGTGCTATTACAGCGTTGATGAATTTTTAAATGATATTTTGCTTGTATAGATTTCTGATTTTGACATTGTGATTACGAATTGAATTTAGACTTTAATATTGTAATTTTGAACGAAAAATAAATTTTGACATTATAATTTCTATTTAATTTGAATTTTGAGATTGCAATTTGTTTTTATTTAATTATTTTTTTATTTTATTGTTTTAGTGTTGCAACTAATTTTGTACGCCATAAATGGCAAAACATGTAGCCACTTCATATTAATTATAAAACCTTTATGTACTCATGTTTTACAAAATAAATATTATCTTATCTTATCTTGACATTTTATGTTCAGACCAAGAATCGCAACAAACAACACTGGTTAATTATATTATTGTTAAGTTGCTCGAGAAACTGAAACTTCGAGAAATTGCTGAGTTAAATAAGAGCTATTAAATTATATTTATCAATTGAATTGAATACTTATGCAATGGAAATAAGGTATATATTTCAATGCTTGGTGATCGAGCTTGGAGCATCGCAGCGCAGTTTTCCGTCAATCACCGAGCATTGAAATATATACCTTATTTCGATTGGATAAGAATTAAAGTCAATTGATTTTAAAATCCTCTGCCGTCCTGTTCGCCAGTCTGCGCAGGCCAGAAATCCTCGTTTACACGTGAGTTTGTTATGTGCACTATCTGCGTTGGGCACTCGTCGTATAAACGGTACTTAACACAGATGTTCTAGCCTTTTTTTATAGGAAATTATCAAATAACATCTCCTGCTCTGAGCGGAGCGGAAGAGCGTGTCAGACTCTTACTGACTAAAACCCACCCGTGTTCCTTCAATTGCCTATATATTGCCAGGGGCCACGGTATCCCTTTCGGACTTTCCCATGACTCCGGCAGGCATCGGCCCTAGCGGACCCCGTCAGTTGTGCTGACATCCCTTTGAGGTGCGCGTGGAACACAACACGCCGTCGACCCGGGCCTGGTCCTTATCGTACGGCGAGCTGCCCATTGCTCATAGTCGGCAATTTGAACATAAAATCGTCAATACAATTCTCTAAGTTCAAATTATCCTATATAATGGTGCCAATTCCCTTGTTCACAAACTAAACTAAATTTAAGTTCAGTGCATCTTTTTCTTTCTATTTCATTACGAAAAGGACAGAAGATAAATTTTAGTTTAGTCCAGTCAAATTAATCAGCGCTTGACGTAAATTGATGTAATTTTAGTGGGCAAGTTTTTAATCACGTCTAAACTTGTATGGAGAGTGACAGGCGCTGATTAATTTGACAGGACTTAACTAAAATTTATCTTCTGTCCTTTTCATAATGAAATAGAAAGAAAAAGATGCACTGAACTTAAATTTAGTTTAGTTTGTGAACAAGGGAATCGGCACCAATTACTATTTCGTAAGAAAGATTGAATTTCGTGAACTACACTGGAACTTTCGCCTTAATAATAAAAAAATCTGTTAACAAAGGATACGGAAACATCTTTCTGCGTGCGACGGATGCCCAAACGTGGCCACTGCACATCCTGGAGTGGTCAACTGGACCGACATCACTTGGCCACACTGCGCCAACAGATCACAGAGAAACGGGAATGTCGTGGACGGCGGGAGCTGGAAATATTATCAATGTTACTGTCAACTGCATGTCTCAATGAAGCTGTTAAAATAAAAATTAATATATCAAATGAAAGTGTAAACAAACCTTGCTCAGGTGAAATTCTTAAGCCGTGTGTCCTGCGCGTGTTTTTTTGAAACATTACACAGAAACATCGAAACAAAGAGGCGTGGTCATACACATTTGTGTATGCAAACACGATGTTTTTGTTTTACGAGCTGCATGGAAAACATTCCCCACGCGGGTGAAGAGGGGAAGGGTTTGTTTGAAAATGAAACAAACCCTTCCCGGTTTGTTTCATTTTCAATCGCTGCGCGCACCGCGGACAATTTTCACTGTCATTCAACACAGGTTTTGAGGTTACCTATATTATCTTGTGAATAGTTGTGAACAAGTTGTGATAAATTGATACTTTTTAAGTACGTCTTCCTCGTCCGAACTCATTACAACATCTACACATGATGTATCTGTAGACGTAATCTAAACATATTTTAATACGCAAGAGACAACTTGTGTATGAAAACAAATGATTATGTGTAAGATTTTTTGTGTAATGTTTTGAAACAACACGCGCAGGAGACACGTCTGAAACACTGACTAAAGGAAATTAGTAACACATACATCTAAATTTAGAAGGTTTCAACTTTATATCTCAGCACTTTTTGCAACAATTCTTGTTTAAATCATATTATTAAATTGTAATTCAAAAATTATCGACGAAAATTGAGGTTATAAAATTAACCACAATTATTGTCAAACGAAAAACATACATAATTAAGGTCAGAAATTCTTGGCAACCACAGATACCATCGCGGAAATTGGTGGTGAACCACTTTTGAGCTTATTACTAAGAACATAAGGTTTAAAAATGATCAACCGCTATTGTCCACGGTTGTACGTTTTCTGATCCTTTTGTTTACATTTTCATTCGTTATTTTTGGAACAGACGCTGGGTACTTACATTTGCAAACTTAACAGTCACACGGTTTCCAAGATTAGCTCGAGGCCCATTGATGCTTACTGGCGAAATTGGAGGCCTCATACCTGCAGGATGACCGAAAGGCGGCCTCGGTTGCGGGAATGGAGGACGCTGCATGGGAGGCGGGACAAAGGGAACACGCGGACGAAAGGGACGAGGTTCTTGTGGGTTTATTGTTGTATTACGAGGTCTAAAGAAAGGCTCACGAGGTCCAGGCACGGGCAAAGGATTATGCATAGGAACTGGAGGATTCATAAAAGCTGGGCCAATTGGCCTGACTAGAGGGTGGGGAGGACCTCCCAACTGAGGTGAATTACTTTGTTGTTGTACAGTCCCTTTTTTAGTTTGATCTTGAGGAGATCCTACACTAGTTTTTTTACCGCCACGTCTATTCTTGGCGACAGTTGACGTTTCAAGCGTAGTTATATCACTCGTATCCATGGAACTGTCGGGGCATTCCAATTGATCGATATTTTGTACTTTAAACGGAACGGTAGGATTGAGGATATTGCAGCCAGGACGCGAACTCATAAATTCTTTGATTTTTTTTTCGATTTCTGCTGAATTATCTTCTTTAATCTTATTTATACAATCGTCACTGAAATCTACTTCGGAAAATAGTAAGGGATTTATTAAAGAACTTTGTTTGCTGGCGTATCTTTGGTACTGTTGTACTAAGTTGCGTATTGGTCGAGCTTTTATACCTAAGCCTTGACCTATGTTAGACAGACCTTTGGGCAATACGACGCTGTCTGCAGGGTTTTTGTCGATGGTAATTTTAAGGGGAACCCCGTAGTACAATTGCCCATTCAACATTGAAATAGCCTGAAAGAGAAATACTTGGTAAAGCGAGAAATACAGGCAAAATCCATTGAAAGTAAAATTATTTTAAGTAAGTTCTCGAAGGTTTTGTTAAACTTTAAATTAGGCCTGATTAAAAGCACCTACATTGTTAAGCTTTTCACGAACTAATGTAGGTAAAATCCATTGAAAGTAAAATTATTTTAAGTTTTCGAAGGTTTTGTTCATTTCAACTTTAAATTAGGCCTGATTAAAAGCACCTACATTGTTGAGCTTACTGTAAATGAAATGCCATTTTGTTCGAAATCACTCTTCGGTCTATTTTCCATAGCCGGATAGAGGCCTCTCCCAAAACGAAGACAATATTGGTTTGTTTGAAGCAAGTGCTTTTATTTTCTATATTACTGTAGTATTTTAATGCTGGGGGCCGCACCTGCGTCTATCGTGACAAAGCAATGCGTGCCGAAGCTTCGTATGTTTTGATCACTAAAATGCGGTGGTCACATTAGCGGTTTCATAATTTTAACGAATTACCGTGCAATAATCCAAGATGGCTCTCCATTATTTCGACAGAGCGTCTAAACAGTCCGGAAACAACAGTCGAAATGACCAACGCTACAACGACTATGCACCACGCTTATTATGTACCGCCACCCGGGCGATAAGTGCTACGCAGCCCGAACTATCGTGACGATAACCGATAATGGTTGGTCACATCTGCGTGTATCGTATCACTGTGCGAAGCTTCGTCACGATAGACGCAGATGCAGCCCCAGCTTAAGAAAAAATATTTATTTTGCATCATGTACTTGAAGTTTTTATTTAAGTAATGGCAAGATCATCTTATTTTGCTGATGGAAATACATAGTACCAGAGAAGGAATAAATGTCTCGTACCTGAACGGCTTCTAAAGGGTGGCTGTACATGACTTTTGCGTATTTTGTGAGAGTCGCTACCACACAACACATGAGTACATTGCCAGCCATTTCCATCACTTCTTTTAATTCATTTTTGTCGCATCTGAACTGTTGAGAAAATTTTACATAGGTATTATCTTAACGCAAAGCTGCCATAGTGGCAATTTGTTTTTTTTTTTCTATAAAAAAACTAAAGATCGATCATTTTAATTTTCCACGCGGAGAGAACACTAAAAAGTCAGACTAAAAAAAACAAACTAAAAAGTGTAACTACATACATTTTGTTTTTTTTTTTTTAATAATTACTACCATGAGAAACAAGCGAATATAATTCAAAAGTTAATACATTATAATAAAAAGGCTTTCTGTACATAATGCCGGCGCTGGACCGCAAGATAAAAAAAATCAGAACATCTCAGAATGAAAATAGGCAATAGGCTTTAGGCATTAAGTCCGCCTTTGTACAGTATTTTTACTTGTGCATAGTTTTAATAAATAAATAATAAAATGTAATATTGGTGCTGATTCTCTTGTACACCGAACCACAGATAATATAATACTACGTACCGAACTAAACTATCACTAAAATTCCTTACTTTTGACTATGAGAATCTCAAAGCTATTCTGCAAAATAAATTCTCTAAATTTAAAAATAATTTTGACATGTCTAAATCGAATCTGTCAATCGCGACTCCACACGTGATACCTACCACGTGAATTTTCTTTGAGCCGGAGGCTCGCAGGGGGGGCAGCCTCGACGTGTTTTATATGGAATTTTTCACTTTTTGTATGAAAAATAAGAAAAATTATCACTACATCGAGCCTGTTATGGAAGAACATCGTAAGCGACTTTTATGAAATTTTACAGGAGAGGTATTTTATTGATAATTTTTAATTTGTTATTTATAGATCTCCGGTTTTTGTATATATTGCAAAACACATTAGGCTCTATGTAAAATCAATTAAATTATTGCAGAAAGAGTTAAATAATGAGTACTTTTGTCGCTTAAGATAAAAATAAAGGTCATGATTTCTGTTTGTTTTAAAAAATCGTCATTTACGCTATTACTTTTCTTTAAAATAATTAAGGCTAACTAATGTATGCACTGTGTTTTTTCTCCTAATATCACGCGTTTCAAGGCCCAAAAATGCTTGCTCGCTACCCCACATCTTAAAAATCACATGACATAGGGCCTAATTTATTTATTAACAAGAACAAATTGCTTGCTACCCAGATCTTAAAAATCACATGACCATAGGGTCTAATTTATTATTAACAAGAACAAAATTAGTAGTCTTTCAAGTTTGAACTAGAACAGTTCTAAAAATCTGCGTTTAGTTGTTACACAGAAACAAGAATTACAATGGTAAAATTTAAATAAATTTTTAGTGTTTAAAGTTTTTAACATTTCCAAATTATAAAAATTCCAAATTGAATATTACTTCATTCAAATAAATAGGCAATCAAACAATCAGAATACAGTATTTTCTACAAATAAACAATATACTTCTATGTTCTATGTTATGGGGTTTTGGTTTCCGCACTTAGTCCGTAAGGTGGACCATTGTGCGTGGGCCATGGCGGCCGTTTGGTGGTTATTCCAACCAGCCCACCTCCCTCCGGAAGTTAATTAAAACTCCTGGTCTGTTCAGAACATCTGTGAAAGATCTGGATGACCCGAGGATTTCTGATCTAATTTGGGTGACGCCTGTGCATTCAAAGGGCACGTGCGTGACGGTTTCCTTAACCTCCATGCACGCCCTGCACAGAGAACTGTCCGTTATGCCTATTGTGTGGAAGTGTTTGTTTAGCGAGCAGTGTCCCGTGATGGTCCCCGTTACTAGGCGCAGGTCATTACTGTCCAGGCGTAATAAACGCCTGGTTAGCCTGCTATCCAAGTACGGCATAGCTTCCTTGGACTGCCTGCAGCCCGGTGTCGAGGTCCACCAGTACTCCGCTTGTGTGTGGGTGTACTCCTGTATCCACCTGCGTATTTGGTTGTAGAGGACTGGTACGATAGGCTCGGGTCCACAGACTGCCATGCTAGATCCTCTTATAGCAAGTTCGTCAGCTGCGTCGTTACCTAGCGATCCGCTGTGTCCTTTTATCTATTGCAGTGTTACCGTGTTGCGGCTAGATACCGTTACCTGTTCTAGTGTAGGTATTGTGACATTCTAGTATTAACTTTGAGGTAGTATATTTTTTCCGTAAGGATTGGAGAACTGAAGCGCTGTCGGAAAGTATACGAATGTGGGTGTCCGTAACTCTCCTGGCTTCTATGGCGTGAACCGCTTGTATGATGTCCACACACTCCGCCTGATAGACGGTGTTGAACATTCCCAGCGGGCGGGATATATTTATGTTGAGGTCGTGTGAGAAGATTCCGACTCAGGTACCGGAGTCTGTCTTCGATCCAATAAACAAAATAAATTAAGCATATACAATATACGCAACACAGATTTTGGGTAGTTCATAAAACTAAGTTTTATAGTACCTAAGTGACAAACATTACTTACGAGATGTTGGTTACGATAATTCTAATTGTTCATAAATATCAAACTTTTACTTTTGTCGTTTGCGATACTTTCTAATGCCAGTTATAATTTTGACGTTTATCCAAATATTGGTTTAAGTGTTTTTGTATCAGGATCTAAATTATTTTAGCTGTACGTCACAATAGTAAAGTGAAATACCTACATTCTGTCGGTTACGATGTTTTTCCATAACAGGCTCGAATGTTGAGTGATAGAGGTTTATAAAGGGGGTCGAAATGTTCATTATTTTTGTGATTGGACACATTGCGAGATATAAGCAAAAGAAAAAAAAAACGGTACTGTTTTTGCACTTGAAGTCGAGGTGTTGGTGTGAATTTAAAGTTCATGACAACCAATTTTATTCCACATGTTTTAAATCGCAATTAGAAATAGCCAGATTTAGTTAGAAAATCTAAATTTTAGGTGAAAATCGTCAAATTCAGAATGGCAAAATTAACATTATCACAAAATTAATATCTTATCTTAGTGCAAAAAAATATAGTTAAGTTGTGTCACTTTAGTCTATTTCAGAATGGGAAATCGTCGTTTGACAGAAAAAAACTAAATTTTTGTGAGTTTTAGTCTAGTTTAGAGGCATTTGTGAGAAGAGAATCGGCATTATTATCTACGCGGCGCCGGCGGTACGGCGCATGGGAGATACTTATTCGTTTACACGTCTGGTCCGGCGCAGCGTCGAGTACAGGAAGCCTAACAGCTGCTTATAAATACTATACAAAAATCAGTTACTTACATTAGTCACATGAACCATTTTGTTTAATGGTGGTTTTATACCCAAAGCTTTAAGAAATTCGGGCCTTAAGCCATACAAGCCTTCAGGGTCTGTATCCAAAGAATCTAGATCTGGTCTCCAGCGCCTAGAAAAGACAATAAAAAAAACTTAAGTTATTTATTGTCTGACAACTTGACTGAAAACTGTAGTTGTAGTGATCCATTCAAAGGAAATAATGTGAGAAACCCTTTTTTTTTGGGTGGGAAATTATCAAATAACTTCTCCCGCTCTGGGCGTAACGGGAGGGCGTGTCAGACTCTTACTGATTAAAACCCACTCGTGTTCCTTCAGTTGCCTGTATGTTGCCAGGGGCCACGGTATCCCTTTCGGACTTTCCCGCAACCCTTGGCAGGCATAGGCCCTAGCGGACCCCGTCAATTGAGCTGACATCTCTTTGAGGCGCGCGTGGAATACAACGCGCCGTCGACCCGGGCCTGGTCCTTATCGGACAGCAATGTGAGGAACCGGGCAATGGTTGGGAAGTGCGGGTCGCTACGTCACAAGTAAGTATAAAATCTACATACTCGTGACGTCATGGCACATTTTCACTCAATGTATCGCCGTAAAGTTTTGATTACATAAAAGAAAAAAATACGTGTCCAATATCTTTTTATATTCTACAACAGGCCCGTCCAACATATGGCCCCCGGGCCACCATGTGGCCCGCGTAAGTCCTCCATCCGGCCCGCGACCTAGTTAAAACTTTATAACACATCAATAGATATATAACGCGAACAATATTAAATTCTTCCAATGTCAGTTATTCGATGATCTATCTATCGACTTTTGAGTAAAATGTACATGTTTGTAGGTATTACAACTAATGTACAGACGCCAGCACATCAAGCTACCCGAAACTGTCAAGTTTTCCCAATCAACTTTGAACCTTATGCTTCAGAGATAAAGTTGAAAATCTATTAAATAAATTTGACAGATTGTAGTAGCCTGATGTGCTGGCGTCTGTACCTACAATATTTAAATCTCACTGGCATTGGACATTTCTTTTGGCCTGCTATGGTTACGAAAATATCAAACCTGGCCCTCCAGAAGATTATGTTGGACACCCCTGTTCTACAAGATAGCCAAAAAGTATTTTTTAGTCATCACCCCTATTGATCGCATTTTCTTTCATTTTAACAGTTCAGCCAGAATTTAATAAATTCTAACGTACAAAGCATTAAAAATATCCTTCAAAATTCTCTGATTGTGATAAAAACTGTGTTACGCAATTAGGATGCTGGACCAGTAATGCTTACACGGTTACACGGTGCGAGCTAGCGTGCGAGCAGGCGAGGCGAGTTACTACAGTGCAGCAACTTGCACCGTGCGACCGCACAATGCGAGTTACTGTCATGTGCGAGTCGGTCAGTAGCTATCATCCGAGTTACTACATTTTTTGTTTTTACTCGACACGCGTCTTTTTATTTACAATTACATTAATTCCATGTGTGTAAAAGGCCTGCTTTTAATGTAAATAATTAATAACTTACGTTGCAGATATGATTTCATTTGAGATTGAGCATTGTTTAATGATACTCTCCTGAATAGTATTTGGAACAGTAACACCTGTTGGAAATGTTGTGTATGTATCTGTAAAAATACAAAAATTTATAGGAAACACAAAAAAATATTTAGGCATATTGACTACCTCATCCATGCACTGTATAACTCACGAGAATTTTCTTCTATTCTCTGAGTAGTACACTAATTATTCAGTAAAGTGATGGCATATAAAGTATCCAGTCAGCAAAGCCATAGCAGGGCAAAGCTGACACTCCTCCAAGTGCAGAAAAATAATGTTTTGAATATTGTGAAAAGAGCTGTTTAAGGTGGCAGTTGTAGCCAGCGAAATTAAAATTTTCTTACGTTTTTTGCAATTTACAGGTCAGCGTCAGGTTGTATCTTGATCAAAATATGATTCGAGACTATAACAGGTAAGTATTTACAGAATTATAATCATTAGAATCATAAATACATCTCATCTAAGATAGATTTATTCCATGAGAACAAATCTCTTATGGAAAAGTTTTTATGAACTTCTTCGACCGAGTATGGCATAAGGGCCTCCTGTGTAAACTAAAAATTTGCTTACCACACACCGCATACATGCTGCTCAGATCTTACTTGGAGGACCGAGTGTTCCAAGTTAAAACTGGAGACTGTCTCTCTTCATTCTATCCCATAGAAGCTGGAGTGCCCCAGGGTTCTGTGCTAGGCCCTGTACTGTACACAGTTTACACTGCTGACCTACCCACCTCAAAGCTAATAGTTACTGCAACCTACGCTGATGACACCGCAGTTCTATCCTGCGATAAAGACCAGATTACAGCATCCACGAAACTCCAAGACCACCTGGATAAAATCGGATCATGGCTGAAAAAGTGGAGAATCAAGGCTAGTGCTGCCAAGTCTGTCCATATTACCTTCGCCCTAAGAAGAGGAGACTGCCCACAAGTGACACTCGGTGAAGACGTGCTGCCACAGAAAAGTACTGCCAAATACCTAGGTATGCACATCGACAGAAGACTTACCTGGCGTGAACATATAAAGACCAAAAGGGATCAAGCTAACATGAAACTAAGAGACATTCACTGGCTCATAGGCAGACAGTCATCACTAAGCTTAGAAAATAAACTTCTAATCTACAAATGCATCCTTAAACCTGTTTGGACATATGGTATAGAGCTCTGGGGATCAGCAAGCAACTCAAATGTTGAGATAATACAGCGCTTCCAAAATAAAGCATTAAAAACCTTATGTAGTGCACCTTGGTTCACAAAAAACATTGAAGTTCATGAGTACCTACAAATCCCAACTATCAAGGAGGTTATAGAAAGGTCCTGCAATAATTATAAGGAAAGACTCCAACGACACAAAAATGAACTCGCTGTGATACTTCTCAAGTCCTCAGACTCTACTTACAGACTTAAAAGAGAGCGAATAGCGTCAATCTAATCAACACTAACAATATCTAATAACGAGATGACGCATCGCAGGATGTGAACAATCTCAAACTGCCAGGAAAGACACACAATCTGATTATAGCTAGAGGGCTGATTGCAGATAGAGGGAATGATATTATAAAAAAAAAAATTAAAAAAAAATGAACTTCTTCGTTCTGACACTGACCTGCAAATTGCAAAAAACTGTGGGCACAACTGTGGATCGACCTTAAGGGATGGTATTGCTTCATTTTTCTCTTCATCGTTCTGCTCCACCTCGATGGAATGTCAGCAATAACTTTTTTTTCAAAGATATTTAATGTACTATCGAAGAAACGCATATCTGTACACTGTAAAGACTAATCTTGCTTGCAGTGCTCGGCCGCTATAGTAATGCTTACCTATGAAAAAGAAGGGTTGTGTGCACAGGATTTTGTTTTCAAATTGGTTAGATATGCGTTACCCCGATGGTACAGTTTTGACTTCGCTACGATGTTATTATATGTATAGACTAAAAGAGTTTTGTACCACTTATCTTCACTTTAAGTTTCTTTTCTTGAACAAATTTGTTCTCTAACTTCTTAAAGACATCTACACATTTGTCAATGCTTTGGAATGTCAGCCTTATGGCACAGTTCTTTGATTTTCTATGTTTCAACATCTCCATTTCATCCACATGACCACACTAAAACATTAAAATCAAAGTAAAAATATCAGTATACATAATTTATTATAAGC
The DNA here is from genome assembly GCA_963680765.1 of Agrochola lychnidis. Lineage (NCBI taxonomy): Eukaryota > Metazoa > Arthropoda > Insecta > Lepidoptera > Noctuidae > Agrochola > Agrochola lychnidis. The sequence continues at coordinate 5,172,855 of OY796864.1, forward strand.
CTGTGTCCCACAGCAGGGCAGAGGCCTCCCTTTCTGCTTTCCACTTTTCCGGTTCTCCTGCTGCCTTTAAGAAGTCCAGCTGATCCCGCCATCTCTTTCTGGGCCTGCCGCATAGTTGTTTCCAGCTATTCGGGATCCACCGAGTGGTAGTTGTTGTGTTACGCTGCTCCGACAAATCCTACCTAATTATTTATTTATTTATTTACTATTCACACATACATTTTTTAACAGGTACAACCCAATACAGCAATGTAGTCACAATGTCCACTGTGTGCATACAGAGGACAAGTGTCGCTCTCTAGAATTATAGTCAAAGCAGACTGATTGCTGAGCCACATCACATATAATCTAGCCCCTACAAGTCTACACAGAAAGCACACTTTAAATTGCGGTAGTGCTAAGTGAACTGCTAACACAGTCTTAAGCTTCAGCCAAACTTGCGCAACCAAAGCGACTGCGAAGCGGGAACGTCAGTTGCGTGGTGGATGCAGCTTTTTTAAACCTTTTTATTAACACAAGTTTTGTTTATATATGATTAGGTTAAGGTATTTTTCTATGGGCCTGTGTCTTGTTCTTATTAGTGCTGACAAAACTCACCTCTTGGTCTAAATAATTTTTGATTTGAACATAAGTCCAATCAGTTGGCAAGTTGTTCACTGTCAAATAAAACTCTTCGGTATCACTATATTGGTCCATTTCATCCTCATCTCCCTTTTTGTTAAGATCCGTGTGATCCCCATCTGCCTTTTCAGTTCCAACGTTGGAGTCTTCAGAAATGTTGATGCGAGGTTTCTTACTAATTCCATCAGTTGCATCAATTGGTGCAGTTTGTATCCTCTTCTGTCCATTTTTTTCCAAACCATTTCCATTTTTTTTTGCATTTGACTCGGGATTTTTATCTTGGACTTTTGGCTTTGGAGTCGTATGGAGAGGTATAAAATCAGGTGTGGATGCTTCAAGTTCCGATGACTTGGTTTTCACTTCAGTCAATTCATTTTCAGCCATCTTTCGAATTAAATTGTATGAAACTTTACTATTGTATGGTTTTGGTTCGCAATGTTTATTCAAAAACTACACCAATAACGAAGGTAAACTGCAAATAATGCTGATTTAAGCAAGGTTAACTGCTAGAAAGAATGTGGATATTTTTGATATTCTGCTATTACAGTCGTATATTATATGAATAACACATATTAATACATGCCTAATTATCCGTTTTAACTGTAAAATAATTGTGTACTTACAGTAATTCTTAAAAAGGTTCGGTATTTATTTTTTATCACACTTTTTGACATTTACCAACTGTCAATTCAAACACACTACACAATACAGATAAAAAATTCTATCAATCGTTAGTTGTGCCACAGACTACCACCGAGAACCGATCAAAATGCGAAAAACACAACGAACGGATTGCCATTCATCGTGGCAATAGTACTACCTATGCCGTGGTCTCCTGCACGTGTTTTTACACAAAAACATCGTAACAAAGAGGCGTGGTCATACACATTTGTGTATGCTTTGTCTGAAAATAAATGTTCATATGTAAGCTTTTTTGTGTAATGTTTCGAAAAAACACGCGCAAGAGACCCGGCTTTAGTTTGTGCATGTGGTGGCAATGCTGCCAGTATTGGCACGTTTCCGGATGACAGCGATGCGGATGAGTACACAGAACATGACGAGTACTTCGACGCCTAAAGTATCCTTTTGTTTTGTATTTATTTGTATAGTTTGTTAGTTAATCATTTAACTTAGTGTTAAATTGTATATTGTTTATAAGATTTATAATGTAAAGATAAAAAGCGAAACTCAATAAAAATATCAAACGGATATTATCTCCCGCGTTTGCCTGCCCGCGACGAGCAGGTGAAGTCACTCATTTCGTGTTTAGTGCCCCCCAGACGAAAACGTTTTGTAACATTTTTGAATTTTCGCTCGCAAAATCGCTTTTTGAATATGTTTTTTTTATACCGAACTTTAATTTCTTTTATTTTTTTTTATTGCTTGATAAAGTTTTATATTGAACGAACATGGTTGGACACGGAAAATGTTTTTATTTCTTCTTTGAAGAACTAAACCTACTAGGTATTTCTAGAACAGCAGACAAGTTTTCCTCTTCGGAACTCATTTTTTATTAAAAGAGATTGTCTTACTGTGCGTTTGCACGCATTTACATAAAAACATGTTGAAAACTCTGTTTTCTGTCAGTGTATCAACTCGCGTTCGCATTGTCACGCAACTTGTTGACGCAAAACATGTTTGACGTTTTATATAACTTGACGTGTTTCACCACATGTTTTACAAACCAATTTCCTACCAAAATGTATCTGTATGAATCTAGCAACATGTTGTAAGATTTGTTTTGACATTTAATTGCATTTTGCCCACTTTTTATGTTCTGTGAATCATAATGACGTTGAAAGTGATTATTTATTTATTTATCAACTTATATTTACCATTACAGGACCATTATCCAATGCGATAAATGCGCTTATCCTAACTTAATTTAAAAAACACACTTATCCTAAAATAAAATAATTAAATAATTTTAGTAACATCAATGCATTCCTTGTGAATTCAATCAGAGAACAACAGAATAAGTCCGTCTCATGCGCTATGAGGTTGAGCGTGCGGAGTACGTTAATTTGTGGCCAAATCGCGGAGTCAAAATTACTATTAACGAAACTAAACAAAGTCAAAAATATTGCTACGTTTAATAACTGGGTAATATCAAAAGTAAGTACCTAATAAAATGGATTCAAGCGATGTAGACGATTTATTGTTTGTAGCTGCCAGTATTGCATACTTGGAACGGCAAAAACCTAGGAAGAAACCTAAGTACTGGATGCCGACTTTCTAAATAAACTTTACCGTGTCTACTTAACTGTGCGTTTGCACTGGCGAAACATCACAACAAAACATGTTGAAATCTCTAGTTCCTGTCAAACATTGTATGGAAAATTGAAAGAAAATAGAGATACCAACATGTTTTGTTGTGAATGTTTCGCCAGTGCAAACGCACAGTTAGACCACTCCATGTTTCGATATAAACACAGGATGTTTACCGTCATACTCGGATAACACAAAACATCAAGCAATAGACAAGTTACGAGACATAATTTGACCTAAACAAACAACAGTGCGAACGCATACCTGACAAATCTCTATACAAAACATGTCTATTGTGTATGTTTCTAGACAGTGCGAACGCAGATAATGACAAATCTTGACATCTGTCTTATGACTTACTCACGTCATCACGTGTCGTGCAGTGCGAACGCAAGTTCAACAAAACAAGTACTGAGATTTGTTTCATGTGACAAGTTTTGAAACATCTACATTATGTTGAATGTTTTCTGATGCAAACGCATAGTAACAAAAACATTGTTTACTCAAAAGTAGCAGCGAACTGGCTGTTTAGCTTAAAATAATTGGTGTAGTGGACCCGGCTTAGGCATTATACACAGTACACACGGCTACACATCAAGCTATACATTTCCAGTTTATGCTGATCTCGCATTGAATAAGATTTCCGTACAATGCGAGGTCAGCTTACAATGGAAATGCATAGCTTGATGTGTAGCCGTGTGTACCAGTGATTATACCTATTCCCGAGCAATTCATGGGAGAAACAAACTTTTTACAAAAAAACAACCGACTTCCATCTTTTAATTTTTACATAGTTATCCTTTCAACTGTCATTAACGAGACACAATAGAATTTTAATTGTTAACCGTCTCAATGAGGCATCGTAACAGATAATGAGTTATGGTACAGACGCCAGCACATCAAGCTACCCAAATCTGTCAATTTTTCCCAATCAACTTTGAACCTGATACTTCAGCGATAAAGTTGAAAATCTATTAAATAAATTTGACAGATTGTAGTAGCTTGATGTGCTGGCGTCTGTACTTACCCCACACAAATTCGAATACCACTAATTCCTGCTAAGTAAATAAAAGTGACAGCAAGTTATTATAACATTATCCCTAAAAGACTAAGTGGGAAAAAACGTATTATTAAACCTAACTCAAAAAGCACCCAAACAATGTTAATTAATTTTTTATGGGTCCCGTCCCCCTTGAAAGCATACCCTTTCAAACAAAAAAAGAATATTGCAAATTATTACGGACAAACCAGTGTGTGAACCAGTTCTTATAATTCTTATAAAATTTAAGTACAGACGCCAGCACATCAAGCTACCCGAAACTGCCAAATTTTCCCAATCAACTTTGAACCTTAAACGTTAGAGATAAAGTTGAAAATTCATTAAATAAATTTGACAGATTGTAGTAGCTTGGTGTGCTGGCGTCTGTACCTATACACCGACTTTTTTTGAGCCCCTGACTCTTTGCCCACCGTGCTGTGAACTAAGCCGACGTTCGCACGGACGTAATAAAATCGCGGTGATTTTTCTTTCATGCACTGGATTTTCAATGCTCTGCTCTGCAGCGCCGAGAGTTAAAAATCTAACAGTGTGTTTTTTCAACGCGCTGGGACGGGAGTGCGTCCTAGCGCACTCATTGGATTCTCAACGCTCGGCTTTACACCGAGAGTTGAAAATCCAATGCGCGATAAAATCCCGCCGAGGTTTTATTATGTCCGTACGAACGAGAAAAGAGATTACACGGCCATAGTAAATGTAAAGTGCGTTTCATTCAATAATTCTTTTGCCGTAAGGTTGGCTTCTCTGTTAAACTAAACTTTAACAACGGACCTAATAAGTAGCGCCGTAGCGTATTCGTGTTTGTCTGATGCCGGGGCCACACCAACGTGAAACGCCGTTGATTATCGCGATGATGGACTTTATTCCTACGAGTTAACGTCCATCATTGCGATTATTAACGGCGTTTCCCGTTGGTGTGGCCCCAGCATGAGTGTTTGTCTTACAACAGTGAAGCCATGTCCTACAACATTACGGCATAGGAACTATTTGATGAAACGCACTTTACCTGTTCACGGTGCAGTGGACAAACGGCCTGACGGAGCACAGTCCGTCCACGTCCCGCTTTACAGCTCCCGCTTCAACACAAAAATATAGAATAACTCCGTATCCAATCATAATTTTCTACAAAAACTCCAAAGCCAGACTAAATTCGATATTTTGTGATCCTCACAGGAAATTAATTTCCTTTGGAACAGCCAATGCGCAATATTCTGTAGACACTCAAGTGTTTCAATTGTTAGTAGGTATTTCTATGAAAAGCCACGATTTTTCTTACTTATTATTTTTTCTGAGCTGATTTACTTTCTTTCAGTGGAGTGAAGCCTTGTCTAGGCTAAAATATTTTGCATTTTACCTAATAACTTTTTAATGATTACTTTTATAAGTCGCGCTCTTGTCGGTGCAGCGTTTTCTGTCAGTATTGAGTGCTTGTCCAATTTAAGCCTCTTAAGAAAAAACTAAAAAACGTACCAACAATCCATACTTCATATTAATACGTATTATGAATTTGAAAGTAACTCTGTCTGTATATCCATTAAGTACCTTTTTACGCCTTAACGGCTGAACTGATTTGGATGAAAGGCATAGGTACGGATAGGCCATGACCGGTTACGACAAGATACTTTTTATTCCGGTAGTAGGTACCTACGTTTCCGTGGAATAATTTCCGACCTCCACGCGGGTGAAGCTACGGTCAAACGCAAGTTTTGAAAATAAAATTTTCCAATGTCTGCTTTTATATTTTTAGTGCGCTTTTATTCATACTCTTGTTGGTGTATGTATTAAATGCTTGTCCAACCTAAGCCTCCTTAAAAAGTACCAACAATCTTTAATTTTTCAACTACTAGCTTTTTCCAGCGACTTCGGCCGCGTGGATGTCGAAATATATCCCACGGGAACGTACTACCGGGATTACATACCTAATAGCCGAGGCAATGTCATTGACTAATACCGCTGCGCCCGCGTTGTCGTCAACCATAATTATATAGTTAGTTACGCGTAATTTTGAAACTGTGATATCTTTTAAACTATTCATTTAAATGATATGATGTCAAGGCATATTTTAATCTCAATTAAATGCCCAATTTAAATAACATATTTTATTGAATAGGATTAATATGATACCAGTCAAAATAGCTTCGGAAATAACAATGAAATTTTCATCAAATTCTGAAAGATAATGGTTACTATGGGTCATTCTTAGAAGATAGACATATGCCATCGCGGATCGATGGCTGATCTTTGCGTTATGCTCGTGAACGGGTGCTGCTTGTGGTAACTGGTCGTCTTGCTGATCATGGTTTTGTTATTGTAACTAGTAACTGTTTATTTATTTTACTTCGATGGTCCTAGTTTATCATTTATAACTTCCAATTACAGCTTTAAATAGCTTTATGTAAGCGGGCACGCCCTTTATGCCTGGAGGCTTTTATTTAGATATTTAGTTCTGTTTACGTTTAGTTTTTATTTTTTATTTCTGCTTGAGTATAGTTCTCGATGTTTTTGGTTGGTATATTGGCGTGTGCTAGCTGACATATGGTATTATTTAAATTATGTTTTGTGTTGCGTAATGTAAATTATTTTGCATACTATTGTATAGAATCAATTTTTTTTTTTTAACTCCAACAGATAGCTGTGCTGCTGGGGAGTTTGTTGCGCCACTTCTTCTTCCCAACGAAAGGCACTAGGAAGTGGTGAAGGGTGGGCGTTTTGGGGGACTGTCTTATGTAATTTTGACGTTCGAAAAGTGCTGATTCTCAGCCCACTTTGAATAAATGACTTTTGAATTTGAATTTTGGACTTTTTTGTTGAACTTTTTAAGATGAACAATACTGTAAAACATAAATTTTATGTAACTTTTACGATCTCCGCGCACGTCAATAAAGCTCCCACTCGGCCTGACCTTTTCCAACATCTCCAACAATTATCGTCAAATTTCAGCCAATTTACACAAAACCTTAATGAATTATGCACTAAAACCTGCCGCATGAATCACTCCGTCCATTTGTGAAAACTTTTTGAAAATCCGTTAGGTAGTTTTTGAGTTTATCGCGTTCAGACAAACAGACAGACCCGGCGGGGGACTTTGTTTTATAATATGTACGGATAAGGATACTATGTACTCATATTAAAGCTGGAGAGTTTGTTTTTTTTGTTTGAACGCATTAATCTCGGGAACTACCAGTCGGATTTAAAAAAAAATCTTTTTTCATTTGAGTACATAGGGCTAGGGCATTTGAGGCTATTTAGTATGACGCTACGACCCTAAGAAAGCGAACAAAGTCCGAAAAAGTGCAAACCGAAAACCGAGCAATAGCCGAGCGATGCGATGCGGGGGTGGGACGGGGGAAAAATACATTTCACGCTGACGAAGTCACGGGCATAAGCTAGTAAATTATGAAAAGTGTACTGTGTAATGTTTCTCCAGTTAGAGGGTCTCAGGGTCCTAATTAGACCAATCATCGTGGTCACCTAGGATGTTTCGAGATATACTAACAATTTGGACCCAGGAACCTACACTCGGCAATCAAAAAAACAAAACCATCACGTTTAATTAAAAAGACACGAAGGAAACACCTGAATACCTAAAACGTGCGTAGACCTTATAAATTCAATACATACATAGCAACACAAAACAAAAAGTGACCATATAAAGTATACGCCGCCGCCGCCGCCGCCGCCGCGCGCCGCGCCCCGCTCTATGTATTTCGACCCTACAATTTTCATAAAAGCTTTCCCGCATCGTACAAATTATGCGACATTATTTCATAAATACTTATTATGTTTCACATGATTGGATTCACGGTTTCCGTTTGAGAAACATGGACCGGACCATGGTACAAGATTACGAGATAACGACGCTATCCGATTCCGATTACATTTTGCAGGCAGGGTTTGTAAAAAATGGCCTTGTTTCGGTAGTTGACATAGTTTCCTAAAACCAGCTATTAAATTTTAAATAATAAAGAAATTGAAATCAATATTGAAGTTATTTAGCATCCCTCGTTCTTCGCTCGTTACATAATATCCGTAGTTAATATTCTACCTAGGTAAGTAGATACATTTTCAATTGGTAGCAATAATAATTATTTTTTACGCTGGGGTCTCGAACATACAAAACATAAACTATTACTGCTTTGCAGCTGTTACGCACAGCACTATACTACATAAAAGATAGCTTGATCTCTGCGACATATGTTAAACTGACATTTCTAGGGTTGTCAGGATAAAAAATTGTCGATAGAAATTATCGACGTTTCTTACTATTATCGATGCTAATTTAACATATAATTGGGTTTAATTTGGTCTAGTAACACGGCCAGTGAGCCAAACGCGGCGTATCTTCTCCCGAAACCCAAGGATGGGACGTTGACGGATGGAATTTTACATGAGTAGGTGAGACATTGGATTTTATTTAGTCACTATTATTTTAGATCAAGTATGTTCAAATGTACATAATGTTATGATATTATAATATACAATAAAATTAAAAGATAAATTAATTTTAAATTAAGTTTTATTTAAAATATCGATAGTTTATACTATGTGGTCACAATGATTCATCTCCCATCACTAATTAGGTTGCCATGCCCATAAAGTATGACTTTGACAGGTACTGTCAGTACATAGACATATGATTTATAAGTCATTGTGTCAGTACTATTATGAAATTCAGGACTTCATAGGCGTGATTTTACTGACAGCTGTCGCAGAGATCAAGCTATCTTTTATGAAGTATAGTAAACGTGCGCGCCACTAGCAGATCCAGATATATTCTATGGGCACTCATAGCAGAAGATCAAGATTGTTCATATTATGTTCTTGATCATTGTAATTATTACAGTAAATAAAACACAGTTACATTGTATACAATTGCTTTATTATATTACCACATACACAATAGCAGCAATATAAACCCAATAAACAATGTCGCTTACTAAACGCTACTCAAAAAGAAGCGTTAATTTTCGAAAAATACATGATTATTCAGAAAAATACGGGCGGTCACATTATTGCGGCACTGTATTATTGTTTTATTTTATTACTCGACTAAAACTTTTCATGAATCGCATCTCTTACACCAAAGACAATTTAAAAAAAACCTGAGAAACGTCAAGAAGACAAGAAAGAAATGACAGAATTGTCAAAAAATATTGAGAAAATTCGCTTTGTTTGAGGCGTTGAAAATTATTTGAATAAAAATTTTTAAGTGACTTAAAACATACATAATCACAAAAAAAAACAAGGAAACCGGGTAACATAAGCTTGCGATGTCCAAAAGTGAAGTCCTATACGTGAAAGGGATGAATATTGTAAGTCGAAGACGGATCAAAGCTGCCTTTGATTTTACAAGAGATGGGGAGATGATTTTAATTTTTTCCTGTTTCAGTCTGATACTGATGATGATGATCAATGGGATGATAAGAAACTGAATGATGCGTATGACAAGGCTGTGAGGATCGCAAACATTGAGGTGGCTAAACGAGTGGCAATGTCGACCAACACTACGAGTCCTGACTGCAACACAGACCGTAAGTTAATTAACCATTTAGAAGGTGGATAGATGACTTAGTAAAGGTTGGGATTGGCCTATGTTTAGCAGTGGTCGTCTTTCGGCTGAATGATGAAGATCTTCTGATGCTAGTAGCCACAAATATTTTGATTTATTTGCTCAGGCTTCAACTTGTACGAAGATGAATACTTGACACCAAAGTATCTTAAACGACTCCCTCAAATTATTCCATACATCACACATAATTGCATGTCTTTTGCAAGTCTAAATTTGCACAAGAAATTGTAATAAGTGTGGGTCCCAAATTAATAATTTGATTTAAAAAAAATATTAGGTTGGTGGCCTGCTAATGTTTTTAATCTTAATGTTTTGGTTAGTTAGATTTCAACACCTTTCTAACAATATTTCTGTTTATAACTTCTAAAGATAAAAAAAAAACTGGCCAAGTGCGAGTCAGACTCGCGCATGAAGGCTTCCGTACCAGTATCTATAAAAATAGAAAAAAAAAATGTCTGTTGTATGGAAGACCCCTTAAATATTTATTTTATTCTGTTTTCTAGTATTTGTTGTTATAGCGGCAACAGAAACACATCATCTGTGAAAATTTCAACTCTCTAATTATCACGGTTCATGAGATACAGCCTGGTGACAGATGGACGGACTACTACAGACTTAGTAATAGGGTCCCATTTTACCCTTTGGATACGGAACCCTAAAAACCAGCCAAGTGCGTTTCGGACCACACACAACAAAGGGTTCTGTAGTTGGGATGAATTTTTCCCAAGAACAAACTTAACATTGTAGTTGAAAAACATGTTCTCCCATACATTTGTTTACGCTACATGTCTGTGTAATAAAAATACATTATGTGTACCAAATTTCAACTTAATTGATCCATTAGGTTCGGTGCAAATTGGCTTGTGACCGACAGACAGACACACAAGTGATCCTACAAGGGTTCCGTTTTTTTCCTTTTGAGGTACCGTACGGAACCCTAAAAATCAGCAAACTTTATCAAAAATCTGAACATTTCCACAGCTGTTTTCTTCTCAAAAAAAGGAAAAATATCTGCAAAGTCATCCAGGGTGGATCGAACGCCAAAAGTTTCTAACGTGACAGTTGATGAGAGACGGAAGGAAGGGATGTGGAAACCTGGTATGTCATGCCGGTTGGTGTTCAGTGAAGATGGCTTGGAATATGAAGCAGTTATTGTTGGATTTGTTAGCACTGGTGATTGTGTTGTCAAATATTTAGGTGAGAACCTACTTTGTAGCTCCAATTTTTTTTGTATTAACCTGACAAATTTTCTTTACACCAACGATTATTCATAAGAATAATATATTTCTTATGTTTCAAACAAAAAGGGAAAAAAAAATCTTTTTACAAAAAAATACAACCAAAAATCTTTTTACATAGAAAGGGGCAGTCAGTCATAATTAGTATTGTGACCTTGTTAATAAATGCAAAAGTGATTAATTAATATTTGTCTATCCTAAGCTTGTCTGACAGATATAGCTAATAATAAGACCACTCACTGTATCGTCACCCTATCTGTAGGATCCTTTTGTAACTTATGATAGTTACTGTTTCTTTATCCAAATTAATTATTTAAATTCATGTTAATTTCCGCATCCAGCGGATTCCTGCGGCCTTCACAAGGTCATTGGTCCATCTTGTGGGAGGCCTTCCAACGCTACGTCTTCCAGTACGTGGTCGCCACTCCAGAACCGGTCGAAGTGGCGGTGCTTGGGGGAGGCCTATGTCCAGCTGTGGACGTCTTTCGGCTGAAATGATGATGATGATGTTAATTGTTCTACAACATTCACTAAAAACTTGACTGTTTACTTATACGTTATTTACAAAACATTTCAATCTTCCAGGCTATGAAAACCAAGAACTAGTATCAATAAAATCGCTAATGCCTTCCCATGGCGAGGAGGCCAGAGCTCGTCAGATCATAGAGGCTCGGACACAGCCTGAAGACAGCTGTAGCACCTTGTCTCCTAACCTGGATGGACTGGACCTGGGGTGCAGTGACCGGATGACTAGTCCTGGTACGGATTGAACAATGCCCAGACAAACTAAATTGTTACTATATTTCATCACCACCTCACTGTAAAGGAATCATAACGAAATAGACATATGCATCTTCATCTTCTTCGTATAGAAGATTCCAATATGTATATTTTAAATAAGCTTCGAGTAGACTCTGCCATCACAATCGCGACCGTCTGCTTGTTTGAAACTTGATTACGTAAAAAACACAAATCACTCCTTCAAATTGTTAGTGTAGCTCATAATTGTGATAGGCAGATACTACAAAATGGCATATTTTTCATAGCTGGTTCGCATTACAACACAATTTTACGCACCTTTTCAAAATCAATTATTCAAATATCAGCACTTTTTGAACATCAAAAATTACATTCAGACAGTCCCTTAAGGGGTAAGCGTCAGGGTAGCCCGCAAAATTCAAATTTTCTTAAGTTTTTTGCATTTTGCAGGTGACATTTGACACCTTTGCTAACTTATGGAGTTGTATTGCTGATTGTCATGATTATAATTGAGTAAAGCTATATTTGTTACGGCCGCGAATCATATTTTAATCAACATAAAACCTGACACTGACCTGCAAAATGTAAAAAACGTAAGAAAATTTGAACTTCGCGGGCTACCCTGTCGCTTCCCCCTTAAAAGGCTTTCTTTCATAATGCGGGTATTTATAATTTCAGATACAGCATCACAGAAAAAGAAAAAGCATGCGAAAAAGAAGAAAAACTATGGCAGGAACATGAATATCAATGGCTTCGAATTCCCGGAGATTCCGCCCATGCCAAATTTATCTATGTTGGGGAATGTAAGTACTTTGACAGCTTGTTTGCATAATGAGTAGAATATTTTTGCTTTGCTCATAACAAAGAAAGTAAATGGACGATTATAGGCTAGTACAGTCAAACACTAATATGTATAAATGATTGTATTTCTGTAAGTAGGTTTGTACACACTTTTACACGTCAATCGTATGTCATTGCTTCATTTTTAATTATTTTTACCTATTGTGGTATAGTAATCTTATTCCAGGTGCATCGTCTTCACATATAATTATATAATTAATGTATACAAAATATTATAAAACATTTTAAAAGAGTAATGGTGGAGTTTCTTGCCCATTCTTCTCCATACGAAAACTACCTTTTGGAAGGGGCAACTACAATCAATTCTATTTTTTGTAAATTTTGACGTTCAAAAGTGCCTTTAATGTGCCTAATTGAAATAAATTATTTGACTTTAAATAAAAACTAGCCTATCTGACTACTCTCAGAAGTACGCACAATATTGAGAGATTTACCATGTTATTTAAGACCATAGACTTCTTATAGGTTTTCCTGTAATCTGTGGGTAAAGAACCATTCTCTGATTTTTTTTTTCAAAATTATAGGCTTAGTTGTTTCGGAGATAAGGGAATGGTCAATTTTCATCTATTTTCTTAAATATCTTTAAATGTTTTTATTTTAAAATTATGGAAAAGATATATTTGAAATCCTCGCAACAAGTCCTTTCATTTGATATGTCAAACGGTGAAGTTTGTAAACTTTTTTTTTTTTAAATTTTCTTGTTTGCCCCCAAAACTGACCCCCATATTCAAAATTCATTTATTTACGTTACACGTTCATATTTGGGTCACAGAAACACACATGTATACCATATTTCAACTTAATCAGTCCATTAGATTGGGAGCAAATTGGCTGTGACAGACGGACAGACAGACACACGAGTGATCATATAAGGACCTAAAAAGAGCTCTTCCCTTTATTTTTTCCTTTACATCATCGTTATCAGCCTATAAATGTTCCCACTGCTGGGACACAGGCCTCTCTGTGAGAGGGAGTGGGCCGTAATCCACCACGCGGGCCCAGTGCGGGTTGGTAGATGTCACATGTCTTTGAATTTTCGGTTCTAGGACATGCCGGTTTCCTCACGATGTTTTCCTTCACCGTTTTGAGAGCAGTGGTGATGAAATAATTTACACAAAGTAAAGCGCCGGTCTGGGTTCGAACCTACGACCTACAACTTGTAAGTCGCGGCCGTTACCACTGGGCCACCACTGCTCTCCACCACTGGGCCACCACTGCTTTCCTTTACATACTTGTACATAATATACAGGGTGACGCGAAAACTGTTACCATGGATTCAATACATGATTCTGAACCACCCTGCGTTGAAATTTTTCGTTGGTTATTTTAAAAAAATCTGCTGTTTCATAGAAAAGTGCCTACGCGGTCAAAATGTATTGCTTCGGAACCCATACTATTATGAAATAAGTCTTATCTCAAATCTGCAATCATTATTCCACGAGAAACCGCTTTTTAATTTAGCTAAATGTGTAAGTATTCGCCCACGTTCGCACCGATGTAAAAATATCGCGTCGGGATTTTTTCGCACACTGGATTTTCAACGCTCTGCTTAACACCGAGAGTTGAAAATCCAGTACGCGATAAAATCGTAGTGGGCTTACAGTTAGGCTCTGATTTCCCTTTCGAGCCGAAATATTGACTGGTTAGAAAAACTGGTCAAGTGCGAGTCGGGCTTGACCGGTTTTTAGACTCACGTAGACTCACGCCTTCTTCCCATGTAGTCCAGTCAAAATAGACATTTGACTTAGCCAAAATTCGCATAGAGCTGAAAATTGGCAGTTTAAAAAAAACGCGCCAAGTACATTACCTCATAGGTGGTGCGGAAATGTTTGCATATTATGTAAAATATGATTTTTCTAATTGTTAAAACCGCGATATCTCACGAATGGTGAGTCGTAAGAGAAAAAGTAACTTGACCATTTTTGTAGAAAATTGTACGATCTACAACTTTGATCTAAGCTATTTTCACGATAAAACTTACCGTTTTCGAGAAAAATGGAAAAAACCTTAATTTTGTATGTTTAACCTTGAATTTTTTTTTTTTGCAGAAGTAGGATCGAAGGGGATTTTTGACATTTCATTTATAATGATGTATTTAACGTTTCTGTCAATTTTCAGCTCTATGCGAATTTTGGCTAAGTTATGACTTATTTTTGTCTATTTTGATTGGATTAATGCACGTAGGCAGCAAATACAGAACGCGACTTGCTACGATCCTTACATGCCCCTTTTGATTCGTTTCGTTCATACATCTGGTCATACACGCACGCCGGTCGGCATATAAGCAGAGTCCTCCGACTGAGTTTTGAATGTGGGTTCTGATTGGTCGTTAAGCTCCCATAGTGGCCTTCGTCTACAAAATCTTGATCTTGAGTTTGAAAATGACGAATCATACAATCTGCGCCTAGATAATTAGACAAACCCAAACTCAAATCATTTATTTCAATTAAACCATTTACAGGCACTTTTGAATTGTCAAGGAATCGGTCAGTCAGAAATATGAATCTAGTTGCCCATTCCAAAGCGTAGTAGGTATCTATGGAGAAGAACGGGCAAGAAACTCCACGGACAGTTATGAAAACATTTCTGCGAGCAACTTGGAAGTAGCGCTCGTTGGCCGCTGCCGCGGCACCGCTCGCTTCGCTCGCTCGGCTCGCGCGTTTGGTCAAAATTCTAACCTAACCTAACTGGGTGAAATTTCACCTAGTTCAAAATGACGAATCATACAATCTGCCACATAAATGTTTTCATCATTATTTAAGTATCTAGTCGTAGATTCGACCAATCAGAAGCCACATTCAAAACTCAGTTGGTGGGCTCTGCTTATATGCCGCCGGTTGCCAGTACGCACCTGACCTTTCTTCTAAAGAACATCACCAATAAGGTCACTAAACGTCCTTCCCCTTCCGGGGTTTCCACTCACATCAGCCTTGTAAATACCTTTTGTTAGACGCCTTTCATTCATCCTCTCAACATGATCAAACCATCTAAGCATTACTCTTTTAAATTTTTGTCACTGCATCTTCACTTCTAAGGGTTCCATAACGCCAAAACTATTTTTTCTTTCTTTTTTATTTGGCACTAGCTTCCGCCAGCGGTTTCGCCCGCGTGATATCTTTTAAATTATAGCCTATGCTACTCAATAATAATAACCAACCCGCACTGGGCCCGCGTGGTGGATTACGGCCCGCTCCCTCTCACAGAGAGGAGGCCTGTGTCCCAGCAGTGGGAACATCTATAGGCTGATGATGATGATGACTCAATAATAATATAGCATTCTACTTGTGAAAGAATTTTTAAAATCGGTACAGCAGTTTTTGAGTTAATTCATTACAAACTAACATACAAAAAATTAAAACTTTTCTTTTTACAATATTAGTTTAGATAACGGTGTACTAACAGCTCTTGTATACAATCTTAATATATATAAATTACGTGTCACGTTGTTTGTCCGCGATGGACTCCTAAACTACTTAACCGATTTTAATCAAATTTGCACACCGTGTGCAGTTTGATCCAACTTGAAAGATAAGATAGCTTACATCTTAATTTAGGAAAAAAAAAGATATGAAGAAAATTAATGTTTTTATAAATTATGGTAGGGTAGGTAGGATAGTAAGTGATAAAGATGGTCCACCCCAAACATTTATATGGCAAAACAACGTTTGCAGTGTCAGCTAGTATATTATATTATCTTAAGTATAGCTAACATTAACCTTTCATAATCAGCCTATAATGTTCCCACTGCTGGGCCATAAGCCTCCTCTTTCTGTGAGAGAGAGTGGGCCATAATCAACCAAGCTGGCCCAATGCGGGTTGGTGGATATCACATGTCTTAGAATTTTTACTTCTAGGACATGCCGGTTTCCTCATGATGTTTTCCTTCATCGTTTTGAGAGGAGTGGTGATGAAACAACTTAAAGTAAAGTGCCTGCTTGGGTTCGAAACCCACGACCTACTACTCGTAGGTCGCTGCCGTTACCACTGGGCCATCACTGCTCAATTAGTCCTGTACTTACGGAAACCTTAAAGAAGCACGTCACTTTCCTGGGCTATTTTATATCAATCCAATGAACACTTGTTAGCGTTTTCTTTCAAGACTTATTGAAATCAGATTTAAAATAAATTTCTCCTTTACATAAATTTCTCCTTTATATTTTCAGCAACTGGGCTCCACAGAAATGCCAATGCCGCCTCCACCGATGGCTTTTGCTACATCATTGGACGGAACTGACTCGGAGGACCAAGCCATATCCTCTATGCTGCTCAGCTGGTACATGAGTGGGTACTACACAGGGTTATATCAAGGAATGAAAAGGTAATTGTAATAATGTTCTTAAAACTGAAAAGTGTAAACAAAGGATGCCTTTAGGGTTGCCAACCCTACTGTTGAAAACAGCTACTGTGAACAAAAATAAAGTAGTTCGTCACCAACACCGCAAAGGGGCGAACCTCAAATAAGAAAATTTTACAGGAGAGCCAAAAAACGTTTTTTTCTCCCGATGACGCGCTTATTTTGATGATATTTAAAAAAATATATAATAATCAAAAAAATCAAATGCGAAAGTGTACTATGGAAACAGGACTACAAAATTAATACAAATATAACAATTTACAATGCCAGGTTTTCCGAGGAAAAGCCGAGAAAAAATATACGCCTTTTCGTCGCGCCTCTTTATCACCAAGGCATACCGTCTATCTAATATTCTCTTAGAGTTACGTCTCGATGCATTATGATAATATGCGTTGTTTTAAATAAAAAACTATACTCAATACAATCAAAAATAATTATTCTAAGTTATTATAATGAGATCACAAACTTGTTGCGTTATTCATATTTTTAAAACACCAAATTACTTAATAAGTTCGAATTCTTCGTCACTAAACCTGTGTATTATGGTTAACATCAAATAAAAACAATTTGGTATTTAAAACACTGTTTCATATAAATCGTTAATCTAGACAAAGGTAACAAAACAAATACTTTTCGTTAAATTTTCCCAACAACTGATTTTGAGTTACGCCGTCAATCTTTTTTCGTTTCTATTAGTCTTAGAGTTTCGCCCTTTTGTGACGACATAGAGCTCGACAAATGGAGCGTTTTTGTATACTAAACTAATTTTTGACCGTTTGTATGAGGTTCGCCCCTTTGCAGTGTTGGCGACGAGTTGATTGATTCAGGCGTGACCTTGCGGAAATCCATTATAAAATACAATAGACGTGGATGTATTTAGTAACCTGTTCCGCTTAGCTATTTCTAAAGAGCCATAAAAAACTCCTAAAAGAAATCGACACGTGTTTCACATATCAACGAGGCATCCTCAGGAAGACGATTGACTTGTCGCGAACCCGAACACAGCGTGTTGCCATCACTCTGCGTTCAGCGCTCGGTGTGGCAACACCGTTGAGACGTGAAACACTGATTGTGACTGGTGATTTTTTCAGGAGCGTTTTTGACTAATTACTTGAGTGTTTTAATACCTAATTATGTACAGTTGCATACAAGACTTTATCTACACCCATGATATGAATCTATATCTATAAAAGGAAAACTGACTGAATGCCTGACTGACTGATCTATCAACGCACAGGTCAAACCACTGAACGGATTGGGCTGAAATTTGGCACACAGGTAGATAATATGACGTAGGCATCCACTAAGAAAGGGTTTATGGAAAATCGACCTTTTAAGGGGGTGAAAAGGGGGGATTTTGTTTGCATGAAAAATCTTATTCCTTCAGTTAATAAACTTGAAACCTATAAAGTTTTCCATTTTTAGTTTTTCTAAACTACCCCCTAAGGGAGGATTGGGGGGTGTCAAAGTTTGTATGGAAGAATTTTAATGCGCGGTCTGATTAACTCGAAACTCGGTATTTATACTTAAGACTGAAAACAAATAATAACTTATATCAAGGTTTTTTGAAAATCTACCCCTAACGGGGTGAAAAGGGGTATTCATTTTTACAGGGGAGGATTTTACTGTTTGGCTTGATTAATCTGAAAATTGGTATAAATAATCTGTGTCAAATAATGGAAACGTCACAATAGACTTTTTCAAAAATTATTATCACGGTATTTGCTATGGGACATGAGCAATGTTGCATTATGTTCGTATTCTTCTATAGTTTACCGCAAACTGTAAAAAGACTATCCAAAAGGTTAGAATATTGCAGATAATTACGGATTTAACCTTTTAAAAGATTATCATCACGCTATACCTTTATGGAGCTAAGTAGTCAATCATAACATATACAGGGTGGATGTTGATATGGGGCAATAAGGGCCTTAACCGTTGTCGCTACAAGAAAACGGTCTTAGGAGACTATCCTTAACTTTTTTAAACATTTTGATCTGCATTCACAGATTTTGAAAAAATTGTTCAGCAAGAACTTGGGCAATTTTCACAAAAACTTTTTTGATGCCAGTCGATCCTATTTCTTATTACTAGGTTCAAAAAACTATATCGGGCCAACTGATTTTTAAGTACGAGTAAATTCAGAAATTGCAAAAAACTTTCCATACATTTCGTAGGAAATGAGCCTGAGAGGATATACTCGTAGAACAACACGAAATATTATCCGCAACGATCAAAATCCGTAGTGCGCGCTTAGCCTAAGTTTTTACTATCTATTTCAACTTGATACCTCCACGCGTTTCTGAGAAAGTGTCTGGACAGGCAACGATGGTATGGGTTTAAGGGTTTCAATTTTTCATTTTGAGGTACGGAACCCTAAAACAGATTTATTATCTATCTATTTGTTACCTTTTCATGCCGTAACGGCTGAACAGATTTAGATGAATGGCATACGGATAGACCTGGGTTAGGACATATGATAAGTACTCTGAATATCGGTAGTACGTTCCTGTGGGATATTTTCCGACCTTTACGCGAGTGAAGCCGCGGGAAAAAGCTAGTCCTCTATAAAAGTTTCTGAAACCGTACTTAGGGTGTTGTACAATATTGTTTTCTCGACTTTTCTGTTAATAATTGGTTGGAAATGTCCTTTGCTGCATTATAAATATCTGGTGGTGTCTTATTAAAGCTTGTGTCACTCATTTTTGTAAACAACAAAGTAATAAAATTTTGCAATACTATTATCGAACAGGAGGAGCTCGTGGCTAAGTAATAACAGCCGCACTGGTCGATCCATCAGGTTAAGCTACGCTTGCCAGGGTTGGTCAGTGGATGGGTGACCATCTTTACATACCGAGACTCCTCCGTGCCTCAGAAAGCACGTTAAGCCGTTGGTCCCGGCTGTCATTCGTGGATCTTTGACAGTCGTTACGGGTCGTCAGAAGCCCGAAAGTCTGACAACCAGTCTTACCAAGGGGTATCGTATTACACAGTTAACTGGGTTGTGGAGGTCAGATAGGCAGTCGCTCCATGTAAAATACTGGTATTTAGCTGCATCCGGTTAGACTGTAAGCCGACCCCAACATAGTTGGGAAAAGGCTAGGCAGATGATGATTATCGAAGAAAAATGGCAGGATACGACGTGAATTCGAATAACCTATAAGTTTATTTTTTTATTCCAGTTGCATTTAGTACAACATTATAACACTCATTTGGATGATATTATGGTTACTATGACACTGACTGTTTTAATGTTGGCAATAAACTGTTTCGAAAACTTTTATAGAGGTTTTATAGCATGGGTGTAGATAAAGTATATTATAGTGTATCACCATATTATTTAAATGTCTGCATATTTTTGAACAACTAAATAGATAGATGGATAGTGTATTTTCGATAAAAAAATAATTCGAATTTATGTTACGTTTACGTCGTGCGTTCGTGCTGGGCCCACTGGACCTTAGCTAGGGCAAATGGTGACGCCCAGTAATTCCTTATGATATCAGTACTTACATCTTGAATATTTAATTTCAGGGCAAAGGAAGGACGCAGAAACTAGTCTACCAATAATAGTGTTTTTTATATGTAAGGTACGAAATAAAAGAAATGTATTCTTTTTCATATTATTTTTATTTTTTTAGTCCCACATAAAATGAACTACAGCAAAAATAGAAAATGTTATCAGTTGAAAGAAAATAATAATAAATAAATCTATGCCTCCTGATTTCTGTGTAAAAACACTATGTACAAATATACATTTTGACACCATTATTATTTTGGGTTTGATTCTTTTTTTCTTATTACTTTTAGTTATATGATCAGATTGGTGGGTTTAATATTAACACTAAAATTGCTATAAAATCATTCATATTTTTTCAAAAAAATCCATTCAAAGTACCTCTTTTAATGCTAGCTAAATGGATTGAATTCTTATTTTAATTATAATCTGTCAAAAATATGTAAAAAGAAAAATAAATTATAAATATAACAATTACAAAAATACAAATATTTTTGACATTTTGCATGTTAAATGATTTCAAAACAGTATAGACAAGTACACATTTGAAATTGTATTAATGGCGACGTTTTTAATCTCAGTAAACATATCGTGACATTTGAAATTCGATCTTTGTCGTTAAAAGCCACATCAGTTCCAACTTTTTTGTGTCACAAACTGATAATAATCGATAAAAAAAACTGGTTTATGAAAGAAAAAACTATTTAATTTGTGCAAGTGATTAATAAAAAAAGTTTTTATATGAAATTAAGTAACTCAAGTTCTATGAAAGCGAAATAGATATTTTACCAATCACTTACACGAATCAAAATAGACTTTAAGTCAACCAGTCACGATTCAAACTAGTAGCAAGACCATTTTAAAGATTCTTATAAAAACTAATTAAAATAAAAACATGGCAATTTTAAAACATAAACTAGAGAAACAATATTTACAGTTACCACAAATATACAAAAAGAACAATGTTATAGGCTTTTGAGTTAAAGATATCAGCCAACGCTGAAAGATTGTGAATTTTTCGCTCTGAGATTTAAAGATGTCATTATGATACGATCCCCATTTTTATTAAATGTAGCTTATAAAACATTCATAAAACAAGTTTAAAAAAACTTCTGATTTCTGTTTTTTATTTAAGTATAATATGGTAATAAAACATCTTAACATCTCAAAACGAAATATCAAAAATTATAAATTAATTCATAAAACTCAACACACACATACTCAGTCCTCAGCCATACACAAACTCCCACCACTGGGACACACACATCAAGGCAATGCAAGTCCACACACTGACAACTTCGAATAAAGTCAACTCACATAAAGTGACACGAACAGAATTGGCAAGTGGAATAAAGTCGACATTTCGCATAAAGTGATTGCAGTATATACCTCCATTTGAAGGCGTAAAATAATGTCATTTTGGTGTATAAAAATGCAGCATTATTTTTTTTGTAAGCTGATAATGGCCTAGGTTTTTTCTCGACTTGAAATGCCAAGCAAATTATTTAGTTTTCTGTTGAAAAATAACCTCAATAAACTATCGATTTCGAGGCGCCTAGTTATCACGGCTTTCTAAATTGGCTATAATGTATAGATCTTTCGTCATGTGCTCATAGATTTATCGCTTCCAAGTCAAGTAGTCGAATAAATTGAAGACGTTTGGCATAAAGTCAACTCTTCGAATAAAGTGAAACGTTTCTCATATAGTGATACGTCGCGTCCAAGACAAGCGTACTTAATGGCGTCACATTCTCACATAGAGGCAACTCAAACAAAGTAGAGTTCCGCATAGAGTCAAACGCTTCGAATAAAGTGAAGTGTTTCGCATAAAGTGACACATCACGGCTCATACGAGCGTGCTGAGTTCGTGCGTGTCGTGGCTCAAGTCGATGGTGGCTGCGGGGACGCCAGGAGTCACCGCCCCTTCGCCCGGAGGAGTACTGGTTGGAGGCCTGAAAGTAAAGGTAAATTTGTTTAATAGCACTTGTTTTTTTTTTTTTGTTTCTTTTTGACAAAGGAATTCAATCAGGGGCGAACGATTTAGGGGCTATTCTAAATCTTTTGCCCCTCAATGAATAGGTATCGAATAAGTAATATAAAGTGCCTGGTAATTAGTTAAACACGTGACTTTACTCATCATTATTAACAACTTTTACACCAAACCTGAAATCGTGAAAAAAAAAACAGCTTTTCCCTACATTTTGACAAGTTATGCGAACATGAAATGTAGGGAACAACTCATTTTTTTTTCGCGATTTCAGGTTTATAGTACCTAATATAGCATAGTAAAAGTTGTTCATAATGATGAGTAAAGTAATTACCAGTCACCCTATAAAAATTGTAATTACTGAAGGAATTCATAAAACGTATAACAAAATATGGGTGACCCAAATAAAGCCTATGTCCCAATAAGGCCTATTTTTTAAATTTCCCGCTTCACGATTTCAAATGGCCGCCAATGTTTGTAGAAGTGTGCGTGTACATTAACTAACGCACACAAGCACAGCAAGCGGCCCGTGCCGCGAGCGTGTTGGAACCTGCAGTCGAAAACAACCACGACGCGGAGCGCACGCTTGTTTTTATAAAATTTGTGCAGAGTAAACAGTAAGTATTTTTGTTTTTATTCGTACACGGTGTGCTGTGTTTAGCCTATAGGATAATTATATGTTTAGCCATCTCCTCACATAAGTGAAAAAGCTGTAATATCGGCGTATTCCATTTAATTGTTGTTTTCTATACCCATGTGCGATGCCCTAATAAAGCCTATTAAAAAAATGTATAGGCCTTATAACGGCACAGGTACAGGCCTTATTAAGACAATGTTTTATGTCAGTTAGAAAAATATCACAGTAAAATAGTAAACCCTTGTTTTCAGAAACATCATGGAAAACGGATCACCAGCTTCTACCACAAGGCAAAAAAGGGCTCAATGGACTTCGCAACAGATGGAAAACGCTGTTAAAATGGTAGAAAGGGGTATATTATCTACATATGCAGCTGCAGCCAGATACAACATACCAAGAAGAACCCTACGCAACCATCTAAAGAGTGGTTCGACTACACGAAAGCTAGGTCGGTCGGCTATATTGAATATAGAACAAGAAGCTGGACTTGTCAGAAGAATCATACGTTTGGCTGATGTTGGAGTGCCGATGACTTCAAAGATGTTGCGCGTACAAGCTTTTTCATTCTGTAAAATTAAGAAAATTCCAAACACTTTCAATGATGCCAAAAATGCCGCGGGGAAGAAATGGTTGAGGTTATTTCTCAAACGACACCCTGAATTAGTACGTCGTAAAGCACAGATGATGAATCCAGCTCGTGCTCAAAAACTAAATAAAGATATTGTTAGCGATCATTTTTCCAAATACAAAAGCGTGCTGGATAGACTTGGAATTGAACATAAACCTGAAAGCATTTACAACATCGATGAAAAAAATTGTCGCATATCTTTGCACCATCAGCAGGAAGTTCTGACAGCCAAAGGGAGAAAAAGAGTTCATCAAATAGCAAATGAGCATGCTGAAAGTGTGACTGTGGTAGGCTGCGGAAATGCTATAGGATCAGCTATTCCGCCAATGATACTGTTCAAAGGCAAGAGACTAAAGCCAGAATTCCAAGATAATTTACCTCCAGGCTCTCTGGTGAAGATGACGCCAAAAGGAAGTATGACGACAGAAACTTTCATAGAGTTTATTAATCATTTGCATAAATATAGAACATCAGGGCCATGTCTCCTCATATTTGATGGTGCAAAATGCCACCTGGACTTTACTATTGTTGAGGAAGCTGAGAAATGTGGCATGACTTTATATTGTCTTCCGTCAAATACGACGCATGAATTACAGCCCATGGATAAATCTGTGTATCGTTCTTTTGAGCACCATTGGGACCAAGAGTTGATTAAATACGTCAGTCAGCATCCCGAACGAACCCTTAACAAGACAAGCTTCAATGTCATTCTCTCACAAGTATGGCCGAAATGTATGACCATAACCAATATCTCGAATGGGTTTCGCGCTACAGGGTTGTATCCATATAACCCAGATGCTATTCCTGAAGAGGCATTTGCGCCCTCTGCGTTGTCAGAACTTCCAAATCCTACAAACAGTGAGAATATTGCTGTCTTATCTGATGAATCGGGGGAACAAGAGATTTCAACTGCAAATGTGGAAGATTCAGATGGGTCAAGCACAGATACTGAGAATTTGCCATTGTCCTTGCTCTCAAAAAACAATTCGGATGCTGGAACTCCACATAAGATAGACAATCAATCAACCACATGTGAGATTCATGAATTTTTACCAACTCCTAAGTTTAAAGTTAAAGCGACTGCTCCACGTAAGAAGTCTCTGAATTACAGGGCTCAAGAGGTAACAAAAGATTTGTTTGGTGACAATGCTACGAATTCCACATCACAGATTACTATACCATCGTCAAGAGTAGAAGATCTTCCTGGTACGTCTTCCATGATAAAGATTAACACAAAGACACCAAAATCAGCGTCGGTTACTGGCTGTACATCTGTACAACCTGCAGTTGCTGCAACGCGAAAGCAAACCTCAGTAAAGACTGCTTCTTTGACAGCAGATAAGCTTATGGGATCTAAACCAAAACGTCACGATAATGAACCTTCTTGGTACTGTCCAGCTTGTAAAGAAGATCGAGTTGATGATATGCGACGATGTCTTACTTGTGGCATTTGGTATCATGAACTGTGTGTTGGACTCACACCCGCTGATAAAATATTTTACTGTTCAGGAGATTGTTTTAAAAAAAAAGGCTGATTAATATAGTACTTTTACATGACGAGAAACTCGTTAAGTCTGATCTAAAATGACCAAAAGTAATTAATAGGATCTCATTAGATTTAATATTGTGTTGACAACGTTTTGTATTAATTAAGAAGTTGAATGCTTACTTGTTTTTATTAAGGCTTTATTAAAACACAGGGTTCCCAATAAGGCCAAAGTGACATTTTAGTTATTTGTGTTCACAAAAGTGTGATTTTTGTTTCTAAAGCAATTTTGTTTCATTTATTACAAAGTTTAATAAATAAATATAAGTATTTCAAATTACCAGTGCATTTTTATTATAAACCTGCTAGTTAGGTAATAAAAAAATTAAGGTAGGCCTTATTTGGTGACCTTACCTTACGTAACGTTTACTGAACGCAGATAATTGAGCTAAAAGCCAAAATCTGTTGAAAATACATAATAATAATTGCAAGGAAGTATCTACGAATTCTACCACAGCTATTATACATTATGTAAGTACTAGGTACCTATAGGTAATATCTATTTAAGAGAGGGTTTATCCTAACAGTTAGCAACGTCGTAAATAGCTGTCAAATATTTACCTGTTTTGATTAATTTAGCAATATTACTGTATGGACTTAAGAAATGTGGCTAACTAGGGAACTAAAATATTGATTATGAAATGCAAACCGAATATTTAGTTATAGATGTAAAAAAAGTTATTTGGAAACTTTCAAAGTGCCTTTTTTACACCTAAAATGTTACAACATCAAATTCAGTGTTATAATTGCAATTCATTATTAATATTCTAGATCTAGGGAACTAGTTAGCCACATTTCTTATTTCCATACAGTAATATTGCCCAACTAATTAAAACAGCAACATCTGTATTTGACATCCGTTTGCGACGTTGCCCACTTTCAGAATAAACGCTCTTAAATGGTTTTATAAGTAGTCAAAATTTAGTTGAAAATGGTTCCTTTAATTCGTTATATATTTTTAATAATGGTTTTTTTAAGAACGTAGAGGTACGTTCTGATAGTTTCAAATTTACAAGAGACAATCGTAACTCACCTTATAATATAAGGGCCTCCTTGCTGCAACAGCGTGATAGGATGCGTATACGCACCACCAGCAGTCATGCTATGAAAACTCAAATTTCCCATGCCAGTATTATTCAAATGTCCATTCCCAATTATTACTCCATTCGACGCATTCAGGTTCGGAGAAACAGTCGTAGTATTTACTTCTTGAGTTCGAAAGGCCTTTACAAGGTTCGTCTTCTCTTTCTGCCATACAAAGACATTGTGGACCATTGCGCAGCCGCAGAAGATGATTCCAACGCCGATGAAGACCGATGTCACGATCGCTGGCGTTGAATGGAATTGTATGAAGGTGTAGAGAATTATGCCTGGAATTGAGAAGGGTGGAATTAGTGGCGATTGTAATAAGGTAGCTTGCTGTTATGGCCTGTAGTAGATCCAGGATTGTTGTTTGAGAGGGGTTTGACCTCGCTGAAGGTATGTTTTAGCAAAGTAAACACAAAAAAACGGTCAAGAGCGAGTCCGACTCGCGCACCGAGGGTTCCGTATAAAAATATTTAAATTATTAAAAATATTTTTATTATATGATGTAACTAAAAATTTATGCTTTTTGCAATTTTTCCTTTATCTGTGCTATAAGACGTTGCTTCGTACCAAATTTGAAGTTTCTGAGTTCACGGGAAGTACCCTGTAGGTTTTGATTCCCTTGCGAGTGTCGAAAATTTGCAGCATAAACGGCTGTATCTTTTGATTGCGTTGGCTAAGTTTGATTTTTCACAGCTCCAAGAGGCAGTAGACCTGAGTATTTGATATGAATTTCAGCTTGATAACTCCACGCGTTCCTGAGAAAAAGGGATTTGACAGACAGACAGACGGACAACAAAGTGATCCTATAAGGGTTCCGTTTTTTCCTTTTGAGATACGAAACCCTAAAAAGCTTACAACATTTACAAGCCTTCTCGAATTACTTTTATTAAATTCCTCAATGACTTCGTAAGGTTGTAGACTACCAGAGATATCTTGGTGAATATACATGGCAGCCAAATCGGGTAGAGTGAGGGCAAAATTCGTCATGTAAACAAAGAATCTTGTAGAAAACATACTTGAAAACCCTACTTGCTAAAAAGTTAATTAGAATAATATCAAGACTCAGCCGTTTTTGGGGGGGGGGGTGGGTGGCTAGATCCGTAATACACGATTAATCACAATTTGTTTCGATTTGAAACTACTCTAATTGCGTAACTTATTTTGCCTAATTTGTTTCATTTTGACAGTTCAACGACATTCAGTTACAATTATTCAATTACATCTGTTTCCAAATAAAACAAATATTTCTGATGAAGTTGATGATTGTCTGAGCTGTTGATTTTTTTTAATCATGTGTATTCATGAGGCCGCGCGCTCTTTGAATGCGTTTTCGTACGAATTTCACTCGCACGAACGATCCCGACCTTCCAAGTACAAAGGGAGCGCGCAGACTGGGTGCGACGTATACGCACGTTTAGTTCCGACGTCCGAAAACAATCCGAACTTGTTGGGATTTGTTCTATTTGACGGAGAAAAACTTATCCAGTGTGCGCACTCAATTTGTACGACCATGGTCGTTCGTGTACGCACGAGTAAAATTCGTACGAAAACTCATCCAAAGTGCGCGCGGCCTAACACTCTATTTCTTTACAGTTAACGATATTTTTCTTGTAGCAGTTCTAATGCACATTTGACGCCAAAAGACATTATATTACCTATTACGTCTCAAGAACCAGTCAATCCAAGACTCCAAGCTCCGCATGATAAGTTCCCATCGACAAACACTTATTGCAAACCCTAATCGCCTTTTTATAATGCCGTGGGAAGCTAGAGTAGTTCTTTATACGAAAGGGAACAGAGTAATAATCGTACGAACCTGTTAAAAATACCGGTATGGATATAAAAAAACCTCCGACGGCGCATACCCTGGTGATCGCTGACTTTTGCAGGTATTTGTTCGATCTGGAAGTAAAGAAAAAATATGGTTTAGTATGGATAGATTAAGGTTTGGTTTCCTAAGTGGTTCTTCCCAGCTAAAGCACTAGGAAGTAGTGAAGGGCGGGTGTTTTTGGGGGCTGTCTTATGTAATTTTGACGTTCGAAAAGTGCCGATTCTCAGCCTACTTTGAACAAATGACTTTTGAATTTGAATAAGAAAGCAGTGAACGTTCACACAAACGGCTGTCCAAATATAGATCGTTTTTTGATACCTTAAATGTCAAATACTGGTGAAAATTGCAGATATTCATGACGGCAGTTACAATATGACGCTTGACTAGGAAACTATAGCTTTTTGTTCCGGCCGCCGACAAAATGCGTTCCTGACACCTGTCAATTGAGTATAAAGGCTCGTGCAGACTAGCGCGATTTCGCGGGCGCGACACACCGACAGGCAGCGCGACCCGTGTCGCGCTCGCGATATCGCGCTGGTCTGCACGAGCCTTAAAAGAATACGTGTTTTAGAATACGAATTTTCTTTCCTACCCAGATGACCCCATAACACCCCTCCAGGAAAAGAATAGGGCCACCAGTATACAAAAATACAGACGACACCCGTCATTCCGACCTCGCCGCCGAGGTCCATCGCAATCGCGACCGCGCCCCCGAGTAAATGATACCCACTCCCTTGCTTGAAAACGGGGTGCCAGCAGTTGTTGCAACGGAACACGTAGCTTTAAATACCCCGTAAAATAATCAAGATGAAAATCTAAGTTTGTCCCTTCTTGCTGTCCTCCCCCCATCGACGCACTAAGCCGAGGTTTAGTACCCCACAGACCCCTGTTCAAAAAAAAATCTAAATTAAAACTAGGCGAGTGCTCCCTAAGGGCACCCCTGCCCTTAGGGAGCACTCGCCTAGTTTTAATTTAGAATTTTTTAATTGAAAAATCTATATCATTGACGAATTCCTTCTTGACAAAATGTAATAAACTAAATGATAATTAATTTGTCTTTGTGTTTGAAAATTTAAAACTTAACTTATTATTTGTGTTCTGAATATTTATTATCACTACATAGTATAAAACAAAGTCGCTTTCTCTGTCCCTATGTATGCTTAAATCTTTAAAACTACGCAACGGATTTTTTTTAATAGATAGAGTGATTGAAGAGGAAGGTTTATATGTGTAATAACCCGGTTTATACCCGTGTGAAGCCGGGGCGGGTCGCTAGTAATAAATATAATAATTAATTGTATTCTAAATGTTTATTTTAAATATTGATTGTATTCTTAATATTGAAATTTTTGTTAATTTGTATCTATATAATATCGATTTTAAATTCTTAAATAATGGGTAGTTTTTTGAGTTACCATAACCTAACTATAAGACCTACTGTATCACCAAAAATCTATACACTTATATAAAAATCAATTGCTGTTCGTTAGTCTCGCTAAAACTCGAGAACGGCTGGGCCGATTGGACTTGATTTTGGTTTTGAAATGTTTGTCGTAGTCCAGGGAAGGTTTAAACGGTGAGAAAATATGGAAACATTCACGAAAAAAAAGATATGAAGAACAGTTATGTTTATATAAATTTTGCATTTATGATATCCCAGTATAGATGCCATTAATCCTAACAAAAAGTACTAGGCTTGGGCTTGCATGATTTTTGATGAAATAGGTAGGTAGGCTAGGTAGGGTAAGTAGGGTAGGTAGGGTAGGTGCGCCGTTGATAAGTCCTTAATGCTACCCGTACGAAGCCGGGCCGGGTAAAGCTAGTCACACTAATACTTATTTTGACTTTGACTTTAGAATAGTTTTTGCCCCTGGTTGGAGGCTTTGAGTGTTGAAGCTTAAGGCAGCCACAGGAAAACCTGGTTAAGCAGCCATGACCTTAGTGGTCAACTGCAAGATGCCCTAGATCAATTTATACTTTATTTATTCCTAATCGTGTCCGGTTAGAGGAGTCAGGAACGCATTCTGTCGGCGGCACAAGCCGGACGGAGTTTAGTTCGTAAACAATTACAGAACCGAAGACTATTACTTTAGGTAAGTACAAAATAATTAATGCAGGGTTCCCACGACCCAATAACTGATCAATACATAAGTACATAGATAGCTACAGAGATTATACCAACAATATTCGAGATTTCAAGACAGTTTTTATCCAACAACTTTTACAACGAAAAGCAGTAAACACGGCGTTCCCCAAATTCTCGCAATGATCAGCTTAAATCGATCTCGTTTGTTTTACACAAGAATTTCGTTTTACATATCTGTTCCAAAATCCAGAAGCTGCAATTATTTAATGGAAACACAAACATTTAATCGATTGTATATTATAAGAACTCGATTTTAATCGAAACTCGTTTGAACAGTCGTGTAACGGACCCCGGCACCTGTTGATCGAGGGTAACCTTGAAAAATTGCGAAGTTGGTTTGATTTTCGATCATGTTAGTCGTGGAATTGCTTTTGAAATCGGTCGGTTTATATTATTTGCTGCATGTCAGTGACACTGGCTTATTCTGAGGGATATTATGATCATTGATTACAACATCGTTACTGTTATCGAAACACTATAAACTCGTTGAAATTACTCGACTGTTTTATCGAACTTGCTGGATTTTATTGGAATAATGTAAGTATGCCAAGTGGACTGCATTTTTACGAGTTTTGGACGAGTTATCAAGAAATTGGGGCTTTCAACATCTCTGTTTGTTTCAATGTTACCAGCCCATATTATTTATGGATGTAGCAACTGCATGAGTCACTTTTTAACTCAACTGAAAAGGTGTACTGTAGGTACCTACCTACACACGGCTACACATCGAGGTATACATTTCCAGTATAAGCTAACCTCGCATTGTACGGAAATCCTATACGATGCGAGATCAGGGGGCCTACCACCAGCTCAAAAGCAGTATTATTTTAATATTACTTCATTGGGAGAAACGTCCTGTAGAGCTTCATCTCTTTCCCACACTGAAGTAATATTAAAATAATACTGCTTTATAAGCTAGTGGTAGGCCCCCTGCTTATACTGGAAATGTATAGCCGGATACGTAGCCGTGTGTACTTAGGTAGATGTAAAGGCCACTTAGATACAATATGGTAGAAAAAGTCCCATTGAAACTTTGCAGCAGCTTCAAGATACGGGCTAAACTCATCCTCATGACTTTTGTGAAAAACGAAGGACATTCAGGGATTTATTTATGGTCGACGGCGCGTTGTGTTCCACGCGCGCCTCAAAAAGGCACAACTAACGGGGTCCGCTACGGCCGATACCTGCCGGGGTTGCGGGAAAGTCCGAAAGGGATACCGTGGCCCCTGGCAACATGGCAACTGAAGGAACACGGGTGGGTTTTAGTCAGTAAGAGTCTGACGCACCCCCCGCTCCGCCCAGAGCGGGAGAAGTTATTTGATAATTTCCCACCCAAAAAAAAAGATAAAAAATAGAGGTTTATTTATAAACGTTGCATAAAATTAAGTAATGATTAGCGACTGTTTATACGTAGCTACGGTTATAAATTAACCCTTAATCTTTTTATTGATGATGATGATGAATGATGATGAATCTTTTGCTTGGCGCTGCTGTGCAGTTTGGCAGAGGTAATACCTAATGTCATGTAAAAACAAGTATTGCTGCAAATAAACACTTTCAGTTTTTTTTTTCTTTTTTTTCCATTGTGCCATAGTCAGTTCTTCGGCAAGCACGTTTGTCACGTCTAGCTCTTGTCTTTGAAGGATCAAAAGAGCACGTAAGAAGGTACAGACGCCAGCACGTCAAGCTACCCGAAACTGTCAAATTTTCCCAATCAACTTTAAACCTTACACTTTAGTGATAAAGTTGAAAATCTACTTATTAAAGAAATTTGACAAATTGTAGTAGCTTGATGTGCTGGCGTCTGTACATCAATCTGCCTGCCTAGCCTTTTGCCTATGTTGGGGTCGGCTTCCAGTCTAACCGGATGCAGCTGAATACCAGTATTTTACATGGAGCGACTGCCTATCTGTGCCGTCCTTTAACTAGAAGGCCGTTAAGCCCAAAAAGTTATTTCCGAGAAAATTGCAAAAAAAGGAGGGAATCGTTGTTTCTTAAAAACTAGTTTAATGATTGTTGGACACATCAATTGATATTCTTTTCTGTTTTTCATAAAGAATCCTTTTTGTCCAGAAATTCTTAAAGAAGAAGTGTGCGTTACACGCTTTCTAGTGATGGAATCATCATAAATTGTGTTACTTAACGGCCTACAAAATTTTCATATCTCTGAAACTATTTATATTGTAAAAATGTTTCTTAGACAGAAAGATAGAGAATTTTGAACTCTATCACTTTCAATTAAAAAGTAAAAATTGTCCATTTAAGGTTTAACGGCTTTCTAGTTAAAGTCCACAACGCAGTAACTGGGTAATAATACGATACCCCTTGGTAAGACTGGTTATCAGACTTTCGGGCTTCTGACTACCCGTAACGACTGTCAAAGATCCACGAATGACAGCCGGGACCAACGGCTTAACGTGCTTTCCGAGGCACGGAGGAGTCTCGGTATGTAAAGATACCCATCCACGGACCAACCCAAGCGTAGTTTAACCTGATGGATCGACCCGTGCGGCTGTTATTACTTAGCCACGAGCTCCTCTCTCTACTTAGGTAGGCACATAGGTATTTACCACAAGCAAATCTCAAAATATCTTTTGTAGATGGGTATTAAAATTAAATATTCATTGAATAGGCTGAATCGACTTAAGCTATAAACAATTAATTAATATTCTCCTTGCTCGATGTTTATAGTTCCTACATAACTAAAAGTCATAATACTTATTAAGAGTGTCAATGGTGCCGATTCTCTTGTTCACAAACTAAACTAAATTTAAGTTCAATGCATCTTTTTCTTTCTATTTCATTAAGAAAAGGACAGAAGATAAATTTTAGTTTAGTCCTGTCAAATTAATCAGCGCTTGACGTAAATTGACGTAGTTTTAGTCGGCAAGTTTTTAATCACGTCTAAACTTGTATGGAGAGTGACAGGCGCTGATTAATTTGACAGGACTAAACTAAAATTTATCGTCTGTCCTTTTCTTAATGAAATAGAAAGAAAAAGATGCACTGAACTTAAATTTAGTTTAGTTTGTGAACTAGGGAATCGACACCAGTATCCCTGCGACAGATATATTCCTTGCTTATTGACATACTTCATAATACGCGCGTGGTACCTGTACCTACCAATTACCGGTATAACAACTTAACGGTTACCTAATACAAGTACTTCCGATGACAGATGGGGTATCTACATTCTACATACAACGGTTTTCCGTTGCAACGGTGCGTCTTGCTCCACTGATTCTAGGGTAGGTAGGGCGATAGGGAACACGTACGTTCAGTACGTTGTCACATACACCTTGCGTGACGACAACCACAGTTTTATCGATACTTTTGGAGGGGAGGTTGGGGTTAAATGGATAAGGGTGAAATAAGTTTAAAAGGCAGGGTTTGGTTTCTGTCATAATAAAAAAAATAAAAATAGTTATTTATGTAAATTTTGTTTATTAAGGGGTATCAAAACACGAATGTGGGTTTAATAGTATCACATGAGTGTTTTAATACCTAATTATGTACAGTTGCATACAAGACTTTGTCTACACCCATGATATTAATCCTCTATAAAAGGTTCCGAAACCATTGGGTGTTTGTAATTCAAGACCAAGAATAAAAAAAAAACCCACGAAATTCAGTACAACTGCACGTATGAGTGTCGCCTGTACCAACACATCACCGCACATGCGTGCGGGTGCTGCTGTCCCCCGCTTAAACGTTGAAACGAGTTGCATAATGAAATTTAGTACAACATTATAACACTCATTTGGATGATATTATGGTTACAATGACACTGGCTGTTTTAATGTTGGCAATAAGCTAACTGTTTCAGAAACTTTTATAGAGGTTTTATAGCATGGGCGTAGATATATTTTTTTTAATATAATTTATTTTTATTACATCTGTAGTGAATACCTTAAATTAAAATTTGGTTGATGTAGATACCTAGGTACCGATTTAATAATTTTATCGGCTTTAGATACGTAGGTACGGACGGTATTTGTTTCGAGTGCGCCCGAAGCCCGAATAGTTTCGGCCTCGACCGAAGATCGTTATCATCAGCTTATCGGGATTATTTCGTTTCTTATCTACATAAATAGGTAAGTAACTAGTAGGTACGTGAATGTAGATGTTATTTTTTAGATGTACCTAAAGATTATCCTATATCATACGACTTTTAAATTGCGACACATTTTTTACTTCACATAGTTGTGTAACATGTTATTTTAACATTACCAAGAACATAAACAAATCTCAATGTAGGTAAAATGATTTAATGAACAGAAATATTTACGTTACCTAGTTCTACCGCCATTGCCGTCATAGGTTTGTTTAATTTACCTAATGCTTCCGGAGCTCTTACGAAATTGTGGTTAAAAATAACAAAAAAGTTTGCTAGAAAGGAGTTGTTTATACAAAGTGTAACTGTATGAAAGTCTCGTGGAGACACAGGCAAAAATTAAAAATATGGGCCTGTAGGAATTAATTTATATACAAAAAAATTAACTTTGTCATTAATTAATTAGTAAGAGCAGTGGTGGCCCAGTGGTATTGGCCCCGAATTACGAGTGGGCTCGAACCCAGACAGGCGCTTTACTTTGTGTAAATAATTTCATCACCACTACTCTCAAAACGGTGAAGGAAAACATTGTGAGGAAACCGGCATGTCCTAGAACCAAAAATTCTAAGACATGTGACATCTACCAACCCGCACTGAGCGTTGAGATTACAGCTCACCCCTTCTCGAAGAGAGGTTCTTAAACAATCGCAGAACATTATGTTGACGAAGGCCATTAGGTACTTTAAGTACAAAATAATGATGGTAGATTACAGCTTACAGCCCACTCCCTCTCGAAGAGAGGCCTGTGTGGGCAGTCGCAGTGGGATCATTATAAGCTAATTATGCTTACTGATTAGTAATTAGCCATTAAATAGTGGTCAATCTGCACCCTAATTGCGTAATACACGATCAATCAATATCACACACACATTCACATTCACTCTCGCACACCAAAATACACACTCACCCACACACACCGACTTACTCTCGTCCACACTCCACAACTCATGTAAGTGTAATCAATCAATTTCTCTATTTAAAAATACTGTATATCAATACTATTCTGTAAGATTTAACAAAATTGTAAATGTTGGCTAAATTTTTTCCAGTCCATTATCTAGTTTTTCACCTAGTTCGGCTGCCGATGCTCCTATGTTGTATTATTTTCATTATAGCCTACAAATTTATTTTAAGCAATATGGTTGTTATGTAGTGTTAATATTTTTGGTGTCAATAAATAAATAAATAAAAATCACAATCTGAATAATTTTGAAACAGATTTAGCAATCTGTTTCAAAATGATTCATTGTGATGATCCATTGCTTCATAAGTTCGAAAAAAAATCTGCTCAACAACGGAAATAACGCAATGAATGTTGTTGAACTGTCAAAATGAAACGGATTAGTCTTAATCATTTACGAAAATGTGTTACACGATTAGATAACTGAGATGGGACGATGGGATTTCCCATCGGCAAAATGTAGAACTTACATACAAACTTTCATCCCCAATATAACCCATATGGGGGGTGAATTTTCCAAAATCCTTCCTTAGTACTCACCTTCGTTACAAAAGGAAGTCTTGGTCAAAATTTCATGCTCCTAGACTTAGCAGATTAGGCAGTGCGTTGTCTGTTAGTGAATTAATGAAATTAAGATTTTTATTATAAGAAGTAGATTTTTTCTAATTCAACAGCACCCACACGTCACACAAAGGCCACTTCAAGATGCAGCCTATAGCTACTCAAAATGCCAATTTATAACGTTTTAATAAAACATCATTGTCATAATATGTCACAAATCACAATGGACCAAAATGTTATGTTAAACCCCGCACTAGGTTTGTAGGCCATCACCATATTAGTAAACTTGGGTAGGCAGAGCCGACAGATTACTCATACGTACAAAAAAAAACAGTCGCCATTTTTTCAACGATATTTTATGTTTAATTTATCTTACAAGAAGTCTAGTTTTTACACTTTTGGGATAATAATATAATAGTCGAAGGTTGAAACAAAAAAAAATTAAGGGGGGCGCGCTATGGTAGTCCGCGAAATTAAAATTTTCTTACGTTTTTTTGCAATTTGCTGGTCAGTGTAAGGTTGTATGTGGATTAAAATAAGATTCGCGACCGTATCAAATGTGGTTATACAGAATTATAATGATTAGAATCAGCAATATAACTCCTTAAGTTAAAATTGGCCTCAAATGTCACGATTTCATGAAGTAGTCATTCAATAGGGTAATATGAACTTAGAGAGTTTATTGATAACTAGCGACCCGCCCCGGCTGCTTCGCACGGGTATAAACCGGGTTATTATACATATAAACCTTCCTCTTCAATCACTCTATCTATTAAAAAAAACCGCATCAAAATCCGTTGCGTAGTTTTAAAGATTTAAGCATACATAGGGATATAGGGACAGAGAAAGCGACTTTGTTTTATACTATGTAGTGATTTTTATGATTATAATTCTATGAATAAATATTTGATGCGGCCGCGAATCATATTTAGATAAACATACAACCTGATAATGACCTGCAAATTGCAAAAAAAACGCAAGAAAATTTGTTTTTCGCGGGCTACCCTGACGCTTTCGCCAGGTGTCAAAAACGCTGTGTATTTGGATACCCCATATTGTGCGACCGTTCACCGCTTTCTTAGATAAACCAAAGCTTTACCCTCTATCCATACTAAACCATATTTTTTCTTTATTTCCAGATCAAACAAACACCTGCAAAAGTCAGCGATCACCAGGGTATGAATGTCACGGGCAGCCTACTTCTCATCATTGTCATCATTCTCTTACCCTTATCCCAATTTATTTGGGGT
Organism: Agrochola lychnidis; assembly: GCA_963680765.1. NCBI lineage: Eukaryota > Metazoa > Arthropoda > Insecta > Lepidoptera > Noctuidae > Agrochola > Agrochola lychnidis. Next base: position 5,209,849 of record OY796864.1, read on the forward strand.
CAGTGCAACATTTTTTCTTCCATATTTCTCTATTAATTATCATTTCGGTAGTCACCCCCTAGCCTACATATATGTATTATTTAAAATTTTGTAGTTTCGAAATAGTCTAGACTGAAATGTCGTTAGCTACTGAGACTCAAGTCATTAAGAACACTCAAAATTATAGCAATACATCTTATGCTCCATAGTCATTAGAAAAACAATAGTGAATTGCTTGGTAGTTATTTTACAGAAGTTGTTACAGACAGATTACTGTAACCGCAAAATCAGCAACTATAAAACAAGATAAAATGCTTCTAAAAACACTAAATACGGATATCGGCAAAAAAGATAATGATGTAGGTATCTATTTCACTGTTTAACAAACACAAGTATTATCGCAAGCATTAACGAAGATATTCATTAGGGGTGTACTGTTTAAAATGCTTAAAGATAGTTTATCGCAAATGGTTCTCCTATCAAAACTATGACTGCATTCAATACACTGCACAAGTGCACAATGATTCATAAATTAACTAGGTGCCCAGTCTTTATCTCTCGAAAAGCTCTCATGCAGAGAGCATGAAGCACAGGCACTTAAGATTGAGTTATCTTCTTTGCATAAACTAAAAATGACAATTGTAAAGTCGCTCGTTCTTTGACTTAGACGTGTTCCTGTCTCTATCTTGCACTTGTAGTTTGACAGTAGTGCGACAGTTACAGGAATAACACTTAGCCAAAGTAGGTACGTGCTAAACTACTAAGTAATGTTTATAGATCTCAGCCTTAGTACTCTTATGCCTATAGCTTTTTTTGAATAAGAGTACTTAGGCCACATAATACTTATGTAAACTATAGCTTTTTTACCACATCTAGCAAATAAGCACACAAACATAGAATAACTTGATTCTACTCCTACAGTAATATAAAATCATACAAGTCGTAATCACAAGACTCGTAAAGACGAGAAAACCACCAGTATCAGTTCTCCATACTAGTTTTACGTTCATTTTTAATGTGACTACCAATTAGTAGGAGCAATCGAACGGCTTCTCTATAACCAAAGATACGCTGTTAAATTTAGTGGATATCGTTTTAAAACACTGGTTTAATGGAAAATTAATTGCTGCTGTGGAGGAATTAAAAGCAGGAGTTTTAAAGTACAGTTAAATGGGAATAGCAGTTTAGTTGTACTTCAAAGGCACAGCCTTAGGGCTCACACTCGATATCCGTGGCTCACACAGATGATTAATTAAGATATTTTCAATCTTGGATAACCAATCAATAACCCAACTATATTTTGTTTTTTTTAAATGTTATAGTCTGGTCTTAGACCGCCCAATAGAATGCTTGGCATGAATGATGGAAAGAAGAGAACTAACGCAGCACCGAAAAAAAAAAATACCAGTATTGGCGATTTTTCTCATGTGGCTGGAATGTAGACGGGGGTCAAAAAACAAAACGCAATAAATCAATCCCAAACTGAGTAGAAGGTAGGTACTGCATATTATATTCGTCGATCAAACAATCGTTCGTCCAAGACCAATGGGGTATTTTGCTGACTCATATAATAAAGAAACACAGAAGAGTAACTCTGTAGGGTTGCCACGGTAAAAAAGAGTGCAACAAATAATCATAAAAACAAATTATCCATCTATACAATTCTGTTTGACCCTTTGTTCTTTGATCAAATAGCTGCCAACGCAAGCTGCAACAAATTATCAACATCAGGTGCATTCTAACAGCTTAATCCAGGTTGAATTTTATCTATGCACACAGATAAATTCCGCTGCATCCTCATGTAATCTCTAAGCCAGCCTCTTTCGTAACTACGACCACACTACACACTACACTCGATGTAGACTCGAAAAATATTGACTTACTCTTACCGCATGACCCTGTTTCGGAGTGTTTCGTGTTCGCGTGACGACCCTAATTACCGTTGTCTGGGAAAGATTCGACGTAGAAGGAATTCACCATATCTGTTTGATCGTTCTCCGGGCAAAAAGGGCGTAGTGACCGCCTTTCAACTGATTCCTTATTTCGCGTGCTTTTATTTTGTATATTTTAGATTTCATTCATTTGTACGAATTCCAGTATAGGTACCTATGTAATTGGTTTGCTTCTGTGCAAAAATACACCTACCTACTTCTTTAGAATGTTAGTGATAGATAATACTTATTATAAGTTCGTTATTTCTTTATTTTAATATTTTGAATGCTTAATTTATCGTAAGTATACAAAAAAAAAACTAGAAAAAATAAATATGAATACCTGACCCAAATGAAAGACAAAAAAATCCAATGTTCCAAAGTTGCCCATGTCACCCGAACTTGTCTTAGCAATAGCAAAAACAAAAATAAATATTTTGTATGATAATAAAATACCTATAATAAAAAAACTGTTAAGAATTCATGGCGCAACATTTATTACAAACAGTAGCCACATAAGTGACTTGACTATCTGCTAATCTTTGTGCAAATAGGTTTCATTTCAAGTTTGTTTAACCTAAAAAAGTACGAAAAGGACCGTACTTAAACGAGACGGCAAATGCGTAAAAAAACGGAAATCTTGAAGTTTTTGAGATAAAGCTTCTGGCATCCTTACAATAGAAGTTTGTACATAAAGAAAATAAAGAAAAATTAGTTCAATTTCAGTTACCTACTTTAAAAAATGGTCGTAATAAACTGTAAATTGATGAAAATACAATCGAAGAAACGCATATCTGTACACTGTAAGGACTATTCTTGCTTGCAACGCTCGACCGCTATTGTATCGCTTACCTACGAAAAAAAGGGTTGTGTGCACGGGATTTTATTTTCAAAATGCTTAGATATGCATTAGTACCCCAATGGTACCTACCTATATATCTACCTACTACAGTTCGACCGTCAAGAGAATACGTTCCTGACACCTGTCAGATGGACCATTTCTAGTAGTAATAAGGATCAAATTCGCAAAACACATATTCGTGTATATAAAACTGACAGGACAGGTGTCAAACCCTTGCTCGAAAACGAGGTGTCAGAAGTTGTTGCAGCTGAGCACGTAGCTTTAAATACCCCGTATAATAATCAAGATGAAAAAGTTTGACACAGCCTGTCCCTTCTTGCTGTCCTCCCCCCAGCGACGCCCTAAGCCGAGGTTCTTACTCCACAGGGGGTGCCCTTAGCGAAGCAGTAATGCTCGCGAAGGAGCAGGCGGAACGCGTGAGGGAGAGGCAAATTTCACGCTCTCGCGCCCCTAACCGCCACAGGAGGAGACACCCTGGGCGTCGGGAATCACAGGCAGATTTCCGGCCACAGTAGGCGCGGGCTTGCGGACAGTGAGCAATGGGTAGCTCGCCATCCGATAAGGACCAGGCCCGGGTCGACGGGGAGTTGTGTTCCACGCGCGCCTCAGAGATGTCAGCAGAATTGAAGGGGTCCGCCAGGGCCAATGCCTGCCGGGGCTGTGAATATGGGCTGAAAGGGAAATCGTGGCCCCTCAGCAACATGGCAACTGAAGGAACACGAGTGGGTTTTAGTCAGTAAGAGTCTGACACGCCCTCCCGCTCCACCCAGAGCGGGAGAAGTTATTTGATAATTTCCCACCCAAAAAAAAAGGGGGTGCCCTTAGTGAGCGCTCGCCTAGTTTTAATTTAGGATAGTTTATGCCCCTGGCTGGAGGCTTTGAGTGTAGTAGCTTAAGGCAGCCACAGGAAAGCCCGGTTAAGCAGCCATGACGAGATGCCTTAGATAAAAAAAAAATACAGGTGTCAAGGACCCATTCTCTCGACGGCCGGACCATAGTAGGTATTTAATTCAGTCTTATAAGTATGTATTATAATTTTCTAAAACCGCGAGACTTTCTCTACTTTCTCATACTTAATAAAATTTCCTTCTAAGTAAATACCTAAGTTGTATAAATAAACATGCAATGTCATGTCAAGTGAATTGAAGTGAAAAGCTTTATACTTAAGTATGTTATTTTATAAGAAAACCATCGTTTTCTACATACCTATTGTAATATCTACGACATTTTCACACTTTCGAAGCAAACAGGTAAAGTTGAAAGTTTAAAACAATATCGAACGCAGCAGAATTGACGGGGTCCGCAAGGGCCGATGCCTGCCAGGGGTTAGGAAAAAAACCGATAGGGAAATCGTGGCCCCCGGCAACAGGGCAACCGAAGGAACACGGGTGGGTTTTAATCAGTAAGAGTCTGACACGCCCTCCCGCTCCGCCCAGAGCGAGAGAAGTTATTTGAAAACTTCCCACCCAAAAAAAAAAAAAGGTTTACGCGACTGGCCCATAATGTCGAAAACCAGCTGCCTAACCTTTTCCCAACTATATTGTGGTCGGCTTCCAGTCTAACCGGATGCAGCTGAATACCTGTATTTTACATGGAGCGACTGCCTATCTGACCTCCACAACCCAGTTACTGGGTAACACGATACCCTTTGGTAAGTCTGGTTGTCAGATTTACGGGCTTCTGATCATCCGTTATGACTGTCAAAGATCTATGAATGGCAGGCGGGACCAATGGTTTAACGGCGCTTTCCGAGGATGAGTCTCGGTATGTACCTAATGGATGGTCACCCATCCACGGACTGACCTCGGCAAGAAAAGAAAAGAAAAGAAAGAAAAATAGGTTTATTTGTCACAGAAACACGTGCATACATAAAAGACAAGAGTAATCAGAGAACAACACAAAGTACATAACAAATCACGAGCATAAAACAGAAATTACTTAGGCGGCAGCTGCACGACATGACTGTGACAAGAAGGCTTCCACTCAGCATGATGCAGTGCTATGGGGGACCCACAGCACAGCGCTGGTTTTCAGTGTGTTTTCAAGAATGTCGAAAGTGCCTACCTGAATACTAGATGGTACAGATTCTAATCTTAATTTATCACAGAATGTTAAGTATTTCGTAATATGGTGCAAATGTAACCAAAACAACGATAAGATTAGGTTGATGAAAGCCATTCATTGATAAACAGAACCACGATTAGGTAATTAGATGAAACATGGCATCGCGCGTCGCTAATTTTAGCATTATTTTCTGCCTGTCATTACAATACTATAATAAAGTTATCAGTCTTATAATCAGTGATAATAACTATCTTTACATGACAACAGATTTTGTAGCCTTTTGTTATCAGTACCTGGCACTCTATTTAACGATAGGGCCGTGTTTTTACACGCATTGGTAATTCCGATAATTCGCGAAAAAACTCGTGGTTCGTGTCCAGTGCTCAATTTGGCTGAAGTTATTTACAAGGTAGGTCTCTATATTTAATAAAACAATAGATAAATATCACCCGTCTCTCCATTGCCTACTCAAGGATACATATCAGGTACGGCTCGCAAATCCCTCCTTATCCTAAGGGCACGTCTTCCCTACCATTACCGCGTCTCCCGGTCTACTCCTTGATATGCAATGGCCTCTGTAGCCCTATGAAGCATGAGGCTCCAGGGGCTAGAGCAAATCTTGGGGTTCATTCGATTTATCGAGTCTGGTTAAACCACGCTAAAACACACGCTGGGGGTTCATTAATTCACATAACATAAATATAACATAACATCAAGTCTGTAATGCCCAAAGGATTAGGCAGAGGTGTTTCTATAGTACACCCACATTTCGCCAGTTATGTTTAAGTCCCATGTAATAGGGGCGAGCCTATTGCCATCAACCGGGCACAAATCCAGACTAAGGACTGCTACTGAGAAATGCACTGGTATTTAATATTGAATTAAAATTGTAGTCATATGGCACGTTTTCTTTTAGGTCTTTAAATTTAATAATAATCAATTAAAATTATACTACAAATCAGGGGCGCGTTTTCATATTTCTCCTTAATGCTCACACGTATAAACAGACAAGAAGAAAGGAACAGAAAAATAATAATAAATATAATATTTAATTTAGACTTGAAAATTCAAATCGCAAATTCATAATTTCTTAGGCCAAGATATTTGTTTTTTTTTTTTAATAACTAAGTTATAATAGAGTTCTTTGTTGGCAACGCACAACATTTTATTCGACGTAGAAATCCCTTCAAAGTAGGTACTGTATCGATTCATCCCTAGTTCCCCGCATCTCCATTCACCTCAATTTGCGGGACAGCTGACAAGGAGGCATTCATCAGATATATTATTCCACTCGATTAAATAACGTAAACAATAGTAATAATTGATTAAATAATCGTTATCAAATTCCGCAAAACGAATACAATAAGCACAAGATTAGGTTATCAATCTTCGTTCGCGCCTTTGCCGCCATTTTAGTCCGCGTCAGCTGACGAAACCGGTATTCTCTCAGTGTCTACACAACGAAATTCCTGGTAACAGGTATGTACAACCGGCTTTAGAGTTGGACCAATGATGGGGCCAATTCAATGGTTTTAGTGACTACCTATCTCTCTAGAGCTTTAATAGTGCATCGCGGTTTAAAGATTGTTTTGTAAGACGATCAATCAATTATTATACTATTTGTAATTGTGACTATTTACCTAATCAATATTTAGGACAGATTTTGATGTATTACTCGACTTAACGTTTCCAATCATTATTAAAAGGCACATAGACTATTTTGTCTAGAAAAATTATGACAGGTTGCTGTTGATTTGAATTCCACAGTAACATTTTTAATTTAAATACTCTTTTAGTTTCCCGAAAAACAATAGTAGATTGTTATACGAGGGGCTAAAATAACCCATTCTATCGAGGCAGTTTTACTCCTGAGCTTTAGCAAGGGAGTAAATAAAAACAGAGTTAGAATGGGTGTTTGCGCCGTGTGTTACGCTCTTCTTTTCAATACGATTGCGAAAATATAAAATAATCCAATACAATATTAAATAGTTTATTTTATTTAAAAAAATATACTGTTCAATCTGAATTTTTAAGGAAACTTTTTATGCCGGTATGCGGTAGTAAAAAGTTAGTTTAGAATAAAGACTTTTTCGTTTTTGTAGGCTCGTTGGTTACAGACAAAAATTACTTTTTCCCCTAGAGCAAGATATGCTATTTTTTCCCGCTCTGGTACGCTACAATGACGGACTTTTTGAGCAAGAGGAGTGAAAAACTGTTGTTACATTATGATATTACGATACTACGCCAAACTAGAGTTTGCAGTCCTGTGCGAGTTGCGCCTGAAAAGACCAAAACTTGTAAAAAGTCCTAGTCCGCAGATATGAAAAGATCCTATTCGTCTTGTTGACGCGCAGGGAGTAAAGTGATACCTATTACACACAGAATTTCAAAGAAGGGCTAACTGTTCAATTTTTTCTTAATTAAGTATCTCACAACCATAAACTCTCTATTTTTCTGTGTACTTCGTAATTGGCGTAATGTTTAGAACAATAATAATGATAAACTTACTATGTTTGTATGTAAGTAGGTAATGTTTTCTTTTTTTGTTTTTATAAAAATATTTAAAAATGTAAATTATAAATTATGTATGTTTATGAAATAAAGAAATGATAAACTTACTATCAGCTGTGAAGCTACCTTATATTAAATAAATAAAGCATAAGTCTTAGTGGAATCGAGGTCTATGATGTTTCATTTTCACGGAAAAAAAATATTTGTTTGACACTTGCAAATACATAAAGTACTTAATAAAAGTAACAGGCCTAAAATCTAGAATTCAAGTGCTCAAGAGATTAAGATGTATGAGATGATGGATGATTCAGCAATGATAACAATAGCCAGAATTTACGATAGTAATCATATTGGCTTAAATAATTCAAAATGGCTTCCAAAGTTTCAAACACATTCCAAAATGATTCAGCTTTTAAAACCAGGGGTATACCATTTACATTTAGGCCAAGTGTTGGCTCCAATATTGGTTCCAACTCATGGTGTAATTATCAATAGCATTCGGGAACATTCCTGGGTGTTTCGTGAAAAAGTTACATTCGTTTTGTTTTTACACTGTTTTACGGCAGTTATGTATGGGGTACTTATTCATATTCATATCTTTATTTGCTTTTGGCGCCATAGTTTGCAAAACTGTTGTTTTGTGTAAAAAGTTCGGAAATTTTCTGAATTTCCACGATCACAAAAATGTAACATTGACTTGACGGTGAGAGAATTCAGAAAATTTCCAAACATTTTACGCAAAACAGACTTCTGTTTTGCGTAAAATGTTCGGAAATTTTCTAAGGTAGGTAAGTCGTACCTAATGTTATGGAAAACAAAAAAATCTCTGGATCTACTGTTCTTTGTTGTCTTTATTTAAGTATAATATTAATTAAGTGACATATTAACGTCAAATTTATCAAAACAAGGCAGTGCTTTTTGCTCGTTTTTTGCGTTTTTTTTTAAATAATCATCTACATGGGAATTTATCCTTAATCCGATTTTTTCACTAACTGGTGAATACTTGAAGAGCTAGCCAGACGTTTTTTTTCGTGGCCACTACTTTAAATTTTCTATTTATAGTTATCCAAAACCCTTATCACGATTTCCTGGCTAAATAAAGTTACTCAAAAAAAAAAATGGAGTGAGTAAAAAAAGCGACCACGACTTTGCTCCTTTTAGCTTAGGACGTAAACTTTGTCTAATTCGGACATCATCAAAATGATAAAATAAAGCACTAAATTGGTTGTACCTAGATAATATTTATACGCATGAAGTACCTCTATCAAACACTTGAATATATAAGTGGGCTATAATGTAGTATCTATGTAATGCTATTACGTTATCAAACAATGTATTATACAACATACAACCTTATCTGTGGCCTTGTTCTAGATTTGTGTCAATACAGTTAGGCTTTATGATCAGTGTACACAATGGCCCAGTTAGGCCACTACGTAGTACAAGATGAAGTATATTTCCTGCCCGCTATGTAGAGTCCGCGCGCGCCACCACTCAAGTCCGATAGACGTGGCGCTAGTGTCTATGTCATTGAATCTAAAAAAAAAAATTGATGCAATGATATGGCCTGTGTCCAAAATTTTTTTGTCCCTCTCGTAGATTATTAAAAAAAAAATTGAACACGTATTTTTTTCTTTTTTGACCTAATCAAAAGATTACGGCGATACATTGAGTTAAAATGTGGCATGACCTCACGCCTTGCTAGATTTAATGGTGCGTTGTGACGTATCGAGCCCACTCCCCAGCTTTAATGCGTGTTTACTAAGTTATTTTTGATTAATATGATAACAGAGCAGTGGTGGCCCAGTGATAACGGCCGCGACTTACGAGTTGTAGGTCGTAGGTTCGAACCCAGACAGGCGCTTTACTTTGTGTAAATTATTTCATCACCACTGCTCTCAAAACGGTGAAGGAAAACATCGTGAGGAAACAGGCATGTCCTAGAACCGAAAATTCGAAGACATGTGACATCTACCAACTCGCACTGGGCCCGCGTGATGGATTACGGCCCACTCCCTCTCACAGAGAGGAGGCCTGTGTCCCAGCAGTGGGAACATTTATAGGCTGATGATGAATATGATAAACCAAAAAATACGTGTCTAATTTTTTTTTTATTATCTGAAAGACGGACTAAATAGAATTTTTTTTTTTAAATGTAGTTCCACAATTTTCCGCCGAACTTCATAGTGGTGGCGCGCACTCTAGGTACAGTCAGGAAAGTTCATTGAAACCCTACGTCAATTTGCCGTGTTGTAGCAATTTAAAAAAACTGTCAAAGAATGACAGTTGTGATTTGAATAAACGTACAGTTTTAGTTGGTAGTATATTCTTAACATTTAATTTTCCTGACTTTACTTACAGTATTGTCAGGTACAGCTTGAGATAGGTAAAGGTTTAGCTCGCTCTCAATATCTGCAATCCAAAATAGCTGGAATGGTTCATTTCTAAAGCTGACACTGAATTCCAATTTCTTCAGGTTACGAACTGGCTCTGACGTTCTTCATGGGAAAGATATTGCTCCAAGGATCAGCTCTACGTGGCACTATAGTGTCCCACGAGATTTAAAGAAAAATCAGATGTAACCTACCTACCGAAGTTCTGTTCTGACCAATGCCACTTTATACTTTGTTTTTTAACCTTTAATAGCCCTCTTAAATCGATCAATCAAGCACAAAACCCTTGAAAATATATGTTTATTTTTTGTAAACTATAATCAAGTCGTAGTTAAAAATGCTTGAAAGTAAAAGGGTAAATCCTTCACATCGTTATCAACAGCACGTGCTGTGCAAACTAATCGATTAATCGTATGAAATTATTGTACAATCGATTGTTTACGGTTCTAATTACTGCAACCGTACTTTATAATAACGGATATAAAAACCACTTTTCGACAAAGAGAACAAGCCTAGAAAATGCATAAAGAAAACCTAATGCACTGAGGTTGCTAAATAATGCTAACCCTAGACGTAAATTAAGCCAATACAAAAATGTTAAGTGTAACAAACAGCTTTGTTTACTTTCTCAACAATCCACTAAGTACCTACTTATTATAAAATTACCATAGACAAAAAAAAGACAGAGCAAATACTTTAAAAAGTCCGTTACGAATCATTCAGCCGGCCACAACACTAGTGCCTACCTGCCTGCCCCTTTCATTCAAGGTCGCGTCAGCTAAACGATGTAGCTATACCTCGTTATAGTAATATTGATTTAACTTAAAAATAATCGCCGTTGCATTTTTATGGGGGAGCTCTGAACATGCGAAGGAAAGATGTTTCTTTTTTGTTTTCGTTTTGTTTTTAAGTAGTTTGTGGTGTTATCGAGTGGAGTCCGTATAATTTCTTACTAAAACAGTAGAAATCTAAATCTTATTGCCATTTTCACTGCACAAATGTGGCTACTGGTGATTAATGGTTTATGGTTAATTAGGGGCTATCATTCCTATCATTTAAAAGAGTATTCGTGGAGTTTCTTGCCCATTTTTCTCCTTAGGAACCTACTACGATTTGGAATGGGCAACTAGCTTCATCTTTCTGACTGACGCCTTAACAATTCAAAAGTGCCTGTAATTGGTTTATTTGAAATAAATACTTTAAGTTATTAAGTTGATTTGATTACTTTGATTTGCAGTCTTCTTCTTTTCGTGTGGTTAGTGACTAACCTGGTGTCAGAGTTTTATAGCCGCCCATGAGCCTCTGACTTGACTTCACATGCCGTCGAGAAATATCTCTCTTGGCATGCCGGTTTCTTCACGATGTTTTCCTTCACCGTTTTTGAAGCAAGTGATAATTATACAATACGCACATGAATCCGAAAAGTCAGAGGTGCGTGCCTTGGGTTCGAACTTGAGACCTATGACTTGGCAGTCCGACAGTCACACCACTAGGCTATCACTGCTCTTCAGTAATTTAATTTGCAGTAATTAAAGGTATAATGGAAGTTTCATGTTTTACAGGTGATTAATATTAGGTATTTTTACGGCGCGTGATAAGTAAGATTTAGTTTTACTTATCACGCGCCGCAAAAAGAACCTAAGAGTAGACTGAGTGACTGCATATTATTTATAAACTGCAAGTCTGCAAGTTAACTGTTGAGCCATGAAGTGCTATTAAAATGACACTTGTCCACACGTTATACGTTAAAATAACCTGTTGCTCACCGCTTACCTTGTTTACGAGTAATAAAATGCACAAGTTAATATATTTAATATATAAGTAGGTATAGGATAACGAAGGCAAAAGCAAGCTTTTTTCGCAAATTCGCTGCTTTTTGATAAGATTTAGTTTTTACGAAATCAAATACAATATTTTCGGTCAAACAAGCCTTTGCGGGCTAATTTCGTAACACACTTAAATTGATCGCAATGCCTTTCATTTTGATAGCTCAGCTAAGTACGTGCATTGCATTATTTTCGTTTTTTTCTCCTTTATTAAAGTTAGATCATTTTTTTAAGCCTATGAAGCAATGGATTAGATTAAATTTCAAAAAAGCGTGTTACGCATTTAGGGTGCTGATAGAATAATATTTGTAGGTAGACTAGTTAGTATGTTCCAAACCGCGCTTTCCTATAATTTAGATACCTACTTGCGAAATAAAAAACCTTTATAACAAAGGTTGTGGTTAGTGTTGTTGCACCTTACATACATAATTAAATACTTACCTTTATATGCCTAAATAAATAAACTATTTCTAAGAGTGCCGAGCCTAGCCTATTAACAAATCCTCATGAGATGTCTCATCCATAATAAATAATAAAACACAAGGTAAAAATACTAGTAAAGAAATGAGAAAAGTTAAAAATATACTATAGTCTATGATTATTTTTATTTGCAAATAAGTATAGAATAATTAAGTGTACAAGCTTGTCGAAAGCAGTTTAAATGATACCCAAGTACTTTACAAGATAATTGTCGTAAGTACTGGGAATTGTTACTACTTAAAAGCTTGCTCGACAATCAAATAAATCAACGTAAACATACTTGATTATAATGATACTTGTAAGTTGTAGTTGTCAGTCGAGGAATCTTCATTATGATATTTTGCTTCAATCATCATAAATAATTTGTAATGTCTAATTTTGTAACAAGATAATTATAGTGATTATATTACAAAAGTATTATGACTCGTAGTTAAATAATAACAGCTGCACGGGTCAATCCAAGGTTAAGCTACGCTTGCCGCGGTCGGTTCGTGGATGGATGACCACCCATTACATATCGAGACCCCTCCTGTGCTTGGTTCCGGCTGTCATTCGTAGATCTTCGACAGTCATTTCGGGTAGTCAGAAGCTCTAAAATCTTACAACCAGTCTAACCAAGGGGTATCGTGTTACCCAGTAATCGGGTTGTAGAAGTCAAATAAGCAGTCGTTTCATGTAAAATACCGGTATTCAACTGCATCCGGTTAGACTGGAAACCGGCCCGGTCATAGTTGGGAAAAAACTAAGCAGTTTGATTATGACAAAAAAATTCTCATGATATTATTTTATTTGAACATTATTTTTATTTTCCCGCCTGTATCCGTCAATAAAACAGTGTACCAATAAATAAAAATAAACTCAACTTGAGGGTCAAATTCACTACTGCGGTACAAAAATTTATATGATCGAATATTAATAAAGAAACATCGAGTGTTATCCGATTTTATTAGCACTAAATAAAATTTTAATGTGATCGTTAATGTCCTACTGAACTTTTGATGTAGTCTGTGTTAGACGCTTTAATGTGGTTTTAAATAAGTTTGAAATGTCAGTACCTAAGTGGCTAAATACGCTTACAAAATAAGATGTTACTAACTTCCGCAAGCGGCTTCGCCCGCGTGATATCTTTACAAATTATAGTCTATGTTACTCAGTGATATAGCGTTATAATGGTGATTTTTTTTTTTAAATCGGTCTACTAGTTTTGAGTTTATTCATTACAAACAAAATACAAATCTTTTCTCTTTACAATATTAATTACTAGCTTCTGCCCGCGACTTCGTCCGCGAGCCTATATAACCTTCCTCAAGAATTGGGCTATCCAATGCAAAAACATTTTTTCAAATCCGACTGGCAGTTTCGGAGATTAGCCCTACATACAAACAAACAAACAAATTTTATCTCTTTATAATATTAGTGTAGATTAGTGGAGATAGCCATTGATTTAAATCTGTGTAAAACCAATACTAGTTCATCTTTTAAGATATTTTCTGTAACAGTTTTTTTCTACAGCTCTGCCCAACCCATCGGAGACAAGGCGTGATGTCAAGTTATATGCACCCTAAAAAATAAACGAGCTCAAATATAATAAATGTATTCTAATTAGTTGTATACAGCATCCATATTTAGAACTAGTATAACTATGAAATTAATGTAAATACATGCAAAGTTATGCATACGGAAGTCGAAACGACCAGCAGGAACGTAAAAATTACGAAATTACTCCAAATAAGTTTATGGGAACGTTTTGCTGTGCATACCTACAAAGTAGGGTAATGTTGGTGGTCGTGAAGGAGGGTATAATGATGCAAGATTTTGTGAAATAGGACAGTGATAAGACATGCTCTATTTAATTGCTTTCTAGTTCATTAAAGACCCCACTTTAATTATAAGAAACGGAAAGTGGCTAATGGCTTTATGGCTTGCACCCTAATTGCGTAACACACTATCAATCACAATCTAAATGATTTTGAAGGATATTGCTAATCCATTGCTTCATATGTTCGAAAAATTTGTCTGTTCAACAACGTAAATAACGCAATTAATGTTGTTGAACTGTCAAAATGAAAGCCATTGCTACTGTAAATGTGTTATCCAATTACCGAGCACATTGATTATTAAAATTTGAACTAGATACCTCTGACCATTACAAACATTTATAGAGCATTTATTCCATACATTAAAAAAAAACTAGTACAGAACAAAATTATGACGAGATTTCCTTTTACCATTAAAACGTCCACGCAGTACTACTCACCCGTTCATTGCCCAAATAGTGAAATAAACCAACAGCTATCCATCCTTTTCTATCCGTTCCCGAGTAAAAGGGAGAAAAACCTTCCACTTTTAAATAGTGCTCATTTATTCGGAATGCAACACTGGTTTGGTATAAGCGCAAAAAAGCTTCGGAATGCTATTGTAGGTGACGCCCGGGAATTTTCGCTATGCATTTTATCTTGTTGTAGCTAAATGGATCCGTATTTAAAATATGCGTACAGAATTTAAAATAGTTTGCGAATTACGGTATACCCTTGGAATTTTGTTTAAAAAGATGTCAAGTGTGAATGTGTCTTAATTTTTTTTTTTATAACTGTGCAGTCCGGCTTTAAAGAGCGAGCATGTAGAAAGTAGTGCTCTATGGATGGTGACCGAACACACTTTTCTCGTATCAAGGTATTATGGTAAAAGATAAACTCTTTTAGTTACAAGACATGGAAAAAAGCGGCCAAGTGCGAGTCGTACTCGCCCATGAAGGGTTCCGTAGCAGCAAGTAACATTGAATGAAAGGTAAATTGCGGTTTACGATTTATGACGTATTAAAAAAAAACTACTTGCTAGATCTCGTTCAAACCAATTTTCGGTGGAAGTTTACATAGTAATGTACATCATATATTTTTTTTAGTTTTATCATTCTCTTATTTTAGAAGTTACAGGGGGGGGGACACACATTTTACCACTTTGGAAGTGTCTCTCGCGCAAACTATTCAGTTTTGGGAAAAATGATATTAGAAACCTCAATATCATTTTTAAAGACCTATCCAAAGATACCCCACAAGTATGGGATTGATGAATTTTTTTTTTTTTTAATTTCAGTTCTAAGTATGGGGAACTCCAAAATCATTTGTTTTTTTTCTATTTTTGTGTGAAAATCTTAATGCGGTTCACAGAATACATCTACTTACCAAGTTTCAACAGCATAGCTCGTATAGTTTCGGAAAAAAGTGGCTGTGACATACGGACGGACAGACAGACAGACAGACAGACATGACGAATCTATAAGGGTTCCGTTTTTTGCCATTTGGCAACGGAACCCTAAAAAATGGTAAACTATACAATATTAATTACGTTAAAAAAATCTGTCCGATTTGAAACGGGCACAGGTACTGTACCTAATAACATTACTAAAAAGTAATAAAAAATCTTATTATTATTGAAAATGAAAAAAGTTATTGCTATTTAAAATTCACATTTTTAGTGCCAAAATTACATCCATAAAAAATTAGAAAATTTTCAACAGGCACCCGCTAAATGACAGACGCCTGCGCTTCATGTAAATAACCTGGGAAAATTCCCCATTGAAAAAAAAATTGGCGATTTTTTTTGTTCTTTTTCCTGAAATGTTCTACATAAAATATACTCTCAGTACGATAGTTCCCAAACCCCTCACGTATCGGACAGGGTTTTTTTTTACATGTTGTATAACTAACTTATTGGTAAAATGGTAATGGTAATGAGTAAGCGGTGTCTCTAATGAGATCTGAACGCGAACTGGCCCACGGCCCACATTTTGGTGAACGAACGAATGTGTAAATTTGCGTTCGATGCAATTATGTAATTTAGATTAAAACTCGAATAGATCTCTTTCTCAGAGGATGCGCGCGCAGGCGCAGACTATAAAAACTTCATTGATTTACGATATTTAAATGCCATTCAATATTATTTAGTTGTAGTAAAACGAAATCGCCTTGACCACTTTAGCTCAAATACCACTGCCATCACACAGCAAATCATTCTAAAAACCTATTAAGCCAATTACGAAATATTCTATTAAAGAAAAAAAATCTACATAATCCATCTTTGTCAAGCGGAAAACGCCTTCTTCTAAACATGGTCCTCCCTACTACTCGGCAACTCGAGCATTCTTGAGAGTAATACTGGCCATCCACACTTAGCAGACTGGTCAAGCAACACAATGTTTTTGGCGTTGCCATAGCAACGGTACTGGCAACTAGGAAACCTGGCATCCCGCAGTTTATAATCATTAGAAGCGGTAAACTGCTTGTAGGCTACATGATATAAACTACTTATAAAGTTGTTAAAGACATAACAGGGTCGAACACAACCTCCAGATATAGGCAGGCACAGCCTTAAGATGCCTCGATTAGCAAAGAACTCCACGGCTATACCAGATAAAGCTTGCATCGGCAGTAAGGTCATCTCATACTTAAGTTATTTATTACCATTTAACCGTCTACTGCTGGAAATAGACTTTCTGACTAGCTCTATAAGTAAATTCTTCATTACGGATTGAACATGACCAGAAATAAAATCGCAATCCAAACTACTTACAGTTTAAGCCTCTATCTGACTCAAAAGACCAATATTCGATCTTGCAAAGATTTCGAATTCAGAACAATATTCCACGAATTCCTTTCCAAATCTTTGGCGCCTTATTCAAGTTCGTTCCTAATTTGAAAAGCATTTAAACAAACATTTGCCTACATATTACGTGACTGTCGGTTATCTTAGTTAAACCAAGGTTAACGTCGCACATTTTATTCGCCGCTCCACTACTATAAATAGGCGTTGTCCTTTTAAAACTGATTTATCCATCGCCATTTAGTGTTTAATTAAGTGTAATCGAGTAATCGGAATCGCTTTTAATCGATATGAACTGCCACTGTTTATTATTACGTTTTATCTACATTGTCGGCGATCCTTTGCTAAACGATGTTTTTGGTTTTGCTATGGTTATCGAATCGATGTGCCTTTTATAGCCGGCTCCTGGTTAGTGTAGGCTTAAAGTTTCTGATTTATTGAATAACATAATGTCACGCTTGTAATCCTCGAAGGGTTAGGCAGAGATGCACCTAGTACCTCCACCCACATTTCGCCAAGTCCCATGTAACGGGGCGAGCCTATTGCCATCAACCGGGCATAAATCCAGACTCCGGGATGCCTCTGAGAAATTCCAGATGGAAAAACCATGTGTATTTCTTTGAAATTAATACACTACTTCAATTAATTATCGGCTTATAGGTACATAACTGCTTACCCCGTGAAATACAATAATCGTGACGATACCTAATAACAAGAAACATAACTAGCATTGGATAAGCTAATATGTCCCGCTACTGCAAAAATCCTCAAACAGTCACGCTTTTCGATCCGTATCATCAATTTAACGTCCATATTGTGAAAAATTGCTTGTAAAAGTCATCTTTTGTGATCACCTTTAGTTTTGCACAATGTGCTTTTGTAATGCCTGGAATCTTTCAAATGTCTGCATCTTTTATGCAGAGGTGACTGCATTTTAACTGCAAAATACGGTTGTTCAGTCCGTCACAAGAAAGTACTCTTTTATCGTGACTCCCCGTATAATCCGAAATACTATTAATTCTATAGTTATCTATTGAAAAATTAGTCATCAGCTCCGAATATTTCTTCTGGCAGTACCACTACAAATTAATATTTGTTCTGAACGGGAATTTAATCCGCCACCCCACCACACAGTGTCAGTATGTGTTAGCCCCTCAAGTTTTAAAATTGGAATAAAATGTTTTTGCAAAATACTAAAACCAACTTGGGCCTATCATGAATTTGAACGAACATGTCTTTTGGGGCGAGTAACTACTTAATGGAGCTGTGTATACCAGTGCCAAAGCAGACTGCGACTGGTCAAGCGTTTCGCTAAATCCAACCAAAGACTTGCACTTAGCAAAGTAACCTCACAATCTCTGGTTCATTTGCCGACTGCCGACGCGACGGTATTCCATTTGCATTCGAGTTTCAATTTTCAACTTGCCTAAATGCAGTTCGTTTATAAAGTTTAGTTGGATCAATCTTCAAGCGATAAACATTTCAACATTTGTACAGGAAGCTAGAAATATTATTGGTGTAAGTATTAATGGTGTTATACAATTTCCGCATCTGGACAACCATTTATTGGATTGGCCTGGATATTAAACACACGTCTGCACTATTCATATTGA
The DNA here is from genome assembly GCA_963680765.1 of Agrochola lychnidis. Classification (NCBI taxonomy): domain Eukaryota; kingdom Metazoa; phylum Arthropoda; class Insecta; order Lepidoptera; family Noctuidae; genus Agrochola; species Agrochola lychnidis. Next base: position 5,228,107 of record OY796864.1, read on the forward strand.
TTTTCTTTAGGAATAGGAATTTTTTAATACCCTCTAATCCCTAATTTTAATCTGTCTTTTTAATGATAGACAAACGAATGATTGAAGAACTTAGTTTAACTCACTTTAGTTTAGATAATTGGTTTTGTCGCGAACTGCATTCCAATTTCGAACTGTATTCAATTTATGGTTCTGAATTCGTCTGTATTTTGTTCGAGCATAACTTATTTGTTTATGAACCAATTTTAATTGTTATTTTTGTACCTACAGTTGTATTTAAACATTTCACTCGTTTAACCCAGCCAGTACCTAATATTTTTTTCTCATTCCCGCCGTTCTTAGAATGTTCCTGTACCTTCAACCGACTTTTAATTTATTTAACTTTTGAAAGTAGGTACCTCCATTACCATCACACAAATCCCGATTTCCTAACCAACGGGCAGTACAATTTATGCAACTAATTTATATGCTAGGACCGCTATTTCTTTGTCTATGCACCGAGGTCGGAATCCGTAGCAATGTAAACCTGTTATAAATGCTGGACGAGATTACTGAAGGGAATTGAACTGTCATCGGTTTTAAAGTAAATAAAATAAATGTGGGAGAGAAGGATGAAGAATGGCACCCTGACTTTTCTTCTTTACACATCGGGTTCGGATTTTGTATAATGATAGGTAAATGAATGAATAAATTTTTAACAAAAGTTTTACTTATACTGCTATGGCTTGTCATCCTTGACAAGGAATTGCCATAGAGCTGTTTTTAAAAAAGGAAGAGGTAAACAAAACATAAAAAAAAACGATCCGTGAGGGTGTTATTAGGTATCGTACTGAGAGTCTAGATGTGAAAATATTCAGGAAAAATGAATTTAAAAAAATTTTTTTTTCAATGGTGAATTTTACCGGGCTATTTATTACATGGGGCGCGGGCGGCCGTCGTTTAGCGGGTGTCTACAAGTCATAACTTGTGACCCCTGTTGAAAATTTTCTGTATAAATCTAATTAAGTTTCGTGTTACTCTATCGATCAATTTAGGTGCTATCAGGGTGGCCCGCGAAACTCATATTTTCTTACGTTTTGTGCAATTTACAGTCCCCGAATTGCGTAACTTATTTTCATAAACAATTTTGCCTAATTTGTTTCATTTTGACAGTTCAACAACATTCATTGCGTTATTTACGTTGTTGAGCAGATTTTTTTTTCCAACTTATGAAGCAATGGATTAACAATCTGTTTCAAAAACAAATTGGGATTGTGTTGTATTACACAATTAGGGTACAGGTCTATTCTATAAAGCCGATGGCGACTATTCTACCAATATCTAAAGTGCATTGGAAAAACAAGTGTGCATGATTAAAAATTTGCAGGTCAATACCAGCACCCTAATTGCGTAACACACGATCAATCACAATCTGAATCATTTTGAAGGATATTGCTAATCCATTGCTTCATATGTTGGAAAAAAAAATCTGCTCGACAACGTAAATAACGCAATAAATGTTGTTGGACTATCAAAATGAAACAGATTGTGATTCATTGTGTGTTGTTACCTACGCAATTTTATTAGGGTGCAGGTTGTATTTAAATCAAAATATAATTTGCTACCGTAGCAAATATACAGGATGGCAGGGACATCGACGCGAAAACTGTTACCATGGATGCAGTACTTAGAACAGACTCAGAATTAAGTACTGAATCCGTGGTAAAAGTTTTCGCGTCGATGTCCCTGCCACTGTGAATATTTACAGAATTTTAATCATTAAAATCATCAATACAACTCTCTCGAGTTCAAAATACCTCATAAAATTCTAACTTATACTCCATAGGTTTAGGTAGTTAAAAAAAGGTAAACAAATCGTAAAAAGGGTTTTTATAGATGACACTTTCTTGTTTAAAAATACGATTAAACCAAATTAAATTTATTTATTGTTTTTTAATGTTTTACTATAGTTTCCTCTTTTATTAATGTATGATAAACTTTATCGTTTATTCTTAACTACTTTTCGTAGATGTAACTGCTTGAGCACAATTTTTTTGTTAGATTTATAATACTTTTTTAACCTGTCTATTGTAAAGAGCCCAATTTCTAAACGTCAACAAAATATAACGTTGCTAAATTGAAGAGTTCAACTGTGACGTAGCATAACAACTGAAGTGACAGGTACTACGTTTAGTCGGTTACTTGACAGCTGTCTCGTCACGTGGTATTTTTTGTTTACCTTTATTTAACTACCTAAACCTATGGAGTATAGGGAGTTGTACTTGTATTAATTAATGATCACACATTCTATCCGGTGTCACATTCCGTGGTGTTACCTTACTTCCTCAAGGAGTACGCGAAGAAATGTCACTTGGAAGGCTTCATGTCGATATGTTTGGTATCAAATAGCATTAGGGTGGTTAAGGTGTTCAAATTCTGTTAGTAATAATTATATCGCTATATAGAGGATTAAGGTACTATCGAAGAAACGCATTTCTGTAAGAACTATTCTTGCTTGAAGCGCTCGGCCGCTATAGTATCGCTTACGCTCAATGATTTTCCGTCCTTTGCTGGGACAGTTCTCATGTTTTTTGATTACATGCTTATTTATTTATTTAGTTTTTAAGTATAAAAATTATGTATTAGGTAAGTCGAAACTGTTTGTACTCCCCGTCACTTGTCCTTTTAAGGGTTCATTAGAAAACCAGCGTCAGACAGCATCTGTCTGGCATTAATGCTGAAATGAACCTTTTTGGCGCAGCCGTGAGGCACACTATTGTTAAAATATTTTTTTAAATTTTATTTATATTTTGTGTTTCACGAACTGTGTCCAAATAAATATTTTTTCTTTCTTTTCTTCTTTCTTTACCTACGAAAAAAAAGGACGTGTGCACGGGATTTTGTTTTCAAAATGCTTAGATATGCGTTACCCTGATGGTACTTTGGAATTTACTCACGATAAAGTTTTTTGTTTGGTTTGGTAGAAAATACGAAGTGGTTAAAAGAGAATTCACAACATAACATAACATCACGCCTTGTTTCCCTAAAGGGTTAGGCAGAGGTGTACTGACACTCACATTTCGAAAGTTATATAGTGTGAGTCTTTATAACGTTCACATATCGAAATGAGGGAATCTATGCTTAATTTTAACGACGGTTTGTTTTAATCTATTTTTTTTTGTATATAGGTATATATTTTTTATAAGTTACGTAATTGAGCATTGAGAAATTTTACGTATATTGTAAAAATTTATGAAAAAAAAAACAGATTTTTGCTAAAAAAAAACATGTTAATTTTCATAGATTTTATTCCACAATTTTCATTTTATGAGGACACCTAATTACTTTCAATCATTATAGAGTATGTTTCATCGCGATAGATCATTTAGTTTGAAAGTTACACCGTTTTGTTTAGTAATTCCATTAAAAATAAATAGTCAAATATTATTTCCGTCAGTAAAATTAAGCATAGATTCCCTCATTTTGACATGTGCACATTATAAATACTCACACTGTATTTTAAGTACACAAAAAGCAGACTCCGTGCTGCTACTGAGAAATGTTTTTAGAATTCAGAAACAGAAAATTCTTTATTAAAAATCGTCCAAAACATTGAAATAACGATGCACCGAACCATCAAAACATTTTAGCGTGATACAACTTTACTTTCAAAATACTGTACAAATTGATTCTGTAAACTTTGTTATTTGACATTGAGCCTCTCCATTTTGTGCAAGTATGAGTTTTTACCTGTCAAATGGTCAAGGATTCAATGCTTTCCACCGTGATAACATAGCTAATTGATATTTAATTACACGTGCTATTTTTTAGGTAACAACGGATACAATATTATTTTACAATCGTAATTTCAAGTATAAAGAAAAAAAATTGTGCAACAACAAGGGTAAATTGAATAGGTACCTATGTGCCGTAATATTGTAAGTCTAGATAAATAAATTAAACAATATTCATATTATATCATTTGTAACATTGTAAATGGATACAATATTATTTTAAAATCGTACTTAAATACGTAATTTCAAGTTTTTTTTAAAGTACCTGGACGACCGAGCTCTGCTCTGGTGAAAATAGAGAATGCTCATTTAGTAGTATAGGATAGTACCTACTAATTCCATACTGCCATGATAGTAGGTACTTACTAATTCCATGCTGCCATGATAGTAGGTACTTACTAATTCCATGCTGCCCATGATCATTATTCTAATGTCATTATTGTCATGTCAATTCATTATCTTGTAGAACAACTTTGGCCGTCCGAGCTCTGCTCGGGTAAAAATGCGGAGAAAACTAATTTTCCCAGATATGAATGAAAATAAAGTTGGCACCCCCACTTTCGAAAAATGAAAATCTAAATAGGTGATAATTTCGAGCTAATTAAGGACAATTTAGGACTGCAAGAAAAAAATTTCAGACCAACCCCCTCTTCGAGATATTCAAAATTTTCAATGGGGGTGCTAACTAGTAATTAAGTTAGCACCCCCACGGCATTTAAATGTTCACTAAAAAAGTTTTATGTATGTCATAATTTCGAGCTCATTAAGGACTACAAATGCCGCATCAAACCACCCCCCATGTACAACCCCCCACCCCCTATCCGTAAAAAACATGAAAAAATCAAATCAAAAAATAAATTCTCACCACTATAATTCCTAGCATAAAATTGTAGACTGCCAAGTACAAAAATAAAAACATCCCTTAAACCACCCCTTGACCAAACTTCCCGAAAATAACATCTAATTTATACGAAAATTTCTCTTCTTCATACATAAACTGTAAATCAATTATTAATGTATTATTATAACTACTACTTGCAACATCCCCAAAAAACTACCCCTTGACTGATGCTTAGTTCAAAATGTTAAACGTACTTCAAAAAATTATTAAAACTCCAAACCGTGCAGATGAAAATCTAAGACGGTGAAAATTTTGAACTAATTAAGGACTATTTTGGACTGCAAGAAAAAAAATTCAGACCAGCCCGCCCTTCGAGATATTCAAAATTTTCAATGGGGTTGCTAACTAGTAATCAAGTTAGCACCCCCACAGCATTTAAATGTACACTAAAAAAGTTTTATGTATGTCATAATTTCGAGCTCATTAAGGACTATTTTGGGCTGCAAGAAAAAAAATTCAGACCAACCCCCTCTTCGAGATATTCAAAATTTTCAATGGGGTTGCTAACTAACCACAGCATTTATTTAAATGTACACTAAAAAAGTTTTATGTATGTCATAATTACGCGCTCATTAAGGACTACAAATGCCGAAAAAAAAAATTGTATCGGTAACGTTACAATTTTTTTTCTCGCTTTGCACATTTCGGATTTATAAAGGACGACGTATTTATTGTTTAAAAATTTTCATTAATATATTTAGAATTTCAAACTACTTAAAGACTGCACGTTTGCAGTTTTAATAACTTAATGAAGTACCTACGTTTAACAATTTGAACTAAGCATCAGTCAAGGGGGGGTTTTTTTTTGTTTTATGTTATTTTCGGGAACCAAAGTTCCCGAAAATAACATCTAGGGGGGTGGGGGGTTGTACATGGGGGGTGGGTTGATGCGGCATTTGTAGTCCTTAATGAGCTCGAAATTATGACATACATAAAACTTTTTTAGTGTACATTTAAATAAATGCTGTGGCTGGTTAGCAACCCCATTGAAAATTTTGAATATCTCGAATGGGGGGCTGGTCTGAATTTTTTTTCTTGCAGTCCAATATAGTCCTTAATGAGCTCGAAATTATGACATACATAAAACTTTATAATGTACATTTACATAAATGCTGTGGCTGGTTAGCAACCCCATTGAAAATTTTGAATATCCCGAAGGGGGGGCTGGTCTGAATTTTTTTTCTTGCAGTCCAAAATAGTCCTTAATGAGCTCGAAATTATAACATACATAAAACTTTATAATGTACATTTACATAAATGCTGTGGCTAGTTAGCAACCCCATTGAAAATTTTGAAAATCTCGAAGGGGGGGTTAGTCTGAAACATTTTTCTTGCAGTCCAAAATAGTCCTTAATGAGCTCGAAATTATGACATACATAAAACTTTTTTAGTGTACATTTAAATGCTGTGGGGGTGCTAACTTAATTACTAGTTAGCATTGAAAATTTTGAATATCTCGAAGGGGGGGCTGGTCTGAATTTTTTTTCTTGCAGTCCAAAATAGTCCTTAATGAGCTCGAAATTATGACATACATAAAACTTTTTTAGTGTATATTTACATAAATGCTGTGGCTAGTTAGCAACCCCATTGATAATTTTGAATATCTCGAAGGGGGGGTTGGTCTGAAATTTTTTTCTTGCAGTCCAAAATAGTCCTTAATGAGCTCGAAATTATGACATACATAAAACTTTTTTAGTGTACATTTAAATGCTGTGGGGGTGCTAACTTAATTACTAGTTAGCATTGAAAATTTTGAATATCTCGAGGGGGGGGTTAGTCTGAATTTTTTTTCTTGCAGTCCAAAATAGTCCTTAATGAGCTCGAAATTATGACATACATAAAACTTTTTTAGTGTACATTTAAATGCTGTGGGGGTGCTAACTTGATTACTAGTTAGCAACCCCATTAAAAATTTTGAATATCTCGAAAGGGGGCTGGTCTGAAATTTTTTTCGTGCAGTCCAAAATAGTCCTTAATTAGCTCGAAATTTTCACCGTTTTACATTTTCATCTGCACGGTTTGGAGTTTTAATAATTTTTTGAAGTACGTTTCACATTTTGAACTAAGCATCAGTCAAGGGGTAGTTTTTTGGGGATGTTGCAAGTAGTAGTTGTAATTATACATTAATAATTGATTTACAGTTTATGTATGAAGAAGAGAAATTTTCGTATAAATTAGATGTTATTTTCGGGAAGTTTGGTCAAGGGGTGGCTTAAGGGATGTTTTTATTTTTGTACTTGGCAGTCTACAATTCTATGCTAGGAATTATAGTGGTGAGAATTTATTTTTTAGATTTGATTTTTTCATGTTTTTTACGGATAGGGGGTGGGGGGTTGTTCATGGGGGGTGGGTTGATGCGGCATTTGTAGTCCTTAATGAGCTCGAAATTATGACATATATAAAACTTTCTTAGTGAACATTTAAATGCCGTGGGGGTGCTAACTTAATTACTAGTTAGCACCCCCATTGAAAATTTTGAATATCTCGAAGGGGGGGTTGGTCTGAAATTTTTTTCTTGCAGTCCTAAATTGTCCTTAATTAGCTCGAAATTATCACTGTTTTAGATTTTCATTTTTCGAAAGTGGGGGTGCCAACTTTATTTTCATCAGATATGAGACCTAGCTAAATTGATTTTTCGCCCCTAATAACCTCTATATTGCAATATTCATCGAAATCGTTAGAGCCGTTTTCGAGAACGTGATTACAAATATATATACATACAAATATTGCCCATTTAATAGTACTTTTTGTAACGATTGTGAATGGATACAATATTATTTTAAAATCGTACTTAAGTATGTAATTTTAAGTTTTTTTTTTAAATAAAATTTCTGCAACAATAACAATCGCAATGAGGTTAAATACCTTACCTCAGTGTCTGAATTTTGGTATTGTAAAGTCTATTATATAGTAGGTAGGTACCTATGTACGTAAGCCACTCGGTTACGTCCACGTCTCTAGGCTTTCTGATATGCATTCCTGTGTTCTACATAACTTTCAGTAACTACTCCTCTTTAATTATCGTTAAAAGCTTGTAAATGCTACTATTAATAAAGCAATTATGAGTATGACCATAAAAGAAACAAAATAACATTCTTTCAAATCCACTTCCCACATAATCTTAATTTGCAAAACTATACTTATAGTAAGGTATCTAATACGGTACGGTACCTAATTAAAAGAGCCATTTAAGTATTATTTTAATTACTTTTAACTATGATTTATTAGACATAAATAACTATGGTATGTTCTAAAAGTATGTCTCGAAAATGTAAACAAATGTTTCAGAAAACGTACCCGTTGATGTCAATTTGTAGTGCCACATACAATAGAGTGCTTTATTTTATTATTTTAATACCGAAATTCTAATTTTAAATCACCTTAAAGATGTTATTCATTTGATTTTTCAATTACAATTTAATAATGTTATTAAAACAATAAATTTGAAAAGAGTGGTGGGATTTAAAGTTTTGTTACTTATTCCCTTATTACCTGAACTGTACCCCATAACGTAATTTATTTTCGTAAACAATTTTGCCTAATTTGTTACATTTTGACAGTTCAACAACACACATTGCGTTATTGACGTTGTTGAGCAGATTTTTTTTCCAACTTATGAAGCAATAGATTAGCAATCTGTTTCATATCGAAACAGATTGTGTTGTATTACGCAATTAGGGCACAGGATTTATTTACACTTCGATCTAATACTTTTTGTACAGACAATAGTAGGAATACCGAATATAGTCTCAAATACAGCAATATGAGGATTCTTCGAACTAATGAGTATGCGCGTGGGCAAGCCCGTTTTACCCACGCCCGGTGACCTAGCGAACTTGAAATAAGTAAAGAAACCACAGACTGCTTTATATAGCGTTCGTTTGTTACATTCTTTAGGTTGTAGTTAAACAATACTATGGGAATGTGATTTCTTATAGCAGCTATTATAAATCACAATAAGTACTTATAAAGGCGAATTTCACTAATAAAACTGAACGCGATCAGCACATAAACCACGTTTAGGAGCTGTCAGTGTCATTATTTTCTTTGTAAAACTGACAGCTTTTAAACTGGTTTAAATCTGCTGATTACGTTCAGTTTCATAGGCGAAATTCGCACTTTATTTTTGTTGTTGTTTATTTTTATTTATTTGTGACATCATGATGCCCCGTTTTGCGTAGGTAATGCACATACAGTAGAACCATCAAACCAAAAACAATATTTTAACGCTAAACGTGAAATTCAGGGTTCATCCTTAAGGTACCCGATCCTTGAGGGACCCGTCCTTTAGGGCCCAGATCCTTGAGAACCCCGATAAATTTGATTATCTTTTTTTTTGTTATTTTTGCCATTATCGTGCTAGTGTACCATCGATACAAAAAGTCAAAGTCAAAGTTTTTATTAATGCGATTTTTGGTGATACAACAGGGTCTTAAAAATATTTTATAGTGCTCAAAAATCTACCCTACAAAGGCATGCATTGTTAAATTACAATATTAGAAATTAAAATTAAGTTAAAAATTACATGAAACATAATGAACAATCAATAAAATTAATAATCAATAGAAATTAAAAACAAGATATATTAGATTGTCATAAATTTGTAGACATATGAATATTACATTAAAACATAAATACATAAAATGGTCAAATTTTATCAACTAGGAATTCGTCAATGGTATAGTAGCATTTATCTATTAAAAATTTACTTAGTTTACGTTTAAATTGTGTCAAGTTTAAATCTTTTATGTCATTTGGTAGCTTATTAAAAAATTTTGGAGCCATGCAAAGTATGCTCTTGTGCATAAGAGCGGTTTTAGAACTTCTTAGGCATAATTCATGGCGATATTTTGGTCTTATGGATCGATAGCTTTGTTCTGAAGCTTTTTTAAATAAATCACCGTTTTTCTTTACGAACAAAGCGGTCTCGTATATGTAAAGACAAGGTAACGTTAATATTTTTAAGGAAATAAAATGCGGTTTGCAACTTTCGGTTGATTTAAGATTGCATATGGACCTAATGCACCTCTTTTGTGCTTAAAAGTTCTTTAAAGTACATTAATTAAATAATGTGTAAGTTTGGTTAAGGCAACCTAGTCTAGAGTTAAACTGATATAATTTAATGTTATTCCATATTTTAAATCCCTAGAAATACTAAAGACGAGCCAGAAAAGTGGATCCATTGTTAAAAAAATCTACCTGGCCACTAACTAGTTATAATGAAACAATAGAAATACCATTAAACCAATAAATATACCAATAAATCTGTCTCTTTTACGCATGCATAACAATGTACTTTTCTATCTCTTTCAATCATGCGAAATAATTACTAATAGCACTAAGCAAATAATAAGAAAGTTTAGTGAGTCACACGAAGATGTCGGGGGAAGGACCTTCTGGAGGGCTTAAGTGGAATCATAATTTAACAAGAAATAGATTAGGTGAAAGAAGGTGGAAGTAATCAAAAACTTATATTATTTAATCGAGAAAATGCTATATCTGGAGCTCCTAATATTAAAGGAACAAGTCAATTTCCAAAAATAAAATAAAACGTACGCGTGTTTTATAAGCTGCATTATGGACCTAAAAGCGGTGAAATAAGAGCTACTTTATTAGCAACTGTGTTATTACTTAATTCCAACTGATTAATAATTTTGTTAGTTTAACACTTTTGTTGGCAATTATACTTTAAACGACATTGGCATTTTATCAAATTTATAGAGGTTCTCAAGGATCGGGGCTCTAAAGGACGGGTCCCTCAAGGATCGGGTACCTCAAGGAAAAACCCGAAATTCAGAATTGACTGACAGTCCGTCAAACACTAGCTGATACTAGCTATACCATGATTGAGGAGCTCGTGGGTAAGTAATAACAGCCGCACGGTTCGATCCATCAGGTTAAGCTACGCTTGCCGAGGTTGGTCTGTGGATGGGTGACCATCTTAACATTACGAGATTCCTCCGTGCCTCGGAAAGCACGTTAAGCCGTTAGTCCCGACTGTCATTCGTGGATCTTTGACAGTCGTTACGGGTCGTCAGAAGCCCGAAAGTCTGACAATCAGTCTTACCAAAGGGTATTGTATTACCCAGTAACTGGGTTGTGGAGGTCAGATAGGCAGTCGGTCCATGTAAAATACGGTATTCAGCAGCATCTGGTTAGACTGGAAGCGGACCCCAACATAGTTGGGAAAAGGCTAGGCAGATCATGACTAGCTATACTATGATTGCCAAAAGTACCACAATTGGTAATCGGATAAAGGATAAGTACCTAATATAATCAATAATGATAACAATCGTGGGAAAAGCCTAAACTCAATTTTGTAAACTCCATTGACTCGACTTCTTAAGTAGCTCAGCTTTTGGCTGACACATGCCTTAATCACGGACCACCCACAGAAGAATTACGTCAATTTCCTCAACAAACACACCTTTTTCAATTATTTATGCTCTGTGATATATTTTTATTATAATTTAATCTGACCATATGGGAACCTGTTGTGGCAAGAACAGTTTAACCTTTCAAGAATGTGTCTCTCTGTCTCTTGTAAAGATTAAGTCATTCCATCTCGTGTTTTCATGCATACTCAGAATTTAGATGAGCCTCGAATCCACTGTACCTATACCTATCTTTTTTAAATTTATTTCTGTAAGTAGGTTTGTATACAAACAGTTCAACAACTCATTAGTTCGCTCACACATAAATTACCTAATCGAAATCTGGAGATGCACCACCAAATCTACGATTAAACATCTACAAATAGCATAAAATAAATGATTAAACTTCAATTCAACTACGATTATCACACACCTACATCCGAACTAAACAAACACATCAAGCTAATGAGCACTTATCAACCAAAATCTTAACAAAACCATACACACACATAAAAACATCCAAATACAGCCAAAGAAACCCCAACCAAATACAGACGCACACCCCGCGGACGCCATTGGAGAAAAATATAAAATACGAAGGCGTACAACTTTACAATAATGTATCGGCAGATATCAGGAGCACATCCTCTTTTAACATATTTAAAACTAAACTCAAACAGTACGTCACTAACAACACAAAACTATTAAGTTAACGACATATACCAGTCTTGCACATAAAATGCGACACCGTACCTAACTGCATAAAAAAAAAACTATTAGCTATTAGACTACACTTACTTTAGTTATGTATTTATTCGCTAAATGAACAATATATGTTCTTTTAGAATAAATAAAGAATCTTCAAACCCAAAATGGCGTCATCGGGACAATTTCCGCCCACCCCACCAATGCAAGACAAGAGATATTTTGTGGAATTAAAAAATAACAGGGTATTTCCTTAAATATTCATCCCTCCGTAAGTTGGGTTCCCATTAAGCAAAGTTTTGATATCTCTGTTGCACGCAGGGCTACCAACCCTGCATTCCGAATTACGCTAAAAGTGATAATATCGCGATTCCGACCAAATTTAATAGTCACAAAGTTTAAGGGCTATTGAGTAATAATTGTGACTATAAAATTTGGTCGGATTCGCGATATAATCACTTTTAGCTTAACTCGGAATGCGGCGCAAGACGGTTCGTGCAAGTAAAGTTACATAGTTCATCATAACTCACGAATCGTGTACCTATAACTGACAATAGAATTATCGTGGAATTATCAATAACAAATGAATACAATTATTTTAATAACACTTAATAACAGTATAGGTACTACTGATGAAGTGTATGTTAGTTAATCGGGCATACATGAAATATACATGATCATTGGATGAATAACACGTTCACGTTGGGCTTGAATATCTTTCTAACATTCATAATATGTAGTAGATACTGTACAGATGGGACATAGGCCTCCTCTCTGTGCAAGGGAGTGGGCCGTAATGCACTACGCGGGCCCAGTGCGGGTTGGTAGAAGCTAATTAATTGCAGGCCAATCACGATGCTCTCTGGGAAAATGGCAATAATGTCGACTCTAATACCTAGGTAGCGACACAGAATAGTATAGAAAGCGCACTCCGCATTTTTGCAATGAAACTCCAGGCACGGTTGCGAATAAGGGCCGAAAGGGAAATCGTGGCCCCCGCCAACATGGCAACTGAAGAAACAGGGGTGGGTTTTAGTCAGTAAGAGTCTGACACGCTCTCCCCTCCCGTTCCACCCAGAGCGGGAGAAGTTATGTGGGTTTTAGTCGGTAAGAGTCAAGACAAGACAAAGAAGTTATTTGATAATTTACGACTCAAAAAAAAAAAGGTATGAAGCTACAAGTACCCAGCGGGCTCGTCTTGTCGGGCCAATTCAGTGAGTGTAACGTAGTCAGAAGATATAAGAGTTACGCGATTGAAAGAGAGGCAACTTCTAGATGAATATAACTGTAGGTAATTAGCTCTGTGCGACCTGAATTGCACTTTATTGTGTCGTAACAAGAATCACTTTTTATTTAAATGATATTGCGAAGTGAACCATCTGAATTAATCTGTGGTACCAACTGAATTCTTCTATTTCAGAAGAATATCGTAGGTGCAATAAATTACTGTTCAATTTATTACGGAAAAAACGAGCTGCTGATGGAAAAAAGTGTAGGCTTAAGAGGCCTATTTTGTAGAATCCAATAAATCCGCATCGATATAACATTTCATCTAGCCAGCAATTAACATATTCAGGTAACGTCACGTCATCAGATATAACCGCTAATGTTCCGCTCGTTTTAAACTCGTCGTCATCAAGGTTATAGCGTAGGTATATGGTCTATAACACTAGTAATTTATTGGCGCCTCTCGCGTTTTTATGGAGGAAATTGTAAATGACGAATATGTAACCCTGAGGCCATAATCATAATTATTATATTCTATTAATACCAAACACACGTTACTGAGAATTTCAACATACTCAATGAAGCAATAGATTTGGATAATCATCATCTAGAAACTATCATTTCAGACAATGAAGAAAGACACAGTAAGGCAATAATAAGAACGGTGACATAGATCAAAGTCTCAAAATAACAAGATATCTCCAATCATTAAATAAGAGATGAGTACGCAAGAAGACGAGACATTGACCCTTGCAATCCGGTCAACGGTGAAGGTAACATTCTTTATAGCGGAAATAACTTGTAATCTGTTCAACTATAGTGTCGATAAGAATTATTTCTTTATGCTTCCATCCCTTAACAGGAAGGAGATAACACGTTTATCAAAGCCAGGTGCAACTGAAGTCACAAAGTTCAGTAGAAACGTGTTGGGACAGGTAGTAACGTGTTTAAGAGCATCGATATGGAATTTAATGTCGATAAGTATATTAAGCGTGAAATTACAAATTAAGGGAAGAATCTCCGGTGCGGCCAGTTGCATTTTAAAATTAGGAAGGTAATTCGTAAAGAAAAACTTTACTCCTTTGGGAGTTTGGGAGTCAAAAAATAAGTGCAGTTCTAATATTGTCCTACTTCATAAAGTAAAATTCTTGATACTTCGCACAAGATTAACTTCCGCCAGTAAGGTGAATAAAATTTGCGTCGGTTTGTGGATAATTCACTACGACCATAGTATGATTTATTTCATTCATAAAGTACAGAAACCACAAAACTCCAGACAATGACCAGTCACGATCTACAGCCCAGCAATTATAAGTTGGTCACAGCAAACCCAGCAAGGCATAACTAACTCATAAGCTACGGCAGATTCACTCGGCTCGGTTACACATTCAATATAACTAGAGCAGAACACCACAATAGAGTCGTCGACTTATATCCGACACGGTGTTAAATGTCAGGTTTTATGAAAAAGTGTTAAAACGTTTTTAGAGAAGCGTTCTAAATACTTGAGTTTAGGTCAATTATGTTAGACGCTGAAAATGGAATTTGTAATTGGGACTTGCGAAAGCTAAATACAGACATATCGCCAGCAATAACTCCTGTACGCGAAAATCTAAAAGTAATACCTAAAAATGATTAATAATTATTTGTGTGCCCCAAGGGGTTATCTTTGGCCCTATAATGAAATGAATGAATAGATATAAAAGCGATACCAAGCTGGAAACAATGACGTTTTGGAAATTTTTATTTAGTTTAACTTAAAGGTTATACAACAAACCCTTCTATTACATCTAGGACAGGTGACAACAACCTGTGTTCAACCTGATTTTCCTAATCATTGTTAAGGCAAGATGACAGTCAGATGCTTGGCTCATTATGCATGGTAAAGCTGTTTTTCCACGCACGACTGATAGAAATCTAAAGCAAAGCTTTGGCAGCAGTCACTAGGTTAAAGAAGACAACCACTAAGGAATTTTAAACTATTCAAAGTAACAAATGACACTATTAACCGCTTCATTGATTTTTTAAATCCCATTTTGTATATAGTTCGAATACTCAATGGAATCTACCAAATTAGAAATTAATTTGAGACATTTCAAACGGTCGAATTTGAATTTAGAGTGGCACTGATTCTTAAATGTCAGTTCTATTAATAAGGTCTAATTTAAATAGTTAAAAAAAACTTTTGCAAAGTTAATTGCTATGCAATCTTGTGGATTGTGGTTATTATCTGATGGTACAGTTTCATACGCCTATATAATACATGTTTAGCTACCTGCTACCTCCAGTGTCTCCGTTCCAGTATAAGTTCAAATCGTGGTTCAAATATTTTGAATCCTGCGCGGGATTCGTCTCAGTCTGTTTGAATCTTCATCTTTCTTGAATCTGTCCCTCCTTATTCCGCACTGGTTTGATAGTTCAAAAATAATCCGTACTAAAGATTTGATGTATGCACCCTTACTTCGTACCGTGGCTTTTACGCCTCCTGATTATGAAGGTAGGAACAAAACACCCGATGCATGATCCTCAAGAGTTTCATAATCTTCGTTTTTTTCCAACTCATTAACTTCTTTATCTTAAGCCTCATTGACACTTGCCGTTACAGTGATTACACAAATGTGTACACATTAACAAAAGGCAGAGTCGGTGAACTTAGCACGTGTAGAGGTGTATTTATAAACTGTAGTGCTAATGAATCAGTATTGATGACTCAGTTCAGTCAGGATGGTGTTGAAAAACATGCGAATAAATGTTGAGTGGCGTAAGTCGATATCGGTGACGCGGAAATGTGTTTAGAGTTTGGACTCATGTTTCCTGATTTATTTTAATAAACTTAGGTTTATCCCACTTTAACAATTAAAGAAGCGTTTGTTCTGCAACCAAACAGAAATAGTAGAAATGAATGAGGCTTTAGTAAATCGTCCAATTATAAAACATTTACATGGCACAGGAAAATAAGCAGAAACCACCTTGCTCAAACTCTCTCTATCGAAAGGACATTAAATCAAAATGATACATAGGTACTTCTTGGAATTCAAAAGTTACCTTACCACAGCAATCTTTCAAAAAAACTTGATTCGTAGATGACCGGAAATAATTGGGATAGCCCGAGCGAGCGGCCTTGCCCAAGGACTGGCCCTTGGGTTTTTTTTTCACGTTTTTATTTGGAATTCATTTCGATGAGTTACAATTTACGAACAAAGATAGTGTTTAACTTTGAACTGTGTGTTTTGAGAAGCGTATGTACGACTACGTGGTGAATCAATATTTTGATATTAAGATAATGTAACTTAGAAACAGCCTACAATCAAAATATGTGTAAATCAAACAGAGATTGTAGAAAAGTTGTCCTTATTAATTGCCAGAAAGATGCTGTGAAGGATGATATTAGGGCTCGTAAATAGGCTTTTGTAGATCTTGTATGATAAAAATATTACGAGAATCTGGGTCTTAGAAAGGTGAAAATTAATGTCGCTTAACAAATGAAGATTGCCGAGTTAAGATTAAGTATTCTCTTGTTATTAAACCTGGTCGCTTCATTCGACAAGAGCTATAGAATCCATTTCTGACATAATACCCTCAACAACCATCGAAACAGATTTATAGGAATGTGTAATAGATTAATCGTGATCTTTTCCTCATCGACCCGAAAATAACAGATTATGAACGGTACCAAGAAATGCTTTAGAAAAAATCTATGGTCGCACATCTATCATCGCTCACTAATGTTATTACAGTAAATTACATTCCCAAGTTCTATATATACATAATACAACCGATGATATGACTATAGTCTTCATTATGATATATATTTTATAAGGCGAATTTCTCTAATGAAATGAAAAGCGATCAACGCATCTAAGCCGCGTTCAAGAGCTGTCAATGTCATCATTGTTGTGAAATATTGACACTGACAGGTGTTGAACGACGGTTAGAAGTGCTGATCGTGTTCAGTTTCATTGGTGAACTTCGCCCTAAGACTGCTAGAAAGATGGTTTACAAGGACCCCCATCATGCGCTCTGCTACGAACTTGAAGAATTCCTTCTTCATCTATCACGCCTTTTACAATTAGTGGGAAGTCGTCTTTAAGTCTTAGAAGGACTTCTTTCTCATTGCTTGTTTCTATTTCTATTTTCCCGTCAACTGTCTCATCTACTGTAGACAGATCTACATCTATTGATTCTTAAAATACAGCTCTTTATGGGATAACTATTAGGTCATTCGATGGTATGTGCTCCACCACAGTGAAATGAAATGAAATTGTTTATTCTGTAAATAGGATATCGGAATCACTTTTACACAGCATATTTAAAAATAAAAATAAGCTAGATGAGGGCGGCGTTACCTATCTGATTACTCTGAGAAAAAAGGCCGAAACAAACTCAGAAGTCACAGTCTCTTTAGACTCCAGACATAAATCTTGATCAGTAGTGCTTATTCTGTAAAAATCTCACCGTGATAACTTAGGTAAAGTGAGCTGCCAATAGTGTCAATTCTTAGCAACTGACAGCACACTCCACGCTCACTTCACCTAAGATAGCACGGTGAGATGGTTATAGAATAGCACTACAGATCACGTAAAGGCAATGTACATTAGTGTCTTAAAATGACCTCTTGAGGAAAGAACCACACAGATTTGAGAGGATCTGTCCAGTCAGTGCAAGCATTTGTCAGTAATCGTGGAGCTCAACTCAGAACTTAAGGAATACAACATGAACTTCAAGAGATACAAATACCAATATTTTAAATGTCTTTCATTCAGAATAAAGAATTCGCGATCAAATTCATCAAGACATTTGAATACTTACCTGACTTAATTCTAGCACTTAATTTGACATCGAATATATATCAATCACAATTCATTGATCAGGGCAAATTCTGTCAAAATAAACCTAATCTTCACGCAATTGAATAAGGTTTAATTTTCTTTGTGTAATCTTGTATTGAGAGAACCGGTCTTGAATGACCTCGGGTATGGAGCATACGGATAGAATAACGATTCAGAATTCCATACGAGGTTCGTTCACGAGGCTTGATGTGTAACATCACGGATTTCCGTTATTGGTAGGCAGAGAAGCAGGTGCGCCATTCTTAGACAAGGTTGGGTAATTAGCCATACGAAGATACTGTAAACTTAGATTAAAATGCCTATTATTGTTGAATATACTTTCAGTGTAAAATTCACTTAAGATTTGCCCCAGTCTATAAGGCTTTCAGATAGAAGTCATGCCATGGGTTTTGAATATAGATTTACTGAGACAGAGACCTAATAGGATTTGAAAGTTTAAATTTAAAGAGCTACAGCTAGCAGATCTGTAGATAAAAGCGCTTTATCTGTTGCCAAACCATCATTATTAAATCATTTAAATTAAAATACGCAGGTAGTTTTATAAACGTAAAGGGTCTTGCAAGGAATAAGTGCATGTAGTTGAATAGGACGCAAATAAAAGAATTCTGTTTCACACGATCGAGATTCTTCAACAAAAGGTAGGAGTTTTTTAAACGTATGTTCTCATGAGAAAGCTCATTCAAAAGATTTTGGTCTTTTTGGGCGCTTTTATTTGATTTTTTCTTTAATCTACTGTAGACATGGTAGTTTTGTTTTATGGGATGGGGATATAACACAGTAGTAGTTCTGTGTAACAAAACAGTTATTTTATTGTGCCTTCATTGAAAAATACACGAGTGAATTTGCTATAAATAAGAAATTGGGAGAAGTTAGACTTTTCGATTGATTGACATACAAAGATGAAAATCCAAATGCAAAAACATAGAAACTATCACAAGACAGTTTGAGAAAAGAGAGACACATAATTATGTATTCTTTTAAGTATAAAGCAACTATAAAAAAACTGACTGTTTAGTGTAGAATGTAGATGATTGTTATTTAAACAAGATAACACACTGAGACTGATCTAAGGCTGTCCACACAAAATCCATTCACCACATCACAAAAACTCGATGCATCCACACTTTTAGTGAAAGTATCGTGTTGCCAGAAGGCCAGTACAATCCTTTTACCTTTTTCGCAAGGTCCTAGTGACAAAACTCTCAAAAATGTTAACAAAAATGAGACAACCAGCCTAGCTGAGTTGTCTAACGGCCAGTGGCCACTACAGGTTCAAGATGACTTTCGTGATAATAAGGTCTCGATTATAAGTTTCTTGGGGAGAAGTTCTCCTCATGACCTTAAATCCTTCAGGCATAGGCAACTAAAGTCATCGTTTGAATTACAAATGTTGGAAGATGCATTGATCTACTTCTTTAGCGTCTTCTGCGCTTGCATTGACAGTAGATCATTATTGTTATTATGAGCTCGTACTGTCCCACTGGAGGGCAAAGGCATCCTTTTCCAGTTCTTCTCCTTTTTCCGGTCTTCTGCAATTTTGGGCCAATCTTTTAAAAACGAGTTTACCTAATCCCGCCATCTCTTCCTAGGTTTGCCGCGTTGTCGTTTTCTGGCTTTTGGGATCCTTATATAATATTTATTAGATTAGTTTTGCTCATCTTGGGAGTAAATTATGCTGGAATAATCAGAATATCTAGTCAGTTAGCACGCCGGAGTTTCGCCACTTCTAGAGGCTATATTGAAAACATTGTTCGACAAGGTGAACAGCCCCTTCATTAGGCACTGGATGCGGAGACATGTGCCAACATGTGTTGAGCCACGTAGTTATTAATTGTTGTTAGGTTAGTTTGTAAGTTTTACTAACAAAGTTTTTAAGTCTTTGCTAGACCTACTTTTTGTGTGATCCGAAATAAATGAAACATATATTTCCTCGTATGAAAGCACTCTTAGCTATGCGTCGCATTATGCATTGTAGATACAATATTTACAAACTATAAATCCACTACAACGCACAGTTACTTACGACAGTTTAAATCAATTGTATGTACGCTATTCCCATACTAATTAACTTTGTCAGTAGCTTGTGTATTGCTTAGCATTTGACTAATATTTCAAGCACGTTTCATAAGAACAAAATGTGTCTAGAATGCGTTTATAATTCCATTATTTTAATTCTATGTGGGCGAGCTGACTGACCTGTAGACATGCACTATTTGAAGGTGCATTATAAACTGTTGGATGCACTATTAGATACAATTTCATTGCAAGCTGGTTTATGGCTTGGGGTCTACACTCAGAGCTCGGTGTGGCAACACGCCGTGTTCGAGTTCGCAACAAGTCCATCGTCATCCTGAGGATGCCTCGTTGAGAGGTGAAACACGTGTCGATTTATTTCAGGAGTTTTTTATGGCTCTTTAGAAATAGATAAGCGGAACAGGTTACTAAATATATCCACGTCTATTGTATTTTATAATGGATTTCCGCAAGGTCACGCCTGAATCAATTAACTGCTTAGGCATTCTTTTTAAGGAGTTCAATTTCATTTCTGGCTGTATCCCAAACTATCTTCTGCCCGCGACTTCGTTCGTGTGAAGTTTCTTGTTTTAGCATAAAATATAGCGTATGATACTTAGGAATAATGTAGTTTCCCATTAGTGAAATAATTTTGGAAATCGGATCAGTAGTTCCAAAGATTACTCCCAACATACAAACTCACAAATTTTAACTCTTTTTTTATTTTACTAACTAAATATTGCGATCGGTTTAAGAAGCCCTTAACAGATTTGTTGTGGTTTATTGGCAGCAGAGAACTGTCCTCTTTATAATATTATTATTATTAGTAAAAGCCCAGTTTTTGTCTTACATTCGAGACTTTTAAAGACGGCAAATATTTAGCAGTTAAGTAGAGGTAGCCCATTTTCTTTTCATTAACTTCTTTGCCAGTGGAAAAAGAAAGTCTCTCTTTAAAAAGACTAGAGCTTAGTTAACCAAAGACCACATCGCCAAAATAAATAATCCGGGTCGAAGGACCAAATTTGATATCATTGGTAGTAATATTTTCTTTACTTTTCAATATCCTGTTAAGTAATCCGAGCGGTATGTGCTCCAGTTTCAGTACCTACCACATTTTAAAGCTGTTACAAAATTAATTAAAGGAAATATTTACTCGAAACCGTAACAACAACTATGCATTTGTCTGCAATTTAAACAAAACACACATTCTCCGAAATATTTAACTCCATAACATAAACCCAATTCGTTTGGTTCGCAATACATTGAAGATTTTCTTCTGTTTTCTTGCTATTCAACTGTTCTATGCTAGCAATGGATCATGCAAATCTCGATACTGTTTAGCGATGTCGTTTGTTACGCGTTTCTCGGTGGAAACTTGCACCTGCCTTCTGATTTTGCCATAAATTATGAACACAGGTCGATTCTTGGTTAGAAAACAAGTTTGCACGCAATTATAGTCCGATAGCTCTTGAGAAATATGTTATTTGAATTCTTTTGGTCGTGTTTCTATGAGAACGACGAGAATAGATTTCTTGTAGTCGTCATGACTCTTGAAGTCTAGAATGTAGTTTATACTTGCATGGTCTGAACCAAGATGGGTTAGTTGGAAACAAATACAGAAGCATAATGGTTGAATGTCTGACGAAAAAGACCGACTCTTAATATGAAAACACTAAATAAAATGTGAGTATTTTTTTATGCTTTGTGAAAGGTACTAAAATTATTTGCCTCTGTACATGCAGCTAAAGCAGATCAATAAACTTTAAATAGGAAAGAACCCTTCGATACCGAAAACCACCTTCCAGAGTAAAAAAAAACTTTATTAGATCTTGATCCATATGATGTTAGTAAATAAAATGTACTACTTATAGACTCATTTCAATTTATAGCTTAACACATATTTTCTCTAACGAGGTGTATAGACGGCTAAAGACAATCTATTGTTATATAGCTAATTGTTTGGCATCACTCCAAGCCATACAAGAAGTATTAAGTTGCTTCCGACATTCTAATATGGTTCAAAATCTGGGAGGTCTGAGCTAAGTATTAGGATAATTACCCTTACTCAAATTTCGAATGCACCTTCGCGTTGTCATGTTTTGACATGTTTTTAATTTGCGTGGATACTATTAGATTTCTAAATTAGGTGCATCTGAACTGATTGAACTTATATTTTGCCAAACATCTGACATTGATCATTCCCTGATTGGCTCTCAATTTTCCAAACGTATTAAAAGCACAGCTGATGCGCCGACAAATTGACTTGCCATTGATACTACAAATAATTATTATCAAGTTCAATCCTGGTTCAACTTGGTCCTTTGGTACTAACAGCATCTCTGCTCACAAGTTCGATATTATAAGCCGAGTGTCTGAATGGCGCTGATGGCATTGCTTACAATAATTTGCAGTCGCCAAAGGTCAGAACCGAGAGACCTCTGCAACCGGTTCCATGTACAAAGTAGAAAATGATTTGCCTACTTAATGCTTTATTTTGTGTTCGTGCTTAGTTTATTGTTATTGTGCCTTTTAAATCACCTCTGTCCTTTGACCATGAGCGCTCATTGGCATGTGGTTGGTGAATGTATGGACACTGCTGAGTAATTATTTTCAGTCTTGGGATGCCTCATAAAGTTGGGATATTTGGAACAAGTTGCGAAGCTTTCAATAGAGCCAAACTCGAGAAGAAGAGCGAGATTCGAAAGATTTGATCTTGAATATTTTTTTATGCATTTACTTCAAACTCAATTCCGGTAGTTTTCGAAATTTTCGCATTCTCTAATTGGAATTATTTGTGGTAGTAGTCAATTCGTATATTACGTTCATTTACATTTTTATATTTTCGTCAATCTACAATATTCTTTTGGTCCTTCGTCCAAACTTTTGGTTCCTCCTCTCTACAAAATTTCATAACATTTTCTTATCTAAAACATCAAAATAGCACTTTCTGACCTGTCTATGTGCTAATGCTCCCTGAGATATGCGGTCACGGTATAAATACAGGCAACCCGGAAAGTAATACCGGTTCAGGCACGTAACGTAGGGTCGCATGCTCTGTCCTACATGCTTCGCTTTTCCCAAATACTGTTTAGCTTTGGAAGTGGTCTATAATTTTTAAAGGAATACTTATCTTGGGATTTATATTCAAGACTCTCTAAAAGTTTTGTTTGCTTCTTCAAACTTTCGTTGGCATTCGTTGCCTTAATCAATGTTTGTGTGTGTAATGTGAATGTGTTATATTCATGATATTGTATATTTATTACGTTATCTATGTGTGTTTTATTGAAATTTGTATGTGAATTTTATATCTGGCAATAATGAGATTTTATTTCATTTCATTCATTACGAAATTCAGGTTCGAGACGGTCTAGTTATCTGCACTGAAAATCTCATTCAGCTCTTTATATATTGTAGGTTGAAAGTCTGTGATGGAGATTAAATGATAGAGGACTTCTTTCACCACGAATAATATTGTACCTTTGTAGAAGCTTATTTTCAGGTTTCAGCTATTATGGTCTCTCATTTACCTAGAAAATATACCGGTACAGTTTAGATATAGTAAGTGATAAAGTAGTTATACTTGACGATAATCAAAGTCTTAACTATATTACAGCTAGTGCCACTACATCTTAGTGAACAGCTGATTATAATGCCACAACAACTCTTTGAGAGACTGTTGAAGTTTGCGTTAATGTTGTTTTGTTTTAATTTGATAGTCTTCGACGTATAGATATGTCAATTTGACAAATATCTATTATTTGAAT
Organism: Agrochola lychnidis; assembly: GCA_963680765.1. Classification (NCBI taxonomy): domain Eukaryota; kingdom Metazoa; phylum Arthropoda; class Insecta; order Lepidoptera; family Noctuidae; genus Agrochola; species Agrochola lychnidis. The sequence continues at coordinate 5,251,693 of OY796864.1, forward strand.
GGTGTCATCATTATGAGCTTTTTTTTCTAAATAATTTTGTTATGTCAGAATAGCTCTAGAATTTGAGCTATTGCATGGAATGAATGGTAGATTACCTACCATTACATACATTCCTTTGAAGCAAACCGCTCTGAATGCCATAATAGTCAAATGGATGCAGCAATCAACATCTTGAGGAAAAAACGATAACAGTAGCTAACGAGCTCAGCAGATTAACACAACTGTACAACACATTGATTTGATAGCATAACGGATCACATTCTCACGCAACTGAAAACGATATTAATACGTATGTGGATTGTGGATTAAAAACTTGATAAAGAACGGCCTAGGCGCGTGCGAGCCAATATCAACCGTTGAACACTAAGCATTTTTTATCGAATCATTCACGAATAACCGCCACTTCGGACCGTTAACACCTGCTTCGCTTACCTTACACAAACACACGCTGATAAAAACGAAACAATCTCAACGAACTGCCGAATTCCACAAAAAAACCTTAGAAGTTCTGCCATCAACAGTTATAGCATTAATTATACGAAAAATATTTAAAAACCCGATAGTCGAGTTGAAAACTTGAAGTTTTCTTACAGTTATGCCGTTGTGTAAGAGATAACCTGAATTGAGATAAGTCTGTTCGGAACTGAGCCAGCGACGCATGCCGCAAGTAATAACCTAACAGATTATAATATTTGTGTTGGTAATCTTCGGATTCCTATCTCTTGGAGAAATTGTTCTGATTCTGAGGGTCGTAAAGTAAACAAAATAAGTTTGTTTGATGACTTACCGTCCATTAGGCGCTGAAGGGGAATGCACCAATTTCACAGCAAAAAGGAACTGTATTGCACACACGAGCAAACAGCAAAGATTCAATGATAGCGTCAACGCACACAACGCTAATGTCACTTCGTACACCACTGCAAACTCCTCGGTAGCACTGGTTGCGGGCGCCGATATCTTCAGCAAGAACAACAACGCGAGGAGAGCCAGAAGCAAACTGACGAGGCACAACAACGCTAGCGAAGTCAAGGCCTCCTCCGTAGCCGCTCTCGTGCTCCTATTCCTGACGGTCGTCGGCCGATGCGGAGGTAGGCCTGTCGCGTTTCCATTCGCCAGCTTCGGGGGAGACGCAACAGATATGGGGGCGACGACTGACACTGGGGCGGTATTCGTTGCCGGTTGCGCTCCAGGGCTGACGCTCGCCGAGGTTCCCCCGACGGAGTGCTTCGAAGAATCCAGGGTTGACACGTTGAGGGGCAGGTGGTGGTGCGGCCGCCGCGGCATGTTCTGGTAGCGGTGGTCGGCATCGTTCGCCGCTGGCGGCCGCTGCGTATGTTTCAACATGGCGTTACTAGCACGCCGAGACTCGCCATCCCGCCGACTGGTTCTCCGGCATTCGGGCCGGTTTTATTGCACGACACAGCGACGCGGGCGCTCGGGCGACGGACGCGGGACGACTGACGGTGCTTCGTACCTGCGCGCGCGCGTATGTATGTCAATCAAACCAGAGGGCTGCACTGCAGGACTGCATGCAAAGGTCGCATCGGTTAACGAATCTACCCTAACAATAGAATAATGGCTGTTTAGGTCTCAATTCTATTCCTTGGATAAACAAGTAGCTTATTGATCGCAATAATACGAATGTTTACAAAACATAATTTTTACAGGTCACTTGTTTTTTGTTATGTCACTGTCATTGTTTGTGTGCAGCATTTTTTACTTACTCATTTGTAAACACGATGTTGTCTTCAAGACCCAAAGCCAAGCCTACAAAGATGCACCAAGTTCATAGTTATTCGTTTGTGTATTTATCCGTACCTAAGGACCAGCTTTAGAATTTTTAACGTCTTAAAATCGAAGGGTGAAAGTTTTCAGAAGGGAATCATATTTAGGCGCTGAGCAGACCGGATCCGGCAGTTTGTCCTATGTGTGTGTTAGATTTCTATACAATTCCAAATTGTCGGACGCCTAAGTGAACCCTTCGCAACTGCTACATTTAGCAAGCAATTATCAACGGAAAAATTATGTTTTTTTTTACTTTCATTCGACCTTTCTTAGCTATTTGCTAAATTGCATAATCATTATCCTTCTGCCCCTTATTCCAATTAGGGGTCGTCGCAGCATATGTTTTTCGTGCTTCTCACAAACAATCATAATATTGGTACATACCTATTTTATTCTAACTCCAAACTCTCCGATGACAGCCCTTAAAGCCTGTCTATGATTACGTAGAGAGCATTAAGAGGGGCGCAAAAAGCTGCACCCATGTACCTGCGTCTTCCAGGTATCAAGTTTACAGTTATCAAGACGCGTTCATCTTCAGTGTCATAATAACTACAATACGACAGAAAGTTTATGTTGCAAAAGTAGCACTAACTTTATTAACAGGGGCGTAGCTACCGCCGTATCAGCCGTATCAATGATACGCGCCAAGCTACAGGGGCCCCCAGGTGTGTAAGCAAAATATCGTGCAATATTATCCAAAACCTCAAATTCTTATTGATGAGGAACTTGTAATGAATGAAGCATTTAATTTAATTTATCTTCAATATAATATCAACAATTCTTAAATTTATTATTTTACAGGTTTAACACAGCTATTAACATTAGGTACTAAATTAAAAGACTAACTAACTATCTGTATAAATTAAGTATATTTAGGTAGGTACTTGTTTTTAAAAAAAATTACCGTAATATTCTTTCTTTGATGTTAAACAACTTTCTGTGCCTCTCCTTTAGAGGTACAGATAAATGTTGTTGTTTGTTGTTTGAGCAACAACAAAACATTACATACAACAGCAAACAAAAGCGTTGCAGCGTGGCAACTTATTTTCGTAAATAATTTTGTTTAATTTTGACAGTTCAACAACGTTCATTGCGTTATTTAGGTACGTTGTTGAACAGAAGTTTTCTTCCAACTTGTGAAGCAATGGATTAGCAATCTGTTTCAAATCGAAACCGATTTTGATTGTGTTGTGTTACGCAATTAGGGTACAGGGCTTTTGTGAAGCTGTTTCGACCAAATTCTATTAATTTGATTTGATTACAAATCCTTTTGGTGTTATAGTTTAACTCGGTTATGCGAAATTGCGATTAATTTACAACAGGCGAGTAAGGCTTCTTTTAATTGGATTCATAACAGCAACTTGCTTTAAAAATAAACGCTGGTTTATTTTATTAACCAATCCATGCCATGCATGTCCATGTCTGTCATAGTTATGTGTCAGGCGATCTACCTTAATTGTAATGAAAATCAATATACTTAGGTATTATTTTCCCACGATTCTCATGCTACAAAGGATCTTATTTTTCTTGAACATAAAAATTTCTTCGCTGTGACATCTTCCTTGTGTCCATCGAAACAGGAAATCAACGCAAATTAGAGGATTTTATGATAACAACGCGAACGTGGGTCAACGAACTTTTAAACAAAATGAGTGCTTTTGGCGAAATGTCTGTTTAATGGTTAGTGTGTCAGAATGTCGAAAATTTTAGATAGTGTCGTGCAAAAAATGAGGAAAAGAGTTTTGACACCTCGTTAATCTATGAACCGGTGACCTCATTTTGGATATTCCATCAACAAATAATTCCAGTTTTTTTTTTAATATTTTACAATTGAAAATATGTTCAAATTTGGATTGCTGAACTTTATATTTAGAAGTGCCCCTTTAAATTCTAAAACGTCATCTCATTAATAAAAGCATAAATTAAACAAAAAAAAAAAGAATATATTTCAGATTCAGACATTTGACTTTGGATTATTCTAACTACGCGTTCGCACTGGCGAAACATCACAACAAAACATGTTGAAATCTCTAGTGCCTGTCAAACTTTGTATGGAAAATTGACAGAAAATAGAGATTCCAACATGTTTCGTTGTAAATGTTTCGCCAGTGCGAACGCACAGTAATGCACTACAACCCTAATTGCAAATCAATCACAATCTGAATTATTTTGTTTCATATGTTCGAAAAATGTATCTGCTCAACAACGTAAATAACGCAATGAATATTGTTGAACTGTCAAAATGAAAGCCATTGCTACCGCAAGTATTTTACGCAATTACCCCGCAGCTCTTCACATCTTTATGATAAGAGCTGGTGCTGATCATAGTCTCTTTAGGAAGAAAAGAAAACCACCTGGATAGAGACAGAAATACATAAAATATACAAATACGTACACAGGAAAGACCAGCTAAAAACAAACAAACAAAAGACAACACATCTTCAAAGACAAATTACAATACAAACAAAAATAACATCTTCAAAGACAATTACAATTACTGTAACGTTGCAATTAACGAGGCATATTTAAACGAGCTGACATTTACATGACCTTTGTTTTGAAACTAGAATAAATTGGATGACATTTGATGCGATTCAGATGTAGCAATTAATTTAAACAATCGAACTTTGTCAATTAATTAGAGGGGTTCTTAGAGAAGGAAAGGTATGTGAATGATATTGAATGCATTCCAAATTCTGGATCAGGAACAGTACCTTACCTACTAGCATTTGAAGGTAAATAAAATCAAACAATTAGATTTTATCGTCAAGTTAAATTATAAATTTATAAGTAACCAATCAATGCTCTGCCGAAATCTAAGAGATTTAGAGAAAATGAATGGTGTATTACCAGCACCAGTGTCCATCTATGTATAAGTTCTATTCTATAATTTGGCTTTACTAGTCATCAGAGAGCTCAGAAAAAGAAAATTTGTCTGGGTCGCTGTCGCCGGATACGGTAAAGGACTATAGGTATGTAGAATATTTAAGTTCCATAAAGGATGATTTCCACTATATGAATCTATCAATATGAATTCGCAAGCGACGCGGACGGTACGGAGCCGATTGTATGCGTCGACATCTTCCCGGGCGCGATCGGCTGTCGCCGCATCCGTTCGTATCCTTTCCGATCCGAAGCGATGCATACGAGCCGTTTGGTGGAAATCATCCTTAACACTTCATATCTATAGATGACCATGTAACCACCATAAGATCTATCACCGTAGCCAAATTTTATTCATGATTCTGGTGCCCTTATCCTAATTAATTAGTGGTCGGCGCAGGGCGCTACATGTCTTTTTCATCCATACTATTAGTCATAATTTCGGTAATCACCCCCTTTCCAGCCATATCATCTTCCACACAGTCTATCCATCGTTTCTTTGGTCTTCCCCTACTCTTATAGCCATCCACGTTCATACTCAAAACTTTCCTCACGACGTTTTCCTCATTCCTCCGCATCATGCCAATACCATGACAACCGATTTCCGCACAACTGGTGCCACTTTCAGACTTTCTCTTTTGAAGCCTAATTTTATTATAGATTTAAAAACTTAAAACTGTGATAGATTTACAATTCCATCTAACATAAGAAACCTTCCTCAATTCCTCATAGTAAACTGACAAAGAAGCTATAGTTTCTTCCGAGCCCACCCATGGCACGTGCACACCTGTCGTGCAGGTGCACGAGTATCAAGTTATCATAAAAAAATCTAGCGCCTGCAACGTGTGCCTTGGAGCATGCGCTTGTGCCAGGAAAAAGACGTTGACCAAATAGCGCGGTAGTTTTGAAGGGATTTTAATTATAAAAATGCGCTTTTGCAAAAATAATTGTGATGTTTTACAATTTTCTTTCTGTCAACTTAGTAAATTTTAAACAGAATTTGGTCAGGCTCTGTTTTAGAAGTCTGTTGGTCTTAAAGTGGTTTGTTATGGTTTTGTCATATTTAGATTTAATCAATGTGAAGCTCTATAAACTTTGGAAATAGCTATACCCAAGTCACCCATGAATTTTACCAAATTAAGTTTTGAACCTACGATCAAATTTAATTGCAACAAGAGCATTGTGAATATTATTCAGTACTCTGATGAATAGATATACTGTTTCCGATATAACTGCAGTCATATTCAAGAAATAGACAAAATGCAGCCCGCCTTAATTGAAGAATGTGTTGTTTCACAGAACCTATCCTCTCCATCGCAAATGCTAGAACCAATGAACCAAGAAAACCTCTCCCAAAATACTCATAAACAAATGCACTACTTAGATTATTTTATTGCTTGGCAACTCGTCACTCAAGCTCCCTTGAAACACCCTATAAAATGCCACAATATTGCACTGTGGGAAAGAAGCGCAGTCAAAACCGCAGCCAACAATGGCGTAACGGGATATTAAAATATTATGTTTACCTGCCCTCGTATCTTGAGTTCTTGACCACAGCCGTATACTGTTACTAACATGCCAGTTTTATCCTTGACAGCGGACTTTGGTCCAAAACCTGAAAGCTCAACCTTCTAGTGGTCTTTCAAGGAGACACTGAAGTAACATAAGCAAAAATCTATTGACTGCAGCGCGTCATTCCGTCTAGTAATGTTACCTTGCATCTTTTGACAGCTAGGCACATTACCATCATTTAGGCACTATTGAAAAATTGCCTTCGATTCTACTTAGCCAGCATTAGATCTAATAATTCGGAAATGGAACTTCTCCCGTTCATGAAAAAAATTATTGATCCTTTGCCTCGGCGCCCAATGGACCGGCTTTTAAATTTATTAAGTATGCAAAAACCGCTTTGCATAATTTGCTTATAAAACATACACAGTCTGCATATTTGTGCACGTCTTCTTTGTAATTCCTAGAACCATGTGTAGAATTTCATTCATAAAACCGCAGACATGAAACATCAAGTTTCAATTGTTTGTCTGTTACAAATAACATTAGGAATTGGAATCAGATATCAATCGTTCTACTCAGTAAGAGGTTTTTACAAAACTAGTCAATGAAAATCGACAAACTGCTGATCAATTCTAAAGAACGAAATTAAAACCAAGTTGTATTATCTACCAAGGATAAATTAATTTGCATCCTATGCCAAGCTATATTAGGATACAAAATCCTCTAAACGATTGGGTAATGAACCGGCGAATCCAATCAAATTAAATAATGGCACTGTGACACTGTCCTTGGCTCAGACCGGACGAACTTCACTCTAAGCATATCCCAATCTTATCAAAATTCTCGACTGAAGTTAGTTTGACAACTAAAACGTAATATAAAAGGCAATACAAGGTCATATCTATTTGTATCTTGATCGGATAGCACAACAGACAGATTTATCCACTGTGTAGACAACTAGGGTCAAGACGAGGATTTGGACATTAAGCCGGTGTTAACAGTTTTTATTCTGGTGTGAGTACCTACCTATATTACCTATAAATGAATATACTTATATTTTATTTGTTAACTATTCATTCCTCTTACACAGTGTTGACTTTGCTATTACAGTATTATATTGGTGCCGATTCCCTTGTTCACAAACTAAACTAAATTTAAGTTCAATGCATCTTTTTCTTTCTATTTCATTAAGAAAAGGACAGAAGATAAATTTTAGTTTAGTCCTGTCGAATTAATCAGCGCTTGACGTACAGACGCCAGCACATCAAGCTACCACAATCTGTCAAATTTATTTAATAGATTTTCAACTTTATCATTAGAAAGTATAAGGTTCAAAGTTGATTGGGTAAATTTGACAGTTTCGGTTAGCTTGATGTGCTGGCGTCTGTACCTAATTTTAGTTGGCAAGTTTTTAATCGCGTCTAAACTTGTATGGAGTAGTGACAGGCGCTGATTAATTTGACAGGACTAAACTAAAATTTATCTTCTGTCCTTTTCTTAATGAAATAGAAAGAAAAAGATGCACTGAACTTAAATTTAGTTTAGTTTGTGAACAAGGGAATCGGCACCACTATCTGTAATCGCATTTTGCGGAACACTAAAACAAACCTCAGACTAAATAAAAAACCAAGACAGATCTGCGAACAATACAGTGAAGCATGCCAAAACTACACCTCCGCTCTGTGCATACACTCTCACACGCACACATTTACAACCATTTACTACAATAATGACACCACAATCAAACTTCACCTCAGTAAGTGCACACATGTTTACGAAACCGGTTTTTATTTGGTCTGAGAAATATAAAAAAATCTATGGTAATAGGCAATGATATTATAAGTAAAAAGGTGGTAATAGGTAATACTCAGACCAAATAAAAAACCAACACATAGCGCTGTCAACAGTGACGTGAGGCCGGTTTCGTAAACATGTGTGAACTGAGTGAGGTGTAGTTTGATTGTAAATGTTTGCGTGTGAGCGTGTATGCACAGAGCGGAGGTGTAGTTTCGGCATGCTTCACTGTATTGTTCGCAGCGCTATGTCTTGGTTTTTATTTTGTCTGAATAATAACAATAAAAATTCTATTGTGTCTCGTTCAGTGTCCGTCAACCGATTAAAACCAAACACCTATAATTTTTGTTTATGCATTGTTTTGTTTGTCTGTATTCGTAGTTCGTCAAAACGCTAAACCGCTTGAAAGATTTTGATACGATTTTCACTGTTTTTAAGAAATTTGTTGTGAAAGATTTGATTAAGAGAATACCTACTTTCATACATAGATACTTATTTCATTTCAACCGTGCGAAGTTGAGTTAATTATAATTAGTAAATCATAAATAAATAAATCTATACTTATTTATTACTAGCTTCTGCCCGCGACTTCGTTCACGTGGAAGTCGTAAGACACCACAATATACTACAATAACAGCCACATTTTTATAAAACATCCCTGTATACTACATTTGTAGTTTTACTCTCAGCAGTCAAAATATACAGAGAGTCAGGAAGCAAGCGACGGGTAACTCGGGAGCAAGCGACGTACAGTTGTCCGTGTGGTAAGCAGCTTGTCCTTTTTTTTTTTTTGGGTGGGAAATCATCAAATAACTTCTCCCGCTCCTGGTGGAGCGGGAGGGCGTGTCAGACTCTTACTGACTAAAACCCACCCGTGTTCCTTCAGTTGCCGTGTTGCCAGGGGGCCACGATTTCCCTATCGGTTTTCTTCGAACCCCCGGCAGGCATTGGCCCTAGCGGACCCCGTCAATTCTGCTGACATCTCTTTGAGGCGCGCGTGGAACACAACGCGCCGTCGACCCGGGCTTGGTCCTTATCGGACGGCGAGCTACCCATTGCTCACCGTCCGCAAGCCCGCGCCTACGGTGGCCGGAAATCCTCTCGTGACTCCCGACGCCCAGGGCGTCTCCTGCTGCGGCGGTTAGGGGCGCGAGGGCGCGAGATTTGCCTTTCCCTCACGCGCTCCGTCTCCTCCTTCGCGAGCATTACTGCTTCGCAGAACGAGGTGACGGCCTCCCATTTCCTCTCGCTCCGTAGCATGGCCCGAATCAGGGCCGGACGCGAGAGATCACCGCCGCCGATCGCTTCCACGAGGACACGGCGATGCTCTGCCCAAGCCGGGCAGACCTCCACCGTATGCTCCACCGTGTCCTCCGGGCGATCCACACAGTGATGACACCCGGGCGTTTCCTCCCGCTTTATCCTGAACAGGTACCTCCCGAAACAGCCGTGTCCGGTGAGCACCTGTGTCAGGCGGAAGGTGAGGACGCCGTGGCGCCTCTCTAGCCACTCCTCAAAGAGGGGTCTTATCGCCGCAATTGTGGCGTGCCCAGCGCTGGGTTGCGACAATCGCACTCTCCATTCCGCCATGAGATCCCGCCGGAGCTCTGTCCGCTGTGCCGCGACTTCTTGCGGCATCGGAGTTAAGCCCCGGCGTTTCGCCTCCTCGCGCCACTCCCAAATGTGCGCGAGGACCTTTGCCTCCAGATCCCATGGCGGTACTCCGGCAAGGAGGCTCGCCGCCTCGCAGGAGACCGTGCGGTATCCTCGGGCCAGCCGGATGGCCATGACCCTTTGGGACGCGTTAAGCCGGCGGGCTGGCTGCCGCCTCAATGAAGGCACCCACACCGGCGCCCCGTAAAGGGCCATGGACCGCACGACCCCCGCGTAGAGCCTCCGGCAGGAGGCGTTTGGACCTCCCAGATTGGCAGGAGCCGCTTCAAGGCAGCCCCGGCCCGGTCCAGTCTGGGAGCCAAACGTCGGAAATGCTCCACGAAGTTCCACCGGCTGTCGAGGATGAGTCCCAGATACTTCATCGTCGACTCGACGCCGACGTGAACCCCTCCCGCCATTACCTGGGAACCCGGCGGTGGCGCACTACGAGGACCATAGAAACCCATGGCCTCGGACTTGTGCAGGGCCACCTCGAGTCCCAGCTGCCGGATTCTGTCGACGATTGTCGCAACCCCGCGTGTCGCTAAGTCGGCCGCCGCCTGGTACGACCTCCCCTGCGCCAGGACCAGCGTGTCGTCAGCGTAACAGACGACGCTGACGCCAGTAGGGAGATCGGCGCGCAGCACCCAGTCGTATCCGATGTCCCACAGATGCGGCCCCAGGACCGATCCCTGTGGGACACCGCACGACATCTCTCGCCGGTTCCACTCTCCTTGGTGACCGGGGTAGATGACAGCCCTGTCCGTCAAATAGGCCTCGACCACACGACAGAGGTAGGTCGGCATCCGGTGATACCGAAGTGCCTCCCTGATGCAACTCCAGGGCAGGGTGTTGAAGGCATTGGCGATGTCTAGAGACACCGCCAAGACGACCCCACCCCGGGCCACAGCATCCCCCGTCGTGAGGGCTCGCACGCGCATGACGGCGTCCACCGTAGAGCGCCCCCTGCGGAAACCGAATTGGCTCTCCGCCAGATCCGGCCCCACTCGCATCAGCTGCCCGACGAGGCGGTCTGCAATGACTCTTTCAAAGAGCTTGCCCACCTCGTCGAGCAGCACAATGGGCCGATAGGCGGACGGAGAGTCCGCCGGGCGCCCCGGCTTCCTAATGAGGACCAGTTTCCCAGTCTTCCAACAAAGTGGGAACTGGCCCCTCTCCATGCATGCGCATAGGAGCCCCCTTAGTCGAGGCCCGAGAGTCCCCATGGCCAGGACCCAGGCTTTTCCGGGAATGCCGTCGGGTCCTGGGGCGGTATTCTTCGCACTCATCTTGCGTACCGCCACTCTCATCTCTACCTCGGTCACCTCCGGAGCATCGTCGTCGTCGTCGGCGGTGTGGTCCGCATCGGGCACCGCAATAGGCGGAGCCATGGGCGGGGGCGTATGTTCCCCTCTTGAAGGGAACAGAGCGCTCACCACGTCCTCCACAAGCTGGGGCCGGAGACTCTGCGTCAGCGGGGGAGCCCATGGGCGGAGCTTCTCCCGCACCATCTTATATGGGCGTCCCCACGGGTCTCTGTTCAGAGTCTCCAGCAACTCCTCGCGGGCCAGTGTCCTGGCCCGCAGGATCTCCGCTTGGAGGGCGGTCTTCGCCGAAGCAGCTTGTCCTGAGGTTGCACCCGCAGCCTTCAGCCTTCGGTGTCGGCCCCTGTGACTTGTTTATTATAAATTAAAACATAATTAAAATCACTTTTCGTGTCTGTCTGTTTGACCGCGTTGTTCTTCTAAAATACGCAACGGATTTTGAAGAGGTTATGTGTATGATACAATGATATTAAACTAACATTCATATATTAAAGAAATCTCAATAATAATGTCACGTCATCGTCGCGCCGAACCGTGCGAAGCAAGGGCGAGTCGCTAGTCTAAACTAATATAATAAAGAGAAAAGATTTGATTTTTTGTATGTTTGTTTGTTTGTAATGAATAAACTCAAAAACTACTGGACCGATTTAAGAAATTATTTCACCACTAGATAGCTATATTATCACTGAGTAACATTTAATTTATATTCCCGTCATTCCGACCTCGCCGCTGAGGTCCTTTGCGATCGCGACCGCGTCCCCGAGTAAATGATACCCCTCCCCGACCCTTGCTCGATAACGAGGTGCCAGCAATTGTTGCAGCTGAGCACGTAGCTTTAAATTCCCCGACTAATAATCATGATCAAAACTTTGATCCAGCCCGTCCCATCCTTGATGTTTTCCCTCCGGTTGACGCCCTAAGCCGAGGTTCGTACCCCACAGGGACTGCCCTTAGCAAGCGTTCACCTAGTCTTAATTAGCATAGTTGAGTAACCCCTGGCTGGAGGTTTTATGTGTAGTAGCTTAAGGCACCCACAGAAAAGCCCGGTTAAGTCATGATCTCAGAGGTCAACTACGAGATGCCCCAACTAAAAAAAAAAATTATAAAAATATCACGCGAGCGAAGCCGCTGGCGGAAGCTAGTGTGTTATAAAAAGCTGAGCTAGGAAGTAGGTAAGGTACTACGTAGGTAGGTACCAAATGGTAGAAAATATTTGGGGGTTATTTTAAAATGTAACCTCCTGACAAATCTATTTCGACAACTATAGACAAAACAGTTTTGACTAGATTTACGCAGCTTTTAGAGAGATAGTAGAACTACTGGAAGGTACTAGCCAATATTCCAGGAAAGCTACTGGTGTCATGTGCTATAGTTGTATCGTAACAAGTTACATAAGCTACAGAGGACGTTGTCCGCACGTCAAGCAAAAACTTGCATCTCATGTAGGGACGCCATGAGTTTGCGTTATAGGTTATAATCCCAGAGGCATAGAGGTACATAAATGGCGGATTCTGGATACCAAAAGACTAGTACACTAATTGCGTAACTTATTTTCGTAAACGATAATGACAAATTTGTTTCATTTTGACAGTTCAACAACATTCATTGCGTTATTTACGTTGTCGAGCAATTATTTTTTTCAACTTATGAAGCAATGGATTAGCAATCTGTTTCAAATCGAAATAAATTGTGATTGATCGAGTACGCAATTAGGGTACAGACTGATGTTGATGGTTCTTTTTTCTAGAAACGCTAGAAAAATTACATTCAAAGCTTATTTATGGAATTATTGCGACACCTACATTAACACTACTTCTTGTTGACATCGCATGTTTAAGAAGGATAGGTTATACTTTCACTTCACTTTACCAATATTTTTCTAGTCACCCACAATCATTTGGTATTTGCTGATCTAAATTGGAAAGCAGTGGTGGCCCAGTGGTAACGGCCGCGACTTACGAGTTGTAGGTCGTAGGTTCGAACCCAGACAGGCGCTTTACTTTGTGTAAATTATTGCTCTCAAAACGGTGAAGGAAAACATCGTGAGGAAACCGGCATGTCCTAGAACCGAAAATTCGAAGACATGTAACATCTACCAACCCGCACTGGGCCCGCGTGGTGGATTACGGCCCACTCCCTCTCACAGAGAGGAGGCCTGTGTCCCAGCAGTGCGAACATTTATAGGCTGATGATGATGATGATCTAAATTTTAATTAAATCAGTTACTAGTCGATCACATCAATATCAAAGGACCAACAAAAATCCCGCATTTGCGCCAACTCTACAAGTACCTATATCGCGGGTCTCAAACCATAGGGGCGTATCCACAAAACCGTTACTTTTCAGGAGAGCCAAAAAACTGAATATTTTTTTTTGTGATTGAGCCAGCTTATTGTGTTTTTGCATGTGGCCATATATTTACAGTTCAGTTCATATGGGATGCTTGATTTTAAGGTATTTTCTCTATAACACTAGTTTTTGGTTCATACGTCTATTTGGCACGACGGAAATACGGTAAAACTCCATCAAAATTCCCCCAAAAATGCTTGGAATTTATGGACGTAAAACTTTTTTCCTTAAATTATTAATAATTATACCAATATTTATTTGAACTTAGTTGGTGATTTAAAATATTACAATTTAGGAGTGGGAAACCATCAAAATTAATGTTATTTCTGTGATTTTAATAATTTATACGCCTGTCTGGCTCGTCATTAATATTGAGAGGTGTTTGAATTCTAAGTGGAAGTATATTCTATTTTTGTTCTACAATGTAGAAAAAAAATAACAAATGGTAGTAATTACAATTTTTTTCGGTGTGAATAATTATAAGAACAAAAAATAAGCTTATAAAAATGTAAAAAATCATAAATCTGAACAAAATTATTTTAAATGATATAAAAACACAAACATACAAAATTGAGCTCATTATTGATTGATACATTATCACAATCACCGAAAATTGGCCGTGGCAACACACAAAACGCGTAAACTCTGGACGGACGAGAAGATCACCGAACTCGAGGAAGAATTGAGCAGGTTACGATCGGGTATTTGGGTTATCTCAAGTCCGAAGAGAGGGGGAGGACTCGATAATCCTCAAATCCGGGAACCTACTCTATTTCCGGGAGGGGCGATCAGCAGTCTCAAGGTGATGTCGGGTTTATCATTCATAAGTCCTTTGTAAGCAACGTGCTGAAGATAGAGAGTGTGTCGACCAGGGTGGCGTACTTTATACTCAGAATATTAGCAAGATATTCGTTGAAGGTAATACAGGTTTTAGCCCCGACCTCATCACACCCCGACGATGAGGTGGAGACCATGTATGAGAAAATTTTCAGAGCCATGTTTGCCTCTAAAACTGACTTCACCGTTGTTATGGGGGTCTTCAATGCGAAACTGGGAAAACGAGACAATTATGAACAACGAGTGGGTCAATTTGGAATTAGACATCGGAACCACCGGGGTCACCTACTGGCCAATTTTATGGAGAATGAAGACTTCTTTATAAGAAACTCCTTCTTCAGAAAGTATGATGCAACTAAGAAGACAGATACATCATTATGTCGACGAAGAAGCAAACATTTAATAATGTCTCTGTCATCAATGCGCTGAAAACCGGAAGTGATCACCGCATAGTAAGAATTGCAAATAGTACATTGAATCTAAATATCAAGCTGGAAAGATCTCGACTGATGAAGTCTACGCTCCTTCCAGCACCGATCCAAATCCAAAACCCCGAGAGCTTTCAGCTCAAACTTCAGAATCGTTTCAAGTGCTTAGGGAGCTGCATGGACGATTATAACGATGGGTTCGTGAAAACTGTTCATACGGTTGGGTCTAAGATTTTTAAGACCCGTCGTAAAAATAGAAACAAGAAGCTCTCTGAATCTACATAACAGCTCATGGAGGAGAGACGTGAGATGATCCTGCAGTCTTCAGACGTTGCGTGCATCTACCGGTAGCTCAATGGACAGATCTGTAAGTTCTTGAAAAGCGACCTTTGGTGCTTTAATACTGACCGTATTAAAGACGCGATAAAGAGCGGAACAAGGCTTCAAGTTCTTTGCAAGAGATCTGTATATTAGGGAGAGCCGGCTCATGAAGATCTTCGAGAAAGAGGTCAATCGTCGACTCCGACTCCGTTGTCCGACTCGGCTGGGGAGCGTTCGAGAAGCTGCGTTATATCTTCTCGTTTCACATACCATAGTGTCTCAAGACGAACGTCTTAGACCAGTGCGTATTGCCAGTGATGACCTATGGCACTGAAACGTGACGCTCAAAATGGGTCTCAATAGAAGGCTGAAAATCATCCTAAGAGCAAAGAAGTAAGCTATGCTTGGAGTTTCCCTACGTGATCGAATCAGCAATGAAGAGATCTGTAGGAGAACCAAGGTAACCGACATAGCCTGCAAAATTGCCAAACTTAAGTGGCAGTGGGCAGGCATAGCGCGTAGAACAGATGGCCAATAGGACCCACGAAAGATAATTAATTCAGCATTAAAATTGAAGTCTACTCCATATGGCAGCTCATTGCAGAATGACCGTGTTGGGTATTCTTGATATGACTATACGTCCACATTTTGACGAAATCTTGAGACAGCAATACTAAAATGTGTAGATGTGTGTACATACGTCTGCAAGTGATGACTAAATATCTTCAGGATCATGTTGAAATGGACAGCCGATGCGCATAAGTCCCTATGGCCCGACACAATTCCCTTAGATCATAATAAAATTGAAGGTCGTACGTGCATACGTCTTTGTGGCACGTTAAAACTGCCCCAAAAACTAATAATTATTGCTCTTAAGTCTACTATACGGCTATATGGCCTAAAAATAATTGCAGATTGTCTAGCTTACGATAAATAATGTTTTGTAATTAATTCCAAAAGTAATTAATATTAAATTATAAGAAAAATTGAGGTTACGTATCGCAAATAGTAGAATCCAATGGCATTAAAAACGAAAAATTGCATTTTTGCATGTACGCCCCTATGGTTTGAGACCCGCGATATAGAATCATCCTGTCCGTCTCTTCTCGTGAAGCATGGTAACTCTACCAGTCGGTTGCCTGTCACAAGGATGGGTCTAAGAATGCCGCTGATCCTGTTAGCAGTAGCTCTATCAAGCTCTATGTAATAAGTGCCTTTACTAAACGTATTGTGGTTATGTTCAATACTGTTAGGGGTGGGTAGAGCTGTACCCTAATTGCGTAATACAACACAATAACTAACTGTACCCTAATTGCGTACCTAACTTATTTTCGAAAACAATTATGCCTAATTTGTTTCAATTTGACAATTCAACAACATTCATTGCGTTATTGGGTACGTTGTTGAGTAGTTTTTTTTTTTCCAACTTATGAAGCAATGGATTAGCAATCTGTTTCAAATCGAAACAGATTGTGATTTTGTTGTATTACGCAATTATAGTACTGTTTCGATTTGAGACAAGTTGCTTCATAAGTTGGAAAAAAAAATTGCTAAACAACGTAAATAACGCAATGAATGTTGTTAAACTGTCAAAATGAAACAAATTTGGCATAATTGTTTACGAAAATAAGTTACGCGATTACTGTGCGTTTCTTTTTAAATAGTGGGAACCAAAATACAAATAGTTTGTTTCCTTTTAACAAACTTTTTACTACATAGCTATTTGCCTAGAACACTCCGTTTTTCCGCAACTTAAATTTACGTAATATACATACAAGAATTATAATAGATTAGATTACTTTTACAGATAAGAAAAAAAACCTTTTTTTCTGAACAATTCAATACGGACTCGTACAAAAGCCTATAACCTTGGTTAAAGGCTGAAAGAACTTTTGAATAGGAGTCTATTGTTTTTTGTTTTTGTTCAAATATTTCTTGTAGCAACCCGGAAAATATTTGAAAACTCTTAACAGAAAAAATTGCTGAAAGCATTATCATAGGGACTGACTGACTTGGTCAATGTGTAGCTGCAGTGCATTATCAAGAGTTTAGTCTGCTCTTTTAAGGCGACCATAACCAACTTTTAATGATTTTTTTTATACTAAAGACGAGTAGTGATTACAATTTGGAAAAATAACCTAACTTTTCTTAATAACTTAATCTGTGAATATTTTAGAATAATGTTTGTAAAAAACAGAAAATCACGCACAAACTTACAAGCGTATTTTTCTGAAACCTTCGCCATTTTAAAGATTATTTAATTATTAATCTTTTAGTATACGTGTTTTACTAAAATACCTTTTGTTTTATGTATAATAAATTAATAATGCGTCTAATTGGGGACAGCTCCTTGATGGTCGAGTCCTATTACTGGCTGGACGTACGACGCGTTGTGGGAGCTCAGCACAGACCACGCAAGCTAACCACTCAATGCCACTGGCATACGAGTATATCCCGTACCCTAATTGCGTAACTTATTTTCGAAAACATTTTTGCCTAATTTGTTTAATTTTGACAGTTCAACAACATTCATTGCGTTATTTACGTTGTTGAGCAGAATTTTTTTCCAACTTAAGAAGCAATAGATTAGCAATCTGTTTCAAATCTAAACGAATTGTGATTGTGTTGTATTACGCAATTAGGGTACCGGTCTTAAGAATACAAACAAGCTTAATAATAAGTACTTTGGAATTTACTTTTAGTAAATAGAAGAAAATCCCTGCCAACATTTAGGTACTACTCACTAATACCACTGTTGTTGTTAAAAAAAAAATAAAAAAAAATTTTTATTTATGCTTCAGTTTACAAAAAATGTTGTTGTTTTGTATTGTTGTCTATTTTTTTGTTGTGTGAATTAATAATGAAAGTGCAAACGAAAATTTGCACTTTTGTTGTTAATTCGATAATGTAGGTAGATAAGCATGTCCCCAAGTTAAATCTACTTAAAACAGAGGCAAAAATTGATAACATTGAATAACATCGTGATCCGACGATTACAAATATTACGTAATAAGTAATAACAAGAGATATCTATTGAATGAATAAACAGTTAACATCGTCTGTTAACTGTCAAATCTTTAGTTTATATTCAGCTGTGTAGTGGCCTAGTTATTGTGACAACGGACTTCTTTTAATTTGCAAAAGTGGCGTGAGTACCTAACCTAATTAAATTAATTTTATTTTGAAAACCTGTTAAAACCTTTAAAAATCTAATTAATCAATCAACTGTATTTTTAGAGCTTTATATTTATATATATTTTTAATATATATGTTACTTATTTATATTTAAATGACGTAGGAAACCTATTCCATTTTTAATTATAAATTAAAATAAATATGATATTATAGTTAGGGATGTGCTTCTAAGATCGTGTTCCTTTACCTTTCGTATGCCGTAATTACAGAATCAATTAAAAATCCATTGTGTCTCGCGTACATCCACTTTAAGCATACGAAGGGTTTTAAAGTCGCTGCCCTCGAAGCCCCGTCTCAAATTACCACCCAGCATGTATCAGAAATGTGTGGCATTTAAGGGACCATCAAACTGAGAAACTGTCTCGATAGGACCAACATCGTAATCGCGAAGAAAAAATTATCAACTGCCCCCCATACAAAACTTCAATACCTATTCGACGCAAATGTATGGGACGGCTGATTACATGCTGTCAAACGACAAAGATTAATGTACGATGGGCGGTCAACATTGACATTTGCTTCAATTAAGTAGCAAACTACTTACTTAATTACAATAATTGCTAATGGTTTTCTCCATACATTTTGGATTTACTCAATGACCGTGCGGCAAACGCGTCAGATATAGGTAAATGAGAATGAGAGTCCATATTTTACTCATTCTCGTGGGCTTTGACCGAAAATTCGCGTCGTAATATCTGTCAGTGCAACTGGGACGCATCAGTGAGTGAGTTGTTTTAAAACGTGAAGAAGATACCTATCATTATTCTATTTAAAAAAAAAAACACTATAAAGTGAAAAATAACTTTAATTTCGGAAGTCGGTGTCTTTGGTTTTGAATTTTCGTTCTTTGTAAAATAAAATGTTTTAATTGTTATTTATATTCTTACCCACTAACATAGTTTATAAGCTCTTGTTGTTACTAACCATAATGGATCATGTTGTCTGACATACATAAATAAATTAAATTAAATTTAAATTAAATTTGTCATCGACTTCCGAAATTAAAGTTATTTTTCTCTTTATAGTGTTTTTTTTTAAGTCGGTTGTTTTTTTTTTTTGTAAAAAGTTTTTATTTTTCACTTTTTAGTTGTGATACCTACCCCACACAAATTCGAATACCACTACCTGCTATGTAAATAACAGTGACAGGAAGTTATCCACATACTAAGTGAGGTAAACATGTGTATTATTGAAGCTAACTCAAAAACTACCCAAGTAAAGTTAATAAAATTTATATGGGACCACCTCTGAAGTATGATCTACCAAACAAAAAAAGAATCATCAAAATCAATTCATAATTGACGGAGTAATCGCGTAACAAACATAAAAAAAAAAGAAGAAAAACATACAGTCGAATTGAGAACCTCCTCCTTTTGGAAGTCGGTTAAAAACAGTAGCACTCCGGCAGTGCCGACAGAAGTGAAAACTTGAACAAGACCACCTTGGTGGAAGAAAAATACTTGTATAGAACATTGGTCCGTAATTTCATCTAAATAAAGAGCACAATCGCTTTTACAAAAAAAAATACTTCCGAAATCTTTAAAGTAAAAACACTTGCATAGAACATTGATCCGTGACGTAATATAAATAAAGAGCACCATCGCGTTTACAAAAATGAGGTGTCGGTAACGGTGTCGCGAGTTCAATTGTTTTTCCCATCACGCGACTAAAAAAGTTTTCACTTCAAAAACTTTACTTCATTTATTCATTTAAGTACTCTACATCAAAAAAAATTTTTTTTTGCAGAATAATAGGTAAATAATTACATATGTACTTTTCACAATACCTAGTTGTCATGTATAGCAGAGACCTTGACATTGAATTATTTACTGAACCCATGCCATTATCAGTATGATAGGAACATAAACTACTTATATAAACACTGTGTTTTACAAAAAGAAAAAACAGTGACACTCCGGGAGTGCCGACAGAAGTGAAAACTTGAAAAAAAAGTCTGCACCGCGGTAATCAACGCGTTGATGTCCTTTTTAATGGTCAAAAGTAGGTGTCGTCACAGTGCCGCGAAATCGATGGTTTGGTACCATCTCAAAAATGCCCAACGAGCCTAAAGAAGTTTTCACTTCAAAAAATGCCTTCTTTAGATTGCTCCTGGACCGTAGGTTAATTAATAAACACAAATCGCACATGCACTACCCTCACATCCCGAGCAAATCAAATCAGTATATTTTATTTCATATTAACCTGCATGGGCACTTATGAAACGCCAGAAGCTAGGTGCACGCTTCCAATTGATCGTTTCCTATGGAGAAGAACCGGCAAGAAACTCCACGGTTATTCTTATTAATAAAAATAAATGGCCTCGGGATGTGAGCCTACAGGCCTGGTTTATTACACATGGGAATCGATCCAAGGGCTCAAAGCGTAGAAGTCGATCATTTAGCTACAGGGCCAAAGGTGTTACCAAACATAGTGTTTCGCTTAACATAGCTCAGTTAGGTATCAGCATAAAAATTTGGTCCTTTGGTCCTAACCTCAAGCCCAAACTTTTTATTTCTCAGATAAAAGTTAAGTATCTGAATATTGTAAAGTCGGCCCTTAGAAAATCATAATCAACACATATTTATGTAACTGTTTAATTTTTTCCAGGCGAATAATGGACGTAATAGTGATCGGATGTGGTGCTGCGGGCATCGCGGCCATGAGGAAGCTGCACGATGCTGGTCTTCAGGTCCTGGGCCTTGAAGCCAGCAACAGGATCGGTGGCAGAGTCTGTACCACGGAGTTTGCAGGAAAGACTATTGATTTAGGCGCTGCTTGGTGAGATAATGTTGCAATATCTTCTATCATTTATAACCTCTATTCCTCGAAAGGTTAGGCGGAGGTGTACCAAAGTATAGTACACCCACATTTCGCCAGTTATGTTTAAATCCCATGTAACAGAGGGCGAGCCCATTGCCATCAACCGGGCATAAATCCAGCCTCCGGGCAGTTACTGAGAAATTCCTGATAACATATTACGCGGTAGCACTATTGTGACGACTAGAACAACTTTACCATATTAGTCGCCATTCTTAGCAAGTCAATTGTTGGCCCCAAGTCTCACTTTGAAGACACTGGGTTTTCTACGACATTAATTTGTTCAAGAAGTTTGATTTTAGGCTGGTTTCACAGCTGTCCGGGAAACCCGCACGGGCCGTCCGCACACGGGAGACCCGTGCGGGTAGTGCCCGCAGTGCTCTGACACGAGGGAGTTAGTACGATACGGTTGCTAGCGTTGTACGGGCTCTACCCGGAGCGGGTCGCGTACGGACCAATCCGCATCGCTGTGAAAAAATGTTCTAGTGCTTCACGTGTGTCTCCGTTCCGGGAGCCCGTACGGGCGGCCCGCACGTGTCTCCCGGACAGCTGTGAAACCAGCCTTAAAATTTTATAAGTAAAATTGCCCAAGGATTTTGAAACCCCATGAATTAGTACTTCAGAATTACTTGCTTTTGACTACTTTAAATTACTGAGTATATTTTAAGTTTACTTTATAATGAGCATCTAAATTTTGCAGAATAAACAATTTTTCTTTCTAGAATTGAATATCTATGGCCTATACGGGCCAATTAAGTATTTATATGCAGCCTTGTCACTTGCATAATATGAATTCCACTTTTTAGGTGTCACGGAGAGAAAGGCAACATAATCTTCGAAATGGTCAACCCATTAGATCTTCTGGGCAGATCAGATCCTGAGACCAACTGGTATGTGAGTTCTAACGGCGAACTGGTGCCTGAAGATAAAGCTAATGGCATTCTAAAGGCTTTAGGAGACGAGGTAGAGGGTGCGGACAAGAACACCAAGCAATCAATTTCCGAATTTGTGAGGGGCGCGTAAGTATTTTTTTAAATTTTTTTTTAATAACTGCCGAGCTTCTTCTGACATGGGAAAGGAAAGAAATAATATTAGTATAGGCTCTATCAATACTAACTATGAAGCAATGAGGTTTTTTCTCGTATACCTAGAGAAGGGCCAGGAATTGATGAACACGCTGGCTGAGTGTCAATGATTTTGGACGATTAAAAACAAGTTTTGTCACCATGTTTCTTGAATCGTAAAGCAGGAGCGTTTTAGTATAAAGTGCAGAAGTACAGTCACGAGCATAAAAATAACCTTACAGTTAAGGTACTATTCCGTAGCCGACCTCAGGCGACAACTGCTGGCGGCGTGTTGCCGCGACACGACTGGATTCAGAACATTAAAAAGCTTTTTTTTCCTAAAGTATTGATAGATACACATGGTGTTACGAACATAGTATTGTCAAACCATACTATTATGAAATACCTAGGTCTTTTCTCCAAGTTGCAACTGATATATGAACATGGACAAGAAAAAGGTTATGTCATGTAACACCCACTCTCTGGACGAGTATGTTTACCTATACTCCGTTTGAAATAAGATTAAGACATTTAAACAAACCTTTTTTACAGTCCATTCAACCGATTTTGACTTCTATTGCGTAGGCATAAGGATGGCATTAAAAGCAAAAAAAACCGGCCAAGTGCGTGTCGGCCCACGCACAATGAAGGGTTCCGTAGTTGGGATGAATTTATCCCAAAAACAAACTTAACTTTGTAGTTGATAAACATATTCTCCCATACGCAATGTATGGGAAAACATGTTTTTGCAACTGCAAAGTTAAGTTGGTCAATTATTACTCGATAACTAGTAAAGTCTACTTAGCTGTGATAGTTTTCCTTTTAATTTCGTTATATAAGCTACTGCTGTGATTTTTTTCACACACCCAAAACCAACCATTTAGCCGGCAGGGGACACTTGACTCTAACAAAAATTAGCACTTTAAAGCTTAATATTTTGCAAACGGATCCCTGAATCTAAAAATGGCTTTCAAAAACTCACAATATTTTTGAAGGACCTTTCCAATGATACCCCTCACCATGGGGTAAAAAAATAAAAAAATAAACATCACCACTTTACGTGTATGAGAGAAACCAACCCTAAAAAAAATGTTTTTCATAATTTTGTTTTACCACTTTGTCGGCGTAATTAATATGTATACCTATGCCAAATTACAGCTTTCTAGTACAAAGGGTCTCGGAGCTAGACCGCGGACAGACAGACAGACAGACAGACAGACGGACAGACAGACAGACGGACATGACGAAACTATAAGGGTTCCTTGTTTACTACGGAACCCTAAAAAGTGGTTACAAACCAACTGTTTACTGCAGCTGCCATTTGTCATGCCACCAACGCAATAGAAGTCAAAATTGGTTGAACGGACTGTAAAAAGCTTTAGTTAAATGTCTAATCTTATTTCAAATGGAGTATAGGACAAACTGACCAGCTAGGTAGGTCCAACTTCGAGAAAGAGGTCAATCGTCGAAACCGACTCGACTGGGCGGGGCATTCGGGAAGCTGCGTACTATCTTCTCGTCTCATATATTTCAATGTCAAAAAACGAAAGTTTTTGACCAGTGCGTGTTGCCAATGATGACCTATGGCACAGTGAAACGGGCCTTATCAGACGGCTAAAAGTCCATGGCCCCAATGGACAATGGAGAGGGCTATGCTTGGAGTTTCCCTACGTGATCGAATCAGAAATGAAGAGATCCGTTGGAGAACCAAGGTAACTGACATAGCCCGAAGAATTGCTAAACTTAAGTGGCAGTGGGCAGGGCACATTGCCCGCAGAACAGACCGATGGGGCCGAAAGGTTCT
Source organism: Agrochola lychnidis (assembly GCA_963680765.1). Lineage (NCBI taxonomy): Eukaryota > Metazoa > Arthropoda > Insecta > Lepidoptera > Noctuidae > Agrochola > Agrochola lychnidis. The sequence goes on from OY796864.1 coordinate 5,275,460, forward strand.
GGAGCGGCGACCTCGTACCGGAACACGTAACGTTGGAAGGCCTGGAACAAGATGGACCGATGACCTTGTGACGGAATCCGCTGGATGCGGGAAGCCCCAGAATCAGTGAAGTGATAGTACTTGGGGAAGGCCTATGTCCAGCAATGAGCGTCTTTCGGCTGAAATGGTGATGACGTTGCAATTATTATTTCACGAGGAAATCTCTTCTGAATGTTGCGTAAGTGTAAGGTATTTATTCTCGTGACTGTACAAGTAACATTGAAATGTCATAGGTAGTTGAAAGAAAGAAAGAGAGAAAGCACGAACATCCCTGGTTTTGAACCTTCAACCTGGTGCTTTAAAATCCGCTCCATAGCCATCAAGCCATTTTAATATTAAAAATCTTTACTCCATTTCCAGAGCCAACTCTAACGCCACCTTAAAGGAAGACCCTGCACTATCCAGTTCATTTATCGAATGGTTCGAAAGGAACAACCACCTAGGTGGCCAGGATGACCCGAAGAGAGGCAAGTCTTTGAAAGGTCTAGCGGAGTTCTGGGAGAGTGAGGGTGATCCCTTCTTGAACTGGAAGGGAAGAGGATACAAGACTATTTTGGACGTTTTGACTGTAAGTTACATTTTATAAAATTACTAGCTGCTGCCCTCGGCTTACGGCGCATACGCACCGGAGATCTGAGCCGTCCGTGAACTCCTGAAAAAGGGGTTAAATAGGGGATGAAAGTTTGTATGAAAGTTATTTGTCGATGGGAAATCCCATGACGCACGCGATGTTTAGACATATAAAATTACTAACTGTTGCCTGCGGCTTTGCCCGCGTGAACCCTAAAGTTTTTTCTAAAATAAAAGTAGCTTGATTTACTCCTTATAAAATCAGCTAACTGCCAGTGAAAGTCCCGTCAAAATCGATCTAGCCATTTCAGAGATTAGCCGAACAAACAGACATACAGACAGACAAACAAAAAATTGTTGTCCATGGAGTTCTCTGTTTCTTACTGTTTCTCTTTGTTTTTATGGGATAATTCACCAAGAAACTTCGCCTTGGTAAATATGAAAACTCCAAACCCACCCAGTAACACCCAAGTGCTCTTTCTACTTCGGCAACCGTGTGAATACCTATTGGTTGGATTTTTCGATCTGTGAGCTATAGATGACTGACCATTCTTAAATCATTAAACCATCCGTATTTCGAAGCTATAATTTAAACGTGACCTGGGTCCGGGTAGTCACCGAGCCCGAAAGTCAGGAATATTTTAAGTTTTCTAAATTACCCTAATTGATTCAACCTCCTTGCTTTCCAGAACAAATACCCCGACCCGACCAAGGAGATTCCCCTGCAGATTCTTCTCAACAAAGAAGTGGAGAACATTCGGTGGGGCACCAGCCAACTTGCAATTGACCCTACCAACCCATTGGTACAAGTGAAGTGTAAAGACGGAAGCTTGTATGCAGCCAAGAGTGTAATTGTGACCGTGTCTGTCGGAGTTTTGAAGGAAAGGTAAGATTTTTAACTGCTCCCTACGATGTTACTTGATAGTAATCATGCAGTATTGCGGCTTGCAGTATAATCTAAAATAATATCACGCCTATGTGCCCCATAGAAAGGGGTAGGCTTAGTCAAAAGTCTATCGTAGTGAACCCTCATTTCTCCAGCCCATTGCCATTAATCGGGCTCTAATTCTCTCCGAGCGGCTCTGAGAAATATCTAAAGGTCAAACCAAATAACACATTGACCTACCTGGGTATCGAACCCAGGGCCCTACGTAGGAGACGCCCTGGGCGACGGGAATTGCAGGCCGATTTCCGGCCACCGTAGGAGCGGGCTTGCGGACGGTGAACAATGGGTAGTTCGCCGTCCGATAAGGACCAGGCCCGAGTCGACGGCGCGTTGTGTTCCACGCGCGCCTCAAAGAGATATCTGCAGAACTGACGGGGTCCGCTAGGGCTGATGCCTGCCGGGGTCGCGGGAAAGTCCGAAAGGAATGGGGCACTCCCTGGCAACATACAGGCAACTGAAGGAACACGGGTGGGTTTTAGTCAGTAAGAGTCTGACACGCCCTCCCGCTCCGGCCAGAGCGGGAGAAGTTATTTGATAACATCCCACCCAAAAAAGGGCCCTACGCCAACAGTCACGCGACCATTAGACCAGCGAAGACCGGGGAAATCCTATTTAAGTGCCTATTTATTTACTTCAAAATATTTTTTACTCAATAATAACATGTTTAAAATAAAACGTAACTAAATATTTACTTAAACACTTACGATTCATCATGCATTAAACGCTAAGCACTTATTCTGTTAACACTTCAAGTAGGTAAACACAATTAACGTCGGTAATGTGTAGCGTCATAACAATTTAATGCTTTCGGGCTAGACATATTTCCGTTGCACTCCATCTATTAATAGGCATTTTCAACTGTCAGAGTATGGTGCTTAGCTGAAGTACTTGGGTACTTGCCGCTTATCTAACTAGTAGATACAATAATGGGATTAATACATTTTAGTTTTCCAATATTGGACTTAATTAAGCAACACAATAGAAGTGGATATACCTATTTAGTAACCTGTTCCGCTTAGCTATTTCTAGTCATAAAAAACCCTGAAAGAAATCGACACGTGTTTCACCTCTCAACGAGGCATCCTCAGGATGACGATTGACTTGTCGCGAACTCGAACACGGCGTGTTGCCTCACCAAGCGCTGAACGTAGCGTGTCGATTTCTTTCAGGGTTTTTTATGACTCTTTAGAAATAGCTAAGCGGAACAGATTATTAATTAAATATATCCACTTCTATTGTATTTATAATAGATTTCCCAGGCGTGACGCCTGAATCAAGTTATTTACCAAATGAGGATTTTGTTCCTTCGTGAAAACCAATATCACAGGTTGACTGACACCAAAATACCTGCTGACGATTTTGGAAGCACTTCAATTATTTATTTTGTACCTTTTTTCACAGACACGAACAACTTTTCTACCCCCAACTGCCTGCCGAAAAAGTGAACACAATCCAAAACCTCAACATGTGTGTCTTAGACAAAATCTACATCGAATTTGAGACGCCGTGGTGGCCCAAAACTCCTGCTAAATTCACTCTGCTATGGCGAGATGAAGACAAGGCCAAATTCGCAGCTAAGGACCAATGGATCACGGAGATTTTTGGGCTTTGGACCATCGATTACCAACCTAATGTCCTGCTAGCCTGGATCTATGGCAAGGGAGCCGAGACGATGGAGAAACTTAGCGAGGAAGAAGTGAAGGCCGGAGTTCAGAAGTTAATTGATATTATTATCAAGAAGGAGTTTGATGTTTCGCCGATTAAGGATATTTTGAGGTGAATTTGTTTTACATACTTTGAATTTTGTTGAAAACAGATAGAAGGGTCAACATAACAAACGGCAAAAGAACTCTTGCAGGTTTCCTGATAGTAGGTAAATGATAAATGATTTTATTTCTGTACCTTTACAAACACTTTAACATGTCAATCATATTATTAAATAAAAAACAGTGGCACTCCGGGAGTGCCGACAGAAGTGAAAACTTGAAAAAAAATCGGCACCGCGGTAATCAACGCGTTGTTGTCTTTTACTCCACGGTGTCGGTAAATTGCATTACCTACAGTGTCGCGAAATCAATGGTTTAGTCCCATCTCAAAAATGCCCAACGCGCCTAAAGAAATTTTCACTTCAAAAACTAGATGAGGTCAGCGTTTCCTGACTTTTATCGGCGTTTTCCTATCTGAGGTAGCCGCGTAACAATGCGTTGCAAAACTTTTAAGCAAGTCCTCAGTAGGTAGAACCTGTAATATCAATGGCGCCTGCACCATTCAAAACGAAACAAAGCCACTGGTTCCTAATTTCATTCACAAGAACTTCTACTAGTACTAGTCCTTCCACAGATATTTAAACGCTGACACCAGCAACCCAACAGCAACCGTATTGTAACGACAATAAAGATCTGATTTTGATAGTGATGCCATATCAGTTGGTCGTCGATTAGCAGAAAAGACTCAACCCACAAAAAGTAATTTTCGAGTTTTTAAGATTTTAAGTTTAGATGTGTATTAGTGCAATGATATTGTATTTGGAATATTTTGAAATATTGGTGCCGATTCCCTTGTTCACAAACTAAACTAAATTTAAGTTCAGTGCATCTTTTTCTTTCTATTTCATTAAGAAAAGGACAGAGGATAAATTTTAGTTTAGTCCTGTCAAATTAATCAGCACCTGTCACTCTCAAAAACTTGCCGACTAAAATTACGTCAATTTACGTCAAGCGCTGATTAATTTGACAGAACTAAACTAAAATTTATCTTCTGTCCCTTTTCTTAATGAAATAGAAAGAAAAAGATGCATTGAACTTAAATTTAGTTTAGTTTGTGAACAAGGGAATCGGCACCATTGTCACATATGGGCAATTAAACTAATATTTTAATGAGTCAAGTTGTATTACATAGACTGACGTATTTTTCGAGTTATTGGGAAAAATGTGGGTCGTTTTTCTAAATTGATTTTAACATTACGGAGTGTTTCTTTTAATTTCTCAAAAAGGATCCAAGAATCAAAATAGTCAAATAGGTAGTTGTAAAATAACTGTGAAAGAACTGTAATATTGCTATTGCTACAGGGATTTAAAACAAGCAAGAAAAAACAAATGCGCGTACAGCACCGTACATGTGATAGAAGTGAAATTCTTAAAAAATTAAGAATAAGAGAGAGAGTTATATCTTCTCTCATGTAACGAAATGTGCTTAAACGTAACCCCTTAAAATTTCACTCTCAATTCTCGTCCAATTATCGAATCACCGTTATGACCAGTGCTCTTCCTCCTCTCTCCTACTTGATCTATGCTGTGCCCGACAGGGTCCATAATTGTGACTAATATAATTATTTCCCTACCAACTATATACATTATGGTACGCAATAAAGAATTTGAGATTTGATTTGACTTCAAAAAAGTAATATTTATACAAACTATTAATCCCTTTCAGAACAAAATGGGCCTCAAACCGATTAGCTCGAGGCTCCTACGCGTACCGAACAGTCACTTTAGAAGAAAACGGTGGCAGTGCCATCGAGCTATCAGAACCGCTGTACCACCCCAACAAGTTCCCTCTCGTCTGCTTCGCGGGAGAAGCCACGTCACACCATAGACATTCTGACTGCGATGGAGCTGTGGAGTCAGGTTTTAGGGAGGCTGACCGACTGATTGAAAGTTTTAAGCAGTTTGGATTTAAATAAATCCTTTTTGTATGTCGTTTTGATGATGGATTTGCAGACTTGTGTAATATTATTAAGTATTAATTTAACGAAAATCTATGGAAATATAACCTGTTAATGGAGCTGATGAGGCTACCCTCTCACCTAAATATTTCCAGTTTTTAATTCCATAAAAAAAATCCATTACACCGATAGCAAAAAAGTCATTTTTAAATAAAAAAATAATATTCATAACTATTTTTGTAAAGTTATAGTTATAAAGGCTGTTGTCCACTTGTTTTGCATGCTTTTGTTACAATAAAATACATGTTTATACTTAAATAGTATTTTTATTCAAGCCAACACATCATGGATATAATATTAATTCATTTTTAACAATTCATTCAATAATGCCTTCGAAAACCTTTCTTTTTTAATAATCACATGAAGCTGCACTTGTAACATGTTCGCCAAACAAACTTCTAGCATGTCAAGTAAGAGCACAGAGTTGTCAGAGTTAACCTATTAACTGCTTGGTTTTATTCCCGTGCCCCAGCACTCCGCTCATAAATCGACAAATAAGCGTAGGAGGTCATTTGCAATCAAATTACCCCTGATGACCCCTATGCCAATGCTATGTCAATAATTTTCAAGTAAATAATATGTAATTTTTAGAGATGGGCCGAATGTGGATTGAACCGAATCCGAACTTCGGCCGAACATTCGGTTAAAATGAAAAGTTCGGCCGAATTTCGGTTCAATTTCGTGCGCTTTCTCGAGAGCGACACGTCGTGACTTGTTTACGCATTTACTTCAATTATTACTAGATGTACCCCGCCCGCACACCGTGCTTCCACTGCGTGGCCTAATAAGAAGAACAGATTTTCAAGACTAATAAGAACTGATTTAATTTAAGGTTTACAGTTACAATGTTCCTCACCAAAATAAATGACCATAAGTGAGTGAAAGACATAATTTTATTTTACAGTAATGCTATTCTAATTCTATTAAATTTCAGTCAAAATAGTGCAAGTAGGTATTATTTTTCTTGTGCTGAATGTTCGGCATCTGAACCGAATTTCGGCCGAATGGCGAAGTTCGGTTCAAGCTGCCGAAATTCGGTTGAACCGAATTTCGGCCCATCCCTAGTAATTTTATATTTGGGTAATTTTTTTTTCGCGATTACAGGTTTGACCAAATTCCCAAGTAAAAGTTGTTTATAATGATGAGTAAAGTCACGTGTTAAAGTTTGCGCTTTGGATAAAAACTTACCCTGTATAGTTTGTAAATAGGTAATCATTTTTATTTCATATAATTACTGTGCACGCTCGGTTTAGTGCATTATTGTTCTACTAGTATCTCATTGATTTTTATTAATATAAAACATGTACAGAAATCAATTAATACATGTCTAAAAATGGTTTAAAATAAAGAACTTGATACCACTTATAATAAATTTAAAAACTGTTCTGTAAATATCATAATAGTATTTAAATACTTTAACAGAGATCACAAGAAATTATCAATGTGTTTTCTTAATATTATACACAGCACAAGATTACAAGTATTGTCCTTATAATAAAAAAAAAAGAATACTCATTTATAATGTTATAAAACGCAAAACTCGTCATTAAGATTAAAATATAATCTTACAATATACAGTCAGGGCAAAATCCTATAATTAATAGCAAAAAATACATCTGGAAATACACTGGAAATCAAATTATATTCATAATAAAAACAAAATTGTTTTATATACAGGATGTTTGGCAGAACGTTGAACATATGAAAATGGTGGATAGGTGGGATCATCTGCTACTTACTCAGCCCTAATTTATTTGGCCCTGGCCCCCCTGGTTTTTTTAAATTAATGCAAGTTGAAATTAAGATTTAAGTATTTTTTACATCTTTCTGTAAGTTTGAGGACTCATAACTTTTTTCTAGCTAACATCTGAATAAAGCATTTTTTTTTTTATAAAGTTACTAAGCAATAATTTTATTTTTATAAAATTATTGCTTTATTCAGATGTTATCTGCCAACATTAAAGATTAAATAAAAAACAAAAATATTGCCTGTTTTACCCATTTTTAGTAAAATTTACACTTTAAAGTTAAGAAAGTGGTGAAACTAGAAGAAAGCAAACAAATTTTTTTTTTTAAATATCCAGGGGGTATAGGGCCAAATAAATTAGGGCTGAGTAAGTAGCAGATGACCCCACCTATCCACCGTTTTCGTATGTTCAACGTTCTGCCAAACACCCTGTATAAGCAGTGATCGGAGTGGGTAGATGATTTTACGTACTCGCATCATAGTCAAAGAAATCATAACATGGATAAGCCTTTTTTCCGGGATTTCATTTTGGTACTTACGGGATTAAATCAAATATTGTTAAAGTAAGGATTTTAAAAATCCTTACTTTAACAATACATTACTACATTATAAATTTATAGAATACGATAGAATAAACATTTAAAATATACATACATACATACATAAACTCACGCCTTCTTCCCATTTAAAATATATTATATTATTATATTGTTTTTATAGTATACCTATCCTTTTCTTGGAGTCCGATCACCTATATACTATTAAAAGACAGCAAAAGGGTTAAACATTTCTTATTCATATTGATGTATCCTTTATTCTACACATTACAACATTTGAAATTCCTTAAAAAAATCTTAATAACTTCAAAATCCCGGAGGCATATCCATACTAATATACAGGGTGTTTGGCAGAACGTTGAACATACGAAAATGGTGGATAGGTGGTCATCTGCTACTTACTCAGCCCTAATTTATTTGGCCCTGGCGCCCTGGATATTAAAAATATTTTTTTGCTTTCTTCTAGTTTCACAACTTTCTTAACTTTAAAGTGTTATTTTTATTAAAAAAATGGTAAAACAGGCATTTTTTTTTAATCTAATTAATATAAAAAAATTTTTTTTTTAATATTTGCAGATTCTTATAACAGAAAGATGTAAAAAATACTTAAATCCTAATTTCAACCTGCATTAAAAAAATATCCAGGGGGCCAGGGCCAAATAAATTAGGGCTGAGTAAGTAGCAGATGACCCCACCTATTCAACATTTTCGTATGTTCAACGTTCTGCCAAACACCCTGTATACGTGCCAGTCATTGACTCCATATCAATCTACCTACTCCGATCACTGTATATAACGGAAGCTCCGTCCTAAAACAATTCCTGAACTTGGGATCCAAGATTATTACATAGCAATGTTATTTTACGGGTATTCTCGACCTGCTGATAAACAGAAGTACGAATAAAATTTATCTCAACAATTAAACAATAGGGATGATGCGTGGGTAAAAAAAAAGAAATTCTGTATAGTCCGTCAGTCAGATAATAAAAAAAGATTAGACACGTATTTTTTGCTTTATCATATAAATAAAAAATGACTTAGATAAAACGCATTAAAGTTGGGGGTCGGTCGCTACGTCACAAGTAAGTATAAAATCTACATACTCGCAGCCCCGCACCTGGGGGGGGCAAGCCGGGCCCGTGCCCCGCGCGCCTACTTCAGGGGGCGACACATTCAAACGTAGCAGACAAGTGCACCACCCAGCACATCGCAACTTTGCAATAAATGAGACGCGCAGCACATATAATCTTTCAATTTCTTTTTTAGTTTTGGCGCCCCTGTTGAATTGGCGCATTATCGATCGATACAATTTGATTAATATGTTGCTGACAAGATTTTCATTTTGAGAAAAATTTAATTTCGTAGGGGCTAACTTAGCGCATCTCCATAAAAAATTGGCGGGGGCGGCAGACAGCAGATTTTGCCCCGCCTCAAAAAAATTCTAGATCCGGGGCTGCATACTCGTGACGTCATGGCACATTTTAGCTCAATGTAACGCCGCAATCTTTTGATAAAAAATACTTGTCCAATATTTTTTTAATAATCTACAAAAAAGACAAAAAAAAAAGTTATTTTAACTATTCCCACACGAACAGAGCCTCAGCGCGAACCAAACATGACGAAAACCCTACCTCTCTAACTTCGGTATCAAATTAGACTTATTATCAATAACTTCAGAGCTAATAATATTCCCCTCTTCATCAACATCACACATCAGGATCTCGACTCCATTATCTTTAATCACCGGTTTCTTGTCAACTTCCATTTCATCATCATCTTCGTTCTTCAAAGTGATTTCGAAGCATCGAGGCGTGGACACGGTAGGGTTGGCGACTTGTCTTAGTTTAAAATCTAGACTTCTTAAAGGCACATTCGGACTGCTATAGCCGTCCATTATTTTTTCGGAGACTTCTAAGGATTCGTAGCGGGTGGTTGTCAGTCTATACATGCCGTCTTCGCATATTTGGTATCTGAAATTAGAAAGTGGATCATAATTTAAAATTGTTTTAAGTCAAATTTTAATAACTGCCATCTCATTTCTGCAGTCTGGTTTTTGGAAGAAAAATAAAACCTTAAAAGGTGTTAGTCTTTTTAAGGTTTTCACTGCCTGAAACAGCTCGACTAAACAAACATGTTAAGACCAGGCACTCTAAAAGACAATTTCCACGCAAGCTCCGCCCCCATGCACCGCGCCGCTCCATTATGTACTAAACGCTAACACATCAGTGATAAAGTTGAATATCGCGTGCGCTCTTTGATCGTATTCGAGCACGGAACTAAATGGCGTAAGTCTCAATTCTTATTGCGTTTATAACTAAAGTAATAATTGATCATCATCTGCCTAGCCTTTTCCCAACTATGTTGGGGTCGGCTTCCAGTCTAACCGGATGCAGCTGAATACCAGTATTTTACATGGAGCGACTGCCTATCTGACCTCCACAACCTAGTGACTAGGTAACACGATACCCCTTGGTAAGACTGGTTGTCAGACTTTTTGGGCTTCTAACTACCCGTAACGACTGTCAAAGATCTACAAATGACAGCCGGGACCAACGGCTTAACGTGCTTTCCGAGGCACGGAGGGGACTTGGTATGTAAAGATGGTCACCCATCCACGGACCAACCGCGGCAAGCGTAGCTTAACCTGATCGATCGACCCGTGCAGCTGTTATTACTTAGCCACAAGCCCCTCTGTAATGAAGTAATAATTGATCTAGAGAAAAAAATAATATAAACTATATTTTCTTACTGTGAATTTTAGACATAAAAGTCGAGTAGTCTTCATTTTATTTAAATAATCTTTAAAAAAACGACATGAATTTCGAATAAAAATGAATCGGGCGAAAATGTTACAATTACGTAACTATCTTGTAGGTGGAAATAAAAAGATCCAATTAATCATACACTACAGTTCAATTTTGATTGTATGCGTGACTGTTTCAGAATATTAATGCAAATTACAAAAATATTTTTTCAAATCCGACTGGTAGTTACGGAGATAACCCCCTACATACAACATATTTTACCTCTTTATAATATTATAGCTTCCGCCAGCGTGATATCTTTATAAATTATAGCCTATGTTACTCAGTGATAATATAGCATTCTACTGGTGAAAGAATGTTTTTAATCAGTCCAGTAGTTTTTAAGTTTATTCATTACAAACAAACATACAAAAAATCAAATCTTTTCTCGTTATAATATTAAGCAGATAGGCAGTCGCTCCATGTAAAATACTGGTATTCAGCTGCATCTGGTAAGACTGGAAGCCGACTCCAACATAGTTGAGAAAAGGCAAGACAGATTTTTGACACTATTACACTGATAAGTGAGGTGGAACAACATCTTACCTAAACCTGCTATGTCCAAACGACCACTGAGCTCCGTGCTCCTTCACCAAATGCGTTGTCAACCGATTCCCTCTAGAAAATATCTTCAGGTTTTTCTCTGGACACAGATGGCACGCATACTTTCTTAAAGACTTCCCTTGTTTCTCCTTTTTAACTTCATAACAGTCAGAATCTGAATTTTCTTCATCAGATAAGGGATCGATCTCCTTTTTAATGGTTTTATTTTTCCTCTTTTTCTTTATGTGCGTAAGTATGTGTTGACGAAGATCCGATTTTGTTATTGCTCTGTAGAAGATGAAAAAGTGGTTAAATATAAATTCGGGTAGTGTATATATTTTCGTGGGTAATGGAGCGTCTGGCGAGGCACAGCACGGTTTTCATTGCCATACAAATATCAACCTTGCGCAAGTGGCAATAAAGTTGAAAATAAATACACTTCCATTAGTCCGAGAGAGCTACACCGCAGACAGAGGTACCATCGGGGTAACGCATAATACCTATATCTAACCAATTTGAAAACAAAATCGCGTGCATACGACCCTTTTTTTTCGCAGGTAAGCGTTACTATACTGGCCGAGCGCTGCAAGCAAGAATAGTCCTTATAGTGTACAGATATGCATTTCTTCGATAGTTAAGGTTATTTGTTTTCGACTTTATTTTAAGAGTCGCTATATTGATATTTGTTTGGCAGGGGAAACCTTGCTTTCCTGCGCATATTCGTACTTTTAGGGCCGGCGCAAACTTGGCAAAGTCCAACGCAGCGCGGTTATCACTGCCAAACTCAACAATATCAACATTGCGTTCCTTAAAAAGTAGTTGAAACTTTAAATAACCTGAGTGACTCTAACCTGACACGCTCTCGGGCTATTGCAAGTTTATTTATTTTCAACTTTATTTCATCTGACGCAAGATCGATATTCGAGTGAGTAGTGAGGAGCGGAGTTGCAGACTGTGTCTGTCCATTGATGCGGAGCGAGGTAGTGCGGAGCGGAGTTGCGAACCGTGCAAAGCTAGGCCGAGTTCACGCAAAGAGTAATACGAGCGGGCTGCAATGCCCCGCAGCCGGTTTTTTTACGCTTCTTCGCTCCGCTTCCCGGTTTTGTATGAATTTTTAAACTAGTTCGCCAATCCCTGTCCACTTAAGCGGAGCGGAGATGTTATGCAATTCCATTAGATAATATTATTCAAATATTTTATTGGAACAAAAAACAGGCACAGCTCCGCTCCACTCCTTTCCTCTCCACTCCGGGACAGTCAGCCTTAAGTGTGTATTGTTGTTGTGTGTACTTACTTATATACACAGTGCGGGCACGCATGCGTCCTAGTATCCTTCCTCGCCAGATGTCTATAGCGCACGTGATTGGCTAGCGCGGCCGGTGACGTCGCCGACATGTCGCACAGAGTGCACGCGTATGTAGATATGTGTTGACGAGTATGCTCGCCTAGTAGGTACTCTGTGGCGCAGCGGGTACCGCACAGTTCACACACGAAGGGAGAGTTTGGGTACACATTCTGGAAACAAGAGTAGAATGTGAGAAGAGTATTTATATGTGTATGGATAAGCTAGGAATAAGTAGCCCATTGATGATTAATGTGCACATATCGATCGAAATGAGGGAATCTATGCTTAATTTTATCAAAGAAAAAATATTAAAAAAATCTTTTTTTTATTTTTATTGTAACAAAACAGTGTAACTTTTAAACTAAATGATCTATCGCGATGAAACAAACTCCATAATGATTGGAAATAATTAGCGTCCTCATAAAATGGAAATAGTGGAAAAAAACTACCCTCAATTGAAAATAAACATGTTTTTTTAGCAAAAACCTGTATTTTTTTTCCGATTTTTTTATAATAATCGTAAAATTTCTCAATAAGAAGCCAAACCAAACGAAAAAAATATTTTTTTCTATCTATAAAATTAAGCATAGGTAGATTCCCTCATTTCGATATGTGCACATTGTAAAGATTCACACTGTATATAACTGAAAATAAGCATACAGGCAAGCTCATACAAATTCGATGTTGGTGAGCAGTTCGCATGCAATTCCATTGCAATAGCAATATAGGAAATGTTTGCAGTCAGAATGCTGACTTGACCTTAAAATAGCACAAAGCTAGCAACACAGCATTATGCTAAACAAAACCAACAAATAACATTGCAACTATTGTTGTTTTTCACAATCGCGCGTCAATCATTGCAATTTAAACCTTAAGTCAATAACTTTAAGGTCTAATGTCACATGCTATGCCATTTCAAGCTATTTTTCTGTACGAAAATTCGATCACAAAACGCACCTGCCTTCTCAAATGGTCACAGAGTTTCCTATTATTCGCAAAGTGCTGTCCACAATGGTAGCAAGCAATCAGTCGCTCCCCTGTATGAGTTCTTACGTGGACATTTAGCATCTCTTTGCGAGGGAAGATGGCGCCGCAACCAGCCCAAGAACAAAGGAAGTTCTCTGAATAGTTCGTGTGGACTTTTACGTGGTCTAGGAACAGCTGAAATCAAAGAAGAAGCAATTATTTCTCTTACCTTACCATGTAGGGAATAGGCAAGGGCGGATCCAGCCTTCGAGTCAGGGGGGGGTCACATAGTCGGGGTCAGTCAGGACACGTTCGCATTTTTGCATTTTCGTCTCTTCATCAATAGGATACGAAAACAAAAATGTAGGGGAGCGCGAGCAAGGCGAGCTCGAATTTTTTTGCACCTCGTCTCGGAATTCTCGGTTAGGTTTCTATTAAACATTCTTACGGAAATAGGAGTTGCTTTGTCGACTTATGCAGAAAAGTTTGAGTTAGAAAAACATAGAAGGTAGCGAGGTAGCGAGCTCGAAAATTTTAGCACACCGCCTTGTATAGGAGATAAAGTTTTTTTTCGAGTTCCTTTGTCGACTTATGCAGAAAGTTTGAGAATGTAGATTGTAGCGAGCGGAGCGAGCTCGAAAAATTTTCATCCTCATCCTCCAACTCTAAACTGCTTCTTACTGAATATTTACGTTGACCGTGCTTGGGATATCATTAAAAAGTACTTCTTAAGATTTAGGGGGCCGCCAGGACCGGGGCCGGGGCGGTTTGTCTTGACACTATTCTGGGGTATTTAATTTCTACGTCTAGTTGCTAGCTTCAGATAAACCTACACGGACACTTATCAGAAGCTAGGAAATCCGATGAAACGTCAGAAGCTAGGAATCGCTTCACTTGGTCGTTTTCTATGGAAAAGAGCCGGCAGAAAACTCCACGGTCAATCATCATAATTGTAATAACAGCACATAGTCTTATTTTGCTTGTCGTTCACATGTGTGGCAATGGCAAACATCCTACGTGGCAACATCACACAAAGTATTTATTTGATTAAATTTATCAATGAGATTAGAAAAAATACCAGTGGTTGACCTAAACGTAGCCCAGGGGGGGGTCATGACCCCCATGACCCCCTCCCCCGGATCCGCCCTTGGGAATAGGGTTGTAAAATTACGTAATTTTACGGAAAACGCTGGTAAAATACGGGTATTTTACGGTCATTTATATAAATTACGATAAAATTACCGGCAACTTATGAAGTTTTAAATTTTAATTTGTGCTGTCCTCTGCCTCTGCACATAGATGATATTATAATCCATGACATGGTGTAATTCATATCTTGAATTCTTGACTAGAGAATTAAGTTTTAGGGATTTTTAGTACGCATGAGTCGCACGAGCCCAGTTATCTGTTTTTTTTTTTAAGTTCCAATACTACTTATATCTCTGGCAAATTTAATTAAAATCCATTTATCCATTAATAGAGCAGTGGTGGCCCAGTGAGCAGTGGTGGCCCAGTGGTAACGGCCATGACTTACGAGTTGTAGGTCGTAGGTTCGAACCCAGACAGGCGCTTTACTTTGTGTAAATTATTTCATCACCACTGCTCTCAAAACGGTGAAGGAAAACATCGTGAGGAAACCGGCATGTCCTAGAATCGAAAATTCGAAGACATGTGACATCTACCAACCCGCACTGGGCCCGCGTGGTGGATTACGGCCCACTCCCTCTCACAGAGAGGAGGCCAGTGTCCCAGCAGTGGGAACATTATAGGCTGATTATGATGATTAATAGTGAAATAGTGACATACACATGATACACATAAACATACTTCCGTATTTGTAGTGTCTTAGTGGGTATGACTGTATGAATACGTTTTTTACCGATAATTACCATTTTTTACCGTATTATAAATATACCAGGGTAATTTTACCGTTTTACATCCCTAGTAGGGATGCAAACGGTAAAGATAATTTTATTTTGCACATATGGGTAACAGCAAATGAAGACAAAAAAATAAATAAGAGTTCATGGCTTGAAATTATCAAATAACTTCTCCCGCTCTGGGCGGAGCGGGAGGGCGTGTCAGACTCTTGCTGACTAAAACCCACCCGTGTTCCTTCAGTTGTCATGTTGCCGGGGGGTCACGATGTCCTTTAGGTATAAAAAAAAAAAAAGAGTTCAGCCATAAGAGTTCATGCCTGCATGGTAAAATATGGCTGAACTCTTTATTTTTTTTTGTCATCATTTGCTGTTACCCATATTTGCAAAATAAAATTATCTTTATCTTTACCCTTTTACATCCCTAGTAGGGATGCACTAGGAATTTTACCAGATTTTGTACCAGTTTTCAAAATTGGTTTAGGGGATAATGTAAAGTAAGTGTGGTCTGTGCTGTGGATTAGGGGCTTAAGAGTTTCGTACAAATCAACCTAAACTAGAGTGGAAACTTGTATGTGAAAGTGTCAATTCAAAGGGCCTTTTATTTTAGCTTCTTCCTTATGGACTTATGGCAGAGTTAATACAAAATGACGGCTGCTTGTGATTCGCCCTCCTAAAGACTCCAGTCGTTGATTTGTTACAGATCAAGGTTGGGATTGAGATACATTATTAATTTAGTGCCTAGTTACAGCAGTTGTAACTGGCCATTGGCCATTTAATAAACACCTCTTTGTCATAGGAGTCACAGACAGTCCGCTGTGAGCTTGCATGGAGAACAACAAGACAGCGGTGCCGATTCCCTTGTTCACAAACTAAACTAAATTTAAGTTCAGTGCATCTTTTTCTTTCTATTTCATTATGAAAAGGACAGAAGATAAATTTTAGTTGAGTCCTGTCAAATTAATCGGCGCCTGTCAGTCTCCATACAAGTTTATACGTGATTAAAAACTTGCCAACTAAAATTACGTCAGTTTACGTCAAGCGCTGATTAATTTAACAATGACTAAACGAAAATTTATCTTCTGTCCTTTTCTTAATGAAATAGAAAGAAAAATATGCATTGAACTTAAATTTAGTTTAGTTTGTAAACAAGGGAATTGGCACCAGCAGCTCATGTTCTGTCAAACTGCCCAGTGGCCGCCACATACAGGGCAAAGTACTTCGGTAACCCAGGTACCCTACGTGAGATTGTCAGTGACACCAAGCCGTTGCAGGCATTCTTTGAGGAGCTGGGGTGGATCGAATAACCCATTTTCCCACCCGTGCGCAAAATACGCGTTTAGTGAAATGAGGAACAGGGTGTAAAGTTCACTCATCCAACATAGAAAAGGGAGGATCCTCCAACCAGACGGGCAGTTGCCCGCCAGACACAACACCACACAAAACATTCTCACTCAACACACATCTATCACAACACTTGATTTTGTAGTGTTTTGATAGATGTGTGTTGAGTGAGAATGTCTTGTAAATGTGTGTGTGTATGTGCGTGTTATGCAATGTGGGTGAGGCCCACGCGCGCTTTGAGGTGGAGTTGTGGATACAAGCTTATTACCTAATTTATTTCATTAAACACTTAGCAAAATCTTGTAAAATTACCTGCATTGAATTATATTTAATTTGCTCCCCACAGCCAATCCACATGCAAGTATAATCGTTATCTTGCATTGGTATCTGGTTTCGTTTACTGGAGTCCTTCTTGCATGGGGCTAGCTTCAGTGTAGCCCTGCCGTTGAAGCCGATAGCCAACAACTTGCCATGGTAAGCGTGGTAGTTCAGGTGACGCACCATTTCATTGAAATCTGATGTTTTGTGCCCACATACATCCCAGAGACAGAAATATTCAACTGGTGACAAAAAAGGAAAAAAAAATTGTTAGTAATTATGATTTAAGGTTCCTCTTAGACAGGCGCGACCGTGCGACTCGTGTCGCTATACGACATCGCAGTATCTATCCTTAGCATATAATTTAAAAAAAAAACTGCATTTGGTTAGACTAGAAGCCGACCCCAATGTAGTTGAGAAAAGATTAGGCAGGTTCATTATTATTTTATATATTTAATTATTTATATTTTTCTGCTAAGCACAAATAAGGTTATGCCATAAAGATTATAATACAATGGAATATACACATTATTTTCCTTAAAAACAGGGGAAAGTTTTATTTTATAATAAATAATAATATGTATTTACATGACTTAATCATTTACAATAATAAGTTACAACATTAACAACTAAGTAACTCAATCATGTTATTTTATCAATAGATGGTTACATAAACGTATTAACTTTGAACATGTGTTTGTATGTTTAAATAAATAAGTATATAATAAAAAAGAGTACAGTACAAATATGTTCTTAATTTCCCTTGGCAAATGTCGTGTTTCGTCAGTCGTCGGATTTCTATCAGTTACCCTTTGCACTTCGTGCAGACAGGACACTCTCAATCGACTTGGAAGTATATAGAGAAGTTAATACTCTTTTAACCCATCATCTGTTACGACGCCTCATTAAGGTGGATAACAATTAAAATTCTATTGTGGCTCGTTAATAACAGTTGAAAGGATAACTTAATGTAATTTATTTTAAAAATAGTAGGAAAGCTGCTAAAGTCGCAGGCACGACAGACAGGAAAATAGTTTTACAGCTCTATATAGTACACACGAAAATCAAAACAAAACAACAATAAAGTACTTAGTACTTAATTCAAATTATTATACAAGATAAATCTAATTAATATTGATGGACATGGAAATTAGTATTCGTTTATATTCGGAAATGCGATGATTCCCGAGGGACATTAAGAAAATAGAAATACTGTATACCTATAATAGGTATGCATAACAGCACTTTTAGATTTTAGTATGGAAGCGTCAGGGTAGCCCGCGAAATTCAAATTTTCTTACGTTTTTGGCATTTTGTAGGCAAGTGTCAGGTTTTATGTTGATTAAAATATGATTCGCGGTCGTAACAAATATGGCTTTACTCAATTATAATCATTAAAATCAGCAATAGTGATTAAGAAGATTGATAACTTATGAAGTTGTATTGTTGATTGTAATGATTATAATTGAGTAAAGCCATATTTGTTACGACCGCGAATCACATTTTAATCAACATAAAATCTGCAAAATGCAAAAAACGTAAGAAAGTTTGAATTTCGCAGGCTATCCTGACGCTTCCCCCTTAAGCTGTAGGCATATAAATTGCTGTTGGCGTACCAAACAAAAATAAATAAATAAATGAATGCCAACAAACATTTTTTTTAAATCTCCTTCTGTTTAATGCACTCTGTCCTGGGACATTCAGCAATAGGTAGATGATGGTTCCTGATCTTAAACGGTATGAAGCCACCGCCTCATTTGATCGATACTACAGCTCATTCATGCTGGTTGTAAGTCTTGGGGTGCCGAGCTTCTTTTTAGACTTGTGAAGGTAACTGGGTTTGACATTAGTTTCATTGGTGAACTTTTAATCTGGTGGAGAATATGGTACCTAATATTGGCTTTGATTTCTTCTTTGACAGTTTTTATCTTTAAATCCTTGTGAATTCTCTAATTTGTGATGTAACAGGGAGCAACAAACAAACATTTGTGTGGGCATACCCTAACGTTTTGGGAAAAGCCTTTGAAGTAATTCTTGTCTAACCGAGTTGTGATGAACTGCTTCAAGAATCGACTAACAGATTAAATATCTGCAAGCTATTCAATACACACACATCAGCTTTTAGCTGCTAGTGTGTCTAACCAAATAATAATCTTTATATATAAACTTCTCATGTCAAAATGTTAGTTGCCATACTCCACTGAAACAGATTGATCAATTTTTATGAAATTTTATATGTATATTCAGTAGGTCTAAGAATCGGTCGTAATCTATTTTAAATACCCCTACATGATAAGTGTGGTTCACTCCAAACATTTATATGGCAAAACAACATTTGCCGGGTCAGCTAGTAATAAATAAAACTTTGCAATACAAACCTCCATTTTCTTTCTCAATGACGTGTACATTCGAAGAGTGATTGCGGACATGTTTCTGATAGAGCTCATAATCAATGAAGTTGTGTCGACATGACGTCCACTCACATTCCATTTGCAGGTCGGCAACACGCAGCTTATATCGGGACTGTATACAAACAAACACAATTGTACTGAAAATGATAGTTGTTAAAGCTAGGATTTGTTACTTAGCTTTAGGTAAAATTACAGTAAATTTTATGCTTATTTTTAATAATAAAACAAATGAACATGACTGTTCTTTTAATGCAACTGTTGTTTATTTATAGTGTAACGGATATAAATTATGCACAGGGGCACATGGTTTTCTACATACATATTTATACATGCTGTATGTTAGGCCAAATCTCAGTTTGAAGTTATTACATGTAGCTGTGCTCAGCGGTTTCACTCGCACAATTCTTGATCCCATGGGAAAAAAATCCGTGACGACCCACTGACCAAAAGTATCCTACGTCCTAACCCAGGTCATTGTCTACCCATGTGCCAAATTTCATACAAATCTGTACAGTCGTTTAAGCGTGAAAACGTAATAAACAAACACAAAAAATCAAATCTTTTCTCTTTATAATATTAGTTTAAATTATGTCATAACCTTTCAACTGTGATTAACGAGACACAATAGAATTTTAATTGTTATCCACCTCAATGAGGCGTCTTAACAGATGATGAGATAACAGATGTTTTGGAACTTTGGGTCAGAGGGTCATCTTAGGGGCGGATTTGTAGGAGTTTGAGTATACGCTTAGGGGCACTATGAGCAGCAAAGAAAACATTTTAAAAAAAATTACAGCTACACTCCAACCACCTGCATTAAATATACATGACACATTTTAATAACTAACCTTGACATTATTATTGTGCTTTCCTAAAATAAAACCAAGTGTCATCAGTTACCACGGTTCACAAAATTACGCGCCAAAATACTAGGTAGTACCAGAGTTAGACAATTTCGAATATATAATAAGATATAACGTTAATTGAACATGAATAAAACTAACTAGAGTTACTGGCTGTAAGCGTAAAAAAATCATTTTGTATCGCTTACCACAGTTCGAGGTTCCAGAGAAGACTCATTGACGCCAGAAGGCACAGTAGCATCGTCTTCAGCCACTGCCAGTAAAAAGTTCTTCCTAGCAGCATGAGTTTGTATAATAAACTGTATGTCATTTTTATTTTCCAATGATAACTTCTCTGTGTCTTCATTATTCTGTTTTTGCAACCATTCCATACATCGAACGATTTTCAGCTTGTTATCTTTCTTATTCCTTGCTTCTTCACCCATTATTGTTTGTTATTTCTCTTGTAAGTTAATCCCAAATTAAACACTTTGCATCACATTTTTTGTAAAAAACTACAAGAATTCTATTCATGTAATTTCGTTCATGTTTAGCCTCGAGAGAGCTGTTTTCCTTCGGGTAATAAGGGTAATTTTGGTGGGTTTCGATTTCAACTTTCGGTGACATTCAATTTGACATTGTTTTGTGTTGTTTTTTTTTATGACAACAATAAGATGTGGCAACATTAAAGTGCCTGCTACACGGCTTGTAGATGGTGGTTTACGACCAAATTTCAAACAGCTCTAGGGCTTGCTACACGGCTGCCAACCGCGTCCCGACAGAGGAGACCTTGATGGTTTACAACCAAATTTCAAGCACGTCTCAGATGTAGCTATATATCACAGACATATAAAGAGTAGCAGACCAAACTTTCGCTAAAAATTGCATAGCCATTACAATGCGTTCGCACTGGCGAAACATCACAACATGTTGAAATCTTTAGTACCTGTCAAACTTTGTATGGAAAATTGACAGAAAATAGAGATTCCAACATGTTTCGCTGTGAATGTTACGCCAGTGCAAACGCACAGTTACGCACACACAGGGAGTGTTGTCATGGGCACGCCACAATTGCGGCGATAAGATCTTTGAGGAGTGGCTTGAGAGGCGCCACGGCGTCCTCACCTTCCGCCTGACGCAGGTCCTCACCGGACACGGCTGCGCGGGCTTGCAGACGGTGAGCAATGGATAGCTCGCCGTCCGATAAGGACCAAACCCGGATTGACGGTGCGTTGTGTTCCACGAGCGCCTCAAAGAGATGTCAGCAGAATTGACGGGGTCCGCTAGGGCCAATGCCTGCCGGGGGTTCGAAGAAAACCGATAGGGAAATCGTGGCCCCCGGCAACAGGGCAACCGAAGGAACACGGATGGGTTTTAGTCAGTAAGAGTCTGACACGCCCTCCCGCTCCGCCCAGCAGGGCTAACATGACAAGCGCGAGAACGCTCTTTTTCTCGTTTTATCGTAATTTGTCTACGATTCTGACGTTATTCTAAACCCTAACATGACCGCAAACGACGAGTAACATCGAAAAAGGCACTTTGACACTTCTTTATCGCACGACGATAAACCAATGTTGCAAATTATTAAAAACAAATTATTTTTATGATAGCAACATCGGCTTGAAGTTCTGTTTCATTTATTCAATTTTATGCATGGAATTATGTACTTTATTGAATAAATGTCTCTCTCTTTTAATTATTCTCTTATTTATTTATTTATGATTAGTTTTTTATGTAACCGACTTTTTGATTAAAATTAAATGATTTCTTTGGCATGCTGAAATTAAAATACAAAATGACGGAAATTAATATAAATCATAGCTGGCATATTACGAAATATTTTTCATAGTAATCTTCGAGCGACCTCAGACGGAGCATTTATATATATATATTTCTATTACGTCACCAAAATATGTGGATAGATTATGGTATATTAAGGCATATTAAGATTTATTTTGACATATTTTAATATATATTATAGCTACGTCTGTGACGGACTTCAAACAGCTCTGCCTGTTGCCAATCAAGGTCATATCTGTTGGTGACGCGGTTGGCAGCCGTGTAGCAAGCACTTCTGCCTGTCGCCAATCAAGGTCACCTCTGTCGGGGACGCGGTTGGTAGCCATGTAGCAGGAACTTTAACTTGTCTATGATGTGAAATGTGGCCAGGCCATTTTTATAAAAATATTTAGTCGATTCAATGATTCTAACAGTAATAGACTAACTCGACTATCTATAGTACGCCCAATATCAACAGGCGGGAAGTAATATGATTTTAAATAATATTTTTTCTTAGATCTATACTTCAAGTAGTCATAATCAATTGCGTTTTTAAAAAATACAAATAATCCCCGCCATATTTGTTTTTTTGTGAAAATAAATGTATATCATATCAACACACCGGAAGCAGTTTTGCATGTTGATTTCGACAGGCGAACAAAAACTTGTTCTGTAACTATGCGTTCGCACTGGCGAAACATCACAACAAAACATGTTGAAATCTCTAGTGCCTGTCAAACTTTGTATGGAAAATTGACAGAAGATAGAGATTCCAACATGTTTCGTTATAAATGTTTCGCCAGTGCGAACGCACAGTTAGGTTTTTTCGTTTTTCCACTCGACACCGGTCACCGGTCACGTTCGTTTTATGGGCCAACTTGCTATAGAACAGCAGTGTTCTGTTTATAGAACTGTCACAAAATTAGTTTTAATATAATTTTAAACAATAAAAAAATCGATTATAATGCCGCAAATATTGCGTCACTGTTAAACTCAACAACTGCGACAGACAAATAATTATTAAATAATATTTTAACTCTATTACAAAAGGGTAAAACATAAGTTAAACATTTTAAAAATATTTTGGCACACGGTGTCTAACATAAACAGTTCATTGTTCTTGACATTCTTGACAGGTCAAATCAATTTTTATACAATAAAAAACGTGCGAGTTGAGACAAGGCGAACGCGTGAAGTTTGGTCAAGTGCGGTGCGTGCGTATTTACAGCACGGCGCGGCGGGTCCCCACGTTGCCGCTGGTGTCTCTTATCGGTAATTAGACACACATAAATAGTTCATCTTGTTATTCCCGTCGCATAAACCGCGAGTGACAGTCGAAGGGTCGTATCGGTGCTGTGCTGATGAAATCAACCGTAACTATACAAGAAGTAGTAAATAAATTAGATCACTTGGCCTTACCTATAACTACCAGAATGCCTAACATCAAAGTGTTTAGCGGGAGCTCCCACCCTGACCTGGCGCAGAAGATCGTCGATCGTTTGGGCATTGACTTAGGAAAAGTTGTAACCAAGAAGTTTAGCAACATGGAAACATGCGTGGAAATTGGTGAATCTGTACGTGGCGAGGATGTTTACATTGTACAGAGTGGCAGTGGCGAAATAAACGACAATCTGATGGAGTTGCTGATCATGATTAACGCGTGTAAGATTGCATCTGCGTCTCGGGTGACAGCCGTGATCCCGTGCTTCCCGTACGCGCGTCAAGACAAAAAAGACAAGAGCAGAGCGCCGATCACCGCTAAACTGGTCGCCAACATCCTGTCGGTGTCCGGCGCCGACCACATCATCACAATGGACCTCCATGCGTCTCAAATTCAAGGATTTTTTGACATTCCTGTGGATAACCTCTTTGCTGAACCTGCTGTCCTAAAATGGATCAAAGAAAATATTCCTGACTGGAAGACCAGTATTGTGGTGTCTCCTGATGCAGGAGGAGCCAAGAGGGTCACATCTATTGCTGACAGGTTGAATGTGGAGTTTGCTCTGATTCACAAAGAGAGGAAAAAGGCAAATGAGGTAGCTTCCATGGTACTTGTTGGTGATGTAAAGGACCGGACAGCTATCCTTGTTGATGACATGGCAGACACTTGTGGAACTATCTGTCATGCTGCAGAGAAACTGATAGAAGCAGGAGCAATTAAAGTGTATGCCATACTTACTCATGGAATTTTCTCTGGACCTGCTATCTCAAGGATCAACAATGCCTGTTTAGAAGCAGTTGTCGTCACAAATACAATCCCCCAAGAGAGGCACATGCAGGAGTGCCCCAAAATCCAGTGTATTGATGTGTCCATGATGCTTGCGGAAGCCGTGAGACGTACACACAATGGCGAATCTGTTTCCTACCTATTTTCTAATGTTCCATACTAGTATAATTTTCTTTACTTTACATGATATTTTACTTTAATATAGGTGAGTGTTATGATTTTTATCATAAAATTAAATGGCGTGTAACTCGTAACATTACTGTTATAATTGCATAAGTAAATCTTAGCGTTACATTATATGTTATGAAAAAAAAAATGTTAGTTTATAATGAGCTATGAAAGTGAGGGAAGATTTTTTTGTTGGAGCTCAGTAGTCTGGGTTTGACAAGGTCCTGTTAGGAAGCAGACATGGCAAAAAGCAAGTAAGTGATTAATTTGTTAAGAAGATAAAATGTATTATTTAGAGAAAATCCTGGTATTCTAAAAAGAAATAGCCAATTTTATACAAAAATGAATTGCATTTTACAAAACAGCTTTACATATACAATTTTAAAAAGCAAATATTATAATTGTTGACTAAATATTAAGACTACCCTCAGTTTTATTTCTACTATTGCCATTTTGATAATGCTTTAGTTTAGTATGTTATCATTTTATAATGAAATTTTAAACTTAAAATACTTTTTCTGCCAGATAACACTTCATTCCATTTACTCCATTATCATTTTTGGAAATTAGGTCTGCATTTGTTTTTTTAGCTGTTAACTTTCATAATATATTTCTCCTGAGAACCTCACTAAAACTGTTTATAGACAAAATCAATTGTTACTTTAAAATAAAAGACACTTTAGTTGTTAAACTTATTGTCTAATGTATCTTTAAGAGCAGCTAGGATGTCAAGGATGTATCTGTTCTAAATTTCAAATTTCATAATAATTACAATGTAGGTAGCATTTATACATACATAATCATGTATTTGTAAATACACTGATGTCAAATAGAGGAAAACTAAAAATAGAAACTCAAAAACACTAGTGTTTTGCGTCTATTCAGTAGTATTTTTGGTCCAGAAATGGTCCTAAATTTAGGCCTACTGATTTTTTGCAGTTCATTTAATATTTATTTGGACTAAATAATTTTTGCATGACCGATAATTTGACCATGTTTAGTGATGAGTTCTAAACAAGAAATAATAAAAAAATTATTAGCATTATCTATGGTAGGTATATTTCATCAGAAAGACATGTTTTGAATATTGCTTACCAGAAAATGGATCCAAATAAGTACGTATTAAATGAACTTATGAGATTACTCAAATCCATTGTGCAATAAATGTCAGTTTTTCTAGCAAAGTATAAAATGTGCCTAAAAATATAAATTAAAGTTTTTCGATCATTGTCAACAAAAAAAATTGAAAAGAGAATAGTGATAGCTGCAAACATCCTGCTGTGTATTTTAATGAATTTTGTTTTTTTTTTCAGTCTAGTTTAAGTTGTTTGTGTTACAACTATCTAGAAATAAAATGTATTAAGTTTTACCTTTTCTTTTCATAAAAATACAACTGAAAAATAATCCATGAATTAGAAAATTGTTATAAAAATTCTTACTGTACCTAATAATCGTTCTTAAATTGGCTAATCGTTATAAATGCGACGCATTATCCAAGGCTATTGTTATAATTGGCAAATAATAGTAAATTAGAAGCAAATTGATGTAAGTACCTATAGAAAAAACAAATTGCCTCGTAATATTGTATATTTTTTTCTAAATTTATATAAAAAGAATTATATTATGTATATTTGGTTCTGATAATTACGATTAAGATAATAATAAAAAGGATTTAACTAAACGATTATTTTATTAGCCAAATGATTTATTGATAATAAAATGTCAAAACAAAAGTTTAACAACCTGCCTACGCGCTTCTGCAACACTAAAAATCATGACGTCACCGTTCGCCAAATACCTACTAGTCTATACAACAATTGAAATACGGAAATCGGGCTCTATGTATAAAATAGTACATAATATGATGACGTCACAGATGCTTCTGTTCCAAATTCGGTTTTCATTCACACCAAAACGTGTCCACTACCTACCTACCTTATACATTGCGTTGTAGACTTGTAGCCTTGGCGTTTGTGACGTAACGGAAAACGTAGAGGTCATTGTCCATCAATATCTTTATTCTATTATGAGCCAAAGACGGTGCTGGATTCGGATTGATAAATGGATGATGTCCTTTTTAGGGTTCCGTACCTCAAAAGGAAAAAACGGAACCCTTATAGGATCACTCGTGTGTCTGTCCGTCTGTCACAGCCAATTTACTCCGAATCTAATGAACCGATTAAGTTGAAATTTCGCACACATATGTATTTCTGTGACCCGAATACGGACATGTAACTTTATTATATGAATTTTGTATATGGGGATCACTTTTCGGGGAAAAGTGGGAAATTAAAAAAAAGTTTTGCTAACTGTGCTGTGTGATATATCAAATGAAAGGGCTTATTGTGAGGATCTCAAGTATATTTTTTTATAATTTTAAAATAAATAATTTCAGAGATATTTAAGAAAATTGATGAAAATTGACCATTCTCCGAAATTACTGAGCCAAACATTTTGAAAAAAATACAGAGAATTGTTCTTTACTCATAGATTACAGGAAAACCTATAAGAAGTATATGGTCTTAAAATAACATGGTAAATCTCTCAATATTGCATGTACAACTACAAACTTACATTTACAGTTGGAATGTTTTTTCAACCACAATGTTAAGTTTATTCTTGGGATAAATTCATCTCAACTACGGAACCCTTCATTATGCATGGTCCGACACACACTTGGCCGGTTTTTAATATTAAATGGTCTTAGAGCGGTTTCGCACTACGTCCGATCCGTATCCAAGAAATGTCAATCCGAAGTAGCCATAGTAGGTACTATTTGTATGAGCGGTTGCGCACTAGATCCGAACTCTGTCTGTCCGAATTTAGAACATTACGAATTCGGATTGAACTCGGATCTTTAATTCAGATTCGGTTCGGACGTAGTGCGAAACCGCTCTTAGGGGCCGCATCCGTCATTGGATATGACGGCCATGTCACACGCAAATCTTGAGCCAGTCAGTGTTGTAATGGTACACACGGCTACACATCAAGCTATACATTTCCAGTATAAACTGACCTCGCATTGTACGGAAATCCTATGCAATGCGAGATCAACATAAACTATACTCCGCTTGAAATAAGATTAGACATTTAAACAAACCTTTTTTACAGTCCGTTCAACCGATTTTGACTTCTATTGTAGGCATAAGGATGGCATTAAAAGCAAAAAAAGTGGTTACAAACCAACTGTTTACTGCAGCTGCCATTTGTCATGCCACCAACGCAATAGAAGTCAAAATCGGTTGAACGGACTGTAAAAAAGGTTTAGTTAAATGTCTAATCTTATTTCAAATGGAGTATAGTTTTGTATAGCCTGATGTGTAGCCGTGTGTACCTAAGTACTTGTAGTAATTTGGCCTTGACCTACTTTAGTACCAAGACCGACCTACCTACCTACTAGTTTTCTCAAGAAACGAGGGTTGTATAATCCTTGGATGTGAAGGGTAACAATATTAACATAAAAAAAAGTCAAAGAAAAGGCTATTTTCAGTGAAGACGGTCCTTGGCTAATGTCGGTATTTATTCACAATTAGCTAGTACCGGGCACTTAAAGCACCATTTCTTTGCAAGAGAAAAGAGAATAGCCGGACAACCCGTTTTTAGGGTTCCGTACCCAAAGGGTGCCAAACTGAACCCTATTACTATGCCTCCGCTGTCTGTCCATCTGTCTGTCAACAGGCTGTATCTCATGAACGTTTATGTTTCCCGGTAATTTTGCAGACTTACAAAGATTGGTGTCCCAAATTGACTACCTGGCCTATACCTGGGTCAATGATATGACCTTTTTCTCTGCAACTCCTACGGACTCCTACCTGCCGCAAACACCCGAAAAACCATAGAAAAATTCTTAGAAATCCACGATTTCTATGAAAATAAGTAGGTACCTAAGACGAACGCAAATTATCTACTAACTGCAAGTCTTGCGTGATAAGTAGCTTGCAGTGCAAGTTACATAACGTCCTTGCGAACTTCATTAAACAATGTTAGTGAAACTGTCACGAAACTCGGTCATACCAAAGGTTTCATTGATATCGATTTCTATAATGTTCGTAGCGGCTACTAAGCCAGTAAGGCAAAGAACAGTAGTGCCATTCTGTAACGTGTTATCTTAGCTGTCAGTTGCTAAGGATTGACACTATTGGCAGCTCACTTCACCTAAGTTATCACGGTGAGATTTTTACAGAATAGCACTACAGAAGTTTACTTACCTAATCCACCCGTTGAACTGTAAGCCGACACAAAGTGGTCTGAAAATTGAGCTCCATACTCATAGATTTAAGTCTGGAATTACAAAAAAAAAGTAATTACTGGTATACCTCCCTTTATGTGATATTACCGTATGGATGGTATTAGTAGCTCCACACGTGAGAAAAAAAGATTTGTGTATTTTTTTTTGTTTGGGAGAAACTGAATGGAACTGAAGGGCTGTTGCTCACACGAGCTATTTTACCATACACAGCGATCAAGATGACGTTAAATTTATGGACCTTTGGGTGCCGCTTTGGACATAGAAAACTTTTGAATTTTCGATAATTATGGGATTTTTCAAATCTTACTTATACTTTCGTTAGTTTATAGCCTGCTAATGACTTTTATGATGAGAATAATTAAAAACGATACGAAAACTCACTCTGAGATCTTCTCCAATTTATTCATTTCCGAAGGAGTAGCTTTACTTACATAAGAAAATCACTAGTCTACGATGAGGTATTTGATAGCTGTGAAGTGATCCAACGCAAGCGATTTTATTACGTCCGTGCGAACATGGGCTAACTGGTAATTATTTACACTCGATCTACAAAATAAAGGCGCTTCTAATATCACATTCTTACCATGGACGTAGTAGGTACGGTAGACTGTAGTAGGATCTATTTTATTTTACTTTCCCAAGTCAAGAACTCAACAAGATCTTTTTCTACTTTTTCGGCTCTCAACTTGCTCTCAAATAGAGACTCAATACATCTTAAATGACCTTGTTACATCACAGTACAAGTCTTAACAGTATCAATATGAAAACTGACCTTAAGGTCACGGGCCAATGATGTAAATTGTTTGTCAGTGGGTGCGTCTAGTCGTCACAATAAACACACACAACGCAACGATCTAGATTAGGAGTTATCGTTTATTGCACAATCGTGGCAGATAGTAACCTACCTACAGAAATATAAAATTAAATTGGTGTTTTATAATTATCTATGGCCAAATGACCAATAGATAATTATAAAACACCATTTTAATTTTATATTTAATTTTTTAACTGTCGTGTCAAGCGCTACTGCTGAGCCTGATGTCCTGGGTTCGATTCCCGGGTCGGGCAAAGTTACGTTGGGTTTTTCTATCGGGAATTTCTCAGTAGTAGCCCGGAGTCTGGATTTGTGCCCGGTTGATGGCAATAAGCTCGCCCTCTCGCCGACAAAAATTTGAAGACGTGACATCTACCAACACGCACTGGACTCGCGTGGTAATATAGCCCACTCCCTCTCGAAGAGAAGAGGCCTGTGTCCCAGCAGTGGGAACATTATAGGCTGATTATGATGATATGATTATGCTTTTCGTCGAAAGTTGACTCACTCATGGGACTTAAAAACATGACTGGCAAAATGTTAGTGTACCGGGGAAACAAGGCGTGATGTTTATGTTATGTAATTCTGTTCTAATAAAAAGTTGTTAGTTTCGAAATTGGAAAGCAAACTCGCGGTGTAGTGTAGGTATCAGCTGGTTTTATATTAATAACTTATATATGTCGGCGACGGGTTTGTGACTCTCGTTATTTTCAGCGATATTTTAACTACTGTGGGCATAGTGTGGGTAGTGTTGGTTAATGCGCAATATAAAAACAGTTTGCAGTTCAGATCACATTATAATTTACTATCCAATTAATCACACTAGCTAAATTATACACACACTGGGTGCGACGGCGTTTATTAAGATCACCCATTAACAAAATGATCACAAATTACAACTAACACAATAACTGAGCACCACGAATCGAGAACAGTTCTGCGACGTCTAACTCCGATGCGACCAGAGGCTGAATCCCTCCTCGCCGTGGCCTTAAACCATCACGACTCTGTAGAAGCGCGCTTTCTGGTGTGGGTAGATCACTTGATGTCGCCAGCGGCGCGCTTGCGATTCGTTTCGTGTCCGTACTAATGACCGGATCCGACATATTTTATGTATAAACTACTCAAGAATTGGGCTATCCAATGCAATAATAATTTTTCAAATCCGATTTTTGGAGTTCCTTCCGGAGATTACCCCTACATACAAACAAACAAAAAGTATTAAATGTATCTATAGATATTTGTTCGTGTGCTTCCTCATGAAGTCTTGAATCAGCCCGTAATTTATTGATGAAAAGTTGAAAACCGTAGAAATTGCTTTTAGCAGTGAAGGTTCATATGAATTTATTTTAAGAGCATATTCTGTGCCCTAATTGCGTAATACAACACAATCACAATCTATTTCGATTTTAAACAGGTTGCTAATCCATTGCTTCATAAGTTGGAAAAAAATCTACTTAACAACGTAAATAACGCAATGAATGTTGTCGAACTGTCAAAATGAAACAAATTAGGCAAAATTGTTTACAAAAATAAGTTACGCAATTAGGGTACTGACTGGACAAACATGGGACAAACCTATTTTAATTATATCAAATGATTAAGATTTCTTTCCGTTTGCGGCCGGTAAGGCGGGAACGTGGTAAACAAATATCGGT
Source organism: Agrochola lychnidis (assembly GCA_963680765.1). Lineage (NCBI taxonomy): Eukaryota > Metazoa > Arthropoda > Insecta > Lepidoptera > Noctuidae > Agrochola > Agrochola lychnidis. Next base: position 5,306,388 of record OY796864.1, read on the forward strand.
AACAAAATCTATTCTTACGATCTAAAGTATGATAATTGGTGAATGACACGATATAAATTTGGAGAGGTTCCTGCCTTACCCCCCTTTCCCACCTTCTTTGGATTGTCGCATGTCGGTACCAGTCTTTCATTGATACCTACCTCCAGCCCCGGATCTAGAAATTTTTTGAGGCGGGGCAAAATCTGCCGTCTGCCGCCCCCCGCCAATCTTTTATGGGGATGCGCTAAGTTAGCCCTCGCGAAATTAAAATTTTCTCAAAATTTTAATTTTGGGAGCAACATATTAATTAATCAAATTGTATCGATCGAAAATGCGCCAATTCAACAGGGGCGCCAAAACTTGTAAAAAAGCAAAGCAAAGTTGCGGTGTGCTGGGTGGTGCTGGTGCACTTGTCTGCTACGCTTGAATTTGTCGCCCCCTGAAGTTGGCGCCCGGGGCACGGGCCCCAGCTTGCCCCCCCCTAGATCCAGGGCTGCCTACCTCTCGGAAATACCTGCAGAAATATTGTCCCTAATTCAAGGTCTTGATGGTTAAACATTGTGGCAACATGACATGTACTTTCCATGCTTTTCGTTTTAAACTCGAATAACAATAAATGTAGTTATGTTCTTTGACATGAATCTCGAAGGTAAGGTCAGCAAACAAAAGTCGGTTTACACTTCTCATTAACTTGTAGGTACTTTTAACACGTTCACTTCCAAGAGCCCTGCTGGAGGGTCCACCTAGTCCAATATGGGATACCGGGAGCCCTCACGGAAAGCTAATTTTAAATGTAGGTTTTTCTTAGCGAATACAGCATTGTAAACCGTGAAAATAAAATCTGATGTATTTTTAACAAACTTTACTAGCGTAGGTATATGCGGTGGTTGGAATCAAAGCATTTTATTTTTTTTACTTTTGTTGTTCACGGTTACATATATTCACAAAAAAAAAGTTGGATACTACGTATAGCGAGAAGAGGGGGTCTTTTCGCTATACGTAGTTTCCAACTTTTTTTTTGTTTTACAGTGTTTTGTTGACCGTCCGCGATGGTTAAACTTTAGCGTTTAGCGCAAACGTAATGTTACCGGCCCTCACGGAGGGTTCACTTCCAATATGTATGGTGGCATGGCGTTTGAGTTCTATGAAAAGAGGGTGGAATCGTGGAATCAAAAGATTTAAAAACTTTTAAATTGATAAAATATATTCTACACTCTTGATTTTCAGCATTTCATGTAGTCAAGAATTTGTATCACTTCAATAATAATTAGCAAATATAAAAAGCGGCCAAGTGTAAGTCGGACTCGTACACGAAGGGTTCCGTAGGTACTACCGTACCCTGTCGGGGGTGCGAAGAAAGCCGATAGGGAAATCGTGGCCCCCGGCAACAGGGCAACCGAAGGAACACGGTTGGGTTTTAGTCAGCAAGACGCTGACACGCCCTCCCGCTCCGCCCAGAGCGGGAGAAGTTATTTGATAATCTCACACCCAAAAAAAAAAGGTACTGCCGTACAATATTTAACACCACATATTTTTATTATTTGTTGTTATAGCAGCCATACTAGTAACCACTCTGTGAAAATTTCAAGTGTCTGTCTACCTATCATGGTTCAAAAGATACAGCCCTGTGACAGACGGACGGACGGACTAGGGAGCCTTAGGGTATTACACTATCATATCTATGATCATAGATCTATGATCAAAGTTATTATGAAATTGTAAAATAGATATGTTATGGGTAATTTGTGAGCTTCGTAGATAGGTATATGATAGTGTAATATCCCCTTATGAGGGATATACCCATATTAGATATCTGTCATTTGTCCCACTGCTGACCAAAGACCTCCCCCAAATCCTTCCGAGCATCCTTTTCCAGGGCCACCTCCATCCAACCCTTGCAGGTCGTCTCGCCACCCTCTTCCTGGGCCGGCCTCGGCGCCACCGTCCATCCTCAGGCACCCACCGTGCGGAGACTGTTGCCCAGCGGTCACGATGCATCCCATTTTATAATTTCATGAAATCTTTGATTATAGATATGACAGTGTCATAAATACCCACCTTAGTAATATATGGGCCCCGTTGGCACCCTTTGGGTACGGAATCCTAAAAAGTAAAAAGAAACATGGCTGATGATTTCGGGTTTGATAAAAATTATAATCTAGCTGACTTGTATGATTTTTTGTTATGGTCAGAATATGAGCAAAAGTTTTGTTAGTGTTAATTTTGCGAAGATATCGCCCCTGAATTGTAGAATTCCTCTGACCCCAGATGACTTCTTTAACTAGGGAGATAAACAGCTGATACGAGCTCGCTTATAGTAATAAGTACCTACACTGAATTATGGGCGTTTTTTTATAGTGCTTAAACATATAAGTAAACGGGAGGAAAGCTGCTAAATTCGCAGGCACGACAGATAGGAAATGAAAATTAGCATTAGTTTGTATTCGGAAATACGAAGATTCCCGAGGGACATTAAGATAATAGAAATACTGTTAAGGTATAGGTACACATACCTACCTTTTTTTTTTGGGTGGGAAATGATTAAATAACTTCTCCCGCTCTGGGTGGAGCAGGAGGGCGTGTCAGACTCTTACTGACCAAAACCCACCCGTGTTCCTTCAGTTGCTATGTTGCCGGGGGCCACGATTTCCCTTTCGGTTTTATTCGCAACCCCGGCAGGCATCGGCCCTAGTGGACCCCGTCAATTCTGTTGACATCTCTTTGAGGCGCTTGGAACAAAACGCGCCGTTGACCCGGGCCTGGTCCTTATCGGACGGCGAGCTACCCATTGCTCACTGTCCGCAAGCTCGCGCCTACGGTGGCCGGAAATCGGCTCGCGATTCCCGACTTATTCAGTGGTAAAGGACCTAAAAGAAGTTACATTTATCAACGTTTTGACTTACGGCTAAGATTGTGTTACAACGAACTTGAGAAGATCACTGTGTCATTTTCCTAGAGACTGTCTCAATCAATACACCATTTGAAATGAAACATGAACCTTCAACGATACACTGTAGGTCAGTGTAGGTTGATCCGTTGATCCTACCTATATCAAACTCAAAGCATTTATTTCAATTAAACCATTTACAGGCACTTTTGAATTGTCAAAGAGTCGGTCAGTTAGTCAAAAAGTTGAAGCTAGTTGCCCATTCCAAAACGTAGATGTCTATGGAGGAGAACTCCAAGGACACTATTTTAAATACATAAAGATATTACAAAATCCTGGGTACATTATTCTTGTTGCTTCTTGTATCAATGTACAAAAAATAATCAAAATTTGAAAATATAGGATTAAAAATAAGCCCTGGCAGATAAGAGATGACCAGTGTCAACTGACGGCGCCCGTTCACGAACATGACGCGTGGATCAGCACCATCCAGCTCAACCATTTTGTAGGGAACCGAATGATCCAATAATCATACTTACTATGGCTGGACTCTCATGGAAGTGGTATTTAAATTTTGCCCGCAGCCTCGCCCGCTTCTAGGCTGGAAATTATCCCACGAGAACGTACTACCGGGATAAGTAAGTCCATGTGTCCATTTTAATGTAAAGAAATTACATACTTATACCATACAACCAATTTTGTTTATTTGTACGACTTTTGGTTTTTTAAAGTTCCTTATCTCCTAAACGGGAGCTAATGCGGGGTCCGGGGACGTAATATTCGTATCTATGTGCTAGGCTCGATAGGCCCAGACGTAATACCTATTATATTAATAATTCTGGGAAAAACGACCAGAAAGGTCCGTTTCCAATTCATACATTGAATATGAAAATTGATATTTTTCTCAGTTCCTATCGAGATGAAACTGACTTGTCAAAAATAAAATTGTCCACCAGCGTCGATTTTGGCCCCATTTTGCGCATTTTGCTTTTTGTGTTACAAACAATTGCAATAACTAAAATTATAAAAGAGACAATAATAAAGCACACATTAAACCATGAAAACATAAATAAAATAAAAGAAACACAAATTCCTCTCACAGTACCTGACATATCAATAAAATCTTCGTCCATCCATCCGCAAACAGGTCGGTTGTTGGGTTAGAATCCAAGAGATCATTAAGCACGGCCAGAGTGCGAGAAATTGGCGACTTAGCACGCGCAACAGTACGACATGGAATGGAGGCACGGCAAACAGCATGTGCCTTCTGCCCCGGCAGTAATTGTCTGGGACAAAGAAGCGCGCCAGCAGGTCAAGCAGTCAGAAAAGTCAATAGCGCCACGCAGCGTCTTACAGTACCTATAAATCATACTTTTCTCATCTTCTAATCCTCCTTATATCAACTTGCCCCCCCCCGGGCCATCGGCTGGCGACGCCCTTGATCGCGCTCGCTACTAAGAAAAGATGCAGTTTTTTAGGGTTCCGTTGCCAAATGGCAAAAAACGGAACCCTTATAGATTCGTCATGTCTGTCTGTCTGTCTGTCCGTCCGTATGTCACAGCCACTTTTTTCCGAAACTATAAGAGCTACGCTGTTGAAACTTGGTAAATAAATGTATTCTGTGAACCGCATTAAGATTTTCACATAAAAATAGAAAAAAAACAAATAATTTTGGAGTTCCCCATACTTAGAACTGAAACTCAAAAAAATTTTTTTCATCAATCCCATACGTGTGGGGTATCTATGGATAGGTCTTCAAAAATGATATTGAGGTTTCTAACATCATTTTTTTCTAAACTGAATAGTTTGCGCGAGAGACACTTCCAAAGTGGTAAAATGTGTGTCCCCCCCCCCCTGTAACTTCTAAAATAAGAGAATGATAAAACTAAAAAAAAGATATGATGTACATTACCATGTAAACTTCCACCGAAAATTGGTTTGAACGAGATCTAACAAGTAGTTTTTTTTTTAATACGTCATAAATCGTAAACCGCAATTTACCTTTCATTCAATGTTACTTGCTGCTACGGAACCCTTCATGGGCGAGTACGACTCGCACTTGGCCGGTTTTCTTGGAACTAAAACCAAAAGAAAGATAATGATAACGGACAAGCAGTTATATACTTATGTGTCTAGATCTGTAGATATGAGAACGAAACTATCGTGTCATTGATAATTCTTATCAGTGTCGTCGTGAATAAATTTATATCGCTTCCATATTATTGAAGAGGCCTCCGTTCCGAGTCCGAGGGGGTTCAATCTGCATACTAGCCTTTTCCCAACTATGGTGGGGTCGGCTTCCAGTTTAACCGAATGAAGCTGAATACCAGTATTTTACATGGAGCGACTGCCTATCTGAAATTCATAAAGTACCTCTAAAAATTTGTATATCAATGTCCACAACCCAGTTACTGGGTTACACGATACTCCTTTGTTAAGACTGGTTGTGGTGTTGAGAGGGTTAAGAGGGAACAAGGCCTGCGATTCTCCATACAAATGTATTCCCCTTTTTTCTTCCTGAATATTGCCTCTAGAGCAATTTTTTTTTTTCATAAAATCAAGGTCTGCTGTAGACACGTCCCTGTTATTTTCTTTTTTTCAGCATTTTATTGGTAAAGTAAATATGACCCTCCAAAAATTACAATAATCCCCCATTTTTACCGCCATGATTAGAGGACTACCAGACAAATTCGAAAAGTTTTTAACATAAAAGAAAATGATAGGAACAAAGACATAGTCTTTCTTAAAATTTTAATGTAAAAAAATATTGAATCGGCTCAGTTTTCGAGGAGAAAAAAGGGGAATACGAAACGTTGATCTTGTCAAAAATTTTGTGATTTAATCGGTCTGAGCTGCAGCTGTCCCTATCGCACTCTACAGGGGCAGACTAGAGGTCAGACGACGGCAATAGTTTCTTCAAAAAACAATTTTTCAAATTCCTCGCAGGCCCTGTAAATGATATTCAATTCATCGAAATACTTTCCGGCTAAATATGTAAGTAATCATAATGCAGGAAATTATACCTAAGTGTCATGTTCCACGACTTCCAATAGTTCCAGTGTTGATGGATTTCTTGTTTCTCTTGTATTTCCATTGTTTTTATTTCTTCGGTGTCAGAGGATTCTATCGTCACTATCAGAACCACTGCTAGCCAGTATAGCAACTGCGTGCATTACAGATTTATCGTGTATAATAATTTTAATTCAGAACTAAGTACTTTACTGTTGTTTTGTTTTGATTTCCACGTGCACTATACATATAGAGCTGTGAAACTATTTTCGTGCCTGCAATTTGAGCAGCTTTCCTCCCATTTTTAAAATAAATTAATGATTAAGTTAAAAGAGTATTAACAACTCTATTTACTTCCAAGTCGATTTAGAGCGTCCGGTCTGCAGCAAATGCAAAGGAGAACTGATAGAAATCTGACGACTGCCGAAACACGAAGTTTGTCGAGGAACATTAAGAAAATAGTTATACTGTACAAGGATTTTTTTAATCCCCAGGCTAAGGAAATGAAATGGTCAGTAGGCAGCGACCAAAATCGTCTTCCAAGGATGACTTTAAAAATTAGGTGCTAATTTTACTATGTTTGGCAGTCTGGGCTGATGTAATGACGGTAATCTAAATATAGTAATGAATGTTTAGTTAGGTACGAACTTTCATTGTTTATTCACACTTAGATAACACCACGTAATATGAACTGCTATGCAAAAGTAATGAGAGAGAGATGTGACACGTAGCGTCATATCTACTCGAGTTTCTTGACGCAACCTGATAACCCACGACCTTTCTGAGACCCCCTCTATGTATAACAAGCGTCATAATCACAGTTCAAAGATATTGTCAATAATAAATATGTTTTTGCAAAAAATGTTTATTACCCCGACTATAATCAACATGTTATTTTAGTAATTTTCGTTGTACGTTCTGAATTTAAATTGACCTCAGATTCTGAGAACCATTTGAACTGCTTTTTTCCAGCCAGTACATTTTAAATCAATTTTTTTGGCCCATGATTTCATAAATCGATCATGTAGCTACGGTCTGCAATAAAAGTTCATTGGGTAGTAGGTACCGGTATTTTATCATAAAACCTAATATTATTCAAAGTCGAAGTCAAATAATTTCAATTAGGCACATAAAAGGCACTTTTTAACGTCAAAATTTACAAAAAATAGAATTAATTCTAGTCTCCCCTTCCAAAAGGTAGTTTTCGTATGGAGAAGAATGGGATAGAAACTCCACCGGTACTCTTTTAAAATGTTTTACAATATTTTGTATACATCAAATTTATAATTATATGTGAAGACGATGCACCTGGATTAAGATTACCTACTTACACCACAATAGGTAAAAAGAATTAAAAATGAAGCAATGACAGAAAAAATAATTATGTGATGGATACATGGTGCTCACATATTTACAAGCATTGTAAAAGTACCTATAGATACGATATTCCTATTTATTTTGTAACCCGAACACATGTTAAATAATAAAAAAAACTATTCATCATTACATGAAATGGTGAAAAGCAGTGTTGGTATCCAAGAATTTTGTGTCAATTTATTAGGAACTAGCGGACGTCACGCGGTTTCACCCGCGTAGTTCCCGTTCCCGCGGGAGTACGGGGATAAAATATAGCCTATGTTACTTGCTGATAATGTAGTTATCCATTGCTAAAAGAATTTTTCAAATCGGTCCAGTAGTTTTTAAGTTTATTCGTTACATACAAAAATACAAATCTTTCCTCTTTATAATATTAGTAGTATAGATGTTAAAGTAACAGGGTTAATTATTCGACTTTCATTGCCGACCGTATTTACTGACACTGCTGTGTGGTGTTGCTATGGTAGTTAATTTAATGCTACCAAGTGGAAAGTTTAAATAATCTCGCTCGGTCTAATTCCAATCTTATTCTTTATCGGCCGTTGGTCTAGTTGTTGTAAACGCGGATGTCAAGGTTCGATTCCTTGACTGTAAATAGTATCTGTATTCTGTAATACCTTATAATTTTATTGAGTTTTGTTGTGATGTCATTAATTAAGTAAGTACAGAATAAAAGAAAACGTACACAGCGCACGGACGTAATAAAATCGCGGCGGGATTTTATCGCGCACTGGATTTTCAACTCTTGGTGTTAAGCCGAGCGTCGATAATCCAACGCGCTGGGACGCACTCTCGTCCTGGGACGAGAGTGCGTCCCAGCGCGTTGCTTTGAAAAAACACACTGTTGGATTTTCAACTCCCGGCGCTAAGCAGAGCGTTGAAAATCAAGTGCACGAAAAAAATCGCCGTGGTTTTATTACGTCCGTGTGAACGTCGGCTAACTGTTGGTAATCCGTTACTCTCGCTGTAGGTCAATGTGGAGTGGAGTTAGCAGGATTGGGTAGATAGATAAGTCTGGGCGCCTGTGCCTTAAGGCTCGTGCAGACAGGCGCGATATCGCGGGCGCTACAGGCAGCGCGACCCTCCTCGCGCTGGTCTGCACCAGCCTTTATTCTAACGGCCGAACCCAATAACCTATCTATCACTAGTTTTAGCATACAGGAGATAGAAAAACCTATCTATCTATTGCTTTAACGTCCCAATAATCTGTCAGAGAATAAGGACCTTACGGAATTGTGGGACGACATTCAATGACAGATAGAATTAGACAGTCTACCATCAATAGCGACCTATGTTTTAATGAAAATAGGTTATTGGGTTCGGCTGTTAGTTACCTTTTAGTTACGTAACTACCTACTTTGCGTAACCGTCAAGGCCAAGTACCCAAACGTAATCATATTATTATTAAAAATAATACATTACTTATACCTATTCCATAATATAAAGAATAATTTTTTCCTCAATCCATTTTCAAACACTAATTGAATTTACTTTTTTGTTTTATTGCGACTAGCCACTAGAAACAGCTGATTCATTTTCTTTTACTTCGCAGACGCGTAAGTACAAATAGGTAAATCTAAGAATACTAATTTTTATCGCAAATTGATAAAAAGTTATCAAAAGTATCGTTAGGCAGAATAAACTAAAAAAAACTGGGTGTCATTGACTTAATTTTGGATCCGTCATCCGCCATCTTATTTTTTTGTCATCAACGAATATTGATGGCTGCAAGACTCTCGCTGACAGGCGCGGCGCGACTCTGGTGGAACAATTTCTATGAAAATTTTACGGAAATTGATCTACCGGTGTTGCGTCGCGCCTGTCTGCGAGAGCGCCGTCGAGCCTGCATAGTATTACTATACCATGCAGGCTCTTGCAGACAGGCGCGACGTCTTCGATGGCTGCTTTAATGGCAAGGCAATTAATTATTACGGAAAAAGATGTAGAAAATGCATAGTCCCAACAATTTTTAATGATATACCACTCGATTTGGAAAGTAGTTGTACCTCAAAAATGTCTTTTAAAAATAAAATGGGGAAGTTTCTTTTTAATACCTTTTGTCAAAGCCTCATAAATGGAGATTAAATTTATGTCATACTAGCTTATATCTGCGGCTTCGCCGACGTGATTTTAAATGCTATTACGCAGTTTATAATGTAAAAACTCAAAAGTCATTTATTCAAACTAGGCTGATAATCAGCACTTTTCGAATCTCAAAATTACATTTTTATTGGCTCTGTTAGCATAGTTATTAGCATTATGTAATTAGTCAGCCTTTGTGCTGCTGTACAATATGTGTGTGCAGCTATATGTAGGGCTTCGTACATGCTGGCGCAACACCGGTTATTGTTGTACTGTGACGTTTTCTTTGAAATTGTACTGTTCGAGACGCGTCGCGCCGTCGTGTTCCGCTAGTCTGCGCGAGGCTTTATGGTTAGCGGTAAATGTGTTTTATATATTTGATGAAAAAGTACCGACGATATAAGAAGTTAAGAAATTGTATATGGGAGCTAAATCTGCCAACAAACTGCTTTGCAGTTTGGCAGAAGTAAACTTTATTGTAACCTGATGTCACCACAAAATAAACGCTTTTTCATTTTTCATTTCATTTTTTTCATGTAGTAACAAAATTCTTTCGAAGATTTTTTTTATGTTTAGGTAAATATTTTATTAATTGATATGTAGCTAATCTATACATATAATAAAATCGTAGCGATGTCAAAACTGTACATTGAATATTTTTGAAAAAAAGTAATTGCTACGAGGTCGGGGATCGATTCTAATGCCGAAAATATTTTTTTTAGAATTTTTGTCTGTTTGTCTGTTTGTCTGTATGTATGTTCCAGCATGGCGCAAATTCTACCGGACAGATTCTGATAAAATTTTACATAGATATTCCCTGTGTGTCTGGTCAAACTATAGGGTATAAACTATCACGCTATTTACTATGGGGGACGAGCAATATTACATTATGTGGTATTTGTATGTTCCAGCATGACGCAAATTCTACCGGATAGATTCTGTTAAAATTTTACATAGGTATTCCTTATAAGTCTGGTCAAACTATAGGGTATAAACTATCACGCTATTTACTATGGGGGACGAGCAATATTATATTATGTTCGTATTTTTGGAAAAAAACGCGCCGAAATATTAGGATATTGCAGATGATTATCGATTTAACTTTTTAAATTATTATCATCACGCTATACCTTTATGGAACTAAGCAGTCAATCGTGAAATATATAGGAATGGCTATTTTAGGGAAGTTTCAACGAAGCAATTAACTCAGCGGTTGGACGGTTGCTTTGCAAACATGGGGTTGTAAGTTCGATTCCCAACTGCGGTTTTTTGTTTTTCTTTTTTTTTCACATTTTGTACTACTATTTTTTTTTTTGATTATGTATCCATACATATAATAAAATCGTAACGAAGTTAAAATTGTACATTGAATATTTTGAAAGAAAGTTATTGCTACGAGGTCTGGGATCGATTCTTATGCAGAAAATTTAGTTTTCAAAATGTTTGTCGATTTCAACTGTAGGGTATAGACTATCACGCTATTTTCTATGGGGATGAGCAATATTACATTATATCGTATTTGTATGTTCTAACGTGACGCAAATTCTACCGGATAGATTATGTTAAAATTTTGAATAGGTATTCCCTATAAGTCTGGTCAAATTGTAGGGTATAAACGATCACGCTATTTACTATGGGGGACGAGCAATATTATATTATGTTCGTATTTTTGGAAAAAAACGCGCCAAAAGATTAGGATACTGTAGATGGTTTTTGATTTAACTTTTTAAATGATTATCATCACACTATACCTTTATGGAACTAAGCAGTCAATCATGAAATATATAGGAACGGCTATTTTAGGTAAATTTCAACGAAGCAATTAACTCAGCGGTTGGACGATTGCTTTGTAAACATGGAGTTTTAAGATCGATTCCCAACTACGGTTTATATTTGTTTTTCTTTTTTTTACATTTTGTAATACGAGTCGATTGTTTTTTTTTTGTAAAAAGTTTTTATTTCTCGCTTTTTAGTGGGTCAATTTGTAATTTGTCTAAGTTACATTAGCTTAGTGCCAACTGCTCATCACCTTTTACAAAATATTGCTTTTCCCGATGCAGGGACGTTCATCATTGAAAGTTCTCCTGGTACTTCACCATCAACTCCACTTCTCCATATGCATTGTGACGAGCATAAATTGCATTGCAACCTATTAAAGTAATCGAATCGCAACCCGTGAAATACTTATTATTTAGTAGTTCCGGTGGCTATTTGTGGTGATCATCATCAGTTCCACTTAACCAAATAGTGCTTTCCAAGAGCAACTGCACGAGTTACTATAAAAAATACCCAAATTGCTATAGTTTTGCCTATAATATTTGAAGAGTTCCCTCTATTTCTCTGGGATGCCATCATCAGAACCTGGTTTCCTTATCATGGTACCACTTTTGAAATATTTCTTTTCCAACAAAAAAAAAATCATCAAAATCGGTTCATAAACGACGAATTTATCCGCGAACACACATTAAAAAAAAATATATACAGTGTGAGTCTTCATAATGTGCACATATCGAAATGAGGAAATCTATGCTTAATTTTAACGACAGAAAAAATATTTAAAAAATCTAAATATTGTTTTTTATACTTTTTATGAAATTAAAAAAAAAATTGTAACAAAACTGTGTAACTTTTAAACTGAATCAGCTATCGCGATGAAACAAACTCCATAATGATTGAAAGTAAGTAGCCGTCCACATAAAATTAAAATTGAGAAAAAAACTACCCTCAATTGAAAATAAACATGTTTTTTTAGTAAAAATCTGTATTTTTTTCTTCAATTTTTAATTGTAAAATTTATAAATAAGATAATAATAAAAAGAGAGCAAAAAAAAATTTTTTTAAAAAAAATTTTTTTGTAAAATTTTTTTTTTTTTTTTTAACTAAAAAAAAAAATTACCATTTTTTCCGTCGATAAAATTAAGCATAGACTCCCTCATTTCGATATGTGCACATTATGAAGACTCACACTGTATACGGTCGAATTGAGAAAACTCCTTTTTTTGAAGTTGGTTAAAAAGAAAAACTTCGTAAGCTATGGGAAACTGCTACGTTACAAGTACTTTACAGTCACAAAACATTCAAGGTTGTGTTCTGATCATTTTAGAGCTGAAGACTATAGGAATAAAAGGAATTTTACAGATTTTGACAGCAGATTTGTCCTAGCGATTTTAAAATCTGTGTGTGGATCTTCTGGAATCGTTGCCCCACTGCTTTTTGGTGACAAAACAGCGCACGCCATGTTTAAGATTCCCATCAATTTAAAGAGCAACGAAACGCCTGTTTGTGGGGTGTCACGCAACAGTAACAAGGGATGTGTGCTTAGGGATTGCGCTTCATCGTATGGGATGAATGCATTATGGCAAAAAGGAAAGCAGTGGAAGCTGTAAACAGAACCCTGCAGGACATCCGCAGGAACCAAGATATGATGGGTGGTGTTACAGTCCTGACTGACAAAGTGAATACTTCGTTGAAAAGGTCGACTCTACGGTCGAGAGTTCATAGACTGCGCTTGACCATCATCATACGAGCTCGGCTTGGCGGGAATTCAAATGCTCAAGAATTCTCCGATGTTCTTCTAAAAGTTGTTCGAGGCTTTCTACCAGAGACTCTTGGTAAAGTAGATCCCACTTAAGAAGATCTTATTCGTCTGGTATACGGGGACATCAGTCAAATACCGTACCAAGAGAATTCTTGGGCGTGTTTCCATTTTAACTCCGAAAATGATCAAGCTGCAGCGATCAACCACAGTATTCTCTCACAAATTGAGTGAAGTGATATACACCTCCATTAATACTGATGTGGATGAAGATGATGCCGCACATTGCCCCGTAGAATTTCTCAATTCGCAAATGGCAAGTGGACTTCCGGTTGTACATCTGTGTAACGGAACCCGGCTCAAAGTCACGTCTTTGCAGAGAAACGTCATCGAGGTGGAAATTCTAACAGGTTATGGCGATGGTAAGACAGTGTTTATAGCGCGTATACCACTAATTCCCCAAAATTATCAGTTCAAGCGCATGCAGTTCTCTGGGAACGTATGCTTTGCGATCAACAAGTCACAGGATCCGACACCGAAGGCTGAAAGCTGCGGGTGTCAACCTCAGGACAAGCTGCTTCTCACACGGATAACTGTACGTCGCTTGCTCCCGAGTCACCATTCCTGACTCTGCATATTTTGACTGCTGAGAATAAAACTACAAATGTAGTAGTTATACAGGGATGTTTTATAAAAATGTGGCTGTTATTGTAGTATATTGTGGTATCTTACGACTTCCACGTGAACGAAGTCGCGGGCAGAAGCTAGTTCTAAATAAACATCTACCATACGTACAGACGCCAGCACATCAGGCTACTATAATCTGTCAAATTTATTTAATAGATTTTCAACTTTATCACTAAAGAATAAGGTTCAAAGTTGATTAGGAAAATTTGACAGTTTCGGGTAGCTTGATGTGCTGGCGTCTGTACATAATTCATTAGCATTATCCGCAATTCTGCACTTCTTTATTTGTAGGTATGGCCTTTTTAGGATAAGCAGGACCTAACTTTTGAGTAGAATTAAGTAGGTAAGAGGTATTTTGTAAGAATTGCAAGTTTGCAACATAAACTATGCCGATTAGAAAGCATCCACTGTAGGTACCTACGTACTTTAAAAATATTGTTTTAAAATAACAGACGCTTATATAAAATCAAAGAGATGTACTTACTTATCTACTTCACTACATAGTTTAAAACAAAGTCGCTTTTTCTGTCCCTATAATATGTATGCTTAAATCTTTAAAACTACGCAACGGATTTTGATGCGGTTTTTTTTAATAGATAGAGTGATTGAAGAGGAAGGTTTATATGTATAATAACCCGGTTTATACCCGTGCGAAGCCGGGGCGGTTCGCTAGTAATTAATACAAGAATAATACGTTAAACTAAGTGCCCATTAAATAACGTCATGTAAAAGAATTCGGTAAAAAACCGACTGTGTCAAGGAAGCGAACCAAAACATACCTACTTCACCGAATGATCAAATAAAACTTGAAATAACAATTTTTTTGCACTTGTCAGACACTAAAGTTGGACATTCTTAAAGGCTCCCGTAGACAAGTGCGACGCGATTCTGGTAGAACAATTTCCATTAAGTTTTCTTAGAAATAATTGATTGTTCTACTAGTCGCGTCGCGCCTGTCTGCAGAAGCCTTAATACGGGTTACGGAGCTCGCCGTCTGTGTAGCAGTTTTTCAAAGAAATATAAAAATGATTTTGCATTTTAACGTTCACGGCGACGCGACGGGGAAGAGTTGACATGTAGGGTGACATCCAAGTTTGTCCAGCCCAGTGTTGCTATTTGACCAATCAGTTATTAATTATAATAATAGGGTAGATTGGGTCTTAATTTAGTTTTATGCGAGATTTTTGTGACAGCCTACCTACCTTTACTCCATTTGAAATAAGATTAGACATTTAACCAAACCTTTTTTACAGTCCGTTCAACCGATTTTGACTACTATACCGTAGGCATAAGCATAGCATTAAATGCAAAAAAAGTGGTTGCAATACCAATGTTTACTGCAGCTGCCATTTGTCATACTGCCAAAGTATGACAAATGGCAGCTGCAGTAAACATTGGTATTGCAACCACTTTTTTTGCATTTAATGCTATGCTTATGCCTACGGTATAGTAGTCAAAATCGGTTGAACGGACTGTAAAAAAGGTTTGTTTAAATGTCTAATCTTATTTCAAATGGAATATAGGCATTTAGTAGGAATCGAATAGAGGACGATTACAAGTGAACTTGTAACCAAAGCAGTAGCTGCCAAATGTACCAATGCGCTTTGTAATTGATCGCGCTGGAGTTCCTCAGGGATCCGTAGTGTCCCCTCTCATTTTTACGCTTATCACATATGATATCCCCATAAGTAAAAAGGCGCAGTTGGCTCTGTTCGCAGACTATACGGCCATTTACTACAGAGGCTTCGGCCCCGACTCGGTAGCCGCCATTTTCCAAACCGCAGTCGATAAACTCGGCGCCTGGATTAGGAAATGGAGGATTGAAGTCAATCCCGCCAAAAGCCAAGCGGTTCTCTTTTCGAAACCGTATAAAAAGACCCAACCCCGTCTCCCCCGACCCATGCTAGGCAAGCCTATCCCTTAGGAAAAGCGAGCTAAGTACCTAGGTGTAGTCCTTGACCATCATCTCTCCTTCAAAGAGCACATAAGGCAAGCCCGCGCGCGAGCCGCTTGGACTCTTGGAAGGCTTCACTCAATCCTAAATGCACGTAGCAAATTGTCACTACGGTGCAAATTGCGTATTTACACAACGTGCCTTCGCCCAATCATGACCTATGCGGGTGCTGCCTTTGCACAAGAAAGACCCAATCACATCCATAAGATGCAGACCTTACAGAACCGTTGCCTTGGGAAGGCCTCGGGAGCCCCCTGGTTTGTTAGGAATGAGATCCTCCATCTCGATCTAACAATCCCCATCATCCACCAATTTCTCAAACGCTCTTCCAAGCGTTACTTCGATACTGCCGCCAAACATCGCAACTCTCCGTGACGAAGTCACTCGTTGTCAAATTCGTAATAACTAAATAAAAATAGTAACGCAATGAGGCGCCGCTCGGGTGCAAGTATCCCTCCCCACCTACATGCAGCTCAAGTTTATTAGGTAATTCAGGGTAACACGAATAAAACCCTTTCGTGAAGGTAACCCCTTCAAAGGCTTAAGTTATTGAAGGGGTTAACCCCTTCACGTGGTTACCATTATAAAAGTGTTAACCATTTCGCTGGGTTTCGAGGATGTAACTCGAACAAAAAGGTAACACAGCGATTTGAGTTACCCTATGTACGGGTTACCCTGTCAAAAGGCTTAACTCTTAAGCGGGGTTGTCCGGTCCCTGCCCTCTGGTTGTCGAGGCCGCTAGTTACACTCCCTCTTGTATCAATCGAACCCGCCACCCTAAGCGAATCCTTACCGACCCAGACGACCCCATTACCCTCCTCCAGGAGAGCAGTAGGGAAACCAGCACAGTGTACAAAATCAGACGCCTCCCGTCATTCCGACCTCGCCGCCAAGGTCCTTTGCGATCGCGACCGCGTCCCCGAATAAATGATACTCCCCCCGACCCTTGCTCGATAACGAGGTGCCAGCAGTTGTTGCAGCTGAGTACGTAGCTTTAAATTCCCCGACCAATAATCATGATCAAAACTTTGATCCAGCCCGTTCCATCCTTGATGTCCTCCGTCCGGTTGACGCCTTAAGCCGAGATTTGTACCCCACAGGGGGTGCCCTTAGCGAGCGTTCACCTAGTTTTAATTAGCATAGTTGAATAACCCCTGGCTGGAGGTTTTAAGTGTAGTAGCTTAAGGCACCCACAGGAAAGCCCGGTTAAGTAGTCATGATCTCAGAGGTAAACTACGAGATGTCCTACCTAAAAAAAAGCTTTGCAACTGAACTTGTTACTCAGTGTTCTAATTGACGCAGTGGTGCTGCAACCGCTTTCAGACGTCACGGAATCGATTCGATTCGCGCATCGGAACAAATATTTGTGTGACCTATAGATGTTTGTTCCGTTTGTTTACCTAAGTAATGCTACCCCCGTGACGTACAAAATTCTATAAGTTGATGTGGGTCAGTGAGTTTGAAATGGAATGGGGGTGATGTTGATAATAAATTACGTTGTCGCAATTCTTTAATTCGATTAGATTCTATATTGATGAATGACTTTCTTTTAGTGATCGATGCATAAACTAAGAGTAAAATATCATAGAAAATATTTAGTTCCGTTACTCACGTGTGCAAATAGTTCAAAACTAGCTTATGATAGGGTGCAGTCAGGGTTAACATTTCGAAATTTGAAAAGTCCAGATTAATTATTTACTTTTTAGTCTTTCTTTTTTTTCACTTATACTCCCCTAAGTTTGAAAAGTCCGGAGGGGGCCAAACTGACAAAGATTCGAACAGCCGGATGGATGGTAACCCTAGGAGCGACACGATGTTTTTAGAATAAGTAGGTACACATCAAGCATTTCCAGTTTAAGCTGATCTCGCATCGCATAGGATTTTCGTACAATGCGAGGTCATGCTTAGCTTGATGTGTAGCCGTGTGTACCTATATGCTATAGGAGATTTCTATAGTGCAACCAGCAGGGTTCCAACGCCTCATTTGCTAGCCTCACGCCTTCGCGGGGTAGCTGAATTCTCTTTGCCTCTCATGCAAGGAGAAATCCCATACAGGTGTGACTAGGGACGTGAGGGCGCGAACTTTGCCTCTCCCTCACGCGTTCCGCCTCCTCCTTCGTGAGCATTACTGCTTCGCAGGAGGGGACGGCTTTCCATGCCCTCTCTTGACCAGGGCCGGACGCGAGAGATCACCGCCGCCGATCGCTTCCACGAGGACACAGCGGTGCTCCGCCCAAGACTTGATCATTTATCTTGGTATTTCATTCTCGTCGTGATTGACAATGTAAACTATCACACCAGGTAATGGTAGACATACCTACCTGTATACTTAAAAGCAGAATCAGCGGCATGTCATTCATTAGTATTTGAAGCTGTCGATTTCAGATTATGTTCTCAGGTGCTATAAAAATAAATAGGTATGGCAGCTTTGTACATAGCTAGGGACTTTATTTACTTATCAGCACACAGCTGTATTTGCCAATAACTTATTGCATACACTAGGTATGTACAAATATGTATACTAATACGCGTAAAGCCGCGGTCCCACGACCCGTAAACTGACAGGCCGCGCCAGGCATTACTACGCCTGTCCAGGCCTGACGCGGCCCGTGCCGAGCATTCCCACCGCAGGCCACATCAAATGCTACGGTTGCCACGACCTGGCGCAATTTGGCCTGTCAGAAAGCGGGCATTTACCGCAGCATAACTATATGCTACGCTAACATAACGGCAGTGAGATAATAGTTGTCCTTTTGTTTTTTTTTACTTTTTCATATAGAACACAATCCAAGGTAGGGTCGGTCGTCGGCATTGTAAATAGAGGAAAGTAAGGCATGGATCACAGTAGCTGAGGCAAAACAACAATTAATGTACTGCACTTGATGTGACCTCCTTTACACCTGTCAACTACCAACACAGGCAATTTTTTTTTCATTCAAGCATTATAAATTTGACTTCAGACTGGTATTTAACTGTAAATTGATATGAAAATATGCAGTTCTATTAGGACTCATTGTTGAGTTTATTTAAGGCTCTGACCGCCAATGGCCACACCTGACAGACAAATCCATACAAAACGTAAGAAAAAGCATGTGCTTGTCACTGGGCTACCGGTGGCTGTGGTCAGTGGCTTGTTTGAGTGGAGCCAAAAATATGAGTGATCATGTGTCAGAGGGGCAATACTCTTATTTTGAAGAAAATTTTCATTCTTATGTCAGTCTCATTCTCTCAATAATACCTCTATTTTCCCAATATTGACATTGATTGTTGCTAAGAAGACATTTTGAATGTTTTTAATTAAGTATGGGAAACCGGCATGTCCTAGAACCGAAAATTCGAAGACATGTGACATCTACCAACCCGCACTGGGCTCGCGTGGTAGATTACAGCCCACTCCCTCTCACAGAGAGGAGGCCTGTGTCCCAGCAGTGGGAACATTTATAGGATGATGATGATGGGAATTGGCCTTCTGAACTGTTGCACCAACAATAACTTTGAAACCTCAATAAAACACGACACAAGTACAATTACAACTTAGTTTATTGATCACTTAGCAGGGTGTGGGGCGTGATGGGCCTGTGCGGCAGCCTTCCTCATCTGTGTCAGGACGTTGCTGAGCTCTTCACGCTTCCTCTTGGCACGGATGTGTGTGCCCAGACGACGCTTCAAGAACTTCAGGGCGCGCTTGTCCTTTGAGACCTAGGAATTAAAAAATAATTAGATTTTTTCAATTGAGTTGTTTGCTTTGTAAGTCCGTAACAGAAATTAATCAGCTGATTAAGTTTTTTACTAAATCAGATTGTGGCAGTATTGATAAAGGGTAGATCTAAATCTACACTGCTTGGTCAAAGTAGACAGTATTAATTTTATGACCACGAGGCAACATTAGCCTCTGGTCATAAAATTAATTATTCTAACAATCATTGTTGGTAGAAAATACTGTTTGTATTATTTAGCAACAGTGACAATGTCAACAGTAGGCAGAATGTGTCCTGCATCTAGGGTTACCATTTAGAAATTGGTAAAGTCCTGACAAAAAGCCTGACATTTCAATAATAGTCCAGACATTGTAGTCCCAAAGTCCAATTATTGTTTAATCTCTATTTTGTTGTTAGATGAATGAGCAGTTAATAAATATTAAAGACTTATTTGGTATTACTTAAATAAGTTTTATTACTTGTATTCCATCTAAGCCAAAAATCCGGACAAATACGTACGGGTAACCCTACCTACATCTATCTATAGTAGCCAGACTACCATTATAATCTATGGGATCCAGCAGAGTAATATAAAATTGTTACCCACCTTGAGCAACTCCATAGCCCTCTTCTCATACTGAGCGTGTCCAACGACCTCACGGACCAGGTCACGCACAAACTTTGAGTGCTTGGTTTGGAGCTGTAAACAATTGCATACATTTGTTAGTAAATATCACTGTACAGGCATAGCATAAGCATAATCAGCCTACAATGTTCCCACTGCTGGGACACAGTCCTCCTCTCAGTGATGATTAGACTTTAATAATACCTTTCAACAGTCATTAATGAGACAATAGAATTTTAATTAATGTTATCGATCTTAACGAGTCTTCATGACCGTTGAACTCATAATAATTATGGAACTATCCAAAACTCAAATAACAAAGTTGGGATTGTTGTCTAGTAAATTGAAAGAAATTACTTAACTCATCATCTGTTACGATGCCTCACTGAGGTGGATAACAATTAAAATTCTATTGTGTCTCGTTAATGACAGTTGAAAGGAAATGTTAGAATTATAAAAGGGTTTGAATATTGGTTTTGTCTTAGGAAAAGTGGACTCTGCAAGAATGTTTTGTTTTGAATCCTTCACTGAAAAACTATTTATTTATTTATTTATTATTATTAATTACAACGGTTATACACCAGTAACAGTAACTAATTAATTTCAAACTATTATATAAATTACAATTTCATCTAGATAGGTAGGTACAGTATTAATATGCAGACTCTGACGAGTAAGTTATCCGTTCCTTGAAGGTACGTAATTCGGTATTACGTCGAAACAGTAAGAACAATGAGGTTTGTCTTTTAAACATACAAATAAACTACTACCTACTTCTAGGTATGTCTCTTCAATGTACTAGTGATAGATTTCATTTCAATTAAGAAGTTGTTAAAAAGGAGAAATAACGAAGTCAACATGAAATGTAACAAACCACAACGATTACAATATTCAAAACATAACCTCACTGAAATTTTTTGTTATTATATTATTGAAATACTTACACCCTTTAGCCTGGCGGGTCTGATTTTGATGGCTTTGTCAGTAATACCCTTCCTGCCGGCGGATATTTTTGTCGTTTTGTGTCCCTTTCGGAGACCGACTGCTAACTCAAATCGAGGAGCCATGCTGAAATAACAAACACAGAAACTATGAGGACGAAATTAGCACACCAACACTATTTCCTAATTATGTAGAATCTTAATTCACTATAACACCATGCGAAATTAAATAGATTACAATGATTTTCAAGGAATAAATTTTTTACAAAAAATTTACGTACATTTCGGATTGACAGATCCGACCAGAAAGAATTGGTACTTTTTTTAATTTGTACAAACAACTTTGACAGGTAGGATGATTGACCATAGACATTTAGTCGATTTGATTACAAAGCTGGTAACACTATTAGGATTTATTGATTGCATCAATGAAGCACTATTATTATGACCTCCCCCAAAATCCAGAGGCACACGCAATCTGCTCGATTTAAGTGCCTGCTACAAGGCTGCCGTGACCTTAGTTGGTGACAGGCAGAGCTGTTTGAAATTTGGTCTTAAACCACCATCTACACGGTTGTATGCAACCAAGGGCATCTCTGTTGGGACGCGGTTGGCAACCGTGTAGCAGGCACTTTATGTTCTAACACGTGCATGGACTTATTATACAATTTGTTTAATAAGTCCATGAACACGTGTGACTCCGGATTTTTAATTGTCTGTCTGTGATGTCTTGTTTACACCTTTTTATAAAGCCGGGTCTCCTGCGCGTGTTTTTACACAAAAACATCGTAACAAAGAAGCCATTTGTGTATGCAAACACGATATTTTGTATGAAAGCAAATGTTTATGGGTAAGATTTTTTATGTAATGTTTCAAAAAAACACGCGCAGGAAACCCGACTTTGGATTTTTTTTTTGTAGCTGGGCTTAGTTTTTGTAACTTTTTTTTTTCGATAAACTGCGGTTGCGTCATTGAATTTACAACAAATACGTCCTCCCGTTCGAGCGCCCACTAACTGACTGGCCTTGCACAGCTAGCGTTAAGCACGCTAGATCTATTTACACCATCCAATCTGGTGTGCTAGTTACTGCACTAGATGAGCAAGCGTGGCAGACCCCATACGATCGCACTAGATTAGATCACTTAAGCTTAACTGTCTTTATATTATCTAATTTTAGCACGCTAGCTCACCTAGCACTCTGCAAATTGTATAATGTAATGCTCGCTTCACTTGCAGCTAAATAATTTGATAGAGTGTCGGATTTTACTTACAAATACAAGGAAGCTTGCGACAAGAACTTGCGATGCATCCACACGCTTGTGCGTTTCTTTGTAGCGGCTGTACTTATAGAGTTATATTAATGAATCCCACCAAAGAAATCAAACATCAGCGCAGTCAGTAAGTGCTATGAGAATAACAGCTTGTTTTTGGCAGTGCTGTCACTGTTGACGTTAAATCAGTACAGTCAGCCGTCACAGTAGCAAAAACGTCTTATCAACATTGTCAACTGTCAATTTCGGTGTGTGTGTTCGTGTATTGATATTTTTTTTAACATGAATGTATTTCTTTTTTCGGTAAAGAAATAAAGAAAAATATTAATACCAACTTGGAACCTAGCTCTATTGTTGTTCAATATTGTGTTTTACCACCTTGACTGGCGTAAAATTACACATTCGGTAACATAACCTATTCTTTAGAAATAAGCATAATTATTTAAAAATGGAAGTTGGAGCAGTTAAACAAGACTTCAACACTGAGGTACAAATATTTATTACTTTCTTATTAATTAGTTACAGTTTGCTGAATTCATTTTTAATTTTTTTTTCGTGTCATTCTTGTATCAACCATCACATGCAGAGAATGGTGTCTATATTCTAGATTCTAAGTAGTAAGGGAATAATAATATCCACATAGAAATATATATATTTTTTTTTTTTCGAAATCAGCTCTTTTACTTAATCTTTCTGCCTTATACAAACTCGTTTAACCAATACATATTCCTTATAATATTATTCCAGGTGATATTACTCAAAAAGAAACTGAACCAGGCTAAAGTACAGATAATACACAAATTAACTAGAAAGGCAAAACAACTGACAGAGAAGAAAGCTCCGGAAAAACTACAAGAAAAGTTAAAGAGGAAAGCAGAGTCCGCTATAAAAGAAGTCTTGGTTATAAAGGTAACCTACCAGTATTATTTACTTTCTGTTTCCTAAAACTAGGTTCATGCAGAATTTTGACTCTATCTCTAAGCTATTAAATATTATAATAAATATAAATTAGAATTTGTTCAGTCAATTAATGAAATATTGCAAGCAATAAAGCTATGAAAAGTATGTTGAGACTGATGTTTGATCAACTAAATTATATTTAATTTGTTTGAAGGACATTGATTTTTATTATTGTCTATATTTAATGTTTATTTTATACTTTACAGAAAATCAAACCAAAGGACCTAGCAAAATTCATAGTAACACACAAGGGAGAGTTAAATACCTTCTTGAATAAACCCCAAGTAGATGAAGATAAAGCTTGTGCCAGATTACTTCTCCACAAAGCATTACAGGACAAGTACAAATTCATAAGAGGCAGGTTTTCCAATGTTGCTATACAAGACCTATTTATGTCCCGACTGGAAAGAAGAAAGATGAAGAAGGAAGCCAAAGAAAAACAGAAAAATAAAAAGAAGGCAAAGAACAATAAAGTAGTCAATTCTGAAGGAGATTGGAATGTTGAAGATGTTGCCATGGGAAATGAGAGTAAAGTAAGTGAAGTTGGAGAAGATAATAATGTTTCTGGTGATGAGGGTAGTGGAAATGAAATGTCAGCAGAAGAAAATGATGACAATGAAGTGTCAGGTGATGAAAATGATGATGATGAAGTGTTAGGCAAAGAGAGTGACCAGTCAGAAGGAGATAATGAAATAGGCGATGATTCTGGATCTGACGATGTAGAAGAACAGAGTGATGCAGCTGCAGACAGTAGTTCTGATGAAGTAAAGGAAGAAATTGGTAAATTTGTTAAGCCCACTCCTGTAGCCAAACCATCTGTTGATGTTAAATCGAAAGCAGAGAAACCAGTTAACACAAAGGCAGTTCAACCTAAAGAAATACAAACCAAGAAATCACCAAAAGATATGATCAAGAAAAATCCACTAAAGAAACAAAAAGAATTGACAAAAACAAAACACTTCAATGAGAAAATACTTCAAAAGAAATTTAAGAAAGATTTAGATGATCCTATTATTGAAAATAAAATTGTAGATCCATTCTTTATAACGTCGACGGGAGAAAATTATATGTCTGTTGTAGAACCGAGAGCACCTGATGAAATTAAAGAAGAGCATGTTGGAGGGAACAGAAAACTAAGGAGAGCAGTCCAGTTTGGCCTTGTCCCTAAAAGTAAACTAAGACAAAACAATAAGTACCATAATGAAGATAGATTTAATAAACAAAATGGTTATGATAGAGGAAATAGAGGCAAATTTAATGATAGACAACAAAATGAAAGAAGAAACTTTAATGATAGGAAGTCTTTCAATAATGATTTTAATGATAATAGAGGTTTTAATAATAGAAATGATAGAAATAATGATGAAAAGCCAGAGAAATTGCATCCATCTTGGGAAGCTAAAAAGAAGAAATCTGGTATTTTACCATATGAAGGTAAAAAGATTCTGTTTGATTAAAGTTGATAAATAATAAGACATTATTATAGGAATAAATTATATTTTATTTTTCAAGAAAATGTCTTGTTTTATTTAAACGCCTTTACTTGATTATAGTTGCATTTTAACTTATTTGTGCAGTTCCTATTAAACATGGAAAACCTCCGAAATTACCTAACCTAAACCTTCTAGATCTAGGGATTGTTGTACCTAGAGATCGTCTAATTTAAAAATGTCATCCCTCCACTGAGTGTTGGAAAGAGATTTTAGTCGAGGGGCATGCAGTTTTAAGTTAGACGATCTTTATATTCGTGAAAGAGGTCAATCGTCGAATCCGACTCGGCTACTCAGCCAGTGTTCGGGATGCTACGCAATATCTTCTCATCCCACATACCGCAGTGTCTCAAGACGAAGACAAGAAGAAATGTCTTTGACCAGTGCGTGTTGCCAGTGATGGCACTTAAACGTGGCCGCTCACAATGGGCCTTATTAGAAGGCTAAAAGTCACCCAAAGGGCAATAGAGAGGGCTATGCTTGGAGTTTCCCTACGTGATCGAATCAGAAATGAAGAGATCCGTACGAGAACCAAGGTAACCGACAGAGCTCGAAGAATTGCCAAACAAAAGTGGCAGTGCACCATATATATAATACGCATTGCTCGCAGAACAAATGGTCGATGGGGCCGAAAGGTTCTGGAGTGGCGACCGCGTACCGGAAGACGAAGCGTTGAAAGGCCTCCCACAAGGTGGACTGACGACGAATCCGCTGGATGCGGGAAGTACAAGCCCGGTCGAAGTGGCGGTGTTTGCGGGAGGCCTATGTCCTGCAGTGGACGTCTTTCGGCTGAAATGATGATAATTTTCGTGTCGCTTCAAAAATAAAAAAAAGTTCCTAGAATAGGAAAGTAGTAAACACATACAATAATCTTATTAATTTAGCAATAAAAAATAAAGTTTAATAAAAAACTGTAACCCGACTACGGGAAAATAAAAATGATCTAAAAAGTACGAAACAAGCAAATATTTCAGACAGAAATCAAGACATAGATACAAAAATGGTCAAGGTAAAGCCGTCGTCGCATGCCATTATAATTTTGTATGTGTTACTGGCACCCACATGGCATACAGGCATGCGACCACGGCTTTATCTTGACCATTTTTGTACCTATGTCTTGATTTCTGTCTGAAATATTTGCTTGTTTCGTACTTTTTAGATCATTTTTATTTTCCCGTAGTCGGGTTACAGTTTTTTATTAAACTTTATTTTTTATTTTATACTTTTCCGTTTTTACGCTTGCTAAACGTTCCGACAACGTAAATAAGAGTAATGCAATAGGTCAGTAACTAACCTATTTTACGTTCCAATAGCAATGCATAGTGCTTTAGACGAAACCATAGCGCGATTTATTTCGACGCCAACACCATACTCAGAAAGTTTTACGACTAACAGTTTTTGTCTATGGGACACTGGCTAGTTTTGATAACGATTAAAACTATGACTCTTTATTTTTTTTTAAACTCAACATTCCAAATTCGAAATTCCCTCCACATTTTTTATGAGCAAAATCAAAATACTCTGTCTCACTGAAAATTTAATTTACAACGAGAATATTTTCGCGCGATGATTTTGTACGATTTCAAATGTCGACTAAAACCAGAAGAGTCATTTGAAAGACTTCGAATGGTGTTCATAGACAAAAGCCCTTCTAAAGCGACTGTTTTCTGCTAGTTCAACGAATTTAAGTGTGGGCAAGTAACTTTGGCGGACGAATAAAGAAGTGGCCGTCATAGGGCTATGACGACTGTTACATAAGAAAACGTGCTGGCTGTGAAAAATTTAATTTAAGAGAATAGTTGAATTACATATGAAGAGATTCAGCATATACTGCAGATTGGATCGGGAAGTGTGCATGAAATTCTACACGGGCATCTTTGGGTAAGGAAGATACTTTCATGCTGGGTACCGCACAATCTAACGCAGGCTCAGAAGGAGGTTCGGGTAGAACGGTGCCGAGACATAATAGCAACATTTGAAGCAGGCTCGTTTCGACGCGTTTACGATTTCATTACGGGTGAAAATCATGAATTTATCATTTTTGTTCCCCAAAATAAAAAAAACAACTCAAGGGAAAAGAAAGAAAAGAAAGAAAGAAAAAACGTTTATTTGCGGTAAACATGACGCAAGAAAAAAAAATTATATTACAAAAATGAGAAAAAGTTGGGGGAAACATGCGTCACATCCACGCAAATCGGCTATCGCTCAGCATTATGCTACGACCCGGAAGATGCACTGGCTGCATTTGATACCGCACAATCGTACTGGAAAATGTGTAATGAAAATTGGTTTAGACGCATGAAACTGTGTATAGACGCCAATGGAGAGTTATTTGAAAAGATTTAATAATAAAACATAACTTGTAGTATATTTTTTTTAGTACCTATCGCAAAATTTTCTGAGTGCCCCATGTTTATCGATATCGAGCTTCGAAGAAATCCAAAATACAAATATTTCGTTGTACTTGTTTTTCTTCATAAAAGTGGAATTACAAATCGTTACTATTTATTATATACACACATAGACTGCTAAAATCTTAACCCTTTCTTTTGCCTTTGCCATAGTCAGGTAAAAAGTGGAATTACAAATCGTTACTATTTATTAAGATTTGATTAACTGCACGTTAGTATCATCTTGCGATACTACGTAGCGCAGTCTCACTTTTGCTTGTTTTTAACAATTTAAACATATTTATTTACTTTAAAATTATAACATTATACACATATTTGTAATGTGCTCATCAAGACCTTTCTTTTGATACCAAACATGTCATGATCATATCATTTTAATTTTTTTCGAGGTTAGAAATTTACGTGTAAAGTCCACCATATTAAATTTAGGGAAAATTTATGTAGCCTATGTCACCCGGACTATTATTACGAATGTATTGATGCCTCATTCATCAAAATCGGTTCAGTAGTTTAGGCGCTACGGTGGAACACACGTAAAAGCAAACATACATACATACATACATACAAACATACAAACATATAAACATACATACATAGACTGCTAAAATCATAACCCTTCCTTTTGGCTTTGCCGTAGTCGGGTAAAAAAGGTGCTTGCAACATCACAATGTCACTAGCAGTAATCTTAAATTTATAAATGCAAATACAGAAACAAAAACATTTGCAATGCTTATCTTAAAACGTTGGGTATGTATGAAGTAAAAGGACTATAATTTTCATAAACTGCTGGTTATTCGTATCTTTCAGAAATATTTTTTACTAGAACAGCATGTCCCCAAATCACTAGAATTAATTCAGCTACATCACAAACTGCTAATATGCTCGTTCAAATTACGCCGACCGCAAGAACGTGGAGTATATATGCCTTGACCCATTTGTGGCTTGAGCGTGGCCCAACAAAGCCAACATACGACCAAGAATTTCTCTAGATCCGTGCCTACATAGACATTACTTAGTTCGTGAATTTGCTATGAGAGAGTATATTGATTTCCATAGCTACACATCGAGGTAGGTATACATTTGCAGTATAAGCTGACCTCGCATTGTACGGAAATCCTATACAATGCGAGATCAGCTTAAACTGGAAATGTGTAGCTTGATGTGTAGCCGTGTGTACTAATAATAAAATTATGCGAAAGAAGGTAACTGTGTCTGTCTGCTACCTTTTCACGCCTTTACCACAAAAACGACCGTTATGATTTTTTTAATGTTTGTTTGGTAGCCTGGGACGTGGAGAAGGACAGCCTAGGTTCTAGGAGCAGAGGTGGCCCAGTGAGCAGTGGTGGCCCAGTGAGCAGTGGCGGCCCAGTGAGCAATGATGGCCCAGTGAGCAATGATGGCCCAGTGAGCAATGATGGCCCAGTGAGCAATGATGGCCCAGTGAGCAGTGGTGGCCCAGTGAGCAGTGGTGGCCCAGTGAGCAGTGGTGGCCCAGTGAGCAATGATGGCCCAGTGAGCAATGATGGCCCAGTGAGCAATGATGGCCCAGTGAGCAATGATGGCCCAGTGAGCAGTGGTGGCCCAGTGAGCAGTGGTGGCCCAACGAGCAGTGGTGGCCCAGTGGAAACGGCCGCGGCTTACTTTGTGTAAATTATTTCATTTCATCACCCACTGCTCTCAAAACGGTGAAGGAAAACATTTTGGGGAAAACGGCATGTCCTAGAACCAAAAATTCGAAGACATGTGCAGTCACACATCTACCAACCCGCACTGGGCCCGCGTGGTGGATTACGGCCCACTTCCTCTCACAGAGAGGAGGCCTGTGTCCCAGCAGTAGGAACATTATAGACTGATTATGTAGACGAAGTTGCGGGCAACAGTAAGTAACGAAAATCTGACTGCCTCGTTTTTCTTATGGTCCTTAGTGCGACTGGTGAGCGGGTGCTTCAGGTTCGTGTCTAGATTTGGGCCCGGTTTGTGGCAAAAAGATTCGTATTCGGGACATAGACTAAATCTGGCGTAATGTGGGTGTGCTATCTATTCATTTACTTCTGCCTATCCATGAAGGAAATACAGGAGTGATATTATGTTTTGTTGGCCCGCTCTGTAACTAACTTTATTTACCTATTCGAAATGAAATGAAATTGTTATTTATTTAGGGTATTGGAATCACCTTTCCAAGTAATACAAAAAATTAATAATAGCTAAATGTAGTCGTTCCTATCTGACTAATCCTTAGAAGAAATTTGCCGATCACCAAACCAAAAAAAGTCAGTTCTCTCGTATCACTTACGTACTTAGGTAATTATTAAGTTTTCCCTCGATAAGCTTTAGAGCATTCGCAGACAGTATACAACTGGTGGTCGATTTTTTGTAGGACCTAAATGAAACAGTATACAGGGTGGCAGGGACATCGACGCGAAAACTGTTACCATGGGTTTAGTTCTGTATAATATCAAATCATAGCACACGTCCTACAAAACGTAGGTTATACAAAAACATGACCGATTAAGGATTTCGACAATCTGCACTGAATACAAATGCCGAAATTCCCACATAACAACAACTCGCAGCGACACCCCAGAACGAAATCGCCTGGAATGCCTGAAATTCCCCGCTTCGATATATAAGAATGTTACAATACAATCTGATAGCCCGTTCCGATATTACTTCGACAATCATAAATAGCCTCGGGCAGCCCCAAGCATTGGTTTCCGTTCTCTTATCAGGTCCACAGCCGTATTGCAGTCGAGTGGTGTGGCGACTTGTAATGAAGCATTTCTCAGGTCCGATGCGATTTATCGTAGAGCTGAGCTACAGAATAGGAAGGTGCAGAAGGCCGGCTTCATTCAACGAGTGAAAACGCTCGCACACTTAGGCCGAGATCTACAGGGTCAAATTAAATTTGCTAGCGCTACTGCATTTACTATGTAGACGTGATGGGTATTGATATCGAAACAGGACAAAAAGTGTCTGCACACTATGCCGAAGGTATGCGACCGAAGTTCCGCGGCTGATTTTAAGTTCCGACGTATTCGGCTGATATGACACCATAACCGCGGAAATTACGCGACAGAAATGCGGTTGCGCAACGTTGTGTGAATTCAGTGTCTCGAGCGCTTTCGTGTCGTGTTGTCTACAAAAATGGATCATTTTACAGTAATAGCGATTGCAGAGGCTTTATAAGAGGACAAAAACAAGAAATCATAAAAAAAAAAATTGTCTGCTCAACAACGTAAGTAACGCAATACCGAATGTTGCTGAACTATCAAAATGAAAGCCATTGCTACTGTAATTATGAAACGCAATTACCTCGCTGTTTTCGCTTGTTATGTGGAGTCGACCTACTGCATTATACTGTGGCTGAGCTATATTGCGGATAGAGCCTGAATGCACGACATAGCACGTTGGCGAACATTTTGCAAATACCAGCGTAACACCTGGATTGCTGCTTAGATTTGGTCGATTTATTGTAAGCTATTGTGTGGCTACAGATTGGGTGTAAGGAATCTGGGTTAGTGGGGAAATGTATGGTTTTATGTACACGGGAACATAAATCATTTATAAATAAATTCAGTAGAATATACGAGTCTGTGAGTTTGAGAAGTGAATTTGAACGGTATTAGACGTTAGCTCCTATACCAAACTTAGATTTAATACGGATCTAGAAATTCGTTTATCCTACCTAGCATAAAAGTAGAATTTCTAGCGTCACAAAATAAAGCATTACTTACCAATATGTATTGCAAGATGAATGTTAAACTAAAGAGTCCCTGAAACACAGTCCTTACCTACAATATTCTATATTTTTTATCAAATTAGATTTGTTACAGTTGTAGTGGCTTAGTGGCAATCATGTCATTTGGTTTAAATAGTTACTTATTTTTATTTTTCCTTGTTTTCTGCCTCGTTGGTCTAGTGGTCGCAAGCGCTACTGCTGAGTATGAGGTCCTGGGTTCGATTCCTGGGTCGGGCAAAGTGTTTTTCCATCTGGAATTTCTCAGTAGCAGCTCGGATTTGGGCCCGGTTGATGGCAATAGGCTCCCCCCTATTACATGGAACTTCAACATAACTGCCGAAATGTGGGTTTACTATAGGTACACCTCTGCCTAACCCTTCGTGGATTTCAGACGTGATGTTATGTGTATGTATGTGTTTTTTTAAATCTTTTTAAAGATTATTTTCTTTTAGATTTTGTGAATGTGAGAACGTTGTAGGCTGTAGACTTGTGGACTATTTTCTATTTCGATAAGTACCTGGTACTTGTTGATAGTGGTTCACTGTCCTCTCATACCTATTATCACTGTTATTTGAAAACATTGTAAAAACCATTTATTTTTAAAAGAGAACCGTGGAGTTTCTTGCCTGCTCTTATCCATAGGAAGGGACCAATTGGAACCGTGCACCTAGCTTCTGTCGTTTCATAAGTGCCCTTGTAGGTTTATGTGAAATAAAATATTATGAATATTTAAAACGATCAATAGCAATTGTCAGTTTTTACGTGATTGATACACATAGATGTGCAATTTGATCGTCTACCAAATGCAATTGAACCGAGGTAAAGGGTATGTCGGTGGGGTAAGAGGTAAGGGTGCGGTCAGTTAAGCACTTTTTGGAATAAAACTCAAATACACACTTATAGTTTTATTAGGATCATAACATTACAATTCTGCAATATAGGACTATTAATTGAGATCAGTATAATCATCTCTGGACTTACAATCTAATAGCTAAAACAATTAACGCACGCGAGAGCAATGGGGTGTGTTATATATTGTATAATAACAGATAATATAATATCACTTGAAGTAACGTTCACAATTTTCATATGCTATAAAAATAAATATCCTAATAAGTATCATGTGATCTAATGACATATTTCATTTAATCTTCTTTTGTTCTAATAACGACATGATGCTGACAATGATGGAAGAATACAACTTTTCGCCCCAAACATGGGTTTTCATACAATTTAGTGCGGAAAATGGGATTCCAGTTTGTTCCATTATGCATAAGCTTTAGAGCCTTGTTCAACGTTTCCGAAGACCATGCACCCTTCTGCGTTTTTCTGGGTCGATTTTTTGGCATCTAAAAACAAAGAAATTAGATGTAGTCACAATAAGACACAAAAAAAAATTGCAAGCAATTGACCGCTGACACACCCGTATTCATAGAAATAAGAAAAAAATATATATTTCTATGCCCGTAATAGACTTTATAGAAAAAAATGTACCTAAATAACAAAAACAAATACATATTTTGATTCAAAACGAGCATTACTACATATTAATGATGAAGTCTCAACTAATATTAAAGCGTTTACATGGATTAAGGAATATTTCATAACTTACCTTGATAATTTATTACAACGTCAAATGAGATCAAGTTAGCGCGAAAACAAAAGACATTCGACCTCAGAGTCTGAGGGGTGTCTGTCATTCACGGGCGGTGAGCAAGACGTTGACACACTTCACACTCGTAAAGGACTGTTATTGGCTTAGTTGTGTGCTTGACCACCATTGCCGGCTGACCACGATTGCCCTGTCTTCCCCTACTACAATGCAAATTGTTGGCAATTGATCGTTTCGGGGACCCCAAAGACAACTTGATCTCACAAAACCTAGCCAACAGTCATGAAAAGTCTTAACAAATCAAACGAGGAAAATCCTCATAAAATCATCTGGCCTGTGACAGTTATTTGCATTTACGTCCCGACACCCTTTGTGGGCCCAACTTGCGGAAAAACGTCAGCCGCTATAATGAACACTATTATTTAACTGTGGCGGTAGATGGAAAAAAAGTAAAAGGCTGGTGTCACTGGCAGTCAGCTTTTTCTCCTCCGCTTTCTTTGAAATGAGAATCTTGTTTGGCAACGTTGTGATTTTGTGAACCATTTCTGTTTCTTCTGTCGAGTTAAATGTTTCTGGTTTCTGGCTGTGAATGAGTCATCCTGGTGAATTTCTTAGACACGGCTAAAAAGTTTCATAGCTGAGTTGTTATCTGTGAAAGAAACAAGTTATGAGGTTTTGGTCCTTTTAAACACAGGCTTCGGACGAAAGGACCAAACAATTCCTTGAGAAAAGTCTTGGCAATAATCTATGCCTTTTTGCTAGGAACAACATTGAATGGGTCCGAATTTAGTGACGAGATTTAATTTGAAATTTCGCTCAGAACAGACTTGGACCTCAATACGTCACAGAGAAATTGCAGCTTCAACCATAAATTTCATAACAATGCAACCTGAGCTAATACAACTCGTCGGTAAGCGCGTGTAACACAGACATTCACAGACAGGTGGGGGCCGTTGCATGCGGAATTTGCAATACCGAATGTCGCCGGTTACGCGGTGACCCACCATTAATTTGTGTACAGCGTTGATTCAACGCGGGAATGCTTAATTACAAACCTACCAAACCAACATAGCACTTAACAGATGACTTGAAGCGATTTACGGCCGCCATATTGGATTGGTTGAGTGATGGCGCGAACACAGTAAGGAGGTCGTATATCAGTTGCAATCTCGTGAGATATTGCTGGAATTAATTGTTGACGGCCTGTTAGTGGGGATGGAAGTGAATAAATCATGAGGTTTATGTGTACCTAACAGGTAATTTATTGTTATAAATAGTACCTACGTCGATCGCGCTAACGTAAACTTAAATTTATACTGAAACTGATTAAGCGCCGTCTGGTGACTTTGATGGGAAACGCAACTGTTCCCTACAAATTGACGTTGAACGTTAACGCGATCGAATAAGTATAAAAACTCGCACTAGGCCCTCTGTACCCAGGGGTGCAAACGTGGCCCTTTACATTACCGCGGTTTACAACTTCCAATAGTAGAGTAGGTATACTATATAGGGTACTATTAAATAGAGGGGTACCTAATGTCTATCAGAACCACAATGATAAAGCGTCTTGGTGACCGCATAGACAAGATGATACTCGACTGTCCATCACTTGGAGATGTTCCGGTTAGTAAGATGAATCGTTGAGCGTTAGGAACTATCTCGGTCAGATGAGTTAATTAAACAGGAAGCTAACTTAGCATTACGCCGTATAACCCAACAAAGGAATATACACTATCTTACTACTACATTTCTTCGGTAATGTAAACAGAAAGCGAGCAGTGTAGTGCCTGCTTTATGTTTGGTCCTCAGGCCCGCAATAGCTGAACTAAAAAAGCCATCCTCATCTAGTTTTTAAAATATTATTAAATTTGTACAAACTTACTTACAGAAATAAAATCATGTAGGTATAAGTTTTTTTCCCATTTGTTGTGGAGGTCAGATAGGCAGTCGCTTTTTGTAAAATACTGGGAAAAGACTAGGCAGATTCATCATTTATCATCAATAATTTTACATTCACTTTGAAAAAAGAACACATTCCAAATTCAAACCTTTTCACCAACGTCACGTACAACTAAAACGTCACCCTTACATAGGTACCAACATGGCAATAAAATGTCGCATTCACATGACAGGGACATATTGTACAATTTTTTTATACGGCCATCGATGCAGCGGCTATAATTTAGCCGCGTCACTGCGTGGCGGGCCGCAATCAATCGTGAACTAGGTAGAAAGGACAGTTGTGGTACTTTATTATTAATTCTAAGTTTTATGGGAAAACGTTTACCATTGTGTAAATTGTAACAGGAAAATGAGGAAATAATTTTCTTGTGGAAAAATCACTGTCGAGTATGGGCCACCCATGACCACTTCAGCAAATTTATTTTGCTGCAATGACAACCACGCTTGGTAAACGAATTACTTTATATGCACTACATTATTAAACATCGTGAGAAAACCTGAGAGATATTTCTCGTCAGCTTTAAAACTCTGACATCAGCACGCGTAGCATGACCACCGTAGAAACGAGTTTTGTCGACGGAAGAATAGACAAAATGACAGATTGTGATTGTTTATCTGTCATTTTGTCTACTCTTCCGACGACAAAACTCGTTTCTACGGTGGTCATGCTACGTGTGCAGATTAGTCACTAACTCCACGAAAAGAAGACTACATTATTTTATTTTTATTTTGATTGGCAACAATTCGATGAGATCTTAGTTACTTTTTAAAAATAGACACAGCCAAAAGAGGGTTTTAGGGTCGGTACATATCTGACGAAAGATGCGTCAGGCACTCGGGCATAACTTTGATAGTTCCCCGACTTACTAACGCAACATCGGTTGAGTATGAAAGGGTAAATGTTTTATTAATTGTCTGTTCTGGCGTTACGCGACCGATAATACGCGACGCATTTTCCGTCAGATATGTACCAACCTTTATTAGCCGGTACCTCATCATCTGCCTAGCCTTTTCCCAACTATGTTGGGGTCGGCGTCCAGTCTAACCGGATGCAGCTGAATACCAGTATTTTACATGGAGCGACTGCCTATCTGACCTCCACAACCTAGTGACTAGGTAACACGATACCCCTTGGTAAGACTGGTTGTCAGACTTTTTGGGCTTCTAACTACCCGTAACGACTCTCAAAGATCTACAAATGACAGCCGGGACCAACGGCCTAACTTGCTTTCCGAGGCACGGAGGGGACTTGGTATGTAAAGATGGTCACCCATCCACGGACCAACCGCGGCAAGCGTAGCTTAACCTTATAGATCGACCAGTGCAGCTGTTATTACTTAGCCACAAGCCCCTCCCTCCCTCCTTTATTAGCCGGTACCTGCGAGGTGAATATCTACATACATTCCGCATTAACTGATCCTGTTTGCCCAGTAGTCAAGTCAAAAAACCTATTTCCTTACTCAAGATCCTTAACACAATTGCTCATACATTATAGAGTTTAACCCAACACGCTTTGAGAAAAACCATAGCTATCATAAAGGGCATTTTCGGCCTAACGTATTCATGTATTCAGCCAAAAGGGCCCAAGGGTTCTCTAACAAAAACTTACAAATTGTTTTTGCCCGAATAACGTTTGCCCTCTGACCGAGTGTTGCCAGTTTTTTACCCAACACTGTAAATCTAAATAGAGGGATATTAGATTTGTTTAAGGATAAACTTTTTTGTTAAATATTTTCAGAGTTTTCATTTTGATTTAGTTATTGAATTCATGATCGTGTTTTTTTTTTGGTGTCCTTACGAACGGAAATAAAATACTCAATGTTTTTGACGAGGAAAGAATTTTATCTTAATTTTCATTTACACCAAAATTTATAGCATACTAATTGACGAAACGAATATATCTGTGTAATGTAACGTTAATTAATAAAAATTCCAACCAATCAGAAGTAAAAACGACATCAGAAAATTCGAATGAAACCAGTTAAGTTACGGCGAACGAGATTATTATTAAAAAATATTTATTTTAATTAAAACAATGTTTATTGGTTGAAAAGTTCTATCAGACTAATTTACAATTATCATATTTCTATTAACTAAAACTTATTACTATAATCCGCAAATCTGCAATTGTGCAGTTTGCTAATGACGCACGAGCGCATCCGCTGCATTAGTCAGCGAAAACGTTACTCAGGCGACTGCCTAACTCCTCCCTCCTTAAGATGGAAGCGCGTCCCGCAGCTTCCCGCAGCGTCCTCGGTGCGAGGTTGATTCTGTATTGGTCGTCGCTGTTTCCACTGCCAAAGCTTCCATAGAAGGATTGTCATCAGAATGAAATACAGTCCTAGTGTTGACCAACTGGGCGTAGCCATCATAGTCTGCCAATCAATTGTGGGTTCTTGTAAGTTGTCGGCTCGTTCTATCAGTTCGTGAATGCTGTCCAGTGATATATCTTCCAATTGTAGGTTGAAATGGATGTTCTCTTCTGTAATCACGGCTTTACTAGGAAGTGGTATGATTTCGTCTACTACGACAGTATTGATGTTTGTCGTTAGTGTTCGGTTAAGTACTTGCATTTGGCAATCACTTGTAATACTGGCGATGTGTATTCCTGATATCCTCTTGTATTCAGATTTAGTTCCACATTTACTTCTTATGACTTCTTCTTCCTTCAGGATGATAAGCCACTTGTTATCTTGGAGTTTCTGGATTCTTCCTTGCTTGAGGTCTATCTTGGCTCGTGTGCAGTTTGTGTTTTGGTGTCTCACAAGAGATATTATGCAGTCTTCTGATTTATCAACAGGCTGGGTGTTCAACGACGTGCAGAGTTGTGTATCTTGTGTGATCCGTTTGCAGTCTTCTTCTAGGTACGAGTACTCGTTGGTGCCCAGTACGAGGTATTTGGATTTAGGAATGATTGCCAGGTTTTGCTTGTCGGGAATGGAGTATAGATGGATTAGGTCGTATTGGTCTGCGTCGATGGAAGGAATATCTAATATAAACGTTAATGTGTGATCTGTACTATAAGCTTTTACACTAATGGACTTCTCTAAGCTATGTATTTTGCTAATAGTAACGCTATCCACTGGTCTAAAATTGTATGATTTCTGAATAGCTGACATTTCGTTTATAAGAATGTGTGGGGATACAATGCTTGGATGCATGACTTCTAACTGAGCAAAAGTCATGGCGTCTTCTAAAATTACTAACTTGTCTAACAGCAATTGCAGACTGAAATCTATTTGTATATATAAATCTAGAAAGTGCAACCTATTTACTATAACATTATTATTAAAAGTGGTATTTCTTAACATTAGACTTAGTTTTTTCTGGTTCTCGTCTAAAAGCTTAATCTGTTTACTATACTCTTCGACTGCATGTTTTGCTATGAATAATGATTGCTTTTGAGACACATTAATTTTATTTACTGAATTTCGTAATTCTGATATTTCATTTTCGAATTTAATAGCATCTTCATAATCTAAATTGCCTGTTATGGTTTTAACGATGGAACCTAGGCCGTTAATAAAACCACGTCTAAACCTATGGTGTGGTGCAATAAACACTATTTTCTTACCTATTAAACTTAAGCTATTATCTATTTGATCTTTGTATGCCCTATTTAATTGCTCGTTATTTTCTGCAGCTTTAGTATTGGCATATAAGGACATAAGTTTTAAAGTTGTTTCATGTAAATAGGATACGTTATACACGCAGGCCAAACTAAACGTATCTACTTGCTTCAAAATTTGACCTTGTTTTAATAAAAGGATGCCATTGACGTTATCTACGGGGTTAAGAGTCAGGTTGGCGGTTGCGTAGAGCAGGAGAGTTCCTGTGACGAGGGTCCTGGAACAAGATGTTGTCTTCGTAAAAGTTTGTAATGAACTCTGATGGATTTTGAGTTGAGGTGGCTTCCTATGATTTCGGCAACATTGTTAGGATGAAGGTGGATGATCTTATACGGACCTTTAAATACTGGCTGCGTTTTGTCACTCCTTGTAGTCTTTGCAACCTGCTTATATACAGCTTCACCTACCTTAAACGTGATTGCCTCAGCAGCCTGATTTCGTTTTTCTATCACCTGCTCTTTATTTTTAGATACGTGAGCTACTATGCACTCCTGTACTGCTTCTGTATTTTTGCGATGGTTAAGGACATAGTCCTGATAGAACTCTTTAGGATAGTATAGTTCTAGTGGATTTCTGGATGCTGTATGACCAAATAAAAGCTCACGCGGTGTATAGCCTGTCGTAGAATGAATGGCATTGTTGTAGGCAACAATGGCGTACTTCATCAGTAATTGTATAGGGTCGTCTTTATTTGTCATTCTCTGAATTCTTATTATTTCAGCAATGGTAGAGTGAAAGCGTTCAATGGGTGAGTTTGAATTTGGATTATAAGGAGTCGTGAAGTGTATATTAATGTCGTGAGACGCGCATATTTCCTTTATGACGTCGTTGTCGAATTTAGTGTCTGAGTCTGTGGTAATTTTCAGGGGTAATCCCAGTATGGAAAATACTTGTAGTAACGCTTCTGAGATATGAACGCTGCTTGAAGCTTTAAGCGGTACAGCCTGGGCAAATTTTGAAAAATTATCTACAATTGTCAGGAACGTCGCACCTCCAGTAGAATATAGGTCCATAAACAGATGTTGAAACGGTTTCGTAGGTGTCTCTGTTAATGTTAGTGGGGGTTTCAAAGGGTTTCTTTCGTATTTAGCTCTTAAGCACGTGTCGCATTGATTAATGTATCTTTGAATTGACAATAGCATATTAGGCCAGTGATAATTTCTGTGGAGTTGTTTATACGTTTCCTGAATACCTCTATGCGACGATTTGCCTTCGTGATATCGCTTAATGAGTTCTTGTTGCTCAGTTTTGTTTTCAACAAGGGTAACTCGTGACGTACATCTTATAAGTTTAGGACCTCTGTCATTAAAAATTGTAGTGTAGACTCTCGAGAAGGCCAAGTACAGATTTTCATCATAGAAATAGCAGTGGAAGATACGGTCTGCTATTGTGTGCTCTTTTAGGAACCTGATGATTTCGGGTTCCGTATTGTTTACGGGGATGAAAACATCTTTAATAACAGTCCTAGAGTTAGTTGATCTATTGTCTACTCTATATGTTGAACCTGGGGTAGACCTAATATAGAATTGTTTCAGTTGTTTATCTATTGCATCAGATAAAATCGGGATGCCGTTGTTTTCATTATCGGGTTGGGTATGATTTGTCGAGACTAATTGGTCAGGGTCAACTGTAACAATGCTCATTGAGTCTGTTCCGTTGTCAGTGTGGGGGTGGTTAGCACTTCTTTCTTCCACATCGTTATTATTATTAGGGTGGTTACTATTGTCGATAGGTACATCGGTATTATTATTGCTAAGTCCGTCATTGTTGTCGTCTTGGTCGTTATTTGTCTCTGCTTGTCTACGAGCGTTCTCGAATATTCTGTTTATAATCTCGTCGTCGTCGTTATCGTCAAGATTGACAGCTAGGGAATCTATGCTGTTGTGAAAGATTTTGACTCTGGATAATGCATCAGCGTTAGTGTTTTGTTTACCCTTTTTATAAACTACCTTATAGTCGTACTCCGCTAGCTTTAGTTTCCAACGTGTTAACTTTGAGTTGGGGTCTTTTAAAGACATCAGCCATGTCAAGGGTCTATGGTCTGTGTAGATGGTGAAATTCCGACCGTACAAATAAGGCCTAAAATATTTGACAGCCCAAACTATCCCGAGCAATTCCTTCTCTATTGTCGAATAACGAGTCTCGGTTTCCGATAACGTTCTTGAAGCAAACGCTACTGGTTTATCAGCACCAACATTACCTTGCGATAAAACTGCGCCTAACGCAAAGTCAGATGCGTCTGTTGTCAAGATAAATGGTTTGTCAAAGTCAGGGTATTGTAATATTGGGGCATTGGTCAAAATTTGTTTACACTTGTTAACTGCGTCTAAAAATTCGTTACTGTGGACAATTTTCGCGTTCTTTTTAAGACAGGCTGTTAACGGTTTTGTAAGCTTCGCGAAATCTTTAATGAATTTTCGGTAATAACCTACTAATCCTAAGAAAGACTTTATGTCCTTTTGTGTTCGTGGTACGGGGAAATTTAAAACTGCTTTTATCTTGTCTTTGTTAGGTTGCAGTCCTTGGTCAGTCAATTCGTGTCCTAAAAAATTCACATGTTTTTGTAAGAATTCTGACTTATCTAATTGCACTTTGAGATTATGCATTCTGAATCGCTGAAGTACTAACTTGAGTTTTTCGTTATGATTCTGAAGTGAGGTGGCTGCAATTATGACGTCATCTAAATAAGTGAATACGTTATCTATTCCTCTAAGAATATGGTCCATAAGCCGCTGAAAAGTGCTCGGAGCATTTTTCAATCCAAACGGCATTCTTAAGAACTCATAGTGACCTCTTTCTGTAGTAAACGCTGTTTTTTCTCTGTCGTTGGGGTGCATTTCCAACTGATGGTAACCACTTGCTAGATCAAGGGTTGTAAAATACTGTGCGCGCCCTAATCTATCAAGTATGTCGTTGATGTTCGGCAACGGGTACTTGTCTTCAACAATTCTATCGTTCAGTCGTCTATAGTCTATAACAAGTCTCCATTTGACCTTTCCTGAAGCGTCGGGTTTTTTTGGGACGATATGGACAGGGCAAGACCATGGTGAAATACTTTCCCGTATAATTCCCTGTTTTAATAAGTTATCTATTTGATTTTTAATTTCTGTACGTTGTTGCGGGGCTTGTCTATAGTTTCTAACAAAAATGGGTGTGTCGTCAGTTAGTCTTAATTCATGTTTTACAGTATGTGTGAAAGATAACGGTATGTTCTCTGAGTAAAATACGTCACGATATTGATAACAAATTTTGGTAACCTCACGTTTTTCTTCTTCATTCATATGGCCGGTTCTAATTTTCTTTAAGTTTTCGTGAAGTTCTTTGTCAATGTCAGTTTTAGTTTGAAGGGTGTTAATTTTGTGTGTTTCATTTTGATTTGTTAATTGTGGCGGTAAAGGCTCAAGGGGTAGGTGGCAATTGTTACTAATTACTTGTTCTTTATCGGTCAAGTTGATTATAGATGTTTTAAAAACTCCATTTTTTACCGTTACTGCAGCGGCGGGTGACTTGAGTCCTTTAAACCAATTAAAGTCGTCGCAGATATAGTTACCGTCTATACAATTAGTTTTTACTGTTATAAACTTTTCGCAATTAGGTTCGATTTTGAGTCTTTTTACTGGATAATCAAAGTAAATTGGTATTTCAGTATTATAGGTTCGCAATAACCTATTTTTAAAATCTATGTTACATCCTAATTCTTTTAATAAGTCCATCCCTATTAGTCCCTTATACTTTGGGTCAAAATCGAAAAGTAAAAATTTATGATATATGTCTGTCTTAAACTGTGGGGGCAAAGGTAAAATAGCAACATGTTCGTGACTAGTAACAGCATGCGCAGTTTTTACTTGAAATGGCTCGCGCTCAATGCAGTGTTCAAGGTTAGTACCGGCTATTACGTCAGGTGATATCATACAGCGCGAAGCTCCAGTATCTAATAAAAATTTACCTTGAAATTCCGGCAACTCTATATAGGGAAGATGGTCTTTACCTTGGTTGTTGAGTTGAACAGGCTCTACTAGCTTTGGTTCAATGGTTCCTCGTCCTGGGGAAAATCCTGATGGCTTGGTCCGTCCACAGGCATCTCCTGCGTGTAGCTGTAGTCTTCACCATTAAGTTGTAAATTATTACTATACTCGCCTTCATAGTAGGTATTGTAGTCAGGGTAACACTGGTCTTGGTTGTGCTGTGTATAAAACATTTCTTCGGGAGCAAAACGCGGTGCTTCGGGCTTACTTACCGATCTCATGGTGACGTCGGACACTTTTTGTGGCGGGTTCACCTGCTGGCGAGGTATATTCGGTTGAGATCTAAAATTACCTGAGTTTCTGAAAGTACCAGAACCACTAGGTCTTACGTTACCTGAAGCGAATCTTCCTTGGGGTATGCCTTGACCCCTCTGTTGTCTCTGATCTATGTTCCAGCTATTACGCGGGGGAAAGTTATTATTTTGGGGTACCGTTTGGTTTGGCTTGGGTATTTCTTTAGGTTTGTTTTGGATGGAAAGTGCATTAAAACTATGATTGAATCTATTGAATGCCAAACGTGCCTCCTCTTGCCTAGCCGTTACTATAGCTGCTTCAAGAGTCGTAGGTTGCGCAATTCGCACGCCAATAGAAACGTGGAAGTCCAAATGGTTAACGTATTGATCTATGACCATATTCTCATAGTACGACTTATCCGTATGCCTACCTACTACGTTTAAGGTGTCTAAAATTTCCCTTAGTCGTTTACCAAACGTCTCAGCGTCTTCATTTTTATTACGACGCAAACGCGTTAGTTCTTGCATCAGCTGTATTTCGTTACGCGGTTCACCTAATCTACGCGTCAACGCAGCCTTAATTGTCTGCCAGCTATCAACTGTTTCTTCGGATGCTATTGCACTGATCGCCGAACCGCTTAATTTGCTTTTAATTAGACTAACAATAGCAGGGTTCACCCTAACTTGTGGATCCAGTAATAGCATCACATTTTCAACTTCTCTAATAAAGTAATTTAATGTTTTAGGATTGCCCTCGTATTTTGGCAACAGCTCTGAAACGAACTTAAAAGTCGCTAGATCAATACTTGCCATAGCCATCGTGATTTAGTTGCACAACAGGAATATGAAAGGAATCAATTCAAATTCACTTTAAAATACTATTGAGGTTATGTTTAATACCTAATACTGCCTACTCTCTAAGAAGTTAGCTTGAAGTTATTTTAATTATGTTATACGAATCACGATTATAGCGAATACGTAAACGAGTAAATATCTCTTGTTACAGAATTAATTGCTGTGGAATGCGAAATGTATACCGCGATTTTAGCACGCATACATAAACACCTGAATTAAAATGAGTGTAATAAATTCATATAACTAATGTAATTTGCCTATAGCGATTTTAGTCCATAAACAAACACACAGGTAACATTTATAAAAATACGGCAGGAAATATAGCATAGGGAACTGGGTATACAACAAGCACTCACCACAGTATCTTCTGCATCTCTAGCCGGGCCTTATAGAACAGCAGGGCTCCCAATTCTCCAGGACTCCCGCAGGTTGCTCGCCTTCGTAGATTCAATTTGCGATCGCGAAGATAACGATAGATACCGTTCACTCTTACCGAAGAGTTGTATTCGAATTAGAGTGTCGCGATCCTACCGACTGCGCCAGTTAAGTTACGGCGAACGAGATTATTATTAAAAAATATTTATTTTAATTAAAACAATGTTTATTGGTTGAAAAGTTCTATCAGACTAATTTACAATTATCATATTTCTATTAACTAAAACTTGTTACTATAATCCGCAAATCTGCAATTGTGCAGTTTGCTAATGACGCACGAGCGCATCCGCTGCATTAGTCAGCGAAAACGTTACTCAGGCGACTGCCTAACTAACCACTAGCCATAAAAATCAGACAGGACTTTTTCAATGCAATTTTAGCTTTGCCTACATACCTACATATTTTTATAGATCGGCTATAGGTAGTACCTACGTTTATGCAATAATGGACAAGTGGGCCTTTGACTATTTCAAGAGGACTCTAGAGAGCAGGAACTTTTTAAATACATCTGCAGTGTAAACCATCTGCGATGTTTTTATGGATTTTTTGTGGTCCTTTGAGGCGGAGCCAATACCATGAGGCATAAAACGAAGAAAAAGCTCAACAATTTTCTGTCGGTATAGGATTTAGAAAAAAATTACGTGTTTGCACATTAATTTACTGAACTTACCCGTTCTTCTCCATAAGAACTTACTACCTACGCTTTGGAATGGGCAACTATAGCTTCACCTTTCTGACTGACCGACCCCTTGATAATTCAAAAGTGCATCTAATTGGTTCATTTGAAATAAATGCTTTAAGTTTGAGTTTCCTGTTAATTAATTTGCAGTGTATTCAGAAGCCAATTTCAACTGCTGTGTGAGCGAACGTGTAGACACGGGCTTAGGAGACAACACGCGAATGTATTTGGGTTTGGGTACTATAATTTTTGGAGACTACGGATTCTCTTCTAGTAACTACCTATCACAACAAATTCCAAATAAACCTGCAAGAAAAATGTAACATTAAAAAAATCACATCCGTTATCAGCTTATCTGAAGTCTATCAGTAAAATGAATAGGCTTTTTTATATTTATAATATTGCTAAGTCCACGCAGTCACGTACAACGAAATGGGATCACGTAGTAAACGCATAATTACAATGAACGCTCCCCGTTAGATGCAGAGGACCGTGGAATGGAACGTTTAAAA
The DNA here is from genome assembly GCA_963680765.1 of Agrochola lychnidis. Classification (NCBI taxonomy): domain Eukaryota; kingdom Metazoa; phylum Arthropoda; class Insecta; order Lepidoptera; family Noctuidae; genus Agrochola; species Agrochola lychnidis. The sequence continues at coordinate 5,350,976 of OY796864.1, forward strand.
AAAAATATTAGTCGGGTTGTTGGCGCGAATGTTGGCGCCAAATGTTTTTGACGTAAAAAATTTGAATTTTGAATGTTATGTTGGTAAAAAGTATTCGCTGGACATCGTTTTATTTCTCATGTGTACCTAAGCCAAAGGACCAGTAGTCACAAATCATAATAGGTGGCGATTCGATAATGCTCGATAATTGAGAGTGAAATTTCGCGTCACGTTTAGGCACATTTCGTTACAGGAGAGAGTAGAAAGATATTTCTTTTTCTGTCTTTCACACTAATGCCCGTTTTCACCGACAACTAAGTGACACTTAAAAGAATCCCTAAATAAAAGCGCATTGTTGGATTTTCAACCCTCAGCGCTGAGCCAAGCGTTGAAAATCCAACAGTGCACTTTTATTTAGGGATTCATTTGAGTGTCATTTAATGAAGGTATACCAGCCTATTACTGTCCCACTGTAGGGCAAAGATCTCTTCTCATAAAGAGAAGGCACGAGCATTGATCACCACGCTTGCTCAAGACGAGTTGGCGATTTCAGACTAATATTAACTATCAGTCCAGGTTTCCTCACGATATTTTTCCTTCACCGATGTCAGTAATGTCCAAGATATACTCAGAAATTACATATGAATAGAAAAAGTCACATTGGTACTCTCAGACTGAATAAAAAACCAAGACAGCGCTACGAACAATACAGTGAAGCATGCCAAAACTACACCTCCGCTCTGTACATACATGCTCACACGCACACAAGTACAACCATTTACAATCAAACTACACCTCACTAAGTGCACACATGTTTACGAAACCGGCTTCACGTCACTGTTGACAGCGATACGTCTTGGTTTTTTTATTTGGTCTGAGTTGGTACTTGCCCGGATTTAAACCATGCATGAGAGGCGAGGTCTTAAAGAAAGATATAACTCTCTCTGTCTTTCATACTAAATCTGATTTAAGGTGTTTCTTTCACTTTTTCGAACAAACTCTTTCCGTGGGTACCATATATGGTCATTATGTGGTACTACGGACGACATGATCAGATTTTTTTTCCGCACTATGCAATAAAAAATGGCAATATCAACATTAGTAGGGGCACAGGTAGAGGTGGACCCCTACTAATGTTGATATTGACATTTTATGATTTTTTTCCGCACTATGCAATAAAAATGTCAATATCAACATTAGTAGGGGTGGACCCCTACTAATGTTGATATTGACCACATATGGTCATTATGTGGTCCCTACGGACGACATGATCAGATTTTTTTTCCGCACTATGCAATAAAATCCATTATTGATGTAAAACTATGAAAGTCATCATTATTTCAATCACCACACTGTCAGTAGTAATGATATTCTTACTTGAATGTAATGTGATTATTACTGATAGCGTCTAGAGTTCTAACGGTCGAACTTTAAATTCCACAACTAAATTTAAACTCAATTATTTTTTAACGTTCTCAAATGATTAGGTACTTATGAAAGGCCGCATCGAGGGCATCATGGGTACTAATAAGCCCTCTACATTGACTGGCATTGATAGGCAAACGCAAGGACGAGTTAGTTACAAGAGGTAATCATGTATTAAAATAACGTATCTACTTGGAAATTTAAATAGTTACGGCATAAATTCCATTGAGACTAAAACATGCCATTAAATGTTAACTATGTGGCTTGCAGTTAACTTTATCTCTAATAATCAATGGTTGAGCAATTTATCTTCGGACAAAGAACCTTGTATTTTACTTAAACTGTCTATTATCTTTTATTGGTTGATTTTCTTAGAAGATATAGGTAAGTAGGTATATTATATGGTTGCATTAAGTTGATATATGTAGGTGTTTCATGGAACCTGAAAGATATCAAACATTTTTACGAGTACTTTCAGATCATAATGGATATTAACCGTCTCTAAAGACCAAAAGCTTTGTGCTGGAACCAACGTTGGATCAACATTGGCTGATCCAACGTTTGCTCCAATACGTGAAGCAGGGGTGATACGTTAGTTTTTAATCCGTTTTCAAATTAAAACTCGGACGTGAAACGTTTGGGTTTTATCGTTTGCCAGTTTTGTTTATTTTTATGCCACCAAAAAGGTACTCTAGATACAGAAAGTATTTTTCGTAGATTCATTTTTATCCATGGCTTTCAAAAATATTTTCTGGCTTTTCTGCATACAGCCGGCAGGAACATAGACGTGAAAACTTTTACCATGGATTCAGTACATGATTCTGAACTCCCCTGCGGTGAAAATTTCAATTCCGGGGGTTCAGAATCATGTACCTACTGAATCCATGGTAACAGTTTTCGTCTCGATGGCTCTGCCACTCTGTACATTTAGTAACAATTTTGAATTTCGAGTGGTTAAGGTTTGTTTTTACTGCGCATTTAAAAAAAAGTGATTAGGTATCCTATATGTTGAGCAACCGTTTAAAATTTATGTTAATAAATTAAATGTTAATAATGTACTTAAGAATATATATTTGTTGCACTTGCAGAATACTGGATACTTACTTAACATAAAATACTCATAAATTAAAGTAAGAGTGAACAGGCATCTTCTAGGAACGCTCGTTCCATCGTAGATTCCTTCGCTTTCCATCAGGCGAGATTGAGGTCAAGAACAGGCCCAATCCGCAATAATAATTAAAAAAAGTTACATGGTTATTGCTTGCAGTACCTATGTAAATTATGAATAAGGAGATAGCCATAACATCTTGTACAAGCAAAACATTAAGTACGTAGAAATGTACCTACACATTGTAGGCCATATCGGTTATGGAAATAAGATAAACAGATTTTTAAAAAAACTTAATGTATTCTATTATCACGGTATTATCTACAATTATATTGGACATAGTTACAAATGGTAATAAGGTATTGCATTAAAAAATTAGCATTCGTCATACAATACGGCCGGTGAATCTTGGCCGATCCGAACTTTGTGCAGAAGGCTGCGCAGTAACATTTTTTAGAAACCAAACGGTGTTATGTGGCGAGTGTGAGTGAGTGTACATGCGTTAAAGTTCGGAGAGCCTATCTTCAGACCGGCCATATTTTATGGGCCGTAGAGGAGCGATGTGGGAGCAGTGGGTTAATTAAATGTATTAGATATGACCAGATTGAATCCCTTTTGTTGATTTTGTTAATATTCAATCACATCGACTAAAAAAAACGAACACATTCGCTTAGCTCGACATTATTTTATAGATCCCTTACCCTTTAGTGTGATATTTACTTTATTCAGATACAGTAAAATCATCTACTTAATTGCTTAGATATTATTATTATGTACCTACTTGTCTATAATTGCTTTGTATTATTTGTACATTCAAAATTGTATTCGAGAAATATACATTTAATATTTATGAAAATACAATTGTTGTATTATTTTTATAAGTTTGTTTTTACAGTTTTGTGGAAGTGACACAATACTGAATAAAAATACTATAAAAGAAACATTAGTCGTGGTACGGCTCATCTCATTAATTTTATTCTTATATATTAGGTATTATTCTTAAATAATCTTATCGCACTATTATTTTAAATTTGACATGTAATTTAATAGTAATAATCACAAGCCTTGCTAAATTATTAAAAGTTAGGTAATTATTTTTTCTAAATGTCACTTCGTTTTATTTAAACTTTTAAGTCTTAAAGCATTTAACAAGAGATGCCACAGGGCTTTGTCCAACTTGCACTGTCAGAATATTTCTATACAGAAAACATTAAAGGACGAGTAAACAAGGTAAGTAATTAGAATTAGAACACACTCCATACAACATGGATTTCTTTACAGATTACATTAATAAAATGCTTTGTGATTTAGTAAATATTCAAAACTGCTGTGTGCTCATAAAATGATATAATTTTTTTTCATAATTATTTTTGACAAATAAAGTCAAATTGTAATACGAACTTATCCTAATAAAAGCCAAATAATAATAAACGTTATTATTATTTGGCTTTTTCGTCCGATGTCCGATCTCTTGTTGACGTGCTTTAAGTTTTTAAAGTAGATAAAATAACATAAGATAGAAAATTCTCTAGACATTACAATACAATGTCTTTATTGTCTTTTAACATGAATTAATTAGGAGTGTCACACATTATTATTCGAGCCCGTATAAAAAATCACATTTCATGTTTGGTAATTTTCTATGTTTGGCCTTAAACAATAGCATGCGTCAGTCTTAATGAGTCCAACATGGCTACCTGTTTCACTGCAGATTTATAACTTTAGAGCTCAGATGATATAACCTAAATCAATGCCCAATAAAATAAAATAAACATTGAGAAAAACAAAACTGGGTGGTTGTTGGTACAAATTCACAACCAGCTTGAGCGTTTTCAAATTCGCGTGTGCCGCAGGCAACATTGTTCTATACATAAAACTAATTAACATTAGTTACACGGGTCAACATGAAATTTGACTTTGATTGCAAAGCATTAAATTTCGGTAGTTTAGGTCGTAATAAGACGGAAAAAAAATATATGCCATGAAAAACTTTGCTTTTGTGCTTAGAAGACTGATTGAACGAAATTTTTAAAAATCTCGGATTTTAATTTTTGATTGAAAATAAAACTATTGAAATAAAAATGTTTATTATTTTTATTAAGTTTTACTATCAAATTAGCTTACAGAAAAGTGGAAAATAACTTAAAAGTGCACACTTTTACTTTTTCTTTTATGTTCATAGCTACTTTCTCTCAATAAACCCCAAATATAGTCGCCCATCATGTTTTCATTGTATTGGCCTTGATAGCGTTGTTCAAAATTCATGATGTCCTGATGGAAACGTTCTCCTTGCTCTTCGGAATAGGCTCCCATATTGTTTTCAAATTTATCCAAATGAGCATGCAGCATATGCTTACCTTCCAAACACCTTTTACAATAACTACAAGCAACATGTGGAGCCCATGGCTTATCTTGATTCCGTACAGGACAGTCAAAATATGCTTCATAGGCTTCACAGAGAACGTGAGATGTCTTTAGTTCATATTTCACGTCTCGAACTTTAATAAATTGACCACATATAAAACAAAATGCATCAGCATCGTATTTGCACTTTCGTGACGACATTTTAAGTTATTCTGGGCTTGTAAGTAACACCTGATGGTTGTTTATCACTCGGGTGCCATCTAGCGGCACAGTGTAAACGTTAATACCCCACTCTCACCGCGCGGTCTTTTTAAAAATATTAAAATCAATTAAAATTTAAGAAAAAATTGAAAAATGAGTATTATTATTATAACTATCACAAAAGCAAACTTTATACCGAAAAAAGGTATTTTCTTTTCGTTTTTGTGCATAACTAACTGGAAAATAATAGTATAAACTTTAGGACAAAGAACGAAAATTTTTTTGTAGAGTCGTGTTATTGAACTCACTGATGTCAACTAGAAAATATCTTGAAGAAAAATCATTTTAGATGTAATATCTGACAACTGTAGTGAAACAGGCCCTTAATTTACAAATGTCATATTTTTTCTGGCTATATACCTACAAACTGTTCACTTTAACTTGTCCCTTGCCGTCATGTTGGCACCATTACTTTTCAAGCTTAGTTTCAATAGAAAATAAAGTTCAAAATGGCAACTGATAGAACAGTGCTACCAATCGCGTCACGCGACAAGTTACAATGAATGCACAATAGCCATTCAGCCTATTCACAGACTAAAATACCTCAAAATTTTGTTTTATTTAGTTCACTATTTTGTTCCAACCATTTTTCTTTGGCTAAATATTAGCTATTATAACCTAGTTTTGTTATCTGTTGCTTTTTCTACAGTTTCCTCAACATTCTTTCTCTTGTCTTGATCCTCTGCTTCTTTTAAAGAGTCTGGTAGCTTGAGGTTATTTGTCTCTGGTAACGTGAGAACGAGGAATCCTGATAAAGCCGCCATTCCTCCGAATATCATTGTTGGAAGGTACTCGTAGAACCTCGTCTGAGGAAGGAAATTAAAAACATATTTTATTCATTCATAATATTAATAACAGTTAACCAATTAATTAACTATCGCCGGAAACAAAATAATGTACCTAAGTATTACAACATCAATCTTTTTTTTTCATTGGTTATAAATTGACTTGTTTGTTGTTGATGTTGAAATAGGAAGGCAAAGGTCGTGAAACATACAGCCTTGTTAATTTATGTAGTTGTGTAAAAAAAAAAGTTTAATGGTTTATACCGGCTTTAAAGATAGGAGGTTCTGTTATCGACCCGTTTGTATGGATGTGTGCATGTCTGCACTTTTTCTCAGAAATTACTAAACTAATTTTAATAAACGTTCTATTGACATTGAAGTTACCAAAAAGGTTATTGAATACTTACGAGTAAAGGCGTTTGAGGTGCAACAGTAGACCCTATCCTCCCAATAGTAGAACACATGGCTAACAAAGATGTTCTGTAGTTTGTTGGAAATACTTCAGCCGCAAATACATATAGCGAGTTATATGCTAATGTGATGAAGAACTTTCCTCCAAGGTATAGAAGAATTGACCAGTTGCCAGCTGTAAAAAAAGACAAAAAAATAATAATTAATAACTGGGTACCTATATTATTTTTTGGAACCTCCGTCAGAAACGAAGTTCCTTCTCTCGTAGGTACTTATCCTATCATCTGTTACGACGCCTCATTAAGGTGGATAACAATTAAAATTCTATTGTGTCTCGTTAATGACAGTTGAAAGGTAGGAATGATTAAAAAAAAAACACAGCCATCATTTTGCATTAACATTTTGACCTCACTATCGCCTTAAGCACTCTCGAAAACTATGAAAACGACACGCATGACGAAAAATTTGTCAATTTTCGCAGCCGCCATCTTGGATTTTCATTCAGACCAAATTCACACTTTCTCTCTCTGTCTCACTGATGAAACACATATTAATGACTCATAACATTAAGTATGCATTACAAATAACCTTTTACAAAGGGCATTTTTGGCGCAACCGTGAGGCACATTTTCCTGCTAATTTCTGACATCGTACTTTACACTTTTTATTGTTTTTCTTTTTTATCTGCTGTATATTATATTGTGTGCCTTTTAGTCTGTGCTAGTATTTTCTTTCTACTAAGTAGTGAGCAGTGGTGGCCCAGTGGTAACGGCCGCGACTTACGGGTTGTAGGTCGTAGGTTCAAACCTAGACAGGCGCTTTACTTTGTGTAAATTATTTCACCACCACTGCTCTCAAAACGGTGAAGGAAAACATCGTGAGGAAACCGGCATGTCCTAGAACCGAAAATTCGAAGACATGTGACATCTACCAACCCGCACTGGGCCCGCGTGGTGGATTACGGCCCACTCCCTCTCACAGAGAGGAGGCCTGTGTCCCAGCAGTGGGAACATTTATAGGCTGATGATGAAGTAGTGAAAAACACAATATTAGCTACATAGTGATTATGCACTTCAGTAGGTACTAGGTATAAAATAATAACATATCATCACACCTTGTTTCTTCGAAAGGTTGGGTAGAGGTGTACCTATAGGTACAGCTCTGCCCTCTACACACACAGTACAAAATAAAATATAATTAAAACTTGGATGTACTAACGTTGTATAGAATAATTGACACGACTCTTTGCATAATAACAAACATCAAGGGGATATTAAAATACCACTAAAATTGCATCAATAAAAACAAACAAAACAAAAGCACAAACAAAATATTTACAGGACACAGTCGGTATGAGGAAGTAATTATCTTGTTTATCTAATAAAAGAAGTATATGTGTAAACACATTAAACAGTTTATGGTATAAAATTACCATTAATATCAATGTGTATGTTATGGATACAATAACAAACGTACCTACCATCGCTTGTGTAAGGTTAGTTGAGAATCAATGAGGTGATTAAATAAATTATGTAATAAAAGTGTGGGATGTTATATTTTTCTGTTGTTATATGAAGAATAAGCCGATAGACCGCCTGATGATAAGGGGGGTAAAATAAGTCCGTTGCCATCATCAGACAAAGCTGAAACGGCTTCTGAGCTTGACCACCCATTCCTACGTTTCAAACAAGAAAATCAATAAAAAGGGTTATTGGTTATATGTCGGAAATCCGTTAATATGTAGGAGAGGTCATTTACAACCAAATGACCCCTGATGACCCCTATGCCAATATCAAATATTTTCGAGTAATTTGACATTTTATATTTTAAAATGAATGAAATAAAAATGTCAAATGACTCTAATTTTTTTGTCATTTGCATAGAGTTAAAAGGCGTCATTTGGTTGTATATTGACCTCTCCTACATCCCCTGAATGAATTGCCGACACATAACCAATAACCCTGAAGTATTAAAAAAGATGCAGAAGCCCTTCACTTCACTTGTTTTAGCTCCTAACTAGCCACATCAAACAATCTATCCTTGGTTTCAACAATCTACCGCCAATCTTATACCGCTTGGAAAACAATCCTATAACTATGATTAAATTCTATTAAATAAAACACGTTACTATACCTGGAACAAATCCATAGTTAATCAAAATCAATCCAGTCATAAAGTACGCGGTAGCAATCACCTTCTTCCTGCCAAATCTGTCCAAGAATATCAGCTTGCAGATATTAGCCGGTGCTTCTATAACTAATATCACGATGTAATTCACATAGCTGTTCCCTGATAACTCTATGGCGTTTATAGAAAGTCCGTAATATACTAGAGTTGAAGATATCCATAGGAACGAGCATGTGAACAGCCTCTTCCAAATCATTGGCGATGTTAAGAGCTGGTTGAACGTAGACTGGTTTCTTTCAACGTTCTCACATTTTCTCTCGTCTCTCTGTTTTGTAGCATGCTTTTCAACTTGCTCATAATGTTCTTTAGGAACATTTGCTTTGTTCATCTTCTCTGATTTGCTCAGAACGTTCAGACCTTCCTCGTATCTGCCTTTGCTGAAGAGCCACCTGAAGCTTTCCGTGAGGGTCCAGATGTAGATGAAGACGAAGACAGCAGGGGTGTAGATGATGAAGAGGAGGTAACGCCAGTTGAGAAGCCACCAGGAGAGTAAGGTGACTGTGACTCCTCCGAGAATGAACATGGTGTTGAAGAGGAGGCTGACGAAGACTCTGCCTTTTGGTCCGACGAGTTCCAATGCTGAAACAAGAAGAAATTGACTGTTATTTACGATACGATGGGACGAAGTTTTTGAAAAGACATTTTTTTTTGTTTTGATTAAATTCAGATGGAAAGCTCCATTCTATTTTTAGAATAATGTCGTGAATAAAGAATGTTCAAGTGTCAATGACTCTCTATAAATCTTTAAAAAAATAAACAACTAATGACTCGTGATTCTAATCTATCAACGCTTCATTGAGTTTTCGCAAAAAGGAAAAAGGTGTGAATGGCAAATTTTTTGGTCCCCATGAAGTAACAAAGCCTACTACCGGTTTCCCATGAAAACCGCAAGAAAGGATCTAAAACAAAGACCGGAAGATGAGCTACAAAAAACCGTAAATTAGTTTCAACTGAATTATAAAGCAATCAATCGCGAAGGCTATTTGGGTGCTGATGACTAAACTTAGATTTGTAATATTGGTGATAATTGCAATGAATACGAAGCAATAGATCGCAAGACGGTAGATGAGGAAAAAGCTCCTGACAAACTGTTATAATGATTCTCAGAATTTCTTGAGAGTCATTTCGAATAAGTCACACATCGAATGAAAAAATCCTATTTCTACTGGAGAGCAAATTAAAAATTCCAAGAGTATATGCGACAAAAAATGCATTGTGTATTGATGAATCGTTTTCAGTTTTGTGACTTGCATTTGCATGACGTGCTCCTTTTGCTTTGATTCCTGCATATCCAATTTAACTGTCTTATAATCGAAATACATAAATAAAATTGCCTTTTAACAATCCATGTTTGTATTAAAAGAATAAAAAACAACGATGAAGTGAACGTTACTCTTTTTATGAGCCATAAAAACTGCTTTAAATTATTCAGTGTAAATAAAAAGAAAAGTAATAATAAAAAATAAAGCAGTTGTTCTGAATGGACAAAGACAGTTTTAGATTGCTAAAACGGTACTAGAACAGTCAATGAAGCAGCAAATTGTTTAATTTGTCTAAATCGGTTCGTTGGTCTTTGGATCATCAACGTTAATGTTTTAGATCTTTCACCATTTCAGACAAAGGCTTTCAGTTAGAAAGATCGCAGTTAGGAGAAGGTCAGTTCAAACCCAGACAGGCACTGACCTCAAAACCACTGCTCTCGAAACGGTGAAGGAAAACGTCGTGAGGAAACCGGCATATCTTAGAAGCAAAAAATTCGAAGATTTGTGAGATCCACCAATCCGCACTGGGCCCGCGTGGTGGATTACGGCCCACTCCTTCACACAGAGAGGTGTCCCAGCAGTGGGAACATTATAGGCTGATTATGATTCAGATTTTACGGAGAAACGGCTCCTTCGTTCAGAATTTTATTGTTAGTCGTTTTCAATATCGTCATCTCTTATCCTTACATATTATAAAACAGTCCCCAGCTGCGTCTGTCTGTCTGAACGCGATAAACTCAAAAACTACTGAACGGATTTTCAAACGGTTTTCACCAATAGACGGAGTGATTTATGCGAAAGGTTTTAGTTTAGAATTTATTAAGGTTTTGTGTAAATTGGCTGAAATATGACGATTATTGTTGAAGAAGTCGGAAAAAATCGTGCCGACTGGGAGCTTTACTGGCGTACGCTGCGTAAACCGGAAAAGATACATCAAATTTATGTTCTACGGTGTTGTTTATTTTAAAAAGATAAAAAAAAATCCATGATGGCATATCTCTATCTTCTAAGGATGACCCACAATAACCATTTCGGAATTTGATAAAAATTTAATTGTTATTTCCGAAGCTTTTTTGACCGGTATAGTATTTAATCCTTATCCAAAAAAATATGTTATTTAAATTTGGCATTTAATTTAGATTAAAATTAAATCATATAATTTAAATGAATAGTTTAAAAGATATCACAGTTTCAAAATTACGCGGAGCAACGCGGGCGCAGCGGTAGAAGTCAATGACGTTTTCCTCAGTTATTTGGTATGAAATCTCGGTAGTACGTTCCCGTGGGATATTTTCCGACATCCACACGGGCGAAGCCGCGGGCAAAAGCTAGTATTTATATAAATAAAAATGAAATGCTGTTCGTTGGAAAGATCATCACTTGAGAACGGCTGGGCCGATTTGGAATTTTTTTGTTCGTAACAGTTCGAATTAGCTTTTTATAGAAAGAAAAAACAATTGGAGAACTCGGGAAAAACTGAAAGTATATTTACTATGAGAATTTTGTATGAATTATTGAAATTTAGATTTTATTGGTGACGCTAGCAGTATATAATAAAGTTTAAATATTAAAGGTTCGGCTTTTTACACAAACATTGCCTATTTTCACTCAAAAAGTACCAAAGGACCACAAATTCAGGGTCGAGGTCGCGATAATTTCGAGTCCCCAAATATTATTCTAGGGGTGTTACTTAGGCCTGAAGCCACTATTTGTTGAGGAAGGTCCCAAACTGAGTCCTAGCCAGTTTGTTTAGGACAAACTCTAACTAATTTTGGTATTTGCCGTGACATTAATTTGGTGACAGAACTGGGGTAAATACTGCTGCTTAACTTTTTAAATTGAGTTGTTTGTTAATTTGGTTGTGTAAAGAGAGATGTTTTGTGAATGTACAAGATACGAACATACATCAAATTGAAATAGACTTAGGGCATTGGCCATTTGACTGGAAGATGAAGCTTTGAATTATTTTCTTTTCTCAGATTAAATAGCCTATTTACATTTAAGCGATGTAGCTGTCGCGCTCGGTGGCGACACTGGTTCAAAGTGATAAAGGTGGGCACTACACTATCATATATATGATCATAGATCTATGATCAAAGTTATTATGAAATTATAAAATAGACATTGAAAATGGGTTGTGTATAGTATAATACCCCTCTAACGCTGGGAATACATGCCAGATTTTTTCGTCAGTTAGTCGGATCCGATAGTCTGATCCGGCTATCGGAAGGCGTTGGAGTCATTATTTTGTTAGATAAATGATTGATAAATGATTTTTATTTCTGTAAGCAGGTTTGTACAAACCTTGAACATTCAACACACGTCCGATCCTATAGTCGAATAGTTTGCATTGTTCTGATAGCCGGATCAGACTATCGGATCTGACTATCTGATGAAAATTACGTTTATTCCCAGCCTAACCAGAAGGAGGACCATCATCGCTACCGAGCGCGATAGGAATATCGCATACCGATTCGGTATCGCTACCGAGTTTGACAGCGATATCGCTTTTATCTGAATAGGCCTATAATGGTCAAGTTTAGTTAAATTTTGGGAATATTAAAGTATACTTTGGTCCTGATGTCATCTCGGTAGAGCTATGTAGATGCTTGATGCAACTGTGTATGTTTTAAAAATAAATCTAAACTAGGGATAGTCGACACTTTCATTACATTAGAAAATAATTGGATTGGCTTTTGTTCGTAGTGTTGTTATGTGTGTATCTAAGAATATATTATTTGACAGGTGGCTGAAGATAGTGCATTCTGACTTTTTATAATACGCTCTGTTTTCACCCATCATACTGAAAAGTCTTTATCTACTCTCATAGCGTAATATTCGAATTATGAACTTCAAAACGAGTTTATATTGACATACTTTATAAACAAAATACCGAAATTTAAAAATAGAATCATATTAGGTATAACACTTTTTCTCTAACAAAATAATACTTTAAAACAATTTTGTTTCTATTACGATACAGCGCTAATCCAAGAAGTTAATATCACCAAAGAGTTTCCATCAACTTTTGGCGGGGGACAGCAGCACCCGCTGTAGCGCATGTGCGGTGATGTGCTGGTGCAGGCGACATTCATTTGTTTTGTAGTACTTACTGAATTTCGTGGGATTTTTAAATTTATTCTTGATTTTTAACTTTGATCTTTTATTTAGTATTTGTTTCAATCCCAATGTTTGAGAGTAGATAAAGTAGTGTATGAAACTGCACATAACTAAGTATTAAAACATTCGTGTGATACTATTAAAAACCTCGCCTATGGCTCGGTTTTTAAACACACTCATGTTTTAATACCCCTTATTATGCAACAGTTGCTAAGCAACAACAGCTGCACGGGTCGATCGATCAGGTTAAGCTACGCTTGCCGCGGTTGGTCTGTGGATGGGTGACCATCTTTACATACCAAGACCCCTCCGTGCCTCGGAAAGCACGTTAAGCCGTTGGTCCCGGCTGTCATTTGTAGATCTTTGACAGTCGTTACGGGTAGTTAGAAGCCCAAAAAAGTCTGACAACCAGTCTTACCAAGGGGTATCGTGTTATCTAGTAACTAGGTTGTGGAGGTCAGATAGGCAGTCGCTCCATGTAAAATACTGGTTATCAGCTGCATCCGGTTAGACTGGAAGCCGACCCCAACATAGTTGGGAAAAGGCTAGGCAGATGATGATTATGCAACAGTTTCATAAACTACTATTATATATACGTTTATGAACTATTATTGCACTTGTGTCAGTAAAATTATTGGTCCTTCTTTATGGGACAACAATGTTTGGTCCTTATAGTACTTTAATAAAGCGTAATAAATCATTGTGACAGTTAATTAAATCGGACTCTGTTTCAATTCCTATTTTATAGGTATAACGACATACACGACCGTGATATCAAGAAACACATTAAGTAATAGGTCCGTACTGATTACGTTTGTTTTATCTCCGATTTCAAAATAAAGCATCCATTTACACAATTGAAAACACTTTGATTTTCAACGGATTATTATTATTTAATCGATTTTATTTTGGTCTTTTGATTTCGAAAAATATGCTTCCGTTCCACGAGACTTGGGATGGATCAGCCTATGACAATCCGTAATCATTTTCCAAAACGGAAGAATTCCTCATAATCACTAAGTACACTCCGTAATCGATTTTCCTCCTAAATTAGAACATACTTATCATGGAATGCAGATTCAAGTGTATCCAATGTTGGTCATGCTTCAACACCAACGTTAGCAACACAACTTTTTCTCGGGTTTTTCAATAACGAGATTAATATTGGTTTGGAATTTTCCTCTAAGTTAACTACGAAATGTACTCTATTAAGATGCCATGTTAAGTTTACAACATAATTATTATCTATGGCTAGTTATTTCCGTTAGAACTGTCACTTTGCCTTCGCCGTTCCAATTTCAAGGAAAATTGTGGTACGTCACCAGCGTTCCGCGTACAATGACCTTAGTTATTGAGCTGTGGCTGTGTTAGCGGTATGTGTATTTTGATACCATTTACTTAAGGTACTTCACATTCTTAACTTGAGTATGTGAAATACAGCTTAGAATAGTACTGGACTAGTAAATTCCAAGTGAATTCCTCCTTTGTACATTCGTTTTTTACTTGTGCATAAAGTTTTAATAAATAAATAAAATAAATATAAGTACCTAATTAAATACTCAATGCAGAAGACAACGAGGTAGTAACGTAGTAGCAATCCTCATCCCTAATGCTTTCGGATCGCCAATTCCTTTGCTGACAAAGGCTATATTCAAATACTTTAGTTTAAAATGTTAAAAAAGCCTACTTACCCAGAACAAAACACGCTGTATAAACTCCTCCACCAAACGCTGGTTCCAAAAATTCGAACACAACGAACACGTCATAATTAACCGACAATGCCCGAATGACTCCGAAGATGCCATTGGCCACCGAAGCAAACACGAGCGCGGGGCGGCGGCCATACTTGTCTGATATGAGTCCGGTAAGAGGGATGGCGATGAAGAATCCTGCGTTGTGGACCGTACCCACTAAGGATCGCTTCCAGTCTTGGCAGGCGAGGTCGAACTGAAAATAAAGAAAATGTATTTATAGATATTGGTCAATCAATGGCAAAAAGAAGGATTTTTCACGAAGAAGAACACACTGGATGGCTATGGATTCTTTGGGTTTGAAGATACCGATTTTGAAATGGTCCTTCGATACGAACCAACCAGCCATGAAATTCTATTATGTATCTATATTTCAGGTTCTCCAAATTGTAATCAACTGAAATACATAGAGGAAATGGGAAGCCGTCACCTCCTTCTGCGAAGCAGTAATGCTCGCGAAGGAGGAGGCGGAACGCGTGAGGGAAAGGCAAGAGGGAAAGGCAAATTTCGCGCCTTCACGCCCCTAACCGCCGCAGGAGGAGACGCCCTGGGCGTCGGGAATCACAGGCAGATTTCCGGTCACCGTAGGCGTGGGCTTGCGGACGGTGAGCAATGGGTAGCTCGCCGTCCGATAAGGACCAAGCCCGGGTCGACGGCGCGTTGTGTTCCACGTGTGCCTCAAAGAGATGTCAGCAGAATTGACGGGGTTCGCTAGGGCCAATGCCTGCCGGGGTTGCGAATAAGGCCGAAAGGGAATCGTGGCCCCCCGGCAACAAAGCAACTTAAGGAACACGGGTGAGTTTTAGTCAGTAAGAGTCTGACACGCCCTCCCGCACCACCCAGAGCGGGAGAAGTTACTTGATAATTTCCCAACCAAAAAAAAGGTACATCGCATATCGCATGAAGATCTTTTACTTCTGCTCAAAAAGAAAGCAAATCAAGCAATTAGGTAATTAAAAAAAAAAATGTGTTACAAACAATAATAATCGCGGTAATACAAGGACATAAAACAACATACATTGTGAGTTTTCCAACAATCGTAATTGAAACATGAGAATGAGTCACGGATATTACGACACACTACGACACAGGTCGAATACTGTGAAATTCGATTATCAATAGGTTTCGATAGTACGGAAATCAAAACACGCTCTTTATTCACGGTCACCAAATCAGTGAAATGTCATTGATTTGCTCTTTTGTGTCAACAATTTTTTTTGGTGTTTCAGCTCTAATTTCGTTGCCTTCAGCATTTGATTTGGGTGTATAGAAAGCGTAGAATTATTATGTACAAATAGACTAATCAAGCGATCCGCTAACAGTTGAGGTTTCGAATTCAGAATATTATTTTGCAGTAAGTAATCTAATACCTCCTTTGAATTAAATGGCAGTACCAGTGGGGTTTTTGCATCAGCCATATTATCTCTTATCTATGACGAATTTTCTTAAGACATGTAAGATAATGACAGGAGCATCTTGGAACAATGGGTGGACATTGTTTTGTACGAAAAAAAAAAACAGTGGCACTCCAGGAGTGCCGACAGAAGTAAAAAAATTGAACAAGATCGCGTTGACAAAAAAAAAAAAACAAACCTTTAAAGTAAAAATACTTGCATAGAATAATAATCCGTAACGTAATATAAATAAAGAGCATAATCGCGTTTACAAAAATGAGGTGTCGGTAACGGTGTCGCGAGTTCAATTGTTTTTTCCCATCTCAAAAATGCCCAACGCACCTAAAGAAGTTTTCACTTCAAAAAAATTATATCTAATAATAATATACAATATCAGTAAAAAAAACCTATCCGATCCGAAAGGGGTACATAGGTCCTGCAATAACATTACCAAAAAGTTTTTTTTTTAATTATTATTGAAAAGAAAAAGTTATTGCTATGTAAAATTCACTCTTTTAGTACCAAAATTACCCCAAATCCTTTGATTTTTTTAAACAGAGCCATAAGTTATGTCTTGTAGACACCCGCTAAATGACGACGGCCGCCCGCACCCCATGTTATAACCCGGTGAAACTCCCCATTGATTGATGTTGTATATGTCACCGTAAGATTGTGAGAACCGTTAGTTTATAATCTGTCGGAATTATTTCCGTTAGATTATAAACTGTCGAAAAATTGTGAACTGGGTGAAATGGGTTAGGTTAGGTTAGAACTATGACCAACCGCGCGCGAGCCGAGCGAGCGAAGCGAGCGGTGCCGCGGTAGCGGCCGGCGAGCGCTACTTCCAAGTTGCTCGCAGCCAGGCAGGCTATTTAATATTAGCGCAAGGTGCGTTACGTAGCAAGCAAGTTTGATACTAGTTCACAATTTGTCGGTTTCCCATGGAAAGATTATAAACCAGCGAAAAATAATGCGTTAAATTGTAAATGGTTCGTTGCAGTTCACAATTTTTCGACAGTTTATAATTTAACGGAAATAATACCGATAGATTATAAACTTACGAAGTTCATAATTATACGGTGACATATATAAATGAATAAATATGTGTGATGACTGCACTGTCTAAAGCCGTGTACGCACGTACGAACACGAACATAGCGAACACAAACATCAAATCTGAACATTTGGTTCGTACGTATGGACGGCATATTCGAACACGAATGCGAACATAGTTCGAGTCGAGTTCGCGCACAACAGTCGGATTAGCTACCTCTGCCGCCCCGCCCGCACCCCGCAAAGATCTATACGAACAGTTTTGTTTCGTAACATTTATTAAAGCTCTTCAAACACCGTCCATACAGAACATACTAAAAGGATCGCCGCAAACATGTTTGACGAACAGAGTATTCGATGTTCATTATTATTATTATTTATTATTTAATACTTCAAGCACACAAATGTACAGAGGCGGACTTTCATTAGTGGTACGCACGTGCGAACCAAGTTGTTGCGTATCATGCAACGCAACAAATTTGTTCATAATTTGTTCATAAACAAATTTGTTCATAAACAAATTTGTTCATAAATGCAACAGTAACTATTTTTTGCAAAGGGCCAAGTAATAATAGTCGTGCACTATTCAACAGGCAAAGCAACAGTTGTGACAAGGATGACAGGATGAGTCCTGGCGCCTGCGCAAGTAAGGCACACTGCTGGCAAAAGGCCAGCATTAATTTAGCGACCTTCACCCTTGATTGTGTATGATTGAACGTTTTTACTCATTTAATTTATACCGATTATATTGTTGGTTGCAACTAGCTGCGCCTGCGACTTTGTCCGCGCAGCGGGATAATTCGTTTTTGTAAATTAAAAATGATATTTTTGTAAACAGGTTGATTTTTAGGGATTGAAAGTAATTCACACGTCTTACGTAATTTTCATTATGGCTTGTTCTCGTTGAAAAATCAAGTCAGAAAATTATGAAAAAGGAGGGTGGGTGCTTAATACTGCAAACTTACGACTGGAACCGAGTATACGCGAATCAGCGTCACCGCCGACTGGAGCCGAGTATACCCGATCAGCGTTACCGACCCGAGCGTGACGGTTCAGTTTCGTTCATTGTTCAGAAAGAGTGCAAGGTGTGCCTAAACAAGTTTTCACTTAAAAGAAAGAAAATACGTTTATTTGCGATAAACATGACGCAAAGAAAGATAAAGAAAAACACGTAAATAACAAATTGGGGGAAAATATGCGTCACATCCACGCAAAACGGTGATGATGTCAACCGGTGCAGCATATTATAGTGAAATAACAAATCAAAAATAAAATAAATACAATTCTTAAAAAATACAACAAACAAACACGTCTCCATTTCTTTTTCGCTATACGATATCGATATTAAATTCCTTATCGTTGAACCGTATCGGATCCTTGCACGCTTGCATCGGTTTCATTATGTGCGTTTTTCAACTGGTCTAAAGCAAATTATTACACGTGCACTACAGAACATTGATTCGATACATGATTAATAATTCAGCACTCTTTACTAGGTTTTGATGATAGACTGATTGTGATGTTTAGACAAAACCCAACTACGACAAAAAAGTCAACTAAAAAGGTATGAAAGGTATAAGACATCACAGACAGACAAATAAAAAATCCGGAGTCACACGTGTTAAAAGGCATAAATCGACCAGTACCCAAATTGCGTAACTTATTTTCGTAAACTTTTATGCCTAATTTGTTTCATTTTGACAGTTCAACAACATTCATTGCGTTATTTACGTTGTTGAGCAGATTTTTTTTCCAACTTTTGAAGCAATGGATTAGCAATCTGTTTCAAATCGAAACAAATTGTGATTGATTGTGTATTATGCTATTAGGGAACAGATTACGTTAAACGAGGAAACAACAACATAGACAGAGGTGAGAAAACAAATGATTATAATCATGAGCAAATAAATGATTATTACATACATACATACATAAACTCACGCCTTCTGCCACCTGCTACGATCCTTACATAGTCCTTTTGCCTCGTTTACGTTCATACATCTGGTCATACACGCACGCCGGTTGCGAGTACTACGCACCTGGCCTTTTTGAAGAACATCACCAATAAGGTCAGTATATGTCCTCCTAGGGCGTCCGCGCCCGGCCTTTCCCTTTACATCAGCCTTGTAAATACATTTTGTTAGTCGCCTTTCATTCATCCTCTCAACATGCCCAAACCATCTCAGCATACCCTTTTCAATTTTTGTCACTACATCTTCTTTTAAATCACACCGCTGTCTTATCACATCATTCCTCAGCCTATCATTCATAGTCAGGCCACACATGCTTCGCAAGGAACGCATTTCCACAGCATTTATTCTACTTTTATGTTGTTTTTGCCACACCCAACATTCACTTCCATACATAAGCGTGGGCACCAGCACACCATTGTGAACAGCCAGTCGAGCCTTTTTAGACATCGACTGGTTGGTCACAATCGCATGTATAGCACCATTCACTTTGTTTCCCGCGTTTACTCTCTTTTCTACATCTCCATCAATCTTCCCATCCCTTGTAAACAGACTCCCCAAATATATAAACTCACTTACTTGCTCCACACTCTTATCATTTATTTTCACATCACACACCGATACATCCTCTCCTCTTTCAAACACCATGACCTTCGTCTTATTCAAATTTATATTCATCCCTTTCATCTTATATGCTTCACCCATCACAGTCACCATGTCGTGCAACTGTTCTGCTGATGATGCTAGTAGAACTTGATCATCTGCGTAGATAAGGCATTTGACAGGCAACTCATTCATCCTCAATCCGCGCAATTATTATGATTATGCGATCTCAACTCTTTCCATGTTGGAATTAGCGAGATTTTGTATAATTTTGATTTACTCAACCAGTACCCTAATTGCGTAACTTATTTTCGTAAACAATTATGCCTAATTTGTTTCATTTTGACGGTTCAACAACATTCATTGCGTTATTTACGTTGTTGAGCAGATTTTTTTTTCCACCTAACTTATGAAGCAATGAATTAGCAATCTGTTTTAAATCGAAACAAAATGTAATTGTGTTGTATTACGCAATTAAGGTACAGGTTTTTTAGATGTAAGTATATTATTTAAATGAATGAGTATATCTCTATAAAGAGTATATCTTGAAATGAATGAGATGTATAACAACATTCCTGACTTTATTATGATTGGTAACATTGACTTTGAATATTTTATCAACGTTTTATTAAATTCCGATCCGTGAGATGATGGATTATTAATTTATTATACCAATTATTATTGTTACCAAGGCTTGCAAATTGCAACCGAAGACTATGTGTGACTAAATTAAAAATATATAGGTACTTGAAGTGTGTAATTATAATAATATAATCATTAATACATCTCGAGTTCGAATCCAAAGCACGCACCTCTGACTTTTCGGATTCATGTGCGTATTGTATAATTATGACTTGCTTCAAAAACGGTGAAGGAAAACATCGTGAGGAAACCGGCATGCCTGAGAGATATTTCTCGACGGCATCTGAATCCATGGGCTTTAAAACTCTGACACCAGTACCCTAATTGTGTAATACACGATCAATCACAACTGGTTTCGATTTGAAACAGATTGCTAATCCATTGTTTCGTAAGTTGGAAAAAAAATCTGCTCAACAACGTAAATAACGCAATGAATGTTGTTGAACTGTCAAAATGAAACAAATGTGTCATAATCGTTTACGAAAATAAGTTACGCAATTAGGGTACTGGTTAGTAACACTAACCACACGAAAACAAGAAGATCGTTATTATTTTGTGTAGGTAGGTGAAATCTTTTATCTACACCCATGCTATAAAAACTTTATAAAAGTTTCTGGAACAGTTAGCTTATTGGCAACATTATAACAGCCAGTGTCATAGTAACCATTACATCATCCAAACGAGTGTTATAATGTTGTACTAAATTTCATTACGCAACTCGTTTCAACGTTGAAACAAGTTGCTGTCTCCCGTTTGAACGTTCAAACGGGGGACAGCAGCACCCGCTGCACGCATGTGTGTGTGATGTGCTCCTGCAGGCGATATTCATTTGTTTTGTTGTACTGAATTTCTTGGGATTTTAAATTTATTCTTGATCTTGAATTACAAACACCCAATGGTTTCAGAAACTTTTATAGAGGATTCATATCATGGGTGTAGATAAAGTATTGTATGCAACTGTTATAATTAGGTATTAAAACACTCATGTGATACTCCACATTCGTGTTTTAATACCCCTTATTATACAACAGTTGCATAAATAACTATTATCTACTCTCATAGCGTAATATTCGAATTATGAACTTCAAAACGAATTTATATTGACATACTTTATAAACAGAATACCGAAATTTATAAATAGAATCATATTATAATACCTTTTCTCTAACAAAATAATACTATAAAACAATTTTTTTTCTATTACGATACAGCGCTAATCCAAGAAGTTAATATCACCAAAGAGTTTCCATCAACTTTTGGCGGGGGACAGCAGCACCCGCTGTAGCGCATGTGCGGTGATGTGCTGGTGCAGGCGACATTCATTTGTTTTGTAGTACTTACTGAATTTCGTGGGATTTTTAAATTTATTCTTGATCTTTAACTTTGATTTTTTATTTAGTATTCGTTACAATCCCAATGTTTGAGAGTAGATAAAGTAGTGTATGAAACTGCGCATAACAAGGTATTAAAACATTCGTGTGATACTAATAAAAACCTCGCCTACGGCTCGGTTTTTAAACACACACTCATGTTTTAATACCCCTCATTATGCAACAGTTTCATAAACTACTATTACAGTTTATTTAGAGTTATTTGATTTCAAAGTCTGAAATATTCATTAAATGTTGACATAACATATTATTTACACGTTCTCATTCATAGGTACCATCGCGGAAAGCCATAACTAACCACTGTAAGGACTATTCTTGCTTGCAGCACTCGGCCGCTATAGAACCGGGCCGGTAACAGATGTGGTCATCGTGTGCACGGGATTTTGTTTTAAAGTGTTAGTTATGGGCTTCCGCGATGGCAACTTCGTGCCATCTTTTATATTACCTATACCCATTAGGTACCTACTTATATGAAATCTAAAAGTTTTTTTTTTTTTTCTGTAAGTAGGTTTGTACAGACGCCAGCACATCAAGCTACTACAATCTGTCAAATAAATTTAATAGATTTTCAACTTTATCGCTGATGTCTAAGGTTCAAAGTTGATTGGGAAAATTTGATAGTTTCGGGTAGCTTGATGTGCTGGCGTCTATACAAACACTTTTACGTGTCAATCATATTTTAAAACTAGATGAGGTCGGCGTTTCCTATCTGACTACTCTGAGAAGAAAAGCCGAAACAAACTCAGAGGTCACAGTCTCTTTTAAAGTCCAGACATAATCTTGGTCAGATCATGTGAAGGTCATGTGTATTGGTGTCTGAAGTGGTCTTTAGGGGAAAGCACCACACAGATTGAGAGGGCCTGTCCAGTCAGTGCACGCATTTGAGACGAGAGATGAACTGATTCTTTAAAAACTTATTGACCAAAACAAAATGTAGTACACTTTTTTAAATGAGTGACCCTCTAAAAAGTTGGTCGAACATTCAAATTGGTCGCAATTACTTGGCTATTTAGTATTTTTAGGACTCTAAAATATAAATTATTTCACCCGCGTAGTTCCCGTTTCCGTGGGAGTACAGGGATAAAATATAGCCTATGTTACTCGCTGATAATGTTGCTGATAGAATTTTTCAAATCGGTCCCGTAGTTTTTAAGTTTATTCGTTACATGCAAAAATACAAATCTTTCCTCTTTATAATATAAGTATATTAGAGGTTCACAAAAAGAAGCGCATTCATTATATTAGAGTGTTCAATAATATTTTTAGGATAGCAAAATGATAATTATATGAGGTTTGATTAAATGCAAGCCATTATAAAATATTACCTCTAATAAAACAAGATTTTCCTAGTATTAATAATCAATCAAAATAGATAATCGTCATTACCTACCTGTCCATTATCATTATTAAAAGACAATTATTGCAAAATGGCGGATGGAGGTAGATATCATTAAGACTTTGGTTTTACGTAAACATACATAAATAAAACAGTTTGTTAAGAGGCTGACAACAGCTAAAGAACGGAACTGTCAGACTGCATAGAAAAGAAAGAGGAGCGCGATGACACAACGCTGGTCAATTTATTGCAAAATATGAAGCAATTATCTATTTACAAAAAATCTATCGATTCGACAAAAAAAAACTAAACGCATTTACGTTAGTACATATATGTTGCTTGAAGAATAATCTGACAAAAATCAGAATGATTGCATGTTATTAATTTGTACCCTAATTGCGTAATACAACACAATCACAATCTGTTTCGATTTGAAACAGATTGCTAATCCATTGCTTTATAAGTTGGAAAAAAGTCTGCTCAACAACGTAAATAACGCAATGAATGTTATTGAACTGTCAAACTGAAACAAATTCGGCATAATTGTTTACGCAATTAGGGTAATGGTTTTTAATTGTTAAAATATTTTTTTAGTGGTATCTTCGTGATTGTTTTCTATCCTATCAAATTATGCTTTCAACACACTATCTAACTAGCATATTACGACCTGAAAAATATCACATATTTTTCTGATTTTGTTTACTGCAGTGGATCATATACTTTTAGGCATTATAAAACTTGCGTTAAGCTCCTGTAGTCCCCTTAAAGGAATCATAAAATAAGTGTGCAGGTCGGGCCGGGCCGGTCAATTTGACTGCGAATGATAGTGCAAACATCATGAGTGTAAGGGGACGTTTTGTCCTCCGTACTTAAAGGGGAAGCGTCAGGGTAGCCCGCGAAATTAAATTTTTCTTACGTTTTTTGCATTTTGCAGGTCAGTGTCAGGTTTTATGTTGATTAAAATATGATTCGCGGTCGTAACAAATATGGCTTTACTCAATTATAATCATTACAATCAGCAATACAACTCAATAAGTTAGCAAAGGTGTCAAATGTCATGATTTCATGAAATCATGACATTTGACACCTTTATCTTCTTCTTAATCACTATTGCTGATTGTAATGATTATAATTGAGTAAAGCCATATTTGTTACGATCGCGAATTATATTTTAATCAACATAAAACCTGACACTGACCTGCAAAATGCAAAAAAACGTAAGAAAATTTGAATTTCGCGGGCTGCCCTGACACTTCCCCATTAAGTACATTTACACTTTAATATGCATTTAGCAAAAAGCTGTTATTTTGATATTACAAACAGACACTTAAATTTTACTTATTTGTATGAAGGTAGTCATGATATAGGAACTGTTTTAATTGACGGCCAAAACCCCACACCAAACATGGCGCGGTAAACTTCAAGAGCATTTGGCAGTAATTTAAGCATTTAAACGAACAATGTATTCCTGGTATAGCAATTTACGCCAAACCTATTTATCACAGAAAATTATAATAATGATAATAATTTTAATAGTTAGGTTGCTCATAGAAGCGTTACGAGAGGTTTTAATAAGGCAAAAATTATAATGAAGTTGATGTTGTGTGCATTTGACAGATTGTCTGTTGGTTGATGAACTTGAAATTCATGATGGCGGATTTTCATGACTAGTTTTTATGGTGCCGTAGTCAACAAGGAACCCTTATAGTTTCGCCATATCCGTCTGTCTGTCTGTCCGCGGCTTAGCTCAGAGACTCTTAGTACTAGAAAGCTATAATTTGGCAAGGCAATACATATTAATCACACCGACAAAGTGGTAAAATAAAAACAAAGTTTTTTTTTTAGGATGCCTTCCCGACTAGAGGACCCTTCATTGTGCGTGGTCCGACATATTCTTGACCGGTTTTTATGCTGAAATGGCTGTTGGTCTGCTAGTAATTTTATTTTTGAATAAATTTCTAGCTTTTTCCCAACTATATTGGGGTCGGCTTCCAGTCTAACCGAATGCAGCTGAATACCAGTATTTTACATGGAGCGACTGCCTATCTGACTTCCACAACCCAGTAACTGGGTAATACAATATCCCTTGGTAAGAATGGTTGTCAGACTTTCGGTCTTGTGACGACTCGTAACGACTCAAAAATCGTCAAATGTCAGCCGGCGACCAACGGCAACGTTCTTTCCGAGGCACGGAGGAGTCTTGATGTGTAAAGATGGAACAACCGCGGCAAGCGTAGCTTAATCTGATCGATCGTCCCATTCGGCTGTTATTACTTAGCCACAAGCTCCTCGTTCAAGTCACTAACCATACGAAAAAGAAAGAAAGAATTTATCGGAAAAAAAATACTGCTGTTTTATAGAAAAGTGCAATACCTACGCGGTCAAAATGTATGGAACATAAGATTTTTTTAAATAACCGTCAACAGTTTTTTTTTGGGTGGGAAATTATCAAATAACTTCTCGTCAATTTTGCTGACATCTCTTTGAGGCGCGCGTGGAACACAACGCGCCGTCGTCGACCCGGGCCGGTCCTTATCGGACAGCAAGCTACCCATTGCTCATCGTCCGTAAGCCCGCGCCTACGGCGACCGGAAATCGGCTCGCGATTCCCGACGCCCAGGGTGTCTCCTCCTGCGGCGCGCGGTGGTTAGGGGCGTGAGGGCGCGAAGTTTGCCTCTCCCTCACGCGTTCCACCTCCTCCTTCGCGAGCATTACCGCTTGGCAGAAATAGGTGTCGGCTTGCCATTTCTTCTTGCTCCGTACCATGGCCTGAACCAGGGCCAGACGCGAGAGATCACCGCTGCCGTTCGCCCCCACGAGGACACGGCAATGCTCCGCCCAAGCCGGGCAGACCTCCACCGTATGCTCGTCCCTGTCACTCTGTATTACTATTATGTTGGCAGCGGATTGCACTGATAGCCTGAATTTCACTGAGGCTCATTCCCAAAAACTAGTAACATAACTTCACGCCTGTAATTCCCAAAAGGGTCAGGCACAGGTGTACCTATAGTAGGTACACCCACATTTCGCCAGTTATGTTTTAAGGCGACGATAACCGACTTTTAATGATTTTATACTGAAGATGACGTCTAAACGAGTAGTGTTAATGATTTGAAAAAAAAATATGTTAAACTAGAGCATTTTCCTAATATTTTGACATAGCTTTATTTTGGATTATGTTTATATTTCATAATGGAATTAATTTGTAAAGTTATGTCTAACGCGGATAAAAAACTGAGAATCACGTAAAATCTATCAAGCGTATTTTTTTTTAAACTTTCATCATTTTAAAGCTAAATTAATTATTTATCTTTTAATATACGTGTTTATTAAAATATTTTTTGTTCTAGGTATAGTAAATTAATAATACGTCTCATTTGGGACAGCGCTCCTTGATGGGCGAGTCCTATTACTGGCTGGACGCACGATGCGTTGCGTGAGCTCAGTACAGAACACGCAAGCTAACCACTCAAGGTCACTGTCATATATCTGCGTCTTAAGTCCCATGTAATAGGGGGCGAGCCTATTGACAATCAACCGGCCACAAATCCCGAAGTCCGGATTTGTGCTGCTGAGAACCTAATAACACTTTGCCCAACCTGGGAATCGAACCCAGGACCTCTGGTTCAGAAGTAGCGCTTGCGACCACTAGACCACTAGTCTTTCTGTAGTTATGTAATTTCGAAGTCCGGGGCAGCAAAATATATAAAACTAGCTGTTGCCCGCGACTTCGTCTGCGATCCAGGATGAAAGAAAGAAAGAAAGAAAGAAGGAAAGAAAGAAAATACATATATTAGCACAGACAAACAAAGGCACACAACACAACACATTGTAATGAACATGAACATGTCGTGTTGTTGTGTATTGTGTTGTTGTATATTGTTGTTGTTGATGAAAAGTAACTTATGTGCTTCTCCAGGTCTCTGACTACCTATCTGTCAAATTACATCCAAATCCGTTCAGCCGTTTTAGCGTAACAAACACTTTGCATTTGTAATATTATTAATAGTTTGGATTTTCTCTTTAGAAAGAACTAGGCTCAAGTAAAATAAAAATAACACTTTCTACGAATGACTACACTTTCACTGAATCAGTAAAAAGTTTTCAACTTCTTATTTTATTTTAAGTTTGGTGACACAAAAAGCCCAAAGTATAATTATGTTTTTATTTTCTTTCTAATTTTCCTGATAAAATGTGATTCTTGCTATCTATAATATCATTAGTATTAATTTATTAGAAGTTCTTGTTAAAAGAATAAGAACTAAACCATAATGCACTACTTAATAATTCTAACCATGGCTTAAAAGACAAGATTATTGCCGTATTTAATAATTACAATCTATACTAATAATAAAAATGCGAAAATAGTTCTGTCTGTCTGTCATCCTGGTAGTACGTTCCTGTGGGATAATTTCCGAAACCCACGCGGGCAAAGCCACGGGCAAAAGCTAGTCACATAATAATAATAATAAAAAGTAAATAAATCACAAGCTGGCAACATTATTATTATGGTAATCGAACAAACATGGATTGTTTTTTTTCATATCCGCAATGTATTTTTGGCATTACAGAATTTCAGAAGTCATTGTTTTTAAGTTTTTATTTCAATGACTTCACAAAAATCTGTCAATAAAAACTAGTAATTCAATTTGTAATGAATACCTATAATAATTATTTAATTTTGCAAGTACACATTTTTACGTGGCAGTGTGTCTGTATGTTTGTTACTTTTTCACAGCTAAACTACTGAACCGATTTTGAAGATATTTTTTTTTTTTTTTGATGATGTTTGAGTTTAGCCGCCATGGCCGAAATACGGTCTGGAGGACTATATACAAGACAAAACTGTCATACAGACACTCACAAAAAGCGATTTTATAACCGCTTCGATCTTTTAAACTACACAATTGACTTTGATGCGGTTTTCACCTTCATTTAGAGCAGGAGTTCCCAAACTTTTGACATACACGCCTCCCTAAATTTCTTTTAAAATCACTGCTCCCCTGAGTTATTTTGTCGACATAAGCAGGAAAGCAGAAGAATGTAAAGCAAGCGAAAGTGAGGGCGAAAATGTTTGCACCCCCTTGGATAGGTAAGATTTTCTTTTGATCTTTCAAAAAGAAATAGAAGTTACTTTGTCGAGATTTGCAGAAAAACTTAAGAATTATGAGAATGCATAATTTAAGAGCGAGCAAAGCGAGCTCGAAAGATGTCGGATTTCGGATTCGTTACATTTTTCTTTTTACTGTTCATAAAGACTTATTTTAAAATTTATTTTGTCGACATAGGCAGAAAAGCTGAACCTCATTTTATAGCACCTGAGTAGAGTAAGTATTATGAAACTTGGGTTTTGGAAACCAGTCTTAACATTTTCTAATACCAAGAACATAAAATTTTGTAAATCGTTTTCATTCGAGCCGCCGCGCCCCCCCATTTGTCACTCTACGCCCCACCGGTTGGGAATCCCTGATTTAGAGCTTAGATACAGAGAAATCTCGATGTTTTGACATGTGGCCATTGAACCCGTGCGAAGCATGGGCGAGTCATACATTTATTTATTTATATAACATAACATCACTCCTTATTTCCCCGAAGAGTTAGACAGAGGTGTACCTAAAGTAGGTACATCCATATTTCGCCAGTGAGATTGAAGTCCCATGTAATAGGGGGCGAGCCTATTGCCATCAAACGCGCACAAATCCAGACTCCGGGCTGCTACTGAGAAATTCCAGATAGAAAAGCCAATAACACTTTGCCTGACCTGGGAATACTAGCTCAGCAGTAGCGACAACTGGACCAACGAGGCAGTCGTACATATAAATAATGCTATTATGTAAATATTTACATAGACCAGTGGACTTGGACTAATAAGCAATGACACTCGACAAGAATTGACCGCGTGTTTGTTTGTATTGATTACAATTACATTGTTTGCCACCAAAACAATAATAGGAATGACCTTTTGTTATATATTTATGACGGTATCAAAAATAACATAAGTCGCGTTACAAAGGTGCTCCTTCACCGACTGTAATGTAACAGTTCCAATAGGAATGATGCCTGGGTAAAAAAAAACAAATTCTATTTAGTCCGTCAGTCAGATAATAAAAAAATATTAGACACGTATTTTTTGTTTTATCATATTAATAAAAAATGACTTTGATAAAACGCATTGAAGTTGGGGAGTGGGGGTCGCTACGTCACAAGTAAATATAAAATCTACATACTCGTGACATCATGGCACCCCCCCGACCCTTGCTCGAAAACGAGGTGCCAGCAGTTGTTGCAGCTGAGCACGTAGCTTTAAATATCCCGCATAATTATCATGATGAAAATATAAATTTGATCCAGCCTGTCTCTTCTTGCTGTCCTCCCTAAGCCGAGGTTCGTACACCACAGGAGGTGCCCTTAGCGAGCATTCGCTTAATTTTAATTTAGAATAAGTTTATAAAGCTCCTGGCTGGAGGCTCTAAGTGTAGAAGCTTATGGCACCCACAGGAAAATCCGGTCAAGCAGCCAAGACCTTAGTGGTCAAAACTGCGAGATGCACGTATTAAAAAAAAAAAAACATGGCACATTTTAATTCAATGTATCGCCGTAATTTTTTGATTAAGTAAAAAAAAAAATACGTGTCCAATATTAACTAATAATGTAACTGAAGGACAAAAAATATTTTTTTCGCATCATCCCTATTCGAGCATTCCATCAGTGAGTGAGAAGAACCGAGGTAATGGAAATATAGTCATGTTCCAAATAGAATCTTGAATTGTTACATTACAGACAAATGCTCCTGGTGACGGAGCGTCTTCAAGATTTAGGGAGGATGGAGTGGAATAGGTCCCAATAGAAAATACACATTGGAAAACAATGGATAACTGGAATTTTATCGAAAACAAAATGTCTCGTGGGAAAAAATGCCAAGTCCAGATGTCAAAACAATCAGATGACAGCGGCGAGAAAGAGGAAAAAATTGGAACAAGTGATGCTATTCACGCTTTTCATAACTCAAGAGGAAGAGGAAACAGTACAATGCTAGAGAAGATTGGTCTATGAAAGTTCCTTTAAATGATGTGATCATTATTTCACACTGAATGATCACAAGAATAAGAAGAAGTAAGAGAACGAGGAAGGAAGGAAAGGAAGTAAGTGATGATAAGAATAAGTACTATCTATAAGCTCTACCTCAGTAGAACTTATAGATAGTACTTATTCTTTATTTTATAACTAAATACATTTATATAAATTCAAAGATCTATCTTACCTCCTTAACAATAGAATGCTCCTCCAAATAGACATAAGATTCGCATCCAATCTCCGTTGAAGTATCATAGTAGTGCGGAGAACATTGGCTCAAGTTGGCGAAATGTGACGCGTTGGCGAAGGGAGCGTAGCGCAGGCACTTTGATGGTACCCCATCATTGTCATGGGGAATGGTAAAGTTTATGTGTTGGGGGTTTTCTTCGCATTCTGGGACTGAACATCTGGGGAAGAGAGAACGCACGTGTCAGAAATAAATACTTTGAATGAAAGGATGACTATAAGAGTAGGGGAAGATCAAAGAAACGATGGATGTGCTGTGTAAAAGATGATATGGATAGAAATGGGCTGACTGTTGTGACGACAGCTAATAGAGATATTGAATTAAAGGAAAATAAGTTGAGATAAAGAGAAGAGGATCATGACATTATAGCTTTTACTCCAGTTTTTTGTAGTCTCTCAGTGTAAACCCAAGCAGATAAGTAGATTCATAGTGTTTTAGTTATACCACAAAATAATACAGATGGTTGACTCCGCCAAATCTTTTAAATAAAAATCGTCTCTTGCCACGACACAATAAAGTACAATTCAGGTCGCACAGCGCTAATTAACTACAGTTATGTTCACCTAGAACTCTCATGTCTTCTGACTACGTTACGCTCACTGAATTGGTTCGACAAGACGAGCCCGCTGCGTACCTAAAATGCGGAGTGCGTCTTTTGTACTATTCTGTGATTATACGGAGGGCCAGCGATTACTGGGGAATACCACTATTTTTAATGTTTGACTGCTTGCATTCTTATTACGAATGTTTTAACCTGTTTTAACGAAGCGTGGAGTGTCCCAAATAGTCCAAGGCGGTCAATCTGCAGGACATCACTTCGGTGTGCGCGTCATAAGTTCATAGTTTTGTGCAGCCTAGTCAGAATGACATTACGATTTTTTTTTTGTGTATTGTGTGTTAGATCTAGAGCTACGGTTTGTGGATAGTAAACAGTCCTCTCATTTGATGGGTACATAACATACATGTTCGTAATTTTTTTGTTCAAGTGGAAAATAGATCGATGACCATTGAGGTAATCAGATAGAGAATATAAATTTCTCTCCTTACTGATAGAAAATTCTGGTTTCCACCAATCCTCCGGTTGAGAATGTGTCATATCTCTGTTACGTTACCGTAGAATAGATTATGTTGTGATTGCGTAGTAAGTGAAGGTATCAGTATCTACGGAATTGAAACAATACGTGTGTACCTCGAAATTCTGACGAAACAGCTAGATTTCCACAGTATGTTGTAATAATAGACCAATACAATACCTATTGCGAAAGGTTTTCATTTGACGACAGAATTCTTAATAATATCTTGTAGTTAGTGGTTAATTAAGCATGTGCACGTTCCTTCAGAAGATACATAGATCAAGGAGATCCTAACATATAGTAGATTTTTATATTAGGGGCTAAAATAACCCATTCTATCGAGGTAGTTTAACTCCTGAGCTTTAGCGAGGGAGTAAATAGAAACCGAGATATATTGGGTTTTAGTGCCGTGTGTTACACTCTACTTTTCACTACGATTGCGAGAAAATAAAATAATCAAATACAATATTAAATATTTTAATTTA
This sequence comes from Agrochola lychnidis, assembly GCA_963680765.1. Lineage (NCBI taxonomy): Eukaryota > Metazoa > Arthropoda > Insecta > Lepidoptera > Noctuidae > Agrochola > Agrochola lychnidis. Next base: position 5,382,897 of record OY796864.1, read on the forward strand.
TTTAAAAAAATATACAATTTGTTCAATCTGAATTTTTAAGGAAACTTTTTATCCCGGTATGCGGTAGTAAAAAGCTAGTTTTATATAAGAATAAAGAATTTTTCGTTTTTGTAGACTTTTTATCTGTACAAACATTACTTTTTCCCCTAGAGCAAGATATGCAATTTTTCTCCGCTCTGGTACGCTACGATGACGGACTTTTTGAGCAAGAGGAGTGAAAAGTCAATTTCGTTTTGTACTACATAAGGTCTATTTAAATCCTTGCAAACATCAATTTTATGCAGGTGTAAATAAGGTTGATTTTAGACTGACTAGTACTGTGGAAAAAGTCATAAAAATATGAAGTTGTAGCGCAAACTGAACCTTATGTGTAGGTTTTATGGTTGTTTTTCCTAAAACTCGTGTTTGTTTACATGCTTGGCATATAAATTGCAAAGGCAGATTATATACTTTATACATTGGTCTATCTATATCTATATACAGATATTGCCATCCACGAAGACGTGTCCCACTCTGGGATTACTGTACTGTAAAGCCGGGGTCTCATGCGCGTTTTTTTTTCGAAGCATTACACAAATAAACTTACATATAAACATTTGTTTTTATATAAAACATAATGTTTGCATACACAAATGTGTATGGCCGCGCCTCTTTGTAGCGATGTTTTTTGTTTATGTTTCGAAAAAACACGCGCAGGAGACCCGGCTTAAGCTGTACTTAGTACGAAGCGGAGCGGAGTGGAGCGCGTCTTCGTGGATAGCACTATCTATACTTTATGGAGATATAGGTTTGGCAGTGGATGTCAAAAGGCTGTTAAGATATCGTTACGAATATCAATAAAATTACATCTTGGATTTTATCAAAGCTGATACAGATTTTTTTATAACTTGTCTACAGACTGGTCACAAGCAAGGCTTATTGGCATGTCTATTGAGTTCAATCTCCGGGCCAGGTAAAGTAAACCTGTGAGTTTATCTACACATTTTACATAAACAGTTTAGTTTTTGGAACTCCAAAACCATCAATAAGATATACTTTGCCCGAACTAGATCATCGAACTCCAGACGTCAAGATCAACATTACTAGGCCATTGACGGCTTGACGGTATACAATCATCTTTAGCGTGAAGATTAGCACGGTTGAGAACGAGAGGCTTGTTCCAATGTGTGACTATTGTCCTTCTAGGCTATCAAATAGGTCACAAAGAAAGGTCGTAATACGTACTTTGATGATATAATTATTTGTATACATTTCCTTTCTTTAAAGAACACACCGTTGAAGAATGGAAATGGGTCATGTTATCATTTTCGGCATATCAAATAGTTTACCTATGATCGTTAATTTACCGAGTATAGTGGTAGAAACTACGAATCGTGAATGAGTTATCTACTAATATTTAAGCGTAAATGACTCTCCCATTGCTACAGTTTATTGGAACAGAATAAAATACAACTACACATTTTAATCCTCCCACAAGATGGACCGATGACTTTGTGAAGGCCGCAGGAATCCGCTGGATGCGGAAAGCACAGAATCGGTCGAAGTGGCGATGCTTGGGGGAGGCCTATGTCCAGCTGTGGACGTCTTTCGGCTGAAATGATGATGATGATGACACATTTTAATTAGATAAAATATCTCATAACAGTAGAGGCAGACAAAGGATGGAAGAATTTTGTGAAAGATGATATATGTAGCTGGAAAAGGAGTGACTTAATTGGGAAGACTAATAATAGAGACTGCCTCGTTATGGTCTAGTGGCAGCAAGCGCTACTGCTGAGCAAGAGGTCTTGGGTACAATTTCGGGTTGAGTAAAGTGTTATTAGGGATTTCCATCTGGACTTTCTCAGTGGCAGCCTGGAGTCTCGATTTGTGCCGTGTGTCCGTGGAATTTCCTGCCCGTTCTTCTCCATAGGTAGCCTACCACCTACTACGCTTTGGAATGGGCAAGTAGCTTCATCTTTCTGACTGACCGACCCCTTGATAATTCAAAAGTACCTGTAATTGGTTTATTTGAAATAAATGCTTTGAGTTTGAGTTTTGCCCATAATCAGCCTACAATGTACTGACTGCTGGGACACGGGCCTCCTGTTAGTGAGAGGGAGTGAACCGTAGTTCACCACATGGGCCCAGTGCGGGTTGGTAGATGACTGTCATATGTCTTCGATTTTTTTTGATTCTAGAACATTTTTCCTCATGATGGTTTTCTTCACCGTTTTGAAAGCAGTGGGTTATGAAATAATTTACACAAAGTAAAGCGCTAGTCGAAGTGGCGGTGCTTGGGGAAGACCTATGTCCAGCTGTGGACGTCTTTTGGCTGAAATGATGATGATGATGATGATGAAAATGCCTGTCTGGGTTCGAGCCTACGACCGTTTGTAAGTCGTGGTCGTTGCCACTGAGCCACCACTGCTCATTTGTGATTTGATCTGTGTCCGGCTTATAGCAAAAGGCTCACCCCCTATTACATGGGATTTAAACATAACTGGCGAAATGTGGATGTAATATAGCTACACCTCTGCTCAACTCTTCGGGGAATACAAGCATGGTGTTATGTTATGTAATAATAGAGATATATAAGAAAACAGCATACTGGGCCAATCCCAGATTGGGATAAGAGTCGGAGGATGATGGCTTTATAGCCTTGTTTCTATACTTTCCGTAAAGGACTGTGGGCAAAATACACCCAGCTCCGCCACAGTTAAAACTACTGTAGTTTTGAAGACATTACTTCTCCCTTTACTTAGGCCAAAGCACATCAAAATCTGTCCCGGGGTTATTTAGTTCTGACAATATTAGGTTAGGTTAGGTTAGACAAAATATAACCCAGCTCCGCCACTATACCCAGCTCCGCCACAGTTAAAACCACTGTAGTTTTGAAGACATTACTTCTTCTTTTACTCAGGCCAAAGCGCATCAAAATCTGTCCCGGGGTTATTCAGTTCCGACAATGTTAGTCTGTGGAGTTTCTTGCCGGCTCTTCTCCATAGGAAACGACCAATTGGAACCGTGCACCTAGCTTCTGATGTTTCATAAGTGCCCATGTAGGTTTATATGAAATAAAATATTTTGTTTTTTTTTTTTTTCTGTTATGCAAAATACACCCAGCTCTGCCTTAGAAACATTAATATTTTAAAGCTCATTCATTGAACTGCGTGACATTATCATAACGCCAATAGCTAAACAAATTAGAGCGTAGTTTTCTGAAAACATTGGTTAGATCAATATATCTCGGTTCAATCTTCGTTCAGCATACAGATCAATTTCATTACTATCCATATGTTAATGTGTGTCAAGGCGTGAAGGATATTATTACGATCTAAGTGGTTTGTGTACCAAGTTTGGCTAAAATAGCGGTAAGTATAAAGTACAATACGCGACACGTAAGATGAGACTTGACCGCGCCTCCCGCCGCTCTTTTACCCGCCCCGATGACGCCCCGGCGGGTATCTCATACCGCTAGAGAGACCCATAAATCGTCTACTGCGCAAGTCAAACCACGTGGTGTGTCAAGTCTCATCTTTAATGGCACGAATTGTATATAGTTCTGACCCCGTGCAAGCGCGAATTGGTTGTCTAAACATATTTATATGGTATTATCTAATTTTAGGAATATGCACAAGGTGATGAATTTGTGAAGGACAATGGTGCCGATTCCCTTGTTCACAAACTAAACTAAATTTAAGTTCAGTGCATCTTTTTCTTTCTATTTCATTAAGAAAAGGACAGAAGATAAATTTTAGTTTAGTCCTGTCAAATTAATCAGCGCTTGACGTAAATTGACGTAATTTTAGTGGGCAAGTTTTTAATCATGTCTAAACTTGTATGGAGAGTGACAGGCGATGATTAATGTGACAGGACTAAACTAAAATTTATCTTCTGTCCTTTTCTTAATGAAATAGAAAGAAAAAGATGCACTGAACTTAAATTTAGTTTAGTTTGTGAACAAGGGAATCGGCACCATTGTAGCACAAATATTCGGTACTAGCACCGCCCCGTGGTGTCACCCGCATAAGTCTCGATCCCGTGGGGTATCGTGTTAGCTGGGTTGTAGAGGTCAGATAAGCAGTCGCTTCATGTAAAATACTGGTATTCAGCTGCACCCGGTTAGACTGGAAGCCGATCCCAACATAAGGTAAAAGGCTAGGCAGATTTTTTCGGTGTTTCTGCCAAAATATTATAATACAGACATAAAGTGCAAGCAACAGAAGACACTCAAACTTGGCTCAGGCTTGTGATAAGATTGTGTTTATAGGTATATGTAGTGCAAACGACCGACGGTTTTTAAATCTCGACTTAACTCTGGCGCAAGTATGTATGTTTCTATCTTCCCATAAAATGTAACCAATATTGTAATACTAAATGGAAAATAATTAACTGATCATTTAAAAACTTATTTCCTTTCTAAAGATGGACATTTTTTTAATAATTGAACCTATTTTTAACTTTCTGGCTTTTTCTCACAGTTGGTCACAGTAACTAAGCTAGGGCACTTCAAATAAATGAGTTAGGTTAGAACTGTGTCATATCGCGCGCGAGCTGAGCGAGCGAAGCGAACGGTGCCACGAAAGCGCCCGGCCAGCGCAATATCAAGTTGGTTGCATGACCCGGCTATTTAGTAGGTCCCCAAAAGAGGAATTATTTGAGGCTCGCAAAAAGAGGCGCAATATTATATTAGTGTTCAAAAATATTTTTAGGAGCGCAAAATGAGAAATATTAGAGGTTCGATTAAATACATGCCATACTCAATCATTACGAATACATTAGTGATGCACTGAAAATAAACATCCATTCAAGGAATTAAGTTACAGTTTGTGCAAAGTGATGCACATTGACACAAACATTGTGAATCAAATTCCAACGTGCGGTGACATAATTCACCTACTTATGAATAAGCCAATCGTTTAACACTTTTAAGCCTTAACCTTGGCTAAACTAGATTGGAAATTGTATTGTTTGTCACAGACTGACAGACAGCTCAAGAAAAAGTTGTTTTGTTTAAATAAATGTCTATGAATAACTAACGTACAATAGAGTTTTTATTGATCGATTATTTTATCTCGATTTGTGACAACAAAAACTCTTGTAGTACTCTGTAAAAGCATTAAAATAAAACTCTTTTTAAATTGACATTCATAGACACTACACCAAACTACATAATTATATTACTAGTGCTTTTTCAAATTGACATAAAATTGTATAAAAACTACAACATACGGACACGGTTGCCGCAAGTCGGATGCATTGTGGGTTAAGACGCAGATATATGTCAGTAACCTTGAGTGGTTAGCTTGCGTGTTCTGTATATACTGAGCTCACGCAATGCGTCGTACGTCCAGCCAGTAGTAGGACTCGCCCATCAAGAAGCGCTGTCCCAAATTAGACGCATTTTTAATTTATTATACACTAGCTGTAACCCACGTTTTGTCCGCGTGGAATTCTATACATCAATTTTATTTATTTGTATGTATAGTTTCCTAAAACAAAAGCCTAAGTTACTCCTTATAACATCAGCTATCTGCCAGTGAAAGTCTCGTCAAAATCGGTCCAGCCGTTTCGGAGATTAGCCGGAACAAACAGACAGACAAAAAAAAGTTTTTATTGTATGTATCGATAGTTTCATATGCAATTAGTAAAAAGCTGTTATTTTGACGTTACAAACAGACACTTCAATTTTATTTATTTGTATGTATGACGTAAAAATATCGCTGCGGGATTTTTTCGCACACTAGATTTTCAACTCTCGGGGCTAAGCAGAACGTTGAAAATCCAGTGTACACACGCGTCAAATATCTTTCCACGCATTACTTTGTGTTTACTAACACGACCATTAATTAATTTATACCTGACCTATCCCTATACATACTTAAACTCACTCCTTATTCTCATTGGGGGTAAGCTACAACTACGGACACCCCATACAAACATATTAGAGATGATTTCAAAAAAATATGTTTTGTCCGACTTGTAGATTACAAAAAATATTGGACACATATTTTTTCTTTTTTTACGATTTTAAAAGATTACAGCGATACATTGAGTTAAAATGTACCATGACGTCACGAGTTTGTAGATTTTATACTTACTTGTGACGTAGCGACCCGCACTTCCCAACTTTAATGCGTTTTATGCAAGTATTTTTTTTATAAATAATGATAAAGCAAAAAATACGTGCGTAATTTTTTTTTATTATCTGACTGACGGACTAAATAGAATTTCTTTTTTTGACCCAGGCATCATATTATGAGTTGTTACAAAAGTATGAGTATTTCTGCAAAGTGCAGAATTTTTGAAGTTAAAACTTCTTTAGGTGCGTTGGGCATTTTTGAGATGGGAAAAAACAATTGAACTCGCGACACCGTTACCGACACCTCATTTTTGTAAACGCGATTGTGCTCTTTATTTATATTACGTTAAGGATCAATGTTCTATGCAAGTATTTTTACTTTAAACGTTTTGGTTTTTTTTTTTATTGTTCAAGTTTTCACTTCTGTCGGTACGCCCGGAGTGCTACTGTTTTTTTATAAGCATTCGTACTACATAAAAAGCACTAGGACTTCGATGTCTATCTACAGAATCTATGTAGCGGCATAATTCAATTATGATAAATAACTTCAAAGAAGCCTCAAAGAAGTTATCAAAAAAAAAATTGTCGTAAGAATTAGTGATCGATGTCGTAAGCTTATTTTTTCCGAATGAGATCTTGGTAAGAGAAACCATTAGGGTAGCTCGCGAAATTCAAAATTTCTTACGTTTTTTTGCAATTATCAAAAACCAGTACGCGCGAACACTGTGTGTTTTTAGTATCAGGTTGTATGTTGATCTAAATATGATTCGCGGCTGTATCAATTACTTATTCAAAGAAACATAATGAATTAATGAATGAAATGCACCGACCCCAGCGTGGTTTAACCAGACTCGATAAATCGAATGAACTCCGAGATTTGCACTAGCCGCTGGAGCCTCATGCTTCATCACAGAGGCCATTGCATATCAAGGAGTAGACCGGGAGTTGCGGTAATGGTAGGGAAGACGTGCCCTTAGGATAAGGAGGGATTTGCGAGCCTACCGGTGATCTAAATATGATTCGTGGCTGTATCAACTATTTATTCAAAGAATTATAATCATAAAAATCATCAATGCCGCTCTTTAAGTTCATATTATCTTATTGAATGACTGTTTCATGAAATCATGATATTTGAGGCCAATTATAACTTAAGGAGTCGTATTGTTGATTCTAATGATTATTATTCTGTAAAGCCATATTTGTTACGGTCGCGCATCATATTTGAATCAACATGCAACCTGACACTGACCTGCAAATTGCAAAAAACGTAAGATTTTTTGCATCCCCATAAGGTGGTACATAATAACCTCCTTGTTGCATGCATATTATGGAATCAACATTATGTCATTTTAGATCTGAACAGACAGCTGTGCTACTGAGGAGTTTGTTGCGCCACTTCTTCTTTCCATCTAAAGCACTAGGAAGTGGTGAAGTGCGGGAGTTTTGGGGGACTGTTGTATGTAATTTTAACGTTTCAAAGTGCTGATTCTCAGCCTAGTTTGAATAAATTACTTTTGATTTGATTTCTACGTCTTGTCATGTCAATTGGCTACCGACTCAAAAAGAAATTCATGTTATGGAAGGCTTAATTTAATTTTAAAGTGAGAGTTATTTTTATTTTTAATAAAGTACCAATTCCCTCATGAAAAACATAAAATTTCACAATGCATAAATCGCACGAGCAATAAAGCATAAAGTATGTATTATTTATAAGAAAACAATGCAATCTTATTGTTATCAAAACGATATTATTTATTAAAAATAAATGCATCGTTGGAGCATTGTTCGATAGTTAATAGGTAAATGTATACCTAAATTGATAATATTTTTTTACCTAAGTTGTTGAAATAGTTCAATTTTATGTTTAAAAATTAAAGAGAATTTTCATCACTGTTGTTACAATTTCAGCATTTCTCTAAAATATTTAAATAATTCGGTAAATTAAATAAATACAAATAATCACATAAAATATTAACATAATAACCTCACCTATATTTAAGATCCATAACTTCAAAGTTATAAACTGAAGAATACATTCCCGCCAAAAACACAGGAAACAATATCAAAATGTAATTGTAAACATTGAACTTCCCAAAAGGTCCAAGAACTGTCAAAATATCGTCCACAGACACTTCAGAACTTGGTTTTTTTTCTGGATCCATGATTGTAGCACAGCACTATAACAAATATAAAAAAAAAAATACAATAAATACAACACTTGGTACGTAATTAATTGAAATTTTTGTTTGAATAACGAACGCGCGCGTGCGACGTCGGTCGCCGGGCTGATAGTGCGCGCGACCGAGCCGATCTATGCTTTTTATTAAATCATTGCCTATCGAAGCGTAGTTTACTTACGATAACATTGACTATGAAACTACATTATTTACAACTACTTTTACTATGAGAAGTACACTTATTGACTGAGGATATTAAGCTGTTTACTGGTCGTTAATTTGTGATATGAGCGATACACGATGCTCTGCAAAACCCGCGGAACGGATGAAGCTAGATGAAACTGTCGGAAGCGCAATAAATCAGATAACAGGGGTTGTGAATAAGGCCGAAAGGGACATCGTGGTCTCCCGGCAATATGGCAACTGAAGGAACACGGGTGGGTTTTAGTCAGTAAGAGTCTGACACGCCTTCCCGTTCCACCCAGAGCGGGAGAAGTTATTTGATAACACACCCAAAAAAAAGACCTTGTAGTATCTACTGTTTCCAAATATTTTTGGTCCATATCAAGAAATTAGATTAATCTAGGATGGCCAACGGTATCTTTCCGACTGGTAATTTCAAGAATTCGTAGAAAAACGTTGTACCTAACCAAAATTTCCTCATTGACGACAAAAAAACTGACGTTCAGTGAGGTAGTGTTTAGCAGGAAGCCTGATTTCATAGACAAAACCTATAAACCTAATTGTCTTGTGTTAGTTTGATGTTAGTGTTGACTATTTAAGACTAAATTGTTTAGACAATGTAGTTGTAAACAATAAATTACGCAAATTCAGTGACGTCTAGTGATGGGTAACTCATCATTTTTATATGAGGTTGAGGGAGTACCTCATTTTACCTCGCGAGGTCCTCACGAGGTACCCCTCATTTGAGGCGAGGAGTCGTTCGTCGGCATATTCACCTCACGAGCCGAATTCAGCTGATAGTCCGAGGCATCGGAGCGGACGGGTGCGTCGACTCATAAGTACTCACGATTCCGATTTTTAACGTCTCCCTCATACACATAACTTTCTTTCGCTCATAAATTTTTGATCGTCAAAATAAACGGATCAATGATACTTGATTACCAATCTAATGTTGATGTTTTTAGAGTTCATAGTAATAGCTGCTGTAATGTTTACTGTGTTTTCAAAATTTCGAGACCTCACCTCACTCATTCTATAGCTTCATCAATCACTCAATACTCTACTCACTCGCGAGTACTCGCGTCAATAATATCAATGTCAACATTTTTAAGTGAGGGAACGAGTGAGGTGGTTCAATGTTGAAATTCGAGTAACTCTTTCAATTTGCGATCACGAGTACCTCAAACGAGGCACCTCATGAGTGAGGGACACATCTCTAGTGACGTCGCGGATGTCAATCAGTCATAAGCTCTCTATTTACTTCTCGCGATTTAAATATAAATACAAGTTTGTTTTGCAAAACTTTATTGTGGAAATACACACATTAGTGCAACTTACAAGTGACAATATTTCCCAGTGTTTATGTGCTGTGTTTAAATAAAATAAACTCTAAAAACATTTTATCGTTCCCAGAAAATATTTAAGTACCTGACACCCGAAAGAAAATAAACAGTGTTTTATACGTGAACGGAAAACAAACTGTGACCATACTTTAGTGTGTGCGCACCTTTACACCGATACTGTGCTTAGCTTATGGTGTCTATCCGTACCATACACACCGTAGAAACTGCCATAAACATAATTCTCAAAAAAGCGCCATCTGTTGCCTTATCGGTGCACTACTTGGACAGATCGATACCACAAATACACCAACAAGTTTACGATGGCTAAGTGCGGCGGCTGTGGCAAGTTTCTGTCGTCGACCGAGGCTGCAAATTGCAGCAAATGTAGATCTTGGTACCATCGAGCGTGTGTAGGCATTCAGAGTACAGGCCCTATGGCGACTTCCTGGCACTGTCCTGAGTGCAATAAGAACGTGGTGAGGGACAACCGGGCCGAAACACCGGTACGGGCGCGTGCACCAGCGCCAGCTGCACACGAGGTAAACCTTATGGGTACCAGCCCTATAAATAGCATAGCCCTAGACGCCACTAAGGAGCTCAACCTAGACATCCTAAGGGCAGAGCTTAAAGTATTTAAAGAGGATTTTTTGAAAACGGTTCGGGATGAATTCCAACTGCTCCGTGATGACTTGTCGGAGCTGAGGTCCTCTCTAAAAGCCACTAACGATAGGATGAGTAATTTGGAGAAGAGAGTTGCTGTATTAGAGCACAAAGATACTCACCCCCAAGTATCGTCGGAGGTGGACGAATTGATCTCACAACTGAGGAACGATATCAATGACCGAGATCAGGAGCTGCTCGCAAATGATATCCAGATCTCAAACATACCCGAGACTAGTGGTGAAAATCCAATCCACACGGTGATGTTAGTTGCGACTAAGATTGGAGTTAAAATCGAGGCACGTGACATAGTGAGCGCCGAGCGTGTGGGAGGTAGGCGCATCAACGCGACACAGGCGACGGCGCCGGTGGAGACCCGCCCCCGTTTCCTCGTCGTGCGCCTCGCACGCCGCGACCTGCGTGACGAGCTGCTGGACGGTGCACGAGTGCGACGCGGCTTGACTACTGCTGACCTTGACTTGCCGGGCCCGCCGAAGCGCTTTTACGTGAACGAGCGCCTTACGAAGGTAAATCGAGAGTTGTTTCGGAGCGCTCGTGAAGCTGGCAGTCGCCTGGGTTGGCAATTTGTATGGTCAAAGCGAGGCCGTATTCTCGCCCGGTACAAACCTGGAGACGCCTCTTGCCAAATCCGTTGTCAGACTGATTTACAGCGCACCTTTGGAGATGCATCGGCGCCGTTTAGCGGCGGCAATAGCAATAGCACCCAATAGAATTACTTTTTTGTTTATTTTTTTTTGTTTTATTATTCTCGTTATTTGTCTACATAATATTCTTTATTATACTGTTACGCTGATTTTTAAAGTAAGTTTAGTTGTAGTAAGTGTCAGTATTTCAAAAGTAATATTAAGTTTGTGTTGCTACTATCTACTAAATATGTTGGTAGGTGTGTGTCTCGCGGCGCACCTCAGTCAACTTCATAATACGCACGTATACGTAAACCAGTTTTATAACACTACACATATTTATCTACACCTATTAATTACAAAACTACTTCTTCATTTTACAAGCCGATTATTTTCAAATCTTAGAATAACTAATCTATTATTTACATACAGCAGTTTAAAATCTTTGTGCACTTTTCATTTTATTATAATCACTATTTACATATTTACAATTATTAGACTATTATATGAAATTGGATTTGGAACTATTAAATGTACACTTATAATATTGACATTGTTAATTATCGGAATTATTTTATATTATTATAATGATGACTAAAGGAGAAAAGTTCCTTAAAGTTGGTTTTCTGAATGCTGGTTCATTGGGTACAGGTCATGATAACCTTGTTGGTGCAATCGACAGGCATTGTTTTGACGTTATGGCCATTAATGAAACTTGGCTGCGACCGGGCGAGGAGGGGCGCGCTCCGGTGGTGCCGGGCTACCGTCTGCGTCACACGCCGCGGCCAGCGAGTGTGCGCTCGGGTCGTGGTGGGGGCGTCGGCTTTTATCTGCGGCGAGGACTGAGCGCACGAACTTGGACTGGCGCGGTCGATCCCAGGTTCGAATCGGTCGAACAAATGTGGCTAACGCTCTCAGTGAATGGCAAAAAAATTGCTATAGGTACAGCGTACCGGCCACCATGGCTTGACCTTGTTCTATTCCTGGACGCCTTAACGGACTCGCTTAGCTCACTGGGAAATTGTGACCATTACATAATACTAGGTGATTTTAATGTTAACTTGCTGGACACAAGCTGCATAAAAACCAAAAAAACTAACGAGTTTCTGAATAGCCTCAGTCTTACTCAATTGGTCACTTCTCCTACTCACTTCACAGCCTCCAGTGAAACTCTCATCGATCTCTTGTGTACCGACCTAAGAGCAAGATACACGTCAGTAGAATCTTTTGGTTCACTTAACGGTCATTCCATCATAGTTGGGGAATTTCACGTAAAACGTGATAAGTTTAAACCATACGTTATAAAATTTAGGCCACTTAAAAATGTATGCATGGATAACTTTAATATGGACTTGTTTCTTTTATGTCTTGAAAGTATTTCCTCGCTTGAAAATGTAAATGATATGGTGCATGTATTTAACTCCCAAATAATTTCACTATTTGATGTTCACGCACCAATCAAAACATGTACTGTCAAAGAAAAGTCGTATCCGTGGATTACTGATACGATTAAACTAATGATGCGTTTACGGGATGATGCATTAACCTATTCCAAGAAAACTAAATCAGATTCTAAAAAAGAATACTACAAAGAGTTAAAGTCCCTTGTGTTAAGTTCTTTGTACAACGAAAAAGTTGCGTTTTTCAGGCATAATATAAATAATAAAATAAAGAACCCTAAACTGTTATGGAAAAATCTTAAATCCACATTATCACCCTTTAAACCTAGACAAGACCTTCCGTCGCATTTTGCAGATCCAAATCTAATTAATAATACTTTTTTGATAGTTCCCGGTAACCCCGTTGCAAGCAAAACACTTATGACTTATTTTGAGAACCATAGACACGGTGACGCAATTTTTTCAATCAATCCTGTGGAACAGAATGATATCAGACGCATTATCTCTAACCTCAAAAGTAACGCCGAAGGTTATGACAACGTTACCCTTGACATGCTAAATATGACTCTGCCATATGCACTAAGTACTGTAACTGACATTATAAACTGCTCAATAGTGACGTCAACTTTCCCTGACCAATGGAAAATTGCTTCCGTTAGGCCCTTACCAAAAAATGCCAATCCAATTGATGTAAAAGACTTGCGCCCTATTAGTATTTTACCGTGTCTGTCTAAAGTTTTAGAGAAGATCGTTAGCCACCAATTAACGCATTTTCTGGAACAAAATACCGTGTTACCGGACTTACAGTCTGGTTTCAGAAAACAGCGCAGTACTGCCACTGCCTTATTGGATGTTACTGATAATCTATTATCAGCCCAAGATAAAGGAATGTGTTCATTGCTAGTCTTGCTAGATTTTTCCCGGGCATTTGACGCAATTAATATCCCGTTATTACTGTCGAAGCTAACTTATTACGGATTTGACTCCAGTGCTACGCAATGGTTCCGTAGCTACCTTAGTGATAGAAAACAATTTGTGGATCTACGTTTGGGTGACGGAACTGCTCTTACATCGACTCTTACTTCCATTGAGAGAGGGGTTCCGCAGGGATCTATATTAGGCCCAATTATGTTTATTTTATACTGTGCAGATATCATTAAATGCCTCCAGAGGTGCAAGTACCACATATACGCCGATGACGTCCAACTTTACATATCCTTTAGACCAGATGAGTACGATAGTGCCATTAAAGATCTAAACGATGACCTACGTAGAATCGCCGTCTGGTCTGAAGAGAACTGCCTGTCGCTAAACCCAACCAAAACCAAATACATGGTATTTGGCACAAGACAGCAACTAGCAAAGCTACCCGCAACGTTTCACCTTGAGTTAATGGGCGAACAAATTGTCAGAGTCAATGAGGCCCGGAATCTTGGTCTTATTTTAGATAGAGACCTTCGTTTCGAAAAACACGTAGCCGATTCAGTGAGAAACTGTTTTTACCGCCTGAAAGTTCTGTACAAGATTAGGCCTTACTTGTCTGAAACACTACGGGAACAGCTTGTGGAAACCCTGGTTCTATCTAGGTTGAACTACGCTGACACAGTGTACGGCCCGCGCCTATTAGCTCGTACAGACCGCCTCATCCAAAGGGTACAAAACGCTTGTTCGCGGTTTTGTTACAATATCCCTCGCAGAAGCCATGTAACACCTTTTCTAAACAAGCATTTTTCTCTAAAAATGAAATCCAGGCGCAAACTGCACTTGGCTTGCCTTTTATTCGGTGTTGTTAAATACCAGAAACCGGACTACCTGTACGACAAGTTGAGTTGGATAGCGAGTAGACGAGAATGTGGGAGAAGGCAATGCTCGCAGCAACTCTCGACCCAGTCTCATAGTACAGCAGCTTTTAGAGGTAGTTTCCGTTATGCGGCTTCTAAAGTGTGGAATAACCTGCCACCACCTCTTCGAGCGATAGAAACGATCGACACATTTAGAAGACGCTTACGGCAGTATCTCATGGATTCGCAACGGAAGCTAGACATGATCAACCTTAATGTTTCATTGATATAAATTGTATTATGATAAAGTTATCTATTATTTATTGACGTACAGTCCCTTTAGTCCTTTTGTTTATCGTTTATTGTGCAACCATGCCATCATAATTATTTTGTTAAATACCACTTTTTAAATCTTTAATTATCGTTTAACTTAATTGTATCATATCGATTTTATTATTATTTGCTACACATATTTATTTTATTCTTTATTTAAATATTTACACACACTATACAACTGATTTACATCCGTAAGACGTACTCTTAACATAAGGTTCAGTTGAAAACCAGCGTCAGGCACTAGTTGTCTGGCATTTATGCTGAACTGGGCCTATTTGTCGCAGCCGTGAGGCACACAATACTGTTTTAAACTTTCTTTGCTTTTTCCTGTTTTTTTTTTTTGTTTTTGAAAACTGTGTGCCTTAACCTGTGTCAAATAAATTTATTTTCTTTCTTTTTTTTTCTTTCTTTCAAAGACTTTACTTTCAGAAATGGAAAGTTATGCAGAACCGTCATTGTCTTATGTCTTATAAGTTAACCGCAGATATAACGTTGACTGGTAACTAGAATTAGAAAGACCAGCCAAGTGCGACACCCGATGGGTTCCGTACCGTATTTGGATTGTTCAAAAAACGTCGAAAAAGTCACGTCTCTTGTATGGACCCCTTTAATTATTAGGGAGTGTCTCCACTGCTGGCGCCAGCTCCGAAAAATAACGCCATTGGGAACCGGCAATCGCAGCTGCCGGCACATTAAATACTTTGTGGCCGACACCGCCGGCTCCCATAATGGACACCGGCCGCGCGGCGTTTATCGAAACCGTTCCAGTATTCAGAACTCTAACTAACTAACCCTAACAAAAAAAACTATATATTCTAGTCGTTTTTGCCACTAGACGGCCGCGGTACCGCTCGCTTCGCTCACTCGGCTCCTGCGTAGGGGGGTCACAGTTCTAACCTGACCTAACCTAACAAAACCATTTTTTGCGAGTAAAAATATTTAATCTAATCTAACTAGTTCGGTTCCGGGTACTTAGTTCTTGATTATTGAAATATGGAAATCATTGATTATGGAAATATAATACTGAAAAAAATTATGCTTTCCGCTTTTTTTTTCCAAACTCAGTGCCAGCAGCCGACTCAGCAACCGGCGTCGGCATCAATTCGGGAGCTGGCGCCGGCATTGGAGGCACTTCCTAATGATTACTTAAAAAATATATTATTTGTAATTATAGCGGCAGCAGAAATACACAATGTGTGAAAATTTCAACTGTTTACCTATTACGGTTCATGAGATAAACCTGCTGACAGACGGATGGACAGCGGAGGCTTAGCAATAGGGTTCCGTTTGGCACCCTTCGGGTACGGAACCCTAAAAAGTATCAAAATCCAGTTCTCATAATCTACATAGCCTTTCCTCTTTCATCATTATCATTATCATTTCGACCGAAACCCGAATAAAGGACCCGACTTACGTGTCGTAGTTCATGGCTTCAGACTCAGGCAGGCACATTAATTAAGGTAATTTATTTCATCACCACTGCTCTCAAAACGGTGAAGGAAAGCATCGTGAGGAAACCGGCATGTCCTAGAACCAAAAATTCGAAGACATGTGTGATATCCCTCAACCTGTACTGGGCCCGTGTGGTGGATTCCATCCCTCTCATTGAGAGGACGCCTGTGACTTTCTTTAGTTCCTATAGGCTGAATATGCTTATGCTTTAGAAACGAGGTTTTAACCTAAGCTGCTGAAAATGGACAGAATAATTTGTTGATCTAATTAATATATTATCTTTCGTAAAATTATGCATATAATATTTTGGTTTTATTTCTTGCGTGCTTGGGGCTTGTGGCTAATTAATAACAGCCGCACGGGTCGATCGATCAGGTGGTCTTGCCGCGGTTGGTCCGTGGATGGTTGACCATCTTTACGTACCAAGACTCCTCCGTGCCTCGGAAAACACGTTAAGCTGTTGGTCCCGGCAGTCATTTGTAGATCTTTGACAGTCGTTACGGGTAGTTAGAACCCCAAAAGTCTAACAACCAGTCTTACCAAGGGGTATCGTGTTACTTAGTTACTGGGTTGTGGAGGTCAGATAGGCAGTCGCTCCATGTAAAATACTGGTATTCAGCTGCATCCGGTTAGACTGGAAGCCAACCCAAAGGCTAGGCAGATGATGATTTTGGTTTTATTTCTTTCTTTGAGAGAGTTCACCATTTGTAATAGTAGTGAAGGTGTTCGGTACTCCACCTCCTTCTGCGAAGCGGTTATGCTCGCGAAGGAGGAGGCGGAACGCGTGAGGGAGAGGCAAATTTCGCGCCCTCACGCCCCTAACCGCCGCAGGAGGAGACGCCCGGGGCGGGAATCGCGAGCCGATTTCCGGCCACCGTAGGCGCGGGCTTGCGGACGGTGAGCAATGGGTAGCTCGCCGTCCGATAAGGACCAAGCCCGGGTCGACGGCGCGTTGTGTTCCACGCGCGCCTCAAAGAGATGTCAGCAGAATTGACGGGGTCCGCTAGGGCCAATGCCTGCCGGGGGTTCGAAGAAAACCGATCGGGAAATCGTGGCCTCCGGCAACAGGGCAACCGAAGGAACACGGGTGGGTTTTAGTCAGTAAGAGTCTGATACGCCCTCCCGCTCCGCCCAGAGCGGGAGAAGTTATTTGATAATTTCCCACCCAAAAAAAAAAGGTGTTCGGTACTCTACTTACCCGACTTCCCCCAAAATCCCATTAGGTACTTGTTTCACAGTTCTTACGACAAGGTTCAAGCTATTCAATACCCATTATATACATCTATTAGGCTAAGCGTATGCTGAGACGCAGGTGACGCAGCACAGCACAGTACAGATTTTGCAGGGAAGGGCAGGCGAGGCAGACATAGGCCGCGAGCGCATGCTGCGACGCAGCTACACGGACACATTCGCGTCCTAGCTAGTACAAACAATCTGTCATTGAAACATCAGTGGTAAAAAACAAGTGAAGACCTGCACGAGTCGCGCAAAAATCTGTGCCGGCTCGACAACGAGACGCAGAGCAGGACAGACACATGTCTGCGTAGCACGTGCCTGCTCCGCAGCGTACAGTATTTCTGTTTTCGTAATGTCTCTCGGAAAACTTCGTGTTTCATCAGTCGTCTGATTTCTATGAGTTGCCCTTTGCAGACCGGACGCTCTCAATCTCAATCGGCTTGGAAGTATATAGAGTTGTTAATACTCTTTTAACTTAATGTAATTTATTAAATGGGAAGAAAGCTGCGTAGGAAAATAGTTTTACAGCTCTATAAAGTTTACACGGAAATCAAAATAAAACAACAATTACAAAAAACATGACTACTTTAAAATTTAAAAGGGCGCTAAACAAATTTTTAATTATAAAAACTTATTACACGATTGACGATTTTCTTAATGATGATTCACTAACTAATTGACATACTATTACCCTGATTGACATAATTATTGTGAACCTGGTTCGCTTACTTAGTCTTATTTTATATTTTTTAATGTTGAACAACACCTATGTACTATACCTATTTTTTTGCAAAGAAATAAATGATTTGATTTGATTTTTGAAAGTACTTAGTTCTGAATTCAAATTACAATACACGATAAATCTAATAATTGATCGACATGGAAATTAGCATTCGTTTGTATTCGGAAATGCGATGATTCCCGAAGGACATTAAGAAAATATAAATACCGTACGCAGCTGTCAGTACGGTCATGCATTACAAAATCTGCTCTGCCCTGCGCTGCGTAGAATAGAACTACGTCACCTGCGTCTCAGCATACCTACGTTTAGCCTTACTGATGTTAGTGTTATGTAATGGTAGACATGTTTTATAAACACACACGTAGAAACCTGTGTCGACCACGACTTATCGGTTGCTAAGAACTTACGACTTGTTATTTTTTTGAAGTTACGGTTCTTTTCGAGTTTACTTCTTTTTTTTTTGTGTGCTTAGTAACTAACTAGCATGCGTAGCATGACAACCATACAAACGGGTTTTCTACGGGTTTTGTCGACGGAAGAATAGACAAAATGACAGATTGGGATTTTTTATCTGTTATTTTGTCTATTCTTCCGTCGACAAAACCCGTTTCTATTGTGATAATATCGATATACCGGTATATTTTGGAAATTTCGAGTAATTTTTCGAGTTTATCCATACATATTATAAATTAAAGTCGCTTTTCATGTCTGTCTGTGTGATCGTGTTGTTCTTCTAAACTGCGCAACCGATTTTAATGTGGTTTCCACCATCACTTATTTGAGAGAGTTTATTCCGAAAGGTTTACGTGCATAATAAACTTAACTTATATATTAAACTTTTCTACAAAAATAAATAAAATTGAAGTGTCTGTTTGTAACGTCAAAATAACAGCTTTTTACTTTAGTAGTTTTGTACCGTATATACGGTACGAAAGAAAGAAACGCAGAAGCGAAATTCTAACAACCAGTCTTACCAAAGGGTATCGTATTACCCAGTTACTGGGTTGAGTTCAGATATGCAGTCACTACATGTAAAATACAGATATTCAGCTGCATCTGATTAGACTGGAAGCCGACCCCAACAAAGTTGGGAAAGGTTAGGCTGATTGGATGATGACGCTTAGTTGTTTTTACATCACTGTTAACAATAAAACTGCTTAGAAAAAAGTTAATTAATAATGCGTAGGAGAGTAGGTATTATAAGTTGAGTAAATAGATTACTCACATACGCATGATTATAATTTAAAACCGGTACACTTAGTTGTTTATACTTCATTATCATCATCAGCCTATAAATGTTCCCACTGCTGGGACACAGGCCTCCTCTCTGTGAGAGGGAGTGGGCCGTTATCCACCACGCGGGCCCAGTGCGAGTTGATAGATGTCACAAGTCTTTGAATAGGACACGCCGGTTTCCTCACGATGTTTTCCTTCACCGTTTTGAGAGCAGTGGTGATGAAATAATTTACACAAAGTAAAGCGCCTGTCTGGGTTCGAACCTACGACCATACACTTAACTGTTTATAATAACACTGCTTCGAAAACGGGTTAATTCTATCTGTGATAAAGTTATTGCAAATACATGTCTGGTATATATGTCACCGTATAATTATGAACTTCGTTAGTTTATAATCTATCGGTATTATTTCCGTTAAACAAAAAAAAATCAAAAAATTGTGAACTGCAACGAACCATTTACAATTTAACGCATCATTATTTTGATAGTTTATAATGTATCCATGAAAAACTGACAAATTGTGAACTGGTAACCAACTTGTTTGCGACGTAATGCATCTTGCGCTAATATTATATAGCCTGCGTGGCTGCGAGCAACTTGGAAGTAACGCTCGAGGCCGCTGCCATGGCACCACTCGCTTCGCTCGCTCGGCTCACGCGCGGTTGGTCACAGTTCTAACCTAACCCATTTCACCCAGTTCACAATTTTTCGACAGTTTATAATCTAACGGAAATAATACCGATAGATTATAAACTTACGGTTCTCACAATCTTACGGGGACATATATAAGTCCAAAAATCAGATTTTACACTAGATATAATCTTTTTTTCGTGTGGTTAAGGACTAACCTGGTGTCAGAGTTTTAAAGCCGGCCATAGGCTTCTGACCTGGCTTCACGTGCCGTCGAGAAATATTGCTCAGGAAACCGGCATCCTCACGATTTTTACCACACTATGATAATTTGAAACTTTAAAAATGCTACAAATCGGAATAGTTGCGTTTGTTGAAGGAGACTAACAAAGAATAGACCAAAAGAAATAAAAGAAAATTGAGTATGTGTTATGTAAAAACAGAAAATGACAAATTTTGGACTCATCATGTTAAACCAAACACCACACATTTAATTTAAAGGGAGATTGTTGGGGCAGTAATAGTAACGGCAGCTCCTAACTTAATAAAATATTGTAATACTTACATTTGCACCGCACTACACTTGTAATGGCAGCTCGATCACGGTGGTGACGGAAAGTAATTGGTGCTTATAGCACAGGAGTCCTCCTAGTTTAAACCCAGTTGCACATGTCTTGTATCTTGCCATCCTTAATATTATAAGTGCGAAAGTTTGTTTGTTACGCCTTCACGCTAAAACGGCTGAACGGATTTGGATGAAATTTGGCACATATATAGATGATGCCCTGGAAAAGAACATAGGATTTTTTTTTTCCCACGGGATCGAGACTTATGCGGGTGAAACCGCGGGGCGCAGCTGGTTATGTTATAAAGTCTTGGACAAATAAATATTGTTTATTGTTGTTTCTTGTTTATTTCCATAAGTTTTGAAGACATTACGAACTGATAATGAAAAGAAAATTAAATTGTGTAAGCGATTTATCAGTTCTATGTCAGAAGACTTGCACAGCTGACCTGGTACTATACAGCTGCATGTTTCTAGTGATCCAATGTTAGAAAAAGAAAGAAAGAAAGAAAATAAATTTATTTGACCTAGGTTTAAGGCATAGGTATAATATACAGAAACAAAACAACAAAAAAAAAACAGAGAAAGCTTAAAACAGTATTGTGTGCCTCACTGCTGCGCCAAATAGGCCCAGTTCAGTATAAATGCCAGACAACTAGTGCCTGACGCTGGTTTTCAACTGAACCTTATGTTACGAGAAATCAGTTTTATAGTGTAATGTAATGATATGTCTGTAAACTATTTAAAAAAAAAATATATAAAAATGTGTAGCAAATAATAATAAAATCGATGTGATAAAATTAAGTTTAAAAATAATTAAAGATTTATACAGTGGTCATTATCTGCCTAGCCTTTTCCCAACTATGTTGGGGTCGGCTTCCAGTCTAACTGGATGCAGCTGAATACCAGTATTTTACATGGAGCGACTGCCTATCTGACCTCCACAACCTAGTGACTAGGTAACACGATACCCCTTGGTAAGACTGGTTGTCAGACTTTTTGGGCTTCTAACTACCCGTAACGACTGTCAAAGATCTACAAATGACAGCCGGGACCAACGGCTTAACGTGCTTTCCGAGGCACGGAGGGGTCTTGGTATGTAAAGATGGTCACCCATCCACAGACCAACCGCGGCAAGCGTAGCTTAACCTGATCGATCGACCCGTGCAGCTTGTTGTTACTTAGCCACAAGCCCCTCTGATTTAAGATTTAAGATTTATACAGTGGTGTTTAACAAAATAATTAAAATGGTATGGTATGTTAGTTATGACAGTTTGTGAGATTCAAACACAGGGTTACAACCGCCGCAGGAGGAGACGCTCTGGGCGTCGGGAATCACAGGCAGATTTCCGGCCACCGTAGGCGCGGGCTTGCGGACGGTGAGCAATGGGTAGCTCGCCGTCCGATAAGGACCAAGCCCGGGTCGACGGCGCGTTGTGTTCCACGCGCGACTCAAAGATGCCTGCCGGGGTTGCGAATAAGGCCGAAAGGGACATCGTGGCCCCCCGGTAACATGGCAACTAAAGGAACACGGGTGGGTTTTAGTCAGTAAGAGTCTGACACGCTCTCCCGCTCCGCCCAGAGCGGCAGAAGTTATTTGATAATTTCCCACCCAAAAAAAAAGGGTTACTCTTTGCGTCAAATCATGTCACAATCTCAATGCGTCAGTGCAAGTAGAGGCATATCTATTGAGTTCACTAACTACAATAATACCTACCACAAATCTAGGTATTCCTGAGTGGTTAGATTTAAAAGATTTGGAGCTGGCTGACCCACGATTTGTAACAACAAGGAGAATGGACATTCTCCTTGGAGCTGAGGTGTAGGTACAGCTGCGTCTTGTTAGACAAGCATCTTGTGAGTAATCTATTAGCACAAAACACAATTCTATACTCCATAGGCTTAGGTAGTTAAAAAGAGGTAAACAAATCGTAAAAAGGGTTTTCATAGATGACACTTTCTTGTTTAAAAAACGATAAAACCAAATTAAATTTATTTTAATGTTTTACTATAGTTTCCTCTTTTATTAATGTATGTTAAACTTTATCGTTTATTCTTAAACTACTTTTCGTAGATGTATCTGCTTGAGCACAATGTTTTTTGTCTGATTTTTAATATTTTGTAATCTGTCTATTGTAAAGAGCCCAATTTCTAAACGTCAACGAAATATAACGTTGCTAAATTGAAGAGTACAACAGTGACGTAGCATGATTGCTGAAGTGACAGGTATTACTCGTACATTTAGTCGGTTACTTGACAGCTGTCTCGTCACGTGGTTTTTTTTGTTTACCTTTATTTAACTACCTAAACCTATGGAGTATAGGTTGTATTCATCAGGAAGGATGTCACGAGAATGCATTTCAGCAGAGAATAATTTCATCAGCCTGCATAGCATATCACTAGAATGATTGAAATATATTTCGTTATCAGACAATCTAAAGGTCCTGATGACCCGGATAATGCATCGATAATGCAACAAAACGGAAAAATGTCTCTATGATTTTGGAGAGTCTTTAGAGGTATGAGGAACAGGGTGTAAAGTTCACTCATCCTCTATAGAAAAGGGAGGATCCTCCGACCAGACGGGTGTAGTGTCTAGCGGGCAACTGCCTAACGTTATAGTTGTCGTTGTAGTTGTCGTTCGCGCGGTAAATTCTAATTGAGCCATGCAGGATTTGAGTGACGTCAAGATTTTTGTGTGACGTCAGATCTTTGCTGCGTAGTTCGTATGTGGCGATGTAGATGTCGCCACAATCTAAAAGATCTACACGTTTCTGATAGAAAATAGAACAATTTATATTTTATTAGCTGTTGAAGCAAATTGCGGTAAATTAAATGATTATATTCTAAATGCAAGTATTTAGTTAACAACACTATTGTGCAAGAAACTATCTGTCATTCGAATCTTATGCCCTGTTGTCACGGTCTGGCTTTGCAGGTTTGCAGATTCTAGTTTTGTTCTTAGTTTTAACGTGACAAAAGAGTGCAAAACATGTGCACGATTAAATTATATTTAAACGTCTAATGGAAAAGACACTCGGGAAAAAATTACTGGCACTAATATTGGTAACAGTCGTGTAAGGAGAATTGAAATCTGTCAATGAAAGACCATTTTTATAGAGAATGCAAAGGCTAATCCAAAAAGAAATATTGGCTGTAGATAAACTAGTCTGCTGCACGATAGATAACTTTACTGCGTAAAAAATCAAAATGTGCCAATTGCCTAATTATTTCTAGAGTTGTCGATTTACCCACAAATAAAACAACTTTTCAAAAGATAATACATATAGACTATAGGCTACATTGACATACCGCTAAATTAGAGCGGTGTAATTTTGACTCTATTAATAAATTGCGGCAAGGAATTTACATTATAGCACCGACTTACGATGCCATTTAGTTTAGTTTTCATGCTAATCGCCTTAAGAACAATAACATTATTTAAAAGTATCGATTCTACCGTTTCGGGCGAGTGAATTCGTGCGAATCACCCAATAAGCCGATGGCCATAATTCTAAAGTGCAAGTCATCACAATAAGGCTAAACTTGTTTACTTGACTTTGACAGTTCATATAGCATATTGAGTAACAGCCTTCAAAACTACCTTCTTAACATGCCTAAGTAACTGAGTAAACAAACAAGGAAGGCATGCTTGCGTATCTAATATTTACCGACGCTGGAATGTCCTTAATTTATGGCACACTTTCTAATATTTCCTAAGGCTAATTGAGTGGAAAATTGCAGGGCATTGAGTCTTTGCAAGGCTACAGTAGCGTGTCAATAACAGTTTACTTTTAGGTCGAAATTGGTGGTCTCCTAGATTGTTAATGGGCAAAAAAGGGTAATCAAAATGGTTACAAAGGCAAATGATATACGTTATACAGTCAAACAGCTGGAGGCAGTTGCACAGACCACTGGCGTAGTCAGGTTTTAGTATCGGGGGGGTTCAAGAAAATAAAACGACCAAAAGTACATAAAATAACCCTTATATAAGAAAAATGTTAAAGATGTAAAAAAGGTCCTTTCTGGGGTAGCAGTGAAAACAGGTATGGTAGCATAAAAATGTCAAAATAACTTCGTTTACCCACGCTCGGTAATTAAGTGAACGCGACAAGTGCGCCGCGCACTTGTCGCGCAGCGCGTTGGATACGAAAGAGCACGAAAATATACGAAGATTACCGAATGCGGTCCGATAATCGACGGTGGCAGAGGAATTCAAACCACCGTATATTTTAATGTAGGTAATAGTATTAATGAGATAATTTTGTCGCACGCCTGTTCTTATTTTAATTCTATGAATGTTAATATCTACACTTTTCGGGGGAGGTTTGAACTTCCCCCTAGCTACGCCCGTGGCACAGACTGCAAATTAACTGCAGTGTAACACACTTACAGCCGAAAGACGTCCACTGCTGGACAAAGACCTCCCCCAAGTATCGCCACTTCAACCGATTCTAGGCTTCCCGCATCCAGCGGGTTCCTGCAGCCTTCACAAGGTCATCGGTCCATCTTGTGGGAGGCCTTCCAACGTTGTCTTCCGGTACGCGGTATGATGAACACACTAAAGCAATGGTTTTCATTTTGACAGTTCAACAACATTCATTGGGTTATTTACGTTGTTGAGCAGACAAATTTTTCGAACATATAAAGCAATGTATTAGCAATATCCTTTAAAATGATTCAGATCGTGATTGTAAGTGTATTATGAAATTAGGGTGCTAGTTAAAAAGGCAAAGGGCTTTCTGTTATAGGAACATTGGTTGATGAAGATTGCACCTCCTCCAGCCAAGACTGGTAAAGCAAAAGGCAGTTGGTATAAAAAAAAACCATAACTTTTCATAGACAGCCTAGTGTTGTGACCGTCGGACTGCCAAGTCATACGTCTATAGTTCGAACTCAAGGCATGCACCTCTGGACCAAGCCCTGGTCGACGGCGCATTGTGTTCCACGCGCGCCTCAAAGAGATGTCAGCAGAACTGACGGGGTCCGCTAGGGCCGATGTATGGATTGCGAAGAAATCCGAAAGGGTGATCGTGGCCCCGGCAATATGGCAACTGAAGGAACACGGGTGGGTTTTAGTCAGTAAGAGTCTGACACGCCCCCTCGCTCCGCCCAGAGCGGGAGAAGTTATTTGATAATTTCTCAACCAAAAAAAAAAACCGGCCAAGTGCGTGTCGGACCACGCACAATGAAGGGTTTCGTAGTTGGGATGTTAAGTAAAATTTGTTTTTGGGATTTATCCCAAAAACAAACTTAACTTTGTAGTTGATAAACATGTTCTCCCATACGGAATGTATGGGAAAACATGTTTTTGCAACTGCAAAGTTAAGTTGGTCGATTATTACTCGATAACTAGTAAAGCCTACTTAGCTGTGATAGTTTTCGTTATATAAACTACTGCTGTGATTTTTTTCACACATCCAAAACCAACCGTTTAGCTGGCAGGGGGGGGACACTTGACTCTAACAAAAATTAGCACTTTAAAGTTTAATATTTTGATCCCTGAATCCAAAAATGGTTTTCACAAACTCATAATGTTTTTGTAAGACCTTTCCAATGATACCCCTCACCATGGGGTAAAAAAATAAAAAAATAAACATTACCACTTTATGTGTATGAGAGGTACCCTAAAAAAAATGTTTTTCATAATTTTGTTTTACCACTTTGTCGGCGTAATTAATATGTATACCTATGTCAAATTACAGCTTTCTAGTACTAAGGGTCTCGGAGCTAGACCGCGGACAGACAGACAGACAGACGAACATGACGAAACTATAAGGGTTCCTTGTTTACTACGGAACCCTAAAAAAGGCACGCGCCTCTGACTTTTCGAATGCGTATTGTATAATTATCAGTTGTTTCCAAAAATTGTGAAGGAAATCGCGAGGAAACCGGCATGCCTGAGAGATATTTCTCAACGGCGTGTGGAGCCAAGTCAGAGGCCCATGGAAGGCATAAAAACTCAGACAGTTAGTCACTAACCACATCAAAATTCAAAATTCAAAAGTCATTTATTCAAACTAGGCTGAGAATCAGCACTTTTCGAACGTCAAAATTACATAAGACAGTCTCCCAAAAACGCCCACCCTTCACCACTTCCTAGTGCCTTTAGCTGGGAAGAAGAAGTGGCGCAACAAACTCCCCAGCAGCACAGCTGTCTGTTCAAGTTAGAAAAATGATTCTATACAATAGTATTCAAAATAACTTACATTATGCAACACAAAACATAATTCAAATGATCAATTATATAAACTCATATAAACTGTCAGTAGGTAAGCTAATTCCGGAGAAAGAACATAAACATTGTCTTGAGTTAATCACAGCGACCAACTATTCTTATCATTTAAGTAATCGTTGATACAATAGTATGCCTTTGAACAAAGGTTGGATTTTACTTTAGTTTTAAATGCATGGAGACGAAGATAGACAGCTAACGTGACGAAGCAGAACATGGCGCACCCTTGCTGCAATCTGCAGACTTGCAATCAAAACTCGTGTAAACCTACACTAATTTTGGAGTTAACCACAATAATATAATTTGTAATTTTATTAGCTAACTCTAAACCACAGAGCTTTATTGAAGATGTTTGTCGTGAATAAACTCAGCGCTTAGAATTACCTGAATTGTGGCTGCAATAATAGAACCCACAGAATTATCTTTGCACTATTACGTTCCGTAATAAAATCACAGTTCAATCAACAGTAAAGACTGCTCATTCCGTGGTTATACGATAAATCCATTAAATATGGATCGAATTGAATGTAAACGCAATTAGTTCATTGATGATAAATTGCCTTATGACGATAATCTTGCTGAGGTCTGCAAATTATTAAGTGTTGATTTTGTTACTGCTAGTAGGTATATGAAATCAATACATATAAAAAGAAAAGTTCTGACTCACTGACTGACTCATTGCCGCCCAACCAGGCCAAACCCTTGGACGTAGAAAGCTGAAATTTGGCACAGAGGTTCCCTTTATGATGTAGACATATATGATTGTCCTTTTTGTTTTATGTGGGTGGTGTGGTGTATAAGAAAGTGTTTAATCTATATATTATATACTAATTATTTAGCTGAAGAGTTTTAAGGGGTTCCGTACCTCAAAAGAAAAAAACCGGCCAAGCGCGAGTCGTACTCGCCCATGAAGGGTTCCGTAGCAGCAAGTAACATTGAATGAAAGGTAAATTGCGGTTTACGATTTATGACGTATTAAAAAAAAACTACTTGTTAGATCTCGTTCAAACCAATTTTCGGTGGAAGTTTACATGGTAATGTACATCATATATTTTTTTTAGTTTTATCATTCTCTTATTTTAGAAGTTACGGGGGGGACACACATTTTACCACTTTGGAAGTGTCTCTCGCGCAAACTATTCAGTTTAGAAAAAAATGATATTAGAAACCTCAATGTCATTTTTGAAGACCTATCCATAGATACCCCACACGTATGGGATTGATGAAAAATTTTTTTTTGAGTTTCAGTTCTAAGTATGGGGAACTCCAAAATTATTTGTTTTTTTTCTATTTTTATGTGAAAATCTTAATGCGGTTCACAGAATACATCTACTTACCAAGTTTCAACAGCGTAGCTCTTATAGTTTCGGAAAAAAGTGGCTGTGACATACGGACGGACAGACAGACAGACAGACAGACATGACGAATCTATAAGGGTTCCGTTTTTTGCCATTTGGCAACGGAACCCTAAAAACGGAGTCTTTTTAGGATCTCTCGTGTGTCTGTTTGTCTGTCTGTCCGTCTGTCACAGCCAATTTGCTCCGAATCTAATGGACCGCTTAAGTTGAAATTTGGTACACATATGTATTTCTGTGACCCAAATACGAACGTGTAACGTAAATAAATGAATTTTGAATATAGGGGTCACTTTTGGGGGCAAACAATAAATTTAACAGTACCTTGTGATGTCACAAGATACTGTTAGCAAACCTGTTTTTTAAATCAAATGAGGATCTTAAACATATTTTTATATAATTTTTGAAATAAATACTTTTAAAAATATTTAAGAAATTCGATGAAAATTTACTATTATCTCCGAAACAACTGGACCTAAAATTTTGAAAAAAATACTTAGTATGGCTCTTTACTCATAGATTACAGGAAAACTTATCTGAAGTCCATGGTCTTAAATAGCATGATAAATCTCTCAAGTGACAAACTTTCATTTGCAGTTGGAATGTATGGCAGAACATGTTTTTCAACTACAATGTTAAGTTTGTTCTTGGGATAAATAAATTCATCTCAACTACGGAGCCCTTCATTGTGCGGAACACTTGGCCGGTTTTGTTTTTTTGTTTAAATGCGTTAATCTCTGTAACTGCCTGTCGGATTTGAAAAATTATTTTTGCATTTCATAGCCCAATTCTCGAAGAAGGTAAAAGGCAACAGGCTACGACCCTTAGGAGCCGAGGAAAAAGAAAAAAAAGCCTAATAAAACGATAAGCGAAAACAAAGTAATAGCGCGAATGAGCCGATGGGATTCGACGTGGTTAGTCGGGGGCAGAAATTTCACAGGGACGAATTCGCGGGCTGAGGCTAGTAAATAAAATAAATCAACAAGGAATCAGGAAATTCCCACGAGCTAAGGAATGTAGGGTTGACGAAGTCGCTGGCAATAAAAATCGATGGTCTAGAAGACAAATGTGCTAAGTGCAAAATTTTGAGTTTTTAAATTCCATCTCTTTCAGCCTAAATTGTTAGTGTACATTTGTATTAAGTGACATCTGTAATTAGTACGCTTGTCTTCTAGGCTATCGAAATAATTGATATAAAAAAAAAACAACCGACCTCCAAAAAAACACTACAAAGTGAAAAATAACTTTAATTTCGGAAGTCGGTGTCTTGCGTTTTGTATTTTCGTTTTTTGCCACCGACTTCCGAAATTAAAGTTATTTTTCAGTTTGTAGTGTTTTTTTGGAGGTCGGTTGTTTTTTTTTGTAAAAAGTTTTTATTTTTCACTTTTTAGTTGTGGTACCTACCCCATACACATTCGAATACCACTACCTCCTACCAGTGATAGAAACTTATCATATCATCTACATATTAAGTGGGAAAAAAATACGTATTTTGTAGCTAACTCAAAAACTATCCAAGCAAAGTTAATAAAATTTATATGTGACCAATTCGAGAGCACACCTTTTCAAACAAAAAAAGAATTTACAAAATCGGTCCACAATTGACGGAGAAATCGGTGGACACACAAAAAAAAACAAACATACGCGACGAACATATAACCTCCTCCTTTTTGGAAGTCGGTTAAAAATGAGGAGTGTTATAGAAATAACGTGGCCAATTCGTATGTTTTCTTCCTTCATTCTATTTCTTAAAACACATGAACAAAGTGTTTTTATTCCATATGATATCAGACTATAAGAAAGTGGAATGGACTTGTATATAATACAATCATCACTATTCTAAGTCTTAAAACAATTACCACGTAAAAAATTAAGTTACATTAAAATTGCTTATTAGTCTTATAGGCTAGATTGTAATTAATTATTATGAACCTGTTTTTTAAATATTGGATAAAAAATAAAAAAAACGAGCGAGACTTATAGTCACTTATGATGTTGTAACATCTGACATCTCACCTTGGTAATAAGCAACATTAAAGGAGCGGGGTCGCCAAGGTCGTTTCTGACGGCCAACTCTGGCGCGGCGCTCATTGGTCAAATCAAATATCGCGCGCTTCGCCACCGGCATCCTGTTACACACTTCTGTTGCTTTTCATGAAATCTCTCCCACCGCTTTATTGCAGGAAAGCAGGAGGAAGAGAGAAAAATTAATTATTTAATTCACATGACCCACAGCATCTATTGCTCTTCGATACTGCTACAACATTATCACCTTTAAGTTTCCTCAATTAATCTTCTCTCTGATTGATGGCTTGCCAACTGCCTGGTTTTAATTTCCGATCATAAAGTAATAGTCAGAACCTACGTCCGTATCTGTAAATCTGTCTAATATTAAGAATGCGGCGACGTATGAATTGTCCATACAAACGTAGTACATCAATCATTTGCAATTTGAGCATATTTCCACCATATTATGTTGATATTCGGATTGAGACAGTATTTATCTAGGCTCCTACGTCTTTTGATTTTCAAAAACTTACCTTTAAATGAAATGTAAGCGAATTCCATTTCGTACATTTTTACAGCGTAAATGACATGTTTTCATATGGTTTTTTCTGTATTATAAACAACAATATTTGTAATATTGTTTCCGTAGAAGCATAGTTTATGTTATCAAGTTACAAATTATCGAAAATAAAATGGAAATACATTAAATTTTCATTCATCATTTTTTGTATTACGGAACACATCCAAATTTATCATAATTTTTCGATGCTAGTATTGCCATCGCGTCAAGGAATAATTTGTCAATGTGTGCGTGGTCGTACTGCTCACTGTAGTTGTATATCGCTCCGACAGGCACTCACACTAGCGCAACGTGATCGGTTGGAATTCGTTCGGGGTATTTTTTGTCAGTATTATAAGATTAGGTATATTATATAGGTACTTTACTGTGCTTATTTGTTTACTAAATTAAAGCAGCTGCCGACTACTTCTGTTTTGTGCTCGTGATTATATTTAAATCTATTGTTTGATTGTTTTACTCGAGTTAATTATCTTTTTGTATACACGTGTTTCTGAAAAAAAAAAAAAAATTATTCTATCTTTTCTTTCTTTCTATCTTCAGATAACATAAATGTGTTTACAAACATCCGTATCTGGACAAACGAGTACTTATGTTTCATCAGTAATATTAATCGGTAGGTACCTATTTATGCGTCTAAAGACCCTCAGCGAGTCGTAGAAACATATAAATTATACACACGGCCGAAACGCGGTAGTCCAGGTATAGGTGGCTTGTTGAGAATCAAACGTGCTGGGACGTACTCTCGTCCCAGCGCGTTGAAGAAACACTGTTGGATTTTCAACTCTCGGCGCTAAGCAGAGCGTTGAAAATCAAGTGCACGAAAAATTTCGCCGCGATTTTATTACGTCCGTGCGAACGAGGGCTATATTATAGGACCAGGTTTTTATACTAGGTATTTACTTGCAAGTACGCCGACCAAGTGCCGATCCGAAATACTCGCAAGACTATTTTATTTCTTATTTATATTTAGTTACGGATCAATGTTCTATGTAGGGCTTTCAATACCGGGATCCCGGTATTGGCTAATACCGGGATCCCGGACATTATTTGACATTTTTCAATACCGGTATTGAAATGTCCACTACCGGGATACCGGTATTGGTGATTTTATTTTATCAGTAGACACTACAGTGAAACAATTTCTTTTTATTACCTACACATTATATTTCCAACCAATTTTATAATTATCAGGGTAAGTTTTAAAAACTGGGTATTTTAATTCGACAGTTAGTTACATTTCATTACTACTTGTGCTACTAACTGGAGGCAGAAATAGAAGCTAAAACTCAAAGGGAAGTTAGGACCCATGCTTCTTCCAGCAGGCCTAACATGACACACGCGATAATTATCCACGCTCGCGCGACTAATTTTTGTCTATTTCGTAGTGTTATCGTTTTCTGATAGCTACGCCATACAAAATACTTGACTCGTTCTGTCAAACTTGATGTTTTGTCAACAAACCCAAACATGACACGTTATTTATCTCGATTTTTGACAGTTCAACACGAGATAATCAGTTATTTTGTCGTATTTAGTCGTCCTCGATTTTGACGACGAGAAGAGTAGACAAAAAGACAAAATGATATTATTTTTTTAATCGTGGGTGTACACCGGTGTACTGTAGTAGAGGGGTGCACTACCACGTAGATGACTATTACTTTCCAGTCACTTTGCCAATTATGGTGATTAAATAAATAAATTAACGAAATCTAGGGATTATAGCTGTATGGTAATATCAAATATTCGCAACATAATTACTAAAATCACCAGTTTATTTCCTAAGGGTGGTGATTAACAATTTTATGGTTATAATAGCGGAATCAACTCCACCTGCCAATTTATTTGAACGCCAGTCTTTTTGGTGACTGGTGATTAACAAAATTTGCAACGTCATGGACTTTATGGTGACTGTTAAACTTCGATTTGTCAAATTGCAATCGTCGGCCCATTTGTCATTTGTGGTGATTATCTAATGAGTATAGGTGCCACTAATTTTAATTTCCGTCAATTTGTATTTTAATTTAGCATGCCAAAGAAATGATTTAATTTTAATCAAAAAGTCGGTTACACAAAAAACTAATCATAAATAATTAAAAGAGAGAATAATTAAGAGAGACGTTTATTCAATAAAGTACATAATTCCATGCATAAAGTGAATGAATGAAACAGAACTTCAAGCCGATGCTGCTATCATAAAAATAATTTGTTTTTAATCACTTGCAACATCGGTATCTCGTCGCGCGATAAAGTAGTGTCAAAGTGCCTTTTTCGAGTTTACTCGCCGTTTGCGGTCATGTAAGGGATTAGAATGACGTCAAAACAACGGCGACACATTCCGATAAAACGAGAAAAAGAGCGTTCTCGCACTTGTCATGTTAACCCTGCAGCACTGATATAGAGTCTATTGTAAGAGTTGAATTGGGCATTTACATATGATAGTTCTGAAGGCGGCCGAGAGATGTATATTGACATGGCGTATAATTATTTACTGAGCATTCTACCTACGAGCATAGAGGTAGAGAGAACGTTTTCCTTGGTTACATATTTGTGCAACCGTTTAAGGGGACGATAACCGACTTTTAATGATTTCATACTGTAGATGACGT
Source organism: Agrochola lychnidis (assembly GCA_963680765.1). Lineage (NCBI taxonomy): Eukaryota > Metazoa > Arthropoda > Insecta > Lepidoptera > Noctuidae > Agrochola > Agrochola lychnidis. The sequence continues at coordinate 5,416,130 of OY796864.1, forward strand.
CTAAATGAGTAGTGTTAGTAATTTGAAAATAAAAAAATGTTAAATAAGAGCATTTTCTTAATATTTTAATATAGGCATATTTTTGATTATGTTTATATTAAATAATATTAGTTATGTCTAACGCGGATAAAAAACTGAGAATGACGCAAAATCTATCAAGCGTTTTTTTCTGAAAACTTCACCATTTTGAAAACAATTAAATTATTGATCTTTTAGTATACGTGTTTTATTAAAATACTTTTTGTTTTACGTGTAATATTTATTACACGTAAAACAAACGCGTAATTAAACACGTAAACACGTAATTTTAATAATGTGTCTAATTTGGGACAGCGTTCCTTGATGGACGAGTCCTTGATGGATGGCTGGACGTATGACGCAATGCTAAAAATAAGCGCCGTGGAAAGTAAGCGCCGTGGGATAAAAGCGCCGTGGAAAATAAGCGCCGTGGAAAATAAGCGCCTTGGAAAATAAGCGCCGTGAAAAATAAGCGCCGTGGAAAATAAGCCCCGTGGAAAGTAAGCGCCTTGGAAAATAAGCGCCGTGGAAAATAAGCGTATGAATAAAAAAATCCAAATCCTCACCACTGAGTCTCGCAAACAAAGGATGGGTCAATATGGCAGCTTTACTTTGGGAAGAGGAAGTCTTGATGACAAATGAAAATCATAATTTGACATATTACCAAACTCTCTCTCCCGTGGCGCGGAATTCTGGACACACAGAATAAAATAAAATACGCGGCAAAAATACGCCGCACGGAATTACGGATCTCCGTGCAGCGTTCAGCTGACTGTTTTTATAGCGGACATAAGTAGTTCTTAAATAGATGTTACGGTAATAACTCACTACCTGCAGTAATATATCTTTATATTAGTTACTTATATATTTTTATTCTTATTTTTTTTACCGGCCGTGGAAAATAAGCGCCGTGGAAAATAGGCGCCGTGGTAAAAAAGCGCTGTGGAATATTAGCGCCGTGGAAAATAAGCGCCGTGTAAAATAAGCGCCGTGAAAAATAAGCGCCGTTGAAAATAAGCACCGTGGAAAGTAAGCGCCGTGAAAAATAAGCGCCGTGGAAAATAAGCGCCTAGGAAAGTAAGCGCCGTGGAAAATAAGCGCCTTGGAAAATAAGCGCCGTGGAAAATAAGCCCCTTGGAAAATAAGCCCCTTGGAAAATAAGCGCCGTGGTATTTGATGATTTTTTTGTTGAGAGAGAGAGAATTACTTAGATACTGATTATTCAAATTTACAAAAAAAACAAACAAACAGAAGAACGCGACAAAGTCACTTTTTTATACAACTTTAAATTGCAAACTTCTCAAAAAGCAGTTTTTTATTATTTTGTGTGCTTTTTAACTACTACTACTACACTTTTATAAAAAAACGATATTAAGTAAAAAAATAGTCTCATACCGGGATCCCGGTGTTGGACATTTTCTATACGGTATTTATTATACCGGTACTCCAAAAACGCTTGCATAGAACTCTATGCAAGCGTTTTTACTTTAAAGGATCTGGAAGTTTTTTTTTTTGTAAACACGATTGTGCTCTTTATTTATACTACATTACGGATTAAAGGTTTTGGAAGATTTTTTTTTAATGCGATTGTGTTCTTTCTTTTTGTGAAGTATTTTTCTTCAAAGTATTTTTTTCGGCTACTCGCTCCTTCGACGCTCGATGCAATTCTGCTCCTTATTTATATTTACTTATGGATCAAAGTTCTATGCAAGTATTTTTACTTTAAAGGTTTTGGAAGTTTTTCAGACTGCTTTAGGCGCGTTGAGCATTTTTGAGATGGGACTAAACCTTTGATTTCGCGACACTGTAACGCAATTTACCGAAACCGTGGAGTAAAAGGCATCAATGCGTTGATTACCGCGATACCGATTTTTTTAATCTGATTTGTAAAAGTGATTCCGATACTTATCCTATTTACAGAATAAACAATTTCATTTCATATCTACTAGATTTTCTCTACAAGGCCTAGATCCAGAGATATTCTAAAACATTGAGATATTGGCATTGTAAAGAAATTTCCAAAAAACGCATTACTAGTCTGTACATATACTAACGATTCCCCAAAGTATTCAACAGAAATAAAGCAAGTAATGAACATACCTAATTCCTAATAATAAAATAAAAATGCCGTCGACTCGTTATGAATGAATGGTAAGTAGCTATCTATCCAGTCACACACACACACGGATGCGCACCGCGTCCGCCGCCCGCCTGCTGTTGTCAAACAGAGATAGCAATATTCCGAACGAATTTTGCAAACGTCTCGATTTGTAGTTGCGAGCCGCGGGCGCAGCGCTCTTAACATAGAATACAAATTAAATAAAAATGTCAAATCGGTTGCCAAGTTTTGAACTAATCTAATCTATATCCTTCTGAATTGAATTGTAAAATGACTTTATATTTAACCTATTCCTTATTATGATTTTATTCTAAATTAATCTGACTAAATATGACTATGTGTGTTATTGTGTTTTATTTTATATTGTTTATTACTGTTAATATTAATTGAAATCATATCGACGTCTTGACATGTATTTTTATTTTACTTTTATTTCTTCATTGTATTTTTATTAGTTTTGAACACGAACTCAACAGCAAACCAACATTGTTCTTTGCAGTGCCCTGACAGGGTTCATGTACCTACAAAAACCGACAGTAAATGTTGTAAAATGTATTATGTGCGTGAGAGCAAATAAATAAACAAATAAATAAACTCACAATTAATTGTAGTTAACTGCGGCTTCGGAAATGTATCCATACCTCGACAGGGTTCACAATGATCATGTCTTTGTAAAACCTTCACATTGTGGAATGTAAATAAATATTGAGTATTGACAAAGGTGAATACAGATCGTTCACACCGCAAAATCATTTAAATAAAAAGCGACTCTTGTTTAGACACAATAAAGTGCAATTCAGGTCGCACAGCACTAATTACCTACAGTTAAATTCACCTAAAAGTTGCCTCTCTTTCTATCGCGTAACTATTATATCTTCTGACTACGTTACACTCAGTGAATTGGCCCGACAAGACGGGCCTGCTGCGTACTTGTAGTTTCATACCTAAAATGCGGAGTGAACCAACTATATTCATCTGTGGTATTGAGCCAAAATTTCCTTCACATTTTTCTTTTAGAGCTGAAAATCTACAGCCCCTAAATTCGGTTGAAATATTAAAGCAGATTCCCTGCCAGAATCAGATAAGCATATAATGCAATAGCACTAACAATTTACATTGGCGTCCATGACTTGTATTGCAAGAGATTTCCATGTTTTATGCCGTTGACGTGAACGTGAGTATTCGATATTGCGCGTCCTGCGGTTTAGTGATGCGCTTACATTTTATCGATATAATTAAAAACGTCAAACTTTTTGATGAGAGTATTTTTTATTTGTTAAGCTTCAATAACTTTAATGGCTTTCAGCTTTGCGACTAGTTTATTTTTCACTCGGAACCCCAGATAACCCATTATCTGTTACGATGCCTCATTGAGGTGGATAACAATTAAAATTCTGTTGTGTCTCGTTAATGACAGTTGAAAGGTTAATAATAAACCAAGTTGAGGTGGAGGTTGTTGTTGAGTTGTTTTGAGGTCTTCTGTCACAGGTATCTCCATACTTAAAAGAAAGCCTCTACAATTTATTTGTTAAACCTGTTGAATATGAAATGAAAACAAACTATAAACTAAACTATGAACTATGAGTTTAAGCCATTTCTTTTCCTACTGATTCGCAAGGTGATACTCGGATTATGACAAGAGGCGGCATCGGTAAACGATTATCTATTTCTAAATTATAGTGATTAAGTTCGAAAGAAATAAGGCTAAGTAATCGATTAGCAATTATTTAGGATCAATTATTACAGTTAAAGTTGTAAACAATTTTAATCGCACATTACTTTTCCTCTTAGCTTTGCTCTTTGGTAGCGAAAAGTGACCAGTAGCTATTACTTATTTATTTGAAATCCGTGGCTATAAGAATAAGGATGATGCCTGGGTAAAAAAAAAACTATTTAGTCCGTCAGACAGATAATAAAAAAAAATTAAACATATTTTTTGCTTTATCATATTAATAAAAAATGACTTAGATAAAACGCATTAAAGTCGGGGAGTGGGGGACGCTACGTCACAAGTAAGTATAAAATCTACATACTCGTGACGTCATGACACATTTTGACTTAATGTATCGTCGTATAAAAGAAAAAATACGTGTTCAATATTTTTAAATAATCTACCGGACGAACAAAAATATATATTTAGTCATCATCCCTATTATTTTTGTATTATTTCAAATCCGTGGTTTTTGGAATTATGATTGTGTACCTATATATCTAAAAAAGCTTTTTAACTCCTTTCAATGAAAACGTTGCTCATATTAATTTGTTGTTGGTTACTGAATGTGCCTATTTAGTTTCAGGAGTTATATGTAAATGAGGATATGTAGCTTTCTTGCAACGAAAGTGGTGTGACGATAAATTTGCAGGAAAGATGTGAACAGAAATCGCCTTCACTGAGAAGTGGGATATGACATAAAATTAGCTGTCAAAAAAACAACGAGCGTGTCCTACACTAGTCCTATATCATGTGTAATATCTGTCATCTCACCTTGGTAATAAGCAACAATAAAGGGGCGGTGCCTCGTCAAGGTCGTTTCTGACGGCAAACTCTAGCACCGCGCGTGCTCATTGGTCAAATCAAACAGCGCGCACCTCCCCGGCTTCCTGTTACACACTTCCGTCCCTTTTCACGAAATCAGTTCCACAGATTGCAGGAAACCGAGAGGAAAGTTGTTACGAATAAAATAAAAATTGAACTCCAAACAAACAATATCATTATTTAATTAGTATGGTGAGCAATAAAATAAAAAACGATTGAAGTTAACATGGCAACTATCAATTAAACGCCAATACGTCGTTTCTTTTCAACGAGTAAAACCGGCTCGTCACTAATAAGGTGGCTACTGCATTATTTAGAATTTAATCGAGATTGTAATGGTCTGGTCGCGAAGCGGTAATGTTACAGTACGACATAATGTAAAGGTTCCATAAACGTAAAGGCGACAATAACTGACTTTTAATGATTTTATATTGAAGATCATGTCTAAAAGAGTCGTGTTAATGATTTGGAAAAATATATGTCAAATTAAAGTATATTTTTAATAACTTAATCTATGAATATTTTAGGTTATGTTTATATTACACAGTGTAATTAATTTGTAAAGATATGTCTAACGCGAAAAAAAAACTGAGAATCACGCAAAAACTATCAAGCGTATTTTTCTGAAACCTTCACTATTTTTAACCGACTTCAAAAAAAGGAGGAGGTTCTCAATTCGTCGGGATATTTTTTTAATTTTTTTTATGTATATTCCCCGATTACTCGAAGACGGCTGGACCAAATTATTTTTTTGTTGAAAGGGTATACTTTTAAGTTGATCCCATTGTCCTTTGGTCACAATCTGATGATGGAATCCTGGAGAAATCGAGAGAACTCTTCAAATATTAAAGGCACATCTAAAGCGATTTGGGTATTTTTGATGAGCAGTTGACATAAGGCTATTGTAACTTAGATAAATTACAAATCACTAAAAAGTGAAAAAAAAAACTTTTTTACAATAACCGACTTCCAAACTACAAAGTGAAAAATAACTTTAATTTCGGAAGTCGGTGTCAAAAAACTTAAATACTGATCCAAAGACACCGACTTCCGAAATTAAAGTTATTTTTCACTTTGTAGTTTGGAAGTCAGTTGTATTTTTTGTAAAAAAGTTTTTTTTAAGGATAATTATTTATCTTTTGGTATGCGTGTTTTTATTAATATAATTATCTTTTGTTATACGTATAATAAGTTAATAATGCGTCTAATTTGGGACAGCGCTCCTTGATGGGCGAGTCCTATTATTGGCTGGATGCACGACGCGTTGCGTGAGCTCAGCACAGAACATGCAAGACCGCTCAAGGCCATTGGCATTTAGTCGCGTCTTAATATAACACATTGGAAGCTTTTGAAGGAGAATGTAACACAGATGAAAGGATGTATCTAAGGATCGTAGAAGGTGACGTTCTGTAGTTTCTGCCTACCCCCCTTGGGAAGAAGGCGTGAGTTTATGTGTGTATGTTACACAGATACGATGCTATAAAAAACAGTGTGTTTTCGTATTTTAGATGTGCCATAATAAGATCCGCCACGAATTGTATCAATTCGAAATAAATTGAGTAGTAACAATGCAAGTATTGAACATTGCATCTTGTTGAAAAGCACTATTTAAAAAAAATGTTTGCATATCACAACATAACATCACGCTTGTAATCCCCGAAGGGTAGGGCAGAGGTGTACCTTTAACACACCCACATTTCGACAGTTATGTTTAAGTCCCATGTAATAGGGGGCGAGCCCATTGCCATCAACCGGGCAAGAATATAGACTTTCCGGGCTGTTACTGAGAAATCCCAGACGGAAAAAACCCAATACCCTACACTGCCCGTCCTGGCAATGGAACCAATGACTTCATGCCCAGCAGTAACGCTTGCGACCACTGGACCAACGAGGCAGTCAAAAATTATGGCGTTGACGATTTTTTACCGATGAAACCTTTACGTTGTGTCGTACTAAAATAAATGTGAAGGGAAAAACACAGATGAATAATGGAGTAATGGTACATTTGTCTAGTAACAGGTACAGCTTTGGACCATTAATGAGAGTAGGTAACGATGCGCGATTCCGAAATGACTCAACAATCGGTATTTGAATGATTCGAGAGCAGACACACTAGATGAAACTGTGTCATAGTCATAGTGTATTTTTTTTTTTAAACGTTATATTTTTTTCCTTTTTTTAAGTTAATCATTTGTGTGTTGTGCTATTTATTTTGTGTGCATTGAGTATATGGTTTATCCATCCATCTAGAATCTAGATGTTGAAAGGATAATGCAGCTATGATTGAACAATCGAAAGTGATTGCAATCGAAACGATCATTCTGCCTAGTACATAATATCGATGGGTCGACTCGCAATTTATTTCTGGAGCTCATATTTAAATTTGATGTAGCATTCTTTTATTGTTTTTTTTGTAGTACTGAAAACCTAAGTTGGATTTATGTAGCATTATTTTATTGTTTTTTTTTGTAGTACTGAAAACCTAAGTTGGATTTACACAGGATTTGTCTGACCTAAGACTTATGATAAGCAGTGGCTGAAAAAAATGTGAAACTGTCCATAAGCTGATTTCTTAGTTGAAGTATTATGTTCAGAAGAATATTGAAAACAAATATTTGCATAACCCGAAATATTTTTACAATATCGTTGAACATAATGCTAGGCTTCCCATTTTGCAGTATAAGCACTATACGAGTACAATATCCATCCTTAAATTTTAACTATCGATATTTTCCAGCGTCTTGTCCCATCCCTATCCAACTCTATTCTGGAGCCAAGCTCTTTGTGGGATTGAAACTTTTTGACTCAGAGGGATTGTTATCCGACAAGTAGCTTCAAAATGTATGCTTTGCTTCCCACTTTCAACCTTACTCGTTTGAACAGAATATTGCTATGATTTTTAACCGACTTCTAAAAGGTGGTCGTAATGATAAAATTTATATAGGACCACCTTTGAAGTATGACCTAACAAAAAAAAAAAAAAATACCATCAAAATCAATTCATAATTGGCAAAGTAATCGAGTAACAAAAAAAAAACTTTAAGTCGAATTGAAAACCTCCTCCTTTTTTAAATCGGTTAAAAAAAGAAAAATGGACTTACAAAAAAAGTGAAAATTAACTTTCATTTTCGGAAGTCGTTGGCAAAAAACGAAAATATAGAACCAAAAACACCGACTTCCGAAATTTTGAAGTAATTTTTCACATTTTTGTGTTTTTTTTGAAGTTGTTTTTTTTTTCGAAAAAGTTTTTTTTACTAGTTATTTTCATTGAAATATCTTGTAGTTTATGCTGATGTAAGAGCAATAGTGTTTACATAACATAACATGACGCCTTGTTTCCCCAAAGGGTTACGCAGAGGTGCACCCATAGTAGGTACCCCCACATTTCGCCAGTTATGTTTAAGTCCCATGTAATAGGGGGCGAGCCTATTGCCATCAACCGGGCACAAATCCAGACTCTGGGCTGCTACTGAGAAATTCATAATGGAAAAACCCAATAACACTTTGAATCGAATAAAACCTAGGACCACATGCTGAAACGTACCGGAAGACGTGGCGTTGGAAGGCCTCCCACAAGATGGACCGATGACCTTGTGAAGGCCGCAGGAATCCGCTGGATGCGGAAAGCACAGAATCGGTTGAAGTGGAGGTGCTTGAGGGAGGCCTATGTCCAGCAGTGGAAGTCTTTCGGCTGAAATGATGATGATGATGATGACATGTTGAATCCAGTGAACGATAATGTTTCTTGTTAGCCAACGCTGGTTTTCCAATTAGATTCTGAATGAAAATGATAAATCTTCATTTACATCGCGATTAATAACTAAATTATCGGTATTGTTCTTTACTGATTGGCGTTAGTAATTAATATACCTACTAGTTAATGGTGCCCGTGAATTGTAAATCATTGTAATAGACGTGACAATTGTATCAATTATTTCCATATTGATTTATGTTGGAATAGGTATTGTAAAGGACAAAAACTGTTTGAATTTAAACGAGCTGCCTATACAATGTCGCCCGCATGTGATTGCCCGTATTTTTCTGAATATTTATGAAAAATTATTAAAAATTTACTATAAAAGGGGGGGTCTACCATTATCGTTTTTTTTTCTTTATTCAAAATCACCCTATGGTTTTATGGACTTACACTTGTGTTTTTTAAATAAATACTGATATGTTTTAGAAAAAAATGACAACTTCGTTTTTTTTCATAGTCGACTTTTAATAAAAAATGTTAGTCCGATAAAATAATTCATAAGCTTTTCGAAATAATAAACCGAATCCAAATCGAGCCAATTACATCGGAGATATGGTAACTTATTCAAAAAATACAAAAAAAAAAAATAATAACATAAATAGATAGATTCATTTATCATGCCTGAAATATGGTATTTTACAGATTTTATCACAAATACACAATAGTTCTACATATTGCGCCAACTAAATTGACTAAATTATCAAATTACAAATGTCAAATAAAAATAATTCAATTACAAATTTTCTAAAAATCGACTTACAAAAATTAAAAATAAAAATTAAATTGGAAATTAAATTACAAAATATTATGTCAATAGCTTAAAATAAAAATGTCAAATGTAATTTACATGTCCTGCAATTTTCCTATTTGTTCTAGAATTCATAAATTCTGGGCGGAGCGAGACGGCGTTGACACGCCGTCTGATGACTCTTACTGACTAAAACCCACCCGTATTCCTTCGGTTGCCCTGTTGCCGGGGGCCACGATTCCCTTTCGGTTTTCTTCGCACCCCCGGCAGGCATCGGCCCTAGCGGACCCCGTCAATTCTGCTGACATCTCTTTGAGGCGCGCGTGGAACACAACGCGTCGTAGACCCGGGCCTGGTCCTTATCGGACGGCGAGCTACCCATTGCTCACCATCCGCAAGCCCGCGCCTACGGTGGCCGGAAATCGGCTCGCGATTCCCGATGCCAGGCACAGCAGTAGTTTATATAAAGAAATTAAATAGAAAACTATCACAGCTAAGTAGGCTCTACAAGTTAACGAGTAATAATCGACCAACTTATATTTGCAGTTGCAAAAAACATATTTTCCCATACATTCCGTATGGGAGAAAATGTTTTTCAACTACAAAGTTAAGTTTGTTCTTGGGATAAATTCATCCCAACTACGGAACCCTTCATTGTTCGTGGTCCGACACGCACTTGGCCCGTGTTTTTTATAGATAATGGTACGGAACCCTTCGTGCGCGAGTCCGACTTGCACTTGGCCGGTTTTTTTATTATTTTGTACCCTTAATAAATTTATTGGAGACTAAATTTATAAACGCTGATTCTGCGACAGTAAAAATATTAGTTATTCGTTTTTAAAAGGTGTATGTATATCTAAAGGTTTTATTTACATAAACGCTTATTCCAAAATGTTGTCTCTACATTATCCAAAGGCTCTGTACATTTGTGTGCTCAAAGTATTAAAATAACAATAATTTCAGTTCCCAAAACCAAATACTTTTCTAAACTAATCAAGGTTAAGTGCTATTATTGTTAAAAACAAAATGGCGTTTGGGCATGAAAAAGGCAACTTTGTAATTATGGAATGAGAACTTGTAACTTGAAGGTGGCTCGGCTTGTAGGGTTGACAACCAACCATTGTGTTTCTGACACGTGCAAGGTTTCAACGTTTATCACAAGGAGACTTTAAAAACAGATCGAAAAGGCAAGATGCTCAATTGCCAGTAAGCTAACTGGGTCAAGTGAAAATAAATAACAATCATGGAAAGATAGAAATAGTTTATTGTCCAGGTAATACAGTAAGCAGTATTACAGGTTAACACCAAGTTGAGACAGCATGAGCAGCTTAAAATATTACCTATAGCTAGGTTACAAAATATTATTTACCAGTGAGCCCCAAACTAGACAGTTTGTCTGTATCTTGGGGCTCGGGGTACGAATTCCAGAGTGGAAACTAAGTAGAGAAGTGATTTCAGGTGTTGTATGGTATATCTGGTGTGTTTGTGTACGTGTGATGTGAGTGTGGTGTCTGTGAGTGTGGTGTGTGGTTTGTGGTGTGTGGTGTGTGTGAGTGTGGTGTGAGTGTGTGTATGTGTGCGTATTTGTTCAGATTCAGATTAAGAAAGAAAGAAAGAAGAATGCGTTTATTGGCATTACAGCAGAGAAAATACACCTTATAACTATAAAAACCGGCCAAGTGCGTGTCGGACCACACACAATGAAGGGTTCCGTAGTTGGGATGAATTAATCCCAAAACAAACTTAACTTTGTAGTTGAAAAATATGTTCTCCCATACGGAATGTATGGGAAAACATGTTTTTGCAACTGCAAAGTTAAGTTAATATTTCGCAAACGGATCCCTGAATCCAAAAATGGTTTTGACAAACTCACAATGTTTTTAAAGGACCTTTCCAATGATACCCCTCACTATGGATTAAAAAAAGAAAAAAAATAACATCACCACTTTACGTGTATGAGAGGTACCCTAAAAAAAATGTTTTTCATAATTTTATTTTACCATTTTGTCGGCGTAATTAAAATATATACCTATGCCAAATTACAGTTTTCTAGTACTAAGGGTCTCGGAGCTAGACCGCGGATAGACAGACAGACAGACGTACATGACGAAACTATAAGGGTTCCTTGTTTACTACGGAACCCTAAAAACAGAAAACAATGATTATAATGCCAAAAGGGCCTCAGCTCAGCATATTGTCAGATGACAACACAAAGTGTACCACCTGATGCTGATTTTCAGCTGCAACCCACGAGTGCCATACGCTAGAATAATAAACAGTGAAGTGTGTGTCCGCTTTAATAAATTAGATATCAGAATAAAATATAATGTAATAAAAGATAGGTTAATATTTATAATTACCTATTTATTTGTAAACATAGGTAACAGATACACAGGTGTGTGAGATGTTACATTTTTTGTAAGTCCTCTATGATTTGCCATTGTGTATTGTTTGATTCAGTGTCAGGTCAGGGTAACTAGATTAATTGTTCTGAGTCATCATAACCAGAATTTTGCAAAATTTCCTTTATAATCTCAACACTATTAAATTATTGTGAAGAAGGATAAGTAGCGAGTAGTACACACTAGCTCAGTGGTCAGAGCAATGGCTTAGTTCACTAGATGTCGTGGGTTTGAGGCCTGCCAGCTCGTGTCTTACCTACCGGTATCTATAAAAAAATAGTTGTGAAAGAGGTTTACACACACACACACTCTCACACATTCGTATATTAATCACCTGTTTTAAAACCCATGTGTAAAAAATAGTAGGCGAGCGTATTGTCTTCACCCGGGCACAATTCCTGACACAAGGCTGTTGCTACTGAACATTTAATAAAATAAAAACTCTTACATCAGATTAGGATAAGGACCACGTGGTAACATAAAAAAAATACCTAAATTTTCACACATATTTCCTTGCCAACCCTACAGGAACCCAGAGGTCTAAGGACGAATGGTAATTTACTTGAATAAGTGCTGAATTATGAATACTGAAAATCTGACCCGAGAGTGTTGTGGAAGTTTACTCAAATTATAAGTACCTTCCGAGGGTAAACAGATTACTCGCCTTATTCGAGGTGCCTGAGAGGGAAAAGTGTAATGATTTATAGGCATTTGTATTTATTTATTTATTTATTAAAGAACACCAACAGCATAGAGCAGTGGTGGCCCAGTGGTAACGGCAGCGACTTACGAGTTGTAGGTCGTAGGTTCGAACCCAGACAGGCGCTTTACTTTGTGTAAATTATTTCATCACCACTGCTCTCAAAACGGTGAAGGAAAACATCGTGAGGAAACCGGCATGTCCTAGAACCGAAAATTCGAAGACATGTGACATCTATCAACCCGCACTGGGCCCGCGTGGTGGATTACGGGCCACTCCCTCTCACAGAGAGGAGGCCTGTGTCCCAGCAGTGGGAACATTTATAGGCTGATGATGATGATGATGACCAACAGCATATACATTCAACAATTGGATTAAAGATAATAATAATAATTAAGAAAGGTATTACTGCTAATGTATACACAAATTATAGATGTACATAACATTTAAGGAATAACAACATTGGACAGAAACAGCTCGTACATTAAAAGTGAGATTTAAAAATTTAAACAAAACTTCAAAATATAAAATACGACTGAATACAAATTAATTAAGGGGATGAACACAACATTACACACATAATTCTAATTCAAATAAGTACCTACATAATTCTACTTTAAGGTAATACTCATGAAACAAAATGATAATTGTCAAGTATTTTTTTCCGAATACTTACCACCCAAGGAGTCATGAAATATGTCCTGGTTTGAATCTGAGTTTTTGTTGTTATTGTATGATAAAATTATTCGGAATAATTAAGTGATAATGTAGCTTTCTTACGGCAAAATATTTTTTCAAATCGGTCCAGTTGTTTTTAAGTTTATTCGTTACATACAGGAATACAAATCTTTCCTCCTTATAATATTGGTGTAGATGTAGATGTTATAATATATATCATTGTAGTATTTTGTTTATCTTTTATATAGATTCTTTTCTTTTAGATTTTGTGAATGTGAGAACGTTGTAGGCTGTAGACTTGTGGACCATTTTCTATTTTACTAAGTACCTGGTACTTGTTGATAGGCCTACACTGTCCTCCCATACCTATTAACACTGTAATTTGAAAACATTGTAGAAACAATTTATTTTGAAAAGAGTAACCGTGGAGTTTCTTGCCGGCTCTTCTCCATAGGAAGCGACCAATTGGAACCGTGCACCTAGCTTCTGACGTTTCATAAGTGCATTTGTAGGTTTATGTGAAATAAAATATTTTGATTTTGATTTATGTAAGATTTTTTTTTGTAAAAAATATTTTTTCTTGAACGGCTCGCCGCACACAGATAAACCCTGAGAGGTTTTCGTTGTGAGGCTAAAAATAAAATGTAAGAGGTTAAGTATTTTAGAAATAAATAAATAATAATAATAAGTTGGAAAAAAAAAATTATTCACTTTTCATATTATTTTTGTAATTCAACAAGCAAGAAATAAAAAGCCATTTTATGTTAAGTATTTTATTTATTTTAAGAATTAAGTGGCCCAATCACTTAATTCTTTGCCAACACATACTAGGTATGTTGTTTTTGATAGGCTGTCAAAATGAAGGTCTAATTTTATTTTTTTATGTTGGAAAGGTCAAATCGTGTTTTTGTGACTACTGTTATTCAAAAGCAACTGCTTGCGACAAAACTGAGGCTATATTTTTGTTGTTGTGATAGAGGTTTGCAATTAAGCTTTTCATCTATCTATACCTACATTTACATATAATGCCCTTTAGTGGCAGTTTTACATGTGTTTTTCCCCGAAGTATATAAGGCGAAGACGAAAATGTAACAATAAAATAAACATCGTATATCTAATAACGTCTACATTATCAAATATATCTAATAGTTAAGTCACTACAGTTATTCAAAGATCGGCAAAAGCCATGGTCGGCCCATCACTATGTACCATTAAGTTTCTTTTAAAAATCACATTTTGAAACTGTCGAATAAATTCTAACATCGAAGTAAAAAACAAGAAGTGAATTTTAGCATTAATAAAGACTAGCTTCTGCCCGCGACTACGTCCTTTCCAGTAACTTTTTCCTTTTTGCTCGGCTCCTGAGGGTTCTAGCGTGATTTTAAAGCCTATAAGCCTTCCTCAAGAATTGGGCTATCAAAATGGAAACAGATTTTTTCAAATCGGACTGGTATTTCCAGAGATCAGCGCGTTCAAACAAACACACAAAAAAATATTTTTAGTATAAATGTGATGGAATAATAAAATACTTGTCTCATAAAGTTTTCCCATAGTGCGTGTAATGTAAATCTATTGATAAATATTAATCATTTATTGATCACTTCATGCCGCAGTCTTTTATAATCAACAACATCCTTAGCACCCATGTGTGTAATAATAGGTTGGTACCTACTGTGCCATTACAACAATTACTATCTCAAGACAGATCCTCCAAATGAGTTATTATTTAGGCAGCAAACATCTAAATCCCTGTAGGAGCATAATTCTCTAGGAGTAAGTGCGTACTCGTGTAGGGAATATTACACGAACCTGTGTTATATTAGCACCCGCTTTAATTACCCGAGAATGAGCTACAGCCCTACAAGGTTATTCTGGCGCGTTCGGAACGATGGCCGCCATCTTGTTTTGTCGATACAATTTCTGTGACAATTTTACAAATAATGGTGCCGATTCCCTTGTTCACAAACTAAATTAAATTTAAATTCAGTGCATCTTTTTCTTTCTATTTCATTAAGAAAAGGACAGAAGATACATTTTAGTTCAGTCCTGTCAAATTAATCAGCGCTTGACGTACTCGTAATTTTAGTAGGCAAGTTTTTAATCACGTCTAAACTTGTATGGAGTAGTGATAGGCGCTGACTAATTTGACAGGACTGTAGCGGTTACTAGGGGTGGGTCGTTACGTGATTTTCGCGAAACGTAACGTAACTAGTGACTTCGAGGGCATCATCGGTTTTGAAAACTAGTGATTTTAGTAACTAGTTATTTTTCAAATTCTATTCGGTGATTTCGTTTCGCAAATAACTGTAATACTTCGAGTATTACAGTTATCTGTGAAACGAAAATATAAATGATTACCTACGTAACACGTTACTTATTAAGTTTTTGGACCGAACAAGTTTTGTAGTTACATATCGTCGCTCGGCATCCAATACTGCGATTGTGACATTTTTGACGAAAGTTAGATTTTTGTTTTATTTCATTCTACACGTTCAAATACGTGATCCTGCATTTAAAAATATTTTTTGTCAAAAATGACTCATTCGCAGTATTGGATGCCGAGCGACGATATGCAATTACTTTACTAAAATTATTACGCGCGAAAGAAACAACATGCGTCGCAACGTACTTTTATTTCGTTTCAGTCTTTTCATTCGATCACTGCATTGTGATGTAACTATACTCCGTTTGAAATAAGATTAGACATTTAAACAAACCTTTTTTACAGTCCGTTGCTCGCCTCGAAGAGTCCAAACTCAATCAGGCTTTGAGCGAATTAAAGGCTTCAAAGGAGTCCTGTGACCAACTAAATAAGGAAATAGATGACAATGAAAGGGTGCGCTTTGGTGCCCATGAAAAGAATAGGAAGTTGAAAATTGAAATGGCTCAGATATATACTCAATACACTGATGCCATAGAGGAACGGGACAGACTTCAGCTTGTTGTGGACGGGTTCAGCCAGTGTAGCATAGAGTATGAACAAGCTCTTAGTCACAAACATTTATTACAACAACAGCTACATGAGGCTCAAAGTCAAATAACAGAACTTCAGACCACAAATCATAACATCACCGCCTCGCTGAACCAAAGTCTGTTCAATGAGTTGATGCCTGTTGCCCCGTCAATGGTTTCTGCCATAAACCCCTCTTACACTATAGATTTAACAGTTGATGAGGATTCAAAGTCATGTCATTCAGTGAGGGTAGTCACCAGTAAAAACAAACTTAAAAAATACATTAAAATTAATAAATACATTGTTAAAACACAAAAAATGGTTAAAAGACAAAAGTTCTTTATTAAAAATGTTAAACTTAATAGAGAAAGGTTAAATTTACTAAAACAATTAGATATGTATTCTTTTAATTTGGAACAAAGTACTAGGAAATACAACATTGACACAGAGCGCTTGCAATCTGAACTTCACCATTTACAGCAGAAACTTAGTTCAATGACTAACAGATATAATACCTCTGAACATCTAATGAGGGAATATGTGCTGGCAATGAATGAGCTGGTAAACTCACAAACAAACAACTGTGAGCAGTGTCAAACACCGTCCAAAGTACTTACACCGGACCATTCATTGACAACATGCAATACCACCTTACCGCAGCCCTGTGTTGATTTGACATTTCCTGCTATCAATAGTTCAAATACACCATCTAAACAAATTGTAAAAAATGATGTAGTATTATTTTGTGATGAGATTGGAAAGGACTTAGGCCACTTGTTGACAGATGAATATCCAGGACACTCCATAATAAATTACTGTATGCCTGGTTGTTCTTTATTTGATATCATGGAAAAAATTAATAAATGTAACTTTAACCAGGGCACTACATTATTAATTTTTATGGGTAATAGGGGAAATGTGAACAAAGGAGAATTGCTCCAATATTATAAAACATTGTGTAATCTAAGTTTAAAAAAAATTGTGTTGTTTACATTTCCATATAGTAACAGTTTGCCACAGGAAGAAAATAACTTAAGATTTAAATTAAATATGACATTGTATAATTGGACATTCAATAATAATCTGTTCCATCTAGTTGACACCAACAATTATGTTGGTAATAATTTGTATTTGACAAGAGATAGATATAATATTGTTATGTACTATCTTTCTAACTATTGCAAAGGACAGATAGCTGTGTCGCTATCATATTTTTTTTCTATTTCAGCCAAAAATTTGGCTAAACAACTTGCTTCTTTTGAGCAATGCAACAACATTTTAAATGGTTCTGCCAATATTTTGGCAACAACTAATGACATGAATTATCATTTAAATTAGAAATTAGGACAATAGAGGAAACCTCTTGCTTAGTAAATAAAGAAAATTTAAATACTGGTTTAAATCATCAAAATGTTAAAAAAAGTTCTTCTTTGATATCTCACCCATCAAATTGTAGTAATCTAAATAAATGTAATAATAATACTCTAAAAATTGTTCATCAAAATATACAGGGTGTGATAGGTAAGGAATTAGAATTGGAGTTGTTCATGAACTGTAGTAATATTGATATCCTATGTGTAACTGAACATTGGTTGAAAGTCCACCAGTTCATGTTCAGCTTTAACAACCACCAGGTTGCCAGCTCATTCAGCAGAGTTAATATGATACGTGGTGGCTCTCTAATAATTGTTCGTAACAATATGAAATTTAAAGAACGTAAGGATATTGTGAGCCTCTCTGTTGAGCGAGTTATTGAAATAGCTTGCATTGAGCTTGAGCGGTTCATTGTAATGAGCGTGTACAGGCCCCCATGTGCTTCATATGATAATTTTGAGAAATGTATGGAAGAAGTATTATTAAAGACTTGTAACAGTAATAAAACAGTTTTAGTCTGTGGAGATTTCAACATTAATATACTGGAAAAATCTGCTGTAGTAAATAAATTTATAACTTTATTAAAGTCATATAATTTGTACAATACATTCTTTGAGCCGACTAGAATAACTGCCACTAGTGCTACCTGTATTGACAACATTTTTACAAACTTAAGACCTTCCAGCCATTTAATTATAAATGAGTTGGACTCTGATCACTGTGGCCAGTTAGTCACTTTCCCTCTGAAAACAGTCAGAGCTCAAAGAAAACTTGTAAGTTTTGTTCCTGTAAATAAAAGTCGCTTAGGACAATTTAAAAATAATTTAATGGGAAAACTACCGGGTTTGCCTTATCATGATGACCCGGATCAAGCTTACACTTTACTATTTAACCTCATCAATTGTGAGTTTAATAAGATTTTCACCTCAAGAACATTGCCTGTTTGTGACCGCGTTCTATTTAGTGATTGGGCAACACCAGGTATTTACAAAAGTAGGCAGAGGTTATTTGAATTGTATCATGAAAAAACATGTAACCATGATGAAACTTTTAAAGAATTTGTTAGGAAATATTCTAAAACTTTTAAAAGAGCCTGTTCCTCAGCAAAAGCCATAAACATTAAAAATAAAATAAAATCATCTGGAAATAAAATTAAAACAACTTGGAATATTATTAATTCAGAAACGGGAAGAACGACAGTACGGAATCGTGACTTCCATCTAAAAATCAATGATGTAGATATTAAGGCAGACGTGGAGGTGGCAACTGAGTTTGAAAATTTCTTTACTAATATTCCCATTCTAACAACCAAAACTCTGTCATCGTCGTCCTCCACTTCTGCTTACTCAATACTTAAAGAATGTGTACCAGAATGTGACAAACTTTTTGAATTCACAATTATTACTGCTAAAGACATTATAGAATCTTTTAAAAATCTTGATGTAAAAAAAACTGCTGACCTTTGGGGATTATCAGTACATACCGTGTCCTCAATAATTGATGTTATTTCACCCTTCTTAGCAATCGTTTTTAACTCTTGTATTGCATCTGGTGTATTTCCTGATCTGATGAAACTTAGCAAAGTGATTCCACTGTTCAAATCTGGCAGCACAACTGATCCTACAAATTTTCGGCCTATTTCGATATTACCCACATTGAGCAAAATCTTTGAAAAATTAATTTTAAAACAAATGTTGGGACATTTCAATGCACATAATTTACTTCATCTGAAACAGTTTGGTTTTACAAAGGGTCGTTCAACTACAGATGCGGGCGTGGAATTACTAAAGAACATATTCGAGGCCTGGGAGGAGTCGCAAGATGCTCTTGGCATTTTCTGCGACTTGTCCAAGGCCTTCGATTGCGTACATCATGATACACTCATCAGGAAACTGTACCACTATGGTATGAGGGACAAGGCTCTTGACCTTCTGACTTCTTATCTGAACAACAGAATTCAGAGGGTCGATGTTAATGGCAAGAGATCTGCAGGATCTGCGGTCACCATGGGCGTTCCGCAGGGTTCAATTCTTGGTCCTTTTTTATTTCTAATTTATATAAATGACTTGCCCTATCACATAAGGGATAATCACAAGATCGTATTATTTGCAGATGATACTTCCCTCATTTTTAAAATCAAACGTCAGTTAGTCAACTTTGAACAAGTTAATGATGCACTCTCTAAAGTTGTGCATTGGTTTAATGTAAATAATCTTCTCCTGAACGAAAAAAAAACTAAACTCATTAAATTTTCAATGCCAAATGTCAGGCAGCTATCTACCAATGTTCAGGTTAATGGAACAGAATTGGACCCTGTTGAGTCGACAGTTTTTCTTGGAATCACTATTGATGGTAAATTACAATGGGGCCCACACATAGAAAAATTGTCAGGAAGGCTAAGTTCGGCCGCCTATGCTGTTAAAAAAATTAGACAGATAACTGACGTGGATACAGCCAGAATTGTTTATTTTAGTTATTTTCATAGTCTTATGTCATATGGGATTCTTCTCTGGGGAACCTGTGCGGACATTAATACTATCTTTGTTCTACAGAAAAGGGCTGTTCGAGCCATTTACAACCTAGGTCCAAGAGATTCCCTTAGAGAAAAATTCAAAGAAATAGATATTCTGACTGTAGCCTCACAATATATTTTTGAAAACCTATTGTATGTACACAAAAATATATCAAATTTTAAGAAAATGTCCGATATTCATAGTTTAAATACCAGGAATAAACACAACCTTGCTGTACATCGCACACGTCTCCACAAAGTAGGCAACTCATTCATGGGTCAATGTATACGCTTTTACAACAAACTCCCCATTGACATTCGAAACTTACCCATTAAACGATTTAAAATCTGTATTAAAACCAAACTTTGTAGAAAAGGGTACTATACAATTTCAGATTATTTAGAAGATAAAAAAGCTTGGGATTGAACTGCTCGCTCTGCTAAGCCTTGTGATAAAACCATAGAACTAGATATTTTAATTATTATGTAAAATCAACATATACCAGTTTTATAAAACGTTGACATTGTTGGAAAATATAATCAAAATGACATGATTACTTTGTAAAGTATTATATTATTTTAACATTTGTGAATGTGAGGACTATGTAGATATTATTTTTATTTTTCTTCTAGTTTTAGTGATGGTCTGGCAGTTTGAGTAGTTTTTGCGGCCTACCCAAATGTCCTTTCTTTGGTATTGCTCGTCGAGTTGAGCTCCTTAAGTTCTAAGTTGAGCTCCACGATTACTGACAAATGCTTGCACTGACTGGACAGGTCCACTCAAATCTGTGTGGTTCTTTCCTCAAAAGACCTTTTCAGACACTAATCTACATGGTCCTCATATGGCCTGACCAAGATTATGTCTGGACTTTAAAAGAGACTGCGACCTCTGAGTTTCTTTCGGCCTTTCTTCTCAGAGTAGTCAGATAGGAAAAGCCGAACTCATCTAGCTTATTTTTAATATTTTTTTATATGACGTGTAAAAGTGATTCCGATATCCTATTTACAGAATAAACAATTTCATTTCATTTCATTTCATTTCATTTCATTTCATTTCATTTCATTTCATTTCATTTCAATTTCATTTCATTTCATTTCATTTCAACCGATTTTGACTTCTATTGCGTAGGCATAAGGATGGCATTAAAAGCAAAAAAGTGGTTACAAACCAACTGTTTACTGCAGCTGCCATTTGTCATGCCACCAACGCAATAGAAGTCAAAATCGGTTGAACGGACTGTAAAAAAGGTTTAGTTAAATGTCTAATCTTATTTCAAATGGAGTATAGTTACAAAAATCACGTGTTTATGTGTGACTCGAAACTAGTTATTCGGTTACATGCCCCGTAGCCAGTTATTGTAACTAGTGACGTTAAATAACGCCCATGCCTAGCGGTTACACCGCCACATACGAACTACGCATCATAGACATGACGTCACACAAATCCTGCATCGCGCAGTTAGAGTTTACCGAGCGATCGACATATATACAAGATTTCAACTTCAAACCGATGGGCAGTTGCCCGCCAGACACAACACCCGTCTGGTCGGAGGATCCTCCCTTTTCTATGGTGGATGAGTGAACTTTACACCCTGTTCCTCATACCACTAAATTGGTGACCCCAACGTGATGAACGTCAACGCAGCCTTCGTGCAAATACTTCGGCGTGACGTCATCATCATCATCCCTCCCGCAAGCTTTCGTGAGGCGACTCACACAGCCGGCCAGCATCCACGGCTTCACCGGGTATCCTGACCACCAGCATGCAGCGAACGCGCATTCCTGGTCATCACCCTCAGCCTCATCACCCCGACTCACTGGGGAATCACCGCAATCATTCCGACTCACCAGGGAATCACCTCAATCACCTCGACTCACTGGGGAATCGCCACAGACAGTTCCGACTCACCGCGAACTATGTGGCACCCGGTTCCGACTCACTGGAACCACAGCTGGCAACGTATAGCAGCGCAAGATTCAGCCCACTATCGACCTCCGGTCTCCGTAGGGGAGTGATGTAGCGGTTACACCGCCACATACGAACTACGCATCATAGACATGACGTCACACAAATCCTGCATCGCGCAGTTAGAGTTTACCGAGCGATCGACATACATACAAGATTTCAACTTCAAACCGATGGGCAGTTGCCCGCCAGATACAACACCCGTCTGGTCGGAGGATCCTCCCTTTTCTATGGTGGATGAGTGAACTTTACACCCTGTTCCTCATACCACTAAAGGACTAAACTAAAATGTATCTTCTGTCTTTTTCTTAATGAAATTGAAAGAAAAAGATGTGCTGAACTTAAATTTAGTTTGTGAACAAGGGAATCGGCACCATTGAACGACAGCGCCCCCTTGTCAATGTCATTTAGGCGCCGTACTCTACTAGAGGTTACAATCACCATGTTTATGATAAAATTTATTGCTATTGTTATTTCTTTTGTGACGTGAAAGAATCGAATAAATCTGACAGGTAAGATGTCAACTAGCACGACAGATTGTACTGAGAATGGCACTAATTAACTAATTACTGTCAACAGTAACTGTTATAATGGTAAATGATTTAACTAAGCGGTCAATACAGACGCAGTCATTATAGTTACAAAAGGTTGGTGAAAAAATTTATAATTCTAGGCCACCCTTGCCTGGAGCCTGACTATAGTTGGTATACTCCACAATTATCAGCAAAGTAAAACATAGCAACTTATGGTTTTGTAGGTCGTAGGTTCGAACCCTGAAAGGCGCTTTACTTTGTGTAAATTATTTCATCACCACTGCTCTCAAAACCGTGAAGGAAAACATCGTGAGGAAACCCTGAGTGAAATTTTCTCGACGGCATGTGAAGTCAAGTCAGCCCTTGATCGGCATAAAAACTCTGCCTGAATGAAGTCACACTTAGGCCTCTTATGTCTTGAAACAGGCCTCCCTCTAGTCTCGACATGGGCCTCCTCCTAGTCTAGAAATAATCACAAGCCAGTCTATTCAGTTAAATTCTCACCAAGAAAACATATGGTCAAAGTCAAATAATTTATTTCAATTAGGCACAAAAAGGCACTTTTGAACGTTAAAATTTACAAAAAATAGAATTGTATACAATACGGTCTGTATACAATACGGTAGTTGCCTAGATAGAAAAAAAGAAATTCTATTTAGTCCGTCTTTCAGATAATAAAAAAATATTGGACACGTATTTTTTGCTTTATCATATTAATCAAAAATAACATAGAAAACATGCATTAAAGTTGGGGAGTGGTGGCTCGCTGCGTCACAACGTCGTATTAAATCTAGCAAGGCGTGGCGTCATGCCACATTTTAACTCAATGTATCGCTGTAATCTTTTGATTACGTCAAAAAGAAAAAAATACGTGTTCAATATTTTTTAATAATCTATAAAACGGACAAAAAATTTTTTTTTGGACACAGGCCTATACGCACATGAATTCTGAGGTTGGTGCCTTGGGTTCGCACTCGAGACCTATATCTTCGCAGTCCGATGGTCCAATCTAGGCTATCTGGTCTTTCAGCTTATCGATGATGATAATGGTTCCGATTCCCTTGTTCACAAACTAAACTAAATTTAAGTTCAGTTTACCTTTTTCTTTCTATTTCATTAATAATATACGCTTGGGTGCTTGGCCTTGACGGTTACGCAAAGTAGGTAGTTACGTAACTAAAAGGTAACTAACAGCCGAACCCAATAACCTATTTTCAGTAGATAGGTAAAAGACAGATCGCTATTAATGGTAGACAATGGTGCCGATTCCCTTATTCACAAACTAAACTAAAAAGTTCAGTGCATCTTTTTCTTTCTATTTCATTAAGAAAAGGACAGAAGATAAATTTTAGTTTAGTCCTGTCAAATTAATCAGCGCTTGACGTAAATTGACGGCACGGTTGGCGCAGTGGTTAAGCAATTGACTGCTGCGCTGCGTGTCGCGGGTTCGATTCCCGCACGGAACAAATATTTGTATGACCTACAAGTAGTTGTTCCGGGTCTGGCAGGAGAAATTCCTAGTGAGGGGCAACGTTTAAAAAAAATATGTTATGTTATATTATTGACGTAATTTTAGTAGGCAAGATTTTAATCACGTCTATACTTGTATGGAGTAGTGACAAGCGCTGATTAATTTGACAGGACTAAATTAAAATTTATCTTCTGTCCTTTTCTTAATGAAATAGAAAGAAAAAGATGCACTGAACTTAAATTTAGTTTAGTTTGTGAACAAGGGAATCGGCAACAATGGCTTCTAAAATCCATTTACCACATTGTTTATATAGTTTACATAATAAAGCTGTGTATTACGCAAATCCTTAAGTAAATACACTACGACTGTTATAGTGTCATTTTTAGCGGCTCCATAGCAAATATTTAAAGAGCTGTTTACAAAGAATCTACTTACGTTAGCAGAAACTATTTGTGTAACTCGTCGCCAACACTGCAAAGGGGCGAACCTCATACAAACGGTCAAAAATTAGTTTAGTATACAAAAATGCTCCATATATGTTTTAGTTTGATGGAAAAATAGAAGGAAGCTAGCTATGAAATAATGCACATTTCTTTATAAAATATAATATTGTATTCAAAGTAATATTATATGTCGGATCCGGTCATTAGTACGGACACGAAACGAATCGCAAGCGCGCCACTGGCGACATCAAGTGATTTACCCGCACCAAAGGCGCGCTTCTACAGAGTCGTGATGTTTTAAGGCCACGGCGAGAAGGGGATTCAGCCTCGGATCGCATCGGAGTCAAGACGTCGCGGAACTGTTTTCGATTCGTGATCTTCAGTTATTGTATTAGTTGTAATTTGTGATCGTTTTGTTAATTGGTAATTTTAATAAACGCCGTCGCACCCAGTGTGTGTATAATTTAGCTAGTGTGATTAATTTGATAGTAAATTATAATGTGATCTGAACTGCAAACTGTTTTTCTATTGCGCATTAACCAACACTAATCACAGTACGCCCACAGTAGTTAAAATATCGCTGATAATAACGAAAGAGTCACATACCCGTCTCCGACATATAAATAACATACGAGTACTGCGTATTACTTTGGATTACGTCCAAAACGTCCCTCAGGCGTTACAGCACCTACATACATTGTTGATTTTCAATTACCAAGAAAGTAAACCCGTAATTTTAAACCCGTTAGCCGACGTTCGTATGGACGTAATAAAATCGCGGCGATTTTTCTTCGTGCCCTGCATTTTCAACGATTTGCTTAGCGCCGGGCGCTTACTTGCCGGGGCCGGCACTTAGGAGTTAAATATCCTACAATGTATTTTTGAACGCGCTGGGACGAGAGTGCGTCCCAAATGTCGGTAGCAGATATTTGTTCTGTTTTCTGACTACCACCCGAACTAAGTCGTGGGTAAAAAAACTGGCCAAGTGCGTGTCGGTCGGACTACGCACAATGAAGGATTCCGTAGTTGAGATGAATTTATTTATCCCAAGAACTAACTTAACATTTATTCCAACTGCAAATCGTCGCTCGGCATCCAATACCGCGAATGTGTAATTTTTTACGTTTTTTTTAAATTGCAGGATCACTTATTTGAACGTGTAGAAACAATAAAAATCCAACACCTTTAAACGAGCAATTCTTGTATATATGTATATATTATATAACCTGAATCTCTGAAACGGCTCCAAGAATTTTTATGAAATTTAGTATGCAGGGGGTTTCGGGAGCGATAAATCGATCTAGCTAGGTTTCATTTTTAGAAAACATCGTTCAAAAAAAAATAGTCATCCATATATTTTTCTTTATTCAAGTAACAAGGACTCATTGTGTTAGTTAACTTTAGCTTATTTTACCAGGTCACTCAGAAAGTTTTGCGACTAACAGTTTTTGTCTATGGGATACTGGCTGGCGCTCAGAAGCACCATATCGTCTGCAAAGCTAATATTATTTACACAAATACCATCTATACAGTGTGAGTCTTCATAATGTGCACATATCGAAATGATCCCGAATCTATGCTTAATTTTACCGACGGAAAAATGGTCAAATATTTTTTTTTTTAATTCTCTTGGGCATCTTATTCATAAATTTTAAAATTATTGTAAAAATTGATGAAAAAAATACAGATTTTTACTAAAAAAACATGTTTATTTTCAATTGTGGGTAGGTTTTTTTCTCAATTTTAATTTTATGTGGACGCCTACTTACTTCCAATCATTATGGAGTTTGTTTCATCACGATAGCTGATTCAGTTTAAAAGTTACACAGTTTTGTTACTATTTTTTTTTAATTCCATAAAAGTATAAAAAAATATTTAGATTTTTAAAATATTTTTTCTGTCGTTAAAATTAAGCATAGATTCCCTCATTTCGATATGTGCATATTATGAAGAATCACACTGTATAGCAACCCACTCTGGTGCTGCTGAGCTCGCCAATCCTGCCTCACCCCGCATTCCAACCTGTATGGCCTGGAAAAAGTTCCAGCCCATCGTACACTATTGATCTGGTTACCATAGGTACCAATATTTAAAAATGTTTTTAAGCTCCATTGGCAACCTATCCTTCTCCATCTTTCTCCACAATACGTCATAAGCAACCAGATCAAGTCTTGAATAAGTCGAGGAAGCTAGCATAAATCGGCGTCCCACGCTGTGTATAAGTATAGTATGTGACAGTATGCATAAGACACAACACTGCACTTTCTGTTGAGAAACCACGCCGAAACCCGAATTAGTTGTCATGAACATTTACAGTTTTATTTATTTGTGTAATATGCAGACTGTCAAACACGTTTGATATGATATTATAGTAGCTAGAGAGATGGGCCTATTGGATGCCGAGCGACGAAATGTAAGTTTGTACGCACAATGTTGAGAGATTTACCGTGTTATTTTAAGACCATAGACTTCTTATAGGTTTTTCTGTAATCTATGAGTAAAGAGCCATACTATGTACTTTTTGAAAATTTTTGGTCCAGTAGTTTCGGAGATAAGGGGGGGGGGAATGGTCAATTTTCATTGAATTTATTAAATATCTTTTAAAGTATTTATTTTAAAATTATATAAAAAATATATTTAAGATCCTCGCAATAAGTCCTTTCATTTGATATGTCACACGGTACTGTTAGCATAACTTTTTTTTTTAATTTTCTTGTTTTCCCCCCAAAAGTGACCCCTATATACAATTTTTTTTATTTACGTTACACATTCGTGTTTGGGTTACAAAAATACATATGTGTACCAAATTTCAACTTAATCGGTCCATTAGATTCGGAGTAAATTGGCTGTGACAGACGGACAGACAGACAGACAGACAGACACACGAGTGATCCTATAAGGGTTCCGTTTTTTCCTTTTGAGGTACGGAACCCTAAAAATAGTGTGATAATAAATAAAGTATAGTCTCTACAGGTAACTTATTCTATGTCCAATTTCAATACCAAATGTTCCACAGCCTGAAATCATGAATTGTCAATAGCAGACGTCACAAAAGTCACGGTATCGCGTAAATTATTATAATGTTTGCAGGTAACACGTGCGATGGACATTGGTCGACTATACTCCGTTTGAAATAAGATTAGACATTTAAACAAACCTTTTTTACAGTCCGTTCAACCGATTTTGACTTCTATACCGTAGGCATAAGGATGGCATTAAAAGCAAAAAAAGTGGTTACAAACCAACTGTTTACTGCAGCTGTCATTTGTCATGCCACCAACGCAATAGAAGTCAAAATCGGTTGAACGGACTGTAAAAAAGGTTTAGTTAAATGCCTAATCTTATTTCAAACGGAGTATAGTTTAAAAACATACAACACGCGTACACTCCGGACCGACGAAAAGATCATCGAACTCGAGGAAGAATTGAGCAAGTTACGATGGGGTATAGTAGGGTTATCTGAAGTCCGAAGAGAGGGCGAGGACTCGATAATCCTCAAATCCGGGAACTTGCTCTATTTCCGGGAGGGCGACCAGCAGTCCCAAGGTGGTGTCGGGTTTATCGTCCATAAGTCCCTTGTGAGCAACGTGGTGAAGATCGAGAGTGTGTCGACCAGGGTGGCGTACCTTATACTCAGAATATCCGCAAGATATTCGCTGAAGGTCGTACAGGTTTACGCCCCGACCTCGTCACACCCCGACGATGAGGTGGAGACCATGTATGAGGATATTTCCAGAGCCATGCATGGCTCTAAAACTCACTTCACCGTTGTCATGGGGGACTTCAACGCGAAACTGGGCAAACGAAACGATGATGAGCTGCGAGTGGGGCAATTTGGAGTTGGACGTCGAAACCACAGGGGTCACCTACTGGCCAGTTTTATGGAGAAGGAAGGCCTCTTTATGATGAATTCCTTCTTCAGAAAACGTGAGCACAGAAAGTGGACCTGGCAGAGCCCTGATGGTGCAACAAAAAATGAGATTGACTTCATTATGTCGACGAAGAGGCAAGTATTCAATGATGTCTCTGTGATCAACGCGGTGAAAACCGGAAGTGATCACCGTATGGTAAGAGGCACATTGAACTTGAATATCAAGCTGGAAAGATCTCGACTGATGAAGTCTACGCTCCGCCCAGCACCGATCCAAGTCCAAAACCCCGAGAGCTTTCAGCTCGAACTTCAGAATCGTTTCGAGTGCCTAGGGAGCTCCGTGGACGATTATAACGATGGGTTCGTGGAAACTGTCCATACGGTCGGGTCCAAGTTTTTCAAGACCCGTCGTACAAATCGAAACAAGAGGCTCTCTGATGCTACTTTACAGCTCATGGAGGAGAGGCGCGAGATGATTCTGCAGTCTTCAGACGATGCGCTTAAATACCGGCGGCTCAATAGACAGATCTCTAAGTCCTTGAAAAGCGACCTTCGACTCTATAATACGAACCGTATTAAGGACGCAATAGAGCAGAATAAGGGCTCCAAGGTATTTGCTAGAGATCTGTCTATTGGACAGAGCCAGCTTGCGAAACTGAAGACCAATAATGGCAGAATCGTATCCGCCAAACCTGAGCTGTTGAGAGAGATCGAGAGTTTCTATGGACAGTTATACACGTCAACCAGTAACCCCGTTACGAATCTAGCAAACGACCCAAGAGCTAGATTGACCCGACACTATACCGAAGACATCCCGGACGTCAGCTTGTACGAGATTAGGATGGCTCTGAAGCAACTTAAAAACAACAAGGCGCCGGGTGATGACGGAATTACGGCTGAACTCCTGAAGGCCGGGGGAAAACCTGTTCTTAAGGCCCTCCAGAAGCTTTTCGATTCCGTCATACTCGAGGGTCAAACGCCACAGGCATGGAACAGAGGTGTGGTGGTACTCTTCTTTAAAAAGGGCGACAATGCCCTGCTTAAGAATTATAGGCCCATCACACTTCTGAGCCATGTCTACAAGCTGTTTTCAAGAGTTATTACGAACCGTCTCGCGCGCAGGTTTGACGACTTCCAGCCTCCCGAACAAGCCGGATTCCGTAAAGGCTTTAGCACCGTAGACCACATACATACGCTGCGGCAGGTTATACAGAAGACCGAAGAGTATAACCAGCCTCTCTGCTTAGCGTTTGTGGACTACGAGAAAGCCTTCGATTCGATCGAGACATGGGCTGTGCTGCAGTCTCTTCAACGGTGCCAGATCGACTATCGGTACATCGAGGTGCTTAAGTGTTTGTACAAAAACGCCACTATGTCAGTTCGACTCCAGGACCAGACCTCGAAACCTATCCTTCTGCAGCGAGGTGTGAGACAGGGAGACGTTATCTCTCCGAAACTGTTCACCGCTGCACTGGAGGATGTCTTCAAGGTTCTGGATTGGAAAGGGCTAGGCATCAACATCAATGGCGAGTATATCACTAACCTTCGGTTTGCCGACGACATAGTTATCATGGCTGAGACCATGGAGAAACTCAGTACAATGCTCGATGACCTCAGAAGAGCCTCCGAAAGAGTGGGTCTTAAAATGAACATGGACAAGACAAAAGTCATGTCAAATGCCCATGTGACACCCACTCCCATGAAGATCGGAGACGCTACGCTCGAAGTTGTGGACGAGTATGTTTACCTAGGACAAATTGTCCAGCTAGGTAGGTCCAACTTCGAGAAAGAGGTCAATCGTCGAATCCGACTCGGCTGGGCAGCGTTCGGGAAGCTACGCAATATCTTTTCGTCCCACATACCACAGTGTCTCAAGACGAAAGTCTTTGACCAGTGCGTGTTGCCAGTGATGACCTATGGTACTGAAACGTGGTCGCTCACAATGGGCCTTATCAGAAGGCTAAAAGTCACCCAAAGGGCAATGGAGAGGGCTATGCTTGGAGTTTCCCTACGTGATCGAATCAGAAATGAAGAGATCCGCAGGAGAACCAAGGTAACCGACATAGCCCGAAGAATTGCCAAACTTAAGTGGCAATGGGCAGGGCACATTGCTCGCAGAACGGATGGCCGATGGGGTCGAAAGGTTCTGGAGTGGCGACCACGTACCGGAAGACGTAGCGTTGGAAGGCCTCCCACAAGATGGACCGATGACCTTGTGAAGGCCGCAGGAATCCGCTGGATGCGGAAAGCACAGAATCGGTCGAAGTGGCGGTGCTTGGGGGAGGCCTATGTCCAGCAGTGGACGTCTTTCGGCTGAAATGATGATGATGATGATAGTTTAAAAATAATTCGGCACACGCACTGTTTTTGTTAGAATACTTGATAATGGATTTGTCATAATCGATTTCCGTATACCTGTTTAAATTAAAAAGTGATTTCAGTGTTTGTACAACATAATTCATTTCTGGGTTATTTCTTTCGTTGCACATAAATAACAATTTATATCTTTTTTCCCGTTATTTTTAGGGTTCCGTACCTCCAAACGAAAAAACGGAACCCTTATAGGATCACTTTGTTTTTCATCAGTCTGTCAAGACCCTTTTTCTCAGGAACGCGTAAAGGTATCAAGCTGAAATTCATATCAAATACTCAAGTCTACTGTCCCTCAGAGCTGTGAAAAAATCTAACTTCTAAGCCAACGCAATCAAAAGATACAGCCGTTTATGCTGCAAATTTTCGACACTCGCAAGGGAATCAAAACCTACAGGGTACCTACTTCCCGTGAACTCAGAATCTTGTAATTTGGTACGAAGCAACGTCTTATAGCACAGATAAAGGAAAAATTGCGGAAAGCATACATTTTTAGATACATCATATAGTACAAATATTTTTAATAATTTTAAACTTACTACCCTTTTCCTCATGAACGCGGTTTGTACGAAACCCTCGGTGCACGAGTCCGACTCGCACTTGGCCGGTTTTTTTATTTATAAAAATATATAGGTACATAACAACTTATAAGTTATAACTAATAAATAAATATAAATAAACCAATTTGGTCTGAGCATCCAAAGTACAAGTGATTTGGGTTTCCTGCGAGGTAATTGCGTAACACAGTAACAGTAGCAATGGTTTTCATTTTGACAGTTGAACAACATTCATTGCGTTATTTAAGTTGTTGAGTAGATAAATTTTTCGAACATATGAAGCAATGGATTAGCAATATCCTTCAAAAACATTCAGATTTTTATTGAAATTGTGTTACACAATTAAGGTACTTGTTTTGCAATCCTAACTAATAAATAATAGAGGTAAATGCGAAAGGAAGTTTGTTACGCTTTCACGCTAAAACGGCTGAACGGATTTAGATGAAATTTGGCTCATGGATAGACCATGATATAGGATACTTTTTATCCCGATTTTCCCCGCGGAATCGAGACTTCTGCGAGTGAAAGCGCGGGGCGCAGCTAGTAGATGGATAATCTTGCAATCACCCGGGCGGTCTATTTGTGAATCTCTATGGATAGTACATCATTTGCCGACTCCAGTGCTCATTCTACAAATGGCAAATGGTCCCTACAAAGTTTTAGTTTTCCCATAAATTGCGTATTCCGATTTTTAACCGACTTCCAAAAAGGAGGAGGTTATATGTTCGTCGCGTATGTTTGTTATTTTTTTTTTCTTTTTTTTTATGTATGTCCATCGATTTCTCCGTCAATTGTGGACCGATTTTGGAAATTCTGTTTTTGTTTGAAAGGGTGTGCTCTCGAATTGGTCCCATATAAATTTTATTAACTTTGCTTGGATAGTTTTTGAGTTAGCTACAAAATACGTATTTTTTTCCCACTTGCTATGTAGATGATATGATAAGTTTCTGTCATTGGTAGCAGGTAGTGGTATTCGAATGTGTGTGGGGTAGGTACCACAACTAAAAAGTGAAAAATAAAAACTTTTTACAAAAAAAAAAAAAAACAACCGACCTCCAAAAAAAAACACTACAAAGTGAAAAATAACTTTAATTTCGGAAGTCGGTGGCAAAAAACGAAAATACAAAACACAAGACACTGACTTCCGAAATTAAAGTTATTTTGCACTTTGTAGTGTTTTTTTGGAGGTCGGTTGTTTTTTTTTTGTAAAAAGTTTTTTTTATGACCGTTTGTTATGCGTAATGTAAAAAGTTGACAGTTTCACTTCAGAAAACTAAACGTTTTCCTGTTTAGCCCCAGGCCCGTAACCCGCAATTGGTAAAGAAGACGTACAGCTGCTTATTTCACTTGTCATGTATGTTTGACATACAACATGGACATGACATTTTTGATATTGCTATTATCTTTTTAAGGTTCCGTACCTCAAAAGGAAAAAAACGGAACCTTTATAGAATCTGTCCGTCTGTCATAGCCAATTTGCTCCGTATCTAATGAACCGAGGTATGTATTTCTGTGACCCAAACACGGATGTGTAACGTAAATAAATGGATTTTGAATATGGGGGTCATTTTTGGGAGGCAAATAAGAAAATTTAAAAAAACTTTTTCAAACTGTACCGTGTGTCATATCAAATGAAAGGGCTTATTGCAAAGATCTCATAAAAAAATACTTTTAAGAATATTTAAGAAAATTGATGAAAATTTACTACCGAAACTACTGAGCCTAAATTTTTTTTAATGTACAGAGAATGGTTCTTTACTCATAGATTACAGAAAAACATTATTACTAGATGATTACAGAAAACTCTATGGTCACTTGGCCAGTTTTTTTTCCATAAATACAAAAATGTTTTAATTTTATGCAAGAGTTAGTAGTCCACGGTAGTACACTCAGCTACACATCAAGCTATACACTTCCAGTTTATGTTGGTCTCGCATTGTAAAGGATTTTCGTACAATGCGAGGTCAGCTTATACTAGAAATGTATAGCTTGATGTGTAGCCGTGTGTACCTAGTAGCACCCAATTGCCTTAGTACGTTGTTTGATGTTTGGTCATCTTCAGTACATGTTAATCACTTAAGAAAAGGACCCAAAAAAAATCTCCTAAAAAGCCTCGCTTTATGTATCAAATTAATATCTCAAATAGAAGGTCCTAGTTCAATCAATAATTAGTAATAATCAAAAGTAATTTCTCAGTAGCAGCCTGGATTCTGGATTTGTGTCTGGTTGATGGCAATAGGCTCGCCCCTATTACCAAATGTTGGTGTACTATAGATACATCTCTGCCTAACCCTTCGGGGATTGCAGGCTCGATGTTATGTTAAGATCTATACTCCGTTTGAAATAAGATTAGACATTTAAACAAACCTTTTTTACAGTTTGTTCAACCGATTTTGACTTCTACACCGTAGGCATAAGGATGGCATTAAAAGCAAAAAAAGTGGTTACAAACCAACTGTTTACTGCAGCTGTCATTTGTCATGCCACCAACGCAATAGAAGTCAAAATCGGTTGAACGGACTGTAAAAAAGGTTTAGTTAAATGTCTAATCTTATTTTAAACGGAGTATAGTTAATTTCAATATAATTTTATAGACGTAGATTTCAAACTACTAAAAACTTTCAACCAGGACTAAATACTTACTCTAACTCAAATTAAAACCTCATTTTAATTACTCCAACGCTTACCGAGTCTCTCTAATATAATAACAAAAATGTCTGTCCGTATAAAACTCGTATCAAGCAAATCTGTTTCTAATATCATCGGATAGTAGTTTGGAGCGCCTTGCAAGAAACTTATGCGCTCGACTTCGTTCACTTAGTTACGTATATTGCAGTTAGCTACAAAGTACAAACTACAACTACTGCTTATTAACCGACTTTGGAGTTTGTAATCAAATGACAGAGAATTTAGTTCTGCGGAGATTTAGGAGTTTCATGGTATTTCTTTGTCTTAGATGTTGAAATGATACTGAAATAAAGTAATAATTTAAATGTGCATGTTGTTGTGTGTCAGGACTTAGCACGAACGCGCGGCGTAAACAGTTAAAACAAAGTAAATATTGGTGCCGATTCCCTTGTTCACAAACTAAACTAAATTTAAGTTCAGTGCATCTTTTTCTTTCTATTTCATTAAGAAAAGGACAGAAGATAAATTTTAGTTTAGTCCTGTCAAATTAATCAGCGCTTGACGTAAATTGACGTAATTTTAGTCGGCAAGTTTTTAATCACGTCTAAACTTGTATGGAGAGTGACAGGCGATGATTAATTTGACAGGACTAAACTAAAATTTATCTTCTGTCCTTTTCTTAATGAAATAGAAAGAAAAAGATGCACTGAACTTAAATTTAGTTTAGTTTGTGAACAAGGGAATCGGCACCATTATTTATTTATTTATTTATTTATTTAAGTTTTCATGCACAACATAACAGAATGTATATATGCAAAACGGATATTTTAAGTTTTAAAATCGTTCGAATTTACGTAAGTGCTCATACACACGAGCGGCAGCCGTCGACACTCGTCGATGGCTCCAGTTAGGTACCGCTGTCGTTGACGCGTGCCGCTCGTCTGTATGAGCTCTTACGTTAACGTCGCGCTTTCGTGTTAAGATGCTGATAAACTTGAGCAATCATTTGTAACAGAAAAATGAACAGAGCCAAGCATAGAGCCAAACATCGCTACGAACATTTTCACGATCATTCTAGCGAATGCTCGTCAAAAAAATATTCTTCACGAAGATGTCAGACTTGGTCGCATGGCTCGGCTCAGCAAAAAGCTCGAAACAAATTTACTGTCCTTTCGCTAGAATGCTCGCTAGAATGCTCGCTAGAACGCTCGCTAGAATGCACGCTCCCGTTAATTTTTTTGTAATGTAATATTCGCTAAAATGTTCATTACAAGAATGCTTCAATTCCATGCGTCATGTTCGTGAACGGGCGCCGTCAGTTGGGACTGGTCATCTCTTAGCTGCCAGGGCATATTTTAATTTTTTTGAATTGTTCTTTTTTTATCTTTTTATTACGGACGCTTCTAACGTGCACGTCTTTCTACATTGTTCTCACATGTATAATTTCAACATGAATGATGTAACCAATATTTTGTAACAATTTTTTATTTAAAAGAATGTCCGTGGAGTTTCTTGCCCGTTCTTCTCCATAGGTACCTACTACGCTTTGGAATGGGCAACTAGCTTCATACCTATTTCTGACTGACCGATTCCTTGACAATTCCCCATCCACACTTGACATTCTCCCATACCTATTAACACTGTAATTTGAAAACATTGTAGAAACAATTTATTTTGAAAAGAGTAACCGTGGAGTTTCTTGCCGGCTCTTCTCCATAGGAAGCGACCAATTGGAACCGTGCACCTAGCTTCTGACGTTTCATAAGTGCCCTTGTAGGTTTATTGTGTAATAAAATATTTTGATTTTGATTTTGATTCAAAAGTGCCTGTAAATGGTTTAATTGAAATAAATGATTTGAGTTTGAGTTTGCTCAAGTTTATCAGCACCTTTAGAACCTCGGATGTCAGATTGTGGACGGTGGAGTTACATACGATGACTGATTCATTCTTGATGTGGTGCGAATATAATCGCGTGATTATTTTGTGGAGTACAGGGTGGTACGTCGCTCCTCGCATTGTGAAATAGAATTCGCGCGCGCTTGTGAGGCTGCTGAAATCTTATTCTTTTCTTATGAATCTATAACATTCATATATAATCATTTCATCTAGATTATCCTATACTATTAAATGAGCAATATTTGTATGTATATATATATTTGTAATCATGTTCTCGAAAACGGCTCCAACGATTTCGATGAAAATTACAATACCTATAGGGGTTCACGGGGGTGAAAAATCGATCTAGCTAGGTCTCATATCTGGGAAAATTCGTTTTCTCTATTTTCACAGCCTCGGGAATGTGTTACAACGTTGGTATACCTGGACGATATGTTTATCTATTTTCACCCGAGCAGAGCTTGGTCGACCGGTTACCTCTAGATTGAACGCATAAGGCCGCGTCCTATTTAAAAGCGTTCGTCGCGGTCATGTCACTCTTTGTTCGGAAAACCAGAAAGCGCCCTCTGTCGGCGCGATCACGCGTTTATGTTCACCGAACAAAAAGTTCAACAATCGTGTATTCGCGCGACGATCGCTTTTAAATAGGACGCGAGTTTTTTTTTCGCACACTCGATTTTCAACACTCTGCTTAGCGTCAAGAGTTGAAAATCCTATAGTGAGTTTTTTCGACGCGCTGGGATGCACTTTGATGAATTCTCAACGCTCGGCTCAACAGAGTTGAAAATCCAGTGCGCAATAAAATCCTACCGCTATATTTTTACGTCCGTGCGAACGTGGGCTAAGTAAACTTTTCTCCAAAAAATATAATATTCATTGCACGTGCCGTTACTAGAGTGATTGTTAGTATAACCTAATCCATCCAATGTTCCTTATCTGCACCTGCACACAGCTTCTGGTAAAGCTTTCACACAGTTTCTAAGCTGAAACACCTGTAATCTTGATCAGCATAGTGTGGTGATAGCGATAGGCTACGGTCTCCGCTTCAATCACACAAAGAGCCTTTATACTGGTGTCAACTTGTAGTGATGGGAACGTTGTTGGTTATCGATATCGATAGAATTGTTTGATGTAGATTTTATGAGTATTTGTGCAATCATTCTTGGTGTTGCAATAGTGAATTTAAAAGGTTAAAATTTACGTTATTTTGAGTGTAACATCAAGCTTAGAGCCATATCGCACCGAGACGCCATGGCGGCGCAACCAGGTCGCATCGCCAACAAAATGTATGGTTGGCTGCGCAAGCAGACGTCAGGTGAGTCACTCACTCACTATACAATAAGTTAAAAAAACCTGTCCGATCCGAAAGAGGCTCGTAGGTACTGCAATAAAATTACCTAAAAGTTATAAAAAATCCAATTATTATCTTTCATTGCTTCTTCAAAATTGTTTAATTTTAGTTTACATGATTTAAAAACTAACAGACTTAAAATAATAATTCAAAACCAAAGACCCCGACTTTCGAAATTAAAGTTAGTAAGTTATTGCTATTTAAAAATCACATTTGTTGTACCAAAATTACCCCAAAATTCATTAAAAATGAGCAAATTTTCAACAGGGGTCATAAGTTATGACTTGTAGACACTCGCTAAATGACGGCCGCCTGCGCTCCATGTAATAGACCGGTAAAATTCCCCAAGAAAAAAAAAAATAGACGATTTTTTATTTCGATTTTCCTGATAATGACCACATTGATTGTCAGTACGATACCTAACAACATCCTCACGGATCGGACAGGGTTTTTTACATGTTGTGTAATTGTATAGATTTAGTTGGCAGCACGACTTAGCGACGTCGCCATAGCGTCCTGGTGAGGTATAGCTTTTAAAAGACATTATAAGGCCTTAACGCTACGTCACCTCCTTCTGCAAAGCAGTAATGCTCGCGAAGGAGGAGGCGGAACGCGTGATGGAGAGGCAAATTTCGCGCCCTCGCGCCCCTAACCGCCGCAAGAGGAGACGCCCTGGGCGTTGGGAATCACAGACAGATTTCCGGCCACCGTAGGCGCGGGCTTGCGGACGGTGAGCAATAGGTAGCTCGCCGTCTGATAAGGACCAAGCCCGGGTCGACGGCGCGTTGTGTTCCACGCGCGCCTCAAAGAGATGTCAGTAGAATTGACGTGGTCCGCTAGGGCCGATGCTTGCCGGGGTTGCAAATAAGGCCGAAAGGGACATCACGGCCCCCCGGCAACATGGCAACTGAAGGAACACGAGTGGGTTTTAGTCAGTAAGAGTCTGACATGCCCTCCCGCTCCACCGAGAGTGGGAAAAGTTATTTAATAATTTCCCACCCAAAAAAAGGTCTTAACGCTAAACTAGAAGAATTTCAACATTTACTTTGATAAAACTAGCAAATTGAACAATTTTCCTGCAGCGTTTGCAATATCCGGCACGCTTATGGCAATGCAAAGCATTTATTTAAAGGAAATGCCTCGTTGAAGATCTGACTGGCAATATCTACTTATACTGGAGAGTACTAGTTTTTCTGTTATCTTTTCCCATTAAAATGAGGCGTGTCATTGCAAAATGTTTTTATTAAAACTTGACATAATAATGCATCATTTAAAAGCATTCATGCTTATAGTCCTTAACAAATCAACGCGACGTAAACCGATACATAATTATATATTTTGCTATTGTAACGCAAATCATTATAGAAATACGTTGTTATGTTATCTACACGTTCACATTTTATGATGTTATCGTATTTTATGCTCATTGTTAACCACAAAGCATAATTCAGCATCGCTTCAATCAGCGTGTTGCAGTAATTTAATTTAAATCACACAATAAACATTACCGACGTGATTACAAGAATTTTTTGCCGTTTCCTTTCATTACAATTTGTATCAAGCAGAATCTTGCAAGCTAGCACTGTTGTTACTGAGAGGTTATTGAAAGATGAACTCAATAACACTCGGGTCGGATATTAAAACCGATCCAAAGAACTCTCGGCATTTGCGGGACCCAATTAGCCAGTATCATACATCGATATTTGATTTTTATCGATATGTATCACATCACTGTGTGGCGATTTAGAGAAGTGCAATATTTTGGGAGGCGCCGCGACCCGAGTGTTACACACAAAAGGGACGGGACCGCGCCATTGTTGCACCGAGATACCATCCCTCGACTCAGACTTGGAACAAGCACTTAAGACAAATCTCTTAAGGAGATATGGCATCTAAAAATATATTTGATAAGGTCGCATTTAGCTTCTCATCAGATGTAAAGAGGTGATGCGGTTAGAGATTGTTTGCCTTGAAGCTTTCATTTGACATTCCGAGACTCCCAGAATTTAGTTGGGAAAAGTAGACTCCGGTAGGATAATCCACAATTTGAATATTGATTACTACAGAAGATTCAGAATTTTATTGGAAAATGTGCACAAATTGCAATTTCTTCGCAGACAAAATTTACGTAGCAGTTTTGCTGTTACGCATCCTCTGGTGTTACCAGAGTATGCGTAAACAGTTTTTGATCCTGATAAACAGTTTTTGAATTGAAAATTTTTTTAGGCGTGTTGGGCATTTTTGAGATGGGAAAAAACAATTGAACTCGCGACAACGTTACCGACACCTCATTTTTGTTAACGCGATTGTGCTCTTTATTTACATTTTGTTACGGATCAATGTTCTATGCAAATATTTTTATTTTAAAGGTTTTGGAAGTATTTTTTTGTAAATGCAATTGTGCTCTTTATTTAGGTAAGGTTACGGACCAATGCTCTATACAAGTATTTTTCTTCCACCAAGGCGATCTTGTTCAAGTATTCACTTTTGTCGGCACTCCCGGATTGCCACTGGTTTTTGTTGCAAATATCTATTCATTCATTTTTTTTAAATACAATTTGGGTTTGCTCTTGACCTCGATCTCGTCTGATGGAAAGCGTTGGATGAGGACTATGATGGAACAAGCAAGCCCAGAAGATGTCTGTTCCCTCTTGTTTTGAAGGCTGACGGGCTATACGTGGAAGGAATACAGACGCTGGCAGAGAGTTCCACACTTTGGCCGTGCGCATAATAAATGTGGAGGGGAAGCTCTGAGTTCGACTGGTCGGTATATCGACCAAATGTGGATGGTACCTGCAGGGTACGTCTGGTAGTCCGGTAGTGAAAGGGAGAACGTGAGATCAGGTCATGGAGCTCCTGCGCACATTATCAAAAAGTTCAAATTATTTTATTTCTCATAAACCTACATGGGCATTTATGAAACGTCTAAAGCTAGGTGCACGGTTCCAATTGGTCGTTTCCTATGGAGAAGAGCCGGTAAGAATCTCCACGGTTACTCTTTTAAAAATAATTGGCTTTTACAATATTTTTAAATAACAGTAGAAGACTGACAGGCAGGCAACATAAATCAGACTGAAATAGAAGTACCTACTTACACGTGAACTATCAGATGCCTCGAGCCATGGCGGCTGAAGGATTTGTAATATATACTACTATATGAACCTGTAACAACAAAGAACAGAAAGCTCCGTCAAGAGCCTTTGTTTCAACGTTTTCATTAGTTGCTGTAAACTACACCTTTTGAATTTTGATGTACCTTGAAATTATGATACTTAATAATTTTGTAGCCATGTATGATACTCGCAGGGTGATTTTTTGAAGTGAAAACTTCTTTAGGCGCGTTGGGCATTTTTGAGATAGGAAAAAACTATTGAACTCGCGACACCGTTACCAATATCTCATTTTTGTAAACGCGATTGTGCTCTTTATTTAGATAAGGTTACGGACCAATGTTCTATACAAGTATTTTTCTTTCACTAAGGCGATCTTGTTCAAGTTTTCAATTCTGTCGGCACTCCCGGAGAGCTACTGTATTTTTTTCTAGGTACTTTGAGGAAGTTCTAAGTTGTGTTAACTTTTTTTAATATTCTGCCTCAATATAACATTACAACAAACTAAATCATGTAACAATCATAAGTACTAAGGTTACTAGCAGACACCGAAAATATAAAACAAAAAATTGCCCAGTATCAAAAGGTCTAACTCTATTATAGTCTTATTTATTTATGTATTTAGCCTCTTACTGGAACGCAATACAGCAATTACACCAACGAAGAAAAAAATACTTCTTGTGCTGCTTTCCATCCATCCTGTGCGCGGTGGACATCGAACGGTTGGCGATGGATAACGCACGCTCACGCAGCGTCAAGACACTTCTCCTTAGTTCCATAACTCCATCCATATTGCGCACATTAACATAGCTTTGTAGGCTATCGGTAGGCAGGGTTCGATCATAATTATCATCATCAGCATCATCAGCCTATAAATGTTCCCACTGCTGGGACACAGTCCTCCTCTCTGTGAGAGGGAGTGGGCCGTAATCCACCACGCGGGCCCAGTGCGTGTTGGTAAATGTCACATGTCTTCGAATTTTCAGTTCTAGGACATGCCGGTTTCCTCACGATGTTTTCCTTCACCGTTTTAAGAGCAGTGGTGATGAAATAATTTACACAAAGTAAAGCGCCTGTCTGGGTTCAAACCTACGACCTACAACTCGTAAGTCGCGGCCGTTACCATTGAGCCACCACTGCTCTCGGCTCGATCAGTATGATTTATTCTTATGTAGGGGCGAATAACTAAGTCAAATACCTAAAGAAAGACGCATAGTGATGAGACAAGGTCTGTGGTCTTCTTTCACCGGTGGCAATTCCTTTGAACAGTGAATCTGTATAATTATTGTACGTGAGCGACAGTGTAATAAGGACTGTGCTAATGCCGCTGCTGTGGCTGCTGAGACCCTTAAGCGGCGCAAATACTGTAACCATAAGGGTAACCACAGTTTTGAGCCGTTTGGTGTCGAAACGCTCGGATCAAGAGCCCGACTGCGCGTCTCCTTTTTAAGGTATTTCTTGCTGACTGGTCGACACTTCACGTGACCAGAGGGCTGACCCGTTCTTTGGCCATTCAATGTGGCAATGCTGCCAGTCTTCTGGGCACGTTTCCGGATGACAGCGATGCGGATGAGTACTTCGACGACTAAGTTTCCTTTTGTCTTTTTATTTATTTGTATAGTTAGTTAGTTCGTCATTTAATTTAGTGTTAGATTGTATATAAGATTTATATGTAAAGATAAAAACCGAAACTCAATAAGGACTAAGTTGTACAAAATTAATGATTATGTAGCTTATCAAAGTAAATGCCACATTTTTTCGTTGACTTATTTTGTTGGCTCCAATGTTTATGCCAATAGCCATATCCAACTTTCCACCCTCCACGATTCATTCCTTCTAGCTGCATTGCTACGTAGAGCGCTAAAGTTTGCTGTAGGCCGTTTTAACACCCCAAAAAACACGGTTTGTGGCCATGTGTCTAGCTCTAAATGAAAAACAAGAGAAAAACAGCACTACCTCTGTTTCTAGAAGGCAATTTTTGTGAAATTAAAATGCTTTCTGGCGTGTAGCGAGCCTTCTTTTTAATGTATGCTTTCCTCGTAGAATTCTGGAATTTGGAAGATATTTTTGCACGAGTTTAATGTTGGAATTGCGAATAAAAGAGTTTCTAAGGAAACTACTTTGAGAGGTATTAAATAAAAGCATTACTTTGCCAGAGAAGAGCATTTGTTTTTCAGCAAAAAATATTTTGTTATTTAATCTTTCTATATTTCTTAACGCCGCGTGCGCAATAGGATTTCCCATCGGCAAATATGATGAACTTCCATACAAACTTTCATCCTATATTTAACCCCTTTTTCAGAGGTTCATGGATGGCTCAGATTTTCGGTGCGTATACAGCATCTCTTCACAGACAATGCCCACATTCCATCTTGCGTGACATGTCCTGCCACCTGGTCCACACCTGGTGTCATCTGATCACGTGAGGACCTAATGGCTGCGTGGCTTATTGGTTGATTCGTACGAATTAACTGGCCCGAAACGGGCGAACCGACACTTTTACATAATATTATTGAAGTGAAAACTTCTTTAGGTGCGTTGGGCATTTTTGAAATGGGACTAAACCATTGATTTCGCGACACTGTTACCGACTCCAGCTTTTGACTATTAAAAAGACATCAACGCGCGATACATTATTTCCTCCACAATAAAAATTTTCAAGTTTTCACTTCTGTCGGCACTCCTGGAGTGTCACTGTTTTTTTTTCTTGAGGCGATACGCGATTTTAATGCACATTTTACAGTAAAGCTAAGGAAAAAGTACACTAACTTTAGTGTATAAAATTCTAAATGTGCCAATTGCCTAATACATATTTCTGGAGTTGTCGATTCGCCCACAAATAAATTAACTTCGTGCGAATCGGCCCATAAAAATAATATTATTTAAAAGCGTTGATTCACTCGTTTCAGGCGAGTTAATTCGTGCGAATCATCAACCAATAAGCCGGTTGCGTCAGTAAACGGTATTAGATTAGCTTTGCAGAATTTTGGGGCAGTTAAAAAAAAAACAACATATACGTATTTTATTTATATTTTAAAAATCCTTTTCGATATTTATATGGAACTTTTCACCTAGTGAACTCCTGAGAACTGATACAGACGAACGAAGAGCAACTAACTCAGTCAACAAATATTTTGTGAGTATAGGAAATAACTTAGCCACTAAAATTAAACACGGTAGCTCTAAATCGTCAATCCCTCCCGGTCCAACGCCAGCGTCTAATTCAATATGTATTCTAGAAACTGACAATGAAGAAGTAGAAAAGATTCTGAATAACCTAAAAACGGATTCAGCAGTGGGAATTGACGGTATCTCCACCAACATTTTGAAATTGACGCGTAAGACCCTAGTCCCTTGCATCACTCACATTTGCAATCTAACAATTGCAAGTGGTATTTTCCCCGACACGTTTAAAATAGCACTCGTTCATCCAATACATAAGGGGGGGGACAGGGATAGTGTTAACAATTATAGACCAATTTCCGTTTTACCAACTATGTCTAAAATTTTGGAGAAGATCCTCAACGATCGTTTGCTTGGCTATCTGCGTGCAAATAATATTCTTTCAGACAGTCAATACGGTTTTAGAACTGGTATTTCTACTGAAGACGCGGTTGTGGCTTTCTCTGAAAAAGCAACTAGACATATGGATGGTGGCCAGAAGTGTTTGGGAATATTTTTGGACATATCTAAGGCTTTTGACACTGTCCCTGTCCCAATACTCTTATCGAAACTGGAGCGCATAGGTGTACGCGGTATTGCACTGGAAATTTTTACGAGTTACCTCAAAAACAGATACCAACATGTAAAGATTGGCGAAGTGGTGAGTGATAAGGCAGGCATTGATTACGGTGTCCCACAAGGAAGCATTCTAGGTCCAACGCTCTTCCTCATCTATATTAATGACCTGTGTTCTCTAGCCCTCACTAATTGCTCCGTATTTACCTATGCTGATGATACAGCACTTCTTATACATGGCAAGGATTGGAAAGAAGCTGAACAGCATGCTCAGGCGGCATTAGATATGGTAATGAATTGGCTCGCGAAACATCTTCTTACATTAAATACAAAAAAAACTAAAATAGTAACCTTTTCTATAAGCAAAAAATCTCAGCCCAACACACCACTTGTTATTAAAGGTCATACCTGCTCAGAGCACTCTAGAATTTCCACTTGCACGTGTCCTGCTCTAGCAATAACTCCAAATATAAAGTACTTGGGTGTGCTGATAGACAGACATT
Organism: Agrochola lychnidis; assembly: GCA_963680765.1. Taxonomy (NCBI): domain Eukaryota; kingdom Metazoa; phylum Arthropoda; class Insecta; order Lepidoptera; family Noctuidae; genus Agrochola; species Agrochola lychnidis. The sequence goes on from OY796864.1 coordinate 5,460,364, forward strand.
TGAACTGGTACACTCACGTAGACAACTTGGTAGCAAGAACGCGGAAACTTATTTACATTTTTAAGAAACTTCGCTTTTCAGCTGACACAAATACTCTCAGGTTGGTCTACATGTCTTTGTGTCAGTCACTTCTTGCATACTGCCTGCCAGCATGGGGTGGAGCCTGTAAGACCTACTTCCTTAAATTAGAGAGAGCGCAAAGGGCAGTTCTCAAAGTAATGTACGGTAGGCCCTACAGATACCCTACAGAGGAGCTTTACAAGGAGTGCGAAGTGCTTTCAGTCAGGAAACTGTTTGTGCTTCAGTGTATACTGAGAAAACATCGTGTCCCAATAAAAATAACCAAAAAACGTAGAGCTGATTTGTTTTTCCACCTGTTAGACATAATACCACCTTTGCCGAACACCAGTTCTCTTACCTGAGTCAAAAACTGTATAACGCGATCAATAAACTGCTCGCGATACAAAAACTTAATTTACACAAATGTAAAAACTCAGTGAAAGCGTGGTTGATGGAAAAAAACTACGATGAAATAGAAAACCTTCTATTCTCTTCAACTCAATAGTCCAACACAAACTTCTCATCTCCTTTCATACGTTTGACACTACTCAAACATACACACATACACACCCCAACACACACACACACACACCCCACACTCATCAAAAAAACTCACACACTCACTCATCAAACACTCACACACTCTCAACACACCTCCCCGCACATTTCATGATTGTTATTTTTTTTTTTTTTGTACTTTATCTATAGAAAATGTGCCTTTGTTTTATTTTTCATTGCTTTTTTAATAGCCAACGACATACGTAACGACTTTTTAATGGAGGAACACTGACTCCCAAGTCACAGGTATAAACCTAGTTTGGGAGCCAGGGGACCTATGTTTAAGACACTTCTTCTGTATGTTGTAAATGTATTTAGTGTTTGTAACAATGTTGTAACTTTTTTTTTTTTTTTTGAATAAAGAAAGATATTTTTGTTCAAACATGTTCATAGCGGTTTATATGAGTTTTCTGTCAGTGAATTTCAGATTTTTATTAAAAACCTGCAGACACATACATACATAAACTCACGCCTTCTCCCCATTAGAGAAACTATAGTAGAATGCCACCTTATTTTTTGTAGCTTCTTTTGTATCCAAAATTAACTTTATACATTATAATGTTTGAATCACTCCCAATATTTATGCTCAATAATTTATGCAAAAGGCCTGCAATGCTTTCACCTAAATTGCATAACAAAATCATATTAACCCTTTAGCAATAATCGTGATTACCACTCAACGTCGAACCTAACCCGTCAAACGCGAGTGACACATCACCGCCCATTAACCTGTAACCGCGACCATACTTTGCAACAATTAATCATGAGCAACATCAACGTCATCCACCCCTTGCATACTTAAGTAATTACTTAAGCCTGGTTAAATATTTAAAGTAAGTTGGAGCGTCTCGCGGCGAAGTTTAATGAGCCAGGTATGCTTGAACTATTACTATGGTAATGATACTTCAACATAGCTTGGTATTCTGTTGTTGTGGTTGAGAGCAAAGATTTAAATTACTAAATTTGCCCACACCGTACTAAGACACGAGAAAAAGTGTTCATACTGAGAAGAGTGCGCTCACACATTATTAAGTAGCGTTTTTACGACATTCAAGTTAAGTCATTGCGTCACTGTGTGTCTTATTCTATTTATCTTATGACCTGTTGACACGGTAGGCGAATCTGACGATTTAAATCTTTGGTTGAGAGTATAAGAAAATCAAATTAGTTAGCAGTTTTGCTCGTTGCAATACCTCCTAAAACTATTTAAAAATATAACCCTGTGGTTTTGTTTTTAGAAGCAAATAGAACATGGAATACCCTTTTTTTTCTGTGGGGAAATTCTCATGGATACCCTCTGTCTGGATAGAACGGAGGGTTATGTCGGACTCCAACTACTAAAACCCCATTGTTCATTCTAGTACCATGAGTCGGGGGCCCGGGACATACTTGTACATTCGCCGCACCCCCGACTGATATCAGCCCGCTATGCCTAGCGGGCCCCATCACCAAGTGCGGTGCATCCAATGTTGTTATTCCTTAAATGTTATGTACACCTATAATTTGTGAATACATTAGCAGTACTACCTTTCCAATTTTTTTTTAAATCCATTTGTTGAATGTGTATGCTGTTGGTCTTTTTTAATAAATATATAAAAAATAAAAATAAAAAGTGCGGGCGATCCCACGACCGCTATGGACTAACTCTTAGATTTTCCATCGTTGTTGTTTGTGGAGATAGGAAATTGGTCACCTTTGTTTTACACCATAGTGTACAAGTATTTATGAGTACAGGAAGAATCTTTTAGCGTCGAATGCGGAGGGTTAACTGTCATCATAATGAAACAGAAAATTATTTTACAAAAAAGTTTATTATACAAATTGTGTATTCAACAAAAATGTATTTGTACCAAATACAAATCAAGTAATAAATAATAATAGGTATCATAAAAGCACAATAATGACAATCACTGATGCACTACTATATACTAATTGTATATTATAATAATAATCACCTAAATTAATAAAATACCAAAAATGTATTTTTATTTTAAACTAAAAATGCTGGGTGCAAGTAGTAATTCGGTAGTATCACTACAAAAGGTATGTCCATAAACTACGTCATAAGGAAAAAAAACTTTTTCGAAAAGCTTTCAACACACACATAACGCCTGTGTTCCCCGAAGTGTTAGGCAGAGGTGTACCTATAGTACAACTACATTTCGCCAGTTATGTTTAAATCCCATATGATAATTAACGCACTTAATTATCATACGATATTAACGCACGATAATTAGCGCAACAATTTGACACTAACCTTAATTTGTCATGATATATGTCTTTTTAGGGAGTTAAAATTAAGGCTACACTTAAGCGTTTTGTTTACGAAAAGAAAATAAATCTGCGTTAAATTATGAGAAAACATTTTGTAAGCTATTTGTTCCATTTTCAGGCTTTTGACACTATGAAAAAGCGCTCTTGTTAATAATTCTAAGGCAGACATTAAGACAAGGATGTTTCAACAATGTATTTCTAACTCCCGATTACAGAAAGTCAATTCAATTTACTCCGTTGCAGTGTTGTCAAATCCCATGACAACGTTTATATTACGTTGTCATTTTGTTCATTGAATCACAACATCTACCATGACATTTGACATCATTCATGGTATTAACAAGCTAGGGGTAAGAAGCCATCGTTACATGTATGTAAATCCCCGCTAAATGTCGTATACTATTAACTATGCATGACATTCGACAATTATCTGTAATTTCAAATCTGCCATAACATTATGTCAATCTATCACAACAAAGTAATTGCTATCATAAATATCCAATCCAAAAAGTGATTAAATATACATTTAGTTTTTATATAAATATTCTAATCGTGTAAATAATAGATGATGAATGGTAAACTGTCATTGTTATGATGTTCAGCATTGAAATGACGATAAAAATAAAGAAGCAATCAAGGTGGCTTCATAATTTACGTGATGATTTAGTCACTAGAAATGAATTCATCATAGCAGTCATCATTTATTTGATGAAGTCATTTGTTATGCATGTCATGCCTGTTAAGACGTGCTTGTGTATTGGAAAACTTCGCTTTAAGTAAACCTTAATCGGAGATTTGTAATATTTATGTAATCTTGTGATGATGAATGTTTGTATAACTATTTAAATGCGTCAAAAGAACGAAGATAATGCAATTTTTGTTACATATTTCAGTATACAATAAATATTCAACATTAAAAATATATGTGATGATTTTTTTATGAATGCTCGATCGTAGAGAAAGTATAATACAATATTTAAAAAATCATATTTAACATGCTATTCAATTTGTTCAGGAGCAGCATCAGTTAACTAAATACAAACGTAGTTTATGGACGATGGTTTATTTATATTGGTCCCACACTAAACTTAAAAACTACTAATTATAAAATGTGGACACTTAATACAAAAATACTGTTAAATATTACCGTAAATATAATTAAATAAATTAAAATTGATGCAGGTAGTTGATGTTTTCAGCACAGAGAAAAGTGAATTTAGAAGTACAGTCAGTATCAAAGGAGCTTGAAGTAAAATGTATAAATTAAAAAAAAAACATGTCAAGGATGTGAATAATAATTAATTCTTAGATAGTTCAAACCTTGTGCTGATAAAATCAACATTACCTCGCCCAACATTGAATACATATTTTATTTTTTTTACATTTTTATTTAATGAGTATCCACCTCTGCAATGCAGAGCAATGTGAACGTTTTTTTTTAATATAAAAAATAAGATATGATTAAGTAGAAATTAAGTGATTTATGTATCATATTCGAGTTAAGTAAACAAATAAATTGTAATGTTTTTGACCGTAAATTATTTTGTTAACTTTATTAGTGCCCAATCACACAGTCATATTCAGCAATTGCATTCCGACGTTTCACAACCGATTAAATCATACACTGACATTTTAAAATGCGGTCATAAGAATGAATATTGGATACTAAAACACAATGTATCAAAGGAAAATGGAAGGAGACTGAAGTTCGTCTTTTTGTTCGAAAAGGTCGTAAAATTGCTATTCGATTTTGTAATTTATAGCATGTTGGCGAAGTCTAGATTCCCACTGAGTGTTCAATGAGTTTTAAGCGAAATGGAAAATCATTTTATACACTTTGTTTCCCCTTTGATTTTTTACTCGCATGATATTGCATAACTTTGCAGTGACAAAATATTTACTGCTAATTACGTAATACACTAACAATTGAAATGTCTTTCATTTTGACAATTCGACAACATTAATTGCGTCATTTACGTTGTCGAGTAGACAAATTTTTCAAACATATGATGCAATGGATTAGGAATTTCTTTCAAATCCTTTGGATTGTTAAATTGTATTACGCAATTGGTGTGTTGGTTTACGATTGCTAAAACGGATTGTGTATTCGGGCACTTACGAATTACAACTTAATGGGTAATTGGAAGATTAACAAAAGTGCTTCCAAAGTTACTAATTTAAAGCACTGTTGTAATGGTTTGGTAAAATTGTTTTTATTACAACATAATTTACCATTTAGCGATAAGTTTTTTACATTTCTGATAAGTATTTGAAATGTTGGAAGAGATACTTAAATTCGGGAATTGAAGTGATTTTACAAAAAGGCTTAAGTTTTTTAGAAGTAAATTGTTCGTAAGTTAGATAATGGCTTGGCTAAGTGTCTATAATAGTCCACAAAGTTGTAAACGAGAATCAAAGCTCACTGAATTGTATAACTTCATAGAATTTTACGAACAAGAAGTTTCTGAAATATTTTCGATTCCGAATTTAATTTGTGAATCAATATAGTTTCCATATGCCTATGCCTATTAGAATATGTGTAAGGAACTTTTCCGAATTTTTTTCGACGGTTTCTGGGTTGGATCCAACAGGGTAATTTTAAATCTATTGTTTTAATTAATCATTAAGTATTTTGTGTAAGTACTTAGTCTTGTAAGATCAGTAGATAAGTATAATATAAACGTGCATTGTAAAAAAGGACTACACATAATATAACATAACGACACATTGGATCATCTATACAACGAGGTTCTACCGGATCAACCGGTGATCCATTTTGGTGTATTCTTAATTCGTCCCAATAATCTATTCGCCCCAATAATTATCCCTACACTTATAACACCAGCTTATTACTGTCCCACTGCATAGGCCTCTTCTCATACAGAGAAGGCACGACCATTGATCACCACGCGCGCTCAAGACGAGTTGGCGATTTCAGACTTATATTATCTATAAGTCCAGGTTGTAAGGAAACCTGGATGTTTTTCCTTCATACATTTCTAATGTCCAAGATAAGTCCCACAGCCACAGCCTCATGCATGAGCGGCGAGGCCCTGCACATGGTGTAAATTTTTTCACAAAGATTTTTTAAGCGAGGGGCGAATACAAATGGGACGAATGAAGAACACACCTTCACAATAAGCTTTAAAAAATCAACTTTTTACAAACCAGGGATTAACAACCCTTTCCTCAATATTACCAGTTGCATTTCAATACAAAAAGTCTAAAAGGTCCCTGATGTCTTTATAATTTTGGACATTAATACCTACTTAATTTAATTTTTAGGATACACAGCCTCAGTTTTTGGCTCTGTTCCTGGAGAGGTCCTCTGCCTCCTCGATCGTGTCTGGTAGCCGCATGTTTCTGGTTTCTGGCAGCATCAGGACGAGGGTACTGGATATCAGGCACATGGCTGCGAAGATCACCGTCGGCATTGACTTGTGGTACAAGGACTGTAAAGTAAAATGTCTAGGTTAGTTTCTACTCCGTTCTGAAATGCTATAGTTTCATATATAATTTTGTTGTTTGGCAAGATTATCTTAGTTTTCTTGTATGTTACAATTTCTATTACGGTTTTCCAATTAGTTTACTGAAAAATAGTAGATTTTTTGCATGAAAAAAGTAAATTTTACACTAAGAATACAATAGTTGATGCAAAACCTTTTACTTATTTTATAATTTAAATTATGTTTTGTGTTGCGTTATGTAAATTATTTTGCATACTATTGTATAGAATCAATTTTATTTATTTTTCTAACTGAACAGACAGCTGTGCTGCTGGGGAGTTTGTTGCGCCACTTCTTCTTCCCAGCTAAAGCACTAGGAAGTGGTGAAGGGTGGGCATTTTGGGGGATCCTCTTATGTAATTTTGACGTTCGAAAAGTGCTGATTCTCAGCCTAGTTTGAATAAATGACTTTTGAATTTTAAATTGTTAATTACTTCGCATACTATAATTGTATGGAATTAAGTTCTTCTAACTTAACAGATAGATATGTTAGGGAGTTTATTCCGCCACTTCTTCCCAGCTAAAACGCTAGGATGTGTTTTAGCTGATTTTTTAAATTAATTCTTAGCCTTTGAATAAATGTATTTTGATATTGAGTGTCACTATCCCGGCTGAACATTTCTCTAGTCCAGCAAAGCCATTATATTGTCTGCTCTTCCCAGAACTCCTTCCTCGAATCCAAATTTAGGATAAATAATTTAATTATCATATAATATAATTTAATTATTATTATTTAATTCAGTAGCAGCTGGGAGTCTGGAATTTTTGCCTGTAGACTCGTACCCTATTACGTGAGATTTAAACATAACTTGCCTAACCCTTCGGGGAAAAAGGCGTGATGTTATTAATTTTATCTCCACCCATGCTATAAAACCTCTATAAAAGTTTCTGGAACAGTTAGTTTATTGGCAACATTATAACAGCCAGTCTCATAGTAACCATTACATCATCCAAACGAGTGCTATAATGTTGTACTAAATTTTATTACGCAACTCGTTTCAACGTTGAAACGAGTTGCTGTCCTCCGTTTGAACGTTCAAACGAGTTGCTGTCCTCCGTTTGAACGTTCAAACGGGGGACAGCAGCACCCGCTGCACGCATGTGTGTGTGATGTGCTGCTGCAGGCGACATTCATTTGTTTTGTTGTACTGAATTTCGTGGGATTTTAAATTTATTCTTGATCTTGAATTACAAACATCCAATGGTTTCAGAAACTTTTATAGAGGATTCATATCATGGGTGTAGATAAAGTATTGTATGCAGCTGTTATAATTAGGTATTAAAACACTCATGTGATACTATTATCATACTCGGCTTCGCCTCGTGTGATAAACCCACATTCGTGTTTTAATACCAATAAAAACAATAACAATAATTACAATTGAAAATGTCTTATAACAACTTGCATTTTACTTACCAACAAAGGCGTCATCGGTGCAATAAGCGACCCGATCCTGCCGGCCATGGAACACATGCTGATGAGGGTCTGTCGCATGTTCGTGGGGAACACCTCAGACACGTAGATGTACACGGAGCTGTAGGCCAGGGTCACGCTCCATTTGCCGATCAGGTACAGGGGGATGGACCAGTAGTCATCTGCAAGAGAAATTGAGGTTATTTGGCTGTCGAATTAGGGTTTTCTGGTAAAGACGTCAGTGGTTAGTAGGCCTAAGTAATGTCAGAAAGTAAGAGTAGTTGTATTAAGAAAAGAAAAAGAGAATTTTTAAGAGCGTTCACCCAAAAAGTTCTGATTAATTTGGCAAAATTACTATATGCAAATAGGAAATATGGCTAACTGGTGTACTAAAATATTAATGATGACACGACATATAATACTGTTACTTTATTATACTGTGGTATGGGCTTGTAATGATAGGGATGAAACGCATGCGAATAGTGGTGAATATCAAGGTGGCTAGAAGGGCCGAGTGACACCAAAGAAAAGATACCTAGCGAAAACCACGTTTCTTATTTAACATTAGGAAGGTCCATGCTCGTTCTATTTGCACAGTGTCCACATCTATATATCACCGTAAGATTGAGAAAACCGTTAGTTTATAATCTATCGGTATTATTTCCGTTAGATTATAAACTGTCAAAAAATTGTGAACTGGGTGAAATGGGTTAGATTAGATTAGAACTGTGACCAAACGCGCGCGAGCCGAGCGAGCGGAGCAAGCGGTGCCGCGGCAGCGCCCGGCAAGCGCTACTTCCAAGTTGCTCGCAGCTAGGCTGGCTATTTAGTATTAGCGCAAGGTGCGTTACGTCGCAAGCAAGTTTGATACCAGTCTATCTATTCTGTAAAAATCTCACCGTGATAAATTAGGTGAAGTGAGCTGCCAATAGTGTCAATCCTTGCAAGTGACAGCTCACTCCACGCTCACTTCACCTAAGATAACACGGTGAGATGGTTACAGAATAACACTACAGTTCACAATTTGTCGGTTTCCCATGGAAAGATTATAAACTAGCGAAAAAAAATGCGTTAAATTGTAAATGGTTCGTTGTAGTTCACAATTTTTTCGATAGTTTATAATTTAACGGAAATAATACCGATAGATTATAAACTAACGAAGTTCATAATTATACGGTGACATAATATACTAACAATAAGGCTGAAGAGTTTGATTTTTGTTTTTTGTTTGAACGCGTTAATCTCTGGAACTACCAGTCGAATTTGAAAAAATCTTTGCACTGATAGCCCAAATCTTGGGGAAGGCTATAGGCTATTTAACATCACGCTAGATCCCTTAGGAGCCGAGCAAAAAGAAAAAAAGTCAGAAATAACGCTAAGCGAAAAAGAAGTAATACCAGGCGATGCGATGCGACGGGATGGGGTGGGAGAAGTGAAAACTTGAACAAGATCGCCTTGGTGGAAGAAAAATACTTGTATAGAACATTGGTCCGTAACCTTATCTAAATAAAGAGCAAAATCGCATTTACAAAAAAAAAAAAACATCCAAAACCTTTAAAGTAAAAATACTTGCATAGACCATTTATCCGTAACGTAACATAATAAAGAGCACAATCGCGTTTACAAAAACGAGGTGTCGGTAACGGTGTCAGGAGTTCAATTGTTTTTTCCCATCTCAAAAATGCCGAGAAGTTTTCATTTCAAAAATTTCTTGCGGACGAAGTTGCGGGCAGAAGCTAGTTTATAATAAAGATTAATTAAACAATACTTTTATCGTCCGCGATTTCGTTCGGAAATAAGATCGTGATCGTACGTTTACGAACCTAAGCACAGTGCACACACGTGTAGAATGTTGCACCACATCGCATCGCAAGGTCGACGGACTGACGCGTCAGCGAAGACCGCTTTCACATTGGCGATTATTGCGCGACTATCGAAAGTAACTACACATTTTTATGTTTAGTGATAGATTTTTATTAGATACGTTCGAGTTTAAAAATACGTCAGCTAGTTTTACTCTTCAATCTGCCTAGCCTTTTCCCAATTATGTTGGAGTCAGCTTCCAGTCTAACCGGATGCAGATGGCTAGTTGTACTCTTGTTGATTTCATAAAATAAATTTCATTATACTAATAATAAAGATGAAGAGTTTGTTTGTTCGTTTGAACGCGGTATATCTCTGGAACTACCACCAGTCAGATTAGAAAAATTATATTTGCATTTGATAGCCTCATTTTTCAGGAAGGCTATAGGCTATATAACATCACGCTACGAATCTTAGGAGCCGAGCAAAAAGAAAAAAGATTAAGTAAAGCTTAGCAAAAACGAAATAATAGCGCGGGCAGGCGATGCGATGCGATGCGACAGGGTGGGTCAGGGGGATAAGAAATTTCACGCAGACAAAGTCGCGGGTAGAAGCTAGTTATAGATAATCGCATGTATTTTTCTCTTTTCTTTCTTCATTCAAGACTCCCAATGAGTTCGCGACACAGCTATCTAATAGGTATCTATACTCCATTTGAAATAAGATTAGACATTTAAACAAACCTATTTTACAGTCCGTTCAACCGATTTTGACTTCCATTCCCGTAGGCATAAGGATGGCATTAAAAGCAACAAAAGTGGTTACAATACCAACTGTTTATTGTAGCTGCCATTTGTCATGCCATCAACGCATTAGAAGTCAAAATCGGTTGAACAGACTGCAAAAAAGGTTTATTTAAATGTCTTATCTTATTTCAAACGGAGTATAGTTGTTGACATTTTCACAACAAGACATCCTTCAAAAAATCGGGATCGATTTTTTTTTCATAACATCTTTCAGTATGTATTGGGAATTGAGCCCAACACAACACCTTGCACGCGGTCTGCACGCGCAGGTATCGTGATCAACGCGTCATCGGTAAGCTGAGTTGCGGCGCGGCGGCGACACAGCTCGGTCCGATGATCATTCCATTCCATGGACTCCACCGCGACGGACGATATTCCTCACTCATTTAATTACATATTAACTGTCCGTGAAAGTAATACATATATTTTGTAAAAAGTACGGCAAGTAAACCATTGCCTAAAATACAGTCCACTCTGTAATTGCTCCCCGAGCTAGTTGTTCTGCATAGCCTTTTCCCAATTATATTGGGGTCGGCTTCCAGTCTAACCGGATGCAGCTGAATACCAGTATTTTACATGGAGCGACTGCCTATCTGACCCAGTAACTGGGTAATACGATACCCCTTGGTAAGATTGGTTGTCAGACTTTCAGGTTTCTGACGACCCGTAACGACTGTCTAAGATCCACGAATGACAGCCGGGACCAACGGCTTAACGTGCTTTCTGAGGCACGGAGGAGTCTCGGTATGTAGAAATGGTCACCCATGCACGGACCAACCCCGGCAAGCGTAGCTTAACCTGACAGATCGACCCGAGCGGCTGTTAGTACTTAGCCACGAGCTCCCCGCGCTAACAGTATGATATTGTATGATTACTAAGGCAGGCATTAAATGCTGTTCGTGACTATCCCGTCATGATTTAGTCGCACGATCAGAAACCGCGAATGTGTAACCAGCCTTAAATTAAAGTAAATTCATTATATCCGCATTTTGTTTCCGTAGTAAACAAAACATGTTTACAAACGTATTATATGTTTACTATTGAGCCGTTATTTATATTCTAATGTTTTCTTAAGGCTTGTTTGTGTACTGCGATAGCCTTGTTGATATAATGATTTATAATTGAACTATATAGCTATACCACGCGGTTTTACCCGCATAAGTCTCGATCCCGTGGGAATATCGGGATAAAAAGTATTCTGCCGTAACCCAGGTCATGGTCTACCCATGTGCCAAATTTTATCCAAATTCGATCAGCCGTTTTAGCGTGAAAGCGTAATAAACAAACTTCATTTCGCATTTATAATAATTAATTATTAGTTAGGATAACTGTTCGTAGTTTGGGTTACGAAATCAATCGGTAGATACTCTAAAATGAGATAATATATTTAACTTATTCGTGCCTTTAATTTTTAAGGTTCCGTACCTCAAAAGGAGAAAAACGGAACATTTATAAGATCACTTCGTTGTCCGTCCGTCAGTCTATTAAGACCTATTTTCTCAGGAACGCGTGGAGGTATCAAGTTCAAATTAATATCAAATACGCAGGTCTATGTTCCCTTAAGCTCTAGAAAAACGGACTGCATTTCAACTGCAAATTTGCAGTTTAAATGCAGTTAGTACGACTGTACGACTGTGTGTGTTTATTGCAGTCGTACTTACTGCATTCAAACTGCAAATTTGCAGTTGCAAAGTATACAACATGTAAAAAAAACCCTGTCCAATCCGTAAGTGTTGTTAGGTATCGTACTGAGAGTCTATTTATGTAGTAGTTTTCAGGAAAATCGAAAAAAAGTGTCTAATTTTTTTTCAATGGGGAATTTTACCGGGTTATTATTACATGGGGCGGGGGCGGCCGTCGTTTAGCGGGTATCTACAAGTCATCATAACTTATAACCCCTGTTGAAAATATGCTAATTTTTTATGGGTTTGGAGTAATTTTGGTGCCAAAAATCAGATTTTTATACAGCAACAACTTTTTATTTTCAATAATAATAAGATTTTGTTATTGCAGTACCTATGTCCTTTCGGATCGGACAGGTTTTTTTTTTTACATAAAAATTGTATTAACCACTGGTTTAAAAAACTTACTAGGTCCCGGCAGCAAAAAGACGATGGGATTTATTAGAAAATAGAGCAGCAGTATCCTCTTTTATTTTTATAAAACTACGACATCCAATCCATTTTTAGCAAGCTTGATGATTATTATTTTTATTTACTATTTATTACAATAGCCTTACGTTGACAGGCTGCTGGTAGCTGTTCAGTAATAGACCTTACGAGCTCATGTAGTTATAATAAAATGTTAAAGGGTTATGTCCTTTGCCCATCAGAGTGACAGTTAAGGTTGAGAAAAAATATATGAAATAAACAGAATTAAATATTGTTACTAATAATTAGTGATCGGAGTAGGTAGATTGATTTGGGGTCAATGAACTGGCACGTATATATTAGTATGGATATGCCTCCGGGACTCCGGGATTTTGAAATTATTAAGATTTTTTAATGGAATTTCAAATGTTATATTTTTAATAGTATATAATATCGGCCGTCGGCCTTCTATAGTAAAAAACTATGGTATGGCTAAACTTGAGTAAAAAGTAGCAAACGTAAAGTGGGATTCTATTAATAATAGTTAGTTACTGTGGTGCGTGCGACGAAAGATGGGACTTACCTCTCCGCTATCCTACTGACGCACAGTTGTTGAAATTTCTAATGTAGTAGTTTAAAAATCCTTACTTTTACAATATTTGATTCAATCCCGTAAGTACCAAAATGAAATCCCGGAAAAAGGCTTATCCATGTTATGATTTCTATGACTATTCATGATGCGAGTACGTAAAATCAATCTACTTACTCCGATCTCTGCTAATAATATTATGTTCATTGCGAAAATATTAATTTTGGGTTTTAGGCGCAAAATGCCCAATTCTCAAAATGGCAACTGACATAATGGCAAATTCTCAAAATGACTAATTTTATATCACGAGAGCGTGGCCAACTGGCGATATATTGGAGTGTATGTTTAATAAAATCGATTAATTTTACGATTGAACAAGAATTACTGGCAACCACATTATACTTATTATAATATTATGGTATTGACCTAGTTTCCTTTATTGGTTTTAAATTGTTGGTTAAAAATATCTCATCATTAAACCAGTATAAAAATAGAATGAAACCTGGTTAGGAAGTTTTTCATGCGTTTTCACTAGTGATGCAACGAATACGAATACGAATATTCGTATTCGCCGAATAGTAGACATTTACCGAATATTCGTATTCGGCGAATACTAATACGAATACTAATATGAATATTTAAAAATTAATATGTTTGTGCGCAAATCTAATTACTGGCAGACTTCGAAAACGCGCGTCGTCGGCACGTAAAAATACGACGTGTGCAAGGGCCTTAACCGCAACGACGACGCGATGGGGGACTCCCCGGCCATAGTTTATACAGTGCCGCGGCCCGGGAGTTTTCCTATCATTACGAACCATGGACTGATTGATTCATTCATTCCTTTCATTTCATTTGTCAGTCGAAAGCACAAGTCAAGCAAAAGAGTATTGTTTTATTTTCTGAGGTTGCTGTGAAGTGAAAGGAGTTGAAGTTGAATAGAAAATGTCTTCTCGTAAACGAGATCAAAGTGACATATGGAAACACTTCGATAAATTACCAAATAAGTAGTTATATGGTCTGTATTTCTTTTGTATGAACAAAAGGTAGGATAGTAAGTCCTAAGTAACTTAGACGAACGTTAGTAATAGCTGCGTCTATGTAGTACTAGACTATTAGTCTTTTATTACCATGGCGAGATATTCGTATTCGCCGAATAGTAGGTTTGATATTCGTATTCGTATTCGTATTCGTAAAAGTAGTATTCGTTGCATCACTAGTTTTCACTAATGAAGTGATTCAACTTAAACACATATCATCGCCCGGCATCCAATACCGCGAATGTGACATTTTTGACGAAAATCATTTTTAAATGCCGGATCACGTATCTGCCGGGGATACGAATAAGGCCGAAAGGGAAATCGTGGCCCCCGGCAACATGGCAACTGAAGGAATGCGGGTGGGTTTTATTCAGTAAGAGTCTGACAAGCCCTCCTTCTCCACCCAGAGCGGGAGAAGTTATTTGATAATACTCAACGTAAAAAAAAAAGGATCACGTATTTGAAAGTGTAGAATGAAACAAAATAAAATCTGATTTTCGTCAAAAATGTCACTTTCGCGGTATTGGATGCCGAGCGATGACATACTCTCAACTCTTTAAAGGCAAGTCTAAAAACAAACAATGTTACAATATGTACTTACTTCTTGGCAAGAACGCAAACAGCAAGCTCATTAACGAACAGGTCAGGTACGTGGCCACGAGCGTCTGCTTCCTTCCATACTTGTCCAGGACTATCACAACCACGATGTACGCCGGAATCTCCACCAGGGTCACCAGCATAAAGCTCACGTACCTATTACTGCTCAATGACACAGAGTTAATCGACAACCCATAGTAAACTAAAGAACATGTCATCCACAAGAACGAACAAATCATTAATCTTTTCCATATTATACTAGATCGTATTGCCTTTGAGAACTGAGACTTCTTATCAGTAGTTTGACTTTCAACCTTCAACAGAGGATCTCCTAAAGAGTCCAGCTCAAGTTTTCTGGGATCCAAATTGTTGATTTTAGCTGCTTTTTTGAGGACGGTCACGGCTTTGTCTCTTTTGCCTTTACTGAGGAGCCAGCGGGCGCTTTCATTCATAAACCAGATGTAGATGACGACGATTAGGGCTGGACAGTAGAGGATAAGGATGTAGGTACGCCAGCTGTCGATGACCCAAGCAAGGAGGGCGATGAGCACCACGCCAATGACGAAGGTCATATTGCACATGGCGGATACTATGACTCGCTGTTTGAGGCCGACCAGCTCGATAACTGTAAGGAATAAATTAGTATCAATATGGGCAAGTCGTGAGAAACGCCGTACATGGAAAACGATATTGAAGATAGTACGTATTGTGATGTCTTTCGTAATAGGTTTAGTAGAACTTAAAGCGGAATTAATAAAATAATGTTTTTATTGTTTTAAGGTTTCGATCGTTCTTGAGCATGGTGTTATCGATGAATCACTCCATCTATAGTGTCTACATTAATTAGACATGTATCTCGAGATTAAATCGTTAATATACGGCAATCTTTAAGATTATATCTTGACGATGGCTGACAACATCGATTAGTGTAGGTATTTATTATTTTACTAACATTACTAATCGTTGTGTGTACAAATTATCTATATGAGACAAAGTATGTCGTAATAGACGGCCTTACAAAATTGTCGAGGTGATAAATACTTCGGTAAAACAAACTTTACCCATAGGCCGATAATCTAGGAATCTCAGGAAAATTATTATTCCTATAACTTTTTATAACTGCAAAAATAATATTATCGTTCCAAGTTGGCAACTAGCTAAGTTGTTGAGTTTCCAAGTTGTTAACTTATTCCAAATGGTTTCTCTAGAGAAGCAAGTCAGCTCCTCCGAATGATAGTGTTTTAATGTTATGATACTCCTGGACCTATTACCAAAATCATAGAACTAATGGAAAATTGGACATAATAATTGATGGCTGAAGTGAAATTATAATAACTTAAAGAAAATAAAATATACTTACTAAAAACATAAGCCGACGGATACAATCCACCACCAAACGCTGCCTCCAAGAAATGTAACGCTACATAAGTCAAATAATTTGGTGCAAACGATCTCGAGAAACCAAATATGAAGCTGGTGGTTGCCGCGAAGCCAACGGCCACTTTCCTTCCAAACCGGTCAGAAATGGCTCCGGTAAACAACATGGCAACGAACATCCCGCAGTTGTGAATAGTCCCCACTAAAGCCCTCTTCCATTCCTGACAGCCGAGGTTGAACTGAAAGGTGAAGAAGACTTAGAAATTGCTCAAGTGTCTTATAATTAAGTAGCATGTTTAGATCGTGGAGTTTACATATTTGGCGCAGTGGCGTCCACCTCCTGTACTTCGATTACTGCGGACAAATATAGTATTATTATGTAAAGCCAATAACTTTATTACGAGTCTACGTGTAATTTGTCAGAAACTTCAAATTACATATGGACTCGGACTACAATTGCCCACATAATGCAAAACTCTTGGGCGAGGTAGTAAATGCAAAATAAAATGTATCAGATATAAATGAAAATGTACTTTTCAATGATACAAGGCTCTTTTTTGCCAAAATAAACAATATTCACAGAGCAGTTGACATGAGAAAGTGGAATAAGTAAACAGACACAGTCTCATATTATACAAATAAGGATAAGAGTTTCTTTCGCAAATATTTTAGTATTACTTCACGTAAGTACTTTTCGAACGAGAAAACATTCTCAGTTTGTAGGCTTGATATATCAACTGCTATGCTTAAAAGGCTAGACAGTATTCTCGAATCTATATTCTAGAATGAAACTCAAGCATTAACCTCTACTCCAATCTAACAATTTAAGTTAGTTATTAATGCATGAGTGAGTACATATTAAGAAGTGGTGAAGGGCGTTTTGGGGACAGCCGTTTGTAACTTTTGACGTTCAAAAAGTGCTGATTCTCCACCAAATTCTTGATTCATTTGAGTATCGTTCTAGAATACGGGCCTTAGACCAAGCATTTCGAACATTAAACCAAGCATTCGTTTTTTCAAGGCATTCAAAATAAAACTAAGTAAAATTAAATTAATACTATTCTTTGCTACTGACCTCTTTAACAAGTGAATACTCGTCTTCATAGACAAATCTCTCACATTCCATGGTTTTGTTCAACTCAAAGTTGTGGGGCAGACACTGGAACTCCGAGTTGTTAAGGGGTATGTACATCTTGCAAGGCTCTGGTTTGTCGAGTATGTTGTTCGTCGGGATGGCGTAGTTGATCCAGGAGGTGTCATTGAAGCGTTGCTCACAGCCGTCAATCTCGCATCTGTGGACAAAATTAGAAATTCCATCAAAAACTTAGCCTTATTCTTCATTACAAGCCTTGGAAGCTTTCGTCTACAATCTACAACCAATTTAAATGGCGACTTTGTTGTACGTTATCATATGTTTTTATCATTTGAATCTTGGATTGCGTGCAATCTGCAGGTAATTGGAATAAGTGCAAAACATTTGTTACAAAAAATAATGGGAAAATCCTGATAAACCTAGTAAACAGACCAATTAACGTTTGTCCTGTTTTTATAATACCTAATAGTAGAGAAGTAACAAAAACTTATAAGGAAAATGAACTCGGAGATTATTTTAGTACACCACGAGAGCAACAACCGGAGCAAATTGAAACAGTACGTCAGGTTCCGATCCTTAAATAAATTTAAAAAAGTATAGTTCAATCACCTATTTATAACAAGACAGAATGATCTGAAGTAACTTCGATATATAATTAAAATGATCGAGCTAACTGTTGACAAAGGTTAAATATTACACTGGCCATCTATGTTAAATCTTTAGAAAATGGAGAATGAAAGAAAGAGAGAAAATACGTTTATTTGCGATAAATATGACGTAAAGAAAGAACATAAAACAAAAAAAAAACAAGTTGGGGAAAAATATGCGCCACATCCACGCAAAACGGCTATCGCTCAGTATAATGCTGCGACCAAATTAGATTAATTTTAATCAAATTAGATTTGTTACAGCTGTAGTGGCAATCATGTCATTTGATTTAAATAGGTCCTTATTTTCATTATTTTGTTTATCTTATATATAGATTCTTTTCTTTTAGATTTTGTGAATGTGAGAACGTTGTAGACTGTAGACTTGTGGACCATTTTCTATTTTACTAAGTATCTGGTACTTGTTGATAGGCCAAAACTGTCCACCCATACCTATTAACACTGTTATTTGAAAACATTGTGGAAACAATTTATTTTAAAAGAAAAGAGTAACCGTGGAGTTTCTCGCTGGCTCTTCTCCACAGGAAGCGACCAATTGGAATTGTGCACCTAGCTTCTGACATTTCATAAGTGCCCTTGTAGGTTTATGTGAAATAAAATATTTTGATTTTGACCCTATGCGAAACAGAGTCCCAGCGCTGGTTTTCAGCGATAGCGTTGATGTTATGACGTCGACCGGTGCAGCATACAATGAGATATAATATCAAATATAATATTTAAAATGGCAACATTCCGTTCAGTCGGCATCGACTCGCGCGCCGCCGGCTTAGAGTAATCTGTGCGCGCAGCTGTCAGAAAACTATTTGTATGACGTTTTGATAGAATCTGAAATTGCAAGAGTAACTCAGTACTGCCTATCGAACTTTCGTTTTTATAAACCATTCATTTAAGACCACCATGATGCATAAATGGATCAAAATCTGAGCATGCGTGGTGAAAGAAACTACACGCATTAGTTTCTCTGTATGAGAAGAAGCGTTTACACTGCAGTGGGAAAATAACAGACTGGTATTATTGTTATTACAACTCTTAGTTAGTTAATTGATTCAGGCGTGACCTTGCAGAAGTCTATTATAAAATAGAATAGACGTGGATATATTCACTCTGCGTTCAGCGCTCGGTGTGGCAACACGCCGTATTCGGGTTCACGACAAGTCAATCAATCGTCATCCTGAGGATGCCTCGTTGAGAGGTGAAACATGTGTCGATTTCTTTCAGGAGTTTTTTATGGCTCTTTAGAAATAGCTAAGCGGAATAGGTTACTAAATATATCCACGTCTATTGTATTTTATACTCTTAGTTGTTGGAAAAGTTAAATTAATGTTTCATGTTAATGAGTCATTCAAGTGTATAATATAAAGTATCATATTACCAACAGGTGTAATTAATACTTTTGATTGCTAATAATTATGACTGTATATAGTGGTATCGGGCATCAATGCAATAAATGGCTTTGTAATAAAAAGGTTGTTAAAATAGCGTTATTAATATTAGTTTTATAAAATTTCACGAAGTATGCAATCGATGTTAAAGTGAATAATACTGAGTTTTATGAAGAAATTACAGAAGAAATTTGTAACAGGATAACAAAATTCTCTCTTTTTTTTATTAAATTACGTATTTACAACTTACTTTAAAAGTGTTTATACTGAAAGTGGGCAAGGTCGTAAATAGCTGTCAAATATTTCGCTTTGTTTTGATACATTGGGCAATATTACATAACATCATGCCTTGTTTCCCCGAAGGGTGGGGCAGAGGTGTCCTTGTAACAGGTACACCCACATTTCGCCAGTTATGTTTAAGTCCCATGTAATAGGGGCGAGCCTATTGCCATCAACCGGGCACAAATCCAGACTCCGAGCTGCTACTGAGAAATTTCAGATAGAAAAACCCAATAACACTTTGCCCCGAACCGGGAATCGAACCCAGGACCTCATACTCAGCAGTAGCGCTTGCGACCACTAGACCAACGAGGCAGTCTAGTCTGGGCAATATTACTGTATGGAAATAAGAAATATGCCTAACTAGTGAACTAGAATATTAATAATGAATTGCACACACACACACAGAATTTTATCTTGTAACCGTTTTTGGTGTAAAAAAGGCATTTGGAAAGTTTCCAAATTAGTACTTTTTGTACATCTAAAACTAAATATTCGGTGTTACGATATTAATTATTGCATTTTATAATCTATATTTTAGTTCAATAGTTAGCCATATTTCTTATTTCCATACAATAATATTGCCAAATTAATCAAAACAGTGAAATATTTGACAGCTATTTGCAACGTTGCCCACTTTCAGTATATACGCTCTTAATCTGTGGCAGGATAGTTATGATAAGAATATTATTAATTAATCCATGTATTTTTAGCTAATTTCCTAGAATAGATGGAAATTATAAAGTACTTTCAGATGTACCTTACATCATTTACGAGACATGGGCTTAATGAGACTTTAGATGAGGTCATTTATAAGGTCCTGAGAAACGAAATTATATTTGCGCAACATCCATAGAAGGTGAAGCATTTATGTATAGCAACTGGCAATTCTAACCGACTAGCATTGTGAAGGTCAGAGGACGATGTTTTATTAATTTATAATGAAACATAAATAATTCAGTAATTGACGTTTGTTTGGATTTTCCACAGTAGTTTTATGAATCATGAAGATTTAATTAGAAATAATAAAAAAATAAAAATAAAAATTAATTAAAAATATATATTACATATAATGATTTTTATTTTTTATTTTAATGATTAATTGATGTTTTAATTAATTCTTAGATTTTGTGATAAAATTTTACCAATTTTAATACTGAATAAATATTTATTATTTTTAATTAAGTAGTTGTATATTTCAACTGGAGAACCAAGAAACATTTACGGCTAATGGAGAATCTAAAACGAACACCGCACAGTAAATTAGATTAAATCACATAAACAAAAAATGATTATTGGGTCATTTGGATTAGGTGTCTGCTCATGTTTTGGGTCAAAATAAGGACAAATCGGTCGTTACTAAAAAAACAGACTACTCATTGTTTACATAAGAAGAGAATTATATAGATGGATGTGGATGTGTATAGTTCTGTAAGGATTCACTCAATATTTTCTAAGAAGGAACAAGCTTGGCCTATTTTCTGGCAAAGAATCAGCATTGCCATACATCGTGGCAATGTTACCAGCCTTTTTGGCACTTTTCCTGTTGACAGCGATGCGGACGAATTTTTTGATGCACTATGCTTATTTCCTCTCCTTTTATATATAAATTGTATATTTATTGGTTTTGTGTAAATTGGCTGAAATTTGACGATTATTGTTGAAGAAGTGGGAAAAAATCATGCCGACTAGGAGCTTTACTTGGCGTGCGATGCGTTAACCGAAAAAGATACATCAAATTTATGTTCTACGGTATTGTTCATCTTAAAAAGTTCAACAAAAAGTCTGCAATGGCATATGTTTATCTTCTAAGGATGACCCACAATAACCATTTTTATCTTTCGGAATTTGATAAAAAATTTAATTGTTATTTCCGAAGCTTTTTTGACCGGTATAGTATTAATCCTTATCAAAAAAAAAATATGTTACTTAAATTGGGCATTTAATTTAGATTAAAATATGCTTAACATCATATCATTTAAATGAACTGTTTAAAAGATATCACAGTTTCAAAATTACGCGTTGCAACGCGGGCGCAGCGGTAGGAATCAATTACCTTTTCCTATGTTATTAGGTATGAAATCTCGGTAGTACGTTCCCGTGGGATATTTTCCGACATTCACGCGGGCGAAGCCGCGGGCAAAAGCTAGTACTATTATATATTAAGACTGTTAGTTTAAATATTATGTAAATATTATCTTACTCGTACTGGAATAAATAAAGAAGGAAATATCTTTCAAATAATATCAAAGTCAAACTCACCGATAAGCCAGTTCCTGGGCTTCGAATATGAAGCCACATTCGAAGAAGCTGCTGAGCAGGACAGGGAAGAGAAGTAAGACGAAGTTCAGTAGGTTATATCTGCCGTAGGGTCCCAAGCTTTCGAGGACTGAGTCCAGGTTGATCTCTTTCTTGATTTCCTCCATGGTTTAGGTATTTCGCTCGGCTTCGTGATTATCTGGAAAGAAAAATTGAAGGTTAGTTACATATTTGGCGAATGGAGACTACTTGGATTTAGAAGTGATTTTGTGGATATGCAGCTCAAAGTCAAAGTCAAAGTCAAATCATTTATTTCAAATAGGCCCATGTATGGCACTTTTGAACGTCAAAAATTACAAAATAATAAAATTGATTCTAGTCGCCCCTTCCAAAAGGTAGCTTTCGTATGGAGAAGAATGGGCAAGAAACTCCACCGTTACTCTTTTAAAATGTTTTACAATATTGTTTGTATATGTACGTACATTTGTTAAATAATTATTAAATGTGAAGACGATGCACCTAGAATAAAATTACTATACCACAATTGGTAAAAAAATTAAAAATGAAGCAACAATAGATAATTTAATTTGTGACAGATACATGGTTCTCACATATTTACAAACATTGTAAAAGTAGACGATTTTCCTAAAATGTTACAATTAATAAGTCAGTGTGTAAGGAAGTAATCACAGAATGTAAAATCAATGTCATACTTAAAACACAAAGTAATAAATTTTACAATTAAATTAGCAACCAGTTTGATTTTGTCTTGATTCTAAATTGTCCTATGGAGCAGGACCAGCATGTTTCCAAGCACTCTTATCTTGGATATAATCCTCTAATTTGTAATATGCTTGTTTACAAAGTGTACTTTTTATATGAGTTTTAAATTTTCTTTCATTTAATTGCAATATGTCACAAGGTATTTAGCTATATTAATTATATATACAACGTGTTCCTTTTATATTCTATAACTCTAGGGACCATGTCTCCAGGCGGAATAATGACTCCATAGAGCGTCTAGTGGTGCAGGGCAGAGTGGAAGGTAATAGGCCACGCGGGAGGTCACCAATGAGGTGGACCGATCAAATAAAATCCGCGGTTGGAGGCCCTGTTAATGAATGCGCCAGACTGTCATGTACCAGAACCAGATGGAGGGAGATCGTGAGGCGGGCAACGACTACACCTGCGATTGGACACAGTTCATTGTGACCACGACCGCTCTGTCAAGAGCGATACGAAGAAGAAGAAGAAGGGACCATGTCAAAGAATCAACTGGCATGTGAATTATTTAAAATTGTTTTTTTTTAATCATTTTTCATATAAAATAATTCGACAAAGTCACGATTATTTATGTAAAACACCCTTACGTGAAATATGACAACGTCGTATTTTCTTAGTTTTAATAAATATGAATGATTGGTTTGAATGAAAATGATTTACTCGTACTTATCAGTGAAACTATTGTTATTTTCGAAACTATGTATTTTTGGAATACTTGTTCTAGGAGTTTTTGTAATATTGTTGCATATAGCATATAACACAATGAATTCATTTATTGTAGCGTCAGAAGGCCTCTCACAAGGTGAAACGATGACCTTGCGAAGGCCGCAGGAATCCGCTGGATGCGGAAAGCACAGAACCGGTTGAAATGGCGGTGCTTGGGGGAGGCCTATGTCCAGCAGTGGACGTCTTTCGGCTGAAATGATGATGATGATTCATTTGTTACAAGAAAGCTTTTCTCCTTATCCTATCCTCCTTTTCGTCAATTCCGTACGAGACTTTTAACCAACTTGGTTTCTCAAAACCTCTGTGCAACACAAGCCGCCTATTAATAAAATTGTATCCACTTCCATTTCCTTCTTCATAGGTCTTTTTTTTATTTAGTTAAATATTTCATCGTAGTTGTGAACATAATTCATAATTAATATCTATTTTTATTTTATTTTATTTTTATTTTATACATAATTCAACTAACGATAAATAAAACTTCCTGTAATCATTAAATTCTCTGCTAGTGCTGTGCACTTCTGTGAGTGACGAGTTCACAATACTTATATAACTGTATGTGATTTTTGTATGTGTATGTTTAAGTGAGCAAGTCGTTGAGGTGCCAAATAAATAAATAAGTAATTGACTAAAAGAGTGAGATCAATTTCAAAGATTGCTATCTATGCGTCATTCATTATTTATGTTTATCTTTGCATAACATTAAGATTATGACTGCATTGCTTATCAAATTCGCCTATTGTTTACGATGTACATATTGTACAATTTGATATGGAACTTGCACATGCAAAGTCATGACCAATTAATTCGTCATGCTTTTCAAGATCAGCATTACAGTCATATCGGAATCTTGAGTCGTCTGTGCAACATGAGCCGCCTATTATTGTATTTACTTCATTCTCTTCTTTGTCAGCCATTTTTCTGTTTTTAATATTTTTGTTTTTTAATGTTTTTGTATTTAGCTCATTTTGGATTCTTCTTATTTTATAATTCTTACGTAATTTAACTAACGAACGATGTATTACACGTACTATTGATGTCTTTGTTAGTGCTGTGCACTTCTGTACCTAAGTGACGAATTCACAATTTCTAAAACTGTATGTGGTTTTTGTTTGTGTATGTCTTAGTGAATAAGTCGTTGAAGTGCAATAACAATAAATAAATAAATATATAATATACCTTACACTTACGCAAAATTCAAATTTAAATTTACTCGAGAAATAACGATTGCCACTTATACAAAAGACCTATTTCACAACAATATAGTTGCGAAAAGACTACGTTGTTAAAATTATAAAATTTCTATCAATACTTTGGGGAAAAAATAGCTTGAATCTTGCGTAGTTGTAGTGTATTTTTTAATTTATTTACGAAGTCTTCATGCACAAAAATCAATCAATCTGCCTAGCCTTTTCCCAATTATGTTGGGGTCGGCTCCAGTCTAACCGGATGCAACTGAATACCATATTTTACATGGAGCGACTGCCTATCTGACCTCCACAACCCAGTAACTGGGTAATACGATACCCCTTGGTAAGACTGGTTGTCAGACGTTCGGGGTTCTGATGACCCGTAACGACTGTCAAAGATCCACGAATGACAGCCAGGACCAACTGCTTAACGTGCTTTCCGAGGCACGGAGGAGTCTCGGTAAGTTAAGATGGTCACCCATCCACAGACCAACCTCGGCAAGTGTAGCTTAACCTGATGGATCAAACCGTGCGGCTGTTATTACTTGGCTACGAGCTCCTCACCACACCGTGTCTTCATGCACAACATTACAAAATAGTCCCAAGGCGTTGTACAGATTAAATCATAAACTAAGTGACACAGATACCTGCGTACAATACGGCCGATATAACTTGGCAGTTCTGAACATAGGCACTATTAACTTTCGCGCATGTTCTCTCACTTACACTCGCCTCATGTCACCATTTGGTTCCTAAAAAAATTGATTGCGGAGCCTTCTGCACGAAGTTCGGACCGGCCAAGTTATATCGACCGCATTGTAAGTAGGTTACGTAAAATACAATTGAAAAAAAAAATGCAATCTCGAGAAAATAACAAAATTTATGCTCGTGACTGTAAGTACTTGTGTACATGGAACTAAATCATTGGTTCCGCTTTATTTCTAGTTATCTTTTTCTTCTTTAACACGTGAAAAGAGTTCTAAAACAAAGATTTTATCGATGACTCAGAGCTAAACTAATTGATTTAATTCTTATCTGTGGCGTTGCGTGTTAATTGCATCAGTTACGCATATAGCAGTAAAAAATGGCTTAGGGGTAAAACACAAAATAACACTAAAGTAATAATTAATTAGGCAGATCGGTTAATTATGCAAACCAGCCAAATGCGAGTCGGACTCGCACACGAAGTGTTCCGTACCACCGTATAATATTAAATACCATTTTTTTGAATACTTTAGTAAAGGAAACATGTCTTTTGAATGGGGACCCCCTTAAATTTTTTACTTTTTTATTATCTAAAGTTATAGCGGCAATAGAAATACACAATCTGTGAAAATTTCAACTGTTTACCTATTACGGTTTATGAGATAAAACCGGTTTTTCGGTGGATCACAGCACTGCATTTTATTACAATTTTTAATGATATTCATTTCGCAAACTATTTAGGTCATATTAAATTATTATTCAAATTCATTATTCAAATTTTTAGTCACCCACATAACACCCTATGATAATGTTAATGAGCCATTGTGAGCATGCTGTGTTACTTTGTTCTGATTATTATTGTGACCAATAATAATAAATCTGACTAGCTTGCCTAGAATATTATTATGACAAAGGTCTCTTCTTTATTATCTTCCTTTATTGCCTGCAGTTTTGGTTCTATTTCTGTTTTATGACTAACTTTGTTTTGAGATGAATAGTTCTTTGTGTGTATCTCTGGGATAAAAACGGTCGCTTTGGCAGAATCATAATAATATGATAATATTATGAATCACACAATTCATAATATTATCTGCGTTAAATTTATATTACGCAATTCATCTGTTTGGCAGTTTTGTATTTTAATAAAAAATAAAAAATCTCATTTGATTAATAAAATTGTAAAGAAAATTTATCCGGTAAAATTACGGTCTTAATTATTTTCATGCGGCAATATTTACACCAAATATGATTCTGATATGAATTGAATTGAATATGATTCAGCTAAAATATGTGTCACCATAGAGGAATTTGCTGGGAATTTAGAAAATTAATTGGTTTTAGAGGAATTGTTTCATGTGGCCGTTTTAGGCCCCCTGATTTGTCCAAAACTGTTATATTACCTATACTTGTGTGGTTTTGGATATTGCTTTTGAACACGTTGTTTATTTTACTTAATATACGTATGTACTAGGTACACAGCTTGAAATAAGAATATCAAATGATAACCGTATTGTCCATATTAGAAAAGGCGATTACTTAAATGGTTTTAGGAAAGCGGTAAGTTTTAGGAGCCAAGATCTCGTTGAATGGTTTAGGTTATCTGTCATAATATGTACATATGTTTTACCCATCTACGAGTATCTACACATCTGTACAAATAATTACAATTGAAGTGTCTGTTTGTAATGTCAAAATGACAGCTTTTTATTAAATTAATATGAAAGATACAGTACTTTTTTTTTAATTATAAAATTTTTGTCTGTTTGTTCCAGCTAATCTCCGGAACGGCGTCTTTGACATTTATTTTAGAAAAACAATTAGGGTCCACGCGAAAAGCTGCGGGTAGCAGCTGGTCATTTAATATGTTTCTACTTTAGCCATTTTCATATGCAAATGTTCTTGCTCCTTTTTAATTACCTACTTTCTTCTAATTCGCCTTCATACTTCGTCGCTAATCTACAAGAAATCCGTGAAGACGTGTTGGTTTGTACAGACGTCAGCACATCAAGCTACCCAAAACTGTCAAATTTTCCCAATCAACTTTGAACCTTAGTCATCAGCGATATAGTTGAAAATGTATTAAATAAATTTGACAGATTGTAGTAGCTTGATGTGCTGGCGTCTGTACTTCGCAATTTGCTATGCCCGTGGGTAGTCCTTTCCTGGTTCAAATCCCATATCGTCACACGCTGTCACGTCACAAGAATATTAATGTGTCTGCGCATGATTCACACACTCAACA
The DNA here is from genome assembly GCA_963680765.1 of Agrochola lychnidis. NCBI lineage: Eukaryota > Metazoa > Arthropoda > Insecta > Lepidoptera > Noctuidae > Agrochola > Agrochola lychnidis. Next base: position 5,487,805 of record OY796864.1, read on the forward strand.
TAATAGTATGGCTTGTGGCGCTTATTGTATTAATTGTGGCGGCATTATTATGGTATGGTATTAATAACAGTTCTATTATTATTAAACTTGCTGTTGCCAACCTCGTCGTTCACCTACAAGGTTTTTTTAATTATCGTCAGTATGTATTTTTCTTATTTGTTTTCATCGATATTTTCGTCAATTGTGGACCGATTTTGAAAATATTTTTTTCATTTGGTAGAGGAAGCTTGCACAGTGGTCCTTATACATTTTATTAACTTTGTTTTGGTAGTTTTTGAGTTAGCTTCGATAGTACGTTTTTAATCCACTTTGTGTATCTTGATGACGATATATAAATAAAACTTGCTGTCACTGTTGTTTACATAGCAAAAATTGGTGTGGGGTAGGTACCATAACAAAAAACTGAAAACTGAAAAATAAATCTCTTTTTTACAAAAAGAAAAACAACCGACTTCCAAAAAAAAAACAATACAAAGAGGAAAAACAACTTTTATTTCGGAAGTCGGTGGCATAAAACTAAAATATAGATCCAAAGACACCGACTTCCAAAATTAATGCTAATTTCCACTTTGTAGTGTTTTTAAATTGACTATTCAAAGTTGGTAATACACAAATCTCCTGCCAAACTGCACTACTCATAGTTTGTTAGCAGTCTTCTCGTGGATAAGTACAGTCTTTTTTAATAATATTTAGGTATTTATATTATTTTTACTACTATTTTTACTTATAGCTTTAATCTCCGGCTAGATCCGCTGAAGGAACCACGAAAAAAAAGTGTTCATCTAGAAAAAAAAAAATGTTTAAGGAACACGATTGTTTTATGACTGTCTAAACATGTTCCTTGGGGTTATTGGTTGATTCGCACATTTTGAATTGTATGGAGTAAAGTAAGTGTACTTTTTCCTTAACTTTACTGCATACAATTCAAAATGTGCCAATTGCCTAATACGTATTTCTGGAGTTGCCAATTCGCCTACACATAAATTAACTTAATTATTTAAAAGCGTCAATTCACCCGTTTCGGGCGAATAAATTCGTGCAAACCAACCAGTAAGCCGTCCCTTCCTTAGTAGTAAATATTTTCAGAAATTATTATAACATTTTTAGTTAAAAATAAAAGGTAAAATGAGTCATTGGTTTGCAAATCATTATAACGTTCTAAATATAATTTTATTGTTCTACTAAAAAGTAGTTACAGTTATTATCATACGTGCAAGTAATTAATATTAATTTGATTTTTCCTCAATAGGGCATACAAAGTTGTAAATGATTTCTGTTGTTGTATGACCGCTAGAAATCACGTAGGTAAGTTTATTATTATATGAAAATATTGACTCTTTTCTAATTAGCCTTTCAACTGTCACTAACGAGACACAATAGAATTTTAATTGTTATCCACCTTAATGAGGCGTCGTAACAGATGATGGGTTAGTAGGATTATTATAAAGAAATCTTTAGCTGAATAAATTTGTATTCTCCTTTATCTATTACCTCGGGTTTACACCAATATGGAAGTTGCCATACTTGTTTTTAAATGGTATTTTAAAAGGAAGAACGGAATTGCGTTTATTGGCATAAGGACTTAAGACTTAAAAAATACAATAGAAGTTAATATATTTAGTAACCTGTTCCGCTTAACTATTCCTAAAGAACCATAAAAAACCTTGAAAGAAATCGACACGTGTTTCACCTCTCAACGAGGTATCCTCAGGATGACGATTGACTTGTGGTTGGGAGGTAAAACACGTGTCGATTTCTTTCAAGGTTTTTTATGACTCTTTAGGAATAGTTAAGCGAGTTAAGCGGAACAGGTTACTAAATAATGGTGCCGATTCCCTTGTTCACAAACTAAACTAAAATTAAGTTCAGTGCATCTTTTTCTTTCTATTTCATTAAGAAAAGGACAGAAGATAAATTTTAGTTTAGTCCTGTCAAATTAATCAGCGCCTGTCACTCTCCATACAAGTTTAGACGTGATTAAAAAGTTGCCAACTAAAATTACGTCAATTTACGTCAAGCGCTGATTAATTTGACAGGACTAAACTAAAATTTATCTTCTGTCCTTTTCTTAATGAAATAGAAAGAAAAAGATGCACTGAACTTAAATTTAGTTTAGTTTGTGGACAAGAGAATCGGCACCATTATCAACGTCTATTGTTGTGCAAGGTCATGGTCGTGAATAAACCATGTATCAAACATGTATTGATGATGTTTTAAACATGTTTTGTTAACTATTTTGCTCACATTTTTGACAAGTTTTGTAACAATACCAGTCTTTAAGACTTATTTTAAGTGGATAGGAAAACAGTTGACACACCATGTCGAATACATATACCTTGGTGTTACGCGGGGTTGTATTTAATTAGTCCAGTATTAGGTCAAGATTATAACATCATAATCTTATTACAGTGAATAATGCCTGTATTTTTAGGAAAATGACCACGTACCTTTTAATCCAATATCTTCGGATGTCGAATCTAATTAGTAGATATGGATGTAAAGATACAGGGTGATCTACACAGATATAAAATGATTATTATTGAATAATGGCAATCGTTTCATCTAAGTTGATTCCGATTTTAATCAATTCTAAACCATTATCACTTTATTGACAAGAAATATTTATCTTGAGTTTATTTAAGTGTTTATACACAAAAAAAAAACTAAATAGAGATAAATACAGGGTGGTAGGGACATCGACGCGAAAACTGTTAACATGGATTCAGAACATGATTCTGAACGCCTTTTTTTATTGTGTGGGAAATTATCAAATAACTTCTCCCGCTCTGGGTGGAGCGGGAGGGTCAGACTCTTACTGACTAAAACCCACCCGTGTTCCTTCTGTTGCCCTGTTGCCGGGGGCTACGATGTCCCTTTCGGCCTTATTCGCAGCCCCAGCAGGCATTGGCCCTAGCGGACCCTGTCAATTCTGCTGACATCTCTTTGAGACACAACGCGCCGTCGACCCGGGCCTGGTCCTTATCGGACGGCGAGTTACCCATTGCTCACCGTCCGCAAGCCTGCGCCTACGGTGGCCGGAAATCGGCTCGCGATTCCCACCCAGGATTCTGAACTACCTGCGCTGAAATTATTCGTGAGTTTTTTTTTTTTTCAAAATCTGCTTTTTCATACACTTTGACTGCGTAGGTATTGCACTTTTCTATGAAACAGCAGATTTTTTTATTAACTGACGAAAAATTTCAACGCATGGAGGTTCAGAATCATGTACTGAATCCATGGTGACAGTTTTCGCGTCGATGTCCCTGCTACCCTGTATATTCGGTTTTAACTCTTTTTTTCCTACATCTTATACTTCAAATCACACGTAAGCGCAACCTGTATATGCAGAGGTAATCCGCAGTTATCTTAATTGTATAAATTAATCTTCCAATTGGTAATTGTGGCGATTAGCCGCTGCTCAACACACAAATTGACCTTTTAATTTATGAATGGATGTGACTTATTAACTAGGTTTGTTCGGCTGACTCATAAGACGGTAGGAGCTTAGAAATTAATTCTCAGTCCCTATAAGAAATCAACCGTTAGTAGGTACCTACCGCTATTGTTAGGGTGATGTTTTTTTAACCGATTTCGAAAAAGGAGGAGGTTATATGTTCGTAGCGATTTTTTTTTTTATTGTATGTCCGCCGATTTCTCCGTCATTTGTGGACCGATTTTTTAAATTATTTTTTGTTTGAAAGGGTATGCTCTCAAATTGGTCCCATATAAATAATGTAGATGATATGTTAAGTTCCTGTCACTGGTAGCAGGTAGTGGTATTCGAATGTGTGTGGGGTAGGTACCACAACTAAAAAGTGGAAAATAAAACTTTTTACAAAAAAAAAAAACAAACGACTTCCAAAAAAAAAAACACTACAACGTGAAAAATAACTTTAATTTCGGAAGTCGGTGTCTTGGGTTTTCTATTTTCGTTTTTTGCCACCGACTTTGGGTACTGCGAAGAGATTTTAACTTTTTACGTTATGATAGTAATAGTCTATTTATTTGTGAGGATATTGTTACAGAGATGTTACATGGGTTTTATAGTTCATAATATTCTGCCGTTTCCGGCGTATAAATTGGCATTGTCAGGGTTTTGGATAGTTTATTAGATTAAATAGTAATTGTTATTGAATTAAATAAATTAGGAAAACATTAAAATTGCAAATTAGTCAAATATTCAAATATCAAATAAGTCAAATATTCAAATATCAAATAATTATATATATCAATCAATAATAGTCAATGAATTAATTAAGTCAGGGACAGTATGAAGACAATAATATAATAATTATTTCCTAATTATTTATGTCAACTTTTTATTCGTAGGTAAAAGTTTTACCGTAAAAACTAACCTTTATAATTTGCTAATATCATAGCACAGTGTTTTCAAAGATAAAACATGCATCCATAAAGAGCTCCTAGGCCTAAGACTAAAAAAAGTAAATTTGTTTTGTAAAAAAAAAGTCGCGAGTTCTCGTAGGTAGTATGGCCCACTCCCTCTCAAAGAGAGGATGCCTGTGTCCCAGCAGTGGGAACATTATAGGCTGATGATGATGATGATGGAAAGTAAAACGTTTCAATATTTAAATTTTATTAACACTTTACCAACATAGGCAAAACACATCTGTTCTTGCCATTAACTGTCATTTTATTTACTTAGAAATAAACACGGTTATGCTAAAAATGATTCATGGTCCACATATGGTTATGCCTACCTCATACGGCTTGGCACAGAGTGAAATATTTCGCAATTCAGCGACAAATACCGGCTGAAACCGGTTATCATGTTTTGGGGACCGGATTAATCCAGTTCAGTTCTATTTTTAATACGGTATATTTTTGGTTACAATGCCAACTGGTAGATATTACTTAAGTATAGTTTGTTTTTGATATTTTTAATTCACAGGTTCATTTAAAACTTGAAATAGAACTCTAAAATTAAGTATGATATTTATTTAGAAAAACCTACCAAGTTGTATTACGTCAAAGTTACCTACTCAAAAATTTGTATTGCAGCTAATCGAATATCATTAATAATAATCGAAAATATTTCCAATTTTGGGGAGAAGCTAGCTGAGAAAGAAAAAAGAACTAAATACAGTGCCTTACAATTGGCTTGAAAACCTTAAATTCAAATGTAATGTAGCATGATTTACACCAAAATTCAGTGAAGCTCTAAAATCATTGCGTCAAGTTACAAAACCAATAAAGCCATCCAGAAACCATACAAAAACCCCAAACAATCACGTCCTACGATCCGCAAACGGGATATTCACATAATCAATTTCGTGCTTAGTTCTGCAGCACTGTGTGGGCATTATAATGAATTATTCGCGATTAATTGCTTAGCAATAGGCATAAAAACAATAAATTCATAAGTACTATGACACGAATAGTAATTCATACGGACCTATTTACGATTTACCTACGCCAAAATTCAACGAAGCTCTAAAATCATTTGGTCAAGTTACCAAAACCAATGAAGCCATACGAAAACCCCAAAAATCATGACCTACAAAAACCCCAACAGGATATCCACAATGTCCACATAATGAATTACGTGGTTAGTTCTGCAGCACTGTGTGGGCATTATAAAGCATTATATATGATGATATGCTGTGCACTGGAGCGCAATTCCTTGTGGTTTCACCGCGAAGGTCGGTGTCGGGTGACGGACTCATCCAATCTTTGTAGTGTGTAGATATAAGTGTATTTTGAGTATTGATGTTGGAAGATATGGATGTGATTCTTGGTGGTGGAAGAGTAAAGACTGTTTCTCTACGCTTTCTTGCACGTGTAGCATGACAACCATAGAAACGGGTTTTGTCGACGGAAGAACAGACAAAATGACAGACTGTGATTGTTTATCTGTCATTTTGTCTATTCTTCCGTCGACAAAATCGTTTCTATTGTAGTTATGTTAAACGTGCTGGACGCTAAACCTGACTGTAATGTGTTCGCGGCCGAATGGAAGACGATCAGGTCAGGATGTCTAGAGTTCTGTGAGATGAGTGTATGAATTTTGTCTAATTTTCTTTAACTATTCTAATTGGTAGATAGCTGTTTTATGATAAAGTAAAATAAAGAGTAGCTTTTGAGGATGGTCTGACCAATTCAGAAACATAATGCGGGCGTGCACACAACAACTTTCCAACCACTTTGAATATATTTGGAATATATTTTCGTTTCAACGTAAGTACGTTACAGTTCATGTAACGTTTCAAATATCTTTATTCACCATACAATTTTCAAGAGCAATATCTAACTAAGATATTTCTCGTTTCTTGAATTTAACTTTACGTAAAAAAATTGCTGCAGCTCTAAATTAGCTACGGTTTCCGACTATAATTCAGACGTCGCTGATAATTTCACACGGTACGAATGCAACTGACCTTCAAGAAGCCGTTACTTGGCAACACCGATATCCTTTGGTAAGTCCGAATATTCTAAGCTATCAGGTTTCTGATTGTGATCATAGTATGCTGTTACGAATACGGAAGGATGTTGCAGCCCATCCTCTTAACATAATAAGCATTGCAGCATCCTACAATATCTTACTAATTGAAATAATTTGAGGAAGTCATGGACTGGTCCATTTGAATCTAGGACACAAGGTGTGTTCTAAATGAAAATACTTTTTTTTTTGGGTGGGAAATTATCAAATAACTTCTTCCGCTCTGGGCGGAGCGGGACGGCGTGTCAGACTCTTACTGACTAAAACCCACCCGTGTTCCTTCGTTTGCCTTGTTGCCGGGGGCCACGATGTCCCTATCGGTTTTCTTCGAAACCCCGGCAGGCATTGGCCCTAGCGGACTCCGTCAATTCTGCTGATATCTCTTTGAGGCGCGCGTGGAACACAACGCGCCGTCGACCCGGGCTTGATCCTTATCGGACGGCGAGCTACCCATTGCTCACCGTCCGCAAGCCCGCGCCTACGGTGGCCGGAAATCGGCTCGCGATTCCCGCCCCGGGCGTCTCCTCCTACGGCGGTTAGGGGCGTGAGGGTGCGAAGTTTGCCTCTCCCTCACGCGTTCCGCCTCTTCCTTCGCGAGCATTACCGCTTCGCAGAAGGAGGTGACGGCCTGCCATTTCCTAAGGTATAGTTTACAACACTAGTTTATTACTGTCCCACACACACACACACACACAACAGCAGTGATAGCCTTAGTGATGAGATCGTCGGACTACCAAGTCATAAGTCTCGAGTTCGAACTCAAGGCACGCACTTCTGACTTTTCGGAGTCATGTGTGTATTGTATAATTATCACTTGCTTCAAAAACGGTGAAGGAAAACATCGTGAGGAAACCGGCATGCCTGTGAGATATGAAGCATGTGAAGTCAAGTCAGAGGTCCATGGGCGGCATAAAAACCCTAACACCAGGTTAGTCACTAACCACACGCAAAGGAAATAAAGACTGTCCCATTGTAGGTCAGAGGCCTCTTCTCATACAGAGAAGGTACGAGCATTGATCACCACGCTTGCTCAAGAAGGGTTGGCGATTTCAGACTTATATTGACTATATATTTCAGGTTTCCTCACGATGTTTTTTCTGCACTGATATCAGCAATTTCCAAGATAAACTCAAAAAGTACGTATATGAATTGAAAAAGTCACATTGGTACTTGTCACAACCTCGTGCATGGCCATCAGGGGCCGTTCAAGTATTACATAAGCAGATTTATTACAATTATTTACCCCCGCCTCCCCCTTGTCAGCAAAAGTAAGTAAAGCTCTTACCCCCCCTCCCATGCTTACGCAAACATGCTGGGTATATGTATTTTTCTTTTAATGTAAGTAGATATTCTGTTTTTTTTATTGATTCATGAGCAGCAGTTATGATTCTAACAATTATAAATTTAGACAAGTAATTCCCCTACTCGGTTCTAAGCGAGTACCTAAACGTATTCATTATTTGTGGGAATCCCCGAATATGCGTTTCGTTTTCAAGCATAGAAAATGTGTGTGCCATATGTGTAAAAAGTAAATAATTATTGCTGACGTAATCACCATCTAGACCCCCCATCCCCTATGTCATCAAAAATAAGCAAAGCATAGACCCCCCCGCCTCCCTATAGTGCTTACTTAGTACTTGAACGGTCCCCCACAACATTTATTTATTAAAACTTAATGCACAAGTAAAAATAACAGAAGGCGGAATTAATGTCCATATAGGCATTTTCCACCAGTCAATACCCAAGGAGTCCAGTTCAGGATGATGCAGAGATGATGGATGACGAAGACACGATTCGAGTTGTTCATGAGACGGATTTTATAATTACGCATTGTTTTCAAAACGAGTCTATATTCGATTGTTACTTCGTCGGTCATGACTGGGACAAAACGCAACGTGTCTTAATTCGCAGTGCATTACGGAATGATGAGCTCTGCTAATGAGGCCAAAATTAGCTCGTCGAAAACCGCCCCCGGTAATTGCTCTGCAGTATCATAACTAGTATTAGCTACCTGACAAACCGTGTGACGTTTGGCTGATTTCCACCCGGGGCACCGGAGATAAACCGGGCCTGGTAACCGGGTATCGCTGGGTATTCATAAAGAGGCCTTAAATAAAAATTTTCATTACTAACTGGCAATTATTGTCATACGGTTGTAGTATTATCCTGACAGTAATTGAAAGTTGCCAGCGTGTAGCAATCATAACGATACATAATCTCTGTTGCGTAATTATCACTAAACCGGTTGGTGGTTCTTGTTGATGAATGGTGGAGTTGATCATGGGAATTGCTGCTTTAATTTTGTGGGTGCTCAACGTTGGAGGATATTATGATTGGTTACAAGGTTATGATAGATTTGTGGGGACTTGGTCGTACGGATCGACTGAAAAGATCGCTTTTTAACACGCAGTGATTTTTATGATAAATTAAAATAAGCATTTTGGATACTGATCCAACAAACTCAAGAGTCTACGTAAAAAACGTTGCACGGGAAATTAACATTTTTTATCTTTTTATCGTCGAATTTTCTTTAAAGAATATTTTCAGTGCCAGTCCAAAGAAAATATCTCAAGATTGACGTTTCAAAAACCTCAAGTTGCAAAAAAAAGTACTAAAGAGTTGAATGCTATCCTATAGCGGATTTTTAAGCTAATTAAAATAAGGCTTACCCAGAAAGTGGATCTCTGGCTCGAAGCCAAGTTAACGGTAAAAGTCGAGTGGACAATCGGAACGGATCCAATGGCGGAATTTAAACGAATCTCGATGGAGAGATTAAAAGTAGTTCTACTAATTTATCGTTGCATCAAATGACAAAATGCTGGGATATATCGCTGGGGAAAAAGGAAAACTTGTGTATCAATTGCTTGGTGTTGTGTTTAGTGGAAAAATGGAATCGCCAGGACAATAAAAGAAAAGCTTTTGTTCATAGGATGATAGATTTTGTTATGGTGTAAGATCCAACCTAGAGACGACCTTCACCAATCTGTTTAATGGATGAAAAGTATTTTATATCAAATTTAATATGTGAGCAAATATATCGCGCGTGGGTTGGCAAAAAAAATCTGGATAGACCATAATTAATTAATTAGTAAAAAAAAACAAAAATGACTTTTTTAAATTATTTAATTCATTATAGTTTAATGATTCGTTATAGTAACAAATGTTTCTCTTAAAAAGCACTATCCAATTCCATTGATATTATATCACTTATGGCTATTGGGCGCCAAGAACATTCCTAAACTTAGGTGGCCAAGTCACCTATTTAGGTAATTAACTCCGAATTGACTGAGAATTCGCAAAAGTAGAGTTAGCAGCAAAGGTTACAAAGCTTGAAAAGCTCTTGTAATTGGTGTATATTTTGCAATGTTTGAAAAAAAGTCATTTTTGAATATTTTATAAAACAGTTTGGCCCTGATTTTTTTTGCCAATTCACTCGCGATATATTTTCTAACATACATATTTGATTTAAAATACTTTTCATCCATTAAACAGATGGGTGAAGGTCGTTCCTAGGTCGGATCCTCTACTATTAATAAAATAAGGGTACCTAATCGTAAGCTTACACAAAGAATAAATAATGTAGAATACATTGTTTATTTCTAAGGGATCGAAAACTCAGGATCCTTTATAAAATCGGAAACAGTGTAGATTTAAAAAATAAATACGCTAGCAAGTATGCACAAGATAAGATCAGCCACCGCAAGGCATTTAGTGCAAATGCCTTGCATTTTTTGAGCTGAGGCGACAGAAACGTGTTAAGGCTTGTGCAGACCAGCGCGACACGCGACGCGACACAAAGGCACCGCTCGTCGCGCGACGTGCGTTGCCTTTGTGTCGCGTCTGTTTGAATGAGCCTTTATTTGGAACGCGACATGACAAAGTTATGTCTGTGAGGTAAAGACTGGTTCTCAAAATCCAATCCACATCGACTCGCCTTCAACGTCAACTGGTAGTAGTAGGCTCAGAAACGGTCCTGCGCACAAAACGTTTTTAGTATTCATTCAAGTTTAATCAGTGCAAGGCCTTACGAGAGACAATACCTACATTAAGCACGTCCGGCAAACTCACAGACAGCGTCGTCACAAATATTGCAGACTGGCGAATCTTTTTGTGACGCAGGAGCTAAAGTAAAGTAGTACTTAAGAGGGCTTATACTAAAAGTTGGCAACGTCGCAAATAGAAAGAAAGAAAGAAAAATGCGTTTATTGGCATTACAGCAGAGAAAATACACCTTATAACTATAAAAACAAAAAACAATGATTATAATGCCAAAAGGGCCTCAGCTCAGCATATTGTCAGATGACAACACAAAGTGTACCACCTGACGCTGATTTTCAGCTGCAACCCACGCTAAATAGCTGTCAAATATTTACCTGTTTTGATTAATTTGGCAATATTACTGTATGGAAACATGAATTGTGGCATACTAGTGCACTAAAATATTGATTATGAAATGCAATAATTAATATCGTAACACCGAATATTTAGTTTTAGATATAAAAAAAGCATTTGGAAACATTCCAAGTGCCTTTTTTACACCTAAAACGGTTACAACATCAAATTCAGTGTGAAAATTGCAATTCATTATTAATATTCTAGGGAACTAGTCAGCCACATTTCTTATTTCCATACAGTAATATTGCCAAATTAATCAAAACAGGTAAATATTTGACAGCTTTTTGCGACGTTGCCAACTTTTAGTATAAGCCCTCTTAAGGCTCCTGTCGTCAACGTAGATTTGCCGTCATCACGAAAAAATACGACAGTATGTCGTGTTTATACGAGGACGCGTGGTCTCGCAAACGATGGGAAGGAGTGAGAAAGCGCAGGCAAGTACAAAAAAAATTAAAAACCAGTTGTTTCTTTATGTAGGTAAGTTGGTAATCCGATCGTCCGTTTCCCCGTTATCAGTTTTAAGTCTAGACTGTTATGATAACAGTTGTCATAAAGATTAACTTCGACCTTGACCAAGAGATTTAAGATAATCCTACATTATTGATTTTGAAGGAAACAAATCTGTGGTTTATTGTCACGCGACTTGTGAAGTTCCTCAGAAAAGTTCTACTAGATAGCAAATATTATACAGGGTGGCAAGGAAATCGACGCGAAAACTATTACCGTGGATTCAAGACATAATTCTGAAGCCCTCTGCGTTGAAATTTTTCGTCGGTTATTTAAAAAAAAAAACAGCTATTCCATACATTTTGACCGCGTAGGTATTGCACTTTTCAACGAAACAGCATTTTTTTGATTGACCAAAAGATGAAAAACAAAAAAATCCTTCTTAGACATGGGCCTTTTAAAAATGGTACAAAAAAGTCAAAAGGGAAATTGCCGTAATAATCATACTTGGTAGGCGAATTAATGATAGCAGTTTTGAGGAAACTGCTGCCCACCCTCTAAACGTTTTATCCTTATCGAAACGTATAAGACTAAATTAGGAAATGCATTGTCATTTATCTAGTTATCACTCAATTTGGAATATCAGCTTAATTAGTTTAATACTAAAGACAAATAAAATGACACAGTTTCGTATAAAAAATATTTTTAAAAACAACCTTGGCCTGAAGCAAAAACTGCCGAACTGCGTAACGATAGCACTCGAATGAATCGTGATCGATTAATTTGGGACATTTAGATGCTTTTGTTTCATTCGATTATATGTCACGTTTTTTATCTTGAAAAAATAGGTAGAACTGCAATAATTTAAACTTTAAATAAATACTATTTTAGTTTTCAGGCTTCAGGTGTTGTTTACATGGAGGACACGGTGGAGCATACGGTGGAGGTCTGCCCGGCTTGGGCAGAGCATCGCCGTGTCCTCGTGGAAGCGATCGGCGGCGGTGATCTCTCGCGTCCGGCCCTGATTCGGGCCATGCTACGGAGCGAGAGGAAATGGCAGGCCGTCACCTCGTTCTGCGAAGCAGTAATGCTCGCGAAGGAGGAGACGGAGCGCGTGAGGGAGAGGCAAATTTCGCGCCCTCGCGCCCCTAACCGCCGCAGCAGGAGACGCCCTGGGCGTCGAGAATCACGTGAAGATTTCCGGCCACCGTAGGCGCGGGCTTGCGGACGGTGAGCAATGGGTAGCTCGCCGTCCGATAAGGACCAAGCCCGGGTCGACGGCGCGTTGTGTTCCACGCGCGCCTCAAAGAGATGTCAGCAGAATTGACGGGGTCCGCTAGGGCCAATGCCTGCCGGGGGTTCGAAGAAAACCTATAGGGACATCGTGGCCCCCTGGCAACACGGCAACTGAAGGAACACGGGTGGGTTTTAGTCAGTAAGAGTCTGACACGCCCTCCCGCTCCGCCCAGAGCGGGAGAAGTTATTTAATGATTTCCCACCCAAAAAAAAAAAAAAAGGTGTTGTTTACATGACAAATGTATTACCCTGGATTCAAAAATTTATTTAACTGTTTTATGTCGCAGTAAGATGGTCGAAGCCGTGATATAGTTATACTATATATCTAAGGGTTGAAATGTATGGGACAGCAGATTTTTTGAATCCATGGTAACAGTTTTCGCGTCGATGTCCCTGCCACCCTGTATACACACATAAACAGACAAGAAGAAAGGATCCGTACAAAACCGATGCTGATAGAGAAAAGTAGATAAAAAGAGGTAATGACACTGTGTGCAAAAGTAGAAGATAAAACAAAATACCTACATATAAAACATTATGGGGTATAAAGCGACCGATGTGACTTAGCTACTGTCTTAAGTTAACTTACAGATTGATCAAATTCTTACAGGTCTTACGATACTAAAAATTATAATGAGCACAAAGAAGTCACAGTTTTTGCACTTTCAAGAAGTTCCCATTTTCATTTTGAGTCCCTTAAAATTTTAAAATATCACTATCACAATTATATTATTTTTATATTATCTCAAGATAAATCACAAAGTAATTACTTTTCAAGTTCATTTTCTAGAACACACGCGGTTGCACGATGTGCGGAAAAAGAACGACTGATACAAAAGCCAGAGTGAGACAATGAATGTGTGAAAGAGATGCAATTTCATATGAAATATTGAACAATATAGGGAATTTCCATTACCTATGAAAAAGGGGTAGCATTGGCCATTACTGATTTGCATTTTGATAACTAGAATATATGATTATTATCTGGTTTTACCACCATACATTATACATATTATTTTCAATATTTCTGAAGGAAAGTACCCCGTTGTTAACAAAATATAGCCTTTTGAATAACCCAACTGTTTTATTACAAAAAAAAAATGCGATTTTAATAAAATGATGACCTTCTCTAAATGAGACCTTTGCCTTAGACTGGGACATTATTAAGCTGTTATTATTTTAGGAGTACCTGGGCAACCAAGCTCTGCTCTAGTGAAAATAGAGAAGGCTCATTTAATAGTATAGGATAGTTCATACTAATTTCATGCTGCGATATTATTATTCTTAGGTAGCCATCTTGTTCTAAACTTTGGGCGACCGAGCTCTGCTCGTATGAAAATACGGATAAAACAAATTTTCCCAGATATGAGCCCTAGCTAGATCGATTTTTCGCCCTCGTAAACCCCTTATATTGCAACTTTCATCGAAATCATTAGAGCCGTTTTCAAAACGTGATTACAAAAATTGCTCGTTTAATAGTATAGGATAGTTTCACACGGTTCGATCAAAGGTTAATCTACACTTGCCGCGGTCGGGTCGTGGGTCGTGGATGGGTGACCATCCGTTACATATCGAGACTCCTCCGTGTCTCAGAAAGCACGTTAAGACGTTGGTCCCGACTGTCGTTCGTAGATCTTTGACAGTCGTTACGGGTAGTCAGTCAGAAGCCAAAAAGTTTGACCGCCAGTCTTTTCAAAGGGTGTTGTTTTTCAGAGCGTGACGTTTCGTGAACACTGCCGAGTTTTACCGAGCGTTGCCGAGTCCAAATCATAAACGCTTTTTCCGGATATCAGGGGGCCTGCCACCAGCTCATAAAGCAGTATTATTTTAATATTACTTCAGTGGGAGAAAGAGATGGAGCTATACGTCCTGTACAGCTTCATCTCTTTCCCACATTGAAGTAATATTAAAATAATACTGCTTTATGAGCTGGTGGTAGGCACCCAGCATATCCAGTCTAGTTCTCTCGGGAAGGGAAGGTCCAGGGTGTGCTACCCCATTAGGACGTGTTACCCAGTAACTGGTTTGTGGAGGTCAGATAGGCAATCGCTCCAAATAAAATACTGGTATTCAGCTGCATTCGGTAAGACTGGAAGCCGACCCCAACGTAGTTTTGAAAAGGCTGGCAGATAGATTTATACAATGTGTAACGTTAAATGCGCAAAACCTGAAAATAGTTTGATCAGAATAACGAGCAGAATCAATTGAACCACTTTTTAATATAGGTCACTTTTTTCAAAAAAAAAAAAAACACTAAAAACGTTGCAGTGTTTATTTATTAATAGGTCAAGCCATCACATTCGCAAACCTGCCAAAATAGGTAAACAAACACAAATTGTTGTCGACCAATTTAAATTTTCTCATACGCGGGATGATAATAGGTTTTATTTCAATGCAAATACGAATCTTAAGAACTAAAACCTTTACAATTTTTTTAATGATATTTTTCTCTCTGAAATAGGTCAATTGAATTAAAAATCAGTTGGGGTCTCTGAGGTTTTGCGCATTTAACGTTACACGTTGTATAGTTTCAGCCCATAATGTTACATAAGTACGTATATAAAGCCATTTAATACCAAACTACTTATCGATAGCACTCAGGCAACTCGTGAACGAATCATTCCGCCCATTTAGATCCTATTGTTCTATTCTCATTGATTATTTAATAGTTCCAATCTTCGCTGTGAATTTATCAGATGCGGTGTATTCTCACGGAATACGGACACATTATAAGTAGGTAGATACTCAGAATTGCATATGGGAAGACATACAGGGTGATCTTTTATTTCCCATACGGACTAGTATGGGAAATTTAAAATCTTTTTCCCATAGTGGTCTACTCATCTCAGCGAATCATTCTGTAAACTCGAACTGGAAATAGGTAACGGGATTTTGTGTAAATATTAATGTGAAATGAATGGGTAAAGTGAACATCTCCTAGGACAAGGATGGCGAACTTCTATACGTAAACACGGCCACACATCAAGTTGTAAATTTCCAGTTTATGCTGACCTCGCATTGTATAGGATTTCTGTACAATGCGAGGTCAGCTTATACTGGAAATGTATAGCTTGATGTGTAGTCGTGTATACACCTCCCATTTTTCAAAATAAATATTGATTGTGGTCCTGACGTGCCAACAAACAATCTTGACTTATTAACTATTGGACAATAACTTAATATTTTCAGAATAACACTCAAACAACTCAACTCAAACAGAAACAGACCTTTACTTTCAGTCATCTTAACATTTCATCATCAGCCTATAATGTTCCCACTGCTGGGACACAGGCCTCCTCTCTGTGAGAGGGAGTGGGCCGTAATCCGCCACGCGCGGGCCCAGTGCGGGTTGGTTGATGTCACATGTCTTCGAATTTTCGGTTATAGGACATGCCGGTTTCCTCACGATGTTTTCCTTCACCGTTTTGAGAGCAGTGGTGATGAAATAATTTACACAAAGTAAAGCGCCTGTCTGGGTACGAACCTACGACGTACAACTTGTAAGTCGCGGCCGTTACCACTGGGCCACCAATAAAACAACAAATTAGTGGGAATTTTGCTGTTACAAGCTAGATGTCATATCATTTATATCAGATTCACAAGTGCAGTTGTAGAGTGCAAGAACTGGGGTTGTTTACCCAATCAGTCAGGCTTTTTCTTAGAGGATCGATGGCAAAAATAACACGAAAAAATATGTTATAGTTTTTTAAACCCTGTCCCAAAATTCAGCAACGTAAATACCGACAGTACCGTCTGTGTTATAATTTGGTTAAACATTGTAAGATGAATTGACTCACGAACTCTGCAATAAAAGCCAATACAAACGTAACTTTATTTGTAATTATCATTATTATTCCGCACATGTATCAACATGAACCCACTCTTTATAATTGTTTGGATTCACGAGGTTTTGTCCCATCCATGGACAATTCTAGAACTTTCGAGAATCCTACTTCGCGCGTTTATAGTAACATAATGTATTAGCACTGTTGCATGAATACACTGTTCTTTGAATAATGCATTTGGCTGGCCTCTAAGATATTTATGTTGTTTTATAAATAGATGTATTTTATTATAAGGGATAGTGTTAATCCTAACATATAATATTACTACCTACGCCCCGCGGTTTCACACGCATAAGTCTTGATTTCGTGGGAATATCGGGATAAAAGGTATCTTATGTCCTTTTCCAAGTCATGATCTACCCATGTGTCAAATTTCATCCAAATCCGATTAGCCGTTTTTGCGTGAAAGCGTAACAAACAAACAAAAAAACTCACTTACTCATTTTTTAGGGTTCCGTAGTAAACAAGGAACCCTTAGTTTCGTCATGTCCGTCTGTCTGTCTGTCTGTCCGCGGTCTAGCTCCGAGACCCTTAGTTCTAGAAAGCTGTAATTTGGCATAGGTATACATATTAATTACGTCAACAAAGTGGTAAAACAAAATTATGAAAAACATTTTTTTTTAGGGTATCTCTCACGTAAAGTGGTGATGTTTATTTTTTTACCCCATGATGAGGGGTATTATTAGAAAGGTCCTTCAAAAATATTGTGAGTTTGTGAAAACCATTTTTGGATTCAGGGATTCGTTTGCGAAACATTAAGCTTTAAAGTGCTAATTTTTGTTAGAGTCAAGTGTCCCCCCCCTCTGCCGGCTAAATGGTTAGTTTTGGGTGTGTGAAAAAAATCACAACAGTAGTTTATATAACGAAATTAAAAGGAAAACTATCACAGCTAAGTAGGCTCTACAGGTTAACGAGTAATAATCAACCAACTTAACTTTGCAGTTGCAAAGACAGAAACAAAAACATGTTTTTCCATACATTCCGTATGAGAGAACATATTTTTCAACTACAAAGTTAAGTTTGTTTTTGGGATAAATTCATCCCAACTAGGGAACCCTTCATTGTGCGTGGTCCGACACGCACTTGGCCGGTTTAATATTAATAGTTAGGATAGGTTCACTAAGCTTTTAGTGAACGAAAAACTATCTTTGAGTACCTAAATTATTTAATAAAAGGTGGATAGCAAAAAAAAACTTACCTAAGTACTTTGGTTTAATTTTCCGTGCACCATTATTTTCGGTACAGTAGCTCTGTCCTCAATGATCTCTATGAGTGAACTGGACTTTAAATGCCTTATTTCGCCTAAAATATACCTTTCATAGAGGGCATCGGGGACAGTACAGAGTTAAAATAACAATAGATAAAAACAAAATCCCTAGAGAGTTTATATTTGATTTTTCACTATAACAGCTTTGAAAGGCAGATAAGATAAAACTGACACAAGTTAAACGAATATTAACATAAATATTTACTCATTTTTATGGCTTTTAAATAACGAGATCTCATATTTTTTATCGATTCCGTATAATCGATTTTATTCAGTAATCGATTCGATTGAAGACGCCGCCGCGTCAATCAAAACGGATGCTCTAAGATCGGGTCAGACAATAAAGACCATTTTATTATATCGATAAAGTGAATCTGTGACTCCTTTGTATATTAATAAGCTGATTTTATAGCTTTATATGCAAGTTCAATAACTTGACTAGAGATAAGAAAAGATAAAAATAGGTTTATCGATATCGATAAGTGGAGATAGAAAGTACTCGATAGTGTTCGATAACAAAGTTTTAGTTGTAGCACGGAATTGCTGATGCTGGCATGTTGGGTTTGATTATTTTATACATGCGTCGATTTAGTTACGAAATCTGTCGATGATTGTAGATGTATTTCGAAAAATAGTGGTGTAAAAATAGTACGCACTACAGATAATGTTAAGTACGTAATTCGATAAAAATGCTGTTAAACTGCAACGACTACTGTTTATAATATTCATGTTTTGAGATATAAAATTTCAATTTCTGTTAAATAGAATTTATCTTTAACAATATTTTGGGTATTCTATGCTGTATTTCAGTTAGTTGTTTTCTCATTATTATTAGAAATACAGACCTACTTTTAAACTAATTAACGTTGTATAGAGAGATTGTCCCTAATATCTTTTTCAGAGTGACGGTAAACTAAATTGAGTTATCATCATCACTATTTTATCCTATAATGAAAAAGGTAACTAGGTGTATCTAAAATAACCAACGAAAAAAAAAAAAACTTGAACAAGATCGCCTTGGTGGAAGAAAAATACTTGTATAGAACATTGGTCCGTAACCTTATCTAAATAAAAAGCACAATCGCGTTTACAAAACCTTTAAAGAAAAAATACTTTCATAGAACATTGATCCGTTACGTAATATAAATAAAGAGCACGATAGCGTTTACAAAAATGAGGTGTCGTTACAGTGTCGCGAAATCAATGGTTTAGTCCCATCTCAAAAATGCCCAACGCGCCTAAAGAAGTTTTCACTTCAAAAATAAGCAGTACCCATGTACTTAGAAACCAGAAACTATCTGTAGTTAATGTACTACAAATTGTCGTAAACAGATCAAACAATAATGGTAGATATACAAAATGAGTACAACATCAAACTGTCGCAACTGAGTATTTAAACAATGAAGATACACAAAAGTTCAAGTACAATGCTGTGACGTATGTCATATGAGTATGTAGGTGTATTAACGTAGGAAGTATCATATATTGGTCACGTGTTGCTGTGCGAGGGTGTTGGTGGAAACGACTGTGTTATGTTTTGAATGGGGTGTGCCAATGGAACAAATGGAAGGAGTGTTCCCATCAGAGATCCATCACAATGTATTGAAAACGACTACCGTGTGGTGTAAAGTATTACTCGATAGGAAACTGGCTCTCATCATGGCATCCATGAGATATTCCTTAGAATTGGTTTCTTATTTCAGTTCTCTGTAATATCCCACTGTAGCGTATACAGAGCGTTTAGATATCTATGGGACCATCAATGCCTTTTTTTTTTTTTTTTTTTTTTTTTTTGGGGTGGGAAATTATCAAATAACTTCTCCCGCTCTGGCCGGAGCGGGAGGGCGTGTCAGACTCTTACTGACTAAAACCCACCCGTGTTCCTTCGGTTGCCCTGTTGCTGGGGGCCACGATTTCCCGATCGGTTTTCTTCGAACCCCCGGCAGGCATTGGCCCTAGCGGACCCCGTCAATTCTGCTGACATCTCTTTGAGGCGCGCGTGGAACACAACGCGCCGTCGACCCGGGCTTGGTCCTTATCGGACGGCGAGCTACCCAATGCTCACCGTCCGCAAGCCCGCGCCTACGGTGGCCGGAAATCGGCTCGCGATTCCCGCCCTGGGCGTCTCCTCCTGCGGCGGTATGGGGCGTGAGGGCGCGAATTTTGCCTCTCCCTCACGCGTTCCGCCTCCTCCTTCGCGAGCATTACCGCTTCGCAGAAGGAGGTGACGGCCTGCCATTTCCTCTCGCTCCGTACCATGGCCTGAACCAGGGCCGGACGCGAGAGATCACCGCCGCCGCTCGCCTCTACGAGAACACGGCGTTGCTCCGCCCAAGCCGGGCAGACCTCCACCGTATGCTCCACCGTGTCCTCAGGCCGATCCACACAAAGGTGACACCCGGGTGTTTCCTCCCGACCATCAATGCCTCTGTTTTTCTGTTTTAATATGTCCGTTAAGTGCGATTACTATTCAGTGATTCTTACAGTATCATCGGTCCACGTCGCAACGAGATGAGATTTTATTTAGGTTATATTGGCTTTTGGCTATCACTCTTCTTTCATCACCTTATCAGAGCAATATGTTGGTTTCTGCTTCGATCACATCAATATTTGCGATGGTTTTGTAAAGTACTACGACCATATTATCATTTATGATTATCCTATATTGTACATAGGATAAAAATGGGGTTACTGGTAACTCGACGTATTCCTTGCAGGACGTCATAGTAGGGTTAAAATGCAACAAATTAAGGCGCCAAATGTTCTACCGAAATTCAGTAGTTTTTGAATTAGTTAAGAGTTTTAGTTTTTTTATGAAAAATCCCAGATTAAATCATTTGAAATCAATTTAAAAATGATTTACGGCGCGACTGTACTGAAATTTAAGTTATTATCATAGTTGACGCCGTAGCAGACCTTTGTTAATAATTAAAAGTTCAATAATGCCTAAAACTTTGGCAAATATCACTAACCAAACATTTAATTTTTTGTAATTTTTGCTATTACTTCATAAAAAATGTAGTCTAGTGCAAAAAAAAAATGCTACACCTGGTGTACAAATTACTAAGAAAATATCCTTGTCTTATCAGCTATCCAAAAAGGTATGAAAGTTAATACAAAATCATGGACTACATTATGAAAATCGTTTTTGATTTAGTACAGGCATGCGTTTCACAAAAAGGTGATTATTCGAGAAATCAAAAACAAAATCGTGAACATTATTATTCTTTTTAATCAATATTAAAAACTTTAATTACACACATTTCACACGTCTTGTTCGATGTGCTGCCCTCGGTTTCGAATAAATGTTCTTATTCGCTTCCTTACTTCGGTTTTTGTTATTCTTGATGTGATTGTTGCCCTCATCTGGTCCGCCGCATTTGTAATTCTCTCCCTTAGTTCTTCAATTGAATTTACTGGGGTCACATAAACTAGATCTTTCATATGACCCCAGACGTAAAAGTCTAGCGGCGTCAGATCAGGGCTTCGTGCAGGCCACGGAATCGGCCCACCGTGCCCTATCCATCGGTTTGGATAGTTTTCATCCAGCAATTGTCGAATTGTGATTCGGAAGTGGGCTGGACATCCGTCATGTTGGTAAATCATGTTTCCTCTTCTTTCTTCCGGTACATCCGTGAGCAGTGCTGATAAATGATTTCTGAGGAAATCTTCATAAAGTTCCCCATTTAGTGTTCGGGGTAAAAAATGTGGGCCAATTAATTTGTCGTCAATAATACCCATCCAAACATTAAGCGAGAACCTTCGCTGGGATGTGGTTGGTTTCAGTTTTTTAGGGTTTGCTTCTGCTTTCGGTGCCCAGTAATGTAAGTTGTGGTAATTTGTGATACCATCACGATCAAAACATGACTCATCGGTCCACAGAATGTTTTTTAAAAAGTTTTCGCTGTCGGCGTCGGCACTTAATATAAAACGACAAAATTCAAGCCGTCTCGGCGGATCTCCTTCTTCTAATGACTGGACTGGTTGGTAATGGTATGGATGTCGGCCTGACAAGTGAACTACAGACCAGACTTTCCACTGTGACATACCAAGCTCACGCGCTACGATGTTTGTCGATGTGTTAGGATCGTCAATAAAACGTTGAAGAATAAGCTCCTCGTCCTCAGCCGTGTATCTCCGGGAACGACCAGTGTCAACTTGCCTGCTTCTTTGGACGCTGCCAGTTTTAGATATTCGCCGATAAGTCGATCCGAAGACACTAACGTGGGGGAGTCGGCGGTTGGGAAAACGAAGTTGATATTCTCGCCGCGCCTCAGCAGCGTTACCGTCACAAAGTCCGTAACAGTACATTATGTCAGCGTATTCAGGATTAGAATATGCAGCCATAGTCAGCGCTTATGAAGGCACAGCACAGCACAAGAGCAAGATACGCAGCAACAGTTAGGGAAATAGCCAGTAACAAAACACGAGCTTGCGCGACGTAGAGTTGAAACTAACTAACGCTGATGACCAAATTTTGCAAAATCGCACCCCCTGTCATGCCGAGAGAACAATAGCGACCAATCACAAAGCTCCCCGAGTGTTTGGAGTTCAAGCGCAGGTAAAAACTACGAATAATACGAATACGAAACAATAGGTTGACCGTCTCGCAATTTTACCTGCCCCCCATAAAACTCTTCTCTTCCCTGGCACACATGCAAAAGTATTGACAATCATACCTTTCTGAATAACTGATAAGACAAGGATATTTTCCTAGTAATTTGTACACCAGGTGTAGTATTTTTTTTTGCACTAGACTACATTTTTTATGAAGTAATAGCAAAAATTACAAAAAATTAAATGTTTGGTTAGTGATATTTGCCAAAGTTTTAGGCATTATTGAACTTTTAATTATTAAAAAAGGTCTGCTACGGCGTCAACTATGATAATAACTTAAATTTCAGTACAGTCGCGCCGTAAATCATTTTTAAATTGGTTTCAAATGATTTAATCTGGGATTTTTCATAAAAAAACTAAAACTCTTAACTAATTCAAAAACTACTGAATTTCGGTAGAACATTTGGTGTCTTAATTTGTTGCATTTTAACCCTACTATGACGTCCTGCAAGGAATACGTCGAGTTACCAGTAACCCTGTTTATAATCACGTTCTCGAAAACGGCTCTAATGATTTCGATGAAATTTGCAATATAGGGGTTTACCGGGTCGAAAAATCGATCTAGCTAGGTCTCATATCTGGGAAAATTTCTTTTTTTCCGTATTTTCGCCCAAAGTCGCCCAAAGTTTAGAACAAGATAATGAATAATGACATGAGAATAATGACATGGCAGCATGGAATTAATAGGTACTATACATGGGATTACTATGAACTATCATCATATACTATTAAACGAGCATTCTCTATTTTCACCAGAGCAGAGCTCGGTCGCCGAGGTACTGTTACATTGTAAGCCGAATTATTTTGCATACCACATGCATGACCGCTCATACCACTCCTAGATATTACAGGGAGGAGGCCTGTGCCCCAGCATTGGAAACATTATAGGCTGATTATGCTATGCATGACTGCTGATAGACAATTAGAGCTAATGCTATAATCCCCTTATCTGCACTTATATGGATGGATGGGTAAACATAACAGATAGCAGAGTGGGATGCATTAGAAGAGCCTCCATGAATAACGTAATGTACCGTGACTCAACTTGTAAGTTGGAAAATATGATGCAATCTGGGACACATATTCGGGCGGGACACAAGATAGTTACCATCCACGATATTAGCTGTTCTAAACTAGGTCTTGTGAAAAACAAAGAATAAAATCTAGGTGTCGTCAAAAGCTACATAGTAATAGACCTTAACTGATGGTTGCTGAGAGATGGCAGAAATCTTGGTAGATCTACAGTCAGATGAGTGATGGCTTACAAAAGACCGCGGGTAAGACCCGGATGAGACTCGCACAGACCAGGAGAGTAAGACACAAAAGGGGGAATATATTAAGCAGTCCATGGAATGATAATAATGATGATAAAAGGGTACATAAATTAAATTATGAACTATGTAATTATAGATTAAAGTATTCTGGTAAACCTTACCACAAAATGAGACTTAAATATGCATTTAGGTATACACATGTTTACATACATAAATTAAATCTCACTGAGGTAATAAATTAAGCTTTATCTTATTAATTACCGACACAAGCTCAAGATTATCGTTTGAATGAATAAGTAGACTGTTCGGTTTAAACTTCGAGCTTGAATGCGGTGACTGTGTTTGAGCTTAATTGAAAAAAATATCAGTTAAACGATTTTTGACCTTTGGTATGAGCGGATTTTTGAGAAGAATGTGCTGATTGTTGTATTTGTTTCCGATTCAAACCTTTATTCAACTATTCGCAAGAGTTTAATCAATCATTTATAAACTACTAATTCATCCTTTCTTGAACCATTGCAAACCAAACCGTAACCAAACCTATGTGGGTCATTCCTTTTTGTTTTGTTTTTTTATTTTTTTCTCATTTAGTTTTAATCATGGTCTGGCAGTTTGAGTAATTTATGTGGTCTACCCAAATGTCCTTTCTTTGGTATATTGTTCGTTGAATCGTTGAGTTCCTTCAATTCTGAGTTGAGTTGCACGATAACTGACAAATGCGTGCACTGACTGGACAGGTCCTCTTAATCTGTGTGGTTTTTTCCTCAGAAGACTATTTCAGACACCAATATATATTTGGTCTTCACATGATCTGACCAAAATTATGTCTGAACTTTAAAAGAGACTGTGACGTCTGAGTTTGTTTCGGCTTTTCTTCTAAGTGTAGTCAGATAGGAAACGCCGACCTCATCTAGTTTTTAAAATATGATTGACGTGTAAAAGTGTTTGTACAAACCTACTTACAGTAATAAAATCATTTATCATTTTTTATCATTAAAGGCGAAATAATTCTATAGTTTCGTTTGAAATAGTTAATTATTCCTTTTCCTCCTCCGATTCTTTTCATAGACGATACAAAATTTCAAATACGGCACCAAAATTGCGGTTAAATCTCACCATATTTTCCTCTACACTGTTGTAATACCTAATAGTTAACATTGTTAAAGTTAGCTGTTTTTCTGTACCTACTTGTAGTGTGATGATAACACTTTCATCATAGTACCAACATAAAAGTATTATTGTACTGTTTAGGTACTTTTGTAACGTTTAATTTCTTGTTGATCTCACTGACCTACGAAATCTTATTTAATACGTTTATATTAATAGCTTATTGGTTTATCTAGTATTGATGTCGTTGTAACTATTCATAACGTTGTTAGTTATAAGAGAAAGTGAGAGCCGTCATACTGCTATAGGTCGACCACTTAACTGAGTCCGTGCGCGGTGCGGGAGGGGTGACAGTTGTCACAAGTTGACGAATCACCGAGCTCTCGCATCACGACACACCCCTCCCGCACTGCGCAGCTACCTCAGGAACGGACTCAGTTAAGTGGTCGGCCTTTATTTATATATTAATCGTAGCTTGTCGATAAAGTTGCGTTTGCGTGAGTGTTTTGTTATCTTTTTGTACTAAAAGATTTTATCCAAATGCAAAGGGAATGAGGATTTTTTGGCAGCACTGAGACGTCAGGTCCTAGCATCTGTCAAAAGCGCCAAAGCCTTTTTTTTTCGTGACTGAATTATGAACGAATGAATGAAAATAATGATGAACGAATGAATGAAAAGAATGATGAACGTCATCATGTATTTTAAATTCATTATCGAAATGGAAGACCTCTTGCCAAAGTGGCGCCAACTGGTGGACAGAAAATAATCATGAAAACCCACTTAACCTTCAGGCTTGGTGGTAGGACGACGGTCTTTGCAGGGTGGCCGGTAGCAGCTGGTAAAAAATGGGTAAGGCGTGATGGGTGTGGGTGAATTGCAATGCCTTTTTTTTTTGGGTGGGAAATTATCAAATAACTTCTCCCGCTCTGGGTGTAGCGAGAGGGCACGTCAGACTCTTACTGACTAAAACCCACCCGTGTTCCTTCAGTTGCCGTGTTGCCGGGGGCCACGATTTCCCTTTCGGCCCGTATTCGTAGCCCCGGCAGGCATTGGCCCTAGCGGACTCCGTCAATTCTGCTGACATCTCTTTGAGGCGCGCGTGGAACACAACGCGCCGTCGTCGACCCGGTTTGGTCCTTATCGGACGGCGAGTTACCCATTGCTCACCATCCGCAAGCCCGCGCCTACGGTGGCCGGAAATCTGCCTGTGATTCCCGACGCCCAGGGCGTCTCCTCCGCATTGCAATGCTTTAACAGGCAACTAAGTTCTAAGAACCTACCATTGTTAACATCTTCCAAATTCTGTACATGAGAATCGAGTTAAATGGCGTGCTATTGGATTGGCTCTTTCTCTCTCTCATCAGCAGCTGACTGCTGGTGATGAAAGAGAAAGAGGAAGTGTCGTAAAAACGTAAATGTTGCTGCTTTACATGCGTAACCTATAATTAAAGGCAAGTTACACAAATAAATAGGTACTATGAATAAATAAAATTGCAAAATTTCCTTGCAGATAATTATGGAGTTCTTTGTAAACTTGGTACTTATTTACGCAGTTATCAACTTGAAGACTTATTAATGTTTTATTTGCCTGTGCTGAGTTAACGTCTGGCTAAAGTTCCGATTTCTGTTTGCATAAATCTCATTTTATTTAGTATTTGTTTGTTGGTCTATGTTGAACGGAATAAAATTTTATGTACTTGTAACTAGCCATCGGCATTAATTTGCTTGGATTTCTTGGAAACAAACTAATTTGATGTCAAAGTAAATTAGCAGTTATATATAAGTTTTAAGCGTAGTCCAGTATAAAATTGTACTTGTTTACAGGCCTTCCTCTCATATCTATTAACATTGTAATTTGAAAATATTATAAAAGCCAATTATTTTTAAAATAGCAACCGTGGAGTTTTTTGCCGGCTCTTCTCCATAGGAAACGACCAATTGAAACCGTGCACCTAGCTTCTGACGTTTTATAACTGTCCATGTAGGTTTTTTGAAATATTTTATTTTTATTTTGAATGATCATTGGATCAGTTTTTGACATGGTAAGAGGGCAGTTCTTGTAGCAATACAAGAGAAGAAGGAGCATGGCTCCAGAAGTCAACAACATGCAACCCATTGTAACATGCTCATCAACGATACAGCAATGACAAGGAAAAGTTAAAAACAAAGTTTGTCCACACTGTCCAAATTAAGTTATTTGCTTCACTAATATCATAAATTTTGTTATCTGCCTTTCAGAAAGATCACAAAACAAGAGGCTGGAGGTAAATAATAATTAGACTTGGATATCTTTTTTGAGAAATGATCTGGACGGACAGGACGTATAGCTCCATATCTTCCCATAATAAAGTAAGATTAAAATAATACTGCTATAAGTGGTAGTGGTAGGCCTCAGAACGCACCAAGTTATTATGGATGTGATGCAGAGTTAGAGAGAGAAACATGAACTCATGATTGAGTAAACATAAACGGATAGACCTCCTTGGAGTTGGATCGCACAAGCTGATCTCAGCGTGTTGATGGTAAAAATAACACAAAACATATATGTATATACAGGTTGATAAAAGATAGTTATTTCGTTGATCCGGTAGCAGTGAAGAATGTGTAAGCTCATAAATAAGCGATCTTTAGAGTGTTACGTTTTTCATCTAATGTATTTTGTGCATTAACTTTGATGCGTTTGACGTACAAAACATTCGGAGATAAACTAACGACTGACGTGGATAGAATTGACCTTTACCCTGACTTGGTGAATTCAGCTGTTGCCAAGGCTCAATCGAACGACGGATACTTCATCTCACATAATATTATTACGTACCTAATAGATCATGCCATGTGGTGAAAAAATATCAAGTCAGCAAGATTAGTAGCAGGGCTAACGTACTACTTTTGAACTGCGTGTAGGGTAGGATCAGAACCGTCGAAGCCACACAGCTTTAAGTGCTTTGTTTTGTACTACGCTACGTGCTAAGTGCCATCATCATCATTTCACCCGAAAGACGTCTACTGCTGGACATAGTTCTCCGACAATCGTCACCACTTCGACCGGTCCTGTGCTTCTAAGAAGCAGCGAATTCCTACGGCCTTCATAAAATCAAAGTAAAACTTTCCAATGCTGCGCCTTCCGATACTCGGTGTCTATCTCTATCTAGGTGACATGCTCCTAACGAATCAACACTATTAGGTCTACGTTGCATGACTAATTAGTGACTTGTTTGAGCTACGCTACTCACCAAGCGATCCTTCTAGCTGTGTGGCTTTGGCTTAAAAGTTTGTTTTATATTTTAAACATTGTTCTCACATTTTTAGAAGCAACAAGAAAAACATACCCAGGATTTTGTAATATCTACTCTTTGGAACAGGCAACTACTAGCTTCAACTTCCTGACCGTCTCCTTGACAGTTCAAAAGTTTCAAGTGAAATAAATGCTTTTAGTTTGAGTTTCAAATGTGCTTGCGTTGCTTTTTGAGTTATTGTTCTACTAACACAATTCGTTATTTATCATTTATAATTTGCCTTATCATTTAATCAAAGTTTACTCGTGTAATGTCAGTCTTAACTCATTAGCTCTGCTTGGACTTACAAGGCTTAGTACCTATTTGCGATTAGATATAGCTATCTTGTCATGAGATTTTACCTGTAAACAAGTTGAATGTAATGTATCTTTGATTATAAGATTCATTCATATTGTTGCCTATATCAGACGTCCTTTCATTTTTAACATCATCTCCAGCATCCTTCTGCTCTTGTCACAAAGGAGTCTGCGGTATACTTATTCTCTTGCCGTCAACTTCATGTTCACTGTCAATGAAGGTTTCTGAAATAACGTTTACTAGGTGGCAGCACTGAGACGTCAGGTCCGGACACCTGTCAAAAGTGTCAAAGCGCCTATGTTTTCTTTAGTTGTGACTGAATGATGCACGAATGAATGAATCGAATGATGAACGTCATTATACATTTTATATGTATTGTCGAAATGGAAGACCTCTTGTCAAAGTGGCGCCTACTGGTGGCGTGAATTATCATTTCATTTTTAAACCCTCATTGTGACATACGTCAATTTGTCGTGTTAAAGTCATTTCATACAACTATCAAAGAATGAAAGGTGTGATTTGAATACACGGGCAATTTAAGTTGATAGTCAATTTGACAAAAAAATAGCAGTGGCATTCTGGGAGTGCCGAGAGAAGTGAAAACTTGAACAATTTAAAAAAATACTTCCAAAACCTTTAAAGTAAAAATACTTTCATAGAACATTGATCCGTAACGTAATATAAATAAAGAGCACAATCACGATTAAAAAGTGAGGTGTCGGTAGCGGTGTCTCGAGTTCAATTGTTTTTTCCCATCTCAAAAATGTCCAACGCGACTAAAGATTTCACTTCAAAAATGAATTTCCCTGACTTTACAAAATTCATTCATCTTCTCTTTGGTCTGTCTCTGTTCTTGTATCCATTCAATAATCATTCTTACTTGATCTCGCCATAAACTGCTCAGTACTCCGCATCACATGTCCATGCTACTATCGGTACTCACTACTATAACATAGCATGCTTATTCGTTCCCACGTCAATTCCAGGGAAACTAGAATTTCATTGGTAAACAAAGACTATACTTCCGTTTCGAATTGTTCAGCCAAGAGTTGTAAAATTCAATTGCTGCAACTTCTTGCTACAACGGTAACGATACAAAGGAATATTGACTAAATAGTTTGGTAAAGTTTGTCAAAAAATCTTCAAGTTTGTCTAAAAATCATTTGATATCTACACTAGTATAATAAAGAGAAAGAATTTGTATTTTTGTTTGTCACTACATAGTATAAAACAAAGTCGCTTTCTCTGTCCCTATATCCCTATGTATGCTTAAATCTTTAAAACTACGTAACGGATTTTGATGCGGTTTTTTTTAATAGATAGAGTGATTGAAGAGGAAGGTTTATATGTATAATTACCCGGTTTATACCCGTGCGAAGCCGGGGCGGGTCGCTAGTAATAAATAAACTAAAAAATTACTGGATCGATTCAAAAAATTCTTTTACCAGTAGAATGCTATATTATCACTGAGTAACATAGGCTATAAGTTATATAGATATAAGAAAGAAACAAAAATAGGTTTATTTGTCACAGAAACACGTGCATTTATAAAAGACAAGAGTAATCAGAGAACAACACAAAGTATATTTATAATAAAAAATCACGAGCATAAAACAGAAGTTAGTCGGCAGCTGCACGACATGACTGTGACAAGAAGGCTTCCATTCAGCATGATACTGTGCTATGAGGACCCACAGCACAGCACCGATTTTCAGTGGTCACCCGAAAAAAAAAAGAAGAGATGTACGGAAATCAAGTCAAGTTCAGTGATTTGTCTATTAAATAGGTAGGTAACAAAATAAAATAAACAGTGCTTAGAATAAAATGCTTAGATATCATGCGGGCGAAGCCACTGACGAAAGCTAGTAAGTAATATAATGGAGTAAGGCTGTGATCGAGTGGCGTTTGTATTGGCCCAAGAAAAGAGAGGTCTAAGCTCCCAGCAGTGGGAGAAGTCGGGCTGTTGATGACGATTATGATGAACATAATGAAACTAGAAATATTGTGGCCTTATAGCGCGATAGTACAAAAAAGTGTTTGGTTGGTGGTAGTGCTGGTTAGCTACTACCATCTTATCTAAGTCTTTCACCATAACAATAATGTTAACAGCATTGTTGTGTTTCGGCAGTTAGAGGTAAGATAGCCAGTTCATCTGTGGTTGAGGATTCCGGGTGAAGCTCACTTCCACCTTCGGCCTGATCATCACTTACCATCAGGTGAGATGCAGGACAAAAGCTTCCCCGTTGGGGATTAAAAGGTCGTTCATACTACAATATTATTTAAATAATATATGATATTTTTTTAAAGCCACTCGAGGTTATAAAATACAACTTTAATATTAAAATAACCAAAATATTCATAGATTTTGCATCACATTGTGAAAAAATATCTTGCAATAATAATCGGCATATTGGCTTCTGTATTATTTCGAAATGAATGTCTGATGAGTCAATGAGTGTCCAAACAAGAGTTTTAAATATTCACAGTTATAATGGAGAACTGAAGGATTAAAATGTTGTATACCTACTGTTATTTTCAACAGCATCAAATTATGTGCTGCAAACACGAAACAAAAATAACTAAAGAAGAAAAAAAATTCAAAAGTTTCTTAGATGCTAGAGTTCATAATATTATCTTCGTTATTTAAAATACAGTTCTAATTAGTAGGGCTGATAACTAGTGATCGGATAATCGGATGCATATTTACCTAAAGTGTAGGTGTTGGCTATTATGGAATGCACTTTTGTATCGAAAAAATCCCGGGAATTCGGAATCGACAAATTTAGTTTTTTTTACTATTGAATCAAATCGGGTGTAGGAATATTTACTTAGTTTAAGGTGTTGGCTAATATTATGGAATGCACTTTTGTATCGCATAAATCCCGGGATTTCGGAATCAATAAAATTGTTTTTATTATAGAGTCAAATCGTGTGTAGGTACCTACTACCTACTATTCCTCTTACACTCAACATAGTCATAAATTGATGGGTAGCTTAAAATTAACTTCAAGTAAATACATGTTAATAATTATGTAATCCCCTGTTTTAAAAAAAAATAAATACCACATGCTAAAGACGACGTTTCCTCACCATGTTACAGACTAGTTTCTTATTCCCGAATTTTCGGGAATCCCGAGATTTATATTTAAAAATATATGTTTTAAGAAGCCGCTTCCATAATTTCCTAACCAAAAATGAACTTTAGGTAAATATGCATCCGATTATCCGATCACTGCTGATAACTGTTCAAATATTACGCTTTCTTTTTCGATTACCTTTAAGTATCTGTCCACGTGGAAAGACGCAAACCGCACTTTATAATTTCCTCTAGAAATCTTCCATTGTTTGTTGACAAGAAAAAACCATTCAACGAAGTTATCGACCAGCGTCATAGCAATATATTAGTTATTACTTTAAAATGAAGCCAATCGAGTAAGTGGAAGTACCTATATTCTTCAGTTTTTATTGCACGCTCTAATCATTCCGCGGTTTCTTCACTTTCCGATGAGCATAGTTACATATTTTAAGAAGCGAGCGTTTTAAACAGCATATTTTTCTGAGATATATTAAATGCTCTTATAAATATTCATTACAAAATGGACCTTTTTTACTTAATACAACGAACAACCTCAAGGGGTCCCAAGATAATCCCTTGTGGAATGAGCGGAGCAGGTAAGGTCCGATCTCATCAGGGGCTTAAAAACGGGAATAAAGAAGGGACTGTCTTAATCGGGTGTGGGAATAGAACTGAGATTTCAGAGAACAATAAAAATGAGAGACATGCTTTAATAGAAGTAAACGTCGACAGTTACGTTTAAGAAAAAAATGACAATGTTGACGAAGAAAGAGATTTTGAATGAAATATGGATCAAGGAATCTTATGTGATGAAGTTTTTTACTAATAGACTAAAATAGAGACATTTATCTAAACCCTTCAGTGAGACCCAAATAGACTGCTCAATCTACTCTATTGAATGTCTATTAATTCGACCGGGTTGATAGATGCGGTTCGGAAGGCCATATGTTCAACATCAAGCTAAGATTTGCTTCGCATTGTGAAACAGCATAATCTTAAAATTCCTTAGCAACTATTTTTATAATTAATGCTGTGAAATTAGTTTTATTATCTATGTTGATTTTACTATTTCTCATCACAGTGTATCCACATGTTCGACAAATTATTATTATCACGTCCGGGTAGAACTCGCCGTCTGTTCACTTGGTCAGAGTTCCTCAATATTGAGAAACAAATAATTGTAATTATCAAGAATTATATGTTCTCTTGCGAATATTGCCAAACGATTATTTTTGAGTATCAGCTCCCATTTTGCGGAAGCATAAATTCAGCTGTAGACAGCGATACAAATATAGGTATCAAGTTGCCACATATTGTGGCCATGACTAACAAAATTATCATCGCGGGTCAATAATCAAACTAGCAGCAACGATATCGCATCCGTTTCAATACCCAAAACCACAAAGTATACAGTTACAAAAGATCCACAGCTGACAATGGACAATAACACGCCAACATTGATGCCGAGCGAAACAAAAATATTGCTGCAACGTTACCCGTACAAACTGCATCCGGACAGTTCTAGATTGTTCTGTCTTTATTTACACCTTTGAGACACCTTTATCAGAGAGCGTTTAGAAGAGGCGCCGCTAACAGACAAGTTAAAATGAAATTGATTGTGTTGGTTTGAGGAAGTGATGTACAGGATCGAGCAAGACATAATTGTATCGACGACGTGAAGAAGAAGGAGCATGAAGTATCTAAGCATGAAGTATATAAGCATGAAGTATATAAGCATGAAGTATATATAATAAGTTTTATTTCTCACCCTCTCAAAATTATGTGTTTTACACAACATAATTTTAAAAGGGTGAGAAATAAAACTGATGATATTAGGGGAGAGAGAGACCAATGAAACGATGGATTGCATGAAAGATGATATAAAATGAAATAAAAGAGAGTTAATGATAAGAACCAAGAAGAATGGAAGAGAAAAGCATATTGCGAGGTCCCCACACCGGGAAAAAGAATCGTGGTGGGCCCATAACCTACTGAAAAAACAAGTTTTTAGTTTTGGTTGTTTTACCATAACTTTATTCATAATGAAACATAACTGACAATTATTGAGCTTGTTATAACATTTTTAACAGTAACTTGAGTCAAGGGCAAGCAAAAGAAGAATGGTTCTTTAGGGTAACTTAGATGGGTTTTCTAAACGATAGAATTCAGAGCAAATTGATTTTTATAAAACTGAATCGTCCTCTTTGACTGCATTGACATTAGCTCCTTATCGAAAACCACATATTGTGATTCATTCAACATTGCGAAAATTATCTTATGTATACTTTTAATTGTGTGTCCAAATTATCTGATTAGCAGAGTTTTGAGTAAACAATTCTTTGATTCTCTCAGTTAATTCTCGTGAAATGTCAATCCACAAATTTTCTGATTAGATTGGTGTCCTTTAAAGCATCTAATACTTCTACTGGTTTTTTTACACTCTTTTGCAATTGCATCTCTTTTGTAAACTTAAACTACAAAATACTACAATCGAAATAATATGTATTTTTTTCTGACTCCTCGTTTTAATGATAGAATCGGGTCGAATGGAACAAACAATTTTTTTTACTGTGTTAATAAATTCAGAACTTCTCGAAATCAGGTAGATTAACATAAGACCTTCATCAAACGGTTCAGTTGAAACTAATATCGTGTACTTAACAAATTATAATTTAATTAACCGAATAGGTACGTTGAATATTTTATTTTTACGGTAATTTGGTTTGCATGATTAAAATAGGTAATGAGCGTAAAGATTCTAGCGATGATTCTAATAACGATACATCCATTCCTTATTTAAAGATTCAAATCGAATGGAATAAAAATCTTTATCAATTGGCTGTTGTCTGCCAAATGTTCATCGTTATACATCTTTATCATGTATGGGATGAAAACATTGATGTTAAGACAAGCTTTTAAAATTAAATAATTTTGAACATTGCATTCGATATCTTGATAGTACTGATACTGTCGATCGATACTGTTAAGTGACAAGTCCCAAGTATTCAGTTCGATAGAAATAATCCGATCGGAATCGCAGTTCGTTGAGAACTGCAATTCCGATCGTACGCAGTGGAATTTAAACCAAAAAGTCGTTGAAAAAGAATAAGACGGTATTCTTCTAGGTAAAGAATAATAATAACCTACATTAAAAATAAGGAAACTAAGTAGTAAGTTATACTGCCATTGTAGGATTATCTTCCCTGACGACAGTGAATCACCAAGTTATTTTTATAACAGCTGCTAACGGAATAAAAGCTTTATTTCAATGACTGAAACGCTATATTAAAATAGTTACCCTTAAAGATCAGAGTAACAAAGTAGTTCTATATTAATCCCTTTTAATTTTAGACTCTTGTACATTTAACAGTTCCATAAAATGCAAGAAAGTAACCTTGCAATTTGAAATTACGCGTGTTGAGATCTTTTGGTGGTATTCGTTTACAATATTGTTGCAACTTGCAAGCACAATGCTTGTAGCTTTAATTTTAACAATTTGGTCTTTTTATATACAAAGTCAACATTTTGGTTGTTTGACGGTCATTTTCGTTTAAATTATATAACAGGTTTTGTAATATATTGTTATTTTCATCAGCTGGACAGTTTTTGCTTTCTACAGTAACTCTGCTAGCCACATTAACGCCGTTAGTTATGGCCATTCACAACGCAACTGAACTCCCAGCGTGTTTGTATTGTTAGACGTGTCAGGTAATTTTTAACAGTACGACGAAACACGCTAGCCAAGACAATGAAGTTTGCTCACGCAAAAAACACATCTTTCAACGCTTACTAAAAGATAAACGTAATCTGTGTTTTCAAGTTGTCATTAATAAAAATTGTACACGCATAGATACAGTCCGATTTATAGCATAGGAATGAGTGACAGTTATTGGTTAAGATTAAAAGATCCACGGAGACAATAGATATTTCATTAAAAAATTGTGACAGAAGAAAAAGATATTGGCACTTTTAAATAGGTCAAATAATTTGAAAATTATTACAGCGATATAACAGATTACGTTGTCAGTTAAAAAGAACCGTGTGTTACGACACTCGATACATTTCTGCTGTTACGTGGAATGTGTAATCCAATTTAGTTGAAACATAATTATGAAAGAAAAATACGCGTGGACGTAAAAGGCATGAATTTTAAAAATAGCCACAAAAATTTCAACTCGGTATCGATTAAAAATTATCGATTTAATCGAGTTGTACTAAATTAAGGTACACCGCCACCACTATTCTAATATTACATTCGATTTTTTGTTTTTTTTTTTAAAGTAATACTTACAGAGAAACGTATAAATTGTACACCATGACCCAATTCACAAAACACCACGTTGGAATGTGCAGTTTATAACCTTAAAACAATCACGAGGACACTTGAAAATGCACCTGTTTTGTACACGATTCAGAAGAATGAAGTTTAAAAAGCAGCTGGAGTTAAATTGACACGGATTTTTGTACGATATTTGGGTAAGAATGGCCGGCCGGCGAAGCGTGCGCGTCGGACTGAGGCGAAACGTTCAAACGTCTAGCGGGCTCGACACTGCATTGGT
This sequence comes from Agrochola lychnidis, assembly GCA_963680765.1. Lineage (NCBI taxonomy): Eukaryota > Metazoa > Arthropoda > Insecta > Lepidoptera > Noctuidae > Agrochola > Agrochola lychnidis. The sequence continues at coordinate 5,523,738 of OY796864.1, forward strand.
TCCGAGCGAGTTGGCTCGTCACACAAACGTCATTTTATCGCGCGACGCGCTTACGCCGCTTTCCTTTCCAATCGTTGGCATCGCTTGCACGTCCTCCATGTCTGTTTATTTTGACGGCTTGTTTACGTATTCCACTGTGCGACCGGCATTGGATAGCGAATTTCAAGAAATCAAATTGTCCTGTTACATATTGCTGATGTGTTGGTAGTTATATGCAATGTGCGCTTAATGTTTAATGCATTTTAACATAATCTCATCATGTTGTGCTGCGATGAGAAAAATACCACAAGTGGTTATAACTACGTTAGTATCGATTTGATATCTACATGAATGAGTAACAATGACCCCATTAGATAGTTTTTAGGCAACTCGATAGCGTGATTGTCGCGTGATCGTGTGTACGAAAAAAACATGTGTTAGAAAAATGTTCAAGCAATTATGATCTTCAGCACTTTATAATAGGGTGTATAACACACTAAATTAACGAATCAGCTGTTAATGAGCCAGAAGGAAGTTAGTTGTATTCACACGTGGCGTGACGAGTACCTAAATATTTTGTATGAAAACATTTTTGCAGAAGTATATAGAATTACTAAATAAAACTTACATTCCTGATCGCATGTGGCACATTCTTGAATACCTACATAATTATATCCGTACCGTTACAAAAAAGAAGTCCTAGTAAGTTGTCAGCCACATGTTTTTGATATTCCTTTTTTATTCCTACTGGCTCATGTTCGTTTATTCTGTAAAGATTATTTAATTTCCCCTGTACAATGTGATGAAATAGTCATCTACAGTTTATCAGAATAAAAATACATTAGTTTTTTTCCTGTTTTAATCAAGAATAGATAAGCCACGATTTGAATAATGGTGCTTACACGGTATTTTTAACCGACTTCCAAAAGGAGGAGGTTCTCAATTCGACTGTATGTTTTTTTTTTTGTATGTTTGTTACGCGATTACTCCGCCAATTATGAATTAATTTTGGTGATTCTTTTTTTGTTTGGTAGGTCATACCTACTTCAGAGGTGGTCCCATATAAATTTTATTAACTTTGCTTGGGTAGTTTTTGAGTTAGCTTCCATAATAGTAATAATACGTATTTTTTCCCACTTAGTATGTGGATGATATGATAAGTTCCTGTCACTGTTATTTATATAGCAGATAGTGCTATTCAAATTTGTGTGGGGAAAGTACTACAACTGAAAAGTGAAAAATAAAAACTATTTACAAAAAAAATAAAAACAACTGACTTCTAAAAAACACTACAAAGTGAAAACTTACTTTAATTTCGGAAGTCGGTGGCAAAAAACGAAAATTCAAAACCAAAGACACCGACTTCCGAAATTAAAGTTATTTTTCACTCTGTAGTGTTTTTTAGAAGTCCGTTGTTTTTTTTATAAAAAGTTTTTTGAATACAAAATTATTCATTCCAAAAGGTTAAGCGACACTTTTCGCTGTCACTACCTAGCTCAATGTCAATGTTATACCTACCATATTCTAGTTTAGTTACAACTAATGTAATCTTAAATCTAACGTAATGGCATTTAAATTTTTCTTTTGTTTTTATTTTGGAGCGTTCTGTGAATGAGTTGTTTCGGGCTTGACACTCTCACTCATTCTCTTTATATTCCCGTCTTTTTATCCTTCTCTGTTTGTTTTCTCTTTCGTAACAGCTTTATTATTTTTATCATCGAGATTATTTTTGAATTATGGTTGTGTTATGTCTTTTTGATTTTGCACGAAAATGGTTGACATTAACATAGGGGTCATCAGGGGTAATTTGATTGCAAATGACTTCTTCTACATCCTCTTAACGGATTGCCGACGTATAACCAATAACCCTGTACATAGTGTATATATGAATTGTACTCAAATAACAACATCTTTTGATGTATCTATGAATTGTACTCGTATAACAATTCGCTCCCAATATTGAGTAGTCTATCGCCGTTGATTTCACCAAACTTGTCTTCAAATCAACATCGTAAAACCTATATGGAACAAATTCGTTCATTTCAAGTTTCCAAGTACCTATAACCCATTGCGCCCAAGAGAACTTTCTCGAATGTCTGTCCGTCCTTATAAGGTTAAGAGCTATGAGCTATGGCGTCGTGCTTATAGCTGGGTACGTCTAGACAAGGTTCTCAAGTCAGTCTAGTATACTGACACGTTTTAGATGAGTCATCTGTATATCTTTGATAGTACGTTCTTTATCAGTTTGCTGTGCAAAGTCATTGGCCTATTAAATTAGTGGGATTTTATGTGTGATACGTGCAGAAGGCTCAGTCTTTACAAGATGTCTTATTGGATTTTCGTAGATATCGTTTTCTAAAGTATAAACTTTTCGCAAAAAGACCAATTCATCATCATCATCACTCTCCTGCCCTTGTCCCAGTTTATTTGGGGTCAACACAACATGTTCCCTTCCTCCATACTTCTCTATTAGTCGTCATCTCGGCAATTACCCTTTTTCCAGCTATGTCATCTTTCACACAGTCCATCCATTGTTTCTTTGGTCTTTCCCTACTCTACTAAAAAATAACAAGAACAACTAACAAAGTAAAATAAAATTATTGGGAAGAATTTATTCATATCTTCTATGTCTTCATCAACAGCTAGATTTCTCGCTACTCCTTTCTTTAATCTCACTTTGGGCTTCAGTTCCGAAAATTCTTGCATAGTGTACCCCAACATCCTCTTAGTAACATAATTATCTTTTCTTTCAAGTAACACACGCAATCTATCATTCACCTTTTAGCCCCTTTTATATTTTAACTAGGTATAATCATAAAACACATCATTTTCACGCATATGGAGTGCTTATTAATTTGTATATTTTGTTCCTCTATTTCGAAGTAACACCCCATACCACCATGTATTTGCTCAAAACGAACGTCACCTAATTACCTACCATTTAGATTTACCCATCACTACTACATAAGCAAAGCCTTGTGTTTACAATGTTCATGTGTGGGAGATGCCCTTGTTTTGGTAAATAGATTGTATATTCAAGTGGTGTGCGATATATGGAGGAATGTGTTTTTTTAACAGCAAGTACTCTGCGAAATTGTACCTTTGTTCGTTGCTCAGGGGAGATGGCTTCTTCAAGTTCTTGTAGGTCCTGTATTAAGAAAATGATTAAACTCAACATAACATCATGGCTGTATTCTGGAAAAAAATAGGCAGAGGCCAGTCACCTATATTTCGCCAGGTCGTGTCTCAAATTTGGATTCTAGCATATTACGAGTCTATTAGCTATGAAGTTACTTTACTATGTAGTACTTCTGTTAATCCTACTTCTTCTGCTTCTGCGTACTCTGTCTCCTTGTAGCTCGTGGTTGTCGTTTTTGATGTGTAACTTCTTCCTCTCGCTTTCCTGCAATCTGTGGGTGTGATTTCGTGAAAAGGGACGGAAGTGTGTAACAGGAAGCCGGGGAAGCGCGCGCTATTTGTTTTGAGCAATGAGCGCGCGCGGTGCTAGAGTTGGCCGTCAGATGGTACCAACCCATTTTCTACTACTGTTGTTGTTGTTTTCTATTTTTTGACTACTGTAAAGCTCGCTCCTTTTTTTTCTCTCTCGTCCATTCTCTTCTTTCAGTGTCACCTTATAATTCACTTCTTTTTCATAGCTCTCCTTGAAAACCATCGAATGCTGCATATATGAAGTAGCATCTGATGATTTTAGAGGTCTAGTTGAAGGCTGATGTTAGGCATTGAACGTCGATGGGCTAATCAAGGCCAGCTTTATTGTCAAAACATTGTATGGAAGTCCTAAATTTTTTCGACCTATAAATTATTTCGATTTTAATGTTGTTATCAAGCTCATCTGTTTCTCACCTTTAGTTGATATTTTAGACCTCAACATATTATTTAGAAATAATTTCATTACATCATCAGCCTATAGCAGTCCACTGCTGGACATAGGCCTCTCCAATTGCACCCTAATCAGCGCGATACACGGCAACTCTCATCCAGCTGCGAAGATCGTCGCTCCACCTAGCTTGAGGGCGTCGTACCTTACGTTTGCCGATTTGCGGTCTTCACTCAAGAACATGTCTACCCCAACGGTCATGGGTTCTACGGCTGATATGGCCGGCTCATTGCCACTTCAGCTTGCTTATTCTGTGAGCTATGTCGTCAACTTTGGTTCTCTGCCAGATCATCATGTTCCGGATTCGATCCCTCAGAGAGATTCCAAGCCTAGCCCGCTCCATAGCTTGCTGAGCAACCTTAAAATTTTGAACCAGACGTACCGTGAGTGTCCACGTTTCGGCTCCGTAGGTCATAACATGCAGGGCGCACTGATTGAAGTCTTAAGGGTCAGTGGAATTTCATTATCATCAGGCCAAACATAACACTCGGACTGACTCATTCCGGAGTTACTAATACCTTTTTAAAGTACTTAATAATAATCATAGTTGAAGGCCAATACATAATCTAACGGCCAAAACTTAGATCAATTACTATTCTGGTCCATTGTCTTGAGGCCCCTTAAATACATGGGGCCCTTGACCATGTGTCTAATTTTAGACGATTCGTCATTGTTAATCCAACTGTACAGTTGTATGTATGCCATTGTAATATTTATTGTATTATGATTGAGTTATTGCTGAAATGAGGTCATTTGAATATTCTCGTTTAGAATTGGTTCCTTTAAGTTAATATTTAGGAAATATTTAAGATCTCTTTTGACCACGTGCGAGCAGATTGGAGCTAGGGCACCCCGACCAAATGAGTTAGGTTAAGTTAGGCCCGGACTCCATCAAAGCGGAGATGTGTGAAGATGTCTGAAGCGGAGACGAGGGTGCCATCGAAGCTGTGCGGAGATGCGAACTGGCTAGACTGGAGCGGAGATATGTGCTGGCTAGAGAGGAGATGTGTGCTGGCTAGAGCGGAACTGAGCTGCGTGCGGCGAGCGTTGGATGTTGACCGCTCACTGCACGCCGCTCACATCTTTTCTCGTTTCCGCTGCGCGCCGTCGCCAGCTTGCGAGGCACAGTACATATCTCCGTTTTGTACCACCGCCGAGTTCAATCTCGGCAAAGCACAGCTCACATCTCTGCTTCGAACGCGCCGTAGAAATATGATAGATACATCTCCGTTCAGTGATATCCACTGAAGCTGAGAGGAGATGAGAAGTGTAAATAACGAAATTCTATTGGTTGTTTAAAACACATCTCCTCTCCTCTCGTATCGTGTCCGCTTTGGTGGAGTCCGGGTTTCAGAACTATGGTCAACCGCGAGCGAACTGAGCGAGCGCTACATCCAAGTTGTATTTTTAGGATCCCAAAATATAAATTATTATTTATAAGAGTATTAACAACTCTATATACTTCCAAGTCGATTGAGAGCATTTGGTCTGCACCAAGTGCAAAGAGCAACTGATAGAAATCCGACGACTGACGAAACACGAGGTTTGCCAGAGACATTAAGAACATGAAAAGAAAAGAAAAAAAAAAGAAAAGAAAAGGCTCGACTGGCTGTTCACAATGGTGTGCTGGTGCCCACGCTTATGTATTGTAGTGAATGTTGGGTGTGGCAAAAACAACATGAAAGTAGAATCAATGCTGTGGAAATGCGTTCCTTGCGAAGCATGCGTAGCCTGTGGCCTGACTATGAATGATAGGCTGAGGAATGATGTGATAAGACAGCGGTGTGATTTAAAAGAAGATGTAGTGACAAAAATTGAAAAGGGTATGCGGAGATGGTTTGGGCATGTTGAGAGAATGAATGAAAGGCGAGTAACAAAATGTATTTACAAGACTGATGTAAAAGGAAAGGGCGGGGACGCCCTAGGAGGACATATACTGACCTTATCGGTGATGTTCTTCAGAAAGGCCAGGTGCGTAGTACTCGCAACCGGCGTGCGTGTATGACCAGATGTATGAACGTAAACGAGGCAAAAGGACTATGTAAGGATCGTAGCAGGTGGCGTTCTGTAGTTTCTGCCTACCCCCATGGGAAGAAGGCGTGAGTTTATGTATGTATGTATGTATTAAGAACATAGTTGTACTGTACGTCTCGTAGACCGGTAGTGAAAGGGAAGATGGTGGGATCAGGTCGTGGAGCTCCTGCGCATACTCTCCGAAGTACAGTCTGTAGAAGACCAACAGGAAAGCAAAATTACGCCGGTAAGCCAGCCACCATCACCTCTTCGCTTATGATTGAATAAATGAATTTTATATTATAAGTATGCTGCGTTACTATAGTTGCGTGATTCAATCAAGGTTTACTTTGACGGTATGCACGAGTTTTCATTGCCGGTCAGTTGCTAACTGACCTTGAGTTCAAGTCTGGTAACTGAACGCTCCTGCAGACAGATGCGACGCAACGGTATGAAGACTTCGAATCTGGTAGAACAATTCTATGAAGTTTTTATTTTATAGAAATTGTTCTACTAGAGTCGCGTCGTGCCTTTATTGTTTATTGTTTTAGCACATAACAAAAACATCACGTGTTGTTTCCCCGAAGGGTTGGGCAGAGGTGTATGTACCTATAGTATATTCACTTTCGCCAGTTACGTATAAGTCCCATGTAATAGGACTATAGGAGGCGAGCCTATTGCCATCAATCGGGCAAAATTCCAGACACCGGGCTGCTACTAAGAAATTTCAGATAGAAAAATCCAATAACACTTTGCCCGACCTGGGAATCGAACCCAGGACCTCATGCTCAGCAGTAGCGCTTGCAACTACTAGACCAACGAAGCAGTTTTGTTTTAAGTATTAATTAGTAAAACTTTTGAGAAGTTAATAAGTAACTCATGATTTTGTCTTTTTTCAAAAAGAGTGTCCGTGGAATTTCTTGCCCGTTCTCCATAGGAACCTTCTACGTTTTGAAAAGGCAACTAGAGGCAGATTCAAAAGTACCTCGAATTGGTTTATTTTAAATAAATGCTTTGAGTTTCAGTTTTCCTGTAAGTACATATTTTGTGTAACTAACAGGCGCGGTCCGAGGGGTCCTGGGGGTCATGACCCCCCCCAAAATCTTTCACACTGTCGGCAGCTTTAATGAACTTTTAAAACTGTACTACAGCCACGGGTTACATTTTCAGGCTCGCTTCCCTCGCTCAACACCCTCCTTCTACATTCTCTTAATTCTTGATCTTTTCTTCATAAGTCGACATAGCAACTAATTCCTCGTTCTTTTTGAATAATCAAAAGAAAATCTAACCTGTCCGAGTGTGTGCAAAATTTTCGAGCTCACTTCGCTCGCTCTTGCATTCTGCATTCAGTTCAAAAGTTCTTAGAATTGAAAATATCTAACACAACCTAACCTATCCAAGGCTGGTGGTATCAAAAAGTGCTGCGACTGCGACTAATTTGCCCGCAACTACAGCCCCCCCCCCCCCGCATGTAAAATCTGCGTCCCTGAATAGCATAGGTAATGTGGAGCTGGAGATATTATTATATGCACAAAAATATTCCTCGGCACCCATGGTGACCCCCCCTAAAATCTTCGGCTGCGACCGCGCCTGGTAACTAAGGTCATAAGGTGTCACACGTAGTCTTAATAAAACGTCTGCTTGTGGAAATTATAATAATTTATTTCTAATCAGTTTTGAATTGGACTTTTGTGGATGATAAGAAGGTATTATCCGTGTTAAAAAGCTGAACTGACTGTGTGATGCTGAATAGCGCCTATTGATATTATTTTAGCATTATGTTGTGTAAATGCAATACCCTTTTAGGCGCGTCATGGCACCCTGTTTATTTCAATGAAACTCGATCCAGTTGTAATAGATGTGTATTTGTATCACATAACACGGTATCCAAGCGATAGCGGAACAATTGTATACTCAAACACAGGATAATAAACTAGTTAGTTACACGATACATGGAGTCTAGTAATAATATTGAGGTAGCCGGAGTTTTACAATGGGATTCAAAATCCTCTGGTTTTCTATCAACCATAGACTAACTGCCTTAGATCAACAAGTGTTGTCAAGTTAAGTCTATCAGTGGGAACCATAGATAATTAGTTGGTTCGCCACACCCTGTTTATATTCTTGTAGCAATATGTTGAATGAATAGGTAAATACTGTACCTTATCGCACAAGAAAAAGTAACTACGAAATACATCTTGATTTATTGTATTGTAGGGGGCTCTGTTCCCCTCTAGAGGGGATCATACCCCTCCGCCCATGGCTCCGCCTACTGCGGTGCCCGATGCGGACCACACAGACGACGACGATTCTCCTGAGGTGACTGAGGTAGAAATGAGAGTGGCGGTACGTAAGATGAGTGCGAAGAATACCGCCCCAGGACCCGACGGCATACCCGGAAAAGCCTGGGTCCTGGCCATGGGGGCTCTCGGGCCTCGACTGAGGGGGCTCCTAAGCGCATGCATGGAGAGGGGCCAGTTCCCACTTCGTTGGAAGACGGGGAAACTGGTCCTCATCAAGAAGCCGGGGCGCCCAGCGGACTCTCCGTCCGCTTATCGGCCCATTGTGCTGCTCGACGAGGTGGGCAAGCTCTTTGAAAGAGTCATTGCAGACCGCCTCGTCGGGCAGCTGGTGCGAGTGGGGCCGGATCTGGCGGAGAGCCAGTTCGGTTTCCGCAGGGGGCGCTCTACGGTGGACGCCATCATGCGCGTGCGGGCCCTCACGACGGGGGATGCTGTGGCCCGGGGTGGGGTCGTCTTGGCGGTGTCTCTAGACATCGCCAATGCCTTCAACACCCTGCCCTGGAGTTGCATCAGGGAGGCACTCCGGTATCACCGGATGCCGACCTACCTCTGTCGTGTGGTCGAGGCCTATCTGACGGACAGGGCCGTCATCTACCCCGGTCACCAAGGAGAGTGGAACCGGCAAGAGATGTCGTGCGGTGTCCCACAGGGTTCGGTCCTGGGGCCACATCTGTGGGACATCGGATACGACTGGGTGCTGCGCGCCGACCTCCCTAGCGGTGTCAGCGTCGTTTCCTGCCCAATCTAGGGGATCCAAACGCCTCCTGCCGGAGGCTCTATGCGGGGATCGTGCGGTCTATGGCCCTTTATGGGGCGCTGGTGTGGGCGCGTTCATTGAGGCTGCGGCCAGCCCGCCGGTTGAACGCGTCCCAGAGGGTTATGGCCATCCGGCTGGCCCGAGGATACCGCACGGTCTCCTGCGAAGCGGCGAGCCTCCTTGCCGGATTACCGCCATGGGATCTGGAGGCAAAGGTCCTCGCGCACGTCTGGGAGTGTCGCGAGGAAGCGAAACGCCGGGGCTTAACTCCGATGCCGCAAGAAATTGCGGCACAGCGGACAGAGCTCCGGCGGGATCTCATGGCGTCATGGAGGGTGCGATTGTCGCAACCCCGCGCTGGGCACGCCACAATCGCGGCGATAAGACCCCTCTTTGAGGAGTGGCTGGAGAGACGCCACGGCGTTCTCACCTTCCGCCTGACGCAGGTCCTCACCGGACACGGCTGCTTCGGGAGGTTCCTGTTCAGGATAAGGCGGGAGGAAACACCCGGGTGTCACCATTGTGTGGATCGGCCTGAGGACACGGTGGAGCATACGGTGGAGGTCTGCCCGGCTTGGGCGGAGCAACGCCGTGTTCTCGTAGAGGCGATCGGCGGCGGTGATCTCTCGCGTCCGGCCCTGGGTCAGGCCATGGTACGGAGCGAGAGGAAATGGCAGGCCGTCACCTCCTTCTGCGAAGCGGTAATGCTCGCGAAGGAGGAGGCGGAACGCGTGAGGGAGAGGCAAATTTCGCGCCCTCACGCCCCTAACCGCCGCAGGAGGAGACGCCCGGGGCGGGAATCGCGAGCCGATTTCCGGCCACCGTAGGCGCGGGCTTGCGGACGGTGAGCAATGGGTAGCTCGCCGTCCGATAAGGACCAAGCCCGGGTCGACGGCGCGTTGTGTTCCACGCGCGCCTCAAAGAGATGTCAGCAGAATTGACGGGGTCCGCTAGGGCCAATGCCTGCCGGGGGTTCGAAGAAAACCGATCGGGAAATCGTGGCCCCCGGCAACAGGGCAACCGAAAGAACACGGGTGGGTTTTAGTCAGTAAGAGTCTGACACGCCCTCCCGCTCCGCCCAGAGCGGGAGAAGTTATTTGATAATTTCCCACCCAAAAAAAAAAAAAAAAAGGGGGGTGCTAAACGATTCTTGTTCGGGTTTGTCCGGCACAATTCAAGTTAAGCTGAACAGCTTTTCCCGAATATAAATCTACATACAGGATTTTTTTTAACTAGTGCGCAAAAACACGTGACTTTACTCATCATTATGAACAACTTTTACTATGGGATGGGAAAAAAAATCAGCTACATTTTAACGAGTTATGCGAGTTTTTTTTGTGATTTTCGGTTTGTTCCCATAGTAAAAGTTGTTCATAATGATGAGTAAAGTCATGTGTTCAAGTTTCCGAACTGGTTAAAATTTTTCCCTATATATTTTATTTGCGGAATGCGGAAAGCACAGAATCGATCAAAGTGGAGGTGCTTGGGGGAGGCCTATGTCCAGCAATGGACGTCTTTTATCTAAAAAACTTTTTTATAAAAAATACAACCGACTTCCAAACTACAAAGTGAAAAATAACTTTAATTTCGGAAGTCGGTATCTTTGGATCAGATCAGTATTTTAGTTTTTTGACACCGACTTCCGAAATTAAAGTTATTTTTCGCTTTGTAGTTTGGAGGTCGGTTGTATTTTTTGTAAAAAAGTTTTTTTTTCACTTTTTAGTGGTTTGATTTGTAATTTATCTAAGTTACAATAGCCTTATGCCAACTGCTCATCAAAAATACCCAAATCGCTATAGATGTGCCTTTAATATTTGAAGAGTTCCCTCAATATCTCCAAGATTCCATCATCAGATCGTGACCAAATGACAATGAGACCAACTTGAAAGTATACCCTTTCAAACAAAAAAAGAATTTTTCAAATCGATCCAGTCGTCTTCGAGTAATCGGGGAACATACATTAAAAATAAATATATCCCGACGAATTGAGAACCTCCTCCTTTTTTTTGAAGTCGGTTAAAAATGATGATATTTTATTTTTCCGCCAGATTGTGCCGAATCATGCTGACCCGAACAAGTAGCTTATAAGTACTATACCAAGAGCTTTTGATAGATTTTATAGGCATATACACATTAGCCTGGGAATGCACGCTTCGTAATCCATACAGTTTGGAATACACAATTTGAAATTAGCTTTGACGGAAAGGCCTCTGATTTGAAACAGATTTCGAATTCCTGATTGATTTTGACGAACGTAGCACTAGATTAGTGTTAGGTTTCAATTTATAATACATAATTGTTGATATTGTACTGGCAACACCGAAACATTCGATATGTCAAAATGGCGAAGACAACTGTCTTGTGGGTCGAGCGCTCGTGACGGTAAGACGTGCTTAGTGGCTGTGTCGGTAAAAAGATAGATTGGCATAGTATTGGTTGGAGATCTACTGTAAATTAAGGTAACCTATTAGTTTTATGGTAAATATTAGAATACTGATTGAATTGTAATATTATGTGGGGAATAGGAGATGTGATGGTATGGTGTAGAATATTGAATTTGATGTTGGCAAAGTAATATAAATGACTGACAAAGTATCTTGGTGTTTCATATTATTTTCCTTATCCTTGAAATATTGATAATTATATTCGGTATTAAATTAGTATTTTAGAGCAAGGGTAGCTTATTATTACAGTTCAGAAGTGGAAAGTACACGCCTATTTATACATTACAAGTGCTTCAAAATAGTTTTCTCAAACCAAATCAAATCTTTTTATTGTGGGCATAGGTTATACATACAGATGTTAGGTAAATTACAGTTCCATTATGTCCTGCCTAATAGGCATACAATAATTATATCAACATGCAGTTAAAAATAAAAAATAAATATCTTAGGCATCACATAAAAGTAAATCTTAGAAAATAACAATTTTAGTGACAGATTGTAGTAGGCACTAATTATTTAGAAAATCTTGGATCGTGTAGTAATCTTTGTCAATTAAAAAAATTATGCAATTTATTATTAAATAGTGGCAGTTCCTTGGTGCTTAAAATGTCCACAGGTATCTTATTGTAAATTTTAGATGCCATTCCAAAAAAACTTTTGCCCATAAGAGCAGTTCTTTGTGGTATACTAGATATTTTCAGTGTATACCTTTTTGATTTCGGTTCACCGAATAGATTTTTATTTATTTTAATAAATACTGCAACTTCATAGATATAAGCTGATGGAAAGGTTAAAATTTTAAACTTTTTAAAATATGGTTCGCACGATTCTGGAACAAAGATACCAGCCATTGCGCGAACGCATCTTTTTTGCGCTTTTTCACTAATTCTTTGTTTGTGGCGTTGCCGCAGAATATAATAGCCTATTTTAAGGTTGATGATACGTAGGCATGATAGGCAGTTAATAGAGCTGATAGATCGACAATTTTGGATAATTTATATAGAGCATATGAGTACCTACTGGTTCAGTTAACTGCATACTGTGTCAATGTGTGTTTGCCATGTCATATCATTATCTATCCAAAGTCCTAAAAATTGTACACTTGTGTGACTTGTTCAATTACTGTACCATCATGTTGAATGTTGAAGTAGTTTTTATTCTTTCACGGGAATGTGACTAATTTAGTTTTTTCTAAATTGATGACCAGGTTATTATTTGTGAGCCAGTTAATTATTACATTAAGGGTATTATTTACGTCTGCTTCAAAAGTATCCATATTTTCACCAGTAAAAATAGCTGTGCTGTCGTCAGCAAAAATAATCATAGGGTGTTGTGTGACGTTTGGCAGATCGTTAATGTAAATTAAGAATAAGGGTGGTCCTACCACGCTACCTCGCTACCTTGTGGTTCTGCACGTGTTTAACTTTAACCTGGTGATTAGTATTAATTAAATAGCGTTAAAATTACGCTTAATTAATGTGTTTGTGACACTGATAAAATTCGAAGGTAGGACAGAAAAATAAGTTTTTTTTGTGGATTTAGCATTCTTATCCCTTTCGTGGGGTTTATAAAAGGGTGGTAAAATTTGGTAATTTTTGAGCTCAGACGCACCGTTTCTGAGATATTTGCGAAATACCCTGCAAATATTTTTAAAACGTTTTTTGTGAAGTTTTGTTTAATTTACCAATTCTAACCCATTTACTTCTGTTTTATGAATTTCGAACCATGCCACGCGATCGAGGGACTAGCTCGCAGCGCCTATCAACGCCATTTGGGAGTCGATTACGCTACACAGCTGAAGCTAGATCGACAGCGCATCATAGAGGCGGTGCGAGGCATAGTAGTCACAGGCGCCTTCGAAGTCGAAGTGGCCACACACCTGAAGCCACATCGAGATCACGTAGCGGCGGCAGTGCAAGGCGTCTTCGAAGTAGAAGTCGCAGTCTTCACGTGAGTCCTACTTCTTTAATATGTCCAAAAGTTGGAGAAGATTAGGGAACTCCAAAAGTCGGTGAAGCTTAGAGATCTCCAAAAGTTGGAGTACTCCAAAAGTTGGAGAGGTATTGGGGAACTCCAAAAGTTGGAGAAGCTTAGGGAACTCCAAAAGTTGGAGACGTATGGGGGGAACTCCAAAAGTTGGAGAAGCTTAGGGAACTCCAAAAGTTGGAGACGTATGGGGGAACTCCAAAAGTTGGAGAAGCTTAGGGAACTCCAAAAGTTGGAGAACTCCAAAAGTTGGAGACGTATGGGGAAACTCCAAAAGTTGGAGAAGATATGGAACTCCAAAAGTTGGAGAAGCTTAGGGAACTCCAAAAGTTGGAGAACTCCAAAAGTTGGAGACGTATAGGGGGGAACTCCAAAAGTTGGAGAACCTTAGGGAACTCCAAAAGTTGGAGAACTCCAAAACTTGGAAACATATGGGGAAACTCCAAAAGTTGGAGAAGTTATGGAACTCCAAAAGTTGGAGAAGCTTAGGGAACTCCAAAAGTTGGAGAACTCCAAAAGTTCGAGAAGCTTAGGGAACTCCAAAAGTTGGAGAACTCCAAAAGTTGGAGACGTATGGAGAAACTCCAAAAGTTGGAGAAGATATGGAACTCCAAAAGTTGGAGAAGCTTAGGGAACTCCAAAAGTTGGAGAACTCCAAAAGTTGGAGACGTATGGGGAAACTCCAAAAGTTGGAGAAGTATAGGTAACTCCAAAAGTTGGAGATGGGGATGTATGGAGAAACTCCAAAGTTGGAGGAGTATAAGAAACTCCAAAAGTTGGAGATGTATGGGGAAACTCCAAAAGTGGAGGTCATGTGAAGGTCACATACGATGGGGCTAGAAGAGATTAAAACTTTTGAAAGATTTTAAATTTTTCACGGATTGTTTGAAAAGGAGTCAAACCCGTTGTTATGAGTTTCAGGTAATGCTTCGCGGCGGTGAAGCGTTCTCACGGCGCCGGATTTTGACCCCGGCCGGAGAGAGTACCAATTCAAGGGTAGAATCGGGAACTGGTCGCAATCATAGCCGACGCCGTGGAGGTCGCAGTCACCGTGGTCAGAGTCTCATGTGCCAGCGAGAGCCAGCGTGAAGCGGGTACGCCTATGCAGCTGGACGCCAGTGCAGTGCACCTGGTGATGGTAATTATGTATTTAGACAAAATCATTTATTAGCAAATAAGGTACTTGGGATTTTGTTATACAATTTGATGCACATGATATAGCTGTTATTGGATGTGATTGTGAGATTCGACTTGTGTTGATATAACTTGTTAGCATTATGAGATCATGGAGCATAGTGGCCTGTTGCCACTGGTATTCAGGACAATGGGGCCTGTTGCCAGGGGTATTCAGGATATAGTGGGGCCTGTTGCCTCTGGTATTCAGGGCAATGCGGTCCGTTGCCACTGGTATTTAGGACATGATAAGGCCTGTTGCCAGAGGTATTCAAGACATTGATTTGATAAACATTATAAAATAATGAGCACATTATAAGTGAGATTCACAAGTTATGTCACCATGGTTAGTACGAAGTTTCACTACAACCGTGCCTTTATAATTCTATTTATGTATTCTTGCTTATGATAAGGAAGCTTCACAAAATTATGGTTAGTAAGAAGCTACTGGTTAGAGCTTATAAAGTTAATTATGATAATAATGTCAAGGTATTGAATTGTTTTAGTTTGTAATCAGACTATAACCCCAACAGAAGTTCTATCTGGTCGTAATTTAATCTTTAGTAGTGAGAATATTGAAAATGAAATATTTTTGGACACAAGACAATTAGATAGGGTCATAAGTAAAGTAAGAACCGAAGTTAGCGAATACATACTTACTAGAAATATAATGATTGGGAGATGGAAGTCGAAGCATAGGCCATTCATTGGAAGTCGTACAGTGGCTGGCAAGTGAGAGTCCTTGACCAGTGAAGCTTGCAGTGCAATGTTTGGCATATGCTGGATGTTATGTTACTTATTGGAAGTCGTACAGTGGCTGGCAAGTGAGAGTGCTTGACCAGTGAAGCTTGCGGTGCAATGTGTGGCATATGCAGAATGTGGTGTTTACATATCAGGAGTCGCTCATTGAAAGTCGTGCGATGGCTCACAGGTGATAGTGCTTAAGCTTACAGTGCAATAAGTGACTGATGTAAATTGATATTGAAAGGTATGAATGAGCTAATGAAAATTTGAAATTAACAAAATGTGCTTACGTAATATCTTACCTTTTAAGCGGTTCGTGTGTTTTTGGAGTAAATTGTCACTAACTAATTATTTCGTAGTTTCTGAGAATTTTGTTAGCCGATGCTCTAATTAATGTAATAATTAACGCTAAACATTCAAGTCTTCTATAATATTGATTGAAAAAGCAAGAAACATAGTATTTATTTTATTGTGTAATTTATAGTTTGACGACAAACGTGATGTCAGGAAGGCTGAATGTTAGCTTTTGGTTGTAATGTAATTAGATCGCAGATTATTTTGTAAATGTTTTATCAATTTTTTTTGAAAATTTCTGTAAACGAATTCCGGTGCTGTAAATACGTCTCCAGTTAGTGAACGGAAGTGGATTGCAAAATTAATTAAAATTTTATTTAATATTTTATTCCGGAAGTTGCTTGGTTGCTATTTGCAGTTTTTAGATGTAGAAAGGTGTAAAAGCAAATGTCAATGCATTTTAATAGTTCCGTGTAGAATAAGGAACTATAACGTGTAAAAAAATGCAAATGTGAGTACCATGTAGACATTTATAATGTTATTATGAAGTTGTGTTTGACTTGAAAGAGTAGGGCAGTTGAGAGTATGTCATGCACATTCAAATGGTTGAGTTGGGTGGTGCTTATCCACCCGTTATGTTCATGTACGATGGGCCGTCAGTTGAGACTGGTCATTTCTTAACTGCCAGGGCTTATCTTTAATCTGGTATTTTGAATTGTTTGATATTGTTTTTCTCTACATTGTTCTCACATATAGAAGTAACAAGAACAATGTATACAGAATTTTGTAATATTTTGATTTAAAAGAGTATCCGTGGAGTTTCTTGCCCGTTCTTCTCCATAGACCTACCTACGTTTTGGAATGGGCGACTAGCTTCTTCTTTCTGACTAACTGACGACTCTTTGAAAATTCAAAGTACTGTAAATGGTTTAATAGAATAAATGTTTTGAGATTGAGTTTACGTCATACCATCATATCATGACCTGTAGAAATTATAATAATTTTTCTCTAATTTGTATTGTATTTTATATTCTGGCGAAAATAATGGTTCTCAAACAGTGTATAAGTTTTAAAAATAACGTGTAAATAATTATGAGCCGAGTGTTAGGTTTTAGATGCTAATTAACTTACGTGCATGAGGACATGCACGATGTCAGGATGGTCGAGTGTTAGGTTTCAATTTATAATACATAATTGTTGATATTGTACTGGCAACACCGAAACATTCGATATGTCAAAATGGCGAAGACAACTGTCTTGTGGGTCGAGCGCTCGTGACGGTAAGACGTGCTTAGTGGCTGTGTCGGTAAAAAGATAGATTGGCATAGTATTGGTTGGAGATCTACTGTAAATTAAGGTAACCTATTAGTTTTATGGTAAATATTAGAATACTGATTGAATTGTAATATTATGTGGGGAATAGGAGATGTGATGGTATGGTGTAGAATATTGAATTTGATGTTGGCAAAGTAATATAAATGACTGACAAAGTATCTTGGTGTTTCATATTATTTTCCTTATCCTTGAAATATTGATAATTATATTCGGTATTAAATTAGTATTTTAGAGCAAGGGTAGCTTATTATTACATTAGCTTTCTAATATCTTGATTAATGTTCCTTACTAGAAGACACTGGCTAATGTTGCATAGGACAATGTTGCTACATCAATTATTCTAGGCGCTCGTGAGTATCTTTCTTATTGACCTAACAAGAAGATCGTATCTAAGGAGAAGATACGACAAATTCACAAAAAAAAAACAGTCATGTTGTAGTTTTTATAAAAAAGAAATAAAAATAAGACAATATTCTTCTTTCATGTTGTCTTTATTTTAAATTTGCAGCACCCCGCGGTTTCACCCGCATATGTCTCGAACCCGTAGGAATATCGGGGTAAAAAGTGTCTTATGTATTAATTCAGGTTATAAACTCAAACTCAAACTCAAATCATTTATTTCAATTAAACCATTTACAGGCACTTTTGAATTGTCAAGGAATCGGTCAGTCAGAAATAGGTATGAAGCTAGTTGCCCATTCCAAAGCGTAGTAGGTACCTATGGAGAAGAACGGGCAAGAAACTCCACGGACACTCTTTTAAATAAAAAATTGTTACAAAATATTGGTTACATCATTCATGTTGAAATTATACATGTGAGAACAATGTAGAAAGACGTGCACGTTAGAAGCGTCCGTAATAAAAAGATAAAAAAAAGAACAATTCAAAAAATTATTAATAAGCCCTGGCAGCTAAGAGATGACCAGTCCCAACTGACGGCGCCCGTTCACGAACATGACGTACCGTTACGAACGTAAACTACCTGTTTGCCAGATTTCATTCAAATCCATTTAGTAGTTTTTGCGTGAAAGAGTAACAAACATCCATCCATCTACACCTCGTTTATTATATTAATAGGATTTAATGTAAAACGTTAAAAATTAAAATATGTCGTTCTTTTCAGTGTAGTATTGGAGTATCATCATCATCATCATCATCATCATTTCCGCTGAAAGATGTCCATTGTTGGACATAGGCCTTCTCCAAGCATCGCTACTTTGACCGGTTCTGTGCTTCTCGTATCCAGCGGATTCCTGGCGGCCTTTACAAGGTCGTCGGTCCAACTTGTGGGAGACCTTCCAACGTAATATCTTTCGGTAAGCGGTCGTCACTCCAGAACCTTTCGGCTCCATCGGCTATTTGTTCTGCGAGCTATGCGCAAATGTGTCTATCGGAGCTCAGGTAGAAAGTAAATAAAATACATGTTTAAAACTGTTCGAGGTCATTCTTTATTAATTTTTTTGAGGTTTGTACCGTTAAAGTTTTTTAGAAATTAAGAATATAAAAATAAAAAAAATACTTTCCATGAAAATAAAATGCTTATTTATTTTAGCTGTTTAAGTAGTGATATACTTAGTATTTATTAAAACACAAGTTTATTATGCACCTGGTTATATACCTTTAAACTTAAGTTAATTATAATTAACATAATTTTTAGTCATTAAATGATTATTTACTAATGATTATGGCACATTTACGAAAAAAAACATTCTCATCTTGCCACTCACTGGGTTTGCCAACCTTTTCTGGAAGGTTGAATAATATTAATGAAAATAAAAGCGTAAAATATTATTATGACATTTCCTTATTATTTGTGTAACTTATTTATAATTTTAAAGCAATTCTCAAAACGTTTACAGATTTTTTTTGCTAAAATATAATTCACTGTCAAGATTTTCCTGTAAAATATGCGCACTTATTTTAATGCATACTCATTACAAAGAACCTATTAAAAATAAACGCTAAGAGATGGAAGACCAGTACCCTAATTGCGTAACTTATTTTCGTAAACAATTTTGCCTAATTTGTTTCATATTGACAGTTCAACAACATTCATTGCGTTATTTACGTTGTTAAGCAGATTTTTTTCCAATTTATGAAGCAATGAATTAGCAATCTGTTTCAAATCGAAACAAATTGTGGTTGTGTTGTATTACGCATTTAGGGTACAGGAATCATAGGTTCACAACACATCTCACTCATAGTCGATAGCACACACTAGATTTCCCCGTGAATGCGGTAACAAGCAAAAACCACTCACACAAACATACTTAATATGTATACACACAAACATACATAACACCTTAACCCGAGTCCTATTTAAAAGCTATCGTCGCACGAATGCACGCTCGTTCGAACTTTTTGTTCGGTGAACTTGAACGCGTGGTCGCGCCGTCAGAGGGCGCTTTCTGGTTCTCCGAATAAAAGGTGACATATGCACGCGGCTGATCGCGTATTTGCGCGACGTTCGCTTTTAAATAGGACACGGCCTTATGGTAACTTTACATCTAGTTATTTTAGACTGAGCAATAGATTTTGTGCGCGAAGGTACTAACCTAAATAAATATAATTGCTATAAATTACAATAACATATCTAAAGCGTTTTTTGGAAAAATAACGAATACGTAAAGATTAAAATTTGGAAGGATAATGAAACACGGAATAATTATGAGAGTAGAAAAGCAGGTAAGAATTAAGTAAAACTACTTAGGGATGCCGCTCTCAAAATCTTTAAAAGCACAAAAGTTCTCTAATGGAAATCGATTTGTTACATAAGTAAATAAATAAAATGTATCATATATCATATATCATATATAATATCACTCACTTGGGTTATGAAAAACATACACCTCTTCAGAATTCTAGATCTAGAAATATATCGCTCTCTTTAACACAGTTCTAAAATCCTTTGTCAAAAGCGAGACAACAGTTTTTCTTAAATCTCGAAAACAACCTTTATTTATTTGTTAAGCATCGTTTTTTCGAAGTTTTGCTTTGGATAACATTTCGGCTTCTTCTATGGAGTCTGGTAGAGGCACGTTGATGGTTTCTGGCAGCGTGAAGACGAGCAGACCAGCTGTGATGGCTAACGTCCCGAAGAATATTGATGGCAAGTTGTCGTAGTATAAAGCCTGGGAAAAATAATTGGAACTGTAAATCACAATTTTAGTTTCTTTCAAATACATTCATCATTACCATATCAACACATATCCCAATGTATTTAGGGGCGCAGTGCAGCAGTATCTACTTCCATCATCTCTTCTCCGTCCATTCAATTTAAAAACAATTTCAAAATACTTTGAGATAGATACTGAGATACTAGAAAAGAATACTTGGAATATCAAAGGCTTCCTTCAATCTAAATAAAATAGAGAAAGTCAATAAAAGCCAAATAATGTATGCAATAAAATAAATAAATTTGTATACGCTTTCAAAGTGCTGTGATGTCATACCATGCATATGTTGAGTCCTCGTTACGGTATGGATTAATTATGTGGGGAAATGGTACTGACCACAATAGAGCATTTGTCGCCCAAAAAAAGTCTTTACGAGCCATATACGGGATTCCATCTGATGAATCATGTCAACCAATATTTAAAAGGCTTGGTTTGCTACCGTTACCTTCATTATATTTGTATGAAGTATGTGTGTTTGTTAGGAAATATAAAGAATTGTTCAAAACAGCAGAGGAAATAAGTTCTCGAAGTCGCCGTGATCAATACAGACTTGTACTAGATGAGCTCCCTAGGTTAGCAAAATATAATAAAAGCTGTCTGGCTATATGTGTACGTGTTTATAATAAATTACCTAATGTATTAAAAATATTAAATTACAGATAATTCAAAATTAAATTATATAAATGGCTGAATGAAAATAATTTCTATAATATTAAGGATTTTTTTGAACATAAACTATAATGTTTGTAAATTCAAATTTGTTTATTCGATGAAGTTTGCATGCTTTAATTTTTAAGAAAAACATGTATGATCTCATATGCTTTAATAACACCTATGTATACCATGTTTTACGCAAATAAATTATCTTATCTTATCTTATTTAATGAAGACGGATAATAGAACTAGAATAAAAAAGAACTTACCAACAAAGGAGTCAAAGGTGCCAACGTAGAACCAATTCTGCCTGTAGAAGAACAAATGGCTAGCAGTGACTGTCTGACATTAGTAGGGAAGACCTCAGATACGTATATGTATACGGAACTGTAGGCCACCGTGATGGAGTACTTCCCGGAGAGGTAGAAGACGAGTGACCACCAGCTTTGACCTATTGGAATGATACAAAAAGAATTAATGACCTTTTGCACATTGATTTTTGATTTTTAAAGGTCTTAATTAACAGAAAAAAAAGGTTAATACAAGTTAACAAAAAGATCTTATTCTAAATGTAAACTAACATAATCCTAACAATGGTGCCGATTCCCTTGTTCACAAACTAAACTAAATTTAAGTTCAGTGCATCTTTTTCTTTCTATTTCATTAAGAAAAGGACAGAAGATAAATTTTAGTTTAGTCCTGTCAAATTAATCAGTGCTTGACGTAAATTGACGTAATTTTAGTAGGCAAGTTTTTAATCACGACTTGTATGGAGTAGTGACAGGCGCTGAGTAATTTGACAGGACTGAACTAAAATTTATCTTCTGTCCTTTTCTTAAGGAAATAGAAAGAAAAAGATGCACTGAACTTAAATTTAGTTTAGTTTCTGAACAAGGGAATCGGCACCAATGTTAAATAGACTAAAATTAAATCACCTCTCATAACATACATGTGTGATTGTTAGTGTGACTACAAATTTAATAGATACATAATATAAGATTGTGCTGTTATGTACGGTTTGCAGATCCACATTTTTTAATTTAAGTTACCCAGGCCCCTCATTTTAAATGATTTAGAAATGATTATATTGTTACATTATTAAGTACAAAATAAAAGCATTTATCCATAATGTAATGCACATATTACTGAGTTAGGTGACAGCAATCACGCTGGACAAAAAATTCGCTGGAAATTTCTAAATTAATGTCTGTATTTTTTATGGTGTACATAATAAAGAATATTCTATCTATCTATCTATCTGGACAGGTGGTAAGTGAGTTAACGTTAATCCACCAAGAAATGCTGATGAGGCAGTTTGTACTTTTTTGCACATTGTAGATTGTTGAAGTGAGAGTAAAAAAAAATCTGCCAAACCTTTTCCCAACTATGTTTAGGTCGGCTTCCAGTCTAACCTGATGAATACCACAATTTTACATGGAGCGACTGCCTATCTGACCTCCACAACCCAGTAACTGGGTAATACGATACCCCTTGGTAAGACTGGTTGTCAGACTTTTGGACTTCTGACGACCTGTAACGACTGTCAAAGATCCACGAATGACAGCCGGGACCAATAGCTTAACGTGCTTTCCGAGGCACGGAGGAGTCTCGGTATGTAGAAATGGTCACCCATCCACAGACCAACCCCGGCAAGCGTAGCTTAACCTGATGGATCGACCCGTGTGGCTGTTAGTACTTAGCCACGAGCTCCTCATTGTTGAAGTGAGAGTAAACGAGGAAATAAGAATTGGAATTGTGCAACTAAACTGAGGAAAATTTACTATATCTAAGTATTTAATTACAACAAGGAAAATTGCGCACGATTGTGGAGTGTGGAATATGGTCACGAACTGAATATATTACCTATATTTGGTGTTGATGACGATAGTGATTAATAAAATGCACCTAATATTTATATCGTGTATGTAGTATCATACTTATTATGCAGTATTTTAGGAAATTACCCTAACATTGTTCGAATGGTATACAATTAGTCGTCATTAGCATTATCATCATCGCACCAATGGGCCTCTGATTTGGCTTCACATTCTGTATAGAAATATCTCTCAGGCATGCCGGGTCCCCTTCTGCGAAGCGGTAATGCTCGCGAAGGAGGAGGCGGAACGCGTGAGGGAGAGGCTAACTTCGCGCTCTCACGCCCCAAACCGCCGCAATAGGAGGAGACGCCCGGGGCGGGAATCGCGAGCCGATTTCCGGCCACCGTAGGCGCGGGCTTGCGGACGGTGAGCAATGGGTAGCTCGCCGTCCGATAAGGACCAAGCCCGGGTCGACGGCGCGTTGTGTTCCACGCGCGCCTCAAAGAGATGTCAGCAGAATTGACGGGGTCCGCTAGGGCCAATGCCTGCCGGGGGTTCGAAGAAAACCGATAGGGAAATCGTGGCCCCCGGCAACAGGGCAACCGAAGGAACACGGGTGGGTTTTAGTCAGTAAGAGTCTAACACGCCCTCCCGCTCCGCCCAGAGCTGGAGAAGTTATTTGATAATTTCCTACCCAAAAAAAAAAAGGCATGCCGGGTTTCCTCACGATGTTTTCCTTCACCGTTTTGAAGCAAGTGATAATTATACAATACGCACATGTATCTAAAAAGTCAGAGGTGCTTGCCTTGGGTTCGAACTCGAGGCCTATGACTTGGCACACATAACTATTATTTAAAGTAAAAGGCAACTCAAGAAAATTCGAAAAGAGTTTATAAAGTTTGGTCTGTATTTATAAAGTGTATTTATGTTGAGAAATGTCAACACTGTTTTAAATTACGTAAGCTTTCAACTTAATCCCAAGACCGACACTAGATAATCAAACTTTATCAAGGCAAATCAAAGATCATGATAATTACTTTTCGATTCCTAAAATCGAAATCCCGAATTCATTTATTCGTACGAATGTTTGCAAAACAAACGATTCGAAATTGCCAACTTTGTTAAAACCGCGAAAATTATTTATGTTTTACTATTGCCGTTTGCGCCGTCGGCTTTGAAATCGGTTTAACTTGAATATTCCATTAATTCAGGCTGTTATACAAGCAGTGATTACAAAATAAACAGTGGAGCAAAATTCGCCCAAAACTCGTGTCAGAGTTCATTTTCACTGTTGTACGAGAAAATGTTTGTCGGATACTGCATTCGGTTCCGAGAATGTGCGCTGTCCGAGTCAAATCGAATTCTAGTGGATATAACGTTGTTTGGCTATGTGCATCCGTAGGTTGTATGTAAATATCCTCTAGCAAAAGGGATCCTTTGCCATCGATCCCTATAATAAACATTCCTTCGAGGATATTGTCATAATCACCGACCCTTGCTGTACTAATGTTACTTCCTACTTCTGGGACAAAGGGCGCCATCCGGCCATCTTGACGCAACACAATGGGAACACTCCTACGCCTCGTAAACTGTTCCAGGATTATCTAACTCGCCTTTTGTTCCCGTCAAATTATGTTTGTTCGTTTGATTGTAAGCGAAGTAATTCTGAACACAAACTACAACTCATTTGGTTATAAAATTCGTATTAAAACTGTGTTGTTTCAGATAAGAATTTAAATTGTTTGTAAATTTTTGGAACAAATTAAAATGTTTTTTGAGAATTGATCCCGAATTGCATGAGCAAACATGCGGCTTGCGGGATGAGACTTATTTTTTCAGAACGATAACTTATTTTAAAATCATATTTTCGAATGAATGCCTTAATATTGTGGTCCTAATTTTAATTAAAAAAGCATCCAACTCACCTTTAGGCAGGAACGATAAACTGATACACAGGACCGCACTCAAAATGTAAGTGGTAATCATGACTTTCTTCCTTCCAAATCTATCCAGCACGAACAAACAGGTCAAATTGGCTGGAATTTCTATAAAAGCCACTAACATAAAGTTGACGTACTTATTGCCAGCCAAAGAAACCGAATTAATTGACAGTCCATAGTACACAAATGTGCAAGTTATCCATAAAAAGGAGCATGACAGCAATCTCCTTCTGATAATGCTTGATTGAATCACTTGCAGGAGCACTGATGATTTCTTTTCAACTACAAATTCTTCTTTAACTTCAATTGGCTTTTTCTCCATCTCTTGCAGTGGCGCCAAAGCTTGGTCTGATAGTTCTACTTTGTTCATTTTAGCTGCTTTCTTAATAATTGCTATAGCTTCGTCATGCCTGCCTTTGCTTAGCAGCCATCTGATACTTTCATTTAAGATCCATAGGTAGGAGAATATTAGACAGGATGGTGCGTACATAATTCTGAGGAGTGTCCTCCAGTCATGAAGTATCCAAGACAGTCCAGCTAGGGACATTAAGCCACACACATAAACTATGTTTATGAGAGTGTTTCCAAACACTCTTCCTTTCGGTCCCACAAGTTCCATAGCTGTGAAAAGTAATGCGTTAATGATGAAAGTAATTAAAGAAATACAACACTTGATAAAAGTAGCTTTTGGGGGAAGCCGATCTTAATACTGGTTTTAACATAATAGAGACGATGATTTTAAAAAAAAATTGTTCGTTAGGTAGGTTATTAAAAAATATTGGACACGTCATTTTTTACGTTACGGCGATACATTGAGTTAAAATGTGGCATGACGTCACGAGTATGTAGAAGTCGCAATTTTCGTTAAATGTAACATAAACATGTTCACTGCAGTGTCAAAAGATAGAAAGAGACCTATAAGAAGTCAGTATAAATACCTACTTCATGTTGAGAGTTGTAATACCGCATTGCAAAAAAAAAGTATTATTAGTATGGGCCCAATAATATACAACAAAATACCTAACATAATTAAAAATGACACAATTCAAAACTTTAAAAACAAACTGACATCATTATGAATTGTAAAATGTTATTATTTTGTGAACGACTTTCTTAATGATAATGACTTATGTACTGAATAATTTAATGTAATTTTTTTTGACATTCCTACCTAATTATGACATTGTTTCAATTTATTTAAGTTTATTCCTATTGTGTTTATTTAAAATTCCTATTGTGTTTATTGTATTACAGATAATTATGTAAATTAAAGTTTTATTAAATGAATGTAGGTACCTGGTGCCGACTATTGTTCATGTGTAATGCCTACCTTAAAACAGTTTATCTATATCATAATTGCTATTCATTTTATATTAATTCACTCGTGTTATATAATGTTGCATGCCTAATATAAGGTAGATTGTACAAGGATCACCCATATTTTAACTGTTACATCTTATTTACTGTACCTGCAATCTATGCAAATAAATTTTTACTTTACTTTATGTAGATTTTATACTTACTTCTGACATTGCTAAGGCCACTCCCCAAACTTAAATGCGTTTAATCTAGGTATTTTTTTATTAATATATTAAAGCAAAAAATACGTGTCTAATGTTTTTTTATTATCTGATTGACGGACTGAATAGAATTTCTTTTTTTTGACCCAGGCATCATCCCTAATACGTAAATTTCATCAACCTAGGGTAATTTAGAAATCATCATCATCATTTCAGCCGAAAGACGTCGACTGCTGGACATAGGCCTCCCCCAAGCACCGCCACTTCGACCGATTCTGTGCTACCTGCATCCAGCGGAATCCTGCAGCCTTCTCAAGATTATCGGTCCATCTTGTGGGAGGCCTTCCAATGCTAACCTTTCGGCCCCATCGGCTATCCGTTCTGCGAGCAATGTGCCCTGCCCATTGCAACTTAAGTTTGGCAATTTTTCGGTCGGTTACTTTGGTTCTCCTGCGGATCTCTTCATTTCTGATTCGATCACGTAGGGAAACTCCAAGCATAGCCCTCTCCATTGCCCTTTAGGTGACTTTTAGCCTTCTGATAAGGCCCATTATGAGAAATAATCTAAAGTAAATAGTAACTGAGGTTTGTCTTGACAGTCACATTTATCTTAGTCCATAGTTAATTGATTCAGGCGTGACCTTGCGGAAATCCATTATAAAATACAATAGACGTGGATATATTTAGTAACCTGTTCCGCTTAGCTATTTATCATCATCATCATCATCATCATCAGCCTATAAATGTTCCCACTGCTGGGACACAGGCCTCCTCTCTGTGAGAGGGAGTGGGCCGTAATCCACCACGCGAGCCCAGTGCGGGTTGGTAGATGTCACATGTCTTCGAATTTTCGGTTCTAGGACATGCCGGTTTCCTCACGATGTTTTCCTTCACCGTTTTGAGAGCAGTGGTGATGAAATAATTATTATTAGCTATTTATAAAGAGCCATAAAAAACTCCTGAAATAAATCGACACGTGCAGACTGAGACCTGGGGACTGATCCTCAGTCTGCACTCAGCGCTCGGTGTGGCAATACGCCGTGTTCGAGTTCGCAACAAGTCCATCGTCATCCTGAGGATGCCTCGTTGAGAGGTGAAACACGTGTCGATTTATTTCAGGAGTTTTTTATGGCTCTTTAGAAATAGTTAAGCGGAACAGGTTACTAAATATATCCACGTCTATTGTATTTTTTATCTTAGTCCATGTTGTGAATTTTAAAGGTACTCGTCCTCGATTTGGGTAACAACATCCATAATGAGAATTGCTCATCCATCACACATATTTGTGTTTTAAGCTATATCAATTAATTTATTATTTATTAATTCTTACCTAAAACAAAAGCAGTAGTATAAGCACCAGCTCCAAAGCCAGCTTCCATAAACTCCAAAGCTACCATCATTATATAATTCGTGGAGAAAGACCTCATGAAGCCAAATATACTGTTCATGAGAGCGGCTATAGATAACGCCACTTTCCTTCCAAACCTGTCAGAGATGATACCAGTGAGAGGCAGAGAGAGGAACAGGCCAGAGTTATGGATAGTGCCTATAAGCGTCCTCTTCCAATCTTGACAGCCGAGATCGAACTGAAACAAATAGTTTGGTGAAATGAATGTAATAAATGGAGGCTAAGAGAAATAAGTCCCAGTGTCTAATGGGTTGCGATCATGTCCAAGAATGTCTACCCATTTTTCTTCTCATAATTATTTACTTTTTTATTTTATAACTAGCGGACCCGACAGACGTTGTCCTGTCCGAACAGCGCCACCTACCGGGTCCAATTGTATTTTCAAACCATCTAGGGACTCACTCAAATATACACACATTTCATCCAGGTCCAGCACTTTAGAAGGAGTTAGGTGACAAACACATTTACAGAAGAATTATATATGTAAAGATAAGACTAACGACCCGTCCTTGCTTCGCACGGTTTTTACGATTAATCAAAACGTCGAGATTTTTTTATTATATGTGAGTTTAATACTAATTTATTTTGCACATAAAGCTTCCGGAATAAATTCTCTAAATAATGGTGAAAACCGCATGCCTTGGAACCAAGATCTAAGCGGTCACACAAACAGACATAAAAAGCGAGTTTAATCTAAACTAATATTGTAAAGAGAAAAGATTTGATTTTTAAGCTATTGCATAGCTTTTATCGCGGGCTTTGAGCGCGGCGACCGAATCAAGAAATTCCGTAACGTAACGAAAATAAAACCTAATATCCCCACTCCGCCTACCATGTAATGACAGTTCCCATGACAACGTGATGTTGTCATGGGAAACAGGGCAACCGAAGGAACACGGGTGGGTTTTAGTTAATAAGAGTCTGACACGCCCTCCCGCTTCGCCCAGAGCGGGAAAAGTTATTTGATACTTTCCCACCCAAAAAAAAAGGTTCAAAATCATGTACTGAATCCATGGTAACAGTTTTCGACCTGTATGCAATTTACAATCTAAGATTAATTTAAATGACTAACTAATTTATACAAATAAATACACACTTAGGCGTCGAAGTACGTTTTCCAAATAGATCTGGCGACTAAGTTCCTTGTTATTTGTTATATTAACATGTAATTTACAATCAATGGACTACTAGGGTTGCATGGATAGGTAATGATAAAATTAACGTTCATCATTTTTAACGTGGTTCAATGTAAATAAAATTATGATAAACGACCGGTGGGCCGACGTTATCGGCCAATTGACACGATAACTGTCTACCGGCCCAAGTATTGATAGGTTGCGTGACAATGAATCCTGTGACTGAGTATTCGAATGATTGGATGAATTATTACTGGAGCCGGATATTTTTGTAACTGCCTGTTTTTTAACCGACTTCCAAAAAGGAGGAGGTATGTTCGTAGTGTGTTTGGTTTTTTTTATGTATGTCCACCGATATCTCCGTCATTTGTGGACCGATTTAAAAAAATATTTTTTGTTTGAAAGAGTATGCTCTTAAGTTGGTCCCATATAAATTTTATTAACTTTGCTCGAATAGTTTTTGAGTTAGCAGCAATAATACGTATTTTTTCCCACTTAGTATGTAGATGATATGATAAGTTCCTGTCACTGGTAGCAGGTAGTGGTATTCGAATGTGTGTGGGGTAGGTACCATGACTAAAACGTGAAAAAACTAACTTTTTACAAAAAAAAAAAACAATCGACTTAAAAAAAAAAACACTACAAAGAGAGAAATAATTTTAATTTCGGAAGTCGGTGGCAAAAATCGAAAATACAAAACCAAAGACACCGACTTCCGAAATTAAAGTTATTTCTCACTTTGTAGTGTTTTTGTTTGAAGTCGGTTGTTTTTTTTTGTAAAAAGTTTTTGGTTATCACCTAAAAGATTATTTTTTCTCTTTACAATAGGTATTAGTTTAGATTATTATATAGAATAGGTTTTAGGGTATTTGGTATCAATACTTACATCTATAACAGCCGTGTCTCCATCACTATAAATATAGGAAGAGCACTTTTCTTTCACCGTAGTATTAAAAATATCTGCTGTACAAGAACTATTACTAATAGTGATATTGTTTCCTATAGTAGGGTATCTCTCACATTTGGAATATTTATCCTTTTCTTTTGGTATAGCATGTTCTAGCCATAAGCTTGTATTCGTGCTTTCGCATTCTTTGACGGCGCATCTGAAACAAATAAAGGATAATTTAGAAAAGTTCAATCTGGCAATCAAAAAGGTGTTATATATGTCCCCGTAAGATTGTGAGCACCGTTAGTTTATAATCTATCGGTATTATTTTCGTTAGATCATAATCTGTCGAAAAATTGTGAACTGGGTGAAATGGGTTAGGTTAGAACTGTGACCAACCGCGCGAGCCGAGCGAGCGTAGTGAGGGCTGCCGCTACCGCTCACTATGCTCGTTTCTCATGGATACATTATAAACTATTGAAAAATAATGCGTTAAGGGGACGATAACCAATTTTTAATGATTTTATACTGAAGATGACGTCTAAATGAGTAGGGTAGGGCGGGGCTAGAAGTCCGGTGGGTAAGAAGTCCCAACATACATGTCACAGTATCTATCCGCGCTAGAAACAGACGGTCTACGTGACCTGAAGCGGGATGAGAGGCGATGACGAAGCCGCGAGCCGCCAGTCATCGCAGAGCAAACATGCAAGTAACACGGCTATCGGAATTTTTTCGCGCCCTAAAGTAAAAAAAGTGTTTGTTGTCGTTTCTTTTATAGATCTACATTGACTGAAAAGAAAAGATTAAGGTAAGTTCATATTGCAGTCTTATTACACCCGTAAGTAATACATGGTAATAAAATGTTTTTGTTGTTAACCGTTTTTATTTTATAACCTTGCAAATTGCTGGACGTAGATATGGGGCAAGAAGTACACCGATGGGACTTCTTGCCCCGCGAGAGAACTTTTTTCCCCATATGTTTTATTGAAGTGATATATTTAATAAATAGTGTATTTTTTTCTTTTAAAGGATTCGTAATTATAAAAGAAGGACAGATAGAGGGACTACACCGCTACATAATATGAAATTGGCTGCAGATGAGGTCAATAAGGGTGAGAAGAAACTATGTCAAGCAGCGAAAGATATCTGCAGGAATTGTCTTAAAAGGTTTATTGCACGATTGAAGAAAGACCCAGGTTAAAACTTGAAATTACTATCATAAAAGACTGATTTTGTGTATGTTTATAAGCAAAATTCACGTTTCGTTTTGTTTAATTGTTTCAAGTTGGAATTTCATGTTGATTATACTAAAATATTAAGATTTGTATTATATATTGATATTTTAATAAACAGAAATATTATTAGATATTGATTTTAAAATAATGCATTTTGATTTAACCTAATAATTGACCACAAATACTTAATTAGCTAGCCACTAGGATGTATGGACTTCTTACCCCAAACTTTGGACTTTTTACCCCGTGAGCGGGGTAAAAAGTACAGAATTCCATTTTGCATTTGTTGCTAAAGTTTTCGGAAATCAAGTAAATGTTCACATTTCCGACTATTTGAGCGTTAAGCTGAATTGTGTGAGGTTTCATACAACATTTTTGTTGACAGTAAGTACTCGATTTTAAGACTTATGGGTCTTAGAGTGAAAATTGGGACTATTAGCCCCGCCCTACCCTACTGTTAGTGATTTGGAAAAAATATAATATGTTAAATTAGAGTATTTTCCTAATATTTTAATATAGGCATATTTTTGATTATGTTTATATTACATAGTGAAATTAATTTGTAAAGGTATGTCTAATGCGGATAAAAAACTGAGAATGACGCAAAATCTATCAAGCGTATTTTTCTGAAAACTTCACCATTTTAAAGATAATTAAATTATTGATCTTTTAGTATACTTGTTTTATTAAAATACTTTTTGTTTTACGTGTAATAAATTAATAATGCGTCTAATTTGGGACAGCGCTCTGTGATGGGCGAGTCCTATTACTGGCTGGACGTACGACGCGTTGCTTGAGCTCAGTACAGAACACGTAAGCTAACCATTCAAGGTCACTGTCATATATCTGCGTCTTAAATTGTAAATGATTTGTCGCAGTTCACAATTTTTTGACAGTTTATAATCTAACGGAAATAATACCAATCGATTATAAACTAACGAAGTTTATAATTCTACGGTGACATAATTATACAAGTTGAGTTATCGAAAAGGGTAAATAAAGAGAAGTCTACAAAGGGCCGATTTTTCAATACTCAGATAAAGAATCGAATAGCGTTTATTCCATAGATACCATGATTATGGATTTTTAATAGTCAGATTCTTAGTCAGGATCTGACGATTGTAGCCTCAGTCAGTACCTTATTCTTGGGAATAAATAACGTTTTGACGTTTGTTTTGTTTAGAGTTATATTGTGCTTTGCCTCTGCGTGTATACGTGCTCTTGTATTTTTGAAGGACTAGTTAAGACTACTAGGAACTGTTATTGCTCACGAATCATGGAAATATTTAGACATTTTAACGTATGTTTTACCCTGTAGCTATGTAAGTAGAATTTGTGACAATGCAGTTCAAGGAATAGCCACAGAAGTAGCAATTTAAAAGCACGTGCAAAGGCACGTGCAACGAACATGTGCAGGAATATTTGCACCAGGGATCTTACAGAAGTCGTTTTCCCGGAACCGGAACCAGAGGTTGTAAACTTATTTTATCGGAATCGGAACCAGAATCGGAACTAGAACCGGTACCGAAGCCGGCAACGGAGGCGAAAGTAGAAGAAAGATGTGTGTGGCTTAATGAAACAAAAGAAATATAATTCAGTCTCTTTTATTAGTCTCTTTAATCAGTCGCTTTAATCAGTCAAATATTAGCGATAACATCCACAAATAAAACAATAAACTGACTGTGCGTTTGCATTGGTGAAACATTCACAACAAAACATGTTGAAATCTTTACTTTCTGCCAATGTTCTATACGAAGTTTGACAGGAACTTAAGATTTCAACATGTTTTGTTGTGAAAGTTTCGCCAGTGCAAACGCACAGTGAGAATTCGAGCGCGAGCGTGTATCAAATAAACAAACATTACCCTGGCGACGAGTTAAAACTTGTTTGTACGCTCTCTAGTCACGTGCATCACTGCGTTTCGAACTTCAGTATAACTCCGATTCAAAATTATCGGAACCGGAATCGGAAGTTCCGACCTTTCGGAATCGGAATCAAAGCTCTGTAACATCCCTGGGTTGCATATACGTCTAGCGCATAAGGTTGTCTGCTACCTTATGTAGGTTAGTTTGACGAATAAGTAACTTGTCACTTCTTCATTGTTCAAAACGGAAATAAAAACCGGCCAAGTGCGAGTCGGACTCACACACGAAGGGTTGCGTACCAATGTAAAATATTTAGCCAAATTGCTGAAAAACACGTTTCTTGTATGAGGTTATAGCGACAATAGAAATACACAATCTGTGAAAATTTCAGCTGTCTAACTATTACGGTTCATGAGATACAACAGCGGAGGCTTAGTAATAGGGTTCCGTTTGGCATCCTTCGGGTACGGAATTCAAAAAATGGGGTTATCTTTCACGTAGATCTGTAGGCGAGTAACATATAATATATATATATGGTTGTCCGCTTAACTACTTAGAAAGTGGACTAAAAAAAAGTTCGAGACAAGAAGATCATTTTCAAGCAGTTCCAGTTGCATTTGGTAGGAGTTACGTATTGTAAGTTTCACCAGTGCAAACGCACAGTGAGACTTCGAGCGCGAGCGTGTATCAAAATTCGACTGTAGTAATTAACATTGTCTGATCTACATTTTTGTGATTTTTAAATTATTGCTTTAAAGGTCTTCAGAATAAATTATAAATTAAAAAATCGCAAAAATGTAGATCCGACAATGTTAATTGCTACAGTCTTAATAAACAAACAGTGAGCAGTGGTGGCCCAGTGGCAATACAGGCGCTTTACTTTCAGTAAATTATTTCATCACCACTGCTCTTAAAACGGTGAAGGAAAACATCGTGAGGAAACCGGCATGTCGACATCTACCAACCCGCACTGGGCCCGCGTGGTGGATTACGGCCCGCTCACTCTCACAGAGAGGAGGCCTGTGTCCCAGCAGTGAGAACATTTTAGGCTGATAATGATGACTTATTGTAGTTCAATCTCAAAGTGGCAATTTCCTGTACTTTTTAGAACGTTCGCATTCTAATCTGTATCAATGTGTAAAAAAAAAACTTCTATTTTTCCTACATCTTTGACAAGTTTAATAAATTCGTTAATTCTCGAATAAATATCGACAATTTACATTTCATTCATGTTGTTTACGTTTCGAGATATAGCTTTGAACATGTTGTTTGTTTCGAAATATTGGGTAAATACGAAACTAGAATATTCGATATTTAGCCTTTGAAATTACAGGATCGGTTTTACTGGCGCATCGGCCATAATGCTATTAGGATTTCAGTAGTTAAAACGAATTGGCTAAAATCGCCTTTGGCTATTGGCCAGTGGTGGGATGATATGAGCTTTTAGCAACGGAAAGATTTTCGTCCTAATGTTGATCTGTATTGCTTATGCTTAGGCTAAGCTGCTAGCTATTCTTGTCACTGTCGCATAACCATCAAACTACAATTGATAGAGACGGAATCAGTACCCTAATTGCGTAATACAACACAATCACAATCTAGAAAGAAAGAAAATACATTTATTTAGCACAGACAAAAAGGCACACAACACAACATAATTATAACACAAGTAAAAGATAGAAATAAAAAAGGAAACAAAAAACAGTGTGTAAAATAATAATTCAACATGAAAGTTAGTGTGCCTCGCGGCTGCGCCAAATAGGCCCAGTTCACCAAAAATGCCAGACAACTAGTGCCTGACGCTGGTTTTCAACTGGACCTGAAATGTGAGGTGACGGATGTAAATCAGTTTGTACTACAATGTGTGTGGGTGTATACATATATATAATATATAAAATAAATTAGTGTAATAATAATAACGAATATTCCAATACATTGTGTGAAATAAAATAAAATTGTAAAACAACAAAACAAAAAGAAACTGACAAATAAATGAGACGGATGCATGTTATATCTTTCGAAACAAAAACCTGTTTTGAACGTTACCAGGCTTCCACGTTCCAACAAATGTGATCTATTAAGCACTTGGGTACATATACATACAAATATCATATAATTGACACATTTAGTGTGACCATATCCAACTTCCGCTGCGCATCTATGAGGTACTGCCGTAAACGTCGTCTAAAAGCGCCTATTGTATTTATAACTCTAATCGGTGGTGGCAGGTTGTTCCATATTTTTGAGGCCGCATAACGAAAGCTGCCTCTAAAAGCGGCTGTACCCTGAGACTGAGTCGAGAGTTGTTGTGAGCATTGCCTTCTCCCGCATTCCCGTCTACTCGTAACCCAGCTTAGCTTGTTATACAAGTAGTCCGGTTTCTGATATTTGTTTCTGTTTCGATTTGAAACAGATTGCTTATCCATTGCTTCAAAAAATGGAAAAAAATCTGCTCAACAACGTAAATAACGCAATGAGTGTTGTTGAACTGTCAAGATGAAAAAAATTAGGCAAAATTGGTATCGAAAATAAGTTACGCATTTAGGGTACAGGTCTAAGTTAAAACACGAGCTAAGTAACGTTTATAGATCTCGGCCTTAGGCTTTTATTATAGGTCTTGAATGCTAGATGTACGATCAGCATACAGCGTAATTTCATAACAACACCCATTTTATATATTATGTAAGTATAAATTCTTGTTATTAAATAATTGAAATAAAAACGACTGACTCGATACAATAATATACATATACACAACAATACAATACAATATTTATATATTGTTTACAACAATATTTTTTATCTGAACCAGCACCCTAATTGCGTAACACACTTTCAATCACAATCCGAGGGTTTTGAAAGATATTGCTGAACCGTATCCATTGATAACCGATCAAAATAGTCCGACGATATTTACGTTTCTTTGGTTGAAACTTCCTTAAAGCATTAACTTCTACAAGGTAAAATTAATTATATCCAAAATGATAAGCAATGGAAACTATAACATTTGTGCCAATAACTACACGAGAAGAACAAGACTTTAACATTCGAATATTTTAGATATTTCTTTAAAATATATTAAGTTTTTAATCAATCCTGAGGGCGTCGGGAATCACAGGCAGATTTCCGGCCACCGTAGGCGCGGGCTTGCGGACGGTGAGCAATGAGTAGCTCGCCGTCCGATAAGGACCAAGCCCGGGTCGACGGCGCGTTGTGTTCCACGCGCGCCTCAAAGAGATGTCAGCAGAACTGACGGGATCCACTAGGGCCAATGCCTGCCGGGGGTTCGAAGAAAACCGATAGGGACATCGTGGCCCCCGGCAACAGGGCAACCGAAGGAACACGGGTGGGTTTTAGTCAGTAAGAGTCTGACACGCCCTCCCGCGCCCAGAGCGGGGAAGTTATTTGATAATTTCCCACACAAAAAAAAAGGTAGCAATAGGCCTGTGTCCAAAAATTGTTTTTGTCCGTCTTGATTATTAAAAAATATTGAACACGTATTTTTTCTTTTTTGACGTTATCAAAAGATTACGGCGATACATTAATTTAAAATGTGGCATGACGTCACGCCTTGCTAGATTTAATACTGCGTTGTGACGTAGCGAGGCCCCACTCCCCAACTTTAATGCGTGTTTTCTAAGTTATTTTTGATTAATATGATAAAGCAAAAAATACGTGTCTAATATTTTTTTATTATCTGAAAGACGGACTAAATAGATTTTTTTATTACCTAGACAACTACCGTATTAAAACAATGATATTTTAAAATAATTTGTATCGATACTGCTACTGCACAAAACAAAGATAGTATGAAATTGTCACCTCATACGAATAATCAGCATGTTGTAATTAATTATGCTACTTATCAATCAGGACATTCAAAGGTTATCTACTTATGACACTACAAAGTTATTTAGTATCCCAAAGGAGTTATTTCTACGCCGAATTATATAAATATCTCTATGTTCAGCATTGGGCTTAACTGAATTATATAAATACTCTATGTTCAGCATTGGGATTTACTGAATTATAAGCCCAATGCTGAACATAGGTTTTGCTTAGTAATTATTATAAAACTACTAAGTACCGTGCTTATTTACTTCGAATTTAAACCAATGATCTTAAGACGCAGATATATGACAGTGACCTTGAGTGGTTAGCTTGCGTGTTCTGTACTGAGCTCACGCAACGCGTCGTACGTCCAGCCAGTAATAGGACTCGCCCATCAAGGAGCGCTGTCCCAAATTAGACGCATTATTAATTTATTACACGTAAAACAAAAGGTACTTTAATAAAACACGTATACTAAAAGA
The DNA here is from genome assembly GCA_963680765.1 of Agrochola lychnidis. Lineage (NCBI taxonomy): Eukaryota > Metazoa > Arthropoda > Insecta > Lepidoptera > Noctuidae > Agrochola > Agrochola lychnidis. The sequence goes on from OY796864.1 coordinate 5,560,617, forward strand.
TTAATAATTTAATTATCTTTAAAATAGTGAAGTTTTCAAAAAAATACGCTTGATAGATTTTGCGTCATTCTCAGTTTTTTATCCGCGTTAGACATAACTTTACAAATTAATTTCACTATGTAATATTAACATAATCAAAAATATGCCTATATTCAAATATTAAGAAAATGCTCTAATTTAACATATATTTTTTCCAAATCACTAACACTACTTGTTTAGACGTCATCGGCAGTATAAAATCATTAAAAGTCGGTTATCGTCCCCTTAACTTGGGGCAAGATGAAGACTAAGCCTCCTCGCAGAATTTCATAATTTTTTATAAAATATCTCAAGAGATAGTAAATAAATTCTTCTAGGAACTGTCAAATAATAGGTCAATGTAATGCTTGGTTGACAACAGGGCAATATTGAATTTATTTTCCATAATTTGACGCTGAAGTATGTTCGGTATTTGTCCCATTATTGATGCCTATCGATAAATATTACATTTAGGCCAATCAAAGCAGTTAGTTGCTAAGTGGTCACGAAGTTTCGATAAGCAGAAAGAAGGCATTTGTAATAATGAATCTGTTTGAGAAACGAAATATACAAATATTAAGTTTTGCTTTGAGGAAACTATTTGATTGTAACAAAAGCGGCCAAGTGCGAGTCGGACTCGCACACGGGTTTAGGGTTCCACACCTGTTGGGCGTGGAACCCTAAAAAGTAATTCGTATTTGATTGTAGTGCTAAATGTAGAAATAAAGCCAGTACCCTAATTGCGTAATTTATTTTCGTAAATTTTTTTGCCAAATTTGTTTCATTTTGACAGTTCAACAACATTCATTGCGTTATTTACGTTGTTGAGCAGATGTTTTTTTCCAACTTATGAAGCAATGGATTAGCAATCTGTTTCAAATTGAAACAAATTGTGATTGTGTTGTATTACGCAATTAGGGTACGGGTCTCCTGCGCGTGTTTTTTCAAAACATTACACAAAAAACTTTACACATAAACATTTGTTTTCATACAAAGTATCGTGTTTGCATACACAAATGTGTTTGGCCAGGCCTCTTTGGTGCGATGTTTTTGTGTAATGTTTTTTGAAAACACAAGCAGGAGACCCGGCTTTAGTTACACTAACGTTTGATTTCAAGCGTTCTGTTTTTAAAACCATTTCCTTCTCTTTACAAGCGTTTTTTGACTAAAAGGTTCACTGGTGAAAATGCCACAAGGCATTAAGGTCGCCTGTGTGCTGTACTAACATCATTTGCCCAGCCTTTTCCCAACAATGGCTTCTAGTCTAATTGGATGCAGTTGAATACCGATTGCTTAACTGACTACGCCTGCCGGGGTCGCGGGAAAGTCCGAAAGAGATACCGTGGCCCCTGGCAACATGGCAACTGAAGGAACATGGGTGGGTTTTAGTTAGTAAGAGTCTGACACGCCCTCCCGCTCTGGGCGGAAGTTATTTGAAAATTTCCGCCCAAAAAAAGGTAGGTACACACGGCTACACATGAAGCTATACATTTCCAGTTTATGCTGATCTCGCATCGTATAGGATTTCCGTACAATACGAGGTCAGCTAATACTGGATGCCTATAGCTTGATGTGTAGCCGTGTGTACTGGTACAGATTACTACAGATGGGACACTCTGCAAAATAATTTAAATAAAAAGTGACTCTTGCTACGATACAATAAAGTGCAATTCAGGTCGCACATCGCTAATTACCTTCAGTTAGTTATATTCACCTATACTCCATTTAAAATAAGATTAGACATATAACTAAACCTTTTTTACAGTTTGTTCAACCGATTTTGACTTCTATTGCGTTGGTGGCATGACAAATGGCAGCTGCAGTAAACAGTTGGTATTGTAACCACTTTTTTGCTTTTAATGCCATCCTTATGCCTACGGTATAGAAGTCAAAACCGATTGAAAGGACTGTAAAAAAGGTTTGTTTAAATGTGTAATCTTATTTCAAATGGAATGGAATGGAGTTGCCTCTCTTTCTATCGCGTAACTCCTATATCTTCTGACTACGTTACGCCCACTGAATTCGACAAGTCGAGCCCGCCGCATACTTACTTGTAGCTTCTTATCTAAAATGCGGAGTGTCCCATCTGAATTCATCTGTGGTACTGGGAAATACGATATCTCTTGGTAAGGCTGCCTGTCCACTAGAGCGGAGCGAGGCAGCGGAGCGGAGAAATGTGCCGATATTAACCAATAGAATCTAAACTTCGCTTCAGAGCTCCGCTCCTATTGGTTAATGTTGGCACATTTCTCCGCTCCGCTACCTCGCTCCGCTCCAGTAGACAGGCAGCCTTAGGCTGATACCTTACTATGTCGGGATTAAAAAAATCGTAGTTCTATAAATCTTTTGATATCACTACGCATTACCACGATCATTTGCATGAAATGCCTGTTCATACAATTTACCCATTTATTCATCTCAAAAATTACTCTCAATAATTTTCGTAAACCAAATGATACTCAATCACCTAGTGAAAAGTATCCGTCTGTCGATCGGGTATCGTAATGATAATTAATATCAGTCCCGCTCATGATTGATTGCAGGTCGCCCAGCTGTTTGTGATGGCGTCTCAGGAAGGTACAAGATTTGGGGGTTGGTCGAAGATGGAGGCGGGAAGAGGATTTAAGAGGAATGATAAGCTGTGCTGGCAGTTTTCTATAATTTCTACAAAATGAAAAAAAAAAAAAACGTGTGGCACTCGGGGACTGCCGCGGTAAAGCTATTGCATAGCATTTGTAACCTCCATACTTCCTATTTGTCAACGCTACACTTGGGATGATGACGTGATGACATAAAACAAAAATTACGTTCCCATGACAACATCACGTTGTCATGGGAAACGTCATTACATGGTAGGCGAAGTGGGGGGTGTTAGGTTTTATTTTTGTTACGTTACGGAATTTCTTGATTCGGTCGCCGCGCTCAAAGCCCGCGATAAAAGCTATGCAATAGCTTAAAAAAAACCTTGTCCGATCCGAAAGGGGTTCATAGTTTCATTACCTAAAAGTAATAAAAAAATCTAATTATTATAGATAATAAAAAAGTTATTGCTATTTAAAAATAAAATTTTTAGTACCAAAATTACCCCAAATTCATTAAAAATGAGCAAATTTTTAACAGGGGTCATAAGTTATGACTTGTAGATACCCGCTAAACGACGGCTGCCCGCACTCCATGCAAATAAACCGTTAAAATTCCCCATTGAAAAAAAACTAGAAGATTTTTTATTTTCGATTTTCTTGAACATTACCACGTACCTATATAGACTCTCAGTGCGATATCTAAGAAAACCCTCACGGATCGGACAGTGTTTTTTTACATGTTGGATAATTGGCGAAATGTGGGTATACTATAGGTACACCTCTGCCTAACACTTCGGGGATTAGAGGCGCGATGTTACGTTATGTTATGAAGGAAAAAAAGTATAATAATCCTGTTTCCTCAACTACTATAAAGTCATCTGAATTCCAATCAATATAATCCCCCCAAAAGCTTACTTTAGTTAATTTACTGTGCGAGTTTTTACAATGTGCACATTTCTAAGTCTATATCTATGGTTAATTTTATCGACGGAAAACATTAAAAAAATAATTTAATAATAAAAAACATTTTTTTTTAATGATACGTAATGGGGTCTTATTGAAAAATTTTATGATTATTGTAAAAACAGATTTTTGCTAAAAAAACGTATTTATTTTCAATTGAGGGTTGTTTTTTTCCCATAATTTTCATTTTATGAGGACGCCTAATTACTTCCAATCATTATGGAGTTTGTTTCATCGGGATAGATCATTCAGTTTAAAGGCTACACCGTTTTGTTTAAAAATTCCATAAAAAATAAAAATAAATATTTATATTTTTAAAATATTTTTCCCGTCGGTAAAATTAAGATAGATTCCCTCATTTCAATATGTGCACATTATAAAGACTCACACTGTATTAATAGCCCCAATAGGATTAGTTTTGTCAAGTGAGAGCTCGTGAATTCGATCTCCTACGGCTTCACCATATCCACGTTAACCTACTCAAACAAGTTTATATTAAATTTGTTGGATACCTCTATGCTATCCCCAAACTCCTTGATAACATATACAAAAGAAGATTTATATTTTTTAATTACTACCATTCTATTTTAAATCTGTTGCCACGTTTTTTCGTGATATCTTAAACACAGCTGATTACAACCGTGTCACTCAACGTCTACATCGTACGACCTGGTCGTGATCCCCACGTGCTCGATAATGATAACCGCGCGTTGGCCCACATCCCGGTTCTTTGATATCGTATCGGTGTTTGTGTTCAGTTACGAAAATACCTAAAAAAACACGTGCCTACTATTCTTCTATAGGTACAGTCAAGGAAATAAAATTTTAAGCACCATCAGAGGCCCTAGAACGAATGTATGACGTAAAAGTCATCATCATCAGCCTATAAATGTTCCCACTGCTGGGACACAGGCCTCCTCTCTGTGAGAGGGAGTGGGCCGTAATCCACCACGCAGGCCCAGTGCGGGTTGGTAGATGTCACATGTCTTCAAATTTTCGGTTCTAGGAAATGCCGGTTTCCTCACGATGTTTTCCTTCACCGTTTTGAGAGCAGTGGTGATGAAATAATTTACACAAAGTAAAGCGCCTGTCTGGGTTCGAACCAACGACCTACAACTTGTAAGTCGCGGCCGTTACCACTGGGCTACCATTGCTCTAAAAGTAATGTTCCTAAATTCTAAAGATTAAATTTTTAGGTTTATGTTTTTACTACGACAAGCTTGATTAGTATCACCCATAGATGTGAATAAAGTCTTAAAACTAAGTAAATACTATGTGTAAAATGTGGTGTGAAAGGAACGTGGAGAAGGTGGATATAAAATCGAACGAATTTACGTTAATCCGAGCGGTCGTGCTAGGCCCACAGGGTAATCTTTATTTGCACCTTAGTATTTTTCACATACCCGATGTAGGTTCAAGACGTACGACGTAGCGGCTATGAAATGGGGGAGGGCAGGACACATGGCTAGATGTGATGGCAAGTAGAGCAGAGCCCTAACGGAATGGTTGCCAAGAAACGGTAGAAGGAGGGTTAGCAGACCAATGGTAAGGTGGACGACCTACAAAAGATCGCGGAGAAAACCTCGATGAGACTTGCACGGATCAGGGAAGCATGACACAAAAGGGAGAAGGCCTATAGATACTCAGCAATGGGTGGAACAAGGTTGCCAATGATGATGATGTTAATATTTTTTCACATGCCGACAGAAATGAAAACTTAAACAAGATCGCCTTGTTGGAAGAAAAATACTACTAGTATAGAACATTGGTCCGTAACCTTATCTAAATAAAGAGCACAATTGCGTTTGCAAAAAAAAATACTTCGAAAACCTTTAAAGTAAAAATACTTGCATAGAAAATTGAACCGTAAAATCATTTAAATATAGAGCACAATTGCGTTTACAAAAATGAGGTGTCGGTAACGGTGTCGCGAGTTCAATTGTTTTTTCCCATCTCAATAATGCCCAACGCGCCTAAAGAAGTTATCACTACAAAAACTTTTTAACAGGATTGTTACCAGAGGATGTGTATTGTGTAACAGCATAACTGCTACGTAAATTTTTGTCTGCGAAGAAACTGCAATTTGTGCAAAATGTAATTTTTTTTTTGTCAAAACTTCTTTTTCACTTAAAAAAAATGTATTGCTTTACATTTTTGCACCTTAACCGTACATGAATTTGACACACACGTGCTCTGCAGCACGCGTAGCATGACCACCGTAGAAACGAGTTTTGTCGACGGAAGAATAGACAAAATGATAGATTGTGATTGTTTATCTGTCATTTTGTCTATTCTTCCGTCGACAAAACTCGTTTCTACGGTGCTTCGCGTGCAGGTAGTGCATATCTACTTAAAATTGTTGAAGAACAACTAACCAACCTTATCTAGACACGCGGCAGCGTGTCGAGCCAAGTACTAGGCAAGACACGGCTGCAGTGTGTTATATTACACGAACCATTTGGAGCCACTTTTGACCCCTTAATAACTCAAAATCTATGTAACATAGACTCATGAAATTTGGTTTATTTATAAAAACCCCTTAGATTAACTAGAACTCCAAATTTCATAAATAAAACTCAAACGGTTATTGAGATATTAACGTATAAAAATCGGCATTTTTATCAACGACCCGTCACTAGACATCAAAAACATTTAACCCATTTCCGGGTGACCTAGAAAGTTGAAAAGAGATTTCCCGAAAGCAGGCCCATGGTATGATACTGTGTCAAAGCTTATTTATCAAAAATTATGTCGTATTTTTTTCAAGTCGTTTTATCAAAATTTATTTCTTCTAGCATTAGAGAACCTAATAAATATTTATTTTGTTGATACTTAAAGAACTACATCCGCCATTCAATCCTAACCTGAATGTTGCCAGATGACAGACTAATCCAATAAAATAATTTGTAATCGATTGAAAATATCGATACTAACCCACATGGAGTAGGTGGAGTATCCACTACACGAGTATGTTTTAAATGCTATTTATTATACTCAAATACTGTAAAATTATGATTTTACAATAAATAAAATATTATATGGTCTGAATACACTCAACAACTTAAAAGTGTTTCGAGGCAGTAATGTTATTTTATAAACTACCAGTGATCAGAGTAAGTAGATTGATTTGAGGTCAATGAACTGGCACGTATATTAGTATGGATACGCCTCCGGGATTCCGGGATTTTGAAATTATTAAGATTTTTTAAGGAATTTCAAATGTTGTAATGTGTAGAATAAAGAATACATCAATATGAATAAGAAATGTTCAACCCTTTTGCTGTCTGTTTAATAGTATATAGGTGATCGGACTCCAAGAAAAGGATAGATATACTATAAAACAATATAATATATTTTAAATATTTATCTATCGCATTCTATAAATTTCTAATGTAGTAGTTTAAAAATCCTTACTTTAACAATATTTGATTCAATCCCGTAAGTACCAAAATGAAATCCCGGAAAAAAGGCTTATCCATGTTATGATTTCTATGACTATTCATGATGCGAGTACGTAAAATCAATCTACCTACTCCGATCACTGATAATCACCCAATCGATTTCGTCAATCGATTACCAAAATAATTAAACCTGGTAACACTGACACCATGCATAATGTCAAACTGTCAAAAATAATCTGTCAGATCAATGGCATTGTTGGCTGTTTGTTTTACGTTGATTTGAATTTATTTTTCCGTATTTACTTTATACTTATATTACGTTACGATTTAATGCTGTCAATTTAAATTGAAGCCAGAGGAACTATTGCTTATCTTTCCATGGCTCTGGGTAAGTTTATTATGTTCTCTAAATATTTATAAACACCGTCGTATTGTATAACCTCATTGATTTTAGCAGCCTATTAGTAGAAGGCCTATGTTCAGTCAGGGGTACGTCGCGCGTCGTCAGCTATAAATGTCTATAGTATGATGTAATTATATAGGATAAGTAAATACACTGAATTTTTTTACCTTTTTCAGGTATGACGATGACATGTGTTATTGCAAGACTTGACATTATTGATTATATTATCTACAACTCTATCCCAAGTATTACTTGCTCAGCAAAATCTAAGCATATTATGTTATGTATGTGGCATGTCAACTGCAAGTCACAGAAGTCATCAGGTTAGTGTTTTTAAAATGGCAGAATTACTATGAGTGATATAATTATTATACAAAAGTAAATAAACAACAATAAGAGTATTTTCTTACTTTCTAGGTTAGGTATACATTTGGATAAAGTTTGTCATGCTTACTGAGAGAGGCTGCTACCAGAGATGTTTATAGGCAAGCAAGTGATGATAAAAACAGAGCCACCCTAGAGTGTAAAAGATTTACCCATAATAGATCAAAACAATAATCTGGCTACGCTGCTTTCATACCATGACTACGTTATGAGAATGAAGCTGAAGCCGTTTTAAATTCTATGAGAAATAAAATGTTTTTAGTATTTAGGTATTGTTGTGTTATTTGTTAAAGTAAACCTTCCTATAGAAGCACTGAAAATGCTGCTGCCAATGAGATTATTCATCTTTAATTAAGAGAGTTGGCTAAAATAATGTTTATGCCATTAAATCTTTCATATTTAGCGCGCAAGATTATTAATTTACCTTTATAAAATTCAAGTCTGTAAATGCGATAATCGCCATTTTGATGACAGTCGAGGTCGAGGCTAAAAAACATAAAAATTGGGGATTGCGAACATCCAAACTCCACCATAAGGACAGCGACTATTACAACATTTAATTATTTGACGAATTCATCTATTTTTCAAGTTAAATAAGTAGTAGTAATGAAGTTTTTTATATCAAAAGTCGAAGATTCGCGCCAATCGTGCGTGTTTACATTTTAAGTTTTCACAATTAACACACATACACATATCTGATACGACTTTAAATGTGACAAATGTGATTAAAAATATTATAAGTAACTAGAAAATGCCCAGATCTTTACTTATTATACGAACACATGTTCAATAACACGTAATATTCATTACTATTACTCAATTTGTGTTAAAAATCGTCGATCATTGTTTTTTTTTTTTATTGTAATGATGTGCGAAAACGATTATGCCAAACGTTTTTTTTTTTTCAATTTTGATTGTCTCGATTAATTTATAATTATGTCGAATGTCTGAAATCTATACTTGAAAATTAAAATAAAATTGTTTTAAGCATTAAATACAATAAACATTGTTTAAAATAATTATTTATACTTTTCTAGTGTTTAATCGTTTTTAGGACATTCAATATAAAACGAGTCAACACATAGAACGAGGATAGATACTTACCTCAGTTATTGAATTTCGCGCCGAATTGTTTCTATTTATTTGAATTTAAATTCGGAACGTTGTTCAAAATTATTTTTAATTTATTGGACAATTATTTACTGTGGATTTTATTTTTGATACTTTCTGATATAGAATGCCTAGTATACATTTTTTAGGTAGGCTTAAGAAAATTTTGTTTGGGAATGATGTTAAATTAATTATATAAATTAGGTAGGTATTCCGCAAACACTTTTAAATGACGTCTATATTTTTAAATTGAAACTTTTATTACATCGTCTCAAACTTTTTCGTCTGTGTGTTGCATGTCACGTGTCGGTCGGCCGCGGAGTAGGGATAAAGTGAAAAGCTATCGTCAGAGCAGCCAAGGCCAATACGGCGGCGCCTATAGTTCGCAGCAGCTGACCGTGTAAAGTTTCACTTTTACCGTGGTTTCATAAAACCAACAATCATTTTTTTTTAGTTGTATGAGTTTGATAGTATTTGTTTTTAATAGGATAATCTTACTCGAGTAATAGAAATTGTTTATTTTTGAGGTAGTTTCAAAACGAAATTTTAAAAAAACTGCCCAAGTGTATGTCGGACTACGCACAGTGAAGGGTTCCGTAATTGGGATGAATATTTACGCATAAACATTGCATAGTATCAATTTTATCGACTGCAAAAATAAGTTTGTATTTCTCGAAAAAACTATAACAAACAAAGTTAATTCTGCGGTTGTAACCGAAAATAAACTGTATCTCAAAAATTATTGACTTCAATAGCAAAGTCACTTAGAAACATCTTAACATTTTAATTATGAGATCCGACAATACACGCTTTATATGCATAGATTTTTTTCATCTCTCGGTTATATGTAAGTATGGAGAATGCCACCCCCACTATTATGTTTATCGTAATTTCACTACACCATTGTTTAACGGTGCAAAAAATACACCTTTTTCAAAATTTTCATCGATAGAGTGTAAATAGTCTCCATGTTAAATGACTGTATGACATCCGGACGCACGGACAGACGAACTTGACGAAATTAAGAGGTCCGTTTTATTACGGATTTTGATTTTCAAGTTTTGGCATGTATTGGCATGAAATTGATGTCTATAACAATTGATCTACAATATTATTATTATTTGGAATAGCCGCCATCTTAAAATCCAGAATGTCCATCTAATTCGATATCAGCACTATCTCCCGAAAACCATGAAAATGACAGTCATGACGACAAATTTTCAAATGGGGTTAAAAACTGCCACTTGCTCACTTCAGATGGCGCTGATCTCTAGCGTCTTATAATTTGACAGCTAACTATACATTTTTGATTCGAATGCCAAAAGTTGATGTAAATTCCTGAATTTCATGACTGAATTCAAAACACCCCGTCGAGTCAACTGATGTGTCACGTGTCAAAATCTTGGTCCCTAATGTTAGGCGGCAGTGAATTCATTTCATTCATTCTCTGATCTCGAAAAACGTTGTTACAAATGTCAGGTTGGTATGTTCAAGGTAGTTGGTAGGTTGGTACTATGCTTTTGAATTGATAGATCGTATGACTATTGTTTTAGGGACTATTGTCGTTTAATTTTTTATATAAACTTACGAATAGTTAAGTCCATAGTGAGGTCAAAATGTAAATCCAAGGGGCGGCTGCAACGGCGGCGGTGATCTCTCGCGTCCGGCCCTGGTTCAGGCCATGGTACGGAGCGAGAGGAAATGGCAGGCCGTCACCTCCTTCTGCGAAGCGGTAATGCTCGCGAAGGAGGAGGCGGAACGCGTGAGGTAGAGGCAAAGTTCGCGCCCTCACGCCCCTAACCGCTGCAGGAGGAGACGCCCGGGGCGGGAATCGCGAGCCGATTTCCGGCCACCGTAGGCGCGGGCTTGCGAACGGTGAGCAATGGGTAGCTCGCCGTCCGATAAGGACCAAGCCCGGGTCGACGGCGCGTTGTGTTCCACGCGCGCCTCAAAGAGATGTCAGCAGAAATGACGGGATCCGCTAGGGCCAATGCCTGTCGGGGGTTCGCAGAAAACCGATAGGGACATCGTGGCCCCCGGCAACAGGGCAACCGAAGGAACACGGGTGGGTTTTAGTCAGTAAGAGTCTGATACGCCCTCCCGCTCCGCCCAGAGCGGGAGAAGATACTTAAAAAAAAAAAAGGGGCGGCTGTAAAAATTAAATAATTAAATCATACGTGAGAAGGAACTTTGTTCCTGACGGGGTCAAAGTCAAAGTCAAATCATTAATTTCAAATAGGCCCATGTATGGCACTTTTGAACGTCAAAAATTACAAAATAATAAAATTGATTCTATTCGCCCCTTCCAAAAGGTAGTTTTCGTATGGAGAAGAATGGGCAAGAAACTCCACCGTTACTCTTTTAAAATGTTTTACAATTGTTTGTATATGTACGTACATTTGTTAAATAATAATTATATGTGAAGACGGTGCACCTAGAATAAAATTACTATACCACAATAGGTAAAAAGAATTAAAAATTAAACAACGACAGATAATTTAATATGTGATAGATACATGGTGCTCACATATTTACAAACATTGTAAAAGTAGACGATTTTCCTAAAATTTTACAATTAATAAGTCAGTGTGTGAGGAAGTAATCACAGAATGTAAAATCAATGTCATAAAACACAAAGTAATAAATTTTACAATTAAATTAGCAAACAGTTTGATTTTGTCTTGATTCTAAATTGTCCTATGGAGCAGGACCAGCATGTTTCCAAGCACTCTTATCTTGGATATAATCCTCTAATTGCTAATATGCTTGTTTACAAAGTGTATTTTTAATATGAGTTTTAAATTTTCTTTCATTTAATTGCAAAATGTCACAAGGTATTTTGTTGTAACATTTAACACAGTACCCCATAAAAGATGTATGTACTTAAGATAATCTAAAAAATGGTTGATCTAGTTTATCTTTATTTCTAGTATTAAAATTATGTCTATCACTTATTTTATTAAAGAGATGTGGATTTTTCCTTACATACATAATATTTTCATAAATGAATTGGCAAGGTACCGTCATAATATTAATCCTTTTAAAATGTTTCCTGAGAGATTCGCGGCGACGTAGATTATAAATGGCTCTGATAGCTCTCTTTTGCAAAATAAAGATGGATTCAATGTCAGCAGCCCGACCCCACAGTAAAATACCATACGACATAAGGCTCCCCGACTGTACACGTTTTTTTTAATAATAATACTTGCCGCGCCGGCTCAGCGATCTGACATCATTGCGGAAAATTGTAACAATTGTTACGAAAGAAATACCTACATTCTTACACAATATTGCTACGCATATTTACAAAAAGAATTTAATAGATCACGTTTGATTGACGAATAATAATAATTTCTTTACAAAAAGTAATGATATCCCATCAAAAACATAAATGTGAAAATGGGAGCCAAATTCCATAAATATGGTTGTCGACTTCGCCGACAAAAGAATTGAAATCTAAATGGGTGCCAAGTTCTGTAGATAATCCTGAAATTTATTTATAAGAACATGCAACTTTCTAAAATAAAATTAAAACACAAATTCTTGTTTTTTCTGCTATAACAATGTTTGCTATTTAAAAATATTACTTCTTAAATTTGAACAGTCGAATTATTTACACAAAGCACTTAGGATAAATTGAAGCTCAAGATTTGACTTGGCTAGTTTTTACCAGCAAGCTGAAATTTTAGAGAAAGAAGATATTTTGACCTTACAGTTACAATAAGAAACAGTAACTTGCGCATAACATAAAGAACAAATATATAAATACGCCTAGGTAGACAGTCAAAGCTGTAAACAGTTACAATAAGAAACAGTAACTTGCGCATAACATAAAGAACAAAGATATGAATATTTTACTTTATTTATTTGGTTCACCAACAATTAAGTACACCGATACAAAGATATGAGATACATGCAATAAACTTATAGACTAGTGTACAAATTTCTTACAGGTAAGCACATCATGAATTACTTATTTGATGTTGAGTGCCTACTTAAAATTAAATAATAATAATTAAATATGCCTAGGTAGACAGTCAAAGCTGTAAACTCGATAAAAAAATAGCGTCCAACTGTTAGCCGCTTAATGCACGCACACTAAAAAAGTAAAATTACAGCACAATGACGTGGCGCGAGTGTAAGACGTAGCTGTAATGCACACCAGCATAAAAAAGTTACCCTGTTTGTTTTAGTTCTTTTGCACCGCGACACTGTAGACAAATATAAAGATGATAAATTGATTAGCCAAATATAAGATAACTTGTATGTAAAAACTAGCCAAGTCAAATCTTGAGCTTCAATTTATCCTAAGTGCTTTGTGTAAATAATTCGACTGTTCAAATTTAAGAAGTAATATTTTTAAATAGCAAACATTGTTATAGCAGAAAAAACAAGAATTTGTGTTTTAATTTTATTTTAGAAAGTTGCATGTTCTTATAAATAAATTTCAGGATTATCTACAGAACTTGGCACCCATTTAGATTTCAATTCTTTTGTCGGCGAAGTCGACAACCATATTTATGGAATTTGGCTCCCATTTTCACATTTATGTTTTTGATGGGATTATATTTAATGCATTAGCCACGGTATTTATAATATTTCATTTTGTAGCAAGACGAATACATATTACATGGCCTGGTTATAGTAAGCCGAGACTGATATTAAAGGTTTTTTAATGAGGTGCATTGCTTTTTGTACACAAACGGATATTATATGCGGCAATTGGCTAATGACAGTCAGGAAACGGACGGATACTTGATTTATGATTGATGAGATGTGGGAGACCCGTGAATCACCACAAAATATATGAAAGTACATATTTAGTATTAGCTTTAGCCAGCGGCTTCGCTTGCGTGATATCTTTATAAATTACTAGCTGTTTGTTGCTCGCGATTTTGTCTGTGATCCAAGATGAAAAATAATCTATGTCCTTGTCCAGGTCATGGTCTACCCATGTGTCAAATTTCATCCAAATCCATTCAGCCGTTTTAGCGTTAAAGTGTAAAAAACAAACAAACAAACTCACTTTCGCAATTATAATATTATTACTAGCTTTTGCCCACGGCTTCGCCCGCGTAAAGGTCGGAAAATATCCCACAGGAACGTACTACCGGAATTCAGAGTATCCTATGTCCTAACCCAGGTCATGCCAATACCACTGTTACCAATTTTCGGATATTCCTCATTAATTGACTTTGTTTCTCCCCAAATTTCATGCTGCCCAGCAGCATGAAATTTGAACCCAACGGGAAGTACCAAATAGGCTTAGGTTTATTTGCGAGTGTCAATATATGCGGCATGAATGGCCGTATTTTTTATTGCCTCTACTTAGAAAGAAAGAAAGAAAAATAGGTTTATTTGTCACAGAAACACGTGCATACATAAAAGACAAGAGTAATCAGAGAACAACACAAAGTACATAACAAATCACGAGCATAGAACAGAAATTACTTAGGCGGCAGCTGCACGACATGACTGTGACAAGAAGGCTTCCACTCAGCATGATGCAGTGCAATGGGGGACCCACAGCACAGCGCTGATTTACTTGGAAGTTTAATTTTCGTTACAGATCCAAGGGACCGTAGATCTGAGTTTAGATATCTATTTCAGCTTGATGCCTCCACGCGTTCCTGAGAAAAAGGGTCTTGACAAACAACAAAGTTTTTAAGGATTTTAAGGGTTTAAATTTTTCATTTTGAGGTAAGTATAGAACCCTTAAACAGATTTATTATTTGCCTTTTCGTGCCGTAACGGCTGAACGTATTTAGATGAAAGGCATACGGATAGGCAATGAGCTGGGTTAGGATATAGGATACTCTGAATTCCGGTAGCATGTTCCTGTGGGATATTTTCCGACATCCACGCGTGCGAAGCCGCGAGCAAAAGCTAGTTAATTATAAATATATGTCGGATCCGGTCATTAATACGGACACGAAACGAATCGCAAGCGCGCCACTAGCGACATCAAGAGAGATCTATGGACACCAAAAAAGGCGCGCTTCTACATAGTCGTGATGTTTTAAGGCCAAGGCGAGGAGGGTATTCAGCCTTTGGTCGCATTGGAGTCAAGACGTCGCGGAACTGTTCTCGATTGGTGGTGCTCAGTTATTGTGTTAGTTGTAATTTGTGATCATTTTGTTAATTGGTGATTTTAATAAACGCCGTCACACCCAGTGTGTGTATAATTTAGCTAGTGTGATTCATTTGATAGTAAATTATAATGTGATCTGAACTGCAAACTGTTTTCTATTGCGCATTAACCAACACTACTCGCACTACGCCCATAGTAGTTAAAATATCGCTGAAAATAACGAGAGTCACATACCCGTTTCCGACATATATATTAATATAATTGTAATATAAATTAATTATAACTATATTTTTAATACAATTATAATATAAATTAATTATAAATATATTTTAATATATTGAAATATTAGACTCCAAATATCTAGGTCAACGAACTATTATCTTACGCATGTATTTCACACTAATTCATGATGATTTTATCTGACAACAATACTTGAACATTGTTTCAGGAAACGGCAGGACTTGATAAGTAGGTTTAAGACACAGTTCAGTCATGTGGTTGATGCCTGTCGTCTTCGTGTTACAGTTCTGTCATCTCACGAAGACTGTGTAGTGTACAGATAACTGATAAATACCGTAGCAACTGGCGGTCGAATGAGCGTGTAAGCACTCTGGAACTAGGTGAGAAATTATAGGAAGTATTTATTTTTAACCGACTTCAAAAAAAGGAGGTTACTCAATTCGACCGTATATATTTTTTATTTTTTATGTGTGTTCGCGGATAACTTCGTCGTTTATGAATCGATTTTGATGATTCATTTTTTTTTCGAAAGGAGATATTCTAAGGGTAGTACCATGATAAGGAAACCAGGATCTGATAATGGCATCCTAGAGAAATCGAGGGAACTCTTCAAATATTACAGGCAAACCTATAGCGATTTGGGTATTTTTTATAGTAATTTATGGAGTTGCTCTTGGAATGCACCATTTAGTTAAGTGGAACTGATGATGAAGACCACAAATAGCCACCGGAACTACTCAATAATAAGTATTTCACGGGTTGCGATTCGATTACTTTAATATGGTTGCAATGCAATTTATGCTCGTCACAATGCATATGGAGAAGTGGAGCTGATGGTGAAGTACCAGGAGAACTCCTCAACGATGAGCGTCCCTGAATCGGGAAAAGCAATATTTTGTAAAAAGGTGATGAGCAGTTGGCATTAGGCTAATGTAACTTAGATAAATTACAAATTGACCCACTAAAAAGCGAGAAATAAAAACTTTTTCACAAAAAATATAACCGACTTCCAAACTACAAAGTGTAAAATAACTTTAATTTCAGAAGTCGGTGTCAAAAACTAAAAAACTGATCTAAACACACCGATTTTATTGATACGAAAAGTTGAAAGGAAATCGTTTGGCCTGGTATGGGCATGTGATGAGGAGAGAAGAAACGCATGTGACTAAAAGAGTGATGAACATAAATGTTGATGGATGGAGCGGGAGAGGAAGACCAAAGAAAAGATGGAAGAATTGTGTGAGGAATGATATGAAAGAGAAGGGAGTGAATGATAGTGTGACGGTTGACAGGGGAGAGTGAAAAAAAAAACGTGTTTCGCCGACCCCAAGTAACATGGGACAAGGGCAGGAAGATGATGATTTATTTTCGATGCAATTAAGAGTCAATTTTTTGACGAATGAATATTAAAAATGAATCATTTAAATGTATTGACCATGATCTCGAAGGATGATGAAAACATTTAATAAATGAATTATTAACTATAGGCAAACATAAGATAGAATTGAATGTCGACGAGCTCCTTAAGTTCTGAGTTGAGCTACACGATTACTGACAAATGTGTGCACTGACAGGACAGGTTCACTCAAATCTGGTTCTTTACGCAAACAACAATCTCAGACACTGATCTAGCGTGGTCTTCATATGATCTGACGAAAAACAATGGCCGTCTTAACCATATTGGTCGCCAGGGTGAGAAAATTAGCCCTTGCCAACGAAAAAAAAAACAAATTTTGTGTTCAATTTTTTTTTAAGTACATTTACTCCACGCTTATTGTGGTAGGAGGTACATTTTCAAAAATCAAATTCAATTTTTAAGTTGAGAAACTTTTTAATGATATTGTGTCGTCTGTTTTGAAATTTACGTTCGATTTCAATACAAATCGATCGACTCGATCGACTTGCGCCCCCTAAGACCTTGCGCCCTTACCACCGGACAAAGACGGCCCTGATAATGTCTGGACTTTAAAAGAGACTGTGACCTCTGAGTTTGTTTCGGTGTTTCTTTTAGAGCAGTCGGATAGAAAACACTGACCTCATCTAATTAAAAATATTTTTTTGACGTGTTTGTGTGTTTGTTAAGACGCAGATATATGCTAGTGACCTTGAGTGGTTAGCTTACGTCTTCTGTACTAAGCTCACGCAATGCGTCGTACGTCCAGCTCGTAATAGGACTCGCCCATCAAGGAGCGCTGTCCAAAATTAGACGCATCATTAATTTATTACACGTAAAACAAAAGATATTTTAAAAAAACACGCATACAAAAAATTTATAATTAAATTATCTTTAAAATGGTGAAGGTTTCAGAAAAATACGATTGATAGATTTTGCGTGATTCTCAGTTTTTTAATCACATTAGACGTTAATTACAAATTAATTTCACTATGTAACATAAATATAATCTAAAATATTCCTATAAGTATTATTTTATTTTTATCTAAGTTAAAATATATTTTTCCCAAATCATTAACACTATTCCTTTAGACGTGATCAGTACAAAACCACTAAAAGTCATTATCGTCGCCTTGTTTACAGGAATAAATATGATTTATCATTTAAAAAATTTCTAAGTATCTAAACGTACTAACGTATCAAACTTTCTATTTACATAATACAGTTAGTCTTTCAATTTAGTTCAAAAACAAAAAAAAAATTAAACAAAATTGTGAAATTGAAAAATAATAAATTATTATAATTTCAATCGGCAACGTACCCACAAAATTCCAGTTTAAATACTTTACGTCCAAAAATCCAACATAAGTCTTTTGACAGAAGGGTAATATGACTTCACAACTAAAACGAGGAACTTCAGGAGCCAGGTTTCAAAACTAGAGCAAATCCACATAAGCCGGGGCTCAAGCTGCCTAATCTCAGCTAATGTTCTGATGAACATTTACATACGGTAGCATATGGGACACTATTCTACAGTGTTGCTGTAAATTCATACAGTTTTCCTTTACGAGGTGGGTAGGGAGTTTCTCGAAATTTATTTGTACCTAAGCAGGTATATTTTTAACACGCTTTTATTAGGTCAACTTATATGCAACTATGTCATGGAATCTAAGGTAACTAATTTAACCATCTTCCAAGGGTCGTAGTGTAATGAAAATTGGCAGCTGTATGTAGTTCTGCTGACAATACAATAATATGGTATTGTCGAACTGATCTGATGATGGAGCCGGAAGATATAAACTGGAACTTCATGATGAAAAATCGTATCATAGCTGTTTTGGATTTCTTTGAAAAGTCTTGTAATGAACTTTGACCACGATTAGGTTTCAAGGTCTGATGATGGAGCCGGAAGATAGGCACAAAAGCGTGTTTTTCTAGTGTTTTTTAAACTATTAATTTATTATTATTTTATTTTCGTTAGTGGCGTCATTGACAGACAAGTTGGAAGGAAATCGTTTGGCTTGGTATGGGCATGTGATGAGGAGGGAGGAAACGCATGTGACTAAAAGAGTGATGAATATTAATGTTGATGGGTGGAGAGGGCTAGGGAGTCCAAAGAAAAGATGGAAGGATTGTGTGAGGAATGACGTGAAAGAGAAGGGAGTGAACGATAGCGTGACGGTTGACAGGGGAAAATGGAAGGAGAAAACGTGTTTACCTCAAGTAATATCAGACAAGAGCAGGAAGATGATGAGACATATTTTGAAATGTCGTGATTGTTCGAAGAATAAGTGTCATTGAAGCAAAAGGTCTCATACAATTTCTGACAGAATCAAACTGAGATTAGAATGCAAATTGCTCCTACAATAATTTTCAATGTTACCAGTAGTTCTACGAACAGTAGACCTCGCGAGCACAATTTTTTTTTTACAACAATTAATATTCCACTAAAGTTATTTAAAACGGGATATTTACCGTGTTTTTAGTTTCAAATAGGATATTTTGTTAAAAAAACTAAAAACATGATAGTTATTGAACATGTCTGAAAGGCAACACTGCACCCTGGAACATCTAGAACCATGTAATATTTTCCAACAAAGCTAGATTTGTTACAGCTGTAGTGGCAATCATGTCATTTGGTTTAAATAAGTCCTTATTTTTATTATTTTGCTTATCTTTTATATAGATTCTTTACTTTTAGATTTTGTGTACGTTGTAGGCTGTAGACTTGTGGACCATTTTCTATTTTACTAAGTACCTGGTACTTGTTGATAGGCCTACACGCCCTACACTGTCCTCCCATACCTATTAACACTGTAATTTGGAAACATTGTAGGAACCATTTATTTTGAAAAGAGTAACCGTGGAGTTTCTTGTCGGCTCTTCTCCATAGGAAGCGACCAATGGGAACCGTGCACCTAGCTCCTGACGTTTCATAAGTGCCCTTGTAGGTTTATGTGAAATAAAATATTTTGAATTTGATTTTTATTTTTATTTGAATTCATTATTTTCTGACTTCAATTACCTAGGCTGAGCATTGTCTGTCAGTGAGGCAGTAAGTACCTCATATATACTGAAGTCAAAATAATAGCATTTAAGTATTTACAGACACTTTTGAATTGTCAAGGAGTCGAACAGTTTATTAGAAAGTTGAAGATTAAAAAGTAGATTTCTAAATGTATGGATATTTGTGAAAGATATGAATATCTTTCATATTTCTCTGTCCCAAAACCTCCACAAAATGGCACACTACGTCGGTAATACGGAACACAGCTGGAATGATTTGAGTGATGCAAATATATGCTAATGTTGTGCATGGCGCGTCTGTGAGTGACTTTGCCTTTCGATCTACTGCTTTGACGATTTGCGTTTAAGATGAGTCCGGGAATGAGGGTTATTAACTTGTGTTGCTTCTTTGGGGATTCAAAACAAATATTTACATGACAGGAAATTTCTGACATCTGTGCAGGAAAAACATCGTGAGAGACCTGGATTTACAGTTAACATAAGTCTGAAATCGCGCACCCGTTTTGAGCAAGCAGCGTAGTGAAGCTCGTGCTTTCTTTAAATGAAAAGAAAAATATTTTATTTGGGACACGCACAGGAAATACAACGAGTACAAAAAAATAACAAAACTAAAAAATCGTGAAAACAATATAAAAAAACCGATCAAGTGCGTGTCGGACTACGCAAAATGAAGGACAAACTTAACATTTTAGTAAACAAACATGTTTTTCCATACATTCCAACTGCAAATGTAACTTTGTACGCACGCGGTACAGTTAGCAAAACGTTTTTTTCCAATTTGATCCCGAAAAGTGTCCCTATATTAAAAAAAAAAACATCGTTTCACAATCGTTTTTGTATTACAGAAATTGATATGTGTACCAAATTTTAACTCAATTAACCCATTAGATTCGGAGAAAATTGGCTGTGACAGACGGACAGACAGACACACGAGTGATTCTATAAGGGTTCCGTTTTATCCTTTTGAGGTACGGAACCCTAAAAACATGGAACAGTAAGTTAAAACGTCACTATTTTATGCTGAATCAATATTACAAACAAAATAAAATTTAATATAATATTATTGCGTAGCTAAATTTTGTCTAAATATTGACTCAACTTTATAGTAATGTATTTGAATGATATTGAAATAACTGTGTTTATTTGTACTCTAATATGCCAGCGATATTACGGGGAAGAGTAAATAATATACCTAATATGATAATATTTAAGGACCTTTCACATTAATATTGGATCGAGATAAGAGATACGAGATCTTCTATCATTTCATATCAAGCGGAATAGTCACCATTTTGGTTTTACCTTAGACTGGGAAGAGTGGCAAGTAATTAATATTTTAAAACAGGCTATATAAATTGCTAGCACGAAACACATTAGAACACAATTCAAAATTCAAAAGTCATTTTTCAAACTAGGCTGAGAATCAGCATTTTTCGAACGTCAAAATTACATAAGACAGTCCCCCAAAACGCCCACCCTTCACCACTTCCTAGTGCTTTAGCTGGGAAGAAGAAGTGGCGCAACAAACTCCCCAGCAGCACAGCTGTCTGTTCAGTTAGAAAAATAGTGTGCAAAATAATTTACATTACACAACACAAAACATAATTTAAATTATTAGCCATAATTTATGTCAGCTAGCACACGCCAATATACCTACCAAACAAAAATATCGAGAACTATACTCAAGCAGAAATTTAAAAAAAACGTGTGGCACTCGGGGACTGCCGCGGTAAAGTTATTGCATAGCATTTGTAACCTCCATACTTCCTATTTATCAACGCTACACTTGGGATGATGACGTGATGACATAAAACAAAAATTACGTTCCCATGACAATATCACGTTGTCATGGGAACCGTCATTACATGGTAGGCGGAGTGGGGGGTGTTAGGTTTTATTTTCGTTACGTTACGGAATTTCTTGATTCGGTCGCCGCGCTCAAAGCCCGCAATAAAAGCTATGCAATAGCTTAAAAATAAATTAGTTACATCACTAGAGCCTGCAACGAGTATTTTACTTGTAACGTTAGGCCCGAACTTCACCAAAGCGGAGTAGAGAGCAGAGGAGATGTGTTTCAAACAACCAATAGAATTTTGTTATTTACACATCTCGGCTCCACTCAGTTTCATTGGAAAGAAAGAAAGAAAGAAAAAGTATTTGGAAACCACTGAGCGGAGATGTATCATATTTATATGGCGCGATCGAAGCAGAGATGTGAGCTGTGCCTCGCAAGCTGGCGACAGCGCGCAGCGAAGACGAGAAGACATGTGAGCGTGCAATGAGCAGTCAACATCCAACGCTCGCCACACTCAGCTCAGTTTCGATCTAGCCAGCACACATCTCCGCTCCAGTCTAGCTAGTACGCATCTCCGCACAGCTTCGGTGGATACCCCTTAGTTGAAAAACATTTCTTCTTGTCTCCGCGTCGAACATCTTCGCACATTTCCACTCACTTCAAGTTAAGTTCACCTAAGATTTCATAGTGAGATTTTTGGAGAATAGACTGGCTGGTGTCAGGGTAGCTCACCGTCCGATAAGGACCAAGCCCGGGTCGACGGCGCGTTGTGTTCCACGCGCGCCTCAAAGAGATGTCAGCAGAATTGACGGGGTCCGCTAGGGCCGATGCCAGCCGGGGTTGTGAAGAAAACCGAAAGGGAGATCGAGGCCCCGAGCAACATGGCAACTGAAGGAACACGGGTGGGTTTTAGTCAGTAACAGTCTGACACTCCCTCCCGCTCTGCCCAGAGCGGGAGAAGTTATTTGATAATTTCCAACCTAAAAAAAATGGTGTCATTTGACATATTAAGAATGTTATGTCAAATTAACAAAATATTCATTGATTCTCCGTGGTAACAAGTGTAACGTCTTTAAGCATCCATTTTGTGACAATAACAATAAAATAAAAATTCAATACACAAATCTGTATGCAAATTTTCATTTTCATCCGCCATCTTTTACATTGTCGAGAGCCTTCAAAGACGATGTTGTCACGCGATTGAATTGAAATCGCGCGATTGCATCGCTGCAGCTGTTCGTGTGAAAGGAATCTAATGTTTGTCTAGTTATATTTCCTTGTGATACGTAAACCTTCAAAGTGTCTCTATTTGTAGTTTATTTACTTTAGCTAAGGTCAAGTGTAGTAATTGTAAGGTCAAGGTAAATAATACGGAACGAAATGTTGCCATTTTAAATATTATATTAATTATATAAATATTTAGGACTAAGTATTATCATCACTGCTCTCAAAACGGTGAAGGAAAACATCGTGAGGAAACCGGCATGTCCTAGAACCGAAAATTCGAAGACATGTGACATCTTCCAATCCGAACTGGGCCTGCGTGGTAGATTTCAGCTCACTCCTTCTCGAAGAGAGGAGGCTTTTGTCCCAGCAGTATAGTCTGATTGATTATGCTAAATGTCCAAAAGATCGTAATGAGCCCAAAAGTTACGCTTTAAAGAAAATTGAATTAAAAATGGCATTAGACGTTTCGGGTTATTGAAGTGACAACTTCTTTAGGCGCGTTGGTCATTTTTGAGATGGAAAAAGCAATTGAACTCGCGACACTGTTACCGACACCAGCTTTTGACCATTAAAAAGACATCAACGCACGAAACATTTTCTTTGGGATTAATGACATTCCAAACATTGAGACATGACAACGACATGATTGACTTTTCCCTTTTTTACCGACTTAAAAAAAAGGAATTCCTGCACAATAAAATTGTTCAAGTTTTTACTTCTGTCGGCACTCGCGGAGTGTCATTGTTTTTGTTTATTTTTGTGTATCAATGACTAGTTACGTAATCTAAATAAGGGCTTAGCAATTGTATAAATTCGTATGACACAACTACATTGTCACTAATTGGCACAATGAAAGAGATTCGGTAACCATCGTGTACAGTCATGCTCATGAGCAAATACTTTACAAGGATCTTTTGGCGTTCAAATGACGTCGACAGGAGGGCGCTGTTAGTAAACATTAATGTGACAAAACAAGATGGCAGCCTTAGTTCCGATTTTGGCCACACGCTAAAATAACCTTATAGCGCTATAAATACTAGCGTGTATGGAAAATATCCCACGGGATCGTACTATCGGGATTTAAAGTACTATATGTTAATTAATTGATTCAGGCGTGACCTTGCGGAAATCCATTATAAAATTTAATAGACGTGGATATGTTTAGTAACCTGTTCCGCTTAGTTATTTCTAAAGAGCCATAAAAAACTCCTGAAAGAAATCGACACGTGTTTCACCTCTTAACAAGGCATCCTCAGGATGACGATTGACTTGTTTCGAACCCGAAGTCAATCATCATCCTAAGGATGCCTCGTTGAGAGGTGAAACACGTGTCGATTTCTTTCAGGAGTTTTTTTTGGCTCTTTAGAAATAGTTGAGCGGAACAGGTTACTAAATATATCCATGTCTATTGTATTTTATAATGGATTTCAGCTTCCAGTCTAACCGGATGCAGCTGAATACCAGTATTTTACATGGAACGACTGCCTATCTGACCTCCACAACCCAGTAACTGGGTAATACGATACCCCTTGGTAAAACTGGTTGTCAGACTTTCAGGCTTCTGACGACCCGTAACGACAGTCAAAGATCCACGAATGACAGCCGGGACCAACGGCTTAACGTACTTTCCGAGGCACGGAGGAGTCTCGGTATGTAGAAATAGTCACCCATCCACGGACCAACCCCGGCAAGCGTAGCTTGACCTGACAGATCGACCCGAGCGGCTGTTAGTACTTAGCCACGAGCTCCTTATACATTATGTTTTCATAGATATATTTAAAAGTTACCGTTAATGTATGTAATAAGGCCGCGTCACTGAATATGGGTCTCTCCATGACTGTAATACAAGCTAGTAGCCGTCGATTTACATCGCTAGTAGTTAACCAGCCGACGAGATGACATTATGTCATCCATAGCAGCTCTTGACAAGACAATGAGTGAATTGTTCACACGGTTGTCTTTTTGGTTCTGTCTATAATAGTACATTACTGCCGCGGTCTATAATGACTACTTTGCTGGTCGCGCTGATGATGGCCGACAGCGCAGCGTAGCGCAGCTCCAGGCCGACACAGCGCGGTCAGCGTGCAGCACTTGATGGACGAGCTGAGATAAAGGCCGAGGCCGTAGGTCGAGGCCTTTACAGCGAGGACAGCAAGGGCTGCAATGATGGCCAAGCTGGAAGGCCTAGAGCGTAGCTAGGCTAGCTCGAGGCAATCATAGCGTGACCAGCGAAGCAGTCATAATGGGCCAAGGCTTGTATAGTGCTTTACTCAAAAATGCAAGTACCTAATCTAAATAAAACCAGCAAGTAAAAATTTAGATTTCCTACTGATTTTCCACTGCACAAATTTTTCATAAGCAAGCTTATATTTTTCCTTTGAGTTTCGCGGTATTAAATTTTCAACCACTAATTTAGCTTCATCTTTAATGTCTGGCGGTGTTAAACACATTGAATCGGAATAATTTTCGCTTTGAGAGCTCATTTTTAGCAAAAAGTCACTAAATAAAAATAAAATTTTCGCTGAACGGCGCTTTTGTTACTTCTTTAATTTTTTTTTAACAATGGTAGTTGGAACTATACAGCCAAATATGGAATATAATCTTTTTGTACCTAT
Organism: Agrochola lychnidis; assembly: GCA_963680765.1. NCBI lineage: Eukaryota > Metazoa > Arthropoda > Insecta > Lepidoptera > Noctuidae > Agrochola > Agrochola lychnidis. The sequence continues at coordinate 5,585,866 of OY796864.1, forward strand.
CTCTATAAATACAAACAACTGTGTTTTAAATAAAACCTTTTTGCATTTGATTTTTTAAAACGTTGAAACGTCAAAATAGCGGCCGGCAATGTTTTGCCGGCCTGTTAGAGCGACCAGCAAAACTTTGCCGGCCGCTCCTTGAAACAGAACGGCAAGGTCGACTTTGCTCAAACAAGGTTGTCAAAATAATGACCACATTACATGCATTTTTGAGTAAAAGTATTTATATTTCCATAATATTTGTACATAATATTTTTACTTCTGTACCTACATTATTATTAATAGAGAAGGAAGTCCGAATATAATATATTGAGTAATAATAGTTCCCTATTGCATTTGTTTAATTCTTAACACTTTAGACGGCGACTTTAAACCCTACAAACATAAACTCACACTTCTTTCCCACGGGGGTAAACTACCTATTACGATAAATACTATCTACATTCTCTCTTTTCTACCCTCTCTGTCTTGCAATTCAAGGTACAATTGAATCTCTAACCATAACCGCGGTAAATTGCGTTTGCGACTATTGACGTGTGTCCTGTGTCGATACCTTCAATATACATAAACCAACGGATGTAGAGGGACGTTGCTTGCATTTTTATAGGTATATTATCTGCATTATCAGCATAAAACAAATAATATTTTGTGCGATGCCAATGACATTAAGGCTCGCGCAGACTGGCGCGACCTTTCGTATTAGAAAAAATATTAGAAGCAGTTGGGAGTTGGGAATTATGCTGTTCCTATTTAATTTGCAGCTAGACTGGTTTATACGATGGTAGTGACTGGATCCAGTGACTCGGAATTTCGGATCCAGTCAGTGGATTCATGTAGACGCGATCAGCAGTAAGTCAGGCGGGGGAAGCTACTGGGCCCGAAAATAGACGGGTAGGGTAGTCAACTGAACTGAGGGCACGAAGTCAGCATCGGACTGGATTGAAACTAGTGTCTACACGAGCCCAGTTGCAAGTCAGCGCTGGACTGACTTACTGTACGTTCCTGTACATTACTGGGCTCAGCGCTCAGTTCGGGTTCGCGTCAAGTCCATCGTCAGCCTGAGGATGCCTCAAGAAATCGACACGTGTTTCACCTCTCAGGTGAAACACGTGTCGATTTCTTTCAGGAGTTTTTATGGCTTTTTAGAAATAGCTAAGCGGAACAGGTTACTAAATATATCCACGTCTATTGTATTTTATTACTGGGCTCGTATAAACCTGCCTTTACATAGGTACCGTAAAATATCTCATTTACGACGAACACATTGTCCTTTCATACCTATTAACACTGTAATTTGAAAACATTGTAAAAAGCATTTATTTTGAAAAGAGTAACCGTGGAGTTTCTTGTCGGCTCTTCTCTATAGGAAGCAACCAATTGGATCCGTGCATCTAGCTTCTGACGTTTCATAAGTGCCCTTGGTTTATGTGAAATAAAATATTTTGAATTTGAACAAAACCACACATATATACATAAACTCACGCCTTCTTCCCATGGGGGTAGGCAGATACTACAGAACGCCACCTGCTACGATCCTTACATACTCCTTTTGCCTCATCTACGTTCATACATCTGGTCATACACGCACGCCGGTTGCGAGTACTACGCATGATTTTTTAACAAAAAGTACTAAAAATAATAATTTGTAATAACCTAGTCTACAAAAACATTTCCATTGCAAATCATGAGTTATTTAACTGCACTAAAAATACATTTTGTATATGTAAACATTCTCATCTTAGATTCACCAAGGTCTTCGGGTGACTGACTTGAAGGTCGCCATGACGTCTTCTGACAAATTCTACCAACATTACGATCCAAAAAAGTACAGTCAGCAAAAAGTTATACTTTTGACAAACGTCAGTTTGAAAGACATACGTAATTCGTTTAAATTATTAATTACTAGCGACCCGCCCCGGCTTCGCACGGGTATAAACCGGGTTATTATACATATAAACCTTCCTCTTCAATCACTCTTATCTATTAAAAAAAACCGCATCAAAATCCGTTGCGTAGTTTTAAAGATTTAAGCATACATAGGGATATAGGGACAGAGAAAGCGACTTTGTTTTATACTATGTAGTGATTGAGACGGATGTTTAATGAAAATGAAAAAAAAATTGATGAAATTTATTTACCTACTCTTAAAACTAATTTAAGAAATGCTAAAAAGCAGTTTATGGAATCCTTTTGTGTCAATTTTAATATTATGTAAAAGTGTGAGTGTTAATGGAATTCTGTTGCTGACCGTACCAATGTTGTGTAAGTTGTGATAGCAAGAGGGCATTGAACAGTTAGGTGATAACGTAGGTTAAACAGATGTATAAGTATTTACCTATAGAGATAATTATCTTACAGCGATTTAACGATATTGAAAAGTTGCTGTTTAAAACTCTATTAACAAAATCATAATTATCACCATCTATCTAGCCTGTACTCATACATTGTAGTTGGCTTCCAGTCTAACCGGATGCAACTGAATACCAGTATTTTAAACGGAGCGACTGCCTATCTGACCTCTACAGCCCAGTAACTGTGTAACATGGTACCCCTTTGGTAAACTCAAAGCAATTTACAGACACTTTTGAATTATCAAGGAGTTGGTCAGTCAGAAATATGAAGCTAGTTGCCCATTCCAAAGCGTAGTAGGTTCCTATAGAGAAGAACGGGCAAGAAATTCCACATGTACTCTTTAAATTTAAAAAATTGTTACAAAATATTGGTTACGTCATTCATGTTGAAATTATACATGTAGATAGATAGACTACATGTTATGCTGTCTTTTGACAGCACAACATACAATAGCACGATAAAATAATAACTAATTAACTATTAGGAAATAGCCGCAAATACAAACAAATAAAAAAATAAAAGGAAGAAAACAAGACATTATGATGACACTATTGGCTATGACATAATGTAAAATAATGGATTAATGAACATAAAGAGTGCGGTATGTGTCTCAAGGTTGCACCAAATGGGAGTCCAGCTCAGCATGTGCCAGGCAAATATACCTGACGACATGTGAGAACAACGTAGAAAGACGTGCACGTTAAAAGCGTCCGTAATCCTAACAAATATTATAAATGCGAAAGTGAGTTTGTTTGATTATTTGTTTGAAGAAAGACATAGGCTACTTTTCATCCTGGATCGCGGACGATGTCGCGGGCTACAGCTAGTAAAGATAAATAAAAAAAGGATTGTGTGGTTTTATGAAACTACGGTAAAACTGAAACTTTTAAGCGAACTATAGGCGCCGCCATATTGGCCTTGGCTGCTCTGACGAGCGCCTTTCACTTTATCCTTACTCCGCGGCCGACCGTCACGCGACATGCAACACACAAACGAAAAAGTTTGAGACGATGTAATAAAAGTTTCACTTTAAAACAGAAAATCGAATACAAAAATTAAAATAAGCCATTGCAGCTAAGAGAGAACCAGACACGCCTACTGACGGCGCCCGTTCACGAACATGATCAGTACCATTCAGCTCAAACATTTTGAAGGGAGCTAAATGATCTAACTGTAAAACGCACACTATAACATGCTTAATATGATTATCTAGCTCAACACAAGACAGTTCTATGATATGTTCAACCATGTCTTTACGGGTTTTTGATTTAATACAACTTTTAATTAAGATTAGTGAACCACCGCGCAGCATTGATTTTCGATTAAAACAACTGGACACACTATAATTCTCATAGTTAATTAACATTTCATACTGTTTTAACCAATGCTTGGTTAAAAAAATAATGTTAAACATTGTTTTTTCTAAAAAAAAACAATTTCTAATTGTTTGGAAGAAAAACTTTGAATATTTTGATGACATAATTTCAAGGATTTCTGCTTAGCCTCTTTTGTACAGTTAACTACTAAAAAATACCTTTTTGTTATAAAGTGTAACTGTACTGAGTGGTACCTTCTGTTGTATTACAAACTAGTTTAATAAAAATTATTTGAGCTAAGCATCTTAACATTAGTACTACTTAGTACAAATTGTGGTGCTAATTATAGATGACTTCGACATACTAAATAGGTCTGGGTTAATATTAATAGCCTAGCTATGTATGTACGTCTAAAATTAATGGGCAGATACACAGTATCACTAGTCGACCTATGCTTATCAACAAAAATGTTGGTGCCAAAAAATATAAACTTGTCACTATGGTGACTAACTAAGAAATGCATGTAATTTTTTAACATATAAATGTTATTGTTTTGCCTCTTTGACAAGTGCTCAAAGTAGCTATAAAGGTCATAGCACACATGTCAACTCGGAAAGGGATCGTCACCGTATCGCCGCGGTTCGTGAGCTTGTCCCGAGACGAGGCGATTACGTTACGATTCCGATTAGTGTGCGTTGCAGTAGAGAGTTTCATACAAAGAATACTGAATGGCTTGAGTTGATACGGTGACGGTCCCTTTCCGAGTTGATATGTGTGCTATTTCCTTTAGATGGGTTGTCAAACTTTCGGGCTTCTGACGACCCGTAACGACTGTCAAAAATCCACGAATTACAGCAGGGAGGAACTAACTTAACGTGCTTTCCGAAGCACGTGCGGGTCTCGATATGTAAAGACTCATCCACGGATCAACCGCGGCAAGTGTAGCTTAACCTGATCGATCGACCCGTGCAGCTTTTATTACTTAGCCACGATTTTATTGATAGAAATACTGACAAATTACCGATTTTGGGGGGTTTAAATTGAAAAAATTTATGTGTGTCACGCTTGTCATGTCATCATCATCATCTGCCTAGCCTTTTCCCAACTATGTTGGGGTCGGCTTCCAGTCTAACCGGATGCAGCTGAATACCAGTATTTTACATGGAGCGACTGCCTATCTGACATCCACAACCTAGTTACTAGGTAACACGATACCCCTTGGGTAAGGCTGGTTGTCAGACTTTTGGGGCTTCTAACTACCCGTAACGACTGTCAAAGGTCTACAAATGTCAGCCGGGACCAACGGCTTAACGTGCTTTCCGAGGCACGGAGGGGTCTCGGTATGTAAAGATGGTTACCCATCCACGGACCAACCGCGGCAAGCATAGCTTAATCTGATCGATCGACCCGTGCGGCTGTTAGTACTTAGCCACAAGCCCCCTTGATGTACCATCAAGAAAGATTTGTCAAAATAAATACATGTTATGCTCTTAAAAATGAGAGGGGCTTGTGGCTAAGTAAAAACAGCTGCACGGGTCGATCGATCAGGTTAAGCTACGCTTGCCGCGGTTGGTCCGTGGATGGGTGACCATCTTTACATACCAAGTCCCCTCCGTGCCTCGGAAAGCACGTTAAGCCGTTGGTCTTAGCTGTCATTTGTAGATCTTTGACAGTCGTTACGGGTAGTTAGAAGCCCAAAAAGTCTGACAACCAGTCTTACCAAGGGGTATCGTGTTACCTAGTCACTAGGTTGTGGAGGTCAGATAGGCAGTCGCTCCATGTAAAATACTGGTATTCAGCTGCATCCGGTTAGACTAGAAGCCGACCCCAACATAGTTGGGAAAAGGCTAGGCAGATGATGATGATGTTCTTAAAAATGTCTTTATGGTTTTGCGATTTAGTTACAGAGCGTTCATTATAACCTGACCTGTGACGCACTGAATTTTGCAGTCACGTGATTGGTAGTACTGTTCTGTCAGTCGCCATTTTGAACTCTATTAGTAATTGATTCAGGTTTGACCTTGCGGAAATCCATTATAAAACAGCAGATGTAGATATACATATTTAGTAACCTACTCCGCTTAATTATTCCTAAAGAGTCATAAAAAACCCTGTAAAAAAATCGACACGTGTTTCACTTCTCAACGCCGCCGAGCGTGACTGGCGCTCGGCGTGGCAACATGCCGTGTTCGGGTTCGCGACAAATCAATCGTCATCCTGAGGATGCCTCGTTGAGAGGTGAAACACGTGTTGATTTCTTTCAAGGTTTTTTATGACTCTTTACGAATAGGTTACTAAATATATCTACGTCTATTGTTTTATTAATATTGAAAAATTCAGTGCTACCAATATCGCGTCACGGGTCAAGTTATAATGAACGCACTGTTAAATTGATTAAGTATTCGAAAGATGACGCACAAAAACTAGTTGCCAGAATTAATAATTAACTATTTTGCTAATTTGAAACTGTAATTTTTTGTCGGTGTGGTAGTAAAAAGACCATTATGAAACTCTTTGTGGGATTAGTTAAAATTCAAAAACAAAAAATAAGAAAGGTTCCGTACTGTGACATTTACATTTTTCTGCATTGTTACTAATTTGATTTATAAAATTATAAATTATTCTGTCTGTGTGGTATGCGTATATTTTATGTTCTAACAATTATAATATTTATTTATTTTTTGTTTGTTTCAATCCCGTATTAACCCAACAAGATCTACATTGTGTTCAACTGTATCAATGAAATCTAAGAATTTAACTTGTTTCTTTTAGTTTACGATGATATAGGAGGTGTACCTATATAGTACACCCTCATTTCGCCAGTTATGTTTAAAACCCATGTAATAGGGGGTGAGCCTATTGCCATCAACCGGGCACAAATCCAGACTCCGGGCTGCCACTGAGAAATTCCAGATGGAAAACCCAATAACACTTTGCCCGACACGTGAATCGAACCCGGGACCTCATGCTCAGCAGTACCACTAGACTAATGAGGCAGACTATTGTATTATCTAATACCTTTAAACGAGCAATTCTTGTAAGCATATAAATATTTATAATTTGAACCTTGGAAACGGCTCCAACGATTTTCATGAAATTTAGTATGCAGGGGGTTTCGGGAGCGAAAAATCGATCTAGCTAGGTTTCATTCTTAGAAAACGACAAAAAATATATATATTTATTATTAATATTATGATAAAAGATGGTTTCTCATTGCAACCGACATTATTTAGTGCATTATAGCTATTTTATGAACTTTCCTCTTTATATAACTTCCCTTTGCATGCTGCACTGAAACTCTAGATAAACACAAGGATAATGATGAAATTATAAACTTCATGGCATATCCCTAACATTATAATAAAATGTATGAGAAGCAATAATGAAATTGCAGTTTTGCAAAATGGGTCAAATCAGTACCCCGAGGAACCCCAAATTTTCCATCGATGACATGTCACGCATGCGCGAAATTGACTTAAGGGTGGCGTGAGGAATGTCAAATTCTAAAGCAATATAACCCCAAAACGAAAACACCAATATACAATCATTTACACTAATTTCTTAAGATTTTAGATCGTCAAAATATGAATCACCTTGAGAAAAACCACTTTCGATTTTAGCTTTGGCTAGTTTAAGTCACGGAACTAGAAAAAATAAAAAACAAAAATCTCGACTCACCTGTAATCGATGTCTGCGGCTTCAAAGACGAACACAGAACCATACATTCCCGCCAAGAAGCACGGAAATAAAAATAAAGCATAGTTTATAACGTTATACTTCCCAAACGGACCTAATTCCTTCAGGATCGCATCTAGCCCAACTAACGACGTTCCCTTCGACATTTTTACAACAATTATAATATCAGCCTTGATTAGAACACTTTAAATATCACTCGGAATGCTTTTATTAATATTTTAATTTATAAAAATACGATTTAGAACACTCGGCGTCGAAATCTCCCAATTTTGACGTAGGTAAATATTTCTCGCGAATTTGACAGACACGGACGCATGCGTGATCGAGCTCTCTACGTAGTCATTTTTGCTAACAAGTTAGTTGTGTTTTTTCGCCGAACGAGCGGTCCCGGCAGATGTCTAAACTTGTATGCGTTTGAATCAAAAATAAACAAGAAAAACCGGCTAAACTGTTGAATACGTAGCGTTATTGTTCTGATTGCGCGAATGTGACGGAGTATATTTGCAGTTGTGATTGTATGGGAGAGAAGGAGATGGATATATGTTTATTGTTGTGCCTCAAAGATTGTAAGGGCTTTTTAAATTATCGTGAGAATAATCGTAGTATTTTTGATAGCATGATTAGTTATTTTAATGATAGTGTGAATTGTAGTAAATGATGACTGTAGGTCAACGAATTTCGGTGTCCTAAATATGTCTACGATAAAAGAGAATTATTTTTAGGCTGATAGGTGATGTAATCTAACATTTATTTTTAAACGTTGTTTCATTATACTGCGTGAATTTATTAGTTTCAGCACGTACTTTATATTATGTACAGATTCGTAACGATTCTGGTGTGTGGAGTTTTTAAAGTGAAACTTTTATTACATCGTCTCAAACTTTTTCGTCTGTGTGTTGCATGTCGCGTGACGGTCGGCCGCGGAGTAGGGATAAAGTGAAAGGCGCTCGTCAGAGCAGCCAAAGCCAATATGGCAGCGCCTATAGAAGTTTCACTTTTACCGTGGTTTCATAAAAACACACGATCCTTTTTTTCAAATACATTAGATGATGAGAAGTTTATGAATTAATATTATGTGTTTTGAATTTCATTTCTGAAAAAAAAAAGATTCCGACGAACTGAGAACCTTCTCCTATTTTTTTAAATCAGTTATTAAGAATCACATCCAATTTTTTTGCAAGGTTCTTGTGAATTGATTTGAGTGATTTTTTATGCGTATTAGGTAATTTATGAATTTATTTCCTAGGACGTGTTAATTTTTGATTATACTTATTAGACAGGCAAAAAATTACCATAACTTGACGCGTTTGTTTAATATAAATATTTGCTATACAAATCTATCTATTTTACTTATTCTATTCTATTCAAATATGTATTACGTGATAATACTATACAAAGTGTTACCTCAAAACCTGAAAAGGGGTTATTAATAATAATAATAAATCGTTTATTTATAAAAAGGGGCACATTTACAATATTATTTTTAAAGTGAAACTTTTATTACATCGTCTCAAACTTTTTCGTCTGTGTGTTGCATGTCGCGTGACGGTCGGCCGCGGAGTAGGGATAAAGTGAAAGGCGCTCGTCAGAGCAGCCAAGGCCAATATGGCGGCGCCTATTGTTTGCTTAAAAGTTTCACTTTTACCGTGGTTTCATAAAACCACATAATCCTTTTTTTATAATGTCTAATTATGTTATGTTTATTAATTATGTTTTTTTATGTGTATAATTCTCATCATATTTATAACTTTTACTTGTACATCGTGAAAACAAAAATGTACTGCATGCTCCATTGATTTAAATTCACGTAACTCGACAAAATCACGAAAGAGCAAATTTTTTTTTCGCGATTAAATTTATAATTATATTTTGCCAGCCTATTTTAGCTAAATTAATGTGGAACGGGGCGAGACTATTGTCAGTAACTTAATGAATATAAAACTTTGCCTGACACCTAGTACATTATGTTCAGCAGCCGCTCTAAGGCCTTGATCTATAAACGTTACTTAGCACGTGCTTTGAATAAGACAAGTTCCCGTTTCTACCTTGCACTTTTAGTCTGACAGTTGTGCGATAGAGACAAGAATAAGCATGTGCATATGTAGGTACTCGATAATGTGTAAACTGTGGTTACCTGTAATTGAGTGGGTATTACAGGAAAATGTATACACGGTGTCAGGGACATCGACGCGAAAACTGTTACCATGGATTCAGTACATGATTCTGAATCCCGGGGCGTTGAAATTTTCCGTCGGTTATTTTAAAAAAATCAGCTGTTCCATACATTTTGTCCGCGTAGGTATTGCACTTGAAGGCGCGTCCCTGGCGCCATCTAGTAGTACAGATTGAAAACCCTATTTTGACATTGATTGTATGATTGATCGAATGAACATTGTGCGGACGAGAGTGACAGCACAGTTGTCACTCTGGCGGAACGTCATAAACGTCAAACAACCACCGTACTCGTGCAGTTGGTATCGAACGATAGCGTGGACTAGACGGTTACGACGGATCGCTTACGTCCTAAATCTAAATCCATTTTCATCTGTGTTAACTTGAGTGATTATTGTAATTTAAATTGAGAACCGTGATTATAAGGCTGCTGTTCGAAGACGTGTCTACTTATTTCCAAAATACCTCGTGCGATTACCCACTTTAAGATGAATGATTCTGATATAGGTACCCACGTGCCTTTATCAGAAGTGGGATGCGAAAAACAGTCGGATAAAGATACTCAGCCGCATAATCAACCTAGCAATAGTGGATTGCTCACCAATATGGAAGCCCTGCTAACCCGTTTGTTAGCGATACCGCAGCAAACATCGCAGTCTGCAGCAAACACTAACGCGGTTCAGTTGATCAAGTTCGACCCAGATGATGAAGATGCCGATGTTAAGGGCTGGTGCCGTGTTTCCGAGTTGATTATTAACAGCAAGAATCTGAGTGGCGTGGAACTTTTAGTTGCTCTGACAACCGCGCTAAAAGGACGAGCGGCATCTGTTCTGACTAAGTTGCGTTTGGAAGACTTAACCTGGGAAGTTGTGAAGCAAACATTGCTGGCGAAATTTGCAGAGCCCAAATTGATACAGGACTATTTCGATGACGTGTTGCGCTTTCAGATCGGAGCAAAAGAGACTGCTAGTGAATCGGCTATGCGTTTATGGGCACTAATCGAGCGAATCCCTAAAGTCGAGATGTCAGAAGAGGCAATCACTGGATTCGTTATTTCCGTTCTGAGCTCTAAAGACCACATGATTCGTCGTGAACTGAATTTGTATGCTATCGCTACTCGTGCTCAACTCTTCCGGACACTCGGTGGGATTTCTTTAAAGCGTCGTGCTGAAGATAATGATGGTTATGACAATAAAGCAAAAAGACCTCGCCTGTCAGACTCGAAGTTCAATGGAAAATGTCATCGGTGTGGAGTTCCTGGACACAAAATAGTAGAGTGTAAAAGGCGACGTGACGATCCAGCTAATCGAGCTGATGGTCCCAACACGGATCAGGTCAAGGCCAAATCGGCACCAATCACCTGTTTCATGTGCGGGAAGCCTGGCCACGTATCTACGTCATGCCCTGAGAAGAGAGGCGGCGCAGTGGTCAGGGAGGTCAACACTTGCGAGCACAAGACTTCGAGAGGTAAACTGACGACGGCATCTGGTGAGCATATCTGTTTTCTTTTTGATAGTGGCTCCTCTTGTTCTTTGATTAAAGTATCTGTGTCTTTGGATTTCCCTGGCACTGAACGCAATAACACCGTTTATTTGACTGGCATTGGGGGAGACGATATTGAGTGTAATAGACAAATTTCTAGCAAGGTCCAAATTGATAATCTTTGCTTGACTCTCTTGTTTCATATAGTTCCAGACAATTGTATTTCGGAAAACGTTATTGTAGGTAGGGACTTATTGGAAAATGGAGTGCGGGTTGAGATTGATAACGAAAATCTTCTTATCTCCACTAATGAGAAAATTAATTTTTGTGAAACAAGTGTACAAGGTATTGACGTCGCGGCTGTAGATACAGATTTAGTCGGGGATGGGAAGGAAACCTTACTGCGTATTTTGTCGAAGTATACTGATCACTTTATAAATGGTACTCCAACTAAACGTGTTAATACGGGTCTAATGAAAATTGAACTTATTGATTCTAATAAAATAGTCCAACGGCGACCGTATCGTTTATCTCCCATCGAAAAAACAGGTGGTGAGGGATAAGGTTCAGGAGCTATTGAAAGCTGGCGTTATTAGAGAGAGTTCCTCGCCATTTGCTAGTCCGATTCTCTTAGTAAAGAAAAAAGACGACACGGATAGAATGTGTGTCGACTACAGAGAACTCAATTCAAATACGCGACCTGAGCACTATCCCCTACCACTTATAGACGACCAAATAGACCAGCTCACGGGAGCTTATTACTTTTCGTCTTTAGACATGGCCTCTGGTTTCCACCAGATTTTGATACACCCAGAATCCGTAGAAAAGACGGCTTTCGTGACGCCCGAGGGGCAATACGAATATGTTGCAATGCCGTTTGGTTTACGCAATGCGCCGTCGGTATATCAGAGGTGCATTAATAATGCACTTAAATATTTGAAAGATGGACCTCTAGTGTACATGGATGACGTCCTATGCCATTCCTCGGACGTTACAGAGGGTCTGCAACGGTTAGACCAATGCCTGCAAGCTCTGACGAAAGCTGGGTTTTCGTTGAATTTACGTAAGTGCAAGTTTCTTAAAACCAAAGTTAATTATTTAGGTTATGCTATCCAAGCCGGCGAGGTTAGACCTAACTCCCTTAAAATTCAGGCTCTGGCCGATGCTCTTCCCCCGAAGACAGCGACTCAAGTTCGCCAATTTCTTGGCCTATCTTCGTATTTTAGGAAATTTATTCCTAGTTATACTCAGATAGTTGGTCCGTTGTACCCTCTTACAAAATTAAAAGGAGGCATTAAGTGGACGGAAAAACACGAAGAGATTAGACAAAACGTTATTCGTATTCTCACGTCAGAGCCGGTTTTGACAATTTTTGACCCAAAACTGCCAGTAGAGCTCCACTGTGATGCTAGTTCGGAGGGATACGGGGCTATAGTTATCCAAAGAAAAAACAATATGCCACACGTAGTGGCTTATTTTAGCCGCCGCACGACTGAGGTTGAGTCTCGTTATCATTCATATGAACTAGAGACTCTGGCAGTCGTGCGAGCGGTCGAACATTTCCGTCACTATTTGCACGGCCGGAAGTTCACAGTTTATACAGACTGTAACTCGTTGAAGGCGTCTAAATCAAAGGTCGATTTGACACCCCGCGTTCATAGGTGGTGGGCCATGCTTCAAGCGTACGATTTTGATATTGTTTATCGTGAAGGGAAAAGCATGGAACACGACGATTATCTATCGCGAAATCACCTACCTGAGATCGCAACTGTAGAACATTGTTCAGATAAGTTTGAAGCTTCTCCTAGTTCTACTCCTGCAAAGAAGACAGTTAAATTCGTAGAGTTGCATGCAGGTTGGTTGTCTGTCGAACAAAAGCGCGACGCTGAAATCCAGGACATTATAAAGAAATTTTTTGACGGCGATTTACCGGAGAATGTAGCACAAACTTATGACGTTAGGAATGGTATTCTTTACCGGAAAATTAACCGCAATAAAACTGTTTCTTGGCTACCTATAGTACCCCGCTCATTGGTATGGACTCTGATCAGTCACATTCATTCAGAAATTCAACATTTAGGCCCCGATAAGACCCTCGACAAAATTTACGATCTATATTGGTTCCCCGAGATGTCGAAAAGTGTTCGTAGGTTTGTCGACTCATGCATAATATGTAAAGCCTCGAAAGGTCCCTCAGGTGCCCAACCAGTTAGACTTCACCCCATTCCTAAAGAGCCAACCCCTTGGCACACGCTGCACATAGATTTTACTGGAAAATTGACGGGTAAGAGTGATCAAAAAGAATACTGTTCTGTCATCATTGATGCGTTTACCAAGTACGTCCTGTTAGAACACACCACTTCTTTAGATGCGGCCAGTGCCATTATGGCACTGAAGAAAGCTGTTTGTTTGTTCGGGGCTCCTAAACGAATTGTAGCTGATCAGGGTCGCTGCTATATTAGCGGTGAATTCAAGAAATTTTGTGCGGAACATCACATTGACCTTCACTTCATCGCCACTGGCTCAAGTAGAGCAAACGGTCAGGTCGAACGGGTAATGCGAACTCTAAAATCTTTACTTACAATCATTGAAAATGATCCGCACAAGAATTGGCGCGATGAGTTGGGCAACGTGCAACTTGCTCTAAATAGTACAAGGTCTACCGTCACGAAATATACCCCGACTGAATTAATGTTTGGAGTTCAATCGTACTCGTTAGGAATTTCTAAGCTTTCAACTGGAGATGGTCCACACGATCGCTTAAATTTAGAAGCGATACGCTTAAATGCATCCAAGAATATAGAGAAAGCTGCTAACGCTGATACTATTCGTTTTAATCGCGGAAGAGCTAGAGTAAAGCCATTTAATAAAGGTGATTACGTTTTCGTAAAAAGTTCGGAACGCAATCAGACGAAACTTGACCGAAAGTTCAGGGGACCTTTCGTGATCACCAATGTTCTGGAAAATGACCGCTATGAATTAAAAAGTGTAGATGGTCCTTGCCGTACGTTAAAGTATTCGCACGAAAATTTGCGTTTGGTGCCGGGAGGTCACGAGGGCTTATTAGAATTAGCTGAAGGCATTATAAATGACGAGGAAGCCGTGAAGGCGGTAGATATGCAGTCAGAAGGCATTATTGACGCCGATTTTGAGATTATGTCGGCTCGCAGTGTTGACACCCTGACTGCAGATTCCGCTACTCTGACTGCATCGTCTGAAACGCTTGCGGCCCCTTCTGAAACAGCTAGTGCTGATTCGGAAGATGAGGGACCTATAACCTTTGATGTAGAAGTAGACATCCACCGAGCATAGTGTTCAGAACCTAAGGTACGTTCAAATTATGTGATGTGATTACGTGTGGATGTTGTTGTCCGGTTTTGCCCATTGGTTGGTAACTCGAAAGGACGCAAACCCAAAGAAGAGATGTTGTCCGGTCCTGACTAGAGTGCTAGCAGGTTCGTAGGGACGCATGCGTCTGTGTGTCACGAATGGATAGTATTGTCCGGGCTTAGCGGTGCTGGTCGAAGGGACGTACGAATCTAGTTCGTTGACGTGAGTGATGGCGAGTCGAAGGGACGGTGTTGTCCGGTCTTGCACTTGGGGCAAGTCGAAAGGACGCATTTGTCCGGGCTACGCATCATAATTATGAGCGAGCCGATGGCTAGTCGAAGGGACGGTGTTGTCCGGTCTTGCACTTGGGGCAAGTCGAAGGGACGCATTTGTCCGGGCTACGCATCGTATGAGGAAAAAGAGCGGTGCAAGTTGCGAGAGTGAGTTCGAAATAGGCTGTGGCCTAAAGTAAGAGGCACTGGCTCATGTCAGGGTGGACGAGCATGGCTGCTCAACTAACAGTATGGTACCTTCTTGTTGCAGGAATACATATTCGCCCGGGGACGGGCGATTGTCAGTCCGGCCGTGAAGGCGCGTCCCTGGCGCCATCTAGTAGTACAGATTGAAAACCCTATTTTGACATTGATTGTATGATTGATCGAATGAACATTGTGCGGACGAGAGTGACAGCACAGTTGTCACTCTGGCGGAACGTCATAAACGTCAAACAACCACCGTACTCGTGCAGTTGGTATCGAACGATAGCGTGGACTAGACGGTTACGACGGATCGCTTACGTCCTAAATCTAAATCCATTTTCATCTGTGTTAACTTGAGTGATTATTGTAATTTAAATTGAGAACCGTGATTATAAGGCTGCTGTTCGAAGACGTGTCTACTTATTTCCAAAATACCTCGTGCGATTACCCACTTTAAGATGAATGATTCTGATATAGGTACCCACGTGCCTTTACACTTTTCTATGAAACAGCAGATTAAAAAAAAAAGTACCGACGAATAATTTTACGCAGGGGGCGAATACACATAAAAAAATAAAATATATACGGTCGAATTGAGAACTTTCTCCTTTTTTTGAAGTCGGTTAAAAAAATGGCACTCCGGGAGTGCCGAGAGAAGTGAAAACTTGAACAATTAAAAAATACTTCCAAAACCTTTAAAGTAAAAATACTTGCATAGAACATTGATCCATAAACGTTATATAAATAAAGAGCACAATTGCGTTTACAAAAATGAGGTGTCGGTAACGGTGTCGCGAGTTCAATTGTTTTTTTCCATCTCAAAAATGCCCAACGCGCCTAAAGAAGTTTTCACTTCAAAAACTTAACAATACAGGTCTAAGTGCTAGTATTAGTGAGTTAGGGTCTAGTAACAACACTAACATCATTTCAAAAGGAAAAGTACTTAAATAACTAGAATCTTTTGTGTTCGTAATTACTAAAGCACTTTATTGTACAAACAAAGAGGAAGAAGTAATCATTCAATTTGCTCACTTCATGTAAAGTGGTTGTTCTATTAGATTCTAGCCCTACTATTCTTATTTGGGGAAAAACCAGACGTATTACGTTGTGAGTAGCGTACTCCTTCAATTTATCTAATTACGAGCTGTTGTTGATCCGGTAGAGAACTAATTTGTCGACATATCTTACGGAATACGGAAGCTGAAGTGGCAATGGGTTGGTCATATTAGCCGTAGAACCGATGACCGTTGGAGTAGATGTGTTCTTGTCAGCCCCGGATCTAGTTTTTTTTGAGGCGGGGCAAAAACTGCCGTCGTCCGCCCCTCGCAAATCTTTTATGGGGATGCGCTAAGTTAGCCCCCTGGAAATTAAAATTTTCTCAAAATGAAAATTTTGCCAGAAACATTAATCATATTGTATCGATCGATAAGGCGCCAATTCAACAGGGGCGCCAAAACTGTTGTGAAAAAGAAAAAAAATAGAAACATTATTAATGTGCTGCGCGTCTCATTTATTGCAAAGTTGCTGTGTGCTGGGTGGTGCACTTGTCTGCTACGCTTGAATTTGACGCCCCCTGAAGTTGACGCCCGGGGCACGAGCCCCGGCTTGCCCCCCCTAGATCCGGGGCTGGTTCTTAAGTGGAGACCGCGAATTGGTCAACGTAAGTTAGGACACCCTCTGGCTAGGTGGAGTGACGATCTTCGCCGGGTGGCTGGTAACAGCTGGATGAGAGTTGCCAAGAATCGAGCTGAATGGCGTGCAATAAGAGAGGCTTATGTCCAGCAGTGGACTGCTGTAGGATCATGATGATGTCGAGCTGTTGTGTCCCCTCTAGCGTCCGATTTCAAATCGATATTCTAGTTTATTACAATACAATTCTTAATGTTCAGGTACATGATTATTATGGCAAGGTTACGAGATAGATAGTGTTCAAAAAATTTAAAAAAAAGTGTGTCATCAAAATTGTCAATCTCTAATGTTTTACTAACCTGTTTTAAACTATGGAACATCTAAACATAATTTTGTTCATTATCATTAGTCTTCAGTTTAACCGGATGCAGCTGAATACCGTATTTTACATGGAGCGACTGCCTATCTAACCTCCACAACCCAGTAACTGAGTAATACGATACCCTTTGGTAAGACTAGTTGTCAGACTTTCGGGGTCCTGACGACCCGTAACGACTGTCCTTAAAGATCCACGAATAACAACCGGGGAGGAGTCTCGGTATATTAAGATGGGCACCCATCCACAGACCAACCTCGTCAAGCGTAGCTTAACCTGATGGATCGAACCGTGCGGCTGTTAGTACTTAGCCATGAGCTCCTCCAGTGTATAATTGAAAAACAAAATAAGGCACAAGGTCGAAGACCAAGATAGTTATCTACGTTGCAAAGGTTTGACAATGTATCTAATAAACCTACAATGTCTTATGTAACGATCTCGATTCAGGTACACTAAGGCCCGTATTACACCTTATTACCATACTAAAACCTCATTCAAAACTTGATTGGTTGAAATCAGTTTTAAGTAATGTTTGAGTTTATATGGCCTTAAAATCCGCCTTTGCTAATTGAATTTTGTACCACATATTTCTACAAACCAAAAACAAAAAAATGCATCTAAATACCAATACAAAATCTTCAAAATCAGAAGCAGCAAAGTGACATAGTAAACTAAAACACTGTCTATCGGACAATCTCCTGCAACAATGAAGGGACCACAAGATTATCTCATACTCGTGAGACAATGGAACATGGCCTGCCACGTGGAATAGATAACAGAGTGCTATAGTTTCTTATGGGGGTGGATATTTGTACCCACCCCCATATGTGCCCCCATGTTTATAGATAGTGCCATCCACGAAGACGTGTCCCACTCCGCTCCGCTCCGTACAGCTTACAGTACAGTAATCGCGGAGTGCGGCGTGTCTGGTAAGTCATTAATGTTATTTTGGTGTTGTGTTCGGTTTTTGGCTGTACAATTTTAGGGCTATATCCTGCAATGTTTTTTTTAAAGAGTGCATCCATTGCTTTCCAACTTTGAACATTCCAACATTTGAAATCGAGATCAAAATCGGAAAAAGAGGAAATGAAAATCATATCCTTTTTACCCGACTGGAAAGATAGGGAGAGTAAAGTTTTTCTTCACTTATTGCACATTAGATTTGTCTAATAAATTAAGTAGATAAAGACAAAAGAAAAAATCAAAAGTAATGATAAAAAAGTGGCTAATAACAGTTTCAGTCAGAAAACAAATTAGTCTTAATCTAGCATCTATTTTTTTTAAATGAAAACTTCTTTAGGCGCGTTGGGCATTTTTGAGATGGGAAAAAACAATTGAACTCGCGGCACCTCATTTTTGTAAATGCGATTGTGCTCTTTATTTTGATAAGGTTACGGACCAATGTTCTATACGAGTATTTTTCTTCCACCAAGGCGATTTAGTTCAAGTTTTCACTTCTGTCGGCACTCCCAGAGTGCCACTGTTTTTTTTTTTCTATTGTTGGGACTACCAGATTTTCGTATAGCCTTAGGACAATGGAGCATGGTACGATGGCTCGCTACGTGGAATAGATACCGTGTTGCTATATTTTCTTATGGGGGTGGATATCTACGTTTACCTCACGGTTCACCTACATATGTATTATTTTGGTTTTTGTTGTGAAGCATCTATTGACTATTTTGAGGTGTTTCCTAACTGTGTTCTATTAGATTTCAAACAAGTCCGAGTTTTCATTTCAGGTTTTATGCACATCTTTCCACGAGGCGAGTTCGAGGTCAAAAGACCTGTTATTAATCACATAAATGATATAAAAACAAGAATCAATAGATTTGTTTAATAAATTAAAACAGGAAAAATATTGCTGTCAAATAACAAAAAGTCTAGTTTAGATCCTGCATCTCTTTTTGTATTTTATGGAGAAACTATGAATAATTTAAAATTTAAATTTAAATTCAGTTTTGGGGCGAATGATTGGACGTTGTCACATTGCAGACTTATATTTAAAGTTTTTTTTTGTAATAATGAAGACATGGATTCACAGTTAATAAAGATTTTTTGCCCAATGGATTATTACATTGTACATTCTTGAGTTTGACTCTGCAAATATCATGGCACTTTTGATGTGTAACATCTTTTCTCTCACTTTCCTGCAATTAAAATCTAAATCTAAAAAAATCTTAATAATCAAATCTGTGGGAGTGATTTCGTGAAAAGGAACGGAAATGTGTCACAGGAAGCCGGGGAAGCGCGCTATTTGATTTGACCAATGAGCGCGCGCGGTGCTGGAGTTGGCCATCAGAAACGACCTTGACGAGGCCCCTTTAATGTTGCTTATTATCTTAATTCAAATTATTTTATTTTACATAAACCTACAAGGGCACTTATTAAACGTCAGAAGCTAGGTGCACGGTTCCAATTGGTCATTGTCTATGGAGAAGAGCCGGCAAGAAACTCCACGGTTACTCTTTTAAAAATAATTGGCTTTTACAATACTTTCAAATAACAGTGTTACTAGCTATGGGAGGACAGTGTAGGTTTCTTGCCTGTTCTTCACCTTATGTACGTACTACGCTTTGGAATGGGCAATTAGCTTAATTTTTCTGACTGATCGACCCCTTGACAATTCATAAGTGCCTGTAATTGGTTTATCACTACATAGTATAAAACAAAGTCGCTTTCTCTGTCCCTATATCCCTATGTATGCTTAAATCTTTAAAACTACGCAACGGATTTTGATGCGGTTTTTTAAAATAAATAGAGTGATTGAAGAGGAAGGTTTATATGTATAATAACCCGGTTTATACCCGTGCGAAGCCGGGGCTTGTCGCTAGTTTTAAATAAATGCTTTGAGTTTGAGTCACCTTAGTGGCACCTTTTGATTTAAGTAAAGGTGACTGTTCTTGTCACTTGCCAGGATCATTAATATATGCCTTATATACGAAATGATATGACGTGATTATACTGTGCTAAAGTTAAAGGTCTTTACTATCAAAGGCGTTGAACCTCTCTATACATAGAGCAGTGGTTCATACATACTAACTGTCAATAAACCTGTGTAGTATTTGTTCGACATTATATAACAGTGCAGCAGCGATTGCAGTTGCAGTTATCTGCCGGTAATATTAGCGTCATCGTCGTCATAGTCAGAAACGAAAGTCGATTAATACTGTTAATCTATAATAATATTTTATAGAGGTAAAATTTTTGAGGTGAAATTTCTTAAGGCGCGTTGGGCATTTTTGAGATGGGAAAAAACAATTGAACTCGCGACGCCGTTACCGACACCTCATTTCTGTAAACGCGATTGTGCTCTTTATTTATATTCCGTTACGGATCAATGTTCTATGCAAGTACTTTTACTTTAAAGGTTTTGGAAGTTTTTTTTTGTAAACGCGATTGTGCTCTTTATTTACAGAAGGTTACAGACCAATGTTTTATACAAGTATTTTTTTTCCATCAAGGTGATCTTGTTCAACTTTTCACTTGTGTTGGCACTTCCGGAGTGCCACTGTTTTTTTTTTTTGTTTGTAAGTTTGTATGTAGGGGGTAATCTCCGGAACTGCCAGTCAGATTTAAAAAAATCTTTTTGTATTAGATAGCCCAATTCTTGAGGAAGGTTAGGGCTTGCGAATAAAGTCGCGGGGAGTAGCCAGTTTTATAAAATCATCTACAATGCAAAATGATTCGGATATTGCTTTTCCGCATTTTATATTAAAGCTAAGAGTTAACTTTTGCTAGTGGCTCTGGTCTCGTGTAAACAGAACTATCCTCATTTCTAGCGCATTTCATCCAAGCTTGAAAATCTGTGACAGCCGCACGGGTCGATCCATCAGGTTAAGTTACGCTTGCCGGGGTTAGTCCGTGCATGGGTGACCATCTTTACTTACCAAGACCCCTCCGTGCCTCGGAAAGCACGTTAAGCCGTTGGTCCCGGCTGTCATTCGTGGATCTTTGACAGTCGTTACGGGTCGTCAGAAGCCCGAAAGTCTGACAACTAGTCTTACCAAGGGGCGTCGTATTACCCAGTTACTGGGTTGTAGAGGTCAGATAGACAGTCGCTCCATGTAAAATACTGGTATTCAGCTGTATCCGGTTAGACTGGAAGCCGACCCCAACATATTTGAACATAGTTGGGAAAAGGCTAGGCAGATGATGATGATCAATTATTAAGATTGTAAATGACTGAAGTGGTAATCGACTTATGTTGCTGACCATACCTATCTAGGTCGATGAATGGAGACTCTTACTTCTTCTTCTTTTCGTGTCGATGGTACTCTTCTTTATATATTATTTTATATTATACTAGCTTCTGCCCGCAACTTCGTTCGCGTGGAAGTCGTAAAACATCACAATATACTACTACAATAATAGCCACATTTTTATAAAACTTCCCTGTATACTACATTTGTAGTTTTATTCTCAGCAGCCAAAATACACAGTCAGGAATGGTGACTCGGGAGCAAGCGACGTAACAGTTGTTCGTATGAGAAGCAGCTTGTCCTGAGGTCAACACCCGCAGCCTTCAGTCTTCGATGTCGGCTCCTGTGACTTGTTGATCACAAAGCATACGCTTACAGGGACCTGCACGCGCTTAAACTGGTAATGGTGGGGAATTAGTGGTATACGCACTATAAACACTGTCTCGCCATCGCCACAACCTGTTAGAATTTCCGTCTCGATGACGTTTCTCTGTAAAGACATGACTTTGAGCCGGTTTCCGTTACACAGATATACAACCGGAAAAGATACTTGCCATTTGCGAATTGAGAAATTCTAAGGGGTAATATGTGGCATTAATGGAGGTGTATATCACTTCACTCCCTTCAATTTGTGAGAGAATACTGTGGTTGATCGCTGCAGCTTGATCGTTTTCGGAGTTAAAATGGACACACACCCAAGAATTCTCTTGGTACGGTATTTAACTGATGTCCTCGTATATCAGAACGAATAAGATCTTCTAAAGTGGGATCTACTCTACCAAGAGTCTCTGGTAAAGTGCCTTCACCAACTTTTAGAAAAAGATCGGAGAATTCTTGAGCATTTGAATTCACGCCAAACCGAGCTCATATGATGATGGTCAAGCGCAGTTTATGAACTCTCGACCATAGAGTCGACCTTTTCAACGAAGTATTCACTTTGTTTGTCAGAACTGTGACACCACCCATCATATCTTGGTTCCTGCGGATGTCCTCCAGGGTTCTGTTTACAGCTTCCACTGCTTTTCTATTTGCCATAATGCATTCATACTATACGATGAAGCGCAATCTCTATGCGCACATCTCTTGTTCTGTTGCGTGACACCCCACAAACAGGCGTTTCGTTGCTCTCTAAATCGATGGGAATCTTAAACATGGCGTGCGCTGTTTTGTCACCAGGAAGCAGTGTGGCAGCGATTCTAGAAGATCCACACACAAATAACAATACACAATATTTTAAAATCGCTGGGACAAATCTGCTCTCAAAATCTGTAAAAAATCATTTTATTCCTACAGTCTTTAGCTCTTAAATTATCAGAATACAACCTTGAATGATTTGTGACTGTAAAATACTTGTGACGTAGTAGGTTTCCATAGCTTACGAAGTTTTCCTTCTTTTTTGTGAATTAATACATTAATAAAAAAAACCGTTTTACAAAATGTAAAAAAATAGTTTAAAAAACAGATGGTAATCGAACTTACAACCAGGACTTCAAATCATTCGTCCAACCGCTTACTTATTGGCTTTGTCGAAAGTTAGCTAAAATAGCCGTTCCTATATAATTATGTCATGATTGACTGCATAGTTCCATAAATGTATAGCTTGATTATAATCATTTAAAAAGTTAAATCGGTAACTATCTACAATATCCCAACCTTTTGGCGCGTCCTTTTATAATTTGCAGAGAAAAATAAGAAAATAATGTAATATTGCTCATCCCCCACAGCAAATAGCGTGATAGTCTATACCCTACAATTGCAACAGACAAACATTCTAAAAACTATATTTTCCGCATAAGAATCGATCCCAGACCTCGTAGCAATAACTTTCTTTCAAAAAATTTAACTTCGCTACGATTTTATTATAATATATTATCGGGACTTAATAAAAACAAAAAAAAAATCGTGTAACAAAATGTGAAAAAAAAAAGAAAACAAAAACCGTGGTTGGGAATCGAACTTACAACCCCATGTTTGCAAAGCAATCGTCCAACCGACGAGTTAATTGCTTCGTCAAGTTTTACCTTAAATAGCCGTTCCTATATATTTCATGATTGACTGCTAAGTTCCATAAAGGTATAGCGTGATGATAATCATTCTAAAAGTTAAATCGATAACCATCACAATATCCTAAAATTTAGGCGCGTTTTTTTTCCGAAAAATACGAACATAATATAATATTGCTCGTCCCCCATAGTAAATAGCGTGATAGTTTATACTCTATAGTTTGACCAGACTTATAGGGAACACCTATGCAAAATTTGAACAGAATCTATCCGGTAGAATTTGCGTCATGCTAGAACATAAAAATACGACATAATGTAATATTGCTCATCCCCCATAGCGAATAGCGTGATAATTTATACCCTATAATTTGACCAGACACACAGGGAATATTTATGCAAAATTTTAACAGAATCTGTCCGGTAGAATTTGCGCCATGCTGGAACATACATACAGACAAACAGACAAACAGACAAACAGACAAAAATTCTAAAAAATATATTTTCAGCATTAGAATCGATCCTAGACCTCGTAGCAATTACTTTTTTTCAAAAATATTCAATGTACAGTTTTGACATCGCTACGATTTTATTATATGTATAGATGAGCCCAGTAGATGGCCACGTTGATTGCGGCATCAGTGGCATTCTTTAGGTCATCGGAGGAGCAGGTGAACGGGCACATAGGACACTCCAGCAAGTGGGGCATGGTCTGATCAGAAGCACCGCAATCGCACTGGTTGTTGGATGGTTTAGTGATCCCCCACTTCGACAAATTGTGTCTGCAGCGGCCTACTTGGGTATGCAATCGATTGAGGGCTTTCCATATAGGCCACTGCAGATCATTGCCCGGGAGGCAAATGCTTCTGGGGTTTAACGAAGTCGGAAGGTGGTGGAAGCTTCTCTTCCCACAATTTATCTCTCTCGGTTGGTGGTTTGAGACTCTTACTAAGGAATCGATAATAGATATAATCATTTTCTTGCTGTGCAAGTAATGTAGAGAAGGTCATATTAGAGCTCCATGGAGTAGCTTTATAATATGATGGTTGCCTACTGAATAATAAAGTCGCAAATATCTTAAAAACCAGCTAAGTGCAAGTCAGAATCGCACACGAATGGTTCCGTACCGTATTAAGGCTGCCTGTCAACTGGAGCGGAGCGAGACAGCAGAGCGGAGAGCTCCGCTCCTATTGGTTAATATTGCCACATTTTTCCGCTCTGCTCCGGTGAACAGGTAGCCTAAGATCGAGCAAAAAACGCAGAAAAAAAAAACGCGTTCTTTTTATGGGGACCTTTAATTATTTACTTTATTTAATTTTTATTATTTAATTTTTGATTATAGCGGAAATAGAAATATACAATGTGTGAAAGTTTCAACTGTCTACTTATTACGGTTTATGAGATACAGCCGGCTGACAGACAGACGGACGGACGGACAGCGGAGGCTTACTACATTATAGGATTTCGTTTGGTGCCCTTCCGGTACGGAACCCTAAAAACCTATCTTCAGGTTGCTCCTAAGTTACTGCATGCCACAGCAACAAAGTTATAATAGAAATAAAAAATAATGAAGGAAGGTCCTGTAAGAATATAGGATATGTTAGAAAGTAGAATTTCTCCTAGAAAACAAATAAACGGCAAGATTTTATGAACGATTCCTGCGCGTATAGTAGTGTGTAGCTTGTTAACTTTTGTAGTGAGGGGTAGGTACCTAGGTATCGATGATTTGTATTGGCCAATTTTTGTTTTCGATAACTCTCCTTTTTTAGCTTCGCCGCAGTCAAGTAATAAAAAACGGAGGTTAATGTTGTGAAGCATTAGCTTTGTGAAGTAAATTAGGTTTATTAAGGCATTTTCTTAATACATAATTGTTGTTTGTCCTTATCGTACAAGTCGCTAAGTCCAGCTGGCGAGAAAATGCGTTACCTCCCACCTGTGTAGATGAGAGATTTCTAGTAGTAATGAGGATTAAATTCGTAAAACACAAACTCGTAAGTATGACACTGACAGGTGTCAAAAACGCATTTTCTCGATGGTCAGACTGTAGCCAGACTGGTATCCTGATGATGCCGTGTCAGACATGCGCTTAGTCCGTTTGGGTGAGCCTCGGGTGGTCTAAACACTGTTTGTGTTTAGGGGAATTGTATACCTATTTTGAAAGTGCAGCTAGCACAAACTTCAAATAATGCAGATAAAAATGGTTTAGGTGCTCAACTTGGTAGAATATAATTCAAATTACAAGAGTCGATATTCTCACATAATCTATGTTTTAGTTTCTGTTTATCGATAAACATTTCCCAACACTACCTTGTTACCCACAAGCCATGATAATGAGCGATCTATATTTTATCGTAGCACAAAGTGCACGATTTACGAGAATACCATCAAAACCATACAATTCTGATGAAAGCAGAAGTCCTATTTTATGGGAGATTTTTAGTAGAATCCACGGTGATTTTTCCCATGGCGTGCTTGTTATGAGAGTACTCGTATGTCCGGCTTTTGTTATCGAATTTATTAGCTTGGAACTATCGTTTTGCTTCTGTTTTAGGGCAGGACGTAATAAGATAGGTACATGGAATTCTGCTACTTATGGATAAAAGCTTAGAATCGTTATATTATGTCTGTTATTGCTAATATATATGTCGGAGCCGGTCATTAGTACGGACACGAAACGAATCGCAAGCGCGCCACTGGCGACATCAAGTGATCTACCAACACCAGAAAGCGCGCTTCTACAGAGTCGTGATGTTTTAAGGCCACGGCGAGGAGGGATTCAGCCTCGGATCGCATCAGAGTTAAGACGTCGCGTAACTGTTCTCGATTCGTGGTGCTCAGTTATTGTGTTAGTTGTAATTTGTGACCATTGTGTTAATTGGTGATTTTTATAAACACCGTTGCACCCAGTGTGTGTATAATTTAGCTATTGTGATTAATTTGATAGTAAATTAAAATGTGATCTGAACTGCAAACGGTTTTTTCTATTGCGCATTAACCATCACTACCCACAGTACGCCCACAGTAATTAAAATTTCGCTGATAATAACGAAAGAGTCACATACCCGTCTCTGACATACATATGACGGAGAAGGTATGTGTCTCTTTCGTTATTTTCAGTCATATTTTAACTACTGCGGGCGTACTGTGGGTAGTGTTGGTTATTGCGCAATAGAAAACCTGTTTGCAGTTCAGATCACATTATAATTTACAATAAAATTAATCACACTAGCAATTCATACATTGTAGGTACACGACACAACTATACGAAACGCGCTACAGTTTCTAAACGTGTTCACTGCTTGACCGCCGCCGACAAACTTTGCTTAGCTCCGGTCGGTCCGAGGAGTGTAATGTTGAAGATTCTGTGAAGCGCCGCCAGGCGGCGGCGCTGGCGTCCCGATTAGTCAAGTCACACCTTCATATATAAACTCACGCTTTCTTCCCAGGAGGTAGGCAGAAACTACAGAACGCTACCTGCTACACACTCCTTTTGCCTCGTTTACGTTCATACATCTGGTCATACACGGACGCCGGTTGCGAGTACTACGTACCTGACCTTTCTGATACCAATAAGGGCACTATAATGTCTTTCTAAGCCGACGTTCGCACGGACGTAATAAAATTGCGGCAATTTTTTTCCGTGCACTGGATTTTCAACGCTCTGCTAAGCGCTGAGAGTAGAAAATCCAACAGTGTATTTTTTGAATGCGCTGAGACGAGAGTGCGTCCCAGCGCGTTGGATTTTCAACGCTCGGCTTAACACCGAGAGTTGAAAATCTAGTGCGCGATAAAATCCCGCCGATAAAAAACGTCGGCTAAGTGTACGACACGCTCGACTCAAGCGTCCGGCGGGGCGGGGCGTGTGACGGTCGTGTTAAACACATGCCAACACTCGCGATAGCCTGAATGGCGGCCGAGCGGCGTGTGAGCGTAAGAACTCGTGAAGATTGTCAAAGAACGAATATCCACGAAGATCCACGAATGACAGACGAAACCAACGGCTTAACGTGCTACGGTTAGTTAAAAGCCCAAAAATCTGACAACCAGTCTTACCAAGGGGTATCGTATTATCCAGATACTGGTTTGTGGAGGTCAGATAAGCAGTTGCTCCATGTTAAATACTGGTATTCAACTGCATCCGGTTAGACTGGAAGCCGACCCCGACATAGTTGGGAAAAGGTTGTCAACCCCTTTTTTGAACTGAGCAAAATTGTAGCTATGACATACACAGTGTTTATTATCTAACTCATAAACCTTTTAAAACCCCGTAACCAATAAAAACGCCATAAACTTAATTAAACCAAATTGTGATACATCAGTAGGTATAATTATTATACAGGGTGCTACAGCAGTAAATTATACGGGGTGTTATCTGGCGAGGACACACGCACGGCTCGTCGATAACGTTACGTTATTAGTAGTACATGCTCATGACTTTGATTAATAGGAGCTATGTAGCTTGGTTGAGTTGAAGGGGTAAGCAGGAGTGGCGGTGACGGGAAGTTTTAGTTTGAGTGCTGTCGAGTGTTTCTTACGGGTTGAGTTTTTTTTGCAAGGCTATGTCAGTATGCTTTAATAGAAACTATTATTGAACTCATTATTAGTTAAATCTTAAAATCAATTGATTGATTTTTGCTAGAACTCTTTAAGGTCATAGCACACATATTGTTAAGACCTCCGCTCTCAACATCGCCGCGCGCTGGCGGCAGTAAGCGAGGGGTGCGGGGCAGCGGCGAGTCAGCTGGCCTCACAACCAAGCGCGGGCCCCCGAGCCTCGGCAGTCAGCTGTTGCACGCCTTCAAGCACGGCTGCGCTTACGCGTCTTATTAACGTTCCTATTTAATTCTTGTTTGCTTTCCTATTCCGTTTTGTGTTTTCCTTTTGTTCATAAACCTACATACTATACAGTCCACTCATTTGTTTTTCATTTAACTCCACCACGACCTATCCTCGCGATCACATATCAACTTGGAAAGGGATCGTTACCGTATCGCTTTTCGCCTCGCCGTCAAACAGGCGTCAACCTAATGTAAGAGTAAAGCGGATCAGCAGCTCTGATCTGTCGATTCGGCTACGGCTGGGTGACGCCGGCGGGCGGCTGTAGTGTGCTGCATGCAGGTCGCGGGAGGGGTGAGAGGGGCGAGGGTGGACGAAAAGACGTAAGCTCGGGTACGGAGAGACGTAAGCGCGGGGCGAGGAGCCGTAAGCGCGGAAACTGCAAATTGACCAGCACCGCACCACGGTTCGTGAGCTTGTCCCGATGCGAGGCGATTACGTTACGATTCCGATTAGCGTGCGTTGTAGTAGGGATTTTCATACAAAGAATACTGACTGGCTCGAGTTGATACGGTGACGATCCTTTTCGGAGTTGATATGCGTGCTATGACCTTTAACGTACACAAATATAGTGAGTAGCGGCAAAAATAGAAAGACCATTTCAGACACTAATCTACATGGTCCTCATATGGGCTGACCCAGATTATGTCTGGACTTTAAAAGAGACTGCGACCTCTGAGTTTGTTTCGGCTTTTCTTCTCAAAGTATTCAGATAGGAAACGCCAACCTCATCTAGCTACTTTTAATATTTTTTAATGTGACGTGTAAAAGTGATTCCGATATCCCGATATTTGCAGAAAAACAATTTCATTTCATAGAGAAGGTTATTTTTCGGTACGAATTCTAATGCTACAAATATGATTGAAATACCTCCTTAAATATTTTTTTTCTATTTTATTCTATTCTTTCTATTTAATTATATTTAGACAACTTTTTATTGAAATAATGTTTGAAATTAATGTCGATTTACTCTATTGTGATCATCATCATCATCATCAGCCTATAAATGTTCCCACTGCTGGGACACAGGCCTCCTCTCTGTGAGAGGGAGTGGGCCGTAATCCACCACGCGGGCCCAGTGCGGGTTGGTAGATGTCACATGTCTTCGAATTTTCGGTTCTAGGACATGCCGGTTTCCTCACGGTTTTGAGAGCAGTGGTAATGAAATAATTTACACAAAGTAAAGTGTCTGTCTGGGTTCGAACCTACGACCAACAATTCGTAAGTCGCGGCCGTTACCACTGCTCTCTATTGTGATAGTAATTAGTAATATTAAGTAATCAATATTCTATTAGCAGTGATAGCCTAGTGGTGTGACCGTCGTACTGCCAAGTCATAGGTCTCGAGTTCGAAACCAAGGTTAGGCAAGGCAGATGATTGTCACTTGCTTCAGAAACGGTGAAGGAAAACATCATGAGGAAACCGGCATGCCTGAGAGATATTTCTAGACGGCATGTGAAGCCAAGTCAGAGGCTCATGGGTGGCTTTAAAACTCTGACACCAGGTCAGAGTTTTACACACACGAAAACAAGAAGATCAATAAATTATTATTGTATTTTAATTGAATTGAAATGTGATGGGTGAAGCATATAAGATGAAAGGGATGAATATAAATGTGAATAAGACGAAGGTCATGGTGTTTGAAAGAGGAGAGGATGTATCGGTGTGTGATGTGAAAATAAATGATAAGAGTGTGGAGCAAGTAAGTGAGTTTATATATTTGGGGAATCTGTTTACAAGGGATGGGAAGATTGATGGAGATGTGGAAAGGCGAGTAAACGCGGGAAACAAAGTGAATGGTGCTATACATGCGATTGTGACCAACCAGTCGATGTCTAAAAAAGCTCGACTGGCTGTTCACAATGGTGTGCTGGTGCCCACGCTTATGTATGGTAGTGAATGTTGGGTGTGGCAAAAACAACATGAAAGTAGAATAAATGCTGTGGAAATGCGTTCCTTGCGAAGCATGTGTAGCCTGACTATGAATGATAGGCTGAGGAATGATGTGATAAGACAGCGGTGTGATTTAAAAGAAGATGTAGTGACAAAAATTGAAAAGGGGATGCTGAGATGGTTTGGGCATGTTGAGAGAATGAATGAAAGGCGAATAACAAAATGTATTTACAAGGCTGATGTAAAGGGAAAGGCCGGGCGGGGTCGCCCTAGGAGGACATATACTGACCTTATTGGTGATGTTCTTCAGAAAGGCCAGGTGCGTAGTACTCGCAACCGGCGTGCGTGTATGACCAGATGTATGAACGTAAACGAGGCAAAAGGACTATGTAAGGATCGTAGCAGGTGGCGTTCTGTAGTTTCTGCCTACCCCCATGGGAAGAAGGCGTGAGTTTATGTATGTATGTATGAAATGTATTTTATCTACTCTCATAGCGTAATATTCGAATTATGAACTTCAAAACGAGTTTATATTGACATACTTTATAAACAGAATACCGAAAAAAAATAAAATCATATTAAAACACTTTTTCTCTAACAAAATAATACTATAAAACAATTTTTTTTTCTATTACGATATAGCGCTAATCCAAGAAGTTAATATCACCAAAGAGTTTCCATCAACTTTTGGCGGGGGACAGCAGCACCCGCTGTAGCGCATGTGCGGTGATGTGCTGGTGCAGGCGACATCCATTTGTTTTGTAGTACTTACTGAATTTCGTGGGATTTTTAAATTTATTCTTGATCTTTAACTTTGATTTTTTATTTAGTATTTGTTTCAATCCCAATGTTTGAGAGTAGATAAAGTAGTGTATGAAATTGCACATAACTAGGTATTAAAACATTCGTGTGATAGAAACACACACTCATGTTTTAATACCCCTTATTATGCAACCGTTTCATAAACTACTATTTATTAATAATGTATGTATTGTAAGGAATTAATTTAAGCCTTAATACCCTATCACTTACGTTAAGAATAGACATGACCATTATTTTCGCCTTAAAACTTTTCACCAGAATCTTTTCCTAAGTAAATTCACACATGCTGTATATTCACCACAGATAACTAATCTATGTACATCACATCTGGTCTATCACACACACGCAGGTAGATACGTCACCTTCGATGCAAAGGCAGAAGCGACTAAGCTTATTGTTTTGAGATATTAATTATCGCATCACAGCTATTCCAGTAATTAACTCGATTACTCAGAGGTTAACAGGTTCAGTTAACCTTAACAAAGGATTACTGACTAATTAAATGTATTTCCGTGTATATTTGTGGGGTAATGTTGGATGAAGCTTGTTTTAACAAGAAATTATGTGAAAATTTATAGAACAGGTTTTCATTGTACCAGCGGTATTAGAACCAAACAGCTTGGTAGGTACGTGACGATGAGAAGAGACCAGACGGGATGACGTTGTTGCCTTGGAAGATGGGTAGGCCTCTGGTGTGGGATGCGACCTGTGTCGACACCCTTGCGCCATCTCATGTTCCTAGCACGGCGGGCTGTGCTGGCGCTGCTGCTGCGGCTGCTGAGACCCTCAAGCGGCGCAAATACTGGTAACCTTATTGTTAACCACAGTTTTGAGCCGTTTGGGGTCGAAACGCTCGGATCATGGAGCCCAAGTGCGCGTCTCCTTTTTAAGGAAATTTCTCGTCGACTGGTCGACAGTTCACGTGACCAGAGGGCTGGCTCGTTCTTTGGCCAAAGAATTAGCATTACCATTCAACGTGGCAATGCTGCCAGTCTTCTGGGCACGTTTCCGGATGACAGCGATGCGGACGAATACTTCGACGCCTAAGTGTCGTTTTGTTTTTATTATTTTTATTTATACAGATAATGTAAATAGTTAGCTGCATTCTTGTAATATTAATAAAATGTGGTTTTTTTAAACAAGCATGAGTACTATTATTAAAATAAGGCCAAATAAAACTTTTCAATAAACATGTTTTCTGTCAACGGTCAGATCGTTTAGATGGCGTTGGATTTTACTCTTTCTCCGTTAGTACGACGATAGAAGGTCGCGCGCACCTTGAACACGAATTTGTATCGTACGTAAACGTACGATCGTGGTCGTATGAATTGAGTGCGCACACTGAATATGTTTTTCTTTGTCAAATAGGTAGTGTTCGGTGATATCGCACTGAACGCACGAAAAATTCCAACAAGTCCGAATTGTTTTCGGACGTCGAAACTAAACGTACGTATACGTACGATTAACCCGCACTCCGTCTGCGCACTCCCTTAATACTTGGAAGGTTGGGATCGTCCGTGCATGTTCGTATAGTGTTCGCATGAATAAAATTCGTACGAAAACGCGTACCATGTGCGTGCGACCTGAGGTATGCTATAGGCATTCCAATCAGCAAGTTTTGTAGCATAGATTACTGCCCGAGGTTCACCGTACGATCTTAGATATCTTCACTTGTCAATCATCATCTGCTTAGCCTTTTCTCAACTATGTTGGGGTCAGCTTCCAATGTAACCAGATGCAGCTGAATATCAGTATTTTACATGGAGCGACTGCCTATCTGACCTCCACAACCCAGTTACTGGGTAATACGATACGCCATGGCAAGACTAGATATCAGACTTTCGGGCTTCTGACGACCCGTAACAACTGTCAAAGATCTACGAATGACAGCCGGGACAACAGCTTAACGTGCTTATCGAGGCACGGAGAAGTCTCGATATGAAATGGAAGGCCACCTGATAGATCGATCTGATCCGATGGTCGATCAACCTGTGCCGCTGTCATTATTTAGATACAAGCCTCAAAAAAAATATATAGGGACCAATATAAAATTATTATCCAAGGTTTTGTAGTGATAAAAAATATCTGCGGCCATCATTTGAAGAAAAACCGGCCAAGTGCGTGTGAAGGGTCCCGTAATTAGGAATTTATCCCAAATGCAAACTTAACATTGTAGTTGAAAAACATGTTCTTCCATACATTCCAACTAGAAAATATGTAAGTTAGTATGCACAATATTGAGAGATTTATCATGTTATTTTAAGACACAGACTTCTAATAGGTTTTTCTGTAATCTATGAGTAAAGAACCATTCTCTGTATTTTTTCCAAAAAAATTAGGCTCAGTAGTTTCGGAGATAAAGGGGAGAGAATGGTAAATTTTCATCTACATATCTATAAATATATTAATTATAAAATTATTTAAAAAAACATTGAAATCCTCGCAACAAGCCCTTTCACTGATATGTTACACGGTACAGTATGCAGAACTTTTTTTTAATTTTCTTATTTGCCTCCCAAAAGTGACCTCAATATTCAAAATTAATTAATTTACGTTACATGTTCGTGCTACGCTTGCCGCGGTTGGTCCGTGGATGGGTGACCATCTTTACATACCGAGACCCCTCCGTGCCTCGGAAAGCACGTTAAGCTGTTGGTCCCGGCTGTCATTTGTAGATCTTTGACAGTCGTTACGGGTAGTTAGAAACCCAAAAGTCTGACAACCAGTCTTACTAAGGGGTATCGTGTTACCTAGTAACTAGGTTGTGGAGGTCAGATAGGCAGTCGCTCTATATAAAATACTGGTATTCAGCTGCATCCGGTTAGACTGGAAGCCGACCCCAACATAGTTGGGAAAAAGGCTAGGCAGATGATGACATGTTCGTGTTTGGGTCACATAAATACATATGTGTATCTTTCAACTTAATCGGTCCATTACATTCGGAGCAAACTGGCTGTGAGGGACGGATAGACAGACAGACACACGATTCATCCTATAAGGGTTCCGTTTTTTTCGAATTTTAGGTTATTTTAAATATATACAGAGGTTATTAACCTTTATAATTGTAACCTTTGATTCCTGATGAAACTTTAGATATAAGTTAGTAAATATCGTAGTTTTCACAGAGCACGCAACGCTCAAGGGGGCTATTACTACAGTAATCATGTCTGTCTGTCAGTACGGACTGTTTGTGATCACGCTATAGCTGCCAAGTCGTAGGCGATCGATAGTGTTTATTGAAATGGAGGTCTTTGTCCAGATGTGGAAATTGTTGAAATTAAAAGAAATTGTTGGAGATTTTAGTGGTTACTTTATATTTCGTTGTGATTGACTAGAATAGCAGTAAAAATAAAATAGTAGGAATATAAATGAAACAGATCATCGTTTGCCTAATCTTTTCCCGATGAGGTAGGCTTCCAGCCTTGCGGACGACAGATCTCTCTTCCAGCCCCCTAAATGGGTCCAGGAGTGACAGACTCGGAGACATCCGTCGCCCCCCATCACACAGGACTCGAGATGGCGGCGCGTAGTGTTTCACGCCTGCCACTCTAAGACGTAACGGGGGAGTTACAATACCTCACTCCGGGCCTTCACTCCTCAGCGGGTATGAGGTGCTCCGCAAATAGCGGGGTCGGTCAGTCGGGGGTCATGGAAGGCGCACAAGATTTCATGATCCTCGGTCCAAGTGTGTGAAGGGAACACCGGGGTGGTTTTTGGTCAGCAAGAGTCTGACAAATTCCTTCGCCTGCCCCAGGGCGGAGGACATCCGTGAGGATTTTCAAACCCGGAACAAATAAAAAAAGCTTCCAGCCAAGGGTTCGTAGAGCGCGTGCCGTCACCAGTCCATGGCAGCGGCAGTCGCGTTCGCACTCGCAGCGCCACGACGCAAGTGTGCGAGGGGAACACCGGGGTGGTTTTAGTCAGTAAGAGTTTGACATACCTCTCTGCCACCCCAAGGTGGAGGATATCTACGAGGGTTTCCACTCCAAACACAAAAAAAAGGCTTCCAGCCTGACCAGATGCTGCTGAATATCAGTCAGACTTTCTTTATATGTAGCAACTGCCTATCTGACCTCTAAAACTCGGTGCGGGAAATATTATAGTGCAGGCGTGTGTGCGCAGACACAGGTGCACTCTCTCTTCCCTCACTCCCATAGTCCGATGGGACGGCAATTCGACTTGACCGGAGAGAGATCAGGCGCAGGACCAACAGTTTAACGTGCTATCCAAGGCACGGGGGTATCGCACCGCCAACTTCCAAACTCCGGGCTGTTATTAAGAAATTCCTAAATACCTGGGAATTGAACCAGGACCACGAGACCAACGTGGCAGTCAAAAATCCCTCTGATCAGTTAGAAAGTAAGCAAATAACAACACTTCTGCTTTTGTTCATAATAAAGAAACGGTGTAGCAATATCCACCGTATTTTTATACTTAATAAGTATAATTTTAACAGTTAAAATTTAAAAAAAAACCCCGACACAAACATTTCCTCATTTCTCTCTCTTACTCCATCACCAGACCCTGTTCACCATCTATCTATAACCTATTCATTGAAACCATTACAGTGACTCCAAACACAATACCTGTGCTGTGAGTTGGTAAGGGAGTTGGGTTTCCTACTAATTTCAAAGGATTCAAATGTCATTGAAGTAACAGAATACCAAGTTTTAAATCGAACAGACCTGTTAAAGATACTCACATCCATTCATCAACTAGAAAAGAGCTGATAATCTTCAAACGGCTGAAACGATTTTAATAAAGAACCATCGCTAGAAAACCTTCTTTGAAATAAAAAAAACCGCATTCAAATCGGTTCACCCGTTTAAGAGCTACGGTGCCACAGACAGACACACACACATAGCGGTCAAACTTATAACACCCCTCTTTTTGCGTCGTAGGTTAAAAACATCATGTCTTACCCACATAATAAGCTTAAACACATCCCAAACAGCTCAATAACACTCATGCAAATAAAACTATAGGGAAACTCGATTACAATACATTTTCCAATCAGCCATTGTTATCGGTCCACAATACTTCATGCTCGGATCTACATAATTCACTGCCCCTGGATTAAATATATGATGAAAAGCGATGTAATGTGAAGGACGATCCTATCGGAATAATGGGATAGCTATACCCGTTAGTTCTGGGTTTACGCCTGTTGAATTCGCCTGTATTGTGTTTTGTTATACTACTGAGAG
Source organism: Agrochola lychnidis (assembly GCA_963680765.1). NCBI lineage: Eukaryota > Metazoa > Arthropoda > Insecta > Lepidoptera > Noctuidae > Agrochola > Agrochola lychnidis. The sequence continues at coordinate 5,621,655 of OY796864.1, forward strand.
TAGGGACCTCGGAGGGAAGTAGTTTGAGTCTTGGTATTCGTGGGAAACTATATATAGAGTGACCGATACTTAAGCATGTGATTTTACTCATCATTATGAACAACTTTTACTACGAGACCAAACCTGAATCGCGAAAAAATAATCTGCTGTTCCCTACATTTATGTTCGCATAACTCGTCGAAATGTGGAGAACAGCAGATTTTTTTTCGCGATTCAGGTTTGGTCTCATAGTAAAAGTTGTTCATAATGATTAGTAAAGTCAAGTGTTTAAGTTTGCGCACTGGTTAAAAAAAATCCTGTATATATTTGTAATCACGTTCTGGAATACAGCTCTAACGATTTCGATGAAAGTTGCAGTATAGGGGGCGAAATAGCGATCTAGCTAGGTCTCATATCTGGGACAACTCGTTTTCCCCGTATTTTCACCCGAGCAGAATTCGGTCGCCTAAAGTTTAGAACAAGATTGCTACCTTAGAATAATGACATGGCAGCATGGAATTAGTAAGTACCTACTATCATGACATGAAATTAGTATGAACTATCCTTTACTATTAAATGAGCATTCTCTATTTTCACCAGAGCAGAGCGTGGTCACCCAGGAATTAAGAGAATAACTTGAGTTCTTGGTGTTTTGTGAGAAACTAAGTAGATTAGAAGCCTACTTATAACCTGAAGCTTTAAGTATCACTAAAGGACTGTGACCTGAGTAGTTTCAAAGAAAATAAAATTTAACCTTTGGTAAATGAGGGTAGGTACTAAGTAGGTACTTGTATTAATAAACAATTACAATTCTAAGAAGCGAGAGTGCTGCTTGCAATATTTTACGAATAATGCGATTTCTATTCGGTTGGCAAAATAAATAAATTGTTAAACTGTGTTGTCCCACAGCAGGTCAAAGGCGTCTTTTCCCTTTTTCCACTCAACTCGATCCTGCTCGTGGTTAAGTAATACCAGCCGCACGGTTCGATCCATCAGGTTAAGCTACGCTTGCCGCGGTTGGTCTGTGGATGGGTGACCATCTTTACATACCGAGACCCCTCCATGCCTCGGAAAGCACGTTAAGCCGTTGGTCCCGGCTGTCATTCGTGGATCTTTGACAATCGTTACGGGTCGTCAGAAGCCCGAAAGGCTGACAACCAGTCTTACCTAGGGGTATCGTATTACTGAGTTACTGTTTGTGGAGATCAGATAGGCAGTCGCTCTATGTAAAATACTGGTATTCAGCTGCATCAGCCGACGCCAACATAGTTGGGAAAAGGCTAGCCAGATTAAAGAAAAAGAAAGAAAACTTGTTTATTCTGCACAAACAAAACGCACATTCTAAAAAACTAGACATAAAATACACACAATACAAAAGTAGCCAAATACCTCGTATTTAATCTAAAAAAAGTTTGACATTGTTGTTCATAGCTCAAATGTATCACTGGTTCATTGGTTGATGTCAAGGCCACAGACCAAAGACAATATTGCGTAATTACTAAAAAGACAACAAAATAAAAACTTTGATTGACGATCCTGCGCCAATATGGACCAATCTCACCTTTAGGCGTCAAGCTCGCCCTCCATCTACGCCAGGGCCTGCCGTGATGCCATCAGACTTTTTTCTCGTTTAGCCATGTGGAATGATTTAAGTAGTCTGTTCATCTTTCGGCTAAGAAAAATAATGATAAGGTTGATTACAAACGGTAACGAGAGTCCTTACCTTAAAAGCTAATATAAAACTTTTTACAAAAAAAAAAAAAAACAACCGACTTCCAAAAAAAAAAACACTACAAAGTGAAAAATAACTTTCATTTCGGAAGTCGGTGTCTTGGGTTTGTATTTTCATTTTTTGCTATCGACTTTTGGAAGTTGGTTGTTTTTTTTTCTTGGAAAAAGTTTTTATTTTTCACTTTTTAGTTGTGGTACCTACCCCACACACATTCGAATACCACTACCTGCTACCAGTGACAGGAACTTATCATATCATCTACATACTAAGTGGGAAAAAAATATGTATTTTGTAGCTAACTCAAAAACTACCCAAGCAAAGTTAATAAAATTTATATGGGACCAATTTGAGAGCATACCCTTTCAAACAAAAAATAATTTTCAAAATGAGTCCACAAATGACGGAGAAATCGGTGGATATACATAAAAAAGAAAAAAAAATCATACGCTACGAACATATGACCTCCTCCTTTTTGGAAGTCGGTTAAAAAAGTGAAGAGATTATTGAATGAATTACCAACAAAGCACTAAGTAATTAATGATTAGAGAAATGATATTTAAACTCAAAGCATTTATTTCAATTAAACCATTTTCAGGAACTTTCAGTGGAAAAAATTCAGCCAGAAATTCTAATGGCTGTCACAAGCTGTAGAAGCACACTATTTCAGAACAATAATTGTTACAATATGTATGTCAAAATTTGGAACCAAATACCCAAGCATAAGAGAGCTGCCACTTAATTACTTTAAAAAGAAACTTAAGAAATGGCTCTATAATAATGCGTTCTATACAGTGTGAGTCTTCATAATGTGCACATATCGAAATGAGGAAATCTATGCTTAATTTTAACGACAGAAAAAATATTTAAAAAATCTAAATATTGTTTTTTATACTTTTTATGAAATTAATTAAAAATTGTAACAAAACTGTGTAACTTTTAAACTGAATCAGCTATCGCGATGAAACAAACTCCATAATGATTGAAAGTAAGTAGCCGTCCACATAAAATTAAAATTGAGAAAAAAACTACCCTCAATTGAAAATAAACATGTTTTTTTAGTAAAAATCTGTATTTTTTTCTTCAATTTTTAATTGTAAAATTTATAAATAAGATAATAATAAAAAGAGAGCAAAAAAAAATTAAAAAAAAAAAATTTTTTTGTAAAATTTTTTTTTTTTTTTTAAACTAAAAAAAAAAATTACCATTTTTTCCGTCGATAAAATTAAGCATAGACTCCCTCATTTCGATATGTGCACATTATGAAGACTCACACTGTATACAATAAGTGAGTTCTTGAATTATAAGCAAAGTTCGAAATGTGATGTCATTAGAAATAATTACAATTAAATAACGTAATTTTAGGGATTTTATTTTTTTATCTCATGATCTAGATAGTAAAATTGAAGTGTTTTTGTATATAATTTTATTATAAGGTATTTTTTGCATGCTGAAATATGTAAGTAAGCAAAATATGCGGAACTTAAAAAAAACTTCTTGTATTTAAAACCTTTTATGTAGTGTAAAGTCTGAGGGACGTTATTTAAAATGTATTGTGCCTAAATGTGTAGTGAGGGCGAGAGGGAGGACACTAAAACGATACGCAGTACTCGTATGTTATTCGTATATTACTTCGATTTCAACATTATATTTTATAAAGATAATGTATACTATTCGATAGCTAGTTTCCTTCTACTTTTCCATCAAACCAAAACATTTTCAAATTCAATTCCAATATAAACTGTCAAACAGTTCGAATGCTGAGCTGTTTCCATACCAGCCTGCATAACATAAGGTTGCTTATTGCATAAAACCTTACAGTACCATCATCATTTCAGCCGAAAGACGTCCACTGCTGGACATAGGCCTCCCCCAAGCACCTCCACTTCGACCGATTCTGTGCTTTCCGCATCCAGCGGATTCCTGCGGCCTTCACAAGGTCATCGGTCCATCTTGTGGGAGGCCTTCCAACGCTACGTCTTCCGGTACGCGGTCGCCACTCCGGAACCTTTCGGCCCCATCGGCTATCGTTCTTACTGTATCATATTTTATACAAAATAAAGAAAATACAAAATTCTAAATTCTAATTTCGATATACCTTTTTGTTTAATATTATGATCCTATATCCGTAGTTATTCTAGTTGGAACACGCTCCATTTTCGTCTCAAGTACAATCGAAGACCACGACCGTTGAACCGGACACCTATTGTCTGTGATATGCATATATTTGTACGTATTTATGCATGTTAAGATCTCATGTGAACGTCACTATTGAGTTACGTGTTGGAGTTTTGTTTAAAGATAGTTAATTGATTCAAACGTGGCCTTGCAGAAATCCGTTATACTCGTAAAATACAATAGACGTGGATATATTTAGTAACCTCTTCCGCTTAGCTATTTCTGAAGAGCCATAAAAACCCCGAAAGAAATCGACACGTGTTTCATGTCTCAACCAGGCATCTTCAGGATGATGATTGACTTGCCGCGAACCCGAACACGGCGTGTTGCTCGGTATTGTATTGTATTGGTATTGTATTTTTTGTTTATAGAGTTAAAATAAAAAGAATATTATAAATTCGAAACTGAGTTTGTTTGTTACGCTTTCACGCTAAAACGGCTAAAAGGACACGGATGAAATGTGGCACATGGGTAGACCATGACCTGGATTAGGATGTAGGATACTTTTTATCCCGATATTGTAATGGGATAGATACTTAAGCGGGTGAAACCGAGAGGCGCAGTTAGTGTTAAATACTTAGTAATTAAACGGAATTGGTTTGATAAATTTTGGATAAAAGAGTTCCATTATTGTGCTTACCCACTATTACGAAAACCAATAGTGTAAAGTTCTGACCAGCAAGTATATAAGTATCATCATATCACAGCCCGACTTCACTCACTGCTTTGCGCTGGCCTCCTTTTTCTTGTACTAATCCTCGCCTTTGCCATATAGATATACAGGTATAGGTGCTATTAGAGGTATACATAGTAAATAAAAAACCTATTCTTACATTTAATCCGATCCAGCCTGTCCCTTGCTGTCCTCCCCCAGCGACGCCGTAAGCCGAGGTTCGTACCCTGCGGGGTGTGCCCTTAGCATGTGGTCGCTTAGTTTCTAAGTTTTATGCCCTGGCTGGACGCCTTAATTTATTGAGGCAGCCACAGGAAGGTCCGGTTAAGCAGCCGACAACCTTTTAGTTTGTACTGTGAGAAGCCATTAAAAAAAATAAACGTGTGGCAGTCGGGGACTGCCGCGGTAAAGCTATTGCATAGCATTTGTAACCTCCATACTTCCTATTTGTCAATGCTACTCTTGGGATGATGACGTGATGACATAAAACAAAAATTACGTTCCCATGACAACATCACGTTGTCATGGGAACCGTCATTACATGGTAGGCGGAGTGGGGGGTGTTAGGTTTTTTTTGTTACGGAATTCCTTGATTCGGTCGCCGCGCTCAAAGCCCGCGATAAAAGCTATGCAATAGCTTAAAAACTATTCCTTACATTACAACCATACTTACTAATGAGTAGGTATCTCTGCCTAAAACTTAGCTAGTCCTGGCAATATATCGTCGATAATAATATCATAGATATTCCTTGTTAAAAAATATCAAAATTACATTATTAACAATTTAGTATAGTATCAATATATTAATTTTGTACATACCTACTTACATACTTCGCCCAAACAATACTTTGCCAAAAAAAAAACAATTTATAGATTGATCAATATATTAAGGACAGAAGAATTCGGACGAGCAACGTAATAAAGTAAATTGCGCGTAAAATTAACCTAGCATCCGGTAAAATATGGCTGCGCAAAGAAAAACAAGAGGAAAACCCAGTTACGATGTTATTACGATTAATTCTATTTGTATTAAGATTTGTTGTACTTTTCAGTATTCTTGTTTGTATAAAAGTAATTTACTAATGGTTTGAAAATAAAATTAAATGTTTGTTGGAAAAGATGTTTACAAATTTTTTGTGACATCGAGTTGGATGGCAACATTTCCTTATAACTAGGAAGTTATATGTCTCACAATGGAAGAAACTTATTTGAAAACATGTTGGTAATAATATAACTTATAGCAGTTTTAAATAGTCTCGATTATCCTACTTTATTGTATATCCTACTTCCTACTAATATGTATTATAAATGTGAAAGTTTGTGAGGATGGATGGATGTTTGTTACTCTTTCACGCAAAAACTACTGAACCGATCTGGATGAAATTTGGCACACAGATAGTTTATAACCTGGATTAATACAAATTATACTTTTTATCTCGATATATCCATTGGATAGAGACTTATGCGGGTAAGACCGCGGGGCGCTGGTCGTACATTATATAAATGCGAAAGCTTGTGACGATGGATGGATGTCTGTTTGTTATTCTTTCATGCAAAAATTACAGAACGGATTTCGATGAAATTTGGCACACAGATAGTTTATAATCTAGACTAACACATAGAATACTTTTTATCCCAATATTTCCACGGGATCGAGACTTATGCGGGTGAAACCGCGTGGCGCTGCTAGTCATTGAGTAAATTAATCAGTGTTTTGTTTCATACTTAAATTCGCATGTTGTTGATATATTAATCATTAAAGTTCTATCCATTCAAAACGTACCTTAAAAAAGCGCTTTCAAAAATCTTTTCGTTACCACAAATCGCTGAAGATCCTGTATATTATATTTTAAAAGACCAGGCACTCCAAAGACAATTTCCATGCAAACTCCGCCCCCATGCACCCCACCACTCCACTATATGCTAAACGCTAACACATCAGTAATGAAATACAATAGACGTGGATATATTTAGTAACCATCATCAGTAATGATAACGTTGAATATTGCGTGCGCTCTTTTGTCGTATTCAAGCTCGGAACTAAATGTCGTAAGTTCGTTTATAACTAAAGTAATAATTGATATAGAGATTTTTTTTTTTATCTGGAATGTCAATAATTATTTTAGACATAAAAACCGAGTTTTTGATTCAAATAATCTTTAAAAAGACATGATTGTCGAATAAAAAATTAATCGAGCGAAAATGTTCCAATTACGTAACTGTCTTATATATGGAAATAAAAAGATCCAATAAATCTTAAACTAAAGTTCCATTTTGATTGTATGCGTGACTTTTTCTGAATATGAATGAAATACATACAATTTAGGGAGCCTCCTCTTAATAAGTTAGTCTTTATTCTATCTTTTACAAAAACTGAAACTGCCATCACAACAGACCAACGAAAATTGAATGAAAAAATCCGAGTTAAACACTCCATAATAGCAAACAAAATAATGAGTATCTCGAATACTTGAACATAATCACATTCAGTTCGGCTGTTGTAAAATTTCGTTTTATCTCGCAAGCCGGTTCGCGAATTTCGATTAAACCTTCAAAGGTTTCTGGTACATTTATTCTGTAAAGTTAGTTTTGGAACGAGTTCGGAAGTTTATCAGCGGCCCCTACTATATGTTTTGTTGTAAAATTGTACTAGGTGGAGCTAGATACATAGAAAACTATGTTATAGAACCACCGAAGCAAAGTGAGGTGATCCGTTGTTTTGATGAAAATGTTGAATTCTACCTCTTTAATAATCGTTTAATAGTAGTTTCTTTAATAAAAGCTAGGTTTAGGAGCTTGTGGCTAAGTAATAACAGGCGCACGGATCAATCTATCAGGTTAAGCTCCGCTTGGGTAGCTCGTCGTCCGATAAGGACCAGGCCCGGGTCGGCGGCGCGTTGTGTTCCACGCGCGCCTCAAAGAGATTTCAGCAGATCTGACGGGGTCCGCTAGGGCCGTTGTCTGCCGGGGTTGCGAAGAAGTCCGAAAGGGGGATCGTGGCCCCCAGTAATATGACAACTAAAGGAACATGGGTGGGTTTGCCGGGGTTGGTTGGAAGTGTGATCATCTTTACATGCCGAGACTCCTCCGTACCTCGGAAAGTACGTTAAGCCGTAGGTCCCGGCTGTCATTCGTCTTATCTTTGACTCTCGTTACGGGTCGTCAGAAGCCCGAAAGTCTGACAATCAGTCTTAGCAAGGGGTTTCATATTACCCAGTTACTGAGTTGTGGGGGTTAGATAGGCAGTCAATCCATGTAAAAAACTGGTATTCAGCTGGATCCGGTTAGTCTGGAAGCCGACCCCAATATAGTTGGGAAAAGGCTAGACAGATTGACATTGGTAGTTTCTTTAATAGTAGAGAGAAGTGGTGGCCCAGTGGTAACGGCCCTGTCTTACGAGTTGTAGGTCGTTGGTTCGAAACCAGGCAGGCGCTTTACTTTGTGTAAATAATTTCATTACCACTGCTCTCAAAACGGCGAAGGAAAACATCGTGAGGAAACCGGCATGTTCTAGAAACAAAATTTCGAAGACATGTGACATCTACCAACCCGCACTGGGCCCGCGTGGTAAATTACAGCCCACTCTCTCTCGAAAAGAAGAGGCTTGTGTCTCAGCAGTAGGGATATTATAGGCTAATTATGCTATGCTATGCTAATAGAGTTTATGAATCAGTTACAGCCGGCTGCGAGGTTTATAATAGTACCACACGAGTTTTTTAATACCTAGTTATGTTCAGTTTCACACACTTTTGATGTGTAACATCTCTCCTCTCGCTTTCCTGCAATCTGTGTAGTGGGGAATCTGTAGGAGTGATTTCGTGAAAAGGGACGGAAGTGTGTTACAGTAAGCCGGGGAAGCGCGCGCTATTTGATTTGATCAATGAGCGCGTGCGGTGCTAGAGTTGGCCATCGGAAACGACCTTGACGAGGCCCCGCCCCTTTAATGTTGCTTTTTACCAAGGTGAGATGTCAGATGTTACACATCATAGGCGACTGTAAGGCTCGCTCGTTTTTTTAACTGACTTCCAAAAGGAGGAGTTTCTCAATTCAACTGTATGTTTTTTTTTTGTATGTTTGTTACTCGATAACTCGGCCAATTATGAATTGATTTTAATGATATTTTTTTTTGTTTGGTAGGTGGTCCCATATAAATTTTAATAACTTTGCTTGGGCAGTTTTTGAGTTAGCTTCAATAATATGTATTTCTTCCCACTTAGGATGTGGATGATATGTTAAGTTCTTTTCACTGTTATTTACATAGCAGGTAGTGGTATTCGAATTTGTGTGGGGTAAATACCACAACTAAAAAGTGAAAAATAAAAACTTTTTACAAAAAAAATACAACCGACTTCCAAACAAACATTACAAAGTGAAAAATAACTTTAATTTCGGAAGTCGCTGGCAAAAAATGAAAATTTTAAACCAAAAATACCGGCTTCCGAAATTAAAGTTATTTTTTACTTTGTAGTGTTTTTTTTTGTTTTTTTTTTTTATCTGAACTCATGAAATTTCAACAAAAATACAATAAATAATATCGTAAATTATGATGGCGTCAAAATCCAACATAACTAGATTTTCACGACATGAGAACAGATAAGTTTTTAATCTGATGTCAAATCTCATATTTGCTGCTGTGATTGGTCATCGGAAATTAGAACAGGCATTCAAATCTGATTAAATTTAACAGGGTTCCACAAACCAGCACCCAAATTAGATAACAAACTTCCGATCAGAATCCGCACGATTTTGAAGAAAAATTCTAATTCATTGCTATATTCGGTTTGAAAAATTCGTCGGCACAACTACGTAAATAATGTAATTGTCAACTGTCAAAATGAAAAGCAAGGAAATGATTGTAAGTGTGTTACGCTATTATTACCACGAGGGCATGTAAGACGGGCTGATATCTGCAACTCCACGCCAAAGCGTGGGTAAGAGAATCGATCATTCGATCTACTAATAACATGGTGTTACTGACAATCTCACGGAGTGTACCTGGGTTACTGAAGTACTTTGCCCTGTATTTGGCAACCATCGGGCAGTTAAGAAGCACATAAGCTGCTGTCTCCGTCGTCCTCCGTGCAGGCCCTGCACAGCGGACTGTCTGTGATTCCTCTGACCTGTGGCCAGTTATGGGTGCTGTAAGTGTACGCAGCTATTTGTCTTCACATATAATTAATATATACAAAGTATTGTAAAACATTTTAGAAGATTTTTCATCTTTTTTTGGGTGACCACTGAAAATCAGCGCTGTGCTGTGGGTCCCACATAGCACAGCATCATGTGAGTGAAAGCCTTCTTGTCACAGTCATGTCGTGCAGCTGCCGACTAACTTCTGTTTTATGCTCGTGATATATTACGTACTTTGTGTTGTTTTCTGATTACTCTTGTCTTTTATGTATGCACGTGTTTCTGTGACAAATAAACCTATTTTTCTTTCTTTCCTTCTTTTTCTTTCCGTATGTGACGACCACCGGGCAGTTTAGAAGCACATGATCTGCTGTCTCCATAAGCCTCTATGCAGGCCCTGCACAGCGGACTATCTGTAACTCCTATGACAAAGAGGTGTTTATTAAATGATCTATGGCTAGTTATGACTGCTGTAACTGTACGCAGCTATTATTTAGTCAGTCGAAGAGTCTGTTTTGTGAGGCGACCGTCAATCATGGGAACTGGCCTTGCCTGCTCGAGGATGTAAGTCACATTTATAGTCTCTGCGGTACAATAGTAGGGGGTTTCGTCAACCTTCCGAGGAACCGGGACGAGGAGCGATCTGCGAAGGATACGTGCCGCGTTTAAGTGTTTAAGATCTCGATTACGTGTTACTGAGCTTGGCTTAATGGCTTCCAGGTGTCCCAGGCTTCTGTTGTTGGTAGACAGTAATTATTGATGTGGGTTACTGACAGCCTGTTTACCAGGGACTGACGATGTATCATTTGTCAAAAAGAAAATACAAAGTCACCTTTTCATGAGAAGTGCTGTTTATTTTCAAAAATATTCGTCTTCTATTTTTTGAGTTCTAAGGTGGCTCCTCTGACATCTGCAGGAGGTGCTACCTTAGAACTCCTTAAACGTCCTGTACATTTTTAAGGATACAAATTCCAGGATCGGGTCTACAAATTCGGCTGATTTTCTTCTAGATATTGGTAGTAGGTACCCCGTACCCGTCTCTAAACATGAGACATGACTCCTCAATCCAGACGGACACTTTAATAAAGCACAAAATGTATGAAAGAAACTAGTAAAATTTACGAATTTTCGGATTGTCCCCTGTCCCTTTTGTTGGTCCCAGGTGTTGCAGACTTCATTTAAAAAGAAAGATCAGAGAAAAAAGCAGTTTTTTATAGTAAACGTAGCAACAATCTACACAGTGGACTTTCTGAGTTGGGCAGCGATACATGAAAGATACCTGCACACCTTAATCTACGGTTAATAGCTGCTATTGCAGACTTCCGTTGATAGTAGCCAGATTATAACTGAAGTTTTTGCTAACTAACTAACCTTCATTTACTTTGTAAGATATATACCTATTGTTAGGAAAAACATACATACATAACATCACGCCCTGCCCAACCCTTCGGGGAAACAAGGCGTGATGTTATGTATGTATGTTTTTGCTAACAATATATATCTTGTAAAGTAAATCAGAAAGGCTGTAAAGGTTATTTTAGAATTCAACATTTTGGTAGTTATGAAGGAAAAAAAAAACAACAAAAAACTAACAAATAAAAATTGCCACAGAAAAAAAACTACAATAAATCCCCATTACTCGATCACTGATTTGGCAAAATATCTCGTAGTCGACAAAACACGTTCCGAGTCGCGCGCTTTTCACACGGGCGGGCGTCAAAATGGCGGCGCGGCGGTACCAGGCTAACGAAGCTCTTTGTTGCACCTGTTGGGTCGTGAATATAGAAAGGGGGCGACATTCTTTAAGTGAGCGATAGTTTGACTTTTATTGATCATTTAATCAAGACAGGGATAAGGGTTGAGGAAGTCTTTGGAGGAACCTATGAGATAAATATTTGAGTTGAGGTATCGCAAATGGTGTTGTTTTTAAGAGCATGGGAACGTGTATTCTTGTAGCTAAACTAAAAAATAAAAAAGTAAAATGTTTCTAACTGGCGTACGCTATCAGTAATTGCTATTTCTCTTCCTGTAGACATAGAAAACTAAACCTCAACGAAGAATGTCACAGCTTTTTAAATTGTTTTCAGTTATTTTGTGAAGTAAGAAGGTGGCATAACTGGCGAAATGTGGGTGTACCTACTACAGGGACACCTCTGCCCAACCCTTCGGGAAAACAAGGCGTGATGTTATGTATGTGTGTAAATAGGTAGGTACCCAAGAATATTCACCTAGACGAAGAAACTATTAGAAACTTAAAGCATTTATAGCTGACATTAGTAACACAGGTCCTGTTCGGAACTAAAAAGGCTCCTAAAAAAACCTTGACTCAACAACTCACAAAGTCCCAGTCCCTTTAATCTCAGAGTCGGCCCCAAAACAAAAAATACAGTGGCAAAGTTGGGCGGCGACTCCAAAGTTTTCTATATCAAGGGTTGAAAACCTGGGAGTCGAAACGAGACCATTATTTTAGGCTTTGCTGACCATTCGCTGCGTTACCTGCAGAGATTTATAAAAAAGGTTGTGAAACCACCACGGAATACTTTACAAGCCTAGTTTTTATGCGATTGGCTTTTACAGTATTGTGGGACTGTATTTTGTAAGTAACAAAGCTGTTTATATCTGAGATTTTGCATGCATATAATTGTAAGTACACCAACATGTTTCGGGATAGTTTGATACTTTCCAGAGACATCATCATGTGCCTATAATCTTTTTCCCTACTAAGTTGGTGTCATGCAGCTGGATACCAGTATTTTACTTGGTTCACACACCAACTGGGGAACACGATACCTATTAGCAAGATTGGCTGTCTGACTTTTGGATTTCTGGCTGCTTGCTTTTTATGAACAGGTCAGGTCATGTGGCGAGGAGTAAGAACTATATGTAAAGTAATATGACTTCGACTACTCACACACACAGCAGCGCCGGGTACACTTAAGAGCCGGTAGAGTTTCCTTTGCTGCACACAGGCTATCCAACCGCCTAAGGTGAGAAAAAACCTATGGGAAAGACAGCACCCGCCATCACCCGACTTCGTTCAGCCCCAGGAGCATCTGCTACCCAGACTTGAACTGCAGTGGCCTGTATAGAAAGCAATTAATCGACTGCGGACCCAAGTAGGCCGCTGCAAGCACAATCTAGCAAAATGGGGGATCATAGATCCCACAGATACCCAGTGCGAATGCGGTGCTCCTGACCAAACCATGTCCCATATGCTGGAGTATCCAAAGTGTCCACACACCAGCACTTCTGAGGACCTAAAGAGTGCCACTGATGCCGCGATTGGCGTGGCCACCTATCGGGCCCAACTCGTTTAACGTGTTTTACCATCGACTCGAAAAAAAGAAGACTACCTCGTTGGTCCTGAGTTAAATCCTCGGATTGGGCAAAGTGCTATTGAGCTATTCCCCCATTTTAAATGCTCTGTAGCAGTCCGGAGTCCAGGCATGGCCGGTTTCTTATTAGGTGTGCCGACTTATTTCCTGGGTGATTCCTGGGTTAGGCAAAGTGTTAGGTATTGGATTTTTCCATTAGGATTTTTTTAGTAACAGTCCGGAGTTTGGAAGTTGGCGGTATGAGACCCCCGTGCTTAACATGCACAAAAGCACGTTAAGCCGATCCTGCGCCAGATCTCTCTTCGGTCGTGTCGGATTGCCGTCCCATCGGACTATGAGAGTGATGGCAGAGAGTGCACTCGTGTCTACGCACAAACTTGTGCATTATAATATCTCCCGCACCGAAGGCTGGTCTCCGCTGAGATTGGTCGCCGTGGCCGAAATTCCGTCTGGAGGACTATTATTATTTTTACTAGGTATATAGACACAATTTTATTTTATACTAACTGCGCCCCGCGGTTTCACCCGCAGAAGTCTCGATCCCTTGGGAATATCGGGATAAAAAGTGTGTTAATCCAGGTTATAAACTGTGTACCAAATTTCATCCAAATCCGTTCAGCCATTTGAGCGTGAACAAGAGACAAACATACACACACACACACTCACAAACTTTCGCCTTTATAATATTAGTGTGATTAGTAGGATACTTTTGCCTATCTCGTCTGGATATGCAACCGCGATGTAAAATTATCTTGAAGGTACTACAAAGTAATAATATACCTTAGTAAGATGAATTAACGGTCTACTTTGGGAAGACAAAGTTGCCGTTGCAAAGCGCCAGTAATGTTTAGCATATCGGGCTTATTATTGCAGACATAATTAAACTCATTAATTAAATTATATTGGCGAGGTATGTTACTGACTGGCCTATCCCTAATTAGTTTATATTGTACGTAGTCTCTTCTAAGAAATAATAGTGTTAAATTCCCATCTAGTGAGAATGAAAACCTATATTATATTAATTATGTATGTTTATTTACTTCAACGAATATAAGGTGTTTCAAAATGAACTTTAAATACTTTAAGAGATGCTTTAGACCATCGAACTGGGACCAACATTGAAACCGCAAAAAAAAAATTTTTTTTCGCTGTTTCATATTTAGTTCCATAGTTAGTTCCATAGTAAAAGTTATTCAGTTCGATGGTTTAAATAAAGCACCTCTTAAAGTTTGAAAGGTTAATTGTGAAACACCTTATATAATTTACTTATATGAACTAAACTTACACTTATATGACTGCCTCGTTGGTCTAGTGGTCGCAAGCGCTACTGCTGAGCATGAGGTCCTGGGTTCGATTCCCGGGTTGGGAAAAGTGTTATTGGGTTTTTCTATCTGAAATTTTTCAGTAGCAGCCCGGAGTCTGGATTCGTGCACGGTTGATGGCAATAGGCTCACCCCCTATTACATGGGACTTAAACATAACTGGCGAAATGTGGGTAGGATACCTGTTACAGGGACACCTCTGCCCAACCCTTCGGAGAAACAAGACGTGGTGTTATGTTATGTGTATGAACCCTAACACCCATATCCCAAACCTAGCCCGACAGTATAATTTGTTTTCTACACTGATATCATCAAAAGAAAAGATTTGTGTTTTTGTTTGTAATGAATAAACTCAAAAATAACAGGGCTGATTTTAAAAATTTATTTCTCCAGTAGAATGCTATGTTATCAATGAGTTACATAACATATAATTTATAAAGATATCACGCGGGTGAAGATGCTGGCGGAAGCTAGTTTTTAATATAATTTATATAATAAATGGTTCATAATTTGTATAAATGGTTTCCAAATTTAAATCGCAGTAACGGACAGGCAGCTTAAAAAGTCGCAGCGTTTCCAATAAAATAAAATAAAATATTATGCCAAAATCACCCGGAAATTAAAATCCAAAAATAATCCTTCTAGTCAACTGTCAATTTAAGTTCAAAGTTATATGTTGTATGTATGACTCATAATCATCAAAGTCATATACTTTAATAAGTCATCTGCCGATCCCCGAGCAAAGTCGACGTTAACGATCTCGTCATCGTTTTGATTTCACATCCGACATCTTTATTTTCTTGTGTGGTGTGGTGCAAGTGAAGAGCTGATGGATACGTATTTGAAAAGTTTGAGGATGATTTATAGGCTGCTATGTAGGTTGTACTAAAAATAATTAGGTCATACTATGTTCTTTCTTGTTACTAAAACAACTAAAACCCTGCTACGACAAAAATGCCAACTACAACAAAAACGCCAACTACGACAAAAACGCCAACTAAAAAGGTCTGAACAAGATATCGTAATAAAATAACATCGGTTTTCGTATAACGGAAGTCACACGTATTCTGTACGATCTAAATTATGCTATTTCACTACATAGTATAAAACAAAGCCGCTTTCTCTGTCCCTATATCCCTATGTATGCTTAAATCTTTAAAACTACGCAACGGATTTTGATGCGGTTTTTAACCGACTTCCAAAAAGGAGGAGGTTATATGTTCGTCGCGTATGTTTTTTTTTTTATTGTATTTTAGTATGTGTGTTTTTTCCCGCTTAGTATGTGGATGATATGAAAAGTTCCTGTCGAATTTATGTGGGGTAGGTACCACAACTAAAAAGTGAAAAATAAAAACAACCGACTTCCAAAAAACACTACAAAGTGAAAAATAACTTTAATTTCGGAAGTCGGTGGCAAAAAATGAAAATTCAAAACCAAAGACACCGACTTCCGAAATTAAAGTTATTTTTCACTTTGTAGTGTTTTTTGGAAGTCGGTTGTTTTTTTTTTTAATAGATAGATTGATTGAAGAGGAAAGTTTATATGTATAATAACCCGGTTTATACCCGTGCGAAGCCGGGGCGGGTCGCTAGTATCTAATAAAACCTTAAACCTTTAAACGAAGAATTCTTGTATATATGTATATAAATATATAATCTGAATCTCGGAAACGGCTCCAACGATTTTCATGAAATTTAGTATGCAGGGGGTTTCGGGGGTGATAAATCGATCTAGCTAGGTTTCATTTTTAGAAAACTACCAAAAAAATCCGACACGTCCGCATCATTCGGGCGCCAGTAATCAAGCGACCAGTTTCTTATGTCGCTACGCTACAGTAGCAACGGTTCCTTCTTTTAACATGCTCAAGACAGATTAGAGATCTATTCTAATTTAGTATGTAAAATAAAAACGTGTGCGGTCGGGGGACCCCGTCAGGAACGAAGTTCTTTCTTATGTTATGATTTAAATCAAAAACAAAATTTTTGCAGCCACCATCTTGGATTTTCATTTTAATCAAATTCAGACTTTCTCTCTCTCTCTCTCCAGCATGCAGTGTACTCGGGCCGATGTGTACAATTTTACCCCACGACACTGTAATCACTTTACTCTTTTCTTTTGTTTTTTCTGTCGGCGTTCTTTTTCTCTCTTTGAGTTAGAAGGAGACAGTCGCAAGTATTAACACTTTTTAGCGTGACGATTTCTGAAAGTTTACAAGCCGCGTTCTTTAAACTTCGTTAAAAAAAAAGAACTTCGTTCCAGAAAAACGCTAAATTATTTACTCGTTGATCGCTTCTAGCTTGACCCAAAATTTTCAATTGCAAATATTTTACAAGACTTCGTTTTAATAAATAAAGTGTGTCGTCGACGTCTAACATGTTTATTAAATGTCAGTCAATTGAAGGATGATGTAACGAACACAATTATGTATGTGACACATATGCGTTGGTAAAGCATATGTCAAGGGACTTTCCTACGCAAACGTATATGAATTCAATGGAAACATTTCTAATCTAAGATTTTATAATAAAGGGTCATATTTAATTTTATAAACTGGTTTTTGTATTGATTCTTTGACGTGATAACGTCTTATAAATCGATGAACGCTGGCCGCACGCACAAAAAAGTGTCACGTTCCGCCTGAGCCGAGCGTGCAAGCGAGAGCGCGGAACAAGCGATAGAGAGGCACGATCGGCCTAAGCGTTCGGCTTGTGACGTTATCACGTAAAATTATCGTCCGTAAACCGACTTTACAGACAGTCAATTTTTGTTTCAAACCACGAAATTACGAATTTCTTATGTTTTTTGAGCAAAGTTTAAAAAAAAAAAATATTTGCAAGTATAATTTAGTATAGAGGGATCTTTGGAATAAATATTTGGTAATGTAAAAAAAAAAACCTTAAAACTTTGACAAAGACAAAAAAGTCATTAACCCGTCAGTCAAAAAGCTATCAACGGTTTTCACGATATATATTGTCGTTTCGAGTGCATTTTTCACATGAAAAACCGCTGGTTCATATGACATTAATGTCGCATTAAATGAATGCTTTATATTTTCGATAAGACCGTGTTATTGACAAATATAAATTGTATTGAAATAATTTTGCAGACAAATACATTTGTTTCTTTAATGCACAAAACGTACATAGATACATTTTATAAATGTAAGTCTAGTCTGTTTGATCGTGTGTTAGATTCTAAACTTATTTCTAGGGTTGGATGGCTTTTAGCTAAATCACATTCTATAAGTAGAAAAGCAAGAAAGATGAAACGGTTATTTACAGGGTGGCCCCTAGGGCCTTGAAATTTTTCATCGGTTATTTTTTTTTTAAACTGTTGTTTACTACAAAAGTACAATATCTACGCGGTGAAAATGTATGAAACAGCAATTTTTTTTTAAAATAATTATTAAAGAAGAAATAGACGTTTCGCCAACCCCAAATAAATTGGGATTTGGGCAAGAAAATAATGATAATTTCATCATGTTATTACACAAATGATTCTTTAAATGCTTCTTTTTAGGGTTCCGTACCTAAAAGGGTGCCAACGCCACCCTATTGCTAAGGCTTCTTTTTTACTTGGCCGCTTTTTTAGTCTCCAAACGAATGGTGAAACCTACTCGAAAGTAACCAAGTAGTACTTTCTACAGTCAGCGCCGCTAACCTCACACACTGGCATAGTTTTTTTTGCATAAGCTGTTCTTAGAACAGCTTGCACCACAAATCACTATTCTTAAATGCATTTAGCAACACGTGGAACACTTGTTCTAGGGCTTTTTGTTTTATTTTACTTTTAGTGTATAACCTTATATGTAGTAATGGAATATCAAAAGGAACACGTTGTATATAATATATATTAATATTACTTACATAATAAAAAAAACCGACCAAGTGCGTGTCGGACCACGCACAATGAAGGGTTCCGTAGTTGGGATGAATTTATCCCAAAAACAAACTTAACTTTGTAGTTGATAAACATGTTCTCCCATACGGAATGTAGGTATGGGAAAACATGTTTTTGCAACTGCAAAGTTAAGTTGGTAGATTATTATTCGATAACTAGTAAAGCCTACTTAGGTGTGATAGTTTTCCTTTTAATTTCGTTATATAAACTACTGCTGTGATTTTTTTCACACATCCAAAACCAACCATTTAGCTGGCAGGGGGGGGACACTTGACTCTAACAAAAATTTGCACTTTAAAGCTTAATATTTTGCAAACGGATCCCTGAATCCAAAAATGCTATTCAAAAACTCATAATGTTTTTGTTAGACCTTTCCAATGATAACCCACACTATGGGATAAAAAAATAAAAA
Organism: Agrochola lychnidis; assembly: GCA_963680765.1. Taxonomy (NCBI): domain Eukaryota; kingdom Metazoa; phylum Arthropoda; class Insecta; order Lepidoptera; family Noctuidae; genus Agrochola; species Agrochola lychnidis. The sequence goes on from OY796864.1 coordinate 5,640,314, forward strand.
ATAAAACATCACCACTTTACGTGTATGGGAGGTACCCTAAAAAAAATGTTTTTCATAATTTTGTTTTACCATTTTGTTGGCGTAATTAATATGTATACCTATGTCAAATTATAGCTTTCTAATACTAAGGGTCTCGGAGCTAGACCGCGGACAGACAGACAGACAGACAGACAGACGGACATGACGACGGTTCCTTGTTTACTACGGAACCCTAGAAACGATAAAAATATTGCATGCCAATGCTAATATTAAGAGAAGAGGCAATTGTGATACAATATCATTTTTATTGGCAAATTTTTAGTTTATTTCCGAGGTCAGAACTCATATCCTGTACCTGTAATGTATGTCTTTACTCTAGACTAGTGGTTCCCAAAGCTGCTTAACCGCGACCCACCTAACAAAAACTTCAAAATTCGGGACTCATCTTTTGGCTATCATGGTGAGAAAAGGGGCATACTTAACTATATGAATGAAGGACTGTTCAAATAAGAAAAAAACGTTCAGTTACGATCGAAAATTTGAATACTTAAATACAAGGAGTGCTTTAGCATCAACTTTAATTTTAGTTACTTTTAATCGCAATGAGTTTGACATGTCCAATTTATTTCGGTATTTAGGTTTAATAATCATAGCTAAAAATTTTTCAAGGCCCACCCAATATTCGCTCGCGACCCACCGGTAGGTCGCGACTCATAGTTTGGGAACCACTACTCTAGACGAAAGCAACTCGGTCATGTGTTTCAAAGAAAGCGCTATTTCGAGATTCTTACGAGAATTTTTCGTAAAGATGAACAGAATCATCTCAATTTTATTTTATATTTCTGTTTTCTATTTACTGCATTTTATGCAACATTTATTAAGGAAAAAAGTATTACTGGCTTGCTTTGTTTTGTAATGTGCGTTTTGTTTGTGCAAAATAAACAATGTTTCTTTCTTTCTTTCAATGAAATGTGAGTTGTATAAAAATAATATTAATTGATATTGTTTAAATTGTTTATCGTTATCATCAAAAGCAGTCCACATAATCTCTGTGCACGTGTAAAGTCCCGCGCAAACGGGCCACCGACCACAGCCACCGGTGGCCGGCGACAAGCTGTTTACATGATTTTTAACACGTTTTGTATGTATAATCGCCGCACACGTGTTGCGAGTGGCGTCCACTCGCGACTCAGTGTCCGCGACATGTCACCGGTAGCGGCTTCGCTCGCTTAAAAGAAAGAAAGAAAAACATTTATTTGGACACAGTTCGTGAAACACAAATAACAAAGTGAAAATAATGTTTTAAGAACAATAGTGTGTGCCTCACGACTGCGCCAAAAAGGTTTATTTCAGCATTAATGCCAGACAGATGCTGTCTGATGCTTCGCTTTGTATTCGTTACATATTGTAGCGGCCACCGACTACTAGTGGCGGCCATCGACCACTCGTGGCAGCCACCGACCACCTTCGTTTGCGCGGTACCAAAGGACGTGGCGCGCGACAGCCACCAGTCTGTGGCCCGTTTGCGCGGAGCCAGTTCTACACTGTAAACATTATGTTGCGTATTTCTTTGTACATAACATTGGAAAATAAATTATTATTATGGTTAACTAAACATACAAATTTACAGTCTACCAACTTAGACCCCCTTATAAAATAGTCACACTGGCCCATTCACCCATTGACACGACATAACTTATCTAAAACGAATTCAACCAAGATACTTCCAAATCTGCAAACTGATACCAAATTCCCCCTTTTCCCCCTTTGTAAGTTTAAAAGTTAGCAGATGGTTCAACTAGATAGATATAATTTCCGAAGTTTGGATAAGGTGGGTCCTCGGGGTATTCGGCGATATGTAGTCTCAAATCGAAGTATTTATAGGGGATTTAACTTTATTTATGAATGAAAGGCTTTTGATATTTGAATTAAATGTTGGATGTTTTATCTTTTGTGTTGTGTATATAAACTTGTAGAAGATTTCCTTTGATCCATTACTTCATTAATGGTATAGGTAATTCGCTAATACAATGTCACCCATCGGCATGTGTCCGCCCGAATTTTTCTGACTTCATAACATTGAAACGCGGGGTCTATCTTTAATATTTTTCATGTTATATTTTTTTATGCTTTGGGTAGAGTTTGCCATATCTCCGATATTATCGACTCGATTTGGATTCTGATTATTATTTATAAAAGTTTATGAGTTATTTTATCGGATGAATTAATATTTTTATTTAAAAAATTCCACTATGCAAAAAAAACGGAGGTCAAAACATTTGTTTTTTTTTTTAAACAGAAGTGTAAGTTCATAAAGTCACTGAAACAAACAAAAAAAAATTGAAAAATTGAAAAAAAAACAAAAAACAAAATGGACCATCCTTTAAAAATGTATCAAAAAATAACTTTAATTTTTCGATAACTTTTCATGAGCATTCAGAAAAATGTGCGACATTGTATAATTATTGCTTCAGTGGTCCTTAAAAACGGTTCCGTAGGCTATTTTACATGGTCTACTAGGTTTTGAAACAAATGAAAATCTTTGTCCCTTATAAAATATTAGGTACTATAATATTAGGCCGTTTTAGTATGGAACTTTGTTTTTGTTTCAGACAACAACATAACTGTATAGATTTATGTATGTATTAAATATTATATTTATTTATTTCTCATCACAAATGTTGATTTGTATGTACAGGAATTGGATTAACATTTGTGAGAGATTGGTGCCCGAAAAAGGCATAAATTACCTGTGTTACGGATCACCAGGCCCCCCAATACTTAAATATGTACATATTAATTTAGATTAATTAATAAACGCAAGTGATGAAGTTAAATTATTTTCTAGGTACAGTTATAATACAAAGAAAAAATTAAATAAATCTAGGCTGGACATTCATATATCGTCGACCGTAGGTTCAATTGAGGTAAGGGACAAAATACCCAAAATGAGTTGAGTATACAGTTTTGTTCAGAATTTTTCCCTCTATCGAATGGTGAATATGAAAAAATTCTAACTTAAGAAAAACAGACCCGAAAAAGGTTAATAAGAAAAAAAGTTATGGGCGATTTAGTCCGAAAAAAAAACTTTGTCGGCCTCTCCTGAAAAATCGTATTTTGTCCCTTACCTCAATTGAACCTACGGTCGACGATATGTGGTTAAGTGTGTGTGCGTGTGTGTATGTGTGAGTGGGGGTGTGTTAGGGTGTGTGTGATAGTGTAAGTTTGTGAAGGAAATACAAATTTAGCGAATAGGGATCAAAAGACTCAGTTGCCTGATAATCGAGAGTTTTAAGCCAGGTTGTGAGGCGGTCAAAAATTCACCGTGTATAGTTCGGAAATGATCAATGTTTGACGAAGTTACGATTTTACTTTAAATATCGTCATACTGCAATGGAGTCCGGAGTCACACGTGTTAATAAATCGAACAGATTACGTGTGACTCCGGGTGTTTTATTTGTCTGTCTGTTGTGATGTCTTATTTATACCTTTATAGTCGACTTTTTTGTCGTAGTTTGGTTTTAGTTTTTATAACTTTAATGGAAATGAAAAATTGTTTAGTTCATTACTTTATGTCCTCTAGAGGGTGCCATATTCAATTTAATGTGACATAGCCACACCAGCAGACGATCAAGACGCTTTGAAAGATACCTCATTTGTCAAATTATGATGAGGAGTTTAGAAGTTATGACGGAACAGATGAACATACATACCGGTCAAAATCATAACTAGGCACCGCAGTAATCAACGTGTTGATGTCTTTTACCCCACACACCGCGGTAATTAACACGTTGATGTCTTTTTAATGGTCAAAAGCTGGTGTCGTAACAGTGTCGCGAAATCAATGGTTTAGTCCCATCTCAAAAATGCCCAACGCGCCTAAAGAAGTTTTCACTTTAAATATTTCCATACTTTGCTGTAAAAACTACGCTTTGACAATTACAGGACATTGGTCTTGCCCAGTATCTGGGTTGCGGGGGTCACACCGAGTCACACGGCAGTTGCTTCGTATAAAATATTGATATTCACTACTATTTTTATGCTACTGTCTCTAAAAGCTTGGTATAAAAAAGTTTTTTTTATATTGGTTTGAATATTTTAAACTTTAATGACTCTTTTATAAATTTGATCTTAGTCGCCAGCGCCAAGGCGGTTGCTTTTTATTATTTTTTATACTTTTTAGATCTAAGTCGTGGCTAAATACTAACAGTCGCTCGGGTCGATCTGTCAGGTTAAGCTACGCTTGCCGGGGTTGGTCCGTGGATGGGTGACCATTTCTACATACCGAGACTCCTCCGTGCCTCGGAAAGCACGTTAAGCCGTTGGTCCCGGCTGTCATTCGTGGATCTTTGACAGTCGTTACGGGTCGTCAGAAGCCCGAAAGTCTGACAACCAGTCTTACCAAGGGTATCGTATTACCCAGTTACAGGGTTGTGGAGGTCAGATAGGCAGTCGCTCCATGTAAAATACTGGTATTCAGCTGCATCCGGTTAGACTGGAAGCCGACCCCAATATAGTTGGGAAAAGGCTAGGCAGATTGATTGAGATCTAAGTCGGGATAATATTGAAGTTTCGTTCTTTTAATTAGTTAAACAGCTGCTCAGAAAGCGCCATTTTCTAACGTTTAAATAACAATTTAGTTAATTAACTAATCTCCTTCTGACCGCAAGGATCAAAAACGATTCGCTCAAACCGCAAACATTAATTCAGTAATATTTGTATAAAACTTTTGGCAGTTCTCAGAAATCACGAACTCTTCTACACACACATTCACAACCTACTTTTCAACTGAACATGTAATTACTGCACGTAGTAACAGATGGCGTTACTAGTACCAAAGCACTTTATCTACCACGGAAAACGTACAAACGATTTTGTTTAGCCACAACTAAATACACAAAAAGTTAAACTTTTATATAAACATCAGTATACTGTGTTCTATATTATATGTATGCTACGACAGCGTCAGTACTTCAGTCCGCTACGAGCCGTCGTAGCGTTGCTACGAGTCTACGGCGCCGCTACGCTGGTGTTACATAAACTTGGACAATGTGACAATGCCGGTAAATAGAAAATATGTGAGAAAAACCTGTCTATTTATTAAAACAATACATTCTTAATTTATTAAGGTTATAGTGAGTTAAAGGTTGTGTTAGAAAACAGTGTGAAGTCGTGATTATGTAGCGGTATTCGGTTCCTTCCTTTCGATTTTGAAATCGGAAATAAGGTAAGGCGAATTATATTTTATCGTTTATGTGAGGATTTCCATTCAGGTCGTACCATTAACGTGGAATGTGTTAAACATTTATTTTAATGGGTTCCCGAAGTTCAATCGAATGGAATGTGTTTTCCGATACTTAATTTACGTTTGTCATTTTCCATTCTAGATTTAATTTGACGTTTTTGTGTTCAAATATCGCTTTCATGTTTTTGTAATAAATGTTTTTCTTATTGCATATTTTTAGAATATAATGACTTTTATGTTGGTGGGTTTCTGGTCTTCAGTCATTGTTAGGTAGGTATGTAGTAATTAATTTTCGACGTAGTTCTAGACCAAGACGTACTAATTTAGCGATTGCCATACAACGAAAATGCGATTGACAGTCTCATCACTACATGTAACCAGTCTTCTCTTTCTAGTTCTTTTTTTTAGAATCAATGGTAGTTTTTAAGCGACTTCCGAAAGGAGGAGGTTCTCAATTCAACTGTTTTTTTTTTTGTTACGCGATTACTCGGCCAATTATGAATTGATTTTAATGATTTTTTTTATTGATAGGTCATACTTCACCCACTACTACTCACTACCCATATAAATTTTAATAACTTTGCTTGGGTAGTTTTTGAGTTAGCTTCAATAATACGTATTTTTTCCCACTTAGTATGTGGATGATATGTTAAGTAATCTCACTGTTATTTACATAGCAGGTAGTGGTATTCGAATTTGTGTGGGGTAAATACCACAACTAAAAAGTGAAGAATAAAAACTTTTTACAAAAAAAAAAAACAACCGACTTTGCTTTTTTTCCGAAATTGAAGTTATTTTTCACTTTGTAGTGTTTTTTTTTGGAAGTCGGTTGTTTTTTTTTTTTTTTGTAAAAAGTTTTATGTTGGGTGGCTTAACTATAGCTTGTAGTTAAGTGTCTGAAGAGCACTACCCTGCTTCAGAAACCTTGACCAACAGAACGAAGTCATAAGCTTATCAAAGTTGTCATAGGAACACGTATGACAGTTGTAACAAGCCAGTGAACATGACAACCGATCTCACAGTATCAGTACCCTTGGGATATCGGTATTGCTTGGTAATTGGGTTGGCTAGGTCAAGGCAGTCGTTCCGTGTGTGTGAGTGTTATTCAGCCGCATCTGAAGTTTGATCCTCTCAACATCACTTTAAACTTTAAGTACAAGTAAATTAAGTTTTGAATTGTTTGCGGTCACTTTAGTAAATAACCAGTGATCGGAGTAGGTAGATTGATTTGGGGTCAATGAACTAGCACGTATATATTAGTATGGATAAGCCTCCGGGATTTTGAAATTATTAAGATTTTTTAAAGGAATTTCAAGTTGTATTTTTAATAGTATTTAAGTGATTGGCCTTCTATAGTAAAAAAACTATGGTATGGCTAAACATGAGTAAAAATTAGCAAGCGTAAAGTGGGATTCTATTAATAATAGTTACTGTGGTGCGTGCGACGAAAGATGGGACTTACCTCTCCGCTACCCTACTGACGCACGGTTGTCGAAATTTCTAATGTAGTAGTTTAAAAATCCTTACTTTTACAATATTTAATTCAATCCCATAAGTACCAAAATGAAATCCCGGAAAAAAGGCTTATCCATGTTATGGTTTCTATGACTATTCATGACGCGAGTACGTAAAATCAATCTACCTACTGCGATCACTGTAAATAACTGACGAATAGGCACTACTGGTTTAGTTTGTTGTCAAAGTCGGTCTGTGTCCAGATGAATCAGCCGATGCTGCACGCGAATTGACAAAGTTCTCATACTGCCAGTGACTATTTGCTGCAACCGGTGTGTGCGTGGTTGCTGAGTCATCCATCACCAGACTCGGCAACCACAGTTTTCTGTGATGGTTTTTCGTGTCGTCGACAATAAGTATATGTCGGAGACGGGTATGTGATTCCTTCGTTATTATCAGCGATATTTTAACTACTGTGGGCGTAGTGTGGGTAGTGTTGGTTAATGCGCAAAAGAAAAACAGTTTGCAGTTCAGATCACATTATAATTTACTATCAAATTAATCACATTAGCTAAATTATACACGCACTGGGTGCGACGGCGTTTATTAAAATCACCAATTAACATAATGATCACAAATTACAACTAACACAATAACTGAGCACCACGAATCGAGAACAGTTCCGCGACGTCTTGACTCCGATGCGATTCAAGGCTGAATCCTACTCACCGTGGCCTCAAAACATCACGAATCTGTAGAAGCGCGCGCTTTAGGTGTGGGTAGATCACGTCCTGTCGCCAGTGGCGCGCATGCGATTCGTTTCGTGTCCGTAGTAATGACCGGATCCGACATGTATATTATGTTTACGCACCGTCCGATTAACTAACCAAAATATTGGAAGATAATAATGATAATGGTGCGTCAGGGATGTTCGCAGCAGCGCATACAGATAACTTCTTTGCGATCATGTGTAAAAGATCCGCGTCATTACTGCGTCAGATACGACACAGCGACAGCAGTCTCCTGAGCATTGTTGCTAGTAAGACTGAAGGCCACCTGATGGGGCACCTGTGCGCAGTACATGTACTGTTACCAGGTGTCTCCAGAAGATGGCTTAATAGATATAGTGTTCTGTAAGCTGTGTTGTATTATTGTTATTGTTTCTAGTTGAATAAGTTTGTCTTAATTAATTATACTAACATAGTTGTAAGTAATACTAACAAATTATGGGTAATGTGCCTGATTCAAAGATAAATAAACTTACTTGACAGGTTTTGAACCTGTGTCCTAGTGGCCAAAAGGGTCCCCGAAACGTTTAACTGCAATTGTCTTTGGCAATTATTATCAATGCTTTGTGTGTTTATTCTCAATTATATTTTGTAGACGATCATTTTGTGCATCAATGTGTATCAATTACGTAAAAAAAATCGGCCAAGTGAGTGTCGGACCACGAACAATGAAGGGTTCCGTAGTTGGGATGAACTTATCCCAAGAACAAACTTGCCATTGTAGTTGAAAACCATGTTTTTTCGTACATTCTAACTGCAAATGTAAGTTTGTACGCACAATATTGATAGATTTATGTTATGTGTAATGTTATTTTAAGACCATAGACTTCTTATAGGTTTTCCTGTAATCTAAGAGTAAAGAACCATATTCTCTGTATTTTTTTCAAGATTTTAGTCTCAGTAGTTTCGGAGGTTAGGGTCATATGGTCAATTTTCATCTATTTTCTTAATCATCTTTTAAATACTTTTTGTAAAATTATAAAAAAATTGATATGTCACACGGTACAGTTTGCAAAACTTTTTTTTAAGTTTCCATTTCGCCCCCGAAAAGTGATCCCCATATTCAAAATTCATTTATTTACGTTACACGTCCGTATTTGGGTCACAGAAATTCATATGTGTATCAAATTTCAACTTAATTGGTCCAGAAGATTCGGAGCAAATTGGCTGTGACAGACGGGCAGACACCCTAGTGATCCTCTAAGGGTTCCGTTTTTTCCTTTTGAGGTACGGTATCCTAAAAAGTGACAATTGTAATTGATCGTTTCGAAATTCTATTACAATATTGTTGTTTTAAAAAATACTGACATTGCTGTTTGAATTAAGTAAACATTTCATTTAATAATTTCCCTGCAAATGTCTGTTCCGGACAGAGTAATTAATATTCTTGAAACAATAATTTAAAGGCTGCTTTTACATTCCTTCCTGATATTATTATATCATCTGTTATCACTTATCACAGTTAGGGATTTTAATGTAAAGGGTTTAATTGATTCTTCAAAAAATTTCGGTCACTGAATCGTCAGATTCGTGAATGAAATTACAAAGACTTACAGCCAATTATTCTCTTTCAACTAAAAAAAATTATTTAAAAAAATTAAAAAAAAATCAATTTAATTGAAAATTTTGTTTTTGACGTGATAACGTCTTATAAATTGATGAACGCCAGCTGCACGCACGAAAAAGTGCCACGTTCCGCCTGAGCTGAGCGTGCAAGCGAGAGCGCGGAACAAGCGTTCGGCTTGTGACGTTATCACGAAAATTTTCGTTCGTAAACCGATTTTCCAGACAACCAATTTTTTTTTTAGCAATTGTCGGACAGAATGGAGGTATAAAATCTCTATTGGCATTTATTTTATTTTTATTAATGACATGAAAATGATAGGCCACAATACCTTAATACCTTTGTTATAATATGTGTTGGTTTGTCGGCTCTTGCAAACGGGAGCAACTGCTTAAAACACACCAGTTTTGGCACTTATTATTTTAAAGTACCTGGGCGACCGAGTTCTGCTCTGGTGAAAATAGAGAATGCTCATTTAATAGTATAGGAAAGTTCATACTAATCCATGAATAGTACCTACTTATTCCATGCTGCCATGATAGTAAGTACTTACTAATTCCATATTGCCATGTCATTATTCATTATCTTGTGCTAAACTTTAGGCGACCGACCTCTGCTCGGGTGAAAACAGAGAAAACGAATTTTCCCAGATATGAGATCTAGCTAGATCGATTTTTCGCCCTCGTAAACCCCCCTATGTGGCAAATTTCATCGAAATCATTAGAGCCGTTTTCGAGAACGTGATTATAAATATATATCTATGTACAATATAGGATAATCATAAAATGATAATATGGTCGTAGTACTTTACAAAACCATCGCAAATATTGATGTGATCGAAGCAGAAACCAACATATTGCTCTGATAAGGTGATGCTCGTTTAGGATAAAACACACTTAAAATAAGACTCGGAACTAGGTGTTCCGAGTCTTATTTTAAGTGTGTTTTATACCAGAACAGTGAACAAAATCTGTCTTTGATAAAAATGCATATATATATATATATAAATAATTATAAATGTGTGCAATGCTCGGTCTTCCATTATGGCCAACTCGGAATATTTGGCCCGCTTTGTGCTCACCCCCTCATGCGTGAATGCAATGCAACGCGTTTAATTGTGAAAAATTAATTAAATTCCCTGTTTTCGATTCGAATGTATCTCTTTTTTGGTTCCTACAAAATATATGAAAGTATTCTGAATGAAAACAAAAGAAGACATTTTGGAAAAAGTGGCAATAGAAGATTCCTCAGTCATAAATCTCTATTTAAAACTTGCTTATTAACCGACTTCAAAAAAAAGGAGGAGGTTCTCAATTCGTCGGAATATTTTTTTTTTTTTTTTATGTATGTTCCCCGATTACTCGAAGACGGCTGGACCGATTTGAAAAATTCTTTTTTTGTTTGAAAGGGTATACTTTCAAGTTGGTCCCATTGTCATTTGGTCACGATCTCATGATGGGATCTTGGAGAAATCGAGGGAACTCTTCAAATATTAAAGGCACATCTATAGCGATTTGGGTATTTTTGATGAGCAGTTGAGATAAGGCTATTGTAACTTAGATAAATTACAAGCCAACCCACCAAAAAGTGAAAAAAAAAACTTTTTTACAAAAAACACAACCGACTTCCAAACTACAAAGTGAAAAATAACTTTAATTTCGGAAGTCGGTGTCAAAAAACTAAAATACTGATCGGATCTAAAGACAAAAAAGATTCTGATCTGATTAAAAGAGTGTCCGTGGAGTTTCTTGCCCGTTCTTCTCCATAGGTACCTACTACGCTTTGGAATGGGCAACTAGCTTCATTTTTCTGACTGACCGACCCCTTGACAATTCAAAAGTACCTGTAATTGGTTTATTTGAAATAAATGCTTTGAGTTTGAGTTTGACACCGACTTCCGAAATTAAAGTTATTTTTCACTTTGTAGTTTGGAAGTCGGTTGTGTTTTTTGTAAAAAAGTTTTTTTTTAAGCATTAAAATTATTTTGAAATTGATGAGCTTGGAGTTGCTCTACAATCTAGAGTATGTGCTATTTTAAACAGTGCCTGGATTATAGCCCCGACTGGATTTCCCCGTTGGTTCCGTGATCGCAAGCGCGACTGCTGAGCTCGATTTCCGGGGGTCCTGAGTTCGATTTCCAGGTCGGGCAAAGTGTTATTGGGTTTTCCCATTAGGAATTTATTAGTTACAGCCCGGAGTTTGTAATTTGGTGGTATGATACTCTCGTGCGTTCCGTACATTCTGACTCACGTAAATCGTAATTTTAAACTTTATGAATACAAGTACATAGATATTTTAAACTTCGAAGTTCAGCAGAGGATCGGACCATCAATAGACTCCTGTACGCACCCCTTATTAATATGGTCTGCAGAAGGTTTCATGGTTGTTCAGTTCCCGTGAAACTAACTCTTTTTAAGGCCTACTGCCAAATATTTTACACCAGCAGTATTTGGGATAACCATACCCTAAAAGCAGACAATGGCCTGCGCATTCAATACAACAATGCCTTCCAGGCGCTGTTGAGGCTTCCACCGTACTGTAGTGCGTCAGGTATGTTCGCTGATGTGCACACTGACGACTACTTTGCGATAATGCGGAAGAAAGTTGCCTCAGTAATATCCCGGGTGAGGGGGAGCAGCAACAGCATTCTGAGGGTTTTTGCAGAGGCTGGATGGGCCTACAATGGGGAGGTTTACCAAGCTTCATGTTGGCAACAAAGCTTGTTAAACCTTCCTGTTATTATAATTTTTATTTTTAACCGACTTCCAAAAAGGAGGAGGTTAATATGTTCGACGCGTATGTTGGTTTTTTTTTTATGTATGTCCACCGATTTCTCCGTCAGTTGTGGACCGATTTTAAAAATTCTTTTTTTGTTTGAAAGAGTATGCTCTCGAAATGGTCCCATATAAATTTTATTAACTTTGCTTTGACAGTTTTTGAGTTAGCTTCAATAATACGTACTTTTTCCCACTTAGTATGTGGATGATATGATAAGTTCCTGCCACTGATATTTACATAGCAGGTAGTGGTTTTCGAATTTGTGTGGGGTAGGTACCTACCACAACTAAAAAGTGAAAAATAAAAACTTTTTTACAAAAAAAAACAACCGACTTCCAAAAAACACTACAAAGTGAATAATAACTTTAATTTCGGAAGTCGGTGACAAAAAACAAATATTCAAAACCAAAGACACCGACTTCCGAAATTAAAGTTATTTTTCACTTTGTAGTGTTTTTTGGAAGTAGGTTGTTTTTTTTAAGTCATAAGTCATAAGTCATTTATTCATTTGTTTAACATAGGTGTACAATAGTAATGGTATTTAAAGATAAAGTGTTCGCTATGTTATACCAGAGGGCGTACAAATGTTTGTAATTGAGTAATTATTGAATTAAATAAGTCTGAACAATAAAAAAACAATTATAAAAAACCACACATTTCATAATACAAATTAATTAATAATAAATAGCAATAGAAATCAATGTCAAAATAAAAAATAAAATACAAATGTCAATACAGTGCATGACAACACACAGACTGAAAACAAATAATAAGGATATGTCATTAAACAATACTAAAGTTAACATACAAAAACTGATGTCAATAATACTAATGTCAATAAATAAAATAAAAAAGTAAAAAAAAAAAAGTAAAAAGTTTTTTCTTTCTTCTTTTTGTGTTCCTGCATGTTATCTAATATCTACTAATATAGTTTTTTAAGTCAGATGTGATACGAACACCCTATGGGTCTCGATGCCTAACAATAAAATATTTTTATTTTTATTTATTTTTTTATTCGTGTTCCTTTGGCACTCTGCTCCGGCGTACCTAACTCGAACACTCCTACCAGCCAGGTAGCTGTCCAGCATCCATCTGAGGTTCACAGGGCAACTTTCCTCAGCCAGTCTGGTCCTGATTGTCGGCCACCATGCGCTGGCTCCTTCTATGTCGAATAAGACAACAGTGATCAGCTAGTTCAGCTTTGTTTTGATATATTGTATCATGGTATAGAGGGAGTTCTCGGTGTTTTTCTGGGGCATGAAACCATACTGACGAGTATTTAACCGCAGGATCAGATGCCACTTCAATCTTGCTACTAGCATTTTTTCTAATATTTTGCCTAGGATTGGTAGGACGCCGATCGGCCTGTAGGATTTTGGGGTGGTGTAACAATCCTTTCCAGGCTTTCGGAGTATCACCACTGTGACCACCTTCCAGGCCCCGGGAAGTGGCCCTGCTCGAGGCACTTGTCCCAGAATATGGCTTGGGTACAGATATCGGCTGTGAGACCGTCCGCCCCGGGGACTGTACTACTGAATTTCTAAGTTTAAAATACCAATGTAATTACTGTATGCGTTTTATTTTAAAACATAAGACATAAATCTACTAAGTAATAATTGAACTAACTATATACAGAGGAAAAAATAAAATAAAATATAGTAACAAATCATTGGGCATCAAAAAATTCATCCGAATCGCTGTCGGTGGGAAAGGTGCCCAAAAGGCTGGCAGCATTGCCACGTTGTATGGCAATGCTAATTCTTTGGCCTAAAAATTGGCCAACCCTTTGGTCACGTGAAGAGTCGACCAACCGCTTGGCGATGTCCCGGAATAATCGATGAGCACTCGGACCCCATGGCCCTAGTGTTTCAACCCCAAAGGGTTCAAAAATATAGCTACCGGTAAGGTTGTTATATTTGCGCCGTTTGAGGTTTTCTGCACCTGCAGCAGCCGCCCCAGCACAACTCGCCGTGCTAGGAAGATGGGATGACGCGAGGGTGTCGACACAGGTTGCGTCCCACACCAAAGGCCTACCCAACTTCCAAGGCATTATGGTCATTCCGTCTGGCCTCTTCCCATCGTCGCGTGCCAAGCCATTGGGTTCTAAAACAGCTGGCACCCCGGCGGTGACAAGAGCCCGACGGATTATGTCATTAATGCTTGCGTGTCGTGCCAACCGACCGGCGCTCTTGCTGCAGGAAAGGCCATGGTGTCCGAGGCGGTCGACTGCTTCACCGCACTGACAGCGGTGCGGAGCCCCGCAAGGAGCGCCCAAACGCAGGCTTGTAGCGAGCCGGAAAGTGGTGTCACCCAGCATAGTGCCTATGTTGGGTGACGGTAGCGCCTGAAGCCAGAGGCCCGACTCCCATTCCCCCACAGCCAGTAGGCGTGCACGCTCAGCAGTATTGGTGGACGTATTAAAGAGGTTATTCCGTACCAACCTGCAGAGCGGCTCATCCCACTGTCTCTGGGAAGACGGGTTCTCAGGCTGCTCCGTATTCGGGCAAGCCACTTTCCAGGCGTTCATGGCATCAGTCAAATACGGCACTTCAGAGTCAACCTGAGAAACGGTTAAGATTCTTTTGGTTAACTTGTCGGTGCTGTGGACCGAGGACAGGAACGCCGGTAAGCTTATACTAGAAATTTTGCGGACGCCGAGCCCACCAAAACGAATGGGTAGTGTGGCTTGCAGCCACGCGCGGTCGTCCAATGCCACATTTATGATTGATGTTAAGGTGCTTAGATCACATTTAGATTACTGTATTTAAAAACAAGCATTATAATCTATAGGATTTTGGTATTGCAGGCGGGGACAAACAAAAGTTACACCAAAACTTCTATAGATGCTTGTTTTTCTCTTTTCAGTTATGAGTTTTTGCAGTCGGGTTTTTTGTTTTTTTTTTTTAATAATATTATATATTTTATTTAAAACTTTTTAGTTTTATTAATATATAAATATGTATATATATTTGGAATTGACTCATTACCAACTTTTATTTGATACCAATAATGTGTTTTTTAAAACTACCCCTCACTTTTTTGTATTTGCAGATGCAATATATGTATAGCTTATGTCACTCCCACTATTAAGACGAACCTAACGACACCTCATATGTTAAAATCCATCAAGCCGTTTAGGCTATAGACCGTGCCAAAGAAATAGACAAACATACATACTCTTGATAAGGATATTAAAGTTTAAAATTTAATTTTTTTAAACAATACTTTACATCGGTATTTTAAACTTCGAAGTTCGGTAGTACAGTATAGAAATACTAGTGCTGTGACATTCTGGTTTCTAATTAGCGATTAAACTTTAATAATCCATAATCCACAATCCAGCCATAATCTCACGCACGTACCTAACTTCGGCAATATTTTCAAAGGCACAGGCCTAAGATAGATAGATAGGATAGTAGGTATCTATTTAACCTCACATAATAATCATTATAAGTTTCATAAGTAGGTTATTCATAACACATAAAGGTATGTTTTCTCTGTAATTTCATAACGTCTCATGTTTAGGAGAGCAATTAGTTGAAGAATTTAAAATTAATTGGTCTTTAAATTAACCATTATACTCCGAGTTTGAGGAAACAGGGTTTAATTGCACTTAATTTATTATACGGTGTGTTTTGAGGTTAAAATAGAACTTGGCTATTAGACTTGGGTGTTTTAAAGGGCATAGAGAAATCGGGTGGGTGTAGTATTGAATAGTTTACTTTACTAATTGAATACGACAGTTTTGACGTTTTTGTGTGCTTTGGAAAAGATACACTGTGACTTTCAATAAACATAAATACAACGTCATAGAAACGAACAGAATGTATTTAATGCCTTAAGCTTTGGTTTTAGCTAGGAGAGCGGTAGCCCCCATATAGCGTCTGCAACTTTTTCCGGCTAATGACGTCACTGAATAGCTTATTTATCAAAGTTCGTAAGTTGGTGTGTTTTCCTGGAGAGCTTTTTTGACACCGTATAAAATAAAACCCTGGTGCCATCAGTTGGTGTGTTTTCCTAGAGAGCATTTTTGTGTGTGTTTTACTAGAGAGTATTTTTGATGTGTTTTCCAAGAGAGCACACAAACAGTTACAACAAAATACCTTGTGATATATTACAGTTAACTGAAAGTAAATTTAAAACTCACATTAAAAGTACTCTTTATAAACAAGCATATTAAAAATTAGAGGATTATATTCTAGATAAGAATGCTTGGAAGCATGCTGGTCTAGCTCCATAGGACAATTTAGAGTCTAGACAAAATCAAACTGGTTGCTAATTTAATTGTGTAATTAAATATTATAACATTATTATTATTTTTTTTACATTCTGTGATTACTCACACACTGACTAATTAGTATCACTTGTAATTTTTTTAGGAATATCTTATAGGTACCTACTTTTACAATGCTTGTAAATATGTGAACACCATGTATCCATTACATAATTATTATTTTTTCTGTCATTGCTTCATTTTTAATTACCTATTGCAGTATAGTAATGTTATTCCAGGTGCATCGTCTTCACATATAATTATATAATCAATGTATACAAAATATTGTAAAACATTTTAAAAGAGTAACGGTGGAGTTTCTTGCCCATTCTTCTCCATACGAAAACTACCTTTTGGAAGGGGCGACTAGAATCAATTCTATTTTTTGTTTTTGACGTTCAAAAGTGCCTTTTTGTGCCTAATTGAAATAAATTATTTGACTTTGACTTTGAAGCATTTTTGGTGTGTTTTCCTAGAGAGCATTTTTGGTGTGTTTTCCTAGAGAGCATTTTGTGACACGGTATAAAATCAAACCCCGTTGCCATCATTTTTATGACAGCCGTTACTGCGGCCGTTATGCAGCAGCCACCGCTCTTCCAGAAACTGTTGCTTTGAACGTTTGCATATTGCATCGGTTCTGAATCCGAGAAAGGACGGTCCAACACGTAGCGGTCCAATCCACCTCAAAAATAAATGTAAACATTGACAAAAATTCTTTTAATTGTCTGCAAACTTTGTTTTTTGTATTTGTATGACGATTTGCGCACTAGATCCGAATTCCATTCGTCCAGTATTTTGTTGGTCCATCATTTCAAAGATTCGATTTTGATAAAATAAATTAAACTCTTATTCTTAGCACTATAATATTCAAATTCGAACGTAGGTACATCCTTGTGTCCAGATGAGAATCTGCTAGTTGGATTTCGAATTGTGCACGAGCACTTGAATATCATTCGAAATGATCATAACATTAATATGTTTATTGTGTGACCTTCTCTCTTCCTGTGTCGTAAAAGATATGTCGAAACCTCAATCTGCCAAACATGAATTATTCCAATATTTTCTCACAATATTTTTTGAACCGGTTTCTTAAGGAAATCTACGTTGAGCGTTTGATGTTTACCTTTTATGGATTCAAAATGCAAAACTCAAACTCAAACTCAAATCATTTATTTCAATTAAACCATTTACAGGCACTTTTGAATTGTCAAGGAATCGGTCAGTCAGAAATAGGTATGAAGCTAGTTGCCCATTCCAAAGCGTAGTAGGTACCTATGGAGGAAAACGGGCAAGAATCTTCACGGACACTCTTTTAAATAAAAAATTGTTACAAAATATTGGTTACATCATTCATGTTGAAATTATACATGTGAGAACAATGTAGAAAGACGTGCACATGAGAAGCGTTCGTAATAAAAAGATAAAAAAGAACAATTCAAAAAATAAAAAATAAGCCCTGTCAGCTAAGAGATGACCAGTCCCAACTGACGGCGCTCGTTCACGAACATGACGCATGGATTCACCATTCAGCTCAACCATTTTGAAGGGAGCTAAATGATCCAACACACGCGCCACCATCAGCGAAACATTTGAGTGAGCATGACATACTCACAGCCGCCAGGGCACATTCAAGTCAATGCAAGACATATTACCCGGTAAATGGTAACTCTTTAGTACATAGTGCTCACATAGTGTGCTATGCAATTATATAATACAAAAGAGATTGAGTTTATACAATGCAAAGATGGTCTTACAATCTTCAGCAGCTCCAACAGTATTTGCAAATGTTAATCAATTAGTTGTGGTTGTGGAGCAGGACCAGCATTGAGCCAAGCATTTTTATCAGTGATGTAATCCCCCAACGTATAATATGCCTGCCTGCATAGTGTGCGTTTTATACAAGATTTGAATTTCGTCTCATTCAGTTGAAGTATTACGGTAATTCCTTTTAAGGTAGTTTTAATTGAGACCTAATATGACTGCTGAAATCTACAACTTATTTTAAAGAACTTATTTCTAAGTATCGTTATTTGAAAATAAATTCGTTAAATAAATCTAGACTAAACTTTCCGAGTCAGTTATCGGAATTATAATAAGAACTGACACTAAATGAGCGTCGCCTTCATAAAGAGCGAGAAAACGGGAAATCTTAAAACCTTAACTTGTTCTAATTCAATTTATCCATTAAATCTAAACTGAATTATAACAAAAGTTAACCTCCTCTCAGAACTGTTAAATCTTTTCGAGATAAGACCCCATTCTTCGGAATAAAGTTCCGGGAAAAAACTAAAGAGTCGTCTTTAAAAGAAAAACATTTTTATTTTCCGTCTTATATTTGGGCACGACGCATTTCGTGTACACTTTTCCGTGCAAATATTTTAACCTACAAAAAGAAATACAGCGATTTGATTAAAATTGTTTACTTAGGAGCAACAAATGGACGGTCTTTTGCTCAGTATTTTTCATCGGCCGAAATTAGGGTTTTTCACGGGGTACCCTCCAGATGTAATTACTCTATTGGGCTGGTAAAAGCCCCTTTTAGGCCCTTAGGTTGCGTTTTTGAAAAGGGCAACAGGGCAACATATTGCGACGTGTGTTGAATATGTTTGAATTACATTGAATATTGGGTTCAGGAAGATGGTTTGGACCAATGACGTGGTAGTTTTTTGGATGGATGGTAGTTTTTATACCAATTTTTTTTGCAATGATTAACATTAAAGTGATTAAACAGCTGTATATTATTTAAAAAAATATTTTCGTATTCATCTTCACAAGGTTCTGGTAACACCCAATTTTTGCCTTAAATAATCATAACTTTCAATAGAAGGAGCTTAATTCTCTTTCGTGTTTTACGATTAAATGTTCTCAAAAGAATATCTGTAGCTCTAATCGACAAAACGTATTGTTTTTTGGTCTTGTACCAGCATCTAGATAATTATCGTCATTATTCACAACTTTTTTCAACCTCCAAAGGGTTTTACATGGATTAAAAAGACTTATGCTATTTTAAGAATACTAACTATACAGTGTGGCTGGGACATCGACGCGAAAACTGTTACCATGGGTTTAGTACATGATTCTGAAACCCCCTACGTTGAAATTTTTCGTCAGTAATTTTAAAAAAATCTGCTGTTTTAAAGAAAAGTGCAATACCCACGCGATCAAATGTATGGAAAAGCTGTTTTTTTTAAATAAGCGACCAAAAATTTCAACGCAGGGGGTTTCAGAATCATGTACTGAATCCATGGTAACAGTTTTCGCGTCGATGTCCCTGCCACCCTGTATAATGTTCATGAAAGTTTTACCTACGTCAAACAGTTAAAATTCGAGGAAATTCTCACATCATTTAAAACTGCATGCGAAAGTTTTACTAAAGCTAGTTGGCTAACGGAAAATTTTACTTCAATCACCGACTTAATCTTTATTAGCTCGTTAACTCCTCTTTTGTGTAATATCTGGTCATGGATGGCAATGTACTTTGTGTTTTCAACCAGTTGAGAGATAGGGGAAGAATATTAATATGGTTGATGCCAAGATAGCTTAAAGAGTGTATTGACAGAATGATGGTATTTGGTCTGCCGAATAGGTACTGCTTACCCGAATGGATAGAGTTTAAAGATATCAGCATCGAAACCAGCCAGAAGTGCAGTGTGCTATACAAAGGTTGCTGATGAAGCTGAGGGCGATGAACAGGAATGCGCGTCCGCTGCATGCTGGTGGTCAGGATACCCGTTTAAGCCATGGGTGCTGGCTAGATCTGTGACTCGCCTCACAAAAACTTGGGGGAGTTATAATGATGACGTCACGCTGAAGTAGTTTCACGAAGGCTGCGCTGACGTTCAAACTCGGGGTCACCAATATAGAGGTATGAGGAACAGGGTGTAAAGTTCACTCCATCCTCCATAGAAAAAGGAGGATCCTCCGACCAGACGGGTGTCGTGTCTGGGGGGGTACTGCCCAACGATTGATGTTGGGGAAGTTATATGTATGCTGATCGCGCGATAAACTCTGTTTCCGCGATGCAGAGAGAGACGTCAGGATTTTTTGTGACGTCAGTTATTTGACGCGTTGTTCATATGTGGCGATGTAGAAGCCACCACAAGCCCAAAGAAGCGATGGATGGATTGCGTGAAAAATGGTATGAAAAATTATTAATTGGGCAAAGAACACGGAAACGGTGATCGAAGCTGCTTCCCTGTTTAATTATTTATTTACCAAACACTGGTTTACGTAAATAAAGCTGGAAATTTATTTATTAAAAGGTAGCTTCACAGCTGACAGTAAGTATAACGTTATTATTATTCTAAACATTACGCCAATTACGAAGTACACAGAAAAATATGAAATATAGAGAGTGACACAATTATTAATATTTATAGTGTGTGCGGGCGTGTATCTGTGTGGTGTAGGTGTTGTAAATGTGTGTGAAGGTGTGTGTATGACTGTGTACGTATGACTTAACTGGCACTACTGAGTTCGCTAGGTATCGGGCGTTTGATGGAGGATGTGGATAATTTATTTTTTAAGTATGTTCCCTGTGGTATTGAAAGGATCCAATGTTGGGAATTTATCATTATATAATGCAGGTAGACGCAAGAATGGTGATATCTTTAGATAATTAGTGGAGGCCGATGGTACTGATAACAAAGTAGTATGTCTGGTACGTCTGAGTGGGACGTTAAAGTTTATTCTGCTGAGCAGTTGTGGACAGTCAAATTTATTGTTAAATATGTTAATAGGGATAGATTTATGAATAAGTTACAATTTCTTTTAAAACTGCCTAAGAAAGTTACTAAGTATTTCTTTTACCTTACTAAATGTCTAGTTTAAAAGTCTGTGGTTAAAGTTAAGTACCTAAACGGACTTGCGGCTATAAAGGTAAGGTATCCTAGAATATATAAAAGCGAGGTCGGTCGATACAGAATATTTTAGGTAAGGTTTGGACACGTAATTGTAACGAATTCTAGTACGAGAGATAAGAATAAAAAGGTAGAATTTGTTTGTTATATTTTGTGTTTTGGGGTTGTCCAGAAATAATGATGTTACAATAAGATCACACTTGCTCCAATAATTTATTTTTAACCGACTTCCAAAAAGGAGGCTTTTTTTATGTATGTCCACCGATTTCTCCGTCAATTGTGGACCGATTTTGAAAATTCTTTTTTGTTTGGTCCCATATAAATTTTATTAACTTTGCTTGGATAGTTTTTGAGTTAGCTACAAAATACGTTTTTTTTTCCCACTTAGTATGTAGATGATATGATAAGTTTCTGTCACTGGTAGCAGGTAGTGGTATTCGAATGTGTGTGGGGTAGCTACCACAACTAAAAAGTGAAAAGTAAAAACTTTTTACAAAAAAAAAACAACCGACCTCCAAAAAAAAAACACTACAAAATGAAAAATAACTTTAATTTCGGAAGTCGGTGGCAATAAACGAAAATACAAAACCCAAGACACCGACTTCCGAAATTAAAGTTATTTTTCATTTTGTAGTGTTGTTTTTTTTTTATAAAAAGTTTTTTTGCCTACATAATTGTAGCGTAGATCTTTCAATGCCCTACGGGTCCTATACAATAATGGTTTTAGGATGCTGTTGGGGTTGCCTTGCTTTTGCTGTGCATCAGGTATGTTTGCTAAGCCCAGCACGGACTGCTTTAGGGCAATAGTAAGAAAAAGAGTGACGTCCCTGATGCGCCGCATGCGGGGCAGCACCAACAGCCTTCTGAATACTATTTTGGGAAGGGTTGATTACCCTATTGTGAGGCACTGGAACACCGTGCACGGATCCGCAGGTACCTTATATAATATTAAATAGCGAAATTGTAAATAATAATCGTAATAAATAAATCCTATACTGTTAAAATAGCAATATTTGTGACTGCCTCGATGGTCTATTGATCGCAAGCGCTACTGCTGAGTATGAGGTCCTGGGTTTGATTCCCGGGTCGGGTAAAGTGTTATTGGGTTTTCCCATCTGGAATGTTTCAGTGGCAGCCTGGAGTCTGGATTCGTGCCCGGTTGATGGCAATAGACTCGCCCCCTATTACATGGGACTTAAACATAACTAGCGAAATGTGGGTGTACTATAGGTACACCTCTGCCTAACCCTTCGGGGATTACAGGCGTGATGTTATGTTATTTGTATATATGTTTTTTTGTATATAGATTTGTATTCACGTTCTCGAAATCAGCTCTAACGATTTCGATGAAAGTTGCAATATAGGGGTTTACGGGGGCGAAAAATCGATCTAGCTAGGTCTCATATTTGGGAAAAGTAATTTTCTCCGTATTTTCACCCAAGCAGAACTCGGTCGCTCAAAGTTTAGAACAAGATAATGAATAATGACATGACAATAATGACATTAGAATAATGACATGGCAGCATGGAATTAGTAAGTACCTACTATCATGGCAGCATGGAATAAGTAGGTATTATAGGTACATGGATTAGTATACAATTAAATGAGCATTCTCTATTTTCACCAGAGCAGAGCTAGGTTGTCCAGGTACTAATTAATAATTTACTAATATAGTTGTCGGAGACGGGTATGTGATTCTTTCGTTATTATCAGCGATATTTTATCGGGATATTATAAATTGCATATCAAATAAATAATCGCCTATCAATACATACTCATCATTTATATTCTTATTTACATCTAATAACTTACTTCACTACAAATAAACTAAATGTTTAACAAAACTCAAACTGCAGATAAAACGAAATTATACATCAATATAACATTACTTTTTTCCTCATAATGCAATACTGTTAAATTTATTTTTGTACAAAAATACTACATACATAGCATAAATACTGACTGCACAGCAAATTTTCCATATTTCATAGCAAAATAACTATCCCAGTCGCATATTAACCAGTAAGTAAAACAAAACCTGTTCATAATATTTGTCTTAATTTTCAAGAAGCTACGAGTATGCTCGGCAAATTTAATGATTATTATAACAAAAAAATCCTTTTACATTGCATTATTTCTAAAAGCAGAACAAATTAACTGAATAAAAGGTTGGCGGCTTCGCGCGCTTTTTCGTCACTGGAGTGCAGAGTGGCGCGAGCGAGTAAGATAGAGATAGCGCTAGGTCGTGTCGTCGGGAGTGTGACATGACATTTACTCAAGATTGGGACACTTTTGATGGTTACAAAAAAAACGCTTTCGCATATTGGAGAGTTGCTTTGCCCACCCAACAAACCGCCTGGGTCAACGGAAAATGCACCTGCCCCATTTTTTTTAAGAACTATATGTGCAAGCATATCATCGGACTTGCGATCCGACTCAAGTACGTGGCGCCACCTGCAGAAGCTAAAAATGTGCCTATTGGGCAAAAAAGGAAGCGTGGACGCCCCGCGAAAGCAAGACCCGCTTTAATAATTCAATAAATTACAATTTTGTATCTAATTTTATATTTTTTTTGCTGATCTCATTATGTGGTAATTAATAAATAATAAGACGACTGTGACTAATAAAATGCTGTTTTATTTAGAAAAACTGCTGTACATAATATAAAAATAGAAGCTATATTTAAAAGAAAAAGAGTTAACATGTATAATGTGACTGAAAGGTTGACTGGTAGAAAATGCCTGTGGCATTAAGTCCGCCTCTGTACATTTCTGTGCTTGAAGTATTAAATAAATAAATAAAATAAATAAATGTGCATTAAGATTATTAGCTGTGCATTGATGAAAAAGCTTTTGCTTTAGGAAAAATCGCTGTACGCTGCGAAAATAAATTGTAGTGTGTTTAGTGATATTTTGAGTTGAATATTTTGCTGTGCAATCAGTAATTTTGATGGGAATTCGGAATCTTATTGCGTAGAAAAAGGATATTTTTTGATTTGCGTTTAAATACTACCCTATTTTATCTACTGTGGGCGTAGTGTGGGTAGTGTTGGTTAATGCGCAATAGAAAAACCGTTTGCAGTTCAGATCACATTATAATTCACTATCTAATTAATCAATAATCACACTAGCTAAATTATACACACACTGGGTGTGACGGCGTTTATTAAAATCACAACACAATGATCCCAAATTACAATTAATACAATAACTGAGCAAAACGAATCGAGAACAGTTCCGCGATGTCTTGACTCCGATGCGATCCGAAGCTGAATCCCTCCTCGCCGTGGCCTTAAAACATCACGACTCTGTAGAAGCGCGCCTTTGGTGTGGGTAGATCACTTGATGTCACCAATGGCGCGCTTGCGATTCGTTTCGTGTCCGTACTAATGACCGGATCCGACTTAGTTATTTGTACATTTACTAGCAATGTATGGAATGTTTTATTCTGAATTAAATAATCTCACTAGGTATACCTACAAATATTCTGAGGTTTTGCGTCCTGCCTATAGGCAGGACGAAAGCCTCAGAATATTTGTGTTATTTGTGTATTTTTGTGTTTTGTGTATTGATCAGTGATTGACTCGTTAGTCTGGCTAGGCTGTTGTTCCTTCTCTTAATGAATTGTTTTATTACCGACACTGTCGAGATATGGAAAACCTACTCTAAAAAGAAACACACCACCAATAACTCAAAATATCTTAACAAAATAATTTCAATTTATTACGTAACGATTTTTTGTATGTCACCGCTGGGTTCCGCAGAATCACGTGCGGACAATTTATCTCTTCCCGAATATTCAGTCATGGAAATTGTGGAAAAAGTGCTTCGGCTGTTCTCTCTTTGGGAACACAGTTATATTAAAAAAAGTTCCAACTCAATATCGGGACTATTGGCGATTGGGACAGCAGGTGTTTTGATAAATGGTAAGAGCTACGTTGAAATTATGGGACAAGGGAAAAGGTTTCAAAAAGGAAACTGAAATAGATTTATTTTTTGGATTTTTTTTGTTGACGGTATTTTTCGTAATTCGGTTTATTTTATCACAATCATGTTGCTTTGGTATTTCCCAATTTGACAGAAAAAATACAAAAAAAAAACCTGGTACTCCGGGAGTGCCGACAAGTGACAACTTGAACAAGATTGCCTTGGTGGAAGAAAAATACTTGTATAGAACATTGGTCCGTAACATTATCTAAATAAAGAGCACAATCGCGTTTACAAAAAAAAATACTTCCGAAACCTTTAAAGTAAAAATACTTGCATAGAACATTGATCCGTAACGTAATATAAATAAAGAGCACAATCACGTTTATAAAAATGAGGTGTCGGTAACGGTGTCGCGAGTTCAATTGTTTTTTTTTCCATCTCAAAAATGCCCAACGTGCCTAAAGAAGTTTTCACTTCAGAAAATTGCTTTTTTACGCCAACCGATGTTCAGAAAATATCATCCAATTTCAATAAGACACCTTAAAAAATCATGAAACCTTAGTAAATTAGACTGTACCTATGTTACTAGTAATCAAAAATAAATACAACACGCTTTAAAGACTACCAAACCCGATCGACATAACGACCATTTGATAGAACGATTCAGATCCGAATAAAAAAACTCCGAAACTCGAATATAAAAAAAGAGTACAACCATAAAAATGTAGGTATTAAAACGTTCTGGTAATAAATTATTTATGGATTTACTCGGTTCCGTTCCCTTGATAAAAGTTTCATGAAACCTCCGAACGTATGGGTTTTTCTAACCATAACATGTAAGCACGTATTACTTATCAATACGATAGATATATTTAAGGGCCATATTTTTTACAAAGTTGATGATTTCGGGATTCATTGCTGTGTAAAAGAAAATGGAGTGAAACGGAAGTTTATTTTTCTTGTGAGGTTTTGCTGGGGTTGCGGAAATGGCAGTAGGTGTGTGGAATCTGGGGCATTTACATTTATTAATGAACTAAAATTTTTGCTTTGATGATTGTTTCAAGATAGACGTTTTAACTACCTTCCTCCTTCTACTTACCTATCTGACCTCACACTTTTTAGCCCATAATGACCCACAGCTGACCAAAGGCCTCTCTCTGTCTTTTCCACACACGTCTGTCCTCTGCCGTTGCGGGTCAATTTTTTCGGTAGGAGTCAAGTTTAGTACCTAAATCATCGTCATCATTTCAGAAGAAAGACGTCCACTGCCGGACATAGGCTCCCCCAATCACCACCACTTCAACCGGTTCTGTGCTTCCTGCATCAAGCGGATTCAGTGTGTCCAGTGTATCCAGCTTGTCTTCCAACGCTACGTCTTCCGGTACGTGGTCGCCACTATTTCAATTTCGGCCCCATCAGCCATTTGTTAGCAATTTACCCTGCCCACTGCCACTTAAGTTTGGCAATTCTTCAGGCTATGTCGGTACCTAAATAGATTATATTATTATTCTTTGTATTTTGTTGCTTTTCCCAAGTAAAACAAGTCAACACAAAATAATTAATCACATAAAAACACATTCTGTCACCCTTCGATAATCTAGTCAAAATTTTGTTGCCCCTAATTATACAGAATGGGGCTTGACGCTATCGAACACGATCCAATATAAAATTCCAATTACTGGCCATCGTTAGAATATAAATTCCCGATATTCTTTGGAATAATCTGATGTAAAAGAACTGGGAATGCTGGATAAGGCTTGTTTATTTTTCCAGGGGATTTATTTTTTATTTTTATAGAATTGCTTTAAGTGGTTTCTTCAACCTTAGTTTTGCTAACTTTAAGCTTTATCACCTGCTTGAAGAATAAGGAAATGCTTCGTGAAAATATGAAGTATCTCTCTCTAAAAATGTGAGAGACATGTCTTCCCGCATTAATTCCAGTAGGTGATGTTGTCAGCTTCTACCTTCTTATCCCTGGTCCTCCCTATTTATTCATTCCTTAGTTTTCGGAGACTTTGCAGTATACGAGATATTTGAGGTTTATTTATTTATTTATTTAAAGGCTTACCAACTAAACACATACACAGCATTAACACAAAGTCTCTGTCAAATGTAGATCTCGCATGTATCTAAATTACAGGAAAGCACGACATTATCAATTAGCATACTAGAACATTAAACCACAAACCGCTCAACGCGCCTAAATAAATTTAAAAACATCAAATAATATAATAGTAATAAAACAATTTCAAATAATAATAAAACAATTACAAAAACAAAAACAATTACAGGTTTCCAGATTAAGTCTTATTTATAATTATTAATAAGCCAATTAATGTTTGTTTAAAAAGAGCAAGAGGTTGTGTTCTAAACGACTTGCTTTAACCTGCGAAACTTAGTTTTTTACTATTATATCAAAAAATAATATTTTTTTAGGGAGAAGCGTAAAAATTGATTCGCTGTTGCAATCTATAAAATACTTACCTAAGATCAAACCCGGAAATCCTGAACATAATATTCAAATCCCAATATTATTTATTCAATCTCTATGCAAACGCTCAATCACTCAACGCTCAACACACAAGGATAGTAACAATATCTCATCTTGCACATCGATATCCGTGGTCCATTGAAAGTGGGACTCTAACGAGGTTGAATGTATGCGCATACATTTCCCTCTCCCGATTGAATGGAACAACGTTTCGGATTTGTATGTTTGTTGGCTATGTTCGAGATAAAGATAAAATGTTCGATGGTTCATCAATCATGGATCTACATGGGCGGTAATGGTTTAAAGGTTTTGATCGTGATTAGCATGCTCGGTTTTGTAAATGCGTGGGAAATTCTGTTACAGTTTTCAGCTGAAATAAGAAAGAAAGAAAGAAATATAGGTTTATTTGTCACAGAAACACGTGTATGCATAAAAGACAAGAGTAATCAGAGAACAACAAAAAGTACATAATAAATCACGAGCATAAAATAGAAGTTAGTCGGCAGCTGCACGACATGACTGTGACAAGAAGGCTTCCATTCAGCATGATGTTGTGCTATGGGGAACCCACAGCACAGCGCTGAATTTCAGTGGTCACCCGAAAAAAGATGTACGAAAATCAAGTTAGGTTCAAATAAGTCACGTATTAGTACTTCTGAGTTTTTGTCGCACCTTCTCTAGAACTTAAATGAGGTAAACGAAAGAGGTCGACTCCCTAAGTACGAATGCGTAGTTAGACCGACCTGGGAATTAATGAAACTATGATTTGAAAGTTATACCCATTCCCGATGCAGTTATGCTCGTCCAAAAAAGTTGATTATGTGCAGTTCGCTCCGAAGCGTCGAACTACTTTCGAACGGGCTCGTATCTTTGTTCACGGACTTAGAGAGTAGGTAGGTAAAGTTGTTAAAAAATATAAGCCATCGATACGAAAAGAAAAAAATGGCAGTGGCACTTCGGGAGTGCAGACAGAAGTGAAAACTTGAACAAGATCGCCTTGGCGGAAAAAAATACTTGTATAGAACATTGGTCCGTAACCTTATCTAAATAAAGTGCACAATCTCGTTTACAATTCCTTTAAAGTAAAAATACTTGCATAGAACATTGATCCGCAATGTAATTAATATAAATAAAGAGCACAATCGCGTTTACAAAAATGAGGTGTCGTCATGGTGTCGCGAAATCAATGGTTTAGTCCCATCTCAAAAATGCCCAACGCGCCTAAAGAAGTTTTCATTTCACTTCAATACGACTTCTTTTAAGTAATGTAAATATTACAACGGATAATATTCTGGCTTCTGCGGTGTAATTGCGTAACACACTTACGTAAATTTTGACAATTCAACAATATTTTCAACGCGTGATTTACGTTGTCGAGCAGACTTTTTCTAGCATTCATGAAGCAATAGATTAGCAATTTCCTTCAAAATTCGTCGAATTGTGATTGAAAGTGAGCTTTGTAATTGAAGTTTTGTTCTAGTCTAAAATTATTGGACTGAAAAGGGCTAGAATTGTTATAAGAGTCTCTTTCAGTCTTCAAATTAAAGCATTGTTCTGTAAGTCTCTGATAGTTTGCATCTTCAAAGATAGCACGTAGCTTGCATCGCTGGACGAATTCGATTGAATCTCTAGTTTGCTGAACTATGTTACACAAGAAGATGTGTGTTCATGTTTGTTGCTGGTAACACGACACCTATTGCTTCGTTTGAGGGGTAGGGTTCCATTCAAATCAAAAGCACAGTGGGTCACGTCCACCTCTAATTTAACCCTACTTAAGTACTACGTATGTCACTGCAGGGATCCAGCAGAATATCAGCGTCAGGTAAATTTGTCTGAAACATGCTGAGCTGGACTCATATTTGGAGCAACCTTGAGACGCACACCCGCACCTTGTTTATTTGATTTGAAGTGTCACTCCATTTCTTTAAGTATATTTTTCATTTTTGTATATTGGCATTTTGTTAAGCTATTGCATAGCTTTTATCACGAGCTTTGAGCGCGGTGACCGAATCAAGAAATTCCGTAACGAAAAAAACCTAACACCCCCCACTCCGCCTACCATGTAATGACGGTTCCCATGACAACGTGATGTTGTCATGGAAACGTAATTTTTGTTTTATGTCATCACGTCATCATCCCAAGTGTAGCGTTGACAAATAGGAAGTATGGAGGTTACAAATGCTATGCAATAGTTTTACTGCGGCAGTACCCGAGTGCCACACGTTTTTTTTACATATATTCATGTAATTTGTTATCATTTAATTGTGCTTTTGTGTGTCTTTTGTGTGCACTGAATAAATGTTTTACTTGAGTGTTTTTACTTGAGTGAACAACTAGGGAATATAGTAAATGTGATACTTTTAATTTAAAATCACCTTTATCAGTTCCATTGGTAATCTAATCAAATTAAAAGCTTTATAATAAATTCCTAAGTTATGTTGTAGTGTGGCTAGTATACAATGTCGCCCATCGGCATGTGCCCGCCCGAATTTTTCTAAATATTCAAGAAAAATGGTCGAATAATAACTTTGAACCGGTCTATCTTTAATATTTTTCATGTTATTCGATTTTTTATGTTTTGAGTAGCGTTTGACATATTTCCGATGTTATTGGCTCGATTTGGATTTTGTTTATTATTTCTAAAAGCTTGTGAGTTATTTTATCGGATTAACTAATATTATTATTAACAGTGCAAAAAAAAATGGAAGTGAAAACATGTTTTTCAAAAAAAACACGAGTGTGAGTTCATAAAATAATAGTTGAATTTAAAAAACTTAAAAAGAAATAAAAATTCTAAATTGACCCCCTTTAAAAGTTATTTTTCGATAATTTTTCATTAACATTCAAAAAAATTTAAGGCGGGCACATGCCGATGGGCGACATTGTATTAAACCAAATTCAAATTCAAATTCATTTATTAATTTTGTGAACATAGGGTAAAAGATTATACAGCTGTTACAAATAAATATCGGTCCATACTACGTCCCGCCAGAAGGCATACAAAATTGTTTAAGTAAATAGATAGGTAATCAAATGTAACATTAACAAAATAAAAATAAAAAGTCATGGTACATGTCACAATTTCATACGAAGGTACGATACCCATACAACGAGAGACAGACACACAACCTACGTAGTATACATTTGAAATGATACCAATAGTATTTCGAGATCGGTACCTACTTCAGAGATACCTACGCGGAGGGTATTGAATGTTCTCAATAGCTCAGTAATGACTGCTGGCAGGGTCATCGCTACAAGTATCATTGAGCTACCCTCACAATCTTTAGAAATCAATTCAATGCTATTCATAAGCAACCGATGCCTCCCCTATTTTTATAACAAGCCGAGTCTGCTAAAAATACAAAAGATGAAAATTGGCATTGGTGTATTGACACATCGTGAGCTCAATTACAAAAAGATAAAAAAAACTAATTTTGTATTCTAACAGGAGCTAAACACAAGTTTTATAATGCCTAAAAGTATATGATCAACTGCATTAAACAAAATCAGAAACATATATGATATTCTTCAGGATATATGTATGCTAATTAGATAGCGTCTTAAAAACATAATACAACTAATTTGCTACGATATCACGAAGATGCCTGTAAAAATTTATTTTAAGAGGAGACTCCTTAAATGGTATGTTAATTTGCATGCATATTCTGAAAAAGTATAGCATACAATCAAAATGGAACTTTAGTACCTATTTGATTTATTGGATCTTTTTATTTCCAAATAATAAGACAGTTACGTACGTATTTGGAATATTTTCGCTCGATTAATTTTTTATTTGAAACAAAAATAAGATTGTAGTTTATTATCCAAATATGAGATATTTTTTCTCTAGATCAATCATTACTTTAGCTATTAAAGAAATCAGAATTGTGACTTACGACATTTAGTTCAGTGCTCGAACACGACCGAAGAGCGCACGCGATATTCAACTTTATTACTGACGTGTTAGCGTTTCGCACATAATGGAGTGGTGGAATGCATGGGGGCGGAGTTTGCGTAGAAATTGTCTTTGGAGTGCGTGGTCTTAACGATTAAAAACCCCATTAATATACTCGTACATGCAATCATTCTGATTTTTTGTCAGATTATGTTACAAACAACATATTAACGTAATAGTGTTTTAATTTTTTAGTCCAATAATTTTTTGTAAATATTGCTTCTTGTTTTGCAATAAATTACCAGCATTTTGTCATCGCGCTTCTCTCCGAAAGTGACCGCGCATTAACTGTTGTCAGCCTTTTAACGATTTCAATAACATACGATGACGTAAAAGTCTTTTTATGTTACTAGATATTTAATTAACCTTTAGACTACACTCAGCGTTTGTTGAAATGAATCAATCTAGTCTAACCGGATGCAGCTGAATACCTTATTTTACATAGAGCGACTGCCTATCTGATCTCCACAACCCAGTAACTGGGTAATACGATACCCTTTGGTAAAACTGGTTGTGAGACTTTCGGGCTTCTGACGACCCGTAACGACTGTCAAAGATCAACGAATGACAGCCGGGACCAACGGCTTAACGTGCTTTCCGAGGCACAGAGGAGTCTCGGTATGTTAAGATGGTCACCCATAAACAGACCATCCCCGGCAAGCGTAGCTTAAGCTGATGGATCGAACCGTGCGGCTGTTATTACTTAGTCAAATTAATGCACTATCATATTTTGCTTAACAATAAGATTTACTCATTTATACTTCAAGGTATACAAATAGTAACATTTATTTCGAAGTTTGTTACTAATGTAAAACTATAAATCTATCCATCCATTTTAAAATATCACCTAAACCATATTTCTAAATTCCTGTACACATCTACTGATAACGGATGCCAAACAAACGATAGCTCGCAACATATTTCGAATCGCGTCATACAATAGTCCACGCAATGCATAAAATTCAACAAATTACTGTCGCTGCGACCGTTCCAACCGTCATGTGTACGCACATAACAGTAATATATAGTGGCGATTTCTGATTTATGTGATCGGGCGGTATTGGACTAACAAATTGATTCAAATGCTGTATGTATTGAAATGTTACTGGACGCTGTGGGAATGTTTTTGGCTTTGCTCTTTGTGGTTTTAAAGTAAGGTTTTGAGATTTTCGTTTATTTTGTTTCAATTAATTTTGAAGAGCATACTGATTCAATTTATACTAAGTATACAGTATGTTAAATAACAGAAGGACTATAGCATTAAAAAATAAAAATATTGGCATAGAAAAATATGTACCTATTCAAAACATCCGAATAAAAAAGAAAAACAAATGACAATAAATTCGAACCTTCCTGTTTATAAAATCAAAATATAAGCACGAATTAATACCTAGCGTATTGGCGTTACCCAAACCGGCCGTATTTCCACGTTAAATGACAAGTGCGCGTTTACAGAGTGTTTTTTTACGTTTCAATTTAATTTTTTTTGAGAATATTTTATAATTAAATAAATAAAAATATTTTATTATTTCCGCACTATGGCGGGTTATCGGGAACGCCTTTCGTTAATTATTATCATATTGTAATATTATAAAGAGGTAAAATTTGTGAGTTTGTATGTAGGTGGTCATTTCATTCCAAAATTTTATTCACTAATGGGAAGGTACAGTATTGCTGAGTGTCATAGGATATTATGTTATGTTTGAACAAGAAATTTCAAGCGGTAGAAGTCACTGGGAGAACTATTACCTACATAATAAGAAACAAATTTTTGTTCTAACAAGTAAAAAATTTTACATTCCAAAGGGCTGTTCACAGATTAACTGTATAGTCAGTTCATAATATCAGTACAAGACCTTTGTTTGTTTTTAGGGTTCCGTACCTCAAAAGAAAAAACGGAACCCTTATAGGATCACTTCGTTGTCCGTCCGTCAGCTTGTCAAGAAACTTTTTCTCAGGAACGCGTGGAGGTATCAAGTTGAAATTAATATCAAATACGTAGGTCTGTGGTCCCTTGGAGCTTCTAAGTCAACGCGATACAAAATACGGCCATTTAAGCAACATATTTTGATACTCGCAAATAAATCAAAACCTACAGGGTACTTCCCGTTGATCTAGAATCATGAAATTTTGGCACGAAGCAAGGTCTCACAGCACAAATAAAGAAAAAGTCCGAAAATTTTAAACTTCTAGTTTTATCACATACAAATTTTTTTTTTGGGATTACAAACTTACATTTGCAGTTGGAGAATTGACTGTGACGTATATCGATGTATGGGAATATGTTTCTCAACTGCAAAGTTAAGTTTGTTCTTCGGATAAATTTATCCCAATTACGGAACCCTTCATTGTGCTTGGTCCGACACAGCACTTGGCTGGTTTTTTTTTTGTTGTAATGGAGGACGTTAGAATTTATGTCGTTGTGAAGTCATTTCCCTAGGTGACACTTCTGTTAAATGAACTACATTCAGAGTTTTTTTGTTCCCGCTCTCATTAGCAACCGAAAGGTCTCACGTTCATGTACAGTTTCTACTTCTATAGCCTATTTACTGTGGCGTGTACTCATGACGTTGTCATTCTGGATAATAATAAGAATTAAAAAAAAACTACAAAGTGAAAAATAACTAATTTCGGAAGTCGGTGTCTTTGGTTTTGAATTTTAATTTTTTGCTACTGACTTCCGAAAGTAAAGTTATTTCTCACTTTGTAGTGTTTTTTTTTGGAAATCGTTTTTTGTTTTGTATTTTTCACCTTTTAGTTGTGGTAGCTACCCCACACAAATTCGACTACCACTACCTGCTATGTAAATAACAGTGACAAGAAGTTATTATAAACATTTTCCACATAGGCTAATGCTGGAAAAATACGTATTATTGAAGATAACTCAAAAATTACCGTAGCAAAGTTGATCAAATTTATATGGGACCACCGCGCAAGTTTCCTTTATCAAATGAATAAATAATTTTCAAAATTAGTCCACAATTGACGAACATATCGATGGACATACATAAAAAAATATAAGGTGGCAGGCATTCCGGGAGTGCCGACAGAAGTGAAAACTTGAGCAAGATCACCTTGGTGGAAGAAAAATAGTATAGAACATTGGTCCGTAACCTTATCTAAATAAAGAGCACAATCGCGTTTACAAAAATGAGGTGTCGGTAACGGTGTCGCGAGTTCATTTGTTTTTTCCCATCTCAAAACCCAACTTTTTGCCCAACGTGCCTAAAGAAGTTTTCCTTCTTTTTGGAAGTTGGTTAAAAAGCAATAGTGGATTACGTTAGTTTGTTTACCATGTTATTGTCTGCCATCTTATCTGCATTACTCGGAAATGCGATATGGATTCAAGAAACGAACCGTCTGTATTCCAAAAACTTCTAACAAAAGCCAACGACCGAAAGACGCCTAAGGAAGGAGATAATAATAGGGTTATTTACGAACGAATTCCAAACTTTAAGGAACTTCAACATCAAGAAATTCCTAGAGCTGAAAACAGATTCATTCGTGAAATTATCTGCGCAATTGAACGTGAACCAGCTAAAACGGACTTTATAGTAGTAAATTGATGGATTATGAAAATTCCTTTAATATTCTTAGTCGACGTTGAATATCTAAAGTTTGAACTCGGCTATTGGCTTGGGGAAATGAATTTCACTTTAGACTAATGAAAATACTTTGATACCTCCCTAGGATCAGCGTCAAAATTTTCGCCTTCTGATTATTTAAAAAGTCTAAGCAACTATTTTTATTAGGTTTTCGGTGTTAAGAACTTGAACTTTGAGGTAGTTCTGAGATAATGGGTGTAGACTAAGTTTTGGGTGTAGATCTCTAGCGGGAGTGTTGTAATGATAACGCGTAATTTTTCTGCATGGTGATTGGCGAAAACTCAAGTACCCTATATGCCTTTGAATCCTACGAATGATGTTGCCAAACTACACTTGCTATGTTTGTTTTTTATTTATTACATTCGTCCTTGACATATTCATCCTATTATTAGACATTATTTACGTACGATTTAATTTTAATTTTTGTGGGGCTTGTGGCCAAGTTACAACAGCTGCACGGGTCGATCGATCAGGTTAAGCTACGCTTGCCGCGGTTGGTCTGTGGATGGGTGACCATCTTTACATACCAAGACCCCTCCGTGCCTCGGAAAGCACGTTAAGCCGTTGGTCCCGGCTGTCATTTGTAGATCTTTGACAGTCGTTACGGGTAGTTAGAAGCCCAAAAAGTCTGACAACCAGTCTTACCAAGGGGTATCGTGTTACCTAGTTACTAGGTTGTGGAGGTCAGATAGGCAGTCGCTCCATGTAAAATACTGGTATTCAGCTGCATCCGGTTAGACTGGAAGCCGACCCCAACATGGTTGGGAAAAGGCTAGGCAGTTGATGATTAGTGGTTTTTGTGGACATGATGACTATTCAGATTTAATACAGTTGTAATCGCAATCATGTAATTCAGTTTAATTAAATTAGGTTTTTATTTTTATTAATTTATTTATCTTTTGTATAGATTCTTTTGTATTTTGTGAATATGAGAACGCTTTAGGTTAAGTGGACTGTAGATCTGTTGACCATTTTCTATTTAGTTAAGTACCTGGTACTTATTGAAAGACCTACACTGTCCTCCCATACCTAGTAACACTGTTATTTGAAAATATTGTAAAAGCCAATTATTTTTAAAAGAGTAACCGTGGAGTTTCTTGCCAGCTCTTCATCATTATCATAAGAAAAGACCAATTGAAATCATAAGTGCCCATGTAGGTTTATGTGAAATAAAATATTTTAAATTTGAATTTTGAATATACAAATGTTCATTCCGTAATATTAAGTTTATGTATTTTATTTCTCAAAAGCGACGTGATCTACTGATTTTTAGGGTTCCGTAGTCAACAAGGAACCCTTTCGCCATGTCCATGTGTATGTCTGTTCGTGGCTCAGCTTAGAGATTCGCACGCCTCGCATGATGTATTTTTTTTTTCTCGTCTATCCCATGGTGTGGGGTATCGTTGGATAAGCAGAAATATTGTGGGTCTGTGAAAACCATTTTTCGATTCAGGGATCCGTTTGCATAATATTAAAATTTAAATTCCTAATTTTTGTGAGGGTCCTGCCAACTAATTGGTTGTTTTCGGATACATACATACATACATAAAAGGCCGGAAAGGCCGGGCGGGGACGCCCTAGGAGGACATATACTGACCTTATTGGTGATGTTCTTCAGAAAGGCCAGGTGCGTAGTACTCGCAACCGGCGTGCGTGTATGACCAGATGTATGAACGTAAACGAGGCAAAAGGACTATGTAAGGATCGTAGCAGGTGGCGTTCTGTAGTTTCTGCCTACCCCCATGGGAAGAAGGCGTGAGTTTATGTTGTTTTCGGATGTGTGAAAAAATTCACGGCAGTAGTAGGTATTGATAACGAAGTTAAAAGGAAAACTATCACAGCCAAGTAGGCTTCACCAGTAAACGAGTAATAGTCGACCAACTTATATTTGGGGGAACATGTTTTTCAACTACAATGTTTAGTTTGTTCTTGGGTAAATTCGTCCCGACTACGGAACTCATCATTGTGCGTGGTCCGACACGCAATTGGCCGGTTAAAAATTCTAAAGCATATTTATTATGGAGGGGCCGAAATTCGTTCATATTTATTCTTCCCTATAACATGCCGTTTTCAGAACATGAAAGCAAGAGGACGTCAGGAAATGCATGGTTTGACTTTATAAATCTTCTGTTTATGTGTGGCTAAGTAATAACAGCCGCACGGGTCGATCGATCAGGTTAAGCTACGCTTGCCGCGGTTGGTCCGTGGATGGGTGAGCATCTTCACATACCAAGACCCCTTTGTGCCTCGGAAAGCATATTAAGCCGTTGGTCCCAGCTGTCATTTGGAGATCTTTGACAGTTGTTACGGATTGTTGGAAGCCCAAAAGTCTGACAACCAGT
Source organism: Agrochola lychnidis (assembly GCA_963680765.1). NCBI lineage: Eukaryota > Metazoa > Arthropoda > Insecta > Lepidoptera > Noctuidae > Agrochola > Agrochola lychnidis. The sequence goes on from OY796864.1 coordinate 5,677,580, forward strand.
CTTACCAAGGGGTATTGTGTTACCTAGTTACTAGGTTGTGGAGGTCAGATAGGTAGTTGCTCCATGTAAAATGGTATTCAGCTGCATCCAGTTAGACTGGAAGCCAACACCAACATAGTTGAGAAAAGGCTAGGCAGATGAATATATGTGGCGAAATTCTTTCACCTAGTTAAAATGACGATTTATTTCTAAGGTTTCCAGGAAATCCATTTTTATTCCCTCCGTCCTCCTGTAGTGGTTACCACTTTTGGATCATGGATACACAAAAGCATACCTCCGCACCCCTTTAGAGATCACAAGAGGAAACAAAGGTCAGGTTTCAAGCTCATTGATAATACAATCTGTGTACATTTGATCCCAAGGGCTCATCCAGAGTGCCGGTGACTCGGCGGTAGCGGGCGCGGTGACGGGCGCGTTTAGGTGACTACACTGCATCGCGAGTTGATGTAGTGGTTAGTGAAGGGTTGAAGTGTTTCCATAGTTTAAAACAATTGACGGTCGCTCGCTAGCTAAAATCAGTTTCACTCAAGTCAATGGTTCAGTCGAGTGAAAGTTAATTTTCGTTTCATACCACGTTCACAAGATTAAATTATATTCAATTCAATTTTAATTCAATTATATTTTATTTCAGGAACAATTCACATTATGTTTGATATCATAAATAAATAAAAACACGTTCATTAAAATTATAAAACTAATTCATTCATAGTACAATAAATTATAGAAAAAAAAAAAAACAATAACATTACAAGCTTCTTCCTTCATAAATATATTAACGAGTCTCACATTAACTAATATCAGTTTTTTTCTAATGTGGATATGTCATCGTCTATTGAATATAAACATTTCTTCAATAAGAATGCTCTGGGTCTTGACTTAAAAGAGCTCTTATAAATTATAGTTTTTAGGTCCAATGGCAATCTGTTAAAAATCCGCACTGCTTGATATTGAGAACTATATTGAACAATCTTAAGTTGTGGTTTGATTTTACTTTTAAAATCTTTCTGTGCCCGGCCTCTATGTTTTAGTATTGTTAATGAATTTAAAAAAATATTTGCATAAATTATGAAATAGATGAGAAAGATGAAATTTCTCATCTATTTCATAATTTATGCAAATATTTTTTTAAATTCATTAACAATACTAAAACATAGAGGCCGGGCACAGTAAGAATTTTTAAATAGGAATAAACGTTCATCTGCTCCTTTCAATTCATTCCTTGATCATTCGGTAGGCGAGTGAAAGATGCCGATGCTGTGGTCAAATCCAACATGGTTGGATCGATTCACCGATGAATTCATTTTTCACTTTTGATTCATTTTGTGTTCAGACGATTCACTTCAAGTGTAAAATGCCGAACGAATAACAAAAATCGAACAAAAAGTGATGCGTTTGATATCGGTATTATATTTATCCGATATTTCGCGCCCGCGCAAGCTCCTCGCCCTGGATGAAGCCCAACTGTTATTCCAGTCCCAATGTAACACAGACCGCGGTTCCAACCGCGCTAAGTTCAACGTAATAATTAATTCATGATATCTTAAAAGCGGATAGTCTTAGCGACCCCATCCTAATTCACTGGTTGCTGGTCAAAGGTCGCTTTCATTTAAATATTGAAATGTCCTAATTCTGAATGTTAAATTATGCTCCAGTTTTCATATTTTGAATTGATTTTCTGAAGTTATTTTTGAATGTTCTTTTTGTAAAATAGAATGATGAAACGATGGGACATTCAATGTCGTGTTTTATCAGCTGCAAATTACAGGAATTGATGGACACTAGTGATGGCGCCAAACACGTGACCGAAGTCCGGGCCTAGTCAATCGAAAAAAAAAAATTTTTTTTTATTTATTTATGTATATTACAAAAAAAAAAAATCCTCTCCAATCCGTGAGGGTGTTGTTAAGTATCATACTGAGAGTCTATTTATGTGGAAATATTCAGGAAAAAAAAAATCTACGGGAATTTTTACCGGGTTATTACATGGGGTACTCGGCCGTCGTTTAGTGGGTGTATATGTCACCGTAAGATTGTGAGAACCGTTAGTTTATAATTTATCGGTATTATTTCCGTTAGATTATAAACTGTCAAAAAATTGTGAATTGGATGAAATGGGTTAGGTTAGGTTAGAAATGTGATCAACCGCGCGTGAGCCGAGCAAGCGGAACGAGCGGTGCCGCGGCAGCGGCCGGCTAGCGCTACTTCCAAGTAACTCGCAGCTAGGCTGGCTATTTAGTATTAGCGCAAGGTGCGTTACGTCGCAAGCAAGTTTGATACCAGTTCACAATTTGTCGGTTTCCCATGGAAAGATTATAAACTAGCGAAAAATAATGCGTTAAATTGTAAATGGTTCGTTGCAGTTCACAATTTTTCGACAGTTTATAATTTAACGGAAATAATACCGATAGATTATAAACTAACGAAGTTCATAACTATACGGTGACATATACAAGTCATAACTTACTACCACTGTTGAAAATTTGCTAATTTTAATAGATTTGGGGTAATTTTGGTCCAAAAAATGTCCTTTCGAATCGGACATGTTTTTTTACATATTGTAATTGCCATCGACAGAGGAGAAGAATAGAATCATTTGTGTTAGAATTATATTTGTACCTTTAGTTTTAATTTGCTTTACAGAGGTTACTGGCCGATGTCTGTTTTTAGTTTTGTTGTCTGTTTTTTTGTTCCAGATTTCTTTTCCATTGTCTCTTGCAAACATTTTTGTCGATATGAATGAAATTTATATCAAAAGAGAAGTGCCATTATTTCACCAGTACTTTTAAGCAGAGCATCATAAACTGTATCAAACTTCTTCAGACTAAGATAGTGTTATACTTAAACTCTTACCCCCTTGTTGTCACATAAACAGTGTATTGTATGAAAAGTAATGTTATGTGGAGAAATACCGAGACTGCGAAGCTTAAGTGGGCGAGTCGCGTGAACGTTTACAAAAGACTTAGTAAAATATTCATATTAGTCGAGCGCCACCCCTAAACGCTAGGGTTGTACCACTTACCGGATCTTTATTCATTGTTACTCTTTGAGCGACGTGTAACTTTTAATTGAACATGCTGTTTATGTTATAAGCCGTCGAGGTAAGGAGTCTTTAATGTGGAGTTTGTTACAGAATGATAAATTGTTATCATTATACAGGTTGGGTTTTAATTATTACAACGTAAAAACTGAACCTTTGACAATTAGAGCAGGGGTATCAAAGAAGTGTTGAGCTCGATTCTAAAGAGACTTAAATAATTTTGTCGTTTAGTAAAAAAATGTTGGGTATTAGTATGTATAGTATGTATTAGGGTATTGTTTTGGAACATTCTGTACCTACAGAGAATTAGCCAACAATAAAAAATTTTCAGAATTGATTCGATTATCGACCTCAATCATAGAATATTAACTGTCGCCAAATATTGATAAGTTGTAAGCACTTTTCTCTTCAAAGATATCAGTGAAGTTTTTTTAGATTTGTTTAATTTTAATAGCCAGGTATGTACCAAAACTGTAGGCAAGTTTTATTTACTAGATAGCCTGCCAGCTGACACGGAATGAAAATTATGGCTGACCTTCAAAATTGGTTGGGCAGCCTCGCTATAGACGGATATCTTCATTATAAGTGCTGCCTTGGTCATTAGTTTCGATTTTTGCTCTTCACATAAGCTGTGAATACATAGATAGATTAGTCCGACGAATAGCAAGACGCAGACATGTTTAGACAAAGCTATCGAGGACAAAGTTAGCACGTCTCTAATATTAACACAGGGGGTGCATTTGAATTATAGTTCTAGAAACTTAAGAGCTAACAATATTTTGGACAAAGTCCATTGGGAGAGCAGATTTAGAATGTACCAGAATTATATTAATATGACACGAAAGTCGACTAATGAGAGACAATTAATTAATTTCTTTTCTATTGTTGTGAGACTTCAGGAAGCCTTGCTTTGCTTGGTTTAATAAAATTGTATGTACTATTATACTACTTTATAGTATTTTATAACATCTATCTATGAAATAACAAAAAAAGGCTATTATAAAAAGTATAAATACGAACTCAAATGTACCTACCTCAATGTAGATTACAAATGTTTAGGAGGAATGTATAAGTTAGTGCCATTCAGGTGTATGACAAGTTACCTAATTCACTTCAGCCTGACAAGTTGCCTATTAGGTAATTGCTTTTATGACATTGGCGAATATATAGAATATTGTAAAAATCTAAGATGACATAGACTTAATTTTGACATTTTAAAGTAACGATTATCTAATTATAATAATACTAATTCTTAATGATTGTAAGCATTACAAATCTTATAGTTAATATTGTACTTAGTTTAAGGTTGACAATTGAATATTTTTACACCATATAATTTGTGGTAGAATGTATAGAACTAACAAAAATATTAACACCATACTATGTAAAACTACATTCTTACTAATAAATAAATTCTGTTTCTAATAAAAACAGTATCTTTTGTAAATACAGTTTAACTTCAGGCAATATTCGCACTTACATTTCGATTCGTATCACCAGTCATTCCCTACACGATGAATGATTTATCAGTTCAACGACCGAGTGAATGAACGAATGAACCAAATGGCGCATGCCGTGGAAAAAATAAAGATATTCTCTATGAAACCTCCGTGAAGGATTTCTGTGTTGAATTTATTCATAAAGAAACTTTTTTTCGGTAAAGCTTTGCGTGTTGACGTAAAAATGTTTCTTATTGATTTATTTAATGTAGGAAAAATATGAATAGAGAGAAAATATAGTACTGGTGGAAATCGACGGTACCTATATTGGTGGATTTGAATGGAAAATCATTTTATTTATTCATCATCATCATCATTTCAGCCGAAAGACGTCCACTGCTGGACATAGGCCACTCCCGAGCACCGTCATTTCGACCGGTTCTGTGCTTCCCGCATCCAGCAGATTCCTGCGGCCTTCACAAGGTCATCGGTCCATCTTAAGGAAGCCCTTCCAACGCTACGTCTTTCGGTACACGGTCGCCACTCCAGAACCTTTTGGCTTCATCCACCATCTGTTCTGCGAGTAATGTGCCCTGCCTATTGCCACTTACCTAAGTTTGGCAATTCTTCGGGCTATGTCGGTTACCTTAGTTCTCCTGCGAATCTTTTCATTTCTGATTCGATCACGTAAGGAAACTCCGAGTATAGCCAGCAAGCATTTTATTTGTTACTTTCATGTTATTGGATTTTAAACCAGTATTAAAGCAGCCCACCTGATGAAAAGAGGTCAACACCATCTCTGACCAATAGCAATTTTAGAATTTTCACGGTGAAATATCCTCATCATCATCTTTCTAGCCTTTTCCCAAGTATGTTGGGGTCGGCTTCCAGTATAACCGGATGCAGTTGAATACCAGTATTTGACATGGTAAGACTGCCTATCTGACATCCACGTGAAATATTTCATGTGCCTAATTAAACCGGTATCATGGCGTATCCGTACTTACTGAATATTACTCGAGGTTCTGAGAAATTATTCATTAAGCGAGAGAGTAAAGCCTTAAGGCTTTAGAGGTATGAGGAGCAGGGTGTAAAGTTCACTCATCCTCTATAGAAAAGGGAGGATCCTCGGATCAGACGGGTGTCGTGTCTGGCCAACGATTGATATCGGGGAAGTTATAAATATTCTGATCGCGTGGTAAACGCGTGATGCAGGATTTTGTGTGACGTCAGGTCTTTGAGTAATTCACATTCGGCAATGCAGATGCCACCACAAGGCGAAGTCTTTTATCAATTCTGGTAATTTTGCGATTTCACGGACCGAGGACCACTTGCACGGCAACTCGCTATGAATAGCAACATAATTATATCGTCATTCAAACTACTGAAAGAAATAAAATTATGTTTCATCATGTTTAGAATCATCTTCTTGCAGTCTTATTAGTAAATAGTTCCCGACAATCCAAACATCACACACACTGCTAGCTCCATACACGCACGGCTAAACGTACATCGCACACACAAGTACACCTCCTATCTCGTACTCACATACACACACTTCCATGCACAAATACTAACATTTTAAATCCCTAACTCGCTCCCTAACTCGCTATATTTACTTGAGTCACAAAAACTCTTTTTCCTGCCATGATATGACATTGTGTTCCTCATGGTCGGTGTACAAGAACATAATAAAAAGAAAATTAAAAAAAAAATAACGGTGTTTTAATTCAGGCAAAATACCCATATACAAAAAAGAATAAATAAGTAGTAAAACAGTAAAAACATAATTTTTTTTCAAAAATTATCATTAAAAATTATCATTAAAAAATTATCATTAAAAATCATCATTAAAAATTTAAATTATCAGTCTTCAAAAAAAAAAAAAAAAAACATTTCGTCATTTTTTATTCTCGTTTAAGTGAACAGAAATCCAATGCACAAATATGGGACTTGCCAGGTTGCACGAGATAACCCTCAAAATGCTGTTACTGGAGCGTCTCAAACTTTGCCAAAAAGACGCGACCCTCGACCTCATGATGGCGTAAAAGTCCGGGACCCTTGCTTCGGCAAACATGCTTGAGGCACTGCAGCATCTTGACAGTTTCAATAACAGTTGGCAATAACTGTAAATGGCGGAGATCCTGATGTCCTGAAATACAGACCTCGAGCCTAGTTTAGGCATCAGTCTCTCACAATATTAAATAACAAATACCTGTGTATATACAACTGTGATTGTTCTACTTTTTTTTACCTGACTACGGCAAAGCCAAAAGGAAGGGTTATGATTTTAGCAGTCTATGTATGTATGTTTGTATGTATGTATGTATGTATGTTTGTTTTTACGTGTGTTCCACCGTACCGCCTAAACTACTGAACCGATTTTGATGAATGAGGTATCAATAGATTCGTAATAATGGTCCGGGTGACATAGGCTATATAATTTTTCCCTAAATTTAATTTGGTGGACTTTACATGTAAATTTGTAACCTCGAAAAAAATTAAAATGGGATGATCATGGCATGTTTGGTATCAAAAGAAAGGTCTTGACGAGGACATTACAAATATGTATATAATATTATATTTTCAAAGTAAATAAATATGTTTTAATCGTTAAAAACAAGCAAAAGTGAGACTGCGCTATGTAGTATGTATTGCAAGATGTTACCAACGTGCAGTTAATCAAATCTTAATAAATAGTAACGATTTGTAATTCCACTCTTATGAAGAAAAACAAGTACAACGAAATATTTATATTTTGGATTTCTTCGAAGCTCGATATCGATATATGGTGTTGCCGTTAAAATAAATCGCTCTATGGTTTCGTCCAAAGCACTATGCACTGCTATTGGAATTTAAAATAGGTTAATTACTGAAGTATTATATTACTCTTATTTACGTTTATCAAGTGTAAAAACGGAAAAGTATAAAATAAAAAAAATAAAGTTTAATAAAAACTGTAACCCGACTACGGGAAAATAAAAATGATCTAAAAAGTACGAAACAAGCAAATATTTCAGACAGAAATCAAGACATAGGTACAAAAATGGTCAAGATAAAGCCGTCGTCGCATGCCATTATAATTTTGTAGGTGTTCCTGGCACCAACATGGTATACAGGCATGCGACCACGGCTTTACCTGGACCATTTTTGTACCTATGTCTTGATTTCTGTCTGAAATATTTGCTTGTTTCGTACTTTTTGGATCATTTTTATTTTCCCGTAGTCGGGTTACAGTTTTTTATTAAACTTTATTTTTTTTATTGTTAAATTGTGGCGAGAGAATAAACGATTTTTTTATTATTTATTGTATTTTGTGAGCTATCGTACAATTTTATTTGGCCTTAGTTGTGTGTTTTCATGATGTTTTTAATAATTTGAACATAGTTCAGGCCTGTATTTCCCGGAGGAATGTATCTGAAATTCTGAATAGTACGACCGCTGCTACTGAGAGAATCCTAATTAAATTAAGTTAGGTAACCAATGACATTTTGCTCGACCTGGGTATCGAACAAAAAATTGCTCGCGAATGCTTGGTTTATACGATAGCAGTGACTGGACCCAGTGACTCGGAATTTTGGACCCAGTCTGTATTATATAGACGAGATTAGCAATAAGTCAATAGGTAAGTCAGGTAGGGAAAGCTGGTGGGCCCGAAAATAGACGGGTAAGTTAGTCAACTAGACTGACTTGAGGACGCTAAGTCGGCACTGGTCTGGGTTGAAACTAATGTCTACACGAGCCCAGTTGCAAGTCAGCGCTGAACTGACTTAGAGTGGTTACGCACTACGTCCATCCGAATCCAAATTCAAGATCCGAGTTCAATCCGAACTGGGAATGTTCTAAATTCGGACGGACAGAGTTCGGATCTAGTGCGCAACCCCTCATACAAATAGTACTATGGCTACTTCCGACCGACATTTCTCGGATTCGGATCGGATTCATATCGGACGTAGTGCGTAACCGCTTTTACTGTACTGTCACATTACTAGGCTCGTATTAACCTGCCTTTACACTCATCGGTTACAAAGTAAATAATTATAATTAGTCAAATTAGTCGATTTTTTTCTCATTTCGCTTAAAAACTTATCACCAAAAAAGCCAACTTCATAGTTTGATTTCCATATAAAACTGTCTGAAAAACAATTGCAAACCCAGCCAGTACGCGAAAACAAAAACAAAAAAAAATCAGTAGCTCTAGTTTTTGACGTTGAGTTAAAACAATCTAACAATATTCCCGGTGGTTTGACAGTCCAATTATCATGGCTTCGTTTCGATCCACCCTGTTTTCGATGTCTGACTTTTTATCTTGGAAATAAGAGATAAGACCGGGTAAATAATTGCTGCAGCTGAATAGGTACATAAATTTTTCTTTAGATTCTTTGCAAGGAGTTTCTATTCGCTTTCTGGTTTTGTAAGGCGACTGCAACAGTTAATATCGATTTTATTTAACTATGGACTTTTAACAAAGGTAACACACACAATGTTTTTACGATTTGTTCTGAATAAATGTTTTTCATTGTTAATTAGTTGCAGTGTTTATTGATATAGACTGAAATTCACGCCTTTTTAGGGTTCCGTAGTAAACAAGGAACCCTTATAGTTTCGTCATGTCCGTCTGTCTGTCTGTCTATCCGCGGTCTAGCTCCGAGACCCTTCGTACCAGAAAGCTGTAATTTGGCATAGGTATACATATTAATTACGCCGACAAAGTGGTAAAACAAAATTATGAAAAAAATTTTTTTTTTGGGTACCTCTCATACACGTAAAGTGGTGATGCTTTTTTTTTGTTTTTTTTACCCATGGTGAGGGGTATTATTGGAAAGGTCCTTCAAAAATATTGTGAGTTTGTGAAAACCATTTTTAGATTCAGGGATCCGTTTGCGAAATATTAAGCTTTAAAGTGCTAATTTTTGTTAGAGTCAAGTGTCCCCCCGTTGTGACCAACCATTAAGCCGGTAGGGGTACCGGCTTAATGGTTGGTTTTGGGTATGTAAAAAAAATCACAACAGTAGTTTATACAACGAAATTAAAAGGAAAACTATCACAGCTAAGTAGGCTTTACAAGTTAACGAGTAATAATCGACCAACTTAACTTTGCAGTTGCAAAAACATGTTTTACTATACATTCCGTATGGGGGAACATATTTTTCAACTACAAAGTTAAGTTTGTTTTTGGGATAAATTCATCCCAACTACGGAACCCTTCATTGTGCGTGGTCCGACACGCACTTGGCCGGTTTTCCCTTATCTTATGGGTAGGCAGGAAACACAGAACGCCACCAGCAACGATCCTTATACTATCTACTCCTCTTGATTCGTTTACGTTCACACATCTGCAGTGCTATTCTGTTAAAATCTCACCGTGAACGCTTAGGTGAAGTGAACTGTCATTCCATCATATGCTAGGGATTGACACTATTGACAACTCACTTTCAAGCTCACTTCACCTAAGCGTTCACCGTGAGATTTTTACAGGATAGCACTGCAGCCGATCTATTCTGTAAAAATCTCACCGTGAAAACTTAGGTGAAGTGAGCTGTCAATCCACTGATGATGGACACTATTGACAGCTCACTTCACCTAAATTTTCACCGTGAGATTTTTACAGAATAGCATTGCTGGTCATACACGCACGCCGGTTGCGAGTGCTACGCACCTGATCTTTCTGATAAACAACACCAAACTACATCAAACTATATTCAATTCAGTAAAAATTTCATAAGATTAAAATATTTAACTGTAGAAAAAAAACAATCAACCCTAAAAACTATTCACACATCAAACTGACATATCTATTTCAAATTCACCCTGTATTGCTAACCATTACGTATAGTTTTACCACCTAAACCCTACCACTAAACAAAGAAAACTCGTCTCTGCCACAACGGAATAAAGTGTAAATCGATTGCATTATAATTGTGTAAGAGTACAGATCTATTTTCAGAGATGGGACAGCCAATTTCGTCGCATGCCGCCCATTTGAACATATCCACTTGATGGGCGATGTTCAACGGACGGCTATACCTGATCCTGACGTTTATAGATGAATACTTGAGGGTGATGGGAAGACGGGTTGCGGTGTACTTGGGCGAGTTTAGAAGTATCGGAATTATTTATTTTGTTTTGTTTTAGTTTTTAATCTGTTAAGAAAATTATTAATTCTAGAGAAGCGCAGCAGTTTCTTCTTTTGTGTAAGCATGAGTTACTCGTAAATGTTCAAGTTTGTGGTAAAAATATTGGTTTTGCCAAAATATTCTAACGGGGCTGAGAACTAATTTTTGAAGTGAAAACTTCTTTAGGCGCGTTAGGCATTTTTGAGATGGGAAAAAACAATTGAAATCGCGACACTGTTACCGTTACCGTTAGCGACATCTCATTAAAAGTATTTCCTGCACAATAAAATCGTTAAAGTTTTCACTTCTGTCGGCACTCCCAGAGTGCCATTGTTTTTTTAACAAATTTTTCAACTACAATACAAGAACCGAATATTTTATTTTTATTCACAAAACTGATGTACAGTCACAAAATGCATTAGAATATCACATCTACTAGATGAGAATCTAGCGTGCATATTTTAAGTTACACTTACAAATGACACTATTAAAAAAAATAAAAACAAGTTAAAAAAATCCTACCAATTAAAGAAATGGATAAAATTTCGAGAAAAATCATCATCTGCCTAGCCTTTTCCCAACTATGTTGGGGTCGGCTTGCAGTCTAACCGGATGCAGCTGAATACCAGTATTTTACATGGAGCGACTGCCTATCTGACTTCCACAACCTAGTGACTAGGTAACACGATACCCCTTGGTAAGACTGGTTGTCAGACTTTTTGGGCTTCTAACTACCCGTAACGACTGTCAAAGATCTACAAATGACAGCCGGGTCCAACGGCTTAACGTGCTTTCCGAGGCACGGAGGGGACTTGGTATGTAAAGATGGTCAACCATCCACGGACCAACCGCGGCAAGCGTAGCTTAACCTGATCGATCGACCCGTGCAGCTGTTATTACTTAGCCACAAGCCCCTACAGTTTCGAGAAAAATATTGAATAAAAAAAATAATTATACCATTAAATCTCTAAGTTTAGTCCTTACTGAGGCTACGGAACCAGCAAAGACTTCTATTTCGCCACTTATGGAGTTGGCAAGAGAAACCATCATAGCAATATTAGAATCATCGAATCTTTTTTTATCATGTTTAGATATCGATAGATAAATTATTAAACTCCACAGACGTGAACCCATCACGTTTTAGTTTAGTTTTACTTGCTAACTTAATTTGACGGACGGATGGCGGCACCGAGGCCGGCCCAGGAAGAGGTGACGAGACGACCTAGATGCGTACCGCAAGGGTTGGATGGAGGTGGTCCTGGAAAAGGATGCCTGGAAGGATTTGAGGGAGGCCTTTGCTCAGAAGTGGGACAGTGTAGGCTAACATAAAAAAAGAAAAAAAAAACTCTTTATAATAGCAGTCTTCTTTATGACACTCACAAGCAGAGATTTGTTCCTATTCTTCTCCGAGAATCATAACAGTCTTATTTTTCTCACATCCAACTGTCAGCCCGGCCTAGCTGTACTAGGGCCCCATCACGAGAAGGCGATAAAAATCCACCAACAAGAATATTCCCGAGTTCGCAACAGTTAATAACATCGAAGTAAAAGTTTAATCGAGTGTACTCTAGAGTAACACTTTGTAAGTACTTGTCAGCGCTTTCAAACTCTATGTTTTCTTTTCTAGAACCTTCCTTATTTTTTTATCAATCTGCCAAGCCTTTTCCCAACTATGTTGGGGTCAGCATATTTTACATGGAGCGACTGCCTATCTGATCTCCACAACTCAGTAACTGGGTAACACGATACTCCTTGGTAAGACTGATTGTCAGACTTTCGGACTTCTGACGACCCGTAACAACTGTCACAGATCTACAAATGACAGCTGGGACCAACGGCTTAACGTGCTTTCCGAGGCACGGAGGAGTCTCGGAATGTTAAGATGGTCACCCATCCACAGACCAACCTCGGTAAGCGTAGCTTAACCTGATGGATCGAACCGTGCGGCTGTTATTACTTAGCTACGAGCTCCTCTCTTCCTTATTTTTATATACATAATGTGCTATGCTAGGTAGACGTTTTATCAGTGCTTAACATGAGGCCCTGTGGGCCTAAGATGAACGGGAGGAGTAAACGTAAATTCGAACGATTTTAACATCGAAAATACTCTCACATAATATTTCCTTAGTTTTAAGACAAAGAAAGTGAGAAAGTTTTATTGTGTTTTTCCATCTGGAATTTCTCAGTGGCTGCCCGGAGTCTGGATTTGTGCCCGGTTGATAGCAATAGGCTTGCCCCCTATTACATGGGACTTGAACATAACTGGCGAAATGTGGGTGTACTGTGTAGGTAGATACACCTCTGCCCAACCCTTCGGGGAATAGAAGTGTGATGTTATGTGTAGTTTTAAGACTTTATTCACTTAATAAAAATTATATATATCGTCGCTGATACTGCAATACTGCGTAACCAACAGTGGATAATAACCGCGGAAGTACAAATATATAAAATTTATTCAGACACGTATTTGATAAGTACAGCAGAAGTTATTTAGTTTTTTCATACACTGTAAAATTTGCCAACAACTTAGATAAGTTACGCGGTATTGTCTGTTTTTAACCGACTTAAAAAAAAGGAGGAGGTTCTCAATTCGTCGGGATATTTTTTTTATTTTTTATATATGTTCCCCGATTACTCAAAGACGGCTGGACCGATTTGAAAAATTCTTTTTTTGTTTGAAAGGGTATACTTTCAAGTTGGTCTCATTGTCATTTGGTCACGATCTGATGATGGAATCTTGGAGAAATCGAGGGAACTCTTCAAATATTAAAGGCACATCTATAGCGATTTGGGTATTTTTGATGAGCAGTTGACATAAGGCTATTGTAACTTAGATAAATTACAAATCAAACCACTAAAAAGTGAAAAAAAAAACTTTTTTACAAAAAATACAACCGACTTCCAAACTACAAAGTGAAAAATAACTTTAATTTCGGAAATCGGTGTCTTTGGATCAGTATTAAAGTTTTTTGACACCAACTTCCGAAATTAAAGTTATTTTTCACTTTGTAGTTTGGAAGTCGGTTGTATTTTTTGTAAAAAAGTTTTTTTAGTTACGCGGTATTGTAGTATCAGCGACGATATCACCCATGAATACTAAATTGTGCTTGTCGCAAAAATTTAAAATAAAATGCTATAGAATAGTAAGTTGTAATTCCGAACCAAAAATCGTTTGAATTTACGTTACGTTTCGTTTCCGTAACGTTTACGTTAAGTTTACGTTACGTTACGTTTCGTTTCCGTAACGTTTACGTTACGTTTACGTCGCATGTTCGTGCTAAGCCTCTGGTCCTTTGTTAGATTCCCAGATTGAACAGTGTTAGTGTTATTTTCCATAAGGAATTCTCGTGAGTATGGATTTTTGTGGTTGATGGCAATAGGCTCACCTCCTATTACATAGGTATTTTATGAAGAACTGGCAAAATGTGGGTATACTTTACAAGTCTGCCTTCCCCTTCAAGTATTACAAGCGTGATGTCATGAAAAGTCAGGGCCATTATCCAATGTTTAAAAGCCTTCACATAACATGTAAAAGAAAGAAAAAGATAAGCGAATAATAATATTACCATAATTATCACCGTAGGCGAGCTAGTAATTTTATTATCGTTAAAACGGGGCACAGGAAAACGCCGCTATCCTCTGACATAATCTATTCGTTGATTTTTAGGGTTCCGTAGCGAAATGGCAAAAAATGGAACCCTTATGGATTCGTCATGTCTGTCTGTCCGTTCGTACGTCACAGCCACTTTTTGTCCGAAACTATTAGAGCTATGCTGTTGAAACTTGGTAAGTAGATGTATTCTGTGAACTGCATTAAGATTTTCAAATAAAAATAGAAAAAAAATTATTTGGGGGTTTCCCATACTTAGAACTAAAACTCAACATTTTTTTTCATCAAACCCATACGTGTGGGGTACCTATGGATAGGTCTTCAAAAATGATATTGAGGTTTCTAACATAATTTTTTCCTAAACTGAATAGTTTGCGCGAGAGACACTTCCAAAGTGGTAAAATGTGTCCCCCCCTTTTTTTTTTTTTTTTTTTGGGTGGGATATTATCAAGTAACTTCTCCCGCTCTGGGCGGAGCGGGAGGGCGTGTCAGACTCTTACTGACTAAAACCCACCCGTGTTCCTTCGGTTGCCCTGTTGCCGGGGGCCACGATTTCCCGATCGGTTTTCTTCGAACCCCCGGCAGGCATTGGCCCTAGTGGACCCCTTCAATTCTGCTGACATCTCTTTGAGGCGCGCGTGGAACACAACGCGCCGTCGACCCGGGCTTGGTCCTTATCGGACAGCGAGCTACCCATTGCTCACCGTCCGCAAGCCCGCGCCTACGGTGGCCGGAAATCGGCTCGCGATTCCCGCCCCGGGCGTCTCCTCCTGCGGCGGTTAGGGGCGTGAGGGCGCGAAATTTGCCTCTCCCTCACGCGTTCAGCGTCCTCCTTCGCGAGCATTACCGCTTCGCAGAAGGAGGTGACGGCCTGCCATTTCCTCTCGCTCCGTACCATGGCCTGAACCAGGGCCGGACGCGAGAGATCACCGCCGCCGATCGCTTCCAAAGTGGTAAAATGTGTGTCCCCCCCCTGTAACTTCTAAATAAGAGAATGATTAAACTTAAAAAAATATATGATATACATTACCATGTAAACTTCCACCGAAAATTGGTTTGAACGAGATCTAGCAAGTAGTTTTTTTAATACGTCATAAATCGTAAACTGCAATTTACCTTTCATTCAATGTTATTTGCTGCTACGGAACCCTTCATGGGCGAGTCCGACTCGCACTTGGCCGCTTTTTTGACACTCACAGGCCTATTCTTTTCCAAGAATACTTAACATCTCTATAGCAATTAAGCGTCCTTTAAAAATTTAAACAGACGTAATTAAAATCTCCTCCTTATGAAGTACGTTACAAATCTGTACTACTGACCCTCAATTTACAAAATACATCATCATCATCATTTTAGCCGAAAGACGTCCACTGCTGGACATAGGCCTCCCCCAAGCACCGCCACTTCGACCGATTCTGTGCTTTCCGCATCCAGCGGATTCCTGCGGCCTTCACAAGGTTATCAGTTCATCTTGTGGGAGGTCTTCAAATGCTACGTCTTCCGGTACGTGGTCGCCACTCCAGAACCTTTCGACCCCATCGGCCATCCGTTCTGCGAGCAATGTGTACAAAATACAGTTTACAACTAGATAAAGAAAATAAAAATTAATAAAAGTTGTTTATTCTGCAAAATTATGACGCACATTATAAAATAAATGTAAAATACACACTAATCAAAAGCCTAGTATTCGACAAATAAAATTGATAATAAAAAAAAACAAAAAGAGAAATTAAAACGTTGAAAGTTTTACAATATTACAGGGATCTGTTGTCTCCTGAATGACATTGACGGGGGGCGTTGTTAGTAAACATTTGTGAAATTGTCACACAAGTTGTATTGAACATTTCTGTATTTTTAATTTTGTAAATCAATTTTTATGAGCAATATTGCAACATAGTAATGTATGAAACTTTTATTTGAGTAATATTATATGCGAATCAGATCGTCTCCAGTACAACAATAAAAATGTAAAACTTTGTTTTAGTGGGCCTGGTGACCTGACATACAGGTTTTGTAAAAAACTTAGTTTAGGCACCAGTCTTCCACAAATTAATTATAAAATTGTGACTTTGTACTAACATTCTCTGTAATTTGTGGTAAGAAATAAATAAATTATTATATTATCTTCTTAATATATATAAACTAGCTTCTGCCCGCGACTTCGTCCGCGTGGAGTAGCTACTTTGGGCTAACGCTATCTTTAATCCGCGACTTCGTTTAAATAAAGGTGTTTTTTTTTTAAATAATGCGTACCTATGTTGGCTATTTTAGGTACCTACATCACGCTTTAATCAGTAAGCCGACGTTCGCACGGACGTAATAAAATCGCAGCGGGATTTTATCGCGCACTGTATTTTCAACTCTCGGTGTTAAGCCGAGCGTTGAGAATCCAACGCGCTGGAACGCACTCTCGTCCCAGCTCGTTGAAAAAACACACTATTGGATTTTCAACTCTCGGCGCTAAACAGAGCGTTGAAAATCAAGAGCACGAAAAAAAGAACCAGATCTCGATAGGGCAACATATAGTTTCCCGTGCGAAAAACACTCTAGGCGTAAATCTATTCCTACGTGCTTAAATGTTTGCCCCTGGGCCTTATTAATTGTTACCCCAAACGATACCTTCACTGGAAATCGCGTGCAGTACTTGATCATTATTTTGCTGCGATGTTATTTTAAATCTGCGATATCTCCTAAGATATTTATTGAAATCGAATGATGTAAACGGCAATTTTGTTTTAAATTAAATACTTGTGATGAATAACGTATATATTTGGATAAGGATTAATGTCATGTTTATAAAAAAAAACACCTTCGTAAATAACGCATTACTTTTGAACAAATTTGGTTGGCATAAAAAAGGTTAGAGTGAGCCAACCTTAAAAGATAGACATATGCTGTCGCGGACTTTTTTTTAGAACTTTTAAAGGGGAACAATTATGTCATACATGATTTTTGCGAAACTTTAACTGTTTACGCAGCGCACGCAGCGGAAGCTCTCAAAAGGAAAAAATTAATCTCGATTTTGAAACATTCTTCATTGGTGCTCCGCTCCTATTGGTCTTAGCGTGATGATATATAGCCTATAGCCTTTCTCGATAAATGGGCTATCTAACACTGAAAGAATTTTTCAAATCGGATCTGTAGTTTCTGAGATTAGCGCGTTCAAGCAAACAAACAAACAAACAAACTCTTCAGCTTTATATATTAGTATATAAGTATATATAGATATAGATTACGTGTCACGTTGTTTGTCCGCGATGGACTCCTAAACTACTTAAGCGATTTTAATCAAATTAGCACACTGTGTGCAGTTTGATCCAACTTGAAAGATAGGATAGCTTACATCTTAATTTAGGAAAAAAAAGAAATGAAGAAAAATTATGTAAAGTTATGTAGGGTAGGAAGTGATAAAGATGGTGCACCCCAAACATTTATATGGCAAAACAACGTTTGCAGGGTCAGCTTATTATACAGGGTTACTGGTAACTCGACGTATTCCTTGCAGGACGTCATAGTAGGGTTAAAATGCAACAAATTAAGCCACCAAATGTTCTACCGAAATTCATTAGTTTTTGAATTAGTTAGAGTTTTAGTTTTTTTATGAAAAATCCCAGATTAAATCATTTGAAACCAAATTAAAAATGATTTACGGTGCGACTGTACTGAAATTTAAGTTATTATCATAGTTGACGCCGTAGCAGACCTTTGTTAATAATTAAAAGTTCAATAATGCCTAAAACTTTGGCAAATATCACTAACCAATCATTTAATTTTTTGTAATTTTTGCTATTACTTCATAAAAAATGTAGTCTAGTGCAAAAAAAAAATGCTACACCTAGTGTACAAATTACTAAGAAAATACCCTTGTCTTATCAGCTATCCAAAAAGGTATGAAAGTTAATACAAAATCATGGAATTTACTGGGGTCACATAAACTAGATCTTTCATATGACCCCAGA
This sequence comes from Agrochola lychnidis, assembly GCA_963680765.1. NCBI lineage: Eukaryota > Metazoa > Arthropoda > Insecta > Lepidoptera > Noctuidae > Agrochola > Agrochola lychnidis. Next base: position 5,695,741 of record OY796864.1, read on the forward strand.
CGTAAAAGTCTAGCGGCGTCAGATCAGGGCTTCGTGCAGGCCACGGAATTGGCCCACCGCGCCCTATCCATCGGTTTGGATAGTTTTCATCCAGCAATTGTCGAATTGTGATTCGGAAGTGGGCTGGACATCCGTCATGTTGGTAAATCATGTTTGCTCTTCTTTCTTCCGGTACATCCGTGAGCAGTGCTGATAAATGATTTCTGAGGAAATCTTCATAAAGTTCCCCATTTAGTGTTCGGGGTAAAAAATGTAGGCCAATTAATTTGTCGTCAATAATACCCATCCAAACATTAAGCGAGAACCTTCGCTGGGATGCGGTTGGTTTCAGTTTTTTAGGGTTTGCTTCTGCTTTCGGTGCCCAGTAATGTAAGTTGTGGTAATTTGTGATACCATCACGATCAAAACATGACTCATCGGTCCACAGAATGTTTTTTAAAAAGTTTTCGCTGTCGGCGTCGGCACTTAGCATAAAACGACAAAATTCAAGCCGTCTCGGCGGATCTCCTTCTTCTAATGACTGGACTGGTTGGTAATGGTATGGATGTCGGCCTGACAAGTGAACTACAGACCAGACTTTCCACTGTGACATACCAAGCTCACGCGCTACGATGTTTGTCGATGTGTTAGGATCGTCAATAAAACGTTGAAGAATAAGCTCCTCGTCCTCAGCCGTGTATCTCCGGGAACGACCAGTGTCAACTTGCCTGCTTCTTTGGACGCTGCCAGTTTCAGATATTCGCCGATAAGTCGATCCCAAGACACTAACGTGGGGGAGTCGGCGGTTGGGAAAGCGAAGTTGATATTCTCGCCGCGCCTCAGCAGCGTTACCGTCACAAAGTCCGTAACAGTACATTATGTCAGCGTATTCAGGATTAGAATATGCAGCCATAGTCAGCGCTTATGAAGGTACAGCACAGCACAAGAGCAAGATACGCAGCAACAGTTAGGGAAATAGCCAGTAACAAAACACGAGCTTGCGCGACGTAGAGTTGAAACTAACTAACGCTGACGACCAAATTTTGCAAAATCGCACCCCCTGTCATGCCGAGAGAACAATAGCGACCAATCACAAAGCTCCCCGAGTGTTTGGAGTTCAAGCGCAGGTAAAAACTACGAATAATACGAATACGAAACAATAGGTTGACCGTCTCGCAATTTTACCTGCCCCCCATAAAACTCTTCTCTTCCCTGGCACACATGCAAAAGTATTGACAATCATACCTTTCTGAATAACTGATAAGACAAGGATATTTTCCTAGTAATTTGTACACCAGGTGTATTATTTTTTTTTGCACTAGACTACATTTTTTATGAAGTAATAGCAAAAATTACAAAAAATTAAATGTTTGGTTAGTGATATTTGCCAAAGTTTTAGGCATTATTGAACTTTTAATTATTAACAAAGGTCTGCTACGGCGTCAACTATGATAATAACTTAAATTTCAGTACAGTCGCGCCGTAAATCATTTTTAAATTGGTTTCAAATGATTTAATCTGGGATTTTTCATAAAAAAACTAAAACTCTTAACTAATTCAAAAACTACTGAATTTCGGTAGAACATTTGGTGGCTTAATTTGTTTCATTTTAACCCTACTATGACGTCCTGCAAGGAATACGTCGAGTTACCAGTAACCCTGTATATAACAAACAAGATACCTAGATTCCTTTTATACTATAAAAGAATTCCTTCAGTCTAAATTAAAATAATGTAATTGTGTACCTATCAAAAATTTGCATGTCATTATGTTATGATTAAATATGTTAAGCTACTAACACACTACCATTGCAAGAACTTTGTAACCATATTTATTTGCAAATAAATCTTTGACTTTGACTTTGATAGCGGCTTTAGTTCCAATTTTGACTACGTGCCAAATATCCATATAGCGTTGTAGATCTCTCGCAAACCATATTGGTCTTCTTCTTTTCGTGTGGTTAGTGACTAACCTGGTGTTAGTGTTTTAAAGCCGCTCATAGACCTCTGACTTGGCTTCACATGCCGGCGAGAAATATCCCTCAGACATGCCGGTTTCCTCACGATGTTTTCTTTCACCGTTTTTGAAGCAAGTGATAATATTTTGGTTATGACAGTAAACAACTACCATGTAACGGGGTGAATAGGGATGTACGGGAAATCGGGACGGCGGTGATATCTCGCGTCCGGCCCTGGTTCAGGCCATGGTACGGAACGAGAGGAAATGGGAGGCTGTCACCTCCTGCGAAGCAGTAATGCTCGCGAAGGAGGAGGCGAAACGAGTGAGGGAGAGGCAAACTTCGCGCCCTCACGCCCCTAACCGCCACAGGAGGAGACGCCCTGGGCGTCGGGAATCGCGAGCCGATTTCCGGCCACCGTAGGCGTGGGCTTGCGAACGATGAACTGAAATGGGTAGCTCGCCGTCCGATAAGGACCAGGCGGGTCGACGGCGCGTTGTGTTCCATGCGCGCCTCAAAGAGATGTCAGTAGAATTGACGGGGTCCGCTAGGGCCGATGCCTGCCGGGGGTACGAAGAAAACCGATATCGCCCCCGGCAACAGGACAACCGAAGGATCATGGGTGGATTTTAGGCAATTAGAGTCTGATACGCCCTCCCGCTCTGCGCAGAGCGGGAGAAGTTATTTGATAATTTCCCACCCAAAAAAAAAAGAAAAAAGATGTGGTAATCGGGACGAAACTTTAAAATGGATTTTAACGTTGAAATAATTACACTTTGTTGCCAACAAGGACACTTAATTATAATACAGTAAACATGTTAGAGTCGTTTTTGGCAACAAAAAATCCCTTTTAAAGTTTCGTCCCAATTTCACCCCTGAATCCCTATTCACCTCGTTTTACGGTACGCGACCTCAGCTTACTGATTAAAGTTTTCAAAAGATGCTTACCAACAAGAATATTGTGTAGTACGTAACTGTTAATAACATCAGCGTAAAAGTTCTGTTTAATCGAGCGTTCTTGCAGTTACACGTCAGCAGTTTTGAACTCCATACTTTTTCTACCCTCCGAGATATTTACTTTTCAATTATGGAGGTTGTTCATTTATCATCGTTGGTGATGAAATTGTGTTATATTTTGTTTTTATGTTTCATCTTTCTATTTGGTTTACTCGAGATGAACTGCAAAAGGACGGTAGCGGGCTAAGTGCTTAGGATTTTTAAATTCTTAAGAAAAAGAAAAAACTATTGCAAAGGCTGAAATCTTCTTAAATTCTGCTTCATTTCTAATTTTATTTCTATCTGGTTTACATCGAAATACTTATTATAAAATAAATTATATTATAAGAACCATCCTGCTCTAAAATAAGTAATTGAATTCTGAATATAATTATTTAACCTCAAAAAAGATACTAATACCCAAATGAATCTTATAGTCGCTACCCCAATATTATAACCTAAAACTGTTTAATAAAACTGCATTTTTACAATATTTTAGTGATAAGGAAAATAATATGAAACACCAAGATATTTTGTCATTCATTTATATTTCTTTGCCAACATCAAATTCAATATTCTACACCATACCATCACATCTCCTATTCCCCACATAACATCACAATTAATCAGTATTCTAATATTTACCATAAAACTAATAGGTTACCTTAATTTACAGTAGATCTCCAACCAATACTATGCCAATTTATCTTTTTACCGACACAGCCACTAAGCACGTCTTACCGTCACGAGCGCCCAACCCAGAAGGTGGTAGTTACCCCCATTTTGACATATCAAATTTTTGGGTGTTGCCAGTACAATATCCAACAATTACGTATTAATAAATTGAAACCTAACATTTAAGTAAAACTGATTTTTTAACTAATACGACATACAACAGATTTACTAGCGATATCAACATTTAAATATTTAAAAACCAGCTGGGTATTAAAAAGGCAAATTGCATCAAATCCAGGGTTTAACATTTTCCTACACGAATCTCTAAAATACCATCGATTATGCAGCAAATCCCATTTAAGCTCACATGACATCGATGACACGACGGAATTTTTACTATGACTAAAAAAACATGAAATTGCCACAGGCCAGGAATAAACAGATATGCGATAAAATAGCTTTGCAAACCCCGGGCAGTGTGCACCAAAATTCTGCTATCACTGTGCTGATGGGTATTTTTCACCCCGTGACCTATGACCTATTATCTCAATCAATCAATCAACTCAGCCAATCGTAGTCCACTGCTGGACATAGGCCTGTAGCGGTTACACCGCCACATACAAACTACGCATCATAGACATGACGTCACACAAATCCTGCATCGCGCAATTAGAGTTTACCGAGCGATCGTCGTAGATACAAGATTTCAACTTCAAACCGTTGGGCAGTTGCCCGCCAGACACAACACCCGTCTGGTCGGAGGATCCTCCCTTTTCTATGGTGGATTAGTGAACTTTACACCCTGTTCCTCATGCCATAAAGGAATCTCCCAGGCTGCACCACAACACCCTGTCCTCCACCTTCCACATTCAGTCTGTCCAAGCCATCTTCTTAAGGTCTTCGGTCCGTCTAGCTGGGGGGCGTCCCACACTACGCTTGCCGATAAACAGTCTCCACTCCAGGACTCGTTTGCTCCACCGGCCATCGGTCCTTCGACAATCATGGCCAGCCCACTGCCACTTCAGTTTATCCTATTGATTGTTTGACCTATTACCTATTTATCATCATAATTATATAGTAAAATCTGCCTAGCCTTTTCCCAACTATGTTGAGGTCGGCTTTCAGTCTCCGGTTGCAGCTGAATACCAATATTTTACATGGAGCGACTGCCCATCTGACCTTGACAACCAAGTAACTGGGTAATAAGATACCCCTTGGTAAGACTGGTTGTCAGATTTTCGGGTTTCTGACGACGCGTAACGACTGTCAAAGATCCACGAATGACAGCCGAGACCAATGGCTTAACGTGCTTTCTGAGGCACGGAGGGGTCTCGGTATGTTAAGATGGTCATTCATCCACGGATCAACCCCGGCAAGTGTAGCATAACCTAATGGATCAACCCGTGCGGTGTTATTACTTAGCCACGTGCTCCTCCATTATTAGTAGCTAGAGAGAATTGTGACTGTTTTGGTAAGACTTTCACGTTCAAACGTTATTCATGTTTTCGTTAACATTAGTCTTAGCAGTGAGTGAGTGAGAACAGTGGCTTAGTGGTAACGGGCGCGACTTACGAGTTCTAGATCGTAGGTTTGAACCCAAGAAGTCCGAAAGGGAGATCATGACCCCCGGCAACATGGCAACCGAAGGAACACGGATGGGTTTTAGTCAGTAAGAGTCTGACACGCCCTCGTGATGTCATGAGGAGCTCGTTGCTAAGTACTAACAGCCGCTCGGGTCGATCTGTCAGGTTAAGCTACGCTTGCCGGGGTTGGTCCGTGGATGGGTGACCATTTCTACATACTAAGACTCCTCCGTGCTTCGGAAAACACGCTCAGCCGTTGGTCCTGGCTGTCATTCGTGGATTTTTGACAGTCGTTACGGGTCGTCAGAAGTCCGAAAGTCTGACAACCAGTCTTACTAAGGGGTATCGTATTACTCAATTACTGGGTTGTGGAGGTCAGATAGGCAGTCGCTCCATTTAAAATATTGGTATTCAGCTGCATCCGGTTAGACTGGAAGCTGACCCCAATATAGTTGGGAAAAGACTAGGCAGATTGATTGAGTCTGACGTGCCCTTCCGCTCCACCCAGAGCGGGAGAAGTTATTTGATAATTTCCCACCCAAAAAAAAGGGCAGGTGCTTTACTTTGTGTAAATTATTTTATCACCGCTGCTCTCAAAACGGTGAAAGAAAACATCGTGAGCCGACCGGCATGTCTTGGAACCAAAAACACGAAGACATGTGCTATCTACCAACCCGTACTGGGCCCTCGTAGTGGATTACTGCCCACTCACTCTCACAGAGAGGATGTCTGTGTCCCAGCAGTGGGAACATTATAGGCTGATTGTGCTTAAGCTAATATTAGTCACAGATTTAACTTATAAAATAAGAAAATTACGTGCTACTTGTCAGTTTGTGAACCTTTTACTATGAATCAGATCTTGAAATGTTGTTGTTATTCCTTTTTAGGTAGTCTATGAATACCTACAGCCTTTGTGATTGGCTGTGGTGAAAAATTTCAACACTTCTTATAGGAAATCCATTATAAAATACAATAGAAGTGGATGTATTTAGTAACCTGTTCCGCTTAGCTATTTCTAAAGAGTCATAAATTACCCCTGAAATAAATCGACACGTGTTTCAGCTCTCAACGAGGCATCTTCAGGATGACGATATACTTGTCGCGAACTCGAACACGGCGTGTTGCCACACCAAGCGCCTAGCGCAGACTTCTTATATACACAGAACTCATCAGGATCATCCATCCAAATTTAATACGGCAAAATGCTCACCTAAAAATATAACCCAATCAATCAATTTTATCGATCAATTTATTGGACATCTGCATCAGCCATACTGTGTCCAAATGCCCTGCCTAAAGCCAATTACTGGCACGCGACTCCCCATTCGCGTTAATTCGCGTGATTAACCTTTTTGCCAAAGGCTAATGGCGAATTTTTTTTTCGACCGCTGTCAGTCTAAATTCCCGTAATGTTATTGGTGTTTTTCGTAATTTTTGTTTCATTTTCAGACGCCTGTTGCATTTTAATTACCAACATGTTTAATTTGAAGGTTGATTTTTGCGTAATGTGCTCTAATTTTGCGTTTTATGTTGTGATATTTGGGTGTGACTGTTTTGCTGGTAAAGGGTTGATAGACGGTACATTTTTATGATGGCTTTTATGTGTAACAATATTAAAATGTATTGCTATATACCTAACGAATTTTAGGCCGTGATGTCCAGTTACAATTCCTGGCTGCTACGAGTTACGGCGTAGCGATCGAGTGGCTACGCCCGTACGTATGCTACGCTGTCGTAGTAGATACACGAGATTTTTTTGTGCGTTTGAATTTATCAAACGATTATAACCGGCCGGCGGGAACATAACTGGAGAAATGTGGGTGTACACAATGTGATTCTTTATAATGTGCATATATCAAAATGAGAGAATCTATGCTAAATTTTATCGACGGAAAAAATATTGAAAAAACGTTTTTGTTTTTATTATAAAAAAAAATTTATTATAAAAAAAATGTCTTCAGCATCTTATTGATAAATTTTGCAATTATTGTAAAAATTGATGAAAAAAAAAACATGTTTATTTTCAATTGAGGGTAGTTTTTATTTTCACAATTTTCTGAGAACGCCTAATTACTTCCAATCATTATGGAGTTTGTTTCATCGCGATAGATGATTTAATTTAAAAATTACACCGTTTTGTTACAATATTTTTTTAAATTCCTTAAAAGTATGAAAAAAATGTTTAGATTTTTTAAAATGTTTTTTCTGTCTTTAAAATTAAGCATAGATTCCTTCATTTCAATATGTGCACATTATAAAGAATCACACAGTATATATTACACCTCTACCTAACCCTTAGGGGAATACAGTCGTGATGTTTATATTATGTTATAACCGCTTAATATTTGAAATTTGGTGAAATTAATTTATTTTTTTCTTAAAACTATTCTAATTGGAAAAACGAGTAATATTTAGGTTGAAATCCATCCTGTTAAGAGCGTTTATTTTGAAAGTTGCCTACATCGTAAATAGCTCTCAAATATTTACCTGTTTTGATTAATTTGGCAATATTACTGTATGGAAATATGAAATGTGGCTAACTAGGGAACATCGCAATTATAACACTGAATTTGATGTTGTAACCGTTTTAGGTGTAAACAACATTTGGAAACTTTCCAAGTACTTTTTTTACATCTCAAACTAAATATTTAGTGTTACGATATTAATTATTGCATTTTATAATCACTATTCCAGTTCACTAGTTAGCCACATTTCATATTTCCATACAGTAATATTGCTAAATTAATCAAAACAGGTAAATATTTGACAGCTACTTGCGACCTTGCCAACTTTTAGGATGAACACTCTTAACATTTTCTTATAAAATCGCCTGAGATGCACTTACAAAATCGTTTACAAAGTTCACTTATGTAACCACTGCTATCTATCAACCGACGTACATAAAATATACGTCTCCGTAATACACTTTTAATCCTAACGGAAAGCGGGGCACAAACAAGTGTTGTAGTAAATGTATACTTTAGATACTTTAGAAGTTGCAACGTTGCACGGTGTACTGTACCAAAGGATTGTCGTGTTTCTCGCCGAAAGCGAGATTTAAAGTAAATATTTTTCTTTAGGTTCTTTTTACAAAAAGAGCTTTTAAAATTGATGAGATTCTGATGTGAAAATGTTGAAATATGGAGTAAATGTAGTTGTTGAAACTTGCAATTAGATCTTGTAATTTGGAAATTGGAAAGGGTATGTATTTAATTTGAATTTAAAAAATCTATTTTCGTATGCATTTAGTATTCAAAATTCAAAATTCAAAATTCAAAAGTCATTTATTCAAACTAGGCTGAGAATCAGCACTTTTCGAACGTCAAAATTACATAAGACAGTCCCCCAAAAACGCCCACCCTTCACCACTTCCTAGTGCCTTTAGCTGGGAAGAAGAAGTGGCGCAACAAACTCCCCAGCAGCACAGCTGTCTGTTCAAGTTAGAAAAAATGATTCTATACAATAGTATTCAAAATAACTTACATTATGCAACACAAAACATAATTCAAATGATAAATTATAGGCCATATGCCAGCTAGCACACGCCAATATACCAGCCAAAAACATCGAGAACTATACTCAAGCAATATTTAAAAAAAATAAAAACTAAACGTAAAAAGAACTAAATATCTATATAAAAGCCTCCAGACATAAAGGGCGTGCCCGCTTACATAAAGCTGTAATTGGCAGTTATAAATGATAAACTAGGACCATCGAGGTAAATGAACAGTTAATTACTAGTAACAATAACAAAACCATGATCAGCAAGACGACCAAGCAGCACACGTCCGAGCATGACGAACTTGCTGGTTGCTCAAACAAAAAAAAAAAATATATGATCAATTGTCGAGGTCGCTAGCTAACCACAAATTGCAATACAACTCATAACAAAAAAATTGTAATGAGTAGATTATGTCAACAATAAAATAAAATAAAAAAACTCATATAAAATGACAGTAGGTAAGCTAATTCTGGAGAAAGAACATAAACATTGTCTTGAGTTAATCACAGCGACCAACTATTCTTATCATTTAAGTAATCGTTGATACAATAGTATGCCTTTGAACAAAGGTTGGATTTTACTTTAGTTTTAAATGCATTAAAAGGCAAATCTAGAAAAGAAGAGGGTAGCTGGTTATAAAAAGTTATACCAAGCCCAACAAATGAGTTATGAACCTTATGAAGCCGGTGAAAGGGAGCTCGTAGTTTGTCCTTATTTCTAGTGTTAACATTGTGAATATCACTGTTTTTAGTGTATAAGTGTATATTTTGCCTAATATATAAGATGTTGGCAAATATGAATTGTGATGCCACCGTGAGAATACCAATATTTTTAAACAAATCTCTTAGAGAAACTCTGGCACCTAGCTGGTAAATTGCTCGAACTGCTCGTTTTTGAAGAACAAATATATTTTGAATGTCAGCGGCTTTGCCCCACAGCAGAATACCATAGGACATAACGCTATGAAAATAACTAAAATAGACTAACCGAGCTGTATCAACGTCAGTGTATTGTCTTACTTTTCTGACAGCGTAGGCGGCCGAACTGAGCCTTCCCGCTAGGCTTGATATATGTGGGCCCCACTGAAGTTTGGCGTCTACTGTTATGCCCAGAAAAACTGCCGAGTTCACAATTTGAAGCACCTCTTTATCTAAGACGATGTTGGGTCCTAGATTTCTAACATTTGGTAGAGCGAATTTTATACATTTCGTTTTCTTGGCATTGAGAACTAGGTTATTTGTCGTAAACCAATCCGTAACCATTGAGAGTGCACTGTTTACGTCGTCAAAATCTTGTCTATTCCTGTCTACTTTAAAAATAAGAGAGGTATCATCTGCAAACAGTACAACGTTACAGATATCCTTTAAATAAAAAGGCAAGTCATTAATATATACTAAGAATAAGAATGGACCCAGTATTGAGCCTTGAGGTACACCTAACTGAACTGGTAGCTCGGAAGATTTCACACCATTAACATCTACACATTGGAACCTATTATGTAAATAAGAATTTATTACTTTAAGAGCTTCGTTTTGGACACCGTAATGACGTAGTTTACGCAAAAGTGTGTCATGGTGCACGCAATCAAAGGCTTTGGAGAGATCACAGAAAACTCCAATAGCATTTTGCGAGTCCTCCCATGCGTTAAATATGTGTTTCAGCAGAGCAACACCCGCATCTGTGGTAGAACGACCTTTTGTAAAACCATATTGTTCATCATGAAGAAGTCTGTTTAAATTAAAATGTCTTAGCAACTGCTTGAGTATTAACTTTTCAAATATTTTACTGAATGCTGGTAAGATAGAGATAGGCCTGAAATTGCCAACGTCATTTTTGTTACCCGATTTAAATAATGGTATGACTTTACTACTCTTCATGAGGTCAGGAAAAGTTCCTAAATCAACACATTTATTAAAAGTTACAGCTAAATATGGAGCTACTATGTCTATTATATTACTTAATAGTTTAATGGAGATACCCCAGTAATCACCAGTGTTTTTAGACTTAAGTGTGTTAAAAACATTAACTACATCACGAGGTGTTACATGCTCGAAGCTAAATAAGCTACTACATTTAGGCACAGTGCTATGTAAAAGGTTTTCAGCTTTAGACGGGGACGAATTTAAGGAGCGAGTCGTAGTTATAGGTATGTTGGCAAAAAATTCATTAAATGCCTCAGCTACGTCGGCTGCTATATTAACTAATTTATTGTTGACCATAATCTCGAGTTGTTTTTCTTGTTTAACCGACTTACCCGTTTCATTGTTAATAATTTTCCAAGTTGTTTTTACTTTATTATTTGAATTTTTAATTGTATCGCCTAAAAATTTTGATTTTGCAAAAACACAAATATTTTTAAATAATTTTGAATAATTTTTGACATACTCTAAGAAAGGAGTGTCAAACCTATATTTTTTCAAACCATATAACTCGTATAGTGTCGCTCTACTTTTATAAATACCTGGAGTAGCCCATTGGTTAAAGCTAACAGAAGTGCTATTAATGTTAATAGTTTTGGTCTTGAAAGTAGATTGGTACTCTTTTTGCACAACATCAAAAAGGGCCCCATAGATTTCATTAGGATTCTCGTGTTCTACTATAGATGGTGTAATTCTATGAGCTATATTATTTTTAAACTTGTTGCAACGACTAGCTGTATAAGGCCTGCATTCTATTTTATGTGGTTTTTTTTGTAATGGCATAGGGAAGCTAGCTAGTAAACCACAGTGGTCAGACGTTAAGTCACTTAAAACTAATTTATTTTTGGCATCACAATCACTAAATATATTATCGAGACAAGTCGACGTAGATGCCGTGATCCTAGTAGGTTCAAAAAACAAGTTAATTAAATTATAAGATTTGAATAAATTGAGAAGTCTAATACTTAATGGAGTATCATCTAAAATATTAATATTGAAATCTCCACATAAAATTATACTTTTATTACTAGATTTTAACCTATTGAGTGAATCCTCCATTACCGATTCGAAACGAATAAAATCCCCAGAGGGGGGTCGATAAACGCAAATTATAACATATCGCTCTAGTTCAACACAAGACAACTCAATAGTGCGCTCAATGGAAAGATTAACTAAATCTAAACGTTGTTTACATTTCAACTTGTTTGAAACAAGAACTAAAGACCCACCGCGGATAGCACTCTTTCTTACAAATGCGCTTTGTACAGTAAAAAAATCATCATTGATAAAAACTACTTCATGTACTTTCAACCAGTGTTCAGTCAAACATAATACCTGAACATCATAGTTCTCCATAAATAAACTAGTATGTATACATAATTATTGTTTGATGTTTTAGTAAGAAAAAATCGGCACCTTTAACAGAAGGTAATAAGTATAATAAGAATTCATATTAAAATAAATTAATACGATATCATAAAAAACTTAAAACTATGAGTTTTTATTTTTTTCTAATCTGAAAACTAAACTAAAAAATAAAATTACTGGTAACGCAACAAAGAGACTATAATGTTTCTTTTAATATTAATAAAAACCGGCCAATTGCGAGTCGGTATTAAGATCGAGCAAAAACCCCTTTAATGATTAACTTTTTATTTTTATTATTTATTTTGATAGCGACAATAGAAAAACACAATCTGTGAAAATTTCAACAGTCCACATATTAGACAGACAGACGAACGTACGGACAGCGGAGGCTTAGTAATGGGTTCCGTTTGGCACCCTTCGGGTACGGAACTCTATAAAGTATTTACTATTATATCTAATTTGATTGAACAATTATTTTTATGAAGTGACAATAGCATAACGATTGGAAATATGGATTGCTGAACGTGAGTTTGTGCAATCCAAACTTATCGCACAATTTGATGAAAACCGATTCGAATTGTCAGTAAGTAATTATAATAATTGTAAGCAGAATTGTCAGTAGTTGTGATTATTGCAGACAGGCCAGTATCGCCAGCTGTGGGAAGGCTCATCAGGCTGCATGTTGCCTGATGAATTTTTGAATTTTATTTTATTTTCAAAAAAATATTTTTAGTCAATTTAATTTTAATTTATTTTCAATAACTTATCTTAATTTTGTTTTCATTCATTTTCAATTATTTATTTATTTAAACTTTTCACACACAAAAAGGTACGAAGGCGGACTTAATGTCTTAGGCATTTCTCTACCAGTCAACCAAGGGTGGTGAAGAGATTGGATGGCAGGTGCTCTGTTTGAGAGGAAGAAAGAAAAAAAATTATTAAAAATATATCATTAGAAATAAAATAACAGCACATAAATAGGTTATAACTTATAATAATCAATTACCTACTTATTTCGAGTATTATGTTACCAAAATGTATTAATTGATCTCGTCTATACTAACATAGTTTAAGAGAATGTGTATAAGAGAATGTGTAAATACGTAATAAGTCCTAACAAAATGTGGACAAAAATGGTCTGAATTATTAGTATTTTTTTTTTTTTTTATTAAAAAACAGTTCCATTCGGTTACAAGTATTTCAACAGTTTTACACAATGTAGGTAACAAAACTATTAGAGCCAATTGGTTCTGGGTGAGCGAGTTTACTGGGCATAGTTCCAATATCAAATCGTTACTCTGAATTTCACAACTCGTATTACACTTTTCACAACCTGAAGCTGCTGCCTGATTTTCAGCGATATTGTATTTTTTGTCCGTTCTCTCATTGAAGTTCTGAAGCAGGTTTATTAATTAAGATACCTAAATCTCAAAGCAACTTGAACTAAGACTTTATTGCTGGACGAGGACTTTACCAAATTATGGTACAGTAGGTAACTACTTAGTTTCTCTGTGGCTTTGGAAGTTAACGTACGATCAAACTGAAAATATACTTACCATCTTAAAGTAGTGATACAACTAATTGTCGGCTTTATATACTATGGACACTATAAAAGAATCTACTAGCTAAATCTATTTAATTCTCTACACACCCTCTCACACACATACACTCACCTTCACCTTACACACTCAGAGGACAGCAACCCTTTCATTTTTCTTTTTTTAAGTAAATTAAGTTCATATTTTAAAATAAACTGTTTTCTTTTGTTCGTAAGCTCATACTCGCATACCCAGTTCGAGGGCTTGAGGCGCTGCATGCTGAAACACAGGCTATAAACCTAGTTCGGCAGCAGATGCTAATAATTGGACACAATTGTTACTAAATTAATTTAAGCATAATAATTTTAAGCAGCTAAAACAAATTGCTATTTCTGGTTAATAAATAAATAAATAAAATAAAGAAACTAGCTTTTGTCTGCCACTTCGCTCGCGTGTATGTCGGAAAATATCCCACGAGAACGTACTACCGGGATAAAAAGTATCCTATGTTCTAACCCAGGTCATAGTCTACCCATGTGCCAAATTTCATCCAAATCCGTTCAGCTGTTTTAGCGAGAAAATGTAACAAACAATCTCTCTTTCACATTTATAATATTAGTTAGGATTATTACATTATCAACTAGCTGCGCCCCGCGGTTTCACCCACATAAGTCTCGATCCCGTGGGAAAAAAAAGTATCTTATGTTCTTTTCCAGGGCATCATCTATATATGTGCCAAATTTCATCCAAATCCGTTCAGCCGTTTTAGCGTGAAGGCGTAACAAACAAACTTACTTTCGCATTTATAATATTACTAGCTGCGCCCCGCGGTTTCACCCGCATAAGTCTCGATCCCGTGGGAAAAAAAAAGTACCCTATGTTCTTTTCCAGGGCATCATCTATATATGTGCCAAATTTCATCCAAATCCGTTCAGCCGTTTTAGCGTGAAGGCGTAACAAACAAACTTACTTTCGCATTTATAATATTAAGGATATAATATATTGTTTCGTTACTAGTGCACGTACTAGTAACGAAACAATATATTATAATAAAGATATAGATTAAAGCACAATTCAATTCAATCTGATGACTTTTTTAATTACATAACACAATTGTGTTTTGTTTTGGTCAGCAAATCACAACAACAAACTTCCAATTTTGACAGCAAAAGGTTGCAAAGCAAATATTAAACTTCCTAAAACAACAATTACAAAACATAACAATGAAAAATGACCCTTATTTGTTGTGTTGCAACAAAAAGCTACACAAACAATTATTTCAGAAAGAGAATTATTTGCTCTGTAATTAACACTGACCCTAATGAAATAGTGTCATTAATTAGTTGTTTTATTTTTTCGTAACGAAACAAGGCGTTTTCTCATTCTGCCAGAGTTTTTTCTGGTGCTAAATTAACAAGATTATTTTCTTTGTTTATTTTTAAAGATAGGGCTTTCTAATTGATCTCGTCGTTTCGTAGAATTATGATAAAGGAGGCAATTTTTGTGTAGGTTTGTTTTAATTAAAGTTCAAGAACCCACTTGACCTTTGATTAGATTTGGCTGCTTTTGTTGGTATCCTAAAATCCGATGTAATTTTATGTTATAATATTAATTACTTCCAGCTACATGTTTTTTCCCAAGGCTTTGGACCATTGTTTATTGGTTACTAACTTCCGCCAGCGGCTTCACCCGTGAGATATGTTTATAAATTATAGCCTATGTTACTCAGTTATATTATAGCATTCTACTGGTGAAAGAATTGCTTAAATCGGTCGTGTAGTTTTTGAGTCTATTCATTACAAACAAATATACAAATCTTTTATTTATTTATTTAAACTTTTCACACTCAAAAGGTACAAAGGCGGACTTAATGCCTTAGGCATTCTCTACCAGTCAACCAAGGTTAGTGAAGAGATTAGATGCCTGGTGCTCTGTTTGAGAGGAACAAAGAAAAAATTATAAAAAATGTATAGTTAGAAATAAAATAACAGTACATAAACAAGTTATAACTTATAATACACATACATACATATTTTATATAACATACATATATTTATTATATACATACATAATTGTATACAAATTCAAGGGAGAAATGTATTGAGATAACTCTACTTATTTTGAAAAAAAAAAAAAAAATACTCTGCAATTTCCGCTTAAATGCATACCGACTGGTGGCCGTCCTGATATCAAGAGGAAGCGCATTCCATAGAAGAATGGACTGAATATGAAAGGAAGAATGAACAAAGTCAGAAGTATGAGAAGGACAAAGTAGTAGAAGATTGTTAGAAGTTTGCAGATTTTTAGTGTGTGAAGAACATAGATATTGGTTTTATTAGCCTTTGCCCAGCAGTCTGATCATGCAGACTGTCATTAATTAGTAAGTAGTAAAACTAATTTAATAAGGATCTTATAGGTACTTTTCTGAATTGCTAATTTTGTACCGTTAAAGGTATATTTGGTATTTATATCCATCCATATTAATATTATAAATGTGAAAATTACTCTGACTGTCTCTTGTTCTGTCTGTTTTGAAGCCTAAACGGCTGAACGGATTTGGATGAAATGTGGCACAAGGATAAACCCTGACCCGGGTTAGGACATGGGGTACTTTCATCTCGGTAGTACGTTCCCGTGGAATAATTAATGCCGTGGGCAAAAGCTAGTCATCATATATATAAAATCCACTTTTCACATTCAATGTCATTGAGTTTTGGTTGTAATGAACTACATTTATAGATTTCATTGTTTTCTGTTTTAAAGCGCACATTCCGTTTGAATGTCATAAGTTATTCTTGTTAATTCACGATAAGCTATTTATGTTTTAGATGGTGTACCGTCATTATTTACAAAATTTAATAAACGTGAATGAATTCGTTACATGACAGCATTTATATATATAAATATTTATATAGGTAATTATATGCTTTATGTATCTGTTGTATATGTAAATGGTACGCCACTGACTACCTGCAGTATTGTCGCTCCTTTTCCATTTAAATCCATCCAAAGGTTGTCTGTAAAAGATCGTTTTTAGCGATAAGACCGCCCATTGTGTCACCCAATGTAAAAATTTCTAAATTAATGTCTGTAATTTTTATGGTGTACATAATAAAGAATATTCTATCTATCTATCTATCATTTATACGCCTTAATGGTTTCTCTACATTTTAAGACCAATTCATTAATTATTTTAGAATGAATTAAATAATTTTTGAAGTGAAAACTTCTTTAAGCGCGTTGGGCATTTTTGAGATGGGAAAAAACAATTGAACTCGCGATACCTTTACCGACACCTCATTTTTGTAAACGCGATTTTGCTCTTTATTTATGCTACGTTACGGACAAAACAAGCAAGTATTTTTACTTTAAAGGTTTTGGAAGTATTTTTTTTAAATTGTTCAAGTTTACACTTCTGTCGGCACTCCCGGAGTGCCAGTTTTTTTTTTTTATAAGGAGGTTTGCCAGCTAGGTAGGCCACTGCAGTTATACCTTAGCCATATCAGGCTATAATGAAATAGTGGAGCCACAATTACCATGTCTCACCTCCTGTCCTGCTTACACCTGTACGCTAAAAGACACGTGCAAAGCTCCTTATAGTGTTGTTAGTGTGGCCAACCTCTGGTGTAAGGTGTTTGACATTTTGAGAGTCCCCAACAATAATTATAGTCATCAGTACCCAGTAAATAGACATCATCAAACAAATGACGCATGTCATTAACGTTCTACCCATCAGCTCGCTCTTTCCCCTAGAGAGAATACCCTAAATTAGGATCTATCTCTAACCTTGCACAAACGGCGTATTTCACCAAGTTTCCTGTGTTCCTCCCAAGGTTAATCAAGTATATCTCAACTGTATAAATTATATTGTCAGTACCCAGCCGTGCTTACATGTAATCGTTGGTAAACATCCTGATTTCGAAACAAAACCTACCTTGATTCGGATCGTAACAGAGCAGAAACATCCGAAAACGAATATGAAACTTAGCTCATAAGAGATAAAGTTCAGACTTGCTTGTAAATTCATTAATAAGATTGTTAACCTCACGCAACTGCTTTCCGGGGCGTGATTTGTTGCGTCAAGCGATTCTTGCTGAAGAATAAATTTGTCTGTTCGCGAAAGTACTGGCACGGCGGAGTTACCCAAAACACTGAATAATTGCTGAATAGACTTGGATTTGTTACGGTTTTTGATAAGACTGCAGTGTTTATAACTAGTTTATTTGTGGCAGCTGATTTGCATTTTAGTTTAACGCTTTTTGTGTTCGGAAAAGATTTACGGAGCTGAAATTTTTGTCTGTTGTTAAGCGAGGATAACAGGTGTGTGTGTGTTTATGTACTTATGTGTCATCATAATCAGCCTATAATGTTCCCACTGCTGGGACACAGGCCTCCTCTCTTCGTGAAGAAGTGGGCTATAATCTACCACGCGGACCCAGTGCGGGTTGGTAGATGTGACATGTCTTCAAATTTTTGGTTCCAGGACGTGCCGGTTTCCTCACGATGATTTCCTTCACCGTTTCGAGACCAGTGGTGATGAAATTATTCAAACAAAGTAAAGCGCCTGCCTAGGTTTGAACTCACGACTTACAACTCGTAAGTCGGGGCCGTTACCGGGGCCACCACTGCTCTTGGGCCAACTTTGCTTGTATGTGTGTGTAGACATAACACATCATGCCTGTTTCCCCGGAGGGTTAGGCCAATGGCGATGATTTTATAAGCCACACAGTTCACGAAACTAAAGATATTGTTGTTACTTATATAAGTTTGTATAATATGTAAATTTAGGTGCTGTTTACCTTCTTGGAAGTTTAGCTCAAGCTAAATAAAGTCTAGAGAGAAATTAGTTTATTCGGTGTCCTATGATATCACAACGGTAAACTCTCCTCCTCTTTACCTCGTACCTTTACATTATACAGGATTATAATTAAGTCTATATTTACTGAATACTACCCGTCTAGTACCCATTAAGTCTGAAATATACGTCTGAGTTAATTCCCAGCACTAATTCAATGAGTTGGGTTTGCACTCACAACCTCTTGATTGCCATTTCGAAGCTTAGACGTGGGCTATTATCGGCTTGTTGTGTCTGCAAACAGATCAGGCAATCACCTCCGTAGGGGCTAGGTAGCTATATATACCTGTATATATATACCTTGTAATAATTTTGTATTGTTAACAAGGAATTATAGGATGCTGAGTAATGAGAAACAAGTCCGGAGGAAAGTTTTGAAGTGTGAATGTGGATGATGTGTGAGGAAGAACTAAAGAAACGATGGAAAGATTGTGTGAAAAATTATACCTAGCTGGAAAAGTGAAACATGGCTGCTGCATCACTAGTTCTTGGCTTGACACGCTGTCGCGTCTCTAGATACTAATCAAATCAAATCAATAGTAGATTGTTACACGAGGGGCTAAAATAACTCATTTTATAGAGGTAGTTTTACTCCCAAGCTTTAGCGAGGGAGTAAATAGAAACCGAGTTAGAAAGGGTTTTAGCCATGTGTTTACACTCTACTTTTCACTACGATTGCGAGAAAATGAAATAATCCAACACAATATTAAATAGTTTATTTTATTTTTAAGGAAACTTTTTATCCCGGTATGCGGTAAAAAAAGGTTACATAAGAATAAAGACTTTTTCGTTTTTGTAGGCTCGTTGGTTATAGACAAAAATTACTTTTTTTCCCTAGAGCGTGATATACTATATTTTCCCCGCTCTGGTATGCTACAATGACGGAGTTTTTGAGCGAGAAGAGTGAAAAATATTTTATTTCACATAAACCTACATGAGCACTTACGAAACGTCAGAAGCTAGGTGCACGGTTCCAATTGGTCGTTTCCTATCGAATAGAGTCGGCAAGAAACACCACGGTTACTCTTTTTAAAATAAATGGCTTATACAATGTTTTCAAATTACAGTGTTAATAAGTATGAGAGGACAGTTGTAGGCCTTTCAACTAGTACCAGGTACTTAATAAATAGAAAATGGTCTACAAATCAACAGGCCAGTAAGCCTACAATGTTCTCACATTTACAAAAAATATAAAATAATTTATATAAAATATAAATAAAATAATAAAAATAAAAACCTATTTAAACCAAATACTGCTGAGATGATAGATAGAAGAAGACTCGGTATCATTATTTTTGGGTAGCATTATTCAACCATGCACCGTTACTCAGAACCTTGACAATTCAAAAGTGCCTGTAATTGGTTTATTTGAAATAAATGCTTTGAGTCTGAGTTTGAACGTTGTAACAGTCTTATTCAATTACAAAGTTTGCAGTAACTCACGATGGACAAACCTTTTATGTCATTGACAAGGTAACTCCAGTAAGTTTAGGTGATGTGAATCGTATTTCCGAAAATAACATTTCTAAGTCGAGTGTTTCTTAACAAATCGAAATGCAATGCCGTGCTTTCGAGCAATTCCGAAACGATTCCGAAGAAAACGTTTTGAGAAAACACGAAAATTTTCTATAGAATGTTCTACACTAAGACCTGGTTGGGCAAGACCTGCCGGTGCAACTTAGATCGAGTGCCAAGCATTCAACGGAGTATGAATAGTGCATGTGCGACTTGATTCAAGTCAAAGTTTCTGCACAAAATAAACAACAAATTCAAGTATATTTGTTAGGTGTGAGAGGGAATTGTAAGGTGGAGTTACGAAATTGTTTTAGATTTTGATTTCTAGGTAAATATACATAAGTTAACACTTTAAGGCAAGTTGGTTTAAGCTATCTATTTGCAGGGTTTCCAATGCCTAGCAGAGTGTTAGAATAATGCTTAAAAAACTCTAACTCTCTATTATGTCTTTTATTTCTATTTTCTCTTTATTATTATGTTATTCTCTATCTTTATCACTACATAGTATAAAACAAAGTCGCTTTCTCTGTCCCTATATCCCTATGTATGCTTAAATCTTTAAAACTACGCAACGGATTTTGATGCGGTTTTTTTTAATAGATAGAGTGATTGAAGAGGAAGGTTTATATGTATAATAACCCGGTTTATACCCGTGCGAAGCCGGGGCGGGTCGCTAGTTATTTATATTTGATTCTTCTCTATTTTATTCTTGTCTTTTTTATTCTTCTCTATTTTAATCTTATCTATTTTACAGCATAGACCTTAATAGGTCTGTGGTGTAAAATTGTCATTCAACATGCTTGGTTGACGAATTGATAAACGGTTTTAGTTGCAATTTGTGATTAGGAGGACACTTCTGCTGATCCTCTAGCTCTTTGTTGCTTTATGATACCCACGGGTCTGTAGGGCAGGCGCATTTGTATTTTGAACTTTATTCCGAGCATTGTAAAGTCCTTATTACAAAATTGACAACTGAAACTCGGGTTTGACGTCAGTTTTTGTAATTAGAACTTTAACTTTGTCAGAATTGAGTTCAGAAAATGGCTCCAAAGTTTAAAGTGAACCTTGTTTTGGCCTAAGACGAACAATATTTAAATCAATAAAATGATCTTGAACTTAATATTAAAGGTATTTTCTTTGAGAACCTAGAATAAATTACGTAAGTCATAAAGCCCACTTCCCTCCCACCCTGAATAGGTCGGGCTCTTCCCGAAAAATCTCATTCAGTGTTCCTAGTAAAGGAAAATTATAAGAATATGCTCGTAAATGTTTGCCTTCATCGTAAAAGGTTTTATTTTATGACGTAGGACGTAGGTGAACGTAATTGTGGAGGTTTTTCCTAGTATGCCTAGTGACGTCATCAAAGTAAGTACTCAAGGGTGTTAGGTATTGACTTCCTACTTGATTTTTTTGACAAACTTTTTTGTTGGGTGACAAAGACTCTGCAAGAATATAAACTCGATATCAAAGTAGAGCTAATGAAACACACGAAACGGCTATATAAATCGGTGTCCTTCAGTTGATCATAGGTACATAAAATTAAAAAAAAAACAAAATATTTTATTTCACATAAACCTACAAGGGCACTTATCAAACGTCAGAAGCTAGGTGCACGGTTCCAATTGGTCGCTTCCTATGGATAAGAGCCGGCAAGAAACTCCACGGTTACTCTTTTCAAAATAAATGGTTTCTACAATGTTTCCAAATTACAGTGTTAATAGGTATGGGAGGACAGTGTAAGCATATCAACAAGTACCAGGTACTTAGTAAAATAGAAAATGGTCCACAAGTCTACAGCCTACAACATTCTCACATTCACAAAATCTAAAAGAAAAGAATCTATATAAAAGATAAACAAAATAGTAAAAATAAGGACCTATTTAAAAAATAATACTATACCAGCATCCAGGGTATACGATGTAGGCTCATGAAAATAAGGTTTTAACCAACGTTAGACCAACTGTCTCAGACCCAGAGGTCCCGAATTCGATTCCCAGTGGGGTCAAAATTTTCTGCTCGGTTTCATTGGTGGTGAGGCTTGTCCGTCTGGCTAGCTACTACCATCTTATCTAAGTTTGTCGCCATAACAACAATGTTAACAGCATTATTGTGTTACGGCAGTTAGGGGTAAGATAGCCAGTTCCTCTGTGGTTGAGGATTCCGGGTGAAGCTTGCTTCCACCTTCGGCCTGATCATCACTTACCATCAGGTGAGATGCAGGCCAAGAGCTTCCCCGTTACAACAGCCATAATAAGCGAAGGCTTTTATATAAGCCAAGGAGGAATATGAGCGGGTGGGACAAAATGGCACCTCAAAAGTCAGTAGAACAAGGAACAAGTTTCCTTAAAAATCATGATTCAATTCTTTCCACCACTTTCTACCTAGCCATATATTCCACCTCACAAAACTACAACTCCAAACAATACCGAACACATATATAACAAAATGCACGGAGTATAATATAAAGGGTGTTGCCACAAAGCTTCGGGATAAAGAGATTAATCATAGGCTGTGAATGCGGTTAACCGGTGTTTGTGTGAATCGCGTGTGGCGTGGCTGTGGTGCGGCAACACGTAGTCAATGTATGGAATTTGAAGTTTTAGTTTTACGTTTGTGTGATATAGAACAATAGTTTTAAATATGTGGAATGAGAGGTGTCGATGTTTGTTAACATTAAATGGTTGAAAAAGAAGTGTTTTGAAGATGATCACGATTTGCGACTATTATTTTAACTTTTTCCGAAGAAATACCTTATTTATTTCTGCCACCAAACAGCATTATTTTGGTCGAAGTAGTGACCTGCTGAGTGTCTAGGTGACTGGCGCATTGCAGTGATGCGTAAGTTATATCTTTAGTGGCACGACCTGACATAAGAGTTGTTTTGGCTCAGCGGCACGGTAGCGGTGACCATTGCCCATTTTAAATGGCATCGTCTTTTTATCAATAATACTCCTGGACACTTGAATCGAGCCACCCTGTATATTTCTGTTTAAAGGTATTGTCTTCGTAAGACCTTCCTACGTCCATCATTGGTATACAGCATAATCTTGTTTTAGCCATAAAAAGGACCTGGCCCTATTGACATTGAGTCCAATGCAAATATTTGCATGAAAAAAAAAACCGCCCAAGTGGAGGGTTCCGTAGTTGGGATGAATTTATCCCAAAAACAAACTTAACATTGTAGTTGAAAAACATGTTCTCCCTTAAATCGATACACGTCACGGTCAATTATTATTATCCAGTTGCATGTGATAAAACTACAAATTAACGTATTTCTTTTTCCTTTACTTGTGCTGTAATTTCATGATTTTAGGTCAATGGGAAGAACCCTACAGGTTTGATTTATTTGCGAGTATCAAAATATGTCGCATAAATGGCCGTAATTTTTATTGCGTTGATTAAGTTGAGGTTGATTTTTTTAGAGCTCCAAAGGACTGTAAGGTCTCTTGGAGCTCTAAAAACTATTATCAAATGATATTAATTGAGAAAAAGGGTCTTGACAGACTGATGGACGGAGAACCAAGTGATCCTATAAGGGTTTCGTTTTTCCTTTTGAGGTACGGAACCCTAAAAAAAACATTAAAAAATTAAATATCTACTTCTTGTTTTAAAATGGTGAAGGAAAACATCGTGAGGTAGCCGGCATGCCTGAGAGATATTTCTCGATGGTATGTGAAGCCAAGTCAGAGGCCCATGGGCTGCTTTAAGACTCTGACACCAGGTTAATCACTAACCACACGAAATGAAGTAGAATATTTACTATTATTCTCCTAAACAAAACTGCCATTTCTAACAAAAAATAACACAATAGAAAAACTTTTAAAAACAAAACAAGCTAGTGATCAATGTTCCCCTCGCCGCGTGTGAGAATTCCGTGGTCTGTGGCCGTGGCGTGGCGGCAAAAACGCAGTCTGACTTTTATTTATCGCTGAAGATTTTTCCCCTACAGGGAAGCGTTTTATAGGTGTTACGAGGTATATTAGTTACGTGTCCTCCTCCAGGTCGACACGAGGAGGTTTGACATGTTCTTTTTTCGAATGTTATGTAATTTTCTTTTATTTTTTTATTGGAAATCACGTCTTTGATTTTTAGGGTGCCAAACCGAACCCTGTTACTAAGCCTCAGGTGTCTGTCAGTAGGCTGTATCTCATGAACCGTAACTGGTAGGCAGTTGAAATTTTCACAGATTGTGTATTTTGATTGTCGCTATAACAACTAATAATAAAAATAAAATAAAATTTAAAATTAAAGGGTACAAGAAATGTGTTTTTTTCGGCCTTTTTAGGGTTCCTTAGCCAAATGGCAAAAAACGGAACCCTTATGGATTCGTCATGTCTGTCTGTCCGTCCGTATGTCACAGCCACTTTTTTCCGAAACTATAAGAGCTGCTGTTGAAACTTGGTAAGTAGATGTATTCTGTGAACCGCATTAAGATTTTCACACAAAAATAGAAAAAAAAAACACCAAAATCATCATCTATGGATAGGTCTTTAAAAATGATATTGAGGTTTCTAATATAATTTTTTTTCTAAACTGAATAGTTTGCGCGAGAGACACTTCCAAAGTGGTAAAATGTGTCTCCCCCTGTAAAGTCTAAAATAAGAGAACGATAAAACTAAAAAAAAAATATAATATACAGTACCATGTAAACTTCCACCGAAAATTAGTTTGAACGAGATCTAGCAAGTAGTTTTTTTTAATACGTCATAAATCGTAAACCGCAATTTACCTTTCATTCAATGTTACTTGCTGCTACAGAACCCTTCATGGGCGAGTCCGACTCGCACTTGGCCGCTTTTTTTCTAAATATTGTACGGTGGTACGGAACCCTTCGTGTACGAGTCCGAATAGCACTTGGCCAGGTTTTTTTCTTTTATTTAAGCCAAGAAAGTTAATATCACTTTTGATTTTTATGAAGTGATACTGAAAGTTAAAACACAAAATATTCGACACCAAATAAATTGGCTCGACCCGGGAATTAAATCCAGAACTTGTCATTACCCAAGCCTTTTTTTTTCGTGTGGTTAGTGATTAACCTGGTATCAACGTTTTTATGGTGCCCATGGGCCTCTGACTTGGCTTCACATGCCGTCGAGAAATATCTCAGGCATACCGGTTTCCTTGCCATGTTTTCTTTCACCGTTTTTTAGGGTTCCGTAGTAAACAAGGAACCCTTATAGTTTCATCATGTCCGTTTGTCTGTCTGTCGGTCCATCTGTCTGTTTGTCTGTCCGCGGTCTAGCTCTGAGACCCTTAGTACTAGAAAACTGTAATTTGGCATAGGTATATATTTTAATTAAGTGGTAAAATAAAATTATGAAAAATATATTTTTTTAGGGTACCTCTCATACACGTAAAGTGGCGATGTTATTTTTTTTCTTTTTTTAACCCATAGTGAGGGGTATCATTAGAAAGGTCCTTTAAAAACATTGCAAGTTTGTGAAAACCATTTTTGGATTCAGGGATCCGTTTGCGAAATATTAAGCTTTAAAGTGCAAATTTTTGTTCGAGTCAAATGTCCCCCCCTGCCGGCTAAATGGTTAGTTTTGGGTGTGTGAAAAAAATCACAACAGTAGTTTATATAACAAAATTAAAAGGAAAACTATCACAGCTAAGTAGGCTCTACAAGTTAACGAGTAATAATCGACCAACTTAACTTTGCAGTTGCAAAAACATGTTTTCCCATACATTCCGTATGGGAGAACATATTTTTCAACTACAAAGTTAAGTTTGTTTTTGGGATTAATTCATCCCAACTACGGAACCCTTCATTGTGCGTGGTCCGACACGCACTTGGCCGGTTTTTTAAACAAGTTATTATTATACACATAATATATATGCACATAAATCCGAAAGGTAAAGGTGCGTGTCTTGGGTTCGAACCCAAGACCTATGATTTGGCAGTCCGGTGGTCACACCACTAGGCTCACTGCAATGATAGTAGGGACTTACTAAATTCCATGTTGCCGTGATAGTAGGTACTTACTAATTCCATACTGCCATGTCATTATTCTAAAGTAGCCATCTAGCTCTAAGCTTCAAGCGACCGAGTTCTGTTCGGGTAAAAATACGGAGAAAACGTATTTTCTCAGATATGAGACTTTTTTCGCCCCCAAAAACCCTTATATTGCAACTTTCATCGAAAACGTTGGAGCCGTTTTCGAGAACGTGATTACAAGTTTACAGGATGGCATGACATCGACGTGAAAACTGTTACCATGGATTCAGTACATGATTCTGAACGCCCCTGCGTTGAAATTTTTCGTTGGCTATCTATACATATAATAAAATCGTAGCGATGTCAAAACTGTACATTGAATATTTTTGAAAAAAAGTAATTGCTACGAGGTCGGGGATCGATTCTAATGCCGAAAATATATTTTTTAGAATTTTTGTCTGTTTGTCTGTTTGTCTGTTTGTCTGTATGTATGTTCCAGCATGGCGCAAATTCTACCGGACAGATTCTGATAAAATTTTACATAGATATTCCCTGTGTGTCTGGTCAAACTATAGGGTATAAACTATCACGCTATTTACTATGGGGGACGAGCAATATTACATTATGACGTATTTGTATGTTCCAGCATGACGCAAATTCTACCGGATAGATTCTGTTAAAATTTTATATAGGTATTCCCTATAAGTCTGGTCAAACTATAGGGTATAAAATATCACGCTATTTACTATGGAGGACGAGCAATATTATATTATGTTCGTATTTTTGGAAAAAAACGCGCCGAAATATTAGGATATTGCAGATGATTATCGATTTAACTTTTTAAATGATTATCATCACGCTATACCTTTATGGAACTAAGCAGTCAATCGTGAAATATATAGGAATGGCTATTTTAGGGAAGTTTCAACGAAGCAATTAACTCAGCGGTTGGACGATTGCTTTGCAAACATGGGGTTGTAAGTTCGATTCCCAACTGCGGTTTTTTGTTTTTCTTTTTTTTTCACATTTTGTACTAATATTTTTTTTTTTTTTGATTATTTATCCATACATATAATAAAATCGTAGCGAAGTTAAAATTGTACATTGAATATTTTGAAAGAAAGTTATTGCTACGAGGTCTGGGATCGATTCTTATGCAGAAAATTTAGTTTTCAGAATGTTTGTCTATTTCAACTGTAGGGTATAGACTATCACGCTATTTTCTATGGGGATGAGCAATATTACATTATATCGAATTTGTATGTTCTAACGTGACGCAAATTGTACCGGATAGATTATGTTAAAATTTTGCATAGGTATTCCCTATAAGTCTGGTCAAATTGTAGGGTATAAACGATCACGCTATTTACTATAGGGGACGAGCAATATTATATTATGTTCGTATTTTTGGAAAAAAACGCGCCAAAAGATTAGGATACTGTAGATGGTTTTCGATTTAACTTTTTAAATGATTATCATCACACTATACCTTTATGGAACTAAGCAGTCAATCATGAAATATATAGGAACGGCTATTTTAGGTAAATTTCAACGAAGCAATTAACTCAGCGGTTGGACGATTGCTTTGTAAACATGGAGTTTTAAGATCGATTCCCAACTACGGTTTTTTTTGTTTTTGTTTTTTTTTACATTTTGTAATACGAGTCGATTGTTTTTTTTTTTTTGTAAAAAGTTTTTATTTCTCGCTTTTTAGTGGGTCAATTTGTAATTTGTCTAAGTTACATTAGCTTAATGCCAACTGCTCATCACCTTTTACAAAATATTGCTTTTCGCCGATGCAGGGACGTTCATCATTGAAAGTTCTCCTGGTACTTCACCATCAACTCCACTTCTCCATATGCATTGTGACGAGCATAAATTGCATTGCAACCTATTAAAGTAATCGAATCGCAACCCGTGAAATACTTATTATTTAGTAGTTCCGGTGGCTATTTGTGGTCATCATCATCAGTTCCACTTAACCAAATAGTGCTTTCCAAGAGCAACTGCACGAGTTACTATAAAAAATACCCAAATTGCTATAGGTTTGCCATATTTGAAGAGTTCCCTCTATTTCTCTGGGATGCCATCATCAGATCCTGGTTTCCTTATCATGGTACCACTTTTGAAATATTTCTTTTCCAACAAAAAAAGAATCATCAAAATCGGTTCATAAACGACGAATTTATCCGCGAACACACATAAAAAAATAAATATATACGGTCGAATTGAGAAACCTCCTTTTTTTGAAGTTGGTTAAAAAGAAAAACTTCGTAAGCTATGGGAAACTGCTACGTTACAAGTACTTTACAGTCACAAAACATTCAAGGTTGTGTTCTGATCATTTTAGAGCTGAAGACTATAGGAATAAAGGAATTTTACAGATTTTGACAGCAGATTTGTCCTAGCGATTTTAAAATCTGTGTGTGGATCTTCTGGAATCGTTGCCACACTGCTTTCTGGTGACAAAACAGCGCACGCCATGTTTAAGATTCCCATCAATTTAAACAGCAACGAAACGCCTGTTTGTGGGGTGTTACGCAACAGTAACAAGGGATGTGTGCTTAGGGATTGCGCTTCATCGTATGGGATGAATGCATTATGGCAAAAAGGAAAGCAGTGGAAGCTGTAAACAGAACCCTGCAGGACATCCGCAGGAACCAAGACATGATGGGTGGTGTTACAGTCCTGACTGAC
The DNA here is from genome assembly GCA_963680765.1 of Agrochola lychnidis. Classification (NCBI taxonomy): domain Eukaryota; kingdom Metazoa; phylum Arthropoda; class Insecta; order Lepidoptera; family Noctuidae; genus Agrochola; species Agrochola lychnidis. Next base: position 5,724,263 of record OY796864.1, read on the forward strand.
AAAGTGAATACTTCGTTGAAAAGGTCGACTCTACGGTCGAGAGTTCATAGACTGCGCTTGACCATCATCATACGAGCTCGGCTTGGCGGGAATTCAAATGCTCAAGAATTCTCCGATGTTCTTCTAAAAGTTGTTCGAGGCACTCTACCAGAGACTCTTGGTAAAGTAGATCCCACTTAAGAAGATCTTATTCGTCTGGTATACGGGGACATCAGTCAAATACCGTACCAAGAGAATTCTTGGGCGTGTTTCCATTTTAACTCCGAAAATGATCAAGCTGCAGCGATCAACCACAGTATTCTCTCACAAATTGAGTGAAGTGATATACACCTCCATTAATACTGATGTGGATGAAGATGATGCCGCACATTACCCCGTAGAATTTCTCAATTCGCAAATGGCAAGTGGACTTCCGGTTGTACATCTGTGTAACGGAACCCGGCTCAAAGTCACGTCTTTGCAGAGAAACGTCATCGAGGTGGAAATTCTAACAGGTTATGGCGATGGTAAGACAGTGTTTATAGCGCGTATATCACTAATTCCCCAAAATTATCAGTTCAAGCGCATGCAGTTCTCTGGGAACGTATGCTTTGCGATCAACAAGTCACAGGGTCCGACACCGAAGGCTGAAAGCTGCGGGTATCAACCTCAGGATAAGCTGCTTCTCACACGGACAACTGTACGTCGCTTGCTCCCGAGTCACCATTCCTGACTCTGCATATTTTGACTGCTGAAAATAAAACTACAAATGTAGTAGGTATACAGGGATGTTTTACAAAAATGTGGCTGTTATTGTAGTAAATTGTGGTATCTTACGACTTCCACGTGAACGAAGTCGCGGGCAGAAGCTAGTTTAAAATAAAAACTGCTGTTTCATAGAAAAGTGCAATACCTACGTGGTCAATGTATGGAACAGCAGATTTTTTTTAAAAAAAAACAAGGAACAATTTCAACGCAGGTGCGTTCAGAATCATATCCTGAATTCATGGTAACAGTTTTCGCGTCGATGTCCCTGCAAACCTGTATATACAGGATGAAATTGAAAACATGCGACAAATTGAAATGGGAGATCCAGTAACTGTTACCTAATCATTATAAATTGTTATTTCCAAAACATAAATTGTGAAAAAAAAAATCGCGCGCGACTAGCGGTGCCTTTGTGTCGCGTCGCATGTCGCGCTAGTCCGAACGAGCCTTAAATTGATACTTGAATTTTTTGTTTGTTTTAAATTTATTTAATTTTACTGGAACGCCATAAAATCGTGTCTACGTGAAGACAATAATTTAGTTTGCACTATCTAAGACGACAATTACACGATTTTTTTTTCACAATTTATATTTCGGAAATAATAATTTATAATGATTAGGTAACAGTTACTGAATCTCCCATTTCAATTTGTCGCATGTTTTTAATTTCACCTGTATACAAATATTTTTCATTTAATAGTATAGGATTTTATTCTTGCAAATGGCATCCACATTAGTGCATTCTAGTACCTAACAATTTTACACACCCCGCTAGACTACAAAACCGTGATGTTCAGTATGTGCTGTGAAAGCGGTAAACCTAGCAGTTAACTCGAATAGCAGCCAGCGTACGATGTAACTTTATTTGACTTTTACTGCAACGCTGCCATGTTGTCGTGGGTATAGAAACTATTTACTTTATACCGTGGATGACGTCAGAGTTGAGTAAAGGGTTTCGCATCGGGATGACATTTATCAGAAGGCTCGTTTAGACGAAAGTTTGTTTTTTGAAGTGAAAACTTCTTTAGGCGCGTTGGGCATTTTTGAGATGGAAAAAAACAACTGAACTCGCGACACCATTACCGACACCTCATTTTTGTAAATGCGATTGTGCTCTTTATTTATATTACGTTACGGATCAATGTTCTATGCAAGTGTTTTTACTTTAAAGGTTTTGGAAGTATTTTTTTTTTGTAAACGCGATTGTGTTCTTTATTTAGATAAGGTTACGGACCAATGTTCTATACAAGTACTTTTCTTCCACCAAGGCAATCTTGTTCAAGTTTTCACTTCTGTCGGCACTCCCGGAGTGCCACTGTTTTTATTTTTTTAACTTCTACGAGCACATCTTGGCCTGCATTTCACCTGACGGTAAGTAATGATCAGGCTGAAGGTGGAAGCGAGTTTCATCCAGAATCCTCAATCACAGAGGAACTGCCTATCTTTCTACCTGCCGAAACACAACAATGCTGTTAACATTATTGTTATGGCGAGAGACTTAGATAAGATGGTGATAGCTAGTCACGCCCTACCACCAACCCAACCGAGCAGAAAATTTGGCCCCCACTGGGATTCGAACCCGGGATCTCTGGGTCTGAGCTAAAGCGATATTCGTCACCATTCGTCACACTTCGCCCCTTTGTTCGTTCCTTGCAGCTTATCTCGATTTATGATCTTAGATTAAACGCCTTCATAATTATTTCATTTACTGACCCATGCCGTGTTAATATTTTGGTATTTTATACGCAATACTTTTTCCATGATACAATTCCGACAGGGATTTTCCATTGGCAAAAAAATATTTATTTAGGCAAGCCAACTAAATACACACAAAGAAATTCAAAGTACATATCATTTACAAATTCAATAGCATTGGATGCATCTAAATTAAAGAAAGAAAAGAAAGAAAAATATTTTATTTGGGACACGCAGAGGAAATATAAAGCAGTAATATAAAAAATAAAAATTAACAAAAATAAAAAAGGAGCATTTTAAACTAACAAACAAAAATAATAACGACCTGTGCGAGGCCAAAAAGGCTCCTATCTCAGCATGATGCTGCGATATTTAAAAATAAATAAATACCGCAGCGCTGGTATTCTAATAGGGCCCGCTGTGATGCTACGGACATACCTACGGACATATAAATCCCACTAGGGGATTACAAAATAAATTAAACAATAACAATAAATAAAGGTAAGCATATCATTTTATTTAGATCTCACTATACAATAATAATAATTAATATAAAGATGATTATAAACCTAATTAGAACTGATTAATTTTATCTTTTATAACTTCCTTTCTTAAAATGACAACTTCCATAAAAGAAAATCTCCATTCATTCATCTCAGCACGCGTAGCATGACCACCGTAGAAACGAGTTTCAATTCAATTCAATTCATTTATTAATTTTGTGAACATAGGGTAAAAATTATACAGATGTTTTACAAAGAAATATTGGTCCATACTACGTCCCGCCAGAAGGCATACAACATTGTTGTGGTTAATAAAATAAAAATATAAAGTCAAGAAAATTACATGTCACAATTTCATGCCAAAAGCTAGGCTAATAATAATAATAAAATGTCAATAATTAAGACGTCACATAAACAAATAGGTAGTATTTAGTCACAATTTCGTATACAATAATAAATTAAATAGGAACATTTTAAACAGACATGCAAAATTATGAAAATATTATTTAAATTTGTCATTGAGATATTCATTAACAGAATAATACGCCTTGTTAGTTAATAATTTAAAAAGCTTACGTTTGAACTCATTCATGCTGTTTTGTCGACGGAAGAATAGACAAAATGACAGATTGTGATTGTTTATCTGTCATTTTGTCTATTCTTCCGTCGACAAAACTCGTTTCTACGGTGGTCATGCTACGCGTGCAGAAAAGAATTTTCAAAAATCCTTCCTTAATCCTCACCTTCGTTATTTAAGGAACTCTTCTGCAACATTTCATGATTCTATAACCAGCAGTTTATATAAGTTCCTTCTTTTGATCTTACTTGTCGTCATGTCTAGTGTAAACGTGGCTCCACGTGCAATTGATGCATAAAGTAAAGACTATGAATACATCGACATGTTTGCGTAAAAGCTTGGTGAACATAATCGTGTTGCGTGCGCTGACTTGTTTGACTTTACTGTTACGAAGAGTGAGCGTGAACGGGGCATAGCGGTATTGCGTGCCACGATAGACGTAAACGTTCATTCAATTATTATGTATAAGTTATAAACGCGAGTTCACCTGTGCAGACTAGCGCTACGCGACGGCACCGGTAATTGTTCTACCGTGAAGTTTTCTTAGAAATTGATTGTTTATTGATTCAGGAGTGACCTTGCGGAAATCCATTATAAAATAGCAAGTGTTTCCTCTCAACGAAGCATCTTCAGGATGACGATTGACTTGTTGCGAACCCGAACACGGCGTCAATCGTCATCCTGAGGATGCCTCGTTGAGAGGTGAAATTCGTGTCGATTTCTTTCAGGGCTTTTTATGGCTTTTTAGAAATAGTCTATTGTATTTTCATAGAAATTGTTTTGTTAGAGTTTTGCTTTATGCTACCTTCTTCGCCTGTTTATAAAATTCTGAAAAACATTCGATATGGTAGATCATGAGTATTTTTGAATGACGATAGAAAAGAAGCGTTTATCTTCAATCATTTAATAAAGTTCTTATTTTGAAATCAAAAATAGTACCTTAATGACAGACTTTATTCAAGTGTATTTTTTTTTTAGAAGCACTTTCCCGTTGAGTTTTTTAATAAAAATATTTCTATAATTTTGTTCGAACTTGAGACCTATAACTTGGCAGGTCCACGGTCACACCACTTGGATATCACTGCTACAAACGGCAACCGCTTTTTTTTTGAGTGGGGTCACCCACCCGTGTTCCTTCAGTTGCCATATTGCCAGGGGCCACGGTATCCCTTTCGGACTTTCTCGCGACCCTGACAGAATAACCAGCATGCCTGAGAGATATTTCTCGATGACATGTGAAGCCAAGTCAGAGGCCATGAGCGGCTTTAAAACTCTGACACCAGGGTAGTCACTCACCACACGAGAAGAAACAGAATGATTTTATTTTAGTATTATTATCTGTGGTGGACGTCATTTGGACGCCATATTTTATTATATTTTTATTACTTTTTTGATTAAATATCATGAGCAAAGTTACCTTAGATATGTGCAGTGTCATACACTACTTTGTATGAAACTGCACATATAACTAAGGTAACTAGTTATTAAAACATATAATATCACGCCTTGTTTCCCCGAAGGGTTGGGCAGAGGTGACCCTGTAGCAGGTACACCCACATTTCGCCAGTTTTTTTTTTTTTAAAACGGTGCCCCACACTAGGAATTTCTCCTGTATTGTGGGTGCTTTACAAACATTTAAACTCACATACACAAACAGCCATGTTTTAAGTCCCATGTAATACACGGGGTGAGCCTCTTGCCATCAACCGGGCACAAATCCAGACTCCGAGCTGCTACTGAGAAATTCCAGATAGAAAAACCTTTGCCCAACCCGGGAATCGAACCCAGGATCTCATGCTCAGCAGTAGCGCTTGCGACCACTAGACCAACGAGGCAGTTATTAAAACACTCGTCTAATACGTGGTATCACAGCCCGGCAGCGGGCTCTATCGGAATACCAGCGCCGCGGTATTTGTTTTTTCAAATATCGTAGCATTATGCTGAGATATGAGCCTTTTTGGCCTCGCACAGGTCTTTTTTTATGTATATATAATTTAAAAAAAAAAAAAAACGTGTGGCACTCGGGGACTGCCGCGGTATAGTTATTGCATAGCATTTGTAACCTCCATACTTCCTATTTGTCAACGCTACACTTGGGATGATGACGTGATGACATAGAACAAAAATTACGTTCTCATGACAACATCACGTTGTAATGGGAACCGTCATTACATGGTAGGCGGAGTGGGGGGTGTTAGGTTTTTTTCGTTACAGAATTTCGCCGGTCGCCGCGCTCAAAGCCCGCGATAAAAGCTATGCAATAGCTTAAAAATACAAAAAAACTGAAATTGTTATTGTTTTTTTAATTTTCTTGGTTTTAATGTTGTATTTCCTGTGCGTGTCCCAAATAAAAAAAAAAACAAAATTATTTCTGATACTGAAAGAACTTTATATCTCGCTTATGATTTATGCATTTTTGTATAACATGCTATGACAATTAATTCTCGATTACTGTCCTTATCTGCTCCCTTGGCACGTTTGGCGCAGTGGCTAAGCAAGCGTTTATACTCTAAAGGTTATGATTGTTTTTAAAGTCCCCTTGTTTAATACATTAATATTAAACTCACATATAAAATCCGGCCAAGTGCGTGTCGGACCACGCACAATGAAGGGTTCCGTAGTTGGGATGAATTTAACCCAAAAACAAATTTAACTTTGTAGTTGTAAAAGATGTTCTCCCATACGGAATGGATGGGAAAACATGTTTTTGCAACTGCAAAGTTAAGTTGGTCGATTATTACTCGTTAATCTGTAGAGCCTACTTAGCTGTGATAGTTTTCCTTTTAATTTCGTTGTATAAACTACTGCTGTGATTTTTTTCACACATCCAAAATCAACTATTTAGCCGGCAGGGGCACTTTAAAGCTTAATATTTCGCAAACGGATCCCTGAATCCAAAAATAGTTTTCACATACCCATAATGTTTTTGAAGGACCTTTCTAATGATACGCCACACAACGGGACAAAAAAAAACATCACCACTTTACGTGTAGTGAAGGTCCCTTAAAAATTTTTTTTTTCTTAATTTTGTTTTACCACTGTGTCGACGTAATTAATATATACACCTATACTAAATTACAGCTTTCTAGTACTAAAGGTGTCGGAGCTAGACCGCGGACAGACAGACAGACGGACATGACGAAACTATAAGGGCTCCTTGTTTACTATGGAACCCTAACAAAAAACGCACCATGGAATATAACAAATGATAGATAACATCATGACCTTAGTATGAAATCTGTTAAGAGCGTTTGTACAGAAAGTGGGCAACGTCGCAAATAGCTATAAATGTTAAGAAAGCTCGATGTATTGTCAAGTAATACAAACCGTGTGGAGGTCTGCCTGGCTTGGGCGGATCACCGAGCTGTCCTCGTGGAGGTAATCGGCGGCGGTGATCATTCGCGTCCGGCTCTGGTTCAGGTCATGGTACGGAGCGAGAGGGCATGGAAAGCCGTTACCTCCTTCTGCAAAGCAGTAATGCTCGTGAAAGAGGATGCAAAATGCTTGAGGGAGAGGCAAATTTTGCATCCTCACTGCCCTAGTCGCCACAGGAGACGCCCTGGGCGTCGGAAATCCCAGGCCGATTCCCGGCCACCGTAGGCGTGGGCTTGCGGACGGTGAGCAATGGGTAGCTCGCCGTCCCGGGTCGACGGCGCGTTGTGTTCCACGCGCGCCTCAAAGAGATGTCAGCGCAACTGACGGGGTCCGCCAGGGCTGATGCCTGCCACGGTCGCGGGAAAATCCAAAAGGGTTACCGTGGGTCCTGGCAACATACAGGCAACTGAAGGAACACGGGTGGGTTTTAGTCAGTATGAGTCTAACACGCCCTCCCGCTCCGCCCAGAGCGGGAGAAGTTATTTGATAATTTCGTAGTTTGATAATTTGTAGTAAAAACCGTAATTATGAAGCAGAGGCAGCTAACTAAACTAGTTTCTTAACAATTTAAATAACGTGTAGTTTTTTCGTTGTTTCAGATGCTGAAAAAACATAATACCTGCAGTAAAGTGCAATCAAAACACTAGTGTTGAGTGAAGCATGGGAAAAGTGACAATTAAACAAACATGAAGATGTATAGAAAGTTGTTCTGGACGCTCATACATGGCTTTGCTATGTTGCCTACAATAGCTGTACGGGGTAAGTACTAGTATGTATAGTTTAGAAGTAGTAAAACATTCCACATACAACGTGTAACTGAATTATGTTACGTTTTCTTAAATTTTTATTCTTATTTTTACTGCGCCTTTTTAGGGTTCCGTAGTAAACAAGGAACCCTTATAGTTTCGTCATGTCCGTCTGTCTGTCTGTCTGTCTGTCTGTCCGCGGTCTAGCTCCGAGACCCTTAGTACTAGAAAGCTGTAATTTGACATAGGTATACATATTAATTACGCCGACAAAGTGGTAAAACAAAATTATGAAAAACTTTTTTTTTAGGGTACCTCTCATACACGTAAAGTGGTGATGTTTATTTTTTATTTTTTTACACCATGGTAAGGGGTATTATTGGAAAGGTCCTTCAAAAATATTGTGAGTTTGTGAATACCATTTTTGGATTCAGGGATTCATTTGCGAAATATTAAGCTTTAAATTGCTAATTTTTGTTAGAGTCAAGTGTCCCCCCCCCTGCCGGCTAAATGGTTAGTTTTGGGTGCGTGAAAAAAATCACAACAGTAGTTTATATAACGAAATTAAAAGGAAAACTATCACAGATAAGTAGGCTTTACAGGTTAACGAGTAATAATCGACCAACTTAACTTTGCAGTTGCAAAAACATGTTTTCCCATACATTCCGTATGGGAGAACATATTTTTCAACTACAAAGTTTAGTTTGTTTTTGGGATAAATTCAACCCAACTACGGAACCCTTTATTGTGCGTGGTCCGACACGTACTTGGCCGGTTTTTATTTTATTTCATTTGTAATGTGAAGAAAACTTTTTTTTTCCACTTTTATCTACCGAACATGTTTTAAAATAAGATAAATGTTTAAATGGCAAAACCTCCATATTGGTGCCCAAGACACAGGCTTGCCTAGTTTGGGGCCAATGTAAACGCTTTGTAATATTTTTTCTAGTAATTTGGTCAGAATCGTTTACTGAATCGATTTCAGACATTTCTAATATAGGTAATTTTTTATGACATAAATAATTAAAACTACGTCTTCTTCTGTACAGCTAAAACAAACCAAAATGGACGAAGCACCTAGACCCTTATACGTTGTTCGACTGTGTGCGTGCGTAGATTTGTAATGTGACCACAATTTTATCCCACAATTATTTCTAATTTTATAAATAAACAATGTTGTATACATCATTGTATACATACATTTATTTTTTACATCATTGTAAAAAAATCAATGTATGTATCATGATGATAACATAATATTCCAATTGGAGTGTTTAATGAGACATGTTGTACAGGTTATTCTGGCAAAATGCTGACTTGTATTATTGTAAGTTGATTAGCTTAAATTGACAGTTACATGGTTTAAAAAAAAACATTATTACCCAAATTCGTAAATGTTTATTGCCGAAGATTAATCTCCTCAATAAAGCTTAATCAATCCCTATGCTGTCTCGATAGTGCTAGCGTCATCGTGATTTGCAGAAGAATAAGCAGCTCCAAAAATAGCACCAGACAGAAGAGTCATAAATGTAGAAACATGTCTTATCATTCATTTTTCTTATCAAAGTGTGACGAGTGTCCGTCTATCTAGCTCAAATTGTTTTGTTTTTGTAGTGTTGTAGATTTATGTCTACTGGACATACTTTATATTCTTTTCCTTTGTCTCTAATTTTCATATGTTGAATGTCATGCTTACCTGTTATTTGCATGGTTACTGAAATGTAAATTTTAGATGTTATTTAATTTGAATTGTAAGTGACTGTGCTGTTGGTGTGCTTATGATAAATAAATAAATAAATAAATAAAAATTTGGGTCTCACTATAAAAACTTAGATTTAGACTTGTGTCCAATGCCAGTTCAAAGTTCAAAGTTTTTACTAATGCGCTTTTTGGTGATACAACAGGGTCTTAAAAATATTTTATAGTAGCCAGTCCTACGTCAATATCCATATACAATATGTAAAGATCCGTGTCCGATCCGAAAGGAGCTCAAAGGTACTGCAATAAAATCACCTAAAAGTAATAATTTTTTTTTTATTGAAAATAAAAAGTTATTGCAATTTAAAAATCAAATTTTTAGAACTAAAAATAATTGGGGTATGTTTGGTTCTAAAAATGTGATTTTTAAAATTCATTTAAAATGAGCAAGTTTTCAACAGGGGTTATAAGTTACGAATTTACATACTAAAAAAAACCCGCCCGCCCCATAAAAAAACCCACGCCCCGTAAAATTCCCCATTAGAAAAAAAATAAAACGATTTGTTTAAATTTTCCTGAAAATTACCTCATAAATAGACTCTCAGTACGATACCTAACAACATCTTAATATATCGGACAGGGTTTTTTTACATGTTGTATAAATGTCGTGTTTAAAGGTGTTTAGGCTAAACAACTGATAAAAACGATTTTGTGGTAATAACGTTTGAATTTAAATATTTACTCGACCTGACAAACCAAACCATAATAACTTTGTTTGTACTTGCTACTTGATTCATATTTAAGTATCTTCAGCAACTCAAATTTGATCAATATTAACGTGCGACTCAAAGGACCAAAGTGTTTGTATTAAGTAATTTGAATGCTTAATCAAAGGACCCCAAATAGTTCCAGTGCGATTAAATGAAGTGCGGTTCACACTCTGAACTCTGATCTTAGAACGACAAGATTCAGTATCAAGTAACTTTGACCTTCAAATCTGCGTAACCAGAATGTTCCCGAGTATGGTCCAGTTCAAAAAAAAAAAAACACAATGATAGGGGTACAAGTGACGGTGGCGGTGATCTCTCGCGTCCGGCCCTGGTACGGAGCGAGAGGGCATGGGAAGCCATCACCTCCTTCTGCGAAGCAGTAATGCTTGCGAAGGAGGAGGCGAACGCGTGAGGAAGAGGCAAAGTTCACGCCCTAACGCCCATAACCGCCGCAGGAGACGCCCTGGGCGTCGGGAGTCGCAGGCCGATTCCCGGCCACCGTAGGCGCGGGCTTACGGACGTGAGCAATGGGTAGCTCGCCATCCGATAAGAACCAGGCCTTGGTCGACGGCGCATTGTGTTCCACGCGTGGCTAAAAGAGATGTCAGCAGAACTGGCGGGGTCCGCTAGGGTCGATGGTTGCCAGGGTCGCGGGAAAGTCCAAAAAGGATACCATGGCCCCTGGCAACATACAGGCATCTGAAGGAACACGGGTGGGTTTTAGTCAGTAAGAGTCTAACATGGCCGCCTAAGAGTCTAACATCCGCTTCGCCCAGAGCGGGAGAAGTTATTTAATAATTTCCCAACCAAAAAAACGGGTATAAGTGACTCTCGGCTTCGTTATGCGTCTTTTTACATCCGTTATATTATTGACTTCAAAAAGTGAAAGAATCTATAACGAGTATAGGTGTAGGTTCACTGAGTTCTTTTTTTACTGATCAGGACCACATATTGCGTATATTTTCCAATAAATCTGTCCTCTATAATTTAAGTCATACTAGACGAGGCCCTTGTCATGAACCGGACGCTTAATCCAGATCCTAGCTGCACTAGAACAACAAGGTAGTCAAAAGAAACCCTACGAGCTGCTAAGACCACTGTCACCATATTATAAATAAATAAATAATAGCAAATACCAGCCTCTTTTTGTCCCACTACTGGGAAAAGCCCTCTTCTCATACAGAGAAGGCTAGAGCATTTTAATCATTACCTTTGCTCAAGACGGATTAGCGATTTCAAACTTATATTAATTATTAAGTCCAGGTTACCTCACGATGTTTTTTCTTTACCTTCACCGATGTCAGTGATGGCTAAGAGTTTACTATAGGCGCCATTTGCACGGGCGAGAGTATCGCGACGAGAGTATCGCGACGAGAGTATCGCGACGAGAGTATCGCGACGAGAGCATCGTGACGAGAGTATCGCGGCGAGAGCATTGCGGCGATAGTCACGCCGTGACTTCAAATTCTATAGAAACTGTATGGAGCAATCTACTCACGGCGATATTTATGTCGACGAGAATTTGATGGTACGGCGAGACTATCGCCGCGATTCTCTCGCCCGTGGAGATGGTACTTTAACCATCACTGACATCGATTAGAAAGTAAGTACATATGAATTGAAAAAGTCACATTAGTACTTGCCCCGTTTTGAACCCACCACCTCGAGCAAGAGAGGCGAGGCCTTAAAACATTTTCTAGAATTATTTTGAACCCCATTATAATAACAGCCATATTTAACCACAGCCACCATGCCATTAACAAACCCCTACTTAACTAAGTGATACTGATTGACACTAAGTGGTCACTAACGCACTGCTAGACGTACGACCTTGGCGACCAGCCAAAACTAGGCTTTGAACTATTTACATAAACGATTACGTGTGGAGGGTATCTAGGATTGAATCTATAGACCTTGATAGAATCTTTGGGGCTTGGGCAGACTGGTTTTATATTTTTCGATGGCATTACTCCTTATCATCTCACCATCAATCTGGCTAGCCTTTTCCCAACTATGTAGGAGTCGGCTTCCTTTCTAACCAGATGCAGCTGAATACCAGTATTTTACATAAGCGCAACTGCCTATCGGACCTTCGCAACCCAGTTTCTGGGTAACACGATATCCCTTGGTAAGACTGGTTGTCAGACTTTCGGGCTTTCTGACTAGCCGTAACGACTGTCAGAGATGTATTAATGAAGGCCGGGACCACCGGTTTAACGTGCTTTCCGAGGCACGGAGGGGTCTCGGTAGGCACTGGTCCATTAATTACATTACTGAACAGACAGCTGTGCTGCTGGGGAGTTTGTTGCGCCACTTCTTCTTCCCAGCTAAACACTAGGAAGTAGTGAACGGCAGATGTTTTGGGGGACTTTCTTAGGTAATTTAAAAATTCAAATTATCATTGATTAATTTTGTGAACATAGGGTAAAATAATACAGATGTTATATTTAAAAAAAACCGGCCAAGTGCGTGTCGGACTACGCACAATGAAGGGTTCCGTAGTTGAGATGAATTTATTTATCCCAAGAATAAACTTAACATTGTAGTTGAAAAACATGTTCTCCCATACATTCCAACTACAAATCGTCGCTCGGCATCCAATACCGCGAAGGTGAGATTTTTTAGGTTTTTTTTTTAATTGCAAGATCACTTATTTGAACGTGTAGAAGAATTAAATAAAACTAAAATCTGATGTTCGTTAAAAATTTCACATTTGCGGTATTAATATAATAATAATATAAATCTAACACCTTTAAAAGAGCAATTCTTGTATATATATAATCTGAATCTCGGAAACGGCTCCAAGAATTTTATTAACTTTAGTACGCAGGGGGTTTCGGGAGCGATAAATCGATCTAGCTAGGTTAAATTTTTAGAAAACGTCGTTGAAAAAGAAAAATGGTCACGATATTTTTCTTTATTCAAGTAACAAGGACTCATTCATTGTGTTAGTAAACTTATGAACTATGTTGGCTTATTTTACCAGGTCACTCAGAAAGTTTTGCGATTAACAGTTTTTGTCTATGGCTGGTTTTGATATCGATAAAAAATATGACTATTTATTACAAAAAAAAAAACATAACATTCTAAATTCCCTCCACATTTTTTTACGAGCAAAATCAAAAAGAAAGAAAGAAAAGAAAGAAAAAGTATTTATTGAGACTCGCAAAGGAAATCACAAATTAAACTAAATACCTTCATTAAGAACATTAATAAAAAAAACAAGGTAAAATTATAATAAAAGTTCTTTGAAAAGATATAATTAAAAAATATATAACCTGTAGTTTATTTTTTTCTAGTATCGCAAAACTTTCCGAGTGCCCCACGTAATCTAGTTTAAATTTATTTCACCCCATGGGAGATGGCACTGCAGTGATTGATGTACATGCAATCCAGCCTGCTAGTGATCATTTTTTGGATATTGTTGGAGCTGGCCCGCACTCTGCGCAATAGAGATGCACACCTCATTCGCATCGTTGCGTAAAAGCAATTAACATGTGCGTCCGCGAACATTCCCGATGCGCAACAAAAACGGGGCAGCCCCACCAATAGGTACCCTGAAAGCGTTGTTGTATTGGACACGAAGGGTGTTGCACGACCTTTGGGTATATCTAGCCCATAGGCTGCACGTGTAAAACGTTGTACAATAAGCTCGAAACAGAGTAATTTTGACTTTTTAAGTGAGCAGCGTGCAAACCAGCGGGCCAGCATGTTCGCCCTTACCGACAACACCCTTCGTTCCCGCCAATATCGAGTCCGTCATTGAGGTCAGGGGTCAATATATGACCAAGATATTTAAACGTAAATACTATTTGTAGTGGAGTCTCATTGAGTAATACAGGTGGTACATAACCTGGTCTACCCCAAGCCTCAAAGACCATGATCTCCAACTTATTGGAGTTATACATCAAACCATGTATTTTGGCATACTACTCACATTTGGCGACCAACTTTCTGAGACCACAGATTGACGCACTCAGAAGCACCATATCGTCTGCATAGCTAATATTATTACACAAATACCATCTATATAGCTACCTACTCTGGTGCTGTTGAGCTCGCCAATCAGCTCGCTCGAAAAGCGAGGGTGAGCTCAACCCTCCCTGCCTCACCCCGCATTCCAACCTGTATGGCCTGGAAAAAGTTCCAGCCCATCATACACTATTGATCTTGTTACCATACCAATATTTAAAGATGTTTATAAGCTCCGTTGGCAATCTATCCTTCTCCATCTTTCTCCGCAATATGTCATAAGCAACCAGATCGAAAGCCTTGAATAAGTCGAGGAAGCTAACATAAATCTGCGTCCCACGCTGTGTATAGTATGTGACAGTGTGCTTAAGACACAACACTGCACTTTCTGTTGACAAACCACGCCGAAACCCGAATTGGTTGTCATGAACATTTACAGTTTTATTTTTTAGTTGTGTATTAAGCAGACTGTCAAACACTTTTGATATTTTGTTGTTGATATTATAATAGCTAGAGAGATGGGCCTATTGGATGCCGAGTGACGAAATGTAAGTTTGCGCGCACAATATTGAGAGATTTACCATGTTATTTTAAGACCATGGACTTCTTATAGGTTTTCCTGTAATCTATGAGTAAAGAGCCATACTATGTATTTTTTTCAAAATTTTTGGTTCAGTAGTTTCGGAGATAAGGGGGGGGGAATGGTCAATTTTCATTGAATTTCTTAAATATCTTTAAAAGTGTTTATTTTAAAATGATACAAAAAATATATTTAAGATCCTCGTAACAAGTCCTTTCATTTGATATGTCACACGGTACTGTTAGTAAAACTATTTTTTTTAATTTTCTTGTTTGCCCCCCAAAAGTGACCCCTATATTCAAAATTCATTTATTTACGTTACACATTCGTGTTTGGGTCACAGAAATACATATGTGTACCAAATTTCAACTTAATCGGTCCATTAGATTCGGAGTAAATTGGCTGTGACAGACGGACAGACAGACAGACAGACAGACAGACAGACAGACACACGAGTGATCCTATAAGGGTTCCTTTTTTCCTTTTGAGGTACGGAACCCTAAAAATGATGATCCATACTATTTATATCCCGCCAGAAGGCATACAAAATAACTTAGGTAATCGAATATCACATTATTAACAAAATAAAAAAACCGGCCAAGTGCGTGTTGGACCGCGCACAATGAAGGGTTCCGTAGTTGGAATGAATTTATCCCAAAAACAAACTTAACTTTGTAGTTGAAAAACATGTTCTTCCATACGGAATGTATGGGAAAATATGTTTTTACAACTGCAAAGTTAAGTTGGTCGATTATTACTCGTTAACTTGTAGAGCCTACTTAGCTGTGATAGTTTTTCTTTTAAAACTATCACAGCTAAACACTAGGAAGTAGTGAACGGCAGATGTTTTGGGGGACTTTCTTAGGTAATTTAAAAATTCAAATTATCATTGATTAATTTTGTGAACATAGGGTAAAATAATACAGATGTTATATTTAAAAAATGATGATCCATACTATTTATATCCCGCCAGAAGGCATACAAAATAACTTAGGTAATCGAATATCACATTAATAACAAAATAAAAAAACCGGCCAAGTGCGTGTTGGACCGCGCACAATGAAGGGTTCCGTAGTTGGAATGAATTTATCCCAAAAACAAACTTAACTTTGTAGTTGAAAAACATGTTCTTCCATACGGAATGTATGGGAAAACATGTTTTTACAACTGCAAAGTTAAGTTGGTCGATTATTACTCGTTAACTTGTAGAGCCTACTTAGCTGTGATAGTTTTTCTTTTAATTTCGTTATATAAACTACTGTTGTGATTTTTTCACATATCCAAAACCAACCATTTAGCTGGCAGGGGGGGGGGACACTTGACTCTAACAAAAATTAGCACTTTAAAGCTTAATATTTTGCAAACGGATCCCTGAATCTAAAAATGATTTTGACAAACTCATAATGTTTTTGTAAGACCTTTCCAATGATATCCCACACTATGGGATAAAAAAATAAAAAATAAAACATCACCACTTTACGTGTATGGGAGGTACCCTAAAAAAAATGTTTTTCATAATTTTGTTTTACCACTTTGTCGACGTAATTAATATGTATACCTATGCCAAATTACAGCTTTCTAGTACTAAGGGTCTCGGAGCTAGACCGCGGACAGACAGACGGACATGACGAAACTATAAGGGTTCCTTGTTTACTACGGAACCCTAACAAAATTTAAAATAAAGTCAATAGGTATGTAGATGTCACAATTTCATGCCAATCATTAATAGTTAATAATATGTGAAAACATCGTGAGGAAACCGGCATGTCCTAGAACCGAAAATTCGAAGACATGTGACATCTACCAACCCGCACTTGGCCCGCGTGGTGGATTACGGCCCACTCCCTCTCACAGAGAGGAGGCCTGTGTCCCAGCAGTGGGAACATTTATAGGCTGATAATGAATGATGAATGAATAATGAATATGTCAATAAATTAAGACGGCACATAAACAAAATAGGCAGTATTTAGTCACAGTTTTGAATAAAAATAAATGAAATAAAAAATGTCAACATTGAATTTCTTTATCATACGGGAACAACATTTTAATTATACAGACGGATAAAAATTATGTAAATATTATTTTAATTTTGTCATTAAGATATTCACTAACAGAATAATACACCTTGTCATTCAATAATTTAAAAAGATTACGTTTAAACTTAATGTTGTTACTTGATACAATTTGATCAGGTAATTTGCTATAGAGTTTTGGAGCCATTGCATATATACTATTGTAGAGAAATTTGGTTTTAGTGCATAACGGGTGCAACTTTTTTGTAATATTCTCAAGATAAAAATATTTATCAGCACTATATGATTCAGTTAATTAACCATTTTTATTTGATAAAGATTAATATTGGTCTAATAGGTCTAAGTACCTATTTTTTTGGTATTTTTTCAGCTACCATTACCTACTGTGTCGCAAACGGCTATAATTTTCTTGTAAAATGGGCCTATGTCCAATTTTTTTATTTTTAGTCCGTCTTTCAGAAAATAAAAAAAGATTGGACACGTATTTTTTATTTTTTTGACGTAATCAAAAGATTACGGCGATACATTGAGTTAAAATGTGGCATGACGTCACGCCTTGCTAGATTTTATACGACGTTGTGACGTAACGAGCCCCCACTCCCCAACTTTAATGCGTGTTTTCTAAGTTATTTTTGATTAATATGATAAAGAAAAAAATACGTGTCTAATATTTTTTTATTATCTGAAAGACGGACTAAATAGAATTTTAATTTTTTTACCTAGGAAACAAAATCGTGTCCACAAAAGTAATATGTACCCTAAAGTATGAACAGTTAGCCCCGCTTCCTCGCTGATATTATTGTAGGTATACCACAGTATCAGCTATTCTCCAAAATTTCGTGCCGATATAAGGAAAGGAACACTGAAAAACACGCGTAAAATCCACGGCGTACCAATCAAGCACACGACCAAAACATCAATTACTGCCACGTCAGCCAAAACGTGTTAATAAACCCAGCATATTACCCACACAGAGTAACGTAATCGAAGTTTTACCCCACTAGGGGCTGATGCTAGCGAGCGAGTGTTAAAACGTCAATCTGCCCTTTACATTACAGCATACTGTGAGGAAAATTGCCACTGACACTTCAGAAAATTGTAGCTGGCTACCAATAAATATTTGCAGCCTTTAAACTACCTTACTGAACAAAATTAAACCTTATGTGCATAGCGGTAGAGGTGGTGAGATCAAAGATAACACTTTCCCGACTAATTAAATAGTTTGCAAGTAGTTTGTCAGGCTGAAAGTATTTCGTTAGTATAATTTGTACGGTATGAATAATGTGTCTAGGTTTAATTATGTATTACGTAAGAGATTAGCTGATATGTTTAGCGGATAAATGGATGTTTTGTTAGTCTTTTCATTCATTAATTGGATTTTTAATTTGGTTTACAGATTATAATTATTGTTTGTTTCGATGTGTCCAAATGAGGATAATAATATCGCAAGAGTTAGAGTTTTTTTTACTTTACAGGGTGTGGCGTAAATAATGGATAACCCTGAAACTGTCGATCGGCCAGATCTATAAAGTTGAATATCTATTAATTAAATTTGACAGATTGTAGTAGCTTGATGTGCTGGCGTCTGTACATAAACTCGCACATAGAACAGTTCACAAAACAAACACGATAGAAACTAGCGAAATACGAGACTAAAAATTATGACTAAACTAATTTTGGCGGGAACGCCCGAGCGGTATTATTTACCCCACTTATATTGTCATATGCCCATGTATGACCAAATTATTTCAACATTTTTACTATGGAATTATGCTATTTTGGGCCCTTATATCGAAAAAATAATGTATGAAATGTAAAAAAAATGAGTGGGGTAAATGATAAATGATAATTTGGCCAATCGATAGTTTCAGGGTTATCCATTATTTACGCCACAGCCTGTATGTAGGCATTTACATCAGCGTTAAATCTGTGAACCCAATCTTCAACTTTGGCATTTAACACTCAGAAATCTTTTACCGAAAATAAAACTCAATATCAATCCTTTTCCCCACAAAAATAAATCGAAATCCTAAAGAAACAAACTCATTAAAACGAAGTAAAAAGAATATTAGATATAATCGGAACACCAATCTAACTTTGACGATACCAGTTACGTTTGTCGTAATTATAACGAGGTCTTATTTCCTTCAGAATAAGTAAATAAATGTCTCCGTCGATTTCGGGACGGAAAAATGGAGGAATATTGACAAGAGCCGCTATTATTCCGCTTAAGTTGGACGAGTCAACTGGGGGGAATAAGTTATTTTGACGCTTTTACTTGTCAGGATAAGAAAACAATTTTTTTTTTTATATTGTCTTAGGCTTAGTAGTTTTTTTTTTGAGGTCGGGTAAAAAGCTGATGACCTAAAATAATAAGTACTTTATACGTTTGATAATGTTGTGTTGTGATATATACTTAAGAAGGTTTTCATGAAAATTCATGCCACCAGTTAATACTCAATACTTTTTTTGCATTCTACAATGTGTACTTAGGTGGTAAGTTAAAATTATATGTGATCATTATGGACTCTGTCGGGCACAGCAAGTAGTAGGAGAGAGGAAGCTTTGAAAGAATTTAGCTTATGAGTCTTCTGAACTAAATCTAGTATTATTATACTAGTTTTTTTATATATGTCGGAGACGGGTATGTGACTTTCGTTATTATCAGCGATATTTTAACTACTATGGGCGTAGTGTGGGTAGTGTTGGTTAATGCGCAATAAAAAACAGTTTGCAGTTCAGATCACATTATAATTTATTATCAAATGAATCACACTAGCTAAATTATACACACACTGGGTGCGACGGCGTTTATTAAAATCACCAATTAACAAAATGATCACAAATTACAACTAACACAATAACTGAGCACCACGAATCGAGAACAGTTCCGTGACGTCTTGACTCCGATGCGACCAGAAGCTGAATGTCCTCCTCGCCTTGGCCTTAAAACATCACGACTTTGTAGAAGCGCGCCTTTTTTGGTTTCGATAGATCTCTCTTGATGTCGTCAGTGGCGCGCTTGCGATTCGTTTCGTGTCCGTACTAATGACCGGGTCCGACATATATATAACTAGTTGTCAGTTGGCGCCACTTTGACAAGAGGTCTTCCATTTTGACAATGAATATAGAATATTATGATGACGTTCATCATTCTTTTCATTAATTTGTTCAAAACTAGCTTCTGCCCGCGACTTCGTTCGTAAGCCAATAACCTTCCTTAAGAATTAAGCTATCCAATGTAAAAATAATTTTTCAAATCCGACTGGTAGTTCCGGAGATTACCCCCTTCATACAAACTTACAAACAAACAAACAAATTTTATCTCTTTATAGTATTATTAAGTATAGATATGGGCGCTTTGACACATTTGACAGGGGCCCGACCCTTTTTTTTTTGGGTGGGAAATTATCAAATAACTTCTCCCGCTCTGGGTGGAGCAGGAGGGCGTGTCAGACTCTTTCTGACTAAAACCCACCCATGTTCCTTCAGTGCCATGTTGCCACGATTTCCTTTTCGGCCTTATTCGCAACCCCGAGGTGTCCGAACCTGACGTGAGAAGTGGTGAACACCCGGGAACCTAGTGAACGTTATCACAGGAATCCTTTGTTGTAAGTAATCCTTCTAAAGGTTCACTGTAGCGAGAAAGATGGAATGCGGCAAAAAAATAAAAAATAACTGCCATTATACAAAATAGTCGAATCGTTTCTATATCGGGTAGGTTGGATTTTTTTTGCGGATCTGTTTCTTCCAAAGTAAAAGTTGTTTATATTTGATACAAAGAACACCCCCTTAAATTCAGTTTTTATTTGTGGATTATTTTCAACGTCATCCTGTATACAAACGTGCAGACAAAGTCACGAGCAATAGCTAGTATACTATAAACCGAGGTGTGAGTATGTGAATCCATTTGCTAAACGGATCGATTCAGTATTCGTGACCAAACGTCTATAAATAGCTGAAAGAACGAGGCTATTTCGAAGAGTAACCTAATGATTCGGTTATCGATGGATCAAGTCGTATTGTGGCTAGCTTTTAGGCTAGATAAGTGGATACATTTGGGCTAAGCCAAGTCTTATCGCAGAATTTGTGTCTTATTTTTGGCTTCTCAACAGTTGCTAAGTGACTAATGGAAGATTCCTATGTTTAACGGACGGTTTTCGGTTAAAATTAAGACTCTTGTATCTTTACCAATAACTAGCAGACGTCACGCGGTTTCACCCGCGTAGTTCCCGTTTCCGTAAGAGTATGGGGATAAAATATAGCCTATATTACTCGCTGATAATGTAGCTATCTATTCTTGAAATAATTTTTCAAATCGGTACAGTAGTTTTTATGTTTATTCGTTACATACAAAAACTTTTTACAAAAAAAAACAACCGACTTCCAAAAAACACTACAAAGTGAAAAATAACTTTAATTCCGGAAGTCGGTGACAAAAAACGAACATTCAAAACCAAAGATACCTACCGACTTTCGGTCGGTTTTTTTTTTGTAAAAAGTTTTTATTTTTCACTTTTTAGTTGTGGTACCTACCCCACACAAATTCGAAAACCACTACCTGCTATGTAAATAACAGTGACAGGAAGTTATCATATCATCCACATATTAAGCGGGAAAAATTACGTATTATTGAAGCTAATTCAAAAACTATCGAAGCAAAGTTAATAAAATTTATATGGAACCATTTCGAGAGCATACCCTTTCAAGCAAAATAGACATACAATATAAAAAAAAAACAAACACGCGACAAACATATAACCTCCTACTTTTTGGAAGTCGGTTAAAAAATACAAATCTTTCCTCTTTTTAATATTAATATAGATATACATAGATGAAGCAATGACATTATAACTTTGCATAGTAGAACCTAGTAGGCCCTTCCATATGGAAGTAGCAGGTAAAATTAGTTTACGAATCTATTTATATGCCCTGTCTGGTAATTAGCATTATTTATTACCAAATTAGGCATAAATAATAGATTAAACAAACGAAAAATATTTAAAAAAACTAAACATTTTTAAAATATTTTTTTTGGAATTTTTAAACAAAACTTTTAAACTTAATGATCTATCGCGATGAAACAAACTCCATAATGATTGAAAAAAGTAATTACCTTTTTCAATCATTATGGAGTTTGTTTCATCGCGATAGTTTTTTTCCACAATTTTCATTTTATGAGGATGACTAATTAGTTATCCTCATAAAATGAAAATTGTGGAAAAAACTACCCTCAAATTCTGTTTTCTATTACGTACCCTGAAAAAAAAAAAACAACAAAAAGAACATGTTTATTTTAATGTTCATTTTCCGTCGCGAAAATTAAGCATAGATTCCCTCATTTCGATATGTGCACATTATAAAGACACCCTGTATTTATAAATCAATTGCCGTGCGTTAGTTTCGCAAAAACTCACAAATGGCTCGACCAATTGTGATGAAACTTTGGTAAGTAAGGCATTGCGCATTAGCTTGTTTAGGTTTATAAATGTTTTACTAATTGTGGTCTCTTAAATCTAACTATACTCCGTTTGAAATAAGATTAGATATTTAACTAAACCTTTTTTACAGTCCGTTCAACCGATTTTGACTTTTATTGCGTTGGTGGCATGACAAAAGGCAGCTGCAGTTAACAGTTGGTATTGTAACCACTTTTTTGCTTTTAATGCCATCCTTATACCTACGGTATAGAAGTCAGAATCAGTTGAACGGACTGTAAAAAAGGTTTGTTTAAATGTCTAATCTTATTTCAGACGGAGTATAGTAATCAATTCTTAGCCAGTTCCAAAGTATTTCGCTATTTCACTGCTAGGCACTGGCCTCCCCCAATTTCTTCCAGGTAGTCTAGTATTTTTAAAAGCTTATTTTCTCTAATCTTCAAAAAACGATGTTAGATAATCACATTTACTCAATACTTAATAGAAGATTAGTTATAATTAGTAGTTCTCACTTATAAATTAATTACTAATTATAGAAAATACCTATTTGTATTCTCCAAATTATTCTTGAATTCCGCAAAGAAGCGAAGGAAGAATTCCTGATTAGGTGTAATCTTCAAAAGCGTATATTTTTAGTTTTTATACCAACTTGTTTGCCGCTATTTCGCAACAAGTATTGGAAGCTCATTTTCTTCGTAAACATTTTCTCTTACGGTAAACAGGATATTTCGTTATTCATAATATTTTTCATAGAAAAAGTACTGCATCGAGTAAAACCCAGAGCCGAGTGTTTTGAAACTCGGTTCATATTATGTTTATATGAATTTTCCTTCTCTTATATTTTATGGAATATTGAGATAGATAACCGAGAGTACCTATCAAGACATTGATATTTTTTCTGTGTTTGTAACTGGAATACGTTTTTGAGAAAATTGTATTTCTGATTATGTATTACATCAATTCTTAAACGGACTGATCAGCACAAATATAGTTCATACATTATTAATATAATCAAAATGCAAATCGCCAAAAAATACGTTAAACACTTTGAGCTCTATTGTAAACATTCTTCTTCACAAGCAAGAAGGAGAATATTGAAAAACAAAAGACAATTCTTCCTAAAAACTAGGAACAAAAATAAATCAACGACAGAATCTAAACATTCCTTCCAATTAGAATTCTGTCGCGTCAAAAAAGCTCTTATAGTAAACGAAGAAAAGAAAAAAAAATAAAAACAATCATTAGACACTTGATTGTGTTTTAAAAAACGACCTTCCTTAATTAATTAAAGACGTAGTCTTTTTTCTTTGTAGAAAATTAAAAACAAAGTTTTGCGTGAACAATCGGTGCCCACATTTAATTTATTTCGTGAAGATTCTTCTTTTATCAGACTTCTATTAGAATCGAGCTGTCGCTGTGAGATTTGACGATTGGAATAGACATTTTACTATGTCATCTGAACACCGAAGAATCTCGCTTCGTAAAAATAAGAATGGACATGCTAACATAATAAGATAAGCCTCTTTTTGCATCCTCAAATAATTCTCATTTTAGTTTCCTAAAAATAGGTAGGTTTTAGAGGATCGAATGAACATTTCCCTATTATACTGTTTTGATAAAAAACGGCAAGTGAGCCTTAGAGTAGTCGCATATGATGTGTAATATCAGACATTTTGGCTGGCAGTACCAACCTCTCGTAAAATGGGTTGGTACCATCTGACGGCCAACTCTAGCACCGCGCGCGCTCATTGGTCAAATCAAACAGCGCGTGCATCCCCGGCTTCCTGTTACACACTTCTGTCCTTTTTTACCCGACTACGGCGAAGCAAAAAGGAGGGTTATGATCACGAAATCACTTCCACAGATTGCAGGAAATCGAGAGGAAAATGTTACACATCAAAAATATTGGTGAAGTTAAGTGGTAATTTCAAATGTTGCCTTAATTTTCTTAGTGGTTACTTTACAAATTTCTTGTAACAGGTTCACATAAACTACATAATAGCCAATTAATTGATTCAGGCTTGACATTGCGGAAATTCATTATAAAATACAATAGACGATAGATATATTTAGTAACCTATTCCGCTTAACTAATCTTAGAGTCATAAAAAACTCAACAACACAACGCACATATACACACAACTACACAACACACACACACCCCAACTACAAACATTCACACACCCCCACACCACACAAACACACCCCACACACACACATATATAACACACATAACTACATAATAATACAATAAACACATACAATAAAATCAATAACAGTGTTATGGATGTATTTAATTACGTCGCTGTAATCATTAGAAGTACTCAGTATGGCAACCAAACCCTGAACGCAAAAGATAAAAGCTCGCTTTTAGCTATAAAAAGAGATGGTAAAGCGATGAATGAATTTAATTCATTAGCGTTATAAATGAAATTAAACTTTTATCGTTCAATTTGTGCTAATGAAAGCAGGGCATTGACGAGTAAAGAAATAATTACTTTGACGCCGATAAAATGATATACGTGGAAAAAAATGGTCCTTTTTATAAAGAATATATAGCGTGTTCTGAAATTAATACAACTTCAATAGTTACTCGACCCAATTGTATGGGACGGCTGATAATTTTTTCGTGATCTCGAAGTTGGTCCCATAGAGAAAGTTGTTCAGTTTGATGATCTGTCATCCACAACTTTAAATATTATGACCACACATTTTTTGATACACGCTGTATAGGACCATGTTTTATAATCTCGTTTTCCATTGAATCGAATCAATCGTTTCGTGCAGATTTTAATAATATTTAAAAATAAAATGGGTTTCTCGTTCAAATTGGTCATACGCTACGATCATTTTTCAGGCAAATTTTCCTCTAAATGACCTACTTTCCAACCCTAAGTTTCGAAAGAAAATATACTTTTCACGGCTCTTGCTCAAAAAGTCCGTCATTGTAGCATACCAGAGCGGGGAAAAATAGGATGTCTTGCTCTAGGGGAAGAAGTAATTTTTGTCCGTAACCAACGATCCTACAAAAACGAAAAAGTCTTTATTCTCATGTAAAACAATTTTTTTACTACCGCATACCGAGGTAAACAGTTTCTTTAAAAATTCAGATTGAACAAATTGTACCTATATTTTTTAAATAAAATAAAATATTTAAAATTTGTATTGGATTATTTTATTTTCTCCCAATTGTAGTGAAAAGTAGAGTGTAACACACGGCGTTAAAACCCATTCAACTCTGTTTCTATGTATTTACCCCCTCGCTAAAGCTCGGGAGTAAAACTACCTCGATAGAATGGGTTATTTTAGCCCCTTGTATAACAATCTACTATTGTATCATTTATATACGTCAGTAAAGATGTTAGATGTTACACATCATATGCACCTTTAATTTTTGTTTCCTCGCGCAATGCATAGTAAAACTCGTTCATAAGATGATTTCCAACTCGTGTCGACTTATACACTCGCTTGCTTCGCTCGCTCGGGAATAAAAATGCCACTCGTCAAAAATCACCTACTTTCCGCACTTGTAGCATAAATAACTATTACAGACTTTTAAAACGAACTGCCTCGTTGGTCTAGTGGTCGCAAGTGCTACTGCTGAGCATGAGGTCCTGGGCTCGGTTCCCGGGTCCGGCAAAGTGTAACTATGTTTTTACATCTGGAATTACTCAGTAGTAGCCCGGAGTCTGGATTTGTACCCGGTTGGTGGCAAGAGGCTCGCCCCCTATTACATGGGATTTAAACTTCACTGGCGAAATGTGGGCGTACTATGGGTGCACCTCTGCCTCACCCTTCGGAGAATACAGGCGTGATGTTATGTTATGTTATGTGTATACAGTAAGAAAATATATTCTACAAACTTCTGGAACGAAAACGCAATCGAGACTACGAGAAAACTCATTCTCTTCAAAGTAAACATCAAAGTACCAATAAAACTGCAGATGCACATTATTTACAACCAATACCCGTCTCAAAATATACAGTACATTATTAATAATAGATATAATAAATATAAAGTGAACTGCGAACCAGCTGTGAGGACCTTTGGCTCATTGCCACAAGCGTGTAGCGGTGTGGGAGCCATGTTTTCGATATTATGTAGCTTGCGACGCTTCTCAGAAATTGAATCGAATAAATATTGAGGAGATTTGTTATGACTCCTCTTAATATTTATCGGTTTTTAGAATTTATGTGCAGTTGTTTGGTGAAGAAGAGATAGATGGAAGACTTGGTCTTTCGGTCTGCGAAGTCTTGAATTGATAGTAATCCATTTCTATTGATGCCGTAGCATAGTTATACAGAGCGTGTATCAAGAATCAATCAAACTGCCTAGCCTTTTCCCAACTATGTCAATCTTTGTCCACTTTTAAAATTCTGGTAAAAAAACACCTTCTCTCTCCTTAAACATCGTCATTAAATATAATTCCTTGCTCTAGTTTCATGTTTATAATTTTATGTATATCTATCTAATATATATATATTTATATAGGAAATTATTTATTTATTTATTTTATTTTTTGGAAAACTTACAGCTAATAAGTAATAGTTGTGAACAAAATATGGCCAATTACAAGTTTCCACATGTAGTTTAAACCTAAATTATATGAACACAATAAAAAAAATTGACAATAAGACTATACTTAACAAAAACAGAAAAAAGACTATTTACGATCGAAGAAGCCATCAGATAAAATTTTCTTTAATTTAGCAACACTAGTATTGAAAATGTCGATATCAGCTTCTTGGCAGGTTGCGTTGTACATGCGACTGGCTCTCATCATGTACGAGTTCCGTCTGTACGTAGTGGCTACCACTGGGGTGTGCAATAAATGAGGTCTACGCAAGAACACAGACGGCACTCGCAGCTCGATTTTGTGTAACAACTCAGTAACACCAGTTGTTCCATTGGCAATCTTGAAAAGAAACACAAGATCTGAAATTTTTCGCCTTTCGTAAAGTGGAAGGATATGAAATTTTTTGCAACGGTAGGTATAATTCATTGAAAACGTTTTAGACCGATACTGAATGCGCCTTAAAAACCTTTTCTGTATGCTCTCAATACGATTTATATAGACATTATAATTGGGGTTCCAAACCTGAGAGGTATACTCCAAGTGACTACGAACAAAGGAACAGTACAATATTTTAATAGTCTTTATATTGAATTATATGCTTTATGTATCTGTGTATCTGTTGTATATGTAAATGGTAAACCACTGACTACCTGCAGTATTGTCTCTCCTTTTCCATTTAAATCCATCCAAAGGTTGTCTGTAAAAGATCGCTTTTAGCGATAAGACCGCCCATTGTGTCACCCAATGTAAAATTTTTATATTAATGTCTGTAATTTTTATGGTGTACATAATAAAGAATATTCTATCTATATATATATGTATCTATGTTGGGGTCAGCTTCTAGTCTAACCGGATGCAGCTGAATACCAGTATTTTACATGGAGCGACTGCCTAGCTGACCTCCACAACCCAATAACTGAGTAATACGATACCCCTTGGTAAGACTGGTTATCAGACTTTCGGGCTTCTGACGACCCGTAAGGCCCGTTACCACTGTCAAATATCCACGAATGGCTTAACGTGCTTTCCAAGGCACGGAGGAGTCTCGGTATGTAAGGATGGTCACCCATCCACGGAACAACCCTGGCAAGCATAGCTTAACCTAATGGATAGATCCATGTGGCTGTTATCACTTAGCCACGAGCTCCTCAAGCGTGTATCAAGAAGAATGTGTGGTCATATTTTTAAGGGTAAATAGTAATCAGCTGTTCCATACATGTGGGTCGAGTACGCGGTCTTTTGCGATTAGGATGCCGATGTTGGTCCCATGGAGATTGTTGTTCAGTATGATAGTCTAAACCACACCTTTAAATATGACCACTAATTTCTGACACACGCTGTAGACGCATTATAAGACATAACTTACGCTTACTTAGTACCTATACTTGGCATCCTAATTTATCAGAATAACAGGTATCAAATTATTGCAGCTATGATAAACAGAGCAGTGATAGCCTAGTGATCGTCAGACTGCCAAGTCATAGGTTTCGAGTTCAAACCCAAGGCACGCACCTCTGACTTTTCGGATTCATGTGCGTATTGTATTGTTATCACTTGCTTCAAAAACGGTGAAGGAAAACATCGTGAGGAAACGCCCAAGCCATTTTTTTTTTTGGGTGGTATATTATCAAATAACTTCTCCCGCTCTGGGCGGAGCGGGAAGGCGTGTCAGACTCTTACTGACTAAAACCCACCCGTGTTCCTTCGGTTGCCCTGTTGCCGGGGGCCACGATTTCCCTATCGGTTTTCTTCGAACCCCCGGCAGGCATTGGCCCTAGCGGACCCCGTCAGTTCTGCTGACATTTCTTTGAGGCGCGCGTGGAACACAACGCGCCGTTGACCCGTGCTTGGTCCTTATCGGACGGCGAGCTACCCATTACTCACAGTCCGCAAGCCCGCGACTACGGTGGCCGGAAATCGGCTCGCGATTCCCGCCCCGGGCGTCTCCTTCTATTGCGGCGATTAGGGGCGTGAGGGCGTTCCGCCTTCTCCTTCGCGAGCATTACCGCTTCGCAGAAGGAGGTGACGGCCTGCCATTTTCTCTCGCTCCATACCATGGCCTGAACCAGGGCCGGACGCGAGAGATCACCGCCGCCGATCGCCTGAGAGATATTTTTAGACGGTATGTGAAACCAAGGCAGCTTTAAAACTCTGACACCGGGTTAGTCACTAACCACAAGAAAGGAAGAAGTAATAAACGTCAAGATAAATCATACGTTTTTAAAGCTTTTTAATTCTTCTTAGGTTAGTTTGTAAGGGCTTGAAGTAATAACCATGTCTGAGTTAAATGTGGCTTATCACGCTTACAAACGCCGCCGCGCCGTGTGCGTAACCTCTGTAACAATTATTATAACTTATAATGCCTATAATCCTGTGACATGGTTGGTATTTTGTAGGTTTCACTGCTGTACCTACCGACTTTAAGGCAGGTAAAGTAAACGATTTACTTTACAATGCTTTATTATCAAATTAATAAAATATACTTATGTAATAGCCATCCTTGCTCTAAGATAACTAATTTAGTTCCGAAAATAATTATTTAACCTCAAAATGGATACTAATCCCGGAATGAATCTTAAAGTCGTTACCCCAATATCATAATTTAAACTACATATTTACAATTTTTCAGGGATAAGGAAAATAATATGAAACACCAATATACTTTGTCAGTCATTTATATTTCTTTGCCAACATCAAATTCAATATTCTACACCATAACATCACATCTCCTATTCCCCACATAATAACACGATTTAATCAGTGTTCTAATATTTACCATAAAACTAATAGGTTACCTTAATTTACAGTAGGTCTCCAACCAATACGATGCCAATCTATTTTTTTACCGACACAGCCACTAAGCATGTCTTACCGTCACGAGCGCTAGACCCAGAAGAAAGGTTCCCGTGCTACTCTTGACACATCGAATCTTTGGGTGTTGCCAGTACAATATCCAACGCAACGTATACGTACGTTGCGTTAAAACCTAACACTTAAAATGTAACGATATTTAAATAGTCTAGCGTACATCTGGCACTGCTCTGCTACCATCTACTTTTCTATCTTTCTGCCTAGCCATTTTCCAACCATTTTGGGGTCGGCTTCCAGTCTAACCGGATGCAGCTGCATGCCATAATTTACATGGAGTAACTGCATATCTGACCTCCACAACCCAGTTATTAGTTAACACCATACCCCCTGCTAAGACTGGTTGTCAGACTTTTGGGCCTTTTTCTCGTAACGACAGTCATAGATCTACGAATGACAGCCAGGACCAACGGCTTAACGTGCTTTCCGAGGCACGGAGGGTCTCCATATGTAATTAATGGTCACCCATCCACGAACCGATCGCGACAAGCGTAGCTTAAAAACTTCGTACTACGACAGAAACTATTCTTTAATGAGTTTTTCGTGCCGCTACAAGGTAAGAAGGATGAAATAGAGAATTGATAAAGAAAAACACGTTTTGCGCGGAATCCAAATAAATTGGGATAGAGCAGTGGTTTCCGAACTATGGGTCGCGACCCACTGGTGGTCTGACTCAGAGGCTTATGTGCGACTTTAAAACTCTTTTTCTTTGCCTTCTTTTTTATTTTTCGTGTGGTTAGTGACAACCTAATCTGGTGGCAGAGTTTTAAAGCCACTCGTGGGCTTCTAACTTGGCTTCACGTGCCGTCGAGAAATATCTCTCAGGCTCAGTTTCCTCACGATGTTTTCCTTCAGCGTTTTTGAAGCAAGTGATAATTATACAATACGCACATGAATCCGAAAAGTCAGAAGTGCGTGCCTTGGGTTCGAACTCGAGACCTTTACTTGGCAGTCCAACGGTCACACTACTAGGCTACAAATAGAACCTACTAGTACCAACCCATTCAAGGGTTCCGTTATCTAGCGTCTACGTCAGTCATCAGGTCATCATCATCAGGTAAAATGAACAGTACTCGTTGAGACACATCGAATGAGCCCACACTCGATGGGTTTACTAGAAAATATTTAAGAGTTCCGTTATCTAGCGTCCAGCTCAGTCATCAGGTCCTCGTCATCTGGTAAAATAAACAGGACTTGTTGAGATAAATCTTATGAGCCCACACTCGATGGGTTTACTTGTGGCTATTCAAGGGTTCCGTTATCTAGCGTCCACGTCAGTCATCAGATCAGCTTGATGGTACCATGTAACTGTATTATCATCGCAATACATACATTAAAAATATTCAAATTAGACCACTAGAAGTAATATTCAAGTATTTCATTATCTAGCGTCCAGGTCAGTCCTGCGAAATATCGCCACAACTTTTTTTACACAGCGGTTTGAAATGAGCCGCAATTTTAGTCATTGTTCCATATTAAAATGCTTATGTAATAATATATGTGTGGTTGTTATTAAGTGCTTGGACTAGCTTCCATACATTTTTGCCGATTCTCCTTTGATTTAAAATACTTTTCATCCAATAAACAGATGGGTGAATGTCGTTCCTCTGTGGATCCTCTACTATTAGGTGGGTCGCGATCCAGTCAACTTTGGGAACCACTGGGATAGAGAATGATGGTGATGATAAGAAAAATATCGAATCAAAAACGTAATATCACTCATAATAATTAAAAAACAAAAGCACAGACAGGCGTCATACCCGATACAGAATCGCAAAATAAAGAAAAAACAGATAGTAAAATACCAGGCTTTCATGAACGAAAAGAGTTAATCGCCCGATCATTTGAGTGCATCCAACACAACAGTGTGTGATAATAAAATCCATTATATGGAAGGACTCGACACGAAATATGCCAATTAACTTATGTAAATGTGAGTGGATACTGTGAAGGAAAAAAAACCTTTAAAATTAAATGATGTGAAAACAATGCAGTGTTGCATTTTCAGCGTTTTTACTTTTATGTTGAGTCTGTGTTTAATGACGCGAAGGTATGTTTTCTTTGTTGAATCAATTTTGTGGTCTCGCGCGTTTTCGTTGGAGAGACAGTAAATATGAATTCATTATTTTGTAATTGACTATCAGTGTTATATTTGCGTATTTAAATGGAATCTTTTATTTCTGTAATAGTAGAGTTATTGTGGGGGGGACATGAGGTAGGTACATCATATCTTTGTTTTCAGAAGAGGTGGGGACTAGGTAGGTAACACTCTCGTTTCAGTTTATGTGAAAGGTATAAAAAGATAAAAGATAATTCTTTGGTAAAAACATGAGTACATATATTATCAATCAAACTGCCTAGCCTTTTCCCAACATAGTTGGGGTTGGCTTCCAGTCTAACCGGATGCAGCTGAATACCAGTATTTTATATGGAACGACTGCCTGTCCGACCTCTGCAATCCAGTTACTGGGTAATACGATACCCCTTGGTAAGACTGGTTATTAGCCTTTTGGGCTTCTGACTACCCGTGGCGAATGTCAAAGATTTACAAATGACTGCCGGCTTTACGTACTTTCTGTGGCACGGAGGGGTTTTGATATGTAATTGATGGTCACCCATTGACGAACCGACCGCGGCAAGCGTAACTTAACCTTCGATCTACTCGTGCGGCTGTTATCATTTTATCACGAGCCTCTCACATGAGTATACATTATAATGTAAAAAAAAAAACAGTGGCACTCCGGGAGTGCCGACAGAAGTGAAAACTTGAAAAAGATTGCCTTTGTGGAAGAAAAATACTTACATAGAACATTGATCCGTAACGTAATATAAATAAAGAGCACAATCGCGTTTACAAAACCTTTAAAGTAAAAATACTAGCATAAACATTGATCCGTAACGTAATATAAATAAAGAACACAATCGCGTTTACAAAAATGAGGTGTCGTCATAGTGTCGCGAAATCGATGGTTTAGTCCCATCTTAAAAATGCCCAACGCGCCTAAAGAAGTTTTCACTTTAAAACACTTTGTGTACATGCCCAGAGTAGCAGTTACGACTGATGAGTTAAATGTATCAGCTGAGAAAACCTAAGGCCTAAGGCCTAAGGGTATGTTCCTTGCAAAATTGATTAAAACGTTGTAATGTGCAAGCATGTTCGGCAGTACATATTTTCCAACCCGTTAGGTTGACAAGAATGAACCAGCTTCGTTTCAATATCACGAAAATACACGGCAATGTTCTGGATTTCTGCCAAAAAGCCCGCCCTTATGACCTTTTCGGAGGCCTAGTTAGCTTTCCTTAGGGAAAAGAACTTATCTATGCAGTAGGAGTATACATAATTATATTTACTCATATTAAAACGGAGAAACAGTACTTATTTTTCCCAAAACTTTTAGCATTGCCAAAAATTGTTCACACTACCTCAAAATTTCACACACCTCCGAAACAGTCAACATAATGATTCCTATCGCAATTGTTTTAAGGTTGAAATTGGTACCACTGTTTTTGTAATGTAGTAGCACCTCATTTAGCTAAATGAACCGACAGTTTGCCACCCACTTCTGAAACAATCCGGGGAACTTGGCCCGGGTACCTTTGTTAACCGATTTAATTCAAAAGTTTTTGGTCCTGGGATGTTTTTTGCATTTTTAGGGTTCCGTGTCCAAAATCCTGCCAACGGGATCCTATTACTGAGGCTCTGCTGTACGTCCGTCCGTCTGTCATAGGGCTGTATCTTTGACATTTGAAATTTTCAGAGTGTATAATACTATGGCCGCTGTAACAACAAATTATAAAAATCAAATATTTGGAAAACCAAAAGTGCACGCCTCATAACGCTCATTCAAAAACAGAAAAATATTCAAACGACTTTTCATGCAGTATATTTTGACTGCTTTTTTACCCATCAATACGGGTAACATTTCTCACCGAGCAGTCTTTACGTACTGTCAAAGACTATTTAGGTTTGTTTTGTTGGTTGCTAGGCAACGGAAGAGGGTTGAAGTTGGAAATATGTTATTAGTTAGTTTTTATTAATTATAATTAAACCACTTTGAATAAAAGAGCCATTTTCAATAGGATTCTCCCTATGTCTAAAACGAATCCATAAAAAAGTGAATCAATTAATTAATATTCTCGCAAGGTACACTGTTTTCAGGTTTCATACATTGATTGATGGATTTTTTTTAAACAATTTTCATGTTTTTTCGTTTCAGCTGCATTCAATAAATTTTTGAAAATTACAGTATTAATCTCCATTCAATTATCTATATAAGTATATAAATTAAGTAGGTTTTGTGTACGAGCAAGGGTGTAACAATAGAAACAGTTGCAGAAAGGATGATATATTGATGTATTCTTTATTCTACACATTACAAAATTTGTGTGTTGACATAAACTACTCATTACAATGTTTTTGTTATGAGTTTGTGGTTAGCTAGCGACCTCGACAATTGATCATATTATTTATTGCCTGAGCAACCAGCAGCAAGTTCGTTATGCTCCCTTACATGTCACTGCTTGCGGTAGCGTCGGGCGTCGGGTTGCCTCCTTCCCTCAAATATGGCGAGGGGGGTAATGGCTGATCTTTGAGTTATGCTCGTGAACGGGTGCTGCTTGTGGTGACTGATCGTCTTGCTGATCATGGTTTTGTTATTGTTACTAGTAATTAACTGTTCATTTATTTTACCCCGATGGTCCTAGTTTATCATTTATTCCCTTCAAAATGGTTGAGCTAAATGGTGCTGACCCATGCGTCATGTTCGTGAACGGGCGCCGTCAGTAGGGACTGGTCATCTCTTAGCTGCCACGGTTTATTTTAATTTATTTAAATTTTTGAATTGTTATTATATTTTTATTACGGACGCTTTTAACGTGCACGTCTTTCTACATTGTTCTCATATGTATAAATTCAACACGAATGATGTAACCAATATTTTGTAACAATATTTTGATTTAAAAGAGTGTCCGTGGAGTTTCTTGCCCGTTCTTCTCCATAGGTACCTACTACGCTTTGGAATGGGCAACTAGCTTCATTTTTCTGACTGACCGACCCTTTGACAATTCAAAAGTACCTGTAATTGGTTTATTTGAAATAAATGCTTTGAGTTTGAGAATAACTGCCAATTACAGCTTTATGTAAGCGGGCACGCCCTTTATGTCTGGAGGCTTTTATTTAGATATTTAGTTCTTTTTACGTTTAGTTTTAATTTTTTTTTAAATATTGCTTGAGTATAGTTCTCGATGTTTTTGGTTGGTATATTGGCGTGTGCTAGCTGGCATATGGCCTATAATTTATCATTTGAATTATGTTTTGTGTTGCATAATGTAAGTTATTTTGCATACTATTGTATAGAATCATTTTTCTATCTTGAACAGACAGCTGTGCTGCTGGGGAGTTTGTTGCGCCACCTCTTCTTCCCAGCTAAAGGCACTAGGAAGTGGTGAAGGGTGGGCGTTTTTGGGGGACTGTCTTATGTAATTTTGACGTTCGATAAGTGCTGATTCTCAGCCTAGTTTGAATAAATGACTTTTGAATTTTGAATTTTTTTGAATTTGATATTCCTTAAAAAAATCTTAATAATTTCAAAATTCCGGAATCTCGGAGGCATATCCATACGACCCAGTTCATTGACCCCAAATCAATCTACCTACTCCGATCACTGCTTATTATGCTAGAGAAGTTACATTTTACTGGGAATTGTTGTCAAAATTGGTAGAACAATCACGAGCTCGACTTGACTTACTACTTTTATATTTTTGTTCGTGGAGGTTAAAGTTACTAAGTGAAGTATTGACTATAACGTTCCTTGCCGTTGCGGCTTCGACTTTTAATTACTCTGAAAGCAATTTGCATACTTAATTTAAATCTATAGGTACTGCAGTAATAAGTTCCACTCATAAATTAAACACTGTGAAATATAATAACATTTTACTTTTAATAGAATCTTAAAGGTTTTGTTTTACTTTACGCAAAACCTATCGTTTTAAAAGTTTGAAAGTCAAACAGCTTTAGGTAGGTTTGCGAACTAGAAATTAATATTCCGTTCATCGAAGTTAAAGTTTCGTAATTTAATATTTATTACATTGTGTTAACACGTTCAGTGCCGGGAGCCCTCCTGGAGGGTTCACTCTAGCGCAATTTTTAGCGCATATGTATGGCAGCATGGCATATGAGCTCTATGAAAAGTGGGTGGATTCTAATATGTTAAAGTCGTTGTGGGCTGAAAATTTTAGCACCAGAAAATCTGGTAGGCAAGTTCCATAGTCTACCTCCTTAGCAAATCTGAAATCCTAATGATTTATAGACAAAAGAAAAATTTGAGAATAAACCTGATTTTAATGGCCTGAAACAGCTCAAAGGCAGCAAGCAAGTGTAGAAATCAATGCTTGTTAGTTATTTGTATGCGAAGACGCTTTTGTCCATGTATGGAACAGTATCTGGTTGACATTATATCCATCTGCATAAGAAAAAGAGCAGTGATGGCCCAGTGATAATAACCCCGACTTACGAGTTGCAGGTCGTGGGTTTGAAATCAAGCAGGCACTTTACTTTGTGTAAATAATTTTATTACCACTGCTCTCAAAACGGTGAAGGAAAACATCTTGAGGAAACCATGTTCTATAACCAAAAATTTGAAGACATGTGACATCTACCAACCCGCACTGGGCCCGCGTGGTAGATTACAGCCCACTCCCTCTCGAAGAGAGGAGGCCTGTGTCCCAGCAGTGGGAATATTATAGGCTGATTATTCATTAGAAAGGCCTTTGCCCTTCAGTAATGCAGTTACAGGGTGATATAATGCCATACACCTATCTTCGTAGATAGGTGTCTGATGTGTATTGTGTATCCTTGCTACTATTATTTTATATAAGGAAGACATTGGAACCGATTTCGCATCAAAATAGGCTCCAACGTAAACACGCAGTTACAAACAGACTGTATAATTAAATAGCATGAAATGTGCGAAATTCGCAAAATGGTAGGCTTTCATCGTTCAACTTAATAGTGTTCCAAAATTAGCATACTTGAATTTTGATTAGCAGTAAAACACAGTTGAACTTTGCAACTGTACTCTGCCAAGCTCCCATTAACACTGGGTTAATGGACAAAACCTCTGTCATTATGTGTGGTGTTCCCATAAATTGTGGGCCGACAGATTTAATGACCAAATTTGGTTATTGTTAAATGTGTTGGATTTTTTACTGCGGTGAAGTTTGTTTATTATTGAAGTTTTGTTCGGTTTTAATGGGGCTGTGTGCAATGGAAATATGCATTGTTGCGGTGTTGTGCCTTTGTTGTATCATTATATTAGACTTCTGAAATTAATACCAGCGAGGAGGAGCGAATAAGATAAATAGCAAACCCCTCGGCAAACTTCGTGTTTCGTCAGTCGTCGGATTTCTATCAGTTGCCGTTTGCATTTGGTGCAGACCGGACGCTCTCAATTGACTTGGAAGTATATAGAGTTGTTAATACTCTTTTAACTTAATGTAATTTATTTAAAAAATAGGAGGAAAGCTGCTAAAGTCACAGGCACGATATATAGGAAAATAGTTTTATAGCTCTATGTAGTTCACATGGAAATCAAAACAAAACAACGATAAAGTACTTAGTTCTTAATTTAAATTATTATATACGATAAATCTAATAGTTGATGGACATGGAAAGTAGCATTCGTTTGTATTTATAAATGCGATGATTCCCGAGGGACATTACGAAACTAGAAATACTTTAGCTTGATGTTGATTGTCAGCCATAAAATAACACATGTGTAGCTAGCTATTCCATACATTTGTAAAGATGCTAAAGTTTCTAGGCACAGTTTGTTAATTTGTAAAATAATATCTTTTTCACTCCTCTTGCTCAAAAAGGCCGTCATTGTAGAGTACCAGAGCGGGGAAAAATAGCATTTCTTGCTCTAGGGGAAAAAGTAATTTCTTTTTAATTTTTGTCTGTTCCAACGAGCCTTGAAAAACGAAGAAGTCTTTATTCTTATGTAGAATAATAATGATTATGGACTCGACTTAAAAAAAGAACAATATTTTATTTTTGAAAATGGAACTAAATGCGGCTATCTCTTCGGTAGAATGCGTGCATTGCGTTGCGGCTACAGAAGAAAATAAAAAAGACATTGGCGCGAAATCTTTAGAATTTTTTTCTAATTACGAATTGAATTGTTGATCGTAATATAATTTACAATAGTGAAAATGTCATCATCTAGTGAAAACATCTTCACAGAGTACTGAAATTAAGTTGCCGGAAAAAACATCTCGTTAAATATATCCAGAATTGTACAAATTGTACATTTAAATAAAATAAACTATTTAATATTGTATTGAATTATTTTATTTTCTCGCAATCGTAGTGAAAAGTAGAGTGTAACACACGGCGCTAAAACCCATTATAACTCGGTTTCTATTTACTCACTCGCTAAAGCTCGGGAGTAAAACTACCTCGTTACAATGGGTTATTTTAGCCCCTCGTATAACAATCTACTATTACAATATTTAACACAACTATTTACACTAGGTATTAATTAAATGACTAACTAACCAACTGTGTACAAATAAATACAAACACAAAAAGACACGTTGGCGTCGAAGTATTCTATCGCATCGCTGTCATCCGAAAACGTGTCCAGAAGACTGGCAGCATTGCCGTTTGCTGATGGGGAAATAGCGATAGTAGCGATACATCTTTACCTTTCGGGAAAGTCGAGAAATTTGCAATTGGGAAGAGATTATTTATTTAATCCGGCATATCCACCTTTTCTAAGTTAATTTTTTTTTATTTATATTACGTTACGGATCAAAGTTCTATGCAAGTATTTTTACTTTAAAGGTTTCGGAAGTACTATTTTTTGTGAACGCGATTGTGCTCTTTATTCAGATAAAGTTACGGACCAATGTTCTATACAAGTATTTTTCTTCCACCAAGACGATCTTATTCAAGTTTTCACTTCTGTCGGCACTTCCGAAGTGCCACCACTTTTTTTTTCATTACCACGTGATTTCTGTAAAAGCAAACAAACTCTCATAGTTCCCAGGTGCTGTACACGCAATGATTTGAGAGCTTACATTTATTCGAAACGGTTGAAAATCATTGTTTTTAATTAAACCTGTGGAAACGACTCGTACAATCGTTTACAAATCCTGTTAAAGCATTTATTCATAACAGCCTGTCTTCTCGTTCCATTTCAAACCCTCAACAAAACATTACCATAAAAAACAATTTGTGTAAAAGACTCAAATAATACAATTATTACGGCGAAATACAATAACACGGACACAAATCCGTCCTCCTTCTTTCGGACC
Source organism: Agrochola lychnidis (assembly GCA_963680765.1). NCBI lineage: Eukaryota > Metazoa > Arthropoda > Insecta > Lepidoptera > Noctuidae > Agrochola > Agrochola lychnidis. The sequence goes on from OY796864.1 coordinate 5,763,160, forward strand.
GAGACCGAAACACAATGTTCGGAGGGAAGGGACGCCCTTTACAATGTACGATCCCTCGGGATCTCGGTTGAATTTAATAAATCTTTCCGATGCTTCCTTTAAGCGTTGAAAAGCATCGGAAACCCGGAAAGTCCTGTTTTCATAAGCGGACTGTGAAAGGATAAAATGCTGTATTTCCGTATATCGTTACGTTGCCAAATCGTGACTAAATGGCGTTAAATTCAACACACGATGGTTCTATTGTTCGTTATGACGGAATTATGATGAATTTTTGAATTTTATCGCTCGTATGTGATGAGATTGGGAGAGATTTTTCGTTCTGTTTTGTTGTTTTTAATGTAAACTGTTTCTTGAAGTACTGTCCTTGTTTGTGATCAAGCTCAACTTATTGCAGTCCAGTTTAGATCAAGGACCTAGAATGTTGTCATCCCTAATATGTAATTTTGCGTGACAATTCTTAACATAGTTAATTGATTCAGGCATAACTTTCCATTATAAAACTGCACAATCTCTGCGATCAGCGCTCGGTGTGGCAACACGACGTGTTCGGGTTCGCGACAAGTCAACCGTCATCCTGAGGATGCCTCACTGAGAGTTGAAACACGTGTCGATTTCTTACAGGGTTTTATAAGGCTCTTTAGGAATAGCTAAGCGGAACAGGTTACTAAATATATCCACGTTTCTTGTATTTTTTATTCTTATCATGTTGAAAATACTTTGTCCAGTAGAAAGTATGGTAATATGTGTGTTAGTATTTATTATAATGTTAATTCGGGCAGTCGAATCTGAAACTCGAATAGACAAATACAAGTGCCTTACTTAGCCGCCGAAAATCTGGGTTTTGTTGATAGTTTAAATCACTATTTTGGTAAGAAAAAACTACGCAGGTAATGATGATTTAATTCCATGAGTCCATAACACTATAGAGGCATGAGGAACAGGGTGTAAAGTTCACTCATCCTCTATAGAAAAGGGAGGATCCTCCGATCAAACGGGTGTCGTGTCTGGCGGGTAACTGCCCAACGATATATATATGTATACAGATCGCGCGGTAAACACTGACGTGCGATGCAGGATTTGTATGACGTCAGATCTTACAACAACACTTCCAAATTCCGTTCTAACACTATCAAGCAACCATGAAAACACTTTGTCGCCACCCTTTAAGAACCTTTTAAAAACGCTAAATCCAAGCGAACCGGAAACTTTAAAAGGAGAATAAATAAAAAGAGTAAAAAATCACCCTTCCCGAGTTTCAACTGTGATTATCTGGAATAGGTGTAATTAATTTGACAGGCCCCGGGGTTGTTCCTTAATTACGGCCCTGGAATTAAGACGCTCAAAGAAATTATTTGAGACTATTTACTGTGACAACGGAGTGTTGGATGTTAATGTGCGTTTTTTACGAATTTATAAGCAGCAGTGAATAGGATGTTTTAGTATATATTATATTACCCAACTGCGGTGAGGTTCAAAAGGAGAGTAATTTTTTGTCATAAAATATCCATGATAAGCGGTCAAAATTCGAGTTAAAAGTATGATTTTTAGGGTTCCGTAGCCAAATAGCAAAAAATTGAACCCTTATGGATTCGTCATGTCTGTCTGTCCGTCCGTATGTCACAGCCACTTTTTCCGAAACTATAAGAACTATGTTGTTGAAACTTGGTAAGTAGATGTATTCTGTGAAGCGCATTAAGATTTTCACACAAAAATAGAAAAAAAAACAATAAATTTTGGTGGTTCCCCATACTTAGAACTGAAACTCAATTTTTTTTTTATCAATCCTTGTGGGGTATTTATGGATAGGTCTTCAAAAATGATATTGAAGTTTCTAATTTCATTTTTTTCTAAACTGAATAGTTTGCGCGAGAGACATTTCCAAAGTGTTAAAATTTGTGTCCCCTGTAACTTCTAAAATAAGAGAATGATAAAACTAAAAAAAAATATATGATGTACATTACCATGTAAAATTCCACCGAAAATTAGTTTGAACGAAATCTAGTAAGTCGTTTTTTTTGAATACGTCATAAATTGTAAACCGCAATTTACCTTTCATTCAATGTTACTTGCTTGCGGAACCCTTCATGGGCGAGTCCGACTCGCACTTGGCCGCTTTTTTTATTATTCGAGCTAGCGTTTGTTCTCTGCTTCGCTTGATGATAAGATTGTGATACACACACATACACTGACTTGACACTGACTTATCTTCTTAATATATATAAATTACGTGTCACGTTGTTTGTCCGCGATGGACTCCTAAACTACTTAACCGATTTTAATTAAATTTGCACACCGTGTGCAGTTTGATCCAACTTGAAAGATAGGATAGCTTACATCTTAATTTAGGAAAAAAAATATATAAAGAAAAATTATGTTTTTATAAATTATGGTAGGGTAGGTAGGGTAGTAAATGATAAAGATGGTCCACCCCAAACATTTATATGGCAAAACAACGTTTGCAGGGTCAGCTAGTTAATTATAAAATTTTAGGAACATCGTTTAGTTTTACAATGTTTGTAAATATGTGGGCACCGTGTATCTATTACATAATTAAATTATCTGTCATTGCTTCATTTTTAATTCTTTTTACCTAATGTGGTATAGTAATTTTATTCTAGGTGCATCGTCTTCACATAATAATTATTTAACTAATGTAAGTGCCTATATAAACTATTGTAAAACATTTTAAAAGAGTAACGGTGGAGTTTCTTGCCCATTCTTCTCCATACGAAAAGTACCTTTTGGAAGGGGCGATTAGAATTAATTCTATTATTTTGTAAATTTTGACGTTCAAAAGTGCCGTGCCTATTAGAAATAAATGATTTGACTTTGATATGGTCAGCATGGTGCATATTTTGTTAAAGAGAAAGTCGATATTATTTGACTTTTCTCGGGACCCTAGGATCCCAGACCTTTGAAAGGCGTACGAGGGCCCGAAGCCAACTCACAGAGGCCCGCTAGACGTTTTTAATTAAATGAGGCACCAACCGACGATTATCCATGTTCGAACTAAATTAAAATTATTGCGTTTTTTTTATGCACGCACGGTTATGCCTGCGGATATGGATTCTGTGTTATTTAATCATATTTATTCATATAATTGATTGTAAAGTAGCATTATATTCTAAGTACTATTTGTTTTATTTTATTTTGTTGTCTATTTATATTTAATTTATTAAACCTAACTTGGTTTCTGTACGACTTTTTCGGGTGACCACTGAAAATCATCGCTGTGCTGTGGGTCCCCATAGCACAGGATCATGCTAAGTGGAAGCCTTCTTGTCACAGTCATGACGTGCCAGCAGCTTCCGCATATTTCTGTTTTGTGCTCGTGATTATATTTAAATCTATTGTTTTATTTTATTGTTCTCTTCTTTTATGCACGTGTTTCTATGACAAATAAACTTATTTTTCTTTCTTTCTTTCTAACTATGCTATAGGTACCTAGTGCACCTAAGGACAACCCCCGGTAAGTGCAGGAATATTGCAGGATATGGAAACAAAGAGAAAGTTTGTATTATTATGTTGGACGAAGATTTTTATTTTGGCTTCGTCCATACTCATCCCCAGTTCGAACTCGCCCGCTTTTTATATGCCTATCAGCTGATAGGCATATAAAAAGCGGGCAAGGATACAGTTTATCAGAAAACTGCTACGATGTAGAAAATAAATACTCTTAATCTTAAATACTGATGACGTATTCTCAAGGTCATTCTGAAGGTCATTAGTGATAAGCCGTGCTGCACTATTATGGCACATTGGGTACGTGTACATGTACATATTCCCGGTGCGTCTGGTGAGTGCAGCAGATAAATGAATTAAATGTTGTTTTTCGTTTGTTACTAACATAGCTTATAAGTAGTGTGTATTACTAACATCATATGGATCAAGGTCTGAAATAAAGTATTTTTTAACCGGCTTCCAAAAGGAGGAGAATCTCAATTCGACTGTATGTTGTTTTTTTTTTTTTTTGTATGTTTGTTACGCGATTACTCCGTCAATTATGAATTGATTTTGATGATTCTTTTTTTGTTTGGTAGATCATACTTCAGAGGTGGTCCCATATAAATTTTATTAACTTTACTTGGGTAGTTTTTGAGTTAGCTTCAATAATACGTATTTTTACCTCGCTTAGTATGTGGATGATATTATGATAACTTCCTGTCACTGTTATTTACATAGCAGGTAGTGGTATTCGAATTTGTGTGGGGTAGGTATCACAACTAAAAAGTGAAAAATAAAAACTTTTTACAAAAAAAAAACAACCGACTTAAAAAAAAACACTACAAAGTGAAAAATAACTTTAATTTCGGAAGTCGGTAACAAAGAACGAAAATTCAAAACCAAAGACACCGACTTCCGAAATTAAAGTTATTTTTCACTTTGTAGTGTTTTTTTTGAAGTCGGTTGTTTTTTTTTTGTAAAAAGTTTTTTTTATTTTTTTATTAATTTTACTATGGCAGTTTTGCGATCAATAAACTCTAAATTAAATGACAGTCAAACCTGGGTAAGTGAGAACTGGGTAAGCGAGAAAACTATAAATGAGAGTAATCGGGTGCCGTCATTTTAACCCTCTTAAGCCCCTACAAGTGAGAAACAGGAACCTCTATTAGAGAAAGTCGTTTTTCACTCGAGGACCTCTTTAACTGACACTGCTACTGGCCTGTACCTCTATAAGCGACAGTCCAGCGTAATTTAACATCTGTTATTTATGACTCATTCATAAATTTCCTGAAACTAACATTGTTTTTGTTCATCCCAACGATCTTCAACCTCTATAAGTGAGAAAGACCAGTCCTGTACGTCTATAAGCTAGAAACTCGAGTTAGTGAGAAACGTCTGTAAGCAAAAAAGAGATCGAGGTCCCTTGAACTCTCGCTTATCCAGGTTTGACTGTATTTTCCGCGTGGATTGTAGAGCATTAAAGCCCATGCTTAAAAAAAACTTTTTACAAAAATAAAACAACCGACCTCCAAAAAAAAAAACACCACAAAGTGAAAAATAACTTTAATTTCGGAAGTCGGTGTCTTGGGTTTTGTATTTTCGTTTTTGCCACCGGCTTCCGAAATTTCACTTTTTAGTTGTAGTACCTACCCCACACACATTCGAATACCACTACCTGCTACCAGTGACAGAAACTTATCATATCATCTACATACTAAGTGGGAAAAAAATACGTATTTTGTAGCTAACTCAAAAACTGTCCAAGCAAAGTTAATAAAATTTATATGGGACCAATTTGAGAGCACACCCTTTCAAACAAAAAAAAAAATTTTCAAAATCGGTCCACAATTGACGGAGAAATCGGTGGACATACATAAAAAAATAAAAAAAACAAACATACGCGACGAACATATAACCTCCTCCTTTTGGAAGTCGGTTAAAAAACCTTAAATTGTATATAACGAAATGAAATGAAATTATTAATCCCTGTGGGTAACTAAGTCACTTAGCCACCATTTTTATATACGTCAGCGAAAAAACGCCATCTCCATTTCAAACACGAAAATTCAAGAAAATCTTTTCGTCCATAACATACGTAGAAGCAAAATCTTGTATTTTCACATCACCGTCATTCATTCTTGGCATACATATGTAAAGTATTTCTCGCGCGCTTTAATACAAGCCGTATGAATATTTTCGGGCGTCAAGATGAATGGGTGGTATTATCATTGTGCATTCAGTTTAACGGGTCTTAACTGTACGTAGTGTATTTTTCGGGGTGGTTAAGTTTGGGATGTACTTAATGTATCTGGATTTTTAGGGGCTTGTGTTATAGTTTTTTTTCCCGACTGCGGCGAGAAAAGGAGAGTTATGATTTTGTAAAATAATGTTATTTACTTATTTGAATGACGGCTTTTTTTGTAAATATCATAGATCTTTTTCCTGGTTACAATTTTCTTGCTGTTTTTAGAGTTTGCTCTGAGTGTAGTTTTATTTCCACTTTTTCAGTTCGAAATTCCTTTTCGCTTTACCTGAAAGAAAAATGTCATACTCGTGAGTATTTTCAGATACAAACAATGTTTTCTTAGCTTGAAAAGCAGAATTGCTTACACTTTCTTATATCAGCTTGTCTAAACTGATATTATAAAGGGAAAAGATTTGTTTTTATAAATGTTTGTATAATTGTATGTTTGTTTGTTTCTTTGTAATAGACAAACTCAAAAAATGCTTAACTGATTTAAAACATTCTTTCACCTATAGAAAGCTACATTATCAGTGATAACATAGGCGAATCGTATGTTTCAAAAAAAAAAAAAACAGTGGCTCTCCGGGAGTGCCGACAGAAGTGAAAACTTGAACAAGATCGCCTTGAAGGAAGAAAAATATTTGTATAGAACATTGGTCCGTAACCTTATCTAAATAAAGAGCACAATCGCGTTAAAAAAAAAATTACTTTCTAAACCTTTAAAGTAAAAATACTTGCATAGAACATTGATCCGTAACGTAATATAAATAAAGAGCACAATCGCGTTTACAAAAATGAAGTGTCGGTAATGGTGTCGCAGTTCAATTGTTTTTTCCCACCTCAAAAATGCCCAACGCGCCTAAAGAAGTTTTTACTTCAAAAAGATTAGTGAAATTGCAAAGCAACTAAATTCTGAATAATCATAAGTCAATTTTCAAACCTCAACATTCAATTCAAACACACAATGTTGGTATATAAGGTGCTTATGTCATTGCCAAGTGAAAGCTAAACTTACTGCGAACAACGAAACTAATGTATGAAGTTCTAAAGTCATGTGTAATCGATAGTGGGGACCCGCAAATGTGACGTAGGTATTCCAGCAGCGTAGAAAGTGAAAACTTGAATAATATAATAACAGAAGGCAAATCTTGCACGAGCTTCTTTTATTTATATCACAGGTGCAATTACTAGGATAATTTGTCTCCAGGATGGCAAACCCTCAGCTGTGACACCTCTTCTATTGCAGTTGTCGTGTAGGCGGCATTGACCACAAAAAAGAATCGCGATCGAAAAAAAGACGCAGATTTTCCAGATTTGAGTTATATATCAGGCAGTTGCGCCTTTTTTTTCGGATTCCGGCAATGTATATAACTCAAATCTGGAAAAGATATTAGATGCGTCTTTTTTTCTGTCGTGGGCAGAGTTAGTAGAAAATGATGGGCTGATGTATGTACTACATAGGTACTCGGAAAGGAAAATACTTGGGCGACCAATACTAAATATCGTGTGAAACGAGCGAATCTATACTTTTAAGTAAGTAATATTATTTTTTCTTGAGGCTATTCGCTCGAAGTTAATTTATTTGTATTAGGCGAATCGATTTCTGGAGTTGTCGATTTGCCCACAAATAAACTAACTTCGTGCGAATCGCCTCAAGAAAAAAGAATGTTATTTAAAGTAAGGATTTGCCCGTTTTGGGCGAATCACCTTTAAGCCAAAATAAAAGTCGTTGGCGCTTATTATTATGCTTCTTCTTGGTAGAATGAGTCTGTTTTAATCGTTTTACACCATGTGGGAATACCTATTGTCTTTAACAATATTGGGGATTCCTACCTAAAGAAGTATCACCAATATAGGAAAATATTGACGCCATAGCGACAACATATTTATCAGTTACTATTTTTTTGCACCATGCGTTTATTGTTTGGGAAAGCTTAGCTAAAATGACGATTCCTCTTTACTTTAGCAACGATAAAGTATTCGTCATTAAATTTTCCCACTCATGAAGTGTACTTTCTGAATTAAATTACTCTGTGTTTTAACCGTGAAATGCTAAGAGCATGCGAGGCGCACCTGCCTCACCTTCGAATGCGGAACATAAATTTTGTATAAGTGTACAATAACCTTAGTAGTTGTGATTAGTCTTAAATATGTTTATGCTTTGTGGTATAAGTTTCGGCATAGTGTGTAATAAAAATTGGAGTAACTAGGTGTGGGAGTTGTGTAGTATTGTAATGTGTGTTGCAGTAAAGTTTATGTTTAACACCTCATGTTTCGAGTTATGCCATTGTATATTGGAACGAAGTGATTTAACGCCACTTGCGGTAGGTGTAAACTGGTAGAAATCGTCACGTAATGAAAAAGCGTTATGCCCGAAAAAGTCAGTTTTAAGTGTCAAGTTTTAGTTTTTATTCGACTACCCCAGAAGGAGGGTAATGTTTTTCGAGAGTATGTATGTATGTATGTTTGTATGTGTGTCTTTGGCACGTTCTGTAGCCTAAACGGCTTGATGGATTTTAACATATGAGGTGTCGTTAGATTTGTCTTAATTGTAGGAGTGACATAGGCTATATAATATTTATTTATTGCACCTGCAAATACAAAAAAAAAAAATGGGAGGGGTAGGTTAAAAAAAAGGAGGGGTAGGTTAAGAAACTACATTATTGATGTCAAATAAAAGCTAATAATGAGTCAATTCCAAATGTGTATATATTAATATAATTACAAAGCTTGAAATAAAGCAAATTATTAAAAAAAAACAAAAAACCCTTGTTTTTTTCTTTTCAGTTATGTGTTTTTGCAGTCGGGTTTTTTTTGCTGTTTTACTAGATGGCTCTGTATTAAAAGACAAAAACAAAACTTTTTGACACTCGAATTTCAGTCCATACTAGATGGCTATATACTACATAATACTTATACAGGGAAAGAAACTTCGTTCAAAACGGGTGTCCCACGGCACCTCCCGACTTTTTTGTCTAACGTTTTATGAAAAAAAATCTGCTTGCCTTCAGTTTTCAATACGTAATAAGTTGATAGCAATTAGTCTAAGCCTTCTAAAGTCATAGTGTCACGAATATTAGAATAATTCACGTTGATACCGTATTGTACTTTTAATAATTATGTATTCTCACGCTAAAATAAGCAAGAAAAATTGGTCATTCATCTTTTATTGCTTGCTACCATACTTAATTCGGAATTTAATTTGTTTCCGGCTACATTTCTCAACAAAGTACGCCTCAACATAAAAAATAAATATAAATTATTACGTCACACTGCATAATTATGCCAACCGCGATGCTTCGTTCGAATCGCGGACTCGCTGTGCCACTAACCCGCAACACTCGCCCACTAAGTACAATGTGTGGATTTAAAATTCCATTTCCGTGGACGTGATCGCATAAGTTCCGATCCGGATTCCGGAACGGCGCCGTGTTTGTGCAGTTCCACCGGTTTTAAGTGTACTCCTTTTTGTTTTCCCGTTCCGCGGTTATGTTTTGTTACAGTTGCGTATTGATTGTACTTATTGTGCACAGCGGAGAGAGGGTTAGATCGCTTTTTGTTTTTGCCGTCGGATTTTTGAGTTGATTGCCTGTTTTGTTTGGCAAGTTGGAGTGAAGTGATGGATGAGAACATGTTTGATTGTGGAGTGAATAGGAAGTTATCATGTTCAGGCTACTTGTGTTTCTTTGTTTGACGACGACAAATAATTGGAGTGGACTAGGTATGTCTATACGGGCTGAAGTTTAAATCATTGACAATCAGACCACGTATTTCAACCATGACAAAATGTATTTACAAGGCTGATGTAAAGGGAAAGGCCGGGCGGGGACGCCCTAGGAGGACATATACTGACCTTATTGGTGATGTTCTTCAGAAAGGCCAGGTGCGTAGTACTCGCAACCGGTGTGCGTGTATGACCAGATGTATGCACGTAAACGCGGCAAAAGGAGTATGTAAGGATCGTAGCAGGTGGCGGTCTGTAGTTTCTGTCTACCCCCATGGGAAGAAGGCGTGAGTTTATGTATGTATGTATGTATGTTTAACCATGATACTTCTTCATTTCGATCACCAAAAATGAAAAAAATAAACTGAAATAAAGGGCTATGCCCCATTTTGGTACCTTTTTTTATCGCAGACTGCGCTCAGCGCTCGGTGTGGCAACACGCCGTGTTCGGGTTCACGATAAGTCCATCGTCATCCTGAGGATGCCTCGTTGAGAGGTGAAACACGTGGCGATTTCTTTTATGGTTTTTTTGAAATAGCTAAGCGGAACAGGTTACTAAATTTATCCACGTCTATTGTATTTTATAATGGATTTCCACAAGGTCACGCCTGAATCAATTAACTAACGCCACATACAAACAATAGTTACTATGGCAGCTCAGCTCTAAAGAAAAACATTTTTTTTATCGTTTATGAATAAATATATGCTGATTGTAGTACATAGCGTCGGCGTAGGTGCGATTTTGGTCAAATTGACTTTTCACCTTTTTCGTAACACCCAAATCATGCCGCATAAATAAATCACTTTTTTCTCCAAACAAGATTTTTTTTGTTATTTAGTTCTCCACCTACACCAACGATAGGCAGTGAGCACTGAAAATAAAGATGATTGCCACTATTAGGTATACCCATAGAATAAACAATATTGTATAAAAGCTGTGTTACAATTTAGGTGTATAATAAAGTCGTTCTGTCTATCTATCCTATCCATTATTATTGTCGTTCTATCTATCTATCCTATCTAGTGAGAATGTTAAGTTTAAGTAAGGTATTTAAACGAACTTCAAATAAATCCCATTTTACTAGTTCATAAAAATATTATTGAACACTCTAATAAAACGAATGCACCTCTTTTTGTGACCCTTTAATAAATCTTATTTGGGGTCCTATAATACTAAATAGCAAAGTAACTGCGACCAACTTGGGTTTAGCGTTCGCCGGCCGCTGCCGCGGTACCGAAAAGTTTTGTGGTTCATTAGTTGTGAGGTTCAATAATTTAAAAAAAAAAACATCATTAGAAGGTCAATGGAGGAGCAGTGGTGGCCCAGTGGTAACGGCCCCGATTTACGAGTTGTCGGTCGTGGGTTCGAACCCAGGCAGGCATTTTACTTTGTGTATTTAATTTCATCACCACTGCTCTCAAAACGGTGAAGGAAAACATTGCGAGGAAACCGGCATGTCCTAAAGTCCCCGTCACGAGAAGCTATAAATTTTGTAAACACACATTCAGGGGTTTGCAATCTTTGGGTAAAATAAAATAAAAACAGTTTTGTACTATTTTTTTACAGGGATATAATTATATTAACACACACATCTAATTACAAACAAACAATATAACCTAATCCGCGAAAACACCAAAAACAAACAGACGCATTCGAAACTCGAAAGACAGCAGAGACAACGTCAGCGTGAACTTACTTCAAAATCGTGGCCCAAATGTTTACGTTCCATGAATCAGATGCGTTCCACTACCACAAAACCTTAGACGACAGCGCTTTATATCGCTAAAATATAACCCGATCAAGTGAAATTGCTCATTGGTTTCGTATAACACGTACGTTACTTTGACTTCATTGAATTTGGGATTATTTGTTGTTGATTAAATTGTCGCTACGTAACTTGGTAGAAGTTCTTTATTTACAAAAATTATAGCTTCTCGTGACGGGGACTTTAGAACCAAAAAATTCGAAGACATGTGACATCTACCAACCCGCACTGGGCCCGCGTGGTGGATTACGGCCCACTCCCTCTCACCGAGAGGAGGCCTGTGTCCCAGCAGTGGGAACATTATGAGCTGATTATGATGAGAAGATCAATAAGGTTTTATAGGAACAGTTAATATTTCCTCTTAAGAAGTTAATACTATTGTGAAACAAATATTTTGCACCATACCCATTCGTTCACTTATGATTCAACTGAACGAAATCAGCACATCTAAACCGCGTTCCAGAGCTGTCATTCTTAATATTCCTCTACAATGATAACACTGACAGCTCTTGAACGCAAATTCGCCCTGAGTACAAGCTAAGTGATCTTTCCGATTCGATTATGAATATTTACATTTCATTTCAAGAATTCTTATAAAACCTACTTACAATTCCACTCACATACTTAAGAAATAAAACCTCAAATATACTTTTACCCGACAAAATGCTCAAAGCCTCACCCTAACAAAAACCTAACTTTAATACTGGGGAAGCGTTTGCCCGAAATTTAAATGCGTACATCTTAAGCGGGTGACCTTTGGGTAACCCTTTCTTGACTATTTCCAAGACTATTTGTCATCTGGTATTATCCCTTCCCCGGGAAAACCGGGTAAGACCATCACTTATTTGAATTAATTGCTGTGCCCGAGATCAAAACATGGGTAGTCTAAGATTTAGACATTTTTGCCCGTAATGCAATTCGTCTTGGTCAATGTTAAGCGCGTGTACCATAATTCGTCTAGATTAGAACTAGTTTTTTCATGCTTTTGCTAGTTTATTGGGTTACGTAACGTTTTGTTTTTGAAGTGAAAACTTCTTTAGGCGCGTTGGGCCTTTTTGAGATGGGAAAAAACAATTGAACTCGCGACACAGTTACCAACAAACACCTCATTGTTGTAAAAGTGATTGTGCTCTTTATTTATATTAGATTACAGATCAATGTTCTATGCAAGTATTTTTACTTTAAAGGTTTTGGAAGTTTTTAAGCTATTGCGTAGCTTTTATCGCGGGCTTTGAGCGCGGCGACCGAATCAAGAAATTCCGTAACGTAACGAAAATAAAACCTATCACCCCCCACTCCGCCTACCATGTAATGACGGTTCCCATGACAATGTGATGTTGCCATGGGAACATAATTTTTGTTTTATGTCATCACGTCATCATCCCAAGTGTAGCGTTGACAAATAGGAAGTATGGAGGTTATAAATGCTATGCAATAGCTTTACCGTGGCAGTCCCCGAGTGCCACACGTTTTTTGTTTTGTAAACTCGATTGTGCTCTTTATTTAGATAAGATTACAGACTAATGTTATATACAAGTATTTTTCTTTCACCAAGGCATCATGTTCAAGCTTTCACTTCTGTTGGCACTCCCGGAGTGCCAGTTTTTTTTCTTTACTGCCAGTTGTTTGTCTTGTCGCAAGCACTACTGCCGAGCATGAGGTCCTGGATCCGATTCCCAAGTCGGACAAAGAGTTAAAAAAAAAAGAAAGAAAAAGTTATTTATTCAAACTAGGCTGAGAATCGGCACTTTTCGAACGTCAAAATCACATAAGATAGTCCCCCAAAAACGCCCACCCTTCACCACTTCCTAGTGCTTTAGCAGGGAAGAAGGTGAAGGTGTCATTGTGCTTTCTATCTGGAATTTCTCAGTAGCAGTCCGCAGTCTGGATTTGTGCTCGGTTGGCAATAGGCTCGCCCCCTATACAAAAATACAAAAAAAAAAAAAAAACAAAAATGTTTATTTCAATATTACACGGGATTATATATTATTATATCCTATTACATGGGACTTAAACATAACTGGCGAAATATGGGTGTACTATAGATACACCTCTACCCAACCCTACGGGGAAACAAAGTGTTTTGTTATGTATATATTCTAAGGTCTCAATTACACTATTATATATTTATCATACAAATATGATTTCATATCTGTCAAATTTTTTGATCATAGTTAAATGATGCTGTTCTTCATTTGTACATATTACACTTATATGATCATATAAACGCCATACTTTATCAAGATTAATAACGGTTTAGCCGTGTTTGAAGCCATTTTTGAGGTTAAATGGATATGATCATATTTGTACGCTTGCTGTCAAATGGGATCATATACGATATGAATCAAATGTGGTTATTATACCGCCATAGGTTCTTCATATAAAAATGACTAATACATCTCTGATCATATTTCTATGATAGTCTAATATGGCTCTCCAGACGGATATGATTATATTTGTACGCTTGCTGTTAAATAGGATCCTTTAACTATGATCATAGACGATATATATCAAATGTAGTTATTGTACCGCCATAGGTTCTTCATGTAAAAATGACTCATACATCTCTGATCATATTTCTATGATAGTCTAATTTGGCTCTTATAGATTTTCAAATTACTCTCAGTCACCTTGTCTACTTAAAAGCCTCTTCTGAATCCTAATAATCTAATCCACTTTAATTATGTTACCTTTTGGTTGACAATCCAATCTCGCACAAAGGTAATAGCTTTCTGCAGCTATTTAAAAATGTAACCTAACACAATAGAGGGTCGTAGAGGGTTGGGACTCAATTAGTGCACCACCTTCATTATGTTACCGACAACCACTTGATTAAGAGAATGTAAATAATTTGTTGTTGGAGGTCTAAGTTGACGGATTCAGCGGGTATTGTCTCCTCCCATACCTATTAACACTGTAATTTGAAAACACTGTAGAAACAATTTATTTTGAAAAGAGTCACCGTGGAGTTTCTTGCCGGCTCTTCTCCATAGGAAGCGACCAATTGGAACCGTGCCCTTGTAGGTTTATGTGAAATAAAATATTTTGATTTTGATTGAAATAGTACTGATATCTGAGAGGTACAAGCGTTGGGAGTAAGATTGATATACGTCGATATAGATAACTTAGAAGTAGTATACTTACTACCATTTTAATTTAGTGTTGGAAACACCTCTGTTTCCATGTGGCAACATGCCATGTTCGGTTTCGCGATAAGTCAATCGTCATCCTTTTTTTTTTTTTTTGTTGGGTGGGAAATTATCAAATAACTTCTCCCGCTCTGGGCGGAGCGGGAGGCCGTGTCAGACTCTTACTGACTAAAACCCACCCGTGTTCCTTTGGTTGCCCTGTTGCCGGGGGCCACGATTTTCCGATCGGTTTTCTTCGAACCCCCGGCAGGTATTGGCCCTAGCGGACCCCGTCAATTCTGCTGACATCTCTTTGAGGCGCGCGTGGAACACAACGCGCCGTCGACCCGGGCTTGGTCCTTATCGGACGGTGAGCTACCCATTGCTCACCGTCCGCAAGCCCGCGCCTACGGTGGCCGGAAATCGGCTCGCGATTCCCGCCCCGGGCGTCTCCTCCTGCGGCGGTTAGGGGCGTGAGGGCGCGAAATTTGCCTCTCCCTCACGCGTTACGCCTCCTCCTTCGCGAGCATTACCGCTTCGCAGAAGGAGGTGACGGCCTGCCATTTCCTCTCGCTCCGTACCATGGCCTGAACCAGGGCCGGACGCGAGAGATCACCGCCGCCGATCGCCTCTACGAGAACACGGCGTTGCTCCGCCCAAGCCGGGCAGACCTCCACCGTATGCTCCACCATGTCCTCAGGCCGATCCACACAATGATGACACCCGGGTGTTTCCTCCCGCCTTATCCTGAACAGGAACCTCCCGAAGCAGCCGTGTCCGGTGAGGACCTGCGTCAGGCGGAAGGTGAGAACGCCGTGGCGTCTCTCCAGCCACTCCTCAAAGAGGGGTCTTATCGCCGCGATTGTGGCGTGCCCAGGTCAATCGTCATCCTGAGGATGCCTCGTTGAGAGGTGAAACACGTGTCGATTTCTTACAGGGTTTTTCATGGCTCTTTAGGAATAGTTAAGCGGAACAGGTTACTGATTGTATTTTATAATAGATTCAAGGTCACGTCTGAATCAATTAACTAATATATGTCCAGTAAGTATTTATCATAATCTAGCTTTTGCCCGCGACTTCGCTTGCGTGGCGACATAACAGGTGAAAGTTGTTACCAATATTCCTCTGCCCACACCTCCGGGGAATACAGGTTTGTATGTTATGTTGTTTATAATTAAAATAAAAAAAAACCCGTAATGATCTTCAGAAAGATCAGTAGTGCTATTCTGTAAAAATCTCACCGTGATAACTTAGGTGAAGTGAGCTGCCAATAGTGTCAACCCTTAGCAACTGACAGCTCACTCCACGCTTACTTCACCTGAGATAACACGGTGAGATGGTTACAGAATAGCACTACAGGTGCGTAGTACTCGCAACCGGCGTGATAACCAGATGTATGAAAGTAAACGAGGCAAAAGGAGTATTTAGGCTCCGCGCAAACGGGCCACGAACCACAGCCACCGGTGGCTGGTGACAAGCTGTTCACATGATTTTTAACACGTTTTATACCTATGGACTCGCCGCAGACGTGTAGCGAGTGGCGTCCACTCGCGATTCAGTGTCCGCGACATGTCACCGGTGGCGGCTACTCGCTACTTCACTCGCTTCGCTTTGTATTCGTTACCCGACTACTAGAGGCGGCCAAAGACTACTCGTGGCAACCGCCGACCACCTTCGTTTGCGCGGTACCAGAGGACGTGGCGCGCGACAGTCACCGGTGGCTGCGGTCGGTGGTCCGTTTGCATGAAGCCTAAGGATCGTAGCTGGTGGCATTTGGCAGTTTTTGCCTACCCCCATAGTAAGAAAGCGTGAGTCCATGTATGTATGTAAAAAAAAAAAAACGTGTGGCACTCGGGGACTGCCGCGGTAAAGCTATTGCATAGCATTTGTAACCTCCATACTTCCTCTTTGTCAACGCTACACTTGGGATGATGACGTGATGACATAAAACAAAAATTACGTTCCCATGACAACATCACGTTGTCATGGGAACCGTCATTACATGGTAGGCGGAGTGGTGGGTGTTAGGTTTTATTTTCGTTACGTTACGGAATTTCTTGATTCGGTCGCCGCGCTCAAAGCCCGCGATAAAAACTATGCAATAGCTTAAAAACCCATTTTGAAATTGCTTCTTTCTTCCGCTACTACCTCAAAAATTGGGCCAAATCCCTAAGAATTCTTAGTACCTACGAATATTGTGCCAGAATTGGATTAAGCGGTGTTTAGTTAAAACCGATGAAAGGGTAAGAGCCAGTGATTATTCCACCGTATTGTCTAATTTACTGTCTGTAGTAGCTACTTGTAATTTCCTCGACACTGTGGAAATTGTGTAAACTTCGATCTTCAAACGTAATTAGAAACGGCTTTTAATTGTCGTTTGATTGTCGTGGATTGCTTGCAATGTGGGCGTTGGTTTTATGAAATGTGCACGGATTTTCTCTTCTGCACTAAAAGTTCTGAGTTGAGTTCTACGATTACTAACAAACGCTTGCACTGACTGGACAGGTCTTTAGAGGTATAAAGGTAATTAAAAACAGGGCGTAAAGTTCACTCATCCTCTATAAAAAATGGAGGATCCTCCGAACAGATGGGTGTCGTGTCTGGCGGACAACTGCCCAACGATTGATGTCGGAAAATTATAAATATGTTGATTGCACGGTAAACTATAATTGCGTGATGCAGAATTTGTGTGACGTCAGGTCTTTGTTGCATAGTTTGCATTTGGCGATATAAATGCTGCCATAGGTCCATTCAAATCTGTGTGGTTCTTTCCCCAAAGGACCTTTTCAGACTTAATATATGTCTTCACATGATCTGACCAAGATTTATGTCCTGACCTTAAAAGAGACTGTGACTTCTGAGTTTGTTCCGGCCTTTCTTCTTAGAGTAGTCAAATAGGAAACGCTGACCTTATCTAGCTTATTTTTTTAATATGACGTGTAAAAGTGATTGCGATATCCTATTCACAGAATAAACAATTTCATTTCATTTAATTTGAAGGTTTTTGATAAATTCTGCGTGTATTGGAAAGGTGTGGTCATATTTGAGGGTGTAATACCGACCACCAAACTATAGTAAAATGTTGAAGTAATCAGCCGTTCCATACAATTGGGTCGAGTAGGTATACTGAAGGTTTGTATGGGACAGTTGACAACTTCAAAGTTGTTCAGTTTGATGATTTGTACCACAGCCTTCTTTTTCTTTTTGTGTGGTTAGTGACCAACCTGGTGTCAGAGTTTTAAAGCCGCCCATGGGCCTTTGACTTGGCTTCATATGCTGTCGCGAAATATCTCTCAGGCGGGTTTCCTTATGATGTTTTCTTCACCGTTTTTGCTAAGTGATAATTATACAATACTCACATGAATCCGAAAAGTTAGAGGTGCGTGCCTTGGGTTCGAACTCGAGATCTATGATGACTCACACTACTTTCACACACGTGCTGTATAAATATTTAAAAATATTTACAATGCAGAAAACATAATTTGTTTGAGAATGTAATTTTAAGTTAAGGCGGAGAGCTCCTCTAAAATCTTAGTGGATACTTATAAAGTGTGTTCAGAACTTTTGTTTCGTTGTTTTACTTATGTTATCCTAATCACTTTCATAGCCACAATATTCCTTTCGGTAAACGGAAAATAAAGAAAGCAATTGCTTGTAAATGGATTGTAACAGGTAACATAAACTTTACACTCTTTTTTAACATTCATAAGATTCTTGTTAGAATTACATCCTTCTACCTTAGTAACCTTTAGGTTCTTTTTGTATATAGATTATAATGGACTTATAGGTATGTAAAATATATAACCGTTTCAACATAGCGTGACACGTGAAAAATGTGCCCAAATCTCACTATAAATCATCGTCAAATAATTACCCTCATTACAAAAACAACAACAATTATAAACACCCAACACTTCAAAACACGCAATTACAACGACCACCAGTAACTTAGATTAACCAAATAACTTGAAAGCAACATGTAAGATTCAATGGCGATGCAATCCCATTACGAAGATTGGAATGGGCCAGGCTAATGGTAGTTCGGTAAACCATGAAATTGTGAGTTCTCTTGCTGAATAAGAATTGGGTTTTTATGGGAAGGTATGTCTATGTACCATGTTTTATATTCTTCGGAAGGAGTAATTGGCATTTTTTGGCGTGAGTTGTGTATAAGAAAATTTGTTAGAAAAATAAAATACAATGCTCTTTATAAGACTTCTGGCTAAGTAACAACAGCCGCATGGGTACCTACGCTGGCCGCGGTTGGTCTGTAGATGTGTGACCATCTTTATATACCAAGCCCCTACGTGCCTCAGAAAGTATGTTAAGCCGTTGGTTCCAGCTGTCATTTGTAGATCTTTGACAGTTGTTATGGGTCGTCAGAAGCCCGAAAGTCTGACAACGAGTCTTACCAAGGCGAATCGTATTACTCAGCAACTGGGTTGTGGAGGTCCGATAGGCAGTCGCTCCATGTAAAATACTGGTATTCAACTGTATTCAGTTAGACTGGAAGCCGACCACAGCATAGTTGGGAAAAGGCTAGGCAGATAATGCTCTTTATAAGAACCTCTGTTGAATCTTCCAAAACAAAAACAACGTAAAGTGAGGGAGTTTTATATTTTTTCACCTATAATCCCATTGTAGACCTCATCCATCATTTTTCACCAGCCGATATTGAAGTCAAGAACGGTTCCATTAAAAAAAAAAACCTTAATTGATAAATGATATACAACAATTATTTTTGAGTCATTTGACATGTATTTTTTAACTGACTTCAAAAAAAGGAGGAGGTTCTTAGTTTGTCAGAATCTTTATTTTTTATTAGTTTGAATGGGTTTACTTTCAAGTTGGTTCCATCGTCATTTGGTTACGATCTGATGATGGGATCTTGGAGAAATCGAGGGAACTCTTCAAATATTATAGGCACACCTATAGTGATTTGTGGTATGGTATTTTTTATAGTAAGTAACTCGTGCATTTGCTCTGGGAAAGTACCATTTGGTAAAGTGGAACTGATGATGGAGGACACAGATGGCCACCCGAACTACTCAATAAAATGTATTTCACGGGTTGCGATTCGCTTGCTTTAATAAGGTTGGTAAGCGATTAATGCTCTTCACAATTCATATGTTACAGTGGAGTTGATGGTGAAGTATCTGGAGAACTCCTCAACAATTAAAGTCCCTGCATCAGGAAAAGCAATGTTTTGTATTTTTTGTAAAAAAGTGTTTTATTTCATATAATTTAAAATGCCACATTACTCGAAAATGGTTGATATTGGCATAGGGGTCATCAGGGGTAATTTGGTTACAAATGACTTCTCCTACATCCCCTTAACGTATTGCCGACGTATAACCAATAACCCTGTATATTTCTATACTTAAATTGGCCCAAAAATCACTTTTACACGTCAAAATTAAATTATGTTTTAAAACTGAGTTCAGTGTTTCCTATCTGACTGCTCGGAGATACCGAAATCAACTTAGATGTCGCAGTCTTTTTTAAAGTCCAGAACTTGGTCGGGCCATATGAGGACCAAGCAAATTAGTGTCCGAGCTGGTCTTTTGAGGAAAGAACCACACAGATTTGAGTGAAATTGTTAAGTCAGTGCATCCTATACTATTATGAGCAATATTTGCATAATCACGTTCTCGAAAACGGCTCTAACGATTTCGATGAAAGTTGCAATATATAAAGGTTACACCGCCACATACAAACTACGCATCATAGACATGACGTCACACAAATCCTGCATCGCGCAATTAGGGTTTACCGATCGATCAACATAGATACAAGATTTCAACTTCAAACCGATGGGCAGGTGCCCTCCAGACACAACACCCGTCTGGTTGGAGATCCTCCCTGTTCTATGGTGGATGAGTGAACTTTACACCTTGTTCCTCATACCACTAAAAAGGATTTACGGGGGCGAAAAATCGATCTGGCTAGGTCTCATATCTGAAAAAAAAATCGTTTTATCCGTAGGTATTTTCACCCGAGCAGAGCTCGGTCGCCCAAACTTTAGAACAATGACATGGCAGCATGGAATTAGTATATCCTATACATGAAATTAGTATGAACTTTCCTATACTATTAAATAATCATTCTCTATTTTCACCAGAGCAGAGCTCGGTCGCCCAGGTACCTACTGATTAATTAATTGGTAAGTACCTTCATTAGTAAGCATCATAAATTACGTACGAAATTAAATGTCAGTTCACACGATATGTGACAAGTAACAAAAACCAACAAAAGACGTCGCATTTATAATTGTCGTATAATTAATATTTTAGTATCGTTATTTCGTTCGTTTCCGGCTGAATGTTTTGGTTATTATGTCAGTAAATTAACATACTCCTAATTTACATAATTATCTGGATAATACAGGATTAATGTACCCTTTTAACTTGTTTTCGGTTTGTTTGCGAATATGTAGAAGCTAAATGATAGGAGGATAATTTATTCTGTGCGGTCCTCGATTGTAAATAATTCAGCGATTTTTCTCTCTCTTGGTGATGTTTTTAATCACGGTTGCGACTGGTATTAAGCCTTGCGCATAATACAAAACAAAAAGAGATATTTCCAATTAAAACAAAAAAAAAAAGTTCAGCACTCTGGGATTGCCGCGGTAAAGCTATTGCATAGCATTTGTAACCTCCATACTTCCTATTTGTCAACGCTACACTTGGGATGATGACGTGATGACATAAAACAAAAATTATGTTCCTATGACAACATCACGTTGTCATGGGAACCGTCATTACATGGTAGGCGGAGTGGGGGGTGTTAGGTTTTTTTCGTTACGGAATTTCGTGATTCGGTTGCTGCGCTCAAAGCCCGCGATAAAAGCTATGCAATAGCTTAAAAACTGCCAGAACTATTATTGGCGATTTTGTGTTCGATAAGATATCTCTTACTCCGGACTTGTACTAAATCATTTTACTTTAACTGTATTGACCTCAAACTTGACGAATTTATAATCCCATTTTATTAAACATGACATTATGTATTGTATTGCTTATTTCAAATTATTTACTGAATTTCGTCTTGACATGGTAAACTTGTATTAATTTGATTGAATTTATTAATAATATTATATCGAGGGAGTCTTTATCATTATAACTTAAACTGTTTGCATGCCTTAGTTAAGGTAATTAGTACATGGATCATTTTTAAACTTAACATCTGTAACTTTTACCTACTTTCTGTGCAAGTAAAGAACTATTCTATTCTAGAGTCATCATGTATTTATTGCCCAAAGAATCAGCATTGCCATACAACGTGGCAGTGCTGCTAGCTTTTTGGGCTCCTGTTAACAGCGATGCGGACGATTTTTTTGATGCCCTATGTTTCATTCCCCTCCCTTTTCAGGGATTCGTACCTCAAAAAGAAAAAAAAACGGAACCCTTATAGGATCATTCGTGTGTCTGTCCCTCTACCACAGCCAATTTGCTCTGAATCTAATGGACCGATCGAGTTGAAATTTGGTACACATATGTTAATTAGTTTTGAATATGGGGGTCACTTTTAGGAGGCAAATAAAAATAAAAGAGGATCTCAAATATATTTTTTTATAATTTAAAAATCAATACTTTTAAAAATATTCAAGAAAATTTATGAAAATGGACCATTCCCCGCATTATCTCCAAAATTAATGACCTTAAAATTATGAAAAAGAAAAAAAAATACAGAGAATGGTACTTTACTCATAGATTACAGGAAAACGTATAAGAAGTCTATGGTCTTCAAATAACATGGTAAATCTCTCAATATTGTGCGTACAAACTTACATTTGCAGTTGGAATGTATGGGAGAACATGGTTTTGTACTACAATGTTAAGTTTGTTCTTAGGAGCTCTACGGAGCCCTTCACTGTGCGTTGCCCGACACGCACGTGGCCGGTTTTTTTATATACTTAAACATATAATTATATTTCCTTTATTACATTTGCATACACTATTAATTATATTTTTATTTAAAAAACGTACTTTTCACCGATAAGCACCGACAAGTTTCTATTTGATTAGTTGGCACCGGTTTGCGCTGCTTCGGAATAAAGTATGAAAACTGCCTGCGCCAATCAACGTTGACAACCAGCGCTTGCGCCGTCAACAAGCGGC
Organism: Agrochola lychnidis; assembly: GCA_963680765.1. Lineage (NCBI taxonomy): Eukaryota > Metazoa > Arthropoda > Insecta > Lepidoptera > Noctuidae > Agrochola > Agrochola lychnidis. Next base: position 5,785,587 of record OY796864.1, read on the forward strand.
ATATCTAACATAGAGATATCGCGACGCCCCCGCAAGGGGGCGTGGCGAGCGGGGTCAGGGCTTCGCCCATCGCCCACGGAGGCAACACTCTTTCTGTAGGCGCGCCACGACGCTAGCTAATGTAGCGCCGCTTTCTTCACGACATCCTGGCCCGGTCCCGGTCTGTCCCCGCCAGGTGAGACCCCCAGTTGCATGGGGGAGGCCCAACGAGAACGACCAGCGACGGAGATGCCAACTCGACGCTCTTACAGGACAATATGTAGTTTCCCCCTCTCCCCGCTTACTGATCGAGCCGTTTACGGATTGAGACAGTCGCGTATGTATGAGCGGTTTGTATTGTAAAACGGCATATCTGCTTTTTTGTAATTAGGGCATCTCGCAGTTGACCTATGAGGTCATGGCTGCTTCACCGGACTTTGCTGTGGTTGCCTTAAGCTTCTACGCTTAAAGCCTCCACCCAGGGGCATAAACTATTCTAAATTAAAACTAGGCGAACGCTCGCTAAGGGCATCCCCTGTGGGGTACAAACCTCGGCTTAGGGCGTCTACCGGAGGGAGGACATCAAAGATGAGACGGGCTGGATCAAAGTTTTGATCATGATTATTAATCGGGGAATTTAAAGCTACGTGCTCAGCTGGAACAACTGCTGGCACCTCGTTATCGGGAAAGGGTCGGAGGGAGTATCATTTACTCGGGATCGCGGTCGCGATCGCAAAAGACCTCGGCAGCGAGGTCGGAATGACGGGAGGCGTCTGTTTTTGTACACTGTGCTGGTCCTGGAGGAGGGTTATGGGGTCGTCAAGGTCGGAAAGGTGGCATATCTGCGCCATATATCAGCGTTATATATGAAAGCGGCCTACCGCCGCCATCTTGTTTTTTGTTTTTACCAACAGCGCCTTTCTGTCAACGTCACTCAAACGCCAAGATATCCTTGTAGCATTTTACCTACCAACAAGATTTCGTTCGAAATCTAAAACAGAGTTTGCAATAGGTACCTATCTCAGATTTTAATCCCGAAACTAAAGTTGCCATTAGAAACACAACAACCTGTCACATGGTCCTGGTGATTCATTAAACTGATGTCGCTGCGGTCGTGCAATGAATTGTGGACCGAATTAATTGTAATGTGTTTGTTTAGATTGTGTTACTTGTTTACAAGTCACCTTGTTTTATTGGAAAGTCAAGTGGAGCTTTGGTCTTTTGAATCCTTAGTACGGTAGGTACCCAGTGGTGATAGGGATGAAGCCTGGGTAAAAAAAAGAGATTCTACTTAGTCCGTCAGTACGACAATAAAAAAATATTAGACACGTATTTTTTGCTTTATCATATTAATAAAAAATTACTTAGGTAAAACGCATTAAAGTTGGGGTTGGGGGTTACTACATCACAAGTATCTGCATACTCGTGACGTCATGGCACATTTTAACTCAATATATCGCCGTAATCTTTTGATTACGTAAAAAAGAAAAAATACGTGTCCAATATTTTTTAATAATCCAACTGAAGGACAAAAATTTTTTTTTTTTCATCCCTTTGCTCATTTTTTCATCCTTTGGCTTATCAAGTTTTAGAAAGAGTAGGTTCATATACAGTGACGAGCACGAATATATTACCTACTATGGACAGCTCGGCAATAATATCTGATTTCATGGTTCATCCTTTAAATATATGTATGACGGCAAATACAAGTGACAATTTGTAGAAGGCAAAGTAGTACAAGTAGCAGCACAAATATGTGACATTGAAGGAACACCAAAACTAACTGGCGCGATCAGGGGGCCTACCACCAGCCCATAAAGCAGTATTATTTTAATATTACTTCAGTTTGGGAAAGAGATGAAGCTCTACAGGACGTATAGCTCCATCTCTTTCTCCCACTGAAGTAATATTAAAATAATACTGATTTTAAGCTGGTGGCAGGCCCCCAGAGACGCCAAAATATAGGATGGTGCATTGGCTACAAAAATATTGTGTCAATGCAATATAAACCGATATAATTATTGTTTTGCGTCATAAATATCTGACTACTCAGTTAAATTCAGAAGAATGTGATACTTCGTTGTGATCAAAAATATCTGACATCAGTTTACCTAATAAATAGCATACGAATTTAACTTTGGTGACAATGCTAAAATATGGTACCTACCATGGAGCTGGTCTGATAGCTGATCTGGCCGTAGAAACTCCTCAAATACATAAGAAAACCTCATCGTGTTAAGTCTTGTTGAATTTCTCTAGACAAGTAACATACGTGTGCCAAATTTCAGCTTAATTGGATGCTAGAAAGAGCATTAAAAATGGATTACTCTAAGTGGAAACCCATACAATATTTTAGTACTACCAAGAATGAAAAAAATGTGTTTTTCGCCTCACCTACCATGAGACCGTTCAAGTATTACGTAAGAATTATAGGGGGGCGGGGGGTCTATTATTTGCTTATTTTTCATGACATGGGGGGTGAGGGGGTCTAGATGGTGATTACGTCAGCAGTAATTATTTACTTTTTTACACATATGGCAACCCACACATTGTCTATGCTTGAAAACGAAACGCATATTCAGGGATTCCCACAAATAATGAATACGTTTAGGTACTCGCTTAGAACCGAGTAGGGGAATTACCGCGTGCTATTATTCACTTGTCTAAATTTACACTTGTTAGAATTATAACTGCTGCTCATGAATCAATTACATTAAAAGAAAAATGCATATACCAATGTTTACGTAAGCATGGGAGGTGGGGGGTAAGAGCTTTACTTACTTTTGCTGACAAGGGGGAGGCGGGGGTAAATAATTGTAATAAATCTGCTTATGTAATACTTGAACGGCCAATGTTCAAACTCTTATTTCTTTAAATAATATCTCGAAAGTACTTATTATTAGTATTGCTTTAGAAACTTCCGTGGAAGTTTTTAAACCTATTTTGGGGTCATTGCCATCCTTCTTTTAAGACTTAAAATCTAGAACAAATCTTGCCGAACAATTTTTTTTTTCTATTACCTAAGTTTTAGTCACTTTGGGTGATGTTTAGACAGATAGTTTTTTAACGAACGTAGACCATAATTTAAGGACTTTAATCAAAAATGCGACACAGAAAGAGAAAAAAATACTGAAATGAGAATTTGCCTAAAAATATTAAAAACCGTTTAGCTTCTAAACTATAAATAATCATCATCATCATCAGCCTATAATGTTTCCATTGCTGGAACACAGGCCTCCTCTCTGTGAGAAGAAGTGGGCCGTAATCCACCACGCGGGCCCAGTGCGGGTTGGTAGATGTCACATGTCTTCGAATTTTCTGTTCTAGGACATGCCCGTTTCCTCACGATGTTTTCCTTCACCGTTTTGAGAGCAGTGGTGATGAAATAATTTACACAAAGTAAAGCGCCTATCTGGGTTCGAACCTACGACCTACAACTCGTAAGTCGCGGCCGTTACCACTGGGCCACCACTGCTCTCATAAATAATCGCTGAACATAAATGAGGGTGTTTTGGGAAGCCCTTGGAAAGAGGCTCCTAAAATTTTGCTTTGGACCTCTTTTCACGGCTCACCCTGTGTACAAATATTGCTATCCTCGACCAATTTGCGGTCATGCCATTCTCCGTTGAGGTTTTAATTTGTCATGCAAACTGGGATTAAAATCTCTTTTAATTTTAAATGCGTATCAAACATTCACATTGTTTTGATGTCGAAAAATAAATCCAACACACATTAACTTGTAGCTCAGTTTCATTCAATATTTAAAATGTTGTTATGAATAAAATATAAGCCTTTTATTATTGAGCAGTTTTATTACCACGATGCAGTCTTACAAGCAGGGAGCACAGAGTAAAAAAATATTAATATACTAAATCCACATTAAAGTGTTACCAACTTATTCTATATAAACTAAAGGTTTTACATTGTGTTTCAACACCCCCACTCAATGTAATACCAAAACAGAGATCTACATTAGACCACATCTACTGACAAACTTAAACAATAGTTCTCTGTTCAAGGACTTAGTGAACATATCAGCGATTTGGTCCTCAGTCTTTACATACAATAAACATATTTTAGATTCTCTAATTAAATCTTTCACAAAATGATATCGTATGTCAATGTGTTTTAATCTTTTAATATTATCGGTATTTGCAACCATTATGGCGGATTGGTTATCACAGTATATAGGTACTGGACAAACATTTGTGTTATTAAAATCTTTTAATAAACTTGCTAGCCAACAAGACTCACTAGCCGCCACACTGGTTGCAACGTACTCTGCTTCAGTTGATGATAAGCTCACTGAGCACTGTTTCTTGGAACACCACGATATGAGACAGTTGGAAAACTTAAAACAATAGTCAGTGGTAGACTTTCTGTCTCGTAAGTCACCACCCCAATCTGCATCACAATGCCCCACAAGCCCATCATCATTACATTTGTAAACCAACTTATAATTTAAGGTGTGTTTTACATATCTTAAAACTCTTTTTAAATGAGTTAACAATACATCACTTGCATTATTTTGGTACCTACTCAGTATAGAAACAGCTACACAAAGGTCTGGCCTAGTGCCTGACACTGCATACATTAAACTTCCAATGATTTTCCTACATGTGTTTTCAATATTTTTATCTGACTTACATTCTTTGGCTTCTAAGATTTTTACATTAAAGTTTTGATCAATAGGAGTAGATATAGGTTTACAGTTTTCCATACTAAACTTTTTCAATACACCTTCTAAATAGGATTTTTGACTTAGTTCAGTTACACCATCTTTCAAATTCCGTCTAACATTTATGCCAAGGAAATTTGAAATCAATCCCAAATCTTTCATTCTAAATACATTCTGTAATTGTGATTTCAGATCACTTATCTGATGTTCATTACTACTAAACATCAAAACGTCATCGACATACAGTAATACATAGGTTTGGTTTTCGCTGTTACATTTAGTGAACAAACATGGATCATTCCTTGACTTCACATAACCCTCTTTACTTATTACATCGTTAAATTTTTCATTCCAATACTTAGGAGATTTTTTTAATCCATAAAGTGATTTATTAAGTTTTACAATATTATCACTTCCATTGTATGCCCCTTCTGGTAATTTAATGAATATAGTTTCGTTTATATCCCCATACAAAAAAGCCCCAGTGACATCCATCTGATGTATTGGTAGATTGAATCTAGTAGCAACCGAAAGAAACAATCTAAATGTTGATAACTTGGCAACAGGTGAGTAAATTTCATGCAAATCTAATGCATCATCCTGTTCAAAACCTCTGGCAACCAACCTAGCTTTATATTTGATAACATTATCAAGTTTCTTAATTTTAAATACCCACTTACTACTAATAATGTTTTGTTTTTCAGGTACTGCGCACAATGTCCATGTATTGTTTGCTTTTAGGGTCTCAAGTTCTTGTTTGACAGCTTCTTCCCACTGACAGGCATCACTTCTTTGCATAGCTTCCTTATACGTTCCTGGTTCTGTTTCTGTAGTGTAGACATTTTGACAAGTATAGAATTTTGGTGGCTTTCTGACACGTGTGATTCGACGAGGTGAAGCTGGCTCTAATTCGCTATCACTATCGCATTCACTGTACTCGTTACTTGTTTCTTCTGGTTCATATAAGCTATGCTGGTCTGCATCTATCGTCTGATTTGTAAGGTTTGAATCTATCATAACGTCTCCTTCAGAGTCATGCAGGTTATCGTCAGCAACTGATGTCTCATTATTAGGTATTTCTGTTACATACTCTAGGTTTACTTTTTCACATTTCTCAATGACGGGTTCCAAGAAAATGACATCCCTCTTCACTAGAACATCATTTCTTTTTGGATAAAATATTCTATAACCTTTCACATTTTCTCCATAACCCACCATAATTCCAGTCTCTCCTTTAGAATCCCATTTTCTTCTTTTTTCTTTTGGAATATGGACAGATACAGGGCTCCCAAAGATATGTAAGTTACTGAGATCAAACTGTTTATTTGTCCATATTTCATATGGAGTTTTTCCTGATTCATTGCTTCTACCCGTTCTGTTTAGAACATATGCTGCTGTGTTTACTGCTTCAGCCCATAATTCTTTCGGAAGACTCTTAGCATACAGCATTGACCTGGCTGCTTCTGTCAGGGTTCTTATCTCCCTTTCCGCCTTGCCATTTTGTTGAGGTGTGTATGGTACAGAAGTTTGATGTACTATACCTCGATCTGAGAAAAGAGTTGACACAGCCTTATTAATGAATTCTAAGCCATTGTCACTTCTAAAGTTTACTATTTTGTTACCCGTCACATTTTCTGTTCTGTTTATAAAATCTTTGATACAATTTATCACTTCCTCTTTCTTTTTAATGAAGTATACAGTTCTGTAGCACGAGTAATCGTCTTTTAATATTAAAAAATACCTTGATCCTCCAACAGATACTTTCTCCATGGGTCCGCAGACGTCTGCGTGTATTAGCTCACATGTTTTCGTCGCCTTTGTATCGCTGGTATGAAAGGGCAAACGGTGTATTTTACCCTCTAAACAGCCTTGGCACTTCTCACGAGACTCATCAGATACTTTGATGTTATTGTCCGCTAATACGCTTTTTACATGCTGTATGTTTTGATGCACAAGCTTCTCATGCCACTCGCGTAGACTCGATTTAACTTCTGTAACGTTTGCAAAGCTGCAGTTATAACGAACGTCCATGATATACATATTTCCGACGCGATTTGCTACCGCCCGTACTTTATTATTCTTGTAAAATTTACACGTATTTTGATCTGTCATCATGACATAACCTTTGTCCGCAGCGCAATTTACAGAGAACAGATTTATTTTAAGGTCTGGCACACACAGTACATTGTCTATGGTCGTCTCAACCCACTTGCGTCCATTGTATACTTCTAGTGCCACCTGCCCGCAACCAATGACACTTATCTGAGTACCGTCACCTATTATCACGGATTTTTGTGATGTTATCGGTGATAATGTCGAAAACAGGTTTTTATCTTGGCACATATGTTCACTGGCACCCGTGTCTACCAACCACTTTGATTGTTGATAAAGTTCTTTCTGTGTTTGTTGCACTACAAACGCATTTTTCTCTTTTCCTTTTTTAAACCAGCACTCATTTTTATTATGTCCAATCTTATTACAATAAAAACATTTCTTCTCACTTTTGTTCACAGAGTTATTACGATTATTACTGTTTGCATTACTCGTACACTCAGCTTGATAGTGACCCATCTTGTTACACTTATAACACTTTATATTTCTTTTATTCGGAGCATTTTTCTTTGCAATAAACGCAGACGATGAAGAGGCAATTTCACCCTTTTCCTTTATTCTCTCCTCTTCCACCAACAAACGAGCGACAAGGTTGTCATAGGTTTGTTTGTCGTCCGGCGCAGACTCCCACGCAGATATGAAGTGTTTGTAGATATCTGGCAATGACATTAAAACCTTCGTAATGATAAACTTTTCCGAAATCTCTTCACCCATTTGTTTCAGTTGATTTTGTAACTGCTGTATTTTCGACAGAAAGACTGACATTTCCATTCCTTCTTCGTATTTATATTGGAAAAATCTTTGCTGGATAATGTGAATACTTGTTTCACTTTTTTGTTCAAAAATGCTTCCTAACTTTCTCCACATCTCTGCTGAAGTAGTACAGGATATTATGTGCAACATCACTTCCTCGGTCATCCTGGTCACTAACATCGTTTGAGCCTTAGCATCCTGTGTATCCCATACTTTCCGTTCCTCTGAGCCTTGTGCTTTTACAAGTTTGCCTTCAACGATGTCAATCAGATTTTGACCCCGCAGTAAAACCATTGTTTGGAATTTCCAAACATTCCAATTTCGTATTCCTTCCAGTTTGATAACTGTATTATTTCCTTCCATCGTGTCTTTTAACTTGTTACTAGTTTTCCTTCCTTGCAGCTCAGCTAAGTAGCAAGTTCTTTTCTTTTCCACCTTCCCGGCAACTTAACCTCAAAAAAAAACGCCAACCGTGTGACAATTTTCTTTTCTTTTTTTTTACCGGTATTTATTTTTCAACCTGCTAAAACTTCTTCACAAGGCTTTTATTATTGTTAGTTATGTTGTCTGGGCCCATAACCTGTTGTTATGAATAAAATATAAGCCTTTTATTATTGAGCAGTTTTATTACCACGATGCAGTCTTACAAGCAGGGAGCACAGAGTAAAAAAATATTAATATACTAAATCCACATTAAAGTGTTACCAACTTATTCTATATAAACTAAAGGTTTTACATTGTGTTTCAACATAAAAGATGGCTGAGCTGTGACATCAGCCCCTTTACTCTTTTATTTGGGGGTCTATTCCACAAGAATCAAGTATTTTTTCGGGATAAAAGGAATATAATGTCATTCGAGAACAGCCTAGTTTTAAATATTTTTTTGTACGTTTTTTCGTAAGTAAAGAAAGAAAGAAAGAAAGAAAAATAGGTTTATTTGTCACAGAAATACGTGCATACATAAAAGAAAAGAGTAATCAGAGAACAACACAAAGTACATAACAAATCACGAGCATAGAACAGAAATTACTTAGGCGGCAGCTGCACGACATAACTGTGACAAGAAGGCTTCCACTCAACATGATGCAGTGCTATGGGGGACCCACAGCACAGCGCTGATTTTCAGTGCAGAACTCAAATCATTCAAATTCAAATCATTTATGGTGGATCATAGGTTCATAAGATGTTGTGTTAGTTACAAATAAGTCTACTATATCGGATGTCCCATGTCTGCCATTGAGGCATACAAAATTCATAATTATTATCTGTTCGAAACATAAAAAAACAATACATCAAATTGTCATGCAATACTTTAAGATTAAGTTAGTATAATATTTATGTCAAATTTACAATTAGTCATGTAACAAAATAGTTTACAAAACAATTGCACAGTGCGTACTTCACGTTTCGTATGAGAACCAATCTGTTTTTAACTTCATGAACTCTGTATCCATTTATATCAGTCCAGATAGATTTTTATCCAACGTTGGTTGCCTTACTGCTATGTCTCTCATTTGATGCACTTAGTATAGTCGACCTCGTGTAATTCCTAGTCCTCAAACGACAAGGTACCTATATTTGTCTATGTGACAGTGACAGTTAGAAATTTCCAACCTGAGAAGTTTTAAGGACATTGGGCAAAAATTTATGGAGCTTAGTCCAAATGCCCACCACTAAAGAGACTTAATGTCACTGAATAGTCTAATAAATGAGGAGTAACTTTTACGAAGACATAAACATTAATTTTTATTTATCTATAACTTTATACTGACAGATTTCTTTTTAAGGATATCCTAATAAAAAAAAAGTGGTTGCACTCCAGGAGTACCGACAGAAGTGAAAACTTGAACAAGATCGCCTTGGTGGAAGAAAATACTTGTATAGAACATTGGTCCGTAACCTTAGAGTACAATAGCGATTACAAAAAAAAAAAAAAACTTCCAAAACTTTAAAAGTAAAAATACTTGCATAGAACATTGATCCGTAACGTAATATAAATAAATAGCACAATCGCGTTTACAAAAATGAGGTGTCGTCATGGTGTTGCGAAATCAATGGTTTAATCCCATCTTAAAAATGCCCAACGCGCTTAAACAAGTTTTTACTTCAAAAATTTGTCCTTATTAATAAACTATTCAGATACATAGGTTTCGTTAGTTGTGGACATTTGGACCACATTTGCCCATTATCTATTAGTGGGAATTATTGTTATAAGACCCAGAGCAATTAGGTTGACTATACCTACTTCAACTTTAGATTTCTTAGAAAACCTCGAATGCTTTTGCGGTCTGCGAGCTAAATAGAACCTCCATCAAATTAATTTAAATGTAATCCACAAATATTTGTTTCGTGTTACAAATGATGTAACAAGAGCAAGGTGACATTAAGGAGAAATATTTTAAGTCACCTTGTTGAATAGTCTGGAAACTAGAGATATGGCTGTAATTTGCTAAGCATCGTGTTCTTGAGTGTGGATCACATGTATTTTTTACCTAGAAGTCTATCATAGGGCTTAGAAACGTAATAGGTATGAGTAAATAAATAAATAAGTACCTAGAATAAAGTAATATTATAAAGAGAAAAAGATTTGATTTTTGGTATGTTTGTTTGTAATGAATAAACTCAAAAAACTACTGGACCGATTTAAAAAAATAGGGGAGAGGTGACTCTATTCGCCAGTAGAATGCTATATTATCACCAGAGGTCGGATTTAGGTAGAGTTATTTATGTACTTGCATCGAAATGTTGATATTAATATGGATCTTCCCGGGATTTCTAATAGACAATCCCATGTGACCAACAATATTACAAATAAATAATAATAAAAACCTTAGATAAGACAAATAAAATAAAGATAATTAACATACAATTTTTATTAGTATTAATTCACAATGCACACGTGTGCGCATTGGAATTTTGCAACTTCGGACATCCGATGTTGTTGATGTAAATAAGGCAACGTCGCGCGTGCAGTGGTTTAAATTGTGTAAAGTAAATAACTTTTTATTTAATAGATCACGGGATTTTTCTGCTCTTCAAAATTAATTCCGGGATTTGGGGCATATCTTCTTTATTCTTTCGTTGTATGAAATCAGTGTAAGTACGTAAATAACTACCTAATTCCGACCTCTGATTATCACTGGTTAGGCTTTAATTTATAAGGATATCACGCGGACAAAGCTGCTGGCGGAAGCTAGTATTTTTTAAATTAGCACGACTTCTTATAAGATTTTTGTAACTTTTATAAGCATTAATTTTTTGCTCAGAACGGAATTTTTTCTAAGAACAATGAATAAATTCTAAATGGACGGCAAAAAAACAAGCACAACACGCATTTCAGAAGTCATTGACTATGAAGATCGTCTGAAACAAAAGAAAGAAAGAAAAATAAGTTTATTTGTCACAGAAACACGTGCATAAAAGAAGAGAACAATAAAATAAAACAATAGATTTAAATATAATCACGAGCACAAACAGAAATATGCGGCAGCTGCTGGCACGTCATGACTGTGACAAGAAGGCTTCCACTCAGCATGATGCAGTGCTATGGGGACCCACAGCACAGCACTGATTTTCAGTGGTCACCCGAAAAAGTCGACTCCTAGTCGTACTTGCCAGACGTACAGCCTACAGCGTATTGTCATCCCAGAGTAACCTGGGTCCAAGAGCAAAAGAAGTCAGTAGGGTCATCGGAATAACTATATTAAAGTTGCCCTGGCAGTGTAGTGCGACTGGCATGTTCGCTGAGAACAGAGTTACTAATTTTAACGGGTTCTTAAAAATGCGGCAACGCATGAATTGTCCATACAAACGTAGTACATAAATCATTTGCAATTTGAGCAAATTTCCACTATATTATGTTGATATTCGGATTGAGACAGTATTTATCTAGGCTCCTACGTCTTTTTATTTCCAAAAACTTACCTTTAAATGAAGTGTAAGCGAATTGCATTTCGTACATTTTTACAGCGTAAATGACATGTTTTCATATTGTTTTTTCTGTAATATAAACAACAATATTTGTAATATTGTTTCCGCAGAAGCATAGTTTATGTTATCAAGTTACAAATTATCGAAAAAAAAATGGAAATACATCAAGTTTTCATTCATAATTTTTTGTATTACGAAACACATCCAAACTTATCATAAATTTTCGAAAGCTAGTAGGGCTATCGCGTCAAGCAATAATTATCAATGTGTGCGTGGTAGTATTGCTCACTGTAGGTGTATATCGCTCCGACAGGCACTCACACTAGCGCAACGTGCTTGGAATTAAATTTTGTAAACATTTCGATTTGTAGTTGCGAGCCGTGTCGCCGGCCTCTTAAGGAGACTCAAGGCATCTTTCTTGTCTCGATTATGTGCATGTACTAATCAAATAGTGTCTGTAATATTTCATTGTGTCTACCTGCTAACACGCTAATAATTATGCTGAAATCTTGTACTTAATTTTAATTCAGTTTAATGTAATTTATTTTTACACTATATTTTCGAGCTGTTTGGGGTTGAAACCCTAGGGTCGGTGGAGTCCGAGTGTTCACGGTATGTTCAATGAAATCTCCAAACGACTGGTTGACACTTCCTGTGACCCAAGGGCTGGCTTTTACCTTGGCCAGAGGCTAAGCATTGTCATACAACGTGGCAATGCCGCCAGTCTCTTGGGTACATTACCAGTCGACAGCGACGCAGAGGAATTTTTCGACGCCATATTTTAGTTTACTAATAGTTTTAGTTAGGTTAGGATATTATATTTTTAGTTTTGTTAAATAGAAAATTTATTAATCAATAATTATGTATAAATTAAGTTAAAAGACTTTAATATTGCTATGGGTTCATACATGAAATAAATGAAATAATAACACCAATTTAGTCTTTTCCGTTCCAAATCATTCATTATCAAACACCCGTTAAATATCCATAAAGCTTTTACACGCCTCATTAATAAAAATCAAAGAGAGGAAAAAAATACCCATTAAATTGAAACGGGTTCGTTTGAACACCGACGATTGAATTCATACCGTTTAAGAATCTCATGTTTGTTCGACGATATCGTTCGGTAAATGGATATCCTGACGACATCTGCGGGCGACAAATTACCTATTCTATCTGTCATCTCGCTACGGAATGCGGTACTGCTGGATTTGTTGGGGTTCCGTCGGAATTAGTTGTTGTTTTTTTATTTTATTGGTTTCTGGTCTGTAGATTTCAACTGACTGAAGGACAAATAACTTATTTTTGAGTGTGAGAGTTGAAGATATTCTATAACTTGTCTTTTATCAAGGCATTTCTTTGATTTTATCATTGCCTGTATATTCATATAGATGGTCGTACTGGGGGCCTAAAACGGCCGCTTTAGCAGAATCATAATATGATAATATTATGAGTCACACAAACTGTCACAAACTGCCAATTCATAATATAACTGTGTTCAATTCATCAGTTTGACAGTTTTGTATTATAATTAAATAACATATAAGTAAACAGTAGAAATAAAAAAAAAATGTCATTTTATTAATAAAACTGTAAAGAAAAATTTCATGCGGAAATATTTACACCAAATATGATTCTGATATGAATTGAATTGAATATGATTCAGCTCATGATGTAGGAATTGCAAACGATCTGCTGGAAATTCGGAAAATTAATTGCTTTTAGAGGAATTGCTTAATGTGGCCGTTTTAGGCCCCCAGGTCGACCTACAAAAGTTTGACGTAGTGACATTTGGAACTAAATATTTTACTTAAGTAATGCAGACCTATGATGATGGCACTACTTTGCCGACAAGTGCTAGAAGGTTTTGAGTCACCCACAAGCAGCGTTTTTAACAATTGTATAAATTATTTTATTCATTTCCCATTTGAAGTCACCTAAGTGCGACAGTGGCGCCATACTTTTTTCCAGACTCTTTTTTGCGAAGCTGTAGATGTATCCAACATATTTTCACTTTCAACAGTTTTATTCGTTTTCTATATCCTGAATTTATTTGCTTGAAACGTAAATGTATGACTAGATTAAGCAATAATATAGTAATTGTGAGCAAAACCAGCACAAGATGAGGAGAGAATCAGTTTTCAATTATCTTAAATCACAAGTACAATCAAGTGGATAGGAATAAAGTTCTCAATTTTTTTCGAGCTTCCATTTGCATTAGGCCGCAATAGCATAAAGATAATAGAAGAAAGAAAGAAAAAAAAAGTTATTTGTCACAGAAACACATGCATTTATAAAAGACAAGAGTAATTAGAAAACAACAAAAAAGTACATTATGAACAGAAATTAGTCGGCAGCTGCACGACATGACTGTGACAAGAAGGCTTCCACTCAGCATGATGTTGTGCTATGGGGGACCCAGTGGTCACCCCATTTATAATGGACGTTTATAAATTAATTTACAAATTCATAGTGTACGGAACCTACCCCACAATCCATACCAACAGTCTTCTTTTCTCACCTTATGTTTTCGCGAAATATTTTCGAGGTTCAATGATTGATGTTCGGTTGACGCGTCGTCGCCGGCTAATGCCTGCTAGAAGATTGATATGTCCCCAAGGTATTAGCTACGTGTTTCATTTCTCTATATTATTTAAATACGATGGTATTCGGTGATGAATAGGTATTTGATTGCTTTTAAATATATGTTTTTCGTCTTGGTTTAAATGTGGATGTCTTGTTCGGAGTGCTGAAAGTATTTTGGAATGTGTTTTGTATTTACTTACTGGTATCGAGGACGTCACAACAGTAGGTACTTAGTGATGCTTAGTGATGCTTACCTACACTGCTCACAATACTAACAAGAGACGGAATAATATAGTATGCACATCTAATGCAACCTCAAAACATGTCTTTGTAGAAAGATTTTTTTCCCTTTTTTTTTTTCTCCTCTTGCTCAAAAAGGCCGTCATTGTAGAGTACCAGAGCGGAAAATATTGCATTTCTTGCTCTAGGGGAAAAAGTAATTTCTTTTTAATTTTTGTCTGTTCCAACGAGCCTTGAAAAACGAAAAAGTCTTTATTCTTATATAATAAGTAGAATCCATAATCATGATTATTCTATAATACTGGTTCACAAAAAAAAGAACGTTTAATTTTTGAAAATGGAACTAAATGCGGCTATCTCTTCGGTAGAATGCGTGCATTGCGTTGCGGCTACAGAAGAAATAAAAAAGGCATTGGCGCGAAATCTTTAGAATTTTTCTCTAATTAAGAATTGAATTGGTGACCGTAATATAATTTACAACAGTGAAAATGTCATCATCTAGTGAGAACATCTTCACAGAGTACTGAAATTAAGTTGCCGGAAAAAAACATCTCGTTAAATATATCCAGAATTGTACATTTAAATAAAATAAACTATTTAATATTGTATTGGATTATTTTATTTTCTCGCAATCGCAATGAAAAGTAGAGTGTAACACACGGCGCTAAAACCCATTATAACTCGGTTTCTATTTTCGCTAAAGCTCGGGAGTAAAACTACCTCGTTACAATGGGTTATTTTAGCCCCTCGTATAACAATCTACTATTACATTCTTAGGCTAATTTCTGTACAATAATAGAAAACTTAGTATGTATAAATTACTTAGTATTATTACTTTAGCTGTAAAAAAATTATACTTGAATATTTACTAACCATAGATTATGCACACACAGAAGATCTACTTGTTGTCTGCAAATAGAACCGCTAACATGCTATTTTACTTTTATTTACCTAATTTTAATTTAGTTTATACTTTATACTCATAGTTAATTTATTACATTAAGTATTTATGCACTTCGTAGAATGAAACACAGGTTCAATCTAGTTCAGGCAAATAAGCAACTGTGTTCTATTTTAATTCCTATTAAGTTGCTTTTTGTAAATGTGCCCCTTTTTATAATTAAACGATTTATTATTTATTATTACAGTTTATACAGGATGAAATTGAAAACATGCGACAAATTGAAATGGGAGATTCAGTAACTGTTACATAATCATTATAAATTGTTATTTCCGAAATGTAAATTGTGAAAAAAAAAATCGTGTAATTATCGTCTTAGATAGTGCAAACTAAATTATTGTGTTCACGTAGACACGATTTTATGGCGTTCCAGTAAAATTAAATAAATTTAAAACAAACAAAAAAAATTCAAGTATCAATTTAAGGTTCGTTCAGACCAGCGCGACACGCGACGCGACACAAAGGCATCGCTCGTCGCGCGCGATTTTTTTTCACAATTTATATTTCGGAAATAATAATTTATAATGATTAGGTAACAGTTACTGAATCTCTCATTTCCATTTTTTGCATGTATTCAATTTCTTCCTGTATACCGTCTGTTGTCGACATATTGTCCCAAGTTAGCATTTGGGACGATGTATAAGAACGTAAACGAAGCAAAAGGAGTAAGGATCGTAGCAAGTGGATGGCGTCCAGTAGTGTCTGCCAACCTCCATAGGAAAAAGTCGTGAGTTTATGTTTGTATGTACATGGGAGCTATGTAATAGATATATTGACGTTCAGGTTTTTATAAAGCAAGTAAATGAAAAGTATGAAATAACGTACGGATATGAGTAAAAAATCAATCTGCCTAGCCTTTTC
Source organism: Agrochola lychnidis (assembly GCA_963680765.1). Classification (NCBI taxonomy): domain Eukaryota; kingdom Metazoa; phylum Arthropoda; class Insecta; order Lepidoptera; family Noctuidae; genus Agrochola; species Agrochola lychnidis. Next base: position 5,801,687 of record OY796864.1, read on the forward strand.
CCAACTATGTTGGGGTCGGCTTCCAGTCTAACCCGATGCAGCTAAACACCAGTATTTTACATGGACTGCTTATCTGACCTCCACAACCCAGTAACTGGATAATACGATATCCATTGGTAAGATTGGTTGTCAGACTTTCGGGCTTCTGACGATCCGTAACGATTGTCAAAGATCCGCGAATGACAGCCGGGACCAACGGTTTAACGTGCTTTCCGAGGCATGGAGGAGTCTCGGTATGTAAAGATGGTCACACATCCACAGACCAACTCCTGAATGAATCGACCCGTGAGGCTGTTTACTTAACTAGGCGCGCTTCAAAGAGATGTCAGCAGAATTGACGAGGTCCGCTAGGGCCAATGCCTGCCGGGGGTTCGAAGAAAACCGATAGGGAAATCGTGGCCCCCGGCAACAGGGCAACTGAAGGAATACGGGTGGGTTTTAGTCAGTAAGAGTCTGACACGCCCTCCCGCTCCGGGGCCAGAGCGGGAGAAGTCATTTGATAATTTCCCACCCAAAAAAAAAGGCTGTTTACTTAGTCACGAGCTCCTCCATACGTGCATTTATGAGTAAAGAGATCAGAAGTTCATACTTTTGTCAGCACTGTGATTATGTTAATATCACAAAGGCATATCTTTACTAAGATATGGCTCACCTAAAGCATTCCAATGACCGATCACAGTAATTGGGATGCCGATATTCAGAAACATGATGACGTCATCAAGTAGTTTGCAAAGGCATCACCTATAATCTGTTTAAAAAATATCAGATGAACTAATCCTGTAGTGCTATTCTGTAAAAATCTCACCTTGATATCTTAGGTGAAGTGAGCTGCCAATAGTGTCAATTCTTAGCAACTGACAGCTCACTCCACGCTCACTTTACCTAAGATAACTCGGTGAGATGGTTACAGAATAGCACTGCTGTTCAGCAGTGCTATTCTGTAACCATTTCACCGTGAACGCTTAGGTGAAGTGAGCTGTCATTCCACCATTATGCTAGGTATTGACACTATTGACACCTCACTTCACCTAAGCGTTCACGGTGAGATTTTTACAGAATAGCACTGCAGGTTAAATTCTAACGCAATCAGTCACTTAAGGATATTAGTAACACATCATCTGTATTTAGAAGATTTCAACTTTACATTCACCACTTTTAACCGACTTCCAAAAAGGAGGAGGTTATTATGTTCGTGGCGTATGTTTTTTTTATGTATGTCCACCGATTTCTCCGTCAGTTGTGGACCGATTTTGAAAATTCTTTTTTTTTTAAAGAATATGCTCTCCAAGTGGTCCCGTATAAATTTTATTAACATTGTTGGAATAGTTTTTGAGTTAGCTTCAATCATACGTATTTTTTCCCAGTTCATATGTGAATGATGTGATCATTTCCTGTCACTAATAATTACATAGCAGGTAGTGGTATTCGAATATGTGTGGGGTATAAATTAGCTATAAATTTCCAGCTTATGCTGATCTCGCATTGCATAGTATTTCCGTACAATGCCAGGTTAGCTTATACTGGAAATGTATAGCTTGATGTGTAGCCGTGTGACGACAACTAAAAACTGAAATATAAAAACTTTTTACAAAAAAAAAGAAGGATTGTGTGGTTTTATGAAACCACGGTAAAAGTGTAACTTCTATAGGCGCTGCCATATTGGCCTTGGCTGCTCTGACGAGCGCCTTCTACTTTATCCCTACTCCGCGGCCGACCGTCACGCGACATGCAACACACTGACCAAAAAGTTTGAGACGATGTAATAAAAGTTTCACTTTAAAAAAACAACCAGAAAACACTACAAAGTGAAGAATAACTGTAATTTTGGAAGTCGGTGGCAAAAAACGAAAATTCAAAACCAAAGACACCGACTTCCGAAATTAAAAGTCGGTTGTTTTATAGAATTTTGGGTTTAAGTTTTTGAATAATCAAATCAAAGCAACCGATGCGTAAGTTGTACAAAAAAATTGTCAGGCTCAAGTAAGTTTTCTGTTCCATTTGTTTACATTTTCATCAGATAATTTTGGAATAGACCGTACGATCTCTGCAATTTGGGACGAGTTTACTCAGCCCTATATTTTATTCACACGTCTGACGACAACCCCTCGTTATGTTTTCATTCTCAGTAAACAGACTCCGACATTAAATTGCTAACAAGTTCACTGAGTGATTAAAGAGCTTATTGACATTAAAATATAAATAAAGTTTGAAAATGTCGCTTGCAAAAGTCACTTAATGTCCGCTGACTTCGGCGGTGGATGGAAAGAGTAACATTTTATTATATTACTGTCTCTGATTTTTGAAGTGAAATCTTCTTTAGGCGCGTTGGGCATTTTTGAGATGGAAAAAAACAATTGAACTCGCGACACCGTTACCGACACCTCATTTTTGTAAACGCGATTGTGCTCTTTATTTATATTTCGTTACGGATCAATATTCTATGCAAGTATTTTTACTTTAAAGGTTTTGGAAGTATTTTTTTGTAAACGTGATTATGTTCTTTATTTAGATAAGGTGACGGACCAATGTTCTGTGCAAGTATTTTTCCTCCACCAAGGGATCGTGTTTAAGTTAACCTCGACTATTCTACACTGCACGATGTAGAACGAACGCTGGGGTGCGAGGCCCTCTCCGCCGACTTTTAGAAACATAACTCACAATTTATTGATTTGGATATTTTCGCGCTGTCGCAATCTAAATTTAAAAGAATGGATTCACAATCTCTTGCAAGTCGCCTATAGCACAGATGCTCTTTTCATCCGCTTCCTTCGATTTGTCGTTCGTTTTCATACTCCGATGTTACTTCGTGGACAATAGTGTGGGTTATACGTTTTTTCGACTGTAATATAACTACTTTTTGTAAAAGCTGTAATGTATAACTGTTTTTTGTCCCAAATAAATAAAATAAGTTTTCACTTCTGTCGGCACTCCCAGAGTGCCACTGTTTTTTTTTTAACTAAAAAAGGAAGCTTCAAAACAGCCGGTCTATTCTGTAAAAATCTCACCGTAAAGACTTAGGTGTCTTCACCTAAGTCTTTACGGTGAGATTTTAAGCTCTCTTGAGCTTGAAGTGAACTGTCATTTCACCTTATGCTTGGTATTTTAACATTATTGACAACTCATTATGTCACCTATGTTTTCACGGTGAGCCATGGACAGAAGAGATCGGCTGTTTGAGTAAGTTGGAACGTACCTTGTCTATTCTAAATATCATCTGCTGCATCGGCTGTTTGTGTATGTGAGTTTAAATGTTTGTAAACGCACCCACGACACAGGAGAAATTCCTAGTGTGGGGTAACGTTTTATAAAAAAAAAATCTAATCTAAACCAATATTATAAAGAGAAAAGGTTAAAAAAAAATATTGTTTGTTTTTAATACTAGCTGTGCTTCGCGGTTTCACCAGCAAAAGTCTCGATCCCGTAAGAATATCATCCAAATTCGTTCAGCCGTTTTAGCGTGAGAACGTAACAAATAAACATGTGCCAAAATTTCATCCAAATCCGTTTAGCCGTTTTAGTGTGAAACACACACAAACAAACTCACTTTTGCATTTATAATAATATCTGGATGACCGATCCGTTTTTTTTTTTAAATGACTTTTTCTAAAAGTCAAACCTAGCTAGATCGATTTATTGCCCCCGAAACTCTCTGCATACTAAATTTAATGAAAATCGTTGAAGCCGTTTCCGAGATTCAGATTAGATTAATAAAAGAATTGCTCGTTTAAAGGTATTAGATTATTATAAAGCTAGGATTCTATTATTATTAATGTGAATAGTTCATTATCATTGATTTTGTCTTCTCGCGAGACTTCTCGCCGTGACTTTGATGACCGCATTACAGATATAATAAATATTTTGATGCCTTTAAATAAATACCATTAACTGTCGGCGAAATGAGCAAAAAACGTTTAAAACCATTCGTTGCTTTTCTAAGTGATCTACTAAAACTTGCACCGTAAAAATCAGTTAAAACAACTAATTCTGTACTATAAAAATGCTCATTAATCTATGTTTCTTCTACAACTTGAGAGCGAACGAACCCCGTACGACTCTTCAATTATTCACTATAAAATTAGGGGTAATTGGAGTCCAGCAAAGCAATCTAGATAAAAGCCTCAGCTGAATATAGCCCATGAACGCTTTAAGACGACTCCGTACCGCGTTTACTGCCTACCCTGAAATATGATAGGTGCCACGATGTAATCTTTTTGAGTATGTCCAAGATTTACTTTACGATGATATTCCGTTTATGTCGGGTTTATGTTAGTGTATCTGTTTTTAAATGGTTTACTTTTTATTTCTGTTTAGCTGGGGTGGAGGAAAGGTTTATGGGTAGGGAACTTTTTTAGGGATCCGTAATAAAAAGTACCTATGTAGGTATGTAGTAAAGTGACTCGGCTTTTATAAATCGTGCGTAAACGATTAAACATTTTGTTTTATCTATCGTTGCAGGGTGTGCTTTTGCAGAAATAAGACCTAAAATACGTAAGGTACAACAGAACTATGTTCTTAATGTCCCTCGGCAAAAATCGTGTTTCGTCAGTCGTCGGATTTCTATCAGCTGCCCTTTGCACTTGGTGTAGACCGGACTCTCTTAATCGACTTGGAAGTATATAGAGTTGTTAATACTCTTTTAACTTAATATAATTTATTTTTGAAATTGTAGGAAAGCTGCTAAAGTCGCAGGCACGACAGTCAGGAAAATAGTTTTACAGCTTTATATATCGCCGCCCGGCAAAAAAAGTGTCATAACATGTAATAACTTTTATTACATGTTTTTTTATTTATTTTATTTTTATTCAAAAGGAACAACAAACAGCTACAATATAAAACATAGGAACAAGAAATACATAAAAAAATATAGACAATATTGCAGCCCACAACGCTGTTCACGGATTAGCTATAGGACAGTGACAGTGAAAATAATCGCTAGGGTTACAAATACATTTTTTTTTTTTTTTTCTTAACTAACGTGTTTATAGTATATCCATATAAATTTTAAGAAATGGTACACAAAAATAGAAGAAAATAAATGTTAGAAAATAAATGTTCAAGAAAGCTCCTTGAGTATAAGAGTTCTGAACGTATAGGGAGCACAAACAAAAATGTCTATGTTATGACACTTTTTTTGCCGGGCGGCGATATATAGTTCACACGAAAATTAAAACAAAGCAACAATAAAGTATTTAGTTATGAATTCAAATTATTAGATATACAAGATAAATCTAATAATTGATGGACATGGAAATTAGCATTCGTTTGTGTTCGGAAATGCGATGATTCCCGAGGGACATTAAGAAAATAAAAATACAGTACATCACACTTGTAGTCGTCAAAAGGATAAGTAGAGGTTTCCCTATAAAACTCGTACATTTTGCAAAGTATGTTTAAGTCCCATCTACTAGAGGGTGAGGCTTTTTTTGGAAAAATCAAATAAAGAGTGCGTGAAATGAAACAAATAAAATTAAACTGCATTTCGATAATAAGCTGGTGATCCCTTGATGGCTAGCATATTTTAAAAACTTGTAAATAATTTTAATACCCTATTAAAAATTGAGTAAACAGAAGTTGACATTAATTATTTCATTAATTTCGATACACGATCGGTATGCGCGAATGCTTTCGAGCTCATTATGAAGATGAAATTCGTATGAAATTATTTACTTATTTTAAAATTTAAGTAAAATTTGGTTTTTACAGACGAATAAATCAGCTTTCGCGACGGTTTCATATTCTCTGTGAAACGCGGTGTTGCATCATATGAAAAAAAAACCGGCCAAGTGCGTGTCGGACCACGCACAATGAAGGGTTCCGTAGTTGGGATGAATTTATCCCAAAAACAAACTTAACTTTGTAGTTGGTAAACATGTTCTCCCATACGGAATGTATGGGAAAACATGTTTTTACAACTGCAAAATTAAGTTGGTCGATTATTACTCGATAACTAGTAAAGCCTACTTAGCTGTGATAGTTTTCCTTTTAATTTCGTTATATAAACTACTGCTGTGATTTTTTTCACACATCCAAAACCAACCATTTAGCTGGCAGGGGGGGGGGGGACACTTGACTCTAACAAAAATTAGCACTTTAAAGCTTAATATTTTGCAAACGGATCCCTGAATCCAAAAATGGTTTTAACAAACTCATAATGTTTTTGTAAGACCTTTCCAATGATATCCCACACTATGGGATAAAAAAATAAAAAATAAAACATCACCACTTTACGTGTATCGGAGGTACCCTAAAAAAAATGTTTTTCATAATTTTGTTTTATCACTTTGTCGGCGTAATTAATATGTATACCTATGTTAAATTACAGCTTTCTAGTACTGAGGATCTCGGAGCTAGACCGCGGACAGACAGACAGACAGACAGACAGACGGACATGACGAAACTATAAGGGTTCCTTGTTTACTACGGAACCCTAAAAATGGTCACGATTTCAGCAATCTCCACAAATTAAATTACCACAAAACTGGGATTAAAGCCAAATACCTACTCCACGACGCGCGCTACCAGCTCAAAAGTAACTTGTTACAAATTCAAATCGCCAATGAGTAACCAGAATATTACAGCGCTAATATTTCAATGGCGGTCGGTAAACTGCGCAACCAATCACAAACTAGTTAATAATGCGTCAGTAAGGCTGCGTTTCCTCTGAGGCGGAGCTGGGTGGTGCGGAGCGGAGAAGAACAGTGAACAGTGGTGAATGTTTCCTTTGAAGCGAAGCGGAGTTGACCTAAGTTCCGCTGATCAGTTACACTCAATCTCTCAGAGAGATCATACATCATGTAGGTAGTCGTTAAAAACCTCCGGTCCGCACCGCACCGCCCTGCTGCCCTCCGTTCAACACCGCTTCGCTCGTCTCCTTTCTAGCCCGCTCGGGATCGCGTGCTCAAATATTTTATGTGAAGTTCACTCAGCTCCGCTGCACTCCGCTTACACTGTTTCCACTGTAGTGGAGTGGAGATTTCGAGCATTGTGATTGGTTAATTTATGCATCACTAAGCTCAACTCCACCCAGCTCCGCCTCAGTGGAAACGCAGCCTATGTCGCGTCGTGGACGATCGGACTAAAAGTTAACCTCGCAGATCGTTAGGACTTTGCGATTGACATAGGTAAAAAGTAATCCGGGCTGGTAACCGCAACTCCACGTCAATGCGCGGATTTTGCGTATAGGTGCGAAAATCGATAAGGAAGGCCAGCAACGCCTTGGTGTTACTAACAATATCACAGAGGGTACTTGGGTTACCGAAGTACTTTGCCCTGTATATGGCGACCACCCGGCAGTTTATAAGCTGCTGTCTTCTCGTCCTTTATGTTGGCCCTGCACAGCGGACTGTCTATGACTCCTATGACAAAGAGGTGTTTATTAAATGAACCTTGGCCAGTTATAGCTGCTGTAACTGTACGCAGCTGTTGTTTAGTTAGTCGGAAAACCTGTTTCGTGAGGCGGTCATCAATTGTAGGGAGTGATTCCATACCCTGCTTGCACTCACCTTAGTCCACCCACAGTTTGTATTGTTCATCCCTGGTGCGTTTCCTTATCCACTGGTCCCTCGTCCCACTGGTGCCATGCTCAATCCCCTTCTGGCAAGTTCATCGGCTGCATCGTTACCTAGCTTGTCCTTTGTTCCATTGAATGGTTATATTATTGAGGCTACACAACTGGTTGAGGTGCTGGTGGCACTCGTATATTAACCTAGAATCAACTGTGTGACTGTTCAGCGCTTGCAGGACTTGTGACTGATATAATATCACAAATGTATTCCATATAGGCGCACAGATGTGTAGTTCACACACATTTTTCAAGTTTTGTTTTAGTCCCATGTAGGGAGAAAGCCGTTAAACAACACGAATCCTGGCTCCGTGTTGTTACTGAGAATTTTTTAATGGAAAAAAAGAAAAACTATTTATCCCGAACTGGGGATCGAAACCATAGGACCCACGCTCATTAGTCTGGCTTGTGACGAGGCACTCACTGACTTTAAGATTTCATCATCTGCTTAGTCTAGTCCCAACTATGTTGGGGTCGGCTTCCAGTCCATTTTTAAGCTATTGCACAGCTTTTATCGCGGGCTTTGAGCGCGGCGACCAAATCAAGAAATTCCTTAACGTAACGAAAATAAAACCTAACACCCCCCACTCCGCCTACCATGTTATGACGGTTCTCATGACAACGTGATGTTGTCATGGAGGTTACAAATGCTATGCAATAGCTTTACCACGGCAGTCCCCGAGTGCCACACGTTTTTTTTTTAATCAAATTAGATTTGTTACAGCTGTAGTGGCAATCATGTCATTTGGTTTAAATAGGTCTTTATTTTTATTATTTTATTTATCTTTTATATAGATTCTTTTCTTTTAGATTTTGTGAATGTGAGAACGTTGTAGGCTGTAGACTTGTGGATCATTTTTTATTTTGCTCAGTACCTGGTACGTGTTCATAGGCCTACACTGTCCTCTCATACCTATTAACACTGTAATTTGAAAACGTTGTAAAAACCATTTATTTTTAAAAGAGTAATCGTGGAGTTTCTTGCCGGCTCTTCTCCATAGGAAGCGACTAATTGGGACCGTGCACCTAGGTTCTGACGTTTCATAAGTGCCCTTGTAGGTTTATGTGAAATAAAATATTTCGAATTTGATATTGAGTCTAACCGGATAACAGTCACTTTTTTACACGTTCAGAAAATGATGAAGTGCTTTTGCTATACAACATGTAAAAAAACCCTGGACGATTCGTGAGAGTGTTGGTAGATATCGTACTGAGAATACCTAGAATCTATTTATGGGGTAATTTTCAGGAAAATCGAAAAAAAGCGTCTAATTTTTTTTCAATGGGGTTTCTTACTTATTTATACTTAGGGCGCACGCGGCTATTGCCGTCGTTTTTAGGGGAGTCTACAAGTCATAACTTATGACCTCTGTAGAAAATTTTCTTTCAATAAATTTGGGGTATTTTTGGTACCTACCAAAAAATGAGATTTTTAAATAGCAATTACTTTTAAATTTTTAATAATAATTAGATTTCTTATTACTTTTAGGTAATGTTATTGCAGTACCTATGTGCCCTTTGTCGATCGGACAGGTTTTTTTACATATTTTATGAGTTAGTGTTCTACACAATAGTAGGTTCAAAAGCAGACGCCGATATACTAAGCCTGCAACATGAGTATCTCTAGGGACTGAATGACACTCAGGCTAATGGCACACCATTCACGCCGTATTATAACCGGAGGTGGAAAATTAACTACGATTGCCGGATCACTTACCAATAGCTTTTCAGTTATTATAGCGTTTGTTGTTCATAACTGTTAATATCTTTTGTTGCACATCATAATATTGTTATGGTAAAGTGGTAAACGTTTTGCGGGTCACGATTAAGATAGAGCAATAGACAAGTCATTAAGTAATAACAGACATCATGAAGAAACCGGGGTTGCAGATTTTTCCGAAAGGGTTACCGTGGCCCCTGGCAACATACAGGCAACTGAAGGAACACGGTCGGGTTTTACTCAGTGAGAGTCTGATACGCCCATCCGCTCCGCCCAGAGTGGGAGAAGTTATTTGATCATTTCCCACCCAAAAAAAAGACAACGTGAGGAAACTGGCATGCCTGAGAGATATTTCTCGACGGCATGTGAAGCCCAGTCAGAGGCCCATGGGCGGCTTTGAAACTCTGACATCAGGTTAGTCACACATGAATCCACAAAAACGTGAAACAAACGAACAAACGTGAGAGGTGAACAAAAGTGAGAGGTGCGTGCCATGGGTTCGAACTCGAGGCCTATGACTTGGTAGTCCGACGGTCACACCACTAAGCACTATCACTGCTATTATATATAAATCTGATTCATGATTCGTGACATCATTTTGCCCAACCAATTGCAACAGTTATCATAAGATTTGACAGTGAAGTCGGTTTACTGAGCAGAAACTTTTAAGTTGCTAGATAATATATATTATAATAGTTTAGTAGTGTTTTTGAATGATGTATTCATTTATTACTTTAATCTGTGTCTATTATAGCACTGCAAAAATTCGTTAAAATATAATGAAAGACAATGTTTTGATATTTTTCTCGAACCCCAAAATGAATGAGCCCAGTACAAAGCACGTATATCAATCCGACATTACTTGTATCCCGCTGTACTCTGTTTTTAAATGCAGCGTCACTCGTTTGTCCAGCCATTTAAATTGTTTACCCTACCGACAATTTTCGGATGTTGCATCAATTGTTGCCAAATGTTCTGCTTCCGATTGTATATAAATCAGCTTTTTTGTTTTCAACAAAATATTAAATTGTTTGAAGAATGGCAGTTGATGTGTATTGTGTTAGATTTTTGTGATTTTTTTTCCGGACAATAGATTTAGATTGGGTCGATTATGTTTTTCAACGGGCTGTGAAAGGGTTGATTTATTTCGAAATAAATAAAGGATTTTTTCGTTTTTGGGTTGACAACTTTTGGGCAAATAGGGGTTGTTTTTAATTAAATTGGAGGTTGAATGTGGTATTTAGTTTAATATTGGCTAATTTCTCAATTAATGGATTTTTTTGTGTTTTTTACATATCTCGGGACCTTGGGATCCCGGACCTTTGGAAGGCGTACGAGGGGCCCGAAGCCAACTCGCAGAGGCCCCTTAGACGTTTTTTAAAATGAAATGATGCACCAATAGACGATTATCCCTGTATGAACTATACAAGTGCATCTAAGGACAACCCCCGGTTGGTGTAGGACTATTGCAGACTATTGCAGATTGACATTGAAACAAAACATATTGGGCTATGGATTTGGGTGGCTATAATGGATTGGTTACCTTGAACTATGGAAAAAACTATACCCCCTGCCTGACCAATATATTATAAAACATACACAGGAAAATGGCAGAGGGTGACTTGCACACTCAATAATGGGCCCCCGAAAATGGTCGCTAGCACAAAGTGTCGAAGCGACAAGGGGGCAACATGTCCTGAGGTGCTTATGAGGAGTGGAGAGGTATTCCACGGCTATCAGGACAATCCCGGAAGTACGGTCAAGATCCCTACCAGCATCATACTGGAATACTTCCTTCCTCCGAGCACGTTTGCTCTTGCGAATCTCCACTCAAGCCGGCCAATTAAGGCAAGAATGAGGTGGGAGCTCCGTTCCTCGTCAGTGTTCACTCCAGCCGGCCAATAAAGGCAAGCCAGAGGTGAGGAACAAGACTTCTCCCGGGAGATAGGGTCCGTGGGGTCGCTACTGCCCAACAGCTCGCCATATGCTGCCCTGCGGGTTTTTGTATCTCTTTTGGTCTTATTTGTGTTATTATTAACTCCCCTGCTATCACTGGCTTTTACGAATTGACTAAACATCGATATTCCTTTATTATATGTTTGTTTAATGGTAATATATTAAACACATAAATAAACCTTCTGGAACAAATTCTCTAAATGATGGTACCGCATTAAAATCCATTGCATAGTTTTAGAAAAACAACGCGGTTACAAAGACAGACACGAAAAGCGACTAGGTATAGAAAAAATAAATAAAGAAAGAAAAAATATTTATTCCGTACAAACAAAACGCACATTGCAAAAAAAAAAAACATGAAATACACATTTATAAATTAGCCAAAAGCCACGTATTAATTAGATGATGATTTGATTTCGTATAGTATAGATGATGTGCATACAGAAAATAAGACCTAGGAAATTGTGAAATACCAGGAGGCCTCTCACCAGCAGATAAAGCAGTATTATTTTAATATTACTTCAGTGTGGGAAAGAGACGAAGCTCTACAGGACGTATAGTTCCATCTCTTTCTCCCACTGAAGTAACATTAAAATAATACTGCTTTTGAGCTGGTGGTAGGCCCCCTGATCATTCTAACTGAAGGAAATGTTATGACGTTTTGACAGATTTTATTAAAAAAATAAATCCCCAATGGAGAAACCAGCTCAATTTTCTCAAAATTTTCTTTAACTTTCGGTACAAAAGATAAAACAAACGTGACAATTTTACTTTCTTTATCCCCATCTGACCTCCTTAGTTCCGTGATTTAGAACAGCTTTAGGGAAACACGCTTTAAATTTTAATTTAATTACTTTGTTTGGACTCAGCACACAGTTACTTGTTTCCTTAACAATGAACAGTTTAGATTTACATCACTAATTGGTAAACGGACGGACAGTTTCTATAGACTGGATTTAGATTAGTAATTTTTAGGTAGAATAGCTTTCGAATATCGCGGCATGCAACCTAAGGTTAGTAGAGGAATTAACTTATTTAAAAAGCCTACTTTGATGTAAACAGAATTGTAGTTGTTTGTCTGTAAACATGTTTACCAAAAAAATAAACAGTGGCACTCCGGGAGTGCCGACAGAAGTGAAAACTTGAACAAGATCGCCTTGGTAGAAGAAAAATACTTGCATAGAGCATTGACCCGTAACGTAATATAAATAAAGAACACAATCGCTTTTACAAAACCTTTAAAGTAAAAATACTTACATAGAACATTGATCCGTAAAGTAATATAAATAAAGAGCAGAATCGCGTTTACAAAAATGAGGTATCGTTACAGCGTCGTGAAATCAATGGTTTAGTCCCATGTCAAAAATGCTTAACGCGCCTAAAGAAGTTTTCACTTCAAAAATATTAAGCGACAAAATGAGGCACCGATCCTACCGCCGACGATTAGCAACTAGAAACGCCTTGGCGAGCAACGAGCAGTGAGTGTGTAGTTTGGATAGATTTGACGCTGGGCTATGAGCGAGTGCGACGGCCGATAACTCGCGCCAAGTCACTTGCTTATATGCGTATGTACCAAGCGAGCATCTCTCAACGAGTGTCCTGCCCGCCAGGCGAGCGTCGTTGAGAGAGTATTTACTTTGATAGCTCTCGTCGGTGCGACAAACTAGTGGAGAAAGAGAGTTGTCGCAGGCTGTGTGAAAAGTCAGGAATCAACTATTAATATCAATATGAATTTCTTTTACTGACACGGATCTCGTGGCTAAGTACTAACAGCCCCTCTGGTCGATCTGTCAGATTAAGCTACGCTTGCCGGGGTTGGTCCGTGGATGGGTGACCATTTCTACATACCGAGACTCCTCCGTGCCAAGGAAAGCACGTTAAGCCGTTGGTCCCGGCTGTCATTCGTGGATCTTTGACAGTCGTTACGGGTCGTCAGAAGTCCGAAAGTCTGACAACCAGTCTTACCAAGGGGTATCGTATTACCCAGTTACTGGGTTGTGGAGGTCAGATAGGCAGTCGCTCCATGTAAAATACTGGTATTCAGCTGCATCCGGTTAGACTAGAAGCCGACCCTAATATAGTTGGGAAAAGGCTAGGCAGAACTCTTCTTTTACTGACACGGGACCTACATCTATTGTACGTTTCTTGAGCGAGAAAATAGTTGATAGCTAGTGGTTTCTTCGTTGGCGGTAAGACAGGTGCCTAATAGTCTGTAGCAGTCATTCTGTCAAAAATTCTGCCCAATTTAGGAAATAAAAATTGGCAACAGACCCAATTTCCTCTTTCGCCACATTTAACAGTATTACTACAAAAATAACTGCGATATTATTCGAGTTCACACTTCGATTTCTCATTTTTTAACCATATTCACTTAGCGCGATTGGCCGCCTCGACTCGACATCGGTTTGGCTCCGAATCAAATCGTTATCAGCCCCCTGAGACGTGATATTGAACTGTTGAACTGGTTATAACCGGATTTTGGCGGTATATTATACGATGCTTATATTTTGGGGAGGTAATGATGTTATCTAGCTAAATAAAGGCGTACAAATCTGCGGGATCATCAAAAAACTAAGTAAGTCGATTCAATCGACTTACTTAGTTTTTGCTATGTCACTATGCAATTAATTTTCAATGGAATTTTAACTTGATTTTTGACCTATTTTTAACGACCGACTTCCAAAGGGAGGAGATACTCAATTCAACTGTGTGTATTTTTTTTTATTTGTATGTTGTTACGCGATAACTCGGCCAATTATGAATTGATTTTAATGATTCTTTTTTGTTTGGTAGATATTACTTCAGAAGAAGGTCCCATATAAATTTGAATAATTTTACTTGGGTAGTTTTTGAGTTAGCTTCAATAATACGTATTTTTTCCCACTTAGTATGTGGATGATATGTTAAGTTCCTCTCACTGTTATTTACATGGCAAGTAGTGGTATTCGAATTTGTGCGGGGTAAATACCACAACTAAAAAGTGAAACAAAGACACCGACTTCCGAAATTAAAGTTATTTTTCACTTTGTAGTGTTTTTTTTGAAAGTCGGTTGTTATTTTTTTGTAAAAAGTTTTTTCTTTAAAACTTGAGGCATGAAATCTGTCAGTTTTTAATCGAGATACATGCTTGATCGTTCAAGGATTTTATGTCAAATGAAGTCACTTAGTTTTTTAGCCAAAAAGTTTTTAGCAAAAATGCTAAAAACGTTGGAACGTTGGAAAATAAGAAGGTACTGTACAGTGACAACAAAAACAATATAATTTACATTTTGATTGTAATGAAGAAAATCTATTGAGGGAAATTCAATTGTTTCTGTGGTCTGCTTGTTCTTTGTAATATTCAGCAGATAATGAAACAAAGCTTATTGAAATTACGTCACAATGAGTAGTGACAGAAAATTGTATTTCAGTGGTTGGAATCATTATTATTGGTGCATTTGAATACACGGGCACAATAAAGTAAAAATTGTAGCGACATTTCAAGCGCAGATACAAAAATAATTATAATGAAATAAGAAAAAAGAATTTATTTAAACATCACGCCTTGTTAGGGGCTTGTGGCTAAGTAATAACAGCTGCACGGGTCGATCGATCAGGTTAAGCTACGCTTGCCGCGGTTGGTCCGTGGATGGGTGACCATCTTTACATACCAAGTCCCCTCCGTGCCTCGGAAAGCACGTTAAGCCGTTGGTCCCGGCTGTCATTTGTAGATCTTTGACAGTCGTTACGGGTAGTTAGAAGCCCAAAAAGTCTGACAACCAGTCTTACCAAGGGGTATCGTATTACCTAGTCACTAGGTTGTGGAGGTCAGATAGGCAGTCGCTCCATGTGAAATACTGGTATTCAGCTGCATCCGGTTAGACTGGAAGCCGACCCCAACATAGTTGGGAAAAGGCTAGGCAGATGATGATGATCACGCCTTGTTTCCCCGAAGGGTTGGGCAGAACAGTTGGTTGGTTGGGTTGGGTCCCTGTATCAGGTACACCCACATTCCGCCAGTTATGTTTAAGTCCCATGTAATAGGGGGCTAGTCTATTGCCATCAACCGGGCACAAATCCAGATTCTGAGCTGCTACTGAGAAAACCCAATAATACTTGAAACACACACACTCAAAATTAGGATGAGATAATAAGTTTTAGAGACAAACCAGTGTCTTAAAAAGACATTTTCCCAGCAACTTCTTTGATCCTAGCAGTGACTGGGCAGTGGGATAATTATGTATAAGATACCTATTGTGGTTTAGTAATTTTATTCTAAGTATATCTAAAAATGTTTATAAAATATTTTAAAAGAGTACTTAAATGAGAAGTTTCTTGCCCATTCTTGTGAAGGGGCAACTAGAATCAATTCTATTTTCTTGTAAATTTTGACGTAAAAAAATGGAAAAATTGCCTTTAATGTGATTGATTGTTTTTTTTCCTCTTTATAATATTAATTTCATATTTATATTTGAGCTATCCTGTCTATTTTTCGAAGCTATGTTTTATTTTTAGTTAAGTTGGTAGGTATATAATTTTGTTATTTTCTTCAATGAATTAGTTATAAGTTGTTATTTACATAACTATATCATTTAAAGTACCTAATGAAATAAATGATTTGACTTTGACTGTGATACAAGAAAAAAAACTTGAGAGGTGTCAAGGGACACCCGGATGGAACGAAGTTCCATCCGGAACGAAGTTCCTATTGATTAGTGTTATTGTTCTCTTTTTTTATGCACGTGTGTCTGTGATAATTAAAATTATTTTTCTTTCTTTCTTTTTTAATATATATTTTTTTTAAGTTATAATAATATTTTTTTTTTATTATTCACTGTTCAATGCGAAATAGAAAGACGAAACGAAAATAACTGGCTTGCTTTCTATGAGAGAGAGAGAGAGAGAGACAGACAAAGAAACACGCGCACACTGCACGGCTTACAACTATAGCAAAAAGTGTCGTTACAACTTTTGGTCTTAATTTTTTCCATCTAGCCCCCTTTCGCAACGCGCGATAAGGAACTTCGATCCAAAAACACTTAGTATGTCCAAGATTCCTGGCCCCTACTATTTATCAATGTATAATTTAAGTAGGTATGTTAGCAACAATTTCCAACAATGCCTTATCGAGTATTCAAAGTGTTAAAGCCCTGTCATCTGGCGGCCGGTCAACTATCTTCTCTGGAGAATTAAACATTGAGTAATGATCCCGCTGTTGTAGTGAGCACTTACCTTAATAGTGTCTGAGATTGTAAACTAGTTTCTTGACTGGTTTTGACTTATGATGAGGGATTTTGACGAGAATTAGAAGTGTCAAGACAGAAGGTGCCTTGTCAGTTTATCTAGTGTTGAGTTCACGATAAGCTGAGATTGATACTCATTATTTTATTAATCGAGCAGTAGAAATAAACTAATTACAAATTAAATGCCTATCTAATGTACCATAACCCATTATCAAGCCTTTTGGAAACACCTGAAAAAAAAAAACAGTGGCACTCCGGGAGTGCCGACAGAAGTAAAAACTTGAACAATTTAAAAAATACTTCCAAAACCTTTAAAGTAAAAATACTTGCATAGAAGATTGATCCGTAACGAAATAGAAATAAAGAGCACAATCGCGTTTACAAAATGGGGTGTCGGTAACAGTGAAGCAAGTTCAATTGTTTTTCCCATCTCAAAAATACCCAACACGCCTAAAGAAGTTTTCACTTCAAAAAGATTGGGATCTAGTTTGATTAAGTTTTTCAGTAAATCTACGTGTTTACGAGTAATTTTGTTTTTACTTAGATCAAGTTGTTCTGCTTTCTTCCATATTGCTCTATTAAAATGATAATAGCTGTATAGCTATTGGTTCATAGACCACTTCCCATACAAAAGTCTCCTTTAGGGTGCAAAACTTTTAATTTAATATTTTTTCTTATTTGTCTCCCAAAAGTGACCCCCATGTTCAGAATTAATTTATTTACGTTACACGTCCGTGTTTGGGTCACAGGAATACATATGTGTACCAATCGGTCCATTATATTCGGAGGAATTGACTGTAACAGACAGACAGACACATGAGTGATCCAGTAAGGGTTTCGTTTTTTTCATAGAATAGATAGATAGAATATTCTTTGTTATGTACACCATAAAAATTACAGACATTAATATAGAAATTTTACATTGGGTGACACAATGGGCGGTCTTATCGCTAAAAGCGATCTTTTACAGACAACCTTTGGATGGATTTAAATGGAAAAGGAGAGACAATACTGCAGGTAGTCAGTGGTGTACCATTTACATATACAACAGATACACAGATACATAAAGCATATAATTACCTATATAAATATTTATATATATTAGATAAATAACAGATATACATAAAATTATAAACATGAAACAAGAGCAAGGAACTATATGTAATGATGATGTTTAAGGAGAGAGGAAGTGTTTTTTTACTAGAATTTTAAAAGTGGACAAAGATTGAGCACGCCTTATCGACACGGGCAAGGCATTCCATAACCGTACTGCTTGAACCTTAAAAGATTTGTCATAAAAGCCGGTGGAATGCATTTCTAGTCTCAAATTTTCCGATGACCTCAGATATCTATTATGTGTGTCATGAAGGAACTTGAAACGTTCTTTAAGATAAGAGGGGGTTGAAGGATTGAACAGAATACTGTAGAGCTGAAATAAGATATGAGAATTCCGGCGAAGACGAACCCCTAAAAACAAAGATGGCGGTTTTAGTTTCGATTTTGGTCACGCGCCAAAAGAACCCTATACACGTACTGCTATTTCTACAAAATACAATAAGAACAAGTCCCAATTAATTCTAAATACTCTTTATCACCCATTTTACCTACATTTCCTGACTAAATATCCCATACATTACACGTCGCAGGTACTTACATCTAAGTAGGAGCGAGTGATTCTCCCCAGAGTGTGCGCCTTGCGGTTTGGCGAGCGGTCAACTCGTTACCGGGCCCCCGAGACCGGAATGTTAAGATGGGGCCCCTAAACATAGTGTGCGCTCACCTTAATACGTAATCTGGTACACTTGGATTGGTAGCCAATGAGTACAGGAAAGATTGATCGGGTTATGTGGAGTTAGATGTTTTTGGTACACTTACCGGACATTGAATTAGTAATTTTCGCAAATGACACAAATGCCATAGTGGCAGCTAATGACATGTTAGAGTTGACAGAAAGGGTAAATGCTACGTTAGAAGCATTTCATATGTGGTTCACGGCAAATAAATTGTTGATTAATAGTAAAAAGACCCAAGTAATGTTATTTAAAACTACACAGCCCGTAACAAAGATAATTTAAATATGCAAATTTTTCTTTATTTAATTATTTTATTGTTATTATTTTAAATTTTAAGGTGTTGGCCAGATTGTTTAATTTATATGTCGAAATACTTTTGACGAAATGTAAAATTATTTCGAAATTGTAGATGTAATTTATGAAATTCAAATGTAATTTATTTTAGTGTATATTCTGTAATTGTGTAATTTTGTGTGTAAAATTAAGAGACAAGTTACTTGTTTATGAATAAATGACGATGACAATGTCACTGTTTATCTCTCTTGAGGGCTGCCTAGTGCAATGTTGCCCGCATAGCTCACTTACAGATCTGTCGATCTTTTCTGTAATAATCTCACCTTGAGCTGTCAATACAGGGTCAAATTAAATTAGCTAGCAAAACAGACATGATGGATATCGATATCTCAACACGATAAAACAGCTTTTATCAATTCACATTAAAAAAAAAACAACAAATCTTTTTGATTAAATTCTGTTCATTGTAAAATTATATTTACTCTAACACACTTTAAAAAAAAAAATATGTCGGAGACGGGTATGTGACTCTCGTTATTATCAGCAATATTTTAACTACTGTGGGCGTAGTGTGGGTAGTGTTGGTTAATGCGCAATAGAAAAAAAGTTTGCAATTCAGATCACATTATAATTTACTATCAAATTAATCACACTAGCTAAATTATACACACATTACGGCGTTTATTAAAATCACCAATTAACAAAATGATCACAAATTACAACTAACACAATAACTGAGCACCACGAATCGAGAACAGTTCCGGGACGTCTTAACTCCAATGCGACCAGAGGCTGAATGCCCTCCTCGCCTTGGCCTTAAAACATCACGACTCTGTAGAAGCGCGCCTTTTTTGGTGTAGATAGATCACTCTTGATGTCGCCATTGGCGCGCTTGCGATTCGTTTCGTGTCCGTACTAATGACCGGATCCGACATATATTTTGTAGTATTTAGATAATTATCGATACCCATCACTTCTTCGGAATTTTTGCTAGCTAATTTAATTTGACCCTGTAGTATCAATGCCTAACATCCATATTCTGTAAAAATCTTCACGGTGAGATTAAAGAATAGACCGACTCAACATTAGTTACTCGATCTAGGTATACCTCGATGCTCGATATCCTAACTAATATTATAAATGCGAAAGTGAGTTTGTTTGTTTGATATAATTTCACGCTAAAACGGCTGAACGGTTTGGTAACGGTTAGGACAAAATGTACTTTTTATCCCGATATTCCCACGAGATCTAGACCTATGTGGGTGAAACCACGGACGCATCTAGTTAATAATAATTAGGTTCTACATAGTTTTGTCCTGATGGCTCTTGAGTAGTCATTAGAACTACAAGCCTATCGTAATGACTCCATTCGGCTGGCTAAAGGCAGGGGCAAAAATTTTGATGGTATTTTTATCTTGATGGTACTGATGTCACCTTTCATCAACACAGGTATTTGGTAAGTATAATTATCACTTGCTTCAAAAACGGTGAAGGAAAACATCGTGAGGAAACCGGATGCCTGAGAGATATTTCTCGACGGCATGTGAAGCCATGTCAGAGGCCCATGGGTGGCTTTAAAACTCTTACACCAGGTTAGTCACTAACCACACGAAAGAAGAACATAGGTATTTCAGCTTTCCAGCTAAAATACATTATATTGTGTTAGTGTAGGTAATTTAATTAAACGTAAAACAATATACTATATTAAGGTTCAAAATCGTTGTAGTTGGGTCAGAATAATTACCCTAGAAAGAGATAGTTCTGCTAACTCTTTTGGGTCCAAGCCAATTGTTTTAGTTGCGAATTAATATTTGATTATATGTAGGTGTGTTGTAAACTTTTCTGGATTTGGAAGAAGCTTACTACAGTTTACGTACAATTAGGTTTAATTTTACGTTCGTGCTGTGCCCATATCTGTCGCCGGAACGAATCAATCCAATCTGCTCCGATTTTCGGTACCTCGGGTCGCTTGTCTAGGGGGATGGTGGAGTAGACCGAGAGGTAACGCGCCGGATCAACTCAGGATGGATGAAACGGCGACAGATCACTGGAACAACTTGTGACCCACGGATGCCCCTCAAGTTAAAGGGGAAAATCTACAAGTCCGTGATAAGGCCTGTCGTATTGTATGGATCGGAATGCTGGGCCGTGAAAAAGACGGATGAAAAAAGATTGCATGTAGCGGAGATGAGAATGTTGAGATGGATGTGTGGAGTGACGAAAATGGATAAAGTAAGAAATGAGTATATAAGGGGAAGTTTAAAAGTGGCGCCAGTGGCTGAAAAGTTGAAAGGAAATCGTTTGGCTTGGTATGGGCATGTGATGAGGAGAGAAGAAACGCATGTGACTAAAAGAGTGATAAACATAAATGTTGATGGATGGAGCGGGAGAGGAAGACCAAAGAAAAGATGGATGGATTGTGTGAGGAATGCTATGCAAGAGAAGAGAGTGAATGATAGTGTGACGGTTGAAAGGGGAGAGTGGAAAAAGAAAATGTGTTGCGCCGACCACAAGTAACATGGGACAAGGGCAGGAAGATGATGATGATGAGATTTAATTTTAGGTTCCTTCAACTATGTACCTACTTAACATAACTTCACGCCTGGAATCCACAAAGGGTTAGGCAGTGGTGTACTATAGTAAATCCACATTTCGCCAGTCGCATCGGATCGAAACGGATTTTACAATGATTAAACGATATTAAATCGTGTACACAGTATTGAAAGTCTATATTACCAAGCCGCGCACAGCAGCTTGACTTCAGGCGTCTTCCGCGACACGCGGTCGTTGCCGAAAGTAAGCTGCGACGCGCGATCGGCTCCGTTCGCCTGTTTTATGATTATTTTCTTCTTCTTCTAAAGCCCATTACTACCATTTTCAAAAATTAGAACACGTCAACACGGTAGGAATGAAACTATTTGACTAGGTGCAGAAACGGATTCGTTCGCAAGCGATGGTACGGAGCCGATCGTATGCGTCGACATCCTGCTGGACGCGATCGGCTGTCACCGCATCCGTTCGTATTCTTTCCGATCCGATGTGATGCGAGCCGTTTGATGGAAATCAACCTTAAGTCCCATGCACTAGGGGACGAGCCTATTGCCTTCAACCGGACTCGTACTAATGTACTTACTTGACACAGCATACATAATTATAGTTCTTAATAGACAGTCAAAAAGAACCTATTTAATTTCCAAAATACACGTTTTGATCCTTGTTTATCTGACCTTCGTAAGGTAACAAAAGTCAGACATCGCCAAAAGTTCATTTTCTCACAATTTTGTGCTTAGATTTTCTTAATTTTATCTTCTTAGAATGCAAATCAGTTTATAAAACTTCCAAAACACGTTTTGACACGTAATTTCTTTTGTGGTTCCAAGAATTCGCTCGAGCGGCCGGAGGGGTCCGACCTTTTTGGAGAGATTTAAGAAAAACAAAAATTTGGTGAAAATATTTTGAGGTCCCAAGTGAGGGGATTTTAGTGGAACAATCCGAGGACAGAATTAGTCCCCTAGGTAGTTGGGTCGTTTTATTGTTTAAGTTGGATAATTATTTTCCAGGGACATTTATACGTCCGGTTTTAGGGTCCGCTTTTATTAAACTTATTTCGGGTATTGCTTGATATACACACGTGGAATTTAATGAGTTTAAGTGGTTTGTGCTATAAATTAACAGCAGGGTTGTGGACACAAAATGTGATTTTAACCCTACTTTCAGAATTTATCTTTGAAAGTGTATAGAGTAATGAGAGACCTAACGTTATTTATTTATCTAGCTGTCGAGTCTAAATAATTTTAGTGCTCACAAAAAAATAAACCTTTATTTTTGGTTTTGTTTTCTCATGCGAAGTAGACCTTATTTGCTATTCAATGTTGAGAAATTCTTTAGGCGCGTTGGGCATTTTTGAGATGGGAAAAAACAATTGAACTTGCGACACCGTTACCGACACCTCATTTTTGTAAACGCGATTGTGCTCTTTATTTATACTATGTTACGGATCAATGTTCTATGCAAGCATTTTTACTTTAAAGGTTTTTGAAGTATTTTTTTTGTAAACGCGATTGTGCTATTTATTTAGAAGAGGTTACGGATCAATGTTATATATAAGTATTTTTCTTCCACCAAGGCGATCTTGTTCAAGTTTTCACTTCTGTCGGCACTTCCGGAGTGTTTTCTTAGAAGACGTTTTATAATTTATTAAGAATTTTAAACAGCTTCTATATTTTCTATTTTCTTTATCCTTATGCTACGGTTTCCTAGAAGACCGGTGGCCGCTACATAACGGCCGCAGTGACAGCTGTCAAGAAAATTGTTGCATCGGGGTTTGTGTCAAAAAACGCTCTCTAGGAAAACACATCCCGACTACGGCGAAGCAAAACGGAGGGCTATGATTTTGACCGGTATGTATGTATGTTCATCTGTTACCTCATAATTTCTAAACTGCTGATCATAATTTGACAAATGAGGTATCATTGGAACCGTCTTCATCGTCCGCTGGTTATAAGCTATGTGACGTCACATTAAATCAATATGGCACTCTCTAGAGGACATAAAGCCATGAACTAAAAAAAAAAATTAATTATGTCATGTTGGGTATCAAACGAAAAGGCTTGACGAGCATATCATAAAAATATAAATATTATAACCCTAAAATAATTTATATAAAAATAAAAGTTAACCCAGCTACACACGTAATCTATTCGATTTATGCCCTAAAACGTGTGACACTGGACTTTTAATTAGTCTGTCTGTCTGTCTGTGATGTCTCGTTTATACCTACCTTTTTAGTTGACCTTTTTGTCGTAGTTGGGTTTTGGTTTTAATTAAAAAAAAAAAAACATAAATAACGTTTTAGTAAAGTCATTCGCACACATTGCAGACGCTATGTGGCGGCGCTCTTCTTGAAAACCGTACCTTTATACTAACCACCAAAAATTCAGAATCAAATCAAAATACACCGTAAACATCTCCCAGTGGCCAGCAAAAGGGGTAATTACCAAAGTTAAAACAACTAACCCTCAGTAATTCGCCTGTGACCGGTAATTACTTACGAGTCCGTAAGAGTACGGACTACGGAAGGGGCTCCGCTTGTAAATTCGAAACTTTAAACTTTGGACGTAACGGACTGTCCGAGAATCTTATGGTAATTAGATATTGTGATGTATTAGGGTGTTAGGGGAGAGGTGACAGCTTCCTAAGAACAACAATAACTTTTTACTTCTA
The DNA here is from genome assembly GCA_963680765.1 of Agrochola lychnidis. Classification (NCBI taxonomy): domain Eukaryota; kingdom Metazoa; phylum Arthropoda; class Insecta; order Lepidoptera; family Noctuidae; genus Agrochola; species Agrochola lychnidis. Next base: position 5,825,456 of record OY796864.1, read on the forward strand.
AAAGATTTTGTCATAATCCTAACTAATCCTATACTATTAAACGAGCAATATTTGTAAATATATTTGTTTGTATATAGATTTGTACTCACGTTCTCGTTCTCGAAATCGGCTCTAACGATATCGATGAAAGTTGTAATATAGGGGTTTACGGGGACGAAAAATCGATCTAGCTAGGTCTCATATCTGGGAAAATTAGTTTTCTCCGTAATTTTATCCGAGCAGAGCTCGGTCGCCCAAAGTTTGAACAAGATAATGAATAATGATGTGACAAAAATGACATTAGAATAGTGATCATGGCAGCATGAAATTAGTAAGTACCCACTATCATGGCAGTATGGAATTAGTAAGTACTCCCGGAGTGCCACTGTTTTTTTAAATCTTAATTTCATGTAAACAGTGTCTTAAATACAGATCACGTAAACCAACCTGAAACACGTTATTGTTTTCCTCCATTTTCCTACCAAGAAAAAATTAGCGACCACTCACCAAGTTTCCCCGCAAAATGATCTCTGAAATATTTATACGAATTTTATTCATGAAGGGGCACAATAAATAATTCACGGACTGTAAAAATGTTATTTAAATTCGGTTTAAAACGTACACTGTCCATTAATCAGTTGGCGTCGCATTGAATCCTGGTGTTCGGAGTTTGGAAAATGGTGTCGTCCGATTTTTGGACGGAGGGTTTATCGGACGGGATAAGGGTTTTAGGAGTGTATGTATGATGTAAATGAAAGGAATTTTAAGTAGATAGTTGTCCGTTGGTATCCATGTGATTTTCTGGAAATCAAAAAATGTCTGTTCATTTAAACTAACTAATATTATGGGTAGATGCTCGTGGCTATCTTGACATAACGAGACTCCTCCGTGCCTCGTAAAGCACGTTAAGCCGTTGGTCCCGGCTGTCATTTGTAGATCTTTGACAGTCGTTACGGGTCGTCAGAAGTCCGAAAGTCTGACAACCAGTCTTACCAAGGGGTATCGTGTTACCCAGTACATAACTGGGTTGTGGAGGTCAGATAGGCAGTCGCCCCATGTAAAATACTGGTATTCAGCTGCATCCGGTTAGACTGGAAGCCGACCCCAACATAGTTGGGAAAAGGCTAGGCAGATGATGATTTTATGGGTAGATGCGAAAGTGAGTTTGTTTGTTACGCTTTCACGCTAAAATGGCTGATCTGATTTGGATGAAATTTGGCACATGGGTAGACTATTACCTGGGTTAGGACATAGAATACGTTTTATCTTGGTAATACCTGGTAATTCCTGTGGGATAATTTCCGACATCCACGTGGGGAAAGCCGCTGCCTAAAGCTAGTACAATAAACCAAACATCAGTGGTTATCATGCGACATTGCCAATTCCTTTATGTTGCAGTAGTAGGTAAGGACAGTTTTCGTAGTGCAAGTGTGTTTTCAGTACTAATCAAACAGAATCAGAATTATCTGTCGTTGCTTCATTTTTAATTCTTTTTACCTATTGTGGTATAATATTTTTATTCTAGGTGCATCGTCTTCACGTATAATTATTTACATAATGTACGTACCTATACAAACAATTATAAAACATTTTAAAAGAGTAACGGTGGAGTTTCTTGCCCATTCTTCTCCATACGAAAACTACCTTTTGGAAGGGGCGACTAGAATCAATTTTATTTTTTTTATTTTGTAAATTTTGACGTTCAAAAGTGCCACACATGGGCCTATTTGAAATAAATGATTTGACTTTGAGAAAATGTTGAAAAATAACCCTCTGTAGCGAGGAACCTGTGACGTAAGAGCACCTAGGTTCATGGTATTACCAGAATTGTTGAAAATTCTGGTATAGCTGTCGGTTCCCCTATCCATATAAATAAAAATACTTGAACCTAGGTGCTCTTACGTCACAGGTTCCTCGTTATAGAGGGTTACTTTTAGTAATATAAACTGAACATAGAAAAAGGGCCAGGGCACTTAGTTATTGCTCTCAGATTATACAAAAAATACAGGCATGTACTGCCGATTCAACACTAAAAAAATCAAAGACAAAAACTTACAATACTCTGCCTATTTATGTGTATGTGGGTGTATGCAGAAATCTACATAGAATCAATCTGTTTAGCCTGTTCGCAACTACATTGGTGAATGGTGAAGTAGTGGTAAAGGATGGGCGTTTTTGGGGGACTGCTTATGTAATTTTGACGTTCGAAAAGTGCTGGTTCTCAGCCTAGTTTGAATAAATGACTTTTGAATTTGAATTTGAATTGGGGTCGGCTTCCAATCTAACCGGATGTAGCTGAATACCAGTATTTTACATGGAGCGACTGCCTATCTGACCTCCACAACCCAATAACTGGGTAATACGATACCCCTTGGAAAGACTGGTTGTCAGACTTTCGAGCTTCTGACGATCCGTAACGACTGTCAAATATCCACGAATGACAGCCGGGACCAACGGCTTAACGTGCTTTCCGAGGCACGGAGGAGTCTCGATATGTAAAGATGGTTACCCATCCACACACCAACCCCAGCAAGCGTAGCTTAACCGGATGAATCAACCCGTGCGGCTGTTATTACTTAGACACGAGCTCCAACAGAAATCTAAATACACCCATATTTATATATTTATTGATCTCTGTTCTTTTAGCAAAAGCCAAGTACAGCCTTTAAGTACCTAAGTAGACTATTTATATATTGTGAACACAAAATCTTCTTACTATATAACTCCCACACGACTTGAGAAAATAAAGCCGGTAAATGTTATTAATAATTTACAGACTTTCAAACCCAGATCACATCTATCTATAGTTAGTTGTACTTAGTAGATTGTAGACAAAAACTTGTACTTAGTAGACTGTAGACAAAAAGGAGATGTCCGCTTTTTGTAGATACGTTGGTTTTTTATTCCGAGAAAAATCTAACCAGCATCAAACTACATCTAAATAAAAACGACAAAATATGGAACTAGAAACCACTGAAATAATATTTTTAGACCCCTCCATTTATGAGAAAAATTATAAACTATTTAAAGCATCATCTGCCTAGCCTTTTCCCAACTATGTTGGGGTCGGCTTCCAGTCTAACCGGATGCAGCTGAATAACAGTATTTTACATGGAGCGACTGCCTATCTGACCTCCACAACCCAGTAACTAGGTAATACGATACCCCTTGGTAAGACTGGTTGTCAGACTTTCGGGCTTCTGACGACCCGTAACGACTGTCAAAGATCCACGAATGCCAGCCGAGACCAACGGCTTAACGTGCTTTCCGAGGCACGGAGGAGTCTCGGTATGTAAAGATGGTCACCCATCCACTGACCAACCCTGGCAAGCGTAGCTTAACCTGATGGATCGACCAGTGCGGCCGTTATTACTTAGCCACGAGCTCCTCTTCCTATTATAAACTATTTAAAGCACAAACTTTTTATTTGTTGATGGCAACTATGGCAAATATGATATAAATTGACACATGGTACTGTCATTACTGTCAATCAATTGACAGTGATGACAGTAACATGTGTCAATTTTGACAAGTTTACTATTTGAATATGTCAATATGATATAAATTGACACATAGTGCAGTAATGACAGAAACATAAGTCAATTTTTACAAGTTTACTATTTTATGGGGTGTGTTCACTATATTATCCTAGATAATTAGAAAGGTTTGTTCGTTTTAGGAGTAAATTCTTACTAAAATAAAAAAATATTTTTCTCAAAATTGGAGGTCTTTAAAAATGTATGATATAGTTAGAACCACTAGTTTTTGGGGTGTCTATCCAAATATATTTAACTTATCCTGGTTAGAATTATTTAAAAATAAAAAACCATTTTAGGACATGTGCTTTATGTTGACTGTTTGTATGTTTGAGCTTCACTCTAAGGCGCATCGCTCACTATCGGTGGGCATCGGTGCGGCTCGGTACAGCTCGGGCGCCTTACGGCGGCTTCGGGCACCTGAGGGCTGCTTCGGGCGGCTTCGGGCGTCTGGGAGCTGCCTCGGTAGTCGTAAGCATACCTAAGGACTCCGAGGCTGGTTTCGGGTAGTTCAGCAAAACTAAGAATAGTTCGGGTGGCAGACACGTCGCAGTCGTAACGTTGCGTGAAAATAGTTGTGCGTGTGTATTTATAATGGTGGATTGGGACTTAGTTCTCATTGTTCATCTTGCTGAAGAAGAGAAGAAACTTGGAGCCTTAAGGCAAAAAAGATAATTTTGGGTGAATAAGCTTTGGACAGGCTTGGTGATGAGCTTTTCCTATGGGTGTTGCCAAGCTAATGGAGGCGCACGTGGTGATCTTTACGACTGTTCTGCGACGTGTCTGTCACGAAAATGCCACCCGAGCTACCCGAAACCAGCCTCGGCGTCCTTAGGTATGCTTACGACTGCCGAGGCAGCTCTCAGGCGCCCGAAGCCGCCTGAAGTAGCCCTCAGGCGCCCGAAGCCGCCGTAAGACGCCCGAGCTGTACCGAGCCGCACCGATGCCTACCGATAGTGGGCGCCGCGCCTAAGGGATCTCACGCACGGCCACGACTCGCCGGAGTCGTGGTCTAGTGGTATTGTATAGTGTGGGGCTAGCTGGCCATTGCAACTAAGCGCGCGATTCGTATCGGTTTATATAGTTTAACTGGTTTTTGCGACCACTGGTCGTAGTCGTGGCCGGCTAGTGCGCAAGATACCTAAAACAATTCAACAGATATCCATAATATTTGGCACAAGGCTTTTAACACACCTAGGCAAAATCCTTACATATTATAAAACAAAGTCCCCCGCCGCGTCTGTCTGAATGCAATAAACTCAAAAACTACCGAATGGTTTTCACCAATGAACGGAGTGATCCATGTGAAAGGTTTTGGTGTATAATTAATTAAAGGTTTTGTGTAAATTAGCTGAAATATGATGATTATTGTCGAAGATGTAGAGAAAAAATCATGCCGACTGTGAGCTTTACTGGCGTGCGCTGCGTAAACCGTTACAGCTACATCAAATTTATGTTCTACAGGATTGAAGATCTTAAAAAGTTCAACAAAAAATCTGCAATGGCATATGTCTATCTTCTAAGGATGACCCACAGTAACCATTATTATCATTCAGAATTTGATAAAAATTTCATTGTTATTTCCGAAGCTATATTGACCGGTATTATATTAATCATACATACATACATAAACTCACGCCTTCTTCCCATGGGGGTAGGCAGGTAAATATATTAATCATTATCCAATAAAATATGTTATTTAAATTGGGCCTTTAATTTAGATTAAAATATGCTTTGACATCAAATGATGAATAAAATATATCACAAATTTAAAATTACGCATAGCAAATAATTATGGCTGGAGCTTAGCGGTAAGAGTCAATAACCTTTTCCAGGAATATTAGATATGTAATCCCAGTACCGCCCAGTAGTACGTTCCCGTGGGATATTTTCCGATATTCACGCGGGCGAAGCCGCGGGCAAAAGCTAGTACTTACTAAAATAAAATACTTTTTATTCGGGTACATGAAGAAGTTTTCCTAGAACGAGAGTGAAACAGCGAGTGTTACTATAAAATTACACTGGCTTCCACAAGGGTTCATTTAAGTACTGTATTAAGACGTCAAATGTAGGTACCGTTCTCTGGGAAAGCCAAACGATTTTTGTTAACGAATTAGTCCACCTAATCCAAAAGTACGTGTCATTACATGGGAGAGTGCCTTCAGTAATCTAGTTAGCCACCTAGATAACTTAAATGGACCAGACCTTAGGACCAGAGCCTCCATTATCCTTTGAAAGTGGCGAGTTCTCGTTCAAATTCACCCTTTTGCCTTCGTTATCTTCAAACCTAATTTTAGAGTTGACTTTGTGATTACCTGGACTTAAAGTTTTGAAAGTGAAGGCTGTACTGAAGACGAGGAATGAGTTAGGTACTTTAGATTTTTGTAATCTGAGGAATATATTAAGTGGGCAGAAACTGAACAAGAGAAATAGTTTTAAAATAAAACTATATATAATAAATCTTGACCTGATCTAGATTGTCGACACGTGGGATGTGGATATAGCAGTCATTGTGCCGATAGTTGTGACGGCTAATGGCATAATAGCAAAGAGCCTCGACCTACACCTGAGGAAGTTCTCGTTAGGCAGCTTGCTTCCGACCTCTGAGCTTGTTTCAGCCTTTCTTCTCAGAGTAGTCAGATAGGAAACGCCGAACTCATCTAGCTTATTTTTTTTATAAGATGTGTAAAAGTGATTCCGATATCCTATTTACAGAATAAACAATTTCATTTCATTTTCATTTCATTTCTAGATTTTTATTGAAAGGGCTACAATACTGCAGTTTTTATTTTGTGAAATTCTTTCTTTTTTTTTAATAAAAAAAATTGACGCCGGTTTTTGATCGAAACTTTTGGTACTTTTTCAAAGAATGTTAACTTCTCAAAAACAAAAAGAGATATCGAAAAAGTAAAACAATAAAATCCTAGAGAATTTAAAGGGCTTTGATCTGGTTTCGATAAGATTATAATTAGGGGAGATGTTTATCCCTTTCGGAGACACCTTTTTGGTAAGTCGTTTTTTAATAAAATGTATAAACATATTACAATTCCTTTTTTCCAATATTGTGGCCCTTTCAATAACGCATCTTTGGCTATCATGTACATAACTCGATCTTAATAAATGAAGACGCTAGCTCCCCGGTCGCACTTTTCTTGAAAATGGGTTCGGTTACTAAAGCGATTAAAAAAGCATTTTCAATGCTAAAAATCAAAAGCACAAAAAAGAAATTGGTAAACATTGCAAATTATAGTATAAAAAAAACGTGTGGCACTCGGGGACTGCCGCGGTAAAGCTATTGCATAGCATTTGTAATCTCCATACTTCCTATTTGTCAACGCTACACTTGGGATGATGACGTGATGATATAAAACAAAAATTACGTTCCCATGACAACATTACATGGTAGGCGGAGTGGGGGGTGTTAGGTTTTTTTCATTACGGTATTTCTTGATTCGGTCGCTGCGCTCAAAGCTCGCGATAAATGCTATGCAATAGCTTAAAAACAAAATCCCACCTCGATCTTAAAAAATCATTCACTGTAACAAAAATCCGAGGTCAAAATCCCCAGGCGCTCGATTATGAAGGAAAATAATAATAGTTGGTAGGAACTTGAAAAATAATTATAATCTGTAATAGGTAATTTTGTGATTGGGCCACATGTTTACACATGCACATATCAAAATGAGGGAATCTATGCTTAATTTTACCGACAGAAAAAATATTTATAAAAATCTGTTTTTTTTTAATACTTTTATGGAATTAAAAAAAAAATTGTAACAAAACTGTGTAACTTTTAAATTGAATCAGCTATCGCGATGAAACAAACTCCATAATGATTGGAAGTAAGTAGGCGTCCACATAAAATTAAAATTGAGAAAAAAACAATTGAAAATAAACATGTTTGTTATCAAAAATCTGTATTTTTTTCATAATTTTTTACAATAATTGTAAAATTTATAAATAAGATGCCAAAGAGAATAAAAAAAAACAAAAAAAATTTTGACCATTTTTTCCGTCGATAAAATTAAGCTAGATTACCTCATTTCAATATGTGCACATTATGAAGACTCACACTGTGTAGCTTCTGCCCGCCACTTTGTCCGCGAGCCTACAACGTTCTTCGAGAATTCGGCTATCCAATACAAAAATAATTTTTCAAATCCGACTGGTAATTCCGGAGATTACTCCTAAATGCAAACTTACAAACTTTACATCTTTATAATATTAGTATAGATGAGAGCTGTTAAAATATATTTCTGTCACAATATCTTTCAAGGGTCACAAACAATACAATCACAACATTTGATCTGAAAATCAGTCATCGAAGTAAAGTAAACGTTTGATTATTCGCGTCACGCGGGGACAATAGTTCAGGAGCAGTCGTGTTCGGCTACTTATCACCGGTCTTACAGCTTTACACACGATCAGAATTTATTACTGAACTGTGGGTTTTTTGGGCAGAGGAAAACAATCGGGAATTTTAGGAGGAGGTAGCAACAAATATTGGGTATGACGGTGATAGTTTTTGGCAGTCAAACTAATTGGGGACGGTATAAAGATATCAGTGGTACTCAGTACTCTACACTTCACACTGTTGATTGAAGTATTGAGTACTGAGTACTAGAGATATTTCTAAAGAAGTGAAGTGTGTTCGCTTCACTCACACACTTCACTTCACTTCTTCACTTCTTGTTTTTTTCTTTCTGTCTTTTGAAGTGAAATGTTCTTTAGACGCGTTGGGTATTTTTGAAATGGGAAAAAACAATTGAACTCGAGACACTGTTACCGACACCAGCTGTTGACCATTAAAAAGACATCAACGTGCGATACATTTTCTTTGGGATTAATGACATTCCAAACATTGAGACATCAACAACAGCATGATTGACATTTCCCTTTTTTTTTACCGACTTTAAAAAATAAAAGTATTTCCTGCACAGTAAAATTGTTCAAGTTTTCATTTCTGTCGGCACTCCCGTGCCACTGTTTTTTTTTATTATTTTCTTCTTTTTTATTTTTTTCTTCAGTACTCACATCTACTTAAACTTTAGCCTAACTTAAAGTTTATTGTACATGTGTGTTACAATACACTGCTTGATAGATGTGCGATAACAGCCGCACAGGTCGATCGATCAGGTTAAGTTACGGTTGCCACGGTCGGTGCGCGCATGGGTGACAATTTTTACGTACCGAGACCCCCCGGGCCTCGGAAAATATGTTAAGCCATTGGTCCTGGCTGTCATTCTTGGGTATTTGACAGTCGTACCGGGTCATCAGAAACCCCAAAGTCTGATTACCAGTCTCATCACAGGGGTATCGTATTACCCAGTAACTGTGTTGTGGAGTTCAGATAGGCAGTCGTTCCATGTAAAATTCAGCTGTATCCGGTTAGACTGCAAGCCGACCCCGACATAGTTGGGAAAAGGCTAGGCAGATGATGATGAGTTTGAATCTTACCTTTATTTGATTGATGTTGGTGCTTTACTTTGTTCTTAGCATTCTTTAATACAACAAAGATCTTGGAAATAAGTTGACGAATTTAAAGTTTTGTTTTTCATAATATAGAGCTTTAAATACTTGGGTAAAAAAAATAAGTTCTATTTAGTCCGTCAGTCAGATAATAAAAAAAATATTAGACACGTATATTTTGCTTTATCATATTAATAAAAAATTACTTAGATAAAACGCATTGGGGGTCGCTACGTCACAAGTAAGTATAAAATCTACATATTCGTGACTTCATGGCACATTTTAACTCAATGTATCTTTTGATTTGGTAAGTAAAAAAATAAAAAATACATGTTCAATATTTTTTTATAAACAGAGGGACAAAAAAATTTTTTTTTTCGTCCTCCCTATTGTCAGTGTCACATCCTAAAAAATAATAACCTAGTCAACCAACTTAACATTGAGTCGTAAAGAGTAGTTGAGCGCGATCAAACGCGAAGTGAGCATCGAGACAGAGCCAATAAAGCGTGTTAAACACGCCACATAAATTGTTCACACGGACAGCACACCATATATATTCAATGAACTAGACACATAGATGTTTATTAAATGGAAAAGTCGTTTTAATTCCTGTTTCATGACCACTAATATACAGGGTGGCAGGGACATAAAAGAAAAGAAAGAAAGAAAAACAAAATGCACATTTTAAAAAACTAGACATAAAATACACACATTACAAAAGTAGCCAAAAGCCTCGTATTCAATCCAAAAAAGTTTGACATTTTTGTTCATGGCTTAAAGTTATAACACTGGTTTATTGGTTGATGTCAAGGCCACGGACCAAAGACAATATTGCGTAATTACTGTTGCAACATTGGCAAATGACAAAATGACAACAAAACAAAAACATAACAAAAACAAAATGCCGACGTGAAAACTGTTACCATGGATTCAGTACATGATTCTTAACCCCCCTGCGTTGAAATTTTTCGTAGCTTATTTTTTTTTATATCCGCTGTTTCATAGAAGAGTGCAATACCTACGCGGTCAAAATGTATGGAACAGCAGATTTAAAAAAAAATAGCCGACGAAAAATTTCAACGCAGGGGGATTCAGAATCATGTACTGAATCCATGGCAACAGTATTGCAGATTTCTGGCCACTGTAGGCGCGGGCTTGCGGACGGTGAGCAATGGGTAGCTCGCCGTCTGATAAGGACCAAGCCCGGGTCGACGGCGCGTTGTGTTCCACGCGCGGCTCAAAGAGATGTCAGCAGAATTGACGGGGTCCGCTAGGGCTGATGCCTGCCGGAGTTGCGAATAAGGCCGAAAGGGACATCGTGGTCCCCCGGCAACATGGTTACTGAAGGAACACGGGTGGGTTTTAGTCAGTAAGAGTCTGACACGCCCTCCCGCTCCACCCAGAGCGGGAGAAGTTATTTGACAATTTCCCACCAAAAAAAAATGGTTACAGTATTCGCGTCGATGTCGATGTCAGGGTGGCAGCCCTGTATGTAGTTGCAACCACTGATGTAATCGCATTTAGATACGTGTAGGTACGCACATAATCGTTGCTGTATTTAACCTAATGACCACATGGGGAATGAGTCAGGGGATGAATCTTGGGGGGTATATTCGTCAAAGTCAAAGTCAAAGTCAAATCATTTATTTCAAATAGGCCCATGTATGGCACTTTTGAACGTCAAAAATTACAAAATAATAAAATTGATTCTAGTCGCCCCTTCCAAAAGGTAGTTTTCGTATGGAGAAGAATGGCAAGAAACTCCACCGTTACTCTTTTAAAATGTTTTACAATATTGTTTGTATATGTACGTACATTTGTTAAATAATTATTATATGTGAAGACGATGCACCTAGAATAAAATTACTATACCACAATAGGTAAAAACAATTAAAAATGAAGCAACGATAGATAATTTAATTTGTGATAGATACATGGTTCTCATATATTTACAGACATTGTAAAAGTAGACGATTTTCCTAAAATTTTACAATTAATAAGTCAGTGTGTAAGGAAGTAATCACAGAATGTAAAATCAATGTCATAAAACACAAAGTAATAAATTTTACAATTACATTAGCAACCAGTTTGATTTTGTCTTGATTCTAAATTGTCCTATGGAGCAGGACCAGCATGTTTCCAAGCACTCTTATCTTGGATATAATCCTCTAATTTGTAATATGCTTGTTTACAGAGTGTACTTTTTATATGAGTTTTAAATTTTCTTTCATTTAATTGCAATATGTCACAAGGTATTTTGTTGTAACATTTAACACAGTACCCCATAAAAGATGTATGTACTTTAGATAACCTGAAAAATGGTTGATCTAGTTTATCTTTATTTCTAGTATTAAAATGATGTCTATCACTTATTTTATTAAAGAGATGTGGATTTTTCCTTACATCTATACATATAATAAAATCGTAGCGATGTCAAAACTGTACATTGAATATTTTTGAAAAAAAGTAATTGCTACGAGGTCGGGGATGGATTCTAATGCCGAAAATATTTTTTTTAGAATTTTTGTCTGTTTGTCTGTTTGTCTGTTTGTCTGTATGTATGTTCCAGCATGGCGCAAATTCTACCGGACAGATTCTGATAAAATTTTACATAGATATTCCCTGTGTGTCTGGTCAAACTATAGGGTATAAACTATCACGCTATTTACTATGGGGGACGAGCAATATTACATTATGACGTATTTGTATGTTCCAGCATGACGTAAATTCTACCGGATAGATTCTGTTAAAATTTTACATAGGTATTCCCTATAAGTCTGGTCAAACTATAGGATATAAACTATCACGCTATTTACTATGGGGGACGAGCAATATTATATTATGTTCGTATTTTTGGAAAAAAACGCGCCGAAATATTAGGATATTGCAGATGATTATCGATTTAACTTTTTAAATGATTATCATCACGCTATACCTTTATGGAACTAAGCAGTCAATCGTGAAATATATAGGAATGGCTATTTTAAGGAAGTTTCAACGAAGCAATTAACTCAGCGGTTGGACGATTGCTTTGCAAACATGGGGTTGTAAGTTCGATTCCCAACTGAGGTTTTTTGTTTTTCTTTTTTTTCACATTTTGTACAATTTTTTTTTTTTTTTTGATTATGTATCCATACATATAATAAAATCGTAGCGAAGTCAAAATTGCACATTGAATATTTTGAAAGAAAGTTATTGCTACGAGGTCTGGGATCGATTCTTATGCAGAAAATTTAGTTTTCAGAATGTTTGTCTATTTCAACTGTAGGGTATAGACTATCACGCTATTTTCTATGGGGATGAGCAATATTACATTATATCGTATTTGTATGTTCTAACGTGACGCAAATTCTACCGGATAGATTATGTTAAAATTTTGAATAGGTATTCCCTATAAGTCTGGTCAAATTGTAGGGTATAAACGATCACGCTATTTACTATGGGGGACGAGCAATATTATATTATGTTCGTATTTTTGGAAAAAAACGCGCCAAAAGATTAGGATACTGTAGATGGTTTTCGATTTAACTTTTTAAATGATTATCATCACACTATACCTTTATGGAACTAAGCAGTCAATCATGAAATATATAGGAACGGCTATTTTAGGTAAATTTCAACGAAGCAATTAACTCACCGGTTGGACGATTGCTTTGTAAACATGGAGTTGTAAGATCGATTCCCAACTACGGTTTTTTTTTGTTTTTGTTTTTTTTTTACATTTTGTAATACGAGTCGATTGTTTTTTTTTGTAAAAAGTTTTTATTTCTCGCTTTTTAGTGGGTCAATTTGTAATTTGTCTAAATTACATTAGCTTAATGCCAACTGCTCATCACCTTTTACAAAATATTGCTTTTCCCGATGCAGGGACGTTCATCATTGAAAGTTCTCCTGGTACTTCACCATCAACTCCACTTCTTCATATGCATTGTGACGAGCATAAATTGCATTGCAACCTATTAAAGTAATCGAATCGCAACCCGTGAAATACTTATTATTTAGTAGTTCCGGTGGCTATTTGTGGTCATCATCATCAGTTCCACTTAACCAAATAGTGCTTTCCAAGAGCAACTGCACGAGTTACTATAAAAAATACCCAAATTGCTATAGGTTTGCCTATAATATTTGAAGAGTTATTTGAGAGCTATTTCTCTGGGATGCCATCATCAGATCCTGGTTTCCTTATCATGGTACCACTTTTGAAATATTTCTTTTCCAACAAAAAAAGAATCATCAAAATCGGTTCATAAACGACGAATTTATCCGCGAACGCACATAAAAAAATATATATATATACGGTCGAATTGAGAAACCTCCTTTTTTTGAAGTTGGTTAAAAAGAAAAACTTCGTAAGCTATGGGAAACTGCTACGTTACAAGTACTTTACAGTCACAACACATTCGAGGTTGTGTTCTGATCATTTTAGAGCTGAAGACTATAGGAATAAAAGGAATTTTACAGATTTTGACAGCAGATTTGTCCTAGCGATTTTAAAATCTGTGTGTGGATCTTCTGGAATCGTTGCCACACTGCTTTCTGGTGACAAAACAGCGCACGCCATGTTTAAGATTCCCATCAATTTATAGAGCAACGAAACGCCTGTTTGTGGGGTGTCACGCAACAGTAACAAGGGATGTGTGCTTAGGGATTGCGCTTCATCGTATGGGATGAATGCATTATGGCAAAAAGGAAAGCAGTGGAAGCTGTAAACAGAACCCTGCAGGACATCCGCAGGAACCAAGACATGATGGGTGGTGTTACAGTCCTGACTGACAAAGTGAATACTTCGTTGAAAAGGTCGACTCTACGGTCGAGAGTTCATAGACTGCGCTTGACCATCATCATACGAGCTCGGCTTGGCGGGAATTCAAATGCTCAAGAATTCTCCGATGTTCTTCTAAAAGTTGTTCGAGGCACTCTACCAGAGACTCTTGGTAAAGTAGATCCCACTTAAGAAGATCTTATTCGTCTGGTATACGGGGACATCAGTCAAATACCGTACCAAGAGAATTCTTGGGCGTGTTTCCATTTTAACTCCGAAAATGATCAAGCTGCAGCGATCAACCACAGTATTCTCTCACAAATTGAGTGAAGTGATATACACCTCCATTAATACTGATGTGAATGAAGATGATGCCGTACATTACCCCGTAGAATTTCTCAATTCGCAAATGGCAAGTGGACTTCCGGTTGTACATCTGTGTAACGGAACCCGGCTCAAAGTCACGTCTTTGCAGAGAAACGTCATCGAGGTGGAAATTCTAACAGGTTATGGCGATGGTAAGACAGTGTTTATAGCGCGTATATCACTAATTCCCCAAAATTATCAGTTCAAGCGCATGCAGTTCTCTGGGAACGTATGCTTTACGATCAACAAGTCACAGGGTCCGACACCGAAGGCTGAAAGCTGCGGGTGTCAACCTCAGGACAAGCTGCTTCTCACACAACTGTACGTCGCTTGCTCCCGAGTCACTATTCCTGACTCTGCTTATTTTGACTGCTGAGAATAAAACTACAAATGTAGTAGGTATACAGGGATGTTTTATAAAAATGTGGCTGTTATTGTAGTATATTGTGGTATCTTACGACTTCCACGTGAACGAAGTCGCGGGCAGAAGCTAGTACATAATATTTTCATAAATAAATTGGCAAGATACCGTCATAATATTAATCCTTTTAAAAAGTTCCCTGAGAGATTCGCGACGACATAGGTTATAAATGGCTCTGACAGCCCTCTTTTGTAAAATAAAGACGGATTCAATGTCAGCAGCCCGACCCCACAGTAAAATGCCATATGACATAATGCTGTGAAAGTAGCTAAAATATACCAAACGCGCGGTTTCTACATCTGTTAACTGTCTTATCTTTCTAACAGCATAAGCGGCCGAGCTTAGCCGCCCCGCAAGAGATGTTATATGAGGTCCGCATTGTAATTTCTCGTCCAGCGTGATTCCGTGTATTCTTAGTCCAGTACATCATGTCAGAAATCACCATTTATTATTAGGTGGTTATTAGACAGAAGCCTGAAAACTGTAGATGGAATAGGTACTCTTTCGATTCAATAGAAAATTGAATTTTTGCGTAATGAGCATGGTTTAAATACTTGATATTTTTATTAGATTAACAGTAAGTGTACTTCTTCTTCATTT
Organism: Agrochola lychnidis; assembly: GCA_963680765.1. Lineage (NCBI taxonomy): Eukaryota > Metazoa > Arthropoda > Insecta > Lepidoptera > Noctuidae > Agrochola > Agrochola lychnidis. The sequence goes on from OY796864.1 coordinate 5,840,589, forward strand.
TGCTCTTGACAAAGCGGTCGTGGTTACAATGAACTGTGTCCAATCGCAAGTGTAGTCGTTGTCCGCCTCACGATCTCCCTCCATCTGGCTCTGGTACATGACAGTTCGGCACATTCATTAACAGGGCCTCCAACCGCGGATTTTATTTGATCGGTCCACCTCATCGGCGACTTCTCGCGTGGCCAATAGGCCACGCGAGAAGTCGCCGATGAGGTGGACCGACCTTGCACTCTGCCCTGCACCACTAGACGCTCTATGGAGTCATTATTCCGCCTGGAGACATGACCAAAAAACTTTAGTGTTCGAGACTGTACTGTAGGTGTACTAGGGAGCACTATTATGGAGGTACAGGGTCTAAAGTTCACTAATCCTCCATAGCAAAGGGAGGATCTCCAGACCAGACAGTTTGTGTCTGGTGGGTTACTGCCCGACGATTGATGTCGAGACGTTGTATATATTAGTCGCGCGGTAAACCCTGCTTGCGCGATGCAGGATTTTGCATGATGTCAGTTTGATGTGAAGTTTGCATGTGGCTATGTACCACAACACTATAAAAACACACATGTACATGTAACATACAAAGGTACTGATAAAAATACGTTCATTTGGTTCGGTGAACAATTAAACGTGGTAGATACAACACATAAATCGTATACCGAGTCACGAGACAGTAATATATTATTGACTGGACGGCTACGATACACGGATATACGAAAAGTAGAACAGATTATTTTGTAGTAGGTATTTTTGGAACGTGTGCTTGGGGGAGGCCTATGTCCAGCCGTGGACGTCTTTCGGCTGAAATGAAATGAAATGATTTTTTGATCGAAGTTCCTTAACGCGGCTTGCTGCAGGAGTTGATAGGTAAAAATCGTCACGTAAGGAAAAAGCGTTATGCCTCCTTGCGACTTTTTCTCTCTTTCTTTTGTATACGAGTGTGTGCAGTATTAGTATTGGTAAAATTTTAGGGAATTTTAGGGGCAAGGACATCGACGTGAAAACTGTTGCCATGGATTCAGTACATGATTCTGAACCCGCGTAGAAATTTTTCGTCAGTTAATTTAAAAAAAAAATCAGTTGTTCCATACATTTTGACCGTGTAGGTATTGCACTTTTCTATCTATGGTAACAGTTTTCGCATCGTTTTCCCTGCCACCCTGTACAGTAAGTAATTTCATTTAGTACCGAGTGTAAATATGTAGTTAATTGTATAATAATTTACTTTTGTATTTAAAAATAAAATAAAATACCAGGTTACCTAAAAATTACGGTGGTATGGCTCACTCTGCGTCCAGCGCTCGGTGTGGCAACACGCCGTGTTCAGGTTCGCGACAAATCAATCGACATCCTGAGGATGCTTCGGAGAGGTGAGCACGTGTCGTTTTTTTTTTTTGCTCTTTAGTAATAGTTAAGCGGAACAGATTACTAAATATATAAACGTCTATTGTTTTTTTTTTCTTGGTTGTTTTTTTTTAATGTTGGCTTTAAAATAAGGTACGGTGCAGCAGACTGTGCCTCTTACGTAAAACAGTCCAAGGTATTAAAATAATATTAAACTTATGTAGGTATCAAAGCAACTTTATAAAGCTTTACTGAGATATTATAACGCCATCGTTAATCCTCTTCAAAGAAACCCTCTATTTGTCGACAGAGGAAATGAAATACTAGACGCAACGGACGAGGGAAACAAATGGCCAATTATACGGAAATCGACGTATAAAACAATTTTCTGGTATTAACTGCTTTAAAAATACTATGATAAATTATGATTCTGATTGTGATGAATTTATTAAGTTAAAAAAAAAAAAAAAAAATGTCTAAATTAATATTATAAAGAGAAAAGATTAATTGATGTTCGTATGTGTGTCTGTAATGGATAAATTCAAAAATTATTGGATCAATTTAAAAAAAACTTTCACTAGTAGAATTCTATATTATCACTAAGTAATATAGGCTATAATTTACAAAGATATGTTGTATTTTAACCCCACTTTTACACCCTTTTAAACAAGCCGTGATACTCGTTTTCAACAAGTACTGTAAAAGACTTGTCAAAAACATGTTATGTATTTAATACTAGCTTCTGCCCGCGACTTCGTCCGCGATCCTATAACCTTCCTTAAGAATTGGGCTATCCAATGAAAAAGAATTTTTTAAATCCGACTGGTAGTTCCGGAAATTACCCCCTAAATATTAACTTACCAACAAACAAAGGAGAATGCTCATGGATGTATGGAATCCCGTACAATGTTGCATCAAAATCAAACTTTGTTTTTTATAGACTACACTGATCATATTAACTCCTACAAAAGATATTTTTGAAAAAAAAAAACTTGGGTTTTGGAGTTATTTTATAAAATCGAAAATAACCTAAAAACTAGGTTATTTTTTTCGACGCTTCCGACGACCTATTTTAAATAGACACGTTAAACACGAACGAACATTATTGCTCTAAAAATAGCGTAATCCACTAATATTAGTAAGAATTACGAGTTATTGCAACATAATAGCCGCGCCATAGGATGCGTGACTGAAACTCTGAGATTTGTCCGACTTTTATATTGCCAATACTGTGAGCGGATCTACTTACCTGAGTAGGAGTTATCCATGACTGTAACAAGTTAATCATTGGAGTAGACGCTTGTTCTAATGAATGTGTAGGTTGGTTTCTGGGTATCAAAAAAAGAACAATTGATACATCGTTGGATTTGCCGGTTGACTGACGGTGTCAATCGGTCGACCCCACGACTCGCCATATTTGCACAATATATACGTACAACACAGAAAAAGAAGTTCTACTTCTTAACGCACAATTCAATAATTATCTAATATAATCTCAAGTTCTCAACTCTCAAAAACAGTACTCGCTAGCGCAAAGATGGTACTTGATACGTCAGTAGAGTACAACTAAAACTGTCAAATCAATGCACAGACAATGCACAGATTATAAAGTAACTAGTCGGGATTTAGGGATGTAATTGATAAACAAAAATCTTAAGGGTATGAAAATCGATTTTGTGTCAATTAGCAATAAGCCAAACTAAATCGATTTGGTGTACTTAATTGTTTGATTTTACTTAATTATTGCTGATAATCAAAGAAATCAAAGCAAAAACATATAATTCGTGAAATGTTTTTCAAGCAAACATTATATAATTATTTAGTAGACTAAAGAAACTATTACTGGTTAGTAGATTCATCAAAAATCAATTCTATTGCATTCTACATCTCTAAGACTGGCTGTGAACAGCCAATTAACCATAGATAAAATAATGATAATCATACAATTCGATTCTATTATATTCTAGTTTTTTTTAATAATGTAGAATCCGCAAAGTATTCTTTTGTACAGTGATCATGACACTTTCAAAAATCAAGGGTTTAAATACGAAGGACGCCAACGGTTGTCATAAAATGTTATGCTTGCAAATAAAGCATTTCGTAATATCTAATTAGTTGACAAGTCGACAGACAAGGGGCTGTTCATGTGAAACGGAACGTCAGTTATAGGGAGTAAAACAATATCCATACTTTTAATCTCAAAAGTAAATTCTCTGTTCAAAAATCAAATCCCCGACGTACAATATCGTAAAAAATTATGAAAGTAATTACTATAAAATTTTGGTCTTGATGCGCGAGACTTTTTGGTACCACTTTTGGTCATTGTCCTTTACCTCTTTATAATATTAAATTTTTTTTAATACATAGATAATATGTCAGAGGGTTACATTAATTATTATATTATAATGTAATTATATTATATTTTATAATATTATATTATATTGCTATTGATGAATCAAACATGTTTCGACGTTGTTGCAGACATGATTTGTTTACTATGTTGTTCACCGTATTGACATTCTTGACAAGTTTTTTATACTTTCAACTTGTCTATACAAATTGTTTTAGGTGTAAACGATAAAATAAACAGTAAGCAGAACATGTAGAATACATGTTTTATATGTTGCTGTAATCGCGGGGTTTACACATCTTTATCTTTTAGCGAAGAAAATATCGTAAAGAAAAACTGTTTCTATACTAGGTTATAAATTATATTAATATTAAATAAAACTTTATTTCAGACTAAGGTCCATAATTTTATTAGTATTTTGGTGTTAGTAACAATGGTGCTTATTATAAGTAGGTTAGATTTGTTGGTTTAAAAAAAGAATCATTTGTTTTTTTTTTTTACATCGCTTCTGCTGGGAGTCTGGGAATCAATCCAAAAACATTACTTTTTGCAGACGCACTTACATTCATAGGACCCATGTAGCAGAAATATTTTTTTTAGGAACAAGAAAACCACAGTTCTAAGTAAATCATAATTACAGCAATATAATATACAATTATACATAATCATGATTCATAAGGTAACTTGTGTATAGTTATAATTAATACGATTCCACTTAATTATACATTCCTGTGTTTATTGATGCTGGTGTTTAACTGTTGATAGAGCATTTAAGCAAATGATAATTATCATAACTTACGGTATATTAGTTACTGTACATAATTACTGACTTATCGTTGATTGAGAATCTGTCTGTCTGTGATCATAGATTTTATAAAGTCTTAGTTTTTTGGAAGGATTAAGTCTAGCCACGTTCACACGGACGTAAAAATATCGCGACGGGATTTTTGCACACACTGGATTTTCAACGGTCTGCTCAGCATCGAGAGTTGAAAATCCAACAGTTTGTTTTTTCGACACCGAGAGTTGAAAATCCCGTGCGCGATAAAATCGAATGCTTTGACTTACACCGACCTTATATCGTAGCTTTAAGGACGTTTTTCGTAGTTCAAGGTATCAGTATCCTCCTTAGCTAAAATCGTGGTTAATTCCAATAAGAGGAATTCCAAGAAGTATAACAATTTTGAGATGGACCTGTCAGCCAATCAGTGTGATTCGCAGGTAGCCTAGTGGTGTGACCGTCAGACCGCCAAGTTATGGGTATTCAGTTCAAACCCAAGGCACGCACCTCTGACTTTTTGGATTCATGTGCGTATTGTATAATTAATTATCTCTTGCTTCAAAAACGGTGAAGGAAAACATCGTGAGGAAACCGGCATGCCTGAGATATAATTCTCAACGATACGTGAAGCCTATATGGGCGGCTTTAAAAACTTTAACACCAGGTTAGTCGCTAACCACGAAAAAAAAGAAGTGTAATTCGCTGCTAATTATAATTTATATTTTGTTTTGGAAACCTATCTTGGGATTTACACATAACATAACATCACGCCTTGTTTCCCCGAAGGGTTGGGCAGAGGTGTCCCTGTAGCAGGTACACCCACATTTCGCCAGTTATGTTCAAGTCCCATGTAATAGGGGGCGAGCCTATTGCCATCAACTGGGCACAAATCCAGACTCCGAGCTGATACTGAGAAATTTCAGATAGAAAAACCCAATAACACTTTGCCCGACCCGAGAATCGAACCCAGGACCTCATGCTCAGCAGTAGCGCTTGCGACCACTAGACCAACGAGGCATTTCTCCTTCTTTTATTTTTTCTTGGGATTTTTCCTTAGCAAATGGAACTACACCAGTAAAAAGAAATCAAGTAACTACCTACTCAAAATAGCATTATCATATTCAACCCAACACAACATTTTTTTTTACCTGAAAACACATTTACCTCGATACAGCCCAAACAGCCTAATACCAGCCCTACAAAAGTAGGAATCGAACGTTTTTTCGCAAACATCGAAAACGATTTTTCAATTACGTACCCATTCGATTTTCTGAGTGGATACTTTTGGTTGCCGAGCACGTAACCTGGAGAGTTCTATGGGACTCATTTCCTGCTCTCATGCCGAGTGAAAGGGTATCTTAAACAATTAGGGGTACTTCTTTAGGTAATTTGTGTGTATTTACTTTTTGTTAAGCTATCTTGTTAGTTGATTATTCGTCATTTATAAAGCACTATTAGAATTAGATCACTGCTGATTGAAAATGCGACTCGTGCTAACCTCTATATATATATGTTATATAATGTATATACTCGTTGGTCTAGTGGTCGCAACCGCTACTGCTGAGCATGATGTCCTGGCTTCGATTCCCGGGTCGGGCAAAGTGTTATTGGGTTTTTCTATCTGCAATTTTTCAGTAGCAGCTCGGAGTCTGGATTTGTGTCCGGTTGATAGCAATAGGCTCGCCCCCTTTTACATGGGACTTAAAACATAACTGGCGAAATGTGGGTGTACCTGCTACAGGGTCACCTCTGCCCAACCCTTCGGGGAAACAAGGCGTGATGTTATGTTATGTTATATATATATGACGGAGAGGGTGCGTGTCTCTGCTAGCTGGCATATGGCCTATAATTTATCATTTGAATTATGTTTTGTATTGCATAATGTAAGTTATTTTGCATACTATTGTACAGAATCATTTTTCTAACTTGAACAGACAGCTGTGCTGCTGGGGAGTTTGTTGCGCCACTTCTTCTTCCCAGCTAAATGCACTAGGAAGTGGTGAAGGGTTTTTGGGGGGACTGTCTTATGTAATTTTGACGTTTGAAAAGTGCTGATTCTCAGCCTAGTTTGAATAAATGACTTGAATTTTGAATTTTTGACTTTTCTTTCGTTATTATCAGCCATATTTTAACTACTGTGGGCGTACTGTGGGTAGTGTTGGTTATTGCGCAATACCGCTTGCAGTTCAGATCACATTATAATTTACTATCAAATTAATCACACTAGCAATTCACATACTGTAGGTACACGACACAACTAATCGGAACGCGCAACAATTTCTAAACGTCTTCACTGCTTGACCGCCACCGCTTAACTCTAGCCGGTTCGAGCGTCATGTTCTAGACTTTGTCGAGTGCCGCTAGGCGGCGTTGGCATCCCGATTAGTCAAATCAGTAACGTATTTCTGACATATATATATATGTCGGCGCGAGACGATGGTATCAACTCACACCTCGTCCAGTTTTTATCAGCGTGAGACGAAGGTGTCGTTCACACCTCGTCTAACTCTCAAGACCATGGTGGTCTTTGTTAGCACTTAGAGCTTATTGATATTAAATAATGAATAATTGTTTCCGATATGAAAGGCGACGACGTAAATCTGATTGCGTCGAACGTGGCCGGGGGTCGGCTTGCATTTTCTCGTGAGAACGTTTTAAGACGATAAGAGTTTAGCATCAGAGGAGCCTGGATCAGGCAGTCCGTTCCATTGAGACCGCGAGATCGACTGTGCGCGACCCGCGGACTCGTTACGCCCTTCTAATTCATTTAAGAAAAGCGTTGATTATAAGTTACTTGTAGCCTTTTCTAGTTAGACTGATTACTTCACGCGTTTCCTTTGCCCACGAAGTAGACAGACAGTTAAATAATGAATAATGTAATTGATAATTACCCTTCTGACGATGATTGTGAGCTCGGCGCTCCGACATATATTATATCAGAAGTACCATGGAATATTGTCATAATAATCGAACTTGTAATAGTCCTCAAGACCTAATTTCGCCCATGGCGACCAATCTCAGCGGAGACCAACCTTTGGCGCGGGAGATATTACAGTGTACAAGTGTGTGCGCAGACTCAGGTGCTGTCTCTTTTTCCGTACTCTCATAGTCCGATGGGACGGCAATCCGACACGACCGGAGAAAGATCAGGTGAACTGAACTTGTAAACAGATTGGTGATCGCACTCTGAAGTAAAGCTACTACGGGTAGAAATATGAATCATAATGGGGTAGGAGGAGCAATGGGTAGCTCGCCGTCCGATAAGGACCAAGCCCGGGTCGACGGCACGTTGTGTTCCACGCGCGCCTCAAAGAGATGTCAGCAGAATTGACGGGGTCCGCTAGGGCCAATGGCTGCCGGGGGTTCGAAGAAAACCGATAGGAAAATCGTGGCCCCCGGCAACAGGGCAACCGAAGGAACACGGGTGGGTTTTAGTCAGTAAGAGTCTGACATGCCCTCCCGCTCCGCCCAGAGCGGGAGAAGTTATTTGATAATTTCCCACCCAAAAAAAAAGACTGTTTACTTAGCCACGAGCTCCTCCGTACGTGCATTTATGAGTAAAGAGATAAAAAATACACACTTTTATCAGCACTGTGATTATGTCAATGTCACAAAGGCATAACTTTACTAACATATGGCTCACTTAAAGCACAGTCTATAAACCAATTACACTGTGTCTAAAGTATCGGCCGACCGATGACCACGACCGAGAGCGGGAGAAGTTATTTGATAATTCCCCACCCAAAAAAAAAAAAGGAGGTCGATTCTATACCAAAAACTATACGGTAACTTAAAAGAAATATCCAAAGGTCTTAAAAATGGATCAAAACCAGTGCAGAAAAGCTAATCTTGTCGTCGTCATGTATAAAAAAATATCAAGTTCTTAAACTTTTTCACATTTTAATTATCATAATCAGCTTATAATGTACCCACTGCTGCGACACATGCCTCCTTTCAGTGAGAAGGAGTGGGCTGTAATCTACCACGCGGGCCCAGTGCGGGTTGGTAGATGTCACATGTCTTCAATTTTTTTGATTCTAGGACATGCCGGTTTCCTCACGATGTTTTCCTTCACCGTTTTGAGAGCAGTGGTGATGAAATTAAATACACAAAGTAAAGTGCCTGCCTGGGTTCGAACTAGTAAGTCGGGGCCGTTACCATTGGGCCACCACTGCTCTCTATCACAAATAATATACCTAGTCAACTTTCAGTCATGTACGATGAATATAAACATCACAATAAAGTCATATACATTTAAAATGCACTGCCGTAGAGTGAATAATGTCAAAAATTCGTTTTTTATTTGTGTAATATTTTTCGACCATCCTATTTCGACTATATTTTTCCGCACGGCCAGTTTTTATACGCCCGTGAAATATTTTAACTAGCGGAAACTTTTCTGTAATGTTTTTTAAATAAAAATGTTATTTTCGTTTTCATCCTCCATTATACACTTTTGAAAACATTGGTTTCTATTCAGGCTAACGCAATTCGAGGGTGGGCAGATTGAAGTATTGTTGAAGGAGACCTGCGTTTTCCAAGGTCCTCGTGGTCTTGAAGTTTCATTCGCCGTTATGTAAAAGAAAATCAATATTTAACAACTTATTCTTATGCAATACATAAAACTAAAATAACTAATACCTAGTAAATTGTTGAATACTCCAATTAGTTAATAATGATTTTCTTTCTTTTTGGTAGTAAAATTCTATTAATCTCTTAAATACATTGCAAACTATAGTTTTGTATAATTTAGAAGCATTTTTTTTAATTACTGTAAATGTGAGTATCATGGAGCCGTTTATTATGTTATTAAGATGTATGTTGACTTGAAAGAGCATGGCAGTTGAGAGAATGTCAAGCTCACTTAAATGTCTCGCTGATGGTGGCGAGTGTGTTGGATCATTCGGTTCCCTACAAAATGGTTGAGCTGGATGGTGCTGATCCACGCGTCATGTTCGTGAACGGGCGCCGTCAGTTGAGACTGGTCATCTCTTATCTGCCAGGGCTTATATTTAATCTTATATTTTCAATTGCTTTGATTATTTTTTGAACATTGTTCTCACATGTAGAAGCAACAAGAATAATGTACCCAGGTTTTTGTAATATCTATATTTAAAAGAGTGACCTTGGAGTTTCTTGCCCTTTCTTCTCCATAGAGATCTACGTTTTGGAATGGGCAACTAGCTTCAACTTTTTGACAAACTGACCGATTCTTTAACAATTCAAAAGTGCCTGTAAATGGTTTAATTGAAATAAATGCTTTGAGTTTGAGTTTGAATATACTAAACCTATATACACAAACCTAATAATATTTATATACGCAATTATACACCCAATTTAACACATCTAATAATTTATAATATTGAATTGCTACTTAGCCCTCTTCCTCTCTCCTAATTTTGCTGTGCCCGACTGGGTCCATATTGATCTTTTACTTTGTTATACCAATACATATGGAATGCAATAAAGAATTGAGTATTGAGTATTAAATATTAAAAGTAGTAATTAAGAATAAAACGTTTTGATAACGGATTCAGGCGTGATTCATGTCACAATTAGAGTTCTCATCCGCCTAACCTTTTCTAACTATGTTCGGGTCGACTTCCAGTCTAACCGGATGAAGCTGAATACCAGTATTTTACATGAAGCGACTGCCTGTCTGACCTCCACAACCCAATACTGCCCCCCCCCCCTTCCTCCTGTTGGCCCATTGGCAAGACTGGTTCAGGTATTGCCTAAGATAAGATAAGATAAGATCATTTATTTGTCCAAAACATAAGTATACACACATGGCATGCAAGATGTTACATAAGATTATAGCACAGTCATGTTTTGCCTTAACGGCGTACAAATATAAACACGTTGGTTATTTTTATTAATTAAACAGATAAAAAAAAGATGTAACCTACTGCTTGAAGTGTTATCTTTATAATTAATTCCATATATCTCTTATAAACTTAATAAACTTTAATGCCTGATGTATCTGTCTGTCAGACAGGTAATGTTTGCTAAAAGGTTACGTTAATGTTTTGAGGCTTTAAATTAAATTATTATTCTCAGCGCGTACATTATGTTGTTACTTGGTACTCAGAAAGGTTTTTGAACTTTCCTATGGTTTACGTTGGTCTTAAAAATAATATAAAATAGCTGTTTAGATAAACAACTGGTCTCGGCTCGGTAGACAGCAAGGGGAAAGTCGTTGTGACGATGCTTGGGGAAGATGTTTCAAAATGGGGTAACAACGGCCTTCTGGGTCGACGCTCGTGACGGTGAGATGTGCTTAGTGGCTGTGTCGGTAAAAGATAGATTGGCATGGTATTGGTTGGAGATCTACTGTATATTAAGGTGACCTATTAGTTTTATGGTAAATATTAGAATACTGATTAAATAGTGATATTATGTAGGGAATAGGAGATGTGATGGTATGGTGTAAATTTCATGTTGGCAAAGAGATATAATTGAATGACAAAATATCTTGGTGTTTCATATTATTTTCCTCATCCCTGAAATATTGTAAATATGTAGTTATCTTAAACAGTTTTAGATTATGATATTGGAGTAACGACTCTAAGATTCATTTGGGTATTTTGAGGTTAAATATTTATATTCGGAATTAAATTAGTAATTTTAGAGTAAAGATAGTTTTTATTATACAATGTTTTCTAATCACAGTGTTAATAGGTATGAGACGACAATGTAGGCCTATCAACTGAATAAGTATTTTTTATAACAAAACGAAATCTTTGAGATTTTTAGGATATATGAAATTGTATGTAGATATAAGTTTATTCACCTGTAAGATGAACCTTTAGGGATTTCTCAGCGCCTGTAAAGAACTTGAATGTATTGTTACAGAAAAAAAATGTAAGATTTATGTCCTGAACCGGATTTTTATTACCTACACAAAATATTTTTTCGTTTAATTTGAGAGTCGATTTTTCGCGCACCAGTTGCTACCCGCGGCTTCACCCGTGTGGACCCTAATTCTTTTTTTAAAATAAAAGTAGCCTAAACTACTCCTAATAACAACAGCTATCTGCCAGTGAAAGTCCTGTCAATATCAGTCTAACCGTTTCAGAGATTAGCCGGAACAAACAGAGAGAAAACAAAAAAAAAAAAAAAGTTTTTTTGGTTATTATAGTACCGTATAAATACTTTCCTCGGTGGCCCAGTGGTAACGGCCACAACTTGTAGGTCGTGGGTTTGAACCCAGACAGGCACTTTACTTTGTGTCAATTATTTCATTACTACTGCTCTCAAAACGGTGAAGGAAAACATCGTGAGGAAACTGGCATGTCCTAGAACCGAAAATTTGAAGACATGTGACATCTAGGTACCAACCCGCACTGGGCCCGCGTGATGGATTACGGCCCACTCCCTCTCACAGAGAGGAGACCTGTGTCCCAGCAGTGGGAACATTTATAGGCTGATGATGATGATGATGATAAATACTTTCGAATTTGGTAAAAAGCTATTATTTTAACATTACAGACACTTCAATTTTACTTATTTGTATTGTATCTATGTATGTACTATGAAGTAGTATTTATATCTTTAGCGATAAAACGAACACTTCCATCATATTTATAGTATTCTCAGAAAATTCTCATATCAAAGGATAACCCGTAAAAAGTGCTGCAAAATATATCAACATACCAGGAACACAGAGTTCTGAACAGCCATTTTGAAGTCACTTCTAATATATTATGTTCCCGGAAAACCATAAGGAGTTTTCTTACTAAATTCACATTTTATCCTATGTCTTAATTTGAACAAAGTAATTTCAATTCCCCGAAGTGGGCTCCATACTTATTTATTTCTTCGTAAATAGGAATTACGGGAGGTAAAAGCATTTGCGTAAATATATGTAGATTTATAAGTAGGTATCAATTTTCTTTTCATCCGAGATCTAGAGTTTTGTGTCCCAATTTTATTTGAATCAACCTGCTGATGTGGTTTTGCATATAAAGAAGGCAGAATTTTCCCTTAAACTCTAGTACTAATCATTTAGTATCATTTTACGACTTTCTATAGATAATCTTTAAGTTACAAGGTTTTTAATATATCGTGTATAAGTTGAATACCTATCCTATCATGAAATATCTCAAAGTATACAGGGTGTCTGGGATATCGGCGCGAAAACTGAAACCATGGATTCAGTACATGATTCTGAACTCCTCTGCGTTGAAATTCTTCGTCGGTTATTAAAAAAAAAATCAGCAGCTCCATACATTTTGACCGCGTAGGTATTGCACTTTTCTATGAAACAGCAGATTTTTTTTTTAATAACCGACGAAAAATTTCAACGCAGGGGATTCAGAATCATGTACTGAATCCATGGTTTCAGTTTTCGCGTCGATGTCCCTGCCACCCTGTATAAGTTACAATATAGGTACAACTAATTTTAAGTAGCAGATTTAATTAATGATTATTGTTTCGTGCTGAGTATTCTATAGTCATAGCACCACATATGAAAACAGATGGTTTACTCCGCAAAATCATTTGAATAAAAAGCGACTCTTGCTACGACACAATAAAGTGCAAATCAGGTCGCACAGCGCTAATTACCTACAGTTATATTCATTTAGAAGTTGCATCTCTTTCTATCGCGTAACTCTTATATCTTCTGACTACGTTACACTCACTGAATTGGCCCGACAAGACGGGCCCGCCGCGTACTTGTAGCTTCATGCCTAAAATGCGGAGTGAACCATCTGTATTCATAAGTGACAGCACTGAGTTGGACAATGCCCATTACTTTTACCCGACTGCAGCGAAGCAAAAAGGAGGGTTATGATTTTAACCGGTATTTATGTATGGTCATCTGTTCCCACATAACTTCGAAACTATCATAATTTGACAAATGAGGTATCGTTGGAAGCGTCTTGATCGTCCACTAGTTATAGGCTATATGACGTCATATTAAATGAAAATGACGCCCTCTAAGGAACATGCCACTGAACCAAAAAACATTATTTTTAAAGATGCCATTTTGGGTATCAAGTGAAATTAAGCTAATTAGCGCATTTCAAAAATATATGTAATAAAACCCCAAAATAATTTAAAAGGTATAAACATTAAAACCCAACTACGACAAAAACGTCAACTAAAAAGGTATAAACAAGACATAACGGACAGACAAATAAAAAATTCGGAGTCACACGTAATCTGCTCGATTTATGCCCTAACACGACAGTTGACTCCGGACTTTTTATTTGTCTGTCAGTTACGTCTTGTTAATATCTTTTTAGTTGACGTTTTTGTCGTAGTTGGGTTTTAGTTTTATAACTTTAATTTTTATGTTCATAGTTCTTAATACAGTGTTAAACTGCAATAATGCGATTACAATAATAATATTATATTGCCTTGTTAAAAACACTAATAAAAAAATATTATCCAGTCTGAAATCCACAAAAAATAATGCACATACATAATTTCAAGTATCATGTGTGTAGCTTAAACTTTATCTGACTCCAAATTCAAAACAACCCAATACTCCTTACCTGAGGGCAACGCGCGACAGTTCGTAATTGATGTAAATTTTAAACAAAAACACTTTGCGCATTAAAAATACAAGATCCCCCGTATCTCGGGGGAGTGGGGGAGGGGTAAAAGGAGGAGGCAAAAGGGGGAAGTCTTCATAAGAGGATTAAACACGGTAATAAGGTTTGCATCCTACACACTTGGCCGGGTCAAGTAGGGTTCACCGCCGTTCTTGTGCTATGTTTTTGAAGGAGCTCTTTCATATAATCTTTTCTCTGTCAAGTATTTTTTATCTTTTGCTGGAAAATATTGACAGATGAATGATAAATGCTTGTTAATTTGTAATGGGGATTAAAGTACCTAAAAAAATATAAATGTTATGTTGAAAAATAAAAAATGTTTTTTTACAATGAAAGATGGATACATTTTTCTTCCTTTTCGTAAAAATATGGTTAAAATAAAAATCCATCACCATTTTATTTTGGTAACAAAACGTAGAAAGTCTGTGTTACTTACTTTACTCTCTGTAAAGGTACAGTAAGATACACACGACTACATTATCAACCTATATTGGATATATTTCCAGTATAAGCTGATCTCACATTGTATAGGAATTCCGTACAATGAGAGGCCAGCTTATACTTGGAAATGTATAGCTGGATATGTAGCCGTGTGAACTACGTTTTAATCAAGGTGTTTCACATTATTATTTAAAATAAATTATGTTTCATTGGTCTCTTGGTCCTATAGGTTTGATCATTGGTTTGGGCAAATATTTATTTTGTTTTTCAGTAGGGAATTCTCAGTAGCAGCCCTGAGTCTGGGTTTGTACCCAGTTAATGGCAATAGGCTCACCCCCTATTACATGAGACTTATATTATAACTGGCAAAATGTCCCTTACCTTCTATAAACACAAGTGTGATTTAATGTTGTTATTTCAAATTAAGGAACTGGCTGTCAAGGGTAATGAGTATTCATAGAGAAAAATAACTCCAAAAAGGTTAATACCTACATTAAAATTAGGCTTATGGGGCTTTCGTAGCAACACCCCCTCCCTTCAAGAAATATTCCTTTTATTGGATTAGTAGGTGATTTTTTTGGTGTTGATCTGACCAAGAATATGCTATCCCTTTCTTACACATAGAATAGCCCATTTATGGCTACTTAAGTACAGTCAAAATTACAACAAACAGCAATCATTTGTCTGTCTAACAATCATGACCGTGTTTAATATTGTTGTTATTCGTTTATGTATTATGTTTGTACCTTATATACAGTGTGAGTCTTCATAATGTGCACATATCGAAATGAGGGAATCTATGCTTAATTTTATCGACGGAAAAATTGTCATTTTTTTTTTTTAATTTTTTGTAT
Organism: Agrochola lychnidis; assembly: GCA_963680765.1. Taxonomy (NCBI): domain Eukaryota; kingdom Metazoa; phylum Arthropoda; class Insecta; order Lepidoptera; family Noctuidae; genus Agrochola; species Agrochola lychnidis. The sequence goes on from OY796864.1 coordinate 5,855,919, forward strand.
CAATTTTTTTTTATTCTCTTGGGCATCTTATTTATAAATTTTACAATTATTGTAAAAATTGATGAAAAAAAATACAGATATTTACTAAACAAACATGTTTATTTTCAATTGAGGGTAGTTTTTTTTCTCAATTTTAATTTTATGTGGGCGCCTACTTACTTCCAATCATTATGGAGTTTGTTTCATCGCGATAGCTGATTCAGTTTAAAAGTTAAACAGTTTTGTTACAATTTTTTTTTTATTCCATAAAGAGTATAAAAAAATATTTGTATTTTTTGAAATATTATTTCTGTCGTTAAAATTAAGCATAGATTACCTCATTTCGATATGTGCACATTATGAAGACTCACACTGTATGTACTTTGATTTATGTTATTGGTATCTTAAGCCGTGTAAATCGAATAAATAAATGATTATGATGGCCTTTTACACAAGTGCTATATTTTAAACGGCTATATTTTTGCACAATTCTTTCTTGAGTACGGGCACACCCTGAGCAGTCAGCTAGACTAATACCTTTCTGCTTGTCTAATTTTGCGAGGACAGACCTCTATGAATTTATCATACTCCTGCTAATTCTCATTCCTGCTAATACGGATAAAAAATAACTATTTTAAGTAGTTTTTTGGTAGGGTGCGGAGGTATTTATTAGTTAATTGAAGGTTTCCGGTCTGATATAAATTTATATTCATGAAGAGAATACCAAAAATAGCCTTTTTCATAGATCGTTGCGTGACGCGAGCTTATTAAGGAAGACAGTTTAATGTGCGACGTAGCTCATTCACCTGGATTAGATTGTAAAATTGGTTTTAACTGACTCAAATTATTTACAAATTAGAGGATGAGCCTCTATCAAATAATAGGCCACAAATCCAGCCTGAGCTGCTACTGGAAAATTCCTGAAAAAAACAAAAACGTGTGGCACTCGGGGACTGCCGCAGTAAAGCTATTGCATAGCATTTGTAACCTCCATACTTCCTATTTGTCAACGCTACACTTAGGATGATGACGTGATGACATAAAACAAAAATTACGTTCCCATGACAACATCACGTTGTCATGGGAACCGTCATTACACGGTAGGTGGAGTGGGGGTGTTAGGTTTTTTTCGTTACGGAATTTCTTGATTTGGTCGCCGCGCTCAAAGCCCGCGATAAAAGCTATGCAATAGCTTAAAAATCACAATAAAAATTTGTCCGACCCAGAATTTAAACCTCGGACTTCAAGCTTAGCAGTTGTACTAGCGACCACTGGACTAACAAGGAGGTTCCATTAATCAGTGCACACAAAAGTGATCATAAATTACCACGGAACAACACAGCTCGTAGGTACCGAATCGTACTAAATTTTAATTTACAAAATAACGTAAAAGTTTAATGTTTGTACCGTTTACAGCAATTATTTCTACGAAGGTTTTAATACACGTTTCGGTGACAGGTGGTGGCAGTCACGGGTTGGTGGTGTTTGTTTCCGTTTCCTTAATATAATGGTGTTTTGGAGGGTGTCTTAGGACGTGATTAAGGTTAATCCCGTTAGCATAATTGCTAAAAGGAACGGAACGTCAGCATTTTACTGTCTGTTGATACAAAGAAACTGCAGTCACAGATACATTAAATCAATTCCACATGATTTTCATGCTTTAACTGTTTTAGATCATTTATTTCACTCAAAAAGTAAATACAATTATTCACGTCTATGAGGAAAAACATAATAATTATTCTGTAGAGCGACGGTTTCGCCGGGTGATAAAACTAAAACTATAACTTATGAAAAACAAAAAAAATTGCTAATAACTTACAATATTTAAACATTTTCAAAACATGGTACTTTGATAGTCTTTTAAAAGTGGGAAGAGATTTTGATTCCTTAATCACTTTAGGTAATTCTACATTTTGCTGGCTAGAAGTGCAATATCAAATTGATAGGCCTACACTGTCCTCTCATTTCTATTAACACTGTAATTTGAAAACATTGTAAACACCATTTATTTTTAAAAGAGTAACCGTGGAGATTCTTGCCGGCTTTTCTCCATAGGAAACGAATAATTGGAACCGTGCACCTGGCTTCTGACGTTTTATAAGTGCCCTTGTAGGTTTATTTGAAATATTTTAATTTGAATTAGAAACTTTAGAAAAACGCTGAAAATTTAATTATAGTAAGCACTTAAGCTAACTTCTCTAGTAAAGCTACATTCACATTCTGGAAAAGTCTAACTGCATTTATTCTCTTTTTAAAACCGAATCTTATAAATAATTCAAGGGATAAAAAAAAAGAACTCACAAAATCAAAATCCAACGTCATTTATTCAAAGTAGGCTGAGAATCAGCACTTTTTGAACGTCAAAATTACTTAAGACAGTCCCAAAACGCCTGCCCTTGACCACTTTCAAGTGCTTTAGCTGCAAGGAAGACGAAGTGACGCAACAAAGTTCCCCAGAAGGTCACAGGTCTTTTAGTAGGCAATAATTTATTATTTATCGCCTAAAGTAATGACGAATGTAGTCTTTAAGTATTAATCTACCGTTTAACACACCACATAGTACAATGGAAACACACAAGAGTTACTCGTGCCGTGACTATGCGAAGAACGATACAAAGCAAAGGAAGCTAGGACTCAATTGTGTTCCGTTTTAATTTCTGCGGCTTTTCGGAACATTTCCTTATATTTAACATAATTAACTTGTGAGTTTTGACTTGCGGCTTTAAAAAAAAAATTAAAAAAGTAATTGGAAAATTTTAAGTCAGTTAAGTTTGAATTTTCTAAGAGTTTAAAAACGAGTATTTTATCAATCTAAATAATATATTATAACGGGCTGGTGTCTGCAATTCTACATCCAAGCACGTATTTTGCGTACTTTATATAGATACTCTGTTGAACTTTTCAAAAATTCTGAACTGATAATTCAGTCCCACGTTTGGGCGCCATTTTCACTATTGGCGCCCAAGGGTTCCCACCTTTGGGCGCCAATAGTGAAAAATTGAACGAAAATTGCTGAGCTCAGCAAACAGATTGGTGATTATTACATTCTTTAAAAAACAGAAGAGCTTAAATGCTTGCATAGGTAACGTGCGTTATTTTTACAATACCAGAATAACCAGCAGATAAGCTAATGTCACAATCTAATTACTGTTACAAAGGTCCGTAAAAAGCCTGACTTCTACCGCATGGGTTAGCGTTTATCTCAATCAATCAACTTAGTTTATCACAGTCTACTACTGGAGATGGGCTTTTCCCAGGCTGCACCACAACACCCTGTCCTCCAACTTCCGCATCCAGTCTGTCCCACCCACTTTTTTAAGGTCTTTGGTCCATTCAGTTGGGTATATCTCACACTACGCTTGCCAATACGTGGTCTCCACTCCAGAACTCATCTGCTACACCGGCCATGGGTTTTTCAACAACATGGCTATCCCATTGCCACTTCAGCTTGCATACTCTGCAATCTACGTCGGTAACACCAGTTCTTTTCCAGGTAACTTCATTGCCGATTTCTGCAGTTGTGTCATAACAATGCATGTTCTTCTACTTCAAGAAATTGTGGCAATTCAAATGAAAATGCAATAATAGACATAAGTAATGGCGAACACCACAGTAATTTAGAAATCCTGAACATCCAATATCCAATAGCTATGAATCAGACTAAACCGTTAATAACTGAACGATACTTTTGCACGCTCATGCAGTTTCATAATTATTGATGCCACATTCCGATTGCATAAATTGAATACTTGATAAGGTACGTAATGGGTTCGTAAATTACGGAATTTATTGAGTTGTCTGTGTCATTGTGTTTACGAGGTCAGTATTGCTGTGAATGCTTTATGTGAAGCTTATCAATACGTGTCTAACGTAAAAGGCTTGTACGTAGTTTTGTACGGCGAATCATCATACTATCCTCTTTAACAAGAAGTTACGGTTTCACTATGATCTTTGTACAATTTCATCATCCTTATCATTATTGGCATCTTTGCTCCACCCCCTGCTGAGGTAGGCCTACTACCTTTTGTGCCATGCATAGGGATTCATGGCACAACCAAGCGGACTTTTCTTCAATTTCGTTGTAATATCCTGATAAAAAACCGGCCAAGTGCGTGTCGGACCACGCACAATGTAAGGTTCCATAGTTGGGATGAATTTATCTCAAATACTAACTTAATAGTGTAATTGAAAAACATATTCTCCCATATATTCCAAGTAATTTTATACGCACAATATTGAAAAATTTACCATGTTATTTTAAGACTTTTTAAAGACTTTCCTGTAATCTATGGGTAAAGAACCATTCTCTGTAATTTTTTCAAAATTTTAGGCACAGTAGTTTCGGAGATCTTTAAATGTGTTTATTTTAAAATTAAATATATTGAGATACCCTCAACAAACCCTTTCATTTGATAACACGGTATAGTTGGTATTTTTTTTTCTTATTTGCCTCCTACAAGTGACCCCTATATTCAAAATTCATTTATTTACGTTATACGTCTGTATTTGGGTCACAGAAATACATATGTGTACCAAATTTCAACCCAATCTGTCCATTAGATTCGGAGCAAATTGGCTGTGACAGACGGACAGACAGACGGGCATACGAATAATCCTATAAGGGTTCCGTTTTTTTCTTTTGCGGTACGGAACTCAAGCATCATAATAACATCCACGGCATAGTAATTTGTGTGCCAAACATCCAAATTCATTCATCTCTTTACATACGTTATTAAAAGGGTAATCAACAATCATCTTCATAAATCTTCAAATTAATAGAAGTGGGAATTAACTTGACAGTAATGAGTTATAAAACGCGAACCTATTTCAAACTGCTCGTGCCGCAATACACTCGTCTATTAGGGGGCAGCTTCTAGAATATTCTAGAAGCCGTGTGAGAAACAGACGACGCGGGGACGCGCATCTCTTTTGACATCAGCCGTTTGAAGTTTTCTTGCCGTTCTTTGTGATACAATTTATGAAACCTCGATCTTTGTCCCGAACCTTGTCGTTTTGATATTATATTTATTATGTGTTACTGGAAACTTACAGTACATATGTGTGTATGTAATAAGTTAAAATTATGCTTATAAGTCAATGTAGCAAACATTACACATAGGCAGATATTTTGTATCTTTAGGTACCTACTTGTGTAGTTCCAAATGTTCTGTTCCAAATATTATTTTTTTTTATACAATATTACAATGAATCACACTAATATTATAAAGGCGAAAATTTGTGAGTGTGTGTTTATGTTTGTCTCTTCTTCATGCTCAAACAGCTGAACGGATTTGGATGAAATTTGGTGGACAGATAGTTTACAACCTGGATTAACACATAGGATACTTTTAATCTCGATATTCCCACGGGATCGAGAATTCTGCTGGTGAAACCGCGGGGCGCAGCTAGTATAATTATATTTTTCTGATGTTTAATGAAAAAGCAATTTTTCTTTGTTTCTGTGGTACAATCGACGCAGTGGCTGTGACGTTGTCTATTCTTTGTCATTCGAAAATATTAATTTACCCGATCCCTAGAACTCGTCCTTTGAAGTTTAGGTTTTGACTTACTTATTAATAACTTCTCTAAGTAATTTTAATTTTGTTTGTACTTATTCAATTCAAAGTTTGCTTACGTTACAAATAGTTAAATTACTTGTTTGTTACAAGTAATAGCTAATGTTAAAACTTTGGTAAATCAATAGAATATTTCCTGACCTAAAATTTTATTGTTTTAGAAATAATTTTGTGTCCATACCTTAGTGGATGTGTAGGTTAACCGTGGTGGTACTAAGTAGCTATATTATTTGTTAACTTTGTTTTTGTTAAGGCCTCAGTCTTTATACTAATGCTTGTCTTTTATATTTTTAAATAAATAAATATATCCAAACAAAGTCCACACTTATATTTAAAAAAAAGAATTCCAACTTCCGACTTCCAATTTGAGCATTTGGAAAATATTATTTCAAACAATCGAAAGGGATTCAAAACAACGCGACCTAAATATTATCAAATCGATACAAGTAAATGAAGCTAACCGTTGCATTCTTACTTTCTTCAAATATTCATGTATGGACACAGCTGGCGCGGCTACTGCCATTAACGTCTAGTTAAATATGTATTGAGAAATGTGATTTATTGGGAATAGAAGGGGTTCCTATGATGGGATTTAGAATTGTTCATAATATTTGAATGAGTATTGAAATAAGGATTAGTTTAAAAGTATATTTTAGGCTGTTTATTGTTCTAGAACAGATTATTCTTTTTGGCGTTTCTTATTTGGAATAAGGTGGTTGAAAAAACATCTGGAACATAGATCTGCCAGAAGCAAAATGAAACGTTTTGACATTTTAATCATTCAGTAAGTTCGGCTCAAAGGTATCCCTAATTTCAAATACTACTAATTCCGAGATTTCACAATCATGAAAATCAAACACAAACTTTTACTAACAGAATACACATTCTTTACTATTAAACGAGCTATATTTGTAGATTTATTTGTTTGTAAATGTCAGATCCGGTCATTAGTACGGACACGAAACGAATCGCAAGCGCGCCACTGGCGACATCAAGTGATCTACCCACACCAAAGGCGTGCTTCTACAGAGTCGTGATGTTTTAAGGCCACGGCGAGGAAGCATTCAGCCTCTGATCGCATCGAAGTTAAGACGTCGCGGAACTGTTCTCGATTCGTGCTGCTCAGTTAGTGTTTTAATTGTAATTTGTGTTAATTTGTGATTTTAATAAACGCCGTTGCACCCAGTGTGTATAATTTAGCTAGTGTGATTAATTTAATAGTAAATTATAATGTGATCTGAACTGTAAACTGTTTTTCTATTGCGCATTAACCAACACTACCCACACTACGCCCACAGTAGTTAAAATATGCCTGAAAATAACGAAAGTCACATACCCGTCTCCGACATATAGGTATATAATATTTCTATTCACATTCTTAAAATCGGCTCTAACAATTTCGATGAAAGTTGCAATATAGAGTTTACGGGGCGAAAAATCGATCTAGCTAGGTCTCATATGTGGGAAAATTTGTTTTCTCCGTATTTTCATCCGAACAGAGATCGGTTGCCCAAAGTTTAGAACAAGATAATGAATAATGAAATGACAATATTGACATTAGAATAATTATCATGGCAGCATGGAATTAGTAGGTACTATCCTATACTATTTAATGAGTATTCTCTATTTTCACCAGAGCAGAGCTCGGTCGCTTAGGTACTTGATATTGAACCGAATTCATATTTGAAAATTAATTTACATTTAATAATTTGTGCCTTTCATCAAACTCAACTTTAGAAAGAGCCCTTGACATCAATCAGAATCTGTTAAAATTGTGGTAAGCAATTAAAAAAGGACAAAGATTTCAACATAACCATGAGAAAAAAAAAAAACAACATTAAAAATAAAAACCCTCCCAAGATAAGTCAGGCAATTACTACAATTTTATTAAAACCCCATTAGGAACTAATGCAAGTGCTGGAGGAAATTACAGAAATGTTACAAATGTAGCCCATTTCTTTAATTGCGGGCTCGTATTGATCTCGGACTAACGGTTTAATGCTATCCAAGCAATCGAGCCAATGGATGTTGCTATTTGCTTATAATTACCATAATTCATTGGTTTTAGTTTGTTAATTTTGCGTTTAATTTTTGTGTTTTCTTAGGTTTTGTAATGTTTAATAGCGCAGGATAGCTTTTAACAGAAGTGGTCATCGTATTATTTAGCTTAGAAGCTTCAATATCATCAGGGTTTTGCCGGAATATCGTCGACGTGGTACAAAGAAATTTAATATACTATAAAACGGCTATCAGAAGAAATGTCATAGAAAAACTATGATCCAATGTCTCAATGACGTCATCTAGCATAATAAAGCAAAATTAAATAACAGCCAAGTTTGACACGATACACTTTTACCGACGCCAACATTAGATCACCAACTTTCAGAAAGTTTGACACAATTATCTGAGAAAACATACATACATATTACATACATAAACTCACGCCTTCTTCCCATGGTAGGCAGAAACTACAGAACGTCACCTGCTACGATCCTTACATACTCCTTTTGCCTCGTTTATGTTCATACATTTGGTCATACACGCACGCCGGTTGCGAGTACTACGCACCTAGACTTTCTGAACAACATCACCAATAAGGTCAGTCCTTCTAGGGCGTCCCCGACCGTCCTTTCCCTTCACATCAGCCTTGTAAATATATTTTGTTAGTTGCCTTTCATTCATTCTCTCAACATGCCCAAACCATCTCAGCATACCCTTTTCAATTCTATCTTAGATAATTGTTTAATTTATCTAAATAAATTATAAAATGGGTAGGTACTATCGAAAATAAACCGAGGTTACGTCTAATCGTTTTATGAATACGAGATTAGTAATACCATAATGCACAATTCGGCACAGATAGTTCGAAAATAATTTTCTTTTTGTGGACACGAACGCGACTTGATATGCAGGCGTACCACACTAGACTGCGCGACTTTTGCACACTAGGACAAACTAATGTATCTTATTAAGATTTTGTTTGCTGTGTCCCGTCTATTGTTAAGTAAATAATTTAAGACGCAGATATATGACAGTGACCTTGAGTGGCTAGCTTGCGTGTTACTGAGCTCACGTAACGCGTCGTACGTCCAGCCAGTAATAGGACTCGCCCATTAAGGAGCGCTGTCCCAAATTAGACGCATTATTAATTTATTATGCATAAAACAAAAGGTATTAAAAAAAAACGTATACTAAAAGATCAATAATTAAATTATTTTTAAATAGGTGAAGGTTTCATAAAAATGCGCTTGATAGATTTTGCGTGTTTCTCAGTTTTTTATCCGCGTTAGACATAAATTTACAAATTAATTTCACTATGTAATATAAACATAATCCAAAATATGGCTATATTAATTAAGAAAATTCTCTAATTTAACACACATTTTGTCAAATCATTAATTTACATTGCTCGTTTAGACGTCGTATTCAGTATAAAATCATTAAAAGTCGGTTATCGTCGCCTTAATGTCTTTGACGTGGTACGACAGAAGCTTGCCTGACATCATCTGTCATCACAAGACAGCCGCCACGCAACCATGGATGCGATGCCCTGCTACAGTGACTGTCATCAGCCAGTGTCACTCATATCTAACCTCTTCGGTGGTTCCTAGCAACATCGTAATCTAACTAGACGGCGCCACTTGCTGCGTCATCATGTTTTTGGAATACGAGCCACCTTTAAAGTTTATATTTATCGATTGTCTTATAACACTTGACTATCAGTTTCTCCTTTTAATTAGCATCCAAGTTAAATAGTTTCTACGGCAGAATTTTTCTATCAAGAGTCTTCTAAGTTAAAACTGACAGGTGAAAAATATTAGCAATTCCATTTAAAAAAATCCTACTTTTACACTTCTTATTATTCTGCATCACGCAAAAAATTCTTATAAAAATACCTCTCTCAATTTCAGCAGAAAAATTATTCATGAAAAATCCACCATGATTTACGTTCAACAGCCAATAAACAAATTAAATATTAATCATATTAAAAGTTTCCCATGTTACATCGGTTTTCACGAGATTGCATTGTTGGATTGTCCAGTTAACGCTGACCTGCCCCTCCTGTCCCATCCTTTAGAAATTGGAAACATGGAGCGGGAAATGTTTTTAGACGCAGAGGTCAAGTTAGGCTGGTGATTGAAGTCGACTCGAGGGTAAACAATTAGTAAAAGTTAAACATAGATTGGGCCCAAACTCGATGTATGGGGCAGTTCCTTATTTGAGCGTAGATTATAGATAGGTAAGCGTTTTCAGAAGTACTTGAACACAATAGATCAAATACATAAGGGAAAGCCAATCTTAACACTAATATTTTTATCATCTGCCTAGCCTTTTCCTAACTATGTTAGGGTCGGCTTCCAGTCTAACCTGATGCAGCTGAATATCAGTATTTTACATGGAGCGACTGCCTATCTGACCTCCACAACCTAGTTACTAGGTAACACGATACCCCTTGGTAAGACTGGTTGTCAGACTTTTTGGGCTTCTAACTACCCGTTACGACAGTCAAAGATCTACAAATGACAGCCGGGACCAACGGCTTAACGTGTTTTCCGAGGCACGGAGGGGTCTTGGTATGTAAAGATGGTCACCCATCCACAGACCGACCGTGGCAAGCGTAGCTTAACCTGATCGATCGACCCGAGTGGCTGTTATTACTTAGCCACAAGCCCCTCTAATATTAAAACACACTAACTAGCTGACCCCGGCAAACGTTGTTTTGCCAATTATTTGTTTGGGGTGGACAACCCTTATCACTTAGGCGATTCGCACACTGCCCCGCATCACGCAGCGTGGTGCGGGGCGGCCATAGCAAAATGAACGCGCGTGGATGCATTTTCTGTGTGTTGGACTGTGCGTGTTTTCTATACAAACGGATATACTTACAAGCAACGCATTCACGCGCTACGCTGCGTGGTGCGTGACAGTGTGTTAATCGCCTTAGGGGTATGAAAAATAGATAGTAGCCGATTCTCAGACCTACTAAATATGCATATAAAATTTGATAAAAATCAGTAAAGCCGTTTCGGAGGAGTAAGGTAACTAACATTGTGACACGAGAATTTTATATATAAGATCTAACACTCATATTCAAATGAGGAAAAACGAAAATGTTATCAGCCTAGGGTCATTTTTAGGAACTGATCACGGCTGTAGTTAGTGACAAAAGTTATTGAGGATACTTAGATTTTTGATTAAAAACCATACGTGACATAGGCCATTAGCAGCTACAGTTATTCTTGACAAAATTGCCATAGTTGCAATGCTAAGTAAACTTCAGTGACGGTTGGTGGTCTTTTGTAGAATTTAGGATTGCAGTAGGTTGTTATATAAGCAAATAATAGGCCAGACCCAAAAGTAGTGTGACAACTAGATCACCAACGTACAGTATTTCTCTTTTCTTAATATTCGTCGGGAATCATCGCATTTCCGAATACAAACGAATGCTAATTTCCATGTCCATCAATTATTAGAGTTATCTTGTATAATAATTTGAATTCAGAACTAAGTACTTTATTGTTATTTTGTTTAGATCTTCGTGTGAACTATATAGAGCTGTAAAACCATTTTCCTATTCGTCGTGCCTTAAATAAATTACATTAATTATAAGAGTATTAACAACTCTATATATTTCTAAGTCGATTGAGAGCGTCCGGTCTGCACCAAGTGGAAAGGGCAACTGATAGAAATCCGACGACTGACGTAATACGAGGTTTGCCGAGAGACATTTGTACTGCAATCCATGTAGGCCATTTGAGTAGCCCACTGAATGCTTGAGGGCTAACAACATAATAGAGAAACAGCGCTGTTTTTTTATTGAAATGGGTGAATTTCTCAGTAGTAACCCGGAGTCTGGATTCTTACCCGGTTGATGGCAATAGGCTCGCCCCCTATTACATGGGACTTGAACATACTGGGGAGATGTAGGTGTACTTTATGTACACCTCTGTCTAACCCTTCGGAGAATACAGGCGTGATGTTAGGTGAAGTGGGTATACCACATCATTCTAAACAAAACACTGCGCTATACCGTCAATAATCCCATTAACATTGGATAGCAAAGGTTCAACATAACCCCCAAATAGTTGGCATATTTGGTACCGAAATGACACATTGCGGGGCCGAAACGCCGAACTTCGGCGGTGATTCGGCCATGTGATTGTTAAAACTTCGCCGAATGTGGCCGGGTTAGAATGTAAGGGGTTACTGTGGCTGAGCGGAACTGAGGGTTTCTGCCGTGTATTTTGGGAACATATTTCGTAGTTTTTTCGTACGTTGATGAAAATAGTGAATAGGTCGTTTTTGCCCTGTATTGATTTTTTGCTCTCAAAAACGGTGAAGGAAAACATCGTGAGGAAACCGGCATGTCCTAGAACCGAAAATTCGAAGACATGTGACAACTACCAACCCGCACTGGGCCCGCGTGGTGGATTACGGCCCACTCCCTCTCACTGAGAGGAGGCCTGTGTTCCAGCAGTGGGAACATTTATAGGCTGATGATGATGATGATTGCTTTTTTTGAGTGAAAAAAACTGAGGAACCCGTAACATAAAATGTATTAAGGATAGTTAGACAAAGATTATAGGAATCCATTTTATCACTAATTGGCAACCTTACCAATCATTTAAATTATGTTTTGTGTTGTGTAATGTAAATTGTTTTGCATACTATTGTTTAGAATAAATTTTTTTTGTAACTTGAACAGACAGCTGTGCTGCTGGGGAATTTGTTGCGCCACTTCTTCTTCCCAGCTAAAGCACTAGGAAGTGGTGAAGGGTGGGCGTTTTGGGGGACTGTCTTATGTAATTTTGACGTTCGAAAAGTGCTGATTCTCAGCCTAGTTTGAACAAATGACTTTTGAATTTGAATCTGAATCATATACTGCATTGTGTTTACTCTAACGTGATGCTGTTGACATGATACCTATATCAACTTCGTCAACTTAAATCATCATTTGTATAGCCTTTTCTAACTATGTGGGGCTTGTGGCTAAGTAATAACAGCTGCACGGTCGATCAGGTTAAGCTACGCTTGCCGCGGTTGGTCCGTGGATGGGTGACCATCTTTACATACCAAGTCCCCTCCGTGTCTCGGAAAGCACGTTAAGCCGTTGGTCCCGGCTGTCATTTGTAGATCTTTGACAGTCGTTACGGGTAGTTAGAAGCCCAAAAAGTCTGACAACCAGTCTTACCAAGGGGTATCGTGTTACCTAGTCACTAGGTTGTGGAGGTCAGATAGGCAGTCGCTCCATGTAAAATACTGGTATTCAGCTGCATCCGGTTAGACTGGAAGCCGACCCCAACATAGTTGGGAAAAGGCTAGGCAGATGATGTTGGGTTCGGCTTCGAGTCTAACTGGATGCAGCTGAATTCCACTATTTTACATGGAGCGAGTGCTTATCTGACATTCAACCGTTATTGGGTCTAGTTACCTCGTCCCAGATCGTCCCGGTCCTTGTGCCTGGTTGATGCCAATAGGCTCGCCCCCTATTACATAGGACTTTAACATAACTGGCGTAATGTGGGTGTATTCTACACCTCTGCATAACTCTTCGGGGATTAAAGTGTGATGTTATTTTATGTTATGTCAAATTCAAAAGTCATTTATTCAAACTAGGCTGAGAATCAGCACTTTTCGAACGTCAAAATTACATAAGACAGTCCCCCAAAAACGCCCACCCTTCACCACTTCCTAGTGCTTTAGCTGGGAAGAAGAAGAGGCACAACAAACTCCCCAGCAAATCATATTTAATACTCCACTCAAATACTTAAACTGAATAGTTTTTACCAGGACCACAGCACAAAGTCAAAGTCAAATCATTTATTTCAAATAGGCCCATGTATGGCACTTTTGAACGTCAAAAATTACAAAATAATAAAATTGATTCTAGTCGCCCCTTCCAAAAGGTAGTTTTCGTATGGAGAAGAATGGGCAAGAAACTCTACCGTTACTCTTTTAAAATATTTTACAATTGTTTGTATATGTACGTGCATTTGTTAAATAATTATTATATGTGAAGATGATGCACCTAGAATACAATTACTATACCATAATAGGTAAAAAGAATTAAAAATTAAGCAACGACAGGTAATTTAATATGTGATAGATACATGGTGCTCACATATTTACAACATTGTAAAAGTAGACGATTTTCCTAAAATTTTGTAATTAATAAGTCAGTGTGTGAGGAAGTAATCACAGAATGTAAAATCAATGTCATAAAACACAAAATAATAAATTTTACAATTAAATTAGCAACCAGTTTGATTTTGTCTTGATTCTAAATTGTCCTATGGAGCAGGACCAGCATGTTTCCAAGCACTCTTATCTTGGGTATAATCCTCTAATTTGTAATATGCTTGTTTACAAAGTGTACTTTTAATATGAGTTTTAAATTTTCTTTCATTTAATTGCAACATGTCACAAGGTATTTTGTTGTAACATTTAACACAGAACATAAAAGATGTATGTACTTTAGATAATCTGAAAAATGGTTGATCTAGTTTATCTTTATTTCTAGTATTAAAATTATGTCTATCACTTATTTTATTAAAGAGATGTGCACTGCGTAGCAGTAGGTAATGTGCTACGAGCATGCATTTGAACGGCGTAGGCCTTAGGCGTCGCCTACGCCGTAGCTACCGCGTAGGCATTAGGAGCTATACGCATCGGGCGTGGAACGATATGGTGCGGTGCAGTCAGCGTACAGGAGTGATGTAATGTAACCTCATCAACGTAAATATCCTATCGAAATGATCTACGTATAAATCGAGAGAACACACAGTTCTATAAACGTGGAACTATTACAGAAGTCAGTTTGCACGAGTTCACACAAGTTAAGATAACTTGGTTAACAATAAGACCTTGTTCTTGTGAGTTTATTCGTTTTAGTTCATATAATAGTTCTGCTTTATGAGCGTAAAATGGTTTTCTGATAGTGGTGTGGGTCTGGATTTTATGGAATGAATCTGTGTACTTCAAATTTGTGAGTAAAATATAATTGATGTGTTAAATTGAACTAATAATAATAATCAGATAAACTCTGGTTTTATTCTTTTTCAAAACATTTTTCAGTTATAAAACCAATCATACAAATATTGTACAATCTATTTTCTTAATGTTCCTCGGGAATCATCGCATTTCCGAATACAAACGAATGCTAATTTCCACGTCCATTAATTATTAGATTTATCGCGTAAAATAATTTGAATTCAGAACTAAATACTTTATTGTTGTTTTATTTTGATTTCCGTGTGAACTATAGAGCTGTAAAACTATTTTGGTGCTCGGCTGCGTCGTTGCCCCGCAAACCGCTGTGTCCTTTAATCCATTGAATGGTTATATTATTGAGGCTGTCCACCTGGTTAAGACGCTGGTGGCACTCTAATATCAGCCTAGAGTCAACAGTGGGTCTGTTCAGCGCTTGCAGAACTACCAAGCTGTCTGAGAGTATTCGTATCGAATGGTCCTAAACTACCCTGGCCATGATGACTGAAGCAGTAGGAGATATAATAATAATATGTTTATTTGACATAAAAGTACACAGATACAGGTTGACACTTAATTACACGTGGAAATAGCTTGATACAAAATATTGAACAATGACCCCCATGCTAGGAAAAATCTGTGTTACAGGGGTCATCCATTCGTACATTATGGATGTTATAAAACTTACATAAAATTTAGTAATGTGCACTTATGTAAAAAAATAAAAATAAACTAGACTAATTGATTTTGGGGATAAGAAAAAGGGGAAGAAAGTAAAGGGGTTTAAATTCATTATTGACATGGAAAAGGTAGTATCTAATTAATTGCCGGGTGTGTGTTGTATGAGTGGGTGTAGGTGTGTAAGTGTGAGTGTAGATATGTATGAGTGAGTGTAGGTGTGAATGTATGTGTGGGTGCCTGATTTGTTTAAGTTATGGTTTTAGTAATTCTTCGGTGTCGTTATAATTTAGGGTAAGCAGATATTCATATACCCATGCATTCGGCCTTGCGATTGCTGCAATCGGAGTAGTCCTCATGCAGCCCGTGGTCGCCACGTAGGCTAGTCTTTGCATGCGTTGTAGTTTATTGGAGACTGTAACTAGCTGAGTGTGGGGCACCAGACCACGGCTCTGTAAGCGATCATGGGGCAGATCACTGCTGTGTATAGCCACAGTATGATTTTGGGGGATAGGCCCCACTTCTTACCTATCATTCTCCTGCACTGCCAGAAGGTAATGCAGGCCGTGTTTAGCTTATTGTCTAAATGACTACTCAAGTTTAACTTACTGTCTAAAGTGACCCCGAAGTACTTGACCTCATTGGCCATCTGAAGTTCTGTATCGAATAGTTTGGGTAACATGCCTAGTTCAGTTTTAGTGGGGTTCACTGATAGTTCAAATTCTCTGCACCAACTTTCTACGATACGTAGGTAATGCTTGCTGAGTGAGGTTACAGATTGTTCTCGTCACCTTCCTCGAGACAAGGATTGCGAGGTCATCTGCATACCCCATTTTTTTATAGCAGTTGGCATTGAGTTTAGTGATTAAGTCATTAATTACTAGATTCCAAAAAAGGGGGACAGAACCCCTCCAGGGTATACTTTCCACTTAGAGATAAGCTCGCGGCTAAGTAATAACAGTCGCACGGTTCGATCCATCAGGTTAAGCTACGCTTGCCGGGGTTGGTCCGTAGATGGGTGACCATCTTTACATACCGAGACCCCTCTGTGCCTCGGAAAGCATGTTAAGCCGTTGTTCCCGGCTGTCATTCGCGAATCTTCGACAGTCGTTACGGGTCGTCAGAAGCCCGAAAGTCTGATAACCAGTTTTACCCAGTTACTGGATTGTGGAGGATAGATAGGCAGTCGTTCCATGTCAAATTTTACTAATTTTTTCAGCTGCATCTGATTAGACTGGAAACCGACCTCAAAATAGTTGGAAAAAGGCTAGGCAGATTGATAGTGTCTTCACATAAATAGTTAGTTTTAGGTTGATATACCTTCCATACTTACAAACCCTCAGAATAGCAATGTACGTACAAAATATACAAATTTTTTTGGTTGGGAATTTTTAAAATAACTTCTCCCACTCTGGGCGGAGCGGGAGGGCGAGTCAGACTCTTACAGACTAAAACCCACCCGTGTTCCTTCAGTTGCCTGTATGTTGCCAGGGGCCACGGTATCTCTTTCCAACAAACCCGCTATAATATATACCTAAGGAAAACACAAATAGAATTTCTGAAACATTCTACTTTGTCCTTTTTCGTCTAATACTAGAACCCAACCTTCACAGCTTGTTTATTTTTGGTTATAAGTCCTTGAATAAGACAAGACGCTATTGTATCAAATAAAAACTTGTTTTTGGTTCCCAGCAACCAATTCTAAGCGAGGAACTACCAAATATTATATTGTATTGTATTTTTTGTGAAGAAAATTGGGCTCATGCTGAGCATGTGGTCCTGAGTTTGATTACAAGGTCAAAGTGTTATTGTGTTTTTGCAGCCCAAAGTCTAGATTTGTGTCCAGTTGATGGCAATAGCTCGCCTCCTATTATAGTCCGAGCAATCCACGACGACGCGCCCCACTCCGCGATTACTGTGCTGTAAGCTAAACTCTAGTACGGCGCGGAGCGGAGTAGGGCGCGTCTTCGTGGATTGCGCGGATGGGACTTAAACATAACTGGCGAAACGTGGGTGTACTACAGCAATTGTAATGTTGTTATGTAAAATTGGGTCAGCTTTGATTTTGTCACTGTTTTTTGGAAGAGATATTCTATTTAGGTCTCGAATAATAGTATAAGGGAATAAATGTTACCATTAGGTTTGGGTATTGTTCATAGTTGATTGTTCTTTCGAAAACAGCCTTCTTTTGTTTTTCGTATAGATACATAGAATTTTCTTGTATTCGGAAACAAGAGCGCTAGGTTTTTGGTTATGCCTCAAATGTTACATACAAAACAATACGCGTTTTACGAATTTAATCTTTATTAGTTCCTAATCATGTCTAAATGAAAGGTGTCGGGAACGTATTTTCTCAGTGGTGACCGTAATATAGGTACAGACCAGTTTCTTTTGTCAAATTTTTGTATGAAAATGGAGTCTAAAATAATTTTTATTCCACTTTTACAACATATTCAAAATATTTTTCTTTGTGTTCTGATTCCCACGCGGTAAATTCTGCCTAAATGCTTTGTGACTATAGTCTCCCTAGGTACCGGGTACTCTGGTCGAATCGTTGAAATTAATAACAAAGGAAAATAAACTCTAAAATAATGTTATCCCACATTGACAAAATATTTTGCTTTGTCAACAGATTCACACGTGGTCAACCGTAAACTGGTTGACGTACCCCAGTTCGAGAGACCCATCGGCAACCATACGTTCCACATCGGGAAGGAGGCTCTTCTCGGTTGCTCTGTCATCAATTTGGGGAAGCATAAGGTAAGTGGTCATGACCTGGCTCTTCGATATTTTTGTAACATACAGTTGGGCCATACTAAATGGTTACTGTCGCCTATAATCTTCACTTACAAAGTTTTGCAAGTAAATAGTGTTGGACTTGATGTTTCAAATAAAACATTCAATATTTAGTAATAATAATCAAATATATTTTAAATACTTCCACTTGGAGCACTTTACACTTCGAAAGCTGAACGATAACTGACTAGTATTTCTGGTACGACACAAAACTATGTATTATGGTAAAGCAGTACGGAGCATCAAGCGCCATCTGTTGACGGACGTTATAATATGCACTGCTTTACCTTTGGGCGTATAGGTATTATTAATATGGCAAAACTGCTGGATGTATCTACTCAAAATAAAATTGTTTGGACTGTTGAATAAATTATCTATCCCTGTACGGTTTCCATTTTGCCATTTTAATACCACATAAGTTATTTATTTACAAAGATAGTTAAAATTTGTGTTGAAATATTTTATCATGACTACTTAACCGGGCTTTCCCGTTGGTGCCTTAAGCTACTACACTTAAAACCTCCAGCCAGGGGTTATTCAACCATGCTAATTAAAACTAGGTGAACGCTCGCTAAGGGCACCCCCTGTGGGGTACGAACCTCGGCTTAGGGCGTCAACCGGAGGGAGGACATCAAGGATGGGACGGGCTGGATCAAAGTTTTGATCATGATTATTAGTCGGGGAATTTAAAGCTACGTGCTCAGGTGCAATAACTGCTGGCACCTCGTTATCGAGCAAGAGTTGGGGGGGAGTATCATTTACTCGGGGACGCAGTCGCGATCGCAAAGGACCTCGGCGGCGAGGTTGGAATGACGGGAGGCGTCTGTTTTTGTACACTGTGCTGGTTTCCCTACTGCTCTCCTGGAGGAGAGTAATGGGGTCGTCAGGGTTGGTAAGGATTCGCTTAGGGCGGCGAGTTCGATTGACACTAGAGAGAGTGTAACTAGTGGCCTCGACAACCAGAGGGTTGCGATGTTTGGCGGCAATATCGAAGTAACGCTTGGAAGAGCGTTTGAAAAATTGGTGGATGGTGGGGATTTTTAGGTCGAGACGGAGGATCTCATTCCTAACAAACCAGGGGGCTCCTGAGGCCTTCCGAAGGCAACGGTTCTGTAATGTCTGCATCTTATGGATGTGACTGGGTCTTGCTTGTGCAAAAACAGCACCCGCATAGGTCATGATTGGGCGAATGCACGTTGTGTAAATACGCAATTTGCACCGTAGTGACAAAACGAGTAATCACGATACTATCTTTGTATGGAAGAATGACCGACTATTAAATCTACAAGGAAAATATACAGCATGCGGTATGTTTATTTTTTCCATGTAATAAAATATTTTAGTCAAACTGAACTCCATAAAATCTTCTCAATTTGCTTCTTCATAACCCTATCCTACATTAAAAGTTTAATGAGCATCGCGTCTGAGACATTAATTTGCTGGATGTTGGTCATTACGGGATGTTTATGGGCAGGTAGCTCGAATTATGGCCACCATTAGGTTCTGACGTTACCTGGGGTACTTGGATGGTAATTGTGCTATAGGTATAGAGAAGGAATTTTATA
This sequence comes from Agrochola lychnidis, assembly GCA_963680765.1. Taxonomy (NCBI): domain Eukaryota; kingdom Metazoa; phylum Arthropoda; class Insecta; order Lepidoptera; family Noctuidae; genus Agrochola; species Agrochola lychnidis. The sequence goes on from OY796864.1 coordinate 5,875,501, forward strand.
TAGGATTGTAACTTATATAGCACAGACTCCAAAACAAAAAAAAAAAAACAGCCTAGCCTTTTCCCAACCATGTTGGGGTCGGCTTCCAGTCTAACCGGCGGCAGCTGAATACCAGTATTTTACATGGAGCGACTGCCTATCTAATCTCCACAACCCAGTAACTGGGTAATACGATACCCCTTGGTAAGACTGGTTGTCAGACTTTCAGGCTTCTGACGACCCGTAACGACTGTCAAAGATCCACAAATGACATCTGGGATCAACGGCTTGACGTGCTTTCCGAGGCAAGGAAGAGTCTTTGGATGTAAATATGATCACCCTTCCACGGACCAACCACGGTAAGCCGTGCGGCTGTTATTACTTAGCCCGAGCTCCTACAAAGGGTCACCCAAATATAAATTGTCCTTTGCGGGAGTCGAACGCGCAGATCGTAATTATATTCCAGGAATATATGTAGCTCAGCTGCTGCAGCAAAATTCCAACAGTCAATTCGAATTTCTTGGTACTGTGATCATTTTTATTGCAGTAAACTTGAAACTCTATTCACTTCTGTATACGCAGAAAAAAACACAATTTTGAAGTTGAAACTGAGTTCCAGCTAAGAGTGTAGATACAAAAATAAGTTTCAAAGTAGTTTAATTGGGGTCTAGGGGGTCTTGCGACAACTAGACTGTGTGGACATGACACGATCGGGTAAAGTGTTATTAGGTTTTCCGTCTGGAATTTCTCAGTAGCAGCCCGGAGTTTGAATTTGCGCCCGGTTGATGGCAATAGGCTCGCCCGCTATTACATGGGACTTAAACATAACTAGCGAAATGTGGGTGTACTTTAGGTACAGTTGACAAAAATTAAGCATGCAAGCAGTTAAGAAAATATTTCTGCGGCAGCGCAGCTAGTGACAAACCATACCCCTTCCTGGTTTCGCCCAATTATAGACAATATGCATTTGTTTCTGTGAGTGTCAAACTTCTAGACATCATTATATTAATAAAATAAAAAATTAAATTAATTTAATTCAGACTATTTTTGTCCATATTTTGTTTGTACATATTACATTCTCTTAAAACTATGTTACTAATGACGAAATCAATTAATACGTTTGGGTAATATAATATAATACTCGAAATAAATAATCGAATGTAAATTAATATAATTGAAAATGAATTAAAATTTAAATAAATAATTGAAAATGAATAGAAACAAGATTGAAATAAATAATTGAAAATGAATTGAAACAAAATCGAAATAAATAATTGAAAATGAATTGAAACAAAATTGAAATAAATAATTGAAAATTAATTGAAATAAAATTGAAATAAATAATTGAAAATGAATTGAAATAAAATTGAAATAAATAATTGAAAATAAATTAATATGAACAGAATTAAAATACGTTTCGAGCATCCTATTGGTTAAAACGCATGAATCGAGTCGTAAGCCGTGCTATGCGATTATCGCCTTAAAGGTGAGCTTGCGATCGTGATGTTATATAATAATATTATGTTAACTGTTAGTTTGAATAGATTTACTCAGCTATCCTCAATACTACATTCTTAAAGAACCGTTACTCTAGAAAACAAGGATAATTACCCTCTCCCTAAAAATTACCCTAATTTCGCAAACGGCTTTTCTAACACGGCTTTATTTTCAGTAAGTACGTACCTACTGTAACTGAAAACTTTTCGCTGTCTCCCCTACTGTCTTAATTATAATAAAAGTAATTACCATGGAGTGCTATTTTCCTTAATTGTGTACTGCGGTATTGTAATTTAATTAATTGTATTTTCTTATAAAGACTGAAGTTATTTGAGGGCTCGTGTTTTGTATAATTTTTCATGTGATTGGTTTTACTCCCAATAATTAGGATGAGAATCTATACCGTCTTATTATGTACCCAAACCAATACGTAAACTTGCCAACTGACATAAAGTTCTTAAATAAGTAGACTCGGATCTAAAATCAGTTTTTTTGATTATAACTTTAATTCATAAAAAAAAGGATTGTGTGGTTTTATGAAACCACGGTAAAAGTGAAACTTCTATAGGCGTCGCCATATTGGTTTTGGCTGCTCTGACGAGCGCCTTTTACTTTATCCCTACTCCGCGGCCGACCGTCACGCGACATGCAACACACAGACGAAAAAGTTTGAGACGATGTAATGAAAGTTTCACTTTAAAAAATAAAAGTCTAATTCAGACCAAATAAAAAACCAAAACATAACGCTGCGAACAATACAGTGAAGCATGCCAAAACTACACCTCCACTCTATGTATACACGCTCTCACGCACACATTTACAACCATTTACAATCAAACTACACCTCACTAAGTGCACACATATTTGAGAAACTAGCCTCACGTCACTGTTGACAGCGCTCTGTTTTGGTTTTTTATTTGGTCTGAGAGTTCAAAATACAAAAAAAAAAAAACGTTTGTGATAAGACGATTTGTGTTTTGGGTGGATTTTGACCAAGGCGATATTCTCGTCTGCCACCAGACATTGGATGACGCGGCGACGGGGTTTGTTAAATCAACGTCAGTGGGCCTGCCGAAGACCTGAAGAATTTAGGTACAAAACAAAAAGGATGCTTTTTTTTTCCTCTTAATAAATTGCAGTTTGCCCTTAATTGTTTGTTCATTTTGTTATTTCTCGTGTTTATATTTTTTTTGTGTTTAACATAACCTACGTACGTATGTGTGTCACTTTTTAGTTTGTATATTGTTCCGTACAACGCCTTGGGAGTATATTCTGTACCTAATGCATGAAAACTTAAATAAATCTTAAAATCCTGATCTTTATGGTTGTATTTTCATAATCCACGGAATATTCTGCTTAAAAATACACGGTTTTAAATAACATTTTGTTATAAAAAGAAAATAATTATCATTCATTAAAGTGAACTTTGAATCTAAATATTCTTCGTAACTTTAGTACTAATTCTTGTCTTGTAATTTCATGAAAGGCTTCATGTAGTTTTCTAAGAGCCTTGCTCGGATTCTATTTCGTCTAGATATAGATAGCAGCGTAATTACTGAGCTCAGTTAATTAATGTAGCGTATAAGAAAGTGCAAGCTTACTACGGCTGGCATAATCAGATTTTATGTTCTAGAAAATTTCTTGATAATTAACGAAGAAACTAGTTCTTCATGAAATAAGCTTGGGTATTTGAATTTTAATGCAAAAGTTTCTTCGTAAAGCCTTATTTAGCGACCGAGACAGTGTGCACATTAGAAACAACAACCATTTTTAGGGTTCCGTACCTCAAAAGGTAAAAAATGGAACCCTTATAAGATCACTCTCTTATCCGTCTGTCCGTGTGTCACCACCAATTTTCTCAAAAACGGGTGGACCTAGCAAGTTAAATTTTATATCAGATATTGAAGTTTATAGTTCCTATTAGGCGTATAAAAATCAAGGTCCTGAATAAACACGATAAAAAGATATGGGCAAATTTAGATTTTCGCGAAAACTTGTGGGTTTCTTGTAGGTTTTCGACGTAGTACTTACCACGTCGAAAACCTATATGGTAGTTCCCGTTGACCTAGAATCACGAAATTTGGTAAAAAACAAGGTCTTATAGCACAAATAAAGGGAAATATCTGAAAAATAAAAAAGTTGAAAATTAAGGTAAATTTTGGTACTTACAAGTTTTCGCGAAAATTTAAATTTGATCATATCGTTTTACCAATAAAAATGATACCATTTTTATTATGACGGTATAATAGGTAGGTACGGAACCCTCGGTGCGCGAGTCCGACTCGCTCTTTACCGGTTTTATTCTTCTATTATAATAACACTAGCGACCCGCTCCTGCTTCGTACGGTTTTTACGACTTAACAAAACACCGAGATTTTTTAATTATAAGTAACTTTAATAGTAACGTAACAAACACATAAACCTTTCGGAATAAATTCTCTAAACGATGGTGAAAACATCATCAAAATCTGTTAAGTGGTTTAGAAGAACAACGCGGACATACAGACAAACGCGAAAAGCAACTTTAATTTATAATATGTATAGATAACATCACGCCTGTAATCCCCGAAGGGTAAAGCAGAGGTACAGTATACTCACACCCACACCTACATTTCGCCAGTTATGTTTAAGTCCCATGTAATAGGGGTGTACCTATTGCCATCAACTGGGCACAAATCCAAACTCCGGGGAGCTAGTGAGAAATTCCTGATGGAAAAACCCAATAACACTTTGCCTAGGGCCTCATACTCAGCATTAACTGACTAGATCAACGAGGCAGTTCGAAATAGTTCGTAGAAAAGTCAAAATTATGAAACACATGCGATGATTTTTTGTGCTGCTCTGTATCTGTCTACTATTTCTAGCCTTGCCACAAATGAATACAGATGGTTTACTCCACAAAATCATTTAAATAAAAAGTCAAGTCAAGAGCGAGTCGGCCTCGCGCGATACCTTTATTCGTCAGAGAATTTTAATACTGCACAGAGCCGTGTAGAATATTGCAGTTTTAGGTCAGCGCCACCTCTTGACCGATAGTGGAACTAATGTAATTTAAGTTGATGATTTCTGAAAAAGTGTGCTATTTGGAGACATCGTTTTATTTTTTCTGTCATCTTTACATAAACTTCTATCACCTAGAATAATTTCAGTTTTTTTTCTATGCAAACTTTGGAGGAACGGTATTTTTTACATTTTTTCCTGAAAAGTCGAAAACTAACAGGATTAAAAAAAAAAAAATTACACAATGTGCAAATAGCGCTCTTTCATATGATACCGGCGATGCCCTAGTAGCCCCACTACGAATTTTTAAGACACCCGTTCAGTCTCTGTTGCAAAAAAAATAAACATATTTTTATTTCTTTCTTAATTGGACGTAGATTAGCAGAAAAGACTCAACCCACACTATGGTCAAAAATGAAAAAGGTCCTAATGGAACCAACCTTTAGGTCCTTTTTAATTTTTTACCATAGTGTGGGTTGAGTCCTTTTTGCTAATCTACGTCCAATTGTAAAATAGTTGGGCAAACGTCATCTAAAACTATTCCAAATTTCAAGTTGATAGCATTAGTAGTTCTTGAGATATCTGGCTGTAACAGACAGACTGAGTCGCACCATAAGGGTTCCTTTTTACCATTTTGGTACGGAACCCTAAAAAGCGACTTTTGCAACGAAAGAATAAAGTGCAGTTCAGGTCGCACAGCGCTAATTACCAACAGTTATATTCACCTAGAGTCCTAGAAGTTGCCTCACTTTCTATCGCGTAACTTTTATATCTTCTGACTACGTTACACTCACTGAATTGGCCCGACAAGACGGGCCCGCCGCGTACTTGTAGCTTCATACCTAAAATGCGGAGTGAATAATCTGTATTCATTTGTGGCTCGACCTCCAGTTTTTTATCGTTGATATGATTATCAACATCTTCATTAAAGGTAAAGGCGCCCATTTACGTATCCTACTAATTATATTATAAATGTGAAAGTTTGTATGTTTGGATGTTTGTTACTCAATCATGCAAAAATGGCTGAATTGATTTGGATTAAATTTGGTACACAGATAGTTAGTAACCTGTTAAGCTGTGTTGTTACCCTGTAAGTAGTTTATAACCTGGATTAACATGTAGGATTTTGGATCCCGGTAAACGCAGCTGAAGTCGCGGGCAGACGCTAGTTTAGAATAATTCTCATTTTCAAAACCGCACTCACCCTTGTTTTTGACCTCCACACAAAAAGGTGCTCTTCATACATTAATTATTGTGTAACCTTACACACTTATAAAGCCACAGTATAATAAAGTAACAGTATTATATCTCGGCAGTGACCTTGAAATAATTACCTACCACCGCTCGGTAGATAAACCAAATCAAAAATCAAATCAAATCATATCAAATCATTTATTTCTTTACAAAAATGGGTATAGTACATAGGTGTTATTATAATAAGGTTCTCCATATTTTACCGTTACGTGGGCATGCAAAGGTTTACAATTCCAAATAAAAAATAGAAATATGCAGATCCCGTCCGTGCGTAACTGCCGCGCACTCGAGATTGTTGCATGTTGGTGTACAGTGAGATTTCAAAGCGCGTCGTTTTGGCCATTTTCTATACTGTGTTTTTTTTATACTGTGGTAAAGCAAAGCAAGCGTGAAGTGGGTAGGCTATATAAATCGTAATGAAGAGACAACTTACTTTTGTTTATTTACTCGTCTGCGTTGACTTAGACGACATATTTGTACATCATTCTTGGAATAAATTGGATATGTTAATGAGAATTCGCATAAACACTAGTTTATAAACATCATTTATTATTTCTGTTTTCGTTGTGGGTTTCACGACATGAAAAATTGCTTATGTTCGTGGAATCTATTCGTATGGAAAATTAATATAAAGACGATTGAGAGACGTGTAAAAGTAGTTTACAGGTATGAGGGTGTAAAGTTCACTCATCCTTTATAGAAAAGGGAGGATCCTCCGACCAGACGGGTGTCGTGTCTGGCGGGCAACTGCCTAACGATTGATGTCGGGGAAGTTATATTTATCGTGTTCGCGCGGTAAACTCTAATTGCGCGATGCAGGGTCTTTGATGCGTAGTTCGCATGTGGCAATGAAGATGCCGCCACAGTGGAAAAAAAGTGGAGGCACTCCGGGAGTGGCAACAGAAGTGAAAACTTGAACAAGATCGCCTTGGTGGAAGAAAAATACTTACATAGAGCATTGGGCCGTAACCTTATCTAAATAAAGAGCACAATCGTGTTTAAAAAATAAAAATATTTCCGAAACCCATAAAGTAAAAATACTTGCATAGAACATTCATCCGTAATGTAATATAAATAAAGAGCATAAGCGCGTTTACAAAACCTTTAAAGTAAAAATACTCGCATAGAACATTGATCCGTAACGTAATATAAATTAAGAGCACAATCGCGTTTACAAAAATGAGGTGTCGTTATGGTGTTGCGAAATCAATGGTTTAGTCCCATCTCAAAAATGCCCAACGTGCTTAAAGAAGTTTTCACTTCAATTACACGTAATAAAAATGTAATTTCGGGAGTCAGTTTTCATGTCGTCCACAATACGTCGTATGGTTCACTAGGTACTTATTTAAAACTACTTACAAGAACTGGTGGAAAAAACACGCTTTTAACAAAGCCGTCACTAAACTTGTACTCCCCGACATTGTGAGCATTTTTTTGTACAGGACCATACCAAACCACACCTTTTTATTGAAAAAAAAAAAAAAAATGTTAGGACGTTCAATATTTCCGTAACCAGAAGGTTTCCCTTCAAACTTTTTTTTTTAATAAGAATAGTTTTATTGTTATAATAACTTTTTTTTTGGGAATGTCCTCTCGCATGTCAACCTAGGAGGTTGTCAGCTGCTTAACCGGACTTTTCTGCCGCAATAAATTAAGGCCTCCAGCCAGGACATAAAACTTATAGACTAACCGACTGCACGCTAAGGGCACCCCCTGTGGGGTACGGAGTTCCGCTTAGGGCGTCGCTGGGAGAGGACAAGCAAGGGACAGGCATGATCGGATTAAATAACTTTAAAAACCCCCATAACTCTTATATCGTTGCATGCACCCATTAGAACAATGTTGTGCGTAAGTTACATTGCGCGCTGCAATAAGCAACGATTTTTTCACAAAAAAAAAAAATGGCACTCCGGGAGTGCCGACAAAAGTGAAAACTTGAACAAGATCGCTTTGCTTGAAGAAAAATACTTGTATAGAACATTGGTCCGTAACCTTATCTAAATAAAGTGCATAATCGCGTTTACAAAAAATAAAAAAAACTTCCGAAACCTTTAAAGTAAAAATACTTGCAAAGAACATTGATCCGTAACGTAATATAAATAAAGAGGCACAATCGCGTTTACAAAAATGAGGTGTCGTCACAGTGTCGCGAAATCAATGGTTTAGTCTCATCTCAAAAATGCCCAACGCGTCTAAATATGTTTTCTCTTCAAAAATAAAAGTGATTTCCGAGCAATATATGTTACTCAGTGTCACGCAGTTAGATGTACAGAAAGCGTAGATAACGGTTACGTGTTGGTTCTTGTTATACTCTGTATTTATATCCTCTAAATTGTCAGCAGTGATAGCCTAGTGGTGTGACCGCAGACTGCCAAGTCATAGGTCTTGAGTTCAAACCCAAGGCACGCACCTCTGACTTTTCGGATTCATTTGCGTATTGTATGATTATCACTTGCTTCAAAAACGGTGAATCAAACATCGTGAAGACAAACATGCCTGAGAGATATTTCTCGACGGTATGTGAAGCAAAGTCAGAGGCCCATGGGTGGCATAAAAACTCTGACACCAGGTTAGTCACTAACCATACTAAAAAGAAAGAAGATCTCCTAAAATAATCCCCCATTTAAGCCAACTCAAGGCTTCACTAAAATACATTAGGCCACAATAATTCACCACTACATTTTCCTAAAAAATCCTGACTCTAAGTAGAAAAAACCTTTTCCATTTATATTTATTCGCGCCGCCAGAAACTTACGTAATTAAAGGGCGTGCGTTAATCTCAATTGCTTGGGCAAATGCATACGGCTTATAAACTGGGGTTGGCACGAGTGTAAGTAGATATTTAATTATGAATTTCGTACTAGCCTCATTTGGCTCTGATGTATATACGTAATTTAAACCCGGAAATCTAGGTAATGGAATTTTGGAATAGGTGTAGTTATAAGAATTGGGTGTTAGAATATTCAATGCCAGACTTTGAACTCACAATTAATAGGACCTTTCTACCTTATTATGTCTGATGCCTGAAGATGAGTAGATGAGTGTACTTGACATAGAGGGAAAGAAACCGAAAAAACTCAAAAGTTGACATTGCGGGAATCGACGTATACTATTTTTATCTCACGAAGCGACGCGCGCTTTACTTGTGGTTACCGAATGTATAAAGACGCTGTTAATGTTAAAATAAGCACATTGTCTTGGTACCGTCCGAGACAATGGTGAAGTCGGAAGTGTGTGTGTGTTATGTGCTGACGCTACTCATCTTCACGCATACATTCACAGCATTTTATACACTTGGTTACCACAAGTAAAGCGCGCGTCGCTTCGTAAGATAAAAATACTGTAGAGGGAATTATTCGTTAAAATAAAGTAAGTAAATGATTATTTTAGTAATGGAAAATTGTTCTTGTATTAAGCTATGTTACTCTTGATAAAAATAGGAGATGTAAAAGGCATCCTTTGAATCAGTACGTAATAATGGTAAGTAGAAAGAAAGGGCGGCGTGGGATAGATTTTACGAAGGGTGGGTTTCAATGTGTAAGATAAAATATTAATGTACAGAATTTATGTAGTAGGTAAAGCACGATGAATCACTGTGTATACTGGTATTGTTGCAAGATCCTCGTGAATATACCTGAATGTGACTGAGGTGTTTAAATCATTGAAACTCGTTTTTTTAACCAACCATGACGGGGAATTTCTTGGCCTTCATTTCACCTGATAATAAGTGATGATCAGGCTGAAGGTAGAAGCGAGCTTCACCCGGAATCCTCAAACAGAGGAATTGCTATCTTACCTCTAACTGCCGCAATGCAACAAACCTGTTAACATTGTTGTTATGGTGACAGACTTAGATAAGACGGTGGCCACGCGGACTTTGAACAAGTCCTACCACCAGCAGAAAATTTTGCCCCTGCTGGAAACCAACCCGGGATCTCGGTTAGAGACAGGTGGTCTTACCATTAGTCCACAGAGGCGGTTTCTGATCTTCGATTTATGAAAGGTAAAGGTATAAGGTATACACCTATAAGTTTATTTTTGTGTTGCCTTACTCTAACTGATTTACGAACATTAGGGGTAACTTACATTTGTTACCGCTAATCAGTTAGGGCGAATTTCATCAAATAAATTGAACGTGATCAGCGCATAAACCACGTTTAAGAGCTGTCAAGTGTCAGTGTCATTATTGTCTGTGGAATATTGACACTGACAGCTCTTTTTTTTAATTCTATTTTAATTTGGGACTTTTATAATCGCAATGCGTATGACAGTCCCATCATACCCTAAACAAATAGTAACAAATCACATTGCTATGGATTACATTTGGGCCATAAACCTGAACAGACTCTTCGCATCATCACCATTTGGTTGAGATAGAATTTTATGAAATGTGCCTAAATCAAGTCGGTTCAACCTCAAGGCCCCAAACACATCATTTCTATCAGACTCATATCGAACACAGTCCATCAATAAGTGATGTAAGTCTTCCACAACTCCACACAATTAGGCGAGTTAATTTTTTTCATCATGAATGCAAACTTATTACATGGAATGTGTCCAGATCTGAGTCTTGACAGCTCTTGAACGCGGTTTAGATGTGCTGATCGCATTTAGTTTCAGTCGTGAAATTCGCACTTAGAGTGCAGTTTAACTTGCTAATCTTAATTAACTTGCTAATCTACAAATTATCTGGTTAAGTCCGTTAAAGTGGAAAAAAATGTTTCGGTTCTTACATTATCTAGATAATCTCTAGACTAACGACCAAGTATACGTTTATGTTAATAAAACAGGTTCTTTGCTTGAATAAAACATTCGTATTCATTGTAATTAATTGTTAAACGCATCAAGAATAGTCTATAGGAGTAGGCGGAAACTACATAATGTCACCTGCTACGATCCTTACATACTCCTTTTGCCTATATATATTAATATACATATATACAGGTTCTTAGTAGAGAGTGGTTATTAGTAGAGACCGCATTATATGCAACATAAAAAGCTTGTTATATGCATGAAAAATGCTTGAAATATGCACGAAAATTGGCAGAATATGCGAAATTAAATTATACGTTTTAGGAACCCAAACAAAGAAAAAAGTAAGTTTTCATTTTTTTTTTCAAAATCTGCATACAATTAGTAAATTATCCTTTGATAGGCGATAATAGGTTCAGTAACATTCCATGACATTAAAATTATTTAAAAAAATTGTGAACGTAAACAATCAAATGTTCAGTGGTAAGATTGTGTCTTCGATCATTTAAAATATTTTTGTAGGTAGAAAATTCGCGATATTATCACTTTTAGCGCATTTCGGAACGCAGGGTCAGTGCACTGCACTCGGAAAAATATTATAAATATACCGATAATATGCATCATAACTAGATCTTAGGTAAAATATGCTATTACCGCTGAGGATGGCTTAAATATGCAAATGCATATGAAAATGAAAATACATATATGCAAATGCATATAATCCGGTCTCTAGTTATTAGTAATTTGTGAGTAATTTGATGTTTTAGATATATAAAATGACAAATGACTCGGAAATTGTTGACATTTGCATGGGGTCATGACGGATCATTTGGTTGCAAATTACCTCTCCTACATCCCCTTAACAGATTGCTAACATTATAACCAATAACCCTGGTATAATGTAGTCAAATCTCATCTTGTCTGCTCTGATTGGTTGACCAAAATAAAAATAGCCAATCAAATCATTTGTTATGAGGGTAACGGATGAATACTCAATAGGCTTTCAGAAACGGTGGGTTAAATCTGTCAGCTGTGTTTTTCCTGGGTTGCGTGTTTTGTTTGCCGTGTTTAGAAAATGTACGCTATAGGCAACAAAAAGCGTTTTATCGCGTATTTTTACGCTTTGTGTTGACAGTACAAGATACATTTCCTTTGTGTTATGGCAGTATTTTTTGCAGAAGACGTCCATGAAAGTATGGTTTAACTTATTTATTAACTGTTTTTTTAACCGACTTCCAAATAGGAGAAGGTTATATGTTCGTAGCGTGTTTTTTTTTTAATGTATTTCCGCCGATTTCTCCATCATTTGAGGACCGATTTTGAAAATTAGTTTTTTGTTTGAAAGGGTATGCTCTCAAATTGGTTCCATATAAATTTTATTAACTTTGCTTGGATAGTTTTTGAGTTAGCTACAAAATACGTATTTTTTCCCCACTTAGTATGTAGATGATATGATAAGTTGGTAGCAGTTAGTAGTATTCGAATGTGTGTGGGGTAGGTACCACAATTAAAAACTGAAAAATAAAAACTTTTTACAAAAAAAAAAAAAACAACTGACTTCAAAAAAAAAACAGTACAAAGTGAAAAATAACTTTTAAATTCTTTGTTATTCTTCTTTTATTTTATAACAAAAATGTTACATTATGATTACAGTACCTCAATCTAAGCCTTTTCCCAATTATGTTGGGGTCAGCTTATAGCTTACGGCTTATTATGATTACAGTACCTACGTATTTAAAATGAATAGGAAAAAACAAAACAGGCCATTTTCATTTATCCTTTTCATCTATCGTATAAAATAACCCAAGCAACAAACACTGAATTCTATTTTAAATTCAAAACTCATGTCTCTACAAACGGTTTCACAAAAAAGGACCTACAACAAAACTCCATGACAATAAAAAAGAATATACGAGCGTAACTATAAAACACATTTGTAGCTCCCCGGAGCAATATAAGCTCTGTACAAACATCATAAATTTCAACGCACACATTTTCCTAAATGAAGAATTTGAATCACGCACAGGCTCCAAATTGATTTGGTACTCGTCAACCACCACATTTAAATCCTCGGTCACGTTCTGTTTTATTGTGAGCCAAAAGTTACAATGGGTCGGCACGAATAGTAATCTTTGGGTGGGAGCCGTTATGTAATTCTTGAAAATTGCTGCTACCCTGACTCGGGCCGAGAGTGTACGAATCAGAGTTTGCAGCGCTCTGTGTTAAGGAATTTGGTTGCGGCTTTGAGTAAATTTGAGTACCATGAAGCCGTTTATTATGTTATTATGTTGTACGTTGACTTGAAAGAGCATGGCAGTTGAGAGTATGTCATGCTCACTTAAATGTCTCGCTGATGGTGGCGAGTGTGTTGGATCATTCGGTTCCCTACAAAATGGTTCGAGCTGTATAGTGTTGATCCACACGTCATATTCGTGAACGGGCGCCGTTATTTGTTGATACTGGTCAGACATCTCTTATTTGCCAGAGCTTATTTTTTAATTGCTTTGATTATTTTTTGTAAATTGTTCTCACATGTAGAAGCAACAAGAATAATGTACCCAGGATTTTGTAATATCAAGAATATATAAAAGAAGTGTTTTGGAGTTTCTTGCCCGTTCTTCTCCATGGAGATCTACGTTTTGGAATGGGCAACTAGCTTTAACTTTCTGACCAACTGACCGACTCTTTGACAATTCAAAAGTGCCTGTAAAAGGTTAAATTGAAATAAATGCTTTGAGTTTTACTTTAATAAGTGTAACTTTTTTTGGAAATGTACACAAAAATATTTTTTTCTAAAGATAATTATAAAAAAGTATGGTGAACGTGGCCTAAACTTTATTTATTATTCAAATGAGAGAGCGTTTGCCAAAAAACAAAGTTAATTTGAAATCACCTTTTTTGCAGCCGTTAAATTCCTAACTGATCATCAAAAAGTACCTACTGCAACAAGATACAATTTGGAATCATGTTGCCAAAATTACCGCACTAAAATTCAAATTATTCCAATTACTTCAAACATAATTTCGATGAAATTTCGAATTTAACGCTTAGCCATATTATTACAACGGATATCATTTGACATTAATTAATACCCCTTTAATCCCATCATAAACACGGTATGAAACCTTTTAATGAAACGTAAATATCACCTAATAAAGTATACCATTTCGCACCACCTAATATATCTTTATGAGTTCGTATAATCTTTAATATGCAGCCGGAAATATGATTATCATCTCATACAAACACGGTGTTATTATACGCGACCCGATATGCGATAGTGATGGGACATGAGATTGCTTTTCTATGCGAATTATTCGATGTTAGTCGATTTTGTGGATCGGGGACAGTGCGGCCCAATTTCGTGGGTATATTAAATCTGGAAAGTTAATCTGGTTGAGTTTATACTCTTCACAAGTTATCTAATACATATTAGTTTAGGAATTACACGAAGTTGAAGAATTTAATCAAAATCAAAAGTCATTTATTTAAACTAGGCTGAGAACCAGCACTTTTCTAATGTCAAAATTACATAAGACAGTCCCCCAAAATGCCCATCTTTCACTATATTTCCTAGTGATTTAGCTGGGTAGACGAAATGGCGCAACAAACTCCCCAGCAGCACAGCTGTCTGTTCAGTTAGAGAAAACTTGATTCTATACTAAAAACTATTACTACTCTACTCTACTTGATTCTTGATTCTACTCCACTTGATTCTTCTTTTTCATTTAATATAATTTGTAAATGTGTATGCTTATTCTAATAATAATATGAGTCTATGTTACTCGAATTAAATTATTTGAATTTATACAATAGAACAAAAGTATTGTTATTTTTGCTACCCATCAAATAATATCCATTTTGTTTGATATAAAAATCTGTTATTAATCTGGTATTTTTACACACAACAAATAATACAATTAGCAAGAAATTTGAAAATCTTCTCGGTTAGGAACATTAATACAAACCTCGACTAAATTATTCGACTAAACTAAGCCAACCATTCCCATCTCTTAACACCCGTTAATTATATACGTTTGTACAAGGGGCTTTCTTTATTAAATGCAGATATAATTAGTAACATTAATGTCAACAGTAAAATAAGAGACAAAATTAATTTCAAGAAAAGCGGCACCGCCTAGGAATACCTGCGTTAAGAGAATTTTGTTTTGTTATTGTCGACGAGAAACAATGAGAATGGCTGGTAAAGAGTCTTAGATAGTACGTTTTGGTAATTTCAGGCTTGTATTGTGCCATTATTTTTTAAGGCTTTTGGATGGCGTTTACTGACGCAAATCATAACTTTCTAGACTAAGAAACATAACTTTAATATCACCAGTTTCGTATGGCTCAAGCACTTTGTTTCGTAAGGTACGACCAGTTTGATTCGTACGGCTCGACCAGTTTGTTTCGTACGGCACGACCAGTTTTTTCGACCATTGCGGTCAGAAAAGCATAAACCAATAGCTCAATCAATGTTCCAATCGATTTTAATTTGTTTTGTTCTTTTTAGGGTCCTGTACCTCAAAAGGAAAAAACGGAACCCTTATAGGATCACTCAGATCCGTCAGTCTGTCAAGACCTACTTTCTCAGGAACGCGTGGAGGTATCGAGTTGAAATTAATTTCAAATACGTAGATCTATGTTCCCTTGGAGCTCTAAAAAAAGCTTCTAAGTCAACGTAATAATAAAATACGGCCATTTATGTGATATATTTTGATACTCGCAAATAAATCAAAACCTACAGGGTACTTCCCGTTGACCTAGAATCATGAAATTTGGCAGGAAGCAAGGTCTCACAGCACTAATAAAGGAAAAAGTCTGAAATTGATAATTTTTAGTTACATCACAATTTTTTTTTTTTGCGTTTGCAAACATACGTTTGCAGTTGAAGAATTGCCCATGACGTATATTGATGTGTGGGAGAAGATGATTCTCAACTACTAAGTTAAGTTTGTTATTGGGATAAATTCATTCCAACTACGGAACCCTTCATTGTGCGTGGTCCGACACGCACTTACCCGGTTTTTTTTAGGGTTCCGTGGCTGAAAGGTGCCAAACGGAACCCTATTACTAAGCCGCTGTCCGCCAACACGTAAGAAGCGTGTTTTTTCGGTGTTTTTAGCCAAATATTGTACGGTGATATGGAAACCTTCGTGTGCGAATCCGATTCGCATTTGGCCGGTTTTTTATGATTTGCTATGTTATGCTAAAGTTTCTTACAATCCTATTCTACATAATAATATTGTATAATTTTCAATGTAGATACCTAGATGGTCTCTTTGTTAAAATTCTATTTTTTTAATTCATCGAGAAGGCGACCATTAGGTAGATACGTCAAAAATAATTTAACAAAACTTTATCGTTTGATATAAAGTTTAAAATTACACCAAAGGGACTATAGATCATCTTCGATGGAGGCAAATTAAATTATTTGTCTATTTTTAGCTTGCACGTGTTATTAATTATTATTAATCGATCGAAGTTCGAAGTAACTGTTAGAATCTAACAGTTTGATTAAATACTTGTAAATCTGACGCCGGTAGCACACCTCCGCCACAAAACTCGAGTAACGAAACATTACGCAAGCCAGTTGAATTGAACTACTGCTTTTGCTGCTATGGTTTCGCGGCGGAGGTGTGCTACTGGCGTAAAACCTTATTTTCTTTTGATAAAAATGTTATTGTCTACTCTGTGGTCACTGTCATATAGCTATCTCTTTCGTGACGGTCTTTCTCACTCGCTACTCTTGCACGTCCACCATTGCAAAGTTCGCGTGTGTTGCTCTTGTATTTTTATTACTTTTCGATTCAATATACCTCTGTTATTTATCAAAAACCTCGTTTAATTTTACAGTAACTGTAATATTTGATTGGTCTGTCGGACGTGATATTGCGGGATAAGTATTTTATCTTTAGAGGTATTAAAGATGACATTCATAGGTATTTATTTGGACATCTTCAAAATATTTTTTTTTTATTTTCAATGTTTTTTTTTAAGAAGACTCGTTGTAGTAAATGTACTCAAATAAACTGTATCTATAAACAACTTATTTTCACGAAAGTTTTGCTTTTCAAAACTCAACAAACACTAACCTAAAATAAATGACACCAGAAGGAAAAGCAATTACCCAAACAATTAAATCAATTAATTACAGTTGAAATTTGATTACAAATCGCGATAATAAATTAATGGGATGGTGTAAAGACTGAAATATCTGAGATAATCCGTCGGTGATGGAACAAATCCTGTTGCAACAAACACCCCAGTCATCGTGAACCGTGGTCCAATTTAGAAGAGGTCAAATCTTGGTTTTTGTGCTGAAAGAAACAAAATAAGAAAAAAATAATAGTCTGTTCCAAATTTAAAAAATATATTTTTAGAACGTAGGTAAACATGAAATACAGATGTTAATATTGTGTATTGTGTTGTTGTGCTTGTTGTGTGTATTGTGTTGTTGTGCTTGTTGTGTGTATTGTGTTGTTACCTTTAAACGAGCAATTCTTGTATATAAATCTGAATCTCAGAAACGACTCCAGTAATTTTCATGAAATTTAGTATGCAGGGGGTTTCTGGGGCGATAAATCGATCTAGATAGGTTTCATTTTTAGAAAACCACAAAAAAAACGATATTCTCATCTCAGCGAACATCATGTCAAATAATTAATTAATTTAGTGTTGTGTCATCACCTAAAATTCGATTCCATCATCATTATTATCACCCATCATTTTTCTGTATGAAAAATAATAATTGTACAACAGCCGTACTACATGTGGGACAATGTTTTATTCTTGACTTACTTCCTTGCCTCGTTGGTCTAGTGGTCGCAAGCGCTACTGCTGAGCATGAGGTCCTGGTCTCGATTCCCGGGTCGGGCAAATTGTTATTGGGTTTTTCTATCTGAAATTTTTCAGTAGCAGCTCGGAGTCTGGATTTGTGCCCGGTTGATGGCAATAGGCTCGCCCCCTATTACATGGGACTTGAACATAACTGGCGAAATGTGGGTGTACCTGCTACAGGGACACCTCTGCCCAACCCTTCGGGGAAACAAAGCGTGATGATGATTACTTCAACATCTACAAATCTTTCTGTATTGTTTGACTTTTTTTGGAAGCAGATATATTATAAAATATTTAATACAATTATTCTGTTTATTTAAATTCATACAAAACTATTATCCAGGAAAATCTTGCGCCAAACTAACCCTCTAACACGACAGCTTAATCTTGCTCACTCAACAGTATTACGCATCCATCCCAATCTTAGTGCCTGTCTCAAATCTACCCGACCTGACACGAAGATCACTCTAACTCAGCCTAAAGATTTTCTAGCAGCATTTAAAGTAATTGGACCATCACCATTGCGCATTAAATTAATGGTACCTGTCAGAATTCGTTGAAAACGCTCCTCGAGACGAACAAAGGAGGGTACCGGAGTACCCCATCGCTCTTGAAGCAACAATGGGGTAATAAAATGTACAAGAATAGGGGAAGTGTAGTCAGCAAATGTGCGATGTTTGATAACTGTTTTGATGTATACCCGTTTCGTTGGATCGTTTATTTTCTGAGATATTGTTGTAGCTTGAAATTATGAAAAATATATATCTATCTACATATCCAGTTGTGTTTTTTTGGAAATTGAAAAGTTGTTAAGTGATAAGGTTATCCTTAATAATCTACTGGTTAATGGAAAATTACAAAAATTAAATGTTATTAGTGGGCGTCAACTTGAAGAGACTTTTTTTTTTTTTTTGGGTGGGAAATTATCAAATAACTTCTCCCGCTCTGGGCGGAGCGGGAGGGCGTGTCAGACTCTTACTGACTAAAACCCACCCGTGTTCCTTCGGTTGCCCTGTTGCCGGGGGCCACGATTTCCCGATCGGTTTTCTTCGAACCCCCGGCAGGCATTGGCCCTAGCGGACTCCGTCAATTCTGCTGACATCTCTTTGAGGCGCGCGTGGAACACAACGCGCCGTCGACCCGGGCTTGGTCCTTATCGGACGGCGAGCTACCCATTGCTCACCGTCCGCAAGCCCGCGCCTACGGTGGCCGGAAATCGGCTCGCGATTCCCGCCCCGGGCGTCTCCTCCTGCGGCGGTTAGGGGCGTGAGGGCGCGAAATTTGCCTCTCCCTCACGCGTTCCGCCTCCTCCTTCGCGAGCATTACCGCTTCGCAGAAGGAGGTGACGGCCTGCCATTTCCTCTCGCTCCGTACCATGGCCTGAACCAGGGCCGGACGCGAGAGATCACCGCCGCCGAAACTTGAAGAGCCTAAGATTTAGATAATGTTAAATAATATACAATAGACGTAAATATATTAAGTAACCTATTCCGGAATAGGTTACTAAATATATCAACGTCTATTGTATTTTATAATGGATTTCCGCAAGGTCACGCCTGAATCAACTAACTATTAATAATGTTATCATAAATTATTAATTGAAATCCTTTGTGTGTATTGCGAAATAAAAATGATATTTCTCTTTTTTAATAATTATTGTAAGTTTGTTATTTATTTTCTACGTAATTGGATGTTTCATCGTCTATCAACTATCTCATTAGACTCTTATCAACTCACTCATTTATCACGTTTATGTCTTACATCGAATCTCATAACTTGCTTACTCATTCTAGACATCACTCAGTACATTTACTCCACTATGTCATTCACAGAACATAAAATATTAACAAATATTTTCTCATTCTTACTCATTTCTCAAAAAATCTCATTACTAATGTACTGAGAAGGGGACTGGGGGATTGGGGGACTGAGTACTGTAGTCCTCCATATACATGTAAACAAAGCCAGTTCATTTGATCGCAATACGTTACTGTGACACTAAATTTAAACGTAATTTGTGGGGGACATCGACACTCAATTGTAAAGGAAGAAGAAAAAAAACTTATTAGAAATATAACTTTATTTCGATGAAAATTGTAGTTACTATTAGATGTAAATGTATTAATTTATTATTCCTCGAAAGCCATTCTTATCTTCAAAATAAATAAATCTAAACTAAAGTTCATCAATCATCATTCTCTAATTAATTAAATGAAGTTGAAATCTGTTTGAAGAAATATTTATTAAATTATCAGATACAATGATGAACGACTGGATCCATCTTGATACTTTACTCCTAATTTATTTTTAGGGTTAGATACTTTCTTTATCCAATAAAGTATTTGGAAAAATTTAGTTTTGCGAAGGTGTGAAATGTCCTAGAATCAAAAATTTGAAGACATGTGACATCGAACAACTCATACTAAGCCCGGGTAGTAGATTATGGCCTTCTCCCTCTCACAGAGAGGAGGCCTGTATACCAGCAGTGGGACCATTATAGGCTGATTATTTTGTGTTGTGTTTTGTATCCAAAAAACCCTCTACTAAACATGGGTTATTAATGAAGTCACTTAGAGGTGATTAAGCAATAGACTTTAGAACAAAATTTAAGCATAAAGGAGATGTTTCATTTTCGGCCATAAAGTGTACGTTAATGTAAAAAAAGGAAAAAATTCCACGAATTGAGGAAAAATATTCTTTCCTGTTTATTCCCCTGATTACTTCGGCACAAAAAATAATAGTTTAACAAATTATTATTATTGCCATATTCTATTCATCATGGCGTCGTTTTACTTGCATACTGCTTTCGTCTAGAAATCATGTTACATTTTAACATAATAATATCACGTAGACGTCATTTAAATAAATATGAAAGGCATGTATTTCTGTACTATATTGAGATAGCTATCTTATACAACTTTTTTGATGAATTAGAAAGTGTGATTCATCATAAAAATAAAAAACTGCTTTTGTGGATTGTAGATTTGTAGGTACTTCTGGACGAAAATGGCTAGTTGTCGATGGTCGTATTTCTCCTGACAAACGTCAAACATTTTCGGTTTTTATTTTGTGCCCAAAAAGTATTAGATATTTGGAAAAAAAACAGTCTTTATTGTATTTAGGGGTTCGTTTCCCAGGTTTTCTGAAGTGTACATGTTATGGCCGGAGTCCCATACAAAAATGAAACGTCTCCTTTAGTGTTCACTACCCATTTTTGACGTTCGAAAAGTGCTGATTCTCAGCCTACTTTGAATAAATGACTTTGAATTAAATTTAATAAGAATTACGATACTGTGTACCTTTCTGAAATACGAGTACGAAACTTAAATCAAATACTCGACATAATTAAATCTAAATAAGAATTATTAAGACTAACAGCATCAACGCATGAAACACATCAACAAACTCATTACAAGTCAAATGAGTAATTTCATCGCTTTAACAATCCTTTATCATTGCGTATCCTTTTCAAGTGGCATTAGAGAGACGCTATTAATTCCCCCATAACGATGCGATGCTGCATCACAAGATAAAGTGAACTACTTCAAGAAGAAGAGCTCTTATTATGCTCAAAAGTAATGGGGGCTTTACCAGCGCTAAAATGTTTGAGCTACGCTAAAGTTATTGTTGACTCGTACTTAAAGTAATTAATTGAGAAAAAAAACTAGTTTACTTATAGAGGTTTTAATTAAAACAAGGTAATTATTTTAGAGAAGCAATTTGTTGGAAAAAATATTATCTTGTTCTAGATAGTTAATTGGAGCCGTAGATTTTAAATTGGTGAGAAAGTATAAGTGCTGTGAAACATTTAAATGACATAATGACTTAGCGATATGTCATATTTATTCCTATGTTTTACTCATAGGCATTTTCGTGGAAAATGCAAAAATATTTTCTGTTTAAGTTTCTTATTATTTATGACGAAGCACCCCTTCTACTCACTATGACAGCGAAGAAAACATCTTGAGATTACAATGAAACATCATTTATCTTCATTATACTTAGCTTACTACTAAAACAAAAATACAAGTTAAACTCAGTAGATATTTAAGCAAGGAAAGTCGCGAAAGAAACTTAGTTGCTCGAAATGAACGAATAAAAAAACTTAATTAAAAACTCGTTTGAAAAATAAAAAATGATTAAACAAAATCACATTAATTAAGCAGAAGATTAATTATAAGTTAAAATATTATTTGTAACAGATAAAGGCACTCGAGTGAAATTAATTTGGAGTATCCATTAATTTTCTAACAAACAAAGTACCAATTTCACCCGAAAATTTGTTACTAGACATTGTTATATCAATTTTGATAAATAAAAGGGACAGGGTTATTAATTTCATAGCCTTATTGAAAGGAAATATATAGTGGTTTAGACTAAAGATTTATAGGCTTAAACAGCTTAAAAGCACTTTCCATAAAATGTAATTATAATTTCTAATAAGAGTTCATAACACCATGAAAAAGTGTTTGCTAAATTGAATGAAGTAAGTAATTGCACTTCGTAAAAATTATAATTTGATACTAAGGGACACACAAAATAATCTTTTAAAAATATACTCCTAAATAACAAACTGAAAACCCAACAGCTGAAGAGTGAAGACACACCCAAAGAAAACACCGAAAATCAAAGCACTCAACTATACAACCCACACACAAGACGAAATAAGGATAAACATACACAAGACCACACACTCACACACACAATAACCAAGAACATAGAAGGTACATTAGAAATGAATGTATTTGATAATGAAAGCGTGCATTACGGAGCAGACATTATTATAATAGATAATGATGTTACTCCAGGATTAATTTCTGAGAAACTACAAATGGAGGTAATGGAACAGATTATTGTGTTTGCTTTCTCCGCTAATCTTATCTTTGTGGATGATTTTGTTGGTATCATTTGTTTTGTGAAGGGAGGGTTTTCTATAGATATGGCGTGTTACCTATATACATATTAGGAGTCCTTAGTTTTACTGTGTTTCAACTATTCAATTTAGGTTAATTTTTTTCTAATCTATTTTGTCACAAAAATATGATTGGCGTTGTTTTGATCCAATTTTGTGCTTGTCAATTTTTACATACTATATATTATACATATGTCACAGATCTGATATATAGATTATATCTTCGTTTTGATTTAAAAAAACTAAAATATCGGTAGTCCAATAACACAAAGCAAGTAGAAATAAAATATAAAGCCCTGAAAAACTTACTTGAAATCGTGGTGAAAACTGTTTCTAAATCCGCGCACTGCTTTTCGAGATTAGCCAGAATTATTACACAGAACTGTCGGCTTCGTTTATACTATCTTGTACAAACCTACAAAATATGCACTTTTATTATGCGAATGCATTTCTACGCCAACTCCCTTGAGGAATACAACTTCATTTCTGTATTTCTCTATTGCTGTATCCTGCACTTCCATATTATCATCTAGGAGAACGAAAATAAAGAAATTCTAGAACCAAATGTTTCAAAAACTTTGTATTCTCAGTGTTACATTTCGTCAATGTACGTTCATGTTAATCTCTGTTTAAAATTCAAAGAGCCTGCGGCCTCACTGCAGTCTCGAGTAAATTAAATAGAAGACCCGGTGACTTGGCGGGATGAGATGTAAATTCTGTACTGTTGCAACTATGGTGCGAGAGCAAAAACTAATTTGCGCATTTTAAAATGCCTTCGCTTGGAATCGTGGATCGGTGAGGAATGGTTTAGTTTAATGAAATTGTTGTTTACTGTTATTTCGAATGTTTTTGACAGCTTTAAATTAAATGTAATGAAATTATTTGTACCTGTATTGACGATGTGCTGTGATAACTGATTTTTCTCTGCAGTTTGCAGTTTTCTAAAAGTCGGTTTTAGACCAAATGAACATATAATTATAGCATTCTTTCTAGGTATTCACTACATTTTAGTATGGACTGCCCAATAAAAGGAAGCATTATCCCAGTTTATACAAAGATAATTTGGTACACTCGTGAAAAATTTACATTCGCTCGTTTGGTCTAAACTCAATTCTTTTAACTGAACGTTGTTTGACGGTTCTTTTCTTCCTCTACTCAGGTGGGCTGGCTCCGAGCCGAAGACCAGACAGTCCTATCCCTCAACGACCGAGTGGTCCTCAGTCCTCGATACTCCGTGAACCTGGACACTCCTAGTACTTGGCAGCTGAGAATCAGGCCTCTTCGGGCAGAAGACCGCGGCTGCTA
Organism: Agrochola lychnidis; assembly: GCA_963680765.1. Taxonomy (NCBI): domain Eukaryota; kingdom Metazoa; phylum Arthropoda; class Insecta; order Lepidoptera; family Noctuidae; genus Agrochola; species Agrochola lychnidis. Next base: position 5,899,040 of record OY796864.1, read on the forward strand.
CATGTGTCAGATCAACACGCAGCCCAGCATGAAGTGGCAGATTGGATGTATCGATGTTTATGGTGAGTGGATTAAATTGTGATTTTCATTAGTAACATTATAGAATTGTTTATCAAAAACCTTATTTAAATAACAAATGGTACACATATTATGTACCAAGGGAAGCTTAGAAGTATCTACTTATATGTTATCCATATTTATGTACGATTACGTATGCTCGCGTTCACCATCTTTGGAAGCTGATTTTGACCTCTCGTCAGTAGGTCGTCTTCAATGTTTAATTACAACTCTAATTGAGGACAATTGGGGCGATTTTATAGTTAAAAGCATCTGAAGGGAAAATGAAACGATCCTCCAAATAATTACTCAAGTTTTATCAATAACCTCTCCCCAAATATTTGAAAGCTATTTTAATTTTATTCTGGTTGCTTTAGTCTACAAATACTTCTCTATAAGTACCCACTTAAAGGTGTCGTTTACAAATAATCCTTTGTTATAAACGATCCTTTTAGTTTACATCAAAACGTAAACGCTTTCGGGACTTTTAATTAAAATCGCTTAAGTATTTATTATGGTCGAAATCGTAAATTAAAGCAGAAATGCCCGAAACTCGTACAACGATATTGAAAAGGTGTGCCGTAAAGAACTTAAGTAAATTACACAACAACAAACGAAATCGCAAACTTTTCAAACAAGAGGGAATATATTTTTTAATATAAACCCCGAACGAACGATTCCTCTAAACGAGTAATAGGTAAAAATAAAACGAGAGGAAGTCTTAAGCTTATTAAAGATAGGGGACGGATCCGAAGCTTCAAAACATTTCAAAGTACTTACGTAGAACTTAGAACAAAACTCAATATCAATGAAACGTCTCGAATGAACGCTGGAAAAGTATTTTCTTCAGAAAAATAAATCACCTTAAGAGAAGTTAACGTTATTTCTCCGCGCCGTTGAAGGTGGGCGCCAAGTTTTATCGTCGCAGCTCAAATTAGTTCGGGGGGTTATTCTTTTTTTTTTCAATTCTCAAGTTTTGAAGTATGGATTTCAATATTGAATTTTTACTATGTCTCTGAGGTGCCAGCGTAACTTTCTGGGGGGTGAGGAATTTAATATGTAATACCGCGCCGGTAGTCACGGGGGATTTCTTTTTCAAATTGTATAAAAGTCCAAATGGAATATTAGGAAGTATGGACGAGGGACGTTTGATAGGTTTCATTTAGATGAAATTAAGATTTGAAAAGATTTGGTTCAAATAAAAATCGATGTCACATGAAATTTTCTTAAAGACGATACTGCACATAGTCAGCATAAATAAATAGTAGATGATTCATTTATTCGGCATATTTTTGCTGCTAAAGAATGATTCCCACAGATAGTCGACATCGACTTTTGGTGAGAGGTAAAAGCCGTGTTCAGCGAAGCAAAACTGTTAATTGTTCTGATTCAATTTATTAAAGAGCCCAAAACAAGTTTTGGCCAGACGCCTCAAGTTTCATCGCTTTGAGTGTTCGACAAACTTGATAGCTATCGATTTTAGCTTATTTTTGTAACTTTAGTAAGGAAATAAGCAACAGTTGCTAAAAAAGCGTATACATATATAAAGGGTTGAAATAATAAACAACTCAACTTGATTTTAGATAAAACTATGAAGGGCGTTAGGAGTAAAACGTTTCAATGTTTAATAAACAACAATCTTATTTAAATGAGAATCGACTAACTACTCTAAAAACTATGCTTGAATTCAATAATTTACCTAAAAGACATACCCAAAACACCGCTAAATGAACATGTCCTCAATACCACATTCTTTTCCCTCCCCTATCAAATTCCCCTGCCAATAAACTGAGCATCGCACAAAGGCAACGTTAAATACCAATAAAAAACAGTCGCAACCTCTTCGATCTAACACGACACACTTATATTATGTAAATAAGAAAATGATTCGAGCAAACCGGAGCGATACACTCGAGTTGACTCGAGCACTTATAAGCGTATTTTTACGAGTGCTCGAGATACAGCACTGACTCAGGCAAATCTTTAAATGTGGAAAAATATACTTCTGCGAAATTGCTTGCAGTCTGTCTAGCATATTCGTGTGACATTTTCACGGATTTTTCACGCTTATTGGGCGAACGAGTTTTTCTGCAGGTATTTTTTTTCTTTTGTTTTTGAATGCATTTGACCAATCTAGCGGAATATTTTAAGCAAGGTGAAAATCACAGGAATTTTTGTTCTAATGTTGAATTTTTGTTGCGTTCAGAAGTATATTTGATTTAGCTAGTTTTTTTAAGTTACGGATATACTAACTTTTTATTATAATTATAAACAATTTATACCTATGTACTTAACAAAAATGATTGCGGAGAAAACAAATGAAAGAAGTTGTTTCGAGCATGCTACGACTATGCCCACGATGCGTTGCGGTGGCGGCGCGGCGCCGGAGCGGTGTCGCTGCGGCGTCCTACATACAAGTATCTATAGTGGCCACAGGGTGGGTTCCGGCGTCACACCGTGCATACACAAGACTTGCAACCCGCGAGACGAGGCGGGGAGGGGTGTACGCGTTGCGACACCGGAGCGGCACCACTCAGTTGTTTGTGCGTTGTCAAAAACACAGATGTTTGACAGATGACAATTTATGCGCTTTGCGGCGCAGCGCCGCTGTGGCTTAACAACGTTACCGCAGCAACCTTGTGACCGCTAATGCGGCTTTATCTTCCGCAACGAATCATGTGCACAGGCTCTTACCGTGATGCGACTTGCGGAATGTCAGATAGAAAAAGGCGAAGCGCGCGCCTGTCGTTTGACACAAGTCGCATCACTCGAGACCAGTGATGGGGCCTAACGGGTTATCAAATACAGTTACAATCGATATCTAATCTTCCATCTTCTTCTTCACAGTACCTCCTGATATTATCAATGAGGAGACTTCAGCGGACGTGTCGGCGCAGGAGTTGGACAACGTGACCCTCATCTGCAGAGCGTCCGGACACCCTCCGCCCAAGATCACGTGGAGGAGGGAGGACCACGAACCTATGCTGCTGAAGAAAGTTGGCAGTAGAGATTTTTATAAAGGTAATTGTTTGGTACAAATAAGGTTTTTGAAGTGAAAACTTCTTTAGACGCGTTGAGCATTTTTGAGATGGGACTAAACTATTTATTTCGTGACACCATGACGACACCTCATTTTTGTAAACGCAATTGTGCTCTTTATTTATATAATTTTACGGATCAATGTTCTATGCAAGTATTTTTACTTTAAAGGTTTTGGAATTATTTTTTCATTGCAAACGCGATTGTAGTCTTTATTTAGATAGCGTTACGGACCAATGTTCTATAAAAGTATTTTTCTTCCACCAAGGCGGTCTTGTGAAGAACTTAATTTTCACTTCTGTTGGCACTCCCGGAGTGCCACAACTTTTGTTTTTTAGAAAATATTGTTGTCTACTTATAAATAACACAAACAACAATAGTTAATTGATTCAGGCGTGATCTTGCGGAAATTCATTATAAAATATAATAGACGTAGATATATTTAGTAACCTATGCATATTCCTGTTCCTATTCTTTTAGTCAATCGTCATCCTGAGGATGCCTCGTTGAGAGGTAAAACTCGTATCGATTTCTTACAGGGTTTTTTAAGACTCTTTAGGAATAGTACGTCTATTGTATTTTACAAACAATAATGTAAAATGTTATCTCAAATGATATTAGGACATTATGTTTGGTACCTAAAAGTTTAACAAAATTATCGCAAAATAGAACTGTTTATTTATTTTGTATTTTTAGTTATATATTTTGTGGTTCCAAGCCAACTGTTATCTCATAAATGAATAAGGATAAGTTAACTTAAAAAGGTATTCTTTTACTAATATTATGAAGCAAAATCCAGTCAAAGGCCCAAAAATGGAATCTACAGTATTATAAAGGGTTTTATTTACTACTAACACAAAAAATTCTTGAGAAATCTCATATCAGTCCTAATGTATTGAAATTCGGTGGACTTACAAAAGGCTATTTAGAAAAAAATACGTTATATGAATTGTAAGAGAAAATCTCAAGAGCCAATGGTCCGGAACATTGCATACTTGAGGCCTTCAAGTTACCAGAAATGGAAAACAAAAGAAATCGTTTGTCACGATACTATTGAAAAAGTTTTTGGAGCGAGTCTCGCCTTGATCAAAACGTTTCATTTCAAAGTTATTTTTGGACTGAAAATCAAAAATGGCGGTTATATTTTCAACAGTAGTTTTAGTATTACTAAATTCGAAGACATGTGACATCTACCAACCCGCATTGGGCCCGCGTGGTGTATGTATCTTATATACTGCCCTGCTAAGCACAAAAGTGGTATCTCAACCGGAGTAAGTTTTGAGAAAATTGACTTTTTGTAAATTGTAATGTATGGAAAAATGGAGATATAAAAAACTTCTTAGTGGTTTTTTTAAATGTTTTAAGTTATATAGCGCTATTTCGCTTATACCATTAGATGGGAAATTGTTAAAGCTATTGAATGGTACAAAAAAAAAACGAAAAGGGCGTATAGAAAGAAAGAAAGAAAGAAAAATATTTTATTTGGGACACGCACAGGAAATACAGACAGTAATAAAAAATAGAATTAAATTAAAAAATAAGAAAAGAGCATTTTAAACTAACAAAAAATAGTAACGACCTGTGCGAGGCCAAAAAGGCCCATATCTTAGCATAATGCTGCGATATTTAAATAAATACCGCGGCGCTGGTATTCTGATAGGGCCCGCTGTGATGCCACGGACACACCTACGTACACATATAAATCCCTCTAAGGGATTACAAAATAGATATAACAATAAAAAATTATAATACATATAAACAAATAATAAAAAACAAAACCATTGAAGAATCGACGCATGCCCGACGCGACGTTCCAACCTCCGCATCACTTGTCAGGTATGGACTATTACAATCTATGACAAGCGAAGGGACGCGGCGCGAGAGTGTATAATCTATGGCGCGATTCTGCGATGCAATCGGCTGTCAATTTAGCTGTGCAGTGTTTTTGAAGTAAATAGAGAAAATAAATAATATTAATCAACGAATATGCTACTGTATAATAAGAAGTATTGATACAAATAAAGCAGTGAGCGAATAATATAAGATAAGGCAAGAAAGTGGTGCAAATAAATAAAATAAAGTATCTTTGTGTTGTGAATTTGTGATTGACTGTGTTGTGTTGTGTAAATCGGAAGAAAGAGACTCAGTCACCGAGCAAAACAGAGCGATTGAGCAAAATCGTGCTGCTAGGAAATAAGACTCCGCTAAGGTCACCAATACCAACTGCGTGCAGTCCCAGGGTGAGTTTATAAACTGGTTTCCTTTTGAATTCGTATTAAATGTTGCTTATATTTTGTACTAAAAGTTCCAACTGTTTTTATAGCACGAAAAGGAGGTGGCAAGTCGTTCCAGCAGCGAGAGGCAGCGAATTTAAAGCTTCCACGGAATGCAGCAGTTTTGTGCGTTGAAGCCAACAGAAGGTAAGAAGATGCTCTTGTTTTAACTTTATTTATGTCACGTGACCAAATCAATTTCCTATAAAGATATTCTGGTTTTTTTGTGAGAATGGTGCCAAAGAGTAGGGTAGCCAGATGAAGCTTTCTGCGATCTGACATTCTCATCAAATTACCCTTATTTAAAAATGGAGTTATGTGAGATCGGGGAGGGACATTGAAACAAAATCTCGCACAAGCATTCTGTACTCGCTGGATCAACTTTTCACTTCTACCGAGAATGCACGCACCATACACAGTGTCAGCATAGTTCAGCTTGGATAAAACAAGTGACTCACATAGCATGACACGCATATCCACACTTATGTAAGGCCGTACACGGTACAGAAGCTTCAACCGGTAAAAACAGTTGCGCACAGCCTCCATGATGTGTTTCTCAAAATGCAGGTGCTCGTCAAACACCATCCCAAGATTACGGGCTTCTTGCACCCTATCAATAGAACACCCATCAATCTTTAAGTCCAGATTGTACCCTAACATTTTATCTAGAAAATCTCTTGATCCCATGAGAATGTACTTTGACTTAACTGGGTTTAGAACCAGTGAGTTTCTCATTGACCATGCTGAAATCCTATCCAAATCCTCGTTCATTCTTTTTACAGCTTCAGCAGACTGCTGAGGGCGGAATGAGAGATACATCTGCAGATCGTCAGCATATAGGTGGAACTTGGTGTTGATCAGACAGTTGATGATATCGGCGCTGTACAAAATGAAGAGAAGCGGGCCAAGGATCGATCCCTGTGGTACGCCGCGGTTCACTTGCTTGGGACTAGAGGCTATAACATCTCCAGAACTGTCACTTGTTACCTGGACAAACTGGGAACGGTGACTCAGGTAACTCTGAAACCATTGGACTGTTTCTGGCTGACATCCATAGTAAGCCAGCTTGGAGAGGAGAAGGGAGGTATTGATTGAGTCAAAGGCACGTGAAAAATCCAGGAGCACAAGCATGGTACCCATGCCCTGTTCTCTAGCTTCCAGGACATTGCCAACTACGTCAAGAAGAGCTGTGGCTGTGCTGTGCCCCTTACGAAAGCCTGATTGGGCCTGTGGCAAAATACCGTGCTGCTCAAGATATGCCCGAAGTTGGTTAGACACAACTTTTTCCAGAATCTTGGAGAGACATGGTAAAAGGCTAATTGGGCGAAGATCTTTCACGCTAGCGGGATTAGATACCTTGGGGATGGGCCTAACTATAGCCAATTTCCATAGTTCCGGAAAAGAGGACGAGGTTATGGATCTGTTGATGATGGCCGTTATAGCTGCAAGGGTACGAGGAAGAGTCATCATCAGCATCTCCAGGGAGACATGGTCAGAACCCTGAGCATTGGACTTAAGACCATGCAAAAGCCTCAAAACCATTTCCCCCCGGACTGGCTCAAGCTGGAAATGACTATTACTGAATCTGTGGTGTTCAAAGTAAGTCAAATCTGCTTTACTGACCCTACCACTGCCAGGCACATCCAAAAAATGGTCGTTTATTTTCTGAGGGTTGTTACAAAAGTGTGGTAGACTATGTTCTGGTTTTTTTGAAATAGCTATGGAAGATTTTATATGGCTCCATAACTTCTTTGGCTGTTTAATATTTTTAATTAATATGAGTTTTGAAATATGCACACTTTTCACTATGAAAAGCGGCCCTAACTATGTATTTAAGTTCTTTGTATGACTTTATATGGTGTTCAGATTTAGTAGCTTTGGACTTAATGTGGCATTTGTCACGCAACTTCATCATTTCCTTGACAGTATCTGTTATCCAAGGATAAGATTTTTCTTTGATTAAAACTTTTTTCAGGGGGGCATGTAAGTCGAAGAGATTCAAAATATAGTCATTAAAAGTTGTTACCATAGAGTTCACATCCTCCAGACCTTCAATATACTCCCAGTCCATCGCGTATCTCAGAGATACCGCCTTTGGGCTTAGCAGGGCAGTATAGATCAGTGGTGGTCCAGTGGTAACGGCCGCGACTTACGAGTTGCATGTAGGTTGTAGGTTCGAACCCAGACAGGCGCCTAACTTTGTGTAAATTCATCTCTCAAAACGGTGAAGAAAAATATCGTGAGGAAACCGGCATGTCCTAGAACCGAAAATTCGAAGACATGTGACATCTACCAACCCGCACTGGGCCTGCGTGGTGGATTACGGCCCACTCCCTCTCACAGAGAGGAGGCCTGTGTCCCAGCAGTGGGAACATTTATAGGCTGATGATGGTGATGATGATGATGAAATCATTTTAATACGGGTTATTGAGGTATTTCTCAGTAGTAGTCCAGAGTCTGGATTGATACCCGGTTGATGGCAATAAGCTCCCCCCTCTGTCATAGACAGCTGTGCTGCTGGGGAGTTTGTTGCGCCACTTCTTCTTCCCAGCTAAAGGCACTAGGAAGTAGTGAAGGGTGGGCGTTTTTTGGGGGACTGTCTTATGTAATTTTGACGTTTAAAAAGTGCTGATTCTCAGCCTAGTTTGAATAAATGACTTCTGAATTTTTAATTTATATGGGACTTAAATATAACTGGCAAAATGTAGGTGTATTATTGGTACACCTCTGCATAACTCTTCGGGAATAAAATTACAGGCGCGATGTTATTTTATGTTATGTTATATTTAATACTCTACTCAAATACTTACACTGAATAGTTTTTACCAGGACCACAGCATTGCGTAGCAGTAGGTAATGTGCTACGAGCATGTATTTACGCCGTAGCTACCGCGTAGGCATTGGAATGATTTTCTATCGTTGCGTTTTTCTTTTGTTATGTTTTTGAGGGAGCATGGTTACCGTACCTTGATTTTTCGTTCCTATGAATGACAGGACAACAAACAATGACGATGTTGCTAAATGTGACGTAAACATTGGTATAAGACGTTTACGTACGTTAGTGAAAAATGAATTAGAGTCATGAACAGTACTTTTATGTAGACAGACTTTACTCTCAGTGACTTGCATTTTTACTTTTTTCCTGTGGCAACACTACAGCTAACAGCTGATTTGAATTTGTTCTTGTAATTTTAATCTTAGTTATTAAATTACTTTGTTTTTAAGGCCTATTTCCAATTACTCATCAAATAAAAATGGTAATAGTGTGTATTTTGTGTTAGATTCACATAACAAGTGCAAAATAAGTGTAAATATTTCAATCTGAATCGGTGACAGTTACCGGCACAAGTGAATTTTGCATTGTCATCTTGATATCAGGTACAATTCTTTATATTTTACTTGCTATTCATTTGTTTACGTACTATAATTTCACCAGCAATTACATAGTTCACTTTTAATAAGGCTGCTTATTGATGCCAATGACCTTTACACGTAAACACAACCTTAGTTTTTAAAGTGAAACTTTTATTACATCGTCTCAAACTTTTTGGTCTGTGTGTTGCATGTCGCGTGACGGTCGGCCGCGGAGTAGGGATAAAGTGAAAGGCGCTCGTCAGAGCAGCCAAAGCCAATATGGCGGCGCCTATAGAAGTTTCACTTTTAACGTGGTTTCATAAAACCACACAATCCTTTTTTTAATTCATTTTTTTTATATAAAAAAAAATGAATTAAAAAAAGGAAGGTGCGAAGGAAGGATATCCTTCCTTCGCACGTTTTCTCCTAACACATCTGACATTGGCACCACTGCCATAGAGAAAAATAGAATAGACATAGTTATTAATAATCGAAAATTCCATTCAAAGAAATTCAAATCTTTAATCAATACTTGTTTCGTATCTGTTCATTATTCCCTCCTTTAGGGTACATCCTTAATATAGGATTACTCCATAACGAGACTACCCTTTGCCCTTTTATTAATAACGTCTTAGTGCGAGCACTAATCCGGTTGTCAAGCATATTGATTACCTACTAGGCCTCGGAAGTTTTGAAGACCCATTTTGTGAAAGATATCATTAGACCACTACAAACTTTGAAAGTTTAAGTACCAAATTTGTTCAGAAGCTTAAAGCTATTATAACAGCCAGCAGTTAATAACAGCCGCATGGATCAATCAAGGTTACACTTGCCGAGGTCGGCCTGTGGATGGGTGACCATCCATTAAATTATTATGACTCAATTAATCTGCCTAGCTTTTTCCCAACAATGTTGGGGTTGGCTTCCAGTCTAAACGGATGACAGCCGGAACCAACGGCTTAACGTGCTTTCCGAGGCACGGAGGAGTCTCGGTATGTAAAGATGGTCACCCATCCACGGACCAACCCTGGCAAGCGTAGCTTAACCTGATGGATCGACCCGTACGGCTGTTATTACTTAGCCACGAGCTCCACGAGTTTGTATTTTAAAATGAAATAAATAAAAAATATTTTTATTTATCTCCACAAATTACATTCATATACATATTAAGTTGACAGATATTTTGACAAAATTTTATAATTTGTGGGGGGAGATCTGAAAACTAAACTAAGCCTAGGCCTGTATTTTAGAACTCTAGGTCCCCCATTATGACTACAGCATCTATTTTTTTCTTGTTGTTTAGTGGAGAGCTACACAGGCAGTTCCCTTCCCCTTTGGCGCGTGGATCGTCGACAGATGGGCGCGTTCCTGTGCATCGCAGCCAACGACGTGCCGCCCGCCGTCAGCAAGAGAATCATACTTAATGTTAACTGTGAGTATTTACTTTATTTAACCACTATTCATTATCATTATCATCAATCAGCTAAAAGACGAGCATTGGTGGACTGCTCCTGTGCTTCTCGCATTTAGCAGTTTCTCCTTTTAGTATTATATTATTACCCTATTAGTATTATGTCTGATTTTTAGTCATGGTGATTTAAAATCTGAAATATACATCTTGCGATAGTCATAATTTTAATACTAGAAATAAACATAAACTATATCAACCATTTTTCAGATTATCTAAAGTACATACATCTTTTATGGGGTACTGTGTTAAATGTTATAACAAACGTGGTAACGCAGACCCCAAACGATACTGGTAACATTTCTTTGCCGTGGTAACGCAGACCCCAAACGATACTGGTAACATTTCTTTTGATACAGCTGGGTCAATCTGTAGTTCTGAGAGAATAACGCACGCAAAGTCGCCACCAAAAAGCATCGTTGAAAATTCCAGTACGTGCATTGATCCAATTAACCACGACATACGAAGCAAAAAGACTTCTTCCACCTCGGATACGGATCTAAAAGTATCAAGTATACAAGCAACTAACGAGGAGCCAGCTAATCTGAATCTGCAGTTGACGTCGAAACCACAAACTAGAACTGAAACAAGTGCTACCCAGAGAGTCATGGTTTTTGCCGATCAATTAGGATACGATGTCCGAAACATTCTCCAGGACTATCTTGGGGAGAAGTTTGCCGTGACTTCATTTGTAAAACCGAATGCAACTACTAAAGAAGTTTTGCAAACCTGCGCAAGTATGTGTAAAGACTTTAATAAATCTGATTTTGTGATAATTCTAACAGGCTCAAATGACATAAACCCTATGGACATTCAAACGTACTTACATCACACACTATGTCAATTAGAATTCACTAATGTTTTAGTCGGTCAAGTTTACAAACATAATTATTTAAATGAGAAAAATGTTAACAATTTATTGAAATTTGTATGCTGTAATTGCAAGAATTCGTATTTTGTATCATTACATAGTGATTTTAACATGTCAACGAAATATGTGAATAAACTGCACGCCTGTAGATTGATTCATAGGCAAATCCTTCAGGTAAATTACAAAAATATTTATCAAAGTTATACTGAGAAATTAACTGAGAAAGGGCAACAACGTAGAAGAACAGGGAAGAACGTAGGTGTACAAACCTATAGTTTAAAAGATGTGGGTGTACAGACTGACAATAATATTGATACAGCGACTAAAAAAAATGATGATTTTTTTCGTGAACAAATCTGAGTCTAGCTTAACTATTATGCATCAAAATATAGCCGGGGCATTAAACAAGCGTGATGAAATATCGTTTGCTATATTTGAGTTAGAAAATAATGAAATTAGCGTAGATGTCCTATGTCTTACTGAAACATTCTTGCTTGAAGGGACTGAAAAAACCTTTCGCATTAAAGGCTTCACGACAGCAGCATACTATTCGAGGAAAACATCTAAAAGAGGGGGCGTCACTATTCTCATAAAAAATGACATTGAATTTAAAGTTATACAGGAAACACAAAAAATAAGTGAGACATGTGTATTTGAATGCTGTAGTTTGGAACTAATTAAATATGGTATAATATTGATCTGTCTTTATAGAACACCTTCATCGAATGTTACAATTTTTCTTAATAAACTAGACACTCTTTTAAGAACGCTCTGTCGTAATACAAGAAAGAAAATTATTGTGTGTGGAGATACAAATATAGATATTTTAAAACAATCTAAGGAAAGCAGGGAATATAATTCCCTGTTAGATACGTACAACATCAAACATGTTATCTTAACGCCTACTCGAGTAACAGAAATGACACAAACTTGCATTGATCACATCGCAACCAGTGTTGGAAAGGGTTGGGCAAAAGTACACGATTTGGGTTTATCAGACCACTCAGCTCAATCCTATTCCTGGCCTGTTGCAAAGAGGAAGCAGCCGGTTCTGAAATGGTGGTATGAACTTAAACGAGATTATAGTGATGAAAATAAGGATAAGTTTTTAAAATCAATTTCATGTTTGTCTTTTAATGACGTATTTGAAGAAACATCAACAAACGAAGCATTCCGTAAATTTTTCGACACATTTTCACTATTTTATAACTTATGTTTTTCTATAATTCGCGTAAAGGTTACTAATAAAGCATTAAATAAATTAAATTGGCTTACTAAAGGAATAAAAGTAAGTTGTAAAAGTAAAAGTCAATTCCACTATAAACTAAAACACAAAAATAATGAACCTCATAGAAAGAGGTACAAGAACTATTGTAATTTATTGAAAAAATGCATTTTGACGTCACGGAAAATTAATAATACAAATTACATAAATAAAGCTCAAAATAAGTGTAAGGCCGCGTGGAATGTGATAAAAAAACATACTGACACAGATGTAAAGAATTTATGTATTTTAAAAATTACTATTAACAACATTGATTATGTAAATCCTGACTCTATTGCAAATCATTTTAACAATTTCTTCATTAACATTGTTACCAGGAATAGCCCGAATAGTACAGAACATTCTAATTTAAATTATATGGAAAATATTGATTCAATCGGCAATTCTATATTTCTGTGTCCATTAGACGGTAGTGATTTAAAAAAAGTTGTGATGTCTCTAAATGATTCCAAAGCGAGTGGTTTTGATGAAATTCGTACTGACATTATAAAATTATCTGTAAATTTGATTCTGGAACCACTTTTATATGTTATCAACCTCTCATCTAGTGAGAGGTTGATAACATATAAAAGTACAAGGAATATTTCCCGACACATTAAAGAGAGCAATAGTGAAACCATTATATAAAAAAGGGGATAAAACTCAAATGGACAATTACAGGCCCGTTACACTAATACCTATATTTTCCAAAATTTTTGAAAAAGTATTTCATAACAAATTATCAAATTTCATTGAAAAACACAATATTATAAATGACGAACAAAATGGTTTTCGTAAAAATAGAAGCACCTCTTTAGCAGCCTTTCAATTAATAAAGTCAGTAACGGACTCTATTGATACCAAAATTCCTGTCTCAGTGCTCTTTATGGACATAAGCAAGGCGTTTGATCATGTCAGTCATAACCGCCTATTAGAAAAAGTTTTCAGATACGGAGTCAGAGGAAAAGCGTACGACTGGCTGGAGTCATATCTGACTGATCGAGTACAGGCGGTCGAAATATCAAGTTATAATGATCATTCTAAAACGAGAGAGTTATCTCAGTCTGCATTTTTGTTAAATAGTTATGGCGTGCCACAAGGCAGTATTTTAGGTCCACCCTTATTCTTGCTTTACATAAACGACTTTCCAAATATTTTGAACCATAAATGTGTACTATTTGCGGACGATACTACTATTATATTAAAAGGCAACAATAAAAATACCTACGAGCAGGAAATAAACACAGCTCTCCAAACGTCTATAGAGTGGCTTGAAGCTAAAAATTTAAAGGTTAATATTAGTAAAACAAAATTTATGCAGTTTCATACATACCGAACAAAACCACTGAACTTAAATGTGGCATATAAAGGGGTCGCCCTGACAGAAACTGACTCAGTAAAATTTCTTGGGATATCTTTAGATAAATTTTGTTCTTGGAAAAACCATGTAAATGACATTTGCAGTAGAATAAATAGTTTTGTCTACCCTCTGAGGCGTATCAGCTGCGAGATATCTCTAAATGCCGCAATTACTGCATACCACGGCTATATTTCCTCCATTTTGCGATATGGTATCGTTCTTTGGGGTCGCTGTGTGGAAATTGATCAAGCATTCGTGATGCAAAAAAGTGTTTAAGGGCTATATTTGGGCTGAAACAAATAGAGTCTTGTCGCCCTTTCTTTAGAAAATATAAGATACTTACTTTACCGTGCATCTATATCTTGGAATCATGTATATTTGTTTACAAGCATAAGATTCTTTTTCAGCAAGCGACAAGCTACTATGCCCCTCGATCTCATAATACTAATAAGTTGTATCAACCCAAGACGAATCTCACACTTACATCCAACAACAGCTATATCATGTGCATCAAATTGTATAATAAAATTCCGAGTACAATAAAGACACTTCCTTTTTTAAAATTTAAGCGTAATTTAACAAAACTACTCACTGATAAATGCTTTTATAGTGTACTTGAGTTTTTAGATTATAAGTTGTGAATTTTTGTAGTGTATAAGTATAATGTCATCTATGAATTAATTGTTAAGTAGGTACCAAATTTGAATTTATTTAATGTAATTTACTAATCGCATGCATTATTCAAGTAATTAATTAAATTCTTATAATAATATCTGATTATGTAAAATTTGCACGCCGAAATTAAAGGCATAATAAGAGATCAATATATTTTCAAAATACCTTGTGACATATTGCAATTAAATGAAAGAAAATTTAAAACTCATATTAAAAGTATACTTTGTAAACAAGCATATTACAAATTAGAGGATTATATCCAAGAAAAGAGTGCTTGGAAACATGCTGGTCCTGCTCCATAGGACAATTTAGAATCTAGACAAAAACAAACTGGTCGCTAATTTAATTTTTAAATTTATTATTTTGTGTTTTATGACATTGATTTTACATTCTGTGATTACTTCTTCACACACTGACTTATTAACTACAAAAGTTTGGACGAACGGTGTAACGGTGGAGTTTCTTGCCCATTCTTCTCCATACGAAAACTACCTTTTGGAAGGGGCAACTAGAATCAATTTTATTATTTTGTAAATTTTGACGTTCAAAAGTGCCATACATGGGCCTATTTGAAATAAATGATTTGACTTTGACTTGCTTTTGTGCTACTACATAGCATGTCTATTCTTGGCTTTAAAGCATTGGGCAACATAAACAAATGACGATCACCCTGTTGTATAAGTTAACAGCTCAAAATTATATTGAAACAAGCCACAACATTAGGAAGAATATCTTATATCAGAACATAGTGGAAATACTCGTTAATAGGTACAGTGACATGTTAAGACGTATCCAAATAACAGTGATATTATGAGTTTATTTTTAAGCATTACTCATAAACGAGCTTCAGGAGAAATCCTATGTAACAATTTTCTTTTTAGTACATTAAAAAGGTAACATTATATACATCGTAAGCTTTTTGAAAAATACGATATTCTCAGAACCCATGCCTTTGATAATCTATCTATATCTATAAAAGGAAAGGGTGACTGACTGACTGATCTATCAACGCACAGCTCAAACCACTGAACGGACTGGGTTGAAATTTGGCATACATAGTTATTATGACGTACGCATCCACTAAGAAAGGGTTTTTAGAAATTCGAAATTTATGGAGGTGAAAAGAGGGGATTTTGTTTATATGAAAAATCTTATTCCTTGAACAGTTCACAGATGTTCATTAATTCACAATAAACGAAAAGCTTCGCAATTAATGGGATATTGCTACTGAATTCTGCGGGTATCGAACTGTAGGACGAGCTGCTGCAAAATGTGACGGTCATTTTAATAGATCGTTGTGTCTTACGACTTCCATGTTAACGAAGTCGCGAGCACAAGCAAGTACTTTATAAACCTGCGTTGCTCTTCAGTGGAATGCAAAGCAGACTTTTCTTTTTGAATTCTTTTTTACTAACTTAAAATAAAGTAAAGTCACTGTAATTACTTTCTCGGAATTGGCATCAGCATTCCATTTTTTCTCCCCTGAATCGAATCCCAATGTCATTCGTAATTGGAAAAATTATATTCGAAATCACAAAGAAAGATCGAAAATTTTCTGTTCTGAGAGAATCATTTAATATTGAATAACAAAGTTGATTATAAGGGAGATAACGAGAATCCACCGTTTGTCTGTAAATAATGTTGGAATGAAACAAATTGAGCGACTCTCACCTCTGCTTCCAATACAATTAGACGATTATTCCTCTTGCCTACCTTCGTATAACTAAGCTGTTGGTTCAAGTTATAAGAGCTGTTTTAATAGCAACACTCTTACACATTATACATAGTACATTTATATACAGTGACATTTGATAAAAAGGTTACTAAGTTAAGTATACCTCGGTCTACTTTACCTTTACGCTGAGAAATAACAAGAGCTATATATAATACGACCGTTTATTCTGAAAGTTGACAACGTCGCAAATAGCTGACAAATATTTCACTGTTCTGATTAATTTGGCAATATTTCTATATGGAAATAAGAAATATGGCTAACTAGTGAATATTAATAATGAATTGCAATTAAAACACTGAATTTGATGTTGTAACCGTTTTTGGTGAAAAAAAGCGCTTGGAAAGTTTTCAAACGCCTTTTTCTTTAGTTTTATTTTTTTCCATCTAAAACTAAGTATTCGTTTTTGAATTTTATATCAATATTTTAGATCACTAGTTAGCCATATTTCTTATTTCCATACAGTAATATTGCCAAATTAATCAAAACAGCGAAATATTTTACAACTATCTGCGACGTTGCCCACTTTCTTGCATTGAAGTATCAAACTTCAGTAGAATTTATTGTTAGCGTCTACAACTCCAAACAAAGACGTTAAAAACTAAGAAAAGTATTTAAAAAAGCTACATTAGACAATGGTTTACACTTTACAGTAACTATGAGTTTGAAACCCAACCCTACATAAAAAAATCCAAATAAAAATGTAGACACCTCTTCGATATTATACCGCGCTCACAAAATGTAAACTAAACCGCTATTTCTTACACCTGAGCCCACAGTCGCAGTCGTGATAAAGCCGAATTGATCTCTCTCTCTCTTGTAAGCCGGCCTTGCGTATAATTGACTCTTCCCTGTCATTGGCTCTCGGAGCCTCTCTAAGCTGACATAGAGATCATATACTTGGAATATTTAGTGGTAGCCGAATCTAATGGAGAATGGATGGCATTTTGTTTTATTAATAAGTTGTACAGATAAAAATAAAATGTATGAACTTTACTGTGCATGGAAAAGTTGGTTAGTTATGTATTTCAAATATTATGTAACTGAAAAACAAATGTTTATGGATGTAATTCTGTTCAATTCTTTCATCGAGTCATTATAATTCATAGCTTCATATCTTGGTATGATCTACTGTCTTTTTAAACTAGTGCATATCTCGTTCCAGTGTTTTGACATACGCTTGAGAGTCGGAGTAATAATTACTGATTGTTGTTGAAGTGATTGTGTGTTGTATTGTGCTGTTTAAGAGTAGATTACGTAATTTTTTAAAGGATAAGACGTATTTTAGTGTGACTGACTTAATCAGAGATTTTTTTTTGTTGAATTGTTGCTCCCTTAAGGTAAAATTCAAATAATTATTCTTTGTTGACATTTTTTTATTTAATTTATTATTATATACGTGATTGTGACTAAATGTCTATTTGTTTATGCGCAGTCTTGATTTATTGACATTTTATTATTATTAGTAGATATCAGTGTTTGGCATGAAATTGAGATATGCCAAACCCGCCAACCACCACCACCTTAACTTTATATTTTCATTTTTTTAATGTGACATTTGATTATCCACCTAAACAATTTTGCATGCCTTCTGGCGGGACGTAGTATGGACATTAATTTGCAAAACATCTGTATAATTTTTACCCTATATTACAAAATTAATAAGTGAATTGAATAGCTATTAGATATAAGAAACTGTGGTTTTTTTTTTTTTTTAAAGGTATTCTTTAGAAACTGTGGTATCTCTTGACTTCATCTTTTACCCACTGAGAACAACTCAGTATAATATTACTAATAGGATTTCCAACCATAGATTTGTCCATGAAGTCCTTCATTCTCAATTGCAAATGATGACTAACTAACTTATCATCTTTAGACCTCGTCTATTTTCTGATTACCAGCAGGTAGTTAAACCTACTTAAATTGACACATCGAGCGGTCACTGCACTTTTTCTAAAACTCTGTGCCTTATTTATGGCGCAATTCGATAGGCCCGCATGCGAGGTGCGAGAGATTTCTGGAACGCGTGCCACAGGGCCCGCATTCGGGGAACCGTTTTTATTAGTTGATAGGGCCCGCATGCGGGGTGTGAGAGATTTCTGGAACGCGTGCCACAGGGCCCGCATTCGGGGAATCGTTTTCATTAGTCGATAGGGTCTGCATGTAGGAGAACCTCCATGTTCGTCACATTCCATAAACAATCATAATCTCGATAGATTTCCACAAGTTTTAACATTTGCGAATCCGTAAAGCGATCAGCCATTTTGCGCAACGTCTTCCTAATCCAACAAGCACTCACGAATGAAATTGAATACCTAATGAAAAAGTATTTGACTCACGACCCGCAAGCTGTATTTCGACCGATTAATTTCATTGGTCGAAATCACGGTCGGTATAAAGCATGCGGCGAATCTCTGCAGGCGGTGTAACGAACACGTATCGACTTGTAACTTTCATTGGTTGTTATCTCGCCTGTGGGGAGTCCCCGCATGCTGTATATCGACCGAGTTATCGACTAATGAAAATGAGCCATTATGGCCGGCTAGGCACTGTAGAGTTATAACACGTGTTATTAGTACTTACCTAGATAAGGTAATATAGCATAACTCCTTGTTTACGACAATAGCTGTTGTTTCTAAACAACTTGTACTTTAACACAGTTTTATGGTCTCCGTCCTATTAAGGCGGGGATAAATTTTTAACAGGACTGTTTCCTTTGTGATACGTCGTAATACTGGTTTAAGGGGATGTAATTTTGTACTGTAATAGGCTAGGATATTTTGTTAGTGGAATGACAGTTGGTTAGTTTGATTAGAAGATGTTTTCTGCTTATAATCAAAGGATGTTTTTGAACCTTAACACAAATGGCGGCCTTATCTTGTTTAAATTGTGTCTTGTATCATGGGTAAATGAGAATTAATCTTTTTTGAAAATCACACATACATATATTCCATCTATACATATAATAAAATCGTAGCGATGTCAAAACTATACATTGAATATTTTTGAAAAAAAGTAATTGCTACGAGGTCGGGGATCGATTCTAATGCCGAAAATATTTTTTTTTTAATTTTTGTCTGTTTGTCTGTATGTATGTTCCAGCATGGCGCAAATTCTACCGGACAGATTCTGATAAAATTTTACATAGATATTCCCTGTGTGTCTGGTCAAACTATAGGGTATAAACTATCACGCTATTTACTATGGGGGGACGAGCAATATTACATTATGTGGTATTTGTATGTTCCAGCATGACGCAAATTCTACCGGATAGATTCTGTTAAAATTTTACATAGGTATTCCTTATAAGTCTGATCAAACTATAGGGTATAAACTATCACGCTATTTACTATGGGGGACGAGCAATATTATATTATGTTCGTATTTTTGGAAAAAAACGCGCCGAAATATTAGGATATTGCAGATGATTATCGATTTAACTTTTTTAATTATTATCATCACGCTATACCTTTATGGAACTAAGCAGTCAATCGTGAAATATATAGGAATGGCTATTTTAGGGAAGTTTCAACGAAGCAATTAACTCAGCGGTTGGATGGTTGCTTTGCAAACATGGGGTTGTAAGTTCAATTCCCAATTGCGGTTTTGTTTTTCTTTTTTTTTCACATTTTGTACTACTATTTTTTTTTTGATTATGTATCCATACATATAATAAAATTGTAGCGAAGTTAAAATTGCTCATTGAATATTTTGAAAGAAAGTTATTACTACGAGGTCTGGGATCGATTCTTATGCAGAAAATTTAGTTTTCAAAATGTTTGTCTATTTCAACTGTAGGGTATAGACTATCACGCTATTTTCTATGGGGATGAGCAATATTACATTATATCGTATTTGTATGTTCTAACGTGACGCAAATTCTACCGGATAGATTATGTTAAAATTTTGCATAGGTATTCCCTATAAGTCTGGTCAAATTGTAGGGTATAAACGATCACGCTATTTACTATGGGGGACGAGCAATATTATATTATGTTCGTATTTTTGTAAAAAAACGCGCCAAAAGATTAGGATACTGTAGATGGTTTTTGATTTAACTTTTTAAATGATTATCATCACACTATACCTTTATGGAACTAAGCAGTCAATCATGAAATATATAGGAACGGCTATTTTAGGTAAATTTCAACGAAGCAATTAACTCAGCGGTTGGACGATTGCTTTGTAAACACGGAGTTGTAAGATCGATTCCCAACTACGGGTTATATTTGTTTTTCTTTTTTTTACATTTTGTAATACGAGTCGATTGTTTTTTTTTTTTGTAAAAAGTATTTATTTCTCGCTTTTTAGTGGGTCAATTTGTAATTTGTCTAAGTTACATTAGCTTAATGCCAACTGCTCATCACTTTTTACAAAATATTGCTTTTCCCGATGCAGGGACGTTCATCATTGAAAGTTCTCCTGGTACTTCACCATCAACTCCACTTCTCCATATGCATTGTGACGAGCATAAATTGCATTGCAACCTATTAAAGTAATCGAATCGCAACCCGTGAAATACTTATTATTTAGTAGTTCCGGTGGCTATTTGTGGTCATCATCATCAGTTCCACTTAACTAAATAGTGCTTTCCAAGAGCAACTGCACGAGTTACTATAAAAAATACCCAAATTGCTATAGTTTTGCCTATAATATTTGAAGAGTTCCCTCTATTTCTCTTGGATGCCATCATCAGATCCTGGTTTCCTTATCATGGTACCACTTTTGAAATATTTCTTTTCCAACAAAAAAAGAATCATCAAAATCGGTTCATAAACGACGAATTTATCCGCGAACACACATAAAAAAAATATATATATACGGTCGAATTGAGAAAACTCCTTTTTTTGAAGTTGGTTAAAAAGAAAAACTTCGTAAGCTATGGGAAACTGCTACGTTACAAGTACTTTACAGTCACAAAACATTCAAGGTTGTGTTCTGATCATTTTAGAGCTGAAGACTATAGGAATAAAAGGAATTTTACAGATTTTGACAGCAGATTTGTCCTAGCGATTTTAAAATCTGTGTGTGGATCTTCTGGAATCGTTGCCACACTGCTTTCTGGTGACAAAACAGCGCACGCCATGTTTAAGATTCCCATCAATTTAAAGAGCAACGAAACGCCTGTTTGTGGGGTGTCACGCAACAGTAACAAGGGATGTATGCTAAGGGATTGCGCTTCATCGTATGGGATGAATGCATTATGGCAAAAAGGAAAGCAGTGGAAGCTGTAAACAGAACCCTGCAGGACATCCGCAGGAACCAAGATATGATGGGTGGTGTTACAGTCCTGACTGACAAAGTGAATACTTCGTTGAAAAGGTCGACTCTACGGTCGAGAGTTCATAGACTGCGCTTGACCATCATCATACGAGCTCGGCTTGGCGGGAATTCAAATGCTCAAGAATTCTCCGATGTTCTTCTAAAAGTTGTTCGAGGCTCTCTACCAGAGACTCTTGGTAAAGTAGATCCCACTTAAGAAGATCTTATTCGTCTGGTATACAGGGACATCAGTCAAATACCGTACCAAGAGAATTCTTGGGCGTGTTTCCATTTTAACTCCGAAAATGATCAAGCTGCAGCGATCAACCACAGTATTCTCTCACAAATTGAGTGAAGTGATATACACCTCCATTAATACTGATGTGGATGAAGATGATGCCGCACATTACCCCGTAAAATTTCTCAATTCGCAAATGGCAAGTGGACTCCCGGTTGTACATCTGTGTAACGGAACCCGGCTCAAAGTCACGTCTTTGCAGAGAAACGTCATCGAGGTGGAAATTCTAATAGGTTATGGCGATGGTAAGACAGTGTTTATAGCGCGTATACCACTAATTCCCCAAAATTATCAGTTCAAGCGCATGCAGTTCTCTGGGAACGTATGCTTTGCGATCAACAAGTCACAGGATCCGACACCGAAGGCTGAAAGCTGCGGGTGTCAACCTCAGGACAAGCTGCTTCTCACACGGATAACTGTACGTCGCTTGCTCCCGAGTCACCATTCCTGACTCTGCATATTTTGACTGCTGAGAATAAAACTACAAATGTAGTAGTTATACAGGGATGTTTTATAAAAATGTGGCTGTTATTGTAGTATATTGTGGTATCTTACGACTTCCACGTGAACGAAGTCGCGGGCAGAAGCTAGTTTGAAATAAGATTAGAAATTTAAACAAACCTTTTTTACAGTCCGTTCAACTGATTTTGATTTCTATACCGTAGGCATAAGGATGGCATTAAAAGCAAAAAAGTGGTTACAATACCAACTGTTTACTGCAGCTGCCATTTCTCATGCCACCAACGCAATAGAAGTCAAAATCGGTTGAACGAACTGTAAAAAAGGTTTAGGTTGGGGTTGGGGTTTGGTTTGGTTTAATCTTATTTCAAATGGAGTATTTATAGGTTTAAAAAATATATTTTTCATAAGAACTTAGAAACATTCATCCATTCATTCACAAATATAAGAACTGAACATTCATTTTATTTTTCATTTTACTTAAAATGAGATACAAAGTGCTTACATCCAAGTAATTATTATGATTATATTTTCCTCTGGGGTGTTGTTAACATTACAGGGTAGATACATGTTTCTTAAGTTTTGTTTTAAATATGTTTATATTATCACACTTCTTTAAATCCTTTGGGAAATTATTGAACAGCTGTGCCCCTCAACCAATATTGGTTTTTTGCTGTAATTAGACCGTGCCCGTGCAAATATTAGTTGAAACTTTTTTTTACTTCTTGTGCGCATATTTTCCTATTTCGAATGCAATTGAATCATTGATATTTTGTAAATCTGTCGACCGATTTTATACATTTGAGCAGAACAGGCAAAAATTCTTCATTGCATTTGATGCATGGCATTTTTAACCGACTTCCAAAAAGGAGGAGGTTATATGTTCGTCGCGTATGTGTGTTTTTTTTTTTTTTTTATATATGTCCACCGATTTCTCCGTCAATTGTGGACCGATTTTAAAAATTCTTTTTTTGTTTGAAAGGTTGTGCTCTTGAATTGGTCCCATATAAATTTTATTAACTTTGCTTGGATAGTTTTTGAGTTAGCTACAAAATACGTATTTTTTTCCCACTTAGTATTTAGATGATATGATAAGTTTCTGTCACTGGTAGCAGGTAGTGGTATTCGAATGTGTGTGGGATAGGTACCACAACTAAAAAGTGAAAAATAAAAACTTTTTACAAAAAAAAAAACAACCGACCTCCAAAAAAAAAAACACTACAAAGTGAAAAATAACTTTAATTTCGGAATTCGGTGGCAAAAAACGAAAATACAAATCCCAAGACACCGACTTCCGAAATTAAAGTTATTTTTCACTTTGTAGTGTTTTTTTTTTGGAGGTCGGTTGTTTTTTTTTTTGTAAAAAGTTTTTAATATAATATGTATGGTTACATTTCGCATGGGTTGATGAAAATCATTGTAACGTTTGAATAAATTCCACTATAACGCATAGACAGATCTATTTATTCACACCAGACAACTTTGAATATCAAAAGTATTCGAATCATATTCTTCACTAAACCCCGTTTTTATTAAAAACCTCGGGATTTACGAAACGAAAGGATTCCAACAGCGGTTTGTACGCAAGGCAATGTTAGATAAGGCGGGAACTGATCCCGGATTGCGGGATCGGGATTGCGAGCGGGATTGGGGCCGATGGCTCGCGAAATTCACTCTACACTCTTGAACGAACGCTGTTAAGCTTCAAACTGTTTTTCAGATTGTCAAGCTTAGGAATGTATTTAGTTGGTAGAATGGGTTGAGTGTTTAAGGAGTCTGAGAGTTGAGTGTCAAGAAGGGCACTTTTTATCGTATTTTTATTTGTTTTTTGACCCTTAAAAGAAAGCTGTTAAATCACAATCATCGCAAATTGGCATCTATCTTCATCTTTGGTACATTATCGGACTGGAAATTAAAAGAAAATTTTAAATCTTCTGGCATTGTGATAACACATTTCCAGGCTCCTATTTTCAAAAAAATCATAAATGTGCCTAATGCAGGGCAAAGGCCGCTTCTCATACAAAGAAGACACGGGTATTGATCACCACGTTTGCTGAAGATGGGCTGGTGATTTAAGATTAAAAAAACTGACCAAGTGTTGTTCCGTAGTTGGGATGAATTTATCCCAAGAATAAACTTTAGTTGAAATACATGTTCTCCCATACATTCCAACTGCAAATGTAAGTTTGTACGCACAGTATTGAGAGATTTACCATGTTATTTTAAGACCATAGACTTCTAATAGGTTTTCCTATAATCAATGAGTAAAAAACCACCTGTATTTTATTCAAAATTTCAATAGTAGGCTTAGTAGTTTCGGAGCTAAGGGGGGAGATCAGTCAATTTTCATCAATTTTCTTAAATATCTTTAAAAGTGTTCATTTTAAAATTACTAAAAAAAAAAAAAAAACGTGTGGCACTCGGGGACTGCCACGGTAAAGCTATTGCATAGCATTTGTAACCTCCATACTTCCTATTTGTCAACGCTACACTGGGGATGATGACGTGATGACATAAAACAAAAATTACGTTAGAAGTTCCCACACACATTACAACATCACGTTGTCATGGGAACCGTCATTACATGGTAGGCGGAGTGGGGGTTGTTAGGTTTTATTTTCGTTACGTTACGGAATTTCTTGATTCGGTCGCCGCGCTCAAAGCCCGCGATAAAAGCTAAAAAATGAGATCGTCGCAACCCTTTCATTGATATACACGGTACAGATTGCAACATTTTTATTTTTTCTGATTTGCCCCCTTATTCAAAATTCATTTATTTATGTTACATATCCGTATCAGGGTCACAGAAATACATATGTGTACCAAATTTCAACTTTATCGGCACATTAGATTCGGAGCAAATTGGCTGTGACAGACAGACACACGAGTGATTCTATAAGGGTCCGTTTTTTTCCTTTTGAGGTACGGAACCCTAATATATGGTATAGGATACTAAATATGCTTATATATGTTTTGTATATCCTTATAAGTAGAATGATGTAAAATTACACCCCTTCAACCTGCAATCCTAGAAAATACATTCTCGGCAGAATGTAGGTGAAATTACTATACAGCCAATTTCCAGTAAAATTCAAAAGATACAATCATAAACGTTCCCACCACAATAGTTGGTACAACTATTTATTTGTTTAACGGCACTTTGCATGAATATAGCCTCTAATATCCCGTTAACACGTGAACGTTTCCCGTGAGCGACTATTTTGAAAGCAATTGTGTGAATGTAGCTTCACAATAGCTTATTTTAAAGTCAATGGTCGCGTTTCAGTTTACTCATCGCCCTGTTAGCTTATCTTTATCTTGAGTTGTAGGCAGTGGGTTATTTGTATTTTGGTTTGGCAAAAGCCCGGTTTAGATGTTTTGTTCATTTACGTATTTGTTGTTTTAAACGTTCATTTAAGAAAGCTGGTCCTTTTTAACTAGTAAAACTTATATTTTTGAAACAGCAACCGTGGAGTTTCTTGTCGGCTCTTCTCTATAGTAAATGGCCAACCATGCACCTAGCTTCTGACGTTTTATATGTGCCCATGTAGGTTTATGAGAAATAAAACACTTTGAATTTGAATTAAAAAAAAATACTATCTATTAAATTATGATAAGGTTGATAATTAATAAATATTCGTCCATCATTGTAATTTCAAAAGAGTTGCTCACACAATACTGTGGCGACATCTACAACACCGCATGTGAACTACGCATCAAAGACCTGACGTCATCCAAATCCTGCATCGCGCAAGCAGAGTTTACCGCGCGATCAGCATATATATAACTTTCCAACATCAATTGTTGGGTAGTTGCTCATCAGATACGACACCCGTCTGGTCAGCGGATCCTCCCTTTTCTATAGAGGATGAGTGAAGTTTACACCCTGTTCCTCATACCTCTATATGACTACTGACAAAACTGTCTATATATTCTGTAAAAATCTCACTGTAAACACCTATGTGAAGTAAACTTGAAATGAGCTGTCAACAGTGTTAACCAAATCTTTATAGTAAGATTTTGATAAAATAGATAGGATGGTGCTAACAATACCTATTTAATAGTAGATTGTTATACGAGGGGCTAAACTAACCCATTCTATCGAGGTAGTTTTACTCCCGAGCTTTAACGAGGGAGTAAATATGGCACTAAGACCCATTCTTACCTAGTAAGAATGGGTCTTAGCGCCGTGTGTTACACTCTACTTTTCACTACGATTGCGAGAAAATAAAATAGTCCAGTTTATTTTATAAAAAAATATGCAATTTGTTCAATTTGAATTTTTAAGGAAAGTTTTTATTCCGGTATGCGGTAATAAAAAGCTAGTTTTACGTAAGAATAAGGACTTTTTCGTTTTTGTAGGCTCGTTGGTTACAGACAAAAATTACTTTTTCCCCTAGAGCAAAATATGCAATTTTTTCCCCGCTCTGGTACGCAACAATGACGGACTTTTTGAGCAAGAGGAGTGAAAAATCTATTATTACTTCATATAGTGAGATTTTAAATCAATGTAAAAGATTTTTTTCCAAATCTACATAATACTACGTATCAAAAATTCGGCCGCAATATTTTCATAGACCAACGACCCCTAAATTGTTTTAAAAGCTTCGTCAGGATTTCATTTCCACAAAAGAAAAAAATACACAGAAATTCACTTAACCTCCTAAACTCTTGAAAGTTAATTCGTAAAGAAATCTAAAATACTACTGTCCTAAAGATTTCAGTCTAGGCACGTTGGTCCCTAAGGCCGTGCCTCAGGGATGGAAATCACGGAACCCCTTCATTTAGGAGCAGCACGATTCCGTAGTAATTGTTTTTGATGCAGATAGAATTTGTATTAGTGTTTGTAAGTGATCGGACGGGATTTATAAGAGAAAGGAAGTAAAGATCTATAGTAATTATTTCCGAAGTAGTTGATATTGAATTAAAATATGGTCTTTTGCATCCTAATAGGTTCTCGATGAGTTATAAAGGAAATAACACACATATCAACTCGGAAAGGGATCGATATGACATTAAAATTTCTGCTATAAAAGATAGACTCAGATTTACTACCGATTTGCTCTAGTAAATTTTCACCCCGACGACGTTCTACTAGAAAATCAAAACAAAAAAAAAAAAATCTTCTATTTTTCTCGATCGTTTATTATCTACACCCTTATTCATTTACTTTTTTTTAAATTATATTTTTCTATAAAAATATCTCACGTCATAAAATCAAAATATGCTGTACCATTTTGTACCATGTCATTTAACCGAATCTACCGTACCATTTGTAATTTACCAAAAAAGATTTCTAAGGAAACCTGGCGGATAGAGCTGCGCATTTAGCTATTCATTCAATATATACCGGAATACTGGAACTATTCCTGAAACTACACAGATACTGCAAATATATTCCAAAATAGCTTTATATGTGACTATCCTAGATCAAACACGGCACTAGTATGAATATTCTAACATCACTGGTTCTCGAACCTGGATTATTCGGTATTGATTCCGTACTGAGTTGTTCGTTAATCTGATTATACGTTGTTGGTTCGATTTAACTGAACTAATACTGTTAAACAGATTAGGTTTGAATGTTTTTCTAGATTGACAGGTCCTTTAATAAAACGAGAAAGACTTAACTGAATTTTCGGATTCATGTGCGTGTTGTATAATTATCACTTGCTTCAAAAACAGTGAAGGAAAACATCGTGAGGAAACCTGAGAGATATTTCTCGAAAGCATGTGAAGCTATCACTTTAAACAAACTATCATTAAATAAATTAAACTTCATTCAAATTCAAATTCATTTATTAATTTTGTGAACATAGGGTAAAAGATTATACAGCTGTTACAAATAAATATCGGTCCATACTACGTCCCGCCAGAAGGCATACAAAATTGTTTAGGTAAATAGATAGGTAACCAAATGTAACATTAACAAAATGAAAATAAAAATAAAAAGTCAAGGTACATGTCACAATTTCATGCCAATAATAATAAAATGTCAATAAATTAAGATGGCACATAAACAGATAGGTATTTAGTCACATTGCTAACTACTATTGTTTATCTAATTACAATTAGATAAATTAATAACTACCTACTACAGTAAAATAATACTATCTACCTTATTAATAATACAATACAAATTCTGGTTAAAAATAAACTAAAATTGAATTGTTGTTTAGTCAAAATAAAACCCCAAAAATAAGTAACAATTACTTACTTATTTGACAAAGTAAAACAATACTTAATATTATAATACTACTATTATATGCAAACAATGAATTAACTAATAAGTTTAAAGGCACTTGACTGCTCAACATAAAAAAAAAAAAATACGTGTTCGGTCGAGTTTTCTCACATATGATTTGAAACATAAACAAAATTTTTGCAGTCGCTATCTTGGATTTACATTTTGACCTCATATCGGTTTTAGCATCCTCGAAAACTATGAAAACGACACCCATGACAAAAATTTTAAAACTTTCACAGCCGCCATCTTGGATTTTCATTTTGACCTCACTATCGGCTTTAACATCCTTGGAAACCATGAAATCGATACCCATGATGAACAATTTGAAAAATTTCAGAGCCGCCATCTTGGATTTTTATTTTGACCAAATTAACACTTTTTTTCTCTCTCTCCGGCATGCAGTGTACTGGGGCCGATGTGTACAATTTTATTCCACGACACTGTAATCACTTTACTCTTTTCTTTCTCTCTCTCTCTTTCCTTCTCTTAGAATTAGAAGAAGACAGTCGCAAGTATTAACACTTTTTAGCGTGACGATTTCTGAAAGTTTACATCCGCGTTAAGGAACTTCGTTCCAATCATAAAAATAAACTACTGCCTATCCGTTAACGGCCTGCGCAGCCTTCCTGCAAAGCCCTAGCCATTACAGTTACATTTGGTCTATGATGGGCGGCTTTAAAACTCTGACACCAGGTTAGTCACCAACCATACGAAAAAGAAGGACGAGAAAGATGGTTTCTGAGGAAATCGTCGTTTTGATAGTAATTCTCTATCTTATAGAGCCATTTCTGTTTAAAACATAATATTATATCACGCTTGTATTTCCCGAAGGCAGAAGGGGAGTAAGTATATTAAGTACTTAGAACATTTCGCTATTCATAAGCTATGTATGGAGGTGAGCCTATCGTGATTCAATACTTAGAGCTGCTGCAATGAAGTATTTTTCTGACGAATAATCTCTTCATAATTTATTTATCATATAATATTAAAAAAAAACGGAGCCCTTTATAGGATCACTTCGTTGTCCGTCCGTCAGTCTGTCAAGACCCATTTTCTCAGGAACGCGTGGAGGAATCATGTTGAAATTAATTTCCAATATGTAAATCTATGTTCCCTTTGAGCTATAAAAGATCAAGCTTCTAAGTCAACGTAATAAAAATATACGACCATTTATGTGACATATTTTGATACTCGCCAATAAATCAAAACCTACATGGTGTTTTCTGTTCATGAAATTTGGCAGGAACCAAGGTCTCACAGCATAAGTAAAGGAAAAAGTTCGAATTTGTAGTTGTGACATAAAAAATATTTTTTGCTATTACAAAATTACATTTGCAATTGGAGAATTGACCGTGACGTTTCTCAACTACTAAGTTAAGTTTGTTCTTGGGATGAATTCACCCCTACTACGGATCCTTCATTGTGCGTGGTCCGACACGCACTTGGCCGGTTTTTTCAATCACAGACAGAAGAAACCTGCTTTTGCTTTATTTAAAACTTGCCATAATTATTTCTTTGTCCCACAGTTTCCCCAACAGTGATAGTGCCAAACCAATTGCTGGGCGCGCCGCTCAGTACCGATGTGATACTAGAGTGCACCGTGGAAGCCTACCCTAACACCATCAACTATTGGCTCAAAAATAGGGGGGAGATGCTGCTTGATGGGTGAGTAGCCATCATCTCCAGTAAAATAAAAATGGAAATTTGGTTCTATGAAGGTTTATTAATAACCTGTGCCCTAATTGCGTACCTTATTTTCGTAAACAATTATGCCTAATTTAGGCATAATTGTTTACCAAAATAAGGTGAAATAGAAAAAAAAAAAGTGCAGTTTAATCGTTTATTTATGTAATTCATAACACCTATTAAAAATGTTTATCTGTTAAAAAATATACACTATCAAAACATGTTTTGAAAAACACCTTCTTGAACTATGTTTTACAAGGTTTGACTCCAAGGTCATTAGAAGCGTAATTGGACTTTAATAGGGGCGTTCTTTATAAAGATGACCAGTACCCTAATTGCGTAACTTAATTTCCTAAGCAACTATGACTAATTTGTTTCATTTTGACAGTTCAACAACATTCATTTCGTTATTTACGTTGTTGAGCTGATTTTTTTTTCCAACTTATGAAGCATTGGATTAGCAATCTGTTTCAAATCGAAACAGATTGTGTTGTATTACGCAATTAGAGTACTGATAAACATATCGTCTAGGTATACCAACGTTGTATCACATTCCTGAGGCTGTGAAAATAGAGAAAACGAATGTTCCCAGATATAAGACGTAGCTACATCGATTTTTCGCCCCGTAATCTCTATATTGCAACTCTCATCGAAATCGTTAGAGCCGTTTTCGAGAACGTGATTACAAATATATATATGTAAATAAATATTGCTGATTTAATAGTATAGGATAATATTTGTGCTAACTGTAGGGTAATTGCGTAACACACTTACAATGGTAGTGCTTTTAATTTTGACATTTCAACAATATTCATTGCGTTATTTACGTTGTTGGAAAGACGAATTTTTCTAAGCTATAAAGCAATGTGTTTAGAAATTCCTTCTAAATCCTTCGCATTGTGATTGAAATGTGTGAGTTGAGTGCGTTATGCTATTGGGGTGCAGATTATGATAACGTTTTGATTATTTCATAGTCTGTTTGATTTATGAAGAGTTTTCATTTTGGGACACGTCGTGGTGGTTTTTTGGTTTTTACAAAGCATTGATATGCCGCAGGTTTTTTTAAATTGTAGTGTCCTAGTTCACCACATTTGAGTTTAGATTCCTATGAAATAAAATCCTAAGCCCCTTTTACACACGTTCAGAAGACTACCAATTAACCGACGCCGGGCTGTTGACAAAATATAAGGATAAATAATGAGAGCTTAACAATTTACCTTAGTCTATAAGTCTTTTACCCTGGCTGGAGGCCTTATTTATAAGGCCTCAGCCGACTACCTCCTAGATTGACCTGCAAGATGTCATATAGAAAAAAACATAATAAATCTTCACAATTTACTCGGTTATCACGGGAACCCGGCACCGGCTATCCGACAGCCGGAACGTGTGTAAAGGGCCTTACACGTGCCAGAATCTTAATAATAGAACCTAATACTAGCAAAGCAGACCTTTTGTCTATAAGCTTTAAGGATTCATTATTATTATAGACAAGCATTAACAATACAGGGTGTTTCCGTTCGATGTTATCTCTTATGTTGTGTGGAGAAAGGATAATTAGCTCGATTACCTAGGCACTATTAAAGTAGTATTTATCGATGATTTATCATAATATCATCTCTGTTAGCAAATCTTGTTGACACCGCTGTGATTGATAACAAAAATTATAGGTATGCGATTTGTAAGCAAAAATATAAGAAATAAAATGAAATTGTTTGTTCTGTAAATAAGATTTCGGAATCACTTTTAAACGTCATATAAAACTATAGACTGCCTCGTTAGTCTAGTGGTCGCAAGCGCTACTGCTGAGCATGAGGTCCTGGGTTCGATTTCCGAGTCGGGCAAAGTGTTATTGGGTTTTTCTATCTGAAATTTCTCAGTAGCAGCTTAGAGTCTGGATTTGTGCCCGGTTGATGGCAATAGGCTCACCCTCTTTTACATGGGACTTAAACATAACTGGTGAAATGTGGGTGTACCTGCTACAGGGACACCTCTGCCCAACCCTTCGGGGAAACAAGGCGTGATGTTATGTAACATAGATAAGTTTGGTGTTTCCTATCTGATTACTCTGAGAAGAAAGGCCGAAACAAACTCAGAGGTCGCAGTCTCTTTTAAAGTCCAGACATACTAATCTTGGTCAGGCCATATGAGGTTTCAAAACCCGAAGTTTTTTAACATAAAGTACTCTTAATCACGAAATAGTTTAATAAGTATGTAAAGTTTATAAAGTCTGCGGTTTTTTTACGATAATAGGAATTGTTTTTGAAAGTCAAATAGAAAAATATACGCCCTTGAGAATAAAGCCAGTTACTGTGTATACGAAACGGGAATTCTAAACTGAAATAAAGTAATGTTTTTATTACCTATTTTAGGTACTAAAAACATTATTTTATTTCTGTCTAGGATTCCCGTCTCTTTTGCGTATAACTTGCTGTTATATTCTGAAAAGAACATATTTTCGCGCAAAATACAATTTTATACCTATAACATTTCCAATGGAATTGTTTTTTTACCCGCCTCTAAGACCATGACCTAATGTAAGCGATCGTCGCATACATTTTGTTCGGTGTAACCGAACGCGTCGTCGCGCCGACATGCTACGATTCCTGGCTTTTGAACAAATTAATGACAAATCGCGATCGTGAAGATCGCATATTCGGGCGATGATTGCTTAAATCCGGACACAGTCTTATGATAAATGATTTGATTTCTGTAAGTAGGTTTGTACAAACACTTTTACACGTCAACCATATTTTAAAAACTAGATGAGGTTGGCATTTCCTATCTGACTACTCTGAGAAGAAAGGTCGAAACATATTCAGAAGTTACAGTCTCTTTTAAAGTCCAGACATAATCTTGGTCAGATCATGTGAAGACCATGTAGATTGGTGAACGATTCGACGAACAGTACAAAAAAAAGGATATTTGGGTAGGCCACATAAATTACTCAAACTGTCAGACTATGATTAGAACTGAGAAAAACGTCTTCACATTCACAATAATTAAAATACTTTAAAAGTAAATATTCATGTCATTGTATACATATATAAAATTCTGAGCCCGCGTCCTATTTAAAAGCGATCGTCGCATGAATACACGATCGTTTTAACTTTTTGGTCGGTGAACTTGAACGTGTGGTCGCGCCGACAGAGGACGCTTTCGAACAAAAAGTGACATAATGCAAGCGATCGATTTTCGCACGACCGGCGATCGCGTTTAAATAGGACGCGGCCTTAGCCATATGACAGAAAACATTTTTAGTGACATTGTTACATAAAAATATTGGAATAACCAATGCACTTACTTAGAAACCAAATAAGTAATTCATGATTTTGATTACGTCCATGATTACCTTTTAACTATCCAATCACCTTAATCAAGAATGCTTTTACGATATCTATATGGACGATGAAATATAAAAATTAATAGAATTTAATAATGAATATAAATTAATTAAATGTAAGTGTATTAATCAAATTTATTAAATATAATAATTAATACAAATTAATTAAATGTAATAATTAACAAAAATTAATTAAATATAATAATTAATACAAATTAATACAAATTAGTGAAATATAAAATTAATATACAAAAATAAAATAATTTACTAACCTTATGATATTAATTAAAAAAACTATATAAACCTAATACTAGTAATATCATCGATAATAATTATATTTGTTTAACAAACTTGCAATCCAGTACATGTACCTGACTGGATGCTTGTTTTGTCCAATTTATTACCTATATGTTGTCGTGCCCTAATCGGGCTTCATGTTGGAACTTACTTACTTAAATCATCATCTGCCTAGCCTTTTCCCAATTATGTTGGGGTCGGCTTCCAGTCTAACCGGATGCAGCTGAATACCACTATTTTATATGGAGCGACTGCCTAAATAGGCAAATGACCTCCACAACCTAGTTACTAGGTAACACGATACCCCTTGGTAAGACTAGTTGTCAGACTTTTGGGCTTCTAACTACCCGTAACGACAAAGATCTACAAATGACAGCTAGGACCAACGGCTTAACGTGTTTTCCGAGGCACGGAGGGGTCTCGGTATGTAAAGATGGTCACCCATCCACGGACCAACCGCGGCAAGCGTAGCTTAACCTGATCGATCGACCCGTGCGGCTATTATTACTTAGCCACAAGCCTCTCTCCTTACTTAATTACTTAAATGTAACAACTAAATGTACACATGATGCAATAAAGAGTGTGAGTTTGATAACAAGTAATGTCGAAAAACCACATAGCACGGTATTTTTTCCTGTACTGCAGCCAATTTTAATACCTCGCTGCCGTAAGAACGATTAAAATGACTTAATAGTTGGATTTTTGCCATAAATATAGAGCATCGGTGTATGAATGAATTTAGTAGGATAAGTAACGGCTTTTCAAAGCTATGCATTTTCAGTAGTCGACTGAAAGTGATTTTAGGTCGTAATAATGTATGTGTCAGCAGTGGACCTGGTGGCCCAGTGGTAACGGTCCCACCTAACGAGTTGTAGGTCGTGGGTTCAAGCCCAGGCAGGCTATAATTTATCACTCTCAAAACGGTGTAGGAAAACATCGTGGGGAAACGGGCAACCAACCCACACCGCGTGGCAGATTATAGCCCACTCCCTCTCGAAGAGAGGAGGCATTGGAAAAATTTGAGGTTCTTATATTATTATTGTTTAAACATTAATACCTTAATATTAGTGTCCAAGTAAATAGAACTAACTATATACAGAGGAAAAAATAAAATAAAATATAGGAACAAATCATTGGGCCATCAAAAAATTCATCCGCATCGTTGTCAGTGGGAAAGGTGCCCAAAAGGCTGGCAGCATTGCCATCGAGGTTCTTGAAAAAATCGCCGAAAAGTCTTTATTCATCAGTGTCACGAAAAAAGGTTTTTATTCGCACAGTTTGAGGTATCCACATACTTATAACAAGGAGGCTCTCGACTGCACAACGTGAAGTTTAAGTACCAGTAAGCGGCGATGTGGCCATAAGAACAGCGATATTTGTGAAACTTTTCTGTGATGTCGATTTGGTATTCGCTAGGACTTAAAAGATTATATAAAAAAATATGATTTCTCATCATAAAATTTTACTCTTTGACAATTTTATATTTGACAATTTATTTTATTTTATTTTATCATTTTGACATTTTTATATTTTTTTTTTTTTGACTATTTTATTTAAGTTATTTTGGTTTTCAATGAATATTTAAAGGTCATTGTATTTTGAGATTTTATCGGTGAGATTATAATTTAATTGAAAATGTGATACATATGGACTAGAATTTTGTCTGAAATAAATAAATATACTATGTCTCTTTAAAGCGGGTGGGATGAAAAGTGTTAAGGGTTAATCTGCAGGTAACATGTATCTTCATTTTCTTTCAGCGAAAATTAGGTTTCCACACTGTTAACTAAAAATTAATGGGGTTAAGTTCCTAGTGGTAGTTTGTAAAACCGGGGCCTGCGTCGGTGACTTATCGTGAATGCAATTAATATTTCCCAATTTAAATTTTGTACAACAGTCACTCCTAAATGCTATAATGCATATTGAGTACCTAATTAATCCCTCTCACCGATAGGAGACCTGTGTCCCAGCAGCGTTTGTAAATAATATGTGAGCATCATGTATCTATCATTTAATTCAATTATCTGTCGTTGCTTCATTTTATATTCTTTTACCTATTGTGGTATAGTAATTTTATTCTAGGCGCATCGTTTTCACATATAATTATTTAACTAATATACGTACTTATAAAAATAATTGTAAAACATTTTAAAAGAGTAACGGTGGAGTTTCTTGCCCATTCTTCTCCATACGAAAACTACCTTTTGGAAGGGGTGACTAGAATCAATTTTATTATCTTGTAAATTTTGACGTTCAAAAGTGCTATACATGGGCCTATTTAAAATAAATGATTCGACTTTGACTTTGTGAGAACATTATACCCTGATTATGCTTATGCTATTGTGATTGTTTACTTATTTAACTCTTATCATAACTTATTATTATAATGAAATTATGTAAATGATAAAATACATCGGGCTGTAGAAAAATGCTGTCAAACAGCTTTGACTGACAGAGACGATGCTGCCGAACTTTTTTAGACTTTAATGTGACATAATGAAGGACGTACGGTATTCTTTTTGGAACGAAGTTCTTTAACACGTTAACTGTCCAGTGTACCGAATACAATACACGCCGCGTGGGTCCATCACGTCCGTGTACCGTAAACGGTACACGCGCCCCTGTCTCTTTCTATGAGCTCTAACTTCATGGACATGTCTTGTCAACAGGATTTTGAGACAGAATATAAAAAATAAATAATTGAACATATGGAGTTATCGAAAAATTTTGTATGGGGACAGTTCACGTAGTGACGCGGCTTGCGGTAGGAGTTGATTGATAGAAATTGTCACGTAACGAATAAGTGTTATGGTCAAGGACTCAAGTTTCAAGTTTCAAAAGATTTCGTTTTTGTTTTAAATCATACATGAGAAGGAACTTCGGTCCTGACGGGGGTCTCCCGACTGCACACGTTTTTAGGGTTCCGTTACCTTGTAATAAATAAATAAAAGGTAAAAAATGGAACCCTTATAAGATCACTCTCTTGTCCGTCTGTCCGTGTGTCAACACCAATTTTCTCAGGAACGGATGGACTTAGCAAGTTGAAATTTATACTAGATACTGAGGTCTATAGTCAACACGATAAAAAGATATGGGTAAATTTAGATTTTCGCGAAAACTTGTAAATACCTACCAAAATTTACCTTGATTTTCTTCTTTTTTTTCGAAATTTTCCCTTTACTTGTGCTGTAAGACCTTGTTTTTAACTAAAATTGACAATTCTAGGTCAACCGGAAGTACCTTATAGGTTTTGGGTCGAAAACCTATATGGTAGTTCCCGTTGACCTAGAATCACGAAATTTGGCAAAAAGCAATGTACAACATAAATAAAGGGAAAATTCCGAAAAATGTAAAAAGTTGAAAATTAAGGTAAATTTTGGTACTTACAAGTTAAAATTTGCCCATATCTTTTTACCGATAAAAATTATACCAATTTTATTATGGCGGTATAATGGGTAGATACGGAACCCTCGGTGCGCGAGTCCGACCCGCTCTTGACTGGTTTTATTTTTAATAAAAATATTGTTAGAATGCCTTGAAAAAACAAAAAAAAAACTGCCTCATTTTTTAATGGCCCCATTTCAAGGGTTAGGTTTCCACGTATATTGTATTGAATGCAGTAATAAAGAGTTCATATAGGGGATGATTGATACCCGACTATTGAAGCTCACAATCACCGTGAATGGAGGATCCATTGTGGATCAAAATCACTCGTAGCGGTCAACTGGAACCAATGGATGGGCCTTTTATTAGCATTCTTTTTTTATAACGAGGAGCAAGAGAGGGTCTTTAATGATCAGTGGATTCATAAATCATCATCAGAGGATGTGGCTTTTGTAAAGCGGTAATAGATGGTTGTTGTTTGATTGTGATATTGTCTTAATGGGCGAGACAGCAAAATGATACTAGGCCGAGATAGTTGGAGAAACGAGTACGTTCCGTACCTTGAAATGAAAAAAACGGAACCCTAATAAGATCACTCCGTTGTCTGTCCGTTAGCCTATCAAGATCTTTTTCTCAGGAACGCGTGGAGGTATCAAGTTGAAATTAATATCAAATACGTAGGTTTATATTCCCTTGGAGCTCTAAAAAAATCAAGCTTCTAAGTCAACGCAATAAAAAAAATACGACCATTTATGTGTCATTTTTTGATACTCGCAAATAAATCAAACCTACAGGGTACTTCTCATTGACCTAGAATCATGAAATTTGGCAGGAAGCAAGGTCTCACAGAACATGTAAAGGAAAATAGTTAATTTGTAGTTTTATTACACAAAAAAAATTGCGCTTACAAACTTACACTTGCAGTTGAAGAATTGGCCATAACGACACATCGATGTATGGGAGAACATGTTTACTATGTTTGTTTTTTCTACAATATTAAGTTTGTTTTTGAGATAAATTCATTCTAACTACGCGACCCTCCATTGTGCGTAGTCCGACACGCACTTAGCCGGTTTTTTTTAAATTGGCACCGAGTCAGTCAGTGAGGTTTCATTTTGTGGGGAAATAGAAAAAAAAGTGCAGTTTAATCGTTTATATACGTAATTCATAACACCTATTAAAAATGTTTATCTGTTAAAAAATATACACTATCAAAACATATTTTGAAAAACACCTTCTTGAACAATGTTTTACAAGGTTTGACTCCGAGGTCATTAGAAGCGTAATTGGACTTTAATAGAGGCGTTCTTCATAAAGCTGACCAGTACCCTAATTGCTTAACTTCATTTCGTAAGCGATTATGACGAATTTGTTTCATTTTGACAGTTCAACAACATTCATTGCGTTATTTACGTTGTTGAGCAGATTTTTTTCCAACTTATGAAGCAATGGATTAGCAATCTGTTTCAAATCGAAACAAATTGTGATTCAAAATTCAAAAGTCATCAAACTAGGCTGAGAATCAGCACTTTTAGAACGTCAAAATTGCATGAGACAGTCCCCCAAAAAACGCCCACCCTTCACCACTTCCTAGTGCCTTTAGCTGGGAAGAAGAAGTGGAGCAACAAACTCCCCAGCAGCACAGCTGTCTGTTTAAGTTAGAATTGATCGTGCATTACGCAATTAACCCGGTACTGGAACATTATTTTATTCTTCGCCATAACTATAGGCATCTTTGATAACTTATTATCTATTTGAGATAATTATTATGTTCTTTTGCAAGATTGATTTTCTTTTATTTATAACCTGTTATCTTTTCCACAGGCCAAAATACGTGATAAGTGAAGAGCGGTCCTCCTATCGAGTGATGATGAAGCTGACCATCAGACACTTCTCCAGGAGTGACATCGGTACTTACAACTGTGTGAGTACCAACTCACTTGGCAAGAGTGAGGGGACACTGCGACTTTATGGTGAGTCAAATAATTGTTTTTTGTTACATTTTTAACCGACTTCCAAAAAGGAGGAGGTTATATGTTCGTAGCGTATGTTTTTTTTTTATGTATGTCCGCCGATTTCTCCGTCATTTGTGGACCGATTTCGATTTTTTTTTTTTTTTTTGTTTGAAAGGGTATGCTCTTAAATTAGTCCCATATAAATTTTATTAACTTTTCTTGGGTGGTTTTTGAGTTAGCTACAAAATACGTATTTATTTCCCACTTAGTATGTAGATGATATGATAAGTTCCTGTCACTGGTAGCAGGTAGTGGTATTCGAATGTGTGTGAGGTAGGTACTACTACTAAAAAGTGAAAAATAAAAACTTTCGGAAGTCGGTTGTTTTTTTTTGTAAAAAGTTTTTTGAATTTTAAAAATTTGACATCATAATTTTTGCGATCAAATTGGTCCATTTTTTAATATTTATTTAATGTCTGTTTCTCTGCAACATGAAAATTATAATACCTATGTACTTAAGTATTAAATCATAATTATATTTAAAATAATGTAATTTCACCTGGCATCCATATCTAAAAAAAAAACTGGATCAAGATAATGTCAACCTGCTAAAATCTTTCAAAAGTAGTTCTCCCAATATTTTGTTTCAAAATAATTCAATCTAAAAATGTATAACATGAACACAGAGACTTATTATTCCTATGAGAAACAGTCTGATATCGTATATTTTTTTTACAGAAATAAAACTATACCCCAGCTCCCAATCGGCAGCCGAAGTTAACATAGGCGGTAAGTAAATAAGATTTTAACTCCTCTGGGTATGTACCGATATGAATAAATATATGAGTAATGTAAGTGAAGGATATTGAAACACGTAGACGTTAGGATCCTGTCTGGGGAATTGTTTTAAGGGATCTGGGATCCGTCTGGATCGTTTTTGATTTTTTTTCGGGTTGGCGAATATTTTTTGGGAGATATTATTTTGTTTATTATTCAGGTAAGTACTAGATGTGCCTGTGCATTCGCTTATAATAAATTATAAGTAAATTTTTGGATCATAATTATTTTTTATTTGGTGGAAAACTAGCAAGCGGCCTACTTAAGACGCTGACAAAAGCTAAAGCGCGGTCACTGTCGAACTGCATAGAATATAATGAGCAGCGAGCGATGACATAACGCTTCTAATTTATTGCAAAATATGAAGCAATTACCTATTTACTCGTAATCGAAAATAAAAAAAACAACCAAGTTCTGCATTCAAATATGACCGTTCTTGTTATTAATTAAATACCAACGTACAGTACGACATGTTCAAATTCATGTAGCATAAATTTGAAAATTTGCATTCATTCGATTCAATTTTACAATGTATTTGGTTATATGACTTTACAAGTTATTGCGTTAGCGTAAAGATCATTTTCACCTAAAGTAGTAATAAAGATTGATGATTTTGAAGGTGCACTCAGTTCGGATGGTGATCGGTTTAACCAATTTTGCCGATGCTACATCTAATTTGTGTCGTACTATACGTTGATATTTAATATAAATATTTTGGATTGAAACTCAAGGTAAAAATTTAGTTTACCGTTAATTGGTATCGAGTTTTTGATGTGTTACAACATCTTTCCTCTCGGATTCTTGCAAATTTTTCCTAGCAAATCTTTCCCCTCGCTTTCCTGCAATCAGTGGAGTAGGAAATCTGTGGGAGTAATTTCGAGAAAACGGAGGGATATGTGTAACAGGAAGTCGTCATCGTTGTCAATGGTATCAACCCATTTTCCGAGAAATTGGTACTGCGTCGATGACGATGACGATGGCGATGAAGATGATGAATATTGTTTATATCATTTATATACGTCAGCCATGCCAAAAGCTCATGGCTAAGTAATAACAGCCGCAGGGATCAATCCATTAGGTTAAGCTATACTTGCCAGGGTTGGTCCGTGGATGGGTGACCATCTTTACATATTGAGACTCCTCCGTGCTTCGGAAAGCACGTTAAGCTGCTGATCCCGGCTGTTTCGCAAAAGTATTTCTCACATCTATTTTTATTTTATTATATTTATTTCGGTATTTTATCTATCTGTGACATCACTTGAGACTGCGAGCCCTATCAAAACCAGCGCTGCGCCATTTATTTATTTTCTTAAATATCGCAGTATATGCTGAGATAGGAGCCTTTTGGCCTCGTGCAGGACTTTCTGCTTTTATTTTTTATTAATGTTTTAATGAGTGTATTTTAGTTTCATTTGTGATTTCCTGTGCGTTTCTCAATAAATACTTTTTCTTTCTTCTTCTTTCGATATTTAACATAACATCACCCCTTGTTTCCCCGAAGGGTTGGGCAGAGGTGTACCTGTAGCAGGTTCACCATATTTTTATATAAAATTTTGCGTATTTCACACTGTAAAAATTTGTATTAATAGAGTTTATTTCTACAGGTCTAACCGAAGGAGCTGTGAAGCAAAAAACTTCGTTCAATAACTCCACCAACGAGTTACCAAGGACGCTCAACATTATTGTGTTGTTTATATTATTACTGAATTGCTAGTATCTATTGTTATATGTAATAATTTAGTGTAAATATGTACATACATTCTACACGGCCATTAAACTTGTAAGCGTTATAATTTTAGTATAATAGCGTTTTGTTAGAATCGGAATTATGAAATTTAAGTTTT
This sequence comes from Agrochola lychnidis, assembly GCA_963680765.1. Taxonomy (NCBI): domain Eukaryota; kingdom Metazoa; phylum Arthropoda; class Insecta; order Lepidoptera; family Noctuidae; genus Agrochola; species Agrochola lychnidis. The sequence continues at coordinate 5,940,742 of OY796864.1, forward strand.
GTTTTGATTGTCATTATAATAGGGGGAGTTTCAAACAATAGGGTGTTTGGAAATGTAATATGAAATTACCAAATGATTATGAAAGGCAGATAACAGTAAAAAAATAATGGATTAAAACAAAAATTGTGAATAAAGGCAAGCCTGTCCAATATATAAAAATAAATACTCAAATCATAGAATGAGCAATTTTCGTATTTAATGTAGGTACGAGGATCTTTTGGCGCAAGACTAAGCCCGGAACTAACGCCACAAATACAACAAGTCTTGTTTACAATACAATTTTGCAAAACAATTTCACAAAAATGTTTACCTACAACGCTCACCTTTCAAATACAAGTGCGGAAGGATCCTTGTAGTACTATAGTTTGTGATGACATCTGATAGTTAAAATTAAAAACCATATTATTATATCAACGGTTGAAAGGCTAATTGATCTAAGCGACATTTTGTAAAACTTGCTCCTGCATATTTATGATCCGTCCTCCTGGACCGATAATAGTTATTTTTTTGAAAAAAAAAAATCATAAAAAAACAACTGTTTAATAGACTTTTATTTACTTAAATCAATCAATCATAATAAGATCTTATTATGATTAAAAAAAACAACCAATCCATCCTGCAAGTTTTACAAAATGTCGCTTAGATCAATTAGCCTTTCAACCATCGATATAATAAACTCCCAGCAAGCAGTTGTACTAAAAGAAACAATCGTAATAGAATATTTCAGCACCCTAATCGCATAACACACTTCAATCACGAAAAATTTGTCTGTTTACAACGTAAATAACGCAATGAATGTTGTTGAACTGTCAAAATAAAAGCCATAACTCACTTATTAAGTTTTAATATGTTATTCCATCTACTGATAATAGCTTTATATTATGTTCATACAATTTTAAGAAATTATTCCTAAAAAAGCAAATTAGAATAAACCTTTTTTTTTGCTACCAATTTGTACCGAAACATGTAAGTACCCAAAATATTAGATATTAAACATAGTATCCTTGTATCCTACACTAAGAATAAATTGTTATCCAAATCCTGATTATTGTAAACCGTTCTCCCATTAAACATTTTAGAAGAAAATAATGTTTTTTCCTTTTTCTATGAAACCTCAAATCTAGTTTAATATTCTCGGCTTCTCTTGAAAAATGAAAACAGGAAAAAAAGTAGCTCAAAACCTCGTAAAAGCAGAACAACTTCAAATAATTGATTTAATGACCCGTAAAAGAGAGCCGTGGTTCCTCATAAAATAATTTTAAATGGTTAAGCTAAATATTGAGATTATTGCTGAGGGATTGAATCCGGAACGAGGTGATCCAGCAGAGAACCAAAGTTGTCGACATAGCTCACAGAGTAAGCAAGATAAAGTGGCAATGGGTTGGCCAATATGGCCAACCCATTGCCACTTCAGCCGTAGAACCGATGACCGTTGGGGTAGACGTGTTCTTGAGTGGAGACCGCGAATTGGTTAACGTACGTTAGGACACCCTCAGGTTAGGTGGAGCGATGATCTTCGCAGGGTGGCTGGTTACAGCTGGATGAAAGTTGCCGAGACTCAAGCTGAATGGTGTGTGATTGGAGGTCTATGTCACAGTATAAATATGGACAGTACAGAAACTACGTAGTAAACGTTCGAAAGTCACACTCGCTCATTGACGAGACCGCAAAGCGATTGTCGTGGTGACGAGTGGTCGCCACGATCGTTTTAAAAATGGAAGAGTGGGGGCTTAACACGGCCGCTTTGGCAGAATCATATATGATAATATTATGAATCACACAAACTGACAATTCATAATATTATATGCGTTCAATTCATATTACGCAATTCATCTGTTTGACAGTTTTATATTTTAATGAAATAACAGTTAAACTGTAGAAATAAAGAAAATAAAAATCTCGTTTGATTATTGAAAACTGTAAAGAAAAAATGTACGGTAAAATTACGGTCTTAATTTTTTTCATGCGGCAATATTTACACCAAATATGATTCTGATACGAATTGAATTGAATATGATTCAGCTAAAATATTAGAGGAATTGCTGGGAATTCAGAAAATTAATTGCTTTTAGAGGAATTGCTAATGTGGCCGTTTTAGGACCCCAGGTAATTTAAAAAAATAGGCCTAGTTTCCCTACTGTCCATATTTATACTGTACCTATGTCCAGCAGTGGACTGCTGTAAGCTGATGATGATGACGATGAGTTAAATATTTAATACTTGAGTAAATACTCAAGTATTTTGAAATACACTGAAAGTCAATCAAATGACAAGTTCAAATTCTCAAACATTCTGCACCAATTTAGTACTAATTGCCTATAAGCTCTCAAAGGAAACAACTCGAAACACACCCGAAACAAGTTGTTCTATTTATTAAAACATTGCACAATCGTAAAGATTCCAATCAAGGAAGACTATATAATTAAAACATCAAATTAAATGCTGCTTACCGTCATATTGATAACGTTTTCCTGTTCAATCTCAATGTGTAAGATTACTCAGTTCCAATCTTGAAATTCATTCATTCAATCATTATGTATAAGTGAAAAGCTAAGAGTAAAGTATTGTATACTTATTATTTGTACCAACGAGAGCCCCATTTTATGTCCAGGAAAATCACTGTCCATTCCAAGGTTGCCTGGAAGAGATCGTGGAAAGCGATAAGGCCGCCCATTGTATATTTTGTTGTGTTTTTTTTTTTTGTGGTGTACAATAAACCCTATAATTATAAACTTCATTAGTTTATAATCCATCGGTATTATTTCCGTTAGATTATAAACTGTCGAAAAATTGTGAACTGTGACAAATCATTTACAATTTAACGCATAATTTTTCGATAGTTTATAATGTATCCATGAAAAACTGACAAATTATGAACTGGTAACCAACTTGTTTGCGACGTAATGCACCTTGCGCTAATATTAAATAGCTTGAGTGGCTGCGTGCAACTTGGAACTCGCTTCGCTCGCTCGGCTCGGCTCGAAATAATACCGATAGATTATAAACTAACGGTGCTCACAATCTTACGGTGACATATAAAAAACCTATTAAAGTTTGCACCAGTGGGGCGGGCAATAAAGATACTCAACAGCGTCTCTCTGCAAGTGGATATCTTTACATGCTCATTGGCGGAATTCCAGAGGGTGACACTTAACATATTGTCCTCTGTATGACTTGTGCCACACAGTGGACATTGTGACTACATTTCTATATTGGGTTGTACCTGTTAAAAAAATGTATGTGTGAATAGTAAATAAATAAATAAATAAATAAATAAAATAAATATATAAATAAATAAGTTGTACATAATTCGCTAACAAGAATACAATTTTAATACGTATAATTAACAAATAAAATAAAATAAAAGCTTTAAAAAGAGTAATGAATCTCCAACTGCTAGACATTCCTCCTCTTTATAACTGACTAGCGACCCGCCCCGGCTTCGCACGTGTATAAACCGGGTTATTATACATATAAACCTTCCTCTTCAATCACTCTATCTATTAAAAAAAACCGCATCAAAATCCGTTGCGTAGTCTTAAAGATTTAAGCATACATAGGGACAGAAAAAGCGACTTTGTTTTATACTTTGTAGTGATTTCAAAACAGGAGGAGGTTCAATGCTCGTCTGCACATATGCTTTAAAAAAAAAACGTTTATATTTTCGTCAATTGTGAACCAATTTTGAAAATTCTTTGGTAGAAGAAACTTGTGCGGTGGACCCATATAAATTTTATTAACTTTGCTTGGGCAGTTTTTGAATTAGCTTCGTATTTTTCCCAGTTAGTCTATGTGGATGATGTTATCATAACTTCCTGTCATTGTTAATTACATAGCAGTGGTATTCGAATTTGTGTGGGGTAGGTACCACAACAAAAAAGTGAAAAAAAAATGGCTGTCTGTAAAGTCAGTTTACGGACGATAATTTTACGTGATAACGTTCATCGATTTATAAGACGTTAATAAAAACATTTTACAAAATAAACAACCGATTTCCAAAAAAAAAAAACTTTTCATTTACTACTAAATGTTACATGTTTTTCTTTTTGCAATCGGTTGTTTTTGTTTGTAAAAAGTTTTTATTATTATTTACTTTTTTACAATTCGTTTTCTCAACTAATGAAAATCTCGGAGGTCCTCACGATTTTATGTCACTTCCTAAATTCCATGGCTTAAGGTGCTGTAAATTTGAGCTACAAAAAGCAGATGACGTTTTCCTTTGCTCATTACATAGGAACGCAAACAATATAGCCACGGATTGAATGAAATTGAAAAAGTTATGTTTAACGTTGATTAGGGAAAAGCGCATCAAAATATATTTTCTTATTGGCAAAGGATCAGATTTCGTTTAAGAGCGTTTATTCTGAAAGTGAGCAACGTCGCAAATAGATGTCAAACATTTCACTGTTTTGATTAATTTTGCAATAAGAAAAGAAAAAAGAAAGAAAAGAAGAAATAAGAAATGTGTCTAACTAATTCACTAGAATATTAATGATGAATTGCAATCATAACACTGAATTTGATGTTGTAACAATTTTAGGTGTATTCTGCACTCAGCTCTCGGTGTGGCAACACGCCGTGTTCGAGTTTGCAACAAGTCCATCGTCATCCTGAGGATGCCTCGTTGAGAGGTGAAACACGTGTCGATTTATTTCAGGAATTTTTTATGGCTCTTTAGAAATAGCTAAGCGGAACAGCTTACTAAATATATCCACGTCTATTGAATTTTAGGTGTAAAAAAGGCATTTCGAAAGTTTACAAATTCTTTTTTTAAATTCGGTATTACAATATTAATTATTGCCTTTCATTATTAATATTCTAGGGAACTAGTTAGCCACATTTCTTATTTCCATACAGTAATATTGCCAAATTAATCAAAATAGCGAAATATTTGACATCTATTTGCGACGTCGCCTACTTTCAGAATAAACCCTCTTAATGTTTTCATTTTCTTTAAATAATTTATTGCACCTGATAGGTAGGTATGTCAATGTATGTCTACTATCAGAACGACGGACAAATCGTGCATAAACTGCAGACTACAACCTGGCATAGCTAATCACAACCATTCGACAGGTTATCGAATCGAAAATGACATATTTTCAATTACTTATTTGCCTAGCCCCCGACAGCAAATAGCTGTCAGAAGAATAGCGGTCGTCTATTTGATTTAAACTGACAACATTTTTGAGTTTTGGATTTGGGAACAGCCTATAAAGGATTCTTTTGATAAGATTGATTTATGTTCGATTCGGCACGGAAGCGTATCAAACGATTGTGAATAGCTATGCTGGACAGAATAGATGTCTTCAGATAGCCGAGGAATAGGACGTAACTTAACCTCTCTTGATTTTTAGGGTTCCGTACCTCAAAAGGAAAAAAAGGAACCCTTATAGGATCACTCGTGTGTCTGTCTGTCTGTCTGTCTGTCTGTCTGTCTGTCCGTCTGTCACAGCCAATTTACTCCGAATCTAATGGACCGATTAAGTTGAAATTTGGTACACATATGTATTTTTGTGACCCAAACACGAATGTGTAACGTAAATAAATGAATTTTGAATATAGGGGTCACTTTTAGGGGGCAAACAAGAAAATTAAAAAAAAAAGTTTTACTAGCAGTACCGTGTGACATATCAAATGAAAGGACTTGTTATGAGGATCTTAAATATATTTTTTATATCATTTTAAAATAAATACTTTTAAAGATATTTAAGAAATTCAATGAAAATTGACCATTCCCCCCCCCTTATCTCCGAAACTACTGGACCAAAAATTTTGAAAAAAATACATAATATGGCTCTTTACTCATAGATAACAGGAAAACCTATAAGAAGTCCATGGTCTTAAAATAACATGGTAAATCTCTCAATATTGTGCGCGCAAACTTACATTTCGTCGCTCGGCATTCAATAGGCCCATCTCTCTAGCTATTATAATATCAACAACAAAATATCAAAAGTGTTTGACAGTCTGCTTAATACACAACTAAAAAACAAAACTGTAAATGTAAATGACAACCAATTCGGGTTTCGGCGTGGTTTGTCAACAGAAAGTGCAGTGTTTTGTCTTAAGCATACTGTCACATACTATACACAGCATGGGACGCAGATTTATGTTAGCTTCCTCGACTTATTCAAGGCTTTCGATCTGGTTACTTATGACGTATTGCGGAGAAAGATGGAGAAGGATAGATTGCCAACAGAGCTTATAAACATCTTTAAATATTGGTATGGTAACAAGATCAATAGTGTATGATGGGCTCGAACTTTTTCCAGGCCATACAGGCTGGAATGCGGGGTGAGGCAGGGAGGGTTGAGCTCACCTTCGCTTTTCGAGCGAGCTGATTGGCGAGCTCAACAGCACCAGAGTAGATAACTATATAGTTGGTATTTGTGTAAATAATATTAGCCATGCAGACGATATGGTGCTTCTGAGCGCGTCAATCTGTGGTCTCAGAAAGTTGGTCGCCAAATGTGAGCAGTATGCCAAAATACATGGCTTGATGTATAACTCCAATAAGTTGGAGATCATGGTCTTTGATGCTTGGGGTAGACAAGGTTATGTACCACCTATATTACTCAATGAGACTTCACTACAAATAGTATTTACGTTTAAATATCTTGGTCATATATTGACCCCTGACCTCAATGACGGACTCGATATTGGCGGGAACGAAGGGTGTTGTCGGTAAGGGCGAACATGCTGGCTCGCAGCTAGTCCAGGTAATCTTATTCCAGGTGCATCGTCTTCACGTATAATTAATGTATACAAAATATTGTAAAACATTTTAAAAGAGTAACGGTGGAGTTTCTTGCCCATTCTTCTCCATACGAAAACTACCTTTTGGAAGGGGCGACTAGAATCAATTCTATTTTTGTTTTTGACGTTCAAAAGTGCCTTTTTGTGCCTAATTGAAATAAATTCTTTGACTTTGACTTCGCAGGTTTGCACGCTGCTTACTTAAAAAGTCAAAATTACTCTGTTTCGAGCTTATTGTACAACGTTTTACACGTGCAGCCTATGGGCTAGATATACCCAAAGGTCGTGCAACACCCTTCGTGTCCAATACAACAACGCTTTCAGGGTACCTATTGGTGGGGCTGCCCCGTTTTTGTTGCGCATCGGGAATGTTCGTAGACGCACATATTAATTTCTTTTACGCAACGATGCGAATGAGGTGTGCATCCCTGTTGCGCAGAGTGCGGGCCAGCTCCAACAATATCCTAAAAATGATCACTAGCAGGCTGGATTGCATGTACATCAATCACTGCAGTGCCATCTCCCATGGGGTGAAATAAATTTAAACTAGATTACGTGGGGCACTCGGAAAGTTTTGCGATACTAGAAAAAAATAAACTACAGGTTATATATTTTTTTATTATATCTTTTCAAAGAACTCTCCATTTGCGTTAGCAAATGGAGAGTTCTTTAATACACAGTTTCATACGTCTAAACCAATTTTCATAACACATTTTCCAGTCCACATCAAACACCTCTTCAATCTCCTTCTCAAATGCAGCCAGTGCAGCTTCCGGTGATGAAAACTGTTTTCCTTTGAGTTGGTTTTTTATTTTGGGGAACAAGAAATAGTCGCACGGAGCCAAATCGGGACTGTAAGGAGGATGACCTATAAATTTGACCGGTGTGCTGTCCAAAAATTCCCTTGTTTTGAGCGCCGAGTGAGTCATCGCGTTGTCGTGGTGAAGCAGTAGCCCACGGAGGCCAGTGTTCGGTCGCTTGCTGCTTGCAGCAGTAAAAACTTCTGGCAAACATTTGGTAACATACCATTTAGTATTGATGCTCCTTTGATCTCGTAAGGGTACTGACACCAGATAAACCATCAAAGAAAAAAAACTTGCGATCAAAATTTTGCCTGCACTTGGTTGCACACTGGCTCGCTTCACTTAGGTAGGCGTTGGTTCATTTTGAAACAGCCACATGGTCGACTGACGCTTCATTTCTGATCATTCTGATAAAACCAAGATTCGTCAGCCGTAATGATATCTTAAACGTGCCGAGACGAGCCTGCTTCGAGCTGACATTTTAAATCGTACAAAATCATCGCGCGAAAATGTTCTCGTTGTAAATCCACTTTTCAGTAAGACAGAGTATTTTGATTTTGCTCGTAAAAAAATGTGGAGGGAATTTAGAATGTAATGTTTTTTTTTAACCGACTTCCAAAAAGGAGGAGGTTATTGTAATAAATAGTCATATTTTTTATCGATATCAAAACCAGCCAGTATCCCATAGACAAAAACTGTTAGTCGCAAAACTTTCTGAGTGACCTGGTAAAATAAGCTAACATAGTTTATAAGTTTACTAACACAATGAGTCTTTGTTACTTGAATAAAGAAAAATATCGTGACCATTTTTCTTTTTCAACGACGTTTTCTAAAAATTAAACCTAGCTAGATCGATTTATCGCTCCCAAAACGCCCTGCGTACTAAAGTTCATAAAAATTCTTTGAGCCGTTTCCGAGATTCAGATTATATATATATACATATATACAAGAATTGCTCGTTTAAAGGATAAATAATAATATAAATCTAACGATTTATATTATTATTATATTAATACCGCGAATTTGAAATTTTAACGAACATCAGATTTTTGTTTTATTTCATTCTACACGTTCAAATAAGTGATCTTGCAATTAAAAAAAAAAAACGTAAAAAAATGTCACATTCGCGGTATTGGATGCCGAGCGACGATTTGTAGTTGGAATGTATGGGAGAACATGTTTTTCAACTACAATGTTGTTCTTGGGATAAATAAATGCATCTCAACTACGGAACCCTTCATTGTGCGTAGTCCGACACGCACTTGGCCGGTTTTTTTTACTCAAGCCGTTGTGTAGGACGGCCTTTGCCCAGCAGAGGGCCTCTAAAAGCTAATAATAACCCTAAACTGCTTGCCTAAACGTTCTATCGAATTAATCGTCACTCCTATTTTCTTACAGCAGATTTTTTTTAAACAGAACTGTTAGACTTCAATTTTATTGCTCGGTTAAAAGATATCAAACGTTGGAAAAATCAACCCTTAACCTATATTATTGAAGCTCCTATACATGCAGTGATGACTCCAAACTCATACCTAGTCACTTCAACCCAAAAAATCGGCCAAGTGCCTGTCGAACCACACACAATGAAGGGGGATTCAATTTATCCCAAATACAAACTTAACATTGTAGTTGAAAAACATGTTCTCCAATGTAATTTAGTACGCACAATATTGAGAGATTTAGCATGTTGTTTTAAGACCACATACTTCTTATAAGTTTCCGGTAATTTATAAGTAAAGAACCATTCTCTTTATTTTTTTTTCAAAATTTTAGGCTCAGTAGTTTCGGAAATAAGGGGGGGGAATGATCAATTTTCATCTATGTATTTTCTTAAATGTCTTTAAAAGAATTTATTTAAAAATTATTACAAAAAAACATTGAGATCCTCGCAATAAGCCCTTTCATTTGATGTATCACACGGTACAGTTTGCAGAACAATTTTTTTTTAATTTTTTTATTTGCCCCCAAAAGTGACCCTATATTATAAATTCATTTATTTTCGTTACACGTCCGTGTTTGGGTCACAGAAATTGATATGTGTATCAAATTTAAACTTAAACAGTCTATTAGATTCGTAGAAAGTTAGCTGTGACAGACGGACAGATTGACACACGACTGATCCTATAAGAGTTCTGATTGTTCCTTTTGAGGTACAGAACCCTAAACAGTTGAAACTCGTCCGTTTTTCCTACACTCCGGATCGATACTGACCTATGCAACCAATAAACCGTTTGAGTTACAACCGCGGCCCATCTGTAAATTGATAGTGCTTAATGAAATCCAATAAGAGAGTTCTAACTTACTTAAGTTATTGAGTCGTTATGGAGGAAATGAAATTCAATGCTTAGTTATTGGTAGAGAAAATTATTTGTTCTGCGGTTGTTGGTTTGGTATCGCAGTTAAGTAAAGCTTGGAGTCTTTTTTTGATTAAAAAGTTTACAAGTGATGGAGCTGGTCGACAGAAACCAGTGGTGATTGTTATTTTTTTTCCATAAATCCCCACTAGTTAAATGGTTAGGTTAGGTTAGAACTGTGACCCCCTACGCACGAGCCGAGTGAGCGAAGCGAGCAGTGCCGCGGTAGTGGCCGGTGAGTGCCAAAAACGACTAGAATATTAGAAAAAAAGGCTGAGTTTATTTAATTAGTGGGGATTTCTGGAAAAAAATAACAATCCCCACTGGTGGGGATTTCTGGAATAAATCGTCGATTGCTACCTTTATGTTGAAAGGGTTACTTATACCAGTTACATACATAAACTCACGCCATTTTTCTGACGGGAGTAGGCAGAAACTATAGAGCGTTAAATTCTGTAGTTTCGTTTCATTATATACAAATGCAATATATTGAAAGTCACGTCTACATAATTAGACGATTCGTTCTTGATCAACCCCGTCTATTGACTCGTTTACGTCCTTTGGAAACTATGACATAATCAGCTTATAATGTTCCCACTGCTGGGATACATGCCTCCTCTCGGTGAGAAGGAGTGGGCTGGAATCCACCACGCGGGCTCAGTGCGGGTTGGTAGATGTCACATGTCTTCTAATTTTTGGTTCTAGGACATGCCGGTTTCCTCACGATGTTTTCCTTCACCGTTTTGAGAGCAGTGGTGATGAAATTAAATACACAAAGTAAAGCGTTTACCTGGTTTTGAACCCACAACCTACAACTAGTAAGTCAAGGCCGTTACCACTGGGCGACCGCTGCTTACCGATTACAGGCTAAATTTTTAAGTAAATATCTACCTACTACATCTTCAGGCTTTATTTAAATTATAATAAAACTATACAGCTTGCGCCAGGGTCTTCGTTCACGTGATATCTTTATAAATTATAGCCTATGTTACGCAATGATAATATAGCATTCTACTGGTGAAAGAATTTTTTAAATCGGTCCAGCAGATAAAAAAAAAATGATTTAAAAAAGTGGTGGCACTCCGGGAGTGCGGATAGAAGTAAAAATTTGAACAAGATCTCCTTGGTGGAAGAAACAGACTTGTTTAGAACATTGGTCCGTAATCTGATCTAAATAAAGAGCACAATAACGTTTACAAAAAAAAAAACTGAAACCTTTAAAGTAAAAAGTACTTGCGTGGAACATTGATCCGTAACCTAATATAAATAAAGAAAAAATGAGGTGTCGTCATGGTGTCGCGAAATGAATGGTTTAGTCCCATCTCAAAAATGCACAACGCGCCTAAAGAAGTTCTCACTTCAAAAATCGAATCTTTTCTCTAAATAATATTAGTTTAGATTGGCAAGAAAAAAATAAAAGATACTCAAAAAAGTGACCAAAAGAAAATAGTAAGAAAAAAACGAGTCGTTCTAAAAAATTGCAACCCCCGCAGTAAACAGTCCTCTACTAATACACACGTGACAATAATTTATCGGAACAGAGCGTTCAAGGAAAGCCATTGTAAAAATAATGGTTTAGGGGAGCGACCCCTGATGCCGGCAGTCCCAGCGATTACCAAATCAAACAAGTCCATTTGGACCCTATGGCTGACAAAGTTGATCGCCTTCAGATGTTTCGAGAGGTTCTATAGTTCAGGTTCATAGTGGCTGGCTTTGATTTGGGTCATGGATTTGTTTCGCTGATGGTGGCGCGTGTGTTGGATCATTTAGCTCCCTTCAAAATGGTTGAGCTGAATGGTGCTAATCCATGCGTCATGTTCGTGAACGGGCGCCGTCAGTTGGGACTGGTCATTTCTTAGCTGCCAGGGCTTGTTAGGGTTCCGTTAAAAAACGGAACCCTTATAGATTCGTCATGTCTGTCTGTCTGTCTGTCTGTCTGTCCGTCCGTATGTCACAGCCACTTTTTTCCGAAACTATAAGAGCTATGCTGTTGAAACTTGGTAAGTAGATGTATTCTGTGAACCGCATTAAGATTTTCACACAAAAATAGAAAAAAACAAATAATTTTGGAGTTCCCCATACTTAGAACTGAAACTCAAAATTTTTTTTTTCATCAATCCCATACGTGTGGGGTATCTATGGATAGGTCTTCAAAAATGATATTGAAGATTCTAATATCATTTTTTTCTAAACTTAATAGTTTGTGCGAGAGACACTTTCAAAGTGGTAAAATGTGTAACCCCCCCCTGTAACTTCTAAAATAAGAGAATGATAAAACTAAAAAAAATATATGATGTACATTACTATGTAAACTTCCACCGAAAATTGGTTTGAACGAGATCTAGCAAGTAGTTTTTTTTTAATACGTCATAAATCGTAAACTTATCGTTACTTGCTGCTACGGAACCCTTCATGGGCGAGTACGACTCGCACTTGGCCGCTTTTTTTTATTTTTTGAATTGTTCTTTTTTTATCTTATTATTACGGACGCTTCTCATATGCACGTCTTTCTACATTGTTCTCACATGTATAATTTCAACATGAATGATGTAACCAATATTTTGTAACAATTTTTTATTTAAAAGAGTGTCCGTGGAGTTTCTTGCCCGTTCTTCTCCATAGGTACCTACTACGCTTTGGAATGGGCAACTAGCTTCATACCTATTTCTGACTGACCGATTCCTTGACAATTCAAAAGTGCCTGTAAATGGTTTAATTGAAATAAATGATTTGAGTTTGAGTTCGAGTTGAGTTTGATGTCTAGATTTCAGAATTAACGTAACATGATGCCTATATTCTCTTGAGGATTAGACAGAAGTGTACATATAGTACACCCATATTTTGCCAGTTATATTTGTGTCCCATGTAATAGGGGGCGAGCCTCTTGCCATCAACCGGGCACAACTCTAGACTCTGGGCTTCTACTGAGAAATTCCAGATGGAAAAACCCAATAACACTTTGCCCGGCCCGGGAATCGAACCCAGGACCTCAAGCATCAGAATTATGTTTTAAAAATTATGTCTTAGACCTGATTTACACCGTACGATTTAATTTTCTGTGGCATACCGTGTTATATAGTGTGCATATATAAGCTGGAGCAAGAATAAAAGTTGCAACGCCCAAACGTGTTCAGAGGATGCAAGTCATTTGTAGCTTCAATTTTAGAGTAAGCTATGGGCAAGATACTTGCTTTATTTAGTTTAATGAACATCGGGAAATTATAATCATTACCTACTTATGTATTTGTTTTCAATGACTTTACCTTTACTTCAAAAACAATAAATACCAAGAAGGAAGAAATACATTACCAAGATTAAGGTTTTGACCCGAAAGCAGCAGAGATCCGTAGAAATTCCTGTAAGTTTTACTGAATGAAAATGGAACTACTTTCAAATCTCTGAGATACCGATAAGTAGCGGAAGACTCGGTGACGAGATGCCTGAACGAAGATGTGCATTGATCACAAGGAAACCTAGACTCAATCTGATTACCTATTGGTATCTACTGAGTGGGTATATAATAACCAAAAAGAATTCTACATTGACTAAAATTTTTTTTTTTTTTTTGTTAGCCTATATTGTGTCCCACTGCTGGGCAAAGGCCTCCCCTTTTTTCTTCCAAATCTCTCTGCTTTGTGCGATTTCAGGACATGTTGGCCCCGCAAACATAACTAGATCACACCACCTTCGCCGCGGTCTACCTCGACGGCGTTGTCCTCCTTCAGGCGTCCATTGAGTGACGAGCTGGATGGTGCTGATCCACGCGTCATGTTTGTGAACGGGCGCCGTCAGTTGAGACTGGTCATCTCTTATCTGCCAGGGCTTATTTTTAATGTTATATTTTCAATTGCTTTGATTATTTTTTGTACATTGTTCTCACATATAGAAGCAACCAGAATAATGTACCCAGAATTTTGTAATATCTATATTTAAAAGAGTGGCCTTGGAGTTTCTTGCCCGTTTTTCTCCATAGAGATCTACATTTTGGAATGGGCAACTAGCTTCAACTTTCTGACTAACTGACCGATTCTTTGACAGTTCAAAAGTGCCTATAAATGGTTTAATTGAAATAAATGCTTTGAGTTTGAGTTTTTGAGTTTGACGATCTTTGCCTATGACTAAAATATGAAACACATTTTTTTTTCTTTTTTTTTGGGTGGGAAATTTTCAAATAACTTCTCCTGCTCTGGGAAGGCGTGTCAGGCTCTTACTTACTAAAACCCACCCGTGTTCCTTCAGTTGCCATATTGCCGGGGGCCACGATCTCCCTTTCAGACTTCTTCGCAACCCCGGAAACAGATTAGATAGATAGAATATTCTTTATTATGTACACCGTAAAAATAATGGACATAAATTTAGAAATTTTACATTGGGTGACACAATTGGCGGTCTATATTATACCTACAGGGTCAATTTAAATTACTTAGTGAAACTCTGCATAGGTGCTGACTATAAATACACTCGCAATTTATTTGCCAAACATCTAAACAAACACGTGTCTTAGGAAAAATAACTGTAATGCTTACACATAAGGTTCAGTTTGAGCTACAACTTCATATTTTTTTATGACTTTTTCAATAGCACTGATTCGGTTTAAAATCAACTTTATTTACGCTAACATAAAGTTGATTTGTTTAAGTGGAAATAACATCAATTGGAAACAAGATTATAAATGGACCTTACACTACCAGAAGTCGATGATCCCAAAACAATTTTGATGTCTCTTTATTTTATTTTATCCTATTTAGATATTGGTACATCAGTCTGTGGAGTTTCGATAGCTATTTTAATTTGGCCCTGTATATCCCCTCAAATTCAGTACCCATAGTCAGGACAGCAGTAAACTGGACACAATGCTGCTACCTTCTTTATCTTCTCAGATAATTCTCAAGTACCCATCTAAGTACTTTACGAGCTTGTAAAGTCTAACCCGTTTCGGTAGTAAAAAGTTTAATAACTAAATAGGTTACGATTTTGTTACAACGACGATGTTATTTGAGTATTAAATTGGGTAACTTAAATTCGGAGATTACATTCTCTGGTTTTAAAGGGTGGAAATAGAAAATGATTTTGGCTTGGCTTGGCTTAGCTTGTAAAGGTTTAAAGGTTATTTTAGAACAGGAAGTAATTATTCCATTCTTGGAAACGGGTCGGTGATTACAGTTTGAGGTTGTACAGATAAATAATAATTATGATTAGCACCTTAAGATTAATTTTTACTTGTACGTACCTTATTAGTATTTTCCGGCTACGTCATTGTCAACGTTTTGAATGAAAATGACAGTACAAAAAGGTGACATACGCCCGATATGTGGAAAAGGAATTCGTTTGAACATTGCTTAAGAGCTTTTATTCGCCGGTGGAATTTCGTAGAACACTTCCGACGTTTGGCTCCCAGACTGGAGCGGGCCGGGGCTGCATTGAAGCGGCTCCTGCCCAATCAAGGAGACCCAAACGCCTCCTGCCAGAGGCTCTATGCGGGGATCGTGCGGTCCTTGGCTCTTTACGGGGCGCCGGTGTGGGCGCGTTCATTGAGGCTGCGGCCAGCCCGCCGGTTGAACGCGTCCCAGAGGGTCATGGCCATCCAGCTGGCCCAAGGATACCGCACGGTCTCCTGCGAGGCGGCGAGCCTCCTTGCTGGATTACCGCCATGGGACCTGGAGGCAAAGGTCCTCGCGCACATCTGGGAGTGGCGCGAGGAGGCGAAACGCCGGGGTTTAACTCCGATGCCGCAAGAAATTGCGGCACAGCGGACAGAGCTCCGGCGGGATCTCATGGCATCATGGAGAGTGCGATTGACGGAACCCGGTGCTGGGCACGCCACAATTGCGGCGATAAGACCCCTCTTTGAGGAGTGGCTTGAGAGGTGCCACGGCGTCCTCACCTTCCGCCTGACGCAGGTCCTCACCGGACACGGCTGCTTCGGGAGATTCCTGTTCAGGATAAGGCGGGAGGAAACACCCGGGTGTCACCATTGTGTAGATCGGCCTGAGGACACGGTGGAGCATACGGTGGAGGTCTGCCCGGCTTGGACGGAGCAACGCCGTGTCCTCGTAGAGGCGATTGGTGGCGGTGATCTCTTGCGTCCGGCCCTGGTTCAGGCCATGGTACGGAGCGAGAGAAAATGGCAGGCCGTCACCTCCTTCTGCGAAGCGGTAATGCTTGCGAAGGAGGAGGCGGTACGCGTGAGGGAGAGGCAAATTTCGCGCCCTCACACCCCTAACCGCTGCAGGAGGAGACACCCGGGGCGGGAATCGCGAGCCGATTTCCGGCCACCGTAGGCGCGGGCTTGCGGACGGTGAGCAATGGGTAGCTCGCCGTCCGATAAGGACCAAGCCCGGGTCGACGGCGCGTTGTGTTCCACGCGCGCCTCAAAGAGATGTCAGCAAAATTGACGAGGTCCGCTAGTGCCAATGCCTGCCGGGGGTTCGAAGAAAACCGATAGGGACATCGTGGCCCCCGGCAACAGGGCAACTGAAGGAACACGGGTGGGTTTTAGTCAGTAAGAGTCTGACACACCCTCCCGCTCCGCCCAGAGCGGGAGAAGTTATTTGATAATTTCCTAACCAAAAAAAAAGGGCGTGTCAGACTCTTACTGACTAAAACCCACCCGTGTTCCTTCGGTTGCCCTGTTGCCGGGGGCCACGATTTCCCTTTCGGGAGTCCATAGAATATTAATAATGAATTGCAATTAAAACACTGAGTTTGATGTTGTAACAATTTTAGGTGTAAAAAAAGCATTTGGAAAGTTTCCAAATTCTTTTTTTACATCTAAAACTGAATAATCGTTATTACGATATTAATTATTGCATTTCATTATTAATATTCTAGGGAACTAGTTAGCCACATTTCTTATTTCCATACAGTGATATTGCTAAATTAATCAGAACAGGTAAATATTTGACAGCTATTTACGACGTGTCCAACTTTTATGAGAAACCCTCTCAACATTATCGCTCATCTCGCATCATCGTTCCTTTCCAAAAAGGAAAACAAAAAAAAAAAAATTTTTTATTAACGTGCTCTGATATCTGTATTACTTAAAGTATGAGTTAAGTTAAAATCTTTTTTTTTGTTTTATCGTGTTTAGATATCGACTTCCATCACGTCTGTGAAGTAACATACACAAAAACTGTTTTAAACTAATATTTCAAGTGACTACTCTTACCTCTGCGGTGGAAGACCCCAAAAAATACTGATCAAATTAACTTCTTTTTCATTTTGTCATGTGTAGATATCGATACCCATCATGTGTGCGTAATATTATATTGCTAGTTAATTTAATTTGACCCTGTATGTACTAATATTTGATAGCACGGTTTTGTAAAGGCTTGTGTTTGACCACTACCTCCACTGTACCAGCCAATGTATTTATTTACATATTTTTTTGTTTTGCATTTTTGTTTTTGTGTTTTTTTTTTCTGTAAAATTTACACACATAGCTTAGGTGAAATCAATAGTGTCAATCAGGTGGAATGTGGAATGGAATGTGACAGGTGGAATGTTTCTTGCCGGCTCTTCTACATAGGAAGCGACCAATTGGAACCGTGCACCTAGCTTCAGACGTTTCATAAGTGCCCTTGTAGGTTTATGTGAAATAAAATATTTTGATTTTGAATGACTTTGTCTGAATAGACCAGGGGGCCTAAAACAGCCGCTTTGGTAGAATCATATTAAGATAATATTATGAATCACACAAACTGTCACAAACTGACAATTCATAATATTATCTGCGTTCAATTCATTTTACACAAATCATGTTTGACAGTTTTGTATTTTAATGAAATAACATTTAAACTTTTGAAATAAAAAATAAAAATCTCATTTGATTAATAAAAAGTGTACAGAAAAATATCCGGTAAAATTAGGTATTAATTTTTTCATGCGGAAATATTTACACCAAATATTATTCTGATAAGAATTGAATTGAATATGATTCAGCTAAAATATGTGTCACCATAGAGGAATTGCTGGGAATTTAGAAAATGAATTGCTTTTAGAGGAATTGCTTAATGTGGCCGTTTTAAACCCGCTGCTTATGGCAAGGTCGACTCTTTGACAATTCAAAAGTGCCTGTAAATGCTTAATTGAAATAAATGCTTTGAGTTTGAGGTATAATCTGATATTCGGTGACGAATGCATGAAGAATACACCCGAAATTTTCACTTGTCAATAAGTCAGCAGGCAACTAATCAGCCGCTGCTCTAACCATGTTAAAAATGAAAAACTGTACACCTAAACATAACATTGCCAGTACCTATGTAGATAGTAAACAGCAACATGCAAAGATGAACACTGGCTGAAATTCGCCCTTTTTATTGCATTCTCAGTCACAAGAGAGCCTTAATTTAATATAGCCTGCTCGATTTGTTTACAAAGGAAAAATTTATTCATGAAATTTGTTTTGGAGGGCCCAGACCGCCTCGGATAAAAATAAACTTTCCGAGCGTGGGTTACTTTGACCCAAGATCCTTTCGGCCAACAATATTCTTCATATTTTTCGGATACGTCTTGTTTTTTAAGTGTTTTTAGGATTGCTATAGATATCATTTTAATTAAGTTAGATTTGTGTTGGTGGGGTAAGTGGGGTTTCAAGTTCCGATTGATTTTAAGTCGCATAAATAAATGGGAATCTAGGTTCAAATTTCATTTTGAGTAGGCTTTGCTCATAATAAAATACTTATAACATCAACGTTGGTAAACAAGAGGGTAAGTCACTTTCCGAATTATTATAATACGAGCAATATTTGTATATAAATATACTAGCTGACCCCGGCAAACGTTGTTTTTCCAATTATTTGTTTGGGGTGGACAACCCTTATCACTTAGGGGTATGAAAAATAGATAGTAGCCGATTCTCAGACCTACTGAATATGCATATAAAATTTGGTAAAAATCAGTAAAGCCGTTTCGGAGGAGTAAGGTAATTAACATTGTGACACGAGAATTTTATACATAAGATATATATGTAATTACGTTCTAAAAAACGGCTCTAAAGATTTCGATGAAAGTTGCAATATTTGGGTTTACGGGGGCAAAAAATCGATCTAGCTAGGTTATCTGGGAAAATTCGGTTTCTCCGTATTTTCACCTGAGCAGAGGTCGGCCGCCCAAAGTTTAGAACAAGATGGCTACCTTAGAATAATGACATGGCAGCATGGGTGTTAGTGCACCCGACAGCTGCCCAATAAACCAAAATAAAACAAGGTTTCAGCGAGTACTATTTGTATTAGTGAAACGATTCGCTACAACACATTTGCGAAAAATCTTAACAGCGAGATTTATAAAATAGTACAAGACCATCTATTCAGTTTTGAGGAAGATATCCCTCAAACAATGGGATTAATAAGTACCTAATAACATGGCTGCATGGAATTTGTAAGTACCTACCATCACTGCAGCTTGGAATTAGTATGTACGGTAACGCCGCCACATACGAACTACGCATCAAAGACATGACGTCACACAAATCCTGTATCGCGCAGTTAGAGTTTACCAAGCGATCGACATACATACAAGATTTCTTCAAACCGATGGGCAGTTGCCCGCCAGACACAACACCCGTCTGGTCTGAGGATCCTCCCTTTTCTATGGTGGATGAGTGAAATTTACACCCTGTTCCTCATACCACTAAACTATCAATGCGGCATGGAATTATTATGTTACATTAGTATAAACTTTCGTATACTATTAAATGAGTATTATTTTCACCCGAGCAGAGCTCGGTCGCCCAAGTACTGTATGTAAACTAAAACATTTGAATGTACATGTCTACTAAAATAATAGCTATCTGTACCAAATTTACACCACTCAATAAAATTAGCCCTATAAATAATCAAATGTTAGGACCCTTCGTGAGGGAAGCGAATAAAAACATTGTACATTTAAAAAGTCAACAAGGGACTAAGCCAACAGAGATGGTAGTACAAAAGATCTTCTTTTTCAACGTATTATGATGAGTCGAATTTATAACAAAAACCTTCATAAATTACAAGCTATGAAATTTTGCGATTTGGCTTTAACTTTTCAAGGTGGATTGGGAGATCCATAAGTAAGAAAACATGCTTACATTTACGAGTAGCTGTCGCGACAGACGTTGTCCTGTCAAAATCCCATCGTGTTCCGTGATTTTTGCCTGGCTCGTGAATTGTATACCTACCTACTGTAAGATTTTATGCAATAAGCAACCTTATGTTATGCAGGCTGGTAAGAAAGCAGCATTACTTTCGAATACTCTGACAGATTATATCTATACATATTTATAATAAAATCGTAGCAAAGTCAAAACTGTACATTGAATATTTTTGAAAAAAAGTAATTGCTACGAGGTCTAGGATCGATTCTAATGCCGAAAATATATTTTTTAGAATTTTTGTCTGTTTGTCTGTATGTATGTTCCAGCATGGCGCAAATTCTACCGGACAGATTCTGTTAAAATTTTACATAGATATTCCCTGTGTGTCTGGTCAAATTATAGGGTATAAATTATCACGCTATTTGCTGTGGGGGATGAGCAATATTACATTATGTCGTATTTTTATGTTCTAGCATGACGCAAATTCTACCGGATAGATTCTGTTCAAATTTTGCATAGGTGTTCCCTATAAGTCTGGTCAAACTGTAGGGTATAAACTATCACGCTATTTACTATGGGGGACGAGCAATATTATATTATGTTCGTATTTTTTGGAAAAAAACGCGCCTAAATTTTAGGATATTGTGATGGTTATCGATTTAAATTTTAGAATGATTATCATCACGCTATACCTTTATGGAACTGAGCAGTCAATCAGGAAATATATAGGAACGGCTATTTAAGATAAACTTCAACGAAGCGATTAACTCAGCGGTTGGACGATTGCTTTGCAAACACGGGGTTGTAAGTTCGATTCCCAACTACGGTTTTTGTTTTTCTTTTTTTTTCACATTTTGTTACACGATTTTTTTTAAATATAATATAATATATTATAATAAAATCGTAGCAAAGTTAAATTTTTTGAAAGAAAGTTATTGCTATGAGGTCTGGGATCGATTCTTATGCGGAAAATATAGTTTTTAGAATGTTTGTCTGTTCCAATTGTAGGGTAAGACTATCACGCTATTTGCTATGGGGGAGGAGCAATATTACATTATTTTCTTATTTTTCTCTGCAAATTATAAAAGGACGCGCCAAAAGGTTGGGGATATTGTAGATAGTTACCGATTTAACTATTTAAATGATTATCATCAAGCTATACATTTATGGAACTATGCAGTCAATCATGACATAATTATATAGGAACGGCTATTTTAGCTAACTTTCAACAAAGCGAATTAGTAACCGGTTGGACGAATGATTTGAAGTCGATGGTAGTAAATTCGATTTCCATCTGTTTTTTTTTTAACTATATTTTTACATTTTGTAAAACGGTTTTTTTTTAATTAATGTTCACAAAAAAAGGAAAATTTCGTAAGCTATGGGAACCCACTACGTCACAAGTACTTTACAGTCACAAAACATTCAAGGTTGTATTCTGATCATTTTAGAGCTAAAGACTGTAGGAATAAAATGATTTTTTACAGATTTTGACAGCAGATTTGTCTCAGCGATTTTAAAATATGTATGTGTGTGGATCTTCTGGAATCGCTGCCACACTGCTTCTTGGTGACAAAACAGCGCACGCCATGTTTAAGATTCCCATCGATTTAGAGAGCAACGAAACGCCTGTCTGTGGGGTGTCACGCAACAGAACAAGAGATGTGTGCATAGGGATTGCGCTTCATCGTATGAATGCATTATGGCAAATAGAAAAGCAGTGGAAGCTGTAAACAGAACCATGGAGGACATCCGCAGGAACCAAGATATGATGGGTGGTGTCACAGTTCTGACAAACAAAGTCGTTGAAAAGGTCGACTCTATGGTCGAGAGTTCATAAACTGCGCTTGACCATCATCATACGAGCTCGGTTTGGCGTGAATTCAAATGCTCAAGAATTCTCCGATGTTCTTCTAAAAGTTGGTGAAGGCACTCTACCAGAGACTCTTGGTAGAGTAGATCCCACATTAGAAGATCTTATTCGTTCTGATATACGAGGGCATCAGTCAAATACCGTACCAAGAGAATTCTTGGGTGTGTTTCCATTTTAACTCCGAAAATGATCAAGCTGCAGCGATCAATCACAGTATTCTCTCACAAATTGAACGAAGTGAAGTGATATACACCTCAATTAATGCCACATATTACCCCGTAGAATTTCTCAATTCGCAAATGGCAAGTATCTTTTCCGGTTGTATGTAACGGAAACCGGCTCAAAGTCATGTCTTTACAGAGAAACGTCATCGAGACGGAAATTCTAACAGGTTGTGGCGATGGCGAGACAGTGTTTATAGCGCGTATTTCACTAATTCCCCACCATTACCAGTTTAAGCGCGTCCAGTTCCCTGTGAGCGTATGCTTTGCGATCAACAAGTCACAGGGGCCGACATCGAAGGCTGAAGGCTGCGGGTGTCGACCTCAGGACAAGCTGCTTCTCATACGGACAACTGTTACGTCGCTTGCTCCCGAGTCACCATTCCTGACTGTATATTTTGGCTGCTGAGAATAAAACTACAAACGTAGTATACAGGGAAGTTTTATAAAAATGTGGCTATTATTGTAGTATATTGTGATGTTTTACGACTTCCACGCGATCGAAGTCGCGGGCAGAAGCTAGTTTTAAATAAAATAGAATTTGAATATGTTTTTGTTTGAGGAAGAAAAGTCAGGGAGTCGCGCCCGACGCTGACAAGCGGCTAGATTAAAATATATACGTAATAAATAATTCTTAAACCAATATACAGGCTATCCGGTAAATAATTTATAATCTTGAAATAGCATATAATAGATCCTATGACCGTCCACAAAAAAAAAAAATATCGCAAGTAGTACCTAAGATTTTTGTCTAACTTTTTAAAGTGAAACTTTTATTATATCGTCTGAAACTTTTTCGTCTGTGTGTTGCATGTCGCGTGACGGTCGGCCGCGGAGTGGGATAAAGTGAAAGGCGCTCGTCAGAGCAGCCAAGGCCAATATGGCGGCGCCTATAGAAGTTTCACTTTTACCGTGGTTTCATAAAACCGTACAATCCTTTTTTTTAACTTATTTTACATTTTTTTTTCATCACGACCACAAATTAATGAATTCCATCGGTTATTTGTTCCGACATTGACTACAGAGAAGCAGTGAATAATGCGACTAGAAATTGACCAGTATCTTTTTCAAAAATATCGTATCTTATGTACTACTTGGAAAATATATTTTCATTGTATTTTTTTAGAACGGCCATGGGGTCTATTATATGCTACTTCTAGGTTATCCATTATTTACCGGACACCCTGTAGATATCAGTATTACTGCAAGAAACCTTTTATTTTAATATCGTCCCGGTACCGTAGACAAACAAAGTGTCTACAGTACTATAGTGTGTAGTGTTGTCCAGTGTTGGGTGATACCCAATTTCAAGATACTACTGCATGTAACGTAAGACTAAGCTTTGTTAAGCGAAATGTCTCAATATGTCTCTGATCTAGATATTTCGGCCGTTTATTTTTTAAGAGATGCGTTTATTTACTCTCTTTGCCTATTGCATATTCAAAGACAATCGTATTAACCTCTTGACAGCCCGGTGCTCTCCTGGAGATCGATAACAATTAAAATTCTATTGTGTCTCATTAAAGACAGTTGAAGGTTTAAGGAGTGAACTCCAGTCGTGCATTGGAGTTGGCTTTCCATCACAAGCACCTTGTTTAATTCTATAGAAAACTAGCTGACCCGGCAAACGTTGTTTTGCCATATAAATGATAGCGCTGGCAAATAAAAACAGCACCACAGACTAAAACAAACGTCATAACAGCTGATGACGTAACGGAAACACGAATCAGTGCAATAAATAAACAAGTGATGTTGCATTACAACATCGTATAAATTAAGTATTGTTAATTTTAAGGTTTGCTTTTATTTAAGTTTTAATTTAACTCTAAAAAGGAAATAAGAATACTGTTAGTTCATTTAATTAAATTATAGTTACCTAACTAAAACAATATAAGAATTTAAAGTGTTATTAATTACAAATCAAATATTGTACGCAATTACATCATTTTTACTAAATTAAATCTAAACTTTATTGTAAAACAAATGTCACCGGAAGTCGTTGTTGTTTGACGTTGACAGTTGTTTGAAAGTATAAATAGGCTCGCTCTAGTGGCAGAGCGATCAGTATTGAATTGTATTTTGAACTGTGTGCATCTCGTTATAAAATTAAGTTGTGTGAATCATTGTTGGTTTGATTGTGAGTTATAAAAGTGTTTATAAGATGTCTGATCGTTATCATTTGAGATCCCTGAGCCTTCCCGCTCTTACATCAGAAGAAAGGAGTGAGCCCGAGCCTGCAGTGGATCCATCAACGTACTCGCCTATCCTGCCGACCTCTCGACCAGGAAATTTAGAAGAGCTGAATTTACTTCGCTGTCAGATCAAGCTGCTGGAAAGGATGGTTTTCTGGAACCAAAACACGAGTACCCCCAAGCTAAGTGAAATTTACTTACCGAATTATGATCCCGACGAGCATAAAATAACAATTGAGGAATGGTGTAAATAAGTTACCTCCTTAATCACCATGCGAGGTTGTTCACAGTTTGTGGCCATGATGGCGGGATTAGCATGCTTGCAAGGACGAGCCAAGCAGTGGACAGACACTAATGCTCATTCTTTTGTGAATTGGGATTCACTCCAAAGGGAACGTACTTTGGATAAAATTCGGGAACAGTTTTGGTTTAAACACATGGCAAAACGAATACGTCAGTTTTGTGATAACTGTTTACAATGCAAAATTGGCAAAGAGCCATCAGGAAAAAAGCAAATGGAATTGCACCCCATTGATAAAATAAGCATACCGTTCCTTACAATACATGTAGACTTTATGGGTAATCTTACCGGCACAAATAAAAAAAAAGCATACGTCCTGGTAGCTATTGATGCATTTACAAAATTTATACTTCTGTATCCACTGAAAGATAAAAGTACTAACATAATATTAAAAAGCTTCCGCGAAATGATTAATATTTTTGGTACCCCATGTAGAATTATTTCGGACAGGGAATCGGCTATTATGGGAACAGAAATTCAAGTTTTTTTTTTTAATATCTTTCTCTATCGAACATCATGCTATTGCCCGCGGTACACCTAGAGCTAACGGTCAAGCTGAAAGACAAATGCGCACTCTTAAAGATTACCGTACAGCCATATCTCTATCACAATCAAGAGTTTGAGTTAATAAACTAGGTGAATAGCAATTAGCATTAAATTGTACGAAATCTAAAGCTACAGGATAATCTCCTTTAGAACTCCTGCTAGCTAAAAGATGTTCTCCCCCTGCAATCGAACAAATATCCCTATCTAACGAAGATATTAACAAAGATGAAATTCTTTTTGAGAAACAGCGAATCCATCCTGGTGAGGTTAATGAATTATTTTATCTTTGACCAAGATTTGTATGGAAAAAAATTATTTTAGGTTCAAAAACCAATATTACAAACAAAAAGAAGGTTTAGCCATGGGTTCTCCACTCAGCCCCCTTATGGCAGATATATTCATGGACCATTTTGAAAATAAATACATTGTAGCACAACCTCAAATTTTATATTATTACCGTTATTTTGACGACATAATTATGTGTTGGACCGGTACATTGCGTCAAATTGATGTTTTTGTTAATAAAAAATACTTTACATCCTAAAATAAAATTTAAATTAGAGCTAGAAGTTGACGGATCCCTTAACTTTTTAGATTTAACTATTACAAGAAAAAACAACAAACACGATTTTCAGATTTATAGAAAACCAACTTATACAGATGTTACGATTCCTGCGTCATCTTGTCATCCGATTCAACATAAACTGGCAGCTTATCATAGTTTCACTCATAGATTAATGAAAGTACCACTTTCACAAGATAATTATGACAGAGAACTTAACATTATTTATCATATAGCTGAGAGTAACGGATACAATAAGAAAATGGTTGATGATCTGATCCAAACGAAACGTCGCAACATAGTTCGTTCACTTTTGTACTCACTGCCTCCAAAAAGACCACATGAATATTTAGGTAGTTTGACATATTTAGGGTCAATTAGTGATAGGGTTTCAAAAACTTTGTTTCGAAATGGATTAAGGGTAGCTTTTAAAACAAATAGTAATAGTAATTTATTTCCAAAACTTCAGTACACATTACATCAATGAGGTCTCGACCCCTGAACTAGGACATCCTGTATGACAGGGGTCGAGGTTTAAATAATTCACTAAGACAGATTTGTAACGGAAAAGATCGATTAGAAAACCACAAAAAATCAGGTGTATACAAGTTACATTGCGATGATTGTAATGGTATTTACATAGGTCAAACTGGTCGTAATTTTCAGACAAGATATAAGGAACATATTGCAGCGTATAGGAATAATTATCCAGAAAAATCCCATTTTGCACAACACTTAATAGATACAGGTCATTTGTTAAATAATAATAACACTTTCGAAATTTTACATACTTGTGATAAAGGTTTCAGAATGTCAGTATTAGAGAGTTTAGAAATTGTCAAAAATAATACAGAAAACATTACACTGTTGAACGAATTAAATACGAGTATGCCAAGGTCACCTTTGCTGCGATTGTTCGCCCCTTATCGCACTGACAACGGTCGCACTAATAACGGTCGAACTGATAACGGTCGCACTGATAACGGTGACACTATATAAGTGGGTTCAACGGGCGATAAGGCTCAGTCTGCACTCAGCGCTCGATGTGGCCACACGTCGTGTTCGAGTTCGCAACAAGTCCATCGTCATCCTGAGGATGCCTCGTTGAGAGGTGAAACACGTGTCGATTTATTTCAGGAGTTTTTTATGACTCTTTAGAAATAGATAAGCGGAACAGGTTACTAAATATATCCACGTCTATTGTATTTTAAAGATGAAATTCGTTTAAACGCTGAGCACAGAATGGCCGAAACAGCAGAAAAACATAAAATTCGTTTCGATTCTAAGTGCGCCAAAATTAAACTCTTTCTAGAAGGAGACTTTGTTCTTTGTAAAGACACTCAGTGGTCGGGTAACAAACTAGGCCCTAAATATCTGGGACCCTATCAAATAATAAAAGTCTTCAACAATAATAGATATGAAGTAAAAGACCTTCGATCTCGGCGAAATAAAAATACTGTAATCACGCATGAACACATGAGATTGATACCTAATCCTAATTTAACTGAGTGAATAGACCGTGATAGCAGGAATAAATAATAATAATAATAACAAAAGGTGAGAAATTGTTTAAGATTGGAAAAGAAAGTTTATGGATAAAACTAAATAAAACATTTAATTTTGAGATGGACATGGGTAAAAAAAAAAAGAAAAAATATATATATATAATAAAAAGAAATTCTCAGAATCAAGCCAAGTCAAAGACTGGCCTCTGAATCTTTATGATCAAGCCACAATCTGCGACCTCTGAGTTTGATTTTGAGTTGGCAAAATGGTTGTTTTAAAGGCCTTGGTTATGGCCAGATTTACAGTTGGTTGGATAAATTTCAGTCGAGCCAAGTCAAAGACGGGCCTCTGAATCTTTATGATCAAGCCACGATCCGCGACCTCTGAGTTTGACAGTTTCACCAGACTAAGCAGTATTGCTGCCTCTGAGTCTGGTCTAAAAGTATTTGCATTTTTTAACTTTTCTGTGTTTTTCAGAGAGATTCGCTGGCCCTAGCAAGGTCCGCTCGTCAGTATGGCCGTGATAGCGCTGGCAAATAAAAACAGCACCACAGACTAAAACAAACGTCATAACAGCTGATGACGTAACGGAAACACGAATCAGTGCAATAAATAAACAAGTGATGTTGCATTACAACATCGTATAAATTAAGTATTGTTAATTTTAAGGTTTGCTTTTATTTAAGTTTTAATTTAACTCTAAAAAGGAAATAAGAATACTGTTAGTTCATTTAATTAAATTATAGTTACCTAACTAAAACAATATAAGAATTTAAAGTGTTATTAATTACAAATCAAATATTGTACGCAATTACATCATTTTTACTAAATTAAATCTAAACTTTATTGTAAAACAAATGTCACCGGAAGTCGTTGTTGTTTGACGTTGACAGTTGTTTGAAAGTATAAATAGGCTCGCTCTAGTGGCAGAGCGATCAGTATTGAATTGTATTTTGAACTGTGTGCATCTCGTTATAAAATTAAGTTGTGTGAATCATTGTTGGTTTGATTGTGAGTTATAAAAGTGTTTATAAGATGTCTGATCGTTATCATTTGAGATCCCTGAGCCTTCCCGCTCTTACATAAATGTTTGGGGAGGACCACCCTTATCACTTAGGAGTATGAAAAATTGATTACGACTGATTCTCAGACTTACCAAATATACACATAAAAATTCATAAAAATCGATCATGCCGTTTCGGAGGAGTATGGCAACTAACATTGTGACACGAGAATTTTATATACACCCTGAAATTTGAATCACAGTTTTGCTAAAACAAACGTTGTTCAGACCATGGTATACTACCATTCTACAGCAACTAATAAAAAATAAAAAACATAATTGGTTTTTGAAAAAAAAAACACAAAAAAGACAAAGTTTAAAATGTCAAGATTATCGTTACTCCCTACAACTCAGACACCACGTACGGGACACAGCATTGTCTACAGGGAAATGTACCTCCATAAACGAAATTTAGTAAGCAGTAGATAATCTTGACATTTTAAACTTTGTCTTATTTGTGTTTTTCAAAAACCAATTATGTTTTTTATATTGGATGCTGTAGAATGGTAGTAGACCATGGTCTGAATAATGTTTGTTCTAGCAAAACTGTGATTCAAATTTCACGGTGTATATAAAATTCTCGTGTCACAATGTTAGTTGCCATATTCCTCCGAAACGGCATGATCGATTTTTATGAATTTTTATGTGTATATTTGGTAAGTCTAGGTAGATCGAAGATAGATAAATGTACCTGAACTCTTTGGATAGTGTTTTCCTCAAAACGACTCAATGATTAAACCATAATATGACAAGATTCTTTATCTCTAGATTGTAGTGACTCACGAATTTTCAACCCCTGCCTGACTCACCCCACAAAATAAAAATCCATTTTTAAAATCATTTGGCACCGGTACAGTCAGACAAATTGATCTGTCTGCATTTTAAAACAAAAGACTACGTTATCCAATTTGCAGTAATAAAAATGGGAAAGTCCGTATTATTTGCGAATCAAGATTTTAGTGGTTTAGTCTGCCAAACGGTGCTTGTCGGGCGCAATATCCTGTCTGTCCCGCCTAGATTAGGTTCATATATATAACTTGTACATATTGTTGTAGGAAATTGTTTCCAGCTTAGAAGTTCACTTAATTGTTTGTGTGAACTTGGCTCGGAATTCGTGGTGCATTTTGTCGGTGAAATCTTAATTAGTTTTCAGGCATGGGAGTGCAATTTGTTTTTAGTGGCAGAGTTCGGAAAGTGGTGGTATTATTTTCGAACTATAATTACTGGGTTACGTAATTTGTGAGAGTTATACGTTTTTTGGTGAAAGGTCAGAAAACTAATGATTGATTAATGTTCAATGGGTTTTTTTCTGATCAAAATAGGGAATTGCTGCCGGCTTTTTTACATACTTGTACATATTATTATTATTATTTTAAGACTGTTAGCTTTTTAAAGGCTTTTGAAAAGCTATTCATTTTCTCCTGTGCATTTTAATGCACAGGAGAGAATGAATACAGTATTTCGACGTTTTATGATAATTTATTCCATTATTATTGGGAGGAAATATACGACTTTTTAAATTGAAAGATAAATTTTAGCCTATAAAAAGCTTCAGAAGCATTTTACAGGCTAAAACTTTTTGGGTGACGGCTACGAATCTCTTAATTATTTTCTTTGTTCACACTGACTCTAATACCAAAACCACAAGACCCACAAGATTTCCATTAACAGTGACAGGTAGCTGTTCTATGCAACAACCAAGTCTCGTAGGATAAAAAATAACATCTACATATATGCAGGCTCATGAGAATTCTCTCCAAGATACAACATTTTAAACCATAAACTAAACTAAACTAATCATTAAAACAAAGCACATAAGAAAATTTTATAAACATATGAAATAAATATCAATCTTTGCCAGTTACGGACTTAAGTCTTCGTAATCTTTCAAGTTATTTTTTTCTGAGCAAACGTGACCTGATACCATTACGTTAATACCTAAAAGTTTGGCGGGCAAAGTATAGTGAGACTATAAATATTCGTAGGGAACTCACGCACGGTGGAGTAGTCGAGGAGCTAGTGTGGTGGAAATATACTTTGTCTTGTATTGCTGTTGATCAGTGGTAGATCTCGCCTCTCACGCACGAGAGCCTCGTCTCTCATGCATGTTTCTGGCAGTGAGATGGTGGATTTAAATCCGGGCAAGTACCAATGTGCCTTTTTCAATTCAAATGTACTTTCTTATTTTATCTTGGACATTGCCGACATCGTTGAAGAAAAATATCGTATGGAAACCTAAACTTAAAGTTAAATAGTATTTATAGGTATAAGTCTGAAATGAGAGCAGTGGTGGCCCAGTGGTAACGGCCGCGACTTACGAGTTGTAGGTTGTAGGTTCAAACCCTGATAGGCGCTTTACTTTGTGTAAATTATTTCATCACCACTGCTCTCAAAACGGTGAAGGAAAACATCGTGAGGAAACCGGCATGTCCTAGAACCAAAAATTTGAAGACATGTGAGATCTACCAACCCGCACTGGGCCCACGTGGTGGATTACGACCCACTCCCTCTCACAGAGAGGAGGCCTCTGTCGCAGCAGTGGGAACATTATAGGCTGATGATGAAGTCTGAAATCGCCAAACTGTCTTGAGCTCTGTTCTCTGTATGAGAAGAGGCCTTTGCCCTGCAGTGGAATATTGTCCTTTAACGTAGCAATAAAAAATAATAATCCTTATTTATTATACCCAATTTATTATTGCTCTTTAAAGTAAAAATATAACTACAGACATTAAATGAATATCATTCCTGTGTCTGTATAAAATCGATTCCAATTCTATTAATGGCTTCGTCAAATTACTAAGTTGTCTTGAATTAATCGAGACGAAGTTTTCAGAGCTTTCAATCTCACTTCCAGGAATTGTCTATGCTAGAGAGACTGATAATGACAGAGATTGGTTATTTTAATCATTATTAGATTGTTTTATATTTTAACAGTCAGAACCAAAATATTTTATTTCACAAAAACCTACATGGGCGCTTATTTATTTATACTTTATTGTACACCACAAAAATACATAACTAAAAATAAATCAAACTAAAAATATACAATGGGCGGCCTTATCGCTTTCCGCGATCTCTTCCAGGTAACCTTGGAATGGACAGTGATTTGCTTGGACATTATAATAGGGCTGTCGTTGGTGCAAATAATAAGCATACAATATACTATAATAGATACACAGATATATACATATCCTAA
The DNA here is from genome assembly GCA_963680765.1 of Agrochola lychnidis. Lineage (NCBI taxonomy): Eukaryota > Metazoa > Arthropoda > Insecta > Lepidoptera > Noctuidae > Agrochola > Agrochola lychnidis. Next base: position 5,972,193 of record OY796864.1, read on the forward strand.
ATAATAGATACATAAATACATACACACTTACTAAATATATCAATCAATCTGCATAGCCTTTTCCCAACTATATTACTACATATATAAGCAACAAAAATAAATGAAGACTATAGATAATTACAGTTACGAGAACAAGATCACAACGACAAGTAATGTTCCTTTACGAGTCTCTTAAAAATACAGGTAACGATTGCACGCGTTTTATTTGTCCACAAACGAGCGGCCTGGACAGTAAAGGTATTTTCGAGGAAAGTTGTGGAATGCATAGGCATTTTAAGCTTCAAGTTATCTGATGACCTTAAAAATTTCGTGTGGGAGGCGCCAACAAACTGGAAACGTTTCTTGATATAAAGAGGGGTGGAAGGAGAAAAAGCACACTATACAAAAGGGAAAAGTATGAACATTCCGGCGAAGGCGAATTGGTAACCACTTGAGCTTCATACGAAATTCAGAAACATGGTCATATTTGCGCAAACCGAATATGAACTTTATACAAACATTTTGAAGCCGCTCAAGTTCAGCACTTATGAAACGTCAGAAGCTAGGTGCACGGTTCCAATTAGTCGTTTCCAATGGAGAAGAGCCGGCAAGATACTCCACGGTCCATAGTCCACATATCATTTGCTCATACCTTCAAATCAATCTGCCTAGCCTTTTCCCAAATATGTTGGGGTCGGCTTCCAGTCTAACCGGATACAGCTGAATACCAGTATTTTACATGGACTGACTGCCTATCTGATCTCCACAGTCCAGTAACTGGGTAATACGATACCCCTTGGTAAGACTGATTGTCAGACTTTCGGGCTTCTGACACCCGTAACGACTGTTAAAGATCCACGAATGACAGCCGGAACCAACGGTTTAGCGTGATTTCCAAGGAAAGGAGGAGTCTCGGTATGTAAAGATGGACACCCATCCACAGACCAACCAAGGGTAGCTTAACAGGATGAATCGACCCAACCGGCTGTTATAACTGTACAGGTTACTTACCAAACAATTATTTCCTTCCGGATATTAAGCTTACCCAGCTCCTATCCTAAGAGTAAAGTTGCAGGAACTTAATAACATCGTGGACTCGAGCGCAGACCACGCGAGCCTTGCTAAATGAAATATGCCATGATTATGTTGTATGTTATACTTATACGTTGTCAAATTGAGCTCATATGCCGAGAGCTTGCATTTTGTATTATATTGCAATGTTGCTGCGAGATTTTCTCGGGAAAAAATGGCTCTAGTAATAGTACTTACGATCTGGTATATTTAGAAAATACTTAGCTTTGTAGGTACTTTTTGTATGGAGAATATAAGTTTCTTATTTTTATTATAATAATTAAATAATCCACTGTGTACAATATACTTATACTGCCTCGTGGATGCAGATACGCTACTGCAGCATAAGATCCTGTGTGGTAAAGAGTTATTGGGTTTGTCCAGCTGGAATTTCTCTGTAGCAGTCAGGAGTTTGGATTTGTGCCCGGTTGATGACAATAATCTCGACCCCTATTTCATGGAATTTAAACTGGCGAAATGTGGGTGTACTATACTGGTGGGTGGGTACGCCTCTGCCTAATCTGTCGGGAAATACAGGCGTGATAATATCACGCCGTGTATTTCTTTCTGGTGATATTAGTATTGAGTGATAAAACTAGGTATTTTAAGACAGTTAGCCATTTCTTAGCCAACCCTAAGGTGCCATCTCCACGAGCGAGAAAATCGCGGCGATAGTCTCGCCGTGACATCAAATTCAATGGAAACTATGAATTCTCCATGCGGCAATATCATCGCGGCGATAGTCAATCACTAACCACACGAAAATAAGAGAAGATCGCGGTGATAATTTGAAGGCACAGCGTGACTATCGCCGCGATTCTCCTGTTCGTGGAGATGGTGCCTAACAAGACTAGTACCTTAAGTTATGAAATACAGAATTAAAATAATTGTAAATTATACATTTTTTGCTTTAGTTTTCTATTATTTTATAAAAGAAAGACATACATTTTGTTTAAAAGAAACTGTTTAGTATCATATCATTTCTAGTGCTCTCTAGTGAAACATTAATTTGTTATGTTTATAGACTTTCTAAAGTTTTGCTGCGTTAATGTTTCTGTGAAGTTTGCGCAAACATAAATTATAATTATAAAAAGTCCAAATTATGTTTCATAATATTTGACAAACTTCTGTATATCGTAGACTTTAAATATGCTTTTTATTTTAATATTATAATTTTAAAAAGTTATAACTATTTTTTGTTTTTTAGTCAGAAAATCTTAACCATCTCTTTATAATTTTATACTTATATGCAATTTGATTTACATCGGTTTTAGCATTTTAAAAGGTAGTTGTGGAGCCGGCATTACATCGCTATCGGTCCCTTGTGGGTAATATGGGAAGAGTAGTGTTCATAAAAACAAGCAGATCTCTTCATGAAAATTGCTCCTTTGCTATACAAATATCTAGTTTTTGTTAACAGTTATTTTGAAAACTGGTAATGGAGTTATTTATTCTGAATAAAACCATAAGTTTATTATACAATTATTTCGACCGTCTTCAAACAACGTACAAAGAATCATGATCGAAACACTATGGCCATAAATTTATCAAATATGCTGATGGGCAAATCGCTATTATGCTGGGATTGGACGGCTGCATCCTTATAAAATCTACAAACTACGAAAAATCAGCATTGCCATACAACATGGCAATGCTGCCAGCCTTTTGGGCACTTTTAGTGTTGTAAGCAATGCGAACGATGTTTTTGATGCCCTGTGATTCTTTTCCCTCCCTTTTTAAAATACTTGTACAAACTCAAACTCAAATCAAACTCAAAGTATTTATTTCAAACGAACCAATTACAGGCACTTTTGAATTGTCAAGGGCTCGCTCGGTCAGTCAGAAAGATAAAGCTAGTTTTCCATTCCAAAGCGTAGTAGGTACCTATGGAGAGGAACGGGATGGGAAACTCCATACGTACGTCATATTATAATGATTATTTGACTGTTACCATAAAATAATATTCATCATCACCGTCATCATTTCAGCCAAAAGACGTCTACTGCTGGAAATAGGCCTTCTTCAAGCACCGCCACTTCAACAGGTTTTGTGCTCCCCGCATGCAGCATAAATATTATGTAAAAATTATCTTGGAACTGGAAGAATACAAACGCCATTAAGGCTTATAAATAGTTAATTGATTCAGGCGTGACCTTGCGGAAATCCATTATAAAATACAATAGACGTGGATATATTTAGTAACCTGTTCCGCTTAGCATTTCTAAAGAGCCATAAAAATCCCTGTAAGAAATCGACACGTGTTTCAGCTCTCAACGAGGCATCCTCAGGATGACGATTGACTTGTCGCGAACTCGAACACGGCATGTTCGAGTCACGTTTATTGGATTTTTTTTTTGCTAACCTAAAATAGAAGATGCTTAACTCTCTTTCAAATAAGATAAAATGTATATTAGGTTTTAACAGCGAAAAGAACAAACAAATGCACTTTAAACCTTAATAAAATATAAGAAAAATGACCCAGATATTTCCAGAAGCATATTCTAGGAGGTGTTTCCGTTTAAAACATAAGCTGTCATATTACAGCGCAGGTAGCTCCTCGCATATTGCACTTCAGTAAATCGTATTGCGAAGAAGTATTACGTAAAATTGCCTTGCAGGGCGCAAACTTGTGTAGTTTGTGTACTGTCGAGTTATATGAAAGATTTTTATTGTTTTTGTTGTTTCTCAATTTGTTGGTTGAATTATTATATGTGTGCCCATTGTGTATGGGTGCACATTGCTCGCAGAGCAGATGGTCAATGGGGCCGAAAGGTTCTGGAGTAGCGACCGCGTACCGGAAGAAGTTGCGTTGGAAGGCCTATCACAAGGTGAACCGATGATTTTGTGAAGGCCGCAGGAATTTGCTGGATGCGGGAAGCACAGAATCGGTCGTAGTGGCGGTGCTTGGGGGAAGTCTACGTCCAGCAGTGGACGTCTTTCGGCTGAAATGATTATTATATTATGCTTAGCTCTTCACAAGTCAAAATATCTTTATAAATTATAGCCTATTGTTACTCAGTGATAATATAATCTTATCATTCTACAGGTAAATGATTTTTTGAAATCAGTCCGATAGTTTTTGAGTTTATTCATTACAAACAAAAATACAAATCTTTTCACTCTATAATATTAGTGTAGATACGACTGGCGACCTATCCATACTTCGCACGGGTCTAATCTGATGACTGTGATGACATGTCAAAACATCAAGATTTTTGTACTGTATCTAAGAGGTAGGATAAATCTTACGTATTAGATATATACTTAAACCTAACGGTATAAATTCCCTGAATTATGGTGAAAACCGCAACAAATCTTTTAAGTAGTTTAGACGAACTAAGTGGTTATACAGACAGACACGGATAGCGACTTTATTTTATATTAAATAACTTTGCTTTGATAAAAAGAAAATAAATACAAAATTTTAACGTAATACGGTCTGTTTTTACGAAAATTAAAGAAACAGAATACCCTACATTTCTTCTTTTCTGTGACGACCCCCATTCTGTAGAGATTTCATCAGATTAGTGGGAAATTCAGCAGAATATCAGCGTCAGGTATATTTGCCTGGCACATGCTGAGCTGGACTCCCATTTGGTGCAACCTTGAGATGCACACCGCACTCTTCATGTTCATTGATCCATTATTTTACATTATGTCATAGCCAATAGTGTCATTATAATGTCTTGTTTTCTTCCTTTTAAGCTATTGCATAGCTTTTATCGCGGGCCTTGAGCGCGGCGACCGAACAAGAAATTCCGTAACGTAACGAAAATAAAACCTAACACCCCCCACTCCTACACCTACCATGTAATGACGGTTCCCATGACAACGTGATGTTGTCATGGGAACGTAATTTTTGTTTTATGTCATCACGTCATCATCCCAAGTGTAGCGTTGACAAATAGGAAGTATGGAGGTTACAAATGCTATGCAATAGGTTTACCGCGGCGGTCCCCGAATGCCACGCGTTTTTTTTTTATTTGTTTGTATATTGTCACCTTGCGGCTATTTCCTAATAGTTAATTAGTTATTATTTTATCGTGCTATTTTATGTTGTGCTGTCTTTTGTGTGCACTAAATAAACGATTTATCTATCTATCCCATCTCTTTCTATTCTCTTTTTACCATTCTCACTGCTACTTATGTGTTTTGCCACCTTCCACTCGATGATAGCCAGTTAGCCAAAAGTTTTATAATACCATGGACTTAAGAGTCAATATCAAAAGAAAAAGAAGTATATTCCAAAGATTTAAATCGCGTTAAAATATGTTCGCATTAAGGTTTCGTTTTGACTCTCTGCAACACAATATTGCAGGTGAGGGCTAATCTAGTGATTTAAATCTTTGGTATATTTTGTCTACCTCTTCTGGGAATTGTACATTGTGTTGTGTATTTTTTGTGTTTATGTGGGTTTAACTGTGTTGTTGTGTTTCCCGAGCTGGTCACTAATAGAGCAATTAGTGCTAATTGTTTGTAGTATTTCTCTGTTCATTATTTTTAACTAGTTACCCTCCGGGGCTTTGTTTCCGTAGATGTTAGGGGTCATTCTCATGTACGATTGCGCTCTTTCCAATGAGCAGATCTTTCCAAACATTATTTTCATATTACTGACCGCGAAACCAACCTGCTTTTTTGCAAACCGCGTTATTCCAAAAAAGTTTTTTTGGTATATTGCCCCACTCACATATAATAGAGTACCTAATATTATAAAAATATGACTACATTAAAATTTAAAAGGGCGCTAAACGAATTTTTAATTATGAAAACTTATTACACGACTGACGATTTTCTTAATGATGATTCAATAACTAATTGACATACTATTACCCTGATTGACATAATTATTGCGAACCTGGTTCGCTTACTTAGTCTTATTTTATATTTTTTATTGCTGTGACCACATTGATATTTTTATTTATTTTTTTGCAATTCCAATGATCTGCATGTTTCTAAAAATTTATTTGGAATTGTGAATCTTTGCATGCCGACGTAATGGTAAAATATGGAGAACTTTATTATAAAAATACCTATGTACTATACCTATTTTTGCAAAGAAATAAATGATTTGATTTGATTTGACTGAAAAACCGAATAATTCATAAATTATTCGGTTTTTAAGTTCGCCCAACCTTTTAGGGAATACAAGCATGATGTTATCATCGGGCTTGTATTCCCCAATGGGTTGGGCAGAGGTGTATAAGAACACCCACATTTCGCCTGTATTTCACATTTATTAAAGATAATTATTTCTAAATATGTAAGCCACCGTCGATAATTTAATAAATACCCATTATCTACTTGTAGCAAGATAGTTAATTGGTTCAAGTGTGACCTTGCGGAAATCCATTTTAAAATGCAATAAACGTAGATATATTCAGTAACCTCTGCGTCTGTGTGTTTGACTCTGCGTCCGGCGCTCGGCGTGGCAACACACCGTGTTCAGGTTCGCGACAAGTCAATCGTTATCCTGAGGATGCCTTGTTGAGAGGTGAAACACGTGTCGATTTCTTACAGGGTTTCTTTTGACTCTTTAGGAATAGTTAAGTAGAATAGGTGACTAAATATATCTACGTCTATTGTATTTTAAATCAGGACAGTGGAAAATATAAATTGTACGTCCAACAACGTCTAGAGACAACGGTTTATACCTTATTTGTTAAATCGGTTCAGTAGCTTATTTGTAACCCTTTGTATTGGCCTAGCGTAGTAGAGGGGCAATTCCCGTAATTTTAAGAATTTTTGCTTTCAAATCTCAGTCTCAAATCTGTCAAAAATACAAGTAATTTACTCACATTTTTGACAAGTTTTTGAAATGCGAGATTGCCACAAAATTTTGAACGGTTTTTAATAATGAGAATTGGTCTTTAGGTGTATGTACCTATGTGGACTGATGAAATTACATAGATATGTCGCAGTAAGAGGGTTGAAGCCGTGATTTAATTATATCCCTAGGGATATAGCTATATACCGTAATATAGTTATATGAAAAAGGTTCATAACTGTCGGAGTGCCCTAATTTTGTTACTGCGACCAATTTCGACGTACACAGCCACAGTTCCAACCTAACCTAACCTATTTATTCGGTGTGCCTTAATAATTATATTACTAGATCGTGAACGTATCATAGTTATATTCCTAGTAAGACAGTTATGAACCGCTTTCATAATTATAACTATATTACGGTATATAGTTACATCCCTAGGGATATAACGTCGAGGTTTCAACCATCTTACTGCAACAGATATACATTTAACTAGAAGTAACTAAGTAGTTGGGATATAGGTGTAATATGTCGATGTCGATGAAAATAAGTCGATATTATACTTTTCTAGAGGTGCCATTTTAAACAACAGCTGCAAAGTCCCACTTCAAAATCTCCCTCTCACATTGAGGTGATAAATAATTGTTCAAATGTACCTTAGTAAAACACTTTTAACCTGTAATATATCACCGAAAGTAAAGGTAAAAGATTTAAGGGCTACAGAACAATGCTGGCCGTACCTTCGGATCCTTATCGTCCCCTGGTATGTTCGCTAAAATTTCCTTTATCTCATTTTAACACGTTATTTTTGGGTTTAAAGTCTTGCTGTTTAGTATTTTGTGACATGTTTTGTTTTATAATTGCTTTTTAGGGTTCCGTAGTAAACAAGGAACCCTTATAGTTTCGTCATGTCCGTCTGTCTGTCTGTCTGTCCACGGTCTAGCTCCGAGACCCTTAGTACTAGAAAGCTGTAAAATAAAATTAAGAAAAACATTTTTTTTAAGGTACCCCTACACGTAAAGTGGTGATGTTTTTTTTCTGTCCCATTGTATGGGGTATCATTGGAAAGGTCCTTTAAAAACATTATGAGTTTTTGTACACCATTTTTCAGGGATTCAGGGATTCGTTTGCGAAATATTAAGCATTAAGGTGCTAATTTTTGTTAGAGTCAAGTGTCCCCCCCCCCGCCGGCTAAATGGTTGATTTTGGATGTGTGAAAAAAATCACAGCAGTAGTTTATTATAACGAAATTAAAAGGAAAACTATCACAGCTAAGTAGGCTCTACAAGTTAACGAGTAATAATCGACCAACTTAACTTTGCAGTTGCAAAAACATGTTTTCCCATGCATTTTTATAGAGAAGAATTTAACAACCGCTATCGATAAAACGTCCCTTGTCGACAAAGAATCATCCAGTATTGATGAAATGTGACAGAAAAGTGAATGTGTCGAACCTTTGCACGAACATGCGACGTGAACATAAAGTGTATTCGAACGATTTTAGCATTGATAATATAATAACTATCCTTTAGCATTTTGGCTAAAAATTTTGCAACAACCACAATTTGTATCACCCATATCTATACTCCATTTGAAATAAGATTAGACTTTTAACTAAATCTTTTTTACAGTCCGTTCAACCGATTTTGACTTCTATTGCGTTGGTGGCATGACAAATGGCAGCTGCAGTAAACAGTTGGTTTGTAACCACTTTTTATGCTTTTAATGCCATCCTTATGCCTACGCAATAGAAGTCAAAATCGGTTGAACGGACTGTAAAAAAGGTTTGTTTAAATGTCTAATCTTATTTCAAACGGAGTACAGATATGAATAAAGTCTTAAAACGAAGTAGTAGAATTACAGTCGCACGGGTCGATTCATCAGGTTAAGCTACGCTTGCCGGGGTTGGTCTGTGGATGGGTGACCATCTTTACATACCGAGACTCCTCTGTACTTTCGAAAGCACGTTAAGCCGTTGGTCCCGGCTGTCATTCCTGGATCTTTGACAGTCGTTAGAAGCCCGAAAGTCTGACAACCAGTCTTACCAAAGGGTATCGTATTTCCCAGTTACTCGGTTGTGGAGGTCAGGTAGGCAGTCGCTCTATATAAAATACTGGTATTCAGCTGCATCCGGTTAGACTGGAAGCTGACCTCAATGTAGTTGGGAAAATACTAGGCAGATTGAGGTACATTATTATGTACGAATCGAGTATTTTCAATTTTAAAATCATTTGAATTTACTTTGAATGTAGGTACTCACATGTAACTATCACGGTTGCATCGCATTATGCAAGTGTATTGAGATTAAATTATCGACTAAAATAAACGACACATAACATAACATCATTTAACATAACGCCTGTATGCCCCAAAGGGTTGGGCAGAGCTGTACCTATAATACACTCACATGTCACCAGTTATGTTTGAGTGTCATGTAATAGGGGGCGAGCCTATTACCATCAACCGGGCACAAATTCAGGCTCAGGGCTGTTACTGAGAAATTTCAGATGGAAAAATAAAAACACTTTGCCCGACCCGGGAATTGAACCCAAGACCTCATTCTCAGCAGTAGCACTTGCGACCACTAGACCAACGAGGCACAAAAAATCTTTTTAGCATCATAAATTTTTCAACGCTCTGCGACTCCACATCTTTTGTTATCCTACGAAAAGGTCTCCACAGTACTCATATTTAGCCACTACAACTGGCAAGTATGAACATTCATCATCATCTGCCTATAATGTTCCCACTGCTGGGACACAGGCCCTCCTCTCTGTGAGAGGGAGTGGGCCGTAATCCACCACGCGGGCCCAGTGCGGGTTTGTAGATGTCACATGTCTTCGAATTTTCGATTCTAGGATATGCCGGTTTCCTCATGATGTTTTCCTTCACCGTTTTGAGAGCAGTGGTGATGAAATAATTTACACAAAGTAAAGCGCCTGTCTGGGTTCGAACCTACGACCTACAACTCGTAAGTCGCGGCCGTTACCACTGGGCCACCACTGCTCTGAACATTATCGTCTTTTATATCCAAGTAAAAACAATATACCAAGCTTGTTGAAGAAAACTTCAACACATACTTTATAATACGTTCAATCAGTTTTTATTAAACCTATTGCCTTGCAACAAAATCAATTTCAGTTCAAAACTGTTTTATTGCACAACTTTTTTCAGTTTTAAACGAACGGTTTGTTTTAGAAATGAAAAGAAAAAGGCTTTTGCTATAATGGTGTTTTATTAGAAAAACTTTCGTTTGATTATTTAGGATCGAGGGATTGGGATCTAAAGTAAAAACCGGCCAAGTGCGTGTCCGACCACGCACAATGAAGGATTCCGTAGTTGGGATGAATTTATCCCAAAAACAAACTTAACATTGTAGTTGAAAAATATGTTCTCCTATACCTCGACATACGACACGGTCAATTCTCCAACTGCCAATGTAAGTTTTTAATCGCAAAAAATTATATTTTGGATGATAAAAGTACCAATTAACAATTTTCGGACTTTTTTCTTTGCATGTGCATTGAGACCTTGCTTCCTGCCAAATTTCATGATTTTAGGTCAACGGGAAGTACCCTGTAGGTTTTGTTTTATTTGCGAGTATCAGAACATGTCGCATAAATGGCCGTATTTTTTAATTGTGTAGACTTAGATACTTTAATTATTTAGAGTTCCAAGGGATCATAGACTTGGGTATTTGGTATTAATTTTAACTTGATTCTTCCACGCATTCCTGAGAAAAAGGGTCTTGACAGACTGACGGATGGACAACGAAGTGATCCTATAAGGGGTCCGTTTTTTCTTATCGAGGTACGGAACCCTAATAAAACAAATCGTCTTTGCTCTACGAACTATTTAATCAGACTAAAGAAAGAACACACTACAAGTTACTCACACACACACCCCCCTGCACACTCCCTAGCTAATTTCTTAGAAATTCTCTTTACACTTTTTATTTGCTTTATTTTTTTATCTGCTGTTATTTATTTTGTGTTTTTTTTCGATCTGTGCTAAATAAATGTGTTTTATTACTTTATTTTACTATTACTAATCATAATTTTACATTTTTTCTAATAAGCTTAGATAACTACTTAAAAGTGTGGCTGTCACTTATAATTCTTAGACTTGATTTTATTAAATATATTTGGAAAGTATAAAAAAACAATTTAACTTATACACACATTTTGGCCGTAAAATCTAAAGTTCGAATTATTACTTAGGTATAAGTTCATTAACTTAGTAATTCAGCAACATACTTCCTCCCTCTTACTGTTTTTCGGAAAAAAATATAAAAGACTAGCTTCTGCCCGTGACTTCGTCCGTGAGCTTTTTGCATTGGTTAGCCCAATTCTTAACCTTCCTTAAGAATTGGACTAACCAATGCAAAAAGTATTTTTCAAATCCGACTAGTAGTTCCGGAGATTACCCCTAAAATACAAACTTACAAACAAACAAATTTTACCTCTTTATAACATTAGTATAGAAATATTTTGACGTCATAATGATGGGACCTAAATATAAATCCACGTTTTCTTTTACGCGCGCAAAAATGTATCGAAATAGCAAAGTCTACTAAGAAAATTCGTCGGCTCAAAGAATTTGTATTTTGATCTAAGAGATAATTAGGTATAGTTTTTCTTACCAGTAGAGTTTTGACGCGTGTGAAACATTGTTCGAGTTTTTTTCTTCTAAGAAGTGGCAGAATTAGGAAACACGAATAACACACTCCACACTATACACACACACGTACGCTATGGGTACACCTCTGTCTAACCCTTCGGGGATTACAAGCGTCATGTTATGTGAAAGTCAAAGTCAAAGTCAAATAATTTATTTTAATAAGGCACATAAAAGGCACTTTTGAACGTCAAAAATTCTAGTCGTCCCTTCTAAAAGGTTGTTTTCGTATGGAGAAGAAAGGGCAAGAAACTCCACCGATACTCTTTTCGACGAGATTCTAAATTCTATCATCCTAAACTTCATGTAAAATCAATATTCATAGATAAATAGTTTGCCAATTTTCCATTTCACTCACCCCTACCAACTTATAATAACCAGAACCAATAACAACACATGACAGGCCACTCTGAATAAGGGCCAAATTTCTTTTACGCGCACATTTTACATGACATAGCGAGCATGCAAATGCTTGTCCATAACGAAGCAAACCGAATTATGCGTCAGCTTAAAAGCGTTTATCGGTCGATGTCATTTAATACCGCTGAAAGCCTCTCGAGGTGTTAATAATATTAGAGGGACAGTTTGGAAACACATTATAGACACGTAGCGAAGTTTATGAATACGTTTTGGTGGAATATCTTGAAGAACCTGTCTTGAATACTAGGTCCTTTTTGGTGATTTTCTTATAAGAACAAAAAACAATGTAATTCTTATACTCATTAATTAAGAATTAAAAAAAAGGATTGTGTGGTTTTATGAAACCACGGTAAAAGTGAAACTTCTATTACATAGGCGCCGCCATATTGGCCTTGGCTGCTCTGACGAGCGCCTTTCACTTTATCCCTACTCCGCGGCCGACCGTCACGCGACATGCAACACACAGACGAAAAAGTTTGAGACGATGTAATAAAAGTTTCACTTTAAAAAACAGTGACACTCCGTCCGGGAGTGCCGACAGAAGTGAAAACTTGAACAATTTTATTGTGCAGGAATACTTTTCTTTTTTGAAGTCGGTTAAAAAAGGGAAATGTCAATCATGTCGTTGTCATGTCTCAATGTTTGGAATGTCATTAATCCCAGAGAAAATGTACCGCGCGTTGAAGTTTTTAATGGTGTATAGTTGGTGTCGGTAACAGTGTCTCGAGTTCAATTGTTTTTTCCCATCTCAAAAATGCCCAACGTAGCTAAAGAAGTTTTCATTTAAAAAAATATCAATAATTTTCAGTCTAATTTTGACTTTATGATTACAGAATGATAACTCCTCCATTTGAATCATCTTTATGACTAGCTGCGCTCCATGGTTTCACCCGCATAAGTCTCGATCCCGTAGGAATATCGGGATAAGAAGTAAGAAGTGATATCGAGGCGACGGATGCGTCAACTAAAAACTTAAAATAATTGCATATCTTTTAATTTTTTTTTAATGCACTCTCCGTAATGCCTGCGGATAATTTTCTGTGTCGTTTAATCATATTTATTCATATAATTGGTTGTAAAGTAGCATTATATTCTAAGTACTATTTGTTTTATTTTATTTTGTAATTTATTTATATTTAATTCATTAAACCTAACTTGATTTCCGTACGACTTTTTTGGGTGACCACTGAAAATCAGCGCTGTGCTGTGGGTCCCCATAGCACTGCATCGTGCTGAGTGGAAGCCTTCTTGTCACAGTCATGACATGCATGCAGCTGCCGCATATTTCTGTTTTGTGCTCGTGATTATATTTAAATCTATTGTTTTATTTTATTGTATTGTTCTCTTTTTTTATGCACGTGTTTCTGTGGCAATTAAACTTATTTTTCTTTCTTTCTTTCTAAGTATAACACATACTTATAAAGAAAGAAAGAAAAATAAGTTTCCAGGTTATATACTATCTGTGTGGCAAATTTCATTCAAATGCGTTAAGTAGGTTTTGCGTGAAAGAGACATATATATATATATCCATCCATCCTCACAAACTTTCGCATTTATAATATTATTAGTAAAGATAATTAAATTATGATAATGCCACACCAATACTTACCATTATTATAATCCAATGGCTCTACGTCTTAGACACAGACGAGATAAGTCCTCAGATTCACAATAGGGTTGTCTCGCACTGCATTCACGGGCTTATCTTCCTTGTCGGCGAGATGTCTCCAATTACATGAGAGAACTGACCACAGCTGGAGGAGGTGCCGACAGTTGGATAAGGATTGCAGTGTCTTGAAAGTGACAGCAAGTAAATGATCAAGGTGTTTTTATGAAATTAAAGATCACAGAAAGATATTCACCGTATACATATCACCGTAAGATTGTGAGAACCGTTATACGTAATACTAGTGGACGTCACGCGATTTCACCTACGTAGTTCCCGTTCCCGTGGGAGTACGGGGTAAAATATAGCCAATGTTACTCGCTGATAATGTAGCTATCCATTGCTGAAAGAATTTTTCAAATCGGTCTAGTAGTTTTTGAGTTTATTCGTTACATATAAAAATACAAATCTTTCCTCTTTATAATATTATTATATTATTATTATTATGTTATCAATCAATCTGCCTAACCTTTTCCCAACTATATTGGGGTCGGCTTCCAGTCTAACCGGATGCAGCTGAATACCAGTATTTTACATGGAGCGACTGCCTATCTGACCTCCATAACCCAGTAACTAGGTAATACGATTCCCTTGGTAAGACTGGTTGTCAGACTTTCGGGCTTCTGACGACCCGTAACGACTGTCAAAGATCCACGAATGACAGCCGGGGCCAATGGCTTAACGTGCTTTCCGAGGCACGGAGGAGTCTCGGTATGTAGAAATGGTCACCCATCCACGGACCAACCCCGGCAAGTGTAGCTTAACCTGACAGATCGATCCGAGCGGCTGTTAGTATTTAGCCACGAGCTGATTATTATGTTATATTATATTATTATTAGTAATTAGTATAGATAATACAGGGTGGCAGGGACATCGACGCGGAACCTGTTACCATGGATTCTGTACATGATTCTGAACTCCACTTGTGTTGAAACTTTTCATCGGATATCTTTAAAAAAATCTGCTGTTTCATAGAAAAGTGCAATACCTACGCGGTCAAAATGTATGGAACAGCTGTTTTTTTTTTAAGATAACCGACAAAAAATTTCAACGCAGGAGGGGTTTATAATCATGTAGTGAAGTCATGGTAACAGTTTTCGCGTCGATGTCCCTGCCACCCTGTATAATACGTAATAAAAACACATATTATACGATGACTGGAAGGGTCAGCAATAGAGAGAAAAAGGAAAAATATTTATTTCATGTCACAGAAATAAAAACAAGAATAAAATTACCTCGAATACTTAATTAGGAAAATAAAATAAACAGGATCTATTTTGGTTTGTTGATTTATATTCGAAATAGACGGCAGCTGCACGTCCTGACTGTGACAAGAAGGCTTCCACACAGCATAAGATCAGCAATAAATAATTATAATATTTCAGGCATCAGTATTTACGCTAGATAGCATGCAGTTTCTTCAACATTGCACATCATGCCATTTGATGAGGAAAGAATAAAAGGAACATCCGAAATTATAGAGACAGTAGTTTGATTTGGATGTCGAAAATAACCTCTAAAATATCAGGATGATTATTGAAATGATAGCAGTTTCAAAATAAGTCAAGGTTCTGCAAAATACTGCATAGGCTGTTGACAATGTCCATAAGAAGCAACAAAATATGTTGGAAACGACTTCAGATTTTTCCGCAAGCATAAACTAAAGTTCCCACCATATTTTTCTTCACACAATTTTATTTACTTCTCTCCGAAAAACTGATTACATCTCTTTAGAATCGTGTCCAAACACGAACACCCCACAATTGTTGGCAAGAAAATGTTTAAAACCGTCCCCTCCCTTGACAAAAGTCCTTGCATCGTTATCACGCGAAACTTGCTTCTCCGTAATTGTTTTCAATTCGTTTTTTTTTCCCTTTTTTCCCCATCGCCCTTTGTGAGGGGAGAAATCGTCGAATCATTACTTGGAGCGTTTCTGTAGGTGTTAAATTCATTAATAAAATCGTATTACGTAGCGCTATCGGAAATTATCGAAAAGGTAATAACTGGTGGTGCTGATTGTGCGTGAATATTACAAGTTACATACTTTTTAGATTTTGTTATTGTTTTGGGGAATTGTTGAACCATGAAACAAAGGAATTGTAGCTGAGTGGGTTTGTTGGTTTTTTATTTAGACCGGCGAGCTGTGCTGCGGCTGCTGCTGCAGGTGCGGAAAACCTCAAACGGCGCAAATACTCCAATCTTATTGGGATTTATATGTTTGAGCCGTTTGGGGTTGAAACACTTGGGCCTTGGGGTCCGAGTGCGTACCTTGTTTTTGAAGGCATCGGCTGGTCGACTCTTCACGTGACCAGAGGGCTGGCCTATTCTTTGGTCAAAGAATCAGCATTGCCATACAACGGGGCAATGCTGCCAGCCTTTTTGGCACTTTTCCTACTGACAGCGATGCGGAGGAATTTTTTGATGCCCTATGATTATTTCCCCACCCCCTTTTTATATACTTGTACATATTATTATTTTAAGTATGACAGTTTTTAAATAATGTAAATACGTGTGTGTAAATAATAAAGTCAGTTAAGATGTTTTACTTACAAGTCAATTTAGACCTGCCTTCTATTTTAATAATGTTTATGGATTATTTACATAATTATCAGCTAAAAAGTTATCGCTGAACCTAGAACTTTTTATACAGTGCCCAAATTAAATGTGCATATTTAAATTTTGTATTTTTTTGGCGGTCGTTCTTTTGTTTATTTTTAAACAAACTAATATTAACAAAGTATACAGTATGTTAACTATTAGAGGGCTTTCCCTTTAACCCGCAATAGTATAGCGTTCATACATGCAAAAAAAAAAAAATTGTCGCACTTGTTTTTCTACGTTGAAAGACAAGATAAGTGCGCGTGTACAGAGTGTTTCTTTAACGTATCAATTTAATATTTTTAATAAATTATAAAAAAACGTGTGGCACTCGGGGACTGCCGCGGTAAAGCTATTGCAGAGCATTTGTAACCTCCATACTTCCTATTTGTCAACGCTACACTTGGGATGATGACGTGATGACAGAACCGTCATTATATGGTAGGCGGAGTGGGGTGTGTTAGGTTTTTTTCGTTACGGAATTTCTTGATTCGGTCGCCGCGCTCAAAGCCCGCGATAAAAGCTATGCAATAGGTTAAAAGATTTTTCTTAGAATTAATTTTTTTTTCGGGTTACATGTAAGTAGATAAAAAAGGAGAGCAAAAAATCATAGGGCATACAATAGACGTTGATATATTTAGTAACCTGTTCCGCTTATAGCTAAGCGGAACAGGTTACTGAGTAAATCTACGTCTATTGTATTTTATAATGGATTTCCGCAAGGTCACGCCTGAATCAATTAACAATCATAGGGCATCTAAAAATTCGTCCGCATCGCTCTGTCAATAGGAAAAGTGCCCCAAAAGCCTGGCAGCATTGCTACGTTGTATGGCGATGCTGCCTTTACTTCAATACCAATATATAACTGTAGATAAGACGATTAGCCGTTATTATTAATTATCATTGTTATCAACACCTAGCAGAATACTGTTGTCCATCCCATTTGCGATTAACAACACCCATTACAAAGAAAGGAGTTTCTTAACGTTTTTTCCTTGTCAATTACACGGTCATTGGATTTTAGTAGAAGATGATTATTTTCCTTTTCCTTTATCATACTGGGTAGGTAAACGTAAGCTTAATTAGCCTATATTATTCCCACTGCTGGGACACAGGCCTACTCTCTTCGAGAGGGAGTGGGCTGTAGTCTACGACGCGGGCCCAGTGCGGCTTGGTATATGTCACATGTCTTCGAATTTTTGGTTCATAGGACATGCCGGTTTCCTCACGATGTTTTCCTTCCCCGTTTTTAAAACAGTGTGATGAAACTATTTACTCAAAGTAAAGCATAAAGTAAGCGTAAAAAGGAGTAATATGCTCGCCCGTAGGTTCGCTCGCTGTACAGCAGACGTCAAAGTTAGTTTATTTAAGGCGTTCTGTCAGTTCGGCCTGTGGCAATGTCCTGCGTGTACAATACAACAACGCTCTCAGGATGCTGTTGCGGTTGCCGCGGCGTTGTAGTGCGTCTGGAATGTTTGCTGCAGCGCACATGGATGGCTTTCACGCCATCATGCGCAAGAAAGCGGCTTCCTTACGCTTGCGTAACACTCGTAATAGTATCCTGAAAATGAATGCTGGTAGACCGGACTGTCCCATCCAAAGACACCGGGTAAAAATAGCATTAGGTTTATGCTAACTAATTAATTATATTGCTAACAACACTAACATAGTATGTAAGCACAATCTGTTACTAACCATTAACAACTTATGGACTAATTTCGGTCTGAAATAAAGATATTTTATTTATTTAAAGCGCCTGCCTGGGTTCGAAATCCAACTAAAGTCCCCGTCACGAGAAGATATAAATTTTGTAAACACACATTCAGGGGTTTGCAATCTTTGGGTAAAATAAAATAAAAACAGTTTTGTACAATTTTTTTTACAGGAATATTATATTAACACACACATCTAATTACAAACAAACAATATAACCTAATCCGCGAAAACACCACAAACAAACAGACGCATTCGAAACTCGAAAGACAGCAGAGACAACGTCAGCGTGAACTTACTTCAAAATCGTGGCCCAAATGTTTACGTTCCATGAATCAGATGCGTTCCAGTACCACAAAACCTTAGACGACAGCGCTTTATATCGCTAAAATATAACCCGATCAAGTGAAATTGCGCATTCGTTTCGTATAACACGTACGTTACTTTGACTTAATTGAATTTGGGATTATTTGTTGTTGATTAAATTGTCGGTACGTAACTTGGTAGAAGTTCTTTATTTACAAAAATTATAGCTTCTCGTGACGGGGACTTTAGGTAGGTACTTTATCAAAATCATCAAATGTGTCATCTCTATGCCACCTGCATACACCTACCTATCTTGTTCTGCAGTTGACGTTCTAAGCAGTTTGTGGTCAGTATAATTCCAGACGACGACGTGTTGATTAGCTAAGCTGCGGCTGACTATCGCGTTGACTAGGACCTACTTGAGATTTGGATGTCACTATTACTATAACCTCGTGTGGTTATCTACTGGCTAAGGTTATGTTAGGAGATTGAGCGGGATATAGCCGTAGACGGCGGAATTTTTAATAAGTGCGATCCCCTTGCAATTTGTAAAAAAAACCCTGTCGAAAGGGGCACATGGGTACCTACTGCAATAACATCACCAAAAAACTTTTTACAAAAAAAAACCAACCGACTTCCAAAAAAACACTACAAAGTGAAAAATAACTTTAATCTCTAAATTAGTTTTTTGCCACCGACTTCCGAAATTAAAGTTATTTTTCACTTTGTACCTTGTGTTTTTTTGGAAGTCGGTTGTTTTTTTTTTTGTAAATAGTTTTTATTTTTCACTTTTTAGTTGTGGTACTACCCCACCCACAAACATTCGAATACCACTACCTGCTACCAGTGACAGGAACTTATCATATTATTGTAGCTAACTCAAAAACCACCCAAGCAAAATTAATAAAATTTATATGGGACCAATTTCAGAGCATACCCTTTCAAACAAAAAAAGAATTTTCATAATCGGTCCACAAATGACGGAGAAATCGGCGGAAATACATAAAAAAAACCTACGCTACAAAAATTTTACCTCCTCCTTTTTGGAAGTCGGTTAAAAAGTAAAAAAAAAATATTATCTATACATATAATAAAATCGTAGCGAAGTCAAAACTGTACATTGAATATTTTTGAAAAAAAGTAATTGCTACGAGGTCTAGGATCGATTCTAATGCCGAAAATATTTTTTTTAGAATTTTTGTCTGTTTGTCTGTTTGTCTGTTTGTCTGTATGTATGTTCCAGCATCACGCAAATTCTACCGGACAGATTCTGTTAAAATTTTGCATAGATATTCCCTGTGTATCTGGTCAAACTATAGGGTATAAACTATCACGCTATTTACTATGGGGGACGAGCAATATTACATTATGTTGTATTTTTATGTTCTAGCATGACGCAAATTCTACCGGATAGATTTTGTTAAAATTTTGCATAGGTGTTCCCTATAAGTCTGGTCAAACTATAGGGTATAAACTATCACGCTATTTACTATGGGGGACGAGCAATATTATATTATGTTCGTATTTTTGGGAAAAAACGCGCCAAAATTTTAGGATATTGTAGATGGTTATCGATTTAACTTTTTAAATGATTATCATCACGCTATACCTTTATGGAACTAAGCAGTCAATCAAAAAATATATAGGAACGGCTATTTTAGACAAGTTTCAACAAAGCAATTAGCTCAGCGGTTGGGCGGTTGCTTTGTAAACGTGGGGTTGTAAGTTCGATTCCCACCTACGGTTTTTTTTTTCTTTTTTTTCACATTTTGTTATACGATTATTATTTTTTTTGATAATCTACCTATAATCTATAGATATAATAAAATCGTAACGAAGTTAATTTTTTTTAAAGAAAGTTATTGCTAAGAGGTCTGGGATCGATTCTTATGCGGAAAATAAAGTTTTTAGAATGTTTGTCTGTACCAACCGTAGGGCATAAACTATCACGCTATTTGCTATGGGGGATGAGCAATATTACATCATGTTCGTATTTTTCTCTGCAAATTGTAAAAGGACGCGCCAAAAGGTTGGGATATTGTAGATAGGTAGTTACCGATTTAACTTTTTAAATGATTATCATCACGCTACCTTTTATATAGGAACGGCTATTTTAGCTAACTTTCAACAAAGCGAATAAGTAAGCGATTGGACGAATGATTTGAAGTCCTGAGGGCCTACCACCAGCTCAAAAGCAGTATTATTTTAATATTACTTTAGTTTACTTCAGTGTGGGAAAGAGATGAAGCTCTACAGGATGTATAGCTCCATCTCTTTCTCCCACTGAAGTAACATTAAAAAAATACTGCTTTATGAGCTGGTGGTAGGCCGCCCGGGGTAGTAAGTTCGATTTACATCTGTTTTTTTAAACTCTTTTTGTAAAACGATTTTTTTTTGGATTGTGTATGTAATAGTTCATAGAATGTATTAATTCACAAAAAATGGAAAACTTCGTAAGCTATGGGAAACTACTAAGTTACAAGTACTTTACAGTCACAAAACATTCAAGGTTGTATTCTGATCATTTTAGAGCAAAAGACTGTAGGAATAAAATGTTTTTTTACAGATTTTGACAGCAGATTTGTCCTAGCGATTTTATAATATGTATGTGGATCTTCTGGAATCGCTGCCACACTGCTTCCTGGTGGCAAAACAGCGCACGTCATGTTTAAGATTCCCATCGATTTAGAGAGCAACGAAACACCTGTTTGTGGGGTGTCACGCAACAGTAACAAGGGATGTGTGCTTAGGGGATTGCGCTTCGTCGTATGGGATGAATGCGTTATGGCAAAAAGGAAAGCAGTGGAAACTGTAAACAGAACCCTGCAGGACATCCGCAGAAACCAAGATATGATGGGTGGTGTCACAGTTTTGACAAAAAAAGTGAAAACTTCGTTGAAAAGGTCGACTCTATGGTCGAGAGTTCATAAACTGCGCTTGACCATCATCATACGAGCTCCGCTTGGCGGTAATTCAAATGCTCAAGAATTCTCCGATGTTCTTCTAAAAGTTGGTGAAAGCACTCTACCAGAGACTCTTGGTAGAGTAGATCCCACTTTAGAAGATCTTATTCGTCTGATATACGGGGATATCAGTCAAATACCGTACCAAGAGAATTCTTAGGTGTGTTTCCGTTTTAACTCCGAAGATGATCAAGCTACAGCGATCAACCACAGTATTCTCTCACAAATTGAAGGGAGTGAAGTGATATACACCTCCATTAATAGTGATGTGGAGGAAGATGATGCCAAATATCACCCCGTAGAATTTCTCAATTTACAAATAGAAAGAAAAGAAAGAAAGATAAAAAAAACATTTATTTGGACACAGTTCGCGAAACACAAAACACAAATTACAGTGGAAATAAAAAATAGTGTTTTTAAAACAATAGTGTGTGCCTCACGGCTGCGCCAAAAAGGTTCATTTCAGCATTAAATGGCAAGTGGACTTCCGGTTGTATATCTGTGTAACGGAAACCAGCTCAAAGTCATGTCTTTGCAGAGAAACGTCATCGAGGTGGAAATTCTAACAGGTTGTGGCGATGGTGAGACAGTGTTTATAGCGCGTATAAAGTACAAATTCCCCACCATTACCAGTTAAAGCGCGTGCAGTTCTCTGGGAGTGTATGCTTTGCGATCAACAAGTCACAGGGGCCGACACTAAAGGCTGAAGGCTGCGGGTGTCGACCTCAGGATAAGCTGCTTCTCACACGGACAACTGTTACGTCGCTTGCTCCCGAGTCACCATTCCTGACTCTCTGTATATTTTGGCTGCTGAGAATAAAACTACAAACGTAGTATACAGGGAAGTTTTATAAAAATGTGGCTGTTATTGTAGTATATTGTGATGTCTTACGATTTCCATGCGAACGAAGTCGCGGGCAGAAGCTAGTTGAAAATAAATGCTATTTAAAATCCACATTTTCAGTACCGAAATTACCCCAAATCCATTAATAATTTGAAAATTTTCAACAGGGGCCATAAGTTTTGACTTATAGACACCCGCTAAACAACAGCCACCCGCGCTCCATGTAATAAAACCGGTAAAATTCCCCATTGAAAAAAAATTGGCTTTTTAATTTTTTCCTGAAAATTACCACTTAAATAGACTCTTTAGTACGATACCTAACAGCACTTTCACGGATCGGACAGGATTTTTTTTACATGTTCTATAACCACACCGTTTCCGCGGGCGGTTTGGTATGCGCACAGGCATTTTTTACGCCCAAAAAAAAGAAAGATCCGGCTGTTTCTAATCCTACTTATGTGCTGTAAGTTACTAATGACCCATCCATTAAACAAGAGGTTACTATCTTTTTCTTTTCGTGTGGTTGGTGACTAACCTGGTCTCAGAGTTATAAAGCCGCCCATAGGCTTGTGACTTGGCTTAACATCTTCTTCTGCCTAGCCTTTTCCCAACTATGTTGGGGTCAGCTTCCAGTCTAACCGGATACAGCTGAATACCAGTATTTTACATGTGGCGACTGCCTATCTGACCTCCACAACCTAGTTACTAGGTAACACGATACCCCTTGGTAAGACTGGTTGTCAGACTTTTGGGCTTCTAACTACCCGTAACGACTGTCAAAGATCTACAAATGACAGCCGGGACCAACGGCTTAACGTGCTTTCCGAGGCACGGAGGGGTCTTGGTATGTAAAGATGGTCACCCATCCACGGACCAACCGCGGCAAGCGTAGCTTAACCTGATCGATCGACCAGTGCGGCTGTTATTACTTAGCCACAAGCCCCTGTGACTTGGCTTAACATGCCGTCGAGAAATATCTCTCAGGCTCAGTTTCCTCACGATGTTTTCCTTCACCTTTTTTGAAGCAATTGATAATTATACAATACGCAAATGAATCCGAAAAATCAGAAATTCGAGCCTTGGAATCGAACTCGAGACTTATGACTTGGTAGTCTGACGGTCACACCACTAGGCTATCATCATAGAGAGGAGGCTACTATGAAAATATTCTTTGGCCTTAAATTACGAAGATGCAAATTAACGTTAAGTTGAATGTTTCTTACGTTAGTGACTGTGAAAAAACTTTTTATAAAAAAAAAATAACCGACTTCCAAAAAAAACAGTAAAAAGTAAAAAATTACTTTAACTTTTTCACTTTTTAGTTGTGGTACCTACCCCACACAAATTCGAAAACCACTACCTGCTATGTAAATAACAGTGACAGGAACTTATCATATCATCCACATACTAAGTGGAAAAAAGTACGTATTATTAAGCTAACTCAAAAACTATCGAAGCAAAGTTAATAAAATTTATATGGGGCCACCTCGAGAGCATACCCTCTCAAACAAAATAGAATTTTCAAAATCGGTTCACAATTGACGGAGAAATTGGTGGACATACATAAAAAAAAAGAAAAAGAAAAAAAAACAAACATACGCGACGAACATATAACCTCTTCCTTTTTGGAAGTCGGTTAAAAAGACCCCTTGCCCACATGACGGAAAGTTATTGCTGTCTTTGAACGGCAATAAAATACACATACGGTTTTATGCAAAATTGTGCAAAAATCTAACTCTGTGAAACCAACACAACTTTCCAGAATCTTTCACACAAGTTTACGAGGGGTATAACAATAATCCTATCAAAACAAACAAACAGAAATATAACATAAACTTACATTAACAACTACGCAACAGAAAACTCGAAAGCAGATCGGAAATGAAAAGGCGTAAATAACAACAACTGGCAGTTATGCGCGGCGAATAAATTTAATTATAGCAACGCTCAGTGATTCACGGGAATCGTACATGAATAAACGAGGGGAAGTTCTATACTTGTCAGGAAAATATGTGGTCTACAGGCTTCCCGGTCGCTATTGAAAGATCACATTTTACCTACATACCTTCATAAACTCACGGCTTTTTCCCGAGGTAGAAACTATAGAACACTACCGATACGATCTTAACATACTCTTTTTGATTTCCTTTGCGTTTACGTTCATACGTCTGAGGGCTGAGCACGAATGCGCGGAGTAAACCTAACGTAATTTCGAGCGATTTTAAATTTGAAAATAATCATAATCAGCGTATAATGTTCCCACTGCTGGGACACAGACGTCTTATTTGTGAGAGGGAGTGGGCTATAACTCACCACATGGGCCACGTGCGGGTTGGTGGATTAGAAAATTTCGTTTTAAGACTTTATTCATATCTGTGGGTGTCTATGGGTGAGGGGCTTGTGGCTAAGTAATAACAGTCGCACGGGTCCATCATCAGGTTAAGCTACGCTTGCCGCGATTGGTCCGTGGATGCGTGACCATCTTTACATACCAAGACCCCTCGGTACCTCGAATCCCGGCTGTCACTTGTAGATCTTTGACAGTCAGTTAGAAGCCCAAAAGTCTGACAACCAGTCTTACCAAGGGGTATCGTGTTACCTAGTAACTAGGTTGTGGAGTTCAGATAGGCAGTCACTCCATGTAAAATACTGGTATGCGGTTAGACTGGAAGCCGACCCCAACATAGTTGGGAAAGGCTAGGCAGATGATGATGGGGTGATGCTATAGATATAGATGTCCCAAAACTACTTTTACATCTTATAGCTGACAGCTTTCGGACACTCAATCAACTCAGTCTACCGCAGTCCACTGCTGGACATAGGTTGCTCCCAGGCTGTGCCACAACACCCTTTTTTTCTTTTTTTTTTAGGTTGCATATGATCAATTAACTTCTCCAGCTCTGGGCGGAGTGGGAGGGCGTGTCAGACTCATACTGATTAAAACCCACCCGTGTTCCTTCAGTTGTATGTTGCCAGGGGCCACGGTATCTCTTTCGGACTTTCCCGCGACCTCAGCAGGCATCAGCCCTAGCGGACCCCGTCAGTTCTGCTGACTTCTCTTTGAGGCGTGCGTGAAACACAACGCGCCGTCGACCCGGGCCTGGTCCTTATCGGACGGCGAGCTACCCATTGCTCACCGTCCGCAAGCCCGCGCCTACAGTGGCTGGGAATCGGCCTGCGATTCCCGACATCCAGGGCGTCTCCTGCGGCGGTGTGCCACAACACCCTGTCTTCCGCTTTCTACATCCAGTTTGTCCTAACCAGAAATTTTCGGTTACTATTATTGCCATAATACCAAACCCTAAGAAGAATCTGATTTCTGGCAAATATTAAATATTTAAATTTGATCAGTAATACCCGATTTGTCACATATAAAAAAAATAGTAGCACTCCGGGAGTGCCGACAGAAATGAAAACTTGAAAAAAAATCGGCACCGTGGTAATTAACGCGTTTTATGTCTTTTTAAGAGCTGAGAGCAGTGGTGGCCCAGTGGTAACGGCCGCGACTTACGAGTTGTAGGTCGTAGGTTCAAACCCAGACAGGCGCTTTACTTTGTGTAAATTATTTCATCGCCACTGCTCTCAAAACGGTGAAGGAAAACATCGTGAGGAAACCGGCATGTCCTAGAACCGAAAATTCGAAGACATGTGATATCTACCAACCCGCACTGGGCCCGCGTGGTGGATTACGGCCCACTCCCTCTCACAGAGAGGAGGCCTGTGACCCAGCAGTGGGAACATTTATAGGCTGATGATGATGATGATGTCTTTTTAATGGTCAAGAGCTGGTGTCGTTACAGTGTCGTGAAATCAATGGTTTAATCCCATCTCAAAAATGCCCAACGCGCCTAAAGAAGTTACATAACATCACGCCTTGTTTCCCCGAAGGGTTGGGTGTACCTGTAGTAGGTACACCTACATTTCGACAGTAATGTTTAAGTCCCATGTAATAGGGGGCGAACCTATTGCCATCAACCGGGCATAAATCCAGACTCCGGACTGCTACTGAGAAATACCTAAAGAAGTTTTCACTTCAAAAACCCGATTCGTCACTTACGATGTTAAACATCCTACAATGTTTTCCTTGACGTTTTAGAATTGGCTTAACGTTTCTACTCTTATCATGCAATAACCCAAAAGTCAGTGACAGAGAAGTACTTCCATACCAATTAAAGGCGTCGTGGATCATAACTGACGTAATAATGAACGAATATTGCAAAGGCGAAATAGAGGAAACAAACTTTCTTAATGTTGTGTGTCATTGTGATTAAATTAGGGGAGACGGGACCCTCCCTGTCTTGCGATAAGACTGTCTCTACTGCCTTACAGTTGGATGGGTTCCCGGACAAAAATCTGTGAGCCCATGAGTCATCCTTGACTGTATCTTTTGTGTATTGAAAATTTTATGAAAATCGGGTAATAATTTAATTTGAGCTCGATTAAACAGATTTTTAAAAACCGATGAGCTGATAAAGTCTGCGAAAAAATCTATTCGAGGAAAAATCCGATTCAGCGCTATTTAAATTGAATCTGGAGTCTGACTTTAAAAAATCTAGATTTTTAGTAATAATTTTTATTGAATTTGATTTTGATTGTACTCGTTCTTACGATAAACCAAGCTGTTGTGGAGAATCGAGCCGACAGGAAACTTAAATGTCATACAAAATACATTTTTCACTACTCTTGCTCAAAAAGTCCGTCATTGTAGCGTATTAGAGCGAGGAAAAAATAACATATCTTGCTCTAGGGGAAAAAGTAGTTTTTTCTGTAACCAACGAGCCTACAAAAACGAAAAAGTCTTTATTCTTATGTAAAAATAGCTTTTTAATACCGCATACCGGCATAAAAGTTTCCTTAAAAATTCAGATGGAACAAATTATGTATTTAATATCGTATTGGATTATTTTATTTTCTCGCAATCGTAGTGAAAAGTAGAGAGGGGCTAAAATAACCCATTATAACTCGGTTTCTATTTACTCCCTCGCTAAAGCTCGGGAGTAAGACTACCTAGATAGAATGGGTTGTTTTAGCCCCTCGTACTATTAGTTATGTAGCGATAAAAAGCTAGTATTCAAAGAAAAAATACCGGCCAAGTGCGTGTCGGACTACGCACAATGAAGGGTTCCGTAGTTGAGATGAATATATCCCAAATACAAACTTAACATTGTAGTTGAAATACATGTTCTGCCATACATTCCAACTGCAAATGTAGGTTTGTACGCACAATATTGAGAAAATTACCATGTTATTTTAAGACCATAGACTTCTTATAGGTTTTCCTGTAATTTATGAGCAAAGAGCCATATTAAGTATTTTTTTCAATATTTTTGGTCCAGTAGTTTCGGAGATAAGGGGGTAAATTTTCATCGAATTTGTTTAATATCTTTATAAGTGTTTATTTTAAAGTTTAAAAAAAAATATTTTTAAGATCCTCGCAACAAGCCTTTTCATTTGATTTGTCATACGATACTGTCAGCAATTTTTTTTTTAATTTTCTTGTTTGTCCCCCAAAAGTGACCCCTATAATCAAAATTCATTTACTTACGTTACACGTCCGTGTTTGGGTCACAAAAATACATATGTGTACCAAATTTCAACTCAATCGGTCCATTAGATTCGGAGCTAATTGGCTGTGACAGACGGACAGACAGACACACGAGTGATCCTATAAGGGTTCCGGTTTTTCCTTTTAAGGTACGGAACCCTAATTAACTGAAAGTAAATAAACTCTTACTAAACACAAATCTTCAAAATATTCATCCATAACAATCCGAGCATCAACAACAATTAACCCTTTAAAAAGAATAACAGGGGACAACACCAATAAAAAAACAAATTCACGTCGACCGTAAAAGGCGCTTTTTCGCGTAAGCTTTTATAAACGTTGCAGTGAATGCAATCTTCGTACAGAACAACAGACAAGCGCGCAATGGCATTGTAAAAAACCTTTTTGCGAACGGCTCGGCGGTGTTGCAGTCGTGTGAAAAAACAAAACAAACATGGCGAAATATTTGAAGCTGGGATTAAAAGGTTCCGTATTCATGTGTAATTTTCTTTAAACTGGTGAAATAAGAACCAACCTTGCTCTAAAATTACTAATTTAATTCCGAATATAATTATTTAACCTCAAAATAGATACTACTCCCCAAATGAATCTAAAAGTCGTTACCCCAACATCATAATCTAAAACTGTTTAATATAACTATATATTTACTATATTTCAAGGATAAGGAAAATAATATGAAACATCAAGATATTTTGTCAGTCATATATATTTTTTTGCCAACATCAAATTCAATATTCTACACCATACCATCACATCTCCTATTCCCCATATAATTTCACAATTCAATCAGTATTCTAATATTTACCATAAAACTAATAGGTTACCTTAATTTACAGTTGATCTCCAACCAATACTATCCCAATAATCTATCTTTTTACCGACACAGCCACTAAGCACGTCTTACCGTCACGAGCGTCCAACCCAGAAGAAGCGTTATTTCCCCATTTTGACATATCGAATCTTTGGGTGTTGCCAGTACAATATCCAACAATTACGTATTAACAAATTGAAACCTAACAACACAGGTTTAATTATTTGGATTTTTTAAGAAATTTGACAGTGCTGATACACCACCTAAGTCTTCTATTTCAATTAATAAATCAATTTAGCCTATTACAGTACACTGCTGCATATAGGCCTCTCCCAGGATGCGCCACGACACCCTGTCCTCCACCTACCGCATCTAGTCTGTCACAGTCATTTTTTTAAGGTCGCCGGTTCATTTAGCTGGGGAGCGTCCCACACTACGCTTACCGATACGCAGTCTCCACTCCAGGACTTGTCTGCTCCACCGGCCATCGGTTCTTCGACAAACATGGCCAGCCCATTGGCCAATTTAGCTTGTTTATTCTGTCAGCTATGTCGGTAGCTCTATACAGGTGTGTTTTTTTATATTTTTTATGGAATTCAAAAAAAATTGTAACAAAACTATGTAACTTTTAAACTAAATCATCTATCGCGATGAAACAAACTCCATAATGATTGGAAGTAATTAGGCGTCCACATAAAATGAAAATTGAGAACAAAATTACCCTACAATTGAAAATAAACATGTTTTTTTTGCAAAAATCTGTTCTTTTTTCATCAATTTTTACAATAATTATAAAATTTATAAATAAAATGCCAAAGAGAATATTTTTTTTAATTAAAAAAACTATTTTTTTTCCTTCGATAGAATTAAGCATAGATTCCCTCATTTCGATATGTGCACATTATGAAGAATCACACTGTATATCTTCTTTTTACAATAAGAGCGTAAAATAATTTATGCTAAAGGTATTGACCCTTAGCAGGAGCAGTGATAGCTTAGTGGTGTGACTGTCAGACTGCCAAGTCATAGGTCTCGAGTTCGAACCTCTGACTTTTCGGATATTAATGTGCGTATCGTGTAAAATTATCTCTTGCTTATAAGACGGTGAAGGAAAACATCGTGAGGAAACCGGCATGTCTGAGAGATATTTCTCGACGGCATGTGAAGCCAAGTCAGAGGCCCATGGGCGGCTTTAAAACTCTGACACCAGGTTAGTCTTTAGCCATATGAAAAGAAGAAAACCAATACCCTTAGATGTAAATAACTTTTAATTAACCACTTTACAAGGTAATCAAATCTCGGCCAAGGTAAATTAAAATTAAATTAATGATTGCCGTGACCTGCTATTTAAAGACTTAATTAATTTAAATACTTACTTGTTTGAATAGGAGTTCAAATATTTGAATTTGTGTCTGAGGTTTAGTTTTATACTTTTCAGAATGGTTTTCAACCTTAATTCTCATAACCTAATATTACGAGTAACATTTTGTTTCACTAAGTGGGTCTGTACTAGCTTTGCAATAATTTTAATTCATTTTTCAGTAAATATTACTTACAAAGGAGATGTTTCATTTTCGCCCATAAAGTGTACGTTAATGTAAAAAAAACCGGCCAAGTGCGAGTCGTACTCGCCCATGAAGGGTTCCGTAGCAGCAAGTAACATTGAATGAAAGGTAAATTGCGGTTTACGATTTATGACGTATTAAAAAAAAACTACTTGCTAGATCTCGTTCAAACCAATTTTCGGTGGAAGTTTACATGGTAATGTACATCATATTTTTTTTTTTAGTTTTATCATTCTCTTATTTTAGAAGTTACAGGGGGGGGACACACATTTTACCACTTTGGAAGTGTCTCTCGCGCAAACTATTCAGTTTAGAAAAAAATGATATTAGAAACCTCAATATCATTTTTGAAGACCTATCCATAAATACCCCACAAGTATGGGATTGATGAAAAATTTTTTTTTGAGTTTCAGTTCTAAGTATGGGGAACTCCAAAATTATTTGTTTTTTTTCTATTTTTAAGTGAAAATCTTAATGCGGTTCACAGAATACATCTAGTTACCAAGTTTCAACAGCATAGCTCGTATAGTTTCGGAAAAAAGTGGCTGTGACATACGGACGGACAGACAGACAGACAGACAGACGGACAGACAGACATGACGAATCTATAAGGGTTCCGTTTTTTGCCATTTGGCAACAGAACCCTAAAAAAGGATAAAATTCCACGAATTGAGGAAAAATATTCTTTCCTGTTTATACCCCTGATTACTTCGGCACAAAAAATAATAGTTTTTACAAATTATTGCCATATTCTATTCATCATGGCGTCGTTTTACTTGCATACTGCTTTCATCCAGAAATCATGTTACATTTTAACATAATAATATCACGTAGACGTCATTTAAATAAATATGAAAGGCATGTATTTCTGTACTATATTAAGATAGCTATCTTATACAACTTTTTTGATTAATTAGAAAGTGTGATTCATCATAAAAATAAAAAACTGCTTTTGTGGATTGTAGATTTGTAGGTACTTCTGGACGAAAATGGCTAGCTGTCGATGGTCGTATTTCTCCTGACAAACGTCAAACATTTTCGGTTTTTATTTTGCGCCCAAAAGTATTAGATATTATGGAAAAAACAGTCTTTATTGTATTTAGGGGTTCGTTTCCCAGGTTTTCTAAAGTGTACATGTTATGGCCGGAGTCCCATACAAAAATGAAACGTCTCCTTTACGATCCTTTTGGTCCAGTTATGTAAACAAAGAAATAAATTTCATTTTTTATGATCCATGAACTCTAATTGATGTGGGATGACAGGCTTCACTCATTGTCAGCTTTCCCATTCCCAGATCAACTTGACACATTTTTTCTTCAATAATTACGACGCGGAACCCTAAAAAAAGACACGATGGAAATTAGATTACGCGCGCGGTGCATACTCCGTGTTATTATAACTTTTTTTAAGTAAAAATAAATGCAAAAAATGTGTGAGTAAATTGTAAATAATACTATTTCGCGGTTTTTTGAACGAAACTATTTTTGTTTGTGGATTTTCGTCGTGAAAAGAATATTGTTTATGATTTTAGCCGGTTTTATTTTCGCGATTATGTTCATTGAGCGCGAAGTTTCGCTTTGTTATTAGTTTTTGTTCGGCTAAGCATATTGTAGCTACCGTTTGTTATTTTAGCAGTTTAGTTAAATGTTTTTTTTTTTCAATTATGTCACCAAATATACCTCTTTTGGTTGTCTTTAAGATCTTAACATTAAACCCATACTGGTTGATGTAATATCAGTACCTAGGTGACCAAGCTCTGCTCGGTTGAAAATTGAGAAAACGAATTTTCCCAGAAACGAAACCTAGCTAGTTCGATTTTTCGCCCCGTAACCCCTTTGCAACTTTCATCGCAATCGTTAAAGCCGTTTTCGAGAACGTGATTACAAATATACATAGAAAAAGTATAGGCAAATATTGCTCATTTAATAGTATAGGATAAATATCAAAACAAGAAACGGATTTTCTACTTCATTTGCCGATTTAGATTTAATTTTGGCAAAGAGATGATATCTGAAAACATTATTATGTTCTTTTTTATTCTAGGAAAATAAAAACCTAACACTGTTAAAGCACTAATTCCACTATCTCACTAGGGTCGCAGAAAGTCCGCACCAGTTCGTGATCATTCGGGTTTATTCGGAAACAATCCCCCAACAGCATCATAGTTTACTGTTACTGTTTGATTGTGTACATTTAGTACGTGCTACTGGAATCAACACCGCTTCAGGGACACTGATTTATTCTATGTTACCTACTGATTCGAATGTTTAGAGGTGGAAATTTTTGAGTTAGAATTCAAATTCAATTTTTATTATTTCATATAAACCTACATGGGCACTTATGAAACGTCAGAGACAACGTGCACGGTTCGAATTGGTCGTTTCCTATGGAGAAGAGCCGGCAAGAAACTCCACGGTTACTCTTTTAAAAATAATTGGCTTTTACAATATTTTCAAATAACAGTGGTAATAGGTATAGGAGGACAGTGTAGGTCTTTCAATAAGTACCAGGTACTTATCAAAGTAGAAAATGGTCAAATGGAAAAATAAACATGGTAATTTGGGAGCAGTTAATAGACTCTCTTTAATTTTTTAATATGCTTTCTTGATAAGGACACGTTTGATGTGGGTTTTGAACTTCCCATCGCTAAGTTTTGTAACCGACTTTGGCAACTTGTTATAAAAGCGGATACTGTTTATTTATTTATTATGGCACTCCAACGACTAGTTCACAAAACATTTACAGAGAGCATATCATATTAAAACTTTCAAACTACAGCGAACTTGTCCATTAAAGATGTACACAGCACTGACATAGTTTGCCTATTAATAATTAAAGTGTCAATAAAAATAACAACAAAATCAATAAGTTAATAATAAATTCAAATAAATTACCCCATCGCCGTATCTCTACGTTGACGTCGTGGTGGGGCTTGCGCGCTCCGAACTCTAGGTCTGTGCCGGTACAGTTTACTTTGCCGGAACAGGTCTGGGATGAGGAGCCAGACCAAAAGAGATACAAAAACCCGCAGGGCAGCGTGTGGCGAGCTGTTGGGCAGTAGCGACCCCACGGACCCTATCTCCCGGGAGAAGTCTTGTTCCTCACCTCTGGCTTGCCTTTATTGGCCGGCTGGAGTGAACATTGACGAGGAACGGCGCTCTCGCCTCATTCTTGCCTTAATTGGCCGGCTTGAGTGGAGATTCGCTAGAGCAAATGTGCTCGGAGGAAGGAAGTATTCCAGTAAGATGCTGGTAGGGATCTTGACCGTACTTCCGGGATTGTCCTGATAGCCGTGGAATACCTCTCCACTCCTCATAAGCACCTCAGGACGTGTTGCCCCCTTGTCGCTACGACACTATGTGCTAGCGACCATTTTCGGGGGCCCATTATTGAGTGTGCAAGTCACCCCCTGCCATTTTATCCGTGTGCATATAAAACATAGATCAGGCAGGGGCCATAGTCCTTCCATAGTTCCAGGTGACCAGTCCACTTTAGCAACCCAAACCCATAGTCCAATATCTTTGTTTCCATATCTTACAATAGCCC
Source organism: Agrochola lychnidis (assembly GCA_963680765.1). NCBI lineage: Eukaryota > Metazoa > Arthropoda > Insecta > Lepidoptera > Noctuidae > Agrochola > Agrochola lychnidis. The sequence continues at coordinate 6,005,682 of OY796864.1, forward strand.
TACACCAACTGGGGGTTGTCCTTAGCTGCACTTGCATAGTGCGAACAGGGATAATCGTCGGCTGGTAGCTCATTTAATTAAAAACGTCTAAGGGGCCTCTGCGAGTTGGCTTCGGCTCCTCGTACGCCTTCCAAAGGTCCGGGACCCCTGGGTCCCGAGAAATGTCAAAGACGTAAAAAATAATAACAATTCAAATAAATTAAATTGTTTATAAGAAATGACTTGTTTGTTTTAGTTAATCTAAATTTTGGTATCACAATTTCATGTCTACTACGTGTATTTATTTTATGGAAATTTATATAATTTAGATATTTGTATAATGACTGTAAAACATGTATAATGTGTGTAAATAAAAAATCAAAAATCTAGTTAATTTCTAATGGACGGTCTACTGTTTCGTGTAACACAATATTCCGGAGATTCGAATACGATGAAGTTGAAAAATGATTGCACTTTGTCCCGTAAAAGTTGCTACACTAAATTTTAATTAATTAATTTTAAAAATAATATTAATTTTATTTAACGGATGACAGCGATGTGGACGAGTACTTCGACGCCTAAATGTTTTTTGTTTTTGTATTTATTTGTACATAGTCATCTAATTTAGTGTTAGATAGTATTAAAGATTTGTCAATTATAGTTATAATAAAAACATGTGAATTCAGAAAATATTTTGTTTCCTAACTTCATTTTTATTTCAAGCATTAATTTTATACTTTTTGCTGTGCCCTACAGGGTCCATAATTGTAGCTTCAAGCCATTGTAATACCTTTAAACATTATTGAATGCAAATAAAGATATAAATATAATTTTGTGTGCAACATGCTGTAGCCCCAGAATTAAAGTGTCAAGCTGGAGTTTAAGTGTGTACGGTGGGTTGCATCAATTGGGTACCCCAATTGTATTAAAATTTTAATACAACTGGGGTACCCAATTAATGCAGTCCACTGTACTAGCTCAACTCCGAAACTACATTCAAAAATCCTTACATAACCGATCAATCAATCAATCTGCCGAGCATTTTCTCAACTACATAATAAATGTTGGGGTCGGCTTCCAGTCTAACCAGATGCAGCTGAATACCAATATTTTACATGGAGCGACTGCCTTTCTGACCTCCACAACCCAGTAACTGGGTTTACACCAAACTTTTTCCAACACTCTCAACACTCCACCCGTAAATACCTAACAAACCACAAACAAGACTCATAGCTCATCTCAACACATCTTGCAAATGACAATGACAGGTAATTTATTATCATAAAAATACTTATTCAAGTACTAAGTCTGCGTTTGAATTTTTCCAAAACCAATTTATATTTCAATTTCGTCGAATGTGCTTGGCAACGTCGTAAACGCTTTGGGTTCAGGTAAAGATGTGAGATGAGCGAGGAATGAGCGAGGTACCTATTGGAAAATAATTAAGAACAGTGATACATAATTATCATTCTTTCATCTTTAATGTAATTTTTTTAATAAAATCAAATAAAATAAGTGATAGACATAATTTTAATACTAGAAATAAAGATAAAACAGATCAACCATTTTTCAGATTGTCTAAAGTACATTTATCTTTTATGGGGTACTGTGTTAAATGTTAACAAAATACCTTGTGATATATTATAATTAACTGTAAGAAAATTTAAAACTCATAAAAGTGCTCTTCGTAAACAAACATATTACAAATTAGAGGATTATATCCTAGATAAGAATGCTTGGAAGCATGCTGGTCTAGCTCCATAGGACAATTTAGAGTCTAGATAAAATCAAACTGGTTGCTAATTTAATTGTATAATTAATTATTATAACATTGATTTTACATTCTGTGATTACTCGAACTCACACACTGACTGATTAGTATTACTTGTAAAATTTTTAGGAATATCGTATAGGTACTTTTACAATGCTTATAAATATGTGAACACCATGTATCCATTACATAATTATTTTTTCTGTCATTGCTTCATTTTTAACTATTGTGGTATAGTAATCTTATTCCAGGTGCATCGTCTTCACACATAATTATATAATTCATATATACAAAATTTTAACTACCCGTAACGTCTGTCAAAGATCTACAAATGACAGCCGGGACCAACGGCTTAACGTGCTTTCCGAGGCACGGAGGGGTCTTGGTATGTAAAGATGGTCACCCATCCACGGACCAACCGCGGCAAGCGTAGCTTAACCTGATCGATCGACCCATGCGGTTGTTATTACTTAGCCACAAGCCCCACAAAATCAATGTCATATAACAAAAAATAATAAATTTTACAGTTATATTAGCAACCAGTTTAATTTTGTCTTGATATCGTCTTGACACCTACCAACTATTGACAGTAAACTGTCTAGGTAGATACCTGACGCTGTAATTCCGAATAGATGGATTGGTCACAGCAAATTGAATGCATTGTGGTGCTGTGCAATTATCCGAAAGCTATACAATTCGGCTTGGTCACGCGTAATTACAACGCTTGATCGTAGTTCAGCTAGTATCGGTGGTACTGATGTAGAGGAGATTTGGGAGATGTAAGGTTTTAGGATACATACCTTTACTGAAATATTAAAACCTTGTTTACTTTGTTCTCGTAATCTTAGGAAGGTGAATAGAAATAAGAGGTAGAAAGCGGCCATAAAAAAGTGGCTTCGAAATGATTTTTCTGTTTTCAACCCCCGACGCAAAAAGACCGGGTGTTATAAGTTTGACCGCTATGTGTGGGTGTCGGTCTGTGGCACCATAGCTCTTAAACGGGTGAACCGATTTGAAAGCAGATTTTCTAGCGATGGTTCTTAGACACGTTTTACCAAAATCGGTTGAGCCGTTTGAAGATTATTAGCTCGTTTCTAGTTGATGAATGTGAGTATTTTCTACAGGTCTGATCGATTTGAAATTTGGTATTATGTTACTTCATTGATGAAGAAGAACATAGGAACCTTGAACTGATGCTGCAGCATCACCTGGAATTAGCAGGATACCCAACTCCCTTACCAACTTACAGCACAGGTATCGTGTTTGGGCTCATTAGAATGGTCTCAATGAATAGGTTATAGTTAGATGGTGAACAGGGTCTGGTGATGGAGTAGGAAAGAGAAATGTGCCGGTGGATATTTAAATTTTAACTTTTAAAATTGTACTTGTTTTTAAAGTAGCGAGGATGCCCCAGTTTCGTAAGGGTGCAATGGCGAAATAAGTGCTAAATATTAGTTAAATATTTCGCATTTCGTTACAGATAAACTTTCCAGAATAAATGCTCTAAATGATGGTGTAAAACACATCTAAATCCATTGTGTAATTTAGAAGATCTGAGCGGTCAAACACACAGACACGAAAGCCGGCATTATTTTATACTATATAATTATGTATGGATAAACTACTTGGATGTTTTCAATTTAGTTCTTCCATGATAAAATTACAGGAACCAACAGCACTATATGAATAGGTCCTTAGTGTATTAATAAAAATTCTATTATGATATAATTGAGCAATGTCTAAAATAGTAACCCACTGCATAATAGACATAATAATTAGAATAATTATTATATCTATCAAACTACGAGTAGGTATCCTTAATTTATATAGTGCCAACGAACAAAGAAAATGCGAAAAGAAAAAACAGTCTCACTCCGGGAGTGACAGAACTGAAAACTTGAACAAGATCGCCTTGGTGGAAGAAATATACTTATTTTATTTATTTTATTTATTTATTTGGCACCTCAACGACTTGCTCACTTAAACATACACATACAAAAATCACATACAGTTATATAGGTATTGTGAACTCGTCACTTACAGAAGTGCACAACACTAGCAGAGAATTTAATGATTACAGGAAGTTTTATTTATCGTTAGTTGAATTATTGACAAAATAAAAATAAAATAAAATGAAAATAGATATTAATTATGGATATTAATTATGAATTATGTTCACAACTACGATGAAATATTTAACTAAATAACAAAAAAAAAAGACCTATGAAGAAGGAAATGGAAGTGGATACAATTTTATTAATAGGCGGCTTATGTCGTACAGAGGTTTTGAGTCTTATTACATAGAAAATTGATCCGTAATGTAATTTAAATAAAGAGCACAATCGCGTTTACAAAAATGAAGTGTCGGGTCGGTAACGGTGTCGCGAGTTCAATTGTTTTTTCCCATCTCAAAAATGCCCAACGCGCCTCAAGAAGTTTTCACTTCAAAAAATCTGTTGTTCCCTACATTTGTGTTCGCATAACTCGTCAAAATGTCGGGAACAGCAGATTTTTTTTTCGCGATTTCAGATTTGGTCCCATGGTAAAAGAAGTTCATAACGATGAGTAAAGTCACATGTTTAAGTTTGCGTACTGGTAAAAAAAAAACCCTGTATAGTGTCAACTCATATCATAAAAATTTCCTATAGTCTTTCATTTTAAAACACATAAAAATAAAGTATGTCTTTATATTTTTATAATGCAAATGTTACTCTGATAAAAATCATGAATAGCTTTATTCCAGTACTATTTTATTCTAGAATTTTTGAAAATAACACAGGGAATGTGAAAAGAAAAATAGTCTATTTTCCAGTGAGACCAGTCTTCAAAGTTACAAAATAAATATTGTAAGGCGTTTATTTCTTACTGTCTTCGTAAACTTTGTTTTAAATTGTTCATTTTTGTGACGATAAATCGTATCTTTTTGAAGAACGGTTAGGTTGTAAATCTTTTCTTCAAATGCGACAAAGGTGGGTGTTCATTGTTGTTGAAATTTTATTTGCGTTTTGTTATGTGATAGTAGACAGTAATAACTTCAATATGGAACTTGTGGCTAAGCAATTTTAGCCTCATGGCTCGATTGAAGCCGCGCTGTGCAATGTTCCGCGTAGGAATTACGAGGTGCTGTCAGAATCAGAATCAGAAATCTTTATTTGTGAACATAGGTCAAGTAACACATAGTGTGAGGTGTTATAAATAGGTAGATCCTCCATGTTTTGCCCAGAGGCGTACAAATATAATTAAGTTTTAAAAATAACAAATTGGTGAAATTATGTCAACTTTCACGTCAGTTATAAAAAGTTCAATCCAATTTCAATTCATTTATTCACAAACAATTTACATTGTGTTTGAAATATTCTAATGACACAAAAAAAAATACATTCATATGATAAATATAAAAATTACTAACAATAAAAAAATAAAAAAAATCAAAGTCAACTCATTAAGAATTCAAGATTAGGAATAGAAAATCATTAAAAAATAAAAAATTATATATAATTAAATGAAATAGTTAATGTCAACTCAAATAATCAATAGGAATAATAATACATTTGTTATTTAAAAATAATGTCATAATTACACAAAATAACAATTACAGTCGGTTCTAGTAACATAATAATATCTACTTGAGTTGACAGGAGAAAACACAAGGTAACACAACATAATATTACATTTCGTCAACGGAGTAGAGACACTTATCTAGTAGGATAATAAGTATAAATAGGCATAGCATATCAAAAGAACATGAACATAATATAATTGTTGCCGAGCTGTCCGAGTAATCTATGCTCTATATAGCTCGGTAACAATATCCGATTTCACGATTCATTCACCAATATCTGTTCTCAAGAGGATAGTAAATCTATATAAACACTAATAATAAAGCTGAAGAGTTTGTTTGTTTGAACGTGCTAATCTCTAGAACTACCAGTCGGATTTGAAAAAATCTTTTTGCATTAAATAGCCCAATTCTTGAGGAATGTTATATGATATTTAACAGCACGCTATGAGCCTAAAAAACTTAGGAAAAAGAAAAAGTAAGAAAGAAGCTTAGTAAAAACAAAGTAACGGGGGGAAGGGGGCTCAATTCTAAAATATATTTTATATTAAAACAAGAAATTTTACGAAAAACGAATTTACGAATTTTACGTATTCTATGTTATAATTGGGACAAGTTTGCCACTCGTTTTCCAACCACTGCTACTCTTGTAAGCTAGAATCGACAGCGGTTTCCAGTCGAATAAAACCGAAAATTTTCATTTTTTTTTGGAAACCGCTGTACTGTTTATCATCGAAGGAAATTTAAATAATTCGACACATAAAAGCACAACAACAAAATTAATTAATAAAATACAAAATAGCGATATCATAGTTACAGTTAAGAGCGTTTATTCTTAAAGTTGGCAACGTCGCAAATAGCTGTCAAATATTTATCTGTTTTGAATAGTTTGGCAATATTACTGTGTGAAAATATGAAATAAGTCAAAGTCAAATCATTTATTTCAAATAGGCCCATGAATGGCACTTTTGAATGTCAAAATTTACAAGATAATAAAATTGATTCTAGTCGCTCCTTCCAAAAGGTAGTTTTCGCATGGAGAAGAATGGGCAAGAAACTCCACCGTTACTCTTTTAAAATGTTTTACAATAGTTTGTATAAGTACGTACAGTAAGCGTCAACAGTGGATAGACACGCTAAGAGTCTTATTGCTGTGAAGGTGAACACGCGGTGTAGTCCGTCATGTATGTGTAAGCAACACGGTACACACACCACAGAGAACGCAGTTTTGCACTTACACACTGTCGTATCGTCACGGTTCGCGCCGCATACGAAACAAAAATATATTTCTGTTACTTTTATTAGATACACACGCATTATGCGCGTGACCTTGGCCAGTTTAATGGCATTGCTAAAATTCGAACGAAAGTTAAATGTGTAGATAGCAGAAGGCGTTAAGCGTTGGTCTTGTGTTCAAGATGGCTAAGGTTCGAATCTCGTAAATCACAATGCTGTTTTTGCAAAAATCGTTATTTTTGTTTGTAATTATAATATTTTTAAATATTGCTGTCTTTTTATTAATGTTGTTATTACAATAAAGGGTTTAGAATAAAAATGCATGATATGTGATAAAAAAAATAAAAAATATTTATTCGTTATATTTATTTTACTTATATAATTAACAAACTGTTACAATTATTTATCATTACTTCAGCTGAATAAGATGTGAAATAGATGTCTAGAAACTTAGAAGCAATTGGTATTGTTTTGACATAGATTTAAATTTTGAAATGTTTTCAATTTTAAATGGATTTTTTTCACCATAAATATAAAGCTTTGATCATGGTCGAAATAATAAAGCAATAAATAAGAATATTAGACTACTCAAAATGTAAAAAAAAAACTACTGACAAAATAGGTGATTTTAAGGTTAAGTATAGGCAGTTTACATTAAGTCATTATTTTTCATTTTATTTGGTTTTATTATATTGGATGGTATTGAGCTCGTGGCTAAATACTAACAGCCGCTCGGGTCGATCTGTCAGGTTAAGTTACGCTTGCCGGGGTTGGTCCGTGGATGGGTGACCATTTCTACATACCGAGACTCCTCCGTGCCTCAAAAAGCATGTTAAGCAGTTGGTACCGGCTGTCATTCGTGGATCTTTGACAGTCGTTACGGGTCGTCAGAAGCCCGAAAGTCTGACAACCAGTCTTACCAAGGGGTATCGTATTACCCAGTTACTGGGTTGTGGAGGTCAGATAGGCAGTCGCTCCATGTAAAATACTGGTATTCAGCTGCATCCGGTTAGACTGGAAGCCGACCCCAATATAGTTGGGAAAAGGCTAGGCAGATTGATATTGGATGGTATTGAGGTTATAGCTTAAGTATTCATTTTCTTTACGAAAAGAAGATTGAAACTAAACCTCAAATTTTAATCCTAAAATAATAATATTACTAAAATAGTCTTAAAGTTTTTCGTTCTATCTGCAAGAAATACGACAAACACCATATTGAAACGTGCTTAAAAAATTCGTTACCATAAATTCATGCAATAACGAATCTGTTGTTTATTAAGTTGGTATGATCAATATTTTAAAGTCAAAAACAGTTTTCTAGCTGATCTTCAGTGATGCAAGCCTTTAGAGTGCACGGCAAACGGTTCATAATGACGTGTTTAATAATTCAGCAAAATATCTCGTTGGTATGAAACCATTGGTTTCATATTCATTCACCATTTGACGTCGCTGCTACTCGATAATAAGCTCCTTCCTCATATCTCTTAACCCTCACAGTATTTCTCTAGAACAAAGAATAACATTGTATTTATTACACATAATACCTAATTATTTATTATTCACTAATCGAATTAAAACTCATAATGAATTTAAAACTTTAAAGGCATCTTCTGTCTCAACAATTCCTCTGTTCTATCAACAATACCCTTGATTAAGATTTATGTTTAGTAAAATATGAAATATTTAAATGATTACACTCACACTTAGTCCGGTTTCATTAGAACGCACTTTTACGCAGCGCTATTGATATCCCTTCAATATTTGCTTTTTAAAAATAATAACCACAACACTGCGCTAAATACTCGTCACCAACATTTTCTATGAACCAACAAAGATCTATTATGTGAATACTCGTAACGAACTGCATCTGTCTACCCCACAGAAATCGAAATAATTTAGTTAATTTTCTGTGGTCTACCTGCTAAATTTTAATATTTATGTGAATAAGACGAATGAAACAGAGGCCGCATTCCGAGTTACGTTAAAAGTGATTATATCGCGTATCCGACTAAATTTAATAGTCACAAAATATAAGGGTTATTGAGTAATAATTGTGACTTTGGACTTTGGTCGGGTTCGCGATATTATCACTTTTAACGTAACACGGAATGCGGCCAAAAAGCGAATGGTTATCGAACTAGTCATTGGTTGCAGACAAAGTGAGTGTGTGTGTGTAATGTGCGTGCCTACAAGTATTGTAACAACTTATAGAAGAAGGTCGTAAGTCAAACCGAAGCGTCAGTCTATTGCTTTGTGAGATTGCCTATGGACTTTTGGTCGGTACTGTACATTAGTTAAATAATTATATGTGAAGACAATGCACCTAGAATAAAATTACTATACCCTAATAGGTAAAAAGAATTTAAAATGAATCTAATGATCTCTAAACTAGTAAACTAGAATAATTGCAATTATAACACTGAATTTGATGTTGTAACCGGTTTAGGTGTAAAAAAAGGCATTTGGAAAGTTTCCAACTACTTTTTTTACATCTAAAACTAAAATTCGGTGTTACAATATTAATTATTGCATTTCGTAAGCAAAATTTTAGTTCACTAGTTAGCGATATTTCATATTTCTATAAAGTAATATTGCCAAATTAATCAAAACAGTGAAATATTTGACATCTATTTGCGACGTGGCCCACTTTCTAAATGCACGCTCTTAATAAAAACACTGCTTTACTTTTACACGTTTGAATCATAAACCGATGAATGTATATCCATTCAAACGAAACATGAATACGGTAGCTATTTATGTTTTGTTTGAATGGATATACAAACAGGGATTAATGTAAAACAAATTGAAATGAAATTCGCATTACAATTTCAAACGAATTGCGAAAACATAACATTAAGGAATTTCATTACGTCACAAAACCATAATTAAAGTGTTGGTGTTTCAATTGCTTTTAAATGAAATGAAGTGTGTTTCATTTGTAGTTTTAGGGGTTTTGCGGAATTTTAATTACTGTTTTGAACCAAAGTATGGAAATATATTTTTAGAACAATATACTGAAGAAAATAAAATGTATTGGTGAAGCTGGCTAAATAATAATTAAATCAAAAATATTAATAAAACATTTTATTTCAGAATAAATTTACATTCCATACATTGTTAGTAAATAATACATTAATATTAATAATTAATAATGGTAATGTTAATATTTTTAGTAACATAAGTATATACTTATGTTACTAAAAATATTAATTATTTATTAGTGAAAATTATTTACAATTTTCTATTCAATTGCTTAGAAACAATCAATGCCCTATTATATTTTAATTTGTAATTTTGATAATGATGGACATTGGACAACCCATTTTTGATGTTTTCAAACTTATTAACCCCATATTAATATTAAACTTTCAAAAACTATAATACAAGTAATTAGGTCATTACTACATATTATAATTGTTAATTTACGAGAATTTGAAGGGAACTATTTTGGTACACATTTAATAAAATAAAATCTACAAATAAAGCAAAAAATGAGAGATTATTCTAGAAAGCAATAACAAAAATAATATTATTTATGTACGAAAAAGGAGGAAAATAAACTTTCCATTATGGAGTAATATTCACAATCTCATCCAATTCTGACACAATCGAACCTTTGGACAATTGTATAGAAAGTTCTGGAAGATACAGAATCTATTCAAAAGGGATAAAGAATATGTTTTTATGTAGAATTTATCAAATAGTTGAACAAACTGTATTAAAGTTTGCTCTAAGAGCGATGGCGTTGCGTGCGAAGGGGACGAGACGGTAAAGTTAGGGTTGCCACTCGATTGAATTTTGTCGGCTACAATATTAATTCGCTATGTTTCAGAACTACTTTTTTCAGGAGCTTTCTAATCCATGTTTGACTATTTATTTACTTGAATTATGTTTGATAGGTAGTGAACAAAATACTTGAATTATACTTTTATCAAATGACACGTCTTATGCCCCGTTCTCATTATCGTGTCGTTTAAAGCGTCGTGGCTTGTGTATTTAAATGGAGGTGTTCACTTATAGGACGACACGATTAACTGTCGTCCACGACTTTTTTTGCAGTGATGACAGATTGTCAAGGTAATGGCCATTATAAAGTTATTAGGCTAACTATAGTACTACTAACATTAAATAGATGTTTAAACGATAAAAAAACGTCACGACTTATCGTAACGGCAAATCATATGTCGTTATTGCGACTATCTGTCGTTTACACGTGTTTTCTTCTCCGCTCACGCCTCCTGCGCCCATACTCGGCTCGCTTTGTGCGTATCACTACTAGTCGAACTCTTGTTGCGAAATGTCGTCATGATCCAATGGGAACAGCTAGATACGACAGCCGTTCAACGATAAAATATTTCGATGACACGGTGACGATAAACAGGCGATATAATGGGAACAGCTAGAGACGACAGTCGTCCAACGATAAATTAATCGTCACGACATAGTGGGAATGCGCCTTCAGGCGATTTTATTTTCACTTGTAAAATATAAACATATATCTATGTGCCAGTTCTATTTTACAAGAAAATTGGCAACCTTAGCTAGATAATCTGTAAAAGGGGCATTTGTTACACCAGTCCGTAACATTGTGTTTTTTTCAAAACAGTACATAAAATATTTTTAACCGACTTCCAAAAAGGAGGAGGTTATATGTTCGTCACGTATGTTTGTTTTTTTTTTTATGTATGTCCACCGATTTCTCCGTCAATTGTGAACCGATTTTGGAAATTCTTTTTTTGTTTAAAAGGGTGTGCTCTCGAATTGGTCCCATATAAATTTTATTAACTTTGCTTGGATAGTTTTTGAGTTAGCTACAAAAATACGTATTTTTTTCCCACTTAGTATGTAGATGATATGATAAGTTTCTGTCACTGGTAGCAGGTAGTGGTATTCGAATGTGTGTGGGGTAGGTGCAGACGCCAGCACATCAAGCTACTACAATCTATCAAATTTATTTAATAGATTTTCAACTTTATCGCTGAAATCTAAGGTTCAAAGTTGATTGGGAAAATTTGACAGTTTCGGGTAGCTTGATGTGCTGGCGTCTGCAACACACCTAAAAAGTGAAAAATAAAGACTTTTTACAAAAAAAACAACCGACCTCAAAAAAAAAAACACTACAAAGTGAAAAATAACTTTAATTTCGGAAGTCGGTGGCAAAAAACGAAAATATAAAACCCAAGACACCGACTTCCGAAATTAAAGTTATTTTTCACTTTGTAGTGTTTTTTTTTGGATGTCGGTTGTTTTTTTTCAAAACAACTTAGATAGGTACTTTTTAAAATATGGTACTGGTTACTGGATGAATTAAAATATACCTTTCTTTCCCATTATTTACTTGTCTTACCAGTCTTACCGGGGTATCGTATGACGTAGTTATTGGGTTGTGGAGGTCAGATAGGCAGTCGTTTCATGTACCTAAAATACTGGTATTCAGCTGCATTTGGTTAGACTGGAAGTAGACCCCAACATAGTTGGGAAAAGGCAAGCGAATTTTACTTGATTCTACATAGTCTTAACACTGTTAATACCGTTATTTGATTAATTTTCAATAATGACAAACCATAATTTAGAAATAAAACTAATTCGACTCACTGAAATTATAGTGTGATTTTTTTTGAATACAAGATTCCTTGCAATACCTACGCGGTCAAAATGTATGGAACAGCAGATTTTTTAGGGTTCCGTAGTAAACCGTAGTGAACCCTTATAGTTTCGTCATGTCCGTCTGTCTGTCTGTCCGCGGTCTAGCTCCGAGACCCTTAGTACTAGAAAGCTGTAATTTGGTATAGGTATACATTTTTATTACGTCGACAAAGTGGTAAAACAAAATCATGAAAAACATTTTTTTTAAGGGTACCTCTCATACACGTAAAGTGGTGATGTTATTTTTTTTCTTTTTTTAACCCATGGTAAGGGGTATCATTGGAAAGATCCTTCAAAAACATTGTGAGTTTGTGAAAACCATTTTTGGATTCAGGGATCCGTTTGCGGAATATTAAGCTTTAAAGTGCTAATTTTTGTTAGAGTCAAGTGCCCCCCTGCCGGCTAAATGGTTGGTTTAAAAAAAAACTTAAATCTTTATACACTAGCTAATATAACGTTATACCCATTACACAACGTTCTAACCGTCAGCCTTACAAGACATCCCGCAGCACTCAGAGAAAACGCTTCCAAACTTGTAAGAAGTTGTAAGTAGTCTGAAATAAAACGTGGTCCGGACTACCTTGCTTCTAACAACTGAAAAGGCCCGTGAAATCCTAATAGGAATGTTCCCTACCCATTTTGACATGTTCGTGTATTTTCCTAGATGGTTCTAACAAGAGATAGGTAGGTTTGTTCGCAGGGTGTTCAAGAAATGTCCTAAGAAAGGTTAGGTAGTTTGATCTCTTAGAACGGCCAACATCCCGTTTCTGAATTGAGAATTTGATCTTGAGAACTTGACGAACTCTTAATCATTTCAATTCAAAATATTTTATTTCACATAAACCTACCTACAAGGGCACTTATGAAACGTCAGAAGAGCCGGCAAAAAAATCCACGTTTACTCTTTTAAAAATAAATGGTTTCTACAATGTTTTCAAATTACAGTGTTAATAGGTATGGGAGGACAGTGTAGGCCTATCAACAAGTACCAGGTACTCAGTAAAATAGAAAATGGTGCGCAAGTCTACAGCCTACAAAGTTCTCACATTCACAAAATCTAAAAGAAAAGGTGACTTAGAGTGATTTCTTCAATTTAGCCCGAATAATTCAAAATTTCTTAGCGAAAAACGCAAGATATGACAAACTTCGCGGGATACGTTTTAGAAATCGCCTTAAATAATGCTAAGGTAGAATTTGTTAAGTCGTCAACTTCAATTCCTCAATTCAAAATCTGGGAGTATAAAAAACTTCCAGAAAAAAAAAATCTGTGTTTAATTGATTAAAATCAATTGATTAATTACTTAATTATCAATTGTCCATTCCAAGGTTGCCTGAAAGAGATCGCAAAGAGCGATAAAGCCGCCCATTGTATGTTTTGCAGTGTTAAATTTTTGTTTACAATTCGACTGTATGTTGTTTTTTTTTTTTTTGTATGTTTGTTACGCGATTACTCCGTCAATTATGAATTGATTTTGATGGTTCTTTTTTTGTTTGGTAGATCATACTTCAGAGGTGGTCCCATATAAATTTTATTATCTTTGCTTCGGTAGTTTTTGAGTTAGCTTCAATAATACGTATTTTTTCCTCACTTAGTATGTGGATGATATTATGATAACTTCCTGTCACTGTTATTTACATAGCAGGTAGTGGTATTCGAATTTGTGTGGGGTAAGTATCACAACTAAAAAGTGAAAAATAAAAACTTTTTACAAAAAAAAAAAACAACCGACTTCAAAAAAAACACTACAAAGTGAAAAATAACTTTAATTTCGGAAGTCGGTGACAAAGAACGAAAATTACGAAAGACACCGACTTCCGAAATTAAAGTTATTTTTCACTTTGTAGTGTTTTTTTTGAAGTCGGTTGTTTTTTTTTTGTAAAAAGTTTTTATTGCTATTTATTTTCTAGTGTACAATCAATCTGCCTAGCCTTTTCCCAACTATATTAGGGTCGGCTTCCAGTCTAACCAGATGTAGCTGAATACCAGTATTTTACATGGAGCAACTGCCTATCTGACCTCCACAACCCAGTAACTGAGTAATACGATACCCCTTAGTAAGACTGGTTGTCAGACTTTCGGGCTTCTGACGACCCGTAACGACTGTCAAAGATCCACGAATGACAGCCGGGACCAACGGCTTACCGTGTTTTCTGAAGCACGGAGGAGTCTCGGTATGTAGAAATGGTCACCCATCCACGGACCAAGCCCGGCAAGCTTAGCTTAACCTGACAGATGGATCCGAGCGGCTGTTAGTACTTAGCCAGGAGCTCCTAGAAAATTATTTTCTAGTGCACAATAAAGTATATTATATAAATAATAAATAAATAAAACTAGAGTACCTACTGTAATTAAAAAAGCCATTTTGATTTTATGACAATAGCTTCAGAAATCATTTCTATCGAGGATACTCAGAAATCGTACTAGCAGATACTTCCAGTAAAGTGCAAGATTCTGTGCATTCAGAAATACGATGACCTGAATAAGAATTTTCCTAGAACTAGTTTGTCGATGGTACCTGCTTCGTATCAAAAGTATTCAATTTCTTTATCAGTTTATATAAAGCTACTAGCAGGCTACAAAATGGATTCTGTATTGAAAAAGATTTTAATATTGATTTTACTTTTTAATTCTTCCAATATTTTTTTTTTTGGGGTTCGCTATTTGTCTTCTTTTTTCCAGTCAGGGAAATCATTTGTTTATTACATTGACACACAATAGCCAAATGGCTATATCACGCCAAAATGACAGGTTTGTCAGTTGTCAATCACAAATGTCAGTTCTATGCTATGAAATCATATAACTGACAAAGAATGATAGTTTTGATTTCAATACACGGACAATTTAAGTTGGTTGGTTGGTGGTTGGTTGGTTGTTGGTGGTTGGTTGGCAGATTGGTTTAATTTGATGAACAATTAATTTCCCTGACTATCTAACCTTAAGTAGTACAAAATTATATTCTATTTAGCCACTATCTATCTACCCAAACAGTTGCGATAGACATTTTACCACGTCATAGAGTATCCCTCACCAAATAAAACACAAAGGAAGATATGACAGAAAAATATGCAGCCGGCATTGAGGCGACAATCAGGAAGGACCATCTGAATTGCACGTTCTCTTTTCCCCCCCTTACTTATCAAACCACGTTTGGTGCTCATTGCTTTTTATCGTTATTTTTTCCTCCCACTTCAATTTTAGACGGTCCTTGTAATAGAATATTATAGTACGTAGCTGTTGTTTTAGTTTGTCATTTTTTAAGACGAGGTTTTTCTGTTTTTTTGGTTATATAAGTTACTAGCTTCTGCCCGCGACTTCGTTCGCATGGAAATCGTAAGACATCACAATATACTACAATAATAGCCATATTTTTATTAAAAACTAGCTTCTGCCCGCGACTTCGTTCGCATGGAAATCGTAAGACATCACAATATACTACAATAATAGCCATATTTTTATCAAACTTTCCTGTATACTACGTTTGTAGTTTTATTCTCAGCAGCCAAAATATACAGTCAGGAATGGTGACTCGGGAGCAAGCGACGTAACAGTTGTCCGTGTGAGAAGCAGCTTATCCTGAGGTCGACACCCGCAGCCTTCAGCCTTCAGTGTCAGCCCCTGTGACTTGTTGATCGCAAAGCATACACTCCCAGAGAACTGCACGCGCTTTAACGGGTAATTATGGGGAATTTGTACTTTATACGCGCTATAAACACTGTCTCACCATCGCCACAACCTGTTAGAATTTCCACCTCGATGACGTTTCTCTGCAAAGACATGACTTTGAGCTGGTTTCCGTTACACAGATATACAACCGGAAGTCCACTTGCCATTTGTGAATTGAGAAATTCTAGGGGGTGATATTTGGTATCATCTTCCTCCACATCAGTATTAATGGAGGTGCATATCACTTCACTCCCTTCAATTTGTGAGAGAATACTGTGGTTGATCGCTGCAGCTTGATCATCTTCGGAGTTAAAACGGAAACACGCCTAAGAATTCTCTTGGTACGGTATTTGACTGATATCCTCGTATATCAGACGAATAAGATCTTCTAAAGTGGGATCTACTCTACCAAGAGTCTCTGGTAGAGTGCTTTCACCAAATTTTAGAAGAACATCGGAGAATACTTGAGCATTTGAATTACCGCCAAGCCAAGGTCGTATGATGATGGTCAAGCGCAGTTTATGAACTCTCGACCATAGAGTCGACCTTTTCAACGAAGTATTCACTTTTTTTTGTCAAAACTGTGACACCACCCATCATATCTTGGTTTCTGCGGATGTCCTGCAGGGTTCTGTTTACAGTTTCCACTGTTTTCCTTTTTGCCATAATGCATTCATCCCATACGACGAAGCGCAATCCCCTAAGCACACATCCCTTGTTACTGTTGCGTGACACCCCACAAACAGGCGTTTCGTTGCTCTCTAAATCGATGGGAATCTTAAACATGACGTGCGCTGTTTTGCCACCAGGAAGCAGTGTGGCAGCGATTCCAGAAGATCCACACACATACATATTTTAAAATTGCTTGGACAAATCTGCTGTCAAAATCTGTAAAAAAAACATTTTCCTACATTCTTTTGCTCTAAAATGATCAAAGTCAAACTCAAATCATTTATTTCAATTAAACCATTTACAGGCACTTTTGAATTGTCAAGGAATCGGTCAGTCAGAAATAGGTATGAAGCTAGTTGCCTATTCCAAAGCGTAGTAGGTACCTATGGAGAAGAACGGGCAAGAAACTCCACGGACACTCTTTTAAATAAAAAATTGTTACAAAATATTGGTTACATCATTCATGTTGAAATTATACATGTGAGAACAATGTAGAAAGACGTGCACGGATCAGAATACAACCTAGAATGTTTTGTGACTGTAAAGTACTTGTAACTTAGTAGTTTCCCATAGCTTACGAAGTTTTCCATTTTTTGTGAAACATACACAATCCAAAAAAAAAAAAAAAATTTTATTATATTATACGATTTTATTATATCTATAGATTATAGGTACATAATCAAAAAAAATAATAATCGTATAACAAAATGTGAAAAAAAAGAAAAAAACCGTAGGTGGGAATCGAACTTACAACCCCATGTTTGCAAAGCAGCCGCCCAACCGTTGAGCTAATTGCTTTGTTGAAACTTGTCTAAAATAGCCGTTCCTATATATTTCATGATTGACTGTTTAGTTCCATAAAGGTATAGCGTGATGATAATCATTTAAAAAGTTTAATCGATAACCATCTACAATATCCTAAAATTTTGGCGCGTTTTTTTCCAAAAGTACGAACATAATATAATATTGCTCGTCCCCCATAGTAAATAGCGTGATAGTTTATACCCTATAGTTTGACCAGACTTATAGGGAACACCTATGCAAAATTTTAACAGAATCTATCCGGTAGAATTTGCGTCATGCTAGAACATAAAAATACAACATAATGTAATATTGCTCGTCCCCCATAGTAAATAGCGTGATAGTTTATACCCTATAGTTTGACCAGACACACAGGGAATATGATATGTATGCAGATCGGGAAGAGAAAGGAAACAACCGTCTTGTTTGAACACTAGTTTATTACTCATAGTAGCCGCGTGCGGCGCAGGTGTCGCGCGCGCTGGCTTCATATATATCACTCCTTCACACTTAGATTTTGAAACCTGGTGACAATATATGTATTCTTTAAAACTTATTATAAGACCAAAATTGATCAGAAGACATAACAAAACCGTTAAAAGTATTTCTTATAATCTACCACCTTTCTATTGCGCTTTTGGCGCGAGAGTGTGGGTGATGATGCGCGCGGTACGTTCACATCCCCCGTACTCTGCGACTGATTGCCCTCGGGCACAAGTACCTCGGGCTGTACTGCCGGTGACGGCGACGATGCTAAATTATCAGCGACTTCTCCGTCACTCTCAATCGCCTCACAATCGCCCCATTCCTCTCCATCACCATCATTTGCGACACATTCCGCATTGCGATATTAGTTTCAGTCGCCACGGGTGAACTCATAGCCAGTTGCTCGCTAGATACTGTTGGTGATGCTATACTTTGACTTGTACTGGTGGTACCGAAAATTTCGGGTGACTGTTGCTGATTTGGCACCTTATTATCTCTTATCTCTGTGGGCTGATTACTACCTGTATACTTCAGTAACTGATCTACATGCCTTATACAATGATGATCTAAGTCATTAATATAAATTTTATACATTTTATTACCTATTCTGTTTTTTACTATGCCTAACTGCCATGTTTCTTTTCGTGCGCTGTACCATCGGGTCCAAACCACATCGCCAGTCATAAATTGTCTTTTCCCGGGCGCCGCCAAAGTATCAACGTGCGTTGCTTCGCTTGAAGGTACAACTAAATCGAGACGCGATCGTAGATTTCTACCAAACATTAGCTTTGCAGGCGTTTCCCCAGTGGTACAATGCACGGTATTTCTATAATTAAACAAATAGCCTAACAGCAATTCATTGATTTGATACAGCGGTAAATTATCTTTTAAGATACATTTTAGCATTTTTTTACAGGTTCTTACCGAATTTTCGGCTTGACCATTACTGGGCGGATGATAAATGGGCGTCGTCATGTATTTGATACCATTAGCAAAACAAAACTTCTTGAACTCGTCTGAATTTATCTTGACGTCATTATCTGATACCAACAAATTTGGTATACCAAAAGTTGAAAATATCCCCTTGAGTTTAGTTATCAGAGCCTTAGTCGATGTACCATTATGCATATGTAGACATTCTACCCATTTACTGAAAGAATCTATAACCACGAGATATACCCTCTGCCCTACCGTCATATAATCAATGTGCACGCGCTGCCAGGCGGCGGCGGCAGCGGGCCAAGGCGCGGGGGGGTCGCGCGGGGGCGCGGGTCGCACGCTCGCGCACGTGCCACAGGACCCTATCCACCGCTCAATGTCGCCGTCGATGCCGGGCCACCACATCCTACTTCGTGCATTACTTTTCGTTTTGATTATGCCTAAATGAGTATCGTGCAATTCACGTAGCATTTTATCTCTTAGTATAGACGGAATGACTATTCTATGACCCCGAAAAAGGCAACCTTTTTCGTACTGCAAATCGGACTTGCACTGAAAATAAGGGAAAACAGACTTACAAATAATTTTTCGAGGCCATCCTTTTTGCATGTACCTAATGACAGTTTGGATCACGGCATCGCTCTCAATTGCCTGCGTTATGTGGCGTGTTGTAATAGCGGGCGACGCTTCATCCAAAAACTTGAGCGCGTAATAGGTATCTACATCTACACTATTATCGGTCTCTTCCGACTTGTTTGTGCATTTTAAAGGTGCGCGGGAAAAATAATCTGCTACTAAATTATTATCACCGGGTACATAATGTACTACATAATTATAAGCCGATAATGTAATAGCATATCTCTGCAGTCTTAGTGCTGTCGTTACCGGTATACCCGTCTTGTTATTAAAAATAGAAACTAAAGGCCTATGATCGGTTTTTAAAATGAAAGGCTCACTGCGACCGTACAGATACTGATGGAACTTTTTCACACCAAATATGATAGCGGTCGCCTCCTTCTGTATCTGACTATAGTTTCGCTCGCTAGCGGTAAGCGAGCGAGATGCATACGCGAGCGGTCGCTCATGAGCGTCATCGTGCCCGCGCTGCGAGAGCACGGCGCCGAGCCCGCTTGGGCCCGCGTCCACGGTGAGCACGAGCTGCGCCCTCGGCTCGAAGTGCGCCAGTACGCGCTCCGAGGCTAATTCACGGCACACTGCCACCATAGCTTGCCGCTGCCTATCTCCCCACTCCCACGGCACATCGTTCCGTAGTAGTTCGTGGAGAGGACTGAGTACTGACGAAGCATTAGGAATAAAATTCCTGTAATAATTAACAACGCCTAAGAATCTTTTAACTTCGGTAACGTTGGTCGGCTCGGGGGCGCTTTATATTGCCTTTACTTTTTCAGGACTAGTCATTAGTCCCTCTTTACTAATCACGTAGCCTAAGTAAAGCACGCTTTGTCTGAAAAATTGGCACTTGTCTTTTTGAAGACGTAGACCGGCATCGCTTAATCTACCTAAAACTTCCGTTAGCCTTTTAATGTGTGCGTATCTATCGGGACCCATAATACATATGTCATCGAGCCAGACACTGACCCCGTCAATTCCAGCTAATAGTGTTTCCATGGACTTTTGGAAAATAGCGGGCGCGTTAGCTAGTCCGTAAACTAAACGGGTATATTTGTATAAACCCTTATGAGTATTTATTGCTGTTAGTTCCTGTGATGACTCTTCGAATATAAATTGATTGTATGCATTTTTAAGATCAATTTTACTGTACAACTCGCCCCCTCCAATCTTAGCAAAAACCTCTTCAATCCTGGGTAAGGGGTATTTCTCAATTACAAGGTCTTTATTAAGTGTTACCGAATAATCTCCCGCGATTCTGACTTGACCGTTTTCCTTTAACACCGGCACTATCGGAGTGGCGTATTTCGCATGGTTTATCGACACCAAAATACCTAAACCTACTAACCGCTCTAATTCTTGTTCGACCTTATCTCGTAGGGCAAAGGGTACAGTTCGCGGCTTAAAAAACTTTGGGACAGAGTTTTCTTTTAACTGTAGGGTAACTTTGAATTTATTAAATGAACCCAACTCATCTCGCCATAGATCTGGATATTTTCCAAGCAAATCCAGTACATCATTATCGCTACTTATTATTGAGTTAATGTTAGTTGTAATTATTAAATTAAAGGCGGACATGAAATCCCTACCTAACAATGGAGGACCTCCATTCTTAACTACGAAAACTTTAATGTTTCTTTGTAAATTATTAAATTTTGCTCTAGTATAGAAAAATCCTAGTGGAGAGATTTTATGTCCATTGTACAAGCACATTTTTATATAACAATTTTGTAGCTGATTTTGCGAGAACATTTTGAAATATAAATTATCCGAAATAACAGTGCTGCCCGATCCTGAATCAAGTTCCATTTTAATAAATTAATCACCTAAAACTAATTCTATTTCAATAGGCTTATCAGCCGCATACCTTATGTTAAAGTTCTGGCACTCTTCACAACCCTTGTCCTGGGGCTGGTTACCACTGCTTCCTTCGTTTGAGTCGACATGATAAACACGCGTGTTTTTTGAATTGCCGCACACTTTTTTTAAATGGCCCTTTACACCGCACTTTTGGCACGTGTAACCCTTATAACGACACTTTTCACCACTATGATTTTTCATGCCGCAAACCTCGCAACGATCAGTATCGCGGCGGGTTGCTGCATCTGCACCACCTGCGCCACGTCCACGGCTAGCTTGACCCTGGAACTTCGCGCGGTATACTGGTTCCTCCTTGATAGAAATGGCCTCCGAACTACTGCGTAACAAGGCCTTGGCCTCCTTGGCACACGCTGCCTGCTCCGCCATTTCAATAGCCCGCGACAACGTGAGCGTCGCCGGGTTCTGCTCGAACAACTTGTCGCGTTCTGGACCTGCACTCAGGCCGAGGACGAAACGATCTCTCAGATTCGTTTCTAGAGCGGTGCCGAAGTCGCAATAAGTTGCCAAACCTCTTAATCGCGCCGCCCATTCTCCAACGGTTTCGCCTGTTGTTCTGCTGGCACCAAAAAATTTCGCCTTGTCCACAAATGAGCACTTTTTTGGCTTGAAATGGCTGTCGAGTAATCCAACTAGTTCTGTAAAGCTCAGCGTTTCCAAATCCTTTGGGAAGGCTAAGTTAAGTACCAGACGATACGTCTCCTCCGTGAGATGGCATAGTAATACTCCACTCTTCACATCGTCCTTAACGCCGTTAATCTTCAAAAACTGCGTCAATTTGCCTTTAAAAATTTGCCATTCGCTGGTTTTATGGTCAAATGAAGGCAGATTTCCGAGGAACGCGTTCATTTTATCTGCGCGTAGGTACTCGTTCGTACACCTTGTCGCCAATGATATGTATGCAGATCGGGAAGAGAAAGGAAACAACCGTCTTGTTTGAACACTAGTTTATTACTCATAGTAGCCGCGCGCTGGCTTCATATATATCAGAATATCTATGCAAAATTTTAACAGAATCTGTCCGGTAGAATTTCCGCCATGCTGGAACATACATACAGACAAACAGACAAACAGACAAACAGACAAAAATTCTAAAAAAAATATTTTCGGCATTAGAATCGATCCTAGACCTCGTAGCAATTACTTTTTTTCAAAAATATTCAATGTACAGTTTTGACTTCGCTACGATTTTATTATATGTATAGAAAAACCCTGTATACTACGTTTGTAGTTTTATTCTCAGCAGCCAAAATATACAGAGAGTCAGGAATGGTGACTCGGGAGCAAGCGACGTAACAGTTGTTCGTGTGAGAAGCAGCTTATCCTGAGGTCGACAACCGCAGCCTTCAGCCTTCAGTGTCGGCCCCTGTGACTTGTTGATCGCAAAGCATACACTCCCAGAGAACTGCACGCGCTTTAACTGGTAATTATGGGGAATTTGTACTTTATACGCGCTATAAACACTGTCTCACCATCGCCACAACCTGTTAGAATTTCCACCTCGATGACGTTTCTCTGCAAAGACATGACTTTGAGCTGGTTTCCGTTACACAGATATACAACCGGAAGTCCACTTGCCATTTGTGAATTGAGAAATTCTATGGGGTGATATTTGGCATCATCTTCCTCCACATCAGTATTAATGGAGGTGTATATCACTTCACTCCCTTCAATTTGTGAGAGAATACGGTGGTTGGTCGCTGCAGCTTGATCATCTTCGGAGTTAAAACGGAAACACGCCTAAGAATTCTCTTGGTACGGTATTTGACTGATATCCTCGTATATCAGACGAATAAGATCTTCTAAAGTGGGATCTACTCTACCAAGAGTCTCTGATAGAGTGCTTTCACCAACTTTTAGAAGAACATCGGAGAATACTTGAGCATTTGAATTACCGCCAAGCCGAGGTCGTATGATGATGGTCAAGCGCAGTTTATGAACTCTCGACCATAGAGTCGACCTTTTCAACGAAGTTTTCACTTTTTTTGTCAAAACTGTGACACCACCCATCATATCTTGGTTTCTGCGGATGTCCTGCAGGGTTCTGTTTACAGTTTCCACTACTTTCCTTTTTGCCATAATGCATTCATCCCATACGACGAAGCGCAATCCCCTAAGCACACATCCCTTGTTACTGTTGCACCCCACAAACAGGCGTTTCGTTGCTCTCTAAATCGATGGGAATCTTAAACATGACGTGCGCTGTTTTGCCACCAGGAAGCAGTGTGGCAGCGATTCCAGAAGATCCACACACATACATATTTTAAAATCGCTTGGACAAATCTACTGTCAAAATCTGTAAAAAAAACATTTTATTCCTACAATCTTTTGCTCTAAAATGATCAGAATACAACCTAGAATGTTTTGTGACTGTAAAGTACTTGTAACTTAGTAGTTTCTCATAGCTTACGAAGTTTTCCATTTTTTGTGAATTAATACATTCTATGAACTATTACATACACAATCCAAAAAAAAAATATCGTTTTACAAAAAGAGTTTAAAAAAACAGATGTAAATCGAACTTACTACCCCGGGCGGCCTACCACCAGCTCATAAAGCAGTATGATTTTAATGTTACTTCAGTGGGAGAAAGAGATGGAGCTATACATCCTGTAGAGCTTCATCTCTTTCCCACACTGAAGTAAACTAAAGTAATATTAAAATAATACTGCTTTTGAGCTGGTGGTAGGCCCTCAGGACTTCAAATCATTCGTCCAACCGCTTACTTATTCGCTTTGTTGAAAGTTAGCTAAAATAGCCGTTCCTATATAAAAGGTAGCGTGATGATAATCATTTAAAAAGTTAAATCGGTAACTACCTATCTACAATATCCCAACCTTTTGGCGCGTCCTTTTACAATTTGCAGAGAAAAATACGAACATGATGTAATATTGCTCATCCCCCATAGCAAATAGCGTGATAGTTTATGCCCTACAGTTGATACAGACAAACATTCTAAAAACTTTATTTTCCGCATAAGAATCGATCCCATACCTCGTAGCAATAACTTTCTTTAAAAAAAATTAACTTCGCTACGATTTTATTATATCTATAGATTATAGGTACATAATCAAAAAAAAAAAATCGTATAACAAAATGTGAAAAAAAAGAAAAAAAAACCGTAGGTGGGAATCGAACTTACAACCCCATGTTTGCAAAGCAACCGCCCAACCGTTGAGTTAATTGCTTTGTTGAAACTTGTCTAAAATAGCCGTTCCTATATATTTCATGATTGACTGCTTAGTTCCATAATGGTATAGCGTGATGATAATCATTTAAAAAGTTAAATCGATAACCATCTACAATATCCTAAAATTTTGGTGCGTTTTTTTCCAAAAATACGAACATAATATAATATTGCTCGTCCCCCATAGTAAATAGCGTGATAGTTTATACCCTATAGTTTGACCAAACTTATAGGGAACACCTATGCAAAATTTTAACAGAATCTATCCGGTAGAATTTGCGTCATGTTAGAACATAAAAATACAACATAATGTAATATTGCTCGTCCCCCATAGTAAATAGCGTGATAGTTTATACCCTATAGTTTGACCAGACACACAGGGAATATCTATGCAAAATTTTAACAGAATCTGTCCGGTAGAATTTGCGCCATGCTGGAACATACATACAGACAAACAGACAAACAGACAAAAATTCTAAAAAATATATTTTCGGCATTAGAATCAATCCTAGACCTCGTAGCAATTACTTTTTTTCAAAAATATTCAATGTACAGTTTTGACTTCGCTACGATTTTATTATATGTATAGATAAGAAAATTATGTATGTACTTAGTTTAAACTGAAATTTCTGCTTCGTCTGTTTTTGCATTATAATGAAGTTCTGCTATTTTAAATACAAATATAAGTACTAGCTTCCGCCACTGGCTTCGCCCGCGTGATATCTTTACAAATTATAGCTTATGTTACTCAGTGATCTGATAATATAGCAATCTACTGGTAATTTTTTTTAATGGGTCCAGTAATTTTTGAATTTATTCATTAGTAACAAAAATCAAATCTTTTCTCTTTGTAATGGGTAGATAACGACTGAAAAACATTCAGTCACTTGTGTTTTTTCTTTGAGGTTGGCTTTTAATCAAACTCTCATCCTAGACTATTTTAAGTTATTGATAACAACAACAACTAACCAAAGTGTGACCA
Organism: Agrochola lychnidis; assembly: GCA_963680765.1. Classification (NCBI taxonomy): domain Eukaryota; kingdom Metazoa; phylum Arthropoda; class Insecta; order Lepidoptera; family Noctuidae; genus Agrochola; species Agrochola lychnidis. The sequence continues at coordinate 6,031,112 of OY796864.1, forward strand.
AAAGCACTCGTATTGAGTTTAATGTAAAAATATTTTACAAAAATGCCTGCATTTTAAAACACTTTGTTCGATAGTAAGTTAGCAAACACGATGCAGATAATCTTTAATATTACAAATATGAAAGTATTCACGCACAATGGTCCACCTTACGGACTAAGTGCGGAAACCAAACCCTATGACATAGAGAAATATGAAAGTGACGGGTAAAAATTTGGATGAAATTTGGCACATGAGGAGACCATGACCTCGACTAGGACATAGGATACTTTTTATTCCGATATTCCCACGGTATCGAGACTTATGCGGGTAAAACCGTGGGGCGCAGCTTTTATGTCCATAATTTCCAAGCCTTTGTAACCATAATAAGAAACTCAAACATTGCAGAACACGCTCAATATATGATGAAACTGTCCGTCATTGCTGCACGTAATCCTGTTATCCGGATTATCCAGTTTAAAATTTAAAATTCCTTACCAAAGCCGTTTATATCCGTGATTCGCTGTTAGCCGAGTTTAATTATATTTTACATCAATTTGATTGATACCTCGGATAATCGAGTTTGCTTGTATTACTTAGCTACTTGAAAGAGAATGATGCAGATAATTTGCTATTTTTTTTTGTTGGTCTAGTGGTCGCAAGCGCCACTGCTGAGCATGAGGTCCTGGGTTCGATTCCCGGATCGGGTAAAGTGTTATTGGGTTTTTCTATCTGAAAATTCACAGTAGCAGCTCGGAGTCAGGATTTGTGCCCGGTTGATGGCAATAGGCTCGCCCCCTATTACATGGGACTTGAACATAACTGGCGAAATGTGGGTGTACCCTGTAGGTACCGACAGGGACACCTCTGCCCAACCCTTCGGGAAAACAAGGCGTGATGTTATGTTGTGTGTGTTGTACATATAAGTAGCATTTGGTTGAGCTAATAACTATTAACTGGGTAAATCCAAGGCAACTATTTAAAACAGTAATTGAAAGAAAAAAGGTAAGATACACTGCTAGAAAGACGTTCGAGCAGTTGATCTAAAAAAATAACAGTAAGCAAAACTTGACAGACTAACAACCACATACTGAAGATAGCCTATTTTTATTACTATGATTAAATCGAATGAAGCAAATAATACTTAAACATCTTTACCAAAACCATTGTGAATACAACATGCAAACTCAAAGCCCATGAATGTCTCCTATTGACTCAACACACAAGTTATCCTCAAACTTAACAAGATACTCGAAGACAAATTACTGCGTGACAGCTCTAGAATTCGAATCAAATGAATCGATTTACAGTTATATAGGCACTCTTAATTGAACCATAGGGACCGCATTCACTCCGACCACAATCCAACCACGGTGCTGTGAAGAGCCACCGTCTGCTCCGCTTAATTGGTGGTTAATCGATTTGTAATTCACCAAGTTTGTGTGCTGTGCTCATATATAGTTTGTTACAATCGATTTTTGGGAAGGGGTTATTTTTTTGAAAGTGGATATGGGGTCGGGTTATTGTCAGGTTCATATTTTTGTTTATGTTGATGATTTTATTATACACGGTTAAAACGTAATATTGATAAAATACTCAATTACTGAATCCCTTTAAAATAACGTTAAATGAAAAATTGATACCTTATAGATTTGTAATTTAATCTGATAGAAGAAATACAGATTCAATTATGAATCAACATTTTGTAAAGTACACATGCCAGTATTTCTTACATATATAAACTCCAACGTTTGCAATTTCAATAAGTAGTTCAATTTCCTTTGAGGTCCAATATTCTGCACAAATGCACATACACAGTCATGGTCCAAATCCCAGGTCTCTAATACCTAAACGTTATTCCGAAGTGCAATGTCAGAGCAAAGAAGAAAATAATACATTTTTACAGCGTGTACAGAACCACATCTAGGTTCTTTTCAGAGAGAATAAACATCTCTTGAGCTCACAAACATTAAGTTTCAAGTGCAAGCGGTAGAATGCAACTACCATTGTAGACTGACTGTAATTCTGTGAGAATTATCTGAATCTTTTGTGGGGAGTTAGATTGCTCAGTCGTTAAGATTTTTTCTTTCTTAAATTTTCTTACTTGCATCCTTGTCTCGAATAAAAGACATGCTGTATTGCAAAAGACATCTGATCCACGACTTACCAATTGTTATTGGTAAAGCCTAAATAGTTATTTGATAAGACTATCAAACCAATTTCACCTGAAGTGCTTCTAAAACATGCAAGCGTGTACTATGTTAGACTATGAAGACATTGGTGAGGTTAATTATGTCTGTTAGATTTAACTAGCAACCATAAATTATAGGAGTTGGGAATTAAAACAAACCGCCTCTGTGGTCTAGTGGTTAGACCACCTGTCTCAGACCCAGAGGTCCCGGATTCGATTCCCATTGCTGTATTCTGCTCAGTTTGGTTGGTGGTAGGGCTTGTTCTAAGTCTGCCTGGCTAGCTACCACCATCTTATCTAAGTCTGTTGTCGTAACAACTATGTTAACAGCATTATTGTGTTTCGGTAGTTAGAGGTAAGATACGAGTAGCCAGTTACTCTGTGGTTGAGGGTTCCGGGTGTAGCTCGCTTCAGCTTTCGGCCTGATCATCACTTATCATCTGGTGAGATGCAGGCCAAGAGCTTCCCCACTGAATAAAAAAAAGAAAACGTATTTTTATTTTTACAAAGCAAGATTTTAAGACCAATGTAGAATAGATTTTCTGATTCAAAAATATATCATTTGAGCTGTGAAAATAATCTATGATCACAATTTTATATATGCAAGATTACCCTTCATTCCCCTTAAATACAACTTGAACAGTTGTATGTCTTCACAGACAGCTGTTACGGTGTAGCAGAATACTTATTTAGGGTGACAAATTATTTACGGAATCTCTTTATAAAAACTCCCCCTGTCGCTTCTCAACAATGCCAAATTTTTCTCCGTCTAAAAAATCGAAAACAAAAATAGAAGAAAAAAATATACAATTCAGACACAAATAGTAAGGGCCGAGTTTCTTTCTGTGTCGCGAAAGAAATTCCTCCCATGAATCCCGTCTACCGCACACCTGCGAGTAGAGGACGTTGACCCCCCGTTTTAGGAAGCGTTTTAAACTTTGCGTCGTTTCGACGTAGTTTTATAGAGTTGAGGGTACTGGACTGTAGTGGGATGTAATGTGTGACTGTGGATGGAGTTTGGCGTATAGATTCGTGATGTAAAGTGTTTTTGTAGGGACTTGAAGAAGTATATTTATTGGGAGCTGAAGTTTTAACCGACTTCCAAAAAGGAGGTTCTGTATTCGTAGCGTATGTTTTTTTTTTAATGTATGTCCACCGATTTCTCCGTCAATTATTGTGGACCGATTTCGAAATTTATTTTTTGTTTGAAAAGATGGTCTCACATACATTTTATTAACTTTGCTTGGATAGTTTTTGTGTTAGCTTCAATAATACGTATTTTTTCTTACTTAGGATATATGATAAGTTCCTGTGACTGTTATTTACATAGTAAGTAACGGTTTTCGAATTTGTGGTAGGTACCACAACTAAAAAGTGAAAAAAAAACTTCAATTTCGGAAGTCGATGGCAAAAAACGAAAATTCAAAACTAAAGACACCGACTTCCGAAATTAAAGTTATCTTTCACTTTGTAGTGTTTTTTTGGAAGTCGGTTGTTTTTGTGTAGGTACTTAAGTTTTTGTAATGTGATTTTACAATATGAGTTCATGCATAAGGTATGATTTTAATCAAAGCACGGAAATACTCGAAGAAATGAGTCATCATTATTTTGCCTTCATACAAATTTTTTTGGGGTCGGCGCAAAATGTCTTTTCATTCCATACTTTTTTATAGTCTCTATTAGTTGTCATCTCGAGAGTCACCTCCTTTTCAGTCATGACATTTTTTACACAGTCCATCCATCGTTTCTCTGGTTTTACCCTACTCTTATACTCAAAGGAGATATTTTCAGCTCTACGACACTAAACTTTATGGTTCTTTGCTTTCACTAATGCAGTAGTATGTAGATGTACTGTCCACGACTTACGATTTACGATAGAACTACCTACACTTTGAAAAGCTTTATAGTCTTCTCTGTCGTCATGCGTTATACCATTTATTACAGTTTCTTAAACTACGGTATTTTGCGTAGAATGTGTGTATTCTTTTATTATTTATTTATTTATTTATTAAATATATTTGTTTAACATCAATTCAGTAACATTAATAATAGCAGTGATAGTCTCGAGTTCGACCCAAGGCCCGCACCCGCACCTCAACGTTTTTCGGATTCATGTGCGTATTATACATATAATTATAACTTGCTTCAAAAACGGTGAAGGAAAACATCGTGAGAAAACCGGCATGCCTTTTTTTGGGTGGGAAATTATCAAATAACTTCTCCCGCTCTGGGCAGACCAGGAGGGCGTGTCAGACTCTTACTGACTAAAACCCAGCCGTGTTCCTTCAGTCGCCATGTGGCCGGGGGCCACGATTTCCCTTTCGGTTTTATTCGCAACCCCGGCAGGCATCGGCCCTAGCGGACTCCGTCAATTCTGCTGACATCTCTTTGAGGCACACGTAGAACACAACGCGCCGTCGACCCGGGCCTGGTCGTTATCGGACAGCGAGCTACCTATTGCTCATCGTCCGCAAGCTCGCGCCTACGGTGGCCAGAAATCGGCTCGTGATTCTCGACGCCCAGGGCGTCTCCTCCTGCGGCGAAAACCTGCCTGAGAGATATATTTCTCGACGGCATGTGAAACCAACCAAGTTAGAGGCCCATGGGCGGCTTTAAAACTCTGACACCAAGTTAGTCTCGGACTACAAGAAAAGAAGGAGAAGTAACAGTAATTGTTGGTTTTGGTTTCACCTACTGTGAAGAATAGATTAACGTTTTCTTATCTCAGATTCCAATCATCATCTGCCTAGCCTTTTCCCAACTATGTTGGGGTCGGCTCCCAGTCTAACCGGATGCAGCTGAATACCAGTATTTTACATGGAGCGACTGCCTATCTGACCTCCACAACCTAGTGACTAGGTAACACGATACCCCTTGGTAAGACTGGTTGTCAGACTTTTTGGGCTTCTAACTACCCGTAACGACTGTCAAAGATCTACAAATGACAGCCGGGACCCACGGCTTAACGTGCTTTCCGAGGCACGGAGGGGACTTGGTATGTAAAGATGGTCACCCATCCACGGACCAACCGCGGCAAGCGTAGCTTAACCTGATCGATCGACTCGTGCAGCTGTTATTACTTAGCCACAAGCCCCTTCTCAGATTCCAATACATCTTGAATTTTTAAGTTCAAATCTGTTTATACTTTTCATAACTCAAGTTAATGTACAATCTTCATTTCAATTATAATGATTGGGCTTAAAGATCATTTACAAGTGCCATTAAATTTGCTCTTTACAAACGTTTTGCTTACTGAAATATAAATAAGTTGCTTCTAGCCAAAATAGATGAGCGTCTCAATTTATACGAAATCAGTATAATTGGAAGATCTTGAGCAAACTGAGTGGCCAAACTAAAGGCAGGTTCAAAAGTTGAAGATATTTAAATTTGTGAATTCAAAGTTGTTACTCGAAGCTCATTTACAAAGTATCTTTTGAAATTTGGCAAAGGAAATTTAAATCTAAGACTTGTAGTATTGTTGGTCGCTGAATAGAAGCGCTGTGCCTGAAAAAGCAATTTAAACTGCTTCTGAGTCTATGTATGTGCAAGCGATGAGCGGGGAGAGGGAAAATAAATTGTAATATAATGTCTATTCTTTGTTTGTCTTTGGACTGATAGAACACCCAACTGAGAGTTAATCTTTCTTTCTTTCTTTTCTTTCTCAAGTGAAAACTTCTTTAGGCGCGATGAGCATTTTTGAGATGGGACTAAACCATTGATTTCGCAACACCATAATGACACTTCATTTTTTAAACGCGATTGTGCTCTTTATTTATATTACGTTACGGATCAATGTTTTAAGCAAGCATTTTTACTTTAAAGGTTTTGTAAACGTGATTATGCTCTGTATTTATATTATGTTACGGATCAATTTTCTATGCAAGTATTTTTACTTTAAAGGTTTTGTAAACACGATTATGCTCTGTATTTATATTATGTTACGGATCAATGTTCTATGCAAGGATTTTTACTTTAAAGATTTCGGAAGTATTATTTTTTGTAAACGCGATTGTGCTCTTTATTTTTCTTCCACCAAAGCAATCTTGTTCAAGTTTTCACTTCTGTCGGCACTCCCGGAGTGCCACCACTTTTTTTTTCTTTTTTCTTTCCTTTTCTTTGTCCGCCTTTGTACCTTTTGAGTGTGTAAAGTTTTATAAATAAATCTTTTTGGTGATTTTTTACCAGGCGGGGAAAAGACAAAACCATGGTACTTAATACAGTTTTTATAGATATTACAATTTATGATGATATTTGACTGTCTTTAGATAATATGATAACGTTGGTAAACGAACTTTTGACAAGCAATCCAACAGAAAAACAAAAAGAATTTCAAGGAAAGTCGAGACAAAGGATTAAAGTATGGTTGCTAGATTCAAGTGTTACCTCTGCTAGTAGATTTCCCATGAATTCACGCCCCGGTTCAGCTTATAACTAAAAACACAAAATTTAAGGAATACAGTGTGACAAAGAAAGTGAACTCACAAGTTTGCCTTATAAATCCAGTGAACTCGTGGGAATAAATAACTTTGTCGTACCTACTTTGATTCTGTTTGTTGGTGATTAAACAGATTTAAATTTAAACTTTGTGTAAAAATAGAAGGTTGTTGTGTTGGCTACAGCATTGTGTTGTGACTGTACTTATTATTTGTTTCGGTACTTTTTTGTGCTTTGTTAAGACAAATTGAATAGTTTTAGTTTAGCAGTAGTTTTTTGGGGACTCTACTGTCTTTTTGTAAGACAGCATCAATAATTATATTCATTGCTGGATATGTTCTAGACAGTTATAGCATAATCAGTCTAAAATATTCCCACTGCTGGGACACATGCCACTCCACTCAGTGCGAGGAAGTGGGTCGTAATCAAACACGCGGGCCCAGTCTGGGTTGGTAGATGTCACATGTCTTCGAATTTTTGGTTCTAGGACATGCCGGTTTCCTCACGATGTTTTCCTTCACCGTTTTGAAAGCAGTGGTGATGAAATAATTTACACAAAGTATGTGTTCGAACCTATGACCACCACTGTTCTACAGACATCTCTAGACATTAATAGGAATTTCGGAAATAGAACCACATTCTTACAAAGTGACGAATGGTTGTACATGCCTGTAAACACTTCAGCACCAAGGCACTACGCTCATCTGACGTAGATTCAATTTTCATTTTACAAAAGAGGGCAAGCCACGCGGTCTAGAAGTACAATTTTAACAGTTAAAATTTAAAAAAAAACCCGACACTTTCCTCATTTCTCTTTCCTACTCCATCACCCTGCTTCACCATCTATCTGTAACCTATTCATTGAGATCATTCCAATGAGCCCAAACACAATACCTGTGCTGTAAGTTAGTTAGGGAGTTGGGTATCCTGCAAATTCCAGGTGATGCTGCAGCATCAGTTCAACGTTACTATGTTCTTCTAATATCATTGAAGTAACAGAATACCAAATTTCAAATCGATCAGACCTGTGGAATATACTCACATCCATTCATCAACTAGAAAAGGGCTGATAATCTTCAAACGGTGGAACTGATTTTGATAAAACATGTGCATGAACCATTTCTAGAGAACCTGCTTTCAAATAACAAAAATCGCATTCAAATCGGTTCTCCCGTTTAAGAGCTACGGTACCACAAGACACAAATAGCGGTCAAACGTATAACACCCCTCTTTTTGCGTCGGGGATTTATAAAATGGGTTCTCGTGAGTCCCTTAGAAACAAAATCCAAAAAAATTGATATACTAACTGTGCCCTCTCTTTATATCTTAGAAAGTATTTTGTATGTTCGCAAAAACTTAGAATTTATCAAAACAAGAAGCGATTTCCATAAACGATACACGTAGTAAACGAGAAATTGTGATATCGAATAAGTTTCTTGCCGGCTCTTCTCCATGAGAAACGACCAATTGGAACTGTGCACCTCAAAATTCAAACTTCCAATTTCAAAATATTTTATTTCACATGAACCTACATGGGCACTTATGAAACGTCAGAAGCTAGGTGCACGGTTCTAATTGGTTTCTTCCTATGGAGAAGAGCCGGCAAGAAACTCCACGGTTACTCTATTAAAAATAATTGGCTTTTACAATTTTTTTCAAATAACAGTGTTTTAATAAGTATGGGGACAGTGTAAGTCTTTCAACAAGTACCAGGTACTTTACAAAATAGAAAATGGTCAACAAATCTACAGTTCACTAAGCCTACAGCGTTCTCATATTCACAAAATAGAAAAGAATCTATACAAAAGATAAATAAAATTATTAACCTATTTTAATTAAACGCAATTACATGATTGCTATTACAACTGTAACAAATCTGAATAATTATCATGTCCACAAAAGCCACTAATAAAGAGTTGAAATTAAACTGTAGGTATATAATGTCAGGAGTCCGCTAAGGCCAATGCCTGCCGGGGGTTCGAAGAAAACCGATAGGGAAATCGTGGCCCCCGGCACAGGGCAACCGAAGGAACACGGGTGGATTTTAGTCAGAAAAAGTCTGACACGCTCTCCCGCTCCGCCCAGAGCGGGAGAAGTTATTCGATAATATCCCACCCAAGAAAAAGGTATATAATGTCAAATACTAGGATAATTATGTCAAGGACGAATGTAAAAAAATATATAAATATGGTAATTTGGGAGCAGACTTATACGTATATAGTTATGCCGTTAATGAGGTACCTAACTTTTGATGTTTCATAAGTGCCCTAAATATTTTGATTTGATTTGACAAAGCATTGTCTAAGTTTAAAGCCAAATTAAAATAATATGTAATCTATACATGTTAAAATACAGTAGACGTGGATAGGTATATGTATTTAGTAACCTGTTCCGCTTAGCTATTTCTAAAGAACCATAAAAAATTCTTGAAAGAAACCCGAACACGGCGTGTTGCCACACCGAGCGCTAAACGCAGTCAGCGCTCGGTGTGGCAATACGCCGTGTTCGGGTTCGCGACAAGACAGTCGTCATCCTAAGGATGCCTCGTTGAGAGGTGAAACACGTGTCGATTTCTTTCAGGAGTTTTTTACGGCTCTTTAGAAATAGCTAAGCGGAACAGGTTACTAAATATATCCACGTCTATTGTATTTTATAACGGATTTCCGCAAGGTTACACCTGAATCAATTAACTATATAGGTATACATGTAATTAAATGGAGGTCGCTTTTTGTGACTGTCTGGGGGACCACCATGTTCTCCTTAGCTACGCAACGGATATTGTTGCAGTTTTCGCCATCATTTAGCGAATTGATTCTGGAAGTTTTGTGTGTATTATACATTAAGTACCTGGGTGACCGAGCTCTGCTCTGGTCAAAATAAAAAATGCTCATTTAATAGTTTATGAAATTTCATACTAATTCCATGTTTAGTAGGTACATACTAATTTCATGCTGCCATGATAGTAAGTTCTTACTAATTTCATGCTGCCATGATAGTAAGTTCTTACTAATTCCATGCTGCCATAATAGTAAGTGCTTACTAATTCCATACTGCCATGTCATTATTCTAAGGTAGCCATCTTGTTCTAAACTTTGGGCGATCGAGCTCGACCTAGCTAGATCGAATTTTTGCCCCCGTAAACCCCTATATTGCCGTTAGAGCCGTTTTCAAGAACATTATTACAAATATATATATGTATAAATATACAAATATTGCTTATTTAATAGTATAGGATAATATTAAATTTACATTTAATAAAGATATTGTCTCTATGTTTTGTCAAGTAAAAACCGTCTGAAGCAGGGATGGATCACTAGTAAGTTTATATTTAAATTAACACTAACTAAAAGAATTTTACTTTTCAAATGAAATTATTGTCATCTCGTCGCTCTTTGTCACTGTTCTATGACTTTGAGACTCAAAAGATAAAACAAAAGCTGTTCGTGTATTTTATTTAAACAACAAAGTTGAAAGATATTTCAATATCTTTTAAGACAGACATGAAAAAGACAATGTAGTTCTAATAAATACGCTTTGTTTTAATTAGTTTACAATGTCTTTTGATTAAAAAGCTTTTGACAACTTTGTTTGTTGAATTCAGATTTATCAATACAATATTACTCAAATGAAACTTGTTTTTTCTAAACGACAAAATGTAACTGTAGTATCTTTTATAGATTTTTTGGTGGACGTTTAAGAGTTTGTTGATCACTCTGTTATTGGAAACCTTCACGAGGTTTGCGGTGTTTACATAGGTACCTACCGGGCTTGCGGACGGTGAGCAATGGGTGGCTCGCCGTCCGATAAGGACCAGGCTCGGGTCGACGTTGTGTTCCACGTGCGCCTCAAAGAGATGTCAGCAGAATTGATGGGGTCATTGCTAGGGCCGATGCCTGCCGGGGGTGCGAAGAAAACCGATAGAGAAATCGTGGCCCCAGGAAACAGGGCAACTGAAGGAACACGGGTGGGTTTTAGTCAGTAAGAGTCTGACACGCCCTCCCGCTCCACTCAGAGCAGGAGAAGTTATTTGATAATTTCCCACCCAAAAAAAAAGGTATTTACCTATTCATCATCATCATCATTTCAGCCGAAAGACGTCCACTGCTGGACATAGGCCTCCCCCAAGCACCGCCACTTCGACCGATTCTGTGCTTTCCGCATCCAGCGGATTCCTGCGGCCTTCACAAGGTCATCGGTCCATCTTGTATGAGGCCTTCCAACGCTACGTCTTCCGGTACGTGGTCGCCACTCCAGAACCTTTCGACCCCATCGGCCATCCGTTCTGCGAGCAATGTGCCCTGCCCATTGCCACTTAAGTTCGGCAATTCTTCGGGTTATGTCGGTTACCTTGGTTCTCCTGCGGATCTCTTCATTTCTGATTCGATCACGTAGGGAAACTCCAAGCATAGCCCTCTCCATTGCCCTTTGGTTGACTTTTAGCCTTCTGATAAGGCCCATTATGAGCGACCACGTTTCAGTACCATAGGTCATCACTGGCAACACGCACTGGTCAAAGACTATCTACCTATTGCACGACTCATAATGCGAAGTAAGAGAGTGCTCTGCGATCGAAAAAATTGGTTTTGCCTCCTTTCTGCAACTGTTTTTATTGTTACACTCCTGCTAGTGCACAAAACCTACTTAATTTATAAACCATTATATAGATCATTTAATGGAGATTAATTCTGTACTTTTCAAAAATTGATTTAATACAGCAAAAAAGAAAAAACATCAAAATAATTTAAAAAAAATCCCGTCTATCAAGTGTGACATCTGAAAACATTGTAGCTTGCAAAAACATCAATTAATTGAGTCAATTTTTTTTAATATATTTTTTTTTCAGACATAGGAAGAACCCTATCGAAAATGGCTCTTTTATTCAAAATAGTTTAAGTATAATTAATAAAAATCGGCCAAGTGCATGTCAGACCACGCACAATGTAGGGTTCCGTAGTTGGGATGAATTTATCCCAAGAACAAACTTAACTTTGTAGTTGAAAAAAAAAATCTTTCATACGGAATGTATAGGTTTTTACAACCGCAAATCTAAGTTGGTCGATTATTACTCGTTAACTTGTAAAGCCTGCTCAGCTGTGATAGTTTTCCTTTTAAATTCGTTATTAAGCTACTGCCGTGAATTTTTTTCACACATCCAAAACTAACCATTTAGCTGGCAGGGGGGGGGACACTTGACTCTAACAAAAATTAGCACTTTAAAGCCTAATATTTCACAAACGGATCCCTGAATCCAAAAATGGGTTTCACAAACTCAAATATTTTTGAAGGACCTTTCCAATGATACCCCACATCATGAGATAAAAAAAAAAAAACATCACCACTTTACGTGTATGGGAGGTACCCTAAAAAAAAATGTTTTTCATAATTTTGTTTTACCACTTTGTCGACGTAATTAATATGTATACCTATGCCAAATTACAGCTTTCTAGTCCTAAGGGTCTCGGAGCTAGACCGCGGACAGACAGACAGACGGACATGACGAAACTATAAGGGTTCCTTGTTTACTACGGAACCCTAAAAAACTAACTAATACAAATATGTATATCTATGTATATATGTATTTCCAACATCGACCTTCTTCCGCTGCCTAGCAACCAATATAGCAAACTTAAATAGTCTTTGACAGTACGTAAAGATTGCAAGGTGAGAAATTTTACCCATATTGATGGGTAAAAAAGCGATCAAAACATACTTCATGAAAAGTCGTTTAAATAATTTGTTTATTTTTCTGTTTTTGAATAAGCGTTGTGAGGCATTCACTTTTGAATTTTCCAAATATATTAATGTTATTATGATTTTGCTTGATGTTAAGATCTCTCTCACTGTCTCCTGTTTCCTCTTAACAAATGCATCATTCTGTTTAAGATATATTCCATTCATAATTCTGTACCTTCAGTGAAAAGTGATGTAACTGGAAAATCATGATTTTGAGAAAATTAATGTTAAAGTTTAAAAAGACTCTTTGTCCGCTTCACTAAAATGAGTACTGATTACTGACATTGGTAAACAATATCTTAGAGCACGATTTAGTGTAAGAAGAAACAGATTAATTTGTATAGTTTTTTATAATTTAAAAAGAAAAATAGTTGTATCACCTAACACAACATATATTAAAAGTCGTTTTATGTGTAAATTAATTTAAAATGACTTGAACCATTTTACACATTATTTATTGGTTGATTATGTGTACCTAAATATATCAGTTTGTACTAATTCACATATGTAGATCGCGTAATAAGAGTCACATACATTTGTATTAATATATATTAAGGTACTTGAGATATTTGTTCAGTTCACATTGATATTATTTAATATATATTTTATTACACATTAATAAATGTATAAAATGCTTAGTTAGAGCACTTTACACCAAATTAAGCTTGCTCAATTTTAATCCTAGAGTGGTACCAATTAGACTAAAAAATTGCGTTTTTTAGGGTTCCGTACATCAAAAGGAAAAAAAGGAACCCTTATAGGATCACTCGTGTGTCTGTCTGTCTGGCTGTCTGTCTGTCTGTCTGTCCGTCTGTCACAGCCAATTTACTCCGAATCTAATGGACCGATTAAGTTGAAATTTGGTACACATATGTATTTCTGTGACCCAAACACGAATGTGTAACGTAAATAAATGAATTTTGAATATAGGGGTCACTTTTAGGGGGCAAACAAGAAAATTAAAAAAAAAGCTTTACTAACAGTACCGTGTGACTTATCAAATAAAAGGACTTGTTATGAGGATCTTAAATATATTTTTTACATTATTTTAAAATAAACAGTTTTAAAGATATTTAAGAAATTCAATGAAAATTGACCATTCCCCCCCCTTATCTCCGAAACTACTGGACCAAAAATTTTGAAAAAAATACATAGTATGGCTATAAGAAGTCCATGGTCTTAAAATAACATGGTAAATCTCTCAATATTGTGCGCGCAAACTTACATTTCGTCGCTCGGCATCCAATAGGCCCATTTCTCTAGCTATTATAATATCAACAACAAAATATCAAAAGTGTTTGACAGTCTGCTTAATACACAACTAAAAAATAAAACTGTAAATGTTCATGACAACCAATTCGGGTTTCGGCGTGGTTTGTCAACAGAAAGTGCAGTGTTGTGTCTTAAGCATACTGTCACATACTATACACAGCGTGGGACGCAGATTTATGTTAGCTTCCTCGACTTATTCAAGGCTTTCGATCTGGTTGCTTATGACATATTGCGGAGAAAGATGGAGAAGGATAGATTGCCAACGGAGCTTATAAACATCTTTAAATATTGGTATGGTAACAAGATCAATAGTGTATGATGGGCTGGAACTTTTTCCAGGCCATACAGGTTGGAATGCGGGGTGAGGCAGGAAGGGTTGAGCTCACCCTCGCTTTTCGAGCGAGCTGATTGGCGAGCTCAACAGCACCAGAGTAGGTAACTATATAGATGATATTTGTGTAAATAATATTAGCTATGCAGACGATATGGTGCTTCTGAGCGCGTCAATCTGTGGTCTCAGAAAGTTGGTCGCCAAATGTGAGCAGTATGCCAAAATACATGGTTTGATGTATAACTCCAATAAGTCGGAGATCATGGTCTTTGAGGCTTGGGGTAGACCAGGTTATGTACCACCTGTATTACTCAATGAGACTCCACTACAAATAGTATTTACATTTAAATATCTTGGTCATATATTGACCCCTGACCTCAATGATGGACTCGATATTGGCGGGAACAAAGGGTGTTGTCGGTAAGGGCGAACATGCTGGCTCGCAGGTTTGCACGCTGCTCACTTAAAAAGTCAAAATTACTCTGTTTCGAGCTTATTGTACAACGTTTTACACGTACAGCCTATGGGCTAGATATACCCAAAGGTCATGCAACACCCTTCGTGTCCAATACAACAACGCTTTCAGGGTACCTATTGGTGGGGCTGCCCCGTTTTTGTTGCGCATCGGGAATGTTCGCAGACGCACATATTAATTACTTTTACGCAACGATGCGAATGAGGTGTGCATCCCTGTTGCGCAGAGTGCGGGCCAGCTCCAACAATATCCTAAAAATGATCACTAGCAGGCTGGATTGCATACAGTACATCAATCACTGCAGTGCCATCTCCCATGGGGTGAAATAAATTTAAACTAGATTACGTGGAGCACTCGGAAAGCTTTGCGATACTAAAAAAAAAAACTACAGGTTATATTTTTTTTTTATTGTATCTTTAATACACAGTTTCATACGTCTAAATCAATTTTCATAACACATTTTCCAATCCACATCAAACACCTCTTCATCTCCTTCTCAAATGCAGCCAGTGCAGCTTCCGGTGATGAAAACTGTTTTCCTTTGAGTTGGTTTTTTATTTTGGGGAACAAGAAATAGTCGCACGGAGTCAAATCGGGACTGCAAGTAGGATGACCTATAAATTTGACTGGTGTGCTGTCCAAAAATTCCCTTGTTTTGAGCGCCGAGTGAGTCAGCACGTTGTCGTGGTGAAGCAGTAGCCCACGGAGGCCAGTGTTCGGTCGCTTGCTGCTTGCAGCAGTAAAAACTTCTGGCAAACATTTGGTAACATACCATTTAGTATTGATGCTCCTTTGATCTCGTAAGGGTACTGACACCAGATAAACCGTCAAAGAAAAAAAACTTGCGATCAAAATTTTGCCTGCACTTGGTTGCACACTGGCTCGCTTCACTTAGGTAGGCGTTGGTTCATTTTGAAACGGCCACATCGTCGACTGACGCTTAATTTCTGGATCATTCTGATAAAACCAAGATTCGTCAGCCGTAATGATATCTTAAACGTGCCGAGACGAGCCTGCTTCAAATTTTTTATCATGTCTCGGTACCATTCTATCCGAACCTTCTGAGCCTGCGTTGGATTTTGCGTTACCAGCGTGAAACTATCTTCCTTACCCGAAGATGTCCATGTAGAATTTCATGCACACTTCCCGGTCAAATCTGCAGTATATGGTGAACCATTTCATATATAATTCGCATATTCTCTTGAATTAAATGTTCACAGCCAGCACGTTTTGTTATGTAACAGCCGTCATAGGGTGGCCACTTCTTTCTTCGTCCGCCAAAATTACTCGACCACGCATAAATTCGTTGAACCAGCGGAAAACAGTCGCTTTAGAAGGGCTTTTTTCTATGAACACCGTTTGAAGTCTTTCAAACAATTCTTCTGGTTTTAGTCGACATTTGAAATCGTACAAAATCATCGCGCGAAAATGTTCTCGTTGTAAATCCACTTTTCAGTAAGACAGAGTATTTTGATTTTGCTCGTAAAAAAATGTGGACGGAATTTAGAATGTTATGTTTTTTTTTTTGTAATAAATAGGCATATTTTTTATCGATATCAAAACCAGCCAGTATCCCATAGACAAAAACTGTTAGTTGCAAAACTTTCTGAGTGACCTGGTAAAATAAGCTAACATAGTTCATAAGTTTACTAACACAATGAGTCCTTGTTACTTGAATAAAGTATTTTTCTTTATTCAAGTAACAAGGACTCATTGTGTTAGTAAACTTATGAACTATGTGACCATTTTTCTTTTTCAACGACGTTTTCTAAAAATTAAACCTAGCTAGATCGATTTATCGCTCCCGAAACGCCCTGCGTACTAAAGTTCATAAAAATTCTTTGAGCCGTTTCCGAGATTCAGATTATATAGGTATACTAGCGGACCTGACAGACGTTGTCCTGACCGAATACCGCCACCTATCGGGTTCGATTGTGAATCTAAACCATTCCCAGATCCTCTTGAACACACACAAAAAATTTCATCAAAATCGGTCCAGTCGTTTGAGAGAAGTTCAGTGACATACACACTCACAGAAGAATTATATATATAAAGATACATATATACAAGAATTGCTCGTTTAAAGGTGTTAGATTTATATTATTATTATATTAATACCGCGAATGTGAAATTTTTAACGAACATCAGATTTTTGTTTTATTTCATTCTACACGTTCAAATAAGAGATCTAGCAATTAAAAAAAAAAACGTAAAAAAATGTCACATTCGCGGTATTGGATGCCGAGCGACGATTTATAGTTGGAATGTATGGGAGAACATGTTTTTCAACTACAATGTTAAGTTTGTTCTTGGGATGAATAAATTCATCTCAACTACGGAACCCTTCATTGTGCGTAGTCCGACACGCACTTGGCCGGTTTTTACTGTTAAACTTAGTGTAAGAATATTAAAACTGATATAAGTCAAGATATATCACTTTTCACTGAAGGTACAGAATTAGCATCGAATGGCTGCCTAATCCGCACCGTCGCCGCTTTACCGGTTTTGTACTTAATTATTACTTCGTTGTTATTTACTAATTCCCTCAAAATAATGTTTGTTTGTTTTAGAAAATATTAGTAACCCGCCCCGGCTCCGCACGGTTGCAATTTATATGAGAAGACGGTATTTTGTTCACGAAACGTTGTGCACAAGTTCTGAGCAGTATCTTAACAAAAAGTTATATTTGTGTATATTTAGCTCGCTTTGAGCTCGTGGCTAAGTAATAAAAGCTGCACGGGGTCGGTTCATCAGGTTAAGCTACGCTTGTCGGGGTTGGTCCAAGGATAGGTGACCATCTTTCCATACTGTGACTCCTCCGTGCCTCAGAAAGCACATTAAGCTGTTGGTCCCGGCTGTCATTCGTGGATCTTTGACAGTCGTTACGGGTTGTCAGAAGTCTGAAAGTATGACAACCAGTCTTACCAAGGGGTATTGTATTACCCAGTTACTGGGTTGTGAATGTCAGATAGGCAGTTGCTCCTTGTAAAATACTGGTATTCAGCTGCATCCTGTTAGATTAGAAGCCGACCCCAACATAGTTGGGAAAAGACTAGGCAGATTGATTGAACCTTCTTCTTAACAAATTCCAGGGATCACAACAAACACTTCTCAACCTCAACTCACACCTCACACCTTCCAAAATACCGTTTCTTCAATCCGCGTTACTCACACACATACATGAATAGTTCTCTTACCTACCTCATCGTTGCTTTATTATACCTGTCAGACGCACATACATTTGAAAAAGTAACGAGAGTTACCACAATAGACATACAGTGTCTGAAAAAATATACAATTTACACATGACACGGGAATGGGCCGTTTAGAGAACAAAAGAGGCTGTTTTGTATATGAAATAAGTCCGGTTTTATTAAATACTTTTGTCATTTGTGTAAAAAAATAAACTTTTTTTCTGTTTCGGTTCTAAAGTGACTGTATAGAATAAAATTGTTTAAGCATTAAAAACGCGTAGGTATCAAATAATAAATTGTGAGTATTTAAATGACTCAATCGTTATGTACTAATATTTGTTCTATTACATCAACTCATGGCATGATTTTGTTACAGGATGCAAGTCTAACACTCACGGATCACAGACCAAATAAAAACCGAGACATAGCTCTGTGAACAATGCAGTGAAGCATGCCACAACTTGACCTCCGCTCTGTGCATACACGCATACATTTACAATCAAACTACACCTCACTAAGTGCACACAAACCGGCCTCACGTCACTATTGACAGCGCTGTCTTGGTTTTTTGTTTGATCTGAATCACTGAAAAATAAATTACAAATTTTAAACAGCTTTAATGAATTAACAGCATCACAGGGCCCTATTTAACATCGAAACCTTTTCAGACACTACGCCAAAGATCCCGGAAAAATAACTCGAAAAAAATAAAAAGATCAGGATAAGGTCCTTAGCTAAGAACCTTAAATAGCGGTCCTTTATCCCGAAAAAGCGTGTCTTTAAAAAAAAGCGTTCGAGCCCTTTCTTCAGCAAACAAAAAGGCTAAGAATCAGCAAACATTTGTAATCCTGGAAGCAATTTATCAGACGGTATTGTTACACCAGTCTTCTATATTTCATCTCCGTACCTCGCTGGTAATGATACCCATTTGGACACGACGGCTGATGGCGTGTGTTCCCGACTAGAAAACCTTTATATAAATCGTTGTTATTATAGTTGAAAACTGGGCTAGTTTCCTTCAAGGAATTTGTGATGAAAGTTCTTCTGGTTCCGATGAATTCCAAGATATTTGTCGCGTCTATGAAGGGTCGTAGGTATCTGTTTTTAGGGTTATCTTATAATCTTTTTTTTTTTGGTGGGAAATTATTATCAAATAACTTCTCCCGCTCTGGGCGGAGCGGGAGGGCGTGTCAGACTCTAACTGACTAAAACCAGGCACTATCCATCCTGATCACACGGGGATGCAAGCAATCAGGGTGAGCTGCCCAGTGACGGCGGCCAAAAAGATAACCGGGGAGGGCCAAAGGCCCAAGGTTTATGGTGGGCTGGGTTTCGGTGCAGGTCAAACTGCTGGAGCCCAGACCTCTGAGGTGCTTCCGCTGCCAGGTGGGCCACCACGTGGGGGTCAAATGAACCTCGGAGGTGGACCGCAGCGACCTCTGCTTCCGCTGTGGTCAGCCCGGTCACAAGGCCGGCTCGTATAACGCCACGCCGCACTGTGTCGTATGTGCGGCGGCTGGCAAGCTGGCCGATCACCGGGCTGGGAGCTGGGCCTGCGCTCCACCCGCCGAGGCCAGAGGCAGGGGCAAGCGTGCCGCCACCATCGCCGTCACCGTTGCAGCCGCCGCCACTTCCACCGTGGCCAAAAATGGAACCCTTATAGGATCACTCGAGTGTCTGTCTGTCTGTCCGTCTGTCACAGCCAATTCAGTAACCTAATCGATCCAATTTGCTCAATCGAGCAAATTGGACCGATTAAGTTGAAATTTGGTACACATATGTATTTCTGTGACCTAAACACGAACGTGTAACGTAAATAAACGAATTTTAAATATAGGGGTCACTTTATGGAGACAAACAAGAAAAAAAAAGTTTTGCTAACAGTACCGTGTGACATATTAAACGAAAGGGCTTAGTTGCGAGGGTCTTAAATATATTTTGAAATAATTTTAAAATAAACACTTTTAAAGATATTTAAGAAATTTGATGAAAATTGACGCCCCCCTTTTCTCCGAAACTACTGGACCTAAAATTTCGAAAAAAATACAATGTATGGGTCTTTACGCATACATTACAGGAAAACCTATAAGAAGTCTTAAAATAATATGGTAAATCTCTCAATATTGTGCGTATAAACTTACATTTGCAGTTGGAATGTATTGGAGAATAAGTTTTTCAACTACAATGTTAAGTTCGCATTTGTGATAAATTCATCCCAACTACGGAATCCTTCATTGTGCGTAGTATGACACGCACTTGGCAGGTTTTTTAAATAAGAGGTTATGAGGTCAAACCAGCGGGGTAATTCCGTAACACATAAAATGACAATTGATCGCAGTTGGTTTCATTTTGACAGTTCACACATGTTCATTGCGTTATTTACGTTCTTGAGAAGACGATTTTTTTAAACCTTTGAAGCAATTGATTAGCAGGTTTCTTCAAAACCGTCAAATTGTGATTGAAATTATGTTACGAAATTAGGATGCGGGCATTTACTTAGATGTCATAATTAAGAAGTTTTCATAAAATATGACAAGGGAACACAATCACGATGAAACTGGTACCCTAATTGCGTAACTAATTTTCGTAAACAATTTCGCGAAATTTGTTTCATTTTGACATTTCAACAACATTCATTGCGTTATTTACGTTGTTGAACGGGTTTTTTTACAACTTATGAAGCAATGGATTAGAAATCTGTTTCAAATCGAAACAAATTGTGATTGTGTTGTATTACGCAATTAGGGTACTGGTCTTTCCTGGGTGAGCAACCTTGGTGATCAGTCTGTTTTTCTATGCATAGAGGTTTTTGTCTTGCACTGGATCAGAGAATCAATATTTTAAAGGCTCCCGCAAACAAGCCCGACGCGACATCGGTAGAACAATTTCCGTGAAGTTTTCTTAGAATTTTTTCCACCAGAGTCGCTTCGCGCCTGTCTGCGGAAGCCCTTTAAGACGTTTGACTTCTTGAAGATTACTTTCAGAATTGTAAAAAGTGATATCGGGTATCACTTTTACAATTCTGAAAGTAATCTTCAATTTGCAATTATAATTGCCAAAACGGTCCCAGAGTTGGAATCACCGAGTTCTGTGGTAGTATTATGTTATAGAGAGGTTTCCAACTGTGAACTGCGATTGACTCAAAAATACATTCAATTTAAAACTGATAACTACAAAATTCAATAAATGCCTGCCATACTCTGAAGTAATATTTTCGATTGGAATCTCTACGAAATTAACAATCACTATAATTTTCAATCAAATTCGTGAAGAATGAATGTTTTAAATTTTCCAATATTTATTGGCAATTTTGTTGATGTAAAATTAAATTAAATTCGTTGTGAATTATTTTCTCATTTTCCATTATGATTATTGTAAACTAGCAATCCGCCCCTGATTTGCACGGGTTTTTACGACTTGGCGAAATATCAAGATTTCTTAAATATAAGTTTAATATTCATGTCCTATCTTTTGCCCGCGGCTTCACTCGCGTGTATGTCGGAAAATATCCCTCGGGAACGTACTACCGAGATTAAAAGTACCCTATGTTTTAATTTAGGTTATAAACTATTTGTGTGCCAGATTTCATCAAAATCCGTTCAGTAGTTTTTGCGCCAATCCGGAACATAAATTCAGACCAATGGACAAAATTTCTAAAATTTTTGGCATCAGACTTGTGCCTAAACCTCGTAGCTATTTTTTTATTTATTTTTACTTAATGTTCAGTTTTTACTTCGTTACTACTTTATTATATATATTAGATATATTTACTATATATATAGATTATACACAGTAACGTTCCTGAATAAATTCTGGTGAAAACGGCATTAAAATCCGTGGCTTCGTATATAAGAACAACGCACAAGCACGAAAAGGAACTTTCATTTTTAATACGTATTAATTACATAATATTATAGATTAGATAATAATAATAATAATGTTTGGTATAAACGTTCAGTAGCGCCATCAGGATGGAATTTGGTGTGGAAAAATGTGCAGTCATGCATGTAAAGCGAGGGAGGATTATGGAATCCGTGGGAACCCAACTCTCGGATTCCATACACCTTAGATCCCTCTCCTCAACCGAAACCTACAAGTACTTGGGTATGTCGGAAGCATTAGGCATCAATGTTGCCGACATGAAACAATCGTTGAGGGAACGCTTCTTTGGCCGCCTGAATAAAGTGTTAAATAGTCTTTTATCAGGCGGAAACAAGGTGCGTGCCTTCAACGGTTGGGTCATGCCAGTGTTGATGTATTCTTTCGGCATACTCAAATGGACTCAGACGGAACTTGACGCTCTAGATAGGAAGGTCCGTACATTGCTGACGGCAAATCGGATGCATCACCCACGGTCATCAGTGATGAGACTGTACATCCCGCGGAAGTGTGGGGGTCGAGGTTTCCTAAATGCTAAAACCCTCCACAACCGCGAGATTTACAGTCTCAGGGAATATTTCCTTCAAAATGACATGAGTATGCACCGAGATGTGGTCGCAGTAGACAAGGGCCTCACCCCGCTCTCCTTGGCAAAAGAGAACTGGCGCAAACCTGCAGTACTTGATACTAACGATTGTAAGGAAGTATGGCAGGGCAAAGAGCTACACGGACGTTTTTTCCGGGCCCTCCACGGGCCTAATGTAGACTTTTTGGCGTCTGTATCCTGGCTACGCTTTGGTGACCTCTTCGGGGAAACCGAAGGTTTTGTCTGTGCGATTATGGATGAAGTTATCCTGACGAATAATTATCGGAAATACATTGTCAAGGACGGTACGGTTGACATCTGTCGGGCATGCCACCGCCCCGGTGAATCAATCCGACATATTATTTCCGGTTATTCTCGTCTAGCTAACGGCGATTACTTGCACAGACACAATCTAGTGGCTAGGATTATCCACCAGCAACTTGCCTTGCATTACAACCTTGTGAAATCTGAAGTACCATACTACAGGTATGTGCCCGACCCAGTTCTCGAGAATGGTCACGCCACATTGTACTGGGATCGATCTATCATCACTGACAGGACTAATGTAGCTAATAAGCCTGATATTGTGGTGATAGATCGACGAGAGCGCCGTGCAATGATTGTTGATATCGCCGTCCCTCATGACGAGAATCTCGTAAAAGCTGAGAAAGATAAAAAAAACAAGTTTCTTGATTTAGCACACGAGGTTGTCGACATGTGGGATGTGGACTCTGCAATCATTGTACCGATAATCGTTACGGTTAATGGCCTAATAGCGAAGAGCCTCGACCAACACCTTAGGAGGCTCTCATTGCGCGGCTGGGTCAAGGGCTTGATTCAGAAAGCAGTACTCCTAGACACGGCACACATAGTGAGAAGGTTCCTCTCTCTAGAGCCCTGACCACCGGCAGCTTGGACCTTGTTCCTGATGCCGATGGGCCACTGTTTTGTATATTTTTAATTTTATTTTTAATGATTTTTATAAAAATATTTAAAATGTATTTAATATGTAAAAAAATGAATAAATGAAAATGTTTGGTATTATTGTTTTACTTAAGATTTATTAAATTATTGTATTTATGTAAGTGGGTTTTTACTTTTACACGTCAATCATATTTTAAAAATAAAAACTAGATGAGGTCAACGTTTCCTATCCGACTACTCTGAGAAGAAAGGCCGAAACAAACTCAGAGGTTGTTTGTCTGTTTCAAAGTCTAGACATAATCTTGGTCAGATCATGTGAAGACCATTATGTGTGACAATTGGTGTCTGAAGTGGTGGAACAACACAGATTGAGTGGACCTGTCCAGTCAGTGTATGCATTTGTCAGTAATCGTGCAGCTCAACTTAGAACTTAAGGAGTTCAAATAATAATAATAGGTATACATCATTGACTATAATATTCCTGTAAGCCTTTAAAAGTTTTAGCTATGCTGAGTATGCTTGTAAAATCAGTGAGTTTTTGTTAACTTTGCATCGGGCGCGTTTCAAATTTCTCAATCCCGACGCAACGCCCTAACCTTTCAACTATTTGTTTATTTAATTCAAAATAATAATATTCCAAATTATTATTCTACGAATAATAGTTATTCCTGGAATAAATTACAATAGATCATTTCAAAATAATTAATTATGTGCGAAACATGAACCTAATGGATGGCTTAAATTTCATTAGGTGGTTATTATTACAGCGCAATATATTTCATACAGATAGCGGCAAATGAATTAAAACCTAATTCTGTTTATATTTAGTGTTTATATTGATTAGTCTTTTAACAAAATTCTTAGGATTTAAATACCTACTACAATTTTTCTGTGTAATGTATCTCCGCTCGGTTTCCTGCAAATCTGTGGGAGTGATTTCTTGAAAAGGAACGGAAGTGTGTAACAGGAAGTCGTCATCGCCGTCAATGGTACCAACCCATTTTCCGAGAGGTTGGTACTGTGGCGATGGCGATGGTCAAAGTCAAAGTCAGTCAGTCAGTCAAAGTCAATCAAAGTCAATCAAAGTCAGTCAACGTCAGTCAAAGTCAGTTAAAGTCAGTCAAAGTCAGTCAAAGTCAGTCTAAGTCAATCAAAGTCAGTCAAAGCTAGTTAAAGCTAGTTAAAGCCAGTCAAAGCCAATCAAAGTCATTCAAAATCAGTCAAAGTGAAAGTCAAAAATCAAACTCAAAAAATCTAAGTCACAACCGGCCCTGGCAACATACAGGCAACTGAAGGAACATGGGTGGGTTTTAGTCAGTAAGATTCTGACACGGCCTCCCGCTCCACCCAGAGCGGGAGAAGTTATTTGATAATTTCCCACAAAAAAAAAGTCAAAGTCATGGCGATGGCGATGACGATGGCGTTGGAGATGATGATGATGAAAATTGTTTATATCATTTATAAACATCAGCCAAGATGTCAGATGTTACATACACGTCATATGCGACTACTGGTAAGGCTCGTTTGTTTTTATTATTATTATTTCTAACAAAATTGTCCCAACAAAACACCAAAATGTCTTAACTGAAACCGAACTCAAAACTTCGTACTCAACAACCTGAAAACACCTTCCAATCCCACAAAGGATACAAGCAGAATGGGTACACCGATACCTCCACTATTTTCCTTTAATTCCCTACTAACTCCAATTTAAATTGTAGAATAGATCCCCCTTGAATTGTCGGACTCACAAGTCTGTGGAGCCCAACACAGATCGATTAAGGAAAGTGCAGCACAGGGGTAATATAAACTGCTCAGTGCAAACGAACTTCCGTCTCTGTAAACACAGAGAAACACAGTGCCACAGTGTGTCCTGTTCCAATTCAGTTTCTAGTTCAACCGGGGTCATTAAATAGCTGTAGGAAAACTTTTCTAATTAGGCACTGGGCATTAATCTTCCTGACGTCCCGCGATTCGCTGTGACTGGCACAAGTTGCCAAATTATAGAAATAATTACCACAGTGGAATTTGAATTGACTGTCGAGAGGTGGAACGATTTGGTAGCGTTTGTAGCTTTGATTTGAATTTTGAACTGTTTTCTTTGTATGTTTATCGGATAAGTTAAATTAGGATAAAAACAGTGGCACTCCGGGAGTACTGACATAAGTGAAAACTAAAAAAAATACTTCCAAAACCTTTAAAGTAAAAATACTTGCATAGAACATTGATCCGTAACATATTATAAATAAAAAAACTTTTTACAAAAAAAAACAACCGGCTTCCAAAAAACACTACAAAGAGAAAAATAACTTTAATTTCGGAAGTCGGTGTCTTTGGTTTTGAATTTTCGTTTTTTGCCACCGACTTCCGAAATTAAAGTTATTTTTCTCTTTGTAGTGTTTTTTGGAAGCCGGTTGTTTTTTTTTGTAAAATAAAATATTTTTCACTTTTTAGTTGTGGTACCTACCCCACACAAATTCGAAAACCACTACCTGTTATGTAAATAACAGCTGTGACAGGAACTTATCATATCATCCACATATTCAGTGGGAAAAAAGTACGTATTATTGAAGTTAACTCAAAAAGTATAGAAGCAAAGTTAATAAAATTTATATGAGACCACCTCGAGAGCATACCCTTTCAAACAAAAAAAGAATTTTCTAAATCGGTCCACAATTGACGGAGAAATCGGTGGACATACATAAAAAAAAAACAAACATACGCGACGAACATACAACCTCCTCCTTTTTGGAAGTCGGTTAAAAAGCACAATCGCTTTTACAAAAATCAGGTGTCGGTAACGGTGTCGCGAGTTCAATTGTTTTTTCCTATCTCAAAAATGCCCAACATGCCTAAAGAAGTTTTTACTTCAAAAAATAATAAAGACTGACTGAACTTAATACGGACTGTCTATGACTAAACAGTACTATTTTCTATCGACGTCTGTTGAAATAACATAATATCGATAGAAATCGGAACTAGCTCGCAACCTTTTACGTAGGAGATAGACATAGCAAAATATGTATAAACAAGACACCAATTTCATGGGACTTACTTAACATAATCAATCAATCTCCTACGTAAAAGGTTGCGAGCTAGTTCCGATTACGGCGAAGCAAAAAAGAGGGTTATAAATGATATGGTGGCATTGACGCGAAAACTCATACCATGGATTCAGTACATGATTCTGAACACCCCCTGCGTCGAAATTTTTCATCAGTTATTTTAAAAAAAACCTGCTGTTTTATAGAAAAGTGCAATATATCTACGCGGTCAAAATGTATGCTATAATATTTGTTTTTTGTATCTTGCCATGTTGGGTATCAAATGAAAGGGCTTAATTGACACCTTTCAAACATGTATATGTCGGAGACGGGTATGTGACTCTTTCGTTATTATCAGTGATATTTTAACTACTGTGGGCGTAGTGTGGGTAGTGTTGGTTAATGCGCAATAGAAAAACAGTTTGCAGTTCAGATCACATTATAATTTACTATCAAATTAATCACACTAGCTAAATTATACACACACTGCGTGCTACGGCGTTTATTAATATCACTAATTAACACAATGATTACAAATTACAATTAAACTAACTGAGCAGCACGAATCGAGAACAGTTCCGCGACGTCTTGACTCCGATGCGATCAGAGGCTGAATTCCTCCTCGCCGTGGCCTTAAAACATCACGACTCTGTAGAAGCGCGCGCTTTAGGTGTGGGTAGATCACGTCATGTCACCAGCGGCGCGCTTGCGATTCGTTTCGTGTCCATACCAATGACTGGATCCGACATAATATATATATATTATAACAGCAAAATATTTTATATAAAAATAAAAGTTACAAAACTACAACCCAACCACGACAAAAAGTCAACTAAAAAGGTATAAAAACTAACAAGACATTACAGACAGATAAATTAAAAACCTGGAGTCACATGTGTCAATAAATGAAACAGATTACGTGTGACTCCGAATTTTTAATTTGTCTGTCTGTGATGTCTTGTTTATACCTTTTTAGTTTTAACTTTGTAGTTTGAACTACAGTAGTAAACAGATTAACAAACAAGTGTCTCAGTTAGTGACCTAAATCTAATTTGAACCGTCTATTCTTAAGGCAGCACCATCGATCTCCAGCAAACTAACGTTTCACTGTTAAATGAATACGGTAGGGGGGCATGTATTCTCTATTCCCTGAACGGAGGTATTACATGTGGGTTTTGTGGAAGTTGGATTCTATCTGATGGCAATTATATTGTGTTTGGGGTAAGAAGATAATAAAAATAAAAGTATGAGATAGATTGTGTCCCATAACAACTTTATTACAAAAAAATACAACCGACTTCCAAAAAAAAAAACACCATAAAGTGATAAACAATTTTATTTTGGAAGTCAGTGTCTTTGGTTTTGTATTTTCATTTTTTGCCAACCACCCCACAAATTCGAATACCACTAACTGTTATGTAAATAACATTGACAGGAAGTTATTACAACGTCATCTTTGTGGGAAAAATACGTATTATTGAAGCAAACTCAAAAAGTCCCGAAACAAAGTTAAAAAAAAAATATGGGGCTACCTAGAGAGCATCATCATCTGCCTAGCCTTTTCCCATGTTGGGGTCGGCTTCCAGTCTAACCGGATGCAGCTGAATACCAGTATTTTACGTGGAGCGACTGCCTATCTGACCTCCACAACCTAGTGACTAGGTAACACGATACCCCTTGGTAAGACTGG
Organism: Agrochola lychnidis; assembly: GCA_963680765.1. Lineage (NCBI taxonomy): Eukaryota > Metazoa > Arthropoda > Insecta > Lepidoptera > Noctuidae > Agrochola > Agrochola lychnidis. The sequence goes on from OY796864.1 coordinate 6,058,841, forward strand.
TTGTCAGACTTTTTGGGCTTCTAACTACCCGTAACGACTGTCAAAGATCTACAAATGACAGCCGGGACCAACGGCTTAACGTGCTTTCCGAGGCACGGAGGGGACTTGGTATGTAAAGATGGTCACCCATCCACGGACCAACCGCGGCAAGCGTAGCTTAACCTGATCGATCGACCCGTGCAGCTGTTATTACTTAGCCACAAGCCCCGCTAGGCTACCTAGAGAGCGTTTACCCTTTTAAAGAAAAAAAGAATTTTGTAAATCCGTCTACATAACGATGTTATGCCCAAACATACATAAAAAATATATTAGCATCCAAATTAACCGACTTCAAAAAAAAGGAGGAGGTTCTCTCCTCCTTTTTTTGAAGTCGGTTAAAATAAGGAGGAGTGAAAGCTTGTGGGAGAGATCTCTTCCCAGCAGTGGGACAGTAATGATCGAGACAAAAACAAGCTGTTCTGCACGCGTAGCATGACCACCGTAGAAACGAGTTTTGTCGACGGAAGAATAGACAAAATGACAGATTGTGATTGTTTATCTGTCATTTTGTCTATTCTTCCGTCGACAAAACTCGTTTCTACGGTGGTTATGCTACGCGCTGGTCGATTTTGTTACCGGTACCTAAACGTGTCAATATGTTTTAGTTTTTTTTTTAACCTCAACGGGTAAGCTCTTGGCCTGCATCCCACCTGATATTCAGTGATGATCAGGCAGAAGGTGGAAGCGAGTTTCACCAGGAATCCTCAACTACAGAGGAACTGGCTCTCTCACCTCTAACTGCCGAAATACGACAATACTGTTAACATTGTTGTTATGGCGACAGACTTAGATAAGATGGTGGTAGCTAGCCAGGCGGACTTAGAACAAGCCCTACCACCAACCAAACTGAGCAGAAAATTTTGATAAATAGTTAGACTTAAAAAACCTTTATGTTAGAAGAAATCAGTCGCTTTTAAGTATCTACATCGCCATTTGCGAACTACCATCAAAGACCTGACGTCACATAAAATCCAGTTTACTGCTCGATCGACATATAATATATATAACTTCCCCGACATCAATCGTTAGGCAGTTGCCCGCCAGACACGACACCCGTCTGGTCGGAGGATCCACCCTTTTCTATAGAGGATGAGTGAACTCTCGGTATGTAAAGATGGTCATCCATCTACGGACCGACCCCCTAAGCGTAGCCTTAACCTGATCGATCGACCTGTGCGACTGTTATTACTTAGCCACGAGCCCTTCCCTCCCTCCAACCTATATGAAGACATAATACTGTTACAGTATAACTATTTTCTTAATGTCCCTCGGCAAACTTCGTGTTTTGTCAGTCGTCGGATTTCTATCAGTTGCCCTTTGAACTTGGTGCAGACCGAACGCTCTCAATTGACTTGGAAGTAGTATAGACATGTTAACTTAATGTAATTTATTTTAAAAATGTGAGGAAAGCGGCTAAAGACGCAGGCACGAAAATGGTTTTACCGCTCTATATAGTTCACACGAAAATCAAAACAAAACAACAATAACAACTTAGATCTGAATTCAAATTTTTATACACGATAAATCTAATAATTGATAGACATGGAAATTTGCATTCGTTTGTATTCGGAAATGCGATGATTTCCGAGTGACATTAAGAAAATAGTCAGACTGTACTTTTTATCAACGATATGTAATAAGTTCCGTAGTAAGTTACGTTGAAAAACAACGTACGTCGCATTAGAAGCAGGTACAAATAACACGTGCTGTTTGTTTACTTTGTAAACGTAAACGTGTTAGTAATGGGATATTATATTTTAAACGACTACCGTGTTGGGTGTATTTGTTCTAAACATGGCCATGTTTTAACAAAACCATGGGAATTGATTCTTTAGCAAATTGACTTCCAACTTAAATTATCCGTATATTCGAATCACAACTGTCATCCTTTGACTGTTGTATGATCATCCTTAATCCTTAATATTAAAAATGCGAAAGTAAGTTTGTTTGTTACGCCTTCACGCTAAAACGGCTGAACGAATTTGAATGAAATTTGGCACATATATAGATGATGCGCTGAAAAAGAACATAGGATACTTTTTTTTTCCCACGGGATCGAGACTTATGCGGGTGAACGCAGCTAGTAACTTATACGCAAAAGTGAGCTTGTTTATTTATTACTTTGTTACACTTTCACGATAAAACGGCTGAACAGATTTGGATAAAATTTGGCACATGGATAGACTATGACCTGGATTATGACATAAGATACTTTTTATCCCGATACTCCCTCAGTATCGGAACTTATGCGGATGAAACTGCGGGGCGCAGCTAGTATGGCTATAAAACGACAAATAGCCATAGGTATGGTGTTAATTTGACTAACAATTATTTTTCTTGATTGTGCATGGTAGATGTATCTATGTGTATGGAGCTATGTTGTAGCCGAGAGCGGATCATGTTTAATTATTTCCGTATTTGTAAAACATTTCTAACGAGAATTCTGAAAGTACCTCATTGGTCTAATGGTTACAGGTGCTGGTGTGAGTGTGGTCCTAGGTTGGACCGTGTTGTAAAATTTTTCTATTATGAAATTCTCAGTAGCAGCCCTGAGTCTGGATTTGTGCTCGTTGGCAAGAGGCTCACCCCCTTATTATTATTAATTTTTATTTCGGAACTGAGTCCATAGTGTGTCAGTAACATAACATGATCATCATCATCATTTCAGGCGAAAAACGTCCACTGCTGGACATAGGTCTCCCCCAAGCACCTCCACTTCGACCGATTCTGTGCTTTCCGCATCCAGCGGATTCCTGCGGCCTTCACAAGGTCATCGGTCCATCTTGTGTGAGGCCTTCCAACGCTACGTCTTCCGGTACGCGGTCGCCACTCCAGAACATAATATAAAAATAACTTATTATCTTGTGTTAGTACCAATCACCCTCTGTACAAACTGCTTTACAATTGGAGAGCTGAAGCTCTTCGCTACAGTTCTTAGGATGCTGTTGTGACTGTCTCTCACTCTTCTCAGTAGAGAAGCAGTTTTCTTGCGAACAATCGAATGAAAACCGTCAGCTTGCGGAAATATTTCCGACGAGCTGCAGTAGCGAGGAAGTCCCAACAACATCCTGATACCATTGTTGTACTGGATGTGCAGTACATCCAGCGATCTTTTGGTGTAATTGACCCATAGATTGTTCGTGTACAGACTGGCAATAAGCTTTGAAAATAGTGAAATTATACACTTATAGTTCATTTTTAATCCCAGAGACTAATTTGACAGGTGCAAATGTCAAACTCCAAATTGAAAAAAAGCAAACAACAATCACTTGAAATGTCAAATTAATCTCCGAGATTAAAAACGAACTTTATGATTTAACCTGTCAAAACTTGACAAATGAGATACAACTTAATTAATTTTCTATTTTTACTTTACTCCTGGGAGTTCCACGTGCAGATTTAGATTGTATATACTTGGTAAAAACAATCAAGCTTCCGTGAAATTAAATTATAAGTCTTCGTCTTTATGAAATAGAAAATATAAATAGGTATAATTATTTTAAACCGTTTCTTAATGTCAAGAATTTAAGAATAAACAGATTTTACTACTTACAGGCTTAACATTGTTTCTGTGAAGGAAACTCCAATTAGTGTTAGTGGGAACTAATTAGCTCTCTACAACAATGTTAGAAGAGTTTTCTTCGATTAAAGTGTTTCCTTGAAAACTCCGAATATGTTTTATTTTTTATTTTATTTATTTATTTAACACTCATTCAAAATTACAATTAGAAGGTATCGTTGGTCCCAAACTAGGCACAGCCTGTATCTTGGGCACCGTTAAATATGTACAATATTTTGATAATTTTTAAATAAAATAAAATTTGAAATTGGCTAAAGTTAAGCAAATTAGCCTCATCGAGACTAAAACTAAATATACAAACAAATTAATTATAAGTGATTAATAAAAAACTAAAATTAAATCTTATACTAAAATTATAATACAAAATTTGGTATAATTTCGGTTTATGCTGCTGTTCTGTATTATGCGAGTGAGTGTGTATGTGTGTGTGTGAGTGAGAGTGTAGATACGGGTGTTTGTGTCGGTGCAGTGTGAGTTGATTTTATTTCGTTATGCTTATGATTATTTCAATAGAGGTGTATGATTGTTCCAAGAGGATGTTACACATGTTTGAAAATATGGGCGTTAAATCAAATAGGTACAAAGATGGACCTACAGGGTCTGTCAGAAATTTCCACAATTGATTTTTAGTATAAAAACATATATATGTCGGAAATACGTCATCATTTGACTAATCGGAGCGCCAGCGCCGCCTAGTGGCGCTTGTCAGAGTCTACAACATAACGCTCCTCGGACCGGCTAGAGCTGAGCAGAGTTTATGGATTGCAGTCAAGCAGTGAAGACGTTTAGAAACTGTCACGTGTTCCGAATAGTCGTGTCGTGTACCAACAGTGTGTGAATTGCTAGTGTGATTCATTTGATAGTAAATTGTAATGTGATCTGAACTGTACACGATTTTTCTATTGCGCAATAACCAACACAACAGTAGTTAAAATGTGGATGATAATAACGAAACAGATACCCTCCTCCGTCATATTTATATATGACGGAGGAGTAGGTACACGATACGACTATTCAGAATTCGCGACAGTTTCTAAACGTGTTCACTACTTGACCGCCACCGATGAACTGTGCTCATCTCCGGCCAGTTTGAGGAGCGTTATGTCGTAGATTCTGTCAATCACCCCCAGGTGGTGCTGGCGCTTCCATTAGTCAAATCATGACGTATTTCCGAAATATTTATACACTAGCTTCTGCCCGCGACTTCGTTCGCGTGGAAGTCGTAAGACATCACAATATACTTACTACAATAATAGACACATTTTTATAAAACTTCCCTGTATACTACGTTTGTATTTTTATTCTCAGCAGCCAAAATATACAGAGAGTCAGGAATGGTGACTCGGAAGCAAGCGACGTAACAGTTGTCCGTGTGAGAAACAGCTTGTCTTGAGGTTGACACCCGCAGCCTTCAGCCATCGGTGTCGGCCCCTGTGACTTGTTGATCGCAAAGCATACGCTCACAGGGAACTGCACGCGCTTAAACTGGTAATGTTGGGGAATTAGTGGTATACGCGCTATAAACACTGTCTCGCCATCGCCACAACCTGTTAGAATTTCCGTCTCGATGACGTTTCTCTGTAAAGACATGACTTTGAGCCGGTTTCCGTTACACAGATATACAACCGGAAAAGATACTTGCCATTTGCGAATTGAGAAATTCTACGGGGTAATATGTGGCATTAATGGAGGTGTATATCACTTCACTCCCTTCAATTTGTGAGAGAATACTGTGGTTGTCACTCTGTCAGGTTAAGCTACGCTTGCCGGGGTTGATCCGTGGATGGATGACCATTTCTACATACCGAGACTCCTCCATGCCTCGGAAAGCACGTTGAGCCGTTGGTCCCGGCTGTCATTCGTGGATTTTTGACAGTCGTTACGGGTCGTCAGAAGCCCGAAAGTCTTACAACCAGTCTTACCAAGGGTATCGTATTACTTAGTTACTGGGTTGTGGAGGTCAGATAGGCAGTCGCTCCATGTAAAATACTGGTATTCAGCTGCATCCGGTTAGACTGGAAGCCGACCCCAACATAGTTGGGAAAAGGCTAGGCAGATTGATTGATTGACTGTGGTTGATCGCTGCAGCTTGATCATTTTCGAAGTTAAAATGGAAACACACCCAAGAATTCTCTTGGTACGGTATTTGACTGATGTCCTCGTATATCAGAACGAATAAGATCTTCTAAAGTGGGATCTACTCTACCAAGAGTCTCTGATAGAGTGCCTTCACCAACTTTTAGAAGAACATCGGAGAATTCTTGAGCATTTGAATTCACGCCAAACCGAGCTCGTATGATGATGGTCAAGCGCAGTTTATGAACTCTCGACCATAGAGTCGACCTTTTCAACGAAGTATTCACTTTGTTTGTCAGAACTGTGACACCACCTATCATATCTTGGTTCCTGCGGATGTCCTCCAGGGTTCTGTTTACAGCTTCCACTGCTTTTCTATTTGCCATAATGCATTCATACTATATGATGAAGCGCAATCCCTCTGCACACATCTCTTGTTCTGTTGCGTGACACCCCACAAACAGGCGTTTCGTTGCTCTCTAGATCGATGGGAATCTTAAACATGGCGTGCGCTGTTTTGTCACCAGGAAGCAGTGTGGCAGCAATTCCAGAAGATCCACACATATACATATTTTAAAATCGCTGGTACAAATCTGCTGTCAAAATCTGTAAAAATCATTTTTTTATTCCTACAGTTTTTAACTCTAAAATGATTAGAATACAACCTTGAATGTTTTGTGACTGTGAAGTACTTGTGACGTAGTAGGTTCCCATAGCTTACGAAGTTTTCCTTTTTTTGTGAATTAATACATTAATAAAAATATCGTTTTACAAAATGTAAAAAAAGAGTTTAAAAAAAACAGATGGAAATCGACCTTTCTACCCCAGGACTTCGAATCATTCGTCCAACCGCTTACTTATTCGCTTTGTTGAAAGTTAGCTAAAATAGCCGTTCCTATATAATTATGTCATGATTGACTGCATAGTTCCATAAATGTATAGCTTGATGATAATCATTTAAAAAGTTAAATCGGTAACTATTTACAATATCCTAACCTTTTGGCGCGTCCTTTTACAATTTGCAGAGAAAAATAAGAAAATAATGTAATATTGCTCATCCCCATAGCAAATAGCGTGATAGTCTATACCCTACAATTGGTACAGACAAACATTCTAAAACTATATTTTCCGCATCAGAATCGATCCCAGACCTCGTAGCAATAACTTCCTTTCAAAAATTTAACTTCGCTACGATTTTATTATAATATATTATAGGGACATAACCAAAAAAAAAAAATCGTGTAACAAAATGTGAAAAAAAAAGAAAAACAAAAACCGTAGTTGGGAATCGAACTTACAACCCCATGTTTGCAACGCAATCGGCCAACCGCTGAGTTAATTGCTTCGTTGAAATTTATCTTAAATAGCCGTTCCTATATATTTCATGATTGACTGCTCAGTTCCATAAAGATATAGCGTGATGATAATCATTCTAAAAGTTAAATCGATAACCATCACAATATCCTAAAATTTTGGCGCGTTTTTTCCAAAAAATACGAACATAATATAATATTGTTCGTCCCCCATAGTAAATAGCGTGATAGTTTATACCCTACAGTTTGACCAGACTTAAAGAGAACACCTATGCAAAATTTGAACAGAATCTATCCGGTAGAATTTGCGTCATGCTAGAACATAAAAATACGACATAATGTAATATTGCTCATCCCCCATAGCAAATAGCGTGATAATTTATACCCTATAACTTGACCAGACACACAGGGAATATCTATGCAAAATTTTAACAGAATCTGTCCAGTAGAATTTGCGCCATGCTGGAACATACATACAGACAAACGACAAACAGACAAAAATTCTAAAAAATATATTTTCGGCATTAGAATCGATCCTACACCTCATAGCAATTACTTTTTTTCAAAAATATTCAATGTACAGTTTTGACTTCGCTACGAAGTCAAAGTCAAAGTCAAAGTCAAAGTCAAATCATTTATTTCAAATAGGCCCATGTATGGCACTTTTGAACGTCAAAAATTACAAAATAATAAAATTGATTCTAGTCGCCCCTTCCAAAAGGTAGTTTTCGTATGGAGAAGAATGGGCAAGAAACTCCACCGTTACTCTTTTAAAATGTTTTACAATATTGTTTGTATATCTACGTACATTTGTTAAATAATTATTATATGTGAAGACGATGCACCTAGAATAAAATTACTATACCACAATAGGTAAAAAAATTAAAAATGAAGCAACGATAGATAATTTAATTTGTGACAGATACATGGTTCTCACATATTTACAAACATTGTAAAAGTAGACGATTTTCCTAAAATGTTACAATTAATAAGTCAGTGTGTAAGGAAGTAATCACAGAATGTAAAATCAATGTCATACTTAAAACACAAAGTAATAAATTTTACAATTAAATTAGCAACCAGTTTGATTTTGTCTTGATTCTAAATTGTCCTATGGAGCAGGACCAGCATGTTTCCAAGCACTCTTATCTTGGATAAAATCCTCTAATTTGTAATATGCTTGTTTACAAAGTGTACTTTTTATATGAGTTTTAAATTTTCTTTCATTTAATTGCAATATTACGATTTTATTATATGTATAGATACACCAAAATCAATCAATCAACGCAGCCTATACTGGACATAGGCCACTCCCAGGCTGCACCACAACACCCTGTCCTCCGCCTTCCACATCCAACCTGTCCAAGCTACCTTTCTTAAGGTCGTCGGTGCATCTTACTGGGGGCCGTACCTAAACATGATAATTAATCAGTTTAATGGTTCGAATTCGAACTTCGTTTTTTTTTCTTATCCATTATTGTCCCACTGCTGGGCAAAGGCCTCCCTACTCTCTTTCCACCTCTCTCTATCCAGAGCTTCCAAGGACCAATCTTTCTAAAAGGAGTCCAGCTCATCCCCTCATCTCCGTCTGGGCCTGCCGCGATGTCGTTTGCCATTAAGCGGGACCCACAGGGTCGTAAGTTTGGCCCATTGATCGTATGACATGCGGCAGATGTGTCCAGTCCAATTCCATTTAAGCGTGGCAGCTTTTCGAGTGACATCAGTTAGTTTAGTGATGGAACGGATTGTTGTATTCTTAACCCACAAGTTTAATACTAAGAATACTCTGTTCCATAGCTCTGGCAAACCCCGAGCGTGGACCTCTGCTGAATTGTCAAAGACCATGTTTGAGAACCATACGTGATACTAATACGGATACGGATGGGAAGAATACACTTCCTTCTTTTACCCATGTTTAATTTTTTTTATGCCTAAACGTGCTTTTATTCACTCTTAAGATCCATCATATGTAGCAGTGTAGCATCGTATCCGTGACATCACTGCGGGCCCTATCAGAATACCAGCACTGCTTCATTTATTTTTTTCTTAAACGTCGCAGCATATGCTGAGATAGGAGCCTTTTGGCTTCGTACAGGACTTTCTGCATTTATTTTAATTGTTTTTATTTTGTTAATTTTTTTATTAATGTTTTAATGAGTGTGTTTTAGTTTAATTTGTGATTTCCTGTGCGAGTTTCAATAAATACTTTTTCTTTCTTTCTTTTCTTTCAGTCCATTCCAAGCCTTATATAAATCAATATGTAAGGTCAACGCCCTTTCACATGTTCTTTTGTGTAAGGGCCTAAACACATTTGTACAGAAAGGCCCGCATCGTAGAATGGTTACCTCGTGGGTAAATATAATCAAGAAAATGCACATTTCAGTCAAGAGTCTGTTAAAATGCTTTATTTCACTGTTTCATTACAAATGTGAATATTCCAGATACAAGATTAGTCTTAATATTATAATGTTTAAGAAGTAAAAACAGTTGTTCAAAAATAAAAATAAAATGCTTAGAGAAATACATATTAATTAAGCTATAACACATTGCCAACAGTGCCGTACCCTACAGATATAGGTACGAACCAGGCTTACATATTGCAAGCTAATTCCAACGTTTATCGATTATGCGATTTTCCTTTGTGACTGGCTTATACCCGTATTAATACAAAATGCATTTGACAAGCTTTTACAATACCGTACGGACTAGACTCCTGCCTTCTAATTGGTAATGGTATTTTTAATAAAATATGATGAAACTATACAAAGAATTAAACAGTAGGCCATTGATTGTTTTTTATTTATCAGAGGTTTTAATATGTTCCATGAAAGCGAACAAGACGGGTGATATCTCCGATAAGAGTAACTACTGTCCCATTTCATTTGCAACTATAATTGCAAAAGTGTTGGAGGGTGTGCTTGATAAGATAAGATAAGATAAGATCATTTATTTGTCCAAAACATAAGTATACATGGCACGCAAGATGTTACATAAGATTATAGCACAGTCATGTTTTGCCTTAACGGCGTACAAATATAAACACGTTGGTTATTTTTATTAATTAAACATCAAATAGTTATAAATTTGTCCATTATTCAAAGCAATTAACATTTATTAAATTAAAACTTAATCAATCAAATTATAATAAATATACTGCAGAATAGTGTCATCAACTCGTCATAGAAATTTATAATAAAACTAGCGGACCTGACAGACGTTGTCCTGACCGAATACCGCCACCTATCGGGTCCGATTGTGAATCTAAACCATTCCCAGATCCCCTTGAACACACACAAAAAATTTCATCAAAATCGGTCCAGTCGTTTGAGAGAAGTTCAGTGACATACACACTCACAGAAGAATTATATATATAAAAGATAAAATTAGCCAGTCAAAAGTCAGAGTAATTAGGAATAAAAATCTACACATCGTCGACCGTAAGTTTAATTGAGGTAAGGGACAAAATACGATTTTTCAGGAGAGGCCGACAAAGTTTTTTTTTTCGGACTAAATCGCCCATAACTTTTTTCTTATTAACCTTTTTCGGGTCTGTTTTTCTTAAGTTAGAATTTTTTCATATTCACCATTCGATAGAGCGAAAAATTCTGAACAAAACTGTATACTCAACTCATTTTGGGTATTTTGTCCCTTACCACAATTGAACCTACGGTCGACGATATTATGTCACACAAGTCAGATTAATAAAATACTACTACTTGTTTAAGTGATTATATACATCTTCATGATGCGCAGTTCGGGTTTCGTCCCGGACTTTGAACTGAAAGCGCTATTTTGAGTTTCAAGCATACAGTTCAATATTAAATAGATCGCAGGACACCGGTGTACTTCTGTTTTCTCGATCTTTCCAGGGCCTTCGATCTTGTTTCGTATGATGTGCTCTGGGAAACGATGGTAAGCAGGGGTATACCCGCGGAAATATGTGGACTATTGCAGCATTGGTATGGTAATCAGACCAAACATGCGAAGTGGGACGGTTCGCTCTCCGAACCGTTTAGGTTAGACTGTGGGGTGAGACACGGAGGTCCGACGTCTACGAAAAACATTTGATTTTTCTAAAACATTGACCTCATTTTTACTTTGACAACTTTTCTCTCCAGCACGCGTAGTGTAACCACCGTAGAAACTAGTTTTGTCGACGGAAGAATAGACAAAATGACAGATAATAATCACAATCTGTCACTTTGTCTATTCTTTCGTCGATTAAACCCATTTCTACGGCGGTCATACTCCGCGTGTTGTTTTAGGTTATATTTTAAGCTGCCGTCAGCCTTTAAAATCACCTGTACATTAAAATTTTATACAGGAACACAAAATTACAAATGCAAGTGTTGAACTTACTGTTTTAAATGAAACACTCAATGTATAAATAATCAAATATATTTTAAATACTTCCACTTGGAGCACTTTACACTTCGAAAGCTGAACGATAACTGACTAGCATTTCTGGTACGACACAAAACTATGTATTATGGTAAAGCAGTACGGAGCATCAAGCGCCATCTGTTGACGGACGTTATAATTTATGCACTGCTTTACCTTAGTAAGTTAAATACATTAATCTGAATAATTTTCTAAACAATATAATTATTTATGTAAGACAGCATTTATAAAATATGAATTAAGGTAAAGCGTAATTTACTATAGCGTATTTATTTATATCATTACTTATTAACGAGTGGTCTTACACAAGCCTGAATTTAATTGCAATTCAAGTTGTATCAAACGAATCTCGTTTATTCAAATGTAAGCGCTTCGTTGCAAAGGCCAGTAACAGCAGAGAATCTAAAAATATACGTTGCAAAACTAGGGAGTATTTCCACGATAAAATGTTTTGTGAGAAACAAATTGTTTGTACGTATTTTGTATGAACAATTTAGTATTGTGATTTTTGTCAAGGTTTCTGCAGGGTATTGGCAACAACATGGTTTTTATGCTAGTATTTATGGCTGTTACCACAGTTACAAATAAACCACTTTACAAATTCAACAGTAAAATAAATATTGTATTTAGCACGCTAAGGAAACTTTGTCCTATTTTACAAGATCTATACTCCGTTTGAAATAAGATTAGACATTTAAACAAACCTTTTTTACAGTCCGTTCAACCGATTTTGACTTCTATTGCGTAGGCATAAGGATGGCATTAAAAGCAAAAAAAGTGGTTACAAACCAACTGTTTACTGCAGCTGCCATTTGTCATGCTACCCACGCAATAGAAGTCAAAATCGGTTGAACGGACTGTAAAAAAGGTTTAGTTAAAAGTCTAATCTTATTTCAAATGGAGTATACGTACGGACGGTATTTTTTTGTGACGTAAATTGTTATTTCTTGGTTTAGGAATCCTTAGCAAAGGCTCGCCAGGGAATAAATCAAATTATTAGTAGAATTATTATACTATTTTATGTGATCTGAGAATGATTAGGGAGAAAAATTATTTCTCAAAAACTATCCCAAATGTAAAAAGTGCTTATTGACAAATATTCCAACAAAAACTTCTGAGGAACAAAGTCACTGCTCTGTCCTGCACCAAAGTGCTCAAATCTGGTTATATTTGAATAATACCGCGCTCAACGTCATGGGAAGTTTGCCAGAAAATGCTTATTTATGAAAATTGTTTCTCACTTAATGCACACTTTATTGAATTAAAGCTTGAACTATTAGACTTTAGCATAGGTTTTTGGTGGAAATTCTCGCTCTTTTGGTTTAAGAGACTTTTGCCTGACTTTTAGACAACGGTTTTTGTTTTCGATTTTTTTAATTATAAATTTTGACATTACATTTTATCAATATTTTGTGTATGTTGATGATTCTTCTTGTCACTATTGTTTACATAGCCGTAGCTAAAAAGTGAAAAATAAAAACTTTTTTATAAAAAAAAAACAAACAAGTCGGTGGCAAAAAACTAAAATACTTATCCAAAGAAACCGAATTTCGAAATTAAAGTAATTTTTCACTTTGTGGTGTTTTTTTTTTTTTTTTGTAAAAAGTTTTAATTAATTAAATTTCTTTGTTAATCAACCCCAGTAACAAGTTTCTTTATAGCTATAATAATTTCGTATTCTAACATTTCTAACATTTACTTACTCACCAAACTTTAATTAAACTATAAACATTTGAACAAAGTTACGTAACAAAAACAAACAGCATTTTTTGCTCAGTTTTTGCCCAAGATTAACATGAAACTTATTTCGTTTATTATAAATGAAATACTAACTAAATAACTTTGTAGACGGTCGTTATAACCACTTTGCCGTTTTCAGCAAGAAACTGAAAGCACACTTGCCGAATATAAACGCTCAGTACGAAGTTTAAGTGTGGAAACATACGGGAGATGACGTTTGGTGCGGGCGCGTTTGAGTTTGGTAAATCAGAGTTGGCAAAATACCTAACACACCTGGCTCATCTGGCTCCATTTATCGCCCTTTCGTTATTTCGATATTAACGTATTATTATTATTCTTTATTTATCGGACAACAACGATCCAGCGTGTTAGTAAACAATAAAAAAACTTGAAGGCGCAAGAGGTCCTTCATCAGAACTCATCTCGCAGGGCGTGGATATAAGGCGGTGAATAAAACCGAATACCCTCAAAAATCAACTATTGTAATGCTTTTCTTGAATAATCACAGTATCACTAAAATTAAACTTCTAATAATAAAACAATAGTCTCTAGTCTTTAAATCTTCACAAAACTTATTAAAAATAACTTTGATCGAGTCAATGGAAAGCGAGTCGTCGCAGACGTGGTGCGCTGGCGCCGTTCCGTTCAACAGTCCTCAAAAGATGGCCGCCCCGCTACCATCGACACGACGCTCCGCTAGAGTGGCTTTGACAGCGATCATAAAGCCACTCTTGACGTTGACATTTCGATTTCGATGTCGACGCGCCGTCAAACTTATTACTAGTGTTACTAGTTACAGTACAATAGAGAGAAGAAGATATAATAATTATTAGTATTGTGAAAAGGACACCCCAAATTAATGTTTAGTGATTGTCCTTCTCACAAATCTTTTGATAATCGAAGAGTCGATACTCTCCGCTAAAGTTTTTAAAATGCTGTTGCCACTCGCCCGCAACCTTGACAAAAGCGACGCAGTTTTCTTGTGAATGACGGCATGGAAGCCGTCAGTTCGGTTTTGCACAAAAATAGTAGACGCGCTGCACCATCGTGGCAGTCCCAACAGCATCCTAAAAATATTATTATATTAAGTCATCCAGCGTTCTTTTGGTATAGTTGACCCGAAGATTTCACGTGTAAAAGCACTGGCAATATGCCTTAAAAAGTGTTACTTTCATAAGTATGTTACACCGAGCGAATCTTCTGGCCAACATAAACTCCATTATTTTCTCTACATCTGTTCATCAATTTTTTTATATTTCTATAGTACAGTCATTTAAATAATATTTACCAATAACTGTCGTTATTTTGCCGTAATTTGTCTAATGCTGTAATTCTTGACTTTATGCAAACCGATACGTCTTTTTATGTCGAGTAATTGCTAGCATTCATTGGAACTGAATCATCTTTAAATGAAGATTTAATACAACTAGCTAACTTTTAAATTGTCCTCGTGCGATGACTTGTGGAATGACATACCTTTTCGATGCACAGCGATAAAATATACATCAAAATAATAATATTATGTAAATCGCTTACGCTAAACCTCCAGTGATTGACATAACCGCCGCGTCCCCGTCCCTCTGCCTCCCCCGTATATCCCTCACTAAGAGGTCTGCACTGAACTACTCCTCCACATTTGTATAATGCGGACATTCGTTTATACAGTACGTGGATCATTTACAATCGCCTCGTATACAGGGTGCCGTGATATTGTTTACTTTAAGAGTAGGTAATTCTTTTTTCTTGAGTTGAAGAGATTTCTTAATGAGACGTGGATATTTCCTTTCTTTGCAATATTATTTATGAATTTTATAATTTTTTATTTGTATGAAGTATTTCTATCATTATCATCATGATTTCAGTCCAGAATCACCTACTGTTGGGTATGGGCCTTCCCTTTCTTCTGCCATACTTTCCGGTAACGTGCACCCCTCATCCAGGAGTTCCCGCGACTTTGACGAAACCGCACTGTTTCTAACCAGAAAGTAATTGAATGAATAATTTGCTTATAAGAGAAAAAGTTGAAACGTCATTTGGTACCCCGTTATTCATAGACATTGCTTAAATTTAAATAATGATTAGCGACTGTTTAACCATACATTTTTGAAGTTTAAGCGCCTGTTAACTTTAATCATCGCTTATGAATAAGCCCCGTGAACTCCAAACATGAACCCAGCAACATTGCATGCTTCCAAAAAACGGTATATAAGTATCTAGTTTGCTCCCTGGATAAATCCTTTCACAAGGAGCTCAACAATGTATTATATATATTCACGTTCTGGAAAACAGCTCTAATGATTTCGATGAAAGTTGCAATATAGGGGTTTACGAGGACGAAAAATCGATCTAGCTAGGTTATCTGGGAAAATACGTTTTCTCCGTATTTTCAACCGAGCAGAGCTCGGTCGCCCAAAGTTTAGAACAGGATGGCATGCCTTAGAATAATGACAAGGCAGCACGAAATTAGTAAGTACCTTATAACATGGCAGGATGGAATTAGTACTTAGATCAGTATGAACTTTCCTACACTATTAAATGAGCATTCTCTATTTTCACCAGAGCAGAGCTCGGTCGCTCAGGTACTGTCTATTAAAGTTTGCACTTCCACTATCATTACCAGTAATTATCTACCAAATGATAATTACTCATTTCATTTTGTCTGGACTACAAAAATAAACTCCGAACCATTTTAAATGGTAACTAAATATAAAATTATTAGTTCCTCCACATCGACCGCAAAACGTATTTTAGTTTCAAATTACCCATAATTTACAATATTAAGTTGCATTAATTATGTCAATAACAAAACAAATATCCGATATCCTACCGAAATAACATAAAAAGTAGCAGGATTCACATTTGATTTGTAATCTAATAATATTAAGTTATTTACGGGCCGCAGGGCAATAAGTTCTTGTTTCCGATGAAATGTTGCCCGAGGACTGAGATTGTGTATGGTGCAAGGTTGGAATGACTTTGTTGGGGCTATATTTTGGGATGGTATATTATTTTTTCTCTATAAGGATAAAATGATTTTAAAATTAGACAGGCAGAATGAATCTGGTGAAAAAGCATTTTTTTAGTTAAGTACTTAAATTATACTAATAAAAACTGGGTTGTGGAGGTAAGAAATAACTGGTATTCAGCTGCATCCAGTTAGACTGAAAGCTGATTAAAAAAACAGTGGTACTCCGGAAGTGCCGAATCTTGAAAAAAAATCGGCACCGCGGCAATCAACGCGTTGATATCTTTTACTTCACGGTGTCGGTAAACTCGGTAACAGTGTCGCAAAATCAATGGTTTAGTCCCATCTCATAAATGACGCGCCTAAAGAGGATTTCACTTAAAAAAAAAGTCGCCTGAAAAGGCTAGCCAGATTATAATTAGTCAAGTATGTTTAATGATCCGCTAAATTAACGTTCTAAAATTTTGTCACAGCTATTTGTTACTAGTTACTATTTATTCTATTGAAAATTTGGTACAAATCAGGCTTTTGTTGTCAGGCAATTAAGGAGTCACTGTCTGCTAGACACCACCACCAGATTGCTAAAACAAAATAAACGGATTTGATTAGATCTTGAAATCTACAATACACTTACAGTTTCCCCCAAAACAAAACCGGATCTTAAGCTCGTAACTTACACCTCAATGTTGCACAGGGGAAAATTTATTCATGGAATTCAATTTACTTCAGGTGTGGCTTGACCCTTAACGGGGAATAAACGGGCCTTATTATGAGTGACTTTCGCTTTTGTTTCTTTTTTTTTCGTTCCCCTGAATTCCAGGGTAAGGTTTTTTTTCGGTACCCGTGGTAAATTGCGCGGATAGATTTCAATTTGTTGAATTTGGATTCGTATAATTTGTTTGGTCGTTTTAGGTTCTTTGTGATTTTCAAAATGGGTTTTTATTGTGCATATCAGAGAGTTAGTGATGTTCCTTGTTTGGCTTCTAATTCAGTTTTATTGAAAACCTTCACATTCAATGCAATTTCAAGTTCTTACTTAATAACTATCAGGAAAATAACAATACCTTTCTTTTTGCATGTAGATATTTATTTATTTTGCAGGGCCTCAAAAAATTACAATAGACATGGATATAATTTAGCAGCTTGTACCGCTTAGCTATTTCTAAAGAGCCATAAAAAGAGAGCTGAGCGCAGAAAAAGTCTGCGGTTAGCGCTCGGTGTGGCAACACGCCATGTTCGGGTTCGCAACAAGTCCATTGTCATCCTGAGGATGCCTCGTTGAGAGGTGATGCATGGTGGTGCATGTCGATTACTTTCAGGAGTTTTTTATGGCTCTTTTAGAAATAGTTAAGCGGAACAGGTTACTAAATATATCCACTATCCACGTCTATTGTATTTAATTAATCATCTTGTAGGGTCTCATTAAATAATTATGAAGACTTGAAATGGGACAATAAAATACTCCTAAAATCAACACCGTTTAACTTCCCAAAATACTAAAAACCGACTAAATCATCCCGTTTTTCCTGCATTTAGTTGAGCTTGCCAACTAAACGATTTCCTCAGTAACCAACTCCAAGAGTTTCCTCATATATTTGTGTTTTTGCCTACACTTTGTCTGCATTATGCTAATCTAACTGGAATTACTAATTGCCGCGAAAACTTTGAGCTGCTCGCGATGACAGCAAAAACCGGAAGTGGTTTTGTGTCATTATTACTTGCATGTTTATAACAGAAATATATTACCTCGTAAACGTCGACCGTTTAGCGTAAACTTTCGCCACAGTTAAAGGAAATTATATTTGAGGAATGTTAGTATGATTTGAATATTTAGGGAGTTAGAATTCTATTTTCAAATTCGTGTTTTGCTGTTGAGAATCGGTACGATCAGCAGCTAAAATAATAGATAAACCTATACTGCATTTGAAATAAGATTAGACATTTAAACAAACCTTTTTTACAGTCCGATCAACTGATTTTGACTTCTATACCGCTACGCATAAGGATGGCATTAAAAGCAAAAAAGTGGTAACAATAACAACTGTTTACTGCAGCTGCCATTTGTCATGCTACCAACGCAATAGAAGTCAAAATTGGTTGAACGGACTGTAAAAAGGTTTATTTAAATGTCTAATCTTATTTCAAATGGAGTATAGTCGTTTAGAGCTGAATAGTTATTGTGCTATGAAAATAGATTCAAACGAATACTTTGTCTGTAGACTGCACGCAAAACAAGTTTGCGCGCGGCTGAAATTGGAATTAATTGTATCATAAATAGTAAATCTTGTTGTTTATGTAAGGTGAAATTAAGTATGGAATTATTTAATATTATTAAATTATTAATATAGATTTAATATTTTAAATATTACAGTATAGAATTAAGCACGCCAGCGCCACCAGTCGACTCTACTAAAAAAAGTTTATATATCACTTCTATCAAAATAAATTATAATATCTGGTAATCCAAGCATTGAACATTTGTACAGGCGAAAAAACAAGTTACCAATTTTTTTATGGCAGTTAACTGCAGAATAAATACTGTTAGTAAATCTATTTATCTATTAACATGCCTGTAAAAATCAAATCAAATAATCTGACAACAGGCTAAGCATTGTTTTTACTCTGGTTTCATAAATAAAGCACGGATTTCTAGTCAAAAACATACGACAGAGTAGATATCTACTATCAGAATACTATCGGGCGACGCTTCACCGACAAACATGTAATAAAGTGTAGTCCGCGACAGATGCGCGTACGAATTCAAATAACAGAGCTCCACGTCAAAATAATATGTATTTTTCCAATAACATTCTGATTTTGGCAGAAAATTGTATGTATTTAAGCATGATGTCGAAAGGTTCTGGAGTGGCGACCACGTACCGGAAGACGTAGCATTGGAAGGCCTCCCACAAGATGGACCGATGACCTTGTGAAGGCCGCAGAAATCCGTTGGATGCGGAAAGCACAGAATCGGTCGAAGTGGCGGTGCTTGGGGGAGGCCTATATCCAGCAGTGGACGTCTTTCGGCTGAAATGATGATGATGAAGCATGATGTGCAGGAAAAGAGCCGTCATGATTCAAGGAATTTGAGGCCCTGATTAGTAGATCACCAACCCCACACGATCAATCGCAATCTGTTTTATTTTGACAGTTCAACAATCTTCACTGCGTTATTTACGTTGTTGAGCAGACAAATTTTTCGAACATATGAAGTAATGTATTAGCAATATCCTTCAAAATTTTTGTGATTGATCGTGTGTTACGCAATTAGGGTGCTGGATCACCAAATAGGCAAATGATTTTCTTATTATATCTTTTAATCCATGCATCATGCATGTTCGTGAACGGGGGCTGTCAGTAGAGACTGGTCATCTCTTAGTTGCCCCGGCTTATTTTAATTAAATTTTTGAATTGTTTTATACCTATGTTTTATTTCGGACGCTTTTAACGTTCTGCATCGTTCTCACATGTATAACTTCAACATGAATGATGTAACCATATTATGATTTAAGAGTCTCCTTGGAGTTTCTTGCCCGATCTTCTCCATAGTTACCTACTACGCTTTGGAATGGGCAACTAGCTTCATATTTCTGACTGGCCGACCCCTTGACAATTCAAAATTGCCTGTAGTTGGTTTATTTGAAATAAATTCTTTTAGTTTGAGTTTTATAATTACATAATGATGCTGACAAGATAAAATAGTCGGTATACAGCCGTAGCCTAAATACCACGTGAAATTCATCGACATTAAAATACATTCATTGTTTTGTTTACTTACTCCAGAAGTCCAGAGGGTATCATACGGTTGCCCCACTTTTTTTCGTTTCACAAATCCTATCCTAATCCTAATAATATTATAAACGCGAAACTATGTGAGAATCGATGGATGGATCGATGGATATTTGTTACTTTTTCACGCAAAAACTGCTGAATGGACTTAGATGAAATTTGGCACACAGATAGTTTATAACCTGGATTAATATATAGGATACTTTTTATCCTAATACTCCCACGGAATCGCGACTTATACGGGTGAAACCGTGGGGTACTGCTATTTAGTTCAATTAAATTCTATTTATTTTATTTCACATAAACCTACATGGACACTTATAAAACGTCAGAAGCTAGGTGCACGGTTTCAATTGGTCGTTTCCTATGGAGAAGAGCCGGCAAGAAACTTCACGGTTACTCTTTTAAAAATAATTGGCTTTTACAATACTTTCAAATAACAGTGTTACTAGGTATGGGAGGACAGTGTAGGTCTTTCAATAAGTACCAAGTACTTAACAACATAGAAAATGGTCAACAGATCCACAATCCACTAAGCCTACAGCGTTCTCACATTCACAAAATAGAAAAGAATCTATACAAAAGATAAATAAATTAATAAAAGTAAAAACCTATTTTAATAAAACGCAATTGTCGTCAGGCTGCCGATCCCAGTACAATAAACCGCAGTTCAATGATAACAGAATAATCTTGAAGTCGTCTTTATTTCCTAGCAGCACGAAAATCGCCCTTGGCTTTCGTAATGCAAATGTTACATCGATTTTCGCATCGGTGGGTTGACCGTACGATGCGAAAAACATGCAGTGCCGTATTAAGCCAGCGCGGGGCCTGTAGCAAATTCTTCCTAGGGGCCCCCTATGGTAGAAATTGGTTTATTTTAAGTTCTAAAGTTTGAGATAAACTAGTCAAATCAATGTTTCTAGAAAAATACTACGTTCTGTTCCTGTTCCTAAACAGTCAAGTAGGTACTTCAACCAAATGACTTTTTTCAAACAACGCTAACTGTAAAGTTATTAAAAAAAACTTTTTTACAAAAAAAAAACAACCGACCTCCAAAAAAAACACTACAAAATGAAAAATAACTTTAATTTCGGAAGTCGGTGTCTTGGGTTTTGTATTTTCGTTTTTTGCCACCGACTTCCGAAATTAAAGTTATTTTTCATTTTGTAGTGTTTATTTCCTAGCAGCACGAAAATCGCCCTTGGCTTTCGTAATGCAAATGTTACATCGATTTTCGCATCGGTGGGTTGACCGTACGATGCGAAAAACATGCAGTGCCGTATTAAGCCAGCGCGGGGCCTGTAGCAAATTCTTCCTAGGGGCCCCCTATGGTAGAAATTGGTTTATTTTAAGTTCTAAAGTTTGAGATAAACTAGTCAAATCAATGTTTCTAGAAAAATACTACGTTCTGTTCCTGTTCCTAAACAGTCAAGTAGGTACTTCAACCAAATGACTTTTTTCAAACAACGCTAACTGTAAAGTTATTAAAAAAAACTTTTTTACAAAAAAAAAACAACCGACCTCCAAAAAAAACACTACAAAATGAAAAATAACTTTAATTTCGGAAGTCGGTGGCAAAAAACGAAAATACAAAACCCAAGACACCGACTTCCGAAATTAAAGTTATTTTTCACTTTGTAGTGTTTTTTTTGGAGGTCGGTTGTTTTTTTTTTGTAAAAAGTTTTTATTTTTAACTTTTTAGTTGTGGTATCTACCTCACACACATTCAAATACCACTACCTGCTACCAGTGACAGAAACTTATCATATCATCTACATATTAAGTGGGAAAAAAATACGTATTTTGTAGCTAACTCAAAAACTATCCAAGCAAAGTTAATAAAATTTATATGGGACCAATTCCAGAGCACACCCTTTCAAAAAAAAAGAATTTTCAAAATCCGTCCACAATTGACGGAGAAATCGGTGGACATACATAAAAAAAAAAACAAAAAAAAAACATACGCGATATAACCTCCTCCTTTTGGGAGTCGGTTAAAAAGCCAGTGCTTTTCCAAAAAGGAGGAGGTTATATGTTCGTCACGTATGTTTTTTTTGAACCATAAACCAGTGTTTATGGTTCATTTTTAGAATAGCTGGTGCTGGCTATTGCCAGAGAGCCTTGATTGTAAGAGCGAGCGTAGCAAGCTTGAAATTTTTTTGCACCTCGTATAGTCTAGACTTCTTATTGACCATTTATACTGAAATAGTAGTTACTTTGTTGACTTATGTAGAAAAGTTTATGAAGGCAGAGAAATTAAGATGAACAAGCGAGCGAAGCGATGTCAATTTATTTTTTAACCTCCGATTGGTTAGGTGACTTATTCACCATTTATATTAAAATAGCTTATTAAAAAAAAAATAGGAATGAAAAGAAACTTGCAAGAGAAGATGCATGAGCGAGCGCAGCGAGCTCGAACATTTTTCAGCACCTCACCACACACAGATTCATAATCACAATCTGTCATTTTATCTATTCTTCCATCGACAAAACCCGTTTCTATGGAAGTCATGCTATGAGTGCTGGGGTTTGGATATGCGGGGCCCCCTATTGCGCGGGGCCCGTAGCAATTGCTACTCTTGCTGCGTGGTTAATCCGCCTCTGAAAACATGTCATAACAAAGTCAATAAATTGAAAAATATAATTATGTAGATAAGCATAATTATAACATAACATCACGGCCCTAATCCCCGACGAGTTATACAGAGGTGTACCTACCTATAGTACACCCATATTTCACTAGTCATGTTTAAGTCCCATGTAATATGGGGCGAGCCTACTGCCATCAACCGGGTACAAAATCCAGACTGTTTACTGCTATTGAAAATTCCTAGTGGAAAAACCCAACAACACTGCCCGACCTAGGAATCGAACCCAGGACCTCATGCTGAGCAGTAACTCTTGCGACCGCTAGACCAAAACGAGGCAATAAGCATATTAGTACTATAAAAACTTTTTACAAAAAAAAAAAATACCGACTTCCAAAAAAAGCACTACAAAGCGAAAAATAATTTTAATTTCGGAAGTCGGTGTCTTTAATAATAATAATAATGTTTAATAATAATGTTTATTGCAATAAAAAATGATTACATATGTTACAAATACAGTAGTATGGAACAACATAAAGTGCATTGGGTATTATCTCCTGGCTCCCAAACTAGGTTAATAGCCTGTGACTTGGGGACCAGTGATTCCATAAAGGTAAAGGTATACATAGATGATCAAAATGTTTTAAAACTAACAAAAAACTGTTTTCACCAGTAACATAGTGAACATAACAATACAATTATTTCTATGTGTTTTGAAACAAGAAAAAATAAAAATAATTTGTAATAAAACTGTAATGTACTGTACTGTTTTGTATTTTAGTTTTTTGCCACCGACTTCCGAAATTAAAGTTATTTTTCACTTTGTGGTGCTTTTTTGGAAGTCGGTTGTTTTTTTTGTAAAAAGATTTTATTTTTCACTTTTTAGTTGTGGTAATTACCCCACACACATTCGAATACCACTACCTGCTACCAGTGACAGGAACTTATCATATCTACATACTAAGTGAGAAAAAAATACGTATTATTGTAGCTAACTCAAAAACCACCCAAGCAAAGTTAATAAAATTTATATGGGACCAATTTCAGAGCATACCCTTTCAAAACTTATAACCTCTTCCTTTTTGGAAGTCGGTTAAAAATACCACCCTAAAACAGTACAAATGATGAACAGCCCATTCAGCTAGCATTGTTCTAAAATTCTCCCCAACAAGATGTAAAACGCAGGTGCAGTTGTTCCAGTGAAATATTATGGGAAAATTCCCAGGTTTATGCAGAAAATAAAATATCACAGATAAATTGTGAGATACACGAATGTATTCGTGGAATGTTCTAGACTTGTTGTACTCTTGTTTGGTTGGTTTTGTCATTTGTATTGAGATTTATGTGCAGTTCATATATCTTTTTATTTGTCGTTGTTGAAATCGTCTTTTATTGGTTGCAGTCGATTTGATTTGACAATGAAGTTATTAAAGTTTAGAATCAAGTTTTTCTAACTAAACAGACAGCTGTGTGCTGCTGGGGAGTTTGTTGCGCCACTTCTTCTTCCCAGCTAAAGCACTAGGAAGTGGTGAAGGGCGGGCGTTTTTCGGGGACTGTTTTATGTAATTTTGACGTTCGAAAAGTGCTCAGCCTAGTTTGAATAAATGACTTTTGAATTTTGAATTTTATTAATATTATCATATTCAAACGCGCTTACTTATCATCATCTGCCTAACCTTTTCCCAACTATGTAGGGGTCAGCTTTCAGTCTAACCGGTAGCAGCTGAGTACCAGTATTTTACATGAAGCGACTGCCTATCTGACCTCCACAAGCTAGTTACTAGGTAACACGATACCCCTTGGTAAGACTGGTTGTCAGACTTTTTGGGCTAATAATTGCTCGTAACGACTGTCAAAGATCTACAAATGACAGCCGGGACCAACGGCTTTACGTGCTTTCCGAGGCACGGAGGGGGCTTGGTATGTTAAGATTGTCACCCATCTACAGACCAACCGCGGCAAGCGTAGCTTAACCTGATCGATCGACCCGTGCAGCTGTTGTTACTTAGCCATCGCGCTCGAATGCGCTTACTATTGGTATTTATTTGATTTGTCCTGCATAACAGATTTTTTTTTTCCTTAGGGCATCTCACAGCTGGTTCCGAAAACCGTGGCTGTTTAACCGGTCAATCCTGTGGTTGCCTTAAGCTACTACACTCAAAGCCTCCAGCCAGGGCATACATAAACTAAGCTAAAAAGCTTAGGATGAACGCTCGCTAAGGGCACCCCCTGTGGGGTACGAGCCTCGGCTTAGGGCGTTATCCGGAGGGAGGACATCAAAAGATGGGACGGGCTGGATCAAAGGGTTTTGATCATTATTATTAGACGGGGAATTTAAAGCTACGTGCACAGCTGCAACAACTGCTGGCACCTCGTTTTCGAGCAAGGGTCGGGGGGGAGTATTATTTACTCGGGGGCGCGGCGGTCGAGATCGCAAAGGACCTCGGCGGCGAGGTCGGAATGACGGGAGGCGTCTGTATTTGTACACTGTACTTGTTTCCCTATTGCTCTCCTGGAGGAGGGTTATGGGGTCATCGGGGTCTACGAGGATATGCCTTGGACGGCGAACATGACTGATTCTACTACAGAATTATGATCACAGACTTTAATTTAACTTTAAATAATGTCACAGTTTAATGTGCGTCTTTTTGTGCAAAAAAAAAAAATCGTTTTTTTTTTTTTTCTTTCAATTCATTTAATTTTATTTTTCTTGGAAACATGCTCTCCGATTTCATTTAAAGTTTTGAAGTAGATTCTGAGAAAAAAATATAGATATCTAGACTTTAATACGAGCAATGTGATGAGTAGATAACACTCGATCGTGGTTTGACTGATCATAACAATATAGTGAAGTATAGAATTATTTATCATACTGAGAAGGACACAATGCGATTGTAAAAAATAAACAAAGAAAATCTATTATCTATACACATAATAAAAATAACCGACATAATTATGGGAACGAGTCTGATACCGAAAATATAGTTTTTAGAAGGTTTGTGTTTGTCTGGATGTATGTTACAGATTTGTATGAAATTTGGCACACAGGTAGTTTATAACCTGGATTAACACATAGGATACTTTTAATCCCGATAGTGTACGAGTATCCCGTGGGATATGTCCCGACATACATGCGGGTGCAGCCGCGGGCAAAAGCTAGTTACGAATAAAGTAAAACAAAACTGCACTGATTCCACGATTACATAGATATTTCTAGAACTACCGTTTTTAAACAGTACAATTTCTTCAGGCTAGTAATAAAAATTAACTGCAGTTTCCGAACTATAAAACAGTATGAATAAAACAGCTACTTGCAAAACACTTGGAACGAATCGAAACAGCTTTTTAAATACGAAAAAGTTGCAAAGTGATTCAAGCTGTTTTTTCCTATTGAAAGTTTTCCTTGTAATTTGTAAGTGTCCTTTTTGTAGGTGATTTTGAACAAAGAAAACATCTGCTTCTATAATCAGACACTCTTTAAAACATGCTATCACGCTGAAACGCGGGAATTATTATAAATGGATTCTGGATGGAGTTATAACGAACAATCAATTTCGATAAAAATACTTTCAAGCTTTCATTTCAAATATGTATGAGTTTTTCCTTTAAAAAACCACTTAATTTTATCCATTTCACTCTAAAATTTTACTCAACCAGTTTGGTTAGATAATTTTTTGTACAACCCGGTTAACCTCTGCTTTCTTTTTTCATTTTAATTTTACCTTACTTATTTTTTTACCTTCATTTTTTAAAATTATTATTATCCTGTTGTGTCTTACTTCAGAGCAAAGGACTCCCTTCCATTTTTCCATGTCTTTTAAATAAATAAAATTCATTTATTTCGGGTAACTGGGCCCATAGAAGTCAATTACAAAACATATAACACTAATAATATAATATAATTATATTTTTAAATGTTTTTTTAATGATCTTTATAAAAATATTTAAAAATGTATTTAATATGTAAAAAAATGAATGATGATAAATAATATAATAGAATAAAATAATAAAATTCACAATAAATGTCAAAAACTCAAAATAAAATAAGATACCATTACAATTTAAATTATACAATTAAAATAATACATACAAAGACACACAAGGATGACACACTTTTGCAATTTGAGCGCAATCCTGAAGGTAGGAGTCTAAATCGTCACACCATCTCCTGGGCCTAACCCGTCACCAATTCTTGTTGTTCGAAACCCAATATTTGGCTACTTTCGCCCAATTCTGATGCAGCATGCGGCAGATCTGTCCTGCCTACTTCCCTGAACAGTATAACTATAAAATAGTGGTCTAATCTATCAGTTAAAACTTTGTAATAAAGCCATAACTTGACATTTAGAACTCGTTATAGTTCATGTTTGGGCAACGGATGAATTTCGAACTCACAGCATCTCATCTAATACCTTAGTTATAGGGATAATAATAATAAAATAAATTTATTTCTCTCTCCACAAAGGTTGGCTTAGAATTAACATCTTAGGACTAGACAATAAATGTAGACAAAAGCTCCTTTGCGAGAGACTGGAGTCCGTACTAGGGAAACCCTGTGTTACGGATCTCCAGGCTCGCAGTGTTTAGGTCATCATTTTTTTTTTTTTTTTGGAATTTCTCCTGTATCGTGGGTGCGATTACAAACATTTAAACTCACATACACAAACAGCCAGACCCGGAACAACTACTGGTAGGTCATACAAATATTTGTTCCGTTCGGGAATCGAACCCGCGACACGCAGCGCAGCAGTCATTAGGTACATAGCAGAAGTTTAAAGAATGTATTGGGATATATTATAGATAGGTATATATTGTTGGAAACAATAGGTTAAGCAGCTTCAAAACCCTCAATTCAACAAAAACAAAAACGAATCAACTGCGGCCAACTCTGAATACAATTCGCATCCCCGACAATATTTCCTGAAACTTCTCTCAACGTAATCGCCGCTTGCGTTACTCCAACCCGCGATCTACCAAATTGAAAAATAACTGAGCGTCCTTACGATAAATTTCAGTCTGAAAACTTTCCCGTTTTAATCGTTAAAACGGAATTTTGGTCATTTAAAGTACTGTTATTAAAGTAGGACGTAAATAAGTCGGGTGACTTAAAGGAGTCTCCCATAGTATATCTTTGGGTGAGATTAAAATGGGTGGAATTTTCTTTTGTTTTTGAGGAAGAATTTCGAGTTAAGGTGCTTAGAATTTTGGACTTGGGAAGTTTGTGAGGGCCTTTTGAATTTATTGAGGACAACGTTGTGAATTGTGGAAAAGAACTGAAGTGTAAAATGCTTACCTGCTATTGCTAAACTGGAAACCATTCATTTTATGTCACAGCAATGTTATTTTCAATGATAAAATCGATATATAATTATAGTACAATTTAATAGACCACAAAATCATAGAAAATAATTCTAAATGTTCATAAAAGGACCACCAATAATGAATAATTTTCAAATAAGATACATCATTGCAAATACAGATAGCAAAATACTCGGGATAAAATATTTAATATTACATATTACATTATCAACTGGGTGCATTAATTCAGATTACTACTGGCCAATTAAAATGTGGACCAATACAAATAGAGGAATTAGTAGTGCGGAATTACTATGGCCAATTGGCAACTGATAGCCGATTTAATAGTAAGCGGTGTTTATTAAATTGTATCGTATTAGTAAATTTATTTAATTTTAATGGGATAGTCATTTTCTACAATTGTTAGAAATTAAGATTTGGGAAAGATGTAGGTTTAATTTTAATGGTACTGCTAACAGTGACCAATAATAAAGAATAAAAAAAAAAAAAAAACTTTTATTCATAGGTGAAGTACCTATTTTTTTGCAATTCTAGGACGATAAAGTGGGGTTTAAAAAACACAATACCATCGCAGGAGCCAAAATATTAGCTTTAGATTATTATGTATAGGTATCCAACAGAAAGTTTTAATTGTTGGAATCCTTATTTATATAATGCACCTATTTCTTAGAGTTTTACTTAGCTAAGTACAAAAACACTCTTGCAACCAGTCCTCTCAAAATATTACAAGCTACCTCCAAAATGAAATAAGATAAAATTTCACCGATACTTCTACAAAATAATTTCATATTATTGATACATCTCGGAGTATCGTTGAAACGTAATCCTCCCTTGACAATTGAAAATAACATTTTCATTACGCTGAGTGGTACAAAACCGAGTTCAGTAAGAGGATATCAGTTCTACGAATAATTCCTGCTGGGAATTGTCATGAAATATTGTCAGTATGTTATGACAAGCCGGTTTTAATAACGGTTTTTATGAAGTGATGAAATTTTTTTTTTTTTTTTTGATTGAGTATGCTTATTATGGTCAATGATAACGTAAGTAGTTGATTTTATATTATTTTTGTAATTTCCTTAGTGCAGATGTACTTCTCAATTAAACGCAAGCCCCTAATCACAATTAAAAATATAGGCAATGATATAGCAGTTAAAGAATTGTGGTAATTAATTATGTTCTTTCTTTTAGAACTTACGATGATTTTTGAAGTGTCATTTTTGAGATGGGACTTTAGTCCCCAATTGATTTCACGACACTGTTACGACACCAACTTTTACCATTCAAAAGACATCAACGCGCGATACATTATTTCCTGCACGATAAAATTGTTCAGGGTTTCACTTCTGTCGGCACTCCCGGAGTGCGACCGCTTTTTTATATTCATTGATAAAACGACTATTAAACTTAGAACAAGTTCTTGTATAATTTTGAGGTTTTACGCTAAATCAATTGATGATTTTTTTATCTTATAAATCAACCTACCTAGCTTTTTCTCAACTATGTTGAGTTCGGCTTCCAGTTTAACCGGATACAGCTGAATACCAGTTTTTACATGGAGCGATTTTTTAGGCGCGGTTTTTTGGTCCTTAAACCATAATAATGAATTTTCATGAAAAAATAATGATCTCAAATGTACATAGATACCTACAACTATCAATCAATAAACCTGCTTAGCCTTTCCCCAACTATGTTGGGGTCAGCTTCCAATCTAACCAGATGCAGCTGAACACCAGTATATTACATGGAGCGGCTGTCTATCTGATCTATAACAATCAGCTAGTTTAAAAAAATTTAAACAAAGAGCTCATGATCAAAGAAAAAAAATACAATCCCACTTAACAAAAACACTTTCCGCTCAAAGTAACAAGGAGTATCATCGCAATAAAGTACGTAGAGTAACTTTGATAGCGACAGGATATTAAGGCATTAAAAATCTCGAGTTTTAAGCGAAGTACTGAAACTTATTTCATTATGTGCGACTTATGCTCTACTTGAGAACATGAATGCCAACGTGAAGGAATTATGGCCGGAGATTAAAATGCACTAGTGGAGCGGCGCGGCTTCTTTTCGGTGACATTTTTGTATTTTTTATTATGAAAATGACCCTTGCGGCAACAGATTTTAGGTTTAAGAGCGTGTATTTTGAAAGTGGGCAGCGTCGCAAATAGACGTCAAATATTTCGCTGTTTGGAAATATGAAATATGCCTAGCTACTCAACTAAAGTATTGATTATGATATGCAATATTTACTTTTAGATGTAAAAAAAGTATTTGGAAACTTTCCAAATGCCTTTTTTACACCTAAAACAGTTCACCACCAGTACAACATCAAATTCAGTGTTATAATTTTGCAATTGATTATTAATATTCTATTTGACAGTTATTTGTGACGTTGCCAGCTTTTAGAATGAACTCTCTTATAGTAGTAGTTTACATTGAAAGGTTTTTAGCTACTCTCTCGAAAATCTATGTTTTTTACTTTTAAATTTAAGTTTGACTAGTGACTAAGTGATGAACTGGGTCTCCAATTGAGTGCCAAATTAGTCGGAAGATCCCAAACACTCAAGGTAAAAGAAACTTTTAGCTCTGCTTTTTCTTACTCTCTTACTTTAGCTCTACTTAAATATTATCTGAGAAAAATAACGTATTAAAAGGTATTAAATGTTAGACTAATTTTAGATTAATTGTAAGACGAGGAGCTCGTGGCTAACTAATAAATAGCCGCACGGGTCGATCCATCAGGTTAAAAGCTACGCTTGTCGGAGTTGGTCGTGAATGGGTGACCATCTTTACATACCGAGACTCCTCCGTGCTTCGGAAAGCACGTTAGAAGCACGTTAAGCCGTTGGTTCCGGCTGTCATTCGTGGATCTTTAACAGGCATTACGGGTCGTCAGGAGCCCTAAAGTTTAACAGCTAGTCTTATAAAAGGGGTATCGTATTACCCAGTTACTGGGTTGTGAAGGTCAGATAGGCCGTCACTTCAAGTAAAATACTGATATTCAGCTGCATCCGATTGAACTGAAAGCCGACCTCGACATAGTTGGGAAAAGGCTAGGCAAATTGAGACTAGTTTGACGAAGAAGTGGAAGGCGTGGGTATCAAGTGACAATTACTATTCGGTTATGTGTTTGTGCTTCAAAACAAATCATTTATTTCTTTGTGAATATGGGTATTGGTACATGGATGTTTTTATATTAAAGTTCTCCATGTAGTTTATCCATGTGAATGTTCGAATAAAACTAAAATCAGAATTACATAAACATATTTTTATTTGACACAGTGGTGGCCCGGTAGGGACTAGTGACCCGACTCACGAGTTGTATGTAGGTCGTGGACCCAGGCAGGCGTTTTACTTTGTGTTAATAATTTCATCACCATTGCTCTCAAAACGGTAAAGGAAAGCATCGTGAGGAAACCGGCATGTCCTAAAACCAAAAATTCCAAGACATGTGAAATCTACCAACCCGCACTGGACCCGCGTGGTAGATTACAGCAAATCCCTCTCGCAGAGAGGAGGCCTACGTCCCAGCAGTAGGAACATTATAGGCTGATTATGCTAATATGCTTTTATTATTTACGCTCTGAAAGACCAACAGTGGATAGATACCGACTGTTTATCTAAAAAGATAAAATATTTCGTCGGATCGTTCATAATAAAATGCTAAAATCTGCATTGTAGTAACGGACAATATCCGTACAACTCTTTTACTATCTGGACGCCGCTTTTCTTGAGACGAAAGAATTTAAATATTATGTAGTTTGTATTCCTGAAGGATATTCAAAGATACAACGGGAATTGAGATAAATGTATTGAAGTGAAGGTCTAACGAGAATATCTGTCTGTTATTTATTATTGACTACTATTATCTATCTGTACGTTTGTTTGTTTGATAAATGATGTAGTATTTCTGTAAATTGGTTTTAAATAACACTTTTACACGTCAAAAGAAATAATAATTTTAGTTTTTGGCTCGTATTGCCGGGGGTACTGCCAAACCCCCAGATATTTAAAAGCTAGATAAATAAGGTCATCATTTCCTAACCAAAGAAACACCGAAACAATCTCAGAGATCACAGTCTATTTCCTGATATTATTTTGTTTTCACGACTTTGTTTGGGTTTTCACAAGAGGAACTCGTAGCTAAGTAATAACAGCCGCACGGATCGATCCATCAGGTTAAGCTACGCTTGTCGGGGTTGCTCCGTGGATGGGTGAACATCTTTACATACCGAGACTCCTGCGTACCTCGGAAAGTACGTTATGCTATTGGGCTCGGCTGTCATTGTCATGTCACAAGCGAAAGTCGAAAAGTCTGAAAACCAGTCTTACCAAGGAGTAACTATTGTACCCAGTTTCTGGGTTGTGGAGGTCAGATAGGCAGTATACAGCTGCATTCTATTAGACTAGAAGCCGACTGCAACTGAGTCGGGAAAAGGCTAGGCAAATTGATTATTTAGGTTTTCACGACTAACCTTCAGACCGGATATTAGATAGAAGATAGATAGAATATTCTTTATTATGTACTCCATATAAATTACAGACATAAATATAGAAATTTTACATTGGGTGACACAATGGGCGGTCTAATTGCTAAAAGCGATCTTTTACAGACAACTTTTGGATGAATTTAAATGGAAAAGGAGAGACAATACTGCAGGTAGTCAGTGGTGTACCATTTACATATACAACAGATACATAAAGCATGTAATTACTTATATCAATGTCCTTCTATAGTGTAGTTTTGATTTAAAAAGTACTATGTACGAGGACGGCTGGCTTTGAATGTATCCTTATTAACCGACTTCCAAAAAGGAGGAGGTTATATGTTCGTCGCGTATGTTTGTTTTTTTTTTTATGTATGTCCACCGATTTCTCCGTCAATTGTGGACCGATTTTGAAAATTCTTTTTTTGTTTGAAAGGGTGTGCTCTCGAATTGGTCCCATATAAATTTTATTAACTTTGCTTAGATAGTTTTTGAGTTAGCTACAAAATACGTATTTTTTTCCCACTTAGTATGTAGATGAAATGATAAGTTTCTGTCACTGGTAGCAGGTAGTGGTATTCGAATGTGTTTGGGGTAGGTACCACTTGACAACTAAAAAGTGAAAAATAAAAACTTTTTACAAAAAAAACAACCGACCTCCAAAAAAAAAACACTACAAAGTGAAAAATAACTTTAATTTCGGAAGTCGGTGGCAAAAAACGAAAATACAAAACTCAAGACAGCGACTTCCGAAATTAAAGTTATTTTTTACTTTGTAGTGTTTTTTTTTAGTTTCAGAAGGCATCTAATAAATATATGGCAACGGGAGAAAAGACCAATAATTCTGTTCACAAAATGATTGGTCATTTCTCCAAGACACAGGTAACTTAAAGCATTGCTAAGGCTAGTGATAGCATGAGAATGCCTTTTAATATTATGTCCAGGAGTTGGTTCATGTATTGTTAAACGTTGATACCCAATATATCATATTTTTAACTAGCCAGTGGCAGGTATGTTTTGAAGGACGGAGCATCGCCGTGTCCTCGTGGAGGCGATCGGTGGCGGTGATATCTCGCGTCTGGAACTGGTTCAGGCCATGGTACGTAGCGAGAGGAAATGGGAAGCCGTCAACTCTTTCTGCGAAGCAGTAATGCTCGCGAAGGAGGAGGCGAAACGCGTGAGGGAGAGGCAAATTTTGCGCCCTCGCGCCCCTAACCGCCGCAGGAGGAGACGCTCTGGGCGTCGGGAATCACAGGCAGATTTCCGGCCACCGTAGGCGCGGGCTTGCGGACGGTGAGCAATGAGTAGCTCGCCGTCCGATAAGGACCAAGTCCAGGTCAACAGCACGTTGTGTTCCACGCGCGCCTCAAAGAGATGTCAGCAGAATTGACGGGGTCCGCTAGGGCCGATGCCTGCCACGGTTGCGAATAAGACAGAAAGGGAAATCGTGGCCCCCCGGCAACATGGCAACTGAAAGAACACGGGTGGGTTTTAGTCAGTAAGAGTCTGACACGCCCTCCCGCTCCACCCAGAGCGGGAGAAGTTATTTGATAATTTTCCACCGAAAAAAAAAGGTATGTTCTGAATTTTCTGACCTACTTATCCGTACATCCACTCAAACGCACACAAAATTTTAATTTCCCACACATTCATAAATCAGAATAACTCGCAAAACATCACACTAACGCTATAACAATATTTATTTAAACATATCCAAGAGCACAGTTTACATTTTACAGCCCGTAAAACTTTTACACCTTTTCAAAACGAGAGGCAACACCGGGATGTAAAATTTGTGATTTATCGCTGTACATGGGACAGATATACGGCTATCGCGCGATAGACCAGAAGGATTTGCATACTATAATTTTACGTGTAATAAACAATTTGAAGAGTATGAAGCAGTACGTGAGCCGCCATGATATATTGTTGTTTTATTTTGTGAAGTGGTTTTAATGTTACAGAACTGTTACATTTTTGAAAGAGAAAATACTACTGAAGAAACTCCGGTAATAATTGCTTGTAATTGTCAGCCCGCAAGAAGTAGGTTACCAAAATTTAAGTATATTTACGGTATGTTATGAGAGATTTTTTTTCCACATGGTTTAAGACCTTCTTACTAAAATCTTCTTGGTAACCTATTACCTATTAGGACACAGCCAAAACCATCGCCAATAACACAATACCTGGAAACCCTAAGTTGAAGTATCAGATATTATTTCGTGTTTAGCCAGAATTTATTTCATTTGATTAAAGGAGCGACTTCTTTTATCAAAAACAAGCCAATAATAATCCTTATTTTTGGCTGATGCTGCTAAGAATGTACTTATAAAATACGTAGAAACCTATTTACAATGGCTGTTTGAATTATGTACCAATGAGAGGGTATTTATTGGAACTGCTTGACTTATTTATTACTCGGTGTAATGTAATAAAAGACAAGTCTGGATGACAACTGCTATAATGTCATAACCAATAGACAATCCACAACACCTTCCCCTTAAATAAGATAGAATAATAATAAAAAACAAACTTAAAATCATTAATTCCACTGAAATAAGATAAAATAATAATAATTAACCAACTTAGAATAATAATTAGTTCTACATTATAAAATAAAATACTTATACAAATCGCTAAATCTTACTACGGGTATGAGGTGGCGAGTAAGATGACGATACATTTATTTTGGTACTTGGCACATAATCATGATCCCTATCATCCCCCGAAAAATACTCGTCATCAATATCAGACAAAATATTGTCGGCAGGATCCTTTACCGGTCTAATCAAATGTCGACGATTACGGCGATAAATACCTTTTTTGTTTTTAACAATATAAGAACGTGGAGTTAACGCTTTTCCCATTATTTTACCACGGCTTCTTTTATTTGCGTTTCCTAACATTATAACCTCATCGCCCACATTCAACTCGGGTAGCGGTTTACAATGCTGATCATAGTAATTTTTAATTTTTATATGTTTTTCCAATAATTTCTTATGTTGTAAGTTATCACAATTTGTTTGTTTTAATAAATCTGGATGGACTGGTAGTCTACAATTTAAACGCCGGCCCATCATTAACTGTGCAGGAGAATTCAAATTTTCCCGCGGTGTATTCCTATAACTTAGCAAATTTAAATAAAAGTCAGAATTACTATCTACTGATTTTTTCAATATGTTTTTAATGGTTTGAACTGCCCTTTCGCTTTTACCATTAGATTGAGCATAATACGGAGATGAAGTGACGTGTTTAAAACCCCATTCTAAAGCAAATTTAATAAAATTACGACAAGAATATTGTGGACCATTGTCACTGATGACCGTATCCGGTATACCATACCGTGCAAAATTTTCTTTCATTACAAATATTACTGAGTTTGACGAAGTGTCTCTCAAATATGCGACCTCAATAAAACCAGAATAATAATCAATTAATATTAAATAACTTTGCTTTCCATACTCAAATATGTCTGTTCCAATTTTATTCCATGGTAATTCTGGTATAGCTACCGGAATCATAGGTTCCCTACACGGTTTGTTTGCTGTTTCTTGACATATTTTACATCTTCTCACATAATCCTCAATATCTCTTGTTATACCCGGCCAAAATATTACTTCACGAGCACGTCTCTTACAACGATCAATCCCTAAATGACCTTCGTGAATAAGCTTTAACATGTCCCTATGCATAGAATGTGGTATCAAAACCTGTTTGTCTTTAAATATTACACCATCTACACAATACAGTTCATCTCTTATAGACCAAAAGTATCTTAAATCATGGTGAATGCTAAATTTATCAGGCCATCCTTGATTAATATATTTTAGCAACAATTTTAAATACTCATCCTTACTAGTTTCCCGCTTGACGAGGGTAAACTTATTCTGCGACATAGGTATATTATTAACTACCATTTTAATTTGACATAGTATAGCCCTGCTAATTTTATCGTCATATAAATCCGGAAGAGGTGCCCGCGACAATGTATCGGGTATGTACATATACTTCCCAGGCTTATAAGTGACCGCCAACTCATAAGCTTGAACCTTCAACATCATTCGCTGCAAGCGAGCTGGTACCGTGTCTAAAGATTTTCTAAAAATGCTTTCCAATGGTTTATGGTCCGATTCGACGACCACACTACTTTTTCCATAAATATACTGATGAAACTTTTCACAAGCGAATACTATCGCCAACATTTCCTTTTCTATTTGAGCGTATCTTTGTTGTGTGTCAGTGAGTGTGCGTGACGCATACTCTACTGGACGTCCCTCCTGCATGAGCACGGCACCCAGTGCCACACTGCTCGCGTCCACTGACAACACCACCGGACTACTGACATTGTATAAAGATAGAACTGGTGCATTACATATCAATTCTTTTAGTTTATTGAAAGCGTCTTTATGACCAACGTCCCAATACCAAGTTATATCTTTTTTTAATAGTCTGGTCAATGGAAAAATATGCTCAGAATAATTAGGTACAAATTTAGAAAGATAATTTACAGCCCCTAAAAACCTTTCTAAGCTTTTCCGATCTGTCGGTTCCGGCATATTATATATCGCTCTTACTTTCTCAGAATCCATTTTCATTCCATCTTTGTTAAAAATATGACCCAAATAAGTAACTTCCTCAACACATATACGACATTTATCTTTGTTGAATTTTAAATTAATTTCCCGTGCCCTGTTTAACAACTCTTTCAAACGCAGATCGTGTTCGTCTTTATTCCTTCCCCAACAAATGATATCGTCGATAAACGAATCTACCCCTTCTAAGCCTTCAAGTAATTGCTTGATTTTCGCATGAAACACTTCAGGTGCACAATTAAGACCAAATGGCAATCGCAAATATTGATATCGCCCAAACGGTGTATTGAATGTACATAAGTCTGCGCTTGCATTATCCAGTTTTACCGACCAAAACCCTGAAAATGCGTCTAAAACTGAGAAATACTTAGCACCGTGCAACTTAGTTGCCAATTCATTTATTGTTGGCAGTTGAAAATGTGCACGCTGTATCGCCTTATTAAGTGGCCTCGGGTCTAAACATATACGCAACTGCCCGTTTTTCTTAGCGACAATCACTAATGAATTCACCCACGGAGTTGGATGGCTCACTTTCCTAATGACACCTAACTCAATCATTCTATTTAACTCATCTTGTAACTTATCGCGAACTCCTAATGGTACCTTACGGGTTGCACAAATCACTGGCATCACAGTTTTGTCTACAACAATATGATATTCACCTGGCAAACAGCCTAACCCATTAAATAAGTCTTGATAATCTGTAAGACTTATATTATGAATTCTTTGAACTAATCCTAAAGTTAGACAAGCTTGCAACCCCAGCACACTTTGACAATCACTAACCGCAATGGCAAATTTTAATTCATACGAAACACCCTTATACCACCATTTTAATTTGCAAATACCTTTTATAGGAATAAAATCACCACTATAAGATTGCAATCTAACACCTTGCTTGCCACTAATTATCTTACTGTCATAACCTAACAATAAAAATCGAGTATACGATAAAACATTAATATCTGCTCCCGTATCTAATTTAAATTTTTCGGAACCGCACTTCCCTTGAAGTGTTTCATACCAATCCTCCGACGAAGAGTTAATCTCTGAGACATTATACAAAACTGATATAAAAAATGACTCACAATCATCTTCATTACCGTTTGCTTCAGTTAAACCTATATCGTACATTTTCTTAACTCCTTTTTTCACCTTGCACATTCTAGCAAAATGTCCATGATTTTCGCACAGATAACACTGCACAGAAATAGCCGGACATAGACTGGGTTCATTGCATTGGCCTCCGCACCTGAGACAATTTCCAGTCTCGCTTGAATGACCAAATCTTCGGACTATGTCAGAACCAGCAGTAACACCGGCCACACCACGCCTTTGTCGACGTCCGCTGCCGCGCCAGCCGCCGCGCCACCCACCACGTCCACCGTGGCCGCCTACACCGCGCACGCCAACTGCATCGACCTGCACCAATCCAGAAGTACCAGCAGCACGCGTCTCCAATAAACGTCGATTATCTATTGAAATTTGGTCAACCTGGACAATTTTAATAGCTTTTTCCAATGTCAGGTCTTCTGCTCTCAATAAACGATCTCTTGCTCCAGTACTCTGTATCCCACAAACAATACGGTCGCGAATCAACTCCTCTTCCAAATTTTTGAAGTAACAATTTTTGCTTAGTAATCGCAATGCCGTAACATACTGATCTATTGATTCTCCTACTTCCTGACCCCTAGTAAAAAAGTTGTACCTTGCCAATGTTATATTCTGTTTTACTCCAAAATATTCATCAAATTTCTTTAGCAATAGTTTGACATCATCCCTATCGCTCTCCTTGTCAAAAGAAAATGTCTCAAAGACCTCGAACCCCTCCGGTCCTATTAAATTTAACATTAAGCTGGCTTGAATACCAGTTTCTTCTTTTTGCACCCCCGATGCTTTTAAAAATAGCATAAATTGCGACCTCCAACGCCGCCATGCGTCAGCCCGGCTGACGGAGCTGCCCTCCAAACACAAATCTGTTGGTGGTCGCGCGTGTTCCATAGCGCTCTTGAACCGTCCCTGACGTTTTTCAAGTCCACAACGTGCCTTTATTACCGACTTTTAATCATTTAAATCGAATAATTTTTCACCGCTGTCACCATGTAATGTAATAAAAGACAAGTCTGGATGACAACTGCTATAATGTCATAACCAATAGACAATCCACAACACTCGGCTTGTTGTCGTATCTAGTGACAGAAATGACGATTTATAAATTATTATAACGCAAATTAAAATCAAATGTGGACAAATTTTTGTTTTAAATATAATTATGTAATTTATTACTCAACTGGTTTTACAAATTAGTGGTATTCTGTACCTACTTAAGGTTATATATTGAAAAAAATCGGCTTTTTCTTTATCGTGTACCTTTTAAAGTATTCGGAATAGGGATTTAACATTTTGGTGTATGATTTTTGACTAGGTATATGATCTAGTATCCTGAAAAAGGAATACACGATACAATGAAATTTTCTCGATACAAAAAAATTACAAAGGTGCTATATATTTTTATCTTTTTTTGAGTATCATGGCGAATATGGAACCGCCACTCCCCGCGTGCAGGGGAAATAAGCCACGCCCACCAAACAACTATTTATTTTCAACATAGGCCCTTAAAAATTACATATATAAATAAAAATTAAATGCTGTTCGTTGGTAACCGCATGACTTGAAAACTGTTGGACCGATTTAGCTATTTTTGATTTTAAAATATTCGTAATAGTTCGAATAAGATTTTATGGGAAGAAAAAGTTTCCAGGAAAATTTTCAGTGCGGGAAAAACTGAACGTCTTTTTTTCTTTGGGATTATTGTATGAACTCAAGATACACACGGTTTATCGGGACAAGACAATTCGTCTGTTGGATCAGCTAGTCGGATATAACTCTGTACCTTCAGTGAAAAGTGATATATCTTGACTTATATCAGTTTTAATATTCTTACACAAAGTTTATCAGTAAAAAAATGCAACTTTTTGGTCTAATTGGTACCCCTCTAAGATTAAAATTGCGCAAGCTTATTTTGGTGTAAAGTGCTCTTACTAAGCATTTTTTACATATAATAGTGTGTAATAAAATACATTTTAAATAATATCAAAGTGAACTGAACAAATATTTCAAGTACCTTAATGTATATTAATACAAATGTATGTGACTCTTATTATGCGATCTATGTGAATTAGTACAAACTGATATATTTACCTACACATAATCATCCAACACCAACCAATAAATAATGTGTAAAATGGTTCAAGTCATTTTAAATTAATTTACACATAAAACGACTTTAATATATGTTGTGTTCAGTGATACAACTGGATTTCTTTTTAAATTATAAAAAACTATACAAATTAATCTGTTTCTTCTTACACTAAATCGTGCTCTAAGATAATGTTTACCAATGTCAGTAATCAGTACTCATTTTAGTGAAGTAGACAAAGAGTCAGATTTTTTTTAAACTTTAACATAAATTTTCTCAAAATCATGTTTTTCCAGTTACATCACTTTTCACTGAAGGTACAGAATTATCATAATTGTACCAATACTTTTTGTACTCTTCATTGCTGGAAAGATATTATATAAATTAATTCTAGTAATTTTGCATCTAGGTAACTAAAATAATATGGGTATGTAACTTCAGCACAAAACTACATAAATAAACTTCCCGTGGGGGTGGGCAGAAACTACAGAACGCCACCTGCTAAGATCCTCACATAGTACTCCTTTTGCATCGTTTATGTTCTTACATCTGGTCATACACGCACGCCGGTTGCGAGTACTACGCTCCTGGCCTTTCTGAAGAACATCACCAATAAGGTCCCATGTTAAAATAACGAATGCTATCCGAAAACCACAACAGAACGCCAAAATATTGACGTACCCAACAAAAATCTAACCACAAAAATCAAAACACGTCGCAACGGCGTATAAGCGAATAAATATAAATTCATGAATATTTACAAAATGGCCGCCATTTCAGAACTTGACGGAATTTCACGTTTAGATATGCACATTAACCTTTTAAGTACTGCAAAAAAAGCGTGCGACCATCCGTCAAGGACAAACACGTGCGGCTTATCGCGATGTAATCTGACACGCGTTGACCTCTCACACAAAAACTGCTATAGCTTCGTTTCTATTGCGTCATTTTACAATCTGTAAACAGATTCGAGTGTTTGAACAACGGGGGCCACTTATGATAATATCCATAACACTCATACGTTTAGTTATTATTGTAAACATCCTATTGAAAATAGACAACTGGCCGTAAGCCGACTTGTTAATGTATTATGTTAGTTTCTGGCAAAAGTAATGAATTGATTTACGCAAAATTTTGGTAATAATATCATGAATACACAAGTAATCCAATTAGATTTTTTTCTTATTAGTCTTACATACAATATTTCCATAATATTCTAACTCAAAGTTCATAGTGCGCGGTGCTGTCATTTTGAATCGCGTAGTCCAATTCGTGATATTGGAAAAGATCATACGAGTTATAATGAGCATTATATCATGTATTAAATCTTTCTAGAATATTACCTATACCTTCTTCGACTAATTGTTATCCATGAATCGTAAAAATATGATACGATAATTGGTAAAATACCAAGATGACCTTGACGGGTCATTTTATCCGGAAATTTATCTAGTCTAGTTAGAATCTTATTTGAAAGTAAACAAGAATGAAGTGTTTTATCAATTTCTGTACACACATTCCTTATTTATAACCCTTTTGATTAATTCATTAATGGTTACAAAACAAATCTAGTATTATTTCATAAAAATTCGGCATGATAATTTGACCCGTTTTACCTACACATCAAAATGCTTCGAAAAATCTTTGAAAAATGGATAAAAATGAATGAATACGCTTCGAATGCATGAAATAATTAATTAGAATTAGTTTTTGCATAGATAATTACCATTTATAGACACAAATTCATCGAAAAACAGTCAACAATAATATATTTATATGGCAAATGTGTAAGGCGAAATAACCTGAAAATTGATTGGCTCGAAAATCATTTTTACTATATTGTTTTACGCAAACGATTAGCCAAAAACTTGCACAAGCCACTATTGTTTCATTATTCATGTACTTACCTAAGTTTCAAACGAAAAATCCATCACAATAACTCACAATAAATAAAACAACAACACTAAGTCACGACAATAAACCACAGAATATCAATGTAAAAAAGGGCGCCTTCGTATTTTTTTTTTATAGTGTTGGGCACGAAGTTTTTAGTAACTTTTATCGTCTATGGCTTACAAATATTCTTGGCAGTGTAGGAAAAATATTAGCAATCGACTAAGTTCCGTACTTTACGCAAAAATAATATTTTAATGGTGTAGCCACTTGGCAACGCGCGCTGTCGCCCGGAGGCGTCACCGGTCCTAAACGGTTGCGCGCGAAACCGACCCCTCCGGGCGACAGCAGTCCTTAAAAGGTGACACTGCCTTGTCTATATATTTTCGAAGTAGCTATGTTTGTCAAACAAAATCCAAGCCGTTTTGAACGTTTAGCTGATTTATTTCCAAGAAATACGCGTGACAATAGTAAATTACGTCAATTGCCGTGTCAAACTACTTTGGTGCGCAAAAGTGTATACTGTATGTCTCCAATTATTTACAATAAATTACCAAGTGGTTGGAAAGACTTGACAACAGTGCTGTTTAAGAGTAGACTACGTAATTTTTTAAAGGATAAGGCGTACTACATTGTGACTGAGTTTTTATCAGAGAAATTCTTTTGCTGAAATGTTGCTCCCTTATGGTAATATTCAAATAATTATTTCATATTGACATTTTTATTATTTTTATTTAATTTCTTATTTTAGACGAGAATGTGACTAAATACCTATCTGTTTATGTGCCGTCTTAATTTATTGACATTTTATTATTATTGGCATGAAATTGTGACATGTACCTTGACTTTTTATTTTTATTTTCATTTTGTTAATGTTACATTTGAATCGTATAAAAGCAAAACCAGCAATATCCACATAATTTTGAAATTGACATTTCGATGGCGCGATAAATGTAGCAATATCTTCATTTATCGCGCCATCGAAATGTCAATTTCAAAATTATGTGGATATTGCTGGTTTTGCTTTTATACGATTCATTTGATTACCTATCTATTTACCTAAACAATTTTGTATGCCTTCTGGCGGGACGTAGTATGGACCGATATTTATTTGTAACAGCTGTATAATCTTTTACCCTATGTTCACAAATTTAATAAATGAGTTTGAATTTGAAAGAAGTTTTTAGCGACATCCGCCAAAATTAGGTTTTCAAAATGCTGTAAATAATTATACTTATTATTAGAAATAAATAAAAACAATTACCACTGTAGTAAGCAAACGAAAAAAAAAACAAATGATATTTACACAAAACTTATCATGAAAAGAGATATTTTTATAAAAACCTTGTATCGAAAGACCAAAACGTTCATAACAGTTTTATTCATATAAAAATTCTACCTACAAAAATATAACCCACACACCTTGATAGCATAACAGACGTACCTACACATAAAAGATGCCTACAGATATATATGAGAGTCACGAATTCGGAAATGGGATGTCGCGACAAAATCCCGGAATGATTGAAGACAGCACTAGATTGGCGTCCATTCGTACTTTCATAAGTTACCCATCTATGTTTAGGTAGAAAATGCCTTATACCAAGATGTATTTTACGGTTTTGGTCGAAGATTCAGGCATGGATGTGATGAATTTTTGGTTGAATTGGAAATCGTGCAAAAATTTGTGTCTCACATCTGCTGTGATGAGTAATGTAAATAAGAAATGGATGAATTTCAAATAGGTAGTCTAGTAGACACTACTAAGTAATTTTATTAATGAAAAATAGTTTAAAATAACTTCAACTGGTTTCTGTTGCTTGAAACAATTTTGTTTTTAACCGACTTTCAAAAGGAGGAGGTTCTCAATTCAACTGTATGTTTTTTTTTCTTTTTGTATGTTTGTTACGCGATAACTCGGCCAATTATGAATTAATTTTAATGATTCTTTTTTTGTTTGCTACAGAGGTGGTCCCATATAAATTTAAATAACTTTGCTTGGGTAGTTTTTGAGTTAGCTTCAATAATACGTATTTTTTCCCACTTAGTATGTGGATGATATGTTAAGTTCCTCTCACTTTTATTTACATAGCAGGTAGTGGTATTCGAATTTGTGTGGGGTTAAATACCACAACTAAAAAGTGAAAAATAAAAACTTTTTACAAAAAAAAAACAACCGACTACCAAAAAAAAAACACTACAAAGTGAAAAATAACTTTAATTTCGAAAGTCAGTGGCAAAAAACGAAAATTGAAAACCAAAGACACCGACTTCCGAAATTAAAGTTATTTTTCACTTTGTAGTGTTTTTTTTTTTGGTAGTCGGTTGTATTTTATGTAAAAAGATTTTGTTGATATATAATAGTCCTTCAGACCGTATTTTGGCCATGGCGGCTAATCTCAACGGAGACCAGCCTTCGGCGCGGGAGATATTATAGTGCACAAGTGTGTGCGCAGACACAGGTGCACTCTCTCTTCCCTCACTCTCATAGTCCGATGGGACGGCAATTCGACACGACCGGAGAGAGATCAGGCGCAGGACCAACGGCTTCACGTGCTTTCCGAGGAACGGGGGTATCACACCGACAACTTCCAAACTCCAGGATGTTACTAATTCCTAATGGTAAAATAAAAATA
Organism: Agrochola lychnidis; assembly: GCA_963680765.1. Classification (NCBI taxonomy): domain Eukaryota; kingdom Metazoa; phylum Arthropoda; class Insecta; order Lepidoptera; family Noctuidae; genus Agrochola; species Agrochola lychnidis. Next base: position 6,103,461 of record OY796864.1, read on the forward strand.
ACACTTTGCACGACCCGAGAATCCCACCCAGGACCACGCTTAGCAGTCGCGCTTGCAATCCAACGGTACAGTAAATGTGTTGGTGGTTGTTTTGTTAAAGTGTTTTAGTGAAATCATCATCAAAGCACAAACTAGTTCCGGGTAGAACCTTAGTTTATTTATGTAATACAGATTTTTTTGACGTGAAAACTTCGTTAGGCACGTTGGGCATTTTTGAGATGGGAAAAAATAATTGAACTCACGACACCGTTACCGACGCCTCATTTTTGTAAACGCGATTGTGCTCTTTATTTACATTAAGTTACGGATCAATGTTCTATGCAAGTATTTTTACTCTAAAGGTTTTAGAAGTTTTTTTTTTTATGAAACCGATTGTGCTCTTTATTTAGATAAGGTTACGGACCAATGTTCTATACAAATATTTTTCTTCCACCAAGGCGATCTTGTTCAAGTTTTCACTTCTGTCAGCACTCTCGGAACGCCACTTTTTTAAACACAGATTAACTTCTCATACAAATAAACAATATCATTCACAAATCATCACTCGAATAAAATAACTTATAACATTATTAAAAAAGACCAGAGGCCGACGACTTAATATTGGTCCTCTGCCCTCAGTCGTGAGGGATCCTTACCTTTTTTCCAGAAAGTTCAATAACGCTACCTAATGGCTCATGAATCATCCAAATTACGTGAATATTACAATACTTTTTGCGCCATGCCGTGTAGATAGATTTAAAATACGTGTACCTAGTTATTTTTCAATGTAGGGCGTTATTTATAACTGTATTAATTTGATTTATACGTCGAAAAAAGTTTGGGGAAAAAAGGACCAATAACTGAGGACTAAATCAGCTTTACCTTGTATAATACTGCTATGTTGTAGGTATTATAAAGACAGGTCTTTTTTACCTTTGACAAGAAATAGGATGATTTATATAAAAAACGTGCCACTTTATTTCTTTTTGGTGTGGTTAGTGGCTAACCTGGTGTCAGGCTTTACACGCCGTAGCTCGCCGTCCGATAAGGACCAAGCCCGGGTCGACGGCGCGTTGTGTTCCACGCGCGCCTCAAAGAGATGTCAGCAGAATTGACGGAGTCCGCTAGGGCCAATGCCTGCCGGGGGTTCGAAGAAAACCGATAGGGACATCGTGGCCCCCTGGCAACATGGCAACTGAAGGAACACGGGTGGGTTTTAGTCAGTAAGAGTCTGACATGCCCTCCCGCTCCGCCCAGAGCGGGAGAAGTTATTTGATAATTTCCCACCCAAAAAAAAAAGGGCTTTACACGCCGTCGAGAAATATTTCTCAGGCATTCTTCACGGTTTAAGTGACCGTGATCCGATGACTGTTTAGGATTGAAGGACCAAATCGTTATTATAACCTAATATTGCTAAACTGGCTGTTCCCAGATATTAAATAACAGCAACCACTGCAAGCTTGTTAGTCCAACACAACAACTTAGTCAATTTTCCTCATTAGCCTTTCATATTCAAAGCGCATGTAAATTCTATATTTCTCTAGCGTTCATCTTTGCATGAAAACTTCGCCCCACAATACAATGCTCGTAATCAAACCGTCCATGTTAAATAAATAGAAACCAAAGCTTGTTATTTACGTATTGTTTGCAGTACGGATAATATAATAACTAAAATTAACCCCCAAAACTCAAATAATGGTAGGAAAGTTGAGCAGAATGAAATTAAATTATATTGCAAATGTTTCAAGGTAAGGAATACAAAGGTATTAAAACCCTTTTGCTAATTGTGAAGTAGATTGGCATTCATAATTATGGACCCTTTATTTAATGTTGCCAGACCCACGACAAGTTATTAGCTTTGTTACATGTTACTTTTTAGGGATTTTTGTGTTGCCAACGGGTGTATTTGTTTGAAATTTTAATTGTAAAGTATTTGAGTACGCGGGGAAGGTTGCTACTTAGAGTTAATGAAGGCTTAGGGAAAATGTTTTGTTTTATGGATACGCGTAGTCATTTTGCATATTTTATTATAAACCTTTATGTATCCACAAAATTTTAAAAAGTACCTATTTAGAGCTTATGACACAGAGATAGTAAGATTACAAAGGTACTATAATTCGTAGACATTTTTCCCAGCAGACCTGTGCCATCGAGTACGAATTACTTTTAAATGAAATCAAAAATGTTCTCGAAATTTTTTTTTTTCTATTGTTGTAATCGGAGTCTCAAGCAAATTCTTAGGATGGGCTTATCGACTCCTTTAAAGAAAAATTATAAATTTTCCAGTCTAGACTAATTTCCACAAACTGGATGCAAACTCAAACCCTCATCATGGCAAACTGCAGGATGAATATCCCAAAACATAAACACAAACTAGTAGTTTATATTAGTAGACGACCAAGTAGAGTATGTCTTATAGTCAGTTGACCAAAGTTGGGTCATAGCCGCCATGTTTACTCCACTTTATAGACCAGGCTGTTGCGCTTATGATATTTTTATTGGACAACTACGGTATTAAGTTTGAGATTGGATGATGTGGAAACATGTAGTGGCATGTCGTTCGCTTTTATGAGAAGTTTGGAAATATTTTTCGGTTTTTATATTTTATGACCTTTATGAGACATAAAATTGTTTATTAATGTTCGCACTTCGCCACTTGGCCAGCTTATATAACTAAGAGCTCTGTTTGATTTTGAAAGTTGTCGGGCAAATGTGAGCAAAAGCCTGAAAATTACTGATCTTTTTGGCATAGTGACTGAAACAAGGCAGATTGGTCTTAAAATTTTGGAAAAAGCCTTTCATGCTTAAATTAATAACTGGTGCAAGAATTGACTTAATTATAATTGCGGATCTTAGGACCAGAAATTTTTGTAAAAGTATTCTGAATTTTGAGAAAACCCAACCCAATTTATAACGCATTTCTTGGTTATCCACGTGTAACCAAAATTTTATGAACACAAAGGGTAATATTATGATAATAAATATCTGGTTCAAAAAAGGTAATAAAATAAACGGGTTCGCCTAGAAAGTGGATTAAAATCGCGATATTTTATCTTTGTTTTTGTTTCTTAATAAAATCGCTTTGTGTTGCATAATGTTTTGGTATCTTTTTTTGTTTTAGCTTTTAAAGAATAAAAAGCAGTAATTATCTGTATTAAGAGTCGAAATAGAACTCGAAGCATTGAACATTTAGATTGAGATCTGTTCTCCGAAAGATATCTTAAAGCGATAAGGTTTCCTATTGTATACAAACTCAAACTCAAATCATTTATTTCAATTAAACCATTTACAGGCACTTTTGAATTGTCAAGGAATCGGTCAGTCAGAAATAGGTATGAAGCTAGTTGCCCATTCCAAAGCGTAGTAGGTACCTATGGAGAAGAACGGGCAAGAAACTCCACGGACACTCTTTTAAATAAAAAATTGTTACAAAATATTGGTTACATCATTCATGTTGAAATTATACATGTGAGAACAATGTAGAAAGACGTGCACATGAGAAGCGTCCGTAATAAAAAGATAAAAAAGAACAATTCAAAAAAATTAAAAATAAGCCCTGGCAGCTAAGAGATAACCAGTCCCAACTGACGGCGCCCGTTCACGAACATGACGCATGGATTAGCACCATTCAGCTCAACCATTTTGAAGGGAGCTAAATGATCCAACACACGCGCCACCATCAGCGAAACATTTGAGTGAGCATGATATACTCACAGCCGCCAGGGCACATTCAAGTCAATGCAAGACATATTACCCGGTAAATAGTAACTCTTTAGTACATAGTGCTCACATAGTGTGCTATGCAATTATATAATACAAAAGAGATTGAGTTTATACAATGCAAAGATGGTCTTACAATCTTCAGCAGCTCCAACAGTATTTGCAAATGTTAATCAATTAGTTGTGGTTGTGGAGCAGGACCAGCATTGAGCCAAGCATTTTTATTTACTTGGTAAGATAAAAAAATAAACATTTAAGTTCGTAATGTCAAAAACAAAATTTAAAAAAAAAAAGGGAAAGCAACTCTTCCAAATATTAAAATTTTAACTAGTGAGCCCAAGTGGCTGTGGAGCAGGACCAGCATTAAGCCAAGCATTTTTATCTACGATATAATCATCCAACTTATAATATGCTTGTCTACATAGTGTGCGTTTAATGCATGTTTTAAATTTCTTCTCATTTAGTTGAAGAATATCGAGTGGTATTTTATTATAACATTTTACACAGTACCCCATAAAAGAAGTGTGAACTTTAGACAATCTAAAACGTGGTTGATCTAATTTATTCCTATTTCTAGTGTTAAAATTATGCCTGTCACTTATCTTACTAAAAAGGTGTAGATTTTTTCGAACATACATAATGTTTTCATATATATACTGACAAGGTACCGTCATGATGTTAATTTTCTTGAACAATTCCCTTAGAGATTCGCGTCTGCGGAGGTTGTAGATGGCTCTGACGGCCCTCTTTTGCAGAATAAAGATAGAATCAATATCTGCAGCCCGTCCCCACAGCAAAATACCGTAAGACATGATGCTATGAAAATAACTAAAATAGACCAGTCTCGCGGTATCCACGTCTGTTAGTTGGCGGATTTTCCAAACAGCGTAAGCGGCTGAACTTAGCCGCCCTGCAAGTGATGTTAAGTGAGGACCCCACTGTAGTTTGGAGTCAAGCGTTATCCCCAGGAAAACTGTCTTTTCGACGAATTCTAGTGTCTCCTTATTCAATACAACGTGACATTCACTACTTCTAACATTCGGTAACGCGAATCTTATGCATTTAGTTTTCTTCTCATTTAATACCAAATTATTTACAGTAAACCAATTATGGACCGTAAGCATAGCGTTATTTACGTCGTCAAGCTCCTGTGCACGTCTGTCTACTTTAAAAATCAGTGATGTGTCATCAGCAAATAACACCATTTGTGGTCGATTTTTCAGTAAATTTGGTAAATCATTTATATATACTAAAAAGAGGAATGGACCCAATATCGAGCCCTGTGGTACACCCATTTTGACTTTTAAACCCAATGAATTTACACCGTTTATTTGAACTTGCTGCAGTCTATCATTCAAATATGATTTTACTAAGCTCAGCGCAAGTTTATCCAGACCGTAATGCTCAAGTTTCAAGAGCAGTGTTTCGTGATCCACGCAATCAAATGCCTTGGATAGGTCGCAAAAGATGCCTATTGCATCTTGTGCCTCTTCCCATGCATTAAAGATGTGTTTCAATAAGGTGACACCGGCGTCGGTTGTGCAACGTCCTTTGGTGAAACCATACTGTTGATCGTGTAGGATGTTATTACGATTAAAATGATTGAGCATTTGATTTAACATTACTTTTTCAAACACCTTGCTGAAAACCGGCAAAACTGATACGGGCCTATAATTATTAGTGTCTTTGCTGTCCCCGGATTTGAAAAGTGGAATAACTTTACTGTATTTCATTAAATCCGGAAATATCCCTTGATCTACACACAAATTAAATATTAAAGCTAAATAGGGTGCAATTGTCTCAATAATTGATTGACAAACTTTAGTAGACATGCCCCACAGATCTTCGGTAATTTTGATCTTAAGTTGCTTAAAAGCCTTTATAACGACCACAGGGTTTATATGTTTAAATTTAAATTCCACAGGGCAGGCTGAAACATTCGCTTTTAATAAATCAATCGCAAGTGAGGGGGAGGAATTTAGAGTTTCTGTAGTTTTAATTGGAATATTGGTAAAGAAAGTTGCAAATTCTTGAGCAACATCGATGTTGTCGCTAATAAGACCGCCGGAAGTGTCTAGTGTGTAATCTGTATTATGTCTTTTGTTCTTGTTTGTTTCATTGTTAATAATTTTCCAAACTGTCTTTATTTTATTATCTGCCGATTTAACCTTGTTGCTAATGAAAGAAGCTTTAGCTGCTTTGCAGATATTTTTAAAAGTTTTAGAGTAAGTAGCAACATACTTATTAAAAGTTTCTGTGTTAATATACGGCTTAAGGCCATACAGTTCAAATAATGTTTCCCTACTTTTCCTGATGCCTTTAGTTGCCCAGTCACTGAATAAAAACTTAGGGCAAATAGTTTTAGTTTTTTTCTTAAAAGACTTATTGAACTCTGTTTGGACTAATGAAAAGAATTGTTCATACAAAATATTGCCATTGGACATATTTAGACCCTGAGCACTTAATTTGCTAATTAAAGTGCTATTAAACTTAATTAAATTACCCGATGTTATTGGTCTAGTTTGTATCTGCACTTTTAGTATTGGTGTGTTGGACTCAAAAATAACGGTTTGACCGCTGTGATCAGAAGGGAGATAATTTACAATAGCTTTACCTAAATAGTCGCAGCAACAAAAGACGTTATCAATACATGTAGCAGTAGTCGAAGTTATTCGCGTTGGTTCTAAAAACACATTTGACAGATTAAATGATTTGAAGAGACTTAATAATCTACTGCTATTTGAATTATTTTCCAAAATATTAATATTAAAATCACCGCAAATAATTACTGATTTATTACCAGTTGTAAGTTTTGCCAAAACATCTTCCATTACTGATTCAAATATAGAGTAGTTTTGATAATTTGGAGGTCTGTATACACACACTATAAAATGCTTATCTAGCTCAACACAGGACAGTTCAATGCTATGTTCCACCGATAGTTCAACTATGTCATTACGAGTCTTAGATTTTATACAATTTTTAATTAAGATTAGTGAACCTCCACGTAGCATTGATTTTCGGTTAAAACAACTGCCCACACTGTAATTCTCAAAATTAATTAACATTTCATAATCTTTCAACCAATGTTCAGTTATACAAATAATATCAAACATTGTTTTTTCTAAAAGCAATTCAACTTCTAAATATTTGGAAGAAAAACCTTGAATATTTTGATGAAACAATTTCAAGGAATTCTGCTTAGCCCCTTTTTTACAATTAACTAATTGAGTGCTAGAAGATACCTTGTTGATGGTGAGATTAAAAACATTGTTACTGGTACCTTCTGTTGTCTTACTGACTAGTTTAAATTACTAACCACCTTAATATTAGTATTATTACTAATTTTTGTGGTGCTAATTACATTAGACTTCGACATACTACTTATGTCTGAGTTTATATTAAAAGCTAATAGCCATGCTATTTGACGTCTAAAACTAATAGGCAGATACGCAGTATCCCTAGTCGACTTTAATTTCTCAACAAAAGTGTTGGTGTCAAAAAATATAAGTTTGTCACTATAGTGATTAACTAATAAATGCATATGGTTATTTAGCATATGTATATTATGATTTTGCCTACTTGACAAGTGCTCAAAGTATGGAAAAGCACACAATATTATTTTCTGACAATTAATCTTCAAGATTTCGGTGACACTGTCAGTGATGTCATCTTTTTTTACATTAGTACTATTGCCTACAAATACAGAAATAATGGCTTTCGGATCATATTTACGGCCTGTTATTGATGAAATTATCTCTTCGTAGGATTTCCCTGGCATACAATAATTAACTGAAGATTGCCTCAGGTTGTTACTTAATAATTTACCTAACCCTGTCCCTAAACTATCTGAAAACATAATAGAACAATAACAATCTTTACTACAACAAGTATCTGTCTGTGCTACTTGAGATGAAGCTTGTATAACATGTGGTGTATCTTGATCAGGGACACAGCCCTGAGCCTCTCCAGACTGGGACGGGTCCTCCGTTGCCTCAGGTTGAAGAGCCTCAAGGCTGGATGCCCCTTGACAAGAACATTGAGCGGTGCTAAGAGACATCGGGACCACACTGTCTGCCTCACTGTTACACATTTGTACTAACTTGTTGGCAGCAAGGATATGTTCCTTTATTTGTTTTTGAGAGCTCACATATTTAATATAAAGAGAATGTAGTGACTCTTCAAGTACCTCAATTCCAGACTGTAATCGTTGGGTGTCAATTTGATAAATGTTTTTACTGTCTTCTAATTTAATTTGATAGTTTTTTAATTTATTTATTAGAAAAACACGTTCTTTCCTTAGTTTAATATTATTGGAATTGTGTTTTTGTTGTTTCTTGAATTTATTGCATTTATTTATGATTTTATTTAGTTTTGCATATTTTTTTATTTTATTTTGACTTACTGTATAACAACTATTATTATGTTTCAATATTGAATCTTCTGTAAGATCTATTGTTATAAAGGATTGAGGGTTACAATTACTATTAGATAATTCATCATATAAGTTATTAGTTTCCTTAGCCTGAGTACGACTTTTTTGTTTCTGTAACTTAGTAATTCGTAGATTTGCATGAATTAGTTCCTCTTCTAGATCCCTAACCTTACACAAAGCCTCCTCATATAAGTTACTGCAGTTATTAAAACCATCCGTGACCAGCCGCAGTTTGTCCCGTTCATCAACAACATCTAGGTATTGTTGATGCAGGTCTACTAGCTCCTGTTTTAAGCTTGTATTTTTGTAAACAACCTTCTCGACTTCCTTCTCACACCCATAAACATAACATCACGCCTTGTTTCCCCGAAGAGTTAGGCAGAGGTGTCCCTGTAGCAGGTACCATATTTCGCCAGTTATATTTAAGTCCCATTTAAAAGGGGCGAGCCTATTGCCATCAACCGGTCACAAATCCAGAATCAGAGCTGCTACTGAGAAATTTCAGATAGAAAAACCCAATAACACTTTGCTCGACCCGGGAATTGAAACCCAGGACCTCATGCATGCATGCAAATTTGTAATATTACACATTCAAAGTTATCTCTTACTATTCAAATGTTAAACTATGAAGTATAATTCTACTCTATGAAAAAGCGAAACAAAATAACTTCCCACATTCTACGGTTACAAAGGCTTAACTCAAGGCTGAAATAACATACTACTGATTAGGTACCGAATACAATAAAACTACTCCCTCTCTAAGGCGTAGTTCACACTGTTAGAACGGTACGATAACGTCATATCCTACAGACAAATCTGCGCTCCTCGCAGCTTTGTCTACAGCAGCAGACAAAGACAGCGCACATTCTACCCGACATAGCGTTGCCACTGCACGCCTGGTTTGTGTAGTCTACGGCACATTTGCAATGCGTTTATAAAGACTTTTGTTAGGCTGTGGCTTTGAAAATTGTATGTATTGGGGTAAACTGCAATGGTGAGAAACAAATGAGCATCACTTTGAACGACTTTACTGTTTTTTTTTACATTCTGCCGCACTTACGGTATTTTCTCAAAAGAATTACAAATTCACTTTTAGAGAAAAACATAAATAAGTTTAAAAAAGTCAAAGTCAAATCATTTATTTCAAATAGGCCCATGTATGGCACTTTTGAACGTCAAAAATTACAAAATAATAAAATTGATTCTAGTCGCCCCTTCCAAAAGGTAGTTTTCGTATGGAGAAGAATGGGCAAGAAACTCCACCGTTACTCTTTTAAAATGTTTTACAATATTGTTTGTATATGTACGTACATTTGTTAAATAATTATTAAACAATATCATGTGCCATCAAGCGTAGCTTAAAACAAAATATTGCTACAGTACGTAATTATCTTAAAACTAACATTATAATTACATACATACATAAACTCACGCCTTCTTCCCATGGGGGTAGGCAGAAACTACAGAACGCCACCTGCTAGTCCTTTTGCCTCGTTTACGTTCATACATCTGGTCATACACGCACGCCGGTTGCGAGTACTACGCACCTGGCCTTTCTGAAGAATATCACCAATAAGGTCAGTATATGTCCTCCTAGGGCGTCCCCGCCCGGCCTTTCCCTTTACATCAGCCTTGTAAATACATTTTATAATTACACTTTGGCATTATAATATTGTCATATAAAAAAAACTAATTAGAAGCAGGTAGATCTGCACAAGGAATAGCAGAATATTAAACAATGTGGATAAGGTGCATATTGAGTTTTAGAGGTAATCTTCATAGTTATGCAAATGTTTTAAGGGTCCTTGCACGAAAAAAATCCTTTTTCGTCAATAACTTATCTAATTGTAAGAAAGCTTAAAATAATTGAAACATTAATGCCCGTTTTCACCTTCACTAAGTGACACTTAAATGAATCCCTAAATCAAAGTGCACTGTTGGATTTTCAACGCTAGGTTCAGCGCTGAGAGTTGTAAATCAAACAATGCACTTTTATTTAGGGATTCATTTAAGTGTCACTTAGTGAAGGTGAAAACAAGCATGAGTCTGTGTAAGTATAAAAGTACAGTTTTCGTGGTGCTTAACCATTCGTGTCAGTCACAGCTCAGCACCTGTATAGTCATAAAATAAAATAGGGATAGCTGAAGAATAATGTTTGATTTTTAAATTTCTTGATATGGTTTGCTAAATAATAAGAAAAAATACATTACTGACAGGGATTAAAAAAAAAAAATGGTTAAAAAAAACTGCTATATTTTGTATGGAAGTTGAAAAAGTTGTTCCCCTATATACAAGTAGTCCATATAATGATGTTAATGATATTTTAAATTTTGGGAGGAGCTCGTGGCTACAGTAATAACAGCCGCTCGGGTCGATCTGTCAGGTTAAGCTACGCTTGCCGGGGTTGGTCCGTGGATGGGTGACCATTTCTACATACCGAGACTCCTCCGTGCCTCGGAAAGCACGTTAAGCCGTTGGTCCCGGCTGTCATTCGTGGATCTTTGACAGTCGTTACGGGTCGTCAGAAGCCCGAAAGTCTGACAACCAGTCTTACCAAGGGGTATCGTATTACCCAGTTACTGGGTTGTGGAGGTCAGATAGGCAGTCGCTCCATGTAAAATACTGGTATTCAGCTGCATCCGGTTAGACTGGAAGCCGACCCCAATATAGTTGGGAAAAGGCTAGGCAGATTGAATGATATTTTAAATTTTCAAAATCAAAAGTAGTTTCTTCTAACGAAATAATCAAACTCAAATTCAGTCTCTTGTCAATTTTTGGAAAACTTGTTGCGAATTTTGGTGATTTTCCACGAATCCTTAATTTATTTGAAAAAACTTGTTGATTTTATGAAACCACGGTAAAAGTGAAACTTCTATAGGTGCCGCCATATTGGCCTTGGCTGTTCTGACGAGCGCCTTTCACTTTATCGCTACTCCGCGGCCGACCGTCACGCGACATGCAACACACAGACGAAAAAGTTTGAGACGATGTAATAAAAGTTTTACTTTAAAATCCCTTTCCGCTATGTATAAGAATTCGACTGTTCAAATCACAAATTGAAGATGTTTCCCTTTCTCACAACTAATGAACAAAATTGATCATCATCTTCACGCCATACTCGTTGCTCCGCTGACTACTTCTCGTCTCCTCCATGTGAACAGCTCTTTATTTGCCCTGCTCCTTCCATCTCACTCACCATCTTATATAACCTAGCCACATTTTTTCTACCGCCACTTCAGCACCAGAGCAATTCCCAATTTACCCTGAAGAGTATAAAAACAAGTTCTAGGAGCGAAATAGTTTCTCATCTCCCAAGAAAGGCCAGTCATCGCACAATACATAAATTTATTCATCCATAAACATCCTTCATCCCATATTCCAGGAGGTATAGGATGTCGTAAAGTGTTGCCACCACAATTGTGTTTTCCCTGTTATACTAGAATGTAAAAATTCCGTCGAAATTCAATATGGTCCTGTATCCAAATTTGTCAGCGTCGAAAATTTTATTACCATTCTACGAACTATTTGGTTGTAAAAAGGAATTGTTTTGCATTACATTCTGGAGGAGTTATTGTAGTTTTACTTGATTCGTTACTGTGGAAAAAAACAAAGAATTTAATATCAATGAATAATAGTTTCGAATGTTTTCAGTTTCAATTTCGGATATTAGGACCAAAATTTATATTGACTTGCCAAGTTTCGCCATTGCCCTTAAATCTCGATTATTAAACAACGTTGTGGAAAAATTACCATCAAACTTACAACTCAAAAAAACTCAATTACTACTCAGTTATAGTTCGGCATTTAATGTGGTCCCATCATGAGCTACATTTCTACCTACCCCATAAGCAAACCATGAAATGCACATTGAAGACCCGCCAACAGCCACATACGTAGTCTATTACTAATCGCAATCACAAGAGCCCTCCATTGATCATAGTCGTTACCAAAGTTTATTAGTAGAACGTGAGATTTCCTCCTATCTCGCGACCCTTGATAAATTGTTGTTGTGCAAAATTAACGGGTATAACATTAATTATTTCTCTTGTTATTTCAAGCTGAGTTACAATTTTGTTGGTGTTTCTAGATGTTTAGTTGGAGCAGATTTGTGTTAACTATTATTGGGGTTTGGTAAGTTTTGAGTGATAAGGAGAAATGAGAGTTTGAGGTCAAGGTCGTTGTAGGACAATGTCAAATGACTGCGTAGAGAATTTTCCTGAACTAATAAAAACACTGCAATAACAAAGGATTGTTTGTAAAATTGTCTTTTTTCTGTCAACTGGTAAAATAAAGCTGGCATGAACTAGTTTTTATTTTTTTAAATATTTATAATAAAATTAATAACCAACTATTATTTACAGTTTGCACAACACATGCAAGTTATCAGTCAATACTAGTAATTACACATACATTCATAAAATTTGGTTAAATAAAAATACTGCGAGGCATTTTCGCAGTAGGTAAATATTATAACATTTGTGTACCAGTTATTGGGCAGATACAAATTCTTTCTACCTTTACCTAATCCATCCTCAATATCGATAAAACATAGACTGCCTCATTATAATTCGGAAGCCTACCTAGTACCTCTCCAAGAAAGGCATAAAGATAAATAAGCTCCAACAATCCACAAAAGGACCAAGGACGTATACTTAAGTAAAGGTGGCTCAAGTGTCAAGAATATACAGCGTCGTATACGCCACATAGGTGAGGACTAGCAATATGCGTCGCCAAATAAAACCTAGTGTTCGTCTTATTTCCGACATTTTCGTGCCGTTTTGGGTGGCACAATTTAAAAGATGTAGAGGCTGCTTATAGTACATAGAAAAGATGTAGTGGGGCATTTTCACAAAAATTTATAGGGTATAAAAGAAGTGAGATGTAATTTCAACTTCTTTTTTTATGCGAGATTGTACTTGTTTGCATTGCCTCAAATTCTATATTTTACGATTCCCAGCTTAAAACCAATAATTAATCACGTAATTATGAGATATAAAATAAAATAGAGGGTAAGTCAAGGATATTTCGTCAGGTTTGTTACTTAAATTAAATGCGATTAAAAAATAAACAATCAAAACAATCAAATTTTCTTTAATATTTAATAAAAGAACATAAGTTGGATCTACTAAATCAATTTGAGAAAATGCGATATATTATAATATAACCAAGAAAAATGCCTCATAATTACAATTTTGTTACCAGTGATGACATTCGAACGTTACGATATTCTATTATTGAGTTTAAAATACGAAAGCATACATTATGAATATAAAACTTATTCTGTTATTAAATTTGTCATTTAATTAACATCGGAATTTAAGTAATTAATGCTTTAAATTATCAATAAAAAAGATTTTGACTTGAAAATTAGGGGGACAGTAACAAAGCTGACGGTAACAAAATTTTTATGAAGCATTTACACTAGTTTATGTTTTCTTATACTAATGAGATACTTTGTTGGGTTTGTTTAATTTTTTTAATCAAGCAAAATCTACACAAAATTGCAGGCTAATAAAACATTTAACTGCTCAGTACGAATTTACATTTAAAACGCAAGACGTGCATTCAAAATATAGGTTATGGAAATATAAGTATACACTTCTTTTTATTAGGCGCGGTCGCAGCCCAAGATTTTGGGGGGGTCACCATGGGTGCCGCCGAGGAATAGTTTTAGGGAGGTATCTGAGCCATGGTAACCCGTGGCTGTAGTAGTTTTAAAAGTTAGTAATATAAGTAAATCATTCAGGCTCCATACAACGTGAAAGATTTTGGGGGGGGGTCATGACCCCCAGGACCCCCCTCGGACCGCGCCTGCTTTTTATAAAGACTATGATATCATAACCTCCTTTAGACCAAGTTGGTAAAGTAGCATGTGTAATATTCCTAACAGTCAGTTTTATTACTTAGCTTGTCAGGCCTCTATGTTACCACACAAAACTGACGTAACGTTACCTTACCTTTGCGCGATTTGAATTAAATTTAAATAGGTACAATTGCAGTGATTCGTCATTAACTATTTATTTATGGAGCTACATGTTAAAGCTCTCAATAACTACCACAATCATGTTGTTTACATGTTAAATTATACAACATTTTGGTAACTTACCTTGACAGAAAGTTTTCTACCGAGCGATGAGTGCTACTACGCAACGCAATTTATAGTGTTTCGGGCAAAACTGACGAATACAAAATAGTGGATGACTTAAAGCTTCTGATTTTGTTATTATATGAATAAAATCTAACAAAATTTTAGTAATGTTCATGGAAAAAATACGGTAACAAACTTGATGTGTCAGGTTGCTCACAATTTGAGTACTACAATTAAATTTTCATAATTTAAAAAATTTAAGATAGAATATTTGAATTATGCTTTAAAATAGTCTACCACAATCTCTTGAAGACATAAAATAGTATACCTGCAGTCAATTCTAAGGATAAAATGCAATTGTTGTATGTTCAATATAGCTGCACCGTCCAGGGACAAGTCAAAATGCTATCTCCCTATCACTTAATTAATATTTAATTTAAATAATCGAGTACTTGGGGAGTTAAGTTATTAATGGAATAATAACTAGATGTCTACTAAAACTAACGGTAATCGTTTTTTGTTGATACTGGTAATATTAGAAAAGAAAAACGACTATCTTTTCGAGGGACAGGGCTAAACACACACCTATGCATTTTTGTGAAAATGCCCAGTGACATAAATTTAAATGAATAATTATGCTTTTATAGTTTGGTCATGTTGAGAGGATGAATGAAAGGCGACTAACAAAAGATATTTACAAGGCTGATGTGAGTGGAAACGTGGCGGAGGAGCTCGTGGCTAAATACTAACAGCCGCTCGGATCGATCTGTCAGGTTCAGCTACGCTTGCCGGGGTTGGTCCGTGGATGGGTGACCATTTCTACATACCGAGACTCCTCCGTGCCTCGGAAAGCACGTTAAGCCGTTGGTCCCGGCTGTCATTCGTGGATCTTTGACAGTCGTTACGGGTCGTCAGAAGCCCGAAAGTCTGACAACCAGTCTTACCAAGGGTATCGTATTACCCAGTTGCTGGGTTATGGAGGTCAGATAGGCAGTCGCTCCATGTAAAATACTCGTATTCAGCTGCATCCGGTTAGACTGGAAGCCGACCCCAATATAGTTGGGAAAAGCTAGGCAGATTGATTGATGTGAGTGGAAACGTCGAGAGGGGACGCCCTAGAAGGACATTTACACCGTGAAATTTGAATCACAATTTTGCTAGACCAAACGATGTTCAGATCGTTACTCCCTACAACACAGACACCACGCATGGGACACAGCATTATCTACAGGGAAATGTACCTCCATAAACGAAATTTAGTAAGCGGTAGATAATCTTGACATTTTAACCTTTGTCTTTTTGTGTTTTTTCAAAAAGCAATTATGTTTTTTTTTTTTATTGGATGCTGTAAAATGATAGTAGACCATGGTCTAAATAACGTTTGTTCTAGCAAAACTGTGATTCAAATTTCACGGTGTACTGGCCTTATTGGTGATGTTCTTCAGAAAGGTCAGGTGCGTAGTACTTGCAACCGGCGTCCGTGTATGACCAGATGTATGAACGTAAACGAGGCAAAAGGAGTATGTAAGGATCGTAGCAGGTGGCGTTCTTAGTTTCTGCCTACTCCCATGGGAAGAAGGCGTGTGTTTGTGTATGTATGCAGAAAACTACGTTGGTTTTGTAGATGCATAGAAAATCTTGTAATATTTTTTACAGAAAGACTTGAAACTCCAGTTGTAAGCGCATTCAAAATAGCAGAAGCTTCAGCTTGGGCGTATTTGATGCGTCTAATTTTGCTTCTAAACAAAGTTAGCACGTTGTCTATTGTCTAATTATGGAATCAGCCTGAAAAGCGTGTCGTTCTCAATAATAGTTATTTTTTTGTTATTTTACTTTAATTTTTTTTTTATATGAATCAGTATAATCAATAAATTGTTGGAAAACCTAACAAAATAACAAAAATAAAATAATTCCGGTTTTCGGGTTCCAGTTCTGGTCGGCTCCGGCTTTTTCCGGTTCTGGTGACCCATAACACAGGTATTTTATGCCTTTTTCGGGCACCAGTCTCTCATAAATGTTAACCCAAATTTTAGATTAAACACTACCTGTACAAATCAAAATTTGTGATGAGAAATAAATAAATATATATTGTTATTATTATTAATTTGAAAACACATACACACATAAATTACACACACACACATATACACCACACACTCATACACACACATACACACATCACACTTTTTTTTTTTGTAAGAAAACAAATAACTTTACTGCTTCTACTTTGACCCAAACCCCAAAAACTTGGCGTGAATTGTTAGTTCAGAAATCGTAGCTAACTCGAAGCAATAAGTCTGCGACCCGGCGTGACGGCCGCTCCTTTAAACACACGCCACTTGACTCCTTAATGTATGGATTGTTTTGCCACAGTTCGGTGTTCTGCTAAATCGGACCCTTGTACCTTTGCGGTTTGTACCTATGTGGCTTGGGGATAGTTTCTGTACAGCTGCGGTTACATGGTTATTTTGTATGTTTCTGGAGCTTTCTTGTTGAGAAACTAACGTGGTTTAGGTATATTACAGTATTATTCCTTTATTTCGTCTGCATACTTATAATTTACATTTTTAAATAGTAGCCCACCGGCATTGGGAACAGGGTCCAAGCTACCGGCGGTCAGGGCTCCAGAGAGAGAAACCTCCTGACAATGCGAGCCGTATCCAGGAGTACCGCTTTCTGAATCAAGCCCTTAATCCAGCTGCCCAACGAGAGCCTCCTTAGGTGTTGGTCGAGGCTCTTGGCAATTAAGCCATTGACTGATACGACTATCGGCACAATGATTGCTGAGTCCACATCCCACATGTCGACAACTTCGTGAGCCAAGTCAAGATACTTGATTTGTTTATTTTTTTGGGCTTTCACGAGGTTTCCGTCCGATGTTAATAATCATTGTGCGCCGCTCTCCTCGATCCACCACCACTATATCAGGCTTATTGGCAACAATAGTCTTGTCAGTGATGATGGTACGATCCCAGTACAATGTGATATTTCCATTTTCATTTATTGTTAGTATTCTTAACATTCTATAAGAGCTTAGATAAACTTTAGGTGAATTATCAACGTTAAGAAAAAAGCGCTACGTAGTTGCTAAGGCGTAGCTGATGTGCTACGCCGGCTTCGCTTTCGTAGCGGGTATTTTACATACGCCACTTGACTCCTTAATGTATGGATTGTTTTGGCGCAGTTCGGTGTTCTACTAAATCAGACCTTTGTACCTTTGTGGCTTTGGGATAGTTTTGGTAGTACTGTAGTAACATGATGACTATGGAGTTTTCTTGTAGAAAAACCCAGCATAGATTCAGAACATTTTGGTTGGTATTTTTACCGTGAGAGATTTGACAGAGTTGGCGTGAATTAACAATGTTAAGAATAAGGGTTACGAAATTGCTACGGCGTAGCTGTTGTGCTACGCCAGCTACGCTTTCGTAGCGGGTAATCGCTCCGATCGTCATGAATTTTGTATTGCGTAAATGTGTTTTTTATCATTTACAACTGAACAGTCGATTTACCTCTCATTTTTCTGTTTATTTCAAATTCTGAACATAGTTGATTCAGGCGTGACCTTGCGGAAATCCATTATAAAATACAATACACGTACCCACGTGACCAATACATATACCCATATTAAGTAGAATTGACTGGGTCCGCTAGGGCCGATGCCTGCCGGGGTTGCGAATAAGGCCGAAAGGGAAATCGTGGCCCCGGGCAACATGGCAACTGAAGGAACACGGGTGGGTTTTAGTCAGTAAAAGTCTGACACGCTCTCCTGCTCCACCCAGAGCGGGAGAAGTTATTTGATAATTTCCCAACCAAAAAAAAAAGGGTATATTAAGTAACCTGTTCCGCTTAGCTATTGGCAACACGCCATGTTTGGGTTCGCGACAAGTCAATCGTCATCCTGAGGATGCCTCGTTGAGAGGTGAAACACGTGGCGATTTATTTCAGGGTTTTATATGGCTCTTTAGGAATAACTAAGCGGAACAGGTTACTAAATATAACCTACGTCTACTGTAGTTTACTTCTGAACGTCTTAGTTATTAAAATATATTTTTATGAAATGTTATCTAAAATCATACCCTAAATTCAGCATCGGAATTTAGAAATGCTTTTATTTTATACTCAACATGAAGCTGGCTATTCCCAATGATCCAAAATTGTAATTCAATTTACAACCTGTGACTAAATCATCATCCGTTTTGTACTGGAACCATGATTTTGTTAGCCATCTCATTGGCTGGCCTTTGCCTATCAATGTCGCTATTATTAGCCTATTAGCCGATATTAGGCTTCATTTAAACCGGAGTTAGGACATTATGAAACGTAATTATCTTATGGGAAATGGTGTTTTGCAGAATTGCATTAGCCGGTAGGTACTGAGTTTGAATACATTTGCATTATAATGCTGTTCCATTGGTTCAGTTAATTTTTATTAGTTTTCTGTTCATTTGCTGAGTGGTTCTTTGGTACGCAAACGTTTTTCATTAAGCAATAAAAATTTACACACATTTTCAGAATTGAGACCTTGAAGTTGAGAACTTGTCAAAATCTACTTTGATGACGCACGCAAAAATCAGAATTGATTTGCAAAAAAGTAAAAAAAAATAGAATTTCTTAAGTACATCTGGCATGTTTGCTGACGCCAGCGTAGATGACTTCTACGCAATAATGCGTAAAAAAGTTGCGTCGGTGGTGCGACGAGTACGAGGGAGCCCGAATAGCGTCCTTAGGATGATTGGCGAGAAAACCGATACTGTTCTGCTCAGTAGGCTCACAGAACTCCATGTTTTGCGAGACCGATGAGCCTACTGTGCAGGGGTAGACGGTGTGTCTAGTTTCTTCTTTTTATTTTAGTTACTAACATTAGTCATAAGCGAAATTATTGTTACTAACAACCTCAAATTGACTTGCCTATGGACTTTTTTGTCTGAAATAAATGATTTTTATTTTATTTATTTTATAAGTTACCTTGAAGGAATCACTTTAAGTACTTAATGCTAAAGTAGAGTTAGACAACAAAGTAGAGTTTGAAGTACTAAACTTCAAATTCTCAATTCAGAAACCGTTTAAAAGTAATAGATAAACAAAGTATTATTTGCTAACAAATATTTGAAAAACCCAGGTCATCAGGTTTGAAGAATTCTGTCAATAGTTTGCAAGGCACGTAATATTTTGAAAAGACATATTTTCTTGGTATAATAATAAGAATTTCTCTGAAACACAAAATCTAGACTCGACATAACAATTCTCAGTAGAAAGGCTTCCAAAGCTAACTTGATATAATAACAGTTTTAATAACCCGAAAAGATCTAATAGATTTTCAGTTCTACAACTGAAATTAAATCAAAATCGATTCTACGAACTTTCAACCATTAGCTTCTTCTACTTCAATCAAATTACACATTCACAAATCAACGCGAAAATAATTTTCTCATAATTTGTTCGATTAAATTCAAAGATAGACCCCATCAGAAATAATAACAGACAATAAATTTTGATAGCATGGAATTGTTCTAACCTGAGACGCAAAATAAATAGGTACAGAAGACCAACTCCGTGTAACGAGCGAAAACGCACGCACACATGGACACGCTTCACTTACAGCGAGTGCAAGTGCACCACGGAGCAAATACAAAGAGGAGATGTTGTAATAAGGTTTCCCTATGAAACAACGGGTGACACTTTACGGGGTGAGGGGTGATAGATCCCGCCCACTTCTTTATTTTCCATCTACTGGTAAATAGCAAAACTATTCGCTCGTCCTATTGATTGTACTTAGTAGTTACGTAACTATCTCATACTAGATGTCACTAAGCGTAGGATGCACCAGGGTCGTACTCAGAATTTTGGGAATACTGTTTTTCTTTAAATTAATTTTGCGAACCATGTCGATGCGTATTTTTTATTGATATTATTATGAAAAAAAAATTCGAATAAAAAAGTTTTTAATGAATGATGAATGAAGATTATTAGATTTTCTTTTATTTTTAAAAGACTTATCAAGATGGTTTACAAATCTAAAAACACCTTATCCCGTTTACGTGACAATCCATCCAAAACCATTAATGTCAAATAAATAAGTAATACCAGTACCCTAATTGCGTAACTTATTTTCAAAAACAATTATAACTAATTTGTTTCATTTTGACAGTTTTTATTTATTTAAAGGCTTACCAACTAAACACATACACAGCATTAACCCAAAGTCTCTGTCAAATGTAGATCTCGCATGTATCTAAATTACAGGAAACCACGACACTATCAATTAGCATACTAGAAACATTAAAATACAAACCGCTCAAACGCGCCTAAATAAGTTTAAAACATCAAATAATATAATAGTAATAAAACAATTTCAAACAAAAAAAGTTCAACAACATTCATTGCGTTATTTACGTTGTTGAGCAGATTTTTTCCAACTTATGAAGCAATGGATTAGCAATCTGTTTCAAATCGACACAGATTGTGATTGTATTGTATTACGCAATTAGGGTACAGATTAAATGAAAAGTTGCATGATGCGAAAGAAGCTTCATACTTAACATGACTCTTTGGAAATGGTCACCTAGGTAAAACGTAGAATAAATAATAGACAAATTATGTATAGCGAAAAAAATTTATTAGCAAAATTCAATTTCCTGCAAAAATAACTGCTTTGGTTAGTTGTTGTCGGTTGGTTGCTCTATCGTTTTCTAAGGTTGCAAAATGCTTAAAGCGAATATCTATATATTTTTCAGCTATAGATTTAGTCAGAAGAATAATATGATTATCAGTCGGTGATTGGTCGAACATATGATTCACCGATTGTTTGAAATAATTTTGTCCAATAAGGGATTTTAGTGTATTCGATACAATTTTATGTTTACGGAAAATAGGAGAATTCAAAGATTGCGATTTAACACAACGGATGCTACATTCGGTTCGTATACATATATCTATGACATCTTTAGATGGGAAAGTAAGACCACCTTTATTTTTAGTTTTTATTAAATAAAGGTCATCATCATCGTAATTATCAGCATATAATTCATGAAGACAGCTCTCACATTTGATTTTGGAATGTAAATAATTGACAACAAACCCAGAAATATATGCAACTATTTGACGGCGCAAATAATCACCTATCGTTATATTTAACTGCTCATCAAATTCTAACAACAAATCATCAGGCATGGGTTCGTCATCTAATGATGCCTCGCTCAAGTCATTTTGCACTATTCGATAACGTTCTGAAGTAATATTTATTTTATTTACAGAGGATACCTTTAAAATGGAAATATCCTCTAAAGGAATACAATTTCCTCTAAAACCCTCTTTCAGTTCTGTATTTATTAGGGTTTTTTTGTAAGCTGATTTAAACTGACGTGATGTTGGATTATTATTGGCCCTTCCGTGTGCTCTTAATACCCCAAAAAATAGTTCCAAATGATCCTGCGAAAATTTGTACAAAGTTAGATATTTAAGGAGCTTTTCTTTTTCAACCAGGCGGTTATACAAGAAAAGTGTACTATTAATACATGTTAAAAGGCCCATAAAACCAGTTTTACGATTTGTGGTGATAACGGGCTTCCCTTCATCAGGAGCTACTATAAAAATTATGTAATGTTTAGCATATTCTAAATACTCCCTTGTTTTCAAAATATTCTTTTCAAATAAGGGCTTTTTGTATTCAAACTGACGCATGTTTCGTGAGTTGAGAATGTCAAAGATATTGTTAATTAAACGGATAAAAGTAATTGTAGCCGCCACATTTTTAAATTCAACATTACTTTTTTCACAAACTTGGAGTGCATCTGCTACGCTATTACTGAAAAGTTGACTGGCCAATTTTACTTTCATTTTTTGTCGCTGAAAATGTATGTGTTTGTCTTTTAACTTGTTCCCAAGGTGGAGGCCTTCTGACTTTTGTAAGTTATTGAGCTTGACGAGGTAAGACCATTCAATAAGATTACCCTGATAATCAAGAAACTCCTTTTTAGTTTCAAATGCGTTGCGCACAAGTTTTAGCATATGACATGCGTCCAGGAATATTGCTACTTCGTAGTCAGCACTAGGGTGTTTGAAAGTAGTTTTCATATTCTGAGGTTCTAACGAACATCCTAACTTTTTAAGCATAGCAATATTTGCAGTGCAGCCATCCATCGTAAGTGAAACAACGTCTACACCATTTTCTTGACATTTGTAGAGGCATTGTTGAACTATTGAAGCACGTTGTTCTCCGGTCATAGAACGAATAAGAAAGAACCCCACAGGTAATTTCCAGCGTTCAGTTTGAGATACAAGCAACAGAACTAAAGCCTGAGAAGCGTGATCCGAGTTATCGTTTTGTACGTCATTAAGCCCGAGATCAACATAACCGTGATATTTTTTTCCGTCCCATTCAACATGCTTTCTAATTCCCATCTCATCCATCATAAGACTGCACAGAGCGCGTTTGCCTGAGGAGTTAGTTTTGTGCTTTAATATGTTAAAAGCTTCAGCTGTAAATCCGGCTTCACCATTGACACTTTCGTACCACTTAGAAATAGTTCTCGGATGCGGTAAGCAAGTATCGAAAGTCTTTCTGACGTATGAGTAAGCATTAGGCGAAAAATAATGGAGTGTCAAAGCGAATGATCGGAGAGCTGGAGAATATTCCTTCGTCAATGGTTTTTTTTTATTTTTTGCCAACTGACGCCCAACCAAGTCTTTCAACTTAACATTTATCGATGTTAAAATTTCGGATTCCTCTCCCAACAGAAGACTTTTGCTTTCCAATTCTTTAATTAAGGTACTTAAATTTTGAACCTGAAACAAAAGTAGAAAAGTATTTGATTTAGAAAATCAAAAGCACTTCGTGAAAATAGCGCCACTAGATGGGTACCTTCTTCTTCAAACGCTTAACTTTCATTTGAAGTCTTCTGATCTTTAATCTATCTGCTCTTGCTTTCCATCGAAGTTGTGCTATTTCTTGCTTTAACTTTTTCTTTTTTGGCGTATCATGCAGTATCAGAAATTCGTTTAAATCACTTGTAGGTGTGGTAGGCTTTGGTGATGATATTGTTGGCTCTGTAAATTTTCTTTTAAGCTGTAACATAAAGCTGTAAATAAAAAAATACCCAATTTCCCAAAATAATTGAAACTGGTAAATACAAACTACATTGAAGCGAACCGATATATCCAGATTTAAACTAGGTAAAGTTTCCTTCTTTAATTTTCTAAGACCTTTTTTTGTCACTATGAAGTCTTCATTATTAAAATGGCACGAACAAATTTTTGTATATTTAGTCGGAGACCAGTCTTGTCTATTAATTTTTGTAATCCATAGCTGTCTTCGATTATCTTCGGATGGAAATCTAGGACATACATACATCATTTAAAATTTAACTAAATAAACTAGGTGGGCTTTAAGTACTTTAAATTAAGTAAACAACAACTACCATACTAGTTGTCTCACGGAGGGAAAGTACTTTAAATAAATTATTGTAGAAAGAATATTTAATTTATAGGAGATTGTATTTTTATGTCCAGTGTATTTAATGTTTTAAGTACTTTCCGTACTTTCCATTTATGAGACAGACATTCGGTAAAATAATTAGATTCTAATTACGGCCCTGTCTTTTTGTTATGTTTATGTTTGTTCTTCATAGTTGACGATAGATGGCGGCCTGTTTACAAAATAATATAAAAAATACAAAAATAATATTTTGGCCATTAAAGGGTCGTTAGGAATGAATGTTGAACAAATTTCAGTACATATGAATATTAAAATATGTTAGTACTGAGCTTTACGTACCTAAATATTTATAATTCCCATGACACTAAGTATCGCCATCTAGTGTCGGGTAGAATTATGTTTGGAAACGCTGTCGCTAAGAGATTTTTCTAGAACTATTTTAATAAATTACGCATAAAATTACTTACAAATGAAATGTAATGCCATCCATAGCATCAGAACGTCTATCCGAGTAGTTTTTACAAGATAAAACACAACACTTCATTCTTTTTTTCTTCTAGCGCGAATATGCTGTAAAATGGGAACTATTACAAAACTGTGCACAGGACGAACGCCAACAATACACTGACTAAGGCCACGCCTACATGATGACGTCAGGACCTAGTTGAGAATCACAGTGCACAGTTGCTTAGGCCGTCTCCTCTTTGTATTTGCTCCGTGAAGTGCACTCGCGGCCGGCATTTGTTTGAGATCGACTTACGTCTGTGTGTGCGTGCCCCAACGGGGCAGTCCAGTGTGGATTACTATTCAAGGCAATGGCACGTAAAATTTAATCGGAGAGGCAACCGAATGGCGAATAGTAATCTGGGTCTTGAAGTGATATCGAACCCCCCGTATCGTCCGAATGGGCCCCAAATGGACGGGGGTGGAGATATGGGGGATAGGGGCATTTTTTTTTTGACATGGCATTCAAAATTTTAGATCTAATAAGTGCAAGGAATTTGTGTGTATATCTATGCCATCTGGTTTTGATAAAATTCACCCTCAACGATGTTGGGGGGTGGCAACCGGATGGTCTTGATACACACAAATTCCATAGGAAATTGTCATTCAATAGGATTTTAAATGAACTTATGTATTGATGATTTTTATTACAATAATTCTTAAAAAAAATATTTCATACGGCCGCGAATCACATATAGATCAACATACAACCTGATAATGACCTGCAAATTGCAAAAAACGTAAGAAAAATTGAATTTCGCGAGTTACTCTGACGCTTTCGCCTTAAGCCGTTGGCCCTGCGCCGGATCTCTCTCCGGTCATGTCAGATTGCCGTCCCAGCGGACTATGAGAGTGAGGGAAGAGAGAGTGCACCTGTTTCTGCGCACATACTTGTGCACTATAATATCTCCCGAACCGAAGGCTTATCTCCGCTGAGATTGGTCGCCATGGTCCTAAATATGTTCTGGAGGAGGACAATTGTGTGCACCTGTTCTCGATATGGAGCTGGCCTTCTGTCTCATTCCATTTTCTGTCTCAAGAGAAGGTATACCGTAATTATTAACAGTCCCTTAGGACCCTTGGTCTCTTTAAGACTTGGTTAAGCTATTATAACTTGAGTTACTTGTTCAAAGCGATAAGAAAGTTTTGATAAAGATTGTGGGTGTCACTCAACTTAGTTTCGAGTTGTGCTTCCTTTTTGTGTTTTGAGTATCAAAAATATACTTATTAAAGATTGACAGGTTTTGTCAAATAATAAAGTGGTTAGACTTTTCGCGGTTTCATAAATGCTAAGTTATGGTACAGTATGATATTTCTAATTAATATTTTACAGTAGTCGCATATGATGTTTTACATTTGACATCTTACTTTGGTAATAAGGAACATTAAGGTAATAAGCAACATTAAAGGGGCGGGGCCGCATCAAGGTCGTTTCTGACGGCCAACTCAAGCACCGCGCGTGCTCATTGGTCAACAAATCAAATAACGTGCACTTCCCCGCCCTACTCTGACATATTTCTGCCCCTTTTCAAGATTATTTGTTTTTTTTTTCGATTTTTAGTTTCATTTTGATTGCAGGAAAGCGGGAGAAAAGATTTTATACACCAAAAATATTATTTTCAAACATGTTTTATTAGATCGTATTTTCTCTTTACAGCTATGTTTGCCTCTATGGTGAGAACTACACAAAGGACTTTATGTGGTTTCTACTAAAATGCCTGACGTCATAAACTTTAATTGGCATTTCACGCGGTGACAAGCAGCGATCGTAAAAATTTTAACACTGCCGCTGCATGCGGTGCACTTTTCAGCGGTTTTTATTTGGGTTAGAATATCGCACACTTTAAAAATAAAATGTTCCATTTAGGCTACATGACATGGCACTTAAAATGTATTTATATAAACCTACAGTATACTGAATAGATTGAAGACCAAAGAATTTTGACTGGTCGTTAACTGTGTGATTTTTTTTGGTGACCACGCGACAGCACCCTGTTGTTTGCTTATCTAAGGTAATATAGATTCATTTTGTTCTTTTTCTTTATTCAAGCTTTTTAGGTTCAGTCAACTCGTGTACGTGTACGCCCTTCACCAAAGACTACGGAACAATTACATATTAATGATATTATATTATTATTGTACAGTACCTCGGTAGGCCACAAAATATAGCGCTCACGGCAAATTACACGGAACACGTGAATCGTCACAGCCAGTATCACATGTGGCAGAGTTGTGTGACGAATGACGTCATATCTCACACATACACTTACCCGTGAAGTGGATTAAGTGGTGCTTTCAACCGCTTGATGTATGGACGCGGATCTTGCTTGATTCATAAGGACCATTTTCGCGTAACGCGGTTGGTACTATGGAAGTGGTGTGTCATTTTGTTTTCGCTCCCGTCTGCCGTCAGTGCTTATTGTTCCAGTGGTTCTTTAAAGAGAATGATGCTTAATTCATAAGGGCCAAATCCGCGTAGCGAGGTAGGCGAGGTTGGCTGAAAATGATTCTCCTGAGTACTTTATTAGGATCATGTTGTGTGGTTTCTCTCTTGTTTTGTTAGTGTACGTTTTCTTTTTTTGAAAGAAGTGTGTTCTTAATCTAGTTGTGTTGTGCTTGATTTATGGACGTAGTTGTTGCTTGATGCATAAGGACTGTATTCGCGTAACGCCATGTATGCTAGGAGTGTTATTTTACTGTGAGACATTTATACATAGGTATTTAAATGTTGTTTTGAACAAAATATGTTTTTTCTTACAAAAAGCCACAAGCAATCCACAAATAAAATAAATTGTAGTATTTTGATAAAAAATGGGGTTTTATGTACGCACGGTATGTGGGTGGGACATCATTAACTCTAAATTACCCAAACGTGATGGTGACAAAATATAATTAAAAAAAATATGTAACACAGATTATTTATAGTATAGGTACGTAAGTAATCATTAAAAAACTTACTTTGATATTTGGTTTGTTAGTATATTGTTACGCTGACAGTATTTTGTCACTATAACATTTTCAAAGCAAACGTTTTATTTGATTTTCATTACTTAAAATATTATAAGTAGTGCCTATTTAGGTAAAATATTATAAGTACTACTTAAAATATTATAAGTAGTGCCTATTTAGGTAAATCAGTACGCCTAGCCGAGGAGTCACCAAATGGCGGACCACAGTCCGGATCCGAACCGCCGACTTAATATTTTGTGCGGACCTTAGGTAAACAATATGAGCACTGGGACCATGTACATTCCATAAAGCTACCATTTACTGGGTACGTCTTTCATTGACTTGAATGTGCCTTGGCGGCTGAGAGTATGTCATGCTCACTCAAATGTCTCGCTGATGGTGGCGAGTGTGTTGATCCATGCGTCATGTTCGTGAACGGGAACCGTCAGTAGGGACTGGTCATCTCTTAGCTGCCACGGGGTATTTTAATTTTTTAATTGTCTTTGTTTTTATATTTTTATTACGGACGCTTTTAACGTGCACGTCTTTCTACATTGTTCTCACAAGTATAATTTCAACACGAATGATGTAACCAATATTTTGTAACAATATTTTGATTTAAAAGAGTGTCCGTGGAGTTTCTTGCCCGTTATTCTCCATAGGTACCTACTACGCTTTGGAATGGGCAACTAGTTTCATTTTCCTGACTGACTGACCCCTTGACAATTCAATAGTAACTGTAATTGGTTTATTTGAAATAAATGCTTTGAGTTTGAGTTTGAATAAAATATAAAAGTATTGTAATTTAATTTAGCCTGCGCTTTGTGTTTCCTACCATCAACACGACAGTTAATGGCGTATTTAATGGCAATAGCGTGCATTAACTTTACTACAGACTTCAGACAGATTAGGTAAAAGTGTTTCTTTTTTTTACATTAATATTGATTACTTACTTTGTTATTTTTGATCATTACTTAATATTTGTATATTACTTAATAAAAATAAAAAATCTTGGTTGTTGGTGATCGTCTACCAAACGAACCACGAAAGTCATATTATTTTTAAAAACGGACCCCTAATAAAACTAATTAATAATCTCTGGCCTAGCCTTTTCCCAATTATGTTGGGGTCAGCTTCTAGTCTAACCAGATGCAGCTGAATATCGTATTGTGTATCATGCCTAATTAGATAGCAAGAAAAATTTAATTATTTAAAATATATAAAATTGGCGTTTAATTAAGAGTCCCAAACAAACTTGTAGCAAAAAATTTGATTTCCATGTTTAAAGTTTTTGACGTGATAACGTCTTATAAATCGATGAACGCCGCCTGCACGTACGAAAAAGTGTCACGTTCCGCCTGAGCCAAGCGTGCAAGCGAGAGCGCGGAACAAGCGATAGAGAGGCACGATCGGCCTTAGCGTTCGGCTTGTGATCGTCCGTAAACCGACTTTACAGACAACCAAATTTTTTTCAAACCTTTCTATAATTTTCATTGAATTGAAAGGACGTAATTTTTCAGTTTAGAAAAAAATTATAAGAAATAGTGGGAAGTACTTGAAATCCGACTACCACAGTTTCTTCACTAACCACGTATGTGAGAACAAAGCGAGTACACACACCCGCAGTACCTCCCCGGGCAATTTTATGTGGCAACTTATCATCTTTGGCGGAGCTATTTTTCGAATGTTTTACCTCGTTTAGCTGATGTCTGGTTCCTTTGATGACATCCTGTCTATTAGGGGTAGCTATCAACCTTTTGTATTCCACGTTTTTCCTTTGTTCATACGTAAAGCTGGGAATATTTTTCAGGTATGTGGGTGAATATTTGCATGAATCACTTTGCGTGTTTTTTTCCTTAAGGTACCAATATAGGTATGTAATGTAATGTTGTGTTGGGACGTGTGCGGGTATATTATTTTCTTGCCTGACAGGTGAAGACAGAAATCCTGGCGT
Source organism: Agrochola lychnidis (assembly GCA_963680765.1). NCBI lineage: Eukaryota > Metazoa > Arthropoda > Insecta > Lepidoptera > Noctuidae > Agrochola > Agrochola lychnidis. Next base: position 6,132,523 of record OY796864.1, read on the forward strand.
CAATTTTCATAGTTCAAGAGCTTGTCTGTGGGATTGATTTATTTGTTGTTGTCATGTTTCTGATACTGACATTCAATTGCGGTTGATTGCTAGGTTAAAGAGCGTTTGTACTGAAAGTGGGCAACGTCGCAAATACATGTCAAATATTTCGCTGTTTTGATTAATTTGGCAATATTACTGTATGGAAATATGAAATGTCGCTAACTAGCGAACTAGAATATTAATAATGAATTGGAATTATAACAATGAATTTGATGTTTTAATCGTTTTAGGTGTAAAAATGCATTTGGAAAGGTTCCAAATACTTTTTTTTACATATAAGATTAAATATTCGATGTTACGATATTAATGATTGCATTTCATAATCAATATTCTAGTTCGCTGGTTAGCCACATTTCTAATTTCCATACAGTAATATTGCCAAATTAATCAAAACAGATAAATATTTGACAGCTATTTGCGACGTTGCCAACTTTAAGGATAAATGTCCTTAACTAGTTAACTTTAAACACAAAAAAAATATATTTGTTGTGGTAATTTGACGCAACCGACGTACTAGATGTATGAAAGTAAGCGAAGCAAAAGGAGTTTGTAAGGATCGTAGCAGATGGCGTTCTGTAGTTTTTGCCTACCCCCATAGGAAGAAGGCGTGAGTATATGTCGCACCCCTAGATGAAGACTCCGGTAACTCAAAAAGTACGCATTTCAAGTTAGTGGCGGTTTCCAATACCTACACATAGATATAACTCGCGTTACGATATCTTCAACTGCTGTAAGAAGATAGCGCTAAAAGCAGCTTAACTAAAAAATCTCAACATTTTCCAGGGTTTTATCAGACAAAATACAAACAAGCTAATTCAACAGTTTTAGAAAACGTTACCTCTATGAATGTCTCAATAGATTTTTTATATTTTTTCTAAATTCAAATTTATTTATTTTAAAAAGACAACTTATTGATCCACAGTAGGTGTTTGTAGTAGGTACACGTAATATAAATTTAAAAACTATTTACATAATAATAACATTGAAAATACTACAAAATCAACAATAAATTAGTTAAAATATTATATTCACTAAGATGTCAAATTTCAATAAGATTATAAATAAATTTAATAATTAAATTAAATAGTTTAAAATCACATTACAGTCAAAATAAATAAATAAAACACAATAATTATAATTTCCTAACCGGCTAGGAACAGCAACATGCCTGCCACAACCATGCCGGACATAAGGGCAGTCCAGCCTATCGGCGATCATTGCCAGGATCAGGGTCATTTCTGAAAAATGAGGTTTTTTGAGTTCTCCGATAACTCAAAAAACCTCATTTTTTATTTAGGGGTGCGATGTATGTAATTATTGAAGAGTTATTTTGAATCATACGCCTGTTCTTTGTTGTTCATAGGTGGTTCAAGATAATTGTTTTTTTTTTTCTAATGGTAGGTATACTGCCTCGTTCGAGGAGCTCGTTGCTAAGTAATAACAGCCGCACGGGTCATTTCAACAGGTTAAGCTACGCTTGCCGGGGTCGGTCTGTGGATGGGTGACCATCTTAACATACAGAGACTCCTCCGTGCCTCGGAAGGCACGTAAAGCTGCTGGTCCCGGCTGCCATTCGTGGATATTTGACAGTTGTTATGGGTCATCAGAAGCCCGAAAGTCTGACAACCAGTCTTACCAAGGGGTATCGTGTTACCCAGTTACTGGGTTGTGGAGGTCAGATAGGTAGTCGTTCCATGTAAAATACTGGTATTCAGCTGCAACCGGTTAGACTGGAAGCCGACCCCAATATCGTTGGGAAAAGTACATCCTAACTAATATTATAAATCTGAAAGTGAGTTTGTTTGTTACGCTTTTACGCTTAAACGGCTATATGAATTTGGATGAAATTTGGCACATGGGTAGACTATGACCTAGGATACTTTTTATCCCGATATTCCCACGGGATCGAGTCTTATGCCGGTGAAACCGTGGGGCGCAGCTAGTTTAATAATAATTACTATACTTCTCGTCGTTCACACGTAACAATTTTCTCGGAAGCTTTCAAAATTCTATGTAGAATAAAAAAAAAACAGTGGCACTCCGGGAGTGCCGGCAGAAATGAAAACTTGAACAAGATCGCCTTGGTGGAAGAAAAATACTTGTATATGTAAGAGACGGGTATGTGACTGTCGTTATTATCAGCGATATTTTAACTACTGTGGGCGTAGTGTGGGTAGTGTTGGTTAATGCGCAATAGAAAAACAGTTTGCAGTTCAGATCACATTATAATTTACTATCAAATGAATCACACTAGCTAAATTATACACACACTGGGTGCGACGGCGTTTATTAAAATCACCAATTAACAAAATGATCACAAATTACAACTAACACAATAACTGAGCACCACGAATCGAGAACAGTTCCGCGACGTCTTGAATCCAATGCGACCAAAGGCTGACTGTCCTCCTCGCCTTGGCCATCAAACATCACGACTCTGTAGAAGCGCGCCTTTTTTGGTGTCAGTAAATCACTCTTGATGTTGCCAGTGGCGCGCTTGCGATTCGTTTCGTGTCCGTACTAATGACCGGATCCGACATATAGAACATTGGTCCGTAACCTTATCTAAATAAAGAGAACAATCGCGTTTACAAAAAAATGAGGTGTTGGTAATAGTGTCACAAGTTATTTATTTTTTCCTATCTCAAAAATGCCCAACGCACCTAAAAAAGTTTTCACTTCAAAAATCTTCATAACCAGGACTTAATATTTCATACTTTAAGAATAAATTCAAATTCAAAATTCAAAAGTCGTTTATTCAGACTAGGCTGAGAATCAGCACTTTTCGAACGTCAAAATTACATAAGACAGTCCCCCAAAAACGCCCACCCTTCACCACTACCTAGTGCCTTTAGCTGGGAAGAAGAAGAGGCGCAATAAACTCCCCAGCAGCACAGCTGTCTGTTCAAGTGATTCTATACAATAGTGGGCAAAATAACTTACATTATGTAACTTAAGAATGCGGCGACGCATGAATTGTCCATACAAACGTAATACATAAATCATTTGTAATTTGAGCATATTTCCACCATATTATGTTGATATTTGGATTGAGACAGTATTTATCGAGACTCCTACGTCTTTTTATTTCTAAAAACTTACCTTTAAATGAAGTGTAAGCGAATTGCATTTCGTACATTTTTACAGCGTAAATGACATGTTTTCATATTGTTTTTTCTTTATTATAAAGAATAATATTTGTAATATTGTTTCCGCAGAAGCATAGTTTATGTTATCAAGTTACAAATTATGGAAAAAACATGGAAATACATTAAGTTTTCATTCATAATTTTTTGTATTACGGAACACATCCAAATTTATCATAAATTTTCGAAAGCTAGTAGTACTATCGTGTCAAGCAATAATTGTCAATATGTGCATGGTAGTATTGCTCACTGTAGGTGTATATCGCTCCAACAGCACTCACACTAGCGCAACGTGCTTGGAATTGAATTTTGCAAACATCTCGATTTGTAGTTGCGAGCCGTGTCGCCGGCCTCTTAACTAATAACTTACTTACAATAGATGCTTTAAGCGCGTTATGAACATATTACAATAGTTGCATGAACGAGATAAAACTACTTCTCATTCACATCACGCTCCTCTCTTACGCGAGAAGTATTGTATAATCGCAGCTTAGTTTCAAACTGACCTATATAACTTAGTTTAGTGAGACTGGAAGTTGATTCGTCTGTTTCGTTAGTTGGAGCTAAAACAGTGAATTTGTCTTTGATGAAAGCCTGCGAGCTGTTGATACTGGAGACGAGCGTATGTGCTAAGCTTTTGCTGGAATTAGAATAGAAGTGTGTTGTGTTTGTGCGTTCAGAATTTAACAACTGTCAGGAGAAAGAGCGTTCTAACTACAATAATTTTTGTCTGACAATGAATAAACTCAAAACAAATGGACTGTTTAAAAAAAAACGTGTGGCACTCGGGGACTGCCGCGGTAAAGCTATTGCATAGCATTTGTAACCTCCATACTTCCTATTTGTCAACGCTACACTTGGGATGATGACGTGATGACATAAAACATAAATTACGTTCCCATGACAACATCACGTTATCATGGGAACCATCATTACATGGTAGGCGGAGTGGGGGGTGTTAGGTTTTTTTCGTTACGGAATTTCTTGATTCGGTCGCCGCGCTCAAAGCCCGCGATAAAAGCTATGCAATAGCTTTAAAAAAAAACTGTGGCACTTCGGGAGTACCGACAGAAGTGAAAACTTGAACAATTTTACTGTGCAGGAAATACTTTTCTTTTTTTTAAGTCGGTAAAAAAAAGGGAAATGTCAATCATGTCGTTGTCATCTCTCAATGTTTGGAATGTCTTTCATCTCAAAGGAAATGTATCGCGCGTTGATGTCTTTTTAATGGTCAAAAGCTAAAATAATGAGGTGTCGGTAACAGTGTCGCGAGCTCAATTGTTTTTTCCCATCTCAACAATTCCCAACGCGCCTAAAAAAGTTTTCACTTCAAAAATTCTTTCACTAGTAGATAGCTATATTATCACTGAGTAACATCCTTAATAATATTATAAATGCAAAAGTAAGTTTGTTTGTTACGCTTTCACGCTAAAACGGCTGAACGGATTTGGATGAAATTTGGCACATATATAGATGATGCCTTGGAAAAGAACATAGGATACTTATTTTTTCCACGGGGTCGAGACTTATGCGGGTGAAACAGCGGGGTGCAGCTAGTAGGCTATAAAATAAGCCACTGGCGAAAATCGCACTATAGGTTTACAATTTTTAATTTATGGTAGAGAACATAGACATAAAACATTTGGATGTTGCAGAGATCTGTACACAATAGATTGAACTCTAGGGTATCCTGTATCTTAAGAGACAGTGTATCACAATGAGGTTCCAATTGATATATGTATGAGTGGACTGTGTCGATTTACGTTCAGAAGGGAAACAAGTTATAAATATTTAAATTATGTATGAGTTAGTGAGAGTGCGAGGGTGAGGGTGAATGAGTGTGAACGTAGGTGTGTAGGTATTTGTATAAGAGTGAGGATAAGTAGGTGATGTGGTGTTGGTGTGTAAGTGAGTGGGGGATTTGTATGTACCAGTGTATTTATGAATGCAAGGATAGAAGTATTCGTGCAAGCATGGAAATTAGTGTGTGCTTATTAGGCAATGTAGGTAAGTAAAGACTCCGTTGCGGCATAGTCATGTTTGAGTAGCCATTCCGTCACTTTTAATTTTAGGTTGTGGCGACAAGTTAAAACTTGTTTGTACACGCTCTAGTCACGTGCATTGCTGCGTTTCGAACTTCAGTATAACTACGATTCAAAATGATTGGGACCAAAGTCGGAATCGGAGGTGTAAAATTAATCGGAAGTTCCGACTTTTCGGAACCGGAACCGAAACTCTTTAACATTCCTGGTACCTATTTGTGCATGTTCAGTCTACCTCAGTCAACGAGAAAACAAAGCGGTGTCTTAGCACGTTACAACAGCAGATCTCTCTAAACATCTTCGCCTAGCTTAAAGCAGCACCTAACCAGTCTGATGTCTAACGAGTACCATTTCTTATTCTTCTTTTCGTGTGGTTAATGACTAACTTGGTGTCAGAGTTTTAGAGCCGCCCAAGAGCCTCCGACTTGGCTTCACATGCCGTCGAGAAATATCTCTCAGGCATGCCGGTTTCTTCACGATGTTTTCCTTCCCCGTTTTAGAAGCAAGTTTACACAATACGCACATGAATCCGAAAAGTTAGAGGTTTGAACTCGAGACCTATGACTTGGCAGTCTGATGGAGCAACAAGCAGTTATAACCTAGTAGTGTGAGTACCATAAGGGGCGAACAACCACGCACAAATTCAGACCCGTGGCTGCTATTAAGAAATGCCTGATGATAAAAAAGAGTGGCACTCCGGGAGTGCCGACAGAAGTGAAAACTTGAAAAAAAATCGGCACCGCGGTAATCAATGCGTTGATGTCTATTACTCCACGTACCGCGGTAATCAACGCGTTGATGTCTTTTACTCCACGGTGTCGGTAAATTGCGTTACTGTCGCGAAATCAATGGTTTAGTCCGTTTAATCCCATCTCAAAAATGCCCAACGCGCCTAAAGAAGTTTTTACTTCAAAACTCTTTGCCTATCCCGGGAATTGAACTTCTCGTTTCACTCATGTTACACTTCTACTTATTAAATCAACCAAAGATCTTTTACTCTTGAAGAAACTCCAACCATCGAACAAAGACAAACCGAAATCTTCAAAAACCAACGTTTTCACCCACTATTTTATTCCAACTTTTAACGAGCAGTAGTTCGTTCCGTTTCACGGGTAGTCCGTCACGGCCGCCGACTTTGTTTCAGCACGCCACATAAATCTTAGCCCTGGACGACTGGCGGGCTTTTAGTCTGACATTACTTTTGAGGTTGGAATCTTTCTGTGGAGCGGATTGGAGTTTAAAGAGTTGGACTGCACTTTCTCGAAGATAGGGTATTTTGTTTTAGATTCATGGTGGGTTCAGAGTGAAATGTGAGGCTAGTTCGAATGTGTTTGGCAAATTCAAGAGTCCAGCTTTCTATAAGACAAGTCTTGTTTGTGATGGAATTTCCCACTGGCAAAAATGACGAACTGCTATAAAAAAATTCATCCCTTATTTCACCCCTTTACGCTTAATTTCATGCTTTTAGATCCAGTAGTTGTGCGTTGTCTGTCAATGACTAGGTATATTAAGCTATTTATTAAGAACATGTTTTACATTATCATAGTGAAATCAATGCATGATTTCTAATTCTTATCATAATCTCTGAGTCTCCATTGCCTACTGTCTGATGATAAAAAGGATTTAGTATTTTATTTTTAAATACAAAATTTTCATTAACAATCTTAAAATCCGTTTACCTACAACTTGTCTTGACCTAACTTTGACGAAAAAAACGCTTCAAAGTCTATTTTTTTCAGTGAAAATTTCTTTAGGCGCGTTGGGCATTTTTGAGATGTGAAAAAACAATTGAACTCGCGACACCGTTACCGACACCTCATTTTTATAAACGCGATTGTGCTCTTTATTGATCTACGTTACGGATCAATGTTCTAGCAAGTATTTTTACGTTAAAGGTTTTGGAAGTTTTTTTTTTTGTAAACGCGATTGTGTTCTTTATTTAGATAAGGTTACGGACGAATGTTCTATACAAGTATTTTTCTTCCACCAAGGCGATCTTGTTCAAGTTTTCACTTTTGTCGGCACTCCTGGAGTGCCACTGTTTTTTTTTCTATCATCATCATCATCATCGCTGATAGAATGTTACTTTGTCAAGCCTCTCTGGAGTGATGATGCCTCCTTGTATAATTGTCTGTTAATACGTGTTCTACGGCATAAATATAATATACTAGCTTCCGCCAGCGGCTTCGCCCGGGTGATATCTTTATAAATTATAGTCTATGTTACTCAGTGTAGGTACTAGCCCATCCCATTCTTGATGTCCTCCCTCCGGAAAACGCCCTAAGCCCAGGCTCGTACCCCCCAGGGGGTGCCCTTAGCGGGCGTTAACGTAGCTTTTTTAGCTTAGTTTGTATGCCCCTGGCTTGGAGGCTTCGAGTTTAGCAGCTTAAGGCAACCACAGGATTAATCGGTTAAATAGTCATGACCTCAGAGGTCAGCTATGACATCATGCCCTACAGAAAAAACAAAGAAAAAAAAACTCAGTGTACGAGTATGAGTACCATAAACGGATTTTTAAAAGAGTAACCATGGAGTTTTTTGCCGGCTCTTCTCCATAGGAAACGACCAATTGCAACCGTGCACCTAGCTTCTGACGTTTCATAAGTGCCCTTGTAGGTTTGTGAGTTTTTTTTTGAGTCATAATAAAGCATTCTATTGGTGAAAGAACTTTTTTAACCATCCAGTAGTTTTTGAGTTTATATTATAAACAAACGTACAAAAAAATCAAATCTTTTCTCTTTATATTATTATTTTAGACAAAGATACAAAAAATCAAATCATTTTATAATATTAGTTTAGATTAGATAAAGAAAAATCACAAATTAAACTAAACACACCCATTAAAAACATTAATAAAAAAACAAAGTAATGAAAGCAGAAAGTCCTGTACCTATGAGGCCAAAAGGCTCCTATCGATATATTTCGATAGGAGCCTTTTAAGACCTTTTTATCGATATTAAGACGAAGAATTTCTCCCAAAAAACAATGTTTCGAACAACGAACCGTTTCAAAAGCGTCATTCACCTCGGTTACAATGAATGAACCAAGAAGCTGTCGGTTTAACGGAGGGGAGAAGAAACAGATTGTGTTAAAACTAAGTTCCATGGAACAGTTTCAACGGAAAATATGTTAATGGTACTTTAAACTTGTTAGAATTAGTTTTCTTTTTGAATCACATCGTATTTGCTTTTTAAATGGCATCGATTTAGAGTTTAGTTTTGTGGAACGATTAATCTGTTAGTGACACTGTAGTTTTGTTGGAGTACGAATTTATTTTGAAGCTGGATTTTTTGTTTGTCCTTTTCATGGCTCGGTTTTGTTATCGGTTTGACATTTTATTGTTGTTCGTTTGTTTGTTTCACTGGGGAGTTAATACCGCTACATCAGGGATGATGGCTGGGTAAAAACAAAAAACTATTAAGTCCGTCAGTCCGATAATAAAAAAAAACATGTGGCACTCGGGGACTGCCGCGGTAAAGCTATTGCATAGCATTTGTAACCTCCATGACAACATCACGTTGTCATGGGAACCGTCATTACATGGTAGGCGGAGTGGGGGGTGTTAGGTTTTATTTTCGTTACGTTACGGAATTTCTTGATTCAGTCGCCGCACTCCAATCCCGCGATAAAAGCTATATAGCTTAAAAATATTAAACACATATTTTTTGCTTTATTATATTAATTAAAAAAATACTAAGATAAAACGCATTAAAGTTGGGGAGTGGGTGTTGCTACGTCACAAGTATAAAATCGATATACTCATGACGTCATGGCACATTTTAACTCAATTTATTGCCGTAATCTTTTGATTACTTAAAAAAACAAAATTTATGTGTCCAATATTATTCAAATGCACACACACACACTCACCACTACACACTGATACACACACATATTCGCACTCACTCGATTCAGCACATCTAGGTACACTCCTCATTCTACCTACTTTGCTTTAATTAATTTTACTTGTAAGATTTTATCTTTTTTTTTTTTGATACTGTGATCTCCGAAAAGCATAAAAACATGATTTTTTGTGATAGGTACTCAAGTTGGGAGTCGAAACTGTCTCTCCTAAATACAGATTACTCAGTGATCTAGCTAGGAGAGCAGCGATTCACCCAAAAATTAATTGTACCTACACCATGTAATTAATAATGTATACTTTATAAGTCTCTCATGTACTACAAAACCTTTATGTTCCTAAGTAAATTATTTGTTATTAATATTTTTTAATAATCTACCTGAAGGACAAAAAAATATTTTTTATTCATCATCCCTATGACCATATGCATTACTATCTGTTGGGTATATATTATTATATTGCATTGTCAAAGCTTCAGTGACCGGCATAATGTTACGTCAAAATAGATTACGTTTTCGACCCACGGTTGACGAAAGTACATTTTTGGTAAGAATCACACAGAATCATGTAAGCAACATTAAATACTTTCAACGCTGAATACAGTGCTCAAGATGAAATTTCTTTCCAAATAAAAGAGTTTTTACTATTGCAGGACAACAGTTCTGCAAAACAGTACAGCGCTGAAAATGGAAAATGGTAAACAAATCCTTTCATTTGCAGTGTTACATAAGAAGGGTTATAAATCTATATATATAAAATTCTCGTATCACAATGTTAGTTTCCATACTCCTCCGAAACGGCTTTACTGATTTTTACCAAATTGTATATGCATATTCAGTAGATCTGAGAATCGGCCACTATCTATTTCTCATACCCCTAAGTGATAAGGGTTGTCCACCCCAAACACATAATTGGCAAAACAACGTTTGCCGGGGTCAGCTAGTTATTATTGGAAAATTCACAACAAATAAAGTCATTTCTCTACCAAAATAAACAAAAATAAAAATCCAAGCTATTACAAAAGCTACTCAATCAGGTTCAAAATATCTTCGGTCGTTCGTAGTGAAGTGCCCGCGCTTACAAGACGGACCGACAAGCTGCAATATCCGGGGACTGAACACACCGACACTCTTCTATTGCATAACCAGACAACTGCACATCACTAGTAACGATATTTTACTAAGATTTTTAAGAAATATTTGAAACGAGTTTTTTACATAGAAATAAATAAAAAAGAAAAATTGTATAATGTGCAAAAATAATATTGTTTAAGAAATAGTACTTGGGCGACCGAGCTCTGCTCTGGTGAAAATAGAGAATGCTCATTTAATAGGAAATTTCATAATAATCCATGTATAGTACCTACTAATTCCATGCTGCCATGTCATTATTTTAATGTCATTATTCTAATGTCATTATTCTAGTGTCATTATGCTAATGTCATTATTCATTATTTTGTTCTAAACTTTGGGCGACCGAGCTCTATGAGACCTAACTAGATCGATTTTTTGCCCCCACAACACCTATATTGCAACTTTCATCGAAATCATTAGAGCCGTTTTCTAGAACGTGATTAAAAATGTATAATTATAAATATAAACAAATATTGCTCGTTTAATAGTATAGGATAGGATATAGAAATACAATTTTCAGAAAATATGTAATTTTTAAATACAAAACGTCTACTTCTTTAATTTCTTTTATTTATGTATGAAATTTCAACATTTACTAAGTATACAAAAAGTAAATAAATTGATAGTCAAAGCAAACCCGCAGGATAACAGTATAGTGAAAATATTTATAGGTTTTGCGTAGGCACTGGTCAGTAATAATCAGATTAAGAGTATTTTTATTTCGTAATATACAGGATTAAGTTGATATGCGTCCATGCCGGGTGAAGTTTATAACTTTATTACTTGAAACGTGAGAACGTGAGTACAAATATATAGATATATAAACAAATATAATATACAAATAGTGCTCGTTTAATAGTATATAAAGGATATAGGTATACTCCATTTGAAATAAGATTAGACATTTGAACAACCCTTTTTTACAGTCCGTTCAACCGATTCTGACTTCTACTCCGTAGGCATAAGGATGGCAATAAAAGCAAAAAAGTGGTTACAATACCAACTGTTAACTGCAGCGTCCATTTGTTATGCCACCAATGCAATAGAAGTCAAAATCGGTTGAACGAACTGTAAAAAAGATTTAGTTAAATGTCTAATCTTATTTCAAATGGAGTATAGGTAAATGAAAAATATGTAAGAAGCCAAAGTTAATTTCTTTATATTTATTAAATGTGTGTAAGAAGTAAACATGGTCTTTAAGTACAGACGCCAGCACATCAAGCTACCCGAAACTGTCAAATTTTCCCAATCAACTTTGAACCTTAGACTTCAGCGATAAAGTTGAAAATCTATTAAATAAATTTGACAGATTGTAGTAGCTTGATGTGCTGGCGTCTGTACATACGAATTTCACCAATGAAACTGAACGCGATTATCACTTCTAAACCGCGTTCAAGGAAAGGCTGTCACTGTCCGTATTCCATAACAATTTTGACAGCTCTTGAATGCAAATTAATATAGATGAATTAAGCTTGAAATGATAATACAATAAAGCGTAAATTTTGCGTTGAATTCGTTATCTCCCTACTAGATAACTATTTATTCACCGATGTAATTCGGATGAACCAGATAATTGAAATAAATTGGTCTAAATTAATTTTCGGTGAAATTGTAACAAAATTCCGATTGTAAGCTAAACGTATAATAAATAATTATGGCTTATTACTAGGAAATCTGCGGCGCTATAACTAAATCATAATAATGCTTGTTTACGATTATTTACAGCTAATTTACCATGTTTTAAATACACACAATATAATTCGCTATCTATTTAATTTATCTCTCAGAACCGTTTTCAATCAACTAGGTACATGAAGCACATTCATGATAGAAACCTATTTTTAGGGTTCAGTAGTAAACAAGGAACCCTTATAGTTTCGTCATGTCCGTCTGTCTGTCTGTCTGTCTGTCGCGGTCTAGCTCCGAGACCCTTAGTACTAGAAAGCTGTAATTTGACATAGGTATACATATTAGTTACGCCGACAAAGTGGTAAAACAAAATTATGAAAAACATTTTTTTTTAGGGTACCATACACGTAAAGTGGTGATGTTTTATTTTTATTTTTTTATCCCATAGTGTGGGATATCATTGGAAAGGTCTTATAAAAACATTATGAGTTTGTGAAAACCATTTTTGGATTCAGGGATCCGTTTGCAAAATATTAAGCTTTAAAGTGCTAATTTTTGTTAGAGTCAAGTGTCCCCCCCTGCCAGCTAAATGGTTGGTTTTGGATATGTGAAAAAAATCACAGCAATAGCTTATATAACGAAATTAAAAGGAAAACTATCACAGCTAAGTAAACTTTACCAGTTATCGAGTAATAATCGACCAACTTAATTTTGCAGTTGCAAAAACATGTTTTCCCATACATTCCGTATGGGAGAATATGTTTATCAACTACAAAGTTAAGTTTGTTTTTGGGATAAATTCATCCCAACTACGGAACCCTTCATTGTGCGTGGTCCGACACGCACTTGGCCGTTTTTTTATGATTTCGTCATCATAATTTCTTCTCTAAAACGTTATAACATACTTTAATGTTCTAAGTTATGTTCGGAACATTAAAAAGACTCGTATAAGTGAGATATTTTCAAGTTTATGAGAGATGAGGAAGTAAATTGTCAATTATTTAAAAAATTCTTGGCCGTTAAAATTTCGCTTACTAATAATATTCATGATTTTATATATATGGGGTCGTTTACACACCATAATCATAGATAAAAAGGTATATTAATTTGAAAACAAATATCACACACTCACTCAATACCAAAAGATTTCGTATTACCTAATTAAATCACGACTCAATCAAAGTTTTAACAATGCAGCTATCTTGATTTTACTAACAAATAAAAGGCTTAATTATGTTTACCGATGTAGGTACAAAAAAAAAAAAAAAAATTAAAAATTACTTTTCATAAATAATATTCCGCTGCTACTTACCACGTTATGACGTTGACCAGCAGACTAAAGTAATAATGTGTGGCGCTAGCGATGTTCACCAGTTCTTTGTCCGAGTCCTTAAAATACACTACTTTTTTATAAAGTACTAAGGTTTAGAAAGTTTTTGCGACTTTGTCAATATAGGTATTTTGTTTTGATGTGAAAACTAGGGTAATGTTCTTTATTTTATGTAAGATTGTGTGCTTGTAAACTGTGCATGTATTAAGTTTACGGTCTAGTGCAAGTTACAAAGACATTATCGACTTTATTACAAAATAAGGTTTTTCGTTACGACCCATGACCAACAAGTCTTTTTAGAATTTTGAACCTTATTTCGACTAAAGTAAAGTGCGTAATACAAAAATTATTACTGGACTAAATTTTCAGTTTTGAATAAAGAACTGTATTTCGTACAACCACCCGATGAGTGAATGCGTTCTTGACACCTGTCAGCTTTAGTACAAAAGAATCGTGTTTTAAGAATTTAAAAGGCGGCTCCCTAAATTGTATGTTAATTTGCATTAATATTCTGAAAAAGTCACGCATACAATCAAAATGGAACTTCAGTATATGAATTATTGGATCTTTTTCTTTCCAAATATAAGACAGTTACGTAATTGGAACATTTTCGCTCAATTAATTTTTTATTCGAAAATCAAGTCCGTTTTAAAGATTATTTGAAACAAAAACAAGATTACTCGGCTTTTATATCTAAAATAATTATTGACAGTAAGAAAATGTAGTTTATTATCCAAATATAAGATATTTTTTCTCTAGATCAATTATTATTTTAGTTATAAACGAAATAAGAATTGAGACTTACGACATTTAGTTCCGTGCTCGACCACGACCAAAGAGCGCACGCGATATTCAACTTTATTACTGATGTGTTAGCGATTAGTATATAGTAGAGTGGTGGAGTGCATGGGGGCAGAGTTTGCGTGGAAATTATCTTTGAAGTGCCTGGTTTTAAGCTTTATTAGTTCATAACCTTGTCCAACTGACAGGTGTCAAAAACGCATTCTCTCGGTGGTCGAAATAAAGGTAACAAAAACTAGCTCGAAAGACAAACCTTATTTAGTAATGAGACCGAATAAGCTTGGGTTCGGCAAGTAACTTAGAAACCCTTTGTATCAAGATGTCACTGTCAAACACGTTACTCGAACGCAGTGTGAACGCGAGATTAGTTTCGGTATAACCATCTAAGTGACGTTAGTGCGGTGTCAATATGATCTCAACCAACGCTAAAAGCGAAGGAACCCTTATACTGTAGGGTGGACCAAAAATGGCGTTTGTTTTTCTTTTAAGACTCCTGTATTGTTGTCATCATCATCAGCCTATAAATGTTCCCACTGCTGGGACACAGGCCTCCTTTCTGTGAGAGGGAGTGGGCCGTAATCCACCACGCGGGCTCAGTGCGGGTTGGTAGATGTCACAAGTCTTCGAATTTTCGGTTCTAGGACATGCCGGTTTAACCCTCACGATGTTTTCCTTCACCGTTTTGAGAGCAGTGGTGATGAAATAATTTACACAAAGTAAAGCGCCTGTCTGGGTTCGAACTTACGACCTACAACTCGTAAGTCGCGGCCGTTACCACTGGGCCACCATTGCTCTGTATTGTTGAAACCAGGCAAAAGACTGGCCAATTTTTTTTTACCAAATCTTATTATTTTTGCCTACAAGGAGGTTCGGAGATTTCTGGAGCACTTAAATCTAACTTTGAATATAATACTTACATATTTTGTAGTTGAAAACAAATTTTAAAAACTGGCAGTTGCACTCCGGAAGTACCGACAGAAGTGAAAACTTGAACAAGATCGCTTTGGTGGAAGAAAAATACTTGTACTTATAGAAGATTGGTCCGTAACCTTCTCTAAATAAAAAGAACAACCACGATTAGAAAAAAAAAAAATCTTCCGAAGCCTTTAAAGTAAAAATACTTGCATAGAACATTGATCCGTAACGTAATATAAATAAAGAGCACAATCGCGTTTACAAAACCTTTAAAGTAAAAATACTTGCATAGAACTTTGATCCGTAACTTAATATAAATAAAGAACACAATCGCGTTTACAAAAATGAGGTGTTGTCATGGTGTCGCGAAATCAATGATTTAGTCCCATTTCAAAAATGCCCAACGCGCCTAAAGAAGTTTTCACTTCAAAAACAATTAAATAAGCAACATAGAATTGTTTATAGTTTAAGCAATTGACACACTATTCGCAGCACATAATTTTCTTTGGTTTTCTTAATTTCAAGTCTAGTGTACCACCTAAAGCTGCGTTTTCACTTAGCGTTCTGAACAGTTCTGAGCGAGCAAGCGTTTGTTCGCGCGGTAAATGAAAACATTTGAGCGAGTGAACATGTTGTTCAGTGATGATCGGTTGGACTTGGCGAACGAATGCTCGCTCGCTTATTCTTTCAGTGAAAACGTCACGGCGAGCGAGCATTCGTTTTTCGTTGTAGTGAAAATGGGTGTTTTTTGTTTTGGTAAACATCGGCGGAACGGCAAACATTTGCTCTGAATAAAATGTTCTCTCGGCAAAAAAAAAGGCAAAAAAGGCTGCTTTTAAGATATTGACTCAGCAAGCTGAAATTTTGCATTAGAGCTTCTTAATCTATATATCAACAATTCATAAAAGAGGAAAAAAAAATCGCTTCACTCTAATATATGGTCGTACTTACACGCAACAGACATTTTTATATCAATAACTAGCTGACCCCGGCAAACGTTGTTTTGCCAATTATTTGTTTGGGGTGGACAACCCTTATCACTTAGGGGAATGAAAAATAGATAGTAGCCGATTCTCAGACCTACTGAATATGCATATAAAATTTGGTAAAAATCAGTAAAGCCGTTTCGGAGGAGTAAGGTAACTAACATTGTGACACGAGAATTTTATATATAAGATAATAAAAACAATGGAGTCGTTGGCCGCCTTGCAATATCCGTCATCACAGATTAATTAACCGAGCATTCGTTTGTACGTACCTCGGACGTCACGGTCCGAATATTTCCGAGTAAAAGCGAGTATTCCCGAAGGCTGGCTTTTACTTTGGTCAAAGTATTTACGAGCATTGCCGGTATTTGCCATTCGACGTGGCGCTCCAACGAGCATTTTGAGTTCGCTATCAGTTGACAGCCAAATACCGAGAAATGTTTTGATAACTACTATGTATGTACATACGGCTACACATCACACTATAAATTTCCAGTATAAGCTGACCTCGCATTGTACGGAGATCCTTTACAATGCGAGATCAGCATAAACTGGAAATGTATAGCTTGATGTGTAGCCGTGTGTACTATCGAAGAAACGCATATCTGTACACTGTAAGGACTATTCTTGCTTGCAGCGCTCGGCCGCTATAGTATCGCTTACCTACGAAAAAAAAGGGTCGTGTGCACGGGATTTTGTATTCAAAATGCTTTGATATGCGTTACCCTGATGGTACCCATTCCTTTGCTGTGTTGTCTGTATTCTGTATGTATTTCAACATCACGACTATATTTCCTGAGGAGTTAGGCAGAGTTACTTTGCTGTAGCTGACACGGTCTACAATGATCTTGTCTTTGTAAATCTTCCAACTTCTTTCACATTATGGAATGCAATAAATATATTGAGTACTAGCTTCTGCCGGCGACTTCTTCCGCGTAAAATTTCTTGTTTTAATATTAAACATTGTATGACACGCAGCAATAGCGTAGCTTTCTAACAGTAAAAGAATCGGATCAGTAGTTCCGAAGATTACCCTCGACGTACAAACTCACAAATTTTACCTCTATAAAATCTTTATACAATATGTTGTCGATGGTCATATATTTGGTCGCATTTTTCTGAATATTCATGAAAAATTATTGAAAAATAACTAGTGTACACACGGTTACATATCAAGCTATACATTTCCAGTTTATGCTGATCTCGCAATCTAAAGGATTTCCGAACAATGTGAGGTCAGTTTATACTGAAAATGCATAGCTTGATGTGTAGCCGTGTGTACTTTAACTTTTTTTATATATTTTGACTTTTTTAGGGTTCCGTACCTCAAAAGGAAAAAACGGAACCCTTATAGGATCACTCGTGTGTCTGTCTGTCTGTCCGTCTGTCACAGCCAATTTACTCCGAATCTAATGAACCGATTAAGTTGAAATTTGGTACACATATGTATTTTTGTGACCCAAACACGAATGTGTAACGTAAATAAAAAAAAATGGAATATGGGGTCACTTTTGGGGGGCAAACAATAAAATTTAAAAAAAAAGTTATGCTAACAGTACCGTGTGACATATCAAATGAAAGGACTTATTGCGAGGATCTTAAATATATTTTTTATATAATTTTAAAATTAACATTTTTAAAGATATTTAAGAAATTCAGTGAAAATTGACCATCCCCCCCCCTTATCTCCGAAACTACGGGACCAAAAATTTTCAAAAAAATACATAGTATGGCTCTTTACTCATAGATTACAGGAAAACCTATAAGAAGTCTATGGTCTTAAAATAACACGGTAAATCTCTCAATATTGTGCGTACAAACTTACATTTCGTCGCTCGGCATCCAATAGGCCCATCTCTCTAGCTACTATAATATCAATATCAAAAGTGTTTGACAATCTGCTTAATACACAAATAAATAAAACTGTAAATGTTCATGACAACTAATTCGGGTTTCGGCGTGGTTTCTCAACAGAAGGTGCAGTGTTGTTTCTTAAGCATACTGTCACATACTATACTTATACACAGCGTGGGACGCCGATTTATGCTAGCTTCCTCGACTTATTCAAGACTTGATCTGGTTCCTTATAACGCATTGTGGAGAAAGATGGAGAAGGATAGGTTGCCAATGGAGCTGAAAAACATTTTTAAATATTGGTACCTATGGTAACCAGATCAATAGTGTACGATGGGCTGGAACTTTTTCCAGGCCATACAGGTTGGAATGCGGTGTGAGGCAGGATTGGCGAGCTCAGCAGCACCAGAGTAGGTTGCTATACAGTGTGATTCTTCATAATGTGCACATATCGAAATGAGGGAATCTATGCTTAATTTTAACGACAGAAAAAATATTTTAAAAATCTATTTTTTTTTTAAATACTTTTATGGAATTAAAAAAAAATTGTAACAAAACTGTGTAACTTTTAAAATGAATCAGTTATCGTGATGAAACAAACTCCATAATGATTGGAAGTAAGTAGGCGTCCACATAAAATTAAAATTGAGAAAAAAAACTACCCTCAATTGAAAATAAACATGTTTTTTTAGTTAAAATCTGTATTTTTTTCATCAATTTTTACAATAATTGTAAAATTTATGAATAAGATGCCCAAGAGAATAAAAAAAAATTTTTTTTTACCATTTTTCCGTCGGTAAAATTAAGCATAGAGTCCCTCATTTCGATATGTGCACATTATGAAGACTCACACTGTATAGATGGTATTTGTGTAAATAATATTAGCTTTGCAGACGATATGGTGCTTCTGAGCGCCAGCCAGTATCCCGTAGACAAAAACTGTTAGTCGCAAAACTTTCTGAGTGATCTGGTAAAATAAGCTAAAGTTCATAAGTTTACTAACACAATAAGTCCTTGTTACTTGAATAAAGAAAAATATATGGATGACTATTAAAAAATTACATATTCACGGTATTGGATGCCGAGCGACGATTTGCAGTTGGAATAAATGTTAAGTTTGTTCTTGGGATAAATAAATTCATCTCAACTACGGAACCCACACACGCACTTGGCCGGTTTTTTTTTCAAAATCCCTCTAAGATTTTATGAACATACACTTTTGGTTTTTTTGGACACCTAACTCCTCCTAAACAGCTGGACCGAATTTGATGAAATTTTGTGCGTATATTTGAGCGGGTCCCTGGATGGTTTGAAAATACAATTGGACCCGGTAGGTGGCGCTGTTTGGACAGAAAAACGTCTGTCGGGTCCGCTAGTATTAGTATAGATTGAGTTATATGTACATTGCGTTCATTATAACTCGTCCCGTGACGTGATTGGTAGCACTGTTCTGTCAGTCGCCATTTTGAACTCTATTAGTATTGAAACTAAGCTTGACAAGCAAAGGTGCGAACATGACGGCAAGGGACAAGTTACAGTGAACGGTCTATAGTAACAACCATATTCCATTTTCATTTATTTTCTGTATGTATTCTGTCACATGAAGACTATTATCAGCTTTGTATTGTTAACTATCTCATTTAAAAGATAATAATATACTTTCTTCATAAAATTCAAACACAATGTCTGACTTAGCACGGAGGTGTATTCTAAGAACGGTGCAGTCTACACTGCAGCATCTATAAGGCAAGGCACACACTTATTACAATTTCTGTAAGAAAGATTGTTATATTCATTAATACAAAAAAAAAAAACAAAACTAAGCATTCGCCGTTGCAGAGAGTTCCACTTACGCTTAAATTAAGCTCAAAAGGTTAACTGATTTATACTAGTCACATGTATATGTTAAGTGTCACAGCAGTGATAGCCTAGTGGTGTGACCGTCAGACTGTCAAGTCATAGGTCTCGAGTTCGATCCCAAGGCACGCACCTCTCGACTTTTCAGATTTATGTAGGTATTGTATAACTATTACTTGCTTCAAAAACGGTGAAGGAAAATATCGTGAGGAACCGGCAGGAACATGCCTGAGCGATATTTCTCGATATGACGCCAAGTCAGAGGCCCATGGGCGGCTTTAGAACTCTGATACCAGTAGTGCTATTCTGTAAAAATCTCACCGTGATATCTTAGGTGAAGTGAGCTGCCAATAGAATCAATCCTTAGCAACTAACAGCTCACTCCACGCTCACTTGTCTTCACTTGAGATAACACGGTGAGATGGTTACAGAATAGCATTACTGAGCTTGAAAGTGAGCTGTCAACAGTGTCAATACCTAGTATTTGGTGGAATGACAGCTCACTTCAAGCTCACTTCACCTTAGCGTTCACGGTCAGATTTTTACAAAATAGCACTGCAGGTTAGTCACAAACCACACGAAAAAAAGAAGTCATATTTTAAGGATGACCATTATTATGATCAATAATATAATATATATTAATTATGTAAAATATTTATTTTCTCTACGCAAGTTATGTGCTTAAAGCTAAACTTTGACTGTAGTACACGAACAAGGAACTAACTTTATGAGAGACTGTACCCTGAGGTAGTTTTATATAAAGACCTGTATGACAGGTCATCAGGGCTAAATTCCTTTTATTTGGATACACGAACTATAAATTAAGAAACATAATACAGGGTGGCAGGAATATCGACGTGAAAACTGTTACCATGGATTCAATACATAATTCTAAACCCCCCTGTATTGAAATTTTTCGTAGAAAATTGCTGTTTCATAGAAAAGTGCAATACCTTCGCAGTCAAAAAGCTGATTTATTTTTTTAAAAACTGAAGAAAAATTTCACCTCAGGGGTTTCAGAATCATGTACTGAACCGCGTCGACGTCCCATCATCCTGTATATGATTTAGTAACAAAAAACGTGTGAAAGAAATGTGAGAGTGAATTTAAGCGGGTGCTTGAAAAAGAGTGTGGTGCGAATATGGTTGATGATATGTCGAAGCAGCAGAATGAAGCAATGTTTGTTAATTGCATAGGTCGTATATTCTCTCTATTGTATAAATAGTTTCGATCTTATTATTACTCAGCATTTTTACAGTGTTGGCCAGTTTAACCTACACGTCACCAAAACGACAAAATACGATACGATATTACCCCTATCGAGTTGAGACAAAATACAAAATCGCATGACAAATCCCAGGTGTGCGACCCTCTCTAACTTACAATTGTACGCATATCTGCACTTGCCATGCAGCTTTCACAACGTCATGTTTAAGACAGACTCCACGGAATACTACGGGATTAAGCTGTGTGTGGCAATGTATCGTGTTTCACGTGTATTTGCTTTAGGTATACTAACACTGACTCTTAGAATGGTGAAAGGTAGCTGGTATTATTACTTACTACTCTTTTCACCTGTCCTGTTTATGTCTTACTAACTTTTACCTACGCCATCGCTTGCGTGGATTTCGGAAATTATAAAAAATTGTGTGTTATTTCAGGTAAAATACCTATATACAAAAAATTTATAAATAGTAAAAATATTAAAAATTAAAACATGGAGGTATGTATAGGCAAACTCAAAACTCAAAGCATTTATTTCAAATAAACCAATTACAGGTACTTTTGAATTGTCAAGGGGTCGGTCAGTCAGAAAGATGAAGCTAGTTGCCCATTCCAAAGTGCAGTAGGTACCTACTGCGAGTCCGTGGAGTTTCTTGCCCGTTCTTCTCCTAGGTACCCAGGAGAAGAACGGGCAAGAAACTCCACGGACTCTTAAATCAAAATATTGTTACAAAATATTGGTTACATCATTCATGTCGAAATTATACATGTGAGAACCATGTAGAAAGACGGCAGATGGCAATGTAGGCAGACCCATAACTCTTCAAAAATACATACCTAACATATTCTTTCGTTATTAACCGACTTCCAAAAGGAGGAGGTCTCAATTCGACTGCATGTTTTTTTTTTTGTATGTTTGTTACGCGATTACTCCGTCAATTATGAATTGATTTTGATGATTCTTTTTTTGTTTGGTAGATCATACTTTAGAGGTGGTTCCATATAAATTTTATTAACTTTGCTTGGGTAGTTTTTGAGTTAGCTTCAATAATACGTATTTTTTCCTCACTTAGTATGTGGATGATATTATGATAACTTCCTGTCACTGTTATTTACATAGCAGGTAGTGGTATTCGAATTTGTGTGGGGTAGGTATCACAACTAAAAAGTGAAATATAAAAACTTTTTACAAAAAAAAAAACAACCGACTTCAAAAAAACACTACAAAGTGAAAAATAACTTTAATTTCAGAAGTCGGTGACAAAGAACGAAAATTAAACAGTAAAGACACCGACTTCCGAAATTAAAGTTATTTTTCACTTTGTAGTGTTTTTTTTGAAGTAGGTTGTTTTTTTTTTTTTGTAAAAAGGTTTTTTTTATTCCCGTTTAGGTGAACAGAAAGAAATCCAGTGCACAAATATGGGACTTGCTAGGTTGCACGAGACAACTCTCAAAATGCTGTTACTGGAGCGTCTCAAACTTTGCCAAAAAGACGCGACCCTCGACCTCATGACACATCTCGTATGGTCATTATCACGTGGTCTACCTATGTGCCAAATTTCATCGAAAAAGGTAACAGACAGACAGAAAGACAGAGCTACTTACGCATTTATAATATCAGTATGGATTAGTACGGCTGTAGGTACAAATTTTAATAAGAATATTGTTTTTTATTTGTATTCTGTGTTAAGGCAGCGAAATCAGTTACTTACAGTTCTTCGTTGAACCTTCATTTTATTTTAAGACTGTTTATTAGACTCCAATTACAAATACCTACTGAAAATAAGACTTTAACGTCACTGCTTTGGGCAGTTTTTGCCTTCTTACTAATGCAACTAGCATTAATAGTTGAGATTTGTGGCCAGTAAGGCGCTGAGCAGACGATGGACAATTTGTCAGCAGAAAATTTGGTCTCGTATAGAAATCTAACGCGCACGTAGGAAAAAATGCCGGGATTTCCATACGATACCAAATTTCTCGCGGACAAATAGTTTGCTGAGCGACTTAGTGACAATAGGCTCACCTCTTGCTACATGGGACTTTCCACTAATTAAGTTTATTGCAACATGTGACACCTTTGGTTACCCCTTCGAAGAATATAAGAATAATATTTTGTAGTTAATTAAATTAAGGATAGTATCACTTTATCCAAAAGCACTACTCATAAATGAGATACGGCAGAAGTTTCCTTAATTGTTTTAAATCGTGTACACTTTTTGTGCACTTCACACTGTACAGAGTAACGTCGGCGTTTTTACGTTTCACAAACACGTAGTTCATTTGCAGTGTATTCAAAATGACCCAGTTCTATTTAGTTTTTAAAGGTAGCCTAACATTTAGACGGGAACTATTTTTATTTTTAATGTTCCTTTCGTTGGCCATTTACATGTGTTTACAAATGAGCTTTCAGTTTAAAGCTTGGAAATATTTTTTTGATACTGAATGGATAATTTACTCATTAATTTTGTAACATTTTTAGGGTTCCGTAGTAAACAAGGAACTCTTATAGTTTCGTCATGTCCGTCTGTCTGTCTGTCTGTCCGCGGTCTAGCTCCGAGACTCTTAGTACTAGAAAACTGTAATTTGACAAAGGTATACATATTAATTACGCCGACAAAGTGGTAAAACAAAATTATGAAAAACATTTTTTTTTTAGGGTACCTCCCATACACGTAAAGTGGTGATGTTTTTTTTTTTTTTTATCCCATAGTGTGGGGTATCATTGGAAAGGTCTTACAAAAACATTATGAGTTTGTGAAAACCATTTTTAGATTCAGGGATTCGTTTGCAAAACATTAAGCTTTAAAGTGCTAATTTTTGTTGAGTCAAGTGTCCCCCCCCTCTGCCAGCTAAATGGTTAGTTTTGGATGTGTGAAAAAAATCACAGCAGTAGTTAATATAACGAAATTAAAAGGAAAACTATCACAGCTAAGTAGGCTTTACTAGTTATCGAGTAATAATCGACCAACTTAACTTTACAGTTGCAAAAACATGTTTTCCCATACATTCCGTATGAGAGAACATGTTTATCAACTACAAAGTTAAGTTTGTTTTTGGGATAAATTCATCCCAACTACGGAACCCTTCATTGTGCGTGGTCCGACACGCACTTGGCCGGTTTTGTTTTACTTTTTCATGTGTTACATCTCTCCTCTCGCTTTCCTGCAATCTGTGGGAGTGATTTCGTGAAAAGGGACGGAAGTGTGTAACAGGAAGCCGGGGAAGCGCGCGCTATTTGATTTGACCAATGAGCGCGCGCGTTTCTAGAGTTGGCCGTCAGATGGCACCAACCCATTTTCCGAGAGGTTGGTATTGTCAGCCAAGATGTTTGATGTTTCACATCATATGCGACATCTGTGAGGTTCACTCGTTTTTTTTTACATAACATAACTGCCTCGTTGGTCTAGTGGTAGCAAGCGCTACTGCTGAGCATGAGGTCCTGGGTTCGATTCCCGGGTCGGGCAAGTGTTATTGGGTTTTTCTATCTGGAATTTCTCAGTAGTAGCCCGGAGTCTGGATTTGTGCCCGGTTGATGGCAATAGGCTCGCCCCCTATTACATGGGACTTAAAACATAACTGGCGAAATGTGGGTGTACCTGCTACAGAGACACCTCTGCCCAACCCTTCGGGGAAACAAGGCGTGATGTTATGTATGTATGTAACATAACATCACGCCCGAAGGGTTGGGTACCTTTTAGTACACTCGCGCTTCGCCAGTTATGTTAGAGTCCCATGTAACAGGGGGCCAATCTACTATAATGTTTCCACTGCTGGCATTCTCATTCTCTTTGAACGAGAGAGTAGAGCGTAATAATGAGCCCAGTACGGGTTAGTGAATATCACAATTTCTTGGAATGTTTTTTCTTTCAATTAATGATGTAACAATACAATTTAAAAGAGTTTCCATGGAGATTCTTGCCCGTTCTTCTCCATAGGTACTTATTACGCTTTGGAATGGGCAACTAGCTTCATATTATCTGACTGAGCGACTCCTTGACAATTCAAAAGTGCCTGTTAAATTGAAATACATGCTTTGAGTTTGAGTTTGAATAAACCTTGCTTGTGGAAACAGTTTACGCTGTAAATCCACAACCTTATATTTTGTGCAGTCTATTAATCCACTAAAGACAGTGAGAAAGACAGTAAGACGTTTGACAGTGTTTCATACTCAAAACTTCGAGTTGCTCTTGGCACTCCTACGCCACACCCACGCCTCATTCACGTTACTTTCACGCCACACCTACGTACCAACGCCGTGCTATATATGGATCATGATATTTTATGTAAAAAACTAAAAATATCAACATCTTCAGTGAGATTTTACTTTTGAATTTTCTCAGAATGTTAGATTGCTAAAATAATGACAATTTTATCGGTCGTTGCCGGTTTTAGGAATAAGAATTTTATTATTCTCAGAATACCAACGATTTTCTGCTTTCCTTATGTAGGTACCTTGAAAAGTAAGTAATATAGGAACCCAAAATACGTGGGTAGTAATTATTCGAGCACACAATATATTCGGAACCCTATTTTTATTAACTACAGAACAGAACATCATCTGCAAAATGCTACACATGTCGTAAAAAACCTGGAGATTCAACAGCATCAAATCAATCAAAAATCTAAAACAATTAACTCAAAATTTTCTAAGCTAGTTGTGGAATTGCTACAAGATTTCAATCAATCTGCCTAGCCTTTTCCCAACTATGTTGGGATCGGCTTCCAGTCTAACCGGATTCAGCTGAATACCCAGTATTTTACATGCAGTGACTACCTATCTGACCTTCACAACCCAGTTACTGGGTAACGCGATACCCCTTGGTAAAACTGGACAGAAAGAAATCGACACGTGTTTCATCTCTCAACGAGGCATACTAGTATGCCTCGTTGAGAGATGAAACACGTGTCGATTTCTTTCTGTCCAGTGTGTTCGAGTTCGCGACAAGTCCATCATCATCCTGAGATGATGATGGACTTGTCGCGAACTCGAACACGGCGTGTTGCCACACCAAGCGCTGAACGCAGAGTCAACAGTCACAGAGTTCTCTGCGTTCAGCGCTGGCAACACGCCGTTGAGAGGTGAAACACGTGTCGATTTCTTTCAGGGTTTTTTATGGCTCTTTAGAAATAGCTAAGTGGAACAGGTTACTAAATATATCCACGTCTATTGTATTTTTGTAATTAAAACCACTTTAAAATAAAGTCTTTTTAAAACTATTCTCGTTTAATTCGATTTGTAGTCAATAAGTGTTTTCCATTAAAAGGAAATGTAATGAGATAGTAAGCCACTTTATACTGTTCCGTTGTGGCTAAGTGAGCGCAATGTAGACCGGGAGCGAGCATCCGGTTTTTGCAAAGTCAAAGTCAAAGTCAAATCATTTATTTCAAATAGGCCCATGTAGGTATGGCACTTTTGGATGTCAAAAATTACAAAATAATAAAATTGATTCTAGTCGCCCCTTCCAAAAGGTAGTTTTCGTATGGAGAAGAATGGGCAAGAAACTCCACCGTTACTGTTTTAAAATGTTTTTCAATTGTTTGTATATGTATATACATTTGTTAAATAATTATTATATGTGAAGACGATGCACCTAGAATAAAATTACTATACCACAGTAGGTAAAAAGAATTAAAAATGAAGCAACGACAAATAGTTTAATATGTGATAGATACATGCTTTTTGTAATTTATGAATAGTTGAAGTTGAAGTCTGTCATGTTTCTCAACTCTGCTTGGCGTGGAAAAGAGTGTCTAACCGCAACTACGCACGAACGAACAAAACATGGTGAACACAAACATCGAACACGGAACATTTGGTTCGTTCGTGTGGACGTAGGTAAATTAGCAAAGCGAACACCAACTCCACACGAACACAGTTCGCGCTCACCCGCCTCACTCTCTTTAATAGTCATGGATTCGAAATTGGATCGCCACGAACAGTTTTTACGAAAGCAGTGTTTGATATTCGTTAGTACGTTAGTATGCGAACAAAGTGTACGATGTTCGTGTTCACCATGTTCTTGTGTGTTCGTGCGTATACGCCTTAACGCGTTGGCATAAGACACATTTGATGATGATAAGATTTTGGTTACTTACTTATTCATAGGATGATGTGAGACAGGGGTAGTGGTCTGATAATTACGTCAAAAGCAATACTAAATAGCTTCTGTGGCTCTGCTTACATTAGGCTCAGCGCAAACGAGCCACCGGCCATAGCCATCGGTAGCTCAGCGACAAGCAGTTCAAATGTACGCTTAGCCTTATTACACTCCGTAATAAGTAAAAACATTCTATTAAAATGTCTTTTTTTTTCATCTCTGTTTTTTTTAAAGAGGATTTTAATCTAGACAGATTATGCCACCCTCTTCGTTGCATATCGACTTTAATTACTTAAGGCGATAGCATAGGGTAGCCCGCAAAATTCAAATTTGCAAATTGCAGGTCAGTATTGGGTTCTGATTTAAATATAATTCGCGGCCGTATCAAATATTTATTAAATGAATTATAATCATAAAAGCCATCAATACAACTCTCTAAGTTCATATTACAGGGTAGCAGGGATATTGACGCGAAAACTGTTACCATGGATACAGTACATGGATCATGTACTGAAGCTATGGTAACAGTTTTGGCGTCGATGATCCTGCCACCTTGTATACTATTGAATGACTATTTCATGGAATCATGACATTTGATGCCAATTCTAACTTAAGGAGTTGCATTACTGATTCTGTAAAGCTATATTTATTACGATCACGAATTATATTTCAATCAACATACAACCTGACACTGACCTGCAAATTGCAAAAAGCGTAAGAAAATTTGAATTTCGCGGGCTAATTTACCACATCCCCTTAACACAACAAAAAAAAATCTTAATAATCTCTGCGATTCAATGAAAGGTTAATAAAGTCACGATTAAAACGTTATTCGTAAGGAAACGTCAGGCCCTGAAATAAATGCAGCAATTGACATAACGAAAAGAGAATAATATCAATCTGCCGAGCTTTTTCCCAACTATGTTGGAGTTGGCTTGCAATCTAATCGGATGCAGCTAAATACCAGTATTTTACATGGAGCGACTACCTATCTGACCTCCACAACTCAATAACTGGGTAATACGATGCCTTGGTAAGTCTGATTGTCACATTTTCGAGCTCGAGAGTGAAAAGATAATTTAAAATACAAAATTCAAGTGCCTGAAAGATAAGCTAAATACAAGGCTTTTTCTACTTAATTGTAATGTAATGAGATAGTGTGCGATTTTATGTTGTTTCCCTTCTAAATAATTTAAAAGCCGTGCTGCATGAGAAAATGATGGTAGATCGGGAGTATGAAACTGGTTTTTGTAAAGCATAATTAGGTAAAATTACCTAATTATGCTTTACAAAATTCATACTCCCGGCCTATATATTTTTTTTTATAGTAATTGACTTAATATGTAATTTTACATATTAAGTCAATTGTTATAAAAAAAATCAGCTCTCAAAGGAACTATTTTACGAACCATGATTATCAGGACCTTTTTATCACACAAGCGCTATATTAATTACTTGAATAACTTCAGACGTAACAAACGTCTATCAAAAAAATCTAAGAATTAGCTAATTGGTAAATTCTTATTATATTTTAAAGGACGACATCAACTTTTTGTTACGAAATAAAAATCTTTGAAGTTTTATATTACCTAGAAGCTTTTTGATTGAAAATTGAATGAACTAATTACAAAATAAATTGCTTGGTCTTATGTCTAGATTTTTCATTATCATTAATTATCTTTTAAGATAATTAATTAAACCTTAAGTCAGCTAGTTTAGTTTAAGACCTGTTTGTGATTACAGAAGCTTTTTAAAGGTTTAATTACAACTTTTTAAAAGCTTTAAGTTATCTTGTTAATGTTAATAAAATATAATTTTTTATTATTGCAAAGCAAGTTTTCTTTAATTTGTGTCTGTTTTCCTTCATGTTACGAAGGAGACACAAATTTTTTTTTGGCAGATATTGGTCTAAAATAAATGGATTTTTTTCAGTGTTAATATGGCCATAATAATTACGGAATACTCTTAAAATGATGTAGCAAAGAATTTTTTAAGTAGTTTTATTTTATATATTAAAACTATAGGCACATGTTAAAAGGAAAGCTAGAAAATAAGGAATAAAGAATCGAAGAAATTAGGTACCTTCGATTTTATAACGTTTTCATTCACAATAATTCCTTCAAGTGATGGAGAGGGCTATGCTTAATATGCATGGAGAGGGCTATGCTTAATATGCAATGAGAAGGCAATGGAGAGGGCTATGCTTGGAGTTTCCCTACGTGATCGAATCAGAAATGAAGAGATCCGCAGGAGAACCAAGGTAACCGACATAGCTCGAAGAATTGCCAAACTTAAGTGGCAATGGGCAGGGCACATTGCTCGCAGAACGGATGGCCGATGGGGTCGAAAGGTTCTGGAGTGGCGACCACGTACCGGAAGACGTAGCGTTGGAAGGCCTCCCACAAGATAGACCGAGGACCTTGTGAAGGCCGCAGGAATCCGCTGGATGCGGAAAGCACAGAATCGGTCGAAGTGGCGGTGCTTGGGGGAGGCCTATGTCCAGCAGTGGACGTCTTTCGGCTGAAATGATGAATTCCTTCAAGTATAAAATAAAAAACTGCATCATCCCAGCTCCCGAGCCATCACTAATGGAGTTAAGTTGCATGTTTCTTTTGTCTTACCTGTAACGTTACCGTGTACGGAACCCATAACAAACCCCATCGATCATGTTCTGCTGTACCTATGTACTTTCCTGTCTATACCAGTTTAGAAATACACAATTCCTACGTACATTCAATGTACCTGCAAAAATACAATCGATCATCGTGATACAGGAGAGATTTAGGATGAAGTATGTATTATCAGCCCATCGTGTTTCCACTGCTGGGACACAGGTCTCCTCTCTTGGAGAGATCTACCACGCGGACCCAGTGCGCGGACTCAGTAAAATACAATACACGTTGATATATTTAGTAACCTGTTCCGCTTAGCTATTTCTAAAGAGCCATAAAAAACCTTGTAAGAAATCGACACGTATTTCACCTTTCAACAAGGCATCTTCAAGATAACAAATTGACTTGTCGTGAACCCGAACATGGCGTGTTGCCACACCGAGCGCTGGACGCAGAGAATCAATTAACTATCTGGAACTTGATGTCACATGTCTTCGATTTTTTGTTTCTAGGACAGGCCGGTTTCCTCACGATGTTTTCCTTCACCG
This sequence comes from Agrochola lychnidis, assembly GCA_963680765.1. Lineage (NCBI taxonomy): Eukaryota > Metazoa > Arthropoda > Insecta > Lepidoptera > Noctuidae > Agrochola > Agrochola lychnidis. Next base: position 6,162,602 of record OY796864.1, read on the forward strand.
TTTTGAGAGCAGTGGTGATGAAATTATTTACACAAAGTTGAGCGCCTGCCTGGGTTCGAATCTGTGACCTACAACTTCTAAGTCGGGGCCGTTATCACTGAGCCGCCACTGCTCCTCGAGAGAAGAAGTATAAAAGATTTTTAATAATGTCAGCAAGTAAAAAAAATTGGCGAAGAGGGGCTCGTGGTTAGGTAATGAAATGAAATTGTTTATTCTGTAAATAGGATATCGGAATCACTTTTACACGTCATATAAAAAAATATTAAAAATAAGCTAGATGAGTAATAACAGCCACTCTGATCGATCGAAGGTGAAGCTACGCTTGCCAAGGTTGAAATATGGATTGGTGACTAATCATAGTTAACCATTGTCCCGGCTGTCATTCGTAATATAGATCTTTGGAAGTCTGATAACCAGTCTTACCAATGTATTACCGAGTAACTGGTCTGTGGAGGTCAGATAGGCAGTCGCTCCATACTGGTTTTCAGATAGATAGATAGAAAAAATATTCTTTATTATGTACACCATAAAAATTACAGACATCCATCCATCGATCTATCTGGTTAGACTAGAAGCTCTCCCCAACATACTAGGAAAAAAGCGGAAGGTGTAGTGAATAAGGTCGACTTTGTAGATCGTCGTCCTATCAATCATTGCTTTCCAAAAACTAAATGTGTTTTTTAGGCTTATATCTCACTAGGACACCATGGTGGCGCAACCATTGTCGCGCTGCCAGCAAAATATACACAGCTTTATAGTGGGTATCTCACCAGGCGTCCGATAGGTTGCGCAACCAAGCACACATTTTGCTGACTTTACGACCTACGTAAGGTAATTTTTTTAGCACTTTATAAAAATAACACTACAAAATAGTCTTCACCTAGAGTATTTCCGCCCCTAGGGTATAATAGCATTCTCTATGACAGATTGTATAGAAAATGTCAAACATTAGCTTTACATTCCGTAATTTCGAACGCCATATTGCACGAAAAGTGCATTTTATCATACTGTAGCTTTTTGAACGGATTTGTCGTCTAGTTCTGTTGTATGGTTCAAGTTACAAGAACTGTGGGGAAGTTCTTGCAAAATCTCTGACTTTTTATGAAGTAGGTCCTGTAAAAAAAACAGTGAATAGCACCTTAATTGCGTAAAACACTTTCAATCAAAATCTAAATGATTTTGAAAAATATTGCTAATCAATTGCTTCATATGTTCGAAAAATTTGTCTGCTCAACATAGTGAATACCGCAATGAATGTTATTGGACTGTCAAAATAAAAGCCATTGCTACTGTCAGTGGGTTACGAAATTACCTCGCTGGTATAGGATTTTTTTTTTTAAATCGGATATGAATTTCACACCGAAAGTTTTTTTTATCACGGGACGGATTGGTGACTAAATTGCCATCCTGTATCGTATTCGATGCAGGATGGCAATCCAAGTCACCAAGTTATAAGGAATGACATAATTTAAAATTCAATTGAGACCTGTACCAGGGACGTATTATTTATTTAACCATTTATGCAAACACATGTAAACAGATAAGAAGAAAGGAACATAAAAATACGTATGCTATTGACAGGAAAATTAAAAAAAATTACACGCTGCTATATTTCTAGAAGTCCATTCACTTGTAACCTGCATCTTAGCTAAACCCGTCAGCGCCAAGCGCCGGCTTAAATAATAACTCCCCTGTAGCTCGCTCTTAGAGGAAATAGTGGCTCATACTTGTATGGGATTACCTAAATCGAGGGTTTGACCTCGGCGAGATTGTTTGAGGAAATGGGGAAAATAATTGTTCCTCATCGTGACGTAGGTAAGTACTTATACATAATAAAATGTCACTTTTGATCTTAGGTTTTGATGTGATTCCACGAAGATTGGGTAGCGACCAAATATGATTATGATGACGTACCTAGTTTTTCTTTGTCATTAGTAATGCATTCAAACATTAAAATAAAACAAGTGAACACACACACACACAAATCAAATCAAATTATTTATTTGCTTAATACAGGTAGGTATAAACAGATGTTACAAATAAATATGAAGTACTCTGTACGCTACACACATACGCTATTCACATTTTTAAGTTATTGTATAGCTTTTATCGCGGGCTTTGAGTGCGGCGACCGAATCAAGAAATTCCGTAACGTAACGGAAATAAAACCTAACACCCCCCACTCCGGCTACCATGTAATGACGGTTCCCATGACAACGTGATGTTGTCATGGGAACGTAATTTTTGTTTTATGTCATCACGTCATCATCCCAAGTGTAGCGTTGACAAATAGAAAGTATGGAGGTTACAAATGCTATGCAATAGCTTTACCGCGGCAGTCCCCGAGTGCCACACGTTTTTTTATTTCTTAGCAATAATATTGAAAGCAACTGGAAATTGTGGTTAATCCTCAAAAACTTTGAAAATCTAGGTTGCGATAATTTTACCAATCGAAACCGATCAATCAAAACGTAATACTATTTTTACATAAATTCGATTTTTATATTCATAATTCCATCACAATATCGTTGCCTATTGATTGACAGGATCACCTAGATCAACAGCCAGAATTGCAATCAAAATGGACAAAACATTGAGCTCGGTGTAAAATTAGATGCTTTGCTAGGATTGTAAATTGTATATTTTGCGTCAGATTTACAATCAACTGATGAACATTTTTTTGTAACCATGTAAAGTGGTTAATGACACACTGATCATGATGGGTGATGGGTGACCATCTTAACATACCGAGACTCCTGCGTGCCTCGGAAAGCACACTAAGCCGTTGATCCCGGCTGTCATTCGTGGATCTTTGACAGTCGTTACAGGTCGTCAGGAACCCGAAAGTCTGACAACCAGTCTTACCAAGGTATCATATTACCTAGTTACTGGGTTGTGGAGGTCAGATAGGCAGTCGCTCCATGCAAAATACGGTATTCAACTGCATCCGGTTAGACTGGAAGCCGACCCCAACACAGTTGGGAAAAGGCTAGGCAGATTGATCTATTAAAGTGATTATCAGATTTATAAATAAAACGTTCAGCGGTGCCTTGTGTAGGTAGTTGACCTAGTAAAAAAGGTTTTTTGAAATGCCGTTCACTAGATGGCAGCACTGAGACGTCAAGTCCGGGCACCTGTCAAAAGTGTCAAAGTGCTTATATTTTCTTTAGTCGTGACTGAATGATTAACGAATGAATGAAACGAATGATAAACGTCATCATATCCATACTAATATTATAAAGAGGTAAAATTTGTTTGTTTGTTTGTTTATAACATAACATAACATCACGCCTTGTTTCCCAGAAGGGTTGGGCAGAGGTGACCCTGTAGCAGGTACACCCACATTTCGCCAGTTATGTTTTAAGTCCCATGTAAATAATGTCCCATGCGAATCGTTACCTACAGAGAAGCGTAAGAAGGCAAGGAAGCGAGACGGGAAGAAGCTCCGTGAAATAGATGACATCATCTGCATGCTGAAGGAGTCCGACCCTGAGGTCTTACCGGTGTTTGTGGCCCGTGATCTATATAAGCTGCCGCCGGTACTTTTCGACCATGTTGACGTCACTCGGATTTTAAAGAATTTGGTGCGTATGCAGCAGGAGATGAATCAGATCAAAGAGCTGTATGTCACTAAAGAAAACTTAGATGCTGTTAAGTCTGATCTTGAAAACCTAAAAAAGGCATCTATAGTGAATAACTTTGGAAGTACCGCCAGTAACGTAAACATCAAACGGGGTGGATTTTTGCTGGATAGTCACGACGACTACTGCAGCGGTCCTAGGGGACTTGCATACATGGACGCTGAACATGAAACTCCATGCAAAAACCCTAGCGAGATAGCGGATTATAGGGATATCACTAAATCATTTTCCAAAAATGAAGGTAGGCGAAATATTTGCGGTGAGATTAACGTATTTGATGAGAGCGGTGTTCGCCTTACGGCGGCCGGTAACGTGCCCGAGTCGGTGACTCACGCGCAATCAGCTACGATTGACGTACCCAGCGGGACGAGACACACGGCGGCTCCGAACGTAAATAGTAACGTATTCGGCAAAAATAAAACGTTGGCCGATGTTGTACGCATTGGTGAGTGGAAAATACCCAAAGAGGACACAGAATGGACCATAGTTCAGAGGAGACGTCTAAGGAATCGCTTTGTTGCAAACAGAGGAAAGGCAGTTTTGAGCCCAAATGCGAATTTCAAAGCTGCGGATATAAAAATTCCCATTTACATCTATAATGTTGCGAAGGACGTGGCCGTGTGTTACATTACAAGTTATATTGCAGGTAAAACTGATGTTGCGGTACACATAGAAAAGATGACTATGAAATTACCAAAACAGTATGATGCGTAAAAAATGATGATTTTTGGCCAGAAGGAGTCGCGTATCGTCGCTTTGTGAATTTTAAGACAAAAACGAATGGAGCAAGTGGATAGTACGCCAATGAAACTTATTAGTTTCAATTGTAAGAATGTTATTAGATCGGCAGATTGTATACGGAGGTTGTGCAGGACAGCCGACATAATTGCTATTCAAGAAACTTGGTTGTTGCCGCATGACCTTTTCTTGGTACTATCGACGACGGGTTTGCATTCACGGGCACCTCAGCTGTGGATACGACAGCTGGGGTATTAAGGGGCAGGCCGTACGGTGGTGTGGCCCTGCTCTGGAGGAAGTCTGCGTTCCCGTGCGTTACAGTGATACCGTGTGATAATGTGCGTATTGAAGCCATTAAAGTAGTGCTCAGTGACAAGTCAATTATGGTCGTATCAGTGTACATGCCCACCGCGAGTGCCGATAATTTAATTGAATTCACTAATTGTCTTAGTGAAGTTAATGCGTTAATTGAAAATAGTGCCGTGGAGTCTGTTTTTGTACTTGGGGACTTTAATGCACACCCAGGTGAGTTATTTTCAAATGAACTAATAAACTTTTGTACCGAACAATCATGGTCGTGCGTAGATATGGACTTGCTACCTATGGACACATATACGTTTGTGAGTGAGGCACACGGCTGTCTGCGCTGGCTCGATCACTTTTTGACGACCAGTGCGGCGAGACGCTCAGTACGTAAAGTGTCCGTTTTACATGATGCTTACTGGTCTGATCATTGTCCCTTGTTGGTTGAATGTGACTTAAAATTGATAAGGCCGAAAATTATTGCGATTGATAACGAATGTAATAAAATAATTTGGGGAGAAAGAAACAGTGAACAGACCGGAAAGTTTTTTGAAAATTGTCACTCACAACTGGCAAATATTAATTTTCCTGTAGAATTTACACACTGCGCCGATCACTGTTGTTATAATGAGGATCACAAGCGCATTTTAAAACAAATGTATAGCGATATTGTGCAGATACTTAGTAAGGCGGCAGCAGACAGCTATGTTGGTCCTGTGTCCAGGAAACATAAATATATGCCAGGGTGGAACAAATACGTCAGCGGTGCTCACAGAGAGGCTCGATTATGTTATCAAAACTGGTTATGGAGTGGGAAACAAAAAAGTGGGCCTATTTACGATAGCATGTGCCAAACAAGGCGATTTTTTAAATCGCGTGTAAAATTTTGTCAAGATAATGAAAAACAAATCAAGTTAGATATAATTGCACAGCATCACTGGAATAAACAATTTGGTAAATTCTGGAAAAAGACAAATAAATTGAACCCGAAATCGAGTCTACCTGTGAGCGTTGCGGGCGTGCATGTGCCTAGTGATATAGCCAACCTGTTTCAGCCTCATTTTAGGGTGGAATCTCCTCCTGTAGGCTCGACTGACCTGTCACGTGATGCTGAGATCGTGACAGGGGACATTACTGTTCGATTTTGTGCCGGGGAAGTTGCCTCCGTAATTCATAAAATGGTGCGAGGTAAGTCCCCTGGTCATGATGGTCTCAGTATTGAGCATTTGAAATATGCTGGTTTCCATTTGTCTCGAGTACTTGCTATGTTTTTCAGTTTATGTATGAGTCATTGTTACCTTCCGGATGAACTTATACATACCGTGGTTGTTCCAGTTATAAAAAACAAGACCGGGGATGTCTCAGACTTGGCAAACTACAGACCCATCTCGCTGGCAACTGTGATAGCAAAAGTGCTGGACAGTCTGCTTGACAAACACCTGGATAGGCATATGGAACTTCATGATGCTCAATTTGGATTTAGACCTGGCCTTTCGACCGAGAGTGCCATCCTGTGCCTCAAGCAGACTGTGCAGTATTATACAGCCAGGAAAACGCCGGTCTATGCCTGTTACCTAGACTTATCCAGGGCATTCGATTTGGTATCATATGATGTATTGTGGCAAAAGATGACAAGTGAAACAGATGTGCCACGTGATGTTGTTGCAATGTTGAAATATTGGTACTCGAATCAAAGGAATGTTGTGCGGTGGGCAGGCTCACACTCGGACATGTATGGGTTGGAGTGCGGGGTGAGGCAGGGTGGGTTAACCTCTCCTCGCCTCTTTAACATGTACATGAACGAGTTGATCGGCGAGCTCAGCAGAACAAGCATAGGGTGCCATATAGATGGACAATGTGTCAATAATATCAGCTACGCGGACGACATGGTGCTGCTGAGCCCGTCGATCAATGCCATGCGCAGATTGCTGGATATTTGTGAAAAGTATGCACGAACCCATGGACTCAGATATAATGTGAAGAAGAGTGAAGTGATGTTGTTTAAGGCTGGTAATAAATCCCTCGCTAATGTGCCTCCTTTGTATCTTTGCGGCACCAGCTTAAACAGAGTGTCTAATTTCAGGTATCTGGGTCACTGGGTCTCGGAGGATCTTTGTGACAACATTGATTTGGAGAGGGAGCGCAGGGCGCTGTCTGTGCGCTGTAACATGCTGGCCCGCAGGTTTGCACGGTGCACTGAGCAGGTCAAAGTGACATTATTTAAGGCCTTCTGTCAATCTTTTTACACCTGCAGCCTGTGGACTAAGTACACGCAGCGTACATACAGTGCTCTGCGTGTGCAATACAATAACGCGTTCAGGGTACTGTTCGGGCTGCCGCGCCACTGCAGCGCTTCAGCTATGTTTGCGGTTAAAACCGTGGATGGTTTTCATGCCATCATGCGGAAGCGTTGTGCGTCTCTTATGAGGCGCATGCGGGCCAGTTCGAACAGCCTTCTGAGCGTGTTCGTGGACCGCTGGGACTCGCCGATGTGGCAGCACTGGATGCGACTATACACTGTGGGTGGACGCGTCCAGGGCTTGGCATAAACTGGCACTCCTGTGCGGTGTCACTTCGTGGTTTTAATTTCTTTTTTTTTTGTTTTTAATTTAATTTCTTCATGTGGCTTTGTTTTTGTTTATACTAACAATAGCTTTATAAGGTTTTTTTTTTTTTTTTTGTATTACTAACAGTATATGGACTACGTCTGAAATAAATGTTTTGAATTTGAATTTGAATTTGAAATAGGGGGCGAGCCTATTGCCATCAACCGGGCACAAATCCAGACTCCGGGCTGCTACTGAGAAATTCCCGATAGAAAAACCCAATAACACTTGCCCGACCCGGAAATCGAACCCAGGACCTCATGCTCAGCAGTAGCGCTTGCGACCACTAGACCAACGAGGCAGTGGCAAGCTTGTGTTTATAAGTTTGTACATATATAGGGAGTAATCTCTGAAACTGCCAGTCGTATTTGATAAAAATATGTTTGCATTGGATAGCCTAATTCTTGGCTCGCGAACGAAGTTGCGGGCAGATGGTAGTATTTTATATTCATTGTGGAAATGGAAGACCTTTTGTCAAAGTGGCGCCAACTGCTGGCGTAAATTTTCATAAAAACCATCATAGCTTCAACACTTTTGGCAACATTTCACAGTAAATTAAATCTTTAAGTTGAAACTAACTGTCACATAGCAAAATAGACCTTGTCATTGAATGACGTGCGAGTGACATTCAACCTTAGGATGTTAAAGGAATTAAGGCTCCCACAGACAGGCGTGACGCGATTTTAATAGAACAATTTTTATAAAACATATAATGGAAATTGGTCTACATATGGGACGAGAGTTGCATCGCGCCTGTCTGCGAAAGACTTTTTGAGGTAGTCCAAGATAATTCTACTTTGTGTCTGCCAGACTTAAATTAAATACCATTATTCCTTATTCCATTATTCAGACACATAATTCTAAACATCACAATATAAATAATTTCATTTCTTTCACACTGACAGAAATTCAATCTCTTTTGAAATATCCTGTCCTATTTCAATAATATTTCTTCGAAAACACAATGTTTATCGTTTATTTCATGTATTCACGTCGTTGACGTGACGCGTCTACACCAATGTAAGGCTGTGGACACATTTTCTTGGTAACACGCTGTGGCTGACTGTCACCTGTATTGTGTTCAATAGAGAACAAGGAAATACCGATCAGTGCGGATAGACATTTCATAAATAACATTTTCTTATTTTAATACTCGACATGTACTAATAATACTTGACACGCGGTGATACAATTTGTCATCTGCTATAAATTTTTTAAACTATTGCATAGCTTTTATCGCGGGCTTTGAGCGCGGCGACCGAATCAAGAAATTTCGTAACGTAACGAAAATAAAACCTAACACCCCCCACTCCACCTACCATGTAATGACGGTTCTCGTGACAACGTGATGTTGTCAATATCATCACGTCATCATCCCAAGTGTAGCGTTGACAAATAGGAAGTATGGAGGTTACAAATGCTATAGCTTTACCGCGGCAGTCCCCGAGTGCCACACGTTTTTTTGTGGGAAATTATCAAATAACTTCTCCCGCTCTGGATGGAGCGGGAGAGTGTGTCAGACTCTTACTGACTAAAATCCACCCGTGCTCCTTCAGTTGCCATGTTGCCGGGGGCCACGATCTCCCTTTCGGTCACCTGCGATCAAAATATTGTTTGTACCATAAAAGGCGGATCCAGAGGGAGGTATGCTTGGCCACTTGATAACCTGCTAAGACAATTTTCGTCACCAAGTAACATAATACCTAGTTTAGATAGTTTAATGCCCATTGCTAAAAATCATGAAGTAACTAAATATTACTCATCATCATCTGCCTAGCCTTTTCCCAATTATGTTGGGGTCGGCTTCCAGTCTAACCGGATACAGCTGAATACCAGTATTTTACATGGAGCGACTGCCTATCTGACCTCCACAACCTAGTTACTAGGTAACATGATACCCCTTGGTAAGACTGGTTGTCAGACTTTTGGGCTTCTAACTACCCGTAACGACTGTCAAATATCTACAAATGACAGCCGAGACCAACGGCTTAACGTGCTTTCCGAGGCACGGAGGGGTCTCGGTATGTAAAGATGGTCACCCATCCACGGACCAACCGCGGCAAGCGTAGCTTAACCTGATCGATCGACCCGTGCGGCTGTTGTTACTTTGCCACGAGCCCCTAAATATTACTACAGACAGTGAAATATTTTCATAATCATAATTTAGCTATCATCAATCCGCACGCAATGATCGCAAAGAGTTAAGTAGACAGGAGGTTCCACTTGTCTAAGAAGGTGGTGTTTTGATATTTGTAACCTAAACATTTCTCCCAACCTTTTGTAAAACTAATGACATTTTACTTGTACCAAACTAGTAATAATACTTCACTTTTATAATTCTTCGTTTAATCGTTCAACACAATCATACATAGCAAATGAACACTCTACATAGTTTGACACTGAATATTATGAACGTCTGCACGTCTTGACGGTTGGAACCCGAATACCGTCCGCAACTTCAATCTTATGTTAGTCAATGAAATACTTTAATCGTAGCAAAACAATGTTACGTACTTCCGTTTTCTAACTGACGTCAAACTAGCTACCATTTAATATTAATAAACGGAATTATAAATAGAATAAAGTAGAGTAAGTAAATAAGATTGTTTACACTTTTAGAATATGTGTTGTTTAATAGGAATTTTCGGAAAAATAAATAAAATCATTTTATTTCAGATAACAAAAAGATCCATAAATTGTTAGTAACATGTATGCACTTAAACCACTATTGTTAATAACTTAAAACTAAAGACGAATTTGTGAGAAGACCAATCACATCTAGACACAATAAGAAATGGTAATGTTATGGAAAGCTTTTCCGCTGTAATACGAGAGTGAAAAAACATCAAATCAAAATCTGTTTAGTTTTCCCACAAATGTGTCCACATCTTTACCTCATGTATTCAAATAGTTCACAGCGACTCATTTATGTGAAATTTTTACTTTTATGTTTAAGTTTCGATGAAAAGGGGTTAAATACAGCTACAGAAATTGAATCCCGTTGATTTTTGTGAAAAACATAATTTCCATGTGAATCAAATGAATTCGTGTATTGAATATGAAGGCTTTTTATTGCTTTGAAAATATAGGTACGGTTGAATTTGATAAAAGGAGTGAATGGAATTAAAGGTTTTTACGGAAAAGCGTTACATTTTTAATATTATCTGCGTCTGAGTTGAGTGACGGGCAATAATAAAACAATAAAAATTACAATTGTAAAATGGTAAGAACAGTTTTTTTTAAATATTTTTTTAAGGCGCTTGGTCAACAAGACTAAGTTGCTCCGTATTAAGAAGAGAACCTGTTAAGTGCGTGTCGGACCACACACAGTGAAGGGTTTCGTAGTTGTGCTGAATTTTTACGCAAGCACAGTATTGATTTTATCGACCGCAAAAATGCTGAAAAAAACACGTTTCTTATATCTTCTAGTTTTAAATTTATTTTATTTTTATTATTTGCTGTTATAGGGGCCATAGTAAACGGTCTGTGAAAAAAAATTTCGGTTATAAAGATGTAGTCCTGTGACATACGGCCGGTCGGACAGCGGAGCCCTTGTGGTCCCGTTGGGTACGGAGCCCAAAATTAAAAAATAAACCTTAAGAAAATGAGTAAAAAAATATTTCGATATTGTACGTAATTAAATTAGTTCCCGCAGGGTAATAGCGTAACACACTTACAGTAGCAATGACTTTCATTTTGATAGTTCAACAATATTCATTGCATTATTAACGTTGTTGAGCAGACAGATTTTTGGAACATAAATTATAAAACAATGGATTGGCAATATCCTTTACAATCATTCTGATTGTGATTGAAAGTGTGTTACGCAGTTAGGGTGCTATACTCGATTAAAGTCTCAATAGCCTTGTATCCTACAAAATTGTTCTAAAAGCACTCAATTAAATGGCCAGTGTATGTTCCTCTACTAGAGAATTACGACCGATTTTTTAGGTCATATTTTGGGAGGCTATAGTGCGCCACATAACTTCACCGCAAGACATTTTTGCTAATTGATTGGGTTCCAAACTAGAATAGTTTGAATAAGTTTCTATGAAGTAGGTTGCTGCTATGCTAGGGCAGAGTTGGCAATAGGAATGATAACTAAATTTTTTTTTTTTTCGTCTTATAGATTATTAAAAAATATTAGACACGTATTTTTTCTTTTTTACCTTATCAAAAGATTATGGCGATACATTGAGTTAAAATGTGCCATGACGTCACGAGTATGTAGATTTTTTACTTACTTGTGACGTAGCGACCCCTACTCCCGAAATTTAATTCGTTTTATCTAAGTAATTTTTATATGATGAAACAAAAAATACGTGTTAATATTTTTTTATTATCTGACTAACGGACTTAATCCCTATAAACATAGGATTGTGATCAAAATAAGTACTATTTAAGCATTGCATAACAATCTTTTTTTTTTCATGTTGTTAGTGAGTAACCAGCAGTGCTATTCTGTAAAAATCTCACCGTGATATCTTAGGTGAAGTGAGCTGCCAATAGTGTCAATCCTTAGCAACTGACAGCTCACTCCACGCTCACTTCACCTAAGATAACACGGTGAGATGGTTACAGAATAGCATTAGGTACTGGTGTCAGAGTTTTTATGCCGTCCATGGGCTTCTGACTTGACTTCACATGTCGTCGAGAAATATCTATCAGGCCTGCCGGTTTCGTCACCTCGATTTCCTTCACCGTTTTTGAAGCAGAGATAATTATACAATACGCACATGAATCTGCAAAGTCAGAAGTGTCTTGGGTTCGAACTCGAGACCTAACCTGGCAGTCCGACGGTCATATCTTTAGAGTATCACTGCTGTCATAACAATTGTTTATACATATAATGGACACTTATATACCTTGAAGCTGTAAAAAGAGGTATTTTATAAGATACGTACGGTAAGTATGCTGTTTTGAATTCCCTCATGAAAAAACCCACTAAGATTTGACCCGATTTTTTGTAATATTTTTTTTTAGTTATAAAAGTGTTTGTGGAGTTTCTTGCCCGTTCTTCTAGATATATGTACCTACTACGCTTTGGAATGGGCACCTATCTTCATATTTCTAACTGAACGACTTCTTGACAGTTCAAAAGTGCCTGTAAATGGTTTAATTGAAATGCTTTGAGTTGGAGTTCATTTTATTGCCGGCTCTTCTCCATAGGAAGCGACCAATTGAAACCGTGCACCTAGCTTCTGACGTTTCATAAGTGCCCTTGTAGGTTTGTGTGAAATAAAATATTTTGAATTTGAATTTAAATTCGTGCTCAACCATCTCACATGTTGCATTAATGATCTTATTTTGGTCCGCTTTGATCTTGTTTTATAAAATATTTTTTTTATGAAATCCAATAACAATGGCGTATTAACAAACTATTGTATGTTGAGCACAGGTCACCGTGTAAACAAGCTTCCTCCGTCCATCGCACACCGAAACCCCGTTCATCAACAACCAAACAAAAGACGAATAAAACATTTTTTTTCACAAAAACTCGTCCATTCTTCGCGAATTTTTTCCTGTCTTTGTTAGTAGAGACGAGAATTTCTAACTGTCATGATATTATTATAAATCTTGCAGATAAGTGGCTGTCGCAGCGGCTCCTTGGTTTACACTAGTCATTTATGTAAAAAAAAAATACGAAAGATAAAGGATAGTGGAAGTTTTCGGAGGGCGAGTTTTTAAAAGTTTTTCTTAAGTTCTTTATGTTTATTTTGCGTTGACTTCGTAATTTTTTAGGTAAGTGAGCAAAGTTGAAGAAAAGGGTGGTTTATTTTGGCTATATTTCAGTCTATTGAATGGTTATTGACTTTTAAAATACTACCATTTAGCGAATGGAATTTTCAACTTAGAATGATGTTAAAAATGACAGATATATGTATTGTAGGTATATGTCACCACATAATTATGAACTTCGTTAGTTTTATAAACTGTCAAAAAATTGTGAACTGACACACAATTTAACACATTATTTTTCGATAGTTTATAATCTATCCATGGCAAACCAACAAATTGTGAACTGGTAACAAATTTGCTTGCGACGTAACGCACTTTGCGCTAATACACCTAGCGCGGCTCGCGCGTTGTTGGTCACAGGTCTAACCTAACCCATTTCACCCAGTTTACAATTTCTCAACAGTTTATAATCTAATGGAAATAATACTGATAGATTATTCGTGGTTCTCACAATCTTATGGTGAAATAAACAATACTAGCTCCGCCCCGCGGTTTCACCCGCATAAGTCTCGATCCCGTGGGAAAAAAAAAGTATCCTATGTTCTTTGTCAGGGCATCATCTATATATGTGCCAAATTTCATCCAAATCCGTTCAGCCGTTTTAGCGTGAAGGTGTAACAAACAAACTTACTTTCGCATTTATAATATTAAGGATGTAACTGAATTAGTGCACATCATGAAAGTAGTTTGTTCAGAATCGTTCACTGAATCGATTTCTGCCATTTTTAATATAGGTATTTTTTATCCCAAAAATAATTACAACTACGTAAATTACAGTCACACTTTCGCTGTATAGTCAAAACAAACCTTATAGTCGTGTTCGACTGTGTGCGTGCGTAGATTTCTTACGTGACTATAATTTTCTCCCATAATCAGTATAGCTAATTTAATAATAACAATGTTTTATGTATATTAGTAAAAATTCAGTGTATGTATTATGATAATAACATAATATTCTAATTGAGGTGTTTGGTGGTGAGCGTTAATTCCGGGACATATTGTAGTTGTGTACCACCTGATAAGTTTCGTATATAATTCTGTACCTTCAGTGAAAAGTGATATATCTTGAGCTATATCAGTTTTAATATTCTTACACTAAGTTTAACAGTAAAAAATTTTTTTTGGTCTAATTGGTACGCCTCTAAGATTAAAATTGAGCAAGCTTATTTTGGTGTAAAGTGCTCTTTCTAACTAAGCATTTTTTACATTTATTAATGTGTAAAAATACTTTTTAAATAATAAATGAACTGAATAAATATTTCAAGAACCTTAATGTATATTAATACAAATGTATGTGATAGTACAAACTGATATATTTTGGTACACATAATCATCCAACACCAACCAATAAATAATGTATAAAATGGTTCAAGGCATTTTAAATTAATTTACACATAAAACGACTTTAATATATGTTGTGTTAGGTGATACAACTGGATTTCTTTTTAAATTATAAAAAACTATACAAATTAATCTGTTTCTTCTTACACTAAATCGTGCTCTAAGATAATGTTTACCAATGTCAGTAATCAGTACTCATTTTAGTGAAGTAGACAAAGAGCTAGATTTTTTTTTAAACTTTAACATTAATTTTCTCGAAATCATGATTTTCCAGTTACCTACATCACTTTTCATTGAAGGTACAGATTTTTTTTTTTGTCGGAAATTATCAAATAACTTCTCCCGCTCTGGGTGGAGCGGGAGGAAGTTATTTGATAATTTAAGTTATTTGCCCAGGGCATGTCAGACTCTTACTGATTAAAACCCACCCGTGTTACTTCAGTTGCCTGTATGTTGCTAGGGGCCACGGTAACCCTTTCGGACAAACCCGCAACCCCGACAGGCATCAGCCCTAGCGGACCCTTCAGTTGTGCTGACATCTCTTTGAGGTGCGCGAGGAACACAACGCGCTGTCGACCCGGTCCTGGTCCTTGTCGGAGGTGAGCCCGCGCCCACGGTGGCTGGGAATCGGCCTACGATTTCCGACGCCTAGGGCATCTCCTGCGGCGATTAGGGGCGTTTCCAAGACAAATACAGGCTCAAAAACAAAGCCCAGTATCTCAATGCAATGGCTGCACTAAGCATTAATGCATCTCGTATGATCTGCTATCCTGGTCTACAGCAATATCTTTGTATTTCTGCCACAGAACGTGGCAATAACCATTCGTGTCGAACCTAAATAAAGTGAATCAAGGGCCTAGTCAAATGGCAATCGCTTTCAAAGCGTTTCGTATTTCTACAACAAGTTTCAACAGGTTTGCCATAAGATTTTTGGTAGCTTATGTTTTTTACCACCGACTTCGTTAAACCCCAGGAGCATTTGCCTTCCGGGCGTGATCTGCAGTGGCCTATATGGAAAGCCCTCAATCGATTGAAATCGAATCGTACCCAAGTAGGCCGCTGCAGACACAATTTGTCGAAGTGAGGAATCACTAAACCATCCAACACCCAGTGCGAGTGCGGTGCTTTTGATCAGACCATGCCCCACTTGCTGGAGTGTCCTATGTGCCCGTTCACCTGCACCTCGGATAACCTAAAAAATGCCACTGATGCCGCAATCAACGTGGCCACCTGCTGGGCTCATATAATATAAAATAATATATAAAGAAGAGTAGAGAGAGAGAGAGTGGAGTAGTAGTATGCCTCGGAAAGCACGTTAAGCCGTTGGTCCCGGCTGCCATTTGTAGATCTTTGACAGTCGATACGGCTAGTTAGAAACCCAAAAGTCTGACAACCAGTCTTACCAAGGGGTATCGTGTTACTTAGTAACTAGGTTGTGGAGGTCAGATAGGTAGTCGCTCCATGAAAAATATTGGTATTCAGCTGCATCCGGTTAGACTGGAAGCCGACCTCAACATAGTTGGGAAAAGGCTAGGCAGATGATGATGATATAAAGAAGAGTACCATCGACACGAAAAGAAGAAGAAGCTTATGTTAATGCTCATAGAAAGTCACTTTTTGTAAGTCCTCTTGTGAGTCGACAATGTTAGTAGTGTAACTGGTAATGTAACCACCACTAATCAGCAGGTAGAATAATGGAGCAAACATTATGAAAAGAGAATGGGCACTGTAGGTGTCTGCCCTGAAGCCCATTAGCCATTAGATATATTCCAATGGAAAGTGCTTTTCAAGGGGAACTTTTCCTAGTAACACGACTTTTGCCAATTGTTAGGCAGTTCAGAGTTAATGACATTGTTCTTAAAACGGCACATATGAAGCCAATGTTTTAAAATGTCCGTTTATAGGCTTGAAAGATGATAAAATACAATAGACGTGGATATATTTAGTAACCTGTTCCGCTTAGCTATCTCTAAAGAGCCATAAAAAGCCCTGAAAGAAATTGACACGTGTTTCACCTCTCAACGAGGCATCCTCAGGATGACGATTGACTTGTCGCAAACTCGATCACGGCGTGTTGCCACACCGAGCGCTGAACGCAGAGTGAGGTGTGGCAACTCGCCATGTTCTGAGGATGCCTCGTTGAGAGGTGAAACACGTGTCGATTTCTTTCAGGATTTTTTATGTCTCTTTATAAATAGCTAAGCGGAATAGGTTACTAAATATATCCACGTGTATTGTATTTTTATAATGGAGTTCCGCAAGGTCACACCTGAATCAATTAACTATCTTGAAAGATAATGTTTTGCAAAGGCACAGAATTAGTAAAAGTTAATTAGTTGACGAAATACCAGAATTTCGAAAATACTTAATTACTCACATTTCTCTGTAGCTCCTTACGTACACACATCAAGCTATACATTTCTAGTTTATGCTGATCTCGCATTGCATAGGATTTCCGTTCAATGCGAGGTCAGTTTATACTGGAAATGTATAGCTTGATGTGTAGCCGTGTGTACTAACAATCAAGAGAAGTCTTTATAATACGAAATATTCTCCTTGATGAGATCTTTCCATCTCCATAACTTGACGTTATTGGGCTTCAGGTCAGAATAACCCATTCACCTTTCAATCGTTACTCATGGAGGCTCTTTTAAAACATTCTTTAACACAATCAATACAGCAATAATCCTCCTTCACTCTCATACACACAAAAAACCAACAAATTCATGAACCATATAGCCCAAAGTAATCGACATCGCACCCCATAATGATATCTCGCGCCTTAAATGCCATCTGTCATGGCCGACGGAAGATTGATGAAGACGCCCCCAGAAAACATGTACGGCGGCATGTTCCGAACAATTAGCGTTACACAGATTAGTGTGAGTAGAACGTAATAAATGTGTGTGAAGAAATTGAGTGATAGAGTTATGTTGTGTGATTTATTAATATTTCGTTACTTAGTGTTATCAGTTGCGGTCTTTGGATGTGTTTCAGTTTTTGTGTTATTTAACCAAAGTCAAAGTCAAATAATTTATTTCAATTAGGCACATAAAATGTCCTTCTGAACGACAAAATTTACAAAAAATAGAATTGATTCTAGTCGCCCCTTCCAAAAGGTGGTTTTCGTATAGAGAAGAATGGGCAAGAAACTCCACCGTAACTCTTTTAAAAAATAATCAAATATTTTGTATACATTAATTATATATGAAGACGATGCACCTGGAATAAGATTACTATACCACAATAGGTAAAAATAATTAAAAATGAAGCAATGACAGAAAAAATAACTATGTAATGGATACATGGTGTTTACATATTTACAAGCATTGTAAAAGTAGGTACCTATACGATATTCCTAAAAAAAATAACAAGTAAAACCAATAAGTCAGTGTGTGAGTTCAAGCAATCACAGAAAATAAAAATCAATGTTATAATACTAATTAATTATACAATTAAATTAGAAACCAGTTTGATTTTGTCTAGACTCTAAATTGTCCAGCCTGTTATGTTTCCACTGCTGGGCCACAGGCCTCCTCTCATCGAGAGGGAGTGGGCTGTAATCTACCACGCGGGCTCAGTGTGGGTTGGTAAATGTCACATGACTTAGAATTTCTGGTTCTAGGACATGCCGGTTTCCTCTCGGCGATGAAATTGGTGATGAAATAATTTATAGAAAGTAAAGTGCCTATCTGGGTTCGAACCTATGACCTACCACTTGGCCAGCACTGCAGTGAGATGGATCTAACTATTGCCCGGAACCAATGTCACCGTTTGACACTTTTCTAAAAGGTCTGCAATAAAATGTGCAATCACTTCTATAGGATTACAACTTCAATACTAATCTACGGGTACTTACGACGCGTCAAGCGAGCGAATAGTAATAAAACTAACTGTCTATATCTCTCTACAGACAGTTAATACAAGCTCTATAAAGACAATGATACCAGCCTGTTACTGTCCAACTGTAGAGCAAAGGTCTCTTCTCATTCAGAGAAGGCACGAGCATTAATCACCACGCTTGCTCAAGACAGGTTGGCGATTTCAAACCTTTATTAACTACAAGCTAATGCCCTTACAACTCCTTTTTTTTAAGTGAAAACTTCTTAAGGCGCGTTGGGCATTTTTGAAATGGTAAAAAACAATTGAACTCGCGACACCGTTATCGATACCTCATTTTTGTAAACGCGATTGTGCTCTTTATTTATATTAAGTTACGGATCACTGTTCTATGCAAGTTTTTTTTTTTTTTGTAAAAACTATTGTGCTCTTTATTTAGATAAGGTTACGGACCAATGTTCTATACAAGTATTTTTCTTCCACCAAAGCGATCTTGTTCAAGTTTTCACTTCTGTCAGCACTCCCGGAGTGCCACTGTTTTGAAACTTCTCCGCCGTACTCACCAATGTTTCATCACAATCGATCGAGCCATGTTTGAGTTTTTATTCGAAACTATCGCATGGCAATTGATTTTATCTAAATATGATTTCTTTTACCGATGTCAGTGATGTTCAAAATAAGCTTAAAAAGTTTAAATAAAGCTCATAAAAGCAGGTGTGTTTATGCAAACCCGAGCTCATTCAGTTCCGTTTAAAATCATTTACAATTGCATTATGTAAAGGGAGTTATTTTACATTTAAATACATTAAAATCAGTGCCCCTTTACCACGCAATAAGCATATATTAATCAAGTAACATCAGTATCCGTAATGCAGTAGTAACACTGCGGTAATATTTCATTCGACGCCCATGGGAATGTCTCGTGAATCGACGTATGTCACCCTGATTTACGCTAACGATGCCGCGTTTGATACTGGTATCATTTTTGTTTATTGTGCTTTTGATTTAGAGTTGATTTAAATTGGCATTTGGATGGTGGAAATGTCAATTATATGACGGAGAAGGTACGTCTCTCTTCTGTTAGGTTTCAATGTATTGATACGTAATTGTTGGATATTGTACTGGCAACACCCAAGCATATTACAAATTAGAGGATTATATGCTAGATAAGAATGCTTGGAAATATGCTGGTCTAGCTCCATAGGACAATTTAGAGTATAGACAAAATCAAACTGGTTGCTAATTTAATTGTGTAATTAAATATTATAACATATTTTTTTTTTTTTTTACATTCTGTGATTACTCACACACTGACTAATTAGTATCACCTGTAATTTTTTTAGAAATATCGTACCTACTTTTACAATGCTTGTAAATATGAGAACACCATGTTTCCATTACATAATAATTTTTTCTGTCATTGCTTCATTTTTAATTATTTTTACCTATTGTGGTATTATAGTAATCTTATTCCAGGTGCATCGTCTTCACATATAATTAATATAATTAATGTATACAAAATATTGTAAAACATTTTAAAAGAGTAACGGTGGAGTTTCTTGCCCATTCTTCTCCATACGAAAACTACTTTTTGGAAGGGGCGACTAGAATCAATTTTATTATTTTGTAATTTTTGACGTTCAAAAGTGCCATACATGGGCCTATTTGAAATAAATGATTTGACTTTTTTGACTTTTGATTAGATGTGTCAAAAGTGGCGTGGGAACGGCCTTCTGGGTCGGTAAAAAAATAGATTGGCATAGTATTGGTTGGAGATCTACTGTAAATTAAAATAACCTATTAATTTTTGGTAAATATTAGAATACTGATTAAATAGTGATCTTATGTGGGGAATAGGAGATGTGATGGTATGGTGTAGACTGTAGAATATTGAATTTGATGTTAGCAAAGAAAGAAAAATGAATGACAAAATATCTTGGTGTTTCATTTTATTTTCCTTATCCCTGAAATATTGTAAATATGTAGATTTATTAAACAGTTTTTGATTATGATATTGGAGTAACGACTTTAAGTTTCATTTGGGATTAGTGTCTACTTTGAGGTTAAATAATTATATTCGGAATTGACTGCCTCGTTGGTCTAGTGGTTGCAAACGCTACTACTGAGCATGAGGTCCTGGGTTCGATTCCCGGATCGGGCAAAGTGTTATTGGGTTTTTCTATCTGGAATTTCTCAGTAGGAGCTCGGAGTCTGGATTTGTGAACGGTTGATGGCAATAAGCGCGCCCCTTATTACATGGGACTTAAAACATAACTGGCGAAATGTGGGTGTACCTGCTACAGGGTCACCTCTGCCCGACCCTTTGGGGAAATATGGCGTGATGTTATGTTATGTGTTTATTCGGAATTAAATTAGTTATTTTAGAGCAAGGATGGTTCTTATTACACTTCATTATTCAGAGCTGTGAACGACTGCAGTGATCGGATCGACCTGCATTTTGACAGTTTAGGCAAATTGAAAGCTAACTTTTATAAGTATCTCTCCAAACATTGAGTTTCTTAGCATTATTTTTTGCATTGCCAACTTTAGTTTGTTTTGATTTTGTTTTGTTTTAATTTATCTATTTTAATTTTTGTTTAATTAACTTATTAAGATCTATTTAGTACAACTCTATATTATTATAGTATTTTATTTCTATATGTATATTTTTTTTGTAAGTTACAACATTTTATGTGCATGCAGAGTTTACCTATAAGTGATTGTTACACTTTATTCTGATTTTTGCTTATGTTTCTGTTGCTTGTACCAGTGTATACAATTGTTGGTGAACCAAATAAATTAAATAAATAAATTATTATTAGCCATATTTTAACTACTGTGGGCGTACCATCAGTAGTGTTGGTTATTGCGCAATAGAAAAACTGTTTGCAGTTCAAATCAAATTATAATTTAGAATTACTTAATCACATTAGCAATTCATGTGTGAATTACTATAATACGACACAACTATACGGAATGTGCGACAGCTTCTAAATAATCGTGTTCACTACTTGACTTTAGAAGCAGTGATAGCCTAGTGGTGTGACCGTCGCGCGTCGGACTGCCAAGTCATAGGTCTCGAGTTCGAACCCAAGGCACGTACCTCTGACTTTTTGGATTCAATTGCGTATTGTATAATTATCAATTGCTTCAAAAACGGTGAAGGAAAACGTCGTGAGGAAACCGGCACGCCTGAAATATTATTATATTTCTCGACGGCATGTGAAGCCAAGTCAAAGGCCCATGGGCGGCTTTAAAACTCTGACACCAGGTTAGTCACTAACCACTCAAAAAGAAGACTGCTTGACCACCACTGACAAACTGTGCTTAACCTCGGTCCAGTGCCGCTAGGAGGCGCCGGCGCCTCGATTAGTCAAATCAGTGACGTATTTAATTTCTGATATCATCATCTGCCTAGCCTTTTCCCAACTATGTTGGGGTCGGCTTCCAGTCTAACCGGATGCAGCTGAATACCAGTATTTTACATGGAGCGACTGCCTATCTGACCTCCACAACCCAGTAACTGGGTAATACGATACCCCTTGGTAAGACTGGTTGTCAGACTTTTCGGGCTTCTGACAACCCGTAACGACTGTCAAAGATCTACGAATGACAGCTGGGACCAACGGCTTAACGTGCTTTCCGAGGCACGAAGGAGTCTCGGTATGTAAAGATGGTCACCCATCCACTGACCAACCCTGGCAAGCGTAACTTAACCTGATAGATCGACCCGTGCGACTGTTATTACTTAGCCACGAGCTCCTCTTATTTAATTACTGATATACAGGATAAAATTGAAAACATGCAACAAATTGAAATGGGAGATTCAGTAACTGTTACCTAATCATTATAAATTGTTATTTCCGAAACATATGTAAATTGTGAAAAATAAATCGCGCGTGACGAGCGGTGCCTTTGTGTCGCGTCGCGTGTCGCGCTGGTCTGAACGAGCCTTAAATTGATACTTGAATTTTTTTGTTTGTTTTAAATTTATTTAATTTTACTGGAACGCCATAAAATCGTGTCTACGTAAAGACAATAATTTAGTTTGCACTATCTAAAAAGATAATTACACGATTTTTTTTCACAATTTATATTTCGGAAATAACAATTTATTTATTTATTTATTTAATCACTTACAACTATTTTTACAGGCAAAACCCAATGCAATAGTGCAGCAAACTTAATAATAACAACTTATTTTCTAAAACTTATTACAAACAATGTTATCCTTGTGAATTCACTCCGTGTACAAACAAATATATCTAATTTCTCTGCTACAAGGTTAAGGGTGCGAATCGCCCGCGTCAGGGGCGCCTCATTTACCAAATTAGTGCGGCCACGAGGGACAGCCAGCAGCTGAGGCCGCCGACGTCGCCACACATATCTGTCGGGCACACTCAAACACACCAACTCTAATATGTTGGCGTTATGTATCTTTATAATGATTAGGTAACAGTTACTGAATCTCCCATTTCAATTTGTCGCATGTTTTCAATTTCACCTGTATATAACTTTGAACTGATTATGACCATAGATTTGTGTAGTAGCCGAGTTAATTACGAGTTCAAATTGAACAAGCAGAAAATTGGGAATAAAAAATTTACAGTTTGTTGAGAAAAAGTAATATCTTGTTGAAATATTTCAATTTTAGGGTGGTTCCGAACCCATTAAAATATTTTCATCAGTTACCTTTTTTGACAGTGTATGTTATGTTTAGGTGTCATGAGATTATGGCTTATAAATCATTAATGGTTCTTTGTTTTCGGAAAATATATGGTTGCTGTCCCACAAGACTTTTACTATGTTCTACTGACACTTGAACATTTTGTATTGTACTTTATTTACACAAATACCTACTCATAACAACTGTAGCAGCGTTCGGGAAGCTACGCAATATCTTTTCATCTCACATACCACAGTGTCCCAAGACGAAAGTCTTTGACCAGTGCGTGTTGCCAGTGATGACCTATGGTACTGAAACGTGGTCGCTCACAATGGGCCTTATCAGAAGGCTAAAAGTCACCCAAAGGGCAATGGAGAGGGCTATGCTTGGAGTTTCCCTATGTGATCGAATCAGAAATGAAGAGATCCGCAGGAGAACCAAGGTAACCGACATGGCCCGAAGAATTGCCAAACTTAAGTGGCAATGGGCAGGGCACATTGCTCGCAGAACGGATGGCCGATGGGGTTGAAAGGTTCTGGAGTGGCGACCATGTACCGGAAGACGTAGCGTTGGAAGGCCTCCCACAAGATGGACCGATGACCTTGTGAAGGCCGCAGGAATCCGCTGGATGCGGAAAGCACAGAATCGGTCGAAGTGGCGGTGCTTGGGGGAGGCCTATGACCAGCAGTGGACGTCTTTCGGCTGAAATGATGATGATGATGATGAACAACTGTAAGCCATGCAAAAGTAGATAGGAAATCGAATTCTATTGCGACAACCGAACCGTTTTCATCTGCCTAGCCTTTTCCCAACTATTTTGGAGTCGGCTTCTAGTCTAACCAGATGCAGCTGAATACCAATATTTTACATGGAGCGACTGCCTATTTGACCTCCAAAAACCAGTAACTGGGTTATACTATACACCTTAGTAAGACTGGTTGTCAGACTTACGTTCTTCTGACGACCCGTAACGACTGTCAAAGATCCCCGAATGATAGCCGGAACCAACAGCTTAACGTGCTTTCTGAGACTCGGAGGAGTCTTGATATGTTAAGATGAACACTCATCCACGGACCAACCGCGGCAAGTGTAGCTTAAAATGATCGGTCGACCCGTGCAGCTGTTATTACTTACCCACAAGTAATTCTCTGACAAGCGAACCGTTTTGCTACCTTTAATGTCTGATTTCCAAAGCTCTGACCTTCCTATACGAATACCTAATGCATGATTAATTCGTTCGTTCATAAAACACTATCAATAGCTAACCGAAAGGTCAAAACATTTAACGACCACACACTTGAATATTGTATGAACGTATCGTGTGTAGGTACCACTTGCTCGTGTCACGCTAACAAATTATACACACCCCTTTCTTTTGGTGTGGCTTTTACAGGCAGTTTGTAAGCTTTGGTAGTGAGAGTCGAAAACATTGTAGAAATAGCCTAGGTTTATTTATTGTTTCCTAAGTTATCAAAATTGGTTCGGTTTTAATAATTAACATTGATAATGGTACAAAACTGGTTCATTTAACTGTATTAACTTATAGAGTACATTTATAACCGTTTTGAAGAAGTTTTTATTTTCGTGAGCGAAGCAAAAGGGATGGAAAGGATGTAGCAGGTGGCGTTCTGTAGTCTCTGCCTACCCCCATGGGAAGAAGGCGTGAGTTTATATTATGTAAGTGTTTATCTCATAGCCACACCTGCAGGTATATATTTTTTACTTTTGTAGAGACGTTGAGTGAATAAAACAGGGTTAAATTAAGTTAACTATCTTAACCACAGACGTGGTTGGGATCGATATCTAAATATGATAAAACAAAACAAAAAAAAAGGTTTTTTGTGGAGTCATCGACCGCAGTTAGCGTAGTCACTTGAAATGTCAATTTTAAAATCTGTTTTTTGTAAACTTCACAGATGTCATGGGGTTTGATGTCTAAACAGTATAAAACAAAAGAAAACAGATTTTCTCAACTCAAATTTCAAGTATCAAAACTACCAGAGGTCGGTAACCCCCTAAAAAAAAATAACATCAATTAAAAATGATTTTTTTTGTGGGGTATCGACCGCAGTTAGCATAGTCACTCGAAATATCAATTTTAAAATCTGTTTTTTTTTGTAAACTTCACAAACGTGATGGATTTTAATGTCTAAACAGGATAAGACAAAAGAAAACAGATTTTCTCAACTCAAAATTCAAGTATCAAAACTACCAGAGGTCGTTGACCCCAATAAAATTACATCAATTAATGCTCTTACTTATATTAGAGATAGTTACATCCTATAAGCTGATCTTTGTGAATTTCAACCTCTTCACTAAATCCGGAAACAGGAAAGTGAACGTAAACATATCGTTCATTCAGTTTAAGGCTGACTGTCCACTGGAGCGGACAGGAGAGGAGCGGAGCGGAGCTGTGCCAATATTAACCAATGGAATTGCATAAAATCTCCGCTCCGCTTCAGTGGACTGGGATTTGCGAACTAGTTTGAAAACTCATACAAAACCGGGAAACCGAGCGAGAAACCGGAGCGGAGAAACGGAAAAAAAACCGGCCGCGGGCTATTGCAGCCCGCTCAAATTACTCGTCGCGTGAATTCAGCCTAGCTCTGCACAGTCCGCAACTCCGCTCCGCATTACTCCCTCACTCCGCTCCGCTGCCTCCCTCCGCGTCAATGGACAGGCAACCTTATGTCATGATTTCCAAATATTAATAAAATTTCGTGATTTTAAATACTAAATACGAAATATTTGAAAGTATTTGATTTGCCTCAAATGATTTTTGTATCAGTGTAATTATGAAGTTTAAAAGTATCTCATTTGACAGTTCCGTAAAAGTACTGGTTTTTAACGGAACGGAATTAGAAACATGATGTTTGGAGAGTCGCTTAGCTTCTAAGTCAATTCGATTTGAGCCTCGAAACCTAAAGGTGTATTCAAGAAGTCTAAAGTCTATAACGTTCATGTTCTATGTTAAAGGGTTTTGTTTCCGCACTTAGTCCGTAAGGTGGATCATTGTGCGTGGGCCATGGCGGCCGTTTGGTGGTTATTCCAACCAGCCCACCTCCCTCCAGAAGCTAATTAAATCTCCTGGTCTGTTCAGAACATCTGTGTAGGATCTGGGTGACCCGAGGGTTTCTGTTCTAATCTGGGTGACGCCTGTGCATTCAAAGAGCACGTGCGCTACGGTTTCCTCAGCCTCCATTCACGCCCTGCACAGAGGACTGTCCGTTATGCCTATTGTATGGAAGTGTTTGTTTAGCGAGCAGTGCCCCGTGATGGTCCCCGTCACCAGGCGCAGGCCGTTCCTGTCCAGGCGTAATAAACGCCTGGTTAGCCTGCTATCCAAGGATGGCATAGCTTCCTTGGACTGCCTGCAACCCGGTGTCGAGGTCCACCAGTTGTTTGCTTGTATGTGGGTGAACTCCTGTAGCCACCTGCGTATTTGGTTGAAGGGGATTGGCACGATAGGCTCGGGGCCACAGACTGCCGTGCCAGATCCTCTTCTAGCAAGTTCGTCAGCTGCGTCGTTACCCAGCGATCCGCTGTGTCCTTTTATCCATTAGTCTATAACGTTATTATATTACGTACCTAATTAAATAGTTTGTTAAATAATGCTAAAAGTGTACCAAGTTATGTATATGTGCAAGAATATGAATACAGAAATATTAGTACTGAAATGGCGTATCATTACATTTATGTATATAGCCTTATAACTCTTACAATGCGTATATCTTCTAACACAAAGAAATTCCGTCGTTTAAAGCGTCTAAAGTGAACACAGCAACAGAACTAACCCGCTTCAGCTGCATAGTTGTACAACGCAGGAGCTTGAAACAAAACTGTGCAACTGAATATTTTATCAAATAAATAACGTTTTCTTCGTTTTGCGACGCCACCGTCGCTGGCTTTGGTCGTACTGTGAAATTGTTATTTTTGAGTTTTTTGTTTTGTTTGTATATATGGAATGCGGTGTGAATTTGTGCTGTTTTGTTATATAATTTTTACTGATTCAGATTTTTGAGAAATCTTGCATTCTGTCGATTTTCACTTGCTCTTACATAGGTACTTTAATAAATTGTTGGTATTTGAGAAGTTGTCATTTTACTAAGCCTTTCGATAATGCTATGTAAACGTTGTTTAAGTACGCATTGAAGATTCAATTTAGATTTATAAAAACCGAGGCTAAAACTTATTCTCATTCAAATCAAAACCAAACTGCCTAAATAATAAAGAAGTTCAAAATATAAAATCTTGTACACTCCTGTCGACAAAATTGCTAAAACAAAAGAAAAATCTTGGCATTTCCTTAACGCGGTCACGCTCAGAAATTGTAAAGTATTCGAATGTTTTGTGCGAAAATATATAATATATATAACGTGTGTTCGTCGCGGTTGACATTTTATGTGTTTTAATGTTTTTAATGATGGCGCTTTAACGTTCGGTGGGAATGATGCCATATTTTTTTCTTTTCAGCTATATTTCTTGTTGAGAATGAATTACGAGACAATCGTTTTTATTTAGTTACGCAATTGATGAGTTTTTAAAGTGAAACTTTTATTACATCGTCTCAAACTTTTTCGTCTGTGTGTTGCATGTCGCGTGACGGTCGGCCGCGGAGTAGGGATAAAGTGAAAGGCGCTCGTCAGAGCAGCCAAGGCCAATATAGCGGCGCCTATAGAAGTTTCACTTTTACCGTGGTTTCATAAAACCAAACAATCCTTTTTATTTTTTAAACTAGCTTCTGTCCGCGACTTCGTTCGCGTGGAAATCGATGAAATGCCTATATTACTCGCTAATAATGTAGTTTTCCATAGATTAAAGTTTTTTTTAAATTGTTTTTTTTAGTTTTTGTTTGTTTTTTAGTTTATCCATTACAAACAAACAAATATAAAAATATACAAGAATCAAATCTTATCTCTTTTTATTATTAATTAAGCCTAGCTTTTGCCCACGGTTTAACACGCGTGGATGTCAGAAAATATCTCACGGCAACGTAATACGGCAATTAAAAATATCCTATGTGTTAATCTAGGTTATAAAGTGTCTGTTTGCCAAATTTCATTCAAATCCGCTCAGCCGTTTTTGCGCCAATCCGGAACATTCATCTAGACAAAAAAACTTTTACCAATTACTTTTTTCAAAAATATTCAATATATAGTTTTGACTTCGTTACTATTGTATATTTAGGTATATAAATTAAAGTTAAAAAAAAAACCTTTGTCATAATATCAATCTTGCAATTTACATCTCACCTATACTCCATTTGAAATAAGATTAGACATTTAACTAAACCGTTTTTACAGTCCGTTCAACCGATTTTGACTTTGCGATGGTGGCGTGACAAATGGCAGCTGCGGTAAACTGTTGGTATTGTAACCACTTTTTTGCTTTTAATGCCATCCTTATGCCTACGTTGTAGAAGTCAAAATCGGTTGAATGGACTGTAAAAAAGGTTTTTTTTAATGTCTAATCTTATTTCTAATGGAGTATAGGTTCACCACATCGAATAATTTTAAGACGCTAGCTTGCAGTCTTCTTTATTTCGTATAGTTGGTGTTTGGGCCCAGTAGGTGCCCAAGTTTATTGCGGCGTCAGAAACGTGGTTCAAATCGCCAACGGTGAATTGACATTTGGGACACTCCAACAAACAGGACACACTCTGATCAGGAGCACGGCACTCACACTGGGTGTTAGATAAATCGATAATACCCCTCTTCGCCAGATAATGTTTGCAGCAGTCTATATTTGGGTACGCAATGCATGCAGTGCTCATCCTTTTATCATGATGTCTTATTGTCTCAGAGTTTTAGATTGAAGTTTAACCACCACTAGGAATATCTAAATACAGAACTACAAGAAACCATAACTTCAACATAACGGAACTTAGACACGACTCATCTCCAGCATCTGCAATAACTAAAAAGGCACTTAGTTTTCAAAAACAACAGTCAACCACAAAAATATTTATTCATCGACAGTCAATTATTTGTGTAAGTACTCAATATGTAATTTGTTTTGTTGCTACACATTGATTTATTAATTATGGAAGAAAGATTATAGACAATTAAATCAATTATTGTCTATGTATGTATGTGTTTTGAGGCTGACTGTATCTATGCTAAAACTATGGTCACACATTAAGGGGGAAGCGTCAGGTTAGCCCGCGAAATTTTTTTTTTTTTACCTTTTTTACATTTTGCAGGTTAGCGTCAGGTTTAATGTTAATTAAAATATGATTCGCGGTCGTAACAAAAATGGCTTTACTCAATTATAATCATTACAATCAGCAATAGTGATTAAGAAGAAGATAAAGGCGTCAAATGTCACGATTTCATGAAATTATGACATTTGACACCTTTGCTAACTTATGGAGTCGTATTGCTGATTGTAATGATTATAACTGAGTAAAGCCATATTTTTTACGACCGCGAATCATATTTTAATCAACATAAAATCTGACACTGACCTGCAAAATGCAAAAAACGTAATTAAATTTGAATTTCGCGGGCTACCCTGACGCTTCCCCCTTAACAGTATATTGCCAGCCTGTTTGCCATACAAAAACATTTAAAAAATTTGTTGAATCTCAGAAACACGCAATGAA
Source organism: Agrochola lychnidis (assembly GCA_963680765.1). Classification (NCBI taxonomy): domain Eukaryota; kingdom Metazoa; phylum Arthropoda; class Insecta; order Lepidoptera; family Noctuidae; genus Agrochola; species Agrochola lychnidis. The sequence goes on from OY796864.1 coordinate 6,192,080, forward strand.
TGTATTTCCGTCACCAGCTTGATCAACATATCGATGGCACGTTAGACTCAATCCAGTTAGTGTCCGAGCAAATGAACGAGTAAACTGTTTGCTTTTTCGACCAAAATCAATTTGTGTGCTAAAACTAGTTAAAGCTTGATCAAGCATATGTGTAGCGCTGAAAAAGTGTGGAAACGCACTTCGTGTTCTTCTCTCGTCGGTACCTATAACATAATATAGTATCAAGGTACCATAGCGTAACATAATAGTCACCCTACAATGTTCCCACTGCTGAAACATATGCCTCCTTTTTGTGAGAAGACGTGAGTTGTTATCAACGACGCGGGCCCAGTGCGGGTTGGTGGATGTCACATGTCTACGATTTTAGGTTCCGGGACATGCCGGTTTCCTCAAGATGTTTTCTTTAACCATTTTGAAAGCAGTGGTGATTATATCAATAATTTACATAAAGTAAAGTTAGTTCGTTTTAAAACTACGACATAGACAACTTGCAAGTCACGGCCGTTTCCACTGGACCACCACTACTGCTCTTGATATATCATGCCCAAGCAAAAATATTGGGAGTCTGGCGAAATTTGGGAATACTAGAAGTACACCTCTACCTAACCCTTCGGGGAATACAGGGTGTGTTACGTTATGTGCAAAAATATTGGCAGTCAGCAACTAGGCGGTAAAAGAGAGCCCGGGGTGCGTAATGCCAGACAGTATATTACCACAAACACGGGTTGCTCTGTGCTCGTAGGTAGTTTGCTTTTATGAACGAAGAGCATAGTGTACCTATACCAGCATAGACAATGTCTGTGTTGAAATACATTTTGCTTTAGAATATGGAACAAAAGTCATTGTGACTGTCTGTACTCGTATATATTTATTTACATACGAGTACAAACAGCCATAATGAGTTTTTAATCAAGCTGCTGAGGTTACTACAATGTTACTTATTAGAAGAACTTAGGTTGCAAGAGCGAGCGAAGCGAACTCGGAATTTGGAGCACCCCGATTCGGACAGGTTAGGCTCGAAGGGGATGGCGGGGTCTAGTGAGCGAGCGAACAAAGACCCCGCTATTCCCTACTTAGTATTTTTTATAAACCATACCGAAATAGGAGCCCCGCCCAGCGGGGCTCCGTCGACTACGCCATCGCCGTCGACTATGCTGTCGCTATATACATATATGTGCGAGTATTGATTGTAATTTTCTTTGGAAATGATGAGCATAATTTATACTAATACAGATAATGTCTGTGTTAAAATACATTTTGGTCTTTAATGTAACGAGCACAAAGCGGTCCAGCACAGACTATGGATGTCTGTGGTAATATACAGTCTGGCATTACGCGCGCGGGCTGTGGCAGACGGTATTGCCACTACACTGGTGACTATTTCAATGCATCTCGTGTTTGAAGACCCTAACCGACATAGCGCACCCATAGAAATATAAGGGCACAACTCAAAATATTGAAGTTTTGAGTTTTTGTGTTAGATGGGCTCAATATCAACTGTTCTACCACGGAGAGGGTGGTGTGAAAGAGACACAGTACTCGCTTTAATATTGTCTTTTTTCTCTTTCTGTGAAAGCCAAGAACGATAGAACAGTTGATATTGACCCCATCTAACACAAAAGCTCAAAACCTCAATATTTCGAGTTGTGCCCTTTTATTTCTAAGGGTGCGATAGCGCAATGCGCCGTCATTTACTCGTAGTGTACTCTAGGCACCTACGTACACACGGCTACACATCAAGCTATACAAAACCAGTGTATGTTGAGCATTGTATAAGATTTCCGTACAATGCGAGGTCAGTTTATGAATGTGAGGACTATGTAGCTCATGTATATATATTTATTTAATTTTCTCAGTTACTACTAATGATAATCTGGCAGTTTTGAGTACTTTATGCGGCCTACCCAAATGTCCTTTCTTTGGTATTGTTCGTCGAATTGTTGAGCTCCTCTTAAGTTCTGAGTTGAGCTGCACGATTACTGACAAATGCGTGCACTGACTGGACAGGTCCACTCAAATCTGTATGGTTCTTTCCTCAAAAGACCATTTCAGACACAAATCTACATGGTCCTCAAATGAAATGCTCTGACCAAGATTATTTCTGTTTTTTTTTTTTTTATATACACATTGACATTAATGATTTTTATATATACAATGACATGAATATTTACTTTTAAAGTATTATATTATTTTAATTATTGTGAACTAGCTTCTGCCCGCGACTTCGTTCACGTGGAAGTCGTAAGATACCACAACATACTACAATAACAGCCACATTTTTATAAAACATCCCTGTATAACTACTACATTTGTAGTTTTATTCTCAGCAGTCAAAATATGCAGAGTCAGGAATGGTGACTCGGGAGCAAGCGACGTACAGTTATCCGTGTGAGAAGCAGCTTGTCCTGAGGTTGACACCCGCAGCTTTCAGCCTTCGGTGTCGGATCCTGTGACTTGTTGATCGCAAAGCATACGTTCCCAGAGAACTGCATGCGCCTGAACTGATAATTTTGGGGAATTAGTGGTATACGCGCTATAAACACTGTCTTACCATCGCCATAACCTGTTAGAATTTCCACCTCGATGACGTTTCTCTGCAAAGACGTGACTTTGAGCCGGGTTCCGTTACACAGATGTACAACCGGAAGTCCACTTGCCATTTGCGAATTGAGAAATTCTACGGGGCAATGTGCGGCATCATCTTCATCCACATCAGTATTAATGGAGGTGTATATCACTTCACTCAATTTGTGAGAGAATACTGTGGTTGATCGCTGCAGCTTGATCATTTTCGAAGTTAAAATGGAAACACGCCCAAGAATTCTCTTGGTACGGTATTTGACTGATGTCCCCGTATACCAGACGAATAAGATCTTCTTAAGTGGGATCTACTTTACCAAGAGTCTCTGGTAGAGAGCCTCGAACAACTTTTAGAAGAACATCGGAGAATTCTTGAGCATTTGAATTCCCGCCAAGCCGAGCTCGTATGATGATGGTCAAGCGCAGTCTATGAACTCTCGACCGTAGAGTCGACCTTTTCAACGAAGTATTCACTTTGTCAGTCAGGACTGTAACACCACCCATCATATCTTGGTTTCTGCGGATGTCCTGCAGGGTTCTGTTTACAGCTTCCACTGCTTTCCTTTTTGCCATTATGCATTCATCCCATACGATGAAGCGCAATCCCTAAGCACACATCCCTTGTTACTGTTGCGTGACACCCCACAAACAGGCGTTTCGTTGCTCTTTAAATTGATGGGAATCTTAAACATGGCGTGCGCTGTTTTGTCACCAGAAAGCAGTGGGGCAACGATTCCAGAAGATCCACACACAGATTTTAAAATCGCTAGGACAAATCTGCTGTCAAAATCTGTAAAATTCCTTTTATTCCTATAGTCTTCAGCTCTAAAATGATCAGAACACAACCTTGAATGTTTTGTGACTGTAAAGTACTTGTAACGTAGCAGTTTCCCATAGCTTACGAAGTTTTTCTTTTTAACCAACTTCAAAAAAAGGAGTTTTCTCAATTCGACCGTATATATATTTTTTTTTAATGTGTGTTCGCGGATAAATTCGTCGTTTATGGACTGATTTTGATGATTCTTTTTTTGTTGGAAAAGAAATATTTCTAAAGTGGTACCATGATAAGGAAACCAGGATCTGATGATGGCATCCCAGAGAAATAGAGGGAACTCTTCAAATATTATAGGCAAAACTATAGCAATTTGGGTATTTTTTATAGTAACTCGTGCAGTTGCTCTTGGAAAGCACTATTTGGTTAAGTGGAACTGATGATGATGACCACAAATAGCCACCGGAACTACTAAATAATAAGTATTTCACGGGTTGCGATTCGATTACTTTAATAGGTTGCAATGCAATTTATGCTCGTCACAATGCATATGGAGAAGTGGAGTTGATGGTGAAGTACCAGGAGAACTTTCAATGATGAACGTCCCTGCATCGGGAAAAGCAATATTTAGTAAAAAGTGATGAGCAGTTGGCATTAAGCTAATGTAACTTAGACAAATTACAAATTAACCCACTAAAAAGCGAGAAATAAAAACTTTTTACAAAAAAAAAACAATCGACTCGTATTACAAAATGTAAAAAAAGAAAAACAAATATAAACCGTAGTTGGGAATCGATCTTAAAACTCCATGTTTACAAAGCAATCGTCCAACCGCTGAGTTAATTGCTTCGTTGAAATTTACCTAAAATAGCCGTTCCTATATATTTCATGATTGACTGCTTAGTTCCATAAAGGTATAGTGTGATGATAATCATTTAAAAAGTTAAATCAAAAACCATCTACAGTATCCTAATCTTTTGGCGCGTTTTTTTCCAAAAATACGAACATAATATAATATTGCTCGTCCCCCATAGTAAATAGCGTGATCGTTTATACCCTACAATTTGACCAGACTTATAGGGAATACCTATTCAAAATTTTAACATAATCTATCCGGTAGAATTTGCGTCACGTTAGAACATACAAATACGATATAATGTAATATTGCTCATCCCCATAGAAAATAGCGTGATAGTCTATACCCTACAGTTGAAATAGACAAACATTTTGAAAACTAAATTTTCTGCATAAGAATCGATCCCAGACCTCGAGCAATAACTTTCTTTCAAAATATTCAATGTACAATTTTAACTTCGTTACGATTTTATTATATGTATGGATACATAATCAAAAAAAAAAATAGTAGTACAAAATGTGAAAAAAAAAAGAAAAACAAAAAACCGCAGTTGGGAATCGAACTTACAACCCCATGTTTGCAAAGCAACCGTCCAACCGCTGAGTTAATTGCTTCGTTGAAACTTCCCTAAAATAGCCATTCCTATATATTTGACGATTGACTGCTTAGTTCCATAAAGGTATAGCGTGATGATAATAATTAAAAAAGTTAAATCGATAATCATCTGCAATATCCTAATATTTCGGCGCGTTTTTTTCCAAAAATACGAACATAATATAATATTGCTCGTCCCCCATAGTAAATAGCGTGATAGTTTATACCCTATAGTTTGACCAGACTTATAAGGAATACCTATGTAAAATTTTAACAGAATCTATCCGGTAGAATTTGCGTCATGCTGGAACATACAAATACCACATAATGTAATATTGCTCGTCCCCCATAGTAAATAGCGTGATAGTTTATACCCTATAGTTTGACCAGACACACAGGGAATATCTATGTAAAATTTTATCAGAATCTGTCCGGTAGAATTTGCGCCATGCTGGAACATACATACAGACAAACAGACAAACAGACAAAAATTCTAAAAAAAATTTTTTCGGCATTAGAATCGATCCCCGACCTCGTAGCAATTACTTTTTTTCAAAAATATTCAATGTACAGTTTTGACATCGCTACGATTTTATTATATGTATAGATGTTGCCATTTCAGTTGGATCTATAACCTTTTAAGGATTCTAAACCAAATTAACCCACATTTAGTGGGTTAATTTGTAATTTGTCTAAGTTACATTAGCTTAATGCCAACTGCTCATCACTTTTTACTAAATATTGCTTTTCCCGATGCAGGGACGTTCATCATTGAAAGTTCTCCTGGTACTTCACCATCAACTCCACTTCTCCATATGCATTGTGACGAGCATAAATTGCATTGCAACCTATTAAAGTAATCGAATCGCAACCCGTGAAATACTTATTATTTAGTAGTTCCGGTGGCTATTTGTGGTCATCATCATCAGTTCCACTTAACCAAATAGTGCTTTCCAAGAGCAACTGCACGAGTTACTATAAAAAATACCCAAATTGCTATAGTTTTGCCTATAATATTTGAAGAGTTCCCTCTATTTCTCTGGGATGCCATCATCAGATCCTGGTTTCCTTATCATGGTACCACTTTAGAAATATTTCTTTTCCAACAAAAAAAGAATCATCAAAATCAGTCCATAAACGACGAATTTATCCGCGAACACACATTAAAAAAAAATATATATACGGTCGAATTGAGAAAACTCCTTTTTTTGAAGTTGGTTAAAAAGAAAAACTTCGTAAGCTATGGGAAACTGCTACGTTACAAGTACTTTACAGTCACAAAACATTCAAGGTTGTGTTCTGATCATTTTAGAGCTGAAGACTATAGGAATAAAAGGAATTTTACAGATTTTGACAGCAGATTTGTCCTAGCGATTTTAAAATCTGTGTGTGGATCTTCTGGAATCGTTGCCCCACTGCTTTCTGGTGACAAAACAGCGCACGCCATGTTTAAGATTCCCATCAATTTAAAGAGCAACGAAACGCCTGTTTGTGGGGTGTCACGCAACAGTAACAAGGGATGTGTGCTTAGGGATTGCGCTTCATCGTATGGGATGAATGCATAATGGCAAAAAGGAAAGCAGTGGAAGCTGTAAACAGAACCCTGCAGGACATCCGCAGAAACCAAGATATGATGGGTGGTGTTACAGTCCTGACTGACAAAGTGAATACTTCGTTGAAAAGGTCGACTCTACGGTCGAGAGTTCATAGACTGCGCTTGACCATCATCATACGAGCTCGGCTTGGCGGGAATTCAAATGCTCAAGAATTCTCCGATGTTCTTCTAAAAGTTGTTCGAGGCTCTCTACCAGAGACTCTTGGTAAAGTAGATCCCACTTAAGAAGATCTTATTCGTCTGGTATACGGGGACATCAGTCAAATACCGTACCAAGAGAATTCTTGGGCGTGTTTCCATTTTAACTTCGAAAATGATCAAGCTGCAGCGATCAACCACAGTATTCTCTCACAAATTGAGTGAAGTGATATACACCTCCATTAATACTGATGTGGATGAAGATGATGCCGCACATTGCCCCGTAGAATTTCTCAATTCGCAAATGGCAAGTGGACTTCCGGTTGTACATCTGTGTAACGGAACCCGGCTCAAAGTCACGTCTTTGCAGAGAAACGTCATCGAGGTGGAAATTCTAACAGGTTATGGCGATGGTAAGACAGTGTTTATAGCGCGTATACCACTAATTCCCCAAAATTATCAGTTCAGGCGCATGCAGTTCTCTGGGAACGTATGCTTTGCGATCAACAAGTCACAGGATCCGACACCGAAGGCTGAAAGCTGCGGGTGTCAACCTCAGGACAAGCTGCTTCTCACACGGATAACTGTACGTCGCTTGCTCCCGAGTCACCATTCCTGACTCTGCATATTTTGACTGCTGAGAATAAAACTACAAATGTAGTAGTTATACAGGGATGTTTTATAAAAATGTGGCTGTTATTGTAGTATGTTGTGGTATCTTACGACTTCCACGTGAACGAAGTCGCGGGCAGAAGCTAGTTAAATAATAAGTGAAGTCAACTCATAATATCGGTGTCATAATATTACATTATGCACTTACCCAGATACCTCCGTCTTTATAATAAAATGATATTAAATTATCTATCCTGAAAGAAAAAAGGTGAGTTTTAATGTAAAGAAAGAAAAAAAAATCCTTTTTATGTTTTTTATTTGTTGTAAACAGTCTTATAATCGAGCGATGAGTTTACATTTTATTTTTATACGTAAACAATATTTCAATTTGGCTGGTTTGTCTAAGCGAATACACGATCTAATCTCACAATTATTTTATCGTTGTCATTACATTACATTTAAAGATACACCTTAAGACAATATTTACAAGAATTGAAACAATGTAATTGAATTACGTTCCCTCGTTTTATTTATAAGCGTGAGACGTTTTGGGTGTGATGTAAGTTACACAGTTTAAGATTATCTACGTTCGTGATTTAATTTCCGAATATGTAAACAAATTTATCTACACACCCATGCTATAAAACCTCTATAAAAGTTTCAGATAGAGTTAACTTATGACCAACATTAAAACAGCCAGTATCATAGTAACCATTACCTCATCCCAATGAGTGTCACAATGTTTTTACTAAATTTCATTACGCAACTCGTTTCAACGTTCAAGCGGGGGACAGCAGCACCGGCTACGGGCATGTGTGTGTGAAATGCTGCTGCAGGCGACGTACATACGTGCAATTGTACTGAATTTCGTGGGAATTTCTTTATTCTTGATCTTGAATTACAAACACCCAATGGTTTCAGAAACTTTTATAGAGGATTCATATCATGGGTGTAGATAAAGTCTTGTATGCAACTGTTATAATTAGGTATTAAAACACTCATGTTATACTATTATTACACCTTCGTGTTTTAATACCCCTTATTATACAACAGTTGCATAAATAACTATTATCTTCTCTCATAGCGTAATATTCGAATTATGAACTTCAAAACGAGTTTATATTGACATATACTTTATAAACAGAATACCGAAATTTAAAAATAGAATCATATTATAACACTTTTTCTCTAACAAAATAATACTATAAAACATTTTTTTTTCTATTACGATACAGCGCTAATCAAAGAAGTTAATATCATCAAATAGTTTCCATCAACTTTTGGCGGGGGACAGCAGCACCCGCTGTAGCGCATGTGCGGTGATGCGCTGGTGCAGGCGACATTCATTTGTTTTGTAGTACTTACTGAATTTCGTGGGATTTTTAAATTTATTCTTGATCTTTGACTTTGATTTTTTATTTAGTATTTGTTTCAATCCCAATGTTTGAGAGTAGATAAAGTAGTGTATGAAACTGCACGTAACTAGATATTAAAACATTCGTGTGATACTTTTAAAAACCTCGCCTACGGCTCAGTTTTTAAACATACACTCATGTTTTAATACCCCTCATTATGCAACAGTTTCATAAACTACTATTTCACAAACATGCTTGGAAATTCAGACATTATTTTGACAACCTTCTTCGACATAAATCGAAATTTTTGCACCTGGTCAAAAACAAGCGAGTAGGCGGCCAGCAATGTTACTATGAAAATCCATATCTGTCGTGTTTAGCGGCCAAATAAAGTACTATGGAAACTCATATCTGTCGTGATATTTAAAAATGGAACTAACTTTTTACTTCAACACATGGCAACCAAGGAGGTAACTTATCAAAGATTTTATTTAAATTTCGTACTGGCTTAGCAAATAGAGCTGTTTAAAGTAAAAAAGAAACAAATGAAATATTGGCGCGTGAAAATTTTTCTTTGTTCGTCATTAATTCTGGAATTTATAATTAATTTACTTAGTTTGAATTTCCGCGCATTATTTGAGAAAAGTACTATACAAGCCTTGGCCGCAACCAGGCATTGATGGACTCACATATATGTGCCTCGGCGTTCATCAATGCTCTAATTGCTGGCCGTGACGGTAATGTACTATATGTTGGTTCACCTATTATATTATAATGATCGAACTTCAGAGTGATGCTTGTCGTTCAAACAACAACAAAACGAACAATGTAATATATTATCAACAATTAAAGTATTCAATTATCCTCACATTGATTGGATTCCTTTAGAATCCAAATTTTCTGAAACACTAACATTGGTTATATTATAAACAGGGGTCTGATATTTTCCAAGAAAAACATATCTCGGCCAGAATTTCGTTGCGATTACAATAAAATGAAAAAGGTCTTATTTTCATAAAAAACACTGATCCGAATTTACCCCTTATTTAAAATAACATTTTAAAAAAAGCTTTCATCGTACCTAGTATCTAGCGTTCTGATTCTGATCTGTAATACCAAGGGTACTAGCAGAAGGTTAAGATAGGCCATCCATACAAAATGAACTGGCTTTTCCTTCCTTTCAATTGACATTCTCCTTACATCACACCCAAAACACATCATAACAGTATGTACAGAGTCACAAAAACTACGTGAACAAGTATAGCAGGGTAACGTAACACAGCAGCAGGGTTAACATCGTCCTCTCCCGGTGGAATGGTCGGCAGCCGCCCTTAGCCGCCTCCGTCAGACCTGCGGTAGGGAAAGTTTAGGTTAAGTTGTGTTTTGATGTGCGTTTTGGGAAAGGACTGTACGTTTGAGTAAATATTAGGGGCTCATTTGCATAGTAAAAATATTATTTAAATTATGAAAATAATAAAAAGAAACATTAACAAAAAGGGGTCAAAGCATCGAGAAGGGGTCGAAAATATTATTAATATTTTCAACATATCTTTAGTAAATTTTGACAGAACAGAAATTGTTTGTATTGTTATCAACATGGTTAGCCAAAATGTCGTCAGACTACATGTTTGTAACCTGTTATTAGAAATAGAAATAGTCACCGTAGCCGAAATTGGAATGGATCGAATTATTATTATTAACCGATACAGAGTCAAGACAAAAGCAATCCCTATAATTTCTAAAACAGTATGTCAAAGAATATCGACTTATTCAACCAATTAAATCAAATGTAGGTCAGATATCTTCTATTAAATAAAATGATACAAAAAACATTAATTATTATAGGTAAGTCAACCTGCCTAGCCGTTTTCCAATTATGTTGGGGTCGGCTTCCAGTCTAACCAGATGCAGCTGAATACCGGTATCTGGGTAAAATGATACCCCTTGGTAAGACTGGTTGTCAGACTTTCGGGCTTCTAACGACCCGTAACGACTGTCAAAGATCCACGAATGACAGCCGGGACCAACAGCTTAATTGACGTGCTTTCCGAGGCACGGACGAGTTTTGGTATGTAAAGATGGTCACCCATATACGAACCAACCCCGGCAAGCGTAGATTAACCTGGGGGCCTACCACCAGCTCATAAAGCAGTATTATTTTAATATTACTTCAGTGTGGAAAAGAGATGAAGCTCTACAGGACGTATAGCTCTATCTCTTTCTCCCACTGAAGTAATATTAAAATAATACTGCTTTTGAGCTGATGGTAGGCCCCCTGATGGATCGACCCGTGCGGCTGTCGTTACTCAGCCACGAGTTTCTCATTTATTAGGTATAGGTAAGTATTAGCACGAAATATGAAATAAAACAAGTCCCAAAGAACTTTTAAAAGACGCCAGAGGGCGCGTGTGCCCCCAAGTATGAATAAGAAGAAAATTAGGCTCAGACTTCAGTCTCGCAATTTGCTGCGCGAGTAGTCTTTATAAAATGAATAAACTGTACCTATTCATTGACGTGAATAGTCCGTTTTCCAATATCGGAACAGTTTCAATGAAATATTTTGTGAAAAGCATCAATAGGAATATTTACAATACTGCTACTGTTCTAGCTGTTGCGGAGGGAATTTCATTGCAGTGGTTTGGGGTAATAAATAAAACTTCATTTTTACGTCATTTACGTACACGGGTTCTACAGGTATGTGGGCTCTATTGATAGATATTGTTATGTTATTGGGATATAGTACTTACCACCAGCAACGCTGATCTGATTGCCAAAATCTTCTGAGTATGAGTTGAGTTTTATTTCTGCGAACAAAAAATTTTTCTTAGCTTTATCTAAAAAATAAGATTTGGAAATCTAACACAGGATTCATTGGCTCAGGCCCTCTCAACCTGTGTGGTGCTTTCCTCAAAAGACCACTTTAGACACCAATCTACATCGAGAGGAAATGGTAGGCCGTCACCTCCTTCTGCGAAGCGGTAATGCTCGCGAAGGAGGAGGCGGAACGCGTGAGGGAGAGGCAAATTTCGCGCCCTCACGCCCCTAACCGCCGCAATAGGAGGAGACGCCCGGAGCGGGAAGCCGCGAGCCGACGGCGCGTTGTGTTCCACGCGTGCCTCAAAGAGATGTCAGCAGAATTGACGGGCTCCGCTAGGGCCAATGCCTGCCGGGGGTTCGAAGAAAACCGATAGGGACATCGTGGCCCCCGGCAACAGGGCAACCGAAGGAACACAGTTTGTTTCGGCCTTTCTTCTCAGAGTAGTCAGATAGGAAACGCCGACCTCATCTAGTTTTTAAAATACGATTGACGTGTTTGTACAAACCTACTTACAGAAATAAAATCATTTATCATTTTATCATTGTTCAATCACTGCGAAACTTTATAAAGAATACTTAAATAATATTACAACCTTTATAAGCGCTTATACAGAAACTGGGTTACGTCGCAAATTTCGGTCAAATATTTCCCTGTTTTGATTAATTTGGCAATATTACTGTATGCAAATAAGAAATATGGCCAACTTTAGCACCGCGCGCGCTGATTGGTCAAATAAAATAGCGCGCGCTTCCCCGCCTTCCTGTTACACACTTCCGTCCCTTTTCGTGAAATCACTCCCACAAATTGCAGGAAAGCGAGAAAAAAGATCGAATTCCTTATCTATGTTCCACAAATAAACATTTTTGAATTTGAAAGATATTACACATCATAAGACAAGTAAACTACTTAGTAAAAATAATACCATAACCGTACCATTACATGTGTGTGCAAATGCAGTGAAGGGGTAAATAATACGATCTACATTAATATTATCATTTCTCAACATTCTCTTGTAAAAATACCGTTTGATGGAGATCCTAAATTAATACAAAAATGAATGTGCCACTAACCATAAAGTCGGAGCGTCCCCTCACTCTTGCCAAGTGAGTTGGTACTCACACAGTTGTAAGTACCGATGTCACTTCTGGAGAACTGTCTAATAGTTAGCCACATCGTCACCTGGTAGGACTGCTTTTCTTCTGTTATTGTGTATTTGGGCCTGAAACAAATGGACATAGTTAAAACTTGGGTAAGTTTATAAGACTTCTTTCTCTCCCTTTGCAATATCCAGCAGAATAATTGTTCTGCTGCATAGTGACAACGCAGACAGTTGCTGCATAGTAACAGGTATAATATATATATATTATATATATATATAAAAAGCGGCCAAGTGCGAGTCGTACTCGCCCATGAAGGGTTTTGTAGCAGCAAGTAACACTGAATGAAAGGTAAATTGCGGTTTACGATTTATGACGTATTAAAAAAAAACTACTTGCTAAATCTCGTTCAAACTAATTTTCTGTGGAAGTTTACATGGTAATGTACATCATATATTTTTTTTTAGGTTTATCTTTGTCTTATTTTAGAAGTTACAGGGGGGAGACACATTTTACCACTTTGGAAGTGTCTCTCGCGCAAACTATTCAGTTTATAAAAAAATGATATTAGAAACCTCAATATCATTTTTGAAGACTTATCCATAGATACCCCACACGCATGGGATCGATGAATTTTTTTTATCTATTCTATTTTTGTGTGAAAATCTTAACTAGGTTTACAGAATACATCTACTTACCAAGTTTCAACAGCATAGCTCTTATAGTTTCGGAAAAAAGTGGCTGTGACATACGGACGGATAGACAGACAGACATGACGAATCTATAAGGGTTCCGTTTTTTGCCATTTGGCAACGGAACCCTAAAAATTGAGTAAAAACTGACGCGGTTCGGGTATAATACAGGGTGGCAGGTCATCGACCAGAAAACTGTTCCCATGGATTCAGTACATGATTCTGAAACCCTAGAATACTGAATGGCTCAAGTCGATATGGTGACGTTCCCTTTCCGAGTTTATATGTGAGTTATTTCCTTTAGTCGCCTTTTACTACACCTTAGGTACGAAATAGGGTGATGCTATTCTTTAAGTCGGCACAGCACGGCACTCATTAGTACTCATATCTCAAACCAATAAGATATTAGCTAGTAACATTCTTCTTCACATTTTTCAATGTAAACTTTTAATTATGCACAACATGCTAGACCGCTAAGGCGCTAATTGACGAAGTTTTATTAAAACTTCACCAGACAACAGACAAGGTTTTGTAATAATTTTCCAGAAAGAATGTTCTAACTATGCAGCTCTGATAACTGACATGATAATTTTGTTTCATAATTACACCTTCTAGTTAAATGCAGCGTAAACACGAAAGCAGAACATAATAACTACTTGGTAACTTTTCGTACAATTTCGGTCTGAACATATTATTTTTTGTGAATGAAAATCAATCTGCCTAGCTTTTTCCCAAAGGGTCGGCTTTCAGTCCAACCGGATGCATCTGAATACCAGTATTTTACATGGAGCGACTTCCTATCTGACCTCCACAACCCATTAACTGGATAATACCATACCCCCTGGTAAGACTGGTTGTCAGACTATCGGGCTTCTGACGACCTGTAACGACTGACAAAGATTCACGAATGACAGCCGTGAACAACAGCTTAACGTGCTTTCCGAGGCACGGAGGAGTCTCGGTATGTAAAGATGGTCACCCATCCATGGACCAACCGCGGCAAGCGTAGCTTAACCTGATGGGTTGACCCATATGGCTGTTATTACTTAGCCACAAGCTCCATTTTGTAAATGGAAATATTATTCAGAAATTCTTATCAACTCTATGATTCAAAAGTGTCAAACCAGCTTTGGGTTTTGGACCAGACATTTTGGAAATGACTTTTTAGTTTCCATTTAAATTATACTTACATCATACACAATTTATGATACGTAATAATATATTGTATGATGAATAATAAGGAAGCCTTAAATTAAATAGGATTTAAAGAAACACTTTGCAACGTTTTTCTTTTTTTTGGTATTTTTTTTTTTCACTTTTTTGTTGTGGTAACCCCATACAAATTCGAATACCACTACCTGCTATGTAAATAATAGTGACATGAACTTATTATAATATCAAATCATCATCCATATAGACTAAGTGGGAAAAATACGTATTATTGATGCTAACACAAAAAGTGGCCAAGTAAGTTAATAAACTTTGGGACCACCTCTGAAGTATGACGTAGCAAAAAAAATAAAGAATCATGAAAACCAATTCATAATTGGCGGAGTAATCGTATTACAAACATACAAAAAAAAAAAACAGTAGAATTGAAAACCTTTCTGAATTCGGTTAAAAATAAACCAGAATGATCTATGAAATCACAACTCCACCAGCCAATAGAAACCTCACAATCATGACAGTATTTTCCTTACATTTACAGAATATCTCGCTACCAAAGTAACGCTTTACTTTGTAAATATTTATGCACGGTAATTTGAAACACCAGTATGACTGAATGTCGATACATAAAACGTAAAAGGTATGTGGGTTGTGTAAACAGACCCCAGGGTGTTTTTATATAAAACAACAAGAACAGAAATGAACGTATTCTCTCTTCAAAACGGGAAGATTTACTTTATTTTTTGAGTTAATGAAACATTAAACTTAGAGGTTGATGGACAACCTGATAGAAAGAAGTTGCCGCTTAAGGGTAAAGCATAAAAGAATTAGCAGGCTCCTCTAGTACTCGCCGCAGGAAACGCCCTAGGCGTTGGAAATCACAGGACAATTCCCGGCCACCGTAGACGCGGGCTTGCGGACGGTGAGCAATGGGTAGCTCGCCGTCCGATAAGGACCAGGCCTGGGTCGACGGCGCGTTGTGTTCCACACGCGCCTCAAAGAGATGTCAGCGCAACTGAAGTGGTCCGCTAGGGCCAATAAACCGTGGCCCCTGGCAATATAGGCAACTGAAGGAACATGGGTGGGTTTTAGTCAGTGAGACTCTGACACGCCCGCTCCGCCTAGAGCGGGAGAAGTTATTTGATAATTTCCCACCTAAAAAATAAATGAAAGGCTACTCCAGTACAAAAACTGGATGTCATTGGAATGAACGGCTATAATTATATTCGACGGAACGTAGACCAATGTGTTATTTCTTTGCAATTTTGGTAGTTGTCATAATATGTATACTCCATTTGAAATAAGATTATAAATTTAACTAAACCTTTTTTACAGTCCGTTCAACCGATTTTGACTTCTATTGCGTTGGTGGCATGACAAATGGCAGCTGCAGTAAACAGTTGGTTTGTAACCACTTTTTTTGCTTTTAATGCCATCCTTATGCCTACGCAATAGAAGTCAAAATCGGTTGAACGGACTGTAAAAAAGGTTTGTTTAAATGTCTAATCTTATTTCAAACGGAGTATAGTGCCAACAACTATTTATTTATAACAGTCCTGTTTCCAACATTAGACTGTTCCAACGCTACATTTTTTATCTATTTATGAAATTAACCTGTATAAGAATGAACAAAACCGGCCAAGTGCGTGTCGGACCACGCACAATGAAGGTTTCCGTATTTGGGATGAATTTATCCCCAGAACAAACTTAACATTGTAGTTAGAAACATGTTCTCCCATACATTCCAACTGCAAATGTAAGTTTATACGCACAAAATTGAGAGATTTACCATGTTATTTTAAGATCATAGACTTATTATAGGTTTTCCTGTAATGTATGAGTAAAGAACCATTCTCTGTATTTTTTCAGAATTTTTGGGCTCAATAGTTTCGGAGATAAGGGATGGACAATTTCCATCTATTTTCTTAAATATCTTGAGAGTATTTATTTTAAAATTATAATTATATTATTAGAAAAAATATATTTTAGATTTTTACAACAAGCCCTTTCATTTGTTAAGTCACACGGTACAGGTAGCAAAACTTTTTTTTAATTTTCTTGATTGCCCCCCTAAACTGACCCCATATTCAAAATTCACGTATTCATTTATTTACGTTACACATTCGTATTACAGACAGCCAGACAGATAAACGTGTGATCCTATAAGGATTCCGTTTTTTCCTTTTGAGGTACGGAACCCTAAAAAAAATCAAAAGATACCTCTCCGTTACTATAAAACGTTTGTATCGAGAGTATTCGAGAGTTGCTCTTTACTCGAACACAGCGCCGCATGGTTTACATTTGACAACCAATTGACATGCTTTACGTTATCAACTGAACCAAATAATTGAATCAGTGTTTGTTTTTCCTGCGTATTGACTAAAGGCAAACACGGATGTAGGAATAAATAAATAATTTCAAATGTGTGCGTACGTGAAATAAAGTGAACGGAATAAATCTATTCATTTATTCCGGGACACGAAATCATTTTGCCTGTCAAAGAAGATAAGCAGCTTTCTGGGGGAGAAATCATTGTTGCTTTTAACATCTTGCCAAACTATAGTTTACTTTGACTATCAGTATTTTATACCTGCACAACCCAGCTATTAGACTCAACCGATACCTCTAGTCATTGGACTACACAATTCTAAAAGGCACTAAGTTAAATCAGAAACAAAAAAAATATTAATTAATTTCTGCAAGAGTTTGACAAGTAAAGGAGGGGCTTGTGGCTAAATAGTAACAGCCACACGGGTCGATCTACAAGGTTAAGCTACGCTTGCCGAGGTCAGTCTGTAGATGGGTGACCATCTTAACATACAAAGACCCCTGCTTGCCTAAAGCACGGAAAGCACGTTAAGCTGTTGGTCCCAGCAATTATTTGCAGATCTTTGACAGTCCTTACGGGTCGTCAGAAGCCTGAAAGTAGATAACCAGTCTTACCAAGGGGTAACGTGTTACCCAGTACCTAACTGGGTTGTCGGGGTCAGATAGGCAGTCGCTTCATCGTGAAATACTGGTATTTAGCTACATCTGGTTAGACTGGAAACCGACCCCAACATGGTTAGAAAAAGGCTAGGCAGATGATGAAGAATATGACAAGCTTAAAATTCTCATTTCAGACACCGGCTTATGAGTTCTGTCATATCGAGACCAGGGTCCAGATTTATGTAACAACTAGTAATTCTTCAACGGATGACTATAGAAAAGTGGGTTTATACAAAAAGAACATAGAAATATAACAAATTAAAGAGCATTTTTTCATGATAATCTTGACATTTTGCCATGGATAGACTAACGAAAGAATGCTCTTTACCTATTTACATAAAAATAATTTGATAGAGAAGGGTTTGAATTGTGCATTCGCTTGTTTGGTCGAACCTGACCTTAAGGCTGCCTATGTCCACTGGAGCGGAAAAGCGAGAAGAGGAGCGGAGCGGTCTGTAATTTTTATGGTGTATATAATAAATAATATTCTATCTATCTATCTATTAACCAACTAGCTGTTACCCGCAACTTCATCCGCGTGGAATTCTATACGTCAATTTTGAAGTGAAACTTTTATTACATCGTCTCAAACTTTTTGGTCTGTGTGTTGCATGTCGCGTGACGGTCGGCCGCGGAGTAGGGATAAAGTGAAAGGCGCTCGTCAGAGCAGCCAAGGCCAATATGGCGGCGCCTATAGAAGTTTCACTTTTACCGTGGTTTCATAAAACCACACAATCCTTTTTATTTTTTAGACTAGCTTCTGCCCGCGACTTCGTTAGCGTGGAAATCGATGAAATGCCTATATTACTCGCTAATAATGTAGTTTTCGAAAGATGAAAGTTTTTTTAAATTGGTTTTTTTAGTTTTTGTTTTTTTTTTTTAGTTTTTCCATTAAATACGTAAAAAGTGTCTAAAAAGAATATATATTATGTATAGATCTCGTTTTGCAAATTCCGAATATGTACTTATCTCAATTCAGCGCAAAACTCGAGTTATTCCACTTTTCGTAAGGACGGCAAAACTGTACCTGATAAGAGTATCCTTACCCATCTAGTAACATCTCCCCTCTATTCTTGATCCAGTAGTTGATAGTGTTCGGATGTGCTTCCACGTAGCACTTCAGTTTGACGTCGGTGCCCAGAGGAGCACCCAGCAACTGATTTGGAACTTTCACTGTGGGTGCAACTGTTGACAAAGAAAGAAATCTTAATTTCGAATACAGAATTATAAAATAATCAGCTTGTACAGTACTACACAACTTAGATGTAGCATCGGCAAAATTCGTAAAGACGATCACCATCCGAACTTTGTACACCTCCAAAATCACCAATCATTATTACTGCTTTAGATGAAAATGATCTTTAGGCAAACGCAATAACTTGTAAAGTTATATAGCCAAATACACTCGTAAAATTGAAATGAATGAATGCAAGTTTTCAAATTTATGCTACATCTACCTATGTTGTGTCGTGCTGTAACTGTTCTACTGTTACCCACTCATTTCATACAAAGTACATTCAGTCCGATTTTGCACATGATGTTTTTTAGGGTTCCGTAGTAAACAAGGAACCCTTATAGTTTCATCATGTCCGTCTGTCTGTCTGTCTGTCTGTCCGCGGTCTAGCTCTGAGACCCTTAGTACTAGAAAACTGTAATTTGGCATAGGTATATATTTTAATTACGCCGACAAAGTGGTAAAATAAAATTATGAAAATCATTTTTTTAGGGTACCTCTCATACACGTAAAGTGGTGATGTTATTTTTTTTCTTTTTTTAACCCATAGTGAGGGGTATCATTGGAAAGGTCCTTTAAAAACATTGTGAGTTTGTGAAAATCATTTTTGGATTCAGGGATCCGTTTGCGAAATATTAAGCTTTAAAGTGCTAATTTTTGTTAGAGTCAAGTGTCCCCCCCTCCTGCCGGCTAAATGGTTGGTTTTGGGTGTGTGAAAAAAATCACAACAGTAGTTTATATAACGAAATTAAAAGGAAAACTATCACAGCTAAGTAGGCTTTACAAGTTAACGAGTAATAATCGACCAACTTAACTTTGTAGTTGCAAAAACACGTTTTCCCATACATTCCGTATGGGAGAACATATTTTTCAACTACAAAGTTAAGTTTGTTTTTGGGATTAATTCATCCCAACTACGGAACCCTTCATTGTGCGTGGTCCGACACGCACTTGGCCGGTTTTTGCTTTCATACACATGTTGTGTATGTGATTTACGTAGTATTATGATGAAAAGATCATACTGCTAATACGAGGTTTTCCTTGAGCATAATGACTGTGAAGATAGTCGTTATTTTTACCCGACTACGGCGAAGCAAAAAGGAGGGTTATGACTTTGACCGGTATCTATGTACTATGATCATCTGTTACCTCATAACTTCTAAACTACTGATCATAATTAGACAAATGAGGTATCGTTGAAAGTGTCTTGATCGTCCGCTAGTTATAGGCTATTTATGATATCACATTAAATTCAATATGGCGCCCTCTAGAGGACATAAAGTCATGAACTAAAAAAAATGTTTTTAATTATGCCATATTGGGTATCAAATGAAAGGACTTGACAAGCACATTTCAAAAATATATATAATTCAACCCCAAAATAATATAAATAAAAATAAAAGTTATAAAAACTAAAACCCAAGTACGACAAAATGTGTATGATGTCTTGTTTATACCTTTTTAGTTGATTTTTTTGTCGTAGTTTGGTTTTAGCTTTTATAACTTTATTTTTAACTACATATATGTAGCGTAAATCACGATGATTGTAAAGGTTTTTGGAAAGTAGTATAGACTTCTCAGTGTGTTGATAGTAATCTAAATTGTGTCACTTTCTCTCTTCATCATAACGTAATTCAACTTTATAAGCATAGTATAAAAACACACGTTTCATTTCTTGTAGACAATGAGAGCGACCAAGTAGACACGTTTTGGCAATCAGATCTTTCTTATGAACGTACAACGAGGACTTTATTGAGGTAACAGCTGTTCGCATCAAGACATTCGTTCCAATGTTCAAGATATTTTGAGACCATTTTCTAGACACTGATGATTCCCTGGTAGTTGCTTATAAGGTCCACTTCGAACCGCACTTGGACAAACTGCACCTAAGCTAATTCCACTTACGGCACCTATCCAACATTTTACTATCGATACTAGCTGTTCGTGCCCGGTGTTACCCTGGCATATTTCCGATTTTTCCGGTGGATTTTCCAAAATTTTCTATTAGGCATACCTTGTATAGACAATTACGAATAACAACAAATAAAATATGCCAAATCGGTCGAGCCATTTTCTTGTGATGATCTTTCATACATGCGGTAATAGATTTTTATTTATAGATAGTATAGTATTTATTTTTATGTACTCAAAATAAACTAAACGTGATTTCATGCAAGCCTAGTACTTTTTGTTAGTCTTAGTTATGAACTATTTGTGTGCCAATTTTCATACAAATCCTATTAGTGGGATAATACTAATGATTGTTATCCTATCTTGAATGAATGCAAGCCTAGTAAAGTCAATCTAATAATTTCAGAAATTGTGCACAACGTGTCGTAAACAGAATACCTACCGTCTTGTATGACGATAACTTTTTTTTGCAACATCCAATTTTAATGAAATAAAGCCTATATTCTAATACAAATTAATCTCTGTCTTCCTGTGACACTACATGAAAATCTGTTCAATATTTCCGGAGATGTGCGCGAACAAACAAACAGACAGACACCGGATTTTACTGTTTTATTATATTTAAATAGATAACAGTTTACATTCGTAGAACAGTTTACAAATATTAATTTTATTCCACAAACGGCACGTTTCTTCTTCACGAAAGTTCTTAACTTATTTCGCATGACGATGGCTAATGGCTACTTTACAATTTTGCATTAGTTAAGTAGCTCTTAAGTAGTGACGATTAGGTGGTTTTTTTTTAACACGTTCTATTTTTTCGGCGAATCTGGTGCAGGTGTACTTCACCCTTGCGTATCTCTCGACCCGACAGAAACTTGATGTCATTACGTGGCACTTTTCAAACCAAACTCCCTACTTTACAGAGTGGGCAAGAAATGCCAAAGCAAAAAAAAAATACTTTACCAATCTAGATTCTCTAGGAACAGCAACAAACAAACCTTGTGAAAATATAAAGTACTAACAACATAAATAAACAGCTATTGCAGAACAATTACAACGTTCGAAGAAATATCTACTTTAGAAAAGTTGACGCCGAACCCAAGTCGATGGTTTCCTTCGGCCGCCAGATTTTCCGGGAACTTTAATATAAACAGATGACAGAGGTCGGCTTCCTTGTGATTTTAGCCTTTAAGAGTCTACAATTTCTTCTGAGGAATTTCTAAATGAAAAGAACTTCACCCCCAGACTCTCGCCACTTTTTTTACTGCGAAATTTTCTTTAAAGGCTCAAACAGAAAATCCAAAACTTTTTTAACGTCTGCAACTAAAAGATAATTCTTAGGCCCTGTCTTTTCATTATAATTCATTAAAATTCATAGAATATGATTAAATCTCTAGTTTTATACTTGTTTGAAATTTTAATACAACTTCACTAAGCGGCTGTTGACTGCAGTTAATCTTATGCCGTCAAAACTTCTTTCACTTTGCAGTTTTAAGATTATTAATATTTTCTTATAGCGTTGAATGTTTAGAACAACTGATATTGGCTTCTGCCAAAGCCTACAGCTGGAGTAACATGAAATTCTTTTAGAAATAATACTGTTCATTATAAAAAATAACATGAACCACAACAATCGGATTACTAGTCGTTTTGCAACAAGCTTCAAAGATTCGAATCAGTAAATGAATCGACTAATGAAGAAAGGAAAGTCGGGGCGAACATGCTGGCCCGCAGGTTCTCTCGATGTGCAATCGTAGTTAAAATTGCCCTTTTTAAGGCGTATTGCACAACCCTGTACACGGGGGCCCTGTGGTTTAGATATACCCAAAGGGCTTGCAATGCTCTGCGTATCCAATATAACAATGCTTTCACGATGCAGTTGCGACTACCACGTTTCTGCAGGGCGTTGGCGATGTTTGCCGACGCGCGCACTGAAAGCTTTGATGCAGTATGGCGCAAGAAATCTGCCTCGTTACTTCGCAGGTTGCGTGACAGTCCCAACATCATTCTGCACTCGATAGCCGCCTGGGCAGATAGTCCGCCTGTGTGAGCGTTAGCCAATCGAACAAGATCTGTTTTAGTTATTAAGGACTAACATAGGCTAAGTAAGATTGTTATTAACAAAATGGACCTCATTTGTAGTCTGAATATATAAATAAATCAATCAATCTGCCTAGCCTTTTCCCAACTATATTGGGGTCGGCTTCCAGTCTAACCGGATGCAGCTGAATACCAGTATTTTATAAGGAACGACTGCCTATCTGACCTCCACAACCTAGTTACTAGGTAACACGATACCCCTTGGTAAGACTGGTTGTCAGACTTTTGGGCTTCTAAATACCCGTAACGAATGTCAAAGATCTACAACAAATGACAGCCGGGACCAACGGCTTAACGTGCTTTCCGAGACATGGAGGGGTCTCGGTATGTAAAGATGGTCACCCATCCACGGACCAACCGTGGCAAGCGTAGCTAACCTGATCGATCGACCCGTGCGGCTGTTATTAGGTACTTAGCCACAAGCAGTTAGTAGTCTGAATATATAAATAAATAATGATAATAAAAGGTAGGTCATATAACAGCCTGTTTAAAAGTCTGATAAACCTTATACAACTTCACGGGCACCCTAACTCTCTGAATCTATAGAGCTATGAAGAACAGGGTGTAAAGTTCACTAATCCTACATAGAAAAATGGAGGTTCCTCCGACCAGATGGGTGTTGTGACTGGTGGGCAACTGCCCGACAACTGATGTCGGGACGTAGTATATATGCTAGTCGCACGGTAAACTCTGCTTGGGCGGTGCAGGATTTTGCGTGACGTCAGTGTTGTGTGTAGTTCGTATGTGGCGATGTAGATACCGTCACAAACCGCAACACAGTGATCCTGCTTGATGCCAGAAAAACGCATGGAAGCAGAACTTTCAAGGCTCAATTCAATCACAATGACGCTGACGTCTTCTACTATGCTCTGCTCGAAAAGTATCTCATGAAATTGTAAACAAACCCTTGTACGCAATCACTCACTAAAGGGAATTAGTAACACATTCATCTGTACTTAAGTTTAAACTTTTTCTCCACTTTTTCCAATAAATTATTGTTTGAATGACATTATTTGTAATTGAAAAATCATTGACGGATATTAAGGTTATTAAATTAACCTCTAATTGTCAATTTAAAAACGTCTTTTAAGGTGGTTGAAAATTAAAACGTATTCAAATAATCAAATCTAAGCAATCAATTTGTGAGTGGCACCATAAATAAAATTGGCATCCACAGTTACATTTGTTTATATTTTAATTAGATACTTTTAGAATAGACTATAGTTTTTTTTTTGTCTTATAGGCTATATTTTCTCGTTACAAATTAATTAGACATAATATGTAGCCGAATTCGGCGAAAGCCTGTATTTCGGCTATCAGTGCCAACCCCCTCAAATTATAAAACTTAAAAAAAAGCCATCAAGTAGAGATGTTAACAATTTGTAGAGTAAAAATAATTAAAAAATTGTGACTACATTACCATTGCTTCTACATTTCGGTTATCGAGATAATATGTTCCTGACACCTCTCAGTTGTACTATTTCTAGAAGTAATAAGGATCAAATTCGCAAAACACATATTCATTAGTTTGAAACTGACAGGTGTCAAAAACGCATTCTCTCGACGGCTGGACTGTAAAAACAAAAGAACTCAAAAATAGAAAATGGAAAGATAAATCTTGCATCTATTCAGTAGGAACCGTTCGGTGCACAGTCACGTTTCCTGGTTACTGCTACATAGAGCGACTTGTATCATTTTGGATGCTATCCAAATTCGTGACGGGAGCAACTCTGAATGGATTATATTATTCAAAGTGACAAACAAACCGATGGGGCATTTTATATTGGTTTTTGGGGGGAAGGGGGGCTGTTGATAGTTTTGGTTGTTTGGATAAAGGATAGGTCTTTATAACGGGTACATGGTAATGTCATTGAGTTTTTGAGAAACAGCCTTATAGCTTTTTTAACTTTCCAGGAGTGAGTACTACCAGGAGGAGACACCTGGGGCGGGAATCGCGAGCCGATTTCCGGCCACCGTAGGCTTGCGGACGGTGAGCAATGGGTAGCTCGCCGTCCGATAAGGACCAAGCCCGGGTCGACGGCGCGTTGTGTTCCACGCGCGCCTCAAAGAGATGTCAGCAGAATTGACGGGATCCGCTAGGGCCAATGCCTGCCGGGGCTATGAATATGGGCCGAAAGGGAAATCGTGGCCCCCGGCAACAGGGCAAGCGAAGGAACACGGGTGGGTTTCAGTCAGTAAAAGTCTGACACGCCCTCCCGCTCCACCCAGAGCGGGAGAAGTTATTTGATAATTCCCACCCAAAAAAAAAAAAGGAGTGCTTACTAAGAAAGCGAAAAATTCAAACAGCAACAGTTTCTTCCTTAGATTGTTGACCGATTGTTATTATTGGTTATTGTTGACTTTATGATATTTCCAATGTTATGTATGAATAGTTTTTAAATACATTACTTGTACTACTAACATCTACTGTGGACCAAAAAGTTGTCTTTGAATAAATGAATATAAAAAAACAATGGCACTCCGGGAGTGCCGACAGAAGTGAAAACTTGAAAACAAAACTTCCAAAACCATTAAAGTAAAAATACTTGCATTGAACATTGATCCGTAACGTGATATAAATAAAGAGCACAATTGCGTTTACAAAAATGAGATGTCGGTAACGGTGTCGCGAGTTCAATATTGTTTTTTTCCCATCTCAAAAATGCTCAACGCGCTAGAAGTTTTCACTTCAAAAATAAAAAATCTAGACATTTACCAAACAACGTGAATAAAGCCGTCTTCATGAACACTTTTTGATGCGACCTGTAGGAAACTCCATATAAAGCGTCAGGAATTAAAATCGTTCATATCAGTTCGTATGCTAAACACGTTTGAAAGTTTGATGACCACTAAAAGTTCAAACGGTTTATCAGCGTCAGTTTCTATCTGATTGTTTGAAGCTCGACTTTCCGATAGCAAATTCGTGGAAAACAGTGAAATCCGAAGCTATCTCTGAAACTATTCTAGCAGATTCGTAACATATTTGATTGTTGCCGTTTGTAAGTGGATTTTCAAAGTATTCACTTAGGTTTAAACCATCGACAATCTCGAGACTGGTAATTAGTGACCGATACTTAAATACGTGACTTTACTCATCATTATGAACAACTTTTATTATGGGACCAAAAATGAAATAACGAAAAAAAAACAGTGGCACTCCGGAAGTGAAAACTAAAAAAAATACTTCCAAAACCTTTAAAGTAAAAATACTTGCATGGAAAATTGATCCGTAACTTAATATAAATAAAGAGCACAATCGCGTTTACAAAAATGAGGTGTTGGTAACGGTGTCGCGAGTTCAATTGTTTTTTCCCATCTCAAAAATGCCCGTCGCACCAAAAAAGTTTTCACTTTAAAAAATCAACTGTTCCCTACATTTTAAACCAAAAAAGCAAAAAAAAAAACTATTATAGAAAGCCCAATTATTGTACAACAATCAATGTAACTCATTCCCATTGCTGGGCGTAATGGCCAGATCTATAATGTAAGTTATTTCTAAATTGCCCCTCGTAATGTTATCAGCTATATAACAAGACAAGACTAGACCTGGGCCCTATACCACGAAATTTTATAATTAGAAATTACAAATTTGTAAGTTTTACCTGGTCCACAAACCCTAAACCACACAATTGTAACGGAAAACCCTTACAAATATGTAAATTATAGTGATAAGTCTACAATTTATAAATAGCCACATGCTTTGAGTAACGTTTTTGAAAATGCGAAAGCATTGTAGACTGTAAATTGTAACATACATAATTGTAATTTCTGTGTTACGCAATATTTTATTTGTAACATTTTTCCTCTGTGAAAAGGAACAGAAGTGTGTAACAAGAAGTGAGCAATGGGTAGCTCGCCGTCGGATAAGGACCAAGCCCGGGTCGACGGCGCGTTGTGTTCCACGCGCGCCTCAAAGAGATGTCAGCAGAATTGACGAGGTCCGCTAGGGCCAATGCCTGCCCGGTTCGAAGAAAACCGATAGGGAAATCGTGGCCCCCAGCAACAGGGCAACCGAAGGAACACGGGTGGGTTTTAGTCAGTAAGAGTCTGACACGCCCTCCCGCTACGCCCAGAGCGGGAGAAGTTATTTGATAATTTCCCAGCTAAAAAAAGGGAAGCGCGCGCTATTTGATTTGATCACAGAGCGCACGCGGTGTTAGAGTTGGCCGTCAGATGGTACCAACCCATTTTCCGAGAGGTTGGTACTGTCAGCAAAGATGTCAGAAGTTATAACAACACATGCAACTACTGTAAGTAAGGCTCGCTCCTTTTTTTTCATACAATTTAACAGTTTCGTAGAATAGGGTAGTTGCCTAGGTAAAAAAAAAAATTCTATTTAGTCCGTCTTTCAGATAATAAAAAAATATTAGACACGTATTTTTTGCTTTATCATATTAATCAAAAATAACTTAGAAAACACGCATTAAAGTTGGGAAGTGGGGGCTCGCTACGTCACAACGCAGTATTAAATCTAGCAAGGCGTGACGTCATGCCACATTTTAACTCAATGTATCGCCGTAATTTTTTGATTACGTCAAAAAAGAAAAATACGTGTCCAATATTTTTTAATAATCTACAAGACGGACAAAAAATATATTTGTACACAGGCCTATCGTAGACTTGTAAAGTTTTGTGGTGAGGGCCTGATCTCTGTCAGAGGAAAATCTCCACACGGCTGATAGCTACGTATATTGGTGGACATCAATTTTTTAGAATTATGGTCAAAGATATAATATACCGGGTTCATCATGATGTCTCCCTCCATCATTTAAGCAGCAGCAAACTCAAACTCAAACCATTTATTTCAAATAAACCATTTACAGGTTCTTTTGAATTGTCAAGGGGTCGGTCAGTCAGAAAGATGAAGCTAGTTGCCCATTCCAAAGCGTAGTAGGTACCTATGGAGAAGAACGGGCAAGAAACTCCACGGACACTCTTTTAAATCAAAATATTGTTACTAAATATTGGTTACATCATTCGTGTTGAACTTATACCTGTGAAAACAATGTAGAAAGCAGTATTGAAACTCACTGTCACTATGTCACTCTACTCTAAATCTGTGATGTCACTCGTCCACGTCACTCGGAAAGCTGCCACGCTTAAGTGGAATTGGGCTGGACACATTTGCCGCGTGTCAAACGATCAATGGACCAAACTTACGACCCAGTGGGTCCCGCTTAATGGCAGACGTCATCGCGGCAGGCCCAGATGGAGATGGCGGGATGAGCTGGACTCCTTTAAGAAAGATTGGTCCTTGGAAGCTCTGGACAGAGAGAGGTGGAAAGAGGGTAGGGAGGCTTTTGTCCAGCAGTGGGACAATAATGGTAAAAAAATATTAATTAAGTGTTCATCTATTTTGCTTTATAAGTCACTATGGCTTCACTTCCTCTTTACCACGGTATTAAAAACCGTTAACAGTAAATAAATATTAGTACTCACAATTAACATTAAGTATGATTCTCTTGCTGACGGCGGGCGGCACGTCGTTGGCTGCGATGCACAGGAACGCGCCCATTTGTCGACGATCCACGCGCCAAAGGGGTAGAGAACTGCCTGTGTAGCTCTCAACTAGACGAGAAAAAAAAATGCAGTTAATTAAGTAATACATAACAAACATGAGAGCAGTGGTGGCCCAGTGGTAACGGCTGCGACTTACGAGTTGTAGGTCGTAGGTTCGAACCCAGACAGGCGCTTTACTTTGTGTAAATTATTTCATCACCACTGCTCTCAAAACGGTGAAGGAAAACATCGTGAGGAAACCGTCATGTCCTAGAACCGAAAATTCGAAGACATGTGACATCTACCAACCCGCACTGGGCCCGCGTGGTGGATTACGGCCCACTCCCTCTCACAGAGAGGAGACCTGTATCCCAGCAGTGGGAACATTTATAGGCTGATGATGATGATGATGACATAACAAAACAAACACTTTGGGGTTTATTTTATAAACGTTGCTTAAAGTTAATTAATAATTAATGTCTGCTTATCCATAAATTCTTTGCCGTCTAAACGTTCCTTAACTTTAAGCAACATTTATAAATAAACCCTTTCATATAACAGACAATGATTATAATTATGAAAGTAGAAGGAACCTTGTTAGTTTCCAATTTCCGCCGTCAAACTTAATTCAATAAAATATCAAACGATATTTTTGAAGTGAAAACTTCTATAGGCGCGTTGGGCATTTTTGAGATGGGACTAAACCATCGATTTCGCAATTGACACCTCATTTTTCTAAACGCAATTGTGCTCTGTATTTATATTTCGTAACGGATCAATGATCTATGCAAATATTTTTACTTTAAAGGTTTTGTAAACGCGATTGTGCTCTTTATTTATATTACGTTACGGATATTGATCGTTACAAGTATTTTTCTTCCACCAAGGCGATTTTGTTCAAGTTTTCACTTCTGTCGGCCGCCACTTTTTTTTATTAACTTTTGTCAAGTTTGACAGACTGCTACTTGAATGTAAACGTTATTTAAGTACGAGAATGGGCCTTCAGATCACAGATAACAATGATTGCATTCAATGCTATTCACACGATAAGCTTCCAGATTACAGCATAACCTCTACGGTCGTTAATCATAATAGCCTTCAGGAAAGACCTATATTCAGTAATGGAGGCTTACCGTTTATAACCGCACGGAAGTAGTAACTGTTAACTAGGGGAAATAACTGTGGTTATGAAACCGTTACTAATTCTCTGACTCTTTACCTATAAGTTTAGTGTTTTTATGAAGTTTTGAGCCTGTTACTTTGATTTTAGTATTTACTGACGAATAGAAAATTATTTTATTTTATGGTTGACCAGTGCGTGTTGCCAGTGATGACCTATGGTACTGAAACGTGGTCGCTCACAATGGGCCTTATCAGAAGGCTAAAAGTCACCCAAAGGGCAATGGAGAGGGCTATTTTTGGAGTTTCCCTACGTGATCGAATCAGAAATAAAGAGATCCGCAGGAGAACCAAAGTAACCGATATAGCCCGAAGAATTGTCAAACTTAAGTGGCAATGAGCAGGGCGCATTGCTCGCAGAACGGATGGCTGATGGGGTCGAAAAGTTCTGGAGTGGCGACCACGTACCGGAAGACGTAGCGTTGGAAGGCCTCCCACAAGATGGACCGATGATCTTGTGAAGGCCGCAGGAATCCGCTGGATGCGGAAAGCACAAAATTGGTGGAAGTGGCGGTGCTTGGGGGAGGCCTATGTCCAGCAGTGGACGTCTTTTGGCTGAAATGATGATGATGATGACGATGATAGCTAAATAATAACAGCCGCACGGGTCGACCGAAGGTTAAGCTACGTTTGCCGCGGTCGGTTCGAGGATGGGTGACCACCCATAATATATCGAGACCCTTCCGTGCCTCGGAAGATATTAAGCCGTTGGTCCCGGCAGTTATTTGTAGATCTTTGACAATAGTAACGGGTTGTCAGAAGCCCGAAAGTCTGACAACCAGCCTTACCAAGGGGTATCGTATTACCCAGTAAATAGGTTGTGGAGGTCAGATAGGCAGTCGCTCCATGTATAATATTGGAATTCAGCTACATCCAATTAATTCCGGAAAAGGCTCGGCAGATTGAGAGTATAGTTTTATTTGTAGGTTGTCACAGGTAAGTGAATAACAGTGATAGCCTAGTGATGTGACCATTGGACTGCCAAGGCATAGGTCTTGAGTTCGAACCCATGGCACGCACCTCTGACTTTTCGGATCATGTGCGTATTTGTATAATTATCACTTGCTTCAAAAACGGTGAAGGAAAACATCGTGAGGAAACCGGCATGCCTGAGATATATTTCTCGACGGCATGTGAAGCCGAGTTAGACGCCCATGGGCGGCATGAAAACTCTGACACCAGGTTAGCGTGAATTTAAAGATGATTGTAATTAAAAAGTATCGCTGTAAGGTAGACAGAGACACAATATTAAGAAATAAAAGGTTAGTTGATTTTTAAGTTTGAGCTCGACTCTGAGGACCAACTAGTAAAACCTATAGTACTTTGATTTTGTCTAAGCTGGTTAAGACTTGGGGCTTGCTTTTGTTTGTTATGCCTAGTAAGTAGGTTTATAAACATAATTTAGTCAATAGTGAACAAAACAAAATAATCTTTAATATAATAACAATAGACTTTTTATTCCCAGATTTGTAATTTACCTAGCAAACGTGGCACATTAAAAGTAAAAACAAAATTGGTCTCAGTACCTAATATTTTCCTTCTCACACCTGCTCCACATAAGTCATCTATTACTAAAAGCCTTCCTGGGTGATCAATATTACAGTAATTATCACCACGGTAGCGTTAGTTATACTAATAACTTAAGTAGGTTACACGCAAGCGTAGAACGTCGGCTCTACGAGCTCATGAATGCAGAGAAAAACAGAAATATTAAATAGAAGAAAATTTATTTTTGCTTTTAAGTTTTGCTTAGCAAACGATATAAGTGAAGTTACTGCTGACAGGTATGTCGTGAAAGTAATTCTTACTTATTTTAATGTAAAGAAAAACTATTTATGTATATTATTAAAAGTTCACCTACTTAGAATTTGTATATAACCGGTTTCCGGCTTCCTAGGTTAGCAAAATATAATAAAAGCTGTCTGGCTATGTGTGTACGTGTTTATAATAAATTACTTAATGTATAAAAAACATTGAATTGCAGATTATTCAAAATTAAATTATATAAATCATCATCTGCCTAGCCTTTTCCCAACTATGTTGGGGTCGGCTTCCAGTCTAACCGGATGCAGCTGAATACCAGTATTTTAAATGGAGCGACTGCCTATCTGACCTCCACAACCTAGTGAAAAAGGTAACACGATACCCCTTGGTAAGACTGGTTGTCAGACTTTTTCGGGCTTCTAACTACCCGTAACGACTGTCAAAGATCTACAAATGACAGCCGAGACCAACGGCTTAACGTGCTTTCCGAGGCACGGAGGGGACTTGGTATGTAAATATGGTCACCCATCCACGGACCAACCTCGGCAAGCGTAGCGTAACCTGATCGATCGACCCGTGAAGCTGTTATTACTTAGCCACAAGCCCCTCCAAAATTAAATTATATAAATGACTGAATGAAAATAATTTCTATAATATTAAGGATTTTTTTGAACATAAACTATAATGTTTGTAAATTTAAATTTGTTTAGTCGATGAAGTTTGCATGCTTTAATATTTAAGCAAAACATGTATGATCTCATATGCTTTAATAACACCTATGTATACCATGTTTTACGCAAATAAATTATCTTATCTTATCTTATCTAGAGAAATTTGAAGTCCTAGCTGGTAATTATGTTTATATATCTTATCTGAATTAAGATTTTGAAGTTGAGGACTTGATATACTCTACTTTAGCATTGGTGGTTCCTTCAATGTAGCCCCGGAAAAAAATATTATCAAAATACGTGTTAAATTTTGAATTTCGCGGGTCACTAATGTACCCCGGGAAAAATTGTATTTAGTAATACGTGAGAAATTTTAAATTTCGCGGGCCACCTCATGCTCAAGTAGAGTTTGACAAGTTCTCAACTTCAAATTCTCAATTCAAAAATTTATCTGCTAATTTTTTCTTCGGCTAATTACTGCATACATATAATTACTGAATTTAACTATTTTAATCAGAGTGTACATGCCTGTGCTAAGGCTGATAATTTATGATAATGATAATCACTTAATCAAAATATTTTTATTATTATGAGGTGGTAAAAACCTAATATTCTCTTTCCTTTACCTAATTGTGTTGTCTGGTAGTAATGATAGAGTACGACAACCTATGACCTAAATTCTCTAAGACCTCGTGGACTCTTGGAGTGTTGTGGTGTCGAGCTTATAAATTATAAGTTAATAGTCATATGTATCTATAGAGTACCAAATGCTAGGAATATAAATGATTGTTTTGATAAACTTGAAAAATTACTCGAACATGTATCCAACAGGTGTTCTAAAAATATTGTAATTGCAGGCGATTTTAATATCGACATTTTAAAACCAAATAATAATACGGTTACACTGGAGTATCTGCTACTAAATTTCAACTTAAAACTTGCTCTTAAACAGCCAACTCGAATGGCTAGCAAGACGTGCATAGACAATTTTGCGCATAATTTTAAAAGGACTTGTAAAACTGACGTTTTGGAATTTGCATTATCAGACCATACAGCACAGCTACTTCAGTGCCCAGTACCCAATATATGTAGTATAAAATACTGATATATAACTAGAAGGGATTATAGTAACGAAAATATAGAAAAATTTAAAAGTAGTGTAAACAGTCTCAATTTTTCGGAGATCTACCTTACTGACGATCCCAATGTAGCTTACGGTGAATTTATTTAGACATTTAAATTATTTTACGACTTATGCTTTCCATTTATAAAAATTAAAATCAACATATTAAATAAACCTAAATGGCTATCACATGGCGTTAAGTTGTGCAGTAAGAAAAAAAGAAAGCTTTTATGGCAATTCAGATTGAAACCTAACCGCTAAAATAAAAGGAAATTCTCTGCTTATTCTAAACTATATAATAAAATTATTAATCTTACACAAAAATCACAGAACAACTACAAAATACAATAATCTAAAAATAAGTCAAAGACCACGTGGCAAGTAATGAATCAGACAAAATACAATATCCCTAAACAACAAATTGAAAAACTTAAAGCTGGAAATCAAATTATAAACAAACCTTTAGATATTGCTAATGCTTTTAATGACTTTTTCGTAGACAAAATACATCCAAAAATAGATGCTGAATTGAAGCCAAAGGCATGCATGTCATCCGTAACACAAAAATCAATGTTTATGGCACCTAGCACACCACACGATATCTATAAAATAATAATGTCCTTAAAAAATACTAGCAGTGTAGGTATTGATGGAATCGCTACAAAGATATTGAAGTCAGTGGCAGTTGAGATATGTGATCATTTAAGTCACTTAATTAACCTTAGTATTTGTACGGGTATATATCCAGAAGCCTTAAAAACATCTATCATTAAACCTTTATTTAAGAAAGAAGATAAGAACTTGATGGAAAATTATAGACCAATTTCATTCATACCGGTTATTTCAAAGATATTTGAGAAATTCATCTACAAAGAATTGTATAACTACATTGAAAAAAATAACATACTTTGTGAAGAACAAAAAGGATTTAGACAGCACAGAAACATTAATATGGCAATTTATGACTTTTTGAATACCATTATTAGACATATGGATAAACGATCCCCCATATGTGCCATATTTTGTGATATGACTCAAGCGTTTGATTATGTCCATTACAATACATTGCTAAATAAATTAGAAGTCTATGGCATAAGAGGTAACGTGCTCGAACTTATAAAATCATATTTAGAAAACAGAACACAAACAAAAACAAAAAAACAAAAAAACAAAAATATTTATTTCAATTACAAAAAGGCATTTACATACATATGATCGGAGATCACCTTTTAAGCAAGGAATTGCTTGTGTTAGGAGACTCCGCGCTTCCACTTATCATCATCTTATGTAATTGAGCAGTGTAGACAATGTAAACATGCAGTAAAATAAAATAAATTAAATAGGTAACTTAAAATTAAACAATTGAAAGGGTAAATGAGTGAGAGTTATGCATAGAAAAGAGCCAAGTCGCGTGTTACGTGTGATTATGTGTGAGTATGGGTGAGTGATTATGTGTGAGTATGGGTGAGAGTGTGAAGTGTGAGGGTGTGTAGTGCGTGAATTATAGTTAGAATATTTAGAGTTATACTGTCGTTTAATATCCTGCTCAACATAAAAATAGATACGAGAATGTATTTGTTTATTAGGAATTTGTGTGTTTGCGTTGTTTGTTTGCTTGTTACGACTTCACGCCGAAATGGCTGAACAGATCCGGATGAGATTTGGCAATTAGGTAGATAATATCTGGGTTCTCTGGGTAAGGATACAGTTTAGGTGTAAGTGCAAGCTCAACTGCAGAATGTAGGTTGTAGGTTGTAGGATAGCCCTGCGACAATGTCTTGGGATCGGAAGAAGCCAAATACAACTTCTTCCACTAACCTTGTACACAACAACCCAAATGCAAGTAATTTGGTTATTGAAGCGTAGATACAAAAGACTCAACATCGTCGTAGGTTTTAGTCTTGAGCCATTCGGTTACAACTCTTTTACAGTCGCGGAGCTTCAAGGAGTATATACGTAGTTCTTTATTCAGCAAGTTGTATAGGTAAGAAGATTGCCTTGAGTATTGTCTTTTAGCGAAAGTAGATCTAACCTTGACAGTTGGAGCGACTAAGTAGTTCCTTCTCTTTCTAGGCTTAGAGGGATCATATGGGAGGGATGTGTGCTTTTTTAGTATGAGTTGAAGCAAATAAAGTTTCCTTACAGACAGAAGACCAGATAATTGGTACAGGCTTCGAGTAGGGAATCTATAGGGTTTAAAGAACATGACCTTAAGCAAGGATCTTTGGGCCCTCTCAAGTTCTAAATTTTTTATTTTTGTTGTCCCTCCCCAACAAGGCAAACAGTATGTGAGGATCGATTGGGCCAATGATATGTATACTTGCTTCAGAAGCCGCTTTGAAGCCGCATGTCGCAGTGCCTTAAAGGTCCATATCATTTTCCTAACTCTTTTCATTATAAGTTCAGTGTGCATGTGCCAGGACAGGCGCTGGTCAATCATAACCCCTAGGTATTTAGTGTGTTGTAACCTATCAATCCTTACACATGTGCAGTCGAGGGTTGGGGGGTCAGGACAGTTGTGTATTTTTATTTGGAATTCTTGTGACGGTTGCGAGTTATTATACTTAGTAAAGCAGATATAGTTGGATTTAGAGGCATTAAGCGTGAGGAGACTATAATTTAGCCAAGCTGCAATCTTTGCCAGGCCACATTCAGCCAGCCTTCGAACACTAGCCCAAGTTTTAGCAGTGAAGACAATGGCAGTGTCGTCGGCGTATGAGAATATGAGTCCGCCGTCAATCTTCATGTTGCATAAATTATTAATGTAGATAAGGAACAAGGTCGGCCCAAGGACACTGCCCTGACCGACTCCGAAAGTAACGGCTAACTCGGAGCTAGTGTAATTCGCAATTTTAACCGTTTGTTTGCGATTGCTCAGGTAAGACTTAAAAAGATCAAGAGCGGGTCCCCTTAAACCGATGCTTTCTAGCCTATGTAAAAGTATGGGGACAGACACTGTGTCAAAGGCCTTTTTGAGGTCAAGAAAAACAGTTAGACACTTGTTGCCACTATCCACTCCATCTACCAGAGCAGAAGTTAGTGACAGAACTGCATCCTCAGTAGACTTTCCTTGTCTAAACCCAAATTGAGAGAGCGACAGTATTTTATATTTAGAGAGGAATTTAACTAGGCGCGAGTTTATAAGTCTCTCAAGGATTTTTGAAAT
The DNA here is from genome assembly GCA_963680765.1 of Agrochola lychnidis. NCBI lineage: Eukaryota > Metazoa > Arthropoda > Insecta > Lepidoptera > Noctuidae > Agrochola > Agrochola lychnidis. Next base: position 6,228,011 of record OY796864.1, read on the forward strand.
GGACGGTAGGACAGAGATTGGCCTATAATTTGACGGGTCAGTCCTGTCCCCAGACTTGTACACAGGTGTTATTAGGGCCACTTTCAAAGCGTCCGGGAAAAGTCCCTGCTCGAAGCATAGATTAATTAAGTGGGTTATGACTGGTACAATTGGTTCGTGAGCGGCTTTTAGAAAGTTGACTTGTATTTTATCCCAGCCAGGAGCACTATCTGCTTTCAAACTCATTAGAGTGGCTCGAACTTCGTCGGGGTCTGTGTCGAGAAGAACAAAAGATGAGGGCAAAGGACCATCTGTCGAGAATGAGTCAGGATTATTATTATCTCCTGCTGAGGGCTGAGAAGTAGTGATATTATCTGCAAGAAGCTTGCCTATGCTAGAGAAGTAATCATTAACCTTGTCAACAGATTTCTGTGGGGAAGTGGATAGCTCTAGTAGATCCAAACTATGTGTTTTTTTAGGTTTGCGTTGTGTGATGTTGTTAATGATATCCCATGTCTTTTTAGGGTTTTTGTGCACTTTGGAAAGTTGAATTCTGTCATATTTTCGTTTTTGTTTTCTGATAATGGTAATGCAGTAATTACGATACCTTTTGTATGTGATTTTTAGTACTTCGTTGAATGGGTCAAGCCTCAGTCTCTTCTGCATACAATTTCTATTCAAAATACAGCGCAATAAGCCAATAGTCATCCACGGTTTTAAGATTCTATTTTTCAAAGGTACATTCAGAGTTATTGTACTGAGTGTGACACAATTTTGCAGTATTTCAATTAGATTATTGGTAAGAGTGTTAGGGTTATCATGTTTTAATAGGTCTGACAGGTTACTAGCTTTGAGGAGCTCAAGTCCCTTCTCCAAATTAAAGACTGTTTTTGTTTTTGAGCATCTTATTAAATTTGAATGGTTTGTGATTTTTAGGAAAGTCATGAAATGGTCAGTAATAGTTGTGTGAATAATTGCAATGGTTGCAGTTTTGGTGCCAGGTTTGAGTTTTAAAATGAAATGGTCAAGACAGGTTTTGTCTCTCGTGGGGAGCGAGTGACCAAAACACAAATAACCGAAATTAGTCGCATTAATGTAGTTAATAAACATGAGGAGATATCAAGATCACGAGAACGTAAAATTGCATTCGGCGTACCACAGGGAACGGTTCTGGGCCCTTTTTTATTTATATTATATGTAAATGACATGCCCTTATCCATTGACCAACCATTAACTATGTTTGCTGATGATAGCATCATAACGATCCCTTGTAAAAATTCAATTACATATGAAAATGACATAAATAATTCACTTGATTGTATAATTAAATGGCTAGACAAAAATAATTTGAATATAAATTTAAGTAAGACAAAGATAATGCACTTTAGACAACGTACGCCCGGCGTAACTAATTTTGACATACATTACAAAAATTATAATATTGACGAAGCAAGTGATACTAAATTTCTGGGATTACAGATAGATTACAACTTAAATTGGAAAGGACATATAGATAAATTGTGTAAAAAATTAAGTTCATCTGCATATGCTTTTTGCTTGTAAGCTGTGAGAAGTGTTTTGGTATCTGACAGATACCAAAACACTTCTCACAGCTTACCACGGTATAGTTGAATCTCAAATGCGCTACGGTGTCATTTTTTGGGCGAACTCAACGGATAAAGAAACAGTTTTTAAGGCCCAAAAAAGATGTCTCCGGTCAATGTTTAAACTTAAAACTACAGACAGTTGCAAGCCTTATTTTAAGCAGTACAATATCTTGACACTGCCTTGTCTATATATTTTCGAAGTTGCTATGTTTGTCAAACAAAATCCAAGTCGTTTCGAACGTTTAGCTGATGTATTTCCAAGAAATAGGCGTGACAATAGTAAATTACGTCAATTGCCGTGTCAAACTACTTTGGTGCGCAAAAGTGTATACTGTATGACTCCAATTATTTACAATAAATTACCAAGTGGTTGGAAAGACTTGACAACAGTGCTGTTTAAGAGTAGACTACGTAATTTTTTAAAGGATAAGGCGTACTACAGTGTGACTGAGTTTTTATCAGAGAAATTCTTTTGCTGAAATGTTGCTCCCTTATGGTAATTTATTGTTTCATTGTATTATTTCATATTGACATTTTTATTGTTTTTATTTAATTTATTATTTTAGAAGAGAATGTGACTAAATACCTATCTGTTTATGTGTCATCTTAATTTATTGACATTTTATTATTATTGGCATGAAATTGTGACATGTACCATGACTTTTTATTTTCATTTTGTTAATGTTACATTTGATTATCTATCTATTTACCTAAACAATTTTGTATGCCTTCTGGCGGGACGTAGTATGGACCGATATTTATTTGTAACAGCTGTATAATCTTTTACCCTATGTTCACAAAATTAATAAATGAATTTGAATTTGAATTTGACTCTTCTGTCAAATACTGGTATTCAGCTATATCCGGTTAGACTGGAAGCCGACCCCAATATAGTTGGAAAAAGGCTAGGCAGATTGATTGATTGAATTGACTCTCCCGAAGTCACAACTAGAAAACCTAAAATTTTGTACTTTTATTATACAATTTATTATGCTCACCATCTTAACCAATTAGGTTAGGAAGATGTAATGTACGTCTACCTGGAAATACTAAGATTCTACAAGTGAATTTATCACAATACCATAGATCTACCTATATCAACTCTAAAGGCAGTCAATGCCAAAGCTACGCCATTGAATTCAATTGAATGATAACTTTCGAAACGACAATGCGATGCGTCGATCGATCATTAAACCACAATAACATGTCTTTAAGATTTTATATACTCTCATAGCGTAATATTCGAATTATGAACTTCAAAACGAGTTTATATTGACATACTTTATAAACACAACATCGAAATTTTAAATTAGAATCATATTATAACACTTTTTCTCTAACAAAATAATGCTATAAAACAATTTTTTTTCTATTACGATTCAGGGCAAGAAGACACCAAAGAGTTTCCATCAACTTTTGGCGGGGGACAGCAGCACCCGCTGTAGCGCATGTGCGGTGATGTGCTGGTGCAGGCGACATTCATGTTTTATAGTACTTACTGAATTTCGTGGGATTTTTAAATTTATTCTTGATCTTTTATTTAGTATTTGGTTCAATCCCAATGTTTAAGAGTAGATAAAGTAGTGTATGAAACTGCACATAACTACATATTAAAACATTCGTGGGATACTATTATTAAAAACCTCGCCTAACACACACTCATGTTTTAATACCCCTTATTATGCAACAGTTTCATAAACTACTATTATTGCCCTATTCTTGACGTCATACTGTAGGTGTTAGTAGTACCCACCAATTTTTTTTCCAATAAAAATATGTAGGTAATAAGCAAAATACGTTATTGTTGTTATGTTGCTTAACATTATTTATTTTACAAGACATATTTTTTAATAGAAAGAGTATGCTTAGATAGTTTGGTAACGTGTAACATTAAATGCGCAAAACCTGAAAATAGTTTGATCAGAATAACGAGCAGAATCAATTGAACCACTTTTGAATATAGGTCACAATTTTCAAAAAATCTGCATCAAAAACGTTGCCGTGTTTATTTATTAATAGGTCAAGCCATCACATGCGCAAACCCGCCAAAATAGATAAACAAACACAAATTGTTGTCGATCAATTTAAATTTTCTCATACCTGGGATAATAATAGCTTTTATTTCAATGCAAATACGAATCTTACGAACTAAAACAGCACATAATACCTTTACAATTTTTTAAATGATTTTTTTTTCTCTGAAATTTGTCAATTGAATTAAAAGTCAGTTGGGGTCTCTGAGGTTTTGCGCATTTAAAGTTACACGTTACCAATAGCTTTTATTTCAATGCAAATACGAATCTTACGAACTAAAACAGCACATAAAACCTTTTCAATTTTTAAATGAATTTTTTTTTTCTCTGAAAATTGTCAATTGAATTAAAAATCAGTTGGGGTCTCTGAGGTTTTGCGCATTTAACGTTACACGTTGTATAGGTAAGGCGACTGACAAAAGAATATCTTTTGTCAGTCACCATTACTATTTACTCTTACAAGGCAGATGTAAGTAGAAATGCCGAACGCCCTAGAAAGACATATAGTGACCTGACCTTATTGGTGTAAGTATTAGCAACGTGCGTGTGTGAACGTAAATGAAGCAAAAGGAGTAGGTAATGATCATATCAGGTGGCGTTCTGTTGTTTTTTACCTGCCCCCATGGGAAGAAGGCGTGAATATATATGTTTTGATAAAGGCCATGTTAAAAAAAAATTGTGGCTTTCCGGGAGTGCCGACGGAAATGAAAATTTTAATGTCAAAGTCAAAGTCAAATCATTTATTTCAAATAGGCCCATGTATGGCACTTTTGAACGTCAAAAATTACAAAGTAATAAAATTGATTCTAGTCGCCCCTTCCAAAAGGTAGTTTTCGAATGGAGAAGAATGGGCAAGAAACTCCACCGTTACAATTTTAAAATGTTTTAAAATTATTTATATATGTACGTAAATTAGTTAAATAGGTAATTATTATATGTGAAGACGATGCACCTACAATAAAATTACTATACCATAATAGGTAAAAAGAATTAAAAATTAAGCAACGACAGATAATTTAAAATGTGATAGATACATGGTGCTCACATATTTACAAACATTGTAAAAGTAGACGATTTTCCTAAAATTTTGTAATTAATAAGTCAGGTTGTGAGGAAATAATCACAGAATGTAAAATCAATGTCATAAAACACAAAATAATAAATTTTATAATTAAATTAGCAACCAGTTTGATTTTGTCTTGATTCTAAATTGTCCTATGAAGCAGGACCAGCATGTTTCCAAGCACTTTTATCTTGGATATAATATGCTTTTTTACAAAGTGTACTTTTAATATGAGTTTTAAATTTTCTTTCATTTAATTGCAATATGTCACAAGGTATTTTGTTGTAACATTTAACACAGTACCCCATAAAAAATGTCTTTTACTCCACGCACCGCGGTAATTATAGCGTTGATGTCTTTTACTCCACGGTGTCGGTAAATTCCGTCAGTGTCGCGAAATCAATGGTTTAGTCCCATCACAAAAATGCGCCTAATGAAGTTTTCACTTAAAAAATACTTAATCAACCACAAATTAGCAACAGCAATTTTCACACAAATTCAAAATTCTATACAAATCCTTTACTTTCATATTTTCTGCCACAGATAAGTTTTATTTACTGAACCCACACGTGACACTCCTACTCGTAAATGGAGAATAAACATTTTAGTATTCCAAATAGGTTCCTCATAAAACATAACGTTTGTTTTAGACTTACACTGTTTGTCCACCGCCAGTGGTTTGTCAACGAGACACGAGATTATTCGAACCGAACGTGACGTCCCGTTGACGGGCGTACGGTGGCCACATAGTAAATATACAATGTCACCCATCGGCCATGTGCCCACCCGCATTTTTCTGAAGGTTCATGAAAAATTATCGAAAAACTACTTAAAAAGGGGGTCTATTTTGTATTTTTTTAAATCTTTTCTAATTTTTTTTTCTTTCAAAACCTCTTTGATTTTATGAATATACACTTGTTTTTTTTTTACACGATTTTTTTTAGAATTATATGTTTTTTACTCCGTTTTTTTTTTTTGCATAGTTGACAAAAAATCCGATAAAATAACTCATAAGCTTTTAGAAATAATAAACTGAATCCAAATCGAGCCAATAACATCGGAGATATGGCAAACGTAATATTCAAAATAGACCGGGGCCTTTTAAAGTTATTTTTCATGAATATTCAGAAAAGTTCTGGCGGGCACATGCCGATGGGCGACATTATATGTATCGCTATTTCGGCGCCGTCCTCGCGTTCTCGTTGACATCCTGTTGTTGTGGCGGTGGACAAACAGCCTTAGCCAAAGTAAACGGAGGGAAATGACTTAATATGCTGTTAGGCTTGCGTGACTGTTACACATTATTCCCAAAATATACCAGAACCGTATCGAAATACAACCATTAGTTCAAGCTTTAATGTTAAATGAATATTTATACCTATGCAAGGACGTGAAAAGTGGGCTGTCAAAGTGACTTATTACCCTCAAGGCATAATCTGGTTTATTAAACAGCATGTCTCAGAAAGGTATGGTCACATTTTTTTTTAAATATTACCACACCTTTCGTTCCGTTCTTTTGACGTTGCCCACTTTCAAAATGCACGCTTTTGCGTGCATGCTGAAAGTGGGCAACGTCACCAATTGATGTCAAATATTTCGCTGTTTTAATTAATTTTGGCAATATTTCTGTATGAAAATATGAAATATGGCTAACTAGTGAACAAAATTATTGACTATGAAATGCAATAATTAATATCTTGGCATTTGGAAACTTTCCAAATGCCTTTTTTACATGTAAAACGGTTACAACATCAAATTCAGTGCTATAATTGCAATTCATTATAACATTTATTTCATAATTCAATACAGTAATAATTATTGTTTTTTTTTTAAATCAAAACAGGTAAATATTAAATATTTACCTGTTTTGATTTTAATAGCTATTTGCAACGTTGCCAACTTTTAGAATAAACGCTTTTAAGGGTGTAGTACAAACCATAATACAAATAATTGTTCCATACAAAACTTCAAAACCCAATCAATCTACCTAGTTTTTTCCCAACTATGTTGGGGTCAGCTTCCAGTTTAACCAGAAGCAGCTGAATACCAGTATTTTACTTGGAGCGACTGCCTATCTGATCTTCACAACCCAGTAACTGGGTAAAACGATACCCCTTGGTAAGACTGGTTGTCAGACTTTCGGGCTTCTGACGACCCTTAACGACTGTCAAAGATCTACAAATGACAACCGGGACGAACGGCTTAACGTGCGGTGCGGGCGGTAGCTTAATATATATATTATAATTAAAAAAAAAATACCACGCCTTTCTGATACATGCTGTTTAATAAACCAGATTATGCCCTGAGGGTAATAAGTCACTTTGATAGCCCACTTTTCACGTCACCAAGGGATAGACGAGAAAAAAAATCCACTTTACGTATAGGGGAGGTACCCTAGAACAATGTTTCATGATTTTATTTTACCACTTTGTCGGCGTGATTAATACATCTTCTTAATATATATAAATTACATGTCACGTTGTTTGTCCGCGATGGACTCCTAAACTACTTAACCGATTTTAATCAAATTTGCACACCGTGTGCAGTTTGATCCAACTTGAAAGATAGGATAACTTACATCTTAATTTAGAAAAAAAAAGATATGAAGAAAAATAATGTTTTTTATAAATTATGCATTTATGATATCCCGGTATTATGCCATAATTCCTAACAAAAAGTACTAGGCTTGCATGATTTTTGATGATAATCTCGGTAGGTAGAGTAGGTTGGGTAGAAAGTGATAAAGATGGTCCACCCCAAACATTTATATGGCAAAACAACGTTTGCGGGGTCAGCTAGTATTAATATATATAGTAATGTAGTAGTATAGTATACATATACTTATGCCAAATTACAGCTTTCTAGTACTAACAGTCTCTGAGCTAAGCTGCGGACAGACATACAGACGGACATGGCGAAACTATGTTCCTTGTTGACTACGGAACCCTAAAAATGATTTTATTTGAGAATTTTAATTTACATGATTTAATAATGCAATGACAGTCTACTCCTGAAACAACAGTTCCTCAGGGAACTTTAGGGTTAAAGGACCACGTCAAACTCTTTACTCTAACATAATCTCTTAACAAGCGCCTTAACGCCCCTTTATCGCCATCTTAAATCGCCCCTAAGGACCATAAATCCTAAGTTCAACCCTTTATAAGTTTTTTTTTGCCATTGTGATCAGAAGTTTGTTCCTTGGGTACAAAATAAACAATTATTTTTTAAAGGATAATTCAAGACAGAATATGTATCTAAAAGCATCCCCCTGCATATGATCGATAGTTAAAATTAAAGAATAAACTAAACAACGTTTAATTAGTCAAAGTTCAAAGGCTCAAAAAGAGCTGCTACATTAATTTATGTTTGCATAACTCGACATCTTGTCAAGTTATGCAACCATTTATGGCGTAGGGTACAGATGTTTTTTTTTGGCGATTTCAGGGTTGGTCCCATAGTAGAAATTGTTCGTAATTATGAAAAACAATGACCCCTTAGGAGGTTTTCAGTTATTTCAATTACCTAGTAGGTTATAACCTGACTATTTTACTATTAGTTACTTTTCGCTTTTGTCCCTTTGAAACCCACGAGGGTTTGACTTATAATGGTGGTGCGTGTATTGGATCAGTCGGTTCCCTAAAAATTGTTGAAGTGGATAGTACTGATCCACGCGTCATGTATGTGAACGAGCGCCGTCAGGTCAACTCTTAAGGCTCCTGGCTGTGAATTCACTCGACAGAGTTTAGGTAAATTCTTGCGATGCTATGTTTGTGTGCACCGTTCACGCACACACGCCTAAACATCGAGCGTAGTGATCGCTTAAACAGTTTTGATCCTATAGACGGTATTTTGTTAAGTTACGTAGGTACGCTTATGAAATAAGTCTGGAATGTTTGTGTATATTCGTTTAGTATATTTATAACAATTCTGTTTTATATGGAGTTTTATACTTTTTGTATGGAAAACATGAAAAATTATTACCTACATGTTGAGTTTTATAGGTTTATGGGTTTCATAAAGGGGGTCGAAATTTTCATTATTTTTGCAATAAGACACAATTTTCGAGATATAAGCAAAAGAACAGAAAAAAGATAAAGTACAGTTTTTGCAACTGAATGAGTTATTAATTTAGTGAAAATGAAAAATTCGCTATTCTGAATTTGACTTTTTTCACCTAAAATTTTGATTGGTGCCGATTCTCTTATACACCAAACTAAACTAACTAAACTATCACTAAAATTTCTAACTTTTTGAATCTCAAAGCTATTGGTGCCGATTCCCTTGATCACAAACTAAACTAAATTTAAGTTCAGTGCATCTTTTTCTTACAATTTCATTAAGAAAAGGACAGAAGATAAATTTTAGTTTAGTCCTGTCAAATTAATCACCGCCTATCACTCTCCATACAAGTTTAGACGTGATTAAAAACTTGCCGACTAAAATTACGTCAATTAACGTCAAGCGCTGATTAATTTGACAGGACTAAACTAAAATTTATCTTCTGTCCTTTTCTTAACGAAATAGAAAGAAAAAGATGCACTTAAATTTAGTTTAGTTTGTGAACAAGGGAATCGGCACAATTATGCAAAATAAATTCTCTAAGTTTAAGAAAATTTTTGACACATCTAAATCAAATTTGACAATCGCGATTCCACACGTGATACCTAACCATGTGAATCTTTTTAGAGCCGGAGGCGCGCACGCTCGACGTGTTTTATATGGAACTTTTCACTTTTTGTATGGAAAATAAGAAAAAACATTACCTACATGTAGAGTATAAGGGGTTTAAGGGTTTTATAAAGGGAGTCGAAATTTTCATTATTTTTGCGATTGGACACACCGTTTTCGAGATATATAAAAAAGAAAAAAAAAAGATTCAGTTCTGTTTTTGCATGTGAAATCGAGGTGTTGGTGTGAATTTAAAGTTTATGACAATCAATTTTATTCCACACGTTTTTAATCGCGAAAAATAGTCAGATTCGGTTAGAAAATCTAAATTTTAAGTGAAAAACGTCAAATTTAGAATAGCAAAATTGCTATTTTCACTAAATGAAAATCTCAGTTCCATCTTAGTGCTGTCAAACTAAAATCTAGTTAAGTTGTGTCACTTTAGTCTATTTCAGAATGGGAAATCGTCGTTTGACAGGAATAAAACAAAATTTTGGTGATTTTTAGTCTAGTTTAGAGGCATTTGTGACAAGAGAATCGGCACCATGTCTAACTAAATCTGACTATTTTTAATCGCGATTAAAAAGGTGCGGAATAAAATTAGTTATCTTGAACTAAAATTCACACCAACACCTCGCTTCAGGTGCAAAAAACAGTACTGTATCTTTTTTTTTCTTTTGCATATATCTCGAAAATGGTGCGTCCAATCGCAAAAATAATGAGAATTTCGATCCCCTTTATAAAACCCTTAAACCCCTGACACTCTACATGTAGGTAATATTTTTTCTTATTTTCCTTACAAAAAGTAAAAATTCTATATAAAACGTCAAGGCTGCCCCCTGTGCGCCTCCAGCTCTAAAAAAAATTCACGAGGTAGGGCAAACAAGTACCACGTGGACTCGCAATTGTCAAATATAATTTTAGTGTGTCAAAATATATTTAAATTTAGAGAATTTTTGTTGCAAAATAGCTTCAAGATTTTCATAGCCAAAAGTAAGGAATTTTAGTGATAGTTTAGTAAGTTTAGTTCGGTATACAAGAGAATCGGCACCATATTGCCATTTTAGTGTTGTCAAAATAATAGTAGATTGTTTACCAAGCGAGCAAACAACTATTTTTAAGGCGAGAGTGTTTCTTTGAATCCAGAGCGGAGCGAAGGATTCTAAAGTAGAATTCTGAGTGCAGCGAGGGATTCAAAGTACTTCACTCGAGCTTAAAATAGTGTTGCTCCCGAGGTGAACACTCTACTTTTTATCACCCACTATGAGAAAATAAAACGTGTGCAGTCAACGAAGTTCCTTCTTACGTATGATTTAAAACAAAAATCGCTACCATCTTGGACTTACATTTTGACCTCACTATCAGCACCCTCGAAAACTATGAAAACAAGACTTATGACGAAAAATTTGAAAATTTCAGCAGCAGCTATCTTGGATTTTCATTTTGACCTCACTATCGGTTTTAGCACCCTTGAAAACCATGAAAACGATACCTATGATGAAAAATTTGAATATTTTCAGAGCCGCCATCTTGGATTTTCATTTTGACCTCACTATCGGCTTTAGTAGCTTCGAAAACTATGAAAACGACACGCATGACGAATAATTTGAAAATTTTTACAGCCGCCATCTTGGATTTTGATTTTGACCTCATTATCGGCTTTAACACCATTGAAAACCATGAAAACGATATCCATCATGAACAATTTGAAAAATTTCACAGCCGCCATCTTGGATTTTCATTTTGACCTCACTATCGGCTTTAGCACCATTGAAAACCATAAAAACGATACCAATGATGAAAAATTTGAAAAATTTCAGAGCCGCCATCTTGGATTTTCATTTTGACCTCACTATCAGCTTTAGCATCCTCGAAAACTATGAAAACGATACCCATGACGAAATATTTTTAAATGTTCGCAGCCGCCATCTTGGATCTTTATTTTGACTTAAAGTAGTCTTCAGTAGCGTTAAAGAACTTCGTCCCAAAAATACTTCACTTATTGCTACAACAGCATATCGGCGCGGGCATATCGGTGACGCGAACCTATAACTTTTTCCCCTACCAAAAATCACTCAAAACTATGAAATCTAAAGTCAAAATATAACTAGTGAACCCAGCAGGCAGATGTTGTCCTGCGACAACAGCGCCACGCGGGTCCAACTATAGTTATGAACCATCCAAGTTACACAAAAAGAATTAAAAAAAAAACATCTAAATCAGTCAAGCCGTTTAGGATAAGAAGAATTACGAACACACGTACACCGGTATTTTATTTATTGTCAGGCATGCAAAATTTTAATGTTCTTCAAAAACAAGCAAAGTACTTTAAAATAAAATGCGGATCAAAATGTGGTAGTCGACGTACAATTTCTGGAATATGTTAACATCGGACACGTACGTGCGTGTGTGCGTGCTGCGACGCAAAGTGATACGTCCTCACGCTGGGAAGGCCCGTTCGCTACTGACGGAATAGATTTTCCGCGATCGTTTATATAGTTCACTTTGCCATTTATTTACGTAATGAAGTAATTGTTTATTTATAAAATAAAATTTAGATTCTATTAAACAATTAACTTAAAATTAATATATAATTTTTAAAATTTCTTAAAAGTGTTTCTAAGTATTAGAAAAAAATATTTATTTGACTTGAAGTTTTGAGAAAGTTACGTTATTTTAACATTTTTTTTCTGCTATATTTTGTATGAAAGTTGAAAAAAGTGGTTCCCCTATGTACAAGTAGACCATATAATGATGTTGATAATATTTTTTAATTTTCAACATCAAAAGCAGTTTCTTCTAACCAAACGATCAAACGTTAGTCTCGCGTCATTTTTTGGAAAACTTGTTGCGAATTTTAGTGATTTCCCACGAATCCTTAATTTATTTCAAAAATCCCTTTCCCCTATGTACAAGACGAAGAATTGGACTTTTCAAATCATTTTTTTTTTTTTTTTTTTTTTTTTTTTTTTTTTTTTTTTTTTTTTTGAATGGCTTCTCGCAGTTTTGACCACTAAGGTCGTGGCTGCTTAACCGGACTTTCCTGTGGGTGCCATAAGCTTCTACACTTAGAGCCTCCAGCCAGGAGCTTTTTCAACTATTCTAAATTAAAATTAAGCGAATGCTCGCTAAGGGCACCCCCTGTGGGGTACGGACCTCGGCTTAGGGCATCGCTGACGGGAGGACAGCAAGAGGGGACAGGCTGGATCAAATTTGTATTTATATCATGATTATTATTCGGGGTATTTAAAGCTACGTGCTCAGCTGCAACAACTGCTGGCACCTCGTTATCGAGCAAGGGTCGGGGGGGGGATTCGTTTACTCGGGGAGTAGATCGCGTACGTAAAGGACCTCGGCGGCGAGGTCGGAATGACGGGAGGCGTCTGTGTTTGTGCACTGTACTGGTGGCCCTATTCTGCTCCTGGAGGAGTGTAATGGGGTCATCTGGGTCGGAAAGTACATGCCTCGGACGGCGGATCTGACTGATTTGGGACGGGACATAATTGGCTGCCTCGACTATCAGAGGGTTCCGATGTCGAGGAGCGGACTCAAAGTGGCGCTTTGCCATGCGTTTGAGGAACTGGTGGATCGTAGGGATCTTACAGTCGAGATGGAGGATCTCGTTTCTGACGTACCACGGGGCTCCCGTGGCCTTGTGAAGGAATCTGTTTTGGAGGGACTGCATCCTATGGATGTGACGGGGTTTGGCGTGGGCGAAGACTGCTCCCGCATAGGTCATTATGGGACGGACACACGCTGTGTAGATACGCAATTTGCACTTTAGTGACAATTTGCTGCGTGAATTTAGGATACAGTGAAGCCTACCTAGAGCGAAAGCGGCTCGCGAACGAACCGTCTTTATGTGCTCTGAAAAGGAGAGACGGTGGTCTAAGATCACACCTAGGTACTTGGCTCGCTTCTCCCAAGGGATCGGCTTGCCGAACAGGGTGATCGTTCGGGGGGGAGGGGGGGGTCTAGATCTCGGTTTCGAGAATGAAACCGCTTGACTTTTGTCGGGATTAACTTCGATCCTCCACCGTCTAAACCAGGCGCCAAGGTTATTGACGGCCCGTTGTAGATTTAGGAGAGACGAAGGGGCGTTGCCTTTGCAGGTGATCGCAGTGTCGTCTGCGAACAGAGCGAGTTGCGTCCCTCTGTGTCTGGGGATGTCGCTGGTGAACAGCGTGAACGCGAGGGGGGCTATCACTGAGCCCTGAGGGACTCCTGCCCTTATGGGGCGAGGGGAGGATAGGGCACCTTCGATACGGTAGCGGAAGGTGCGATTCGACAAGTAGTCTCGTATGATGAGTACGAGACGATCCGGCACTCCGAGTTTGTATAGCTTGTATACTAAGCCGTTGTGCCAGACTTTGTCGAAAGCTTTCGCTATGTCGAAGAAGACTGCGCATGTCGGATAGCCGCGGGTGAGACCACCTTTGACCAGCTCGACTATGCGGTGGACCTGATGCACGCTAGAGTGCTGAGTTCTGAAGCCGAACTGCTCGTCGGGTATGAGGCCCTTAGTCTCGGCGTAGTCTCTGAGACGCTTATAAATAAGCCTCTCGTAGATTTTACCGAGAACTTTGAGCAGACTGATTGGGCGGTAACTAGAGGGCTCGTTTTTAGGCTTGCCGGGCTTTGGGATACCTATGACCGTGGCCTCTTTCCACGTCTGGGGAAAGATGTTATTGCTTAGAGCACCATTGAAGATGGTGGTCAGTAGCATGATCAAGTGGGCTGGGAAGAGCTGGACCACCCTATTGGTGAGTCCGTCTGAACCGGGGGCTTTGCGCGTATGCAGACCTTTGATTATCTCGTGCACCTCATCTGGTTCGATGGGGGGCAGGGGAAAATCAGGGTCTTCAACGGGAGGAAGGGAGGCTCTACGTTCGACTTCGGCGTCGACCTCGTCGAGGTGAGCTTTGTCTACTGGTAGGGTGCTGGGAGAGCATTGAGCTTCTAGACTGTCGGCTAGGCACTCGGCTTTGTCGATGTCGTCGAAGGCAATGGTTTTATCGGGGCGGACTAACGGGGGAACGGGGGCCGACTGGGGGGACCTGAGTTTCCTCTGGAGTTCCCAGAAGGCTAGATGAGAGGGCTCTAGTTCGCTCACCATCTTGTCCCATCCCGCTTCACGCAGCTCCGCTATACGTGTCCTAACAGATCTCTGATAGTAGCGCATATGGGCTTTGTTGGCGGCACAGGGGAAGACGCTGTAGGCTCGAGTAGCCGCGCTCTTCTCAGTCATCAGGGCACGCACATCGTCGGGGAGATTCAAGTAACAGGGTTCTGTTGCTGGAACCTCCCTGGAGCATTCGCTCAGGACGGTCTGTACGTGCTCCGTGAGTGAGTCGATCGCGGCAGTCGTGTCAGCGACTGAGTCGAAATTGTCGGGGATCGAGTCTAGTAAGGGGGATGTGTTGGATTTCAGCTGAGTGCTTACTTTCCTCCAGTCCGTCACCTTTTTAGTGGGGAGGGGTTGGTCAGGGTCGGAGGGACCTGTGCGGGAGGTGAGTTTGATGATTACCGGTCGGTGGTCAGAGGTAAGCTCGTACACCGTTTCTATTGAATCTAGTCTTAGATTAACGTTCTTAAGGAGCGTTACGTCGAGTACGTCAGGGGTATGACTGATGGCATGGGGATAGTGAGTGGGACTCATCGGAGCGATGATGTCGAAGTTTAGGGAGGAGGAGAGGTCGAACAAGTGCCGACCTCTGGTGTTGGTGGTGGAGCTATTCCAAGAGGGATGTTTCGCATTGAGATCCCCCGCCAAGATGACGGAGTCACTCATGTTTAACAACAGTTGGATATCGTCCGAGAGATTTTGGAAATTTTCCGAAGCGATGGTAGTAATGGGAGGGATATAGACCGACACTATAGTGATCGGTGCGTGACCGGTCATGCCCAGATGGCATGCTGATACTTCTAATCGTGAGAGGGGGGGAGGATCCATTGGGATGCAGTACAGATCCTTTTTGTAATAAATGAGGGTGCCGCCCCCATGACAACGCGTTCTATCGTTCCGAACGATACGATAGTTAGCTAAGGAGGGATTGCCTCTGTGGGGCTTTAGAAAAGTTTCCTGGATGAGGAGGATATCTAGTTGATGAACGCGGAGGAAGTCCGCGATTTCATCTTTTTGTTGATTTAAGCCGTTGGCATTGAAGGTGCCAAGCTTGAGGGATCGGGGTTTAAACCTAGCCTGAGTGGTGTTAGACATGATGGGGGGTAGAGAAAGAGGTGAGGGCTTGCGTGATCTCGGGATACGCATTGAAGACGTTACGGATTGCCGCTAGGCTACCCGATTTCTGGGCTGTAGAGATGTCCAGGGCCATCTGTGTAGCCCTGGGGGAACAGAAAAGTTCGAACGCGGTACTGATTACGTCGAAACGATCGTCCACGGGTTTAATTGGGGCCACGGGAGTGGGAGCGGGGCGCGGGGGTTTTAGAGCGGTGGCGGGTTTCGCGGGGGGCGCAGAGGGCGCGAAAGAGGGGCCGCGGAAGCCGGGGGGAGGGGGGAGGTGATGGACTCGCGGGTCCATCATTGTATAGAGAGGGGTATGAGGGGGGGGGGGCGCGGAATACCCAGGGCTGGGAAAGCCTGCTGGTGATTGAGCATAGTCCATGGACTAGGCCTCTGAGGGCTTAGCCGCTCAGGAATCTGGGAGGAGGGGAGGGGATGGAAGTCCCTCTGTTTTTGCTGCCTCACGTCTAGACGTTTGGTCAGCTTATTGGATGTAGCCTTAGGGGCTTTAGAGCAGCCGCGGTAGTTGGCTGTGTGGCCCTCGAGGCCGCACAACACGCAACTAGGCGGGCTGTTGCACTGGCTACGGTCTTTGGGACGCGAGCAGTCAGCGGTGCCGTGGTCACCCAGGCACTTTACGCACCTGGGTTTTGCATGGCAATTCTTTTGAGAATGGCCATACAATTGACAGCGGTGACACTGTCCGATCGCGCTGTTCTTCCAGGGCTTCTCGATCGAGAAGCCCATGAGGTTGCACAAGGTCTTAATGTTGAATATGGGGTGATGCCCCTCGGTGGGGGAGCACACGACTAATACCATGTCGTATGCTTCCCTGCCGCGCGAACGATGCATGCGGTGCACCTCGTCTACAGGGATTTTTTGCGACTGAAGGTCGGCTAAAATTTCGGCGGGAGAGATTTCCTTGGGGATCTTTTTGATCACCACACGGATCTGCCTATCTTCTGGGAGGGAGTAGGTGTGGAATGACACACCTCTCTCTCTCAGAACTCTGGTAAGGTCCCTGTAGTCTTTCGACGTAGGGACTAGAACCTTAATACCCTGTTGGGTAGATCGGGCATTTGTGTAGGAGATTTTCATCTCCATACACCACTTGGATACAGCCGTCCACTTCTCCTTGTCTTGTATGAAGACAGGAGGTGGAGGCGCGACCTTCTTAGGGCCGGAACTAATGGGCGCGGAGCAATCCATCGCGGTGGATGATGCGGACGGGGAGGCAGAGGGCGCGGGGGCATCCTTTGCGGAGGATGACGCGGTTCGGGGGGCGAGGGGCGCGGGGGGGGCCTTCGCGGAGGACGTAAACGAGATCGGTGGGGCGGTGGAGGGGGAGGGGGAAGCTACGGTAGCGCAAGTCGCGACGGTAGCACGCTGTTTAACCACAGCTGGTTTGATGGTGACGGTGGATGAAGAGGAGTCAGAGTCCTCTATTGCGGCGACCTTACTGGCCTGCGCAGAGGTCTGCTTCCTATTCTTCCTCTTTCTTCCCTTTCCTTGGACGGCTATGAAGCCGTCGTCGGAGGGGGAGGAAGAGGTAGAGGAAGCAGCGGACTTTGGCTCGTCTTCCTCCTCCGAGCCAGAAGGGTAGGAGGGTTGCTTTGAAGAAGCAGCGGGGGCGTCGGTGTCCATTGACTCCGACGAGGGGGAGGGGGAGGGGGGTCTGGGCGACTCTACAGTCGGAGGGGTATCAAGAGCGTCGCTGAACGTAGCGACGCTGACATCTTGGTCGGGGTTTTCGCCCCTTGAGATGCTCAAGAGGCAGGAGAGCTCCTCCTTGTATTTACCTCGGAGGGAGGGCTCCGATTCGAGTATATACTCGAGAAATAGGGTTAATTTCTTCGAGAGAAGCTCGAGATCTACCTTTTTGGTGGCCATAATGGCGGGGGGGGGGGGGGAATGGCCTAACTATGCCTGTCTCCCCGGTGGGAATGCCGGGGATGTGTACAATCCCTCCCTGTCGGGTAAGACAGGGAGGATGAGTGCCTATCGGTGAGCCCTAAGCTTGATTTGGCCCGTTGCCTATCTTAATGTGCAACGGGGTCCTGACCAGTCTAGTGTGAAGGGTATGAAGATACCCGACCACGCTAGGTGAGTTGCTGTGGAAGCAAAACTGTCACCACGTGTTGACTAGGAGATCCCCCAAGGCCAAACACTGGGACCCGGCCAATTCACTGCCTTACCCTGAAGGGGATCGGCGGGTGTGTTGGGTCAACACCCCACTCGGCTTCGTTGGCACCGTATGGTATCCACCGAGTGACCACGAAACTGTGGTTTTGCCCGGAAGGGGCCTGGTGAATTTACAGACGAAAATCTCTTGTTAAAGAAATAAGATAGCCTTGAAAAAGGCCTTTTTGTGGATCTATGCCCGATCGATAAACGATCGGAGATCGGGTGTAGTCGAGCGACTACGAAAATCGTTACGTAATGCAACGAATATATGACTCAGAGCAATGAGTCAAGAGCGGGAGAGCGCAAGCACACAACCGTTCGCGACCGATGCCGGAGCGTATATGCGTTTTCAAATCACAAATAATTTTGTTTAAATTCTCGTCCCCTTTCTCACAACGAATAAACAAAATTGATAAAAATCAGTGATTTCGTGCGGTGCGACAGCACGGAGCCTTAACTGCCTATTTTTTAATATTGTTCTTACATCTAGAAGAAACAAAAATAATGTACCCAGAATTTTGTAATACATAATCTTGATTTAAAAGAGTGTCCTTGGAGTTTCTTGCCCGTTCTTCTCCATAGAGATTTTTTTTTTTTGGAATGGGTGGGAATTGGGGAAAAACTAGCTTCAACTTTCTGATTAACTGACCAACTCTTTAACAATTCAAAAATGCCAGTAAAAGGTTTCATTGAAATAAATGCTTTGTGTTTTAATTTGAATAACTCCTAAAGACATAAAGGAAATATTTAACTAATCCTCTAAAAACTTTTCGGGCTTCTAATGATGAAAACTTTTTAACCAAATGAGCCTCTTTTTAAATTGTTTGTATTTTCTCACAGTCGGTCGCAGTAACTGTTAAGCTAGGATACCCCGAACAAACGGGTGAGGTGAGGTTAGAACTGTGACAAATCGCGCGCGAGCCGAGCGAGCGAAGTGAACGGTGCCACGGTAGCAACCAGCGAGCACTACATCCAAGATGGTAGTAGTTACTAGACTATTTAGTATTTTTAGGATCCCAAAATAAGAATTATTAAAAAGGTTCACAAAAAGACACATTACATGGGGCTTGAACATAACTGGCGAAATGTGGGTGTACCTGCTACAGGGACACGTCTGCCCAACCCTTCGGGGAAACAAGGCGAGATGTTATGTTATGTTCACAAAAAGAGGTGTATTCCTTACATTAAAGTGTTCAAGAATGTTTTCAGGAAATCAAAATGCGAATTATTTGGGGTTTGATTAAATACATCATCATCATCTGCTTAGCCTTTTCCCAACTATGTTGGGGTCGGCTTCCAGTCTAACCGGATGCAGCTAAATACCAGTATTTTACATGGAGCGACTGCCTATCTGACCTCCACAACCTAGTAGGTAACACAATACCCTTTGGTAAGACTGGTTGTCAGACTTTTTGGGCTTCTAACTACCCGTAACGACTGTCAAAGATCTACAAATGACAGCCGGGACCAACGGCTTAACGTGCTTTCCGAGGCACGGAGGGTTCTTGGTATGTTAAGATGGTCACCCATCCATGGACCAACCCCGGCAAGCGTAGCTTAACCTGACGGATCGACCCGAGCGGCTGTTAGTACTTAGCCACAAGCTCCTCTTCAGAGAAAAACCTTTTGATATTTTCGAATGACATGTATTTAACATGTCATTCGAAAATATCAATAGGTTTTTCTTCAAACAAGATCCTTTATCAAAGTGAAGGGGTCAAACAATACATAAATAAGTATTTTTCCAAAAATAGTTCGTCTATTTCGAAACGCTTATCGATTCATATCAATAAATCATGTTTTCACACCTACGCAACTTATTATGTTTCAAAATTAATGACGTAGTTTGTGGTTATTTATAGGCAAAAGGTTACAGTTATAAATTTAGTTGTTGATAATAGTTTAAATGAAGACACTTTGTTCGATAATTGTTAATTTATGTATTAATATACCGGGTGATTTTTTTTACCGTCTCGAAATTTTTACAGGATGTTCTACCCATGAATATAAACAACTTTCACTATGGGAGTAACTCTGAAATTACGAAAAAAAAATCAGCTGTTTCATACATTTTGGTCAAGTAGGTATTGAACTTTTGTATAAATAGCAGATATTTTTTTCGTATACTCGGTATACTTTGTTGTACACCAAAAGTTAAAAAATAAATTATAAACCACATAATAAATAACAATGTATTTAATTTGGATTTTAAAGACTTTTTCGTCTGTTATCATTGGAACTAAGAAAGTATTTACTTTTTCCCATTTGTATTTAGTATTTTTTTTGTTTTGGTCTTTTTTTATGGTTAACGGTTTCTATTTTTAGGGTTCCGAACCTCAAAAGGAAAAAACCGGCCAAGTGCGTGTCGGACCACGCACAATGAAGGGTTCCGTAGTTGGGATGAATTTATCCCAAGAACAAACTTAACTATGTAGTTGAAAAACATGTTCTCCCATAAATTCTGTATGAGAGAAAATGTTTTTGCAACTGCAAATGTAAGTTGGTCGATTATTACTCGTTAACTTGTAAAGCCTACTTAGCTGTGATAGTTTTCCTTTTAATTTCGTTGTATATTCTACTGCCGTGAATTTTTTCACATATCCAAAACTAACCATTAAGCTTGCAGGGACTTTGGGGGACACTTGACTCTTAACAAAAATTAGCACTTTAAAGCTTAATATTTCGACAACGGATCCCTGAATCCAAAATTATTTAGAACAAACTCAAAATATTTTTAAACAACCTTTTCAATGACACCCCACACTATGGGATTATTGAAAGAAAAAAAAAAACATCCTCTCTTTACGTCTAGAAAAATATATTTTTTTCAGGTACCTCCCGTACCTGAAAAAAAAATATTTTTCATGATTTTATTTTACCACTTTGTCGACGTAATTAATATGTATACTCATGTCAAATTACAGCTTTCTAGTACTAAGCGTCTCTGAGCAAAGCCGCGGACAGTCAGACAGACAGACGGACATGACGAAACTTTAAGGGTTCCTTGTTTACTAAGGAACCCTAAAAAACGGAATAAAAACGTCATAAAAACCTTAATAGATTTGTTCGAATGTTGAAACACTTTTAAGCAATCTTAATACTGGGGCATCTTCATCGCCAAATGCGAAGTACGCCTCAAAGACCTGACGTCACACAAAATGCTGACGTCACACAAATCTTGCATCGCGCAATTAGAGTTTACCGCGCGAACGGCATATACATAACTTCCCGACATCAATCGTTAAGCAGTTGCCCGCCAGACACGACACCCGTCTGGTCGGAGGATCCTCCCTTTTCTACAGAGGATGAGTGAACTTTACACCCACGAAATATAATTACTTATGGTTAACACACATAGTTTAAAAGACTTTGTGAGTTATTTCGTAAATAATAACAAAAAAAAAATAAGTGGAAAAAACGACGCCGGCGTGGGTCAGATAGATCGATGCAAATGACTAATTGAATGAAAAAACAGGATGATGCATTTATAAAGAGAATCAAAGAAATAAAAAAGAAACGCAAATTAAAATATTCAGCCAGTAGATATGCCACTCACGTTAATTGATTCTGAATATAAATACTCATTATCTATCATTCACGGATTTGCGGAATAAAAGCCTGTTTTATTTTGCCATGCATAATTAATTTTGACACTACCTCTTTCGTACCTTACCTTAAAGGACTGAACTGTAGGGGTGATTCAGTTTTTTTTTTTTTTTAAGTAGGGCATCTCGTAGTTGCCCTCTGAGATCATGAATTTCTACTTAACCGGGCTTTCCTGTGGGTGCCTTAAGCTACTACACTTAAAACCTCCAGCCAGGGGTTATTCAACTATGCTAATAAAAACTAGGTGAACGCTTGCTAAGGGCATCTCCTGTGGGGTACGAACCTCGGCTTAGGGTGTCAACCGGAGGGAGGACATCAAGGATGGGATGGGCTGGATCAAAGTTTTGATCATGATTATTAGTCGGGGAATTTAAAGCTACGTACTCAGCTGCAACAACTGCTGCCACCTCGTTATCGAGCGAGGGTCGGGGGGGAGTATCATTTACTCGGGGACGCGGTCGCGATCGCAAAGGACCTCGGCGGCGAGGTCGGAATGACGGGACGCGTCAGTTTTTGTACACTGTGCTGGTTTCCCTACTGCTCTCCTGGAGGATGGTAATGGGGTCGTCAGGGTCGGTAAGGATTCGCTTAGGGCGGCGAGTTCGACTGACACTAGAGGGATTGTAACTAGCGGCCTCGACAACCAGAGGGTTGCGATGTTTGGCGGCAGTATCGAAGTAACGCTTGGAAGAGCGTTTGAGAAATTGGTGGATGGTGGGGATTTTTAGGTCAAGATGGAGGATCTCATTCCTAACAAACCCGGGGCTTCCGAGGTCTTCCGAAGGCAACGGTTCTGTAATGTCTGCATCTTATGGATGTGACTGAGTCTTGCTTGTGCAAAAACAACACCCGCATAGGTCATGATTGGGGTGATTCAGTCTCTTGAACTTTCTCTGGGGCAAAAATAAGTTAGAGAGCTTAAATTTTTTCGTTATGTTTGTCCGCTAAAAACGTCAAATATATAGAATAAGAAATGATTTTATAAGAGGAACTCTGAAAGTGGCACCGGTAAGTGAAAAGTTGTGTGGAAATCGGGTGTGGTATGGGCATGTGATGCGCAGAAATGAGGAAAATATCGTGACAATATGGCTAGAAATGGGGAGCCCACTGAGATGATGACTAATAGAAGAAGTATGGAAGAAAAGCATGCTGCATCGACCTCAAATAAATTGATATAGATAAGGCAAGGATGTTGTTACCTCAACTCTTGAGACCTTGTATTTACAATAGACTTGGCTGTTGTAAAATTGGGTGAATTCAAATATTACCTACTATTATATTAGACATCAGGACACCGATCCAGATGACCCCATAACACTCCTCCAGGAGAAGAATAGGGCCACTAGTACAGTGCACAAACACAGACGCCTCCCGTCATTCCGACCTCGCCGCCCTGAGGTCCTTTGCGATCGCGACCGCGTCCCCAAGTAAATGAGACTCCCCCGACCCTTGCTCGAAAACGAAGTGCCAGCAGTTGATGCAGCTGAGCACGTAGCTTTAAATACCCCGTATAATCAAGATGAAAATCTATGTTCAATCCAGCCTGTCCCTTCTTGCTGTCCTCCCCCCAGCTACGCCCTAAGCCGCGGCTCGTACTCCACAGGGGGTGCCCTTAACAAGCATTCGCCTAGTATTAATTTAGAATAGTTTATGCCCCTGGCTGGAGGCTTTAAGTGTAGAAGCTTAAAGCAACCACAGGAAAGTCCGGTTAAGAAGCCATGACCTCATAGCTCAACTGCAAGATGACCTAGTAAAAAAAAAAGTTTTTCTATCAGGAATTTCTCGGTACCGGCCTGGAGTCTGGATTTTTGTCCGATTGATGGCAATAGGCTCGCCCCTATTACATGGAAATTAAACATAACTGGCGAAATGTGAGTGTTGTAAGGTACACCTCTGCCTAACCCTTCGGGGAATTGGGGTGAAAATTGCTATTCAATATTATGTCTGTACATTGAATATTTTGAGGTAATGTGGTTACAATATAGTGTAATGTCGTGAATTACCTGTTTTGGTTTGTGCATCGCTAACAACCTGTGAACAAGCCTGAACATTGAAAGTTAGGGGCTGTTTATTGTGAGACTAATTTAGTTTATTAAGTAGTTTATATTGTTACACTATATGGGAATTTGGGTCTGTTGCATGTGACTAAAAGAGTCTATCTGCCTAGCCTTTTCCCAACTATGTTGGGGTCAGTTTCTAGTTTAACCGGATGCAGCTGAATACCAGTAATTTACATGGAGCGACTGCCTATCTGACCTCCACAACCCAGAAACTGGGTAATACGATACCCCTTGGATAACTGGTTGTCAGACTTTCGGGCTTCTGACGACCCGTAACGACTGTCAAAGATCCAAGAATGACAGCCGGGACCAACGGCTTAACTTTCCGAGGCACAGAGGAATCTCGGTATGTAGAAATGGTCACTCATCCACGGACCAACCCCGGCAAGCGTAGCTTAACCTGACGGATCGACTCGAGCGGCTGTTAGTACTTAGCCACGAGCTCCTCTTCACCATGATGACTAACAAATGTTTTTAGAAAGTTGGGTCTGGTCGAGTGATGAATATAAATGTTGATGGATGAAGAGGAGCGAGAGAGCGAGGATTTTGTGGAGAATGATATGAAAGAGATGGGAGTGAATGATAGCGTGAGGGTTAACAGGGGAGAATGGAAAGAGAAAACGTATTGCGCCAACCCTACGTAATATGGAACAAAAGAAAACGTATTTCGCCAACCCCACGTATTATGGGACAAGGGCACGAAGATGATAATGATAGGTTGGTTGCATTGTAAATATTATTATGGTTTATGGAGTTCATTTCAAAAGTAGTTTGAGATCTGGAACGCAGCCTTTAGATCACCTTACTCACTTGCACTTATATTTTCTCTCTCTCTCTCTTCTTACACCTACCATGTCATGTATTGCTCTGTGCTAAATAAATACTAATTAAATATATTTGAAGCGTTTATTCGAGATACAACAAGTATAAAACGTCAGTTACCATACATAACACCACGCTTATAATCCCCGAAGGGATAGGCAGAGCTGGTGTCCCTATATTACACCCACATTTCGCCAGTTATGTTTAAATCCCATGAAACAGGGGCCGAGCCTATTGCCATCAACCGGGTACAAATCCAGACTCCAAGCTGCTACTGAGAAATCCCTGACGGAAAAGTCGAACAACACTGCCCGACCTGAGAATCGAACCCAGGACCTCTCGCGACTACTAGATCAACGAGGAAGTGTTTACCCTAACCGCTATATTTTTTTAAATTAATATTTAAAAAAATATTTCAGAAATACACAATATACAAACTTTAAAGAACGCTTCATTATGTACACATAGGTAATAGAAGAGGACAAATTCTAAATAAAAAAATAGGCGCAAACTTACTTGCCTTTGCACCTTACTTAATTATCAAAACAAACGAGTCGAAACCGCGGCATGAAGCCAGCTTATTAAGGAAAGTTACCTTGGTACATATGTAAAGAGACATTATAAATATGTCTGGTTGAGCTGCTACCCCCGCTCATTTCCTACTTTGAATTAAGAACAAGGACATAGAGCTAGGAATGTCATGAAGTGGCCTGTCTTGAGACTGGTCCTTTGTTTGTTAGTGTGAGATTTAGAGTGGTAAGTTAGAAAGTAAAATTTACTGTCGACTACACAGTTAAGAGTCTTGCAGAATATCTGTTTATAATCCGGCACTGATGATGAGATTTAATTATGTATTTTTAATTTGACGTAAAAGGTTTTCTTGGTTCAAAATGTCAAGCAAACGTAGTGTGTAAACACTACGATTACTTGACATCTTGACACACGATCTATCGATCGATTGATCAATCTTGATCTTATTTCTCGGACACATATTTTTTTTATAAAAATCAATAAAACTTTAATGTACCCGATAAAACTTAAATAGTACACAGCCTAAACCACCTACACCTGAAGGTGTGATGTTACACAGAATTAAAACGCATGGTTAAACGGTACTTCTCATCATAGAAATAAAATACCATTCAAACATTTCCACTACAGAAAAAAAAGAAAACAACCCATAACTTTCCTTTCCACTCGAAAAGACACGAAAAACTTATTAAAAAAATCCTTACCCAGCATCAAACTGGCGAGCACCGCAAAAAAAAACAAAAACTTAACAAAAACAGCAAAACGACTCGAAGGACCAGATTTCGATCCGTGCACCTATCTAGTATTTTAGACAGTCAACGGACCGGGTAATGGGAGCAACATGTTTCCCTTACCTACCAATTTGTTCCGGCACCTGTGCCCGGTTATCCCATACATGTCGAGCTTAATCTTAAGATTAAACTTTAAGATGTAAACAAAGTTATGTTTACACAAATGTTCTGTTTTGAACTGTTGTGTTTTGTGGTGAGGTTTAGGATTTGGTTTTGAGTGTTGTGTCAAAGGAAGTTATTATAAAATGCTTTGAGAGCGTTTGAGTAAAAGTTTTAATTGCCATCTCAATTTGAGTTAATGGCCGAAATAGGTATTATTTATTATATTGTATAGGTCGTCGATTATGAATGTGTGTCCTGCTTATTCTACCTATGGTGCTCAGACTTGGTTTTTGATCGAGGCTCAGAAGACCAAACTCAACGTTTGCCAAAGAGCAATGGAGCGTAGCATCTAAAAATCAAACTCATCGATCACGTTCGCAACACCATAATACGCTCCAAGACAGGTGTCGCCGATGCTGGCGATAAGTCTGCGAGGCTGAAATGGGACTGAGCGGGTCACACCAATAGAATGCACCCAGACAGATGGGCCAGGATCGTCACATTCTAAGAAACGCTGGCGTGATGAATTGGTCTCGTTCCTAACCGACTGGACGCAGAAGACACAGCATAAAGAATATAGGAAAAATATGGGGGAGGCCTTTACCCAGAAGTGGGAAAACAGGTTAAATTAAAAAAAAATTGGATACTCTATATAATACTATACTTAATTGAATAGAATACTCTATAGAATACTATACTTAATAGAATAGAATACTCCATAGAATACTATACTTTATAGAATAGAATACTCTATAGAATACTATACTTAATAGAATAGAATACTCTACAGAATACTATACTTAAGGTGATATATTGAAAAAAATGGGCTTTTTCTTTATCGTGTAACTTTTGGAATAAGGATTTAACATTTTGGTGTGTGATTTTTAACTATATGATCTAGTATCCTGAAAAAGGAATACACGATACAATGAAATTTTCTCGATACAAAAAAATTGCAAAGGTTCTATCTATTTTTATCTTTTTTGAGTATCATGGCGCAACGCTTATGAGTTATTCAATGGAATTTACTTTAAAACATAGAGAGTAAGAGTTTCGAGTTTTAAGAAAAGCAGTTTTTTTTTAAATAATACTTTTCATTTACAAAAGACGGTATTTCGTTTTGGCACATACGTTGTTTTATTCCGAGCGGACACACATTATCGTCATCTCTTCTTTCGCCTATCAAAAGTATTGTCATCACTCTCGTTTATTCATAGATCAGTCGCCCGATGGGGCTCATCGACGAAGAATCTATGTCATTTTTTTGCAAATCGGTGCGATCAAATTTACGTGATCTAAAGAATTTTGTTTACAGAAAAAGTTAGTACTTCAGCAAGTTAAAGTAATTATTGAATGCAATTAGTGTTGAATAGGTATTTAGACTGTGTGTGTGTATTCTTGTGAGTCATGTGAACAATATAACATTATTATTCTGATATGATTTCGTGGTGACATTTAAATAATTTATAAATACAGGAAGAAATATAAAACCAAAACTGAACATTACCTGCAAGGTTTGGAGTGCACAGGGCTATCAATGAACTCATTTTATAGGAATTCAATAGCAATAAGATGATGATAATAGTGAGTCGAATTCTCCACCTTCACTAAAACATAACTAACACAATCTATTCCCGCCTTGTAAAGTATTATTATGTAAGTATTTTATTTTCTAAGAACATCTGTTTTTATACCTACAACTTATAATAATCTTTTGTCTAAAGAAATAGGCTAAATTATATGATTTGTTTTTAGGTTTGAAATACGTCAACAGTACATCAATATGTCAAGTACTGTCACTACGAATGATAGATCACAAAAAAGATATGGAGTCACATTTGAATTGTGAAAAAAGGAGTCTTTACCCGACTACGGCAAAACCAGAGGAGGGTTATGATTTTAACATGCTATGTATGTATGTATGTAATAGGCTTTCAAATCCAAAATCAAATTCAAATCCGACTAATTAAAAAAAATTAAAAATTAAAAATGTTTTTATTTATGCTTCAGTTTACAAAAAAGGGTTTCGTGTTTGGAGTCTCCTTTTAAGCAAACAATGCCTGTGTTAGGAGACTCCGCTCTTCCATAGTACAGCATAATCTTAATCTTAAAATAAATCCGTAGGTACTTAAAATATCAAATAAAAACAAGTATGTTAGTGAGTGTGTGATTCGAGTGTGAATACTTGTGCGTTGTGTGTCTGTATGTGAGAGTGTCTGTGAGAGTGAATGAGAGAGTGTATGTTAGAGTGTAAGTGTATGTGTGAGTGTATCTGCTACTTAATGTGCTCTAAAAGTGCCTCCGTTTCATCATATGTAAGTGTCTTTATCCAACTGGTTATTGTTTTTTTACATTCATAACTTTTTTTTGTGTATATGTTAATATGTCTGTTTATTTTATTGTATAGTTGAGCAGACCGTTTATTAAATTGTCTACAAGCAAACATGGTTTTAGTTTTTGGAACTTGTGCAACTATGTCGGTCCTCCTTTTCTGTAATAAGTTTGGATCATATGGTAGGGTTAGGTACTAATAGTTCCAGAGATTAACGCGTTCAAACAAACTCTTCAGCTTTATTATTAGTACTAGCTTTCCCTTCTTAATATTAAGTTTATATTAATTATTAATACATAATTATCAACTAATACTATAAATGCGAAAGTGAGTTTATTTCTTTGTTACACTTTCACGCTAAAACGGCTGAACAGATTTAGATGAAATTTGGCACATGGGTAGACCTACGAAAAAAAGGGTCATTTGCACAGGATTTTGTTTTCAAATTGCTTAGATATGCATTACCCCGATGGTACGTGCACATAGCTTTAAAAAGTACCTTAATTATTAATAGTTAGACTAGGAAAATTTCACAAAGATAGCTTAATGAGAAAAAACTTTGTGCTCTAATTTTACCAAAACATCTCTGAAATGAGTTTAGTATTTAAATTGTACACATTGAGACGTGACCTTCGGTACATGTGTTTTATTTTTAATTCTTTTTTTTACTTTCGCTGTTGACATGCGTAGGCCTTCACAACTTGTATTGTCATTACCAAAAGCCATCATAATCTGCCTATAGGCATGGGGCATGGGGTATAGTCTTGTATCTACAGTATCAAGACATCTTTCAGTCATTGATCGCTACGTCAAAAATGTTGTTCACAGGGTCTAAAAATCCAAGTGAAAGTGTAAAGTTTCTTGAAATGCGATATTTTCTAAACTGTTGAGAATATCTCAACTTTAAAAATTTTAAATGTTATGTGACCTGCACCTCCACTTTACCCCATTTGCCTTTGGATCACTATGTTTTAGACAATGTATCTACAAAGTGGATTTTTGAAATGGGGCAATAATGGCAACTACCTTAACCGTTGTTGCTACAGGAAAACGCTTTTAGAAGACTGTCTTTAACTTTTGAGACATTTTGATCTGCATTTACAGATTTTGAAAAAATATTACAGTCAGCAAGAAAATGGGCAGTTTTCACAAAATCTTTTTTTGATGCCAATCGATCCTGTTTCTTTTATGGAACAAAAAAGAAACAGAATCTAGAAACTAGAAAAGTCAGAAATTGCAAAAAACTTTTCCCATACATTTTGTGTGTGGGAATGTCACCCTGTAAACAATAAATATTTTTGCTGATAATTAAATATTTTGTATTATTTGTCTACTCCATAGTTCGCTATATGCAAAATTTCATAGATCGAGATAAATTATCGTTACTTAACACGCACTTTTTTCTTAGATATGTTTCCGTCTTTATCATGCACTTTTAGTATGACAGTTGTGCGACAGTGACAAGAATAATGCTTAGTCAAAGCCCATGCTAAGTAACTAACGTTTTCAAATTCCGGTCACTTATTTCGTTAGTTCCACTTTTTGCTGCTGGTTCAGATACGTTTGTGGCAGCGCGACGATGTGGCGGCCAACCATCGAATAAAGAACCGCCACTCCCCGCGTGCGGGGGCAATAAGCCACGCCCATCAAACTACTCTTTATTTTCAAAATAGGCCCTTAATAGAATACTAGAGTACGCCGTAATTATGTACACCTTAAAAATGCAGAATTTTTACATAGAGTGACACAATGGGCGGTCTTATCGCCAGAAGAGATCTTGTAAAGACAACCTTTGACGTCGTTTGAACACTATCTTACCCAATGGTAAACGATAATTAAAGGTTTCAATCTAAGCAAGCTTGTATTATCTAGGTACAGGTCCAATTAAATTAGCTAACTAAACTTCGTAGACGAGATGATATCGATAAGGGAATGTCTCTAAATAGAAACAAGCTCAAGATTGAAGAGCTTTTTAGTTTGTCGAAGTTAAAAGACAGAAAATTCGTTCATTTGCGGTAAACATGACGCAAATAAAGAAAAAATACACGAAATTAACAAGTTTGGGGAAAATAGGGTTATAAGGTAAGGTTATGAGGTAGGGTAATAAGGTTCAACCCTTCACCTTCTTACCTTTATCAAACTCCCTAGACTGTGGCTTCTTCAGCAGCACAGGTTCGTGGTCCTCTCTCCTCCAAGTGATCTTTGGAGGCGGATGACCCGTCGCCTTACAGGTGAGGGTCGCATTCTCCAACTCTTGGACTGACACGTCACCAGAAGTCTCGTCACTCATGATGTCAGGTGGTACTGTGGACAAAAAATAAGGTTATTTACTTGACAATTTATGTAACAGTTCAGCCTAGTACTGAATTATTTATTTAATGGCTGGAGTATCGTTATCGCAGGCAACAAAATTAAAACTTATTTTTAAAGAAACCGAAAAAGAATTACCATTTTAAAGGCCCTTATGGGTCTAGCTAGCCTTAAGCCTGAATTCCCTAGTCCAACATGAAAACTAAGTTAAGCATTTATATAAACAGCATCGTAACACCTTCCAGACTTAGACATAAAAAATGTACGAAATAACCTAAAACAAAAAGTGTACCATAAAAACGTAGGCACGACTCACCGCAAGGGGCTGGCAATTTTTAACGCGAAAACTTTTTGTACCACTGCCGGGGGTGAACCACGGCGAAGAGGGATGAAGAGGGGTGAGAAAAGGTGAAGAGGGGTGAAAAAAAGGTGAATTTTCACAATATTGTTGTGATTTATCGTACCGCGCACGTTGTAGAAAACTTTTCGGTACTTTAACCGTTTTCGTTCGACGCCAACGATTTGCATTCAACTGAGACTTGAATTTTGTTAAGTTTTGCTTTATTTATGATTCTGAAATCTTTGTTAATGTCGTAAATTCGTTTGTTAAGGTTTTGTTCTGGAACTGAATAAGTTATTGCGGGTGTTTTGATTGTTTTTACTTGGAGTGGGGGTGGAGACGTTATTATTTTATGTATTCACAAGAGTTAAAAACTATTGGAAAATCGAGGATGTTTTGAGATTAGTACTTGCAATTATTATAGAATTTAAAGTAAAATTCTAGCATAGTTTACTAAATCAAATAACGAAATAAAAAGTAAAACTTAAATAAACAGGTCAAGACTAGGCTTCTTATTCTCATTCAAATCTTATTACAAGTGCTTTGAGCAACTTAAAAATACTTCACTCAAAAATTAAAATGTTAAAAATAAATCGGATTTTCTTTTTGATACATTTATCAAAAAGTAAACCTGTCTGCCTTTTAAATTTTTGATATATAACGCTAATTAGTAACTGGCCATATAAATTACTAAAACGTGCAAAATGTCAAGATTTGGTCACGCCATCCTAAATTAGGTCAGATTGATTAATGAAAAATATATTGGCTGAAGTTTCTTTTCCACTTTTTTGTAATTAAAAATAAGAAGCGGTTTTTAAGGAACTAATTAACGAGGGCTATGAATTATTCGTGTTATCTGAGGTTTGAATTAATAAAATACGTCATTCGTTTTTAAAAATGGGTCGAGTTAGGACCACTTTAGTTTTCTTGAATTGCAAAGTGCTACTTAGACTTTCTTAAATTTATGTTCTGTATGCAAATATATTTAATAGCGTTTATTCTGAAAGTAAGCAACATCGCAAATGGATGTCAAATATTTCGCTGTTTTGATTATTTTGGCAATATTACTGTATGAAAATAAGAAATGTGGCTAATTAGCGAACTAGAATATTAATAATGAATTGCAATTATAAAACTGAATTTGATGTTGTAACCGTTTTAGGTGTAAAAAAAAGGTATTTGGAAAGTTTCCAAATACTTTTTTTTACATCTAAAACTAAATGTTACGATATTAAAACCAATATTTTAGTTCCCTAGCTAACCATATTTCTTAATTCCATACAGTAATATTGCCAAATTAATCAAAACAGGTAAATATTTGACAGCTATTTACGACGTTGCCAACTTTTATGATGAACCCTCTTAACGGCAGCAAAGATGTAACAGCATACCTTTTGCAGTGTCTGGTTTTGGTATAGGGTCAAAAGTCGGTCAAAGGTCATCATAGGACAGTATACCTGTTTGTAAACAAAATATTAATAACTATATCTCCAAATAAATACATCACTAATCGTAGTGAAATTGTTGACTATGGAATCGCAAGGAACCAATCTATGAAAAACATAATCTAGGCCCAATTTTCGTACAGACATCACAAAATAAAAATAATAATAAAAATACAACAACAATAACTTTATTTCTAATAGTGTTTTTATTTGCAGCCTAGATATTCTATTTAAGGAAAAAAGAATCGATTACTCGTATACAGGGTGTTTGGCAGAACGTTGAACGTACGAAAATGGTGGATAGGTGGGGTCATCTGCTACTTACTCAGCCCTAATTTATTCGGCCCTGGCCCCCTGGTTTTTTTTTTAAATGAAAGTTGAAATTAAGATTTAAGTATTTTTTACATCTTTTTTTTTTTTTTGAGGTTTGAGGACTCATAACTTTTTTTCTAGCTAACATCTGAATAAAGCAATAATTTTATAAAAATCTGCCAACATTAAAGATTAAAAAAAAATACAAAAATATTGCCCGTTTGAACCATTTTTAATAAAAATTACACTTAAAAGTTAAGAAAGTGGTGAAACTAGAAGAAAGCAAAAAAAATTTTTTTTTAAATATCCAGTGGGCTAGGTCTAAATAAATTAGGGCTGAGTAAGTAGCAGATGACCCCACCTATCCACCATTTTCGTTATGTTCAACGTTCTGCCAAACACCCTGTATATCGCCGTCGTCGTACTGACTGTGTCGGTTCGATAAGCTACGTTTATGCATGCTGCACTATTTTTAAACCCTTCGCATTAATATTGTAAAGGCATCAGGCTAGCATGAACGCAAATCGTACGAAACAATAATATTTAGTGTATTTTACTTTATTTTTTGAATTTTTACGGCTATAATCATCAGTAGACTGTAGTAGGCTATTTAATCTCTCTCTCTCTATCTATTTAACGCATTCAAGGACACTGAACGAGACGAAGTTTTATTGTTATAACGCTCGTGGGCGTTTAGTGTCCCTCAAAGTATTAAAATCGGCTTAAAGTTAGTCGTAATTTCATAATAAACATTGATTTACATACAAACTGAATGATATTTTGTAAAATATCACATATGTAAATTATTGATATTATTTAGCACTGTCATTGTTTTGTGTGGTAAAACTTTATCCATTTGATACTTCTAGGCAAATAATGACAAATTCTTTGGCCACTTAGCACTGTCAAGCCTCCGCTCCGATACACAATTCTGTTAAAATCCAAGTTTTGGAGTAAGCTGCATAGCATGTATAGGTTTAAAATTGATGTTTTAATCAAACGTAAGTAAGGTGTGTTCTAAAAGTATCTAATTAAAAAGTCAGTCAGGTTACAACAATGATTATTTTATGAAATTGAAAAATCTTCGAATAAAAATAAACCGCAATTTTCGATATGGAAAACTTTCTTAAGATGATTTAAATTTAGAATATCGGAATAATCAAATGAAAGTACTCAATTTGGAAATGGAACTACAAATTGGCATAAGCAGGTGCGTTTGATGATCTATATGTTTACACTTTTAAGAAGACCGACTTCCAAAAAGGAGGAGGTTATAATATATTATGTTCGTAGCGTATGCATGTTTTTTTATTTACCTATGTCCACCGACTTCTCCGCCAATTGTGGACCGATTTTGAAAATTCTTTTTGGTCTCTCGAGGTGGTCCCATATAAATTTAATTAACTTTGCTTGAACAGTTTTTGAATTAGCTTCAATAACACGTATGTATTTTTCCTAATTAATATGTGGATGATATAATAAGTTCCTGACACTGTTATTTACATAGCAGGTAGTGGTATTCGAATTTGTGTGGGGTAGATACCACAACTAAAAAGTAAACAGTAAAAACTTTTTACAAAAAAAAAAACAACCAACTTCATTTCGGAAGTAGGTGGTAAAAAAAACTAAACCAAAGACACTGACTTCAGAAATTAAAGTTATTTTCATTCACTTTGTAGTGTTTTTTTTGGAAGTCGGTTGTTTTTTTTTTATAAAATGTTTTTATCGGATAATTTTGGAACTGACTATAAGTACCCAAAAGCCGCACATGTAACATACTTTGATACAAATCAAACCTACATAGACTAGACATGAAACGTAATAAATAATTGGCTGATTACGTTTTCAAATTACAGCCCCACGCATATATTTACTGAGCTATTATCTATTTAGGCCACCCTTCAAGGCTGTTGAAACTTTCAAACCTCTGTTATTTATTAGGTAAGCTAGTTTTAGACAGACTTATCAAATTAAATCTACTTTTTAAAGTATCTAACTAGTAATATTTAATTAGTTGAAGTAAATTAAAAAAAAAAAATGTTTTTCATTATAAAATCTCAATTTTCGTCGATGATATATTAATTGCAATTTAATTACTTTAAAAACATTGATATTTTTGCCGCCATTGTTAGAAAAAGATGTGCATCCCTTTTTTTTTGGGTGGGAATTTATCAAATAACTTCTCCCGCTCTGGGTGGAGTGGGAGGGCGTGTCAGACTCTTACTGACTAAAACCCACCCGTGTTCCTTAGGTTGCCCTGTTGCCGGGGGCCACGATTTCCCTTTCGGCCTTATTCGTAACCCTTATTCGTAAAATAAGGATAAGGCCGAAAGGAACATCGTGTCCCTTTCGGCCTTATTCGCAGCCCCGGCAGGCATTGGCCCTAGCGGACCCCGTCAATTCTGCTGATATCTCTTTAAGGCGCGCGTGGAACACAACGCGTCGTCGACCCGGAGCCTGGTCCTTATCGGACGGCGAGCTACCCATTGCTTGCGTGAAGGCGCGAAACTTGATGTCACTTGTTCGCGGCAGCACCAACAGTATTCTCAGTGTGTTCTCAGATCGGTGGGATGCCCCGATGTTGCGGAAGTGGATGCAGCTCTACGCTGAATTTTAATTTTATGTTATAATCTGTGTTCGGACCTACTAACACTAGATGTTAAGTAAAATTGTTACTAACCCTATGGACTCTATAATATATTTATTTATTTATAAAAACATAAAATAAATATTCTATTAAATATTCTATTCTATTCTATTATTTTATTCAAACAATAATTGTTGGAAAAAGTGGTGAGTTATAAAGTTGAAATCTAAACACAGATGAATGTGGTACCAGTTCTCTTTAGTGAGTCATTGCTTAAGAATTTCACAGACTGTAAGTACACCCTACTTTTGGCAGTTGTGTTTAAGTCACATTTTATATGGGGTAGGCCTATTGCCACTAATTAGTGGTAACGTTCCTCCGAGCTGCTACTGAAAGATGCGTAGTGAAAAAAAACATTGGCACTCCGGGAGTGCCAACAGAAGTGAAAACTTGAATAAGATCGCCTTGGTGGAAGAAAAATACTTGTATAGAACATTGGTCCGTAACCTTATCTAAATAAAGAGCACAATCGCGTTTACAAAAAAAAAAAACTTCCAATACCTACCTTTCAAGTAAAATGCTTGCATAGAACATTGATCCGTAACTTAATATAAATAAAGCGCATAATCGCGTTTACAAAAATGAGGTGTTGGTAACGGTGTCGCAAATTCAATTGTTTTTCCCCATCTCAAAAATGCCCAACGCGCCTAAAGAAATTTTCACTTCAAAAATCTTTAAAACTTTTTTTAACATTCACTGACGAAACTAACAAGTTTTTCACATAAACGTCGTTTAAAACAGTGTTCAAAATGTTTCAACATTGTAAAGGAATAGAGGCTAACGTGTATTTGCGACGGCCAATCAAAATCCGACAGGGGCGATCAACGTTTGATCAATGATCCGTGGTTTAAAATTTTATTTTGTGTCACTGTAAGGTGGCCAGACTTTATATGACACATGGGACATTTTAAAAATATACAGGGTCAAATTTAATTTTCTAGCGAAACTCTGCAGACGTAATGGGTATTAAACGACAAAAAAAAAATGATTTGATGATTTTTTTGGGGTCAATGAAATTAAATGAAATTGTTTATTGTGTAAATAGGAATCGGAATCTTTTAACACTTCATTAAAAAAATGAATTCGGCGTTTCTTATCTAACTACTCTGAGAAGAAAGGCCGAAGCTAACTCAGACGTCACAGTCTCTTTTAAAGTCCAGAAATAATCTTGGTCAGGTCATGTGAGGACCATGTGGATTAGTGTCTGAAATGGCTTTTTGAGGAAAGAACCACACAGATTTGAGTGGACCGGTCCAGTCAGTGCAAGCATTTGTCAGTAATCGTGAAATTAAATGACCACTAGTGTGTTGTTACCTGAAATACAAGTTGTTTTATCGTGTTTAGATATCGATACCAATCACGTCTATTCTGTGAAGTTTACACAAAAAAACGGAGTTTTTAATTTGATATTTCAACTAGGTACAATGACGCAAAAAAATAACATCAAATTAATATTTTTTTGCTTTATCATATTTAGATATCCATCACGTCTGCAGTTACCCTAGCTAATTTAATTTGACCCTGTATATTTAGAAATACTTCTATTTAGTATAAAACAAAGTTACTTCTCGCCGCTTAGATCTTCTTAACTGTGCAATGGATTTTTATGCGATTTTCACCGTCATTTAGTGCATTTATTTTACAAGGTTTATGTGTATATAATATAATAATATTAAACTTACAATTTACATAAAATAACTAAATCTCGATGTTTTATCAAGTCGTAAAACCTTACGAAACTGGGGTGGGTTGCTAGTAAATGAATGATAAAAATATTAAATGTTACATAGATTTAATATTTTTACAGAATTAGCACAGAAATCTTGAATTGACATGTCACTACATTGCACCCGTTCGAAGAAGGGGCGGGTCGCTACTTAGGATATAAAAGAAAAGTAACTTTATTCGTCTCAGAAACACTCATCATCTGTTACGACGCCTCATTGAGGTGGATAACAATTAAAATTCTATTGTGTCTCGTTAATAAAAAAAGAAGATAATTACTCGAGCGCAAGAAAAAATAGAGCAAATTTTGCCACCATCTTAAAACTCCTTATCAACTTTGGTGGACTTTTACCAGTCCCAATCCCAAAACCAACACATGGTAACCCTACACTCGCTTGCCAAAATGTTGTATCCCTGAGTGCAAAAACTGGTCGATCAATCATTACGGATTTAACTGTATAGACTACGGAATTAAAACTTCATTGATATTGGACAGGACGGGAAAATCTTTTAACTACAATTAATTATAAAACTCTCGTCTATTTTAGGCCCGTCTGCACTTTTATTTAGAGGGCCAAGCACGAACGTGCGACTTAAACGTAACGTAAGTCCGAACGATTTTTAAATTGAAAATATAACTATCCTATAACAGTTTGATTTAAATATTTGCATCAATCACAATTATTAGTATCATCTATAGGTAGAATCAGCCTCAAAAAGATGTATAATTCGACAATAATTCATTTGATTGTCTACAATTTGTATTCCATAATATTGTGTAGCTACAATTAAGTCCCATTATGTTATAATTATGTTTTGTGCATACATTATGTATACATCTTTTAATAGCTGACATTATGAATAAAGGAGTATCTTCAATTATAAAACCGTTCGAATTTATTTATTTTTTCGGCCCCGACCCACCGAGTCGCATCCCATCGCCCGCGCTATTACTTCGTTGGTGCTTAGCGTTGTTTCTGACTTTTTTCTTTTATCTCGGCTCCTAAAGATCGTAGCGTGATGTTATATAGCCTATAACCTTCCTCGAGAATTCGGCTATCCATTGCAAAAATATTTTTTCAAATCCGCCTGCTAGTTCTGGAGATTCCTCCCTACATACAAACTTACAAACAAGCAAACTAACAAACAAATTTTACTTCTTTAAAATATTAAATTATAAGTATATTTAGATAGGTATAGGTAGTATAGATACTTACACGTCTAATGCAAACAAAAAAAAATGTATATAAATACATAAAGCTTAAATATGTACGTTAGAAACGTTTCGCCAAGGGTTCGTATTAGGTCCACTGGTGTATTTTGGACCCGTGTGCACTTTAGATATATGTTTAATATTTGATATGTATATGACAAGACTTAAATGGGTTTAATAGAGAGAATTGATAAAGTTTATTTTAGTATTCAGTAACGGGTTTTTTCGAATCGGGATTATTGAAAATGTTGAAAATGTCAATTGACTTTTGTTAAATTGAATAGCTTGTGATGAAACTGTTTACTACGACTATATAGTTGTTTTAAATAAATTAAAATACTCTTATAAAATACCATTGACATTTTTGCGTACAACAATCTTAAGAAGTTTTAAGACATTTTCAAATTAAATTACTTTCGTTTTTATTAAACCTTTGGCAGGACAGAAGAGCTTTTAATATAGTTAAAAGTCAACACTAAACAGGCCAACTAATACTCTGACACTTTGACAGCTACAAAACTAAGGACATTACAAATAAAAACGTACAAAAACGATTCGAACGGCCCGAAGTGGCTCCAATATGGAACAAGTTGGAAATTGGAAACACTGGCGACTTCCGTCTGAGTCATGCAAAACGGAGGTGCGAATAAAAGTAAATTGGTAAACTTTAAGTATACGGTGGCCAGTACAAGTAGTGTTGGGAATTGGACCTCGAGAGCGACTCGGACGAGAGAGTTTGTGTTTAGAATATTATTTTGTTTTATATTTCTTGGTGGTTCGAACGGTGGCTGACCACAGTTGACAACTAAATTACACTTGACAAATGTTTTTTTTTTTGCTTCAATTCAGATCATTGAAAAAGAAAATAATTGTCCTAATGTAACTAATTGTTTTTTTGAAGTGAAAACTTCTTTAGGCGCGTTGGGCATTTTTGAGATGGGATAAAACAATTGAACTCGCGACACCAACACCTTATTTTTACTAACGCGATTGTGCTCTTTATTTATATTACGTTACGGATCAATGATTTATGCAAGCATTTTTACTTTAAAAGATTTGGATATCTTTTTTTTTGTAAACGCGTTTGTGCTATTTATTTAGATAAGGTTACGGCCCAATGTTCTATGCAAGTATTTTTCTTCCATCATGGCGATCTTGTTCAAGTTTTCACTTCTGTCGGCACTCCCGGAATACCACTGTTTTTTTCTTTGCGTCATGTTTACCTCAAATAAACGTATTTTCTTTTTTTTTCTTTTGGTTCTAATTTGTCATTATTATTATTTAACATTTATTTTAGACAAGGTCCATATTCTTGTTAGTAACAATATACTTAAAAATACTAATGTTAGTATAAATACACAAAACACACACAAAAACACACATATATATCACAAAACACATTAAACTGCGACATTAAGCCGCATCCACCTTGGAAACATGGGGGACTCCCCCCGATCTGCAAATACATCCAGTATAGAGTTGGAACTACCACGAACGCGAGTGAGCAGGGAGGCACATCTTTTCCTTATGACAGCGGCAAATCCATCAACCCGCGCCTCAGCAAACATCCCTGACGCATTGCAACGCCATGGCAGCCCCAACAGTACCCTGAGTGCATTGTTGTATTGGACACGCAGGTCGCTGTATGCCCGCTGTGAATAACTGACCCACAGGCTGCAGGTAAACAAAGATTGGCAATATGCTTTAAAAACCGTGATCTTAACCGCATTCGTACACCGTGCAAACCTGCGGGCCAGCATGTTACACCGGACAGCCAGCGACCTGCGTTCCCTTTCTATGTCCACTAACATAACATATAATTAAAATAACAATAATATTTATAAGGTTAAATCATCATCCGCCTAGCCTTTTCCCAACTATGTTAGAGTCGGGCGCCAGTCTTACCGGATGCAACCGTACTTCGAGCTCTATTCGGGTGAAAATAGAGAAAACGAATATTCCCAGATATGAGACCTAGCTAGATCGATTCTTCGCCCCTATAAACCCCTCTAATGCAACTTTCATCGAAATCGTTAGAGCCGTTTCCGAAAACGTGATTACAAATATATAAATATTGCTAATTTAATAGTATAGGATTACTGTTTCATTCATAAAAATATTTAACAGTGTTAAAAGTATGAAAAAAAACTAGTTCTACTCAATATACTCAATATCTTTATTGTTTTACCATAATGTGTACTTAGGTGGTAATTTCTATGCAAGGAGGGCTTTGTTTTGCGTCCGATATTAAATCGTCAGAAGTGCAGTTAATAAACAACAGTTTGTATTACGTGAGTTGTTTCCTAAAATTAAACAAACTTCTCATGAATCTTTAATTAAACTACGTATCTCAATGTCTTGTAAAATGGAAACGTGAATAAAGCAAACTACTAAACTTTAAGTACACTGCAGCCATACAGTTAATAGTGTTGGGAAACAACAGGTGATTCGGCTTTATATAATCGATCGATTTTATTTTCAACAGCAACTTTTTGCTAGATTCGTTGATTTAAAATGTTACGGAAGAATGTACATAGGTAATTAAGTTAAGTAGGAAGTAATTATTGTAACGGTTTTTTGTTTTTTTACTGTCGTTGTATGTATAATTTAACTATTTTAGTCATTCAATTTGTATCAGGTTGGTATTAGGAATAATAAATAATTCATCTTTGATTTTGGTAATTCTTACAATAAAAGCTGCGTGGAAATGAATTGAACAAATATAAAATAAATTAGATATTGCGTGTCGTATATTACGGTTAGTCGATTATGTACTTGATTTTAGAGAATATTGTATAATCGCTTTAAAAAATTTAAAATATTGCGGAAGAATTTACATAATTAAGTAGGAAGTAATTATTGTAACGGTTTTTTTACTGTCGTTGTATGTATAATTTAGCTATTTTGGTCATTTACTTTGTATAAGGATGGTATTAGGAATAATTAATAAATCTTCTTTGACTTTGGTAATTCTTCCAACAAAAGCTGCCTAGAAATGAATTGAAAAACTCAAAACTCAAATCATTTATTTCAATTAAACCATTTACAGGCACTTTTGAATTGTCAAGGAATCGGTCAGTCAGAAATAGGTATGAAGCTAGTTGCCCATTCCAAAGCGTAGTAGGTACCTATGGAGAAGAAGGGGCAAGAAACTCCACGGACACTCTTTTAAATAAAAAATTGTTACAAAATATTGGTTACATCATTCATGTTGAAATTATACATGTGAGAACGATGTAGAAAGACGTGCACGTTAGAAGCGTCCGTAATAAAAAGATAAAAAAGAACAATTCAAAAAATTTAAAATAAGCCCTGGCAGCTAAGAGTAAACATAAAATGATATTATATGTAATATATTACGGTTAATCGATTATGTGCTTGATTTTAGAGAAAATTGTTTAATCGATAAAAAAACCACAATAATTTTATAGTTCTCAAGCTTAGTTTCATCAGAGGAAATATAAAAATAAACCAACCTAATGGGCAATTCTCTCTTTACCACAAGTTTGCGACAACTTGTCCAGTCACTCGACTGTAACAAATTGATGTCCCATCACTACATCAAAGAAACTTTTCCTTTGTGTAAACATGTTAACATAGCAGCTTCAGTAATATTTGTAATATCTGATTTTTATTAAGAACATGAAATATTTTCTTTCTTTTTCGTATGGTTAGTGAGAAAAAGATTTTTCATGCCACCCATGGGCCTCTGACTTGGCTTCACATGCCGTCGAGAAATATCTCTCAGGCATGCCGGTTTCCTCACGATGTTTTCCTTCACCGTTTTTGAAGCAAGTGATAATTATACAATACGCACATGAATCCGAAAAGTCAGAGGTGCGTGCTTTGGGTTCAAACTCGAGACCTATAACTTGGCAGTCTGACGGTCACACCTAGGCATCACTGCTGTTAAACAGTTATTCCTGTAGAGTAAAATAATTAAGTCGTACACAGATTTAGTGGTTTATTTATAAATGTTGCTTAAAGTCAACAGACGTTTAAACATATAAATGTATGGTTGTAAAGCAACGTTAATAAATAAAGTTGTTAATGTCAATGTTTCCAAACCGTAGAGTGTTCTACGAATGTCCAAACCGGATATCTTTATCCAAAAATGATCTTCTTCTGCCTCGTTGGTCTAGTGGTCGCAAGCGCTACTACTGAGCATAAGGTCCTGGGTTCGATTCCCGGGTCGGGCAAAGTGTTATTGGGTTTTTCTATCTGAAATTTCTCAGTAGCAGCTCGGAGTCTGGATTTGTGCCCGATTGATGGCAATAGGCTCGCCCCCTATTACATGGGACTTAAACATAACTGGCGAAATGTGGGTGTACCTGCTACAGGGACACCTCTGCCCAACCCTTCGGGGAAACAAGGCGTGGTGTTATTATGTTATGATCTTCTTCTTTTCGTGTCAATGGTACTCTTTTTTATATATTATTTTATATTATATGAGTCCAGTAGGTGGCCACGTTGATTGCGGCATCAGTGGCATTCTTTATGTCATCCGAGGAGCAAGTGAACGGGCACCTAGGACACTCCAGCAAGTGGGGCATGGTCTGATCAGAAGCACCGCACTCGCACTGGGTGTTGGGTGGTTTAGTGATCCCCCACTTCGACAAATTGTGTCTGCAGTGGTCTACGTACGCGGGTACTACGGGTACGCAATCGATTGAGGGCTTTCCATATAGGCCATTGCAGATCACGCCAAAAATGTTTTGAAAGGACTAATAAATGATAATATCATTTCATTCAATTTGTTATTATACTACATGTAAAAAAAAAACTCTGTCCAATCCGTGAGGGTGTTGTTAGGTATCATACTGAGAGTCTATTAATGTGTAAATATTCAGAAAAAAAAAAAAATCGCCTCTTTTTTTCAATGGCGAACTTTACCGGGTTATTATTACATGGGGCGCGGGCGGCCGTCGTTTAGCGGGTATCTACTAGTCATAACTTATGACCCCTGTTGAAAATTTGCGCATTTTTGATGAATTTGCGGTAATTTTGGTACAAAAAATGTGATTTTTAAATAGCGATACCTTTTTATTTTCAATAATAATTCAATTTTTCATTACATTTTGGTAATGTTATTGCAATAGGTACCTATGAGCCCCTTTCAGATCGGACAAGGTTTTTTTACATATTGTATGTACCTATTGTATGATGTGTAGTTGAATCTTCGAGAAATAAATCGGTATACAGTTGGAGTGCAATAATCTCAATTTACGTAGTTCGTAACGTTTCAATGGCAATATCTTCCAAAGTAACAGGGGACGAGCCTATTGCCATCAACCGGGCACAAATCCCTCCGGGCTGCTACTGAGAAATTCCAGGTAGAAAAACCCAATATCACTTTGTCCAATCCGGGAATCGAACCCAGGACCTCATGCTCAGCAGTAGCACTTGCGATCACTAGACCAACGAA
The DNA here is from genome assembly GCA_963680765.1 of Agrochola lychnidis. Taxonomy (NCBI): domain Eukaryota; kingdom Metazoa; phylum Arthropoda; class Insecta; order Lepidoptera; family Noctuidae; genus Agrochola; species Agrochola lychnidis. Next base: position 6,271,450 of record OY796864.1, read on the forward strand.
GCAGTCACATTACATGGGACTTAAACATAACTGGCGAAATTTTGGTGTGCCTACTACAGGTACACCTCTGCCCAACCCTTCGAGGAAACAAGGCGTGATGTTATTTTATGTTATCTTCCAAAGTCGCATTAAAAAGATGAAGCATAATACACTAAAGGATCTCGGGAATGGTACGACTCCATACAAAAAAGTTACCATCGATTCCATACCCAATGAAGAGCCCATCAAATTGGGTGTAAAATTTGGTCCCTCCACCTCAACAAAACTAAACAAACATAAACTGGGCTTTATAAAACTCCTCTTTATCTAATACCAACGAAGTTTACCCTCCATCAAACGAAGAAAACATTCGATTTTCATCGCATACAAGTTCAGATAGAAAGCAATCTTAAAGTTTTCACACTATTATGTTTCTATATATCATAGTTACGTCTGTGTCGCCACTTGAGACCTCACAGATGGAGTTCAGCACAAACTTTATTTATATCAAGTTCCTCGGGAAATGTTTAATGTTGAATTTTTATTTCTTCCCCTTTGAGAGGCGCGTTTTACTTAAGAATTTTTCATTTTAAAATGCAATATGTGCCGGTTGTTTGATGTGCCATTTAGGATATTACTATGTATGTGTGGCGCTGTTTGATGTTTTCTCTCGGTTCCGTAAATGGACTTGTTAGTAGGTAATTTTTTTGGTCTCTCGAGTGCTTGTAAATAACTTAAGAATTCAAAGTGCTTCTTACTTTAAACATTTGAAGTGTGTATGTGCAGTTTTAATTAAAACATCTGTGATTTCAATCAGGCTAATGTGGCTGGAGGCCTTAATTTAATAAGGCATCCGCAGGATAGCCCGGTTAAGCACCCGACTACCTCGTCGGTTAACCTGCGATATGCCATTCACACAATTAAAAAAAACTAGTGTTTTAAGAACGCGGCGACGCATGACTTGTCCATACAAACGTAATGTCCAAATCATTTGCAATTTGGACATATTTCCACCATATTATGTTGTTATTCGGATTTAGACAGTGTTTATCTAGGCACCTACATCTTTTTTTTTCCAAAAAGCTTTTCTAAAATGAAGTTTAAACGAATTTAACTTCGCACATTTTTACAGCGTAAATGACATGTCTTCATGTTGTTTTTTCTGTATTATAAACAACAACATTTATAATATTGTTTCTGCAGAAGCATAGCTTATATTATCAAGTTACAAATTATCGAAAAAAAAATGGATAAATATTAAGTTTTCATTCATCATTTTTGGTATTACGGAACACATCCAAATTTATCATAAATTTTCGAAAGCTAGTAGTGCTATCGCGTCAAGCAATAATTGTCAATGTGTGCGTGGTAGCATTGCTCACTGTAAGTGTAAGTCGCTCCGACTGGCACTCACACTAGCGCAACGTGCTTGGAATTGAATTTTGCTAACATCTCCATTTGTAGTTGCGAGCCGTGTTCGCAGGCCTCTTAATAGGAAAACACTGATTACACTCATAATTTTGCAACTGCATCTACTTACATGTACCATGTGGCAATCATCAGATTGTAACAGTTTATTTAATTAGATATGATTTTCTATTATTAAAGTCACCTTGCATGAAATCTCCCGCTAAACTAATCAGCACAAATATTACCTATGTAGGCATGGTCAATTTCAATGACCAGACAAAAAAACAATAAGCTAAGACAACGCTAGACTTATAATCGTCACGGTGAAGCAAACAAAGCCATTATTCAGTAATTTACATACCAAGTATACACGTATCTTGGCAGTTTAAGACAGAGGCATTCACAAAGGTAACAAGATGTCAATAGCAGTACTCTGCTTTAGTTTACAGCTGCAAGACGAGATGGAACATAAATTTTTGTTATTTCGACCGACCGTCCACATCGTGTGGAATCGGCTGGTTCTTCATTACTATACCGTGTGATTTGAAATCCTTGGGTTTTAAAATCACGCAGTGTATTAATGAAGACACTGCGGCCTGTTTAGTAAAACCGACAGGCGTTAGGCGGCAATCCGACAAATTGTGAGTTTCTTTCATAATGTTCTCTTTTGTGTCAATTTTGGCAAAAATTTGCCGAGGACAATATCGAGGCAATTCAGCTGCTAGACTAAACAAATATAATGTGAAGACTAAAACGAAAAAAACCTTTTGAGTTAGTGTAATGTAAAAAGTGTGGAAATAATAGTGACAATGACAGACATATAACACATGAACAAAGTGTTTATACTAAAATATCAGACTAAGAAAGTGGAATAGACTTTTGTAAACTGCAATCAATACTATTCTTATTCTAAAATAATAATTTCGTAAAAATTAAGTTTACTTATCTTATGGGTTAGATTGTAATTAATTATTAAGAACCAGTAACCTAATTGCGTAACTTATTTTCGTAAACAATTTTGCTTAATTTGTTTCATTTTGACAGTTCAACAACATTCATTGCGTTATTTACGTTGTTGAGCAGATTTTTTTTCCAACTTATGAAGCAGTGGATTAGCAATCTGTTTCAAATCGAAACAGATTGTGTTGTATTACACAATTATGGCACTGCGGTTCTTTATAACTAAGGATAAAAAAATCAAAAAACAGTTTTATTAAATAGGGCCCAGATTGACGACTTTTTCTCAATAGTTGGACGTTACAAGCCGCACAGATAAAGAATTTTATTATCTGCTTAGACATGCATGGTTCAATCAACGGCGACGGTGATCTCTTGCGTCCGGCCCTGATTCGGGCCATGGTACGGAGCGAGAGGAGATGGGAGGCCGTCACTTCCTTCTGCGAAGCAGTAATGCTCGCGAAGGAGGAGGCGGAATGCGTGAGGGAGAGGCAAATTTCGCGCCCTCACGCCACTAACCACCGCAGGAGGAGACGCCCGGGGCGGGAATCGCGAGCCGATTTCCGGCCACCGTAGGCGCGGGCTTGCGGACAGTGAGCAATGAGTAGCTCGCCGCCCGATAAGGACTAGGCCCGGGTCGACGGCGCGTTATGTTCCACGCGCGCCTCAAAGAGATATCAGCAGAATGGACGGGATCTGCTAGGGCCGATGCCTGCCGGGGTTGCGAATAAGGCCGAAAGGGAAATCGTGGCCCCCGGCAACATGGCAACTGAAGGAACACGGGTGGGTTTTAGTCAGTAAGAGTCTGTTACGCCCTCCCGCTCCACCCAGAGCGGGAGAAGTTATTTGATAATTTCCCACCTAATAAAAAAAAGATTTTATTACTTACTTTTTATTCGTACATACTTTATTGTACACCAGAAAAATACATTACAAAAAATAAAAACATTACAAAACATACAATGGACGGCCTTATCGATTTAGGTTTTCTGTAGCTTCAAGTTTGTTAAGACTTGCTCAATCACGCATAAATGGGTGAACAGATACTAATGCTTGGCATACGATACGTATACGAAAAATATTATTTTCTTCCAGTCTGTGACGATATCCACTCTACATATTCCCAGTAAAATAATATCCGTTCCCCATATTGACTTCTTCTTATGTTTTCTTTGACTCCAAGATCAGCAATGCGACATTTTAAGTTCCGAGATTGTGTTCGTGCGATAAGTTTTAACAAGTTTCCAACTTATCCATTGCTTTCAATAAATTCGTTGAACTCTATAGAAAAATACTTTTCTGTAATTATTTTTGTTGCGGTGAGAAAATGTGATTGTATTGATTCTGTTTTTCAGGTGAGTAAACTAAGTTATGATTATTTACATGGTACACATAGGAATTTTATCCTAAGAAGAACTTGTAAAGACTATGTGGGTCACTCCTTTTTGTTTTGTTTTTAATTTTTTCTCAGTTAGTTCTAATCATGGTCTGACAGTTTGAGTAATTTAAGTGGCCTACCCAAATATCCTTTTTTTGGTATTGTTCATCGAATCGTTGAGCTCCTTAAATTCTGAGTTGAGCTTCACGATAACTGACAAATGTGTGCACTGACTGGACAGGCCCTCTCAATCTGTGTGGTGCTATCCACAAAAGACCGCTTCAGACACCAATCCACATGGCCTTTACATGATCTGACCAAGATTATGTCTGGACTTTAAAAGAGACTGAGACCTCTGAGTTTGTTTCGGCCTTTCTTCTCAGAGTAGTCAGATAGGAAGCGCCGACCTCATCTAGTTTTAAAATATGATTGACGTGTAAAAGTGTTTGTACAAACCTACTTACAGAAATAAAATCATTTATCATTTAAGATTGTATGGAGTGTAAATGCCGTAAAATATATATTTGAAAGTAGGTACTTTTACCCAAAACATCCCGCTACAAAGAACAAATTATTCTTCATTAATAGTAAACATTCTATAAAATAGAGAAAGTCTGAAGAGCGCCAGAGCCCAGACTTATTGTCATTTCTAGAATAAAATCAAGTCTGGACTAAAAATAGCCTATTTTCTTTGATCCCGACATCAAAGCTAGAAACCATGTCTCATCAACAACAAAGCAATTATTTGTATATAAAATAATTGCGCGAAATAAAATAATTGCCTTTTCGTACACCAAAATAAGAAAATATATACAAATAAATAAAATTGAAGTGTCTGTTTGTACACAGCACACACAACAGATTTTTACTAAATGCATACGAAAGTATGCTGCGGCTTATAACAATCTATTTTATTAACCGACTTCTAAAAGGAGGAGTTTATCAATTCGGATGTTTATATTTTTTTTAATGTATGTTCGGGCATAACTCCGTCATTTATAAATGGATTTGCAAAATTCTTTTTTTGTTTGAAAGGATATGATCTCGATATGGTCCCATTATCATCTGGTTAGGATCTGATGATGGGATCCTGGAGAAATCGAGGAAACTCTTCAAATATTATAGGCACAACTATAGCTATTTGGGTATTTTTTATAGTACCTCGTGCAGTTGCTCTCGGAAAGCACTATTTGGTGAAGTGGAACTGATAATAAAGACCACAGATGGTCATCGGGACTATTCAGTAATAAGTATTGAACGGGTTGCGATTCGAATACTTTAATATGTGTTAAGCAATTTATGCTCGTCACAATGCATATGGATAAGTGAAGCTGATGGTGAAGTACCAGGAGAACTCCTTAACGATTAACGTCCCTGCATCGGGAAAAGCAATATTATGTAAAAGGTGATGAGCAGTTGGCATTAGGCTAATGTAATATAGATAAATTACAAATTGAACAACTAAAAAGCGAGAAATAAAATCTTTTTTACAAAAAAAAACAACCGACTTCCAAAACACCACTACAAAGTGAAAAATAACTTAAATTTCGGAAGTTGGTGTCTTTGGTTTTGTATTTTGTTATTTTTTGCCACCGAAAAAAGAAAAAAGATTTTTTATATTCTCAATCAATCCAGAAATAGTACATTACTATCGCGGCCTGCAACAGGGGCATTGTTGCACACATACGTGAGTCCATCAATGACTGGTTGCAGCCAAGGCTTGTGAAGTACTTTTTGGGGTTCCGTACCTCAAAAGGAAACAACGGAACCCTTATAGGATCACTCGTATGTCTGTCTGTCTGTCCGTCTGTCACAGCCAATTTGCTCCGAATCTAATAGACCAATTAAGTTTAAATTTGGTACACATATGTATTTCTGTAACCCAAACACGAACGTGTAATGTAAATTTTGAATATAGGGGTCACTTTTAGGAGGCAAACAAGAAAAAAAAAAGTTTTGCTAACAGTACCGTGTGACATATCAAACGAAAGGACTTATTACGAAGATCTTAAACGTATTTTTTGTATAATTTTCAAATAATCGCTTTTAAAGATATTTAAGGAATTCGACGAAAATTGACCATTCCCCCCTTATCTCCGAAACTACTGGACCTGAAATTTCGAAAAAAATACATAGTTTGGCGATTTATTCTTCTTTTGGCCCACTGAGTTTTGTCCTACATAAAAAAATCCTGGTTCGTCCCAAATAATATGCTTCCTTCGTCCCAAAATATAATTTTAATTTTTTATTCCCGCTTAGTCCTATTATATATTCCTTCTTCGGCCCATATTTTTTTTTGTATATGCCAAACTTACTTTTTTGTACAATCGGCAAAAAAGGGTTAATAAAATAAAATAAAAAGCCTTTATTGTTGATTAGTTACAAAATTTGTAAGTATGCCTAAGAACTCATGAATACTATCTAAATCTAATATACTTTATAAACTGTTATACTATTCATGTTTAACTGATTCTAATTCGGCAAACGGTAGTTAGTCAAAAAAAGGGTTACTTAATATTAAATATTTAACATCAACTTTTTAAAACAACCGCTCGTCTCTGTCTTCTCCGCGAGAGAAAATTTGCCCGTATTATTTTATAATAACACTCTTTAGCCGCTTTTAGTGAGCAAGTTATTTGTAAACAACTGACGTCACTGGAATTTTTTCAAAAGAGCAGGTAACCAAATGACCACCCCTCCTTTTTTATTGCATCCTTTGTTTGTTTGCTTGTATTGACTCATTTGGCCAATAGCATTAGTTTTCGTTATCTGCAAATTGGGATTCACGCTAGCTCCCGTGATGCACAGTGCATTCAAAAATTTCAAAAATTTCAAATAAGTACATTATTTTTTTGTTGACTGTACCTTTAATGTACTTGTAATTTGGGACGAAGCACAACTTTAATTGTGCTATGGGACAAACTAAGATATTTTTGGAATGTGGGACAAAACTTCAGGACGAACGAAGAATAAATCAGTATGGCTCTTTACTCATAAATTACTCGAAAACCTATAAGAAGTCTATGGTCTTAAAATAACATGGTAAATCTCTCAATATTGTGCGTACAAACTTACATTTGCAGTTGGAATGTATGGGAGACATGTATTTAAACTACAATGTTAAGTTTGTATTTGGGATAAATTCATCCCAACTACGGAACCCTTCATTTTGCGTAGTTCCACACGCACACGCACATGGCCGATTTTTTTTGTCCGTCTTTCTATCTATTTGTTCCGGCTAATCTCCGAAGTGGCTGGACTGATTCATAGGCTGATGTTATAAGAAGTAAATTACCCTATTTTTATTTAAATAAAGAGTTAGGGTTTACACGGGCGAAGCCGCGGGACGCAGCTAGTTAGAAATGGTTTTGTACCTACCCACTTAGCTACTTTTATAAGCACAGTCATTAGCACCAAACTGTTAACACGTATTACTAAAAGTTACAAACAAAATAAATAATTCACTAATACTCCTAGTTAACTCACTAACCACTATTTAAACACCTAACAATAACATTTTATTCAACTAGCAATAACTACTTTTACACCCAGTAATAACAATTTATGTACCCAGTAATCACTATTTATATACCCAGTAATCACTATTTCGCTCGTAAAAGAAACATACAAGTAAAATCTATGTTTAGAAAGCTTGAAGAAGGTTCTCCAGTGTCTCAAAGGCAGTAAAAAACGATTTGCAAAGCATCTTTCTCAGGGTTGTTAAAGAAAACACTGTGACTAAGTGTAGTAACTCGTGGGGGAATAAAATAAATCTGAGATAGAAATTTTGACTACAACTTTACTAAACTATTACTGAGGATGTCATAAGAGCTTTTTGTTAAGTGAAAACTTCTTTAGGTGCGTTAGAATTTTTTGAGATGGGACTAAACTATTGATTTCTCAACACTGTGACGACACCAGGTTTTGACCATTAAAAAGACATCAACGTGTTGATTACCGCGGTGCCGAATTTTTTTTTTCAACTTTTCGCTTCTGCTCTTTCTTGGAGCGCCACTGTTTTTTTTTATCCATAACTCTGAAGCTCTTGGCCTGTATCTCATCTGATGATAAATGATGATCAGGCCAAAGGTGGAAGCGAGCTTCACCCGGAATCCTCAACCACAGAGGAATGGCTATGTTACCTCTAACTGCCGAAACACAACAATGCTGTTAACATTCTTGTTATGGCGACAAACTTAGATAAGATGGTGGTAGCTAGCCAGGCGGACTTAAAACAAGCCCTACCACCAACCAAACCGAGCAGATTTATTTGATCCCACTTGAAATCGACAGGTGGTCTAGCCAGTAGACCACAGAGGTGGTTAAAAAGATAAAGATAGATAGAATTTAGCGTAAATATTACACTTCTACGTTTGTCTAGTGAAAAATTGTTATAATTCCACTAAGCAATCGGCATTTTGTTTATGTTTTGATTGTTTGTTTGTTTTCATTTGGTATTGTCGCAACACAATAAGCAAGCAAAATTGTAAATTGCCTTGACATCAACCAATAGACAATATTTGTCGAAATTTTATAGGTTTAGAATTTATGTGCGTTTAATTTGTGCAGAATAAACAATTTTTCTTTCTTTATTCTTTCTTCTAGGGGTTGCAAGCGCTACTGCTGAGCCTTGGGTGAATACGATTCCCAGGTCGGGCATAGTTCGGGCCATGGTACGGAGCGAGAGGAAATGGGAGGCCGTCACCTCCTTCTGCGAAGCAGTAATGCTCGCGAAGGAGGAGGCGGAACACGTGAGGGAGAGGCAAAAATCGCGCCCTCACGCCCCTAACCGCCGCAGGAGGAAACGCCCTGGGCGTCGGGAATCGCGAGCCGATTTCCGGCCACCGTAGGCGCGGGCTTGCGGACGGTGAGCAATGGGTAGCTCGCCGCCCGATAAGGACCAAGCCCGGGTTGATGGCGCGTTGTGTTCCACACGCGCCTCAAAGAGATGTCAGCAGAATTGACGGGGTCCGCTAGAGCCGATGCCTGCCGGGGTTGCGAATAAGGCCGAAAGGGAAGTCGTGGCCCCCTGCAACATGGCAACTGAAGGAACACGGGTGGGTTTTAGTCAGTAAGAGTCTGACACGCCCTCCCGCTTCACCCAGAGCGGGAGAAGTTATTTGATAATTTCCCACCCAAAAATAAAGGTCGCGCATAGTGATAATTGGTTTTTCTATCCGGAATTTCTCAGTAGTCTGGATTTGTGCCCGGTTGATGGCAATAGGCTCGCCCCCTATTACATGGGACTTAAACATAACTGGCGAAATGTTGGAATATTGACACTAACAACTCTTGAACGCAGTTTATAGACGCTGTACGCGTTCAGTTTCTTAGTGACATTCGCTCACACTTAAACAGTATTGTTTTACTCATAGAACTTTTAAACTGCAGATTTGTGCTAACCCTAGTGTATGATATTAAATTCTAACCAGTAGCAGTGCGCTACTAACAAGGTATCGTTTTATACGGTGAAGTAGAGAAAATGTCACAGTGCACCGAGTAGTTCTTGTAATTAAAAGGTTTTCAAGAAAACTGTTTCATTTAATTTGTAAGATAATAGTAGCATTATAACCGACTTCATAAAATGGAGAAGGTTTTTTTTAAATGTTTGTTATCTCTAAACTTCGTCATTTATAAATCGAGTTATTTTTTTGTTTGGAAGAGTGTCCCATATAAATTTGGTCAAATTCTGATGAGTTGTTTTTGAGTAAGCGACAACAATACGTATTTTTTCCACATAGTGTATGTTGATGATATTATAATATCTTCCTGTCACTATTATTTACATATCTAGCATACCTAAAAAGATTTTAAATAAAAGTTTCTCTTCTATTTATGAACTAACTTCTCTGCATCGCATCACGCTCATTTTTAATAGCTAGGCAGAGGTATTTTCTATAGCAGTGATGGTCATAGGTCCCGCGCGGACGTCCATAGTAAAAATGCTACCCCGCTCCCCGCAGCAAATTCGTGATTCTAAAACCGTAGCGCGCGCTTGGCCTTAATAACGCATTAGTAAGTCGCGTCATTTAATTTCATTAAAATACTAGCGTTGTGACATTCTGGTTACCAATAATTGGTGATTTGAGTTTGTAACAAGTAACTTTGCAGCAGCTTCCTTGACGATTGGCCTTACATGTAAAACAATACCAGAATTTACCTCTAACACCTAAACTTAATATCCCTACGTAACAGGAATCAAAACGTTTACCATTCTTTACCGCCTTGTCGACTTAAGTGACACAGCGACCCAATAAAGTCACGAACAACTTCGAAATTGAAAAAGAAATCCCGGCCCTGGCATGCAAATATCGCGGGAACACAAAATTGCTAAACTCTGGACCGTCTACTTCGAAATTTTGCCATAAATTAGACAGGACTTGTATAATGAAATATGATTTCAATAAGGTGTTTTTGTGAATTTTTCGTGCTTTTAGGTGATTAAAATGTTGGTTAAATTTAATTAACGCAACCAGCCGTGTGCGATGGTAAATCAAATCCAAATCAAATTATATAATTTACAGATCATTAAATCCATTTTTTTTATGATTACATTCACATCATAAACACTAGTGTTAGTACATACATTTGCATATTTTGGTAATAATTACTAATAATGTCAAAAACATTACAATAATGTCAAAATCACCATTAAAATGTCAACAAAAATCACGTATACAACATGTCCCGGAATTAACGCACTCCACCAAACACCCCAATAGAATATTATGTTATAATCATAAAACATACACTGTATTTTTACTATTATGTATAAAACATTGTTTATTTATTAAATTAGTTGTACTGACTGTGGGAGAAAATTGTGGTCACATTACGCGCACTGTCACACACGTCTTATATATGGGTAGTAAACAATTCGTCCATTTTGGTTTGTTTTGACTGTACAGCGCTGCGGAAGTGAACTGTAATTAACGTACCTAGTGTTAATAGTTTTTGGGATAAAATATACCTATATTTAAAAAAACAACCGACTTCCAAAAAAAACACTACAAAGTGAAAAATAACTTTAATTTCAATCAAAGTTTTTTTTTTTTCACTTTTTAGTTGTGGTATTTACCCCACACAAATTCGAATACCACTACCTGCTATGTAAATAAAACTTAACATATTATCCACATACTAAGTGGGAAAAAATACGTATTATTATAGCTAACTCAAAAACTATCCAAGTAAAGTTATTAAAATTTATATGGAAGTACCTATGAAGTATTACCTACCAAATACCTTACCTACCAAATACCTTTGAAGTATTACCTACCAAATAAAAAAGAATCATTAAAATCAATTCATAATTGGCCGAGTTATCGCGTAATAAACTTACAAAAAAAAAACATACAGTTGAATTGAGAACCTCCTCCTTTTGGAAGTCGGTTAAAAATAACAGAAGTCGATTCAGTTAACTATTCTGAATAAACTACTTTCATAAGATGCATTAATTCAGTTACACCGTGTATAAAATGATATAATACACTGATTTATGTCAGTTAGTGAATTAATTTAATGTAACTAGTGACCCCATGCAATGTGAGTTATTTTGCAATAAGTGGATTAATAGTTATACGTTCAATTTAACATTGCCAATTAATTGAATGAAATTATTCGTGTAACTTTTCCGAGAATACTGAAAAGCTCTCGTTTTTAAAACGGCAATCATGTGGAAACACATTACTTTTCTATTTTATTTATTTACGTAGGTACCAAACAGTTTATATTTGATCAGAGACGTATTATTAAAGTCAGTTATTTAAATATTTTAATTAATTCTACGTTTCCAAACGTTCCATTGACCTATGACCAGTTTTTTACTTCGAAGATATCACATTCTAAATGTATAGTCGACCTCGTAATTCCTTTAGTGACATTCAACCTTAGTGTGGACTAAGGCTGAATGTCATTTGCACGAGATAAAACGTCAAGAGGGCCTAGACAAAGTGACATAATATCAGTGATAATGATATTGGAAAAGTCAAAAATGTATGGAACTGTTGAAAGTCATTTTAGAAATACAAAACGGTTTGAAAGCGATTGCCACTTGTCTAGGACACAACTAGTCTATTTGTAACAGATTTAAAAAAAAGGAGGAGGTTCTCAGATCGTCGATAAAAAAAAATCTTTTATTGTTTGAAACTTGTTAGGTGGTCCCATATAAATTTCATTAATTTTGCTTGAGTAGTTTTAGAGTTAGCTTCAATAATACACATTTTTCCCACTTAGTCTATGTGGATGATGTTATAATAACTTCCTGTCACTGTTAATTTTATAGCAGAATATGTATTGAATATGAATTTGTAGGTGCCACAACTAAAAAGTGAAAAATAAAAACTTGTTTACATGAAAAACCAACCAACTTCCGAAAAAAAATATTTCGGAAGTCGGTGGCAAAAACGAAAATGCAAAACACCGACTTCTGAAATTAAAGTAATTTTTCACTTAGTAGTGTTTTTTTGACGGTCTTGTGGTTAAGTAATAATAGCCGCACGGGTCGATCGGTCAGGTAAAGCTACGCTTGCCGCGGTTGGTCCGTGGATGGGTGACCATCTTGACATACCAAGACCCCTTCGTGCCTCAGAAAGCACGTTAAGCCGTTGATCCCGGCTGTCATTTGTAGATCTTTGACAGTCATTACGGATAGTTAGAAGCCCAAAATTCTGACAACCAGTCTTACCAAGGGGTATCGTGTTACCTAGTAACTAGGTTGTGGAGGTCAGATAGGCAGTCGCTCCATGTAAAATACTGGTACTCAGCTGCATCCGGTTAGACTGGAAGCCGACCCTAACATAGTTGAGAAAAGGCAAGGCAGATGATGAGTGTTTTTTTTTTTTGTAAAATGTTTTATCTGCTTATTTTCAACCTTAGTGAATTAGCAATTTACCGGGACTTTTTGTGAAAAGTGTTTAATCAATCAATCTTTTAGGTCGACTATACCGATGCGACACATATAAGACAGTCTAATGTAGTAGGTAGCTAAACCCACCTACCTTACCTACATGTCACCGCACCCATTTTATTCCATTCCAGTTTCTGGCACACGTAAGACCACAGTGATCGATCGCTGCCAAGGCCCGCGCCACACGGGTGGATTCTGATTTCCGGACTCTATTATAATTTTAATGTGACCCCACTATAATGTGTTGACCTACTGTCATGTCTTGAAAAAGGTCGAATAGTCGAATGGCCGGATATAATATTTTTGGTTTTGAATAAGCCTAGAAAATTGGACTGAATAAATATAAAATATTGGGTTTTTACGGGTTTTGTAGTGACCAACGGTCTTGTGTAGGAGGCACAAAAGTGTCAACTTCGTATAGAGAATTGAATACTTATGTAATTTTCGAGAAAGATGTCAGCAACAGACAGACAGGCACCCAAGAATAATCTTATTATTGGTACGTGTTGTAGTTATAAATTTTAGACTTTTCTTCTTCATCAATAATTGTTAGGTACATCACTACCAGAGAATATTACTAAACGTACTTCACTAGTAAACTCTGTAGTCTGTGGTAATCTCTCAAATAAATGAACGTAACAAATTATTTTTACTTGCTTTATTTAATAAATATATCAGGTTATGGGCCCAGACCCACATAATTCGGAAGAATTAAGTGAAAATAATAATAAAGACAGTTTAAGTAAAAGTTATAAAAATTGTAGTGCAGTTTTTGTGACTTTAACATTATAAAATACGCAAGGTTGACGCGTGGTCGTGACGCAAAAGCATGATGTAAAATCTTCAGCTAATCTTCATCAGCTAAAAATGTCTGCAAATACAATAACTCTGATTGAAAGGCTGACGGGAAGGGATACCTATCCAACGTGGAGATTCACGGTTCAAACCACTTGTTTCCATTGGTATTTTTAAGAATAAGGAACTCAATGTAACTATTACAAATAAACTATAGCACCACTATCTATTAACTAAATCAACGATCGTCAACACCAAAGATTTAAGTCGTAGATTTGCCCTCACCGTACTAAGTCGCGCGAAAATGTGTCCATACTGAGAAGAGTAAGCTCGCATAATAATAATGGCATTTCCATGACAATAAAAAACAAGTCTCAGCGACATTGTGTGCGTCAGAGGTATCAAAATGAAACGCGACCATCTTTTGACGCTGCGGCAGGGCCAATCTATGATTAAATCTTTGATCAACACTATATTAATAAGACCATTACTACGTATTTTCCATTATGTCCACTTCCCATAGTGTAGCGTCAGAGGTGTCAAAATGAAACGCGTTTTTTTTTACGCAGCGGCAGGGCCAATTTATTTTTAAATATGTCGACGGTTGAAAGGCTAATTGATCTAAGCGACATTTTGTAAAACTTGCAAGAGGACGGACCATAGCTATTTTTTTTGAAAAAAAATCTAAAAAAAAATAACTATTTGGTAAACTTTTATTTATTTAAATCAATCAATCATAATAAGATCTTATTATGATTTAAAAAAATAACGAATCCGTCCTCCTGCAAGTTTTACAAAATGTCACTTAGATCAATTAGCCTTTCAACCGTCGATATGATTAAATCTTTGATCAACACTATATTAATAAGACCATTACTACGTATTTTCCCTTATGTCCACTTCCCATAGTGTAATTACACCGCTACCAATAAAACCCAGGTTTCTGGTACTCAACGTTGATATGAATTATTAATTATTTCGTTCAATCCGTCAAAGGTCACGCGTGGTTTTACTTACGTACTTATATCCAATGAGTGTTTACCCAACTATTTTTGGGTTAGCTTCCAGTCTGCCCACGCAAGCACCTGAATATTACTAATGAATATGGAACGTTTACCATCTGACCTTTACAGTCATGCCAGGTGTCAGATTTTCGGCTTTTCACGAGTATGATAGTTGGTAACATAAGTGTAATATGCTTGTCAAGGTATAAATGTGTCCCGATAAGTTGAATATCTACATTCATGAGCGGATTGATAGCGAAAAACCTTTGCTTACTTCCGAGGTTTAGAAAGACTAAGGGCCTGATTCAACACCTTCGATTAAGTTTCCGTTAACTTACTTGGCAGATAATTTTATAAAAATTCTGTTCAATTTTTTATTTATTTGTGGGTATTCGGACATCATAAATTAATAGATTAAAACAACCGACTTCCAAAAAACACTACAAAGTGAAAAATAACTTTAATTTCGGAAGTCGGTGTCTTTGGTTTTGAATTTTCGTTTTTTGCCACCGACTTCCGAAATTAAAGTTATTTTTCACTTTGTAGTGTTTTTTTTGGAGGTCGGTTGTTTTTTTTTTGTAAAAAGTTTTTATTTTTCACTTTTTAGTTGTGGTACCTACCCCACACACATTCGAATACCACTACCTACTACCAGTGACAGAAACTTATCATATCATCTACATATTAAGTGGGAAAAAAATACGTATTTTGTAGCTATCTCAAAAACTGTCCAAGCAAAATTAATAAAATTTATATGGGACCAATTCGAGAGCAGACCCTTTCAAACAAAAAAGAATTTTCAAAATCGGTCTACAATTGACGGAGAAATCGGTGGACATACATAAAAAAATAATAAAAAAAAACATACGCGACGAACATATAACCTCCTCCTTTTTGGAAGTCGGTTAAAAACTAGCTAGCAGTGAGAGGCAGGTTGATTTGATTGGATGTTGTTCTCACAGCAGAAACATGAATTATCAGCTAATTTTGACTTTACTCTCAGACCAAAACGATCCACATCTCAGTGACCTAACCCCTCACAAGTAATTTAACCCCCGAAAACACTCCTAATCCTCCAAAAACGACCCCGTACAGAACTGCAGCACACGCGATTCAAGAAGCCACACCTATCACTTAAACTGAGTGACCCATATCTTCAAGACGTTTCTAATCTATTCCTAGTAGGATTAAGTGAGCTTAGGCACGGTCGCCGCCTATACGGGTTGTGTACTGGATAAGCCGCCTATCCGTCACTTAGGACAGATAAAAAGACATTTAAGTTGTTAACCTCGCCTTAATTGGTTGATCTATGGCAGAATTGGGAACTAGGGGGTGGTAGATAAATGTGTAACAAGCGTCCTTCGAAAGCCAGGTGGAAGTTTTATTGTGGTTTTTTATCTATGTTTGTAATCGTTTTTTAAATGAGCTTGTTACTAAAGTGGTGTGAGGAACGATCAATCTTGAGGAGCTTAGTTGCACCCATTCTTTATTTACCAACACATCTAAACACGGAAAATTCTATTATAATGACTGTTGTTGGAGAGTAAGAGTCGCTCCATGTATTATTCTGGTATTCAGTTGCATCCGGTTAGACTGGAAGCTGACCCCAACATAATTGGAAAAAAGCTAGGCAGATTGATTGTTGTTGGAGAGTAACTAACATTCTGGTATTCACCTGCATCCGGTTGGACTGGAAGCTGACCCTAACATAGTTGGGAAAAAGCTAGGCAGATTGATTGTTGTTGGAGAGTAACTAAAATACTCGTATTCAGCTGCATCCGATTAGACTAGAAGCTGACCCTAACATAGTTGGGAAAAGGCTAGGCAGATTGATTGTTGTTGGAGATTATCGAAAATACCGGTATTCAACTGCATCTGGTTAGATTGGAAGCTGACCCCAACATAATTGGAAAAAAGCTAGGCAGATTGATTGTTGTTGGAGAGTAACTAACATTCTGGTATTCACCTGCATCTGGTTAGACTGGAAGCTGATCCTAACATAGTTGGGAAAAGGCTAGGCAGATTGCTTGTTGTTGGAGAGTAACGAAAATACTGGTATTCAGTTGCATCCGGTTAGACTGGCACCTGACCCTAACATAGTTGGGAAGACTAGGCAGATTGATATATTGCTGAAGAGTAACGAAGGCTGAATCTTATCTAATGTAAGTTCAAAAAATGGCTCATTTCACATAGTTATTATTCAATAGGCGAATTTCTAAAAAAAACTTCTTGTCGGTCCTATCATTACAGGAATGCATTGTAGAACAAACGAGAATATATTCAAATCTATGATTGTAGATGTATTTTGTCCTGTTATTTTGTGTTGTGCCAAATGTATCATATATATTATTTTTTAATTAGTTGTGTCGTGTAAATTCAGGATTAATTTACTTTAATTTCATGTCTAAATAACAGTTTCAACTTTAGTTGGAGATAATTGCTTTTTAGCCTCACCATAATATTTGCATGCCAAAATATGGCGAAATGTGTCATCGCACAAGAATACTTAATTAACACCTTTGTAACCGCATTTAAAGCAAATAAATTACTTTGACTTTGACTTTGATTGATATTTCTCAGTAGTTATAGGCTATCAAATTCGTATTGCAGTCAGTGGAAAAAGTTTTTTTTTCTTTTCTTTCCGTATTCCATTTATCCAGCAAACTTCGTTAAATTTTATTCAATAAAAACCGACCCAAACAAACCTCGAAAAGGCTATTCTATAGACCAACATTTATAGTTTTCTAAGTTTTTTTTAAAGCCTTTTGTTTCACAACAACGCTATAAAGCGGTCAACACAAAAATTGCACTACATCTACGATGAAAAGAAACCGAAAAATAAAATAAAATCAAGTTGCTCGTGTTTTCAAGTCGCAGTAGCGAACAGCTAAACGTTGACAGGTGATGGATAGGTTGTCAGAGCCCGTTCAACTGGGTGGTCAGCCAACTATAGAACTGAGATTTATCTTGGTGTACGGACTACGAGGAATGTTAGTTTTTATGTCTGAGTTTTGTTTTGTTTTAGGTGAGAGATAGAAAAAAATAAAAGAAGTTAAGAAATTCGAAAACAAGTCTTAAGAAAAGTTTTATTAAGCCAGCCTTTCCTAAAACACATTTTATGCTTGCCCGCAGTATTATGGACAGAACCAAGCTAACTAGTTTCAAAAGAGGATCTTCCTTATCGCGATTGGTCTTCAGTTTTCATACTGATTATCTAAAATTACTGAGCTCAAAGCTATTCGAATAAAGAACACTCATAATTTTTCTATTAACTAGAAATTTTGCTTATGTGGTATAAATAGATGAGCCTACACGTTACGACAAAGAATACCTTGTTATTTTGATTTTGTGAGTAATTAATTCGATTGTGGTCTTCTGGACCTTTAGTGAGGGATCTTCTAAGCCATTGATATATAGAAGATACATATAATCGCAAGTAAGACCAACTTATCTGATCTTCCAAAAGTTCCACTCACCATAAACATCGATGCATCCAATCTGCCACTTCATGTTGGGCTGCGTGTTTATCTGGCACATGTAGCAGCCGCGGTCTTCTGCCCGAAGGGGTCTGATCCTCAGCTGCCAAGTCCTGGGTGCGTCCATGTGGACTGAGTACCTCGCGCTGAGGACTGCTCGGTCGTGCATTGTGAGGACTGTCTGGTCTTCTGCTCTTAGCCATCCTACCTGGAGAAACAATGAAAGGGTTAAACATTTTCAAAGAACGACACACAAGATCTTAGATTTAGTTTTGGACCCGAACATATTTACGTTTATATCCTGGCTTAGTACAAATTACATTTGCTTTCTAGAAGTAGACATTTATTTTTTCTAGAAGAAGTTATTGTGAATGGAAGTTATCACAAGAGATTAAAAAGCCATCACCCCTGTTAAGAAAAGCATAATATAAGATCTTACTTTTAACTTTACAACTATACCTCTTTATGGTTATATAAAAAATATATTGGAATAGATATGGTGGAATGGTGGATGTTTGAATTTAATATTTTTTTGATTTTTAATATTTTTTGTTTTTTAATATTTCCAATCTAGTTTGTGACCTTAGCTCATCTTTAATTCTTCTTTATTTTATAAGTCATATGTAATTTAACCAACGAACGATATCTTGCACGTACTATTGATTTCTCTATTAGTACCTACTGTGCACTTCTGTAAGTGACGAATTCACAATTTCTAAAATAGTATATGATTTTTGTTTGTGTATGTCTTAGTGCATAAGTCGTTGAAGTGCCATAACAATTAATAAATAAAAGCTTGAGAATCAGCACTCTTGTAAACCAATCAGTAACGGTACTGTGGTCCCAAATCACATCTTTACTGAGAGGGGTCAATGTCAAATTAGCCCTGAAAACCTTACCAACATAGCTAGCATTGTACTAAATTATTGATTCAGTATTAAGAAAGGACGTTTACAGACTGAAACAATAATAACTACCATTTTTACAACTACAAATACTTTATTTTTAATTTTTTCCTTTACATACTTGTACATAATATGTTTAATAGTTAGTTGTATATACATCGATAAGTTAAAAACTTTGTGTTGGTAAATAAACTAGCTTGTTAATGGTTCAATTGAAAAAAAAATCAAAAGTTTTTTTCAATTGTAAAGTTAAAAAAAGAAAGGATGTCTACAGACTGAAACAATAATAATAAAAATAAAATTCATTTATTTGCAAACATAAGTATCACTGTTACATAGAAGCTTTGCCCCCCGAACTAGGTAGTTAACCTGTATCTCAGGAGACAGTTCCATTCCTTAATATATCATTCATTTTGCTTACATGCTAGGTGTAATACTAATTGTTACATTATTAAAAAAAATACAATATGGTTATAAAAAAAAAACTAAATTAGATAATAATTTAAATATTATTGCCCAAGTGGTGTGGTGTGTTGCACACGATGGTGTGTTTTTGTATGTAATCGTAAGAATTACGATGTGAGTGTATGTGTTCGTAGTGCAGTCCTTTTATTTGTTTGGGTTAGTGGTGACAAGATTTTCTGTTTGCTCGTAATCTAATTTGCTGAAACAATAATAACTACCGTGTCACAAAATCACTCCATTTCCATATTAAGAAAAGTTGTCTACAGACTGAAACAATAATTACTACCGTGTCACAAAATCACACGTCGTTTACCTACTTCTTCGTAAATACTCAAGAATAACTTTCCAGTCATCAAAACATTTTAGTTCAACGCGTGTTTACGTTAGAACATTGGCGTGGTTTTGTTCCTAAAGTAACTTGAAATAGAATTATTTTAGTACCAAGGTTAGTTGTTAACTTTTTAGACCCAAATAAAGGGTTCCCTAACTACGTGAGATTAAAATGGGATAATAATTAAGTAGGGTACTTAGTGGGTTACATAATACATTTAATTCAGAGAGCAAAATGGACCTAATGCTTGTTTAGAAGTCATGCCTATGTAGGTTCTTTTAAGGGTTCCGTATGTCCGAATGAAAAAAAACGTTTGTATGTCTTTCTATCTGTCCATCTGTCACTGCGAATTTGCTCCGAATCTAATGGACCGATTAAGTTGTTTTACATTGAACACGGACTTGTTACGTAAATAAATGAATTTTGTATATAGGGGTCACTTTTAGGAGACATATTTGAAAATTAGTAACTTAACGTAATCTTCCAATATTCTGCGTACAACCTTACATTAAAATTAACAGTTGGAATGTATCATAATGTATGGGAGAATATGTTTTTAAACTACAATCAATGTTAAGTTTATTCTAGGGATAATCATAAGTTCGTTCCAACTATGTAATCCTTCATTATGCGTAGTCAAACACGCAGTTGTTTTGCAGTCTTAAATGTCATTTTTTTAATTTTTTAATTTTTTAATTTAATGATATTATAATACAGAGGTGTTACTTAATTCTAAACTCGCCAAACTTTTACGTTTGATGGCGAGAGGCGCCCTTTTACATACCAATGCACCACCTTACGCACATACCTACTACTATATATTAACAATGTTTTTAATTTTATCTGCTATCCTGTATAATGTTTTTAAATTTGATTCTTTTGTTTGATTTTTAAATTAGTTCATTAAAATTAGAGGTAGGAACAGTCAGCAACAAAAAACTATTAACTCTCAAACTTATATACAGAGTGGCAGGGCATCGACGCGAAAACTGTTACCATGGATTCAGTACATGATTCTGAAAAATTTCAACGCAGCAAAAAAAATCATCTGTTCCATACATTTTGACCTCCTAGGTTTGTTAGTGGTATGAGGAACAGAGTGTAAAGTTTACTCATCCACCATAGAAAAGGGAGGATCCTCCGACCAGACGGGTGTTATGTCTGGCGGGCAACTGCCCATTGGTTTGAAGTCGGAATCTTGTATATAAGTCGATCGCTCGGTAAACTCTAATTTCGCGATGCAGGATTTGTGTGACGTCATGTCTATGATGCGTACTTCGTATGTGGCGGTGTAACCGCTACAGTATTGCACTTTTCTATGAAACAGCAGATTTAAAAAAAAATACCGACGAAAAATTTC
Organism: Agrochola lychnidis; assembly: GCA_963680765.1. Lineage (NCBI taxonomy): Eukaryota > Metazoa > Arthropoda > Insecta > Lepidoptera > Noctuidae > Agrochola > Agrochola lychnidis. Next base: position 6,292,418 of record OY796864.1, read on the forward strand.
AACGCGGGGTTCAGAATCGTGTACTAAATCTATGGTAACAGTTTTCACGTCGATGGATGCTACCTTGTGTATCATCTAAATTGATACGATATTCGGTTTTATAGAGAGCAGTGGTGGCCCAGTGGTAACAGCCGCGACTTATGAGTTGTAGGTCGTAGGTTCGAACCCAGACAGGCGCTTTACTTTGTGTAAATTATTTCATCACCACTGCTCTCAAAACGGTGAAGGAAAACATCGTGAGGAAACCGGCATGTCCTAGAACCGAAAATTCGAAGACATGTGACATCTACCAACCCGCACTGGGCCCGCGTGGTGGATTACGGCCCACTCCCTCTCACAGAGAGGAGGCCTGTGTCCCAGCAGTGGGAACATTTATAGGCTGACGATGATGACGATGATTCGGTTTTCTGCATTTTATGTAATCAATCTGCCTAGCCTTTTCACAACACAGTTGGGGTCGGCTTCCAGTCTAATTGGATGCAGATAATACCCGTATCTTACATGGAGCGACTGCCTATTTGACCTCCACAACCCAGTTACTGGGTAACACGATACCCTTTGGTAAGACTGGTTGCCAGACTTTTGGGCTTCTGACGACCCGTAACTACTGTCAAAGATCTTCGAATAACAGCCGGGACCAACGGCTCTCATATAATCGCATTTTATGATAGCGAATAAAATTTTAATCAACATACAACCTTACACTGACTTGCAAAACACCCCCCTTAAAATACTGAAGTGATCGAATTTTGTTGAGCAGTGATAGCCTAGTGGTGTGAACGTTGGACTGCCAAGTCATAGGTCTTGAGTTCAAACCCAAGGCACGCACCTCTGACTTATCGGATTCATGTGCGTATTGTATAATTATCACTTGCTTCAAAAACGGTGAAGGAAAACATCGTGAGGAAACCAGCATACCTGAGAGATATTTCTCGACGGCATCTGAAGCCAAGTCAGAGGCCCATGGGCGGCTTTAAAACTACCAGGTTAGTAACTAACCACAAAAAAAAAGAATTTTGTTCAAATTTATTTATTTGCGAGAATATAAGTTTACAATGTATAATCTTGGGTGCTGAAGGTTATAATGTAATCTTCTTGATAAGAACTTTTTTATATAAACATTTATTAAATAAAGTACCCCATAACGTTTTACTTTTCTTTGAACAGATTTCAATGAAAGGCACATTTAATTCGAAAATCACACACTTTTCTAGCGAAGATTTTCAGCAAATCCTCTTATAAAGGTTAGGTAAGCCAAGCTTTTGTCTGCAGTCTTTAAATGTTCATGTGCTTATCACAAAACTGCAGGTGGTAAGTAATGGTACCACTTTTATCGAACAAATTGTTCCAAGATATTATTGGTGAAATCAGTGTAATGGGTAATAATTTTTGATTTAAAAGAAGTTTTAGAACAGTGGTTTTTAGGGTTCCGTACCCGAAGGGTGCCAAATGGAACCCTATTACTAAGCCTCCGCTGTCTTTCCATCCGTCTGTCAGCGAGCTGTATCTCATGAACTATAATACTTCTATTGCTGCTATAACAAAAAATAATAAACATAAAATAAAGTTAAAAATTAAAGGGAATATACAAGAAACATGTTTGGATATTTTGGACTAAATATTCTACGGTGGTACAGAATCCTTCGTGTGCGAGTGAAACTCGCACTTGACCCGTTTTTCTGATTTACAGTGCATTAACCGGGAACTGTGAGTTGTTTGTCGTCGTCGTATGTATATAATATAGGTTTATAATATATTAAATATGTATGCATGTGTTTGAATCAGAAATGAAGAGATCCGCAGGAGAACCAAGGTAACCGACATAGCCCGAAAAATTGCCAAACTTAAGTGGCAATGGGCAGGGCACATTGCTCGCAGAACGGATGGCCAATGGGGTTGAAAGGTTCTGGAGTGGTGACCACGTACCGGAAGACGTAGCGTTGGAAGGCCTCCCACAAGATGGACCGATGACCTTGTGAAGGCCGCAGGAATCCGCTGGATGCGGAAAGCACAGAACCGGTCGAAGTGGCGGTGCTTGGGGGAGGCCTATGTCCAGCAGTGGACGTCTTTCGGCTGAAATGATGATGATGATGATGCGTGTGTATTATAAGTTATAACCTATTTATGTACTGTTGTACCTACCTATTTTATTTATAATGTTACATTTTAAATAATTTATTTTCTTTGTTCCTCTCAAACAGAGCACCTGCTATCCAATCTCTTCACCAACCTTGGTTGACTGGTAGAGAATGCCTAAAGCATTAAGTCCGCCTTTGTACCTTTTTGAGTTTGAAATTTTTTAATAAAAAAATCGTTAAAAACGAAAACTTTAACCATATTTTGATGGACACTCAATTGGAAATCAAAAAAAAAAAAAGTAAAAACAATTAAGTTCAAAAATAATAATTTTAAAACGTTGAAACAAAGAAAATAAATAAACCTTATTATCTAATGTGTTTCTTATACGACACATGCCTTAATAGAGATACAAAAACTGTTTCTACAATATAAACATGAATCTTCCATCAAATTCTAATTCACAGCAAACATGGCGAATGGCGCGCTTGGAAAACAAACATTAAATTTTCCAGACATGTGTATGTAATAAGCCAATATGTAATACCTAATATAACTTTACATACCTATCTGCAATGTATCGTATTTTACCTCCACTAGTCAAAATATTACGAGTTGTTAAATACCTAGTTAATATATTTTAATGTGATGGCTTTATAAAACTAAATAAAAGCTTAACTGATAAACACTCAAAAGTATTTATTAGCCTAAGGGCCGATTTTTCAGTCCTCAGATAAAGAATCGAATAGCGTTTATTCCACAGATATCATGATTCTGGATTTTTCAATAGTCAGGTAGTCAGTATCTGACGAATAAAGCCCGAAACGGAGGAATAAAGTTAACTGTCCCTTCAAGCTTCAGTTAGTACCTTATTCTAGGGAATAAATGATGTTTTGACGTTTGTTTTGTTTGGGGTATTAATTTGCTTTGCCTCTGCGTGTTTTCGTACTTTTGTATTGTTGAAAACATGGATGTTCTTGATTCAATTGACGATAGTTTTTTTAAATGTCTCGAAATATATTAATTTACTTACGTTTTCGGGACGACATTATTTAACTACATATTTTAAACCACTAGGCTCAACTTTTAGTACCAAGTCGAAAACAGTAAATACACAGCAAATTTCTTTATAACTGATCCATTTTAGGTAAATACGTGCCCACTCCTATCAACTTAGCTACAAACAACAACAAAAAAAAAGGTCGCCTTTTGTGGCTGACCATCTGTAAACAAAAGATAAGAATTCTCGTCAAAATGTCAAACATACGTTTTGTTTCTATTCTTTTCTAACACGTTGAATGCTGTATCTGTTCATCTCGCTTGCACATGATACTGTGAAGTTGGTTAACAAAGACCCCAGATAACTATTCTTCAGTTATTATATGATTGAAAAATTTAAAATATTTATTCGCCTGATAAACAGCCAGATAATTTTATACGCTAGATAACTATTTAACGATTTATCTGAGGATTGAAAAATCGGCCCTTAATCATAAAATCACGTCAAAATCATCATTTGCCTTGGCTTCCCAACTATACCATTTGAAATAAGATCAGATATTTAAATAAAACTTTTTTACAGTTCTTTCAACCGATTTTGATTTCTATTGCGTTGGTGGCATGACCAATGGCAGCTGCAGTAAGCAGTTGATATTGTAACCACTTTTTTGCTTTTAATGCCATTCTTATGCCAACGGTATAGAAGTCAAAATCGGTTGAACGGACTGTATTATTTCAAATGGAGTATAGATATGTTAGGATCAGCTTCCAGTCTAACCAGATGCAGCTGAATACCAGTATTTTACATGGAGCGAATGTCTATCTGACCTCCACAACCCAATTACTGGGTAACACGATGCCCCTTGGTAAGAACTCAAACTAAATAAACATACATTAAATATAATCTATTTTATTTTGTATTGTATTGTAAAAGTACATATACCTTATTTCAATTCATTATTAACGATAACTTGACATGACATGATTGTAATTAACCTTAAAAATATAAAAATTTATTAACGAATAAAATAATATTAAGGAATATATTATTATTTTATTCTACATTACTAATGCCATCTGACTAAATATGACTATGTGTGTTATTGTGTTTGATTTTATATTGTTTATTAATGTTACTATTCATTGGAGAACATATCGATGTCTTGACATGTATTTTTATTTTTATTTCTGAAATGTATTTAATTGTCTTTTCATAAATTTTGACTCAATTTATGATAACCTAATGTTCACAAACTTAACAGCAAACCAACATTGTGCTTTGCAGTGCCCTGACAAGGTTCATGTACAAAAATTGACAATAAAATATTGTAAAATGTGTGATGTGCATGAGAGCACATAAATAAATAAAATCACGTCAAAGTGTTTTGTTTAACACTTAAACAATGAAATGAAAATAAACACATTTTGTTTGATTTGATCATAATGTAGATAAAGTGCCTAAAAATATACTGAAATCGTGGTTGTTTGTAGTAAGTATAAAAATATAAAACGATTATTTTATTGTATAGTTTCTGACAGATACCTATGAGCTAAACTGTCATGAGACACAATTGAATTTTAATTGTTATCGATCTCCAGGAGAGCTCGTGATAGTCAAGGGGAAGGAGCAGTGGTGGCGTAGTTGTAACAGCCCCGACTTACGAGTTTTAGGTCGTGGGTTCGAACCCAGGCAGGTGCTTTACTTTGTGTAAATAATTTCATCACTACTGCTCTCAAAACGGTGAAGGATAACATCACGAGGAAACTGCCATGTCCTAGAACCAAAATTCGAAGACAAGTGACATCTACCAACCCGCATCGGGCCCGCATCCACTCCCTCTCACAGAGAGGAGGCCTGTGTCCCAGCAGTGGCAACATTATAGGCTGATGATGATAGGCTATAGACGTAATAACTTGTGAAAGAACATTTGCGCCCTACATTATTACTTTTATGGTCTATTTATAGAACTAAGTCTCTGTGATCGTGTACTATGCGTCACGTGCGGTATCAGACATATATTTATTTACTTAGGTTACCTACGATGTACATAACGTTGACAAATGAATAATATAACAAAATTGGGTAGTGACATGAAAATGAATGGAAAAATATTTACTTTTAATTTGTGGAAAGCACATTACCAACGAAATAGGTATGAAAAATGTGGGGACTGACGAAGGCACTAATGGTTTGATTTAATAGTAGTGTTGAAAGCTAGAAATTAGATATTAAAATTGGAAATATAATAGACGCTGATGACCTAGCTTGTGCGTATCCATTAAATCGATTGTGGAATACATCATATTTTACTTTACATTGTTACGGCCTGCCGCCGCCAGGTGGCACACGGCGGGACTTACTAGAGCCATACCATTGCACCAGCCGGTACTCTACACGCCGTGGACGCCGCGAGTATTTGAAAAACGAACATAGAAGAATTCCTTCCTTCAGATTCTATGGCGGACGACGCCATATGCATTTTATAATATTCAGATCTTATTTCAATTCATAATACAGAAAAAACTTTTTACAAAAAAAAAACAACCGACTTCAAAAAAAAAACACTACAAAGTGAAAATTAACTCTAATTTCGGAAGTCGGTGTCTTTGGTTTTCAATTTTCGTTCTTTGTCACCGACTTCCGAAATTAAAGTTAATTTTCACTTTGTAGTGTTTTTTTTTTTTGAAGTCGGTTGTTTTTTTTTTTGTAAAAAGTTTTTATTTTTCACTTTTTAGTTGTAGTACCTACCCCACACAAATTCGAATACCACTACCTGCTATGTAAATAACAGTGACAGGAAGTTATCATAATATCATCCACATACTATGTGGGAAAAAATACGTATTATTGAAGCTAACTCAAAAACTACACAAGCAAAGTTAATAAAATTTATATGGGACCATCTCTAAAGTATGATCTACCAAACAAAAGAAGAATCATCAAAATCAATTCATAATTGGCGGAGTAATCGCGTAACAAACATACAAAAAAAAAACATACAGTCGAATTGAGAACCTCCTCCTTTTGGAAGTCGGTTAAAATAAAACAGAATTGTACTAGTAGCGTCCATTATTTATCGAAGCTTTCACAGCGGCAACAGCCGCACCACACATTTTGATTTTTTTTTTCTTGTCAATAATTTATTCGGTGAATAGTTGGTATTCGCCATTAAGGTATGTTAAATAGCCTATAAACCTTCCTCAAGAATTAGACTATCAAATACAAAAAGATTTTTTCAAATCTGGCTAGTAGTTCCACGGATTAGCGCGTTCAAACAAACAAACCCTTCACTCTTCGGTTTTATTATACGAGGTGGCATGGGACATCGACATAAAAACTGCTACCATGGATTCAGTACATGATTCTGAACCCTCTGCGTTAAAATTTTTCATCGGATATTTAAAAAAAAAAAACAGCTGTTCCTTACTTTTTGACTGCGTAGGTATTGCACTTTTCTATGAAACAGTAGATTTTTATTTTAATAAACGACGAAAAATTTCAGCGTAAGACGGTTCAGAATTATTTTTATTTATTTATCAACATACATTTACTACTACAGGACCATTACCCAATGCGACAAATGCGCTTATATTAACTTAATTTAAAAAAAAAACACTTATCCTAACTTAATTAAAATAATTATACTAACATCTGTAACTAATAACAAACAATGTATTCCTTGTGAATTCACTCAGAGAACAACAGAATAAGTCCGTCTCACTCGCTATGAGGTTGAGCGTGCGGAGTGCACGCGTCAGGGGCGCCTCACTTGAGCACGCCACAATTGCGGCGATAAGACCCCTCTTTGAGGAGTGGCTAGAGAAGTGCCACGGTGTCCTCACCTTCCGCCTGACACAGGTACTCACCGGACACGGCTGCTTCGTGAGGTTCCTGTTCAGGATAAAGCGGGAGGAAACGCCCGGGTGTCGTCATTGTGTGGATCGCCCGGAGGACACGGTGGAGCATACGGTGGAGGTCTACCCGGCTTGGGCAGGGCATCGCCGTGTCCTCGTGGAAGCGATCGGCGGCGGTGATCTCTCGCGTCCGGTCCTGATTCGGGCCATGCTACGGAGCGAGAGGAAATGGGAGGCCGTCACCTTCTTCTGCGAAGCAGTAATGCTCGCGAAGGAGGAGACGGAGCGCGTGAGGGAGAGACAAATTTCGCGCCCTCGCGCCCCTAACCGCCACAGGAGGAGACGCCCTGGGCGTCGGGAATCACAGGCAGATTTCCGGCCACCGTAGGCGCGGGCTTGCGGACGGTGAGCAATGGGCAGCTCGCTGTCCGATAAGGACCAAGCTCGGGTCGACGGCGCGTTGTGTTCCACGTGCGCCTCAAAGAGATGTCAGCAGAATTGACGGGGTCCGCTAGGGCCAATGCCAACTGAAGGAACACGGGTGGGTATTAGTCAGTAAGAGTCTGACACGCCCTCCCGCTCCGCCCAGAGCGACGCCTCACTTAAAATGTTGGTCCGAGCGCGCCTACTGAATCCATGATAACAGTTTTCGCGTCGATGTCCCTGCCACCCTGTATATTAGTAGTAGACTACTATAATTTTATCAACGCATTATGATTGCAAATCCCTCAGGGCAAATACCCGTACGTTTTCACGCATAAATTATACTAATAAATGGCCCACATTTTCAAAGCAAAAAAAACATCACAAACTAAAGCAAGACAAGTTAGAAATCAGTTCAAACATTCGATATCACTGATGAAGATTTCTTTTTAGGTCAGCGATCCAGTTAAGTCTTCGACCCTCGTATCCCTTTGTGTTCAGCCCTTATCTTTCATTCTGATACTTTTCTGGCCTGTCAAATTTCTTCCGGGGGATCACTGTGGAGTTTTAGTGTCGTAAATATTGTTGTGTTGTTTTGTGATTTAGCGGTGATGTTGAAAATGTGTATCGGTTATATCTGTTTTTTTTCGTAAATTGATTAGTGTGTTTTTATTTTGTAAATAAAAAGCAACAACAGTAGCTGTTTGTTTTGTGTTTAGATGTATTTATATTTTTAATTATGTTTATTGTGAACAAAACATTTATTAATAATATTTCGTGTATAACCTGTTACATTGGATGGCTCGCATAACTCAATTTTCAAATGCAAAACACTAATTAAGTCTGAAAGAAAATTTTAATAATTTACATAAGTTCAAACGCATTTTAATTAACAACGCCAATTTCACACTCCCATAATCAAAAGAAGCAGATGTTACAGCAAACAATAAGATGAAATCACGACAAAAGCTAAAAGAAAGCAAACAGGCAAAGGCAACACTGGTTGTACAGCATTCAGCCACCGTGTGTACCCAGTATTAAAATTCACGACGTGAAAAGGTGCAGCACTATTTTGTGCATTGTTATTCTAGGCATCGAGCCAGCCAGTGTAACAACTCTTAATGAAGGATAATCGGTAAATTTTTGTGGCTCTAATTGCTGCAGACAAAGGCAGGAAGATTTTGTTTCCAGTGCCCGTTCTCCGTAAAAGACACGGCCATTTTGACGTTGATTTACTTTTTCGCGGGAATTCTTTCCCTGTTTAGAGATTGTAAGAATTTAATGTGGAGATTATTAGGATTTTTGTTCGGATTTATCGTGGTATTAATATGACGTTTATGTAATTTTGGACTTAACAACAGAATGTGTAAATGATCAGCCTTTTTTTTTATTTCGTTTTAAGGATTGGATCGTATCTTATCCGTATTCTCATTCTAGCATAGATGAAGTAAGAGTGAGTGTAGTATGATAGAGTTTATAAGGGAACTAAACAATTAAATAGTATTGAACGTAATGCTCCTATTTATGCCATTGAAAGTATAAATTATTTCTAATTAATCTACCTACCCTACCTATCTATCTACCTACCTACACCTTCCTACCCACACTTACCAACATTCCTACCCTACTTACCTACCCTACCTACCTAGCTACCCTACGTACCTAATTACCTACCTACCTACTGACGTACCTACCCTACCTACCTACACCTACCTAAAACCTTGTCCTGAGAATAACAAACACAAAAAAAGTATTAGCGAAATCGGTCCAGCCGGTCATGCGTGATGTCGTGACCAAAGGAAATGGGGATTCATTTTCATATGTGTAGATTTTCTAAACATATTGACAAGATGAGACAAGACGCAATGCATCAATGCCCTTACTTGCAAAGTTCAATAAACTTCCATTCCCCGTTTTTTCTTTCCCAAATTCATACTTTCTGCAGGCATTATTCTAACACTAATTCCTTCTCCGTATATTCCGCTGCTATTTTTACAATGCAAGAATTTTCTCAAGAATTTCTCACTTCATCACTATACAGCACCCTAAATTGTTCTAGAGACTTTCAGACAGAATTTATGGCCTTCTAAAGCTGACGTAACACCAACTTCCTCATAAAAATACAACCATTAAAGTATGAAAAAAAAAACATTTGAATATTAACATCCTAAATACAGATTGATGTTAATTTTATAGGCTGTACAAGTTGGCCCATGTACGTTGGTTATTGGCGATATATCAAGCTAAGTGTGAAAGTTCTGAACATGTTAGGAACTGGCTTACAAGTGGCTTTAAGTGTTGGCTCCGAAGGTGTTATAGTTGGTAGCCATGTTGGGCTTGTAATAGGGTATGTTGGCCGAAGTTGTGTGTAACTAAAGTGTGACAAAATAGGGTAAATTATCTGGGGAAAGTGCTTAAAGTTGCTGCAGTTATGTGCAGTTTCAGCTGCAGCCTTTTAGACGATGGAGTCTGATGCAGTTTACTGTTCATGGCTTAATTTTAGCTTTACTTTGTTATTACAGAATTGAATTATTATCACTTACCTGATACGTCTTAAAATGAACATGGACAAAACAAAGGTCATGTCAAATGCCCATGTGACACCCACTCTCATGAAGATCGGAGACGCTACGCTCGAAGTTGTAGACGAGTATGTTTACCTAGGACAAACTGTCCAGCTAGGTAGGTCCAACTTCGAGAAAGAGGTCAATCGTCGAATCCGACTCGGCTGGGTAGCATTTGGGAAGCTACGCAATATCTTTTCGTCCCAAATACCACAGTGTCTCAAGACGAAAGTCTTTGACCAGTGCGTGTTGCCAGTGATGACCTATGGTACTGAAACGTGGTCGCTCACAATGGGCTTTATCAGAAGGCTAAAAGTCACCCAAAGGGCAATGGAGAGGGCTATGCTTGGAGTTTTCCTATACGTGATCGAATCAGAAATGAAGAGATCCGCAGGAGAACCAAGGTAACCGACATAGCCCGAAGAATTGCCAAACATAAGTGGCAATGGGCAGAGCACATTGGTCGCAGAACGGATGGTCGATGGGGTCGAAAGGTTCTGGAGTGGCGACCACGTACCGTAAGACGTAGCGTTGGAAGGCCGCCCACAAGATGAACCGATGACCTTGTGAAGGCCACAGGAATCCGCTGGATGCGGAAAGCACAGAATCGGTTGAAGTGGCGGTGCTTGGGGAAGGCCTATGTCCAGCAGTGGACGTCTTTCGGCTGAAATGATGATGATGATACGTCTGCTGATTATTAATATTCTCTCTTTAATAATATTGTTCGATTTTTTTACTGTAGTTTGACAAATAAGACTAATGATCAGAATTTATTATCTATTCTATAAATATATGCCATTATTATAAAAAAGTTATAATCGTTATCTAAGTCCGAGCTTTACATAAGTAAATTAACGTGCATCTGTGTAATGGTAGTACGTAAGTATTTAGATTTGTGTTAATTTCGGTTGAAAATAACATTGAAGTCTGTATTTTAAAGTAAATAAAAGTAAAGTATAATCAACCGATAAAGTTCCCACTGCTGGGACATCAGTCTCCTCTTTGTGGCAAGGAGTGGGCCGTAATCCACCACGCGGGCCCAGTCCGGGTTAGTGGATAATTACGACTTCAAATGCTTCGTTCTAGGACATGCCGGTTTCCTCACAACGTTTTCCTTCACCGTTTCAAAATATTCTATCTATTCTATATTATTATATCTAAGTCCTAGTCACATGATAAACGAAATATAACATAACACATAATATAACATAACATCACGCCTGTTATCCCCGAAGGGTAAGGCAGAGGTGTACCTACAGTACACCCACATTTTGTCAGTTATGTTTAAGTCCCATGTAATAGGGGAGAACCTATTGCCATCAACCGGGCACAAATCCAGACTCCGGGCTGCTACTGAGAAATTTCAGATGGAAAAACCCAATAACACTTTTCCCGACCCAGGAATCGAACCCAAGACCTCATTTTAAGCAGTAGCGCTTGCGACCACTAGACCAACGAGGCAGATATAATTTATAATAAACATAATATATAATATCATGTAAATGTCTTTTTATCTATTGTGGTATAGCAATTTTATTCTAGGTGCATCGTCTTCACATATAATTATTAACTAATGTAGGTATTTATACAAACTATTGCAAAACATTTTAAAAGAGTAACGGTGGAGATTCTTGCCCATTCTTCTCCATACGAAAACTATCTTTTAGAAGTGGCAACTAGCATCAATTCTATTATTTTGTAGTTTTTGAAGTAAATTATTTGAAATAAATGATTAGACTTTGACTTTGCTCCATCTCGAAAATCCACTCTGAATCTATGCCTTCATTTATTTTGACGTTCAAAAGTGTTTTTATGTGCCTATTTGAAATAAATTTGACTTTGACTTTGGCTCTTACATTGTGACACAAAGAGGCCAAGCACATACGTTAAAGCGTAGTTATCCTTCAAAATTGAAAACCCCAAAGTTCCATAACCATATACCTTAATGATTAAAGTTAGATGGTTCTCAATGCGAGCACGTTAGGTTAATGTGGGTACATCACGATACCGGTCATTAAACAGGCCAACTGTAATCAGTATCATAGTTAATGGATTTTCATTTTAAAATGATTGTTATGGTCTATGTGCGTGTGTGTTTGGTGGGAAGGGGTACATGTAGGTATAGGAGAACTGGTACCTAAGTGTGGAACGAAGACATGTGAAGGGTGAATTTTGAAATCAAAATTTGATGTAACCATACTTTAATTCGGAATATTATTACATTAATTTCACCTTCTCATTGTTGAATCGTTGATCAATCTGCCTAGCCTTTTCCCAACTATGTTGGGGTCAGCTTCCAGTCTAACGGGATGCAGCTGAATACCAGTATTTTACATGGAGCGACTGCCTATTTGACCTCCACAACCCAGTTACTGGGTAACACGATTCCCCTTGGTAAGACTGGTTATCAAACTTTCGGGCTTCTGACGACCCGTAACGACTGTCAAAGATCCGCTAATGACAGCCGCGACGAGACGAGAGAGAGGGTCTTGGTATGCAAAGATGGTCCCCTCACGGACCAATCGCGGCAAGTGTGGCTTAACCTGATCTATTGACTCGTGCGGCTGTTATTACTTAGCCACAAGCTACTGACAGTACAACCATATTTCACCGTTTTTGTTATACATATGTAAGTCTCATAAAATAGTGGAGTACCTGTTATCACCGGTCAACACGCGACATAATCTTCAAACCGATTTCAACACTGCGTTGTAATTATTATTATATGCACTTAAAAATTGTATTATGAATGCTCAGTCTTGAAATGTTTTATTTTTTTCTAATTTCAACATTTTATTTTCTCTATTTTTATTTTTAACAAAACACCTATATTCCGTTTGAAATAAGATTAGACATTTAAACAAACCTTTTTTACAGTCCGTTCAACCGATTTTGACTTCTATACCGTAGACATAAGGACAGCATTAAAAGCAAAAAAAAGTGGTTACAATACCAATGTTTACTGTAGCTGCCATTTGTTATGCTACCAACGCAATAGAAGTCAAAATCGGTTGAACGAACTGTAAAAAAGGTTAAGTTAAATGTCTAATCTTATTTCAAATGGAGTATAGTTATATAATGTGCATGCTGTGGTTTACTGTAATTGAAGGAGCTCACGTGAAAGAACTTTTCGTATTGTTGTGATTTATAATGTATTTATCTTATGTACAGGGTTATTAGTTATATGTTGGCAATCTGTTAAGAGGGGGATGTAGGAGAGGTCATTTACAACCAAATGACCCGTTTTGCAAATGTCAACAATTTTCGAGTCATTTGACATTTTTATTTCATGCAATGAAATTTTAAAATATAAAAAACTTTTTACAAAAAAAAACAACCGACTTCCAAAAAACACTACAAAGTGAAAAATAACTTTAATGTCGGAAGTCGGTGTCTTTGGTTTTGAATTTTCGTTTTTTGTCACCGACTTCCGAAATAAAAGTTATTTTTCACTTTGTAGTGTTTTTTGGAAGTCGGTTTTTTTTTTTTAAAGTTTTTATTTTTCACTTTCTAGTTGTGGTACCTACCCCACACAAATTCGAAAACCACTACCTGCTATGTAAATAACAGTGACAGGAACTTATCATATCATCCACATACTAAGTGGGAAAAAGTACGTATTATTGAAGCTAACTCAAAAACTATCAAAGCAAAGTTAATAAAATTTATATGGGACCACCTCGAAAGCATACGAAAAAAAGAATTTTCAAAATCGGTCCACAACTGACGGAGAAATCGGTGGACATACATAAAAAAATAAATTAAAAAAAACAAACATACGCGTCGAACATATAACCTCCTCCTTTTTGAAAGTCGGTTAAAAATGTCAAATTACTCAAAAATGGTTGACATTGGCATAGAGGTCATCAGGGATCATTTGGTTGCAAATGACTTCTCCTCGCTAACATAATAACCAATAACCCTGTTTATCCTTTGTTGGTGATCCAAAATAAATAGTCTGTAGTACTCTAAGGTATCAATTACTTATGATAAAGCAGTAAGTAAACAGAATTTATTAAAGTAGACTTTAATTGATTTATTTTTTTAAGTTCAACTTATAGGTACATAGTTGGTAAATTAATGCTTAATGGTCGGTACTGTAGCCATTAAAATAAAGTATCGTAGGTATTAGTAATCTAATAGATGGGAGAAAATAATGAAAAGTAGGTAATAAAACTAGGTATTAGTATGAAATATGATGCTCAAACTAAAACTAGCATTAAATCCTAACTTAATAATATTTTAAATACGAAAGTGTTTTTTGTTACGCTTTTACGCTAAAACGGCTGAACAAATTTAGATGAAAGGCACATGAGTGGACCATGACCTTGGTTAGAACTTGGACAATTTTTTTCACGATATTCCCATGGTATCTCGGGCTTTAGCGGTGAAACCGCGGGGCGCACCTGGTCAATTTTATTTATTTGTATTTTATGATTTTGTAGAAGTAACCATTGTAAAACATAATCTTTGTAACTAGGTAGACAATTACTTAAAGTAGCTGTCTAACACCTCCTTATAGATTGTATTCGTAATGATTTTGAAAGGCAACATTTATGTAAAAAAATAAAATTAAGTGCATTCGATTTGGGTAAATTTCAAAGTATTCTGGCTTACCCTGCAAGCAAAAGCTAAGCTTATTTATAAGTTTTTTTTTTTGTAAGTAACTTACTTAAGTAAATGATGGGGCTGACATGACCTGATGGTACAAGTCCCTAATAAATGAAGAGAAAAAAAATAATCTTTGGATCACAATAAGAGAGAAAAAGTAGTATAAACTTACTTTATGTTTGCCTAGATTCGTGACAGCACAGCCTAGCACTGCTTCTCTTCCTAAGAAGAAGGTGTGGTTGCCAATAGGTCGCTCAAACTCTGGCTCCTCGGAAAACTTCTTTGTCGTCATCTGAGAATCTGAAACAATAAACATAATCTATTAAAAACTACGTAATGCTACTTGGCTTTAAAGTCAAAGTCAAATCATTTATTTCAAATAGACCCATGTATGGCACTTTTGAACGTCAAAAATTACAAAATAATAAAATTGATTCTAGTCGCCCCTTCCAAAAGGTAGTTTTCGTATGGAGAAGAATGGGCAAGAAACTCCACTGTTACTCTTTTAAAATGTTTTTCAATTGTTTGTATATGTACGTACATTTGTTAAATAATTATTATATGTGAAGACGATGCACCTAGAATAAAATTACTATACCACAATAGGTAAAAAGAATTAAAAATGAAGCAATGATAGAAAATTTAATATGTGATAGATACACGGTGCTCACATATTTACAAACATGTCTTTCTTAACTTTGTCTGCATGTTCTTTTTTGACTTTGTCTGCATGTTTGACTATAGAAGGTTTGGATTGACAGAAATTATGAACTGGCTACCTTTTTTTTTTAGGTGGTAAATTATCAAATAATTTCTCCCGCTCTGGGTGGAGCGGGAGGGCGTGTCACACTCTTACTGGCTAAAACCCACCCGTGTTCTTTCGGTAGTCCTGTTGCCGGGGGCCACGATTTCCCTATCGGTTTTCTTCGCTCCCCCGGCAGGCATCGGCCCTAGCGGACCCCGTCAATTCTACTGACATCTCTTTGAGGCGCGCGTCGAACACAACACGCCGTCGACCCGGGCCTGGTCCTTATCGGACGGCAAGCTACCCATTGCTCACCGTCCGCCCATTGCTCACCGCTACCTAACTTGCTGCCTAAGCTTACCAAACAGCCAAACTAAAGTTACCAATGGGTGATCCAATGTCCATTAACTGGACACAAACGGAGAGATGGGGTTCTTACTGAAAAAATTCTAAAGAAAAACAAAGAAAGAAAAGAAATAAAACTTGTTTATTCTGCACAAACAAAACGCACATTTTAAAAAACTAGACATAAAATATAAACAATACAAAAGCCTCGTATTCAATCCAAAAAGTTTGACGTTGTTCTTCATAGCTTAAGGAGGAAGCGTCTGGGTAGACAACGAAATTCAAATTTTCTTACGTTTTTTGCATTTTGCAAGTCAGTGTCAGGTTTCATGTTGATTAAAATATGATTCGCGGCCGTAACAAATATGGCATTACTAAATTATAATCATTACAATTAGCAATACAACTCCATAAGTTAGCAAAGGTGTCAAATGTCATAATTTCATGAAATCATGACATTTGACACCTTTATCTTTTTTTTAATCACTATTGCTGATTGTAAGGATTATAATTTAGTAATGCCATATTTGTTACGACCGCTAATCATATTTTAATCAACATAAAACCTGACACTGACCTGCAAAATGCAAAACACGTAAGAAAATTTGAATTTCGCGGGCTACCCTGACGCTTCCCTGGTTCATTGATTGATGTTAAGGCCACGGACCAAAGACAATATTGCGTAATAACTGTTGCAACATTGGCAAAGGATAACAAAAACATAACAAAAACAAAATGCCGTTTGCAGAGTTAACTACTTTTGTAACAAATAACCAGAAATATTAAGCTATGCGTCGTATCTGTGCAAGAACAGGTCATTCATCATCAGCCTATAAATGTTTCCACTACTGGGACACGGGCCTCCTCTCTGTGAGAGGGAGTGGGCCGTAATCCACCACGCGGGCCCAGTGCGGGTTGGTAGATGTCACATGTCTTCGAATTTTCGGTTCTAGGACATGCCGGTTTTCTCACGATATTTTTCCTTCACCGTTTTGAGAGCAGTGGTGATGAAATAATTTACACAAAGTAAAGCGCCTGTCTGGGTTCGAACCTACGACCTACAACTCGTAAGTCGCGGCCGTTACCACTGGGCCACCACTGCTCCTTGAATAGAATCATTGCTCAGCAAAAATCTGTGAATTCGGGCGCTGTTTCGCTGATTTTCAACAATTACCAACCAAAACCCATTGACATTTCTTCTTGACCCGGGGATCGAGCCTAGGATCCTACACTCGCCAAAGCAAGGACAGTAGGCCAATGAGAGGGTAAAAATGGCCGTCCTGCTGCTATAATTTGTCGTCGAACATTACATAAGGCCATGGTATATAGTTTAACGTTATATTGCATATGCGTTAGAATGGAATGAAAACGTGAACAGTTTATAGTAGGTATTAATGTAGATTAAATGCACCCATTGATGTATACATTCCCCTCACGCAAACGATTATAACATAATTAGTCCAACCAGGTGGTTATTTTCCACGTGGAAAAATTTAGAATTAAAAACTAGAGTAAAACTACATATTAAATTAAGCTATTATTTTAATCTTGTGTTTTTTCATAATGGATTATATTAACGGAAACTAAAGCTACAATAATGATCGCCTCTTTGACATCTGTCTTTAAGACGTAGATATATGCCAGTGGCCTTGAGTGGTTAGCTTGCGTGTTCTGTGCTGAGCTCAAGCAACGCGTCGTACATCCAGCCAGTAATATGACTCGCCCATCAAGGAGCGCTGTCCCAAATTAGACGCATTATTTATTTATTATACAAAAAACCAAAGGTATTTTAATAAAATACGTATACTAAAAGATATCTTGAAGATATCTTCAAAACGGTGAAGGTTTCAGAAAAATACGCTTGATAGTTTTTGCGTGATTCTCAGTTTTTAATCCGCGTTAGACATATCTTTACAAATTAATTATACTATGTAATATAAACATAATTTAAAATATTTACAGATAAAGTTATTAAGAAAATGCTTTATTTTAACATTTTTTTTTTTCATATCATCAACACTACTCATTTAGGCGTGATCTTCAGTATAAAATCATTAAAAGTCGGTAAGAGTCGCCTTAAGGCGCCATCGTCACGGGTGAGAGAATTGCAGCGATAGTTTCACCGTGCTATCAAAGTCAATAGCAAGTCTTTGAATCAATCACCACAGAGTGATATGGCAATAATTTGAAGGCACAGCGTGACTATCGCCGCGATTCTCTCGTCCGTGAAGATGGCGCCTTAAGTAGATATGCTTACTTTACATAAAATGCTAATATTAGGTTAAGTTTTGTTATGTGTGTACTTATATTTATTGCAACTTAAAATGTATCTTAATTTTTTTTAAACTGTTAAAACATAGGTATTTTTCTGTACCTATAACATCTTGTTAAAATAAGTAAGTACCTATTAGGTATTAATGTAAAATTAATTTGCATGCCCTAAACAAGCAAAATATGGACAGTGCATTAAACCACCACCTTTTAACAACTGGTAACACCTGTATTTTCTGCAAATAAATTATTCTTAGATATTCTTTTATATTACCCGGAGAACTAGGTTGTCTTCCGTGGGGAAATTGCGTAAAGCTTATAAAATGACAATTAAACGCAATTCCTTTCATTTTGACAGATCAGCCACGTTCATTGCACGATTGACGTTATTGGGCAGACGAATTTTTCAAACCTATAAAGCAATGAATCAGGAATTTTCTCCAAAACCTTTGAATTGTGATTGATGGTCTCAGTTTCAACCAATAACAATCAGTAATTTATATAAAGTAATCGGATCATACTCAAAATAAACCCTTCTGCAATTATTATACGCGTAACAGCAGTGTTAAAAAAGCCATGTTTAAAACTCCTAGCAGTAAATCAAAAGTTAACGGTTAATTTGCAAGCTAAATTCATAATATTTTGAATATTTTTACTTCTTAGGAGTTGGTAACTTTTTGGGTCATGATTTATTATTCTGCTTTATTTCGCAAGGAACTAGGAAAGAGGTCATTTAAAAGGTTACTGAACTTTAGTATACATAGAATATGTACAGATAGCTGCATTAATAGGGTTAATCACGCATTCAAAATCCTTTGAAAAGGCTGTAAACCGTTTATTCAACATTGTGGATCGCATAAACCTACAGCAGTAGTCAAGAAAACTGCAAGGATACTTTAATAATAGATTGTTATACGAGGGGCTTAAAATAACGCCGTGTGTTACACTCTACTTTTCACTACGATTGCGAGAAAATAAAATAATCCAATACAATATTAAATAGTTTATTTTATTAAAAAAGTATACAATTTGTTCAATCAGAATTTTTAAGGAAACTTTTTATCCCGGTATGCGGTAGTAAAAACCTAGTTTTACATAAGAATAAAGACCTTTTCGTTTTTGTAGGCTGGTTGGTTACAGACAAAAATTACTTTTTCCCCTAGAGCGAGACATGCAATTTTTTCCCCGCTCTGGTACGCCACAGTGACCGACTTTTTGAGCAAGAGGAGTGAAAAACTTATTTACATTATGTCCATAAATTCCCAGAAAAAAAACTCTCCAAAAATGTGACTGCACGTATCGATTGTTTTAATGATACGGATGTCAAGCGACTATTCGCGCAAGTTTGAACACCTCCTTAAGGTTGCACTAGTCGACGGCTCGAACTCGTTGGTGGCGTGGCTAATATGCATGCTATTTAGTAAAGTTAATTATCTAGTTTTTTTTTTTTTTTTTAGTGAAATAGACGATGATTTAGACCGAAAACAAACGCGTAAAATTTCATGAACAGACCTTTGGGCGTATAGATATTATGGAAAAACGACTGGATGTATCTACTCAAAATAAAATTATTTGAACTTTTTAATAAATTTGTCTATCCTTGTACGGTTTCTGTTTTGCCATTTTCATACTAAATAAGTTATTTATTTACGCCCAAAAAGGAGTTAAAATTAGTGTTGAAATATGGAAGTTTCGACGCTCATAACTTCCAAACCAATACTTTTTTGCCAATTCTGCTTCCATACAGGGCTAGATAATGACAAGGCAAATTGATATAATTTTTAGTTTAGTACGTACACCGTCAAACAGACGACTAATCACCATACTACGTATATATCAAAGAATAACCTACTAGTGTACCAATTTTTTTTGTGTGGGATATTATCAAATAAATTCTCCCGCTCTGGGGGGAGCGGAAGGGCGTGTCAGACTCTTACTGACTAAAACCCACCCGTGTTCCTTCAGTTACCTGTATGTTGCCAGGGGCCACCATAACCCTTTCGAACAAACCCGCATCGCCCTAGCGGACCCCTTCAGTGGTGCTGACATCTCTTTGAGGCGCGCGTGGAACAAAACGCGCCGTCAACTCGGACCTGGTCCTTATCGGACGGCGAGCTACCCATTGCTCACCGTCCGTCAGCCCACGACTAGTGTACCCTTAAGGTCTCGTCCTATTTAAAAGCGATAGTCGCGCGAATATGCGATCGGTCGCGTGGATATAAGTCTCATTTTTTGTTCGGAAAACCGGAAAGCACCCTCTGTCGGCGCGACCATGTTCAGGTTTCCCGAACAAAAAGTTCGAATGATCATGTATTCGCACGAAACGTAGGGTATGAGTTAGTTGACAAAATCGGAGCGAGCGAATTTCCCGTATTCCCCGCGGGCTACGCTTCAGTCTGACCATAGCTAAAAATCCATTTCAATTCTTAGATGACTGCTATTTTTTTAACACTAAAAAGAGAAAAAACAAAACTCCATATTAAAAACCAAGCTCAAAAAAATCACCCACAACGTTAAAATAGACCAGATTATTCAAGAACCCCACATAATCTATCTTTTTCTTTTTCCTATCATCGGAAGCAACAGGCCATTAAACACTGAAGACTGAACTAATAAAGTTGCCAACAAAAAAAAACTAGTTAACACTTCAAAACTCGCTATCAGGTCTCCGAGACCCAATCAATGTGAATTTTTTATTCTTTTTTCAAGTTGCAACACAGCTCTGACGTCATTCGATCGAGGACGTGTAAATTGTACCAAAGGCTGTTAGTTGCGTATTTTTATTTAGAAAAAGGGAGTTTTACTAGTTTTAGAGCGTATTTGAAAGTTTCATAAACTTGCATCACTGCATTTTTCGAAGGAATGCAGGAGTTTTGTTACTGGAAAATGAGGTTTATCTGGTTACACAGGAAATGCTTTTCACACGTTCTTTAACAAAAACAGGCCAGGATGGATTTTAATGAATTTACACCTATTCAGGGTGAGCAATCTGTTGCAGTTCTCAACTAAAGTAGTTTACGTTTCCCCCTACCGTCAAGATGGACCGATATTTTGAAGTAGGCGATGGGGGGGGAAATGAATGCCGAAAGTGTGAACCAGGTGTTGTCAAGCTGCTTTAGAGAAGTCTATGTCCAACTGTGGACTGCGATAGGTTGCGTAAACTTATTACATTCCATAGCAACATAAGCTTAAGAGCGTTTATTCTGAAAGTGGGCAACTTGCAAATAGATGTCAAATATTTCGCTGTTTTGATTAATTTGCCAATATTACTGTACGGAAATAAGAAATGTGGCTAACTAGTTCCCTAGAATATTAATAATGTATTGCAATATTATAACACTGAATTTGATGTTGTAACAATTTTAGGGTGTAAAAAGGTATTTGGAAAGTTTCTAAATACTATTATTTCACATCTAAAACTAAATATTCGGCATTACGATAGGAATACCACATTGCTAAATTAATCAAAACAGATGAATATTTGACAGCTATTTACGACGTTGCCAACTTTTAGGATAAATCCTCTTTATCACCTATCAATTCAACGTTCAAATAACAAACACACGTAAACGCACGCTCGCACCCACACTCACAAATACAAACTAATGTGCACAAATACAACAATAATTTTACGTCACGACATTCACGTTGACAAGATCTCCCTGTAAAAAAAGGTTTTGCAAAATGTACCGTCTGACATACTTATCAAATGAAAGGGCTTATTGTGAGGATCTCAAATGTATTTATTTTATAATTTCAAAATAAATACATTTAAAGATATTTATGAAAATTTACTATTGGGGCCCTTATAAAGAGTATTCTATTCAATTTTTAAAAGAGTAACCGTGGAGTTTCTTGCCGGCTCTTCTCCATAGGAAACGACCAATTGGAACCGTGCACCTAGCTTCTGACGTTTCATAAGTGCTCTTGTAGGTTAATGTGGAATAAAATATTTTGGATTCCATTAATTTCCATCTCAAATCATTGTATGCTACAAGTAGGTACTGATCCAAAATTGTATGGTTTTATTTTACTTACACTAGTGACATTTATTTCAGTATTTATTTAAACTTTTCGCAATCAGTAAAGGTACGAAGGCGGTCTTAATGCCTCAGGCATTCTCTGCCAGTTACATTAGTTCGAGCTAAAGTAAATCTTAGAACACAGAAAAACCCAACTTTTTCTAACAAAAAAACCGGCCAAGTGCATGTCGGACCACGCACAATGTAGGGTTCCGTAGTTGGGATGAATTTATCCCAAGAACAAACTTAACTATGTAGTTGCAAATAAAAATCTTTCATACAGAATGTATGGGAGAACATATTTTTAAAACCGCAAATCTAAGTTGGTCAATTATTACTCGCTAACTTGTAAGGCTTACTCAGCTGTGATAGTTTTCCTTTTAAATTCGTTATATAAGCTACTGCCGTGAATTTTTTCAAATACCTATAACCAACCATTTAGCTGGCAGGGACACTTGACTCTAACAAAAATTTGCACTTTAAAGCTTAATATTTCGCAAACGGATCTCTGAATTAAAAAATGGTTTTAACACACTCATAATGTTTTTGAAAGACCTTTCCAACAATATACCACACCAAGGGATAGAAAAAAAAAAACATCCCCACTTTACGTGTAGGGGAGGTATCCTAAAAAAAAATATTTTTCATAATTTTATTTTACCACTTTGTTGGCATGATTAATATGTATACCCGTGCCAAATTACAACTTTCTAGTACTAACAGTCTTGGAGCTAGACCGCGGACAGACAGACGGACATGACGAAACTATAAGGGTTCCTTGTTTACTACGGAACCCTTAAAAATGTCTACAAGAAGTAGCATAGTCACTACTTAATTTTAGGTTAAGACTGAATCATAAAGTATATAACAACTTTGCCACTTTCAGGCTCATTACAATTCTCCAAATGCCAGCGGTTAACGGTTCTGTGTTTTGACAGCCTCTCACAGTGGTCTCATTTACATAGATCACTTCAAAGTTTGATGCTATATCCACAGACTGTTGGCCTGTGTAGTTCATCTTCATAGTGCTTAGTTTAATATCTAGTGATGTTTTAGTGTATTTGGTGAAATGTGGTTCTCTTGTGTCAAAGTCAAATCATTTATTTCAAATAGGCACATACATGGCACTTTTGAACGTCAAAATTTACAAAATAATGGAATTGATTCTAGTCGCCCCTTCCAAAAGGTAGCTTTTGTATGGAGAAGAATGGGCAAGAAACTCCACGGATACTCTTTTAAAATGTTTTACAATAGTTTGTATAGATACGTACATTAGATAAATATGCAGGTATATGTATATGTAATAATCTGTTTAAAATAGTGTCCATTGAGATTTTTGCCCATTGAGGAGCTCGTGGCTACAGTAATAACAGCCGCTCGGGTCGATCTGTCAGGTTAAGCTACGCTTGCCGGGGTTGGTCCGTGGATGGGTGACCATTTCTACATACCGAGACTCCTCCGTGCCTCGGAAAGCACGTTAAGCCGTTGGTCCCGGCTGTCATTCGTGGATCTTTGACAGTCGTTACGGGTCGTCAGAAGCCCGAAAGTCTGACAACCAGTCTTACCAAGGGGTATCGTATTACCCAGTTACTGGGTTGTGGAGGTTAGATAGGCAGTCGCTCCATGTAAAATACTGGTATTCAGCTGCATCCGGTTAGACTGGAAGCCGACCCCAATATAGTTGGGAAAAGGCTAGGCAGATTGATTGAGATTTTTTGCCCATTCTTCTCCATAGGTACACTATGCTTTGGAAGGGGCAACTAGCTTAATCTTTCTGACTAACCGACCCCTTGACAATTCAAAAGTGCATGTAATTAGTTTATTTGAAATAATTGAGTTTATTTCAATAAGGCACATAAAAGGCACATGAACTTCAACAGTAACAAGAAAATATAATAGATTCTAGTTGCCCGAAAGGTAGTTTCGTATGGAAAAGAATGTGCAAGATTTGTGAAACTTCATAGTTACCTACTCTTTTAAAATATTTTATAATATTTGTTTAAGACAGTTAATTGATTCAGGCGTGACTTTGCGGAAATCCATTATAAAATACAATAGACGTGGATATTTATTTAGTAACCTGTTCCGCTAAGCTAAGCGGAACAGGTTACTAAATAAATATCCACCTCATTGTTTTAATATTTGTTTACATTACTTAGTCTTAAGTAAGTGGGCAAAATTGAAATATTCTTCGTCTTGTAATTTTATTTTTCCTTATGTTATTTTTCTAAAGTTTAAGAAGTATTTTGCCATAATTTCGTAATTCTTAATTCTAGAGCCTTTGTTTTATTAAGTGTTATGTGACCTATTTCTGTGATTGCTAGTTATCCTGTAATTGGCGACTGTATAAGTCCGAGGCTATTGTTAGCTGTTTGATTTGACCAATGAACGTGCGTGGTACTAAAGCTGGCTGTTAGATGGTATCAACCCATTTTCCGAGAGGTTGGTACTGCCAGCCAAGATGTTGAATGTTACACGTCATATGCGACTATTGTAAGGGACACTCGTTTTTTAAGTGAAAACTTCTTTAGGCGCGTTTAGCATTTTTGAGATGGGACTAAACCATTGATTTCGCGACACTGTTACGACACCAGCTATTGACCATTAAAAGACATCAACGCGTTGATTACTGCGGTGCGTGGAGTAAAAGACATCATTGCATTTTTTCAAGTTTTCACTTCTGTCGGCACTCCCCGAGTGCCACTGTTTTTTTTTTTTCCTCGTAAACGAACATGCTGACTGATAATTGCATTAATTAAGTGCGGTTTGCCCAGTTCATTTTATGTTTAAAAAGCATAGTTGCTATTTTACTTGAAATAGTGATGAATGTTATCAAAATGTTTTGCGTAAACCACGATGTGATAATGATTTAACATTATAGTGCAAACACATTTAAACGAATAAACATTTAAAACAAATAAGTAAGTAATATTATTGTTTACATAAATAATACTGGTACAGTACGACACAACTTAGATGTAACATCGGCAAAATTCGTAAAACCGATCACCATCCAAACTGAGTGCGCTTTCAAAATCACCAATCTTTATTACTGCTTTAGGTGAAAATGGTCTTTACGCTAACGCAATAACTTGTAAATTCATATAACCAAATACATTCGAAAAATTGAAAGGAATGAATGCAAATTTTCAAATTTATGCTACATCTAAGTTTTGTCGTACCGTACTTATATTTATTTTTCAGACTTGCATAGGTTATCAGTCTAGCATAAGTATGTTAACGTTCATCTACGTAATTGTAGTACATAAATACTTATATTTGTGTTAATCTTGGTTGAAAGTAACAATGAAGTCCTTATTTTAAAGTAAATAAAAGTGAAGTAAAATCATCCGGTAACATTCCCTCTGCTGGGACACAGGCCTCCTCTCTTTGAGAGGGAGTGGGGTGTAGTCTACAACACGGACCCATCAGTGCGGGTTCGTAGATGTCACATGTCTTCGAATTTTTGATTCTAGGACATGCCGGTTTCCTCACGACGTTTTCCTTCATCGGTTTGAGAGCAGTGGTGATGAAATTATTTACACAAAGTAAATTGCTTGCCTGGGTTTGAACCCACGACCTGCAACTCGTAAGTCGGGGTCATTTACCACTGGGCATGACATGGACTACCGAAAAATTATTAGGTTCTTTAAACAATAATTTTACGACCGAAATTGCATAAGCGATAAAGGTGCAACTAGATTGTGGTCAATTGATACCTCAAAAATAGTGCCTCGGATATGTTTGCTGAAACTAGTGTCGACTGTGAATGTTTGTAAATATGTGAGCAACATGTATCTATCACATAATTAACCTATCTGTCATTGCTTCATTTTTAATTCTTTTTACCTATTGTGGTATAGTTCGTTTTTCATTATATCCTTTATTTTATTTTTAAACATACTATTTACATTTTTAAATATTCTTATAAAAATAATTTAAAAAACATTTAAAATATATAAAAATAGTAGCCCACCGGTGTCGGGAACAGGGTCCAAGCCACCGGTGATCAGGGCTCCTGAGAGAGGAACCTCCTAAAAATACGCGCCTTGTCCAGGAGTACGGCTTTCTGGATCAAGCCTTTGATCCAGCTGCCTAACGAGAGCCTCCTCAGGTGTTGCTCGAGGCTCTTGGCTATTATGCCATTAGCGGTCACGACTATCGGCACAATGATTGCTGTATCCACATCCCACAAGTCGACAACCTCGTGAGCCAGATCAAGATATTTAACCTGTTTATCTTTTTCAGCTTTCACGAGGTTCTCGTCATGCGGGACCGCTATATCAATAATCATTGTGCGGCGCTCTAATCGATCTATCACCACTATGTCTGGCTTATCGGCAACAATCGTCCTGTCAGTGATGATAGATATTATTATATTGTTATTTCAGTATAGTAATCTTATTCCAGGTGCATCGTCTTCACATATAATTAATGTATATAAAATATTGTAAAACATTTTGAAAGAGTTTCAGTGGAGTTTCTTGCCTATTCTTCTCCATAAGAAAACTACCTTTTGGAAGCTGGGGCGAGTACAATTAAAACTTTTTTATTTATAAATTTTGACGTTCAAAAGTGCCTTTTATGTGTCTAATTGAAATAAATTATTTGACTTTGACTGCTTCTATGCAACGATGCGTAAGTGGAGCGCGTCTCTGGTGCGCAGGGTGTGCGGCAGCCCCAACAGCGTGCTTATGATGATAGCTGACAGGCTCGACTTTGCAGTCACCTACAGTTGTCGGCCATTAATGTAAGTGTAATTGTTGAAAGTGCGGTGGTTTTTGTTTTGTATTTTATTGTATATATGATATATTGTTTGTTATATGTGTAATGTATTGAATATTGTCTATGAGGCATTGTAACTTGAATTAATATAATAAAAATTAATAATCCCCATCTCCTCATCTTAACGTTGACATCGTGGTGGGGCTTGCGCACTCTTATGAACTCTCTGTCTTTCGTCATCTGGGTAGTCACCCCCTTTTTAGCCATATCATCGTCCACACAGTCCATCCATCGTTTCTCGTGTCAAATTTTTGCGACATGTAAAGGTGTACAAAATAAAAAGTATTCGTGTAAGATTTTCCCATTCCAAAAATCGCCCAAAACACATAAATAAGTTTTCATTAAAACAAAAAAAAAAACTTTTGCTCCGTTGTTTACGTTCGACTCAAAGATATAATTTTGACAATAAAAACTTCCTGGACTTTACTAGTACAATACCTTCGAAGTCCATTCAAGACAAAGCATCAAAGTAATCAATTCCATTCAATAATTAACTCTACAAACACTAGTAAGCTAAATTAAGCCTTAGCTTCTCTAAAATTAAGTTTGGAATTGGGAGTCGATACCCTATCATTGATGAGCCGACTTAGTACCGAAACTCTCTTTGTTATTACTAACCTAGTTTCAAAGTTTGAAATTTCGCAGGTAGTTAGCAAATGAACCCTTGCTTTTGGTAGATTTTTTGTATTAATTCACTACGAAATTGGAATGAAGTTTTGAACATTTATCTTAGTTGGTGACAGTCTGCATTATTGATCGTTAGCAACTCCTTTTTCCGAGGGGCTAGTGGCTAAATGATATCAGCTGCTCCGGTCGATCGAAGGCCGCGGACTGTTCGTGGATAGGTTATCATACATTATATATAGAGGTGATGACGATGCCTCGGAATGCACGGTAAGCCGTTGGTCCCGGCTGTCATTCGTAGATCTTTGACAGTCGTAGTCAGAAACCGAAAAGAATCAAGGGGTATCTATCTAAAACGATACCCCTTGATTCTTTTCTGATCTTTACATACCGAGACTCCTCCGTGCCTCGGAAAGCACGTTAAGCCGTTGGTCCCGGCTGTCATTCGTAGATCTTTGAAAGTCGTTACGGGTCGTCAGAACCCCGAAAGTCTGACAACCAGTCTTACCAAGGGGTATCGTATTACCCAGTAACTGGGTTGTGGAGGTTAAGATAGACAGTCGCTCCATGTAAAATACTGGTATTCAGCTGCTTGCGGTTAAACTGAAAGCCGACCCTCAAAGTTGGGAAAAGGCTAAGTAGGTTTTTTAGCCTCTTTTTTTCTTCTACTATTTTAAGTATATTTTCTGGTGTAACGTGAACTTAACATTTGTTTTTCTAAACAAAGAAGCGAAGAGGGGAGAATTCTTCAAGAATACTCCACTAGAACAATTTATCACTGTAGCCTATTTTCAGCAGTCGATTAAACTAAAAATGGCACAGTTTAGGTACCAGCCCGTTACCGTCACACAGCAGGGAAAAGGCCTTTTGCTTTAAAATAGATAAACTTTGATCACCACACCTGATCACCATGTATTCTCTATTTCAAACTACATAAGGACGGTAATTGCGTAACACCCTCTACTCATAGTCCGAGGGTTTTGTAGGAAATTCCCAATTGCTTCAAAGGTTTGAAAAATTCGTCAGCTTAAAGTCAAATAATTTATTTCAAAAGACACTTTTGAACGTCAAAATTTACAAAAAAAAAAAATGAGTTGATTCTAGTTGCCCCTTCCAAAATGTAGTTTTCAGATGGAGAAGAATGGGCAAGAAACTCCACCGTTACTCTTTTAAAATGTTTTACAATATTTTTTATAGTACATTAGTTATATAATTGTACGTGAACACGATGCACCTAGAATAAAATTATTATAGGTAAAAATAATAAAAAATGAAGCAACGATAGATAAATAAAAATTATGTGATAGATACAATACAACACACATATTTACAAACATTGTAAATGTAGACGATTTTACAAAAAAAATACAATTAATAAGTCAGTGTGAGGAAGTAATTACAGAATGTAAAATCAACTTAACTGAACGTGGCTAAACTGTCAAAATGAAAAGCATCGCCATCGATTGCCATTGTACGTGTGTTACATAATTTCCCCGAAAGTATCCTGACTATAGAAAGAAACAAAGAAAGAAATCATTTATTTGCTCATAATGTTGGTATGCATTATTTGTAAATTGTCCCGATACATTTTTCCTTACAGCATTAGATTTGAATTTAATAATATAGTTACAACCATTACAATTATTATGAACACTAGTCAGAATTTAATAAGTAGATACAGATCATTAAGTTCCCTCCAAAATGGTTGAGCTAAATGGTGCTGATCCATGCGTCATGTTCGTGAACGGGCGCCGTTTATTTTAATTTATATAAATTTTTGAATTATTTTTGTTTTTGTATTTTATTACGGACGCTTTTAACGTGCACATCTTTCTACATTGTTCTGACATGTATAATTTCAACACGAATGATGTAACCAATATTTTGATTTAAAAGAGTGTCCGTGGATTTTCTTGTGCGTTCTTCTCCATAGGTACCTACAACGCTTTGGAATGGGCAACTCTGACTGACCGACCCCTTGACAATTCAAAAGTACCTGTAATTGGTTTATTTGAAATAAATGCTTTGAGTTTTGAATTTTTAAGCTATTGCATAGCTTTTATCGCGGGCTTTGAACGCGGCGACCGAATCAAGAAATTCCGTAACGTAACGAAAATAAAACCTAACACCCCCCACTACGCCTACCATGTAACGGTTCCCATGATAACGTGATGTTGTCATGGGAACGTAATTTTTGTTTTATGTCATCACGTCATCATCCCAAGTGTAGCGTTGACAAATAGGAAGTATGGAGGTTACAAATGCTATGCAATAGCTTTAGCGCGGCAGTCTCCGAGTGTCACACGTATTTTTTTTTTTAAGTTTTTAAGTTCAGTGTAAAACAATGAATGATTAATTTGTAAATCTCTCGCATATATACGATGAAGAATATAAACGATGACTTCCTTAAATAAGAGTCATGGAGTTGACAGGAAAAGTCCTACGCAAAAATATTGTCACTCAAAACATCTCCGTATTTCTAAAGGTTAAATAAATAATAACGGGTCTTCCTCCACTTTATTATGCCCTTGGGTTTCACGTCCGTTTTGCTGAACTTGGTCCCCTGGTCAACCCTTTATGCGAGATTAGGAGGCTTAACTTTAAAACGGTGATAATGCTACAATTCCTGGGACAAAACAAAAAGGTCTACCGTTAGAGATTGTGAGTTTTAGCTACAAGTAAAAAATTGGACCGTATTTCAGTATTTAACTGACTTCCAAAAATAAGGAGGTTTTATGTTCATCCTCATGTATTTTTTAAAGTCCATCGATATTTTTATCAATTGTGATCGAGAATTCTTTTTTAATTTGATAGTGGAAGCTAGCGCGGTGGTTCGATATAAATTTTATTAACTTTGCTTGGGTAGTTTTGAGTTAGCTTCAATAATACGTATTTTTCGCACTTAATCTATGTGGATGATGTTATAATAACTTCCTGTCACTGTTATTTACTTAGCAGGTATTAGTATTTGAATATGTGTGGGATAGATACTAGGACCACAACAAAAAAGTGAAAAATTACAACAGTTTACAAAAAAATAATTGTAACGACATATAGTTATTTTTCACATAATGTAGTACTTAGTTTTTGGAAATCGGTTGTTTCTTTTTGTACTTAAAAAGCTTTTTTTTTTGGCTTATCGCATTCACTCACTCACCATGTTCTTTGTCAGTTAAAGAAAACAGGAGGTATTAGATACCGCTCAAATCTACACTAAGTTGGCAGAAATCTGATTAAAATCTCGCTAAGCTCATTTTCTTATGTGTTATACCTATTCTAGTAGGTACTTTATCCACAGTCTATTTCTGTTGACCTTCACTGCTTCAAATGTGTTTGCTCATTGTGGTAGGCATTTATTATGGATACACGACTTCTGACATAAGCAATGGATGAATGAATAATGTAATTGTTGGCATTATTAGCGCCATGGACAGGTACCATGGGCTTTTTTATTTAATCTTTATTTAATTCGAAACAGATATTTCCAACCAACTTCAAAAAAAGGAGGAGTTCTCAATTCGACTGTATTTTTTTTAAATTTGTTACCGCAGAACTTTCGACTGGGTGAACCGATTTTGATGATTCTTTTTTTTATTTGAAAGCTGGTACTTCCCTTGTGATCCCATATAAATTTTATTAACTTTACTTGGATGGTTTTTGAGTTAGGTTCAATAATAAGTATTTTTTTCTCACTCAGTACATGGATGATATCTTAAGTTCCTGTCACTGTTATTTACATAGCAGGTAGTGGTGTTCGAATTTGTGTGGGGTAGATACCACAACTAAAAACTGAAAAATAAAAACTTTTACAAAAAAATCAACCGACTTCCAAAAAAAAACACTACAAAGGCGAAAAATAACTTTAATTTCGGAAGTCAATGGCAAAAAACGAAAAGTCTAAACCAAAGACACCGACAACCGAAATTAAAGTAATTTTTCGCTTTGTAGTATTTTTTTTTTGGAAGTCAGTTGATTTTTTTTGTAAAAGTTCTTATAAAACAAAACATTTTAGATTTCTTGTAATATTAGCCAGCTAATTGGACGTCTAGGCCGTTCATTAAACGTAGGCATGTAATTGGATGCCTCGGCCGTTACTTAATTGAACTAGAATCATTAAAACGTTTAGCAAATTGGCGTATTGAAAGTCAGTCCTTTGAAGATGACTGACCCAGCCAAGATTGAAGATCACTCGGCTCACGCGCAGTTTGGTCACAGTTCTAACCAGAATTAACCTATTTTACCCAATTTAACTAAATGACTAGTAATGATTACACAACATTCAGCCATTTGGTTAAACGTTGCGCTCAATGACTTGGCTAGTTGTCCTTCAGCTATTTAATTGGATTGGCGTTTAATGAACGGCCTAGGCGTTCAATTAGCTGGCTAATTTAACCAGATGGCTGCGATATATAGATCCTATCGAATAATGTTAGATACTTTGCCACAAAATACCTACCACAAACTTCTCGAATTGCCTTTGAAAACTCAAAAAAAAATACGTGTGGCACTCGGGGACTGACGCGGTAAAGCTATTGCATAGCATTTGTAACCTCCATACTTCCTATTTGTCAACGCTACACTTGGGATGATTTTCGTTACGGTTTTATTTTCGTTACGGAATTTTTTGATTCGGTCGCCGCGCTCAAAGCCCGCGATAAAAGCTATGCAATAGCTTAAAAAGGCTAAAAAACAAAAGACCAAAAATAACATAACCTAATCATCAACTAATTTACGATACTCGAAACTCCCGTTTATAAATGTGAACGATAAAGAAAAAGCTCTAAAAGAACAATAAAATAAGTAACATAAAATGGGCAAGGCCGGGTGTGGGTGGTGTGGCCGTGTGACGGGCACCGCGGCAGTTCGCACCTGTCACCAAATGCTAATGCATGGGTTTCACACAAAAATGCCTTGGCTTGTGTAAAAAAGCATGTATACAGGGTGGCAGGGACATCGACACGAAAACTGTTACCATGGATTCGGTAGGTATATAATTCTGAACCCAGCTAAAATTTTTCGTCGGTTATTTTAAAAAAAACAGTGGCACTCTGGGAGTGCCGACAGAAAACATGAACAATTTAAAAAAAAAACTCCCAAAACCTTTAAAGTAAAAATACTTGCATAGATCATTGATCCGTAACGTAATATAAATAAAGAGCACAATTGCGTTTACAAAAATAAGGTGTCGGTAACGGTGTCGCGAGTTAAATTGTTTTTTCCCATCTCAAAATTGCCCAACGCATCTAAAGAAGATTTCACTTCAAAAAAATCTGTTGTTTCATAGAAAAGTGCAATACCTACGCAGTCAAAATGTATGGAATAGCAGATTTTAAAATAGCCGACGTAAATTTTCAACGCAGAGGCGTTCAGAATCATCTACTGAAGCCATGGTAACAGTTTTCGCGTCGATGTCCCTGCCACCCTGTATTGAAGTAGGCTGAGGTTCGAGGCGTGGATGCAAACAAAGGAGAATATCAGGCTTGTTTTCTCCGGAACAGTTATAAATAATAATAATAAAAATCGGTTATTGGGAACAGAAAACAAAATACATACACAGACAAAAATGTTAAACGATGATAGCTGCAATAGTTAAAACTGTGGCGCAGCACCAACACCCGACTCCTAGTGAGAGGGTAGGTTGTTCCAAGACAAATACATAACAAAGGTATTTTAATAAGTGTTTTAAAGTAAAGAAACTTATAAAATTATACATTTTGTGATAAGTGCCGTGTATTTGAGTACCTAATGTTGAGTTGAGGGTGTGTTGTGTTGTGTGTTGTATTGTGTGTTGTTTTGTGTGTTGTGTTGTGTGCTGTGTTGTGTTGTGTGTTGTGTCGGTGTGTTTTCCGAGATGTTAAATTTCCACAAGTTTTTCTGTAGCATCATAAGTAAAAATAATAGAATGTACACCCACATATCGAATGGTATTTTTAACGTCCCATGTAAATGGATGAGTCTATTGCCGTTAACTGGGTACATTTCCAGACTTCTAGCTGCTACTGAGAATTCGTCACCAAAAATGTAATTAACATTATTGCTTGACCCGGGGATCGAACCTAGACTTCCCAGATCAACGGACGAGATAGTAAATAATAAGTTTTCTTGTCTGTCTTGTATTTCTCGGTAAGCAAATTGAATTTCTAATCCAATAAAGTTCTTACCATTTGAGTAGTACAAAGGTGACTCAAAAAGTCAGAAAGAAATTACTTAACTTTAAGCACTTAAAATGCTAACTACAAGTAATTGATAATAATTTTAATATTTATAAGAATTTTAAAAGAATATCTTGGAAAATTAACCTCTAGACTAGAAAATTCTTCATTTATAACTCCATTATCGATAAAAAGCTACTGCTTTATTGGAACGAAGTTCCATTACGCGGCTTGCG
This sequence comes from Agrochola lychnidis, assembly GCA_963680765.1. NCBI lineage: Eukaryota > Metazoa > Arthropoda > Insecta > Lepidoptera > Noctuidae > Agrochola > Agrochola lychnidis. The sequence goes on from OY796864.1 coordinate 6,326,126, forward strand.
GTAGGAGTTGACTGGTAGAAATCATCACGTAAGGAAAAAGCTATCTCACCATCTCTGTCTCTTTCTATTATATACGAGTCTGTGTGTGTGTGTGCGAGTATTACGATCAGAACTTCGTTCCTGACGGAATTCCCCCGACCAGTCAGTCTGCCTAGCCTTTTCCCATCTACATTAGGGTCGGCTTCCAATCTAACCGGATGCAGCTGAATACCAGTATTTTACGTGGAGCGACTGCCTATCTGACCTCAACAACCCAGTATCTGGGTAATACGATACCCCTTGGTAAGACTGGTTGTCAGAGTTCGGGCTTCTGACGACCCGTAACGACTGTCAAAGATCTACGAATGACAGCCGGGACCAATGGCTTAACGTGCTTTCTGAGGCACGGAGGAGTCTCGGTATGTAAAGATAGTCACCCATCCACAGACCAACCCCGACAAGCGTAGCTTAACCGGATGAATCGACCCGTGCGGCTGTTATTACTTATCCAAGAGCTCCTCGGGAGCCCCCCGACTGAACACATTTTATTCTAATATTCTACTTCCGTCTGAGTTTCACCAGGGTCTGACTAACGCTGATGTTAGTACTATGCAAATATAAAAATCAAGGAGTTTATACGTTAAAATCTCTATTTATTTATTTTGTTAGGGAAAAACAAACAAACAATTGTACAATGTATATTAAATCTAAAATTACAAAATAATTGGAAGTGGGTAAATGTACAATCCATGTTTCCACAGATTACCAAGGTTAAGGATACAGTGAAGACACAAAGTTACAAAACACAAAACGCAAAGAAGAAGACAAGAAGAAAAAAGGAGGATGCACTTCTCTTAAACTAAAACAAATATTATTTGATTATAATTATTACGAAATCAAACAACTAAAACATAAATAAAATAAAAACCGGCCAAGTGCGTGTCGGACCACGCACAATGAAGGGTTCCGTAGTTGGGATGAATTAAAAACAAACTAAAGTTTGTAGTTGATAAACATGTTCTTCCATACGGAACGTATGGGAAAACATGTTTTTGCAACTGAGTTAAGTTAAGTTGGTCAATTATTACTCGATAACTAGTAAAGCCTACTTAGCTGTCATAGTTTTCCTTTTAATTTCGTTATATTAACTACTGCTGTGATTTTTTTCACACATCCAAAACCAACCATTTAGCTAGCAGGGGGGGGGACACTTGACTATAACAAAAATTAGCACTTTAAAGCTTAATATTTTGCAAACGGATCCCTGAATCCAAAATTGGTTTTCACAAACTTATCTAATGTTTTTGTAAGACCTTTCCAATGATACCCCACACTACGTGTATGGGAGGTACCCTAAAAAAAAATGTTTTTCATAATTTTGTTTTACCACTTTGTTGGCGTAATTAATATGTATACCTATGTCAAATTACAGCTTTCTAGTACTAAGGGTCTCGGAGCTGGACCGCGGACAGACAGACAGACAGACGGACATGACGAAACTATAAGGGTTCATTGTTTACTACGGAATCCTAAAAAGAGGCTACTCATCGCGCAAATGCAGACTATTCACTAAATATTTCCTAAATTTTTGGCGATCTAAAGCGAATATATCCAAATGTACAAAATGTTTGTTATAAATTTTGGCTAGTCTATAGAGAGGAGCTCGTTCACCCGCGTTAGTACGACAAGGTGTCGTGGCAAAAAGCGGGTAAATGCATGCCTCTCGACGTATATGTTCTGGGTACAACATAAAATATATTATTGACTAATTCTGAGCAGTCAATCTTTTTGTGCAACAGATCATGAAGCATCATGGCTTGAAGCAACAGACGCCTGGATTCCAAGGTTAGGAGGTTATACTTTTGTAGAGACTCAGTGTATGAAATACGTTCCATACGACATCAAAGTCAAAGTCAAATAATTTATTTCAATTAGGCACAAAAAGGCACTTTTGAACGTCAAAAACAAAAAATATAATTTATTCTAGTCGCCCCTTCCAAAAGGTAGTTTTCGTATGGAGAAGAATGGGCAAGAAACTCCACCGTTACTCTTTTAAAATGTTTTACAATAGCAAATCTATCTGCATCTAAACTGCATTGTTCTTAAGAATTTGCGCTGAACTTTTTCTATAGCATGATTATATTTAGCGTAGTATGGATCCCAAATCTCTCTCTATTAGAAAACAAGCCATAAAATATGAAATAACCCACTTCACACAGAAAACCGTACATTAACCTAAGCGTTACCATTAATTTCTAAGCACCAGCACACAATGTAACAATGGTTTGTAACACAATATAACGATTAAGGAAAACACGTGCAGTCACACATTTATAACAGGTCTGAACGTGCGTATTGCTGGAGTGAGGCAATAAGTATCACCGGCTGTCACTTCCGATATGATATATCGAGAGGACGTGGTGTACACGTCAGATGACAGTATTACTAGAGGAAGCGGGAAAAAATGGTTCAGTGTAGGGATTATTTTGTAACGTATTATTTTTTAAAATAACATAACATAACATCATGCCTGTAAACCACGAAGGGTTAGGCAGAGGTGTATCTATAGTATACCGCACTGAGCCCACGCACACACCGTTTAAAAGAGAGGAAGCCTGGTGTCCCAGCAGTGGGAACATTATAGGCTGATTATGCTATTGCCAATACACAAAGTTAAAAGTGAGGATATTAGAAAAAAAACCAAGGTAACTGATGTAATATTGGAGGTTAAATTTGTGATTATGATAATATTTCTAATGTGATTAACATGATATTAATTAATTCATTTGATTTGCATACCCTTGTGACGGCAGAACATGGAGAGCTAACTTAATGACAACACCTAAGTACAAATTTACCCACGTTTGCAAAGAAATAAATGATTTGATTTGATGCACTCACGCAAGCCCTAAAACTGAAATGGCAATGGGCCGGTCATATATCACGCTGTACAGACAGCAGGTGGACATTCAGAACTACGCGATGGAATGGACCAATAGGAAAAAGAAGAGTAGGCAGGCGGAGAAGAAAGTGGGCTGATGACTTAATAGAAACAGCAGGGAAAGACCGGCAGACTACTGGCAAAGACAAAAACACATGGAAGAAGATGAAGGAGGCTTTCACCCGAGGAGGGGTCCATAACCTACAAAATAACTAATATACAATGTCGCCCATCGGTATGTGACCGCCCGTATTTTTATTCTGAATGTTCTTGAAAAATGGTCGAAAAATAACTTTGTAAGGGGAGTCTATCTTTAATATTTTTCATGTTAGTAAAATTCTTATGTTTTGAGTAGCGTTTGCCATATCTTCGATATTAATGGCTCGATTTGGATTCTGTTTATTATTTCTAAAAGCTAATGAATTATTTTATCGGATTAATTAACATTTTTACTAAAATTTTACAACTATGCAAAAAAAAGGAGGAGAAAACATTTTTTTTCTAAAAAAAACACTAGTGTTAGTTCATAAAATTATAGGGGATGTTGGAAAAAAAAATGTAAAGAAAAAAATTCAAGATAACCCCCTTTTAAAGTAATTTTTCGATAATTTTTCTTGAACATTCAGAAAAATGCGGGCGGGCATATGGCCGATGGACGACATTGTATATTAATATCTAGAAAATAAGTAAAACTACTAACATTTAACCACTAACAACATTTGCAATGTAATTTAAGGATATGAGAATAAAAGGCTATTTTATTTTATTTATTTTATATTTATGCTATTGCCATTAACCAGACCCCTGGCTGCTACTGAGAATATCCTAATGGGAAAACCCAATAATACTTTGCCCGACCTAGAAATCTATCCAGGTCCGCATGCTCAGCAGTGCGCTTGCGACCTCTACACTTACGAGGCAGTCAAGAATACGCAGTTACAAATCAAAGAGTTGTTTGAGAACCTGAAGTTTACTAATTTGTGGTATTCGATCTCACATAGCATAGTACAGCCTTATTTATGATTATGGACCACCATAATTATCTAACATGAGCTGGTAATGCGAATGAACTCTTTTTTTTTATCGTTCACAGAAATACGTGCATGTAAAAAAAAACAGTGGCTCTCCGGGAGTGCTGACAGAAGTGAAAACTTGAACAATTTAAAAAATACTTCCAAAACCTTTAAAGTAAAAATACTTGCATAGAACATTGATCCGTAACATAATATAAATAAAGAGCACCATCGCGTTTACAAAAATGAGGTGTCGGTAACGGTGTCACGAGTTCAATTGTTTAATCCCATCTCAAAAATACCCAACGCGCCTAAAGAGAAGTTATCACTTCAAAAAAACTCGGAAAAATAATTGACAAGATATTTTCAGACCTTTATTACGAAGTTCCTAAATAAGTCATCAACAAGGTAGGTACGTTAAATGTAGTATCAAGGCATTCAATCTAGACTTCATTAGCCTATAAACATTTAGTACTATAGGACCTGCCGTAAAACCTCTGATAAAATAAATCATTCAGCCATAAGCTAAAAGTCATATTTGTTATTAACCTACAAACACTGTGATAGTATGGGTTACAGAGTGTTATTAACGTAATATCACGCTTGTGTAACTCAGACTGGTATATATACTCCATTTGAAATAAGATTCTAAACCTTTTTACAGTCCGTTCAACCGATTTTGACTTCTATTGCGATGGCGGCATGACAAATGGCAGCTGCAGTAAACATTTATATTACAACCACTTTTTTGCTTTTAATGCCATCCTTATGCTTACGGTATAGAAGTCAAAATTGGTTGAACGGATGGTAAAAAAAAAAACAACCGACTTAAAAAAAAACACTACAAAGTGAAAAATAACTTTAATTTCGGAAGTCGGTGTCTTTGGTTTTGAATTTTCGTTCTTTGTCACCGACTTCCGAAATGAAAGTTATTTTTCACTTTGTAGTGTTTTTTTGAAGTCGGTTGTTTTTTTTTTCTAAAAAGTTTTTATTTTTCACTTTTTAGTTGTGATACCTACCCCACACAAATTCGAATACCACTACCTGCTATGTAAATAACAGTGACAGGAAGTTATCATAATATCATCCACATACTAAGAGAGGTAAAAATACGTATTATTGAAGCTAACTCAAAAACTACCCAAGTAAAGTTAATAAAACTTATATGGGACTACCTCTGAAGTATGATCTACCAAACAAAAAAATAATCATCAAAATCAATTCATAATTGACAGAGTAATCGCGTAACAAACATACAAAAAAAAAAAAACAACATACAGTCGAATTGAGAACCTCCTCCTTTAGGAAGTCGGTTAAAAAGTTTGTTTAAATGTCTAATCTTATTTCAAATGGAGTATATATAGATACAGCTAAACAAGGAACTTTTGTCGTGTGGCCAAAATTGGAACTAACGACGCCATCTTGTTTACTTCAATACAGGTTTTGTGACAATTTCACAAATTTTTACCAACAACGCCTTCGTGACAATGTCATTCAGACGCCAAAAGATCCTGGAATACAATTTCTCTATACCATATAAATTACAGATCTAAATGTAGAAATTTTTCATAGAGCACAAATTAAGATCGTTTATTCTGAAAGTCGCCAATAGATGTCAAATATTTCACTGTTTTGATTAATTTGTCAATATTACTGTATGGAAATAGGAAATGTGGCTAACTAGCGAACTAGTATGTTAATAATGAATTGCAAACACTGAATTTGATGTTGTAACTGTTTTAGGTGTAAAAAAGGCATTTGGAAAGTTTCCAAATACTTTTTTTACATATAAGATTAAATATTCGATGTTACGATATTAATTATTGTATTTCATAATCAATATTTTAGTTCACTAGTTAGCCACATTTCTTATTTCCATACAGTAATATTGCCAAATTAATCAAAACAGGTAAATATTTGACAGCTATTTACGACGTTACCAACTTTTAGGATAAACCCTCTCCACAAAATCATTTAAATAAAAAGCGACTCTAGCCACGACACAATAAAGTGCAATTCAGGTCGCACAGCGCTAATTACCTACAGTTATTCACCTAGAAGTTGCCTCTCTTTTTATCGCGTAACTCTAAGATCTTCTGACTACGTTACACTCACTGAATTGGCTCGACAAGTCGAGCCCGCCGCGTTTTTGTAGCTTCAAACCTAAAATGCAGAGTGAACCTGCTTCATTCATCTGTGCATAGAGTGACACAATGGGCGGTCGTATGACTAGAAGTGATCTTTTAAAGACAACCTTTGGATGGATCAAAGGGATAAGGAGAAACAATAATGCAGATATATCGTAATCCCAAGTGTTATTGGGCCATTCTATTTGTTAGGCACGAATCCAGACTTAGGAACACCTTACTGGTCATCATCTGCCTAGCCTTTTCCCAACTATGTTGGGATCGGTTTCCAGTCTTACCAGATGCAGCTGAATACCAGTATTTTATATGGCGCGACTGCTTACCTGACCTCCACAACCTAGTTACTAGGTATCACGATACCTCTTGGTGAGACTGTTTGTCAGACTATTGGGCTTCTGACTACCCGTAACGACTGTCAAAGATCTACAAATGACAGCCGGGACCAACGGCTTACTTCTACCGCTCTGAGTGGAACGGGATGGCGTGTCAGACTCTTACTGACTAAAACCCACCCGTGTTCCTTGAGTTGCCATGTTCCCGGGGGCCACGATCTCCCTTTCGGACTTCTTCGCAACTCAAACTCAAACTTAAAGCATTTATTTCAAATAAACCAATTACAGGTACTTTTGAATGGTCAAGGGGTCGGTCAGTCAGAAAGATGAAGCTAGTTGCTCATTCCAAAGCGTAGTGGGTATTTATGGAGAAGAACGGGCAAGAAACTCCACGGACACTCTTTTAAATCAAAATATTGTTACAAAATATTGGTTACATCATTTGTGTTGAACTTATACATGTGAGAACAATGTAGAAAGACGTGCACGTTAAAAGCGTCCGTTATTAAAATATAATAACAATTCAAAAATTTAAATAAATTAAAATAAATCGTGGCAGCTAAGAGATGATCAGTCCCTACTGACGGCGCCCGTTCACGAACATGACGCATGCAATGCAACTCCGGCAGGCTTCGGCCCTAGCGGACCCCATCAATTCTGCTGACATCTCGTTGAGGCGCGCGTGGAACACAACGCGCCGTCAACCCGGACCTGGTCCTTATCGGATGGCGAGCTACTCATTGCTCACCGTCCGCAAGCCCGCGCCTACGGTGGCTGTAAATCGGCCTGCGATTCTCGACGCTCAGGGTATCTCCTTCTACGGTGGTTAGGGGCGCGAAGGCGCGAAATTTTTCTCTCCCTCATGCGTTCCGCCTCTTCCTTCGCGAGCATTACTGCACAGCAGGAGATTACTTCGCAGAAGGATGTGACGGCTAACCGGGACCAACGGCTTAACGTGCTTTCCGAGGCACGGAGGTGTCTTGATATATAAAGATGGTCTTCTATCCACGGACCAACCGCGGCAAGCCGATCAATCGACCTGTGCAGCTGTTATTACTTAGCCACAAGCCCCTTCGAACACTTTACTGATGCTGAACCCTAAATATATTATATCCGCAGAAATAATCTTACCCTAATCATAATTATTCAGTCCTTGGTCAGTCTAAATGTTCCTCAATAACCACCGTTACATTTCGTATTGGTTCGCACGATTTATTCCCGCGTACTATTTGCTCGATCGACTCGTGGATTGAACTGTTCATTGTTGTTTGGGACTCATGCTTCTACATTTATTGGGTAAATAGAAACAGAAGTGGCTAAATATTTTTATACTTTTGTGGCTGTAAAAGGGTAAATATTTGAAAAATCTCTGTGTATTTTTTATTAACAATTTATTGCCAGTTCTGGCCGCAGGTGTCAGTATTTTTATTTTTTACATTCGTTCTTGACACATTTATTCTATTATTTGACAATATATACCTACGTTTTAATTTCAACTCTTTACTAGTGACTTTGTGGACATAATAATTATTAAGATTTATTACAGTTGTAATTGCGGTTTATTAAATAGATTTTTACTTTTTATTAAATTATTTATCTTTTGTATAGATTCATTTCTATTTTGTGAATGTGAGAACGCTGTAGGCTTAGTGTATTGTAGACCTGTTGACCATTTTCTATTTATTAAGTACCTGGTACTTATTGAAAGACCTACACTATCCCGCCATACCTAGTAACACTGTTATTTCAAAGTATTATAAAAGCCAATTATTTTTAAAAGAGTAACCGTGGAGTTTCTTGCCGGCTCTTCTTCATAGGAAGCGACCAATTGGAACCGTGCACCTAGCTTCTGACGTTTCATAAGTGTCCATGTAGGTTTATGTAAAAAAAATAATTGAATTTTTGAGTAGGTGTAACCAAATGATTTTATTTTTGTCAATTGAAATTGTTACAAAAATAGTATTTGAGGAATTGGAGTGTGATAATTTACTCTCAGTTATTTTTGTACTACAAATACTACACAATTATTGCTATTTTAGGTTGTAATAGAACTCGTGGGTGAATATTTGATAACATAAATAGAGTATCCTATTGACATAAACTCAGTACATTCCCACGCTATCTCAAGAAAACTTTTACGTATCATAAATAAGAAGCTTAAGATATTTTTGAAGAGTAACGTAAGTTTTTACATACAATTTAGTTCGTATCAAAACCTCACGCCTTGTTTCCCCGAAGGGTTAGGCAGAGTTGCATCTATATTACACCCACATATCACCAGTTATATAAGAAGTCCCATCTAACAGGGGGCGAGCCTATTGCCATCCTGCGGGCATAAATCCAGACTCCGGGCTGAGGACTGAATAACACTTTCACCGACCCGTGAATCGAACCTAGGACCTTATGCTCAGCAGTAGCGTTAATTTAGTTAATATCATAAGTAAATAATATCTTTGAACAAACTTTCGTAACGTTTAAAACATCTAACTTAAAGCTATTAACATAAATTATTACCTACAATAATCATAACAAATCCACCAAAAATCCATTAAGTAAATAAAATCCAAAAATTATGAAGCACTTATAACCGTTGCGGTTTATCTTCTAATTAAGCCCCACTAAGTTAGAAGTAACTTGGTAAGTGGTGCTAAGCTAAGTTAATAAGATATGAATTTTAACTGCCTGCCCAAAAGCCTGGCGTTAATGAATAAGTTTAGTTTAGCTTTAAACTGGCCTTTTGCTGTGGTTTTGCTCGTGAAATAGAGGGTGGATTACTTGGGTAAAGGAAGTGTGATATTATATTTTAAGTCAAAGAGTCCAGAAGATTATATGTAGGTAGGTATAAGCAAACACACGCTTTTCGGATTCATGTGTGTATCCAAAAACGGTGAAGGAAAACATCGTGAGGAAACCGGCATGCCTGAGCGATATTTCTCGACGGCATGTGAAACCAAGTTAGAGGCCCATGAGCGACTTTAAAACTCTGACATCAGGTCAACACACGAAAGAAAAGAAGAAGAAGTAAACACACTGACGGAATATATGATTTGATTGGTTTTACTTTACTCTGAAAAAAAAAAGTAAGTACCTTTTTTTCGTATAATAAATTAAGTAAGTTCACAAGCGACGAGATCTTTTATCAGAATCATTAGTTATGTAATAAAATACATTTGTCAGACAAAACAAAAATGAGGTTTCTATAAAACTCTAGTATTTCTTGAGCAATCCCTTGAAATATTTCTGACAAGAAACGTAAAATATTATATATATTGGTACACTAACGCAGCTGGCTTTCTCGTTAGTTTGGTGGACAAGAAACAATCCATTATTTAGTAATTAAGATGTCTACGAACACAATACATTTCTTACTTACTACAAACTTGTTTGTCTGTTAATGTTATCATTCCGTTTGATATTCCACTTAGAGTACCAGGCTGTTGATTATGGTGCTATAAGAGGGTTTATCCTAAAAGTTGGTAACGTCGTAAATAGCTGTCAAATATTTACCTGTTTTGATTAATTTTGCAATATTACTGTATGGAAATTAGAAATATGGCTGACTAGTTCCCTAGAATATTAATAATGAAATGCAATAATACTCAATATCTTTATTGCTTTACCATAGTGTGTGCTTAGGTGGTAATTATATAATTTAGATCATAATGGACCCTGAAGGGCACAGCAAAAAGGGTAGGAGATAGGAAACCGTGTTTTAGGAGATCACTAAGTTGTTATTGTGGGAACAAGTTTTAACTTACATATAATCAAAGTCAGGAGATCGCGAATAGTTAATAATATATATATAATAAATAATTAATATCGTAATACCGAATATTTAGTTTTAGATGTAAAAAAAGTATTTGGAAACTTTCCAAATGCCTTTTTTACACCTAAAATTGTTATAACATCAAATTCAGTGTTATAATTGCAATTCACTATTAATATTCTAGGGAATTAGTTAGCCACATTTCTTATTTCCGTACAGTAATATTGCCAAATTTAAAACAGCGAAATATTTAACATCTATTTGTGACGTTGCCCACTTTTAGAATAAACACTCTTAAGAAGTTCGGAATTGTAGGACGTCTCTATCACTCATTTTTTTCTTAAATGTGTATTTACACAACACTAGATGAGAACAACAAAGACGTTGTATGCAACCTCATAATTTATTCAACACTGTTGACAATAGGGATGAAGACAAAAAATATTTATTTTGTTCGTCAGGTAGTTTATTAAAAATATTGGACACGTATTCTTTTTTTTTCGTTATCAAAATATTACGGCGATACATTGAGTTAAAATGTGCTATGACGTCATGAATATGTTGATTTTATAATTACTTGTGCTGCAGCGACATATCAGAAAAGGCCCTTAGGGTAATAAAGTATCTATGAGGTCGACTATACATGTGTGACAATTTCTGTCTAAAACTCTGTGTCGTGTGCCTGTTGAAAGGTCGTGTATCTACTGTATGTCAATAGTATACCCAGCAGCGTACCTCTGTTTGCTAATAACAAAATACCTTGTCCACAAATCTGCCTGTCAAACATAGTGATAATGACAATTTAAACATTCCTGATCATTGCAGCTTTCATTGCAAAATCCTGTTCTACTGTGGACGTAGAAACCCGTATCATACCTACTAAACTCGTTTATTGATTTTTACGGCTCCGTACCTCAAAAGGATTAAACGAAACCCGGATTCGTTGTCCATCTGTCTGTCTTTCAGTCTCTCAAGATCCTTTTTCTGAGGAACGCGTGCAGGTATAAAGTTGAAATTAATATCAAATACGTAAGTCTACGGTCCCTTGGAACTCTAAAAAAATCAATCTTCTTAGTCAACGCAATAAAAAAATACAGCCATTTATGCGGCTTATTTTGATACTCGCAAATAAATTAAAACTTATAGGGAACTTCTTGTTGACCTAGAATCGTGAAATTTGACAAGAAGCAAGGTCTCATAGCACAAATAAAGGAAAAAGTCCGAAATTATTTTATCACATTTTTTTTTTTGCGATTATAATCTAACATTTGCAGTTGGAGACCTTGACATAAATCGTTATATGGGAAAACATGTTTGTCAACAACAATGTTAAGTTTTTTTTGGGATAAATCATCTCAACTACGAAACCCTTCATTTTGCGTGGTCAGACACGCACTTGGCCGGTTTTTTCGTACGTATGTTATGCAAGAAGTTTATGAACCATTGTTGATAATTTTCATGTATATACCGAAGTCGTATTAAATGCTAACATTCATCTCCATCAGGGTCTATAAACGAGAAACCTTGAAAACTAGACTGAAGATCTACTGTTTAAACATACATGATATATTTACTTATGTTCACTATCTTCCAAAGCACTCCCTTGGGCATCGTAAAAAACAACTGAGAAATTATACCAGGTTGATAAAGAGCAGGGAAAGCAGTATTATCAGGATAAACAAAACAGGGAACATTCTGGCACTGATAACATCTTACTGTGATAGCTAATCCACCTGCCTAGAGCAGCATTTAAGGCAGTATTATTTGAGAATTTGTTTTTTAAATGATAATAATAGGGTCTAGTGTGTTGTGTATTAAACTACCCTTTTATAATCGTAAAAATTAAAGTACTTTATATAAAACTAGCAAACCCGCCCCGGCTTCGCACGGGTATAAACCGGGTTATTATACATATAAACATTCCTCTTCAATCACTTTATCTTTAAAAAAAAACCGTATCAAAATCTGTTGCGTAGTATTAAAGATTTAAGCATACATAGGGATATAGGGACAGAGAAAGCGACTTTGTTTTATACTATGTAGTGATCTAGCTGTTATCCGCGACTCTGCTGCATGTATTTGTGTTATTAGTGTTTCATAGTTTTTATTACAAATATTCAGTTACAGTACGACACAACTTAGATGTAGCAAAAATCTGAAAATTTGCATTCATTCATTTCAATTTTACGAACGTATTTGGGTATATGATGCTTTAGGTAAAAATGATATGTTTACGTTAAGATAATTTTTACCTAAAGCAGTAATAAATATTGGTGATTGTGAAGGCGCACTCAGTTCAGATGTTGATCGGTTTTACGAATTTTGCCGATGCTACATCTAAGTTGTATCGTACTATACCTATTTGTATTTTATTAAGATTGGTTCAATCCTATAAGCGTAAAAGAAGACAAAATAGACACGAGTTTTTACGCTTTTATAATATTAGTATAGATGAGTAAGGGATCCTTAAAATACTTGAATGTCCGTTTATTTTTGTAAAGTAATAACTTATTCAAAGCTTACCTTTCAACGCCATGGTGGGTAACAAAGCTAAGGCCTGTAGCATCGACCAAAAGTACGTCTTCCCGTTCTTCATTCCGTTTTCATAAACTATTCACACGATTTCACCCAAAACAGTACATTTTACACTCAGAGTCACTCTGTGTTCTTTCATTTAAATGTTCATTTATTTCAGTCACGATTTATTTAATCTCTTCACCCTTTCATTTGTTTTTTTTTACGCGAACGCCGCCTGTTTCCGTACGTGTCGACTTTTATATTTTTAAATGGAAGTTCGTGAAATCTGGTGTTTTTATAAGTTGAAATTTATGTTGACTGTGTAATTGTGTGTCCAGGTGTTTTATATGTTCAGTCTGTATGGCTGGAAATGAAATATTGGCTAAAGTTTTCGTAGCATTTTGAAAGAAAGCACAATTTGATTGGTGGTTTTTGTTAACTCAATACTCACTCAATATAATTAGTTTCTTTATACAGACCAAATACTATACCAAATATTATACTATTCTAGTGTCTACAGGAGAATAATTGGTCTCCTCCAGTTAACAGTGCTTTAAACGGAGCCTTTGTTTCATTGTCATTGTAGTAATTTTGTAGAATATCTACAATAGACTGACAACTATTCAAATATTTATATTAAAATATTGGTTTACCGTTATCGAGACTTCAGACAAACTCTCGATCAAGTCCTGAACTCTGAACAATGAAACTCTGAGTAGGTACCCCAAAAAGTTAAATTGCTTCTACCAGCAAGTAACTTTATCAGAAAGTAAGACTTAGAACATTTCCAACTATCGCTAGAACAAAGAGGTTTCTCTATTTTGGTGAAGCAAAAGACCACACATTTCTTAATATACATAACAAGAAAATATTGTCTAAAGATTTTCACATCTCTGATCCAGAAAAAGAAAACACCAAATTCTACAACTCACACAAAAATCATGAACAAAAAGCTCTACACAAATGTCAAAACACCACTGTTCACTACACACTTTTTAAAAGATTCCGTTCAGTTAAAAAACGCGAACATTCATTTAAGAAAACCGAACACAAGTTATAACCGCGAACATCGCATCGTAGCGCTACGAAAGTGAACGACGAAACGTCCTCCCCGCTGCGGGTCTCGTAGCAAACTGGAGCGTAGCGCGTAGCACACAGCTACGCCGTAGACTCACTACGTCATGAAAAGGTTATCGTTCAAACCCTTACACATTGCGCCTTTTGCCTGAATAGGAATGTGTCATTTTTGCCTATTCCGTTTTGTGTCACAAAGTATGTTTGGATTTCTTGCGTGAAGCTGAATGGTGTGCAGTAAAAGTGTCTATGTACAAAGGAATGACGACTTTGAAATAAGGCTGTGCAAGTATTCCTGCTTGTTTTATGACTGTCGTGAAAATTACAAGGGGACTTTGTAAATGGCGTTTGTAATTGTATGTGTAAAATATGTTGTTTGTAAAGCCTTATGGTGCAAGGAGTGGGGAGTAAGTACTTGTAATGAATGTGTGCATTAATACCTATAATAAATCGGATATTTTGGACTTAGCTCTACAGTCTGTTCGTCGAGAAATTGCGTTCTTGACACCTATGAGTTTCATACTAACGAATGTATGTTTTGCGAATTTGATCCTTATTACTTCTAGAAATTGTCCAACTGACAGGTGTCAGGAACACATTCTTGCAACGGGTGGACTGTATTGTATGTTATCTAATGCAGTCGGCATTTATTAAATTTAATAAGGGTATAAATCGGTCTCACAAAAATATGAAATAATTTGATTTCTTATTTAGAAGGTACTTTGTTAATTGTTTGACCGTTTGACATTTTTAAATGAATTGGTTTTTTCGTTCATAGTCTTGTCTTTATTTCGGTATTTGGTTTCTTTTGTTATCCGTCGTAATGTGGCAACAGGAAAAAGGTCTTTTCATGTCCATTACACCTCTAATTGAGTTACTCTACGAGGCCAGCTCTTGTGACGTCATCTTTGTCCAGTCTGTTGTAACCCTTATTAAGACTCGTATGATTTCAAAGAAAAATAATAAACCGAATGTTCTGGTAAAAAGAAATATTGCGATCACAAAAACAAACATAATTAAAAAATCAAAATGATTTTCGGGGCTAAAAAGAAATAAAATGCGAGGCGAAGACGGAATTTTGTGTGGGGCGAATGGGGAACAAATCTTGTCTTCAATGGACAGCTATAGTTTTGAAGACTGTCACCGTTAATGACATTTTTATAGGCGGATATTAAAAAAGTAAAAATATTTCGTCGATATATTACTAAAACTATTACTAGCCAATTAAAGGTCACGTTAAATTAGTGACATTTCAAAAAAACTTATATAAAAAGAAGATGAAGAATATGTGCTAGTAACAAACACGCTGACATTTTGATAATAGACCCACGAATATTTCAGCACATAATGACATTAAAAATAGGCCTTAAATCTTTCCCGACAACGAAATTTCAACTTTGTACCACCGTAATAAGATTTAAAATTAAATGTCGTAAAGTTTCGATTAGTTCAGCCAGTTTATATTTTATCGCCTGTGAAAGCACTTGTTGTGCGTTTGGCTATGAATGTTTGATAAGAACACAAACACACCCTGTATTCTCTTAAGGGTCAAAGGTTTTGAAGTAAAGGTCTGAAGTTAAATAAGGGCTGATTCCGATAGACGTAAGTTTAGAAGTCATTCTATCGAAAACACTCAAAGAACATAAACAAATGAAGTTTTCAACATGAGCAATCAGTTTTATTAACTATAATAACAAAACATCACGTGATGTTTTGTTATTTTGGTCTGAATGTGTAGGTGGAGAGGAAAACGACATCGTTTAATCAGATCTGGTGTAGTCTTAATTCTACTAAGTCTAAGTCTAAAGTCTAAGTTTAAAGTCTTAAGTCTAAGTGTACGTCTTAAGTCTAAGTCTTAAGTTTAAAGTCTAAATCTTAATTCTACGTCTCAAGTCTACGTCTTAAGTCTAAGTCTTAAGTCTAAGTCTCAAGTCTACGTCTTAAGTCTACGTCTCAAGTCTATGTCTCAAGTCTACGTCTCAAGTCTACGTCTCAAGTCTACGTCTCAAGTCTACGTCTCAAGTCTACGTCTCAAGTCTACGTCTCAAGTCTACGTCTCAAGTCTACGTCTCAAGTCTAAGTCTTAAGTCTATGTCTCAAGTCTACGTCTTAAGTCTGAATCTTAAGGACAACTCCTACAATGATGACAACATTTGTCTATTCAGAATAAGTACTTATGTGCTTGATTTCTCTTAAGGCTCCGTGCCGCCGCACCGCACGAAATCACTGATTTTGATCAATTTTGTTTATTCGTTGTGAGAAAGGGGACGAGAATTTAAACAAAATTATTTGTGATTTGAAAAGTCCAATTCTTCGTCTTGTACATAGGGGAAAGGGATTTTTGAAATAAATTAAGGATTCGTGGGAAATCACTAAAATTCGCAACAAGTTTTCCAAAAAATGACGCGAGACTGACGTTTGATCGTTTCGTTAGAAGAAACTGCTTTTGATGTTGAAAATTAAAAAATATCATCAACATCATTATATGGTCTACTTGTACATAGGGGAACCACTTTTTTCAACTTTCATACAAAATATAGCAGAAAAAAAATGTTGAAATAACGTAACTTTCTCAAAACTTCAAGCCAAATAAATATTTTTTTCTAATACTTAGAAACACTTTTAAGAAATTTAAAAAATTATATATTAATTTTAAGTTAATTGTTTAATAGAATCTAAATTTTATTTTATAAATAAACAATTACTTCATTACGTAAATAAATGGCAAAGTGAACTATATAAACGATCGCGGAAAATCTATTCCGTCAGTAGCGAACGGGCCTTCCCAGCGTGAGGACGTATCACTTTGCGTCGCAGCACGCACACACGCACGTACGTGTCCGATGTTAACATATTCCAGAAATTGTACGTCGACTACCACATTTTGATCCGCATTTTATTTTAAAGTACTTTGCTTGTTTTTAAAGAACATTAAAATTTTGCATGCCTGGCAATAAATAAAATACCGGTGTACGTGTGTTCGTAATTCTTCTTATCCTAAACGGCTTGACTGATTTAGATGTTTTTTTTTTAATTCTTTTTGTGTAACTTGGATGGTTCATAACTATAGTTGGACTCGCGTGGCGCTGTTGTCGCAGGACAACATCTGCCTGCTGGGTTCACTAGTTATATTTTGACTTTAGATTTCATAGTTTTGAATGATTTTTGGTAGGGGAAAAAGTTATGGGTTCGCGTCACCGATATGCCCGCGCCGATATGCTGTTGTAGCAATAAGTGAAGTATTTTTGGAACGAAGTTCTTTAACGCTACTGAAGACTACTTTAAGTCAAAATAAAGATCCAAGATGACGGCTGCGAACATTTAAAAATATTTCGTCATGGGTATCGTTTTCATAGTTTTCGAGGATGCTTAAGCTGATAGTGAGGTCAAAATATAAATCCAAGATGGCGGCTGTGACAATATTCAGATTTTTCGTCATAGGTGTCTTTTTCATAGTTTTTGAGGATTCTAAAGCAGATTTTGATGTCAAAACGTAAATCTAAGATGGCGGCTGCGAAAATTTTCACATTTCTTCATAACATCACGCTATCAATTTCAAAGTGTTGGGCCCTTTGAAATTGATGGCGTGATGTTATGAAGAAATCTCATTTCCGCAACTTTTTCGCGCAAGTGGGTTCGCGCAAGTGTCTTTCGCGAAAATGTCTTTCGCGCAAGTGTCTCAGATCCCTTTATGGATACTGGTGCCAATTCTCTTGTCACAAATTAATGCCTCAAAACTAGACTAAAAATCACCAAAGTTTCGTTCATTCCTGTCAAACGATGATTTCCTATCGTGAAATAATTTTAGAATATATTTTATTTTGACAGCACTAAGATGGCAATATGGTGCCGATTCTCTTGTATACCGAACTAAACTTACTAAACTATCACTAAAATTCCTTACTTTTGGCTATGAAAATCTTGAAGCTATTCTGCAACAAAAATTTTCTAAATTAAATTTAAATATATTTTGACACACTAAAATTATATTTGACAATCGCGAGTCCACGTGGTACTTATTTGCCCTACCCCGTGAATTTTTTTTAGAGCTGGAGGCGCACAGGGGGCAGCCTTGACGTTTTATATAGAATTTTTACTTTTTGTAAGGAAAATAAGAAAAAATATTACCTACATGTAGAGTGTCAGGGGTTTAAGGGTTTCATAAAGGGGATCGAAATTCTCATTATTTTTGCGATTGGACACACCGTTTTCGAGATATATGCAAAAGAAAAAAAAAAGATACAGTACTGTTTTTTGCACCTGAAGCGAGGTGTTGGTGTGAATTTTAGTTCAAGATAACTAATTTTATTCCGCACCTTTTTAATCGCGATTAAAAAAAGTCATATTTAGTTAGACATGGGTGCCGATTCTCTTGTACACCGAACTAAACTAACTAAACCATCACTAAAATTCCTTATTTTTGACTATGAGAATCTCAAAGCTATTCTGCAAAATAAATTCTCTAAATTTAAAAATAATTTTGACACATCTAAATCGACTTTGACAACCGCGACTCCACACGTGATACCTAACCACGTGAATCTTTTTAGAGACGGAGGCGCGCAGGGGGGGTAGCCTCGACGTGTTTTATATGGATTTTTCACTTTTTGTGTGGAAAATAAGAAAAAATATTACCTACATGTAGAGTGTTAGGGGTTTAAGGGTTTTATAAAGGGTGTCAAAATTTTAATAATTTTTGCGATTGGACACACCGTTTTCGAGATAAAAGCAAAAGAAAAAAAAAAATTTAGTACTGTTTTTTCATCTGAAGTCGAGGTGTTGGTGTGAATTTTAGTTCATGACAACCAATTTTATTCCACATGTTTTTAGTCGCGATTAAAAATAGTCATATTTAGTTAGAAAATCTAAATTTTAGGTTAAAAACGTCAAATTCAGAATAGCAAAATTGCCATTTTCACTAAACTAATATCTCAGTGCCATCTTAGTGCTGTCAAACTAAAATATAGTTAAGTTGTGTCACTTTAATCTATTTCAGAATGGGCAATCGATTTCCCATTCTGAAATAGACTAAAGTGACACAACTTAACTAGATTTTAATTTGACAGCACTAAGATGGAACTGAGATTTTCATTTAGTGAAAAAAGCAACTTTACTATTCTGAATTTGACGTTTTTCACTTAAAATTTAGATTTTCTAACAGAATCTGACTATTTTTCGCGATTAAAAACGTGTGGAATAAAATTGATTGTCATGAACTTTAAATTCACACCAACACCTCGATTTCACATGCAAAAACAGTACTGAATCTTTTTTTTTTCTTTTGCTTATATCTCGAAAACGGTGTGTCCAATCGCAAAAAATAATGAAAATTTCGACTCCCTTTATAAAACCCTTAAACCCCTTATACTCTACATGTAGGTAATATTTTTTCTTATTTTCCATACAAAAAGTGAAAAGTTCCATATAAAACACGTCGAGCGTGCGCGCCTCCGGCTCTAAAAAGATTCACATGGTTAGGTATCACGTGTGGAGTCGCGATTGTCAAATTTGATTTAGATGTGTCAAAAATTTTCTTAAATTTAGAGAATTTATTTTGCATAATTGTGCCGATTCCCTTGTTCACAAACTAAACTAAATTTAAGTGCATCTTTTTCTTTCTATTTCATTAAGAAAAGGACAGAAGATAAATTTTAGTTTAGTCCTGTCAAATTAATCAGCGCTTGACGTTAATTGACGTAATTTTAGTCGGCAAGTTTTTAATCACATCTAAACTTGTATGGGTGGTGATTAATTTGACAGGACTAAACTAAAATTTATCTTCTGTCCTTTTCTTAATGAAATTGTAAGAAAAAGATGCACTGAACTTAAATTTAGTTTAGTTTGTGAACAAGGGAATCGGCACCAATAGCTTTGAGATTCTCATAGTCAAAAGTAAGAAATTTTAGTGATAGTTTAGTTAGTTTAGTTCGGTGTATAAGAGAATCGGCACTAATCAAAATTATAGGTGAGAAAAGTCAAATTCAGATTGGTGCCGATTCTCTTGTCACAAATGCCTCTAAACTAAACTAAAAATCACCAAAATTTAGTTTATTCCTGTCAAACGACGATTTCCCATTCTGAAATAGACTAAAGTGACACAACTTAACTATATTTTAGTTTGACAGCACTAAGATGGCACTGAGATATTAGTTTAGTGAAAATGGCAATTTTGCTATTCTGAATTTGACGTTTTTAACCTAAAATTTAGATTTTCTAACTAAATATGACTATTTTTTTATCGTGACTAAAAACATGTGGAATAAAATTGGTTGTCATGAACTAAAATTCACACAAACACCTCGACTTCAGATGAAAAAACAGTACCGAATATTTCTTTTTTCTTTTGCTTATATCTCGAAAACGGTGTGTCCAATCGCAAAAATAATGAAAATTTCGACACCCTTTAAAAAACCCTTAAACCTCTAACACTCTACATGTAGGTAATATTTTTTCTTATTTTCCACACAAAAAGTGAAAAATCCATATAAAACACGTCGAGGCTGCCCCCCCTGCGCGCCTCCGGCTCTAAAAAGATTCACGTGGTTAGGTATCACGTGTGGAGTCGCGGTTGTCAAATTCGATTTAGATGTGTCAAAATTATTTTTAAATTTAGAGAATTTATTTTGCAGAATAGCTTTGAGATTCTCATAGTCAAAATTAAGGAATTTTAGTGATAGTTTAGTAAGTTTAGTTCGGTATACAAGAGAATCGGCACCAATAGCGAATTTTTCATTTTCACTAAATTAATAACTCATTCAGTTGCAAAAACTGTACTTTATCTTTTTTCTGTTCTTTTGCTTATATCTCGAAAATTGTGTTTTATCGCAAAAATAATGAAAATTTCGACCCCCTTTATGAAACCCATAAAACTCAACATGTAGGTAATAATTTTTCATGTTTTCCATACAAAAAGTATAAAATTCCATATAAAACAGAATTGTTATAAATATACTAAACGAATATACACAAACATTCCAGACTTATTTCATAAGCGTACCTACGTAACTTAACAAAATACCGTCTATAGGATCAAAACTGTTTAAGCGATCACTACGCTCGATGTTTAGGCGTGTGTGCGTGAACGGTGCACACAAACATAGCATCGCAAGAATTTACCTAAACTCTGTCGAGTGAAGTCACGGCCAGGAGCCTTAACTGGTGATTTATATAGATCTGGTGAAATAGACTAATGATTGGTTAGTCAGAGCTGTCTTTATAGTAAACCCACATTTCACCAGTTATGTTTAAATCCCATCCATGGCTTGTGCTAAAGGGCTTGTGGAGCTTGTGGCTAAGTAATAACAGCCGTACGGATCGATCCATCAGATTAAGCTACGCTTGCCGCGGTTGGTCCGTGGATAGGTTCATAGCATCTTTACATATCCCTACGTGCCTCGGATAGCACGTAAAATCGTTGGTCCCGGCTGTCATTTACAGGTCTTTGACTGTTGTTACGGGTCATCAGAAGCCCGAAAGTCTTACAACCAGTCTTACCAAAGGGGTATCGTGTTACCTAGTTACTGGGTTGTGGAGGTCAGATAGGCAGTCGCTCCATGTAAAATACTGGTATTCAGCTGCATCCGGTTAGACTGGAAGCCGACCCCAAAATGGTTGGGAAAAGGGTAGGCAAATTCTTTTTCTAAAAGGAGGTTATTGTAAAATTCTACCTCCGTCGGAGTTTCACCAGGGTCTGACTAACGCTGATGTTAGTACTATGCAAACATAAAAATCAAGGAGTTTATACGTTAAAATCTCTATTAGAAAACAAGCCATAAACTTAAACGCCTGGTTAGCCTGCTATCCAAGAATGGCATAGCTTCCTTGGACTGCCTGCAGCCCGGTGTCGAGGTCCACCAGTTCTCCGCTTGTATGTGTGTGAACTCCTGTAGTCACCTGCGTATTTGGTTGAAGGAGATTGGCACGATAGGCTCGGGTCCACAGACTGCCGTGCTAGATCCTCTTCTAGCAAGTTCGTCAACTGCGTCGTTACCTAGTGATCCGCTGTGTCCTTTTATCCATTGCAGTGTCACCGTATTTCACCTTGTTTTATTTTAAGTGAACAATATAAAAAGGGACTCTTACTGCCTCATTGGTCTAGTGGTCGCAAGCGCTACTGCTTAGCATGAGGTCCTGGGTTCGATTCCCGGGTCGGGCAAAGTGTTATTGGGTTTTTCTATCTGTTTCTCAGTAGCAGCCTGGAGTCTGGATTTGTGCCCGGTTGATGGCAATAGGCTCGCCCCCAATTACATGGGACTTAAACATAACTGGCGAAATGTGGGTGTACCTGCTACAGGGACACCTCTGCCCAACCCTTCGGGGAAACAAGCCGTGATGTTATGTTATGTGTTATAAAACGGGAACGCGCCCTTAGAATAGCTCTTATGTGGTGTTAGTAATTATTGTAAAGCAATTATCAGTTTTACTTCGAGTTTGATTGTCAACTTGAATGTCAAGGTCATTGGACTTTCAACAAGTTATTGTTGGTAATTAGTAAAAAAACAATAAATAAATAAATAACAAGTTTATTATACAAAGAGAAACACAAAGTTAGTCATACACTAAACATGATTGTACAAGTGGTGGTCAAAATCAGGTAGAACAGCTGACTCCTGAACTAAGTAAACATATACTTGTATCTCAGGACCCAAAGTTCCTCACAAACATTGAATATTACCTATACTAAAATGCAATCAAGTTAAAGTGACTCAGTAATTACTGGTTGTATCAGTATTGAGAAAGGTATTCATGAGGTGATCGTTAGAATATCTTCAGTATCGTCGTAAGACAAATTCTGTAACCAATTAGTCAGCTTTGGCTTCAGCGCAAATTTGGTCAACGTGTAAATATAAATTAACCGATGTACCCTATTATAAAGATGAGCGCTTAGAACTGAGTAATGGCAGCTAGCAAATGCGAAACGACATTGGACTTCCTTCCCTTAAATATGGCGAGGGGGTAATGGCTGATCTTTGCGTTATGCTCGTGAACGGGTGCTGCTTGTGGTGACTGGTCGTCTTGCTGATCATGGTTTTGTTATTGTATCTAGTAATTAACTGTTCATTTATTTTACCTCAATGGTCCTAGTTTATCATTTATAACTTCCAATTACAGCTTTATGTAAGCGGGCACGCCCTTTATGCCTGGAGGCTTTTATTTAGATATTTAGTTCTTTTTACGTTTAGTTTTTATTTTTTAATTCTGCTTGAGTATAGTTCTCGATGTTTTTGGTTGGTATATTGGCGTGTGCTAGCTGACATATGGCCAATAATTTATACTTAATTAAAATAATGTTTTGTGTTGCATAATAATTTTGCATACTATTGTACAGAGTCATTTTTTTTTTCTAACTGTGCTGCTGGGGAGTTTGTTGCGCCACTTCTTCTTCCTAGCTAAAGGCACTAGGAAGTGGTGAAGGGTGGGCGTTTTTGGGGGGCTGTCTTATGTAATTTTGACGTTCGAAAAGTGCTGATTCTCAGCCTAATTTGAATAAATGACTTTTGAATTTTGAATTTTGACGGTGTCACAGATTGGACGACCTCGACGTCTTAGGATGAACTGACGGCGTAAAACTACACACAAAATGAAGAACTGTCGCACAGTCACGACTTGGGTTTCAGAGTACAGCAGGGCGGTTGGATAGTCTCTACGCTTAAAATGAATAACCTTTAGAATCACCCTTTGAGCGCGTTCTATTTGAATTAGAAGATTTTTATAAATGCCTCCGCATACCGTAATACAGGTTTATTTTCTTAATGTCCCTCGGGTATCATCGGATTTCCGAATACAAACGAATGTTAATTTCCATGTCCATCAACTATTAGATTTATCGTGTAAAATAATTTGAATTCAGAACTAAGTACTTTATTGTTGTTTTGTTTTGATTTCCGTGTGAACTATATAGAGCTGTAAAACTATTTTCCTATCTGTCGTGCCTGCGACTTTAGCGGCTTTCCTCCAATTTTAAAATAAATAAGATTAAGTTAAAAGAGTATTAACAACTCTATATACTTCCAAGTCGATTGAGAGCGTCCGGTCTGCACCAAGTATAAAGGGCAACTGATAGAAACATAGTTAATACACTTAAGGATAGAAATCTGACGACTGACGACGAGGTTTGCCGAGGGACAATAAGAACATATTTGTATTGAGGTGATTGATGCGCATAGACTCTGGTAGACCAAAGACAAAGTTGCAGGGTCAGCTGAATGTCTCGACTCTTAAAATATGAAGATGAACTACTTGAATATTTTGAAGATACGATCACTGTGTAATAATAGAACATAACATCACGCCTGTTTCCCCGAAGGGTTAGGCAGAGATGTACCAATAGTATACCTACATTTCGCCAGTTATGTTTAAGTCCCTAGTAATAGAGAGCGAGCCTATTACCCTCGATCGAGTACAAATCGAAACTCCGGGCTGCTACTGAGAAATCCTACGTAGAAAACCCCATAACACTACCCGAGCCGGGAATCGAACCCGCGACCTCATGCTCAAGACTACTAGACCAATGACGCAATCATAGTAGTTTAAAATTAGAATAAAAATATTAAAACTCTTCATTAATGGCTTTTATAGAACAAATACCACAATTACACTACAATTGTTTTAACTACCTCTGGGTCTAGTGGTTAGACCAACTGTCTCAGATCCAGCGATCCCGGGTTCAATTCCCCGTGGGGGCAAAATTTTCTGCTCGATTATGGTAGGCCGTGTTCTAAGTCCGCCTGGCTAGCTACCACCATCTTATCTAAGCCTGTCGCCATAACAACAATGTTAACAGCATTGTTGTGTTTCGACAGTTAGAGGTAAGATAGTCAGTTCCTCTGTGGTTGAGGATTCCGGGTGAAGCTCGCTTCCACTTTCAGCCTGATCATCACTTACCATCAGGTGAGATGCAGGCCAAGAGCTTCCACACAGTGGGTAAAAAAAAAAACTGCTACAAGGATCTGTTGGCGCTTGAATTACATTCACAGGGGGCGTTGTTAGTAAACATCTGTCGAGAATATCACGCCACACCGGGCGACCGCGGGCGGGAGCTGCGGTCGCGGAGGGGGCACCCGAGCAGCGCGCACGCACCGGCCGGCACGCCACTGCGTCTTGGACCACCGTACAACATATTCGTTTAGTTTTCTCACCAATACATTCCAAATTGTAAACCGTTTGTTTCCCGTCTTAAATCTTTATAATTATACAGTCCACTATTGTCAAGTTACCGTTGTTTTAGTTCTCGTACCACCTTGAGGATTTACCCATTCTTTTCTAACATCTGTGAACTTTATTGCAAAATTGTATTGAAAAAATAAGATGGCGGATTAGTTCCAATTTTGGTCACGCGCCAGAGTAACCTTCTAGTGCTTATACATTATTATTTAGTTAGAAAGTGACAGAACAGTTTTGTCTTGTGTCAAAACGGTTTTTCAGTAAAAAAAATTTTACTTTGTCTCTGACACTTTTTCATGAATATTTTCATACAACGAATCGGTCTAAGAGACTATCTTGACTCTGCTTTATCGTCCGTAAATGATTTTTGATAAAGAATAGACTGTTCAGTATTGTATGTACGTATATATCAAATTATTTATTCCAACCTTGGATCGAAGAAAACGAATTGCTACACCTCGCGCAAAATATTAAATCAAATCATATCCAAAACTGTGCGCAATTGCGAAATATTTTTCTGCATATCCTTTCCCAAAAAACGAGGAAAAAGATAGAAAAAGCTGCCGTTCAATAAAATATGAACCAGGTCATCATTTATAGACATGTTAAGGAAAATTCACCTGAAGATTTGGGGGCACTACAATGATGGATGGAAATGTCTGCTAGCATGAAAAATATTTATTTTGTGCGCGATATTACCTGTATGTTGACGTAATAGTTTACTGCCTATGTATAGATTACTTTGTAAATATTTCTTGTGTGTCGATTTTATGTACCTACCAATTTCTTCGGGTTCATGGCTTCCTGGTATGTGCATAGGGTAAAATATGTGAATGCGGCATCTGTTATATAGGTAGAAATATTTATAAAAAAAAATAAGAAATATGCATAAAATAATGTCACTGGACAGAAAGAACATCGAAAAAGTAAATGCATGCACTTGGCTCAATTAACAAAAACGTATTATGTATGCTCATAAGCCGTAGTACCTACTTTTTATATATGAGCTAGTGACCCCCATGCTTCACACTGATTAAATATACTATGTGGTGATATGTCCAAGCATTGAGATTTCTGTGCTATAGCTAAGTTAAATATAAATGTATTATAAACCGCATCAAAATATACGCTATAGCGTTCATACATGTAAAAAAAATATTAACAAATCGAAAAAATAAGAATGTTTTTCGTTAAATATAGAATATTCACAAAAAATATTAAATTGAAACGTAAAAGAAACATTCTGTACACGCGCACTTGTCGCACTTGTCTTTCCACGTTGAAAAACAAGTGCACTTGTATAAAGCATTTCTTTTACGTATCAATTTAATATTTTTTGTGAAAATTTTATTAATATACATATTTTGTTTTTTTTTTCCGATGTTAATATTTTTGCATATATGGACGCTATACTAATGTGGGTTAACGGGAATGCCCTCTGTTAACATACTGTATTTGCTCTGCTACCCGTGCAAAGTCGGAGCGAGTTGCTAGTTCAAAATAAAAGTAATTCTTACAATCAAAGTAGTAACTTTCCTTTATAAGTATGAACCTCCAAATACTCAATTAACTTAACCACAAAAATAGCTCTCATTATATCACATGAGATTCACGTACATGACAAAAGCGGAGTACCTACACAGGGAGCAAGTAAGCCGTCACTTAATAGGACGAGAACACATTAGTGGGTCGAGACGACTAATGAGTAGGATTTACTAGAGTTGTGGTGCGTTTGAGTTATAGCCGAAGACGCTCATGTGGATCAGCCTTAAGAACGTTAATGACGTCATTTTGATCAAATGTGGGACGTGAGACGTTTTGTCTTTGGCTTGAGATGCGTTTTGTGCCTGCATTTGATGTTTTACTTTGATGTGTGCTCGTTGCTTCTCTGTGCTTTTGATTTGCAACAGTACCACTGACTGTAACAGGTTAACATTGTTGTATCATTGTAGCCTCGGGTAAAGCTTTGTGGCGAACTCAGTAGGATTGAAGTGTATAATTGAAATGCTCTACTAGACAAAATGTCTATAACTAATGTCGGAGTGAAATAAGCCAAAATTAGTCTCGTTTTCTTTTTTAATGGGAAGAAAGTAATTATAGAAAATTCTCACTACATCTATTTCATTCTCTTACTGACAGACAATGCACAACTTCAACTGCTGTGTCAAGAATCATGTACCTCATCATGTCCCTGATGAAGGAGAGCACTAAGGAAGGATTTTAGAAAATAATTCGTAAGGGATTGATAGTTTGGAAGCTCGCCAGTTTTGCCGATAGGACATTCTATCGAACACACGGCTTGTTTACTAAACAAAAAAACAGTGGCACTCCGGGAGTGCCGACAGAACTGAAAACTTAAAAAAAAATCAGCACCGCGGTAATTAACGCGTTGATGTCTTTTCAATGGTCAAAAGCTGGTGTCGTCACAGTGTCGCGAAATAAATGGTTTAGTCCCATCTCAAAAATTACCAACGCGCCTAAGGAAGTTTTCACTTCAAAAAAACAACCGACTTTCAAAAAAACACTACAAAGTGAAACTTTCGAAATTAAAGTCATTATTTAAATTTCGGAAGTCGGTGTCTTTGGTACTGCATTTTTGTTTTTTGTCAGCGACTTCTAAAATTAAAGTTATTTTTCACTTAAAAAACATCGCTTTTTTTTGTACAAAATAGTTTTTATTTTTAAAAGAAGAAAAAAAAGAAAAATAAGTTTATTTGTCACAGAAACACGTGCATAAAAGAAGAGAACAATAAAATAAAATAAAACAATAGATTTAAATATAATCACGAGCACAAAACAGAAATATGCGGCAGCTGCTGGCACGTCATGACTGTGACAAAAAGGCTTCCATTCAGTATGAAGCAGTGCTATGGGGACCCACAGCACAGCGCTGATTTTCAGTGGTCACCCGAAAAAGTCGTACGGAAATCAAGTTAGGTTTAATGAATGAAATATAAATAGATAACAAAATAAAATAATACAAATAGTACTTAGAATATAATGCCACTATACAACCAATTATATGAATAAATATGATTTCGATTTTTCACTTTTTACTTGTCGTACCTACTGCTCCCAAATTCGTATACCACTACTTGCTATATAAATATCAGTGACAGGAAGTTATTTTAAGATCATCAACATACATTAAATGGAAAAAATAGGTATTATTGAAGCTAACTTTTTTTTTTTTGGGTGGTAAATTATCAAATAACTTCTCCCGCTCTGGGCGGAGCGGGAGGGCGTGTCACACTCTTACTGACTAAAACCCACCCGTGTTCCCTCAGTTGCCGTGTTGCCAGGGGGCCACGATGTCCCTATCGGTTTTCTTCGAACCCCCGGCAGGCATTGGCCCTAGCGGACCCCGTCAATTCTGCTGACATCTCTTTGAGGCGCGCGTGGAACACAACGCGCCGTCGACCCGGGCTTGGTCCTTATCGGACGGCGAGCTGCCCATTGCTCACCGTCCGCAAGCCCGCGCCTACGGTGGCCGGAAATCTGCCTGTGATTCCCGACGCCCAGGGCGTCTCCTCCTGAGGATTGAAGCTAAATTAACAACTACCTAATCAAAGTTAATAAAATTTATATGGGACAACCTAAGAAGTATAATATTTTCCAAATCGGTCCAGCTGCCTTCGAGTAATCGGAGAACATAAATAAGAATTAAGATTCCGACGAACTGAGAACCTCCTCCTTTTTTGAGGTCAGTTAAATACTAGGAAATTTAAATTTCTGAAGTTTATTTTCATCATAACATCATTTATTTATTTTCAGTACATATTGTTTACATTTATAAAAAAATATATTAAAAAAAAACATTTAAAAATATAAAGAATAGTGGCCCATCGGCATCGGCATCAGGAACAGGGTCCAAGATGCCGGTGGTCAGGGCTCTAGAGAGAGGAACCTCCTCACTATGCGTGCCGTGTCTAGGAGTACTGCTTTCTAAATCAAGCCCTTGACCCAGCCGCGCAGTGAGAGCCTTCTGAGGTGTTGGTCGAAGCTCTTCGCTATTAGGCCATTAACCATAACGATTATCGGTACAATGATTGCAGAGTCCACATCCCACATGTCGACAACCTCGTGTGCTAAGTCAAGATACTTGATTTTTTTATCTTTCTCAGCTTTTACGAGATTCTCGTCATCATCATAACATTATTATTAAAACCTCTCAACCCATAAGGTCGGATGTCATGTTCAAAAGGTTTTTTTATTCACAACGTTATCATAATATTCACGGTAGTGGCCTTTAGCACTGAAATATCTCTTAGTTATAATGTTTCCTGAAATATAGACAAGTGCGAGTCGGACTCGTACCTACGTATTTTTTATTTCTTGTATAGGGTTTCTTTTTAACCCCCCACGCAACAAAAAGAGGGATGTTTTATAAGTTTGACCGCTATGTCTGTGGTACCGTAGCTCTTAAACCGGTAAACCAATTTGAATGCAGTTTTTTTAATTTGAAAACAGATTTTCTAGCAACGGTTAGATATGTTTTATCAAAATCGGTTTAGCCGTTTCAAGGTCATCTGCTCTTTTATGTTAGCTGCGGTAGGGATCTTAGACGTATAATAGGACTTTACTTTCAGACATGTGTGTGTCCTAAAATTTGACACAGCCATTTTTGCTATATAACTATGCAAGATTATGGGATTCATGGTTTGATGCTGCAGCCAGGATATTCAAAACACTAGTATACTCTTGAAAAAATTATAGCAGACTAGCGGACGTCACGCAGTTTCACCCGCGTAGTTCCCGTTTCCGTGGGAGTACGGGGATAAAATAGCCTATGTTACTCGCTGCTAATGTAGTTATCCATCGCTGAAAGAATTTTTCAAATCAGTTTAGTAGTTTTTAAGTTTATTTGTTACATACAAAAATTCAAAAATTCAAATTTTTCCTCTTTATAATATTAGTATTATTCCGTTTATTTATTTTCTTTCATATATGATTACATTTTTAAATAGGTATTTCGTTTTCTTAGAAGATATAAAAAAACATAAAAAATATAAAAAATAGAAGTCCGCCGGTATCGGGAGCAGGGTCCAAGCTACCGGTGGTTAGGGCTGCAGAGACAGGAACCTCCTCACAATGCGAGCCGTATCGAGGAGTACTGCCTTCTGAATCTGGCGTTAGTATTATTATAGATATGTAGTGTTTAGATTCGTTTTTGAGTTTTTATATGTTCGATTTTTCTTTTCTGCGTTGGGGGTTTTATAGATTTTTTATTTAAAACCCAACTTGTTTATTTTTATTATTTGTTGTTATAGCAGCTATAGTAGTGCACGTTCTGTGAAAAATGTGCACATGATACGGTTCAAACTCAGGATCACCAATTTAGTGGTATGAGGAACAGGGTGTAAAGTGCACTCATCCACCATAGAAAAGGGAGGATCCTCCGATCAGCCGGGTGTTGTGTCTGGCGGGTAACTACCCGACTGTTGAAGTCGGAATCTTGTATATATGTCGATCGCTCGGTAAACTCTAACTGCACGATGCAGGATTTGTGTGACGTTATGTCTATGATGTGTAGTTCGTATTTATTTATTTAATACTTCAAGCACAGAAATGTACAGAGGCGGACTTAATGCCACAGGCATTTTTCGTATGTGGCGGTGTGGCTACAAATACGTATATTACGATTCATAGGGCTGTCTAACAGACAGAACCTTAGTAAAAGGGTCCCATTGACACCCTTCGTGTGCGGAACTCTAATAAGAAAACTGTGCGTGTTCGACGTCCATTTTGTGCCCTGCTAAGTATTGTTTATTAATGCTCTCAATTAATATAAATAGCCCGTGGAAATAGGCATGATGTGTTTGTTGGTTTGTTTTAGTTTCAGCATAATCTGCCTATAATGTTCCCACTGCTGGGATACAGGTCTCCTCTCTTCGAGAGAGAGTGGACACGTCTTCGATTTTTTGGTTCTAGGACTTGCCGGTTTCCTCGCGATGTTTATTCCCTTCACCGTTTTGAGAGCAGTGGTGACGACATCTTCACACAAAAATAAATCCTCGAATCGTCGAATTATTTACACAAAGTAAAAGCGCCTGCCTGGGTTCGAACCCACGAACCACTCGTAAGGCCGTTACCACTGGGCCACCACTGACTGCTCACAGTCGTGGCCGTTACCACTGGGCTTTTAGACTCAGCGCGCACTATATACTTTTTAGTCGAGCGATAGTTTGATCTGATTGATACTCAAACCCCGGAAAGGTTTCAGTGGTACTATTTAGTTTTACATATTTCCATGTGAATTTTATCACAAAACATAAAATAAAACCTATGCATACCTGACCGATAAAAGAAACTAAACAAAACAGGTAAAATCCAGTCTATAGACCGGATTTTCCTACTTATTTTTCCATAGCATTTGCAACCTCCATACTTCTTATTTGTCAACGCTACACTTGGGATGATGACGTGATGACATAAAACAAAAATTACGTTCCCATGACAACATCACGTCGTCTTGGGAACCGTCATTACAGGCGGAGTAGGGGTTGTTAGGTTTTTTCGTTACGGAATTTCTTGATTCGGTCGCCTCGCTCAAAGCTCGCGATAAAAGCTATGCAATAGCTTAAAAAATTCTTAATATATATTTTTTTCTTTTCATCATTTATTTAATTTTCAGACCTGATCCATTTTTTTTACTAAAATAGTGCTTAAAACTATGTTAGTGCACACAAAAACGCATACAATGTTTGAAGAATGGACAGTCCTGTCCATACCTGTCCGCTATCACACTCAGGATGCTGTTGCTACTCACATTCATGCACTCTGTGCAGCAGTGACGTCAGTTTCTTGCTATATCTGGTCTCAAGTGCCTGTAATTAATTAGTTCTGTCTCTTAAAATATAGGCTATCCTAGTCTAAGATACTGTGGTTATATACTTTTTGTACAGATTTTGTAACTTGTGATGAATTGTAATGTACATTATAAATGTGTTTCTCTACTTTTTTGTGGATAAACCTTTATTATTATTTATTGTGAGAGCAATGGTGGCCCAGTGGTAACGGCCACGACTTACGAGTTGTAGGTCGTAGGTTCAAACCCAGACAGGCGCTTTACTTTGTGTAAATAATTTCATCACCACTGCTCTCAAAACGGTGAAGGAAAACATCGTGAGGAAACCGGCATGTCCTAGAACCGAAAATTCGAAGACATGTGACATCTACCAACCCGCACTGGGCCCGCATGGTGGATTACGGCCCACTCCCTCTCACAGAGAGGAGGCCTGTGTCCCAGCAGTGGGAATATTTATAGGCTGATGATGATGATGATGATTATTTATTTATTAATAGTTCGGTACCCATATCGTCCAAACCGGAGGGCCTAGTACGAACGCGACGAGTAAACATACTCTTTTAAATTGAAACTATTTTTAAATTGTATATCATTTTTTTCACATAATATTATTTACTTAGTTAAGACTATTCTCATATCTATGGGTAATACTAATTGCGGTAGTCGCAAATTTTTTAACCTAAATGCTATCATCATCACCTGCTGGACATATGTCACCCCCAAGCACCACCACTTCGACCGGTTCTGTGCTTCCCGCGTCCAGAGGATTTCTGCGGCATTCACACGGTCATCGGTTCACGTACGTCCGTGTCCAAAATGCTATAAGATAGTTGTATTTTCAAATCAATAAGTTCGAATACACGTCACGTTTACTTAGCGCGCTTATGATGGGGTATCTGGTCTTGTGATTACATCGAAAACGTACCAACTGAAATGCAGCAACGTTGCTTGATAGCTTTACTTTCCTAGGGAACTTCTTTCCCAGATCTTCTACTATCTACTAACTAGACCTTTTAGAGGTCTATTTAGAGATATATAGTTTAGAGCAGTGGTTCCCAAAGTTGACTTGACCGCGACCCACCTAACAAAAGCTTTCAAATTCGAGACTCAGCTTTTGGCAGTCATGGAGAAAACAAGGGCATAACAATAAATTCAATCTATCTAGCCTTTTCCCAACTATGTTGGGATCGGCTTCCAGTCTAACCGCATGCAGCTGAATACCAATATTTTACACGGAGCGATTGCGCCTACCTGACCTCCACAACCCAGTAACTAGGTAATACGACATCCCTTGGTAAGACTGGTTGTCAGACTTTCGGGCTTCTGACGACCCGTAACGACTGTCAAAGATCCACGAATGACAGCCGGGTCCAACGGCTTAACGTGCTTTCCGAGGCAAGTAGGAGTCTCGATATGTAGAAATGGTCACCCATCCACAGATCAACCCCGGCAAGCGTAACATAACCTGATGAATCAACCCGTGCGGCTACTTAGCCACGAGCTCCTCAAAATCAATTTTTCAAGGCCTACCATATATTCGCTGGCGACCCACCAGTGGGTAACTTGAGAACCATAGTTTGAGAACCACACGTTTAGAGGTCTAGGCACGTATTTCAGTTAAGCCTCTCGCTATCCAGTACTAAACAAAGGCCACTACTCAAAAAGTACGTAAAACCTACTGACCACTGGGTAAGCGGTTTTGTATGTAGACCGTGTGTTCTGCGGCAAAAGTTGTTAAAGTCAAACGGGAGAGTTTCACTCGTAAACAAAGAAGCAACTACTTTATGAGTTTTAAACCCGTCACGTTATTGTTCTGTGTATACTTTCACGCCATTTTATCATACGGGTCAGCAGAATTCCAGAGTTCAGGGGGCCTAAAACGGCCACATGTAGCATAGTAGTCTGAATTCCTATCAAATCCTCTATGGTAACACATATTTTAGCTGAATCATATTCAATTCATATCAGATACATATTTGGTGTAAATATTGCCCCATGAAAAAAATTAAGACCGTAATTTAACCGGAAAAATTTTCTTTACAGTTTTTGTTAATCAAATGAGTTTATTTTTTATTTCTAGTTTAAATTTTATTTCATTAAAATACAAATTCATTAAAAAACAGATGAATTGCGTAATATGAATTAAACGCAGATAATATTATGAATTATCAGCTTGTGTGATTCATAATATTATCATATTATGATTCTGCCAAAGCGGCCGTTTTAAGTCCCCAGTTTATTTAGAGTTATCTGTAAAAGATCGTTTCTTGCAACAAGTATTGGCGCTATTTGTACCTACTGTTTATTCAGTTGTCTGTCTTTTGGTATGCAATAAGGAGAATCACTCTTACCTTGTCATCGTCATTTTCGTCGTTCGTTCGTTCGGGTTGTCATTGTCGTAGTTGTCAGTGTGTAGTTGTAGTTGTCAGTTGTCTGTGAAGGCACTAGGAAGTGGTGAAGGGTGGGCGTTTTGGGGGACTGTCTTATGTAATTTTGACGTTCGAAAAGTGCTGATTCTCAGCCTAATTTGAATAAATGACTTTTGAATTTTAAATTTTTGAATTTTGTCGATAGTTTGTCGTTGTCGTTCGTCGTCGTCGTTGTCGTTTGTTCGTCATTACTAATGAAGAATAATTATTTATGAAGTTCTTATATTCAATTCAGCTAGCTCATATGCAATATTCATCCCAACATGATTTGTAAAAGGCAAAAAATAGACCTTTAGTAAAAACTTGACTAGGTATGGGATTAGTTACATCACAAGTATCAGAGCCTTTCTTTCTGCTTACAACTTATTTTGTTTTAAATGCGATCTTAACTCCACATTATCAATTGCTTAAAAAACGGTGAAGGAAAACATCGTGAGGAAACTGGCCTACCTGAGAGATATTTCTCGACGGCATATGAAGTCAATTCAGAGGCCCACGGGTGGCTTTAAAACTCTGACACCAGGTTAATCACTAACCTCTCAAAAAAGAAGAACTCCAAAGTCCAAAGAACAAAATGTCAGCATTTAAACTACTAAATAATTCATTAATCACAAACGACCAAAAATATCAGATTAACACCTACAAAACATCAATTTATAGAGATAAAACAAACCCCAGAACACACCAAATCGGTTACAAACAACATTATAATCCCCAAAAGCCAATTTGATACTAATGTCCTTATATCTGAGCAACATTAAGCTACCATGTTATAGGCATGGTAATTTTATATATATTAAGTTGGTTGTGCTGAAAACTTTGGTCATTAGAACAAGGCCAGTATGTAAGTGCTCTGAGACTGTTATGTCTACACACCGTGGGCAGGTGGGACCGCAGAGTGTGGTACAAATTTTAAGCGTTTTGAGCAGTTTTTCCTTTTATCATTTACTAGCTGCGCCCGCAGTTTCACCCGCATAAGTCTCGATCCTGTGAAAATATCGGGATAAAAAGTATCCTATATGTCAATCTAGGTTTCCTCTTGGACCTCGAACACGAGCAGACGTGCAATAGACCCCGTACAGTTTCATTTTAATTAACAATAAAGTTTATTAGCCAAGTTTATTCTGCGCAAAAAATAGGAGTGCATAACTCAAAGGAGTATTAGTCTGCGAGCGGGTGCCAGCACTGTACGCACGCACACCAACGCTGCACACCTCACGCGTTGCGTGCCACCTCTACCTGGCCGCCGCTTGCTACCTCTGCGCTCCTGGTACCTGCTTGCTGCCACAGATTACTACACCTGCTTACGTCAAGCCAACACGGCGTGCATAAAACTGCGGTGCTACACAAGACTCGGAGCATAAAAGTGAGCAGGACAGCAACTGACGAAACATAGATAGCTGAGCTGAACCTGCGTGTGCGCGTGTCGTCATCTATTCCGCTTGCTATACAACAGTGTCCCATTATATTGAGGGGTCAAGTTAGGCTGGCGGATAGGAAAAATGTGCTAAATCCTCGATCGGCGACCAGTGTAGTGACCCCTACGCGCCTCGCTCTGGGAAAACCTCTTCGCAAGTATTGGACGCCTGGTACTTCTACAATAACTGAACCATCCAACATGCTCGCAAGAATGCAACGCTCCCCCCCGCCTACCTCACCCGCACCCGCGCCCGCCACTAAGCTTGGCTCCACGCTCTCTAAGGTATGTGTGCCTGTGACAAGTGAGTCGGATACTGCATCTGAGAGAGGCGGTGACATGTATGTCAGCGATAGAAATAAACAACGGAAACAGGGCAATGAAGGCATCAAGGAACTCAAAGGGTTGATCTCGTCCTTATCATCTAAGGTAGACCAAAGCTTCCTTGACCTCAAGAAAAATAATGAAGAGCTTAAAGAAAGTTTGCAATTTATGTCAGATAGATATGACTTAATTTTTAAAACACTTCAAAACCTGCAAGAGGATAGAGCAGAAGATAAGAAGACCATTCAGAAATTGGAAGAAAAGATTGAAGGTCTTGAGCGTAAAAGTAGGTTGCCTAGCCTAGAGATACGAAATGTACCCATCTGCTTGCGAGATGACAGGAAATTTGAGTCGAAGGAAGACGCTAGTTTGATACTGAAAACCTTGTCGAGAGCTGTCGAGGTGGATATCCAAGACTGTGACATAAAAGACATATACAGAATCCAAACCAACAAAGAAGGAAGTAAATCCATTATGGTTGAGCTGAACAGTGTCCTAAAAAAGGAGAAAATATTGCAGGGGGTCAAGAATTACAACAAGAAAAAACCAAATGAAGAAAAATTAAATACTAGCCACCTCAGTATACCTGGACCTGTCAAACCTGTGTTCATATCAGAAGCCTTAACGCCCAACACGCAGAAACTATTCTACGCAGCTCGACAGTTTGCGAGGGAAAATGGCTACAAGTACTGCTGGACTTCGCGTGGTTGTATATTCCTGCGTAAAGCCGAAGGTGAGCCACAAATTCGAATCGAATCTGCAATCAATCTAAAACTCTTAGCTAAAAAATGACTATCCTATAAAGGGTACCTCAATGTAAATTCTCACAGCTTATCCATTATATTATTATACTATTTTTATTTTAAGTTTAGTATTACAGAAGCTGTCTTTATCAGTAGTTCACTGTATTATGATATGGTTTACCTTGTAAACAACCGTAATTTATTTGCTTTCTCGTATGAAACAAAATTTTATATTAATCACTACGCTACACAATTGCACTTACACAACCAAAACATTCACACCAAGCATTACTACAAAGCTCTTATTACAAATATACTAAACACTCTAAATTCTAAAATCTACACCAAAGCACTTACACGACTTACACAAATGATATTCCGCAGTACATACATAAACTGGTCACTCATTTTTAAAATTAAAAATTCGATAAGGACAACTTAAATAAATTCATTGATTCTGTAGAATCATTTAATATCTCACGGTCGTATGTGAGTTCACCGCAACAATGTTTGAAGTATATAAACACTACCCAGCCAACTTTGAACATACTGCATGTTAACATCCGAAGCCTAAATTGCAATTTTGATGGTCTTAATGTCTTAATACATTCCATCAAGGTTAAGTGTGATATAGTAATCCTCTCTGAGTGCTGGTTAAGTAAAGTGACGGATATTCCTGTACTAACTGGCTTTAACTCAGCTAGATCCTCATTTAACAACCAAAATGACGGGGTGGTAGTCTATGTGAGCTCTGATGTGACTCATAATATAGTTGAACCAGTTTTTCAGGACGCTAACTGTCTTATCTTGAGGCTGGGTCTAGATACAGCTATTGTTGCAATATACCGTTCACCCTCAGTCAGAAATATAGAAAATTTTCTTAACTCTTTAAACAATATTTTAGAGTCCCTGGCGTCAATAACAACTATAGCCGTTATTGGGGACTTAAACATAAATATTCGACCAGATAATAATGATCCAAACACAGAAGAATATTTAAATACAATGGCTTTTCACGGGCTACTACCGGCACACGTTTTTCCCACTCGCATTGAAAACTGCCTGGATCATGTCTTTTTAAAAACGGATAGACCTTCCACAACATTGGTTCTGGACTCATATTTTACTGACCATGCACCTCTCCTGTTTTGCACTGATCGGAAACCTCTTCATGCTACAAAACCTAAAAGTATGATACGGCATCTAAATCTTCCAGGAATTATCAGCTGCCTAGAAAACTCCGATTTCTCGAGTGTTTTAAGTAGCACAGACCCCAATCAAGGTGCGGAACGACTCATCTCCATTATATCTGACTCAATAAATCAACACAGTACGCTAAAAAAAGTCCCTAACAGGAAACAGACCATTAAACCATGGATGACCACTGGCCTCTTGAGGTGCGTGCGAAATCGGGACCAACTTCATATAAAAGCAACGCAAAATCCTAAAGACCTTACTGCTAATCTAATATATGTTCGATACCGAAATTACTGTAACAATTTACTAAAGACTATTAAACGCAACTTTGACCAAAAAGAACTCCTGAAGGCCAATGGTAACCCCAAAGCAACTTGGGACCTTATAAAAACTATCAGTTACAAAAACACCTCACCCATAAATAAGTCAGGAGAGCTTCTTAATATGTGCAGCGATCCAAAGTCCTCTGTCAATGCTATAAACAAGTATTTTGCAAACGTTGGAGTGGATCTTGCTAGGCAAGTTGCGCAAAGTCAAACTGTAACTAACCCAAGTTTTGAATTTGACAGCTTAATAAATCCTCAAGGCAACTCATTCGCATTACTTGAAACAAATTTTTCAGAAATAGAAAATATAATTATAGAACTAAAACATAATTGTGCAGTGGGTCACGATGGCATACCAGCCTCAGTTATCAAGGCAGCCAGACATGTACTTGTTCCCGCAATAACGCATATCTGTAATTTATGTATCTTAAAAGGTACTTTTCCCGACACTTTTAAGAAGGCATTAGTCACACCAGTGTTTAAGGGTGGGGATGGTGACCGTGTCGAGAACTATAGACCTATATCTGTACTCACCACACTGTCCAAAATTATGGAGAAGGTTCTGAACAAAAAATTGCTTAGCTATCTTGAATGCTACAACATAATTGCGCCAAACCAATACGGTTTTAGGAGAGGCGTATCAACAGAGGATGCTGTTCTTGAACTTACAAGCCAAATTGTTAAAAATCTTGATTCTAAGACTAAAACTCTAGGTATATTTCTTGATTTAGCCAAAGCTTTCGACACGGTCTCTACTCCCATCCTTCTCCGTGGTTTAGAAAGCATAGGAATCAGAGATATCGCTCTAAATCTCTTCCGTGACTATCTTACAAACCGTAACCAACGAGTTAAGGTAGGCAACTACGTCAGTGACGATGTGAATCTAACCGTTGGCGTGCCACAAGGCAGCGTGCTAGGGCCCACTCTTTTTCTTCTATTTGTAAACAGATTGTGTCAGCTGTCAATCCCACACTGCAAGATACTTGTATATGCAGACGACACTGCGCTTATCATAAGTGGAGAGACATGGGAATCTGCTCACCGCGCAGCTGAAAATGCTCTTGGCATAGTCATGGATTGGCTTTCATTGAACCTGCTGACGCTAAATGTCTCTAAAACTCACTATGTTCCTTTCTCAGCAAACACTGCTACACAGCCTAGTATGCCAGACGTTAAAGCCCATAGTTGTCAACCTACACTGACCCCTTGTAGCTGCCCTACTATACATAGAAGCTCTTGTGTTAAATACTTGGGCGTGCACATTGATAACACATTAAGTTGGCAAAAGCATATCAGTGTGACAGTCTCGCGTGTTCGTAAACTAATGTTTCCTATGAAAAAACTAAGAAGAGTAGTTGCCGACCGATTGTTAAAGACTGTCTATTTTGCCCTAGTTCAGTCACTTCTTACCTACTGCATATCTGTCTGGGGTGGTTCATTTAAAACGTATTTACTTCGTCTTGAGAGGGCACAAAGAGCAGTCTTGAAAGTCATGCTTCACAAACCTTACCGGTACCCGACTACCCAGCTTTATAAAGACATATCTGTACTCACTGTCCGGCAGCTTTGTGCGCTTATTATCACCTTACGTGTACACTCATCATTGACCTATGACCCAAGGCTGCTAGAGCAAAATAAGCGTCGTAAAGATCCCGTATGCCCACCTGTCACCACCAAAACTGCGCTGGCGAAGCGAAGCTATCCGTATCTTAGCAGCCAACTTTATAATACTATAAACGAAACCTGCAACGTATACCCTCTACCTAAATTTAAATGTAAAACTGTTGTTGGTGGTTTTCTTCAAAAGTTAACGTACGATGAGACTGAACAACTCTTTGCAAAAAAATCTTACTAACCCGCTTAAGAACATATCTAAATTGCTCCTTTATTATCCGTTTTTATACTGTGACGCATACTTACGACACACACAACTAAACCCACGCACAAATCCATACACACACCCACACCGCACACACATACACCCGCACCGCACATACATACACCCACATCACACACATCCACACCACACACACATACACCCACACCACACACACCCACACCGCACGCACATACACCCACACTGCACACACATACACATACACCCACACCACACACATACACATACACTCACACCACACACATCAACACATACACCCACACCACACACAACCATTCCTTGCTCAAATAAAATAAATAATTAAAATATAAATGATCAGTGATTAGTACTTAAGATAAACTAAGTTTATGCTTACAATAGTTCAGCAAATTGTAAGAGGAAGGCGCCTGTGTCTGTAACACAGTTTATACTAGCACAGACACAGACGTTCACTCTGTCTCACATAATGCTTAGCGATGTATTAATATAGAGCGTTTGTATGTTTTGTTTTGAGATGGAGAAATTGTATTTGGCTTTTTGAATAAAAGGAAATTTATTTATTTATATTTATAGGTTAAAAACTATCTGTGTGCCAAATTTCATCCAAATTGGTCTAGCCGTTTGAGCGTGAAGAAGAGACAAACATACAGACATACACACACACTCACAAACTTCCGCCTTTATAATATTAGTGTGATAGTGTGCTATAGTGTGATTTACTAGAGAGCCGCTCCTGCTTCGGTTTTTACTACTTTAAAAACATTGAGATTTCTTTATTATAATTATGTAGATAGATAAAACATTTATTTAGTGCACACATAAACACAATTAAATGATAAAAAATTACATGGATATATAAAAACAAGATGCCAATATACAAAAAAGAAAAAACATACGTATTTAAATGGAGTGACATTATGACATACTACAGAATAATCAAATATACATATAAGGTGCGGTGTGCGTCTCAAGGTTGCACCAAATGGGAGTCCAACTCAGCATGTGTCAGGCAAATATACCTGACGCTGATATTCTGCTAGATCCCTGCAGTGACATACGGACGTCGAGCAGACGAGATAAATTGGTGTTGTGATTGTGACAAAGTGTTATGCGTGGAGTAAAATTATGTAAGTACTTATAAGTACCCGCAATTTAAATTATGTAACTAATAGGTAAGTTTAATATTTATGTAGGTCTTATACATACAAGATAGCAGGGACATCGACGCGAAAACTATTACCATGGATTCAGTTTACGATTCTGAACGCCTCTGCGTTGAAATATTTCGACTGTTATTTAAAAAATTCTGTTGTTCCATACATCTTGACCGCGTAGGTATTGCACTTTTCTATGAAACAGCAGATTTTCATTAAATTAATAAAATACTATATTTTTATTATTTGAATTAAATTAACATCATTTTAGCCGAAAGACGTCCACTGCTAGACATAGGGCTCCCCCAAAAACCGCCACTTCGACCGGTTCTGTGCTGCCCGCATCCAGCGGATTCCTGCGGCCTTCACAAGCTCATCGGTCCATCTTGTGGGTGGCCTTCCAACACTACATTTTCCGGTACGCAGTCGCCACGGCCAGCTGTTCTGCGAGCAGTGTGTCCTGCTATTTAAGTTTGGCATTTCTTTGGGCTATGCCAGTTACCTTGGTTCTCCTCCTGATCTTTTCTATTTCTAACGCCAATCTACGTAGAATTATGTATCCTCACTGAAAAATATGATGCATGTTTCTCATTCAGTTAGAATTTCCAAAATCATTTGGATCTATACCTTCGTGACCCTTGAAAGCATAAGGTTTTTCCTTAGGTATATTTTTTAAGCATCTGTGAAGATAGATTGCTCTACTTATCTTATAATTTATAATCGGTTCTTGCGAAAATAAAGAAAGTTATTCAAAAACAAAACGTCATGTTTTTTACCCATTGATATCATATTTATTTAATTTTTATCATATAACCTCTGTTTATCATTTAGCCTCTAGTTCTGCCCGCGACTTTGTCCGTGTGACATTTCTTGCTCCCCCGTCCCAAGCCGTCGCATAGCACATCGCACGCCCGCGCAGTTACTTTTTTTTCGCTAACCGTTCTTTCTGACTTTTTTTCTTTTTGCTGGGCTTCTAAGGGTCGTGGCATGAATGATGTTAAATAGCCTATAACCTTCCTTAAGAAGTGGGCTATAAACGCAAAAAGAATTTAACAAATCGTCGGATTTGAAAAAAAATATTTTTTCTTGTTACATGCAGAGATCAGCGCATTCCCACAAACAAACAAAAAACAAAAAAAAACAACTCTTCAGCTTTATTATTAGTATAGATTTAGATTAATGTACATTGACCTGCACAGTCGTTCAAGAAATTACAAATTGTTATCGTAAGTCTTGGAATCTTCTAATGTCCTCAAACCGCCATAAGTTTCAATCTGCCTGGCCTTTTCCAACTACATTGGGGTCGTCCGCCAGTTTAACTAGACGCAACTTCCAATAATTTACATGACGTGTCTGTATATTTCACCTGCACAACCCTGCACCTTATTAATATTTTAGGTCACTGTTAGCAATATTGAATATTTACATACAGTAGATAATATTTCCAAATTAATCAAAACAGGTAAATATTTGACAGCTATTTGCGACGTTGCCAACTTTTAGAATGAACGCTCTGCGCTCTAAGCTTATGACTTGTAAATCATAAATGTCTAGGCGCGCTAACTACCGAACTTTCAGCTATTATATGTCAAAACAAGTTTCATTGGAGCCTTTTGTATCATGTACCGTCTTTGTCAACTATGTAGCAATGTGTTACATATTGTATTATTTTGGTGTTAG
The DNA here is from genome assembly GCA_963680765.1 of Agrochola lychnidis. Lineage (NCBI taxonomy): Eukaryota > Metazoa > Arthropoda > Insecta > Lepidoptera > Noctuidae > Agrochola > Agrochola lychnidis. The sequence continues at coordinate 6,369,012 of OY796864.1, forward strand.
TTTGTTGCAAACGAGGTGGTCGTCTCATTAGACTAGTTAGTTACAGTATACTTTCAAATGTTAGTTAGTAGGTAGGTGCCTACTTAATTGTTTGTAGGTATATGTCACCATAAGATTGTGAGAACCATTAGTTTATAATCTAGGTATCGGTTTTATTTCTGCTAGAATATAAATTGGCGAAAAATTAAGAACTAGGTGAAATGGGTTAGATTAGGTCAGAACTGAAAAATCGTGCGCGAGCCGAGCAAGCGTAGAGAGCGGTGCCGTGGCAGCGGCCAGCGAGCGCTATTTCCCAGTTGCTCGCAGCTTGGCAGACTATTTAGCATTAACGCAAGTTGGTTACGTCACTAGCAAGTTTGATAGCAGTTCACAATTTGTCGGTTTCCCATGGCTTGATTATAAACTGTTGAAAAACAATGCGTTAAATTGTAAATGGTTTGTTGCAATTCACAATTTTTCGACAGTTTATAGTCTACGGAAATAATACTGATATATAATATTATAAACTAACGAATTTCATAGATAAACGTGAAGTTGAAGTTAACAAGATACACACTGTACCCACTAGCTGTGGACAGGATACATCAAAATGGATCCAAAAACACTATCGAAAAAATAAGAAAATTGCTAGTTTTTGAGGTTCTCGAATTAAAGCGCACTAAGGGTGGTCGCACATCTAACGGAAGATGCGTCGCGTATCGTCGGTAGCGTAGCGCCAGAACAGACAAGTAGATAATTAAAAATCATCCTTACACTCTCAACAGAAGATGCGGTATTGCGTGGAGCGAATAATTTGGCGCGACCAAAGTTACGCCCGACGCATCTTCCGTCAGATGTGCCTTAAGAACAAAGAGATCTTCGTATTTTACATGACATTTATAATTTTGCAGATTCAGCAAAAAAAATAAATATATCCAAAATAATAAAATCAACACATTTTGGCCGCCATTTTGAATGTTTTATAAATGCAGCGATCAATTTCACCGGTTCCAAGTTGGAATCCTCTGTCAATCAGGAATCAGCATAACCTTCCAACCGGCTTCAAAATTCACTCGCTGATTGACAATAACCTTATTCACACCCAAATTGTGATACAAAAGAGAAGAATTTTCAAAGGGCACACCAAAAAATATCCACCGCATTTTTTATTTGATCAATTTTTGTAGCAAGCAATTGATGGCTCCGGGGAAGAGGAATTTGGGAGGGAAACGATCTCATTTGTACGCGTTCTTTGATGAGATGACTGACTCAGTATCGACGTATAAGAGGCTCGTGGTCGTATTCTGGAAAGAAATTGTGGTTCTTTTTTGACTAAAATATTTATTTATTTTATTTATTTAACAGTATATCATAAAAACACGCCTGTATTTCTCCGGAGGGTTAAGCAAAGGTCTGTGTATAGTAGACCCATATTATGTCAGTTATGTTTAAGTCCCATGTAATAGGGGGCGAGTCTACACAAATTCGACTATTGAGAAATTTCTGATGGAAAATTCAATAACACTTTGCCCAACCTAGGAATCGGAACCGGGACTTCATGTTTAGCAGTAGCACCAACGAGGCATTTAAACAGTTTATGTACACACAAATAAACAGACAAGAAGAACCGGATCAGAAAAGTACCTACAGAATATTTGTCTTTCTATTATGTATGGTCGTCATTAAAAAGTGTTCTTAATTGACAATAGATAGATAGATGAATGCTCAATTTAATTCAAAATATTTTATTTCACATAAACCTACATGGGCAATTATGAAACGTCAGAAGCTAGATACTCGGTTCCAATTGGTCGCTTCCTATGGAGAAGAGCCGGCAAGAAACTCCACGGTTACTCTTTTAAAAATAATTGGCTTTTACAATATTTTCAAATAACAGTGATAGTAGGTATGGGAGGACAGTGTAGGTCTTTCAACAAGTACCAGGTACTTAACAAAAAAGAAAATGGTCAAAAAATCTACAGTTCACTAATATACGTACACCATAAAAATTACAGACATTTTAGACAGGGTGACACATTGGGCGGTCTTATCGCTAAAAGCGATTTTTTATAGACAACCTTTGGATGGATTAAAGGGAGAAGGAGAGACAATACAAAGGTAGTCAGTGGTGTACCATTTACATATACAATACATACATAAATAAAGCATATACTTACTTATTTATGTAAATAAATATACACCGTGAAATTTTAGTCTTCTTACAAAAGCACTCCACTTCATGTATCCAATGACCACTAAACATTGACTTAATAGTTATTTATGCAACTGTTGTATAGTAAGGGGTATTAAAACACGAATGTAGGTTTATCATATTTATAATAGTATCACATGAGTGTTTTAATACCTAATTATAACAGTTGCATACAAGACTTTATCTACACCCATGATATGAATCCTCTGTAAAAGTTTCTGAAACCATTGGGTGTTTGTAATTCAAGATCAAGAATAAAGAAATTCCCACGAAATTCAGTACAAGTCCACGTATGTATATTGCCGGCAGCAGCACATCACACACACATGCGTGCAGCGGGTGCTGCTGTCCCCCGTTTGAACATTGAAACGAGTTGCATAATGAAATTTTGTACAACATTATAACACTCGTTTGGATGATGTAATGGTTACTATGACACTGGCTGTTATAGTGTTGCCAATAAGCGAACTGTTTCAGAAACTTTTATAGAGGTTTTATAGCATGGGAGTAGATAAAAAAAATTGTATACACCGTGACATTTTAGTCGTCTTACAAAGGGCCACTCAATGCACCCGACATAAAATACCTCTAGGAGCAATTAAAAACTTGTCACAATCTATTTCAAAAAACACCAGGAGTGCCAACAGAAGAGAAAACTTGAAAAAAAATTGGCACCGCGGTAATCAACGCGTTGATGTCATTTACTCCACGGTGTCGGTAAATTCGGTAACAGTGTCGCGAAATCAATGGTTTAGTCCCATTTCAAAAATGCCCAACGCGCCTAAAGAAGTTTTCTCTTCAAAAATTAATGTTTTGTCATTGGATACATGAAGTGAGCTGCTTTTGTAAGACGACTAAAATGTCACAGTGTATATCTTTATATATATAATTCTTCTGTGAGTGTGTATGTCACTGAACTTCTCTCAAACGACTGGACCGATTTTGATGAAATTTTTTGTGTGTGTTCAAGGGGATCTGGGAATGGTTTAGATTCACAATTTTGTCCGCTGGACAATGTTTTGACAGGACAACGTCTGTCGGGTCCGCTAGTATAGATATATATAAAACTAGCTGACCCTGCAAACGTTGTTTTGCCATATAAATGTTTGGGGTGGACCATCTTTATCACTTACTACCCTACCTACCCTGCCTACCCTGCCTACCCTGCCTACTCTACCTACTCCACCTACCCTACCTACTCCACCTACCCCTACCATAATTTATAAAAACATAACTTTTCTTAATATCTTTTTTTTTTTCCTAAATTAAGATGTAAGCTATCCTATCTTTCAAGTTGGATCAAACTGCACACGGTGTGCAAATTTGATTAAAATCGGTTAAGTAGTTTAGGAGTCCATCGCGGACAAACAACGTGACACGTAATTTATATATATTAAGATTAAGATAATAAACATGAAACAAGAGCTAGGAACTATATCTAACAATTATGTTCAAGCACTCACTCAATCACGGAACCTGGCTTGATTTCCGTACAATTTTTTTTTCGGGTGACCACTGTAAATCAGCGCTGTGCTGTGGGTCCCCCATAGCACTGCATAATGCTGAGTGGAAGCCTTCTTGTCACAGTCATGTCGTGCAGCTGCCGCCTAAGTAATTTCTGTTCTATGCTCGTGATTTGTTATGTACTTTGTGTTGTTCTCTGATTACTCTTGTCTTTTATGTATGCACGTATTTCTGTGACAAATAAACCTATTTTTATTTCTTTCTTTCTTTCTATCTCTTGAGGTTAGCTTCAATTTCTCACAACCATTACCCATTTTATTGCTTGGCATACCTACCTAAGTTCATTATAATACACTTTATCAGTAAGAAGAATACATAAAACAAAAATGTAAGCACAAGAACTAACTTTGAAATAAGTAAAAGACTGCTCAAAGTCCTACCTCTCTGGGAAGGATTATGCAAGTTATTGGAATAATTTCTACGTTACTTTGTGAATATTATAATAAAGTAGCTTAGGTACCGCAGAATATTACATTTTATATAGTGGGGTATTTTAAAGTAATGTAAAATATAATATTTCACCGACACATTTGATTTCGACCTACGTTGTTGATGATAAAATCGATGATCTTTGTGTTGTTCTCTGATTACTCTTGTCTTTTATGTATGCACGTATTTCTGTGACAAATAAACCTATTTTTCTTTTTTTCTTTTGAAATCAAGGACCTGTATTTGATTGTTATTGATAACAATTTCACGAAAACTGCTATAGACTGGTGATGATGAATATCATAATTTATTTTCTGTGAGATACATTTCTACCTGAACGAAACCATCGAAAGGCCTGAGTCCAAAAATATATTTTTTGTCCGTCTTGTAGATTATTAAAAAATATGGAACACGTGTTTTTTCTTTTTTGACGTAATCAAAAGAAAACGGCGACACATTGAGTTAAAATGTGGCATGATGTCACGCCTTGCTAGATTTTACACTGAGTTGTGACGTAGCGAACCCCCATCTCCCAACTTTAATGCGTGTTTTTTAAGTTATTTTTAATTAATATGATAAGGCAAAAAATAGGTGTCTAATATTTTTTTATTATCTGAAAGACGGACTTAACAGAATTGCTTTTTTTTAAATAATTTTAAATACATTTTTGACATAAGTTTTGAATGTATCTCGGACTGATTTTGCTGGATAGTAGTATACCATATTTGAAATATTCGATTAATTTGACGTAATCTTAATTGGTGAGAAATTGAGAATGGCTTATTTAACAAAACTTAGCTCCATTGTATACGATGATACAGACCTACTTTATTTAAATACTAGCTTCCGCCAGCGGCTTCGTCCGCATGATATCTTTATAAATTATAACCTATGTTACTCAGTGATAATAAAGCATTATTTTGGTGAAAGAATTTTTAAAATCGGTCCAGTAGTTTTTGAGTTTATGCATAACAAAAAAGAATACAAATCTTTTCTCTCAATAATATTATTGGTGTAGATCAAATTTTGAAAAAAAAAACCAGATAACAACCATTATCTAACTTCCACATTCTTGAGTTTTTCTCCAATTCCTTCAGAATACAGCCGCCATCGTCTATCATAACACCGATGGAATCTTTCATTAGGCCGCTGTAAAACTTACTTATATAAAAGGAAGCTTATCTTTATACGTTACATTCATAAGAATATCAGATCTTAAAAGGAAATCTTCAATACCGTGATCATTGGTAATAGCACGATTGCTTTTATAAGATTTTTTAATTGGTGAAGTGTGAATAAATATAAAAACAACTCGGTTATAAAAACTAAAAGCTTAGCGTAGAAGCAATTAAAAAGAAAGTAAAATCTTTTTTAGCTAATAAAACATTTTATGAATTGAATATTTGACAATTTTGTATGTAACTCCTATCTATTTCTATATGAATTAATTATGTAATCAATCAATTCAATTTTATTTATTTATTTATGTCAGCATTGTCAATGCTAATGAATGTTATTATCAGAGATCGGAATTGGGTGTGTGAAAATACCTAAAGTTTGCAGCGAGACATCATAGAGCTGTTACAACCACTTAAGTTAACCGGTTTTGAATTGTACCGGTTTTTTTACATGTTCTTTACCTTTGAAAAACCGAACTATAAACATAAGCAAGCTGCTAATACAGTTTTAAATAAATTTTTGTTTTGAACTTTTCCGGTTCAAATTCGGTTTTTTAGTTCTACTTGTTCTGTACGTCTGAAACACCGAATTTTACACATCTTCAAGCTGTAATACAGTTTTAGATATTTTTGTAAAAACCGAATTTGAACCGGAAAAGTTCAAAACAAAAATTAATTTAAAACTGTATTAGCAGCTTGCTAATGTTTATAGTTCGGTTTTTCAAAGGTAAAGAACATGTAAAACAAAAAACCGAAACTAAACCGGTAAAATTCAAAACCGGTTAACTTAAGTGGTTGTAACAGCTCTATGATATGTCTCGCTGCAAACTTTAGGTATTTTCACACACCCAATTCCGATCTCTGGTTATTATATATATTTTTTTAATTCTATACTTGTGTTTTAATATTTTCACACCATGACAATATGGTAAACATGTTAGCACAACTCCATGTACTTATAATACCTTGCATGCATAGTATTGTATGCACACACATGTTTGAGAAAATAAAGTTATCTGAAACGTCTTTCAACCTTAAAAAAAATTACTAATAAAACGCAATATCTGTCCGTTTATGTGCTAGCTCGAGGACCAGGTACATATCCAATGAGGGTTTTCTGAAATGACGTTCACTAGGTGGCAGCACTGAGACGTCAGGTCCGGACACCTGTCAAATGTGTCAAAGCGCCTCTATTTTCTTCAGTCGTAGCTGAATGATGAACGAATGAATGAAACGAATGATGAACGTGATCGTTTATTTTATATTCATTGTCGTAACGGAAGACATCTTGTCAATGTAGTGCCAACTGGTGGCGTAAATTTTCATGAAAACCCTCATTAATAAGGAATTCGTTGGTAATAATAATAATATAATTAATTTAAAAAATACAATAAACGTGGATATATTTAGTAACCTATTAGCTATTCCTAAAGAGCCATAAAAAAACAGACTGCATTCAGCGCTCGGTGTGGCAACACGCCGTGTTCGAGTTTGCAACAAGTCAATCGTCATCCTGAGGATGTGAGATGTGGGATGATGTTGAGAGGTGACACACGTGTCGATTTCTTTCAGGGTTTTTTATGGCTCTTTAGAAATAGCTAAGCGGAACAGGTTACTAAATATATTCACGTCTATTGTATTTTATAATAGATTTCCGCAAGGTCACGCCTGAATCAATTAACAATAATTAATTTATACAAAATTCATGTTCTTTGAACAGGCTTTAGTGTTTATTTTGTCAGTTAAAAAAAAAATACGCACTTTGGTATTTTAAAGCATTATATGCTTCCTCGCCTTGCTTTTCTAAAATTGACAAGGGGAAGTAGTTTGTATTTTTTTTTTTTGTGAAATTGTATTGCCAAAATATCAGATTATACATTTTCAGTATAAACTGATCTCTCATTGTATGGAAATCCTATAGGTACAATACGAGATCAGATTATACTAGAAAGTATAGTTTGATATGTAAATAAATAAATAAATAATAATAGTTCCAGAATGTAGCTGAAAAACGTCACAAAAGAAAAAAACAATTTTATAAACCAACAACTTAATATTATCACTGACAATCGTTTACTATCGGTAACAATCCTCTTATCATTTCTAATCTTAATTTCTTATCGTTCAAACAAAAATAGTTATAAAGTAAAAAATACTGTTTTTCAAAATGTGCTGTCCAAATTATTTATACTACATTTTAATTCATCATCATCAGCCTATAAATGTTCCCACTGCTGGGACACAGGCCTCCTCTCTGTGAGAGGGAGTAGGCCGTAATCTACCACGCGGGCCCACTGCGGATTGGTAGATGTCACATGTCTTCGAATTTTCGGTTCTAGGACATGCCGGTTTCCTCACGATGTTTTCCTTCACCGTTTTGAGAGCAGTGGTGATGAAATAATTTACACAAAGTAAAGCGCCTGTCTGGGTTCGAACCTACGACCTACAACTCGTAAGTCGCGGCCGTTACCACTGGGCCACCACTGCTCTCCATTTTAATTACATTGGCAAAAATCCAATTACGTTAAGTGGGTCCATAGGATATAAAGAGTATAGGTACCTAGATTTTAATGAAACTAATTTAATGCCTAATTTCTTCACCTTCCATTTAAGATTAATTAATCATTCTAAAGTGAGTCTGTTTGTCTGGCACGTGTTCATAACTGGTCTCCCCACTTCAGAAAAAAAGCTTGAATGAAACCAAAAGACTAATCCCTGATGATTACCTATATCCTCATTAATATTATTATTAATTAGTACTTGGGCGACCGAGCTCTGCTCTGGTGAAAATAGAGAATGTTCATTTAATAGTATAGGAAAGTTCATACTAATTCCATGCTGCCATGCATGATAGTAGGTACCATCGAAGAAACGCATACCTAAGCAGTTTAAAAACAAAATCCCGTGCACACGACCCTTTTTTTCGTAGGTAAGCGTTACTATATCGGCCGAGCACTGCAAGCAGAAATAGTCCTTATGCTGTATAGTTATGCGTTTCTTTGATGGTACTTACTAATTCCATGTTGCTATATCATTATTCGAATGTTATACTCATGTTATTATTCATCATCTTGTTCTAAACTTTGGGCGACCAAGCTCTGCTTGGGTGAAAATACGTTGAAAACGATTTTTTCCAGATATGAGACCAAGCTAGATCGATTTTTCGCCCTCGTAAACTCCTATATTGCAACTTTCATCGAAATCGTTAGAGCCGTTTTCTGAAACGTGACACGTACAAATGTATATTTTTTTTTTTAATATTGCTCGTTTATTAGTATAGGATAGGATATAGAAATTATTTTACTTATTTGTGTTAATTTTGTACGCCATAAATATTGGCAAAACATAGTGCGCATATTTTAGACTATACTATCTGTAACCATACCTATATTTAACAAAATAAATTATTGATTGATTGATTGATTAAATACATTTTTCAGAAAATGTGAAATTTTTTAATACAAAATGTCTACTTCTATATTTTTTTATTTATGTATGAAGTTTCAAGATTTACTAAGTATACTAAAAATAAATAAATTGGTAGTCAAAGCAAACCCGCAGGATAACAGTATAGTCAAAATATTTATAGGTTTTGCGTGGGCACTGGTCAGTAATAATCAGATTAAGAGTATTTTTATTTCGTAATATACGGGATTAAGTTGATATGCGTCCATGCCGGGTGAAGCTTATAACTTTATTACTTGGAACGATCTAGATTTAATTATAGGATAAAGTAATTAATATTTTTTGTAGAATAAAAAGGTAGAAAGAAAATATAAAAGATATACAATTAGTGTGCTACCAGACTCGCCGTCTCGGTAGTAAATTATCTATCGAGAGCATCTAACTAATTAAGCTTTAGTTTAGAAAAATGTATTATTTTTTATATTTTTGTAGCTAGATACCGAATAGATCGCGTTCGAAAAATAGGTAGGTAATCTCAAATGATAAAATTGATTAATATTTTATTTCAATAAAGCGCTGCGACACAGTTGAAAGGAGACTGAAACGATTACATGCACTCTTGGGCCTGAATAGTAACGAGATGTAAATGGTGTGAATTTATAGATTCATACATACATTAGTGTATTGCAGTGACTAGTTGCTATCCCACAATTCACGTAGCGATCCATAGTTTCAACAATATCCAATCCACAAAAATCCATTATGACAATTCCAAGTCAATCGTGTGAGCGATCTTCGATGTCCAGTGTGAAAGCAAGGGTCATACAAGGTAGGCAGGGTCAGAATCCGTAAAAATCAAAGCAGTGATCGTTGAAAATGAAAAATAATTGGGAAAGCACTCAAAATACATCCGAAAACACGAAATAAGTGACAGCTAGTTCTAGTAGGGATGGGCGTTGCGACAACGAACCGTTTACAAAGACCGTTTTGTGATTATGAAACCGTTTTACGTCCTGAGTTCAACTTCAAACAGTCTTCATAGCACAAACCAGTCTTCAAATTACTTGGTGCGATTTTTACATCTAAGAAAATACAGTCGGGTACAATGATTCAACTATCTATCACACTCGTAAAACAGTCCTTCCAATAAAAAGTGAACTCTTAAAAAGTAAACTCTTTGAAATGAAATTCAGTCAGTAATGTATTACCAGTTGTTAATGCTGTCGTTTGTGATGCGAAAAACCATTTCATACATTTCAAATCGTTGATAGTTTTAAGAAACTGCGCTCGACGAAAAGGCAGGTCTATTCCATGTTGGATAAGTTTCGTCCTTTAACCGTTTTCTACAACCGTTTTCGTCGTCAGGAAAACGGTTTCGGTCGCCAAACATTCGAGAACGACCCACCACTAATGTGTCAAATTGTCAATGTCAGTCTGCCAGTGCAGAATATGTACTGCCAGTGACATAGACAAAAAAATAAAACTGATTTTAATCGATATGAAATTGATAATCATTATTTTGGTTTTTCAGTATTTAATCATGTTTTATTTAAATTAAATGCACTATATTATATAAAAGTGTGTATAGTACATTTAATTACTTTGAGTTAATTATATTACCTAGTGCTACCTAGTGGGTAGATTTTCTTTTTGTAGTTGTGTAATCGATTACTTTAATCGATAATCTCACGAAAACTATCTTTATCATATTTCTCCGCAAAGAATTGAGCTGATTTTTGATATTCAAGGATAAAAAAATGTGACAAATTTTTAGATCATATCTCAACTTATTACATTTGGGCCCAACATTTTCCATCTCCTTTCCGTGTGTTTAGGTACCTATGCTTTTCTATAATAAAATTACTTCTTTTTCAGCCTAATGTGGCGAAAAGAATGGCTGGCGTAAACATGCCATGCCAACTTTCCGTCGCGTCATTTCGGATTGCTTGGATTTAAATTATACGACTACACAAATTGCACTTCTTTGATATTTAAATCTACTATACATCTACACAAATAAAATTGAAATGTCTGTTTGTAGTGTCAAAATAACAAATAGGTTTTTACTAAAAGCATATGAATGTATACAGGGTGGCATCGACGCGAAAACATGATTCTGAACATGCGTTAAAAATTTTCGTCAGTTATTTAAAAAAAATCTGTTGTTTCGTAGAAAAGTGCAATACCTACGCAGTCAAAATGTATGGAACAGTAGATTTTTTTAAAATAACCAACGAAATAATGACCCTGCCACCCTGTATACTTAAATTTAAAAAACTTTTTGTCGTGATAACGTCTTATAAATCGATGAACGGCTGCACGCACGAAAAAGTGTTACGTTCCGCCTGAGCCGAGCGTGCAAGCGAGAGCGCGGAACAAGCGATAGAGAGGCACGATCGGCCTAAGCTTTCGGCTTGTGACGTTATCACGTAAAATTATCGTCCGTAAATCGACTTTAAAGAAAACCAATTTTTTTTTAAGTTTTTCTGGCTGGTTGTTCCGGATAATCTCCGAAACAGCCGGACCGATATTGACGGGACTTTTACTGGCAGATAGCTGATATTATAAGAAGTAATTAAAAACTTTTTTTACTTAAACTTTTACTATAGAAAAAGGAATTAGTGTCGACGCGAGCGAAGCCGCGGGCAGAAGCTGCTACTTCAAAATAAAATGGGTCAGTAGTTTTTTTAAATCTGGAATTCGCACCCGAAATTTTCAAGTTCCACCAACCGGAAACAAGATGCACAAAATATTTTTACCAGAACATTCCACGTGGATTTAAAGCCATATTCCCAAAGGAAATATAAATACTGAATTGAAATATCGTATAATGTGTATCGGAATCCCTTTCCTTGGTGAAGAGTAGACGACCAAAGTGTCGAGAGCTCCCCACCCCGTCTTTGTGGAAGAGTTTAAAGGTTTAACGGGAAATGGTGAATGCATGGTCGCGGGTCAAGTAACATTGGCCATGTGGTAAACGTTCGATAGGTGGGGAGCTACTTATGACTATGAATATTTATAACGTATTAGCCGAACGTCGTTGTGTTGCTACCGGTAAATATTAAGGGTGGGATGCTAGAGTAAAAAAATAAATTTATTAAGGTTTTTTTTGTGATCGTAAAAAAGAAAATAAATGTAAGGGAAATATGATAATTTTTGTTTAATTTAGTTAAGTGAATGTGGTAACTTAATTTACTTTTCAGCTTTTAACAGAATTATATTTTCAGTGTAATGCTTTTATTATTTTGTAGTTGGTATGATTTTACTTATCCAGTTGATATGAGATCCTTTTTAACCGACTTCAAAAAAAGGAGGAGGTTCTCAATTCGACCGTATTTATAAATTTTTAAATGTGTGTTCGCTTATAACTTCAACGTTTAAGAACCGATTTGAATGATTCTTTTTTTGTTGGAAAGGAGATATCTAAAGAGTAGTACCATGATAAGGAAACCAGGATCTGGTGATGGCATCCCAGAGAAATCGAGGGGAACCTTCGAAAATCGTAGTGGCGACTAGTGCGTTTGTTAATTTTTTTATAGTAACACATGAAGTTGCTCTCAGAAAGCATGATTTGGTGAAGTAGATCGAACTGATGATGAAGACAGATGGCCACTGGAACTAGTCAATAATTAGTATTTCACTGGTTGCGATTCGATTACTTTAATATGGTTGCCAAGAAATTTATGCTCATCACAATGCATATTATGGAGAAATGGAGCTGATGGTGAAGTACCAGGAGAACTCCTCAACGATTAACGTGCCTGCACCTGAATAAGGAATATTTTGTAAAAGGTGATGAGCAGTTGACATTAAGCTATTGTAACTTAGATAAATTAAAAACTAACCCACTAAAAAGCGAGTTTTTTTTTTTTTTTTTCTAATCCTTGATTTTTATTGAGCCAGAAAACTAAAATACGTTGGTAACGTTCCCCGTTCACGGCCTCGAGCGATGCGACTTGGGTCAAGTGACACACGCTCGCGTCACTTGTTTCATTCAGTCTGCAAGTCGCGTCGCGGTGACTCATGGAGTCTAAAGAACTTCTTTCATTTGTTATCTCCCAGTCGCTGTCACAAGACGCGTGTCGCTTGAGCGTGTAGCTCGTGGGCATGGGATTATAAATGTCTTATAACGATATCGTTAAGAAAAAATCCCTTCTTTTTCTGAATAAACCACTTGCGAATTAAATACTTTTATATCAAAAATCAGAGAGTATCAACCAGCAATTAGTTTTCTGATCGTTCAATAACAATCTTAAAAATCAAACATAAAAAATGCGTAATGAAAATCAAATCACTTGACAGATATTTTTGACGTGATAACGTCTTATAAATCGATGAACGCCGGCTGCACGCACGAAAAAGTGTCACGTTCCGCCTGAGCCGAGCGTGCAAGCGAGATCGCGGCACATGCGATAGAGAGGCACGATTGGCCTAAGCGTTCGGCTTGTGTCGCAATATCGCAGCATTATGCTGAAATATGGGCCTTTTTGGCCTCGCACAGGTCGTTACTATTTTTGTTGTTAGTTTGTTACTTTGAAATGCTCCTTTCTTATTTTTATTTTATTTTATTTTTTATTACTATCTGTATTTCCTGTGCGTGTCCCGTATAACTCTTTTCTTTCTTTCTTGTGACGTTATCACGTAAAATTATTGTCCGTAAACCGACTTTACAGACATCCAAATTTTTTTTAGCAATGATACTTAAGCATATTATTGTAAGTGTTCACCGTTAGCCAATCAACTCTCTGTACATAATCCAGTCTCTAACCCAGCATTTGTACACAAATATAAGTTGTGATACTTGTTTTCAACAAGTAAAAAACATGTCGTGAAACATACGTGTGGCACATGTGCGTGGTTAATGTTGTTTCAGACATGTTTTTTTAACTATTTTGTTCATCTTTTTGACAAGTTTTGTATACAACTAGTCTTTACAACTTGTTTTAGGTGTAAACGACAAATGAAAACAGTATACACAACACGTGGAATATATGTTTTATACGTTGGTGTGGTGAACGCGGCATTACTACGATCATCGCCTTAAAACGTCCCCTTAAATGCAAATTATAAATGTTTATATAAAGAGTTCAATTTATATTCTAATTCGATGGCTTGCCGCTAGAGGGCAAGGTGTAGCCAATGACAGCACTTTTCATACTAAATTAAGCTGTTCTAACAAAACTGTGGTTTGAAATACACGATAAAAAGATTGTATCCTGCTTTCAGTTAAGATCTTTAGCAAGATACAAGCTTTTGTAAATATGGTTAAGATATTTGAAAGAAAACTAGTTAGGAGTCTTTTTTTTTTGTTATGAACATTTTGATAGCCTTATTTCAAGGTTGGTTTAACGAAAGTCGAATGGTTTAGTTCTAAAGTAACGTAACATGGTGGTTGTTGTCGAAAGATAGAGGAGCCACTGACAGAGTCATTAGCACAAGGTCTTGGGTAGATTTCCAGTTCAGACAAGATATTTAAATATAAAAAACAAGGTAAAAGGTGTTATTTATTTTAGAAGTATGTATGTAAGTAAGTATATTTTCATATTATTAGTTTTATTTCATTAAGTAAATTGTTTTGATTTTATGTATTACTCTTACACACGGTGTCTACATCGCTTTTTATCCTATGTCCTATCGCAGGTATGCTGGAAGAAATTTAATTAGAAATACGAATACGTATTTTTCTGTTCCTTTTGTCTTGTCTGTATTTATTATTTGTGTGTACATAAATGGTTAAATAAATAAATAAAAATTTATTGGAAACGAAATATTTTTGTTTATTTTGTAGTGTTTAAGCTTCACGCCAACACTATTACACAGATTGCACCAAAAAGTAGAACACAGGACACTTATTATTCGGGTCGAGCAAAACCTATTAATCAATAAAGTCATCCATGTTTATCTATAGTATAATCAGCCTATAATGTACCCACTGCTGGGCCATAGGCCTCCTCTTTTCAAGAGGGAGTGGCCTGTAATCTACCACACGGGCCCAGTGCGGGTTGGTAGATGTCACATTTCTTCGAATTTTTGGTTCTAGGACATGCCGGTTTCCTCACGATGTTTTTATTGACCGTTTTGAAAGCAGTGATGATGAAATTGTTTACACAAAGTATAGCACCTACCTTGATTCGAACCCACGACCTACATACAATGCGTAAGTCGGGGCCGTTACCACTGGGCCACCACTGCTCTGCTCTATCTACCTATACCTAATATTATACAGAAGTAAAATTTGTACGTTTTATATGTACTCATCTTCAGAACTACTGATTCGATTCCGAAAATTCTTTTACGAATGAGAAGCCGCAGTATCAGAGGGTCATGGCCATCCGGCTGGCCCGAGGATACCGCACGGTCTCCTGCGAGGCGGCGAGCCTCCTTGCCGGATTACCGCCATGGGATCTGGAGGCAAAGGTCCTCGCGCACATTTGGGAGTGGTGCGAGGAGGCGAAACACCGGGGCTTAGCTCCGATGCCGCAAGAAATCGCGGCACAGCGGACAGAGCTCCGGCGGGATCTTATGGCGTCATGGAGAGTGCGATTGTCGCAACCCCGCGCTGGGCACGCCACAATTGCGGCGATAAGACCCGTCTTTGAGGAGTGGCTTGAGAGACGCCACGGCGTCCTCACCTTACGCCTGACGCAGGTCCTCACTGGATACGGCTGCTTCGGGAGGTTCCTGTTCAGGATAAGGCGGGAGGAAACACCCGGGTGTCACCATTGTGTGGATCGGCCTGAGGACACGGTGGAGCATACGGTGGAGGTCTGCCCGGCTTGGGCGGAGCAACGCCGTGTCCTCGTAGAGGAGATCGGCGGCGGTGATCTCTCGCGTCCGGCCTTGGTTCAGGCTATGGTACGGAGTGAGAGGAAATGGCAGGCCGTCACCTCCTTGCGCGCGGAACTCCTCTCGCGAGGCGGAACGCGTGAGGGAGAGGCAAATTTCGCGCCCTCACGCCCCTAACCGCCGCAGGAGGAGACGTCCGGGGCGGGAATCGCGAGCTGATTTCCGGCCACCGTAGGCTCGGGCTTGCGGACGGTGAGCAATGCGTAGCTCGCCGTCCGATAAGGACCAAGCCCGGGTCGACGGCGCGTTGTGTTCCACGTGCGCCTCAAAGAGATGTCAGCAGAATTGACGGGGTCCGCTAGGGCCAATGCCTGCCGGGGGTTCGAAGAAAGCCGGTAGGGACATCGTGGCCTCCGGCAACAGGGCAACCGAAGGAACACGGGTGGGTTTTAGTCAGTAAGAGTCTGACACGCCCTCCCGCTCCGCCCAGAGCGGGAGAAGTTATTACACATACATACATACATAAACTCACGCCTTCAAAAAAAAAAAAAAAAAAGCCGCAGTATTGACAAGTGTCGAAGTCGAACGCCGACGAAGTCGCGGGCAGAAACTACTCGAGATATTGAGTAATTAAGTGGAAGCAACAACACAAAAGGAAACTCAAGTGGCTATCTGTAATAATGTGGCAATCTTAAATAATGAGTCCATTATCTTCGTGACGTTTACTTCGATAGTATTAGTTATCAAACCCCATTTCAAATTAAAATACGTTTTAATTTTTCCTTATCGTCTAAAGAGTTAATTGGGTTTAGATACATCGGAATTATGATAAACTAGCTTTTGCCAGCGTCGTCGCCTGCCTGGATGTCGGAAATTATCCCACGAGAACGTACTACCGGGATAAAAATTGGTGGCACTCCGGGAGTGCCGACAGAAGAGAAAACTTGAACAAGATCACCTTGGTGGAAGAAAAACACTTGTATAGAACATTGGTCCGTAACCTTATCTAAATAAAGAGCAAAATCGCGTTTACAAAAAATAATACTTCCGAAACCTTTAAAGTAAAAATACTTGCATAAACATTGATCCGTAACGTAAAATAAATAAAGAGCACAATCGCGTTTACAAAACCTTTAAAGTAAAAATACTGGCATAGAACATTCATTCATAACGTAATATAAATAAAGAGCACAATCGTGTTTACAAATGAGGTGTCGTCATGGTGTCGCGAAATAAATGGTTTAATCCCATCTCAAAAATGCCCAACGCGCCTAAAGAAGTTTTCACTTCAAAAATGTCTTATGTGTTATGTTAATCCAGGTTATAAACTATATGTGTCCTTCATCCAAATCTGTTCAGTAGTTTATGTGTGAAAGAGTAACAAACATCCATCCATCCTCACAAACTTTCGATTTTATAATATTAATAGGAATTAGTAATACTAGACACATCAAGCTATACATTTCCAATTTAGGCTGATCTCGCATTGTATCGGATTTCCGTACAATGTGAGGTCAGCTTATACTGGAAATGTATAGCTTGAAGTGTAGCCGTGTGTACTATCCTGGGATACCTACTGTATAGTATAGTTATGGGATTCATTACAGAACGTGGTGTTTAGCTCAGAATTTTATAAGAGAACAAAGACCATTTCAGACATTCGTCTGAGATGGTCTTTGGTCTTTAGATTTTGATCATAAGTAATTATGATCTATCCAAGATTATGTCTGGACTTTAAAAGAGACTGACCTCTGAGCTTGTTCCGGTGTTTCTGTGCAGGGTAGTTAGATAGGAAACGCCGACCTCATATAGTTTTTAATTAAGCAAAAGATATTGTTGACGCGTAAAAGTGTTTTTTTGAACCAATTTACAGAAATGAACATAATTTCATGTCATTTTATTTCATTAAGACTGATTGATATTCATGAATCGTTAGGAAAATAAAACACAAAGTTCTTTTTTTATCTTATCATAATATACTTATACTGATCGATTACATTAATAAAATTGTTCACGTATCAAATATTTACAGAATACAAAATATATTCGTAATATAAAATTTATAACCACATGTCAGACCGTAGAGTCTTTCTAATAACTATACACTTACTGTCTAATTCATAGGACTTTAATTAATTACAGTTTCGAATAATACTTTGTATTAAACATTTAAAAGACTAAAATCCTGTAAAAGTGTCCAGAAGCTTAGTAATAAATTGGTAAACATATGTAATTAAAAACTTTCACAAAATGGATATCTACGTAAAATCGCTGTTCATATTAGTTTCATTAGGACATCTCTGCTACACATTAATATCTACTTATACTCGATTTGAAATAAGATTAGACATTGAAATAAACCTTCCTTACAGTCCGTTCAATCGATTTTGACTTCTATTGCGGTGGTGGCATGACAAATAGCAGCTGCAGTAAACAGTTGGTATTGTTTTTACTATTAATGCCATCCTAATACCTACGGTATAGAAGTCGAAATCGGTTGAATGGACTGTAAAAAAGGTTTGTCTAAATGTCTAATCTTATTTCAAATGGAGTATAAGTGGGAAACAAAAAGTGCTTTGCAGTCTTTATCGATTCAAAATAACTCATTATGCATATTTTCAATTGTAAAAAAAATCTAACCTCAAAAATTATCGCCCTTAACTCAAATTACAAAACTATACCACAAATTAGTACACATGGAACACTCCGCAATATCATTAAAATAAAAAGCGACTCTTGCAATTACACAATAAAGTGCAATTCAGGTCACGCAGCTCTGATTACCTGCAGTTATATTCACCAAGAAGATGCCTCTCGTTCTATCGCGTAACTCTTATATCTTCTGACTACATTACGCCCACTGAATTCGATAAGTCGAGCCTGCTGCGTAGCTACTTGTAGCTTCATACCTTAAATTCGGAGTGTCCCATCTGTATTCATCTGTGACTAGGTATACCCAAAATTATATTTAATAAAAAAGAAGCTTACATATTAAACATTAGCTTCTTTCTCAACCACACTTGACAGTAATCAAATGCAATACAATATTAACATCCCTTCATGGTATAAGATCGCTAGAAGAAACTAATCATAGATAACACATCAAGCATTAGAAAGAGAGTGTCACACTGCTATGTATAACAGAGACAACGCACTACAAAGCCGAACTTTATCTCATATTCGACGTGCCTTATTAATAATGGCCGGATACTGTACATCAACTCAGGCGGAAAATTAAAATATTTCAAATTTAGTAGATCAGAAAAAATATGGCAAGTATCCATTAAAAAAGACAGAATTACTTATTACTCACTTGATAGAATTACTTATTACAAATAAACTTCGTTCCACTCCGAATATCACACAAGCACTTTCACTATGAAAATAAGAGATTAACCTGAAGCACCGCCTAGTAGTTTAAATAAATTTATTTCTCCCGAACCTTCAGGAACAGGAGGTGGCGTAGCCTCTGTAACAGTTGTCTCCGCTTCTGTAACAGTTGTCTGAGCCTCTGTAACAGTTGTTTCAGCCTCTGTAACAGTTGTCTGAGCCTCTGTAATAGTTGTTTCAGCCTCTGTAACAGTTGTCTGAGGTTCTGTAACAGTCGTCTCTTGCACTGTAACAGTCGTCTCTGCTTCTGTTGAAGCAGTTGCTACAGCAGTTGTTAAACTGTTCCTACAGTGGTCCAGCTCACTACTTAACCCGTTCTTTTGACCAGCCAAAGCTAACGTAGACACAAATAGGGAGAATGATAGAAGTGACAAGAGAACTATGATCTTGTTGTTCAACATCCATCCCAAAGTCCTCTCAGTGTAATATTTGCAAGAGTTAGTCATCTTTGTTTCTGTATTTGCTTCCCTTCACACGAGTTTCACTATCCGATCTGTTGCGATGAATACTTCAATTTCGTTACTATGTTTTATCGATATTAATTTATATCTTTTTTATCAACTGATAAGGTACCTATATCCTTCTTACTTTATCACTTCGGAATTGTGACTTATTTCTTTAACGATAAAGTCTTTTTTGTGTTGACAGGTTGCATGATATTGATATTGGGCAGGATTAGATAATGGTGTCTGCAATTATTTCGTTGGTCAACTATATTTCGATAAACTACTCGTATTGTTTCGTCATGATTATTTTTAGTTGTGAAAAAGGATTCGTTGTGATGCAAACAGGTTTAATCACCATCTAAATTAGGGCATCATTGCACATTGACGTTTAATTTCCTTGTAATTCTGTTTTACAAGGACAAATTATAGTACACTACTGTTGCAACCAGCAATTAGGGGTCATCGTGAAAACATACATGATTCGTTCAATGCCTGGTTGCAGCCAAGTCTTGTACAATACTTTTCTCAAACAATGCGCGGAAATTCAAACTAAGTAAAGTTATTATAAATTCCAGAATCAATGACGAACAAAGAAAATTCACGCGCCAATATGTTCATTTATTTCTTCTTTACATTAAACAGCTCTATTTGCTAAGCCAGTTCGAAAACTAAATAAAATTTTTGATAAGTTACCTTGGTTGGCATGGATCAAGGTAAAAAGTTATTTCCATTTTTAAATAACACGACAGCTATGAGTTTTCATAGTAACATTACCGGCCGCCTACTTGCTTGTTTTTGACCAGTACAGCAATGTCGATTTATCTCGAAGAAGGTTGTCAAAATAATGTTCGAATGTCCAAGCATGTTTGAGAAAAGTTAATTTGTGAAATGTCACGTATGTTATAGGTAGGTATAGATAATACGTCAATAAATTAAAACACTGGCAATACTTATACATAGGGGTGTTTTGGAACTATCAAGTCAATCCTGACACTTAAATAACAGAAGTACTAAACAATTTAATTTTTTTACCACATTGGGGATGCTCTTGGCCTGCATCTGACCTGATGGTAAGTGATGATTAGGCCAAAAGTGGAAACAAGATTCACCCAGAATCCTCAACCACAGAGGAACTGGCTATCTTACCTCTAATTGCCGAAACACAACAATGCTGTTAACATAGTTGTTATTGCTACAGGCTTAGATAAGATGGTGGTAGCTGGCCAGACGGACTAAAATACAAGCCCTACCACCAAACAAACCGAGCAGAATATTTTTCCCCCAATGGGAAACAAACCCGGGACCTCTAGATCTGAGACAGGTGGTCTAAATAAAGTCCCCGTCACGAGAAGCTATAAATTTTGTAAACACACATTTAGGGGTTTGCAATCTTTGGGTAAAATAAAATAAAAACAGTTTTGTACTATTTTTTTACAGGGATATAATTATATTAACACACACATCTAATTACAAACAAACAATATAAACTAATCCGCGAAAACACCACAAACAAACAGACGCATTCGAAACTCGAAAGACAGCAGAGACAACGTCAGCGTTAACTTACTTCAAAATCGTGGCCCAAATGTTTACGTTCCATGAATCAGATGCGTTCCAGTACCACAAAACCTTAGACGACAGCGCTTTATATCGCTAAAATATAACCCGATCAAGTGAAATTGCTCATTAGTTTCGTATAACACGTACGTTACTTTGACTTCATCGAATTTGGGATTATTTGTTGTTGATTAAATTGTCGCTACGTAACTTGGTAGAAGTTCTTTATTTACAAAAATAATAGCTTCTCGTGACGGGGACTGTAGTAGACTACAGAGGCGGTCAAAAAGTTTGCTTTGACTAGCTATAAGTGACTGAACTAATGGATGTATATTTGATTGAATTTTTGAGGTATTTCACTTAGAGCACTGATTACAACAGCACTTGTCCGAACCGCATCTGAGCACTTTCACTGACCGCACTGAAATAAAAAAATTATAACTGCGGTTCGGTGGAACTGTATGCAGACTAGGAACGTCATTAGATATACGCTGTTTAATTTATCGTCTCCATCTTATATAATAATTATAAAACAAGGTTTGTTTTCAATGCCAGATAAATAGAATAATTTCCTCCACTCATACTGTAGCAATAAGTATAGAAAATTTGCTCCCCTCGCGTTTACGGTTAATGATGTCATCCGTATAACAAATTGTACGAATTTATATGAAACCCTACGAACCTCCACCCTGTGTCTTCAAATGAAGTAATTTCTAAGAATTATCTGACGGTTTGTGACGGAATAGAGGTGAACTACAATATTTCTGGTTCTCTCTGATCAAGAATTATTGCAGAGCACAAAAAAAAATCCAATGAAAGGTTCTCACCTCCCCTTTTTTAAAGTAGGTTAAAGGTGAGCGTGTTTTCTAATATAATTTTTCAATTTCAACCCATCCTGATAATTTAAATGTTCTATTTATTACTTAATGCAAATAAGTAGGTAGATTTATTTTAACGACAAGGCATTTGGCGATATTGAATTGTTATCAGATTATTTTTTCTATATCGCTGTTTGCATTTAGATAACAAACAATGTGCACAGTTGCCTGTGTTGTTATTTATAAGTATATTAGTCTATGGTCACTATCTTTTTCTAACGTTGGCCGCACTGCAATCGATTCGAATCTGAGAAATTACGACCCGAACAAAATGTCACACGTTCCAAATTCGAACGGAGTTCGGATCTAGTGTGGAACCCGTTATGAGTTTTAACTATCACTAACGAGACACAATAGTGTTTTATTGTTATCGCAAAATACCCTACGCCAATTTGCCATGTTATAGCTAAACGAATGTCAGAGAATGACAGTTGTTATTTGATTATAAGGACAATTTAAGTTGGCTTTATAAGTACTACTACGGGCACTTTCAACCGTAATTTTTCGGATTCAGTGCGCAAGCAGTGGTAGTTTTGCAGTAACTACAACTGGTTTCTGGACGGTAAATAAAATAGAAATAAGCTATAGAAAAACTCAAGTGGAATGATGTGACATTTAATCAAAGCAGTTCACGTAGAAATTTCTATCTAACTTTTTCTTTTTTTTAAATGAAATCAGAAATTAAATTATCCGGATAAAACCGGAGTTACCGACATAGCTTGCAGAGTAGGCAATCTGAAGTGCCAGTGGGCTGGCCATGTTTGTCGAAGGTCCGATGGCCGGTAGACAGACGAGTCCTGGAGTGGAGACCGCGTATCAGCAAGCGCAGTAAGGGATGCCCCAAGTTAGATGGACCGGCGAACTTAAAAAGTGGTTGAGGCAGACTAGATGTGGATGGCGGAGGACAGGGTGTTGTAGCGCAGCCTGAGAGAGGCCTATGTCCAACAATGGTCTGCGATAGGCTTAATTTATTGTAGAAGTGCACTTTTTATTTACCTATTTATTTAACTATTTATGTCAAAGTCAAATAATTTATTTCAATTAGGCACAAAAAGGCACTTTTGAGCGTCAAAATTTACAAAAAATAGAATTAATTCTAGTCGCCCCGATGTACAAACATATACAGGGGGGCAGGGACATCGACGCGAAAAAATGTTACCATGGATTCAGTACATGATTCTGAAACCCCTGCGATGAAAATTTTGTCAGTTATTTTAAAAAAATATAGCTGTTTCATAGAAAAGTGCAATACCTACGCGGTAAAAATTTATGGAAAAGCAGTTTTTTTTTTTATCGGCAATAAATTTCAACGCAGGGTAGTTCAAAATTATGCACTGAATCCATGGTGACAGTTTTCGCGTCGATGTCCCTGCCATCCTGTATATATAAACAAACAAAACAAAACACATAACATCACGCCTTGTTTCCCCGAAGGGTTGGGCAGAGGTGTCCCTGTAGCAGGTACACCCACATTTCGCCAGTTATGTTTAAGTCCCATGTAATAGGGGGCGAGCCTATTGCCATCAACCGGGCACAAATTCAGACTCCGGGCTGCTACTGAGAAATTCCAGATAGAAAAACCCAATAACACTTTGCCTGACCCGGGAATCGAACCCAGGACCTCATGCTCAGCAGTAGCGCTTGCGACCACTACAAAATAAAAATAGCAGAAAAATACGTACAAAAGTAAAAAATTAAGGGTAAGGTGGCTTTTTATAAAGGTTTTGTGAGTAAAATAAAAAACTCGCTCTTGAATACCATAGATTTAACTGAACACTTTATATTTTTCTCCCATTTTCCAGTCTTTTCTAAATGTTACTTGTGTCTACTTTGCGAGTACGTGGCGCCCCATTCTCTTATCTAACGGAGCTCATTCCTTACATCGAACGAACGACAGCCAAGCATTTGTCTACGGAACCCTTTGTATTAGCACCAATGTGTAGGGTTCCTTCAACTTTTATTAGCTGGCTTGTTTTCGGTGTTTGGGGAAAGTTCGGTAAATGCAGTGATCTTTGGCGCAGGTTTCGTCGCGTCGTGTTTTTTTTAGAGGTCTGTATTTTTTTTATTCTGTGGGTGGGAATCACATCTTGATTTCGACCAACTATTTTCCATGTAATTGAGACGTCAAATCCCTGTTAAAATATGAATGTAATATCTACCTAGCCTTTTCCCAACTATGTAAGGGTCATCTTCCAGTCTAACCGGATCCAGCTGAAAACCAGTATTTTACATGCAGCGACTGCCTATCTGACCTCCGCAAATCAGTAACTGGGAAATATGATATCCCTTGGTAAGACTGGTTGTCAGACTTTCAGGCTTCTGACGACCCGTAACGACTGTCAAAGATCTACGAATGACAGCCGGGACCAACGGCTTAAAGTGCTTTCCGAGGCACGGAGGAGTCTCGGTATGTAAAGATACGCACCCATCCACATATCAACCCCGGCCAGCGTAGCTTAACCTGATGGATCGACCCGTACGGTTGTTATTACTTAGCCACGAGCTCCTCCTATTTTTTTAATGAATAAAACAAACAAATAAGGTTTCAGTAAAAAAAACTATTATCATCCAAATTCAAGTGCTCCGCATTGCAGTTTAATTATAACAAACATTTGGATTTTGATCAGAATTACTAACTAAAAACAATATAAATATACCCAAATGAATTACGGAAAAAAATACTCAAAAATAACAATCACTCTCTATGTCCTAAATCAAAACAGAACATATACATAAAATTGAAATCAAATTTTCTATCGGTGGCCGCATTCCCCCGGGAAATCAGTGACGTCACACATCAGACGGTAGATTTCGTGTTTCGCTTGCAAAATAAATATTTTATTGATGATCGCTCCCACTTTGATCCGCGTAAAGTTTTTAATGCTGATTACTTCGAAATAAATTACCTGTAACATACGGGAGGGAAAGAGTGACAAGTTTTTTTAGTTTTGTTTGTGTATAAAAAGAAGAAAGAAAGAAAGAAAAAGTATTTATTGAGACTCGCACAGGAAATCACAAATTAAACTAAACACCTTCAATAAGAACATTAATAAAAATAATAAAAAACAATTAAAAAAAAACAAAGTAAAATTAAAATAAAAGCAGAAGGTCCTGTACGAGGTATATGGGAAGGAACGGAATTTTAATAATCTATTACTCGGTTTCTGAAT
The DNA here is from genome assembly GCA_963680765.1 of Agrochola lychnidis. Classification (NCBI taxonomy): domain Eukaryota; kingdom Metazoa; phylum Arthropoda; class Insecta; order Lepidoptera; family Noctuidae; genus Agrochola; species Agrochola lychnidis. The sequence continues at coordinate 6,393,966 of OY796864.1, forward strand.
TGAGAATTTGAAGTTGAGAATTTGTCAAACTCTTAAATGTACTTCAAACTACCTCATACAAGTTGTAGCTTATATGTATACTCCATTTGAAATAAGATTAGACATTTAAGCAAACCTTTTTTACAGTCCGTTCAACCGATTCTGACTTATATACTGTAGACATAAAGATGGCATTAAAAACAAAAAAGTGGTTACAATACCAACTGATTACTGCAGCTGCCATTTGTCATGCCACCAACGCAATAGAAGTCAAAATCGGTTGAACGGACTGTAAAAAGGTTAAGTTAAATGTCTAAATGTTATTTCAAATGGAGTATACAATACATACAAGCTACAACTTGTACGAGGTAGTTTGTTATTTTTTTTATTCAAGTGACGTGCAAATTGAACGTGCAAACGTTAGTTGCACGTTTCGGATTGCGAACGAGCAGAACGAACAGCCTTTTTCTTTTTTTGGGTGGGAAATTATCAAATAACTTCTCCCGCTCTGGGTGGAGCGGGAGGGCGTGTCAGACTCTTACTGACTAAAACCCACCCGTGTTCCTTCGGTTGCCTTGTTGCCGGGGGCCACGATTTCCCTTTCCCTTTCAGCTGGCATATGGCCTATAATTTATCATTTGAATTATGTTTTGTGTTGCATAATGTAGTTATTTTGAATACTATTGTATAGAATTATTTTTCTAACTTGAACAGACAGCTGTGCTCGTGGGGAGTTTGTTGCGCTACTTCTTCTTCCCAGCTAAAGGCACTAGGAAGTGGTGAAGGGTGGGCGTTTTGAAGGACTGTCTTATGTAATTTTGACGTTTGAAAAGTGCTGATTCTCAGCCTAGTTTGAATAAATGACTTTTGAATTTTGAATTTGGCCCTTATTCGCAGCCCCGGCAGAGAACGAACAGGCTGGCGACGATGTTTCTTTTTTTTATTCAATCGGTAACATATTATTACGAGTATCTCAGAAATGACTCGGCAAGCAGCACCGACCACAGCATGTCTTCCACCTTTGATCTCTTACTCAATTTTTGAACATCTCCACTTGTAAGCAAGTAAAACCCGCATGCAATTTGCACACTCTCAAAAACATGTTTCCAATGCAAGGAACTTGTACGCAAATGTGACGTCATACTTGCATGCAAGACTTGCCTAATGGAATCGCGCCTAGGTAATATTGTGCAAGTAATATAAGCAAGACAAGTCCCTTAAATATTATTGTTTTATTTGTAAATAAATGTTCGTGTGTCACAGTGGCACTCGGAAGGGATTAATTTTTGCATCTGTTGATACGTCCTCGCTACGAATGAGATACCATATCCACACGATTGCCTGACAAGATATTTAAAAATTGAATATTAAAATGTCATACTGGACTTAAAAAAAAATCAGTAGGTAGTTACTCGTAGTAGCAATAATATTGAGCACATTAAAACTCATTGTTATTTTTCATCAAGAAATTCTCATTAGCAGCCTTCATTTTTTTTTTTGGGTGGGAAATTATCAAATAACTTCTTCCGCTCTAGGTGGAGCTGAGAGGGCGTGTCAGACTCATACTGACTAAAACCCACCCGTGTTCCTTCAGTTGCCATGTTGCCAGGGACCACGGTATTTAGAACTTCCCGCGACCCTGGCAGGCATCGGCCCTAGCGGATCGTGTCAGTTGTGCTGACATATCTTTGAGGCGCGCGTGGAACACAACGCGCAGTCAACCCAGGTCTGATCCTTATCGGACGGCGAGCTACCCATTGCTCACCGTCCGCAAGCCCGCGCCTGCGGTGGCCGGGAATCGACCTGGGATTCCCGACGCCCAGGGCGTTCCTGCGGCGGCTAGGGGCGTGAGGGCGCGATATTTGCCTTTCCCTTACGCGTTCTGCCTCCTCCTCCGCGAGCATTACTGCTTCGCAGAAGGAGGTAATGGCACCCCATGCCCTCTCACTCCGTACCATGGCTTGGACCAGGGCCGGACGAGAGATCACCGCCACCGATCGCCTCCACGACCGCCAATCCCAAGCCGGGCAGCCCTCCACCATGTGCTCCACCGTGTCCTCCAGGCAATCCACACAATGGTGACATCCGGGCGTTTCCTCCCGCCTTATCCTGAACAGGAACCTCCCAAAACCGTGTCCGGTGAATACCTACGTCAGCCGGAAGGTGAGGACGCCGTGGCGCCTCTCTAGCTACTGCTCCAAGAGAGGACTTATCGCCGCAATTGTGGCGTGCCCATATATAGAGAGCTCTGGCACCCATAACACAAGTTTAATCTTAGCTTGGGGGCCAGTGGTGATAATCAATGATAAATGCAATTTAAAAACAATATTGTCATAATATTTACATATCCTATGTAAATTGTAAAATGTATTATATGAATTAAATGAATTTTATTTTTTTTATTTATTATTTACTAGCTTCTGCCTGAGGCTTGGTTCGCGTGGAAGTCGATAAAATATAGTCCATGTTACTTGCTGATAACGTAGCTTTCTATATGTTTTTTTTAAAATTGGTTTAGTATCTTTTGAGTTTATCCATTACAAACAAGCAAACCTACAAAAAATCAAATCCTTTCTCTTTATAATATTAGTTTAGATTTAATAAAGACAAAAAGACACACCCTGCCTACTTATTTCACAAAACTCCATAATTATCAACTTCTGTCTTACCTCAAAACACGAAAGCTTGAAGATAAGGATCATAGCTTAATAGTACTCAGTACACAATCGTCTGTTGGTTCAGACACTTGGGGAGTCCATAATTCAGATTGTTATGGTACCAAATGGTATCTTAATTTTACAGCGGGGATCATTCGGGTTTTCATAGCTTCGGATTAACTTTGAGTTATTATGAAAGGTTTTCGAATAAACGTTGTTAAACTATAACATTTATTCATTCGTAAAATTAGTCTGGGGTAAGTCTTTTAAAACTAAAGTAATTTAAAAATTAAGATAACAGATCAACCTGTTAATTAAATTGTTCATCGAAGGTAATTTAGGTCTCAAAGGTATTACTGTAAACTGATGGGTATTATCATAATAATTACCAAAGATTTAAATCGTTAGATTCGTCCTACTGCGTCAAAAAAAATTTTTTTTTGACACCTCTGACATACACAATGTTACATGCTGCTATACTAAGTTGCTATGGAAACGCCAATATGCGATGTGTCAGCTCACTTTACTCAGTTTTGTAAATTTTCGCGCGACATAAGTACAGTAAAGGCATCAAACGATTGTAATCTTTGCATAATTACTATGTTGCGCAGATAGATCCTAGTTTGCTGTTTATCAGCCCATAAAAACGACTATTTATATAAATCTTCAGACGTATTTGTCACGTTTTTTCCATTATCACCAAATTAGAAGTTATAAATATTATTTTGATACTTACTGATAGAAATAAAACAAGATATCTACCAAATAAACATAATAAAATTTGATGTACTCTTTATCCTTAGTCAGGCACCAAGTCAGCACTTCTAAATAAAAACTCAGAAATTTAAAAAAATATACTGTGTCTGTACAAACTCAAACTCAAAACATTTATTTCAATTAAACCATTTACAGGCACTTTTGTATTGTCAAAGAGTCGGTCAGTCAGAAATATGAAGCTAGTTGCCCATTTCAAAGCGTAGTAGGTACCTATGGAGAAGAACGGCCAAGAAACTCCACAAACATTCTTTTAAATAAAAAAAATACAAAATTTTGGTTACATCATTCATGTTGAAAGTACACATATGAGAACAATGTAGAAAGACGTGCACGTTAGAAGTGTCCGTAATATAAAAATACAACAAAGAACAATTAAAAATTAAAATGACGGTGCCCGTTCACGAAAATGACGCATGGATCAGCACCATTCAGCTCAACCATTTTGAAGGGAGCTAAATGACACCCAAACCAAACAAGGGGGTTAGCCTACACCCAAACCTAAATAAGGACAAGCTAACTGAATAACTTTCACAAATAAATTGAACGTAAGTATAGGAAATCCGCAAAAACAATCAACTAAATCAAAACTCGTAACCTACGATACCATTTCTATAATCCGATTTTAACAAGTTACTGCTACATTGTCCGCCTTAAACACATAGTTCCGGTCTGAGATAGGGTTGTCACGCACGCGGAAATATGAAAATAGTAAGATTAGATTAATTAGATTGATTGATTAGATTGGTGATTTGAGTGTGATTTATTTACCTTACAACGTCATCGTAGTTATCTTAGGAAGAAGCTCTTAATATAATTATAATTTAATTCAATGTCTACTTTCCTTGGTTTTTTTGACTAATTATACTTCAAAATACCCTGTGATTTAATGCTTTAGCTACAGCTAGACGCGTACAATTTTAAAATTAAAACAAAATTCTAATTTTGGTACAAAAACTCATGACACATTATGAAGTTACAACATAACTTCTACCTCATAGGAATCTACAGCTTGAAACACAAAAAGTACTTGCTTAAAGTTACTGAAATCTACGTTTAAGGCCTAAATTCCTCTTACGCTGGTCGCGTACGCGTATTACGCGCGACCGACGAACACGACCGATATCAACGTAAGAGGAATCCAGGCCTTACAAATCTTGAATTCATTCATTCATTCATTCATCACTCACTGACAGACAACGCACAGCCTAAACCGCTGGGTCTAGAAATCAATTGAGCACTGAGGTAGGATTTTTGAAAATTCATCCCTTAAAGGTGTTACATAGGGGATGAAAGAAGTAGTCCACATAGAGCACCCATCCGAATAGCACCTGTGTGAATAGCACCTAGCCTAGTCCACGAAGAGCACCTGTGTGCTCTTCGTGTACTACTTCGGATGAAAGATTGTACAGAAGTTCGTCATTTTTGCCGATGGAAAATCCCATCAGGCGCACGGCTTTTATACCCTTAAAATATTGCATAAAAATTATACTTTGCCAAACGCGTGGCAACCTTAGCTCACATAGTGTAAAGCTTCAACCGCTTGCCTTTTCACTTGAGGAGTTAAGCCAGTCCGCTATCAGGGCTGGCAGACCACGCGATTGTTGGCTCAAACGCTTAATTACATTCGGCTCGATTGAGCACTACAGCTTCATTGAGCGTGCTGGATTTTTAGTTTCATACTTTTATTGTCATAAATAGGGGATAGATTGGATTTTATGGAGGAGAAATAGATTTTTAAAAAATTAGATTTTAAAAAACAGGAGGAGATTCTCAATTCGACTGTATATTTTTTTTTTGTTTTTATGTTTGTTACCTCAGAACTTTCGACTGGGTGAACCGATTTTGATAATTCTTTTTTTTTTATTTGAAAGCTGATGCTTCCCGTGTGGTTCCATTTCAATTTGGTCCAGTTCTGACAATGGCATCCATGAGAAAACTAAATCTTGCTAAACTAGTCTTAAATTTGCATAAAGTATGTGCGCCACAAATGGACGAATAACTCTTCCTGTCAGTGTTATTTACATAGCAGGTAGTCAAAGTCAAAGTCAAATAATTTATTTCAATTAGGCACAAAAAGGCACTTTTGAACGTCAAAATTTACAAAAATAGAATTGATTCTAGTCGGTGTTCGAATTTGTGTGGGGTAGGTGTCACAACTAAAAAGTGAAAAATAAAAACTGTTTACAAAAAAAATAAACAACCGACTTACAAAAAAAACACAGAAATATTAAAAATAACTTTAATTTCGGAAGTCAGTGGCATAAAAACAAAAATTCAAAACCAAAGACACCGACTTCCGAAATTAAAGTTATTTTTCACTTTGTAGTGTTTTTTTTGGAAGTCGGTTGTTTATTTTTTTTGCATGGATTATGTGGGATATTTGAAGGTTTGATTAGCTGAATGGTACTGTCACTTAATTTTCTTTGTTTAGTATATGATTGAGGGAAATTTTGAGACTTGCATAGACCAGGAAAGTATGGCACAAACGGAGTCCATAATATTCATCATTGTATGGTTGGAACAAGGCTGTCAATGATTATAATGAAGGGAATAATTAAAGCCTAATTAACCGATTTCCAAAAGGAGGAGGTTCTCAATTCGACGGTATGTTTTTTTTTTTTTGTATGTTTGTTACGCGATTACTCCGTCAATTATGAATTGATTTTGATGATTCTTTTTTTGTTTGGTAGTCATACTTCAGAGGTAGTCCCATATAAATTTTATTAACTTTACTTTGGTAGTTTTTGAGTTAGCTTCAATAATACGTATTTTTACCTCACTTAGTATGTGGATGATATTATGATAACTTCCTGTCACTGTTATTTACATAGCAGGTAGTGGTATTCGAATTTGTGTGGGGTAGGTATCACAACTAAAAAGTGAAAAATAAAAACTTTTTACGAAAAAAAACAACCGACTTCAAAAAAAACACTACAAAGTGAAAAATAACTTTAATTTCGGAAGTCGGTGACAAAGAACGAAAATTCAAAACCAAAGACACCGACTTCCGAAATTAAAGTTATTTTTCACTTTGTAGTGTTTTTTTTTAAGTCGGTTGTTTTTTTTTTGTAAAAGTTTTTATTTCTATATTGTGCTACTCAGTTTTGAAATTCAGGACAGGTTTAAATCTCGACACCAGCACCTTTACTTTCAACTTATAAAGTACACCTAAAAATAGGTATACGTCTCCAATAAATCTCAAGCTCTACCTTTCTATATTATCAAGACACTATTTTCCAATCCTCCCTACAGAAAAAGCTACTACCGAAAAAACATTTGAAACAAAATCCAATTACATCAATTTACGAACAAAAACAAAAACGTTAGCAATATAAATCTTTGTTTTCTAGGTAGCACAAGGTACCCATAAAAAGCCTTGAAGGAGTTGTGACAAATGTCGCCTCGCGGTTGCAGTGACGTGAAAAATGATCCTTTTAGATAAGGGGACCAACCAATTGTTATGTATAACGTGGCCAGAAACTCTTGAACTACCACCCCCCTTAGAATGTATCACCCTAAGACTGTCAAAGAGGGGATAGGTAAAAGTTCAAGAGGTCATCGTGAATGGTCGTAGAGAACCCAAGGGATGTCCCTTTAGATCGAAGCGTTCCTTAACTTTGGACCGTTTGAAATAATTTTCGAGCTATGATGCGTGTGTTAGAGGTTTTTCGGTAGTTTTATGAGCGTAGTTTGTTTCGGAAAGTTAATTTAGAATGTTTTGATGTTTAATTGAGGTTTTTGGTGTTCTAAAAACTGGGGAATGTAGTTGTTGATATGAAACTTTTGAAATATGGTTTTTGAAGGGATGAGTTGATGATTGAGGTTGAACGTTATTTCTCGTCTAAACTTTTAGATTAATTATCAGTTATCATGATGTTTCTTTTACCCTTAACCTAATTTATTTGAGGTCGGCGGCGCAACACGTCTTTTTTCTTCTTTTTTTTTCTTTTTCTCTTCGTTTTTTAAAGCTATTGCATAGCTTTTATCGCGGGCTTTGAGCGCGGCGACCGAATCAAGAAATTTCGTAACGTAATGAAAATAAAACCTAACACCCCCCACTCCGCCTACCATGTAATGACGGTTCCCATGACAACGTGATGTTGTCATGGGAACGTAATTTTTGTTTTATGTCATCACGTCATCATCCCAAGTGTAGCGTTGACAAATAGGAAGTATGGAGGTTACAAATGCTATGCAATAGCTTTACCGCGGCAGTCCCCGAGTGCCACAAGTTTTTTTTATTTTTTCTTTCTTTCTTTCTTTCTTCTCTATTAGTCATCATCACTGTAGTTACCTCGGTACTTAAAGTATCAGTGATCATCAACCTTCTTTTTGCTTGCTCTGGCAAATATTCGAAAACATTTATTTGTTAAAGTGTGCTATGGCTTTGTTATTTGTCTATTTTGCTTGCTTATCACTTTTGTAGATACTATGAAATAACTAAAAATAATTATCTATAGGTATAGATAGTGCAATCCACGAAGACGCGCCCCACTTCGCGATTACTGTACCTACTGTAAGCTGAACTCTAGTACGGCGCGGAGTGGAGTGGGGCGCGTCTTCGTGGATTGCACTAAATTGTATCTGCCTATCAGTTTACGAATTATAAAAAAACCAATGCCGCTTCAAAACAGCATTGCACGTATTTTCTTTTCTTTTTCTTACCGCAAAAACCATTTAATAAATTACCATAAACATAACGCCTACCTACATACAAACCTATATAAGTACATACTCAGTGCAACGCGGAGGAAAAACGCGTGATTCCCTAGATGGCAAATGACGTCACATTACCGGATTGTATCTGAGAAGTGGTTAGAAACCTTTTTTAAGAGTTTAATTTTGAGACGCCTTTTTCAGTGCTTGTAATGAAGAGGTGTTTTGAAATGTAATTAATGTCAAAAGTAATTTAGCTTTTCAAATTCATGAGATTTTTTTAAGATGATGAAAAAAACAAAATTATCTTAGAAAAAACTTTATTTCATTAAACATTATTTTATTACAGAGTTCATTTTTTACTCAACTTTAATCATACAGACTGGTTAAGAGGGTTTATCCTAAAACTTGGCAACGTCGTAAATAGCTGTCAAATATTTCGCTGTTTTGATTAATTTGGCAATATTACTGTATGGAATTAAGACATGTGGCTAACTAGGGAACTAAAATATTAATTATGAACTGCAATAATTAACATCGTAACACCGAATATTTAGTTTTAGATGTAAAAAAAGTATTTGGAAACCTTCCTGATGCCTTATAATTGCAATTCATTATTAATATTACTTAAGTGGCAATGGGCAGGGCACATTGCTCGCAGAACGGATGGCCGATGGGGTCGAAAGGTTCTGGAGTGGCGACCACGTACCGGAAGACGTAGCGTTGGAAGGCCTCCCACAAGATGGACCGATGACCTTGTGAAGGCCGCAGGAATCCGCTGGATGCGGAAAGCACAGAATCGGTCGAAGTGGCGGTGCTTGGGGGAGGCCTATGTCCAGCAGTGGACGTCTTTCGGCTGAAATGATGATGATGATTAATATTCTAGTTCGCTAGTTGCCAAATTAATCAAAACAGTGAAATATTCGACATCTATTTGCGACGTTGCCCACTTTCAGATTAAACTCTCTTAATAAAAATCTAGCTAAGTTGTTCCGTATTTTTCTTATAGGTACTTTTAAAACTCATTTACGACAAGAAAATCCACAGAATTTCAAAATAAATAAACCCAACTTATAGAGTAACAACTACAAAATTATTCCAGTCACATTTTAATACTGTATTTGACACACCACCCTGGGGCCCAAACACTGTAGTTCCTTGGTATAGGATGTTTATTTTTACCATGATTCCATCGAAATCAAAAACTTTTCCCTGCGGAAAACCCTACATAGAGTAAAATATTAACAGTGTTACCCATTGGAAAAAAATAATGTTTTACCGATTTGTCACAAGTCAAATCTGCCTAGCCTTTTCCCAGCTATGTTGCAGCTGAATACTAGTATTTTACATGGAGCGGCTGCCTATTTGACCTCCACAGCCCAGTAACTGGGTAATACGATACCCATTGGTAAGACTGGTTGTCAGACTTTCGGGTTTCTGATTCTGACGACTCATAACGACTGTCAAAGATCCACGAATGACAGCCGGGACCAACAGCTTAACGTGCTTTCCGAGGAACGGAGGAGTCTCGGTATGTAAAGATGGTCACCCATCCACGGACCAACCCTGGCAAGCGCAGCTTTACCTGATGAATCGACCCGTGCGGCTGTTATTACTTAGCCACGAGCTCCTCCGATTTGTCACAAGTACTGCTTCAAAACTACATACATACAAGTTGTTGATTACATAAATATTAGCCTCCCAGAACACGTTCTCGTATAACATATCACATAATAATCTCATCAAAAACAGTTTAAAAACAAAAATTAATGTCAAAACATAGGACAAGTTCGTGTCAGTTTCGTCACTGTCTTAAAATCACGAATATCTGAAAAATCGAGTTGTAATAGTAATTATGTATACAATTTACAAAATTATATCTGTGCTCTAAATACATATTAATTTAGAAGATTCATACGTGTGTTATTCCGTTCGAACTAAAAAAAACACTTGTCAAAACATTATGAATAAACTCAATGCTGATAATAAATGCAGTGCAATTCCATAAATACATACATAAAATTCATGCCTTCTTCCCATAGAGGCAGACACTACAGAATTTGGCATTGCTTCGTTTACTACGCACCTGACATTTCTGAAGAACATCACCAATAAGGTCACTATATATCTCCTCCCGGTTTCCACTCACATCTGCTTTATAAATACCTTTTGTTAGGCACCTATCATTAATTCACACTACAATATCTCGTTTTAAACCACACCGTTGCCTTATCACATCATTCCTCAACACACAAAAAATATCTGAAAAATCGAGTTGTATTAATATAACTCACAAAATTATATCCATGCTCTAAATACATTTTAATTAATTCAGAAGTTCTGTGTGTGTTTCTTACCCGATTATGGCAAAGCCAAAAGGAAGAGTTATGATTTTAGCAGTCTATGTATGTATGTTAATATGTATGTATGTATGTTTGCATTTACGTGTGTTCCACCGTAGCGCCTAAACTACTGAACCGATTTTGATGAATGAGGTATTAATAGATTCATAATAATGGTCCCAGTGACATAGGTTATATAAATTTTCTCTAAATTTAATATGGTGGTCTTTACACGTAAATTTTTGACATGATTAAAATATTTATTACTACTTTTATTTACGTTGTCACAACGTTTATCAAGCGTTAAAATGGAAAGTATAAAATAAAAAAAATTGCTTAAAAACTGTAACCCGACTTCGGAAAAATAAAAGTGATCTAAAAAGTAAGAAACAAGAAAATATTTCAGACAGAAATCAAGACATAGGGTACAAAAATGGTCAAGATAAAGCCGTGGTCGCATGCCTGTATACCGTGTGGGTGATAGGAATACCTAAAAAATTATAATGGTATGAATTATTTTTCCGCTTAAAAATTTAAAAATTTACTTGTCAAACCATTATGAATAAACTGAAGTCTTGTTTTAAAATTCTATGTAGTACACACGCGGTCTTGCTTGTTCTCGTTCTTGTCATGAGCCCTCTACCGTGGGTCCCGATATTGATGTCAAACACATCAAAGATGAGGTCGGGGCCCATCTGGGCCTTATTAAACTTAGAACCGCAAACATCCCATGTTTGTCTAATACGACGGCAAATATGGAAGCAAAAATATTTGCGGGGACATGTAAATTGAGGGATCGAACGAGAAAAGGTGAAGTTTAATTAAGTTGGATGCATTTATTTGTAACATTCTGTGGATGTTTGATCTATACATGGTGCTACAAAATTTGATGGAAGGGTATTTCATTAATATTTTGCATAAATATGTGGCAGAGTCAAGAAAAACTTGGCATAAGCTTCACCTTAACCAAAAAAAATAAGGAAAAAATAAAAATTATCAGTGATTACTACATAAGATAAACTAAGTTTATGCTTACAATAGTGCAGCAAATTGTCAATGAATTGTAAGAGGAAGGCGCCTGTGTCTGTAACACAGTTTATACTAGCACAGACACAGACGTTCACTCTGTCTCAAATAATGCTTGGCGATGTATTAATATAGTGCGTTTGTATGTTTTGTTTGAGATGAAGAAATTGTATTTGGCTTTTTGAATAAAAGGATTTTTTTTATTTCGTTTTTAAGCATACTATTTACATTTTTAAATATTCTTATAAAAATAATTAAAAAAAAAACATTTAAAAATATAAAAAATAGTAGCCCACCGGTGTCGGGAACAGGGTCCAAGCCACCGGTGGTCAGGGCTTCTGAGAGAGGAACCTCCTAACGATACGCGCCGTGTCCAGGAGTACTGCTTTCTGGATCAAGCCCTTGATCCAGCTGCCTAACGAGAGCCTCCTCAGGTGTTGGTCGAGGCTCTTAGCTATTATGCCATTGGCCGTAACGATTATCGGCACAATGATTGCTGTATCCACATCCCACAAGTCGACAACCTCGTGAGCCAGATCAAGATACTTAATCTGTTTATCTTTTTCAGCTTTCACGAGGTTCTCGTCATGCGGGACCGCTATATCAATAATCATTGTGCGACGCTCTAATCGATCTATCACCATTTTTTATTTATTATTACCTTTCTGACTGATCGACTCCTTGACCATTCAAAAGTGCCTGTAATTGGTTTAATTAAAATGCGTTGAGTTTGAGGCTTTTGTGAATTCAGCACCTAAAATAGGGATTGGATGATCTCAAGAATCATACGAAGACGACAAAATGTATTTGATAATTTATTTTTATTTTTACGGCGTGTAAAACGAAACCGAATCACAAACACTCCAGCTTCTCCACATATAAACCAGAAATGATCAAGAAGCACCTAATTAAGTTTACTAAACCCCGCGAAGGTTCCTTTCAGTTATTCCACTATACACGACTTACGAAGCATTGCGTTATTACTGCACCTTGCATTTAATGCGAGTTGCTGCAACGAATGTGGCTGTGCTTTGGATGTGGTATTTATTTATTGGAACAAAGTTCTTTTAACGCGGCTTGCGGTATGAATAAACTGGTAGAAAAAAAAAAAAAAGCATTATGCCCCCACGCGACTTTTTCTTTGCGAATGCGAGAGAAAGTGAGAATTTGGTCAAAATAAAAATCCAAGATGGCGGCTGCGAAAATTTTCAAATTTTTCTTCATGGATGGCGTTTTCATGGTTTTCAAGGGTGTTAAAGCCGATAGTGAAGTCAAAATGAAAATCGGAGAGGGTGGCTGCGAAAATTTATATTTTTTGTTTGTCTTTGCTGTCCGTTTAATTGTTTTCGAGGATGCTAAAGTCGTAAGTGAGGTCAAAATGTAAATCTAAGATGGCAGCTGAGAAAATTTTGTTTTTATTTTGAATCTGCCGTTGACTCGTGCCGCTCGTGTATATGTGTACTAGTTCTGTGACATTCTGGTTACTCATCGTTGATTGTTTATAACACTTTACTTTTGAGTAACGACATGGACGATAACCCTTAGCGTAGCCCATTAAACTGATTCTATTATTAAATGTGTTTCCTTGTGAGCCTTTCTGTCTTGTGTGTCATCGATAGGAAGGTAGGTAAGTAATTATGTTGAAAAATTGGTCATGTTCAAGAAAATTAAAAACAATACGGAAATATAGAATGATAAAATTAGTCTTATCAGGCTATTGGTTTGCTTACTAACAAAACAATTGCTCAATGATAATAGAAAACAAAAGATTTTTGCAAAAATGTATCATTAGATTGTTTCATAATTATATTTTTTATTACACTACAAAGTTTCGAGGAGCTCGTGGCTAAGTAATAACAGCCGTACGAGTCGATCCATTAGGTTAAGCTACGCTTGCCGGGGTTGGTTCGTGGATGGATGACCATCTTTACACACTGAGACTCCTCCGAGCCTCGGAAAGCACGTTAAGCTGTTGGTCCCGGCTGTCGTTCGTAGACCTTTGAAAGTCTTTACGGGTCGCCAGAAGCCCGAAAGTCTGACAACCAGTCTTACCAAGGGGTGTCGTATTACCCAGTTTCTGGGTTGTGGAGGTCAGATAGGCAGTCGCTCCATGTAAGATACTGGTATTCAGCTGCATCCGGTTAAACTGGAAGCCGACCCCAATATAGTTGGGAAAAGGCTAGGCAGAACAGAACTTTTAAGTAGCGACATGGACGATGGCCCTTAGCGTAGTCCACTAAACTGATTCTATTATTAAGTGTGTTTCCGTGTGAGCTATTCTGTCTTGTGTGTCATCGATAGGAAGGTAGATAAATAGTTATGTTGGAAAATTGGTCATCTTCGACAAAATTAAAAACAATACGGAAGCATAGAATGATAAGATTAGTCTTATCAGGCTATTGGTCTGCTTTCTAACAAAACAGTTGCTCAATGATAATAGAAAACAAAAGATTTTTGCAAAAATGAATCATTAAATTGTTTCATAATTATATTTTTTATTACACTACAAAGTTTCATGTAATAATAATATTACCAGGCTATTATTGTCCCACTGTAGAACAAACGCCTCTTCTCATACAGAGAAGGCACGACCATTGATCACCACGCTTGCTCAAGACGAGTTGACGATTTCAGACTTGTATTAGCTATAAGTCCAGGTTTCCTCACGATGTTTTTCCTTCATCGATGTCAGTAATGTTCAAGATACACTCAGAACAAAAATGTGGAAGGGTGGTATTTTAACATGAAACTCTCATTCGTGAATCATCGACTATTTTCGTACATCTCCGTAACTAGGCTATGTTATGAAAGCATAAATCGCTGTGGCTTATTAAGTTGGCAATGCTGTTTGCCCACTTTATTAACCCTTTTCTTGGCAAAAAAAAAAAATTATGAAATTCGCTTTTTTCTTAAATTTTGTTTTTGAGGATAAGTATTGATGATTTAGAAAAATAAAATAAAAAATACAGGGTGTTTACTTTTGGAGATATTCTATGTATCTCATGAGAGACATTGCCAAGTATCTGTTCTTTTCTTCACATGAGTCAATGTATCTGAGAGGATACAATGCTCAAATAAAATAAAACTCAACATAAATCTTAAAAAAAATATTTATTTAGAATTACAAAAAAAAATTAAAACACAAACATTAAAAGACCTCCCAATTTAATGTTAGTTAATTTCCGGTGTGAAAAATTAAAAAGCAGTTCCTATTTGGTAGAAGACAAAGTCTTATGCCGCATTTAGAACACATAGCAGTGGTTTGTCCTTTAATGCATAACTTGCACCTCCCCTTGGTACTGAATATTGGGAAATGTCCAATCTGGTCATATCTCACACAGGGTGTGGGTCTTGGCATAACAGGGGCTTTAATTTTTTTAGCTGGTGTGGGCCCTGCCACGTCTAATTCATCTAATGCAGTCTCCTTTTTGTGCATTAGTAAACTTTGAACCAACTGATAACGAAATTTTTTTAGAGGCATGTATTTTTCAGATCTTGTGTGCCTGCGATAAAGCAACCAGCTATTACTGACACACATGTCCAGCATATGTGAAACTAGGGGCAAATACCAACGGTGACCTTTGAAGTTGGTTCTAAAGCAGGCGATGAGCATGTCCGCAAGGTCTACGCCACCCATATGCGAGTTGTAATGCTTGATTATTTCAGGACAGGGCACTGCACACTTCTTCTTTGTTTGTTTGCAGTAGCGTTGAATTGTAGATACTGGATGTGCCTCAACATAGCTGCTTGCAGTGGTCACGCATTTATTATCATGCCACTTTACTATGCAAATTTTGTTGCTATTGCAAACTATCTGGGAATAAGACCCTCTGGGTTTCTTTTTTAATGCTTTGTCTGTAGTCACCTTTTTCTCAGCTCCCCGTAACCTATTTGAACGAATAGTTCCAAGTGAGAATATACCCATCTCCTGTCTTAGATAATGAATTAATTCTAGACTAGTGAAGAAGTTGTCGAAATAGACCACTGAACATGCAGGTTCTGGAATACTCTTACATAAGGCTACTACTACTTTAGCGCCTAACCCGAAGCCAGATTCTAATGCTGAAAGTTCTTCGTAACGAAATGTGTCGTCACCTCCATACACTATAAAATCATAGATAAATCCAGACACGCCGGCTCTAATAAATATTTTGAAGCCCCATTTCTTTGGTTTACTTTTTATGTATTGCTTCCGATGTCCGGCCTTTTTCCCCTTATAGGGCACCATCATCTCATCAATGCTAAATCTTGTTTCATGAGGACCTTTTAAAAAGTTTTCGCGTAATTTTATTATCAGTGGTCGGATTTTGAAATAACGATCACCGTCATCTTCTAAATTATTATTGAAATGTATGTAACGCCGTATTTGCTGAAATTTTTTTAATGACATTACACTGGCTATTGGTTCATAACGTAAATCTTGGGACCAGTAATCTGTATAAGCCGACATATTCACGATACCCATGAACAAGTTGATAGCTATGAAATCTTGAATATCTTGGCGACTAATGTTAAATGATTTTCCGGTAACTTGAGTGGAATATAAGTTAGTTTGATCGGATATCATATCTAAGATATCATCGGTAAAAAAGCATTTGAAATATTCCAATGGGGTCTTCGGCATTTCTTCTGGCAACTCTTTGTCAGTTATTTCTGCACAGTGCTGAAAGCGTTTGTTAGCCCACTTAAATTGTAAGGGCTTCTGACGAATAGGCCGCGGGCGTGTAATTAAAAGCCTTGGTCTTTTAGATCGAGAAGACGACGCTACAGGTGATGATAAGTCTGGTGTACGTGGAGAGGCTACATTTGTAAACAAAACTGACGTCGGTGTCTGTGTAACAATTGGTGATGGCTGTTGAATAATCGGCGACGGCAAAAGTGGAGACTCGGTTACTGCTGCTTGAATGGGAGTTATTTCTTCATCGGATAATAAATTGAGATTCTCAAACGAAGACGGCAACGAAGGTGGATTGGACGATGAAAGACTGTCCAACCTTGCTTTGGAGACAGGATGTATTTCAGTATCTGAATCCGAAGTCTCATCTAAATCTGATTTTCGGCCGGATTTGGGCACTAAAGCTAGAATTTTTTTCGCTCGGTACCCACTCGTCGTCATTGGTCGCATGGTATTCTGCAAAGAAATGAAGCATTCACCACCCAAAATAAGCATAAGCACAGAATAATTATAATCGCCCCTGTAGCTTAAAGGACCGATAGTTCCATTTTAACATCCACACTGGGGAGATCATTATATGCAATAAGCAAGCACATAGGTTACCTTTTTACAGAAATATCTGACACACACGCAAGCGGAGACATGTGCAAAAACTAGTTCATGATATTCCCTAAATATGGCAATGTGCACCATGAGATACATAACATGGAACAAGTAATTCTGTAATAACGTGGCGGTGTGCACCCTGAGATACATAACATGCAAACCCTAATTCTGTAATAACTTGGCAGTGTGCACCTTGAGATACATAACATGCAATACCTAATTCTGTAATAACTTGGTAGTGTGCACCTTGAGATAAATGCACAAACACGATTAGTTTTTTACAAAAAAATAATCATTTGGTTTGAATAACACACTTGATACAAATTTCTACTTTGTTAGGTATCTAAAAACAAGCAACACTCCCAGAGAAACCCATAAAAAAATAAAAAAATAACAATATTCTTACCTCCTTGCGTGGCATCGTGTTGTCTCAGCTAACGATTTCTGATTTTTTAAATATAACGGTTCTGCCAACATCATCATGCTAAATAAAAGTTCGTTCAAAAACGTGCACAAAATAAATTGACGAGTGACGTTTCGTTTCAATCACAATATTTTCAAAACTATGTTTTTTTAAAGTTGACTGGATCTCACGAGATACATTGTCAAGAAAAGGGTTAAAATTATGTTTTATTTACATTGCGCGTTGAAAACTCACTTTAAAGTGTTTTGATTGGTCGGTTTGAATTTATGTTCTTTATTTACTTTTTTTTCTGTTGGTTTTGCTTTTTTGTAGAGCACGGTCTTGTTAATTAGTTAAGTAGTCTTTTTAAATATTAGTTGACTTTTGTGGTCCACTTGGAAGTCCCTGAACCGTTTGCAGACCCAAGTGGGAAGATGGAAGATGTATATGATGGAACAGCACCAGGGTGCGGATGTAGAGCTATGTCGCAAACTATGCTTCATCTTCTGCACTCTATTTCTGCTGACTAGATCTGTAGACCATTTTCTATTTTGTTAAGTACCTGGTACTTATTGAAAGACCTACATTGTCCTCCCATACCTAGTAACACTGTTATTTGAAACTATTGTAAAAGCCAATTTTTTTTTTAAAGAGTAACCGTGGAGTTTCTTGCCAGCTCTTCTCCATAGGAAACGATCAATTGGAACCGTGCACCTAGCTTCTGACGTTTCATAAGTGCCTATGTATGTTTATGTGAAATAAAATAATTTTAATTTGACTACTGTAAAAATACTCAATAGAAGTAACTAAATATATTGTTCGTAAAATATTAACTTCCAAAAAAGACACTTCATATGAAATGTTTGTATGTTCTCTCTTGACTTTGCCTCCCGCTTGAATTTACAGACACAAATATTTCGCACGTTATTTTATAGAGGTAAAATTGTTTGTTTGTTTGTGAGAGCTAATCTCTTAGGTACTGATCTAATTACTAAAATTCTTTCACTGATAGAAAGCTACACTGTGGCGGTCTCTACATCATCACATGCAAACTACGCATCAAAGACCTGACGTCACACAAAAATCCTGACGTCACTAAAAAATCCTGACGTCACACAAATCCTGCATCGCGTAATTATAGTTTACCGCGCGAACGACATTATGTATGACTATCCGAAATCAATTGTTGGGCAGTTGCCCGCCAGACACGACAACCGTCTGGTTGGAGAATCCTCCCGTTTCTATGGTGGATGAGTGAACTTTACACCCTGTTCCACATATCTCTAAACCTATTGGCGAGTGCTGTAGGCAAGTTTTAGGAGGTATAGTTGATTTCCGCGCGGACGAAATTGCAGAAAGATGTCGTACGTAAAGAACGACAAACGGATCAACTTACTGTTCATTATGTAGGTACAGCAAAAATTTGTCATGCCGTATCATTATCATTTCAGCTGAAAGACGTCCACTGCTGGACATAAGCCTCCCCCAAGCACCGCCACTTCTACCGATTCTGTGCTTTCCGCATCCAGCGAATTCTTGCGGCCTTCACAAGGTCATCAGTCCATCTTGTGGGAGGCCTTCCAACGCTACGTCTTCCGGTACGCGGTCGCCACTCCAGAACCTTTCGACTCCATCGGCCATCCGTTCTATGAGTAATGTGACCTGCCCATTGCCACTTAAGTTTGGCAATTCTTCATGCCGTATGCCGTCAATTAAATATCTAGAATATTTGTAAATTTTTTGATAAATGATAATGTTGTTTACCTTGTTTTGGAAAAATCCTCAGTGATTAAGGCCACTATTGCATTTGTATACGATGTACTATACCTATGAATTTGACTCATATTGTAATAATACCTATATGACTTATTCAGCTGTCACAACATTTAAATATGACTGATAAGATGTCATTCCTATGGTGATAAAAAAATGATAATAATATTTAAATCCGGTCTAATATGTAGAGTCAGAAATATATATATATTTTTTAGCAACTGAGTCGATGTCGACTATTCTGCCAGCGTTCGACTACCAACTTAAATTGTTCGAATATTCGAATCACAACTGTCATGCTTTGACAGTTGCTTGAAATGGCTATGGCACTGTGACCATGTTGTACATTCTATAAAGCTACCATTTACTGGGTACGTCTTTCATTGACTCGAATGTGCCCTGGCGGCTGTGAGTATGTCATGCTCACTCAAATGTCTCGCTGATGGTAACGCGTGTGTTGGGTCATTAAGTTTCCTTCAAAATGGTTGAGCCAAATGATGCTAATACGTCATGTTCGTGAACAGGCGCCGTCAGTAGGGACTGGTCATCTCTTAGCTGCCACGGATTATTTTAATTTTTAAATTGTTTTTATTTTTATTACAGACACTTTTAACGCGCACGTTTTTCACCATTCTCAAATGTATAATTATAACCAATATTTTATAACAAGATTTTGATTTAAAATAGTGTCCATGGAGTTTCTTGCCCGTTCTTCTCCATAGGAACCCACTACGCTTTGGAATGGACAACTAGCTTCATCTTTCTGACTGACCGACCTCTTGATAATTCAGTTCGATTCAGTTCACGAAAATTATTACATCAAGGCCCATTACTGTTCATCTGCCCACTCCTGTTCCTGCAGTCGATTAGAAATAGCTTTTAGTGTAAAGTACCTGGGAGTCATGATTGATAGTACTCTCGGCTTCAAATACCACCTGGACCTACTGTCTTCCAGAACTCGAAAACTAATTTTCATTTTTAAAAATTTAAGCCGTATTGCAGATAAAAATGTCATTAAAATGGTTTACATGGCACTGTGCCAATCCATTCTAACTTATTGTATTACGGTATGGGGTGGTACCTGTAAAACTTACTTAATAAAACTTGAAAGAGCTCAAAGAGCGGTACTAAAAGTAAGCCTGTCGTTACCTTTCTTCTTTCCTACCAAAGATCTGTACTTGCTCTTTGATGTGCTGACAGTAAGACAACTTTATATTCTGTGCTCAGCTCTAAAACAACATTCACTAATAGGGTATGATCCTTTACTTAATGTAAACAAGAGAGTCAAACACAGGGTTTGCCCAACACTTTCTAATCGTAGTACCGCCTTCTCACGCAAATTCTTTGAATTTCTTGGTGGACATCTATATAATAAGATAAATAAGAAGCTAACTGTTTACCCTCTTACAAGAGCTAATTGTAAGAGGGTTATTACTGCCTGGCTTAAGTCCCTCAACTACGATGACACTGAAAATCTGCTTATTGTACCATCCTAACCAACTGCATATACTGTCACCTCCTTCACCCCGCACACACGCACTCACACACACACTCTCTCTCTCCCACACACACTCACACAGACACATACACGCTCCCACACACTCGCAATCACACTCGCGCACACACACTCACGCACACATACTCAATTACTCACTCATGCACTTTAGTTCCTCTCACCCACTTTGTACCCCCATAACAGCAACAATCTCTCTGCACCACTTTGTATCCCCATAACATCAACAATCTCACTGCACATAGCTTAATCCCTGTTAATTATTACATATCACTGATGTTGTATACAGCTGTCACCTATTGTCCGGAGTCTGGAGAGGCTGGTAATCTGTCATACAGGTCTCCTAGTACAGAAACCAGTCTCTCGCATAGATCACAACAATTATCGCTAATGTTTTGTTTGTTTGTTTTTTAAATTGTTTGTAAAATTCTATGTGAGAGAAGAACAATAAACTTTATTATTATTATTATTATTATTCAAAAGTGCCTGTAATTAGTTTATTTGAAATAAATGCTTTGAGTTTGAGGAGTAGCCCGCCCAGTCCCATTTCAACCTCACGGTCCTACCGCCAACATCGGCGATACCTCAAAAAATCCTTGAAAATTAATATTATTTGACAGGCTCAACACGCATACAAGACCTAACCAATTATGATTATGACGTAACAATTAAAGAAGCTA
Source organism: Agrochola lychnidis (assembly GCA_963680765.1). NCBI lineage: Eukaryota > Metazoa > Arthropoda > Insecta > Lepidoptera > Noctuidae > Agrochola > Agrochola lychnidis. Next base: position 6,415,053 of record OY796864.1, read on the forward strand.
CCTGCGCCTTTTACCAGTGGACAACAAAAGCCTCTTAAAATACATAGAAATAACAAGCAGTAGAAGTACTTAATCACCACCCCTGCTCACTGCATTTCACCAAGTTTTAACCATCTAGACTCATTTCTCTTCATGTCCTTATCGCAATTCATTTGGGGTCCTTTGCATGTCCTTTTTAACCCCTGACGTAAAAAGAGGGGTGCTATAAGTTTGACCGCTATGTGTGTCTGTATTTCTGTCTGTGCCACCGTACCTCTTAAACGGGTGAACCGATGTGAATGCGGTTTTTTTTTATTTGAAAGTAGGTTTTCTAGCAACAGTTCTTAGACATGTTTTATCAAAATCGGTTCAGCTGTTTGAAGATTATCAGCTCTTTTCGAGTTGATGAATGGATGTATCTTCCACAGGTCTGATCGATTTAAAATTTGGTATTCTGTTACTTCAGTGATATTAGAAGAACTTACAGCTTTTTTTTTTTTCGGGTGGGAAATTATCAAATAACTTCTCCCGCTCTGGGTGGAGCAAGAGGGCGTGTCAGACTCTTACTGACTAAAACCCACCCGTATTCCTTCGGTTGCTCTGTTGCCGGGGGCCACGATTTCCCTTTCGGCCTATATTCGCAGCCCCGGCGGGCATTGGCCCTAGCGGACCCCGTCAATTCTGCTGACATCTCTTTGAGGCGCGCGTGGAACATAACGCGCTGTCGACCCGGGCTTGGTCCTTATCGGACGGCGAGCCACCCATTGCTCACCGTCCGCAGACCCGCGCTTACGGTGGCCGGAAATCGGTTCGCGATTCCCGACGCCCTGAGCGTCTCCTCCTGCGGCGGTTAGGGGCGTGAGGGCGCGAAATTTGCCTCTCCCTCACGCATTCCGCCTCCTCCTTCGCGAGCATTACCGCTTCGCAAAAGGAGGTAACGGCCTGCCATTTTCTCTCGCTGCGTACCATGGCCTGAACCAGGGCCGGACGCGAGAGATCACCGCCGCCAATCGCCTCCACGAGGATACGGCGATGCTCCGCCCAAGCCGAGCAGACCTCCACCGTATGCTTCACCGTGTCCTCCGGGCGATCCACACAATGGAAACACCCGGGCGTTTCCTCCCGCCTTATCCTTAACAGGAACCTCCCGAAGCAGCCGTGTCCGGTGAGGACCTGTGTCAGGCGGAAGGTGAGGACGCCGTGGCACCTCTCAATCCACTCCTCAAAGAGGGGTCTTATCGCCGCAATTGTGGCGTGCCCAAAGAACATACAGCTGTAGTGGCAATCATGTAATTTGGTTTAAATAGGTCCTTATTTTATTATTTTCGTTATCTTATTTACCGGCATCATGTTTGCGCTAAAGCTAGCCCTCAAGGAGTTTCACCAGCATTAGGCTTGAAATCTTGTTAAAATTTACAACTAATTTTAGTTTCATAGTTTATAATGCCGAATTCACTAAGAAAACACTTTCATTTAAAATGAGCCCTCAGCGAGGGCTCCCGGCACTGAACGTGTTAAACCATGTAGACTTTAAGCAAAAAATATCCAATAATCGTACACCTAAATCACATAAAGTGATACACCACAGAATATCTAATTTCGAAGTCTTCTCGTTACGCGTATCCGAAAAAGTCGATAATACCGGTTGATACCGGTTTAATCTAGTAACGGGTAAATTACGCGCTGTAATCCCTATTCGGGGGAAAGCAATCAGTATTAAGTAGGAACCAGGTACGCGGTGTGCGTAACAGGTACCTACCTACGTGAAAAGAGTACTTGTACCTTCTAAGACGTGGAATTAAAATCTGGAGCGGAATTGTGAGTGAATAAAAGATTTTGTTATAATGGGTCTTGCTTGACATTTTTATCCTCAGGTATTGACATGGAAATACAATGTGATTTGTGTGTTTGTAAAGGTATGAAAAGTAGGTTTTTTTTAAGGATAATTAACGTTTAAAGATTTTATGTGTTCAGTAACAAAAACTTCTTATTAGAAAAGGCCTTCGATACACTTTTCTCCGGAAAAGAAGCACGTCCCATGCATTCTTAGTGTAGGTACCAATATATTGTACTTACAGTATCTAGTGACAAAAAACAAATTTTATTAAAATTATTTCATTATTAATTAGGTACTACTTTTTTTTTTTCCTCTAATTCCAAATGTAAAGTTCGTTTTTTTAATCCCGTAGATTAATTTGACATTTGAAATGATTGTTTTTTATTTCGAGTTTGACATTTGCACCTGTCAAATTAGTCTACAGGATTAAAAAACGAACTTAAGTGAGGTCAAATTTCTTTCATCAAACTAACAGCTGATCACTCAACCACACTCTTCATTAACTCAAACACATCTAGTTACAAAATTAATAAATCCGTGTGTCTCGAGTATGTTCCCCATTGATTTCCCTCGAGTTCCACCACCTACATGCAGACAAAATATCATTACTTCACCCCGGGCGCCGCTCTTCATTTCCGAAGTCACTTCGACGAATCACGCGTTTCGAAGGGCTGATCAATCAAATTCAAGATTGTTATCTTTTACTATAAATTCGTGGGTATTTTGAAGTGTCAAAGATTGGAGTGTCGACTGGGTTTTGAGGAGGCGTCATTGTAACTGATCAATTAAAACAACTATTATTTACTGATTTTGTTTAGTAGTTTGATTTTATTTAATACTAATTTAAACACTGGATAAATAAACTTCCTATTCTAAATTAACTATTAACAAACTGAAATATGGCGTCGAAAAATTCTTCCGCATCGTAGTCGACTGGTAATGTACCCAAGAAAGTGGCTGCATTGCCACGTTGTGATCAAGGTAAAAGACTGGCCTTGGGTCATGGAAAGTGTCAACCATCCATTTAGAGATTTCGTTGAACAAACCTTGAACATTCGGTCACCATGGCGTTTCAACCCCAAATGGCTCGAAAATATAATTGCCGATAAAGTATTTTAACTTTATTTTTACTTTAACATAAACCGGCTTCGGCGACTATGTGTGCCCTGTCCCTATCATGACTAATTCAGTCATATATTAATTCTTTAATTTAAGTAAGCAAACATAAAAAAATGCCGATGAACAAAAGTAGCTATAATTTGTGTAATTAATGAACATACTGACGAAAATGCTTTCAGGAATAGGACGATAATTCAAAATTAAAATCAAAATATTTTATTTCATATAAACCTACATGGGCACTTATGAATCGTAAGAAGATAGGTGCACGGTTCCAATTGGACATTTCAATTACCCAAAAGACTACATAGTCATCATCATCATCATCATCAATCAGCCTATAGCAGTCCACTGCTGGAAATAAGCCTCTAAAACTAAATTGTCTTTGGTATCTGTCCTTGACATAAACAATAGACAAAATTTGTCGAACTTTTTATTCGTTTTCGAGTTTTGAATACGAGGCTTTTGGCTTTTGGTGAATGTGTATTTTATGTAATATTGTTTTTTTTTTGTGTAATGTGCGTTTATTTTGTGCAGAATAAACAATTTTTCTTTCTTTTTTTCTTTTTTTTTTTTCAATTGCATGCCATTCAGCTCGATTCTCGGCAACTATCATCCAGCTGCTATCAGCCACCCTGCGAAGATCGTCGCTCCACCTAGCCTGAGGGCGTCCTACCTTACATTTGCCGATTCGCGGTCTCCACTCAAGAAAACGTGTACCCCAACGGTCATCGGTTCTACGGCTGATATGACCGGCCCACTGCCACTTCAGCTTGCTTATTCTGTAAGCTATGTCGATAACTTTGGTTCTCTGCCGGATCACCTCGTTCCGGATTCGATCCCTCAGAGAGACTCCAAGCATAGCCCGCTCCATGGCTCGCTGAGCAACTCTGAATTTATGGACCAGCCGTACCATGAATGTCCACGTTTTGGCTACTACATAGTAACATAATTAAAATAAATAGCAACTAGCAATAAAATACATAACACAGAGTTTTCTAGTAGTAAGATTTTCCTGAGTAATCGTTTTTCTTATTAGATAAACATGAGCTGGCAAGCTGAGCTGGAATGACGTGATAAGACAGCGGTGTGATTTAAAAGAAGATGTAGTGACAAAAATTGAAAAGGGTATGCTGAGATGGTTCGGGCATGTTGAGAGGATGAATGAAAGGCGACTAACAAAATATATTTACAAGGCTGATGTAAAGGGAAAGGCCGGGCGGGGACGCCCTAGGAGGACATATACTAACCTTATTCGTGATGTTCTTCAGAAAGGCCAGGTGCGTAGTACTCGCAACCGGCGTGCGTGTATGACCAGATGTATGAACGTAAATGAGGCAAAAGGACTATGTAAGGATCGTAGCAGGTGGCGTTCTGTAGTTTTTGCCTACCCCCGTGGGAAGAAGGCGTGAGTTTATGTATGTATGTGTATGTATAAACATGAGCTAGAATTAGCTTTATTATCTAAGCAATTTTTTTACAAAACCTGACACCGTTTGCCTCCCCATTTATCCAGAAAACCCTAACTTTATACAATTAAACGTTAATCACATACAAACTAAAAGTACACAAGGTTTTACTTTTTCCAACGAGCAGAAATTTTCACTTAAACTCGCTAACACCTCAAACGGGGCTAAACAATTAGTAACATCACAAAGCTTTGAATATGCAGAAATAATGCTTTTCATTATAAAAATCTAACTTTCTAATTAGCCCTTTACGTAGCGAGAGCGTAAAAACTGTGATCACAACGCTGTGCTTGGACAAAGTGCTCTTTTAACAGACACTGAGAGTGTGGACTATGCTCAATTATGATGTAAATAATTTAAAAATTAACCTCATGCTTTTTTCCCAAGGGAGTAGGCAGAAACTACAGAACACCACCTGCTACGATCGTTACACACCTACTTTTGTGCTTCGTTTACGTTCATAAATCTCTTCATGAATACACGCACGCTGGTTGCGAATACTATGCACCTGACCTTTCAGAAGAACATCATCAATAAGGTCACCATGTCCTAGGGCACCCCCTCTTGGCGTTTCCACTCGCATCTGTATTGGAAATACCAAAAAAAAAAAGTGTGGTACTCGGGGACTGCCGCGGTAAAGCTATTGCATAGCATTTGTAACCTCCATACTTCCTATTTGTCAACGCTACACTTGGGATGATGACGTGATGACATAAAACAAAAATTACATTCCCATGACAACATCACGTTTCCATTGACAACATCACGTTGTCATGGGAATCGTCATTACATAGTAAGTGGACCGGGGGGTGTTAGGTTTTACTTTCGTTGCGTTACGGAATTTCTTGATTCGGTCGCCGCGCTCAGGGCCCGCGATAAAAGCTATAACAATAGCTTAAATGCTCTATAGAATCTTTACAATACGTAACGCCTGGGATTACCGCTTATATAATTCTGATTCATCTGTAGCTTGTAAACTTTCACTAATAGATGCAAACTAATTCATTGATGACGATGTAACATTTTCTTTCCTGTGAATAAAAAAATCGTTTCCTCATTTCATACTGTACGAAAATGTTTTTGAGGAGACGATAATTTTGCGTTGACCGTCTATATTTTCTTTGACGTTATTCCTTAAGACAATGTGGACACATTCACTATTTTTTTCTACCAAACCATGTCATTACATCATTACATACCCCCACATAATATTCATCTAAAAAAAAACGCAGTATTTCTCAGCCGAAAAACATAAAAGCATCAGCCACAATACTCAGGGAATAAAGCCTCCCTTTTCACACACCGTTAGGTCCACATTCTAAGTGGTCGCAGTATTTACTAAGCATACATTCTCGTCGGCTCTCATTAAACGAAGCCGGGAGGAACTTTTTGCCAGTTTGCGACCATAAAAATGGCTGGAAAATATAGGGCTTAGCGAATTTCTTTTTATTTAAAACCTACCCTTTTGAAACTGTGTACAACAATGAATGAGTATTTATTTGGTTTAAAAGGTGACAAACCTGAAGACTAATGAATTTAAGTGGATTTAGTGATCATTTTTTGAGCAGTCACGGCAAATACTATTCTTGCAAAGTGGCTAATTATTCCCCCATGCCATGAGATGTTTCTTACTGCCCAAGAGACAACTAATAACTTTATAAAAATAAAACCAGCCAAGTGCGTGTCGGACTACGCACAATGAAGGGTTCCGTAGTTGGGACAAATTTATCCCAAGAACAAATTTAACATTGTAGTTGAAAAACATTTTCTCCCATACATTCCAGCTGCAAATGTAAGTTAGTACGCACAATATTGAGAGATTTACCATGTTATTTTAAGACCATAAACTTTTTATAGGTTTTGCTGTAATCTATGAGTAAAACCGGCCAAGTGCGTGTCGGACCGCGCACAATGAAGGGTTCCGTAGTTGGGATGAATTTATCCCAAAAACAAACTTAACTTTGTAGTTGACAAATATGTTCTCCCATACGGAATGTATGGGAAAACATGTTTTTGCAACTGCAAAGTTAAGTTGGTCGATTATTACTCGTTAACCTGTAAAGCCTACTTAGCTGTGATAGTTTTCCTTTTAATTTCGTTATATAAGCTACTGTTGTGATTTTTTTCACATACCCAAAATCAACCATTAAGCCGGCAGGGGGCACTTGACTCTAACAAAAATTAGCACTTTAAAGCTTAATATTTCGCAAACGAATCCCTGAATCCAAAAATGGTTTTCACAAACTCATAATATTTTTGAAGGACCTTTTCAATGATACCCCTCACCATGGGATAAAAAAATAAACATTACCACTTTATGTGTATGAGAGGTACCCTAAAAAAAAATGTTTTTAATAATTTTGTTTTACCACTTTGTCGGCGTAATTAATATGTATACCTATGCCAAATTACAACTTTCTAGTACTAAGGGTCTCGGAGCTAGACCGTGGACAGACAGACAGACAGACAGACAGACGGACAGACAGACAGACAGACACATCACGAGTGATCCTATAAGGGTTCCGTTTTTTTCCTTTTGAGGTACGGAACCCTAATAACGCGGCGGCTCTCGGGGGCGATAAATCTGAAAATAAAACATCAATAAATATTTCAGTGCAATCGGAACCCACTCTATACCTTATTATGCCTATTACCCGGAAACAGTTGGTAACAGTTGACTTCGCTGCAGTCGGTTAATAAAAACATTGCTCGTTGACATTACTGAAACAACGAATAGCATTCACAATATTTTCAAAACTCAATCTCATCTATTTCAGTAACCCGCATAGCTAACGAATATAGGTACTAACACAGACACACAACGATTCTACAACGGTACCGTTTTTACTTTTTGAGGTACGGAACCCTAAAAAAACAAGCTTTGAATAGTGTTCAAACAAACAATTGTGCAATGCAAAGCTCTGTCATAATCTGATTAGATGTCAGGGCTTAACTGAAACTGAAATCAAAAGCTGAACTGACTGGTTCAGACTTCGGTAGATTATTAGTAATATTATGAAGAAAGAATGGAAAGAAAATAATTTTATTTGTCACAGAAACACGTGCATACAAAACGACAAGAGTAAACAGAAAACAACAAAATAAAGTACATAAGAAATCACGAGCACAAAACAGAAATAGTCGGCAGCTGCACGACATGACTGTGACAAGAAGGCTTCCACTCAGCATGATGCAGTGCTATGGAGACCCACAGCACAGCGCTGATTTTCAGTGGTCACCCGAAAAAGAAGTACGGAAATCAAGTCAGGTTCTGTGATTTGTATAATAAATAGGTACCTAGCTTTTTTTTTCGTGTGGTTATTGACTAACCTGGTGTCAGAGTTTTAAAGCCGCCCATAGGCCTCTGACTTGGCTTCACATGCCGTCGAGAAATATCTCTCAGGCATGCAGGTTTCCTCACGATGTTTTCCTTCACCGTTTTTTAAGCAAGTGATAATTATACAATACGCACATGAATCCGAAAAGACAAAGGTGCGTGCCTTTTTTTTTTGGGTGGGATATTATCAAATAACTTCTCCCGCTCTGGGCGGAGCGGGAGGGCGTGTCAGACTCTTACTGACTAAAACCCACCCGTGTTCCTTCGGTTGCCCTGTTGCCGGGGGCCACGATGTCCCTATCAGTTTTCTTCGAACCCCCGGCAGGCATTGGCCCTAGCGGACCCCGTCAATTCTGCTGACATCTCTTTGAGGCGCACGTGAAACACAACGCGCCGTCGACCCGGGCTTGGTCCTTATCGGACGGCGAGCTACCCAATGCTCACCGTTTGCAAGCCCGCGCCTACGGTGGCCGGAAATCGGCTCGCGATTCCTGCCCCGGGCGTCTCGTTAGGGGCGTGAGGGCGCGAAATTTGAAAAAGCCGGAGTCTGGATTAAAAGGTGCGTGCTTTGGGTTTGAACTTGAGACCTATGACTTGGCAGTCCGATGGTCACATCACTAGGCTATTACTGCTAATAGGTAGGTAATAAACAAAAATAAACAGTACTTAGAATATAATACAACTATACAACGAATTAAATGAATAAATATTAATAAATAACGTAATAATTAATCCGCAGGCATCACCGTGCGTGCCAATAATGTACCTTTACTCAAAAATGCATGTAATGTGGTCATTATTTTGACAACCTTGTTTGAGTAAAGTCGACCTTGCCGTTCTGTTTCAAGGAGCGGCCGGCAAAGTTTTGCTGATCGCTCTAACAGGCCAGCAAAACATTGCCGGCCGCTATTTTGACGTTTTAACATTTTAAAAAATCAAATGCAAAAAGTTTTTATTTAAAACACAGCTGTTTGTATTTATAGAGATAGGTACAAAAAGATTTTATTCCATATTTGGCTGTATAGTTCCAATTACCATTGTTAAAAAAAAAAAAAAATGAAGTAACAAAAGCGCGGTTCAGCGAAAATCGTATTTTTATTTAGTGACTTTTTTGCTAAAAATGAGCTCTCAAAGCGAAAATTCTTCCGATTCAATGTGTTTAACACCGCCAGACATTAAAGATGAAGCTAAATTAGTAGTTGAAAATTTAATACCGCGAAACTCAAAGGAAAAATATAAGCTTGCATATGAAAAATTTCTGCAGTGGAAAATCAGTAGGAAATCTAAATCTTTACTTGCTGGTTTTATTTAGATTAGGTACTTGCATTTTTGAGTAAAGCACTATACAAGCCTTGGCCCACTATGACTGCTTCGCTGGTCACGCTATGATTGCCTCGAGCTAGCCTAGCTACGCTCTAGGCCTTCCAGCTTGGCCATCATTGCAGCCCTTGCTGTCCTCGCTGTAAAGTCCTCGACCTACGGCCTCGGCCTTTATCTCAGCTCGTCCATCAAGTGATGCTCGCTGACCGCGCTGTGTCGGCCTGGAGCTGCGCTACGCTGCGCTGTCGGCCATCATCAGCGCGACCAGCAAAGTAGTCATTATAGACCGCGGCAGTAATGTACTAAACTAAAACATATTATGCGTATTGTGCATATCTTTTTGAGAAAAGACAGCTAATTTACGTAATGAACTTACACAAGTCGGGATTATATCGACTCCTAAATACGACACTTGGAGCTATCGTGGAGGTGATTATTTTTTTGTAAAAACATAAAGGTAACCCATTTAAATACTATCAGCTTATATTCAGCATTTATCACAAACACAGAAAAATAAAACAGAGACACCAACAGAACTATATTTCGTTATAAAATCACACTAATTTTAGCAACACTAAATAATACGTACATTTCGAATTTCATCCCGACATTTTATTACTCAAAACAAAAGTGGGGGCGACGGCCTGTGAAATTAGAGGTTTTTAAATCCAATCTTAATATGTTAATATAAGATATGGGTGTTGTGTGTTTTTAGTTATTTTAGTACTAATTATAAACGTTGTTTTGATGTTAAAGATTTGCGTGAACGGTTTACTGATTTTGTGGTGTTGTTTATACCAATTGTTTTATTTTTTCTTAAAGATTAATTGATAGCTCGTGGCTAAATAATAATAGCCGCACGGGTTGATCAGACAGGTTAAGCTACGCTTGCCGGGGTTGGTTCGTGGATGGGTGACCATCTTTCCATACCGAGACTCCTCCGTGCTTCGGAAAGCACGTTAAGCCGTTGGTCCCGGTTGTCATTCGTGGATCTTTGACAGTCGTTACGGGTCGTCAGAAGCCCGAAAGTCTGACAACCAGTCTTCCAAGGGGTATCGTATTACCCAGTTACTGGGTTGTGGAGGTCAGATAGGCAGTCGCTCCATGTAAAATACTGGTATTCAGCTGCATCCGGTTAGACTGGAAGCCGACCCCAACATAGTTGGGAAAAGGCTAGGCAGACAGAAAGATTAATTGATAGTAAGCATGTTTTAAAATAATGTTACTATACATAAACAATCTATAGGTAATGTTTCCATTGCTTGGACTCAGGACTCCTCTTTGGGAGAAGGAATGGCCCGTTGCCAGTATCAAGGCCCTGTACTGGCTGACCAATATTCGCTTAGCAATTTAGAGGTATGAGGAACAGGGTGTAAAGTTCACTCATCCTCTATAGAAAAGGGAGGATCCTCCGACCAGACGGGTGTCGTGCCTGGTGGGCAACTGCCCAACGATTTATGTCGGGGAAGTTAAATATGCTGAATTGTGTGACGTCAGGTCTTTGACGCGTAGTTCGTATGTGGCGATGTAACCGCTACATCACTCCCCTCTGGAGACCAGAGGTCGATAGTGGACTGAGTCTATATCTTGCAGTCTCTAGTTTGCGGTGAGTTGGAACTGTTTGCGGTGGTAGCAGTGATTCCCCAGTGAGTCGGATGTGGTACAGCCCCGGGTTGTAGCTAACTGCTGGCGTCGACCAGGAAAGAGATGAACGGCTCTGCCAGTCCGGTCGTCATCGTCATAAGAGGATAATTTCTTTCCAATTTAAAAGGTTTATGCCTAAATACAAGTGGGCTGTTGAAAACGGGCATTAATTGTGGCTATAGAATTTCCTTTTAGGATTTATAGAGATAGTATGTATGTAGCGCCTTCTAAGAATTTCCGGAAATCTGCCTTGAGCAAGTGTGGTAATCAATACCCGTACCTTCGCGACGGAATTTTATCGCGCACTGGATTTTCAACTTTCAGCGCTAAGCAGAACGTTGAAAATCAAGTGCACGAAAAAAAATCGCGGCGATTTTATTACGTCCGTGCGAACGTCGATTAACAGGCTGGTATTACGTAGGTAGCAGAGGTTGACAACCTACGAGATTTGCCTTATCTTCTAATAATACCTACCTGTTAGTATATAAATCCAAGTAGCTACTTATAAATAAGAATACAATATAGAATAAAAGTTCCTTAAACCTACACAAGAAAACATATTTATCTCCATTGAAATTTTTTTACAGAATAAGAACAACAATAAATAAAGAAAAATAAAGTATTTTCCTTCTATCCGAGAAACCGGAAAAAATCTAAACAATTCGTTTAAAGTAAGTACGTACGAAAATGTAAGGGACAAATAATTTTATTACTTTTAAATCTCACGGACGGTACAGCCAGCAAAACTAATTAAAATGGAACCGAAACAAAAACTCTGTGAAGCTTAAACAGCTAAGATAAATTACTGAGTTTTTTTTTTCTTTTGCTACCACTTCAAGTCTTTGCTTGCTGTTAAAAGTAGTCTTCTGTACTGTTTTGTCAACTAAGGATCTGTTTGATATAAGGATAAAATTGTTACATTCTGCAGTAATTAGCAATTTGCTTGTTCTTCTCTTTTGAAGTGAAAACTTTTTTAGGCGCGTTGGGCATTTTTGAGATGGGACTAAACCATTGATTTCGCGACGCTGTGGCGACACCAGCGTTGATGTCTTTTTAATGCTACTTTTAACCATTGATTACCGCGGTGCCAATTTTTTTCAAGTTTTCACTTCTGTCGGCACTCCCGGAGTGCCACTGTTTTTTTTTTCTTTTAATTTGGTTATCTACATATTTTTGTAGTTGTCCTTCGTTTTTGGTAATGTTTCATAATGTACTAGCTGTTTCCTCAGACTTAGTCTGCAATCCAGGACGAATGCCCATGTCCTTCTCAAGGTCATGCTATATCCATGTGCCAAATTTCATCCAAATCTGTTCAGCCGTTTTAGCGTGAAACAAATAAAACAAGAAACAAACTCATTTTCACATTCATAATATTATTATAGTTAGGATACTGCCTGCGCTCAGCGGTTTCACCCGCATAAGTCTCGACCTGTCTTACCTGTCTGTCAAATTTCATAACGATCGGTTCAATGGTTTAGGCGTGAAAAAGTAACGGACAGACAGAGTTACTTTCGGGCTTATATTAATAATGTTGGTATGAATGTACACAATAACCTGCAATATTTTCTGTTTACTGTTTCTTTTTGAGCAGTGGATAAAATGTATCTGCTAATGATCATCTGCGCCACCCAGGATATACCCAAACGTGCAGGAATGGTTCTTGTAGTTCCCATTATATGAGACCGAGAATCCTTCGTGCCTCGGAAAACATGTTAAGCCGTTGGTCCCGGCTGTCATTCGTGGATCTTTGACAGTCATTACGGGACGTCAGAAGCCCAAAAGTCTGACAACCAGTCTTACCAGGGGGTATCGTATTACCCAGTTACTGAGTTGTGGAGGTCAGATAGGCAGTCGCTCCATGTAAAATACTGGTATTCAGCTGCATCCGGTAAGACAGGAAGCCGACCCCAATATAGTTGGGAAAAGGCTAGGCAGATTGGTTTGACTTTATGATAGTGCCAACTGGACACTGCGAATTAGACCCTTATAATAAACTAGCAAACCCAGCGAACTCCGTTTCGCCACCAGATGGCTTCGTTTTATGTAACATTTCGTTTGGTGATTAAAAGAAGAAGAAAATCCTTTTTTTGTTTTATATTTGAAAAGGAAAAAAAATATTTCATTATTTCATTTCACAACAGTAATAAATTCATTTCGATTACAAAAATGAAGTGTTATTTAGTTGAACTTCTCTAAGTAAATGAAAGTGAATCCAAAGTAAATACTGAATCGAAGCGTTATACGTGTCCGCAAATTATCCGTTTCATTGAAGTGCTCTTTGGTAAACCACTGATACGCCTGAAAATGCAAAATTAAATGAATTGTTAATAGAAACCAATAATAGCAATAATTAGTGTGTGATTATTGTACCTGTAATTGGATCGGCCATCTTCAACGTGATGTCGTATCCGTCTTGCCCTTGCCAATAAATGATTGGATATTGTAACGCATCGTACAAACGATGTGTCTCGTTTACATGATGCACGATATTGCTTCTTCGCTGAACGACAATGTCTCGCGATTTAGTTGGATCGCCAACAATAATTGCAGCAACATCATTAACGGTGGGTGCATTGAATCTTCACACATGTTCACCTGTTGGGGTACAATCCGCTCTTATGACAAATTTGTGCGTATCCGATGGCATTCGTTCCAATGCTGTTTTGAACATATTAACCACAGCATTATTAGCGTGAAAAAATGCTTGCAACTGTTCGTCTCTTTAGCTGTTGTGTTTCCTGTATATTGCACCGCACATTCAGCTGATCCACCATCGACGAAATGAAATATATTTGCAGAAATTGATGCGGTTCATCTGGTGTTGGCACCATTGAACCATGCAAATGATATATTTGTCCTTGTATCTGTAATTGCAAACAATCATTTGTTGAAGAATACGGTGTAACTTCTGATCGTGTGATGGTGTAGTGTGTGGTGTATATGTAGTTGTTATGTGTTGCAATTCATTGTGTTGGTGTGAGTGATTGGTTATGTGTGTTGTATCTTTTACCTTGCAAGTCGGCATGAAGCCGCCTTCTGAATGATATTAGCTCCAAAGGAAAGCAAAAGCAGGAATGCGAAAGCAGTTATTGTATTCAAGGATGTTTTGAAGAAAATGGCTGGAATCGGGATCACTTCCATCGAACAATGGTTTCAGTGGCTGTGGTGGTGTAAGTAATAGATCCAGTTTGACTTTTCCACTTGCGCAGCACAATTCAGCCGTTTCTCTTTTGAACTTTAACGCATTGCAATATCGGCATATAGTCCTTATTGGTCCAATATCTAAATTTTCATCATCACTGTAGTTCGCAGTGGGATCATATTGGAATGCCAAGCGATTGTATGATGCCAATGATCTTCGTGTGCTCACGCGTTGTCTCAATCGGGCATTTTCTCTTATTATATTTTGTCTTTCTTCGCTTAAGTTCTGTGAATACACTTGTTGCTGGCTTGCATGTCTTGTGCGGCGGCCGATGTTCGCACGTCGTCCTCTAGGCATTTTGGACTATGGACAGAGTGGTGAATTTAACCTCAAATGCACAATCCACATAATTTACACAGTTCAACTTACCACCTTAAAGACAAATGCCTGCTGTTGAAATTGAATAAAAATTTGCACAATACACGTGATTGATTTGATGGTTTCCAGTTGAAATGTTAGGAAACGAATAACTTATTTTTTTTACTTTTTTTTCACAATTTCACAGTGAACACAATACCGGTTTGTCACATGAAATTAACTGAGCAGAGAACAATGAGTAGCTGTCAAACAATGTATCACGCACCGGCGCCATCTACTTAAAATATTGGTTTGTAGTACATGCTATGTATCAGAGATGGCGCTGTATGTGAAAAAATATTTTTTGTTTTTTTTCGCTTTTCTATTAAAATTTTTCCTGAATTTTCTTTGCTATAAACCTCACGGAGCCCAAGACCTTTCCAACGAATGCAAAACCGTGGAAATCGGTTCGTGCGTTCTGGAGTTATAGCGTCAGGAAGGAAAACCCGACTTATTTTTATATGGTAGATTATCAAACAGCAATGCTTGCTCAAATCAATAGGAATGATGCCATGGTCAAAAAAAAGAAATTCTATTTAGTCCGTCAGTCAGATAATAAAAAAATATTAGATACGTATTTTTTGCTTTATCATATTAATAAAAAATGACTTGGATAAAACGCATTAAAGTTGGGGAGTGGGGGTCGCTACGTCACAAGTAAGTATAAAATCTACATACTCGTGACGCCTGGCACATGTTAACTCAATGTATCGCCGTAATCTTTTGATAACGTAAAGTAAAGCAAATTATTTAAAAAACAAAAAACCCGACTGCAAAAAGGACAAACAAAAATTACACCATAATTTCAGGTTATTGGTTTGTCCCCACCTGCACTACCAATTCATCTTTTTTTCAAGCTTTTTTATTGATATATATATATTTTTTTATATATTTGATTAACTCATTACTAGCTTTTATTGATACCAATAATGTAGTATTTTTTTTTAAACCCACCCCTCCATTTTTATGTATTTGCAGATGCAATATATAAATATGATTATAGCCTATGTCACTCCCACAGTTAAGACAAATCTAACGACACCTCATAAGATGAAATCCATCACGCCGTTTAGGCTACAGAGCGTGCCAAAGAAATGGATATACATACATACATACATACTCTCAAAAAACATTACCCTCCTTCTGGGGCAGTCGGGTAACAAGGAAAAATATGTGTCCAATTTTTTTTTTAATAATCTACAAGACGGACAAAACATATTTATTTTTGTCATCATCTCTATTCTTCATAAATTTACACGAGCTGAGTTAGGTACCCACCACGTCTTTTAAAACAAATAACCCTACTTTTTCCTCTTACCCCAAAAACAAAACAAAAAACACAAGATACGAACCGGAACATAAGAACAAGCGACCAGCTTCAAGAACATACAACATTTCCTTTATTACCATACATTTTGAACATCACTCGGTCTGTTTGTCCGGCGTTTGGCACAAAAGAGGCTGAAATTATCGCGTCCGGCCGGAACTTGGGGTACGGAACCACCCCTTTAGCTGAAAGACGGTTAAAAGCCGTTGCTGCTTCGTTTCGGGGTAATTGAGATGTGTACGTTGTCTTATAGGCACTTGTGACATCATACATGTTATGTTTAGGGGTAATTTAGCGAGCGATATTTTGATAGGAGAACATGTATTTTTATTATCGACAGATTTCATACTCATCTCAACACGGATCTTATTTGAGGTAGGTATAGGATCGAAGTCAGCAGTACCTACTAAAGCGTTTCAAATAAAACTAGAACAGTGCCCGTGACTAAGTCCGCGCGGATTTCGGATATTCCGATTTAAACTTCAACACCCCAATATTTTTACCGTTTTACACATGAATCTGTCATCATCATCTACCTAGCCTTTTCCTAACTATTGTAACGGCTAGGGCTGCGCAGGGTAGGCTGCGCAGGCCGTTAACGGTTTAGGTAGTAGTAAGTAGAGGTAGATATTAAAACAACTAGATAGGTTCATAGATATAATTAAGATAGTAAATAGATAGTAGAACACGGCTAGGTTGTGGGTAAGATCCTGACCTGAGTCTGAGCACTCACACACTTAGGATAGACAGGAAGCACAACACATGGTAGATGTGGGCGCCTGGTCAGCACAGGCACCGTAGTAAGTCGGACGGCCCTCATAGACTGCTGGTAGTACACGTCAGTAGTACGCGACTGTGTGGAGATCGCCTGTCAGCACAGGCGTGCGGCGGTAGGCCGCAGGTAGGCAGGCATTGGCCACACGTGGAAGGTCGCCTGTCAGCACAGGCGCGCGGCGGTAGGCCGCAGGTAGGCAGGCCTTTGTCCGCGTGCAGCCTGAGCCCGTACAGAGAGCCCTGAAAGGCGCGGTAGGAAGCGCATGTCAAGTGGGTGCGAGCAATAGCAGGCCGCATGCGATGTATCAGCTTCTTTCCCCTTTTAGTGACCAAGGTACGGTACGGGGAAAGCAGAATAGGTAGTAGCTAACACATCGCAGCGGCTTACAGGCAGAGAGAGAAGGAGCAGAGCTAGCGTGGCACAATGACAGATCTAAAGTGAGGTTAAGTATGGTGAACACGCGAGCATAGAATACAAGGCAAATAGATAGTAGCTGATGGCTCATTAATAGCTTATATATAACAATACAACTAATGTGGAACTCACCCTAGGTCGGGGCACACAGTCCTGAGGGTCACTCCCTTCAGGGAGGCAAGCGGCAGTCGAAATGACAGAGTGTCCTTAGGAAATTAGTGTTGTGCCACGTTTGTAGTGAGGTGGTTAGTTACTTACTAATTGATCACTCGACTAATATAGTTGAGACCGCTCACAACGCTACACTATGTTAGGGTCGGCTTCCAGTCCAACCGGATGCAGCTGAATACCAGTATTTTACATGGAGCGACTGCCTATCTGACCTCCTCAACCTAGTGACTAGGTAACATGATACCCCTTGGTAAGACTGGTTGTCAGACTTTTAGGCTTCTAATTACCCGTAACGACTTTCAAAGATCTACAAACGACAGCCGGGACCAACGGTTTAATGTGCTTTCCGAGGCACGGAGGGGACTTGGTGTGTAAAGATGTTCACCCATCCACGGACCAACCGCGGCAAGCGTAGCTTAACCTGATCGATCGACCCGGGCAGCTGTTATTACTTAGCCACAAGCCCCTCAAACACACATGAAGCTATATTTATAGTATAAAGTCAAAAGTCGCAAAGTCGGTATTTGTAGTGTAAAGTCGCATTTTGAAATGAAAACTTCTTTAAGCATGTTAGTAATTTTTGAGATAGGAAAAAAAATTGAACTCGCGACACTGTTACCGACACCAACTTTTGACCATTAAAAAGACACCAACGTGCGATACATTTTCTTTGGAATTAGTGACATTCCAAACATTAAGACATGACAACGCCATGATTGACATTTCCCTTTTTGTAACGACTTTTAACAAGTAAAGTATTTACTGCACAATAAAATTATTCAAGTTTTCGCTTCTGTCGGCACTCCCGGAGTGCCACTGTTTTTTTTGTCTGTCTGTCTGACCGTGCAGTTCTTCTAAATTATACAACGGATTTTGATGCAATTTTCACCTTTATTTAGAAAATTTAATCCGGAAGGTTATAATGAGCATATTACATGTAGTAAATAATTGTGTCAAGTCATAAAAACTTCGCGAAGCAGAGGCGAGTCGCTAGTTTATAATATTAGTATGTATAGGTAGGTACCCACTGAAATGACCAATCAGTCTTCTAAGAGTCTTTTTCCCAAGTTGTTAGTTACTTATGAGCGTTACTTATAAAAGTTGGCAACGTCGCAAAATCTGTCAAATATTTACCAGTTTTGATTAATTTGGCAATATTACTGTATGGAATTATGAGCTCGTGGCGAAGTAATAACAGCCGCACGGGTCGATCCAACAGGTTAAGCTACGCTTGCCAGGGTTGGTCCGTGGATGGGTGACCATCTTTACATACTGAGACTCCTCCGTGCCTCGAAAAGCACGTTAAGCCGTTGGTCCCGGCTGTCATTTATAGATCTTTGACAGTCGTTACGGGTCGTCAGAAGACCGAAAGTCTGTCAACCAGTCTTACCAAGGGGTATCGTGTTACCTAGTAACTAGGTTGTGGAGGTTAGATAGGCAGTCGCTCCATGTAAAATACTGGTATTCAGCTGCATCCGGTTGGACTGGAAGCCGACCCCAAAATAGTTGGGAAAAGGCTAGGCAGATGATGACTGTATGGAATTATGAAATATCGCAATTATAACACTAAATTTGATGTTGTAACCGTTTTAGGTGTAAAAAAGGCATTTGGAAAGTTTCCAAATACTTTTTTCTTATCTAAAACTAAATATTCAGTGTTACGATATTAATTATTGCATTTCATAATCAACATTTTAGTTCACTAGTTAGCCATATTTCATATTTCCATACAGTAATATTGCCAAATTAATCAAAACAGCGAAATATTTCACAGCTATTTTCGACGTTGCCCACTTTCAGAATAAACGCTCTTAAGTTTAAATTTAAATAAATAAATATATATTAATAATGTTAAAAAGCCACTATTACTTGTTATTTAGAGAAGGGTTTACCAATTTTTCTCCAAACTCAAACTCGCCAATATGTGAGTAAAAAAACTCCGCAGCATCGACGTATTCGCCAGATAAGACAAACAAAACTGTTATTGGACGCTGGAATGTGGACAGGCTTTATTGGAGAACTTCTAAAAAACTCTCTCTTCGTTTTTGTTTACCTTTCTGGTTACATTTTTTCTATACCCAAGAAAATAAAACTTCTGCATCCATTCGTAGTGTAACAATATTACTTGCTCATGTTTAATTTAATTTATTAATTATTATTTAGAATCTTTATACAAACAAAGAAACCATTTTTTTATACCCGATGTACGCTTCCTTTTAAGCTATTGCATAGCTTTTATCGCGGGCTTTGAGCGCGGCGACCGAATCAAGAAATTCCGTAACAAAAATAAAACCTAACACCCCCCACTCCGCCTACCATGTAATGACGGTTCCCATGACAACGTGATGTTGTCATGGGAAACGTGATGTTGTCATGGGAACGTAATTTTTGTTTTATGTCATCACGTCATCATCCCAAGTGTAGCGTTGACAAATAGGAAATATAGAGATTACAAATGCTATGCAATAGCTTTACCGCGGGAATCCCCGAGTGCCACCCATTTTTTTTTAAATCTACTAATACGTTTTATATATATTTTAGTGTTAGATTGTATATTGGATTTAAGATTTGTCAAATATACCTAAATACATTTATTTTATATTTTATTAATAGGGTATTCTCTACATGACATTCCATGGAACTCTTGAAATGTATCCTATCGAACCTTCTATAAAATCAAACAAAATCTAAAAACAACCTAAACGACTCAACTTCAATCCTCCATTGACATCGGCAAATACATGGCATGTCCAGTATTGAGGACGAGATTGTCCAGGGCAGGGTTTACGTAAAGTGCTGACCGTGCCACCGGGCTGTATGATCCGTTCAGACATTTAGAGACACGAGTGGATTGTCCAGATTCACGAGAGATTGAGGGACGCACGCATCGGGTGGACACTGGTGAAGTGGAGTTGGGTACATTTTTGTAGGCTTTTTGAAAAATGATTATCATACATTTTATAGTATAATGAAACTGTGTGACCTATGCTGCGCTACAGTTGACGTGCCGTCTCACAGTCTGAAGGATCCGCACGAGAACCAAATAAAAGGCCCGAAGATAAGTAAGATCGTCGAAGCTCTGGAATCCGACGATCCCTCTAGGGGGAGGGTATGAGCAAAAAAAGGGTGTGTGCTCGCCAAAGGTGTGCTGTACAGATATTGCCCTGAGAATGAGGAGCTCGAAGACGCCAGTCTAGTGGTCCCAGAACAGGAACGCGCCAAAGTATTAAGTATTGACTTATTCTGGAAACTCGGAGTAATAATTCATTTACCATATTAGGAAGTCTTTAAATAGTCTCTGGACTCAGCTGGGTTGAAGCAAGGAAAACCTGCTCAGGTGGAGATTCATGGATGACTCCACCCTTTTTTTTGTGTTGGAATTTATTGCCAGGTAACCCTTTCGGACAAACCCGCAACCCTATCAAGCATTGGCCCCAGCAGACCCCTTCATGACCATGACTCCACCCTGAAGTGTAAATGTGGTGTTGTCCCACAAACAATGGGCACTTAATATGGTGTCCAGCGTGTCCTGTTGCCTGCACTATACAGGAGCTGATGGACGCTACTGAAGATGCCAAACTCGTAGCCAGATTCTGAGCTGACTCTATATAAATTGCCATCGACACACTAAGAATGAGAAGATTAGGAAGTCACATCATGTAGTATTTTAATAACCTTCTTAATCCAATAACCAAAAGCTGGTCGAAAAAAGATTACTTCCTTGTCGACATCACATAAGACTCAATCTACAAGAAAAAATTAAGGGCCTTTGCACACACACGGCGTTTATTTCACGCGCCGTCTTCGACACGCACATTCACGCTGCAAATGCATAATGGTGCTGAATTTTCAATATATTCTAATTTTATTTTATTTGATTTGAATGACATGTGCATATACTTTAATTTTATTTGATTCGAATGTTTGAGTACCTATTATTTAAAATACAATATATTTAGTACCCTATTCCACTTAACTATTCATAAAGAGTCATAAAAAAACCCTGTAAGAAATCGATGGCGTGTTGCTACGCCGAGCGCCAGACGCGCATCTGGCGCTAGGTGTGGCAACACGCCGTGTTCGGGTTCGCGACAAGTCAATCGTCATCCTGAGGATGCTTCGTTGAGAGGTGAAACACGTGTCGATTTCTTACATGGTTTTTTATGACTCTTTAGGAATCATTATCATCATCAGCCTATAATGTTCCCACTGCTGGAACACAGGCCTCCTCTCTGTGAGAGGGAGTGGGCCGTAATCCACCACGTGGGCCCAGTGCGGGTTGGTAGATGTCACATGTCTTCGAATTTGCGGTTCTAGGACATGCCGGTTTCCTCACGATGTTTTCCTTCACCGTTTTGAGAGCAGTGGTGATGAAATAATTTACACAATGTAAAGCGTCTGTCTGGGTTCGAACCTATGACCTACAACTCGTAAGTCGCGGCCGTTACCACTGGGCCACCACAGCTCTTTAGGAATAGCTAAGTGGAACAGGTTACTAAATATATCCACGTCTATTGTATTTTATAATGAATTTCCGCAAGGTCACGCCTGAATCAATTAACTACCTTTTATTTTATTGTATGTGTGTGAGTTTTAAATCAATTTTGTGTTTTAATTTAATTTAGTGAACTTAGTTTGAAAATAAATGAATTATTATAGTAAGGATAGGGGTTACCCCCTTTATTGCCCTTGGGAGTAATATTGACCAAACTTTCAAAGTAAACTCCTAAATTGATCACAAGTTCTCAGTTTACATCTGCGAACCTAAGGTGTATCGGTTTAAGGCAAATTGTATTGAAGTCTGTGCGAGTCTAGTTTCGAGACTTGCTACGTCACGTTTACATACACCTATCAGTTCTAGGACATGTGCAGGTATTCGTACGATGTATTTGAAGACATTATTTTAAAGACCACCTTAGTCAAATTAGTTAATTTTACAGTAGAGTAAAAAAAACTTTGGTGGCGTAACTAACTCATATCATGAAATTTTTGACAAAGGTGGTTTTTGAAATAAATTTAAGTCTTCATTTTTGTTGTGAAGACTCCATGATTAAATATTAAAGTATTCTAATTTTAATTTACAAAATGGGGCATCTCCTTTATTAGAACAAATATTTTTTACCATGATCATACTTAATTTTTTCGTATTATAATTACAATTTTAGTTGGTTATTTAATACTAGTTTCTGCCCGCGACTTCGTCCGCGTGGAATTTATTGTTTTAACATAAAATATATTGTATGACACTCGACAATACTGTAGTTTCCAATTAGGGAAAGAATTTTCGGAATCAGATCAGCTGTTCCGAAGATTATCCCCTACATACAAACACTTACAAACAAATTTTACCTGTTTATAATTTTCATATAGATCATTTTTAAATAATAGTCGTAGTCTATGACTTTTATTTAATCCTACAAAATAATAGTATAAATGTGAAAGTTTGTATGTTCGGATGTTTGTTACTCAATCACGCAAAAACGGCTGAACGGATTTGTATGAAATTTGGCACACCGATAGTTTATAACTTGGATTAACATAAAATGCACTTATTATCACTCGCCACCTATGACACGGGACTTAAACATAACTGGCGAAATGTGGGTGTACCTGCTACAGGTACACCTCTGCCCAACCCTTCGGGTAAACAAGGCGTGATGTTATGTATACATATTATCCTAGTAGTACGTTTCCGTGGGATGATTTCCGACATCCACGCGGGAGAAGCCGTGGGCGAAAACTAGTAATTATTGACCTATTAATCGATTTCTATTAAAAGGCAAATCTATTATGTATTGATAGCGTTTCTATTATGTATGTGGGCTTCATAATAACCGCTGCCTTTATCATCACTTTACACACTTCACAGTCTGCAATAAAGATTTACTAGATATAAAATCTACTCCTTTAGAATCAGTTAACTATATTAATTAATATTTCGCGAACATTGGTCCAGCCAAATTTAAACTAAGATCAAAATGACCTCTGTTTACTGCTAGTAGGTACAATAAAAATTTCGCCGGCCATCGCTTTTACATCCCCTAGAGAATCGAAAACTTTGACCAACCCCGTCAATAGCTCATACATATCTAATAAACCATCCACCAATGATTGCAGGTAACAAGGTCCCAAACTGCCAATCGACTGATTGAAATATAAAGGCGCATACACAATATCACTAAACACAGCGGTCCCGGGGGAAATCACGGGACGACGACAAATCTTTCCTGCGATCGCATAAAAATACCGTAGGACTGATAATAAATTCAGTTTATTGCGACCACAGGCTCGCTTCTGTGTGTACCTACGCATTTTTTTCGAACAAATAATGTGCACCCAGCTTTAGGTTACAGATGGGTGTGGATTAATTGTCTTGTCTCTCGTTGTTTTTTACTTCGGTATCGTTATTTATAGTCGTTTTTGTTGAATTTTAATCAGTGTTAACATTTTATTGGAATTGTTTTTTGCTAATTTTGCTGTTGTACACCAACCCAATCTCTGTGTAAATTCTGCTTAAAAATGTTCCTTATTAGTGAGTCAGTAGATATCTCGCTCTGAGTGCAGTAGTGGCCCAGTGGTAACGGCCGCGACTTACGAGTTGTAGGTCGTAGGTTCGAGCCCAGGCAGGCACTTTACTTTGTGTAAATTATTTCATCACCACTGCTCTCAAAACGGTGAAGGAAAACATCGAGAGGAAACCGGCATGTCCTAGAACCGAAAATTCGAAGACATGTGACATCTACCAACCCGCACTGGGCCCGTGTGGTGGATTACGGCCCACTCCCTCTCACAGAGAGGAGGCCTGTGTCCCAGCAGTGGGAACATTTATAGGCTGATGATGATGATAATGAGATATCTCGTACAATAATGTCGGTTGTCGCTGAAAACCAGCACTGGGGCTCTGTCTCGCATTGGGTCGCAGCATTATGCTGAGCGATGGCCGTTTTGCGTGGATGTGACGCATATTTTCTCCCAACTTGTTCTTTTTTTGTTTTGTGTTCTTTCTTTGCGTCATGCTTTCCGCAAATAAATGTATTTTCTTTATTTCTAATGTAGGTACTGGGTACAGCGTTATTTGATTTTTCCATCAGAAATTTTTCAGTAGCATTCCGGAGTCTACATTTGTGTCCGATTGATGGCAATAGGCTTGCCTCTTATTGCCTTTTTTTTTTGGTTGGGAAATTATCAAATAACTTCTCCCGCTCTGGGTGGAGCGGGAGGGCGTGTCAGACTCTTACTGACTATAACCTACCCGTGTTCCTTCAGTTGCCATGTTGCCGGGGGCAACGATTTATCAGAAATATTTTTCAGTAGCATTCCGGAGTCTACATTTGTGTCCGATTGATGGCAATAGGCTTGCCTCCTATTACCTAGGACTTAAACATAACTGGCAAAATTTGGGTGTGCTATAGGTACACCTCTGCCTAACCCTTCGAAGATTATAGGCGTGATGTTATGTAATTTAGGTAATATATCTACCTACAGAGGAATACATTCAAAGACCTTACTTGATAGTACCAACGCTGCTAGCTGACATGTAGCAAATAATTTAATTTAATGTTTTGTCTTGCTTAATGTAAATTATTTTGCATAAGTACCTACTATTGTATAGAAAAAATACAATAGACGTGAATATATTTAGTAACCTGTTACGCTAAGCTACTCCTAAAGAGCCATAAAAAACCCTGAAAGAAATCGACACGTGTTTCACCTCTCAACGAGGCATCCATGTAGAGCTCGCTCTGCGTCCAGCAACACGCCGTGTTCGGGTTCGCGACAAGTCAATCGTCATATTGAGGATACCTCGTTGAGAGGTGAAACACGTGTCGATTTCTTTCAGGGTTTTTTATGGCTCTTTAGGAATAGCTAAGCGGAACAGGTTACTAAATATATCCACGTCTATTGTGTTTTATAATGGATTTCCGCAAGGTCACGCCTGAATCAATTGACTATTGTGTAGAATAATATTTTTCTAACTGAACAGACAGCTGTGCTGCTGAGGAGTCTGTTGCGCCACTTCTTCTTCCCAGCTACAGCACTAGGAAGTGGTGAAGGGTGGGCGTTTTTGGGGGACTGTCTTACGTAATTTTGACGTTCGAAAAGTGCTGATTCTCAGCCTAGTTTGATTAAATAACTTTTGAATATGAATTTGCTGAGGCTATCCTGGTATTTATTAGGAGCTCGTGGCTAAATGCTAACAGCCGCTCGGGTCGAAAGCTACGCTTGCCAGGGTTGGTCCGTGGATGGGTGACCATTTCTACATACCGAGACTCCTCCGTGCCTCGGAAAGCACGTTAAGCCGTTGGTCCCGGCTGTCATTCGTGGATCTTTGACAGTCGCTACGGGTCGTCAGAAGCCCGAAAGTCTGACAACTAGTCTTACCAAGGGGTATCGTATTACCCAGTTACTGAGTTGTAGAGGTCAGATAGGCAGTCGCTCCAAGTAAAATACTGGTATTCAGCTGCATCCGGTTAGACTGAAAGTCGACCCCAATATAGTTGGGAAAATACTAGGCAGATTTATCCTGGTATTTATTGAATATATCAGGACATTTAAATATCGTTGTCGGCAAATGTAAGGTAGGACGTCCTCAGGCTAGGTAGAGCGACGATCTTCGCAGGGTGGCTGGTAGCAGCTGGATAAAAGTTGCCGAGAATGGAACTGAATAGCGTGCAATTGGAGAGGCCTATGTCCAGCAGTGGACTGCTGTAAGCTGATGATACAGTATCGTTGTAGGTAGGTACTTGAGGAGGCCAGTTCAATAACCGTCAAAAAATTAATTTTGTATAAAACAAAAAGAAAGTGCCTAACAACAACCACCTTTTACGTTCTAAAAATATTATTTTAACAAAAAATATTCCGTTACCGGTTTTTATAAAATATCTTCTTTTTTTTGTAAAAACGATGTTTTATAAAAACCGATACCGAATATTTTGAAGGGTAAAATAACAACTTTCCTAATGAAGATAATCATAATTAAAAATTAAAGCGTCCTCATTTTGTTTATCCTCCTTAATAATATTATTATTAATATAAAAGCTCCAAATTGCTCCTTATTAAGAGTTATTCTTATTACCGACATAAGGAGCGCTTAGCAACGATAAGGATTAATCATGTTTATTTTATAAGTTACGATTATTGGTACGGTACTAAGCAGGTTTCTTGTTGCTCCCTTGTGAGTAAGAAATAAAGTCTTGGTAAGACATTTTGTTTTGAAATAAGAATGAATATCTAATACAAAGTCTAAAGCCGGGGTCTGCGCGTGGTTTTACAAAAAAACATCGCAACAAAGAGGCCATTTGTGTATGCAAACACGATATTTTGTATGAAAGCAAATGTTTATGTGTTTAGGAGCATGAGGAACAGGGTGTAAAGTTCACTCATCCACCATAGAAAAGGGAGGATCCTCCGACCAGACGGGTGTTGTGTCTGGCGGGCAACTGCCCATCGGTTTGAATTCGGAATCTTG
The DNA here is from genome assembly GCA_963680765.1 of Agrochola lychnidis. Lineage (NCBI taxonomy): Eukaryota > Metazoa > Arthropoda > Insecta > Lepidoptera > Noctuidae > Agrochola > Agrochola lychnidis. Next base: position 6,441,473 of record OY796864.1, read on the forward strand.
TATATATGTTGATTGCTCGGTAAACTCTAATTGCGCGATGCAGGATTTGTGTGACGTCATATCTTTGATGCGTAGTTTGTATGTGGCGGTGTAACCGCTACATGTGTAAGGTTTTTTGTGTAATGTTTCGAAAAAACAAGCGCAGGAGACCCGGCTTTATACAGGCTGCAGAAAGCAGTGGTGACGGCCGGCATAGAAATACAATTAAATACGGGACTCCCTATTTGTTGGTCGTAGATTCGAACCCTGACAAGCGCTTTACTTTGTGTAAGTTATTTCATCACCACAGCTCTCAAAACGGTGAATGAAAACATCGTGAGGAAACAAGCATGTCCTAAAACCAAAAATTCGAAGACATGTGACATCTACCAACCCGCATTCTCGCGTGGTGAATTACGGTCCACTTCCTCTCACAAACAGGAGGCTTGAGTCCCAGCAGTGGAAACATTATAGGCTGATTATTATGTTAATACAGGCTGACTTTGAATTCATTGGCAATCTTGCCAGAGGTGATAGTCACTTTTTCTGTGGGACCAACTCCGAAAAAGCGAAAAGAAAAGCATTTTTTACATAGGTACCTTCGTGGAAGGCCATAACTAACCACCGTAAAGACTATTCTTGCTTGCAGCACTCGGCTGCTATAGAACCGGGGCGGTAACAAATGTGGTCATCGTGTGCACGGGATTTTGTTTTCAAAGTGGTTAGTTATGGGCTTCCGCGATGGTACATTAAAATTGGGTAAATATTTTATTTTATTTTGTAAGTATGTAGGATATCGGAATCACTTTTAATTACTCTAAGTACCTTGTTTTCAATTTACTATTTATTTATATAACAATTGCTTGCTGCACTTCCAGTAAACAAATGGCAAAACGCCCAGCAAGCCAACAACAATATTTAGCTAAAAAAAAACTTCATGTAAACATTTATCATAGATTTACTGCTATACACAAATATGTCAACATAGCCGCCTGACCAATCAGGTCGTTCAGCAGATTGATCGCCTGGGTTGTGGGACCATATCGAGGAATATGGGTAACTACGCACTGGTGGAGCTGCGAACAGGCACCGCGAGACACAGGCGCGCGACCGCTGCAGCCGGTCTGGAGTAAACAATGAACAGCGAGCTAGGTAGTCGAGTAGTACTATATAACTAATGAGGCAGTAATTTGTATATTACGGAGGAGGGTAGGTGTCTCTTTCGTAATTATCAGCCATATTTTAGATCACATTATCAATTTACCATCAAATTAATCACACTAGCAATTAACACTGTAGGTACACGACACAACTATACGGAACGCACGACATTTTCTAAACGTGTTCACAGGTCGACAGCCACATCTCTCGCGTCCGGCCCAGATTCGAACCATGCTACGGAGCGAGAGGAAATGGGAGGCCGTCACCTCCTTCTGCGAAGCAGTAATGCTCGCGAAGAAGGAGGCGGAACGCGTGAGGGAGAGGCAAATTTCGCACCTTCGCGCCCCTAACCGCCGCAGGAGGAGACGCCCTGGGCGTCGGGAATCACAGGCAGATTTCCGGCCACCGTAGGCGCGGGCTTGCGGACGGTGAGCAATAGGTAGCTCGCCGTCCGATAAGGACCAAGCCCGGGTCGACGGCGCGTTGTGTTCCACGCGTGCCTCAAAGAGATGTCAGCAAAATTGACGGCGTCCGCTAGGGCCAATGCCTGCCGGGGCTGCGAATACGGGCCGATAGGGAAATCGTGGCTCCCCGGCAACATGGCAACTGAAGGAACACGGGTGGGTTTTAGTCAAATTCAAATTCAAGTAAAAGAAAAGAAAGAAAGAAAATTCGTTTATTTGCGGTAAACATGACGCAAAGAAAGATAAAAAACACGTAAAAACACATGTACATTATAAATAAAAACATATCTTAAAGGATCATATACTAACAGAAATTCGACAAGACATCTTTGTCTGAACTAGGTAAATAAATATCTGTATCTCAGACAACAGCACTCATTCCGAAAATATACATTTAAAAGCTTACAAGTTCAAATTTATTATAGTTATAGACATATTTCGTTATTTTTAGAACAACTAGGTAGTAGCAAATAAAATAAGTAAAAATTAAGTAAAGTGGAGTGGGGTGTGGAGTAGACCTCCTTTTGTGTCGAATGTAGATGAGTGAGTGTGTGTACTCTACATACTCACCTACATACATACTCACCCTCCGGTGAGTATGAGAACTTAGTGTGGAACAATTAATAGGTTTTCAGTTTCAGATGTTTTCATAAAGATAATATAAAGGCGTCTGCACACAGGCTTGAAGCGACGGTGCTACGCGATTCTGTTTGAACAATATCCATGAAGTTCTATTAGAAATTGTTCTACTAGAGTCGCGTCGCGCCTGTGTCTGTGAGAGCTTTAATACTTCATTTTCTTGCTATAACTCCCCGCAATGTACCTGCTACAAATCTCAGTACCACTTTAAGGTGTTTCGAATCTTCAACTAATGAATATTCATCGAAAAGTATTCAAGAAGAGATTGCCTGAATTACATTTTGTATTTTAGGTACAATTAGCTAATTTCATTAGGATTTAGGGATTTCAGGCACAAAAAATTAGGAAGAAGCAGCCGTAAATCAATCCTTAGCGACTGAATATTTTGTTAAGGATGTTCAAATTCTTGAATACAAAACAAGGAGATTTTAAAGAGAGGATTTGCTTTAAGAAATTACTTAATAGAGATATTTATTACAGTACTTAGTGCTAAGCACACCATCGTGGATTCACACATTGACATCACTCTAAGGCTGCCTGTCTACTGGAGCGGAATGAAGCAGTGGAGCGGAGAAATGTGCCAATATTAACCAATAGGAGCGGAGCTCTGAAGCGGAGTTTAGATTCTATTGGTGTAACGTGCCAACCCGGCTCCTCAGCGAGTCGCAGCTTGTGTGCCATGCGCAGATGACTTGCATGCGTGTTGTTGATCTGTCAGAATGGCAGCGGCTTGTTTTTAAATGACGTAAGATTTTTCCTCGTGTATTTATTTCACAAATTAAAGTGTTTTGTATAATAAGTGATGATAGTATTATTGAGGACAAAACAAAAAAAATGATTGATTGATTGATTAATTAATTGATTAATTGACAATCTCTTTACATTGGTTAATATTGGCACATTTCTCCGCTCCGCTGCCCCGCTCCGCTCCAGTGGATAGGCAGCCTAAGTCTGAAATAAGGATGCGTTTCCACTGAGGACAAGACGAGAAAAGCGGAGACGTGTACGAATCGACCAATCACATTGGTTGAAATCCACATCAAGTCTCTAGTCTCGCCTGTTATTGGTCGATTCTTGAATATCACCGCTAAGTTCCCCTCGTCTCCGTTTCTAAGGAAACGCACCCTACATGCGTTGTTGTTACAAAAATATGTTAAGATCAGGCACTGCAAAGACAATTTCCGTGCAAACTCCGCCCCCATGCACCCCACCACTCCACTATGTACTAAACTCTAACACGTCAGTAATAAAGTAGAATATCGCGTGCGCTCTTTGGTCGTGTTCGAGCACGGAACTAAAATGTCGTAGGTCTCAATTCTTATTTCGTTTATAACTAAGGTAATAATTAATCCCATCAAAAACATAAATGTGAAAATGGGAGCCAAATTCCATAAATATGGTTGTCGACTTCGCCGACAAAAGAATTGAAATCTAAATGGGTGCCAAGTTCTGTAGATAATCCTGAAATTTATTTATAAGAACATGCAACTTTCTAAAATAAAATTAAAACACAAATTCTTGTTTTTTCTGCTATAACAATGTTTGCTATTTAAAAATATAACTTCTTAAATTTGAACAGTCGAATTATTTACACAAAGCACTTAGGATAAATTGAAGCTCAAGATTTGACTTGGCTAGTTTTTACCAGCAAGCTGAAATTTTAGAGAAAGAAGATATTTTGACCTTACAGTTACAATAAGAAACAGTAACTTGCGCATAACATAAAGAACAAATATATAAATACGCCTAGGTAGACAGTCAAAGCTGTAAACAGTTACAATAAGAAACAGTAACTTGCGCATAACATAAAGAACAAAAATATGAATATTTTACTTTATTTATTTGGCTCACCAACAATTAAGTACACCGATACAAAGATATGAGATACATGCAATAAACTTATAGACTAGTGTACAAATTTCTTACAGGTAAGCACATCATGAATTACTTATTTGACGTTGAGTGCCTACTTAAAATTAAATAATAATAATTAAATATGCCTAGGTAGACAGTCAAAGCTGTAAACTCGATAAAAAAATAGCGTCCAACTGTTAGCCGCTTAATGCACGCACACTAAAAAAGTAAAATTACAGCACAATGACGTGGCGCGAGTGTAAGACGTAGCTGTAATGCACACCAGCATAAAAAAGTTACCCTGTTTGTTTTAGTTCTTTTGCACCGCGACACTGTAGACAAATATAAAGATGATAAATTGATTAGCCAAATATAAGATAACTTGTATGTAAAAACTAGCCAAGTCAAATCTTGAGCTTCAATTTATCCTAAGTGCTTTGTGTAAATAATTCGACTGTTCAAATTTAAGAAGTTATATTTTTAAATAGCAAACATTGTTATAGCAGAAAAAACAAGAATTTGTGTTTTAATTTTATTTTAGAAAGTTGCATGTTCTTATAAATAAATTTCAGGATTATCTACAGAACTTGGCACCCATTTAGATTTCAATTCTTTTGTCGGCGAAGTCGACAACCATATTTATGGAATTTGGCTCCCATTTTCACATTTATGTTTTTGATGGGATATCATTACTTTTTGTAAAGAAATTATTATTATTCGTCAATCAAACGTGATCTATTAAATTCTTTTTGTAAATATGCGTAGCAATATTGTGTAAGAATGTAGGTATTTCTTTCGTAACAATTGTTACAATTTTCGGCAATGATGTCAGATCGCTGAGCCGGCGCGGCAAGTATTATTATTAAAAAAAACGTATGCAGTCGGGGAGCCTCATGTCGTATGGCATTTTACTGTGGGGTCGGGCTGCTGACATTGAATCCATCTTTATTTTGCAAAAGAGAGCTATCAGAGCCATTTATAATCTACGTCGCCGCGAATCTCTCACGAAACTTTTTAAAAGGATTAATATTATGACGGTACCTTGCCAATTCATTTATGAAAATATTATGTATGTAAGGAAAATCCACATCTCTTTAATAAAATAAGTGATAGACATAATTTTAATACTAGAAATAAAGATAAACTAGATCAACCATTTTTTAGATTATCTTAAGTACATACATCTTTTATGGGGTACTGTGTTAAATGTTACAACAAAATACCTTGTGACATTTTGCAATTAAATGAAAGAAAATTTAAAACTCATATTAAAAATACACTTTGTAAACAAGCATATTACAAATTAGAGGATTATATCCAAGATAAGAGTGCTTGGAAACATGCTGGTCCTGCTCCATAGGACAATTTAGAATCAAGACAAAATCAAAATGTTTGCTAATTTAATTGTAAAATTTATTACTTTGTGTTTTATGACATTGATTTTACATTCTGTGATTACTTCCTCACACACTGACTTATTAATTGTAAAATTTTAGGAAAATCGTCTACTTTTACAATGTTTGTAAATATGTGAGCACCATGTATCTATCACATATTAAATTATCTGTCGTTGTTTCATTTTTAATTCTTTTTACCTATTGTGGTATAGTAATTTTATTCTAGGTGCACCGTCTTCACATATAATTATTATTTAACAAATGTACGTACATACAAACAATTGTAAAACATTTTAAAAGAGTAACGGTGGAGTTTCTTGCCCATTCTTCTCCATACGAAAACTACCTTTTGGAAGGGGCGAATAGAATCAATTTTATTATTTTGTAATTTTTGACGTTCAAAAGTGCCATACATGGGCCTATTTGAAATTAATGATTTGACTTTGACCCCGTCAGGAACAAAGTTCCTTCTCACGTATGATTTAATTATTTAATTTTTGCAGCCGCCCCTTTTTTTTTTAAGTATCTTCTCCCGCTCTGGGCGGAGCGGGAGGGCGTATCAGACTCTTACTGACTAAAACCCACCCGTGTTCCTTCGGTTGCCCTGTTGCCGGGGGCCACGATGTCCCTATCGGTTTTCTGCGAACCCCCGGCAGGCATTGGCCCTAGCGGATCCCGTCATTTCTGCTGACATCTCTTTGAGGCGCGCGTGGAACACAACGCGCCGTCGACCCGGGCTTGGTCCTTATCGGACGGCGAGCTACCCATTGCTCACCGTTCGCAAGCCCGCGCCTACGGTGGCCGGAAATCGGCTCGCGATTCCCGCCCCGGGCGTCTCCTCCTGCAGCGGTTAGGGGCGTGAGGGCGCGAACTTTGCCTCTACCTCACGCGTTCCGCCTCCTCCTTCGCGAGCATTACCGCTTCGCAGAAGGAGGTGACGGCCTGCCATTTCCTCTCGCTCCGTACCATGGCCTGAACCAGGGCCGGACGCGAGAGATCACCGCCGCCGTTGCAGCCGCCCCTTGGATTTACATTTTGACCTCACTATGGACTTAACTATTCGTAAGTTTATATTAAAAATTAAACGACAATAGTCCCTAAAACAATAGTCATACGATCTATCAATTCAAAAACGTCTCAAGCATAGTACCAACCTACCAACTACCTTGAACATACCGACCTGAGGTTTGTAACAACGTTTTTCGAGATCAGAGAATGAATTAAATGAATTCACTGCCGCCTAACATTAGGGACCAAGATTTTGACACGTGACACATCAGTTGACTCGACGGGGTGTTTTGAATTCAGTCATGAAATTCAGGAATTTACATCAACTTTTGGCATTCGAATCAAAAATGTATAGTTAGCTGTCAAATTATAAGACGCTGGAGATCAGCGCCATCTGAAGTGAGCAAGTGGCAGTTTTTAACCCCATTTGAAAATTTGTCGTCATGACTGTCATTTTCATAGTTTTCGGGAGATAGTGCTGATATCGAATTAGATGGACATTCTGGATTTTAAGATGGCGGCTATTCCAAATAATAATAATATTGTAGATCAATTTTTATAGACATCAATTTCATGCCAATTGTAAACTTGATAATCAAAATCCGTAAAAAAACGGACCTCTTAATTTCGTCAAGTTCGTCTGTCCGTGCGTCCGGATGTCATACAGTCATTTAACATGGAGACTATTTACACTCTATCGATGAAAATTTTGAAAAAGGTGTATTTTTTGCACCGTTAAACAATGGTGTAGTGAAATTACGATAAACATAATAGTGGGGGTGGCATTCTCCATACTTACATATAACCGAGAGATGAAAAAAATCTATGCATATAAAGCGTATATTGTTGGATCTCATAATTAAAATGTTAAGATGTTTCTAAGTGACTTTGCTTTTGAAGTCAACAATTTTTGAGATACAGTTTATTTTCGGTTACAACCGCAGAATTAACTTTGTTTGTTATAGTTTTTTCGAGAAATACAAACTTATTTTTGCAGTCGATAAAATTGATACTATGCAATGTTTATGCGTAAATATTCATCCCAATTACGGAACCCTTCACTGTGCGTAGTCCGACATACACTTGGGCAGTTTTTTTTTAAATTTCGTTTTGAAACTACCTCAAAAATAAACAATTTTTATTACTCGAGTAAGATTATCCTATTAAAAACAAATACTATCAAACTCATACAACTAAAAAAAAATGATTGTTGGTTTTATGAAACCACGGTAAAAGTGAAACTTTACACGGTCAGCTGCTGCGAACTATAGGCGCCGCCATATCGGCCTTGGCTGCTCTGACGATCGCCTTTCACTTTATCCCTACTCCGCAGCCGACCGACACGCGACATGCAACACACAGACGAAAAAGTTTGAGACGATGTAATAAAAGTTTCAATTTAAAAATATAGACGTCATTTAAAAGTGTTTGCGGAATACCTACCTAATTTATATAATTAATTTAACATCATTCACAAACAAAATTTTCTTAAGCCTACCTAAAAAATGTATACTAGGCATTCTATATCAGAAAGTATCAAAAATAAAATCCACAGTAAATAATTGTCCAATAAATTAAAAATAATTTTGAACAACGTTCCGAATTTAAATTCAAATAAATAGAAACAATTCGGCGCGAAATTCAATAAATGAGGTAAGTATCCATCCTCGTTCTATGTGTTGACTCGTTTTATATTGAATGTCCTAAAAACGATTAAACACTAGAAAAGTATAAATAATTATTTTAAACAATGTTTATTGTATTTAATGCTTAAAACAATTTTATTTTAATTTTCAAGTATAGATTTCAGACATTTGACATAATTATAAATTAATCGAGACAATCAAAATTGAAAAAAAAAAAAACGTTTGGCATAATCGTTTTCGCACATCATTACAATAAAAAAAAAAACAATGATCGACAATTTTAACACAAATTGAGTAGTAGTAATGAATATTACGTGTTATTGAACATGTGTTCGTATAATAAGTAAAGATCTGGGCATTTTCTAGTTACTTATAATATTTTTAATCACATTTGACATCAGATATGTGTATGTGTGTTAATTGTGAAAAGTTAAAATGTAAACACGCACGATTGGCGCGAATCTTCGACTTTTGATATCAAAAACTTCATTACTACTACTTATTTAACTTGAAAAATGGATGAATTCGTCAAATAATTAAATGTTGTAATAGTCGCTGTCCTTATGGTGGAGTTTGGATGTTCGCAATCCCCAATTTTTATGTTTTTTAGCCTCGACCTCGACTGTCATCAAAATGGCGATTATCGCATTTACAGACTTGAATTTTATAAAGGTAAATTAATAATCTTGCGCGCTAAATATGAAAGATTTAACGGCATAAACATTATTTTAGCCAACTCTCTTAATTAAAGATGAATAATCTCATTGGCAGCAGCATTTTTAGTGCTTCTATAGGAAGGTTTACTTTAACAAATAACACAACAATACCTAAATACTAAAAACATTTTATTTCTCATAGAATTTAAAACGGCTTCAGCTTCATTCTCATAAAAAAGCAGCGTAGGTACGGTAGATGGTAGATGTACGCTTTCCCACAAAACAGTGATAAGCAATGATGATCTCTTAAACAATTTGTCCTATTTTGCTCACTTATCAATAATTATGTACACTAAGTCCTGCTGCTCACATGTCACGATTTGATTCTGGCCCTAACCAGATTATTGTTTTGATCTATTATGGGTAAATCTTTTACACTCTAGGGTGGCTCTGTTTTTATCTTCACTTGCTTGCCTATAAACATCTCTGGTAGCAGCCTCTCTCAGTAAGCATGACAAACTTTATCCAAATGTATACCTAACCTAGAAAGTAAGAAAATACTCTTATTGTTGTTTATTTACTTTTGTATAATAATTATATCACTCATAGTAATTCTGCCATTTTAAAAACACTAACCTGATGACTTCTGTGACTTGCAGTTGACATGCCACATACATAACATAATATGCTTAGAGTTTGCTGAGCAAGTAATACTTGGGATAGAGTTGTAGATAATATAATCAATAATGTCAAGTCTTGCAATAACACATGTCATCGTCATACCTGAAAAAGGTAAAAAATTCAGTGTATTTACTTATGCTATATAATTACATCATACTATAGACATTTACAGCTGACGACGCGCGACGTACCCCTGACTGAACATAAGCCTTCTACTAATAGGCTGCTAAAATCAATGAGGTTATACAATACGACGGTGTTTATAAATATTTAGAGAACATAATAAACTTACCCAGGGCCATGGAAAGATAAGCAATAGTTCCTCTGGCTTCAATTTAAATTGACAGCATTAAATCGTAACGTAATATAAGTATAAAGTAAATACGGAAAAATAAATTCAAATCAACGTAAAACAAACAGCCAACAATGCCATTGATCTGACAGATTTTTTTTGACAGTTTGACATTATGCATGGTGTCAGTGTTACCAGGTTTAATTATTTTGGTAATCGATTGACGAAATCGATTGGGTGATTATCAGTGATCGGAGTAGGTCGATTGATTTTACGTACTCGCATCATGAATAGTCATAGAAATCATAACATGGATAAGCCTTTTTTCCGGGATTTCATTTTGGTACTTACGGGATTGAATCAAATATTGTTAAAGTAAGGATTTTTAAACTACTACATTGGAAATTTATAGAATGCGATAGATAAATATTTAAAATATATTATATTGTTTTATAGTATATCTATTCTTTTCTTGGAGTCCGATCACCTATATACTATTAAACAGACAGCAAAAGGGTTGAACATTTCTTATTCATATTGATGTATTCTTTATTCTACACATTACAACATTTGAAATTCCTTAAAAAATCTTAATAATTTCAAAATCCCGGAATCCCGGAGGCGTATCCATACTAATATACGTGCCAGTTCATTGACCTCAAATCAATCTACTTACTCTGATCACTGGTAGTTTATAAAATAACATTACTGCCTCGAAACGCTTTTAAGTTGTTGAGTATATTCAGACCATATAATATTTTATTTATTGTAAAATCATAGTTTTACAGTATTTGAGTATAATAAATAGCATTTAAAACATACTCGTGTAGTGGATACTCCACCTACTCCATGTGGGTTAGTATCGATATTTTCAATCGATTACAAATTATTTTATTGGAATAGTCTGTCATCTGGCAACATTCAGGTTAGGATTGAATGGCGGATGTAGTTCTTTAAGTATCAACAAAATAAATATTTATTAGGTTCTCTAATGCTAGAAGAAATAAATTTTGATAAAACGACTTGAAAAAAATACGACATAATTTTTGATAAATAAGCTTTGACACAGTATCATACCATGGGCCTGCTTTCGGGAAATCTCTTTTCAACTTTCTAGGTCACCCGGAAATGGGTTAAATGTTTTTGATGTCTAGTGACAGGGTCGTTGATAAAAATGCCGATTTTTATACGTTAATATCTCAATAACCGTTTGAGTTTTATTTATGAAATTTGGAGTTCTAGTTAATCTAAGGGGTTTTTATAAATAAACCAAATTTCATGAGTCTATGTTACATAGATTTTGAGTTATTAAGGGGTCAAAAGTGGCTCCAAATGGTTCGTGTAATATAACACACTGCAGCCGTGTCTTGCCTAGTACTTGGCTCGACACGCTGCCGCGTGTCTAGATCTAGAGAAAAAATATCTTATTTTATTATCTTATTTTAGACATAAAAGCCGATTAATCTTGTTTTTGTTTCAAATAATCTTTAAAAAAGACATGATTTTCGAATAAAAAATGAATCGAGCAAAAATTTTCCAATTACGTAACTGTCTTATGTATGGAAAGAAAAAAATCCAATAAATCATATACTAAAGTTCTATTTTGATTGTATGCGTGAGTTTTTCAGAATATTAATGCAAATTAACATACAATGGTATAAGCAAATGTTTAAATACTCCTGTATATGTATACTAGCTGACCCCGGCAAACGTTGTTTTGCCAATTATTTGTTTGGGGTGAACAACCCTTATCACTTAGGGGTATGAAAAATAGATAGTAGCCGATTCATAGACCTACTGAATATGCATATAAAATTTGGAAAAAATCAGTAAAGCCGTTTCGGAGGAGTAAGGTAACTAACATTGTGACACGAGAATTTTATATATAAGAAGAAGAAGATATATGTATCTCTTAAATACATTGCAAACTATAGTTTTGTATAATTTAGAAGCATTTTTATTTTTTAAATTACTGTAAATGTGAGTACCATGGAGCCGTTTATTATGTTATTAAGATGTATGTTGACTTGAAAGAGCATGGCAGTTGAGAGAATGTCAAGCTCACTTAAATGTCTCGCTGATGGTGGCGAGTGTGTTGGATCATTCGGTTCCCTACAAAATGGTTGAGCTGGATGGTGCTGATCCACGCGTCATGTTCGTGAACGGGCGCCGTCAGTTGAGACTGGTCATCTCTTATCTGCCAGGGCTTATTTTTAATCTTATATTTTCAATTGCTTTGATTATTTTTTGTACATTGTTCTCACATATAGAAGCAACAAGAATAATGTACCCAGGATTTTGTAATATCTATATTTAAAAGCGTGACCTTGGAGTTTCATGCCCGTTCTTCTCCATAGAGATCTACGTTTTGGAATGGGCAACTAGCTTCAACTTTTTGACTAATTGACCGATTCTTAGACAATTCAAAAGTGCCTGTAAATGGTTTAATTGAAATAAATGCTTTGAGTTTGAGTTTGAGTAAATCTTTCGCAGTGGACGTGATACAGCAGCCTAGTAGTGTAACCGTTGAACTGCCAAGTCATAGGTCTCAAGTTCGAACCCAAGGCACGCACCTTTGACTTTTCGGATTCGTGTACGTATTGTATAATTATCACTTGCTATAAACACAGTGAAGGAAAACATCGTGAGGAAATGAACAAACTGAGAGATATTTCTCACGGCATGTGAAGTCAAGGCAGAGGCCCATGGGCATAAAAACTCTGACACCAGATTAGTTAGTCAAAACATGAAATAGAAAAAAAAAGTTTGTGGACTGACCTGTCGTCAAGCAAGACATCTCTCTTACAACTCTAGAAAGGATAGCTATTATAAAAGCCTACATATCTTTCTCTCTGAATATTTTTTTTTTAAATAAAATATAATAATTTTAATGTTAAAATATAATAATTTAAATATAAAAAATTGAAAATTAATCAATTAATTGGTTTTATTTGTGGGATAAAAGAATATTACATTATAAAATAATAATTTAAATTTATTTCTAAATTCATTGTGAAGTTTTAATAAAATAAAACTTCAAAAATAATAATGACGATTTGGAATTAGTCAAAATGTCCTTTCCGGGTTGTCTTACCTTCGACCATAAACTTAATTTTTTACTGCCACATTTCATTGTTATCAATATGACGATAAAGGAAACTTTATAATTTAAATTCATGCCCACACATAAGGTAATAAATTATTCACATGATATTATCCACATTCCCGTGACCGCTATGCGCCCAATTTTTGGTAGGTATATCAAAAATATTATGTGCACAAAATAACCAGTGGAACATTACATTAATTTTAATCCTCTTAAAAGGAGCAATGGATACGGTTTAAAACTATACAAAATTGGTGAAATGTGTTGGCTTTGTGGTGGAATCCATTGTTATAATATTACTAGATATTATGTTGTAGCAGCTGCGTTGATAGACTGTAGCATGCACATAATGTTTTTGTGTTCAGTTGAATATTGTTATTATTTTTAAATGAAATAGCTTATCATAATCCTTAGTCACCATAGCTATTTGGGTTCACGCCTCTCTTAAATCAGGAATTCAGCAGATCAAATTACTCTTCTTGACCTTGAGTAACTCGAATCCAATTTCGTGCTGCGACACTAAACAGTTAATATTATGAATTCCAAAGACGCGAGGATAGATTGTCAGTAGTTATGAATTCAAGATGGCATAACTAGAAACCAATAAATAAACCCTTTAGAATTTATCAAAATATATCGGTTAAAAACTTTTTACAAAAAATACAACCGTCTTCCAAACTAAAAAGTGAAAAATAACTTTAATTTTGAAAGTCGGTGTCTTTGGATCAGTATTTTAGTTTTTTGAATTAAAGTTATTTTTCACTTTGTAGTGGGTTGGTTTCTAAGTTACAATAGCCTAATATCAACTGCTCATCAAAAATACCCAAGTCGCTATAGATTTGCCCTATAAAATTGGAAGAGTTCCCTCGATTTCTCCAAGATCTCATCATCAGATCGCGACCAAATAACAATGGGACCAATTTGAAAGTATACCCTTTCAAACAAAAAAGAATTGGTCAAATCGCTCCAGCCGTCTTCGAGTAACCGGGGAACAAACATAAAAAAAAAATCCGACGAACTGAGAACCTCCTTCTTTTTTTGAAATCGATTAAAAAGAACTTTCTTCACAAAAAATCCTTCATCTCCAAATACTGAAACGCAGATGATCACAACAGAAACATTATACTCGGCACACAAACGGAGTCATGATGGCGCAAATTGTCCGTATACATTACACAGTATGAGATACGCGTTACATTGCACGCTATCATCGTTATAAATCAACGTTGGGTAAATTGACGGTCCACCAAGTAAGCTGCTAGTAGTAGTATTTGTATGGTTCTTTCCTCAAAAGACCATTTCAGACACAAATCTACATGGTCCTCAAATGAAATGCTCTGACCAAGATTATTTCCGGGTTTTTTTTTTTAATATACACATTGACATTCATGATTTTTATATATACAATGACATGAATATTTACTTTTGAAGTATTATATTATTTTAATTATTGTGAATGTGAAGACTATATGGGTCCTTCCTTTTTGTTTTGTTTTTAATTTCTTCTCCGTTAGTTCTAATCATGGTCTGACAGTTTGAGTAATTTATGTGGCCTACACAAATGTCCTTTTTTTTGGTATTGTTCGTCGAATCGTTGAGCTCCTTAAATTCTGAGTTGAGCTGCACGATAACTGACAAATACGTGCACTGACTGGACAGGCCCTCTCAATCTGTGTGGCGCTTTCCTCTAAAGACCACTTCAGACACCAATCCACATGGCCTTCACATGATCTGACCAAGAGTATGTCTGGACTTTAAAAGAGACTGTGACCTCTGAGTTTGTTTCGGCCTTTCTTCTCAGAGTAGTCAGATAGGAAACGCCGACCTCATCTAGTTTTTAAAATATGATTGACGTGTAAAAGTGTTTGTACAAACCTACTTACAGAAATAAAATCATTTATCATTATCATTTATCATTAGTATAAACATAATAACCAATGCATTTTCCAAATATTTCAAATACGTCGTCAAAAATATCTTAATAGTTATTTATGCAACTGTTGTATAAATAAGGGGTATTAAAACACGAATGTAGGTGATAATAGTATCACATGTGTGTTTTAATACCTAATTATAACAGTTGCATACAAGACTTTATCTACACCCATGATATGAATCCTCTATAAAAGTTTCTGAAACCATTGGGTGTTTGTAATTCAAGATCAAGAATAAAGAAATTCCCACGAAATTCAGTACAAGTTCACGTATGTATATCGCCTGCAGCAGGACATCACACACACATGCGTACAGCGGGTGCTGCTGTCCCCCGTTTGAACATTGAAACGAGTTGCACAATGAAATTTAGTACAACATTATAACACTCGTTTGGATGATGTAATAGTTACTATAACACTGGCTGTTATAGTGTTGCCAATAAGCTTACTATTTCAGAAACTTTTATAGAGGTTTTAGGTAAAATTCTTCAAAACACCTCTGAATACTTTTTTGAAGTGAAAACTTCTTTAGGCGCGTTGGGCATTTTTGAGACGGGAAAAAACAATTGAACTCGCGACACCGTTACTGACACCTCATTTTTGTAAACGCGATTTTGCTTTTATTTATATTACGTTACGGATCAATGTTCTATGCAAGTATTTGTCTTTCACCAAGGCGATCTTGTTCAAGTTTTCACTTCTTTTTTACCTATTAGTGGCACGCTATTTGTATACATCAACGGTCCACCAAGCGAAATACTCAGCTGCCTCCATTTTAGATTTCTGCCTTCTTTATAACTAACTGAACTCCCACAGCCTATATTAAGGCCGTCACCCTAAGCTGCAAGACTAATAATTTACCATGACTTCTTTAAAAATCGTCCCGAAGCTCGTGGCTAAGTAATAACACCCGCACGGGTCGATTCATCCGGTTAAGCTACGCTTGACGGGGTTGGTCTGTGGATGGGTGATCATCTTTACACACCGAGACTCCTCTGTGCCTCGGAAAGCACGTTAAGCTGTTGATCCCGGCTGTCTTTCGTGGGTCTTTGACAGTCGTTACGGGTCGTCAGAAGCCCGAAAGTCTGACAACCAGTCTTGCCACGGGGTATTACCCAGTTACTGGGTTGTGGAGGTCAGATAGGCAGTCGCTCCATGTAAAATACTGGTATTCAGCTGCATCCGGTTAGACTGGAAGCCGAGACTAGGCAGCTTTTTCTTTAGAAATCGTCCAAATATTCTTCAAAATCATCATCAAAAATACACAAAAAATTCTCCAAATACAAACCAGAGCAGAAACATTATACTCGGCACAAACAGAGTCATAATGGCGCAAAATTGTACGTATACATACACAGTATGAGATACGCGTTACGTTGCACGCTATCTGTATAAATCAACGTTGTGTAAATTGACGGTCCACCAAGCGAAATACGCAGCTGCCTCCGTCGGTTTACGGAGATGAGTGCGGAAGAATGGATGTGGTAGGTTGAATTTTTGAAGTGAAAACTTCTTTAGGCGCGTTTGGCATTTTTGAGATGGAACTAAACAATTGATTTCGCAACACTGTTACGACACCAGCTTTTGACCGTTAAAAAGACATCAACGTGCGCGATACATTAAACCTGCGCAGTAAAATTGTTCAAGTATTCACTTCTGTCGACACTCCCGGAGTGCCACTGTTTTTTTTTTTTGTTTATGACTTTTACTTTGAAGAGTAAGATGAAAGTGCGTTTGAACTGAAACAGATTTCCAGGAATTGCTTTCCTTTCAAAGGCTTCAATAAAACAAAATTCATGAATTGCTTCAAATCATAGAGGTGCAGATGATAAAAAAACTTTTTACAAAAAAGAAAACAACCAACTTCCAAAAAAAACACTACAAAGTGAAAAATTACTTTAATTTCGGAAGTCGGTGTCTTTGGTTTTGAATTTTCGTTTTTTGCCACCGACTTTCGAAATTAAAGTTATTTTTAACTTTGTAGTGTTTTTTTTGGAAGTCGGTTGTTTTTTTTTTTTTGTAAAATCTTTTTATTTTTCTCTTTTTAGTTGTGGTATTTGCCCCACACAAATTCGAATACCACTACTTGCTATGTAAATAACAGTGAGAGGAACTTAACATATCATCCACATACTAAGTGGGAAAAAATACGTATTATTGAAGCTAACTCAAAAACTACCCAAGCAAAGTTAATAAAATTTATATGGGACTACATCTGAAGTATAATCTACCAAACAAAAAAAAATCATCAAAATCAATTAATAATTGGCGGAGTAATCGCGTAACAAACATACGAAAAAAAAACACAGTCGAATTGAGAACCTCCTCACTTTGGAAGTCGGTTAAAAATTAACCAAAAATAATAGGTAATAAGCGGCTTCAGTTTACACAAAACGTATGCCAAGTTTGGCCATACAAGTATTCCCAAAACACCTTCTCCCTTCATCCAAGTCCCTTCGTAACTCCTAACATTATATACTTGTATGTGTTGGGAACAAAATAGCATACGATGTTCGTTGGCACTACATTATTCAAGCAGTAAATTTGATTGTCCAACTCTAAATAGAAACTCACATCACTTAGTTACGTTTCTACAAATGGTACGTCTGAATGTGTTCAAGATTTATTTTCAGTTAAATTCTGATCTCATTCTAAATTCTTATGTTATTTGGGTGAGAGTAAGAAAATGTTAAGGCCTCTAATATGTCTACAAGCAGACGAAATACGATAGATTTTGATTTTTTTGCCTTATGCTTCTTAAAAATTGTCTCACATGCAATTAAAACAGGTTTTTATTTTTATTAATTTATTTATCTTTTGTATAGATTCTTTTCTATTTTGTGAATGTGAGAACGCTGTAGGCTTAGTGGACTGTAGATCTGTTGACCATTTTCTATTTTGTTAAGTACCTGGTACTTATTGAAAGACCTACACTGTCCTCCCATACCTAGTAACACTGTTATTTGAAAGTATTGTAAAAGCCAATTATTTTTAAAAGAGTAACCGTGGAGTTTCTTGCCGGCTCTTCTCCATAGGAAGCGACCAATTGGAACCGTGCACCTAGCTTCTGACGTTTCATATAGTGCCCATGTAGGTTTATGTGAAATAAAATATTTTGCATTTTGATCTTTTTTTTTAAACGAGTGATGGCTAAATTCATTGATATGATTCACCACGACATTACAGACTGAAGCTTCAGTGTAAATTATGTCAATAAGCGAACTATCACTTGTGAGGGTTTATCCGAAAAGTTGGCAACGTCGTAAATAGCTGTCAAATATTTACCCGTTTTGATTAATTTGGCAATATAACTGTATGGAATTAAGAAATGTGGCTAACTAGGGAACTAAAATATTGATTATGAAATGCAATAATTCATATCGTAACACCGAATATTTAGTTTTAGTTGTAAAAAAGTATTTATCTACACCCACGCTATAAATCCTCTATAAAAGTTTCTGAAACAGCCTATGGCCAACATCAAAACAGCCAGTGTCATTGTAACCATAACATCATCCAAACGAGTGTTATAATGTTGTACTAAATTTCATAATACAACTCGTTTCAACGTTTAAGCGGGGGACAGCAGCACCCGCTGCACGTATGTGCGGTGATGTGCTGCTGCAGGCGACATTCATACGTGCAGTTGAACTGAATTTCGTGGGAATTTCTTTAAAACGGTTACAACATCAAATTCAGTGTTATAATTGCAATTCATTATTAATATTCTAGTTCACTAGTTAGCCACATTTCTAATTTCCATACAGTAAAATTGCCAAATTAATCAAAACAGAGAAATATTTGACATCTATTTGCAACCTTGCCAACTTTCAGAATAAACGCTCTTAATACCATTTATGTCTGTTCCATTTACGTCGTCACTTTTAAATAATAAGATCAGAATTAAATAATTAACAATACACATACCACACACACATAACATCACGCCTTGTTTCCCCGAAGGGTTGGGCAGAGGTGTCCTTGTAACAGGTACACCCACATTTCGCCAGTTATGTTTAACAATATTATTTGGAAAAACTGCCTTTTTGGTAAAGTGGTTGCAACCGCTACTGCTGAGCATGAGGTTCTGAGTTCGATTCGTGTTATTGGGTTTTTCTATTTGGAATTTCTCAGTAGCAGCCCGGAGTCTAGATTTTTGCCCGGTTGATGGCAATAGGCTTGCCCCCTATTATATGGAACTTAAACATAACTGGCGAAATGTGAGTGTACCTGCTACAGGGACACCTCTGTCCAACCCTTCAATGAAACAAGGAGTGATGTTATGCTATTAAACTATACGCTTCACTTCAATGATTAGTAAAAGTATAAAACAATTGACAATCGCCGAATAACTTCGTGTCAAGTTTCTGTGAAACGTTTGAATGCAATCATTATTTCCAATTTCAAGTGCCTTCCATTCATTTCCAACAATGTCATTTTAATTGGTGAAGCAGATTTGAAAAACAATTTAAAGTAGTAACTACTACCTATTAAAAGTGTTCAATACAATATTTAAAAAACCCTGTCCAATACGAAAGGGGCACATCGTTATTTTGCATACTATTGTATAGAATCATTTTCTTTTTCTAACTTGAACAGACAGCTGTGCTGCTGGGGAGTTTGTTGCGCCACTTCTTCTTCCCAGCTAAAGGCACTAGGAAGTGGTGAAGGGTGGGCGTTTTTGGGGGACTGTCTTATGTAATTTTGACGTTCGAAAAGTACTGATTCTCAGCCTAGTTTGAATAAATGACTTTTGAATTTTGTACTGCAATAACAATATCAAAAAGTTAAAATTCTCATTTTTAATGCCTACCAAAATTACGCCAAGTCCATTAAAAATTAGAAAATTTTCAACAGGGGTCATAAGTTATGATTTGTAGACAGCCGCTAAATGACGGCCGCCCGCGCCCCATGTTATAACCCGGTAAAATTCCCCATTGAAAAAAATGTGTCAATTTTTTTTTCCTTTTTTCTTGAAAATTACCACATAAATAGACTCACGGATCGGACAGGTTTTTTTTTTATATGTTCGAGAGATAAAAGTTTTGTTAACTTTAAAACCTCAGTCAGTAGTACCTGGGTATAGGTATTATAGTTACAGTCGGGGAAATTAATTGTTAAGCATAAGTGATACCGCACGTCAATTTGCCGTGTCATAGCCATTTCATACGATGATGGTGATGATTTGAATATGAAGACAATAAATGTTGGTATAGTCAATTTGCTTCTAAATTAATTTGCATGATTATACCTTCAGGCCTTTCACAGTAAACTGATTATAAATATTTACAGTATTTCTATTTTCTTAATGTCCCTCGACAAACTTCGTGTTTCGTCAGTCGTCGGATTTCCATTAGTTGCCCTTTGCACTTGGTGCAGACCGGACACTCTCAATCGACTTTGAACAACATAACATAACATCACGCCTGTAATCCCCGAAGGGTTAGGCAGAGGTGTACCTATAGTACACCCACATTTCGCCAGTTATGTTTAAGTCCCATGTAATAGGGGGCGAGCCTATTGCCATCAACCGGGCACAAATCCAAACTCCGGGCTGCTACCGCTGCTGCTATCGACTTTGAACTATATAGAATTACTCTTTTAACTGAATGTAATTTATTTTTAAAATGGGAGAAAAGCTGCTAAAGTCGCAGGCACGATGGATAAGAAAATAGTTTTACAGCTCTATATAATTCACACGGAAATCAAAACAAAACAACAATAAAGTATTTAGTTCTGAATTACATGGAAATTAGCATTCGTTTGTATTCGGAAATGCGATGATTCCCGAGGGACATTAAGAAACTAGAAATACTGTAAATACCAATGTAACAGCTAGAAGAAATAGCAAGTAAAAATTGTTAAACATGTTTCCAGATTTCAATTTCATTTTACGCATCGCTAGTTTCAGTGATTTCCGCCCTCGCTCAGATTTGTAAGGTGCTCGGAAATGATGACTCACGACTTTAGATTTAGCGCACAAATTCTGCTATCGTGCATGCATTATTTGACCTCGAGAGCGTGCAAATCCATGCTAGTCTCAAATTGAAGATAAGGAAATGGCGTTCAACTAATGCTGAGCTGTTTTAATGTTTATTTATTTTTACACTTTATTGTATACGATTATCACCTTCCTGCTTTTATCTCATGTTACTTAGGATCGCAGGAACCCGTTTTTAACCCCCGACATAAAAAGAGGGGTGTTATGAGTTTGACCGCAATGTGTGTATGTCTGTCTGTGGCACCGTAGATCTTAAACGGATGAACCAATTTGAATGCGTAAGTAAGAATGGTTGTCAGACTTTTGTGCTTCTGATGACCTGTAACAACTGTCAAAGATCTACAAATAACAACCGAGACCAGCGGCTTAACGTGCTTTCCGAGGCACGGAGGGGTCTTGATATGAAATGGATGGTCACCCATCCACTGACCGACCTCGGTAAGCGTAGCTTAACCTTCAATCGACCCGTGTGGCCGTAATTATTTAGCCACGAGCCCCTCATACACAGTACGTAGTACATCACTTATCATCATCATAAAATGTTAAGACGCAGATATATGTCAGTGACCTTGAGTGGTTAGCGTGCGTGTTCTATGCTGAGCTCACGCAACGCGTCGTACGTCCAGCCAGTAATAGGACTCGCCCATCAAGGAGCGCTGTCCCAAATTAGACGCATTATTAAATTACTATACATAAAACAAAAGTATTTTAATAAAACACGTACACTAAAAGATCAATAATTAAATTATCTTTAAAATGGTGAAGTTTTCAAAAAAATACGTTTGATAGATTTTGTGTGATTCTCAGTTTTTTATCTCCGTTAGACATAACTTTACAAATTAATTTAATTATGTAATTTAACATAATCTAAAATATTCCTATATTAAGTTATTAAAAAAATTATATAATTTAACATATTTTTTTTTCAGATCATTAACACTACTCGTTTAGACGTGATCTTCAGTATAAGATCAGTAAAAGTCAGTTATCGTCGCCTTAAAGCGGCGAGCGTATATGACCAGATGTATGAACGTAAAAGAAGCAAAAGGAGTAATAAGGATGGTAGCAGGTGCCGTTCTGTAGTTTTTGCCTACCCCCAGAAGAAAATGTATGGGTACACAGCTAAAAAAAAAAACAGTGGCACTCCGGGAGTGCCTACAGAAAAGAAAACGTGAACAGTTAAAAAAATACATCTAAAACCTTTAAAATAAAAATGCTTGCATAGGACATTGATCCGTAACGTAATATAAATAAAGAGCAAAATCGCGTTTACAAAAATGAGGTGTCGGTAACGGTGTCGCGAGTTCAATTGTATTTTCCCATCTTAAAAATGTCCAATGCGCCTACACAAGTTTTCACTTCAATAACTCGCCTTAAATCTGCATAAAAATAAACTCTTCCCCCAATTTGCAACAGCAAACGAACAAAAACAAAAACCTAAAACGGCTTAAACACAGTTTCCCAAAACAGCAAGCGTCAGCGCTAAGAAATGCCAATTTCTACAACCAAAAGTTTGCCTCAATAATCCAGAATGTTCCGTTCACAACTTCACGTAAGCCTCTTACGTCGTTTTTGTGTACGATTTTTTCTCCCGACAAGCTAGAAAATAGTAAGCTAGGAGTTGGAAGTTAATCTTTGGCCCTTAAAATTTCTACTGTGAAGTTTTGACGTGCGATGGTGTTTTGGTATAATTGGGAGTAGTTACATTTTCTCTACTGTAAAACCGACATGTCACACAAACTTGTCAGGAACACAAAATTAATTTAGGGAAAACAAAAGCTAGTATGACCCGATTTTTATAACTGTGCGCCTGTCAATGTCAAGCGTATGTGGTATAAATAATAATTTATTTCAAATAATTTTTTTATTAAAAAAAAATTGTGGTACAGTCAGTTACAATAAATACAATTTTACAATTTACGGATAATCAGAAAAGAATAACAAATGACGGAATTGAATCTGGCGTCCTAGCTAGGTTACATGGTAACCTGTATTAAGGATCGCGAGCCCAGGTTCCCACAAAAGGAGCAGAATTTTATTTTTATTTTAAGAGACTGCTTATGACGGTGAAAACGAATGTTAACTTATATTTACTTACTAAGTGTGTGAAGTAATAGAATGTGTGTGTGAAGTGATAGAAAGTGATAAATAATAACAATAACAAATTAATTAATCTATACATATAATAAAATCGTAGCGATGTCAAAACTGTACATTGAATATTTTTGAAAAAAAGTAATTGCTACGAGGTCGGGGATCGATTCTAATGCCGAAAATATTTTTTTTAGAATTTTTGTCTGTTTGTCTGTTTGTCTGTATGTATGTTCCAGCATGGCGCAAATTCTACCGGACAGATTCTGATAAAATTTTACATAGATATTCCCTGTGTGTCTGGTCAAACTATAGGGTATAAACTATCACGCTATTTACTATGGGGGACGAGCAATATT
Organism: Agrochola lychnidis; assembly: GCA_963680765.1. Classification (NCBI taxonomy): domain Eukaryota; kingdom Metazoa; phylum Arthropoda; class Insecta; order Lepidoptera; family Noctuidae; genus Agrochola; species Agrochola lychnidis. Next base: position 6,464,741 of record OY796864.1, read on the forward strand.
ACATTATGTGGTATTTGTATGTTCCAGCATGACGCAAATTCTACCGGATAGATTCTGTTAAAATTTTACATAGGTATTCCTTATAAGTCTGGTCAAACTATAGGGTATAAACTATCTCGCTATTTACTATGGGGGACGAGCAATATTATATTATGTTCGTATTTTTGGAAAAAAACGCGCCGAAATATTAGGATATTGCAGATGATTATCGATTTAACTTTTTTAGTTATTATCATCACGCTATACCTTTATGGAACTAAGCAGTCAATCGTGAAATATATAGGAATGGCTATTTTAGGGAAGTTTCAACGAAGCAATTAACTCAGCGGTTGGACGGTTGCTTTGCAAACATGGGGTTGTAAGTTCGATTCCCAACTGCGGTTTTTTGTTTTTCTTTTTTTTCACATTTTGTACTACTATTTTTTTTTTTGATTATGTATCCATACATATAATAAAATCGTAACGAAGTTAAAATTGTACATTGAATATTTTGAAAGAAAGTTATTGCTACGAGGTCTGGGATCGATTCTTATGCAGAAAATTTAGTTTTCAAAATGTTTGTCTATTTCAACTGTAGGGTATAGACTATCACGCTATTTTCTATGGGGATGAGCAATATTACATTATATCGTATTTGTATGTTCTAACGTGACGCAAATTCTACCGGATAGATTATGTTAAAATTTTGAATAGGTATTCCCTATAAGTCTGGTCAAATTGTAGGGTATAAACGATCACGCTATTTACTATGGGGGACGAGCAATATTATATTATGTTCGTATTTTTGGAAAAAAACGCGCTAAAAGATTAGGATACTGTAGATGGTTTTTGATTTAACTTTTTAAATGATTATCATCACACTATACCTTTATGGAACTAAGCAATCAATCATGAAATATATAGGAATGGCTATTTTAGGTAAATTTCAACGAAGCAATTAACTCAGCGGTTGGACGATTGCTTTGTAAACATGGAGTTTTAAGATCGATTCCCAACTACGGTTTATATTTGTTTTTCTTTTTTTTACATTTTGTAATACGAGTCGATTGTTTTTTTTTTTGTAAAAAGTTTTTATTTCTCGCTTTTTAGTGGGTCAATTTGTAATTTGTCTAAGTTACATTAGCTTAATGCCAACTGCTCATCACTTTTTACAAAATATTGCTTTTCCCGATGCAGGGACGTTCATCATTGAAAGTTCTCCTGGTACTTCACCATCAACTCCACTTCTCCATTTATGCATTGTGACGAGCATAAATTGCATTGCAACCTATTAAAGTAATCGAATCGCAACCCGTGAAATACTTATTATTTAGTAGTTCCGGTGGCTATTTGTGGTCATCATCATCAGTTCCACTTAACCAAATAGTGCTTTCCAAGAGCAACTGCACGAGTTACTATAAAAAATACCCAAATTGCTATAGTTTTGCCTATAATATTTTAAGAGTTCCCTCTATTTCTCTGAGATGCCATCATCAGATCCTGGTTTCCTTATCATGGTACCACTTTTGAAATATTTCTTTTCCAACAAAAAAAGAATCATCAAAATCGGTTCATAAACGACGAATTTATCCGCGAACACACATTAAAAAAAAATATATATACGGTCGAATTGAGAAAACTCCTTTTTTTGAAGTTGGTTAAAAAGAAAAACTTCGTAAGCTATGGGAAACTGCTACGTTACAAGTACTTTACAGTCACAAAACATTCAAGGTTGTGTTCTGATCATTTTAGAGCTGAAGAATAGTCTTCAGCTCTAAAATGATCTGAGAGGAAATTCCTATAGAGGAATAAAAGGAATTTTACAGATTTTGACAGCAGATTTGTCCTAGCGATTTTAAAATCTGTGTGTGGATCTTCTGGAATCGTTGCCCCACTGCTTTCTGGTGACAAAACAGCGCACGCCATGTTTAAGATTCCCATCAATTTAAAGAGCAACGAAACGCCTGTTTGTGGGGTGTCACGCAACAGTAACAAGGGATGTGTGCTTAGGGATTGCGCTTCATCGTATGGGATGAATGCATTATGGCAAAAAGGAAAGCAGTGGAAGCTGTAAACAGAACCCTGCAGGACATCCGCAGGAACCAAGATATGATGGGTGGTGTTACAGTCCTGACTGACAAAGTGAATACTTCGTTGAAAAGGTCGACTCTACGGTCGAGAGTTCATAGACTGCGCTTGACCATCATCATACGAGCTCGGCTTGGCGGGAATTCAAATGCTCAAGAATTCTCCGATGTTCTTCTAAAAGTTGTTCGAGGCTCTCTACCAGAGACTCTTGGTAAAGTAGATCCCACTTAAGAAGATCTTATTCGTCTGGTATACGGGGACATCAGTCAAATACCGTACCAAGAGAATTCTTGGGCGTGTTTCCATTTTAACTCCGAAAATGATCAAGCTGCAGCGATCAACCACAGTATTCTCTCACAAATTGAGTGAAGTGATATACACCTCCATTAATACTGATGTGGATGAAGATGATGCCGCACATTGCCCCGTAGAATTTCTCAATTCGCAAATGGCAAGTGGACTTCCGGTTGTACATCTGTGTAACGGAACCCGGCTCAAAGTCACGTCTTTGCAGAGAAACGTCATCGAGGTGGAAATTCTAACAGGTTATGGCGATGGTAAGACAGTGTTTATAGCGCGTATACCACTAATTCCCCAAAATTATCAGTTCAAGCGCATGCAGTTCTCTGGGAACGTATGCTTTGCGATCAACAAGTCACAGGATCCGACACCGAAGGCTGATAGCTGCGGGTGTCAACCTCAGGACAAGCTGCTTCTCACACGGATAACTGTACGTCGCTTGCTCCCGAGTCACCATTCCTGACTCTGCATATTTTGACTGCTGAGAATAAAACTACAAATGTAGTAGGTATACAGGGATGTTTTATAAAAATGTGGCTGTTATTGTAGTATATTGTGGTATCTTACGACTTCCACGTGAACGAAGTCGCGGGCAGAAGCTAGTATTATAATAAAATCGTAGCGAAGTTAAATTTTTTGAAAGAAAGTTATTGCTACGAGGTCTGGGATCGATTCTTATGCGGAAAATATAGTTTTTAGAATGTTTGTCTGTTCCAATTGTAGGGTATAGACTATCACGCTATTTGCTATGGGGGATGAGCAATATTACATTATTTTCTTATTTTTCTCTGCAAATTATAAAAGAACGCGCCAAAAGGTTGGGATATTGTAGATAGTTACCGATTTAACTTTTTAAATGATTATAATCAAGCTATACATTTATGGAACTAAGCAGTCAATCATGAAATATATAGGAACGGCTATTTTAGCTAACTTTCAACAAAGCGAATAAGTAAACGGTTGGACGAATGATTTGAAGGCCTGGTAGTAAGTTCGATTACCATCTGTTTTTTTTAAACTATTTTTTTACATTTTGTAAAACGGTTTTTTTTATTAATGTATTAATTCACAAAAAAAAGGAAAACTTCGTAAGCTATGGAAACCTACTACGTCACAAGTACTTTACAGTCACAAAACATTCAAGGTTGTATTCTGATAATTTAAGAGCTAAAGACTAGGAATAAAATGATTTTTTACAGATTTTGACAGCAGGTTTGTCCCAGCGATTTTAAAATATGTATGTGTGTGGATCTTCTGGAATTGCTGCCACACTGCTTCCTGGTGACAAAACAGCGCACGCCATGTTTAAGATTCCCATCGATTTAGAGAGCAACGAAACGCCTGTTTGTGGGGTGTCACGCAACAGAACAAGAGATGTGTGCATAGGGATTGCGCTTCATCGTATAGAATGAATGCATTATGGCAAATAGAAAAGCAGTGGAAGCTGTAAACAGAACCCTGGAGGACATCCGCAGGAACCAAGATATGATGGGTGGTGTCACAGTTCTGACAAACAAAGTGAATATTTCGTTGAAAAGGTCGACTCTATGGTCGAAAGTTCATAAACTGAGCTTGACCATCATCATATGAGCTCGGTTTGGCGTGAATTCAAATGCTCAAGAATTCTCCGATGTTCTTCTAAAAGTTGGTGAAGATAGATAGAATAGATAGAATATTCTTAATTATGTACACCATAAAAATTACAGACATTAATTTAGAAATTTTACATTACCAGAGACACTTTACCAGAGACTCTTGGTAGAGTAGATCCCACTTTAGAATATCTTATTCGTTCTGATATACGAGGACATCAGTCAAATACCGTACCAAGAGAATTCTTGGGTGTGTGTCCATTTTAACTCCGAAAATGATCAAGCTGCAGCGATCAACCACAGTATTCTCTCACAAATTGAAGGGAGTGAAGTGATAGACACCTCCATTAATGCCACATATTACCCCGTAGAATTTCTCAATTCGCAAATGGCAAGTATCTTTTCCGGTTGTATATCTGTGTAACGAAAACCGGCTCAAAGTCATGTCTTTACAGAGAAACGTCATCTAGACGGAAATTCTAACAGGTTGTGGCGATGGCGAGACAGTGTTTATAGCGCGTATACCACTAATTCCCCACCATTACCAGTTTAAGCGCGTGCAGTTCCCTGTGAGCGTATGCTTTGTGATCAACAAGTCACAGGGGCCGACATCGAAGACTGAAGGCTGCGGGTGTCGACTTCAGGACAAGCTGCTTCTCATACGAACAACTGTTACGTCGCTTGCTCCCGAGTCACCATTCCTGACTGTATATTTTGGCTGCTGAAAATAAAACTACAAACGTAGTATACAGGGAAGTTTTATAAAAATGTGGCTATTATTGTAGTAGTATATTGTCATGTTTTACGACTTCCACGCGAACGAAGTCGCAGGCAGAAGCTAGTTAATAATAAGACAGAACTGTGGAGACCAGAGATCGGATAATCGGATGCATATTTACTTAAAGTAATTTTTTAGCTAAGAAATTATATAAGCGGGTTCGTATTTTTTTTTCTAAATGTAAATCCCGGAATTCCAGAAAATCCGGGAATGCACAACCAATCGAATACGTGGTATGGAAACGACTTATCAACTCTCTTATGAAGATTACTTTCTTAACAAAAATATACTATAAACATTTTTAACGTGCATTGACCGGACAGGCCCTCTCAATCTGTGTGGTGCTTTCCTCTAAAGACCATTTCAGACACCAATCCACATGGCCTTCACATGACCTGACCAAGATTATGTCTGGACTTTAAAAGAGACTGTGACCTCTGAGTTTGTATCGGCCTTTCTTCTCAGAGTAGTCAGATAGGAAACGCCGACCTCATCTAGTTTTTAAAATATGATTGACGTGTAAAAGTGTTTGTACAAACCTACTTTAAAAAAAAAAACGAAACTCAAGGCACTGAGTTGTTTGTCGCTATGTGCTAAGTCAGTTTGGCAACCTACTTTGCAACATTAGATAGTCTTTCTATAGTCATAAAGCACTTTTATCATATCCGGAATCACAAGATATTTACGGTCGATACATAAGTACGTTCCATATTAGCCAACACCTGAACGTAAATAAATATACATTCGATTCGATAGTCAGAACACTTTTATCGATCCCGGAATCTCGGGATTTTTTCGGTACAAAAGTTCATTCCTTATTATCTAACATCTCAACTTTAGGTAAATATGTATCCGAATATCCAATCACTGGTAATAACACTATTTAGGTCTTGACCATTTTCGTAGTTTACAACCATCGAAGTCAAGTATAACATATACACACTTGTGAACATTGTGCACACTGCTGATGACGACCGATGAAGACTTAAACCAGCATATCAATCTAACGCACGATATTCATCGCTCACCATCACCAATAAAGCAATTGAACTGAACATACCATTAAAGATTCCGGCTCAATACGTACCCAAGACGAACGCCAGTGACGATATCACTCCAATCTGATGATAATTGGCGTAGATAAACAGACGGACAGCCGGATTGCACGGTAGATAGACAGCGGCCTAATTGGCGCTATAATCATACACGGCAAAATGAGGAATTCGAAATTCGAAGCCCGGTTGACGTGTGAATGGAAATCGTGAGGATTTCGGGAAGGATCGGGAAAGGAATGAAAATGTTTCTGGTTTAGAGATAGATTCTCTTTTTGAAATGGGTGTTCGGGATTTGTGTTGACAGTTTTGTCGGCTCACCATTTTTGTGTAACCGTTCCTTTGGTCCTTATTTTCATGTTTTCCCAATTTTCTGCTATAACAAGCTCTACGAATTATGAACTAGCTCTTTCCACGGCACGGCTAAGTTCAATTTCGTTTATACCTTTGCTGTAGCAGACAATTTTTGAAGTGAAAACTTCTTTAGGCGCGTTGTGCATTTTTGAGATGGGAAAAAACAATTGAACTCGCAAAACCGTTACCGACACCTCATTTTTGTAAACGCGATTGTGCTCTTTATTTAGGTAAGGTTACGGACCAATGTTCTATACAAGTATTTTTCTTCCACCAAGGCGATCTTATTCAAGTTTTCACTTCTGTTGGCACTCCCGGAGTGCCACTGTTTTTTTTTTACGATGATAACAGTAATTGATGTTAATTTTCATTACAGGGGTATTTTCGTTACTTTCAATGTCATGTATCTGTAAGTTTTAATCTTAAACCACGTCTAATTTTTACCCGACTACGGCAAAGCCAAAAGGAAGGGTTATGATTTTAGCAGTCTATGTATGTATGTTTGTACGTATGTATGTATGTTTTTACGTGTGTTCCACCGTAGCGCCTAAACTACTAAACCGATTTTGATGAATGAGGTATCAATAGATTCGTAATAATGGTCCGGGTGACATAGGCTATATAATTTTTCCCTAAATTTAATTTGGTGGACTTTACACGTAAATTTCTAACCTCGAAAAAAATTAAAATGGGATAATCATGACATGTTTGGTATCAAAAGAAAGGTCTTGATGAGCACATTACAAATATGTATATAATATTATATTTTCAAAGTAAACAAATATGTTTAAATCGTTAAAAACAAGCAAAAGTGAGACTGCGCTACGTAGTATCGCAAGATGTTACCAACGTGCAGTTAATCAAATCTTAATAAGTAGTACCGATTTGTAATTCCACTCTTATGAAGAAAAACAACTACAACGAAATATTTATATTTTAGATTTCTTCGAAGCTCGATATCGATATATGGTGTTGGCGTCGAAATAAATCGCTCTATGGTTTCGTCCAAAGCACTATGCACTGCTATTGGAATTTAAAATAGGTTAATTACTGAACTATTGTATTACTCTACTCTTATTTACGTTTATCAAGTGTAAAAACGGAAAAGTATAAAATAAAAAAATAAAGTTTAATAAAAAACTGTAACCCGACTACGGGAAAATAAAAATGATCTAAAAAGTACGAAACAAGCAAATATATCAGACAGAAATCAAGACATAGGTATAAAAATGGTCAAGGTAAAGCCGTCGTCGCATGCCATTATAATTTTGTAGGTGTTCTTGGCACCAACATGGTATACAGGCATGCGACGGCTTTACTTTGACCATTTTTGTACCTATGTCTTGATTTCTGTCTGATATATTTGCTTGTTTCGTACTTTTTACCCGACTACGGCAAAGCCAAAAGAAGGGTTATGATTTTAGCAGTCTATGTATGTATGTTTATATGTTTGTATGTATGTATGTATGTATGTATGTTTGCTTTTACGTGTGTTCCACCATAGCGCCTAAACTACTGAACCGATTTTGATGAATGAGGTATCAATAGATTCGTAATAATGGTCCGGGTGACATAGGCTATATAAATTTTCCCTAAATTTAATATGGTGGATTTTACACGTAAATTTCTAACCTCGAAAAAAATTAAAATGATATGATCATGACATGTTTGGTACCAAAAGAAAGGTCTTGACAAGCACATTACAAATATGTAAATAATGTTATACTTTCAAAGTAATTAAATATGTTTAAATTGTTAAAAACAAGCAAAAGTGAGACTGTGCTACGTTGTATCGCAAGATGATACCAACGTGCAGTTAATCAAATCTTAATAAATAAAAACGGTTTGTAATTCCATCCTCAATTCCTCTATGAAGAAAAACAAGTACACACGGCTACACATCAAGCTATACATTTCCAGTTTAAGCTGATCTGGCATTGTAAAGGATTTCCGTACAATGCGAGGTCAACTAATACTGGAAATTTATAGCTTGATGTGTAGCACTGTGTACAACGAAATATTAATATTTATACACGGGGCACTCAGAAAATTTTGCAATAGGTAGTAAAAAAAAATATACTACAGGTTATATTTTATTTATTAAATCTTTTCAAATAACTCTCCATTGGCGTCTATACACAGTTTCATGCGTCTTAACCAATTTTCATTACACATTTTCCAGTCCACATCAGACACCTCTTTAATCCCTGTTTTCCCTTGAGTTGATTTTTTATTTTGGGGAACAAAAATGACAAATCCATGATTCATCACCCGTAATGAAATCGTAAACGCGCCGAGAGGAGCCTGCTTCAAATTTTGCTATCATGTCTCGGCACCATTCTACCCGAACCTCCTTCTGCGTTAGATTGTGTGGTAATCAGCGTGAAACTATCTTCTTTACCTGAAGATGCCCATGTAGAATTTCATGTACACTTCCCGATCCAATCTGCAGTATATGCTGAATCTCTTCATATGTAATTCGCCTCTTCACTTAAATTTAATTTTTCACAGCCAGCACGTTTTCTTATGTAACAGCCGTCATAGCCCTATGACGGCCACTTCTTTCTTCGTCCGCCAAAGTTACAACGCTAAAAACTTGTACTTGACCACGCTTAAATTCGTTGAACCAGCGGAAAACAGTCGCTTTAGAAGGGCTTTTGTCTATGAACATCATTCGAAGTCTTTCAAATGATTCTTTTGGTTTTAGTCGACATTTGAAATCGTACAAAATCATTGCGCGAAAATGTTCTCGTTGTAAATTCAATTTTCAGTGAGACGTTGCGCGCGGCGTTGTTGTAACGTTTAGTAAGTGTAAAAACGGAAAAGTATAAAATAAAAAATAAAGTTTAATAAAAAACTGTAACCCGACCACGGGAAAATAAAAATGATCTAAAAGTACGAAACAAGCAAATATTTCAGACAGAAATCAAGACATAGGTACAAAAATGGTCAAGGTAAAGCCGTCGTCGCATGCCATTATAATTTTGTAGGTGTTCCTGGCACCCACATGGTATACAGGCATGCGACCACGGCTTTACCTTGACCATTTTTGTACCTATGTCTTGATTTCTGTCTGAAATATTTGCTTGTTTCGTACTTTTAGATCATTTTTATTTTCCCGTGGTCGGGTTACAGTTTTTTATTAAACTTTATTTTTTATTAGATCATTTTTATTTTCCCGTAGTCGGGTTACAGTTTTTTATTAAACTTTATTTTTTTATTATACACTTAGTTTTATTTTTTACTTTATGCAATTGATTTTACTTTCAATTTAAATCATACTTATTGTTGCGTTTGCCCTCATCATCTCCATCGAAAAGAAACGTTCCAATAAATGGACACTTTAGGGGAAAAACCAAGACATCAAAAGGGCAAAATCCCCTCACGATTATTGTAGCCATAAACCGAAGCCCATAAGGCAAAGACTATCAATCGGCTATAAAATTAACTAAAGCCCATGTAGGCTATATTATGGGCTATATGATACGGAATCCTTTGCCACTGTTTTGTTTGTGTTTGTGACAAACGGAAGCCCTTATTTATTTTGGAGTTCGTCGACATTGCTAGCAAATTCGGAGCGCTATGCTGAGAATTAGGGTCACCACGGCGATAGAATAATTGGTTGCAGTTTCTGAAATTGATATTTGGAGGTATTTAATTTGGAACACGCTCAGTCGCTCACAATGGGCCTTGTAAGAAAGCTAAAAGTCACCCAAACGGCAATGGAGAGGGCTATGCTTAGAGTTTCCATACGTGATCAAATCAGAAATGAAGAAATCCGCAGGAGAACCAAGGTAATCGACATAGCCCGAAGAATTGCCAAACTTAAGTGGCAATGGGCAGGGCACATTGCTCGTAGAACTGATGGCTGATGGAGCAGAAACGTTCTGGAGTGGCGACCGCGTACCGGAAGACGTAGCGTTGGAAGGCCACCCTCAAGATAGACAGATGACCTTGTGAAGGCCGTAGGAATCCGCTGGATGCGGGAAGCACAGAATCGGTTGAAGTGGTGGTGTTTAGGGGAGGTCTATGTCCAGCAGTGGACGTATTTTGGCTGAAATGATGATGATGATTAAGTTGGAACACAAACACAGACGTAAACTTACTAAACTATAGTTTAAACTAAAGTTGGTTTATCTTAGGATCAAGATCTTCCAGGCACTGAACGAAACTTTGGGTTCCATCTAATAATTTGGTAAACAGGGCGATGACTTACCTGATGGGAAGTGGTTACAAACAAGAAGCAACTTGGCTTGGATGTTGATAGGCAAGACAAAACGTCTCGAAAAGCATGTATGTATCATAGCAAAAGTGTGATGATTTTAATTAATTGGGAACCTGCAACTGCCCTGGAAGTAGCAAAGTTTTGGGTCAACAAAAGAAAAACTGTCATACATACCAGCGACATGAAGAAGAACTGCTCTTAAAGAGGTCCAAATAATAGGACCTACATAAACTAATGTCTTCTCCCCAAGGGGGTAGGCAAAACGCTATCTGCTACGATCCTTACAATACTCCTTTTTCTTCAGATAATTAATTGATTCAGGCGTAACCTTGCGGAAATCCATCATAAAATACAATAGACGTGGATATATTTAGTAAACTGTTCCACTTAGCTATTTCTAAAGAGCCATAAAAAACTCCTGAAAGAAATCAACACGTGTTTCACCTCTCAACGAGGCATCCTCAGGATGACGATTGACTTGTCGCGAACCCGAACATGGCGTGATATCATACCGAGCGCTGAACGCAGAGCGTTTTGCTTTGATTTACATTCATATATCTGGTCATACACGCACGCCGGTTACGAGTACTACCACCTTTCCACCTGACCTTTCTGAAAAAGATCACCAATAAGGTACTATATTATGTCCTCCTAGGGCGTCCGTTCCAGGCGTTTCCACTCGCAGATGTCTTTTGTTACCTTTAAGTTTGTATGTGATGTTATTTTCCTGGGAATACTTTAATGTAGGTATAACTCGATTTTTATAACTGTGCGCTTGGAGTTGTCAAAATCGGAGATTGTTAGTATTTAATTCACCCGCCCGGTTACCTCCTCAGTGCCCCGACGCCTCTTAATACGGTCTCCACAACTCGTGTCGTCTCCATAGTTCTGTCTTATTAATTGTTAATTTGTTATTGGTATTATTTAAACCATGTAAAATTTTGACGATGACAGGCGCACAGTTATAAAAATCGGGTTAGTTTAAGGTTTTCTTCATAGGGAACGAAATAGCTATGCACTTTTACGATTATTTTGTGTTACTCTTTTTTTTTTCTTTTTTCTTTTTTTTGGGTGGGAAATTATCAAATAACTTCTCCCGCTCTAGACGGAGCGGGAGAAGTACCGAAGGAACACGGGCGTGTCAGACTCTTACTGACTAAAACCCACCCATGTTCCTTCGGTTGCCCTGTTGCCGGGGGCCACGATGTCCCTATCGGTTTTCTTCGAACCCCCGGCTTTTGTGTTACTCTTTGCATTTAAAGTTCTTGTTTTACTAGTGTTAGAATTTTAAAGGTGGACTATTCTGCCCCCGATAGAAAAAAAGACGCATCTAATTTTTTTTCCAGATTTAAGTTATATATACATAGCCAGAATCAGAAAAAAAGGCGTATCTGCCTGATATATATATAACTCAAATCTGAAAAAAAAAATGAGAGGCGTCTTTTTTTCTATCTGGGGCAGTATTATGAAAACTATGAATTTTAAATCACGTTATAATGATTATTATTGTGCAAAATGATTATAGAACATTTAAACATTGTAAGTTATCACTGATCACTTTGATCACTGATCAGCAATAACGAATATCAATAGAGAAAGCCGTATATAACATAAAATACATTCATAACACTATTCACAATTTACAAATATCACACATTACCGTAAACATTCATTATCGTCCATATATAAAATATATATTCTCAAATAAAATTTCATGACGTCATAATTTCAGTCCAATCTTAGCGATCCAAGATGGCGACCCTAAGAACGATAAATACAGACTGTTTGCCGACGAAGGAGAGAGAGTACAGTAAGTTGGCAAAATACAATAGTTTGTGTTGCACTGTTTTATATCCGATGGGGTAGAAACCCCATGGCAAGGGGATCGCGTACCCTTTAAATGGGGAAGTCTTTATGAATTTATATCGTCAAGACCTTTGTATGAAAAGACCAAGAAACTACGATCTTCATTTTGATTGCAAGTTTTATGTTGAATTAAACAGTGCGTTCATCAAATAGCACAATTATTCATCCCTAAAAGTTAGTTGGAACTACATCACGGACGTGACTTTAATATGTATTACAGAATTTGGCACTGAAAATAATAACATTAAAACGGTTGGGCAGAGATGTCCCTGTAGCAGGTACACCCACATTTCGCCAGTTATGTTTAAGTCCCATGTTAGGGGAGAGGAGTGAGTCTATTGCCATCAAGCGGGCACAAATCCAGACTCCAAGCTGCTACTGAGAAATTTCAGATAAAAAAACCCAATAACACTTTGCCCGACCCGGGAATCGAACCGAGGACCTCATGCTCAGCAGTAGCGTTTGCGACCACTAGACCAACGAGGCAGTCTGATAATAATCTTTATATTATAATTGTTTCATTCATTAATTTTTTTTACATATTAAATACATTTTTAAATATTTTTATAAAAATCATAAAAAAAACATTTAAAAATATAAAAAATAGTGACCCATCGGCATCAAGAACAGGGTCCAAGCTTCCGGTGGTCAGGGCTCTAGAGAGAGCAACCTTCTCACTATGCGTGCCGTGTCTATGAGTACTGCTTTCTGAATCAAGCCCTTGATCCAGCCGCGCATTGAGAGCCTCCTGAGGTGTTGGTCGAGGCTCTTCGCTATTAGGCCATTAACCGTTATAATAATCAATAGCCGTGCGTTAATCTCGCAAAATCTCGAAAATGACTCGACCGACTGTGATTAAACTTTGTTAAGTTGTTCTACTGTTGATAATACACGGGTGCACTTTTTTCGATGTTGACTGTACCTTTTCTTAGTTTAATCCAAGGTCAATGAAAATTGTTAGTAACAGTAACAAATCATATCCACAATATTGCAAGAAAACTTTAGCTCGAACCATGCATCTGGAATACCTAAGAACTACCTATAATATCTATCTCTGAGAATACGAGTATGGGCAATGCCCTGAGGAGTTCTGTACGAAGCGACTAGCGCCATCTGTCATACTGAACATGAGCTATCGGCGCAACGTGTGCGATTTGTACCCTGAATGCATTCCCTGCTTTTGAAGTAAGTGGGTTTATGCTACCTGAGAAATGAACAGTATATTTCTCATTGGAAAAGCGTCGAAGGAAATTGTAATTTTAATTGAAATTGTAATAAAGTTACTATAATCAGGTAATTAGAAACATCCCGAATACAAACAGGATTTTTTCTAAAAGCACATCGTATTGCATAAAACTAAACAGCTGAAATATCAAAGTAAAATGTTAAACTAAAAGCTCACAAAGAATTTAACCAACCAATTTATATATTAGCAACAGACTTCTTTAATTAATTTTATTATATTTCAACTTTTTCCATGAAATTGACGTGCTATATGATTTGGAACTGTATTTTCATCTTTACATAGTTTAATATTGATTACAACTGAAATAACTTTATGACCTTTTCAGCAGTATTTTTTTATTTTAAAACCAACTTAAATTTTAATTGCATAAAGTTTATATTTGTGTAATTACTAATCCCATCAAAAACATAAATGTGAAAATGGGAGCCAAATTCCATAAATATGGTTGTCGACTTCGCCGACAAAAGAATTGAAATCTAAATGGGTGCCAAGTTCTGTAGATAATCCTGAAATTTATTTATAAGAACATGCAACTTTCTAAAATAAAATTAAAACACAAATTTTTGTTTTTTCTGCTATAACAATGTTTGCTATTTAAAAATATTACTTCTTAAATTTGAACAGTCGAATTATTTACACAAAGCACTTAGGATAAATTGAAGCTCAAGATTTGACTTGGCTAGTTTTTACCAGCAAGCTGAAATTTTAGAGAAAGAAGATATTTTGACCTTACAGTTACAATAAGAAACAGTAACTTGCGCATAACATAAAGAACAAATATATAAATACGCCTAGGTAGACAGTCAAAGCTGTAAACAGTTACAATAAGAAACAGTAACTTGCGCATAACATAAAGAACAAAGATATGAATATTACTGTTACGCAAGTTACTGTATCTTATTGTAACTGTAAGGTCAAAATATCTTCTTTCTCTAAAATTTCAGCTTGCTGGTAAAAACTAGCCAAGTCAAATCTTGAGCTTCAATTTATCCTAAGTGCTTTGTGTAAATAATTCGACTGTTCAAATTTAAGAAGTAATATTTTTAAATAGCAAACATTGTTATAGCAGAAAAAACAAAAATTTGTGTTTTAATTTTATTTTAGAAAGTTGCATGTTCTTATAAATAAATTTCAGGATTATCTACAGAACTTGGCACCCATTTAGATTTCAATTCTTTTGTCGGCGAAGTCGACAACCATATTTATGGAATTTGGCTCCCATTTTCACATTTATGTTTTTGATGGGATATCATTACTTTTTGTAAAGAAATTATTATTATTCGTCAATCAAACGTGATCTATTAAATTCTTTTTGTAAATATGCGTAGCAATATTGTGTAAGAATGTAGGTATTTCTTTCGTAACAATTGTTACAATTTTCCGCAATGATGTCAGATCGCTGAGCCGGCGCGGCAAGTATTATTATTAAAAAAAACGTGTACAGTCGGGGAGCCTTATGTCGTATGGTATTTTACTGTGGGGTCGGGCTGCTGACATTGAATCCATCTTTATTTTGCAAAAGAGAGCTATCAGAGCCATTTATAATCTACGTCGCCGCGAATCTCTCAGGAAACTTTTTAAAAGGATTAATATTATGACGGTACCTTGCCAATTCATTTATGAAAATATTATGTATGTAAGGAAAAATCCACATCTCTTTAATAAAATAAGTGATAGACATAATTTTAATACTAGAAATAAAGATAAACTAGATCAACCATTTTTTAGATTATCTTAAGTACATACATCTTTTATGGGGTACTGTGTTAAATGTTACAACAAAATACCTTGTGACATTTTGCAATTAAATGAAAGAAAATTTAAAACTCATATTAAAAATACACTTTGTAAACAAGCATATTACAAATTAGAGGATTATATCCAAGATAAGAGTGCTTGGAAACATGCTGGTCCTGCTCCATAGGACAATTTAGAATCAAGACAAAATCAAACTGTTTGCTAATTTAATTGTAAAATTTATTACTTTGTGTTTTATGACATTGATTTTACATTCTGTGATTACTTCCTCACACACTGACTTATTAATTGTAAAATTTTAGGAAAATCGTCTACTTTTACAATGTTTGTAAATATGTGAGCACCATGTATCTATCACATATTAAATTATCTGTCGTTGTTTCATTTTTAATTCTTTTTACCTATTGTGGTATAGTAATTTTATTCTAGGTGCACCGTCTTCACATATAATTATTATTTAACAAATGTACGTACATATACAAACAATTGTAAAACATTTTAAAAGAGTAACGGTGGAGTTTCTTGCCCATTCTTCTCCATACGAAAACTACCTTTTGGAAGGGGCGAATAGAATCAATTTTATTATTTTGTTTTTTTTGACGTTCAAAAGTGCCATACATGGGCCTATTTGAAATTAATGATTTGACTTTGACTTTGACCCCGTCAGGAACAAAGTTCCTTCTCACGTATGATTTAATTATTTAATTTTTACAGCCGCCCCTTTTTTTTTTAAGTATCTTCTCCCGCTCTGGGCGGAGCGGGAGGGCGTATCAGACTCTTACTGACTAAAACCCACCCGTGTTCCTTCGATTGCCCTGTTGCCGGGGGCCACGATGTCCCTATCGGTTTTCTGCGAACCCCCGACAGGCATTGGCCCTAGCGGATCCCGTCATTTCTGCTGACATCTCTTTGAGGCGCGCGTGGAACACAACGCGCCGTCGACCCGGGCTTGGTCCTTATCGGACGGCGAGCTACCCATTGCTCACCGTTCGCAAGCCCGCGCCTACGGTGGCCGGAAATCGGCTCGCGATTCCCGCCCCGGGCGTCTCCTCCTGCAGCGGTTAGGGGCGTGAGGGCGCGAACTTTGCCTCTACCTCACGCGTTCCACCTCCTCCTTCGCGAGCATTACCGCTTCGCAGAAGGAGGTGACGGCCTGCCATTTCCTCTCGCTCCGTACCATGGCCTGAACCAGGGCCGGACGCGAGAGATCACCGCCGCCGTTGCAGCCGCCCCTTGGATTTACATTTTGACCTCACTATGGACTTAACTATTCGTAAGTTTATATAAAAAATTAAACGACAATAGTCCCTAAAACAATAGTCATACGATCTATCAATTCAAAAACGTCTCAAGCATAGTACCAACCTACCAACTACCTTGAACATACCAACCTGACGTTTGTAACAACGTTTTTCGAGATCAGAGAATGAATGAAATGAATTCACTGCCGCCTAACATTAGGGACCAAGATTTTGACACGTGACACATCAGTTGACTCGACGGGGTGTTTTGAATTCAGTCATGAAATTCAGGAATTTACATCAACTTTTGGCATTCGAATCAAAAATGTATAGTTAGCTGTCAAATTATAAGACGCTGGAGATCAGCGCCATCTGAAGTGAGCAAGTGGCAGTTTTTAACCCCATTTGAAAATTTGTCGTCATGACTGTCATTTTCATGGTTTTCGGGAGATAGTGCTGATATTGAATTAGATGGACATTCTGGATTTTAAGATGGCGGCTATTCCAAATAATAATAATATTGTAGATCAATTGTTATAGACATCAATTTCATGCCAATACATGCCAAAACTTGATAATCAAAATCCGTAAAAAAACGGACCTCTTAATTTCGTCAAGTTCGTCTGTCCGTGCGTCCGGATGTCATACAGTCATTTAACATGGAGACTATTTACACTCTATCGATGAAAATTTTGAAAAAGGTGTATTTTTTGCACCGTTAAACAATGGTGTAGTGAAATTACGATAAACATAATAGTGGGGGTGGCATTCTCCATACTTACATATAACCGAGAGATGAAAAAAATCTATGCATATAAAGCGTGTATTGTTGGATCTCATAATTAAAATGTTAAGATGTTTCTAAGTGACTTTGCTTTTGAAATCAATAATTTTTGAGATACAGTTTATTTTCGGTTACAACCGCAGAATTAACTTTGTTTGTTATAGTTTTTTCGAGAAATACAAACTTATTTTTGCAGTCGATAAAATTGATACTATGCAATGTTTATGCGTAAATATTCATCCCAATTACGGAACCCTTCACTGTGCGTAGTCCGACATACACTTGGGCAGTTTTTTTTAAATTTAGTTTTGAAACTACCTCAAAAATAAACAATTTCTATTACTCGAGTAAGATTATCCTATTAAAAACAAATACTATCAAACTCATACAACTAAAAAAAAATGATTGTTGGTTTTATGAAACCACGGTAAAAGTGAAACTTTACACGGTCAGCTGCTGCGAACTATAGGCGCCGCCATATTGGCCTTGGCTGCTCTGACGATCGCCTTTCACTTTATCCCTACTCCGCGGCCGACCGACACGTGACATGCAACACACAGACGAAAAAGTTTGAGACGATGTAATAAAAGTTTCAATTTAAAAATATAGACGTCATTTAAAAGTGTTTGCGGAATACCTACCTAATTTATATAATTAATTTAACATCATTCCCAAACAAAATTTTCTTAAGCCTACCTAAAAAATGTATACTAGGCATTCTATATCAGAAAGTATCAAAAATAAAATCCACAGTAAATAATTGTCCAATAAATTAAAAATAATTTTGAACAACGTTCCGAATTTAAATTCAAATAAATAGAAACAATTCGGCGCGAAATTCAATAAATGAGGTAAGTATCTATCCTCGTTCTATGTGTTGACTCGTTTTATATTGAATGTCCTAAAAACGATTAAACACTAGAAAAGTATAAATAATTATTTTAAACAATGTTTATTGTATTTAATGCTTAAAACAATTTTATTTTAATTTTCAAGTATAGATTTCAGACATTCGACATAATTATAAATTAATCGAGACAATCAAAATTGAAAAAAAAAAAAACGTTTGGCATAATCGTTTTCGCACATCATTACAATAAAAAAAAAAACAACGATCGACGATTTTTAACACAAATTGAGTAGTAGTAATGAATATTACGTGTTATTGAACATGTGTTCGTATAATAAGTAAAGATCTGGGCATTTTCTAGTTACTTATAATATTTTTAATCACATTTGTCACATTTAAAGTCGTATCAGATATGTGTATGTGTGTTAATTGTGAAAAGTTAAAATGTAAACACGCACGATTGGCGCGAATCTTCGACTTTTGATATCAAAAACTTCATTACTACTACTTATTTAACTTGAAAAATGGATGAATTCGTCAAATAATTAAATGTTGTAATAGTCGCTGTCCTTATGGTGGAGTTTGGATGTTCGCAATCCCCAATTTTTATGTTTTTTAGCCTCGACCTCGACTGTCATCAAAATGGCGGTTATCGCATTTACAGACTTGAATTTTATAAAGGTAAATTAATAATCTTGCGCGCTAAATATGAAAGATTTAATGGCATAAACATTATTTTAGCCAACTCTCTTAATTAAAGATGAATAATCTCATTGGCAGCAGCATTTTCAGTGCTTCTATAGGAAGGTTTACTTTAACAAATAACACAACAATACCTAAATACTAAAAACATTTTATTTCTCATAGAATTTAAAACGGCTTCAGCTTCATTCTCATAACGTAGTCATGGTATGAAAGCAGCGTAGCCAGATTATTGTTTTGATCTATTATGGGTAAATCTTTTACAGTCTAGGGTGGCTCTGTTTTTATCATCACTTGCTTGCCTATAAACATCTCTGGTAGCAGCCTCTCTCAGTAAGCATGACAAACTTTATCCAAATGTATACCTAACCTAGAAAGTAAGAAAATACTCTTATTGTTGTTTATTTACTTTTGTATAATAATTATATCACTCATAGTAATTCTGCCATTTTAAAAACACTAACCTGATGACTTCTGTGACTTGCAGTTGACATGCCACATACATAACATAATATGCTTAGATTTTGCTGAGCAAGTAATACTTGGGATAGAGTTGTAGATAATATAATCAATAATGTCAAGTCTTGCAATAACACATGTCATCGTCATACCTGAAAAAGGTAAAAAAATTCAGTGTATTTACTTATCCTATATAATTACATCATACTATAGACATTTACAGCTGACGACGCGCGACGTACCCCTGACTGAACATAGGCCTTCTACTAATAGGCTGCTAAAATCAATGAGGTTATACAATACGACGGTGTTTATAAATATTTAGAGAACATAATAAACTTACCCAGGGCCATGGAAAGATAAGCAATAGTTCCTCTGGCTTCAATTTAAATTGACAGCATTAAATCGTAACGTAATATAAGTATAAAGTAAATACGGAAAAATAAATTCAAATCAACGTAAAACAAACAGCTAACAATGCCATTGATCTGACAGATTATTTTTGACAGTTTGACATTATGCATGGTGTCAGTGTTACCAGGTTTAATTATTTTGGTAATCGATTGACGAAATCGATTGGGTGATTATCAGTGATCGGAGTAGGTAGATTGATTTTACGTACTCGCATCATGAATAGTCATAGAAATCATAACATGGATAAGCCTTTTTTCCGGGATTTCATTTTGGTACTTACGGGATTGAATCAAATATTGTTAAAGTAAGGATTTTTAAACTACTACATTAGAAATTTATAGAATGCGATAGATAAATATTTAAAATATATTATATTGTTTTATAGTATATCTATCCTTTTCTTGGAGTCCGATCACCTATATACTATTAAACAGACAGCAAAAGGGTTGAACATTTCTTATTCATATTGATGTATTCTTTATTCTACACATTACAACATTTGAAATTCTTAATAATTTCAAAATCCCGGAATCCCGGAGGCGTATCCATACTAATATACGTGCCAGTTCATTGACCTCAAATCAATCTACTTACTCTGATCACTGGTAGTTTATAAAATAACATTACTGCCTCGAAACACTTTTAAGTTGTTGAGTATATTCAGACCATATAATATTTTATTTATTGTAAAATCATAATTTTACAGTATTTGAGTATAATAAATAGCATTTAAAACATACTCGTGTAGTGGATACTCCACCTACTCCATGTGGGTTAGTATCGATATTTTCAATCGATTACAAATTATTTTATTGGATTAGTCTGTCATCTGGCAACATTCAGGTTAGGATTGAATGGCGGATGTAGTTCTTTAAGTATCAACAAAATAAATATTTATTAGGTTCTCTAATGCTAGAAGAAATAAATTTTCATAAAACGACTTGAAAAAAATACGACATAATTTTTGATAAATAAGCTTTGACACAGTATCATACCATGGGCCTGCTTTCGGGAAATCTCTTTTCAACTTTCTAGGTCACCCGGAAATGGGTTAAATGTTTTTGATGTCTAGTGACGGGTCGTTGATAAAAATGCCGATTTTTATACGTTAATATCTCAATAACCGTTTGAGTTTTATTTATGAAATTTGGAGTTCTAGTTAATCTAAGGGGTTTTTATAAATAAACCAAATTTCATGAGTCTATGTTACATAGATTTTGAGTTATTAAGGGGTCAAAAGTGGCTCCAAATGGTTCGTGTAATATACGAGTGCAGCCGTGTCTTGCCTAGTACTTGGCTCGACACGCTGCCGCGTGTCTAGATACATGTATTTCTTTCCTATTGGCTTTTAATATAAAAGTGGTGTTTCCTTGTGAATATAATTTTCTCTTTAGAGAGAAAATGGTGGTTTAATTAGATGCCGACCGACGCTCAAAGCTGACTGCGTTTCAAAAATTAAAAGCAAGCGCAGTTTCAGTTTTGCATAAATGTTTTATACGGGTGTTGTAGTTACCAAGTCAATATATGCTTTTAATGTTATTTCATTATTTTTTTACTCGTCTGTATTATGCAATTAGTGATTAAAGGATGGATTTAAAGCGAGAGCCATAGATGAATCACAAGCAAGTGAAGGATTCTAACGACTGTTAGAATCTCGATATAAATCCGTTTTATTCAAGAGTTGCATACTATACTTTATACCATGACAACGAGAAAAAGAAAAAAAATTGCGAAAGAAAATTTACATTTAATGAAGAAAAAAAGGAAGGTTAAATTAATTAAAATGCACATTAAAATTGGAAAAATTACTAAAATTTTCTTATTATTATTAAAATAGCACCAGTTTACTAATGACAGCAAAGATCAAAAAACAGTTTTTATTCTAATACTCCTTGTCGAAAATGTCGACCAATCAAATCTCAAAGAGTTATTTGAACAAGGAGTTTGTTTGTCGAGTATTCTTAACACATGGAGTTTTTATCGAGTATTTTTTCGCAAGGAGGTTGTATAGCATTGAGATGAAGGTCGAATATAATGCTGTGTTCTAAATTCAAACACCAAAATAGTGATTAAAAGTGCTTTTTATTCACAGTTTTCAGTGAATAAAATAAGCTTTTTAGAGGGGGAATATTATAAACTTTTTCTTTTACCTTATCAGTGGCAGCGCAGTGGTAAAGACCCCGACTTACGAGTTGTAGGTCATGGGTCCAAACTCAGGCAGGCGCTTAACTTTGTGTAAGTAATTTCATCACCACTGTTCTCAAAACGGTGAAGGAAAATATCGTGAGTTAACCAAAAATTCGAAGAAATGTGGCATCAACCAACCCGCACTGGGCCCGTGTGTTAGATAACAGCTCTCAAAGAGAGGAGGCCTGTGTCCCAGCAGTGGGAACATTATAGGCTGATAATGCTTTTGTAGAAGTTTATAATTCTTAGTAGTTAAATTTTGTCCTGGGATCGGTTGGCACAACGGCCCTGTTCAGAACAAAATATTAATTTTATCCACGTTCCCAATAAATCCCGCAAAATAGGATCCGATCGTAATAAGCCCTATTGGGTTATGGAAAACAAAAAATCGGACATTAGGCAATTATTTACTTTTGCAGTTCTAGGCACTAATAACCTAGAAATTGCATTGTAGGTACTTACTTGTGTATCCAACGGCCGAATCCAATAATCTATCTATCACCAGTTTTGGCACACTGGAGATAGAAAAACCTATCTATCTATAGTTTTAACGTCCCAATAATTTGTCAGAGAATAAGGAATCTTACGGAATGACATTCAATGACAGATTGTACTGCCTACCATCAATAGCGATCTGTCTTTCGATCTGACCGTTAGGCAAACATGTTGGCCGTACTAGTAACAGCCTTTTCAGTAAAGGCTTAATTAAAAAGGTACCAAAGGGCCTAGACAGTGACTATAAGACTATGACAATCGCTTTCAAAGCGTTTCGTGTTTCTACGACGACCTTCAACAGGTTTGACACGAGCTTTTCGGTAACTCATGTCAGTCCAATACATTTTTAACCGACTTCCAAAAAGGAGGAGGTTATATGTTCGTCGCGCATGTTTTTTTTTTATGTAGGTATGTCCACCGATTTCTCCGTCAGTTGTGGACCGATTTTGAAAATTCTCTCGAATTGGTCCCATATAAATTTTATTAACTTTGCTTGGATACTTTTTGAGTTAGCTACAAAATACGTATTTTTTTGCCACTTAGTATGTAGATGATATGATAAGTTTCTGTCACTGGTAGCAGGTAGTGGTATTGGAATGTGTGTGGGGTAGGTACCACTACTAAAAAGTGAAAAATAAAAACTTTTTACAAAAAAAAAACAACCGACCTCCAAAAAGAAAACACTACAAAGGGAAAAATAACTTTAATTTCGGAAATCGGTGTCAAAAAACTAAAATACTGATCTGATCCAAAGACACCGACTTCCGAAATTAAAGTTATTTTTCACTTTGTAGTTTGGAAGTCGGTTGTATTTTATGTAAAAAAGTTTTTTTTTCACTTTGTAGTGTTTTTTTTTTTGGAGGTCGGTTGTTTTTTTTTGTAAAATGTTTTTGACGTTTCCATCAACGTTATCGCTGATAGAATGTCACTTTGTCTAGGCGCTCTATTTACCATAATCAGAACCCTGAGTATTGTTAGCGAAACATATGACCTTGACCACCTTCGAACAAAACTTTTTATCAAGATATCGCTAAATTGGAATCTTCTTAAAGATAAAACTAGTATAATTATCACTTGCTTCAAAAACAGTGATGCAAAACATCGTGAGAAAACATGCCTGAGCGATATTTCTCGACGGCATGTGAGGGCAAGTCAGAAGCCCTTAGGCGGCTTTAAGACTCTGACACCAGGTTAGTCTTTAACCACACGAAAAGAAGAAGACCTGGAAGAAATTCAATTGTTTTATACGAAACTGAAAACGAAAAACTTAAAGAGAAATCGACCCGAAAAAATCAAACTAGAGATTGCATAGAGCCATCAACAAGCATCTCTATTGAGCCAATTTTCCCCAAAACGGCCTCCCATTGATTTCGATACCCGATTTTGAAACAAAATGGCTGAAATTTCCAGTCAATTCGATAGGTACGTATGGCACCCGTCTAGACAGAGGAGCGTACATTATTTGCGCTTAATATTTTAGAGCTAGGTCTACAAATGAAGTGAGTTTTTTGTCAATAAGTTTTAGGCTTTGAAGTAGAATTCCTTTTAAGAATAATGGAGAGTAATGATTATTATTTTACTGAGGGTTAAAGTATAAGATAGTTAATTGATTCGGGCGTGACCTTGCGGAAATCTTCTTAATATATATAAATTACGTGTTACGTTGTTTGTCCGCGATGGACTCCTAAACTACTTAACCGATTTTAATCAAATTTGCACACCGTGTGCAGTTTGATCCAACTTGAAAGATAGGATAGCTTACATCTTAATTTAGGAAAAAAAAAAGTTATGAAGAAAAATTATGTTTTCATAAATTATGCATTTATGATATCCCGGTATTATGCCATAATTTTTTATGATAATCTCGGTAGGTAGGGTAGGTGGGCTAGGTAGGGTCGGTAGGGTCGGTAGGGTAGGTAGGGTAGGTAGGGTAGGTAGGGTGGGTAGGGTGGATAGGTAGGGTAGTAAGTGATAAAGATGGTCCACCCCAAACATTTATATGGTAAAACAACGTTTGCAGGGTCAGCTAGTCCATTATAAAATACAATAGACGTGGATATATTTAGTAACCTGTTCCGCTTAGCTATTTCTAAAGAGCCATAAAAAACTCCTGAAAGAAATCGACACGTATTTCACCTCTCAATGAGGCTTCCTCAGGATGACGAATGACTTATGGCGAACCCGAACACGGCGTGTTGCCACACCGAGCGCTGAACGCAGACTGAGCCTCAAATTGATTACTAGTTATGTTAGTTCTATGTAATATAGGGTCAGTCTATTGCTCTTATCCAGATTACAGGCTTTGTCCAACGAGGGGTTTGATACCCGGGACGCCATAGTCATCAGCAGGTCAACGAGAACGATATGCCCATATAACCCAATCTGTCTATGTTATAAATAAATAAAATAATTTTTTTTCAGACTAGCTTCTGCCCGCGACTTCGTCCGCGTGGAATAGTTTCTTTGGGCGTATTTATTTGGATAAGGATTAATATCATGTTTATAAAACACCTTCGCAGATAATGCATTATTTTAGAACAAATTTGGTAAGCATAAAAAAGGTTATAGTGAGCCAACCTTAAAAGATAGACATATTATGCTGTCGTGGACTTTTTTTTAGTACTTTTAAAGAGGAACAATTCTGTCATACATGATTTTTGCGAAACTTTAACCGTTTTCGCAGCGCACGCAGCGGAAGCTCTCAAAAGGAAAAAAAAAACTCCCGATTTTGAAACATTCTTCATTGGTGCTCCGCTCTTATTGGTCTTAGCGTGATGATATATAACCTGTAGCCTTCCTCGATAAATGGGCTATCTAACACTGAAATAATTTTTGAAATAAGATTAGCGCGGTTAAGCAAACAAACAAACTCTTCAGCTTTATAGATTAGTCTAGATAGATAACAAAAAGATCCATAAATATACACTTAAACCACTATTGTTAGTAACTTAAAACTAAAGACGAATTTGTGAGAAGACCATCCAACATCTAGACACAATAAGAAATGGTTATGGTCTAACTATGGTATAAGTCTTCGCACAAATTGCCTTATTATGGCGGAGGAAGTATCTGCCGCCACAGCCTTCAGGATACTATTGTGACTGCCTCTTATTCTGCTCAGGAGTGAGGCTGTTTTTTTGCGAATGATGGCATGAAATCCATCGGTATGGGTTATCGCGAACATTTCAGATGCACTGCAAAAACGAGGCAGTCGCAAACGCCTTGATCCTGTAAGCGTTTTTTGATTATGTGTGATTTATTAGAAGATTTAGAAGAGATTTTTGCAATACCTATTTTAGAATTCCTGTTACCATACTAAACATGAACATCGTAGGACTTACAAGCAGATTTTAATACCACAATCTCTAATCGCGCATTGGCGGTAAAGCATAACTTAACATATAACTTCCTACCTCTAATAGTATATTTCTGCCGCGGCTTGCAAAAGGGGCATTAATGACGAACGTGAAAATGTAGGCTGAAGCACACATACGTGAGTACATCATTTTCGGGTTGCGGCCAAGGCTCATATAGTACTTTTCTCAAATAATGCGCGGAAATTCAAACTAAGTAAATTAATTATAAATTCCACAATCAATGACCAACAATGAAACTCGTAATTTTTCACGCGCCAATATGTTCATTTGTTTCTTTTACTTTAAACAGTTCAATTTGCAAGCCAAATCGAAATTTAAATAAAATCTATGATAAATAATTACCTCCTTGGTTGCTATGTGTCGAAGTAAAAAGTTCATTCTATTTTTAGGGTTCCGTAGTAAACAAGGAACCCTTATAGTTTCGTCATGTCCGTCTGTCTGTCTGTCTGTCTGTCTGTCCGCGGTATAGCTTCGAGACCCTTAGTACTAGAAAGTTGTAATTTGGCATAGATATACATATTAATTACGCCGACAAAGTGGTAAAACAAAATTATGAAAAACATTTTTTTTTAGGGTACCTCTCATACACGTAAAGTGGTAAAATTTATTTTTTTTATTTTTTTTACCCCATGGTGAGGGGTATCATTGGAAAGATCCTTCAAAAATATTGTGAGTTTGTGAAAACCATTTTTGGATTCAGGGATTCGTTTGCGAAATATTAAGCTTTAAAGTGCTAATTTTTGCTAGAGTCAAGTGTCCCCCCCCCCTGCCGGCTAAATGGTTGGTTTTGGGTGTGTGAAAAAAATCACAACAGTAGCTGATATAACGAAATTAAAAGGAAAACTATCACAGCGAAGTATGCTCTACAGGTTAACGAGTAATAATCGACCAACTTAACTTTGCAGTTGCAAAAACATGTTATCCCATACATTCCGTATGGGAGAACATATTATTCAACTACAAAGTTAAGTTTGTTTTTGGGTTAAATTCATCCCAACTACGGAACCCTTCATTGTGCGTGGTCCGACACGCACTTGGCCGGTTTTAAATTACACTTCAGATTTCATAGCAATTTATACGGCTGCTAAACACGACAGATATGGATTTTCATACTAACATTACCAACCGTCTGCTCTGTACGCATGTATTTGACCAGTACAACATTTTCGATTTATCTTAAAGAAGGTTGTCAAAATAATGCTCGAATTTCCAAGCATGTTTGAGAAAAAACTTTAACTCAAAACAAATTAACATAATAAACACGTTTTTTTAAAACATTCTAACGACCTCTCAAAGGTCACAGGCTGTTATCCTGTGACCCTACAGCCTTAGCTAACGGTTAGTCTAGAATTTCAACACAGTAATTGGGAAATTGAATTTTCATGTCGCTTTCTGCCTAGGCCGACGCAAATTTGCGGCAATTTTTGAATTTGCGAGACTAGCTTTTCGACCTTAATTCGGTTGACTGAACATTGCCACCACTTAAGTTTATTTGCGTGTCTGTATGTTTGTTTTTTTGTGGTTTTCTTTGACACGTTTGCACGTAGAAATGTACTTTTTTGTCAGTAATTTGTAGTCTTCTGCAGCAAAAAGCTTCTAAACCTTTTTTAGTCGAATAAATTTATATAAAATCCATTACTTAGGATCAAAGTGCCATGCACTGATGCACTCCTGGATTTACCTAATTCCATACATACTCTTTAAGCCGGAATACAAAGGATAATATTTCTGAGCTGCAGCAGTAGTACCTAATAGAGGTTGTGCTTTCTTAATTTTTGAAGTGAAAACTTCTTTAGGCGCGTTGGGCATTTTTGAGATGGGACTAAGCTATTGATTTCGCGACACCATGACAACATCTCATTTTTGTAAACGCGATTGTGCTCTTTATTTATATTACGTTATGGATCAATGTTCTATACAAGTATTTTTACTTTAAAGGTTTCGAAAGTATTATTTTTGTAAACGCGATTATGCACTTTATTTATATTGTATTACGGATCAATGTTATATGTAAGTATTTTTACTTTAAAGGTTTCGAAAGTATTATTTTTTATTAACGCGATTGTACTCTTTATTTAGATAAAGTTACGGACCAATGTTCTATACAAGTATTTTTCTTCTACCAAGGCGATATTTTTCAAATTTTCACTTCTATCGGCACTCCCGGAGTGCCATCACTCGTTTTTTTTCAAAACCAGCCCTACTCCATATTGGCTATAGTTGACATACCTAAATATTAATACAAAAGGGTTACTATAAAACCAAGTTCACAATATCGGGCCCATTAATCTTCAAGTTAA
This sequence comes from Agrochola lychnidis, assembly GCA_963680765.1. Classification (NCBI taxonomy): domain Eukaryota; kingdom Metazoa; phylum Arthropoda; class Insecta; order Lepidoptera; family Noctuidae; genus Agrochola; species Agrochola lychnidis. The sequence goes on from OY796864.1 coordinate 6,492,788, forward strand.
GGCGAACCCATCTGGTCGTTGTCTCACGCATGTTACTAAAGTCGGCTAAGTGAGATGGGCTGCTAAAATATTCATTACTTGAATCTTCGTACTGGAATCACTTAAGTGAAGGCATGCAGGTTGGTTTAAATGTAACTTGCGAGTTGATATATTATTGTAAAAGTTACTCGCTAAAACTCAGCCATTAAAAAAAAACCGGCCAAGTGCGTGTCGGACTACGCACAATGAAGGGTTGCGTAGTTCAGATGAATTTATTTATCCCAAGAACAAACTTAACATTGTATTTGAAAAACATGTTCTCCCATACATTCCAACTGAAAATGTAAGTTTGTACACACAATATTGAGGATTCACCATGTTATTTTAAGACTTCTTATAGATTTTCCTGTAATCTATGAGTAAAGAGCCATACTATGTATTTTTTTTTTTTTAATTTTTGTTGCAGTTGTTTCTGAGATAAGGGGGGAATGTTCAATTTTCATCGAATTTCTTAAATATCTTTAAAAGTATTTATTTTAAAATTACATAAAAAATATTTTTATGATTCTCGCAACAAGCCCTTTCATTTGATATATCACACGCCACTGTTAGCAAAACTTTTTTTATTTCTTGTTTGCCCCCCAAAAGTGACCCCTATATTCAAAATTCGTTTATTTACGTTACACGTCCGTGTTTGAGTCACAGAAATACATATGTTTCATGACAGACGGACAGACAGACACACGAGTGATCCTATAAGGGTTCCGTTTTTCCTTTTGAGGTACGGAACCTTAAAAACATTTTCTATAAAGCGACCTAAAAAGAAAACGTGTGAGACAGTGTGCACACCTGCGTCACAACAGTTTTGTCTGCAGTAGTTAAAATTGATTGATTGATTAATCTTCTGGCGCTTGTCTAATATCGGATCAAACGCCGCCATCTTGTTTTATCAATACAATTTCGCGAAACCATTTCACAAATGCTTACCAATAACGTCCCCTTTTTTTTCTTTTTTTTTTCGGTTGGGAAATTATCAAATAACTTCTCCCGCTCTGGGCGGAGCGGGAGGGCGTGTCAGACTCTTACTGACTAAAACCCACCCGTGTTCCTTCGGTTGCCCTGATGCCGGGGGCCACGATGTCCCCATCGATTTTCTTCGAACCCCCGGCAGGCATTGGCCCTAGCGGACCCCGTCAATTCTGCTGACATCTCTTTGAGGCGCGCGTGGAACACAACGCACCGTCGACCCGGGCTTGGTCTTTATCGGAGCGCGAGCTACCCATTGCTCACCGTCCGCAAGCCCGCGCCTACGGTGGCCGGAAATCTGCCTGTGATTCCCGACGCCCAGGGCGTCTCCTCCTGCGGCAGTTAGGGGCGCGAGGGCGCGAAATTTTCCTCTCCCTCACGCGCTCCGTCTCCTCCTTCGCGAGCATTACTGCTTCACAGAATGAAGTAACGGCCTCCCATTTCAATAACGTCCCCCTGTCAATATCATTGACACTGTCCTCAATTGTTGAGCAGGATCAAAATCCGCGTACCCGTGAAAAGCCCACGAGCTCCTATAACCCCCTTATGTCCTCCTCTTCGCAGAACTGTTCTTGGGGCTAATTCTCCAATCCCCCGTCTATGTAAATTATTAAATAGCTGCAGTGATCTTATTGATGTGCACTCTGACTCACTTAGTAAGTTCCGAAGCATTATATGTAAAAATTTGTAAAATTTCAGTGTTGTAATTTCGATTTTAATTTTTTGTTTTAATTTTTGTTTTGATTTAGATTTTATTTTTAGTATTATTTAAATTTTATGTGATTTTAATTAATTATGATATAAATTTTTGTTTTAAATTCAATTATAGATTTTAAATTGGAATTTTGTTGAAATAATAATTATGTTCGGTGAGTGTAAGAACTCATCTAATTTTAAGTAGGCACTAAACAACAAATAAGTAATGCATGATGTGCTTACCTGTAAGAAATTGGTACACTAGTCTATAAGTTTATTGCATGTATCTCATATCTTTGTATCGGTGTATTCAATTGTTGGTGAGCCAAATAAATAAAATAAAATAAAATAAAATTGAAGCGCCAAATTTGTTTGCAGATAGTTTTGTCAACTTTTGTGTTGTATCAAAACAGCTTTTTCAGTCGGTTTTTAACAACTTTGACTTTTTTTTGTTTAGGTAGGGCATCTCGTAGTTGAGCTCTGAGATCATGACTACTTAACCGGCTTTCCTGTGGGTGCCTTAAGCTACTAGACTTAGAACCTCCACCAGCCAGGGGTTATTCAACTATGCTAATTAAAACTAGGTGAACGCTTGCTAAGGGCACCCCCTGTGGAGTACGAACCTCGGCTTAGGGCGTCAACCGGAGGGAGGACATCAAGGATGGGATGGGCTGGACAACTTTGCCTATGAGACTGTTTTAATGGTGCGCGTCATCATAGTTTTCATAAATTGATAGTCTGTTTAAAGACAGTTTTGACTTCTGCGCACTTAAACTTAAAACCCAAAAAGTTAAATAAAAGTCAAGAAATAAAATTATGAATGTGTAGTAATGTTTTTTCAAGGCTAACTTAATCTTAGACTGTTGCGTAGACTTTTATTTCTAAGGAAATTGAAGAAAATCGAGTTATGCTACGTTTATGTTGAAATGCCTTAGTAACTCAATTAGGCGTTTAAGTCCTTTCAGGGAATCCCCTGGGAAGTTAAGAACATAATGATGTTTTAGTACAAGACTTTAATTATTTTCTTATTACTTTTATTAAGGTTCCGTACATCAAAAGGAAAAACGGAACCCTTATAGGATAATTTTAGTTGTCCGTCCGTCAGTCTGGCTATCTGTCAAAACCTTTTTTCTTATGCGTGGAGGTATCAAGTTGAAATTAATATCAAATAGGTAAGTAGGTCTCATGGCACAGGTAAAGGAAAAAGCACGAAAATCATTAATTTGTACTTTTATCACATCAAATAATATTTTTTGCTGCTACAAACTTACACTTGCAGTTGGAGAATTGACCGTGACGTATATCAAAGTATGGGAGAACAATTTATCAACAACAAAGTTAAGTTTGTTCTTCGGATAAATTCATACCAACTACGGAACCCTTCATTGTGTGTGGTCCGACACGCACTTGGCCGGTTTTCTTCTACTAGGCACAGTCGACCGCACGTACTATTTACCATTTCGAAATTTGAAAAATCCTGACATTTGCAAAAAACTTCGGATATTTAATCTTTTTTTTTCAGTAGATCATAGTTATATCTTTTTAAAGAAAATCCCCTTAAATTGAAAAGTCCGGACAAATGAGAAGGCCGGACATAGTCCGGATGGAGGGCTAAAAAGCCGGAGATGTCCGGACAAATCCGGACGGATGTTAACCCTAACCGCACGTCAGTAGTAACAAAACCAGTATGAGCTCGCCTCGTGTTCTATTGAAACTACGTACTACGCTAGACCAGCTCAAGGTCTAAGTGATACCACTGACGTGCGATCGATTGTACCTACTTTGAAATTCTTGTATAGAGCAAAGTCCTTTTGGTCTTTAATTTTTAGGGTTCCGTATCCACCGCTGTCTCGCCGTCCGTCTGTTTGTCAGCGGGCTGTATCTCATGAACAGTAATAATCAGACAGTAGACATTTTCATAGATTGTGTATTTCTATTGCCGCTATAAAAACAAAACAAACAATAAAGAAAACATACAAAGCACAAATTATAAAAATTAATAATTAAAGAAGCCCTATAGCCTAGCCCCATTCAAGAAATTTGTTTTTTCGGCGTTATTTGGAAGTAGTCCACTTAGAGCACCCGTCCGAATAGCACCTGCGCGAATAGCACCTAACCCATCCCATCCCAAAAATGCCCAACGCGCCTAAAGAAGTTTTTACTTAAAAAATACACCCTGAAATTACATTACCACCTCACCTTTCCCTCACAACAGATTAAACTCTCATTATTACATTGTTCCAACAACGCAATAAATTCTGGCTGAAAAACTACACGAAGCAATTCATGCTCTGTTTAACAAAGATATTTGGATGCGACCACTACATGTAATGATAAAATTTAATATCACGGCCGAAGGGAGCACATTGCGGCTATAATTTTTGCTAGAAGAATTCTATCCCTAATAACCGTTATTGGTATTTTATTATTACAGTTTTCTTTTTCTTTTCGCCAAGAATTCGAATTATGATTGTCCTTTTATTAGATTGAGGGTGTGTTTTTTTAATGAGTTTCGGATGATTTCATGGCTTTTTTTGTTAGGGTCGTTGGGGGAAATATTTTTTTCTCAAACAAGCTTGGAAATTCGAATATTATTTAGACAATATTCTTCGAGCAGTCGAATTTGCTGTACTGATAAAAAACAAACGAGTAGGCGGCCGGCAATATTACTGTTAATAGTACATTACTGCCGCGGTCTATAATGGCTACTTTGCTGGTCGCGCTGATGATGGCCGACAGCGCAGCGTAGCGCAGCTCCAGGCCGACACAGCGCGGTCAGCGTGCAGCACTTGATGGACGAGCTGAACTAAAGGCCGAGGCCGTAGGTCGAGGCCTTTACAGCGAGAACAGCAAGGGCTGCAATGATGGCCAAGCTGGAAGGCCTAGAGCGTAGCTAGGCTAGCTCGAGGCAATCATAGCGTGACCAGCGAAGTAGTCATAGTGGGCCAAGGCTTGTATAGTGCTTTACTCAAAAATGCAAGTATCTAATCTAAATAAAACCAGCAAGTAAAGATTTAGATGTCCTACTGATTTTCCACTGCACAAATTTTTCAGATGCAAGCTTATATTTTTTCCTTTGAGTTCCGCGGTATTAAATTTTCAACCACTAATTTAGCTTCATCTTTAATGTCTGGCGGTGTTAAACACATTGAATCGGAATAATTTTCGCTTTGAGAGATCATTTTTAGCGAAAAAGTCACTAAATAAAAATAAAATTTTCGCTGAACGGCGCTTTTGTTACTTCTTTGTTTTTTTTTTTAACAATGGTAGTTGGAACTATACAGCCAAATATGGAATAAAATCTTTTTGTACCTATATCTATAAATACAAACAGCTGTGTTTTAAATAAAATCTTTTTGCATTTGATTTTTTAAAACGTTGAAACGTCAAAATAGCGGCCGGCAATGTTTTGCCGGCCTGTTAGAGCGACCAGCAAAACTTTGCCGGCCGCTCCTTGAAACAGAACGGCAAGGTCGACTTTGCTCAAACAAGGTTGTCAAAATAATGACCACATTACATGCATTTTTGAGTAAAACACATAACTGTCGTGTTATTTAAAAATGGAACTAACTTTTTATTTCGACCCATGGCAACCAAGGAGGTAACTTATCAAAGATTTTATTTAAATTTTGAACTGGCTTTAAAGTAAAGAAGAAACAAATGAACATTATTGGCGCGTGGAAAATGTCTTTGCTTGTCATTGATTCTGGAATTTATAATTAATTTACTAAGTTTGAATTTCCGCGCATTTTTTGAGAAAATTACTATACAAGCCTTGGCCGCAACCAGGCATTGATGGACGTATGTGTTTCAACTTCACGATCGTTCATCAAAGCCCTAATTGCTGGCCGCGACAGTAATGTACTATAATTGCATATTTCTAGATCTTTGACTGCCTTGTTGGTCTAGTGGTCGCAAGCGCTACTGCTGAGCATGAGGTCCTGGGTTCGATTCCCGGGTCGGGCAACGTGTTACTGGGTTTTTCTATCTGAAATTTCTCAGTAGCAGCTCGGAGTCTGGATTTGTGCCCGGTTGATGGCAATAGGCTCGCCCCCTATTACATGGGACTTAAACATAACTAGCGAAATGTGGGTGGTCCTGCTACAGGGACACCTCTGCCCAACCCTTCGGGGAAACAAGGCGTGATGTTATGTTATGTTATGTTGTTCTAGATCTTTTTGGTAAATTGTCGCTAATAACAAAATCACCTCACATATTATATCAGAGTTCTTTGCAAGATGTGGGGGGGTAAGTGCATATTAGTTCAGCTTACAGTTCACATTAGGAGAGTACTTATATTAGTCATCATAGTTTGATTCACAGCATAATTTCTGTGAGCTCAATTTACTGTTGTACATATCCCAAACTCAAGTTTGATAGATTGTTGTCGGTATAAAAGTCGGTAATTAAAGTTAGAATTAGCTGTAACAAGTGCTTATATGTTAGCTATTAGTCTTAAGTTAAGCTTATAATATTATTACCTTTTAGATACACATACGTAGATACATAAAATCAAGATGTCCGTGACCATCAATCTATCTGAAATTTCTCAGTAGCAGCTTGGAGTCTGGATTTGTGCCCGGTTGATGGCAATAGGCTCGCCCCCTATTACATGGGACTTACTCGTAAACATAACTGGCGAAATGTAGGTGTACCTGCTACAGTTACACCTCTGCTCAACCCTACGGAGAAACAAAGCGTGATGTTATGTGTGTAATTAGTACTCAATTGGTACTAATTTGTGCTAAGAAGTTTTTGAAAAACTCGACTTTGAAGGTGGCCCGGCGGTAGTCACTCTCCCTTCAGCAAGACCATCATGAGCGCCGAAAAAGGGGGCATACTACAGCAATTCTAAGAATACATTAAAAAAAACCGCAATCCATTATTACGAATTTCCTTCAAAATCGTAAAAGAAAGTGTGTTATGCACTTTGGGTGCTGGTTTTAATACCACTGACGTACTGTTTAACATATCGTTGGTCAACTTCTGTACTAACACACAAGTTAATATTTTGCCATTAAATTGGCCATTACACGGGACTTAAACATAACCGGTGAAATGTGGGTTTACCTGCTACAGGGACACCTCTGCCCAACCCTTCGGGGAAACAAGGCGTGATGTTATGCTATGTTATATTTAAAAAAAATTGACCCTGGTCATGGCACACAATACATATAGACACAAAAAAAAACTTAAAACAGTATTGTGTGCCTCACAGCTGCGACAAAAACGCCCAGTTCAGCATAAATGCCAGATAACTAGTGCCTGACGCTGATTTTCAATTGAACCTTATGTTACGAGTACGTCTTACATTCATTTTTTCACCTGTCATATTTGTGTGATTTTTCAGTAGTCGCGTTTTAGTTTTTGAACTTACTTTTTTATAACTTTTATTTAAATTATGTTGGAGTTACATTTTTTATGCTATTGTTCATGATTTTATGTGGTCGATGAGGAGTTTAGAAGTAATAAGGGAACAGGTGAACATACATACATACCGGTTAAAATCATATCTCCTTTTTACTTTGCCGTGGTCGGGTGAAAAGAAATAGTGTCCCCAAATAACCAAAGACAACACTACCTTAACAAAAAAGGATCAACGCTAATCGTTTCTCGAACATCGAACCTCACATGACGAGTCAAAGATTACGTCGAGCCACAGTGTAAGATAAACAGCTAAACAATAGAGGGAGCTTGACAAAAAGCTTGATTGATAGACTGTGGCCTGAAGCTGACAGCCGTGATCGATCAACAGTGATTACCAGTTATAATGTGATGATAAATCTAGGGGGTGTGTGTTGACGGATGGAGGGATTTTTAGGGTTATGTCCGGTGAACGATTTTGTTTTAAAATATGAAGCAGTTTTGTGGGATATTTTTTTTTGGTTGTTGTTTTAACACAATAACAGTGTACGAAAATGGCATAACCCCGGAGGGTTAAGCAAAGATATACTTTAGTATACCCTCATTTCGCCGGTTATGTTTAAGTCCCATGTAATAGGGGGCGGGCCTATTAAATGGCATAATATTAACTTGTGTGTTAGTACAGAAGTTGACCAACGAAATGTTAGACAGTACGTTCATCATCATCATCATCATCATCAGCCTATAAATGTTCCCACTGCTGGGACACAGGCCTCCTCTCTGTGAGAGGGAGTGGGCCGTAATCCACCACGCGGGCCTAGTGCGGGTTGGTAGATGTCACATGTCTTCGAATTTTTGGTTCTAGGACATGCCGGTTTCCTCACGATGTTTTCCTTCACCGTTTTGAGAGCAGTGATGATGAAATAATTAACACAAAGTAAAGCGCCTGTCTGGGTTCGAACCTACGACTTACAACTCGTAAGTCGCGGCTGTTACCACTGGGCCACCACAGTACGTTAGTGGTATTAAAACCAGCATCCCAAGTGCATAACACACTTTCTTTTACGATTTTGAAGGAAATTCGTAATACTGGATTGCGGTTTTTTTTAATGTATTCTTAGAATTGCTGTAGTATGCCCCCTTTTTCGGCGCTCATGATGGTCCTGCTGAAGGGAGAGTGACTAACGCCGGCCGGGCCACCTTCAAAGTCAAGTTTCTCAAAAACTTATTACCATCTTAGCACAAATTAGTACCAATTGAGTACCTACTAATTACATACATAACATCACGCCTTGTTTCCCCGTAGGGTTGGGCAGAGGTGTACCTGTAGTAGGTACACCCACATTTCGCCAGTTATGTTTATGTTTAAGTCCCATGTAATAGGGGGCGAGCTTATTGCCATCAACCGGGTACAAATCCAGACTCCGGGCTGCTACTGAGAAATTTCAGATAGAAAAACCCAATAACACTTTGCCCGACCCGGGAATCGAACCCAGGACCTCATGCTCAGCAATAGCGCTTGCGACTACTAGACCAACGAGGTAGTCAGTCAGTCAGAGTTTTTAAATATAAAAACCAGAACCTCAATCTCAACAGTATCCAATAGCAACGAGTCTTATCAAGCTAAAACTTTTAAGATTAACAAAGCTGCAAAATGATCAAACAAAACCTCAAAATTACCTACCAAGGTTAGTAATAACCATTCTAAAACAGCTCTAAAACCCTCACCCGTAACCGAACACATTATATTTCTAAAACACAATTACATAAGACACTTTGAAAACTCGGAGACCATAACTTTGGCGGGCTAGCAAGCACCGAGAGCAGTTGTAAAACCATCGTAAAGACTCTCAGCTGTTCTCCATAAGGTAAGAGCTGAGGTAATGAACCATTAATTCGCTAGAAGAGTTAGTGCACTTACAACGAACAATTGCAGATAAAGCTGGAAGAAGTGTTTTTCGGGCCGTTTGGTTTTAAAGGAAGATGGGAAACTGGATGGGTATTTTGGTTTTGGTTTTGTTGATTAAATTAAACGCTACAAAAATATTAGTCAATCAGCCAGTGAGATCTTAAGTTTTTAGGGTTCTGTACCTCAAAAGGAAAAAATGGAACCAAACGTCTGTCACAACCTCTCTGTACTGATATAGTTGAAATTTGATACACATAATGTATTTCTGTGACCCAAATACGGATGTATAACCCAAATAAATGGATTTTGAATATGGGGGTCACTTTTGGGGGCAAATACGAAAATTTAAAAAAGTTTAAAGGGCTTATTGCGAGGATCTTAAACATTTTTTTTAAATTTTTTTAGATAAATGCTTTTAAAGATATTTAAGAAAGTTTATGAAAATTGACCTTTCCCCCTTTGTCTTCGACTACTGGGCTTAAAACTTTGAAAAAACATACCGAGAATAGTTCTATACTTATAGATTACAGGAAAACCTATAAGAAGTCTATGATCTTATAATAACATGGTAAATCTCTCAATATTGTGCGTACAAACCTACATTTGCAGTTGGAATGTATGGGGGAACATGTTTTTCAACTACAATGTAAAGTATGTTCTTGGGATAAATTCATCCCAACTACGGAACTCTTTTTGATGTAAACTATACTCTTTTTAAAATAAGATTAGACATTTAACTAAACCTTTTTTACAGTCCGTTCAACCGATTTTGACTTCTATTGCGTTGGTGGCATGACAAATGGCAGCAGCAGTAAACATTGGTATTGTAACCACTTTTTTTGCTTTTAATGCCATCCTTATCCCTACGGTATAGAAGTCAAAATCAGTTGAACGGACTGTAAAAAAGGTTTGTTTAAATGTCTAATCTTATTTCAAATGGAATATAGCTTCAAATCTTGCTGGCTGGTTGACTAATATTTTTGTAGCGTTTAATTAGTTTAAAATCTCATGCAATAAATATTCTGATTAAACAAAACAGTAATAAAAGATCATTGATGTAAAACCAACTAAACAACAGAATACGGTAGTTGCCTGGGTAAAAAAAAGAAATTCCATTAAGTCCGTCTTTCTGAAAATAAAAAAATATTAAATTCAAATTCAAAAGTCATTTATTCAAATTAGGCTGAGAACCAGCACTTTTCGAACGTCAAAATTACATAAGACAGTCCCCCAAAAACGCCCACCCTTCACCACTTCCTAGTGCCTTTAGCTGGGAAGAAGAAGTGGCGCAACAAACTCCCCAGCAGCATTAGACACGTATTTTTTGCTTTATCATATAAATCAAAAATAACTTAGAAAACACGCATTAAAGTTGGGGAGTGGGGCTCGCTACGTCACAACGCAGTATTAAATCTAGCAAGGCGTGACGTCATGCCACATTTTAACTCAATATATCGCCGTAATTTTTTAATTACGTCAAAAAGAAAAAAATACGTGTTCAATATTATTTAATAATCTACAAGACGGACAAAAACATATTTTTGGACACAGGCCTATTGTAAGCTTTCAAGAACCAACGTATATTTTTTTTGTTTCAACATGTTATTCTATGTATTTTACGACTTCATATAAAATTCAAAATGAGTGGCTCAATATTAATTCGTTTTATGAAGCAAATTATTTTAAGGATGTAAGATTGGACAAATAATATTTTCTTCTTGTTTTGGGCATCCTCATTCTGGCGTAATAATTATTCTGGATCCTCAGGATGCCCAAAATTATAATGATAACAGATAAAAATAATAAAAACCCAACAGCTTTTACCTCTCTATAATATTCATCACTCTAGTATGAGAAAACGAAATGAAAATTCATAATGAAATAACTTTTCCGCGATGTAGTAAAAGTTTAGAACAATTTTATTTATAAGAAAAGTTTTAACAATATGCTCAAACTTTGCTACTGTAGTTTTAACTATTTGCTAACTTTTCTCGATTGAACTTTGATTTACGTGAGATCTGACATCTTTTGAAACTTTTGAAATAAATTTTTGTCAAATATAAATTCGTTTTTGAACGATAAATGTACCTAAATCATGAATTGTTGTGTTGTATAATTTATAGACAGAGACAAGTGTGCAAGATTGCATGGTACTAATTTTTTCTTTGATTTTTATTTTGCAAAATCCTCAAACTTTATTTAGGTGTACTACATTTTTTTGCTGACTGAGTTTAAAATCTTTGACTGATCACGAGTTCTTTTCGTGAATTGAGACATATTTTTTTAAAAAAAAACTATATAATACTACTTACAACCCCAACACAAGAAAACACAGTGTCAACATTTACTCGTTTTTCGAAGCGAACTATTTGCACGGTTCAACACGGTGCACCATCTGGAAAACGGTGAATTATAAAAAGCTGTTTGCAAACCTTGGACCACTGGACCGCATTGCGGTCGGCACCGGGACGAGGGTAATTACCGGTACCGACTAATTCATTACATGAACGGTTTCTGTACACAGCGATTGATGGAATCAACGTAATGCAACTGATATTTAAACACGAGATTTAGATCAAGAATAAACGAATGAATGATGATTAACTTTCACTTTTTATTCAACCCTTTTATTCAAAAAGCCAAATACAATTTGTCCATCTTAAACAAAACATACAAACGCCACTATACGGGGTGGCAGGGAAATAAATACCAGGTGGCAGGGACATCGACGCGAAAACTGAAACCATGGATTCAGTACATGATTCTGAACCCGCCTGCGTTGAAATTTTTCGTCGGTTATTTTTTTAAATCAGCTGTTCCATACATTTTGACTGGTCAAAATCTATGAAACAGCAGATTTTTTTTTAAATAACCGACGAAAAATTTCAATGCAGCAAATTTCAGAATCATGTACTGAATCCATGGTTTCAGTTATCGCGGCGATGTCCCTGCCACCTGGTATTAATACATCGCTAAGCATTACTTGAGACAGAGTGAGTGTGTGTATGAGTGAGTGTGTGTGGGTATTTGAATGTGAGTGTGATTAGATCAGAGTTGTGATTGGTCTGGAATTTGACAGATCCAAATTTAAAAGTGAGTAGTCACCTAATGAAAACGTTGATCACTTTTGGACTTTGCCATAATTTAACTTGTTACTTGTCAAGTGATGCAATTACCTATAGAAATCGTCACCATTTGTCATCGTATTATTATGGTTTCCGCTACTTATGTCGAAAGTGAGGTTTTTGTAATGTCGAAAGTGAAGTTTTCGTAAGTCAACCGTACTAGCCAGATGCTAGAATTGTTAAGGTTATTTTTCGGGTCTTTTACTTAAGAAGAAGCAGTGCGCTCGATGAGATTTCCCGTCGACAAAAATGACGAACTTCAATACAAACTTTCATCCCCTATTGGGGATGAATTTTCAAAAACCATTTCTTTGTACTAACTTTCGTTATTCAAGGATCTCTTGTGTTCTAGACCCAGTGGTCTGTCAGTGAAGTAGAAAAGAAGAAGAAGAGAAAGATATACTAAACTGCTGAGATAGGTCAGTCTTTGTACGCTGAAAGACTATATTCTAGTTAGACTAAAGTTTACATAAAAAGGTGTAGGTACTTCTATTAAGAAATTGGTTACATAAAGGTACATAATCGTTAATCGATGTTGATTGATATAATTAATCAATCAAACTGATCCAATGTGAAATAAGATATTTTGACATCGTATCTATACATTATAATAAAATCGTAGCGTAGTAAAATCTTTTCATTGAAATATTTATGAAAAAAAAGGAATTGCTACAAATTAATTTAATTCAGGCAAAACCCATATTATTACCTAAAATAAAATAAAATTTCACAATACTTCAACTTATTAGAATAAAATGTCAATGCTATTATTATTAAATTACATTACAATTAAAATAAAATGTCAGGGTCATAAAATTAAATAAAAAATAAAAATGACAATGATGCCAAAATAATATATAGTTTTTAGAATTTTTGTCTGTTTTTCTAAATGTATATTCCAGCATCACGCATATACTACTTGATAGATTTGTTCAAAGGGAAACGCCTATTTTTGGCCATGGTTTGCCCAACAATGTGGTAAATACCAAAAAAATACTCATTTAGTTACTTAAATATTGCTGTTACTTATTTGTAACGAAACCTCCGGAACAAAAAGCCGATTTAATCAAGACACTCAATCGTTTATTTCCTTATCTAACACTTCCGATTGTTGGTCACTCCTGTCAAAGTAGGGATGGCAACTTTTACTGAAAAAAATCGATACACTCAAAACCGGTTACCAAAAATATATTTTTGGAAAATCGATTTTTTATTATGTAGTTGTTACAATCAACTCAGCCTACCACAGTCTACTGCTGGACATAGGCCTCTCCCAGGCTGAGCCACAACACCCTGTCCTCCGCCTTCCGCATCCAGTCCGTCCCAGCCAACTTTTTATGGCCGTTGTTCCATCTAGCTGAGGGGCGTCCCACACTACGCTTACTGATACGCAGTCTCCACTCTAGGACTCGTCTGCTTCACTGGCCATTAGCCCTTCGACGAATATGACCGGCCCACTGTCACTTCAGCTTGCTTACTCTGCAGGCTATGTCGATAACTCCGGTTCTTTTCCGGATAACTTCATTTCTGATCTTAACCTTTAAAGAAACTTCGAGCATAGTCCGCTCCATAGCGTGCTGAGCAACCTTGAATTTGTGGACTAGCCCGACTGCCAGTATCCACGTTTCGGCACCGTATGTCATAACGGGCAGGACGCACTGGTTGAAGACCCTAGTCTTCAAATACTACTGCGCGATTGGCGACGACAAGACTTGACGAATTTTTCCAAACGCTGCCCAAACGAGCTGGATGTTTTCTGTCGGCTTCTTTCTCAAAGTTGTGCCTACCGAGCTGGATGAGTTGCCCTTAGTAGACGTTAGCGACCCTTTGATGTGGATTACATTTGGCAAGACATGCGAATTGTACATACATGACTTTCGTCTTGTCCAAATTCATGCCGAGGCCAACCAGCCGAGAAGCTCCATTTAGGCTGTGCAGCACAGATGCTGCACAGCCTAAATGGAGCTTCTCGGCTGGTTACATAGACCAGAGTCTATGTAACTGTCCCAGCGTCTCGTCAGCGTCAGTTGTAACCTCTTTTGTTATTTTATTTAGAGACAAAAAAAAATGTTATTTCATTTTAAATACGATCCATTGAACCGATTCCGTATTTCCAGTTTGTTTTTAGGGTTCCGTTAAAAAACGGAACCCTTATAGATTCGTCATGTCTGTCTGTCTGTCTGTCTGTCTGTCCGTCCGTATGTCACAGCCACTTTTTTCCGAAACTATAAGAGCTATGCTGTTGAAACTTGGGAAGTAGATGTATTCTGTGAACCGCATTAAGATTTTTACACAAAAATAGAAAAAAAACAAATAATTTTGGAGTTCCCCATACTTAGAACTGAAACTCAAAAAAAATTTTTTCATCAATCCCATACGTGTGGGGTATCTATGGATAGGTCTTCAAAAATGATATTGAGGTTTCTAATATCATTTTTTTCTAAACTGAATAGTTTGCGCGAGAGACACTTCCAAAGTGGTAAAATGTGTGTGTCCCCCCCTGTAACTTCTAAAATAAGAGAATAATAAAACTAAAAAAAATATATGACACGAATATGGAACCTGAATTACACGAACTTACCAGCTTACCACGGAGCCATCTCTGTGTCAACTGTGGCGTGCATACACGAAGACTTAAAAGATTTACCTTAAGCAATGTGGAAGTTCGGTTTATATTTCAGCAATGGATTGATCCACAACAAGTAAGTTACCTACTTTATGAACATACAAGGTACATACTCAGCAACTTTTACTGCATAGCTACTTTACGTTAGGTTTGAATTGAATAATTCGGTTGGTTAGTGTCACGGAAACCATAGGAATAAATATTTGAAGTTTGTTTTGTCTCAAACCACATATTTTATGTGATATAAGTAATGAATTATATGATCATCAAAAATGGTATCAAAGACCGATGTCATTCAATGTATTTACATATACATAAAAGACCTTTTGATGCTACAGCATGCTAATAGGTATAAATGATTTTTATGACAGTATGCAATTATGTTTCAGATAATGGTCTGATGTGTGACCAATGTTGGATGTTGGAAAGGAATGCACAACAGCCTTCTGCACTACAAGAACGAAATGTTGGGCATCGACAAATATGATTGTGTAAACTGTGGTCAATCTGTATTAAGAAAGCACTTTCATCATCTATACCAACGCAAAACAGGCACAAGAGACATACAAATAAGAACTATAATTGCAGAAAGTATTGTACCAAAACTATAAATATGTTTTTTATTAAACTTTAATTTATAAAAGACCCACCGAGTTCTATGTGAAAAATAGTGGTTGTTTCTTTATCTATAATGTTAACCCTAATGCCTACAACTTGTTTCTTTCATGGGCGTCACTTGGCCAAAACCTCCTTATCAAATGGGCATTTCCCTTTTGCATAAATATTCCCTATAAGTCTGATCAGTCTGTAGCCTATAAATTATCACGCTATTTGCAATTGGGATTGAGTAATATTGCATTATTTTCGTATTTTTCTATGGTTTAACGCAAATTGTAAAAAGACGAGACACAAGGCTAGAATATTGCATATTATAGTTACAGTTACCTGTGGTTGTTAGTTTGATTTCCAACAATTATTTATTGATATTGTTCGTGCTTCTTTTTTTTACATTTTGTTATACTTTTTTATGATAGTTCGTAGGTCGTATACAAAAAAGTGTTTTTAAGCTTAGGTGATTTAAATAAATATCAGTGTTTAGGTGACTGTTAATTCAAATTCAAATCATTTCATTCATTTTATTTTTTTCATTTTCGTTTTTCATTTCATTTTTATGAGAAATCTCGTATGTTTACATAATCTTCTGTTATCTTAGTTTAGTGATAGTTGTTCGTACGGAACTCGTGGTAGGAGGAGCTCGTGGCTAATAACAGACGCATGAGTCGATCCATCAGGTTAAGCTACGCTTGCCGGGGTTGGTCAGTGGATGGGTGACCATCTTTGATGAGACTCCTCCGTGAATCGGAAAACACGTAAAGCCGTTGGCCTTGGCTGTCATTCGCGGATCTTTGAGACAGTCGTTAACGAGTAGTCAGAAGCCAAGTCTGACAACCAATCTTACCGAGGGGTATCGTGTTACCCAATAACTGATTTGTGGAAACCGACATAGTTGGGAAAAGGCTAGTTAGTTAGGTATCGCTTAATCTTAGTGAAAAGGGGCATCTGTGTTCCCCATCAACTGCAATCTCGGTGGTGCCGCTCATTTTGCTACTAGTTCTGTTTGTATTGCCGATAACTTAAACATTAATATTGCTCCTATGCTGGTTTAAGACGAAATTGTTTAGTTTGTATTTCAACTTGTTTTAGCTTATGCAGTTTAGCAAAGCGTCTAGTTTTGTTTGTAAAATTTATTTTTACGTTTTTGAAGTGAAAACTTCTTTAGGAGCGTTGGGTATTTTTGAGATGGGACTAAACCATTGATTTTGTGACCTGTTACCAACACCGTAGAGTAAAAGACATCAACGCGTTGATTACCGCGGTGCATGGAGTAAAAGACATCAAAGCATAATCCTCGGTGCCGATTTTTTTTCACGTTTTCCCTTCTATCGGCACTCCCGGAATTACACTGTTTTTTTTACGTCAAAATCTGATAGCTTTTTTCAGGGTGTACCTTATTTTAACTTGTTTCGTTGGCGACAGCATGACGTGCAGCTGCCGACTATTTCTGTTTTATACTCATGTTTGCATATTATGTACTAAATTATATCTATTTTGTTTTCTGCTTACCTACTCTCGTCTTTACATGCACGTGTTTCTGTGACAAATAAATCTATTTTTCTTTCTTTCTATGTTCCTGTGGTCCTGTGTAGTTTGATGCCAGAGTTTGGCAGAGTATTACTGTATTAAAGCATCTAGATTTTTTTTGTCCATAGTCATGATTAGATAAGATAAATCAGCCTATAATGTTTCCACTCTTAGGACACAGGCCTCCTCTCGGTGAGAGGGCATGGGCCGTAATCCACCACGCGGGCTCAGTGCAGGTTGGTAGATGTCAAATGTCTTCGAATTTTTGGTTTCTTCACGATGTTTTCCTTCACCGTTTTGAGAGCAGTGGTGATGAAATAATTACACAAAGTAAAGCGCCTGCTTGGGTTCGAATACACGACCTACAACTCGTAAGTCGAGGCCGTTACCACTGAGCCATATTTGCTCTCATCTTGATTTATCCCCGGTAAATGGCAATATGCTTGCTCTAAAATGAGATTTGAAGAAACTTCCTTCATAGTGGCAACATTATGGGTATGCAAAAACACATCTGGCGACCGCAGAAGGGTCGCAAATATCTTCTGTATTACATTAAAACTAGTGATGTGCCGGATATCCATATCCGCGGATATCCGAGGGAGAAAAAAGATCTGTATCCATATCCGTTACTTTTTGGCGGATCTTGAACGGATCTTTTATATTAATACATTTCATTACGTATATGAAATTTTAAAGATATGTAGCAATGAAATACTGTTAACTACAACCCAAATTAGTAAAAAAAAATATATATCATATTTATTATAATTCAAGTAGAGTAAGTACCAGTAAATTAAGTTATAAGGTAGTAATTAAACTATCTATGTAGTGAGATCAAACCTCTAATATTTGTGCTATGCTAATTGAAATAATTATGTGAGTTAACACATCTATTAAAACCATGTTGTTTTCAAGAACTTAAAAAATATACGTCATAATTAATATTGAGTAATGGTAAGTTTAAAAACCAACCCGCACTGGGTCCGCGTGGTGGATTTCGACCCACTCCCTCTCACAGAGAGGAGGCCTGTGTCCCAGCAGTGGGAATATTATAGGCTGATGATTTATTTATTTATTTCCTTTGGAAGACTTACAGCTAAACAAAACAGACTAATAGCTTGAAAATATGACTGACAGCCAATTACAAGTCTTCACATATAATTAACAGAATAATAATAAAATTAATCTGTGAACACCACAGTACTGCCAACGAAAACAATAAACCGCCAAAGCTATACAAAACTATACATAAGAATACTAATATAATACAATACTACAATAAATGTGGTAAAATTAGGCTACTGACGCTAACATAATCTGAGCAATATCACGCATCAGGTGAAAAAGTTAAGGCTCAAGCTCTTTCTGGCCACAGATACACCTGTTGTAAACGGATCGAAGTCATGCTGTACACATACCCTATTAAAGTTTCTGCTTGCACGTACAAGGAATGATGATGATGAACGTTAAATTGTGTTTCAAAAAGAGTAACTTGGCAGCTTTGTCCCCCAAAAGTCAGTTACGATGAGGATCATAAATAATTCTTGCTGAACCTGAAGAAAGTTGAGATCCGTATCCGTATTGGCGGATCTAGACCCTTATGATCCGTATCCGTATCCGTATCCGCGGATCACATTTTTAAACGATCCGGCACATCACTAATTAAAACTAGTCAGTTACATTTCTGTAAACTAACTATACAAAAAATACAGTATACACGGTAGTCACATACAAGTGACCTACCGGTACAGTAGTTATGTTATGTTACTGCGATAAGCAAACATTTGCTATTTATACGTCCGGTGTGAACGAAACCATAGCGCGATCTAATTCGACGCCAACACCATCTAGGGAAGCGATGTGTAAATTTTGTATTAAAATCAATAATTTCAAAAATATTGACTTTATTGGTGACTTTTTTCTGCCATCGACTTCGTTCCCGTGGAATTCGTAAGACACCACAATGTTATACTAAAATTATAGCCACATTTTTATAAAACTTCCCAGTATACTACGTTTCTAGTTTTGGTCTCTGCAGATAAAATGTAAAGAGAGTCAGGACTGGTGATGCAGGAGCAAACGACATTCAGTTGTCCGTGTGAGATCTCGTCCTGAGATCGACATGATCAGCCTTCAGGAGAAATTACCCTTTCCTTGCGAAGTTTTACGTTTTTAGTGAATAAGATGGAAAGTAAACCCCGCCGGAGATACAATTTTTTTATATGACATACCTATAAATCTAATTTTTTTTTTTTTTGGTAAAAGATATGTAGGAAAGAAGAGGGCAAGTCATCCCCAGTCAGTCCCCACCCACCCGTTCACAGTAGACACATTTTCAAGGTCAATGTCAAACGTCTCGAAGGTTCTGTCTGCAGGGTTTAAAGTAACCTACCAAGAAGAATATGACGGTTCATCCCCTTTGAACCTAACCTACCCGATTAGGGGTGCCCCAATTCTCAAGTTCGCTAGGCTCGCCCTTGCATTTTTTTTTTTTCTCAAAATCTAGGCTTTTGGTAGCTGTGACATTTTGCAAAAGCATTCTACATGAAGACACATACGCGTAAAAAAAAAATGTGGCACTCCGGGAGTGCCGACAGAAGTGAAAACTTGAACAAGATCGCCTTAGTGGAAGAAAAATACTTGCGTAGAACATTGATCCGTAACGTAATATAAATAAAGAGCACAATAACGTTTATAAAAATGAGGTGTCGATAACGGTGTCGCGAGTTCAATTGTTTTTCCCATCTCAAAAATACCCAACGCGCCTAAAGAAGTTTTCACTTCAAAAATTAAGCTTCCCACGCGTAGTCCATAAAGTACGGTTGAGCCAATATTTACGTTCCTAACCTAAAAAATAACTAGGTACTTTTAATATTTTATTTAAAAAAATAAACGTCTTCGGCAAAATATACTAATTGCGGAGAGTTCAGGAGACCCTCAAGAACCTCTAAATAACCTGACATTCTCATTAAGCATCTTTTTAAACCCATTATAATGCTTAATTCCAAAATTTTCAAAGTCAAAAGTATCACTAAAGTTGATGAAGTTGAAAATTCAACCAAAAATTAAATAATTTCCATAACAAGCACAGTTTTTTGGAAATTTTCTCTAACAACCTCTTCAAAAATATGACTTAATTAAAAACTTTACAGGTTCACTATCTGCGAAGCTAATTTATAATTATTTTTTTTCGTCTTATATTTAAACCATAAAAACAGCTGCGCCCCGCAGTTTCACTCGCATAAGCCTCGATCCCGTGAAAATATCGGGATAAAGAAAAAAGTGTGGCACTCGGGACTGCCGCGGTAAAGCTATTGCATATCACTTGTAACCTCCATGACAACATCACGTTGTCATGGGAACCGTCATTACATGGTAGGCATAGTGGGGGGTGTTAGGTTTTATTTTCGTTACGTTCCGGAATTTCTTGATTTGGTCGCCGTGCTCAAAGCCCGCGATAAAAGCTATGCAATAGCTTAAAAAGTTTTCTATGTCCTAACCTAGGTCTACCCATGTGCCAAATTTCATCCAAATGCGTTCAGCCGTTTTAGTGTGAAAACGTAACAAATAAATAAACTCACTTTTGTATTTAAAACAACCATTATTTAAATATTAGCAGCACCCCGCGGTTTCACCCGCATAAGTCTCGATTCCATGGGAATATCGGGATAAAAAGTATCGGTAAGTATCGGTCGGCCTATGTGCCAAATTTCAACCAAATCTGTTCAGCCGTTTTAGCGTGAAAGCGTAACAAACAAACAAACTTACTTTCGCATTATAATATTAGCTGGGATTAGGATTAGAGTTAGGATTAAAAATAAAAATACCTAATAAAACCTAAAAGTTCAAAAACCTCTTTGAAACGAGTAAAAGAAAGTTTAAGTTTCGTTTTTTTAAACATAAAGAGAATTGTTGAGTGTCTGGCTAAATGCAATTAATAGTGATTACATAATGATAGTAATTAATATAACTTTAATTAATTTAAATCTAATTTGAAATAAGGAGCTTTGCTATCTAAAAAGTTATTTGTAAAACGAAATGCTTATTAAGTCGTATAATAGGTAGGCTTAGTGAAATTTATGAAGATAATTAATTTATTTTTAGTTTTGGTGCTTAGGTTGGTACGCGTACAGTCAAGGGCAAAAATATGTCATTTTTTTTTTTTTTGTTAGCCTCTATCTTATTCCACAGCTCGGCAAGGACCTCCTGTATCTCCTTCTAAACCATGTATATAATTAGTAAAAAAAACATTGGCGCTCCGTGAGTGCCGACAGAAGTGAAAACTTGAACGATTTTATCGTGCAGGAAATACTTTTAATGAGGTGTAACAATGTCGCGAATTCAATTGTTTTTCCCATCTCAAAAATGCCCAACGCGCCTAAAGAAGTTTTCGCTTCAAAAAATATTTTTCTGTAATAGCATTTTAAATTCTCTCTAAGTATAATTTTTTAAACTTTGTTCTGTAAAAAACGATCAGTAGACACTATTATAATTTTACCGCACTTAATTTTTTACCGATTAAACCCAGTAAAAAAAAAATTGTTAAACCAAACCAAGTTTCAATAAAAATTTCAAACCTAAAATACACTAGATGGATGGAGGTGATCCTGGAAAAGCATGCTTGGAAGTGTAGCGGTTACATCACCACATACAAAACAATGCAGCATAAACATGACGTCACATAAATCTACTGAACGATCGAACGATCTGTTTACCGAACGATCGACATATATACAAGATTCCGACTTCAAACCGTTGGGCAGTTGCCCGTCAGACACAGCACCCATCTGGTCGAAGGATCTTCCCTTTTCTATGGTGGATAAGTGAACTTTACACCCTGTTCCTCATACCACTAAAGAAGGATTTGGGAGAGATATTTGCTCAGCAGTGGGATACTAGTAGGCTAACATTAAAATAAAAAAAATATATGCACTGGGTAAGTTCGGACAAACTATACACAATTTTCACTCACCGTTCATACGAGTACCTATGTATATATTTTCCACTTCGTATAGTAATCAATTTGGAATACACGATTCCCTACCTGAATGTTGCAGGATTGGGAAATAGAGATCAAAATTTGATTGAAAAAAATCTTTTTACTTGTTTACTTGCCTTGATCGAACAAAATATTATAAACTAACTGTGAAACACGTGTCGATTTCTTTCAGGGTTTTTTATGGCTCTTTAAAAATACCTAAACGGAACAGGCTACTAAATATATCCACGTCTATTGTATTTTTATCCCATAGAAAAAAAAACAATTTTTCTGTCCCCGTAAACATCTTTTTGAGGCTGACTGTAGTAGTAATTAATTTATTGTTTGAACGTTGAGTTTTTAAGGGATCAAAATGTAAAGTCTGATCTGTATTTAAAGTTCTTATTTATTGAGATTGTTTTTAAAAATAAACAGAAGTTGATATTTTTATGTCTTAATGTATTAAAAAATCATACAACAGCTGGATTCGCATCTGCTAAAATTCAGTCTCTACTTGCAATTTCAGCGGTGTGTTGTATTTTTTTAAGTTCTCAGCTTGTTAAGGGAAAATCCTCACAGTTGAATTCTTAATTAGTGTTGACTTTTTAAATTAAATTCGCTGCAGTCATCGCTTGCAGCTTTAGCAAAAAAAGGAAACTTTAAAAAACATGAATACGTTGAATTATCTCGAAACAGCAATTTTTTGTTGATTTTCTGACAAAACTTGCAGGACTCAGTAATGAAAAAATGACTAAATGGTTTAAATGTTTGTAAACGCACCCACAATACAGGAGAAATTCCAACGTTAAAAAAAAGCTGGCCATGTGCGTGTCGGACCACGCACAATGAAGGGTTCCGTAGTTGCGATAAATTTATTCAAAAAACAAACTTAACATTGTATTTGAAAAACATATTCTCCGATACATCTAGGTATATACGTCACGGTCAATTCTCCAAATAATAATTGTGTGATCAAACTAAAAATGAACTATTTTCGGACATTTTCCTTTACATGTGCTGTGAGACCTTGCTTCCTGCAAAACATGACTCTAGGTCAACGGAAAGTACCCTGTAGATTTTGATTTATTTGCGAGTGTTAAAATATGTCGCATAAATGGCCATTTTTTTTTTGCTTTGATTTAGAAGCTTGATTTTTTTAGAGCTCCAATGAACCATAGACCTACGTATTCGATATTAATTTCAACTTGATACCTCCACGCGTTCCTGAGAAAAAGGGTATTGACAGACTGACTGACGGACAGACTGACGAACAGACGGACAACGAAGTGATTCCTTAAGGGTTCCGTTTTTTTTTCCTTTTAGGGTACGGAACCCTAAAAAAGAAAAATATACATTCTCTCTTACAGGGTGCCCCGTGAAACGAAGTCCAAAGGAAAATTTTAGCAGCCTCTATTCAAGAGCTTCTCGAAATACCCCCAAGTCATCATCTGCCTAGCCTTTTCCCAACTATATTAGAGTCGGCTTCCAGTCTAACCGGATGCAGCTGAATACCAGTATTTTACAAAGTCAAAGTCAAATCATTTATTTCAAATAGGCCCATGTATGGCACTTTTGAACGTCAAAAATTACAAAATAATAGAATTTATTCTAGTCGCCCCTTCCAAAAGGTAGTTTTCGTATGGAGAAGAATGGGCAATAAACTCCACCGTTACTCTTTTAAAATGTTTTACAATTGTTTGTGTATGTACATGGAGCGACTGCCTACCTGACCTTCACAACCCAGTAACAAGGTAATACGATACCCTTGGTAAAACTGGTTATCAGACTTTCGGACTTCTAACGACCCGTAACGACTGTCAAAGATCCACGAATGACAGCCGGGACCAACGGCTTAACATGCTTTCCGAAGCACGGAGGAGTCTCGGTATGTTAAGACGGTCACCCATCCACAGACTAACCTCGGCAAGCGTAGCTTAACCTGATGGATCGAACCGTGCGGCTGTTATTACTTAGCCACGAGCTCCTTGGAAACATCCCCATGTATGTTTAGTGTATTATAAGTTTAGGAGCTAGACGGTTTTTAATAATTTTTTGGGAAACCATCTCAGTCTTCCCAGGTTATGTCCATTTATCCAAATATCGTGATAACAAAGAATTCCTGGACAGCTGCAAATCCAGGGGAGATGCGGGAGGGTTCAGACACACCCATCATGAGACTTAACGCCCAACGCGGCGTGATCCCTGATTTCCCCCGGGGCAGCGGTACTGCGCCAGTTACAGATGTACTAGGATTTGGATACGCCAGTTTTTAATAGAAAGTAATTGTGGGTAAAGATATTATGTGACATGAAATGTACCAAACGTTGAAACGAACATGTCTAAATCTATGCAATGCAACGTGAAATACAACACACATTAAAACAAAGCCTAATTGTTCATTCATTTTAAATTTTTCGTCATAGGTGTCGTTTTTGTAGTTTTAGAGGGTGCTAAAGCCGATAGTGAGGTCAAAATGTAAATCCAAAATGGCAGCTCTGAAAATTTTAAATTTTTTCGTCATGGGGATCGTTTTCATGGTTTTTGAGAATGTTAAAGCCGATAGTGGGGTTGAAATGAAAATCCTAGATTGTGGCTCTAAAAATTTTTCATCATGGGTATCATTTTCATGGTTTTCGAGGGTGTTAAAGCCGATAGTGGGGTCGAAATGTAAATCTAAGATGGCGGCTGCGATAGTTTTCAAATTTTTCGTCATTGGTGACGTTTTATAGTTTTCGAGGGTGCTAAAGCCGATATGAGGTCAAAATGTATATTCAAGATGGCGGCTGCAATAATTTTGTTTTTGTTTTAAATCATACTCGTACGTGAGAAATAACTTCGTTCCTGACGGGGTCCTCCGACCGCACACGTTTTTCTGTACTTTTTGAGGTTCAAAAGTGCCTTGATATAAATGATTTGACTTTGACTTTGTTGTGTTACATTTCATGTTAAGTTTAACATATACTATATGTAACCACCATAAATTCGTCCGTCGTCTTTATGTTACTACTACCTTTTGCCCGCGGCTTGGCCCACATGGATGGCGGAAATTATCCCACGGGAACTTACTACCGGAATAAAAAGTAACCTATGTCCTAATCCAGATCTTTGTGTACCTATGTGCCAAATTTCATAAAAATCCGTTAAGCCGTTTTTGCTTGAAAGCGTAACAAACAAACTTTACCTTTGCCAATATTGTGTGTTTTTTCCCTAATTGATTTTCATGCTGATTTATGATATTTATTCTATGGTTCATCTTGTAACGAATTTTAAACCGAGAAGTCCCCGATTTTTTCTCAACTGCATTTTAACACTCTTTGCCCAGATCTCTTGAAAGATAACAAACAAAAGAACTTATAGTGGTTTTTAAGTTTAACGTTATGTAAGAAAAAGTATTTATTGAGACACAGAGCACAGGCAATCACAAATTAAACTAAACACACTCATTAAAACATTAATAAAAAAACAATAAAAAATAAAACAAAGTAAAATTAAAATAAAAGCAGAAAGTCCTGTACGAGGCCAGAAGGCTCCTATCTCAGCATATGCTGCGACATTAAAAAAAAAAAAATGTCGCATCACTGGTATTCTAATAGGGTATTCTGATATTCTTTTAGTGTTTACTGTAAGTGCAGCAAGCCTTTATATTCTAATATTTAAAAATGTAATTTTTAAGAACTTAATTGAAATAAAGAAGATACACTTCCAAATAATACTTCAACCAGCAATTTCTTAAAGATACTCGAATTTTGTTCAGCCATGACCGTATCCTATAATTGGCTCATCTTTCTTTTCCAAGATCCATGGAATCATGAAATATTTAATTCCGTCGCGCATGACGAGGGCTCTCCTTATTGCGTTTGCACTTGACAAATTATATTAGAGGCCAAGGTATTATGATTTTACGGTTCACCTGACGACGTTTAATCAGTATTCTTGAATTGAATGTCACCAATCTTTGATGGAAATGGGAGTCAAATATGAATTCCGCTGAAGTGATTGTACTTATCAAAATATCTGTCTTGTAAAATCAGAGAATTTAATTACCAAGAAAATTGATTACCTACCAAGTTAATTTGTCATTCTTAACAGTTGAATTTACGTAAAAGCTTTACAATTATTTTACTTTATGTGTTATTTTATTTCACTGTTTTTGCGAGAATAGAAACCACTAAATAGACCTAAAACTAGTTAATATTAGTAAAACCTATTTTAAAAAGCTAATACTAGTACCTACCTACTGTCGAAAAAATAAACTTTATTTTGCACACTGTAGTTATGTGGAGAATAACCCTAGAGCCTTAGTTTCACTATAAAAGATAATAACTGTAATGTTTACTGGCATAAAAAGCTATTACTATGATTATATTACCGATAATCAATACAATCTTCAGCAGCTCCAAATACTGTTGGAGCTGCTGAAGATTGTAAGACCATCTTTGCATTGTATAAACTCAATCTCTTTTGTATTATATAATTGCATAGCACACTATGTGAGCACTATGTACTAAAGAGTTACCATTTACCGGGTAATATGTCTTGCATTGACTTGAATGTGCCTGGCAGTTGTGAGTATGTCATGCTCACTCAGATGTTTCGCTGATGGTGGCGCGTGTGTTGGATCATTTAGCTCCCTTCAAAATGGTTGAGCTGAATGGTGCTAATTCATGCGTCATGTTCGTGAACGGGCGCCGTCAGTTGGGACTGGTCATCTCTTAGCTGCCAGGGCTTATTTTTAATTTTTTGAATTGTTCCTTTTTAATCTTTTTATTACGGACGCTTCTCATGTGCACGTCTTTCTACATTGTTCTCACATGTATAATTTCAACATGAATGATGTAACCAATATTTTGAAACAATTTTTTATTTAAAAGAGTGTCCGTGGAGTTTCTTGCCCGTTCTTCTCCATAGGTACCTACTACGCTTTGGAATGGGCAACTAGCTTCATACCTATTTCTGACTGACCGATTCCTTGACAATTCAAAAGTGCCTGTAAATGGTTTAATTGAAATAAATGATTTGAGTTTTTTTTTTTGAGTTTTGAATCTTTTATCTAAAACATACTGAAAACAGTATTTTTCAAACTCGTATAACAGTGCAGGGAATGGCCCTACAGATTTGGTCCCATAGTGAAAAGTGAAGAAAACAACATGTTCTAACGGAATATAACATATTACCAACAAACCCAACCAACCAACCTATTTTTTTATATATTTTCTATTTTTTTTTTTCTTATTTTCTTTCTTTCTATGTTTTTTGTTTGGCCGGCACTTTTACATTGAATGTTCTCCTTTGCTTTACAATTAATTTCCCTGAAATAAAAACAGAAATCATTTATTTGTTGCATTTGTTTTTTTTTTTTTGTCTGGAATAAATAGTTTCATTTGTGGGATTAGATTTCAAAATCCAAAATATTCATACTGAACATCGCATGGTTTCTAATTAGGTTAATTCTTTTCACATACCTACAATGTTTCATAATTGCTATTTAATTTACCTTTCTTATTTATAAACTACAATATATTGTGAATGGTTGGAGCTCGTGGCTAAGTAATAACAGCCGGAAGGGTCGATCCAACAGGTTAATCTACTCTTGCCGGACTCCTCCGAGCCTCGGAAAGCACGTTAAGTCTTTGGTCGCGGCTATCATTCGTGGATCTTTGACAGTCATTACAGGTCATCAGAAGCCCGAAAGTCTGACAACCAGTCTTACCACGGAGTATCGTATTACCCAGTTACTGGGTTGTGGAGGTCAGATAGGCAGTCGCTCCACGTAAAATACTGTTTTACAACTGCTTCTGGTTACACTGAAAGCCGAGCCCAACATAGTTGGGAAAAGGCTAGGCAGATTGATTGATTTTGTTTCACTGTTTTGCATTTAATTTCCAAAATTCAGAAAATTATCACGATGTTGCATCATTGGCTATTATGCTCACCTTTCTTGCTTAAATGCCACAATACAGGGTAAGTTTTTATCCAGTGCGCAAACCTTAACACATGACTCTACTCATCATTATTAACAACTTTTATTATGGGACCAAACCTACAATCGCGAAAAAAAATATCAGTTGTTCCCTACATTTAAATGAAATTAAAATTTAAAAAAATTGCTCGTATCCTTAACTTATGATGAAACAAAATCATAACTTCATCAAACTTACCTAGTAACAAAGCTTATCAAATACTCACACTTCACATACACACCTCCCTACACACACACTACACTCATAAACACACCCCTAGATACACAACCACAATCATTCACTCTATCCGCTGTGTCAAATGTTTAAATCACTGTAAACAAACAGAAAAGTCACGGTTGTTTTTCATAAATTGAAGCCGCAAAATCTCCATCTCCTAAGATACAGGTCTGCGTACCTAGTTTAGGACCCCGGAAAGCTGACTATAATTTTAAACTTGGTAGTACAACCCTCTATTTCCATATGCCATATGTATGATGCGCAGATTGTCGGTGGGAAAACTCGGATAATTTTAGGATCTTTTAAAATACTTATACTTATTAACTTATAAGTACTTAATTAATTTATTCCAGTCTAGGTGGTGATGTCAGTACCTACTTGTAATATTAAGTTAACATTACTTAAAATAAACTCTTAACAGAAATTTACACATAACATCAAGCCTTGTTTCCCCGAAGAGTTGGACAGAGGTGTCCCTGTAGCAGGTACACTCACATTTCACCAGTTATGTTTAAGTTCCATATAATAGGGGGCGAGCCTATTGCCATCAACCGGGCACAAATCCAGACTCCGGTCTGCTACTGCTACATTTATGTTCGCATAACTTGTCAAAATGTAGGAAACAGCTGCTTTTTTTTCGCGATCTCATGTTTGGTCCTATAGTAAAAGTTGTTCATAATGATAAGTAAAGTGACGTGTTTTAGTTTGCGCAATGGTTAATGTTTTTTGCTGTATTTCATGAATAGTTGGCTCCATCAGTCTTGGAGCAATAAATGCCAGGTCTACATTGCTCCGTCTCTTGTCAGTTGAATATTACGTATTGGCACTGTCAGGATCTGTGGTGTCAAATATAAGGATAGGGACTGGAGAGATTGTTTCTGCATACCCAACGAGATTTCCTACTTTGAATATTGCACCAATATTCAGAGTGTATTGTAATTTAGACCTACGGTCAAGTGGAATGAAATATGCATTTGTTTTTGTAAAAATATGCAATGTGAATCCCCAAGCGATGTTTCTTTTATGTGTATTTGTATATTCTGAATTTTCTTTGTTTTGAAGTGCATCCTCATTTCCTCCATATATGTTTCTTATAACTAAACCTACCGAAATCTTCATAATTCCATTACCTTTGCCCGCAGGATTAAATCACTAATCTCGCAAAGGGTATTTAAATTATGCATCTGGGTTAACCATTTTTAAATTTAAGTCCAAACTCAGGAAGTTGTTCTATCCTTTTCCCACAAGTGACAGTTTAAAGAATTTTAAACATATTACTATCTCGCTCACCGTAATCGTATTTAAATTTGCATATTTAAAAAGATGCCAGGGAGAGCTGCAATATCCTCTCATTTTGTATGCGTTTCCTATTTTAGATGGGGAAATATTTTTTGCTGCAAAGCGAGGGGATGACGTTTGATCTCGGTGCAGAGGAAAGAGGGGTTTTACTTCGTATTACACTGCGCTATATTTTACTATGGCAAGTAATGATTGCGGAAACAACTGCTAGTTTCAGAAAAACGAATAAAATTTATTTAAAGCGACGATAACCTACTTTTAATGATTTTATACTGAAGATCACGTCTAAACGAGTAGTGATAATAATTTGGAAAAAACATATGTTAAATTAGAGCATTTTTCTCATAAATTAATACATCAATATTTTACGTTATATTTATATTACATAGTGAAATTAATTTGTAAAGTTATGTCTAACGTGGAAAAAAACTGAGAATCACGCAAAATCTATCAAGCGTACTTTTTTGAAATCTTCACCATTTTAAAGATAATTAAAGTATTGATCTTTTAGTATACGTGTGTTATTAAAATACTTTACGTTTTATGTATAATAAATTAATAATTAGTTTAATTTAGGACAGCGCTCCTTGATGGGCGAGTCCTATTACTGGCTGGACGCACAACGCGTTTCGTGAGCTCAGTACAGAACACGTACGCTAACCACTCAAGGTCACTGACAAATATCTGCGTCTTAATGCAGATTTTTTACTGCTTGCTACTTTTTTGCCGCTGCTTTGTAAGAATTGTAGCGTTCTGTACTTTATGCCTACCCCCATGGAAGGAAAGGCGTGAGTTTATATACAGTCCGTGCAATCCACGAAGACGCGCCCCACTTCGCTCCGCGCCGTACTAGAGTTCAGCTTACAGTACAGTAATCGCGGAGTGGGGCGCGTCTTCGTGAATTGCACGGACTATATGCGTATGAGAGCAGTAGTGGCCCAGTGGAGAGCAGTGGTGGCCCAGTGGTAACGGCCGCGACTTACGAGTTGTAGGTCGTAGGTTCGAACCCAGACAGGCGCTTTACTTTGTGTAAATTATTTCATCACCACTGCTCTCAAAACGGTGAAGGAAAACATCATGAGGAAACCGGCATGTCCTAGAACCGAAAATTCAAAGACATGTGACATCTACCAACCCGCACTGGGCCCGCGTGGTGGATTACGGCCCACTCCCTCTCACAGAGAGGAGGCCTGTGTCCCAGCAGTGGGAACATTTATAGGCTGATGATGATGATGATGATATGTGTATGTGTTATAAACAGCTTCACTTGCCGTAACTTTTTTTTAAAGTGAAAACTTCTTTAGGCGCGTTGGGCATTTTTGAAATGGGATTAAACCATTGATTTCGCGACCTGTTACCGACACCTTGGAGTAAAAGACATCAACGCATTGAATACCGTTGTTCCGTTTTTTTTTCAAGTTTTCACTTCTGTCGGTACTCCCGAGGTGCCACTGTTTTTTTTTCTCATATTTTTGTAGGTATTGGCGTTGTTTGTATCTCAGTGTATAAATATTGGAATAAAATAGAAATGTATAGAAAACTGGCTCTCAATTTGGCGAGTTTCATACGCTTTTCAAATGTTCCAATCTGTAGCAGCAACAGTAACTTCAATCTAAATAGTTTTCTAGAACAATGCAAAAATGTACTCATACCGGACTTTCCAACCCGGATCAACAGTCCGGCTCAACTTTCAACCAGCGCGCTCGATTTTGTTCAATATATTAGAGGAATGAGTAAAATTTTTTACAATCACTGGAGTTTGGTTGAACTAGTTGATAAATTCAGATTTGACTTTAAACGATAGGTCTATTGTAAATACTACTATTGTATAGAATCAAGTTTTTCTAACTGAACAGACAGCTGTGCTGCTGGGGAGTTTGTTGCGCCACTTCTTCTTCCCAGCTAAAGCACTAGGAAGTGGTGAAGGTTGGGCGTTTTGGGGGACTATCTTATGTAATTTTGACGTTCGAAAAGTGCTGATTCTCAGCCTAGTTTGAATAAATGACTTTTGAATTTGAGGTAAAGTCGACCTCATAATTCTATTATCACTTTTGACAACAGCTCCCAGAAAATTAAACTTTCACTACCGTTCAAACTATCCAACTGTCACATAGACAAATATATAACATCACGCCTATTTTTCCCGAAGGGCTAGGTAGATATTAGGTATAGTACACCCACATTTCGCCAGTTATATTTAAGTCCCATAAGTAATAGTGGGCGAGTCTATTGCCATCAACCGGACACAAATCCAGACTCAGAGCACTGAGAAATTCCTGTTGAAAAAACCGAATAACACTTTTTCCCGATCTGGGAATCTCACGAACACAAATACAACACTCAAATATACCTTGTCGTTTTATGACGCCAAAGTGACATTGAACCATTGGTGATAAAACAATTACGAGGTTGACTGTGCTATTACTTCATGCCAGTAATAAAATTCTATCGTATCTGAACATTTTTTTATGTAAAACACGAAGGAGTTGTGTGCATTAGTAATTTCTGGTTTACAATAGATTCTCAATTTCTGAAAGAGAGACTTAAAAAAAAACGTGTGGCACTCGGGGACTGCCGCGGTAAAGCTATTGCATAGCATTTGTAACCTCCATGACAACATCACGTTTCCCATGACAACATCACGTTGTCATGGGAACCGTCATTACATGCTAGGCCCGGTGTTAGGTTTTATTTTCGTTACGTTACGGAATTTCTTGATTGAGTCGCCGCGCTCAAAGCCCGCGATAAAAGCTATGCAATAGCTTAAAAATATTGTAAAATATTTTAAAAGAATACTTAACAGTGGAGTTTCTTGTCCATTCGCTGTCCCCGGCGAATAAAATACCAACAAAACATAACTACATACAACTAAACTAAACAACACTACCTAAACAAACTACTAACTAAACTACTATATAACTAAATTTTACAGGAAAAATTAAAAACAGTTTTTTGTGAATATCTTATTAACTAATATACATAGCGGAATTGTTCAAATACCAAAAGAAAAGTGTTTTTTTACATTCATTACAATGCACCTTAAAATCTCGTAACTTCTGAAATAACTGTAGGAAATGTATGAAAAAAAATTGACAGAGTGTAATCGGCCCTCTAAATATCGAATCTAGATATATAAAAATCAATTGCTGTTCGTTAGTCTCGCTAAAACACGAGAACGGTTGGGCCGATTTAGCTGATTTTGGATTTGAAATGTTTGTCGTAGTCCAGGGAAGGTTTGAACGGTGAGAAAATATGGAAAAATTCACGAAAAAAAAAAATATGAAGAAAATTCACGGTAGGGTAGGTAGGGTAGGTAGGGTGGTAGGGTAGGTAAGGTAGGTAGGGTAGAAATTTTAAAATCCTAAACATGCACATTCATTGACTGTTAGGCGGAACGAAGTTTGCTGGAAGTTAAAACTATCGTAATGGCACATTACCATTTTATTCGCCGGAGATAGCGCATTCTTCTTCATTAACCTTTTGTAAGGGTAACCATAAATGATTCTATTTTCTTGTTTTTGACATTTAAAATTGCCTTTTAAGTGCCTGTTTGTAATAAATGATTTGACTTTGACTTTGCCATATAATTTTAATTGGACCGAAAATTGCACCCCGTACTCTCAGAAATGGCAGTTGAAAATACCTCGGGAGATGAAGACTCAAAGCAATTCATAGAACTGACACCTTTTTACGAAAAAAGGAGCGGAAAGTAAAATATTAAAATTTCAATGAAGGAAACATCAAAGTTTTCAACGCTGCATTTTCTTTTACCAAAGAATCAGGACTATACAAGATTTTTTTTTTGGTCTGACAGAAAATCCGAAAGCTCTTTTATCTACAGAAATTATGAAGCTCGGTTCAAATTATGGAATATTTGCGGGAGACAGTAAAAAGGATAAAACGTCTTCTGGCGGTGAGGTTTTTTCCTTGATCTGTGTTTGTGTTGATGGCAGGGATAATACGGAGTTTCGGTTCCGGTTCCGAAAGGTCAGAACTTTCCATTAATTTTACACCTCTGATTCCGACATCGGTTCCGATAATTTTGAATCGGAGTTACCTATACCGAAGTTCAAAACGCAGCGATGCACGTGACTAAAGCGCGTACAAACAAGTTTTAACTCGTTGCCAGTGTGATTTTAGTTTATTTTATAAGTACCTACACGCTCGCGGTCGAAGTCTCAGTTTATTGGTTTGTTTGTGGATGTTATCGATGATATTTGACTGATTAAAGAGACTGAATTATGTTTCAATTGTTTCATTAAGCCTTCCCATAATACATATTTCTTCTACTTCCACCTTCGACTCCGGTTGCAATACCGGTTCCGTTTCCGACTCCGATTTTTAAATTTTAAAACCTCCGGATCCGGTAAAACGACTTCCGTAACAGATACAATTCGATACCCACCCACCATCCCCGGTGGGTGAGTATCGAATTGTATCTGTGTACTGTATTAAAGATTTTATGTATTACTATAATTGTGGAGGAGCTCGTGGCTAAGTAATAACAGCCGCACGGTTCGATCCATCAGGTTAAGCTACGCTTGCCGAGGTTGGTCTGTGAATGGGTGACCATCTTAACATTCCGAGACTCCTCCGTGCCTCGGAAAGCACGTTAAGCCGTTGGTCGCGGCTGTCATTCGTAGATCTTTGACAGTCGTTACGGGTTGTCAGAAGTCCGAAAGTCTGACAATCAGTCTTACCAAGGGGTATCGTGTTACCCAGTTACTGGGTTGTGGAGGTCAGATAGGCAGTCGCTCCATGTAAAATATGGTATTCAGCTGCATCCGGTTAGACTGGAAGCCGACCCCAACATAGTTGGGAAAAGGCTAGGCAGATGTATTACTATAATTATATTAGTATTTTTAACCGACTTCAAAAAAAGGAGGTTTCTTAATTCGACCGTATATATTTTTTTCTACGGTCGTTTAGTTTGATCCTTGTTTCAATGATAAATAATTTATTTCTGTAATTAGGTTTGTATACAAACATTTAAATCATAATTATTATAACAGCTAGATGAGGTCAGCTTTTCTATCTGACTACTCTGAGAAGAAAGGCCGAAACAAACTCAGAAGTCAGTCTCTAAGTCCAGACACAATCTTGGTCAGATCATATGAAGACCATGTAGATTGGTATCTGAAACGGTCTTTTGAGGAAAGAACCACACAGATTGAGTGGACTTGTTTGTGTCCAGTCAGTGAACGCATTAGTCAGTAATCATGCAGCTCAACTCAGAACTAAGGAGCTCAACGATTCGACGAACAATACCAAAGAAAGGACATTCGGGTAGACCGCATAAATTAATCCAAACTGCCAGACCATGATTAGTGAGTCGGAAAGCACGTTAAGCCGTTGGTCCTGGCTGTCATTTGTAGATCTTTGACGTTTGTAACAGGTCGTCAGAAGCCCGAAAGTCTGATAACCAGTCTTTCCAAGGGGTATCGTATTACCCAGTTACTAGGTTGTGGAGGTCAGATAGGCAGTTGCTTCATGTAAAATACCGGTATTCAGCTACATCTGGTTAGAATGGAAGCCGAACCCAACATAGTTGGAAAAAGGCTAGGCAGATGATTACATAGTTTATACGTATATATAGATAATTCCTGATATTGCCAATCCGTCTTGAGCGCGCGTGGTGATCAATGCTCGTGCCTTCTCTGTATGAGAAGAGGCCTCTGCTCGTAGGACAATAATAGGCAGGTATTATTTATTATATTACAACTAAGTACCTAGGCGACCGAGCTCTGCTCTGGTGAAAATAGATAATGCTCATTTAATAATATAAGATAGTACCTACTAATTCCGTACTGCCATGATAGTAGGTACTTACTAATTCCATGCTGCCATGATAGTAGGTACTTACTAATTCCATGCTGCCATGTCATTATCCTAATGTCATTATTCCTTCATTATCTTGTTCCAAACTTTGGGCGACCGAGTTCTGCTCTGGTGAAAATACGTAGAAAACTAATTTTCCCAGATATGAGACCTAAATGAATTTCTACTCAGTTAGCGACCTATTTAATAAGAGCTTGATTAATAAATGACAATCATAACTATGTATTTACCCTCTGATACTAACAGTTTTCTTTTTTTTAATGTATCTAATATTATAACAATAATGTTTCTAATTTTAATTGAATTGTCTTATACAATAATAACCCAAATGTTTGCATGTCACATTATTATGACTAAGTGTTATGGATCTGTATAATTATTTATTTTTACACTAAAATTGTACCAACACTTATGGCAAATAAATTGAATTTGAATTTAGCTAGATCGATTTTTCGCCCCCGTAAATTGCTACTTTCATCGAAATCGTTAGAGCCGTTTTCGAGCACGTGATTACAAATATAAAAATACAAATATTGCTCATTTACTACACTCCGTTTGAAATAAGATTAGACATTTAAACAAACCTTTTTACAGTCCGTTCAACCGATTTTAACTTCTATACCGTAGGCATAAGGATGGCATTGAAAGCAAAAAAAGTGGTTACAAACCAATTCCTGCAGCTGCCATTTATCATGCGACCAACGCAATAGAAGTCAAAATCGGTTGAACGTACTGTAAAAAAGGTTTAGATAAATGTCTAATCTTATTTCAAATGGAATATAGTATAGGATAATTACAGGACGTTTTATGATTGACAAGTTGCATAATACACAAATTCCCATGGATGAAACGTTATTGAAAGGTAAATGAAAGTATTAAAATCAGTATTTAATACACTATGACATTGTGAAGCTCACCACATAATCCGATGTGACTGAGAGCACTTTCGTGCGCCATACGCTTCCAAACATGATGGAGTTTGAAACTACCAACTAGGTGTGTATATTATCATGTAAGTTATATCGGTAGCTCTTGCCACGTTTCAAAGTTAGTGATAATATTCCTGCTACTTGAGAATAACAGATCACGACACGTATGTTGAACCAAAATGGCGGCCGTTCGCGTAGGTACAGTTATGAGTATATTTCGACTGAGACTTTAAAATGTGTTACACGTGTAGTAGTATGTAACCCACACA
Source organism: Agrochola lychnidis (assembly GCA_963680765.1). Lineage (NCBI taxonomy): Eukaryota > Metazoa > Arthropoda > Insecta > Lepidoptera > Noctuidae > Agrochola > Agrochola lychnidis. The sequence continues at coordinate 6,529,165 of OY796864.1, forward strand.
TGCACACAACCTACGAACTCAACTACTTAAGACGTGTGTCGCCCGTCTGTGGGCCCAGTCAGTCAGAAAGAGGTCTAATACGATACGACACACAAGCAGTCACTAACTGCGTCCCGCGTCATCTCGCGTCACTTTATATTTACCTACTCTTATTAATGTTTATGAACCATGTTTAGTTATAGTAACTTCGTCAAATTCAGTGTGTTATACTAGATGATTTTATTTCGTTTACCCTAACAAAAGTTCTATACACGCATTCAAGATTGTAGTTCAACTTCATACCGCGATCTGTAACACATTTTTCTACATTCTGTCAAATTTATTTAATAGATTTTCAACTTTATCGCTGAAGTATAAGGTTCAAAGTTGATTGGGAAAATTTGACAGTTTCGGGTAGCTTGATGTGCTGGCGTCTGTACCTGCGCGCACGACCGCCATTTTGGTTCAACTTACGAGCCGCGATCTGTACCTACTGTTTCAGGTTTCGATTTGATTCTCACACTTCAATGAGGGTTCTAAGAAATGACGTTCACTAGGTGGCAGCACTGAGACGTCAGGTCCGGGCACCTGTCATAAATGTCAAAGTGCCTATATTTTCTTTAGTCGTGACTGAACAATGAACGAATGAATGAAACGAATGATAAACGTCATCATGTCTGAGAAGCGTAATTGTAAGCACCAAAATCCAAACTTTACAATAGAAAAGGTTTTTTCTCTAAAATAATTAACAATGGTGCCGATTCCCTTGTTCACAAACTAAACTAAATTTAAGTTCAGTGCATCTTTTTCTTTCTATTTAATTAAGAAAAGGACATAAGATAAATTTTAGTTTAGTCCTGTAAAATAATCAGCGCCTGTCACTCTCCATACAAGTTTAGACGTGATTAAAAACTTGCCGACTAAAATTACGTCAATTTACGTCAAGCAGTGATTAATTTGACAGGACTAAACTAAAACTTATCTTCTGTCCTTTTCTTAATTAAATAGAAAGAAAAAGATGCACTGATCTTAAATTTAGTTTAGTTTGTGAACAAGGGAATCGGCACCAATACTGACTTTAAGGAGCTTGTGAAATAAAATGTGTCAACATTTTGGAGCAAATATTTTATTCGCCAATAATGTAATTATAAATAAATAAAATAAAATATCTTTATTTCAGACCGAAATTAGTCCATAGCTAATAAAATATTTTTTCCACAATGTTTTAAACTTTAATAAGGTAATAAATAATATTGAGAAGAACACATAGAATATGATAGTGTTTAAAACTCAAAATCGTAAAAAATGGAGTTACAGTGTTATTCTTCTAAGGCACAGATTTTATGTTCATTGTCGAAATGGAAGACCACTTGTCAAAGTAGCGCCAACTGGTGGCGTAAATTTTAATTAAAACCCTCATTATTACGAAGTGTACGCATGACTAAAATGTAATAGGTACGTATAGTGCGCGCCACGAAAGAAGACCCGCGGAAAATTGTGGAACTAAATTTTTGAAGTGAAAACTTCTTTAGGCGCGTTGGGCATTTTTGAGATGGGAAAAACAATTGAACTCGCGACACCGTTACCGACACCTCATTTTTGTAAACGCGATTGTGCTCTTTATTTATGTTAAGTTACGGATCAATGTTCTATGCAAGTATTTTTACTTAAAAAAGATTATTTTTTTAAGTATTTATAATAAGTACTACCTAATATCGGTAGACAGTTTGATTTTGACAGTTACACAGTTTGCACCCTTCTTCTTTTTTTTTGTGTGGTTAGTGACTAACCTAGTGTTAGAGTTGTTATGCTGCCGAGAAATATCTCTCAGGCATGCCGGTTTCCTCACAATGTTCTCCTTCACCGTTTTTGAAGCAAGTGATATTTATACAATAAGCACATGAATCCGAAAAGTCAGAGGTGCGTCCCTTGGGTTCGAACTCGAAACCCATAAAAAAAAACTTAAAGCATTTATTTCAAATAAACCAATTACAGGTACTTTTGAATTTTCAAGGGGTCGGTCAGTTAGAAATATGAAGCTAGTTGCCCATTCCAAAGCGTAGTAGGTACCTATGGAAAAGAACGGGCAAGAAACTCCGCGGACACTCCATTAAATCAAAATATTAAAATATTATTATGACTTGGTAGTCCGATGGACCGACCACTAGGCTATCACTGGGCTGGCTAGTTTGTACTAGTAGGTGGTTTTGGTTTTACAACTTAAGACGCAGATATATGACAGTAACCTTGAATGGTTAGCTTGCGTGTTCTGTACCAAGCTCACGCAACGCGTCGTACGTCCAGCCAATAATAGGACTCGCCCATCAAGGAGCGCTGTCCCAAATTAGACGCATTATTAATTTATTACACGTAAAACAAAAGGTATTTTAATAAAACACGTATACTAAAAGATTAGTAATTTAATTATCTTTAATATGGTGAAGTTTTCAGAAAAATACGCTTGAGAGATTTTGCGTCATTCTCAGTTTTTTATCCGCGTTAGACATAACTTTACAAATTAATTTCACTATGTAATATAAACATAATCAGAAATATGCCTATATTAAAATATTAATAAAATGCTTTTATTTAACATATATTTTTTCCAAATCACTAACACTACTCGTTTAGACGTTATCTTCAGTACCTATAAAATCATTAAAAGTCAGCTATCGTCCCCTTAATTGTGAAATGGAGGTAGGTACCAATAAATCGCCTACTCCAAAATTTTGCTAGCCATACGTCTAGAATGAAATCTCGTATCGTTGTCATATAAGAAGACGAACAGACGAATTTTTAAGATACGGTCTTATAGAATAGAATAGAATTATCTTTATTCAAGTATCGTATGACTCACAAATGATTAATAACACTTACAACTACAGTCGAACCTGGATAAGTGAGAGTTCAAGGGACCACGATCTCTTTTTCGCTTATAGAAGTTTCTCAGTAATTCGAGTTTCTAGCTTATAGAGGTACAGCTTATAGAGGTTCCGCATTTTCTCCCTTATAGAGGTTGAGGCCGGTTGGGAAAGGTAATGGAAAAAAAAACAAGGTTATTTTCACGAAATTTAAGAATGAGTCATAAATCGCAGATGTTAAATTACACTAGACTGTCGCTTATAGAGGTACAGGAGTGGGTTGTCTCACTTATAGAGGTTGTGGCTGATTGGGAAAGGCAGAGAGAAAAAAAACAATGTTATTTCCACGAAATTTAAGAATGCGTCATAAGTAGCAGATGTTAAATTACACTCGCTTATAGAGGTACAAGCTAGTACCAGTCTCAGTTATAGAGGTCCACGAGTGTAAAACGACTTTCTCTTATCCAGGTTTCTAATTCTCACTTATAGATGTATGAAACGTTTAATATGACGGGATAAGGGAATTACTCTCATTTATAGAGTTTTCTCGCTTACCCAGTTCTCACTTATCCAGGTTTGACTATATATTACAAAAAACTTTTTACAAAAAAAAACAACCGATCTCCAAAAAAAAAACACTACAAAGTGAAAAATAACTTTAATTTCGGAAGTCGGTGGCAAAAACCGAAAATACAAAACCCAAGACACCGACTTCCGAAATTAAAGTTATTTTTCACTTTGTAGTGTTTTTTTTGGAGGTCGGTTGTTTTTTTTGTAAAAAGTTTTTATTTTTCACTTTTTAGTTGTGATACCTAACCTACACACATTCGAATACCACTATCTGCTACCAATGACAGAAACTTAACATATCATCTACATACTAAGTGGGAAAAAAATACGTATTTTGTAGCTAACTCAAAAACTATCCAAACAAAGTTAATAAAATGTATATGGGACCAATTCGAGAGCACACCCTTTCAAACAAAAAAGAATTTTCAAAATCGGTTCACAATTGACGGAGAAATCGGTGGACATACATAAAAATAAAAACGCGTCGAACATATAACCTCCTCCTTTTTGGAAGTCGGTTAAAAAACTGACACAAATAGTAGTGTATCACCGCTGTGACAACCCATGTGAGACGGCACAACAGCGACCCACGAAAACACAGTCTACGCGACTTGAAATCATGATTACGATACTGTTGGAGCCGCTCCACACCCTGCGCACCATAGAAGCGCACCTTTTGCGCATGGTTGTGTAGAAACAATCTACATGCGCATCACAAAATCGAATTTATAGAAATTCGTCTGAACATTTCAAATTTCCAAGACTCAATGTGAATAGATGACGACATACCCGAACAGAGAATACCAAACACAACCTTATTAAAGCATCCGTAAACTCGGAAATACGCCAAAAATCCTCCGACAATAGTTACAAGTTTATTAGAATTCATCTGAAGACTGTAACAAAGCTCGTCCGAGCGTGTAATGGAGACCAAATGAAAACGACCTTGTAATCTTACAAATTGGGTACTCCGGTACTTTGAATGTATTATCTCCTCAACTTAACCAACTCGCACACTGTGCGACCTGCCTCTGCGACAGCTTGACGACAAAACGCTAACGTGTCGCATGCCACCTGTCCTCGGGTTCGTGCCCCGTGCTTTTAGACGTTGCAACAAGTAGCGAGAGCATGCGACTCCCCTCCCTCCCATGCGTAGCCTGTTGAGGCAACTCTCCAACTCGACAAATAATAATAAATACAATATATTAATTGATGAAAGGTGTTCCCGTTAACCCATAGCGTCCATACAAGCAAAAAGAAAAATGACCGTTCAAAACAATTTTGTTAAATGAAAACTTCTTTAGGCGCGTTGAGCAGTTTTGAGATAGGAAAAAACAATTGAACTCGCGACACCGTAACCAACACCTCATTTTTGTAAACGCGATTGTTTTCTTTATTTATATTACGTTACGGATCAATTTTCTATGCAAGCATTTTTACTTGAAAGGTTTGTGAAGTATTTTTTTTATAAACGCGATTGTGCTCCTTATTTAGATAATGTTACGGACCAATGTTCTATACAAGTATTTTTCTTCCACCAAAGCGATGTTGTTCAAGTTTTCACTTCTGTCGGCACTTCCGAAGTGCCACTGTATTTTTTTATAATAAAATATGCATCAAAAAATTGCCCGCACTTGTCTTTTAATGTGGAAAGACAAGTGCAGCCAGTGCGCGTGTACAGTGTTTCTTTTACGCAGCAATTTAATATTTTTTATGAATAATTTAATATATTTTTTTGCATGAGTGGACGGTATCCTATTGTGGATTAACGGGAAAGCCTTTCAATAATTAACATACTGTAGATGAAAATTGATGGCCACAGCTTGTCGTTGCGTCTTGTCGTCGAGCTGTCGCAGTCGCATGTCGCATAGTGTGCGACGTGGTTTAGACTTCACTCATTCCTCAGTAATGAGTTCACCGCAGAATTAGGAGAAAAACTGCTGAAAATGTAATGAGAAAATGTATTAAATTCTTTCTAATCTTCTCAACTTTGAAGAGTATACATTTTTCTGAAGAAATCTTCCACAAAATTAATGAGAGGGACGCGGATTGTTTTTAAAGGGATTTTGTTTTTAAAAACGATAATAACTTATTTGTTTTGACTGACTTTTTGCTAGAGGTAGAAATGAAAAAGCTGCTTATTATCAAGCGCGTAATTAATTGTTAAAGTTTACTAAGAAAAAAGCTGTAGATGATAGGTTGGGGAGTATCAACAAAAAAAAGATTTCGACTACGCCGTTCGTGACTCCGCCTACCATGTAATGACGGTTCCCATGACAAAGTGATGTTGTCATGGGAACGTAATTTTTGTTTTACGTCATCACGTCATCATCCCAAGTGTAGCGTTGACAAATAGGAAGTATGGAGGTTACAAATGCTATGCAATAGCTTTACCGTAGCAGTGTAGAATCTTCTCTCGGTTGATGTACTTTTTGGCTCTTGTGTAAAATTAACTAAATACAGTACATTGCTTAAAATTCTCAAGCATTTTTATTGTACATGTTTGTTGTGGTCCTTCGAGCCGGATATGAACCAGCGACCTATGGAATGATGCGGTATTACGCCCTGAAGAGCGTTGCTTCCCTCTGCAAAATCATTACTGAAACATTTCCTTATAGAGATCTCGTCTCTCGTCGGGTTTCATTAGTTTGGAGGCATGAGGAACAGGGTGTAAAGTTCACTCATCATCAGAAAAGGGAGGATCCTCCGAACAGACGGGTGTCGCGTCTGGTGGGCAACTGCCCGACGATAGATGTCGGGAACTTATTTTTATGCTGATCGCGCGGTAAACCCTGCATGCGCGATGCAGCATTTGTGTGTCGTCAGGTCTCGCATGTTGCGTTGCAGATGCCGCCACATTTTTCTATTAAATTATCTTCAAACTTACTAGAAACTTAAGCACTTAGCGGTAACATGAATTAAAATTAGAAACAAAACTTAGTACTAGAAACTTTTTGCTTATCGTAAGAATACATACACAACATTACGCCCGTATTCTCCGAAGGGTTAGACTGAGGTGTATCTATAGTAACACACACATTTAGCCATTTATGTTTAAGTCCCATGCATCAGACTCCGGGTTACTACCGAGAACTTTATGATGGAAAAACCCAATACGCACCGCGGTGTATACTGCATCGGTCGACGTCATAACCTCAACGCCGGCTATCGCTGAAAACCAGCGCTGTGGCTCTGTCTCGCATAGGGTCGCAGCATTATGCTGAGCAATGGCCGTTTTGCGTGTATGTGACGCATATTTCTTCCAACTTGTTCTTTTTAGGGTTCCGTACCTCAAAAGGAAAAAACGGACTGTCTGTCTGTCTGTCACAGCCAATTTGCTCCGTATCTAATGGACCGATTAAGTTGAAATTTGGTACACATATGTATTTCTGTGACCCAAACACGAACGTGTAACGTAAATAAATTTATTTTGAATATAGGGGTCACTTTTGGGGGGAAAACAAGGAAATTAAAAAAGAAGTTTTGCCAACAGTACCGTGTGACATATCAAATGAAAGGACTTGTTGCGAAGATCTTAAACATATTTTTTTATAATTTTAAAATAAACACTTTTAAAGATATTTAAGAAATTCGACGAAAATTTACCATTCCCCCTCTTATCTCCGAAACTACTGAACCTAAAATGTTGAAAAAACTCCATAGAATGGCTCTTTACTCATAGATTACAGGAAAACCTATAAGAAGTCTATGGTCTTAAAATAACATGATAAATCCCTCAAAATTGTGCGTACAAACTTACATTTGCAGTTGGAATGTATGGGAGACCATGTATTTCAACTACAAAGTTAAGTTTGATTTTGGGATAAATTCATCTCAACTACGGAACCCTTCATTGTGCGTGGTCCGACACGCACTTGGCTGGTTTTATGTTTTACGTTCTTTCTTTGCATCATGTTTACCGCAAATAAACGTATTTTCTATCGAAACCAGGACCTCATACTCGACAGTACCGCTTGTAACCACTACACCAACGACGCAGTAACGCAAGAATATCAAAATTAAAACAGAACAAAAACGAAATCATCCCAAAAGGTTCCAATATTGCCAATATATTCGTTATTATTACCCTGAACGTAACAAAAAAGACACAAGCTATCCAATTTTAAGCACCCTTCAACATCTGCAGAGTTCTGATCGACCCTTGATGATGTCTTTTAACGCCCAAAACCACTTAGTAACTTACCAATATTATAGCAACCTTCATAGTTAACGCCGACCCAAGGCTAATCTCTTATTAATTCTGACAAAGTTACCCAAACTCCGACCAAAGGAAAACCTACCTTATCTTGTTTGGTAAGGGTCGTAGAGGTCTGTATCGAAAACTTTGCACAAAAGTCACGAACTATAGAACTCCTCATTGTTTTAGCAGTCCCTTGAAAGCGGGAAGTTATGGCTGAACGCATCATGGGAATGATTGAACTCAATACTTCGGTAATGGTTTTTTAGAGAAGTTACACAGACTGTTAAGATTTGGAACGATTTTCTGTAGCGGGTTATTATTTTATTGGCTTTTTGTTGAGATAGGAACGTGAAATTAAAGAAAAGGGGAATCAACTCTTTCTAGGCGTAAAACAATTGTGAAATAACACGGCAATTTTTTTTTTTTTAAGTATTTGAATTGTTCTTTGTTTTATCTTTTTATTACAGATGCTTCTAACGTGCACGTTTTTCTACATTGTTCTTACATATATAATTTCAACATGAATAATGTAACCAATATTTTGTAACAATTTTTTTTATTTAAAAGAGTGTCCGTGGAGTTTCTTGCCCGTTCTTCTCCATAGGTACCTACCTACTACGCTTTGGAATGGGCAACTAGCTTCATATTTCTGACTGACCGATTCCTTGACAGTTCAAAAGTGCCTGTAAATGATTTAATTGAAATAAATGTTTTGAGTTTGTGTTTTAAGTTTGAAATTTTTTCCGACGATTTTTAATACCTACGCAAACTTCCCTTTGTATCTAAAGCTTTTGCAAAACTATTATGTAAGCACTGTGCCAAAACTAGCGATGAAAATGACATTACTTTTTTCATCTACTTTATGAGGTGTTCGAATTTTGAACTGATAAACTCCCTCTATCAGTTCAAAGTTCGAACACCTCGTCATTGGAATTTTTAAATGAGAAACATGCTTTCAAGTACCTACTATCGATTCAATACAATAACTCGACTAACAATAGGAAGACTACAAAAATATGTTAATACAATGAACTCAGATTTCACCCAAATCGTTCCAAATTCGACACATACCACTCCCTTTTACTACATGCTTCTCAAGATTCCACTCCACCTGATTAGACCATCTCCTCAGGTCTCAAGCAATTACATCACGACAACTCGATCAAACCGCACGTCAACGCAGTCATTCGGAATTCGTTGGAGTAAGCTCAGCAATATGTCGTCACCGACGCGGCGACGCCCTTATTCGTCGGAATGACGTTTTCGACGTCCGACATCGAGCGGCGAGCGTTCGAGTGTAAATGATGTGCCAACGGTGGAATAAACGTCAGTCGTCCGCGATCCGGACAATCGTGAGGAGGTACGAATGTGGAGGATGGGTTATGATGTATTTTGCTTTTATTTTTTTAAGAAATTGTAGTGAGGAAACTTAGATTGTGTGATCTTTGAATAATTTTGTGTGTAATTTATTTCTATTTTGGGTCTATTTTATTTTCATGCTTCAGATTAAGGCCTGATTGCACCACAAATCTCTTAACACATTTAACGCTAAACGAATTTGAAACTTCGATCTGTTTCTATCAATCTTTTGAAGATGACAGATGTCTTAAATAAGTTTTGTGCTAAACGCATTATGTGATTTATAGTGCAATCAGGCCTAAGAGTGGATAGCAGTATTGCACCTGTATGCTTTTATCATAGAACAATTCATAATCAGCCAATAATGTTCCGTCTACTGGGACACAGGCCTCCTCTCTTTGAGAAGGAGTTGGCTATAATCTACCACGCGGGCCCAATACGGGTTGGTAGATGTCACATTCGGATGTCATATTCCAATTAAATGAATTAAACCAACCACCAACTTTGGACGACAACTGGGATTATAGACCAAATAAAAAGTGTCAGTAACCTACCTAGACAGTCACAAGCACATAGATTAACTTAAAACATAACATAACAGTTTCCCGGAGGGGTTAGGCAGAGGTGTACCTATGTATAGTACACCCATCTACTAATTTATTAACTCACTCACTCACACCCCATTCACCCACTCACTCACTCACTCACTCTTATTAACTTTGACTACCTTATTGCCGCCAATAATAATAACTCCTCTGAACATCGTGACTCTATGGCTCAAAGCACACTCAATTTAAATTGTGAGCTCGATTTAGATCCATGATTTCAATCAACTAGCACATGCTACGTGCCTTTTGAAACACTATATTCTTTTGATTACATAATATACAACCATGTAAACTTTTGTGTTTTTTTTTTATATTTAAATCTGACAACCGGTCTTGCCAAAGGTTATACATATAAACCTTCCAGAATAAATGCTCCAAATGATTGTGAAAATCGCATTGAATCAAAATAGGTTGCGTAGTTTATAAGAACAACGCGTTCACTCAGACAAACACGAAAAGCGAGTGTTCTATATTATGCATATAGATGTTTATCATGCCTTTCCCAGGTTGTCATGGTTTCCCAGTGGTCAGTCTTATAAAATTCATCATAATGGTTTCGATTGCAAAACTGCATGTCGTTACAAAAAGAGTTCTAAATTTAAACACGTCATGTTAGACACAGATTTAAACCATTGAGCCATATTTGAATTTCGAACTTCCTTCTATAGTTTTTAATACAAAATTGACAACTTCAGTCCGCTTGCACCATAAATCTAACAATAAACCAATTTAAAACATTGTTCTATTTCTGTCAATCGTTTGAAGATGATAGAGACTGAATGATGTTTTAAATATGTGTAGCGTTAAATGTATTTAGTGATTTGTGGTGCAAGTGGGCCTAGACTCGGTTTCAAAGTCCGTGTTTGTAATTAGAACTTTTACTTTTATCGGAATAAAGTTTGAAATTCAAAAATGGCTCGATGGTTTAAACCTGGGTCTGCTCAACAATTAGACGGCTGATGTTTATTTTAATGAAAACTTCCAGATACCATAGCACTTCACAATAAAAAAAAACCACACTCTAGCACGAGATGCTAAACCTTATTTTCTTGAAGGAGCCTTAGTAGCATTTTACGGGATTCACAGGAAAATACTACTCTTACTTGAACCACATAATATTATTAAAGACTCGTGGTTGCCGGCTTGACTCTACAATAGATTTTACGACCTCCACGTTCAAAAGTCACAGTCCATTTGAACTGCGGCTCGATTTGGAGCAGGATTTCAATCATTGGTCACAGGTTGGCACAGTGCTGGCCGCAAGAATGCCATTACCTTTCTAAAATGAATGCTTTTCTTTTGATTTTCTAAAATATATTTTAGAATGTGAATTTGTCTCGCTGATATAGTAATCGCAGGCGCTACTGCTGAGGAAGTAAAGAATAAAAGAATAAAAGATTTATTTGGAACAACTACAAAAGTAAAATACTGTGGCGTAGCCATCAACGCCCAACTCTTAAAATTATATACACAAAGACATTGTTCCAGACTTCCCAAAGAAAGTTAATTAAATAATTACAAAAAAATAAAATAAAAAAAGAATTGAAAAAAAGAGAATATACTCTATGTGGAAGTTAATATGTAGTATAAGAAGTGGTCCTGGTTTCGATTCCCAGGTTAGACAATGTATTATTGGGTTTTACCATCACGAATTTCTCAGTAGCAGCCCGAAGTCTGAATTTGTGCCCGATTGTTGATAGGCTTAACGCCTATTACATGGGACTTAAAAAAACTGGCGAGATGTGGGTTTACACAGTAATAGGTACACTTCTGCCTAACTATGAATGTTAAATCGTTAGATTCACCCTATCACATAAAAATGCTCGCATTTCGGCTTCATTTTGACACCTCTGACACACACAATGTCGCATGCTACCAAGAAAACGCCATATACGAAATGTGTGAGCTCACTCTTCTCAGTATTGACACATTTCGTATAGTACGATGAAGGCAAATCAAACGATTTAAATCTTTGGTTAAAGGAATAATGACCAGAAGGTGGGCAACAGTGAGATGCGTCTATACGTACCTGATAATTTTATATTACTTCAATATCTGTCCAGCACATTATAGGTATAGTTTTAATATACATTTATCCCAAAAGGGTAATCTAACAAATACCTTCAAAACTGAAAGGACCATAATATTATCCTGTTAAAATCCTTTTTAGTGTAGTTCTAAGTCAGTTTAATGTCTCAAAACGGTACTCTAGGTAATAATTTTAACAGTAAAATTGTCTAGACAAAAAGATAATGCCTCTAAAACTTTAACAAAAACGTTTATCTACTGTTAAGATGGACTTATGATAAGACTGAGCAAGACAAAAAGACTTTTTTCTAATCATAATCTAATGTTCATCCAAAAACTACTACAGTCCGGCCGTCGAGAGATTGCGTTCTTGACACCTGTCAGTTTCATACTAACGAATATGTGTTTTGCGAATTTGACCCTTATTACTACTAGAAATTGTCCAACTGACAGGTGTCATAAATGCTTTCTCGACGACCGGACTGTAAGCCCTGTATACAACAACATTTAGGCCCACGTGCAACCCAAATCACTAAATACATTCTACGCTAAACGTATAAATAACTAGCTAATGCCCCCGGCTTCACCCGCGTGGATGTCGGAAAATAGCCCACAAGAACAATACAACTATAACTCTATTAGTTTACGCGGCGCACGCCAATAAAACTCCCAGTCGGCATGATTTTTTCGCACATCTTCAACAATCATCGTCGTATTTCAGCCAATTTAAACAAAATCTTAATAAATAATACACCTAAACCTTTCTCATGAATCACTCCGTCCATTGGTGATAACCGCATGAAAATCCGTTCAGTCGTTTTTGAGTCTATCACGAATAAACAGACAGATAGACGCGGGGGGGGACTTTGTTTTAAAACATGTAATGATAACATTTTGTGTCTGTCATCTCTAACGACGACGATGTTCGAAATAGAACGTTATTTTAAATTTGATTAGCGTTAAACGTGATTATTGATTTGTGGTGCAGGTGGGCGTTAATGAAACGATGATTAAATTTAGCTGTGAAAAAAATTTGCATGTCAGCATATTTTGCAAGGTAAAACATGACTACATACATAGGGTTCCGTACCGAAATGGGAACCCTTACTCTTATCAATGGTCACTCGCTGCTTGACGGTGTACAGAGCTACTGCGAACAGTCTCACAATAAGCTAAAACATCACGAATAACCCATTCATATCTTCCAGAGGTACTCACGGTCCAAGAAAGCTAAACTTAATACATTTTCCATTAAGTACTGATTACTTGAAAGCTCTTCGCCGTTACGTCGTGAAACAATGCATCGTTATAGAGGACAGCATTGAGCATGTAGGTGTTTATATGACGGTATTGAAGATGACATGTTTTCAGGTTACTGGCTGCTGAGAATGAGAGTTTGAACTTAGAATAATTCAAATATGGTGGATCCACAAAGGTCGCCCGCAAAATAATTTTAAATTTACAATATGCAGATCAGTGTCAGGTTGTATCTTGATCAAAATATGATTTTCACTCCTCTTGCTCAAAAAGTCCGTCACTGTAGCGTACCACAGCGGGGACAAAATAGGCATATCTTGCTCTAGGGGAAAAAGTTTTTTATTTTTTTGTCTGTAACCAACGAGCCTACAAACACGAAAATGTCTTTATTCTTATGTAAAACTAGCTTTTTCTACCGCATACCGGGATAAAAAGTTTCCTTAAAAATTCATATTGAACAAATTGAATATTTTTTTAATAAAATAAACAATTTAATATTGCATTGGATTATTTTATTTTTTTGAAATCGTAGTGAAAAATAAAGTGTAACACACAGCGCTAAAACCCATTATAACTCGGTTTCTGTTTACTCCCTCGCTACAGCTAGGGAGTAAAACTACCTCGATAGAATGGGTTATTTTAGCCCCTTGTATAACAATCTACTATTAGAATCATTAATGTTTCGTTTCACGTTTCTGTAGCGCGTCAGGGATGTCCGCAGCAGCGCGTATAGATGACTTCTTTGCGATCATGCGTAACAGATCCGCGTCACTGCTGCGTCGGATGCGACACAGCGACAGCAGTCTCCTGAGCATTGTTGCTAGTAAGACTGAAGGCCACCTGATGGGGCACCTGTGCGTAGTGCATGTATTGTTACTCATTTTGACAGATAAACAACATTCATTGCGTTATTTACGTTGTTGAGTAGATTTTTTTTCCAACTTATGAAGCAATGGATTAGCAATCAGTACCCTAATTGTGTAACTATTTTTGTTTCATTTTGACAGTTCAACAACATTTATTGCGTTATTTACGTTGTTGAGCAGATTTTTTTTTTCAAACTTATGAAGCAATAGATTAGCAATCTGTTTCAAATCGAAACAGATTGGATTGTGTTGTATTACGCAATTAGGGTACAAGTGTCTCCAGAAGATGGAAAAACAGATAGTGTTCTGTAAGTTGTGTTGTATTATTGTTATTGTTTATAGTCGTATAAGTTTGTCTTTATTAATTTATACTAATATAGTTGTAAGTAATATTAACAAATTAGGGGGCGTCCATAAATTACGTGAGGTGTTTAAGGGGAGGAGGGGGTCGAGTCAAATCTCATCTAATCTTACGTTGGAGAGAGGGGGCAAATATCACGCAATTTTTTTCTGAATGAAACAAAAAAAATTATACTATTTTGGTCCATTTAATCCAGATTGTACATGCTTAAGATTTAATCTTTATTTTTCTCCATGGACTGAATTAGATTAGATATTCTGTTTTTAATCACAGTAGTTACGATTTAAGTATTCTATTGTTACATTTTTATTACACTTATAATTAAACTCTCAGCAATATTGATTACTAGTCTTAACTAGTCGTAAATAAAAGCACGAAGCAATTTTTTTTTCCTTTTACAATAACAATCCAACGCGTTTACGTAAGAAACCCACATTTTGAAAAATCTCACGTGAGATTGGGGCATGGGGGAGGGGGTCGAATAAAATATCACGACATCTCACCAGGGGGGGAGGGAGGGACAGAAAATTTAAAAAAACACCTCACGTAATTTATGGACGCCCCCTTATGGGTAATGTGCCTGAATTAAAAATGAATAAATAAATTAATACATCTCTCTAAGTAAGAATAGGTCTCAAATGTCATGATTTAATTGAAAAGTCATTCATTAGACCAATTTAATTAGACTAATAACATAATCGGCGAAATATAAGTGTACTATCAATGCAGAGCTGTATACCGGGTCTGCATATAAAATGAGCAGGTTTTCGAAAGGCAGAAGTTATGTTATGCTATCATAAAAAGCCAATCTATAAACCCTCAACCAGAATTTTATAACCATCAGAAAAACATTTTATTTTTTCCCTCCATTACTGACTTTACTACAGCCAAACCACATTTTATCAATGTTTAAACAGCATGATCAAATGAAACCGTTTGAAGCGAGGGTTTGAAGAACGCAATAAGTGGAGTACTTAGAGTTAGCGGTCTTGTACCACGTACTGCCTTAAGTGAGGCGCTACGTGATCACGGGAGTACTTCTAACGTACTTACGTAGGTATCAGGGATGTTATGTAGCTCCGTAACCGTAACCGAAACTATCGGATATCCGAAATGAAAATCTATCCGTAACCGTAACCGAAACTATCGGATATCCGAAATGAAAATCTATCCGTAACCGTAACCGAATCCGTTATAAACGTTTCGGATAATTTCGGATTGGGGCGGTGTCTAAATGAGACACATTATGCCAGGTTTTTCTGCCCAGCCGAGCCGAAACACTAGCCGCGCACGTCACTTGTTGTTTATTATTGCTTTTGCTTAGTCATTACTAGTCAGTCATTGCGAGATAATATTATAACATTACAATTTCTTAAAAATATAATAAATAATCAGTAACCGAAACTATCCGAAACTAACGCATAAACCAAAATAATCTCATATCCGTAACCGTATCCGAAACCGGTATAATATCATTTCTATATCCGTTTCCGTATCCAGATCCGAAATTTTATATCCATGACATCCCTGGTAGGTATGTACAGTTGTATAGAGAGAATCTTGAAGGATTGTCTTTTTAAAGGAGCTAATAGGTAAGTGTTTTTACGGAATGTATGGTGTACCGTGTTTTACCGTGGAGTTTCTTGCCGGCTCTTCTCCATAGGAAACGATCAATTGGAACCGTGCACTTAGCTTCTGACGTTTCGTGACGTAAATGGTGGGCGTTTTGGGGGACTGTCTTATGTAATTTTGACGTTCGAAAAGTGCTGATTCTCAGCTTAGTTTGAATTCTGAATTTCGAATTTTTTCATATGTAGGTTTATGTGAAATAAAATATTTTGAAATTGAATGAATATTTTATTATTGGTTTACTTTGATTGACTTGACAATTCATGAAAAATTAATGGAATTTGTTGCGCCACTTTTTCTTCCCAGCTAAAGCACTAGGAAATGGTGAAGGGTAAGCGTTTTTGGGCGACTGTGTTATGTAATTGTGACGTTTGAAAAGTGCTGATTCTCAGCCTAGTTTGAATAATGACGTTACAATTTTGAATTACGAACAAAAAAATTGATACCAAACGCAACAACATACAGAAGTTTTTGACTACACTCACTTTCATAAAGACAATGACTTTTAAAGAGGGAAATAATTTGAGATAACCATGAATCCAAAGTCTGAATCTGACAATGCTAACATATCTCAATCTGCCTAGCCTTTTCCCAACTATATTGGGGTCGGCTTCCGGTCTAACCGGATGCAGCTGAATACCAGCATTTTACACTGAGCGACTGCCTATCTGACCTCCACAACCCAGTAACTGGGTAATAATACGATACCCGTTGGTAAGACTGGTTGTCAGACATTCGGGCTTCTGACGACCCGTAACGACTGTCAAAGATCCACGAATGACAGCCGGGACCAACGGCTTAACGTGCACTCCGAGACACGGAGTCTCGGTATGTAAAGATGATCACCCATCCACAGACCAACCCTGGCAAGCGTAGCTTAACCGGATGAATCGAACCGTGCGGCTGTTATTACATAGCCACGAGCTCCTGACAATGCTAGTAAATGAAACACACAAATGCAGATCAGTGCTTGTGCTTTACTCCTCAAGACAAAATGTTGACTTAATGATTTCAAGAAATCTGTAACGAATTCTATAAGACTGGCTCTTAAGTCGAGTGGTCGCATGCGCTACTATCAAGCACGAGGTTCTGGGTTCGATTCCTGGGTCAGGCAAAGTGTTATTGGATTTTTCATCTGGAATTTCTCAGTAACAGCCCGGAATCTAGGTTAGTGCCCGGTTGATGGCAATAGGCTGGCCCCTATTACATGGGACTTAAACATAACCGGCGAAATGTGGGTGTACTATTAGGTATACCTCTGCCTAACCCTTTGAAGAATACAGGTATGATGTTGTTATGTTACGAATTCCAATAAAAATACTTTAACTTTTCCAAACCAACAATCACACTCTTAATTCAAATTCCACTCAGCTCCAAAAATAAAAAAAACATCGTAAAAATAACATTTGAATTGTTTTATCAATGACAAATAAACATGTTCTCGATTCACATTCAATCGTGACTCGAGACAAATTCCTCCGTTTCTCTGTTGTCTATACAAAGGTAATTTACCCTTTTTTACTAACTCAACCAGATTTCTCAGAGTTACGGACTTGTAAGGCTGTGTTCGTATGCGGCGTTTTTTTGTTGAAAACTTTTGAAAAGCTTGGGAAAACATATCGTAGGTAGGTATATAATCTGACTGTGTATTTTGTTGGTTGATCTCAATATTATATTATGTCACTGTAAAATATTATGAACTTTGTTAGTTTACAATCTATCGGTATTCTTTCCGTTAGATTATATAAACTGTCAAAAAATTGCAACGTTGCTTAACAAAAGTTCCGCGCTAACTTTTAACATGTTGAGCAACATGTTGTGCAACATTTCGCGCGCCAAATGTTGCCTAGTGGATACGATGGTTTAATAAAAACAATGACAGGATTATTTTGAAACTATAAAAATAACGTGATTTTTGCAACGTAATTAATTGTATACTTTCAAGCTGTACGCAGACCTGAGTCAAAGTTTTAAGTCAGACTATCACACGTTAAAAACTGTTCTGTCTATCAAGCAAACCGTTTTAAATCTGTTTTCTTTACTGGTTTATCTTCCCTCCGCAATTATTTTTAATTTCTCTAAGGTCCATATTCCAGAATTATGTATATAGTAGGGATGATGCCTGCGTAAAAAAAAAGAAATTCTATTTAGTCCGTCAGTCAGATAATAAAAAAATATTAGACACGTATTTTTTACTTTATCATATTAATAAAAAATGACTTAGATAAAACGCACTAAAGTTGGGGAGTGAGGGTCGCTACGTCACAAGTATGTATAAAGTCTATATACTCGTGACGTCATGGCACATTTTAACTCAAAGTACCGCCGTAATCTTTTGATAACGTAAAAAAAGAAAAAATACGTATCCAATATTTTTTAATGATCTACAAGATAGACAAAAAGTTTTTTGTTTTCATCATCGTGTGTTGTGTATTGTGTTGTGTATGTGTTGTGTGTGTATGTGTTTGTGTTATTGTTTTCTCTTCTCTATATCTTGACAACTTAAAACTAATTGATCTTATCTATAGGTACTTTATACAAAATGAAGTCGCTTTTCATGTCAGTCAGTTCTTCTAAACTATACAACGGAAATATTTATTCTGGAAGGTTTATGTGCATAATTCATTTATATTACCTTACATATAGTACTGAAATCTCGATGTTTTGTCAAGTCTTTAAAACGTTGCAGGGGCGAGTCGCTAGTCTCAATATAATCGAAGTCTAGTTTTCCAATCGAGCATCGTTCAAGAATACGGACGTTAGTGAACAGAGCTCACTCAAAGCTTAAATAAATTTTAATAGACGTTGCAGAAATTCTTTTCATCTTTATAAGGAATTGAGAATTAAAATAAGCTGTTTATATAGAAAGTCAAAAGGAAGAAATCAATATGGCTAGACGAAGAAATGCTTTAATATTAAAAGTAATAGAAGTAAAGTCAGGGAAATTAATTGTTCAGTAAATCAAAGAAAAGAAAGAAAGAAAAACATTTATTTGGACACAGTTCGTGAAACACAAATAACGAAGTGAAAAAGAAAAATAATGTTATGTTGTTGTTATGTTGTTTGTTGTCATGTTGTTTGTTGTTATGTTGTTTGTTGTTATGTTGTTTGTTGTTATATTGTTGGTTGTTATGTTGTTGGTTGTTATGTTGTTTGTTGTTATGTTGTTTATTGTTATGTTTTTGGTTGTTATGTTGTTGTTATGTTGGATTTTGTTATGTTGTTGTTAATGTATTGATACCACGTCAATTGGCCGTGCTATAACCATTTCATATAATTGTCAAAGAATGACAGTTGTGATTTATGGTCTCATGGAGCTTTAAAAAAATCAAACATCTAAGTCAACACAATAAAAAAAAGACGGCCATTTCTGCAACTTTTTGATACTCGTAAATAAATAAAAACCTACAGGGTACTTCCCGTTGACCTAGAATCATGAAATTTGACAGGTAGCAAGGTCTCAAAGCACAAGTAAAGTAAAAAGTCCGTAAATAATTAATTTGTAGTTTTATCACACAATTATAATTTTTTACTATTACAAACTTACATTTGCTGTTGGAAAATATTGAACGTGACGCACATCGATGTATGGGAGAACATGTTTTTCAACTACAATGTTAAGTTTGTTTTTGGGATAAATTCATCCCAACTACGGAACCCTTCATTGTGCGTGGTCCGACACGCACTTGGCCGGTTTTTCTTTTTATCTTTCAGTATCGCAATTTTGAAAATATTTTTGTTGTTATTAAATCCTTAAAATATAGTCTACGATCGATAACAACTTGGATCAAGGATTCTAAAATTTTCTTTTGAACTTGTGACATCGTTTCATGGGCCACCCTGTTTATGATAGTGTAATTTCCTCCATGGATAGGCCCTTGTTTATATTAAACCCACAAGTTGTTACTATAGAGTGCCACAACTTACTATAGAGTGCTACAACTTACTATAGAACGCTAAAACTTACTATAGAGTGCTACAACTTACTATAGAACGCTAAAACTTACTATAGAGTGCTACAACTTACTATAGAACGCTAAAACTTACTATAGAGTGCTACAACTTACTATAGAACGCTAAAACTTACTATAGAGTGCTTACAACTTACTATAGAACGCTAAAACTTAATATAGAGTGCTGCAACTTACTATAGAACGCTAAAACTTACTACAGAGTGCTACAACTTACTATAGAGTGCTACAACTTATTATAGAGTACGACAAGGATCTTTTGGCGATTGAATGACATGATAATTATTCAGATTGTTTACAGTTGTAAAAGCAATCATATAATTGCGTTTTATTAAAAGAGGTTTTTACTTTTATTAATTTATTTATCTTTTGTACAGATTCTTTTCTATTTTGTGAATGTGAGAACGCTGTAGGCTTAGTGGATTGTAGACCTGTAGACCATTTTCTATTTTGTTAAGTACTTAGTTCTCATTGATAGACCTACACTGTCCTCCCATACCTAATAACACTGTTATTTGAAAGTATTGTAAAAGCCAATTATTTTTAAAAGAGTAACCGTGGAGTTTCTTGCCGGCTCTTCTCCATAGGAAGCGACCAATTGGAACCGTGCACCTAGCTTCTGACGTTTCATAAGTGCCCATGTAGGTTTATGTGAAATAAAATATTCTGAATTCTGAATAACTTTGATATGGGGGCGCTATTGGTTGTAAAATATTGAAAAAACAAAATGGTGGCATTTGTTCCAATTTCGGTCACTCGCCAAAAGATTTGTGTACCTACGCCTTGTTTACAATTTTTTTTTTACTGTTATTATTAGGTAATCAAAATAAACATTTCTTTGACCAACATAATTACATAAAATAAAATAAATAAATATTTAAAAACTATTATAAGATAGTAGGTAATTATAATATCAATTTATTAACGTCAATCCAGAACAATCTCATCCGTTTCTTAGCTAAATTCGACATAAGTAAATGTCAGAAGCCACCCAATTATAAATAATTTCTAACTTATAAAAATAATCAAAACATTGGGAAGTCGGTTGAAGTTAAGTGAAATATTTCCTGCGGCAGCGTATCAACGATAACAGGGCTTTGCCATGAGGGACGCGACATTTGGAAAACTTATCTATACATATAATAAAATCGTAGCGATGTCAAAACTGTACATTGAATATTTTTGAAAAAAAGTAATTGCTATGAGGTCTGGGATCGATTCTAATGCCGAAAATATATTTTTTAGAATTTTTGTCTGTTTGTCTGTTTGTCTGTATGTATGTTCCAGCATGGCGCAAATTCTACTGGACAGATTCTGTTAAAATTTTGCATAGATATTCCCTGTGTGTCTGGTCAAATTACAGGGTATAAATTATCACGCTATTTGCTATCGGGGATGAGCAATATTACATTATGTCGTATTTTTATATTCTAGCATGATGCAAATTCTACCGGATAGATTCTGTTCAAATTTTGCATAGGTGTTCCCTATAAGTCTGGTCAAACTGTTGGGTATAAACTATCACGCTATTTACTATGGGGGACGAGCAATATTATATTATGTTCGTACTTTTTGGAAAAAAACGCGCCAAAATTTTAGGATATTGTGATGGTTATCGATTTAACTTTTAGAATGATTATCATCACGCTATACCTTTATGGAACTGAGCAGTCAATCATGAAATATATAGGAACGGCTATTTAAGATAAACTTTAACGAAGCAATTAACTCAGCGGTTGGACGATTGCTTTCCAAACATGGGGTTGTAAGTTCGATTCCCAATTATGGTTTTTGTTTTTCTTTTTTTTCACATTTTGTTACACGATTTTTTTTTTTGATTATGTCCCTATAATATATTATAATAAAATCGTAGCAAAGTTAAATTTTTTGAAAGAAAGTTATTGCTACGAGGTCTGGGATCGATTCTTATGCGGAAAATATAGTTTTTAGAATGTTTTTCTGTTCCAATTGTAGGGTATAGACTATCACGCTATTTGCTATGGGGGATGAGCAATATTACATTATTTTCTTATTTTTCTCTGCAAATTGTAAAAGGACGCGCCAAAAGGTTGGGATATTGTAGATAGTTACCGATTTAACTTTTTAAATGATTATCATCAAGCTATACATTTATGGAACTATGCAGTCAATCATGACATAATTATATAGGAACGGCTATTTTAGCTAACTTTCAACAAAGTGAATAAGTAAGCGGTTGGACGAATGATTTGAAGTCCTGGGGTAGTAAGATCGATTTCCATCTGTTTTTTTAAACTATTTTTTTACATTTTGTAAAACGTTTTTTTTTTTATTAATGTATTAATTCACAAAAAAAGGAAAACTTCGTAAGCTATGGGAACCTACTACGTCACAAGTACTTTACAGTCACAAAACATTCAAGGTTGTATTCTGATCATTTTAGAGCTAAAGACTGTAGGAATAAAATTATTTTTAAAGATTTTGACAGCAGATTTGTCCCAGCGATTTTAAAATATGTATGTGTGTGGATCTTCTGGAATCGCTGCCACACTGCTTCCTGGTGACAAAACAGCGCACGCCATGTTTAAGATTCCCATCGATTTAGAGAGCAACGAAACGCCTGTTTGTGGGGTGTCACGCAACAGAACAAGAGATGTGTGCATAGGGATTGCGCTTCATCGTATAATATGAATGCATTATGGCAAATA
This sequence comes from Agrochola lychnidis, assembly GCA_963680765.1. Classification (NCBI taxonomy): domain Eukaryota; kingdom Metazoa; phylum Arthropoda; class Insecta; order Lepidoptera; family Noctuidae; genus Agrochola; species Agrochola lychnidis. The sequence continues at coordinate 6,551,542 of OY796864.1, forward strand.
GAAAAGCATTGGAAGCTGTAGACAGAATCCTGGAGGACATCCGCAGGAACCAAGATATGATGGGTGGTGTCACTGTTCTGACAAACAAAGTGAATACTTCGTTGAAAAGGTCGACTCTATGGTCGAGAGTTCATAAATTGCGCTTGACCATCATCATACGAGCTCGGTTTGGCGTGAATTTTAATGCTCAAGAATTCTCCGATGTTTTTCTAAAAGTTGGTGAAGGCACTCTACCAGAGACTCTTGGTAGAGTAGATCCCACTTTAGAAGATCTTATTCGTTCTGATATACGATGACATCAGTCAAATACCGTACCAAGAGAATTCTTGGGTGTGTTTCCATTTTAACTCCGAAAATGATCAAGCTGCAGCAATCAACCACAGTATTCTCTCACAAATTGAAGGGAGTGAATTGATATACACCTCCATTAATGCCACATATTACCCCGTAGAATTTCTCAGTTCGCAAATGGCAAGTATCTTTTCCGGTTGTATACCTGTGTAACGGAAACCGGCTCAAAGTCATGTCTTTACAGAGAAACGTCATCGAGACGGAAATTCTAGCAGGTTGTGGCGATGGCGAGACAGTGTTTATAGCGCGTATACCACTAATTCCCCACCATTACCAGTTTAAGCGCGTGCAGTTCCCTGTGAGCGTATGCTTTGCGATCAACAAATCACAGGGGCCGACATCGAAGGCTGAAGGCTGCGGGTGTCGACCTCAGGACAAGCTGCTTCTCATACGGACAACTGTTACGTCGCTTGCTCCCGAGTCACCATTCCTGACTGTATAATTTGGCTGCTGAGAATAAAACTACAAACGTAGTATACAGGGAAGTTTTATAAAAATGTGGCTATTATTGTAGTACCTATATTGTGATGTTTTACGACTTCCACGTGAACGAAGTCGCGGGCAGAAGCTAGTAAATAAATAAATGGATGATATATATATAATGGCAAGATTTGTAAAATAATAACGGAAAAGACTACATAAAGAATTATTATTAGTTTTAATTCAAGGCATCCAAAGAACAGTTGCATCATTATAATATTTCTTTGTCTATGAATTATTTGTCCTTATGCCCGCGGCCTCGCCCGCATGGAGTTCGGAAATTATTCTACGGAAGTACTACCGGGATAAAAAGTACCTACCCACTTATTATATATGTATATCCTAACCCAGGGTACCTGCCGCCCTTATAGCAGTATTTTTTTTAGAAATGGAGGATACGTCCTGGAGGCCTACCACAAGCTCATAAAGCAGTATTATTTTAATATTACTTCAGTGTTGGAAAGAGATGACGCTCTACAGGACGTATAGCTCCATCTCTTTCTCCCACTGAAGTAATATTAAAATAATAATGCTTTTGGGCTGGTGATAGGCCCCCTGTACAGCTCCATCTTTTGATTACACACCCACACTGAAGGAAGATTAAAAAAATAAACAATATATTTATAACAAAAAAAAAACAATAGCACTCCGGGAGTCCCGACAGAAGTGAAAACTTTTAAAAAAATCGGCACCGCGGTAATCAACGCGTTGATGTCTTTTTAATGGTAAGAAGCTGGTGTCATAACAGTGTCACGAAATCAATGGTTTGGGCCCATCTCAAAAATGCTCAACGCGGCTAAAGAAGTTTTCACTTCAAAAACTGCTTTAAGAGGTGGTGGTTTAACGGCTTCTTAGCACATGGATTGACCATGACCTGGGGGCCCATGGTCAATCCGTGTACTAAGGTACACTGCAGGCAACAGCAAGCGACGTGTCGCCGCGACACTCTGGTTTCTATGTAGGTATTACTATGAAATCGAATCAAATTTCTATGCAGTCGCCTGCTGCAGCCGCCTGGAGTCAGCTATGGAATTGTATCTTTAGGCGTACAAAGATGACACACGGATTACTTTCATATTGTAACATTATAGTATGGATATGTATTAGTCTAAAGTCTAATCTGCTTTCCTCCGACTTCGAAGAGCTTTACAATTTTCATAGTTATCCCAGCTTTTATTAAGATAATATTTTAGTATTTTCCATATTAGTTTTCACCCGTGACTTTTTTGAAGCTGCTTGTTACATTGAATCTGTAGAGGATATTTTTGTCATTTGTAATTTAAAAAACAGGAAATGTAAAGAAAAAAAAAACGCATTTATATTGGAACAGGGGTAGTTACAGCAATGCACAATATGCAAGAAGTAGGCATGTTATATAAAGTGTATGAGCCAATGTAGCTTAATTTTTTTTTTTTTTAGCGTCACGCCAAACAAAAACAAAACACGCAAAGTACCTTTACAATCACGTTTTATGGGTACTATTGGTACCACTAAATAATAATAAAATATGGAGTAGCAAACCAAAGGTGTGCTAGAGAGGTTCTTAGGCCACTGATCTGACTTATAAGTAAAGCAAAATGCCTATTCATCATCATCATCATTCCAGCCAAAAGACGTCCACTACTGGACATAGGTCTCCCCCAAGCACCGCCACTTCGACCGATTCTGTGCTTTCCGCATCCAGCGGATTCCTGTGGCCTTCACAAGGTCATCAGTCCATCTTGTGGGAGGCCTTCCAACGACCCGTATTTCGGTACGTGGTCGCCACTCCAGAACCTTTCGACCCCATCGGCAATTCTTTGGGCTATGTCAGTAACCTTGGTTCTCCTGAGGATCCATTCCTAAAATGCCTATTGCTATTCTAGAAACTGAAAAATTAATATTTTAAAGCAAACTGAAAACCAGCAGATCTGTAGCTACCTGCCAGGAAATAGACGAGAATAGCCCTGTAAAGCCACTTTTACAATAAAAAATAACCGCCAAAAAATTCGCAGCGTTTTCCCGCCAAATCTATAACTGGACTAAACCAGTTTCGTCCTGTCACGCCCGTCGAAAACGGGACACAAAGGGGCACTCCGCAATCACGCTGTTTGTAAATCTTTCACGTAGGCACGTGAGCCGGAATATTGAGTATTGACTCACACGGCTGCATACTAAATAATAATCGTGTTGCCTACTAAATATTGTGGTGGCTGGTACTAATGTTATTGCTATCACGCTTTCCCAGAAGGGATGGGCAGAAGAGTATGTTATTATTAAAAAATAAGGATTGTGTGGTTTTATGAAACCACGGTAAAAGTGAAACTTTTAAGCGAACTATAGGCGCCGCTATATTGGCCTGGGCTGCTCTGACGAGCGTCTTTCACTTTATCCCTACTCCGCGGCCGACCGTCACGCGACATGCAACACACAGACGAAAAAGTTTGAGACGATGTAATAAAATTTTCACTTTAAAAAACAGTGTAACTCCGGGAGTGCCGACAGAAGTGAAAACTTGAACAAGATCGCCTTGGTGGAAGAAAAATACTTACCTTATCTAAGTAAAGCGCACAATCGCGTTTACAAAAAAAAACTTCTAAAACCTTTAAAGTAAAAATACTTGCATAGAACATTGATCCGTAACGTACTGTAAATAAAGAGCACAATCGCGATCAAAAATGAGGTGTCGATTACGGTGTCGCGAGTACAATTGTTTTTTCCCATCTCAAAAATGCCCAACGCGCCTAAAGAAGATTTCACTTCAAAAAATCTTTGCCTTGCCCGAGGTTATTTTGGTGGCTATGTCCTTATATAAACACACATTATGCACCAACAAAATTTGTTAGGTAGATAGGCACATTCAGACATTCACTTATTTGCAGCCAATCTTAGAATAAAGCAAAGGTATTTAAACTGGTGATAAAGAAAGTGATGAAACCGCCTCTGTGGACTAGTGGTTAGACCACCTGTCTCAGACCCAGAGATCCCCGGGTTCGATTCCCATTGGGGCAAAATTTTCTGCTCGGTTTGGTTGGTGGTAGAGCTTGTTCTAAGTCCGCCTGGCTAGCTACCACCATCTTATCTAAGTCTGTCGCCATAGCAACAGTTTCGGCAGTTAGAAGTAAGACAGCCAGTTTATCTGTGGTTGAGGATTCCGGGTGAAGCTCGCTTCCTATTTCGGCCTGATCATCACTTACCATCAGGTGAGATATAGGCCAAGACCTTCCCGTTGTGGATTTAAAAAAAATGGCTGATAAGGGAGCAGTCACCCACTATCAACAGTGATAGCCTAGTGATGTGACCGTCAGACTCCCAAGTCATAGGTCTCGAGTTCGAACCCAAGGCACGCACCTCTGACTTTTCGGATTCATGTGCGTATTGTATAATTATCACTTGCTTCAAAAACGTCGAAGGAAAACATCGTGAGGAAACCGGCATGCCTGAGAGATATTTCTCGACGGCATGTGAAGCCAGGTCAGAGGCCCATGGGCAGCTTTAAAACTCTGACACCAGGTTGGTCATCAACCACACGAAAAGAAGACCCACTACCAAGATAACGATTAATGGAGAAGTTTGGAACAAAAATACAACAAGTTTTGATTCCTAGAAACCTTCCCATCTTCTGTGGCAACAGTTTGGTTGCCATCCGATCTCCTCCCATTCCATTTTCAACTTACTTCGTCCTCAACTTCAACATAATCTCTTCAACGTACGAACAACTTCAGAAAAACAGATTTCCTTTCTCAAACAAAGATATATTTACATAGATACAGCAACATCAAAAGTATGCGAGAATTTGTCTCCAAACTTATTTAATGAAGGTTACTCATTAATAATTAAAAGTCGGACGATTCGCGGAGACTCGAGCAGAAATTACTTTGAAAAGTTAAGCTGGAGCCAAGTTTATTTATTCGATGGAAACATATTTCCAACCATTTATCTCTGAGAGGATAGGGATTTGGGAGCTCGTGGCTAAGTACTTACAGCCGCACAGTTCGATCCATCAGGGTAAGCTTCGCTTACCAGGATTGGGCTGTGGATGGGTGACCATCTTAACATACCGAGACTCCTCCGTGCCTCGGAAAGCACGTTAAGCCGTTGGTCCCGGCTGTCATTCGTGGATCTTTGACAATCGTTACGGGTTTGACAACCAGTCTTATCAAAGGGTATCGTATTACCCAGTTACTGGGTTGAGGAGGTCAGATAGGCAGTCGCTCCATGTAAAATGCTGGTATTCAGCTGCATCCGTTTAAACTGGAAGCTGATCCCAACATAGTTGGGAAAATGCTATGCAGAGATTGAGTTGGATAGGGATTTGGAGGATTTTAGAGATGTGGCGACTATGACTTTGGCCAACTAGCCTACTAACCGATTAGTAGGTTGTAAAGAGGCCGACTTTTCAGCCAAGCCAATCACGGTTTCGAGGATATTCGGCAATTTCCGTGATGCTTCGTTGACAGCTAATTCGTACGTCGCAAATGCAGTCTGCGAGCGTGTCGGAAGAAATAATCCTACTGTTTTATTTAATTATAAAAAAGTATTTATAAATGTTCATTGAAGACAAGAAGACATTGTGTTATTTTGTTTGTTAATAAGATACTAATTAAAAATGAGTAATATTGTTTGATTAATATTATAGATATTTATTCCTTACAAGTAAGTGATTTTAGAGACTGATTACCAAAGGAAAAGTTACCTTCATTTAAAAATGTGTAAAACTGATTATAAAATAAAAACATTAATTTACAATGAAGCTTTTTATTTAATGTGATTCTTCATTTATTCATTTTATTGAGAAATACATACAAAGTAAGAAGCCGGATAGTCGGCGCTCTTTGCCGAATACTCGCCGACTAATAGCCGACTAGTCGCTGACTACGAAAGTGATTTTTATTTTTTATGATTAACTTACCTATCGTCACTCAGCATCCAATACCGCGAATGTGACATTTTTAACGAAAATCATTTTTAAATGCAGGATCATGTATTTGAACGTGTAGAATGAAATAAAACAAAAATGTCATATTCGCAGTATTGGATGCTGAGCGACGATATGGCAAATACAGAGTCAAACTTAATTAGTTAACAAAACTTCACAGAAGTGATGGGTATCGATTCACTATAAAATATAAATAAAAATTTGTGATTTTTTTCTGGAGTTAATGACCACTGTTAGTGTAGTTACTTGAAGTAGTTGGGAAATTCTTTTTTTTTTGTAGACTTATATACCATCACGTCTTTGTAGTTTACACAGAAAAAAAACTGATATTGTAGTGAGACGCCCCCTTCCCCCCCAGCTAGATGGACCGATGATTTTAAAAAGGTGGCTAGGACAGACTGGATGGGGAAGGTGGATGACAGGATGTTGTGGCGCCGCAGCCTTGTTCAACAGTGGATTGCGATAGGCTGAAAAGATTGAAACCCAGGATACGTTAAGACCAGGCACTCCAAAGACAATTTCCACGCAAACTCCGCCCCCATGCACCCCACCACTCCACTATGTGCTAAACGCTAACACATCAGTAATAAAGTTGAATATCGCGTGCGCTCTTTGATCGTGTTCAAGCACGGAACTAAATGTCGTAAGTCTCAATTCTTATTTCGTTTATAACTAAAGTAATAATTGATCTAGCGAAAAAATATCTTATATTTTGATAATAAACCATATTTCCTTATTGTCAATCATATTATTTTAGACATAAAAGCCGAGTAATCTTGTCTTTGTTTCAAATAATTTTTGGAAAAAAAATGGATCGAGTGAAAATGTTCCAATTACGTAACTGTCTTATATTTGAAAAGAAACAGATCCAATAAATCATATACTGAAGTTCTATTTTGATTGCATGCTTGAGTTTTTCAGAATAATTATGCAAATTAACATACAATTTGGGGAGCCTCCTCTTAAACAGGTTAAACTTATTAAATTATCACAACATCTAAAGTCTCTCTTAAAACACAAAACTACGAGGAAACTACAATACTCTACCTCTATAACTAGAAAACTATGAAATGTTTGACCAAACCGCTCCAAACACAACTCGGGAACAAGCACACACAATTACACCCTTTGAGAGAAACTTTCCGAATAGAACCTGACCGCTAACATACGTCACAAACGACGATTAATCAATTAGCTATCGACTTTACTGCGGAACCCTTGTTTATTTCGCGACGACATTTTAGGGGTATGCGGTTTTGGGACTGTAGATCTGTTTGCGAAACCCTGATAGGTGTTGGATTTATAGAGATTTTTGAAAGGGCACTGGGCTGACTTGATGCGTAAAGCGGAGGACCGGTACCCTTATTGCGAAATACTACACAATCTGTTTCGATTTGAAATAGATTACTAATTCATTGCTTCTTAAGTTGGAAAAAATTGAAATGTATTTTATTTTATTTTTATTTCTGAAATGTATTTAATTGTATTGACTAAATTTATGACAACTTAATGTTCACAAACTCAACAGCAAACCAACATTGTTCTTTGCAGTGCCCTGACAGGGTTCATGTACAAAAACCGTCAGTAAAATATTATAAAATGTGTGATGTGCATGAGAGCAAAATAAATAAATAAAAAATCTGCTCAACAACGTAAATAACCGATTACAATCCGAACTGAATGCACCTTCAAAACTTTAGGTGAAAATGATCTTTACGCAAACACAATAACTTGTAAAGTCATATATATAACCAAATACATTCATAAATTTGAAATGAATGAATGCAAATTTTCAAATTCATGCTACATTTAAGTTGTCTTGTACTGTACTGATGTTGTGGCGCAGCTCGGAAAAAGCAGCTGAGTTGATTGTTTTGATTCTATCACTCAAGTTGCGTAGTTCTATGTGGCGTTTCCACAGTTGAAACGAAGATATTTACAAGAGGATGGACACGTCACTCTGTATTGAAAATAACACATCATAGGAAAGGCATTTCAAATTAGCATTAATTCATATTTTTAACCGACTTCCAAAAGGAGGAGGTTCTCAATTCGACTATATGTTTTTTTTTTTTTTTAAGTTTGTTACGCGATTACTCCGTCAATTATGAATTGATTTTGATGATTCCTTTTTTGTTTAGTAGATCATACTTCAGAGGTGGTCCCATATAAATTTTATTAACTTTACTTGGGTAGTTTTTGAGTTAGCTTCAATAATACGTATTTTTACCTCACTTAGTATGTGGATGATATTATGATAACTTCCTGTCACTGTTATTTACATAGCAGGTAGTGGTGTTCGAATTAGTGTCGCGTAGGTATCACAACTAAAAAGTGAAAAATAAAAACTTTTTACAAAAAAAAACAACCGACATCAAAAAAAACACTACAAAGTGAAAAATAACTTTAATTTCGGAAGTCGGTGACAAAGAACGAAAATTTAAAACCAAAGACACCGACTTCCGAAATTAAAGTTATTTTTCACTTTGTAGTGTTTTTTTTGAAGTCGGTTGTTTTTTTTTGTAAAAAGGTTCTTGTTCACAAACTTTTGAAAAAAAATGCAGATTTTAAAACGTTTTCTAAATGCTCCACAACTGCAGAATTCACAACAACTCTAATGAATTGCAAATAAACGATTAAGTTTACGTTCCCCAATGCATAAAATATTCGCTATTATTCCTATTCTGTCTACGAAAAACGGTATAAAAGAATACAGTATTGGAAATAGTTGATTTTCGTTCGTGTAGAATGGACATTTTCATTTTATTTTAGCAACAGTGGAATTGGAATTCCGCGACTTACGAGTTAGGTCGTAAGTTCGAACCCAGACAGGCGTTTTACTTTGTGTCAATGATTTCATCACCACTGCTCTCAAAACGGTGAAGGAAAACATCGTGAGAAAACCGGCATGTCCTAGAACCGAAAATTCGAAGACATATGACATCTACCAACCCGCACTGGGCTCGCGTGGTGGATTACAGCCCACTCCCTCTCAGCGAGAGGAGGCCTGTGTCACAGCAATGGGAACATTATAGGCTGTTTATGCTTTGTTAATTTTATTAATTATTTTTTTAGACAACATGATCCGTTTTGTTAGTAAAATAGTGCTTAAAACTATGTTAGTATGCACATAAACGCATACAATGTTTGAAGAACGGTCATACCTGTCAGCTATCACACTCAGAATGCTTATGCTGTCCGAATTTTAAAATGTAGGCTCGGACATGGTAAAGCCATTTTTGAGTATCAACATACTCAATGGTTACCCTATCCTATATACTATTAAACGAGCAATATTTATATGTATATGTCATCATCATCATCATTTCAGCCGAAAGACGTCCACTGCTGGACATAGGCCTCCCCCAAGCACCACCACTTCGACCGATTCTGTGCTTTCCGCATCCAGCGGATTCCTGCGGCCTTCACTATGTCATCGGTCCATCTTGTGGGCGGCACTCCAGAACCTTTCGACCCCGTCGGCCATCTGTTCTGCGAGCAATGTGCCCTGCCCATTGCCACTTAAGTTTGGCAATTCTTCGGGCTAAGTCGGTTTACCTTGGTTCTCCTGCGGATCTCTTCATTTCTGATTCGATCACGTAGGGAAACTCCAAGCATATGAAGCATGTATATGTAATTTTTTTATATATATTTTTACCCACACACGTTCTCGAAAGCGGCTCTAACGATTTGATGAAAGTTGCAATATAGGGGTTTACGGGGACGAAAAATCGATCTAGCTAGGTCTCATAACTGGGAAAATTCGTTTTCTCAGTATTTTCACCCGAGCAGAGCTCGGTCGCCCAAAGTTTAGAACAAGATAATGAATAATGACATGACATTGACATTAGAATAATGATCATGGCAGCATGGAATTAGTAAGTACCTACTATCATGGCAGTATGGAATTAGTAGGTACTTTCCTATACTATTAAATGAGCATTCTCTATTTTCACCAGAGCAGAGCTCGGTCACCCGGGTAGTAATAGTGAAAAGGTGAATAATAAATTTGGTAGTATTTTTAGCCTATGTATCTAGCTACGGACGGGGCTGGGTAACATTCCACTTCGGTGAGAGTTTTCAACTTACAGAATAATATAAAAAGCGGCCAAGTGCGAGTAGGACTCGCCTATGAAGGGTTCCGTAGCAGCAAGTGACATTGAATGAAAAGTAAATTGCGGTTTACGCTTTATGACGTATTAAAAAAAAACTGCTTGCTGAATCTCGTTCAAACCAATTTTCGGTGGAAGTTTACATGGTAATGTATATCATATTTTTTTTTTTTTTTGTTTTATCATTCTCTTATTTTAGAAGTTACAGGGGGGACACACATTTTACCACTTTGGAAGTGTCTCTCGCGCAAACTGTTCAGTTTAGAAAAAAATGATGTTAGAAACCTCAATATCATTTTTAAAGACCTATCCATAGATACCCCACACGTATGAGTTTGATGGAAAAAAAAAATATCCTTAGTAATAACCCCCAAAATTTTTGTTTTTTTTCTATTTTTGTGTAAAAATCTTAATGCAATTCATAGAATACATCTACTTACCAAGTTTCAACAGCATAGCTCTTTCGGAAAAAGTGGCTGTGACATACGGATGCACAGACAAACAGACATGACAAATCCATAAGGGTTCCGTTTTTTGCAATTTGGCTACGGAACCCTAAAAATGCTATGCCTTGGCTGAAAAAGAAGCTTTATTTACATTCTTGTTAAATACTAACCGGTTTTACCATTCCAATCTAAATTAAGTAAGTAGGTATTTAATTAATTAATAACCAACATTTTTATGCTGATTATCTGAATAAAAAAAGTTATGTATTGTATTGAAAAAAGGTTATAAAAGAATATTTCTAGTGAAATCAGAAATAATCCGTACAGAACAACAAAGTAACCGAAATTCACAACTATTTTTGTTACCGTTCGTTATACGCGGCGTATTGCCAAAACTCAGCGGACTTCAACCGACTTCAAACCGACTTCGACTTCAAGAGGTTGTTTGTGAGCACGCCAATGTGGCGTGTAATGAACTGACTTCGAATCTCTGTGGTTGTCACGAAGTTTGTATTCTTGTACTTATTTGGGAAAACAAAAATAAGGTAGAATTGAATTGTGTGAAAATTCTTAGAAGCGGGGGGTAAAGTCGATGACTGTTATTTTCTGAAAACTTCAGGGTAATTTTGAACTTCTTCTTCTAGTCTAATAATATATGATCAAATGTATAAAAAATAATATAAAAATAAAATCATTTTTTATTCTTTTATTTTTATTGTTTGTTGTTATTAAAAACATACAGTCTGTGAAAATTTCAACTGTCTACCCATTACGGTTCATGAGAAACAGCCCGCTGACAGACAGACAGACAGCAGAGGCTTAGTAATAGGTTTCCGTGTCGCACCCTTCAGGTACGGAACCCTAAAAAGAAGCTCAAATGTCCCAAAAAATTTACCCGTGACAGTATCCCAGTATATCCAGTGTATTGCCCAGACCAACCCGTCCAAACTTCAAAGCGGTTGTTTGCAACGAAATGTTCCGTATAATGAACGTCTTCGACTGTAGTCTGTTTGTCAGAAAGTTTGCACTTTTACCCGTTGAAACTTCGTGTTGAAACTGTCTATTGTTTTTGTGGTCGTGATTTATTGTTACTTTCGTTGTTTTGTTAGGTGACTCAACTGTGGACTTGTGAATAACAAGATATAGTTAGCTACTTTTTACCCGACTATGGCAAAGCCAAAAGGAAGGGTTATGATTTTAGCAGTCTATGTATGTATGTTTGTATGTATGTATGTATGTTTTTACGTGTGTTCCACCGTAGCGCCTAAACTACTAAACCGATTTTGATGAATGAGGTATCAATAGATTTGTAATAATGGTCCGGGTGACATAGGCTATATAATTTTTCCCTAAATTTAATTTGGTGGACTTTACACGTAAATTTCTAACCTCGAAAAAAATTAAAATGGGATGATCATGACATGTTTGGTATCAAAAGAAAGGTCTTGACAAGCACATTACAAATATGTACATAATATTATATTTTCAAAGTAAACAAATATGTTTAAATCGTTAAAAACAAGCAAAAGTGAGACTGCGCTACGTAGTATCGCAAGATGTTACCAACGTGCAGTTAATCAAATCTTAATGAGTAGTACCGATTTGTAATTCCACTCTTATGAAGAAAAACAACTACAACGAAATATTTATATTTTAGATTTCTTCGAAGCTCGATATCGATATATGGTGTTGGCGTCGAAATAAATCGCTCTATGGTTTCGTCCAAAGCACTATGCACTGCTATTGGAATTTAAAATAGGTTAATTACTGAACTATTGTATTACTCTACTCTTATTTACGTTTATCAAGTGTAAAAACGGAAAAGTATAAAATAAAAAAATAAAGTTTAATAAAAACTGTAACCCGACTACGGGAAAATAAAAATGATCTAAAAAGTACGAAACAAGCAAATATATCAGACAGAAATCAAGACATAGGTACAAAAATGGTCAAGGTAAAGCCGTCGTCGCATGCCATTATAATTTTGAAGGTGTTCTTGGCACCAACATGGTATACAGGCATGCGACGGCTTCACTTTGACCATTTTTGTACCTATGTCTTGATTTCTGTCTGATATATTTGTTTGTTTCGTACTTTTTAGATCATTTTTATTTTACCGTAGTCGGGTTACAGTTTTTTATTAAACTTTATTTTTTTATGTTGGAACGAAGTTCTTTAATGCGGCTAGTAAACTTTCAGTAATCGTCACGCTAAAGAGTATTAATACTTGTGACTGTCTCCTTCTAATTCGAAGAGAAAGAAAGAGAGAGAGAGAATACAAGACTACAGTGATTAAAGTGATAACAGTGTCGTGGGATAAAATTGTACACATCGACCAGAGTGCACTGCATGCCGGAGAAAGAGAGAAAATGTGAATTTGGTCAAAATGAAAATCCAAGATGGCGGCTCTGAAAATTTTCAAAATTTTCGTCATGGGTATCGTTTTTATGGTTTTCGAGGGTGTTAAAGCCGATATGAACTCAAAATGTAAATTCAAGATGGCGGCTCCGAAAATTTTAAAAAATTTCGTCATGGGTATCGTTTTCATAGTTTTCGAGGATGTTAAAGTCGGTATGAGATCAAAATGTAAATCCAAGATGGCGGCTGCAAACATTTTGTTTTCGTTTTAAATCATACGTGAGAAAGAACTTCGTTCCTGACGGGGGTCCCCCGACCTTACACGTTTTTTATTATCGTTGGGCTGGCCATGTTTGTCGAAGAACCGATGGCTGGTGGAGCAGACGAGTCCTGGAGTGGAGACCGCGCATCGGCAAGCGTAGTGTGGGACGCCCCCCAGCTAGATGGACCGGCGACCTTAAGAAGGTGGCTTGGACAGACTGGATGTGGAAGGCGGAGGACAAGGTATTGTGGTGCAGCCTGGGAGAGGCCTATGTCCAGCAGTGTACTGTGATAGGCTGGGTTGATTAATTTGATTGTTTTTTTTTTTTGCAGTTTTGGAAAACATTTGATCATCAATTTCATCTTTCTGCCCTTATCCGAAATGATTTAGTTTCGCAGTATTTCTTTATCGATTCTACTAACCTGTCTGGCAATATTTTCTGCGATAGTTTTTGTGAGCATTGCGTTGACATTTTATAGTTCTCTCGGCACTAGAAAATAGTACTTTAAAGGTTTTATTTTTGAGAGGTTAAGCAGCAGCACACGGCACAGATTACTTTATGGCGACGATAACCGACTTTTAATGATTTTATACTGAAGATGACGTCTAAATGAGTAGTGTTAATAATTTAGAAAAAATATACGTTAAATCAGAGCATTTTTTTAATATTTTAATATAGGCATATTTTAGATTATGTTTATATTACATAATGAAATTAATTTGTAAAGTTAAGTCTAACGCGGATAAAAAACTGAGAATGACGCAAAATCGATCAAGCGTATTTTTCTGAAACCTTCACCATTTTAAAGATAATTTAATTATTAATCTTTTAGTACACGTGTTTTATTAAAATATCTCACTGAATCACTATTAACCTACATAACCTAGCTCATGAACACTCATGCACACACGCACATACATGCACACACAAACACACATTCACACACACATACACACTCACTAGAATTAAGTTCTTTATTTAATTTAATTTAATTTTACTCAATTTCACTAACCATTATCTATAAATTGTTTACTTGTGGGTGCATCGACAGAGTCCTTACTTAAATTATAGGTAATTTTAAATATAACTTTATCTACTCTCATAGCGTAATATTCAAATTATGAACTTCAAAACGAGTTTATATTGACATACTTTATAAACAGAATACCGAAATTTAAAAATAGAATCATATTATAACACTTTTTCTCTAACAAAATAATACTATAAAACATTTTTTTTTTTCTATTACGATACAGCGCTAATCCAAGAAGTTAATATCACCAAAGAGTTTCCATCAACTTTTGGCGGGGGACAGCAGCACTCGCTGTAGCGCATGTGCGGTGATGTGCTGGTGCAGGCGACATTCATTTGTTTTGTAGTACTTACTGAATTTCGTGGGATTTTTAAATTTATTCTTGATCTTTAACTTTGATCTTTTATTTAGTATTTGTTTCAAGCCCAATGTTTGAGAGTAGATAAAGTAGTGTATGAAACTGCACATAACTAGGTATTAAAACAGTTTCATAAACTACTATTATGGCCGTCCACTGTCTCTTAAGATACAGGTATACCCTAGTTTAAGAGACAACGTAACGTAAATTGTCAACAGATGTCCCATGAGTACTTACATCAACATGTTCTACCATAAAAAGTAGTTACATAACTTTTTACAACTTGCTTGTAACAAGTTTAAGCTTCTTTTTCTCACCATCTGTACCTTCTTGATCAATAAACAATTTATTTATTATTTATTTATCTTTTGTTTTACGTATAATATAATTAATAATGCGTCTAATTTGGGACAGCGCTCTTTGATGGGCGAGTCCTATCACTGGCTGGACGTACGACGCATTGCGTGAGCTCAGTACAGAATACGCAAGCTAACCACTCAAGGTCACTGTCATATATCTGCGTCTTAAGCCGGCGGCGCGTGAGTAGTTGCCGAATGAACGGAATGTTGCCATTTTAAATATTATATTTATATAAACATTTGGAATTAAGTACCTATTTACTGTGTATTTTTATTTTTTTATTTCTTATTTATATCTCATTGTATGCTGTACCGGTCGCCGTCATCACGTCAGCGCCGGCTGTAGCTAAAAAAACAGCGCTGTGGCTCTGTCTCGCATAAGGTCGCAGCATTAGACTGCGTTTCCACCAAAGATGTGCGAGAATGCGTAGCGAGGGATGTGTTTGTTAAGAACCAATAGAATCGCTTCATTTACCTAGCCTCGCTCAGCGCAGCTCCGGTGGAAACGGCTTAGCGGTGCGAGGTTTTTGTACGTACAAAACAAGCGAGGGATGGGTGCGAGAGATGTGTGTAAGGGATGTGTGCGAAGGATGTGTGCGAGGGACGTGTGCGAGAGATGTGTGCGAGAGAGGTGTGCGAGGGAAGTATGTTAGGGATGGATGCGAGTGAGAAATCGTATCTGAAAAAAAACCCGCTACACATCCTCGCAGCGCTCATCTGCGCACCGTTTCACAGCGTCGCTACGCATCCTCGCACCGCTCAGTAGCCTAGCACATCTCTGATTTATTTATTTATTTATTTATTTAGGTCTCCAACAAAATGAAAACACTGATGGAAACACTCACATCGTTTCACAGCTTCGTTACACATCCTCGCACCACTCAGCTACCTCGCACATCTCTGGTGGAAACGCAGCATTATGCTGAGCGATGGCCGTTTTGCGTGGATGTGACGCATATTTTCTCCCAACTTGTTCTTTTTTGTGTTTGTGTTTTTTTCTTTGCGTCATGATTACCGCAAATAAACGAATTTTCTTTCTTTATTTCTTTCTGTCTTTCTCCTAAGATAAGTAGGTAATAAAAACAATTAATTTATTTGTACCTATCAAATTCTACGTAGATATCAAATGAATAATTAATAAGGTGAGAGATATAACCGTGTTGTATTGTAACAGCAGGTACTTAAATACCTATTTATATGAGGCAGGATTAGCAACTACGTACATAAAATTGTCTCCTAATTATTTCCCGACCTTTCTCTAATTAAGATAATCCGGTACCTTTTGTTTATATGAATAGGTAATACTTACCTTTTGTGACCTTTGAAGACCAAATAAATTAATAACATCGACAACCACTTATGGGTAGTCGGTAAATTATCAAAGAAAAATATGGCGTCGAGGGAAAAGCCCCGAAAATTACAAAAGAAAATAATAACTGGTGCTACACAAAAGCAATCGTATTTATTCCAGTATTACGTCTAAATAAATATATACGGATGTAACTGTTAGATTACGCAATCATAGTTTTTGAGTAATTACTAGAATAGCAAAGGTGTGCTTTAGGAGGTTAAATAATAGTTGTTTATGAAACTGTTGCATAATGAGGGGTATTAAAACATGAGTGTATGTTTAAAGACCGAGCCGTAGACGAGGTTTAGTTTTTAGGTTAGATTAGTATCACACGAATGTTTTAATACCTAGTTATGTGCAGTTTCATACACTACTTTATCTACTCACATACATTGGGATTAAACCTACTAAATAATAGATAAAATTTTAAAATCAAGAATAAAAAATATCCACAAAATTCAGTACAACTTCACGTATGAATGTCGCCTGCACCGAGCACACCGTCGCACATCCGCTACAGTGGGTGCTGCTGTCCCCCGCTTAAACGTTCCATTACAAAAGTTGATGGAAACTCGTTGGTGATATTAACTTCTTGGATTTGCCCTGTATTTTATTAGAAAAAAACATTTTTTAGCATTATTTTGTTAGAGAAAAAGTGTTATAATATGATTATATTTTTAAAATTCAGTATTGTGTTAATAAACTATGTCAATATCAACTCGTTTTGAAGTTTATAATTCGAATATTACGCTATGAAAGTAGATAAAGCTCAAAATTAAACAATAGCGGTGTTTAAAACGTTACGTTATTTTTTACCGTTTTTCATTATCAGCATGCAGTAAGTAGGTGCAAAGCTAGAACAGAGGATAAAATACGGTTGTTTTCTGTTTATTTTATTGAAATTGTTTATTTAATAGACACCCCTTCAACACGGTGTTACAGACACCACACATTATTAAACTAAGTGCAAAATAAAAACAATTTACGTACGTAAATATTTTCACAAAACATAATTAAAAACAAGATCCCCATAATCAAAGCCATGTCCCACCATAAACCTCCATCCCAAACCCATTACAAAGACGCACGCAATTTAATAAAACCTTATTCACACCGTCGGTCGACCGTCCAGTCATTCCACTAATGGTCCGGAATCACACTGAGACCGCAACACGTTACTAATAACATTGGCTGGGGCAATAATAATGTCCAATAACGCCCTTTTATGATTTACTTTTGTGGGCGAACGTACGAAATAAAATCGTATGTGATATTTCCTTAGTACATAAACTATAGTGATGGAATACCATGATAACCGGTCCTGGTAATAGGAGTTTACTTGTGTTATGGGGTATCAATGGCTGTATTTGGCGAATGATATGGTAAATTGTATCGGGAAATGGGACTGGTTTCGTTTCTGTAGGATTTATGGAAGTAATGTTGTTTTGCTGTTTGCCTGTGACTGCATCGCGGCGATGACGGTTTGATAGCCGATTCAGATATAAGCGATATCGTTGTCACTCTGTAGCGATACTGGTCTACAATGGTCCAAACTGGTCCAGAAGACGGACCAGTATCGCTATAGAGCGACAACGATATCGCTTAAATCTAAATAGGCCTTTAATGTATCAGGTACAGTCATCGTTATAATTCGATTATAAATTCTGTTTTTTTTTTTATTATTAAATATTCTGAGTTTTAGTTTTAATATAGTCATCTTATTGTTCATTTTTGAAGTATTTTCTGGTCTTCGATAGGTGAATTAACACGTACTAATTCGACAGTTTTCATTCAAAATCTCTTATGACACTGCTCTGTTGTTCACTGACTTATGTCAAAGAGGCTACCTATCCCTTTATTGTGGAAAAATATTTATTTATTTATTTATTTGGCACCTCAACGACTTGCTCACTTAAACATACACATACAAAAATCACATACAGTTATATAAGTATTGTGAACTCGTCACTTCCAGAAGTGCACAGCACTAGCAGAGAATTTAATGATTACAGGAAGTTTTATTTATCGTTAGTTGCATTATTTACAAAATAAAAATAAAATAAAATATAATAGATATTAATTATGAATTATGTTCACAACCACGATGAAACATTTAACTAAATAACAAAATATATATATAATTAGTTAAGATAATTTAAACAACATAATAAGAAAGCTATGTACCTGCAATACTAATCAAAATAATAATGAAACTGCTAGGTAGACTTTGAAACCTCTTGAGAATTCCTCAAGAACTCAAAGTATTTCCACGACATCGTTCGCAAACAAAGAACCTTATAACTATGAACTAAAATAACGTAGTTAATGGACGAAGTAAATTTTAATAACTATGAAGTAATAATGCTGTATTTATGGAACTTTAACTTTATCGTCTTTTAACAAAAGGTTTTATTGCGAATCTTAAAACAGAAGGTGTTCAATAATCTATCAGAATAAGCCTACTAATATCATAAATGTGAAAGTTTGTGTGTTTGTATGTTTGTTACCCAATCAAAAACAGCTGAACGGATTTGTATGAAATTTGGCACACAGATCTATACTAATATTCAACATCATCATCATTTCAGCCGAAAGACATCCACTGCTCGACATAGGCCTCCCCCAAGCACCTCCACTTCGACCGATTCTGTGTTTTCGCATCCAGCAGATTCCTGCGGCCTTCACAAGGTCATCGGTCCATCTTGTGGGAGGCCTTCCAACGCTACGTCTTCCGGTACGTGGTCGCCACTCCAGAACCTTTCGGCCCCATTGGCCATCCGTTCTGCGAGCAATGTGCCCTGCCCATTGCCACTTAAGTTTGGCAATTCTTCGGGCTATGTCGGTTACCTTGGTTCTCCTGCGGATCTCTTAATTTCTGACTCTAATATTATAAAGAGGTAAAATTTGTTTGTTTGTTTGTAAGTTTTTTATGAGTTTAGGGTAATCTCCGGAACTACCAATCGAATTTAAAAAAATCTTTTTGCATTGGATAGCCCAATTCTTAAGGAAGGTTATAAGGCTCGCAAATGAAGTCCCGGGCAGAAGTAGTTTTTTATAACCTGGATTAACACATAGGATACTTTTTAACCCGGTAGTACATTTCCATGGGATAAATTCCGTCTTCCATGCAGGCGAAGCCGCGGGTGAAAGTTAGTGCGTATTATATAATAAATCTTTTTTTTTTTCTAAAACTGATGAATCGTCAAACTATCGTGTACGTTTGGCAAAAACATAATCCTAACCGGACACGAACAGCAAATCCAATAAAATTCCAACCCAATAAAAATACATTTAAAACAAACAACCATAAAAAATCCGATAACGGGCACAACATAAAACTTGAATCGGCCTCACCTACACCATAGTATAAAGAGAGGTAGTAAGCTATCTTCATAGAAACGCACCGCGCGCGGCTTGTATGTGTGCGCGGCTTGTATCTATGCGTCGCCGCATGCACACTTAACAAAATCACGCCCGTTTCTCAGTGCACCAGTCGGGACTAACGCCGCACAAGGTTTTCGCGTCGCGGCTTTTCGGCACTGCTAAATGTATGAAAAATGAATGATAATCGCAGGAGAAATTATTGCTGTGCATTTGGGTGTCTAAATATTTCATCGATTCTAGAGTTGTCTCTGTTCAGATTACCTACTGAACAGAAAAGGTAACCAAGTCACTTATTGTAGCATATAATTTTTACTTGATGATGAGATACCTACTTATTTTTTGTTGTATTAGTTATGTATCAGACAGACGAAGTAGGCAGGCCTACTTTCCCACTAAAATGTATTAGGTACCTACTTTTGATCTGTCTTTTGATCATCGTTTAGGTAAAACCGACCTCGCAAACCCTGAACCCTGACAACACATAAGTAAAAAATAGAACTTTAGTATTAAATTAAAATTTTGCTAAAAGTGACAACCCGGAGACAGGCAAGTATGGTAGGCAATTATATCGCGGATTGGGCAGGAGATAGCCTACTAGAACTCTTTATACTATGCCTACACCGAATCGAGTACGACTCTAGCAAATCGATTTAAGAAAATTTCACCTTTTACCGGATTCAGCGCCGATATCCGCCGATTACAAAACGCAAGGCTCCCGGGGTTTTGTCTTTGCCCCGCTCCCAGCCGTAATTCTTCCCATAGCACCGTTAATTTAAAACTAAATGCTCCGAGCTCGAAACAATAGATTGTCACATAAATAACTTTAAAGGAAAAAAGGGGGAGCACAAGAGGGGGCGAAGAAATTTATACTCCAACAACTTTGCCAGAAATTTCGGGGCCAAAAACTCGAAATTCGAGCGGAATACTCGGCTCGATTGGTAATTCACAAGGATTATACAGCTCTCTCGAAATTCAGGACTTTATACGTTGATTAGTTGGAAAGATCTACATGAAAAAAGTTGAATTATTCATTACTGTTAAGAATAGATTTGGGTACGAGTAATCCCGAAATTGAATGTAGCTTAATAAAATGTTCGAATTACATAAAGTAATCTGTATTAGTGCAAAGGTAGTCTTTTTGTACTACCTGGGTTCTTTTCGTGAGTATTTCATTTTGTTTAATAAGATTCTGCTTTTACTCTGTATCATTTTACTTTTGGGTCGGCTTTTAGTAAGTAAAAAACGAGCTTCGGACGAAATTCTGTTGCTTCTATGATCTAATTTAAAGGTTTTTCATTTCAGTTGATAAGATAACAGTACCTACCTAATTTTAATTTAGAAAGAAAGAAAGAAAATACGTTTATTTGCGGTAAACATGACACAAAAAAAGAAAACTAAACAAAAAAGAACAAGTTGGGGGAAAATGTGCGTCACGTCCACGCAAAACAGTCATGACTCATAATGCATCACCATCCATCCATTCTACACTACTTTTAATCGACTTCCAAAAAGGAGGAGGTTATATGTTCGACGCGTATGTTTGTTTTTTTTTTTGTTTTTTTTTTATGTATGTCCACCGATTTCTCCGTCAATTGTGAACCGATTTTGAAAATTCTTTTTTTGTTTGAAAGGGTGTGCTTTCGAATTGGTCCCATATAATTTTATTAACTTTGCTTGTATAATTTTTGAGTTAGCTACAAAATACGTATTTTTTTCCCACTTAATTATGATAAGTTTCTGTCACTGGTAGCAGGTAGTGGTATTCGAATGTGTGTAGGTTAGGTATCACAACTAAAAAGTGAAAAATAAAAACTTTTTACAAAAAAAACAACCGACCTCCAAAAAAAAACACTACAAAATGAAAAATAACTTAATTTCGGAAGTCGGTGGCAAAAAACGAAAATACAAAACCCAAGACACCGACTTCCGAAATTAAGTTATTTTTCACTTTGTAGTGTTTTTTTTTGGAGGTCGGTTGTTTTTTTTGTAAAAAGTTTTTAATATAAATATCCAGATTACAACACACACATAACATCACGCCTTGTTTCTCCGAAGGATTAGGCAGAGATGTACCTGTAGCAGGTACACCCACATTTCGCCAGTGTTTAAGTCCCATGTAATAGGGGGCCAGCCTATTGCCATCAACTGGGCACAAATTCAGACTCCGGGCTGCTACTGAGAAATTTCAGATAAAAAAACCCAATAACACTTTACCCGACCCGGGAATCGAACCCAGGATCTCGTGCTCAGCAGTAGCGCTTGCGACCACTAGACCAACGAGGCAGTCAAAACTGTATGTATATGCAAATAACTACACTTTTTTAGGTAGGAAATTATCAAATAACTTCTCCAGCTCTGGGTGGAGCGGGCGGGCGTGTCAGACTCTTACTGACTAAAAACCCACCCGTGTCCCTTCAGTTGCCTGTATGTTGCCTGGAGCCACGGTAACCCTTTCGGACAAATTCGCAACCTATCGGACCCCTTCAATTGTGCTGAACACAACGCACCGTCGCGTCGACCCGGGCCTGGTCCTGGCATAACTACTGACATTAACACTTTTGAAAATTCCGTTCTTCGAATTACAGTGTTCTTAGGGTTCTGTACCTTTTTTTTTTTTTTTTTCCTGGGTGGGAAATTATCAAATAACTTCTCCCGCTCTGGGTGGAGCGGGAGGGCGTGTCAGACTCCTACTGACTAAAACCCACCCGTGTTCCTTCGGTTGCCCTGTTGCCGGGGGCCACGATTTCCCTATCGGTTTTCTTCGAACCCCCGGCAGGCACTGGCCCTAGCGGACCCCGTCAATTCTGCTGACATCTCTTTGAGGCGCGCGTGGAACACGACGCGCCGTCGACCCGGGCTTGGTCCTTATCGGACGGCGAGCTACCCATTGCTCACCGTCCGCAAGCCCGCGCCTACGGTGGCCGGAAATCGGCTTGCGATTCCCGCCCCGGGCGTCTCCTCCTATTGCGGCGGTTTGGGGCGTGAGGGCGCGAAGTTTGCCTCTCCCTCACGCGTTCCGCCTCCTCCTTCGCG
Source organism: Agrochola lychnidis (assembly GCA_963680765.1). Taxonomy (NCBI): domain Eukaryota; kingdom Metazoa; phylum Arthropoda; class Insecta; order Lepidoptera; family Noctuidae; genus Agrochola; species Agrochola lychnidis. Next base: position 6,573,988 of record OY796864.1, read on the forward strand.
AGTATTACCGCTTCGCAGAAGGAGGTGACGGCCTGCCACATCCTCTCGCTCCATACCATGGCCTGAACCAGGGCCGGACGCGAGAGATCAACGCCGCCGATCGCCTCTACGAGGACACGGCGTTGCTCTGCCCAAGCTGGGCAGACCTCCACCGTATGCTCCACCGTGTCCTCAGGCCGATCCACACAATGGTGACACCCGGGTGTTTCCTCCCGCCTTATCCTGAACAGGAACCTCCCGAAGCAGCCGTGTCCGGTGAGGACCTGCGTTAGGCGGAAGGTGAGAACGCCGTGGCGTCTCTCCAGCCACTCCTCAAAGAGGGGTCTTATCGCCGCGATTGTGGCGTGCCCAGCGCGGGGTTGCGACAATCGCACCCTCCATGACGCCATGAGATCCCGCCGGAGCTCTGTCCGCTGTGCCGCAATTTCTTGCGGCATCGGAGCTAAGCCCCGGCGTTTCGCCTCCTCGCGACACTCCCAGACGTGCGCGAGGACCTTTGCCTCCAGATCCCATGGCGGTAATCCGGCAAGGAGGCTCGCCGCCTCGCAGGAGACCGTGCGGTATCCTCGGGCCAGCTGGAAGGGTTCTGTACCTCAAAAGGAAAAAACGAAACCCTTATAGGATCATTCGTGTGTCTGTCTGTCTGTCCGTCTGTCACAGCCAATTTGCTCCGAATCTAATGGACCGATTAAGTTGAAATTTGGTACACATATGTCTTTTTGTGACCCAAACACGATCGTGTAACGTAAATAAATGTATTTTGAATATAGGGGTCACTTTTGGGGGGGCAAACAAGAAAGTTAAAAAAAAAAGTTTTGCTAACAGTACCGTGTGACATATCAAATAAAAGAACTTGTTGCGAGGATCTTAAAATTTTTTTTTTTAACATAATTTAAATTTTTTTTTTTAATATTTAAGAAATTCGATGAAAATGACCACCACCCCCCTTATCTCCGAAACTACTGGACCTAATTTTTTTTTTTAATTACCGAGAATGGTTCTTTACTCATAGATTACAGGAAAATCTATAAGAAGTCTATGATCTTAAAATAACATGGTAAATCTCTCAATATTGTGCGTACAAACTTACATTTGCAGTTGGAATGTATGAGAGAACATGTATTTCAACTACAATGTTAAGTTTGTATTTGGGATGAATTCATCCCAACTATCCGTAGTTGGGATGAATTTATCCACAAAAAAGGGGTTCCGACCCTTCATTGTGCGTAGTCCGACACGCACTTGGCCGGTTTTTACAATTAACTTCACAATTATGAACCTATGTTTATGACACTACTTCTGTATGTTGTTAACGTAATGTCTGTAATAATGTTGTCACTCTTTAGGGTTCCGTGCCTCAAAAGGAAAAAACGGAACCCAGTTATAGGATCACTTCTTTGTCCGTCTGTCTGTTTGTTAGTCTGTCAAGACCGCTTTTTTCAGAAACGCGTGGAGATATCAAGTTAAAATTTATATGTCAAAGACGTGGGTTGCTTGATAGTTGTAAGCTTGATTTAAAAAAAATAAGCTTCTAAGTCAACGAAATAAAAAATACAGCCATTTATGCAACATATTTTGATACTCGCAAAGAAATCAAAACATACATACTTACCGTTGACCTAGAATCATGTTTGGCAAAAAGCAAAAAATAAAAAAATGTTACGATTACAAACTGTATTTTGCAGTAGAAGAATTGACCGTGACGTATATCGATGTATGGGAGAACATGTTTTTCAACTACAACTTAAGTTTGTTTTTGGAATAAATTCATCCAAACTACATAACCCTTCATTGTGCGTGGTCCGACATGCACCTGGCAGGTTTTTTAAAATGTATTTGGAAGTGAAAACTTCTATAAGCGCTTGGGCGTTTTTGAGATGAGACTAAACAATTGATTTCGCGACACTATTACGACACCAGCTTTTGACCATTAAAAAGACAACAACGCGTGATAAATTATTTCCTGCACAATAAAATTATTCAAGTTTCTACTTCTGTTGGCACTCTCGGAGTGCCACTGTTTTTTTTTAACATTTATTTTTTTTGCGGAATGAATCGGTCGATCTTTGCACGGAAGTAGAACAATTTCAGGCTTGTATTTACAGGTACCTCATGAAAACCCTTCATGCATGACTTAATGATTATGACGTACCTACATTTCCTCATGCCACTTAGTTCACTGCCTACCCCATACAAATGTGAAGCCCTTATTAATAACTAAGCACAGTGAGACGTAACCACAACATAACGCGTTAAGGGTGCTTGCACACGATAGTGCTTCTCATAAAACTCACTGTGAAGACAACATTACAATACATCGCTTGCAGGGTGCCCAAATTTTGGGGTTCCTTGTGAAAAGTAGGGTAAGCATGGGGCATTGGGTTTGTTGGTTTTCGCAGTCTTAGCGGACTTACTTACTTATCTTTTTTATATGCACGTGTTTTTGTGACAAATAAACCAATTTTTCTTTCTTTCTTAATCTTTCATTTACTTTATTTTTACTCATTATCTAAATTGATGTACTTGACAAGTCGTTGTTTGTTGTTCAATAAATTAGACGAAGGTCAAAAATCTATTACGTTAAAACATAATGATGAGTGTAGGAAGCTAGCTTAAGAGGCCGAACACGGTTCGCAACTACAAATCGAGATGTTTGCAAAATTCAATTCCAAGCACGTTGCCTGTCGGAGCCATAGACACCTACAGTGAGCAATACTACCACGCACACATTGACAATTATTGCTTGACGCGATAGCACTACTAGCTTTCGAAAATTGATGATAAATTTGGATGTGTTCCGTAATACAAAATATTATGAATGAAAACTTAGTGTATTTCCATTTTTTTTTCGATAATTTGTAACTTGATAACATAAATTATGTTTCTACGGAAACAATATTACAAATATTGTTATTAATAATACAGAAAACACAATATGAAAACATGTCACTTACGCTGTAAAAATTTACGAAATGCAATTCGCTTACACTTCATTTAAAGATAAGTTTTTGGAAATATGCTCAAATTGCAAATGATTTATGTATTACGTTTGTATGGACAATTCATGCGTCGCCGCATTCTTAATGATATTATCAATCACTATAGCTTCGAGCTACCAGTAACTATAACTTGATATAGAACAGCCCAACCGCTTGCCGCTTGCCGCTTGCTCCGGCAAGTCAACGACCGAGGAAACTTATGCTTGACTGACTGCGAACACTGGGTCAGGAATGAGTGATATCATTAGGCTGTCTTAACTTTTTACTATTCTAAAAATAAACCAAAAATGGAGAAGGAAAACATCGTAAGGAAACCGGCCTGCCTGAGAGATATTACTCGACGGCATGTGAACCCCAGTCAGAGGCCCATGGGCGGCTTTAAAACTCTGACACCAGGTTAGTCACTAACCACACGAAAAGAAGAAGAAGGAGAAAGCCAAACTTCACAGCCCATGTCAGTAAAAAAAAAAAACAGTGGCACTCCGGGAGTGCCGACAGAAGTGAAAACTTGAACAAGATCGCAAAAATACTTGTATAGAACATTAGTCCGTGAGCGGGGGCACACGATGCGTTGCGGCGGCGGTGCGGCACCAGAGCGGTGTCGCTGCGTCGTCTTACATAGAAATATCTGTGGCATGTCACACGATGCGCTCCGGCGCAGCACCGGACTTGCAACCACCGAGACGAGGCGGGGAGGGGTGAATGCGTTGCGACGTCGGAGCGGCACCGCTCAGTTGTTTGTACGTAGTCAAAATAACAAATGTTTGACAGATGACAATTTACGCGCTATAAAGCGCGGCGCCGCTGCGGCGTTACAACGTTACGGCGCCGCAGCGCCCGTGTGACCGCCAATGCGGCGAAATCTTTGCGATGCGGCACCGCAACGCGTCGTGTACACAGGCTCTAACCTTATCTAAATAAAGAGCACAATCGCGTTTACAAAAAAATACTTCCAAAACCTTTAAAGTAAAAATACTTGCATAGAACATTGATCCGTAACGTTTTATAAATAAAGAGCACAATCGCGTTTACAAAAATGAGGTGTCGGTAACGGTGTTGCTTGTTCAATTGTTTTATCCCATCTCAAAAATGCCCAAGCCGCCTAAAGAAGTGTTCACTTCAAAAACAAAACAAAGCTAAGCACGGCAAAAGCCATCCCAAAAAATTTACCAAACAAAATTAAAGCGTACAGAACCCGAACAAAATCCAGACATACATCCCATCCCTCTTTTCTCACAACAGACGGTAATAAGTATTTATGGGCCACACACAATAACCCATTAGTTGGCTATGTTAGCACGGGCCATAGCCCCTAATGGCCTTATGTACTTACTAATTACAGCTGGCTATATATCTGCTTGTCCTCTATTGTGATTAAAGGATTTATGAATGGTAAGATTAAAGAGTGCGAGGGTTAGGGCGATTCTTCCATTTTCTTTGCTATCTATAGAAGTTCTCAGACAGTGTGGTTGCAAACCTTTTCTAAAGAATAGGCCTGTGACCAAACATTTTTTAAAGTGAAACTTTTATTACATCGTCTCAAACTTTTTCGTCTGTGTGTTGCATGTCGCGTGACGGTCGGCCGCGGAGTAGGGATAAAGTGAAAGGCGCTTGTCAGAGCAGCTAAGGCCAATATGGCGGCGCCTATAGAAGTTTCACTTTTACCGTGGTTTCATAAAACCACACAATTTTTTTTTGTCCATCTTGTAGATTATTAAAAAATATTGAACACGTATTTTTTCTTTTTTGACGTAATCAAAAGCAAATTGAGTTAAAATGTGGCATGACGTCACGCCTTGCTAGATTTAAAACTGCATTGTGACGTAGCGAGCCCCCACTCCACAACTTTAATGCGTGTATTCTAAGTTATTTTTTTTATTAATATGATAAAGCAAAAAATACTTGTCTAATATTTTTTATTATTTGAAAGACGGACTAAATAGAATTTCTTTTTTTCCTAGGCAACTCCGTATTGACGTGCATTAGGGGTACTACACAGTGCGTTCATTATAACCTTGTCCCGTGACGCCATTGGAAGCACTGAATTTTGCAGTAATGTGATTGGTAGTACAGTTCTGTCAGTCGCCATTTTGAACTCTATTAGTATTGAGACTAAGACTGCAAAATTCAGTGCTACCAATCGCGTTACAAGACAAGTTATAATGAACGCACTGTAGTACCCCTAATGCACGTCAATACCGTAGTTGCTTATACTCCGTTTGAAAAAAAGATTAGACATTTAACTAAACCTTTTTTTACAGTCCGTTCAACCGATTTTGACTTCTATTGTGTTGGTGGCATGACTAATGACAGCTACAGTAAACATTTGGTTGGTAACCACTTTTTTTGCTTTTAATGCCATCCTTATGCCTACGGTATAGAAGTCAAAATCGGTTGAACGGACTGTAAAAAAGGTTTGTTTAAATGTCTAATCTTATTTCAAACGGAGTATAGGTAAAAAAAAGAAATTATATTTAGTCCGTCTTTCAGATAATAAAAAAATATTAGACACGTATTTTATTTTGTATTTTTTTTTTCAAGTTATATAATGAACACACTGTAAATTCAAAGTCAAATAATTCATTTCAAATAGGCACTTATAAGCACTTTTGAACGTCAAAATGTACAAGAAAATAGAATTGAGAATATTTTCCCCTTCCATAAGATAGTTTTGTAAGGAGAAGAATGAGCAAGAAACTCCATAGTTACTCTTTTACAATATTTTGTATAATTAAATTATAATTATGTTAAGACGATGTTCCTAGAATAAAATTACTATACCAAAAATCAATCTGCCTAGCCTTTTCCCAACTATGTTGGGGTCGGCTTCCAGTCTAACCAGATAAAGCTGAATACTAGTATTTTACATGGATCGACTGCCTATCTGACCTCCACAACCCAGTACCTAACTGGGTAATACGATTGAACTTGAACAGACAGCTGTGCTGCTGGGGAGTTTGTTGCGCCACTTCTTCTTCCCAGCTAAAGGCACTAAGAAGTGGTGAAGGGTGGGCGTTTTTGGGAGACTGTCTTATGTAATTTTGACGTTCGAAAAGTGCTGATTCTCAGCCTAGTTTGAATAAATGACTTTAGAATTTTGAATTTTTATACCCCTTGGTAAGACTGGTTGTCAGACTTTTGGGCTTCTGACGACCCGTAACGACTGTCAAAGATCCACGAATGACAGCCGGGACCAACGGCTAAACGTGCTTTCCGAGGCACGGAGGAGTCTCGGTATTTAAAGATGGTCACCCATCTACGGACCAACCCAGGCAAGCGTAGCTTAACCTGATGGATCGACCCGTGCGGCAGTTGTTATTTAGCCGCGAGCTGTTGACTATTATAACACAAGGTAAAGGTAATTAATTATGTCTACGTTTTACAAAATACCAATAATACTTAGTAGTCATTTTGTATAATACCTAATAACCTTTATAAACCTTTTAACTTTTAGCTGATCTTGTTTCTGTTTGTTATTTTTGAACTAATCACAAAAACTGATGGCCATGATTACGTAATGAGGAAAGCTTTGATGTATTTTAATTTTAAGCCTGTCGAGGATTTCTGCTGCTATTTAATATTATCTTATTTTGTAGAACAGGTATTTTATCTACAAATTAATCTGTAATTTTATCAGTAAACGGTGAAAGAGGCCCTCGGGGTTGTTTCGAAAATGGATAATTTTAGCTAAAGAGTTTTTACTCGCAAAATTTAATGAGAGCGGAACAATATTATTTTTTCTTGCGAACCTTTTTCTTAAAACAAACCTTTCGTTTTCCTTGACACACTGGCCACAAAAAAGAGGAACAAAAACTTCAAATTCAAAAATAGAACACATCAAAAAGCGTGGAAAACAATCGCTCACTTTTTGTTTCTTTCAACAGACAAAGGGGGTTTGTCCGCTGCGGGCGATACATGTCTTCAAGTTTCACCCGACCAGGTTCAGAAGCCCTTTATTTCTTCGCTGTTTTATTTTACTACGTTTCTTGTTAAAATGGTCGCTTACTACTGCTTCAGACATGAAATACGGAGTGTTTTCATATGAAGCGCGTGTCATGTATGCGTCCGCAGCTGTCAGAGTGATGCCTTTTGATCGTAGTTCACTGTTGAGAGTTTTAAGATGGTTTTAAGATCTTCCTACGAGTCAAGTCTAGTAACATGGTTTAAGATCTTGATGCCTTATTCAAGCTTTGTGGGATGACAAGACATAAGTAATGACTAGAAGCTTACTTGGAAATTCTTGTCTTAATTGCTTATTCACTATAAGTAGGTAAAGTTCATTAACACTTCTCAAAATATACTGGACAACTTTATTTTTAGTAAGAAAACACAGCTAGCATTCCCACCAACCATTAAGTGCTAGAAATATCGCGGCAAAAGTCGAACATTTCACCAAACTATTTAACACTCAACCGCAAACTTGGAACTTAGTTCTTTTCCCGCAAGTCATCGGCACTTCTGACCGTCACTTTTGTACTAATTAGTTTGAAACTGTCAAACAAAACATTTTTGAGGCCTCTCTAATGAGTGGAACACAAACTTTGAAGTACAGTAACTGAGAAAATCAAGGGAACAGTGGGCCTAACGTAAACCCGCGGGTTTACGTATTAACGTAACATTAAGTCGAACGATTTTAAAAGTGGGACTATTAGCCGGCGGTAATTTTTTTTCGTCTACTGGATTTTCAACGCTCTGCTTAGTGCCGAGAGTTGAAAATACAGCGCGCGATAAAATCCCGCCGTGATTTTATTACGTCCATGCGAACGTCAACTTAGTTTCGCACATATACCTAATACACTAACAAGCAATATAAAAAAGCCACTAACTTAAATATGAAATATTTCCGAAACCACGCAAGATAGGTAGCTTCTTGAAGTAAAAGTAATATTCAAGTGTATTTAGTGGCACATAAAATACACTCAACTTAACGGACACACTCACACATAAAACTGTTACCAAGATATTTTTACTTCATGTAGCTTGCGTGGCTTAGGAGATATTTCGATTTTTTTGGCACTTTGCAAATTATTTTTTGTATTGTGCGTCAGTGGTGCCGATTCCCTTGTTCACAAACTAAACTAAATTTAAGTTCAGTGCATCTTTTTCTTTCTATTTCATTATGAAAAGGACAGAAGATAAATTTTAGTTTAGTCCTGTCAAATTAATCAGCGCCTGTCACTCACCATACAAATTTAGACGTGATTTAAAAACTTGCCGACTAAAATTACGTCAATTTACGTCAAGCGCTGATTAATTTGACAGGACTAAACTAAAATTTATCTTCTGTCCTTTTCTTAATGAAATAGAAAGAAAAAGATGCACTGAACTTAAATTTAGTTAGTTTGTGAACAAGGGAATCGGCACCAGTGTATATTATTTTAGATTAAAGACTTTTTTCCTATCTATGGGTGATAGTATATTGATGATTTTGCAATCGTCGTAATTTTTTTACCAAAATACTATAGGATAGTCGTATTTTCGATTAAAAAACCGTTCGAATTTATGTTACGTTTACGTCGCACGTTCGCGCTAGGGCTTCAGAAGCTTCTGTTAAAAAGTTGCGAACTGCAAAGTGTGCGTCAAAACTTACGCCATCTGTAGCGGCGATAGTTGGAGACCATTTCTCACGTTTGATTTATAAACGCAGCGAAAAAGTGTGGCTTTTAAAATGGCGAACAAAAATGTTGGTATTAGAAGCTTTTACCTAACCTAAACCTACATTTAAAATGAGAAATTCGGCATTATAAACTGTGAAAATAAAACCAATTGTATATTTTAATAAGATTTCAAACCTAATGCCGGTGACACTCCTCGAGGATTAGCATTAGCGCAAACTTAATGCCGGTGACCTTTTTTTTTTGGCTGGGAAATTACCAAATTACTTCTCCCGCTCTGGGCTCAGGCTCTTACTAACTAAAACCCACCCGTGTTTCTTCAGTTGCCATGTTGCCGGGGGCCACGATATCCCTTACGAACTTCTTCGCAACCCCGGCAGGCATCGGCCTTAGCGGCCCCGTCAGTTCTGCTGACATCTCTTTGAGGCGCGCGTGGAATACAACGCGCCATCGACCCGGGCCTGGTCCTTATCGGACGGCGAGCTACCCCATTGCTCACCGTCCGCAAGCCCACGCCTACGATTGGCGGAAATCGGCCTGCGATTCCTGACGCCCAGGGTGTCTCTTGCGGCGGTTAGGAGCGTGAGGGCGCGAAATTTGCCTCTCCTTCACGCGTTCCGCCTCCTCCTTCGCGAGCATTACTACTTTGCAGGAGGTGACGGTCTCCCATGCCCTCTCGCTCCGTACCATGGCCTGAACCAGGACCGAACGCGAGAGATCAAAGCCGCCGATCGCCTCCACAAGGACACGGTGATGCTCCGCCCAAGCCGGGCAGTCCTCCACCGTATGCCCCACCGTGTCTTCTGGGTAATTACACAATGGTGACACCCGGGCGTTTCCTCCCGCCTTATCATGAACAGGAACCTCCCAAAACAACCGTGTCCGGTGAGGACCTGCGTCAGGCGGAAGGTGAGGATGCTGTGGCGCCTCTCTAGCCACTCCTCAAAGAGAAGACTTATCGCCGCAATCGTGGCGTGCATAACGCTGAGTTGCGACAATCGCACTCTCCTTGACGCTATGAGATCCCGCCAGAGCTCTGTCCGCTGTGCCGTGATTTCTCGCGGCAGCGGCGTTTCGCCATTCGCGCCACCCCTAGATCTGCGCGAGGACTTTTGTCTCCAGATCCCATGGAGGTAATCCGGCAAGGAGGCTCGCCGCCTCACAGGAGACCGTGCGGTATCCTCGGGTCAGCCGGATAGCAATTACCCTCTGGGACGCGTTCAACGGGCGGGCTGGCCGCAGCCTCAATAAACGCGCCCACACCGGTGCCTCGTAAAGGGCCATGGACCGCACGACCCCCGCGTAGAGCTTCCAGCAGGAGGCGTTTGGACCCCCTAGATTGGGCAGGAGCCGCTTCAAGGCAGCCCCGGCCCGCCGGTGACCCTCCTGGAGTCAACTTGCAATAAGTATAGCGGCATGGCGTATGAGCTCTATGAAAAATGCGTGGAATCAAAAGTATTAAATCATAATCGAATTCTACACAAATAAGATCACAATATATGTTTAGCTCAGTCACCAATAATCTTGTTAGAGTTTTTCATAAGTGTTTCTAAAATTATGTTCGTGTGTCGTATTTGTTCAGATTTTTTCTAAACAGTGCGTGATTACTTTTTTACACCAGATATACCAAAAAACCTTTAATTAATTATCGTGACTTAATTCGTTCATCATCTATACATATAATAAAATCGTAGCGATGTCAAAACTGTACATTGAATATTTTTGAAAAAAAGTAATTGCTATGAGGTCTGGGATCGATTCTAATGCCGAAAATATATTTTTTAGAATTTTTGTCTGTTTGTCTGTTTGTCTGTATGTATGTTCCAGCATGGCGCAAATTCTACTGGACAGATTCTGTTAAAATTTTGCATAGATATTCCCTGTGTGTCTGGTCAAATTATAGGGTATAAATTATCACGCTATTTGCTATCGGGGATGAGCAATATTACATTATGTCGTATTTTTATATTCTAGCATGATGCAAATTCTACCGGATAGATTCTGTTCAAATTTTGCATAGGTGTTCCCTATAAGTCTGGTCAAACTGTTGGGTATAAACTATCACGCTATTTACTATGGGGGATGAGCAATATTATATTATGTTCGTATTTTTTGGAAAAAAACGCGCCAAAACTTTAGGATATTGTGATGGTTATCGATTTAACTTTTAGAATGATTATCATCACGCTATACCTTTATGGAACTGAGCAGTCAATCATGAAATATAATAGGAACGGCTATTTAAGATAAACTTCAACGAAGCAATTAACTCAGCGGTTGGACGATTGCTTTGCAAACATGGGGTTGTAAGTTCGATTCCCAACTACGGTTTTTGTTTTTCTTTTTTTTCACATTTTGTTACACGATTTTTTTTTTTGATTATGTCCCTATAATATATTACAATAAAATCGTAGCAAAGTTAAATTTTTTGAAAGAAAGTTATTGCTACGAGGTCTGGGATCGATTCTTATGCGGAAAATATAGTTTTTAGAATGTTTGTCTGTTCCATTTGTAGGGTATAGACGATCACGCTATTTGCTATGGGGGATGAGCAATATTACATTATTTTCTTATTTTTCTCTGCAAATTGTAAAAGGACGCGCCAAAAGGTTGGGATATTGTAGATAGTTACCGATTTAACTTTTAACTGATTATCATCAAGCTATACATTTATGGAACTATGCAGTCAATCATGACATAATTATATAGGAACGGCTATTTTAGCTAACTTTCAACAAAGCGAATAAGTAAGCGGTTGGACGAATGATTTGAAGTCCTGGGGTAGTAAGATCGATTTCCATCTGTTTTTTTAAACTATTTTTTTACATTTTGTAAAACGTTTTTTTTTTAATAATGATTTAATTCACAAAAAAAGGAAAACTTCGTAAGCTATGGGAACCTACTACGTCACAAGTACTTTACAGTCACAAAACATTCAAGGTTGTATTCTGATCATTTTAGAGCTAAAGACTGTAGGAATAAAATTATTTTTACAGTTTTTGACAACAGATTTGTCCCAGCGATTTTAAATATGTATGTGTGTGGATCTTCTGGAATCGCTGCCACACTGCTTCCTGGTGACAAAACAGCGCACGCCATGTTTAAGATTCCCATCGATTTAGAGAGCAACGAAACGCCTGTTTGTGGGGTGTTACGCAACAGAACAAGAGATGTGTGCATAGGGATTGCGCTTCATTGTATAGTATGAATGCATTATGGCAAATAGAAAAGCATTGGAAGCTGTAGACAGAATCCTGGAGGACATCCGCAGGAACCAAGATATGATGGGTGGTGTCACTGTTCTGACAAACAAAGTGAATACTTAGTTGAAAAGGTCGACTCTATGGTCGAGAGTTCATAAATTGCGCTTGATCATCATCATACGAGCTCGGTTTGGCGTGAATTCAAATGCTCAAGAATTCTCCGATGTTTTTCTAAAAGTTGGTGAAGGCACTCTACCAGAGACTCTTGGTAGAGTAGATCTCACTTTAGAAGATCTTATTCGTTCTGATATACGAGGACATCAGTCAAATACCGTACCAAGAGAATTCTTGGGTGTGTTTCCATTTTAACTCCGAAAATGATCAAGCTGCAGCAATCAACCACAGTATTCTCTCACAAATTGAAGGGAGTGAAGTGATATACACCTCCATTAATGCCACATATTACCCCGTAGAATTTCTCAATTCGCAAATGGCAAGTATCTTTTCCGGTTGTATACCTGTGTAACGGAAACCGACTCAAAGTCATGTCTTTACAGAGAAACGTCATCGAGACGGAAATTCTAGCAGGTTGTGGCGATGGTGAGACAGTGTTTATAGCGCGTATACCACTAATGCCCCACCATTACCAGTTTAAGCGCGTGCAGTTCCCTGTGAGCGTATGCTTTGCGATCAACAAGTCACAGGGGCCGACATCGAAGGCTGAAGGCTGCGGGTGTCGACCTCAGGACAAGCTGCTTCTCATACGGACAACTGTTACGTCGCTTGCTCCCGAGTCACCATTCCTGACTGTATAATTTGGCTGCTGAGAATAAAACTACAAACGTAGTATACAGGGAAGTTTTATAAAAATGTGTCTATTATTGTAGTACCTATATTGTGATGTTTTACGACTTCCACGTGAACGAAGTCGCGGGCAGAAGCTAGTTTTAATTAAAAACTGTGTTCCGGGAAAACAGCGTTGAGGGTAGTACCTACTATCATGGCAGTATAGAATTAGTTAGTCCCTACTATCATGGCAGCATGGAATTAGTAAGTACCTACTATCATGGCGGCAAGGAATACTATACATGGAATTAGTATGAACCTTTCGTATACTATTAAATGAGCATTCTCTATTTTCACCAGAGCAGAGCTCGGTCGCCCAGGTACTGTTACTAATATTAGCAGTGATAGCCTAGCGGTGTGACCGTCAGACTGCCAAGTCATAGGTCTTGAGTTCGAACCCAAGGCACGCACCTCTGACTTTTCGGATTCATGTGCGTATTGTATAATTATCACTTGCTTGGAAAATCGTAAGGAAACCGGCCTGAGAAATATTTCTCGATGGCATGTGAAGCCAAGTCAGAGGCCCATGGGCGGCATAAAAACTCTGACACCAGGTTAGTCACTAACCACACGAAAAAGAAAGAAGATTTAACTTTTAGTTACTCATCACTTTGTTTAAACAAAACTTAATTTCCTACGTAAACTGAAAACCTTTATCGACAAAAACCAAACAGAATTTAATAGTCATTAACAAACTTAAGTCTAAGCTAAATTACATAGCGTTTTCGTAAAACAAAGGATTTTAATTTCAATCAATTTGGAAGTTAATTGGTGTTGTTTGTTTTCAATCATGGAAATTCCTAAATTAAAATAGTTTTCCGCTTTGAAAGATTTTTTTTTCTTTATTTGGTGATATTTGAAAGAAAAGGAAAAGAAAGAAAATACGTTTATTTGCGGTAAACATGACGTAAAGAAAGAACATCATCTGCCTAGCCTTTTCCCTACTATGTTGGGGTTGGCTTCCAGTCTAACCAGATGCAGCTGAATACAAGTACTTTACATGGAGCGACTGCCTATCTAACCTCCACAACCTAGTTACTAGGTAACACGATACCCCTTGGTAAGACTGGTTGTCAGACTTTTGGGCTTCTAACTACCCGTGACGACTGTCAAAGATCTACAAATGACAGCCGGGACCAACGGCTTAGCGTGTTTGCCGAGGCACGGACCCAAAGAAAAATCACAAAACAAAAAAGTACAAGTACAAGCAAGTATTTAAGCAGGTGATCCAGCTGATGTATGTGGTCACGATCTTCTACGTAAATTTGCAATATTAAAGGCATCCGTAGAGTTTCTTGCCGACTCTTTTCCGTAGGAAACGAACAATTGGAACCGTGCACCTAGCTTCTGACGTTTCATAAGTGCCCATGTAGGTTTATGTGAAATAAAATATTATATTATACTAGCTTCTGCCCGCGACTTCGTTCACGTGGAAGTCGTAAAACATCACAATATAGGTACTACAATAATAGACACATTTTTATAAAACTTCCCTGTATACTACGTTTGTAGTTTTATTCTCAGCAGCCAAATTATACAGTCAGGAATGGTGACTCGGGAGCAAGCGACGTAACAGTTGTCCGTATGAGAAGCAGCTTGTCCTGAGGTCGACACCCGCAGCCTTCAGCCTTCGATGTCGGCCCCTGTGACTTGTTGATCGCAAAGCATACGCTCACAGGGAACTGCACGCGCTTAAACTGGTAATGGTGGGGCATTAGTGGTATACGCGCTATAAACACTGTCTCGCCATCGCCACAACCTGCTAGAATTTCCGTCTCGATGACGTTTCTCTGTAAAGACATGACTTTGAGTCGGTTTCCGTTACACAGGTATACAACCGGAAAAGATACTTGCCATTTGCGAATTGAGAAATTCTACGGGGTAATATGTGGCATTAATGGAGGTGTATATCACTTCACTCCCTTCAATTTGTGAGAGAATACTGTGGTTGATTGCTGCAGCTTGATCATTTTCGGAGTTAAAATGGAAACACACCCAAGAATTCTCTTGGTACGGTATTTGACTGATGTCCTCGTATATCAGAACGAATAAGATCTTCTAAAGTGAGATCTACTCTACCAAGAGTCTCTGGTAGAGTGCCTTCACCAACTTTTAGAAAAACATCGGAGAATTCTTGAGCATTTGAATTCACGCCAAACCGAGCTCGTATGATGATGATCAAGCGCAATTTATGAACTCTCGACCATAGAGTCGACCTTTTCAACTAAGTATTCACTTTGTTTGTCAGAACAGTGACACCACCCATCATATCTTGGTTCCTGCGGATGTCCTCCAGGATTCTGTCTACAGCTTCCAATGCTTTTCTATTTGCCATAATGCATTCATACTATACAATGAAGCGCAATCCCTATGCACACATCTCTTGTTCTGTTGCGTAACACCCCACAAACAGGCGTTTCGTTGCTCTCTAAATCGATGGGAATCTTAAACATGGCGTGCGCTGTTTTGTCACCAAGAAGCAGTGTGGCAGCGATTCCAGAAGATCCACACACATACATATTTAAAATCGCTGGGACAAATCTGTTGTCAAAAACTGTAAAAATAATTTTATTCCTACAGTCTTTAGCTCTAAAATGATCAGAATACAACCTTGAATGTTTTGTGACTGTAAAGTACTTGTGACGTAGTAGGTTCCCATAGCTTACGAAGTTTTCCTTTTTTTGTGAATTAAATCATTATTAAAAAAAAAACGTTTTACAAAATGTAAAAAAATAGTTTAAAAAAACAGATGGAAATCGATCTTACTACCCCAGGACTTCAAATCATTCGTCCAACCGCTTACTTATTCGCTTTGTTGAAAGTTAGCTAAAATAGCCGTTCCTATATAATTATGTCATGATTGACTGCATAGTTCCATAAATGTATAGCTTGATGATAATCAGTTAAAAGTTAAATCGGTAACTATCTACAATATCCCAACCTTTTGGCGCGTCCTTTTACAATTTGCAGAGAAAAATAAGAAAATAATGTAATATTGCTCATCCCCCATAGCAAATAGCGTGATAGTCTATACCCTACAATTGGAACAGACAAACATTCTAAAAACTATATTTTCCGCATAAGAATCGATCCCAGACCTCGTAGCAATAACTTTCTTTCAAAAAATTTAACTTTGCTACGATTTTATTGTAATATATTATAGGGACATAATCAAAAAAAAAAATCGTGTAACAAAATGTGAAAAAAAAGAAAAACAAAAACCGTAGTTGGGAATCGAACTTACAACCCCATGTTTGCAAAGCAATCGTCCAACCGCTGAGTTAATTGCTTCGTTGAAGTTTATCTTAAATAGCCGTTCCTATTATATTTCATGATTGACTGCTCAGTTCCATAAAGGTATAGCGTGATGATAATCATTCTAAAAGTTAAATCGATAACCATCACAATATCCTAAAGTTTTGGCGCGTTTTTTTCCAAAAAATACGAACATAATATAATATTGCTCATCCCCCATAGTAAATAGCGTGATAGTTTATACCCAACAGTTTGACCAGACTTATAGGGAACACCTATGCAAAATTTGAACAGAATCTATCCGGTAGAATTTGCATCATGCTAGAATATAAAAATACGACATAATGTAATATTGCTCATCCCCGATAGCAAATAGCGTGATAATTTATACCCTATAATTTGACCAGACACACAGGGAATATCTATGCAAAATTTTAACAGAATCTGTCCAGTAGAATTTGCGCCATGCTGGAACATACATACAGACAAACAGACAAAAATTCTAAAAAATATATTTTCGGCATTAGAATCGATCCCAGACCTCATAGCAATTACTTTTTTTCAAAAATATTCAATGTACAGTTTTGACATCGCTACGATTTTATTATATGTATAGAATACAGTGGACATTACTAGACATCCCCGAAACCCTTAAAACCAGAACGCAATAACGCTACTAGGCGACAGGAATAGATATGGTGGTACTTTCCTAATTCCTTTCCTGATTCTATCAAGAAAGAAACACACGTAGGTAAAATGACATTGAAACCATACAACAGTATCACAGTCACGACGTGCAGCTGCCGTCTCTTTCTGTTCTATGCTCGTGATTATAGATCTAGATCCTAGGATCTGGGGTCACTTTGGGGGGCAAAAAAGAAATTAAAAATAAAAAGTTTCGCAAAATACCGTATGATGTCAAATGAAAGGGCGTTTGTCGCGAGGATCTCATTTTTGTATTAAATAATTTTAAAATAAATACATTTAGAGATATATAAGAAAATAAATGAAAATTGACTAATACCCCTCCTCATCTCCGAAACTACTGAGCATAAAATTTTAAAAAAATACCGATGTTGGTTCTTTGCTCATAGATTACAGGAAAATCTGTAAGAAGTTTATGTCTTGAAATAACATGGTAAAACTCTCAATATTGTGCGTACAAACTTACATTTGCAGTTGGAATGTATGGGAGCACAAGTTTGTATTTGGGATAAATAATTCATCCCAAATACCCTTCATTGTGCGTGGTCCAACACGCACTTAGCCGGTTTTTTTTATTTTTTTAAACACACGAGTTAATATTTTTTTATACACGTGTTTCTGTGACAAATAAACCAATTAATTTTTCTTTCTTTCTTTTCTTTTGTTTACATGATCATCATTATTGGAAGCTTTGTTCCATTCACTCTAGAAAGGCCACCGCATTTTTGTGCTCTAGTCTTTTCGAGTCTCACCCGTTAAAAACCATACAATTTCCCGAAATTCCTTTCGCGGTTTTCGTGGCTACTCACATATTAACACTTCAAGTAACGCCGGGGGCTACTCAAGTATGTGTGGGCTATTTGCCACAGTTATGTTTGCACAGTTTGCATCCCCTCATATTGGACTAGTTGGTCCTTTATCAAACGCTTTGCTGAAATACTTTGTTCACACATTCAAGTTTTTGAAGGGATTTCTCATATATACTAATGATGTTTGACCGCGCTAATCTTTGGAACTACCAGTCTGATTTGAAAAAAACTTTTTGTATTTGATAGCCCGATTCTTAAAGAAGGTTACAACCTATTAAACATCACGCTACCACTCTTAGGAGCGAACAAAAAAGAAAAAATAAAATAAAAAGAACGCCAAGCAAAAATGAAGTAACCGTAAACGCGGGCGGAGGAACAATGAATTTCACGCGTTGGAATATATGTGAGTGGATGTTATCATTATGGATGTTATGGATATGATTTGGTATATGAAGTAGATGTCATTGTCATCATATTTTGAATAAATGACTATCTGAGTATGATTACTTGATAGATAGATCTACAAGGCTAAGCTGCGCTAGTGGCGATTTATCAACGGATGGATGACCATTTTTTACACATCAAGTTATCTCCGTGTCTTGCTATCTACCTATTACTGTACAGGATTTGTCAGAAGTCTGAACATTCCTTAAGTTTCCCGTTTTCTCATTAGCCTGCAAGAGAGAATTCAATATCTGTACCAAGGAAGTGAACAAAATCTTATAACTATAACGACGCAGCAAGGGGTTTTGTCTAGTTTTAGGTCCGATAAGGCACTACGCAAACGTAGACACTTTTGTGTCTTGTGTTGGATACAAGATTTAGATGGTGCAATTCACGAAGACGCGCCCCACTCCGCGGTTACTGTACTGTAAGCTGTACTTTAGTACGGAGCGGAGTGCGGCGCGATTGCACTAGGTATCTATGAATATCTACCAGTGAATATTTTATTTTCATATAATCAATATGAAATCAACCACTCCCTGCGCAGACGTAGACACTATTTGTGTGCAGTTACTTTCACTTGACACACACGGATTACCAATCAAAAAGTATTCGGTGTAGGTAACTGGAAACTAAAAAATTTTAGTTGAAGATACAAGCTTTCCAAACAATTGTACGGCGCTGCGCACAGCAACTATGGTTTGCTGTGGTGCGCCGTGTCGGTAACAGGCAACCGACGACTGTGTCCGATTGCCGCTACGGGACACAGCAACTACGGTTTCCTGTGATGATGTGCCGTGTCTACGTTTGCGCAGCGCCTAAGAGTGACACTGACTGGTGACAATCACTCTAGCAGAGCATCGTATCGATGGTTGCGTAGTGGCTGTCTTCTGATGACAAATGATGTCAGGGGTTGTGGGCATGATACGACAGCGGCCATACCACGCCCACAATGAACTTCTAGATATTGAAGCCGCTGAACCATTCATACGATCACCACTTCTGGTAAACGCTATTAACTATATAAAAATAAAAGTAGTAGCACTCTCGGAGTGCCGACAGAAGTGAAAACTTGAACAAGATCGCCTTGGTGGAAAAAAAATACTTGTATAGAACATTGGTCCGTAACCTTATCTAAATAAAGAGCACAATCGCGTTTACAAAACCTTTAAAGTAAAAATACTTGCATAGAACATTGATCCGTAACGTAATATAAATAAAGAGCACAATCACGTTTACAAAAAATTAGGTGTCGTCGTGGTATTGCGAAATCAATGGTTTAGTCCCATCTCAAAACTGCCCAACGCGCCTAAAGCAGTTTTCACTTCAAAAACATATTTACATACACGTGCTACACATAACAAATTCCCAACTAAACTACACACTCACCATTTCTATTTGAATGTAAACTAAAGCAAACACAGGACGGTAGCGAAAGCTCCTTAATGTAAGGTACTTGGAGAACTTTTAATATACGCGTTCTAATAGAACACGCGCCAACTTTTACACGGAGTTAACCTTAGTATGTGGAACATACGGGGGAGGAGGATGATGAATTAAATAGCAGACAAAAGGAATAGAAGAGGTTATAGAGGTATGAGGAACAGGTAGATAAGTTCACTCTTCCTATATAGAAAAGGGAGGATCCTCCGACCAAATGGGTGTCATCTCTGTAGGCTATTGCCCGACGATTGATGTTGAGACGTTGTATTTATGCTCATCGTACTGGAAACTCTGCTTGCACGATGCAAGATTCAAAATTTAAAAGTCATTTATTCAAACTAGGCTGAGAATCAGCACTTTTCGAACGTCAAAATTACATAAGACAGTCCCCCAAACGCCCACCCTTCACCACTTCCTAGTGCCTTTAGCTGGGAAGAAGAAGTGGCGCAAAAAACTCCCCAGCGGCACAGCTGTCTGTTCAAGTTAGAAAAATGATTCTATACAATAGTATTCAAAATAACTTACATTATGCAACACAAAATATAATTCAAATGATAAATTATAGGCCATATGCCAGCTAGCACACACCAAAAAAAATCGAGAACTATACTCAAGCAATATTTAAAAAAAATAAAAACTAAACGTAAAAAGAACTAAATATCTATATAAAAGCCTCCAGACATAAAGGGCATGCCCGCTTACATAAAGCTGTAATTGGCAGTTATAAATGATAAACTAGGACCATCGGGGTAAATGAACAGTTAATTACTAGTAACAATAACAAAACCATGATCAGCAAGACGACCAAGCAGCACCCGTCCCCGAGCATAACTCAAAGATCAGCCATTACCCCCCTCGCCATATTTGAGCAAGATTTTGCGTGACGTCAGTGTGACATGTAATTCGCATGTGACGATGTAGATGTTGCCACAAGCTCTTTGTAAAGAAACACGTCCGAGGAAGTATTGTCAACATAGCTATTTCTGCCGCTAAGCAACGTAGATATGTTCCAGTTTTAATGACAAAATAAAAATAAAAAACAAAATTGTAAAGTCAGTCATTTATTCAAACTAGGTTGAGAATCAGCACTTTTCAAACGTCAAATTTATATAAAACAATCCCGCAAAACGCCCACCCTTACATAAGACAGTCCCCCAAAACGCCCACCCTTCACCACTTTCTAGTGCTTAAGCTGGGAAGAAGAAGTGTTGCAACAAACTCCCCAGCAGCACAGCTGTCTGTTCAGTTAGTGACACCTCTGGTATTGCAGATTCAAATTCAGCGGTGAGTAGATGCTTACCTTCAGGTGGCGGTTCGGATTACTTACTATTTCATAAGATAAAAAACTGGAAACCTTGTGATTCAATGTTGCGGTGATAAGAATCTTCAACAGCTCCTAATGAGCACATTTAATGGACATAATTAATCTAAATTACGGATTGAAGATCACAGTTTGTTGCAGGATAGCCTTTACCAGAAGTGGTCATCGTATGAGTTCAGCATCTTCAATAACATCAGGATTGTACCGGAACACAGCAGTTCGTCGTGGACGTAGTACAACAGCGGCTCCCCTGACATCATCTGTCATAAGCCACCGCCATAGATAATACACTCGCAACCATCGATGCGACGCTTCGCTAGAGTGACTGTTATCAGCCAGTGTCACTCTCATCCGAACTCTTCGGTGGTACTAGAAACTTTGCTACAAAGAACAAAAGAAAGAGAGAAAACATGTTTATTTGCGGTAAACATGACGCAAAGAAAGAATAAATAGACGAAAAGAACAAGTTGGGGGAAATATGCGTCACATCCACTCAAAAGGGCATCGCTCAGCATAATGCTGCGACCCTATGCGAAACAGAGCCACAGCGCTGGTTTTC
This sequence comes from Agrochola lychnidis, assembly GCA_963680765.1. NCBI lineage: Eukaryota > Metazoa > Arthropoda > Insecta > Lepidoptera > Noctuidae > Agrochola > Agrochola lychnidis. The sequence continues at coordinate 6,595,187 of OY796864.1, forward strand.
AGTAACAGCCGGAGTTGACGTAATGACGTCAACAGGTAAAGCATATTGAAATAAACAAAATAAGAAATAAAATAAATACAATACTAAGCCCTAATATTTAAAATGGCAACATTCCGTTCCGCGATGGCAAAACTAAAAGGGCGCCACTTGCTGTGCCGTCATGCATAATCACAACAGTTGGTCAACCATAACCGCAGTATGTACAATCAGTTAGAAAAGTGCCCCGACTTCGCCACGTGTTCACTCGTTTGGAAATTAAAAACATGGCTTTTGAAGTTCTGAAGAGGAAAGTTAACTGCCTACGACTGTACCTACATCTTAAAGGGTTTCGGGGTACACCCCTGAAAAGTTATTACCCAATTCTATAAACAGGGAAAGGATTTTTGAAGTTTTGCGTTTGGGAAAGATGGAATGTTATTTTCCTTCAATATGCTTGGAAATACTTATGCCTTCTTCGAGATAAATCGAAAATGCTGTACTGAGCAAATACGTGCGAGTAGGCGGCCGGCAATGTTACTATGAAAACTCATATCTATCGTGTAATTTAAAAACCGGCCAAGTATTGGACCACGCACAATGAAGGTTTCCGTAGTTGGGATGAATTAATTCCAAGAACAAACTTAACATTGTAGTTACAAATGTAAGTTAGTCGATTATTACTCGTCAACTTGTAGAGCTCTGATATTTTCCTTTTAATTTCGTTATATGTATGCTACTGCTGTGATTTTTTTTCACATTTTCAAAACCAACCATCTAGGTGGCATCTGACTCTAACAAAAATTGTTAGAGTGCACATAAAGCTTAATATTTCGCAAACGGATCCTTGAATTCAAAAATAGCTTACAACCTTTCCAACAAACACCCTACGCCGAGGGACAGACGAGAAAAAAAAAAAACCGGCCAAGCGCGAGTCGTACTCGCCCATGAAGGGTTCCGTAGCAGCAAGTAACATTGAATGAAAGGTAAATTGCGGTTTACGATTTATGACGTATTAAAAAAAAACTACTTGTTAGATCTCGTTCAAACCAATTTTCGGTGGAAGTTTACATGGTAATGTACATCATATATTTTTTTTAGTTTTATCATTCTCTTATTTTAGAAGTTACAGGGGGGGACACACACATTTTCCCACTTTGGAAGTGTCTCTCACGCAAACTATTCAGTTTAGAAAAAAATTAAATTAGAAACCTCAATATCATTTTTGAAGACCTATCCATAGATACCCCACACGTATGGGATTGATGAAAAAAAATTTTTTGAGTTTCAGTTCTAAGTATGGGGAACTCCAAAATTATTTGTTTTTTTTCTATTTTTATGTAAAAATCTTAATGCAGTTCACAGAATACATCTACTTACCAAGTTTCAACAGCGTAGCTCTTATAGTTTCGGAAAAAAGTGGCTGTGACATACGGACGGACAGACAGACAGACAGACAGACAGACATGACGAATCTATAAGGGTTCCGTTTTTTGCCATTTGGCAACGGAACCCTAAAAACATATCCACTTTACTATTAAGATCTCATGTAAAAATGTACCAAAAATCACACGAATAAATGAATTTGAATTTAAATGAATTTGAATTTGAATTTACGAAAATAGGCGGTACCAAAAAAAATTTGGTTGTCTGTAAAGTCGGTTTACGGACGATAATTTTACATGATAACGTCACAAGCCGAACGTTTAGGCCTATCGTGCCTCTCTATCGCTTGTTCCGCGCTCTCGCTTGCACGCTCGGCTCAGGGGGAACGTGACACTTTTTCGTGCGTGCAGCCGGCGTTCATCGATTAATAAGACGTCAAAAAATACATAATTTTATTTTACCACTTTGTCGGCGTGATTAATAATTATGTATACCAATATTACCCATGCCGAATTACAGCTTTCTTATACTCAGAGTCTCCGAGCTTAAGCCGTGGATAGACAGAGACAGACAGACGGACATGGCCAAATTATAAGAGTTCCTTGTTAACTACGGAACCCTAAAAATGGAACGAACTTATTACATCGACACATGGCAACCAAGGAGGTAACATAACAATAGTGCATTACTGGCGCGGCCTGCAACAGGGGCATTGATGAACAAAAATGAAAATGCTGAAAAGCTTGCAAATAGAGCTGTTTAAATTAAAAAAGAAACAAATGAACATAATTATTGCCATTTGAAAAATTACCATGGGTCGTCATTGATTCTGGAATTTCCGCGCATTATTTGAGAAAAGTACTGAGCAACACTACTAGGCGCCAAAAGTACGTCTGGTGGTAGTACTACTCTGGGCGAGTTCCTTTACAAAGAGCTACTATAACAAATTAATACCAGCAATGAAGAGTTTAAAAAGCCATCACGACATCTGAGCCATTTTAGAACGAAGTTCTTTAACGCGGTTTGTAAACTTTCAGAAATCGTCACGCCAAAAAGTGTTAACACTTGTGACTGTCTTCTTCTGATTCAAAGAGAAGGAAAGAGAGAGAGAGAACGCCGGCAGAAAAAACAAAAGAAGAGTAAAGTGTGTAAGTAATGTGCCGTGGGCTAAAATTCTACACGTCGGCCGGTATTAACCATATTGGCACAGCTCCGCTCCTCTCCTCTCCTCTCCGCTCCAGTGGACAGCCAGTCTAAGGCTGCCTGTCCATTGACGCGGAATGAGGAAGTAATGCGGAGTGGAGTTGTGGACTGTGTCTGTCCATTGATATGGAGCGAGGTAGTGTGGAGCGGAGCTCCGGACTGTACGGAGCTAGGCCGAGTACACACAACGAGTAATTTGAGCGGGCTGCAATGCCCCGTGGCCGGTTTTTTCCGCTTCCCCCCCCCTGTTCCACTACCCCGCTCTGCTTCCCGGCTCCACTTCCTGGTATTCTATGAATTTTTAAACTAGTTCGCAAATCCCAGTCCACTGAAGCGGAGCGGAGTTTATGCAATTCCATTGTTTAATACTGGTACAGCTCCGCTCCGCTCCTCTCCTCTCCGCTCCAGTGGACAGTCAGCCTAAGACTGCCTGTCCATTGACGCGGAGCGAGGCAGGGGAGCGGAGTTGCGGACTGTATCTGTCCATTAATACGGAGCGGAGTTGCGGACTGTGCGGAGCTAGGCCGCGTGCACGCGACGAGTAATTGAGCGGGCTGCAATTCTCCGCAACCAGTTGTTTTTCGCTTCCCCGCTCCGGTTTCCAGCTCCGCATCCCGGTTTTGTATGAATTTTCAAACTAGATCGCAAATCCCAGTCTACTGAAGCGGAGCGGAGATTTTATACAATTGCATTAGTTAATATTGGCACAACTCCGCTCTTCTGCTCTCCGCTCCAGTAGACAGTCAGCCTAATAGTCTAGCAAATAGGTTTTATAATAAAATCGCATAAATAAAACTTACTAAGTGCACATTACAGTTTCGCGTTACATAATTTAAAGGAATTCTACTTATTCACCTCACGTTCGTAAGCCTTGAGGCTGTGGTCGCGTTTGTTCCTAACTCGGACATCTTTAATTCGGTGTTCGGCTAAAAATAGGTTTGCATGCCGAAAATAAATTTTGCGCTGTCTGGGTGAATAGGAGACTTGAATTAATTTTCGTGGGTATCTAACTCACTAATTGAGGTGATAACTTACTAAATGCTAGTGTCAAGTGGAGGGAAAGTAGTGTCTTTTAGTTTGCAGACAATTTTTGAGGGTTTTATTTAATTGGTTCGAATTTCTGGGTACAATTTAAAGTGGTATTTTACACCGAGCCAGTGATTAATTAAACATGGAATAAAAATCTGATAAAATACCGGTATTCAGCTGCATTCGGTTAGACTGGAAGCCGACCCTAACATAGTTGGGAAAAGGCTACGCAGATGATGATGATGATTTTGTATCGAGCCAGGGATTAACTTAATCGTAACTTCCTAAGTAGTATTATAAATACGAAAGTGAGTTTGTTTTTTTTGTTACGCTTTCACGCTAAAACGGATAAACGGATTTGGACAAAATTTGGCAAATGGGCAAACCATAACCTGGGTTAGGACATAGGATACTTTTTATCCCAAAATTCCCACGGTATCGAGACTCATAAGGGTGAAACCGTGGGGCGTAGCCAGTACGAAAAAAGAGTCTGCTCAGCCTTAAAAATAATTCATATAAACAGTTTGGTAACCTGAAATCAGGGTCTAAAAATCACACCATTCCCAAACAAAATACTACCCATTCAGGACCCTACCTTAAACATTGAGTGTCATCCATCAACCTGTTCGGAGCAAATCTCTAGACGTGTCCTCTCCCTGATCCCACCGGACCGAGTCTACGGACGCCCCGTACGCCTCATACGCCCCGGACACCCGGTACGCCCGGTTTTTCCCCAAATTACGGACCCGCTCAAATCCACGTTGAAATGTGGACGCTATGTCCTAATAAGCTGGGCGACGCCGCTTTTTGTCAGATGTAACTGTGATTTTAAGGAATTAAAGGGTATTTTTGTTACTGTTACCTGAGATAAAAGTCTGGAATTTGGGCTACTAGGTTTTTGTAGAAAATATTTGGAAAAGTTTCCGGTTGAAACCTTAATCTTGAGATTAAGTGGGGAAGAATTATTGAGGTCGCGTACAGCTTATTGGCTTCTAGCTTTTTCAAGTCATTAGAGAGCAAAACTTGAGAGTATAAAGCTGTGAAGAAATCTAAAATATTAGTAACAAACTTCTTGCAAGCTTATTTATAAACGTTGCTTAAAGCTTAGAGAAATATTTCTCGACGGCATGTGAAACTAAGTAACGGAGAAGCCCATGGGCGGCTTTAAAACTCTGACACCAGGTTAGTCACTAACCACACAAAATGAAGAAGAGTTAAGAGACTTTTAAACGTCCAAAAATGTATGGTTAAGCAGACGGTAATCATTATTTACCTTTCAACAACGTTTTTAATATAACATAATCTTTTTTGCCAAAAAAATAACAACCTTACAACAAATTTTACACTAGTACTTATTTTCTATGAATCTAAAAGATACAGGTGCCTTTCACCGCGAGAATTCACCTGTAATGTAACAGTTCAGATTTAAGCATTGCATCAGTGAGGGAGGCTAACCGAACATTACAGTTCGCAACCAGTAATGATACATTCGAGCATTACATCAATGAGGGAGGCGAACCAAGCATTACAGTTTGCAACCTGTAATGATACATAATATCACGCCTTGTTTCCTCGAAGGCTTGGGCAGAGGTGTACCTGTAGTAGTTACACCCACATTTCGCCAATTATGTTCAAGTCCCATGTAATAGGGAGCGAGCCTATTGCTATCAACCGGGCACAAATCTAGACTCCAGGTTGCTACTGAGAAATTCCAGATAGAAAAACCCAATAATACTTTGTCCGACCCGGGAATCGAACCCAGGACCTCATGCTCAGCAGTAGCGCTTGCGACCACTAGACCAACGATGCAGGCACTGTAATGTAGTGTAATGATTCATTCGAGCATTAATTAGATCAGTGAGGGAGGCAAACCGAGCATTACAGTTCGCAACCTGTAATGATGCAATTCGAGCATTACATCAGTGAGGGAGGCGAACCAAGTATTACAGTTCGCAACCTGTAATGATACATAACATCACGCCTTGTTTCCCCGAAGGCTTGGGCAGAGGTGTATCTGTAGTAGGTACACCCACATTTCGCCAATTATGTTCAAGTCCCATGTAATAGGGAGCGAGCCTATTGCCATCAACCGGGCACAAATCTAGGCTCCAGGTTGCTACTGAGAAATTCCAGATAGAAAAACCCAATACCTAGCACTTTGCCCGACCCGGGAATCGAACCCAGGATCTCATGCTCAGCACTAGCGCTTGCGACCACTAAACCAACGAGGCAGTCACTGTAATGTAAATAAAAAAAATAAAAAAGCCATTTATTCCATATTTCAGCGTTCCATTTTAGATGCTACAAGTAGGGTATTAGTAAATTTACTTATTGTATACTGTTAGTATGGTTAGTCTTTTGTTGAAATATGGACCCCTTTTTGGGTAAAGGCCTCCTCCAGCTTTTTCCACAAATCCCTGTCCTTGCCTGTAGTTATCAAGTCGTTTCCTGACACTTGGATAATGTCATCAGCCCACCGTCTTATAGGTCTACCAGCATTCCTCTTTCCCTGTGGACCTTTCCATCGCGTAGTTTTTTTTTTTTTTTTTTTTCTTTTTTAAAAACGTTGCCTCACACTAGGAATTTCTCCTGTATCGTGGGTGCGATTACAAACATATAAACTCACATACACAAACAGCCAGACCCGGAACAACTACTGGTAGGTCATACAAATATTTGTTCCGTTCGGGAATCGAACCCGCGACACGCAGCGCAGCAGTCAGCCGCTTAACCACTGCGCCAACCGTGCCGTCAAGTAGTTTCTATGGTCCACTTTTTATCTATGTAACGTGTGATGTATCCAGCCCAGCTCCATTTTAGTCTGAGCACATTCGAGCATTAGGTCAATGAGGGAGGCGCACCGAGCATTACAGTTCGCAACTTGTAATGATACAATTCGAGCATTATATCAGTGAAGAAGGCGAACCGAGCATTACAGTTCACAATAATGCTCGAAATCGAATCTGAAATATTACATTACAAGTGAATGCTCCCGGTGAGCACCTTTAGATACCCATTTAATTACTCAGTGTACAATAATAAATTCAGGTTGTTACAAAACCAATTAACCCTGACCGCCGTACTAGTTATAAACTGTATTACGGTGGGACAGCATTCCTAGTAATAGTTTCTAGGCGACCGAGCACTGCTCTGGTGTAAATAGAGAATGCTTATTTAATAGTGTAGGAAAGTTCATACTAATTACATGTAAGTACATACTAATTCCATGCTGCTATGATAGTAGCTATTTACTAATTCCATGCTGCCGTGATAGTATGTACTTACTAATTCCATGTTGCCATGTCATTATTCTAAGGTAGCCATCTTGTTCTAAACTTTGAGCGACCGAGCTCTGCTCGGGTGAAAATAGAGAAAACGAATTTTCCAAATCAAATATGAGACCCAGCTAGATCCGTCGTAAACCCCTATATTGCAACTTTCATCAAAATCGTAAGAGCCGTTTCAACAAATATACCTATATTTTTATATATACATAAAAAATTGGTTGTCTGTAAAGTCGGTTTACGGACGATAATTTTACATAATAACGTCACAAGCCGAACGCTTAGGCTGATCGTGCCTCTCTATCGCTTGTTCCGCGCTCTCGCTTGCACGCTCGTCTCAAGCGGAACGTGACACTTTTTCGTGCGTGCAGCCAGCGTTCATCGATTTATAAGACGTTATCACGTCAAAAAATTACTCATTTAATAGTATAGAATTGGATAGGATAATAAGCCGATTTGAGAGAAAATATATTATTAGATAATCTCACTTTTCAAATATCACAAAGCAATATTGTGGGTAATGTTTATAAATAGATTTGTGATTAGAGGCGTGTTCCCAGTAAATCTAACATTAAAACCATTTTGTCTCATTTTCTTAGAATCACTTTGAGAACCTTTGCTTATCAGGAAGGAAATATCACAAATTATTCCACTAACCACTTAGCATTCAAAAGTCCGAAATAACACAAATTTTCTCTTTCCTAAATGAATAATTATAATTTTGTGTTTACTCAGTAATTTGCTACCCCATAAACATAGAACGTGACAAGAAAACTTGATTAATTATTTATTTACCTAATAAACTTGTGGACTCATAAAGTATGGTGTTTATCAAAAGTAATTTCTAAGATTTCTTGGGTAGAAATCTTAATTTTTTGATTCTAATCTGAGATAAGTACCTATATGTTATTCATACCTAAATGATATTTGAAAAAGGATATTTTTAGGGTTCCGTACCTCAAAAGGAAAAAAATGGAACCCTTATAGGATCACTTCGTTGTCTGTCCGTCTGTCTATCAGTCTATCAAAACCCTTTTTCTGAGGACCACGTGGAGGTATCAAGTTAAAATTAATATCAAATACATAGGACTTAAATAATACATAATAAGACATAATATCAAATACATAGGACAAATAGAGCAGTGGTGGCCCAGTGATAACGGCCGCGACTTACGAATTGTAGGTCGCTTTACTTTGTGTAAATTATTTCATCACCACTGCTCTCAAAACGGTGAAGGAAAACATCGTGAGGAAACCGGCATGTCCTAGAACCGAAAATTCGAAGACATGTGACATCTACCAACCCGCACTGGGCCCACGTGGTAGATTACGGCCCACTCCCTCTCACAGAGAGGAGGCCTGTGTCCCTGCAGTGGGAACATTTATAGGCTGATAATGATGATGACATAGGACTCTGGTTCCTTAAAGTTTAAAAAAAATCAAGCTTCTAAGTCCACGCAATAAAAAATACGGCCATTTAAGCGATATATTTTGATACCCTCAAATAAATCAAAACCTACAGGGCACTTCCCATTGACCTAGAATCATGAAATATGGCACGATGCAAAGGTCTCACAGCACAAGTAAAGGACAAAGCCCGAAAATCGTAAAGTGGTAGTTGCATATTTTTTAAATTTTTTTGCGCTTGATAACTTATAGGTATTTGCAGTAGAAAAATTGACGTATGTAGAACATGGTATGGGAGAACATGTTTTTCAACTGCAATGTTTAGTTTGTTCTTGGAATAAATTCATCCGAACTACGAAACCCTTCATTGTGCGTTGTCCGACATGCACCTAGCCGGCTTTTTTCTAAATTTTCTAAATTTTTGCTTTTTGCATGTTTTCAATATGCTTGAAGGCCATCAGCATTTTCCTGCGCATAACCTAATTTGTTTGTGGTCTGCGCAACAAGTCTAAACCGATGTTCGCACGGACGTATTAAAATCGCGGCGATTTTTTTCGTGCACTTGATTTTCAACGCTCTGCTTAAACGCTATCAGAATACCAGCGCTGCGTCATTTATTTTTTTCTTAAATGTCGCAGCATATACTGAGATAGGAGCCTTTTGGCCTCGTACAGGACTTTCTGCTTTTATTTTCTTTTTATTTTTTATTATTGTTTTAATGAGTGTGTTTTAGTTTAATTTGTGATTTCCTGTACGAGTCTTAATAAATACTTTTTCTTTCTTTCTTTCTTTGCGTCGAGATTTAAAACAGTGTGATTTTTCAACGCGCTGAGACGAGAGTGCGTCCCAGCGCGTTGGATTCTCAACACTCGGCTTAACCCCGCCGCGATTTTATTACGTTCGTGCGTACGTCGGCTTATTCTTCCATACTTCTCTATTGACCGACGTTCGCACGGACGTAATAAAATCGCGGCGATTTATAGTCGTGCACTTGATTTTCAACGCTCTGCTTAGCGCCGAGAGTTGAAAATACAACAGTGTGTTTTTTTTAACGCGCTGGGACGAGAGTGCTTCCCAGCGCGTTGGATTCTCAACAGCGAGAGTTGAAAATACAGTGCGCGATAAAAATCCTGCCGCAATTTTATTACGTCGGCTTATTCTTCCATACTTCTCTATCAGTCATCATCTCGGGAGTCAACCCCTTTCTATACATATCATCTTCCACACAGTCCATCCATCATTTCTTTGGTCTTCCTCTACTCTTATAGACATCCACATTCATACTCAAAACTTTCCTCACGACGTTTTCCGCATTCTTTTTCTCGAAAGCCAATGAAATATTTTATATTTTAAACTACGAGCCATCCGAGTTCATAACATGCATAATAAGTAATATTACCTACCACTTAGATACATAACCTAATTTAAAAACGTAGCATTCGATACCCTGACCAACTTGACAATTTCAAGTCGGCAAATTTTGTGAAATCCTTTGAAATATTTAAGTGAAATTTCTAGAATAATGTTACTGGACTTTACATGTAATCATGATATCTAACTAGGGTTACCTGACACAAGTTTTCTAAAAATGTTGACTTTAATACTACATCTTTTTTTTTTCATTTATTCTCGTTCATTCTAAATTCAAAATATTTTATTTCACATAAACCTACAAGGGCACTTACGAAACATTAGAAGCTAGGTGCACGGTTCCAATTGGTCGCTTCCATTTATTAATATGTTTCTCATTCTAAATAGGTGAATTATTTATTCTATGGATGTACAACTAACTATTATAATATATTATGTATAAGTATGTAAACGAGTGGGTCTTAAAATGAACATGGACAAGACAAAGGTCATGTCAAATGCCCGTGTGACACCCACTCTCATGAAGATCGGAGACGCTACGCTCGAAGTTGTGGACGAGTATGTTTACCTAGGACAAACTGTCCAGCTAGGTAGGTCCAACTTCGAAAAAGAGGTCAATCGTCGACTCGGTTGGGCAGCGTTCGGGAAGCTACGCAATATCTTTTCGTCCCACATACCACAGTGTCTCAAGACGAAAGTCTTTGACCAGTGCGTGTTGCCAGTGATGACCTATGGTACTGAAACGTGGTCGCTCACAATGGGTCTTATCAGAAGGCTAAAAGTCACCCAAAGGGCAATGGAGAGGGCTATGCTTGAAGTTTCCCTACGTGATCGAATCAGAAATGAAGAGATCCGCAGGAGAACCAAGGTAACCGACATAGCCCGAAGTATTGCCAAACATAAGTGGCAATGCGCAGGGCACATTGCTCGCAGAACAGATGGCCGATGAGGTCGAAAGGTTCTGGAGTGGCGACCACGTACCGGAATACGTAGCGTTGGAAGGCCTCCCACAAGATGGACCGATGACCTGTGAAGGCCGCAGGAATCCGCTGGATGCGGAAAGCACAGAATCGGTCGAAGTGGCGGTGCTTGGGGGAGGCTTATGTCCAGCAGTGGACGTCTTTCGGCTGAAATGATGATGATGATGTAAACGAAAAAAAATTAAGGATAGAGGATATTTATAATATAAAACAATAAAACAAAAATAAAGATATAAAAAACGGATGAAAAGTAACAAGATGTATTTTTTTGATTACCGCCACCGGGCCATGTGGGTTTATCGGTTGAACCGAAATTCAGAGCTAAATACGGTCCATAATTTCAAAATTTCCGTTAGCAACCCTATCATACACGAAGTACGATCATTTTATTATTAACGTGTGGCCTTTCGTCCAGGGGCTTAGGACTCATACATTTTATATTTGGTTACAAACGAACAAAACAGAATATTTTGACTAAATAACAGTTTCCAGACATATTTCAATATTCTTTGGTTGGTTTTAGGCCTTTATGGTTGTGACATTTTTTTGTAAATTATCCTTTTTTGTTGTATTGAACTTTCATAAATAAATGTTTTGAGTTAAATTCTTTTGTTTATATTTTTGTTTTGATAAAAAAGAGGAGTGATATAAACCGCTGTCAGCTGTGGTTAGTCGTCGGATCTGTGCCAAGAATAACATGTCCAAATAGAAATATTAATATTATTTTAATTTCTAATTTTTAGACTGCCTCGTTGGTCTAGTGGTTGCAAGTGCTACTGGCTGAACATGAGGTCCTAGGTTCGATTCAGGGGTCGGGCAAAGTGTTATTGGGTTTTTCTGGCAGGGATTTCTCAGTAGCAGCCCGGAGTGTGGATTTGTGCCCGGTTGACGGCAATAGGCTCGCCCCCTATTACATGGGACTGAAACTGATAACTGGCGAAATGTGAGTGTACTGTAGGTACACCTCTGCCTAACCCTTTGCGGATTATAAGCGTGATAATATGGTATCTAGTTTTAGAGAACGAAATTACAGTTTTTTTTTGAGATGCCACACCCATCTCTTTGAAAGCCTATTCTTTAATTTTAATATTTAGTACCTAAACCCTAGAACTCGAAGATAAAAATTCCGCGCCTAGCAATAAAACAGTCTAATACAATTCCCCCACTATACACGCCTAGGTATACAAATAGGGGTAAGAAATAATAAAATCGCAGCTAGGTAGCCCCATAGGGATTGTTTCGGCAAATTTGGACTAAGGAATTTAATATAAATCCGGGGTGAAAAGGGGTTGGACCTTGCCCCATGATTATTAGTCTTTGGGGCCTAAAATTGCGCTTTGCGTTGATAATTTTTATTAAAGACAACGTTTCTTTTAAAGAATTAGCAGTCACTCGTATCCAGCTGCATCCGGTTAGACTAGACGCCAACCACTACATAATCGGGAAAGGGCTAGGCAGATCGTTTTTTTTTTTTTTTAAGGGAAATCTTCTTCAGGCGCGTTGGGCATTTTTGAAATTGGAAAAAACAATTGAACTCACGGCACTATTACCGACACCTCATTAAAAGTATTTCCTTTACAGTAAAATTGTTCAAGTTTTGTAAATGTGACATCTACCAACCCGCACTCGGCTCGCGCGATAGATTACACCCACTCCCTCTCGTAGAGTGAAGGCCTGTGTCCCAGCAGTGGGAAAAATGATATGCTGATTATGACAGTCATCAGGTGAACCCAAAAGATTATTTCAGAACTCTCAAGATGAAAATCAGGACTCTGCTTTTGTTGCAAGAGTGCGACCATGATTAGTAGCAGTAATAGATCAAGTTTTTCCGCTAGTACCCAACAAATACAAGAGAAGAAAAATTTCGCTCTGTTCAAAATCTGACTTACAACAAAATAGTAGTTTATGAAACTGTTGCATAATGAGGGGTATTAAAACATGAGTGTGTGTTTAAAAACCAAGCCGTAGGCGAGGTTTTTAATAGTATCACACGAATGTTTTAATACCTAGTTATGTGCAGTTTCATACACTACTTTATCTACTCTCAAACATTGGGATTGAAACAAATACTAAATAAAAAACCAAAGTTAAAGATCAAGAATAAATTTAAAAATCCCACGAAATTCAGTAAGTACTACAAAACAAATGAATGTCGCCTGCACCAGCACATCACCGCACATGCGCTACAGCGAGTGCTGCTGTCCCCCGCCAAAAGTTGATGGAAACTCTTTGGTGATATTAACTTCGTGGATTAGCGCTGTATCGTAATAGAAAAAAAAATTGTTTTATAGTATTATTTTGTTAGAGAAAAAGTGTTACAATATGATTCTATTTTTAAATTTCGGTATTCTGTTTATAAAGTATGTCAATATAAACTCGTTTTGAAGTTCATAATTCGAATATTACACTATGAGAGTAGATAAAAGAATACTCCAAACACTAAGTAAAAATAAAAGACAAAAAACAAATTCCAAGACAAGCACTGTATACATTTTAGGCCCACTCAAACTAAGTACCTACTAAATGTAGGAATTACAGAGCAATTTCTAGCAAAGACTTCGGAGGCAATTCGTTTTATTTGAAACATTAGCTGTGAAGCATCTATGCTCTCAGTATTATACCCACTCAATATCGAGCATAATCTTGTTTTTATACACAGGATAAGTTGTTTCAAAGCTGTCGTATATTTATGTTGACGTATTTGATGTTTTATGTACGTCTTGGAGCGAGCGTCGTTTCAGGCAGCATGATAGGTATTTTGTAAATACAATGTTGCCTCATTGGTGTCGTAGTCGCAAGCGGTAGGTACTGCTGAGCATGGATTCGACTCTCTGGTCGGGCAAAGTGTTATTGTGTTTTTGCAGCTCGGGGTCCGGTTGGTGGCAATAGGCTCGCCCCCTATCACATAGGTGCGGGGGGATTCGTAATTCCGAAACGGAATGCCGTTTCGGAATTCTGGAAGTATGTGGCCGGCCTAATGCGTTATCCGAAAGAAGGAAGATCACGCTGGTACAATTTCTTTTGAAGCTTGTCCGACACATTTCAGCGAAGAGGGTGGAAACCGCAACAGACGTACCGTTTTAATCAATTCATAGACCCAGTTTTATAGAAAATAGCAATTTAATTCAAGTCATGATTTATCTCAATTCAGTTTGATAATTATCAAGATTCAGGGAAATAAAACTTCGATAGAGTCGATTTTAGAAAGAATTTGACAGCTTGCTTGACGTACCCCGGGGTACGTCAAGCTAAAGTCCCCATCACGAGAAGCTATAAATTTTGTAAACACACATTCAGGGGTTTGCAATCTTTGGGTAAAATAAAATAAAAACAGTTTTGTGCTATTTTTTTACAGGGATATAATTATATTAACACACACATCTAATTACAAACAAACAATATAACCTAATCCGCGAAAACACTACAAACAAACAGACGCATTCGAAACTCGAAAGACAGCAGAGACAACGTCAGCGTGAACTTACTTCAAAATCGTAGCCCAAATGTTTACGTTCCATGAATCAGATGCGTTCCAGTACCACAAAACCTTAGACGACAGCGCTTTATATCGCTAAAATATAACACGATTAAGTGAAATTGCTCATTAGTTTCGTATAACACGTACGTTACTTTGACTTCATTGAATTTGGGATTATTTGTTGTTGATTAAATTGTCGCTACGTAACTTGGTAGAAGTTCTTTATTTACAAAAATTATAGCTTCTCGTGACGGGAACTTTAGATGTCAAATTCTTTACTACTGTACTGAGGCGGCGGCGGCGGCCCACCCAAATGAAAAACAAATGAAGATCGAGGAGATCGATCTATTAGGATGGCGCTCCGTGGGTCCTTTTTAAAAAACACTTAGATTCTGCTACACTGAATTTATTCATACTTGTACATTAAAATTACAATTAGTCGGAAAAGATGTTAATCGGATAGAATTTTGTGGGTTGACTGCCTCGCTATGCATAGCAAGCAGTTTTATATAGCACATTAATAGCAATATCAGCAATAATTGCTGTTCAGTAAAATTATGTATAACAGATAGAAAAGCCGTATTGAGTTATTGTGATACGATAATTATTAGTGATAATTATGACCACCCTTGTAGTGCACTGAGTTGAATGATTTGCGCTCGCGCCTCACACACTCGCTGGGACGTCATTTACATTATTGTTCATTCCCTAAAGCCAGTACACGAAGGGCGAGCCCGTCCCTGGGCCAACGTATACTGGACCTTTTTGCGTGATTTGCCGTTTGATTTGCGTGTATTTTGGGTTATCCGTCCGTGTTTGGACAACGGGCTCGCCCAACGTTTACTGGAGACTTAATGTGATCAGAGACTTATGATTATGCCGAATATTACTTACATCTCCTTGCCTTAACCTACACGCAAAAGAGATAATAAGACCTCTTACTAATAGATTTCTGGCATCAACATTTCTGCGGGTCTAAAACGGCCACATTATGCAATTCCTCTTAAAGCAATTCATTTTCTGAATTCCCAGCAATTCCTCTATGGTGACATATATTTTAGCTCAATCATATATTCAATTCAATTCATATCAGAATCATATTTGGTGTAAATATTACCGCATGAAAAAATTAAGACCGTAATTTTACCGGATAATTTTTCTTTACAGTTTTTATTAATCAAATGAGATTTTTATTTTTTAAAGTGAAACTTTTATTACATCGTCTCAAACTTTTTCGTCTGTGTGTTGCATGTCGCGTGATGGTCGGGCGCGGAGTAGCGATAAAGTGAAAGGCGCTCGTCAGAGCAGTCAAGGCCAATATGGCGGCGCCTATAGAAGTTCACTTTTACAGTGGTTTCATAAAACCACACAATCCTTTTTTTTATTTCTATAGTTTCAAATGTTATTTTATTGTAATACAAAACTGTCAAACAGATGAATTGCGTAATATGAATTGAACTCAGATAATATTATGAATTGTCAGTTTGTGACAGTTTGTGTGATTCATAATATTATCATAATTATGATTCTGCCAAAGCGGCTGTTTTAGGCCCCCTGATCGGCAATCCATTTCAACGCAAAACAACACTCAAATCAAAACAGTGTCTCGTAAACAAAAGAATAAACAAATCAAACCTCAAACGATGCTGTTGTAAATAATAATGGTTTTATAACAAGATAAGGGCGCATTTTCTTTAACGCGATCTCTGATACTTCGCAAAAGTTAATCTGAAAACGAGTCCAAGTTTGTTTGCACTGCGTTAGGAGAATGGGGTGATAAAAATAATAATACTGCGGGTAACAATGTTGGCAGTGTTGATGAAACTTTTACTCTTGTTGAATGAGTAAAACTATAGTTATACTGTGTATTTAGGTACTGTGATTATTGTAGAGAGGAATTCCACATTACTGGAACAGAGGATGCGTGCGTTCCTTACTTTGTTTGACCAGGCACGGGGTCCATAACCTGCTCAAAAGGGGGACGATATAACGCGAACTCATTTCGAACTGCTATCGCTACAATCCGCTCGTCCAATAAGGGAGCAGTTTCTAAAATGTTCTAGAACCCGTCTGAAAGATGACGCACACCTCTTTTGACACAAGTCGTCCGTCATCCGTCAGCTGTGCAGCGCACCAGGATACATTTTTACAAAACCTGTTCTTCGCCCCGAAACCCTATTGTTTTCATATATGTATATTGTGACATAACGCGGCTTGCGATAGAAATCGTCACGTAAGGAAAAAGCGTTATGGCCCCTCCATGCGACTTTCTCTCTCTCTGGCTCTCTCTCTCTGTCTCTCTCGAGTACGAAAGTAGTATCGAGTAGTATATACGAGTGTATGTGTGCGAGTATCGTGTAAGGAACTTCGTTCCTGAGGAGGTCTCTCGACCGCACACGTTTTTTAAATACTGTACAAGCGACCCGCCCCTGCTTTACACTGTTTTTCCGACTTGAGAAAACAATGAAATTTATTTATTAATTGCAAATTTAATATTAATGTATTGTACACTTAAACCTTCCGGAATAAATTCCCTGAATGATGGTAAAGACCGCATCAAAATCTGTTGCGCAGTTTGGATGAACAACGGGGTCACACAGACAAACACGAAAAGACACTTTCAATGTTGTCAATACTCATAGTCAATAGGGACTCAAAAGTACAGTCACATGCACACACTGATGCACACAAGCACATTAGTGGTAACAATTTGACACTGACGGCCCCTTTATATTGTAGCAGTAAAGGTGATTTCCATAGTGCTAGTGAAAATGATACCACTGATGATATGCGGTTAACTGTACGTCAGGCGCCCACACCTTGCTGAGTAACTAATAATTTGTAACAGCCATTAACTACATATTAGCAGTTTGCCATACAAGACTAGTTGCACCCCGTGGTTTCACCCGCATAAGCCTCGATTCCGTCGGATTCTCGGGATAAAAAATATCCTATGTCCTAACCCAGGTTATGGTCTTCTTATGTGCTAAATTTCATCCAAATCTGTTTAGCCGTTTTAGCGAGAAAGCGTAACAAACAAACATACAAACATTTTAAAAAACTAATATTTTTTCTTTATAATATTAGTTCAGTAAACAAGAAATGATAATATTTTTTATAACTTTTAAAGATTCTACGTGATGCCCACAGAACATAGAATTTGTTTAAAAAATATATTTGAATTTTCTACAAACCAATTTGACTTCCATATTCCATACAGCTCCATTACTAAGGAAAACTGATATCCTACGATTCGACGGGCTGTCAGATTTTCGAGCTTCGGACTTCCCGACGGCTATCATAGATAATTATACGTATGACATTCAGGAGTCGGGGCCAATGACATATCGTGCTCTCGGAAGCTCGCAGGGGTTTCGATATAAAATGAACGGGAAGACACGGAGAGGTGTCGAACTATCGGTCAGCGGGCAAATTAATCTTACCAATCGAGTGATCAAAATGGTTGCAGTAAAGCTGAAAGCTATTCAAAATACTCATATAAATAACACTTTAAAGAAAAATATAAAATACCGGCCTGTTTTTGTCCCACTGCTGGGAAAAGGCCTCTTCTCATACAGAGAAGGCACGAGCATTAATCACCACGCTTGCTCAAGCCGGATTGGCGGTTTCTTACTCTTATATTAATTGTAAGTCCAGGTTTTGTAATGACTAAGATAAACCTAGAAAGTACATATGAATAAAATAATGTCACATTGGTAATTAAGACCAGGCAGTGTAAAGACAATTTCCACACAAACTCCGCCCCCATTCACCCATCCACTCCACGATGTGCTAAACGCTAACACATCAGTAAAGCACGGAATTAAATGGCGTTAGTCTCAATCCTTAATTCGTTTATAACTAAAGTAATAATTGATCTAGAGAAAAAATATCTTGTGGCTGGATAATAAACTATATTTTCTTACTGTGAATACTTATTTTAGACATAAAAGTCGAGTCATCTTCATATTATTTAAATATTTTTTTAAAAAGACATGAACTATGAATAAAAAATTAATCGAGGGAAAATGTTACAATTACGTAACTGTCTTGTACATGGAAAGAAAAAGATACAATTAATCATATTCTAAACAAAACACAAACATAATGTGAGTGAATGAATGGTGATGATGTGAATGCGTGTGTTATGTGTAAGGTGTGTCTGTGTGTGTGTGTGTAGGTATGTGTGTGTACATAATAAAGAATATTCTATCTATATATCTAAAGTTCCATTTTGATTGTATGCGTGTCTGATTCAGAATAACAATTCAAATTAATATACAATTTAGGGATACCTCTTAACATAACATTAATTAAAATGGCACAAATAATAATTGAAAAAGGTTTGATAGAGTAAGAATCATGTTTAGAATAATAATTGATTACATAATATTTAATAATTCTTTGTAATTCTGCTTACAGATTATTCTTTTTTTTTTTGGAAATTTGTGTATATTTTGTGACTTATAACATCGCCTTGGATGAGACTGTAAAGGTGTTATAATTGTGATATAAAAAAAACATACATCACGCTTGTAATCCCCGAAGGGTTAAGCAGAGGTGTACCATAAGTACACCCACATTTTGCCAGTTACGTTTAAGTCCCATGTAATAGGGCACGACCCTATTGCCATCAACCATTGCCTATTGTCACAAATCCAAACTCGATGATAATTTTAAATTAAATAGAACAGTTGCATTATCTTTCTCAACTACAGTGTATTAAATCTTACTAAATGCTTTTAATAGCCTTTCCTAATACTTCCCATATATTGCTTAGATCCTTTAAAATATACAGCATAGAGTACGAACAGACATTAGAATGGTCATACTACTTAATATACTGTTAATTTAGTCTTTATATACTAGCTTCTACACTATCTGTAGGTAAGGTTAGCGCAAAAAGTAAAAGGCGACAGAATATGTTGCCCCGGGTCTATAGATGTAAGGCCGGTTTAAAATCAATTTAACCAATCCGTTTAAAACAAAAAAAACGTTTTAAACCGAAATAAACCATTTCTTTCTATTTAAAACGGTTGGTGATGATGACTATGTTTTTCTTAATTATAACTACATTTTCTTGATTTTACCGAGGTAGGGATATAAGGAAGTACCTAAAGAATGTGTAAAGATTTTTTAAATATGCTTATATTGATATACTTAGCGGGTTTAGTTCTAGTTGATCCGTCGGACCAAGCGTAGGTATTACCTACCTAAGTTATAAAAACTCTAGTTAAAAACTCTGTGTTGGTAAATAAAAATTTTTTTCATTGTTTTCAAACGATATGAATAATCAATATGATTTGGTTTAAAACCTAACTCACACTCTCGCGTTGACGTCGTCACTCGTGACTCGACGGAACGTTGCCAGTACACACACATGCACATACATAAACAGCTGCGCGCGGCCGCCGTGCCGACTTTTTAAAGTCGAGTTTTCAACCGTTTAAAACGAATTATTTGGGGTTTAAAACGGCAACATTTTATTTAAAACGTTTTAAATCGCTTGTTTTACATCTATACCCGGGTCTACAGGAGGCAAGATAAGGTGAAACGAGCGCGATAGTGTGGATGGCACCCTCGCCTCCTCTCGTCGTCTATCGCCTCGCCTCGCGCGCCCTTCGCTCGGTGTCGGTTATTTGACCGGAGGCAAAGGACGCGAAACGCGAGGCGAGCGAAACAACCACACTCTCGCACTCTATAATATTGGTAAGCATACAAAACAGCAATCGTAGTCACTTCAATCACGTCCATCTTTAGTTAGACGTGCCGGGCAACTGTATAAAACAAGAGTATGGATGGACAAGAGTATGGAAGAGTATGGGCAACTGTATAAAACAAGAGTATGGAGTATGGATGCGCCTCAAGCCTGAAATCCTACATATCAAGTATTTTTCAGTCAGGCAGGAATAACCATAAAATCTAAAAAAATATGAACACCTTTTTGTTTTTCCTTAAGACGGCACCGAGCTTTTTATACACACAAACATGTTTTTATTAAGCTTGAAGTAGTAAACAATTAAATTAAAATCTAGGGAAATATATTGGTATTGTTGGGGATATATTATTATACTAGACATTATTCAAATTCAATCATTTTATTTTGGACTAAGGGATCCACATAGTGTTAGTAAAAACTTAGCCTATGTTAGTAAACTCAATAATTTTTAAAAAAAAAAACAATAATCATTAATTGGCTACATGGACATGTGCACGCACATGTCTGCTAGCCCAGAGCCTGATAAATGGTCCATCAACCTTGTCCGCCAGTGTAGCTAAAATACTGTTAGGGCTACCCCTGAATCGCCGCAACATCGATGCACACCGGTTGCGCATGATGGCATGAAAGTCATCTATTCGCGCTTCCGCAAACATGCCCGATGCACTGCAAAACCGAGGCAGCCCCAACAGTATCCTCAGCGCATTATTACATTGCACGCGCAGAGCGTTGTAAGCCTTCTGCGTATACCTAACCCACAAGCTACAATAGTTAAACGACTGGCAAAAGGCTCTGAAGAGCGTCAGTTTTACCTCGTCAATGCACCGCGCAAACCTGCGGGCAAGCATATTGCATCGGGCTGCCAACGTCCTGCGCTCCCTATCTATATCCTGGTCATCTGTGAGAGAACCCGTGACCACATGACCGAGGTATTTAAATTGAGTGACGACTTTTAATGGTGTTCCTTGTAACGTCACCGGTGATATATTTGTGGGTGTATTATTGTGTACTATGCGCGATGGAAATATGTTTAGAAAAAGTTGTCTCGATAAAATAAATTCGCAAAATTACCTCTTACTGAGTTATTTTGTCCTTTGTTTTGCTACTTTTTTATTTAATATTCTGATTCATTTACTAAAGTTCATAGATGACTGAAGCATTTATATGCGTTAGTTTTTTATTTAAGAGCAATATGATGAAAAAGCAACGAAACACATTGAAAAAGTGCAAAAGTGTGGTTATTTTCTTTACTCTTTTCACGTAAAGAAAAAGACAGAGACAAAGGCAAATGGTAGATACGCTCTTAACAAATCACGCGAGTAAACCAGAACAACGTAACTAGTATCTTGATAAATTTTAATCAAAATCTTTCGGCCGTATTTGCATAGCCATCTAAATATCATGAAACCCTTGAATTTGCATCGAAATGAGCGTAAAATGACCAAAACCCTCATTAAAGGGCCGCGAGGAGAGCCAGGCCTTTATTCTTTTGTCTATGCTTTTGTTAGGCGGCCATTTTGTGCCCCCGCCATTTTGTGACGGCAAGACTTGTTTATGAAAAAGTTCTATTGTTAGCTATTGTCGTTTTTATTATGAAAATAAGTTTTTTGTGGATTTAGCGACATTATTAAAGTTTTATGAATATACTAAAGCCTAATGTTTTTAGTTTCATGAGATTACGAGATTTTTACTGTTCATTTTCATATTTTCGCTGTACACACATAACCTAAACAGTTTTATTAAACCTCTTTTTATCGAGCTCAATTTACTTCTTTTATTAATACTAGCTATTGAAATAACATTTTTATAGACACGTAAATGATAAAGTTAATGTCCGACTTAACTTAATTAGTTAAAATGAGTTTTGTGACCTGCAACATTGGAAAAAAGTTCAAAAGACAAAGGTGACTTTGTCTAAGTTTTACAAAGGTGCATTTATTTTAATTGAATTGTATCAGAAGGTTATTGCTTTAGAAAACTAAGACCTTAAAAATCAATTGATTTTAAATCATCAGTCGACGAATCTAAGATATTCATTATATCAATACTTGAAGTGCTTGACATAATATGGAAACTATAACAATTTTAGACATGAAAAACCGGCCAAGTGCGTGTCGGACCACGCACAATGAAGGGTTCCGTAGTTGGGATGAATTTATCCCAAAAACAAACTTAACTTTGTAGTTGAAAAATATGTTCTCCCATACGGAATGTATTGGAAAACATGTTTTTGCAACTGCAAAGTTAAGTTGGTCAATTATTACTCGTTAACTTGTAAAGCCTACTTAGCTGTGATAATTTTCCTATTAATTTCGTTATATAAACTACTGTTGTGATTTTTTTCACACACCCAAAACCAACCATTTAGCCGGCAGGGGGGGGGACACTTGACTCTAACAAAAATGAACACTTTAAAGCTTAATATTTCGCAAACGGATCCCTAGATCCAAAAATGGTTTTCACAAACTCGTAATGTTTTTAAAGGACCTTTCCAATGATACCCATGGGTTAAAAAAATAAATTAAAAAAAAACATCACCACTTTACGTGTATGAGAGGTACCCTAAAAAAAAATGTTTTTCATAATTTTGTTTAACCACTTTGTCGGCGTAATTAATATGTATATTTATGCCAAATTACAGCTTTCTAGTGCTAAGGGTCTCGGAGCTAGACCGCGGACAGACAGACAGACAGACGGACATGACGAAACTATAAGGGTTCCTGGTTTACTACGGAACCCTAAAAAAGCCACAGCCAGAAAGCAGTGATTATTTATATACACTTACCTAACTTGTGTTTATCGCATTGAATAACTACAGAACCAGTACCCTAATTGCGTAATGCACGATCAATCACAATTTGTAACAGATTGCTAATCCATTGCTTCATAAGTTGGAAAAAAATCTGCTCAACAACGTAAATAACGCAATGAATATTGTTGAACTGTCAAAATGAAACAAATTAGTCATATTCGATTACGAAAATAAGTAAAAAAATTAGGATACAGCTTAGTACCTACAGTTTCAACATTTTTCTTAGTTTCATGTGTATACATTAAAGCATCCTTAATATTATAAATGCGAAAGTAAGTTTGCTTGTTACGCCTTCACGCTAAAACGGCTGAACGGATTTAGATGAAATTTGGCACATATATAGATGATGCCCTGGAAAAGAACATAGGATACTTTTTTTTTTCCCACGGGATCGAGGCTTATGCGGGTGAAACCGCAGGGCGCAGCTAGTTTTGTATAAATGGAAAATAAAAAAACCTTTTTTTAAGCAATTTACTAATAATGTAGGTCACCTAGTATTTCTTTGAGGTGAGAAAATGTTAATTACATTGCAGCTAAATTCACTTCACACCATTATTGAGTGAAAAATTCTAATTCCAACACTGTATTTCTTTTAGGAAACTGTTTTTAAAGACTCCAAATAGTTTGGGAATTTTCTCTTGTTAGTGGGTCATGCAAGCTTAGGGGTTTGTTCCAAGTGATAGAAGATAGCGACATGTCAAATAAACGGTTGTACGTTAGCTTTCATTTTCATAGAATTTCGTTTCACATACATTTTTTCTCATATTATCTTTCATAGAATAATCAATACACAGAATACTTTGTATAAATTTAAATCGTAGATTTTTGTTACAAATAAAATGTTATGTTTCGATATTCATATCATAGAATAACAAATCAAATATTCTTTATCCTCATATTGTTTAGTTAATATAAAACTTATTATCAAGAAAAACATTTTATCGAACATTTTTCGATTTTAAGCTATTGCATAGCTTTTATCGCGGGCTTTGAGCGCGGCGACCGAATCAAGAAATTCCGTAACGAAAATAAAACCTAACACCCCCCACTCCGCCTACCATACGTAATGACGGATGAGTATGATGACATAAAACAAAAATTACGTTCTTTTTGTTTTATGTCATCATCTGTCATCATCCCAAGTGTAGCGTTGACAAATAGGAAGTATGGAGGTTACAAATGCTATGCAATAGCTTTACCGCGGCAGTCCCCGAGTGCCACACGTTTTTTTTTTTGTCATCGTTGTCGACTCTATTTCTGTGTGGTTTAAAAAAAATAACCACGAAGGGGATGGCGGGGTTTTTTTTACTAACAGCAGCACAAGATCCGCAGTGAAACTGCGCTAGGAATTTGAACGGTTGCTTATTCTCACACAATTTATCTTCCTTTTCATCTTCAGTCTATAACTCAGAGTAGAACGCAATAAAGCACGCAGTGGGACATCGTTCCGCATTCCAATGCCTCCTTCCAGTTCGCTTTCAGAGAAAATATACAGCGAAAAATGCGTTCCAAATGCGACCACTTTTGCTATTTGACACACTGTATAAGATTACCCTAAATTATACTGAAAGAAAGAAAACCTGTTTCGATTAAAGTTTTCCCTTTTTCTGAGGAAATAAGTAGTGTTTCTGAACCACTTTGTTTTGGGGATTGTTATCTGTTTTTTGCTATAACAACCACAGCTAACAATTTAAATACTACATTGGTACCGATTCCCTTGTTCACAAACTAAACTAAATTTAAGTTCAGTGCATCTTTTTCTTTCTATTTCATTAAGAAAAGGACAGAAGATAAATTTTAGTTTAGTCCTGTCAAATTAATCAGTGCTTGAAGTAAATTGACGTAATTTTAGTCGGCAAGTTTTTAATCACGTCTAAACTTGTATGAAGAGTGACAGGCGCTGATTAATTTGACAGGACTAAACTAAAATTTATCCTCTGTCCTTTTTTTAATGAAATAGAAAGAAAAAGATGCACTGAACTTAAATTTAGTTTAGTTTGTGAACAAGGGAATCGGCACCAATATGTAGCTGCTTATAATAGTTTAATTATCCACCACATTTGACTAGTCGCTAAATAGCAAAAAAAAAAACAGTTGCACTCCGGGAGTGGTTAAGTAATAACAGCCGCACGGGTCGATCAATCAGGTAAAGCTACGCTTGCCGCGGTTGGTCCGTGAATGGGTGACCATCTTTGCATACCAAGACCCCTCCGTGCCTCGGAAAGCACGTTAAGCCGTTGGTCCCGGCTGTCATTTGTAGATCTTTGACAGTCGTTACGGGCCCAAAAAGTCTAACAACCAGTCTTACCAAGGGGTATCGTGTTACCTAGTAACTAGGTTGTGGAAGTCAGATAGGCAGCAGCTCCATGTAAAATACTGGTATTCAGCTGCATCCGGTTAGACTGGAAGCCGACCCCAAAATAGTTGGGAAAAGGCTAGGCAGATTGAATTACCTTTTTTATGATAAACAACCTGAATTTATTCACAAATCCAACCAAATCAAAGCAAACGCTTTCAAACGCAACCTACCTATCTCAATACCTACATAACTCTAAATCCGATACAACAGGAAAAGCCTAGGTAAATGATGACTCCGGGAGTGCCGACAGAAGTGAAAACTTGAAAAAAAATCGGCACAGCGTTATTATCGAGTCGATGTCTTTTACTGCACGCACCCCGGTAATCAACGCGTTGATGTCTTTTACTCCACGGTGTCGGTAAATTGCGTTACAGTGTCGCGAACACAATGGTTTAGTCCCATCTCAAAAATGCCCAACGCGCCTTCAAAAAAACGATTCTAAATGAGCTGAGGCTAACATAGCACGTCACCAAAAAACAGACAGCACAAAATAATAAATAAACATTTACAAAAAACTCTTTCCTCCACTTAAGAAACTCGAAATAATCTGTTTTTAACTAAATTTCTTCATTCAAAACGCCATCAAACATTGAAAACATAATAATTTTTCATTTTTAATTAGTTCATTACAAACTGTTATGTCCATTTTCTTCGCCAGATGTTACAATAAATTTTTAAAGTATTGCTTTCACCTTTTTACTGTATTTTTTTTTTCATTTTGTTAATGTTAGATAGTCAATTTTTGTAATTAACTTTTTATGTAGCTAGAGGCTTTAATGGCCGAATTGGTAGTAGGTATCGATATTTTAGTTCATCCTATTACAATAGATTAAGTTAACGATCTTTGGATATACTTTGAATAGACAATTGATTTGATTTATAATGTCTATGTAGTACATTACGGCCTACGAATCATGGCCGGTCGAAATATATTATGCTCTTTGAACTTTCGCGTAAGTTCTCTCACTCACTCGACTCATGTCTCCATTTGGTTCCTAAAAATATTAAAACGGTTTTGAGTGTTTCGATTTTTTTCAGTAAAAGTTGCCATCCCTACTTTGACAGGATTGACCAACAATCGGAAGTGTTAGATAAGGAAATAAACGATTGAGTGTCTTGATTAAATCGGCTTTTAATTCCGGAGGTTTTGTGACAAATAAGTAATAGCAATATTTTAGTTACTAAATGGGTATTTTTTTTGTATTTCCCACATTGCTGGGCAAACCATGGCCAAGAATGGGTGTTTCCCTTAAGTTTAGTTTAGACAATTGATTTGATTTATAATGTTTTTGTAGTACATTACGGCCGACGAATCATGGCCGGTCGAAACATATTATGCTCTTCGAACTTTCGCGTAAGTTCTCTCACTCACTCGACTCATGTCTCCATTTGGTTCCTAAAAATATTTTTCACGGCCTTCTGCACAAAGTTTGGATCAGCCATGATTCATCGGCCGTATTTCACAAATGAAAGATAGTTCATTTTGATTCAGGCGTGATCTGATGTTTAGTAACCAGTACCCTAATTGCGTAACTTATTTTCGAAAACAATTTTGCCCAATTTGTTTCATTTTGACAGTTCAACAACATTCATTGCATTATTTACGTTGTTGAGCAGATTTTTTTTCCAACTTATGAAGCAATGGATTAGCAATCTGATTCAAATTGAAACAGATTGTGTTGTATTACGCAACAAGGGTACTGTTCCGCTTAGCTATTTCTAAAGAGCCATAATAAACTCCTGAAAGAAATCGACACGTGTTTCACCTCTCAACGAGGCATCCTCAGGATGACGATCGACTTGTTGCGAACCCGAACATGGCGTGTTGCCACAACGAGCGCTGAGCGTGAGCGATGCGCTCAGCGCTTATAGGTCAAATCAAATAGCGCACGCTTCCCTGGCTTCCTGTTACACACTTCCGTCCCTTTTCACGAAATCACAATACTATTAAATATTCTTTTATTTCACAAGACTAGATAAAAGAAATAAAAGTTTTATTTGTAAGACTTAAAACACTACAAATCTTACCATTGCTATTTTTTCTACTTGTCCATTTTAAAACGAAGGTCGACCGAGCTCTGCTCTGATGAAAACAGAGAATGGTCATTTAATAGTATAAGAAAGTTCATACTAATCCATGTTTAGTACCTACCTATTTATTCCATGCTGTCATGATAGTAGGTACTTACTAATTCCATGCTTCCATGTCATTATTCAATATCTTGTTCTAAACTTTGGGCGAGCGAGCTCTGCTCGGTTGAAAATACGGAGAAAACGAATTTTCCCAGATATGAGACCTATCCTAGCTAGATCGATTTTTCGCCCTCGTAAACCCCATATTGCAACTTTCATCGAAATTAACGATTTCGAGCCGATTTCGAGAACGTGAGTACAAATATATATACTTACATATTTATACAAATATTGCTCGTTTAGTAGTGTTAGGTTTCAATTTATAAATACGTAATTGTTGGATATTGTACTGGCAACACCCAAAGATTCGATGTGTCAGAACGTAGCGCGGGAACGGCCTTCTGGGTTGGGCGCTCGTGACGGTAAGATGTACTTGGTGGCTGTGTCGGTAAAAAGATAGATTGGCATGGTATTGGTTGGAAATCTACTGTAAATTAAGGTAACCTGTTAGTTTCATGGTAAATATTAGAAGAATACGGATAAAATTGTGATATTATGTGGGGAATAGGAGATGTGATGGTATGGTGTAGAATATTGAATTTGATGTTGGCAAAGAAATATAAATGACAGATAAAATATCTTGGTGTGGCATATTATTTTCCTTATCCCTGAAATATTGTGAATATGTAGTTTTTAACCGAATTCCAAAAAGGAGGAGGTTATATGTTCGTCGCGTATGTTTGTTTTTTTTTATGTATGTCCACCGATTTCTCCGTCAATTGTGGACCGATTTTGAAAATTCTTTTTTTGTTTGAAAGGGTGTGCTCTCGAATTGGTCCCATATAAATTTTATTAATTTTGCTTGGATAGTTTTTGAGTTTTCCCACTTAGTATGTAGATGATCTGATAAGTTTCTGTCACTGGTAGCAGGTAGTGGTATTGGAATGTGTGTGGGGTAGGTACCACAACTAAAAAGTGAAAAATAAAAACTTTTTACAAAAAAAAAACAACCGACCTCCAAAAAAAAAACATTATAAAGTGAAAAATAACTTTAATTTCGGAAGTCGGTGGCAAAAAACGAAAATACTTTTTTTTGGAGATCGGTTGTTTTTTTTTTTCGTAAAAAGTTTTTTATTATACAGTTTTAGATTATGATATTGGGGTAGCGACTTTAAGATTAATTTGGGTATTAGTATCCATTTTGAGGTTAAATAATTATATTTGGAATTAAATCAGTTATTTTAGAGTAAGGATGGTTCTTATTACAGTAGTATAGGATAGGTTAAACTGCAACCTCGTAACTGTCAGTTCTCTTTATAATTGCGGGAACCCAACGGTCCATTCAATTTACAGACGGTTTGAATATCGACGTTCACTTGTCGATAGTACCTACATTCGTTAGCTATGCGGGTTACTGAAATAGATGAGATTGAGTTTTGAGAATTTTGTGAATGCTTTTTGTTGTTTCAGTATTGTTTTAGGAGTATGAGGAACAGGGTGTAAAGTTCACTCATCCACCATAGAAAAGGGAGGATCCTCCGACCAGACGGGTGTTGTGTCTGGCGGGCAACTGCCCATCAGTTTGAAATTGAAATCTTGTATGTATGTCGATCGCTCGGTAAACTCTAACTGCGCGATGCAGGATTTGTGTGACGTCATGTCTTTGATATGTAGTTCGTATGTGGCGGTGTAACCGCTACATTTTCAACGAGCAATGTTTTTATTAACCGACTGCGGCGAAGCCCAAGAATTACCGTTTCCGGGTAACAGGCATAATAAGGTATAGAGTGGGTTCCGACTGCAATGAAATATTTATTGATGTTTTGTTTTCAGATTTATCGCCCCCGAGAACCGCCGTGTTATTCAAATTCAAATTTATTTATTTGCAAGAATGTAGGTTTACAATATATGATCTTAAAACTATAATGGCCCCTTTTTAACCGACTTCCAAAAAGGAGGAGGTTATATGTTCGTCGCGTATGTTTGTTTTTTTTTTTTTTATGTATGTCCACCGATTTCTCCGTCAATTGTGGACCGATTTTGAAAATTCTTTTTTTGTTTGAAAGGATGTGCTCTTGAATTGATCTCATATAAATTTTATTAACTTTGCTTGGATAGTTTTTGAGTTAGCTACAAAATACGTATTTTTTTCCCACTTAGTATGTAGATGATATGTTAAGTTTCTGTCATTGGTAGCAGATAGTGGTATTCGAATGTGTGTGGGGTAGGTACCACAACTAAAAATTGAAAAATAAAAACTTTTTACAAAAAAAAACAACCGACCTCCAAAAAAAACACTACAAAGTGAAAAATAACTTTAATTTCGGAAGTCGGTGTCTTGGGTTTTTGTATTTTCGTTTTTTGCCACCGACTTCCGAAATTAAAGTTATTTTTCACTTTGTAGTGTTTTTTTTTGGAGGTCGGTTGTAAAAGTTTTTTCTACCATTACTTATGGTGTGCAAATATTTAATTTTGTTCTACACAATGCTAATTAAATAAAAAATACAGCAACAACAAATAAGATGCATGCATTAGGACTTTCATGGAAAAAATGATAATTAATTAATGAAATCAAAGCTATACCTATGTCAGTTCTAGAAATATTATTGTAAATGATAATTGATAATGTCATAACTAATAAAATGTCAATGTATTGATTCACAAAAAATTTAACATTAATTAATTAAAAATAAGGTATATACCCATATTTATTTCAGTTTC
The DNA here is from genome assembly GCA_963680765.1 of Agrochola lychnidis. Taxonomy (NCBI): domain Eukaryota; kingdom Metazoa; phylum Arthropoda; class Insecta; order Lepidoptera; family Noctuidae; genus Agrochola; species Agrochola lychnidis. Next base: position 6,625,045 of record OY796864.1, read on the forward strand.
TTTCTCCGCGTTTATTAGGGTTCCGTACCTCAAAAGGAAAAATCGGAACCATAATAGGATCACTCGTGTCTCATCACTCTATCTGCGTCTGTCACAGCCAATCTGCTCCGAATCTGATGGTCCGATTAAGTTGAAATTTGGTACACATATGTATTTCTGTGACCCAAACACGAACGTGTAACGTAAATAAATGAATTTTGAGTTTGGGAGGCAAATAAGAAAATAAAAAAATAAAGTTTTTCAAACTGTATCGTGTGACATATCAAATGAAAGGGCTTGTTACGAGGATCTCAAATATATATTTTTTTATAATTTTACAATAAATATTTTTAAAGATATTTAAGAAAATAGATGAAAATTGATCATTTCCCGTTACCTCAGAAACTGCTGAGCCTAAAATTTTGAAAAAAATTCAGAGAGTGGTTCTTCACTCATAGATTACAGGAAAATCTAATCTATGGTTTAAAATAACATGGTAAATCTATCAATATTGTGCGTACAAACTTATATTTGCAGTTGGAATGTATGGGGGAACATGTATTTCAACTACAATGTTAAGTTTGTATTTGGGATAAATTCATCCCAAATACGGTATTTTTTTTAATTTTTGAACTTTTTCCTAGTCATACTTATATTTCATCACCGTCACCGTCATTGTCATCAACGTCGTCATCATCACCATCACCATGGTACCATCTGACGGCCAACTCAATCACCGCGCGCGCTGATTGGTCAAATCAAATAGCGCGCACTTCCCCGGCTTTCTGTTACACACTTCCGTCCCTTTTCACGAAATCACTCCCACAGATTGCAGGAAAGATGTTTCACATCAAAAATAACATCCTTTGCCATCAAAAATCAAAAATACTCAACACAAAAATCGAAAACTATATAGCGCTATCAATATAACATTATAGCAGCTCGAATCTCGAAACCCACCGGCATAAAATATAGATTATGAGTTCAACCCCCACACTTCAGACTGATCCTGGCTTTATAACACCATGAATTCGTATTGAAGACATTAATGTTTGAATTATGTCTTGGGATATTGAAAAGCGTTTTTTAGGGTTCCGTAGTAAACAAGGAACCCTTATAGTTTCGTCATGTCCGTCTGTCTGTCTGTCTGTCTATCTGGCTGTCTGTCTGTCCGCGGTCTAGCTCCGAGACCCTTAGTACTAGAAAGCTGTAATTTGGCATAGGTATACATGTTAATTACGCCGATAAAGTGGTAAAACAAAATTATGAAAAACATTTTTTTTTAGGGTACCTCTCATACACGTAAAGTGGTGATATTTATTTTTTTATTTTTTTACCCCATCGTGAGGGGTATCATTGGAAAGGTCCTTTTAAAAATATTGTGAGTTTGTGAAAACCATTTTTGGATTCAGGGATTCGTTTGCGAAATATTAAGCTTTAAAGTGCTAATTTTTGTTAGAGTCAAGTGTCCCCCCCCCCTGCCGGCTAAATGGTTGGTTTTGGGTGTGTGAAAAAAATCACAGCAGTAGTTTATATAACGAAATTAAAAGGAAAACTATCACAGCTAAGTAGGCTCTACAGGTTACCGAGTAATAATCGACCAACTTAACTTTGCAGTTGCAAAAACATGTTTTCCCATACATTCCGTATGGGAGAACATATTTTTCAACTACAAAGTTAAGTTTGTTTTGGGATAAATTCATCTCAACTACGGAACCCTTCATTGTGCGTGGTCCGACACGCACTTGGCCGGTTTTTTATTGTAGAATTACTCATATTTCTGCGAGTATTTATTGGGTACGTGCTGTGGTTTCATTATCGTTCAATCTTATTTTCTGTAGAGCTTTCGAAAAGTTCTAACATCTGTCAAAATAGTTAGTTACACAATCGTAGAACATTTTTTTTTTTGTTTTTAAATTATAGTTAAAGTTTTTTTATTTTTTATTGCACTAGGTATTTCTCCTGTATTGTGGGTGCGTTTACAAACATTTAAATTCACATGCACAAACAGCCAGACACGAAACAACAACTTGTAGGTCATACAAATATTTGTTCCGTGCGGAAATCGTACCCGCGACACGCAGCACAGCAGTCAATCGCTTAACCACTACGCCAACCGTGCCGTCAGTTATAAAAAAGAAAGAGAGTAAAAAAAAGCAGAGCAGTGATAGTGGTGTGACCGTCAAACTACCAAATCATAGGTCTCGAGTTCGAACCCGAGGCACGCACCTCTTGGGCACGCCACAATTGCGGCGATAAGACCCCTCTTTGAGAAGTGGCTGGAGAGACGCCACGGCGTCCTCACCTTCCGCCTGACGCAGATCCTCACCGGACACGGCTGTTTCGGGAGGTTCCTGTACAGGTTAAGGCGGGAGGAAACACCCGGGTGTCACCATTATGTGGATCGGCCTGAGGACACGGTGGAGCATACGGTGGAGGACTGCCCGGCTTGGGCGGAGCAACGCCGTGTCCTCTTAGAGGCGATCGGCGGCGGTGACCTCTCGCGTCCGGCCCTGGTTCAGGCCATGGTACGGAGCGAGAGGACATGGCAGGCCGTCACCTCCTTCTAGGCGCGAACGCGGAACGCGTGAGGGAGAGGCAAATTTCGCGCCCTCACGCCCCTAACCGCTGCAATAGAAGGAGACGCCCGGGGCGGGAATCGCGAGCCGATTTCCGGCCACCGTAGGCGCGGGCTTGCGGACGGTGAGCAATGGGTAGCTCGCCGTCTGATAAAGACCAAGCCCGGGTCGACGGCGCGTTGTGTTCCACGCGCGCCTCAAAGAGATGTCAGCAGAATTGACGGGGTCCGCTAGGGCCGATGCCTGCCGGGGGTTCGAAGAAAACCGATAGGGAAATCGTGACCCCCGGCAACAGGGCAACCGAAGGAACACGGGTGGGTTTTAGTCAGTAAGAGTCTGACACGCCCTTCCGCTCCGCCCAGAGCGGGAGAAGTTATTTGATAATTACCCACCCAAAAAAAAAAAAGGCACGCACCTCTGACTTTTCGGATTCATGTGCGTATTGTATAATTATCACTTGCTTCAAAAACGATGAAGGTAAACATTGTGAGGAATCCGGCATGCCTGAGAGATATTACTCGACGGCATGTGAAGCCAAGTCAGAGGCCCATGGGTGGCCTTAACTCTAACTACAGGTTAGTCACTAACCACACAAAAGAAGAAGACTTTAAAGTTACGCGATATGCGTTTAAGATACTCAGGTGTTCTTACTGTCGTATAAAATGTAAGTGAAACATAATAATATTTTTTTTCTCCAATCCGGGAAGATGACGAAAACAAAGCCAACTTAAGAGGGTGCCCAATGGTTTACTAGCGCCACTCCTTTAAAACAAAATTATCTCGTGACTGAGACGGAATTATGAATAAAGGCTAGTAAGAACCATCGGTAAGTGTGTCTAGGATTTTCTAATACCTTTTATAAAGTTTCGTATTGAGACACGAAGCAACAAAATTCGATCTAGAAGAATGTGGCCGTTTTTCTTTAGATTGAATTTTGTTGCTTCTTGTGTCAATATGAAACTTTATAAAAAGGTATTAGAAAATTCTAGACACACTTACCGAGGGTCCTTACTAGCTGTTATTCATAATTCCTTCTCAGTCACGAGATAATATTTTTTTTAAAGGAGTGGCGCTAGTGGACCATTGGGCGCCCTCTTAAGAGGCCGGCGACATGGCTCGCAAACGCACGCAACTACAAATCGAGATGTTTGCAAAATTCAATTCCAAGCACGTTGCGCAAGTGTGAGTGCCTGTCGGAGCGATATACACCTACAGTGAGCAATACTACCACGCAGACGTTGACAATTATTGCTTGACGCGATAGTACTACTAGCTTTCGAAAATGTATGATAAATTTACAAATTATGAATTAAAACTTAATGTATTTCCATTTTTTTTTTTTTTTCAATAATTTGTAACTTGTTATCATAAACTATGCTTCTGTGGAAACAATAATACAAATATTGTTGTTTATAATACAGAAAAACAATATGAAAACATGTTACGCTGTAAAAATGTACGAAATGCAATTCGCTTACACTTCATTTAAAGGTAAGTTTTTGGAAATAAAAAGACGTAGTAGCCTAGATAAATACTGTCTCAATCCGAATATCAACATAATATGGTGGAAATATGCTCAAATTGCAAATGATTTATGTACTACGTTTGTATGGACAATTCATGCGTCGCCGCATTCTTAAGACAGTACAGTATGTCCAACTGTTATAAACTGAAATGATCTGTGGCTTACTGACGAAGGTATTATACATAAAATTACTTAATTATTATAGCCCTGCCTGACTGCCTCGTTGGTCTAGTGGTTGCAAGCGCTACTGCTGGGCATGAGGTTCGGGGTGCGATTCTCAGGTCAGGCAAAGTGCTATTGGGTTTTTCCATCAGGAAATTCTCAGAAGCAGCCCGGAGTCTGGATATGTGCCCGATTGATGACAATAGGAGCGCCCCTATTACAAACTGGCGAAATCTGGAAAAACAAGCGTAATGGTACCATAACCCAAAGATGAAGATCGTCAAATTAAATTTCAAGCCACACATTTAAACCTCGCCCCAATTAACTGCATAACGTGGCCTCGTTAACATTCGTCTCCCATTTAAAGTTGTAATTACAAAAATAACTGTCTGAGTATGGGTTCATCAAAATTCGTGTTCGTTAACTTTCGCCCCGAAACAATTCCGCCCCGATGCGAGTCTGCTTAAAAGATTCACTCGTGGTAATGTCAGAGTATTCTATCCTTTAGCTCTTAACTTGCATGTCGAGGAGAGCTCGTTAATTCGTTGGGCCCGGCTGTCATTCGTAGATCTTTGACAGTAGTTACGGGTAGTTAGAAGCTCAACTGTCTGACCAATAGTGAAGCCAAGAGGAATTGTGTTACCCAGTAACTGGGCTGTGTCAAAGTCAAATAATTTATTTCAATTAGGCACATAAAAGGCACTTTTGAACGTCAAAATTAACAAAAAATATAATTGATTCTAGTTGCTCCTTCCAATAGGTAGTTTTCGTATGGAGAAGAATGGGCAAGAAATTCCACCGTTACTCTTTTAAAATGTTTTACAATATTTTGTATACATTAATTATATGTGAAGACGATGCACCTGGAATAAGATTACTAAACCGCAATAGGTTTTAAGTAATTAAAAATGAAGCAATGACAGAAAAAAATATTATGTAATAGATACATGGTGTTATATTTACAAGCATTGTTAAAGTAGGTACCGTGGAGATCAGATAGGCAGTCGATGAATGTAAAATACTATTCAGCTGCATCCGGTTAGAATGGACGTTGACCCCGACGTGGTTGGGAAAAGGCACGCAGATTGACAGATTTATTAATTTGCATCTTCGTTTCCATTCCTTTTTAAAAGTTCCAACACTTCAGCAGATGTCGTCATATGGGGCAAGTCGTGTTATAAGTGTCCTGAAGATTGATAGAATAAAAAAAACACAATGAATAGGCCTGTATTTTTGTCCGTCTTGTAGATTATTAAAAAATATTGAACACGTATTTTTCTTTTTTGACGTAATCAGAATATTACGGCGAAACATTGATTTAAAATGTGGCATGTCGTCGTCGAATTCTGTGATCTTTATAATGTGTACCTATTTTAATTGCATTGACATTATTTTTATTATGTTGGTTTTGTTAGATTGTGTGTTGCAGTATAGTTTTTATTTGATGTAATATGGGTTTTGCCTGAAATAAATGAATTTTAATTTTTTTTTTTTTTTTTTTAACTTTGCTAGATTAACTTAACACTGAGTTGTGACGTAGCGAGTGCGTGTTTTCTAAGTTATTTTTGATTAATACGTTAAAGCAAAAAATACGTGTCTAATATTCTTTTATTATCTGAAAGACGGACTAAATAGAAATTCTTTTTTTTTCTTAGGCAGCTACCGTATTGAGAGTGTCTGAATATAAATGTTAATATGACTTACGTGCTATAAAATCATGAGACAATGATTTCAAAATGTTTTGAGCATATTCAGCAAACATTTTCAGCCAAAACGTTTTCAGTAGGGTAAATTCTTTAGAGATGGCCATAGTTTTTTTAGGGTTAAATAAAACTGAAAATATTGAGATCACAATTAGACTTTTATTTTTAAGAAAATCAGCAACTATCAGTCTTTAGAAAATCAGTATAAAGATGTTTTTATAATGTGAGGAACATACATAAAAAAATATTTAAAAAAAAAAACATCACTGGCCGTCTCACCCGGTACATATGGTAGTGATGGCCGTAGTGGTACGGGACAGATGGCCGGTACTAGATTTGCCTCAGCCTTATGCCTTTTCTTTGATTTCTGCTTGCTGGAGCTCCTTTTTATTCTTCTGTCCACATTTAGAGCTCATGTCATCAAAAAGTGTACAATTCTCATGTGGGGTACAGATTAAAGATCGAACATTGAAGCCAATCTTCATGAGATGGGTTTTATAATATTTTTCGCTACATCCAGCACAATTATCAGCTTCATCCTCTGCGTCTTCTTCACCAGATGTATCACATAATATTGGTTTCTCCTTACTGGTATTACTTTCAGAACTTCTTTCTATTTTTTTGACAGCCGTTATATGGTCATCTCTCCTTTTTGTCCGGGTAAGATGGCCACCTCAATTTTTAAACTTACGAATTACAATTATGATGTTCCCATTTTGATGTTAAAACGAAGAAAATACCAAACACAATACACTCCCAAAAATATAAATCTATACATATAATAAAATCGTAGCGAAGTCAAAACTGTACATTGAATATTTTTGAAAAAAAGTAATTGCTACGAGGTCTAGGATCGATTCTAATGCCGAAAATATTTTTTTTAGAATTTTTGTCTGTTTGTCTGTATGTATGTTCCAGCATGGCGCAAATTCTACCGGACAGATTCTGTTAAAATTTTGCATAGATATTCCCTGTGTATCTGGTCAAACTATAGGGTATAAACTATCACGCTATTTACTATGGGGGACGAGCAATATTACATTATGTTGTATTTTTAAGTTCTAGCATGACGCAAATTCTACCGGATAGATTCTGTTAAAATTTTGCATAGGTGTTCCCTATAAGTCTGGTCAAACTATAGGGTATAAACTATCACGCTATTTACTATGGGGGACGAGCAATATTATATTATGTTCGTATTTTTGGAAAAAAACGCGCCAAAATTTTAGGATATTGTAGATGGTTATCGATTAAACTTTTTAAATGATTATCATCACGCTATACCTTTATGGAACTAAGCAGTCAATCATGAAATATATAGGAACGGCTATTTAATACAAGTATCAACAAAGCAATTAGCTCAACGGTTGGGCGGTTGCTTTGCAAACATGGGGTTGTAAGTTCGATTCCCACCTACGGTATTTTTTTTCTTTTTTTTCATATTTTCTTATACGATTTTTTTTATTTTTTTATTATGTACCTATAATCTATAGATAAATAAAATCGTAGCGAAGTTAATTTTTTTTAAAGAAAGTTATTGCTACGAGGTATGGGATCGATTCTTATGCGGAAAATAAAGTTTTTAGAATGTTTGTCTGTACCAACTGTAGGGCATAAACTATCACGCTATTTGCTATGGGGGATGAGCAATATTACATCATGTTCGTATTTTTCTCTGCAAATTGTAAAAGGACGCGCCAAAAGGTTGGGATATTGTAGACAGGTAGTTACCAATTTAACTTTTTAAATGATTATCATCACGCTACCTTTTATATAGGAACGGCTATTTTAGCTAACTTTCAACAAAGCGAATAAGTAAGCGGTTGGAAGAATGATTTGAAGTCCTGAGGGCCTACCACCAGCTCAAAAGCAGTATTATTTTAATATTACTTTAGTTTACTTCAGTGTGGGAAAGAGATGAAGCTCTACAGGATGTATAGCTCCATCTCTTTCTCCCACTGAAGTAACATTAAAATAATACTGCTTTATGAGCTGGTGGTAGGCCGCCCGGGGTAATAAGTTCGATTTACATCTGTTTTTTTAAAACTCTTTTTGTAAAACGATTTTTTTTTGGATTGTGTATGTAATAGTTCATAGAATGTATTAATTCACAAAAAATGAAAAACTTCGTAAGCTATGGGAAACTACTAAGTTACAAGTACTTTACAGTCACAAAACATTCAAGGTTGTATTCTGATCATTTTAGAGCAAAAGACTGTAGGAATAAAATGTTTTTTTTACAGATTTTGACAGCAGATTTGTCCAAGCGATTTTAAAATATGTATGTGTGTGGATCTTCTGGAATCGCTGCCACACTGCTTCCTGGTGGCAAAACAGCGCACGTCGTGTTTAAGATTCCCATCAATTTAGAGAGCAACGAAACGCCTGTTTGTGGGGTGTCACGCAACAGTAACAAGGGATGTGTGCTTAGGGGATTGCGCTTCGTCGTATGGGATTAATGCATTATGGCAAAAAGGAAAGCAGTGGAAACTGTAAACAGAACCCTGCAGGACATCCGCAGAAACCAAAATATGATGGGTGGTGTCACAGTTTTGACAAAAAAAGTGAATACTTCGTTGAAAAGATCGACTCTATGGTCGAGAGTTCATAAACTGCGCTTGACCATCATCATACGAGCTCGGCTTGGCGCTAATTCAAATGCTCAAGTATTCTCCGATGTTCTTCTAAAAGTTGGTGAAAGCACTCTACCAGAGACTCTTGGTAAAGTAGATCCCACTTTAGAAGATCTTATTCGTCTGATATACGAGGATATCAGTCAAATACCGTACCAAGAGAATTCTTAGGCGTGTTTCCGTTTTAACTCCGAAGATGATCAAGCTGCAGCGATCAACCACAGTATTCTCTCACAAATTGAAGGGAGTGAAGTGACTTACACCTCCATTAATACTGATGATGAAGATGATGCCAAATATCACCCCGTAGAATTTCTCAATTCACAAATGGCAAGTGGACTTCCGGTTGTATATCTGTGTAACGGAAACCAGCTCAAAGTCATGTCTTTGCAGAGAAACGTCATCGAGGTGGAAATTCTAACAGGTTGTGGCGATGGTGAGACAGTGTTTATAGCGCGTATAAAGTACAAATTCCCCATAATTACCAGTTAAAGCGCGTGCAGTTCTCTGGGAGCGTATGCTTTGCGATCAACAAGTCACAGGGGCCGACACTGAAGGCTGAAGGCTGCGGGTGTCGACCTCAGGATAAGCTGCTTCTCACACGGACAACTGTTACGTCGCTTGCTCCCGAGTCACCATTCCTGACTCTCTGTATATTTTGGCTGCTGAGAATAAAACTACAAACGTATGTAGTATACAGGGAAGTTTTATAAAAATATGGCTATTATTGTAGTATATTGTGATATCTTACGATTTCCATGCGAACGAAGTCGCGGGCAGAAGCTAGTAAGTAATAAAAATACTAGTATTTCCGGATGGTATAAGAACCTACTACAAAATTTCACAAGTACTAAATTCAATTAAGGCCAATTTACTTACTTTTAGGGTTCCGTACCTCAAAAGGAAAAAAAGGAACCCTTATAGGATCACTCGTGTGTCTGTCTGTCTGTCTGTCTGTCCGTCTGTCACAGCCAATTTACTCCGAATCTAATGGACCGATTAAGTTGAAATTTGGTACACATATGTATTTCTGTGACCCAAACACGAATGTGTAACGTAAATAAATGAATTTTGAATATAGGGGTCACTTTTAGGGGGCAAACAAGAAAATTAAACAAAAAAGTTTTACTAACAGTACCGTGTGACATATCAAATAAAAGGACTTGTTATGAGGATCTTAAATATATTTTTTATATTATTTTAAAATAAACACTTTTAAAGATATTTAAGAAATTCAATGAAAATTGACCATTCCCCCCCCCTTATCTCCGAAACTACTGGACCAAAAATTTTGAAAAAAATACATAGTATGACTCTTTACTCATAGATAACAGGAAAACCTATAAGAAGTCCATGGTCTTAAAATAACATGGTTAACCGTTCTCTCAATATTGTGCGCGCAAACTTACATTTCGTCGCTCGGCATCCAATAGGCCCATCTCTCTACCTATTATAATATCAACAACAACAAAATATCAAAAGTGTTTGACAGTCTGCTTAATACACAACTAAAAAATAAAACTGTAAATGTTCATGACAACCAATTCGGGTTTCGGCGTGGTTTGTCAACAGAAAGTGCAGTGTTGTGTCTTAAGCACACTGTCACATACTATACACAGCGTGGGACGCAGATTTATGTTAGCTTCCTCGACTTATTCAAGGCTTTCGATCTGGTTGCTTATGACATATTGCGGAGAAAGATGGAGAAGGATAGATTGCCAACGGAGCTTATAAACATCTTTAAATATTGGTATGGTAACAAGATCAATAGTGTATGATGGGCTGGAACTTTTTCCAGGCCATACAGGTTGGAATGCGGGGTGAGGCAGGAAGGGTTGAGCTCACCCTCGCTTTTCGAGCGAGCTGATTGGCGAGCTCAACAGCACCAGAGTAGGTAACTATATAGATGGTATTTGTGTAAATAATATTAGCTATGCAGACGATATGGTGCTTCTGAGCGCGTCAATCTGTGGTCTCAGAAAGTTGGTCGCCAAATGTGAGCAGTATGCCAAAATACATGGTTTGATGTATAACTCCAATAAGTCGGAGATCATGGTCTTTGAGGCTTGGGGTAGACCAGGTTATGTACCACCTGTATTACTCAATGAGACTCCACTACAAATAGTATTTACGTTTAAATATCTTGGTCATATATTGACCCCTGACCTCAATGACGGACTCGATATTGGCGGGAACGAAGGGTGTTGTCGGTAAGGGCGAACATGCTGGCTCGCAGGTTTGCACGCTGCTCATTTAAAAAGTCAAAATTACTCTGTTTCGAGCTTATTGTACAACGTTTTACACGTGCAGCCTATGGGCTAGATATACCCAAAGGTCGTGAAACACCCTTCGTTTCCAATACAACAACGCTTTCAGGGTACCTATTGGTGGGGCTGCCCCGTTTTTGTTGCGCATCGGGAATGTTCGCAGACGCACATATTAATTGCTTTTACGCAACGATGCGAATGAGGTGTGCATCCCTGTTGCGCAGAGTGCGGGCCAGCTCCAACAATATCCTAAAAATGATCACTAGCAGGCTGGATTGCATGTACATCAATCACTGCAGTGCCATCTCCCATAGGGTGAAATAAATTTAAACTAGATTACGTGGTGCACTCGGAAAGTTTTGCGGTACTAAAAAAAAAAACTACAGGTTATAAATTTTTTTATTATATCTTTAATACACAGTTTCATACGTCTTAACCAATTTTCATAACACATTTTCCAGTCCACATCAAACACCTCTTCAATCTCCTTCTCAAATGCAGCCAGTGCAGCTTCCAGTGATGAAAACTGTTTTCCTTTGAGTTGGTTTTTTATTTTGGGGAACAAGAAATAGTCGCACGGAGTCAAATCGGGACTGTAAGGAGGATGACCTATGAATTTGACCGGTGTGTTGTCCAAAAATTCCCTTGTTTTGAGCGCCGAGTGAGTCAGCGCGTTGTCGTAGTGAAGCAGTAGCCCACGGAGGCCAGTGTTCGGTCGCTTGCTGCTTGCAGCAGTAAAAACTTCTGGCAAACATTTGGTAATATACCATTTAGTATTGATGCTCCTTTGATCTCGTAAGGGTACTGACACCAGATAAAACGTCAAAGAAAAAAAACTTGTGATCAAAATTTTGCCTGCACTTGGTTGCACACTGTCTCGCTTCACTTAGGTAGGCGTTGGTTCATTTTGAAACGGCCACATCGTCGACTGACGCTTAATTTCTGGATCATTCTGATAAAACCAAGATTCGTCAGCCGTAATGATATCTTAAACGTGCCGAGACGAGCCCGCTTCAAATTTTTTATCATGTCTCGGCACTATTCTATCCGAACCTCCTTCTGAGCCTGCGTTGGATTTTGCGTTACCAGCGTGAAACTATCTTCCTTACCCGAAGATGTCCATGTAGAATTTCATGCACACTTCCCGGTCAAATCTGCAGTATATGGTGAACCATTTCATATATAATTCGCATATTCTCTTGAATTAAATGTTCACAGGCAGCACGTTTTGTTATGTAACAGCCGTCATAGGGTGGCCACTTCTTTGTTCGTCCGCCAAAATTACTCGACCACGCATAAATTCGTTGAACCAGCGGAAAACAGTCGCTTTAGAAGTGCTTTTTTCTATGAACACCATTTGAAGTCTTTCAAACAATTTTTCTGGTTTTAGTCGACATTTGAAATCGTACAAAATCATCGCGCGAAAATGTTCTCGTAGTAAATCCACTTTTCAGTAAGACAGAGTATTTTGATTTTGCTCGTAAAAAAATGTGGAGGGAATTTAGAATGTTATGTTTTTTTTTGTAATAAATAGTCATATTTTTTATCGATATCAAAACCAGCCAGTATCCCATAGACAAAAACTGTTAGTTGCAAAACTTTCTGAGTGACCTGGTAAAATAAGCTAACATAGTTCATAAGTTTACTAACACAATGAGTCTTTGTTACTTGAATAAAGAAAAATATCGTCACCATTTTTTTTTTCAACGACGTTTTCTAAAAATTAAACCTAGCTAGATCGATTTATCGCTCCCGAAACGCCCTGCGTACTAAAGTTCATAAAAATTCTTTGAGCCGTTTCCGAGATTCAGATTATATATATACAAGAATTGCTCGTTTAAAGGTGTTAGATTTATATTATTATTATATTAATACCGCGAATGTGAAATTTTTAACGAACATCAGATTTTTGTTTTATTTCATTCTACACGTTAAAATAAGAGATTTTGCAATTAAAAAAAAAAACGTAAAAAAATGTCACATTCGCGGTATTGGATGCCGTGCGCCGATTTATAGTTGGAATGTATGGGAGAACATGTTTTTCAACTACAATGTTAAGTTTGTTCTTGGGATAAATAAATTCATCTCAACTACGGAACCCTTCATTGTGCGTAGTCCGACACGCACTTGGCCGGTTTTTTTACTTATTTTTGCGCAATGTTTTGTTTGAATATTGTTCATGGTGGCGCACGAAGTGTATTAATTCAAATACAGCACCACCTTGTGAATAAATGAGCAAAATATACTGATTGGCCAACTCTCCCGTACGGCCATCTCTAACGAATTTACCCTACCTAAGAGAAAAAGGATTGTGTGGTTTTATGAAACCATGGTAAAAGTGAAACTTCTATAGGCGCCGCCATATTGGTTTTGCTGCTCTGACGAGCGCCTTTCACTTTATCCCTACTCCGCGGCCGACCGTCACGCGACATGCAACACACAGACGAAAAAGTTTGAGACGATGTAATAAAAGTTTCACTTTAAAAAAGGTCAAAAATAAAGTTAGTGTTAATAATGAAAATGAAGAAAATCAAAACCACAAGCAAATAACTGTAATAGCTTTTGATATCAAACGCACTATCGTTAACGGATATACACGAGAGGAAACTATGAACCGAGACTTTCCGAATGTTAACAAAGGAAGCGACAAAACGCGAACTCCTAACTTCTACAGTTATATTGCTCCATCGCGTAATTATAACACCACTCATTTATGTCGTAGTTTGGGAAACCAAGCTTGCATCCATAACTTTCTTAATTGATTGTGGCTATCCTATTAAACGAACGTCCTACGATCCTACGTGATACGCGAATCAGAAATGAGGAGATCCGCAGGAGAACCAAGGTAACTGACATAGCCCGAAGAATTGCCAAACTTAAGTGGCACTGGGCAGGGCACATTGCTCGCAGAACGGATGACCGATGGGGCCGAAAGGTTCTGGAGTTGCGACCGCGTATCGGAAGACGTAGCGTTGGAAGGCCTCCCACAAGATGGACCGATGACCTTGTGAAGGCCGCAGGAATCCGCTGGATGCGGAAAGCACAGAATCGGTCGAAGTGGAAGTGCTTGGGAGAGGCCTATGTTCAGCAGCGGACGTCTTTCGACTGAAATGATGATGATGATCCTATTAAACAACATGTAAAAAAAAACCTATCCGATCCGTGAAGGCGTTGTGAGGTATCGTACTGAAAGTTTATTTATGTGGTAATAATCAGGAAAAAAGAAAAATAACTTTTTTAATTGGGGACTTTTACCGGGTTATTACATGGGGCGCGGGCGGCCGTCGTTTAGCGGGTGTCTACAAGTCATAAATTATGACCCCTGTTGAAATTTAGATAATTTTTAATGAATTTCGGGTAATTTTGGTACTAAAAATCATCATCTGCCTATCCTGTTGCCAACTATATTGGGGTCGGCTTCCAGTCTAACCGGATGCAGCTGAATACCAGTATTTTACATGGAGCGACTGCCTATCTGACCTCCACAACCCAGTAACTGGGTAATACGATACCCCTTGGTAAGACTGGTTGTCAGACTTTCGGGCTACTGACGACCCGTAACGACTGTCAAAGATCCACGAATGACAACCGGGACCAACGGCTTGACGTGCTTTCCGAGGCACGGAGGAGTCTCGGTATGTAAAGATGGTCACCCATCCACGGACCAACCCCGGCAAGTGTAGCTTAACCTGTTGAATCGACCCGTGGGGCTGTTATTACTTGGCCACGAGCATCCTATTATACGTAACATATAAAAAAAAACTCTGTTGTGAGGTAAAACGATGTTGTGAGGTATCGTACTGAGAGTTTATTTATGTGGTAATTATCAGAAAAAAAAAAGAAAAAAAAACTTTTTTTTCAATGGGATTTTTTTATTATTTTTATAGGTGATTGATTACATGGGGCTCGGGCTGCCATCGTTTAGCGGCTGTCTACAAGTCATAACTTATGACCCCTGTTGAAAATTTGCTCATTTTTAATGGATTTCGGGTAATTTAGGTAAAATAAATGTGATTTTTAAATAGCAATTTTTTTTTTTTACAATAATTAAAAGATTTTTTATTATTTTTAGGTAATGTTATTGCAGTACCTATGTGCCCCTTTCGGATCGGACAGGGTTTTTTTTTTACATATTTTATATTATCCACTAAATACAGGTCAAATTAAATTAATTAGCAAAACTCCGCAAAGGTCATAAACATGATCAAACAAAAAATTAATTAATTTGTTGAGTTTTTTGGGGTCATTAACCACAGTTAATTTGTGGACACTTGAAATATCAGTTTAAAAAATTGTTTTTTTTATGTAAACTTCACATACGTGATAGGTATCGATGTCTTAACACGATAAAACAAAAAAAACAAGATTTTCTCAACTCATACTTCAAGGCATTTCTTTTTAATTTTCAGATATCTTTGTTTAACATCGGTATAATGAAAAAAATGCACTTATCCTAAGCCGCATTAAGTTTACTAACACTTCCTGAGGCTAGCGATTCACCTTTCAAAGCTTTTAAGGGATATTTTTAAAACAACAGTTATGTTTATATTGTTAACAAACAACAAACAAAACACACAATAATCATGGGTACATGATGACAGTTACGCAAATTATTTAACAAGTAATAATTTACTGGTTGCATGTAGGTATGACAAGAAAAAATAATTTTAAATATAAAACAATTTTAAGTAAATTAGCTATACGTTGTTAGTTCATAACAACACCACCAGCGGTCGTTGACCAAAAAAAAAATAGAATTTATTAAAAAAATTGTCGTGTTTGGTTATTGCGGAATTTTGCTAGCTAGTTTAATTTGACCCTGTATACTATTCCTATACTCAGCTATGGGTGGAACAATGCTGTCAACGATGATGATGATGATAATGATGAAAGGAGATGTCCGCTTTTTGTAGGGACGTTGGTTTTTTATTCCGAGAAAAATCTAACCAGCATCAAACTACATCTAAATAAAAACGACAAAATATGGAACTAGGAACCACTGAAATAATATTTTTAGACCCCTCCATTTATGAGAAAAATTATAAACTATTTAAAGTACTACAAATATTTTATTTGTTGATGGTAACTATGACAAATATGATATAAATTGACACATGGTACAGTCATTACTGTCAATCAATTGACAGTGATGACAGTAACATGTGTCAATTTTGACAAGTTTACTATTTGAATATGTCAATATGACATAAATTAACACATAGTACTGTCATTACTGTCAATGAATTGACAATAATGACAGTAACATGTGTCAATTTTGACAAGTTTACTATTTTATGGGATGTATTCACTATATAATCCTAGATAATTAGAAAGGTTTGTTCGTTTTAGGAGTAATTTCTTACTAAAATAAAAAACGATTTTTCTCAAAATTGGAGGTCTTTAAAAATGTATGATATAGTTAGAACCACTAGTTTTTGGGATGTCTATCCAAATATATTTAACTTATCCTGGTTAGAATTATTGAATAATTAAAAACCATTTTAGGACATGTCCTTTAGTTATTAAGTAATTCGTGACATTCGTGTGATGTTTCTCAAATAATAGTAAAAACCAGCATTCACAAGTTACAGGGACGATGTTAATAGAGCTTTTTGAAAAAGAAAATATTTTCGGATGGCGATGCTCCTTGATATGCTGTGCTATGTCCATTTTATTAACAAAACGGAGTTACCCCTTTGTTTAATGACTCCAAAGAAACAGAATTGTTGGCTGCAATCAGAATCATTTGAAACTAGTTTCCGCCAGCGGCTTCGCCTGCGTGATATCTTTATAAATAATAGCTTATGTTACTCAATGATAATATAGCATTCTACTGGTGAAAGAATTTTTGTAATGGGTCCAGTAGTTTTTGAGTTCAAACAATGCACACAAATATTTTCTCTTTATAGGTAACTAGCGACCCGCCCCGGCTTCGCACGGGTATAAACCGGGTTATTATACATATAAACCTTCCTCTTCAATCACTCTATCTATTAAAAAAACCGCATCAAAATCCGTTGCGGAGTTTTAAAGATTTAAGCATACATAGGGACAGAAAAAGCGACTTTGTTTTATACTATGTAGTGATATTATTAGTGTAGAGTAACAATTCAAAAACAATAAACTCCTCCAATAAAAAAACTCGGCAAATGGAACACGGAAGTAACACAAGTTTCGACACTAAAAACAAAACTTGCAAACCATTAAAATGTTCGCAACCCAACCCTCATTATTCTATGAATGCCGCCGTTCCTTTCATAAAACTATCCCATATGCTTTAATTACGACACCATCATTAACCATAGGGTTATTACCGTTCGGTTCCCGCCACTAATTGCACAAAGTTCACTCGGATATTCTCTGTTGAGCCGCGTACAGACACCGCGAAGCATGCGCCGCGAATGGTTCGCCACGTATGACAAAAACTCAACGAATAGTCAATCAAAATTTATTTATATATAAGTTTTTTTTTAATTTTTTTAAATATTTAAGTATTTATTATAAATGATTAAATTTTTAATAATTTCTTTTTTTTCTTTTTATAATATTTATATTAAAACCGAAATTAAATATTAAACAATTAAAGCGACGGATGCTCGCTGTGAGTACCCCGTTCATACAGGCTACCACTGCTTGCGCATCTCAACAAATCCGAATTAGAGAAATACAGATACCCAAATAAAATAATACCTCTATTACGTCACAAAATGTTCTAAAGTAAAACAAACGGACTTCTGAGGGGCATTTCCCGTAATTTTTAAGAACGTTCGTATTCGCATCTCATTCGCAATTTGTCAAAAATACGTACAATCAATTTACCAACATTTTTGACAAGTTTGACAGATTGCGACTTGAATCTAAAAAAAATAGAATAGAAGTACGAGAATTGGCCTTCAGATATAATGCGTAACCTGATATACATACAAATCGTACTATTACGAGAACTTTGAATAGAAATTTATTTTCTCAGCAATGCAGAACAGCTCTAATGTGTGGCATACGGAACAAACCATTCGCGGCGCACGCCTCGCAATGTCTGTACGCGGCGCGAAGTTCACTCGGATATCCTCGTTAAAAGTCGTCAGATTTCGTCGAGACGTCCGCGTCAGCCCTTTAGGAACAAGTTCAAAGTTGCACTTTGCTCGTGCGGTTTTTGAGTTGACTTGTGTGACGTGTCTTTTTGAAAGATGGCGTCGGGATTATGAGGGTTTGTTTTGTTGTGTTTGAGGGGGACTTTGTGTGGCTCAGTTGGAGGGATTAGAAATGGAAAAGATAGAAAAAGGGAAAACTTCATCAAGATAAAAAGAGAAGTTCTTGCTTACAAAATATTTATAATATTTTTTCTAGATTGTGTCACGACCTTTGAATCAAAATTACAGTATATATCAGCTGACCAGCATTGCCAACAATTCGACTCGCGCCTAAGTACAAAAAGAGATTTAGTTACCTTTAATATAGCGTTATTAGGGTTTCGTACCCGAAGGGTGGCAATCGGAACCCTATTACTAAGCCTCCGCCGTCCGTCTGTCTGTCAGCGAGCTGTATCTCATGAACCGTAATAGGTATACAGATGAAGTTTTCACAGATTGTGTATTTGCTGTTATAACAAAAAATTCTAAAAATTAAATAAAATTATTAATTAAAGCGGGTTAGAAATAACCCGACTTTGGCATCTTCAAAAAGTCACAATCGTCCCTCTGCAACAGGAGTAATACCCCAACAGCTTCATCAGTCCCTCAACCTGCCACCTAACACCTACCATCTGCTGCAGAAGGCAGTGATTCTCAATACATGTAGGCAAGAACGAAAATTCCTCCAATGTGAGTCGGACAACTTACACCATTGCTCCCACTCGAATTTAACTTCAGCTAACATACAGCCTACTGCAGATAACCACGTGGTATCAAATATTACTCCACCACCAATTAACCCCACTGATGAACACTTGGCTTAGGGGCGTGCCATCAGCTCTACCCGGCTAGGCCGAGGAAAACAAATCTAGAAACAAAAATAATAATAATAATCAGCCCGTATTGTCCCACTGCAGGGCAAAGGCCTCCCTTTCCTTTTTCCACCCAACCCGATCCTAAGCCAATATAGATATAATCCCTCCTCAAGTTCGTCCCGCCATCTACGCCTGGGTCTTCCACGATGCCGCTGAACGTTTTCAGGAACCCATGTTGTAGTGGTCTTAGCCCACTATAACGAACGTTTTTAAGCTATTGCATAGCTTTTATCGCGGGCTTTGAGCGCGGCGACCGAATCAAAAAATTCCGTAACGTAACGAAAATAAAACCTAACACCCCCCACTCCGCCTACCATGTAATGACGGTTCCCATGACAACGTCATGTTGTCATGGAGATTACAAATGCTATGCAACAGCTTTACCACGGCAGTCCCCGATTGCCACACGTTTTTAGGGTTCCGTAGTAAACAAGGAACCCTTATAGTTTCGTCATATCCGTCTGTCTGTCTGTCTGTCTGTCCGCGGTCTAGCTCCGAGACCCTTAGTACTAGAAAGCTGTAATTTGACATAGGTATACATATTAATTACGCCGACAAAGTGGTAAAACAAAATTATGAAAAGCATTTTTTTTAGGGTACCTCCCATACACGTAAAGAAGTGATGTTTTATTTTTTATTTTTTATCCCATAGTGTGGGGCATCATTGGAAAGGTCTTACAAAAACATTATGAGTTTGTTTAAATCATTTTTGGATTCAGGGATCCGTTTGCAAAATATTAAGCTTAATAATCTTATTGAAATTTGACATCATAGTGAATATAATATTTTAATTAATTTATTGTTGATTTTGTAGTGTTTTCAATGTTATTATTATGTAAATAGTTTTTAAATTTATATTACGTGTATCTACTACAAACACCTACTGTGGACCAATAAGTTGTCTTTTTAAAATAAATGAATTTGAATTTGAATTTTGAAAGTGCTAATTTTTGTTAGAGTCAAGTGTCCCCCCCCCCCTGCCAGCTAAATGGTTGGTTTTGGATGTGTGAAAAAAATCACAGCAGTAGTTTATATAACGAAATTAAAAGGAAAACTATAACAGCTAAGTAGGCTTTACTAGTTATCGAGTAATAATCGACCAACTTAACTTTGCAGTTGCAAAAACATGTTTTCCCATACATTCCGTATGGGAGAACATGTTTATCAACTATAAAGTTAAGTTTGTTTTTGGGATAAATTCATCCCAACTACGGAACCCTTCATTGTGCGTGGTCCGACACGCACTTGGCCGGTTTTTATTATTTTTTGACGTAATATTCTCGATGTTAATAATGGTACTGAACCCTTCGTGCTCGTACGTGGCCGGTATCTTACAAACGAACATAAGTAACGACGAAGTGGCCTAGTAGTGGCTATACATTATTTTCTAAGTGCCTACACAACGAAATCTTTTAAACTAAGTCGTTGACCTAATCTTTCCCGAAAATACAAGTCCTGATAAGTATTCTATTCCCAAATTAGATACAAAATCTTTACAAAGAGCCTTAAAAGGTTCCGACCGAAGTTAAAATGGATTTTTGTTAAAAGATCTTGTTTATTCGACTTTGCGATAAAACTACTTACCTAAATATTTTTAACGGTATCAGAAGGGATTATGTTTTAGACAAAATAAAATATTTATTTATGGATTCCTAGAATAATTAATTCGTTACTTTATAATTTAAGGGTGCTAAAGCTTAAATTATAAAGTAACGAAAGCATGACGGGGTCCGCTAGGGCCAATGCCTGCCGGGGGTTCGAAGAAAACCGATAGGGACATCGTGGCCCCCGGCAACAGGGCAACCGAAGGAACACGGGTGGGTTTTAGTCAGTAAGAGTCTGACACGCCCTCCCGCTCCGCCCAGAGCGGGAGAAGTTATTTGATAATTTCCCAAACAAAAAAAAAAAAAAGGGTGCTAAAACTACCTATAATAATTCTCGGAGGAAGGAAGTATTCCAGTAAGATACTGGTAAGGATCTTGACCGTACTTCCGGGATTGCTTTGATAATGAAATGAAAGGAAATTGTTTATTCTCTAAATAGGATATCGGAATCACTTTTACACGTCATATTAAAAAAATAAAAAAATAAGCTAGATGAGTTCGACGTTTCCTATCTGACTACTCTGAGAAAAAAGGCCCAAACAAACTCAGAGGTCGCAGTCTCTTTTAAAGTCCAGACAAAATCTTGGTCAGGCCATATGAGGATCATGTAGATAGCCATGGAATACCTCTCCACTCCTCATAAGCACCTCAGGACATTTTGCCCCCTTGTTGCTACGACACTTTGTGCTAACGACCATTTTTCGAGGGCCCATTATTGAGTGTGCAAGTCCTGCCGCCATCTTTTACCTGTGTATTTTATATAAAATATTGGTCAGGCAGGGGCCATAGTCTTTTCATAGTTTTAGATAACCAGTTCACTTAGCCACCCAAACCCATAATCCAAGATCTTTGTTTTTTAACCAACTTCCAAAAAGGAGAAGGTTATATGTTCGTAGCGTATGTTTGTTTTTTTTTTTTTTATGTATGTCCACTGATTTCTCCGTTACTTGTGGACCGATTTTGAAAATTCTTTTTTTGTTTGAAAGGGTATGCTCTCAAATTGGTCCCATATAAATTTTATTAACTTTGCTTGGGTAGTTTTTGAATTAGCTACAAAATACGTATTTTTCCCACTTAGTACGTAGATGATATGATAAGTTCCTGTCACTGGTAGCAGATAGTGGTATTCGAATGTGTGTGGGGTAGGTACCACAACTAAAAAGTGAAAAATAAAAACTTTTACAAAAAAAAAAACAACCGACTTCCAAAAAAAAACACTACAAAGTGAAAAATAACTTAAATTTCGGAAGTCGGTGTCTCGGGTTTTGTATTTTCAGTTTTTGCAACGGTAGTCGGTTGTTTTTTTTTATATCCTGCAATAGTCTGATGACCCATGTACTTACCACCACACTGTTGCGCAACTCGCTAAATTCTTTTACGCAAATCGGTGACGGTGTTTTGGGATGCATCTAATTTCGCTAGAACATCCACGAGGCGGGCCTTCAGAAAGACAATGTCCTTCAGAAAGCTCGTTACATCAACGTGGTCGAAGGTGACGGGAGGAAGCTTGTGTAGCTCCTTCGCCACGAACGTCGGCATGTCGTCCGGGTTGGTCTCCTTGAACAGCGTGATTATGTCTTGCAGGCTTCTCTTAGTCCCGTCACGCCGGCGGGATACCATCTGGTCGCGCTTGTTAAAAACACTGAACAACAACAGCTTGGCAGCAGCTATGTCATCTTCACTGAAGTTCGTTGCGCAGATTTGGACAGCGGACACCTCGTCCATCACATCCAGCTTCTGCTGTAGGAACGCCAGCAGCTCATTCGCCACAAGTTCATTGCTCATGGCGAGTTTACGAGAGACAGCTTGCGCCGCGCTAGTCAATGCACAGAATATGCAAACACGTCCGTATTGGAACGCGGCACAAGCGAAACTACTACCTATGACAATAAAACTTAGATAAAATTAACATCGCTCTCAATCCAAAACAATGATTCAAATTGAGAGATCTTTTCGGGATTTCGTTAGTTGTAATTGCTCCTTTCTTTCTTTTCTTCTTTTCCTTTATTTTTCTTCTTTTTTCTTTCCTTTTTTTCTTTCTTAACTTTTCCTTTTTTTCTTTCTTTGTTTTTCTTTTTTTTTCTTAAAAAAATTATGTAAGTAATTATTATTATATGTTTATTACTGTTAGTATTTCCTGTGCGTGTCCCAAATAAGATATTTTTCTTAATTTTTTTTCTTTCTTTCGTTCAATGGCAATGAACGAAATGTTTTTTAGTTTTTTCAGAAATTTTAAACATCCAGTGTCAAAATTATCGCATCAGTTTTTATAACGTAATCATAACATCACGCCTGTATTTCCCCGAAGGGTTAGGCAGAGGTGTTCCTATAATACACCCACAATTTTCCAATTTTGTTTTAAGTTTTTATAACCTTTTCTCTAAATTCCATTCCACAAATTCTAGTTGTAAATAAGAACCATTCCAGCTTGCCTCACCAAGCCACCCCACTGGTGGGGCAAAGTGGAATGCCAATTTTTTTTTCTGTTTATTCTGCCCCTCTAGCTCGATTTGGTGGGGCAGATTCCACTCGGTGCCAACCATAGTGGGGCAGAATCCATCAAAATATTAGACTAGTGGAACCCCCACCAAACCAAACTAGTGGGGCAAATTCCACTGAAAATTTTTAGGCCTTCCACTTTGCCCCACCATTGCGGCGGCCTGGTGGGGCAAAGTGGAATGATTCGTAAATAATGCTTCTAAAACAAAAAACCTTATTACCAAATAAACCTAAATTCAATCCGCCAAGCAAACAGTACCGAAATTCCCGATAAAGATTTAGGAACATCGCGACGTTTATCGAAGGAGGCATTATCATGCATTAAAATTCGGCTCCACAGCAAATTGTTATCGTTCGAACCTAATGACGTATTTGCATGGGAAAAGAGTTCCAGTTGCCGGCAAAAGAAACAGAATAAATAGTCTACAGAAGATCAGCTCTCAATCTGCCTAGCCTTTTCCCAACTATGTTGGAGTCGGCTTTCAAGTCTAACCGGAAGCAACTGAATACAAGTATTTTACATAGAGCGATTGCCTATCTGACCTCCATAACCCAGTAACTAGGTAATACGATACCCCTTGGTAAGACTGTTTGTCAAACTTTCGGGCTTCTGACGACCCGTAACGACTGTCAAAGACCCACAAATGACAGCCAGGATCAACGGCTTAAGGTGCTTCTCGAGGCATGGAGGAGTCTCGGTATGTAAAAATGGTCACCCATCCACGGATCAACCCCGGTAAGCGTAACTTAACCTGGTGGATCGACCCGTGCGGCTGTTAGTACTTAGCCTCGAGCTCCTCACAGAAAGTCAGCTCTATGCAACGAAAACGCACGCACACACAGACACGCTTCATGTACAGCGAGTGCAAGCGCACTGGCGACCGGCATTTGTTTGAGATCGCCGTACGTACGTGTCTATGTGTGCGTGTGTCTGTTATTGCTTGTTGTATGGAGTCGCCCTTCTGTACCTATCTATTTTATGACGGAAAGTTGTTACGAACACTGCAAGGAGTATCGACTTATATTCTGATTTTATGAGTGTTTTTAAAATTGGTTTTTTATAAGTATTGTGTATTGGTTTTGTATGTAAGATGCGTCGTGGTTAGGTTTTGTGTCTTCTTTCTTAGTGTGTAATTTATTATCTCTGAATGAATGCTTTTATATTGTTTTTTTTTTTTTGTTGTTTTCAAATGTTTTTCTATCTTTCTGATCGTTCCTTCGATTTGTATTCATCGTCATTCATCATTTCAAAGACGTGAGATATTTAAATCCAGATTTCTCTATTACATTGCCTCTGAGTATCTAAAACCCCATTTACACGGTGCAAGTTAATTGCCTGTGGCATACCTACCGTAAAATTGAAGCAACAATTGTCTGGCACCGTTTTAACACCTCATACATTGTTGCACGATACGAGCAAGTTATTTAGTTGCCGTTCACAACTGGTATAGGTGTAAACAGTAAACGTACAATAAAATTGCACGAATCGCATTCAATTTTGGCATGAAATTTTTCCATCATTAAATCATGGGGAACAGAAACAAGTTAAAAAAATCTTGAGAAGACGTTCAATAAAAATTAATTAAGTATAGCAGCTTAAATACGGGCAATACTTGAATCAATTGTTTGGACGTGCAAATCTGTGTTTAGCCAAAGCAAAATTTGCAAGCAATAATTGCTTTAATATAAACAGAAGTCGTATGCAATTATTGAATGGCAATACCTGCATTCAATTATGGTATGTCATTTTAGATTTTTGAGCAGTGGTGGCTCAGTGGTGACGGCCCCGAATCACGAGTTGTAGGTCGTGGGTTCGAACCCAGGCAGGCGCTTTACTTTTTAACCGACTTCCAAAAAGGAGGAGGTTATATGTACGTCGCGTATGTTTGTTTTTTTTTTTATGTATGTCCACCGATTTCTCCGTCAATTGTGGACCGATTTTGGAAATTCTTTGTTTGTATGAAAGGGTGTGCTCTCGAATTGGTCCCATATAAATTTTATTAACTTTGCTTGGATAGTTTTTGAGTTAGCTACAAAATACGTATTTTTTTCCACTTAGTATGTAGATAATATAATAAGTTTCTGTCACTGGTAGCAGGTAGTGGTATTCGAATGTGTGTGGGGTAGGTACCACAACTAAAAAGTAAAAAATAAAAACTTTTTACAAAAAAAAACCACCGACCTCCAAAAAAAACACTACAAAGTGAAAAATAACTTTAATTTCGGAAGTCGGTGGCAAAAAACGAAAATATAAAACCCAAGACACCGACTTCCGAAATTAAAGTTATTTTTCACTTTGTAGTGTTTTTTTTTTGGAGGTCGGTTGTTTTTTTTATATTTAATTTCATCACCAGTAGTTTCAAAACGGTGAAGAAAAACATCGTGAGGAAACAGGCATGTCCTAGAACTAAACATTCGAAGAAGACATGTGACATCTACCAACCCGCACTGGGCCCGCGTAGTAGATTACAGCCCACTCCCTCTGACCTAGAGGACGTATGTGTCCCAGCAGTGGGAAAATTGTAAGCTGATTATGATGATGATGATGTCATTTTATGGAAATCACACGCGTGTAAACACTTGCATGCAATTCTTCAATGGCAATAATTGAACGTGCTTGCCTGCTTGTATGGCATGCCATTATTGCGTTCCAGAAACTTGCACCGTTATAGAGTTTATATCAGATACATAACCACAGATGAATTCAGATGGGACACTCCGCATTTTAGGTATGAAACTACAAGTAGGTACGCGGCGGGCTCGACTTGTCGAATTAAGGGTACGTAACGCAGTCAGAAGATATAAGAGTTACGCGATAGAAAGAGAGGCAACTTCTAGGTGAATATAACTGTAGGTAATTAGCGCTGTGCGACCAGAATTGCACTTTATTGTGTCGTTCCGAGAGTCGCTTTTTATTTAAATGATTTTGCTGAGTGTCCCATCTGTACAAATCTGTGATAACCTCATTACCTTTTTAGGGTTCCGTAGTAAACAAGGAACCCTTATAGTTTCGTCATGTCCGTCTGTCTGTCCGCGGTCTAGCTCCACGACCCTTAGTACTAGAAAGCTGTAATTTGGCATAAGTATACATATTTATTATGCCGACAAAGTGGTAAAACAAAATTATGAAAAACATTTTTTTTTAGGGTACCTCTCATACACGTAAAGTGGTAATGTTTATTTTTTTATTTTTTTACCCATGGGTATCATTGGAAAGGTCCTTCAAAAACATTGTGAGTTTATCAAAATCATTTTTGGATTCAGGGATCCGTTTGCGAAATATTAAGCTTTAAAGTACTAATTTTTGTTAGAGTCAAGTGTGTCTCCCCCCTGCTAGCTAAATGGTTGGTTTTTAAAATGTGAAAAAAATCACAGAAGTAGTTTATATAACGAAATTAAAAGGAAAACTATCACAGCTAAATAGGCTCTACAAGTTAACGAGTAATAATTCACCAACTTAACTTTGCAGTTGCGAAAACATATTTTCCCATACATTCCGTATGGAAGAACATATTTTTTAACTACAAAGTTAAGTTTGTTCTTGGGATAAATTCATCCCAACTACGGAACCCTACATTGTGCGTGGTCCGACATGCACTTGGCAGGTTTTATTTAAATGATGTTGCAGAGTGTCCCATCTGTACTACTCTGTGATAACCTCATCACCTTCTTATGCTCGTTACCTCAATATGGAAAATTCCCTTACCATTATGTTATTTTCCTTATTTTCCGAACACAAATCTCAATACATTGTGCGCTTGTTTGATACAGAATGGAAGTTTATGGTGAAACAAAGCCATAGATCTATGGGGGGTGAATAAATCAGCATAAACGTCTCGATGGGGTAGACATGAAAATCAACAATATCTTTGGATTTCTTTCTTATTGTATTCAAGATGCAAACGATGTTAATTGGTGGTCAAATATTTAAAGGTTCCTTTTCTTGAAAATAATAATCTTATATATAAAATTCTCGTGTCACAATGTTAGTTACCTTACTCCTCCGAAACGGCTTTACTTATTTTTACCAAATTTTATATGCATATTCAGTAGGTCTGAGAATCGGCTACTATCTATTTTTCATACCCCTATGTGATAAGGGTTGTCCACCCCAAACAAATAATTGGCAAAACAACGTTTGCCAGGGTCAGCTGGTAATTTATATATTTCATGTTACAATGAATATAATTTTAAAATTTACGGATAAATCAGAAAAAGAGTAACAATTAACAGAATTGAATCTAGTGTCCTAGCTAGGTTACATGGTAACAGTAAGCCGAACAGTCAGGTCCAAAGAGAAAGCATGAGTATCCATGGGTAGGTGGTAAGGGTATCCATGAGGATTTCTACACGACAAAATAAAAGTTATATGATAACATGGTTATACTTACTCAATGTGTGAAGTGTTAGTATGAATGATAGAAATTACAAATCAAATAGGTAACATTAAACCAGCATTAAAAAAAAACCGCTATAGTAATAAAAAAGCGGCCAAGTGCGTGTCGGACCACACACAATGAAGGGTTCCATAGTTGTGATGAATTTATCCCAAAAACAAACTTTGTGGTTGATAAACATGTTCTCCCATACGGAATGTATGGGAAAACATGTTTTTGCAACTGCAAAGTTAAGTTGGTCGATTATTACTCGATAACTAGTAAAGCCTACTTAGCTGTGATAGTTTTCCTTTTAATTTCGTTATATAAACTACTGCTGTGATTTTTTTCACATATCCAAAACCAACCATTTAGCTGGCAGGGGGGGGGAACACTTGACTCTAACAAAAATTAGCATTTTAAAGCTTAATATTTTGCAAACGGATCCCTGAATCCAAAAATGGCTTTTACAAACTCATAATGTTTTTGTAAGACCTTTTCAATGATACCCCACACTATGGGATAAAAAAATAAAAAATAAAACATCACCACTTTACGTGTATGGAAGGTACCCTAAAAAAAATGGTTTTCATAATTTTGTTTTACTACTTTGTCAGCGTAATTAATATGTATACCTATGTCAAATTACAGCTTTCTAGTACTAAGGGTCTCGGAGCTAGACCGCGGACAGACAGACAAACAGACAGACAGACGGACATGACGAAACTATAAGGGTTCCTTGTTTACTACGGAACCCTAAAAACGCCTCTTATTTATTTTTCAAACAAGCTTAAAGCATAAGTATAATCAGCCTATAATGTTCCCACTGCTGGGACACAGGCCTCCTTTCGGTGAGAGGGAGTGGGCTGTAATCCACCACGCGGGCCCAGTGCGGGTTGGTAGATGTCACATGTCTTCGAATTTTTGGTTCTAGGACATCGGTTTCCTCACGATGTCAACAACGTTGGCGACGTTGGCGGTAAAACAAAGTTTTTTTTTTATAGCAGCGCAATTTATAATGATGATTACGATTAAAGAGCTCCCTCGAATCTACAATGCATCTCAAACAGTGTTATACAAGTCGAACTAAATGATTGATCTAGCAACTGAAGTCGGGAAGCGCCAAAGTTCGGACGTACCAATGTCATTGAAATCAGAACAAATGTGTTGAAGAGTTTCTTGCATAGAAATGGAGCAGGAATGGGACATAAAAGTGGATGCGAGGAGAGGACGTAGTTAGATTCTTTTACAAAATAAGATAGTATCGTCATCACGATCGTAGAATTATCTATGAGTCTCTAAATAAGCACTATATCTTCTTTTATGAATAAAATTCTTGTTTTATGAGAGCATTCAATCAACACACTTTCTTTTTTCTATTTTATTCGTGACAAAAAAGTTAAGTACTCGGTTCTAAAACTGGGTTATCATGTTCGATTGAACATGATACCCAGATTGATTAATCTGCCTAGCCTTTTCCCTACTATGTTGGGGTCGACTTCCAATCTTACTGGATGCAACTGAATACTAGCATTTTACATGGAGCGACTGCCTATCTGACCTCCACAACCTAGTACCTGGGTAATACGATACCCCTTAGGTAAGACTGCTGGTTGTCAGACTTTTGGGCTTCTGACGACCCGTAACGACTGTCAAAGATTCACGAATGACAGCCGGACCAACGTCTTAACGTGCTTTCCGAAATTCGGAGGAGTCTCGGTATGTAAAGATGGTCACCCATCCATGGACCAACCCCGGCAAGCGTAGCTTAACCTGATGGATTGATCCGTACGGCTGTTATTACTTAGCCACAAGCTCCTATTACCGGCTCATAAAATAGGGTATCATGTTGTTGTTTGTTAATACAACAGCCACATAATATCATAATTTTACTTCCTTACATTAAACCCTTAAACATGCATAAGGAATTAAAATGTTTTTCCCAAGTTAAATGCTCACTTCAACATCACGATGTAAACTAGGTCAATTTAGATGTACTAGATCTTATTAGAGTTAAATATTTATTTTAACCGCGGCAAAGGTATTCCCTAAGGAGCACAGGTTCAGTACAAATCCGTACTTACATTAGGGATGGGACGATTGAGACTTTACTCAAAAAATATATATCGATTTGGCAGAAATCGATACTTTTGACGTTTAAATGTTTATACTGTTAACTGTCACATAATGACATCTACTTAAATAACTAGGTGTTGATTTTTAATTAACTACTTTTCGTATTTTTCTGTTTCAGTCAGGAATGAGCTGCAGTACATCAAATACCAAAACAAACACGGTATTTTTTTCTTGGTGATCAACGCTCATGCCTTCTCCCCCTTGGCAAGAGGCCTTGGCCCATGCAGTGGGAAAAAATAGGCTAGTATTTATTTTTACTTTACAATTTTTCTCATCTTATTTAAGTAACAGGAAAATGTAATATTAGTAGTATGGTAATAGCAATTGTAATAAGTCTTCAATGCAAGATATAGTAGCGGGCATACCCCAAGGATGGATTTTGGGCCTATTTGTTTACATTATTCACAAATGATTTGATTAATTACATTAATTCGTTATTGCTTTTTTTTTTTGTTTTCTATTTCTTATTGTATTATGAATGTGTTAGTTTTATAGTTTTAATGAGCGTGTTTTTATTTATTTACTTATGTATGATTTCAAACACAATGTGTGTTCAAGAATAAATTGAATTGAACTGATTTTTTTTGTTTATTTTATTTACCATTCGATTTTAATTTATTAGCCACAAACAGGTACAGTAAAAGACGGAAATATTTATTTTTACCCAATCAAAGATTGTAAAGTTTTTTTTTCATGTAACTGTTTGTTCTACAATCTATACATATTAACCGCTGATTATGTAGTTATATCAGCTATTTAGAATTAAAAAATACCCTTGATAAATAATCTGCACAACGCCACAGACGATGATGGCCACATACGAGGCCCAAGCGATTTAATTACGATAGTGTAGGTATCGTCGATACGGAAATGAAGAGAAAAATTAAAATAAAAGCTAATCGATGATCGAAAAGAATAAAAATTCGCTGCAGCTAATTACGAATCTTTTCCCAACACTATCCCGTTCGTTAACTTCCCAGGGGAATGCTAGCGATCAGGGCTGTGGCCTTGAAGAGGATTCAATCCTCCAAGGACAAGGCCATACCCGCGGCCGCGGCCTCTATTTTGGCGGCAGCGAAGGAGCTGCACTTTGGGCCTCCGTCGGACGGTATGTCCGAGATGCGGGCGGAGGTCACAAAGTTGACTGCCGCCATGGAGCTTCTCCGAAAGGAGAACGAGAAGCTTCGAGCGGACCTGGCTGGGCTGCGAGCAGCCGCCCCCCGGGAGGCGCCGCAGGGAGGGGAGAGGCGTGGGCAGGGGCCCGTGCCTGTGCCTGCTGAGGACCGGGTTCTGGCCCTGGTGCGGCAGGAGATGGCTGCCCTGCGGAGCAGGTTCTCCACCCTAGAGGCCATCGTCTTGCGCCCCCCGCTAGCGGCGAGCCAGCCGGCCTTGGACCAGCGAAAGGCGGCTTCGTATGCCGCCGCCGCATCTGCCGCGTCCAAGCCAGGCCAAGGCAGGCAGGGGCAGGCCAAGGGCGGAGCGGCTGCGCAGGCGGCGAAGGCCCCGGCCCTAACGGCGAGGGCTCCGGCCCAGGCGGCGGCGAAACGGCCACCTCCACCTCCTAAATCTTCTCCTCCGGCCGACGCCGGATGGCAAGTAGCCGGGGAGAAGAAGAAGGCTAGTAAGGAGGTAAGGGCGGCCAAAAAGAGGGCGAGGCGGCAGCGGCGCAAAGAGCGAAACGTCGCGGCTAGGCTCCGCGCCCCGAAGTCCGCAGCTGTGGTGGTCACACTGCAGCCGGAAGCGGAGAAAAGGGGCGTGTCCTACCAGCACGTGTTCGCGACGGTGGACCGGGTGATGAACCTGGCGGAGATCGGCGCCGCCAAGGGGATAAAAATAAAAATCACGGCGACCGGGGCCCGGATACTGGAAGTCCCTGGTGCGGCTAGTGGCCCGGTCGCTGACGCTCTGGCTGAAAAGCTCAGGGCGGCCCTTAATGCGGACGAGGCCCGAGTCTCCAGGCCCACCAAGTGCGCTGACTTGCGCATCCAGGGCCTGGACGACTCCGTGACGGAGGCAAAGGTGGTGGCCGCCGTCGCTAAGGCTGGAGGGTGCTCTGTCGATCAGATCAAGGCAGGCACCATCCATCCTGATCACACGGGGATGCAAGCCATTAGGGTGAGCTGCCCCGTGACGGCGGCCAAAAAGATAGCCGGGGAGGGCCAAAGGCTTTTGGTGGGCTGGGTTTCGGCGCAGGTCAAACTGCTGGAGCCCAGACCTCTGAAGTGCTTCCGCTGCCAGGTGGGCCACCACGTAGGGGTCAAATGCACCTCGGAGGTGGACCGCAGTGACCTCTGCTTCCGCTGTGGTCAGCCCGGTCACAAGGCCGGCTCGTGTAACGCCACGCCGCACTGTGTCGTATGTGCGGCGGCTGGCAAGCCGGCCGATCACCGGGCTGGGAGCAGGGCCTGCGCTCCACCCGCCGAGGCCAGAGGCAGGGGCAAGCGCTCCGCCACCACCACCGTCACCGCCGCAGCCGCCGCCACTTCCACCGTGGCCACTGCCGCTTCCACCGTCGTCACCGCCGCAGCCGCCGCCACTTCCACCGTGGCCACTGCCGCTTCCACCGTCGTTACCGCCGCCGTTGCCGCCGCGGCAGGGCCCTCGCAGGGGGCTCGGGGGGAGGCAGAGATGGAATGCCAATAACGGCCCCATTACGCCTCCTCCAGGCGAACATCAACCACTGCGCCGCCGCTCAGGATCTGTTGCTCCAGAGCATGGCGCAGTGGTCGATTAACATCGCCGTGGTCGCTGAGCCGTACTTTGTCCCGCCCAGGGATGACTGGGTGGAGGACCTGAGCGGCTCAGTGACCCTCATTTCGTCGGCCGCCGCCGGTACTCCGTCCCTCGAGTCGGTCAAGAGAGGACGGGGTTGCGTTGCAGCACGGTTCGGGGAGATTGTCGTGGTGGGTGTTTACTTCTCCCCGAACCGAACTCTTGCCGAGTTCCACAACTCCCTTGCGGAGTTAAGAGTCGTCGTCGTCGGGTTTGGTTCCCTCCCTGTGCTTGTACTCGGGGACTTCAATGCCAAGAACCTGGCTTGGGGTTCCCGGTATGCGGACACACGGGGCAGGATGGTGGAGGACTGGGCTCTGGAGACAGGCCTGGTCGTCCTAAACCGGGGTTCTGTCCCCACGTGTGTGCGGATGCGGGGCGAATCGGTGGTGGACATTTCGTTCGCCAGCCCCGCTCTGTCGCCGCGTGTCATTGACTGGCGCGTCATGGAGGGGGTGGAGACCTACTCCGATCACCGGTACATCCGGTTTGACGTCTCCACCCAGACCTCGAGTGCGCCAGTCCGACAGGCCCCGAGTGGTCCGCGGTGGGCGCTGAAGCAGCTGGACCGGGAGCTTCTCCTGGAAGCCTCGATCGTGCAGGCCTGGGTGTCATCACCGGACAGGCCTGCCGACATCAACGACGAGGCGGAGTGGTTCCGGGAGGCCATGTCCAATGTGTGTGACATGGCAATGCCCCGGGTCCATCCTAGACATGCTTCGCGCCGGCTGTACTGGTGGTCGCAAGAGCTGGAGGCTCTGCGCAAGGCGTGTGTTGCTGCGCGACGCCGGTACGCCAGGCATCGCAGGCTCCGTATCCGCCCTCCGGATACGGAAGCCATTGAGGCGGAGCTGTACGAAGGGTACAGAGCGGCGAAGGCCGCCCTCCAAGCGGAGATCCTGCGGGCCAGAGCGCTGGCCCGCGAGGAGATGCTGGAGACTCTCAACAGGGACCCGTGGGGGCGCCCATACAAGATGGTGCGGGAGAAACTCCGCCCATGGGCTCCCCCGCTGACGCAGAGTCTCCGGCCCCAGCTTGTGGGGGACGTGGTGAGCGCTCTGTTCCCCTCTAGAGGGGATCATACTGCTCCGCCCATGGCTCCGCCTACTGCGATGCCCGATGCGGACCACACCGACGACGACGATTCTCCTGAGGTGACTGAGGTAGAAATGAGAGTGGCGGTACGCAAGATGAGTGCGAAGAATACCGCCCCAGGACCCGACGGCATACCCGGAAAAGCCTGGGTCCTGGCCATGGGGGCTCTCGGGCCTCGACTGAGGGGGCTCCTAAGCGCATGCATGGAGAGGGGCCAGTTCCCACTTCGTTGGAAGACGGGGAAACTGGTCCTCATCAAGAAGCCGGGGCGCCCAGCGGACTCTCCGTCCGCTTATCGGCCCATTGTGCTGCTCGACGAGGTGGGCAAGCTCTTTGAAAGAGTCATTGCAGACCGCCTCGTCGGGCAGCTGGTGCGAGTGGGGCCGGATCTGGCGGAGAGCCAGTTCGGTTTCCGCAGGGGGCGCTCTACGGTGGACGCCATCATGCGCGTGCGGGCCCTCACGACGGGGGATGCTGTGGCCCGGGGCGGGGTCGTCTTGGCGGTGTCTCTAGACATCGCCAATGCCTTCAACACCCTGCCCTGGAGTTGCATCAGGGAGGCACTCCGGTATCACCGGATGCCGACCTACCTCTGTCGTGTGGTCGAGGCCTATCTGACGGACAGGGCCGTCATCTACCCCGGTCACCAAGGAGAGTGGAACCGGCAGGAGATGTCGTGCGGTGTCCCACAGGGTTCGGTCCTGGGGCCGCATCTGTGGGACATCGGATACGACTGGGTGCTGCGCGCCGACCTCCCTAGCGGCGTCAGCGTCGTTTGTTACGCTGACGACACGCTTGTCCTGGCGCAGGGGGGGTCGTACCAGGCGGCGGCCGATTTAGCGACACGCGGGGTTGCGACAATCGTTGACAGGATCCGGCAGCTGGGACTCGAGGTGGCCCTGCACAAGTCTGAGGCCATGGGTTTTCATGGTCCTCGGAATGCGCCACCGTCGGGTTCCCAGGTAATGGCGGGAGGGGTTCACATCGGTGTCGAGTCGACGATGAAGTATCTGGGACTCGTCCTCGACAGCCGGTGGAATTTCGTGGAACACTTCCGACGTTTGGCTCCCAGACTGGACCGGGCCGGGGCTGCATTGAAGCGGCTCCTGCCCAATCTAGGGGATCCAAACGCCTCCTGCCGGAGGCTCTATGCGGGGATCGTGCGGTCCATGGCCCTTTACGGGGCGCCGGTGTGGGCGCGTTCATTAAGGCTGCGGCCAGCCCGCCGGTTGAACGCGTCCCAGAGGGTCATGGCCATCCGGCTGGCCCGAGGATACCGCACGGTCTCCTGCGAGGCGGCGAGCCTCCTTGCCGGATTACCGCCATGGGATCTGGAGGCAAAGGTCCTCGCGCACGTCTGGGAGTGGCGCGAGGAGGCGAAACGCCGGGGCTTAACCCCGATGCCGCAAGAAATTGCGGCACAGCGGACAGAGCTCCGGCGGGATCTCATGGCGTCATGGAGGGTGCGATTGTCGCAACCCCGCGCTGGGCACGCCACAATCGCGGCGATAAGACCCGTCTTTGAGGAGTGGCTGGAGAGACGCCACGGCGTTCTCACCTTCCGCCTGACGCAGGTCCTCACCGGACACGGCTGCTTCGGGAGGTTCCTGTTCAGGATAAGGCGGGAGGAAACACCCGGGTGTCACCATTGTGTGGATCGGCCTGAGGACACGGTGGAGCATACGGTGGAGGTCTGCCCGGCTTGGGCGGAGCAACGCCGTGTTCTCGTAGAGGCGATCGGCGGCGGTGATCTCTCGCGTCCGGCCCTGGTTCAGGCCATGGTACGGAGCGAGAGGAAATGGCAGGCCGTCACCTCCTTCTGCGAAGCGGTAATGCTCGCGAAGGAGGAGGCGGAACGCGTGAGGGAGAGGCAAATTTCGCGCCCTCACGCCCCTAACCGCCGCAGGAGGAGACGCCCGGGGCGGGAATCGCGAGCCGATTTCCGGCCACCGTAGGCGCGGGCTTGCGGACGGTGAGCAATGGGTAGCTCGCCGTTCGATAAGGACCAAGCCCGGGTCGACGGCGCGTTGTGTTCCACGCGCGCCTCAAAGAGATGTCAGCAGAATTGACGGGGTCCACTAGGGCCAATGCCTGCCGGGGGTTCGAAGAAAACCGATCGGGAAATCGGGCCCCCGGCAACAGGGCAACCGAAGGAACACGGGTGGGTTTTAGTCAGTAAGAGTCTGACACGCCCTCCCGCTCCGCCCAGAGCGGGAGAAGTTATTTGATAATTTCCCACCCAAAAAAAAAAAAAAAAAAAAAGGGGAATGCTAGCGACACTACATGTTGTGAGCTTATTTCCCAGTCCCGTTTGTTAACGTTTAGATACCAGCAGCTTTGTATACAGCCACAAAATAGAACGGTTAAGAAGACCAGCTCGATTCAACTAGCGTAAACTCACGCAGACATAGTCACGCTTCACGTACAGCGAGTGCACGCGTACTCGCGACCGGCATTTGTTTGAGATCACCGTACGTACTGTATGTATTTCTATTTTTTCTTAATGTCCCTCGGGAATCATCGCATTTCCGAATACAAACGAATGCTAATTTCCATGTCCATCAATTATTAGATTTATTTTGTACAATAATTTGAATTCAGAACTAAGTACTTTATTGTTGTTTTGTTTCAATTTTCGTGTGAAATATATAGAGCTGTAAAACTATTTTCCTATCTGTCGTGCCTGCAACTTTAGCAGCTTTCCTCCCATTTTTTAAATAAATTACATCGAGTTAAAAGAGTATTAACAACTCTATATACGTCCAAGTCGATTGAGAGCGTCCGGTCTGCACCAAGTGCAAAGGGCAACTGATAGAAATCCGACGACTGACGAAACACGAGGTTTGCCGAGGAATATTAAGACTATAGTTGTACTGAACATGTCTATATGTGCGTGCGCCTGTTTCCGCTAGTTGTATGGAGCCGGCCTTCTGATCTATCTATTTTGTGCTGCTGCGCTGGGAAATCGTTACATAAGCAGCTATAATCGATGCGGGAAATAATTCGATTGCTGCAGAATCGATTATTGAATTAGGGTTATTGTACTCAATGGGTTTATTGTGAGACTGTTATTGATAGGGTTTTTAGGTAATAGGAATTGAATATTCCTCCCATGGGGGTTGGTAGTAAGCAATTGTGGAAACAGATGTATCATATAGATAGCATAATCGACTTTATAATATGGCATGTATTTAATCATTTTTGCTATCCTAAAAATATGATTGAATACTTTTTGCCTCATTTTGTGATCCTTAAACAATTCCTATATTGCGGTTCTAAAAATACTTAATAGCCATTTGAGACCAACTTGGGTGTAACGCTCGCCGGCCGCTGCCACGGCACCGCTCACTTCGCTCGCTCGGCTCGCGCGTGATACGTCACAGTTCTGACCTAACCTTACCCATTTGGATAATATTGTGCTGATTTGTGTTGTTGTTATTGTACCACTGCAGTGCAAAGTTCTGTTCTCATGCATAGAAAGTTTGAACATTGATGACCATGTTTACTCATTGATCACACATCCAACGAAAAAGTATACAATACTATAATACTTAGGCAATGTGTGCCTTTATCATTTGTAACGTGACAATTATTATAATATTATGGCAGGTCCTTAAAATGTATGGAATACGTGCACGTTATAAAGTTATTTATTTATTTATTAGTAGGCTCTTCAACAATGAGTACTCTTTTACTTTACAATTTGTACATTGCAAACTTAAGTCTAAGCTCCTCATTGTTTATATAAAAGCACAGCATGCACTATGCGCAGATAATAACACAGTTAATTAATAATTAAAACTAGTAATATTATACATACTTTATATATTTTTAAACGTGCGAGCTTTACATGTGTAACATCTGACATCTCACCTTGGTAATAAGCAACATTAAAGGGGCGGGGCCTCGTCAAGGTCGTTTCTGACGGCCAACTCTAGCACCGCGCGCGCTCTTTGATCATGGTCAAATAAAACAGAACGCGCTTCCTCGGCTTTCTGTTACACACTTCCGTCGCTTTTCACGAAATCACTCCCACAGATTTAATTATTGAATTTATTATCAACTGCGTTTTCCAAATTTTATTTACACACGTATTTACATTATTTAAAAACCATCAGACTTAATATAATAATATGTACAAATATATAAAAAGGGGGGATCAAAAAATTCGTCCGCATCGCTGTCAATAGGAAAAGTGCCCAAAAGGCTGGCAGCATTGCCACGTTATATGGCAATGCTGATTCGTTGACCAAAGAATAGGCCAGCCCTCTGGTCACGTGAAGAGTCGACCAGCCGCTTGGCGATGTCTTGAAAAACTAGGTGGGCAATCGGACCCCATGGCCCTAGTGTTTAAACCCCAAACGGCTCAAACATATAAGTCCCAATAAGATTGGAGTATTTGCGCCATTTGAGGTTTCCCGCACTTGCAGCAGAAGCCTCAGCAAAGCCCGCTGTGCTAGGAAGATTTGAGATTTTGATTGCAGGAAACCGAGAGGAAAGATGTTTGTGTAACATTTTTCCTCTCGGTTTCCTGCAATCTTAAATTATAAATTATACAATTTCAATTTTAAATTATACGTTCAGCACTACAAAAATCACCCTTACTCCTACGACCAAAAGGCGTTGTCAATGTCAAATTGTTCCCACAAATGTGCGGCTGACGGTACTATTTACAGAAACTCGGTCCTAGTGAAAATGTTATAATGAGGTCATAGCAGAGGTTAAATCTATCAGCATATTTATTATGAAAGATGAATCTTCTCGTGTGTTTATAAGCAATTACATTGAGAAACATGTTAAGAGTTCCCAGAAAAGTTCCCAGAAAATAAACAAGGAAAACGCAAGAATGAAAATAAATGATCACAACTCTTGGAAAATTGAGGAAAACTCACTGTAATAATGTTGCTAATTGATTCAGCTTCTTTTTTTTCGTGTGGTTAGTGCCTAACCTGGTGTCAGAGTTTTAAAGCCGCCCATGGGCCTCTGTCGTGGTTTCACATGCCGTCGAGAAATATCTTTCAGGCATGCCGGTTTTCTTTTCCGGCCACCGTAGGCGCGGGCGTGCGGACGGTGAGCAATGGGTAGCTGGCCGTCCGATAAGGACCAGACCCAGGTCAACGGCGCGTTGTGTTCCACGCGCGCCTCAAAGAGATGTTAGCGTAAGTGACGGGGTCCGCTAGGGCCGATGCCTGCCGGAGTTGCGAAGAAAACCAAAAGAGAGATCGTGGCCCCCGGCAATAGGGCAAACGAAGGAACACGGGTGGGTTTTAGTTAGTAAGAGTCTGACATGCCCTCCCGCTCCACCCAGAGCGGTAGTAGTTATTTGATAATTTCCCACCCAAAAAAAAAGGCATGCCGGTTTCCTCACGATGTTTTCCTTCACCGTTTTTGAAGCAAGTGATAATTATACAATACGCCCATGAACCCGAAAAGTAAGAGGTGCGTGCCTTGGGTTCGAGACCTATTGAGTCAGCTTAAAACTTTATTGACACTAAAAATAAGTAAGAAATAACACAATGTAACTTTGAAAGAACAATGCATAGGAAAAAGCTGTCATTACCATATTTTATTGGCAAACAAAGAATAAAGAAAGTATGACAACAATAATCCTGAAAGCTTAAGAAAAATAGTGTGGTTACAGTGTTGACAAGTTTACGATGGACACGGAGGTAGAGGTGGGACTGGATGTGATATTTTCCTTTAACACATCGGAGATCGTATTTTGAAGTGTGATTGCCACCATTGTTCGATTTTTCTTCTCATCAAGTTTGAAGTTTGAGTTATTTCTCGACGGCATGTGAAGTCAAGTCAGAGGCCCATGGACGGCATAAAAAGTCTGACACCAGGTTAGTTCACGAAAAAGAAAGAAGATCAAGTTTGAAAACATTAATATTACTTTTTGGCGTTTAAAAGTGTTTTTAAAACAATTTCACAGAAACATTTATAATTATTCCGTGGCAAGAAAAGGGATAGTTACTATTCGCACTGTATTCCTCTACCGTCAATTTGTCTAAACAATTTTATGAGGCAAAAGGTCAGCAAGTCTGGTTAGCGAGGCTGACTGCTCATAGAACTGTTAAAGTATCTTCCCTCGTAGGCCTTTTTACAACACACTATACACATAGCAAAAGTAAGAGTTGAGCTCATTAAGTTCTGGGTTGAGCTCCACAATTACTGACAAATGCTTGCACTGACTGAACAGGTCCACTCAAATCTGTGCGATTCTTTCCTCAAAAGACCATTTCAGACACTAACCTACATGGTCCTCATATGGCCTGACCAAGATTATGTCTGGACTTTATAAGAGACTGCGACCTCTGAGTTTGTTTCGGCATTTCTTCTCAGAATAGTCAGATAGGAAACGTCGAACTAATCTAGGTTATTTTTTTTTATTTTCATATGACGTGTAAAAGTGATTGCGATATCCTATTTATAGAATACTAGCAGACGTCACGCGGTTTCACCCGCGTAGTTCTCATTCCCGCAGGAGTACGGAGATAAAATATAGCCTAAGTTACTCGCTGATAATGTAGCTATCCATTGCTGAAAGAATTTTTCAAATCGGTCCAGTACTTTTTAAGTTTATTCGTTAGATACAAAAATACAAATCTTTCCCTCTTTATAATATTAATAATAGAAGTATAGATATAGAAAACAATTTCATTTTATTTCAAGACAAACGGAAATGGGTAACAAAGACACTGCAAAAAAAACACTAACAGGTTTATCCCACTTCTTATTTGAAAATACAGCCTATTATTTCAGTTCCAGGTATTATAAATCCGTTGTCTGTTCGCGGTCTGCGCAGGACATTGTTGTTTATGCTGTTCATTTTAGTTTTTATCGCACAAGGCCACGAAACGTGCTGCCCAGGGCTTGGAACTGGTACTAAAAGAACAGGTTCTGTATCGGTTTCTAACGGTTCTTGTTATTTCTGTACCTGGGTACTGGTTCCAGGCGAGTATCGGTACCAAATTCCGGTACCAGGCGTAAAGCACAAATCTCATATTTGTACAAGGAACCTCGTACGGTTTGCACCTTGAAGTTATTTTTCTAATACCTATTAGCTATCCTTTTTCTTAACTGTATCTGTTTTCTCTCTCTTACTTATTGAAATATTTGTTTGGTACAGGGACAGTACCGATACAGTTTAGTAATACCAATCGTATAGGTACTACATCTGGTACCGTTATCATACCAAGTTCAATGATACCGATTCTCAAAAATATCGGTATTTCAAGCCCTGGTGCTACCTATTACGGTTCATGAGATACAACCAGCTGACAGACAAACGGACGAACAGCGGAGGCTTAGTAATAGGGTTCCGTTTGGCACCGTTTGTGTATGGAACCCTAAAAAACCGAAATTATTTCAATTGGAATCTACTTGCTGTCTAGTTCCAAAAAAAAAAACAAATACAATACTTTTCAATTTGCTACGAAAACCCTTTTTGACAAATACATAAAAAGTATTTTTAGTAAAAACTAGCTGCGCCTCGCGGTTTCACCAGCATAAGTCTCGATTCCGTGGGAATATCGGGATAAAAAGTATCCTATGTCCTTCTCCAGGTGCCAAATTTCATCTAAATCCGTTCAGCCGTTCACTCGTGATGCCGTGACCAAGGGAAATAGGAATTCATTTTTATTTTATGGATTTATCGCTTTTCTAACGGCCCCAAGCTTAAACTAAAAAATGTGACGGCACTTTCTGGACGAACGAGCTTCGTTTTGTTGCAATTGTACGCAACGAACGTTTTAGAACGTTTTTATTGGCAACTGTTGCCGGCAACATGTTTATGGCGCTTCACACTCTGTTGCTAAGGACAAAAATAAAACTGTGATTTGCTGGACAAAGTGTTGTGGTTTTATAGAACTTACTTTGAGTAATGTAAAGTGTACAGCCACCATGTGTATGATGCTAACTTAGAGTGCTTTTATGTAAGTAGTTCATGCCATAACTGTGTACTAGTTAGGTCACTTACTTGTAAACATTTGTAAGGATTCTTGGATTCAACGAATTGTTTGATGGCCTATTATTTCCCCTTATTTTATATATACGTCGTGGCCAGATATTAGAATTGATCATTTCATGAAATGATCGACCATTACAAGAAATGGTTGTGTTTCATGAAATGGCCAGCTAAAATTGACCATATCGTTCAAACGTCAACGTTTAATGATATGTCAGTCGACGTTTGGCCATATCATTAAGTAAGGTATTGATGCAAATATTACTGGCATTCATTAACTTTTAGTAATCTGGGTCAATGGATAAATAAAACATTTAAAATAGCTTTTATTCCAGAAGAAAAATAATAATTAATAAAATTTGAATAGTTAAATACTAACCTGTGAAATACGTTCCAACTTCCAAACTACATGGTTTTTTAAGGTTCCAATCGAATTATCGTCCGCCGCCATGATGCACAACAAAAACAAAGCGACATCAACGCCTCTACCGGTGGATAATGTAACTATTTTACGATATGATCACCAATGTTTGGTCACATCATGAAGTAGTCGTGCGTTTAACTGTTCATATCGTCAAACGTTGAGTATTCAATGATCTGGCCAGACCACATCATTATGTGGCCAGCGGTCGATGTTCTATTTCATGAAATGCAACCATTTCATGAAATGGTCGATCATTTCATGAAATGTGCTATTCTAAGATCTGGCCACAACATATATATGTACTTATTTTATATTTACTCTGTTAACTTATAGCCCAGTCAATAACAATATCAAACATCGCAAACGCACATATACCTAACTACGATTTTTATAACGCGTCCTTAAGGTTGCACTAGTCGACGGCTCGAACTCGCTGGTGGCGTGGCTAACATGCATACTATTTAGTATAATTATTTATTTAGTGAAATAGACGATGATTTATGACGAAAACGAGCACGTAAAATTTCATGAATAGACCATTGAGCGTATAGATATTATGGAAAAACTGCTGAATAGATCTACTTAAAATACAATTATTTGAACTTTTGAATAAATTATCTATTCCTGTACGATTTCTATTCTGCCAATTTCATACTACATAAATTATTTATTTACGCCCAAAGATGAGCTAAAATTAGTGTTGAATTGTGGAAGTTTCGACGCTCATAACTTCCAAACCAATTTTTTTTTTCAAATTGATAAGTTTTTAGCTTTGAACGTACACCGTCAAATAGACGAATAATCACCATACTACGTTTGTATGGAAGAATGACCGACTAGCGTAACCTTAAGGTATATTAAAAAATAAAAAACAAGTGCCAAAATTTTACAGTTTTTCGAGCGCCATGGGAGTAGTACAAGGTTTTCAGGGTTGCAAACTTGGGTATAAACTACTCTCAGGGGACCTAACAACATATAAAAAAATCGTAGTTTTATGCGCGTTTGCGATGTTTGCCTTTTTTGTGTCGATTTTGACTGGGCTGTCATATTATTATATTATGTAAATATTATATTGTTTGACAATAAAGTATAACGATTCTTGGCAATCTAGTTAAAACTAAAAAGCTATATTTGCTAAGCTTTTATCGTTTATTTTTCTTTTAAACTAAATGCGTTGTCGCTAATATTATTGACTGATAAACAGTCCGTCTATTCACTTGAGCAATGAAATATGTAGAGCAAAGCTTGTTTCAGTAAAATCCTGAAAAACAGGACGTACTCTCTTCGAAGAACTGAAAGAATTCCAAAGATTCTCAATTCATTTTCACCACTCTCTCATAACGTCATCGCCATATCCAAAATATTATGTAAATCAAAATCAAACGTCAATAGAAATTAATATCAAACACTGACAAAAAGATTGACTGAATGACAAGCAGATTGATTGCGTTTTAGCCACCGAACCCTTTCATTTCGCGTCACAGCCATGGCTTGGGATCGCGTAGTTACAAAATACGATTTGGGTTGTGCTGGAGTCGGGTAGGATTTTTAAATCGGCAGTTCATTAAGGAAAATATTTTCAAGCTATCTTTTCTCTTATCGGCATTCAACTAGTATAGGTAGGTGTATGACGGCATCTTCATCACCACATGTGAACTATGCATAACAATGACGTCACGCAAAATCCTACATCGTGCAAGCAGAGTTTATCGCGCAACTAGTATAATAATATATACAACGTCCCGACATCAATCTTCGGACAGTAACCCACCAGACACAACATCCGTCTGGTCGAAGGATCCTCCTTTTTCTATAGAGGATGAGTGAACTTTACAAACTGTTTCTCATACCTAGGTGTACCTATGAGAACAGCTCATTTTTTTTTTTTGGGTGGGAAATTATCAAATAACTTCTCCCGCTCTGGGTGGAGCGGGAGGGCGTGTCAGACTCTTACTGACTAAAACCCACCCGTGTTCCTTCGGTTGCCCTGTTTCCGGGGGCCACGATTTCCCTATCGGTTTTCTTCGAACCCCCGGCAGGCACTAGCGGACCCCGTCAATTCTGCTGACATCTCTTTGAGGCGCGCGTGGAACACAACGCGCCGTCGACCCGGGCTTGGTCCTTATCGGACGGCGAGCTACCCATTGCTCACCGTCCGCAAGCCCGCGCCTACGGTGGCCGGAAATCGGTTCGCGATTCCCGCTCCGGGCGTCTCCTCCTGTTGCGGCGGTTAGGGGCGTGAGGGCGCGAA
Source organism: Agrochola lychnidis (assembly GCA_963680765.1). Lineage (NCBI taxonomy): Eukaryota > Metazoa > Arthropoda > Insecta > Lepidoptera > Noctuidae > Agrochola > Agrochola lychnidis. The sequence goes on from OY796864.1 coordinate 6,669,024, forward strand.
ATTTGCCTCTCCCTCACGCGTTCCGCCTCCTCCTTCGCGAGCATTACCGCTTCGCAGAAGGAGGTGACGGCCTGCCATTTCCTCTCGCTCCGTACCATGGCCTGAACCAGGGCCGGACGCGAAAGATCACCGCCGCCGATCGCCTCTACGAGGACACGGCGTTGCTCTGCCCAAGCCGGGCAGACCTCCACCGTATGCTCCACCGTGTCCTCAGGCCGATCCACACAATGGTGACACCCGGGTGTTTCCTCCCGCCTTATCCTGAACAGGAACCTCCCGAAGCAGCCGTGTCCGGTGAGGACCTGCGTCAGGCGGAAGGTGAGGACGCCGTGGCGTCTCTCAAGCCACTCCTCAAAGAGGGTTCTTATCGCCACAATTGTGGCGTGCCCAGAACAGCTCATCTGTCTAGCTCATGATTCAGTTAAAAAAATTACCGGTCAGAAAGGTGGTACCGGGATTGACATAATGATCAGTATGTTCATTTATATAAGTATCGCTTCGCTCAGGCTATTTGCAAGCTATAATTTTCAGCCAGTAACTTTATCGAAGTTTGAAAATTGCATAACCAATTTTATGAAGAGAACTTATAGGAGTATTTATTAAACAATGTTTAGTTTCCGAGTACCTACAAGAGTCTAAAATACGTATGAGAATAGACCCTTTGGATGCAGTTTGTTATCTTGCAATGACTTAGCAATTTTACTCAACAAATCTTAATTATTTCCACATCACTCCAACCAGCATTCGCTCATACGCCTCCAGGAAGCACGTGTCATCAATCACAGTGCGCCTGTAAGCGTCTTGGCCGGGGTAAATCTCTCTTTTTTACCCCCTGGCATCATTCGGGGTAAAACTTCCCCTACATCAGATACCCGCATTATCGGGCCTGTTTGTGTTTTGAGGTTTTTTTTTTATTATTTACCTCCTTTGGTCGGTGTACGGAATAGATTTCGGGGAATATTTGGTATATATTTCCTCAAGGGATATGGTTGGATCATTTATTTTCGAGGTGAGAACTTGCACTTACCTATATCCTGATTCTGAATGAAGGCTTTCTTATAGGAAGCAAACAACGGATTTAGATTTTCTTTTGCAATGGATATTTCCGTCAGATTTCATAGATAAACAATTCTTAGTATAATTTTATCATTGAAGAAGTAGCTATTTTTTTTTTTCATAACAAGTTGTAAAATTACAATTTGAAACTACTTAGTACAAGTTTCTAAACATAAAAACAAAAGGTGTTCAATAAAGATTTTATAAAAACAGAAAATAGATAGGAGCAAGCAAGTAGGTACACTAAATATAATAATGATTTCTAAACCCCTATTCCACATCAACTTTGAAAGTAATCAAAACCTTTTGAAGAGCGCACTTACTGAACATAAACGCAAAAAGAGCGGTGCAATCACAAAGAGAGTCCAAATTATCAACTACCCGAGTACATGGCCCCCTTTCACAGTTTGAATGAAGCCCCCAAATCAGTCAGAGACAGTAATCAGGAGCAGACACTCCCCCAGAAATAGATAATAGAAAAATAAAAGATTTCAACATTTAGCTCTACACGGAATGAAAGGAGAATTAATTTGAGGGAACATCTGCTAGTAAAATAAAAACAAAGATGGTTTCTATAGATTTGCGGAGGGGAATGGACGATTATTGTAATGAATATTAAATGCATTTTTTTAATGAAAAAAGAATTTATTACAAATTCATACTGTAATGAATTCACTTTTCACTAACAATTTTATTTATACAGTCGAACCTGGATAAGCGAGAGTTCAAGGGACCGCAACCTCTTTTTCACTTATGGACGTATCTCGGTAACTCAAGTTTCTAGCTTATAGAGGTGCAGGAGCGGCCTTTCTCACTTATAGAGGTTGAGGCTGGTTAGGAAAGGTAGAGAAGAAAAAAACAATGTTTTAAGAATGAGTCATAAATAGCAAATGTTAAATTACACTCGACTGTCGCTTATAGAGATACAGGCAAGTAGCAGGCTCAATTATAGAGGTCCACAAGTGTAAAACGACTTTCTCTTATAGAGGTTTCTGTTTTTCACCTATAGAGGTATCAGGTGGTTAAAAGACGGGACCTGGCAATTACTCTCATTTATAGAGTTTTCTCGCTTATCCAGTTCTCACTTACCCAGGTTTGACTGTACTGCAAAAATTATTTCCAATTAATCTTTATTTAAACCTTTTTTGCGATCAGCGATACATCTTTTGATGATATCATTATGATGATTGTGAATGATTGTGAAGTTTTACTATTTATTTTAAAGTATGTTTGAAAGGTGAGGATTTTCATAAAAATTCACGACACCATTAGACGCCACTTTAACAAGAGTTCTTCCATTTCGACAATAAATATAACATATATAATGACGTTCATCATTCGTTTAATTCATTTGTTCATCACTAAGTCACAACTAAAGACAATATAGGCATTTTGACACTTTTGACAGGTGCCCGGACCTGACGCCTCAGTGCTGCCACCTGTGATGAACGTCATTTCAAAAAACCCTCAATGACAGCGTTTGACATTCAGACTGCTCGAGATCTCGAGTAGGTTATTGAGTTGTACATACAATGGTACAAGGATCTTTTGCGTGATAAAAATCAGAACTAACGCCGTCATCATAAATTTCATTAATATCTAGGTATTTCTTTGAGAATTTCACAAATGTTTACCAACAATGCCCCGTCAGTGGTGCTGATTCCCTTGTTCACAAACTAAACTAAATTTAAGTTCAGTGCATCTTTTTCTTTCTATTTCATTAAGAAAAGGACAGAAGATAAATTTTAGTTTAGTCCTGTCAAATTAATCAGCGCCTGTCACTACTCCATACAAGTTTAGACGTGATTAAAAACTTGCCTACTAAAATTACGTCAATTTACGTCAAGCGCTGATTAATTTGACAGGACTAAACTAAAATTTATCTTCTGTCCTTTTCTTAATGAAATAGAAAGAAAAAGATGCACTGAACTTAAATTTAGTTTAGTTTGTGAACAAACGAATCGGCACCAATGTCATTCAAACGGCGAAAGATCTTTGTCGCACTAATCTTAAAAATGCAAGAGCAATGGACTTCAAATGTCGAGTAGTTAAATCAATGGTTATAGTCTGCAGAACATCGTTATCCTCACGAGATCTGCTCCAGACCTAATCATAAAACCAAATGCTTTGTCTCAAGTGCCTTAAAAACAATTCGAAAACTTCAACTTGATATGTTTCAGTAACTACCCGAACACAAGACAATAATCTACATGTAGTTGGTATTTATCGTAAAAAGTAAGGCTGGGCAAACAATCTTACTGTTACACCCAAAAAACGGACTTAAAGTTATGCAACCCCATTTCACTATGCTACTATGACTGCACTATGATTTCTGTTCACTTAAACGAGAATAAAAAATGACGAAATGTTTTGTTTTTTTGAAGACTGATAATTTAAATTTTTAATGATGAGTTTTAATGATAATTTTTAATGATAATTTTTAATGATAATTTTTGAATATTTTTAATGTTTTTACTGTTTTACTTCTTATTTATTCTTTTTTGTATATGGGTATTTTGCCTGAATTAAAACACCATTTATTTTATTTATTTTATTATGCGCGTTCCATAAACAGATTCAGATCGGATTGAGATTAACCAGAAAAATTTAGTAAACACCAAAAGTTAGTTGACATTTTTCCACTTCAGCTGTGATGCCACATTATGATTTAAAAAATAAAGTAAAATTCATTTATTTCAGGTCCTAGACCCATATTAAAAACAATATACAAAATTTTTCAATATAATAGTGTCACAGAAAAATGTCAGATCAAATCAATTAATGTCAAAAGCACACAACAAAATAAAAATTAAATTAAATAGAACAATAAATTAAATTATGTCAGAAATTATGTAAGTGAAGTTATGTTAGAAGTAAAAATTTTAATTATAATATTCATAACACTGACAAGTTAAGCACCAGCAATATGCCTGCTACAACAGTGCGCAACGTAGGGGCAATCCAGTCGTTGAGCAATCATCGCCAGAACAGTGTTGGAGCTAGCCCGCACCCTGCGCACCAAGGACGCGCACCGCTTGCGCGTGGTGGCGTGAAAATAGTCGGTGCGCGCTTCCGCAAACATGTCCGAGGCGCTGCAGAAACGGGCAGCCCCAACACTGCCCTGAACGCGTTGTTATATTGGACACGAAGGGCACTAAAATTATTTAAAATTCTAGTGTTTCTATTCATGGTCTCTTCAATGAAATCTCAAAACGGCTGGTTGACACTTCCCATGACCCAAAGACTGGCTTTTACCTTGGCCAGAGGTTAAGCATTGCCATACAACGTGGCAATGCGGCCAGTCTCTTGGGTACGTTACCAGTCGACAGCGATGCGGATGAATTTTTTGACGCCTTATTTTAGTTTGTGAATAGTTTTAGTTAAGTTAGTATATAATTTTGTTATTTTTATTTATTAATTAGGTATAAATACAATAGACGTAGATATATTAAGTAACTTATTCCGTTAAACTATTCCTAAAGAGTTTTAAAAAAACCATGTCAGAAATCGACACGTGTTTCACCTCTCAACGAGGCATCCTCAGGATGACGATTGACTTGTTGCGAATCCTATTGTATTTTATAATGGATTTCCGCAAGGTCAGGCCTGAATGAATTAACTAGGTATAATTAGTTATTTACGCACTTATTATTTTAATTCCCCATAAATAATAAAACATTTTGATTGTGAACACAAAAAAAGAAGTTACGATTACCTTTCGAAAAGATTTATAACATAACATACCATCACGCCAGTAATCCCCGAAGGGTTGGACAGAGGTATACTTATAGTACACCCACGCCAGTTATGTTTTTTAAGTCCCATATAATAGGGGGCGAACCTATTGCCATCAATAGATTCCTGATATAATTTTACAATATTGGTATAACAATGAACGTGGTCGCAATGGTCACAATGGGCCTTATCAGAAGCCTAAAAGTCACCCAAAGATTTTCCTACGTGATCGAATCAGAAATGAAAAGATCCGCAGGAGAACTAAGGTAACCGACATAGCCCGAGGAATTGCCAAACAAAAAGTGGCAATGAGCAGGGCATATTGCTCGCAGAACAGATGGCCGATGGGGCCGAAAGGTTCTGGAGTGGCGACCGCGTACTGGAAGACGGAGCGTTGGAAAGCCTCCCACAAGATGGACCGATGACCTGGTGAAGGCCGCAGGAATCCGCTGGATGCGGGAAGCACAGAATCGGTCGAAGTATCAGTGCTTGGAGGAGGCATTTGTCCAGCAGTGGACGTCATTCAGCTGAAATGATGATGTTGAAAAATCATGAAAAGGCAGTCTCGACGCTAAGCTTTTAAGACTACACTTTGATATTGACGAAGACACGAGACGGTGTTACTTTTAATATAATAAGAAAACAGTAATTGGACATGGATCAACAAGACGGGAACCACAATCACGAAATTCCTAATCATATTCTAAACCAAGTAAACATTGCGTAACGCAATCAAAGAAAATTCCCAGAAACAGCGAGTTCTAATAAAGACAGTGTTAATTAAATAATTTCATATGTATCTAATGAACTTTATTTATCCGAAGGCCTAGTCTGATGTTTATTATGGAAATCTTACGACCCTGTACCACGGTATTGTGGCTATTAATATTCTAATAGACTTTTGTAATTCTTAGAAAAACAGAGAAAATAAAGATATTCCTTGAAATTCATGTGGCGTTTTCTAAATAGGGGATGTCAGTCAGTTTTGAATTATTCGAACTATAAGTAAGCAAAAATAAATGAAATACTCAGAAGTTACCTACCACAAAATCTGTTATATTAATGAAAATGTCAACCCCAGAAACCGTGTAATAAGGTTTCTCCGCAAAATAGATGGACATACATATTTACAACATTGGGTACCGAATACCGACTCCTTTCCGAAAATATCTTAACAAGACATCCAATAAAACTGACTATCCCGATATTGCGTATCGTTCCACACCTTGGTAGTGAGGCCTGAACCTAATTATGGTGACGCTCATTTTCGCGCGAAAATGTGACAGTTCGTTAGATGCCGGCCGCATCTTGGCGGGAAATGGAATTGTTAGGTTATGAGAGAAATAAGTTTATACTCGCAGACGTTTTAGCTGATCCTTGTTATTTCTTGTTTTCGTAAATGGGAAGCGTAATGTAGAAATTTAGTAATGTGTGCCCTGTTTCTGGAGCAGAATATTAAGTTATTTCGGCTGTTACAATGAATCAAACTGTCTTGTTAATGTATTTATTACTTTGCTTTTGCTTGCTGTTGTATAAAGTATTACAACCATTCTACGCCGACTATACGCTATATTTTTTTTTCTGTATATACAAGTGTGAATAACAACAAAAACAGAGTCATTAAAAATAATAATCACTTACTGCACAAAATGGCGGACGTGTCGGAAAATGTTAAATACAAAAATCAAATTAACGACAGAAGCAGACAGGTAGCAACTGCGATATTTTTAAATTAAAACAAGATTAAAACAGGAAAAAGAAGTAGGTATTTGGCTGTGAAATAAGTAATCTCGGAACAGACAAAGACACTTGATGAAAAACTTGAACGAGATGAAAAAGAAACATTGGAAATTAATTTTGTCGGCTTTGAAGTTTGTCATAATAATGAGAGATTTTGTCAAAATATATTATTCTGCAAATGTAGCTGGGGGTTCTGAGTTCTGAAATGTTAGATTACTTGCCGGATTTATCTTAATTTTAAAGACGAGTTTTTTTTTCAGGTTTTAACTGAATTTGTGTAATATTGACGTTAACGCAGAGCTTTCTGAGGTTGAAGCATTGGTTGAAATTATTTATGTTACAAGAGAAATTAAAAGCACGGTCAACAGGTTTAGATATGTAAATAGCCTTTACCGTCTGAAAGACTATGAAAAGCCCATCTAGGGGCCTAAACCGGCCGCTTTGGCAGAATCATAATATGATAATATTATGAATCACACAAACTGACAATTCATAATATTTTCTGCGTTCAATTCATATTACGCAATTCATTTGTTTGACAGTTTTGTATTATGATGAAATAACATTTAAAGTAGAAATAAAAAATTAAAATCTCATTTAATTAATAAAAACTGTAAAGAAAAATTATCTGATAAAATTACGGTCTTCATTTTTTTTTGCGGCAAGATTTACACCAAATGATTCTGATATGAATTGAATCGGATATGATTCAGCTAATAAGTGTCACCATAGAGGAATTGCTAATGATCTGATGGGAATTCAGAAAATGAATTGCTTTTAGAAGAATTGCTTAATGTGGCCGTTTTAGGCCCCCTGAGCATCAGCAAAAGTGCCATACAAACACCCAAAAACACAAGTTACACTTTCCAAAATCGTGAACAAACAAATAAATATTTTCAAAATAAATACACATCTTACCTGAAACCTGAAGGAAATTACGTGGAAAATAATGACGTTGACAATAATTTGACGCCTCCGAGATGCGTTGAGGGACCCTTTTCACACCTTTTTATAAAAACCCCGTGTCAGTTGAACACGAATTGGCTTATCCGAACCGTAAATATAACCGGGCGATACATGTTGGAACACAATACAATTTCTGCTTGAATATCTTTCGGAAGGTTTTCGGAATGTTTTATAAATGATATGTGGTGTTTGCTTCTCACAATACTGCCATAAATTCAAGGTCGCATAATGAGCTATGGAACGAGCTATGCTTGAAATATCGCTGAGGTATAGAATCCGGAATGAGGTATTCCAGCAGAGAACCAAAGTTGTCGACATAGCTCACAGAATAAGCAAGTTGAAGTGACAATGGGCCGGCCATATTAGCCGGAGAATCAATGACCATTGGGGAAGATGTGTTCTTAAGTTGAGACCGCGAATCGGCGAATGTAAGGTAGGACGCCCTCAGGCTAGGTGGAGCGACGATCTTCACAAGGTGGCTGGATGAGAGCAGCTGAGAATCGAGCTGAATGGCGTGCAATAGGAGAGGCCTATGTCCAGCAGTGGACTGCTGTAGGCAGATGATGATTATTTGCTTCTTTGGCAACAATAAAATAAAATCACTGGATACTACTTCACAAAACTGCTTCCAAAACATACAAACGATGGTTAGAAATAGCCGTGTAAATATTCTATACAGTGCAAGGAAAGAAAAGCGTGAGTATTATGTATGTATATTATGCCATTTTATTGTATTTCGTTTTTACTTATTATTTTAAAATTGATAATTTTTTCCATATGGATCCTGTGGTCTGAAATAAAAAAAATTTAAACAACAAACAATTGTCCAAAAAATGAAACAGAGATAAATAATTACACAAAAGATAAACAGTATCAGAATAGAAAAACAAATTAAATATTTACAAACAGCTGTTTTACAATTACAAAACTAACCAGAGTTAAATCTAATAAATCTCTACGAAACATTTATTTAGACATTGTAAATATTATTTGAAACGTTACAAATGTGAAATATTATTTTATTCACGTTCACAACTGTCGCATAAGTTTGAAACACACCTGTGGAGGCATGAATAGATTCGCGAAAGATTTGAAAGTTACATTAAAATTCAATTCTTTGTAATTTCTTTAAAAAGAAAATGTAGGTACCTTTTGTAAAATATGGGAGCCTTAAATTAATTTTAGCCGGGCTTTTAGAATAACATTATGATTTATATTCTGGAAAAGAACCGGAGTTACCGACATAGCTTGCAGAGTAAGCAAGCTGAAGTGGCAGTGGGCTGGCTATATTTGTCTGGCTATATTTGTCGAAGGTCCGATGGCCGGTGGAACAGACGAGGCCTTCGTCCAGCAGTGGCAATACTGTTAGTTACTATAATTATTTCCCTGGACGCCTTTACATACATACATAATCAACCTATAATTTTCCCACTGCTGGGACAGGCCTCCTCTCTGTGAGAGGGCCATAATCCAACACTCGGCCCCAGTGTGAGTTGGTGGATGTCATATGTCTTCGAATTTTTGGTTCTAAGACATGCAAGTTTCCTCACGATGAAAATAGCATTGGTGATGAAAAAAATTACACAAAGTGAAGTGCCTGACATACGACACGTAAGTCAAGGCCGTTACCACTGAGCCACCACTACACTGCACTGCCGCTGAGGCTTGTAGTGTTTAGAAACTAACTTTTGCCCGCAGTTTCGCCCGCGTGGATGTCGGATATCGTCCCACGGGAACGTAGTATCGGGATAAAAGTATCCCATGTCCTAACCCAAATCATGGCCTATCTATTTCATCCAAATCTGTACCCTAATTGCGTAACTTATTTTTGTTAACAATTATGCCTAATTTATTTAATTTTGACAGTTCAACAACATTCATTGCGTTATTTACGTTGTTGAGCAGATTTTTTTTCCAACTTATGAAGCAATGGATAAGCAATCTGTTTCAAATCGAAACAAATTGTGATTGTGTTGTATTACCCAATTAGGGTACCGTTCAGTCGTTAAGGAGTGAAAAGGCATCACATAGACAGATAATAAATTATAATAACTTTTGATCCAGTGGACCGATTTTAATGAAATAAAGACTAAATGTTATCTCAAGATACGGACTGAGATTATATTTCCCATCCCTTAAATCTCTTTTAATAAAGTATAAAAAATGTAATTCCTTATTTCTTACCAAAAGCATACATCTTTATTTACACTTTGCCTAACTTAAGAAATACTGTGTTTCCCATACAAACTTTCTTCCCCTGTATCACCTGCTATAGGATTATTTTTTAAACAAAACTAGCCTTCCTATGTCCTTCCTCAGGATACCATCTATGTCCTTGTCAAATTTTGTCAAAATCCATTCAGACGTTTAGGCTTGAAAAAGTAACATACAGACAGTTACTTTCGAATATAAATTATTAATTAATATAAATAAATATAATAATATAATTTAATATAAATATATAATAATATAATTTAATATAAATATATAATAATATAATTTAATATAAATATATAATAATATCATTTAATATAAATATATAATAATATAATTTAATATAAATATATAATAATATAATTTAATATAAATATATAATAATACATATTACCATTCTACGAGCAATGTGCCCTGCCCATTGCCACTTAAGTTTCACCGATAACCTTGTGAAGGCCGCAGGAACCCGATGGATGCAGAAAGCACAGAATTGGTCGAAGTGGCGGTGCTTGGGGGAGGCCTATGTCCAGCAGTGGACGTCTTTCGGCTGAAATGATGATGATGACATATAACCATACAACAATTAATATAGTATGGGTTCTCAGTAATCTACTCTAGTCTACCTACTCTTATCTGACAATTTTTATCAAATGCTGCTTGTTTTTGTTCCTGTTGAGCTCTTTAAGTTACTTCGAGAAAAAGAAGAATAGCTGAATACGTTGTTTACTGACGGGTGATGAATTCGTTTATAACTTGAATAGGCTGACTTAGCAGAATATTTCAAACTCATTTCGTTTCATTATTGTGAAAAACTACCAAAGACATTTCAATAATTCTTCTAAGATTCTTCCCATCCAGAAAAATGCTTAACAAATGTACGAGAATGTCTCTAAATAATTCATGACCCAGAACGAACAGCAACGTTTAATAATAAGCTTCCATTACTTACCAAAATATAAATAGATACCTACAAGTACAGTCGACAAAACCGTTTGGTATGCAAGCGAAAAATAAACATTCTCGCTCAATGTAATTGTGTACGTGATGTACTTTTTCAACATCTAGAGTAGGTACCGGTACACTCGTGCAATCTGACAAGAGATGTAGCACACGCAAAAGGGTGCAAGCTAGAGTTGCCAACTTTTTGTACAAGAAATAAAGTATTTATGGTCAAAGTGGAAAAATAAACAGTATTTCGAAAAAACATCTCGGAAAAAAAACACTTTCTTTACAAAAACCGACTTCAGAAAAAAAAACTATGAAAAATTGGTAACTTTAATTTCGGAAGTCGGTGTTTTTGGTTTTGTATTTTCGTTTTTTGCCACCGACTTCCTTTTTATTTAGGTATAGATTTGGATATCAGTGAAAACAGTATAGGTATTCATATGCTTTATTTTTGTTGTACAATAAACAGAATTTTTGAATGAAAAACAGTATAATACTATTTTTAACAGCATGGCTGGCAACCCTAGTGCAAGCAGACCTTAGTCGGTGGACGACTTTTTGACGTAGGTGTTTTGAGTTTTACCCTGTGGCCATGAGCTACTCGCTCAAGTGACACACGTGTAGCAATGAAAAAAATTGCCCATGTCACGAGTCACCGCGACGCGACTTGCGGAGCGACGACGAAGGACGGAGTCAGGTGACGCGCAATTCGCATCGCTCGAAGCCGGCTCAGTTATGATGTATGACGCGACTCATTTAGAATCAATAAAAAAAAGTTTTATTTAATGACGCGACCACTTTGACAAGAGGTCTTCCATTTCGACAATGAATACAAAATATATGATGACGTTCATCATTCGTTTCGTACAACATTCAGTCACGAATAAAGAAAATATAGGTGCTTTGACATTTTTGACAGGTGCCCGGATCGGACGACGCAGTGCTGCCACCTAGTGAATAAAATCCTCAATGTAGTAAGCTGCCTGCTTCCTTGTCTCTTTTGTCGACTGTACTTAAACGTTCGTAGGAATGCGTAGACAGTTTCTGTGTATAGTAAATATTAATATTACGTTTATATACAGGCTGAATCATGCCCGTAATATTATATGGAGACGTTATTTGCTTTTTTTGCTTAATTCATCATAACGAGGTAGGGTTGGCGCTTATGTTTGAGATATTTTTCTATTTTTAACATAACGCCTACATTCCCTGTAGGGTTAGGCAATATGCTCGCCCCCTATTATTTGGGACTTAAATATAACTTACTACTTTTATAGTAACACCCACGTTGTTATGTGAAGCGAGCCTATTACACTCAACCGTGTCAATTTGTTTTAAATATTAGTTAAAGCAGTCATACAAATGCTATTTACTAAAATATTTTTTATTTTTATAATACGATACCCCTTGGTAAGACTGGTTGTCAGTCTTTCGGGCTTCTGAAGACCCGTAACGACTGTCAAAGAGCCACGAATGACCACCGGGACCAACGGCTTAACGTGCTTTCCAAGACACGGAAGAATCTCGGTATGTAAATATGGTCACCCATGCACGGACCAACCCCGACAAACGTAGCTTAACCTGATGGATTAAGTGCTGTGCGGCTGTTATTACTCAGCCACTAGCTCTTCATATACTCATACATTAGTGTAAAATTCAGCTCACTTTCGACCGTGAAATGAAATAGGCCTCGCAAAACTGATATCAACAACGGCCGCGTTTGGTTTAGCGCCGCCATTGTATAAAACCAGTCAATGTGTCAACCCTTTTTATTTGGGTCGGAAATGATCATATTTTATAACTTCTCCTGCTCTGGGTGGAGCGGGAGGGCGCGTCAGACTCTTACTGACTACAACCCACCCGTGCTCCTTCAGTTGCCATATTGGCAGGGGCCACGGTATCTCTTTCGGACTTTCCCGCGACCCCGGCTGCCGTCGGTCCTAGTGGACCCCGTCAGTTCTGCTGACATCAATTTGAGGAGCGCGTGGAACACAACCGCCGTTGACCCGGGCCTGGTCCTTATTGGACGGCGAGCTGCCCATTGCTCACCGTCCGCAAGCCCGAATGTGTCAACCCTGAAAGTGGAGCAGTCAATCAATTGAGCGAATCACATCGTCGGCCATTCTGTCGAGTCGCTAACTACAACAAACACAACACAGTTGCGACGTTTTTTTGAGATTTCCGCGGAATTCTGGATTTGTATGTATAGCTAGTACCTCTCTATTATTTTTAGTTAGTATTACATAACACCACGTTTGACCTCCCAGAAGGGTTAGACAGAGGTGTACACCCACATTTCGCCAGTTATGTTCAAGTCCCATGTAATAGGAGGCGAGCCTATTGCCATCAACCGGACACAAATCCAGACTCCGAGCTGCTACTGAGAAATTCCTAAAGAAAAAAAAACAATGGCACTACGAGAGTGCCGACAGAAGTGAAAACTTGAACAAGATCGCCTTGGTGGAAGAAAGATACTTGTATAGAACATTGGTCCGTAACCTTATCTAAATTAAGAGCACAATCGCGTTTACAAAAAAAAACTTCCAAAACCTTGAAAGTAAAAATCCTTGCATAGAACATTGATCCGTAACGTAATATAAATAAAGACCACAATCTCGTTAACAAAAATGAGGTGTCGGTAACTATGTCGCGAGTTCAATTGTTTTTTCCCATCTCAAAAATGCCCAACGCGTCTAAAGAAGTTTTCACTTCAAAAAACCAATAACACTTCCCGACCTAGGAAAAGGTCAGTATTATTTCTTCCTTATTGTATTTTTAATCAAATGTTAACAATGGCAAAATAATGTTCGTTTAGGTATAAACCAGCATTTTGAATAGAGGTCGAGACTGTTTGTTAAATCTGTTCCTAATGACATTCTACGAATTCGTAGCGCATCGGTTACGTACGTGCTACAAAAGCGTAGCGGTCGTAGCACGTAGCAATCTCGTAGACCTTATATTTATATATATATATTATTATATACTTTATTGTACACCACAAAAATACATAACAAAAAATAAATCAAACACTACAAAATATACAATGGGCGGCCTTATCGGTTTCTCGCGATCTCTTCCAGACAACCTTGGAATGGACAGTGATTTGCTTGGACATAAATTGGGTTGATACACATAATAAGTATACAATATACTAGAATAGATACACAGAAATATATACGTCGGAGACGAGTATGTGACTCTTTCGTTATTATCAGCGATTTTTTAACTACTGTGGGCGTACTGTGGGTAGTGTTGGTTAGTGCGCAATAGAAAAATCGTTTGCAGTTCACATCACATTATAATTTCTATCAAATTAATCACACTATCTAAATTATACACACATTGGGTGTGACGGCGTTTATTAAAATCATAAATTAAAACAATGATCACAAATTACTATTAACACAATAACAGCACCACGAATTGAGAACAGTTCCGCGACGTCTTAACTCCGATGCGATCTGAGGCTGAATCTCTCCTCGCCGTGACCTTAAATCATCTCGACTCTGTAGAAGCGCGCTTTTGGTGTGGGTAGCTCACTTGATGTCACCAGTGGTGCGCTTGCGATTCGTTTCGTGTCTGTACTAATGACAGAATCAGACATATATATCCTAAATAATAGATTCATAAATACATACATACTTACTAAATAAATAAGCAACAAAAAAAAAATAAAGACTTATAGATAATTACAGTTACGAGAACAAAATCACAAAGACAAATAATGTTCTTTTACGAGTCTTTTAAATACAGGTAACGATTGCGCGCGTTTTATTTGAACTGGCAATACATTCCACAAACGAGCGGCCTGGACAGTAAAGGACTTGTCGAGGAAAGTTGTGGAATGCATAGGCATTTTAAGCTTTAAGTTATCTTATGACCTTAAAAGTTTCGTGTGGGAGTCACAAAGAAACTGGAAACGTTTCTTGAGATAGAGAGGGGTGAAAAGGGGAAAAAGGAAAAGCACATTATACAAAAGGGAAAGAACATGAACATTCCGACGAAGGTGAATTGGTAACCACTTGAGCTTCACATGAAATTCGGAAACCGAATATAAACCTTAAACAAACATTTTGAAGCCGCCCAAGTTTATCGAGTTGGTCTTGGGTGAAATCAAGATAGCTGGCATCAGCATAGTCAAGGATGGGTAGAAGTAGCGATTGTGTAAGCGCAATCTTAGTGGCAGTCGGTAGATAATTACGTAATCTCTTCAAAGATGCAGCGGATGCAAATAGTTTGCGGCTAACTTCCTGTAGCTGGGCAGTCCAAGAAAAGTTTTTATTAATGAAGATCCCCAATTTTTTTACTTTCTCACTAAACAACTGAATTGTCAAAACTTGGGGAAGAGTCGTCCAGTCGATCCTTGAGACCGTCCTAGAACTGCCTACCACCACAACCTGCGTCTTTATGGGGTTGACTATAAGTCCATATCTCTTACTCTAGTCGCATATACGGGCTAGATCACGATCCATAGAGGCCACGGGCCAAATCACGATCCACGAGCCTTCATCAAATACTATCATTCGTCTAGTTAATTGGTTTTATGCCTGTTGAATGTTTTGTTATAGTTTGTAAAAACAATAAATCATTCGATTCTATAAGTAGGGTTGTACAAACAATTTTACACGTCAATCATATTTAAAAACTAGATGAGGTCGGCGTTTCCTATCTGACTACTCTGAGAAGAAAGGCCGAAACAAACTCAGAAGTCACCAGTCACTTTTAAAGTCCAGACATAATTTTGGTGAGATAATGTAACATTTGGTGTGTTACTGCTCAACACGGCTATTGCCCAAAGCAAACTACATTCTGTCTTTAACAAACCATAATATATGTACCTGTATCTATTTTACTGTGTGTACATAAAATAATTAAATAAATACAAATTTTAATTCAAATTCTTTATTGCGAACTAAGTGTACAACATTTTGAAGATGTTAACAATAGGTAGGTTCTTAGAACTTAGTTGCCTGTTAAGGCATTGCAATAAAATGGATATCATCATCTGCCTAGCCTTTTCCCAACTATGTTGGGGTCGGCTTCCAGTCTAACCGGATGCAGCTGAATACCAGTATTTTACATGGAGCGACTGCCTATCTGACCTCCACAACCTAGTGACTAGGTAACACGATACCCCTTGGTAAGACTGGTTGTCAGACTTTCGGGCTTCTGACGACCCGTAACGACTGTCAAAGATCCACGAATGACAGCCGGGACGTGCTTTCCGAGGCACGGAAGAGTCTCGGTATGTAAAGATGGTCACCCATCCACTAACTAACCCCGGCAAGCGTAGCTTAACCTGATGGATCGACCAGTGCGGCTGTTATTACTTAGCCACGAGCAATCAATTAAATGGATATAAAATTTTAATAAATAACATAAACATACATAAATAAAAATACCATATTTCTATTAGCATAAAACTACACAATTGTTTTTCTTTCGCAACATAATTTTCCTAAGCAAACAAACAACTAAAAACTAAACAAAACTTTTCCCTTTTACGTTTCTCGGCAACATAAATAAATCTCATCGCCGAAGCGAAGACAAATTATTAACATTCTATAATTAACAGAGAAATTATCAAAGTACTACAAACAGTATTGGAATGACGCTATCGTGGGCCACAGAAACGTTTAATAAATTTACAGAACGCTTGCTTTTAATCCCCACTGATATTCAGACTAGCGAAAGGTTTGAGGGCTGAGAGATAAGCGATTAACGTTTTTACAAAAAAAAATAAGACCAGTACTGCAAAAAGTGGCTTTTATTTAGAAATTTAGTTCTGTTTACGTTTAGCTTTTTTTTATTTCTGCTTGAGTATAGTTCTCGTTGTTTTTGGTTGGTATATTGGCGTGTGCTAGCTAACATATGGTTAATAATTTAAATTATGTTTTGTGTTGCGTAATGCAAATTATTTTGCATGCTTACTATTGTATAGATTTTTTTTTTCTAACTGAACAGACAGCTGTGCTGTTGGAGTTTGTTGCATCACTTCTTTTTCCCAGCTAAAGCACTAGGAAGTGGTGAAGGGTGGGCGTTTTGGGGGACTGTCTTATGTAATTTTGACTTTCGAAAAGTGCTGATTCTCAGCCTAGTTTAAATTGACTTTTGAATTTGAGTGATATTGGCATTAAGGTAGTATTTCTTTTTCGATAATTGTTTGTTTAAATTGGTTCAAAAGTTGTTGTGTAATGGTAAAACATCAAACGTAAATACATGGACCTTCTTTTGCTAAAACGTAATTGGATATTATGAACGTGCCACCGGGTTATTCACCTTTCGCGAGAAAGTCCGATAGGGACACCATGGCCCCTGGCAACATACAGGCAACTGAAGAAACACGGGTGGGTCTTAGTCAGTAGGAGTCTGAAACACCCTCCCGTTCAACCCAGAGCGGGAGAAGTTATTTGATAATATCCCGCGCAAAAAAAAAGAAAAAAAAAGTGTTATATACCGCGTACATATGAGATATTACGAAAAAAAACGTGAGGCACTCGGGGACTGCCGCGGTAAAGCTATTGCATAGCATTTGTAACCTCCATACTTTCTATTTGTCAACGCTACACTTGGGATGATGACGTGATGACATAAAACAAAAATTACGTTCCCATGACAACGTGATGTTGTCATGGGAACCGTCATTACATGGTAGTCGGAGTAGAGGGTGTTAGGTTTTATTTTCGTTACGGTTTTATTTTCGTTACGGAATTTCTTAATTCGGTTGCCGCGATCAAAGCCCGCGATAAAAGCTATGCAATAGCTTAAAAACCTCTTGCTGTCTGGCACCAGTGCGGCTCCGGTGCGGGTCCGGCGTCATACATAAAGCCGTGTCAAACTTCCAAAACAAACATGACACTAACACCTCCTGAATGGGGTTAATTGATAAAATGAGCCATTAGTATTGATTAGTTTTGTTAAAAATCGCTTTATCTTATGACATGCACCTAATCCGTTTCGAAATAGATTTTAATTCAAATCGTCGATTTTCTCCCAAGTTTAAACCTAACAGGTTTAGTTTTTTGTTTGAGTCTTGTTACGGTTACATTTACACAGGTTTATACTTATAACCTGAACTTAGTAAGCAAATCGAAACCAGATTTTAACTGCTTTTTAACCGACTTCAAAAAAAGGAAGTGGTTCTCAGTTCGCCGGTTTTTTTTAATTTTTATTCCCCGATTACTCGAAGACGGCTAGACCGATTTGAAAAATTATTTTTTGTTTGAAAGGGTATATTTTCTAGTTGGTCCCATTGTCATTTGGTCACGATCTGATGATGAGATCTTGGAGAAATCGAGGGAACTCTTCAAATATTATAGGCACATCTATGGCGATTTGGGTATTTTTTATGAGCAGTTGACATTAGGCTATTGTAAAATAAATTACAAACCAACCACTAAAAAGAGAAAAACTAAAAATACAACCCACTTCCAAACTTCAAAGTGAAAAAAAACTTTAATTTCGGAAGTCGGTGTCAAAAAACTAAAATACACCGACATCCGAAATTAAAGTTATTTTTTACTTTGTAGTTTGAAAGTGGGTTGTATTTTTAACCGACTTAAAAAAAGGAGGAGGTTCTCAGGTTGTCGGAATATTTTTTGTAAAAAAGTTTTTTAGAAAAAACTTTCTTTCTGTATATACTGGACTGCAAAATGAGGTAGAATCTTCAAAAACTGTGTGTGTTCCAATCAAAGACATTTAAAAATACCGATAGCCGGGACAAAGCAAACAACATTGAAATCTACTTAGTAATACCTACTGATAGGGGAGCCCAGAGGGTTTTGGAGCAAGCACATGCAATGGGAATGTATGGGAGAACATGTTTTTCAACTACAATTATAAATTTGTTCTTGGGAGAAAGTTATCCCCACTACGGAACCCTGCATTGTGCGTGATTTTATTTATATAGCACTGAGTGCGGTTTCGCACTACGTCCGATCGGAATCCGAATTCAATCCGAACTGGGAATGTTCTAAATTCGGACGGACAAAGATCGGATCTAGTGCGTAACCCCTCATACAAATAGTACTATGGCTACTTTGGACCGACATTATGTCTGTGTCAAAAAAAAAATTATGTCCGTTTTTCGTGTCCGATTATTAAAACATATTAAACACATTTTTTTTCTTTTTTGACGTAATCAAAAGACGGCGATACATTGAGTTAAAATGTGGCATGACGTCACGCCTTGCTAGATTTAATACTGAGTTGTGACGTAGCGAGCCCCCACTCCCCAACTTTAATGCGTGATTTCAAATTTATTTTTTATTATATATGATAAAGCAAAAAATACGAGTCTAATATTTTTTTTATTATCTGAAAGACGGATTAAATAGTTTTTTTTTTTTTACCTAGGCCACTACCGTTTTCTCGGATTCGGATCGGACGTAGTGCGAAACCACTCTAACGACCCGCATCTCCCGACCCGAGTGGCCGCCGCCCCGGTGGCGTGTCGCGGACACTGAGTCGCGAGTGGCCGCCGCCGGTGGCGTGTCACGGACACTGAGTCGCAAGTGGCCGCCGCCGGTGGCATGTCGCGGACACTGAAGCCAGATTCATATTACTGTGTTGTGTCATGTCGTGACGTCTTCTGGCGCAGTGTTAGCCAATCAGAACTCGTTGTGATTTGACGTAGTCTTGAACAGATTCGTTTGATTGATGTATCCCGCGTCATTAGTCACTAGTCATTTATTCATGAACAATAAATTGTATCTGAAATTACACGGTATAAAAAAAGAAAATTAAATTAATAATATAAAATTAAATTACATATGAAAAAAAATACTTTAAATATTACAACAATGAATAATACAACACTACTTAGGAATGTCGTTATAGATCTTCAACAGCATAAAGACACTTATTCAAAAGGAAACTTTTGAGTTGATTTTTAACGACACAACACGACACAGTAATGTGACGGTGGCTTTAGTCGCGTGTGGCCGCCACCGGTGCGCGGTGGCGTGTCACAGACACGGCTTCGCGAGTGGACGCCACTCGCTACACGTGTGCGGCGATTCCATACAAAACGTGTCAAAAATCATGTAAACAGCTTGTCGCCGCCTGCCGGTGGCTGTGGTCAGTGGCCCGTTTTCGCGGAGCCTTAGAAGAACAACGTGGCCACTCAAACTCTGGGACATGTATGATAATAACTCGTATTTCCTCAACTTCACTTTTCTTCTCTCCTTAATTATATCCTAAAAGAAACTTGTTTGTGATTTAATTATTTTTTAAACAGAAAAGGGAAAATAAATTAAGCATACCAAGAAAGTCTTGTTTCAAAGAATTTTTTTAAATAGCATTGACAGTGTAAAAGGGTTTCTGTGAACTCTGATATAAACATGGTAAAGTTAAATAGGGAATAGCGTTTATTTTATCTTTGTTGAATTTGTAAACTAAATTAGTTTTGTCACTAAAGAGTTCTAAGAAGTAAAGGCTACTTTTCATAAAATTATTTGACGACCAAGGCTCAACTTACATTACGCGATTTTTTTTTTTTGTACAAAGCATAATGAACTTTATGTCAATAGTGTAACGAACAAACTAGATATCCAAATAACAGGTCGCGCGTTTTCTGGAGAATTCTCGCGCATTCTCGGTAATTCCCGCAGTTACAAGCTTGCATCTAGTTTGTACGTTACACAATTGACATAAAGTTCATTTTGCTATGTACAATATCGTAACAAAAACTCGCTTCCATTTCGTTCCGTGGCAACGTAAATTGAACCTTAATAAAATTAGGGAAATATGCTTTGTGCTCATTCACTATTGTAAACAAACATTCATTTCATAATCATACAAAGGGAAAAAAAAACCGGCCAAGTGCGTTTCGGACCACGCTCAATGAAGAGTCCCGTAGTTGGGATGAATTTATCCCAAAAGCAAACTAAACATTGTAGTTTATAAATACGAGTATGTTCTTCCATACCTACATCGTTATACGTCATGGGCAACGTCATGGGCAATTCTCCCACTGCAAATGTAAGAAAGCAATGGAAAAAAAAAAAATGTGTGATAAAACTACAAATTAACGATTTTCGGAGTATTTCCTTTGCATGTGCTTCCTGCCAAATTTCATGATTCTTGGTCAACGGGAAGTACCCTATATAGGTATTGATTTATTTGCGAGTATCAAAATATGTCGCATAAATGGCCGTTTTTTTTTATTGCGTTGACTAGAAGCTTCTGGACCATAGACCTACGTATTTAGTATTAATTTCAACATGATGCCTCCACGCGTTTCTGAGACAGAGAAAAAGGGTCTAGACAGAGTAACGGACGGACAACGAAGTGATCCTTTTTAAGCGTTCCGCTTTTTTTTCCTTTTGAGGTACGAAACCCTACAAATGGAAGCAAGAAATGTAACTGTATCCAAATGATTTTACAATAGAATATTGTTTATGGTTGTTGGAATTGTTAATGGAGCACGATGAGACACGTTGACCAATGTGTAGAAGGCTTATTATGCATACTCGACTCGGGCACTTATTATAACTATACTCCATTTGAAATAAGATTATACATTTAAACAAACCTTTTTTACAGTCCGCTCAACCGATTTTGACTTCTATACCGTAGGCATAAGGATAGCATTAAAAGCAAAAAAGTGGTTACAATACCAACTGTTTACTGCAGCGGCCATTTGTCATGCCACTGTGATTGTCTGCCATTAGCTCCTATTTAATCATAAAATGTTATATTTATATTAGAACCGTCACATATGGGCCAGTTTGGGCTTCGTAGAAGAAATACATTAAATCTCTATTTTATGGGCTGACAGTTCAGCACGTTACCCTAATTAGTGACAAAAGATCCTATTTCTTTAACATTGTATTATAAAAGAATATTAAGCCTCTTTCAAACCACTTTACGTTTATAGTTTATGGGAAACAAGCCCAGAAAATTCTAAGAACTGAGACCAAGCCAGGGATAAACAACACGCGGCCCTCAAAATACGGGCGAGAAAGCGTGGTATTATTACATGAATATAATAAAAAAGTAAGGTAAAGAAACCAACTAACGAATAGAAATTTAGAGTCATGCTTGAAATTTAACACAACAACTTTTTAATTAAACTTTCAAAAGGATAATAAGCCATTAATGTAACTATCTATTATCCAATAACTGTAATTATATTATTGGATTAATTATATTATTATTCTAGCAACTAGCTAGAATAATAGCTACCCTAATCAATTTTATGCTAACACACAATTGAATGTTTACAGTAAGATTATTTAAATTGTAACTTTTGGCTATCCCGTATCAAAAGGTTGACAAGCCCTGAACCAAAGCAGCGGACATTATTAGAGCCACATCTGGTGAGCATTAAGTTCAGCCCCGGCAATTCAAATTGTACAAAAACGGCCATAAAACTATTCTGCAAAAGTGTGGGAAGATGGGCCAAACGTGGTTTTTTAGGAATTGACGGGGACGGAGGAGGAAAGTCAGGGCAGTTGGTTTTGAGTCGCGATAGGCTACAGACGTGATAGTCCAGGCCAGTTAGGTTGGGAGTCTAGGTGCATCGGAGACGAGTCACGATCGAGGAGCGGTGTCTGAGGCGAAGCTGGTACGTGGTGTATTCCGTGAGTTGTAATCTGATCCTATCTAAGGAATTGGTAAGTGTCAACTTTAATTAACTGTTATATTTAGTAGTAGCATGTACATTGTACTTCTACATTCATTGACCTACACCATTGTGATTGTTCTTGCAAGCTGATTTGTAGGTAACAGTTAGGTGATATGGCTGACTAGCTATTAATGATCGTTTATTCCAGAATGGCGAAATAACTATTATTTAGTACCGTATTTTATAATTAACGCTACATTCCCGTGTATTACGTGTCCATATCCTAATCCACCCCTTGGCAGAGTAGTCACTTGCTTTTGGTTATAGGGAAATGGCGAAAGCCTTCCACCATACTTGACACTGAGCATTAATGCTCCTGACCTTTGACGACTCTTGATCTTGAGCTGACACACTACATTTGGAAGGCAGAACCATAAATACTCGCAGCTCATTTAAAGCTGAACTAGGCTTTAAAGCCAATGTGCAATTGCATTATAAAACAACCAAATGTTAGTGATGATATCTGTATCCAAAAAGGTCTCGCCACAGAATACTTTGCGTGAGGCTTGTTAACGTACATTTCTGGGAGAGGGGGTAGGCTTCACCAAGTATCCCAAACTGAATTGGTAGTCGTTCAAAGAACGTTAGGGACCGTGTCTCATTAAAACTCCACCCGGCCACTGGTAGGCCTATTACTAAATCGACACTATTTATTGAGACACGCTATTGGGACGCAAGCCGCTTAAATGCCGCAACGCATCCTCTAATGGGCAGATTAACGAAATGAGAAGTGACGAACCACCACTTCGGCGTTCACCAGGTTCGATCGTAATGTATTCTGCTAGAGATTGAGTCTACGGTGCGCTTGTGCTAGTTTTATATTATCTTAGTAAAAAGGGGCTATACCGCCGTAAGGGTGTCTTACACACAAGTACGCGATTAGAACTATCCGATACTTGCCTTCCTCAACAACAGATGGACTTCGCAGTACTCTGCCATAGGATTGAGTAAGACATTTATTTAATGCTTAGGGAACGTGTTCCGTTAGAATCGTATTAGTTCCTCAGAGGTTCTATGCGTTAGGTCTAGCAGAACACGTACATTTGAGATAAAACGTTGTAAAACGGTTCCCGGTCTCACTGAAGTGGGTTAATTGTAAACAGACAAATTAACGTAGCTATAAATAGTGATTTGAAGTGCAAGCGTAACGATCCCTTTACCTCTTCACCTTATAAATGTTATATTACAGTTATTGGTGCTCAACTGCGAGAGGGGAGGCGCTGGTGTTCCAACATTTATAATACTAAACATAATATTATATTATATACTTTTGCATACCCTCTTGTCTTCTTAGCTTCATATTATTATACTTATGTTTACTAACTGTGAATTCCCAATTTTAACTTCACCTAGTGTCCCATCCTTGTCCCTGAACTTTTTATAAGCCGGGACAAGGCAGTTTTAGGGTAAGGGAATTCATTTCTTTCTTATATCGGTGGGAGGGTGACCAGTCTGGGACGAGCCCTACAGAACTGTGCGGAAAGGAGGGGCACTGTTCTTCCCCTAAGGGGGAACCGACTTAAACACTAATATTAGCATAATTAGGAAAAACGAAAATTTTATCAAGCCTAGGGTAATTCTCGTACAGTCACACCACCAACGCAATAGAATTCAAAATCGGTTGAACGGACTGTAAAAAAGGTTTGTTTAAATGTCTAATCTTATTTCAAATGGAGTATAGTCTCTTGGG
The DNA here is from genome assembly GCA_963680765.1 of Agrochola lychnidis. Classification (NCBI taxonomy): domain Eukaryota; kingdom Metazoa; phylum Arthropoda; class Insecta; order Lepidoptera; family Noctuidae; genus Agrochola; species Agrochola lychnidis. The sequence goes on from OY796864.1 coordinate 6,692,999, forward strand.
CCGTAGTTATAACAGCCGCCCAAGGCGCGCATTCAGTACGCTGCGTTTTGGCGGACATGGACCAAAAAAAAAAAATGTTTGCTCTTTCATATGATACCCCACATGCCCTAGTTAGTAACCCCACTTCAAATTTTTAAGACCCCGGTTCAGTCCGTTGCAAAAAAAAAATCTTTCTTATTTGCAAAATAGTTGCGCAAACGTCATCTAAAACTATTCCAAATTTCAAGTTGATAGCATTAGTAGTTCCTGAGAAATCCAGCTGTGACAGACAGACTGAATCGCACCATAAGGGTTCCTTTTTACCATTTTAGTACGGTACCCTAAAAAGGAAAAATGGAACTTGCGTTCACGCGTCGAGGGCGCGCTAAGGGCGCCCTTGGACGGCAGCCCTTGACGTAATTCGTTACTTAGAAATTCATAAAATTTTATTGAGCGCCCAAAACGCAGCGTACAAGACGCGCGTCTTGGGCGCCTGTTATAACCTTAGGGCTTATGTGTCACTTTTACCTTTCGTAATAATGCTTGGAACCTTAATTTCCGCCATCTTTTAATGTCGTACCTGTTAACAGCATATTATACTCCTTGGTTAACTGTCATGGGGTCAGTATTAAAGTAAAAATACTTGCATAGAACATTGATCCGTAACGTAATATAAATAAAGAGCACAATCGCGTTTACAAAACCTTTAAAGTAAAAATACTTGCATAGAACATTGATCTATAACACAATATAAATAAAGAGCACAATCGCGTTTACATAAGAGTATTTTTAAGAATTTACGCGAAATCTAAGGCCCGTATTACAGAACCTCACTCAAAACTCAACCATTACTCTTAAACTAAACTAGTTTTAAGTAATGTCTGAGTCTTGAGTGAGGTTCTCTAATACGGGCCTTAATGCGACACCCAAATTACAAGTCCTGCAAATAAAAACCAAGACAAAGCACTGCGAACAATACAGTGAAGCATGCAAAAACTACATCTCCGCTCTGTGCATAGACGCTCACACGCACACATTTAAACCCATTTACAATGACACAACAATCAAACTGCACCTCACTAAGTGCACACATGTTTACGAAACCGGCCTCACGTCACTGTTGACAGCACTATGTCTTGGTTTTTTATTTGGTCTGAGACGGGAGCATTTGAATGACTAAAATACACTGGTAATCTAGGTAAAAAAAAAATTGTCCGTCTTTCAGATAATAAAAAAATATTAGACACGTATTTTTTGCTTTATCATATTAATCAAAAATAACTTAGAAAACACGCATTAAAGTTGAGGAGTGGGGGCTCGCTACGTCACAACGCAGTATTAAATCTAGCAAGGCGTGACGTCATGCCACATTTTAACTCAATGTATCGCCGTAATCTTTTGATTACGTCAAAAAAAAATACGTGTTCAATATTTTTTTATAATGTACAAGACGAACAAAAAAATTTTTTTTTTTGGACCCAGGCCTATTCTGTCAGTATAGCTTCATCCGTCCGGATGAATTGTTAAGTACTTATTCTAAACAATTCAGTATTAGTTCCAGGATGATCCCAACTCCAAAACTAACTATATCGATTAGCCGCACAGTTTATCATATTATGTTTATGTTGGCAACATAACTAGTGCTTAAAGTTTCCAAGTTGCAGCATCCAAAACTGTTACGCAACCCTGGGGTACAAGTTTCTAGTCCTTACTACGTACTAAGTTAAATGTAAGTAGCTTGTAATCGTCCAACAAACAAATCAGAATATCCACTGTGAACAATCTTTAAATGGTGGCTGGGGCAAACTGGATGCAGAAGGCTGAGGACAGAAAAAGAAATAAAATACGTTTATTTGCGGTAAACATGACGCAATGAAAAAACATAAAACTTAAAGAATAAGTTGAGGGAAAATATGCGCCACATCCACGCAAAACGGCCATCGCTCAGCATGATGCTGCGACCCCATGCGAGACACAGCCCCAGCGCTGGTTTTCAGGGAGTGCCGGTGTTGACGTTATGACGTCGACTAGTGCAGCATACAATGAGATATAAATAAGATATAAAAATTTAATAAATATACAATAATTCTACATATTTTTACATAAAATATAATATTTAAAATGGCAACATTCCGTTCAGTCGGCAACGACTCGCGCGCCGGTCATCAGTTGCCCTTTGCACTTGGTGCAAACCGGACGCTCTCAATCGACTTGTAAGTATACGGGGTGTCAGGGACATCGACGCAAAAACTTTTACCATGGGTTCAGTACATGATTCTGAACCCCCTGCGTTGAAATTTTTCGTCCGTTGTTTTAAAAAAATCTGCTGTTTCATAGAAAAGTGCAATACCTACGCGGTCAAAATGTATAGAACAGCAGATTTTTTAAATAACCGACGAAAAATTTCAATGCAGGGGTTCAGAATCATGTACTGAATCCATGGTAACAGTATTCGCGTCGATGTCCATGCCACCCTGTATAGTTGTTAATATTCTTTTAACTAAATGTAATTTATTTTAAAAATAGGAGGAATGCTGCTAAAGTCGCAGGCACGACAGATAGAAAAATAGTTTTAAAGCTCTAGATAGTTCACACGGAAACCAAAACAAAACAACAATAAAATACTTAGTTCTGAATTCAAATTTTTATACACGATAAATCTAATAATTGATGGACGTAGAAATTAGCATTCGTTTGTATTCGGAAATGCGATGATTCCCGAGGGACATTAAAAAAATAGAAATAATGTATTTACATGAGTGACAGTCTGTATTACCTACTAGGTAACACGATAATTATCCTTTGGTAAGACTAGTTATACTACGGACTACTTATATTTTATTTTTTTGTTTTTCACATAAATCTATTTTATTTTATATTTATTTCTGTATCTATCTATCCGTGACATCACTGCGGGCCCTATCAGAATACCAGCGCTGCGACATTTATTTATTTTTAAATGTCGCAGCATATGCTGAGATAGGAGCCTTTTGGCCTCGTACAGGACCTTCTGCTTTTATTTTAATTTTACCTTGTTTTTTTTTTTGTTTTTTTATTATTTTTATTAATGTTCTTATTGAAGGTGTTTAGTTTAATTTGTGATTTCCTGTGCGAGTCTCAATAAATACTTTTCTTTCTTTCTTTACTAGTAAGAGCTCGTGGCTAAATAATAAGATCCGCACGCGTCGATCCAAGGTTAAGCTACGCTTGCCGCGGTCGGGTCGTGGATGGATGACCATCCATTACATATCGAGACTCCTCCGTGCCTCGGAAAGTAAGTTAAGCCGTTGATCCCAGCTATCATTCGTAAATAATTGACAGCAGTTACGGGTAGTCAGAAGCCCAAAAGTCTGACAACCAGTCTTACCAAGGAGTATCGTGTAACCCAGTAACTGGGTTGTGGAGGTCCGATAGGCAGTCGCTCCATGTAAAATACCGGTATTCAGCTGCATGCGGTTAGACTGAAAGCCGACCCCAACATAATTGGGAAAATGCTAGGCAGATTGGTAAGACTGGTATTGATATAAAAACAATATAAGTCCTATCACTGTCCCGACACAGATCAAAGGCCTCTTCTGCAGAAGGAATGAATATTTGAACGTAGCCTTTTTCCTTCGAATTTTCAAACGACACTTCACTATAAGACGTCCTTAAAAGTCTTTTTGTCGCTACAATACACCTCAAAGTAAAAGAGACAGCATGAGTATTAAAGGCGATTTAAAAACGTTTGAATAAAAACTTTTTACAAAAAATAACAACCGACTTCAAAAAAAAACACTACATACTGAAAAATAACTTTAATTTAGGAAATCGGTGTCTTGGATTTTGTATTTTCGTTTTTGCCACCGACTTCCGAATCCAATTTTTCACTTTGTAGTGTTTTTTTTTTTTTGAAGTGGTTTTTTTTTGTAATTCATTAATAATTTATTTTATTTTTCACTTTTTAGCTGTGGTACCTACCCCACACACATTCGAATACCACTACCTGCTACCAGTAATAGGAACTTATCATATCATCTACATACTAAGTGAGAAAGAAATACGTATTTTGTAGCTAACTCAAAAACTACCCAAACAAAGTTAATAAAATTTATATGGAACTAATTTGAGAGCATACCCTTTCAAACGAAAAAAGAATTTACAAAATCGATCCACAAATAACGGAGAAATCGGCGGACATATCTAAATAAAAAAAAACAAACATACGCTACGAACATATAATTTTTGGAAGTCGGTTAAAAGTACACAAATAAATAAACAGTCGAAACAAATATTGGCTTAAAAATATCGGTTCCAATATTAAGTTACATACAACCGCTGGTTTCACTTTCATTTCAAGCATAACATTTAACGACACGTCAACAATTCAGAATTATGTGGCGTAATATTGGACCGAACACATTCTAAAAGACAATAACACACAGGGCTATAATAAATATCGCTTTCGCTTATTTCCGATATACGGGCAACACTGAGGCAGGCTGGTCAGTCACTAAATCAGTCATAATTACAGCTATAAATGTCGCGAGCGCGAGCGTTTTGTATGGCTAAGCTGGTGTTGCCAGATAAAAGGTTCAAATCTGCGGAAACAAAGTTAAAAGTACTGAAACTGATTTTCCTGTTGAATAATTGACTCTGATATGTACGAAATTATATTATATTTAATTATATTATATTATATTCTATTCTATTTTGTTAAGTACTTGGTACTTATTGAAAGACCTACACTGTCCTCCCATACCTAGAAACACTGTTATATGAAAGTATTGTAAAAGCCAATTATTTTTAAAAGAGTAATCGTGGAGTTTCTTGCCTGCTCTTCTCCGTAGGAAACAACCAATTGGAACCGTGCACCTAGCTTCTGACGTTTCATAAGTGCCCATGTAGGTTTATGTGAAGTAAAATATTTTGATTTTTTTTTATTTATTCAAATTCAAAAGTCATTTATTCAAACTAGGCTGAGAATCAGCACTTTTTGAATGTCAAAATTATATAAGACAGTCCCCCAAAAACGCCCACCCTTCACCACTTCATAGTGCCTTTAGCTGGGAAGAAGAAGTGGCGCAACAAACTCCCCAGCAGCACAGCTGTCTGTTCAAGTTAGATAATCATAGGACTGAGTTTTGCGCCAGTTACTTATTGTGTACGATTATTTTTGGAGTTTAATCCTTAAGAATCGATTTTCATGCCCCGGCATGGAAATTTTATGAGGAGTGAAAGGAGACGTTTCATTTTTGTATAGGACTCCGGCCATAACACGCTTTAGAAAACCTAGGAAATGAACCCCTGAATTAAATCAAGAATGCATTTTTTTTTTCATTATAATTAATATTTATTATACAGGACTTCGTTTATTTATCCTCTTTGCCTATTGCATATACAATCGTGTTAAGGAGTAAACTCCAGTCGTGCGTCGGAGCTGACACACACACACTTTTTTTTCCTCACGAGTCATGACCTAAGTCTCCAAACTTGTTGAACTTAATTTTCCTACATCCACTGCCAAATCCATGGTTAAAATGTTTGTTGCTCTTTCTTTCAACCAAATATTTCGTGATATTCTACAAAAGATTTGATCAGCCTTTCAAAATCCAAATGACACTGTCAATCTGACAGTCCATTTAATTCCTATCAAGCGTTCTATTGCAAAACTATTTAAAAATCACCCCACATTTAATCCCCTTTTTTCCCAACTCTTTTAAAGCTGGCAACCCAGAGCTAACCCGGCGAACATCAGCGACAAATAAAACGCACGATATTGGTACGATAAAACAATTTTATTGTTGTTGTTAGCAATAATACTGTATCGCTGTTTGGTATTAAGGGTTTTTTCGTTGCGTATCATTGTTGACCTTTCGAAGGTCGATGAGGTCATTTTTGTAAACTCTGTCCTCTTGTAGATGCCGTAACCGGCAAATAAAGGGTTACATTGCCTATATACTCCAATCTCTTGCCATTTCAAAGTTTAAATTTTAATCTAAGACGTCGGGATCCTTTGTCCATGGAGTTGCTTGCCCGTTCTTCTCCATAGGAACCTACAACGCCTTGGAATGGGCCACTAGCGTTTTCTTTCCGACTGACCGACTCCTTTACAATTCAAAACTGACAAACAAATTCACAAACAATACCCTAATAATAGAAAATCCACAAAAATTTTAAAGTTACCGTCAGAATAATGTGTCAACAGCCCGTCCCGTAGGACCAAGTTATTAAATATTAAACGTTTACCTATTTAAATCACGTGAAACGAAGACACATACATATTTGTTTAAAATTTCAGTTGTAAATGGTGATTTATTAGTTTATGTAGTGGTGTATAATTTGTTGTGAGAAACTTTAACCATACATTATATTATCTGTGACCATACTAATATTATGAATGCGAAAGTAAAGGCTCTTACAAACAGGCGCGACACAAAGGCACCGCTCGTCGCGCGACAAGCGGTGCCTTTGTGTCGTTTCGCGTGTCGCGCCTGTTTGTAAGAGCCTTAACTCTGTCTCTGTTACCTTTTCTTGCCTAAACTACTGAACCGATCATTATGAAATTAGACAGATACGTAGTCTGCAACCTGGAGAAGCATTTAGGCTTTTTTTGATCCTGGATATTTGTATTAAAAATTATGAAATACAAAAAACACGCCAAAGGAGTCACGGGCACCAGCTGGTAAGTTAAATAATTAACATGACATTTGCGATGAGCAAAATAATATTGAAATTAGTAATTAATTTTCTTATTTTTTTATTAAATGATTAATCTGCCTATTCTTTACCCAACAATGTCGGGGTCGGCTTCCAGTCTAACCGGATGCAGCTGAATACCAGTATTTTACATGGAGCGAGTGCCTATCTGACCTCCACACTTAGTAACTGAGTAATACGATACCCCGTGATAAGACTGTTTGTCAGACTTTTGGGCTTCTGACGACCCGTAACGACTCTCAAAGATCCACGTGTGACAGTCAGGACCGACGGCTTAACGTGCTTTCCGAGGCACGGAGGAGTCTCGGTAAGTAAAGATGTTCACCCATCCACAGACCAACCCCGACAAGCGTAGCTTAACCTTATGGATCGACCACATACACATCACTACACTACACATTATTATTATAAAACAAAGTCTCCCGCGTCTGTCTGTCTGAACGCGATAAACCATTGGTTAGTGGTAGGGCTTGTTCTAAGTTCACCTGGCTAGCTACCACTGTCGTATCTAAGCCTGTCGCCATAACAACAATGTTAACAGCATTGTTGTGTTTTGGCAGTTAGAGGTAAGATAGTCAGTTCCTCTGTGGTTGAGGATTCCGGGTGAAGCTCGCTTCAACCTTCGGCCTGATCATCACTTACCATCAGGTGAGATGCAGGCCAAAAGCTTCCCCGTTATGGACAAAAAAAAATAAAAAACTTAAAAACTACTGAACCGATTTGAACACGGTTTTCACCAATGGACGGTGATTCATGAGGAAGGTTTCTGCGTGTTTGTCCGAAAAGGTTACCGTGGCCCCTGGCAACATACAGGCAACTGAAGGAACACGGGTGGGTTTTAGTCAGTAAGAGTCTGACACGCCCTTCCGCTCCGCCCTGAGCGGGAAAAGTTATTTGATAATTTCACAACCAAAAAAAAAACAGTGGCACTCCGTGAGTGCCGACAAAATTGAAAACTTAAACAAGATCGCCTTGGTGGAAGAAAAATACTTGTATAGAACATTGGTCCATAACCTTATCTAAATAAAGAGCACAATCGCGTTTACAAAAACAAAAAACTTCCAAAACCTTTAAAATAAAAATACTTGCATAGAACATTGATCGGTAACATAATATAAATAAAGAACACAATCGCGTTTACAAAAATGAGGTGTCGGTAACGGTGTTGCGAGTTCAATTGTTTTTTCCCCATCTCAAAAATGCCCAACGCGCCTAAAGAAGATTTCACTTCAAAATAAAAGTTTATGTGTATAATTCATTAAAGTTTTATGTACGATGTTTTATCAAGCGCTGAAAACCGTGCAAAGAAGGGACGGATCGCTAGGTATACATAATCTCAGAATATAACAATTATATTCATGCACTATAGCTTTAGTTTCCATTTCCACAAACAAACACATATTATATAATAAAGGTTCGAACCAGCTAGCGAAGTAACTTGAAAGTCTTGAAAACAACCCATTCACGAAATAAATATCCTATTATGAAAATCTTTATCCACCATTCTCGCCGCAAAAATACACAAACACTCACATAAATAGGTTTAATAGTAAATAAATCTCTAAAAGGGATCTCTAATAACATTATGGGATGTCGCACTGAAAGTAATTTTCTCTACAACAGTTAATAACCACGTTTTCGTTTATAGAATTTTAGATATTATGATTTAGAAACGGTGTTGTTTACGGCTGATAGAAGTACCTAATTTTAAATAAGATTATCTTATTTGCAAATACGGGCTTATTGGTGATTTGCCCGGATTTACTCACTTTCAAATTAGGTATATTATTTTTTCTTGAGGCAATTCGTACGAAGTTGATTTATTTGTTGACGAATTGATTTCTGAAGTTGTCGATTCGCCTACAAATAAATGAACTGCGCGCCTCAAGAAAAAGTGTCGATTCACCCGTTTTGGGCGATTCACCAATAAGCCAAAATTAGAGACAAATATATATTTTAGACAGCTTTAGAAAAAGTTCTAGAGCTGTGTAAAATTAGTATAAGTTTAGTGGTATGAGGAACATGGTGTAAAGTTCCCTCATCCACCATAGAAAAGGGAGGATCCTCCGACCAGACGGTTGTTGTCTGGCAGGCAACTGCCCGACGGTTGAAGTCGGAATCTTGTATATTTGTCGATCGCGCGTTAAACTCTAATTGCGTGATCCAGGATTTGTGTGACGTCATGTCTTTGATGCGTAGTTCGTATGTGGCGGTGTAACCGCTACATTAGTCTCAAATTTTGTAAAAGAAGTCATCTTTTGACGAATTTTTCACCACAACGCATAACAAAATTAGAATTAATTGGATGACGTACCTGCAGGATCTAATTCATCCGACGTTTGAATCATTTAACTGCAAAAATAAAAAGTTTTAAATTCGCGCACCGTTGGATAAAATAATCAAAACAAAAGACCCTAAAAAATGAAGAATAAACCATTAAAATTATATCATCCGCAAACAAAGGGTGATTCCGCGGCGAAAAATGGAAGAAGCCGCAATAATATTTAGCTAATCTAACGAGATACCGTCTCGTAAGACCAAATTAGTTCACATTTAGTGCTAAAAATCTAAAAGCAAAAACAGAGCTAACCGTAATAGAAAGAGACAGGTCCCCGAAGCAATAACAGTTTTAATTACGTTAAAAATTATGTTGGAACCAACTTTTCCGGTTGGTATCTTCGCCAGTCCGTTTCATTTTACGGTAATGTCTATTTCTAAACGTAACGATGCCCGCAATTTAATATTTTTTACTCTAATATTGAAAAGGGAGTTTAAAAAATAAAATTTGAATTTTATATTTTTCCCCTTTTTCTTCTATCTATTCCGGAGATTAGTTTTGAAGCTCCGCTTCTCCCCAAGTGTATTGATAAGATCTTTTATTTAGAAAACGGTTGTATAGAATCTGTATATTTATAAGTTTAGCTGATTTTGTTAGCTCAATGCAAACTCGTTAGCATTTTCGTCGTATGGATCTTACTAGTTCGATCGAATCAAAATATTTCATTTAAAAAGGGGCAATACTCATAATTTTTAGGAACGTTCGCATTCACATTTCATTCGTAATCTGTCAAAAATACAATCTATTTATCAACATTTTTGACAAGTTTGACTAATTGCGACTTGAATGTGAACATTTTTTAAATACGAGAATTGGTCTTCTGTTAACATAACTAGGAAGAAAACAAAAACATACTCGTAACAATTACTTTTATTAACCGACTTCCAAAAAGAGGAGGTTCTCAATTCGACTATATGTTTTTTTTTTGTATGTTTGTTACGCGATTACTCCGTCAATTATAAATTGATTTTGATGATTCTTTTTTTGTTTGGTAAATCGATATATCGATCGATCGTTGATATAAATTTTACTAACTTTGCTTGGGTAGTTTTTGAGTTAGCTTCAATAATACGTATTTTTTCCCACTTAGTATGTGGATTATATGATAACTTCCTGTCACTGTTATTTACATAGCAGGTAGTGGTATTCGAATTTGTGTGAGGTAGGTATCACAACTAAAAAGTGAAAAATAAAAACTTTTTACAAAAAAAAAACAACCGACTTAAAAAAAAACACTACAAAGTGAAAAATAACTTTAATTTCGGAAGTCGGTGACAAAGAACGAAAATTCAAAACCAAAGACGCCGACTTCCGAAATTAGTCATTTTTCACTTTGTAGTGTTTTTTTTGAAGTCGGTTGTTTTTTTTTATAAAATAATTCGACCGGTTCTGTGCTTCCCGCTTTCAGCTGATTCCTGCAGCCTTCACAAGGTCGTCGGTTCACCTTGTGGGAGGCCTTCTAACGCTACGTCTTCCGGTACGCGGTCGCCACTCTAGAATCTTTCGGCCCCATCAGCCATCTGTTCTGCGAGTCCACTGCCACTTAGGTTTGGCAATTCTTTGGGCGTTGCTTGCGGGCGGCCTATTTCCAACAGTGGACGTCTTTCGGCTGGAATGATGATGATGATAAGATAATTAAGATCGAATTTAAAGAACCTCAGTGTTTTTAACGTTATTTCTTTCCCTGACGAGCAAATAATTTCGGTCTTTCAGTTAATAGAATAGAATTATCTTTATGACTCACAAATGATTAATAACACTTACAACTATATTAGTAAAAAAATTCAAACTGACTTAAATAGTAGTGGATCACCGCTGTGACAAGGTATGTGAGATGGCCATACCACCTTTGCCGAACACCAGTTCTCTTACCTGAGTCAAAAACTGTAAAACACGATCAATCTGCTTTGCTGCTCGCGATACAAAAAATAATTTACACAAATATAAAATCTCAATGGAAAAAAACTACGACGAAATAGAAAGCCTTCTATTCTCTCCAACTCAATAGCCCAACACAAACATCTCATCTCCATTCATACACTTGATACTCCTAAAACACACACATCCTCACACACACATACCCCCACTCATCAAACACACTCACACCTTCCCGCACATTTCATGATTGTTATTTTTTGTACTTTGTCTATAAAAAAACCGGCCAAGTGCGTGTCGGACCACGCACAATGAAGGGTTCCGTAGTTGGGATGAATTAATCCCAAAAACAAACTTAACTTTGTAGTTGAAAAATATGTTCTCCCATACGGAATGTATGGGAAAACATGTTTTTGCAACTGCAAAGTGTCAATTATTACTCGTTAACTTGTGGAGTCTACTTAGCTGTAATAGTTTTGCTTTTAATTTTGTTATATAAACTACTGTTGTGATTTTTTTCACATACCCAAAACCAACCATTTAGCCGGCAAGGGGGGGAGACACTTGACTCTAACAAAAATTAGCACTTTAAAGCTTAATATTTCGCAAACGGATCCCTGAATCCAAAAATGGTTTTCACAAACTCACAATATTTTTAAAGGACCTTTCCAATAATATCCCTCACTATGGGGTAAAAAAATAAAAAAATAAACATCACCACTTTACGTGTATGAGAGGTACCCTAAAAAAAAATGTTTTTCATAATTTTATTTTACCACTTTGTCGGCGTAATTAAAATATATACCTATGCCAAATTACAGTTTTCTAGTAGGGTCTCGGAGCTAGACCGCGGATAGACAGACAGACAGACGGACATGACGAAACTATAAGGGTTCCTTGTTTACTACGGAACCCTAAAAATGTGCTTTTTGTTTTATTTTTCACTACATTTTTAAATAACTAACGACAAACGTAACGACTTTTATAATGGAGGAACACTGACTCCCAAGTCACAGGTATAAACCTAGTTTGGGAGCCCCAATGTTTAAGACACCACTACTGTATTTTATAAATGTAATAATACTAAATTAAATAAAATTGTTTATTTCGTACAAAAGGCATTTAGACACAATAATATTGGAGATCACCTTTTAAGCAAGGAATTGCTTGTGTTAGGAGACTCCGCGCTTCCACTTATCCATTATCTTATGCAATTGAATGTAGACAATGTAAACATGCAGAAAAATTAAATAAATGGGTAACTTAAAATTATACAAAAATGAAAATGTGAATGATTTGGAAATGAATGAGCGTTATGCATAGAAAAAGGGCCAAGTCGCGCGTTTACGTGTGATTATGTGTGAGTATGGGTGAGAGTGTGAAGAGTGAGGGTGTGTAGTGTGTGAGTTACAATTAGCATGTTTAGTTAAATGTGTTATCATTTAATATCCTGCCCGATATTAACTATAAATACGAAAGTGTATTTATTTTTATTAGGTTTGTTTGCTTATAACGCCTTCACGCCAGAACGGCTGAACAAATCCGGATGAGGTTTGGCACTTAGGTAGACCATGTCTCGGTTCGCTGGGTTAGGACACAGGACAATACCGTCCCGACGCCTCCAAGGGATCGGGACCCACTCGGGTGATACCGGAAGGCGCATGCAGTATAAGTTTAAGTGTAAATGCAAGCTAAAGTGTAATGTCTGTAACAAAGTTGTAACATGGCACAACAACCACCCACGAAAACACAGTCTAGGCGACTTGAAATCATACTTAGGATACTGTTGGAGCTGCTCCACACCCTACGCACCATGGAAGTGCACTTTTTGCGCATGGTTGTGTAGAAACAATCGACATACGCATCCGCGAACAGGGCAGTCCCACCAGGATCCTAAACACGTTATTATACTGAACGCGGAGAGCGTTGTACGATCTATACCCAAGAATCATAAATAAAACTCCCACGACCATAACCACCATCAAATGAAATAAACTTAATACATTTTATACCCAGAATCACAGGCAATAATACTTCGAAATTCCGCAAGCGAAACTCGACCGAGTTGCCAATGGGCAATGTAGCCTGAAACAATCAACATTGCAAACTCCTGAGCAGTTATCAGCAATTAACAGACCTTACAAAGTTACTGACTCGATAATCGGCTGAAACAAAATTAACACAACTTCAAAATCAGTTTTCTTCGCTCCATCTCGACTTTCAGAGCGTCCTTTCTTATCGATTTTAATATTAACAGCTCGAATCTACTTTCTTTCGAAGTTTCTGAAAGTTTTCTTGCTTCGAGTTTTCAGTTTGTAACTTGGATTTAGAGTATTATCTTGGCTATATATCTTGTGGTAGGCAGAGGAACGCTATAAGATATTATGAGACTGTGACCTTTCTGCAATACATTTCATTCATTACCATTAAAGCCAATGTTCAATGGTTAACTTTAACATCAATTGACTACACCATTTTGCAATTAATGTCAATCTATTTTACGGCTAGCACAGTGGTTCTCAAACGATGGGTTGCGACCCACTGATGGGTCGCGAACGAATATTGGGTGGACTATGAAAAAAGCTATGATTAATATTAAAACTAAATACCGAAATAAATATGGCGTATCAAACTCATTGCGATTAAAAGTAATTAAAATTTAAGTTGTTGCTAAAGCTATAATGACTAAAATAGGAAACAAAATACCCCTAAAAAAATAAGTACTACTTATTTATTTATTTATTTAATACTTCAAGCACACAAATGTACAGAGGCGGACTTAATGCCAAAGGCATTTTCTACCAGTCAACCTTTGGGTGATGCAGAGACAAACAGTGGTAGGTGCAATAGCGAGAATTGAGGAATAAATATTTATTTAAATATAAAGATATACATAAACATATATTTCCAATTATATATAAATATAAACAAAATTAAATACATATAAAAATACTACTAAAGCAAATAAGACAAACAATGGGTAATCATTACCGTTGTGATGATACTGCCAGCTTCCTGCGAATGTGCTCGCGAACTTTAACTTTAAAAGATAATCGGTTGGTCGCCGTCCTGATTTCCTAGGGGAGCGCATTCCACAGAGAGATGGACTGAATGAAAAAGGAAGAGTGAATGAAGTCTGTGCGGTGGGTGGGACATTAAAGAAGACGATTGTGAAATGAACGTAGATTTCTATTGTGGTTGTCGCAAATGTACTGAAAATGCGGGACTAGATAACTCGGGGAAGACGGAGAGTTAAGAAAGGAAAACAAGGTGGTCAGCGCCCTTTGCTCTCTACGCTGGCGTATGGGCAACCACTTTAGAAGCGACCGATACGCAGAGCCATGATCATATTTACGCAGATTGAAAACGAATCGAATGCAGTTATTGAGAAGACGGTCAACTTACTTACCTGTAATTTTTTATAATGGACGGACGGATGACCCCTGTAACACAGTTCCACATAGCATGGGTACTAAACTGTAAATGCTGCGCTTAACTACTTTGGAATTTACATTTGGAAATAAAAATTATTTACTTATTAAATACATCCTTCTCATTGAAGAAAATCTGCTGTCCCATAAATTTTAACCGCGTAGGTATTGCACTTTTCTATAAAACAGCAGATTTTTTTTTTAATAACCGTCGTAAAATTTCATAGCAACCCCCCTGGGGTTCAGAATCATGTACTGAATCCATGGTAACAGTTTAGGCGTCGATGTCCTTGCCACCCTGTATTTTATCACTTGCATGCTGTGCCCCGCGGTTTCACCCGCATAAGTCTCGATCCCGTGGGAATATCGGGATAAAAGAATAAAAAGTAAAAGATAGGTCATGATCTACCCATGAGCCAAATTTCATTCAAATCAGTTAAGCCGTTTTAGCTTGAAAGTGTAACAAACAAACAAACTTACTTTCGCATTTATAATATTAAGTTAAGATTATGTCATATAAGTCATGTTTAAATATGATGAATGAAAATGGTTTTCTTTTTTAGACCTTCACACATGGAAAAACAAATGACTATCCATTTCTTGAGACGTCGGTCGACAGAGCAACATTCCCTCGAATTCATTTGGACCTACTCTGCATGTTTTAAGACCAGCATCTAAAGGAGCACGCTAACGAGCTCGTGGCTAAGTACTAACAGCCGCTCGGGTCGATCTGTCAGGTTAAGCTACGCTTGCCGGGGTTGGTCCGTGGATGGGTGACCATTTCTACATACCGAGACTCCTCCGTGTATGCACGTTAAGCCGTTGATCCCGGCTGTCATTCGTGGATCTTTGACAGTCGTTACGGGTCGTCAGAAGCCCGAAAGTCTGACAACCAGTCTTACCAAGGGGTATCGTATTACCCAATTACTGGGTTGTGGAGGTCAGATAGGCAGTCGCTCCATGTAAAATACTGGTATTCAGCTGCATTCGGTTAGACTGGAAGCCGACCCCAATGTAGTTGGGAAAAGGCTAGGCAGATAGTATCTAAACAAGCACTGACAATAAATAATTTCTGGTTTGATGTAATAGTCCCAATACAAAAATAAATACCTATTAAGGTACATTATCTAAATAAAAGGCAGTAACAAAACTATAAGATGCAATTAGAAAAAACTTTTTACAAAAAAAACAACCGACTTAAAAAAAACACTACAAAGTGAAAAATAACTTTAATTTCGAAAGTCAGTGTCTTTGGTTTTGAATTTTCGTTCTTTGTCACCGACTTCCGAAATTAAAGTTATTTTTCACTTGGTAGTGTTTTTTTTTAAGTCGGTTGTTTTTTTTTTTGTAAAAAGATTTTATTTTTCACTTTTTAGTTGTGATACCTACCCCACACAAATTCGAATACCACTACCTGCTATGTAAATAACAGTGACAGGAAGTTATCATAATATCATCCACATACTAAGTGAGGTAAAAATACGTATTATTGAAGCTAACTCAAAAACTACCCAAGTAAAGTTAATAAAATTTATATGGGACCACCTCTGAAGTATGATCTACCAAACAAAAAAAGAATCATCAAAATCAATTCATAATTGACGGAGTAATCGCGTAACAAACATGCAAAAAAAAAAAACATACAGTCGAATTGAGAACCTCCTCCTTTTGGAAGTCGGTTAAAAAAGGTCATCAAAGATGGCTACCGACCTTATCAACAGCCGCATGTGCCAAATTCACACCGTTTTAAACTTAATTTCCTTACTGCAATCATCTTGGCAGGGTAGCATGCTGCAATATCTGAAAGGTAGGCGAAAAAGGGGGCGATGGTCATTTATTTTTTTAACTGACTTCCAAAAAGGAGGAGGTTATATGTCCGTAGCGTATGTATGTTTTTTTATGTATGTCCACCGATTTCTTCGTCAATTGTGGACCGATTTAAAAAAATATTTTTTGTTGAAAGGGTGTGCTCTCGAAGTGGTTCCATATAAATTTTTATTAACTTTGCTTGAATAGTTTTTGAGTTAGCTTCAATAATACGTATTTTTTCCCACTTAGTACCTATGTGGATGATATAATAAGTTTCTGTCACTGTTATTTACATAGCAGGTAGTGGTATTCGAATTTGTGTGGGATAGGTACCACAACTAAAAAGTGAAAAATAAAAACTTTTTACAAAAAAAACAACCGACCTCCAAAAAAAACACATCAAAGTGAAAAAAAACTTTAATTTCGGATTTCGGTGGCAAAAAACGAAAATTGAAAACCAAAGACACCGACTTCCGAAATTAAAGTTTTTTTTCACTTTGTAGTGTTTTTTTGGAAGTCGGTTGTTTTTTTTTGTTAATGTTTTTATTTGGAACTGTATGCAATTTTAGAATACTCAACCTAATCTGTAAAACTGCTAATAGGTCCAATTTCCGTGTTATAGGGGGCGAGCCGAATGACATTAACCGGGTACAAATTCAGACTTCGGACTCCTACTGAGAGATTTCCAATGGAAAACCCAATATAACTGTGCTGGACCTGGGCATTATACCCTGGACTTCACGCACAAAAAACAAAGTAGTCGACTTAAAGCACCCGTCCGAATAGCACCTGCGCGAATAGCACCTAGTCTAGTCCACGAAGATCACCCAGGTGCTCTTCGTGGATTAAAATTTATTTTTACATTTTTTCCACGAAGAGCACCTACGACTCAGCAGCCTTCTGCTGGGATGTATTTATTTTACAGGACGTTATTAAATGAAAGATATCGATAAAAATCACTAAATATTTATTAAATACACATACTTACGTACATACGAAAGGAGTGTGGGCAAAATAAACCCAGCTCCCCCACAGTTAAAACCACTGTAGTTCATTATTTCTCCCAGCAGTAGGCTGCTGAGTCATAGGTGCTCTTCGTGGACAAAAATTTAAAAATAAATTTTAATATTATTTTTTTAGGCTAGGTGCTATTTGCGCAGGTGCTATTCGGACGAGTGCTCTAAGTGGACTGCTTCCAAAAAAATTTCTCAGTGATACGATACTGTGATAAACATGAACAGTGTAGAGTGATTTAATTAACCAATTGCTGATCTGAAATTAACTGCTGGTTGAAATAGGTTGTCTAAAGTAACTGTGTCTAAATTCAAATTATTAGCGACTAGCTTCTGCCCGCGACTTCGTCCGCGAGACGATAACCTTCCTCATGAATTGGGCGATTTTTTCCTACATACAAACATACAAACAAAAAAAACAGTGGCACTCCGGGAGTGCCGACACAAGTGAAAACTTGAACAAGACCGCCTTGGTGGAAGAAAAATATTTGTACAGAACATTGGTCCGTAACCTTATCTAAATAAAGAGCACAATCGCGGTTACAAAAAAAAAAATACTTACAAAACCTTTGAAGTAAAAATACTTGCATAGAACATAGATCCGTAACGTAATATAAATAAAGAGCACAATCGCGTTTACAAAAATGAGGTGTCGGTAACGGTGTCGCGAGTTCAATTGTTTTTTCCCATCTCAAAATAGCCCAACAAACATACATAAAGAAGTTTTCACTTCAATAAACATAATTTTTTTACCTTTTTATAATATTAGTAATACACTAGGAGCCGTCCTGAATTTTCTAAAAATACAAAGAAATTCGAGAAAATTCTGCCATATATTTTCACATTGACACAGGCAATTTTCGCTCCATACTCACGAAATATTTTGGTATTTGCGAATGTTGGGAGTCTGCAGCGAAATGCCGACTACATACCGACGTATGGAGGTTTTTGAAATGGCATCTAAAATTACAATAATATATCTGTGGACATTTTAAGCACCAAGGAACTCCCACTATCACACTAATATTATAAAGGCGAAAGTTTGTGAGTGTGTGTGTATGTTTGTCTCTTCTTCACGCTCAAACGGCTGAATGGATTTCGATGAAATTTGGTACACAGAAAGTTTATAACCTGGATTAACACATAGGATACTTTAGATCCCGATATTCCCACAGGATAAAAATCATAATATTCCGACGATCTGAGAACGTCCTCCTTTTTTTTTGAAGTCGGTTAAAAAGGGTCGTATGCACGGGATTTCGTTTTCAAATTGGTTAGATAATATGCGTTTGTTTGATGGTACTTGTGTTACTACTCATCCAGTTAATGAACCTCTGCTTGAGTATGGACCAGATAGGATACTTTTTATCCCAATATTCCCACGCGATCGAGACTTCTGCGGGTGAAACCGCGGGGCGTAGCTAGTTCAAATATACATTGCGTAATTTTTTTAAATTGACAAAGCTTACTACACTATCTAAGATTTTCTTAATAATTAGTGCCTACTACATCTGTCACCATACACCTAATTGTTATTTTGTAAGATTTGCTTTATAAGTGATGCCTAAGAATTTATTACACTGCATGTTAACATAATTATTGTATGCAGGACATAATGGATCTGTAATTTACCCAACATCTGTCTGTATAACCTATACCCACTATAAAATATTTGATTTGATTTGTATATTGAATTCAGTACTTTTATACAACAAACGAACTGAAAACAAACACCAGATTTATGTCTTAAGTGCAGTAAGACAATTTTGTCACGGCATTAGGAAAAACCAATTACCCTTCTTGGCATTCAGATAAAAGTACAGTGAGCAAAACAAACGCTAACATTATCAATTGACTTAGAAATGGGGCGAGACCATTTCTGAAATAACGTTAATCTTTTTAACTACGTCATCATCGGCTTATCAGCCTATTTACCCCTAACTTGACTCCTACACATTTTACATAATAGGTATGTTGCCTGGGTAAAAAAAAAATATTTATGTATATTTAGTCCATCAGTCATGACATGTGACATCTACCAACCCGCACTGGGCCCGCGTGTTGGATTACGGCCCACTCCCTCTCACAGAGAGGAGGCCTGTGTCCCAGCAGTGGGAACATTTATAGGCTGATGATGATGATAATGATGAGTCCATCAGTCAGTTAATAAAAAAATATTAGACACGTATTTTTTGCTTTATCAAATTAATAAAAAATAAAACATATTAAAGTTGGGGAGTGGGGGTCGCTACGTCACAAGTATAAAATCTACATACTCGTGACATCATGGCACATTTTAACTTAATGTATTGCCGTAATCTTTTGATTACGTAAAAAAAGAAAAAATACGTGTCCAATATTTTTAAATAATCTATCTACTTGACGTAATAATACTTAAAATAATAAATTTCCATACTAACCTACAGAATTTACAAAAATCACCTGATTGTCAATAGTAGATAGAATTTAATTATTTTCCCCTACTAGTTGAAAGAAAGAAAAAACAAAAAAAAAATGCAATTTTTTTTTTTTTTTGTTGGCTTGTTGCTAGTCTGACTCGCACACGAAGGGTTCCATACCATATTAAGACCGAGCATAAAACGCCGAAAAAAACACGTTTCTTGTATGAGGACCCCCTTCAAATAATTTACTTTGATTACTTCAATTATTTACTTTATTTATTTTTAATAATTTGTTATATATTTATGGGCAATAGAAATACACAATCTGTGAAAATTTTAGTTATCTACCTATTACAGTTTATGAGCTTAATTGATTCTATATTCTTTCCGAAGTACTTATTGTGTGGTTTTATGAAACCACGGTAAAAGTGAAACTTTTAAGCGAACTATAGGCGCCGCACAGTGGGTCGAAACTATGATTTTAGTGACTTAGGGCTCAACTTTGCTTTTTTACTTTTTTCTTCATGTGGATGGATAGAGCTCATTAACCTCAACAATAATTGTTCTGATGTATTTTTTCCTAAACTTTATACTTTGGGTAGAAAAATGTGTTTTGTTATTTTTTTGTATGGAGCGGATCAAATAACCTTAAATTCCTGCTAAGTAGCGTGTGATCCCGCGTTGAAACTTTATTTTTCATATACCTTGTCTAGTCTATTATCATTTGATGCTATTAACGTGTGCATAAAGTTGCAACTCTGCCAAATAAATGGATCGAAAAAAATGAAAAAATATATCGAATAAAAAGCTACATTTTTTACTTTCGTAAGTTCTTTTAAGTTAAATTTGATATGGAATAGTAAGTAAAAGCACGTAATAATACACATAGTTACTTAACAACTAACAACAATACATTTAAAAGGTCCCTAATTAGCTTAAATTTACTAATATATGTAGTATTAGTAAATTTGTAAATTTAAGCTAATCACACTAATCATAATACATTTAAAAGGTCCCTAATTAGCTCAAATTTACTAATATATGTAGTATTAGTAAATTTAAAGCTAATCACACTAATCATAATACATTTAAAAGGTCCCTAATTAGCTTAAATTTACTAATATATGTAGTATTAGTAAATTTAAAGCTAATCACACTAATCATAATACATTTAAAAGGTCCCTAATTAGCTTAAATTTACTAATATATGTAGTAGTAGTAAATTTAAGCTAATTAGGGATCTATGAATTTCAATTTCTTTGTTTTAATGACTTTAACATGTTTATGAAATGTTATTTTAAGTTAGATTTAATACTGAATAGTAAGTAAAGATAGGTACATAATAATACAAATTAGTAAAGGTAAACTAACATTACTACAACTAACACAAGCAAACTAAAAACTAACTATAAACAACATCAAACATTACTATTTCCTTTCAATTATGAGTTTGACATTTATAAACTAATAAAAAAACAAGAAACTTACAAACTACCAAAAAATCTTATTCACTATCGCTATGACTATCTTGTAAATTATCTACATCAATAAAATCTATATCGGATTCTGTGGGAAAAATCAGCAGAAGCTCTTTGACTTTTGGAGAGAGAACCATTATATTTTGTTTCACCATTCGAGGTCTTAGACTTGTGATCTTTGGATCAGAAGACAAAAGAAGATTGTGTATAATATCCTCATTTGTCGCCGTTCTACTTACCTTTCTAGAATGACTCTCTCTATATTTCCGGAAATCTTTATTACGAGCTTCCGCTGCCTCTTCCGACAGTTTACCTATAGGTATGGCACCAAAGTGCTTAATTATATCACTCCCATGTACTAACAATTTATGTATACTGGAAGGCATATAATACCAGGGATATAAGTGAACGTACAATTGTGCAGTATCTCTACAAAATTCGGAAAACTTAGAAAGATCCACGCTCTCTCCAGATGCAACCGTCTGAAGAATCACATGAAACCTTTCTATTAAATCTTTATCTATTCCTGTTATGCGAGCTGTTGTTTCTGCATCCCTAAAAAATCTTCTGGCAGTATTGCTATCATTGGTTGTGCCTACTCCTTGCTTGACTACGTCAATAAGTAAACCGCATTCTTTCTTAAACGCTTGCTGTATAGCGCTCTTTCTGAGTGACATTTTTTCTTTGTCATCGCCCCTGCAACTCCATTTTTTGAAGTCCAAACGATAAGCTGCAAACAAAAAGAAATATCACTTAAATAAAAATCTCACAAGTAACTATATAACGTGAAAAAAATTATGAACTAATAAAATTATATTTACCGATATGAAGTAAGCACTCCATGCTTCTTATCCAGGCATGTAAAGATGACATTCCATACTGGAACACTTCTTCGTTGTTCTCTTTTTGAGCAAGTGACTCTAAATTGTTCATCTCTGACGGTTTTGCTTTGCAGATATCACAGACAGCTGAAGATGTGTCTGACAAATATGACGATATTTTGCCGTCTATCATCGTCAAGTGCAATTGATGCTTAACTTCAACTTGATTGAACTTGATTGGCTGAAGTCTTTCTATTTCTTCGGTTATGCTAGCTTTTATAGTTACCACTGTTGACTGCGTTTCTTTGGTAAATTTGAACATTATCGGACGGCAATAGAAAGTTGATGAGGGTCGATCGTTTTCCCAAACAATTGTTCCATCACATTGTTGAAGCCTTATAGGAACTAGACTGGCCATGAAGATAGTTGAGTCATCAAACTCTGCTTCAGTCTTTTGTTTATAATTACTTTGACCTGAGGCTCCATCAAAACCCCATTTGCTTATTAGCAGTAACTCAGTTGGCGAATCCAAATCTAAAGTAATCACTTCTAAAAGCCTAGATACCGTCAAGTTGAGTAAAGCTTGCAGTTTAATAGCAGCTCCTTCTTCAGTTATAATTATGTCTTCTTTCCCTGGATAACATTTTGCCTTCGCTTGTTTTATTTTATAATAAGAAGGGTATAAATCAGACCTATTTTCACTTGCTGCTTCTCTTAGGCTTATATACTGCCACTTACTTAATTTAAGTGAAACTAATAAAGACAGTGCCTTATCGGGTGAATATGTACTACTTTTCGGTTTACTTGTACTTAAACACTCTTTAACTTTTTCTAGATCTTCGGGGTGATTTAGTAAATGGTTCATAATTTTTCCTACATCCTCATTTCCGGTGTTTCTCAAACTAGCAATTGTAGTAGCTTTAAGTTCATCCGGGGATAACGAAAGCGATTGGTTAATTTGATCAACGCGTCTTCGTTTTTGCCTGGAGCCCAATTCCTCGAAAGGTTTTCGAGGTGTAAATGTAGATGTCGAAGCTTCTGTAGTAGATGGTGGTAGATTTTCGACATCTTCAGTATTACAAATCTCGAGCCTTTCCTGTTCAGTGTTCACAGCTTCAGGTATCATTCCTTCGGGCCAGTTTATTGCACGTTCCAACCAATCACCATTTTTTCTTACAAACTGTGCTAACGTGCGACTACTTCGTTCCCATCTTGCACTTATATTTGAACAAAAGCGCGTACAGAATTTTTGGAGCTCAACACTGTTCTCTTCGGTCACGTTTATTTTATGTTGTAGGAATTGAAAGAATTTTTGACTATCCGACAGTGACTTGACCTGCTCTCTTAAAATCATAAATAAATCTAAATTGTTAACTAAATTATCCATTATAACGAAAAAGGGACGATCAGAATCACGAGATGTTAGTAGTAGTACGAATAAACGAACACTAGTTAGTATATAATAAATTATGGTCATTTTATACTTCCAGAATCCAGTGACAAACAATGTTTACTAATTTTTCTACTACCCTCATTAACTAATTATCCTAATTAATATTACAGTAATGACTAAAAGTGAAAAACATTGTTTTTTTATAAGGTAAAAGGTTAAGCTAATTACAGTAATTAAACACACCAATAGAAATTAATTGATTTCATATCCACATTTTTAAATGAAGGTCCCTAATTAGCTTAAATTTACTAATATATGTAGTATTAGTAAATTTAAGCTAATTAGGGACCTTTTAAATGTATTGTTGTTAGTTGCTAAGTAATTATGTGTATTATTACGTGCTTTTACTTACTATTCCATATCAAATTTAACTTAAAATAACTTACGAAAGTAAAAAATGAAGCTTTTTATTCTATGTATTTTTTCATTTTTTTCGATCCATTTATTTGGCAGAGTTGCAACTTTATGCATTTGTTTATAGCATCAAATGATAATAGACCAGACAAGGTATATGAAAAATAAAGTTTCAACGCGGGATCACACGCTACTTAGCAGGAATTTAAGTTTATTTGAGCCGCTCCATACAAAAAAATAACAAAACACATTTTTCTACCCAAAGTATAAAGTTTAGGAAAAAATACATCAGAACAATTATTATTGAGGTTAATGAGCTCTACCCATCCGCATAAAAAAAAAAGTGAAAAAGCAAAGTTGAGCCCTAAGTCACTAAAATCATAGTTTCGACCCACTGTGCGCCGCCATATTGGCCTTGGCTGCTCTGACGAGCGCCTTTCACTTTATCCCTACTCCGCGGCCGACCGTCACGCGACATGCAACACACAGACGAAAAAGTTTGAGACGATGTAATAAAAGTTTCACTATCTTATCACGATAAAATTAATTAATTGAATTAATTATCACTTGCTTCAAAAATGGTGGAGGAAAACATAGTGAGGAAACCGGCATGCTTGAGAGATATTTCTCGACGGAATGTGAAGTCAAGTCAGAGGCCCATGGGTAGCATAAAAACTCTGACACCATGCCTTGTAACATAACATCAGGCCTTGTTTCCCCGAAGGGTTGGGCAGAGGTGTACCTGTAGCAGGTACACCCACATTTCGCCTGTTATGTTTAAGTGCCACGTAATTAGGGGGCGAGCCTATTGCCATCAACCGGGCACAAATCCAGACTCCGAGCTGCTACTGAAAAATTTCAGATAGAAAAACCCAGTAACACTTTGCCCGACCCGGGAATCGAACCCAGGACCTCATGCTCAGCTGTAGCGCTTAACCAGTTTAGTCAATAACCACACGAAAAAGAAGAGCAACTTATCGCCTCTCCAGCATCAATCATCTCGATTCGTCTTCATCAACAATGTATCAGGAAGGATACAGGCAACTAACAATTATTCAAGTCAACTAACTTAGAACATTGTTTGTTCCGCACAATATCGAACTTTGACTAAGGTGGTACAGGTTGGGTGCACACTGAGGGCGCGGGTATTTGACTCCTAAATAAAGAAAGGAAGGAAATATGGAGAATGCTCACAAATATACGGGCAAAAAGCGAGAGTTGATTAAAACTTATGTGGGGTAAAAGGAGTAAAAATAACAAAAATGAAATTAATTTCTTTAAAAATTATACCCATGATTGGCTATGTATTTTTTATTTAATTACAATTATTTTTTTGCTTTCTTCATGTAAATAAAGTTGGTTATAATGATAAATTCTTTATTCCAAAAGCCCTTATCAATATCCTTATGACTAAAACATAAGTAAAACTAACATAAAATACATACATTTGATGATTTGATATACAATGTACTCATGTAGACAGAGTTAAACTAAATTACCTAGCGAAACTCGACAGACGTGATGGGTTTCAAAATCTAAATATAATAAAAAAAAGTTTTTTTTTCTGTGGCCGTAGTTATTGTAGTAGTATTACTTCAAATATCAGTTTAAAATAAGGTTTTTTTGTGTAAAATTCACAAACGTGATGCATATTGATATATTAATGCGATAAAACAAAAAAGCAACAGATTTTCTCAACTCATACAAGTAACGACACCATCAGAGGTAAATGAACCCAAAAAAAATCTTTTTTTTTGTTTTTTTTTTTTCATCATGTTTAGATATCGTTTTCTAGCAAATTTAATTTTACCCTGTAGAATAGAGCAGCGAAAGTGTGAACTGTGGTTGACCTTCTATAAATTCATCCGTCTGCCAGCAGTTTAAGTTCTTAAAAGAAAATCAAAGTCAAATCGTTTATTTCAATTAAGCACATAAAAGGCACTTTTAAATGTCAAAATTAAGAAGAAAATAGTATTGAATCTAGTTGCCCCTTACAAATGGTAGTTTCGTATGGAGAAGAATGGGCAAGAAATTCCATAGTTACTCTTTTAATATTTTTACATAAAAAAAAAATGTGATGATGAAAATGATGATTGAGTCAGTGACATTAGTGTTCCTTACCTAAACTGTCATTAATAGTAGTAACATTTTGCTTTCTTATCCTTCATCTACATGTAGATATTCTAATTGAATGAAGCGTCCAAATGCAAGTAAAAAATTAACTACGCAGTATTATATTATCTGTGACCATGTATACCCATAATAATCAAAAACTCGTATAAAGATATCAACAAATTGTTTACAAAGATAATAAAACTCCACTTCCAAAGAAAAAACGAGTTATCGACACACAAAAACTGCGCAGTCAAAACAAAAAACTATCTTATGTGTCACCACCTTTACCCCGGGTAGTGATAGCAGAGTCAATTTAAGTTGGCAACTTAATTTATACAAGTTTAGCCATACCTGTTCGAGACTTGTGGCCATTGTTGAACATTGCCCGTCTTAGCTAAAGCGAACAAATTGAGCGCCCAAACGCTTGAACAATGTTGTTGGAAGTTTTTATCGCGTATTGTGAAGCTATTTATATGGAAATTGAGCTGATAACGTTGATAACAATGGGGGGCTTTGATAGGAATGTTCTGGGAAAATCTGTATCGTTTTCAGTATAGAAACTCTGTACTGTATTAGAAATTAGTATCGATTGGTTGACAGCCTCGTGCGACTAGATTTAGACATGGCATATTTATAGGTCAAATCCGGGCGGACGTTCTAACAAGTGAACTTCGGGAAAACGTGACGCGTTTGGAAAGAATAAACTACCTCACACACTATACGACATACGACTGCGACAGCTCGGCGACTAGACGCAACGACAGTATGCGACTGACAATATTTTCTCATACACTTGGCGTCGAGTTAGCATAATAGCATAATCAGCCTATAAGGTTCCCACTGCTGGGACACAGGCCTCTCTGTGAGAAGGAGTGGGCCGTAATCCACCACGCGGGCCCGGTGCGGGTTGTCGGATGTCAAATGTCTTCGATTATATTTTTTTAGTTCTAGGTCATACCGGTTTCTAACGATGTTTTCCTTCACCGTTTTGAAAGCAGTAGTAATGAAATAATTTACACAATGTAAAGACACTTCGAACCCACGACCTACTTACTACTCGTAAGTTACAGCCGATGACAGTCGCATGCAACAGGTCAGCGTCTTGTCGTCGAGCTGTCGCAGTCGCATGTCGCATAGTGTGCGACGTCGTTAATCCAAGTGCATCACCATTGTCCGAAGTTCACTTGTCCGAAGAACGTCCGGCCGCAAGATCGTTTGAAGTCTAAAGAAATACTGCCGAAAGAAAGTTCGGCCTAATGATTTTTTGACCTATGAGTTGTTTTTCGAAAGAACGAGAAATCGGAGAACGTTCGGCCAAATGATCGTTTAGCCGATAGAACTTTGGTTTCCTTAGAAAGTGGACAACGGTCACGCAATAACTGCTGTCCAAAATTTTTGGACTGTGACTACATCATACTCAATACTCAATACGTTTATTGCATTCCACAATGTGAATTTAGGTGGTAGGTACATAAAGACATACATTCGTTTTGGAGCATTGTGGGCCCTGTCGGGCATAACAACATAAAAATTAGGAGGAGGGCTATTATAGATATTTGTTAACAATTTTAATATTAATCTACACTTTCGTTTTGTGTAGGTAGGTAGGCTGATAACTAATTGTGTACATATAATTTTTACCACTCATATATTGGATTTAAACATTAATATTTATTTAAATTACACATATATTATTATTATCAATTATAAATAAATTATTATTGCGTTTTTTTTTTGATATTATTGTTTATTTATTAAATTTATCATTTATATATTCATGTACATTATAATAACATTTACAGATTAGAAATTGTTTTAATTTATTTATAAAGACATTAAATTTTTGTTCATTTTTAATTTCATCAGGTAGTTTATTATATATTTTAAAATCATGACGCACTC
Source organism: Agrochola lychnidis (assembly GCA_963680765.1). Lineage (NCBI taxonomy): Eukaryota > Metazoa > Arthropoda > Insecta > Lepidoptera > Noctuidae > Agrochola > Agrochola lychnidis. The sequence goes on from OY796864.1 coordinate 6,720,668, forward strand.
ACTCTTTCCTCAAATTACCACAAACTGCGGTTCATTAACTTATAATTTTATGGATATTTAATTCTTATTGTATGTGTTCAGTAAAATAACTATTTGCGAATGAAGGAAAACGGTTTATTATGAACCACTACATATTCCCGTTTATGTGAACAGAAATCCAGTGCTCAAATATGTTTGTTAAATGAAACAATTTTCAGACATAACTACGGTCAGCGACAAAAGTCGATTAGAACTGCCACTTTTACACATAATCTAAATTGACACAAAATTATTCGATATTTTGTATTTCAGCTTTTTATATAATAGAACTCATTTAGTTTCACTTCTGTTCCGATTTTAATTAAATATTAACTCAATAATCAAAACTTACTGTAAACAAACAATAAAGGAATTTAATTTATTTATTTATTTAACAGTTTATGTACACACATATAAACAGACAAGAAGAAAGGAACAGAAAAATACGTACAAAGGTCATCCTAAATTATAACGACAGAAAAGGATGACTAAAACCATAACTTAAACAAATCAGGCACCCACTCACACATAAACACCTACACTCACTCATACATATCTACACTCACACTTACACACCTACACCCACGCATACAACACACACCCGGCACATAAACAGATACTACCTTTTCCTTGTTATTAATTAATTTAAACCCCTTTTACCTACTTTCTTCCCCCGTTTCTTATGCCTAAAATCAATTGTATTAGTCTAGTTTTGTTTTTCACAAAAGTACACATTACTAAATTGTAAGTAACTATTACAATAATGGATGGATGGATGACTCCTCTAACACAGGTTTTTCCTGGCGTGGAGGTCATTATTCAATATTTTGTACCAAGCAATTTCCACGTTGAATCTGTGTCTCTGTCCTTTTAATGTCAAATAAATATATTATTATTATACTGTCACACCAGTACCTTAATTGCGTAACTTATTTTCGTAAACAATTTTGCCTAATTTGTTTCATTTTGACAGTTCAACAATATTCATTGCGTTATTTACGTTGTTGAGCAGATTTTTTTTCCAACTTATGATGTAATGGATTAGCAATCTGCTTTAAATCGAAACAGATTGTGTTGTATTACGCAATTATGGTACAGGTTAGTTACTAACTACAAAAAAAAAGAAAGAAGAAAGCTCAATAAATAAGATTTAAAAAACTGAAGAGTTAATTGACTTTAGTCGCTGGCTATACCTACTCAAATGACTAAATGACAAGTAAACGAACGGAATACAAGGCTACAAAAGTGTTATTTAATTACTTATGACAAAAATATGACAGTACGAAAATACACCTAAAACATGATTTAGCGTTTATCTGAATGTCAGAAAATCTCCATAAATATCATGTCACCAGCCAAACTGTGGTATCGCATTGTACGAAGCCCACAAATCTATTTTTGTCAAAATATTTTGATACCTCCCGGCAAGTCGTCCAGTCGTTTTGTAGAAAAAACCTCACGGACTCACGTGAGGTTTTTTCTACAAAACGACTGGACGACTGTAACACCGAATTGTATCACAATAATGAAAATCAAGAAAATCTAAAAATAATGCATTTCTAAAAGGGGTGAGCTGACGTACGCACGGGTTCTTTTTCAAAACGAGGTTTCTTGACGCGCACTGGATTTTCAACTCTCGGTGTCGAAACGAACGTTGATAATCCAATAGAGTGCATCCCTAGCGCGTTGAAAAAGTGCACAGTTGGAATTTCAACTCACGCCTCTAAGCCGAGCGTTGAAAATCCAGTGCGCGTCAAAAAACCTCGCGTTAAAAAATTGCCTGGCTACGTAAGCTTAAACTCGACTTTGATGAGACTGCTTACTGTCTTAGTAAGCAATCTCAGATATTAACAATAAAACGTCCGTCGGATATCTTAATGGTTAAGTATTAGTTAAAACTAGTTATCAACACACAAAAATAATGTATACAAAACAACAAAATGGTGCCGATTCCCTTGTTCACAAACTAAACTAAATGTAAGTTCAGTGCATCTTTTTCTTTCTATTTCATTAAGAAAAGGACAGAAGAAAAATTTTTGTTTAGTCCTGTCAAATTAATCAGCGCTTGACGTAAATTGACGTAATTTTAGTAGGCAAGTTTTTAGTCACGTCTAAACTTGTATGGAGTAGTGACAGGCGCTGATTAATTTGAAAGGACTAAACTAAAATTTATCTTCTGTCCTTATCTTAATGAAATAGAAAGAAAAAGATGCACCGAACTTAAATTTAGTTTAGTTTGTGAACAAGGGAATCGGCACCACTATCTATATTTACCCCGAGTAGTGATAGCAAAGTCAGAAAAACTGAAGCTTCCATTGGTAAGATTCACTTTTTGTTCTGCTGTTGACCAGCAAAACCTTCACCAAAATCATCTCATGTAAATATGGATGATGAATAAAAAATTTTTTTGTCCGTCCGGTTGGATTATTAAAAAATATTGAACACGTATTTTTTTCTTTTTTACGTAATCAAAAGATTACGGCGATACATTGAGTTAAAATGTGCCATGACGTCTCGAGTATGTGGATTTTATACTTACTTGTGACGTAGCGACCCCCACACCCCAACTTTAATGTGTTTTATCTAAGTATTTTTTTAATAATATGATAAAGCAAAAAATACGTGTCTAATATTTTTTATTATCTGACTGACGGACTAAATAGAATTTCTTTTTTTTACCCAGGCATCATCCCTATTCCACTCGTTTGTCACTCTTTTCTTTCATACTTATTTACAGTTAATTTTATCTTAGATTCATACACAACACAATTAATACCAACGCACTCCACAAAAACGATTTTTTCCGTTTCATAAACGTGTGTGTGTGTGCACCAAATCGCATTCGCATCATTTTTCCTTAAGACCAGGCACTCCAAAGACAATTTCCACGCAAACTCCGCCCCAATGCACCCCACCACTCCACTATGTACTAAACGCTAACACATTAGTAATAAAGTTTAATATCGCGTGCGCTCTTTGATCGTGTTCAAGCACGGAACTAAATATCGTAAGTCTCAATTCTTATTTCGTTTATAACTAAAGTAATGATTGATCTAGAGAAAAAATATCTTATATTTGGATAATAAACTATATTTCCTTACTTTCAATTATTTAAGACATAAAAGCCGAGTAATCTTGTTTTTGTTTCATATAATCTTTAAAAAAGACATGATTTTCGAATAAAAAATGGATCGAGCGAAAATGTTCCAATTACGTATCTGTCTTATGTTTGGAAATAAAAATATCCAATAAATCATATACTAAAGTTCCATTTTGATTGTAATTAATATACAATTTAGGGAGCCACCTCTTTAAAGGGAATTCCCTTAAACGGTTTAGTCCACTAGCATAGTAAACTATTAACACACAATCTCACTTGATAGAACCAAACTAACCGGTACATAATTTTTTTAAACAATCAACAGATGATTAGTTATAACCATATCAATATGGGACGCCATTCACCGCTGATAACACGGCCATTAAGTAAACTAATGCATTTGTTATTGTTAGTGACGTTAACATCAATAATAGTGGGTAAGGTCGAGTTTAATGGGCAAAGAGGGTTCTGTACATTTGTTTATTTAATACTTCAAGCACATTGCATTAATGCCCTAAGCGCTGTCTACCAATCAACTTTCTCATCTGTCATTTCGTGTTTATCTTTGTAGAAAGCATAAAAAGAGCATTATGAATAATCATGGGGTCATAAATGGCTAGGTACATAATTTCAGGTTATTGGTTTGTCCCGCCTGCAATACCAAAATTCTATGGATTATAATGCTTGTTTTTCAGTTATATGTTTTTCCGGTCGGGTTTTTTGTTTTTTAAATAATTTTTTGTTTCTTCTTTTTATTTCTATTTTGTCTTACTTTTTAATAAAAAATAATGTGTTTTATGAGATGTGTATAGAGGTCAAACAAAATTATTTGCAAAGTGTCGCCTACAATAGGGGAGAGCGCTGATGTCTGAAATACAGATATTTTATATCTAGTTCAGACACAGATGTTCAAAATGTGTATATAGAAACAAGTGTCATAGAGTGTATCACCATAATAATTAAACTCATGTATATTTTTGAAAAATAAATTATATTTATACCTAAGTTGTTTCCCCAGCTTCCGTGAAAAGAAAATCTTACCATTATATTATTTGCTTATCTTTTAATATCATTTTTGTTCAGATCAATCAGAAGAACAAGCTGTCTTTAGCTGATTAGACGCCTCCTAAGAATTCACCACGACACTTTCTGCACGCAGGTTTCAGGTCAAAACAAACGGACAGTACCAAAAACAAATGAAACGACGACGTTCAGGGCGTAATGCCTCCACTTTCTCTTCGAAGGCGGTAATAGGTTACTCGCGAAAAAAAAATTGTAAGATTTATAGATAAAAATCATTAAAAATTGTTATTTAATATTACAATTCGACGAGCGGTGCCTTTGTGTCGCATCGCGTGTCGCGCCTGTTTGTAAGAGCCCTTAATATTACATTACAATACAATAAAAAACTGATTAAAGATCCCTAATTAGCCCGGGTCGATGGTGCGTTGTGTTCCACTCTTGCCTCAAAGAGATGTCAGCAGAATTGACGGAGTCCGCTAGGGCCAATGCCTGCCGGGGTTGCGAATAAAGCCGAAAGGAAAATCATGGCTCCCGGCAACATGGCAACTGAAGGAACACGGGTGGGTTTTAGTCAGTAAGAGTCTGACACGCCCTTTTGCTCCACCCAGAGCGGGAGAAGTTATCTGATAATTTCCCACCCAAAAAAAAAGGATCCCTAATTACAGCATCTAATGATGCAAAGTTAGCCGATAACAGGTAAAAATATAACCGCGCACTTTGCGACCGTTATTCGAGAAACCGACCTCGCACTGTCAAGCCAAAACCAACTCTTCAAACTTTTTGACAAAATGAAGGTGTCCATTGTAGTGCTGTTGCTTGCTGCTGTGGTCATCGTTGAATGTGGCCATACCTTCATGGGGACCAGCTTCTTGCGGCCTCTGGTGTACCACAAGGAGGCTCGATACTCCTCGAAGACTTTCCAGAAGAGGATTGAGTATTTGAACTTCACGCTGCCCGCTGTCCAAGGCAATTCAAGACAAATTCAGGTAATTTTTTGGTGATCTCTTTTTCGTACTATTTATGGAAAGGTGGTGTAGTTTGTGCCATTAAGGCTCTAGACAGACGGACTGCATTTCAACTGAAAATATGCAGTTTGAATGCAGTTTTTACGACTGTATGCCTGTGTGTGTTTATTGCAGTCATACTAATTGCATTCAAACTGCTTTGCAAAGGTGTTTTTTTTTTTCGGCCAAAACTTGTACCGATGTACAAATTAAAAGTTAAATTTCCTTGGAAAAAATTGTGTTATTAACTCCTCAAATAAATAAAAATAAAATCCTCCAATATTCGATAGATTAAGAAATAATTGAAAATAAAAAATCATTACCTCACATCGTAACTGCGTTCAACGAAACGTTCATAGCAGCAGTGACAAATGTCAAACTATTCCATCTGTCAAAATATTATTCGACTGACAGTCAAGGGGACAATATTGTATTTGGTAATTCTACGATAACAACACAAATAAGTATCTAGGTATTCTAAGAGGACGATCTAATGGGCATTTTCACAAAAATGCATAGGTGTGCGTTTAGTCCTGTCCCTCGAAAAGATAGTCGTTTTTCTTTTCTAATATTACCAGTATCAACAAAAAACGATTACCGTTAGTTTTAGTAGACATCTAGTTATTATTCCATTAATAACTTAACTTCCCAAGTACTCGATTATTTAAATTAAATATTAATTAAGTGATAGGGAGATAGCATTTTGACTTGTCCCTGGACGGTGCAGCTATATTGAACATACAACAATTGCATTTTATCCTTAGAATTGACTGCAGGTATACTATTTTATGTCTTCAAGAGATTGTGGTAGACTATTTTAAAGCATAATTCAAATATTCTATCTTAATTTTTTTTAAATTATGAAAATTTAATTGTAGTACTCAAATTGTGAGCAACCTGACACATCAAGTTTGTTACCGTATTTTTTCCATGAACATTACTAAAATTTTGTTAGATTTTATTCATATAATAACAAAATCAGAAGCTTTAAGTCATCCACTATTTTGTATTCGCCAATTTTACCCGAAACACTATAAATTGCGTTGCGCAGTAGCACTCATCGCTTGGTAGAAAACTTTCTGTCAAGGTAAGTTACCAAAATGTTGTATAATTTAACATGTAAACAACATGATTGTGGTAGTTATTGAGAGCTTTAACATGTAGCTTCATAAATAAATAGTTAATGACGAATCACTGCAATTGTACCTATTTAAATTTAATACAAATCGCGCAAAGGTAAGGTAACGTTACGTCAGTTTTGTGTGGTAACATAGAGGCCTGACAACCTAAGTAATAAAACTGACTGTTAGGAATATTACACATGCTACTTTACCAACTTGGTCTAAAGGAGGTTATGATATCATAGTCTTTATAAAAAGCAGGCGCGGTCCGAGGGGGGGGGGGGTCCTGGGGGTCATGACCCCCCCAAAATCTTTCACGTTGTATGGAGCCTGAATGATTTACTTATATTACTAACTTTTAAAACTACTACAGCCACGGGTTACCGTGGCTTAGATACCTCCCTAAAGCTATTCCTCGGCGGCACCCATGGTGACCCCCCCAAAATCTTGGGCTGCGACCGCGCCTGATAAAAAGAAGTGTATACTTATATTTTCATAATCTAAATTTTGAATCCACGTCTTGCATTTTAAATGTAAATTCGTACTGAGTAGTTAAATATTTTATTAGCTTGCAATTTTGTGTAGATTTTGCTTGATTAAAAAAAAAAAAAACAAACTCAACAAAGTATCTCATTAATATAAGAAAACATAAACTAGTGTAAATGCTTCATAACAATTTTGTTACCGTCAGCTTTGTTACTGTCCCCCTAATTTTCAAGTCAAAATCTTTTTTATTGATAATTTAAAGCATTAATTACTTAAATTCCGATGTTAATTAAATGACAAATTTAATAACAGAATAAGTTTTATATTCATAATGTATGCTTTCGTATTTTAAACTCAATAATAGAATATCGTAACGTTCGAATGTCATCACTGGTAACAAAATTGTAATTATGAGGCATTTTTCTTGTTTATATTATAATATATCGCATTTTCTCAAATTGATTTAGTAGATCCAACTTATGTTCTTTTATTAAATATTAAAGAAAATTTGATTGTTTTGATTGTTTATTTTTTAATCGCATTTAATTTAAGTAACAAACCTGACGAAATATCCTTGACTTACCCTCTATTTTATTTTATATCTCATAATTACGTGATTAATTATTGGTTTTAAGCTGGGAATCGTAAAATATAGAATTTGAGGCAATGCAAACAAGTACAATCTCGCATAAAAAAAGAAGTTGAAATTACATCTCACTTCTTTTATACCCTATAAATTTTTGTGAAAATGCCCTAATACAGATAGTCAGAATAATAATGTTGATTCAACAATTATTTTTGTATAGTTTTTCATTGTGAAGGCTAATAGGTAATAAAGACAACGTAACAAGGAATTAATAATTAGAGAGTGTGTATGCCAATGGGAATTTAGTTGATATTGCAGTTGAAATGCATTCCGTCTGTCTAGAGCCTAAATGGGAACATTACCTGACACTTCTCAATTTCCTCCTTGATCTCGAACTTCTCAGTAGCAGCCCTTAGTCTGGATTTGTGCCCGGTTGATGGCAATAGGCTCGCCCCCAATTACGTGGGACTTAAACATAACTGGCGAAATGTGAGTGTACTATTAGGTACACCTCTGCATAAGCCTTCGGGGATTATAGACGTGATTGTATGGGATGTTATTATTGCCTGACACTGATTAGCAATTACTAATTAGTCATCTCCTCTCCTCCCAAACGCAGACAGCCATGTAGGTATTCTCACACGTAAGTTGGTATCCATGGAGGGAGATAACAATCCTATAAGTACTATTAAACGAGCAATATTTGTATATATATATTTATAAGTATATATATTTGTACTCACGTTCTCGAAATCGGCTCTAACGATTTCGATAAAAGTTGCAATATAGGGGTCTGTATTTTCATCCGAGCAGAGCTCGGTCGCCCAAAGTTTAGAACAAGATATTGAATAATGACATTAGAATAATGACATTGCAGCATGGAATTAGTAAGTACCTACTATCATGGTAGCATGGAATAAGTGGGTACTATTCATGGATTAGTATGAACTTTCCTATACTATTAAATGAGCATTCTCTATTTTCACCAGAGCAGAGTTCGATCGCCCAGGTACTGATAATAATTGATAGGAGATAGCGATGAATTACAAAGTAAAGTTTATTGTACACACGACTACATATCAAGCTATACATTTCTAGTATAAGATGATCTCGCATTGTATAGAATTTCCGTACAATGAGAAGTCAGCTTACTGGGAATGTATAGCTTGTTATGTACCCGTGTGTACCCAGAGATCACTTATACGAAACATCTTTCGCCTTGTACATCGTGTGTTTATGTGGTGGGTGATGGTAACTACAGTCCGTCAAACTTCAGAATCTATATACTAATATATAAAGCTGAAGAGTTTGTTTGTTTGTTTGCTTGAACGCGCTAATCTCAGGAACTACAGGTCCGATTTGAATTTTTTCAGTGTTAGATAGCCCATTTATCGAGGAAGGCTATAGGCTATATATCATCACGCTAAGACCAATAATAGAAGTGGAGCACTATTGAAGAATGTTTCAAAATCGGGGTTTTTTTTTCCTTTTGAGAGCTTCCGCTGCGTGCGCTGCGTAAAAGGTTAAAGTTTCGCAAAAATAATGTATGGCAGAATTGTTCCCCTTAAAAATTTCTAAAAAATGTCTACGACAACATATGTCTATCACTTAAGCTTGGCTTACTACAACCTTTTTTATGCTAACCAAAGTTGTTCTGAAATAATGCATTATCTGCGAAGGTGTTTTCATAAACATGATATTAATCCTTATCCAAATAAATACGCCCAAAGTAACTATTCCACGCGGACGAAGTCGCGGGCAGAAGCTAGTATTCATATAAAACACAAACATAACATAACATCACGACTGTAATCCTCGAGGGCTTAGGCAGAGGTGTACTCATAGTACAGCAGTGTATATATGGGTGTACACCCACATTTCACCAGTTATGTATAAGTCCCATGTAATAGGAGGCGAGCCTATTGCCATCAACCGCGCACAAATCCAAACTCCGGACTGCTACTGAGAAAATAAGAAGAGGTGAAAATATATATGTCGCGGATGGATGGCGCCACAATACAGTGGACAGCGCCATCTAACAATTTGATTCGTGGATGAATAATCATGTGATCGGAAATGCAAGCGAGCCCTACCGCTTGAACACGGTCGGTGGTGAAGGGGATGCAGCGATGACTGGGGGAGAGACCGAGTGTTGCGACAGTCCAGTCTACGTTGGACAGTCGAGCTCGGACAGTCTTGGCAAACTCTCAGTACCAACGCACGTGTTTGTTTCCGAAGCACGTGTTTATTTCGTTCGCTGGTTTATTAAAGTTATTTTAAATTCAAATTATCTTTCTGTTCGAGTACACACACCAGTACCCACATTAAACTATGTCATGATAATGATGCGTGATATATATTATTTTATTTCAGGGCATCTTGGCTTATGACTTGACGCACTCCGGCGCATCGGCTAACGTGACGCAGGGCGGCCTCGGCTTCAACTTCGTGAACCTTCGGATGAAGAGTGACCGCGCCAAGGAGTTGCATTACGATATTTATATTTATGCTTGAGTTTGTTTCTTGTATTGAAATTATGTTGTTCCAATAATTTATTGTTGGTATTACTTCAGTTGCTCTGTTTTCTTTTCCTTCACCACAATTTTAATCAGTACCTTCTTACTATTGGCCAGTAGGTAAGTACCTGAGTTGCACCTAAATGTCAGCAAGCAATAGGTCTCTTAAGAATTCCGCATCATTAGGTTTGGACAGTCAAATCTTAATCTTTTAAAATTTTATCTAAAACCTTTAAACCAGCAATTCTTGTATATATGTATACATATATATAATCTGAATCTCGGAAACGGCTCCAACGATTTTCATGAAATTTAGTATGCAGGGGGTTTCGGGGGCGATACATCGATCTGGCTAGGTTTTATTTTTAAAAAACGTCGTTCAAAAAACAAAACCTCATCACCTCATCGGTCATCCAGATATTTTTCATTAAAAGTAGTTTTACATAAAAAATCTCTTTATTTCATGCAATCTTTGAATGAAGAATATGTTAAAAATTTAAAATTACGATTACTTATGCTAAATTTCATGAGTAATGATTATGGAACATAGTTTATTATTATATTAAGATTGATAAGTTTCGAACGCTTCATTTGATAAAGTGACAAAAAAATATTTAATAATCGGTCCATCGAATCCATTAATAATAACAATACAAATGAATGAAATTTTTAAATTAAATATAATTATTATTGATTATAGTTAAAGGTATATATATTATTTGTTAAAATTCATATTATAATAATGAATAAATTATTGCACAAAAATTATACGTAACAATAAATAATTTGAGTTACATACACAACACAAATAGAACTGAATCATCTCAACATTCCAATGACGATTTTTAAAAGAAAAGTCCCGGAAAAGGCCAGTCAAATATACATAAGGAAAAAATGCCAGCTAATAAATGAGGGGAAAAACTCCACTTCTATGTGAAGGCGGCCTCCCACCGCCGCGTCTGTCGGTCTGTCACACGCTATCAGGTGAAGTCGGTTTTTTACCATTTTGTTATTTCCAAGCCAATCCGAGCCGCAGAGACTCGAACCGAAACCCTCGCGGTAAAACTAAACTGACGGGACTTCGGACTTCATTTTATATTTAGCTTTTTTTTCTGCTATTAGTTTGCTAATATAGAAGATTATTTAGAATGGCAGGGATTCTTTTGGTATTTTCATTGTTAAGAGGTATGCGCTAAGGTAGCCCACGAAATTCAAATTTTCTTACGTTTTTGCAATTTGCAGGTCAGTGTCACATTGTATGTTGATTATAATATGATTCGCGACCGTTAAAATATGGCTTTACAGAATTATATTAATTAGAATTTTGAATCAGCAATTAGTACAAATCCTTAAATTAGAATTGGCCTCAAATGTCATGATTTCATGAAAATTGTCATTAAATATTCAAAAAATTCAAAATTCAAAAAATTCAAAATTGTTTATTTCTTTAACCAAATTACACAATTAGTTTGTGATTGGAGCCTTCTTTTAAGCAAACAATGCCTGTATTAGAAGACTCCGCTCTTCCATAACAAAAAAAAAAGAGAAAAATAATTATAACAAAATCATGTATAAGAAGACAAAAATTGGCATAAGAATAGTTTATGTGTGCGTGTGTGTGTGTGCTTGGGTATGTGTGTGTGTGCATGTGTATGTGTTTGTGCGTCTGTTTTTGTGTATGCGTGTGTATGTGTGGGTTTATGTCCCTGTGTGAGAGGTTATGCTGTGGGTTTCAAGAGCTCTTCCGTTTCCTCATAGGTCAGTGGTTTGATCCATTTCAGGGTTTTTTTTTTTGCATTCATAAAACAGATTCTTATATATACATATTTCTTTATTTATTCTGTTATATAAACGAGCAGACCGTGATTTAAATTGCATGGAGGCAGCCAAAGTTTTTGTTTGGGGGACTTCTGCAACAGCATGCTTTCTTCGTTTTGCCAATTTAGATGCATCGTAAGGTAGGGTCTTATGCTTCTTTAATATAGTTTGAACTATGTATAGTTTTCTTACTGAGAGTAATTCGCTTAGGTTATAAAGACTTTCTGTGGAATACCTAGTTTTCTTAAAATACATAGTTTTTATCAGGGCACGTTGTGCACGCTCTACTTCTATGAATTTAGTTTTTGCAGACCCTCCCCAGTTAGGTATACAGTAAGCTAAGACAGACTGAGCCAAAGCGACGTATATCTCATTAAGGAGATTTCTAGAGGTGTTATTACGACTCATTATATTTTTCGGCACAATATGTCTCAGTGCACTAAACAACCAACACAGTTTTCTCACCCTGCTAGCAACTTGTTCAATATGGGGATACCAGGATAATCTCTGGTCTACTACTACCCCTAAGTATTTCGTTTGCTTTACTTTATTTAGTTTTGGGCAATTACAATTTTTATTATAACGGTTTCCACAATCGTGCATTTTAATTTTAAAATGATCCATTGGTTCAGTTCGTGCACTAATACCGAAACACACGAAATTAGTTTTACTTGTATTCAAGGTAAGTAAATTCCTCCTTAACCATCTGGCCACTCCAGCCATGCCTATTTCAGCTGTGTTCTCAACATCCTTCCAAGAGATACCAGAAAAAACAATAGCCGTATCGTCGGCATAAGAGAAAATTTTGGCGTTTCTGATATTTAACTTACAGAGATCGTTGATGTAAATCAAAAACAAAGTCGGATCCAATACGCTTCCTTGCGGTACGCCGTAAGTTACATCCGCGTAGTCACTGGTATACTTTCCAATCCTAACGCTCTGCTTCCTGTTACATAAGTAGCTTTTTATAAGAGAAAGCGGAGTTCCTCTTATTCCGTATTTTTCTAATTTATTCACCAGGGTTGGAACAGAGACGGTGTCAAACGCTTTTTTCAGGTCTAAGAAGACAGTTACACATTTGCTGCCACTATCTATAGTATCAGCTACTAGAGATGTTAGCGCGGTTACTGCATCCTCGGTTGATACACCTTGCCTGAACCCAAATTGTGTGGGCGACAGCAAGTCGTATTTACTTAGATAATTAGTAAGCCTATTATTTATCAGTTTTTCCACAATTTTGGAAATTGCTGGTAAGACCGATATTGGTCTATAGTTGTTGACATCGTCTCTGTTCCCTCCCTTGTGTACAGGTGTAATAATTGATCTCTTTAGCTCTTCCGGGAAGATGCCTTCATTAAAGCACAGCACAATATGAACTAAGAGAGTTGTATTGAAGATTTATATGATTAGGTATAGTTCCATAAAAAAATATTTTATACGGCTGCGAAACATATTTCAATATAATCAACATAATAACGTGACATTGACCTATTCTATAACCATCTCACCTGAGCTGTCAGTTGCTAAGGATTGACAATATTGGCAGCTCACTTCACCTAAGTTATCACGGTAAGATTTTTACAGAATAGCACTACAACAAATTGTTTTTTTTTTTTTACAAAGATTTGAATTGATGCTTTCACCTTAAGGTTTATAATTAAATCAATGGTTGGAAGGCATTATTGCCATGATTATCACTCACAGAAAACTGCTTGATCATCACTGTGTGTGTGACTAATGATCACCCTGCTGAAATAATCGTCTTAAATAATTTACTACTAATGAAGAGGGGTAAATACCGATAGAACTACCTAACCGTATTATCCGGGATCATCATCATCTATCTGCCTAGCCCTTTTACCGACTATGTTAAGATCGGCTTTCAGTATAACCGGATAAATCTGAAGTACCCGGGCGACTGAGCTCTGCTCTGGTGAAAATAGATAATGCTCATTGGGAAAGTTCATACTAATTCCATGCTGCCGTGATAGTAGGTACTTAGTAATTCCATGCTGTCATGATAGTAGGTACTTACTAATTCCATGCTGCCATGTCATTATTCTAAGGTAGCCATCTTGTTCTAAACTTTGGAGGACCGAGCTCTGCTCAGGAGAAAATACGGAGAAAACGAATTTTCCCAGATATGAGACCGAGCTAGATCGATTTTTCGCCCCCGTAAACTCCTATATTGCTACTGTTTCATCGAAATCGTTAGCTCCCGTTTTCGAGAACGTGATTACAAATATATATATGTCGTGGCCAGATCTTAGAATTGATCATTTCAGAAATGATCGACTATTTCATGAAATGGTTGTGTTTCATGAAATAGCCAGCTAAAATTGACCATACCATATCGTTCAAACGTCAACGTTTAATGATATGTTAGTCGACGTTTGGCCATGTAAGGAGGGGCTTGTGGCTAAGTAATAACAGCTGCACGGGTCGATCGATCAGGTTAAGCTACGCTTACCGCGGTTGGTCCGTGGATGGGTGACCATCTTTACATACCAAGTCCCCTCCGTGCCTCGGAAAGCACGTTAAGCCGTTGGTCCTGGCTGTCATTTGTAGATCTTTGACAGTCGTTACGGGTAGTTAGAAGCCCAAAAAGTCTGACAACCAGTCTTACCAAGGGGTATCGTGTTACCTAGTCACTAGGTTGTGGAGGTCAGATAGGCAGTCGCTCCATGTAAAATACTGGTATTCAGCTGCATCCGGTTAGACTGGAAGCCGACCCCAACATAGTTGGGAAAAAGGCTAGGCAGATGATGAGTCGACGTTTGGCCATATCATTATGTAGGGTATCCATGCAAATATTACTGGCATTAATTAACTTTTAGTAATCTGGGTCAATGGATAAATAAAACATTTTAAATAGCTTTCATTCCAGAAGAAAAATAACAATGACTAAGATTTAAATACGTAGTTAAATACTAACCTGTGAAATACGTTCCAAGTCCATGGTTTTTTAAGGTTGCGCTCGTTTTTCTAGTGAATTTCAAAAAAGTCACGTAGCTTGGGATAATAACGATACTTCACTGCACTTTTATCTTCTATTTCCAAATTTATAATTGCTTTTTCAATCGAATTATCGTCCGCCGCCATGATGCACAACAAAAACAAAGTTACATCAACGCCTCTACCGGTGGATAATCTATTTTACGATATGATTACTAATGTTTGGTCACATCATGAAGTAGTCGTGCGTTTAATTGTTCATATCGTCAAACGTTGAGTTTTCAATGATCTGGCCAGACCACATCATGATGTGGCCAGCGGTCAATATTCTATATCATGAAATGCAACCATTTCATGAAATGGTTGATCATTTCGTGAAAAGATCAATTCTAAGATTTGGCCACGACATATACACAAATATTCCTCATTTAATAGTATAGGATAGGAGACCAGTAGTTTACATGCAGCAACTGCCTTGAAGAATCCCTTCGATACGAACATTATTGTGTTTTGTGATCTCAATGAAATGTAATATATTAGGGACCTACAAAACCCAGTTAATGGGTAATATGATATCCCTTGGAAAGGCTGGTCTCACAGCTATCCGGGAGACCCGTGCGGGCCGCCCGTACAGTCTCCCAGTACGGAAGCACATGTGAGGCACTAGAACATTGTTTTACAACGACGCGGATTGCTCCGTAAGCGACCCGCTAGCAACCGTATCGTATTAGCTCGCTCGTTTCAGAGCACTGCGGGCGCTATCCGCACGGGTCTCCCGTGTGCGGGCGGCCCGTGCGGTTCTCCCGGACAGCTGTGAAACCAGCCTAAGACTAGTTGTCAGACTTTCGGGCTTCAGACTACACGTAACGGCTGTCAGAGATCTTTAAATGACAGCCGGGATCAACGAGGCACGGATGGATCTCGATAGTCCCCCATCCATGGACCGACCGCAGCAAGCGTAGCTTAACCTTCGATCGAACCGTTCCGCTGTTATTATTAATCCACGAGTCGTCCACATTTATGGGAACCAAACTGACAATATTTCAAAGCAAACTATCAAAATCGAAATTCGCGGTCACGACCAAAGTTTGTGATAACAAGACCAAAATCATACAGATAATAGTTATTTATGCAACTGTTGTATAATGAGAGTTTATCACATGAGGCAAAGCCAAGTGTGATAATAGTATCACATGAGTGTTTTAATACCTAATTATATGGGTACATTTGCATACAAGACTTTTTAGATCTACACCCATGATAAATGAATCGTCTATAAAAGGTTCTGAAACCATAGGGTATTGTACAATACTGTTTTTTTTACTTTTCTGGTAACAATTTGTTAGAAATATCCTTTGCTGCATTAGAAATATCTAGTTGTGTTATCAAAGCTTGTATCACTCATTTTTGTAAAAAAACAAAGTAATACATTTTTGCAATACTAATATCGAATAAAAATGGCGGGATACGACGTGAATTCGAATAACCTATAAGTTTTTTTTTTAATAACGTCCCTGTGGTAGTGAAACGCGCGTGCATGACAATGTTACACATACATACATACATAAACTCACGCCTTCTTCCCATGGGGGTAGGCAGAAACTACAGAACGCCACCTGCTACGATCCTTACATAGTCCTTTTGCCTCGTTTACGTTCATACATCTGGTCATACACGCACGCCGGTTCCGAGTACTACGCACCTGTACTTTCTGAAGAACATCACCAATAAGGTCAGTATAATATCCTCCTAGGGCGTCCCCGCCCGGCCTTTCCCTTCATGACAATGTTCTTTTTTTGAAATTCGAGTTGCATAATGAAATTTAGTACAACATCCTAAGACTCGTTTGGATGATATTATGGTTACTATGACACTGGCTGTTTTAATGTTGGCAGAAACTTTTATAGTGGATTTATAACATGGGTGTAGATACATATAATTATAATTAACTGTGACATTATGAACAAACTATGACACCCAGTTTATCACACAGAGATAAAATGTAGAAACATTATCTACATAAACACAACTTCAGTTAACTTCAGTATCCATTCCCGTTCGGTCCGTCGAGTCGTTCAGACGTCTGATTCGAAATTCAAATATTTTCTATTCTTTCTTTTTGAAAATGAAGCTGTGTGCTTTGGCCTTTTTGCTGGCAGCTGTAGTATTTGTGGAGTGTAACCATACATTCATGGGTACTAATGTGTTGAGGCCATTAGTATACCATCATGATGTCCAATACAGTTCTAAAGTCTTCAGAAAAAGGGTAGAGAATCTGTACTTCGCGTTGCCGGCTGTACCTTCTAATTTTGGACGTTCTATTCAGGTGAGGTTTTTAGTTACGGTTTTCTAAGAAGGTAATTAACATAAAAACTTTTAAATATAATGTAATGTTTCTACATTACCGAAAAGATACGTTAAGTTAGACACCTAAACGTTTTTTAACCGACTTCCGAAAAGGAGGAGGTTATATGTTCGTCGCGTATGTTTGTTTTTTTTTTTTATGTATGTCCACCGATTTCTCCGTCAATTGTGGACCGATTTTGAAAATTCTTTTTTTTTTTTTAAAGGGTGTGCTCTCGAATTGGTCCCATATAAATTTTATTAACTTTGCTTGGATAGTTTTTGAGTTAGCTACAAAATACGTATTTTTTTCCCACTTAGTATGTAGATGATCTGATAAGTTTCTGTCACTGGTAGCAGGTAGTGGTATTGGAATGTGTGTGGGGTAGGTACCACAACTAAAAAGTGAAAAATAAAAACTTTTTACAAAAAAAAACAACCGACCTCCAAAAAAAAACATTAAAAAGTGAAAAATAAATTTTTCACTTTTTAATGTTTTTTTTGGAGGTCGGTTGTTTTTTTTTGTAAAAAGTTTTTTGTTTTAATTTTAATTTATTTACTTACTATATATGTGTGGTTCAATCTTCTTCTTTCCGTGTGGTTAATGACTAACCTGGTGTCAGAGTTTTAAAGCAGCCGCTGTTTCTACAATCTCATCATCATCATCAGCCTATGAATGTTCCCACTGCTGGGACACAGGCCTCCTCTCTGTGAGAAGGAGTGGGCCGTAATCTACCACGTGGGCCCAGTTGGTAGATGTCACATATCTTCGAATTTTCGGTTCTAGGACATGCCGGTTTCCTCATGATGTTTTCCTTCACCGTTTTGAGAGCAGTGGTGATGAAATAATTCACACAAAGTAAAGCGCCTGTCTGCGTTCGAACCTACTCGTAAGTCGCGGCCGTTACCACTGGGCCACCACTGCTCTCTACTTAAATATATTCATTAAAATTTTCGTATATTATTGTTACATTATCTTTGCAAACAATATCGATATGAACATGTAACTTGGCCGATCGAAATAATTGCCGGCAATTATTTAATACACCGATATTTCTTTATCTTATGTTTTTTTTTAATGTAGTTCTAGTTTATGTGGTTCAAAAACAGGTTCGGATATTAAAATACTGGTTTCCAAGCAATTCTTTTATTTATTAATAAAATCAATGTAGTCATTATGGTCAACAACCGCTTATGCAATCAAATACCGGTATTCTTCTATTCGTGTGGTGTGACTAACCTGGTGTCAGAGTTTTAAAGCTGCCCATGGGCCTCTGACTTGACTTCACATGCCGTCGAGAAATATCTCACAGGCATGCCGGTTTCCTCACGATGTTTTCCTTCACCGTTTTTGAAGCAAGTGATAATTATACAATACGCACATGAATCTGAAAAGTCAGAGGTGCGTGCCTTGGGTTCGAACTCGAGACTTGGCTGTCCGACGATTGTGACCGTCAGATTGCCAAGTCATACGTCTCGAGTTAATTAGTACCTATTTATGTGTTATCTATGAGTTTTCTGAGCCAGGTACGTAAATATCCAAGAGTCACACTTGTCTATTATGAGCAACAGGAAATTTAAAAAAAAAATGTGTTACTTAATTTAGTAGAAAAACTTAATGAGATAATGTCGAGAGCAAAAGTCTCTATTGGTACAATCAGCCTCAAAAGATTGGTACACCAATAAATACATCGAAAATAATTCATTGTATTGTCTACATTTTGTGTTCCGTAATACTGTATTAATATGTAGCTACGAGAGTAATGGTGGCCCAGTGGTAACGGCCGCGACTTACGAGTTGTAGGTCGTAGGTTCGAACCCTGACAGGCGCTTTACTTTGTGTAAATTATTTCATCACCACTGCTCTCAAAACGGTGAAGGAAAACATCGTGAGGAAACCGGCATGTCCTAGAACCGAAAAATTCGAAGAATGTGACATCTACCAACCCGCACTGGGCCCGCGTGGTGGATTACGGCCCACTGCCTCTCACAGAGAGGAGGTCTGTGTCCCAGCAGTGGGAACATTTATTTATAGGCTGATGATGATGATGATGATGATGTAGCTACAATTAAGTATTTATTTATTTATTAGATTAGAAATAGTAAACATGTAACACAATTTGTTTAAGCTACTAAAATTGATTTTGCTCAAAAGTAATTTAGTAACAATTGTGTCCAATTATTAGCATCTGCTACCGAACTAGGTTTATAGCCTGTGTTTCAGTATATAGTATATACAGCCATGTTTTGTGGCTACACAATGATACAATATTATGGAACCAAGTATCAATCGCCTGAGAACCCAATTAGGCTGCTGCAAGCACAATCTAGCAAAATGGGGGATAAAAGATCCCGCCGATACCCAGTGTGAATGCGGTGCTCCTGACCAAACCATGTCCAATATGTTGGAGTGTCCAAAGTGTCCACATACCTGCACTTCAGGGGCGGGGTTAGCGTAGCCTCCTACTAGGCTCAACTCGTTTAGCATAATATTTACATATATATTTACCATCGACTTAAAAAGAAGATGTAACCAAGATTGTAGACAATTAAATGAATTCTTGTACCTGTACATCTTTTTGAAGCTAACTGTACACAGTCAAGGATTTTTTTAAATAATGAATTCTCGACCGCCGCGTGACATCACGCCATCGCATATAGGGCATCCCCGGAAACCCAAGATTTTACAAAAACATTTCAATAGCAATGATTTTCCTGTAGTTTCCGTTTATTTTGTGTTTTAAGGATAAAGTGTAAATTAAATGTGAATGAAGTGAATCATTGTGTAACTCACAATGATTTACCTACTTTATTTTATTTATTTATATATACTTTATTGTACACCACAAAAATACATAACAAAAAAATAAATCAAACACTACAAAATAAACAATGGGCGGCCTCATCGCTTTCCGCGATCTCTTCCAGGCAACCTCGGAATGGACAGTGATTTGCCTGGACATAAAATGGGGCTGTCGTTGGTGCAAATAATAAGTATATTATATACTAGAATAGATACACACATATATACATATCCTAAATAATATATACATAAATACATACATACTTACTAAATATATAAGCAACAAAAATAAACGAAGACTATAGATAATTACAGTTACGAGTACAAGATCACAACGACAAGTACGTACTTTGTACGAAACAATAGACAAAATTACAGATTGTGATTGTGAATCTGTCAATTTGTCTATTCTTCAATCAATCAATCAATCAATATTCTTTATTTGTAAACATAGGTTACAACAGTGTGCAAGATGTTACATTTATTAAATTATAGGTTCTCTATGTTTTGCCATTTGGCGTACAAATATACATGTATGGGAGGCTTTTGCCAATTGCAATCTTCTGTCGACAAAACCCGTTGCTATTATGGTCATGCTTATGGGTGCTGGAGAGTTGGTTTACAAAATTAGAAGTTATATTTATTACCTGATAGTACCTTGGTTCAACGACTTCCGAAACCTAAACTTGCTAACCTATCTAACTTTTTATTTAATTTGGGTGTTAGAATCAGAATCAGTTTCAACATCACACAATCAATCTGCCTAGCCTTTTCCCAACTATATTGGGGTCGGCTTCCAGTCTAACCGGATGCAGCTGAATACCAGTATTTTACATGGAGCGAATGCCTATCTGACCTCCACAACCCAGTTACTGGGTAATACGATACCCCTTGGTAAGACTGTTTGTCAGAATTTCGGGCTTCTGACGACCCGTAACGACTGTCAAATATCCACGAATGACAGCCGGGACCAACGGCTTAACGTGCTTTCCGAGGCACGGAGGAGTCTCGGTATGTAAAGATGCTCACATTGCTCACCCAGTTTCAACATCATACAAAATTGAATATTTCTTCTCGTCCCTTGTTCATACAAAAAAATCCGTAATCAGTGCATTATCGTCGTTACGGTCACTGATATCATGATATGTCATGAAGGTGTCACTTTTGTTTTACTTCTGTGATAATTATTATACAACATTTTATTCAGGGTGATAGGTTATCAGTATTTTACTAGATTAAAGCTTTTATTCTTCTTTTCGCGTGCGTAACTTTTTTCGTAAACGATTATTTCTAATTTGTTTCATTTTGACAGTTCAACAACATTCATTGCGTTATTTACGTTGTTGAGCAGATTTTTTTTCCAACTTGTGAAGCAATGGATTAGCAATCTGTTTCAAATCGAAACAGATTGTGATTGATCGTGTATTACGCAATTAGAGTACTGGTGTTAGAGTTTTAAATCCGCCCATGGGCCTCCGACTTGACTTCACCTGCCGTCGAGAAATATCTCTCAGACATACCGGTTTCCTCACGATGTTTTCCTTCACCGTTTTTGAAGCAATTGATGCTAAAGCTTTTATTTACATTATTTTTTCTATCCGTAGTCATTCTCCACACTGACTGTTCTGGTCGTAAAATTCCCGCCGGTTTTTTTTATCGACGGATGCTTTCTTGGGGCTTGTGGCTAAGTAATAACAGCCGCACGGGTCGATCGATCAGGTTAAGCTACGGTTGCCACGGTTGGTCCGTGGATGGGTGACCATCTTTACTTACCAAGACCTCTCCGTGCCTCGGAAAGCACGTTAAGCCGTTGGTCCCGGCTGTCATTTGTAGATCTTTAACAGTCGTTATGGGTAGTTAGAAGCCCAAAAGTCTAACAATAAGTCTTACAAAGGGGTATCGTGTTACCTAGAAACTAGGTTGTGGAGGTCAGATAGCCAGTCGCTCCATGTAAAATACTAATATTCAGCCGCATCCGGTTAGACTGGAAGCCGACCCCAACATAGTTGGGAAAAGGCTAGGTAGATGATGATGGATGCTTTCTAGGATAGTAAGCTGCCCCGCAAGCTTATTCGAAAGGTTTAGCAGTCGGGATTTGTAGTTGTCGCTAAGGGTACTTGTCTCCTCGTTGACCATCGGAATATTGAGGATTTCATGGGTCTCTGTTGTCTTATTGATAAACGGTGAAGGAAAACATCGTGAGGATGCTTGAGACGTATTTCTCGACGGCCTATGAAGCCAAGTCATAGGCCCATGGGCGGCTTTAAAACTCTGACACCAGGTTAGTCCGTACGGCCTTCACAAGGTCATCGGTCCATCTTGTGGAACTTCTTCCAACGCTATGTCTTCCGGTACGCGGTCGCCACTCTAGAATCTTTTGGCCCATCTTTTCAGCGAGCAATGTACCCTGCTCACTGCCACTTAAGTTTGACAATTCTTCAGCCTGTCCTCAGGGTAGACAGCGCACAGTGGTCACGTACTGCTTAGCACACTTACACAGTTAGGTTTTAGGGAGACTCCTTAACAGTCTCCCCAGAGATGTGACCTAACAGACGCTGCACGGAGGGGGTTCAGAATTGGTCTTTTGAAAGGTAACGGTGCCCCTTCCATGTGCAGATGGTGACCACTGGGGTGATTTTAATGAGGTAAAAATCCCACACTCCCCAGTCGTATCCCCAAAGCCCGGACGCCTTTTGAAGGTTTCCCCCCAAAACAAAAAAGAAGAGATCAACTCGTTGAAAGAAAACAAAGAAGGTTGAAGCTCACAATATTATACACACAAAAAAAAGTAGGTTACTAAAATTATTTGCGTAAAGTCCACCTGAACAAACATTGTCCAATTCGCAGGGTATTCTGGCGTTCGACATGACACACTCAACTGCGAGCGCCAACGTGACTCAAGGCGGCCTCGGGTTTAACTTCGTGAACCTTCGGATGAAGAGCGCCCGCGGAGAGAAGATACACTTCGACGTCTATATTTACGCTTAAATCTCAATAATTATTAACAGAATAAAATTCGTGTTGCCATGTTATTTTTCTGATGGTTTTCCTGGTTTTTTTTTAAACTGTTCCTGTATTATCTGAAAACTACTTCTATACTAATATTATAAAGAGATAAAATTTGTTTATTTGTAAGAGGTAATCTCCGGAACTACCAGCCGGATTTGAAAAAATATTTTTGCATTGGATAGCCCAATTCTTGAAGAAGGTTATAGGAGGACGCAGTCGCGGGCAGAAGCTAATAAGTAATAAAAATCTTAAATTCATTCTTTTACTGAAAGAACGTACAGCCCTGTATGCTTTTTGCACAATAGTTCCTAAAGCCCGATCTAGATATGTATCATTTGCCCGATCCGATAACAGTACTTAAAAAAAAACCGGCCAAGTGCGTGTCGGACTACGCACAATGAAGGGTTCCGTAGTTGAGATGAATTTATTTATCCCAAGAACAAACTTAACATTGTAGTTGAAAAACATGTTCTCCCATACATTCCAACTATAAATCGGCGCACGGCATCCAATACCGCGAATGTGAAATTTTTTACGTTTTTTTTTTTAATTGCAAAATCTCTTATTTTAACGTGTAGAATGAAATAAAACAAAAATCTGATGTTCGTTAAAAATTTCACATTCGCGGTATTAATATAATAATAATATAAATCTAACACCTTTAAACGAGCAATTCTTGTATATATATAATCTGAATCTCGGAAACGGCTCAAAGAATTTTTATGAACTTTAGTACGCAGGGCGTTTCGGGAGCGATAAATCGATCTAGCTAGGTTTAATTTTTAGAAAACGTCGTTGAAAAAAAAAATGGTCACGATATTTTTCTTTATTCAAGTAACAAAGACTCATTGTGTTAGTAAACTTATGAACTATGTTAGCTTATTTTACCAGGTCACTCAGAAAGTTTTGCAACTAACAGTTTTTGTCTATGGGATACTGGCTGGTTTTGATATCGATAAAAAATATGACTATTTATTACAAAAAAAAACATAACATTCTAAATTCCCTCCACATTTTTTTACGAGCAAAATCAAAATACTCTGTCTTACTGAAAAGTGGATTTACTACGAGAACATTTTCGCGCGATGATTTTGTACGATTTCAAATGTCGACTAAAACCAGAAAAATTGTTTGAAAGACTTCAAATGGTGTTCATAGAAAAAAGCACTTCTAAAGCGACTGTTTTCCGCTGGTTCAACGAATTTATGCTTGGTCGAATAATTTTGGCGGACGAACAAAGAAGTGGCCACCCTATGACGGCTGTTACATAACAAAACGTGCTGCCTGTGAACATTTAATTCAAGAGAATATGCGAATTATATATGAAATGGTTCACCATATACTGCAGATTTGACCGGGAAGTGTGCATGAAATTCTACATGGACATCTTCGGGTAAGGAAGATAGTTTCACGCTGGTAACGCAAAATCCAACGCAGGCTCAGAAGGAGGTTCGGATAGAATAGTGCCGAGACATGATAAAAAATTTGAAGCAGGCTCGTCTCGGCACGTTTAAGATATCATTACGGCTGACGAATCTTGGTTTTATCAGAATGATCCAGAAATTAAGCGTCAGTCGACGATGTGGCCGTTTCAAAATGAACCAACGCCTACCTAAGTGAAGCGAGACAGTGTGCAACCAAGTGCAGGCAAAATTTTGATCACAAGTTTTTTTTCTTTGACGTTTTATCTGGTGTCAGTACCCTTACGAGATCAAAGGAGCATCAATACTAAATGGTATATTACCAAATGTTTGCCAGAAGTTTTTACTGCTGCAAGCAGCAAGTGACCGAACACTGGCCTCCGTGGGCTACTGCTTCACTACGACAACGCGCTGACTCACTCGGCGCTCAAAACAAGGGAATTTTTGGACAACACACCGGTCAAATTCATAGGTCATCCTCCTTACAGTCCCGATTTGACTCCGTGCGACTATTTCTTGTTCCCCAAAATAAAAAACCAACTCAAAGGAAAACAGTTTTCATCACTGGAAGCTGCACTGGCTGCATTTGAGAAGGAGATTGAAGAGGTGTTTGATGTGGACTGGAAAATGTGTTATGAAAATTGGTTTAGACGTATGAAACTGTGTATTTAAGATATAATAAAAAAATATATAACCTGTAGTTTTTTTTTTTTAGTACCGCAAAACTTTCCGAGTGCACCACGTAATCTAGTTTAAATTTATTTCACCCTATGGGAGATGGCACTGCAGTGATTGATGTACATGCAATCCAGCCTGCTAGTGATCATTTTTAGGATATTGTTGAAGCTGGCCCGCACTCTGCGCAACAGGGATGCACACCTCATTCGCATCGTTGCGTAAAAGCAATTAATATGTGCGTCTGCGAACATTCCCGATGCGCAACAAAAACGGGGCAGCCCCACCAATAGGTACCCTGAAAGCGTTGTTGTATTGGACACGAAGGGTGTTTCACGACCTTTGGGTATATCTAGCCCATAGGCTGCACGTGCTGCAGAGTAATTTTGACTTTTTAAGTTAGCAGCGTGCAAACCTGCGAGCCAGCATGTTCGCCCTTACCGACAACACCCTTCGTTCCCGCCAATATCGAGTCCGTCATTGAGG
Organism: Agrochola lychnidis; assembly: GCA_963680765.1. NCBI lineage: Eukaryota > Metazoa > Arthropoda > Insecta > Lepidoptera > Noctuidae > Agrochola > Agrochola lychnidis. The sequence goes on from OY796864.1 coordinate 6,746,032, forward strand.
TCAGGGGTCAATATATGACCAAGATATTTAAACGTAAATACTATTTGTAGTGGAGTCTCATTGAGTAATACAGGTGGTACATAACCTGGTCTACCCCAAGCCTCAAAGACCATGATCTCCGACTTATTGGAGTTATACATCAAACCATGTATTTTGGCATACTGCTCACATTTGGCGACCAACTTTCTGAGACCACAGATTGACGCGCTCAGAAGCACCATATCGTCTGCATAGCTAATATTATTTACACAAATACCATCTATATAGTTACCTACTCTGGTGCTGTTGAGCTCGCCAATCAGCTCGCTCGAAAAGCGAGGGTGAGCTCAAACCTTCCTGCCTCACCCCGCATTCCAAACTGTATGGCCTGGAAAAAGTTCCAGCCCATCATACACTATTGATCTTGTTACCATACCAATATTTAAAGATGTTTATAAGCTCCGTTGGCAATCTATCCTTCTCCATCTTTCTCCGCAATATGTCATAAGCAACCAGATCGAAAGCCTTGAATAAGTCGAGGAAGCTAACATAAATCTGCGTCCCACGCTGTGTATAGTATGTGACAGTATGCTTAAGACACAACACTGCACTTTCTGTTGACAAACCACGCCGAAACCCGAATTGGTTGTCATGAACATTTACAGTTTTATTTTTTAGTTGTGTATTAAGCAGACTGTCAAACACTTTTGATATTTTGTTGTTGTTGATATTATAATAGCTAGAGAGATGGGCCTATTGGATGCCGAGCGACGAAATGTAAGTTTGCGCGCACAATATTGAGAGATTTACCATGTTATTTTAAGACCATGGACTTCTTATAGATTTTCCTGTTATCTATGAGTAAAGAGCCATACTATGTATTTTTTTCAAAATTTTTGGTCCAGTAGTTTCGGAGATAAGGGGGGGGGAATGGTCAATTTTCATTGAATTTCTTAAATATCTTTAAAAGTGTTTATTTTAAAATAATATAAAAAATATATTTAAGATCCTCATAACAAGTCCTTTTATTTGATATGTCACACGGTACTGTTAGTAAAACTTTTTTGTTTAATTTTCTTGTTTGCCCCCTAAAAGTGACCCCTATATTCAAAATTCATTTATTTACGTTACACATTCGTGTTTGGGTCACAGAAATACATATGTGTACCAAATTTCAACTTAATCGGTCCATTAGATTCGGAGTAAATTGGCTGTGACAGACGGACAGACAGACAGACAGACAGACAGACACACGAGTGATCCTATAAGGGTTCCTTTTTTTCCTTTTGAGGTACGGAACCCTAAAAAACCATTCAGTTGTACAAAAACACAATCTAATAAAAACTATGCAGCGTTAAAACTAAAGGAAAAAGTGTTTCGACGAACTCTGGCACCCGAAGTAAGATTTAACTTGTGTTTAGGGTGCCAGCGTCCTCGCCTGTAATTTGAATATCAGTAGTTTGGAACGACTACAGTATATTATTATTTAGATAACTACTTACTAGTAAATGCATATATCGACCGTCTAGAAGAAAAACGTACTAATTACAGATGTCACGTTATACAAATGTACACTCACAATTTAGGCTAAAAAAGATGAAATTTTAAAACTCAAAATTTTGCACTTAGCACTTTTGTCTTCTAGCCCATCGATATGATGTGGTGATGTGATGATAGGTACTATACATACAGGGTGTTTGGCAGAACGTTGAACATACGAAAATGGTGGATAGGTGGGGTCATCTGCTACTTACTCAGCCCTAATTTATTTGGCCCTGGCCCCCTGGATATTTTTTTTTAATGCAGGTTGAAATTAGGATTTAAGTATTTTTTACATCTTTCTGTTATAAGAATCTGCCAAGATAAAAGATTTTAAAAAATGCCTGTTTTACCCATTTTTTCAATAAAAATTACACTTTAAAGTTAAAAAAGTTGTGAAACTATACTCCGTTTGAAATAAGATTAGACATTTAAACAAACCTTTTTTACAGTCCGTTCAACCGATTTTGACTTGTATTGTGTAGGCATAAGGATGGCATTAAAAGCAAAAAAAGTGGTTACAAACCAACTGTTTGGTGCAGCTGCCATTTGTCATGCCACCAACGCAATAGAAGTCAAAATCGGTTGAACGGACTGTAAAAAAGGTTTTGTTAAAAGTCTAATCTTATTTCAAATGGAGTATAGAAGAAAACAAAAAAAAAAATTGATATCCAGGGCGCCAGGGCCAAATAAACTAGGGCTGAGTAAGTAGCAGATGACCTATCCACCATTTTCGTATCTTCAACGTTCTGCCAAACATCCTGTATAGGTACTTTAGTACCTATGTGGAGATATGTGTATGTATTGAGAATATAGAAAGTGAAAACTTGTGTTTATGTCAGTCTGTGTAAATATAATTATAAATATAAATAACACCTATCCCTATCGCCGACGCGTATCATGATGGCCTATGTGGACGGGTCATGATACGCGATCTTGATGCGTAATCTCGATACGCCACTCTGATACGATACGCGATACGATCCGATCCAAGTCAAGTCTATTTTTGCCCGATCATCAGAGGAAATACGGAGATGGGTCCACAACTAGATACGCAACTTAATACGATACGATGAATGATACGGTGATACGGATACGGTGATTGGATCGGGCTAATGTTACTTATCACGACCCGGTAAGTGATCACTAGGGAAGAAAATTCATCCCCAAATATATTTTTTGTATGGAAGTTCGTCAACAGCACAGCAGTTTGTCAGCAGTGATAGCCTAGTGGTGTGACCGTCGGACTGCCAGGTCATAGGTCTCGAGTTTGAACCCAAGGCACGCACCTCTGACTTTTCAGTTTCATGTGCGTATTGTATAATTAACACTTACTTCAAAAACAGTGAAGGAAAACTTCATGAGAATGCTTGAGACATACTTGAAGCCAAGTCAGAGGCCCGTGAGCGGCTTTAATACTCTGACACCAGGTTAGTCCGTACGGCTTTCACAAGGTCATCGGTCCACCTTGTAGAAGTTCTTCCAACGCTATGTCTTGCGGTACGCGATCACCACTGGCCCATTTGTTAAAAAAAATATGTAAATAAAAGCTTTATTGTCACTTGCTTCAAAAACGGTGAATGAAAATATCGTGAGGAAGCCCGAGACCTGCTACCTGAGAGATATTTCTCGACGGCATGTGAAGTCAAGCCAGACGCCCATGGGCGGCTTTAAAACTCTGACATCAGCTTAGTTACCAACCACACGAAAAGATGATGTAAACTTATGCCTATGAAAACCCACATAAATAATGTAATACAATCTTTATAAATGACGATCTCTGGTCACACCAGTCTTATCTACAGTTAGCATAACCACGATCAGCTTATAATGTTCCCACTGCTGGGACACATGCCTCCTCTCGGTGAGAGGAAGTGGGCTGTAATCCACCACGCGGGCCCAGTGCGGGTTGGTAGATGTCACATGTCTTCGAATTTTCGGTTCTAGGACATGCCGGTTTCCTCACGATGTTTTCCTTCACAATTTTGAGAGCAGTGGTGATGAAATCATCTACACAAAGTAAAGCGCCTGTCTGGGTTTGAAGTTCAAACCATCCTACAACTTGTTAGTCGCACATATTTGCAACTAGTGATATATTCTAGAAAAAAAACAGTGGCTCTTCGGGAGTGCCGACAGAAGTGAAAACTTGAACAAGATTGCCTTGGTGGATGAAAAATACTTGTATAGAACATTAGTCCGTAACCTTATCTAAGTAAAGATCACAATCGCGTTTACAAAAAAAAAAATACTTCCATAACCTTTAAAGTAAAAATACTTGTATAGAACATTGATCCGTAACGTAATATAAATAAAGAGCACAATCACGTTTACAAAACTGAGCTGTCGGTAACGGTGTCGCGAGTTCAATTGTTTTTTCCCATCTCAAAAATGCCGAACGCGCCTAAAGAATATCTCACTTCAAAAAAATGTTCTGTGATTGATATGGAAGGTTAGATAACGTACCTCAATAATTGTATGGCTTATCTTACCATAAGATGGAAAATAATATTCTTCCTAATTCTTTGAGCAGACACGAGTAAATTCTGAAAATGATTTTGACCTTTTCTAGATATTTCCTCGTATTCAGAATCTTATCAAGAACTTTTGTTTAATAATTTGGTATTTAAAATAGCTCGAAGAGATAACTTTAGTGAACCTGTGTATAGTTAAGAACAGACTTATCTACGGGATAATTATAAAGCTGAAGAGTTTGTTTGTTTGTTTGAACGCGTTTATCTCTAGAACTGCTAGTCGGATTTGAACAATTCTTTTTGCATTTGATAGCCCGATTCTTGAGGAAGGTTATAGGTTATTTAACATCACTCATGTTATTTTAAGACCATTGACTTCTTATAGGTTTTCCAGGAATCTATGAGTAAAGAGCCATACTATGTATATTTTATCAAAATTTTTGGTCCAGTGGTTTCGGAGATAAGGGGGGAAAATGGTCAATTTTCATCTATTTTCTTAAATATCTTTAAATGTATTTAATTTATAATTATAAAAAAATATATTTAATATTATTGCAACAACCCCTTTTCGTTTAATATGTCACACGACAAAGTTTGAAAAACTTTTTTTTTACTAACTTTTTTGGCCCCCAAAAGTGACCCCTATATTCAAAATTCATTTATTTACGTTACACGTCCGTGTTTGGTTCACAGAAATACATATGTGTACCAAATTTCAACTTAATCGGTTCATTAGATTCGGAGCAAATTGGCTGTGACAGACGGACAGACAGACAGACCGACACACGAGTGATCCTATAAGGGTTCCGTTTTTTCCTTTTGAGGTACAAAACACGAAGAAATAGCCCAGGCAGGCGCTGCGATGCGTCGCACAAGAAATTTCACGCGGATGAAGTCGCGGGCAGAAGCTTGTCTTGTATAAAAGGTCTTGAAAGTTTAGCCCGATTACAGGAAAAAGTTAAGTTATTGTATTTAAAGAATCTTATCATCAAATTATAGGCTGTGGGCGTCAAGAAGAGAAGCAGTAAGCATATGAAGTTATCTGATCACTTAGCAATGAATTTGTGATTGCAGCACATACGACTGCACACTTGAAGAGTAGGACGATACTATTGGCTGGGGGTCACCAATATTCCCTCTCTCTAAACAATTTACTGGCCATATGGTGACACCACTGGGGATGTACCAGTTGGGGACGTTAGGGTGCCTTAGGATTACAAGAACAGAATGGTTAAAAAATACAATAGACGTGGATATATTTAGTAACCTGTTCCACTTAGCTATTTCTAAAGCGCAGTGTCTGTGCTCAGCGCTCGGTGTGGCAAAACGCCGTGTTCGGGTTCGCGAGAAGTCTATCGTCATCTTGAGGATGCCTCGTTGAGAGGTGAAACAAGTGTCGATTTCTTTCAGGAGTTTTTTATGGCTCTTTAGAAAAAGCTAAGCGGAACAGGTTACTAAATATATCCACGTCTATTGTATTTTGTAATGGATTTCCGCAAGGTCACGCCTGAATCAATTAATTAACAGAATAGTTGTCAATTATTGTTATGTTCGTGTAGTGATGATGGAGCAAATGCGACTTCTTCTTCTTCGTATCGCTCTTGACAGAGCGGTCGTGGTCACAATAAACTATATCCAATCGCAGGTGTAGTCGTTGCCCGCCGCGCAAACTCAAACTCAAAGCATTTATTTCAAATAAACCAATTACAGGTACTTTTGAATTGTCAAGGGGTCGGTCAGTCAGAAAAATGAAGCTAGTTGCCCATTCCAAAGCGTAGTAGGTACCTATGGAGAAGAACGGGCAAGAAACTCCACGAACACTCTTTTAAATCAAAATATTGTTACAAAATATTGGTTACATCATTCGTGTTGAATTTATACATGTGAGAACAATGTAGAAGGACGTGCACGTTAAAAGCGTCCGTAATAAAAATATAATAACAATTCAAAAATTTAAATAAATTAAAATAAAATAAACCGTGGCAGCTAAGAGATGACCAGTCCCTACTGACGGCGCCCGTTCACGAACATGACGCATGGATCAGCACCATTTAGCTCAACCATTTTGAAGGGAACTTAATGATCCAACACACACGCCACCATCAGCGAGACATTTGAGTGAGCATGACATACTCTCAGCTGCCAGAGCACATTCAAGTCAATGAAAGACGTACCCAGTAAATGGTAGCTTTATGGAATGTACAACATGGTCACAGTGCTCACACATATGATATGCAATTATACAATACAAAGAGATTGAATTTATACAAGGAAAAGATAGTTTTACAATCTTCAGCAGCTGCAACAATATTTTCGAATGCTAATCAATTAGTTTATGCGCCCTTGTGGAGCTGGACCAGCGCTGAGCCAAGCATTTTTATCAGCGATGTAATCCCCCAACTTATAATATGCTTGGCAGCATAGTGTGCGTTTTATACATGATTTAAATTTCGTTTCGTTCAGTTGGAGTATGTGGGAAGGTATTTTATTATAACATTTTAAACAGCACCCCATGAAGGATGAGTCTACTTTAGCCAATCTGAAACCCGGTTGAACTAATTGGTCAATATTTCTAGTCCTATAATTGTGTCTATCACCTCTTTTACTGAAAAGACTTAGATTTTTCCTTACGTACATGATGTTTTCATAGATATATTGACAAGGTACCGTCATGATGTTAATATCTTTAAATAAATGCGACTACTGAGCATGGAATTCTGGGTTCGATCTCGTTGTCGGTCGAGGAGCTCGTGGCTAATAACAGCCGCACGGTTCGATTCATCAGGTTAAGCTACGCTTGCCAAGGTTGGTCCGTGGATGGGTGACCATCTTAACATTCAGAGGCTCCTCCCTGCCTTGGAAAGCATGTTAAGCCGTTGGTCCCGGCTGTCATTCGTAGATCTTTGCCAGTCGTTACGGGTCGTCAGAAGTCCGAAAGTCTGACAATCAGTCTTACCAAGGGGTATCGTGTTACCCAGTTACTGGGTTGTGGAGATCAGATAGGCAGTCGTTTCATGTAAAATATGGTATTCAGCTGCATCCGATTAGACTGGAAGCCGACCCCAACATAGGAAAAGGCTGGGCAGATTGATTGATCTTTTTGTCGGTCAGAGTGTGTTTTTCAATCAGAATTTTCTCCTTTACAGTCAGGAGTTTGGCTTTGTTCCCCATTTGTAGCAAAAGGCTAGCCCCCTATTACATAGATCTTAAAAACATAACTGGCAAAATGTATTGTAATACTGACAGGGAAATTAATTGATAACCTCTGACAATCTGCCGTGTTATAGCCATTTTATATAACTCTTAAATAATGACAGGTGTGCTGTAAATACACGGATAATTTAAGTTGATACTTGTTAGTAAAGATAAACAATTAATTTCCCTGAATTTACCTACACACTTGTACAAACCTCTTCGGAATATAAGTACCTATTGTCAGTCGTAATTATTTATTTTAACATAAAATGGCCAAGGCCAATTACATAAGTACTACTCATCTCGCAATACTCCAGACATATTGACAACATCTTCTTCCATTCATCCGCGAACACTTTATTATTTTATCGAAAAAAAAAACGTGTGGCACTCGGGGACTGCCGCGGTAAAGCTATTGCATAGCATTTGTAACCTCCATACTTCCTATTTGTCAACGCTACACTTGGGATGATGACGTGATGATATAAAACAAAAATTACGTTCCCATGACAACGTGATGACCGGAGTTCCAAGTAAACTGACTACCTAATGAAAGAAGAACATAGGTGGCACAAACAATTTAATTTTAAAATCTAAATACAAACTAACATCTTAACAACTACAAATCTTCATCGGAAACGAGAAAAGAACAAAATCTTTAACGGAAAATTAACCATAACAATGAAAAACAAAATAAAAGTAAACAACATGCAATAAAATATCTTTAAACAAATACAAAAAGAAATCCCTGTGGCCGGGATCGAACCCGAGGACAAGAAATGTTGATCCACCGTTGTGCCTCGAAACCGATCGGTTTCTTATTGACCGTGGCAAATATGTTGAACCGCCATTACATGGTAGGCGGAGTGGGGGGTGTTAAGTTTTTATTTTCGTTACGTTACGGAATTTCTTGATTCGGTCGCCGCGCTCAAAGCCCGCGATAAAAGCTATGCAATAGCTTTTTTGTTTTTTTTAAATATAATTAGTTTATTGACAACCTTTGACAATTTGCCGTGTTATAAGCCATTTCATATAACTCTCAAATAATGACAGCTGTGATGAAATACAGGGACAAATTGTCAGAGGTTGACGATCTAATCATGTTTGCGGGGACAACATGGCTTGAAATCGCACAAAACAGAGAGATTTGGAAGGAAAAAGGGGAGGCCTTTGCCCAGCAGTGGGACACAATACTTATGGGCTAACAAAAAATATATATATACTTAAATATTATTATAAGTATTTTAGTAATCAATTATTTTATATATCTGAGTAATGTAGTGGCACTTTTTTACCGTACTTATCTTAATTTTGTTAACATGCAGATAATGTTAATACTACTTATGAGGCTATGTTATTGTTATTTGTAAATATTTTGTATTGTAGTTGTTTATTGTCCCATAATAAATAAAATAAAACACATCAGGCTTCAGTCCAAGAGAGCGTTGAGCTCAGAGAGTGTGCGAGGGACAGGAGACTCAGCTCGAACAATGCCGACGCCGACGGTTCAACTCCGAGGCACGGCGAACATCATAATGATTTGATAAATAAATCACGGAAACCGATACTCCAGCACGCTTAGCATCATGACCACAATAGAAACGGGTTTTGTCGACGGAAGAATAGACAAATGACAGATAAACAATCACAATCTGTCATTTTGTCTATTCTTCCGTCGACAAAACCCGTAGAAAACCCGTTTCTATGGTTGTCATGCTACGGATGCAGAACATACGTGCACACGTAGTAGAGATATTTTCCAATTGCCGAACCATTGGAAGCTAATATGAATTCCTCTCGGGTCAGGTCTCACGCAGTCATATTTCATTTTAGTGAAATATGCCGCGAATGTGCTGTAGGTAGCTAGGCTACTGTTTCATACTAAGAATTTAACGTTTATACAACATGTAAAAAAACCCTCTCCGATCCGTGAGTATGTTAGGTATGGTACTGAGAGTCTATTTTTGGGGTAATTTAAGGAAAATCGAAAAAAAAAGTCGTCTCATTTTTTTCAATGGGGAATTTTACAGTGTTACTACATGTGGCGCAGGCGGCTGTCGTTTAGCGGGTGTCTACAAGTCATAACTTATGACCCCTGTTGAAAATTTGCTAATTTTTAATGAATTTGGGGTAATTTTGTCGTGAAAAATGTGAATTTTAAGTAAAATACAATAGACGTGGATATATTTAGTAACCTGTTCCGCTTAAGCTATTTCTAAAGAGCACCACACCAAGCGCTGACGCTGCGCTGACACGCCGTGTTCGAGTTCACAACAAGCCCATCGTTATCCTGAGGATGCCTCGTTGAGAGGTGAAACACGTGTCAATTTATTTCAGGAGTTTTTTATGGCTCTTTAGAAATAGCTAAGCGGAACAGGTTACTAAATATATCCACGTCTATTGTATTTTATAACGGATTTCCGCAAGGTCACGCCTGAATCAATTAACTATCTGAATTTTAAGTAGCAATAACTTTTTATTTTCAATAAATATTAGATTTTTTATTACTTTTAGGTAAGTGCCAGTTTAAGTTTATAAAAGGTTATTTTCTTCTTTTCACTCGTTTCCTCAATGCAGAGGATCACGATCTTGTGATTATGAATCATCTGCCTAGCCTTATCCCAACTATGTTGCGGTCGGCTTCCAGTCTAACCGGATGCAACTGAATATCAGTAGTTTACAGGGAGCGGCTGCCTATCTGATCTACACAGCCCAGTTAATAGGTAATACGAAACCCCGTGGTAAGACTGGTTGTTAGACTTTCGGGCTTCTGACTACACATTACGATACACAACACATTACGGGGGATGGGGTCTAGGTAGCTAGACCCCAACATAGTTGGGAAAAGGGCTAGGCAGATGAGAAATTAAAAATAGGCACCTAGTTCTATCGATGTTTACCCCACTTCACCAGTAGTAAATTATTTAAGACAATTATTTCAGCAGGACGATTAAGGAGCTCGTGGCTAAGTACTAACACCTGCACGAATCGATCCATCAGGTTTTATTAAGCTCCGCTTGCCGGGGTTGGTCCGTGGTGTTCCTTAACCTTTCAACTGTCATTAATGAGACACAATATAATTTTAATTGTTATCCGCCTCAATGAGGCATCGTAACAGATGATGAGTTAAACTTTGTTGATTCAAAGATGGAATCGGAAAAGTAAAACAAAGAAATAGAAATTAATTCATGAATACATTTATAGAATATAATTATTTCAGTACAATAAACAAAATCAAGCATAGAGTAAGAATAATAATGATACGAATAATATGTAAAAGTTAAACAAAGCAAGTAATATAAAACAATTAGTGGTTTTTTTTTTTGTACAATGAAGAAAATCAAGCATAAATATAAATATCGTATTGCAACGCCTTGCCGGCGTCACTCTTCATCCGAAAGTTCACGAAGTTGTGGCCGAGGCCACCCTGCGTCACATTAATTGATGCGCCGGAGTGTGTCAGGTCGTACGCCAGGATACCCTGAAAAACATAAATGTTTATAGATCGGTGACACATGAATTGTCCATACAAACGCAATACCTAAATCATTTGCAATTTGGGCATATTAATATGTTGTTATTCGGATTAAAACAGTGTTTATCTAGGCTCCTACCTCATTTTTTTTCCAAAAAACTTTTCTAAAATGAAGTTTAAACGAATTTAATTTCGCACATTTTTACAGCATAAATGACGTTTTCTTATTGTTTTTTCTGTATTATTTACAACAATATTTATAATATTGTTTCTGCAGAAGCATAGCTTATATTATCAAGTTACAAATTATCGAAAAAAAATGGTTTTTTTTAAGTTTTCTCTCATTATTTTTGGTATTACGGAACACAAAGCTAGTAGTGCTATCGCGTCAAGCAATAATTGTCAATGTGTGCGTGGTAGTATTGCTCACTGTAGGTGTATATCGCTCCGACAGGCACGCACACTAGCGCAACGTGCTTGGAATTGAATTTTGCAAACATCTCGATTTGTAGTTGCATCTTAATTAAATTAGCTAACCTGAAACCTGAAGGAATGTGCGTTTGATGGGGTCGTCATAATTGATTTTCAGCTATAAATAAAAGATGTTCTCACTGGTAATTTCTGGATAGAATCATCTTTTATGAATCCCTCAGCTGAGCAGTCTCATTCTAGGGATATATTCCCACACGTGTGTGAGCACGTAGGTTCCTCCTTCGAAGGAGGTGAACTATGTTCTATGTTATGGGGTTTTGGTTTTCGCACTTAGTCCGTAAGGTGGACCATTGTACGTGGGCCGGAGGTGAACTATCATGAATGAGATCAAATAATTAATGAAAGAACACTATCTTTCCACTTGTTATTTTAGTGATAGGTATTTATTTAAAAAAATTGCGACACCCGATTTTAATGAAACAAAGCCAAATTAACATCTGTCTATCTGTGAAAACTACATGAGAATCCGTTCAGGAGTTCCGGAGATGTGCGCGAACAAACAAACAGACAGACACCGGATGTTAAATGTTTTATTTTTATTGAATATAAGCGTTTTTTTGAAGCGGAAACTTTTTAGCCGCGTTGAGCATTTTTGAGATGGGAAAAAACAATTGAGCTCGAGACACCGTTACCGACACCTCATTATTGTAAACGCAATTGTGATCTTTATTTATATTACGCTACGGATCAATGTTCTATGCAAGTATTTTTCTTCCACCAAGGCGATCTTGTTCAAGTTTTCACTTCTGTCGGCACTCCCGGAGTGCCACTGTTTTTTTTAATCTGTATTTTATATTCTCTTCTACTCTTACACACGGTGTCTACATCTCTTTTTATCTTCTGTCCTATCGCAGGTATGCTGGAAGAGATTTCTTTAGAAACAAGCATCACCTTTGTACGTAGTTTTCTGTTCCTTTTTTAACACGCTTTTATTAACTTGACCTGTAGTGCTATTCTGTAACCATCTCACCGTGTTATCTTAGGTGAAGTGAGCGTGGAGTGAGCTGTCAGTTGCTAAGGATTGACACTATTGGCAGTTCACTTCACCTAAGATATCACGGTGAGATTTTTACAGAATAGCACTACTGTATCTTATCTATGTAACGGAATCTTTCAACAAAATTTTCACCAACTTCAAGACGTTCGATTAACTTGAAAATTTGCACACATATCAAGGACCGATGACAATACAATCATTTGGTATCTTGAAGTTGATCTGATGATGAAGCCAGGAGGTGGATAGTGGTACTCTTCAGCGGCTTCTAGTTAACCCCTCGAGTTTGGGCTCATATGATTTGTTTTGACGAATCCGATAGATTGGGCTTAGTAACGAGGGTTTGATGATGGAACCAGGAGGTGGATAGTGGAACTCTTCAGTGGCTCCTAGTGAATCGCTCAAGTTATGACTTTTTTTAATTTGGAAATATTACTAAATGATGAAAATACTAGACTAAAAAGCAAAAAATAAAAATAAATAGTTTAAAATACAAGAAAATACGCTTTTGCCACGCACTAAAAATAATAAAATAATTAAATTGACTTGTATTAGTTATGATATAAGCACAGTAAGTACCAATGCAGCTTGTCACTTCTTTTAAATCCAATGATTAATTCAAAAAGCATGGAGTGCTTTGTTCAAATTAATTGAAAGTAAACACAACTAAAAACTGTATATTTATTTGTGTGTAAATAATGGAACATTAATACAAATAACTTGTAAAAGACACTCCTTTCAAAATTTACAAATTGAAGGTATGCCAACAACCAGACTGCCCCGGTTTCTCAAAGAGAGCGAAAACTAATGGACGTAAAAACTAATTAAAAAATCTTTTCTCGCCATTTAACAAAAAAGTTTGGTGAGTAAAATTGAAAAAACAGGAAATAATATAAGATTGAGAATAATAAAAAATAGAAAATACCTGAATACTTCTACCACGGACATTGGCCGGCGTGACGTCCAAATACGCAATCTTCTTCTGGAAAATCAACGCTTGGTGCCAGACCTTCTTTTGGTACATTAGAGGCCGCACGACGCTGTTCCCCATGAAAGTATGATCACATTCCACGAAGACAACAGCAGCAAACAACAGCACTAAAGTGTACACCTTCATTTTGTCGTAGTTTTGAAGAATTTGTTGTTTTCTCGACAGTGTGAGGTCGATTTCACGAATGATTGATGGTACCAAAATGCGCGGTTATATTTGTACCTGTTATCGTATAATTTGACGTCATTACAAGCTGTATGCGGTGTGTGCTGTGTGCGGATATGTCAAATATTTGTTCCGTAGTTTAAAATTATTTTTAATTAATAATTAAGTAATATTATGGTGTAATTATATGTGTAAACGTAATATAATTGCAAAAATACTCAGGATTATTGTTTTCCTATAAATATATGAAGTAAACACAGTGTTTGGTTACAAACCGGTAACCTAAAAATATCAACAGCTGACTATCGAACTACGGATTTAAACGGGGAGTATTGCTTTACTTTTTACTTTATAATAGCACACAATCGTCGCTTTACCTATGTTACACGTCCTAGTTAAGTTTTAACATAAATAGTTCGCTGATTTAGCACTCTGCATTCGGTTTTTGTCGCATTGTTTACATAGTAGAAAACGTAACTTAGCCAAGATTCTGTTAATCTTAATCTGATCTTTAATAAAATAAACAATAATATAAACGTTCATGATCGTTATTTTTGTATGATCGCTATACTTTAATATCAAATACATATTAACTTTACAAGCTACCCACTTACAGAAAAGTAAAATCATAAAAGGCAATAAAAGCATCAAAAGTTTACATTCAATTTAATAATATAGCTTTGATAATAGCTCTTTAAGCCAATTCAGTAGCCTACCTCATTTCTCCACTAATAACGCTAAATTCTCCCATTTTCCCTTTCATTTCTACCTTTACTTTATTTGTCTGTCTACTTGTTCTCACCGTTTCTTTATTCTAATTCCAGTAACAAATCCTGAAACCATGCCTGTGATGACCCGTAAGGCTACTGCTCAGGATATGGAACTTAAATTGAGAACGGCCCTCCAAAATCTTGAAGCATCTCAAGCCCAATGTAAACAATTGTTACAAGAGAATGACGAAAGTGAGGAGGAAGTTCAGAAGATAATCAACAAAAACTCAAGCCTTAAACGGGAGCTAGTAGACCTACATCAGCAATATGTAAATGTTGTTGATGAACGCGATCAACTGAGGGTGGTCACGGATGGTTTCAACAACTGTAGTAATTTGTATGAGGAGGCTTTAAGCAAAGTTAGGGACCTTGAAGATGAATTAATTCATGCCAATAGTCATATTATCCGGTTAGAGAAAGAAAAAGAATGTACTCGGGTTAAAGAAACTAACCACTTATACAATGAATTAATAAATACTAATTGTAACCCACATTCCTTAACAACTATTGACCTTACTGAAGATTCCTTGCTGAAACAGAATTATAGTTATAAAGTTAGTCATAATAAAATTAAAAAATATGCAAAACTGAATAGAATAATAAAAAAATGTAATCAAATTAAAAAACAACAAAAACACTTTTCCAAAAATATTCCACTGAGGAAAGAACGTGTTGAATTACTCAATAAATTAAACAATTATCAAATTAAATTAGAAGACAGCAAAAAAATCTATGAAATTGATACACAGCGCTTACAGTCTGACATACAGTTACTCGAGGGAAGACTTAGTTCCCTTTACATTAAATATGTGGGTTCTCAGAACCAAATTAAAGAACATATTCTTGCTGCAAATGAGTTAGTTATGTGTCAGTGTACTTGTCAGGTTTCAAACCCTGTTGCTGTCCAGCCTGAGGCAACGGAGGACCCGTCCCAGACTGAGAGTTTGAATCAAGGTTTTATTCTCAACCAAGATATTTCTGATGTAGTACAAGATCTATCACAAGTGATACAGCCTGAGATTGGTAGTTGTCCATCTTTTAGTAGTCATGATTGTTATCATTCAGTTATGTTCTCAGATAGTATAGGAAGGGGTTTAGGTAAATTAATTAGTAACAACCTGTGTTATTCTATTCAAAATTATTGTATGCCAGGGTCTACCTACAAAAGAATAATGGCATCAGTAACAGGAAATGTTTACAATCCTAAAACCAACATTACTGTATTTGTAGGTAATAGTTCTAAGGTTAAAAAAGACGAAATCACTGACTGTGTAACTGAATTGTTAAAGTTAAATTGTAGTAAAATAATATTGTGTGCTTTCCCATATTTTGAAAAATTGACGAATAGACAAAACAATTATATTCATATGCTTAATAAGCATATGCAATTCTTAGTTAGTCATTATAGTGACAAGTTTGTATTTTTTGACACCAACAGTTTTGTGGAAACTTTAAAATCGACTAGGGATACTGTGTATCTGCCTGTTAGTTTTAGACACATAATAGCACAGCTATTAGCTTTTTTTATAAACTCAGACATAAGTAGTATGTCGCAGTCTTGTATTATTAACACCACAGTGGTTAGTAATAATACTAATAATAAGGTGGTGAACTTGAATAAATGTAGCTCAAATGCTATAAATATTTTTACAAATTGTACGAAGGAGGTTCCATCTCCCTCACTCACTATGAGCTCACTGCCTGGTGATGACACTGAAATCTTGGGGTTAACTCCGGATAGTCATTTAAACTAGTTTGTAAGACAACAGAAGGCACCAGTAAGAATATTCTTATACCTAACAACAACAAGGTGTCTTCTTGCTCCAAAATTAATAACTATCAAAAAGGAGATCAGCAGAATGCCTTGAAATTATTTCATCAAAATATTCAAGGTATTTCTTCCAAATTATTAGAAATCGAAATGTTTTTAGAAAAAACAAAGTTTGACATTGTTTGTTTTACTGAACATTGGTTAAAGGATTACCAAATGCTAATTAATTATGAGAACTATAATGTGGGCAGTTGTTTTAACCGTAAATCTATGCTGCGTGGAGGTTCTCTAATCTTGATAAAAAATTGTTTAAAATCTAAGCAACGTAATGACATAGTTGGTTTATCAGTTGAACATTGCATCGAACTGTCCTGTGTTGAGCTGGATAAGCATGTTGTAGTGTGCGTATACAGACCCCCTAATTATCAGAACTTTTCTTTATTTGAGTCAATAATGGAAGATGTCCTAGCGAAACTTGCATCCAGTAACAAAGCTGCAATTATTTGTGGTGATTTTAATATAAATATTCTGGAAAATAATTCAAATAGCAGTAGAATATTAAGCCTTTTTAAATCGTTCAATTTATCAAATGTTTTTACAGAACCAACTAGAGTAACTTCAACTTCTGCTACTTGTATCGATAATGTCTTCTGCGGTTGTGATTATTTAGATAAAGCCATCGTAAATTATTTACCGTCTGATCATAGTGGACAAACGGTAACTTTTAAATTTAGAACACCTATTCAAAAAGTGCAAATACAAATTAGACCAATAACAACTGGCAAATTAAATAGATTCAATAGTACCCTAAATAATAAGTTAAATGCTCTGGGCCCTAATATGGACGATGCAAATAAATTGTATGAGGATTTCTTTTCAGTAGTGCACACTGAATTCAACAAAACTTTTGAAAAGAGAACAAAAAATATTTGCCCTAATTTTATTTTTAGTGACTGGGCAACTAGAGGTATTAGGATAAGTAGGGAAAGACTGTTCGAGCTGTATGGCCTTAAGCCTTACATTAATACTGAAACTTTCAACAAGTATGTTGCTACATATTCCAAAATTTTTAGAAATACTTGCAAGATAGCTAAAGCTCTGTATATTAGCAACAAGATTAAATCAGCAGAAAATAAAATAAAAACAGTTTGGAAAGTTATAAATAATGAAACTAATAGGAACAAAGTACGAAACACTGAGTACACATTGGAGACTTCACGTGGTGCCATTAGCTCTAACTTAGAAGTAGCGCAAGAATTTGTACATTTCTTTACTAATATACCATCTAAAACGACAGAAGCTTTAAATTCCTCACCCGATGTCTCAATTAATTTATTAAGAGCGAACGTTCCAGGCTGCCCGGTTGAATTTCAATTTAAACATATAAACCCTATGGTAGTTATAAAAGCTTTTCGGCAAATTAAAATCAAATTGACCGAAGATCTATGGGGATTATCTATCAAAGTTTGTACATCCATAATCGAGACTATAGCACCGTACTTAGCTTTAATATTAATTTGTGTGTGGATCAAGGAGTCTTCCCGGATTTAATGAAATACAGTAAAGTTATACCACTTTTTAAATCTGGAGACAGTAAAGACACTAACAATTATAGACCAGTATCTGTGCTGCCGGTATTCAGCAAGGTTTTCGAAAAGGTAATGCTCAATCAAATGCTTAATCATTTTAACGCCAACCAAATCTTGCACGATCAGCAATATGGTTTCACCAAAGGACGTTGTACAACTGACGCTGGTGTCACCTTATTAAAACACATATTTACAGCGTGGGAGGAGGCCCAAGATGCCATAGGAATCTTTTGTGACCTCTCCAAGGCATTTGACTGCGTGAGTCATGAAACCTTGCTCTTGAAACTTGAGTATTACGGACTAGGTAAACTTGCGCTCAGTTTAGTAAAATCTTATTTAAATGATAGACAGCAGCAGGTTCAAGTAAATGGTGTCCATTCAATCGGTTTAAAAGTAAAAATGGGCGTTCCACAAGGCTCGATATTGGGTCCTTTCCTCTTTTTAGTATATATTAATGATCTACCCCATTTATTAAAAAACCAACCACAAATGGTGTTATTTGCTGACGACACTGCCTTAATTTTTAAGATAAATAGACGTGCATCAAATCTTGACGACGTAAATAACGCCCTACTGCAGGTCCAAAATTGGTTCACTGCTAATAATTTAGTATTAAATGGGAAAAAAACTAAATGCATAAGATTTGCTTTACCAAATGTTAAAAGTAGTGATTGTGACATAGTATTGAATAAGGAGAAACTAGAATTTGTCGATAAAACTGTTTTCTTGGGGATCACGCTCGATTCAAGGCTGCAATGGGGTCCTCATTTAACATCTCTAGCAGGACGGCTAAGTTCAGCAGCATATGCTGTGAGAAAAATCCGTCAATTTACTGATGTAGATACCGCGAGGCTAGTCTATTTCAGTTACTTTCATAGTATCATGTCTTACGGTATTTTACTATGGGGACGGGCTGCAGATATCGAGTCTATTTTTATTCTGCAGAAGAGAGCCATCAGAGCAATATATCGTCTCCGCAGACGCGATTCTCTAAGGGATCTGTTTAAAGATATTAACATCATGACGGTACCTTGTCAATATATCTATGAAAACATCATGTACGTAAGGAAAAATCTAAGTCTTTTCAGTAAAAGAGGTGATAGACACAATTATAGGACTAGAAATAGGGACCAATTAGTTCAACCGGGTTTCAGATTGGCTAAAGTAGACTCATCCTTCATGGGGTGCTGTTTAAAATGTTATAATAAAATACCTTCCCACATACTCCAACTGAACGAAACGAAATTTAAATCATGTATAAAACGCACACTATGCTGCCAAGCATATTATAAGTTGGGGGATTACATCGCTGATAGAAATGCTTGGCTCAGCGCTGGTCCAGCTCCACAAGGGCGCATAAACTAATTGATTAGCATTCGAAAATATTGTTGCAGCTGCTGAAGATTGTAAAACTATCTTTTCCTTGTATAAATTCAATCTCTTTGTATTGTATAATTGCATATCACATGTGTGAGCACTGTGACCATGTTGTACATTCCATAAAGCTACCATTTACTGGGTACGTCTTTCATTGACTTGAATGTGCTCTGGCAGCTGAGAGTATGTTATGCTCACTCAAATGTCTCGCTGATGGTGGCGTGTGTGTTGGATCATTAAGTTCCCTTCAAAATGGTTGAGCTAAATGGTGCTGATCCATGCGTCATGTTCGTGAACGGGCGCCGTCAGTAGGGACTGGTCATCTCTTAGCTGCCACGGTTTATTTTAATTTATTTAAATTTTTGAATTGTTATTATATTTTTATTACGGACGCTTTTAACGTGCACGTCCTTCTACATTGTTCTCACATGTATAAATTCAACACGAATGATGTAACCAATATTTTGTAACAATATTTTGATTTAAAAGAGTGTCCGTGGAGTTTCTTGCCCGTTCTTCTCCATAGGTACCTACTACGCTTTGGAATGGGCAACTAGCTTCATTTTTCTGACTGACCGACCCCTTGACAATTCAAAAGTACCTGTAATTGGTTTATTTGAAATAAATGCTTTGAGTTTGAGTTTGAGTTTGTAATTAGGGATCCTTAATCCTTTTTATTGTAATGTTTAAATTCATTAAATCTGCCTAGCCTTTTCCCAACTATGTTGGGGTGGGCTTCCAGTCTAACAGGATTCAGTTGAATACCAGTATTTTACATAAAGCGACCGCTTATCTCCACAACCCAGTAACTGGGTGATACGATACGTTTTGGTAAGACTGGTTGTCAGACTTTCACAACCCGTAACGACTGTTAAAGCTCTCAAACGCTCTTCCAAGCGTTACTTCGATACTGCCGCCAAACATCGCAACTCTCTGGTTGTCGAGGCCGCTAGTTACACTTCCTCTAGTATCAATCGCACCCACCGCCCTAAGCGAATCCTTACCGACCCTGACGAGGGTCATTACCCTCCTCCAGGAAAGCAGTAGGGAAATCAGCACAGTGTACAAAAACAGACGCCTCCCGTCATTCCGACCTCACCGCCGAGGTCCTTTGCGATCGCGACCACGTCTCCGAGTAAATGATACTCCCCCCCGACCCTTGCTCGATAACAAGGTGCCAGCAGTTGTTGCAGCTGAGACCGTAACTTTAAATTCCCCGACAAATAATCACAATCAAAACTTTGATCCAGCCCGTCCCATCCTTGATGTCCTCCCTCCGGTTGACGCCCTAAGCCGAGGTTCGTACCCATCAGGGGGCGCACTTAGCGAGCGTTCACCTAGTTTTAATTAGCATATGTAGTTGAATAACCCCTGGCTGGAGGTTTTAAGTGTAGTAGCTTAAGGCACCCACAGGAATGCCCGGTTAAGTAGTCATAATCTTATAGGTCAACTAAGAGATGTCATACCTAAAAAAAAAACCAATGTCAAAGATCCACGAATGACAGCCGGGACCAACGGCTTAACGTTGATATTCATTGAGTAATTAATGATTTTTGTCTATAAATCTTACAATTTATTTCCGCGAGTGTAACTATTAGCGTCTTCATAGAGAAAATTCATACATTACGGCCTGCATTTCATTTGTTTTTGATACTGCTCATTCGTGTTCATCTCAAAGCTGTGTGCAGAAGGTGTCGTGGGGATTTTTTAGGAGGCGTGTAATCAGCAGAAAGCAGCTGTTCTTGTGATTGATCTGAACAAAATATAATGGTATGATTGTCTTTCAGAATCAGAATCAGTCTTTATTTGTAAAACATAGGTATTTAGTTATTTACTTATTGGTGTTAGGTTAACATATTTGAGCGCTATGTTTAGCCGCGAAGGCGTACAAATTTTAATTAAATGATTTAAAACTAAAAATACTTAAAAAACTAAAAAAACAAACAATAATAAAAAACCGAAAGTAAACTAAAAAATATACATTAAAAATTATCATTCATAAAATCTTGAACTGTATAATAATATTTTTCTATTAATAAAGAGGTGAGAACTTTCTTAAATTTTGATTTACACCGAAGCTAGGGAAACAACTTTGGGATGTATTTACTACCCATTTATGGCCCCACGATTCTTCATAATGGCATTTTCTACTTTCTACGAAGATGTACAGAAAATGACAGATGTGAAGTTTGATTGGTAGAAAGTGCTTAGGACATTAAGTCCGCCTCTGTGCACACAAATGTACTGTAGTGCTATTCTGTAACCATCTCACCGTGTTATCTTAGGCGAAGTGAGCGTGGAGTGAGCTTTCAGTTGCTAAGGATTGACACTATTAGCAGCTCACTACACATAAGTTATCATGGTGAGATTTTTACAGAATAGCACTACTAAAGTAGGTACGTGTGAAAATAAATGTACAGAACCCTCTTTGCCCATTAAACTCGACCTTACCCACTATTGTTGATGATAATGTCACTAACAATACTGTGCTAGTGGTCGGAACTGTTTTGAGGGAATTCCCTTTTAAGGAGAAATGGTGCGTATGCGATTTGGTGCACACATACGTTTATAAAACGAAAAAATAACGTTTTTGTGAAATGAATTTTAATTTGAATGAAAAAAAAATCCATTCCACAAAACGTAATTTTGCCTCCTGGGTTGCCTCTTGCTCAACATTAGCGCTAGCGACCACTAGACCAACGAAGTATTTCTTGGGAGTTAAAATATAATCAGCGATATGGGGACGTACCTGTAGGAAGTACACTTCTGCCTGACCCTTCAAAGAAAACAGGTGTGATGTTATCTAAACTATGTATACAGGATGGCAGGGAATAATTTAGGTTTAATTTGAATAATACAGGGAAGAATTTTTTAAATCGGTCCAGTAGTTTTTGAGTTCATTCATTACAAACAAACAAACATGCAAATATTTTCTATAAAGAGAAAAGATTTATATAAAACACAAATCGAAAAGATTTGATTTTTGTATGTTTTTTTTTTTGTTTGTAATTAATAAACTCAAATATTACTTGAGCGATTTAAAAAATTCTTTCACCAGTAGAATGCTATATTATCACTGAGTAACATAGGCTATTATTTATTCAGATGTCACGCGGGCAAAGCCGCTAGCGGAAGTTAGTGTTGTAATAAAATTGTGGAGGGATGATAGATAGCATTTGAGCAAAAAAATGCATATGATAGGTATAAATACTTGTGAACAGTTTTCCTCATCGACAAAAACAGTAAAATGATTCAAATAACATACATTGTCGTGCCTAATATGTATTTAACCCAGATAAAAAATTGTTTACTTGCAATAACAATAGAAAAAATAACCCCAGTGCAAAATAAACGGGAAAGTTAATTTATTAAAACCAATTACCCGTAAGCGACCAATTCACCGCGATTAACCTAACACCTTCAAATATTTGTCCAGTATGTATGTGCTTACCTACCGCCTAAACCAACACAAGGTTAGTTATAACCAATTCAGGTTATGTTTGTTATATTTACATAAACACACAAACTTTAACATGAACATCAAAACAGTTTGAACTAGGTTACAACTTGGTGAAACTGGCCAAGTTTTCATTGTTATTTCTCACATAATATTATTACCAGTAGTTCTGCTAACAGTAGACCTCGCGAGCACAAACTTTTTGCAATAATTAATACACCATTAGAGTTATTTAAAACGGGTTATTTACCATGTTTTTAAAACAAAAAAGATGGTAAATATCCCGTTTTAAATTATTTTACTCGTAGTTGTGAAAATAACCATGTCAGTTTAAAATCCTATAATTAGTATACCTATCGTATCGAAAAATACGCATTATTGAAGCTAACTCAAAATCTGTTCAAGCAAAGTTAATAAAATTTATATGGGACCACCTTGAGAGCATACTCTTTCAAACAAAAAAAGAATTTTCAAAATTGGTCCATAAATGACGGAGAAATCGGCGGACATACATATTAAAAAAAAAAATACGCTACGAACATATATAACCTTTTTTTGGAAATCGATTAAAAAGAACCATCGAAATCGGATCTCATAGGGCGGAGATATCCAATAGCCCCCTTTTTGCCCCTTTTTAGGGTTCCGTAGTAAACAAGGAACCCTTGTAGTTTCGTCATGTCCGTCTGTCTGTCTGTCTGTCCGCGGTATAGCTCCGAGACCCTTAGTACTAGAAAGCTGTAATTTAGCATAGGTATACATATTAATTATGCCGACAAAGTGGTAAAACAAAATTATAAAAGTAAAAAGTAAAAAAGCTTTATTCAGTTCACAAAAACACGGTACAATAAAAATAAAAAAGCGGCCAAGTGCGAGTCGTACTCGCCCATGAAGGGTTCCGTAGCAGCAAGTAACGATAAGTTTACGATTTATGACGTATTAAAAAAAAACTACTTGCTAGATCTCGTTCAAACCAATTTTCGGTGGAAGTTTACATAGTAATGTACATCATATATTTTTTTTAGTTTTATTATTCTCTTATTTTAGAAGTTACAGGGGGGGGGACACACATTTTACCACTTTGGAAGTGTCTCTCGCGCAAACTATTCAGTTCAGAAAAAAATGATATTAGAAACCTCAATATCATTTTTGAAGGCCTATCCATAGATACCCCACACGTATGGGATTGATGAAAAAAATTTTTTTGAGTTTCAGTTCTAAGTATGGGGAACTCCAAAATTATTTGTTTTTTTTCTATTTTTGTGTAAAAATCTTAATGCGGTTCACAGAATACATCTACTTACCAAGTTTCAACAGCATAGCTTTTATAGTTTCGGAAAAAAGTGGCTGTGACATACGGACGGACAGACAGACAGACAGACATGACGAATCTATAAGGGTTCCGTTTTTTAACGGAACCCTAATAAAAACGAGTAACAAATTACATAGGAGCCTTAGGTGCTAGTTTTTTTCAAATTCCCTGGACCCCACACTAGGATTCCCTGTGTCGTGGAATGAACAACATTTTTTTTAGGGTACCTCCCATACACGTAAAGTGATGATGTTTTTTTTTATTTTTTTATCCCACCATGTGTGGTATCATTGGAAAGGTCTTTCAAAAACATTGTGAGTATGTTAAAACCATATTTGAATTCAGAGATCCGTTTGCGAAATATTAAGCTATAAGGTGAAAATTTTTGTTAGAGTCAAGTGTCAGCCTGTCACCCTGCCAGCTAAATGGTTGGTTTTATATGTGAAAAAATTCACAACAGTAGCTTATATAACGAATTTAAAAGGAAAACTATCACAGCTGAGTAGGCTTTACAAGTTAACGAGTAATAATCGACCAACTTAAATTTGTGGTTGTAAAGACATGTTCTCCCATACAAAATGTATGGGAGAACATGTTTCTCAACTACAAAGTTAAGAAAGAAAGAAAGAAAGAAAATACATTTATTTAGCACAGACAAAAAGGCACACAACAAGTTAAATTTGTTCTTGGTATAAATTCATTCCAACTACGGAACCCTACATTGTGCGTGGTCCGACATGCACTTGGCCGGTTTTTGGAGAAAGTACTCTTCCAATCAAAAATCCCCGACGATAAAAAAAACTATGAAGTCGTTAAACATGTATACCAAGTTTCGTCCAGATCGGTTGTAAAAAACGACCTGGGGGCCTACCACAAGCTCATAAAGCAGTATTATTTTAATATTACTTCAGTGTGGGATAGATATGAAGCTCTATAGGTCGTATAGCTCCATCTCTTTCTCCCACTGAAGTAATATTAAAATAATACTGCTTTTGAGCTGGTGGTAGGCCCCCTGTAGAGGAGGACTAAACCTGACACACGAAAGCAAATTTTGCCAGACTTGAAGCAGAGACGCTTCGCTCACTCGGTCAATTATTTTCATATGAAAATATGTAGGCACTATGTGAATAACTTTGACCCTAGCGGATGTTTTTTTATCGTTTTGAAATCTAGATAGTAGGTAGTAGTGGGTACAACTAGATTGTTATAATAAAAACTTCTGAGGAATTAAGTGAAATTGCTGCGTTTTTTGCAATTTACAGCACCCTAATTGCGTAACACACAATCAATCACAATCTGTTTTATTTTGACAGTTCAACAACATTCATTGGGTTATTTACGTTGTTGAGCAGACAATTTTTTCGAACGTATGAAGCAATGGATTAGCAATATCCTTCAAAATTATTCAGATTGTGATTGATTGTGAGTTATGCAATTAGGATGCAGATTAGTTTCAGGTTGTATGGTGAACAAAATAAGATTCGCGACCGTAACATAGATGTATTTATTATTTTTGTATTAATGATTCTAATTATTATAATACTTACTGTAAATACATACCTAAGTAATTTGGTACGGTAGCAAGCTCAGACCAAATTAAAAAAACCGGCCAAGTGTGTGTCGGACCACACACAATGAAGGGTTCCGTAGTTGAGATGAATTCATCCCAAGAACAAACTTAACTTTGTAGTTGAAAAATATGTTCTCCGATACGGAATGTATGGGAGAACATGTTTTTGCAACCGCAAATGTAAATTGGTGCAACTGCAAATATAAAATGCTACTTAGCTGTGAAAGTTTTTCTTTTAATTTCGTTATATATACCCACTACGGCTGTGTAACCATTTAGCTGGTACGGGACACTTGACTCCAACAAAAATTTGCAGTTTAAAGCTTAATATTTCGAAAACGGATACCTGAATCCAAAAATGGTTGAACAAACTCACAATATTTTTGAACGACCTTTCCAACGACACCCCACACTATGGGATAGATGAGGAAAAAAAAAATCATCCCCACTTTACGTGTAGGTAACTTAAAAAAACGAATTTTTCAAGATTTTATTTTACCACTTTGTCAGTGTGATTAATATGTATACCCATACCAAATTACAGCTTTCTAGTACTATGAGTCTCTGAGCTAAGCTGCGGACAGACAGACAGACGGACATGGCGAAACTATAAGGGTTCCTTGTATACTACGAAACCCTAAAAACTCAGTCATAGCGCTGTCAACATTGACGTGAGGCCGGTTTCGTAAACGTGTGTGTACTTAGTGAGGTGTGGTTTGATTATAATTTCATTGTAAATGTGTGCGTGTGAGCGTGTATACACAGAGCGGAGGTGTAGTTTTGGCATGCTTCACTGTATAGTTCGCAGCGCTCTGTCTTGGTTTTTATTTGGTCTGAGTGATCAACATACAACTTAATACTGGCCAGCAAATTGAAAAAAAACATAAGAATTTTATTATCTACTAAAAGGACTGAAAAATAGTAATAGTAATAGTAATTTTATTTCTCTCAAAAAGGTACAAATTCGGTACATGGTATAGGTACTAGGTTACAGGCAGATTCAAACCTTTGTGAGAGCTGGAGTCTATACTGGGTTCGGGACCTGTATGACAGATCTCCAGGCTCACACTCTTAAAATTACAACATTAAATTGCACTTACCTACTACATACAATATTAAAGCTCCAAGTAATGAGAGGAAGGGAATCAATTTAAAAACAAAAGATGTGCTATGTGTGTCTTGAAGGTTATGTGTCCGTGTGTGCAATATAAGTCCTAGCGCCCAGCCCCCACGAAGAGCATTGTGCGCGAGCACCTACTTGCCCGAGAGTGTGTGTGTGTGTCTGTGCGTGGTTAATAAGGTGAAAAATAAATCCTTTGTTCTAACTTTTAGTGGTGTAGGGGCTTGTGGCTAAGTAATAATAGACTAACGGGTCGATCGATCAGGTTAAGCGACGCTTGCCGCGGTTGGTCCGCAGATCGATGACCATCTTTACATATCTACCAAGACCATTCCGTGCCTCGGAAAGCACACAAAGCCGTTGATCCCGGCTATCGTTTACAGATCTTTGACAGTTGTTACGGGTCGTCAGAAGCCCTAAAGTCTGACAACCAGTCTTACCCAGGGGTATCGTGTTACCCAGTAACTGGGTTGTGGAGATCAGATAAGCAGTCGCTCCATGTAAAATACTGATATTCATCTGCATTTGGTTAGACTGTAAGCCGACCCCAACATAGTTGAGAAAAGGCTAGACAGATGATGTTCTAACTCTTAGTTATGGTACGCCTAAACTATTTTTGCGAGCAATCACACGCGGTGCATATTGCTTGTTAAGTTTTAAGTTACACTCATTTCAATAGTTCTATTCTTGAAAAAATTAGACTTTTTCATAGCCGGTCAAATTCTAGTAGCTACTTAGTATTTCCTCAGTATCAATCTAGATACAGTCTAACCAAACTTTCAAAGATTAAGAAAAAGAACAATCTCCTCATTTTTCCGCGCCAAAAAAAAGTTTCATAAACGCCTCGTTGAGGCAAAGGACAACAAAATAGATCTCACTTATAAAGATCGACACACAAGTCGTCAGAGGGCGACACTTTAACAGGAAGATGGTCTTCACTGGAGTGGATATCAGGAGGCTGTAAGTGTGCTTCCGGGGAGGGCCTGCGTCAAAGCGCCCGCCGGATGTGTCAATTTGAAGCCGGAGCCATCTTGGGATCTCGTTGACTTCGGGATGTGTGGGAT
The DNA here is from genome assembly GCA_963680765.1 of Agrochola lychnidis. Lineage (NCBI taxonomy): Eukaryota > Metazoa > Arthropoda > Insecta > Lepidoptera > Noctuidae > Agrochola > Agrochola lychnidis. The sequence continues at coordinate 6,773,360 of OY796864.1, forward strand.
TTAAAATCTTTTATGGAACTTGACCTAGATCTTAGGCACACTGTGAAGTATTTTTAACTGACTTCCAAAAAGGAGGAGGTTATATGTTCGTCGCGTATGTTTGTTTTTTTTTTTTATGTCTGTCCACCGATTTCTCCGACAATTGTGGACCGATTTTGAAAATTCTTTTTTTGTTTGAAAGGGTGTGCTCTCGAATTGGTCCCATATAAATTTTATTAACTTCTCTCGGATAGTTTTTGAGTTAGCTACAAAATACGTATTTTTTTCCCACTTAGTATGTAGATGATATGATAAGTTTCTGTGACTGGTAGCAGGTAGTGGTATTCGAATGTGTATGGGGTAGGTACCACCACTAAAAAGTGAAAAATAAAAACTTTTTACAAAAAAAAACAACCGACCTCCAAAAAAAAAACACTACAAACTGAAAAATAACTTTAATTTCGGAAGTCGGTGGCAAAAAACGAAAATACAAAACCCAAGACATCGACTTCCGAAATTAAAGTTATTTTTCACTTTGTAGTGTTTTTTTTTTTGGAGGTCTGTTGTTTTTTTTTTTGTAAAAAGTTTTTATGTGTTCAATTTAAAGGAAGTTCCTCAATAAGAATTAGGTACTTATTTCAAATATAGATGAAAAAATTTCAGCGGGATGGGGCTTGTGGCCAAGTAAGAACATCCGCATGGGTCGATCGATCAAGTTAAGCTATGCTTGCTGCGGTTAGTCCGTGGATAGGTAAAGGTACTTTACATACCCCTCCGTGTCTCGGAGAACACGTCAATCCGTTGGTAATCAAAACGACTGTCAAAGATCCACGAATGGCAGCCGGGACTGTCATTCATGGATCTTTGACAGTCGTTACGGGTCGTCGACCAACCCGCACTGGGCCCGCGTGGTAGATTACGGCCCACTCCCTCTCACAGAGAAGAGGCCTGTGTCCTAGCAGTGAGAATATTTATGGGCTGAAGATGATGATGATAATGATGGGTCGTCGAAGCCCGAAAGTCTGACAACCAGTCTTACTAAGGGGTATCGTATTCCCCAGTAACTAGGTTGTGGGGGTCAGATATGCAGTCGCTCCATTTAAAATACCGGTATTTAGCTGCATCCGGTTAGACTGGAAACCAACCCCAACATACTTGGGAAAAGGCTCGGCAGATGATGCTGCTGAAGAGTAAGGTCTTCTACTGATGTGGAGATTGCACCATCAAGATAGATCACCTGCTGCCTATGACTTATCCTTTTGACTAGCTAACAATATGATTAAGTATTTCAATAAATCTCCCTGAAGTGAAAACTCATCGATATGTGTATTCTGCCCGTCCTAACCTACGGTGCTCAGACCTGGTCACTCACCAGGTCGCAAAAGTTCCGCCTTGGGGTTTACCAAAGAGCAATGGAACGCAGCATTCTATGTGTAAAACGAACTGACAGAATACGCAAAACCACACTACGCTCCAAAACGGGGATCTTAGACGTAGGCAAAAAGGCTGCCAAGCTAAAATGGGATTGGGCAGGTTATGTCAGCCGTATGCTTCGTGACCGTTGGGCAGCAGTTTCCACACGGTGGGTGCCTGAGGATGGACGGCGGCGCTGAGGCCGGCCCAGAAAGAGGTGGCGAGACGACCTGGACACGTACCGCAAGGGTTGGATGGAGGTGGCCCTGGAAAAGGATGCTTGGAAGGATTTGGAGGAGGCCTTTGCTCAGCAGTGGGACAATGTAGGCTAATTTAAAAAATGAAACTCAATAAATTATAAATAGCTCAATCGAATGAACACGTCGATACCTACGTAATAACATACATGCAATGTATCAATTTAAACCAACATAATGAACAGACAATCATTGTCCAATGTATACAAGAGAACAACACTATCTATTCGATAATTGAATAATCGATTTACTTTATAGTCTGTGCACGAGTTATCGCCATTAAACCTCATTCACTAATGAAGTGTGCAACCATTTATCACGGAGAGATGCCCGCACTGAATTTGTTGGTTCGCGGGCATTTGTCCTCCAAATATTTTGACAGGGGTATGACAAGCAAACTAATTACTTATCCGCGTCTTTACACAATCGGTCCGTTTTTGAATTTTAATTTGATTAAATACCTTGATGAGTATTAAGTGTTAAGAATCACCACTACTTAGGCCAGAGGCCCTCTACTCGTAAATAGAAAGATCGAGATATCTGAGAGGGTGATTTCAGACCTCCAAGTCCTATGTTGAAAGGACCAAATCTGCAACCTTGCATGTACGGCTGCCTAATTTAATGTTGTAGAATCCTGTTGATCCCGTATTTATGCTGGTTATATCACTCACCACACCAAGCCTCTCGTGCAGGCACTGCTTCGCCTTCAACTTTTTCCCGCAATTCGTGGTGATTGACAGTTGACATTAGTGACAGCTACCTCAAGTAATGTACATGAGGTAGTGTTTACATATCTATTAAATTGATACCCTACAAAATAATATAATATTGCATCATCAGAAAAAATAAATACCTATAAATAATCCGACAATTTTCAGTGCTCCTCTTGAAAGAACTGCCAAGTGCTAAACGCAGTCTCCATTATAACAGCACATCATACAATAATTTGACTGTCTCCATGGTCTCATGGTGGTAATACTGCTGAGCATGAGGGCCTGGGTTCAATTCCCAGGTCGGGCAGTGTTATTGGGTATTTCCATCAGGAATTTCTCAGTAGCAGCCCGATTCTGGATCTATACCCGGTTGATGGCAATAGGCTCGCCCCCTGTTACATGGGACTTAAACATAACTGGCGAAATGTGGGTAACCTCTGCCTAAACCTTCAGGGAGAACAGGTGGTAGGCGTGATGTTATGTTATCATACAATAGTTTCCATAAATTTGTGTCTTTGCATAAAATAATAAAGACATACGAACATGAGATCAAAAGTCAAGTGAAACAGTCGAAAGCAATAAAAAAGTTACCCAAATAAAGATACTCCTGCGAAGTTTGGAGTAATCTCTTTCTGCACGTACTAATATTCAGTGGAGCGAAGTTTTATTTAATTTTTTACGTGACTTCCTACAGCACCTTGGAGTTTCAGGCCTCGAATAAAGTACAGGGTTCATGTGAACGGCTTTTTAGAGCAATGGAGGCCCAGTGGTTTTGGCCCCGACATACGAGTTGTAGGTTGTGAGTTCGAACCCAGGTTCCACCCACTGCTATCAAAATTGTGAAGGAAAACATCGTGAGATAACTGACATATCCTAGAACCAAAAATTCGAAGACATGTGATATCCACCAACCCGCTCCGCAAAGAGGAGGCCTGTATCCCAGCAGTGGGAACATTAGGTGGATTATGCTTTTTAACTTATCTACCTTTAAATGTTGACTTTATTTTTAGTCATTACTAGCTTTCGCCAGCGGCTTCGCCCGCGTGATATCTTTATAAATTATGGCCTATGTTACTCAGTGGTAAATTGATAATATAGCATTCTACTGGTGAAATATTTTTTTAAATCGGTGCAGTAGTTTTTCAGTTTATTCATTACAAACATACAAAAACATAACAATATTTTCTCTTTATAAATATTAGTTTAGAAAAGTAGGGCTTCCAACGTCAGGTATCTCTTATCCTTGGAATAAAATTGTCATTTTATAGTTTTTGTATGGAAAATTGGAAAAATCATGCACGGTTACGATGTTTTCTATTATGCATACATTAATACACTCATGCCTATTATCTCTTCTATTACATTTGTGGGATATTTTAGAAAATATAGGTATTTATTCATATCGGTCTGTGATGTTCCTACTGCAAAGCAACGGCACTGTGGCAACGGCGTCTTCTAGCGTAGAGAAGGAAGAAGCATCAAACATATACCGTTTCCTTACGATGTTTTACTTTGCCAATTTGCCGTATTCATATATTATGTCAAAGTCAAATAATTTATTTCAAATAGGCACGTGTTTTATGTCACTTTTGAATGTCAAAATTTACACAAAACAAAAATAGAATTGATTTTAGTCGCCCCTTCCAAAAGGCAGTTTCGTATGGAGAAGAATGGGCAAGAAACTCCACCGTTACTCTTTTATAATGTTTTTCAATATTTTGTATAAAAATATTAATTAATATGTGAACCCGATGCACTTAATAAAATTACTTTATCTTCCACAAAAGGTTAAAAAAAAGAAGCATTGAAAAATAAATTAATTATGATATTTACATGGTGCTCACATATTTACAAACACTGTGTAAGTATATATATGATTTTCCTGCAATAAGTCAGTGTGTGAGTTAAAGTAGGAAGAAGGTAGGGCAGCATAATATAATTATGTAAGTACCTTCAATTTAACAAAGGTCTGCCTAAAAGAAGTTTTTAGTTTCCTATATTATGAAAGCTCTTTTCTTTTCAGTAGTAGTTATAATAAAACATCTTAACGAAGACATACAGCTCTTATTTCCAAAAGCTTCCCAACACCAATAAATAAAGTATTTTGATGTAAATTTCGGTATACACATTTCCACACCATGTAATGTGCGTGGAAACGCAAGCGTCGCCTGAATACTCGTATATCACGTCGGGTCGGTTCACACATGAAATGTTTTACAATTTACTTCACACGATAATGTATGGATCGAATCGCCCTACATGTACAGATAGGTAAGGGGCTAAAATATGTAAACACTTAGGAAAATTCTGAAGCGACTTTTTCGTAGAGTACTGGAAAAGTATTTTTTCTTAAACACGCTTGGAAATTCGAACATTATTTTGACAACCTTCTTCGAGATAAATCTATATTGCTGTACTGGTCAAAAACAAGCGAGTAGGCGGCCGGCAATGTTACTATGAAAATCCATATCTGTCGTGTTTACCGGCCAAATAAATTACTATGAAAACTCTTAACTTTCGTGTTATTTAAAAATGGAACTAACTTTTTACTTCGACCCATGACAACCAAGGAGGTTCCATAACCAATTTTTTTTTAAATTTCGAACTGGCTTAGCAAATAGAACTGTTTATAGTAAAGAAGAAACAAATTAACATACCGGTTGTGTTTTTTACCGTCTCGAAATTTTTACAAGCTGTTCTATCCATGAATATAAACAACTTAAACTATGGGAGCAACTCTGAAATAACGAAAAAAAAATCTGCTGTTTATACAAAAGTTCAATACCTACTTGACCAAAATGCATGAAACAGCTGATTCTTTTTCGTGATTTCAGAGTTGCTCCCATAGTGAAAGTTGTTTATATTCATGGGTAGAACACCCTATAAAAATTTCGAGACGGTAAAAAAAATCATCCGGTATATTATATTAGTGCGTGAAATATTTTCTTTGTTCGTCATTTATTCTGGAATTTTTTGAGAAAAGTACTATACAAGCCTTGGCTGCAACCAAGCATTGATGGACTCACTTGTGTGTGCCTCTGCTTCGCCTCAGCCCACATTTTCACGATCGTCCATCAATACCCTAATATTGCTGGCTGCGACATTAATGTTCAATAGCGAAGATGGTATACACAGCAGCAATCAATACTTACCTTAGGAGGCAACCGTTTTTTAATTTCACTAAGTCATCTCATCATCTATACCAAGCCTTTTTAACAGACTTCCAAAAGGAAGAGGTTCTCAATTCGACTGTATGTTTTTTTTTTTGTTTGTTTGTTACGCGATTACTCCGTCAATTATGAATTGATTTTGATGATTCTTTTTTTGTTTGGTAGATCATACTTCAGAGGTGGTCCCATATAAATTTTATTAACTTTATTTGGGTAGTTTTTGAGTTAGCTACAATAATACGTATTTTTGCCTCACTTAGTATGTGGATGATATTATGATAACTTCCTGTCACTGTTATTTACATAGCAGGTAGTGGTATTCGAATTTGTGTGGGGTAGATATCACAACTAAAAAGTGAAAAATAAAAACATTTTACAAAAAAAAACAACCGACTTCAAAACAAACACTACAAAGTGAAAAATAACTTTAATTTCGGAAGTCGGTGACAAAGAACGAAAATTCAAAACCAAAGACACCGACTTCCGAAATTAAAGTTATTTTTCACTTTGTAGTGTTTTTTTTTTTGAAGTCGGTTGTTTTTTTTTTTTTAAGTTTTTTTCCAACTATGTTGGGGTCGGCTTCCAGTCTAACCGGATGCAGCTGAATACAGTATTTTACATGGAGCGACTGCCTATCTTAACTCCACAACCCTGTTCCTGGGTAACACGATATACTAACCCATTGGTAAGACTGGTTGCTAGACTTTCGGGCTTTCGGGACTGTCGAAGATCTATGAAGACAGCCGGAACCAACAGCTTAACGGAGGAGTCTCTGTGTGTAATCATCATGCTCATCCATCCACAAACTGACCTCGACAAGCGTAGCTTAACCTTTGATCGACCCGTACAGCTGTTATTACTTAACTACGAGCTCCTCCGTATTTTACTAAGTGCATGTAACGTATTTTTACCTTTGACTTTATCTACTGCAGTTCGGTTATATCTCGGCTCTTAGCTAAAAGGTCAATTCAAAGTCTGAGATAAATATTTTAGATAATATATTTTCGTAAGTACATTTTGATAGTAGGTAAGTATGATCTTATCGGTTTAATGTCCAGATTCGATTAAAGATTATGTTTGAATATCAATGTGAACATTACCTATTGCAGTCAATTTCAGTAAAATTGTAGGAGGTTCAGTAAAGTTTGAATCTTTTTGTGTAAACAACAAGTTCTTCTCCTCCTCTTTTGGATTTAAATAACGTTTTCTCTGAAGCACACACTGAAAAAAAAACAGAATGCCTACTTATGAAACGTAACACCTACCTAGGTACCTATAAAAATCCAAAATGGCGGTTTCGTAAGTCTACAAGACCTTGCTTTTTTTGCAGACTATTAAATAAAAAAACAAACCATTAAAAGGTACCTAAGTAATGGACAAATCGTGTTATAATAGCGAAAAAAATTGTATTACCCTTAGTTTTGCCGAGCGGCAAATAATTTTTTCCCTTTTCCTTACGCAGTTTTCTTTTATTTTTCCTGTAAAACTTTGCTAAGCTTTCAGAGCCCAGTTTAATTGCCAGTTCGAATTTGTTGAGTCGAATCCTTAGTTTTTTGTTCGTTAAAATAATCCGCGCCCATGTTTTGTGCGTGCGGGCTGCAATTCGTAGTGATGTGTCGTCCAAATATCTGTGCAAGAAAATAATTGAATCACTGTGCGTTTGCACTGGCGAACCATTCACAACAAAACATGTTGGAAACTCTATTTTCTGTCAATTTTCAATACAATTTTTGACAGGAACTAGAGATTTCAACATGTTTTGTTGTGATGTTTCGCCAAAGCAAACGCACAGATATTGTTGTAGGTGTTCTGTCATAACATTTCAACAGTTACCTAATATTAATCCAATGAACAAACAACAGCACATCAGTGGTTTTGACATTGACGCCGGCTTTATGTCGTAGCATTAAGGGTGATTTTTGAAGTGCAAGTGTTATCCTTAGCACTGATGTGCGGTTGACTGCACCTAATAACTGGTCATAAATCTAAAATGTTCCAATAACACTATGATCGACCCAACGTCAGAGTCAGCAGTCACGTTTGTGACCAATAAACAAGCCGGGCAGCACCTATGTTAATTTTTATCTTACGCAGTTTTAAGAAAAAAAAAAACAATTTATACCTACATGCCAAAAAAAAATACAACACAAAAAATTTAACTTATGAAATACGACCTTCGTCGTCAGTTACTCACGAAAATATTTTCCAAGACATCTCCAGTGGCAAAGCAGAAATGGCATCCCGCCTCGTTTCTTTGTAAAATGTTTTAGCGCCAAAACCGAAAATAGCACCGCTGTACATTCTAAAGAAGTTACGAATAAATTACAAGAAGTATGTGGGTAATTTCAAAAATGGAAATAACGTGTAGGGTATATACACACATGATAGGTAGGTATCCGTATAACTACCGATCAAAATAATAATCTGGCTTTGTATACCTACACGGTCTCTTGAAGAGGCCCGTGATTCCCAGCACTGGGAACATTAAAGGACTTGAGTATTATTAAACGCGGTGGTTCAAGTTGGTCACGCTTGTCCGAAGTATAGGCACAGTGCGCTCAGTATATTTTCGCCGGATAGAAAATAGGAATATAAACCTATGTTCTTTGTCAATATTATAGCTAAGTATTCCTTGCGGTAAGTGTGTAAAAAAATTGCCAGCAGTGCCGTATCTGCAATCCGCAACTGGGTAGAACATGATGGTGTCCATAAAGGTAAGTCCTGCCACTTGTGCTGTAGGGCGCCGCGCCGTAGCACAGGCTGTAGTAGGTACATAAACATGTGTGATCGTCCGAGCGAGCGTCAAATCGCTAGTCAGTTATCAGTGCTTCTGCACGCATAGAAAGAGGTTTTGTCGACGGAAGAATAGACAAAATGACAGATAAACAATCACAATCTGTCATTTTGTCTATTCTTCCGTCGACAAAACCCGTTTCTACGGTGATCATGCTACGCGTGCTGCAGTGAAGAGTGGAGGCATAACATAGCTGACAGCATCGAGATATAAGTACTAACGTACGTACTTATATCTCGATGGCTGACAGTGATTATTTTTGTAATGAAATTCTGGTTATGGTCTTAGAAACCTAGGGATATTTTTTTTGCTTTTGGCAGTTTGACTACAAATTAAAAAGTGCAAAACTTTCCCTTTCATACTAACTGTTTATTTCTAACATTAATAAAATAGGTAAATAAATGATACCGACATACAAAATAAGTACAGACGCCAGCACATCAAGCTACCCGAAACTGTCAAATTTTCCCAATCAACTTTGAACCTTAGACTTCAGCGATAAAGTTGAAAATCTATTAAATAAAGTTGACAGATTGTAGTAGCTTGATGTGCTGGCGTCTGTACATAAAAATAGCCTTGACACTTGACACATTTAAAGATAAGGAGGTAGGTAGGTACCTACCGCTTTGCCGATCTACCCACTAAACAAATGGAGCAATGGCTTGAATGATGTTGACAGGGGGCGCTGTCGGTAAACATTGTTTTGTATAAAACAATGATGGCGGCGTTAGTTCCGATTTTGGCCACGCGTCAAAAAATCTTGTGGCGCTAATAAAACATTTTTGTACATAGCCTAGTATTAGAGTTGCTGTTACCATAAAATACTCGTAGAATTGGTAGTTAATCAATTAAATTCCGAATGTACAGACGCCAGCACATCAAGCTACCCGAAACTGTCAAATTTTCCCAATCAACTTTGAATCTTACATTTCAGCGATAAAGTTGAAAATCTATTAAATAAATTTGACAGATTGTAGTAGCTTGAAGTGCTGGCGTCTGTACCATTAAGTATTCCTAATTCACTTTTATTTATTGTAAAAGTGATAAATTACACTATCAATATTGTTTTTAATTTTCATATACATCAAAATCTAAAACTTCTTTTATTATTCCCTGGAATTTATCATACGCGGTCAGAAACGACGTGGTGCCTTTTGCCAAAAGATTGCCTTGTTCGTTGGTGAAATACGTTTCTATCACTGAAGAATTGCCACTTTTGAGTGTTTTGGTTTCAATATTTACTTTTTCACCATCGCGAGCTAATCCGACGTAACTGTTAACAAAAAATAACTATTATAATATGGAAATCAATAGAAACCAGTTCTAAAATGTTATTCTATTAAAAAATTAAGTTTATAATAAGTAAACTTAGAGATAACTTTTGATTAAGTACCAGTTTTGTGATTTAACGGTGAATTTCGTTACTGCCGATTTTCAGAATTGGCAGTAACGAAATTCAATGATGAGACAAAATGTCGGAAGTGTTTTTTTTTTGGGGGGACCGTCCACAAACAGATTCTGCTGTGCGTTTTCTACTTGTTTTAGGTTTAAAACTAGATAAAACTTTTATCTTAGGATTTATTGTTAAAACAAAAGTTTAGTATGAGAAGTACAAGCAGGTACAACCACCTACTTGACATTCATGCTGGTGGTCCAGCACAATCTGCCATCAGTGTTGCTGACCAGAGTATAAAACGATAACACGTCGGTCACAGACGCAATGTATCCTCCATGTAGTGATCCTCCCATGTTGCACATAGTCTTGTCCACAGTAAATGTGCCTTGAAACGTCCCATTTGAAACAGATTGCAATTTTACCTAAAAATAAAAATTGTATCGTGTATTGTATTGTATTGTTGTGTTGTGTATTGGATCTAAGTACGGTATTTACCTAGTTATAATTTCACTTTGGAACCAATTACATAATATGGTAGTATTATAGTGACTCAAGCTTGAGTGTAGAGATAAGCATTGTACACTAGTTTTACTCGTTCTATTGCATATATCGTACTTACGCTGTATTTTTTAAACAACGTCATCTATTACAGCGTTAAATTAACATCAGTAGGTAGGTAGGTACCTAACTGGTAATTACTATTGTTATTTATATGTGTTAATTATGCATTTATACATATAAATTATGCATTTATACACAAATAACATACTTCATAAATTAAATAATTAATCAAAAAATTACATAGTTTTTGGTCCTTCAAAATAAATTGCCATCATTATAGATTCTTTGTTTTAGGTAACTTATGCATAAATAGGTACTTGATTAAATGAATAAATAGTTTTTTCCTAACTTTCAACAATAACCTAACCGAAAAACTAATGTATGATGTGATTTCTGTTTATTTCTTGTGAAGTAACCACAAATGATAGTCATAATACCTTATGATGCTGCGTATAGTTAAAATGGTGGTTAAAATAATCTTACCAGTTAAAATAATTAAAGATGCTGCTATACTATCTGTAGATGCAGATGCAGCTATAGATCTAATCATACAGCGTATACTGTAAGACAAAACTAACACTAGCGCTGTCAAACTAATAATTATTATTCCAAAAAAAAAAGTACCCACCTACTTGCCTAAATTGCATCGTTTTAAGATCAGTATCAGTGTCATTAAATCCCAATTTAGTGAAGAAAACAAACACAATGCCATCAGATCAAAACGTAACGATGCTTGGCGATATATGTATTAGTAGGTACTAAGGTACCCATAATAAACTTTCTATAAGTACATATCTTGGTATTTTTATTAGGTACTAGAATCAATTCTATTTTTTGTAAATTTTGACGTTCAAATGTGCCTTTAATGTGCCTAACTGAAATAAATTATTTGACTTTGACTTTGTACATAATAATGAGTAACAAAATAAGTACCTACATCTGTCTCTTTTAGCAACTTATTTTTTGACATTCTACGTGCCAGCACTATTGAAAAAAACAAGAAAATAGGTACACAATACCTACTTAGATTGTTTTATCATGCTCTAGTTTTTTTTTGCTAAACGCCAATTGTGATAGCTATGGCATCGAAATTGATAAGAAAAAGAATCGAGCATTTTACGGTTTACCTCGTAAGCACCTACAGATACTTTCGAACACACCTGAATCGAAAGTTATTTTACCTAATAGGTATCCATAATCAGATTTGTAAGAACAATCACAAGAACCAGCGCAGTTGTTAAGAATAAGTCAAAGGGCAAACCCTGTCTGCACTGCATTTACTTGTATTCTTAGAAAACTTTGCAATTAAACTTGGAAAATAAGTGGCATGTATAGAAATGAGGAACTCCTATATCACAAATCCTAGCGATGATCAATATAAATATATGTATTTATACAAACTTTATTAACAGGCTTCAAAGGCCCATATCGTGTTAGTATTACAAATTACTGAAATCTATGTTAGAACAATAATTAGGCCCACACACAATCATGTGAGTCAACTCATTACAGTCACTTATTTCTCAAAACAAAAAAAAATAGTATCTAAGGAAAGTTGTGGTTTATATATAACCTAATGAATAACGTGCATGGAACCACTTAATTTTATTTTAAAAAACATGGCTCGCCTCGTACATCGTCAGTTTCATAAGCGGAAAATTATATAATATTATAATTTGTTGAAAAAGATCAGTTTGCCTAGCTTTTTCCCAACTATATTGGGGTTGGTTTCCATTCTAACCGGATGCAGCTGAATACCAGTATTTTACACGGAGCGACTGCCTATCTGACCTCCACAACCCAGTAACAGGGTAATACGATACTCCTTGGTAAGACTGCTTGTCAGACTTTCGGGCTCATGACGAACCATAACGACTGTCAAAGATTCACGAATGACCGCCGGGACCAACGGCATAACGTGCTTTCCGAGGCACGGAGGAGTCTCGGTATGTAAAGATGGTCATCCATACACGGACCAGCCCCAGCAAGCGTAGCTTAACCTGATGGATCGACCCATGCAACTGTTATTACTTAGCCACGAGCTCCTCCTTTTTAATTTATTGAAAGAATAAATAAAATAAAATATCGTACCTTGCTGAGAACAGTACCATGATCAAAAGTAGTCTTCTTCGCTAGAAGTTCCATTGCTTTTAGAAGACGAGTAGCCCTACCGCTCGATGCCATTTTTGTAAGCGATTCAAAAAATGAGCGTAAATGTAAACCATTCGCGTTTTCGCGCTCTTTTATATTATTTTTCCAAATCGAACATTTTGGTGTTGCTAGACCGTTCTATGCAGGATTTTTAGTAACAGCAAATAATTACCATAAGTAAAAAACTTTCTTTCAAATAATAAAACCTACTATCTTTTTAAATTATTTTTATTTTCTAGCTCTGCATATTTTTTATTTTTAGGAAAGAACGCAAATAATTTATATAACTATTTTGGTAGAAATTATGAGATCGCAGTCTGGCAACTCAGGCCGGATCAACAAGCGAGCGGTCTGCTTATGTCGGTTTGTTCGCAAAATTTACAAAAATATCATTTTCCAAGTAGTTTCCCGCGTTTTGTTATAATCTCAACGTGTATTAGTTCCAGTTATTCCATTGTGTTATATTTATATTAATTTATCTACTTAGAAATGTTTGGAGATTCAACGTAATCTAAGTGACAGATGTTACGGTGTTAACTCGCGCCACTTTTGGATCAATTACTTCTTTTTGATTGAATAAAATATGGAAGAAAGCAAGGATACCATCGTTGAAATGGAGTGTAACCTACCAGAGTCAGGTAACGGTAGTATTCATTCAGTAATTGCCTATTATTTTCGCACTCATGTTTGACGTTCGTTCTTATAACCCGACCGAAATTAAAATGCCGTCATGTAACTATCAATCCATTACGAATTATCGTATATTTTCGCGGTTACCATCGAATGTAAATGAAATTTATATACCAATATAATATTTTTGATAGAGTCTACTATTCTGTATCCGAGGATATTTATAAAATTAGCAAAACTCTTAGATTAACATAATTATTACATGCCCTAGAATCGACCTATTTTTCTTGGTCGGGTTATAATCCAAACATCAATAAGGTTTTGTATCTATTTTTGAGTTACAAATACATTTCCTTTTAACTTTGCTTTTGTTGTTTCTTCTAAGAAATGGCAGCAGATATTGATCTCTTATGAATGTTTCGAATGCGTATATCTAAACCAATTTCATTTGTGGTTTCTTTTTTTAGGTTATAATGAAAGTTGGACTCATTGTGCCAGTTCTGTATCATAGATTTGGATTTTCTTTTATGAAATGCTATTTATATAAGTAGGGAATAACAAAAAAGTTTTGTATTTCTGTGTAGAATTGTTATTATTTAACAGAAATACATAGAAGACTTTCACTCATTAACATTTCATGTATGTACAGTAACCCACATACATTGATACAAGTGATAATGAATATATTTTAGCAAAAGTAGAACACTAGCATCCTTTAAATCCCTCACTGCTAAAAACACAAAAATGTTTACAATTAATAACTAATATGATTAAATCTAAATTACAAATTACTACTTACCTAGTTTATTGATTACGCTGGTCAACAAAATTTTGTAACAAGAAAGGTGCTTACTAATTTTGAAATACCTACCTATCCTCATTTTATCACCACATTTATTTTGATTCGATCAGGTCTTGTTTTCGTGTTACAGCCACTACCCATAAAATTGAAAATTAACCATTTTTGGTTCTTTTCGCATTCAGAGAATTTATTTATTTGAAGAGCGTAGTGTTTTTTTCTGTTTTCTGAATTAAGTGATTTTTAAATAATGTCAAGAAAGTGTAAGAATGATCCTAATTAGTGATGCAACGAATACTACTTTTACGAATACGAATACGAATATCAAACCTACTATTCGGCGAATACGAATATCTCGCCATGGTAATAAAAGACTAATAGTCTAGTACTACATAGACGCAGCTATTACTAACGTTCGTCTAAGTTACTTAGGACTTACTATCCTACTTTTTGTTCATACAAAAGAAATACAGACCATATAACTACTTATTTGGTAATTTACCGAAGTGTTTTCATATGTCACTTTGATCTCGTTTATGAGAAGACATTTTCTATTCAACTTCAACACCTTTCACTTCGCAGCAACCTCAGAAAATAAATAAAACAATACTCTCTTGCTTGACTTGTGCTTTCGACTGACAAATGAAATGAAAGGAATGAATGAATCAATCAGTCCATGGTTCGTAATGATAGGAAAACTCCCGGGCCGCGGCACTGTATAAACTATGGCTGGGGAGTCCCCCGTCGCGTCGTCGTTGTGGTTAAGGCCCTTGCACACGTCGTATTTTTACGTGCCGACGACGCGCGTTTTCCAAGTCTGCCAGTAATTAGATTTGCGTACAAACATATTCATTTTTAAATATTCGTATTAGTATTCGCCGAATACGAATATTCGGTAAATGTCTACTATTCGGCGAATACGAATATTCGTATTCGTATTCGTTGCATCACTAATCCTAATCAATATTGTTACATTTGTGGTGACTTTACTTTTGAAACTCAGTGAAGGAATTTGACACCATTAGTAACTAAGTTATATGAACAGTATAATGGCTTTGCCATCGGACAACAAGACAAAGCGTGGGTCTGGGTGGTCTTCTTATTGGATGGGCGAGAAGATCTTGATCTATGCCTTTTGCAATCCCTATGAAATCATAGGGATTGCAAAAGGCATAGATCCAAATGAGTCCAAATGGACAGAACCAACGAACCACTCATCTGATTGTTATTTTTGTTTTACTGATACAAAAGGTATTACAATTAAAACAAAAAGTAAAATTAAGTATCCTGACCTGCCATCGGCTAAAAGACCGATCCCTCATAGTGAAGAACTACCTGTACCAGAACCACCTCAAAGTTCCGATCTGACCGCTACGCCAGAAACAATCGAACACAACACATTAGATCCTGACTTTCAAGAAGCTTCTTCATCTAATGAGCCACATCTACTATGTTTATTGATGAAATATAATAATTATATTTACAGAAAAGCTTAATGATTTGGAAAAATTGGCTTGGGAATCTTTCATGAAAGTTACTTCCAATTTTCTAGGAAATCACCGATCAAGTAACTATAAAAGTATTGTCGCGGAGCTGTTATCTACTTTAAGGCTTTGGGTTGTAATATGTTATTGAAAAGATTTTCTTCATTCACATTAAAACTTCTTTCATCAAAATTTGGGCGCTGTCAGCGATGAACACGGTAAAAGATTTCACTAAGACATTTCTACCATAGAAAATCGATATCAGGGCAAGTGGAGTCCACGTATGCTAGCGGATTACTGTTGGACATTACAGTCCCTGAAGCAAAATATAGCCGAAAATCATAAAGCTACATTTATATTAATGTTGCAATATAACAGAATAACTTCTTTTTGTTGATAAAAATTGAAAATTTCTGAAATTTAATCAAAATTTAAACAAAGAAAATATTCGTATTTGAAGCATTCTAATTTTATTTCTATTATCCATATCCTTGTTCTATACATAACTAGACAAAAGTTTTTATGTAACATGCAAAAAATGTTTTTTTTTGTTGACCAGTGTTATTTTAAAATCTTTTGTAAATTGACTAAAAATAATTTATTATGTGTTTCTGTCTTTTTTTAAGAAGTTGAAATTATCTGATTGATATAAGATTGTTGAAATAGAATTTTCTCTAAATGGCAATATTTAAATGTACTGTCCCTAATACGAACATATTTTATTAGAAATACTAAATCATTAGCCCGTTCAACATTAAAACTAAAAATAGTAATTAACCAAGGCCTTGAACGTAGACCGCCTCACATAACACTGTTCCATTAGGTCCGTTTGCAGACAAGTTGCAACATGTTCACATAGGAACTAGTTTAATCTAGACAAGAGTTATGTTAAATATGTTCGAAAATTATGGGCCTTTTGAGTGCTGTATCCTTGATAGCGACTAGCGAGTCGGTTAAACCACTTGCACTTTTTTTGATCACCAACCGTTTCCATATTTAAATATCTATATGGTATTTGGCATGGCTCTCATTATATTTAAATTCGATGATAAGAATAAACAAAATATTATATTTATTTTTTTGTATTTTTCATTTCTATTAAGATTGTGATAACAAACTTTCATAATTTTATTATCATCCTAGTCTTACTAGGCTAAACAGACAAAGCTTTAAAAAAATCTAACTTTCATTGAAAAATTATTATTCATTCTGACTGAATTATAGAAGTCGTAAAAATAAAAATGGCTGTAAAAATGCCCCTACAATTAAATAGGCAATTTACCTGTCATCAGTTAAGAGCGTTTATACTGAAAGTGGGCAACGTCGCAAATAGCTGTCAAATATTTCATTGTTTTGATTAATTTGGCAATATTACTGTATGGAAACAGGAAATATAGCTAACTTGTGAATATTAATAATGAATTGCAGATATAACACCGAATTTATCAGATACATCACTATTTCATAGTTTTACTATTGTTAGAGATGGGTTGAGTTATTAAAACATGATATGACATTAAATAATTTTGAAAATTGTTTATTTTTCAGAACCAACTCCTCAAGTGCCTCTTGTGGATGCCGCAGGAGACAGTTTGGGGACTAAAGAAAATAAGGATGATTCTCAAAATCTGTTCCCAGATAGTCCTGTTTACGAGCCTGATGATGACATTGTGGTTTGTTTTTATTTATTTTAAAAATAAAAATATTTTCTGCGTAGTAAAGTTTAATCGCATTAAGACTTTTTGTTCGTCATGTCGACTCGCCATAGTGGGGAAAATCTTACCCATCGGCATGGGTAAGATTTTCCCCATAGAAACCGCACAGTTTGCCACAGCTCTAATATGTGGGAGCCTTAAAATAAGAATTTCCTTATAAATGTTTGTTTTATAATTTTTGTAGTGTACAGACATGTAGCCTTATGAAACCTTTTGTTTTATTGGGTATATTTTTACATTTTCAGACTATTAGCAGTGGAACTGACGACATCAACGTTATTTCGTCAGATACAAAAGGTAAGCTGGTTTTTTTTTTTCGCTAACAAAACACTTTCATATAATTTACGTATTTTTCTTTTCTTCTTGTCTGTTTATATATGTGTGTACATAAATGGTTAAATAAATAAACACTAAATAATAATTTAAATAAATTACAGAAGAACCAACCGCCCAACCTAAAAGAAAACTGTCAGACGACCCTTCAGACAGCAACGCAAAAATCCAAAAGCTAGAACTGACCGACGATGAATTCGCTGTGTCCACCCAATCGCTGGACAATGAAGTGTCCGAGATTACGAGCGCCAAACGGAAGTTCGAAGATTTAGAGCTTCCATCGACCTCCCGCGTTCGTACTCCAGTCCGGTCAAGCCCTAGGAGACTTAAAAGATCCAACAGCGCTGAAATATCCAAACCCAAAACGCCAAAGACCCCGAAATCCCGACCAGCCAGCGTCGACATCACCAAGTCCATAAAAACACCGCGCAAAGTACGAATAGAACTGGCCAAAGATGAGCCAAAGGAAGTCCTAGTTGTCTCCGATAGTTCGAGCTCGCGACCCAGCATAGAGTTCGTTGCAGAAATACCTCCCCCGAAAGTACCAGAGACAATTGCCGAGGAAAATTCGGAGTTTGACGATTCTCAAGGTTTTCATCTTGAACTTTCGCCGACTCCCGACAGCGCAGAAAATGGCGATAAAGCAAAAACTGCGGGCAACAGCGACCCAGTGCTTGTTAGGAATAGGAACGAAGAACTTAATCCTGGAAAAATTAGTGAAACTAGAAGTGAAGGGTACAAATACTCAGATCAGGGCAACTACTCGCAACCAAGATCAAAGGATTGTCATATTGAGAAAACTACAGACCAGGAAAGCACTGACAGTGTCGGGTCGCTTAACTTGGAGAGCCCAGAACACATTATGCCAACTGTCACATCCAAATTGATCTCGAAACTGTCCAATGGAGACTCATCTACTCCTACTGAGATTCTGGAAGGCAAGATGAATAGTGAGGACAGTGATAGCACTCCTGATATGACGAAACTTAACTCTATTAAGAGCAAGAGAGGGAAGAATGATTCTTTCCGGTCCAGCAACAATGCTACTCCGTCGACGATTTCGCCACTTGCGAACGGCCATTCTTTGCCAATCAACACGCCACAAATACCAGTGTTTGACGTCCATATCAGTCATAACGAGGACAACGAATTTCTGTCTCTCTACGTCGTGCGAACAGATAATGATCTTGGTATGGACATGTGTCGGGAATATCAGAGGATTTCTAAACGGTTCACGATAGATCCGTACCTGGCTGATGTGTCTGTCAGCAATTCTCCGTCAAGCGTTACCAGTGGCGGAATGATCAATTTGCCGAATAGAACCTCTTTCGCATCCACAGTCGGTTCGACGTCAACTTCCAGCAACCGAACAAGTGACGGCGCATTTGTCGTACCGCAACCGCCGCGAAAATCTATCTCTAACCCAACAACATCAGTCAAGGGATATGAAGCCTTAATGAAGAAGCTACATGACATATTCTCGCATATCAGAGAGACTTCAGTAGATGAGGGTTTGAGTGATGATAAAGTATCCGTCGGTATTCAAACATCTGTTTCTAATGATAGTGCCTTGAGTAACGGGAATGCTAGTCCAGAGGAAGTGAACAAATGCGATAAGGCGACTCCAAAGAGCTCGTTGAAAAAGACTCGTGTTCGTGGTCGACGGCATATTGCCGGGAAAACCAAGCGAGCCCTGCTGCCAACCCAGCCTGAAGAACCGGAATACATGCACGGAATGAACTCTCCCGAAATGGTGCCAACTAACGGCGAAAACGGCAAAGTTTCGCCAGTAAAATCTCCCAAAGATGAGAAGCCTCTATCATCTTTGGTTGCTACGCCAAAATCTGTGAGCAAATTGAAGACGAAACGACGACCAACGTCACCACGACCAGCAACTCCAGTAGAAAAAGCAGTCGTCAAGTCCGAATACCCAGGATTTGCTCCAGAAACGGTGGTGTTGGCCAAATGGGTGGACAAACGTTATTACTCAGGCAAAGTGTTGGAGATAACTGAGCCAAACAAATATTTGATCAAATTCGATGATGGCCAAAGCAAGGTGTTGTTGGATGATTTTATAATTTTCGGTGATATGAAGACGTTGCCTTTGGAGGGTCAGTCGGTGTATGCTATGGTAGATGAGGAGCAGAATTATGAACCTGGGTTGGTACTTGGTGTTGAGGAGAATGATAGTGGAACTGTGACCTACAAATGTACTACTGATGGGTGAGTTACTTTACCTCTGCGTTTTAATTTCCCACGCAGTAGTTTATCCTTTTTAATGAAGTTTGAGAAAAAATATTAGACATGTGTTATTTTTACTCGACTTTATAAACAACTAGCTTCACCCCGGAGTCGCCCATCAAGGAGCACTGTCCCAAATTAGACGCATTATTAATTTATTATACATAAATCAAAAGGTATTTTAATAAAACACGTATACTAAAAGATAAATAATTAAATTATCTTAAAATTGGTGAAGGTTTGAGAAAAATACGCTTGATAGTTTTTGCGTGATTCTCAGTTTTTTATCCGCGTTAGATTACATTATTTAATATAAACATAATCTAAAATATTCACAGACTAAGTTATTAAGAAAACGCTCTTATTTAACATATATTTTTTCTAAAACATTAACACGACTCGTTTAGACGTGATCTTCAATATGAAATCATTAACAGTCACTTAGTGTCGCCTTATGACATTTTCTCAAAAATCGTTTTTCAATGTCTTTCTATGCCCGATTATTAATAAAATCTATTTTTTTTTCCAGCGATACCCTAGTGATGGTAACAGCTAGCGAGCTATACCTGACTGAAGATCAAGCGCGCTCGCTCAAAGAGTCCGCGCGCACTCGCTCTCCCTCCGCGCCCTCCACGCCACGGCGCCGGGCCAACAGAGAACTGGACCTCGATAATATTATACAGGTAAACACTGAGTTACAAATATTCATAAATTTTGAATAATTATAGAAACAAAAACAGAGTAATTGGAAATACATACAAAAGAAGCAATTGAAGAGAAGATACCACCCATTCATGTTATCCTAAAATGGTACATGTTTTCTAATTTATACATAACTAGCTAATGGTGCCGATTCCCTTGTTCACAAACTAAACTAAATTTAAGTTCAGTGCATCTTTTTCTTTGTATTTCATTAAGAAAAGGACAGAAGATACATTTTAGTTTAGTCCTGTCAAATTAATCAGCGCTTGACGTAAATTGACGTAATTTTAGTCGGCAAGTTTTTAATCACCTCTAAACTTGTATGGAGAGTGACAGGCGCTGATTAATTTGACAGGACTAAACTAAAATTTATCTTCTGTTCTTTTCTTAATGAAATAGAAAGAAAAAGATGCACTGAACTTAAATTTAGTTTAGTTTGTGAACAAGGGAATCGGCACCATTGCGTTGCAATGCCTTTTTAATTTTGTCCTTAGAAACTTCCGTCACGCACACAACTTACCAAAGTTTCATCAACATAGGTCGAACCATTTTCGATTTTTTGCGAGGCTAACACACGGCAGTTGATTTTATATATACAAGGTGGCAGGGACATCGACGCGAAAACTGTCACCATGGATTCAGTACATGATTCTGAACAACCCTCCGTTGAAATTTTTCGTAGGTTACAAAAAAAAACTGCAGTTCCAAACATTTTGACCGCGTAGGTTTTGCACTTTTCTATAAAACTGCAGATTTGTTTTTTAATAACTGACGAAAAATTTCGGGGTTTAGAATCATGTGCGGAATCCATGGTAAAAGTTTTCGCGTCGATGTCCCTGCTCAAATTCAAAGCATTTATTTCAATTAAACCATTTACAGGTATTTTTGAATTGTCAAGGAATCAGTCAGTCAGAAATAGGTATGAAGCTAGTTGCCCATTCCAAAGCGTAGTAGGTACCTATGGAGAAGAACGGGCAAGAAACTCCACGGACACTCTTTTAAATAAAAAATTGTTTCAAAATATTGGTTACATCATTCATGTTGAAATTATACATGTGAGAACAATGTAGAAAGACGTGCACGTTAGAAACGTCCGTAATAAAAAGATAAAACAAAGAACAATTCTAAAAATTAAAATAAATTAAAAATAAGCCCTGGCAGCCTGTATGCATCGTGTTCCTTTTAATGTCTCATAACTAGATGTTTAAATGCTATAAGTAAAAATAATACAACAAAAATACATAGTTTTGAAGATAACATAACACTAGACTCTCGATGTGTGTCTAAGTTTCACTGATAAGTACGAGAAAAAGACATCGCTCACTATAACAGCACCGCTCCGACACTGCAAAAAACTTGTCATTCAAGTTAGGATTTTAAATCAAACGTATTAAAGTCTATTTTACGATGGTTATACAGAATAGTGGTCATAATCGCGTTTTTTTATCGATCGTCGCTTCCATAATTATGTCAGTTTGTTCGGAAAATTGAAAAGCGCCCTCTGTTGGCGCGACAACGCGTTCAGGTTCACCGAACAAAAAGTGACATCAGAGCGCGACGATCGCTTTTAGAACACGGCCTAAACGTTTTTGCTCCATAACAAATTACAATATTTATTAATTCTAAATAATAAATATAAATAATTTCGTAAGAAGCTAGGTGCTCGGTTCCAATTGGTCGCTTCCTATTTAGAAAAGCCGGCAAGAAACTCCACGGTTACTCTTTTAAAATAATTGGCTTGTACAATACTTTCAAATAACAGTGTTTCTAGGTATGGGAGGAAAGTGTAGGTCTTTCAATAAGTACCAGGTACTTAACAAAATAGAAAATGGTCAACAGATCTACAGTCCACTAAGCCTACAGCGTTCTCATATTCACAAAATAGAAAATAATCTATACAAAATATAAATAAATTAATAAAAATAAAAACCTATTTTAATTAAACGCAATGACATGATTGCTATTACAACTGTAATAAATCTGAATAATTATCATGTCCACAAAAGCCACTAATAAAGAGTTAAAATTAAATCGTAGGTATATAATGTCGAATAATAGGATATTGATTCATTTTGTTGAATTTTACTCTATCTGACGAAAACTTATCCTTTGCCAAACTGGTAACTAACTTGTTTCATCGTCTAATGCCCGAGTTTATACGATGGCGGTGACTTGCCCCAGTGACTAGAAATTTCGGAGCCATTCAGTGGATTCATGTAGACGAAATCGGCAGTCAGACATGAACTTACTTCGCCCGAAAATAGACGGGTAGGTTAGTCAAGTGGACTGACTTGAGGACGCGAAGTCAGCACTGGAATGGGTTGAAACTGTAACTAGTGTCTACATGAGCCCAGTTGCAAGTCAACGCTGGACTGACTTACAGCTTTCCATGTCCATCAATTATTAGATTTATCTTGTATAATAATTTGAATTCAGAACTAAGTACTTAATTGTTTTTTTTTTTTTTATGTGAACTATATAGAGCTGTAAAACTATTTTCCTATCTATCGTGCCTGCGATTTTAGCAGCTTTCTTACAATTTTTTAAATAAATTACATTAAGTTAAAAGAGTATTAACAAATCTTATATACTTCCAAGTCGATTGAGAGCGTCCGGTCTGCACCAAGTGCAAAGGGCAACTGATAGAAATCCGACGACTGACGAAACACGAGGTTTGCCGAGGGACATTAAGAACATATTTGTATCGTACTGTACTGTCGAATTACTGGGCTCGTTTAAACTTGCCTAAATCTTTGATTGTTCTCTCATATCGGCTCTCTATTAAATAATTATTGTGGTTGATTACAGGGTCCCCGCAGCGCTCGAAGCCGAGATAAGGGCAGTTCGAGCGCACGCAAACGTGTCGCCTCACCAAAGAGTCCTAAAGCATCTACTTCTGGTATTTCAGGTAAAGAACGAAACACATGTCATCATATTTTCATTGGCCGCCCATGGAATCCATGAGACAGGCTCGTCCTAATTTGGAGTTCAGAAGCAAAGTACTTCCTTTGCGGCTTGTAAAAAAAATGTAAACCCAGCTATTAATGAAGACTCGAGGTGGCCCTGCACAAGTCTGAGGCCATGGGTTTTCATGGTCCTCGGAATGCGCCACCGTCGGGTTCCCAGGTAATGGCGGGAGGGGTTCACATCGGTGTCGAGTCGACGATGAAGTATCTGGGACTCGTCCTCGACAGCCGGTGGAACTTCGTAGAACATTTCCGACGTTTGGCTCCCAGACTCGAGCGCGCCGGGGCTGCATTGAAGCGGCTCCTGCCCAATCTAGGGGATCCAAACGCCTCCTGCCGGAGTCTCTATGCGGGGATCGTGCGGTCCATGGCCCTTTACGGGGCACCGGTGTGGGCGCGTTCATTGAGGCTGCGGCCAGCCCGCCGGTTGAACGCGTCCCAGAGGGTCATGGCCATCCGGCTGGCCCGAGGATACCGCACGGTCTCCTGCGAGGCGGCGAGCCTCCTTGCCGGATTACCGCCATGGGATCTGGAGGCAAAGGTCCTCGCGCACGTCTGGGAGTGGCGCGAGGAGGCAAAACGCCGGGGCTTAACCCCGATGCCGCAAGAAATTGCGGCACAGCGGACAGAGCTCCGGCGGGATCTCATGGCGTCATGGAGGGTGCGATTGTCGCAACCCCGCGCTGGGCACGCCACAATCGCGGCGATAAGACCCGTCTTTGAGGAGTGGCTGGAGAGACGCCACGGCGTTCTCACCTTCCGCCTGACGCAGGTCCTCACCGGACACGGCTGCTTCGGGAGGTTCCTGTTCAGGATAAGGCGGGAGGAAACACCCGGGTGTCACCATTGTGTGGATCGGCCTGAGGACACGGTGGAGCATACGGTGGAGGTCTGCCCGGCTTGGGCGGAGCAACGCCGTGTTCTCGTAGAGGCGATCGGCGGCGGTGATCTCTCGCGTCCGGCCCTGGTTCAGGCCATGGTACGGAGCGAGAGGAAATGGCAGGCCGTCACCTCCTTCTGCGAAGCGGTAATGCTCGCGAAGGAGGAGGCGGAACGCGTGAGGGAGAGGCAAATTTCGCGCCCTCACGCCCCTAACCGCCGCAGGAGGAGACGCCCGGGGCGGGAATCGCGAGCCGATTTCCGGCCACCGTAGGCGCGAGCTTGCGGACGGTGAGCAATGGGTAGCTCGCCGTCCGATAAGGACCAAGCCCGGGTCGACGGCGCGTTGTGTTCCACGCGCGCCTCAAAGAGATGTTAGCAGAATTGACGGGGTCCACTAGGGCCAATGCCTGCCGGGGGTTCGAAGAAAACCGATCGGGAAATCGTGGCCCCCGGCAACAGGGCAACCGAAGGAACACGGGTGGGTTTTAGTCAGTAAGAGTTTGACACGCCCTCCCGCTCCGCCCAGAGCGGGAGAAGTTATTTGATAATTTCCCACCCAAAAAAAAAAAAAAAAAAGCTATTAATGAAGACTAAGAAAATGTAAAGTACTGTTTTTTGGCAAAAATTTGTATATTACTGTCGCGGCCAGCAATTAGGGCATTGATGGACGACTGTGGAAAATATGCACTTATGTGAGTCCATCAATGCCTGGTTGCGGCCAAGACTTGTATAGTACTTTTCTCAAACAATGCGCGGAAATTCAAACTAAGTAAATTAATTATAAATTCCAGAATCAGTGACAAGCAAAGAAAAATTTTCACGTGCCAGTATGTTCATTTGTTTCTTCTTTTTTGTAAACAGCTCTATTTGCTAAGCCAGTTCGAAATTTAAATAAATTCTTTGATAAGTTACCTCCTTAGTTGCTATGTGATAAAGTAAAAAGTTTGTTCCATTTTTAAATAACACGACAGTATGAGTTTTCATAGTAATTTATTTGGCCGCTAAACACGAAAGATAAGGATTTTCATTTTAAATTTCGATTTATCTCGAAGAAGGTTGTCAAAATAATGTTCGAATTTCCAAGCATGTTTGAGAAAAACATTATTATATTGTTTTTAACATCACACATGAATGGTACACAGAGTAAAGAAAGGAAAAACAACAGGTTTATTTGTCATAGAAAAACAAAATAGATTTATAATTACAAGCACAGAACAAAAATTAAAGAAAAAAAAAGAAAGAAAATACGTTTATTTGCGGTAAAAGAAAGATAAAAAGGACGTAAATAACAAATTGCGGGAAAATATGCGTCACATCCACGCAAAACGGCCATCGCTCAGCATAATGTTGCGACCCCATGCGAGACAGAGCCCCAGCGCTGGTTTCCAGCGATAGCCGGCGCTGACGTGATGACGTCAACCGGTGCAGCATATGTACACCTTTTTCGCAGATTTAAGTCCCATGCGATATAATATAGCATGTAAAAGAAGGTATTATGTAATGCCCTACTCTGTTCTGCTTTCGAAAAATTGCATTAGGAAAATAATACAAAAAACTTTGCCCGACCTGGATATCGAACCCAGAACCTAATTCTCAACAGTCGCACTAGAAACCACTAGACCAACGATATACGAAACAGTTCAGTTTTTCTTCATTTATTTTCTGTTCAATATAGACTGCTATTTCGGCTTGCTTGCTACGGCCCGGATAGCTCAGTCGGTAGAGCATTGGACTTTTAATCCAAGGGTCCAGGGTTCAAGTCCCTGTTCGGGCGGCTACTTTTTTTAATATTTAGTATTTTATTTGTCTCAATAGGTGTAGTATTTTTGAGAATATTCAATAGTATTTAATTATCAATATTGATAATAAAGCAAATATTCTATTCAATAGCTTCAAATTCCAAATTGTAATTTTTGTCATAATAAATAATGTAACGTTTTAAACATTTTAAGGGGATTTTAGTTATTCTTTATCTTCATATATATAATTCTTCTGTAATTGTGTTTGTCACCTAACTCCTCCTAAACGGCTGGACAGATTTAGATTTTGTGTGTATATTTGAGTGGGTGGGTCCCTGGATGGTTTGAAAATACAATTGAACCCGGTAGGTAGCGCTGTTCGGACAGGACAACGTATGTCGGGTCCGCTAGTTTATCTATAAAATAAAATTCTCATACATGAAATACAGTCAGAAACAGTGCCAAAATATCTCCTGAATTAAAAAAAAAATCAAAATATTTTATTTCACATAAACCTACAAGGGCACTTATGAAACGTCAGAAGCTAGGTGCACGGTTCCAATCAGTTGCTTCCTATAGAGAAGAGCCGGCAAGAAACTCCACGGTTACTCTTTTCAAAATAAATTGTTTCTACAATGTTTTCAAATTACAGTGTTAATAGGTATGGGAGGACAGTGTAAGCATGTCAACAAGTACCAGGTACTCAGTAAAATAGAAAATGATCCACAAGTCTACAGCCTACAACGTTCTCACATTCACAAAATCTAAAAGAAAAGAAAAGAATCTATATAAAAGATAAACAAAATAGTAAAAAAAAGGACCTATTTAATTGAATTGAACAGGTTCAGACATACAATTCAAGTTGACCAAACCTGCTTTTATGAACATTAGCACTTTCTGATATCGTATTCAGTAGATATCCATCATAAGGTAAAATAATGTTTCTCTAAGATACTACACCTATTAATAAATAGGTATTTAAATAAGCATTGCTCTGGGTCAAGAAAACTAAGATAAGTTGATAGCATTGACATGACAACAGTAGTAACTTAACTAATCTACGTTCGCGATTTATTTTCCAAACAAATGTGAGTTTTTGGAAAAATAACCTTTAATACCTTCATGTAGGTAAAGTTGAGTTTACCTACGCTAAAACTTAAAAAAATTGAATACCTTTTTCTAGTACTAGGTGGATCTAGGCACTCTGAAATCAACAAGCGTTTATTCTGAAAGTGGGCAACGTCGCAAATAGATGTCAAATATTTCGCTGTTTTGATTAATTTGGCAATATTACTGTATGAAAATAAGAAATGTGGCTAACTAGCGAACTAGAATATTGAATAATGAATTGCAATTATAATACTGAATTTGATGTTGTAACCGTTCTAGGTGTAAAAAAGGCAAAGGAAAGTTTACAAATACTTTTTTTACATCTAAAACTTATTATTTGGTGTTACGATATTAATTATTGCATTTCATACTCAATATTTTAGTTCCCTAGTTAGCCACATTTCTTAATTCCATACAGTAATATTGCCAAATTAATCAAAACGGGTAAATATTTGACAAAATTTTACGACGTTGCCACCTTTTAGGATAAACACTCTTAATTTATACTACCATAAAGTTGATATTTGTTTAAATGGAAATAACATCAATTGGAAACATGAATTAGAATATACCTTAGTTTTCAAGTTGGTGAAATACAAATATTGTGTAGGTAAACATTACAACAGCATTATCAGTTATTGATCTAACTTGTGCCTTCCTTATCCTGCTGTGCTATCAATAAGTAGTTTGAATTATTTGTTCACGTGTATGTATTCAGATATAATAAATGTATCTGTGTTTAATATTAACATAATTATTTGGTATTTAGCAGAAAGAAAGTAAGCATCCGAAATGGCTCCCAAATACAAAAATCTTTTTAAATTATAACTGCCTCTTTCACAATGTTCCAAGTTCCTAATAGCACTTACTCACCAGATAAACTTATAAAAAAATGGAACAGAATTTGTATAAAATGATCTGCCATGTAATTAATCGGAGGTGACGTGTAGGCACAGATTAATACAAATGGTTCACTCCGCAAAATCATTTAAATAAAAAGCGACTCTTGCCACAACACAATTAAGTACAATTCAGGTTGTACAGCGCTAATTACCTACAGTTATGTTCAGCTAGAAATTGTCTCTCTTTCTATCGCGTAACTCTTATATCTTCTGACTACGTTACACTCACTGAATTGGCCCGACAAGACGGGCCCGCCGCGTACTTGTAGCTTCATACCTGAAATGCGGAGTGAGCTTTCTGCACTATTCTTTGGGTATATGTCTGTGGTATAGGGCGTAAACTGAATAACAAAATAAAAATTATCTTTAACCTGTCGTATCGAACGTATATCAGCGCTCCAATATAAGTTACAGTAGGCTGCCGAAGCGTACCCACAAAAGTGGGCCGGGCACCGGTCGGAGATCATGGAAGGTGCACAAGAGCTCATGATCCCCGGTCCAAGTGTGGGAAGGGAACACCGGGGTGGCTTTTAGTCAGCACGTGTATGACAGACCCCTTCGCCCGCCCTAGGGCAGAGGAAATACATGAGGATTTCAATCCTGGAACAAATAAAAAAGGCTGTCTAAGCGTGTACCACATCCCGCGGCAGACAACGGATTATGAATTGAAAATGAAATGAAATCTTTTATTGCCAGATATAAAATCCACAAACAAGTTACAATAAATACCATACATAGATAACGTAATAAACATACAATAACATAAATACAAGGTGGCAGGGACATCGACGCGAAAACTGTTACCATGGATTCAGTACATGATTCTGAACCCCCCTGCGTTGAAATATTGCGTCGGTTATTTAAAAATATGTCTGCTGTTCCATACATTTTGACCGCGTAGGTATTGCACTTTTCTATGAAACAGCAGTTTTTTTTTATACAACCGAGGAAAAATTTTAACGCAAGGGCGTTCAGAATCATGTACTGAATCCATGGTAATATTTTTCGCGTCAATTTCCCTGCCACTCTGTATAACACATTCACATTACACACACACATACGCGCACGCACGCGCGCGCTTTATGTACGGGATGTTGCTTGTAAGGTTAAATAAGCTACTTTCTCTTCAAATTCCTTATCCTAGGTGCAAAAACCAAGAGCACACCGATTGGTCGCAAACGCTTGGCGAGCGAAAGCAGCGAAATGAGTGAGAGCAGCAACTCTGCGCCGCCCGTCAGGCTGGAGGAGGTGGCCGGGGTGGAGCCTGAAGTGCAGCGCACGCCCCGGAAGATTGACGGCGTTAAAGGTGAGAGCTTAAGTGAGAAACAAGTTTATTATTAAAAACCATATTTACATGAATCACGAAGAAAAACATCATCAAGTATCTATGTACTGTATTTCTATTTTCTTAAAGTCCCTCGGGTATCATCGGATTTCCGAATACAAACGAATGCTAATTTCCATGTCCATCAATTATTAGATTTATCTTATATAATCATTTGAATTCTAGTATAATAATTAGAACTGTTTTGTTTTGATTTTCGTGTGATCCATATAGAGCTGTAAAACTATTTTCCTATTTGTCTTGCCTGCGACTTTAAGCGGCTTTCCTCCCATTTTTTTAATAAATTAAATTACATACAAACATACATAAACTCACGCCTTCTTCCCATGGGGGTAGGCAGAAACTACAGAACGCCACTTGCTACGATCCTTACATACTCCTTTTGCCTCGTTTACGTTCATACATCTGGTCATACACGCACGCCGGTTGCGAGTACTACGCACCTGGCCTTTCTGAAGAACATCACCAATAAGGTCAGTAAATATCCTCCTAGGGCGTCTCCGACCGGCCTTTCCCGTTACATCAGCCTTGTAAATACATTTTGTTAGTCGCCTTCCATTCATCCTTATTCATTTCATTCATTCATTAATTATTAAATTAAATTAAAAGAGTATTAACAACTTTGTATACTTCCAAGTCGATTGAGAGCGTCCGGTCTGCACCAAGTGCAAAGGGCAACTGATAGAAATCCGACGACTGACGAAACACGAGGTTTGCTGAGGGACATTAAGAAATGAAATGAAAATGAAAAAAAAGTGTTTATTGAACATAGTTATACTGTATTAGTATTTTTTCTATCAATTATGTTGCACCTACCATGTTTTGTCTCTGCATCACCCTAAGGTTAACTGGTAGAAAATGCCTCAGGCATTATGTCCGCCTTTGTACAGTATTTTTTACTTGTGCCTAAAGTTTTAATAAATAAATAATCCTAATTTCCCGAATGTGAATTTCAATTCTGTCATATGCTACTGTAGGTCTCCCAGTTATAAAATTCCTGTAACCTGCTTAAAAAAAAACAGTGTCACTCCGGGAGTGCCGACAGAAGTGAAAACTTGAACAAGATCGCCTTGGTGGAAGAAAAATACTTGTATAGAACATTGGTCCGTTACCTTATCTAAATAAAAAGCACAATCGAATATCCAAAAAAAAAACTTCCAATACCTTTAAAGTAAAAATACTTGCATAGAACATTAATCCGCAATGTAATATAAATAAACAGCACAATCGCGTTTACAAAAATGAGGTGTAGGTCACGGTGTCGCGAGTTTAATTATTTTTTCCCATCTCGAAAATGCCCAATGCGCTTAAAGAAGTTTTCACTTAAAAAATGGTGTGGTTTTGGTAGTGTGTGTGCGTCAACCATCTCGTCATAGATAAATGTGGCACCAACGCTGTCTTAAGAAATCCTACCAATGCAGCTTGTACTATTGCTCTTTATATGTACACCATCTATATAACTCCAAAAAACAAAACAAATCAGCAGATATGAAGTTAACGATATTTCGTTTCAAACAATAATCTTACTTACCCTGCAAGAAATAAGTCACAAAATTATTTAACTTTACCTCTCCCCAGCCGGACCATTGCAGCTAAAAGGCGCTTCGAAACAGAACATTGGCAAGAAGAACTCAAAGCTGACTAAGTTTGAGAACGATGAGGACACGGTATCTAAAATGGGACCCATACCGGGACCGGATTCCAAGCTGTTTGCGGGACTGCACTTCTTGTTGACCTGCACTGAGACGCCACGACGGACGCGTACCGCTGCTATGGCTGATAAGGTAACATTAGTTTAAAAATCTCTTTACAAAAAAAAAAAAAACATCCTGCTTCCAAAGAAAACGCTACAAAGTGAAAAATAGCTTTAATTTCGTAAGTCGGTGTCTTTGGTTTTGAATTTTCATTTTTTGCCACCGACTTGAAATTAAAGTTATTTTTCACTTTGTAGTATTTTTTTTTACTTTTCTGTCAAACTTTTTTTTTTTTTTGACGAAACATTGGAAAATATTGAATTTATTATTTTACAGTTTTTAACACAGCTTACTATTTACATTAGGTACTAAATTAAAAGACTAACTATCTTTATAAATAAAAATAATAATTTTACTCTTTAGTTGTTGTACACACGGCTACACATCAAGCTATACATTTCCAGTTTATGCTGATCTCGCATTGTAAAGCATTTCCGTACAATGCGAGGTCAGCTCATACTGGTAATGTATAGCTTGATGTGTAGCCGTGCGTACCTACCCCACACAAATTCGAATACCACTACGTACTACGTAATTATCAGTGACAGACAGGAAATTATCGTATCATCCACATACGAAGTGGAAAAAAATACGTATTATTGAAGCTAACTCAAAAACCATCTAAGCAAATTTTAAAAAAAATATTTGGGACCACTTCAAGAGCATACTGTTTCAAACAAAAAAATAATATTCAAAATTGATTCACAATTGACGGAGAAATAGGTGGACAAAGGTACATAACTGAAAAAAAAAAACATACATACGCTACGGAACATATAACCGATATTTTGGAAGTCGGTTAAAAAACCGGCCAAGTGTGTCGGACAATTCAAATTCGAAATTCAAAAATTCAAAATATTTTATTTCACATAAACCTACATGGGCACTTATGAAACGTCAGAAGCTAGGTGCACGGTTCCAATTGGTTGCTTCCTATGGAGAAGAGCCGACAAGAAACTACATGGTTACTCTTTTAAAAATAAATAACACAATGCTAAACAATGCACAGTGAAGGGTTTTTTGTAATAAAAATATTGCGATTTTTCTTTCCCTTGCTTCTTGCCTTTCCTGATTCTAGGTCGACGGGAAATACCCGGGTTTTAATTTATTTGCTCTTAAAAATGGAGTATGAATTATGGAGTTACTTGACCATTCTTCTCCTTAGCGATCTACGTTTTGGAA
The DNA here is from genome assembly GCA_963680765.1 of Agrochola lychnidis. NCBI lineage: Eukaryota > Metazoa > Arthropoda > Insecta > Lepidoptera > Noctuidae > Agrochola > Agrochola lychnidis. Next base: position 6,805,578 of record OY796864.1, read on the forward strand.
TGAGCAACTAGCTTCAACTTTCTAACTGACCAACTCGTTAACAGTTTAGTGCCTGTCAAAATAATTTAAACAATGTAATGGATGTTTGCAACTTGGATATAATATGTTGCCATGAACATAAAGAGGGAATTCTCTCCGGAAAAAATACGAGAATGGGGTCATAAGCCAACGATAAAACGCAACTGTGGGCAAAAAAAAATATATTTTTTATTGACTTTTAAAAAGAGGAGGTTATTAATTCGGAAGTTTATATATATATATTTTTTTATGTATGTTCAGTCATAACTCCGTCATAATTATATAGACGGATTTTAAAAATTATTCTTTTGTTTGAAAGGGTATCTTCCGAGGTGGTCCCATTGTGATCGGTACCCTAATTGCGTAACTCATTTTCGTAAACAATTTCGCGAAATTTGTTTCATTTTGACATTTCAACAACATTCATTGCGTTATTTACGTTGTTGAACAGATTTTTTTTCCAACTTATGAAGCAATGGATTAGAAATCTGTTTCAAATCGAAACAAATTGTGATTGTGTTGTATATGCAATTAGGGTGCAGGTCAATATCTGATGATGGGATCTTGGAGAAATCGAGGGAACTCTTCAAATATTATAGGCACACCTATAGCGATTTGGGTATTTTTTATAGTAACTCGTGCAGTTGCTCTCGGAAAGCACCATTTGGTGAAGTGGAACTGATGATGAAGACCACAAATGGCCACCGGAACTACTCAATAATAAGTATTTCATCGGTTGCGATTCGATTACTTTAATATGATTGCAATTTATACTCGTCACAATGCATATGGAGAAGTGGAGCTGATGGTGAAGTACCAGGAGAACTCAACGATTAACGTCCCTGCATCGGGAAAAGCAATATTTTGTAAAAGGTGATGAGCAGTTGACATTAGGCTATTGTAACTTAGATAAATTTTATTACAAAGTGACCCACTAAAAAGCGAGAAATATTTATTTTTATAAAAAAAAAACAACTGACTTCCAAAAAAACACTACAAAGTGAAAAATAATTCAAAAACAAAGACACTTCCGATTTTTTTTTTGATATTTTCACTTTGTAATGTTTTTTTGAAAGTCGATTGTTTTTTTTTTTTTGGAAAAATGTTTTTACATACAGGAACAGCATTTAAAAAAAAACCAATAGATGGTTACGAGAGTAGGTTGCAAAAAAAAATTATAATTTAATGATCAGACTTAATTTAAAAATAATCTAAATGTAAATCCAAGCATCTCTAGATACGATAACTTAAGTTTTTAGTTACGATAACTTTTTGTTTTATAAATTTTTGTTCCTTTATTTTCAAGGCCACTCAAAGTGCGGAAACCCGTCACTACTCTTCAGAAGAGGACGGCGAGACGACCTCCTCAGTAGCCGGCACCGACACTGAAGACCTGGAGTTCTGCGACCGACCCTTCAACAAGGAGCGCCTCAAGGAACAGCTGGAAGCCGGTGGAGGGACCGTGTACAGGTAAATACAAAGAAATAAATTAGAAGAAAAGCTATGCAAAACCAGTAAATATCGATTTTCTAACGACTTAAGAAATATGTACAGTACAAATATGTTCTTAATGTCCCTCGGCAAACCTCGTGTTTCGTCAGTCGTCGGATTTCCATCAGTTGCCCTTTGCACTTGGTGCAGACCGGACGCTCTCAATCGACTTGGAAGTATATAGAGTTGTTAATACTCTTTTAATTAATGTAATTTATTTTAAAAAATGGAAGGAAAGCCGCTAAAGTCGCAGACACGACAGACAGGAAAATAGTTTTACAGCTCTATATAGTTCACACGAAAATTAAGACAACAATAAAGTACTTAGTTCTGATTATTTATTTTTGATTAATATGATAAAGCAAAAAATACGTGTCTAATATTTTTTTATTATTTTAAAGACAGACTAAGCGGAATTTCTCTTTTTTGTCGTGATAATGTCTTATAAATCGATGAACGCCGGCTGCACGCACAAAAAAATGTCACGTTCCACCTGAGCCGAGCGTGCAAGCGAGAGCGCGGAACAAGCGATAGAGAGGCACGATCGGCCTAAGTAAGCGTTCGGCTTGTGACGTTATCACGTAAAATTGTCGTCCGTAAACCGACTTTACAGACAACCAATTTTTTTTACCTAGGCAACTAAGGGATTCAATAACTTACCTTTACAGCAAAAAGGAGGAGCTCGTGGTAATAACAGCCGCACGGGTCGATTCATCCGGTTAAGCTACGCTTGCCGGGGTTGGTCTGTAGATGGATGACCATCTTTACATACCGAGACTCCTCCGTGCCTCGGAAAGCACGCTAAGCCGTTGGTCCCGACTATCATTCGTGGATCTTTTACAGTCGTTACGGGTCGTCAGAAGCCCGAGAGTCTGACAACCAGTCTTACCAAGGGGTATCGTATTACCCAGTTACTGGGTGGTGGAGGTCAGATAGGCAGTCGCTCCATGTAAAATACTGGCATTCAGCTGCATCCAGTTAGACTGGAAGCCGACCCCAATATAGTTGGGAAAAGGCTAGGCAGATTGATTTTGACCTTTACAGCAAAAAATAACATCAATTTTTGTTTTCCATTTCCCAGTCACTTCGACGATGTACCAAAAAACAAATACACCGTCTGCAAGTTAATCGCGCCTCGTCCCTGCCTCACAGCCAAGTTCATCCAGTGCCTCGCAGCGGATATCCGTTCAGTGTCGCACGGATGGGTCATCATGAGCTGCATCGAGAACACTCTGCACGACATCGACTCGTTCGCTCTGCCAGCTGGCTGGTCCATACTCAAGCAGAGGTTCATTAACTGGGTGAGTAGTAACACAAGTACCATCGAAAAAACGCATATCTAACCAATTTGAAAACAAAACATACCCGTGCATACGACCCTTTTTAGGGTTCCGTACCTTAAAATGAAAAAATGGAACCCTTATAGGATCACTCGTGAATGTTTGTCTGTCTGTCACAGCCAATTTTCTCCGACCCTAATGAACCGATTAAGTTGAAATTTGGTACACATTATGTATTTCTGTGACCCAAACACCGACATGTAACGTAATTAAATGATTTTTTAATATTGGGGTCACTTTCGGGAGGGCAAATAAAAAAAATTTGAAACAAGAGTTTTGCGTGTGATATATCAAATGAAAGGGCTTCTTGCAAGGATCTCAAATACATTTTTAATATAATTTTAAAGATATTTAAGAAAATCGATGAAAATTTACCATCCCCCCCCCCCCATTATTTCCGAAACAACTGGGCCAAAAATTTTGAAAAAATTACGTAGTATGGTTTTTTACTCATAGATTAATGATTAAATGAAACCCATAAGAAGTGTATGGGTTTAAAATAACATGGTAAATCTCTCAATAATGAGCGTACAAACTTACATTTGCAGTTGGAATGTATGGGAGAACGTTAAGTTTTTATTTGAGATAAATTCATCCCAACTACGGAACCCTTCATTGTGCCGATTTTTTTTTTTCGTAGGTAAGTGATACTATAGCAGCCGAGCGTTGCAAGCAAGAATAGTCCTTACAATGTGTACATGTGTATATGCGTTTCTTCGATAGTACATACAGAGCCTCGAAGCGGATATCCGTTCAGTCATCATTTCCTGTGCTTATCCTAATTTATCTGGGGTCGGCGCAATATGTAATTTTCTTCAAAGTCAAATAATTTATTTCAAATAGGCACATAAAAGGCACTTTTGAACGTCAAAATTTACAAAAAATAGATCGGCCCTTCCAAAAGGTAGATTTGGAATGGAGAAGAATGGGCAAGAAATTCCACCGTATCTCTTTTAAAAAATTTACAATATTTTGTATACATTAAATATATAATTATATGTGAATATGTTGCACCTGGAATAACATTACTATACCACAATAGGTAAAAATAATTTAAAATGAAGCAATGACAGAAAAAATAACTAACTATGTGATGGATACATGGTGCTCACATATTTACAAGCATTGCAAAAGTACCTATACGATATTCCTAAAAAAATAAAAACTGGCACTCCGGGAGTGCTGATAGAAGTGAATCGACACCGCGGTAATCAACGCATTGACGTCTTTTTAATGGTCAAAAGCTGGTGTCGTAACAGTGTAGCGAAATCAATGGTTTAGTCCCATCTCAAAAATGCCCAACGCGCCTAAAGGAAGTTTTCACTTCAAAAATCTTTTTCCGTCTTTTATTCGATAATCCTTCTATTAGTCAATATTCGGATATCCATTCAGTGTCCATCAAATAAATAAAAACATTAGAACATACAATAGTGCAAGTACAATACTGCCCAGTGGATGGCAATGAGCTCGCCCCCTATTGTATGGAATTTAAACAACTTGCGACATGTGGGTGCCTCTGCCTAACCGTTCGAAGAATGTTATGTTACATACAATATTGTGACGTTAACCGCTATATTGTATAGTGCGATACAGATCATGATAATGAACGTGACGAAATAGAGAACTAACATTAAATTTACTTTTTTTTAAACGTTGCCCCGCACTAGGAATTTCTCTTTTTTTTTTCTTAATTGGATTTGACAGGTGTTTTTATATCTTTTCTTTAAGATAGTTAATTGATTCAGGCGTGACCTTGTGGAAATCCATTATAAAATACAATAGACATGGATACATTTAGTAACCTGTTCCACTCAGCTATTTTTAAAGAGCTATAAAAAGCCCTGAAAGAAATCGACACGTGTTTCACCTCTCAACGAAGCATCCTCAGGGTGACGATTGACTTGTTGTGAACTCGAACACGGTGTGTTGCCACACCGAGCGCTGAACGCAGAGTGAGTGAGTGAGCGCATCTTTCCTTTACAAGCGCTGCAATCATTTTGATAAAGGTGTTTTTCTGACTATTTGTATTTATTAAGATTTCACAGCTCTGCCTAACACTTCAGGGAAACAGGCGTTATATTGTTATGTTATTATTATTATTTGTTGTTGGTATATTTTTCTCTCTGAATCTTAAATCTGACTGCTAACTGACTTTTACCATTTCTCCAGGTGCCGCCCTCAGGCCGACGCAACGCAACATTCTTCAAAGACAAGATCATCTTACTATGTGGAGACCAGGACACCTTCGTGAAATTCTGGGAGCGGGTATGCACCCTAGCTGGTGCTACAACCCGAGTAGTTAACGAAGAAGACCTGAATATGTCGGGTGCCCTAGCACTGGTGACAGAATGGGACTGTCCCCACGAAGTACAGAACAAAGCCAATCAAGATAACATCCCCCTGGTGTCCACTACATGGGTCGTGCAAAGCCTAATAGAGGCTCGCGTCATCGCGCCCACCTCCCACGAAAAGTTTTCGTTTATGTTCGCTGAGCCAGAATGATCCTGGGACTTCAGGAAGATCCTCATAATACGTGAAAATTGACACTTGAGGTGACGCGAGAGTGACGCTTAGTGTTAGTGAAGTGAAATATATGAATTACTTACTTAGCCAGTGGTTTAGGTAGTGGTGGCGATTGTACAGTCGACGAAAACGTTGATCACTGTTGGACTTTGTCACATAACGTTACTTTTCCGTCAAAATCAAAATATTTTATTTCACATAAACCTACAAGGGCACTTATGAAACGTCAGACGTCGTTCCAATTGGTCGCTTCCTATGGAGAAGAGCGGGCAAGAAACTCCACGGTTACTCTTTTCAAAATAAATGGTTTCTACAATGTTTCCAAATTACAGTGTTAATAGGTATGAGAGGACAGTGTAGGCCTATCAACAAGTACCAGGTACTTAGTAAATTGAAAATGGTCCACAAGTCTACAGCCTACAACGTTCTCACATTCACAAAATCTATAAGAAAATAATCTATATAAAAGATAAACAAAATAATAAAAATAAGGACCTATTTAAACCAAATGAAATCGTCAATCATCATCGTCATTTGCATCGCATAATGTGACAAAGCTCAAAGCATGGTCACATAGATGGTTCACTCCACAAAATCATTTAAATAAAAAGCGACTCTTGCTACGACACATTAAAGTGAAGTTCGGGTCGCACAGCGCTAATTACCTATAGTTATATTCACCTAGAAGTTGCCTCTCTTTCTATCGCGTAACTCTCGTATCTTCAGACTGCGTTACACTCTGAATTGGCCCGACAAGACGGGCCCGCCGCGTACTTGTAGCTTCATACCTAAAATGTGGAGTGAACCATGTGTATTAATTTGTGGCATCGTCAAGGTTTTCATACGTCGACTGCACAAGGTTGTTAAAGTACAAAGCATATTGGTTACACTAGGCATAAATTTACAGAGAGTTTATAATAGACATTGGTGCCGATTCCCTTGTTCACAAACTAAACTAAATTTAAGTTCAGTGCGTCTTTTTCTTTCTATTTCATTAAGAAAAGGACAGAAGATAAATTTTAGTTTAGTCCTGTCAAATTAACGCCTGTCACTACTCCATACAAGTTTAGACGTGATTAAAAACTTACCTACTAAAATTACGTCAAGCGCTGATTAATTTGACAGGACTAAACTAAAATTTATCTTCTGTCCTTTTCTTAATGAAATAGAAAGAAAAAGATGCACTGAACTTAAATTTAGTTTAGTTTGTGAACAAGGGAATCGGCACCAATGTATGTTGACAGCTTACAATGTTCAGAGGTTTATAAAGAATACAAAAAAAAAACATTTAAAAGCTTTAGCTTCGGATGTTAAAGCAATATGTTGCTATTTTTGTAAACAAAAGTTAATCAAAATTAAATATTTTATTCACAACCTGAAGCGCTGCCTATACCATTGGTTAGTAAGTTTTCAAAGTGGAACAACAAATGTTTAAGTGTGAAACTATAACTGCAAGCAAGTGCAAGTGAAAAAACTTGAGATTTTTTTATAAAAACAAGTCTTTGTGTTAATAGTGTTTAAAGAATGTGTAAAGGTATTCGTAAAATGGGTTTATTATTGTTGTTATACGGTGACGTCGCGGTAATTCGGCCTTTATGGGATCAGCACCCTAATTGCGCAACACACTTTCAAATTTACAATCTGAATAATTTTGAAGGATATTGTCAATCCACTGCTTCTTACGTTCGTAAAGTTTGTCTGCTCAACAACGTAAATAACGCAATGTATGTTGTTGAACTGTCAAAATGAAAGCCATTGCTGTCAGTGTGGTACACAATAGGGATGATGAACGAAAATTTTTTTTTTTTTGTCTGTCAGGTAGATTATTAAAAAATTTTGGACACGTATTTTTTCTTTTTTTACGTTATCAAAAGATGACGGCGTGGCATGACGTCACGCATTGGTAGATTTTATACTGAGTTGTGACGTAGCAACCCCACTCCCCAACTTTAATGCGTTTTATCTAAGTCATTTTTTATTAATATGATAAAGTAAAAAATACGTGTCTAATATTTCTTTATTGTCAGACTGACGGACATATTGTTTTTTTTTTTTTTTACCCAAGCATCATCCATAATTATCCCGCTGTATGTTCTTACATGGACTTGAGTATTTCCCTTTCAGCTATGTAAGCTTAATTTCGAGCATCCCAGTGTATTTAAATAATATGGCGGCTTTTGGTGACCGCATTATCGCGACGTAGGCAACCCTTTGATCGCCTGTTGCGAACCATGAATGTGGCGTAAATGGCTTTGTCTAATGGTGGCACTTCACATCGCGTATTCGTCTTACTGGCTCAAATACGGCGCCTACATTTGCCTATTTTTCACGAATAAGATATTTACGCAAATACACGAACACTGGTATCCGCCACATATCAAAGGATTGCGAATATACCGAATAAGTTCGTTTACCGTCCACACATGGCTTGCTCAGTAGAGTGCGGTGTTTTATGCATGCATAACATGTATTGGTAATTAACACAAGAGGAAATAATAAGTCGCCGCTGCCTACCGTCAACACGTCTATCTTTGCGTTCAGATTTGCAAAAATATTGTTGAATGTTCTCCATATTTGTTGTTCATGACAATGTGTGGACGGTGTGTTCGAGTTATTCGAATAAAACACAGAAAAAAAAAGCCGAATAGAATGAAATATGTAATGTGAAATGCCACCATAAGGTAGGATCAGATTGGCCATAGTAGTCATGGGGTTAGCTAAAATTTGATGTTCTAAATTCATATATGTACTAAGATAAAACAAATTCGTTACTTCTAAATTAAATGGTACTGCGACTGATTTCTAAACTTAAATCTATTACAAAATTATACTTAATTTCTATTCAAGGCCTTACTATCTGGTTTTCTATAAACATATGGCTTATCCCATTTACCTCATAAGGTGGGGGGAGTTCGAACCCAAGGCACGCACCTCTGACTTTTCGGATGCATGTGCGTATGGTATAATTATCACTTGCTTCAAAAACGGTGACGGAAAACATCGTGAGGAAACGATGCCTGAGCTATATTTCTCGGCGGCATGTGCAGCCAAGTCAGAGGCCCATGGGCGGTTTTAAAACTAAAGAGAAGAAGGTGAAGTGGGATAAAGCCTTAAATAAGTTGCAGGAATCATGTATTTTAATAGTAAGTGACACTAAAAAGTTCAAAGACTTACTGACTTTAAAAATAATGATAAAATAGGTAGCTAAGTATAATCTAATAGAAATAAATTGGTATTCAATTGTATATGGTCTCATGTAGCGTAAGAATTTATAAAAAACTGTCATTTCTGTGAATAATTGTGTATAGTTGATACAGTCATCAATTAAAATTGTATCGATTTAAAATCGATGTTTAGCCAAAGTGAGCTAATAATAAATGTTTAAATTACTTTTCTTGAACAATATTATTAAGTATCATGTCTTTTTGTTATTTATTTTTTATTGATTTAATTTCGATCTAGCGAGTATTAGGGATTTGTTTATGTATTATGTAGGGTAGGATTGAGTAGGATCAATAAAATCAGTTTGTTATTTTTTCTTTAAAATTGACATTCGTTCCTTTAAAATAATATGATTGAATCATGGATTTTCGACAGTATTTTGTTTTTGTATAATTATTTGACATGTAGTGTAGTTTGTCACAAAATTAGAATTAGGGTGGCTCGATCGATGTTAATAATTGTTGATTTCTAATTATCATTGAAATTCTGTTCTATTTGATTTCTCAATTTTGTCTTTGATGTCGTTCAAATAAAGTTCTGTTTACTCTTTGATTAAGTGCAAGTAGTATTTTAGGAAAAATAGTAAGGAAACACAAAGTTGCTTTTGACAACTTGATGTGCACAAGCAATGTCATAAGATTGTTACATAAAGGGATTAATCAAGTAGACAACTAATGCCTAATCTCGTTTGTCCAGTGGAAACATCTAGAAATAAAATCGCGGCGATTTTTTTCCCATGCACTGTATTTTCAACGCTCTGCTTAGCGCCGAGAGTTGAAAATCCAACAGTGTGTTTTTTCAACGCGCTAGGACGAGAGTGCGTCCCAGCGCGTTGGATTCTCAACGCTCGGCTTATCACCGAGAGTTGAAAATCAAGTGCGCGATAAAATCCCGCCGCGATATTTTTACGTCCGTGCGAACGTGTGCTAAAGCGGCTGTTCTTGTTACTTGCACTACTCAAACTGTAACAAATACTAATATTTCTCTTGTAAATTACCATAGTAAACTATGAAGGAGATTTAAAAAAGATGGTGGGTAGAAATCGAGGGATAGGCAATGCTAGGAAATACCTGATATACTAAAAAATATAAGAAATCAGTGTAAAAGTAAATTGCGTATGTATTATTAACAAATTCGGTGAGAAGTTTACTTGTTGATCTCTGCGAAGAGAGCAAGAATATTATGATTGGTCGTTTATAACTTAAGGGGAATACTGGAATTATGTACAAGTAGATAAATGTTGAAATTTTGCATAATTCGATCTGACTTTGTTCATAGTAACTGTGGTGTTTTTTCTAATTGTAGCACACACTAGTTCTTCATGATTTTTGACAGCTGTTTAGTATAATATAATGGTGTTATTGGCTATATAAATAAATATGTGTGTGTGAAAGCGGCGTGTGCAGTTAGATGTAAAAAGAAATTTCAATTAATCTGTGTACACTACGCCAAAGTACAATACTGCGGTTTGTCAAATCAATTTGTTCTAAAATTACATGTTAGTAATAAATGTTCAGTACCTATATAAATGATTGATATCCGTAGTAAAATAACTAACGGGCTTTGAGGCCCGAAATATTACAAATCCCTGCCAAATTATTGTACATTTTGCAATAGTAATGGGTGGCCAATGATGTAAATCCTGAAATATTAATGTGTAGTCTTATTATGACAGTTTAAATGAATCTTGTACAGTAAAGTATAATCTATTGTTATCTGAAAGTGTACATAATACTAGATTTGGATGTTTTGAAACTAATTAGACTAATTACATACAATATAGAGAATATTCCTCTGTGTGCGTGGCTGCCAATAGATGAATGTTCTAAAATCTAAAAATGTCTACGTAAATAACTGAGGGCTAGTGTGTGCCAATCAAAATTGATGTAAGTAGTTTCTTGAAGTGACATTTAGTTTATAATTGCATTTTTTTTTGTCTTTAACTGGATTTTTTTACTACGTACATTTTGGCGTCATTTTGTGTTGCATTTTCTTTTGGATGTTTGTCTTTTTTTTGTTATTCTATCATTGTATCTTCGTTGTTAAGGAGTCAGATAGACATGTAATGTGTAAACTATGAATAAAATGATAGAAGTAAATATGGTTTTGTTTTTTATTTTACACAAGCGTGCTTCGCTCGTGTGCGAACCTGTGTAATCTATTGATGTGATGACTTCTTAAATTTTCAAAATATTGATATCAACTCAAACTTTCGGGAATAATTCTCTAAATGATGGTGAATGAAAACACCATCTAAGTCCATTTTGAAGTTTCGAAGAACTGACTCATTTCGTCAAGACTAATGTTAAACTTTTATCCATCATTCAGAGTTGTTTGAGACAGAAACGTGCATAAAAATTGTATCCATTTTTGAACATTAGCAAGCTAAAAATAAAATGCAAAAAGCCAACGTCACGTGGTGTTCCCAGGCGGTCACCCATCCAAGTACTGACCACGCCCGATGTTGCTTAACTTCGGTGATCGGACGAGAACCGGTGTATTCAACGTAGTATGGACGTTGGCAAATGTAACTTCGAATTTTTCATTTAGGGTCAATTTTATGACGTCATTTAATAAAAATTAACACGGTTATATTTTTAACATTTAGTAAAAAGCGACAGTTTTTTGGAGCGGTCGAAAGGCGATTCGCTTGCGCTGTGCGGTGTTAATGCTTCTAATGTAAATTAATTGGGGAAGTTTCACCAACAACACTGAATAAATTAACATGTCGAAATTGGCACTATTTAACATAAAATATTAAACATTTAAAATATTTTGAGATTTTATTTTAAAAAAATGCAAAAGCCAACGTCACGTGGTGTTCCCAGGCGGTCACCCATCCAAGTACTGACCACGCCCGATGTTGCTTAACTTCGGTGATCGGACGAGAACCGGTGTATTCAACGTAGTATGGACGTTGGCGAATGATGTATCAAATTTTACGTATAGTAACAACCTGACGAAGCCATTTAAAAAAATTAAAATCAATATTGTTAAAAAATTACTGAACATTATGGGAGCATTTGAAAAATGATTCGCTTGCTCATTGCGATGTTAATAGGTTCGTCTGAAGATTGTAAATAACTGGTGCATTAATCTTTTTCTAACGAAGCTGAATAATTTAACCAAAAAAATTGAAATATAAAAAATTAATGTTTTGATGAATTTTAATTTCTAAAATGCAAAAAGCCAACGTCACGTGGTGTTCCCAGGCGGTCACCCATCCAAGTACTGACCACGCCCGATGTTGCTTAACTTCGGTGATCGGACGAGAACCGGTGTATTCAACGTAGTATGGACGTTGGCGAATGTAATATCGAATTTTTCGTTTTGTATCAACTTTATGATGTCATTTATTTTCAATATTACACAATTATTCATTATTTCGAACACGCCAAAATAGTCAGCCATGACTATTCTCGAGTGTTCGAAACGTTGAAAAGTTTCCGGGAAAATTGGTGCATTTTCTTTGGGAATTTTGTATGAATTATTTAAATTTGGACTAGACAACGTCTGTCGGGTCAATCAGTAGGTTCCCTATATAAAGTGTACTCTGTGCTAGTTGGTACTGAATAAATAAATAAATGTTGAAATAAGATTAGTACTGTTTCAAACAGCGCCATCTTGTATTGTAAAATAGAATCTTTGCTTTCAACGACATCTAGCTAGTGGATGATTTACTTACGTACTGAAAGAACAGCTAGCACATCATCCTGAAGTTGTAAAAAAAATCCGCTAGATGTCACTTATTATCAATCAGCTTGTACTATATCCCAATAGATGGCATTGCTGTTCTGTTATTTGCATCGGAGAAATATATTGCAGATATTGCTTTTAACCACCGCACTGTGGGAAAGCCCCATACAAAGCCGTCTCAAAACCGTTTTACGTGAAAGTCGTTGTAATGGAATAAAATTAATAAATTAATATAGTCTAATAAGTAAGCTTTCTTTTCGAATTTTTTTTGTTTTTTTAAATTTAATCATAATGTATATAAACAGGCATCAAAGCTAACTCATGTTCAATGAGGTAATTTAAACGCAATACGTTACTATAATTCAACGCCACATTACTCAAAAGTTTTAGATATAAATGTACAAGTATTATACAGTTTTGGAATGCTTATAATGTCCTCATAACGTTCAGTAAATAATATTATATACATTGGTTAATAAAATAAAATTAACCAATATCGTTTTAGATGGTATATTTTTTGTGTATTTTTTAGTTTTAACGAGACTTTTTCCCTTTACCGCTGCTTGCCGCTGTCGAGATATTTGTTCTATTAAGATCTTTATACATTAGTATTTACACGGAGAAAATAAAAATTTGCGCATACTTGCGCTTTTTCTGACACGGGATCAAAACATATCGCGAGATAAAATTATATTTTTTTTTCATTTTCGTTTTATTTCTCATAAAATTATTTTTTATCTATTAAGGTCAAATTGATAAAAAGTTAATTACAGTGATGAGTATTATTAATGGTTTTTTGTGGTTTTGATACAGTTTTGACCACCTTACTTGATGAAATATGGCCAATTATCTATTAGGGTCGAATTAAAAACAGGTTGGTTATGGGAAGAGTGCAAATTATCAGTTTCTTATCTTTTTGCACATTGCACTATTTCATTGGTCAATAAAAGGAAGGCGAACCTTGAAACATTCACAGTTGTTGGTCAGATATTCAGTTGCCCTAAAAAGCAGTTATTGCTTATTTTAAAATATTCGCAGAAGTTGACTGATTTGAAAAATGGGTGAATTTGTTTGTAGTAAACGAGAGTTGTGCAATTTGTTGATAAATGGGCATAATGTAGAAGACTACTTACAAGAAAATTTCAATTTGTCACCAGAGGATATGGCTACTGTGGTCTCCTACATTCAAATAAACTTATTACTATAGTACAGCCCAACTGTACGTAAATAATTATAACGTATTATATGCCTTCCTCTGTGCATAAAATACTTATTTACGGCGAAAAAATCATTGAGTACTATGCTATTTTACCTATCGGACAATTGTGCGAAGACGCGCAAGAATCCCGAAATAAGGATTACAAAAAATGTTTACTTCATCATTCTAGAAAGTGTTCAAGAGCGGCTACCAATGAAGACGTGTTCCATACCTTATTGTACACTTCTGATCCATATATATCAAGTTTGAGAAATATCTCAGAAACAATATCGAAAGAACTTTTAGATGAAGCCAAGGCCCTTCTTGTTGTCAATGAAAATCTGTAGGAGCTTGCTAAATTGTGTACATATTTTGTTTTCTCGTTTGGTACTATGTATATTCCGTTTTATGTAAATTAAACAAACATAATTATATTGTATTTTTTTTTTCATAAAAATGCATGTATTTTTTTAAATTTAATTTTAAAATTAATTAATAAACAGAATTTTTAAAATCAAAATTATTTCTATTAAACTTTATACATCCAAGTATATGTGTGCAAAATTACAGCTCATTTAGTTTTGAAACAACTGAGATACAGAGTTTTGAGACGAAACATACGCGATTTTCCCACTGTGCACCGTCTTGTGGTTGTGGGTCGTCTTTAGTTGCTCACGTCGATAGATGGTAGCACCCAACTTGGTACTGTTCATGTTCTACTTCCAGTACCTACCTTTATGTAATTGGGACATTAACTTTTATGGAGAACAGGACAGTGCATGCATCCCACGGAGTAGGTACAGAATCGTAAATCGTCGTTATAAAAACACCTGGTTGATAATTTATTCTATCATCAGATTAGGTAGGTAAAGGTTGTTACAAAAATATCAATTGATTGAGCAGGTAGACCTAGGTGGCGCAACCCCTCCGGGCGACGGCATTCCTTAAAAGGTACAGACGGAAATTCATTAGAAATTCATCATGCTATGCTATTTTTTATAGCGATCATAATTAGTCATGATTATAATGTACTTACCAAATTACTGTAGGTACAAAGATACCCTGAAAGCGTGTAGGTACGCACAAACGAACAAAACATGATGAACATGAACATCGAACACGGAAAATTTGGTTCGTACGTGTTGACTTAAATTAGCAAAGAGAACACGAACTCCATTCAACATATTTAATTATTTATGTAACAATTGCTAGTTGTACTTATTACTTGTGTTCAAACTCAACCGCTCCGCTCTCTTTAGTAGTGTTTGATTAAAGTGTTCGATGTTCATGTTCATCATATTCTTCTTCGTTCGTGCATACACGCCTTAACACAGGTCAATGACATGAGATACGACGATGAACTACTCAACGATACCTAGATACTGAAGCACCTATATAATTCAGACTAGAAACTTATTGGTAAATAAATTTAAATAAGCATCTTACCTAACCGATAGCAAAGCCTGTAGACGATATAAATAATAATATGCAAAACTTTAGAAGATGAACTTAATTCTGCGAAAAAATGACAGGAATCTTTGTAGGATTCCTTGAAAATTATGTCGTACAACTTTCACAAAGAAATAATTAAAATAATACTAATAAAAAATACTTAAATTCCTTTGAAAAACAACACCGACCTCATTGAAAGATAATGAATAAAAAGCAAAACTCATTTATCACGAAACAATACAGTCAGTATGCCTGACCTGGGGTTGAGTGGTAGATACCGTGAACCCACAGCAAAAGTGTATCGTTATTAACCCTAGGCCAGCATAGGGCCAAGCTTAAGGTTACCTATATAAAGCATCTTTAGAACGTTTTGTCAATCCAGTTAACTTGAAACAGACGATATTGGTGGTCGTTTAGGGGTTGGTTGTGAAAAATTTGTAAATTTTAAAGTTTCTTGACTCGTTTTGGGATATAGAAAGACTCTGGTTCAAAGATATAAAGATAACAAGTAATAATATAATGATTTATGATAATATGGTGTTGGCAGAGAGGTGGTTGATAACCCTTCAAGTGGATATGGAGTTAAAAAGTGGAGTAACGTAAAAGTGCGAAGGATTTTGTGAAGTGAAATGTTTAGTGGAATGGATTGCAGTGCGTTATCGCTTTGCTGATAGCCTAAGGATATGCGGTGGAAGATGCTGTCTTTACTTGGTGCTGACAACGTTTTGAAAAGCATGAAACGCAGCGAGCATCTTGCAATTATTGAATCAAGATGACTGTGTGAATCCGATCATATAGAAAATAAATTTTGCATCGGCTTATAGACTTCTACTTTTTCAAAATATGCGGAGATAATCTTAGAACCAACTTACTTAGCAGTTAGTGGAAATATTTCGACGATAGTAAACAAAGAAGTGGCTCTCGAGGAAGCAACGGGAAAGCTCTTGAAATACATAATGTAATGCAAACCAGAGAGAGTCGTATGTTTTTCTTAGCAATAATTTATTCACTTCAGAGAATCTCCATATAAGTTACATAATCATAATAGCACAAAAAGAACATAAAATTATACATTTTTTGTGTGTTAGCAGCAATAAAGTTGTACCTAAAATAATATTAGCATTGTTTGGCGGTCTTGCATGGCTCAGCTACGGCGTAATATTGTGGGGAAACAGCACAGATGCACCCACACTTTTCACATTACAAAAAAGATTAATTAGAATCCTTGTAAATTTAGAAGATACCGACAGTTGCAAACCTCATTTCCAAGAAAATAAAATACTTACCCTCCCTTGCCTATACATACTAGAAATATGCAAATTCGTTCGAAATTACCAGCACTTTTACACGACAAGAGAAGACATACAGTCTAAATATACATTACGTCATAAAAATAGGTTAAACTTACCAGGTTCTAAGTTAAAAATGCACTCAACAAGTACACTAGTCATGTCAATTAAAATATATAATAAATTACCAGAATTAATAAAAAATGAACAAAAATTGAATATATTTATAAACAAATTAAAACTATTCCTATTATCTAAATGCTATTATGATATCAATGATTATTTAAATGACAAATTTTAATTTACAAGTTTTATAAAACAATTACAATAAATAGGCACTAAATAAGTAACAAAATTAAAAGCCCTCTTCCTCTCTCCTACTTTTGCTGTGCCCGACAGGGTCCACAATGATCACAATATTTTGTTAAACCTACCACCTAAGTTCACATGTGGAAGCAATAAATATATTGAGTATTGAGTCTTTATCCACTGATTTTGGAAAGGACAGTCAAAACAGGCAGCAATAGTAATTAGGATGCTGTTGCTTCGTGGACGGTACAGCAGGAGTTTGCTTTTATACGCATGATGGCGATGGACGCGCTTCAGTAAACATACCAGACGCGCTGTACTGTTTAATGTTACGGATTGACAGGAATGGGATATCATTGTCAATAGTGTAAGTTTGTTTTGTTAATAAAAACTAGAAATATAGAGGACTTGACTCGGTTATTGTCATCGTAATGAATGCTTTCCAAATGGAACTTATGAGCGAGTGATTTTTCATATTTCTGTGGGCACGAACGCACGGAGTAAACGTAACGTAAATTCGATTGATTTTAAAATTGAAATACTCGTTTCGCATACAATATAATTTTATTTATTCAAATCAATGGATGATATTAATTGTGTTGTTGCAAAAATTAAAACCAAAATACCTACTGTAATCCATATCTATAAGAACTTATCTATAGATATTTATAAAAAGCAATTCTGGGTAGTACTTAGACAGGCAGGATAGGCAGTCGCTCCATGTAAAATACTGGTATTCAGCTGCACCCGGTTAGACTGGAAGCCAACCCTAACATAGTTGGGAAAAGGCTAGGCAGATTGATTGAAATGTAGGTAGTACCTAGTCTCGCAAAATCTCGAAAATGGCTCGACTGATTGGTTTTTTTTTTGTTTTGTTCGCCTCTATACTGGGGCTCAGACCAAATAAAAATCTAAGACATAGCGCTGCGAACAATACAGTGAAGCGTGCGAAAACTACACCGCTCTGTGCATACACGCTCACACGCACACATTTACAACCGTTTACAATGACACTACATTTAAACTACACCTCACTAAGTGCACACATGTTTACGAAGCCGGCTTCACGTCACTGTTGACAGCTGTCTTGTTTTTTTTATTTGGTCTGAGTACTGGGGTGGTTTAGGAAAAATTAAAATTAGAAAAAACCCAAAGGAACAGCCGAAAAATAATAAAATAATAAATTTGTATCGATCTCACGTGGTAAGAAGTTCACCGATACCCTAATTGCGTAATACAACACAATCACAATTTGTTTCGATTCGAAACAGATTGCCAATCCATTGCTTCATAAGTTGGAAAAAAAAACCTGCTCAACAACGTAAATAAAGCAATGAATGTTGTTGAACTGTCAAAATGAAACAAATTAGTCAAAATTGTTTACGAAACTAACTTACGCAATTAGGGTCCTAGTCATCTAATCTAGTAGGATAAAAAATGTAATTTCGATTTTAAAAAATCGTTCGAAATTACGTTACGTTCACAGTGCTAGGGTCTATGGTTAATACAGTTATTATAAATTTAACTACTCATTAATGTACCTTTTGAATAGTTATGAATAACTAGGTATAAGTGACCGCAGTGTGCGCATGCGTGGATCCGCAGTTATAGCCCGCGAAATTCAATTGCAATTTGCAGGTCAGTGCCAGGTTGTATCTTGATCAAAAGGTGGTTAGTATGATTCGCGACTATAACAGATATGTATTTACAGAATTAAAATCATTGGAATCATTAATACATCTCTCTAAGTTAGATTTGTTCCATAAGAAATTCGCGGGCTACAACTGCAGATTCACCTTGAAAACTTCTGTTGCATGACCAAATTTTGTAACGATAATTATACCTAAGTCATTGAGCTGCTGTGTTCTAAATAAATGCCTACGCGCAGTACATATTCTTACATAATAATTTACATTATATACCGTACCTACTTACTGTTATCGGGCTCTTGTCAAAGTTTATCATGCTCGTTTATTTCAACATTACTCTTGTGACTATCACGTCTGTGTTTTAATTGGGACATTTTAATATTGCTCTGTTTTATAAATAAACTTTTTAAACATTATAAAATGCATTCTGTCTTATTTACCTACAACTTTATTCTGAGAACTAATTTCCAAGTAATTAGGGCGTATATTCCAAACGAGATTTTGCTTCATAGCAAGGAACTAAATGGAGTATCAGTACCACAGTGCCAGTACGCAAAATACGCGGTTGGACGTAGCGTTGCTGTCAACAGCACGCGTACAACCATAGAAACGGGGTTTTTCTAAGAATTTTGTCGACGGAAGAATAGACAAAATAACAGATTGTGATTGTTTATCTGTCAGTTTGTCTATACTTCCGTAGACAAAACCCGTTTCTATTGTGGTCATGCTAAGCCCATTTTACAATTGCCATAAAGAGAAATGTCAAACTGATTTTTCTCTCAGAAACGATACCAACACTTTGACTAAAGTAAACCAAGCCATTGGTAAAAGATTTGCTACGGAGTCAGCAAGGTTAGTAAGTATAAATGGGATCTGCAAGGGTAATTGTTCCCAATACCATTGCTATTAATTTTGACAATTCAACAACATTGATTGCGTTATTGACGTTGTCGAGCAGACGAATATTTCAAACTTAAGAAGCAATGGATTACAAATTTCCTTCGAAATTTAGGATTGTGATTGCAAGTGTGTGTTCCGTGATTGGGTGCAGGCTTAATACCTAGCTTGGTTTAGACATACCTACATTCCTTATGGCTTTCTGCAGGAACCAAGGAGTATTTTTAGAAAAGCTCCCTTTCCGCAAAACTATACATATAAAACAACACTTCATTCCCCAGACCTCGCCAGGGGACGTATCCTAGCCGCCGATAAGCACAAGACATGTCAGTAGCGAGATAAAACTTTATGAACGTTATAAATGTTATAACGAACAGTTGTTTACGTCCTGCGTTGGTGATAAAGAACGTTGAGATCATACGTTTCATATAATATTGTTGTACTTTATGTAGGAATGTTAGTTGAGTTGTGTTTCCTTCATTATGTGGGGAGGAAGTTTAAGAATATTGAGCTTGTCTTCATAGACTCCGGATATGGCACAATCTATCAATCACCTAAATAAAAAAAACCGGCCAAGTGCGTGTCGTACCACGCACAATGAAAGGTTCCGTAGTTGGGATGAATTTATCCCAAAAACAAACTTAACTTTGTAGTTGATAAACATGTTCTCCCATACGGAATGTATGGGAAAGCATGTTCTTGCAACTGCAAAGTTAAGTTGGTCGATTATTACTCGATAATTAGAAAAGCTTACTTAGCTGTGATAGTTTATTTTTAATTTCGTTATATAAACTACTGCTGTGATTTTTTTTTACACATCCAAAACCAACCATTTAGCTGGCAGGGGGGACACACTTGACTCTAACAAAAATTAGCACTTTAAAGCTTAATATTTTGCAAACGGATCCCTGAATCCAAAAATGGTTTCCACAAACTCATAATGTTTTTGTAAGACCTTTCCAATGATACCCCACACTATGGGATAAAAAATAAAAATAAAACATCATCACTGTAATAATTGTATGGGAGGTACCCTAAAAAAAATGTTTTTCATAATTTTGTTTTACCACTTTGTCGGCGTAGTTAATATGTATACCTACGTCAAATAACAGCTTTCTAGTACTAAGGGTCTCGGAGCTAGACCGCGGACTGACAGACAGACAGACAGACGGACATGACGAAACTATAAGGGTTCCTTGTTTACTACGTAACCCTAAAAAACAAGCCAGCCTTACAGTATTAGCATATGATGTGTAACTTCTGACATCTTGGCTGTCAGTACCAACCTCTCGGAAAATGGGTTGGTACCATCTGACGGCCAACTCTAGCACCGCGCGCGTTCATTGGTCAAATCAAATAGCGCGCGCTTCTCCGGCTTCCTGTTACACACTTCCGTCCCTTTTCACGAAATCACTCCCACAGATTGCAGGAAAGCGAGAGGAAAGATGTTTCACATCAAAAATAGAATTGAATTATAGTCTAATTATCAGCCAGATAAGCTACGGATCTTATCCTCACATGGTGAAACAGGGCATCCAAATGTGATTCATAATGAACATAGGCCTTCTAATGCTAATACATTGATAAGACGAATTAGTTTAGAAGAGCGTGTATTCTGAAAGTGGGCAACGTCGCAAATAGATGTCAAATATTTCGCTGTTTTGATTAATTTGGCAATATTACTGTATGGAAATAAGAAATGTGGCTAACTAGTTCCCTAGAATATTAACAATAAATTGCAATTATAACACTAAATCTGATGTTGTAACAATTTTAGGTGTAAAAAAGACATTTGGAAAGTTTCCAAATACTTTTTTTTACATCTTACTTTTTTTAACTTATGTTAACAAATAAATAAAAAAGATTTCTGCAGTGTAAATTTTCACCCATCAATGCAGTTGGTTGTTGCTTGCAGCAGAAAAATGTTGAAAAAGGTGTTGCTCATCCATCCATTTTAACTTTTTATGACAGAATACGGAAGAAACTACATAAAACAAAAGAATTCTGCAACAAATGCTTTGTTTTGAGAGTTTCTTGTTTACCATAACTTTTATGTAGGTATATGTAGGTTTTCCCTCCATAAAAAACGTCAGAATGCATAGACAATACACAAAATAAACGACGTCAACAAGTACCACAGATAAGAATAATATGGTGTTAAAAGAACCCCCAAAAAAATCGTATTCTGAGGGAAAGTGTCCCTAGAGAACAGTCACTACTATCTCTTACCATTTGGAGCAACGAAATATATAGCGGTTATGATAATAAACGGTTTTTTGTTGATATCGGTAAAAGATATTTTTGACAGATTGTTTTTTTTTTTGTTTCTTTCGAATTGAGATTATATGCTCTTCTGATACTATTAGAAGAGTGTATAAATGTATTGTATCAAAATTTTTGAAACTATTAAGAAACTAGTGAATAAAAACGACATTAGTCAAAGCAGCCCCGTATCTAGGGGGGGGTAAGCCAGGGCCCGTGCCCCGGGCGCCAACTTCAGGGGGCGACAAATTCAAGCGTAGCAGACAGTGCACCACCCAGCACACAGCAACTTTGCAATAAATAAGACGCGCAGCACATATAATCTTTCTATTATTTTTTTTTCACAACAGTTTTGGCGCCCCTGTTAAATTGGCGCCTTATCGAACAATTTGATTAATATGTTGCTGCCAAAATTTTAATTTGAGAAAATTTTTATTTCATGGGGCTAACTTAGCGCTTCCCGGCAGACGACAGTTTTTGCCCCGCCTCAAAAAAAATCTAGATCTAGGGCTGAATCAAAATCTGATTCAATCAAACATTAAAACCCGTCAATACAACGTAGGATTTCTCAGTAGGTCGTTATCTACATCTTCTTCTACAATATTAAAGAGAAAAATTTGTATTTTTGTTTGTAATGAATAAACTCAAAAACTACTGGACCGATTTTAAAAACTCTTTCATAACTAATATTATAAATGCAAAAGCGAGCTTGTTTGTTTGTTACGCTTTCACGCTAAAACGGCTGGACTGATTTGGATGAAATTTGTCACCTGGGTAGACCATGACCTGGGTTAGGACATAGGATACTTTTTATCCCGATATTCCCACGGGATCGAGACTTATGTGGGTGAAATCGCGGGGCGAAATTCGTGTTTTTAAACTTTGGTAGTTTGTAAAAATACATAGATTGGAAAAATCAACTCTAAGAACATAGGCCAAAGCACATTAGTCATATGTCGTATATCTACTTATATATTTTACTATGTATAAATAATAAGTTCAGAAAAACTTCAGAAATCAACCATCATAATTTTTTTATAGGACATAAAAAATTTCGTTTCATTTACTTTTTACTTTAGGCGAGATACGTATACTTGTTCGGGTCGGCACATTCACTTCAGCAGTATTTGTTGAACAAAAAAGCCGACCCGATGCAATTACTTATTTATTATTTATTTATGTAATTATACTTTATTGTACACCACAAAATACATAACAAAAAAATAAATGAAACACTATAAAATATACAATGGGCGGCCTTATCGCTTTCCGCGATCTCTTCCAGCACGCGTAGCATGACCACCGTAGAAACGAGTTTTGTCGACGGAAGAATAGACAAAATGACAGATTATGATTGTTTATCTGTCATTTTGTCTATTCTTCCGTCGACAAAACTATGCGTGCTGGCAACCTTGGAATGGACTGTGATTTGCCTGAACATATAATGGGGCTGTCGTTGGTGCAAATAATAAGTATACAATATACTACAATAGATACACAGATATATACATGTCCTAAATACTACACCACAAGACACACACCACTTTATAATTATATAAGGTAATATTTTGCCGCCCGGCTGTGCAGATTAATGCGGCACCTGAACAGTGAACAAGTGTATAGCGATTATTTTTGCAATTCCATACGAAATCCTGATCCCTATGTGATCGTAAAATCGTAACTGAAACCCGCCTAACATAACTGAAAGCCCATGAAATCGCTGTGAATGTGTGTGTGTCGTTTCAGCCAATGGTGACACGGCCCGGGTCGTGACCCCGCGTCATTGGTGGGGTCACGCCTCGCGTAATTACTTACTGAAGCCGCGACTATGTCTCGAATATGGAATTAGTATGTACTATATTTTAGTACAAACCTCAAGTTTGTTATACTAAAGTAGAGGATGTAGGTAGATAGTAACTTGAAGTGATTTATTTACCATTTTCTTCGCTATAAGCTACTGCTTACTGTCACTTGGTGCACCAAATTGAAATTTGGTCGCAGTAGAAAGTAAAAACTAAAATAATTCATAAAACTGTAAAAATATTAAGCATTTATACAGCTATAGAACATTATTAGCGTAACTGGTATGTACGAGCATCGACAAAAAAAGTTTTTTTTTTTTAATGTGAAAACATCTTTAGGCGCGTTGGGCATTTTTGAGATGAGAAAAAACAATTAAACTCGCGACACCGTTACCGACACCTTATTTTTGTAAACGTGATTGTGTTCTGTAATATTATGCTACGGATCAATGTTCTATGCAAGTACGGCTCAATGATTTACTTTAAAGGTTTTGGTTTTTTTTTTGTAATGGCGATTTTGCTCTTTATTTAGATAAGGTTACGGACCAATGTTCTATACGAGTATTTTTCTTCCACCAAGGCGATCTTGTTCAAGTTTTCACTTCTGTTGGCACTCCCGGAGTGCCACTGGTTTTTCTTCTTTTTTCTCTTTTTTGTAGATGAAAAATTCGTCGTTTCACAAAAATAATTAATTTTCCGTACTTTCTTCTATACATAGGTAAACATAAGACTGATTGCACATATATGTAAGTATGTGTCTACTTACTTAAATATGTAGGTATGTTAATGCTACGCACCCGGAAAATGCACAATCGTATGGAAATGAGCAGTGTCAATGCAATTAACTTAACTCTACCTTATTCCATTGCAATAAGGGCTGTTTTAGAATGGCTACTTAACACGGCTTCGTTCGGTCTTTGACCTGCTACGCACATAATGAGTAGTAAAAAAGAAATACCGACTAGGTTTAATGTATGTATTTTTATTCATGTGCGTATTGTATAATTATCACTTGCTTCAAAAACGGTGAAGGAAAACGTCGTGAGGAAACCGGCATACCTGAAAGATATTTCTCGACGGCATGTGAAGCCATGTCAGAGGCCCATACTATTAAACGAGCAATATTTGTATATACTTACATATACAGTGTGATTCTTCATAATGTGCACATATCGAAATGAGGGAATCTATGCTTAATTTTAACGACAGAAAAAATATTTAAAAAAATCTAAATATTTTTTTATACTTATTATGGAATTTAAAAAAAAAATTAACAAAACTGTGTAACTTTTAAACTGAATCAGCTATCGCGATAAAACAACAAACTCCATAATGATTGGAAGTAAATAGGCGTCCACATAAAATTAAAATTGAGAAAAAAATCTACCCTCAATTGAAAATAAACATGTTTTTTTAGCAAAAATCTGTATTTTTTTCATCAATTTTTACAATAATTGTAAAATTTATAAATAAGATGCCCAAGAGAACAAAAAAAAAATTTTTTTTCATACAAAAAAAAAAAAAAAAAAACAAAGTTACCATTTTTTCCGTCGATAAAATTAAGCATAGATTCCCTCATTTCGATATATGCACATTATGAAGACTCACACTGTATTTGTTTTATATGTATTTGTACTCACGTTCTCGAAATCGGCTCTAACGATTTCGATGAAAGTTGCAATATAGAGGTTTACGGGGGCGTAAAATCGATCTAGCTAGGTCTCGTATCAGGGAAAATTGGTTTTCTCCGTATTCTCACCTGAGCAGAGCTCGGTCGCCCAAAGTTTAGAACAAGATGGCTACCTTAGAATGACATAGCAGCATGGAATTAGTATGTACAATACATGGATTAGTATGAACTTTTTTACATATTTTTTGATTTGGGTATTTATTAATTTTATGCATACAGTCTTGATACAGGTTCATGTTTGTGTACCTTTAAACACAAATGATCAAGGTAAAGCCGTGGTCGCATGCCTGTACACCTACAAAATTATAATGGCATGCGACCACGGCTTTACCTTGACCATTTTTGTACCTATGTCTTGATTTCTGTCTGAAATATTTTCTTGTTTCATACTTTCTTGAGCGTAATTTTTCAGTAGTCGGGTTTTAGTTTTTGAACTTACTTTTTATTATTTATCATCATCTGCTTAGCCTTTTACCAACTATGTTGGGGTCGGCTTCCAGTCTAACCGGGTGCAGCTGAATACCAGTATTTTACATGGAGCGACTGCCTATCTGACCTCTACAACGTAGTTACTAGGTAACACGATACCCCTTAGTAAGACTGGTTATCAGACTTTTGGGCTTCTAACTACCCGTAACGACTGTCAAAGATCTACAAATGACAGCCGGGACCAACGGCTTAACGTGCTTTCCGAGGCACGTAGGGGTCTTGGTATGTAAAGATGGTCACCCATCCACAGACCAACCGCGGCAAGCGTAGTTTAACCTGATCGATCGACCCATGCAGCTGTTGTTACTTAGCCACAAGCCCCTTATATTATTAGCCCTTAGCCCTTTTTATTATTTAGGTATATAGATTATTATAATATTGGTTCTAAAATACCTAACTATATTGAAAAACCGTCCATTTAGCTTATAACCCGACCTGCAATGTCAAGGTAGTGGCGCTGACCGCGTGTGGCGCGGGGCGGGGTCACCACCCTCGCTCTATTGATTTTCAGCAAGACGCCGCTTTCTTGCTACTTGTCCGCTGAAAACCGCTGAAAATTCGCCACCGTATAGTGTGGGAGGTTTTCTAAGATTTGTGATCCTTAGCGAAGGCATTTGAAAGGTTTCAGAGGTAAGAGAATACATGAGGTTTTGCTTAGCTACTAGTATCTTATGTTACCTATTTATATACATTTTATAGTTAATAATTGTATTTGATAATATTAAAAGATTATTTTATTTGTTTAAAATGCTAAAATGGCGCCACTGGATAGTATAATGACAATTAACTATTTGAGTCTGACAAGGAGGGGGTTTTTAAAGTTACCTGGTAGCGCCATTTTAGCAAAGCAGTTGTTGTTGAACTGTGAAAGTGTAAGGAGCTCTATAATACCCATGTAAGTACTGAGAATTGTAACAACATAATTACGTATATAAATGTAGGTATTGCCATAGTTATATTTGTGTTTATATTTATGGTTTGAACCTAATAAATAAATCATGCTTATTTGTTTAAATGAACGTTTTTTATTATTTCCCTTTTGCTCTGTCTAGTCCAACACTTATTAGGTATTTATTTATTTTCTGAATGTTTTTGCTCACTATTTGGATAACTAGGCATCAACTTTACTATAATTCGATTCTGAAACAGAAGTTTGTTCACTTTTCTTAGCATAATCAGCCTATAATGTTCCCACTGCTGGGACACAGGCCTTCTCTCTGTGAGAGGGAGTGGGCCGTAATTCACCACGCGGGCCCAGTGCAGATTGGTAGATGTCACATGTCTTCGAATTTTCGGTTCTAGGACATGCTGGTTTCCTCACGATGTTTTCCTTTACCGTTTTAAGAGCAGTGGTGATGAAATAATTTACACAAAGTAAAGCGCCTGTCTGGGTTCGAACCTATGACCTACAACTCGTAAGTCGCGGCCGTTACCACTAGGCTACCACTGCTCTTAAATTTCGGTAAAATTGACCATTGAAAAATAAAATTGACGATTATTTTTTTGAAAATTACTGCATAAATAGACTCTCAGTACCTACCACACAAATTCGAATACCACTATCTGCTATGTAATTATCAGCGACAGGAACTTATATCATCCACATAATAAGTGGGAAAAAAATACGTATTATTAAAGCTAACTCAAAAATTTATATGGGGCCACCTCTGAAGCATGACCTACCAAAAAAAAAGAATCATCAAAATCAATTCATAATTGGGGGAGTAATCGCGCAACAAACATATAAGTAAAAAAAAAACATACAGTTGAATTTTTGAACCTCCTCCTTTTGGAAATCGGTTAAAAATATTAAATGACAGACCAAACAGTTTTTAAATTACTCCATTATTGTCAAGCTCATACGTAGACATTCAAATTCTCACAACAAAGACGATTGTTTATAAAAAGTCAACTAAGTTCCCCTTTTACAAAAAACATTGCTCCAGACTCACAAAGTAAATACAACAGCACATAGGCTTTATCCACACACATCGTGTAAACGCTGTACATAGGTGTATAGTGTGCCTACATTCAGCAGGTCGAGATCAAAGGGAAGGTCTAATGAGGGTGGTGCTCTGTGCTGTGTTTGATGTCAGTTGAGTCTCATTTGTGAATGAGCTGTTATTATTTGAGCGTTTTCGCGTTTTGTAAACGCTGGTTTTAATGTGTTTGCCTTTCAATAATAACAGCCGTTTTTAAGCTATTGCATAGCTTTTATCGCGGGCTTTGAGCGCGGCGACCGAATCAAGAAATTCCGTAACGAAAATAAAACCATCACGAAAATAAAACCTAACACCCCTCACTCCGCCTACCATGTAATGACGGTTCCCATGACAACGTGATGTTGTCATGGGAACGTAATTTTTGTTTTATGTCATCACGTCATCATCCCAAGTGTAGCGTTGACAAATAGGAAGTATGGAGTAACCTCCATACTTCCTATTTGTCAACGCTACACTACACAAATGCTATGCAATAGCTTTACCGCGGCAGTCCCCGAGTGCCACATGTTTTTTTTTATTACTTTTAGGTTATGTTATTGCACCTACGATGATCGGACAGGGTTTTTTTTAATTTATTGTACAGAAAAAATACCTTCAAAACAAATTGCGGCAATCAGGCGAAAAGTTGAGAAAGAAAAAACTGTAAGAAACTGAAATTCACCTGAAAATTGACTGAGTGAATTGACTGACAAACCTATTAAGTACATAATAAAAACCCCAAACCTCAATAATTAAATCTAGTCACTTTATTACTTTCCACAAAAGATAAACGCCTATATTTTAATCATCTCAATCAGCTCCAGTAACAGGCAAGCTAAGGTTGTAAGGGGATGATCCGCTTTCATCCGTTCGGCCCCCATTCATCCCCCATTGATGCCGTTCATCCGGCCCGTCCTTTGATCCGACACTGCTGTACGGTTGACGCAAATTGTAAGCTAGTGGGCTTATTGGAAAACATTGGAGGATAGGAGGATTAACTACGGTTTTTTATATAGTTGTTAGTGTTGGTTCATGTAACTTTTTTTGCAGAAGGAAAAAAGTTTCAAATCGAGACTTTACTGTTGGTTGACAGAAATATATAGAACTTGATATTTTCCTCAAATACTGATGAATATGGTAGTTGCCTAAGTAAAAAAATTCTATTTAGTCCGTCTTTCAGATAATAAAAAAATATTAGACACGTATTTTTTGTTTTATCATATTAATCAAAAATAACTTAGAAAACACGCATTAAAGTTGGGGAATGGGGGCTCGCTACGTCACAACTCAGTATTAAATCTAGCAAGGCGTGACGTCATGCCACATTTTAACTCAATGTATCGCCGTAATCTTTTGATTACGTTAAAAAAGAAAAAAATACGTGTTCAATATTTTTTAATAATCTACAAGAGGGACAAAAAAAAATTTTGAATACAGGCCTATTATGCACCATAAATGAAATAATACTTAACTCAAAATATAAGACATTATTTACTTTTACTTTATATTTAAATAAATATTTATTCCTCAATTCTCGCTATTGCACCTACCACTGTTTGTCTCTGCCTCACCCAAAGGTATAAAATGCCTATGGCATTAAGTCCGCCTCAGTATATTAAATAAAATAAATTAAACTAAAAATAAAAGTGGCCATCATAAAACAATGTTAGACTACGAGACTGTACTACAGCGTGCTACGCCGTAGCTCGCGCGCTACGCGAGTCAAAGTAGGATTATTTGTTTTTTAGTTTTTGATTGACCTTCTTGTTGCTACAGTTACATAGTACATGCTACATCACTACAGTTCGGCCGTGGAGAGAATGCGTTCCTGACACCTGTCAGTTGGACAATTTCTAGTAGTAATAAGGATCAAATTCGCAAAACACATATTCATTAGTATGAAACTGACAGGTGGCAAGAATGCGTTCTCTCGACGTGACGTCACCGGACTGTACGTCATAGCGTAGTGGGTATGTTTCGTGATTTATTTTCAACTCTATATTAGTGACTTCTGTGGACATGATAAGTATTCAGATTTATTACAGTTGTAATAGCAATCATGTAATTGCGTTTTAAAAATAGGTTTTTTTTTTTTTTGGTTTTTTTTTTTTGTTTCTATTTTGTAAATGTGAGAACGCTGTAGGCTTAGTGGATTGTAGATCTGTTGAACATTTTCTATTTAGTTAAGTACGTGGTACTTATTGAAAGACCTACACTGTCCTCCCATACCTAGTAACACTATTATCTGAAAGTATTGTAAAAGCCAATTATTTTTTAAAGAGTACCCGTGGAGTTTCTTGACGACTCTTCTCCATAGGAAGCGACCAATTGGAACCGTGCACCTAGCTTCTGACGTTTCATAAGTGCCCATGTAGGTTGATGTGACATAAAATATTTTGAATTTGAATTATTCAATTTCCTACAAAAGGACAGGTTCATCATTATTATTACAGCTGAAAGACGACGTCATGGACAAGTTCAAATAGGTATACACATAACATCACGTCTTGTTTAAATAGGTATAATACCAAATATATCTCTTTCTATTTCGCTTATTGTCAGTGAATAGGGATGATGCAGGCATTAAGCCTATAAAAAAAAGATAAAAACATTTAGTCCGTCAGTAGATAGTAAAAAATATTAGTCTAGTATTTTTTGCTTTATAGTAAAAAATAACTTAGGCCCCTCGCCCACGGCGACTTTTTGCAGCGATGCTGTCGCGCGTTTCGTAAGCGCGCAACAGCATCACTACTAACGCATGTTAGTCGCATTTGCAACGCGCTACAGAAGCAATGCCAACGCGCTACTAATGCGCTACAGCATCGCGACTGTATCGATGCAAACGCGCGATCGTGGAGAACGGAGGGAGGGTGGCTAATGTTGCCTCAACGGAGTCCATCTTGCAACTGTAGCGATCGCAGGTATTTTTGTGCCGTTACTGAATCGCGTTTGCATCGCGACAGAAGCACGACAGTATCGCGTTTGCATCGCGACTGAATCTGGGCCCTTGGGCGAAGGCACACAGCTAGCGACCGCTTCGCGACTGTATCGATGCGGACGCGCGAAAGCATCGCTACTGCATTGCTACAAAAAGTCGCCGTGGGCGAGGGGCCTTAGATAAAACGCATTAAAGTTGGGGAGTGGGGGTTGCTACATCACAAGTATAAAATCTACATACTCGTGACGTCATGGCACTCTTTCCGACCCAGATGACCCCATTACACTCCTCCAGGAGCAGAATAGGGCCACCAGTACAGTGCACAAGAAACAGACGCCTCCCGTCATTCCGACCTCGCCGAAGTCCTTTGCGATTGCGACCGCGTCCCCGAGTAAATGAAACTCCCCCCGACCCTTACTCGAAAACGAGGTGTCAGCAGCTGTTGCAGCTGAGCACGTAGCTTTAATTACCCCGCATAATAATCATGATGAAAATCTAAGTTTGATCCAGCCTGTCCCTCCTTGCTGTCCTCCCCCAGCGATGCCCTAGCCGAGGTTTGTACCCCTTAGCGAGCACTCGCTTAATTTTAATTTAGAATAGTTTGAAAAAGCTCCTGGCTGGAGGCTCTAAGTGTAGAAGCTTATGGCACCCACAGGAAAGTCCGGTTAAGCAGCCAGGACCTTAGTGGTCAAAACTGCGAGAAGCCATAAAAAAAAAACGTCATGGCACATTTCAACTCAATGTATCGCCGAAATCTGTTGATAACGTAAATAATCTATCTGACGGACAAAAATAAAATTTTTAGTCATCATCCCTGTTATTTTAACTTGACAACAGCAATACTTTGGTACTAACCCAGGTATGTACTATCGAAAAATGCATATCTGTACACTGTAAGGACTATTGTTGCTTGTAGCGCTCGGCCGCTGTAGTATCGCTTACCTACGAAAAAAAAAGGGTCGTGTGCACGGGATTATGTTTTCAAATTGGTTAGATATGCGTTACCCCGATGGTACCCACTACAAATTTATTAGCACACGCAGCCATTGTACAAAACAATATGGAATCAGTATTCGTAGTTAATTACGGGAAGTGAACCACGGTCGTGGTAATTAGTGAGACAGGTTGACGCGCTACAAACACTGCTGTGCTGCCAGTCTAAATATTGTTGCAGTAGAATTATACATGCTTACCGAATAGTGTTTATTCAAAGCATTTATAAACCCTCGTGTAGTAATAATATGTTATAGTTAGGTATATACATTATTTATGCACGTATGGTGATGGCTGCGGATTATTTTTTATGTTATTAAGCTATTGCATAGCTTTTATCGCGGGCTTTGAGCGCGGCGACCTAATCAAGAAATTCCGTAACGAAAATAAAACCTAACACCCCCCATTCCGCCTACCATATAATGACGGTTCCCATGACAATGTGATGTTGTCATGGGAACTTAATTTTTGTTTTATGTCATCACGTCATCATCCCAAGTGTAGCGTTGACAAATAGGAAGTATGGAGGTTACAAATGCTATGCAATAGCTTTACCGCGGCAGTCCCCGAGTGCCACACGTTTTTTAATAATATTTATTCTTATAATTCGTTGTGTAGTTGTCTTTTATTCTAAACACTGTTTATTTTATTTTATAAAATAATTTGTTACCTACCTATTTAATAGACAAATCACTGAACCTGACTTGATTTCCGTACATTTTTTTTTCGGGTGACCACAGAAAATCAGCGCTGTGCTGTGGGTCCCCCATAGCACTGCATCATGCTGAGTGGAAACCTTCTTGTCACAGTCATGTCGTGCAGCTGCCGACTAATTTCTGTTTCATGCTCGTGATTTGTTATGTACCTACTTTGTGTTATTCTCTGATTACTCTTGTCTTTTATGTATGCACGTGTTTCTGTGACAAATAAACCTATTTTTATTTCTTTCTTTTTCTTCTTTCTTTTTAACAATATTGGTACTTGTGTCACAGTGGGCCAGCCTGGTGATCAATGACCTTTCCTTCGCTGAAATGAAATGAAAAGAAATTGTTTATTCTGTACATAGGATATCGGTACCCTAATTGCGTAATACAACACAATCACAATCTGTTTCGATTTGAAACAGATTGCTAATCCATTGCTTCAAAAGTTGGAAAAAAAATCTGCTCAGCAACGTAAATAACGCAATGAATGTTGTTGAACTGTCAAAATGAAACAAATTGGGTAAAATTGTTTACAAAAATAAGTTACGCAATTAGGGTACCGAATTACTTTTACACGTCATGTAAAAAAAAAAAAAAGTAAGCTAGATGAGTTCGGCGTTTCTTATCTGACTATTCTGAGAAAAAAAACCGAAACAAACTCAGAGGTCGCAGTCTCTTTTAAAGTCCAGACATAATTTTGGTCAGGCCATA
The DNA here is from genome assembly GCA_963680765.1 of Agrochola lychnidis. Taxonomy (NCBI): domain Eukaryota; kingdom Metazoa; phylum Arthropoda; class Insecta; order Lepidoptera; family Noctuidae; genus Agrochola; species Agrochola lychnidis. Next base: position 6,838,233 of record OY796864.1, read on the forward strand.
TGACGACCATGTAGATTAGTGTCTGAAATGGTCTTTTGAGGAAAGAACCACACAGATTTGAGTGGACCTGTCCAGTCAGTGCAAAATTTTGTCAGTAATCATGGAGCTCAACTCAGAACTTAGAAGCTCAACTCGACGAACAATACCAAAAAAAGGACATTTGGGTATGACAAGAGGCGTCTGCCCTGCAGTTGTAGAACTATAGAATGATTATATCTCGTTTACTACTTGGAACCTTGGGATTATCTGAATTAAATGACCCCAGTGTCAAAAGTAGTGTCTGTTTATACAGGGTGAAATTGAATTCATGGGCATCCTCTTAAGCGGTCATTGTACACACGGCTAAACATCAAGCAATAAATTTCCAGTATAAGCTGACCTCGCATTGTACGGAAATCGTTTACAGTGCGAGATCATCTTAAACTGGAAATGTATAGCTTGATGTGTAGCCGTGTGTACTCATCATTATGAACAACTTTCACTTTAGGACCAACACTGTAATCGCGAAAAAAAATCAGCTGTTCCCTACATTTATGTTCGCATAGCTCGTCAAAAGGAATAAAGGGAGACCTTTAACACGCTGGGAAGACGAAATTAAAAAACAGCCGGCCAACTTTGGAGACAATTAGCACAGGACAGAGATAAATGGAGATCTTTGGAGGAGGCCTTCACCCATCTCGGGGGTCTTGTAGATTAAGCAAAATTATAGTAATTAATATTTAACAATTACTAACAAAAACTACTATTCTAATACTTAAATATATGAAATGTAAAACTAACAAAACTAAATTAAGAATAGGTACTAATATTAGAAATAAGAAACTGTTTTACATAAAAAGTTACTTAAAATAGATAGGTAAGATATTGCTACTATTATATAGGTATAATAGATAAGCAATAATAGAGATTTGTATTTAGTAGAACTGTATAATCCGCAAGAAATAAAAGGCTTTTTTTTTATTTATCTCGTCAAAATATAGGAAACAGCTGATTCTTTTCAGTAGTTTTGTTTATGACTTCACGTAAGTATTTTCAAGACCAACGACTTTTCGTTAAGTGATTTAGTTTTCAATTCGAATCCCAGTATTACTAAAATATCCAATTCTAAGGGAGGTCATAATATCGTCGCTCGGCATCCAATACCGCGAATGTGACATTTTTGACGAAAATCAGATTTTTGTTTTATTTCATTCTACACGTTCAAATACGTGATTCTGCATTATAAAATTGGCCGAAAGTTATCCAGTCATATTGTTTTAATTTAGTATAAAATATATAAATTTTTTAATTCTATTTTAATTTGGAACTTTTATAATCGCAATGCGTATGACAGTCCCATCATACCCTAAACAAATAATAACAAATCACACTGCTATGGATTACATTTGGGCCATAAATCTGAACAGACTCTTCGCATCATCACCATTTGGTTGAGATAGAATTTTATGAAATGTACCTAAATCAAGTCGGTTCAACCTCAAGGCATCAAACACATCATTTCTATCAGACTCATATCGAACACAGTCCATCAATAAGTGATGTACTCGTAAGTCTTCCACAACTCCACACAATTAGGCGAATTCATTTTTTTCATCATGAATGCAAACTTATAACGTAGAATGTGTCCAGATCTATGAGCAAAAATATATCTTCTTATATATAAAATTCTCGTGTCACAATGTTAGTTATCTCCTCCGAAACGGCTTTACTGATTTCACCAAATTTTATATGCATATTCAGTAGGTCTGAGAATCGGCTACTATCTATTTTTCATACCCCTAAGTGATAAGGGTTGTCCACCCCAAACAAATAATTGGCAAAACAACGTTTGCCGGGGTCAGCTAGTTATTTTATAACAATACTATGTATGTAGCACATTTTGTAAAGTTTTTTTTTTGTGTAGGAGATTAAAAAAAACTTAAATTCGCGGTATTGGATGCCGAGCGACGATATGTAATTATTCTATTATAACTTTGCACTCGGAACCAGACTCATTACGCAGTTATGACCTAGGAAGGCTTTATAGTATCTGTGTACAAAAAATATTGTCCTCCACCATTCGTACCGAAGTCTGTGTCCCACTCAATTATTACCAAATCCGCCTAAATAGGCGCGCAGTTAATTAGCGGGATTGAACCGCGATACCCGCGCTAATTTACTAACACAACCGGTCGACAGACAGCAAATACACTGGTAGAACTACTGCAACTGGGGACTTTGTCGAGTCACGATAAAATAACGTCATGGAGAATTAACCCTTTCGACTCCATCCACTTTTCGTAAAGCTCATACGCCATGCCCCATACATATTGCAAGTTGACTCCAAGAGGTCACCAGCATTACGTTTACGCTATAGTTAACCCTCGAGGAGCGTCATCAGCATTAGGTTTGAAACCTTGTTAAAATATAACAACAACTAATTTTATTTTCACAGTTTCTATTGCCGAATTCGCTAAGAAAAACCTACATTTAAAATGAACTTAGGTGAAGTGAACACTCAGGTGAAGTGAGCGGTCAAAAGTGTCAATACTTAGTATCAAGTGGAATGACAGCTCACTTCACCTAAGTTTCCACAAAATGGATTGGCTGATCACCTAGAGACATTTTTTTTTAACCGACTTCCAAAAAGGAGGAGGTTATATGTTCGTCGCGTATGTTTGTTTTTTTTTTTTTTTTTAATGTATGTCCACCGATTTCTCCGTCAATTGTGGACCGATTTTGAAAATTCTTTTTTTGTTTGAAAGGGTGTGCTCTCGAATTGGTCCCATATAAATTTTATTAACTTTGCTTGGATAGTTTTTGAGTTAGCTACAAAATACGTATTTTTTTCCCACTTAGTATGTAGATGATCTGATAAGTTTCTGTCACTGGTAGCAGGTAGTGGTATTCGAATGTGTGCGGGGGAGGTACCACAACTAAAAAGTGAAAAATAAAAACTTTTTACAAAAAAAAAAACAACCGACCTCCAAAAAAAAAACATTAAAAAGTGAAAAATAACTTTAATTTCGGAAGTCGTTGGCAAAAAAACGAAAATACAAAACCCAAGACACCGACTTCCGAAATTAAAGTTATTTTTCACTTTTTAATGTTTTTTTTTTTGGAGGTCGGTTGTTTTTTTTTGTAAAAAGTTTTTTTAACTATGGCTTTTCGCAGCTGTGACCACTAAGGTCTTGGCTGCTTAACCGGATTTTTCCTGTGGTGGCCTTAAGCTTCTACACTTAGAGCCTCCAGTCAGGAGCATACATACTATTCTAAATTAAAATTAAGCGATCGCTTGCTAAGGACATCCCTTGTGGGGTACGAACCTCGGCTTAGGGCATTGCTGGGGGGCCCGAACAGCAATAAGGGACAGGCTGGATCAAACTTAGATTTTCATCATGATTATTATGCGTATTTAAAGCTACGTGCTCAGCTGCAACAACTGCTGGCACTTCGTTTTCGAGCAAGGGTCGGGGACCTAGAGACACGTAAACTATTTTGTTATATAGCTTGTCCACTCTCACACGGCGTATTACCACAGCGTTTAACACGTTAATACGCCGTGCGCGTAAAATGCGGTAGTGGGGCGCCTCATTTCAGAGTGCATTCTAAAAATGTTCCAAAGTTTTCCCAGTCATCGTTCAATAGGTAAACATTGCTACTAACTGTACGAAATGTATTAGCTCTTTATTGTGATGTTAATTTGTGACTGATTGAGCCCATATCCCTTAACAAACCATATATATAAACTTTAAATTATAACGATTGTAACTTTCCCATAATTACTCCATTATAGTGTTACCATCGAAAAAACTGTATGGAGAATCGTTTCGCAGATTCGTACTAGAGTGAAGATACGGTTTGCTAGAAAGCAGCTCACGTAGCATCCGTAAACCGGCGAATGACGTCACTGAAACCGTTATCGTCGAGAGAATGCGTTCTTGACGCCTGTCCTTACAAATATGTGTTTTGCAAATTTAATCCTTATTATAACTAGAAATTGCCCAACTAACAGGTGTCAGGAACACATTCTGTCAACGGCCGGACTGTAGAGGGCGTTTTTTGACACAATAAAACAAATAAATAAAAAATAGCCTTTATTTCCTCTGACCTTAATATATAACAAGTAATAATAACATTTTGTCTTATGGTTGTTAGCCTTTTATTATCTACTAGCTGCGCCCCGCGGTTTCACCCGCTTAAGTCTCGATCCCGTGGGAAAAAAAAAAGTATCCTATGTTCTTTTCCAGGGCATCATCTATATATGTGCCAAATTCATCCAAATCCGTTCAGCCGTTTTAGCGTGAAGGCGTAACAAACAAACTTACTTTCGCATTTATAATATAAAGGATTATCAGTTACCAAGTCAGGCTGTCTTGCGACATAAGCCTCCTCTATTTCCCTCTACTTATTCCTGTCCCAAGCTGTTCTTCGCCAACCTTTTGCCAAATCATCCTCCAAGGTGTCTTCCTCTACGTCTTTTTCCGTTCATGGGTACCATTCTGTGACTTTTTTTGGTCCATTTGACACAGTACCTTAAAGTAAAGTAAAACCCCGCAGCAGCACCGCTCTTTTAGAAAATCGTAGGTTTACCTAATGCGTTCACGTTAACAGCAGCTCAATTTAAAACCCCAAAAAGTAATCACACATAACACGAATGAAATCCAAACATTTTAAGCACAAATAAAGATCGGATAACAAATCCGAACGGGGTGTCGATAAGTGGTGTAAAACCCGTATTGGTGCAAAACCATTTTAGTATGACCTGCGATAACCCACCGAATTACCTCTTCAGTTCCTTAAAATTGCATAGTAGAGGGGAACAGGGGAGGTCATTGTAAAATGGTTGTCGATTACGACTCGGATTGTCAAGTCTTCGAGTGGCAGAAAATCGCGTCAGTGATCGAATAGGGATGGGAATCAAATAGGGATGGAACTCGCGATTTTTTCGGATCTCGTTTGCATTTCGATAGTGAGAGGATTATTCGTAATGCGATTAGATTGCCTGTGTTGTGTTTGTGTATTTATGTTTGTGTGTGTGTGTGTTAATGCGTGATGATGTGATTATGTTTGTTAGGTGTTGTTCGGGAAGATTTGGGTGAGGAGTACACATTTTGACTTGTGTGGTTGCATTTAATTCTTATCAGAATTGCGTAAATGGAATGATTCGCTGGATTTTAAATAAGCAAGGCTAATTGTTACTTATGCTTATGATATTTTTATACCAGTATGGAGCAACTGCCTATTAGATTTTTTTTTTTCACATATACTTACATGGGCATTTATGAATCGTCAGAAGCTAGGTGCACGGTTCCAAATGGTCGTTTCCTATTGAGAAGAGCCGGTAAGAAACTCCACGGTTACTCTTTTAAAAATAATTGATTTTTACAATATTTTCAAATAACAGTGTTAATAGGTATAGGAGGACAGTGTAGGCCTTTCAACAAATACCAACATAATACCCCTTGGTAAGATTTGTTTTCAGTTTTGGGACGTTATTCAGCTGCACCCGGTTAGACTGGAATCTGACCCCAACATTCTTGGGAAAGGGCTAGACAGATTTGATGTTGATTTATGAATTTATATTTTTTTTTTATAAAGAAGCTGTTGGTAAACCTTTATAAATTTACTAGTTGTTGCCTGCTGCTTCGCGCGGTTGGACCCTAATTATTTTTCTAAAATAAATATAGCCCAAGTTTTTCCTTATAACATCAGCTATCTGCCAGTGAAAGTCCCGTCAAAATCGGTATAGCCGTTACGGAGATTAGCGAAACAAACAGAAAGACAGACCAATTTTTTTTTTTATAAAAGTATCTATACTCCATTTGAAATAAGATTAGACATTAAACTAAACCTTTTTTACAGTCCGTTCAACCGATTTTGACTTCTATTGCGTTGGTGGCATGACAAATGGCAGCTGCAGTAAACAGTTGGTTTGTAACCACTTTTTTTGCTTTTAATGCCATCCTTATGCCTACGCAATAGAAGTCAAAATCGGTTGAACGGACTGTAAAAAAGGTTTGTTTAAATGTCTAATCTTATTTCAAACGGAGTATAGGTACCGTTTAAAATTTCATATGCATTAGTAAAAAGCTGTTATTATGACATTATAAATAGACACTTCAATTTTATAGGTATATTTATTATATATAGGTAGATAAATAAACAAAATCTTTGATAAATAAAATCTAACCTTTTTAATTATTCCTATAATAATATGTATGTTGGCGTGGACTTCCAGTCTATTGAAGTATTATTTTTCAACTTTTTTATGTAAAATAGGTACAGATATACCGCCCTCTGTCTACCCCACAACGTTAACTGTCGTGATAGTGTAAGTCTTGTAATCTGCAGATTAGCGGCTGTTGAACAAACGTATCGGGGGAGCGGTTTAGCCCTTCTTATCATAACCCTTCGTGATGACAGCTTAGAACGAATGATATTTTTTTAAATAAAGAATCTTCGATTTTTTTAATTTGAGCTGCTGCTACACTGGCCTTCAAAACTTAGCCATAGAAAGGCGTAAAACATACTTATTATTTTTTTGAGTTTTATTCCAGTAAGTTAATTTTTTTTTGTTGTTTATCTTTTTTTAAGTTAAAAACGTTACTAATGTGTATGTGAAATTTGCTCTAAAACGTTTTTTTATTTCAATACTCTGACTGTGATAGTTTAAGAGAAATTGCAATTTTAAAATATGGTACTAAGTTTTGATGGCCAGTATATTTTAGAAGAAATCGTCTTCTCGAGTCGAGCGATCAAAACTGTGAAAAATAGAAAGAAATGCAAACCCTGTGTTTTCTGGAGTTAAGTTCTTTAGTTGTACAGACAATTGCACGGCCGTCGCGTCGATACTAAATGAAATGAATTGAAATTGTTTCTTCTGTAAATAGGATATCGGAATCACTTTCACACGTCATATAAAAAAAAATGAGCTAGATGAGTTCGGCGTTTCCTATCTGACTACTCTGAGAAGAAAGGCCGAAACAAACTCAGAGGTTGCAGTCTCTTTTTCAGACATAATCTTGGTCAGGCCATATGAGGACCATGCAGATTAGTGTCTGAAGTCGTCTTTTGAGAAAAGGACTACACAGATTTGAGTGGACCTGTCCAGTCAGTGCAAGCATTTGCATAGTAATCGTGGAACTCAACTCGACGAACAATACCAAAGAAAGGACATTTGGGTAGGCCGCATAAACTAATCAAACTGCCAGACCATCACTAAAACTAGCAGAGAATTATCGAATAAGCCTACTCTTATTACCTATAGTATAGAAATTATATCCTCATTACATTATGCATAGCGCTCAAACCAGAATGCACAACTTCTCACAAACTGCAATTAGCGACATTCGTTCTAGAGCCGAACGTCAAATTAAAGAAAGTTATTTTCAATTCGGAAATCCTTGCACAGAGTAAGCGGAATTCGTACAAAAAGTACGGAATTCCGAGGGGCGGAACCACCTGTGCATAATCCGCATACTTTCACGGCTCTATGATACAGGCCGGTTCAAAAGTTTGAATTTCGAATAATATTTCTTGTTGGAATTTCCTTGCAGTTCGAAATTGGAAAATAAAATATCAATTTAGTTATTCCTAGGTGCAAGACACACATAATTTTTCTAAATAGATAAATTATGTGAAATAGATAACGCGCGTTTTCTTGTTGTCCGAAACAAAAAAGCAAAAGCAGTTTCTTGAAATCTTATTAAAAAAACATATTCAAGCGTCGTTTACTTTTAACATTTATTTTTAATTATTATCGAAAATATTATAAGTAGGTAACACAACAATTATATCCTTGAGGTATTCATTATTCACCTTAGATAATTACATTAACTCCATTTGAAATAAGATTAGACATTTAAACAAACCTTTTTTACAGTCCGTTCAACAGATTTTTACTTCTATACCGTAGGCATAAGGATGGTATTAAAAACAAAAAGTGGTTACAATACCAACTGTTTACTGCAGCTGCCATTTAGAAAGAAAATACGTTTATTTGCGATAAACATGAAGCAAAGAAAGAACAAAAACAAAAAAGAAGAAGTTGGGGGAAAATATGCGTATTTGTAATGCTATCAGCGCAATAGAAGTCAAAATCGGTTGAACGGACTGTAAAAAAGAAAGAAAAGAAGAAAGAATGAAAGAAAATTCCAAATTGGGAGAAAATATGCGCCACATCCACTCAAAACGGGCATCGCTCAGCATAATGCTGCGACCCCATGCGAGACAGAGCCCCAGCGCTGGTTTTCAGCGACAGCCGGCACTGATCTGATGACGTCAACCGATGCAGCGTATTATAGCGAAATAACAAATCAAAAATAAAATAAATACAATACTTAGTCCTAAATGTTTATAGAAATTTAATATTTAAAATGGCAACATTTCGTACCGTCGGCGAATCACGCGTCGCAGACTTATTGCAATCTGTACGCGTAGCTGTCATAAAACTATTTGCAAAACGGTTTATTTCAATTTCAAATCTTATTTCAAATAGAGTATAGGTGCACTTCAAAATAGAAATAGCTTAGTAATCTACCCACATATTATTTTTGAATTCTCTCAACATCTCACACCCTGTAGCCCGCAACTCGATCCCGTGGGAACGGTAGACGCATCATTTCTACCAATATTACCTTAACCAGGAAATAACTGTTTTTGTTGGAGCATTGGGTAGAGAGAGTAAATCATACGAATCTTGTGAGTATCGATACTTGCGGTCGAGTATGGGAATTAGTACTGTAAACAAAATTAGTTCCTTCTCTTTAATTTTTGACTTATTATCTGCGATTCTCTCGGAACTGTTTCATGTATATAGGCACCTGGATATTAAGGTTAGGCTAGTCGGTCATTCTTCCATACAAACGTAGTATGATGATTAGTATGTTTGACGATGTACAGACGCCAGCACATCAAGCTACCCGAAACTGTCAAATTTTCCCAATCTACTTTAAACCTTATTCTTCAGCGATAAAGTTGAAAATCTATTAAATAAATTTGAAAGATTGTAGTAGCTGATGTGCTGGCGTCTGTACGTTCAACATAAAAATTATATCAATTTATCGTATCATTCTCTAGCCCTGTATGGAAGCAGAATTGGAAAAAAGAAACTTCGATATTTCAACACTAATTTTAACTCACCTTTGAGCGTAAATAAATAACGTATGTAGTATGAAAATGGCAAAATAGATTCCTTACAGGGATAGATAATAATTTATGTAAAAGTAAAAATTAAATTCTTCCATAGATAATATACGCCCAAAGGTCTGTTCATAAAATTTTACGCGCTTTTCGTTATAAATCATCGTCTAATTACACTAAATAAAATTATAAAATATATGAATAAAAACTAGATAAATAAAACTAAATTTTTATTTAAGTAGTTTTACTAAATAAATAAGTAACCAGCCACCAACAAGTTCGAGCCGTCGACTAGTGGAACCTTAAATAATCGTTAATATATCTTGCTCCGGCTATTAGAAGATAAAACTAAAGCTCTGATCTGTGCCTTTCTTTCATTTTATCAATGGACGTCACTATGACCAGTTCATTAAATAAAACTTTGATTAACGTACTTACTTGCTGTTATAACAAATGGAGCAATGGACATCAAAATAAGTTTATCATAGGAATCTAATTGACACTAATAAGAAAGATACATTACAAGTTATTTGAAACTCACCATTACTTAATTTACCATAACCAATAATTACTAGTCCCATAACAATCGCCACCCCACTTATTAGCCACTGCTTGTCTATGGGAATGTTGTCCAAACTTTTTTTCCATTCCTGATGCGTGATTTGTACGCTGTCAGCGAAAACATTTGGTTTTCGAACGTCACCTGTTCGCTGGTTCCCACGAAATGGGTCGCATGTGTTCCAATTACAAAATCTGCATAGAATTCGATTATTTGAATGTACTTCATTGTTTTTATGTTAGAATCGATTTGGACTTCGGATTTCGAATTTAGGTCAATGGTAATTTGGGGCGTAGATATTTTAGTCAGTTAAATAACTTATAATTGGATTCTTTTTGTAAAAGTTAGTTTGTTCTTAACAATGAACTATGTACTTTAAATCCTAAAATATTTACACTGTCTAATTACTTTTAAGAAATCCAATATTCTAATTCGCCATAACATAAAGGCTGCTTCGAAGCTCAAAATTCTCACCAAAAAGTTTTTGCCTATAAAAGTTTTAATAGCTCACAAAATGTATTTAAGTGTTTTTCCAATATTTCAATAAAATAAGTCATAAAACTTAAACAAGGTGGTTTGTTACTGATAAGGGGTGTTAAAACTAATTTATTGCGACATTTTCTAAGAAGACTTGATATCATAATTTTTTAGATGTTTAGAAGGCAGTTTGGCAAGCCACAAACTATTATTAATAAGTGTTTTAGGACCACGCTGGAACCAGAAGAGGGTTATGTATTTTTGTGAAAAGGTTCAGACAAAATGTCGAATGAAGAATTGAAAACCACATTACAATTAATTTTAAAAAAACATATTGGTAATCTAGAAATAATTTGGAAATAGCAACAAGCACCTTTAAATAAAGTTATGAAATAATAATATACAGGCTGGCAGGGAAAAATATATGATTTTTAAATAGCAATAACTTGTTTTTTCAATAATAGTTAGATTTTTTATTACTTTTAAGTAATGTTATTGCAGTACCTATGAGCCCCTTTCGAATCGGACTGTTTTTTTTTACATATTGTACAGGCAGTCGAGGCTGTGAACTCGTTGAAAAAAATAGTGTCCAACTGTTGGCCGCTAAATGCACGCACACTAGAAAAGCACAATGACAGCACAATGACGTGGCGCGAGTGTAAGACGTAGCTGTCACGCACAGCAGCATGACAAAGTTGGCTTGTTTGTTCTAGTCCTTTTATAACGCGACACTTTATCTAGATATATTAATAATTAATAAAGCCTTCCTTGTACAGACGCCAGCACATCAAGTTACTAAAATCTGTCAAATTTATTTAATAGATTTTCAACTTTATCTCTGAAACATAAGGTTCAAAGTTGATTGGGAAAATTTGACAGTTTCGGGTAGCTTGATGTGCTGGCGTCTGAACAAAAATAGTCTCTAATCTCTAAAGAAACTCAGGTGCGATACTGGCTCATTGAGGTGCAATAAATCATTGCCTGGCTGATGGCAATCGATCTCAGATTAATTTCACCGAAAGCTATCAACTTCGTCTTACAAATTTTTAGGATTACTACGGGTTGTCAAGTCGAAATTGGGGTGTTAAAACATGAAGTCGTTTTCAAGTTCTTTTTTAACTATTCTTTTAGAAGTTTAATTGTAGATACCCACTTAAGAGGGCCCTTCCTGGTCCGTCTATCGCCAATGCGAGCATGGTCGAAAAGCTTGTTGTTTCATCCAGCGCAAGTGAGAATTGCTAACAAGCAAGTGAGAACGCGATAACATTGTGCGAAAAATAACTTGTTTCAGGAAATACGTGTTTTTGAATACGCCTTACAAGTTTGTGAAATAAATGTTTGTCATTTAGAATCTCCATAACATGTGCAAGGTTTCTATGAAGATGTTTTCTTTAATTTTACAATTTATGAGTACATTATGAACGGTCAAAATTCAGGTAACATTTGTGCAAAAAAGCAGATATTTGAAGGCTTATATTGAATTTGTTTCGCCAAATTTTTATTTTTTGCTTTCATAGAAACCTAGATATAGTGCACAAGATACCCATTAAATTAAAAGAATTAAAGAAAGATGTGTTACAACGCCATAATCACGTACGAGCGTTTGTATGAAAAGTATGACGGGTTGGCCGCCCTTAACAAAAAAATGTTGTCGATAATAATTTTCTACACTCCAACTTAAAATTAGCTACAGTTAAATGACACTCCTCACTGACATTTAGTCAAAAAATGTTCTAGGTTATTGACGACGGTAAGAAGTGTCATATAAATTTACATTGTATTATTTATAGTATGTTTATATTGTATTTATTCATTTGTTGTTATTTATGTGTGATTTCGTATTTATTATTAAATAATTTAGATGTTTTCTAATATGGGTTATGTGGTGAGTACCTGAAATAAAAGTTTTTTTTACTTCAGCCGATTAAAAGTTCGATGATACAATACAACCGTTTATCTTCTTTCATGTTTTCATTCGTTTCCAAGTTTTAAAACTTTAAAAATTCAATGGGACATCTTACAAAAAAAATAATCTTATTAGCAAACCAAATATCCAATTAATTTGAAAGAAATATTAGATACTTACAAAACAGTTGTTAACACTTCATTCATTGTACAAGTTACATCCGTGCCAAGACATCAAAGTACCGGAACACAACCCACCCACATGTCCAGGTTTTCCACGACAATTGTACAGAAATATCCATAAAATTAATTGTTACTAATGTAACTACTTTCACACGAGACACCACCCGAAATTACCGTGACACTACCCGTAATGGCCAATGTCTCTTTTATCTCAAATTACCAACATACCTTTACAAACATAAACCAAAAGAACACTGAAAAATATACCCTGTGGTTTACACCTTAAGAGCCAATGCTAGAGAAGACTGGCCGCAAATAAAACGTTGTCCGAATTTTGACGTCTCAATACTCATTGACAGCTGCGGTCAGCCATTTTGTGGTTTTTGACAGATTTACGATGTCCACCCACATTTGGCATGCGACCAACTTTTTATGGGGATATTACATGGTCATTAATGTTTTCCTATTGTTGATTGTATTGAAATGTCATTATTATATTGTGGAGGAATATTGTGCGAAGCTTGATAGGCGTTTCATTTCGAATGACGGTTAACTGTGATGGGTTTTTGTCTATGATTTGCTCGTTTCCTAAAAATAACTTCTTATGGTTTCTTTATACAATGACTCACGTGCCGTCTATACGTAGGTAGGTACTCACTCATTTCGTCGTTCAGAATTCTTGTCTGTGATATTCGAGCAATTCATTGAAGTTAGGTTTGTTGTTTTGAATGTTGCGATTAGGGTTGCCAACCCTACTATATATTATAGTATCCTGCTATATTACAGGCCTAAATACACAAAATAAAAATAAAAACAAAAACTCACTATTTTACAAAAAAAAAAAATACCTATAGTAGGCGAAAATACTATATTTTTATTTTAATACAAAATGGCGCGATGATCGCAATAGAACCAGTATTAATCTCATAAAAGCTGAATTAACGGTATTTTGTAACCTTAATTTGGAGTGTAAAAATAATTTTACGAGAAATGAAAAAACCTGTTAATAAATTCATAGTAGCAAAAAATATGCATTTCGATGGTAAAAATGTTTTTGAAACATACCGTTGAAGGTACTATATTTTTTATTTTTTCGCCATCTAGTATGTTTTTACAGGCAACGGCTTCGAAAATAATATGTTTATAAAAAAAGTAGGCAATCCTACTTGCAATTCTACGCGCAATATTCTTTAAAAAAAAACAGTGGCACTCCGGGAGTGCCGACAGAAGTGAAAACTTGAACAAGATCGCCTTGGTGGAAGAAAAATACTTGTATAGAACATTGGTCCATAACCTAATCTAAATAAAGAGCACGATCGCGTTTACAAAAAAAAAACTTCCAAAACCTTTAAAGTAAAAATACTTGCATTGAACATTGATCCGTAATTTAATATTAATAAAGAGCACAATCGCGTTTACAAAAATGAGGTGTCGGTAACGATGTTCGCGAGTTCAATTGCTTTTTTCCAGCCCGTCCCATCCTTGATGTCCTCCCTCCGGTTGACGCCCTAAGCCGAGGTTCGTACCCCACAGGGGGTGCCCTTAGCGAGCGTTCACCCAGTTTTAATTAGCATAGTTGAATAACCCCTGACTGGAGGTTTTAAGTGTAGTAGCTTAAGGCACCCACAGGAAAGCCCGGTTAAGTAGTCATGATCTCAGAGGTCAACTACGAGATGCCATACCAAAAAAAATTTTTTTTTTCCCATCTCAAAAATGCCCAACGCGCCTAAAGAAGTTTTCACTTCAAAAATCACTATTGAAGAGCAAGACGCGGTACAAGAATCATCATCATCATTGTGTCTTGTGTCTTTATCCCAATTTATTTGTGGTCGACGCAACATATCTTTGTCTTCCATACTTCTCTATCAGTCATCATCACGGGCGTCCCCTCTTTCTATCCATATCATCTTCCACACAGTCCATCCATCGTTTCTTTAGTCTTCCCCTACTCTCAATTTCCTCACTACATTTTCCAAAGACGCGGTACGAGAATGCAAAATAATAGAAGTATCTAAAGGTACCATTCCGTACCCAACCGCAGGAGGCAACTACAGGTGACGTGTCGTGGCGTCATGTCGCGGCAACACGTCGCGGCGTCGTGTCACTGCAGTCATGATTTCGAACCCGACCGCAGACGGCAACTGCCCGTATTCCAGTCGGTAGATAGAAGATAGAAAAAAACCAGCCAAGTGCGTGTCGGACCACGCACAATGAAGGGTTCCGTAGTTGGGATGAATTTATCCCAAAAACAAACTTAACTTTGTAGTTGAAAAATATGTTCTCCCATACGGAATGTATGGGAAAATATGTTTTTTCAACTGCAAAGTTAAGTTGGTCGATTATTACTCGTTAACTTGTAAAGCCTACTTAACTGTGATAGTTTTTCTTTTAATTTCGTTATATAAACTACTGTTGTGATTTTTTTCACCCACCCAAAACCAACCATTTAGCCGGCAGGGGGGGGGACACTTGACTCTAACAAAAATTAGCACTTTAAAGCTTAATATTTCGCAAACGGATCCCTAGATCCAAAAATGGTTTTAACAAACTCACAATATTTTTGAAGGACCTTTCCAATGATACCCCTCACCATGGGGTAAAAAATAAACATCACCACTTTACGTGTATGAGAGATATCCTAAAAAAAATGTTTTTCATATTTTTGTTTTACCACTTTGTTGACGTCATTAATATGTATACCTATACCAAATTACAGCTTTCTAGTACTAAGGGTCTCGGAGCTAGACCGTGGACAGACAGACAGACAGACAGACAGACGGACATGACGAAACTATAAGGGTTCCTTGTTTACTACGGAACCCTAAAAACGTGACTATCGCTCGATCGTTGGTGGCACTACTGGTCTGCGGTCGGGCTGCACGTGTCGCCCGTCACTCGCCCGTAGCTACCAACGACGTGTCGCTAGCTACGAAAAGTATTTTTCATAGAAACCAGTCGTAACGCGGCGACACGTCGCCTGCAGTTGCCTCTTGCGGCCAGGTACGGAATGGTACCTTTTTTCTTATGCAAAAATAATACCTCACACCAACTTAAAATATAAAGGCATTACAAACTAAAGACCGAATCTAATTATACCGAAGCCCTAGTAACTATCACTAGGGCACGAACCTACCTATTTACAAGTAGATATACTTGCACGACTAACTCTACAATAGAAAAAGTTACAATTTCGTTTCCGTCTTTCGTGACTTAACTTCCGTTTGCTTCGAGGCTTCTTATTAGGGTGACCAGGTATCTCGAAGAATTTATAACTTTTTGCTTGGAAGAGCAGTGTCGACATTTTAGGTATATCCAGGGAGCTTGAATAAAACAGAGCAATGGTGGCTCAGTGGTGGCAAAGTTGTGATGGCCCCGACTTGAAAGTTAATAATTAAAGGGGGTCCCGACACAAGAATAAGTAATATTGTTATACAAGGGTCGTAAGGAATTGATAACTTTCACCCATGTTAAACACTCTACTTTTCATTTTGATTATGAGGAATGTAAAAAATAGTAGTTGTATAGAGATTTTGAATTTCGGTACAGCTTACAGAGTTAGTATCCCGCCAAATTATATAGTCTTTTTAAAATTTTAAATAAGGAACACACCGCGTCACCGCCGCGGGCCGTCTCGCACTCACAAGACCGCAGCTTTTTTTTTTTTAATAATCGATATTTTTCGAAAAAAATTTCGTAGCCGACTAGTTCTATTTTTAAAATTTATTCCCGACCTAGAGAGGGAAGCAATTACTATGAGTCTTTCCCGCCCGAAGACGGGGAGCAGCGTTTTCCAGCCGCTACCCGGATCAAATAAACACTACTTTCCGAGTATGAGAAATTAAAACGTGTTTTTTATCGGCGTTTTCTGCTCGATCTTACGTACGGTACGCAAGCCTTCGTGTGCGAGGCAACATGCATTTGGGAGATTTTTAGCAAACTTTTAAGAGACTAAGACTGATGCCAGTTTATATCACACGGAACACCTACTCTCTCTCTCTCTTTTCTCTTTCTCTCTCTTCTCTTTCTCTCTCAGAAATACATAATGTGGTTAGGTTAAGTAGAAAGTAAGGTTATGTAGAAAGTGATCCCGCATTCTATTCACTATCTACCAGTGACTTAACTGGATCTTTGACAGTCGTTACGGGTCACCAGAAGCCCGAAAGTCTGACAACCAGTCTTACCAAGGGGTATCGTAATACCCGGTAACTGAGTTGTGGAGGTCAGATAGGCAGTCGCTCCATGTAAAATACTGGTATTCAGCTGCATCCGGTCAGACTGGAAGCCGACCCCAACATAGTTGGGAAAAAGTTATCTTCATGATGATGATCTAAAAGTGACTTAACTTGTGGCGCCATCTACAACGCTACATGCAAACAACGCATCACACTGACCTCACGCAAAATGCTGTATCGAGCAAGCAGCGTTTACCGCGCGACAATAGGCCTGTGTCCAAATTTTTTTGTCCTTCTTGTAGATTATTAAAAAATATTGAACACGTATTTTTTTCTTTTTTGACGTAATCAAGTGATTCATCATCATCATCAGCCTATAAATGTTCCCACTGCTGGGACACAGGCCTCCTCTCTGTGAGCGGGAGTGGGCCGTAATCCACCACGCAGGCCCAGTGCGGGTTGGTAGATGTCACATGTCTTCGAATTTTCGGTTCTAGGACATGCCGGTTTCCTCACGATGTTTTCCTTCATCGTTTTGAGAGCAGTGGTGATGAAATAATTCACACAAAGTAAAGCGCCTGTCTGGGTTCGAACCTACGACCTACAACTCGTAAGTCGCGGCCGTTACCACTGGGCCACCACTGCTCTACAAATAATCAAATGATTACGGCGATACATTGAGTTAAAATGTGGCATGACGTCACGCCTTGCTAGATTTAATACTGGGTTGTGACGTAGCGAGCCCCCACTTCCTAACTTTAATGCGTGTTTTCTAAGTTATTTTTGATTAATATGATAAAGCAAAAAATACGTGTCTAATATTTTTTTATTATCTGAAAGACGGACTAAATAGTTTTTTTTTTTTTATCTAGGCAATTACCGTATTTATACAACGTCCCGACATCAGTCATCGGGCAGTTGCCCACCAGATACAACACCCGCCTGGTTAGAGAATCCCCTCTTTTCTATGGAGGATGAGTGAACTTTTTTTTCGTTCTTTGTCACCGACTTCCGAAATTAAAGTTATTTTTCACTTTGTAGTGTTTTTTTTTTTAAGTCGGTTGTTTTTTTTTTTTGTAAAAACTTTTTATTTTTCACTTTTTAGTTGTGATACCTACCCCACACAAATTCGAAAACCACTACCTGCTATGTAAATAACAGTGACAGGAAGTTATCATAATATCATCCACATACTAAGTGAGGTAAAAATACGTATTATTGAAGCTAACTCAAAAACTACCCAAGCAAAGTTAATAAAATTTATATGTGACCACCTCTAAAGTATGATCTACCAAACAAAAAAAGAATCATCAAAATCAATTCATAATTGACGGAGTAATCGCGTAACAAACATACAAAAAAAAAAAGAAAAAAAAACATACAGTCGAATTGAGAACCTCCTCCTTTTGGAAGTCGGTTAAAAATAGCTCTTGACTTAATCTTTAACTCACTAACTATAGATGTGTGCATTTACGACAGGTGGTGAGAATATTTTTTCCTCCTTTTGCACTTACGCAAAACAAAATACGTGATTATCTTCTAAACGGTAAACGACACACACGACGATTAGAGATAACTTTTTCGAAACAAAGTTCTGAACACGTAGGTGATGTCAGTGCAGATACGTCAGTTTGTGAGATACGACAGTTAGCTGGGAGGGCAACGATACCTCTAAAAACTCATGTTTCTACCCAGCATGGTCACCTCACAATCACTGTAGTGGTCACCGCAATAGTATTACATGTCAAACGCAATCCTCTTACCTCCTCCCTCCCTCCCCCTCCCGTTTACCCGTCTTTAACCGCCGTTTGTAAGGCTTCACACGCAAAACTTGAGGAGTTCCTGGCCCGAATATGTTAAGATGTAGATGTTGTTTTAAGATTGGTGTGTATTTGTGCTGAAGAATGGTTCAGGTATTATTTGAGGAACCAAAAAAATAATGCCCAGTCATAAAACCTAGCTGAAACATCAGATTTCGATCATTGAGGTCCTCGAGAAATTAAGGTTTTCTCTAATATTAAAAAGCCGGTCAAGTGCGTGTATTTAATCACATATAATTATATAATTAATGCATACAAAATATTGTAAAACATTTTAGAAGAGTAACGGTGGAGTTTCTTGCCTATTCTTCTCCATACGAAACTGCCTTTTGGAAGGGGCGATTAGAATCAATCATATTTTTTGTAAATTTTGACGTTCAAAAGTGCCTTTTATTTGCCTAATTGAAATAAACTATTTGATTTTTGATTTTATTTTACTTGTACTGTGAGACCTGGATTCTTGCCAAATTTCATGATTCTAGGTCAATGGGCAGTACCTACCTTAAAGGTTTTGATTTATTTGCGAGTATCAAAATATGTCGCATAAATGACCGTATTTTTTTATTGCGTTGACTAGACGGGTCCGAGCCCATTCGTCCCCTAAGATTCGCACCCTGTGCCCACTCGTCCCCTGGAACTTTTGAGGGGCCCATTCGTCCCCTGAAGAATATTTATTTTTATTCATTCTTCTAATATAAGTACATTTATATGTGTAAACTGCAGCTTGGTAGTCCTGGTACAGTCGCGCAGAAAAGGCTAAAATAAAAAATATAGTAATTCGGTAGATATCATGTTTATTTCAAATAAGATTAACACATACAAAATCACAATGTCCTAGAAACTAACAAAATATAACTCTTTTACAAAAATCAGCCTTGATTGACCATCATATAAATCAACATTAAATATAAAATATGCAAAAAAAAATAGAACACATATCAACAGTAAATAATCACTTCTTATTTTTTTGTATATTTACCAACTACATACATGCAAAATCATAATAACTTAAATCTCTCATAATAATCATAATATCTTAATCTGTTATGATTTATTAAATTAATTCCGTTAATAAACTGTTCACAAGTGTACTATGTTAACCGTTTCTTATGTAAAATATAGCTAATTTTATCTCAGGGGACCAATAGGCACCTGAATAGGTGCCGAATCTTTAACTTATATTGTATATATATTAGAGGGGACGAATGGGTACCTTAAAAATAATATTTTTTATTAAAATATTAATTGGTCCCCTACCAGGAGACCAATGGGCACCTATACAGGGGCCGAATCTACAACTTTTATGCTGGGGGACGAATTTTAGGGGACGAATGGGCTCTGACCCGACTAGACGCTTGTTTTTTTTTGTAGCTCCAAGGGACCATAGACTTACATGCTTATTTAATATTAATATCAACTTGATACCTCCACGCGTTCCTGAGAAAAAGCGTCTTGACAGACAGACAGACGGACGGACGGACAACAAAAAAAAATGACCCTATAAGGGTTCCTTTTTTTTCTTTTGAGGCACAGAACAAACAAAAAAAATTAATAAGGGACCTTACTAACTTTATTTCATAATTATATCTCATAGATTGCTTTGATTCTGACTCCATTAGGTTTGCTCTCTCTCTCTTTTTAGTCTATTTTGGCAATCAATGATACCAAAAATATCAAAATAAATTAAAAAAACATTACACAGTGAAAAATAACTTTAATTTCGGAAGTCGGGGTCTTAGGTTTTGAATTTTCGTTTTTTGCCACCGACTTCCGTTTGTAAAAAGTTTTTATTTTTCACTTTTTAGTTGTGGTATTTACCCCACACAAATTCGAATACCACTACCTGCTATGTAAATAGCAGTGACAGGAGCTTCGTATTATTGAAGCTAACTTAAAAACTACCTAAGCAAAGTTATAAAAAATTATATGGGACCACCTCTGAAGTATGACCTACCAAACAAAAAACAAATCATCAAAATCAATTCATAATTGGCGGAGTAATCGTGTAACAAACATACAAAAAATAAAAACATACAGTCGAATTGAGAACCTCCTCCTTTTGGAAGTCGGTTAAAAATAAGAAGTACCTACAGATCCATATAAGTGCATGATATTTCAGTTGCTTTTAATTACTCTTCTTGAATCTTTATCTAATCTTCTTTCTGAAAATGATGCATTGCTAACATAATAATATTTAATTATCTAATTTGTTTTGATAATCTTATCATCATGAGCGTCTTCAAAACAGATGCATGTTACTACAAACTTCTTACCTAGCATATTCCATTAATTTAAACCCTAACTGAATGTAGTTACGAATCAAAGTCCTCTAACAGAACTGCATTTATACAATTCGCTTTATTATGAACTATTTTAAGTCTTATTACCACTATAAATTAAGTTCAATTTTTTACATCAATTGTCTTAGTAGAAAATCTAGCCATTTTCAACTCTACACAAGAATGTGAAAGTCCAATTTCAAATGAACAGATTTTTCAAGTGATTTATGAAGAAAATGAACTAAAACTTATTAATAAACTACAAGAATTTAAGGGTGGAAGTAAGGTTAGGGGTGAGTTCCGCCATTAGGGTGTTTGAACATGTCTAATGGTTCCTGAAGGATATACCTTAGGGTAAAGGTGACGTCACATTACGCATGGAGAATACCCATATGCTGATAGGCAAGTTCTGTAAGTTATGGGAATAGGAAATGCAAATGGCGAGCGAATTGTTCCGGTATGCAGTAAGTATGGTCTTCATAACTACATAGTATTAGGCATAGTCACCAAACCTACTAACACATCTTTAAAAGTTAATTCAAATCTTCTTCCAGAGTATCCAATATATCGCTGTTTGGTTAAAAGTCTATCGTTGTACCGTCATGGCTAAACATCGCCGTGTCCTCGTGGAGGCGATCGGCGGCGGTGATCTCTCGCGTCCGGCACTGGTTCAGGCCATGGTACGGAGCGAGAGGAAATGGGAAGCCGTCACCTCCTTCTGCGAAGCAGTAATGGTCGCGAAGGAGGAGGCGGAACGCGTGAGGGAGAGGCAAATTTCGCGCCCTCGCGCCCCTAACCGCCGCAGGAGGAGACGCCCTGGGTGTCGCGAATCACAGGCAGATTTCTTGCCACCGTAGGCGCGGGCTTGCGGACGGTGAGCAATGGGTAGCTCGCCGTCCGATAAGGACCAAACCCGGGTCAACGGCGCGTTGTGTTCCACGCGCGCCTCAAAGAGATGTCAGCAGAATTGAAGGGGTCCGCTAGGGTCGATGCCTGCCGGGGTTGCAAATAAGGCCAAAAGGGAAATCGTGGCCCTCGGCAACAGGGCAACTGAAGGAACACGGGTGGGTTTTAGTCAGTAAGAGTCTGACACGCCCTCCCGCTCCACCCAGAACGGGAAAAGTTATTTGATAATTTCCCACCCAAATAAAAAGGGCTAAAAACACCTACATTCTCCCTTAGTCACCTTTTGGCTGCGCATTAAGACGCAGATATATGACAGTGACCTTGAATGGTTAGCTTGCGTGTTCTGTACTGAGCTCATGCAACGCGTCGTACGTCCAGCCAGTAATAGAACTCGCCCATCAAGGAGCGCTGTCCCAAATTAGACGCATTATTAATTTATTACACGTGAAACAAAAGATATTTTAATAAAACACGTATACTAAAAGATCAATAATTTAATTATCTTTAAAATGGTGAAGTTTTCAGAAAAATATGCTCGATAGATTTTGCTTCATTCTCAGTTTTTTATCCGCGTTAGACATAAATTTACAAATTAATTTCACTATGTAATATAAACATAATCAAAAATATGCCTATATTAAAATATTAGAAAAATGCTCTAATTTAACATATATTTTTTCCAAGTCACTAACACTACTCGTTTAGACGTCATCTTCAGTATAAAATCATTAAAAGTCGGTTATCGTCCCCTTAATTTACAATTCGCCAGCGTCTTAAGTCATCACTCTGAAAAGCGATATTGAAAGTGTTTTAAGGCTACCGCAGACAGGCACGACGCGACAATGCGACGCGATTCTGCGATATATATCCATCGAACAATTTCTATGAAAACAGAGTCGTAATACGACACGTCGTACGACAAATCGCACCTGTTGACGGGACCCTTTAAGTAATTAAACAGTCTATAGATAAAACTAACATCAATCAGAAGGCCAATTCTCTTATTTAAAAATATTAAAAATCAGTCGCATTCTCATCTTAGCGAGAATAAAAGTCTAAAATTAAATAAATTAGAAATATTTTTGACACTTTGAGACAAAGACTAGAATGCGAACGTTCTTAAAAATACGGGAATTGCCCCTCTGGTTGCCAACCAAAAGGAAATACAATAACCCAACAGTAAGACACTCCCCGGAAGTCCAGTGGTAACTCAACACCGTCGGGGACACGTGCTACTTCCTCGCAGGACACTTGAGAACTGAGACCACTTCCACGCTGCCACTGGTCAAGGGTACTTCACCGTGAGTCCGTGATTAGGTATCTGTGTTCCTAATTATCTGACTCGTTATTTAAAGTGTTAAGAGACGACGAAAAGTGAGAGAGAAAAATTATCATATTGCACACCACAGATTTTTTTTATGAAAAAAAAAAGCTTGTAGTTCCCGCAACATGCGACGGAAAGGTGACTTTTTCCTCGGAATATGAACTTAGTAGGTTTTTTCTTTCTATCGTAACAAATTAAAAAAAAAAATAGAATTTCATGAAATGCCTTTCTTTGTGTTAATATATACAATTCATCATAGAATTATCCTATTGGTAATTGGCATATTAATCTACATAATAATATCTCGAAAAAAATGCGTGGAAATCAGAGGTAACTTTTATCGAGAAATTTGTATTTTTTTTTTTAATGAAAATTGTCTTTTCCACAAAATATTTGAAAATATCATGCAGTTATATTATTTTAATTTTATACCTCCACCAGTTTACGTATTTTTATGTTCTTTTATTCTTGTCCGTTTATATATTTGTATAAATGGTAAAGTAAAAAAATAAGTCTTTCTAATTTCATGAAAAATTTAATTTATGTACGATTGGCAAGTTTGATTAAGCTCGCTCTTAAGGTTGATAACCTCGGGTTTTTAAAGTTTTCACCCAACCAACACAAAAAAAAAACATTTTCCACAGCGAATAAAATCAATTAAATCGTAGATAAATTTAAATATTTAGGTTTAACAATAGATAAGAACTTTAACTGGAAATTACACGTAAATGACATTTGCAATAGGCTAAGATCGGTGCTAAGTAAGTTTTACCAATTAAAAAATGTATTGAACAAACAGACGTTAAGAATTGTTTATTTTGCACTTGCCGACTCGTTGTTAGGCTATGGACTCCTTGTGTACGGGCGGACCTTTACATATTTAAGAGATGTTAAAGACATACAAATAAGACTGATAAAGTTTCTGGTCAGTAAAAATGTTAAAGATAAGTGCAACAAAGAGTATGATAAGCTATTTCCCATCTGTAAAGTTTTACCCGTAGATAAAAAGTAGATTATTTGGTAGGTCTGGAATATTATTATAGTGAAGAGTATAAAGTTAATGTTAACAACAAGTATAGGGTTAGAGAGAACAAATTGGTTCAACCACAGATAACAAATCATTATGGTAAGAGAACATCTAAGTATTTGGTACCTAAAGTGTTTAACAAACTAGATTTATTAAGAGAAAAAGTTAAAATTAGTAAAGGATCACTTAAGACAAAATTAAAAAACATTATACAAGATAGCAGATAAAATTAAAAACATTGTTAATATATAAGTAGTAGGTATGTGCGTAAGGTGGTGCATTGTTATGTAAAAGAGCGCCTCTCGCCATCAAACGTAAAAGTTTGGCGAGTTTAGAATTAAGTAACACCTCTGTATTATAATATCATTAAATAAATTTAAAAAAAAAAAATTGACATGAGTTTAATTTTGACACTTTGATTGATATGAGTATGTTAATTACCTCCTATTTTCAGAAAGACTTTTCAGAAAACGGGTGGTAGTCAAAGATTTAAATCTTAGATTCGCCCTGCCCCGTTACATGATGATCGCGTTTCTTCTGACACCTCTGACTTGCACAATGTCACAGAGAAAATTTGACTTGATTGTCATGGAAACCGTGACTTAGTACGGTGAGAACAAATCTAACGATTTAAATCTTTGGTGTTAGTTACTTGCGAAAATGATTCTGGCTGCAACATCGGGCAGGTCATCTCCAAATTATTGAACCATACCTACTTAAATATATCTCAAAACGTTCTACCAAAAAATAGGTAGGTATTTGCATATTTTTATAACTTTCCTAGTATTTTATTATCTTAAATCCATTAAAATAAAATTAATAGCCTCTTAATGATCACATATGAATTAATTGATCTGGTTCCTCACCAATTTTATTCCGACAAGCTTGCATTTTGTAATAGTTAACTGCCATAAGAAATTAAAAATACATCCTAAAAATTAACTACCTAATGAAATAAATGTGTATGATTTTACAAACCACATAAATAGCTATAAAAATCACATAAAATCTTTGGAAAATAAAAAAGAATCCTACAAAGAAATAGCATAACGCTTTCGTAATAAATGTTGTCTTTAAAAGCTGCCATTAAAATTCATTGCCGTTGAGCATATTTTTCCCTTTTTACTGTGTTGCCAGTTGTGAAATTTAAAATTCCCCGTAGAAGTGTCTAACTGATGGTGTGACTTAAATAAATAAAATCAGTAGTCACGTTATCAAGGTGTCATAAAGTGATTTATTGAGCACAAAGTTAAAGATTTAAGTTAGTTAGGTTGTGATTTGTAGTTGTGTTTGAATTAAGTGTCTACGTTTCATGCAATAACTTTGTTTTCTACTTATTGTACGAATAGATAAGTAAGTAATTAGAAGACTTGTTGATGTTAATGTTTTATAAATCTTCATAAATGTATTTTTTTAAGGATATGAGTAATACCTACTTCACACCCATCCTTGAAAATACATTAAAAATAACTAGATAAGTATATTTTCTTCCAATAAGGTAATTCAGATCAGAGTAAAAAAATATCTAATAAGAAACCCTGAAATAACTTTAACACTTCAGAAACACTAAATCCAGAAAATACTAGAAAAACAATATCCTGAATTTGAGCAAAATTCTTCACAATTGGCAACATACGTTTTTATAACAAGACGATTCGTAGTCTTCGCGCCATATTATTTCCATACTTACAGACACAACGACAAACTTACAGATGCTTTGCAAAAACATAAAATTGACGCAAAATTATCCTTATCCACTTGTAATAAGGTGACTTTCAGGTTCTGTGAGTGTAAAATGTAAGTTTGTGATAGTATTGCGATATCAAATCGCGAAAAGGGGGGCGTAGACAAAATGTGTCAGCTTTATAACCACATTTTATGGGAAGTTGGAATAATTTTGGCCTGAATAGACTAAGTAGATTTTATTTTATTCATGATTTCGAAAAATAATTGGCTTTTATTCGAATTGGTCTGTCTGCGTAGCTACTTAATTATACCTGAATTTCTCAGTTGTGCCCGGTTGATGGCAATAGGTTCGCCCCCTATTATATGGGACTTAAACATAACTTGCGAAATGTGGGTGTACTAATAGGTCAATTAAATTAGTAAAACGAAAGTTCATTGTTATTTTTAATTAGTTTTTGGTAAAATTATCGTCTAGCTACAGTATATTATTGCTCTATTAAGCACTTTTTTTTCTTACTCCGAAAAATTCGGTCTGAAAAATAAGGCTCCAGCAGACAGGCGCGACGCGATACCTGTAGAACAATTTCCGTGAAGTTTTCATAGAAATTGTTCCACCAGAGTCGCGTCGCGCCTGTCTGCAGGCCTTAAAGCTGCAGTCATGCAGATTCGAACGCTCATAATCCTACGAAGGTGTATTACAACAACGCCTAAGTATACTTATATCGATAGGTACCAATTTGCTGTACCGATTTTACTTGAAAGTCACATCAGCTAACCAAAAAAAGCTCTTAAAGCCTAGCAAAACGTCTGCATTAAATCGAGTTACATGCGCAATATATCGCGTTCCGCGCTCAATGTAGCGGAACGCATCAAATCCATACTTGTAATGGGGCGACGTTCCATTTTTAAACTTATTACGATTTATTGCTTTATATTGCACGGTTTCTGAATTCAAATATTTTTGGGTCCCCCCACCGTGAAGAATTGGCGGGAATTTACCAGATTTATTGAAAAAAAATGGTCGTAATTTTTGCTTTGTCCACCGTGTCCGGTGGAAACCGAGATTCTATTTTTTTGGTAGCAAATTTAGACACTGATATTATTAGGACGTTCACTTTTCTGGGGAAAATCTAACTTTGGAAATCGCTCGTTGAGACTTTCATTCGCTAAATTGATACCACTAATAACCGTTCATCTATCTACTTCATAGACATTTCCTTATCCAGCCATGAGTGTTCATTGGCGTTCTAAGAACTGTATCAAAATTCGGAGCAGCTGTTTTCTAGATAACCCAAACACAGACAGCCAGACACAATCAAATTTAATATTCTACGAACATTGTGTCTGAAACACACCACAAACTGCAGTAGCCGAAAGCTTAAGATAAGATTACTCGTATCTTAAAACATTCACTAAGAAAATAGCACTAAAGTTCATATTTCTGACAGCTGGTATCAGTATTCGGTATCCATTAACTCCGGTCAGAAGTTATGAACGAAAGATCTGGCGGTTGCGCGGTTTATTTTTAAATTTAGAATGAATGAGTGATGTTTTGCCAGTGTCTTTTTATCAATGGTTAGGCTGAATGCAAGAGGTACTGAACGCTGAATGAGTTTTTCTTTGGTTAAATTAGAAATTTTTGTTCGACTCGAACGATTTTTTTATGTCGATAAATTATGTCGGTTTCCTTCTGCCTTTTTATTAGAGTATCTACCATCCGATGTTACAAACATCAAATAATTATCTACCTACAATGTATTTTAGCACAGTTATAACCCATTTGACAGCGCATAATACAATTTTCAACCCATCTGACAACATCACAAGACAGGTGACAAACTGTCTGTAACTTTATTTTCCGTGTTCTTTTGTTTTGGTAATCTACGACAAGTCCAATCAGAAATAGATAGAGACAGACTGTTTGTGCTTTAACCTCTTATGCTCTTCCTACTATTTTCTACCACAAAATCCTCCCAAAAACCGTATCTCCAGAAATACATAGCCCCATATGTATAAAGTCACGGAACGAACATTATCCGCTCCGTAACTCCGTTTCCTAAAACCCGGAGTTTATTTGTCCCGTAAGATAAGATGCCCCATTAATAGCACTTCGGGCACCTATCTGAAGCTGAAAGATCTCTTACAGTTTAATGGGAGATATTTTTTTTGTGCATGGGAGGGGTTAAAGGTGACGGACCAATGGCGGCTCGTGACGTCATGCAGATAAAGAAGTGAGATAGAGTAGGATGAGAGATTTCTATTCTTGGAGCGTCTGGTTCGGGTACAGGCGTGGGGAAATTGATTGGTTCGGGAAATTAATTATTCAGAAGAAGGGAAGATGGATGTTTGAATTTAAATTTGGTTTAAATTGGTCTTTATTTTTATTATTTTACTAGCTGACCCGGCAAACGTTGTTTTGCCAAATAAATGTTTGAGGTGGACCACCCTTCTGATCTGATGAATTCTGATCCGTTGGTTGGTGTCTAAAAAGAATGGGCAATATTTAGTTATTACCAACTAACGGATCAGAATTGTCCCGATATCATTTAAACCAAAATAGCAACAAATTCAAAAATTCAAATTATTTTATTTCACATCAACCTACATGGGCACTTATGAAGCTAGGTGCACAGTTCCAATTGGTGGTTTCCTATGGAGAAGAGCCGACAAGAAACTCCACAGATATTCTTTTAAAAACCGGCCAAGTGCGTGTCGGACCACGCACAATGAAGGGTTCCGTAGTTGGGATGAATTTATCCCAAAAACAAACTTAACTTTGTAGTTGAAAAATATGTTCTCCCATACGGAATAAATGGGAAAACATGTTTTTGCAACTGCAAAGTTAAGTTGGTCGATTATTACTCGTTAACCTGTAAAGCCTACTTAGCTGTGATAGTTTTCCTTTTAATTTCGTTATATAAGCTACTGTTGTGATTTTTTTCACACACCCAAAACCAACCATTTAGCCGGCAGGGGGGGGGGACACTTTACTCTAACAAAAATTAGCACTTTAAAGCTTAATATTTCGCAAACGAATCCTTGAATCCAAAAATGGTTTTCACAAACTCACAATATTTTTAAAAGACCTTTCCAATTATACCCCTCACCATGGGGTAAAAAAATAAAATAATAAACATTACCACTTTACGTGTATGAGAGGTACCCTAAAAAAATGTTTTTCATAATTTTGTTTTACCACTTTGTTGGCGTAATTAATATGTATACCTATGCCAAATTATAACTTTCTAGTACTAAGGGTCTCGGAGCTAGACCGCGGACAGACAGACAGACAGACGGACATGACGAAACTATAAGGGTTCCTTGTTTACTACGGAACCCTAAAAAATTGTATAAAATATGCTCGTTAGTGATATTTTTTATGTACTCTCCAATCTAATAGTGCCTTTAGTTCAACGAACACTCGTACACTTTTGCATGTGACTGTACTACTTCGGTTTATTCTTGTCGACTGCACGTGAACGCTGAGCGTCGGAATCGGAATAGGTACCTGCCAGACTTTAATGTTTTACATATTAGGTATAGGATATGTACATAGGTAGGTACTTCCTACAACTTATTGATACCCGGAAATGGTGCTTAACAGTGACCGAATAAGTCATGTAGCTTACCTACTGCAACTCTTTATTTTGC
Source organism: Agrochola lychnidis (assembly GCA_963680765.1). Lineage (NCBI taxonomy): Eukaryota > Metazoa > Arthropoda > Insecta > Lepidoptera > Noctuidae > Agrochola > Agrochola lychnidis. The sequence goes on from OY796864.1 coordinate 6,867,345, forward strand.
TCCGAATCATTCATTTATATTTTCCAAAGTCAAACTCAAATAATTTATTTCAAATAGGCCCATGTATAGCACTTTTGAACGTCAAAATTTACAAAATAATAGAATTGATTCTAGTTGCCCCTTCCAAAAGGTAGTTTTCGTATGGAGAAGAATGGGCAAGAAACTCCACCGTTACTCTTTTTAAAATGTTTTACAATAGTCTGTATAGGTACCCTACGTACATCATTTAAATTTTTAAATGTGAAGACGATGCACCTAGAATAAAATTAATATACCAAAATAAGTAATAAGAATTAAAATTGAAGCAACAACAGATAATTTAATTATGTAATAGATACATGGTGCTCACATATTTACAAACATTGTAAAAGCAGACGACTTTCCTAAAATTTTATAATTAATGAGTCAGTGTGTGAGGTTTCCAATCTATAATTATGAGGCTGATTCGTTATTTCAATGAAGTTGTCACAAACATTGTGATTGGTATAAATTCATTTCAAATTCATATTTATGGCTAGTATAAGCTTAAATCCTTTTTTCCCATGTTGTAAAGATTAAAAACTAAATTAGAAATAAAAATCGATTTGCGAAACGTACCCATCTAACTATACTCACGACACCCCTTATAAACGTCAATCGTCAACCGTCAAAAATAAAAACCAATAAAAAACCACAATTGTTTTTTCAAAATTCTATATCGGGCCACACTCATTTCGAATATTTCACCAAAAAATCTGTCCCCAGCGGGCCATATTTAGTAGTTCAAACGCTTATAAGGGACACTTCATTTACACATCACAGTCGACTGACAACGAAGTTCCCGCAATATTTACTGTCGAACAAATCACTGTGGAAACGAAAATAAATAAAATACGCATAGAAAAAATAGAAAAAACTCAATTAAAAAAGCTCTCTGTTATTTAGATTTCCATAAATACTCTACGCTCGACTAAAGTTTTTGAGATACATCTTCCGGAATGGTTTTTTGAGCGTCGACCGAGAAGTTTCGAGATCGCGTCGAAATTGTAGGAACTCGAAAGTTGAGGCGATAAGCTTTCGCTTCAATTTTTGTGTTTTTTTTTTCAGGGAATAGTATCGTAAAAGTTATAAGTTTGGGAATAGGCACTAAAAATGAGCACGTATTAAAATAATATACTTTACTAGCTTCCGCAAGCGGCTTCACCCGCGTGATATCTTTATAAATTATAGCCTATTTTACTCAGTTATAATATAGCATTCTACTGATGAAATAATTTTTTAAACGGTCCAGTAGTTTGAGTTTGTTCATTAAAAACTAACAAACAAACATACAAGCATACAAAAAATCAAATCTTTTCTCTGTTTAGTAAAGCTATGCTCAATATTTTTTTGTGTACAAATACACACTTAAAGGGGTTTGAAAACCAAAGTTAACTAGTACAGTATCGTAGGTACAGTTATTGATAATTAAATTATATTTAGACTTGATATACATTCGGACATTTGCTACTTGTATAAGTAGGTACGCTTACTTATCACTACATAGTATAAAACAAAGTCGCTTTCTCTGTCCCTATATCCCTATGTATGCTTAAATCTTTAAAACTACGCAACGGATTTTGATGCGGTTTTTTTTAATAGATAGAGTGATTGAAGAGGAAGGTTTATATGTATAATAACCCGGGTTATACCTGTGCGAAGCCGGAGCGGGTCAATTATGCCAACTTTTAAGAACATTTTTTCTGTTAAAAATTAAGCTAGATATCCAAACATGACTTACAAGGGACAAATCGTATTTTTGAGAACGATCGCATTCTAATTTGAAACTTAATCTGTCAAAAACATAGACACGACGTGTTTTTGACAGTTTTTGATAGACGTGTTTTTGACAGATTCTCCAACATTTTTGACATTGATTGGCGCTAAAATAGATTTTGAACGTTTTTAATTACGGGAATTAGCCTTCCGGGTATTAATTAAATCCTTCTTTTTACGACAATAACAAAAAACTATCGCTATCGAAAACGCTCGGGCTTGTCCACATATCCACCTCATTGTATTTATTTGGGTTTCTAATCCTCGCCACAGTTTCTGTCGACATAAATCGTGAGGGCGACATTTCCGACAAATACGCGCTTTGCCACGCTAACGACGTTTTGTTCACGATTGTACTAACTTCATTCTTTTGATAGATAATTAAATGTTTTAAATAGGTTTATGCGTGATTGTATATTTTTGAGTCCGTTTTCAAAGAAAATATTAAATTTTTATCGTATTAAAAGCTTGCAATACTTTTCATCAATGATTTACAATTAATTTCAGAATTAAATAAACAAGAAAGTGCAAGTAAAATAATTCTGTTTACAAAAAAAAAATCGTACTTATCCATAACAAAAGAAAGAAAAAACGATAATTTTTATGGTTTTATAAGGTCCTTTGTACATGGTTTCTTTAAAAAAAAAACGTGTCTGTCACTAAACTTCCATAGTGATACAACACTAACGACCGTGCCTACACACGGCGAATAAACCGTAGTTTTTCACGACAAGAAAAACGCGTGTGTACAATGGCCTAAAAGTTGCAATAAGTATTTTTCAGTGATGCTTTGCAATTAATTTCAGAACTGAAAAAGAAAGTGTGCAAGTTAACGATGCATAAAATAAAATATCATAGCCATATCGAAGAGCCCGGATTGAAACATCATCAATACGAATATTTCGAAATAGCCACGCACCGTGACAATAGCGTGGAAGGTGTTACATGTCTGACTCAAGGTAACGCTGGACTCATTACAAAGGCTTGGCTGGACTGTGCTTCCCATTGAGGGCTTGACAGTCGAGCAATGTGGAGAAAATTGAACGGAAGGCGAGCCGAGAGAACCGATGAGTTTAAAATAGGAACCTATGAGAGAAGCTAGTGATGTCACATCCCTTTTTCCTCTGTATATCACTGACGTAAAAAAAAATCTTGAAGTTTATTACAGCCAGTGATTATGGTTCTATTTTTAAAATTGCATGTGAATATGTCACCGTCGACTCTTATTCCGAGTGCAATATTTTTTTTAAATCTTTCGGGGTCAAGATAACAATAAGAAAATCCTATTCAAATCTAACGGACTTATAGGCAATTAATCATTTCCACTGCATACTACAAAAACGAAACAAACCGGAAGGTCGAGTCCACAATGGTCAGCAAGTGGACGAAGTTCTCAAGGGCCCCTTATCAATATTCAAGAAATTCTGCTTTTTCTATTCACGCATAAATTGTGTCCGCGACCATTATCCGCGAATTCGTACAGAAGGACTTGCAAGAACATTAATTATAAATCCTTCGCGAATGACTAGAGGTCACGTATGATGCGTGAGAATGCGTTCGACTCAAAGAACCCTATTTGAATATGCCCTTCAGTGAAAGAAAACATGGCTTTGTGAGCCATCGGTCAGCCATTGTTGCGCAGTGCAGTGTCATTGTATTATTATTCAAATTTAAGCAGGTGATGCAAACAGAACTGACCTATGGCTATTTCTTTATTCGCAGTAAATTTTTATTTACAATATGCAATTATTTGGTTGCGTGAATTCGAATTTTGGTTTTATTAAAATTTTGCAAATGGAATTTTATCGAAAATATTCGTTTAACGGGGGTCATCTAAAATATCAGAAATTATAAAAGCCCAAAAAAACATTTTCTCTTTTGATCTTTTGGATAAAACTGTGAATATTTGAATAGAGAATTTAACTATGATGTAATTTTTCAATCGCCAAATTTTGTTTTTTTTTTGCATTTGTATCAAGATCGCCAGAATGGCTGTCACAAAATTTAATTAGCGTGTAATTTCACTGATTAATTACATAGTTAGGTATATATATCTATCAGTATTATTTAGTGTGTCGCATTGCAAGACATGCATCCTACTTAATTAATTAATGTTTAAAACATACCATTAACGAATACAAAAAAAAACTACTATTACTTTAATAAAATCGCTCCTTAATTTTTTGATTAAATTAAGGAGCGATTTTATTCAATACCACAAAAATCTCATATCGCAAACATAATTCATCAAATCTACTCCAGGTCCGTATACTTATTATGCCGCCCCTGTTTAACAAAGATTTGGGAAAAAATGGGAAAATATCTGCTATCGGACTGGTCATCAATCAATGTGGATTACCGAACGATCGCTATTTTAATCATTATACCCTCGAGGATTGAAGTGGATGAAGGGATATGAAGATGTTCTGGGCTGAATTTTGTTGGAATATCTTTTGATTTTCATTTGGTTTTTTTCCTGAAATAAAATTTTTCAGATATTGCAGTCACGACTTACGGGAGTTAGGGTCGACGATAGTACAAAATTATATTTTTTATAAATTGTAATTTTTGTAAACAAAAATGAAGACAAAAAAAAATTTTTGGTCAGTTGGATCATTAAAAAATACTGCATACGTATTTTTTATTTTTTTACGTAATAAAAAGATTACGGCGATACAACGAGTTAAAATGTGCCATGACGTCACGAGTATGTAGATTTTAAACTTACTTGTTACGTAGCGACCCCTAACCCCCAACTTTAATGCGTTTTATCTAAGTCATGTTTTATTAATATGATAAAGCAAAAAATACGTGTCTAATATTTTTTTATTATCTGACTGACGGACTAAATAGAATTTCTTTTTTTTTGACCCAGGCATCATCCCTACTAAGGTACTTCCTCACCGAGAGCATTCGCCTGTAATGTAACGTTCAGAGTCGAGCATTACATCAGTAAGGGAGGAGAACCGAGCATTACAGTGCGCAACATCTGTAATATTTAATCTTAAATGTTACGTTACAGGCGAATGCTCCTCAGTCAGGGAGGCAGTATTCATAGTAGGCTCAAAATCTAATCTGTAACGTTACATTACAAGCAAATGCTCCCGGTAAGGAACACTCTACCAATATGGATTGTTTTGACTGTTGAAGACTTGTATATGTACAATACCACCCATGGGCATGTACCCGCCCGTTTTTTCTGAATTTAAAAAGGGGAATTTTAAAATGGGCTACCTTTATTTTTTTTTCATATAAGTATATATTTTTTATTTATTTTTTCAATATCCCCCTATGTTTTTATGGACTTACACTTGTTTTTTTTTTTTAATGTCTTCACCTCCGTTTTTTTTTTTCATGGCTGACAAAATGTAATAAAAAAATTTAGTGATTCCGATAAAATAACTCGTAAGTTTTTAGAAATAATAAACAGAATCCAAATTGCGCCAATAACATCGGAGATATGGCAAACGCTACTCAAAAAATAAAAATAAATCTTTTATTTTTCATGTATATTCAGAAAAATACGGGTGGTCACATGCCCATGGGTGACATTGTACCATCGAAGAAACGCATATGTAAGCAGTTCGAAAACAAAATCCCATGCACACAACCCTTTTTTTTCGTAGGTAAGCGTTACTATATCGGCCGAGAGCTGCAAGCAGAATTAGTCCTTACGGTGTATAGTTATGCGTTTCTTCGATGGTACATGTATATCTCTTGTCCATGCACATTTTCAGGCCATTGACAGAAAAGATGGAATATTCTTTATTATCATCATTTTTTTTTTCCTTTATTTCATTGACTCTCATTATCATGTGAAAGTAATCATTAGATCACGTCGTAGATATTTTTTAACCGACTTCCAAAAGGAGGAGGTTCTCAATTCGACTGTATGTTTTTTTTTTTTTTTTCGTATGTTTGTTACGCGATTACTCCGTCAATTATGAATTGATTTTGATGATTCTTTTTTGTTTGGTAGATCATACTTCAGAGGTGGTCCCATATAAATTGTATTAACTTTGCTTGGGTAGTTTTTGAGTTAGCTTCAATAATACGTATTTTTACCTCACTTAGTATGTGGATGATATTATGATAACTTCCTGTCACTGTTATTTACATTGCAGGTAGTGGTATTCGAATTTGTGTGGGGTAGGTATCACAACTAAAAAGTGAAAAATAAAAACTTTTTACAAAAAAAAACAACCGACTTCAAAAAAACACTACAAAGTGAAAAATAACTTTAATTTCGGAAGTCGGTGACAAAGAACGAAAATTCAAAACCAAAGACACCGACTTCCGAAATTAAACTTATTTTTCACTTTGTAGTGTTTTTTTGAAGTCGGTTGTTTTTTTTTTTTTGTAAAAAGTTTTTATGTACTATCTAACTTCTGCCAATATTGAAGCTGACAAGTCTTGATACACCACAAAACTCTCTATTAAGAACACCTACTTCCTATTTTTTATAAACAGCATCTTTAGCATATTGAAGGGGAGTGTTTAGCTCTGGTTTAAGCGTCAGTGATAAAATTTTACGAGTTCTGTGAGGGAAGGAATCAGTCAAGCGTTGGATTGTGTCCATTATAGAGATTGGATGGACGGTATTTGTGGCGTGTAGTACGGCTTTTTAGCATACGTGCTGGGATAAGGAAACTGTAGAAACTAAAGAATCATGTGTAGTTAGATTGGATTTTTTGAAGGAGCAACAGCAATTGATGGCAAAGGCTTAAGAACAAAACCGATGTCACAAAGTAAACGTAACCACCACTGTGGTCTAGTGGTTAGATCACCTGTCTCAGACCCACAAGTCCCAGATTCGGTTCCCAGTGGAGGCAAAATTTTCTGCTCGGTTTGGTTGGTGGTAGGCTACCACCATCTTATCTAAGTCTGTCGCCATAGCAACAATGTTAACAGCATTATTGTGTTTCGGCAGTTGGAAGCGAGATAGCCAGTTCCTCTGTGGTTGAGGATTCCGGGTGAAGCTCGCTTCCACTTTCGGCCTGATCATCACTTACCATTGGGTGAGATGCAGGCCACACCCTGTTGCGGATAAAAAAAAAATACCATTTTATAATATACTCGTAACTAGCTTCTGCCCGAGTCTTCGTCAAAAATTGGGCTATCCAATACAAAAACAATTTTTCAAATCCGACTGGTAGTTCCGGAGATTACCCCTTACATACAAACATACATACAAACAAACAAATTTTACCTCTTTAAGGCTCGTGCAGACTAACGCGACTTATCGCGCGACACGACAGCGGTAATTGTTCTCCCGTGAAGTTTTCTTAGAAATTGTTTTGTTAGAGTCGCGACGCGTCGTCGCGTGGCTCCTGTTTGCACGAGACTTTATAATATTAATATAGGAATACAACTATCTAGCATTTTAGTTTTAATTTCTACGACAAGCACAATTAGTATCACCCATAGATGATGAAGATAATGAGAGCAGTGGTGGCCCAGTGGTAACGGTTCGTAGGTTCGAACTCAGAAAGGCGCTTTACTTTGTGTAAATTATTTCATCACCACTGCTCTCAAAACGGTGTAGGAAAACATCGTGAGGAAACCGGCATGTCCTAGAACCGAAAATTCGAAGACATGTGACATCTACCAACCCGCACTGGGCCCGCGTGGTGGATTACGGCCCACTCCCTCTCACAGAGAGGAGGCCTGTGTCCCAGCAGTGGGAACATTATAGGCTGATGATAATGATAGATTATGAATAGTCTTAAAACGAAATAAATATTGTGAGTGTAACGAGTATTTCCAATAAAAAAAATCGTTGGAATCAACGTTACGCTCAATTCGCGCGTTCGTACTTGTCCTGCAATTGAGTTACAAACTTCCAATCACAATCTGAATGATTTTATAGAATATTGCTAACCCACTGCTTCATATTTTCGAAAAATTTGTCCGCTCTACAACGTAAACAACGCAATGAATGTTGTTGAACTGTCAAAATGACAGCCATTGCTACTGTTACTTACGAAATTACGCCGCTGGTTTGCTCCTCGATTTGAAACTACTATAATTAACGTATGTTTGTATAAAATAACAGTAATAAATTACCACATTTTTTTTTGTTGTCGTTTGTCCTCGTCATGACGGACAGTGTAAACAGTCGTGCCACCATAGACAATGGAGTCGAACCCCAATCCTTGCACTGTCAAAGGGTTGTCAGTTGATCCGTTGAGCCGGCCTCCTATCGCGATGGCGTGAAGATAACGCACGCCATATTTATGCCACATTAATGCCACTTACGTAGTTTGGTGGATTTTTTGCCAGTTGCCAGAAAGTCGTCAATTTTTATGGCATGGATTAGTTGGCTGTTATTGTTTGTGGTGAAATCAATTCCTCATAGTTAGCAATGTTTTATGAAAAAGTACGAAAAAAATGTTGACTGAAAAATAATGTACATGTCAAAGCTTAGTTTGAGCTTACAGAGGCCGCATTCCGAGTTACGCTAAAAGTGTCGCGAATCCGACCAAAGTCCAAAGTCACAATTATCATTCAATAACCCTCATATTTTGGTCGGATTCGCGATATTATCACTTTTGAATGCGGCCAATATATTATTGTACCTTCTGTAACCTCAGATGAAATAAAAAACCAAGAAAGACATAGTGCTGTCAACAGTGACATGAGGCCGGTTTCGTAATCATGTGTGCACTTAGTGAGGTGTAGTTTGATTGTAATTCTATTGTAAATGAACCGTAAATGTATGCGTGTGAGCGTGTATGCACAGAGCAGAGGTGTAGTTTTGACATGCTTCACTGTATTGTTCACAGCGCTCTGTCTTGGTTTGTTATTTGGTCTGAAACTGTAACTATAACTAAAAACTAAACTAAAAGTATGCCGCTGGCAAAACACGACTGAATTGTTACTAAAGACCAAATGTATGTTCCTGTGTTTACCAAATAAATTAAAATAATTTATTTCTTTCGACGTTTTAACTTTATTTACAGTTTCTACTTTATTATTTAAAATTCGATAGCTCGGTGAGAGGATAATTTTCGGACATAAAGACCAAGCCTATTATCGTTACGGTGTACATTTGGTCCTTGCGTCCGAATATTTCAAGTTGAACATAAAATTTAAGTAAACAAAGTCAAACTTACCCACAATTTTATTCATGTGGAAATGAAACGAAATTGTATAAAATGCACATAGAGGAAGTATTAGCGCCATTCGATGGGTGGACCTTCACGATTTATATTTTGATATCCATACCGGGTCCGAGGGCTAGCTACCGCGATTACTGTCCAACGGATCTGACGAATGCAAACAGTGGAATAGACTTTTCTAAACTAATATTATTTAAAGAGAAAAGATTTGAATGAAAGAAAGAAAAATTAGTATTTATTGAGACTCGAACAGAAAATCACAAATTAAACTAAAACACACTCATTAAAACAAATAAATAAAAAAAGTAAAATTGATTTGGTTTTTGTATGTTTGTTTGTTACGCTTTCACGTCTAAACGGTTGAACCGATTTTGATCGAATTTGGTATGGGGATATTTTGAACCCCGGGGAAGGACTCAGGCTACTTTTTATCGATATAGCACGTGGGTGAAGCCGCGGGCGGTACCTAACTAGTTTTAAATACTTTTTTTTACATTTTTTTTTTTGGTGAAGAACGCGTTTATGTTTTTTGTTCTGAAAAATATATTAAAATCGAGAATCAATTCATTGGTGTTTTTAAATTGATTCCTTAGAAATATTAAATTAAATAGTTACTAATATTACTTTGGACATGATTATCTTTTAATTTCGTTTTGTTTTGTTATTTTAAAACTGACTATGTATATCATTCAATTTACTCAATTCTATATCAATGTTGTCCCTAGTAATTCTTGCAATTGTTACTAACGACAAAATAAACAATAAAAAAAAAACAAAAACAAGTTTCCACTGCCATGTTAACCCTCAACTACGTATGTCCAAGAAATTTTACAGTGCAATTTTATTTATAGCAAAATTATACGGTGGTGGCCACGTCCGTGAGAAACGTACAGCGGGGACATCGGGGAAGCCGGACAACGGCTTATTCTTATAGATTTTAGGACATTTGAATAATGCACCCGATAGTTTGAAAAAAATAGGGAGATTCGATATGATAGGGCGAATCGTTTTTTTTTTTTGTTTCATTGCAGTACTGGAGTACAGAGTTATATTGTAAATCATCATCATCATCATCAGCCTATAAATGTTCCCACTGCTGGGACACAGGCCTCCTCTCTGTGAGAGGGAGAGGGCCGTAATCCACCACGCGGGCCCAGTGCGGGTTGGTAGATGTCACATGTCTTCGGATTTTTGGTTCTAGGACATGCCGGTTTCCTCACGATGTTTTCCTTCACCGTTTTGAGAGCAGTGGTGATGAAATAATTTACACAAAGTAAAGCGCCTGTCTGGGTTCGAACCTACGACCTACATCTCGTAAGTCGCGGCCGTTACCACTAGGCCACCACTGCTCATATTGTAAATACTCACAAGAAAATTGTAGAATTTTCTTAGTTTTTATAATAATAACAATTCGGCGGTCCGCCATTTTGGTGACTCCAGGTGTAGATGCTGATGACATGGATGCTACATGGATGATATCTTACTACAATGTCTTTCAAAATGAGTTTCTTTTTCAAACATTTTTCTAAAGAAAGGAATTTTTCAAAGAAAGCGCAAGACTTATGCATGCATACCTCTGTAACGTATAGGTACTAGGAGGGTCGTCTCTGTAAATATTAATCTCGTAAATTTTATGTCAATAGTTTCCCTCCTACCCTCTTTGATGGATAGGGGTACGATATTGATGTAATATATAATAATATTTGCACTGAAATGCCTCATTTTGGGGTTAATATATTCATCATGGTTCTTTATGACTTTTTGACGAAAATGGGTAAGTAAACGGTGTGTTGTGTGTGGACGCCTTTTTTTTTGGAAAAAATGCAAATAAAAGACAATATTTTTTAAATAAAAAATGTTTAGTGGCCCACTAACGAGCTCTATTTAAAACAGAAATGTAAAAGAAAAACATTTTTGTTTTTACAGCTTGACCAAAAAATTGACAAAAAAATAATAAAACTGCAGCTGTTGGGTTGTCTGTGCAACTAAAATTATGAGACTATAAAAAAATCTGAAGATTCATCTTATGAATTAATTCACTTAGTAACTAACAGTTCATCATCATCATCATCATCATCAGCCTATAAATGTTCCCACTACTGGGACACAGGCCTCCTCTCTGTGAGAGGGAGTGGGCCGTAATCCACCACGCAGGCCCAGTGCGGGTTGGTAGATGTCACATGTCTTCGAATTTTCGGTTCTAGGACATGCCGGTTTCCTCACGATGTTTTCCTTCACCGTTTTGAGAGCAGTGGTGATGAAATAATTTACACAAAGTAAAGCGCCTACCTGGGTTCGAACCTACGACAGTTAATTATTAATTATTTTAAGTTTGCATCGAATTTCATGACCATGATGATTTCATTTTTTGACCTTTTACAGTGCAGGTATTACCTACACGTATGTTAAAAGTTTTCCATTAGTTACTACCTACATAGTGCAAGAAAGAAATAAGTTATCTTTTTTAATGTAAATAAACTCAAACTCAGAACATTTATTTCAATGAAACCAATCACAGGCACTTTTAAATTGTCAAGGAGTCGATCAGTCAGAAAGATGAAGCTAGTTGCCCATTCCAAAGCGTAGTAGCCAATGGAGAAGATCGGGCTAAAAACTCAATATTGTTACAAAAAGATTTTTTGCATCATTCATGTTGAAATTATATACTAAGAGAACGATGTAGAAAGACGAACGAAGCAAAAAGTTTTCCCTTGGGTACTGATCATTAAAAGATATAACTCATCTTTCAATTTTTATACGTTATCTCTAGAGTAGCCAAAGATGGTGACACATATCTACCCCAATTTAAACATACCTGACAACAAGGCTGGTAAACATTTTTTTATAAAAATCGCCATAAATATTTAATCCCTGGACGCACATCTAAGAAAACAACATAAAAAATGTTTTCACAGCCACTCACAGTGAATAGCTTGCCAATTTACCTATCTTTAGAAATCTTTTTTTATAAAAATGATATGGGGTGACCACTAACAAGCTCTATTTAAAAGAGAGCATCTCACGCCCTGAGAATTTTGGACCACTTTCCCTATTTTAAACTTTTTTTTTTGGTCCTTTTTTCTTTGACCAGAGGACAGAAAAAATGTGCCACATAGCAACTGGCACATTTTTTCTGTTCTCTGATCAAAGATCTTGAGCCTCGCTGAATTTAAGATAAGTTGGATATCTAGTTTTGTGTTTAAAAGTAAAAACAAAAAATAAAGCATAATTTTTAAGCGCTTTGCTAGGTAAATCCTATAAGCCCAATTGCAAATAGATTTTATTACGACGTATAGAGATATTAACGTCACTGATCTGTTTGACGATAGAAGCAAATTATTACAATTTTAATAGAATCTTCTGCGTACAAATCTGAATTTTCATAAATGCAATGGTCGCGCCGTATTTTTGGACGTGACCCTACCTAGTTCTAATCCAAAATTGAAATAAACATTCATACGAATCGCCGCCAAAGTTCCAATTTTAAAAGATACGATCTAATGTTCCAAATTCGAAAGCAAAACACGTCGGCATAATAAAGACGGTGCAGACGACCGCACAAAAGTGCAGGCATGCATTGTCCGAGCTCCTTGCGTAAACTTGGCACAAAATATAATTGCCTTGGCCCCCTCGGCCATTCACGCATTATGGGATTTAAAAAAAAAAGTGCACAGAAAAAAAGTTGAGATGACATTTCGTATTCAAAACATATGTCATTTTCTGAATCGATGTGTCCATTGTGTCATCTGGACGATCCTTATTAGCGAGACCGTGAAGTCGCTGACGTTTCCCATGACGGCTAAATTCTATATTCGAATTATTTTTACGATTTACGGATTTCTGGACAACATAACATTATTGTTGTTATTTCGGAAGCGATACGGATTAGTTCCGCGTATGCATCGATGCATGTTTATTATTTAGAATACTAAAGTTTTGTATTAAAGGTAGTGTGAATTTGGGAATTTGCGTATTTTGACCCATTTATGTCTTGTGTCCAAGTGACATTCTTTTGTCAATTCCGGCAGATGCAGGAATTAAGAAGGAATTTTATGACAAATTGCCGGGACAGATTTGATATGGATACTGAAGACGTTGGGAACTGCATGATAAAAATAAAAACGATTCCAATAACTGTTAGGATTTTCAGTAAATGTCGTGTTAAATTGTCCAAAAAGTAACATAAATAGATACTACGCAGTACAAAAATGCATGTTAACACATTCAAAAACCGCGTGTGGGTAAAAACGACCCCATCAGTTAATAATCCTCATCGATATGGCTCTGATTACGTCGACAACAAAAGTCTAGATGTACCAGATAACCCTGCACTGGGGTGTATTACACCCCCAGGGTGAAGTAGGGTTGAACGTAAAATGTTGCATTTCCGCGTTCATCTCTAATAGTAATGACTAAAACTAAAATCCTTTCGTAAAAAATTTAAAATATTTACTTAGTAAAATTATAGAAATGTATCGATTAAAATAAAATACACATACCTAAATGATAAATATTGTCAAGTTTGCAAATGTTTTTTTCCTCACTGCAGTTGATTCAAGGAATAATTATTATAATGAGGATATTTTATGTTAACATTCTGAATGTTAAACCTACAAAATAAAATTAAATACAAAACTGTTTTTTCCTTTTACTAAATTTTTAATTTGTAATTTTTTAGTAGAAAAATATTGCAAACTCTTTTAGTACGAATTATTTTTTTGTTGTGGCAGCCCTATTTCCACAAAAGGTGACTACACTGAAAGCCCTCGCAATGAGTGACATAATAACCAAACTACAGATCACAGATAAGCTATTAATTTGGCTCAAGTATCCTTTTCCATATCGAAATTATGCCTCGAGCTCCAAATTTATATTTACTACTTCAACCATTCACATCAACCTTAAATCTGTCACATAAGGTATATTTTCGTGTGGATTTTGTTTTCGGAACTGGAAATTTAATGTGGTTTTTTAATCACCAAGAAATTGATACGAAGCTCTTTTATGTGGCAACACAAAAGCTATATTGTTTTCCCAGCGTTTGAACCGCGAATATGTTACCCTTGATTGGGGCGAGATTATTTTATATGGCAACCCTCTGATGATTGATTAATAGGGAGATCTGTGTGGACTTCATTTGAGAAAAAAATAAAAGAATTTAATAAAAGCATTCACCATTCACCGTACATATTCTATACTGTTCTACATAATTTTATTTCTATTGTTCTCTTCTATAAATTAAAAAGGAAGTCCCAAATCAATTGACCAAATTAAAATACGTGGGTTAGTTAGTCCCAAACATGGATTTGCCATTAGTGATGCGCAACCTTAACTGATTTAACAGACAATTCAAAAGGTTGATCTTTACCTTTTAAAATCGTAAGCCGGCTATATGAAATGTCTACCCATTAGTACCCATGTGCCAAATTTTATCCAAATCCGTTCAGCCGTTTTGGCGTGACAGCGTAACAAACAAAAAAACTCACTTTCGCATGTATAATATTTGTTAGGATTGGAAATTCTTGTGAAAAAATTCATGTTTCTAGATCCAGTGGCTGTGAGTTATATGTCAGTAAATTGTTATTTATTTTACACATACATATTTACATGATTTAAAAACTAACAGACTTATAATAATAATATGTACAAGTATATAAAAGAGGGGGGGAAGAATAATCTTAGAACATCAAAAAATTGTCAGTAAATGAATGAATTTTTATTAAGTAGATGATTCTGCAGACGCAAACACAGACTAATTATAATTTATGCAAAACAATTTCAATTATAATTGAAACTATTAATCTCAGGGTTAATAATCATGTCATGTTTGTATGTAGATGTATGTTAGTGGGGTCATCTGATTGGAGCCAGTTCAGAGTTATAAACACTGTTATATTATGTCTAATAGTGTGCAAAGGTCTTACTTAATGTTTTCATGGAACGAGGTCAGCTCTGATTAAGTGTCGCAAATAGTATTCAACCGCTTCTGTGGTTAAGACCACCTGTCTCAGACTCAGAGGTCCCGGTTTCGATTCTCAGCAGGTTTGGCTTGTGGTAGGGCTTGTTCTAAGTCCGCCAAGCTAGCTACCACCATCTTATCTAAGTCTGTCGCCATAACAACAATGTTAACAGTGTTGTTGTGTTTCGGCAGTTGGAGGTAAGGTAGCCAATTCCTCTGTTTAGGATGCAAAAAAGATGTGTACGATCCATGTGTAATTTAAAACCAACAGACAGCTACGTTCCCTACTTTAAGAAATTTAAGATTTTAACGTTACCAGCTATATATATACTGGAAACTGCATTGTTTGTAAAATCAAACCCATATTTATTTACTAAATTTTCACCAGTTAAGAAGACCCCAATTTCAATTTATTCAAGTAACTATGACTCACTTGTTAGTAAACTTATCCTATGTTAGTTCGGTTCCCTACAAAATGGTTGAGCTGGATGGTGCTGATCCACGCGTCATATTCCTGAACGGGCGCCGTCAGTTGAGACTGGTCATCTCTTATCTGCCAGGGCTTATTTTTAATCTTACATTTTCAATTGCTTTGATTATTTTTTGTACATTGTTCTCACATATAGAAGCAACCAGAATAATGTACCCAGAATTTTGTAATATCTATATTTAAAAGAGTGGCCTTGGAGTTTCTTGCCCGTTCTTCTCCATAGAGATCTACGTTTTGGAATGGGCAACTAGCTTCAACTTTCTGACTAACTGACCGATTCTTTGACAGTTCAAAAGTGCCTATAAATGGTTTAATTGAAATAAATGCTTTGAGTTTGAGTTTAACTATGACAAACTACATCCCCAAGAAGACCCCAATCCGTACTCAATATAAAAATCAATTATGTACGCTAAAATGCAATACATCATTAATGAAAAAGAGCTTCTTTGGTGTTGCTCCCAAAATCTATAATAAAATACCCGATGTTATAAGAAGTACGAGTATGCCATAAAAAAATTCAAAAAGTGTTTTCATAAATTATTAGTTGAGAAATGTTACTATGCCCTAGATGATTACCTAAATGATAGAACACTGTAACGACTTACCTATTAATGATCGTCGGATCAATGTATTGCATGCATGTATTTTGTTTTGTTTCGAATTTTTTTGTTTCTTGTCTATGGTAAATTTTGTTTTTCTTTATTTTGTGTAATCACATTAATATTTGTATGTCATCAATGACAAAACATAGCGCAACATAAAATTATTATATAAGACCTTGACCTTTTACCTATTTTTTACAAATAAATCATTCTATTCTATTCTGTGGTTGAGGATTCCGGATGAAGCTCGCTTCCACCTTCGGCCTGATCATCACTTGCCATCAGGTGAGATGCAGGCCCAAGAGCTTCCCAGTTATGGTTAAAATAAAAATAACATGAGGCAAAGAAAGAACAAAAAGTTTGGTTGGAAATTATCTACTTGATAGCATAAGCATAATCAGCCTATAATGTTCCCACTGCTGGGACACAGGACACAGGCTTCCTCTCTGTGAGAGGGAGTGGGCCGTATACCACCACGCGGGCCCAGTGCGGGTTGGTAGATGTCACATGTCTTTGAAATTTTGGTTCTAGGACATGCCGGTTTCCTCACGATGTTTTCCTTCACCGTTTTAAGAGGTGATGACGAAATAATTTATACAAAGTAAAGCATAGAGATATTTTATTTATAGAGCATGCCTGGGTTTGAACCACTGCCAAAGCACAGCCTAAACCGCTGAGTCTGGCTGAAAGCATGAAATTTCGCATAAGAATTCCTTATATATTTATCGAAGGTGAACACGAAGGAAAGATTTTTGAAAATTCATCTCCTTGTAGGGTTAAATAGGAGATGTAACTTTGTATGGAAATTCGTCATTCCTATCGATGGGAAATCTTAACGGGCACACGGTTTGCCTGTAAATAACTCAAAAAGCTAAAGATTCCTTAACAATGTTTCTTTTTTAATTCTGCCTAAGACATTCTTAGATTTGCAGACGGCAATACATATCAGTCGTTCTGAATATTTATAAAATATGCTCTTTTATACCAGTCTATCAGCCATTAAGAATTGTTACGAGTTATGTAACAATATTAATTCAATCAAAATATTATTATTTCAAACTGTGCACACCGTTATGCGGCAAAACTTTTGCTCCTTATTTTTTTGTTGTAAATCTCTGAAATGCCACTCATATTTTAAAGTAACGGTAAAAACAAACCCTCTCGATGCCGAGGCGTGGTCACATTGACAAATTTACGACAGTTTTTGCTAATTTTTTCCCTTTTTTTTCCTAAAATTTTATAGTTCCCGTAAGTGGCGAACGGTTCTGCGGCGTTTTTTTTGTTTTTTTTGTTTTAAGAGATTATCAACCTGTCTTGAGGTGTTAAGTCAATCTTATCGGGACCCCGGTTCGGACTTGACAGGTTTTTGAGATAAATTACCAAATTTTTCTTTGAGTGTAAACAAAATTGGGGTGGGTTTATTTTTGGAATGGTAGTTTTTTTTTTTTTTTGCTCAACTCAGTCTTTACGTCCGATATCGAATGCTGGGGACACGTATGTAGTCCTCTTTTCTAATTGTTTTGTTAATATTTTTTTTTGGTATTTTGCCTAATTAAAAAAAATATATATATTATTTAAGCGGTATCAAAATATTTTCATAACATAACATTTTCCTTGTTTCCCCGAAGGGTTGGGCAGAGGTCTACCTCTAGTACACCCTCATTTCTCCAGTTATATTTAAGTCCCATGTAATAGGGGGCGAGCTATTGCCATCAACCGGTCACAAATCCAGACTCCAAGCTACTACTGAGAAATTCCCGATGAAAAAACCTAATATCATTTTGCCCGAAATATTATCAAAATATTTTTCTTGCATTTACACTTGAAACTATACCTTTTAAATCTAAACTTAAACCCACTTAACTTATGACCAATTGTGTAGCTATGCAAAATCAGTAACAGGAGCATTTTGACACATAAACTTATTTATGACCCCACAGACGAGTTTTGCTATTCCGCAAGTTAATTAGAGACCTCAAATAATCACATGGAAGACGTTAAGGTCACGTGAAAGTCATAAACTTGTCAAAGAAAATTAAATACTGACTACTGTTCCGTTCCGTTATGTTCTACTAATATTATATTATAAACGCGATAGTTTGTGAGGATGGATAGATATTTTTTACTCTTTCACGCAAAAACGACTGAACGGATTTAAATGAAATATGCCACACAGATAGTTTATAACCTGGATTAATACATAGAATACTTTTCATCTCGATATTCCCACGGAATCGAGACTTATGCGGGTGAAACCGCGGAGCGCTGCTAGTTTAACAATATTTTATTCTAAATCGTTAAAAAACGAATATTAAATCTTTCTGGTAAAGTCCTCATTAAGTAAAGATACTCAATTTATCATAAACTAGCTTTGGCCCGCGGCTTCACCCGCGTGGTGCTCGAAAATTATCCCACGGGAACGCTATCAGGATAAAAAGTATCGTCATGTCCTAACCCAGGCCATGCGATTCACCATGTGCCAAATTTTATCCAAATCCGTTCAGCCGTTTTAGCGTGAAAGTGACAAACAAACAAACTCACATTCGCATTTATAACATTAGTTAGGATTTATTAATTCGAAATCAAAACACGGTGATATTAATAATATCAAACATGAGTCTCACCAAAAATCAACAAAAGGGGTAAAAAGTACCCCAAATTACGTTAAAACCAGATTTTAAATACTTCTTTAACCCGTCGTCTCGTGCCTCTGCGCAGCATCCAACCCTACCGCTGCCGCTGTTAACCCGAGAACGCGTGCCGGGATCAATACGACCCACCTCCGAGATACCTCAACCCCTATTGTACCCGTTTATCTCGGGCACAATCCCTTTTTATCCCTTTTACAGGGCTAAAGGGTACATGAATCGTGCGCATGGATTCTGTACTTATCGCGTGCGTATTGTTAAGATGGAAACGAGATGGTAACCCTTACTTTTTGGAGACTTTTTGCCCCTTTATGTAACAGTTAGTTTTTATCTTTTATTGGGTATCTTTTTTCTTTTTTTACATAAACTAATGATTTTATAAGTGCCTAGCTCTATTTATGTTTTGTAATTTTTAAATGTTCCGAGTTTGATTTTTTTAATAATAATAATTTAAATCCCAGTGATAAAAATGGTGACTTCAACGTTTAAGTTCCCAATGAAATAATCCAGTTTTCTAAAGAACTTTCAGTTCAAATCAAGTTTGAGCGCGATCCACGATTCTCAGAACATTATGGAACACGTGAACCCACCCCGTGGGACCACACATGCGTTTGAATGAAACTTCTACAATCTTCAATATCCAAAACCAGATTCCTTTCTTCATCAATATTCACAATATTAGAAGAAGCCCCTTTTTTACTTATCTTTTTTTCTACAGGGGTGTTCGTAACGTCTTTTTTCTTTGGACGAAAAATACGATGATGACCCATGACCCCAGGACCCTTTGAATGTTTGAAATCTAGTTTGTATGAAAAAAGCGTGTCTGGCTGTTTTGTTTGGGATTCACAATGAAGTGAATACATGTCCAAGACTGATTGTATGTGGTCGGGGTAGTTTGCGTTCTCCTATACGTGACTAACAGACGTTAAATTTTATGTAAACGTGTATGTAATGAAGATATATATAAGGCGTATAATGTCCTGGCAGTTTTTTCTGAATATGGCATATGAAACGGTTTATATTATATGAAACATTCATGTATTACTTAAATAAAACTGTTATATGGGAGCGCTTACTTTGTTATCTAGATTTTGGAGAAAACATGCTCTTTTACTTAATATAAGTTAGAAAGATTAATGATTTATAAAAGAAATATTAACGTATTGCTAAAAAAAGATGGGAGTGCTAACCATGATCACACTTCGAGATGACTTCATCATTAATAACTGCGAATTATCTAAGTTCTATTAATAATATTTCTAATCGCAATATACTCGTGCCAACCGCCTCTTTGTATCATGTGTTCAAAACTTTTAAAAAAAGTAACAACATTTTTGTTAAAAACTTTTTTGCAAAAAGTCCCCCACGACACACAATAGACTACGCTCCCGTTAAGTAACCCAATTTTTACACCATAAATAAAAAGAAAAAAAAAACGTAAAAGGTAACGGTCTTCCGTGTTTCTTTTTTTAAATAAAAAAAAGGTCCGAGTATGTAAGAATTAATTTATGTAACGCCTCAATGCTTACGCAGAAAGTGGGTATTGAGAGCGAAAATTAGGCCACATTCATAGATTTTTTTCTTAAAGTTTTTTTTATTATCTTTTTTTACCTTTTTCATAATGTTTTGTGACAATATTGACAGATCAGGCCCCGTTGAAGGTTTGACGTTGAGTTCGAGGATTTGTAAATAATCTCATTGAAAATTAATACCGTTTTTGAAAGTTTCTTAGAGGCTGATTGGCTTCATTGTTGAATGTTTTTTGTTGGTGTCTCAAGTTTTCAGTGGCGATGAATTTTGATGAGTTCGTTTTTTGACATCTTTTTTAGTAGGTTTGTAGGACAAATAATAATATTTTCTTGTGAAATGTAATGTAGGTGTAGGGGACTTCAATTAACTTTTTACGGTGTTTGTATGATACGCCTGCTACAGTATTCGAGTTTTTTTTTGGTATAAAACGGTTATTTTTAAGTTTTTTTTTTTAAATATTGTTTGTAAAATAGGAAAAAATCTCTGGTATAACTACAAAGAAACTCCTCGAAATTTTTACTGATATTTCTGATGACCTACCTACGTTATTTTATTATCATGTCTTTTTAACCCCGCCCTAATCTTTTAACTCCCAAAAAACTCTCAACAATAAAAAGTCTCAGCATCCGTAACCGTTTAAGGGTTAATAATGGTAATGACAACCATAACCCTTATCCACGTGCCGAGATGAGGGTTAAGTTAAAAATGTGAAGATGACAGAAAGGGTGAGTTTACGTAATTGTTACTAAACTTATCATTATGAGATTTTTTTATGGGGTAGGTAGAAGTGTTGTTTTCTTTGCTCTTGTCGATGTGAGTAACATGAATGACAAGTTATTTGCTGTGTTGGAGAGGTGCTGTTATACCTATACTCCATAGGTTTAGGTAGTTAAATAAAGGTAAACAAAAAAACCACGTGACGAGACAGCTGTCAAGTAACCAACTAAACGTAATACCTATCACTTCAGTTGTTATGCTACGTCACAGTTGAACTCTTCAATTTAGCAACGTTATATTTTGTTGACGTTTAGAAATTGGGCTCTTTATAATAGACAGATTACAAAATATTATAAATCTAACAAAAAAAAATTGTGCGCAAGCAGTTACGTCTACGAAAAGTAGTTTAAGAATAAACGATAAAGTTTAACATACATTAATAAAAGAGGAAACTATAGTAAAATACTGAAATAAGTTTAATTTGGTTAATCGTATTTTTAAACAAGAAACTGTCATCTATAAAAACCCTTTTTAAGATTTGTTTACCTTTTTTTAACTACCTAAACCTATGGAGTATAGCCTTATTTCTTTATACAGAAGGTTCATGTTGATTTCAACACTTTAGTAGGACCAACAGAAATAACATACCCTCGTGGACTACTGGTAGGACAAAAAAGTCGGTCCACGAGAAAACACCCGTTTATTTTCGTTAAGTTTACATCACTTTTGGGATTTGGAAATAATGTCCAAATGGAAAAAACTTTAATCAGCTTTACTTTTGTTTTACTTTAGGACGGTTCTATTTTAGCAGCACGGGTCGATCCATCAGGTTAAGCTATGCTTGCCTGGGTTGGTCATCTTTACATACCGAGACTCCTCCGTGCCTCGGAAAGCACGCTAAGCCGTTGTTCCCGGCTGTCATTCGTGGATCTTTGACAGTCGTTACGGATCGTCAGAAGCTTGAAAGTCTGACAATCAGTCTTACCAAGGGGTATCGTATTATCCAGTTACTGGATTGTAGAGGTCAGATAGGCAGTCGCTCCATGTAAAATACTGGTATTCAGCTGCGTTCGGTTAGACTGGAAGCCGACCCCAACATAGTTGGGAAAAAGCTAGGCAGATTGATTTGACTTCTGTTTTAGTTAATTTTGGTAGTTTTCTGTATGTACACACGGCTACACATCAAGCTATACATTTCCAGTATAAGCTGACCTCGCATTGTACGGAAATCTTACACAATGCGAGATCAGCATCAACTGGAAATGTATAGCTTGATGTGTAGCCGTGTGTACCTACCTATGTTTCAACCCGCACTGGGCCCGCGTGGTAGACTGCAGCCCACCCCCTCTCGAAGAGAAGAGATCTGTGTCCCAGCAGTGGGAACATTATAGGCTGATTATATTAATTTCTGTAGCAAACTACAGCATTTCTGTAGCAATCTAACGAAAATATTTTGTCTTTTCGACAGGTAATTTGAAGATAGTGAAAGAAAAGACACTTATACTGTGGTAAATCCTTTTAATTAATAACACTTAGGTATACAATAATTACACTTTTACACTTGGCCTGTACTGTACAGCTCGACAGTACAAAATATATTAAATCCAGAAAACAGTATTCTATTTACTTGACACCTCGTGTCCACGTTACAAAAGTGCGGCAAAGCGCGCGAATTTTTAGTCAGTAGATGGACGTTAAACTTATATAAAATGGTAACTATTTATTGTCATCATAATCATCATCAGCTATAATGTTCCCACTGCTGGGACACAGGCCTCCTCTCTGTGAGAGGGAGTGGGCCGTAATCCACCACGCGGGCCCAGTGCGGGTTGGTAGATGTCACATGTCATCGAATTTTCGGTTCTAGGACATGCCGGTTTGTATTAATTATAAATGTTTTGTATTTGAACTCAAGCTAATTTCTACGTATTTACTCATAACATATTATTTAAACACATCATCATTTATCATCTTTTATCGAACCAAAGTATTGTTACTATTTTTAATTATTTTTACCTATTATATATTAATCTTCTTCCAGGTGCATCGTCTTCACATATGTACGTATATAATTAATGTGTAAAAAATATTGTAAAACATTTTAAAAGAGTAACGGTGCAGTTTCTTGCCCATTCTTCTCCATACGAAAACTACCTTTTGGAAGGGGCGACTTTAATCAATTCTATTTTTTATAAATTTTGATGTTCAAAAGTGCCTTTTTGTGCCTAATTGAAATAAATTATTTGACTTTGACTAGTGAAGTTGTGTACTAATAAAATCTTAAAGTCACATTGAATTATCTTGATTTATATTGTAATTGCTTACAATAGGTAGAAACTTTAAGTAGATTACCTACTCATCTACCTTTGTAATTCCGAAACCCAGTAAAAGATCGAATCACAATATTATGGAGTGGTCAAGTACAATAACTTGTGCATTGATTAATCCTGTCTCAAGGGAAATATGATGTTGTCAAGGGTGATCCGTACGATTGGGATTGTATGAAGCCTCTTGATGATAAAGTTATAAAAGCATCCATAGATATGAAAATAGTCTTCCTTTATTTTCATCTCAGAAAATTGTGATATAATAAATGCGAAAGTGAGTTTTTTCGTTGATTTGTTTGTTTTGCACGCTAAAACGTCTGAACGGATTTGGATGAAATTTGGCATACAGATAGACCATGGCTAGGATTAGGACATAGGATACCTTTGATCCCGATAGTACGTTCCCGTGAGATACAGGAGACTAGGTTTTTTTCTGAAAAATTGCGCGGCTTTGAGAAATCTGTCTTATATAGAATTCTTTATGCTTTTAAGGTTAGTGTGTGCCGACACTGCCAACTTGAGAGATACTCACGTTTTAAGGGCGTTTATTGTGGGCAACGTCGCAAATAGATGTCAAATATTTCGCTGTTTTGATTAATTTGGCAATATTACTGTATGGAAATACGAAATGTGGCTAACTAGCGAACTAGAATATATAACACTGAATTTGATGTTGTAACCGTTTTAGGTGTAAAAAAGGTATTTGTAAAAATTCCAAATATTTATTTAAAATCTAAAACTAAATATTCGGTGTTACGATATTAATTATTGCATTTCATAATCAATATTTTAGTTCGCTAGTTAGCCACATTTCATATTTTCATACAGTAATATTGCCAAATTAATTAACAGAGCTGATAATGAGAGGAAGATGAGTTGAAGAATGATTGTTGTATTCACAAAGTAAGTTGATTAAAGAAACTTTCAACTACCAAAGCTCTATTCTCTCATTTTATACTCATACGCTTTCAATGAGAAGGTATTTGGTCTGCTGAACGTGGGGTCCTGGGTTCGATTCCCGGGTTGGGAAATGGAAAAGTGTTATTGAGTTTTTTTCCGTTAGGAATTTCTTAGTAACAGCCCGGAATTTGGAAGTTGGCTGTGTGATACCACCGAGCCTCGGAAAGCACGTGAAGCCGTTGGTCCTGCGCCTGATCTCTCTCCGGTCGTGTCGGATTGCCGTCCCATCGGACTATGAGAGTGAGGGAAGAGAGAGTGCACCTGTGTCTGCGCACACACGCCTGCACTATAATATCTCCCGCGCCGAAGATTATTCTCCGTTGAGATTAGCCGCCATGGCCGAAATACGGTCTTGGAGGACTATTATTATTTTGTATATTCTTGAAGTTATGTACTCACCAATTCTTTGTAAATTTTTCCATCGCCACCGCATCTTTCAATAGGAAGGTTCGCATCCCAAAATCCAATATCGTGCGTAACTAGCACCTCTGGATGCACTCGACTGCCTCTCTTTGAGCTCAGCCGCGAATCAACAGTCCCCGGTTAATCGTTCAGATTAAGTGGCATTAATGCTCCCACACAATCCCATCACTTGCCAACAAATCTCATTTCGACTGCACTTTAATCCTATACCACAACCCGTACTATGAAACTTGCATAATTTTTATCACGAGAACCATTGCTGAGTCAAAACTGTGGGGTGTTTTGTACGGTTAAAGAGATGCGGTAATGTATGATGGATGCAGTGAAATTGTAGCTGATGGGTATCGTTTCCCCCAAAAGCTCTCGCTCGCTAGTCAATTAAGTGATCAGCACAGGGGTTCTGCACAATTGGTCGCCTCCGCACAAAGCGACGGTGGCGCCGCGCTACGATATTGTATACAACTCGCTACGGTTTTATTAGACGGATTGTGAGGGATGACGCTTTTTTGAAGGATTATAACTGAAGCATATTTGAGGTAATAATATTGAGGGTATTACGAAGCTAATAATGCACGAATTGAATAGATGCTAATATGCGAATGCACATCTCATGTGATTGTTGTGTTTATAGTTTAATCACATTCTGTTTATAATTTGAGACTGAATAGATAGATAGATAGATAGAATATTCTTTATTATGTACACCATAAAAATTACAGACATTAATATAGAAATTAGCTAATAGCTGCCGCATATTTCTCAAAACCGAGTCAATAAACTTTCAATTTCCAGGAAAACAGACACAGAGCTCAGATTTCTTACAGTAAACTCAGATTTATTTCAACCCGCCCATCTTTCAGTGGAACTGAAACAAAAAAGCCAACCGGATCTATTTTTATCGCAATTTTTTTCGCATTGCAGACGCGGCGAGTCGTCGGGCCCCGGGCGTCCGTGCGTAAAATCGGATCATGAACAAGTTACTCGCGCGCGACCAATAGTTGAGAGCCTCTGACCGAACCATGGATTTTAGAATTACTTTTTTCCGGGAAACTTTTAGAGTTTTAACGCTTCGCGTGAAAGCGTGGATTTCTGTGTAGCCTTTATGGATTTTAGGCAAAAAATGAACGATGTGAACGTTATTCGGGAATAACTAACAAAACTCTTTGATAAACTCAGATCTGGACGCATTCCATTTAGTGTTCATGATGAAAAAACTAACTTGCCTAATTGTATGAAGTTGTGGAAGACTTACATCACATAATAATGGACTGTGTTCGATATGAGTTTGATAGAAATTATCTGTTTCGGGTCTTGAGGTTGAACCGACTTGACTTAGGCGTACCTATTCCATAAAATTCTTCTTCAAATGGTGAGTCTGTTCACGTTCGTGACCCAAATGTAATCCGTAGCAGTGTGTATTTAGGGTATGATGGAACTGTCACACGCATTGCGATTATAACAATAAAGTAAAAAACTCTTTAATAATTTTAGGACATCATTTTTATCAATCGAGTTCACAATGTGCATCTGGATATACTGGAAGCGACTATAACATAATTATAAAAAGCTCATCAGAATAAACACTAGATGATGTGCTCGAGAGGGACATTTTTCAAATAATTCTTAAAACATCTTCCTTATTCATACAACTACTATGTAGAACACAAGACAGGGAAGAACATACAACAACAAAGATAAAGCTTGCATGGAGCCACTACGTGAGGTTGGCAGATAACCTTAGACCGACGCGACATCTTATCATTGAAGAAAAATAACCGACTGAGGAACTGCGCGGAGTATTATCGATATGTTTTATTATAATATATCTATCGAAATATTCGATTTTTAACCGACTTCCAAAAAGGAGGAGGTTCGTAGCGTATGTTTGTTTTTTTTTTAAATGTATGTCCACCGATTTCTCCGTCATTTGTGGACTGATTTTAAAAATTCTTTTTTTTTTTTGAAAGGGTATGCTCTCAAATTGGTCCCATATAAATTTGGCAAAAAACGAAAATACAAAACCCAAGACACCGACTTCCGAAATTAAAGTTATTTTTCACTTTGTAGTGTTTTTTTTTTTTGAAGTCGGTTGTTTTTTTTTGTAAAAGTTTTTTATAAGTTAACAACACACCTAATATGGATCGAGGTTAGAAAGATGTTGAAGATGAGATGTTGCTGTTGGTGAAGAGGTTGTTGAAAGATTATAGATTTTAGAATGATGTCATGAATGTATGAATAATGAATGATGCATCGGAGTTATATTAAATGCAAGGCCCATAAATGTAAGAGAAAGGCAGATAATATAATTAAGTAAAGTATACACTGAAGTGCTGATGTGCATTATACGGATTCTTCAGTAGTATGAATAAGACACAATACAATTGAAGCAGGCACAGCTATAAATGAAAACACACGACCCAAACAGCACATGACAGAAACATTAACGGATGCAGCGCCAAAAATACATAATAATAAAAGGTGATAAATACATCATTTTTACAAACAAGACCCGACAATACACATTGGCAGACGTTCTTAATTTATCCAGTAGCACACAAACAAAGAGGCAAGCGGACAAACAGACAAGCAAAACAACAAACGCGTGATTTAACGCTGACATACGCGGTTCTTGTTTGTCGTTTTATCGTATCGATCTTAGTGTAAATTGTAATGGGGACTGATTGATTTATTCCGAGCTTTACTGGGAATATTTGAAATTGCTGTTAAAGGTATATTTAGGATTGTTTGTTAGTGCTTGTTTCGTGGTGGTGACGTCAGGTTTAGCTCTCCTGCTTTATGTGTTGTTCTAACTGCATTATATCTTCTTCGGCATCCTTAACTCCCAATTGTGCTTCTTCTTTTCCTTCAAATTAACTATTCAAATCTCATACCTTGTCACCAGCTATTCTGTCATTGTGTACTCAATAGATATCGGTCGAATCATCTCCTCTTTTATGATATGTTTAGTAGTAGCATCTTAACACATTTTTATGACCTAAATTTTAGTTTATGGTACAAGATTATACCTTTATGGAAGAAGTACTTAAATTCTATGGTCCTTCAGAAACAAATGCTCTATGACTTTTTATCGTTATGATCTAAGCAGATGCTCAAAAATACTCTTGCAAACAAAATGTTTCTGCTACCATTACATTCCGTCGCGAGTGCCGCTGAATGGCAAAGCTATCTCAAAGTCTGACGATTGATACATGTGACATTACACGACAAGTCTTTCTATTTTTTTTATTTGACAATTTATGTCTCCCACAAAACGTAAAGTACTTTTGAAGTAATGTGACTGTCTTAGAGTTTTTATTTTTTACGGTAAGTGAAATTTTTAGTGTCCATGTCGTTTCGGTGGGGAACGCTTTGGGCTTTAAGCGGTGACGTTTTGATTTCTTTTTTCCGATGTAAAGATTTAAATTGGCGTGAGGTACGGTCAAGCAATTGCTTGGGAGGGCTATTTCTATCGTTTAGTACCTTAATTTGTTCGTTCTCGGAGATTAGCGTAGCTATTTTACTTTGAGGTTTTGGATTTTAACTTACGCCATTAAATAAGAATCAACTATACTCCGTTTGAAATAAGATTAGACATTTAACTAAACCTTTTTTACAGTCCGTTCAACCAATTTTGACTTCTATTGCGTTGGTGGCATGACTAATGACAGCTGCAGTAAACATTTGGTTTGTAACCACTTTTTTTGCTTTTAATGCCATCCTTATGTCTACGGTATAGAAGTCAAAATCGGTTGAAAGGACTGTAAAAAAGGTTTGTTTAAATGTCTAATCTTATTTCAAACGGAGTATAATTGCAATCAAGTAAATGATAAATGATTTTATTTCCGTAAGTAGGTTTGTACAAATATTTTTACAAGTAAATCATAGGAAAAAGTGGAACGAATTAAAAAAAAAAAATCTAATAAGCTTCAGTAGCTAATTTCAAATCTTAAGTTAATGGGCACAAAATAACACCACAATTTTCACACAAAAGCAGCATTTTCCCAAATTAAGAATCTAGCCCCCAAACTCAACACAAGCACAGGACAAAAACCACGAAAATATCCTGAAAAAAGTAAAGTAAGAAAGAACAGCGCGGTCGGGGGACGTCTCGGGCACTCGGGTACCTGCACCCAATTACTCAGTCACCCAAATGGGGGGAATGGGGGAAGGGGGATGACATACAGACACCGCTGTCACGATCGATGATAACTCCGGAGATAAGTTTACTGCGGCAAGTCGGCAACCGCCTTCGAAGGATCGGAGAATATGGTTTATTTGAGGGATAGGACTTTTTAAAAGTCTGTTCGTTAGGAATATACTTTCGGTACTAAGTCTAAGTAACTACTAGACCACTTGGTTGTTTTTTAGATATTATATCTATCCTAGAATCAATTTTAATATAGTACCTCATAGATATAAGGATTTATATTTCTATGGTATACCTAAGTACAGTAGAGTTATTTCATCTTTATGAAGGTAGATAGAAGGTTTATTTTTCTGGTGATATTCGGTAATGTAACGGTTATCAGCAAAGTCAGACAGAAAAAATATTACATAAGGTGTATTTATTAATTTGTTTTCAATTTATGTTATTTCCACTTAAACAAACATCAACCTTAAAACATTTCAAATAAAGTTGATTTTAGACTGACTAGTAGGTACTGTTAAAAAAGTCATAAAAAAATATAAAGTTGTAGCCTAAACTGAACCTTATGTCTAGGCATTACAGTTGTTTTTTTGAAAAACTCGTGTTTGTTTACATCTTTGGTAAATAAATTGCCAACGCAGTTTAGTTACTTTGCAAGCATAGAGATACTGATTTGAGTGACTATAATTTAATGGCTGTAAATTCTGATAACAGAAAACCGATGAAAAAATAAATTAATCTCATCAGAAATAAAATATATACCGTAGTAGTCATTGAGTAGAAAATATTCAAATTAAAATACCCATCAAGCCAAGTAGACACTACCAGTGGGTTCCTCATGACAACTCATCTGGAACGGAATTGAACACACGATTTCTTGATAACCAGCCAACGTTTTAGACATTGAGCTATGGTACTAAAGAAAGTAGGTACAATCACCTTACAAAAAGGTTGACCACAATTAGACTTTGTTACAATAACCTAGTTACACTACTACAAGGTTTTTTGACGCTTGTATGACTTGAAGGGGGCGCTGTTGGTAAATATTTGTGCAATTGTTTTGTGAAATGTATTGAAAAAAATCCACCCGGCGCTTTGAAAATGACTTTAACGAATGTGAAATCACCAAAATGGTGTCTCCGAACATCTTATAATTATAATATTTTTTTATATTTTTAAATGTTTTTTTATCCGTTTTATTTTAAGAAATATTTAAAAATGTAATCGAATAAGAATTGAAATGAATAAACGGAATTATAATCCTATCGAAGAATGGTATAATTTTGAAGCCTTTAAAATTTTACCAGAACCTTTTTTTTTATTTATCTTTTTGTTTTTGAGAAGTTTAAGATTCTTTGAAAAAAATCCCAACAGAAACGATAAAAATTGACGTATTATTTTTTTTTTTTTTTGTGTTTTTATCCCTTTCTACTAACGCATCTTTGTTCAGGACGCTAGCCTCAGTTCGCACTTTTCTTGAAACCCTACTGAAGCGATAAAAAGCATTTTCTGCTAAAAACAAAATGGCGGCAATCGTTCCGATTTTGCCCACGCGCCAAAAGAACCATGTAGCGCTATACTTGTCAATTGACAGATATTGCCTGTTTCACTTTTGACATTTCCGACGTATTGTCTAATAAAACATAGTTTTAAGCGTGTACCTACAAGGTTTTCACAACCCGACTATACACAAGACAATAACTTACGATTCAAAGATGTCTCTTCAAGACATTTGACTCACACAGGACCAATAATCTATAGACTATAAGTAACAATACTTGGTACACATAGATATATGCGTAGGTGTGCGGGGCGGGGTCGACCTCTGACCCGCCCTCGCCACCCCCTCACCTCGCTCACTTCACCCCCGCTCTTTCACCTCGGGGGTGAAATCCAAAGCTTTCTTGTTATTTATTTTTAAAGGGAAATTTACTTGAGGCTTTGAGGCGGTAAATGGCTGGTTATGTACTATGTATAGAGGTAAAAGGTTTTTGTGCATGTAAAGGTGGGTAAAAATGCTTTTTCAGAAAATCACTTAAGTTGGTAATGCTTGCATAGCGAGTCTGCAATTATGAGGCGGAAAGACACATTATTCTTGAAATGTACCTATGTTTACGAGGCCATAGAATAATGCCCAAATCTTTAAAATATTCTACGATTGAATGTTTAATGTATATACATCTAATCTTCTCTCTAATCAACCTATAAAGTTCCCACTGCTAGGACACAGGCCTCCTCTCTGTTATAAGTACTGGACAGTAATCCACCACGGGGGCCCAGTACGGATTGGTAAACGTCCCATGTCTTTGAATTTTTGGTTCTAGGACTAACGGTTTCCTCTCCTTCACCATTTTGACAGCGGTGTTGAATTAATTTAGGGACTCAAATTAAAGCGCCTGTCAGGGTTTGGACCACTGACCACCACTGCTCTTCAATCTTCTCTGCACCCCGAGAACTTATTTTTATGACCTCTTTCAAAACTTTCCTAGTCATAAACTTTCTCATCTAATGAGCGCCTCAAACAAAATATCTTCTGCAACTGCAAGTTGAATACGTCAAAAAGATTTGTGTCCACTTTGTATCGTCACATAACTATAATGTTCGATATAATTATAGTATTTGTGATTATAATCCACCCTATCTATCTGTTACTCGTTGGTACAGTTAAGCTTGTGTTAGATGAGGCAATCTCCAGACTTTTATACGAAAAAGTGCTAATTGGCAACCCTAGTCATGCAAAAAGTTTCGTATATTTAGGGACAGCCCTGTACTTAAGTACATCTGTCACGTAGACCGGGCATAGCTTGTCTCGTCTAGGGTCGTTTGAATCTAAAGGAAAGTTATTAACTATGCCAACAAACTATTTACAGGTAATATTCTGAACACATACTTAGTTTTAAGTACATTGGAGTGGTATCTGTGGTAGGTTGGCTAATGCAGTGTTAGTGTTTATTCTAAATTCCCTTTTCAAAGTTCAAAAACTCAATTGTACTGATGGGTAAGTTCAGTTGCTAAGTCCTAACAACCAGAACTTCAAGAGCGTTCATTCTAAAAGTTGGCAACGTCGCAAATAGCTGTCAAAGATTTACCTGTTTTGATTAATTTGGCAATATGAAATATAGCTAGTGAATAATGAATTGAAATTAAAACACAGAATTTGATGTTGTAACCGTTTTAGGTGTAAAAAAGACTTTTGGAAAGGTTACAAATATTTATTTTACATCTAAAACTAAATATTCGGTGTTACGATATCAATGATTGCATTTCTTAATCAATATTTTAGTTCACTAGTTAGCTATATTTCTTATTTCCATAGAGTGATATTTGAGTGATATTTGACAGCTATATGCGACTTTGCCCATTTTCAGAATGCACGCTCTAAAAAAATTGATAGGCTTGAAGATTTTGCCAAAAAGTCGCTAAGAAACTCCATTGTAATCATCTATATTCAGTCTCAATGTTCAATATTCTGCACTCCATTAAAATTGACTATTGAATTCGAGATCTTTGTGGTACCTAATATATGATTGTAATTTGATCTTGAACAATCTATCAATGTTGATGTCATGTCTATTGTTTGTAGCTAGACCAATTGATTTTACGTCTCAGTCACCAAGGTTCATCGAAAATTCTAATTTTCTAATTAAATTTTATGTTTTGGTAAATGTTATAGTTGTAAAAACTAACCTCTTTTCAGTCGAAATTCAGTAAGTTATCACGTGGTTGCTATTCTCATGTGAAATGACGACATTGTATTGAGTAAGATTGTGCAATGTCTTCTAAATAAATTAATTGAAGTTAATTGTTCGGAAATGTTCGCGGACGCACATATTAATTGCTGTTACACAACGATGCGAATGAGGTATGCACCCCTGATGTGCAGAGTACGGGCCAGCTCCAACAATATCCTAAAAATGATCGCTAGCAGGCTGGATTGCATGTGCATCAATCACTGCAGTGCCATCTCCCATGGGGTGAAATAAATTTAAACTAGATTAAAATAAGCTAACATGGTTCTTAAGTTTACTAACACAATGAGTCCTTGTTACTTGAATAAAGAATATTTATATATCTATAGTAGAAAAAGATTATTCGTATTAAAAAGTCTAATTAGAATTAGGTAAGAATTTATTCAATGAATTCAATAACAAATGACGTGCTGTATGTAAATTTCTATTGTTTCAGCCACTTCAAACGTAAAATATCTACCAAAAGATGATTGAATTTGATGTCCTACATTATGCTGGTAATATAAAATCTGGTGAATGACTCCTGAAACAATTAAACTGAAAACATTCAAATCAGTTTAAATTTAAAACGTTAACCCTAAACTCCACATCATTAATTTCATCTCACAACAAATGAATAAAAAAATATGGCTCAACATCTAACCACAAACGAAAAACGGCATAACTCGTAAAATTAACAAAAAATTGTCGAATCATAGTGTCGCGTCGGCGATGCGTCAAACTGCGTCGACGTCACGCTGACAAGTGCGCGGGAGTGCCGCCCCCCCTCCCGCGTGAGGCCACGCCCCCGGCGCACGCGCCGCCTACCGGCCATCTAGATTGATCTAGATCTAAATAACGTAACTTGCGTCTCAATGTGAGCCATTGTGCTTCACATGTATTGGAAATACAAATATTCATTCAACGAAGTGAATATTTATTAGTTCATGTGTTATTTATTGATTTTCAATTTATTTCTATTGGTTTATTTTTTATAAGGCCGTTGACTCGGCCGGTCATGCTACTCAATGATTGTTTCAGCTTATCTAACAGTACAATTTCCCACGTCAAATTAGAAACCTAAATCACTAATGTAATAATAACCAAAAAATAAACATAACCTAAATCCACACAGCTCCACAAAATGCTAAAATAACAGCCATAATAATACATACATTACAGTTAAAAGGAGAGCCACTTGATCACCTGTATGTGGATAGTTAAGTATACGGAGTGCCTATCAGCCCGCAGAAATATGGAGGCAGCGGGAAAGTTGATACAAAGTAGGATTTTCAGGTACCGTCTGCGCCACAAGCACTGAAATGTCGACGAGATTATTTTTATTAACATATTGTAAAAGAATGTGTTGAGATAAGCGAATACTGAATGTAAAACGGTTTAAATAAGGCGTAGTTTGCCTTGAAAAGTCTATTGGGATAAAGTGACATCTGACTTGAATTGTATTTGTATTAAATGCTGAGAAAACCCTAATAGTATGTGGGACTGAAATAGGCGAGAACGTAAATGATGATAAAAAAAAAATACCCAAACAAACGATAAAATCGTTATACTAACGTCCAACTACAAACCAGTTCGCTCTATTCATAAACAGAGTTAGAAAGAGACAGTAACACATTACATAATAAGACACGACTCTTCTAAAAACGTTGCACAAATAAACAAAGCCCAAACCGCCCAACAAATTTTCTTACCGACGGTACTCGGGTATCTCGGCTGAAAGATTTCCACCCCGCGTCCGGGGGGGGGAGGGGGGCCGCGGTCGAGGTGGCGGGGCCTTCGCTCCCTGCCCCTGCAGGCCACCGGGCCAATGGCGGAGCGGCGCGCCCTGGCCCGACCCGGCTCAGTCGCGACTGAACCGCGACCCTTGACACACAAGCGCGTCGCGCGGTCTCTTGCCCTGTGACGGCAACCGGCATCATCACGCACGGAGCGCTAGTTTACGGCGGGGTCGGAGGCCCGGGGCTTTGTCCTCCGAGAGCCCCTGACCTCCCGCCCCTCGAACTCGGCTTTCGCGGCAGCTGGCGGGAAGACGAGCTTCTGCCGTCTACGCCCGCGAGCCAGGCCGCGTCGACGCAGAGCGGGTCCTCTGCGACGGATAAGGGCCAGAATGTGGAGTGTGTGGTCTGCGGCGACAAGTCGTCGGGGAAACACTACGGCCAGTTCACTTGTGAGGGTACGTAATCTTGTGTGAAGTGAAAGTGAACTAGTGTCTTAGCGACGGAAATTAGCCGTGTGTATGTGCGGTGTCCCTTTGATTTGAGTGATCGAGGACTCTGGTTCTTGGTGCGTGGTTAGAAGTTTCCGCAAAGTTTATTAGTATGTTATGTATATGTATGTTAGGGCAGAATTAGGTTACCTAAGTTATAGAAAATGGAACAAAAGTCCAAAAACTTACCAATATGTAGAGTTAGCCAAACTTTACTTAAACGCTGTCAGATGATGCGTAGTAACCCAAAACTTTTAAATCAACTTGAAAACTCGTGGTTTTAAGTGAGGAAAACTCAAAAGTCGCAAAATAAAAAGTCCGTCGATAGTAGATAAATGACTTGATACTAAAAACTAAACAAGTTACGATACGAGACTATTAGTTAACTTGATTGATGATCGAATGAAACGCCAATTATCGTATCAAACGGAATTAATACTACGATTTTGCCCATTTTTACCGCGGCTACAAATTGTATACTACGCAATGTTCCCAATTTGTGCCTCTTGAAATCGTCATGAGTTAATTTCAGCATACGCTAATACGCAGTTAGGTGTTTTGTCATGTTTAATTCTCATTTTCCCTTCAATTTTATTTTTGATACAACCTAAAATCTTGTTAAATTTAATTTAATAAAGACTTTAATAAAACCAAAACGGTAAATTGTCGTCCCCCTTTGACCTTTAAAATCTCAATTACCGGGACTCGACTCGCGACGTTTCTAATCAGAATGCAATAAGACAAAGTTTTCACAAAGTGTCTGTCTCTAAAGATAAGGGGTTCCTCACTTTTATGCAAATTACGGTGAAATTGTTGTTTTTTGAGTTATGCCGTTTTGGTTTTATGGTGAAAATGGGTGGTAAGAGAACGTTTGTTGTAGAATTTGTTTAATGGCGTTTTAAATTGTGATCTTGAATTGCTTTCCAGATTATACATAAAATAAATTGCCTTTCATCTAAGTTTTTGTACATAGTTGACTAAATAAAACCTATATAAATTAAAATTATTTAACTAACTACAATTGCAATAATCACAGAAAATATACTATAATCTAATCTAAAAAAAAGAACTTAATAAAAACTCAGACGGTAAATAACACTTCAACAAATTTATAAAAAAAAAAAACAAAATCACACGTAGCAACACTAAAACTAAAAAAAAAAACTAAAAAGATAAAACATCAAGTGAAACGTGTCTCCGTAAACCACAATTACGGGTGCATGTCACCAAATAATTATGTTCAAGTGGCGTAGATGACCGCAAGCGATGTGCTTGGGAACGCCGTCTTTACACCTTATTGTTTCAGAAAAACTGCTTTCTACACATAATCTGATTACTTTGTTAACTCTAGACTGTTAATCATAATAGTTACTACAATTATTTTCTACGACCAGGTTTCACCAAGAGATTTTCAATTTTGAGATGATTTTTGAAATAGGGTAGTTTACCTAGACGATGTGCTCGTTGTTATTTGCACTTGATAGTAGCTTTCGCGTAAGTCTAATAGAATTTATGATGAATTGGAGGTGAATATTGATAAAAAAGATACTTATAGAGTGATAGATGAATCTTTTTGCGTTACTCGACAGCTTGTACCTGGTTTTAATTGTAATTGATTGATATTATTGCAAAAATAATTTAACTCTCTTCTTATAACAATTACAGAAACTGTTATATGCGCTTACCTATATCATAGATTTAGTGTGGGTTTTCAAACATTACATCATTAACTATAGTCATGTAGCTACCTACTTAGTACCTAGTGAATTCGATTAATTTCTTCTATATATTTTTTTAATAAAATGTCCGAACATACAAAACTGAAAATTCTCAAAATTAATTTTTAATCCGCAAAAAACAAAATAAAAGGCGCCACAACCACGATAGTAACCCGACCCGTTGATGACATAATAGTTGGCATCAAGTGTAGTCATTACATTGGTCTCTCAGCCTTGACCCTCGGTCCTCGGGTGAGCCAACCTGCATGAACCATACTTTCGTGATATGCGCTTGTAAACAAAACGCTTTCAAAAGGGACGCTCTCTTTGTTGTCGTTGTTTTTTTACTCTTTAGTTTCGTAACCTGTTATTTTTTTATTTTTTTTAGTTGAATTCACAACACAAAGTGCAACTAGTTTTTGAATGAAATGCTGGTTTTCCGTGTCATGTCAAATTAAAAAGACGTTTAGAGAAAAAATAAATTTATGTGTATCTTTGCTATTGTATTTAAAAAATCTACCCGGAGTAGATATCTCATGGTCTCTATTGGTAGGTCTTACTTAATACCTACTTTTCGAATGTTCATGCATTATCATAAATTTAGGGCTGCATCATATACTGCATTAAGTTTTAGATTTGCATAAACGGGTCTTATGTTCTAAACAGCAACGAAGAGCAAATTCACACTGATCGATTTGCACATAGAGAATACATTAGTGAGTTGTTACATACATTATGTTCCCTAATTTACGCCAAAGGGAACTTTTTCTTCACCTAACATTTTGCATTCTGCAAAATAACTAACATAACGGTCTATTTGTTATTTTTTGTCACTTCAACAAATGCTAATTTTTTTAACTTATAGCTAGACTAGAATTGAAACTACTTGAGAGAGGTACCTATATGTTTAGCAATGGAATACTAAAATTAGCCAAAATCAAAGTCAAAATTTTTATTTGTAGCCATAAAACAATTTAAACCAATAATGTGGTTTGCACAGCCAGCAGTTTTTCGAGATAGATATAGTAAGCAATGCCATCTACACATAACTAGCACCCACTACGACAAGGTAGAAACTTCCTACTTACATCTACTCAAACAACCATCTCATCACACACAACCATTGCATTGTCTTTCTAACGTGTCAAAATTAAAATTGTTAATTCACACAATAGTTACTGTTGCCGTTGGTATTTTAGCTTTTGTTGGTTGCGCAACCATGATAGCTGGCTTACAGGTTGTCAGTCAACTTTCAAATGAGGTTATGAAATGTATAAGGGATTTTGTAAGTTGGTATGGTGAAGATATATATGGAATACTTGCCAATGGTATTGTTGAAATTGAAGGCTTAGAAGTAATAGAAGATAATTCGGTTGTGTAACGGCTTTTCGTTAATTCTCCTTTAGAAATTCTTATTTACCAAATTGATTTCCTTGGTTTATAAGCTCGTGTGCTTTTAAGATAACTTAAATACAACTACTTCCTTAATGGCAAGATTAAAATGATCCTAGTTTCTTTAAAATTAAACTCAATTTTAAGGACTTGGTACAGTTAAATTCTAACTAGTAGCTTTATGATTTGCAATTAAACCAGGAATCTAATCTTAGTACTGACTTTTATTCAGCACTCCAACAAAATAATATTACGATTACAAATTCTCCTTACTTCTTATTATTTATTCCATTCATTCCTAATTTATCAACTTCATAATTATTCTAATTTAATCAACAAAACTAGCTTCACTCCGCCATTCACTTCACCGCTTTTATCACTCCACCAAAGAGTTCAAGCTTAAATTATTCCAAAATAAAGCCAAGTATCCGGTACATTTTTTACAAAACTAATTGGTCGCAAACTATTTTCGTCATGTTATCGAAATAGGCAGACCTGGCGCCAGTAAGGTCCCGACCTTTGATATCAAACGCCTCGGAACCGATAAATGTAATTTAAACTAGAAAATTCATTATGCTTTGTCTGTCATCGGGTTATGATTACGTAATTCTGGAAATGTCACGCGGATTGTGAATGAGAGTGGGAGGATGTGTGTGGAACTCAATTTGTTCTATTTTGTGAGTAAGCTTTGTAAGTTCGTGATGAGTTATTTCGTCTATAATGTGAAGAATTTGTGGTTGTTCATTTAAAGCTTGGTGACTGAAGATATCTGTACTTCTTAATTGAACCACGTTCAAAATTTTTGATGTATAATGCTATGATGTCCTTCTACTTCGTATAAATATTGACTTGTTCATTAAATACATCTTTTCTCAAGATATTGATATCTTCAGAAAACACGTGTGAAGCTTTTGCTTATTCAAAAACTTTACCGTGGAACCGGATTTCATTATTCTCACTGTATTCTTCTGGTTATTTGATATTTCTTCATATTTGAAAATTATCCATGACAGATAGGAGATATGCATTATGCAATCTCAGACACTATTAACGTTCGATGGCTACCATCCAAGTAATAAGATTTGTTTATCCACTAAATATGTAAAAATCCAACTAAATGCGTACGTTAATATACCACAAATCTACATAAGTTGTACAATATTTCAGCTCCGCTATCACATGATAACTCCCTAAGAGTGTATCGATAAAGCGCATTAGTGTTGTGCTCATAAAGTGTTATTTTGATGTCGACAAATCCACTTTATTAGCGCTCGGACCCCCCGGTGATGGAATTAGAACCCTGTCGAAGTGAGACCGTGCAGTCTCTGAGGTCAACTTGTACTAAAAGTGTTTATAGGCGTTATAACGACAAAGTCCCTGGCCGATGCGCTTCTTTTGACTTAAATGCTCGCGTCCGTGAGCGACAATAGTGATCGCAGTTGACACCTGGGTGAAGGGATGTCTGGTGTCGATGAATTGTTTTTGTCGATACTTTTTGAGTTATCGAGTGTACAGTTTTACTAAATGTTAAAATAAATTGCAGCTCATACATCTTAAAGGTCTAATATACTTTTTTAAACAGCTAGAACAGATACAGATTCCAACCTTTCGAATTTTAAACTCCACATCGTCTTGTCAGTAAACAAACCAGTAAACAAAAAATATAAAATATTAAAACTCAATAGATTTTCAATCATAAAACATTTACTTTATCACCTTTACTTTGATAACACACCTCATAGATCTTATTTCGAAAACATCGCTTTGTACTGACGCAAAACATGCAATAAATTATTATTTAAATTTCATTATACAAAATAAATATCGCAGCAATGAATAACGCCGTCGTGCTATCGACAAGCGGTGGCATCACTATCGACCACTACAACCGGTCAGTTTATGGTATGTTTTGTCCGGCGATACCGTGGCAGTTAACCTTATCTTTACGAGCGACTCTAAACATAAGTGTCTTTCCGAACTTATTTATTTTTATCTCATTCCACTTTTTAAATTGAATCCAAGTTCGGCGCGTGTGTGGTTCTCCTCTTTCCACTAAAACTGTCAATAAAACGCTCGAACGTCTTGAATCATGTCGCCTTTTAATGAAAATTTGACTCTTTTTAATATATTATTTATGTGAATTAAACAAGTACTAGCTACGCCTTAATAAGGTAAACATTCGACCGTGTGACGTTAACGACCATTTTCGAAATTTAAAAGCCGCCATATTGTTAAAGAGTACGCGTGTTTGTCACGTCGTAAATCCAAAATGTATATTTTTTTCTTCACGATAAACGTGAGTAGTTTTATTGGGAATTTATTGTGAATTAATTTTATTGTTGATTTAAAAAGAAAAGTTGGATGCATAATGTTGATTGATTAAGAAAATTATGTATCCGAGTTTTACGATAAAATGGATGGTCGTTGTCCGTCTATCGATACATTTATATGTAAATCATCAGTCCTTTACGTTGCATTTTAAATGGCTTATTGTTAAACCATATTAATATTCATTATTTGCTTCATTAAGCGCCTCAGGGTAACATAAATTAAAACTGAGGTGCTTTTGTGAAGGAAATGCAAGCAATGAAAAAAATCTAATCAACAAAACTGTATCGTAATCTGTTTCCGATCCATTCTAAAACCCAATCCCATCAGGTTACAAAGGGAATTAATTTACAATTCAAATTTTTATTCAAATCAAAGTTATTTTGCTGTACGAACACTTGACGATAGCCAAAGATATATACATGTATTTATAAAATTTAAAGACTTCGGTATCTATTTCCATAAATCACGTTACCCAAAAGAATCATTCGCTTGAAGTTAGAATGCTCTTTTGTTCCTATTTCTATAAACCGATTTTGATCAAGTGTCCATCTACATACATTAAAATTAAATAACAATTGTTCGCTAACACAAGCCTCGTATGTCCGTGTGAGTGCCGATACATTCTCAAGAACAGGACCTAGATCATTAAGGCGATCCGATGGGTCATTAAAGCGAGTAATTTTTCATTAGACTCCTTCTTTTGTGCATTCGTGTCTTAATGAAATGATTAAGGGAAGTTGAGTATCGATACGTATGTTGATAACTATACGTGTATGTGCGCATCACTATTTCGAATGCATGTTTAAATTTTTGCAATCACTTTTGCAATATTTTAGTTTTGTTGCTTTATTTTTTTTTTTACAGAAGGCACATGGATTATTTTGAATCCGTTTTTCTTTGGGGATTGGACTTTTACCTTCATAATGATATTAAGATCATAATCAGCATGATCTACAAATTCTTCATCATCTAAAAATCCCTGGTTCTTTTATTTTGCTATTAAATCTTCTAAACCACAATTTCCATTAAGACTAAAATTACAGACATTAACACAAATAATTCTATATTATTTTGCACCTGTATTACCATGTCAAGGCCAAGTCTACCTACCTTAGAATCGAGAACTTGGCCTTATAGCTAATCGAAGGCCCTAACGACCTGAGTCCTAACTCAGTGATTGATGGATAGCATTAATGACCATCTCGAATAATTGATTTACTTCTAATTCAATTTTAAGGGTCGGTACGATTTTAATGTACTTTTGGGTGGGTTAATTTAAGAGTATGTTTAATTACTGAGTAGGAAGTATTGGAAGAAATTGTGCTAGTTTAAAAACTGATTGCAATCATACTGTGATCAAAATAATATCAATACCATTCCCTTTGCAACTGGTGCTGATTATTGCAATAATAGTATTGCAATAATCAGCACCAGTTTATCAGCCCACATAATAGTATGTGGGCTGATAAATTTAAACTAATATCTAAACTAATATTGTAAAGATGAAAGATTTGATTTTATGTATATTTTTTTGTAATGTATAAACTTTAAAACAACTGGACAAATTAAAAAAAAACGTGTGGCACTCGGGGACTGCCGCGGTAAAGCTATTGCATAGCATTTGTAACCTCCATGACAACATCAAGTTGTCATGGGAACCGTCATTACATGGTAGGCGGAATGGAGGGTGTTAGGTTTTATTTTCGTTACGTTACGGAATTTCTTGATTCTGTCGCCGCGCTCAAAGCCCGCGATAAAAGCTATGCAATAGCTTAAAAATTCTTTCACCAGTAGAATGCTATATTACCACCGAGTAACATAGGCTATAATTTATAAAGATATCATATGCGCGAAGCCGCTGGCGGAAGCTATACTCCATTTGAAATAAGATTAGACATTTAAACAAACCTTTTTTACAGTCCGTTCAACCGATTTTGATTTCTATACCGTAGGCATAAGGATGGCACTAAAAGCAAAAAAAGTGGTTACAAACCAACTGTTTACTGCAGCTGTCATTTGACATGCCACCACCGCAATAGAAGTCAAAATCGGTTGAACGGACTGTAAAAAAGGTTTAGTTAAACGTCTAATCTTATTTCAAACGGAGTATAGTTGTAAATATAGCTGAATATTTAGTTTTGAGAACAATAAAAAAAAACATGTGTCTTGCAATTCGGATAGATAATGGAATGAAAATGATCACTGTGAAGACGTTACTTTTTTTTCTAAATAAAAAAAATCAAGCTATCTACATTTAATTATCTCCACTACTGCCACAAATATATAAATCTGGAAGAAAAGCGGAAACTCTTGTCTTACAAGACAACAGCACTGGTCACTAAATGAAGATTTAATGGCGTTTAGCTATCTTTATTTATTACACTAGCAACACCGACAGGTGCTGTAAATACCTATTTATATCAAATTAGGCTTCTTTTATTTTATTTTGATATTGTTAGTTTTGGAAAAATAATGATCTCTGATTTTGTATTTAACAGGTGACTTTTTTGTGTTTTTTGTTTGAATATCAGACTGCCAAATCTTTAGGACCATTTTTAGGATCTTATTTGTTTTCAAAAGAGAATTTCTACTCATTTTTTATCTCATCATAATTTTGGCAAACACAAAATATGATAACATGTTTCCCATCACATTTGTCACCATTAAAATGGCGACGTTTGCGTTCAATACGAATGTTGCCTGTTACAAAATTGCCAGTAGGTAAAACATTACGAGGTCACGTTCTCAATAAAGGCATTTGAGTAGATGACTGATATTTATTACTAATCACTTTGATGGGATTTTTATGGCATACAACAAAATACTTGCAAGCCTATAAATTTAAAATTCCACCTGACGTTTCAACTATGATAATAGTGTTACGCTCGTCACTGCATTTGATTTTTTGTTCATCTCTGAGGTTACAAAGAGATTCCTTATTATGCGAGGCTTTTTTCTTGACATTACTTGGAGGCACATACCGTGACGTATGCATTCCAACTATTTCAATGTTGTCTTCTTCAAATTCCTTTTCAACTAGTAAAATATCTTTGACGGCTCCCTGGCAATCTAAAAAACAGTCGCTAGCTCTCGTGAATACTGCTTCATATGATTGTGTAAGTAATTGATTATGCTGTTCGTCTTCATTGAAAGAGCCTTCATCAATATAAGATACCAGTAGAAGTCTGATTCCAAACATACCAAGCCAAATGTAAAGTGGCGATTTAAAACATTACTTCAGTTTCTCGCACCATGTCGACCAGTGGTCGATAAGCCGTAGAGCGCTCTAAACTGACAGGCAGTAAATAATGTTACCGCTTTCCCGGACGAAACCATCCGTTACCTTCATTCTCTCACAAGCTTCATTCATAAATCACAAGACAACATATGCGCATAATTGCAATTTTAATGAACCTAAATTCTTCAATGAATCTCTTCTATAAATATCAGCAGTACAGCAATATTCAATTGTGTTTATGGTACAATAATGTCGTCCGTATGCCCGGTCAGTCGCAAGTCGCATTGCGCAACAGCCCTGCGACTTTTATTGCGGTGATAACTCATTGTGGCTATAATAT
Organism: Agrochola lychnidis; assembly: GCA_963680765.1. Lineage (NCBI taxonomy): Eukaryota > Metazoa > Arthropoda > Insecta > Lepidoptera > Noctuidae > Agrochola > Agrochola lychnidis. The sequence continues at coordinate 6,911,037 of OY796864.1, forward strand.
TCGCTAGTGAAGTCGTAAATGTGATGCATGATGCTTGGGATGGGATACCAACCTGCCACTTACACTTTTTCGAACTTTGATCCCGACTGGTTATAAAATGTATGGTGGACAGAGATTCTATAGTTTTTATAGTATCAATATGTCGGTACTACAAAAAAATAAAAACAAAATGTTTATTTCAATTACAAAAGGCATTTAGATACATATAATTGGAGATTACCTTTTAAGCAAGGAATTGCTTGTGTTAGGAGACTTTGCACTTCCATTTATCATTATCTTATGTAATTAAATTGAATGTAGACAATGTAAACATGCAGAAAAATAAAATAAATGGGTAACTTAAAATTAAAACAAAATGAAATGGTGACTGATTTGTAAATACTGTAAGCGTTGTGCATAAAAAAGGGCCAAGTTGCGCGTTTATGTGTGATTATGTGTGAGTATGGGTAAAAGTGTGAAGAGTGAGGGTGTGTAGTGTGTGAATTACACTTTCCGCATTTTAAGTAATATGAGCAAAGATTCATAATTTTACTGATTTTAGAAACGATAATTCGTCATTTAGATGCCACATTACCTATACTCCGTTTGAAATAAGATTAGACATTTAAACAAACCCTTTTTACAGTCCGTTCAACCGATTTTGACTTCTATCGCGTAGGCATAAGAATGACATTAAAAGCAAAAAAAGTGGTTACAAACCAACTTTTTACTGCAGCTGCCATTTGTCATGCCACCAACGCAATAGAAGTCAAAATCGGTTGAACGGACTGTAAAAAAGGTTTAGTTAAATGTCTAATCTTATTTCAAATGGAGTATAGTTTGTTTGCCAACATCGATTTTATAGTTCTTTAAAGCACTATAATACCTCCAGAGCCAATTTGGTTTAAGAACTAATTAACACTAGTTTCTACATGCTCAATCTTTCTGATCCCTTCTTCATTGTTGAAGCATTTCAAAAGGTCCCGAATTTCTTATACATACTACTTGACTAAACAAAATTTTCAACTGCTATCATCTTTTCATATTCTAAACTCTCATGCACACCATTTAGCTTCCCATTTACCAGAAACCCAACCAAAATTTTCTCGTATCCATCATCTAAGCCGCCATTACGGTCAAGCCGGTGTTACGTCATATCTCGTGCTATATGTAGGTCAGCAGTAACCTGTAATCTAGGCGTCATTAGTTCGCCAATAATTGTGGACACTACACTTTACTGCCGATGGAGTTCCGCATCTGTGAATACTTCTAAAGTTTTAATATTTAGTGCTAGTATATTGTTAAGATTATTTTTATGACTGTTCTGTCTTTATAATTTTGATTCTTGGTTTGCCCTTCTTTTGATCTTGATAATTTATGTGTGCTACAATTCAGTTGATTTCTCATTTTTCGATTACTATGTCACCATCTTGATTGTTAGTACTTACGGTATTAGTTAGTGCAAATGAAAGTTTCTTTTTTTTCTCATTGTTATATTCTGGCTCTTTGAAGCCTTCATGAACATCTTTCGATACTTTAATTCATACTAAAAATGTATGTTTTGTTTTATATACTGAACCCAACACAGCAGTAATAATCGCTTGACGAGTTTATTTCTTTATAATGCGTCAACCATTGCCAAGTTGACATTCAAGTAACCTGTCGGTTTATTCACATTTCGATTGTATTTAATGATATCATACCTAGTTCTTTATTTTACCTACTATTAGTCACCTGTCGAAGATTTAGCAAAAATATTGTTGTTTTTACATATATTTTTGTCTTTATATCTTTGAAAGGTCTTTGCCATTTTAACTTTTACTAGATGACACTAACAAATTCTTTATTTAGTTCTTGCTAAAGGATATCATTGAGTTTGGCAAATATTTTTATAACTTGCCGTAAAACAACTGGTATTGTACTTTCTAATGTACCTAATGGCGCCTGACCATTTCAGTCAGACACTGAATATTATCATCATCTACTTAGCCTTTTACCAAATATGTTTGGGTCAGTTTTCAGTCCAGTATTGGAGCAGTGGTGGCCCAGTAGAAACGGCCGCGACTCACGAGTTGTACGTGGTATATTCGAGTTCGAACCCAGAAAGGCACTTTACTTAGTGTAAATTATTTCATCACCACTGCTCTCAAAACGGTGAAGGAAAACATCGTGAGGAAACGAGCATATCCTAGAACAATAAAATTGAAGACATGTGACATCCACCAACCCGCACTGGGCCTGTGTTGTGGATTTACGGCTCACTCCCTCTCACAGAGAGGAGGCCTGTGTCCCAGCAGTGGGAAAATTATAGGCTGATTATGCTTATGAAGCTTCCAGTCTAACCGGACAGTTTAGACACCTGTATTGAGTCAATAGTACAAGATCTAGTTCCAAACAGTAGGTTGCGACAAGGGCCGAGAGAGAGGCTGTTTAAAGTCCCGGTGGCCCGTACAAACCTGTTAAAGTTTGCACCAGTGGGGCGGGCAATAAAGATACTCAACAGCGTCTCTCTGCAAGTGGATATCTTTACATGCTCATTGGCGGAATTCCAGAGGGTGACACTTAACATATTGTCCTCTGTATGACTTGTGCCACACAGTGGACATTGCGACTACATTGCTGTATTGGGTTGAACTTGTTAAAACAAATATAAGTGTGAATAGTAAATAAATAAATAAAGATCAGAAGCTTTTCTTTAGATTTATACATCTTTGATTCCCTTTACCTCTATGAGAAAATAAAACCATGCTGTGAACTATGAAGTCTTTCAATTTTAAGTTTATTGGTACAGAAACCTTTATCAGCTATTAATACAAGTATGAAAGCACGCTAGCTCCATAAAATTTCTCTTCCTTTAGAACACCAGTCTTAAATTATGACCAGTATTTCAATGATTTTAGTGACAGTTCATATAAAACAGTTATTTATTACCTTTTATTAGGAGAATACTGTTAATTTATCGTTGGTATTCAGTTTATATTAGTTTGCCAATAGGTCTTGGTTATTTATGAGATCTTAAAAGTTGCCTACTTTACCTAATGTGGGTTGCTAAGGAGTTACCGATTATTTTAATAGGCTTAGTGTAACTTCTAGCCTTGTTATCTGCTTTTAAAGGTTAAATGAACCTTACTATTCTAATTATCTACGTCTTTCAGCCTTTTCATATCTAGAAATAGATTTAACAAGAGATCTTTTCCAAGGTTGTTTGCGTCCACACCTGTATACCTTAAGTTTGTCGCCCAAGTCAACTCTATAAATTCTCTTTGATAAACAAACCATACTCTGGTTAGCCGCGATGCACTATCTATTTCCTTCCAGTTCACTTTCTCAACAATTCTCGGGATTTATGTCAAAGAATCTAAGCCTGTACCATTGTTTTTATTTTCACTTCAAATCTTTGTGTCGATGCACTCTTTATCATCTCGCGTGGAATACAATTTGCAACTGCTGATGTTCCCAACGATAAGTGGTAATTGGGAGGCAGTGTTCCCGAAGAGGTGGTGTGCCGTGCTAGCGGGGAAACGCTGCGGTTGGAACGCGGATATGGCTAGGGATAACAGAATGTAGGATGTGTATTTTCGGAGTGTGTGAGGAATGATATAAAAAAGAAGGGAGTGAATGATAGCGTGACGGTTGATAGAGGAGAGTGGAAAAAGAAAACGTGTTGTGCCGACCCCACGTAACATGGGACAAGGGCAGGGAGATGATGATGATGATGATTTTAGGAAATAATAGACTGAATTGAGTGTTAATATTATAACTACATCATATTGTGTATAAAACTAAAATTTTATTGAGAGTGGTTAGAACGCGAAAGTTAAAAAATACTCAAAGATCTAAGAATTTTATTTAAATTAAAATTTAATTTGCGAATCACTACCTTATCTAAAACCAACACTAACATTATACTAAAATTCTAACAAAACGTAAAAATTAATCTAAAAAACCACAACCATTTTCTAACGAGCGTCTAACCCGTCGCACGTACCGACAGCCTGCGCTAACCGCACAGCGGCTTATCTGAGCACTGGGTACGTGAGCAAACCTCTAACGGTATCGCAACTAGCAAGAAACCTCGCGAGAGCTGCGCTTTGTTGCCTAAACACGCTGAATTTTCAGTTGCCTGCTTATTCTTTAGCGTCGTCTGGCTGTTTAGCGATATTTCTGAGATTATGGTTGTGTTTTATTTTTTGTGGGTTCTTCATAGCAGTTTTCTTTGCTATGCCAAAAAGGCTGTTATTAAATCTTATCCAATCGTCTTGATGTTTATTATCTTCGTTTGCTTAGCGTGTCAGAATTTACTTTCCTGCTAAAACTTCTTTTCTTTCTAAAGTTATTTATTTATTACCATCAACATCCTCAATAATAATGACTCCATTGCTATATGCAATTTTCCTGTCTGTAATTGCGTCTAAATGTATATTTAGAACAATTTTACCGTCGCCTTTAGTTCACCAGACATCTTCCAATCTATAGTCACGATTTTGAATGGTGAGATAACTTTAATTGCTGAGTGCACTTTGCCAAAGACAACTCGTTCAATTAAATCCTTATATCGATCCAAATTTATAAAACATCAAACAAAATGGCAAGTTTTAGGTTAATGCCTCAAAATTACCTCCGTAAACGTTCATTGGCTACTTCAATAGGTATTAGTATAGTTTCGAAAGACTATTTCCTCATTATTCATTCTGAATAACAAAAACCTTGGGACTACGAACAATATACAAATATTCAGTAAATAGTTACACAAGAATAAGTACCTAGAAGAAAAAAACAAGATATTGTACTTTATGACGTAGGACACTTTTAACATTTTACTGTAACTGGGTTTATAAGGCTATAAGGAACAAAGTATTCTTACTTTGACATTAATATATGGACAATTTGCGCGGGTAAAACATTATAACAGACCATTATGAACGTAATTTGTAAATATAAGGAAATCTTTGGGCGGATAGATATAAAAGAAAAAGAAACTGTGGACAACACTATTTGGATAATGTTGAATACAAAGAGTCGATACAATTTTAAGATAATAAGAGAAGTTCGTACAAAAGTAAATAAAAAACATTGGTAATGCTACAATATTCGCTAAAAAAATAACAATAATCAAGGGACACTAACTTGAGAAAATTTTCCCTCAACAGTAGCAACTATTTTTATATTCATTCCACTTAGAAGCAAATATCAGATACTTTAAAATACCCTAATTTTATTACCATATCAAGCTCCATATAAAAGAAACGTGATAGCCATAATTAAATTAATAGTAATTAAAATGAAGAAGTTTACTTTATAAAAAGAAACGATATCTTTTATGGCTTTGATTTTATTTCGGAAGTCAAAACGTTTAAGATATCGAGTCATTCGATTGTAATCTAAGATCACTGGTCCAGGTCGATAGATGAGAGTCTGTGCACGATTTGTAGAAGTATCGACTTTCTGTTGGTTTCGAATAAAAGAAAATGGATGCCTAATGTAACTTGAAACAACTATAAGCTTGGAGTGTTGATGGGACTCGAGGAGTCTTGAGCATAATTTACAATAAATCCAATAGCAGGTCTGTTTAAGCAATATGAATTTATAGTCCAACTAAGTACCAACACACACACAGACAGGCACACAGCAGGTGACGTCTTGTTATAATGTTACTAAGTACCAAAAATATCTATCAATCTTCTCTCAATATTTTATTAGGTTTGTTCTGTATCCATAATTTAATTGTAAATGCATTTATATCAAGTTTAAAAATTGGCATTCATTCTGCATCATTTAGGTCGCTAAGATCGTCTATTAGATCATTCATTTTCTATATACACAATTTTATTTTCAATACGTTTATGCCCAAGAATAAAATTTCGCGTTTTTACTCTGCACCATTTAGGTCGCCAAGATCACTAAGTACCTCTTAGATAAGTAACTACATAGGTAGTCTAAACAAGCAAGCCTAGTAATAAGTAACAGATACAGCTCCCTTCATTTACAGATAAACATGGATAAATGTCTTTGATATTTAAATGTACTAATACATAATGATTAGATGTTTGCATAACTTCCTTACAAACGCACGGAGTTGTCCCATCACAGTATTTTATTAGTTTATTTAATAGCCAGCAAACATGTTGTTTGTACTCTGAATTCCGAAAAAGCATATAAATGTAATTTAATTGGTAAATTGCCTCGCACTTGTGACAAAATTGAAATTTTCAAGAACACCGATGTTCTAAATGTCTACATGGCTTAAGGTAGTATAGTATAGAAATATGTGATGGTTTCTCATAAATGATTACGTTCATATGACAACCAAGATGTTTTTCTAAATAATTTATTGCGATACGGTGATCATCAGTTTTATATGAAAATTCGATTTCTTTTCTTAAACGTCAAACTATGTTTAACTATTTTCTTGTGGAACATCACACGATTGTCAACCTTATTGCTGTCTAAATTCCAGCATACTTCATTGTATTTTGACTAAAGGCGCCACGTAGCGCGTTTCAAAGCAAATTGTTTCTTATTCTAATATTTACGCATAATATATTCATGAGATTGGTCTTAACTGTCTTAAGATCGTTAAGTTGGTATTTTAACTGTTTTATAAATTCGTATATATCTGACGCTTCCATACAAATCGCCGTATTTCGATATCGAGTAGCCATTGATATATGGTATTATGCTAATAGGTTTAAGCATATTAACAAAATAGGCTAACAAGTAATTACTACCGACAATCGTAAAGCATAGTAAATTATTGGGATATCCCCGTGTTTGCATACGATCACAAAATATGGAAGCTTGTTGACAGTCTCGAATATTTTACACGCCAATGATGATATACGAACAAACTTCCGAATTTTAAACACGCTGTCGTATCGAAGCCAGATTTATGAAGTGATTATATCGTAAATAGCAATAGAAGTCAAAACCACGTTATCAAAATAATTTAAATTCTTCTCAACGAAGTATTTCCAACAAATTATATTCAAAGTGAAAGTGTAAAAAATAATATTACAATTAAGAAATCTCTCCCACAGGTTGCAAATCCTTTTTCAAGAGGTCCGTGAGAAGGAATCTGACGTACTCCTGCAGGGGAAATAGAAACTGTCCTATCGACCAACACCATAGAAACCAATGCCAGTACTGCAGGCTAAGAAAATGTCTCAAAATGGGCATGAGGAGAGAAGGTGAGTCAAAAATATTTTGAAAAAAATTATAAAATTTTGAAGAAAGTCAGCATGAAATTTTCAAATTGTTTACCAGGTCAAAATTTTGGTAAATACATACTAACAAAATTGGCAACGTAGATAGAAGAGCAACTAACATCCATGCCTATATTGAGACATTTCATACGCGTTTTAAACTGAAATTTTCTTTTGTTCACCGGTACTTTTTGTCAGTATGTAAGTATTAGGTGATAAGATACTATAAATTCGCAAGTTTTTTTGCTTTAGTATGATGACAATATGAATGTTCTCACACCAAATCCTTTACATTTGCGTATTTCGTAGACATTTTTTCTTATAATTTACCCTTTCATTAGATTTAAGTTCTATTGAACTTTCCCTTTTATTTTTTATAGTTTTTTGTTTAACTGCTTCATTCCTTTATTATTTTTAAACGTAAATCTACGTCTACATTTAATTACCACATGGAATTTATTTGATTGAATCGTGACCTCATATTCTGTTACAATTACAACAAAATTATTAGTTGCTACTGATAAATTACATAATACATCAATAATACTAGAATATGCGGTGTAACTAACACAAAAAGCTCGCTTTAAAGATACATTGATTGTCACAAGTATAATTAGTGAAATCATTAATCTTGTCGAGTCATTAGTGGAGAGACTGCCCAAGGGCACTGCTCTAAGTAACTGTTGACGATCAATGTTAATATAAAGTTATGGGCTGTAATAGGTTATTATTACGAGGGAATTAATATGGCCGGTTATTGTTTTAAAGACAGCGCTGTGATTGATGGTATTCAGGAATTCGTGTGACCTCGTACGTTTCAAGAGGTAGTGATAACAATTTTGAAACTAACAACAAACTTAATGACTCTAAGTTTGTTAGCTGGTGGAGATAAAACGGTTTTCTTTTGTTTACTTAAATCCGTAATATTTGCTTGTATTAGGTAATAGTTTTGTGTCAGGTCAAGGCTGTTCAGGAATGAGTGAACCTTGACGAACTGTCAGCTTTATGATGTGCGACAATATTACTTTTAATAGCCCATTGAATACAACATTGTGAAAACATTGACGTAAGGTATTTCTTTGATTTTTAATGAACAATGGAAATTGTAAACTACTGCAGCGTAACTAATGCTTTTTGCTTGTCCATATCGTCCAGCAATAATAAAAAATATATAATTTTCGTATGATATTTGCCTGTTTCGCATAACGAAAAAGTTATTGTACTCTTGATCACTTCAAAACATTTTATGTCGAAAATTCGCGTGTAGCTAAAATTATTTACCCAAAACTGGAACGGCACAGGTGCACATTTTAAAAGATAACACGCGACCGAAGTAATTTCCTCATGTCATAAAGGAAACGGTCTTGACGGAGGGCACCGAGGTTGAAGAGTTCATAACGTGGACGGAACACCCGCTGAGGCGCTTATTATAACCCATATAGCCTCCAATGGCACCCGTTTGACGACCTCTCACATTAAATTTTTGTTTCTAAATATATTTTTTTCTTCGCAAACTATTTCGGCAGCTTTAACACCACCTGCCGGTTCTATATGGACCTCGTTATAGCCATCCATACATTTATTATTTTACAAATATGATCACCGACTTCATTATCGTTCTCTGTATCTGTGAGTCCTACAAAACTTTTTACGAGTCCCACCTTTGCGTCATTAGGGTTGCTCCCTTTGATAATGCAGAGGCCAGCTCGTACCGGAAAGGACACGGTAACCCGCTGCTCTCATTCAACCCTTGACGACAACATTGAGTCTCTCGACCCCGTCATATTTTGGGCAACAAACGATTTGTTTGCCCTCAGAACAATAGAAAGGTGCGAACTCCAGTCTCCTTTTTATACGAGATTAACTGTTAATAGAAAAAAAAGTAAGTGTGCCCCTTTTGTCGCTTTGTAATCGTCTTAGATATCAAACTGGTAGATGCGGAGATTAGAGAATATCTTTTGTACTTTTTTTATAATATTGTTTCACAGTTGGTGGATGTTTTGTAAAACGTTTTAGCTTTGAAAAGGTCCATTGAGGATGAAGCTACCACCTAATACGTTTAATTGTGATGGAACTTGATGTAAGAGATACGTTTTTTGTGTGATGTCCGTTCTTTGGTTTATGTAACCGTTGTAAATGAGTGGTCAATTTTGCTTTTAACCTTTTATACGTGTTAGTTATTTGTTTGGATTTGAAATTCAAGAAAGCTTTTGTCGTCATCACGATATGAGATAATAATAATGTTATGAGTTGCTCAATTTTGTTATTCAGATTTAGCTTTCCTACTTTCTCCTTGACAATACATCCTTTTCTAATTACCAGTACTTACTATTCTAACGGTCGATTATTATTACTAGCAGTCCATTCAATTTCCGTCATTAATCCTGGCACATTATTAATCTATCACAGGAGAATGGGACATAAATGGTCCATAATTTCAGTACAGTTATCAACTCTATGCAAATGCAAATATGAGACAAAGCTTACATATGGATTGATTAATTAAACGCATTAGTGGACCGGTTTATTAAAAAGTGCATAAAAGGTGAACATGTAGTATTCCTCGGGTTTGCTCGTCAGTTGAACAATGGACAAGCACCTTTTGTTCACGGCACATCAATCACTTCTCATTGTTTGCTATATCTTAATAAGTTTTTGTGTTAGGCCGGTCATTTAGAAAGATTCCGGGTCCCCCAGGCCTGAATTATAATGGGCGATTTTTGCGGGTAGATTGAAAAGTATCTTCCGTGTTGTTTTTGAAAATGATGAGCAGTATTTTGGAATAAATTTAATTTTCATTAATATGCAAGGTTTGAACGGTTTTGGACTTGAGTGAAGGTTTTTAGATCAATATTATTTTCGGTTTCAAAATTTTTACTTTGCTATGCTTTATATTACTTATGGTCCAGATGTTTTACATTCAAAGTAAGTTCTATTATTTAACACATACATTTACTGCTCACATAAACTTTAAACTCAACTTTTCTTAACCCATAAACAGTTCACTTAGCAACAAAAGCTTCAAGCTTCCTTAACCTTTCGCTGCGACTGCCATCACAAATGAATCCATGCACAAATGACCACTGACCATACACAATATGCATTGTCCCGAACATGTCAAAAACATCATCTTTGCGTTCCCAGGGCAAGATCGAAGGGGCAATATTGCAATATTTGTCCCTTACGCCTTAAACACGCCTCTACATCACAATGACGTAGGTTCTTAGAGGGTGGGTTTTCGGACACCTGGTTATTATGGGTCAACTGACCGTAAGGACCGTATTGCCCCGGTTTGTTTGGATTAGACCAGTCCTAGTTTTGCAAATATTGAAGCGTGAGAAATGTAACGTTTTTGCTTTTTGTTACTAATGGATTGTGGTTATGATTTATGATGGAGGATTATGGGTTGAAGACTGGAACTGATTCTTTTAGTTTTGGTTGAAAGTGTGGGATTGAGGACGAAAGTGTAGGTTTGTCGGTAACAACAATTTAGGGAAACACTCTAACTCTATATATGCAAAATATTGATGAAAATTTTAAAAAATATGGAATTCCACAAACTGCCACAAATACATTTTTAAACCAAACTGTCCTCAACGATAACACTTTAGCACTTACAACGATAGCACTTACAAATAACGTTTCATACGGTTTTACCCACAGATTGATCCAACTTAATCGTGTCAACAATCAGTACCAACGCTTTGGACGACGAGAATAACTCAGCACATACGGACCGCCTCTGTGTGCGTCATAGCCGAAAGATTATATCGCTTCTAGTGAGCATAATAACTGTGACATGTCTTACGATGCTCTTGTACTGCGTGTAATGGCCTCTTTCTCGGAAAAACAGACTCTTACCGACCAACATAAAGATATAATCGTAACGCACGCTTTCCCACGGAACGTCGCGAAAACACCCCAACCCTAGTGGACACTGGTCAAAAGTTACAGCACTACCAAAACATTAATTAAAAGACGAAACATAAACCAGTTTTTGGCAAGGTGCACGACCCTTCGATATCAGCTAAGCTAATTATATTTCCTCACGTTTTATCACGCATTTGCATGAGAATCGGGGTACAACTACAATAGAAAACGCCACGCTAATCTCTTCTAGTAAAGGTTTTTGTGCAGGTATACGGACGGTTCTCCGCTCAATAGTTGTTAGAAACTTGATAGGTTTTCACTATAAACATTGGCTTTACAGTGTACGGTAGTGAATATTAAATTTCACATTGCGATGAAAGGAGATTTCATCGAGTTATTGTGCCCTTAAAATAGATAGGCACTTAAGTAACAAAGTCTTTATGTCATGCTCGTGCACTTTTCCGCATGGCGTACCTCAAAGTAGCACCATTTGGAAAATGGCAGCATGGGGTCACGTACGAAGATATTGGATTTAAAGATTGCAATTCATAGTACACAAATACTCGGGTCAAACTTCACAATCGATGGAACCGTTCGCAATAGACGACTTTTACTAAATCATAAACTCGGCGTAGAATTACACATTGAATTTGTTAACAGTATTAAAATTACTTTTACAGTATAAAGGCTAGCTTCGATGGCACGCTTCCACACAACCTTTATTAAATCTAAACCCATTCAATATGATCAAAAGGCTCTTTTAACATAAAAAGGTGGTCAAGTCCCAACAAATTCAGGTGTACAAAATCCATTCCGAACAAATCGTAAACTCCGAAGCGAAATGGCGTCACAAAAAGGAATCAAAGTGTAAAATCATTTGTGTCGGATTAAAAAAGGAGCTAGCGAACGAGCGTGAGATGTATACCACTATCAATCAACCGGTGATTTATATTCGTTCGTATGATGTATCGCCGAGCGAGCCACACGAAATGGTAAAAGTATCCGATAATTAACTTTTTAAAATTTGACGGACGCCTTCATCTCGGTCAGGGAAATAAACCTTTTATTTTGGTATAAAAATATGAACAAGTATTATCACCGAATGTGGCAGATTGTGAAATTCCTTTGTCTGTGTTGTAGATGATGAAAAAACCTGTTGCTTACGACAAACACGCTGGTATGCGGAATGTGTCTATGGTATCATCTCTAATGGCGCCAACAATAGATTTTGTTATTTAATTATTTAAATAAGTTCATGCATTATGAATATTACGTAGTTTTAGCATTGTATTAATTAATTGCTACATTTTTGTCGATTAATTTCGTCGAATATGGTGTGAAAGCTGATATTAATGTTATCAACTGTGTGATCAAAGGCGATTGACTGACCTGTCAAATGATGTAATCTTTCAACTTGGTCGTTGTTCGTAGAAGATTATTAATAATTCATTGGCATATCCTTATTAAACGAATTAATAATCAATTAGAAGAATTCCTTAACCATAAAAGGAGTTAATGTTAACGAAAGTGCTGGTGATAATTTTGAAGCAGCAGCATAACTTAGAAGAAATTCCAGAGCTAATAAAAGAGCAACGAATCGTAAATTCACCATTCATCAACCGGTACCTAACATGGTACTGTATGGCCCGTCAAAATATTCTACAGGGGGTTCCTCAATAGCGTTCCACTTGCCGGCACGGGATCGAACGTGGACCCCCGCGGCGCACAGCCCGTTCCTAACGAACTGTGTAGGTGATTTATCTGTACGTACTCTCACACTCTCGATACTAATTCCTTTACGATGTGTGATGTTGGCTCATGAAATATATCTGCGGCAGATTTAATATCTAATTTACGTTTATTGGCATGTATTTTAGTGTTTAGTTCTTCGTTTTATTCAAGATTGAATTTGATATCAATGGAGGCACAAATTGCCATATGAATAAAATATTTAAATTCAGAAATAGCAATATGATCAGTAAAATTTAAATCGAATTCCAAATCAATTGGGTTAAATTTGTAATTTCTCAACATCTTCATTTTAGGTTTTACATCTTCCACGGCGTTACTCATGTTAATATTCTAAAATCCTGCTCCTTTTCCTCAAACATCTATATCTCGACCAAAAACTCTTACTGTACTTGTGCAGAAAATAACGTAAAACATTTTCCTCATACCAAGCCACGTGAAAGGTCGTCTAAATCAACATTGATAGGGCTCCTACAGGTGAAATTTTCTCACAGCCAACTCGTTCCGTTCTAACATCGTATAATCTTGAATACTTGAGAGTAATGCACGGTCCGCATGTATATTGGTTACTACGTTAGTAGTCTCAGCAAACCTGTTCCGTCTGGTCGTGCCCTCTGTACCGTATCCAGCGTATAGCACATCTGCATCCAACATTATGTTTTCACTTTATATTTAAACATCATTGCTTATGATTTTATAAACTTCACATACAGTAGAGTCTGCGTCGGAATTCAAAATTTCCATGTTATCCGACCAGATACCAATCAAGGTCACAGAATGCCAACAAATGCGGATTCTTCCAATTATATATTGCTGACAGTTTAATGGAATAGCGAAGCTCCCATCAAAATCATAGATTACGAACAAATAAACACAACAGATCGAAATATCTAAAAACAAAAACTAATTTAATATGTTAATGTCAGTGATGGCTCAATAAAATTAACGATAACAGTCCATAATAATCATGACCGTATTTAAAATTGAAACAACTTTTTCTCCCGACCTGTCGCTTGGAATTCATCTAGCGTCCGCATCTCTATATGTCAGTCCGTCTGTACGTCCGTCATTACACGTGAATCATCCTCGGTATCGTGCGCTGAGAATTTCGTGAGGTCACAGTTTACTATAGCGGTTTAGGCGCCCTGCGGTCGTTTGCCTGACAGAGACGGCGCCATCCAACTGTCCACGTGCTTGAAAAGGATACGGTATGTCTTCTCTGTCTAACGCCGACCGTTTCGTGACCCCACAGCTAATCACATATCTGCAAGCGTATTATGATTATCGCAAGGCTTCGTTTCGTCTTCGTCGCTCGTACGTTGTTGTGGTCAGTGACTCTGTGCATGCTGCCTTCGTTTTATTTCTCCCTAACATAATTTTATATGCACAATTTGCTTTAATATATCTTGGAAATTTATTATGCATCTTAGGAGCTTCTTGTGGATTTATTAATGCTCTTTTGTTGTCAAACATAAGTAAATATGGATTAAATGAAGGTTAATATCGTTTGTAACGTGTTAAGTAATATGCACATTAATGTCGTCGTCAGTTTCTGATACATTTGCACGTTCATTTATCAGCACATGAGTGTAACGAAACAGATTTACCTGTTGCCGGCCTGACATAAATCTCTCGCGGCATTTAATAAGTCGATAATTACAAAAACCCGACGCGAGCTAATGGGGTTGTGGAGTGCTTAAAAGGAATGCGCTTAATTCTCAGCACGTGCCTCCCAATAGCTTTATTATACAAATCTTTAACATTTCCCAACCAACTTTATCTTTACGATAACTTTAATTATTTGATTTTGTACTGTTTTGATGTCTTCCGTGTCCGGTTTTTAGTGTTCATTTAGATATGCACTTCTCGGTGGGCGGCTTTGTTTACATTCCTTAGAGTTAACGACTTTCTATCGAATGTCGATACCGTCTCCGACATTGTTTTTCGCTTAAGAGAATCTATATCTACCGCTGGGTGCAACAAATCAAAATCGTACGTTTATCGTTCCATGTCGCAGTAATCGAGGTTCTAATCGTGTGTCCCATCCGTCACTGACTTTGAGTTTACTACTTTCTACATTAGTAACAGACAAATCTCTAATCTGTATATTAGAAACAATATTTCTCACTGTCGTAAAAGCCGAGAATTTCCTAATGATATCAAAACACAACCGTTAGAGCAACAAAAGGTGGATGGTCGACCATTTGTCGGTGTTCAAGAGTCGGGCGACAAGTCGCGTGCTAGGCTCTTGTTGAAAAATGTCCGACATAAATAACGGATTATCAAGTTGTATCGAGTCGTAACGAGATAGTGGCTAACAACTAAAATAAATAGGCGAACGGTAAATGAAGTTGTGTACCAAACTTTACAATTTAAAATGTACGGATGATGTATAATATGTATCTTTTAAAGTAAGTAATGACTGCGAGTTGCCTTCGTTAATGTTACAATTTATTGCTGGATATTTCTACGTTGTTGGTCGTTTTGTGAGCCATTAGCCGTGAAATGTTATCTTGATTAGTGTTTATGTATTGATGGACGAGATAACTTATTTGGATGACGCTATAGTCTTCATTTGTAGTTTTGCTCTTTAATGGCTCGTCTTCTTGTATTGTGTTTCAAATTTGTTGATTCTGGTGGAGCGTAGTTTAGATCTTCATTTTGTTTAGAACAACTTCAAGGTTTCTCTTGATCATCACATCTCAAATATTCCATAGATATTCAAGTCTGGTTTTTCTGAAACGACGCTGACAAGGTGGCACCACTGAGACGTCAGGTCCGGACACCTGTCAAAAGTGTCAAAGCGCATATATTTTCTTTAGTCGTGACTGAATGATGAACAAATGAATGAAAGGAATGATGAACGTCATCATATATTTTATATTTTTTGTCGATATGGAAGACCTCTTGTCAAAGTGGCGCCAACTGGTTAATAAAATTGTTTCCTTCTATACTTATTAGTAAAAAAAATCTTAAAGCAAATACTATATAAGTATCATTCACACTTAATTATTCAATGCCTTCTTCCTTCTCCGCTATCTTGCAAAAACGTAAAACAGCAAAGTTTTTATTGTTAAAGGAATTAACGATATTACTTAGAATTATAACATTATTACTGCTACTTCTTGGGAAGTAATTAACATGGTTCTGTTAAGATTATAACATAATTAATTCTTTGTCAGTTCACCTTGTCATGAGACATGTGTTACTCATGCTTATATCTTAAAGGGGGTAATCAGTAGTCTAGTCTTGCGGTGCCAAATATTAAGACGCAGATATATGCCATTGACCTTGAGTGGTTAGCTTGCGTGTTCTGTACTGACCTCATGCAACACGTCGTACGTCCAGCCAGTAATAGGACTCGCCCATCAAGGAGCGCTGACCCAAATTAGACGCATTATAAATTTATTGTACATAAAACAAAAGGTATTTCAATCAAACACGTATATTAAAAGATAAACAGTTAAATTATCTTTAAAATGGTGAAAGTTTCAGAAAAGTACGCTTGATAGTTTTTGTGTGATTCTCAGTTTTTTATCCCAGTTAGACATAACTTTACAAATTAATTACACTATGTAATATAAAGATAATCTAAAATATTCACAGATTAAATGATTAAAAAAACGCTCTTATTTAACATATATTTTTTTCAAATCATTAACACTACTTGTTTAGACGTGATCTTCAGTATAAAATCATTAAAAGTCAGTTATTCTCACCTAAATATATGGATGTACTTCTTTCATCCTGACTGCTTCGTCGGTCTAGTGGTCATGCGGTCCTAGATTCGATTCCCAGGCCGGGCAAAGTGTCACTGGTTTTTTCTATCAAGAATTTCTCAGTAGCAGCTCAGAGTCTGGATTTTTGCCCGGTTGATGGCAATAGGCTCGCTCCCTATTACATGGGACTTAAACATAACTGGCAAAATGTGGGTCTACTATGGTCACCTGTGCCTAACCCTTCGGAGAAAGAAGGCGTGATGTTATGTTAAGTTTTTTCATCTGCATTCTAAAAGCTTAATCAATATTTTTAACTAACTGTTATAACCAGAAAGAGATTTGGCCAAGTCAAATAACAACAAATAGTGGCGATTGTTTTTTTGGCAAACTGAACCCTATTACTAAGCCTCCGCTGTCCGTCTGTCTGTCAGCAGACTGTATCTCATGAACCATATGAGGTAGAAAGTTGAAATTTTCACAAATTGTGTATTTCTATTCCCGCTATAACAACAAATATAAAAATAAAATGTAGTAAAAATTAAAGGGCCCCCATACAAGAAACGTGTTTTTTTCGGCGGTTCTCGCTCCATCTTAAGGGGACGATAACTGACTTTTAATGATTTTATACCGAAGATGACGTCTGAACGAGTAGTGTTAGTGATTTGGAAAAAATATATGTTAAATTAAAGCATTTTTTTAATATTTTAATATAGCCATATTTTGGACTATGTTATATTACATAGTGAAATAAATTTGTAAAGTTATGTCTAACGCGGATAAAAAACTGAGAATGACTCAAAATCTATCAAGCGTATTTTTCTGAAAACTTCACTGTTTTCAAGATAATTAAATTACTGATCTTTTAGTATACGTGTTTTATTAAAATATCTTTTGTTTTACGTGTAATAAATTAATAATGCGTCTAATTTGGGACAGCGCTCCTTGATGGGCGAGTCCTATTACTGGCTGGACGTACGACGCGTTGCGTGAGCTCAGTACAGAACACGCAAGCTAACCACTCAAGGTCACTGTCATATATCTGCGTCTTAATACGGTACGGAACCCTTCGTGTGCAAGTCCGACACGCACAGGGCTGATTTTTTTTTGTTTTTATCTACTTCTATACAAACACTCAAATATTAATCTTCATAATATTTTAAAAACTAGATGTGGCCGGTGTCTCCTATCAAACTACTCTGAGAAGAATCACCGAAACAAACTCAGAAGTCACAGTCTCTTTCAAATTTAGAAATGGAATGCTTAATGTTAGAGTTCTTCAAAAAAGTTCAGTTGTTTGTTTAATTCTCATGATAATTCTCGTTTTCTTCTCTTTTTGTTATTATTACAAAACCGATTGACAGTAGTTTAGGTACTACAGATCTACAAGGAACTATCCTAACTAATATTATAAATGTGAAAGTGAGTTTGTTTGTTACGCTTTCATACTAAAACGGCTCAACGGATTTGGATGAAATTTGGCACATGGGTAGATCATGACCTGGGTTAGGACATAGAATACTTTTTATCCTGATATTCCCACGGGATCGAGACTTATGTGGGTGAAACCGTGGGCGCAGCTAGATTCCAATAATGTTTCCTAAATGTTGTGTTTATGGTACTTCCCTCTCGTTTAAGTAGTTTCCTCTACTGAATATGGTCTCATACCTTAGAGCTATCGTTATGCTGTCACTTCTAGTCTCAGTATGATCCGGTTGTCAATTCCAAAGACAGCAATTCATGACATTTACTGATCAACTTTTTCATCAAAGATATAAACATGTCTAGAATAGACACTCAAAGCTGTGAACTCGTTGAAAAAAATAGCGTCCAACTGTTGGCCGCTAAATGCACGCACACTAGAAAAGCACAATGACGTGGCGCAAGTGTAAGACGTAGCTGTCACGCACACCAGCATAACAGAGTTGGCTTGTTTGTTTTAGTTCTTTTGCAGCGCGGCACTCTGGGAACTGGGAAGAAGAAGTGGCGCAACAAACTCCCCAGCAGTAAAACATATAAATAAATCAAAGTCTTTCATATCACCTACTATTTGTTCCTGATTCCAATCAATAGTCACTTCAAAAAGGGCTGGTTTTAGGCAGTCTTGCTTAAAACCTATCACAGCCAACTGATAGATATAAGCCTCTCCCAGCACGCGTAGCATGACCACCGTAGAAACGGGTTTTGTCGACGGAAGAATAGACAAAATGACAGATTGTGATTGTTTATCTGTCATTTTGTCTATTCTTCCGTCGACAAAACCTCTTTCTACGGTGGTCATGCTACGCGTGCTGGTTGCGTCACACCACCATGTATGTAAGCCCAGGTCGAAGTAAAGCAAGCGGACTGTATTATAAAAAAAAAAATTAGGTGGTTCACAATTATAGCAATCTAAATACTTAAGGTGACACTAAGCGACTTTAAATGATTTTATACTGAAGATCACGTCTAAACGAGTACTGTTAATGATTTGGAAAAAATATATGTTAAATTAGAGCATTTTTTAAATAATTTAATATAAGAATACTTTAGATTATGTTTATATTACATAGTGAAATTAATTTGTAAAGTTATGTCTAACGCGGATAAAAAACTGAGAATCACGCAAAATCTATCAATCGTATTTTTCTGGAACCTTCATCATTTTAAAGATAATTTAATTATTGATATTTTAGTGTACGTGTTTTATTAAAATACCTTTTGTTTTATGTATAATAAATTAATAATGCGTCTAATTTGGGACAGCGCTCCTTGATGGGCGCGTCTTATTACTGGCTGGACGAACGACGCGTTGCGTGAGCTCAGCACAGAACACGCAAGCAACCAAACTCAAGGTCACTGGCATATATCTGCGTCTTAATCAAAAGGTATGTCCAAGCAGGGTCGGGCCTGCGCTGCACTCATGATGCTGCTGCCGCCTCCCGGTCCCTGAGCCGCCGTGCCGTATCGGTCGTTGACGACGTCATAGTGTGTTCGTTGGATTTAGATGTATGTGTGTGAACACCCTGTCCTCCGTCGCCACCTTTTTAAGGTCGCCGGTCAGTCTTAGCTAGGGATCTCGCGGACTAGACGGCTATGACCACGACCACTGGCCGCAGCGACTAACCTATAGAAACACGATACGAATCGCGCTCTTGATCGCAACGGCCAATTAGCCGCAGACCATAATAATACTTCTAGACGACCACGACTGGCCGGAGTCATAGCCGTCTAGTACGCGAGATCCCACAAACTTACAGCTTTCTTTAATAATTAAAAGCTTAAATAATAATAATTAGCTTTTAGTCTATCATTAAGACAACACTTTGGAATATATCATCGCTCTTAAATAAATGAATCCTTAACACAATCTTAAAACAATTCAGTCACTATTCGGAAATAAACGTCATTTGAAAGGTTTCTCTATAATTTAATAAACATAACTCTATTTTAAGTTTTTGCTAAAGCTGTTAATCTAAACAGTATAAACGGTAACACGCCTATAAAACATATATTTAAAAACAAAATGACATAACTTCCACAAACATGATTTTGAACTGTCAATTCTAATAATGGTATTTCTGGTTCAATTTTTAACGATCTTCGAATTGGGACTTAGGTCGTTTTACGTCCAAGTACAAATTTTGCGTGGTATCAAAATGTTGGAATCTAAATTGGGTACCAGTTTAGTTTTATTAATATTTGTTATGCAAATACAAGTTTATTGAGTATCAATTTAATAGATAATCTTCTTGGCATCCATCAGTTCACTGGAACAAATTAGTACAGGGCCGGTAATTTAGGGTTGTGCGGACTGGAAAACGTCAGTGTGATTTAATAAATGGTTTTGATGAAGTCCTGGGTGACGTCACTACCTAAATGTCATTGTGTTGCAATACCAATAAAATTGTTTTGACAGTTCAACATTGCGTTATTTGTTGCTGAGCAGACGATTTTTTAAATGACTTTAAAAAAGGAGAAGGTTCTATGTCTGTACGTTTTATTTTTTTAATTTCCATCGATATTTTCGTCAATTGTAGACCGATTTTGAAAACTCTTTTTTCATTTGATAGAAGAAGCTTGCGCGGTGGTTCCATATAAATTTAATTAATTTTGCTTTGGTAGTTTTTTTTCAAACATTAAAAACAATGGATTAGGAATTTCTTTCGAAATCATTTGGATTGTGATTGTGAAGTGTGTTATGAGATGGGTGATTCACTTCTGTAGACATAATGCTACTATTGTCCACTTATCATCTACCACTTCACGTTTCATTTTATTTCCACCTTGGCAGTGAGACACTTTCCCAAAAGCTGGTTTTTTCAGTGCCAACTTAGCTATTGTCAGGTCTACGTCTTTTCGTAGACCGAAAGTATTCCCATTCACTTTTGTAAAACCAATTTACAATACAGCAACAGTAACTGGTCCACTTAAAGAGGAAAAATGCGATCAAAACTATACAAATAAAAGTTCTAACTTACCTACTGATATTTCTGTTAACGATTTACGTATTAGTGCCAAAGCGTTACTAAAAACTGTACATTTATAGGACTGGATAAAGTGAAGGACATTTTTGATCCAAAACTAATGATTTTAAACTCTAAAATGTACGGAATATAGTCGTTTATTTCATCGTCATTATCATTATTGGCAGCTTTATTCCAACTATTGTTAAGTACAGGCCTCCTCCCTGTTGTGTCATGCTACCCTGGTCTATGCGAATCTCGTCTAAATTAATATTATAAAGAGAACATATTAGATTTTTTGTATGTTTCTTTGTAACGCTTTTACGCAAAAACGGCTAAATGGATTTGGATAAAATTTGGCACATGGATAGACCATGACCTGGGTTAGAACATAGGATACTTTTTATTCCGATATTCTCACGGGATCGAGACTTATACGGGTGAAACCGCGGGGCACAGCTAGTAATAAAATAAAGAGAACATATTCGACTTTTTACATGTATCTTTGTGACGCTTTCACGCTAAAACGGGTAAACGGATTTGGATAAAATTTAGCACATGGATAGACCATGACCTGGGTTAGAACATAGGATACTTTTTATTCCGATATTCTCACGGGATCGAGACTTATACGGGTGAAACCGCGGGGCACAGCTAGTAATAAAATAAAGAGAACATATTCGACTTTTTACATGTATCTTTGTGTTTGTTTGTGACGCTTTCACGCTGAAACAGCTCAACGGATTTAGATAAAATTTGGCGCATGTGTAGACCATGACCTAGGTTAGGACATAGGATACCTTTTATTCCGATATTCTCATGGGATCAGGACTTATGCGGGTGAAACCGCGTTGCGCAGTTAATCGTTCACATATTGAAGTTCAAAGTTGTATATTCCATTTAGTAGGTCAGCGCATCTCCTTTCTGTTACTAACCTTTTCCCTTTAGCAAAGGTACTAGTACAAGTTTATTTATGCTCGATTTCTATGTCTTAGCGTGCCTTATTGTTTAAAGATCTTATATCTTCACGAATATTCAAATGAAGCTTAGCTTAAGTTCTACTTTCCATCCTTGAAATTACTTTATAGATAAAATCAACTTCAGAGCTTTTTCCCAGAACTAAGTTATTGTCATCTGCGCTAACGCGTCATTCCAATATGACGCTTCATCATCTAGCCATTTCCCAACTATGTTGGGGTCGGCTTCCAGTCTAACCAGATGCAGCTACCAGTATTTTACATATTCATTCCACTATATTTCTTACCCAGAGGAGCTTGTGGCTAAGTACTAACAGCCGCTCGGGTCGATCTGTCAGGTTAAGCTACGCTTGCCGGGGTTGGTCCGTGGATGGGTGACCATTTCTACATACCGAGACTCCTCCGTGCCTCGGAAAGCACGTTAAGCCGTTGGTCCCGGCTGTCATTCGTGGATCTTTGACAGTCGTTACGGGTCGTCAGAAGCCCGAAAGTCTGACAACCAGTCTTACCAAGGGGTATCGTATTACCCAGTTACTGGGTTGTGGAGGTTAGATAGGCAGTCGCTCCATGTAAAATACTGGTATTCAGCTGCATCCGGTTAGACTGGAAGCCGACCCCAATATAGTTGGGAAAAGGCTAGGCAGAACGAACATTCCACTATATTTCTTACCCAGAAATGAACCCAAAAATTGGATTTTCCTGGCATTTTCCGACACTAACAAGGAACTTTAGCGTCCTGCAAAATAGTCAGTAATTAAAACTAAGCTTAAATATCACAACTGACCATGAGCACGTTTTGACAACCCTACAGTAATTGTAGGCCATTTAAATAGTTATAAACGATACACTAACTACAGTTATGTTATCCTTATGACAATCGTTAATTGTAGCAAATTATACTTTAGAATATGTACTTGAGATCGTCGATTGGTATTGAGTTATTGAGTCAATAAATAAATAAAACTACGATTAGTAGAATTAAACATGTCGTAGTGCCCTAGAAATTTTATTAGCCCATTTCTTAATAGCTACATTGGAGCTTTCTAAGTAGGTTATTCATATAAGGCACAACTGACAGCACAAATCAAAAGGAACTGTAATTTTCGGGAATCTATAACTTTATGGGAAACTGCTATTCTCGGGAATCTTTAACTTTATGCGAAGCTGATATTCTCGGGAATCTTTAACTTTATGCGAAACTGTTATTCTCGGGAATCTTTAACTTTAAGCCAAACTGATATTCTCGGGAATCTTTAACTTTATGCGAAACTGTTATTCTCGGGAATCTTTAACTTTATGGGAAACTGATATTCTTGGGAATCTTTAACTTTATAGGAAACTGATATTCTCGAAAATCTTTAACTTTATGGGAAACTGATATTCTCGAGAATCTTTAACTTTATGGGAAACTAATATTCTCGGGAATCTTTATAGTCTGTTTATCACCGATACGCTGTGAACAAGCGTGGTGATCAAAGCTGGTGCCTTCTTAGCCTTAGTCTTGAAATGGGACAATAATAACAGAACGGAAATTTAAGTTATTATCATTTTGCATGTGTGTATGTCCAAGTTGTTATTCCAAATAGTAGTTGTAAGTTGCCGTAAGCTGGTGGCGGGCGGGAACGAGATTGGCTGGTTCCTGGTAACACCATGCAGGCCCTGAGCGGTGACCGCCAGCAGTATCCCCTTTGGGGGAGACCCTGCTAAGGTTTACATCCCACGTTAAGGTAACTGGGTACTTTTTGAGGGTGATAAATTTGATTTTTGGAAGATGTAGGTATAGGCGCGCTTACTCGTAGATTTAAAGAATAGTTTTTTTTTTTTTCATTTCGTCTTATAGGACAAACGTGCAAAAACTCCATAAAATCTATAGTTAGTAGTCTCTAAATAAATTCATAACGTGTGCGTCCATCGTTAATCGTGAAAAGGCCATATTATATTTACGAGCTTAACAGTTTTTCTTCATGGCGCGAAAATGATTTAATGTTTTAATGTTTTATTGGCGCCAGTTCGATATTCAAACAGGTTATTTGTGTTTCTTTTTTTTAAGAGCCCTAAGAAGTATAGAACGATAACCTCTGACCTTAGGCTGCCAGCATTGTTGACCGCGTTCTAAAAAAAACAAACATAACTTTTTGATGCTTTATTTTTGCCTTAGTTTTAGTAGGTGCCTCATAATAGGTCGTTGGATAACCTACTTGGTAGTGTTGCCCATTTAACTCCTTATAATAATACTACAAAAGAAAATAAGAAAGATGGTCTTTTATTGCCTAGCCAATTAATTTATTTTTCGAACATTATTGCGGTTTACTACTAAATCATGTCCGTAGTTGACGACCATTATTAATATTTAACTTGTAAAAATATTGCCAAAGTTTACACGTATCAAGATTTAATTTATCTTCATACATTCATTTAAAGCTTTTTGTTTAGTAAGTATTATTGAAGTTTTCGCTATAGAGGTGTCAAGCCGTCAGTCAAATGGACATGACTGTTCTTGTATGAAAAAAAAAATAAAGTAATTATGCTAGGATTTTTTTTTTTATGTTGGTAATGTTTTTCACGAGAACAGTGTTTTAGCGAATTATTTAATTAAAGAAAAGGAGAGAGCTTTTTGGTACAAAAAAAAAGTACTGTTTAGTTTTCGCTTCATGAATAGCAATAAAATAATTAATCAGTTCTAAATACCTACCTAAATTAAAGTAAAAAAATAAATAGGTGAGTATGACGTATGCAGGTATTAAACAAATCAATTCTAACTTAACTAGTTAGTTACTGTAGGTATATTGCAGTCGTCGCATCTCAGAAATGACATGACATATTATTTCCTCTACGCAATCTGTGTCAAGATCACACTTGGTCAATCACAATCAATCTTCAACCACCCTTATCTTGAGGCCATAAGGTCGAAAATTCTTTATACAAAACGAAAATAATAACTTTGTTGTGATCTGTGTACGGATCTCGAATAAAAACAATGTAAAGAGACCATTTAGTGTGGTCTCCACGTAAATAGGTTGGACGTGTCATGATTTCTGAGTCTTGTGTCGCAATTTTCTAAGATGTTTCTACATTTTTCTCTAATAAAGAAGATCCAAAACAATAACAATGTTCTCCTTCCAAATTAACTTCCATATTATTTTTATAAACAAGGCTGTTTTCGCTCGCTGTTGTCACCAGTCCACCAGAATGCCTGTCCATGACTCACCTTTGACCATAAACAATTATAATAAGCTCTTTCCTTTCACATTAATAAAAAGTAATAACTATTTTTTATTTACCAAACTGACGCGTTATTAACTGAACCGTTATCAGGTAGCTATTTAATTTATAATAAACACATTGCTAATTTCACTTAATCCCGCGAAGTATGCGCCGTGGGTGCCGAACGATTTAATCAATGTTATTTATGCAAGAGAAATTCGAAATGAGACGTAGTCTTATGCAAATCACAGCTAATGGACCTAGTTGTATTAACCTTACGGGAAGCCCACTCATATTAACGCTAATTTACATTAATTTCCATTCATAAACTTCCACCTGTCAATGACTAGAATTGATTCTCTATACTTAAAGCAAATTAAAAAAATATTCAGTTTGAAATGACGTTTTCGCGCGTTCGAAATCCGAATCGTAATTAGTGTTGAACGCGATCGAACAATCGCTTTGTTGGAGTCGCGCCGAGTGGTCATCGATTATACGAGCAGATAGTGATGTTCCGTCGATGTCGAGACGTACCGGAGATGTATCGGCAGATAGTGTAATAACGCGCTATTAGGCTAGGTGTCGACGCGGCGCGGCGTGGGAGAGCCCGCGGCCTACATTTCCTTCTGAAACCGGCTAATCACGCGCGCAATTACTCTAATTCAAACGGAATTATTCCGGCGATGTAACACTTTAATTGAATTGTTGATGCGAGCCGTAATTCGTGAATGCGTGTTATTTCGATGATTGGTATCGTGATATTTGGTTGGTAAATATCGATATTGAACGAAGGTATGAATCCGTATGTAATCTCTGTAATAATAACCTGAATCTACGAAATCAAATGTCATAACAATTTATAAGAATCAGAATTTAGTAAGTTTTACTGTGGGAAGCGCTCGTTACGAAACAACCGTGGGGCGAATTCCAGTCATCTTGTCATTCAAGGAAAAAATAATAATACAACCTGTTTACGCGTTTATTTTTTCTTGCTGCACTGACAAGAAATAAAAAGGCGGTACGCGCGTGCGCGGGCATTCGCGCCGGCCCGCGATGCGTTCCCGCCAAAAAACGTGGCGCGCTCCGAATGCTTGGCGCGCTATACATTTTTGTTCCCCTGTGAGCATTTCCGAATGAACGATTAGAAGCGACGATTCCGCGTTTTCACGTCGATTCGTCTCGGATCGTATCGATGATTTGTGGCGTCACGATCTTTGAAATGCCTCGTTGTACTGAGAAACAACAGGTTAATTCTTTAACGTCGTACGTCTGTGAAGCTGACTCGTAATTTAGAATCCACTAAAACAAATGTTGTCCATTATAGTAATAGATACTAGGTTTTGGAATCGAGATTTTTGCGTTTTTCTGATTGCTGTCGATTTGTAAATGTTTGTTTTGAAAAAAATGTACCGTTACGTGCGGTTTTTTATTTGAATTTACAGTAGGCTTCACTTATTTGCATGCTATTCACCTGTTCGGCAAAATCATGATCGTGACACTTAAAAAAGCTTAGCTTAAACTTTTTTTTAAATTGATTGTGACGGTTTCTCAGCAGGTATTTGAATTTGGAAATGTCAATGGCTTTTTAAAAGATTCATGAATTAAAATCTTTTCGGTTCGACATTGACGTATTACGTAATCGTTAGGTTTTCCATCAAATAAAGCAAAGCATTACTTTTTGAAAGCGATAGTCAAATTATAGTTGGCTCATATGATACAGGAACTTTTAGTACAAAAGCCAGGGCTACACAGATGTTTGTGACTTTAAAGTGTAGTAGAAGTAAACTTTATTACAAATCTCCCTTTTTTAAATCTTTTGTTTTCTTTCTATTTTGTTTTTTTTTTTTTCATCCACTACGGGGCAGCTCTTGGCCTGCATCTTACCTGATGGTAAGTGATGATCAGGTCGAAGGCGGAAGCGAGCTTCACCCGGAATCCTCAACCACAGAGGAACCGGCTATCTTACAGATCTCTAACTGCCGAAACACAACAATGTTGTTATGGCAACAGACTTAGATAAGATGGTGGTAGCTAGCCAGGCGGACTTGGAACAAGCCCTACCACCAACCAAATCGAGCAGAAAATTTTGACAGGTAGTCTAATCACTAGACCCTATGGTCTAGTGATTAGACTACCTGTCAAAATTTTGTCAGAGAGTTAGTAATAACTTTAAAAAAAAATCCTAAAGCGGAGATCAGCAGCTCCCATCCGCATACAGGTCTGAAAGAAAGAAAGATTTTTTTATTGTCACAGAAATGAGAAAGTATATTAAAAAAAAATAACTTGAAGCAAGCATTAAAGCATCTCTCCTTTGGCATGGAAAAATTTTGAATCAATCTTCTCTTCATAATATTTGACATCATTGAATCCATCGTCAGAGTCGTCGTCGTCACGTGCGTCGTTTAATATTTGTTTAAATTTTCTAAAATTAGATAAGCTAATGATTCCATCTTAGTTAATTTTATGCACTATGATAATCTAGTTTTTATTCAACATACTTAAATTCATTCTTATCTCGATCTCTAACATTAAGATTAAAGAATTAACACTAACAGTCATTTGGCAAAGTAAGTTTATTTAAAAATGCGAACTCAATCAAAATAAACAAAACTAATTGACATTGCAAGTTTAATGAGATTATCGACATCAAGCAAAAAAGATAGCGACCGGAAATCGTTTGTTAAAATGAATAAAATTTAATTATACAAGACTTGGCAAGCGTAAGAAAATACTGTTCTTTTTACAATCTTGAATTGGACACACGCTAAACGACGGCCGCCCGCGCCCCATGTAAAATTACCCAATTAAAAAAAAAAGTTGCAATTTTTTTTCTTTTTTTATATATTTACCGAGTAAAATATAGAACAGAAAATATATCGACATCATTTCGTATCCGAAAATACATCTCTATTTTTGGTTCTGTTTAAAAAGTTCTAAGGAACAATTATGTTCTACCAAGAAAAGCTACTTTGGAAACAATAGATATCTTATAAGTTTTCTACACCTCTCTGATTTACCTAATTCTGGTCATCATCATCATCATCATCATTTCAACGGAAAGACGTCCACTGCTGAACATAGGGGGAGGCCTATGTTCAGCAGTGCAGTGCAAGCACCTCCACTTCGACCGATTCTGTGCTTTCCGCATCCAGCGGATTCCTGCGGCCTTTACAAGGTCATCGGGCTCTTAAAACTATCAACGATTTGAAATGTATGAAATGGTTTTTTCGCATCACGAACGACAGCATTGACAACTGGTAATACATTACTGACTGTATTTCATTTCAAAGAGTTCACTTTTTAAGAGTTCACTGGAAGGATTGTTTTACGAGTGTGATAGATAGTTGAATCATTGTACCCGACTGTATTTTCTTAGATGTAAAAATCGCACCAAGTAATTCGAAGCAATGAAGACTTTGAAGTTGAACTCAGGACGTAAAACGGTTTCATCATCACAAAACGGTCTTTGTAAACGGTTCGTTGTCGCAACGCCCATTCCTACTAGAGCTGTCACTTATTTCGTGTTTTCCGATGTGTTTTGAGTGCTTTCCCAATTATTTTTCATTTTCAACGATCACTGCTTTGATTTTTACGGATTCTCACTCTGCCTATCTTGTACGACCCTTGCTTGCACACTGGACACCGAAGATCGTTCACACGATTGACTTGGAATTGTTATAATGGATTTTACCGGCGCTTTGTGGATTGGATATTGTTGAAACTATGGATCGCTATGTGAATTGTGGGGTAGCAACTAGTCACTGCAATACACTAATCATCATCATCATCATCAGCCCATAAATGTTTCCACTGCTGGGATACAGGCCTCCTCTCTGTGAGAGGGAGTGGGCCGTAATCCACCACGCGGGCCCAGTGCGGGTTGGTAGATGTCACATGTCTTTGAATTTTCGGTTCTAGGACATGCCGGTTTCCTCACGATGTTTTCCTTCACCGTTTTGAGAGCAGTGGTGATGAAATAATTAACACAAAGTAAAGCGCCTGTCTGGGTTTGAACCTACGACCTACAACTCGTAAGTCGTGGCCGTTACCACTGGGCCACCACTGCTCTTATATATGTATGAATCTATAAATTCACACCATTTACATCTCATTACTATTCAGGCCCAAGAGTGTATGTAATCGTTTCCGTCTCCTTTCGCGCATGTAGTACACTCACTCACACGTGCCTCATGTCACCATTTGGTTCCTTTTACAAATGTTATTGCGCAGTCTTCTACGCAAAGTTCGGACTGGCCATGATTCATTGGCAGAATTGTGCATTTATTTAAAAAAAAAACTCCATTTCCAACTAACAAACAAACTTCGAACAATGATTTAAAACAGTAGGTACCTACTGATTACGATTTACAAACGCATCAATTCGATTTACGAATATGTGTAAAACACGCGTTATAGTGTTGTAAACAACTAGTATTTACTAAGTATCGATAAAATACATGTGGAAACACCAGTAGGTACATAACTACATGCTATTGTGAATATTTACGAGTAATTCACAGCTAATAATAGTCTGTGAACGAATCAATCATGATTGTCATGTAATTATTGTTTTAGACATTAATTTGAGTTTGTTGGTTCAAGATTTTCCTTGTCTTTTAATTAGTTTTTGAACCTCGTGTTTTTACTTTGTTATAATGCTTTTTTAGATAGGTAGATGTACATAACATAGATGGAATATACCTATGGCCGATTCCTATAAATTACGGACCGTTATTGGTTAAAATTAAGACTTGTATCTTTACCAATAATGAAGCAAAGACCTCATAGCTTTGCATAGTAAACCCTTCCATATAGAAGTAGATATCACAAGTAAAATTAGCTTATAAATCTATTTATATGACCAACTTGGCAATAAAAAATGTTACCATTGGTAAGTATAACGATTCGTTATTGTTTATAGGAACCGAACACTAGTTATAGGCATCAACGATTTAGGGGGTTGCGAAGAAGTCCGAAAGGGAAATCGTGGCCCCCGGCAACATGGAAAATGAAGGAACACGGGTGGGTTTTAAGCCAGTAAGATTTTCACACTGCGCCGCATCATGCTGCATATTGCGTGTCGGCGCACCTACGCGCGTTCCTGCGGGAGTGCAGATCTGCATCATCGTGCGGGTTTTTTGCGCACTCACGCGCGTAGATGCGTTTTGTAGATTCACGCACGGCGGCTCTCATTTATTCGCCGTTCTCTGTGGTGGTCGTGCAGTACTGAGCATCACTGCGGGATTCGGTGTGCCATACCTTGCGTCTCGCCCCGCACCTACGCGCGGAGGTGCATGTTTCTCCGCGTGTATGCGCGTGGTCCGCATGAACGCGCGTGGTTGCGTTTTCAGTGTGTTGGACTGTGCGTGTTTTCTATACAAACGGAGATACTTACAAGTAACGTTAAAACACGCAGTCACGCAACATGCAGCGTGGTGCGTGGCAGTGTGATAATCGCCTAAGAGTCTGACACGCTCTCCCGCTCCGCCCAGAGCGGGAGAAGTTATTTGATGAATTACCACCTAGAAAAAAAAGGGGTAGGTATCGTGTTACTCAGTAATTGGGTTGTGGATGTCAGATAGACAGTCGTCCATGTAAAATACTAGTATTCAGCTGCAGCCGGTTAGACTGGAAACCGACCCGAACATAGTTGGGAAAAGGCTAAGCAGATTGATTCTGCACGAAATAAAACATCGTGAGGAAACCGAATCCTAGAACCAAAAATTCGAAGACATGTGACATCTGCCAACCCGCACTGGGCCCGCGTGGTGGATTACGGCCCACTCCCTCTCACAGAGAGGAGGCATGTGTCCCAGCAGTGGGAACATTATAGGCTGATTATGCTGCACGAATAATTTTAAAGTAGTGAAAATATAGGGCTCACCCTATATCGTCACTATTTCACTTCGTAATTTTCCAGAAAGGAGGAACGATTGATTCGATTTGTAAACAGGCAGTGTTTAGCTTTTGAGCGTAAATGGAAAATGCACTTACAGATTTACATTTAAGATAGTTAATTGATTCAGGCGTGACCTTGCGGAAATCCATTATAAAACTGCACACTGTAGTCCACTCTACGACCAGCGCTCGGTGTGGCAACACGCCGTGTTCGGGTTCGCGGCAAGTCAATCGTCATCCTGAGGATGCCTCGTTGAGAGGCGAAACAGGTGTCGATTTCTTACAGGGTTTTTTATGGCTCTTTAGGAATAGTTAAGTGGAACAGGTTACTAAATATAATAACGTCTATTGTTTTTTAGATTTATATTTGTACTAGCTGCGCCCTGCGGTTTCACCTGCATAAGTTTCGATCCCGTAGGAATATCGAGATAAAACATATTCTATGTGTTATTTCAGGTTATAAACTATATGTGTGCCAAATTTCATCCAAATCCGTTCAGCCGTTTGAGCGTGAAGAAGAGACAAACATACACACACACTCACAAACTTTGGCCTTTAATATTATTGTGATAAGGTGTGTTCATTCAAACCGAAGAATAATTAATAATATTGCCAACAGTACAGAAATCGATAGATCCTTTTGTTATACTCGATTGATACCAAGGACGACTCAATCATAAGCGCTTTTAACATCTCCCACACTTCGTCTGTACCTCTCATTATTCGTAAGCCATAGAAACTATCAAGAAGACCAATGCAGCCACCGTTTAGTTATAAATAGTAGGTAGTATCCTAAACTATTAAACAAGCAATATTTGTAAATAGATCTGTACTCATGTTCTCGAAATCGGCCCTAACGATTTCGATGAAAGTTGCAATATAGGGATTTACGGGGGCGAAAAATCGATCTAGCTAGGTCTCATATCTGGGAAAATTAGTTTTCTCCGTATTTTCACCAGAGCAGAACTCGGTCGCCCAAAGTTTAGAACAAGATAATGAATAATAACATAACAACATTAGAATAATGATCATGGCAGCATGGAATTAGTAACTACCTACTATCACGGTAGTATACTATTAAATGAGCATTCTCTATTTTCACCAAGTACTTTAGTACTAACATAGCTATTTAACATACCGTGTTATTCATTACAGTTCCGTCGTCGAGAGAATGCGTTTTTTGACAGCTGTCAGTTTCATACTAACGAATATGTGTTTTGCGAATTTAATCCTTATTACTACTAGAAATTGTCCAACTGTCAGGTGTCAGGAACGCATTCTCTCGATGGCCGGACTGTAGTAGCAGCCCGGAGTCTACTTTTAGAAGAGACATTGGGGAAATATGGTTGTACTATGCATCTCTGCAGCCTTCCCCTTTCGAGGTATGCGAAAACAAGGCTATAAGCACGTAATATATAGCTGTGTGAATCTCGCACTTTCTAACTGTTATATGTATAAGTACTGAAAACTGCCTCTTACGGACAATTTTTAAAGTCATCTCTTAAAGTCATTACTTAAAGTCATCTCTTAAAATCATCTCTTAAAGTCATCTCTTAGTCATCTCTTAAAATCGTCTCTTAAAGTCATCTCTTAAAGTCATTACTTAAAGTGATCTCTTAAAATCATCTCTTAAAGTCATCTCTTAGTCATCTCTTAAAATCGTCTCTTAAAGTCATCTCTTAAAGTCATCTCTTAAAGTCATCTCTTGAAGTCATCTGTTAAAGTCATCTCTTAAAGTCATTTCTTAAGGTCATGTCTTAAACTCATCTCTTAAAGTCATCTCTTAAAGTCATCTCTTAAAGTCATCTCTGAAAGTCAACTCTTAAAAGTTGAAAGAAAATTCTTTATTGAAATTGTGTTTATTGGTTGCATTCTATTAAAGTTCCCATTACATAAGAGATCTGGTCATAAAGGCAGCGGCAAGAGAACTGCCTGCTGTTTTAGTGCAAATTACGTATTTACGGCTTCGACTACTAATTGCAAACATGTAGTAATGAGCCAACTAATTTACAATATCGTAATTATTTCTAAAGGAGGAACTGGTAACATTATATCGAATGTTACTGCTGAATTATTAGGTGCGAACTTCGAGTTCAGAGAAATGTAATTGAGATTTGTGAGAATATAATGTGGTCGTTTCATGTAGAACTAATGGTGTGAGAACTTCTTGGTCTACTGCTCGATACTTAAGTGTTCTGCTTTTAAATTTAGAATGTAATCCCTAACGTGTGCTATTTTTCTTTTGTTGCAGCTGTACAAAGAGGAAGAGTTCCCCCGACTCAGCCGGCGGGGCTTTCCCTACCTGGCCAGTATGCGCTGGCCAACGGCGACCCCTCAGCCGGCCTCAACAGCCATCCCTACCTCTCTTCCTACATCTCTCTGCTCCTCAGAGCAGAACCTTACCCCACCTCCCGGTACGGCCAGTGCGTCCAGCCTGCCAACGTCATGGGAATAGACAATATCTGCGAACTAGCTGCGAGGCTACTCTTCTCCGCCGTCGAATGGGCGCGGAACATCCCCTTCTTCCCCGAACTCCAAGTTACCGACCAGGTCGCGTTGCTAAGACTCGTCTGGTCGGAGCTGTTCGTCCTGAACGCGTCTCAGTGTTCCATGCCCCTCCACGTGGCGCCGTTACTGGCGGCCGCGGGACTCCACGCGTCGCCGATGGCGGCCGACCGAGTCGTGGCCTTCATGGACCACATCAGGATCTTCCAAGAGCAAGTGGAGAAGCTGAAAGCGCTCCACGTCGACTCAGCGGAGTACTCCTGTCTGAAGGCCATCGTCCTCTTCACGACAGGTAAAATTTTAGACAGTCTTTTTGGGGAGGCGCGGTTGTTGCTTTACAGAGTGGCGGGGGCTGGTGGCTCTGTGACTAACTATGGGGAGTTGCTTGTTTTGGTGAGGACGCACTTGGATGCGTACACTGAGGCAGCGCGCGTGCAGATACAGCAGCCGCCAGCTCCGCAGCCGTCTACCGCTTCATCTGGGTACTATTCCTCTTTGGACACGTCTTTGGGCGTCAACTCCTCGCTGTCTTACGGAAGCTTCCTATCTACACCTTCTAGATTACCATCTAACTACACTAGCAGTCCCAGAATGCCTGAGACTAGCACATCATCGCATTTATCACCTTTCAAACTGTGGGAGGGAAGTGGGAAGCTTCCCAAGATGGATCAAGGAAGTTGACGTGTTACCGTATGGGTTACGGGTCGGAATTGAGGTGACGGGTTATGACGGAACGCTTGGCGTATGTTCGGAGTCGCTCGCGTATTTAACCGTTAACGTACTCGTATTGCTAGAATATGTTTGTATACGGGGATAATAACTCTCGCTCCCCGAAGCGGTCGGACTCCATTCGTCCGGGGAGAATGCGACTTATTGTTCTCGAAGATTTCTTCGCGTATCTCGCGTTATTGTAAATATTACGTATAAAATACGTGATATATAGGCATAGCTTCGTTGAAAACGATTACTAATATCGTCGAGACGTCTTAACGTATTAAGTTTAATTTATTTTCATGTAGATAACTAACCTTTAATATGAATACACGCGCGTAATTTATTACCAACTACTTTCGTTTTATTTTCATTTTATGTTTTAACCCTTTTTATTAATTTAATTAAGCTTTCGATGATAAATTTGGATTAACTGATGTTTTATAAATATGTTGATTTTGGCAAAAATATTCGTAATTAACAGTAATTTATTGGATAGATGATTTATAAATCAAATTACTTTGGTGTTTATAGTTTGTTGGCAACAGATTTATGAAGTCTATAGATCGTTTAGGGGATTAGTCGACTACCGAAGTTACAATTCATATGTCTTATTTGATAAATGTGTCGCTGTCTACAGTTTTTCGAGAAATATATAGACTTTAATTTAATCTTTATAATAAGGAAGTTGATTAAGAAATTTCTTGTTTGGAATGTGGTCTAAAATGATTGCGTCAATATTGTGCAATCAGAAATGAATCAGTCTATATTTTTTTAGAAAATGAATAACTTTAAGTTATTGATTGTAGTTTTGCAATATTTTTGCCATAATGAACAGAGATTTGAAAAACTTCGTAAATCATGAAAAAGTAGTGTAGGCACGGATTCCCTATATTTAAAAAAAAATTAGATTCTTTCATTTTGATTTTTAAAAGAAAATACATCACACAAACACATTAAACATTACACACGATGACTTCAAAATTACTGTTAATATTAATTTTATACCTATTGTAGATAACACAATTAGATAATTATTAGGTAAAGCTAAATATTTCGTAAAATTCATAATAGGTACCCATTGATATACTAATATCAATGTAGATACCTAAAAAGTTTTCATTTCAAAGATATAATTAAAGAAAGCAATTCTCACGGACTCCACAAAAAATTTAAATTATTGTAAAACCAGCATATTATTAATCAAGTAAGTACTGCACAGTAACTTAGCTAGAAATTAATACAGAAATAGGTAATAAACTTTCGCTTTCCCAGGCTTACGATCGCGAAATTTCCAGTTTTACAACATATTAAAAGTCTTTGACAAATTTTAATGGCTACTTGTATAATTTTATCCGACATTAACTTTTAGGGTTGTAATCGTGGCATTAAGCGGATATTTTGCGCAAATTACGCGGATTTTAATTTCTTAGTGATTATTTGAAGTTAGGAATTATTACTAAGTAAGTATTACTTCGGAATTATTATCTTACTTTTTACTGGTCATAATAAATTTATATTCTTAATGTTTTATTATTTTTTTAATTTAACAGTTTTCTAAATACGGTTATTAAGTGTAGATTTTATTTACACTTATACTCTATTTGAAATAAGATTAGACATTTAACTAAACCTTTTTACAGTCCGTTCAACCGATTTTGACTTCTATTGCGATGGTGGCATGACAAGTGGCAGCTGCAGTAAACAGTTAGTATTGTAACCACTTTTTGCTTTTAATACTATCCTTATTCCTACGGTATAGAAGTCAAAATCTGTTGAACGGACTGTAAAAAAGGTTTGTATAAATATCTAATCTTATTTCAAATGGAGTATAGGTAAAAGTAACTTATAATAGGTAACCAAGTTCTTTCTTAGATTCCCATAATCGTACATATACTTAATTACTGTGATATATTTAACGCTTTCTACTAAATCAGACTACTGGTAGCTCGATGACATTAAAACATCATAATTAAGGCCTCAAATAAGATGTAAACAAATTCGTAAAACATGATGTTCCGTATAATTAATAAGTTTGTATTTATTAATAAACTGATAATTATACAAGATCACATTTCACGTGTGGATACATAAAAAATCGACTATAAATGAGACATAGGTACATACAGAAAATTGTTGTAACTTGCAATCTACACAATATTGTCCGGATAGAATTACGTTGTCCAATAAATGAATGTAACATTATGAATTTTAAGTTTAACCCTTAAAGAACTAGTTACCAATTCTTTGGAAAATGCGCCTGGCAACCATAATTTGCAAACACGTATCCCATAGAAAAATTTAACACACCTACTACATTTTCACATACAGTGTTTTATTCAACGTCCCTCAACTTTACCGTATTTTGTACCGTCGCAACTAGCCGTCCCCTTCAATTGTCCGCACAAAACTCGTCCCGCACTCGTCGGTTAGTCGTACGATAATCTCTCGAGCGCGTGACGAGACACTTCCGACGTGACGACGACACTTTCGCCACACACACCGGAGTGTTAGACTTTTGATAGCAGACCAGTAATAGTAGCCTGTAGATTATTGTTATTTTCTATGTTGGTCGGTTCTGCTTGATAGACTAACTGGGAATACCAAGTTTTTATAATAAATATTAGGTTTAGAATTTGGACTAAGCTTCAAAAATATTTTTAGACAGACTGTTACTTTACGGAGTCTGTATTAGTGCCCGATTTATGGCAATAAGCTCGCCTCCTAATACATAGGACTTTAACATAACTAGCAAAATGTGGGTGTACTATATGTACACCCCAGCCTAGCTCTTCGGGGATTACAATCGTTTGTAGTATTTTGACTTTTTAAAGACATCCTTTTAATACTTGTATCAAATAGACTAGTTACTTTAGTACGATATCTAAGTAATTCTAATACTAGTACTAAAATAACAAGCCAAAACAAATATCAATCAATTGTCAATTTCAATAACTAGTCCGATTGTATGGCAGCCTTACTAAAATTCAACTTCACTACTTCAATAATGATTATAATTTAGTGCTGTATCATAGTTTTAGTGGTCGTTCGTGGCTTGCGGTTGAGGCAACGCAACGGTAGTAAACAGTTGAATGCGTAAAGTTAGCAGACAGGCAGTGATTAAAAGATATAACAAGTTCGGATATATCCGAGATATATCTGGCTGTCAAATGGGCATCGCATTGAAAGGGTTGGGCCCGGAGTTCATCGTTCGAATTTTGAATGTACATTTTGACATTTCGAAGGGCGTCTCTGGCGAATAGATACATGGAATTAGTATGTACCTACTATTTAAAGGTATAAAGTTCTATTTCTATTCTGTCAAAATAAAATTTGTAAGGTAGTAGTCTGTGGTTTCAATTATAAATCGATGGTTTCTATTGAGTTTAATCGAAAAACACCCAAAAGAAATTAATCTATTATCGATTGAAATGCTTGGTATTTTATTATGTTTTTACTGATCGATTTCTTTAATGAAGTTCTTGTGAGTATAAAGTGATGGGCATTAAAAGTGTGTTGAATACAGTATACTTTAGTCATTATGTGGGCATAAAGTGTAATTTAAACGCAGAATGACAGGTGTCGTGACTTCGATTTTTATTAGAAAGATTGATTCGTCATTTTCATTTAGTTTTCTTGTGATTGATTGGTCATTTTTTGTAGCAAAATGTAGAGTTTAATACTGGATCTGAAATAGTCAATAAAAAAATAAGAAATGTTAGTAGCGTTAAATGACACGATTTTTTTAAGATTATCTGTAACCTTGTCTACCACTTTAATTGTACCCTTGCTTTTGTAGTTATGGGTAGTTTTTTTTTTTTTGTGTACTAAGAGAGGCTCACGTCATGTTCAACATAGACAAATTTTACTTTTTCCAGATCCTTATTGCGATATAACTTAACAGCTATAAGTACGACACCTAACACAACACTGTCACTACTCTAAACTGAATATAAAACTAGTTACCTAGTAGGTACCGAACGACCAATATACCTTGAGCTTCCAGGTTCCTCTCTACCTACAAGGAAGTATTAAATAGGGAAGATTTTGCTCCTCCATAGAGGGGTCTAGTGTGATTGGTTCGGTATTACGCCTGGGGGTACGATGAATATGCAACACCAATAAATGTAGTTTTATCCACGCTGGCTAACTTTCACCGACCACGGGCCCAACTCTACTCGGTCGGGTAATAGTTGTACGAACTAACTTTGCGATGTAGTTGGATTATTGCAGATTGATTTTTTAATTTTAATTCTGCTGGTGCTGCTGGCTAATTGAATTAAATAAAAAAATATTATTATTTCTGTAGGTGTTTAAAAGACAAATATATAAAGCATTTAGCGTGTTTTAAAATGTGTCATATATTCTCCAATAATGCAATAAATTTGAATATGACATAATTATCGTGTTTTATAAAATAATTCATCACTTAAGACAGGTGCATTTAAAACATCACACATTTTAGCAAATACCTACCATCTACAAGGTAAATAATTCAAACTTATTGCTTTATTCGCTTCTACAAAATGGCAGCCGAACAACGTTGTATCTATCCATGTATGATTCGACGAAAACGGTCTTACTTACCTATTGGCAATCGTGTAGGTACCTTATAGGTACAAAGCCATAACTTATAAACGTAGGTATATACTATACATTTTATATTACAATATTGTATGTGACCGCCACAATTTATGTTTGAAACTGAATGAACAGTATTTTTATTGCATGACTTGACTTTATTATTATTACAACAGGAAAACTAACTAATTATGAGATACGACATTATTATAGACTGAGCAACGCTTAACAAGCTTATCAATTATTTTTTTCACAGAAAACAAACGAAGGTAATTTATATTAAAATTTACATAAACGTCAAAATCCGTTAAGAATTCAATATTTTATTCTGAAGCTTAATTAAATGCGAAAAAAAAAATTGGTTTGTTGTAGATGATTAATATTATCAAATGGCTTCGTAGGTATTTGTCGTGATGACTATTTATACAAATGTATTTGTATTTAAAACTAGACGAATTGCGTATTTTGTAGGAAGTATTGTCCTTATTTCAGCTTGATAAGCCGTAGGTAGGTAGATACGTAGACATGATTATTCGGCTAAACTTCGGTTAAAAATCAATCAATCTGCCTAGCCTTTTCCCAACTATACTGGGGTCGGGACGATAGATCAGGTTAAGCTACGCTTGCCACAGTTAGTCCGTGGATGGGTAACCATCTTTACATACCAAGACCCTTCCGTGCCTCGGAAAGCACGTTAAGCCGTTGGTCCCGGCTGTCATTTGTAGATCTTTGACAGCCGTTACGGGTAGTTAGAAGCCCAAAAGTCTGACAACTAGTCTTACCAAGGGGTATCGTGTTACCTAGTAACTAGGTTGTGGAGGTCAGATAGGCAGTCGCTCCATGTAAAATACTGGTATTCAGCTGCATCCAGTTAGACTAGAAGCCGACCCCAACATAGTTGGGAAAAGGCTAAGCAGATGATGACTGGGGTCGGATCTAACCGGATGCAGCTGAATTCCAGTATTTTACATGGAGCGACTGCCTATCTGACTTCCACAACCTAGTTACTGGGGTAACACGATACCCCTTAGTAAGACTGCTATTCGGCAAAACTTCGATTGTTGTGCCAATACTGGATGTGCACCGAATATTTGTCCCATCTCGATTAATTTACTTTTAAAACGTGTTAAGTGATCATTCATGGTGTCAGTAACAAAAATTAAAAAAAAAAACAGTTAGCCAAATGTTCGAACGCTGGTAAAATGTTGTAGCGTGCAGAATTTTAATTTATTTTTTCGTGACAGCTTATTGAACGAGTTTTTATTAATATACTTGAGCCGATAATTTATAGCTTGTTTGATTAAATAAATCTAAATCGATCTGCTTGGATTTAACACTAAGTAATCAATAAAAGATTAAATAAAAAATGCATTGGAATAAACATTATCAATTTATTTGAATATTCTCATCGTTTTATCTCAATTTCTCGTAAATGATGTAGTAGTTTATCTTAGTTTTGTGCATCGTTTCGTATTCCGAAACGATTTTTTCTATATTTAAAATGAATGTCGATTCACCAACTGATAGATACCTACAGTATTTCTGTTTTTTAATGTCCCTCGGGTATCATCGGATTTCCGAATACAAACGAATGCTAATATCCATGTCCATCAATTATTAAATTCATCATGTATAATAATTCGAATTCAAAACTAAGTACTTTATTATTGTTTTGTTTTGGTTTCTGTGTGAACTATATAGAGCTGTAAAATTATTTTCCTGTCTGTCGTGCCTGCAACTTTAGCGGCTTTCCTCCCATTTTTTAGAAAGAAGAAAGAAAGAATAATAATAATAACTCTTTATACATACTTCCAAGTCGATTGAGAGCGTCCGGTCTGCACCAAGTGCAAAGGGCAACTGATAGAAATCCGACAACGGACAAAACACGAAGTTTGCCGAGGGACATTAAGAACATAGTTTGTCTGTACATATCTCAATACAAATTATAGGTACAATTCTAGCGACCCAACCTCAATTCGCACGGATTTTACGACTTGACAATACTTCGGGATTTCCTTATAATATTTAAGCTTAATATTTATGTACTATGCGCATAAACCTTCCGGAATAAATTATCTAAATGATGGTAAAAATTGCATCAAAATCCGTTTGGCGGTTTAGAAGAAAAACGCTGTCACACAGACAGACATGGAAAGCGACTTTACCAACTGACTGGACCTATACATCGTGGATCAAACGAAACAGGGCGATAGTTGGGGCTATTTGCAGTAAAAATATCTATATGGCAGAGCCCTAACTTGATCTCCTTAAAAGTTTGGATGACAATTTGAGTGTTTTTTTAAGAAAATACCAAATTTTTTATAATAGGCAATTAGAGTAAAATGCTTACCTATACTCCATTTGAAATAAGATTAGACATTTAGTTAAACCTTTTTTACAGTTCGTTCAACCGATTTTGACTTCTATTGCGATAGTGGCATGACAAATGGCAGCTGCAATGAACATTGGTATTGTAGCCACTTTTTTGCTTTTAATACCATCCTTATGCCTACGGAATAGAAGTCAAAATCGGTTGAACGGACTGTAAAAAAGGTTTGTTTAAATGTCTAATCTTATTTCAAATGGAATATAGGTGTTTAGTTGCTTCTAAAAAATGTATCATCACTACAAAAGTGCTTTTATGACAGTGGGTACCATGTATTTGAGTATTGCACTTTTTTTCAATATCTTTTAAGTCTTACGAAAAATTATTAATACTTTTATTTTTATTTTTTTTATCATATTTTTTTACTACAATTAACCTCAACTATCGCCCTGTTGTTTGATCCACGATTTTTTACCCACCCTGCATAATTATTATGCAATACAATAATAGTACGCAAAAATGATAGGTACCTACAGAAAACGAGTCTCATACATTCAATTCGAGACTACAATGTAACAAACTCGACCAATCACTGCACCGTAACCATGACAACGCACTTTGTAACAGAAATCACAATTACAACTTATTAGACAGAAATCAATAATATATAATTATTCTTATGGCCGACCACCTTGTTCCCATACAATTTATAAGAGGTTATGTAATTTTCAAAAAATTAAGAAATATGCAAAGCTAAATAAAATCATTAATAAATGCAATAAATATAGAAAACAACAAAAACACAGTTCCAATAATATTAAACTAAGGAAGGAACGTGGTTTTCTGATAAATAAATTAAATAACTATAAAATTAAATTAGAAGACAGTAAGAACATTTATGAGTTTGACACTCAACAGTTACAGTCTGAAATTCAGGTTCTAGAAGCATCACTACAGTCACTCTACACTAAGTATGTGAGGTCTGAAAAACAAATTCAGGAGCACATCCTTGCTGCAAATGAGTTAGTGGAAATGTGCAATTCTAATGTAGTTAAAGTGGACCTGCTGACTCCCAGCAGCCCTCTATCATCATTGCATAGGAAATCCAATCTTGGCACTCTCCAACCTGAGGCAACGGAGGACCCGTACCAGTCAGGTAGTGCTCAGATCTCTATTCCGCATATAGATTTACCAGATGTTAAACAAGATCCATTGCAAGTAGTTCAGACAGAAATTAGTTCTCCCCCTTGTAATGGTAAAGTTTGTTACCGCTCCATTATGTTTTCTGATAGTTTTGGAAAAGGGTTAGGAAAATTACTTAGTGACAACCTGAGTCATTCTTCTGAAAACTATTGTAGGCCTCAGAATTCCTACAAACAAATAATGTCTTCAATAACTAGGAAGGACTATGATCCTAATGCCATTATTACTGTATTAATAGGTAATAGTTTTAATGTTAATAAAGATGATATTACTGATAGTGTCACCGAACTATTGAAGTTAAATTGTAAGAAAATAATTTTGTGTGCTTTTCCATATTTTGAGCACTTGTCAAACAGACAAAACAACTACATTCACATGTTAAATAATTACATGCATTTCTTAGTTAGTCACCATAGTGACAAGTTTATATTTTTTGACACCAACATTTTTGTTGATAAGCTCAGGTCGACTAGGGATACTGTGTATCTGCCCATTAGTTTTAGACGTCAAATAGCTAGGCTATTAGCTTTTAATATTAACCCAGACATAATTAGTATGTCGAAGTTTTATAGAATTAGTACCACAATTAGTAATAGTACTAATGTTAAGGTGGTTAGCACAATTAGTTTAAACTAGTTTGTAAGACAACAGAAGGTACCAATAACAGTATAATTAAACTTAATAACAAAAAGGTATTTTCTAGCACTAACATAGTTAACTGTACAAAAGGGGCTAAGCAGAAATCCTTGAAATTATTACATCAAAATATTCAAGGTTTTTCTTCCAAACAATTGGAAATTGAATTGTTTTTAGAAAAAACAATGTTTGACATTATATGTTTAACTGAGCATTGGTTAAAAGATTATGAAATGTTAATTAACTATGAG
This sequence comes from Agrochola lychnidis, assembly GCA_963680765.1. Classification (NCBI taxonomy): domain Eukaryota; kingdom Metazoa; phylum Arthropoda; class Insecta; order Lepidoptera; family Noctuidae; genus Agrochola; species Agrochola lychnidis. The sequence continues at coordinate 6,954,290 of OY796864.1, forward strand.
AATTATAGTGTGGCCAGTTGTTTTAACCGAAAATCAATGCTGCGTGGAGGTTCATTAATCTTAATTAAAAGTTGTTTTAAATCAAAAACCCGTAATGACATAGTTGAACTGTCGGTTGAACATAGCATTGAACTGTCTTGTGTTGAGCTAGATAAGCATGTTATAGTGTGCGTTTACAGACCCCCAAATTATCAAAACTACTCTATTTTTGAGTCAGTAATGGAAGATGTTTTGGCAAAACTTGCAACTTGTAATAAATCAGTAATTATTTGTGGTGACTTTAACATTAATATTTTAGAAAATAATTCAAATACCGGTAGATTTTTAAATTTGTTCAAATCATTCAATTTGTCACATGTGTTTGTGGAACCGACCCGAATAACTACATCTACTGCTACATGTATTGATAATGTGTTTTGTTGCTGCGATTATTTAGATAAAGCCATAGTTAATTATCTCCCTTCGGATCACAGTGGTCAATCCGTAACTTTTGAGTCTAACATACCATTACAAAAAGTGCAGATCAAATTCAGACCAATAACAGCTGTTAATTTAAATAAATATAATAGCACTTTAGTTTGTAAGTTAAGTAATCAGGTCCTTACAATGAACAATGTTAATATTTTGTATAAAGAATTCTTTTCGTTAGTCCAATCCGAGTTCAATAATTGTTTTAAGAAGAACACTAAAACTATCAGCCCTAAGTTTTTATTTAGTGACTGGGCAACTACAGGACTCAGGAAAAGTAGGGATAGACTTTTCGAGCTGTATGGCCTTAAGCCTTATATTAACACGGAAACTTTTAATAAGTATGTTGCTACTTACTCTAGAACTTTTAAGAACACTTGTAAGGCAGCTAAAGCCTTATACATTAGCAACAAGGTTAAATCAGCAGACAATAAAATACAGACGGTTTGGAAAATTATCAATAATGAAACGAACAGAAACAAAAAGCATAATTCTGATTATACACTGAAGACGTCATGTGGTGGTCTCATTTGCGATAGCAAAGAAGTTGCTCAAGAATTTGTAAATTTCTTTACCAGTATCCCACTTAAAACTACTGAAACCTTAAACTCCTCGCCCTCACTCTCTTTTGATTTATTAAGGGCCAACGTTTCAGCATGCCCGATTGAATTTAACTTTAAGCATATTAACCCCATAACGGTAATAAAAGCTTTTAAACAAATCAAGATCAAATTGACCGAAGATCTTTGGGGGATGTCCATTAAAGTCTGTACCTCCATAATTGAGACCATAGCGCCTTACTTAGCCTTAATATTTAATTTGTGTGTGGATCAAGGAGTCTTCCCGGATTTAATGAAATACAGTAAGGTAATACCACTTTTCAAATCCGGGGACAGTAAAGACACCAATAATTATAGACCCGTATCCGTGTTGCCGGTATTCAGCAAGGTGTTTGAAAAAGTAATGCTTAATCAAATGCTCAATCATTTTAACACAAATAAAATCCTTCACGATCAACAGTATGGTTTCACCAAAGGACGTTGTACAACCGACGCTGGTGTAACCCTATTAAGACACATTTTTAACGCGTGGGAAGAGGCCCAAGATGCCATAGGGATCTTTTGTGACCTCTCCAAAGCATTTGATTGCGTCGATCACGAAACCTTACTCTTGAAACTAGAGCATTACGGACTTGGAAAACTTGCACTCAATTTAGTAAAATCTTATTTAAATGATAGACAACAGCAAGTTCAAATAAACGGTATCAATTCACTAGGTTTAAAAGTAAAATTAGGTGTGCCACAAGGCTCGATATTGGGTCCATTCCTCTTCTTAGTATACATTAATGATCTACTCCATTTATTAAAAAATCGACCACAAATGGTGTTATTTGCTGACGATACTTCTTTAATTTTTAAGGTAGATAGACGTGCTACAAATTTTAACGACGTAAATAACGCCCTACTGCAGGTCCAAAATTGGTTCACTGCTAATAATTTAGTATTAAATGGAAAAAAAACGAAGTGCATAAAATTTTCTTTACCAAATGTCAAAAGTAGTGATTGTGAGATAGTATTGAATCAAGAGAAACTAGAATTCGTTGATAAAACTATTTTCCTAGGGATCACGCTCGACTCAAGGCTGCAATGGGGTCCTCATTTAACATCTCTTGCAGGACGGCTAAGTTCAGCAGCATATGCTGTCAGAAAAATCCGTCAGTTTACTGATGTAGATACTGCGAGGCTAGTATATTTCAGCTACTTTCATAGTATCATGTCCTACGGTATTTTACTGTGGGGACGGGCTGCAGACATCGAGTCTATTTTTATTCTCCAGAAAAGAGCGATCAGAGCCATATATTGTCTCCGCAGGCGCGATTCTCTAAGGAAATTGTTTAAGGATATTAACATCATGACGGTACCTTGTCAATATATCTATGAAAACATCATGTACGTAAGAAAGAATTTACATCTTTTTAGCAAAAGAGGTGATAGACATAATTATAGTACTAGAAATAGGGACCTATTAGTTCAACCAGGTTTCAGACTGGCTAAAGTAGATTCATCTTTCATGGGATACTGTTTAAAATGTTACAATAAAATTCCTCCCCACATACTTCAACTGAATGAGACGAAATTCAAATCTTGTATAAAACGCACACTATGCAGGCAGGCATATTATACGTTGGGGGATTACATCACTGATAAAAATGCTTGGCTCAATGCTGGTCCTGCTCCACAACCACAACTAATTGATTAACATTTGCAAATACTGTTGGAGCTGCTGAAGATTGTAAGACCATCTTTGCATTGTATAAACTCAATCTCTTTTGTATTATATAATTGCATAGCACACTATGTGAGCACTATGTACTAAAGAGTTACCATTTACCGGGTAATATGTCTTGCATTGACTTGAATGTACCCTGGCGGCTGTGAGTATGTCATGCTCACTCAAATGTTTCGCTGATGGTGGCGCGTGTGTTGGATCATTTAGCTCCCTTCAAAATGGTTGAGCTGAATGGTGCTAATCCATGCGTCATGTTCGTGAACGGGCGCCGTCAGTTGGGACTGGTCATCTCTTAGCTGCCAGGGCTTATTTTTAATTTTTTTGAATTGTTCTTTTTTATCTTTTTACTACGGACGCTTCTCATGTGCACGTCTTTCTACATTGTTCTCACATGTATAATTTCAACATGAATAATGTAACCAATATTTTGTAACAATTTTTTATTTAAAAGAGTGTCCGTGGAGTTTCTTGCCCGTTCTTCTCCATAGGTACCTACTACGCTTTGGAATGGGCAACTAGCTTCATACCTATTTCTGACTGACCGATTCCTTGACAATTCAAAAGTGCCTGTAAATGGTTTAATTGAAATAAATGTTTTGAGTTTGAGTTTGAGTTTGAGTTTTCTAAGTGCCGTAAATGTTGTATCGATGACTGCTCAAGTGCCCATTGCTTTGTATTTAAAGGGCCTTACACACCTTTTTTTGGGCATTAGATTCTGGACAATCGGTGTACCTATTACACTCGTCAGATAGACAAAAGATGCCGCATGAAATAAAGTTCTTTATGATAGACAGAATATATTATGTAGTTATATCTTTTTGGCGCGTGACCAAATTCGGAACTAGGGCTGCCATCTTGTTTTTTTAATACAATTTCACAAGCGTTTACTAAAAACGCCTTCCTGTCATGTACCAAAAGATCCTTCTTATAATAGTGTGTATAGAAATTCGGAAAATAGAGACATAAATCTATATTAGATATGGCTTATGCCGCGTTCACACCAAACGTATAGTGAGCCATCGACTATGAAAGTCAAGTTCAAGATATATGAAAACCCAATGTTAGCCGCTGAGGCGCTGTCTGACTGCTGATTGTGATGGCGGATTGTGAGCGAGGGTTACGTTTCTTTTATAGACCATGTCCTAGATTTTCCTAATCTCAGCAGCTCGCAAACTAAATCAAACTCAAACCATTTACAGGTACTTTTGAATTATCAAAGAGTCAGTCAGTTAGTCAGAAAGTTGAAGCTTGTTGCCCGTTCCAAAACGTAGCTCTCTAAATAGAGAAAAACGGGCAAGAAACTCCATGGATATTTTTAAATCAAGATATTTAAAAATCCTGAGTACATTATTCCTGTTGCTTGAGTGTTACCAAAAAAGGGCAAGTTTGCCCATATCTTGGGCAGTATATTGCCCAATCTAGTCGCATAGTGAGACCGACTCTTTAGTTTCAGTTTACGCGTAGTCACGTTTGACGCGTGTGACTACATTTTATTTATTTATTTTTATTAGCTTATGAAGTTCGTGAAGAATTTAGGTGACGATTGTAGGTTACTGTCCTTTTGTTTAGCTTTAATCGTTTCTAATAATAAATGTTTTGTTTTTTCTGAAATGTCTTGCTTCATTCAAGAAGAGACTGTGAAGGAAAATACTTCTCTTTTTCCTTTTTGGATCATATTTACAATTCTTCGTGACTAAGTAATAACAACCGCACGCGTCGATCCATCAGGTTAAGCTACGCTTGCCGGGGTTGGTCCGTGGATGGGTGACCATCTTTACATACCGAGACTCTTCCGTGCCTCGGAAAGCACGTTAAGCCGTTGGTCCCGGCTGTCATTCGTGGATCTTTGACATTCGTTACGGGTCGTCAGAAGCCCGAAAGTCTGACAACCAGTCTTACCAAGGGGTATCGTATTACCCAGTTACTGGGTAGTTAAATACTGGTATTCAGCTGCGTCCGGTTAGACTGGAAGCCGACCCCAACAGAGTTCGGAAAAGGCTAGGCAGATTTACCATTCTTCGGATACCCATCAAAATCTTACTGATACTTCACATCGACCCATCGATTCGATCAGGTGCGATTCGATTATTACATTTTCTTCGGTAGGTAAGTACACACGGCTACACATCAAGCTATACATTTCCAGTATAAGCTGACCTCGCATTGTACGGAAATCCTATACAATGCGAGATCAGCATAAACTGGAAATGTATAGTCCAATCCCTGAAATTCACTGACATAAATCCAATGTTCTAGGAGCTTAGCTAGAAATTTCCTGACCTGAAATAAAACGATGAAATATACCTGAATATCGTATTTTTTTGCACTTGAATGCTCTTTGTCTCATAGGCACTTCCTATAATGATGAATTATAATAGTTATTTATGCAACTGTTGAATAATAAGGGGTATTAAAACACGAATAGCCGAGTGTGATAATAGTATCACATGAGTGTTTTAGTACCTAATTATAACAGTTGCATACAAGACTTTATCTACACCCATGATATGAATCCTCTATAAAAGGTTCCGAAACCATTGGGTGTTTGTAATTCAAGATCAAGAATAAAGAAATTCCCACGAAATTCAGTACAAGTCCACGTATGTACGTCGCCTGCAGCAGCACATCACACACACATGCGTGCAGCGGGTGCTGCTGTCCCCCGTTTGAACATTGAAACGAGTTGCATAATGAAATTTACTGTACAACATTATAACACTCGTTTGGATGATGTAATGGTTACTAACTATTTCAGAAACTTTTATAGAAGTTTTATAGCATGGGTGTTGATAAACCTTTATAGGTATTCCTAAAGAAGATTTCCTAGTTCTCTACACCATTCTATTTTTAATTCAAACCCAGTTCCGCATCGAACACACTATTTAATACGTTAACACATCAAAAACAAAGACTGTTCCCTCAAGCATATCCTTCAGCCTAAAGGCGGTGGTGACAAATACAACTATCTCTTTCTAGCCATAGGTTCAGCAGGTTAGTGTGAGTGGCGTATACGTCTGGATAACGGTACACAGTTCGTGACGACGAGGCCGCGGGACGAGTCACGATTTGAAAAAGTGTCGGGCCGACGGGACGAAGTCCCTGCGTTCCGAGATGATATTGCTTGGTACAAGGTGTAGGCTTAATACCTTAGATTTGAACCATGCTGACCTATCCAATTCGGTGTCATAAGGTGCCAATAATATACTTGTGGAACAAGCAGGCATTACATGAAGTTCAAACTAAATATTACCTACCATTTATTGTCAATCAAAATCAAAAGTCATTTATTCAAACTAGGCTGAGAATCAGCATTTTGCGAACGTCAAAATTATATAAGACAGTCCCCCAAAAACGCCCACCCTTCACCACTTCCTAGTTCTTTAGCTGGGAAGAAGAAGTGGCGCAACAAACTCCCCAGCAGCACAGCTGTCTGTTCAGTTAGAAAAACTTAATTCTATACAATAGTATGCAAAATAATTTACATTACGCAACAAAAAACATTAAATTAAACTATTTGCCATTATGTCTGCTAGCACACGCCAAAAACCAAAAAAAAAAAAAGAAAAACTTCGAAATATAAACGCAAGCGAATGTCAATGACACAACTGTTCTTCAGTTCTTCAATCAATCTGCCTAGCCTTTTCCCAACTATGTTGGGGTCGGCTTCCAGTCTAAACGGATGCAGCTGAATACCAGTATTTTACATGGAGCGACTGCCTATCGCACCTCCACAACCCAGTAACTGGGTAATACAATACCCGTTGGTAAGACTGGTTGTCAGACTTTCGGGCTTCTGACGACCCGTAACGACTGTCAAAGATCCACGAATGACAGCCGGGACCAACGGCTTAACGTGCTTTCCGAGGCACAGAGGAGTCAACCGACACACATCTACCCGCGGGTCACAACCTTGTTACTAGGTAGCGTGCTACTCGACCAGGTTAAACTACGCTTGCCGCAGTTGGTCCGTGGATTGGTGACCATCTTTACATACTAAGACACCTCCGTGCCTCGGAAAGGACGTTAAGCCGTTGATCCCGGCTGTCATTTGTAGATCTTTGACAGTCGTTGCAGGTAGTTAAAAGCCCAAAAGTCTGACAACCAGTCTTACCAAGGGGTATCGTGTTACCTAGTAGCTAGGTTGTGGAGGTCAGATAGGCAGTCGCTCTATATAAAATACTGGTATTCAGCTGCACCCATATATGGGAAAAGGCTAGACAGATGATGACTAGAAACCAGTACTACAGTCGGCTACGGAATTGGAACTTTTCAATCTTCTTCATTCAACCGTCCTCTCCCCTTACTTAGACCACACTCACCAAGCTGCATACTGCAACAGTATTACACGTTCTTTATATCAGCGAAACTTTAATACATGAGACGCTCGCAACATGTATACTTAGGAAAATTCACTGCAAAGTACCTTCAGCTTGGTTATCTGAAGATACGGTTACAGGAAGATATTTTGTATTAGACTGACTAGTGTAGTGGGCGCAAGTGGAACTATGAATCGTGGGGTCCAGCTGGGTTAGAATGATACTTATGTCAGGCAGTGTTATTAGTCCTTGTCCTTAAGGGTTCATTAGAAAACCAGCGTCCGACAGCATCTGTCTGCTGAAACTAACCTTTTTGGCGCAGACGTGAAGCACACACTATATTGTTGTCAAAACATTATTTTCACTTTATTATTTTTGTTTTGTTTTTCACGAACTGTGTCCAAGTAAATATTTTTCTTTATTTCTTTCTTTCTTTCTTAAATTTCTTACATTAGAAAATTCTTAGTAGCACTTCGGAGTCAGAATTTGTGGCCAATTAATCGCAATAGGCGACCTTGAGCCTATGAAATGAGACTTGATGGTCAATTTTTGTTCTTTACTGCTCTATGCGGTGAGTAAGGGCAATAAGTTATAATATAGGTAGACCTACTTTCTGTCATGATATCATGAGCTTAACAAAAACAGCTCATAGTATGGTTGAAACATCAACCAGTTACTCTCCTATCTATTTCTTCTTCTTGATGTCTCATTGTTTTCTGTTTTTATAGTTTAAGGTGTATTTTTCTGTCTTAATGCCAATAAACGCAATTTTCTTTCTTTCTTTCTTTCATTAATGAAAAAATTGTGTGTTCAGCAGTTTTCAAAGTACAACATACGTTGGTGTCTTATAAATGGTGAAATGTTAAATAAATTTCGCAATATTTTCTAAAGCTTCTGACTACTTTATTCTGCGCCTCCCAATACGTTGTTGCATAATAGCAATAGTCCTTAACATGTCACTACTTAACCGATAGCCGATGGTCTATGAACATGGCCGTGGCCCGGACGATAGCCTCCGATCCTTGGAACCTGTTCCCGCGGTTAACATTTAACAAATTGCGCGAATATACTATATTGAGATTTTACGTAATTTAATATATGACCTGAGATAAATATAACTAAAGAAAAGAAAGAAATAAAGAAAAATATTTTAACGCAATAAAAACTAACAAATAACAAACTATTTTGGACTCTTTTTTTTACAAATACATTTGCAAAAAAAATACACCTTGACTTAAGAATCTCCCCATTTTTGTTGATTAAAAAAAAGGAGAAAATTTCTTAGGAAAGTTTGTTCTACAATTCCTTATGAACACTGTATTGTGCAGCATTATGAAACTATGTTATTTTGTTCATTTTAAACCTCGAATGAATCGGCATTATTTTCATCCGTTAATATTACAAAGTAAACCAAATAATCTCTTTATATTATACCACAGGCCCACAAACTAATATAATTCTAAGCGCCCACAATCTGAATGACAAATCAAAAACTTTTTAAAACCTCAACAATAAGTTTGCCGCGTCCAAATTTGGCTTATTGTTGGAACCAAGATGGCAACTAACCAGCTTTCCGAACGCTTCCTGACCGCGCCAATCACCAACCTATTGTACCCAGATTACTTGCAAATTCTATTAAAATATACCGAAGAAATTTTCGCAGAGCCAAAAATTTTTACAACCATTGTAACTTTAGTACCAGTCATTGTAAAATGGAAATAAAGGAACCGCGCAGTGTACACGGTAGCGCAAAATAATTGGATAACGGCAGCCCAACATGTGGTTTTCTGGTCAAGATATATGGATTTCCTATGACTATCGAGTTTATGATTGAAATGTCAGTTACACGATGTATGATAGGAATTTGTTGAGAAATTGATTTTAGGACCATTATTCTTGGCTTGTCTTTGCGTACAGCTGGCCAATACAAATATGTAGACGTAGTAATAAATATTAATATACGGAGAAAATAGAGAAAATTTGCATTAAATATTATCTGTAGAGTAGATAGTATCTTCCTAGCTATCAAGTACTGATTGTCAAATGATATTCAAAGATATTAACACCTTCGGAGAACTTTTATTCGTATATATTATATCGAATTCTGCCTTGCATTGCTAATTATTTTGCTGTGGAAGAGCGGAGTCTCCTAATACAGGCATTTTTTGCTTAAAAGGTGGCTCCAATCACCTACCTGTTGTCATGTTTTTTGGTTCAGAAATAAACAATTTTTTTTTTTTTTTTTTTTTTATTGCTTAAATTCAATATGGCGCCGCAAACTTCTCAATATGTTCCATGGCAAACAATTTTCCCGCGAAAAACACAATAAACAATATGAAATGTAACAAAAGGGAGACGAGCAATAAAACATACACAGATGCGTACCGAATTTTGAGGTCACACTCGTTGCATAATATTAATATACACCAAAAAACACAACAAATATAGGAAAAATTGACATTCGCCCGTTTCCAATTGGACCCTCGTCACGTGTCAAAGAATCAAATACAGAACCATTGCATCCCAGACAAGAGAAAACGCACTCTAATTTCTAACAAACAAAATGCGATTTTGTTCAACTTAATTTATTGAAAGAAATCGACGTCAATCCATCAATCGAATAGAGTCGTAACTGTTAATCCTGACAATTAGATAAAGACTTTATTAACACGGAATAAAATTGCAATTTGAATGATAGAAAAATGTTAACCCTAAAAAGATGAATGCAAATATTAATCAGGATGATAAGTGTGGGGTGTTACATTCCTGTTCGGATTGCGTTTGTCTGTCTGTTTATCTGATGACATCGTGACGGGTTGGTAAGGGTTGTAACAATAACACGCGCAGGTTTTATCAGTGACCAGAGATAATTCGCTTCAACGCTTGAAATAAAAGACCTTTTTGCTTTTCGGTGTTGTGAATTCATTCATCTTGTTCACCTCGTTATACGGGGAGTCATTTTCTCAAAATGTACTTATGTTGCTTTAAATCGTCTTTAGGTTTTGTGGGTCGAGGGAAGGATTTTTTTACTTTATCTTATCAAGTAAATCTGTGGGTACCTACTACGATATCGGTCAATTCAAGAAAAATCGTTACATTTAAGAAATATTACAAAATATTTTTTTTATTCCATAAAACTTTTATGTATCTATGACTTCCCAAAATAAGTCCCCAGTAACTGTAAAATCCCTATTTCTAGTAACCAAAAATGCTCATCCCGTAAGCTCTCCCTTTAATCTCCCAGATAACGCAATCGGTTTCAAGTACCCAAGCGACCACTCGAAACCAAATAAAGCAGAACATTAGTTCGTGCAACCAATATTAATTAGCAGATGGTTATCTCGTCTTATTTAGAGTCTGCCGTGAGCATGTCCGCCTGACCCTGCCTAGGTCGTCATATATACCGCTAGAGGGTTAAACCACGGAATAAAGTACAGAATGTCCGGTCGAAAACGCGATATTGGCACGCACACAATGACGACGCGTTTAATTTAGTTTTCAAAATTCGAATTGCTGTTTTCTGGATTTTAGACTTGGTACTATTTCTAAGACGTATTTTACCATGTCAAGTGGGAGTAAGTATTCTGTTAATATCTCATCACGTAAAAATGTTAGTGACGTGTGCTTGACGTGAACTGTCATCCTACCTGACGCTATTATCTAGGGTTTGACAACTCACTTCATCTAAGTTTACAGGGTGAGATTTTTTACAGATTTTTACACTGTTAGTCTGTATTGCCATCTGGCAGTGCTGAGCTGAGGCCCTTTTGCCATATTAAAAAAAAACACTTTTAAGGTTTTTATATTTATGCCAATAAACGCATATTCTTCATAAAATATGAATCGCATAAAATAGATCCGTTTTTTCTGTCATCTACAATGATATCTGTAGTAATCACAACGACTAGTCTCCAATGAGGCATTTGTTCCTCACACAAAATGGCCACAACACCACAATACAAAATATCGTAGTGTAGTCATTTTGCTAAGCCACTAAAGTACGCTTGAAGACGAAAATATGGTCTGTATTGACCTTTTAATGGCGTATTAGTAGATATTTACTTTGTGTTGTTGCTTGTTTTCGTGCTAAGTGCCTGTAGAGTTTATAGGATTAGTGTTTTGTCTTTAATGGCGCATCGTTAGAAGTACAGTTATTCTAAAACAGGTTGTAGTTACGTTGAATAACCCACATAGCAGCCAGTCTATTCTGTAAAAACCTAACCGTGAAAAACTTAGGTAACGTGAGTTTGAAGTGAGCTGTCATTCCACGTGATACTAGGAATTGACACTATTGACAGCTGTCAGGTGCTGCTGTGACAGCTGTCAGGTGAAATCATCTGAGTTTTCATGATGAGATTTTACAGAGAGACCGGCTGATTTTAGTACATAAAATAAATACAGATTAACTCTTGTCAAATTAAGGATTGATTACTATTTCGTCACTTTTTACCGAAAATAAAAATACATTTACGCATCCTCAAAATGCCAAGGGAACTGGAAAGTTTAACAATATTATTATATTTCAATTTATTGATCCAACATTGGTGCATCGAATTATTTTTGTAAAAAAATATAACTATAAACAAAATGTATTCGGATTGGATACGGCAAGGTGTTACGTTACGAAATATAATATTGAATATTTTATCGACCATTGTTTCCAGGTCAGTAAATATTATGGACAATTTGCAATTTTTATTTGTAAAATTGATTTTATTTTAAAGAAAATAAACTGACCACGAGTGTTTGAGGTTGAAAGAAATCGATTTTGTATCACTTTTTTCCAATGTCACCTCTTTTATTTAACAATGCAGTCATCGCAAGTTTACCGCAATAAATAATCTGTAATTAATGGCAGTTATCTAAACTATAACCATAATAAATTACTGTTCAGTTAACCCTAAATAGCACTAGTACGTGATAGGTTAGCAACCTGCCTGTTATCGTTCGATCTTTAACCTGAATCTAATAGATCTTCCACACAATGGCGGTTGACGTCTTTTTGACATAAGACGTCAAGAAATTATTTATTTATTTTTGGAACAGCTTGTATGTAAATCGACCAATTGTTGTCAATGTCTCATTGTAAAATTTATAATAGGACTAGCTTTAGGCAAATAGTGCTAATTCCGTCAAAATTTTACTAACTATATAAGTGCTGAAAAAATATGTGCTTTTGCTATTTTATTTAGAAACATATATAAACTATTCGTAAGATACTATAAGTCATTGCAAAAGAATCTTATCTCCATTCATTCATTTCCTCTGATTTCATTTTTCAAAAAGCATAACACAAAAAAATAACAACACAGTCCTCAAACAGAAATCAGCATAATTATCCATAACCCATCAACTGCGATCGATAAATGAGAAGCTAAAAACAGTGAGTCAAGGGGTCGGCGGGACCGAGACAATGGCGTAGGGTTGCGGTCACAGATGTCGTTTATCGGACGCTCGCCTAATCTTTAACCCTCCTAGCATTTGAGGGTTGTGTTTACGAAAACGGTAAATGAATTTGATTGGTTTTTTGTGGCGTTTATATTTCTTTTTAGGTTTTTTTTTGTGTCACGAATCTTCACTCGGAATAGTCGGAAGTAACGATGAAAAATGATGTTCCATAAAACCTACAAAAAAACGTCTTCGGCGGTGATTTCAAGCTGTGTTTACCTTACTTGAACAAGCTTAAGCTGGCAAGCTGGACACATTGGCATTACAACAGTGTCCTATTACAGAACTTCCAAGGCTAGAAAATAGTCATTAATTTTGCTCTTTTCAGTAAATAAATAAGTCTTCAACATCGAATAAAAAAATCCTAATCATCAAAAACTCAAAGAAAACTCATCCCAATAGGATATTCAGTTAACCCTTCATTCTGCAGGATATGTAAATACCCCTCGCAATGATAGCGGTATAACTTTTTAGACCGTGTTTGTTCAAATCACTCTGGTAAGGGGTGACCACATTAATTGAATTACGTGTCGCTTCACATTATGCCTGCGTCGGGTTTACTATTTGAGTTTACTTTATGACTACTCCCACAAATTGGTGTAAGAACTTCCCTACTTCCATGGTGTTATGATTGTGAGTAGACATTTTAGTAGCGAGGGACATGTGATAACTTTAATTTGATGAAGAAAATATTAAAGGCCATATTCTGAAAAGAAAGCATGTGTCTCGGTTAACATGAAAAATAAAACCTCTGAATGCAGAACCTTTTTTAGAAGTCGGTTTAAAATAGGTTTGAGCGGACAGTGGGTTGAAAGAGTTTTCTAATAAAGGTAGAATAAAAGCCATACAATTTCTCAAAATCTTTAGTAAAATCCTGACCATTTTCCCGCAATTCTGCAACACCTCAAAGAATAAGCTCTTTTCCTATCTCTTGACAGCAAACACCCTTTTAATTCACACCGATTAGATGATTGTACGCGCTTACCACCCCACTAGTTCCGAGGCAAACAAACCGAACGGAATGATTCCGCCCAAAGTAAGGACAGACGTCACCAACTACTTGTATCTTGCCATTGTCTTCGACCGCCGAAGTTCGGGTCTGATAAGGAGATGGGCCCACAATGTATAGGTCCCAAGTTTGTTAACATGGGGATTTGAAAAGCCGTTGAAACCGTTTAGACGTTGCAAAAGCGACAGGTGAAACGCTTTTCTTTGCTTATCTGTGTGTTTACTCCGATAAGTTCAGAATAAGGCGCCCGACGTTTCTGGTTTTACCAACGTGTTCTATTTTCGAATTTATTCTTTGTTGTCAGTAAAAAAAGAATTGGTTGTCGGAATAATTTTCCATTCTATAAATAAATGAATTTTGTTGCATTACTTCAAGAGAACTTTGAACATCAAAATGTCTCCGTAAATTACAAGTTTTTTACGACGCCGAATTTCATTTCCCATATCGAAAACGACAAATTACAAAACGACAGTTTACACTTGTCGCTTAAAAATAAATTAGAAAAATAATTGGATTCGGTGTAAACATGTGACAAAAAATAGTAAAAATAGCCACAAATGTCATGTAAACTCGTAATATTCTCGTAAAATGTGTGTAACAACAGTTTTGAGTCGTAAAAGAACGTAGAGTGAAGAGTGGGATACTTTACGAATGTGCTCGTTGACGGCACCCCGGGGCTCACATTAACACCGATATTACTATTATCGCGGTGTATTCGTATTTAATGCGTTGAGATTACATTAACCAAACTACCGGCCGGCGACGGGTTAACACTTAACACTGTTTGAGTTTGTAAAGAGCACGTTTTATTTACGTGGTGCAGTTGGGAAAATTCACGCCCAATTTTATTTGGAAATCATTTTTCAATTTGCAATCAATTATTAAACATTTATATTTTAATAATTTTTAAAAATGTAGGTGGGTTATAAACAAAAATATTACTATTTTCATTTATTCCTTAATGATCTGCAGATCTGATCAAGAAAAAAAACCCTTGAAAAGTAATCGTTTTATTGTCATTTTTTTATAATTACAACATTGAAAAAACAAACCCACCTTTTCTTTTTCCACGAAAAAATCAATATGACAAATATTACCTATTTATCATATTGATTTTTTCGTGAATATAACTGCCTCGTTGGTCTAGTGGTCGCAAGCGCTACTGCTGAGTATGAGGTCCTGGGTTCAATTCCCGGGTCGGGCAAAGTGTCATTGGGTTTTTCCATCTGGAATTTCTCAGTAGCAGGCTCGTCCCCTATTACATGGGACTTAAACATAACTGGCGAAATGTGGGTGTACTATAGGTACACTTCTGCCTAACCCTTCGGGGATTACAGGCGTGATGTTATGTTATGTTATGTGTTATCCCACGATAATTTTCTTTTTTTTTTTTTTTTTAATACTAAATTCACGTTCTACGTTCAGATTTTTGCCAACCCCCTGTACGTACGTTTAGCCCATTCGCCGGTTGCACAACACAGCATTGTTCGCAGGGGTCGAGGTCCAATGCTTAGCTGACCCTTAATTGATTTGTGTCAGGCTTAAACACAGCTTAGCGTCATTACGAGCTAATCAAATGATAGTTGCGCTTATCGTTGTAATGATGTTCATTAAGAATTAGGGTTCGTTGTTAGTAGGAAATGGTGGGTTAATGTTTAGTACTTATGTGTTGGTTTGTGGTTAATAAAGGGACAATTTCTTAAGAAATTCAAGCTGGTTAATCTTTTGTTAGTAAAATCAAAAGTCCTTCCTTGACTTAACGTGTTTAAAACCGATAGATAAATATATTTTTTTTAATAAGAAAGAAAAGAAAGAAACATCATTTATTCTGAACAAAAACAAACTCATATTACAAAAATAAACATAAAATACACACATACAAGGTAGCCAAAAGCCTAGCAAAAAATTTTTTAATTTAATTTTTACGTTTTAGTTACTTTTTATTTTAGATTCAGATTCAGATTTATTTTGCCAACAATGTAGATACAGGTATAAGATAGTACATCACTAAGTTTTTCCGCTGCATCCTACCTTACGGCATGCAAAGTCGTAAAAACTAAAAAATACAGTTTTCAAATAAATCATGCAGTCGTATTATAATTAGATTTTAGAAAATAATACAATGCAGTTCAAAACAAAACTATCAGTAGTGTCAAAACTTGATAAATATTAAAATAATGTTGCCCAGATAAATAATTGTTTACTGAACCCGTAATAGGTTTTTAAAACACAAAATAAGCAAAACTACCACAAACCACTAAAACAATTTTCTCTAACCCCGAACCACTATCCTAATATTTCTGTACCTGACCACGCTGACCACGTAAACGACCATTAAAGGGTTAACAGCCCCGCACGAAACAAGAATAGCCACAAATCAGTGAGATATTCAATCTCGGGTACAATAACATTAGAATATCGGCTAAACGGCTAAACTAAGGGGGTTTAGCGACATTGCGATAACTAAGGGTTAAGTCTAATGTTAGAGCTGGATATGACAATGTTTAACATGCCATTAAAGATTGTAATTGTGGCTTCTGGCATTTTAAAAAAAAGAACAAGGATGAAAAATTTAAAAATGGAAAAAGTCGTGATGATAGGCCCAGTTGCACCACACGTCATTAATTTCATTTAACGCTAAACGAATTTAAAACATAATTCTGTTTCTGCCAATCGTTTGAAGATTAAAGAGACAGAATGATGTTTTAACACATCTTGGAAATAGAAGTTTTGTTCAGAAATTACCGATTTTTTTATTAAATTAAAATTAGAACTTCCTACTTCATTCGCGTACGTTAGTAGTGAAAAAATCCCAAATCAAACCATACACAAACTGCCAATATAACACCACGAAACTAACATATTCGTTGCTCATCCAGCTCCACTAATTCCTTACTTAACGATCTGTAAAGGGAGACGGAAGGGATAAGGTGAAGGGCTCTGAACAAATTAAGGGATCCTAATGGTTATCGGCGGGATCTACGGTGGGCAATGTTTAAGCTGGCCCTTACACGCGCTGGATGAATTTTAATGTCCCCAAATGTAGTGTGAGATGTTATGGCTGATATTTTGATATGTATTACAAGATGGTGGATGTAATAGTGTTATGAGGCGTTTGAGTACGTTTTGAATTGTTTATTGACTATTTTATGTTTGGAAGCCATAGAATTAGTCCTGCACCCTAATTGTGTAACTTTCAATCACAATCCGAGAGTTTTGAAGGATATTGCTAATTCATTGCTTCATAGGTTTGAAACATTCGTCTGCTCAACAACGTTAATAACGCAATGTACGTGCGTGAACTGTCAAAATGAAACCCATTGTGATCAGTTATCAATTTATGTGACAATTACCACGAAGATTGGTGATACTTAGTAGTTTTCATCATTGTATTAATGTGTTCTAATCATAGATCCGTATTCTGGAGTAATAGACTCAAGAATCCCGTTAAAAAAACTTACAGATTTAAAGACAAACTCAAAACTCAAATTTAATTTAAAAGGGGTCCTAGAACTGGACATCGTTTAAAAATATGAGGATAATAATTAAAGGTAATCTTTACAGTCGAACTTTAGAGTAAACTTACATTTAACTTAACAATATTTTATGTCGGATTATTTGAACTGCGTTCAAGAACTGTCATTTTCAATTCTCCACAACAATGATGACACTGACAGTTCTTGAACGCAGTTTAGATGTGCTGATCGTGTTCAGTTTAATTATTGGTGAAATTCACCCTTAGTCGAGAATTTTATTACTCAGAGTGTAGGTAATTTTCATTTTCAAACAGCATGTAGGATATCACTGTAAACTTTACAGTTATATCCTGCATCGTTTACAGTGAAAAGTGTAAATTAAAATTCACCAAGTTGGAGGTCCATTAATCAGAGATAACTTGTCCAAAGAATTAAAAACAACATCAATAACACTATATCAATCTGCCTAGCCTTTTCCCACCTATATTGGGGTCGGCTTCCAGTCTAACCGGACGCAGCTGAAGACCAGTATTTTATATAGAGCGACTGCCTATCTGACCTCCACAACCCAGTAACTGGGTAATACGATATCCCTTAGTAAGACTGGTTGTCAGACTTTCGGGCTTCTGACGACCCGTAACTACTGTCATAGATTCACGAATGACAGCCGGGATCAACGGTTTAACGTGCTTTCCGAGGCACGGAGGAGTCGGTATGTGAAGATGGTCACCCATCCACGGACCAACCTCGGCAAGCGCAGCTTAACTTGATGAATCGAACCGTGTGGCTATTATTACTTAACACAATAATCAATTTGACCCCAGAGTTTTTTCGCCATTTCGTCTCAGTGGCAGTTAGATACGAAATATCGACTCTACCAAGCTTATTTTTTTTATTATGATGTGTAAAAGTGATTCCAATATCATATTTTATTTAAAGAATAAACAATTTCATTCCATTCCATTTTTAAATTTTTTTCGTCCGCCGCCATCTTTAGCAGCCATAAATTGTCAGAGATATTAATTACGATGTTGTCTTAATTTTAAGACGTACGCGCCATTCATCTTCTAAGTCTTACTCTCGTGTGCCGTAATTATTCAAATTATCTTCTTATCAGGTCAAAACAGTTTTCCAACACCCTCCTGTATTAACACATATTTCATTTAAATTTGAACTTTATGAACTGTGCGGTGAGGTTGATATTCCATTGGTGTGAAACACGATTTTTGTTTTGCAAATGTCTCCTTTATCAGTCTCGCTTTTGATATTTTAATTTGCAGTTTTGTTTTAATTAATCTTTGTTTTGGTAGTGTTATGGTTTCGCTTTTGTCGTTTAATTTCGTTTCGTTGTTTATTATTTGGCTTGCCTGCATAAATGCATTTCCAAAAAAAGTAATTATGGTTACTAGATTCTGTCCGCGGCTTCGTCTGCGTTGAAGTCGGAAATTATCTCACGGGAATATATTACCGAGATAAAAAAGTATCCTAAGTCTTAATCCAGCTTATAAACTAGCTGTGTGCCAAATTTCATCAAAATCTGTTCAGCCGTTTTTGCGTGGTTGGGTAACAAACATACAAACTTTCATTATTTTTTAATACCACTTACCTCAAAAATAACATCCCTATTAAAAAATTTAACATGTGATGATAATTACGTCGTTATCTCAAAAGCTATTTCTATTGTCCAACACTTTAAATAAAATATCACACTAGTATTTCTTGAGAGTTAGACAGAGCTGTACCTACATTTTGCCAGTTATGTTTAAGCCCCATGTAATAGGGCCATGTAATAATTATCTCATTTTTGTATTTCAAACAATTTTTTCTGCGTCATGTTTACCGCAAATAAACGTTTTTTTTCTTTCCAACACTTTATCACATCGTATCTATAATAATCTCGGTTGGTCCGTGGATGGGTCTATACCTACATACGAGACTCCTCCGTGCCTCGGAAAGCACGTTAAGCCGTTTGTTCCGGCTGTCATTCGTGGATCTTTGACAGTCGTTACCGGTCGTCAGAAGCCCGAAACACTGACAACCAGTCTTACCAAGGGATATCGTATTACCCAGTCACTGGGTTGTGGAGGTCAGATAGGCAGTCGCTCCATGTAAAATACTGGTATTCAGCTGCATTCGGTTAGACTGGAAGCCGACCCCAACATAGTTGGGAAAATGCTAGTAGGTATTTTTTTTTTTTTTTTAATCTATTATAATCTCAATAAACTTCAAAAATCTACAGAAAACCGTAAAAGAACTTCTTATATAGTACCTACGAGTGCACGCTACTTTCATAACCTCTTTCTCCTTTACACAAAGTCGCAAATCGAACAACACTTGAACTAAATCTCATTTGTATGTTAAATGCAAGTAGCCTGGACATCGAGTATCTTAGGCCATAAGTTACACCCTACCGATATCGAGATATCGATCTAATCTATCGATGCACGTTTATCGAGTCGTTTGAATCGATACAAACTTATCGATACCGCATTTGTCACGAACACTCAGTGCGTCGGGACAAATCTTGTTAAGGGGAGGTAATTTCGTTAATTGTAATTTGTAATTGGTCTGATTTGTGGTAGAAGGAGTTTAGTGTGGGCTTGCATGCTAATGTAGTAATCTTATCAAATAAATTAATGATAATTATGTCGAATATCTGTTGTGTCTATCACAAACAGTGTTAACTACTAATGTCAATCAATCTGCCTAGCCTTTTCCCAACTAAGTTGGGGTCGGCTCACAGTCTAACCGGATGCAGCTGAGTACCAGTATTTAACATGGAGCGACTGCCTATCTAGGTAATGATACCCTTAGTAAGACTGGTTGTCAGACTTTCGGCCTTCTGACGACCCGTAACGACTGTCAAAGATCCACGAATGACAGCCGAGACCAACGGCTTAACGTGCTTTCCGAGGCACGGAAGAGTCTCGGTATGTAAAGATGGTCACCCATCCACGGACCAACCCCGGCAAGCGTAGCTTAACCGCTGTTAGTACTTAGCCACGAGCTCTTACTAAAGTGTAAAACTCAAACCATCCAAAATAATAAGAGACTCCAATTTACATTTTTTCTCCATGAAATTCCACTTTATTATCAAAAAACAGTAATCAACTTTCTCTCTTTTTTCTTTCTCTTATTTAAAAAAATCTTTTATACATTTTTTTCGCTTTCCCAGTACCCATCGTTTTTTTTTTTTTTTTTGCGAAAACTTTGCATACCCAATAAATTAAAAATCCACATGACCTCATAAGTAAGAAGTTCCTCTTAAAATTGATACAAAGAAAGAATCCTAAGATTTATCTTAAGACACCGCTACGATGTAGATTCAATCGATCGGCCATTGTTTCAATTTATTCGATTTACCGATCGATGTAATGCGAGCATCTATTAGTATATAGAGCGTGGGAGAGTCGATAATTCATTATTATTTTCATATAGAATAGCATCAATTCAATCTGGATCCAAGATATTTTGCGAAGAATTGACGATCCAAAGTTGGATCTTTGTACAGTCAAAGAACTTGATTGTTAGTCTCACTGTGTAACGTGTTTTAAGGCCAAGTCATAAGACTGAAAAATAATGAAAGTTGTGGTTTGATTTTACGGACAATTTAAATGGATAGTCAGTTTTCAAGTTCATTGTTCATTTTGCATTCTAACACAAAATGGTCGTAGAAAAAAAATATTTTTCTCGTACTTGAAATGGCGAAATTGTAGATATTAAGCAGATCTAAAACTAATTTTTCTAGCAATTTTCCTATAACCTAATTCTAATGATCTAAACTGTCATATATTTATTTTCTTTACCTAGTCTTCAAGATACAATCAGTGTACGTAAACATCTGACAGAGCAGACATATTGTAACATACGTAACGAATTTCTGAGATAACTCCGAGTTAATTACTCCAAAAAACAACACTATCTTACTTGATCTTTTAGATCAGCGCATAGTGCCCATGGTTTATAGTTTTGGTTTAAGGTGCGGTCCGAGGCATAAGCGGGAGCGATTTGGGGTAGTGAGCACTCGGAGAAAAAAAAGGTTACGCGTCACATTTTCAACTGACGTAAAAAAAGAAGGGCTCTTAACTTTTATAACGAATCACAAATGCTTACTAAAATGCACGTTCGTGAATGCTACGATTTCTGCATGTTTAAAAAGGTCTGTGTGCATACTGAATACGTTGTAATCCTCATAAATTGGCGCCAAATTACTTAAAACTGAACCTAAACTCATTTTTTTTTTTGTAAGAAATAGAAGTGCAGCTAAGTTGCAAACCTGAATTGATTGTAAAAGTAACGTGGAAAATATTCCTAGATATATAATTTTATAGCTCCAGTACAGAACCAATAACTTCTAGTCCCGATATCGTGATTTCGAAACCAACAGATAAATTGCTACGTGTATGTGCATACCCATCAAAAGTTATCGTTTACGACAGATTGGAAGGTAATGCGATGCCAGAATGAAGAAATATTTTGGTGTAATACTGGCTATACCTCGCAGTTGTCTATTCCAACTACGTTCTCAGAAATGAAAGCATTATTGGCCATCACTCCTTTGACATACTCTTCTGAACAACTAGACTCTCCCAAATTACAGAAAAACCTGTCAAGTGCGACTCGCACTTGCACACGAAGGGTTTCGTACCACTATACAATATTTAACAAAAAACGCCGAAAAAACACGTTTCTTGTACTTTTAATTTTTTACTTTATTTGTTGTTATAGCGACAATAGAAATACACAATCTGTGAAAATTTCAACTTTCTACCTATTTCGATTCATGAGATACAACCCGCTGACAGACAGACGGAAAACGAAGGTTTAGTAATAGGGTTCCATTTGGCACCCTTCAGATACGGAACCCAAAAACACCCGTCTCTTGTTGTCCTTTTCCAAATTGCTCAGCAGTAGCCACTGCTATTTTTAATTGCTTTCTTCATTCAGCTGATGCATATCGTCTAGTTTTTAGAATAACTGTTTATCCAATTTATAAATAAATAAACTTTAGACTGCGCTACATTCAGCTTAGCAATACAAGTCTACTAGTGTAAAGTTTAACATCAATCGAACTTAAAACAAAATATCTTTCTTCTATTAAACCACTAACGTAACGACCAACAAAAAAACCTATAAAATTCTCTACCCTTGCACTGGACGCACCACACGCCGCGTCTGTCCGTCTGTCAGAGCAACGTTGACAGGTGTTAAATCGTACGCAGAGCGGTGCGCGTACGCATCGTAATTAGTTGAGTCATGGCTATTAAGTAATACCTGTTTGGCTCTCAACGGGGTACGGAAATGTTGAGTATCTTTTAGACTAGATTTTTAGCGTTACGAGAAATATTTTTGTTAGAGATGATGTTACCAACGTATTGTTTAGGAAAAAACTCCAAATATTATCTCCCAATAATAATTTCATAAGTAATTTATTCCTGCCTTATCTTACTTTTAAAAGAGTAACCATGGAGTTTCTTGCCGGCTCTTCTCCATAGGAAACGACCATTTGGAACCGTGCACCTAGCTTCTGATGTTTCATAGTGTCCATGTTTACAAAAGCTTCACTCAATTAAGCCTTTCCATCTTCTGCTCCTTCTATTTCAGTCTCCAGATTATCTGTCTAATGATGAATCTCCAATTTGCTCTTTAATTAATAAACCCCTTCAACACAATTTACTTAACTTACGATGAAACTGATATCTTCACGTTTCTATACATAAACAGCGCTAGATTTTCCCCCGTCTAACGGCTTATACCAATAAAGCGTAGATCAAATGAGCATATCTGAGCGTAGGGCATCCATTCACGCTGCTTGCCTATTAAATCAATGTCCACCGTATATGTATTACAGTACAGTCTGTCTGTCTGTCACGCGATACGAAGAAACATTGGCGCTGGGCGAGCCCCTGACTCGAACAGATGTTTTGACTTTATATTTCTGTTTTGTTGAAGAATTTCAAGAATTATCGCCGTGAAACACTACCAAGGAAAATAATAAATAATTTTATGGACCAAAAGCCTGTACAGAACTCTTACAAGAACTGATTTACGACTCTCAAACAGCCGTGTAATCCATTGAACCGATGATACACTACAATTTAAACAATAATATACCATCTTCTAAACCGTAGAACAAAAGGCGTGACCCAATATGAATAATCATAAAACCACATTAAGGAATTAGACGTTGCACGCCCAATAACTCTATCTTAACATCTACAATGCGACCAATTGAAATAGTCATCAACAAACAAACAATATAGTACACCTGACACACCAACATAACACAGCAGGTTAATGTAAGTTCACACGTGAACCTAAGGTGAGAGCGATCCACCGGCGGCAAGGCCGAGAAAACCGATCAATTTAAAATGAAACTTACCTGACACGTAATAAGGTCAACATTCCCACGGTCGATGTTTAAAACACAATTAAGAAAGTATCCAATAAGGCTCGGAATGTGTGGATAGAATGTCGACTGTATTAGAAGGAGGTAAGGTTGTTATTGTGTGGGTCGTTGTTCGCGAACCGGTTGGATCGGTCGCGAACTTTTACCTATAAATTTGTGTCGGCTAGCCGGCATGCGGCGGGCGTGCTCCGTGTCTAGAAGCTCTCGTATATTTGCGTCTTATGTTATAGGAAATTAGAGGAAACGAGCTGAAGGTTTGGTTGGTGGTAGAGCTTGTTCTAAGTCCTACCACCATCTTATGTAAGTCTGTCGCCATAACAACAATGTTAACAGCATTGTTGTGTTTCGGCTGTTAGAGCTAAGGTATCTAGTTCCTCTGTGGTGGAATTCTAAGGATTCCGGGTGAAGCTCGCTTACACCTTCGGCCTGATCATCACTTACCATCAGGTGAGATGCAGGACAAGAGCTTCCTAGAAGCGAAAAAAAAACTAATTCAATGACGTTGACATTGTGTCATGTTAGGACAAATTTTAGAGCTTGTTAGTTCTCCTAATTATGATTGAATACAACTTGATTGAACTTAGATTTTATTTTTAATCAATACAAAACAAAATCATTCAGTTAAATCTTTTGCTCAGATTTCCCAATTAGTCATTTGAAATATCCTAAAAATAAAATGATCTAATCCATTACCATTAAACAAAACAAAATTATTTACATATCATATGAACACTTTTAGCATAACTACAATAAATGGAAAAAAAAACAGTGGTACTCCGGGAGAGCCGACAGAAGTGAAAACTTGAACAATTAAAAAAAAACTTCCAGTCCTAAAGTAAAAATACTTGCATAGAACATTGATCCGTAACGTAATGTAAAGAAAGAGCACAATCGCGTTTACAAAAATGAGGTGTCGGTAACGGTGTCGCAACTTCGCGAGTCGCGAGTTCAATTGTTTTTTCCCCATCCCAAAAATACCCAACGCGCCTAAAGAAGTTTTCATTAAAAAAAAAACATTAACGCCTATTAAAAATCGCTCCCGCTCACACTCGCGCCCCACCCCAAGCCAAGGGCTGATGCATTTCACAACAAGTCAATTAAAGGCAGCATCATTACCGCAATCTGTTTTTACCGAGCACGGCTAAATGTTAATACTGTTGCACTTTCATGCAGCACCGTGACAAAACGAGACATGTGTCGAGAAAACTGAAGATTTAATTACATTTTCTCATCTCCTTGTCGAGATGCGACAAAATTCTTGATACTTCTCTTACTTACTTTCGTCACGCAATTTGCTACAAAACTGGTAAATCGCGTTGAAAGTCAGATTTTTAACAAGCCATTCGTTTTCGGCTTGGCTTCTTCCAAATTGTATTATCTATAGTAGAATAATTGGAATACTAATTTAGAAGAATTCCTTCCTAAGTTTTCATAGAAACAGCGGAATAATACCGTAACAAACTAACAGTAGGAATGGCTTTCATTTTGACAGTTCAACAACATTCATTGCGTTATTTACGTTGTTGAGCAGACAAACTTTTCAAATATATGAAGCAATGTATTAGCAATATCCTTCAAAATAATTTACATTGTAATTGAAAGAGGTTTTGCTCCAGTGTATGCTAACAAAAGTGGTTAATTCATTTTATTTTATTTATTATTTCTGACATAATTCTAGTCCATAGTTTTCATTCATTCATTTAAATTATAAACTATTTTTTTAAATTCTAAACAGACACATACACATTAATTTGTGTTAGTTCAAAATGCCCTTTACATTATATTATGTACAGACGCCAGCACATCAAGCTACTACAATCTGTCAAATTTATTTTATAGATTTTCAACTTTATCGCTGAAATGTAAAGGTTCAAAGTTGATTGGGAAAATTTGACAGTTTCGGGTAGCTTGATGTGCTGGCGTCTGTACGGTACTTATAGAGAGAAATGTATTATGAATATTGTCACACTAAATGAAAATTGGAACTATTTAAGT
Organism: Agrochola lychnidis; assembly: GCA_963680765.1. Lineage (NCBI taxonomy): Eukaryota > Metazoa > Arthropoda > Insecta > Lepidoptera > Noctuidae > Agrochola > Agrochola lychnidis. Next base: position 6,979,700 of record OY796864.1, read on the forward strand.
TATCAGTCAATTTGCTTAACAATATATTTCCCTAACTGTACATTAGTTTTAACATAACGATGTTTAGAGTTCACGATGTTTCGAATCATTAACAACTTTGTTGCTCATACAGAACTGGCAAAGCTGGAAACAGATTTGTAACATCTCCACTAAATCCTTACTGTCTTATTATACACCCGACTCCACGCGTCTTTTGTGCCTGTTACAAGTCTGTTCCGATCTTTAAGAAGGTAGGTACTCTATGACCTGGCAGATGCTGTAAACCTGATTACAAGCACACTATGACCCGGTTACGGTCTAAGATTATTATAGGCAATTATTGCCCGATATTATGGGGCTATAAATCCAGCTGTAAATGGCAGAGTTTACTTCGTTATAGTTAGAATTAATGATGAGTTTGAATAGATAAAAACGGTATGTATCTGTGAAATGGCTTAGCTGGACAACCTCCAGATTTTTTTATAAAAAATATGTTTAATCAGTTGGACTATCAAACATTACCTAATGGGTCCTTGTTACTACAATTTACTACAATAAAAATGCTTTGTTGAAATCTATGCCACAACCACAGATATACAGATGGTTAACTCCGCAAAATCATTTAAATAAAAAGCGACTCTTGCTACGACACAATAAAGTGAAATTCAGATCGCACAGCGCTAATTACCTACAGTTATATTCACCTTAAAGTTGCCTTTCTTTCTTTCGCCTAACTCTTATATGTTCTGACTACTTTACGCTCACTGAATTGGCCCGACAAGACGGGCCAGCCGCGTATTTATAGCTTCATATCTGAAATGCGGAGTGCGCCTTCTGTACTAGTGCCACAACACGATGGCGTTAGAAGATTTTAATCATCCCATTATCGACGCGAAAACTGTTACCATCTATTTAGTACACGATTCTAAACGCCCCTGTGTTGAAATTGTTCGTCAGTTATTTTAAAAAAAACTGTTGTTTCATAGAAAAACGCAATAAATATGCGGTCAAAATGTATGGAACAGTTGTTTTTTTTTTAAATTACTGACGATATATTTCAACGCCCATTGCGTTGAAATTCTTTTGCTTCAGAATCATGTAATGAATTCATGGTAACAGTTTTCGCGTCGATGTCCCTGCCAACCTGTATATCTTGTATACAGTAAGGTAAGAAATATAGCCGTTCTATTACTCCTAAAGTAATATTTAATAGTAACGAAACACATTACTTGGGCTACTTGATACGCTACTTAATCAAATCGTTGCAAACACAGGTGAAATACGGCCCTGCATCTTCATAACACATTCCCTGCATCTAACAGAAAGATTTAGTGCTAAAAGATGCACTCAATATCGTCCTGTCAGGTTGTCAGCTGGTCTTAATAAAAACTACTATGTATTTTTCTATTTCTTTGTAGAAATTATCATTACAAAAAGAGATGACGCTTTTTTAATCAAAATCAAAATCAAAATATTTTATTTCACATAAACCTACATGGGCACTTATGAAACGTCAGAAGCTAGGTGCACGGTTCCAATTGGTCGTTTCCTATGGAGAAGAGCCGGCAAGAAACTCCACGGTTACTCTTTTAAAAATAATTGGCTTTTACAATACTTTCATATAACAGTGTTTCTAGGTATGGGAGGACAGTGTAGGTCTTTCAATAAGTACCAAGTACTTAACAAAATAGAAAATGGTCAACAGGTCTACAATCCACTAATAATCAGTTTACTATTACGCATGCAATATGTAGTATTCATTATCATCCAAAGGACCAGTAATTGCATTTTAATATAGCTTGTCACGTACATACTAATTCCATGCTTTGACAAGCATATCTAGTTTTCCCGCCAAAATCCTGCTTGTCATAATTTCATTGAACATGCCATAGATTGTAGAAGTTTTTTTAATGGCGTACACGTAAGGCATAGATTATGATATATACAGCCTACTTAATAATATTTTAACACAATTTAAGAAAGAGCCCTTCAGACTTATACATGCAGTGTGAACGCACTTAGCACTAAAAGCCTAATTCTTTATGCACCCTTACGGCTTTTTACCACCAGGCGCCATTTTACTTTGTCCAAGTGTTCGAGTTATTTATAGCTAGGTATTAGAGTATTCGCTAAGAGATTGTTAGGAAAAACTGTTGTGATTTTCTTTATTGAGTATATTTTATCAACTGCTGAAAAACAGGTTGTGATTTAGAGGTGTTTTTAGTTATTTTAATTTATAAAAGAACCCAATATTTTTATTTACATAGATACTTAGATTCTACACACAATAATAGGTAGGTATATTATAAAAAACTAAACTAAACTGAATTTAGGTCTTATGCACTATGTTATAATAGCCTTAAAGGTTTTTATTACAACATAATGCATAATATCCAAATTCAGTTTCTAATGAATAGCATAAAATAAAATAATTAAAATGCAAGCCTAATTTATTTATAAGCCAAATAAAATTATAAAATCAAAGAACAAACATTATAAATTCACGAATTATACCAAGAAATTAAAATCTCAAATTACGAATTAATGAAGGTGGCATACGCTACAGGCCGTCGTAGATTGTTTATTTATTTATACCATTACTTTATCAAATTTACATAAAAGTGTTTACAAATAATTTATTTATGCATAAAATAAATAAACTAATCAACGCAGTAACATTATTAAGTTATCATTTAAATTATATGTGATTAAGGCCCGTTGTCACCAACCAATTAAAACAGCTGGAGAAAAAAAAAGATGTCTTTAAAAAAAATGTGAATAATCGTTTGGCATTAGTGACTTAATACATAGTATCACGCCTTTAATCCCCGAAGGATTATGCAGAGGTACTTCAGTACACCTACATTTCGCCAGTCATGTTTGAGTCCCATGTAATAGGGGACGAGCCTATTGCCATTACTTAACCTGAGACGAAAAGAAGAAATTCCTGCATTAGCGACTTCTGGTGTAATATAACCAAGTTAACATGACCTCTTTTCCAAAGACAAACCTCGATTTTCTAGTACCATTCAACTTTAGTCAGATTTGTTAGAAGCCGTTCTTAAAAGCAGCTGTGATATCGTATTTCACGGATTCATAATTTAATTTGAATAGGCAATTGAATGTAATCTTGCAATTACCCGTTTGTATTTATTGCATCCTGAACTGGAAACTAAGTACGTGGTGTATGCAGTATTTTAGATAATAAGTAGGTGTGTTGACTGGTAAGCAGTTAATGTAGATAGGTACTAGGTATACTATAGGTCACTTTCGATTTCAAATTAAATCTTCTATTCATCCAAATTAATAAAATGTACGTGTCTGTTGACTGTTAAAGTTTGTAATGTCAAAATAACAGCTTTTTACTAAATTCATAAATGAAAGTATATTATACAGTACCTACTTATAACAATTTTTTTTTTTGTCTTTCTGGCTCTTTGTTCCAGCCGATCTCTAAAACGGCTGGACCGATTTTAGACAGACTTTTATTTAGAAAAAGAATTACGATTTACGTAAGCGAATTCTCGAGCAGCAGCTAGACTTAAATAAACTACCTAGTCTCGGTATTATTTACAAAAAAGGTATCCTTTCTAAAAGAATCAATTTAATTAGCCAAACACAAATTACTGTTTTCAAAGCAATGTTACTTATGTAATAGCTAGTACAACTTAGGGTGAATTTCATCAATGAAACCGACAGCGATCAACACATCTGAACCGAGTTCAAGAGCTGTCAGAGTCATCATTGTTGTGGAATATTGACACTGACAGCTCTTGAACGCGGTTTAGATGTGCTAATCGTGTTCAATTTATTTGGTGAAATTCGCCCTAAGTCATTCGTGGTAGCTAACACTGCTTGTGTCTTGTCAACTTCCTTAAACCAATAACTTTATACTTCCTATCTATAAAGACAAAGGAACAAGAGTATGCCACATACAGCCTCTATAAAAGCTACAGCATTCGCCATCTCGGTCCTCGTCCACTCGCGCCATTGCTATTGACGCGCGCCCATTGATTTATACGCGCCAACCCCCGGAATGAATAAAGAACTAACGGCCCCGAGCGGCCATTTGTCTCTATCCTTTATGGTAAATGCGAGATTTAGGAGTTTTTATTTACTGGTAAGAAAACTCGCCAACAATGGACACAATATTGGAAAACAAGAGAACGGTGTTTTTTTTTAGTCTATGGACGTTTCTATGTATAATTTTGCAATGTAGTTCCGTTCATGTAGTCAACATAAAAAATACATTTAAAATGTCACACACGAAAAGAACTGCAGATTTTTATGAAACAAAAATGACAAATGGTGTTGGCAGATCGCCTATATTTCATCAAAAGAACATTTTTAAAACTGCAATACCGAAAAACATTAATAACTAAGTGAAAATATAATGTCCCCTCGCATTCCGCGACTCCCCCAAACTATATTCCGAAAAACAAGAGGAAACTATTTTCGTCGAACAAAAAAATGTTTCCGGCAGAAGATTTATAGGCCACCTTACTCACAGCATAGGCCCTCTTCGTATAAAACGCGTGAAATGAAGTGTTTCCCTCCCCCTTTGGTTTTTCTTCACTTTTTCCTTAGCCACAGATTTTTTATTGCTCAATTAATCCAATAAATTCGCGTTGATGTGCGTTTTGACTCGTGTAACAGGGCTTTTAAATTTTATTTCTTCTTTTTGGTTTGAAAATGGAGCGGTGTTTATACAGATCATTAGCAGCTGTCACATTTAAACATGGAATGAATTTTAGCGTTTCATTTGTTTTCGTTTTAATTATGCATGGCCTGTTTTAGTTTGTAACAAACATCATCATTGTAGCTAACGGTTTACGTAGAAACGTGTAACCAAATGAACACATGCGTCTTTAATTTAAAGTAGTTTACATTAATAGTTATTTCCACTGCATAATACGAAACTCCCCCACAAAAAAATATGTAATACTACCCCGGGTATGGGTATCAAACTTTCAAATATCATATGGTCAGTGAATAAAAAGGTCCACCAATGGACATTCACGTCACGTTCGCCCTCACTTGTCGCTATGCCCATTGCTGAAATTGATATACACCACTCACCAATATCCGATACATTTCGAATAACTCTTACCACAATGGAATAAAAGCCATGTTAGTAAAATTCGCACGCAGACATGAATTGGCCGTCTCACCTATGCCCAAAATTGGCTGACCTCTCTAGTCCGATTTTCAATGGGTGAACACGGAATATCTGGAACAATAAGAAAGGTCTTATTCAAATGGTGTTCTTAAGCTTGACCGCGCACTTTCTTCAGTGCTCTGGGCGCCTGGTACCAATTGCTTGAGAAATATTATTAGTATGAAGGTTTGTGGACCGTCAGAGTTGATAAAATAAAAAAGTTGGAATTCAATTGTCTTCTTGGGTCAGGAAGAGGGTGTAGGTTACTTTTGAGTTTTTCAGAACTTTCCTTTTCCTCGCATAGTTTACAAAAACTTCATTATATTTCATTATTCGTTGAGGTACTTTTTTATTTCCATTACACACACCGTATAGTACATAAATGGTACATTTAATCTAGAAACATGTTTTATTTTTATTTTCCACTATGGCGCGGCTAGGGAGTATCACACCGTAAGTAGTAGCAGGCCCTTTCGAGTTTTTTTTTGTCACTAGAGACATTGAATATTGTACCTAGTTAGTTCGGTAAGAAAGAGTCTACTTTACAATGGATTAACAAAACATAACATCACGCCTCTAATCCCCGAAGGGTTAGGCAGAGGTGCACCTTAACAGTACACCCACATTGATTACCAATTGCTAAATCACAACAGCCGCTAATCTCTATGCCCTTGCTTCGCAAGAAACTTAAGGTACAATTCCGTAGCCGACTGCAAGCACCAGCAGCAGGTGACGTGTCGCCGTGACACTACTCGTTTCTAGTATTTGTATGAAGTACCGTTGTCGCTAGCTGTCGACTACGGATTTGTACTATCAAAACGTTGCCAACTTTAATAACCGCATTCACAATCTAAAGTCTGTCGATTCAACCCGTTCGCTGCGACGATAAAAGTCGCAACGTTAACATTAACAGATTTCGTCCAGATAAACATTATGGACACGACGTAGGCGGCGCCGGGGGCGTCTCCCTGTGATATACGATACCCGACAACGATTGTATCGATTCAATTAATTAACATATCTATATGTAACATATTTGTATTACAAATAAGCGTACGAATTAACTTTCTATAATTTATATTCTACAATTTCTGTTAACGAAATGTTCGACGAATTCTAAAAAAGCAAAAAAAAAAGCTTTGGTTCTATATTTTAGAGAACTTTCCAATAAAATATTTAAAAGTAACATAATTACTGTCAAAATAAACATAGAATTAAAAATACTGCTCTTTTAATTTTCGATTAGTGTTATTAACATGGAAACGATTTTATTAAGTCTCCTTTTGAGTAAATATAGGAATATTTTACTCACTTTATTGTCAATTTAATTTCTAATTATTAATTCATATCGATTAATATTGAATATGTATTCAAGAATATTGACAATATTGAATAAATTAGTTAAAAAAAAAGTTTTTTTACGAATTTTGTGAGAACAATTTATTGAAAACCTGTTATTTTTATATTTTCTCTAAGATATAATTTTTTTTTCTGAAATTGATTTGTTATTTCCTGTGCCCTATCTCTGTAGCTAAAAAAAAAAAAAAAAAAAAAAAAAAAAAAAAAAAAAAAAAAAAAATAAAAAAAAAAAAAAAAAATTGTATCTTCCTTACCGAATCAACGCAAAATGCGTGTCTGTTCGTCGAAATAGAGCGCTCATGACCAATCGCGTTTCAGAATTATCACGTGAAAAATTAACAGTCACAGATTTTACAGATTTACTATAAGTCACGATAATTTTCACGGTCGCATTTCACGGTTGACGTAAGATCGCCATGATAAGCGATGTTACTTAAAAGATAGTAATTGATTATCAACAGTGTGTTTAAAATATTAGGTTATTAGAGCAACTGTCGCTTGTGCGTGATGAAATAACAGTTGCAACTGAAGTGACATTCTATTGTTTTTCTTTTGTCACTTGATGTCAATCTATTCTAAAAAATCTCACGGTGAAAACGTAGGTGAAGTTAGCTGTCATGTTATTTCACCTGATACCAGGGATTGACACTATTTATTTATAAAGGCTTACCAACTAACACATATACAGCATTAACCCAATTCTTTTTCATAATATAGATCTCTATCTAAATCATAGGAAAGCTCATATCAGTTAGCGTACTAGAACATTTTTTTAAAAGAAAATATCTATTTAAATTTTTATAAACAATAATAAAACGATTAGAAAGAAAATAATTTTAAATACTTACTATGTTATAGCTTACAAACTTATATAGTAACTTTTATTTTATTTTTGTTTTACTATAGACAAGTCACTCCACCTATGTTTTCGAGTGAGATTTTTACAGAATAGATCAGCTGTTTTATTACTAGACATTGGTGTTGGGGTCATTTGGGAGAATTTTTATTATTATTTATTATTTTTATTATTCATCGTCTGCTTAATTTGATCTTTTACAGGAAGTTTCAAATTGAAATTCATTACAATAATAAGTAGCTGCGTGTAAAAAGATGACACTTAGCGAAGCTCAAAAGTGTTTTTTTTTTTTCTAAATTGTTATAGCCCAGTCAATATCGACACAAGAAAATGCAAACGTCCATTAGTTCAGCCTGTACGTGTCTTGGCAAATGACCCTAAATCGGTAACTTTTCACTTTTTGAAAAAAAAAAATGGCCATCTTTGACTAGCTTATCTTCGCAACCAATAGACCTAGAGAACTTGGATTGAGCTCAAATTGTAGCAAATATGGCTTGCTTCAAAAAACAAACATTCCTAAAAACGCGTTATTAAAGTATATTTTTCAAAAAACTGAAACAAGTGCCAGAGTTTAACAGTTTTTTAGCACCATGTGAGTAGCACAAGGTTTGTAGGGTTGCAAACTTGTGTATAAATCACTCTCAGGGGACCTAACAACATATTAAAAAATCGTAGTTGCATGCGCGTTTGCGATGTCTGATGTTGTTATTGACTGGGCTATTAGTATCACACACTATAAAAACTACAATGAATTAATACTTACATGTTACCTACTTGCTTTAAATATCGACAGTTTTTAGAAGAAAATCATACTTTAATTTCGCTAATCGAATACATAACACTTCTTTTTACTCATGGCTACTATAAACTGTTGTGTTGTTTTATTTTTCATCTTTTGATTTTGCTTTTGCATGCATTTTTTATGTTTCTGTTTTCCTTCTGTAATTTACTCTGCATGTCCTAAAAATAAATGTGGTGGCGGTTACTCTTGGTGGTGGTAAACTGTTAAAATATCATGATAACACTATACTAACCACATATTCTTTCTGTTGAGCATTATTCACCTAAAGTAACCAGTCCACTGTAGCACTGTCAATCTGTCACCTGTCACTAACATACTACCATTGGAGCTTCGGGGTTCAATCGACCATCATCATGACGGTAAGTAAAAAACACTAACTCAGCAAAACAGGGTTGGTTGAAGCGAATCATTGTAATGTGTGTTTTTTCTTAACTTGTCTTAAGCCCCATGTACACGATACAAGTTTCTTGCCTGACATACAAAAAATTGAAGCAACAATTAACTTGAATCGTCTAAACAATGTTTAGACGGAGCAAGTTTTATAGTTGCTTCAACTTTTGGTATGTCAACGGCGAATAAATCGCATCGTGTTTATCAGGCTTTATTAGGTAACAAAAAAATTAGAACACTGAGATTTCAGAAGATGAAAATAAATGTAAGAATTCTCAATCTTATGTCATTTCACAGAAAATGAAGATATGATTCGCTCCAATGAACGCGAGGCCTATTTTTAATGATTATGTCATTGTTAAATTACTTTTAAGTGCAATCTGCAACACTGTTATGTAATTTTCGTTCTTAGTGACTTATGGTTTTCTTGCTTTTGTAAAAGATTTTTCAATAGCATTATTATTACTGTGATGTAGACTTTTATAACAGTAGGCTCAGACCAAATAAAAGACATAGCGCTGCGAACAATACAGTGAAGCATGCCAAAACTACACCTCCGCTCTGTGCATACACGCTCACACGCACACATTTACAATAGAACTACAATCAAACTACACCTCACTATGTACACACATGTTTTCAAAACCGGCTTCACGTCACTGTTAACAGCGCTATGTCTTCGTTTTTTAATTTGGTCTGAGACAGTAGGTATCAAGTTTTTGTTGTAAAATATAAACAGCTATTTTCGTAGACTCTACATTAAAGCTATCAACAAACATAATTTTGCAGATTGCATTTAAGATAAAATGTAGTAACTTAATTTTATGCTAGAATCTTTTTTTATTTCTTTTTAATTGCACTTTTTATTTTTTGTGACTATAACATCATAAAAATCATGTTCCATTTTATTTAAAAATTGTGCTAAAAATACTAACACGGCAAACTAACCCTATTTTGCGGTGGTGGGTCCAACGGACCCCGCTAGGGAGACGTGGCTAATAAGTGAAACAGAGATTTATGAGTGCACAGATATGCAAATAGAAATTTGCGGTCCCCCGCCGATAAAAAGACGCCGGGGCCCCGCGGGGCACTGTTTGTCCAAATGTCGGGGGATGACGGCCTTCTAATTATTTTGGATCATATATATCTATGAAGTGCGCATAGCTTTTTATGTTTTTTATATTTGTTTGATTTGAAAAGACTTTTCAAGTAAAAAAACTGCATAAGTTCCTGAAAATTAAACGAACTCGATACCGTTAGATGTCTAATCTCAGTTTAATTTTATGCAACAAAGTGCACATTAGAGACTAAACAACGAAAATCTCAAGAGGCACTTCACGTGGGCTCCTATCTCTGCCCATAAGTTGACTCATAGATTATTTACTATTTATTCTTACCACTAAACTCTGGTTGCGAGGTGTTAACTTGAAGCTATCTCAGCAACGTATCAGCAATCCCTGTACTTAATGGTTTTTATCAAACCCGGTCCTATCTGCTAAGGAGGTTATCGTGTAATTCGTGAAACTTGTTAATCCTAGATTCAGTTATCTCGCTCAACGCTCTTACTTTGTAAGGGGATTGCTAATTATTCGCACCGCCGCTGGAAGGTGACGGCATGCCTAACAAGATTATGTTATTTCATTCGTTCCTGTTAATCTCGTTCCTGTTCTGAAGTACGGAAGTTTTAGTGTTAGATTAGATGTTTTGAAGTGTCTTGATGGTGTTTCCGTCTGCAGAAGTGAATTTAATTGATGCTTGACTTTGTACTCGAAGATAACGAAGGATTTTTGAGTGTTGTTTTAAGCACGTTTAATGACGAAAAGATAAAATAAATACAAGAATATTTCCGTAGGAAATAACAGCACAAGGAATACAAAAAATATATATAATGTACCTATACCTAAGTGAAAAATGGAAACCCAAAATTAGCACACTAAACGCTACAAAAAACTAAATCCAATTACTAATGAAACAAAAATAAACTTCGCAATTTTAGTAAATCAAAGCGGATTCCGGCAAAGCAAACACCAAGAGTGCAGTAGACCATACGATGTATGTCCTATGTCCTCGTTTGAGCTTGTTTGCTCATTAGTGGCAGGGAAGGGAGCATCGGCCTGTCACCGCCTGTCACTCGGAGACTGTCACCTCTGTGGATGTATGAATAGTTGATTGATATGTGGATTTAGATGCCTAGGTATTTTAGAGTTGAAGATGGACTTAGTGCTTATATTTTTAAGTGTGTCCAGGATTTAAAATACGGACATTCGGTAGAAACTAATATTTAAGCTTAAGGTGAGATTCTTATCGCTCCTAATACAAAAAAAAATCTAGATAAATAGTGGTATTTTGACCCGGAAGTTTTGGTCCATTCTTTTTGCAGTATTATTTCTTATTCAACTTAGTTGTTCTCTGAGTGAATTCAAAAGGAATACATTGTTTATAATTAGTTAAGTATCTATTAAGTTAGGATATGCGCATTTATTGCATTGAATTATCTTGTAGTGGTAATACTGTAAGTTGATAAATAAATAAAATTTAAAACCTATTTTACCAGGCGTGTTCTAAACAAAACTCCTAATTTTTTCGTCTCCTCAAATCGACATTCCGTCATCCAGTGAACTTTCACACAGATGCAAATTTCGCCCCAACATAGGTATACATTACAGCTCCGGTGTAAAAGTCTAGTAACAAATAAATCCGGGATTCTGGACCCCTCGGCGACAGATTGTTAATACTGACCGTCGACGACCTAACGAGCTGTGACCGGCCATGAATATGCAGCGGTCGTGCGCTACAAGGACGAATTAATTAAATTTGTCCACACCTAGCGATGTATCGTAGTAAAAAAATGGATTTTTTAATTAAATTGGTGGTCAATGGAGAGGGTTTCAAAATTGAATAACTCTTTGGATTGGACACAGTAATAGCAGTTAAATCGCCCTTATCTTCGCTGGTCATGGCCTAAACAAAAATTGACAACAGTTTGGAAAAAAAATCATAGTTAGAAAAGCAAATTGAAAAGTAAACGAATACCTATCAGTACGTAATAGAAAATAAAGTCCCTCCTTCGCGTCTGTCTGTCTGAATTCGATAAACTCAAAAACTACCAAACGGATTTTCATACGGTTTTTACCAATCGACGGCGTGATTCATGAGAAAGGTTTAAGTGTATAATTCATTAAAGGTTTTGTATAAATTGGCTGAAATATGACGATAATTGTTGAAGATATCTGGAAAAATCATGCCGACTGGGAGCTTTACTGACGTGCGCCGCGTAAACCAATAGAGGAATTATTCCTTCTTATTTATATATTTTTAGGAAGTTGTAGTTCACAAATACTGTTGTAGCTGTTCGTTTTATTATTATTCGTCTGTGAATTCTATCTTTCCAACTGCGAAGGTGGCGCCTCTAAAGTAGACAATCTAGAAGTAGTTAATTTTAGAAAGTTACGCTAAGGTAACGATAATTTCCATCATGGTATCTCAGTAATCATTATAAATATATATTAAAGTTTCCAAGATTTCTTAATGTGCACAAATTATGGTGTCTTATCGTGATAATATTGCCATTACTTAGAGATAAAAAGCCTTGTTTTTAATCTAAGCTCATAAAATTTCCAAGTTTTATTCAATTACATTATCTCTATTTTAGAAAAACTATTTTTATTACGCGTTAATATATCGAACTTCGAACTTAAAATGTGTCACAATAATAAACAGTAGTGGAAAACGTAGGCGGTACTCTTTGTCCGAACAAAAACATAATAAAGCATGCGCCCGCGCAATTCCAGTGGCGGCGCCGCCAGCGACATCTGTCGGTACCCGCAATTATGGCGGATTTATAAGTTAATCGCGCGTTTGACGCGTGAGATTAATACCTTGTGAAAATAATCACATGGTTTTTTGTCTCGAGTGTAATCAACAGTAAATGGGAAGCTGTAATTTTTATTTTTTTCGCGGTCGTTTTGACGCGTGCCCTGCAGCGTAGGGTTACTTGATCACTGGTTGCGGAGTTTTTTGTTGTGGTTATAAGTTACAATTCCCCTACTGAATTCGATGTTTAATAGTATAGTACAGTTCGCAATATTCAATTTTACACTTAATAACGGTTATCTGAAATGCTTTTGAAAAGTTTTTTGATCAATGATTAGTGGTCAGAGTGTAGGGGTGTCAAGTCGACGTGTCGCGACTCAAGTGACGTGTGTGCAGATATGATTATCCTCACCCCTAGGAGTGACGGATAAAAAACTGCATACGTGCATGCTTAGGTCGTGGATATATCTGATGAAATTACTCACGAATATTTGAGTATTATTCACAGAATTTTTGAAAAAGTTTTACTTACTTTTCGACTAATTTTGGCAATGGTCATATAATAAGGTGTAAAAAGATTTAAATAGAACTACTTTTTGATAAAAATAATAGATTATGAAATCTTAAGACACTTGCAACTTTTGCTTTACGTACATACTTAGACAGGTTTATAAACTAACCTCACTTTTTCATTTAAATAAAAAGTAAGTTTTTACACAAACAATCTTTTATTCAAACAATCACCAGATTTATCCCACTTGTAACACCCATGTGTCAACCCTCCGGATTGTAGAGGCAAAAGTCGCGGTAGATACGGGATTGCGTCGCGACCGCGGGTCGTTTAGATCCGAGGGTCGCTCCCCGCGTGTTAGGGTTACAAGGTTTGTGGCTTGTCACACTTTAGGCATTCGGGTTATCCTATTGAGGAATGAGGTTTACGGCTATTTTAGGGTTAACTGAGATATTTTATGTTTTCGAGTAAGGAGACGGTAATTTATTGGGGATTTTCTGAGTTTTCCTAAGAAAAGTTGTTTAGTGATAAAAATTTGTCAATTTTAATCGTATTTGTTTTATATGAAGAGAATGACTTGTGTTTTTATTTAAGTGAAAGATAAATTATTTATACATACAAAATCAGAAAATCATAGTCCAAAATAATATTCCATCGTTTTCACAACACAAACCAAATTCACAAATAAAATTCCCTAAAAAAACAGTGGCACTCCAGGAGTGCCGACAGGAGTGAAAACTTGAAAAAAAAATGGCGGTAATCAACGCGTTGACGTTTTTTACCCCACGGTGTCGATAACAGGTCGCGAAATGAATGGTTTAGTCCCATGTCAAAAATGCCAAACGCGCCTAAAGAAGTTTTCATTGCAAAAAAGCTCATTAAAAGTATCATCAGTGTAATATCGAGTCGTGATTTCCGTTGTCGTCGAAGTTCTTCTTTTGTGCTGTTTAATTGTGGAGCTACACACGGCGAATTAACCAAATGAGGCCGATACACTGCTGTGGTGCTCTCTTTAGTACAATCGAAAGGAGTCTGCTTAGCAGAAATAGGAAATATTCTCCCGTATTTGGCAACTCAGAATTGTTTTCTGTGACTGTGATTTGGTTTTATGCCGTGTGTTTTTGTTTTTTTTTTTTTGGTTCGCTCATTGTAGGTAGGTTCAGCTATAAGAAGCTAATTTATGATAATTATGCATATTTTTATTCGATAAAAATGTTTCGGTAGTCTTCTCATTAGTTTTTATTATTTATCGCGACTTTTTCAAATAAGGAAATAAAAAATATTATAAGACTATAAAATATGACTCCGCAGTTCGTTAACTCCAAACTAAAAAATAATCTCCAAAATCAACTTTAAAAACAAATAAAAAAATCATTTCTCATTTTACTGACGAAAACGAAACATGATCTCACATGACACTAAATCACCTTATAAAACCCATAATTAGTACTAAAAACTAATGCGTTTGCCCACACAGGGGCTTATCCGAAGCCCATCTCTTTAGAACTGTACAATTAAACAAAAGGACTTTCGTGATCGGCGCAGGCGCTCACGAAGCCGCCATTAGCGCAGCACCGTGGGCGTAATTAAAAGAGTTACAATACAGTACTGGCGAATTAAAAACAATTAACTGGGACCCGAATTGAGCACAATGGTCGTCCTGTGCACGACTTACACAGAATGTTCGGCCGTACGGCTGGCGAACACGGCCGGGACCGTGTTCCCGCGTGAAATGCGACCCGTCCGATGCGGAAGACGCGTTTGTTTGGCGAAATTAATTTTGTAATTAGTGAGGTTTTTGACGCGCGCGGAGGAAGGGTTAATTTTTTCATGTGTGTATGGTAACGTATTGATTTGACGTATCGTTGTGGTTTTTGGTGAAATATCAGAATGAGTCTGAAAAATGATTTTATTTAGGTTGAACACCGTCCGTCTACTACACTCGCCATTCTCGCCGTTCACAGTCAAGTCAATTTCTGTAGAACGAAAATCAATCATGTGACGTGAATAAAAACCCGACTGTGCTAATCGAGCCGTCAAATTGGGTTTTCAACGTTTAAGCTTATTCTGCGAAAGTGCTGAATCGCACTGACACCCCAGCGCCACAGGGCGAGGGTGTGACGTCACTGGCATTTTTCTCTTTTTTCACGGTACTGCGATTCTATTACCGCCTTTTAATCTACGAGCCCGCATTGCTACTGACGTCATTATATTTAGTCACGCTTGACATTTTTATTAATTTTCAAAATTCGAACTGTGATACGGTTGGAAATATTTTTTTATTTAATTAAGTGGCAACTCTAATGAGGGTTGCGGCCAGTGTCGTATTTCGTTGTATAGAATTCGATTTTTGAGGGTGCCTGAGGGCAACTCTTATTGTTAATGTCCCTCGTTTTAAATTATCGGTTATCAGTGCTGTATCGTTTTACAGCTGGTAGTGGGTTCTTTGTTGTATACATAGGCTTTTTTTAACATAAAAAACTTAGCTCGCGTGCCATATTTACGATATTAATCTGTGTACTTTCCTTACGTTCCTAATTCAGAATACGAAGATTTTTGACGAAAATATTTCTGGTAAGTACAGAATGTTCATATAATTCTCTCGTATCAACACAAACAATACATTATAAAATCTCTTCAAAGCTAGACAGGCGGTCGAAAAAGCGAACAAAACCGCCTCAATAGTCTGGCGAAAAAATCGTGCACTACATGCATCGTGTAGTACGACAATGCGACTTTTTGTCGGTCCGTCCATGGCTTTTTGAACTGGAATTTTTTCACTCCATTCGGTCGACGGGCAGGAGCTTTATTTCACCCCGTCAGCGGTTAGGGTTGACTATGGTTTTGTTTCTTTTATTTGGAAAAGATACGGTGCTAATTTTTGAATGATCTGATTTTTTTAAAGGTTGGTTTCGAATTTAAGGCTCCCGCAGAAAGGCGTGACTCTGGTGTAACAATTTTTATGAAAACTTTACGGAAATTGTTCTACTGGTGTCGCGTCGCACCTGTCTCCGGGACCCTTTAGTGCAATATTTTTTATAAGTCTTATTTTGCACGTATATATGTAAGTAGTTTACAGAAGGTCGTACAATAATACCAAGAGCATTCCAAAACCCTTACTTTTTTCAAGTTTTCCATGAAATATTTATTTTTGCCCTACATTCTTCAGCTACGAGAGTTTTCAAGAAAACTGACAGTTAAGGAAAAGCTTAATTTCGATTTCTGGTAAAAGTCTGTAACTATTCTATAGCAGTAAGAAAATGTTGAAAAGCGCTATATAAAAAATAATTGACAACCCTAACCGTGCATTAGTTTCCAACTCGGACAGTAGCCGTCCTCCTGTTCCGTGTAGTACAGTCGTGTCCAGCTCAACGGTAAGTGTTGGCAGTGTCACAAATGAAACTGTACGCTACTGTACACTATTCAAATATTACAATTTTTTTTAAAGGTTTAGTTTAGCTTGCTTTAGTAATAGAAAATTCACGTAGAAAATTAATTTTCAATAAAAACAAATGCAATAAAGCTCTGGCAGATCTTCAGGAATCATTCATTCATTTCAGTCTAGGTCACCTTCATTCCATAACCAAAATGGCGCTCATTTATGTCATTAATAGGTACATAATCGTGTTCGCAAGTAAACCGAACGGAATCGATTGTAAACCGCCATTCACGCACGTAATCAGTTCAAGTTACATCATAAAAAAGACAATCCACTTGTTAATTCCATTAAAAAAACACAATAGATAATGCCCAATGAGCAATAATTGCGTTTAATCTTTAAATTGAGCAACAATTATGTCGTTACTGAACCGATTATAATCTCCGATCTTAAACAAAAGCTACAAACATTTTTGTTGTTATTAAAAGCTTAGTGCCATAATAGACGGTTCAAAAGTATCGATAAAGATCGATTCGAAGCACGTGTTACACGTTTTAGACAATACGTTAAGCTGAGCACTTTCGATCCGCTTGAAGTGACTTTGTCAAGAGGTATCGTCGGTGTCAAGTGCGCACTGATCTTCGTCGATCGCCACTACAAAGCTTGTAGTACGTGATTAAACCGCGAATGTCAAAGTGCAAAGATCGGCCCTTTGTTGCGTTCCCATCAGTCAATGCTTCCCGTACTGATGTGTTCATTCATCAAAAAATTGCTCGCGGCAAGTAATATGTGTGTTTTTTATGGGGGTTTAATGGAAACTTATAGATACTTAAGATGGGGAAAGATTTATGTTTTAATACCAAGAACAAATAGAACAATATCTATGTTTATTTTTCCCTCCGGCAAATATTGCTGTTTCCAAGAACAAAGTGTGTGTGTATGGAGATCGGCGGTGATAGTTGCTCACGCGTGCAAGGCGCAACGTAACTTGATTTTGACTGCCAAGCAGACCTCAGTACAAGAGATAAATCAGAAAACAAATAACGACCATAACATGACATTGGTGCCGATTCCCATGTTCACAAACTAAACTAAATTTAAGTTCAGTGAATCTTTTTCTTTCTATTTCATTAAGAAAAGGACAGAGGGTAAATTTTAGTTTAGTCCTGTCAAATTAATCAGCGCCTGTCACTCTCCATACAAGTTTAGACGTGATTAAAAACTTGCCGACTAAAATTACGTCAAGCGCTGATTAATTTGACAGGACTAAACTAAAATTTATCTTCTGTCCTTTCTTGATGAAATAGAAAGAAAAAGATGCACTGAACTTAAATTTAGTTTAGTTTGTGAACAAGGGAATCGGCACCATTGTTTTCTAATTCTTAACTAATATCAAAATAGTATCTACTAATAGATTATAGCTTTATGGTTCGCCTCAAAATATGTGCATTTTTCAGACATAATATCTACTGTCGGTAAACGAGTGTATCCAAACAGCTATTCATTATAAGCTAATAAATTCTGGCTTTTAATGCCTTTATTCTGATTCGCGCCACATATCATAATCGGTGGCTCGCCCCCGAACATGAGTGTGTGTCAATCTTTCGTTTTTCCGCCACGAGCGCGCGGTCAGACCTCTTTGTTATTCAAATTAAACACGCCCAGATGGACAGACGCGCACGGGGGAATAATTAACTTATGTATTTTAAAAATACCTTTTTACTACGTAAATGGAAACATTTTAGCATCCAAATTGTGAATTAAAGAGGTTCTAATGTATTCACGTGGGTGTGTAAATATTTTCAGTATTAATCACCGCTTTGATAATACATATCGGTCATCAAATTCTTCATGGCGATGGCGATGAGCCACGAATCAACGGCATAAAACAAGTTTTCTATGCGTCGTGTGATTTAAGCTTACTTTAAATTTAATCTCACTACTAAAGCTAGGATCCAGCCTAACAGGTGATTTACTCCATCGTTAGTGAAGGCTAATTCTTCCGCGTTCTCGCGTATCTGCGTTGTTTCTATCTCGCTCTAGCGATGCAGGGCAGGTTTACGACGTCATTAATGTTATCCCAACGATGCGATGGGACGCCGCACGCCGCTACAAACTCACAGCGTACGGCACTTGCGTTAGTTGGGGTCCGACTATGAAAATAATAATGTTGGGATACTTATTTCGGATTTCTTGTACACTGCTGCATTTTTCCGTTACAAAATTTACGTTATTGCAAACAGTGTGGTGCTAGCAATGGAATTTGTAGCGAAACTTAATCCGCGTTTCCTTCATTGGTCCTACAGTACAAGCTATGTACGGTTTGTGACAGACACCGCTCGTTGAAAATTTATGCAAAAACGATAGCCCGGTTTATAGTGTCAGCGTAGTGTTGTTTGATAATACGCTATTTGTATTCGTTCCGTACCATTAAAGATAAAAGTTATTCGTTTTAATATAATGAAAAGCGGAATTAAACAGAAATATGTGATTTAATGTTCATTTTCAAATTGATTGGCGCTATTTACATGTATATGAGGTGTTTACAACTTCCTTTTGATGGAATATAAAAGAAAAAGGTATTGGGTATCGTAAAACTGGGAAGTAGGTTATTCTAAATGCCATAATTATCACTATGGTTGTAATAAACTTTCTATACGAAAACGCTGTCGCAAAATAATCGAAACTACGATGTTATGTTATTTTTATTATTTGATTGGTTTATCATAAAATTTATGAATAATTAATATATAAACTAAAATATTTAGGGGTGTGACATGTTATACCGGAATCCGTTGCAATCATAATTTAAAAAATTATATTTTTACATAAATGTCATAATTTCTAAAATTATGACAAATGTAAAAACATAATTTGTCTATGTCTATAAATATTTGACAACCGTTTCTATAATTGACTATAACTTCTGTGATACATCAGATAACCTAAAAATATCTTTCCAATATTCTAATCATCATAAAAATCGAATCAATCAGATCCAATCAACGAAAACTACTGATTAACCTTTCGTCTGTTTATTAACAACATAATTAATTATTTTAATAAAATGGCCCGACTAATTAATACCCAATCAATAAATACTTATTGGATTTTCACCCGATTGCGGCAGAGCTGAAAGGTTAACTAATGGTTTTGACAGTTCGTATGTATGTATGTATGTGTAAGAATGTTTTCTCGGAGATAGCATCTAATCTTTGGATCAAACAAACTAACCAATACAAAACAGACAAATAAGGCTCTTGATTTATCGAGTGTGTTCTTGATTTTACCAACTACGAATAAAAATAGTTGTATTTTTTTCTGGTAGACACTTTCTCTACTTCGATATCAGAATCTATTGGCCAAATATGGGTTTTATTTTCTCTACAGTACCCAACTTTTTTGCGATAGTAAGTACTCATCGATTAGGTTCGCGTCAATTTCAATCTCCTAAAGAAAACGCTACGAACTAAGGCAACATACACACTGACCGCATTCCGTCTTGCGTGGTGTCAGCTTGCCATTATGCGGGACGAACTCGGGACCTCGCTATCAGTGACGTGACACCGGGCCAGTGTTGTGAACGACTCCCTGACCCACTTGGGAACTGTATTGTTCTTTTGTCAGTCAAATGACTGTTCAGGAGGATGTGCTTTGTAGTGTGACGTCGCGTGTGACCTGACGGGTTACTTCTTGCCCTTTTAGAAAATAGGCAAGGGTTTGAGGGAAATGTGATGAATTTTCAAATCGAAATGGGTTGGAACATTATAATTATGTACGTTGCTAAGAAAGCAATTCCAAGTTGTGATTATGTGAGAGAATTATGTTCCCCTAACGCATATAAGCAGGACTATAAACTTACACCAGTTCCTTGCTGTTTACTGGAAACTTAAATGTGCTGAATATAAATAAAAGGAAGCACAGTTAAGTCCTGTCAAGTTAATAGGTCTGTTGTACGTTACCTCAACACTGTTTATAAGTCGTTATGCAGTAAACTTCAAAGACCAGAACTTGGATTTTCTCCAAAATTATCAAGTCCCGTTACAATATGACTCTATTAAAAAGACAGTTCCACGATAACTGCGACGCATTCTCTGCATATACATCTTAAAATTATGTAGGTATGTCATTCAAGATGCCGTTACAATATCATTATGTTTAAAGAATTCACATAAACGCCGGAAAATATTCTTCAACAATTTTTGTAATTTCTTCATCGAATAATTTAATTTTTTACTTGGTAATATTGTGTAGGTGCCGTAAAGATCGGTACGGTAGCGAGTATTTTTGTGACGTCGTAAAGTGTAGTTGGTACTAGGCGCGTCGCGCATCGGTAGCGCCACCCGCCGCGTAGTTTATGCCGCGCGATCGTGCGATATCGCGCCAATGTTATGTGCACACACCTTTATGGTATAATGTTACGTGCCTTAGAAGTTACATGCGATTTGCCTTAAGTTATTCTTAATCCGTATTAGGTAAATCTAATTTGCAGATTTAGTTTTACAGTATGAGGTGTATTCTCATTATGACGTAGCCAAGTAAAATATTATACAATCTCGCGCCTAAAATGGTAAGCGATCGCTGACCATGGACAATAAATGCCTTATTAATATTATTTATGGAATGCTTACATATCAATTTTCCGTAGACGGTTTTAGCTTCCAAGATTAAACAGTTTTTGTCTGTATAATACCTATCAAGTTTAATTTGATGAGTTTTTTATTATGATTCGATCTCGCTTTAAATATCAATCTGTGAAATAGGAGAAAAAGCGAGCGAGTCTATTTATGATATGCGATTAGTCATTTGATTGGAATAATCTTCTTTCGATTTACTTGATCGTCTAAGCTTGATCTGTTTACATAGATTTAAAAAACATTAAAGTCCATTTCTTCGTACAATTGAATCAATAAAGAAACATTTTTAGATAGTATGTGGGCACAAAATCCAGGTAAACTGTAACTACAAATTATTATTTTTTGTCACAGCAAAAATACAAATGCCAATATTAAAAGCACGTGGCAACATTACGAGACTGTCAGACAACACCCCCGCAGGGAACCGTTGTTAAAAATACCATTGTAATATCAACAAAAACCTATTTACAAATACTCCGCTAACGCCCACTCAAAAGGTGTTTATTTAAAATTTTATTTCACAATGCTAAAATGTCACATTTTTTCACTTTTCGCGCCATTTGATGCTGTTTGACATCACCAACTTAACATTGCATTTCTCAAAATATCTGCCAAATAAATGACATCCTTCCTCCTTCGTTTTAAGAATGATAAAGTTCGATTTTCAATTTTCATAACGGTAAATACAACGTTGTTCGATAAGGCAGGCCGTCTCTTTTTTTTTCTTCTTTCGGACACGTGTCTATGGTTCCTATGGACGTCCAATTTGTGTCTATTGATCTATTGTTAGGAACCTTTTGAATTTAATACTTTTCAATGTTATTAACTGTCATAAAAGTTAGATGTATTTTTTCTTTTAGTCATTGAATCATTTTGCCGACGTCTATGTGCTAAATGTCCGATGTAACAAATGAATAGGTATTACTTAGCAGCTTTTCGGATCGCTTACGGTTTTTTTCATTACAGTTGGCTACTGTTCAATAATAAGTAAGTATAGCTATTAAGTTACTGTGCCTAGCTCCCATTGGGGTTATAGTGCCAAAAGTTTTCTATAGGTACCATCGCGGTCACGCTTACCTATCTATTTAATCACTTTGAAAACTAAATCCCGTGCACACGATGACCACATCTATTTAGCGCCCCTTTTTTCTGTTAGTATGCATTACTATAGCGGCCGAGCGCTGAAGCAGGAATAGTCCTTACGGTGTTCAAATATGCGTGTCCGCGATAGTACTACCTAATAGTTCTTGGTAGGTTCCCAATTTGACGTATGACGCAAATATAACCCAGTGACCGTGAGTTAGCTTGCGTGTTCTGTACTGAGCTCACGCAACGCGTCGTACGTCCAGCCAGTAACAGGACACGCCCATCAAGGAGCGCTGTCCTAAATTAGACGCATTATTAATTTATTACACGTAAAACAAAGGTATTTTAATAAAACACATGGTGAAGGTTTCAGAAAAATACGCTTGATAGATTTTGCGTGATTCTCAGTTTTCATCCGCGTTAGACATAACTTTACAAATAAATTTCACTATGTAATATAAACATAATCAAAAATATTCATAAATTAAGTTATTAAGGAAATGCTCTAATTTAACATATATTTTTTTCCAAATCATTAACTCTATTCGTTTAGACGTGATCTTCAGTATAATATCATTACAAGTCAGTTATCTTCGCCTTAACTCACCGACCAGAAGACGCAAATAACATACCTATATTTACAGCATATTATAAACGCAAATAAACATCTCGTAGGTACCAGATAAGAAGGGTGTTATTCTCAAGATCCCAATCTTGGTGACAAACACCACGGGCCTATTGTGGTAGCAAAATTTGCTTCGCTATTTCCGATCTACTTACAAGATTATTTTATTATTGTAAAACCGTTCGAGATTTTATCGGGTGGAGCGTGCCCTAAAATGTGGAATTGGATGTCTTAAATGGGTTACGTTCTATAACAAAGTATCGGTTACATTTTGTAATAATCTTATGTCATGTATGGAGGTGCTAAACTGAAAACAATATTAGTTTGAGTCTTCATGCGCAAAGAAAACATACTTTTGCCGTTTTTCTCAGATCTTGGATAAGTCAACTTTACAACGTGCGGGTCTATCTCTAATATCATGACAAGTATTATGTTTAAGGCGTCAGTTAACCTAAATGAACCAAACAAGTCCACAACGTGTTCCAAAACCAAATTAAAAAATGCATCACATTAAACGCATCAAAATTGGATAGCTTATCTAGAACATTCATTGACAAGCCTCTCTTTTCAAATTGTTCACCAAATTCTTAAAGCATCTCTGTACGTACCGCTTCGTATATTGTCGGACATTCTTCGTGCATCCTCGGACGCTGAACAAACATCTGCTCTGCCGCCTACAGTTTGCAGTTACGCCTCTTTGCATCAAAAGATTATAGATTTCTAAAGACGGCTGTTTGCTCTTTCATTTTGTGGCTTTTTAAATACGTTTATGGTCTGTTAGGATTAATAGACATTTGTTATAATGTTATAAACTTTTGTAGATTTTAAACGGATTATTGTATTTGTTACTTTTTGAGTTCCGATTATCCGTAAGCTTCTAATAGACTTGATATTGGTAAAGTAAACAACAAATATTTGAAATTCTTAACTTAAGCATCTCAAAACGTAGACGAGCGTACAGATCAATTAGTAACAGCCAATACAAGAATCATACGGCCAATTACAATCACTATAAACTCCCAAATGATAAAAAATGCTCCAATCACTCAGAAAATAAACCAAAAAGAAAATACAACACAAATTAAATACAATCAACGGAACGATGAAAGTTAAGAGCCATTGATATAAAAAGCGTGTCACTATAAACACCCGCATAACCCGTAAATCGACTAATGAGCGACGATTATTTTATTTTCATAAACGATACACTCGCCGTGCCATCGATGCGGGCCATCGATTTAATTCTCGATTATCACCCTTTAGTCGAGAATTTAATGAGAGTCAATGAGATTCGTCACACTGAAATCTGGAGGGCAATCGTTTTGTAGAATAACGATTTATTTATATTCTAGTAGGTAATAACTTAGGACACTTAGACAGCAGACAGCTTTGCAATTGAAGAAGAGATTTTATAAAGTCCCTTTATGACGAGTTAGAAAATTAAGCTAAATTAAAAGATACAAACAATGTCACAGCTGTAAATGAACATACAAATAATGAAAACGAAGCTAAAATCAACAAAATTACAACCAACTGGTTTAATTATGATTGATACATTAAATTACTCGACTATCTGGCTCGCTAACAAACAATTGTTCCGACCTCTGTTTGTATGTGCTGCTCTAAATTACTCTAAATGTTTGCCATTCGATAATAGGCATCAAGTTCATTTATATTATTATCATCATTGACTACTGAATGATTTTTTTCATTTTCCTTCGCAAAATCGTCATGTAAAACACTTACGGAGTGACGACTATCTTCTGGGCTTATGATTTTCTAATATTTTTCATCACTAATAATCATCACTGATATCCATCTCTTACAATACAGCATCGTTTTTTGATTGCCACATATCCACGTTTCTACCAGTCTTCATAACTTTGCTAATTTCTTTTTCATCTTTAACCTTTGTATCATCAGTCCCAATCTCTACCTCTTCGTTATCAATATCGATACAATGATCTTCACCCAGGCTATCAATAGGTATTTCAAACCGAGCCCTCGACTCATCGGCGCCAAACTTATAAGTTTATAAGCATTCATTGGTCATGATAGAACATTGATTCACTGGGTCAAATCTGTTGACACTACCATCAATACTGTTTAAGAACGGGCTTCGAATCATGCGCATGCAGGGTTTATTAGTGTGCGCTGTCTGTACCTACTGGGTTTGTTTCAAATGAATTTTGGGAAGTTTTTTAAAGAAAATGCTATTTTGTTGGAGAGGAGCTTGTGGCTAAATAATAACAACCGCACGGATCAATCTATCAGGTTAAGCTACGCTTGCCGGGGTTGATCCGTGAATGGGTGACCATCTTTACATACCAAGACTTCTCCGTGCCACGGAAAGCACGTTAAGCCATTGGTCTGGGCTGTCATTTGTGAATCTTTGGCAGTCGTTACGGATCGTCAGAAGCCCGAAAGTCTGACAACCAGTCTTACCAAGGAGTATCGTATTACCCAGGTACCGGGTTGTGGAGGTCAGATAGGCAATCGCTCCATGTAAAATACTGATATTCAGCTGGATCCGGTTAGACTGGAAGCCGACCCCAACATAGTTGAAAAATAGCTAGGCAGATTGAATATTTTGACGGATCTGTTAAGTTTTTAAATTCAGTAAAGACAAGATTCAGTAATGTGACTTAGAACGAAAGCTATTTAATTTCTCTGTGGAAAATCTTAGACCACAACAAAAACATGTGTTCCTTGACAATGCAAAACAAGCTCCTTAAACATATCAACATCATCACAATCAACAATTATACAACTAACAAATGACGTCACTCATTCAAAACCTACTTTAAAATTTAACACGACACTCCTTCATCCATTCAATTAGGTCCATTCGTTCATTCCGACCAATATTTACTGCATCTACGGCGGGGTCGTTTCAATTAAAATATATTACATTGTTACGATGTCCGGCGGGCGCAGGGTTAATTGCTATTGCACCGTCTTTGCCTGATCTTTGGTCTTTTGGATCATTGTCGTACACCTTTCGATTTGATAGCGCGGGGTTGAGATTGCCCGCCCTTGGATTCTTTGGGGAATTTGGAATTTATGTGCGTTTTTTTAATTAATTATTTTTTTCTTCATTTTTATATCTTGAAAATTATGAGCTGTTTTCAAATCTCAATCTTAATGTTTTTCTATGTAGATTTCTACTTTTATATAAATATCACTTCAATTAAAATTATATATTGAATCAGCTTTGCATTAATGAATCTGAACTTCTAATCATGTTTTAGTTTGGGGTTCAAAAAGTTCTAAGAAAATTCCAGTATTCTATAAGGCAAAAGGAATTTCCTCTCACCAACGAAAGTAATGTTTCTTAAGCTTTGATTTTGTCCAAAAAAAAAACAATCATGATAATCTTATCTAAGTATATTCTTGAGGGTACCTTGTTTTCCAGATTCCTTACTTACTCTCACACTTGTAATCATGGGCGCCTGGGTGCCCCAAAATAAAATGTACGTGTAAAAACATTCAGAACTAAAGCCGAGATCCTAAAATTATGATTTTTCTAATTTTTTAAAGGTTCTGCGCATTAGTCGACAAAATACCAAACTCCTATTTCCGAAAATCGAATCGGCCCTTGGTGGGGTGCTAAGGCTGACTGGCCACTGGAGCGGGCTGAGAGGAGCGGAGCGGAGCTGTGCCAATATTAACCAATGGAATTGCATAAAATCTCCGCTCCGCTTCAGTGAAGAGAGATTTGCGAATCTAAAAATTCATACAAAAAACGGGAAGCAGAGCTAGAAAGCGGAACCGGGATGCGGAAAAAAAACGGCCGCGGGGTATTGCAACCTGCTCAAATTATACGTCGCGTGGACTCGGCCTAGCTCCGCAAAGTTCGCAACTCCGCTCCACAATAACTCGCTCCGCATCAATGGACAGACACAGTCTAAAACTCAGCTCAGCATAACTCCCTCGCTCCGCTCCGCTGCCTCGCTCCACGTCAATGGACAGGCAGCCTAGCACTCTAGATTCCTTCTCTCGCTCTTGCATCCTACTCCATCTTAATTCTTAAGCATATTTGTATAAGTCGACACAGTTAATCCTCTTTCCGTATGAATAGCCAAAATAAAACCTATCCCATTCGAGGCGAGATGGAAAAATCTCTTATTTTTTAAGCTTTTCTGCACAAGTCAACAAAGTTAATCCTTGTATGAATGGACAAACGATAACCTAACATATCCAAGGTGAACTGCAAAAATGATCGAACTCGCTTCGAGTACTTCCACTTTGCCCCACCAAGCCGCCTCACTGATGGGGCAAAGTGGAAAGCCTACAATTTTGTAGTGGTATCTGCCCCACTAATTCTATTTGGAACTAAACACTACCTAGGTATGTACTAAGTCTAACGTTACCACTGTTACTAGTCCTAGTAAATATTTTCATAGATATACATTTCAATTTTCCAAACAAATATGAAATACGAGTATACCCACCTATACAAATTCTAAAGTGCCAACCCTCGTGGGGCAAATTCCACTGCAAAATTTTTGTATTCCACTTTGCCCCACCAGTGGGACGGCTTAGTGGGGCAAAGTGGAAGTATCCCCGCTTCGTGGAGCTGCAGATGCACCCCTTGAAAAAAAACCTGCCGGCGCCCATGCTTGTAATTATAACCTCATAGATTTGCCTGAAAGCTATATCATTACGCCGGCAGAAGATCGCTCTATTAGAGCTATTAAGAGTCAGTTGAACTCAACAGCCACCTGCTTCGCTTGCCTACTCTTGACCTCCTTCGTGTGGCTTCCAATCGTCGTAGTTAACTATCCTAGTTAGTAGAGAGATGCATTGTTAAATGAAGGAAGGTATTCTACTTTCATAGGGTTTGTTGTTAGTGGCTAAGTTGGTGTAGTTTTTCCTTAACTTTAACACGATAAACATCGAAACCCGGGTATCACTGGTTGATCCCATCTCATCGCTCCCTCTATTCGAAGTCATGATGTTCTGAAGAATCACCAATGTGAGGAGATGGGTAGGAAATTTAAATGATGTTTTAAATGAAAAAAAATATTTCGTAAATTTTTCTTGACAGTCGATGACAGAAGTCAAAATGAAAACAAAAAAGCAAATAAAGATCGCGAAACTTCTTGAGTTTGAGGTTGCTACAAATTCAATGCCATACTAAGCCATCTTTCTCCGTCGTTTTGCGCGGAAATGCAAATTACACAACTTATTGTCCAGCTTACAAACAAACGCCTCACAACATCCTTCAATAAGCTCAAAAATACCTCATTCAAGTCTCAACTTTAACGCCACAGCTGAAACCTCAAAATCGGTTCCACAGATTTTTGTGTTCTTTTCTTTGAGGTCTCCCAACCTAAAACCAACCTTGGCTCTATATTGATAAGGTAGAGTATCTTTTGTGCCGGCAAAGTGTATCAATTATCAAGCAGCTGTCACCATTTAGTGGCATCGCTGGAACAATTAGGACAAGTGACCACAATTATGGTCCCAGGATTGCGTCATCTTGTCCCAAGACGCTGTGAAGCGTAGACGCACGAATTAGAATTAATAGTTGCCTTTTATTGAATGAAAATGTAGGTTGTTGGAGCTTCGGGCCTCCTATGACGTCATTTTGGTTGATAACATGATATAGTGGGGTGTTGTTGTGTTATGTACTGTGAACATCAATATTATCTTTGTTGGATGCTGTAGTTGTCTTGGACATAGCACCATCTATAGAAACTTACAGTTATCTCACCTTATCATTCTTAATTTTTGTCATTCTAGTCTTCTTCCTTTTTCGTGTGGTTCACTGACACCAGGTCAGTTTTTATGCCGCCCATGAGCTTCTGACTTCGCTTTACATGCCGTCGAGAAATATTTCTCAGGCATGCCGGTTTCCTCACGATGTTTTTCTTCACTGTTTTTGCAGCAAGTGATAATCTTGGCACTCCGACGGTCACACCACTAGGCTATCACTGCTATCCAAATGTCAATGTCTGCATGTCATTCTGGTAGCCTTGCAACTCTCTCCTTTTCTCTCAAAAGTATAATTAATCAGCTCGAAAGGTTCATTATATCAAGAACAATACAATTCCGTAAATTATAGGCACTAGCTTTTTTTAAGATGTCGAAAAAGTTATGGTCGTTAAGAACCATTCTGAAATTTAAAACAGCTCTTACAAAACAAATTCCAATTGATAAGCAGTTTATAGCATAATCAGCCTCCTCTCTTCGAGAGGGAGTGGACTGTAATCTACCACGCGGGCCCAGTGCGAGTTGGTAGATGTCACATACCTTCGAATTTTTGGTTCTAGAATATTGCAGTTTTCTCACAATGTTTTCCTTCGCCGTTTTGAAAGCAGTGGTGATGAAATTATTTACACAAAGTAAAGCATCTACCTGGGTTCAAACGCACGACCAACAACTTGTAAGTCGGGACCGTTACTATTATGCAGTTAACTCCAACTGAATCTCAGTTCAATGCACATTACTTCTATCATCAAACTACCTTTATTTCCAGTATAAACCTGCATTATCAAACAGATAATTGTCTTTTCCACTTGAAGCATTCTCATCGCACAAGTAGGTTAATTTATAATTACCCGTGATGATTACTTGTCAGTTTTAATGTTAGTTGAACATACAACTTGTTTCATTAGATGTAACGTAGGTTGATTAGCTTTTTTATAACCTTGTCGCTGGTTGAAGACTTGGTTGAATATTATTGGATTCCTATTTTTAGCATCATAAGCTGAGCATTACCTACTCAAAGATGCATATCCGGTATGGTATGGCTCGCAAATCTTTTCATATCCTTAGGGCACGTCTTCCTTACCATTACCGCGTCACCCGGTCTACTCCTTGATATGCAATGGCCTCTGAAGCCCCATGAAGTATGAGGCTCCAGGAGCTAGTGCAAATCTTGGGGTTCGTTTTATCGAGTCTGGTTAAACCACGCTGAGATCCCGGCATTTCATTAATTCATAAGCAGAGTACAGTTGACTTCTTGTACACATTACTCGCCCAAATTGCCCTTCTGCATACAGGTGATACAGTCAGTTTCTTTGAGTCACCGGTACATTCGACTAGAGGGTTAACTATTCCAAATCTATCATATCACGAAGGGGTGCTAAGTAATTGAGAGTCATGTGTATATTATTTTAATCAAAAAATGTTTTGATCCTTAGTGTCGAATTTGCAATGCCAGTTACCAAACGCTGCAGCATCGCAAGATTTAAAATTTTCTCGCCAAAGATCTTCCGAAAACAACCAAAATAAATCTGGCTCCTGATATCGTCGCCCTCCCCGCTAACTGTCGTATCTCACAAACTGACGTATCTGCACTGACATTACCTACGTGTTCAGTAGAGCTATTCTGTAAAAATCTCACCGTGATATCTTAGGTGAAGTGAGCTGCCAATAGTGTCAATCCTTAGCAACTGACAGCTCACTCCACGCTCACTTCACCTAAGATAACACGGTGAGATGGTTACAGAATAGCACTACAGAACTTTGTTTCGAAAAAGTTCTCTCTAATCTTCGTGTCTGTGTTGTTTACCGTTTAGAAGATAATCACGTATTTTGTTTTGCGTAAGTGCAAAAGGACGAAAAAAAAATTCTCACCACCTGTCGTATATGCACACATATACAGTTAGTGAGTTAAAGATTAAGTCAAGAGCTATTTATAAAAAGTTATTAATTAATTAATGAAGCCACAGCTAATGCAACTATATTAACATGTTTGTAAAGCCCGACCGAAAAACTGTTGCCCTGGAAAAATATCAATTGCTGGTTACGACAGTTAGCAGAGAGGGCGACGATATCACTAACTATATTTCTCCACCCAAAACAAGAGACGATCTACACTAATCAGCTCCGACATTCATAACACTTACCGAAAGCCACTGAAGCAGACATCTGGTCGAGCTCAT
Organism: Agrochola lychnidis; assembly: GCA_963680765.1. Classification (NCBI taxonomy): domain Eukaryota; kingdom Metazoa; phylum Arthropoda; class Insecta; order Lepidoptera; family Noctuidae; genus Agrochola; species Agrochola lychnidis. The sequence continues at coordinate 7,010,190 of OY796864.1, forward strand.
AACGACGTTGTTGTTTACCGAGCCATATCTTAGTATATAACAATAAAAAATATTAATGTGCCTTGCCAATGTGCCGGGGGCCTAATCGCATTACGACCTACGGACCCTACGTCCCTGGAACCATTCACGGGTTATTATGCTTATTCGTTTTTATTTGAGGGTTGCAAGGATTAATCTTGTCTTTGTTTTCGGTTAGTTCCGAGCTTTCTTTAAGATTTTGAGGACGGTTATTTTTTGGGTAACGGGTTGGAGGGATTATGGTTATAAATCATTTATGCATTTTGTACCAGCAAAAAGACGTATAATGCCATACCTAGTAGAAGCGTTCAAGTGACTACTATAACTTTCATTCTGAAAAAACTCTTTTCTAATTAATGAATATATTTTATGGTTTGATAAAGGGCACCTGCATTGTACCTCTTTATTCTTTTTAAATCTATCTACTATCCAATACAATATTTTCCAATGACATATTTACTCAGACTTATTTAGTGGTATGAGGAACAGGGTGTAAAGTTCACTCATCCACCATAGAAAAGGGAGGATCCTCCGACCAGACGGTTGTTGTGTCTGGCGGGCAACTGCCCAATAGTTTGAAGTTGGAATCTTGTATATATGTCGATCGCTCGGTAAACTCTAATTGCGCGATGCAGGATTTGTGTGACGTCATATCTATGATGCGTAGTTCGTATGTGGCGGTGTAACCGCTACATCACTCCCCTCCGGAGACCGGAGGTCGATAGTGGATTGAGTCTCGTATCTTGCGATGCTTCACAGTGCCAACTGTAGTTCCAGTGAGTCGGAACCGGGTGCCACATAGTTCGCGGTGAGTCGGAACTGTCTGTGGTGGTTCCCCAGTGAGTCGGGGTGATGAGGCTGAGGGTGATGACCAGGAATGCACGTTCGCTGCATGCTGGTGGTCAGGATACCCGTTGAAGCCGTGTGTGCTTGCTGTGTGACTCGCCTCACGAAAGCTTGCGGGAGTGATGATAATGATGACGTCACGCCGAAGTATTTGCACGAATCCTGCGCTGACATTCATACTCGGGGTCACCAATTTCTGTTACGTATGTTGGCTAAAGTAACTGTTATCATTGTGCCGTGACTATTGTGTGTATCGTACCGTTCTCCTTCTGACTGTTTTCTGTCTGTGTGTGTGTGTGTATTACTCAATACAAACTGTGAGTATTTAAGCAGATGACATTTTATTTACCCTGCCTACTACACACCCTCTATAATAACTATAGACTTAACTACAACAGTGACTCAACACCATGTTTATCATGGTTTATGACAAACACAAATCTTGGTACGATGACCCAACTTCTTCACCTCGCCATTAAAGACAACAATAAATCATAGATTTGTTTATCTTAGGAAATCCACACATTGAATAACACGCGGCAAAATAATCGCGCATTGAACGCGATTTTCCAGCGATTCTCATGGAACCAACACTCGCTTTTAAAACTTTTAGTTTTATTGGTAAATGTATTGAGGTTCAAGCGCGAACCACTTTTCTTTTCGTATTGAATTATTTAGGTATAGGAAATAGTGAAAAAAGCCTTAAAATAACATTAAATAAATCTTTTTTCTATTAGGTTTAGGTTTAAAGTTATTTATTCTAAAAAAATACACAAAGTCACTCACATGACAATAATGCTTCTAAGCTAAATTATAAATACAATTGCCACTACATCAATTATGATACTCAGTTTATTATGACAACGTGCGATTTCCGCGATAAACACACCATAATAAGTCGCTTTATACCTCATGGATTCATCGAATTCATCGTTAAGAAATAACATAATACCTTTGACGCCTTGGTGCGACAATTTAACACATAAGTGCTAATAGTCTCAATACAAAGCTCTTGCGGTAACATGATGAAACCCGCTGATAGAGACTTAAAACTCCAACTGACAGTTAATTAGGATTCTTTAGAAGTTGTTACAACACATAAAATAATAATGAATGCATTCGGGATGCAGGTTATTGTGAAAACTGTTAAAGATTGCGATATTTAATTGAGTGTTAACTGACTAAGAAAATAGAATTCAGAGATACCAAAATATTACACAGTTTGTAGAAAGTAGGGACCTTAAAACAGATACCTTAAAAAAAAACGCGCGTTAAAAAAGCTAGCCAATGTGCCAGCACCCTTAAAGCTTAAGAGCTTATTTTATTGACAAAACGTAATATTAAGCGAAAATAACCAAGTTAAATGTAGCAAACGTTTTTCTATTACATTAAACCTTTTTTTGATGGCAACATTAGTATAAGCACAGGTATTTTCGCCGTTCGTGGGACATAAAATAGATTTATGACGCATTAAAAACAATAATAAGAGATTATGACGACAATTTGGAGAAACAAAGGTATAAAAGACAGGAAAAGGAAAACTTGGGGGAAAGGAGGATAACTAACAGCTATGAGAAAATAAACTCTAAAAACAAAAAGAATCTCTCTTTTAGCATTTAATACACTCAGTCCGTCTGACTATTTCTCGAAGCCCACAATCCGTACATATTATAAAACAAAAACCCCCGCCGCGTCTGTCTGTCTGAAAGCGATAAACTCAAAAACTTTTCAAACGGTTTTCACCAATGGACGGAGTTATTCATGCGAAAGGTTTTAGTGTATAATTCATTAAGGTTTTGTGTAAATTGGCTGAAATTTTATTTATTTATTTATTTATTTTATTTTTTTGGAAAACTTACAGCTAAACAGACACAATAAGTAATATTGACGATTATTGCTGAAGAAGTTGAAAAAAATCATGCCGACTGGGAGCTTTACTGGCGCACGCTGCGTTAACCAAAAAAGATACATCAAATTTATGTTCTACGGTATTGTTCATCTTAAAAAGTTAAACAAAAAATCCGCGATGACATATGTCTATTTCTAAGGATGACCCACAATAACCATTTTTATCTTTCAGAATTTGATAAAAATTTAATTGTTACTTCCGAAGCTTTTTTGACCGGTATAGTATTAATCCTTATCCAAAAAAATATATTATTTAAAATAGGCATTTAATTTGGATTAAATCTAGATATTAAATTTGGATAAAATGTGTATCTTATCATTTAAATAAATAGTTTAAAAGATATTACAGTTTCAAAATTACGCGTAACAACGCGGGCGCAGCGGTAGGAGATCTTTTCCTCTGTTATTAGGTATGAAATCTCGGTAGTACGTTCCCGTGGGATATTTTCCGACATCCACACGGGCGAAGCCGTGGGCAAAAGCTAGTAAAATATAAATATCAATGCAAAAACCTAACGTGTTCCTTTCTTCCTTCCAGATGCGTGCGGCCTATCAGACGTGCCACACATAGAGAGCCTACAGGAGAAGTCCCAGTGCGCCCTCGAGGAGTACTGCCGGAGTCAGTACCCCAACCAGCCCACCAGGTTCGGCAAACTCTTACTACGACTGCCCTCCCTACGGACAGTCAGCTCTCAAGTCATAGAACAGCTGTTCTTCGTGCGACTCGTCGGCAAGACGCCCATAGAGACCCTCATCAGGGACATGCTACTCTCCGGAAGCTCCTTCTCGTGGCCTTACATGGCGACCATGTGACATACGATGTGGAGGCAGCTGGCAGCGGCATGATCCACGCCTTACGGCTTCCCGCCGTACCTGCCCAGCCAGCGGTTCGACCCTTTCCAGAGGTACCAGCGCGAAGCCCAGCCTGAGGATGCAGTGACCTCCTCGAGCGAATTCCACGAAACAGAAGCGAGCGAAGAGTACTTCGGGTCCAGAACCAGCAGGGAAAGCGAGAGAGCCGATCCGACCTTCGATCCCATATCAGCTTTCTATGCTCCGAAATCGAACGAGGAGTTCGAAACGACTTCGGAGACTCAGAAAAACGCGCAAAAATCCCTGATGATAGACAATCTGTTGAACATACGCCAAGAGTGTAGCATACCGGATATGAAGTAATGTTCTTCAGTGGGGTCCGTAGTGTATTAGTTCAAGTTTTTTTTGTTCCTCTGTAAAAATAGTTTACTATTTAATATTGTAAATAAAAATGTTTTTATTATTGTAAATTGATAGTTAAGAGTTTTCTACGATGATGGATGGTTTTTTTTTTTTATTTTTTTTTTTTTTTCTGATTCTTCCTGTGTAGAAATTGTATGAAAAGCAATTTTGGATTGATAACGCAATAATATGTACATCGGTCGTGCAATGTTGGTGTGTAGTTATATGTATAGAAATAGATAAAGTTTTTCGAAGATTGAGAAATCTTTTTATACGGCTAAGTAGGTATGAAGTATTCTCAAGTTTTTAAACTGGGAGTGGGAACTGAGAGCATATCAGAGGATAGAAAGAAGACTTGTTCAACTATTTAAAATTATCTAATGAACCTGGTGATCTAATGATACTTCTTGTACATAAACTTTTTGTTTTTGTTTATGTTAAACTTGTTTTCAACATGTTTTTTCGTCGGAAAACATTCCCAGTTTAAAATCATAAATAGACAGATGTACAACAAATACGATTGGACGAGGTTTTTTCTTTTTATTTTCGACTGGTGCTGTAATAACTCAAATATTTACGTAATTATACGTATTTTCTTATTTACTGATTCCGTAAAGCATTTATAGGTATGTATCGTTCCTTTAAAAAAAACAACTTTTACAAATAATTTTATTCTTTTTAGTGAAAATGTAAAACATGTTTGAGTAAAATTGTTTTTGTTCTTTTACTTATTGTGTGTCTATATGTATAAACAATAGTGAGAAATACAAATTATATAAGAATAGTAACTATACAGAAATGTTTTATTTATAAATTATAATCTTTAGCGCAACGATTTTTTTAATTAAAATATATCTATTTTAATTTTTTCGTATGACCATAGTCATTTTAGATATTTTTGAATTTTTAATTTATGCAAATTATGGAATTGTCATGGTAATCTTATAAGTTTGAAGTAGAACATTTGCTTGTAACGTAACAGTAATTGAATCAGTCTATCGCTGTCCACGAGTAGAAAAGGACCTATCTTAATATAAAATAATCAATGATAAGACAAATCTTTTTCTTACTATTTCATGAATAAACTATGATAACAAAACATTTTAAATAATCAAAGAAACAAAATGTTACTTTACAATCAATTGTTTACACATCGAGCAATTGTTTAAGTTTACAACAAAATAAAGAAAAATATAAACATTTAGTAAAAGAGAAGCAATGTATTTATTCGCAATAATATGTACAGTGAACGGTTGTAAAATAATGTCGGTGTGTGTATGAGAATGTATGGAGTTGTATAAAAAATTTAAATATTAATGAGGAATAAAAGATGTCTCTCTGGATTTTGATTAATTTTGTTTTATTATCACCAAATTTTCAAAAAGAAAATTATTATGAAAAAGAAAAAAAAATCGACAACGAAAGTAGATCTTTACAGATTCACTATTTGTGTTTTTCTGTTACTGCAATTTTTCAATTCAAAGAATTATTACATTACTTTTGCGCTAGTAGAAGTTGTCGATTCGTATGAAATACAAAAATAGTCTTCATTTACTAAATGAAGAATCAATCAAGACGTGCAAAAGTCACACAATCTAATCAAAAATAACTTCACACTATCTACTAAACCACTAACATCAATTTAAACACCGAACTACCCTCCCCCCGACGAAATCAAAAGTCAAAATCAAATCGCCGCACACGGAAGCGGCCATTTACACTAATCACCCAATTATAAAAAACAGGAGTCTATCCGGTGACGATGTTGTCGTGTGAACGCACGGAAATACAGAAAACCCAGTTTGAACAAAATACGATAAGAGTGAGGGGTTAAAAGTTGGCAACGTCATAAATAGCTGTCAAATATTTACCTGTTTTGGTTAATTTGGCAAAATTACTGTATGAAATTAAGAAATGTGGCTAACTAGGGAACTAACATATTGATTAAGAAATGCAATAATTAATATCGTAACACCGAATATTTAGTTTTAGATGTAAAAAAAGTATTTGGAATTTTTCCAAATGCCTTTTTGACACCTAAAACGGTTACAACATCAAATTCAGTGTTATAATTGCAATTAATTATTAATATTCTAGTTCGCTAGTTAGCCACATTTCTTATTTCCATACAGTAATATTGCCAAATTAATCAAAACAGCGAAATATTTGACATCTATTTGCAACGCTGCCCACTTTCAGAATAAACGCTCTTAATACCTAAACTCTTGCAAAGTTTGAACGTGCTTTACTTGCTAAAGTTTTTGCTTATGAAATATATGATTCTAAATAATATGGTGTTAGGTTAGAATGTTAAGTCCAGAAACTGGGTTGTCGAGATCAGATAGGCCATGTAAAATACTGGTATTTAGCTGCATCCGGTTAGACTGGAAGCCGACCCCAACATAGTTGGGAAAAGGCTAGGCAGATTGATTGAGGTTAGAATGTGTAAAAGTGTATAAAGCTACTTACAGAAATAATCATCATTCATTCAATGATATTGATTATCCTAGCATGAGGCAATTCATCTCAAAAATCAGCAATGTTAAAATGTAGCAGGTTTTGCTCAGCGATTTTCCTACATGCATCCAGAATTTCGCTACGAGAAATAGTTATAGACCATGGTTCTATGTGCCACAATCGCTACAGATGCCACATTTCTAATTTGATTCCCATCAATGGCTATAACAACATTGCAAAAATCTTGTCGATTTTTCGCACTGCTCCATTTCGCGATTTTGGCGTCACGACACGACTTCAGTGATCTTCTGCAAGCAAATTGACCACCACATTTGCCAAATAGAAATCGGCAACTAGCTTCATCTTTTATATTGTCCGACTCCTTGAGAATTCAAAAGTGCCTAAAGTAAATACTGGGTGGCAGGGACATCGACGCGAAAACTGCTACCTTTTTTTTTTGGGTGTGAAATTATCAAATAACTTCTCCCGCTCTGGGCGGAGCGGGAGGGCGTGTCAGACTCTTACTGACTAAAACCCCCCGTGTTCCTTCAGTTGCCATGTTGCCGGGGGGCCACGATGTCCCTATCGGTTTTCTTCGAACCCCCGGCAGGCATTGGCCCTAGCGGACCCCGTCAATTCTGCTGACATCTCTTTGAGGCGCGCGTGGAACACAACGCGCCGTCGACCCGGGCTTGGTCCTTATCGGACGGCGAGCTGCCCATTGCTCACCGTCCGCAAGCCCGCGCCTACGGTGGCCGGAAAAAACTGCTACCTTGGATTCACTACATGATTACGAACCCCCCTCCGTAGAAATATTTCGTAGGTTATTGAAAAAAAAATCTGCTGTTTCATACATTTTGACCGCGTAGGTGTTTTTTTTATGAAACAGCAGATTTTTTTAAATAACCGACGAAAAATTTCAACACATGGGGATTCAGAATCATGTACTGAATCCATGGTAAAAGTTTTCGCGTCGATGTCCCTGCCACCCTGTATAGTAATTGAAATACATACATGTTTTTAGTTTGAGTTTGAGTCGAGTCAGGCTACAATGGATCCAGTGGTCCTTCTGCCTTACATGTTAGTACCGCTGTCACCGTGTGAAACTATAAGTGCGCGTGAGAGTATTGTCCGTCGTGTGCGCCTGCGCAGGTGGGCAGCGCACGCGATACTTCTGTTTACGTGGGAATATACACTTGTTGGGCAATTAACTTGGCGCTGATTGGTGCAATTCATTTGTGGAGATTGAAATTAGGTTGATCGAGAAGTGAGATGTCCGGCAGAAAACGATGGTATATTAAAATTACAAATATATAGTGAAAATATGTACAACAAATCCGTAGTTTAGACATGCATGACATGACGTCATTATGCAAAAATATAACTGTTGTCTATAATATGGTTTTAAACAAGTTATATACATAAAATCACGCCTTGTTTCCCCGAAGGGTCGGCAGAGGTGTATCCATAGCAGGTACACCCACATTTCGCCAGTCATGTAATAGGGGGCGAGCCTATTGCCATCAACCGGGCACAAATCCAGATTCCAGGCTGCAACTAAGAAATTCCAGATAGAAAAACCCAATAACACTTTGCCAGACCCGGGAACCCAGGACCTCATGCTCAGCAGTAACGCTTGCAACCACAAAACCAAAAAGGCAGTTATAAACAAATCAACAAAAATCTTTGAAAGAGACGTTTTTGGTTAAGGCAGGTAGCGTGGGCAGACAAGCTAATTCTATGGACTGATGATATCATCAAAGTGATCGAAAATGGTAAATGTAACAAAAAACCGGCTAATCATCGACGACTCCTCGTCAGAATAAGTTCCAATTTTATTTTAATTTTAGCTATCGACAGTCGACACATCGATTTCATAGAATTATCACCGCCCCTAAGACGACCCACTGACCAAAGCACGTCTTAACTTTGACAATTAAAAGTGTTTTTTTAATCAATTTACCCAATGGCTTGGCACGCGACGATGGGAAGAGGCCAGACGGAATGACCATAATGCCTTGGAAGGTAGGTAGGCCTTTGGTGTGGGCCATCCCATCTTCCTAGCACTGCGGGCTGTGCCGGGGCGGCTGTTGCAGGTGCAGAAAACCTCAAACGGCGCAAATATAGCAACCTTAATGGTAATTGGTAGCTATATTTTTGAGCCGTTTGGGGTTGAAACACTAGGGCCGTAGGGTCCGAGTGCTCACAGCGTATTCCGGGACATCGCCAAGCGGTTGGTCGACTCTTTACGTGACCAGAGGGCTGGCTAATTCTTAGGCCAAAGAATCAGCATTGCCATCCAACGTGGTAACGCTACCAGCCTTTTGGGCACTTTTCCCGTTGACAGCGATGCGGACGAATTTTTTGACGCCCAATGAGCTCTTCTCTTTATTTTATTTTTTCCTTTACATAGTATAAATATTCAAAATAATTAATTTACAGAAATAAATATAATTCGATACCTAAGTGCGACTAGCTTGGGATGTAAGTAGTTATGGCCGGTTGATTGTTCGTCGTTTACAAATATCAATTAAAAAAACTACAGCAGGTAATACCAAATATTGCACAAATTGTTATCCCACAACAATTAATATGTAATTACAAAAATACTTATAAAATTCCCATAAACTACAAATCACGAAAGCTCCACGGAAGTCATACCACATTATATTTTAAACAGCCTTTTCCTCACACCTGTTCTAGGGTTGACACTGCGGGAATGTTCTGCGGAATCACGACAGGGGACTCCCACGCTACGGTGTAATGTTTGTTTTAAGCCGGGTCTCCTGCGCTTGTTTTTACACAAAAACATCGCAACAAAGAGGCGTGGTCATACACATTTGTCTATGCTTTGTATGAAAATAAATATTTATGTGTATGCTTTTTTGTGTAATGTTTCGAAAAAACATGCGCAGGAGACCCGGCTTTAGACTTGCAATGTTCTATGTATGATGTCAACGATGAAATGGTAGCCAGCAAAATTTAAAAGGTAACTTAGGTTGGTTGTAGGCACTTAAGTCGACGGCTCGAACTAGTTGGTGGCGTGCATGGCTAATATGCATGCTATTTAGTAAAGTTATTTATTTATTTAGCATTTATTTATCTAGTTTTTTATTTATTTAAGAAGTGAAATAGACGATGATTTATAACGAAAACGAGCGTGTAAAATTTCATGAACAGACCTTTGGGCGTAAAGATTTTATGGAAAAACTACTGAATGTATCTACTCAAAACAAAATTGTTTGAACTTTTCAATAAATTATCTATCCCTGTATGGTTTCTATTTTGCGATTTTCATACTACATACGTTATTTATTTACGCCCAAAGATGTGTTAAAATTAGTGTTGAAATTTGGAAGTTTCAATGCTCATAACATCCAAACCAATACTTTTTCCCAATTCTGCTTCCATACAGGGCTAAATAATGACAAGGCAAATTGATATAATTATTAATTTTGAACTTAGATACACCGTCAGACAGACGAGTAATCACCATACTACATTTGTATGGAAAAATGACCGACTAGTGTACCCTTAAGACCAGGGATATAACGGATATCCGTATCCGCATCCGCAACTGCGGAGCATCCGCATAAATTTTGATATCCGCAAAACATCCGCATCCTCAACTTTTGATTTTAAAAGCTCCGCATCCTCATCCGCATCCTCATAATTTCTATGGGGATGTGACCCTACATTGTTCGCACAAATAGTGATTTTTTAAAAACTCGCGCCGAGCTAAATGGGCGCGCTGATAAGTGAGTTACGCGTTCCTATTGGCTGAACTTGCAATGTCCTTGTCCTATGACAGACGATCGGCCGCACGTGGCAGTAGTGGCACGACTGTGGTTTCACATGTCACAATTTGAGTTACTGGGTGCCGGGTTGCGTGTTGTTTACTTTTTGTTTGCTCGTAGAAGTGAAGTTTTTTGCAGGCGAATAACGCTACGGTAACCTACCAAATGATTACCTACAACCTATAATACAAATATAAATACTATAAAAAACAAGGGCTATTTTTTGTATGACATCCGCATCCGCATCCTCATCCGCATCCTCAATAAGGAATTTTCCAATATCCGTATCCTCATCCGCATCCTCAAACCCGATTATCTCGATATCCTCATCCGCATCCTCATCCGTTATATGACATCCGTTACAACCCTGCTTAAGACCAATTATTAGTAGTGCAATTTGCGATTATCCATGACTAAAGAACTAATTAATAATAAAACCAGCCCATTATTGTCCCACTTCAGGGCAAAGGCTCTTCTCGTACAACAAAAAAATAATAATTACTAAGCCATAATTAATATTCGCAAGTGTTCATTGTATCATCGCTCTTATAATGTAGGAAGACGGACTTCAATAAATAAATCAGTCGTCGCCTTTGTTTTGACGAGTGATTTAATTACTGAAATCTGTCTTAGACTGCTGCAATGCATCCGGCATGTTTACTGACGCCAGCGTAGATGACTTCTACGCAATAATGCGTAAAAAGTTGCGTCGGTGGTGCGACGAGTACGGGGGAGCCCGAATAGCGTCCTGATGATGATTAGCGAGAGAACTGATACTGTTCTGCTCAGTAGGTTCACTGAACTCCATGTATTGCGAGACCGATGAGCCTGCTGTGCAGGGGTAGACGGTGTGTCTAGTTTACTTTTAGTGACTAACATTAGTCATAAGCGAAATTATTGTTACTAACAACCTTAAATTGCCTTGGCTATGGACTTTTTTGTCTGAAATAAATGATTTTTATTTTTATTTTATTTATACAGTTTTACACTGAATAGTGTGATTTTGTCAAAAATTACAGCAGCCCTTTCCGCACACCTGTTCTAGGGTTGATATTGCGGGATTGTTGTCAATCACGGCAGGAGACTCCCACGCTACTGTATTTACGGTACGGATTTTATTATGAAGCTTATGATATTGTACGTTTAAGGATTAGCAGATTAGATGGATAGTTGGTATCCCGCATCTGCGGGATCATGCAGCTGGCAGTCTTCGAGAAACTTTATATTGTTTAATGTTGTCATTCTTGCAAATCATTTCAGTAATTGCTGATCAAGGGTCCTCCCAATTTAAGTTCTAGGGATATTATTATCAATTAATAAGAGTCATATACTTATATCTTGTTATATTTCTATGAGGATGATGCTGAGTTAAAGCATTTTTCACACCACTCTGGAAATGGCTCATGTATTTGCTGAGAAACACAAGTGTCGCAAAAGATTTTTTTTTTAAGCTATTGCATAGCTTTTATCGCGGGCTTTGAGCGCGGCGACCGAATCAAGAAATTCCGTAACGAAAAAAACCGAACACCCCCCACTCCGCCTACCATGTAATGACGATTCCCATGATAGTAATTTTTGTTTTATGTCATCACGTCATCATCCCAAGTGTAGCGTTGACAAATAGGAAGTATGGAGGTTACAAATGCTATTCAAAAGCTTTACCGCGGCAGTCCCCGAGTGCCACACGTTTTTATCATATTCTAACCCTTGCCACTTAGACTTTGTTCGTATTCAGGAATATATTGTATGTTGTTGTTGGTAGTTATTGTTTGTTGTTGTTATCTTGCAGTTTTTCAGTAACTGCGGTTCCTATGCCATTTACTACAAACTACAAAACACAAAGCAACCAACGATATTAAAATCATCTACTCAATCAAATATTTCCATGATCACATACACCTCTAATTTATTTTTATTTTGTCACGGCGGGTAGTCTGTTCAATCACGCGACTGACACCTGCAGCCCACACGTTATGACGTGACCAACTTTTTTAATACTAGAGCTGCGATACAAATCACTATAGGTGAGCCTTTTCATTTTAAATACATGTTTTTGTAAATTAAATGCTTTGGTGATTTGTAAAACAAGGTTGTTTATTATTTTGTGTGCTTTTTTTTAAGGTATGTGTGTCTAAAAATGTTAGGGATATTATGTACGCTGCAGGAGGTTTCACGGTTTTGAAGTTATTAAGGTATCGAGTGATAAGTGTTCAATTAAATTAAAAACATAATTTAATTAAAAATACGCTACTATGTAAATAAATAATATGGAGAAGACGGACTTTCTGATTCTTGTGATCCTGTATTAAGAGCGGCCAACCCGTCATACTTTTCATACAAACGCTCGTACGTGATTATGGCGTTGTAACACATCTTTCTTTAATTATTTTATTTAATGGGTATCTTGTGCACTATATCCAGGTTTCTATGAAAGCAAAAAATAAAAATTTGGCGAAACAAATTCAATATAAGCCTTCAAAAATCTGCTTTTTTGCACAAATTTTACCTGAATTTTGACCATTCATAATGTACTCATAAATTGTAAAATGACAGAAAACATCTTCATAGAACATGTAATGGAGATTCTAAATGACGAACATTTATTTCACAAACTTGTAAGGCGTATTCAAAAACACGTATTTCCTGAAACAAATTATTTTTCGCACAATGTTATCGCGTTCTCACTTGCTTGTTAGCAATTCTCACTTGCGCTGGATGAAACAACAAGCTTTTCGACCATGCTCGCGTTGGCGATAGACGGACCAGGAAGGGCCCTCTTAAGTTTGATTCCTGGATCTGTCTGTTAATATGACTGATTCCTGTACCCTAATTGCGTAAACTATTTTCGTAACCGATTATGACAAATTTGTTTCATTTTGACAGTTCAACAACATTCATTGCGTTATTTACGTTGTTGAGCAGATTTTTTTTTCCAACTTATGAAGCAATGGGTTAACGATCTGTTTCAAATCGAAACAAATTGTGATTGATCGTGCATTACGCAATTAGGGTACAGTTCTTTAGAGAATTTACAAGAGTATGTGCAGCCTATAGGTACCTATGTAATTTCTATAGCACTTAAGAAGCAGATATATGACAGTGACCTTGAATGGTTAGCTTGCGCGTTCTGTATTGAGCTCACGCAACGCGTCGTACGTCCAGCCAGTAATAGGACTCGCCCATCAAGGAGCGCTGTCCCAAATAAGACGCATTATTAATTTATTACACGTAAAACAAAAGATATTTTAATAAAACACGTATACTAAAGGATTAGTAATTTAATTATCTTGAAAACGGTGAAGTTTTCAGAAAAATACGCTTGATGAATTTTGCGTCATTCTCATTTTTTATCCGCGTTAGACATAACTTTACAAATTAATTTCACTATGTAATATAAACATAATCAAAAATATGTCTATATTAAAATATTAAGAAAATGCTCTAATTTAACATATTTTTTTTCCAAATCACTAACACTACTCGTTTAGATGTCATCTTCAGTATAAAATCATTAAAAGTCAGCTATCGTCCCCTTAAGTTCTGAGTTGAGCTCCACGATTACTGACAAATGCTTGCACTGACTGGACGGGTCCACTCAAATCAGTGCGATTCTTTCCCTAAAAGACCATTTCAGACACTAATCTACATGATCCTCATATGGCCTGACCAAGATTATGTCTGGACTTTAAAAGAGACTGCGACCTCTGAGTTTGTTTCGGCCTTTCTTCTCAGAGTAGTCAGATAGGAAACGCCGAACTATATCTAGCTTATTTTTTTTTTTTCTAATAAGTCTATTTACAGAATAAACGATTTCTTAATTATTTTCATGAAATATAATATAGTTAAAAATGTGATTGTGTTTAGAAGCTACCAAAAAATCACAATCTTGAACGTTTCGACTTGAAATCTGAACAACCAATAGAGCAAGCGCCTCGCTAACCATGTCACGCTGCGTGACAAATGAAAGTGACATTTGACACGCACATCGTGATAGTGACCCACCTTTCAAGCAAAAAGTCATTTGACAAAAAAGTATCAAGTCATCAAGAACCTTCCGTTCCAAACAGGTGCATGACAATCAGTGCAGGAGGTCAAAATGTCGCCAACTGTCGGTCACGCGAGAAACGGATGGTCAACGGTAAGTACGTTATTTAAATTGGTGTTCTATGGAGTTACTCTTTTGTACTATGATAAAGATAGTGTAATCACCAAGTTGTTTGACAAGTGTCGGTGATTATTGAAATGTTAGTAACAATAATTGTTGGTAAATAAGATGATGATTAAATTTTTTAATTGTTTTTTGGGTTCTGTACCTCAAAAGGAAAAAAATGGAACCCTTATAGGATCACTCGTGTGTCTGTCTGTCTGTCTATCCGTCTGTCACAGCAAGTTTGCTCCGAATCTAATGGACCGATTAAGTTGTCCTATTTCTGTAACCCAATCACGGACGTTTAATTTTGAATACCTATATAAATACAAACAAATACACAAATATTGCTCGTTTAATAGTATAGGGTAAGATATTTGTAATCACGTTCTCGAAAACGGCTCTATTTCGATGAAAGTTGCAATAAAGGGGTTTACGGGGGCGAAAAATAGATCTAGCTAGGTCTCATATCTGGGATAATTCGTTTTTTCCAAATTTCCACCCGAGCAGAGCTCGGTCGCCCAACGTTTAGAACAAGATGGTCACCCATCCACGGACCAACCCTGGCAAGCGTAGCTTAGATGAATCGACCCGTGCAGCTGTAAGTACTTAGCCACAAGCTTCATAATGGCATGAAAATCGTCAACACGTTTTTAACTCAATCTCTTGCACGCGTAGCATGACCACCGTAGAAACGAGTTTTGTCGACGGAAGAATAGACAAAATGACAGATTGTGATTGTTTATCTGTCATTTTGTCTATTCTTCCGTCGACAAAACTCGTTTCTACGGTGGTCATGCTATGCGTGTTGGTGTCATTTTAGACTACCCACATAAAAAACCTATGATCTGCTAGAAACCACAAGCCTAGCACCCATAGGACTACATTTCACTATATACAAAATACGCTAACCAATAACAAAAAAAATTCAGGCATTTTCTACAGGAAAATGAACACAAAACTGATTGTCCTTGTATCAATACCTACAATGGAATACTATATTTGAAACAAAACAGTGCTTACATGTTACATTAAACTTGAAAATATTGTTGTAAGAGTTGATAAGATGGTCTATTATCAGTAATAACACCCTTTAAAGTATATTTCAATTGGTAATTCAATCTTCAAGAGGACTTAAAGTTACCGTCTCAAGTTTTCAACAGAATAAAATAACCATTTACCTCTAATTTTAAACATACACATAATATACTGAAATTGTCCTCATGCCATCCTTCTTCGGTGCTTTCAGCGAAGTTTCAGGGAGGTAGAGGGCGGGAGGCGTGTCAAAGGTCGCCCAATAAGGTCACAGGTCGCGACCCCCGACCTCCCGGGCGACCCGCGAGTTCGCGCATACTCCTCCGCGGAGAACGATTGATTCGTGCCTAGTTTGACGCCCCTGTTGTAAGTACGTAGGTATGGATTAGAAGCTAAATAGCTGCGCAGTTCAAAGGTGGAGTGTCGATGAAGGGAATGAATTTGATAATAGATAAAAAAAAGAAATTCTATTTAGTCCGTCAGTCAGATAATAAAAAAAATATTAGACAAGTATTTTTTTACTTTAACATATTTAAAAAAAAATACTTAGATAAAACGCATTAAATTTAGGGAGTGGGGGTCACTACGTCACAAGTATAAAATCTACATACTCGTGACGTCATGTCACATTTTAACTCAATGTATCGCCGTAATCTTTTGATTAAGTAAAATACGTGTCCAATATTTTTTTATAATATAACTGAAGAACAAAAAAAAATTTTTTTTTTTTTTTAAATAAAGTCAAGATTGACTCCCCCTCTTAAAGTTATTTTTCTATAATTTTTCATTAACCTTCAGAAAAATGCGGGCGGGCACATGCCGATGGGCGACATTGTATATTTGACTCTCAATTACTTAGAAGCTCTTCTTCACTATGTAACGTTCATAAATACAAGAGACGCACTAACGTTACCATTAACCTTACTCCATGGTGACTTTAAGACTTCCCCAGTGTACCTTATGTGTCTAACACTTAGCTTTATGTTCAAGATCAAACTGATCTTTCGAAAGTCTAAGAACCCATACTTTTGCGACACCTACAAAGGCTCACCTATCAATTGGAACTCCAAATTCGCACAAGACAATGCTCAAGACATCCACCTCATATACCATACCCACATACCAGCCGTAAACAATACCTAACTACGAATGGTTAACGGTAACCCAAACAGTATAATGTGGAAATCAAAAATATTGTTTTCTCCATCCATTGTGAGGTGTGGAGATAGGAGCGATAAGACGGACAGACAGACAGATATCTGGTAAACGTGGTGCTTGTACACCTAGATGATTGGGAATAGAGGTGGCGTGGAGTCACATGTTGTTCATTTAGTGGCTTCGAAGTAGACCAATAGGGTGATGCCTGGGTAAAGGAAAAAAAATATATTTCTTCCGTCAGTTAGTCATATTAATAAAAAATTACTTAGATAAAACGCATTAAAATTGGGGAATGGGGGTCGCTACGTCACAAGTAAGTATAAAATCTTCATACTCGTGACGTTATGGCAAATTTTAACTCAATGTATCGCCGTAATCTTTTGGTAACGTAAAAAAGAAAAATACGTGTCCAATATTGTTTAAAGATTATTAAACAATATTGGACACGTATTTTTCTTTTTTTTATCAAGACGGACTAAAAATATTTTTTTCTCTCCTCTTGCTCAAAAAGGGCGTCATTGTAGAGTACCAGAGCGGGGAAAAAATAGCATTTCTTGCTCTAGGGGAAAAAGTAATTTCTTTTAAATTTTTGTCTGTTCCAACGAGCCTTGAAAAACGAAAAAGTCTTTATTCTTATGTAGAATAATCATGATTATGGACTCGACTTATTACTGGTTCACAAAAAAAGAAGAACATTTTATTTTTGAAAATGGAACTAAATGCGGCTATCTCTTCGGTAGAATGCGTGCATGGCGTTGCGGCTACAGAGGAAATAAAAAAGGTATTGGCGCGAAATCTTTAGAATTTTTCTCTAATTATGAATTGAATTGGTGACCATAATATAATTTACAACAGTAGAAATGTCATCATCAAGTGAGAACATCTTCACAGAGGACTGAAACTAAATTGCCAGAAAAAAACATCTCGTTAAATATCCAGAATTGTACAAATTGTACATTTAAATAAAATAAACTATTTAATATTATATTGGATTATTTTATTTTCTCGCAATCGTCGTGAAAAGTAGAGTATATATAACACACGGCGCTAAAACCCATTATAACTCGGTTTCTATTTACTCCCTCGCTAAAGCTCGGGAGTAAAACTACCTCGTTACAAAGGGTTATTTTAGCCCCTCGTATAACAATCTACTACTTAGTCATCATCTCTATTGTCTACTCAAAAGTATAATTTGATTTATGTTTTGACGGACACCCGAGATATTTAATTTAATTGACGATTTGCTTACTGGCTTGGTCGAGCTGGTATACACATGCTTGCGGTTAGACTGGAAGCCAAACCTAACATAGTTGGGAAATGGGTATATAGGCATAATTTTGCTTACTATAGTTGCTTCCAAAGAATAAAGTTTTTCTGAATATAATCTACCATGGGATCAAT
This sequence comes from Agrochola lychnidis, assembly GCA_963680765.1. Classification (NCBI taxonomy): domain Eukaryota; kingdom Metazoa; phylum Arthropoda; class Insecta; order Lepidoptera; family Noctuidae; genus Agrochola; species Agrochola lychnidis. Next base: position 7,028,172 of record OY796864.1, read on the forward strand.
TTTAAAAATTATCACAGAATGGATGCCAAATCACCCGGTAGATTTAAGAAAATATAACTTTGAAAACTTGTTTCAAACTGAACCCAGAAAGAACAACTATTAAAATGTTGAACATAACTCTTTTCAACTTCTTAAAAGTATAAAAAAATTTGCTTTTAAAGTCGACTCCACTGCTTTCTCATCCACTATCCCGCGCCTAATCGTGCGGGTGGTCGAGCTTGATTGTGATTGACAACACAACGTCACAGCACTGCATTCACTCCAACACTACCCATACAATTCCACTTAACACACCATACATTACCGCTCCAAGATCAACAGTGAACTTTTAACTCTATGAAACGCCAGCAATGTATGTTGTGTTGATAATTTTGATGGTTAAATAAATGGGTGTTCAGACGATAGTAGGCTTTCAAATGTGCCTTTTGAATGTTGGTTTCTTGAAAGTGTCGGTGCCAGTAACGCCCGAGCCTGACAGGTCAGTGAAACTAAAGAGTTCCCTAGTGAGTGCTATATTTATAGAATAAAAGATGTGTGTGTATCGGTTTTGTGTGCTGACTGAACCACATGCTCGGTCGTACTAGCGCTCTATTGACGGGAACCCAATGCTATCACACCAAAATTTGGTTAATAACAGATCCAATTCTAAATAAGGTAAAAGTAATTAAATCACGAGCAGTGGTGGCCCAGTGGTAACGGCCGCGACTTACGAGTAGTAGGTCGTAGGTTCAAATCTTGACAGGCGCTTTACTTTGTATAAATTATTTCATCAGTTTTACTCTCAAAACGGTGAAGGAAAACATCGTGAGGGAACCGGCATGTCTTAGAACCAAAAATTTGAAGACATGTGACATCTACCAACCGGCACTGGGCCCTCGTGGTGGATTACGGCCCACTTCCTCTCACAGAGTGGAGGCTCGTGTCCCAGCAGTGGGAACATTATAGGCTGATGATGATGATGAATTGAATCACCATATTTCATTCAATCTTTTCTTTCATTTAATTCCAAAACTGCCTCCATTAATCTCGTCTCTCTCACGAGGAGTTCATGGCTAAGTAATAACAACCGCACGGGTCGATCCATCAGGTTAAGGTATGCTTGCCGGGGTTGGTCCGTGGATGGGTGATAATCTTTACATACCGAGACTCCTCGGAAAGCACGTTAAGCTGTTGGTTCCGGCTCTCATTCGTGGATCTTTGACAGTCGTTACAGGTCGTCAGAAGCCCGAAAGTCTAACAACCAGTCTTACCAAGGGGTATCGTATTACCCAGTTACTGGGTTGTGGAGGTCAGATAGACAGTCGCTTTATGTAAAATACTGGTATTCAGCTGCATCCGATTAGACTGGAAGCCGACCCCAATATAGTTGGGAAAAGGTTCGGCAGATTAAACTGCCTCATTCATCAAATGACGATAAATTAAACTATTGATTTATCGTTTCAGGATCCCAGAAAATTTAGCTTTCTAAACAATCATATTATGCAGTATCATTGACCTTGAAACAGACTATCAACAACCGATCTCCAAAAAAAACACTACAAAGTGAAAAATAACTTTAATTTCGGAAGTCGGTGTCTTGGGTTTTGTTTTTCGTTTTTTGCCACCGACTTCCGAAATTAAAGTTACTTTTCACTTAGTAGTGTTTTTTTTGGAGGTCGGTTGTTTTTTTTTTGTAAAAAGTTTTTATTTTTCACTTTTAGTTGTGGTACCTACCCCACATACATTCGAATACCACTATCTGCTACCAATGACAGAAACTTAACATATCATCTACATACTAAGTGGGAAAAAAATACGTAGTTTGTAGCTAACTCAAAAACTATCCAAGCAAAGTTAATAAAATTTATATGGGACCAATTCGAAAGCTCACCCTTTCAAACAAAAAAAGAATTTTCAAAATCGGTCCACAATTGACGGAGAAATCGGTGGACATACATAAAAAAAAAAACAACTCCTCCTTTTTGGAAGTCGGTTAAAAAAAGAGATTGCAATCATTCATGTTCATAATATCCTTCAGATGACAAACAGAAAACGTTTGTACAAATTTCATATTTTCGAGATAACCGGTAATTGCAAGCCATCAACCAAATGCGGTCCAGAAAACAGCATTCAACTGTAGTGGTACTGTGTGATCTTGCAAACACAAGTTGTAATTTAGAACACAATGATGCACCGGCGATGCTTTCTGTGATCCAGCTTGCTCTATTTGGAGCAGAAGACGTGTAATATCTGGATTGCCAGCAGGTTTGTAATTTTTCCTTATGTCGTTGATATTGAGTATCATCCTAGTCCTATCAAGAGCAGTGATAGCCTAGTGGTGTGACCGTCAGACTGCAAAGTCATCATCTGACTTTTCGGATTCATGTGCGTTTCGTATAATTATCATATGCTTCAAAAACGGTGAAGGGAAACATCGTGAGGAAACCGGCATGCCTGAGAGATATTTCTCGACGGCTTGTGAAGCTAAGTCAGAGGCCCATGGGCGGCTTTAGAACTCTGACACCAGGTTAGTCACTAACCACACTATACGAAGATCCTAGTCTTAACCGAACTAGATTGGGGTTCGTATTCCAAGCAAATCAGTATTTTACGTGAAGTGACTGCCGTCTGAACTCCAAATTGGGCAATACTGAATTTGTAAGATTAGACCAGCTGTCAGACTATCAGAATAGGGATGATGACAAAAAAAATTTTTTGTGTCTTGTAGAATATTAAAAAATATTAAATTTTTTCTTTTTGTACGTAATCAAAAGATTACAGCGATACATTGAGTTAAAATGTGCCATGACGTCACGAGTATGTAGATTTTATACTTACTTGTGACGTAGCGACCCCCACTCCCCAACTTTAATGCGTTTTATAATATACTTAATATAATATTGATTTTTATTTCGGAACAGAGTCCATAGTGTGTTAGTAACATAATATAAAAATAACTTATTATCTAGTGTAAGTACCAATCACCCTCTGCACAAACTGTTTTACAATTTTAGAGCCAAAGCTTTTATATTAGTAATTTTTTATTAATATGATAAAGCAAAAAGAACACGTCTAGTATTTTTTTTTTATCTGACTGACGGACTAAATAGTTTTTTTTTTTTTACCTAGGTATCATTTCTATTCTCCCAAATGTCAGGATATCTTTGGCACAATTTACGGGGAATAGATGTCAAAGATATTCGCCTGATAACTGTGACCGACGGTATACCGTGCTTTCCGAGGCATTGACAGTAATTCTACATTTGAAATGAACTGTTAGCCATAGACGGACGGATTGATCCGCCTGATTCTTATTTAGCCACGAGCCCCTCTTGAAAATGTGTAATAAATAGTAATATAACATAACATCACGCCTGTAATCCCCGAAGTGAGTATATTTTTTTTTTTTTTGCCTATATTGTGTCCCACTGCTGGGCAAAGGCCTCCCCTATTTCCTTCCAAACCTCTCTGCTTTGTGCGATTTCAGGCCATGTTGGCCCCGCAAACATAACTAGATCGTCACACCACCTTCGCCGCGGTCTACCTCGACGGCGTTGTCCTCCTTCAGGCGTCCAGTGAGTGACGATCTTTGCCCATCTCTCCGGGTGCATTCGTGCGACGTGGCCGGCCCACTCCCACTTCAGCCTGGCTGTTTTTTCTCCAACATCCGCTACTTGACTTATGGAGCGCAGGAGTACAAATATACAGTGAAAATATATACTAAAAATCCGTAGTTAGACATGCATGACATGACGTCATTATGCAAAAATAATGAACTGTTGTCTATAATATGGTTTTTCGCAAACATCAAAAAATTATATAACATAACATCACGCCTTGTTTCACCGAAGGGTTGAGCAGAGGTGTACCTGTAGCAGGTACATCCACATTTCGCCAGTTATGTTTAAGTCCCATGTAATAGGGGGCGAGCCTATTGCCATCAACCGGGCACAAATCCAGACTCCGGGCTGCTACTGAGAAATTCCAGATGGAAAAACCCAATAACACTTCGCCCGACCCGGGAATCGAACATAGGATCTCATACTCAGCAGTAGCGCTTGCAACACTAGAACAACGAGGCAGTCTAAAAATAAATAGTAATTAGTTCATTAATCTCGTCTCAACTAAAACCAATCATTAGTCTCCTCACACATTTTCTAAAAACCACATAACTTCTCCCTTACAGCCGAAAAATCCCAAAGAAAACAATAAACACTTAGGAGAAACAATAAAACAGTTAATCCGGAGCACTATCGACGGTGACAATTTATAGAGAGGCTCTCCCGCCCTACGCCGCCCTACGCCGCCCGCCCTGGACGGTTTACTGCGTCGCGCGACCCTAATGAAATTGATGAGTTATGTTGCACAAGAGGAATACATCCGGAGATTTGTCTTCAGATGAAACGAATAAGGTAAGTTGTAAACATAAAACTTGATTATTAATTCGCTGTCCCCGGTGAATAAAATCGTAATCGTAAAAACTAAATTTGACAGGAAAAATAAAAAACAGTTTTTTGTGAATATCTTACTAACTAATGCGTACATAGCGGAATTGTTCAAATACCAAAAGAAAAGTGATTTTTTACATTCATTACAATACACCTTAAAATCTCGTAACTTCTGAAATAACCGTAAGAAATGAATGAAAAAAAATTGACAGAGATATCAAATATGCAATAAAGTTAAAACTATCGTAATAGCATATTACCATTTTATTCGCCGGGAATAGCGATTTTTACAATATTTATACAGAAACATTTTATTTTTAGATCTACTAATTCAGTTGTATAGACATTGTTGTAAATAATTCAAAAGTAATTCCTACAATGCTTTTGTAAAGTGAATTTAGAAATATGAAGTGTTTTCAACCACAAATCATAGATGTTGAAACTGTATGTTGATTCGTCGAAATTCTATTACTGCTACTTCAATTTCTTGCATAAACAAACAAAGTGAAGTAACATCATTACTCCGTTACAGTCAACATCCTGTTAAATAACAGTAAAACTAGATTTACTCCAGGTTTAACGCTTCGCTTGCAATAAGTTAGTATCGACAGCTCGAACCTTGAGGCGTTTTGCCACACACGAGAGCCACCGGTTTACATAATACCATAGCTATAAGTCCTTACGAGACATTACGGAACATGTATGTAGAATTAGCCCACGTTCGCACGGACGTAATAAAATTGCAGACATATTTTTTGTGCACTTTTTCGTGCGCATTTTCAACGCTCTTCTTAGCGCCGAAAGTTGAAAATCCAACAATGTGTTTTTTCAACGCGCTAGGACGAGACTGCGTCCCAGCGCGTTGGATTGTCAACGCTCGGCTTAACACCAAGAGTTGAAAACCCAGTGCGCGATAAAATTCCGCCGCGATTTTATACAAAATACTATTTTATTTGGCACAAGGATTTATATTAGCAAAGTTATTTAAATGTCTATAGTTTATGTGAACAATCTTTGATTTAACTTCATCAGCATTGTCATTATTCTACTTCCGTCACCTTAATTTGTTTGGGGTACTACGTCTTCGACGACGTCTTCTGATTTTGCGATCTTATAATTTTACTAGCTGCGCCCCGCGGTTTCACCCGCATAAGTCTCGATCCCGTGGGAATATCGGAATAAAAAGTAAAAATAAGTTTTATGTGTTAATCCAGCTTATAACCTATCTGTGTGCCAAATTTAATTCAAATCCGTTCAGTAGTTTTTGCGTGAAAGAGTAAAACATCCATCCATTCATCCTCACAAACTTTCACTTCTATAATATTAGTAGGATAGGATTAAAGTTACATGATCATCGTCATAAATATCAACCATTTCGCATCCACTAATGTAATGATACACCATTTCAGTACTAATATTTCTGTATTTTAATCTTGCACACATACAAACTTGGTACACTTCTAGCATTATTTAACAAACTATTTAATTAGGTATTTAATATAATAACGTTATAGACTTTAGACTTCTTGAAGACACCTTCTGGTTTCGAGGCTCAAAACGAACGAACTTAGAAGCTAAACGACGCTCCAAACGTCATGTTTCCAATTCTGTTCCGTTAAAAAAAACCAGTACTTTTACGGAATTGTCAACACTGATACAAAAATCATTTGAAGCAAATCACATACTTTTAATTTTACATTTTTAGTATTTAAAATCAGTAAATCTTTTTAATATTTGGAAATCATGACACTAGGTGCTAAAGAAGTATTTGAACTAGACCTCCTCCATAAACTTCTACATTACACATTTCTAATCTGTTTACCTTAAAGATGTTTTCAAAGAAGAGTTTTTCACATTACGGTCACTCGTAAACTGGAATTTTCCTTATACAACTTTTCAATAAAAGATTTATCTGCAATCTCCCTCCTCATATGTCGCCGGCCACATTCACAAGAATTGGCGCGGACGTGTAAAAACAAACGTCTCGTCCCTTGTCCGCTTATCCGCACTTTTTGCGGACATCCGTGACGTCATCCACTTAACGTTAAAATATATCCGCACTTTTTTAGGGCGGTAATAAGGAAAACCTGTTGGCTTGTGACTTGCTCACGTTACCACTCACTATAATGTGGGAGAGAGTATTATAATAGTAGGTTCTTTACTCTTTCTTCGTGATGGTTTGCTTTTTAATTTTACTAGCAAAATACTTAATTAAAATAATTATAAAGAAAATAAAGAAAGAAAGAAAATAAATTTATTTGATCAAGTTTAAGGCACACAGTTTTCAAAAACTTAAACAAAAAAAAACACTACAAAGTGAAAAATTACTTTAATTTCGGAAGTCGGTGTCTTGGGTTTTGTATTTTCGTTTTTTGCCACCGACTTCCGAAATTAAAGTTATTTTTCACTTTGTAGTGTTTTTTTTGGAGGTCGGTTGTTTTTTTTTTTGTAAAAAGTTTTTATTTTTCAATTTTTAGTTGTGGTACCTACCCCACACATATTCGGATACCACTATCTGCTACCAATGACATAAACTTAACATATCATCTACATACTAAGTGGGAAAAAAATACGTATTTTGTAGCTAACTCAAAAACTATCCAAGCAAAGTTAATAAAAGTTATATGGGACCAATTCGAGAGCACACCCTTTCAAACAAAAAAAGAATTTTCAAAATCGGTCCACAATTGACGGAGAAATCGGTGGACATACATAAAAAAAAAAAACAAACATACGCGACGAACATATAACCTCCTCCTTTTTGGAAGTCGGTTAAAAATACAGAGAAAGCTTAAAACAGTATTGTGATATGCTTCAATATGTGTATTATGATTCAATTACATTTCAAAATAATCTCTTTTAAACTAAATTCAAATCCAAAATCATTTATTTGCAAACAATATGTAGATATCATGGAATCATGACTGTAACAATGGTATATCTTGCCAACAATAACCAACCAACCTTCACACCTCAAATTATAATCTACCTTTTAAATTTCTTCCAAAGCGTTTCATATATTCATATTCATTTATTGCATACCATATTGTAAACAAAATGTTACAAAGGGCTTAAAATTAGATTCAAAATATGGACTGTAAAGGCACAGCAACAGGATAAAATTAAAATTACAAAAAACAAAAATACGACTAATACTTACATAAAATCTAAGTATTTAAATTAATCACGCCTTGTTTCTCCAAATAAGTTTGCCAATAGTAATTAAAAGGGTCTACGGTTAGGGAAATCTATGAAAACTGTAATACAAACCAATTAACATAAAAATGTCCTGAAATTCCAGTCGCGAATCGTCATAAAAGTATTACTATACACACCAATAGGTACACAATTTCCAATTTTATCGTTTCACTCTCGTCTCTTCGCACCTTAATAAACTGGAAAACGGAACGTAAAAAAATACAATTTCCAGAAAAAAAAACAAACAAAATCAAGAAAACCCCACTCAAAGACATCTGGTGCGAAAAAATAAATTTTACCTTTTACTTTACCAACCTTTTAGCTAAATTCTGAATTCTGCTGTGAATTGAGCCAATTTACATAGTCATAAATATATTTGATTCCCGACATTGCATTGTCTTTTGCGTGGGGTGGGTGAGGCACCCCAGGGGTTTTTTTTACGCCAAAGATAAGACATGTCAAGTCTTGACAGATGTCGCCGTGTTCGTTGAGTAAAACAAGAGATTGTCAGTTGTTAAGTTGCGTTATCGTATCTTTTCTTTCGTTGATAAAAAGTTGGGAAAAGTTGTTGATTCGATTGTTTTAATTTTTCTTTCTTGAGATGTAAGTTTGTTACTCTTATTTTGCTCACGGTTTTTATATAAGCCCCGTTATTTAAAAACGTGGGTAAAGAAACGGTTGAACGTCAAAAAATTTGGAGCGTTTATTCTGAAAATGGGCAACGTCGCAAATAGATGTCAATTTTTTTTAAATATTTTATTAATTTGGCAAAATTACTGTATGGAAATATTAAATGTGGCTAACCAGCGAACTAGAACTAAATGAATTGCAATTATAACACTGAATTTGATGTTGTTACTGTTTTACAACGCAAAAAAAGCATTAGGAAACTTTTCAAATGCCCCTTTTTTACATCTAAAACTAAAAATTTGGTGTTACGATTTTAATTTGCATTTCATAATCAATATTTTAGTTCATTAGTTAGCCACATAAAAAATTACCATACAGAAATATTGCCAAATTAATCAAAACTGGTAAATATTTGACAGCTATTTGCTACGTTGCTAACTTTGAGGATAATGGTTAAGCAAACATTTATAAAAATATAAGGGGTGAATCTGAAACAATCTAAAACGTTTGAAATTATTATTTTTTTGTGAACGACATACGTTTTGTGTTTCATAACATCACGCCTTGTTTCCCCGAAGGGTAAGGTAGAGGTGTACTTACCAATAGTAGATACACCCACATTTCGGGGCAAGACTATGCCACCATCGGGCACAAAATCTGATATCAGTTTCAATTTGCCGGCGGCGGCAGCGCGCGAGTCGATGCCGACTGAACGGAATGTTGCCATTTTAAATATTATATTTTATATAAAAACATGTAGAATTATTGTATATTTATTTTATTTTTATATCTCATTGTATGCCAGCTGTCACTGAAAACCAGCGCTGGGGCTCTGTCTCGCATGAGATCGCAGCATTATGCTGAGCGATGGCCGTTTGGCGTCGATGTGGCGCATATTTCAACTTGTTCTTTTTGTTTTATGTTCTTTCTTTGCGTCATGTTTACCGCAAATAAACGTATTGTCTTTCTTTTCTTTCTTTCTTTCCTTCTTTCTTTCTTTCCTTCTTTCTTTCTTTCTTTAATTTAATCAATCTTATATCATCAATATCATTTTCTTAGAGCTTTCAATCAACCAAAATCTTGATAGGTAACATTTTATTAGATGGCCATACACATTAATACACAACACTGGACATCTATACGGGTCGATGATGGATGATAGGAAAGCATCATGAATTCTTTTATAAGCACAATTTCCTACAGGATCTTCCCACACGTCAGTATCAGATCGACACAAAACTATTATGTCTATCAAACCAAATATAAATTCCTTGACACAATACAATATACGGCAACGGTATCGAATCTTTCAGAGCATTATCACCCTTCACTCCAAATAAATAAGATTAAAAATTCCATGAAACATCAAATCTGAAGTCATTTCTCGTCACCACATTCCCATATTTGCTTAAAGCAAAAAAAAAACTTTTGTCAAGATAGCGTCCGAGCTCCGAAATCTTTTGATTAATGATATCAACCCGCCACCGCGCGCGGGGTCCAAAAGACCCGGACTAAGAAAACAAACGACGAATAAACGCATCTACTAATGATACGTGTAATGTGTTCAAGTAATTGTTGTTAGAACCATTAGCGAAATAAACGGTTCCCTTTAAGAATGACCTGTTTACTTATGATCGCCAGTTGGACAAATAGATGGCTGTCGCGACATCATTAATTATTAGCTTTGTTATCCAATATTCGCACGGATTTGTAGGCGGCTGTGTAAGATCCGTTAGCACCCTTCCTTTTGATGTTATTTGTCGGAAATTATTTAAAACCTTCCCTTATGAATGTAAAAGTTTATAAGCGACAATTTTTGCCGTCTAAATATACGACCATTTGCATTCTCAATATGTATCAAACTGTTATCAAATAAGTAGAAACTAAACGCAATTCTTTAACTTACGTCGATTAGTTTGCTACAAAACACTTACAGATAAATGCATGCACCCTTCAGCAACTTTTACAAGACACATATGTCTAATGCATTCAGGAGTTACAAACGACTTATTTGCTTGTACACCATACATCACTCTTCCACCTCGTGAATAGAGGAAAACGGTGGCAATGTCGAGAAATGGATTGTAAACAGAGCATTCTGGACTGAAGAACGACACGTGTCTGCAAGTCGCACAGCCCTTGTTTAAAACCACCAAAACGACGAGAGTTGTCATCAAATACGCATCCTTGAGGGCGGGAATCAGTTTTAAAAGCCATTAGAGGACGCGGGGGACGGGGGTTGTAATTAGACTGCGTTAATATTTAACAAGTGCGACGCCACACAGATTAGCGTAATGCCGTCCCAGCTGCGTCCGGGCCCCGGACACCTTCTGTGACTCAGGCTTTTAAAAAAGCCACTCTGTCAACGGGATCGTCAAAAATTAATTACGTTATGTCCTGCTCTGTAAAAAGGAGATTTTGAGCTAATGGCTTTGTGATAACCGCCAGTAAAGCGAGCACTGGAAGAATAACAAACCATTCTTCGTTCACAAATTAATTCAGTGAAACAGAATCTAATGTTTTTGTTCCATTACAAAAGATTCAAAGTTACACCTTTACGAAAATATGGTAGCTAATTAATTCTCAAAAAGTAAGGTACGAAGTTAAAACAGATTCGGGTAAAATCGGGCAAGTGTAATCCTTTCACCCTTTCTGTGCAATTAGAATTAGAGGCAAGACGGGCTCGGCATCTGCGGGTTAACTAATGGCGAATGCATTATTAAAGCCGTCCGTAGCGCGCGAAGGGTTGGGGACAGATTATGTTATTATAGATTTAGGTCCTGTTTAATATGCTGATGTGTTGATGATGGATATGCAAGTAGATGCATGTATGCAATGGCTTCGCTTATAAAAGTTATGTAGACATTTCCTCACTAAGCAAGCAGAGTTCCTTTTTAACCGACTTTGCTTTTATTGGCTGCACGTAATAAATAGATACCTACAAACAGTTAGTTTTCAAATGGAGTTACAGTTTGAAACTGTATAAACATTACATTTTCTATACTTATTGTTATTACTTATAATTTATAATATACAATGTCGCACATCGGCATGTGACCGCCTGTATTTTTCTGAATATTCATGAAAAAGTATCGAAAAAGAACTTTAAAAGGTCTATCTTTAATATTTTTCATGTTATTCAATTTTTTATTTTGAGTAGCGTTTATATGAAAAACGGAGGTGAAATGATTTCGCCGCCCCCGCAGAATAAACGCGTAAGTGCTATTGCGGTGTTTTTGATGTTAATCAATATTCGTTATGTATTATAGGTCAAAATACATCGCCTCAATTTTACACTTGCGCGTTTATTCTGCGGGGGTGGCGATTTATTTCTAAAAGAACACAAGTGTTAGTTCATAAAATCATACAAAAAAAAGAAGTCAGAATAGACCCCTTTTTAAAGTTATTTTTCGATAATTTTTCATGAATATTCGGAAAAATGCCACCATACCATGCCCATGGGCGGTGATGGGCGACATTGTATTATTTAATAATCCTACTAATATTATAAAGGCGAAAGTTTGTAAGTGTGTGTGTATGTTTGTCTCTTCTTCACGCTCAAACGGCTGGACCAATTTAGATGAAATTTGGCACACAGATAGTTTATAATCTGGATTAATACATAGAATACTTTCTATCCCGATATTCCCACAGAAACGAGACTTACGCGAGTGAAACCGTGGGGCGCAGCTAGTATAATATAATATTAAAATGAGGTAAAATTTGTTTGTTTGTAACTTTGTATGTAAGGGGTAATCTCGGGAACTAGCAGTCGGATTTGAAAAAGTCTTTTTTCATTGGATAGCCCAATTATTGAGGAAGATTATAGGCTCGCGGACGAAGTCGCGGGCAGAAGTAAATATGAAATAAAACAGTACTGCAGTTGGGCAGAAAAATTATAATAAAAGGCATCACGAATATGTTAAAGGCGCGTTTTGGTTATTTTTAACGAATTTCCACCGCTGTATCATAACATTACTAAAATCTTATTCTTCTAATTGGTTATTAATCGTTTTTCTTACTTCCCATATACAAACAAGTTTACAAGGACACAATATACGAAAATTTGTCAAGTCATACACCAGGACTTTCTCATCATTACTGACCGTCACCCTGCCATGAGAATCTCAGTACCAATCAGTCACACTTCCACCCGGAACCAAGATTAGCATACGCAAAAATAACAATGGCGGCTTCAAGAAGTTAATGGGATGTCCCTTGGGTAGCACAAAAGGGTTAAACAAAGCCAAAGGTATAAAAAGCTATATTAATTCGAAAGATAAATCATTCGGGGTCCGTTAGACCGGTCGTGGACATTCTAGTGTTAAGTCCATTAACCATTAAGGTAAGTTTTACAATTGTTTGTTTAAGTTATTATCTTATTCTTTGGTTAGAGTTTTTGATTTATTCGGTTACACTAATTTGAATTGTTTTGAGGTGTGACTTTTATCGTTATTTAAAAAAGTTAAGCTGTCCTTAGATGGACTGTAGGATACGTGGGTAATATTGTCACTTTAAATTCTAATAATAATAACTTTGCTACTGCATATTTTTTTACCAAAGCAATCAAGCTACCAAGCTTTTTCACAACTATGTTGGGGTTGGCATCCAGTCCAACCGGATGCAGCTGAATACCAGTATCTTATCATGGAGCGACTGCCTATCTGACCTCCACAACTCAGTTAGGTACTGGGTAACACGATACTCCTTGGTAAGACTGGTTGTCAGACTTTCAGGCTTCTAACACAGTCAGTCAACAGTCCTTACGGGTCGCGTAAGGACTGTCAAATATCTACGAATGACAGCCGGAACCAACGGCTTAACGTGCTTTCCGAGGCACGGAGGAGTCTCGGTATGTAAAGATGGTCACCCAACCACGGATTAACCCCGGCAAGCGTAGCTTAACCTGATCGACCGTGGGACTGTTATTACTTAGCCACGAGCTTCCAAAACAAAGATAGCTGACGTGGCTCAAAAGGCTGCCTTACTTAAATGGGACTGGGCAGGACATGTCTGCCGCATGCCGGAAAAACTGTGGGCCCAAATACCACAGAACTGGTGCCCTGAGACAGTGAAGCGGGGTCGCGGCCGACCACGTAGGAGATGGTGGGACGAGCTGGATAGGTTCCTTCAAAACTAGAAGGAGAACGCGCGGGTTTACGAAAGATGGAAGGAGTGGTGGGAGGCCTTTGCCTAGGAGTGGAACAGACAAGGCAAGACAAAAATTGCATCTAACTGACCCTGGTCACAGATAAGAAGAGTACCAACCAAATGTTGATGCAAATGACCGTTTAGCACTCCCAAAATGAGAGAAGGATCTTCTTACTAAATCAAAAGCAGAAAACTTACCCATTGTGAATCTCAAAGATTTTAATACAACTACAAAACAAAAGTAACCAATACCCAATACAATAGAAAGTAATCTCTAAATGCTAGAACATGGAACAAGTCCAGACATATCAAGTATCATTATAATAGCCAATTAGAACTGTGAAGAACCACATTATGTACCAGGAACCCATGACCTTCCTGAAGCTCCCAACTCTAAACATGACACAGACTAAGTTATACTGGACGAAACTACCAGTATAACAAGATTCGCGTCATCAATGAATATGGGAACAGTTGGAGCTCTGGCTATAATGGATAGTTCGAAGAAGGGGTTGCTACTTATTCTAAAAAGGGCTATTTGTTTTCATCCATCACTTCTTAGTAAAAACAAACAATGAATAAATACGGAGGACTTTTGTACTGTTTCCCATAGGTCCTATTGTGTTCATTGTCACCTTTGTGGACTATTGTAGACATTTTTTGTCAGCTTTTGTGTGGCAACTGAAATTGTGTGGCTGTTTGATGCTACTGTTGGTTAATTAAGGAGAATACAAGTTGGGTTTCAGTAACAGCACCTATGGCAACGAGAAGTCGACAATAAAAATCCGATACTACATTAGCACCAAGTTATCGATATTCTTACTGTTGAAGTAGGCATAATTGATCACCAACTGTAGGTACATGTAAATTGTGAAAGTCAGCTAAATAGGATGTCGAATTTAAGTGTGGAATATGAAATAAGAACGAATGAAAGGGTTATTTGTTTGATTTCAAGAATGTCGAAACTGGAAATAATGATTTATCAATAAAATTGCTGTTGTGAATTTAGTTCGATAAGACAGAGACATGATAAAGCATCTAATAGAATCAAAGACGTTTTAATTTATTAGATGAATTCATTTTTTTACGTAAGTTTAAATATTCATTAATGATTTGCATATTCACACCTATTGTCAAAAATATAAAAAAACCTTATTCATATTCATGAAATATCTCAAATATTACAGTAGTTCATAAACTTCCATAACAATTAGAAAACATAGTCGGAATTCTCAAAATTTCTCCGGCTGCGCGCGTCATACAAACGTCAATCAAGAACCGCGCTGGGTGGCAGAGGTCACCGATCATCGTCTTCTACAAATATACCACCTGTCTGGGTACCCAAACAGAATTATAAACCAACCAAAACTATTCTTTATCTCGTAGCATCAATATGAAAATTAACCTCACCGAGCCGCAACGGTATCTTTGTGAACTTACTACGCTGTATCTCCCTTTTTTGCTTCTAAACATTCATGTCATTCTGTAGAATAAACAAGTCGGCACAAAGGGCTTAGTTACTATCCCTTTTTATTAATATCGGTGGCTGAATGGACACAAAGGGTTTTGTACTCATTATGCGTAATCGGGACAACTCAGGTGTTATATTATAGCAATAATGGGTTTATAGATAATAGACCGCAAATGAAGGGATACAATTTCATGGGTGGTTTTTCGCTTTATAGTTTGATGAAGTGGTCAAATTGGGAAATGTCGTGTTAGATCTTTACCTGTAATTGATTTTTGGTAATTAAGGTCCATTTACCAAGGCTTTTGGAATTTGGCATTATAGGTAGGTTTAACGTGGAATGGTAATAAACTAATAATATTATCAATATATTTGAAACTAAGCTTAATATTTTCAATTAACGCATTCAAAGACACTGAACACACTGAAGTTTTATTGGTATAGCGCCTATGGGCGTTTAGTGTCCCTTAAAGTATTAAAGTAAGTATATCTGCTTAAATTCGTCAACGATAGATAGATAAAACCACGAAATTGGTGGAACTGCAAAAAAATACTTTACAACTATAACTCTACAGTTCTTGTGGTAAAGATTTATTAACCTTGCTATTAATCCATAGAGATCTAGAATTAATTACGGTTTTTTTTTTAATATGAGGTAAATTATAAGAGACAGGTGAGTTATCATCCGTTTCGCGTTCCAAATCATTATTTTTATTGCGACTGTCATTCAAAATAAAAAAAGCTTTAATTTTCAATCTGTTAATTTATAATAATGCTAAAAATACCAACTATGTAACAACTTATAGGAATCTTTATAACAGTTCTTTCTAAACTGCCCAGACAATATAAAGTGGTATATCGAAAATATTCAGAAAACATAACCGTTACAACTTTACAAGTTCTTTCATAGTCGGACTCTCATTACCAATGTTTACTGCACTTTAGCTACTTGACTTTTATTCTAGTATACATAGGCTTCAGATTCTGAGCGGTACACAAGCGTATCATCAGCGATTAGCCTTCTTAAAACAAAGAACATCAAAGTCATGATCATAAAACTTTTCCAATTTCCATCCAAAAGAAGCCCTCAAAGAGATTTGCATGAGGTCCACACAATGAACGGTGTATTTTGCAATATTTTCAATACCCCAGCATGGGTCCTACTACTCGGGGGTCCTTCTTTTGTCCTCCACTTTAATATCTGTGGGAATGGACATACCGACTCCATTTAGGTAATTTATCATTCTTAAACGAGTGAGGAGACTATCCACTATTATCCTTCGTCGTGTAGTCTTTCTAGTCTTGAAAGGGCGCAGTCTTCGCCCTTTGTCCGGACTTGTTCAAATTAATGACGTATTTGGCCCCAACGGGTTTTGGTATTAGCGATTTTGAGCACCGGACAGGAGTCCGGTGTCCGATATTTATGAATTATTAGCTATTTCGGGTTCCCATAAAATCTATGTGCTGGTATTTACGGCGCTGGACAAGGGTCAGTCTTCGAAAATATTATTACTTTGATTTATTTTTTCGGACTTCAAATAATGTTTGTGAATTTGCATAATTCGAAAATAACGGACCGTATATCTAAATGAAATGAGTTTCCAAAATTATGACATGAACGAAGAAATTTATTCAAACAGCCTAATTTAGTTTAAACATGTCAAGTAAATATTAATAACGACTACAAATTTTACAATCAATGTCTCTCATTCAGAAGTTAAACTGCGTAAAAAATGCGAAGGTCATCAAAATTAACATATCAATGTAGGGTCACTATAAAAAGGCAAGATGACCACAGCATCCCTGGGTCAAAGGCCAGATGTACAGGTGCCACGAGCCGAACACGCTTTCTTTATAAATTCCAAATAAAGTTGGGGATGACGTAGAAATTAAGATGTTTTTTAATGTCCAGTAGTGACAGTGGACACGCGGCGAAGTAAAAAATGGGGAGATGAATGAATTTAAAAGTAAAATGTATGTGATGTGGGAATTATAACAGATTGACATTAGCATAACTTGAACGCTGCATGCTGCGATTTGTAAAATGGTAATGATACTCGACATTTCTGAAAATTTATTGTTGCGAGATGTTTTTCTTGGTAAATATACAGGTAGGTACAAGTTAATTTTATACAAAACTTGTATGGAAATAAAATAGCTGACTTAGAGAGTGGATTTTTGGAAGAAAACGTGATTGAACATTTACGAACAGCGGTAGTAATGCAAAAATATGAGTAGCAACGAATGCATCGCAGTCACCAATCATAAAGCAACAAAAGAAAATTAATGAATATACTGGAGACAGTAATGAGAAAACAAATTTAGCGTACATTAATGCTTCAGACAGATCTCCCAAAGAATTCAATGTCGCATGGAAATTAATGGTTATCCACGCAAGCCGACCGGTCGGATTGTCCGTCCGTTAATTTATTACACATAAACACTTCCCGATGACCGTTATGCCATGATGACGGATAGTAAAATTTAAATAGAAAGTAAACAACACTTGGATAAATATGCACGTTTTATAAAAGTGTCAAAGCTTATATTGCTAGTGTTAAATTTATATGCAGCTAAAACGATGAACTCGAAGACAATTTGTGGGATGTCCATTTTTTTGGAATGTTTACTGATTTTTTTTTATTGCCTTCTTTTATTAAACTTATTAGTCGAATATATTTCGTTTTTTATGCTTTCTATTAAGAATATCTGCGTTTTTTTACGTGCATAGTATGTAGTAGCTCGTTTTGTGTAGTTATGATTAATTTTTCCTTTTTATGATGTTTTTCAATCTCATACTGGTTTGATCTTTGACTTCAAACTTTTCCATTTTTGCTCGTTGTCTCTGTTCACTGTTTTCTTTTTGTAGTGTCTTAATACTTTGCATTTATCTAAATAAACCTTAGACAAGCTACTCTAATTCAATTCTACAATAACCTTATTTGTTATGTTATGTTATTTCCTAAATAGGGTCTTCAGACTGACTGTAGGTACATTCTCCTTTGCATAAACCAAGTATTTCTTCCTCATATCAAAACAAGGCACCTTCTTTCTCCGAACTCTTAGCATCACAAAGCGGCTGATTTTCATCGGCATGTTGCAGCATAATGCAGCATAATGTTGTATAATACTTTCATTAGCGTGTCATGAGTTGTGTCATTTGTCAACCAGTTAATCGTGGTTGCTGTCACAGCTTTTGGCTTGATTGGCTCTTTTGATCGCTTGAGGGAATTTTATTTATCGTAGATTAAGTTTCTTTTCCCGTCAAAAGTCCCGAGAGTTTCATTACTGATCCTGGTTTTGATTATTATATATCTCTTTTCTGCATACACGACCATTATACTTTCCAAAAGATTAGGTATTTAATCTACACTTGAAAATTAAAGAAAAAGTGGTGAGCTTTTTTCCAACAATTTGCATTTCGAATTATGTAAAGATTTTGCTCATTTATCAAAGAAAAGAATTGTCAATAAGATTTATAGTTGGTCAAGATAGTATATGATACATGCATAACCTGTATTTGCAATATATCAATCGTCTATCTCTATTATAATTTGCAACACAACACGACTGTCCAAAATACGCTACTTAAAACCCGGAACAAAACGCAGATGTTTCGTAAAAGTAAAACCTATCAAATATCAGTTGTCGATCCCGAGTTACGCGACTATACCGACTCGGACTTTAGACGTGAACCTCACTACCGTGCGCTAAGGCAAATCGTAGAAGATTTTATCGCAGGATTATCTTGGGTTATCGCACATCTGTCTCTTACCAACGAACACTGCTTTACTTCCAGTGATCTTTACTCATAGCTACCAATCCATTGCCTTCCGAACTTGACTCTTTAAATTCAAATCTGGATCTAAACTCGCAATGTGTGGCGAAATTTCTCCGTTCATCGGTGTGTGGTGTCTTCGAAACGCTTGCAAAAGATTAGGACGGTGCAAGCGTGATCTTAGTTACATAAGGTATTTATGTAAAGCTGTATCGTCTCGAGCGATCGAACGTTTCGATAGTAACATTGTCTGAGGGAACTATTGGCATTGTTCGCTGTACTAAGAGCAGATGGGAAGTGATCGATGATATTTCGTTGATATAGGATGTGGATATCGGATACCGTTTTCTGGGCTATTTATGTTTTTTGTTTTTTGTGTGAGGCCAGCGATAGATAGAAAAATAGACTACTCTTTGTTATAAACACCATAAATATTACAGGGGGCCTACCACAAGCTCATAAAGCAGTATTATTTCAGTGTGGGAAAGAGATGAAGCTCTACCAGGACGTATAGCTCCATCTCTTTCTTCCACTGAAGTAATATTAAATTAATACTGCTTTTGAGCTGGTGGTAGGCCCCCAGATATGGATTAAGCACAGGTGTACATATCACACACACACACACACACATATTGATATATAGATGTAAGAAATTCGATTTGATTCGATTGCGATAATCAATTAGAATCTTAGATATATAGATTTTTTCAATTCCTTCATATCTTTCTACATATAATAGTATTCTGCGAGATGATTTACTGTTGCTATTAACTTTAATTTGGCACGTTACATTAATTTATTGCACAAAAAGCTGAATACACTAACATAGTTATAAATCCTCCAATTCTTTTTCTAAATCAACCATGATAAAAACACCAATACCCACTTCGCAACTCCAAATTAGTTCCCCTAACCACGAAACCCATAAAACAGAAAAACAAAACAATAGAACATCTTAGGACCAATCGTAAAACCACTCAAGAAGTTAAAAACAATTAGCTAACTAACTGGCTGGTTACAAAACCACCCTTTTTTAAATTATAAACAAAAAGATTAAAAAACAATACAGGGGGAGAAAAAAAAGTGGAGTAAAAAGTTGTCTCTGAATTTGTCCGCTGACAACATCCATCTCAATCAATTGTAGCGTCATCCCTGAGGAGTTAACCCTTCCCTCCCCTGAGGTAACCCTCTGTAACCCAATTAATGAAGGGTTTCGTGTGACCGCAAAAAAATCAAATTGAAATGTTAATTTGATATGTGAGGAGAAGATATGGTGGCGTTGATTAGGGAAAGTTTGCTTTAAAATTGTGAAAAACTTGATCGAAGATATTGAGATTTTTGCTACCTAAACTAAGGGCTGAAAACGTTTTATTAATCACTTTATGTTCAAGATCTTGACTCTGGTTTTCAACTGCATACTATGGTCCTAAATCTGACCCCAAAAGATAAAAATCAAGAAACTTTGATCACTTGGATAATGATAGTTTTGGTCAAAACTTAATTACTTCAGACATAATTATTACACAATAAATGGCATATGTTAATAGAACATAAACCGTCTGAGTAATAGATAAATTGATGATTCATAATTCTGTAATTTATCTATTAATGTAGTGCGACATTTCACAACATTTGCAACAATACCAAACATTACTGTAAACGCACAGTTTGCACTGGCGAAACATTTACAACGAAACATGTTGGAGTCTCTATTTTCTGTCAATTTTCCATACAAAGTTTGACAGGCACTAGAGATTTCAACATGTTTTGTTGTGATGTTTCGCCAATGCGAAAGCATAGTAACAAACATTTGAATCTGTTATTGCATGCAATCACGGGTTATAAAAATATAATGTAGGTATCTAGAATATTACAATAATTGGAAAATACTTCACAATATCAATCTGTAGATAAAAACTATGAATGTTTTATTAAGAAATAATTTTAAAAAACTGCTTTAGAGCTAAAATAAATACGACTGTCTTATAAAAATTCTTCTGATTGATACCTACATATTTTTACAACCCATAAATTCAAACGAATGTCTAGGCATTCAACGCTAGGGACATACAGACGGACAGTAAGTACAGATAGCAATATAAATAAAACAGCGTGTTACTGATTAATAGTGCAGTCAACGACGTGTCACTTTGCCTCGCTAGAGTGGAACCAAACGATCGCGTGTTAGAGATGCACGTGAGGGTTGTAGGGAATCGAGTGACCAGTTACTGTCGATTTAAAGTTAATGTAAATGTACTAAACTATTTCAGGAGCCAGTGACTTCTTCCACTTGTGTTACTGTTAGCAAGTATATGTAGCAAAAGATGATTATCTAAAAAAAAAAAAAATTTTTTTAAATTAAAGCAAATAAAATACTTTCATTAAATTAAAATAAAATAAGAATAAATTTGGATTAATACAAAAATCAGGAAAAAATATTAATAAAATAAAATTAGAACAAAAACAAATTACAAATGATTAAAGATAGGATTAAACAAAATTAAATAAAAAATAGGGGGAACTGGTAGGCGTGCGTGTGTGTGCGTATATGTAGGTATGCGTGTGTGTTGGGGTGTGTGTATGTATGTGTGAATACCAATGACTTCTGTTCTAATAATTATATTTAGGTTGATTGCAGTAAGTTTTCAGTTGCGTTGTAGTCCTGTGACAGTAGCCAGATCTTTATCTTCTTTGTTTCACGAGTCGTGAACTGCATTCAGAATTAAAATAATATGTACCACCAACATACATAAAATAAGTATTTCCCAGTTTAAAGGAGTACCATTTCATTAACTGCTGTTGAAACTAGAATTTGCTGGAAACTACTTCCTACTTACTGATCAATTGTACCGATTGTCTAGATCAGCCATACTCAAAGTGTGCTCCACGAAGCCCTAGGGCTCCGCAAAGCCTCTGTGGGGGCTCCGCGAAAATATTAGCCTATGGCCTATGTCGAGCAGAGGACGTCATTGCTTTGTGGTATTTTAGCTGCTTCAGAATCATCCTAATCTCTTACGAATAGGTACGATATTTTTTTTATCGCCATAATATTTGATTAAATCCGACAGTGCCAACCCTAGTAGGAAAAAGTGAACTCCGAATTTATGCGAGTGTTATTTGCCCCACCAAAATCAATTTGTGGGACACAGTGGACGACAAAACTGAGAACAATCCACTTTGTTCCACTGGTGGGACAGATTGGTGGGCCAAATTGGAATAATCCATAAAACGCAGTTTTTTGATTATTTAAGGGCTCCGTCAAATATTTCGTTTTCCAAAAGGGTTTAATCGCCGAAAAAGTTTGAGTACCGCTAGTCTAGATATAGGATGCTTGGCTTACTATCCAATTGACTCTCTTTTTTCCCTACTTCATTTGCATTATCAAAAACTTCTGTGGACTAACACAGGCCAGGCCTATTAAATAATAATCGTCGCGTAATTAATAGATACGTTTGAGTAATAACTTCAGTCTGCACTGCACTATCTAGATACTAGTAAGTGATACTAAACTACATTACCTATATGTCAGTAGAACGAGGAATGTGAAGATTCGCAGGAAAACCACGGTAATCAGCGTTGCCAGATTATTTTTTTGGCAATTCAGGATTCTGAAACATTTTGAGTGAAAAAAGCGGGATTCTTTCGTCGAAAGCGGGACATAGTAAAAAAACGTATACAGCGTGGCGCTTTAATGGTGACATTAATTTAACATACGTATACGGATAAGCGTTTTCGTTTTATGGAGATATTTTAATTTCATTAAATGTTATTATTTATTGATTTATTTTCAATTTTCTAAAATAGCATCTTGGTGCAATCACTACTTAACAACTGTAGCACAGATGTCATTTACCGGGATCACGGATCATAACATCGCATCAATGATTATAAAACCAATAGCATGCAAAGAAAAGGCGAATTGAAGAAAAGGGAGAGCCCTATGTCGGCGAGCTTTTGAAAATTTTAATTTTCCAATTAACGAATAATTTTTTCTTATTATATTTTTATGATTACTGGCCACTAGCCCTACCCGTATGTTAAATTAATGTCGCTATTGCAGCGGCACGTTGTATAATCAGAAAATTTTAAATATTTATCTTTTTTTTTGAGTTTTAAGTTACGTTTACGTAAACAATAGATAGTAAAAAATAGCCATAGAAAATGTATTTTAATAAAAATATAATATTTTAAATCAGATTTACCCTATTCATTAAGTAGTTGAGTCTTCTTAGTCTTCCTAATAAAAAATAATAATAAACAAAAATCAAAGTTAATTTTTTTTTTATTCATTAGAAAAATGTGGTGTTTTAAATAATATAATCTAAGGAGCTAGTGAGATTACGCACCGGGTGGGTGGCCAGTCCACACTTGTCTATGCTACCCGGCCGCGCTTCCTCAGCATACTGCACGCACGGTCGAGTTATTCCAGAAAAGCGGGACTGAGCCTGTCCCGCGCGGGACATTTAATTTTGATAAAAAAATCGGGACGTCACGCCGACAACTGGGTAACCGACATAACGCCAAGAATTGCAATGGGTGGGTGGGGCATATTGCTCGCAGAACGCGGACGGCCGATAGAACCAAAATGAAATAGATGACCTGGACTGTTCCTCAACTGACACGTATAAAATTAACGTAAATAATTCATAACCAAAAGAAGAATAGTATCCAAAACAAACTATTGGGTGTAATAAAACACGTCCATATTTGCATAAACATAGAAATAAAACATAAAAGCAAACGCCTGCTAACATTTATCTTATTTTTGTATATGTTTATGTTATCTCTTGAATAACACCTCGTTTGTCAAAACTGGATGATAGCTTTACGAGACTATCATGAGGATCCATTTAATGTGCTCTTGGTTTTAATTTATTATGGGTTATGTCGTTTTCTCTATGACTGCAATATAATTTTTATTTAATATTTTTTTGTTATTATTTATTTATTTCGGGTCGATGCATCAGGTTAAGCTACGTTAGCCGGGGTTGGTCCGTGGATGGGTGACCATCTTTACATACGGAGACTCCTCCGTGCCTCGGAAAGTACGTTAAGCCTTGGTCCCGGCTGTCATTCGTGGATCTTTGACAGTCGTTACGGGTAGTCAGAAGCCCGGAAGTCTGACAACCAGTCTTACCAAGGGGTATCGTATTTTCCAGTTACTGGGTTGTGGAGGTCAGAAAGGCAGTCGCTCCATATAAAATACTGGTATTCAGCTGCATCCGGTTAGACTAGAAGCTGACCCCAACATAGTTGAGAAAAAGCTAGGCAGACTTTTATTATTTATTTATTTTATTCCAATACATTATACTGTTGTCAATGCTCTTAACTCTAATAATTTTGTAGTCGATTGAAATCTCGACAGAAGAACAAAGATCTGTCCTTACTTAAGTACCACACTTTAATAGATGTAGAAATGGATGCAAATACGCATCTTTACCAAAGGGGGCATGTAGCATATTGACCCGAACCAAATGATTACATGTGAATTTAATCGCGATTATGTAAATCTATGACGAAAATATCATACTTAGATATTTTTAGCAAAAGCTCTTCTTAATTTTTGCTATTATGAGACGACGTCGTCGTATATGCGTAGTGCTGTTACCAATATTGCAGTATGAATAAGTAACAGTATTATAATCTTCATAGAAAACGGCCGAAACGAAGCGCTTCTAAATCTCTGTGTATATCAGTATACAACAGTATCGAGTGCGCGGCAATTACGCACGGATGCGGAAGGTTTATCTACAGAGCGGCCGTAGGTATTATTTCAAAGTCACTGCCGAGACATAATACTGTTATTTTACTATACTATGCCAATACCTAATCAAAAATAGCTAAGTGTTGTACCAAACTATAACCTTATAGAGTATTCGCTTAAGATACCCTATCACCAGACCACTTACATATCATTCCCACTACAACACAAGCAAACGTAAATCATTTATATACCATTTATAAAAAGCTGAGCACAATAGGAATTGATTAGCGATGATTGGACCCAGTCCGGGAGGGGTACTGACCCGAAAGAATTAATTATTCAAAGTATGTCCCGACGAAGGAACTTGTTAAAGATATTGTTTGTGAGTTTCTTATATTTTTGGTGTGACTGCCATGCTGATGGTGGCAATTAATTGGTTTGTTGAAGACTGGAAATCTAATTATATAGGAAGTAAGGACTGCTGCTGTCAAATTAAGAGTCATATTCTTTTTCTAATAACAGCCACACGGGTCGATCCATCAGGTTAGATAGATCGCCCGACGATTTGTCCTGCTGGAAGCTCTTCCGGAAATATGGGTTTGTGTCCTACCGGAAGACTTCCGTGAGTCCTGCCAGCAGTACGCAGTTTGTACAAAAAAAATCTAGTCCTTCCAGCAGTACGGTGACCTTGATTTTGAACTTGCGCTCACGCTAACAATTAATAAAAAGGAGCTAGTGACGATGTACTCACAAAAAAATTAAAATCAGGAAAGTAAAAAAAACCTGTCTACGCTGGAATACCGAAATGTGTCCATGCGTTTTCGGTACCGGGGCGTCGAAAGAAGTCGCGCGAGCGCGCTACCCCCGTGCGTCATCGCGATGGCGCACGCGATGCATCGCGTGCTGATGGAAGGTCAGTTGTGTTTAGAAACCGTTTCTTGTACAATGTGCAAGAGACAAAAGTAGTCTATATTTTCGTGCAAATTTTAAATTTTTGCTGTATACCATTACACCATTATCATTACCATTGTGCGTTTGTGAACCACTGCTGCAAGGTATCGGCTGGGCCTGTCACCTTGCAGCAGTGATGTCACAAATTGTTTCTGTGTTAATGTTTTACTAACGTATTTTGTAAGTTACTAACACTATGAGCCTTGTTGCTTGATATATTGAATAAAAATTAAATTAAATTAAGTTACGGTACTGTGACCGAAAAAAGTTGCGTCCTTGGACTCCGGGCGATCTATCATTAAGCTACGCTTGCCGGGGTTGGTCCGTGGATGGGTCCATCTTAACATACCGAGACTCGAGAGCCGTTGGTCCTGGCTGTCATTCGTGGATCTTTTCCAGTCGTTACGGGTCGTCAGAAGCCCGAAAGTCTGACAACCAGTCTTACCAAGGGGTATCGTATTACCCAGTTACTGGGTTGTGATGGGCAGGTAAGCAGTTGCTCCATATAAAATACTGGTATTCAGCTGCATCTGGTTAGACTACAAACCGACCCGAACATATTTGGGAAAAGTTAGATAGTATATAGTTATCCTATATCTATCATTCGAAAGTTTTCTTTTGTAAATACATACAAACAATGTTTGATCTGCGTACTCGTCAGGAAGTCGTTTAGCAAAACCGCATCAGCGGTCGTCAGTTCTAACCAGAATTTTTCTACAAATGCCAGGAAAATCGATGTATGATGAAGTCAAGTCCTTGAATTGACATTGACTGATGTTGCTTTTTTCGCCACTGCCATTTTCCACATGCAAAAGAACATCGTATTTAATACCAATACTAATTGACCAAGGCCAAAATAAAAGCAAACCCCACAAAAATCTAATGCAGGCACAAAATAAATTAATAAAATCTATGCATACATCGACGCGAAAACTCTTACCATGGAATCAGTAAGTACATGATTCGGAACGCCCCAGCGAATCAATTTTTCGTCGATATTTTTTTTTTAATCTGCTGTTTCATAGAAAAGTGCAATAATATCACCACATAAAAAAAAATAACCGACGAATAATTTCAAAGCTCAGAATCATGTACTGAATCCATGGTAACAGTTTTCGCGTCGAGGTCCCTGCCACCCTGTACACTTCCCACATGCGCATAATCACGTAGGTACCTCTACTTACCTTTTTTCACCCACCTCGCATAAAACCTCTAAGCAGGACAAACAGAGAGGCCTCCCCAGGCCACAAAGGACTCAAAGAGCGGGGCCCATATTAAAATTTCCTTCGAAATAATCCGTACACAACACAATATCAAAATTTAATATCATTTTAATCTTAATTCTCCTTATTAATGTTGGCCAAGGAGGGTTGTGGGTAGGGCTGTCAGGTTCTACCTGGAGAAGATTTTACAAGTTTAAGAAATGAATAACCATCTCTGTGGTCTAATGGTTAGACCACCTGTGTCAGACCGGGTTCGATTCCCAGTAGGGCAAAGAAAAACAACCCGATTTGGTTGATGGTAGGGTTTGTTCTAAGCCCGCCTGACCAGCTACCAACATCTTATCTAAGTCTGTCGCCATAACAACAATGTTAACAGCATTGTTGTGTTTCGGCAGTTAGAAGTAAGATATTCAGTTCCTCTGTGATTGAGGATACTGGGTGAAGCTCGCTTCCACCTTCGGCCTGATCACTACTTACCATCAGGTGAGAGATGCAAGCCAAGAGATTCCTGTTGTGGTTAAAAAAAATAAGAAAGGAATAGGGAAGAGGATAATGCTTGTTTTAAATGTAGCTGCAGAATTAAAGTAAATGTTTGGCTGCTACAATAAACGGACAGAGAAAAAACCTCTGTAACATAGGTACTGAACTAGAATAAAGTTGAATTTTCCATCACTGTCTGTGGTTTCACAGTAAAATTTACGGAAAACTTCAACTAATAGAATAGATGAAACTCATATTATAAATTCTAAACCGATTTTATTTCAGGTAACCCTACAACATCGCGAAAATCTTCGACTCTCAGCCCTTAACACGGGATAACCAACTCTACCACTCAAGCTACAAAGTTGAAACTCACTTACAAACCCATGTAAATTCCCAGCAGAAGGTAGAAAGGCATTCAAAAGCAGGTAAGTTCAAAGATAACGCTTGTCTTTGGAATACGGCTTAATTAGGTCGAATTACTTCAATCGAAATCTTTAGAATTAACATTTTATGATTCTGCATAATGTAAGGACGGTTCAAACAGACAATGGTAAGATTAGCGCTGAGAGGGATATTAAAAGATCTCTTCGAATATTTCCAAGGTAGTATCTGCACAGGTAAAATTATCTAAATAGGTTTAAATTTTTACACAACTGCCCAAAAAGGAGTATGTTTTTGTACGATGTGGAGAGGTTTTGGTACTAATAAGACGCAGACCTTGTTTACCTATAAATGTATTTTTTTTTTTCATAATTAGATATCTCTTTTTTGCAGATTTTAGCAGTCTATGTAGGTTTGTTGTTACGGCCGGCCGCCGCCAGGTGGCGCAAGGCGGAACTTACTGGAGCCATGCCGTTGCGCCAGTCGGTACTCTATGCGCCGTCAGGGGCGCCGCGAGTATTTGAAAAACGAATATAGAAGATTCCTTCCTTCAAATTCGATGGCGGACGACGCCTTACGCATTTTATACTTATAATATTCAGATCTTATTTCAACTCAGGATACAGAAAATAAAACAGAATTGTACTAGTATCGTCCATTATTTATCGATGCCTTCACAGCGGCAACAACCGCACTATTTTTATTTCAGTGTGATTCACCGTAGCGCCTAAACTACTGAACCGATTTTGATGATTGAGGTATCAATAGATTTATAATAATGGGCCGGGTAACATAGGTTATACAAATTTTCCCTAAATTTAATATGTTGGACTTTACACGTAAATTTCTGTCCTCGAAAAAAATTAAATTGAGAAAATATTTAATGTTACATTGTTAATTACTTAAATAAATATGCTTAAATAGTCAAAAACAAGCAAAAGTGAGACTGCGCTACGTAGTACGGTGCGGCTATAAAATTAATACCTATTACCATCATATCATACCTATTATCACCATAGACCACATCCACGCCCTTAGACAAATATTGCAAAAATACAAGACTTACTACCTAAGGTTTGTTGATTTTAACAAAGCATTCGACACACTAGAACACGAGTTTATATGGAATGCACACAGGGCGTACAAACAAAATACTTACGAATACTCGAATATACTTACAATAACCATATTTATCTGCAAATAAATCTTTGACTTTGAGTACATATCCACAGGACAGTACCTACCAGTTCATTAGTCATAAAAAAGGGTGAATATTGTCACCACCTCTTTATCAGGGTAGATTCTTTAATTAAAACATTGAAGCCTCCCCCTGATGGATCACTAACCGCTAATTGATGGGCATTGTGTGTGCCGGGTTCGAGTCCCGACTGTGTTTAATTATATTAACTTTTCACACCTCTTCTGATTGTAATTGATATGTGATCTAGCTATAATTGAGTACGTCTATGATGTCAGTTTGTTTTAATATAAAATACTTACCAACACCCGTACCCTAATTGCGTTACTTATTTTCGTAAACAATTATGCCTAATTTGTTTCATTTTGACAGTTCAACAACATTCATTGCGTTATTCATTTGTTGCGTTGTTTCTATATTAATGTCTGTAATTTTTATGGTGTACATAATAAAGAATATTCTATCTATCTATTCTATCTATTTACCTTGTTGAGTAGATTTTTTTTACAACTTATGAAGCAATGGATTAGCAATCTGTTTCAAATCGAAACAGATTGTGTTGTATTACGCAATTAGGGTACCGGTTTCTGGAACGAAAAACAGCTGAATATCAAAAGTAAAAGCATGTCAAGTGATCTGATGATCTGTTGATAATTCAGTGCGGGTTTCACGAATAAAATTGAACGCGTTCAGCACATCTGAACGCTTTCAAGAGCTGTCAGTGTACAATATTCCAATATTCCAAAACAATTTTGACACTGACAGCTCTTGAACGCGTTTTAGAAATGCTGATTGCGTTCAGTTTCATTGATGAAATCAACCCTAAGTCAACCAGTCACCGAATTCAAATTCAAAAGTCATTTATTCAAACTAGGCTGAAAATCAGCACTTTTCGAACGTCAAAATTACATGAGACAGTCCCCCAAAACGCCCACCCTTCACCACTTCCTAGTGCCTTTAGCTGGGAAGAAGAAATGACGCAACAAACTCCTCAGCAGCACAGCTGTTTGTTCAGTTAGAAAAACTTAATTCTAAACAATAATAAGCAAAATAATTTACATTACGCAACACAAAACAAAATTTAAATGATAAATTATTGACCATATGTCAGCTAGCACACGCCAATATACCAATCAAAAACATCGAGAACTATAGTCAAGCAGAAATAAAAACTAAACATAAACAGAACTAAATATCTAAATAAAAGCCTCCAAGCATAAAGGGCGTGCCCGCTTACATAAAGCTGTAATTGGAAGTTATAAATGATAGGACCATCAAGGTAAAATAAATGAACAGTTAATTACTAGTAACAATAACAAAACCATGATCAGCAAGACGACCAGTCACCACAAGCAGCACCCGTTCACGAGCGTAACGCAAAGATCAGCCATTACCCCATACGCCATATTACTGTAGTTGACGCGTGGCTTAAAATCAAACAATGTTTTTGAAGTGTTGATTTATGTTTCAGAAACTGGATGTATTATATAATTCACTCATCATAAAGGAACAGGGTTTTGTGATTCCCCTTTGAATTTGCAATTACCTAATTGGAAAGTAGAAAGTCTTAACTTAGCTGACACATTCAATCTGGACACTTGGGTTTTAAAGAAATATCTTTGTCCTTTGAGACTGCAAAATAGATCATTATCATCATCATTTTAGCCGAAAGACGTCCACTGCTGGACATGGGCCTCCCCCAATCACCGCCATTCGACCGATCCTGTGCTTTTCGCATCTAGCGGATTGCTGCAGCCTTCACCAGGTAATCAGTTCACCTTGTGAGGTGCCTTCCAACGTTACGTCTTTCGGTACGCAGTCACCACTTCAGAACCTTTCGACCACATCTGTCATCTGTTCTGCAAGAAATGAAATGAAATTGTTTATTCTGTAAATAGGATATCGAAATCACTTTTACACGTCATATAAAAAAATATTAAAAATAAACTAGATGAGTTCGGCGTTTCCTATCTGACTAATCTGAGAAGAATGGCCGAAGCAAACTCAGAGGTCGCAGTCTCTTTTAAAGTCCAGACATAATCTTGGTCAGGCCATATGAGGACCACGTAGATTAGTGTCTGAAAAGGTCTTTTGAGGGAAGAACCACACAGATTTGACTGGACCTGTCCAGTCACTGGCAAGCATTTGTCAGTAATCGTGGAGCTCAACTCAGCAACGTAACGTACCTGCCCACTGCAGCTTAAATTTGGCAATTCTTCGGGCTATGTCGGTTACCTTGGTTCTCCTACGGATCTCTTCAGTTCTGATTCGATCACGTAAGAAAACTCTAAGCATAGACCTCTCCATTGCCCTTTGGGTGACTTTCTACCTTCTAATGAGGCCCATTGTGTGCGACCACAAAATAGATACTGATAGGCAAATTATTTGCAGGGAAAATATTTTTCCTCGTCGCATAGCAACATACAAACCCCAGATAATTATGTAAGTACCACTACTTGATAAAAAAAGCATCCTTATTATTATATCGAAGAAAAACAGTACAAATACCAACACGAAAATCGAATAGAAGTTAATCAACCCCGAAAAATTATGGCGCACGAACGCGGAACATAAGGCACTTTCCACATTATTGCTGGCTGAATGGCGCTGTAGACAAAACGCGCGTTATTAAAGAACCCATCTCGACACAATGCGCCGATGACAAAACTCTTACTTTGAACTCCTTCCTAATCGCAGGGAAAACTTTATTTTGTGGGGTAAAGTTCGCGTCAATGTTGGCGCATTCGACGCTCATTAAAGAAAATAAAACTTTTCCTGTATTCAAATTTTCATGATTGTTTCTTGCCTATTCTTCTCCATACGAAAACTACCTTTTGGAAGGGGCGACTAGAATCAATTCTATTTTTTGTAAATTTTGACGTTCAAAAGTGCCTTTTTGTGCCTAATTGAAATACATTATTTGACTTTGTTTACTAGGCAATTAGACATGATGCTTTTACATACTAAATAATGTTATAAAGAGGTAAAATTTGTTTGTATGTTTGTTTATAAGTTTGTATGTAGGGGGTAATCTCCGGAACTACCAGTCGGATTTGAAAAATTATTTTTGCATTGGATAGCCCAATTCTTGAGGAAGGTTCGCCCGAACTTCTGAAGTTTCGGACAGAAAGTAGTGCCATATAAAACCAAAATGCCGCTAATCTCTTTTAATCTTTTTGTATTTTATTTTTTCACTGTAAGACTGCATCTTAGAGCACTATTCATAATTTTTTTTTGTCACCTTTCATTACGTCATTTCATCCTGAAAAACATAAAATTATTTTCATAAGTTTTAATTTTTTCATTTTCATAAGCTAAATAAATAAAATCTAAACAGAATATTAAATAAAAATCACTTTTATGATAAGTAAATTGTACCTAGACAGCTTACTATAAATCAATCACACTTAATGGACGCAAAAAGTGCTATAAACGACCATCGGCGTATAATATTGTCGGAGACATTGATGTGGTCACTGTGGTCAGACACCACTTTATTGGTGTCACATCGTAAAATAATAACTACTATATGTTTTTTGTTTTTATCGAGCCTGTGATGGTAACTGGATGTAATGATGTTCAATAATGTATGTCTTGATTCAGATACACCGATACAGAATTTTAATAGTTTGTGAGTGTAAAAGAAAGTAGGGCCATCGAATCATGGAAATAATAATGCATGAGAGTACTGCTGCGGCTGCCGTGGCTCAGGAATGTTTACAGATAGTAATATTGATGGTTTTGCCGCCATTGTTAGAAAAAGATGTGCATCCCTGATGTCACGTGTTCGCGGCAGCACCCACAGTATTCTCAGTATTTCGCAGATCGGTGGAGTTCCCCGATGTTGCCGAGGTGGATGCAGCTCCACGCTGAATTTTAATTTTATGTTATAATCTGTTTTTGTACCTACTGATGTTAAGTAAAACTGTTACTAAACCCTATGGACTATATCTGAAATAAAAGTAAGTATTCTATTCTATAGAAAACACAGGGTATCCTAAAGGTGTGTCCAAACATTGAACGGCAAAAGCGCAGCAGCAACACGCGGCGTTTGCAAGACACATTTCTGCCGCGCTCTAGTTAGGACTAAACCGACAAATGTTTGCGTGGCAGTACTACGCGGCACATTCGAGACACGCCGCGCGCTTCAGTTGGCAATATCAATCTGCCTGAGCCTTTAATACATCCGCAGAAATACGTCCAGATACAAGTAGTGACGAATGTTTCCTAAAAATTTTTGTGCGCGGCAGGTAGACAGAAGTGTTCACGCGCGGCAGTCGTCCAAACACAGTGCAGCAGCCACGCACGATTGCTGCTCAATGTTTGGACACAACTTAAGATTTAATTATTTTCTCGTAAATAACCAGTCTCTGTATGTAGATACTTCTATTAGAAATACTTATGGCACTTTTAAGTACTTAACACATGGTTTAGTTTCATTATCTAAGCTACCACTATTATGTGTGAAGAGGTACAGTACAAATATCTCCTCGACAGGAAACAGCATAACAGCCTATAATGCTCCCACTGCTGGGACACAGGCCTCTTCTCCGTGAGAGGAACTGGGCCAGCCCATAATCAACCACGCGGGCCCAGTGCGGGTTGGTAGATGTCACATGTCTTCGAATTTTTGGTTCTAGAATATGCCGGTTTCCTCACGATGTTTTCCTTCACCGTTTTTGAGAGCAATGGTGATGAAATAATTTACAAAATAAGTTATGCGTGCAGTTTAAGGCTACATACAAACCAATCACAGGTGGTTTTTTTTATTGCTTTAGTTCATATTATTTTAAAACAGTATCAATACTGGAACCTTGACGCGAGTACAGTCAACCGCAATGGTTAGAAGACAATGCCACCATGGTTTTGTTCGACATCGGAGAGGGGCGAACGGTAATGAAAAACATGGGAGCCACCGCCCCATGTCCCGATTGACTTGCATATCGATTCGCGACTCGATTCAATGATTTTAATTAGAATTTTAAAAGTGTGACTTTGTTTGGAGAACGTACGTGTAATTGTCCAGCGTCAGGTACTAGTTGTCTGTCATTTTTATTGAACTGGGCCTATTTGGCGCAGCCGCGAGGCACACTTTCCTGTTATTTCTTATTTTACACTTTTTATTTGTTTCCTTTTTTTATTTCTTCTTTTTACTTGTAGTATAATTATGTTGTATTGTGTGCCTTTTTGTCTGTGCTAATTTTTTTTTCTTTTTCTTTCTTTTCTTTTCTTTCTTGTCTTTCTTTTCTTTCTTGAATTAAAAAGCTGAGGGTTATTTTAATTCCTATTTTCGGCAATGGGCCAATTCAGCGATAGTCCTTAACTTACTTGGTAAATAGATGGGTTGAAAGTATCCTAGAAGTTTATTTTCTACTGCCTGTGTCATTAGCTGGTCTCCTTAGACCTTTTTTTTATATCCCAATGTATGAAATTATTGAAGTTCCTTCCTGATTTAAAATAGGACAGAAACAATTTTTGTTTCAGAAAATGGTCCTTTGAATTTCAGTTTATAGGCAGATAATGTTCTTTCCTGAAAATTTAAAACGGTTAGATAGACCTTTGTTTCAGAATATGGTTCTTTGAATTTCAATCTATAGTTTCATCGGGGCTGTAACTCAGTGGTAGAGTGTCTGCTTCACATGCTGAAAGTTCTTGGTTCAAATCCTAGCACCTCCAACATTATTCCTTTTTTTGAAACATTGCCATCCAACCATTGATTTTCTTTAAAGTTTTGCTAAATAGGTAGCTAGTACATTACAAAAGCATCGTCCGGGATTTGTCCTTTACATCTTAGACAATTTTGTCCTGTTTTAGTTTAATTCTGTTATCTTTTTATCTTACTGTGATGCCTACAGTGTGACCGTCAAACTGCCAAATCATAGGTCTCGAGTTCGAACCCAAAGCGTGCACCTCTGACTTTCCGGATTCATGTGCGTATTGTATAATTATCACTTGCTTCAAAAACGGTAAAGGAAAACATCGTGAGGAAACCTGAGAGGAGGAGTCTGAGAGATATTTCTCGACGCCATGTGAAGCTAAGTCAGAAGCCCATGGGCGGCTTTAAAACTCTGACACCAGGTTAGTTACTAACCACACGAAAGAAAAAGAAAGAAAGAAGAAAGAAAAATATTTTATTTGGGACACGTACAGGAAATACAGACAGTAATAAAAAATAGAATTAAATTAAAAAATAAGAAAAGAGCATTTTATACTAACAAACTAACAAAAAATAGTAACGACCTGTGCGAGGCCAAAAAGGCCCATATCTCAGCATAATGCTGCGATATTTAAATACATACCGCGGCGCTGGTATTCTGATAGGGCCCGCTGTGATGCCACGGACACACCTACGTACACATATAAATCCCTCTAAGGGATCACAAAATAGATAAAACAATAAAAAATTATAATACATATAAACAGATAATAAAAAACAAAACCATTGAAGAATCGACGCATGCCCGACGTGACGTTCCAACCTCCGCATCACTTGTCAGGTATGAAGAACATTTTATTGTTTTTTTCTCTTGTCTGTTATTCTGTTTTCATCTTGTAAAACTCAACTTTGACAACATTAATGACCGAAGTCATCCCTAAGAAGTATTTTAACTGCAAAAGCACCAAAATAAAATCCCTGTATTTACAAAAACAAGGTACATTCTTACATGACAACATCACTCGAGCTCTCGTATCGAGTCGAGTGTATCGAGTGGAACAATACTCGTACAATGAATGTTTGTGGCTGTATATCATCGCGGCTCGCCCGAACAATGGCGCCCGCGCAGCCGGCGCTGGCGCATGCCTGCGGGAAGAAGTGGTTTTGATACTTGAAGAGTTTGGAAATGGCATGTACCATTAAAAAAAACGTAATTTTATTTTCTGCAGATCCTCTTGTCTACCATCTGCAAATTTCTTCTTCTGGCCGGCCCATTCTGAGGTTCTGCGAAGTAATCATACATTGTGTAGGTACCTTAATGGAATCACATTTTTAAACAAAACTACGTAAATATGATCAGAAACGAAAACGACGTTCAAAAAGGTTTAATGATGGCCATTAAGCAAATTATGAATATATATAATCGTTCGTTATCTAGAAGAATCAATTAATTAATTTAAGAGAATTAATCAAATTATTTTTCAAAATAACCCAAAGTATCAAAACTTCTCCCTCCAACAACAACCGCTAAATACCGCATTATAAACTAACCGACAATGTCCGTCGGTCAATAATACATTCAAGCCTAAACACTGAAAACACACCCTCACTTCCCATGACCCACGACATTGTCCCACAAAACAATTGAAACTGTCTCAAAAATACCACCAAGATCACCAAACACCCTAACATATTTAAAAACTCCCACATATCCTTATCACAAAGGACTAAAGTCTATAGTTGCACAACTTGGGGTTTCACAGCTGTAGAGGTATCTTTGTGAGCAACAAAACCTCTTTTGTATAGCATCATGTAGTAGTCCAAACACATGGTAAGGAGGTTGTGTTCCAAGGGTCGCTCTTTGGTCAGCCGCGATTTATTAGATGTCGTAGGCGCAGGATTAGTATTCCGATGTCCTTAACTATTATTTAAGTATCGTGGGAACACGGTATTGGCAAAAGAATTGTGATCTTTTGACAGTTAAGTTGCTAAATGGGTCGGAATGGGAGCTTTGTTGTAAGTTGATACAAATGTTGATGATAAAGATGTTGTGGTCGTAAATGGAGTGACCGTTAGCGAATTTTGTGACAAGGAAAACATACATATATTAAAATGGCAGCTCTTAGAAAAGCCAATGATACTTGTATCATTGGCTTTTCTAAGAGCCTGGGCGCCGGGCGCCGGGAATCACAGGCAGATTTCCGGCCACCGTAGGCGCGGGCTTGCAGACGGTGAGCAATGGGTAGCTCGCCGTCCGATAAGGACCAAGCCCGGGTCGACGGCGCGTTGTGTTCGACTGTCATGGTTACTAGAGCAATATTTATCAAGTAATTAAAAATAAGCACTGTTACAGTACGACACAACTTAAATGTAGCATGAATTTGAAAATTTGCATTCATTCATTTCAATTTATGGCTTTACAAGTTATTGCGTTTGCGTAATGATCATTTTCACCTAAGCTAGTAATAAAGATTGATGATTGTGAAGGCGCATTCAGTTCGGATGGTGATCGGTTTTACGAATTTTGCCGATGCTACATCTAAGTTGTGTCGTACTGTACAAAAAAAAAACAACAAGATCCGTGACAATTTCTGTTAAAACAAGCAATTTTCATTTCATTAGAGATCCGCAGGAGAACCAAGGTAACCGACATAGCCCGAAGAATTGCCAAACTTAAGTCGCAATGGGCAGGGCACATTGCTCGCAGAACAGATGGCCGATGGGGCCGAAAGGTTCTGGAGTGGCGACCGCGTACCGGAAGACGTAGCCATGGAAGGCCTCCCACAAGATGGACCGATGACCTTGTGAAGGCCGCAGGAATCCGCTGGATGCAGAAAGCACAGAACCGATCGAAGTGACGGTGCTAGGGGGAGGCCTATGTCCAGCAGTGGACGTCTTTCGGCTGAAATTAAGCAATTTTCAAAAATGCTTCGTTAGTGCTCACTTATGGAACTTTTGTGAAAAATTTCATGCTTCTGATCCAGCAGGATAGGTTGTGCGTTTTCTGTCAGTGAATGAGTGAATTTAAGATTTTTATCAAGTAGATTTTGTCAGAAATATTAATAAAAAGATCATGCGTTTTTGTCAATATTACGAACATAACTAATGTCAAACCCACCTAATTGTATATTATGCACATTTCCAGATTTATTACATAAGTCATATGCATCCCTAATAAATGATATTGCACCCTCACTTAATGGAGCACTCGCAATTATTCAGTGGGATCACTTGCTGGGTATGGATCCACAGGGCGCGCTTTTATTAACATCTGCCCGTTTTGATGACCATTGCTTATGGGCACAACTTGCTGTTCTAACATTAAGTAAATCTACGGTTCTTAAAATCTTAACTTTGCATCTGCTGATTTTGTGTTAACCAATGTATCATTTATATCGCTAAAGGTCAGGTCAGGAAGCTTTTGCACCCATGAACAATATTCAGTAGACCAGTTGACCGTTTCTATTTTGTTAAGTACCTAGTACTTATTGAAAAACCTACTGTGATTACTTCCTCACACACTGACTTATTAATTGTAAAATTTTAGGAAAATCGTCTACTTCTACAATGTTTGTAAATATGTGAGAACCATGTATCTATCACAAATTAAATTATCTATCGTCGCTTCATTTTTAATTCTTTTTACCTATTGTGGTATAGTAATTTTATTCTAGGTGCATCGTCTTCACATATAATAATTATTTAACAAATGTACGTACATATACAAACAATATTGTAAAACATTTTAAAAGAGTAACGCAGGAGTTTCTTGCCCATTCTTCTCCATACGAAAACTACCTTTTGGAAGGGGCGACTAGAATCAATTTTATTATTTTGTAATTTTTGACGTTCAAAAGTGCCATACATGGGCCTATTTGAAATAAATGATTTGACTTTGACTTTTGACTTTGACTTTTGACTTTGACTTTTGACTTTGACTTTTGACTTTGACTTTTGACTTTGACCTTTGACTTTGACTTTTGACTTTGACTTTGACTTTTGACTTTGACTTTTGACTTTGACTTTTGACTTTGACTTTTGATTTTGACTTTTGACTTTACACTGTCCTCCCATACCTAGAAACAATGTTATTTGAAAGTATTGTAAAAGCCAATTATTTTTAAAAGAGTAACCGTGTTTCTTGCCGGCTCTTCTCCATAGGAAACGACCAATTGGAACCGTGCACCTAGCTTCTGACGTTTCATAAGTGCCCATGTAGGTTTATGTGACATAAAATATTTTGAATTTTGAATTCAACATTTCATTATAAGTGCACAAGTTAATCAATAATCTGTAAGCATGGGTTCTTTAGGAAAACCCAAAGAGCCGAAAAATTGGGTAACATTATTCTGAGATTTCGTTTCATCTGCCAAATATAAGAAAATTCCACTTTGACATGTTTCTGTGGGTATTATTACATTGAAGTGAAAACTTCTTTAGGTGCGTTGGACATTTTTGAGATGGGAAAAAACAATTGAACTCGCGACACCGTTACCGACACCTCATGTTTGTAAACGCGATTGTGCTCTTTATTTAGATAAGGTTACGGACCAATGTTTTATACAAGATTTCCTGCACAGTAAAATTGTTCAAGTTTTCACTTCTGTCGGCACTTCTGGCGTGCCATTGACACGACTTTGTTTGGCTTATCATTGAAAGTTCGACAGTTCATCGAAATTGATTGCTACAAACCTTCGCTTATAATTTAACTTACTAACACCATTAACATTCTCATCTTCACCCCTATACCTTGACAGTTCAATAAAACAATTAACCACTACCACTTCCCCCCTTCCCCTCTCTCAACATACAAATGGTATAATTCATCAATAGCCCGCGGCACTCGCTAATTGATTTCTATTTGCCCCTCTATAATTGTTGCGTGTGATTCGATGGTCTCTGAATTATTCATTCGATATGCATACATGTTTGCGAGCAGTGCATTTGGTGGCTGTCGACTATATAGTACCATATTGTTTAGCAGTGTGCAATGTCGCGATGGTCTAAAAAGTCTGATGAGAAGTCTAAGGCCCTTTCCTCACTGATCGGTACGTCAGCAGTGCGGTATCAGCATACTCGGTACCGACACGCATAGGAATTACAACATAAAAACTAAGAAAATTATAACAACAATAGCAGCTTCAGAAAAAAAAATTAAATTTAAAAAATAGTGAAAACATAAAAAAGACCTGTGCGAGGCCAAAAAGGCTCCTATCTCAGCATAATGCTACGATATTTGAAAAACAAATACCGCAACGCTGGTATTTTGATAGAGCCCGCTGTGTTGCCACGGACATACGAACAGACACAAAATAAATCCCAATAAAGGAGTTAAAAAAAAATTGTTACAAAAGTCATTGAAAACCGTATTTCTTACGATATTAATTAAGATCAACCCACACCCCACGCTCCAACATCCATGCTAGTACTGCTTAGTCTGTGACCATGCTACAAACTATTGTCTATGACAAATGAAGGGACGCGAGCGCTAGTGATTGCGATGTAACCGGGAGCGGGGCGGGGTCGTATCGGTTTACCGCGTCTCGGTAGAAACATCCAGTGCGGTACCCGCTCACATTACGCGTTTTACAGCATGCTCGGTATACTTGGTACCAAAGACTTACCGAGCACCTATATTTCAATGAATTAAGCGGTACTGCACAAATTATACCAAAAATATAACGTCGGCTCCGTAAATGAAAGCAGTGTGGTATCGTTTCGGTATGCCGAGCATATATACTATACCAAAACGATACTGCACCGACCGCAATGTCACTTTCCATATTGTTTAGAAAAACATTACCTATTGCAGGAATTGATGTAGTACTTAAAAATACCAATATAATTCTTGTTAGAATTTTAAATCTTAACAGAATTCTATCAAAAACCATATTCTGTTCTATCTAAACTCCGTTTGAAATAAGATTAGACATTTAAACAAACCTTTTTTACAGTACGTTCAACCGATTTTGACTTCTATTGCGTTAATGGTACGACAAACGGCAGCTGCAGTAAACAGTTGGTATTGTAACCAATTTTTTGCTTTTCTGCCATCTTATGCCTACGGTATAGAAGTCAAAATCGGTTGAACGGACTGTAAAAAAGGTTTGTTTAAATGTCTAATCCTATTTCAAATGGAGTATAGATTTTAATAATTAAAATTCCGATTTCTATGAATCAAAGAATACCAAGGAATTGAAAGAAGCACAAATAATCAAAAGCCTCTAAAACAGTCCACAATCCCCTCGAAAACTTAGACCATTTAAAATTACTTACTCAAAGATGCGGAAGTATTCGAGAAACTGAAACTATGCCTGAGGGGCGGACGCAAAAATTGTTATTTTATTGCATCCGGGGCCACACATGTCATATTTTATTCTCCACTCGGAATTTTGTAGATTTGCAACTTCCTTTTCATTTACCGTCACGAACTCCTGATTTTCCTGCCCTATAGTCCTTATTGCTTTGTAATAAGGACTTCTGTCATCATTTTCTGGGTTTTCGGGATTATTTTTATGTTTGTAAATGATGTGCGTGTCGTCATACGCACGGATGACTAGTATATCATTTTCTTTGTACAAATGGCTGGTGGTATCCTGTGAGGCGTCCTAATCTTGTGGAATATAAACAATGGCATCGTCTGTCTGTCTGCCATTTTGTCTATGCGGGAAATGAGGTGTGATTTACATTTGAAGATTTCTTGTTTCTGAATTTTTCGCGACTGGCAGTTTTTGTATGTCCTGCCGTGTCTTGTGTAAGCCGACGTACACACGAATGTAATAAAATCGCGGCGATTTTTTTTCGTGCACTTGATTTTCAACACTCTGCTAGGCGCCGAGAGTTGAAAATCTAACAGTGTGTTTTTTCAACGCGCTGGGACGATTCTGCGTCCCAGCGCGTTGGATTCTCAACGCTTGGCTTTAACATCGAGAGTTGAAAATCCAGTGCGTCGGCTAGGTGTGGCGGCATCTATATCGCCACATGTGAACTACGTATCAAAGACCTGACGTCACACAAATCCTACATCGCGCAATCAAAGTTTACCGCGCAAACACCATATAACTTCCCCGACATCAATCGTTGGGCAGTTGCCCGCCAGACATCACACTCACCTGGTCGGAGGATCCTTCCTTTTCTATAGATGATTAGTGAACTTTACACCCTGTTCCTCATACCTCTAAATAAGTATACAGCGTATATTTATAAACTAGGAATCTGGTTAAGGTATTTGAACAATAATTTTTGTGATAATTTTAGCTTTATCCAGATTTACTAATTGGATTAATGTATCTATTCAGAAAGATAAAAGTAAAGATCCAGATAAAAGTTTTAAAAAAATAGGCCACTTGGAAAATTATTCTAAAACATTGTACTCGAGTTTTGTCGTTTTAAATTATCATGTATCTATCACATAATTAATTTGTCTGTTGTTGCTTCATTTTTAATTCTTTTTACCTATTGTGGTATAGTAATTTTATTTTATTCTCGGTGCATCGTCTTCACATGTAACTATTATTTAACGAATGTAGGTAAAATATAAAATATTGTTAAACATTTTAAAAGAGTAACGATAGAGTTTCTTGCCCATTCTTCTCCATACGAAAACTACCTTTTGGAAGGGGCGACTAGAATCAAATCTATTATTTTGTACATTTTGACGTTCAAAAGTGCCATACAAGGGTCTATTTGAAATTAATAGACTTTTTGACTTTTACAATTAAATCGTTTGGCAAAATACTCATAAACTTCACATACCTACATACAACATGTAATACCTTTCCACCGTCCAGTCATCGGGCTATTTTTACACAGTCGGGAATCGAAGCCGCGACACCGCTCGTAAATCACCAGCGGTATAAGCACTAATGTCGTGGAACTAACTCTGCATTTCACGCACCGTCAGAATTGTTAATGTGGCCCAAATAATGTTTTGCCAAAGGAGAGCCATAACAATTTCTTATTGGAATCAAATTATTTATTTTTCAGAACAAAAATGTTAATGGCAAGTTGACGAGGAACCTTTTCGGGGTTAGGGAAATAAAAATGTTTTCTCATAGTAATAAAAACTCGAATTTTGGTAGTTAATTTTGTAAGGAGAGTCCCCTCTCTGAAACTTTGACCACCGGTAGCTTGGACCCTGTTCCCGAAGCAAGTGCGCTCCTTTTACCTTCAGGTTAACCTGTAATGATAGTTATACAATATGCAACTGACCATTTAAGACGCAGAAATATGCCAGTAACCTTGAGTGGTTAGCTAGCGAGTGCGGTACTGAGCTCACACAACGTGTCGCACGTCCAGCCAATAATAGGACTCGCC
Source organism: Agrochola lychnidis (assembly GCA_963680765.1). Lineage (NCBI taxonomy): Eukaryota > Metazoa > Arthropoda > Insecta > Lepidoptera > Noctuidae > Agrochola > Agrochola lychnidis. Next base: position 7,070,736 of record OY796864.1, read on the forward strand.
CATCAAGGAGCGCTGTCCCAAATTAGACGCATTATTAATTTATTATAAATAAATTAATAATATAAAAACAAAGATATTTTAATTAAAAACGTATACTAAAAGATCAATAATTAAATTATCTTTAAAATGGTGAAGGTTTCAGAAAAATACGCTTGATGGATTTTGCTTGATTCTCAGTTTTTTATACGCGTTAGACATAATTTTACAAATGAATTTCAATATGTCATATAAACATAATCTAAAATATTCCTATATTAAATTATTTAAAAAATGCTCTAATTTAACACATATTTTTTCCAAATCATTAACACTACTCGTTTAGATGTGATCAGCAGTATAAAATCAATAAAAGTCGGTTAACGTCGCCTTAAATAGAACCTCAAACACCTACACCACAAAAAATATCTATCCTATTGTGAAGAAAAACATCGTGAGGAAACCGGCATGTCCTAGAACCAAAAATTCGAAGACATGTGACATCTACCAACCCGCACTGGGCCTGCGTGGTAGATTACGGCTCAATCCCTCTCACAGAGAGGAGGCATGTGTCCCAGCAGTGGGAACATTATAGGCTAATTATTCTATCTTATTAGCCTTACAATCACTTAACCTGGCCTAAAACATTCCACGGCTCAATGACGTCCTTTTCAAAGTACACTGCTCGAAGGATAATTTAGCGCTCGAATTGGTTGGCATTTGTGTAATTCACGTGCAATGGTTTTCTGAATTGTTTTGAAAAACAAAATGGCCGCGTTAGTTCCGATTTTGGCCACGCGAGAAAATAACCTTGTAGTGCTATATGAAGATGCTCACGCACTGGTTTCTTGCTTTCTTCATTCAGCTTGTCTCGTTTACTATTTCCAGCCGTAGGTCTATCCAGGCTTATTAATCCTTCCTCCTCCTTATCCTTTTTTGAAGTAAAAACTTCTTTAGGCGCGTTGGGCATTTTTAAAATGGGACTAAACCATTGATATCGCGACACTGGTGCCAATTCCCTTGTTCACAAACTAAACTAAATTTAAGTTCAGTGCATCTTTTTCTTTCTATTTCATTAAGAAAAGGACAGAAGATAAATTTTTGTTTAGTCTTGTCAAATTAATCAACGCTTGACGTAAATTGACGTAATTTTAGTAGGCAAGTTTTTAATCACGTCTAAACTTGTATGGAGTAGTGACAGACGCTTAATGAAATACAAAGAAAAACATGCACTGAACTTAAATTTAGTTTAATTGGTGAACAAGGGAATCAGAACCATTGTAACGGAATTTACCGACACCGTGGAGTAAAAGACATCAACGTGTTGATTACCGCGGTGTCGATCTTTTTTCAAGTTTTTACTTCTGTCGGCACTCACGGAGTGCCACTGTTTTTTTTATTTTTTCCTATCTTTTTTTCTTTCCTTTTTTCTTTCCTTTCTTTTTTCCATTTTTTCCTTTTTTCTTTCCTTTCTTTTTTCCATTTTTTCCTATTATTTTCCTTTTTTTTCTTTTTTTACCCTTGTCTTTGTTTGCACATGTTTCTGTGACAAATAAATCTTTTTTTTTTTTCTTTTTTTCTTAGGTGTCCAAAGAGTCAAGGTGTCAAGTCTTATTGGTATTTGATGAAACTTGTTGTTGGAAAAGATTTAGACACAATTTATGCAAACATAGAGCTTAACATCGTACCGTATTATACTATAAACATAAACGTAGATATCCTAGTTAAATTAATATACAACAATTTATACTTCTATACTAATAATAATATTATAAAGAGGAAAGATTTGTATTTTTGTATTTTTGCATGTAACGTATAAACTTAAAAACTACTAAACCGATTTGAAAAATTCTTTCAGCAATCAATAGCTACATTATCAGCGAGTAACATAGGCTACATTTTATTCCCGTACTCCCACGGGAACGGGAACTACGCGGGCGAAACAGCGTGACGTCCGCTAGTATTTTATAAGAGACACATCTTGACCGATCCGCCCGTTCCCGTTCGCCTGCATTTAAACTTCATATCATTCGTCAATTTCGCTATTCAAATAGCCTTCCGAATTGCCGTAGCCGATTCCCAAAAACCACCATAGCCCATAGGCCATAACCCATAGCCTAAAGCCCATGGCCTAAGGCGAAGTCGCTATGAACCCATAACATCTCACCCGAGAGCGTTCACCCCTGACCCCTAACTGCCTCTGGTCATCTCGAGACGTGTGCTGTCTCCTTCACTCTCGTGCTGCCATGTGTATAGCTGTCCTTGTCCCGCCGTGCACGATCCGATGCGAGTGGATCCGGGTATCCTCAGAATTGCAGTTGGTTACTCGGAACAAGAATTGAGGATTTAAAAGTTTGATTGGGGTTTAATTTGGTTTTGAGTTTCATATGGAATTTATATTAGTAAATTATTTATATGATGATATTATTTAATGTGCCAGCGATTCTTACAATAATCTGATGGTTGTTTTTTTTTCAAATGCTTGTTTTTGGGAATCGGTCGAGACTGCCCTTCTCATTTCTTAAGGCAGATAAGAAAGAAAAAGTATTTATTGAGACTCACACCGGAAATCACAAATTAAACTAGAACACACTCATTAAAACATTAATTAAAAAAAAGTAAAATTAAAATAAAAGCAGAAAGTCCTGTACGAGGCCAAAAGGCTCATATATCAGCATATCCTGCGACATTTAAAAAATAAATGTCGCAGCGCTGGTATTCTGATATCAGTAGTGCTATTCTGTAAAAATCTCACCGTGATATCTTAGGTGAACTGTAGTGCTATTCTGTAACCATCTCACCGTGTAATCTTAGGTGAAGTGAGCGTGGAGTGAGCTGTCAGTTGCTAAGGATTGACATTATTGGCAGCTCACTTCACCTAAGATATCACGGTGAGATTTTTACAGAATAGCACTAGTGAGCTGCCAATAGTGTCAATCCTTAGCAACTGACAGCTCACTCCACGCTCACTTCACCTAAGATAACACGGTAAGATGGTTACAGAATAGCACTACAGATGCCGCAGTGATGTCACGGATAGATAGATACAGATACAGCTTTTGCGTTTAGGTCTTAAATTGCCCAATTTTCCATTTAATTTCACGGAAATCTGGACAAAACATAAATATCCTAATGTTGACAGGTACTCAGAAATCCACCCAATGCTGTCATTGGCGTCAAAAATAGGAACTGTCAGATTGGAATTTCTCAGAAATTTGAATTTACTAATAGGACTAAATATTCAATCTGATTGAATTAATGCCCCCAATCGTATAAGAAACTTTGTAAGAACTAACCAACATTGAAATTCCAACTACACGAACAAAACCCTTGAAACCTTCTCAACCAACTCGTGAACCGCGCCACTATCAAAACTGAAGACGCGCTTACCGCTCGCTCACACACACACATATTAACTGTACACCCAGTTTACACATACCTGTACACTTATTATATTATACTAGGTACTTATTATATTTACTAGTACTAGTAGTTGTACCTGTGGAGGAGCTCGTGGCTAAGCACTAACAGCCGTACAGGTCGATCCATCGGGTTAAGCTATGCTTGCCGGGGTTAGTCCGTAGATGGGTGGCCATCTTTACAGTCGAGACTCCTCCGTGCCTCAGAAAGCAAGTTATGTCCCAGCTGTTATTCGTGGATCTTTGACAGTCGTTACGGGTCGTCAGAAGCCCGAAAGTCGGACAACCAGTCTTACCAAGGGGTATCGTATTACCCAGTTACTGGGTTGTGGAGGTCAGATTGGCAGTTGCTCCATGTAAAATACCGGTATTCAGCTGCATCTGGATTGACTGGCAGCCGACCCCAACATAGTTGGGGAAAGACTAGGCAGACTGATTGAGTAGTGGTACCTGTAAAAATTTTACCTATAATTTTCTTGGATGTAGTGGTATGGGAAGTGAAGAAAGGGTCGAATTGGGCGCTTCCTTTTAGTCCAGCTTGGCCTTTTCGTGGGTTCCTTTTGATTCAGGTTTTTTTTTCATTATGGCTCGTGTTTTTCCACTGTAACTAGTGTAACAGTACCATCAATGCTCTGTTTATCAAAACTTACAAGTCTACACGTTCACAAACTACACATTACAAGGAAGTTAAGTTCTAAAATCAAAAAGGTATGCCACCATATTCTTTTTCTCAAACATGCTTGGTAATTTGAACATTATTTTGACAACCTTCTTCGAGATAAATCGAAAATGCTGTACTGGTAAAAAACAAGCGAGCAGGCGGCCGGCAAATGTTAATATGAAAATCCATATATGTCGTGTTTAGCGGCCAAAAAAATTGCTTTGAAAACTCATATCTGTCGTGTTATTTAAAAATAGAACGAACTTTTCACTTCAACCCACTGCAACCAAGGAGGTAACTTTTCAAAGATTTTATTTAAATTTAGAATTGGCAAATAGAGCTGTTTTTAAAGTAAAAAAGAAACACCAACCAATATAGAGCAATTTGTAATATTATTTTGGTAGACAGGGCGTTGTTTCTGTTTGAATTTCATGGCTACCCAAAATGTTAATTAAATGATCCAATTCTTCAGCTTTAAAACGAAACCTTTAGTTAAATTCGTAGGTCATCTCCATATGACTGTAGTCAATTCTTTTTTATAAGTTCTCGCTTTGTTATCATAAATACATATTTTCTTCATCGCTTGAATCACTTGACCACATTTAAAAAAAGAAAATCGAATTTAAAAATTGATTGCGGTACTAAGCGCGACACTCGTAAACTTGTAAGACGGAAAGGAAAGTCTCAAGATTTGCCATGATTTTCTACAAGTTATAAGGATTTTTTATGAACAAAATCACGAATACAAGTGTAAAAATATACTTGTGAAATAAATAACGACACTTGTAACCCGTAATTTACACGTGTAGTTTTGATAAACACTTATTTGTAATTATGAAAATTTTTACAGGAAAAATGTTTGTAATACAAGGCTTGTAAGTTTTGATAATAGATGGTAAAAGCGATGATCCGGTTAAAGATGGCACTGGTTGCGTGAAGATAAACTCTAGTTTTAATAAAATAATTGTAGTAGAAATCTGAAATGGTATTTTGATTAAATAGATAATCGATTTAAATTAAGGCCCTATCCCCAAATACAATTCAATCAACTGTCAAATATTTTGTTTGTTTGTTTTTATTTTGACCAACCATCAATCACAACGTTTTACATTCGATTGACAGCTATAGTTAACTGATCAAGGAAATAATCAGGTTTTCAATGGAAATCCAGGGGATAGGGCTTCAAAATCAAACCAATACTTAACTAAATTAAATACTACACCTATTAAAACTGTAGCAGCCATAATGAGACAGTCCGGGTGCCCGCCATTGTAATTACGTCATTGACTGACGTTAGGGTTGAAAAGGGGATGCCATTGGGAACAAAAGAGGCGCGCAATGATTTTTATGTGATTTTCACGCATCGCCGGACAGGCACAGGAAATGTTGTAATGCCAATGTTTTTGTATTTGATTGTGGTTTCTTTTTTGCGGTACATAATGAATTTTTTATTCGGTTTTTCGATAATTTATGCATTAACTAACATTTTTATTTAATGATAGGATAAGCTATTCTATTTGTTCCAATTGGCCAAACTTTAACCTAACCTAACCTTTTTAAAGTGAAAACTTTTTTACGCGCGTTGATCGTTTTTTGATATGGGATAAACATTCTATTCGCGTCACCGACATGCTCGCGCCATAGTGCGATACTATAGAATATAGATGGCGCGAATAGTACCAGTTTTAATTTTCACTTCTGTCGAGAGTCCACACAACAGCTATTTTTTTTTCTTCAACCAGTATTGCGAAGACAAAATTTGGGAATCTATTACAAAAAAAAAGTGTAATTAAATAAAACGAATTAAGTTAGGATCATCCTAAAAATAAATAAATACTTAGAATAAATTTAAACATCTGACGATTATAGATAAATAATAAGTATATCAATGGTGTCAACAGTAGGTTTAGCTCGTAGTCGTGAAAAGGTAACGCGCTTTTCATAATACCTATTTTTGCATTCAACTACCTACAACGCACACTACAGAGTAAATTATGATAATGATTCATTTCACCCCGAATCTTTAATATTTTCACTAGTTAATTAAAAGGGATGCTCTGTAAAAACAGTTCGCATGATAATACTCACAGAACAGATAAAAGAGGTTTTATCTGTTCTGTGATAATACTGAACGCGGGAAACAGTTCGCATGTTTTAATGGCGGACCGAATAAATTAAGAACAGCGCCATCTAGCGGATTAAATGAGAGAAAATAAACATGTGTTACATATTAATTTTATTTGTGAAATGCATAATGAAAAGCAAGATAATTGATAATAATGTAATTAGAAATCGCAAATACTAAAAACTATATTTACCAATCTTCTGAATTAATAATACATTGATCTGAACAAAAATTTACAAATACTTATCAAAATGACCACCCACTTTGTTTAGATCACTTTGATGATATCTTTTTACGAAGGTTATGCTTCACTATTTCGACTCGGCTTTCATCCGGGGATGTAACTCAGTGGTAGAGTGTCTGCTTCGCATGCTGAAAGTCCTGGGTTCAAATCCCAGCATCTCCAAACGTTTCTTTTTGCGCAATTACATTTTATTTTGAACATAGTCCTCACATTTACATTTAATTTCTTCTATTTTTTATTTTGAATACTCAGATTTTTGAAATTTTCTGCCTACATAACAATATAATACATATTTCTACGCAATGTAACTTTAAATGGGTGCAGACTTGTAATCACATCAGATTGTAAAACCAATGTGACTAAAAAGATTGTTTTTCCTGTTTCTCACACTAGTAATTTTTCTACACCATTTAGGTACCTACCACTTGTCATTATCAACTAGTGCGGTGAAATAAATGTTTGTTTCAATAAACAAAAAAACAACCGACTTCCAAAAAAAACACTACAAAGTGAAAAATTACTTTAATTTCGGAAGTCGGTGTCTTTGGTTTTGAATTTTCGTTTTTTACCACCGAATTCCGAAATTAAAGTATTTTTCACTTTGTAGTGATTTTTTTTGGAAGTCGGTTGTTTTTTTTATCAATAAGTTTTTATTTTTTACTTGTTAGTTGTGGTACCTACCCCACACAAATTCGAATATCACTACCTACTATGTAAATAACAGTGACAGGAACTTATTATAAATATTGTAGACTAAGTGAGAAAAATATGTATTATTGAAGCTAACTCAAAATGTACCCAAGCAAAGTTAATAAAATTTATATGGGACCACCTCTGAAGTATGACCTACCAAATGAAAAAAAAAACATCAAAATCAATTTATAATTGGTGGAGTAATCGCGTAACAAACATGCAAAAAAATACAGTCTAATTAAGAACCTCCTTCTTTTGAAGTCGGTAAAATACGACTGAATTTATTAACATTTAAATACGCCTTAAAACCCTCAAAATAACTATTCATACACAATCACAACTGTCCGTCTGTCTGTCAAATGTCTTCACGCGCCAATAGAGCGAGAAACCGCGACAGACACGTGGACACACACACTTTATTATTAGAGAATCCGTGATTGGCATCCACCTGGACAATCAAATCTAATGACTGACGAATTGGTGCAGTATTTATTTTGAGTTTTTAGCACGTGCTGTGCTTTATTCATTTATTTTATTTTTAATAGGCGTTGTCTGCATGGTTGACTTCGTATGACCGCTTGACCAGCTGTCTCTTCAGAATAAAATTAATTGATGTCTGCCAATGACATAGTTGATTTTGTTTATTGAGTGAAATCGTCTAGTGACTCGAGTCTAGTGACTTGATGAAAGAGACTTGGTACCTACTTAAAATCGTGCGTTCTAAAAGTGGGCAACATCGCAAATAGCCCCATGCTCGATTACGAGGTGCCAGCAGTTGTTGCAGCTGAGCACGTAGCTTTAAATTTCCCGACTAATAACCATGATCAAAACTTTGATCCAGCTAGTTTTAATTAGAAAAAGAAAAGAAAGAAAAAACGTTTATTTGCGGTAAACATGACGCAAGAAAAAAAAATACATTACAAAAATGAGAAAAAGTTGGGGGAAGCATGCGTCACATCCACGCAAATCGGCTATCGCTCAGCATTATGCTACGACCCTGTGCAAGACAGAGCCCCAGCGCTGGCTTTCAGCGACAGCCGGCGCCGACGGAATGACGTCGACCGGTGCAGCAAACAAATATTAAGACGCTGTACCAGTACAGCGTACTTAAAGAAAAATAATTTATTATAATTAAAATGTGATTCAACTAAATACACAACTGATATATAACTGATATAACTGATGAATATAACTGATATACTAAATAATAAATACTAAACACTAACTAAATAATAATATTAGCATAGTTGAATAACCCCTGGCTGGAGGTTTTAAGTGTAGTAGCTTAAGGCACACATAGGAAAGCCCGGATAAGTAGTGATCTCAGAGGTTAACTACGAGATGCCCTACATAAAAAAGGCGGAAATAGCTCTCAAGTATTTACCAGTAGTTTTTGAATTTGTTATTATAATAATTAATTGCAATTATGACTCTGAATTTGATGTTCTAACCGTTCTATGAGTAAAAAACCGGCCAAGTGCGTGTCGGACCACGCACAATGAAGGGTTCCGTAGTTGGGATGAATTAATCCCAAAAACAAACTTAACTTTGTAGTTGAAAACATTGCACTGATACGGAATGTATGGGAAAACATGTTTTTGTAACTGCAAAGTTAAGTTGGTTGATTATTACTTGTTAACTTGTAGAGCCTACTTAGCCGTGATAGTTTTCCTTTTAATTTCGTTATATAAACTACTGTTGTGATTTTTTTCACACACCCAAAACCAACCATTTAGCCGGCAGGGGGGGGGGGACACGACTCTATCAAAAATTAGCACTTTAAAGCTTAATATTTCGCAAACGGATCCCTGAATCCAAAAATGGTTTTCACAAACTCACAATGTTTTTAAAGGACCTTTTCAATGATACCCCTCACTATGGGTTAAAAAAAGAAAAAAAATAACATCACCACTTTACGTGTATGAGAGGTACCCTAAAAAAAATGTTTTTCATAATTTTATTTTACCACTTTGTCGGCGTAATAAAAATATATACTTACGCCAAATTACAGTTTTCTAGTACTAAGGGTCTCGGAGCTAGACCGCGGACAGACAGACAGACAGACAGACAGACGGACATGACGAAACTATAAGGGTTCCTTGTTTACTACGGAACCCTAAAAAGGGCATTTGGAAAGTTTTCAAATACTTTTTTACATCAGAAACTAAATATTCAGTGTTATGATATTAATTTTTGCATTTCATAATCAATATTTTAGTTCACTAGTTAGCGATATTTCATATTTCCATACAGTAATATTGCCAAATTAATCAAAACAGCGAAATATTTGACAGCTATTTGCGACGTTGCCCACTTTCAGAATGCACGCGAAATAAGTAGGTACAGAAGTTGATAACCACAGACTTGGTTACATGAGGTGAAGGATATCATTCAATTTGAGCTTTCAGAATTCTCAGGTTGGCGCAGTGACGCTGACGTCAATATGATCCAGCACTGAATACATTTTTGTACAACCTCCGTGTTTTATGTTTGTTCTTTTGGTATTTGTAAGTAGTCCACTTAGAGCACCCGTCCGAATAGCACCTGCGACTCAGCAGCCTACTGCTGGTATGTATTTGTTTTACAGGACGTTATTAAATGAAAGATATCGATAAAAATCACTAGAATGTTTATTAATTACACATACTTACGTACATACGAAATTTGTTTTATCGATATCTTTAATTTAATAACGTCCTGTAAAACAAATACATCCCAGCAGTAGGCTGCTGAGTCGCAGGTGCTATTCGGACGGGTGCTCTAAGTGGACTACTTCGGTATTTGTGCATGTGTAATTTATGTAAAGTTGAAATTGTTTTATAAAATTTTTTGGTACAGTGAAGAAAAACATTGTATTGTTTTCCTTTAAGACGCTGATATATGCCAATGACCTTGAATGGTTAGCTTGCGTGTTCTGGACTGAGCTCACGCAACGCGTCGTACGTCCAGCCAGTAATAGGACTCGCCCATCAAGGAGCGCTGTCCCAAATTAGACGCATTTTTTTTTTTTACGTAAAACAAAAGGTGTTTTAATAAAACACGTATACTAAAAGATACATAATTAAATTATCTTTAAAATGGTGAAGGTTTCAGAAAAATCCGCTTGATAGTTTTGGCGGGATTCTCCGTTTTTTATTGGAGCTAGACATAACTTTACAATTTAATTATGCTATGTAATTTAAACATAATCTAAAATATTCACAGATTAAGTTATTAGGAAAATGCTCTAATTTAACATAGGTAGGTATATTTTTTTTTCAGGTAATTTTAACACTACTCGTTTAGACGTGATCTTCAGTATAAAATCATTAAAAGCTTAGTACCGCCTTATGTTGGCACATAACATACTATTGTTAACTCCTTACGCCAATCAGTCTGCCTAGCCTTTTCCCAACTATGTTGAGGTTGGCTTCCAATCTAACCGGATGCAGGTGACTACCAGTATTTTACATGGAGCGACTGCCTATACGACCTCCACAACCCAGTTACTAGGTAACACGATACCTTATTACTATAAAAAATACATTCCCAAATAAAAACCAACAAAATGCCAAACAATTAACACAACGCAAAAGCAATCAAAACCCACCACTGCTCAAAGGTCAGACCATCATTCTATCAGGTGGCAACAGTGTGGCCACCACCATTCCAAATGGTAAACCCCACTAAGTAGATACAGCGGCCTAAATGAATAGTTGATGCCCGCCAAAATGTCAGGGCAAATGGAATAACATATGAGGGACGGCTTCATCAGACGAAATGGTGATTAATATTTGAGTGGTGATTATGGATTTCCTGATCAAATGCCTAGCTAACATGACCTAAGACCTGTGTTTGGTTGGCAGGTGTGATATGAACTTAAGTTTGAAGGTGATCGAGCTTTAATTGCACTTGGACCATGATCGATATTTAATTCGTAAGTATTTTCGTAGTTAAGATATTTTTTACCATAACATTAAAACGTGTCTTGAGAGACAATACCTACACTACATATGTATTACATAAGTTACGATTTAGTTTTAAAAAACTTTATAACAAAAAAAAAAACAATCGACTTCCAAAAAAGCACTAAGTGAAAAATTTTAATTTCGGAAGTCTGTGTCTTTGGCTCTGTATTTTAGTTTTTTGCCACCGTCTTCCTTAAATAAAGTTATTATTCAATCCGTAGCAAAATTAATAAAATTTATATGGGACCACCGCGTAAGCATGCTCTACCAAATGAAAAAAGAATTTTCAAAATCGGTCCACAATTGACGACAATATCGATGAACATATCCAAAAAAAAACACATACAGACGAACATAATAACATCCTCCTGTTTTGAAGTCGTTTAAAATTCGTTTGAAGTCGCACAAATTTTACGAGCTTTCTTGAATCAAATTCTGATAAAAACAGTCGGTATTCCTCTGCATCACATCTTTCGTTACAAGGCGGCTGCCCCATTTCAAAACCTACTAAGGGACACTTTTTACAAAAATCGTTTTATTGCATAATTTTGCTAATCTTATAAGTCCCCACCAAATACAAAAACACCAGCATTGAAAACTCGCTTATAAGCAGATATATTTAAACATCGAAACCTAGTAAGTGCCCCATTCACTGCCTCGTGACCACTTTAAAACCTAGTAAGTTAATTTAACCATTACAAAACCTGGACTTTTCAAAGGCTGACCCTATTTACGTTTTTGCGCTCTCCTGTAAAATTTCGTTTTAAGGGGATGATAGCTGACTTTTAATGATTTTATACTGAAGATGACGTCTGAACGAGTAGTATTAGTGATTTGGAAAAAATATATGTTAAATTAGAGCATTTTCTTAATATTTTAATATAGGCATATTTTTGATTATGTTTATATTACATAGTGAAATTAATTTGTAAAGTTATGTCTAACGCGGATAAAAAACTGAGAATGACGCAAAATCCATCAAGCGTATTTTTCTGAAAACTTCACCATATTAAAGATAATTAAATTACTAATCTTTTAGTATACGTATTTTATTAAAATACTTTTTGTTTTACGTGTAATAAATTAATAATGCGTCTAATTTGGGACAGCGCTCTTTGATAGGCGAGTCCTATTACTGGCTGGACGTACGACGCGTTGCGTGAGCTCAGTACAGAACACGCAAGCTAACCATTCAAGGTCACTGTCATATATCTGCGTTTTAAGTCCTTACTAGGTTTTGAAATGGGGCAGCCGAAGGTGCAAACTAAAAACGCAATGTAGATATACTTCTAAACAATTGACACACGTACATACAAGGTTCACAACAACCTAACATTGGTGTAAAACACATCGCTTACGGCTCTACTGTTCCCGGTTACGTGGAAATGTGCGTCAGAAGATAGTCTTCATTATGAACACACGGATTAGGCGCCATTTACTATGGACTTTTGACATATCTTTTGAAACGACCAATTGGAACCGTGCACCTAGCTTCTGACGTTTCATAAGTGCCCATGTAGGTTTATGTGAAATAAAATATTTTGATTTTGATCTTCTTCTTCGTTCTTGATGTACGGGTTTCCGAATTCATACACCCGACAAATCGTTACTCACGCTCCCAGACTTGACGAATTCGACAGTGTCAATGGAATATGGTTTGTCATGAAAATTCACGTCACCAGTTGGCGCCAATTTGACAAGAGGTCTTCCATTTCGACAATGAATAAAAAAAATTGATGACGTTCATCATTCGTTTCATTCATACGTTCACCATTCAGTCACGACAGGACGACTAGAAAAACTACAGGCGCTTTGGTACTTTGACAGGTGCCCGAACCAGACGTCTCAGTGCTGCCACCTAGTGGTAGTGGCAGAAAACCCTCATTGAACGACAAAGCTCTCAACTTACTGGGACATCGACGCGAAAACTGTTTAAAAAAAAAAATTGCTGTTCCATGTTCCATACATTTTGACCGCGTAAATATTGCACTTTTCTATGAAACCGATGAAAAATTTCAACGCACGGGGTTCAGAATCATGTACTGAATCCATGTTAACAGTTTTCGCCTCGAATGTGTTACCCTGTAGGTAGTTTATTTTTCTATTAATCCTATCCATGTTATAATATTATTTTTATATTCTTATTATTCTACACTCTAGAAGTTATGTTGTACAGATACTTTTTCAAAATTTTAACAACTTTATTTGTTAACCACCTGCAGTAACAATAAACAATTATTCTATTCTAGTCTACTGTTAATGAGACCATTTTTCATTGGCATTTGAATTCGGGTGAAAGAAATAGCAGGTAGAAGGTAAGTATCTACAATGATTAAGCCTTCCCAATACTTCCCATTGTGACCCACACAAGAGAAGAAGAATCGCCTACAATAATCATTAAACACTACAAACATATCCTGGCTGGAGGTTTTAAGTGTAGTAGCTTAAGGCACCCACAGGAAAGCCCGGTTAAGTAATCATGATCTCAGAGGTCAACTACGAGATGCACGAACTAAAAAAAGTATTGTGTAGTTTTATGAAACTACGGTAAAAGTGAAACTTCTATAGGCGCCGCCATATTGGCCTTGGCTGCTCTGACGAGCGCCTTTCACTTTATCCCTACGCCGCGGCCGACCGTCACGCGACATGCAACACACAGACGAAAAAATTTGAGACGATGTCATAAAAGTTTCACTTTAAAAAAAAAAGCTACAAACATAGAGTACAATCCGTTTTACTCAAACTAAGATAGTACAACATCTATTTACTAGCACAAAAAAGATAATTAAAATCCCTCGAGGATAACGCCATCAATTGACAATGTTTTTTTTTTCAACACCCATTCGCCATTCGTACCTGGCTGATTTAAAAAACGTCCAGGAATATAAAATAACAAAAAGGCAAAAGGTGCGATTGTCGCGTTAGATTTCCGCGCGGATTACCCGGAGCTGTGGAAATTGAGTCGCAGCTTCATTTCCTGAGCCGAGCAAAGTTTTCACTTGCTGCGTTCGCGGGAAATATATATTTATGTGGCTGCTAATCTTGTTTAATTCAATAAATGATATTTGATTTGCATGTTCTGAGAATATGATTTTATGGGATAGCACGACATTTTAAATTACCTACTTGACGACAATAGATACAAAAAAAATTGGTTGCCTGTAAAGTCGGTTTACGGACGATAATTTTACGTGATAACGTCACAAGCCGAACGCTTAGGCCGATCGTGACTCTCTATCGCTTGTTTCGCGCTCTCGCTTGTACAATCGGCTCAGGCGGAACGTGACACTTTTTCGCGCGTGCAGCCGGCGTTCATCGATTTATAAGACGTTATCACGTCAAAAAATGGTAAAAAGGAACGCTTATGTTTGGATTGATGCCTTTTAAATAAGTTTACTACCGACTTCATACCTACTTGAAGATTGTTCATATCAGGAAAAACAAAAATAATAAGCATCATCTAGTTTTCCCATGTTTTAAGGCTGCCTGTCCATCGAAGCGGAACGAGGCAGCGGAGCGGAGCGAGGAAGCGGAGTGGAGCGAACTTGCGAACAGTGTCTGTTCATTGATTCAGAGCGGAGTTGCGGACTGTGCGGAGCGAGGCAGTGAAGCGGAGTTGCGAACTGTGCGGAGCTAGGCCGAGTTCACGCGACGAGTAATTTGAGTAATTTTCCGCATTCCCGCTCCGCTTCCTCGCTCCGCTTCCCGGTTTTGTATGAATTTTTAAACTAGTTCACAAATCTCTCTCCACTGAAGCGGAGCGGAAATTTTATGCAATTCCATTCGTTATTATTGGCACAGCTCCGCTCCGCTCCTCTCCTCTCCGCTCCAGTGGACAGGCACCCTTATAATTATGAAAATCTTGTCTAGATACTTACAGTTGTCTATTATGACTGTAATTATTTGTTGACCTCTGCCCACACATTTTTAAGACGCAGTCCTAATTCCTCAAATATTGTGGATTTAATAACTCTTTAACTAATATAAAAACGCGATGTATTTCAAGGGGTTCGCTAAAAACTGAGGCTTTTCATCGGGGGTGTAACTCAATGGTAGAGTGTCTGCTTCTAACGCAGAAAGTTCTGGGTTCAAACCCCAGCACCTCCAAGCGCTTTCTTTTACCGTTTAGTCGAATTATTTAAAAAAATATGAGCACACATAGTTCGCTTTTACGCAAGTAAGTATGTATTAAAACAATATATTATTATCTACCTTAAAAATTGAAAAATTATACCAAAAAATCTTTACAAATCCAAGATTACATATCATGAAAATACCTTCAAAACTCCATCAAACACAAATAAAAAAATGTCTTTCAAAGAAATCTCGGCACGTCGTTTGTGCATTACCGATAGGGGGCGCCACAGCTATGATTGACAGCTAATAACCGCAGATTTCCCATGGGGACGTACAATTTGTCCCCTACACCCCGTGGGTTTTCCGCGGAGTCATAGAAATGCTATGGTTTTTGAACATGTAGGTTATGGTGGTTTGAAATATTTTTATGTTTTTAAAGTGAAAACTTCTTTAGGCTCGTTGGGCATTTTTGAGATGGGAAAAACCAATTGAACTCGCGAAACCGGTACCGACACCTCATTTTCGTAAACGCGATTGTGCTCTTTATTTATATTAAAGTAAGGATCAATGTTCTATGCAAGTATTTTAACTTTAAAGATTTTGGAAGTATTTTTTTAAATTGTTCAAGTTTTCACTTCTGTCGGCACACTCGAAGTGCCACTGTTCTTTTTTCTGGATATTGGTAACCCCCTGATTGGCCTTAAATATTTCGGAGGAGAACCACGAACACTCCTGTTATTTGTAAAAATAAAACTCAACTTCTGCTTTGAAAAGCGCCTTCTGAAAAGTTAATAGCAAATATTAAGATCACCAATATTAAACTAACTACATTTTTATTTCAACTTTCAATTATTAATATTAGAAAACATACAGTAATATAACAGTTATTTCCATTGGGGGTGTAACTCAGTGGTAGAGTGTCTGCTTCGCATGCTGAAAGTCCTGGGTTCAAATCCCAGCACCTCCAAGCAACGTTTTTAGTTTTTTTTTTTTTTGGACTGACGTATATCATTTCATCACAAAAAATATAAAATACATCATAAAAAGAAGGGAAGGAGTATTTATAAATTTTATTAAAATCACGGTAACATAAAGTAACAACCTAATAGAGCTATTTTATTCGTTCTGAAAATAACATAACATTACGCTTATAATTCCCGAAGGTCTAGGCAGAGCTGTACCCACATTTCGCCAGTTATATTTAAGTTCCGATCTGAAAATATTGTTAAAAAATGCAAGAATGGTCCGCAACTCAAAATACTATATCCTTACCTCCTTACATATTATAAAAAAACAAAGTCCCCGCCGCGTCTGTCTGTCGATCTGTCTGTCTGAATGCGATAAACTCAAAAACTACCGAACGGATTTTGAAACGGTTCTCACCAATGGACGGAGTGATTCATGCGGAAGGTTTTAGTGTATAATTTATTAAAGTTTTATGTAAATTGGCTGAAATTTGACGATTATTGTTGAAGATGTCGGAAAAAATCATACTACTTAAGGGGACGATAACTGACTTTTAATAATTTTATACTGATGATGACGTCTAAACGAGTAGTGTTAGTGATTTGAAAAAAAAAAAATGTTATATTAGAGCATTTTTTCAATATTTTAATATAGGAATATTTTTGATTATGTTCATATTACATAGTGAAATTAATTTGTAAAGTAATGTCTAACGCGGATAAAAAACTGAGAATGACGCAAAATCTATCAAGCGTATTTTTCTGAAAACTTTACCATTTTAAAGATAATTGAATCACCAATCTTTTAGTATACGTGTTTTATTAAAATACCTTTTTTTTACGTGTAATAAATTAATAATGCGTCTAATTTGGGACAACGCTCCTTGATGGGCGAGTCCTGTTACTGGCTGGACGTACGACGCGTTGCGTGAGCTCAGTGCAGAACACGCAAGCTAACCATTCAAGGTCACTGTCATATATCTACGTCTAAATTGGCGTGCGTCGCGGAAATCATAAAAATTACATAAAATTTATGTTCTACAGCATTGTTCATCTTAAAAAGTTCAACAAAAAAGTCCACGATGGCATATGTCTATCTTCTAAGGATGACCCACAGTAACAATTAATATCTTTCAGAATTTGATAAAAATTTAATTATTATTTCCGAAGCAAAATATTTCAATGAAATATGTTATTTATTTGGGCATTTTATTTAGAATAAAATATGCCTTGACATTATATCATTTAAATGAATAGTTTTTCGCGCGGGCGAAGCCGCGGTCAAAAGCTAGTACCTAATAATTTGTACTAACCTATGTTACTCATAAAATAAGTTTCTAATCTACCATCAAACATTCTACCAATAGTTCATGGGCAGTACCTCCGTATAAATAGAATAATAGTATAGATGTTCAGCCGCTATCGTTCAGCATACAATATTAACATCATGCCATTACGCGGAGAGCTTTTTACGCGCGCAAGCAGACCGACCGACGGGTAATCTGTCAGAAATCGTAGATGTCAGACGACTGGACGTGTTATGGATTTTTGTGTTACTGCACTTTAATGTGGCGGGGAGTTCAGCACGCAGCTATGCGAAAACTGTTACCATGGATGCAGTACATGATTCTAAATACTGCGTTGAAATTTTTCGTCGGTTTTTTTTTTTAAATTGCTGTTTCATAGAAAAGTGTAAAACCTACGCGGTCATAATGTATGGACCAACTGATTTTTTTTTAAATAACCATGATAGAATCCATGGTGTTAAGTTTTCGCGTCGATGTCCCTGCCACCCTATATATTTTTTAATTTAAAGTCTTTTTAACTAAATTCCGACCAAATAATGTCACTTATAATAAAATAGCAATATCAGTTCGCTGCTATTTTAAACCTATTGAAAACAATATTGAGAGATTTACCATGTTTTTTTAGCACCATAGACTTCTTATAGGTTTTCCTGTAATCCAAGTAGTGTAGAACTAATTTCTGTTTATTTTTTTAAACTTTTAGGCTCAGTGTGGTAAATTTTGTGACACGCTACAGTTTACATTATTTTTAAATTTCGACTTTATCCCGGAAAAGTGGGGTTCACTTTTCGGGGGCAAATTGGAACATTATCGTATTCAAAATTTAATATCCATAATGTAATTTATTTACGTTACATGTCCGTGTTTGAGTCACAGAAATTAAATATGTGTACTTACCAAATTTCAACTAAATTGGTCCAGTAGATTCGGAGCACATTGGCTGTGACAGACGGTCAAACAGACAGCCAGCCAGTCAGACTATAAATAAGGATTCTGTTTTTTCACTCGGACGTACGGAACCCTAAAAATGCAATTGAATTTGAATCAAGTAATTTTGCAAATGGCTGATGTGATTCTCTCCGTTATGAAATATCATTACACGTTAGATATTATTATTTACAGTTATGAAATGAAACTACGAAGACTGGTATCTCTTTAAAATGTTAAATATAATGTTTTCCTTAAAAAAATATTATAACTCTCGCGGTACGCTCATAGAAACAGCCATTTAACCAAGCCACTTCCATATCCTCGACATCCACACACTCTAACTAACCATAAGGTGCTCATCGGGCGCAGACACACAGCGATAAATCCAAGTGCCTTCACTATAATTCACAGTGAGAGCTACCCCTAATTAAGGGTAGCGGTAAAAATAATTACCTGTCATGTTTCTAGTGGTACTGTGTTCATTTCATATTGAGATATCTTCATGTTGGGTTGAAAATAATGAATAAGTAAATGTAGAATTGAAAAATGATATTTATTGGTAATCTGTAACTTTCTTATTATGTCAATTAATTAAGACAGTGGTCCCCAAACAAAACAGACAACCACCTAGTTTGGGGACCACTGTATAAATTCATAAATTTTGTTAAAAATATTACCGTGAAAAATTTATTGACATGTTAAGTCATTCCACCTTTCAATTCAAGCTCACTTCATCTAAGTTTTCACGGTGAGTTTTATTTTTACCCGACTGCCCCAGAAGGAGGTTACGTATGTATGTTTGTATGTATGTATGTATGTCTATTTCTTTGGCACGTTCTATAGCCTAAACGGCTTGATGGATTTTAACATATGAGGTGTCGTTAGGTTCGTCTTAATTGTGGGAGTGACATAGGCTATATAACATTTATATATTGCATCTGCAAATACAAGAAAAAGGGAGGGGTAGGTTTAAAAAAAAAAACAACATTATTGGTATCAAATAAAAGTTAGTGATGAGTCAATTTCATTATATACCTATTTATATATCAATAAAACTAAAAAGTTTGAAATAAAACAAATTATTTAAAAAAACAAAAAACCCGACTGCAAAAACTCATAACTGAAAAGAGAAAAACAAGCATTATATAATCTATAGGATTTTGGTATTGCAGGCGGGACAAACCAATAACCTGAAATTTTGGTGAAACTTTTGTTTGTCCCCCGCCTGCAATACCAAAATCCTATAGGTAGATTATAATGCTTGTTTATAAATAAAACAAATTATTTAAAAAAACAAAAAACCCGACTGCAAAAACTCATAACTGAAAAGAGAAAAACAAGCATTATAATCTACCTATAGGATTTTGGTATTGCAGGCGGGACAAACCAATAACCTGAAATTTTGGTGAAACTTTTGTTTGTCCCCCGCCTGCAATACCAAAATCCTATAGGTAGATTATAATGCTTGTTTATAAATAAAACAAATTATTTAAAAAAACAAAAAACCCGACTGCAAAAACTCATAACTGAAAAGAGAAAAACAAGCATTATAATCTACCTATAGGATTTTGGTATTGCAGGCGGGACAAACCAATAACCTGAAATTTTGGTGAAACTTTTGTTTGTCCCCCGCCTGCAATACCAAAATCCTATAGGTAGATTATAATGCTTGTTTATAAATAAAACAAATTATTTAAAAAAACAAAAAACCCGACTGCAAAAACTCATAACTGAAAAGAGAAAAACAAGCATTATAATCTACCTATAGGATTTTGGTATTGCAGGCGGGACAAACCAATAACCTGAAATTTTGGTGAAACTTTTGTTTGTCCCCCGCCTGCAATACCAAAATCCTATAGGTAGATTATAATGCTTGTTTTTCTCTTTTCAGTTATGAGTTTTTGCAGTCGGGTTTTTTGTTTTTTTAAATAATTTGTTTTATTTATAAATGAAACAAAAATAAAAATTAAAAAAAATCTGACTAGTTTCTTTTTTTTTAAAGTTCAACCCACAGAGTATGTCCAACCCTTTGAATGCGTTGATGAATTAATGAGTGACGTAATAAACATGAGTTTTACGTGCCATTAAAAATGTAAAGAGATAGTAAAATATTAATGAGACAAATGTGTATCCCAAGTAATACGGCCAGAAATTAACACAAATTCCACATACAAGGCAATTAAAATAGAATGAAATAATTTAATATTCGTCTTTAGTATCAGTCATTTGTAGCAGCCATTAAGTCAACCCTTCTTTGCTGCGTATTAATTCTTGTCTAAATTAACATAAATTTTATGAGACAAAAATTAAAGAGAATAATTATGCTGGTTGTGTCTCTATCACACACTAAAAAAATCTGTAATTGCTCTGCCAACAGTTTCCAAGTAAGCCTTCAGTGTGAATTAGAGTTAACGTCATTATGTTTACCAACAGCTATTCAACATGCAACGAACATTTGAAAACTTATGTTTTATTTACTACCGGTAATAACCAATACCTATTTAATTACCCAATACAAGTACATAGCTCAATCACTGTTGATTTAGTTGCAACGAATTTTCCTTTTGATGTCCTTATATGGAGCTATGGGGCATCGACGCAGTCAACACAAATTGATAGCAACATAGCCTCATAAGTTTATAACATCAGTCATCAACTCATCAATGACATGACAACTATCCAACCCCTTCGTCGCCTTGTTTTAATTACTGACTGTGTCTTACGACATTTGACAAACAATAAGGTGTCCACGTGTTCGTAGTAATTAGTCTATGAAATGTAGATGTCAATAAATTAACGCATTATTTAAATCATTGCCTTGTTAAATTAGTCATTTATAGACACCAACCCTGTGCCACATTGTATTACCTTTACAATGAAAAAAAAAAAACAACAGTCCTATGATATTTTTCAAGAAATTAAATATCTTAAAACGTGTTTTTTGCAATTCGTTTTATTTTATTTAAAATACTGTATTAATACATGACTTTTTATAACAGCCACTGTAGAACGTTCTAATTTCACCGGAAAATAGGTCTTCCAAATTCCGCACCTAATTTAGTGGCTTCTCATCATTCTCTTGCCCTTTTACCAATTTATTTTTGGTCGTCAACATATATTTTTCTTCCATACTTTTAGTCGACATCTTTTCTCACCCCCTTTCTAATCATATCATCTCTCACACAGCCCATCTAACATTTCTTTGGTCTTCCTCTACTGCTCTCTCTATCCACATTAATACTCAAAACTTTCCTCACTACATTTGCATCATTCCAGATTCAGTGGCTCCATGCAAGTCAATAATGAACATACACGACACAATTAAAATCAACTTAATGCCGACATCGGCTCATAACATCGGTCGTTTGTAGCCACTATCAACCCTCCGCTGCCGTGTATTAATTGGTGGCTCTCCAAACAACGGCGCGATAATGTTTGATTGATACCGACGATACGGCATACGGCCGTAAGGGGACGCTCATGTGGGCAGGAAATATTGATGAGATTTGATAGTGCGGCTGAGATAGATTTTTGATATGGGGTTTTATGAATGATAAAGTTTTACTTTTTTAAACAAGTACCTGGTCGACCGAGCTCTGCTCGGGTGAAAATAGAGAATGGTTATGTAATAGTGTATGATAATCATTATCATCATCAGCCTATAAATGTTCCCACTGCTGGGACACAGGCCTCCTCTCTGTGAGAGGGAGTGGGCCGTAACCCACCACGCGAGCCCAGTGCAGGTTGGTAGATGTCACATGTCTTCGAATTTTCGGTTCTCGGACATGCCGGTTTCCTCACGGTGTTTTCCTTCACCGTTTTGAGAGCAGTGGTGATGAAATAATTTACACAAAGTAAAGCACCTGTCTGGGTTCGAACCTATGACCTACAACTCGTAAGTCACGACCGTTACCACTAGGCCACCACTGCTCGTATGATAATAGTTCAGACTAATTCCATGCTGCCACGTCATTATTCTAAGTTAGCTATCTTATTCTAAACTTTGGGCGAGCGAGCTCTGCCCGGGTGAAAATACGGAGAAAACGAATTTTCCCAGATATGAGACCTAGCTAGATCGATTTTTCGCCTCCGTAACCCCTATATTGTCACTTTCATTGAAATCGTTAGAGCCGGTTTCGAGAACGTGATTACAAATATTACTCATATAATATTATAGGATAAAGACTTTTTTGTCATTGATGCTTTAGTTTGAAAATTGGTGAAAGTAACTGCATATTCATTTATTTATTGTATTCCATATTGTATAAACGATGCTACAAAAGGCTTACAGCTCGGTACAAAATTGGACCCTGTTAGGGCACAGTATAAGGATATTTTTTCCAACCCAAAGTAAAGACATGTAAAATAAGTTTGATTAAAACTACAAATTTTCCTGATTGTACACATTGGTGTTATCTATACTATCAGTTTCTTTTAAGTACGCGGCTGCGGGAGAAGGGGTACACAAGTGAAACACTTACTAGCTAGCAACGCACTCCTTTATTCCATATTGGTGACTCGAGAGTTGGACTCGCCGATATAGTAGATGGCGCGCAGGCGGCGCGCGCTTAGCACACATTGACACATACATAACCATTCTTCCCTCTAAATACAAATTACATCCTTAGTAGGTATCCATAACATAGTATATATACTCTAGAACTATATAACATCTTACGCTAGAAATACTTTTTAAAACAGATAACGGGGCGATTACGTAACGATCTCTTTTGTGTAACAATTATTGACTCATCGCTTTAGGTAAAACTAAATCCGTTGTCAGTTTGTAGGTACCCTCAGTGAGTGCGCTGAGCAAGATCGCCTTTCGTTTTTCACCCGCGGCATCCGTCTTCTCGTTGATGCCATTTGCAATGAAATATTGCGCTATACGCCCTTTGTACGTTTTCCATGTCTGTGTGTTATGGTCGAACGTATGTAGTATTCCAAATTGCATAGAACTAGACATTTTCAACACGCGATAGGTAAAATTCTCGTCGCCAATGTTAAGTACGCGGCTGCGGGAGAAGGGGTACACAAGTGAAACACTTGCTAGCTAGCAACGCACTCCTTTATTCCATATTGGTGACTCGAGAGTTGGACTCGCCGATATAGTAGATGGCGCGCAGGCGACGCGCGCTTAGCACACATTGACACATACATAACAGTTTCTAGAAGGCAGGCGTAGGAATTGAACAAAAACTCACAAAAGTTTTAGATTTTCAATGGGACTTCGAAGCGAAAGCAAAAAATTCTACTACAGGCAAAAACTTTGAAGTTTAACAAATAAAACAACTCATAAAAGAAAAGCCTAGAAAACAACGTACTGAATTAGTATTTTAGGGTATTCGAAATGACTAAGTAATACTCACAATTCATTATTAATATTCTAGTTCAATAGTTAGCGATATTCCACATTTCCATACAGTAATATTGCCAATTAATCAAAACAGGTAAATAATTGACAGTTATTTGCGACGTTGCCAACTTTTAGAATAAACGCTCTTAAATACTTTTAGTCATAAAACTATTTAGCTATTTATGGTGCAATTTTGCCTTAATAAAATTTTAAACTTATGTCCATCCTAATCACGAATTTTAGTCAACACATAAAAATGTCTTGCGACTTTTAATCGCAACATAAACAGTCCAGTGCGCACGTGACTTAACCCTACATATCCACAAGGATATTCCGTTACACGCGTCATTAAGGGATGGTAAGCGTTACACAGAGCATGGGAGGGTTATCGGCTCGACATACTCTTTGATTACCGATACGTAATCAACTATTATGTCAGATTAGTGTGTGTATGTAAATGTAAACGGGGCTTTGTTTATTATAATATAATAGCTTTTGCCCGCGGCCTCGCCCGCGTGGAGGACGGAAATTTGCCACGGGAACGTACTAAAGGGATTAAGATTTAAAACCATTCATTCTATAAACATTGACTGAAATCTTCGAAACCATCTTTACCTAACAATCATCCCATGGATTCAATACATGATTCTGAACCCCGCTGCGTTGAAAATTTTCGTAGGTTAATTAAATAAAAATCTGCTGTTTCATAGAAAAGTGCAATACCTACGCGGTCAAAACGTATGGAGCAGCTGTTTTTTTTAGGGTTCCGTAGTAAACAAGGAACCCTTATAGTTCCGTCATGTCCGTCTGTCTGTCTGTCTGTCCGCGGTCTAGCTCCGAGACCCTTAGTACTAGAAAGCTGTAATTTGGCATAGGTATACATATTAATTACGCCGACAAAGTGGTAAAACAAAATTATGAAAAACATTTTTTTTAGTACCTCTCATACACGTAAAGTGGTGATGTTTTTATTTTTTTAACCCATAGTGAGGGGTATCATTGGAAAGGTCCTTCAAAAACATTGTGAGTTTGTGTAAACCATTTTTGGATTCAGGGATCCGTTTGCGAAATATTAAGCTTTAAAGTGCTAATTTTTGTTAGAGTCAAGTGTCCCCCCCCCTGCCAGCTAAATGGTTGGTTTTGGATATGTGAAAAAAATCACAGCAGTATTTTATATAACGAAATTAAAAGGAAAACTATCACAGCTAAGTAGGCTTTACTAGTTATCGAGTAATAATCGACCAACTTAACTTTGCAGTTGCAAAAACATGTTTTCCCATACATTCTGTATGGGAGAACATGTTTATCAACTTCAAAGTTAAGTTTGTTTTTGGGATAAATTCATCCCAACTACGGAACCTTTCATTGTGCGTGGTCCGACACGCACTTGGCCGGTTTTTTTAAAATAACCAACGAAAAATTTCAACGCAGTTCAGAATCATGAACTGAATCCATGGTAACAGTTTTCGCGTCGATATCCCTGCCACCCTGTATATATATATAAACGCCCCTTATCAATTCCCACATTCCTCAATATGTATGGTTGGTTACTATAAGTTGAAGGTAAGGCGCAATTTCGAACTAGTTAAATATGTTTTTATGATTTTTCGATTGGTTCGATCTTTGGGATTGCTCATTCCAAACAGTAGGCTGCGATAAGGGCCGAGAGAGAGGTTGTTTAAAGTCCCAGTGGCCCGTACAAACCTGTTAAAGTTTGCACCAGTGGGGCGGGCAATAAAGATACTCAACAGTGTCTCTCTGCAAGTGGATATCTTTACATGCTCATTGGCGGAATTCCAAAGGGTGACACTTAACATATTGTCCTCTGTATGACTTGTGTCACACAGTGGACATTGTGACTATATTGCTGTATTGGGTTGAACCTGTTAAAACAAATGTAAGCGTGAAGAGTAAATAACATAACATAACATAACATCACGCCTTGTTTCCCCGAAGGGTTGGGCAGAGGTGTCCCTGCAGCAGGTACACCCACATTTCGCCAGTTATGTTTTTTAAGTCCCATGTAATAGGGGGCGAGCCTATTACCATCAACCGGGCACAAATCCAAACTCCGAGCTGCTACTGAGAAATTTCAGATAGAAAAACCCAATAACACTTTGCCCGACCCGGAAATCGAACCCAGGACCTCATGCTCAGCAGTAGCGCTTGCGACCACTAGACCAACGAGGCAGAGTAAATAAATATACCAAAATCGTGACATACCATCCCAAAAATAACCACACCACCATTTAGTTACATAGTTACATTTTACATTCAACAAGCATGTCATTTGTCACAATAACGGCAATTAAAGTGACAACGATCACCGACGTAGAGAACTGAAGTCACGCCATCCTTGACTATCAGCCTTATTATGTTAATTTGACTATTAATTATAATATGAATATGTTGGTCGACGACCCACGCGAATTTGTAATTAGTGAGATCAGTAATTCTGGTCAGAGGTATGTTGTATGTGGGCATTTCATCTTGGGGGACCACTTGGTCTTAGCACTGAAATTGTTTGGGCAAGTTTTCGTTACACCTACTTACAGTATTTCTATTTTCTTAATGTCTCTCGGTAAACTTCGTGTTTCGTCAGTCGTTGGATTTCTATCAGTTGCTCTTTGCATTTGGTGCAGACCGGACGCTCTCAATTGACTTGAAAGTATATAGAATTGTTTATACTCTTTTAACTTAATGTAATTTATTTTAAAAATGGAAGAAAAGCTGCTAAAGTCGCAGGCATGACAGATAGGAAAATAGTTTTACAGCTCTATATAGTTGACACGGAAATCAAAACAATAAAGTATTTAGTTCTGAATTCAAATTATTATACACGATAAATCTAATGATTGATGGACATGGAAATTAGCATTCGTTTGTATTCGGAAATGCGATGATTCCCGAGGGACATTAAGAAAATAGAAATAGTGTACATTAATTCCACAGTTAACAGAAATTGAGAAATAAGAAGGTGAAATGTGCAGTGTAAAATGTTTGTCAAAATTATAGAATAACTAGCTGCGCCCCGCGGTTTCACCCGCATAAGTCTCGATCCCGTGAGTGTATCGGGATAAAAAGTATCTTATGTGTTAATCCAGATTATAAAGTATTTGTGTGCCAAATTTCATCCAGATCCGTTCAGTAGTTTTTGCGTGAAAGAGTAACAAACATTCGCATTTATAATATTAGTAGGATTAGTCGGATACGTGCGGAATCAAATTTAATAACATGAGGAATTAATTTGACCTCCAAACTTAGGTTATTCCATTATTTTATGTGCATCTGGACTGAGGCCCCATTTTTTATTCTCGCTTATCAAGTTGAGTTAAATGGGGAAATCTATACATATAATAAAATCGTAGCGAAGTCAAAACATTGAATATTTTTGAAAAAAAGTAATTGCTACGAGGTCTAGGATCGATTCTAATGCCGAAAATATATTTTTTAGAATTTTTGTCTGTTTGTCTGTATGTATGTTCCAGCATGGTGTAAATTCTACCAGACAGATTCTGTTAAAATTTTGCATAGATATTCCCTGTGTGTCTGGTCAAGTTATAGGGTATAAATTATCACGCTATTTGCTATGGGGGATGAGCAATATTACATTATGTCGTATTTTTATGTTCTAGCATGACGCAAATTCTACCGGATAGATTCTGTTCAAATTTTGCATAGGTGTTCCCTATAAGTCTGGTCAAACTATAGGGTATAAACTATCACGCTATTTACTATGGGGGGCGAGCAATATTATATTTTGTTCGTATTTTTTGGAAAAAAACGCGCCAAAATTTTTGAATATTGCGATGGTTATCGATTTAAATTTTAGAATGATTATCATCACGCTATACCTTTATGGAACTGAGCATGGCAGTCAATCATGAAATATATAGGAACGGCTATTTTAGCTAACTTTCAACAAAGTGAATAAGTAAGCGGTTGGACGAATGATTTGAAGTCCTGGGGTAGTAAGTTCGATTTCCATCTGTTTTTTTTAAAACTATTTTTATACATTTTGTAAAACGATTTTTTTTATTAATGTATTAATTCACAAAAAAGGAAAACTTCGTAAGCTATGGGAACCTACTACGTCACAAGTACTTTACAGTCACAAAACATTCAAGGTTGTATTCTGATCATTTTAGAGCTAAAGACTGTAGGAATAAAATGATTTTTACAGATTTTGACAGCAGATTTGTCCCAGCGATTTTAAAATATGTATGTGTGTGGATCTTCTGGAATCGCTGCCACACTGTTTCCTGGTGGCAAAACAGCGCACGCCATGTTTAAGATTCCCATCGATTTAGAGAGCAACGAAACGCCTGTTTGTAGGGTGTCACGCAACAGAACAAGAGATGTGTGCATAGGGATTGCGCTTCATCGTATAGTATGAATGCATTATGGCAAATAGAAAAGCAGTGGAAGCTATAAACAGAACCCTGGAGGACATCCAAGATATGATGGGTGGTGTCACAGTTCTGACAAAGTGAATACTTCGTTGAAAAGGTCGACTCTATGGTCGAGAGTTCATAAATTGCGCTTGACCATCATCATACGAGCTAGGTTTGGCGTGAATTCAAATGCTCAAGAATTCTCCGATGTTCTTCTAAAAGTTGGTGAAGGCACTCTACCAGACACTCTTGGTAGAGTAGATCCCACTTTAGAAGATCTTATTCGTTCTGATATACGAGAACATCAGTCAAATACCGTACCAAGAGAATTCTTGGGTGTGTTTCCATTTTAACTCCGAAAATGATCAAGCTGCAGCGATCAACCACAGTATTCTCTCACAAATTGAAGGGAGTGAAGTGATATACACCTCAATTAATGCCACATATTACCCCGTAGAATTTCTCAATTCGCAAATGGCAAGTATCTTTTCCGGTTGTATATCTGTGTAACGGAAACCGGCTCAAAGTCATGTCTTTACAGAGAAACGTCATCGAGATGGAAATTCTAACAGGTTGTGGCGATGGCGAGACAGTGTTTATAGCGTGTATACCACTAATTCCCCACCATTACCAGTTTAAGCGCGTGAAGTTCCCTGTGAGCGTATGCTTTGCGATCAACAAGTCACACGGGCCGACATCGAAGGCTGAAGGCTGCGGGTGTCGACCCCAGGACAAGCTGCTTCTCATACGGACAACTGTTACGTCGCTTGCTCCCGAGTCACCATTCCTGACTGTATATTTTGGCTGCAGATAATAAAACTACAAACGTAGTATACAGGGAAGTTTTATAAAATGTGGCTATTATTGTAGTACTAGCTTCTGCCCGCGACTTCGTTCACGTGGAAGTCGTAAGATACCACAATTTACTACAATAACAGCCACATTTTTATAAAACATCCCTGTATACCTACTACATTTGTAGTTTTATTCTCAGCAGTCAAAATATGCAGAGTCAGGAATGGTGACTCGGGAGCAAGCGACGTACAGTTGTCCGTGTGAGAAGCAGCTTATCCTGAGGTTGATACCCGCAGCTTTCAGCCTTCGGTGTCGGACCCTGTGACTTGTTGATCGCAAAGCATACGTTCCCAGAGAACTGCATGCGCTTGAACTGATAATTTGGGGGAATTAGTGATATACGCGCTATAAACACTGTCTTACCATCGCCATAACCTGTTAGAATTTCCACCTCGATGACGTTTCTCTGCAAAGACGTGACTTTGAGCCGGGTTCCGTTACACAGATGTACAACCGGAAGTCCACTTGCCATTTGCGAATTGAGAAATTCTACGGGGTAATGTGCGGCATCATCTACATCCACATCAGTATTAATGGAGGTGTATATCACTTCACTCAATTTGTGAGAGAATACTGTGGTTGATCGCTGCAGCTTGATCATTTTCGGAGTTAAAATGGAAACACGCCCAAGAATTCTCTTGGTACGGTATTTGACTGATGTCCCCGTATACCAGACGAATAAGATGTTCTTAAGTGGGATCTACTTTACCAAGAGTCTTTGGTAGAGTGCCTCAAACAACTTTTAGAAGAATTGAGCATTTGAATTCCCGCCAAGCCGAGCTCGTATGATGATGGTCAAGCGCAGTCTATGAACTCTCGACCGTAGAGTCGACCTTTTCAACGAAGTATTCACTTTGTCAGTCAGGACTGTAACACCACCCATCATGTCTTGGTTCCTGCGGATGTCCTGCAGGGTTCTGTTTACAGCTTCCACTGCTTTCCTTTTTGCTATAATGCATTCATCCCATACGATGAAGCGCAATCCCTAAGCACACATCCCTTGTTACTGTTGCGTAACACCCCACAAACAGGCGTTTCGTTGCTCTTTAAATTGATGGGAATCTTAAACATGGCGTGCGCTGTTGTGTCACCAGAAAGCAGTGTGGCAACGATTCCAGAAGATCCACACACAGATTTTAAAATCGCTAGGACAAATCTGCTGTCAAAATCTGTAAAATTCCTTTTATTCCTATAGTCTTCAGCTCTAAAATGATCAGAACACAACCTTGAATGTTTTGTGACTGTAAAGTACTTGTAACGTAGCAGTTTCCCATAGCTTACGAAGTTTTTCTTTTTAACCAACTTCAAAAAAAGGAGGTTTCTCAATTCGACCGTATATATATATTTTTTTATGTGTGTTCGCGGATAAATTCGTCGTTTATGAACCGATTTTGATGATTCTTTTTTTGTTGGAAAAGAAATATTTCAAAAGTGGTACCATGATAAGGAAACCAGGATCTGATGATGGCATCCCAGAGAAATAGAGGGAACTCTTCAAATATTAAAGGCAAACCTATAGCAATTTGGGTATTTTTTATAGTAACTCGTGCAGTTGCTCTTGGAAAGCACTATTTGGTTAAGTGGAACTGATGATGATGACCACAAATAGCCACCGGAACTACTCAATAATAAGTATTTCACGGGTTGCGATTCGATTACTTTAATAGGTTGCAATGCAATTTATGCTCGTCACAATGCATATGGAGAAGTGGAGTTGATGGTGAAGTACCAGGAGAACTTTCAATGATGAACGTCCCTGCATCGGGAAAAGCAATATTTTGTAAAAGGTGATGAGCAGTTGGCATTAAGCTAATGTAACTTAGACAAATTACAAATTGACCCACTAAAAAGCGAGAAATAAAAACTTTTTACAAAAAAAAAAAACAATCGACTCGTATTACAAAATGTAAAAAAAAAAACAAAAACAAAAAAAAACCGTAGTTGGGAATCGATCTTACAACTCCATGTTTACAAAGCAATCGTCCAACCGCTGAGTTAATTGCTTCGTTGAAATTTACTTAAAATAGCCGTTCCTATATATTTCATGATTGACTGCTTAGTTCCATAAAGGTATAGTGTGATGATAATCATTTAAAAAGTTAAATCGAAAACCATCTACAGTATCCTAATCTTTTGGCGCGTTTTTTTCCAAAAATACGAACATAATATAATATTGCTCGTCCCCCATAGTAAATAGCGTGATCGTTTATACCGTACAATTTGACCAGACTTATAGGGAATACCTATGCAAAATTTTAACATAATCTATCCGGTACAATTTGCGTCACGTTAGAACATACAAATTCGATATAATGTAATATTGCTCATCCCCATAGAAAATAGCGTGATAGTCTATACCCTACAGTTGAAATAGACAAACATTCTGAAAACTAAATTTTCTGCATAAGAATCGATCCCAGACCTCGTAGCAATAACTTTCTTTCAAAATATTCAATGTACAATTTTAACTTCGCTACGATTTTATTATATGTATGGATACATAATCAAAAAAAAAAAAATATTAGTACGAAATGTGAAAAAAAAAGAAAAACAAAAAACCGCAGTTGGGAATCGAACTTACAACCCCATGTTTACAAAGCATTCGTCCAACCGCTGAGTTAATTGCTTCGTTGAAACTTCCCTAAAATAGCCATTCCTATATATTTCACGATTGACTGCTTAGTTCTATAAAGGTATAGCGTGATGATAATCATTTAAAAAGTTAAATCGATAATCATCTGCAATATCCTAATATTTCGGCGCGTTTTTTTCCAAAAATACGAACATAATATAATATTGCTCGTCCCCCATAGTAAATAGCGTGATAGTTTATACCCTATAGTTTGACCAGACTTATAGGGAATACCTATGTAAAATTTTAACAGAATCTATCCGGTAGAATTTGCGTCATGCTGGAACATACAAATACGTCATAATGTAATATTGCTCGTCCCCCATAGTAAATAGCGTGATAGTTTATACCCTATAGTTTGACCAGACACACAGGGAATATCTATGTAAAATTTTATCAGAATCTGTCCGGTAGAATTTGCGCCATGCTGGAACATACATACAGACAAACAGACAAACAGACAAACAGACAAATATTCTAAAAAAAATATTTTCGGCATTAGAATCGATCCCCGACCTCGTAGCAATTACTTTTTTTCAAAAATATTCAATGTACAGTTTTGACATCGCTACGATTTTATTATATGTATAGATATTGTGATGTTTTACGACTTCCACGCGAACGAAGTCGCGGGCAGAAGCTAGTTAGTTATAAATTCTAAAAACTTAAAACAAAGGTCCATAAATTTCTTAAACGTGAATTAAAACTTTTATGAACAAATGACTTGGGCTCTCAATCCAGACGCTTGCATAAAGTGGCATAGCATAAATCACAGAAAGTACAATCTCTGTGTTAAAAATATTTATTTGAGAAATTAGTTAAGATTTTTTTAAATCTTTTAAGAAATTTCCAACTCGCTAGAATACGACGTTACAGATTTATGGCGGTTTACCTGGGTCCCTCAGTCTGATTCGCAAGAAAAAAAAATATAGGCCCTCAATCCAGATGCACATATTATTTTTGCGTAATTCTTTTATTTTAATAACAACTGCACTTTTAGCATACTCTGACACCAGATTAGTCACTAACCACACGAAAAGAAGAATCACAACATTAACATAACTGCAAGAGTCCCCAAATCAATTCTGCACCGATGTCATTTCCCCCAAACTCTCAAAGACACCGTACCCCACATATGTGTAATCCCCTAATTTGATACTGGTTTTAATTAAACAATTTAACGTGTCGGTCTCGTAGCGCCCCCTCACCCCCTACCTCTGTCCCCGTAGTTATAGCGCGTGTGATTTATTGCCCAGACACCTGGATGCTGTGATGTAAAACAAATCACATGTATAATCATGGAAAAGCCTAAAGATAGATGTACTTAGAGTTGCCATCCGTCCGGATAAAACCGGACAGTGTTAGGCTTTTTGACCTCTTGTCCGGGCCAAATTGACTGCATCCGGCCCGTCCGGCTTTTGTAAGGCTTTTTATTCTCTTTAATAGGCTAACAATGGACGAAACAAAGAAGCATCGGAAACTATTGCAAAAATGTTATTAGTGGAATTTAATTTAAGACATGTAACTTGCAAAATGTTTTATGATTAAATTATTAAGGAGATTGAGCTTTTAAAGCATGTTTATATACCAAAGAAAAATATGCAAATGAAAATGATAATACCGATTAAAATTTTCTTTTATAAAATGTTTTATTTGAACTTTTAGTCAAAAATCCTTTTTTTTTTTGGCGTCCGTCCGGTTGCGGGACCCAAAAGTCCGGCTTTTTTTGCGGGGAAGTCCGGTTTTATGATTTTTAGAGATGGCAACGCTAGATGTACTAAAGCCTCGGTCACACACTGGGAATACTCGCTGCGAGTGTATTCTTTGCGCAATACTCGCAGCGCCAATTCGCTGCCTGCCTGTCACACACGGCGAGTCCTACACGCGAATTTCGACAGTCTTCGACAATACAGGCACACTTATAGATGTAAAACAACCGATTTAAAACGTTTTAAATAAAATGTTGCCGTTTTAAACCCCAAATAAATTGTTTTAAACGGTTGAAAACTCGCGTACAAAAATAAAAGCACGGCAATAAGCGCACGGCAGTTTAGGTATGTAGGCGCATGTGTGTTTAGGGTAGGCGAGCTGGCAACGTTGCGTCGAGTCACGAGTGACGACGTCAACGAGAGTGCGAGAGTGTGAGTTTGGTTTTACACCGAATCAAATTGATTATTTATATCGTTTGAAAACAATGAAAAAAAATGTAATAACCAACACAAAGTTTTTAGGTACCTACTCCATTATATCCCTACCTCGGTAAAATCAAGGATATGCTTTACACCAACCGTTTTAAATCGAAAAAAATGGTTTATTTCGGTTTTAAACGGGTTTTTTCGTTTTAAATGGATTGGTTTTAAACCGGCCTTACGTCTATAGGCGCACTGACTCGCAGCAAGTGCTACTACACACAGCGAGTTCTCGCTGCGAGGGCCTGCGAGTGCCTAATCGAGCGAGTAATAGTGCGAGTATTCACTGTTTGTGACCGAGGCTCACAAAATTATTGGTGGTCAGAATATATCGATGATGAGACTCGCACAGACCAAGGAAGCATGACAAAAAGTGAGGAGACCAACACTCAGCAGTGAGTGGTACAAAACTACCAATGATGATGATGATGATGAGCGATACTTAGAAAAAAATATGGTGGTGCCAGCTAAATGGTTGGTTCTGGATATGTGGAAAAATTCACAGCAGTAGTAAATAAAATAAAGAAAAACAATTTTTAGTCGTCTGCGGCGCGTGAGTAGCCGGCGGCACGAAATGTTGCCATTTTAAATATTATATTTGTATAAACATTTAGGACTAAGTATTTTATTTTTGATTTTTGATTTCACTATATGCTGCACCGGTTGACGTCATCACGTCAGCGCCGGCTATCGCTGAAAACTAGCGCTGGGGCTCTGTCTCGCATGCGGTCGCAGCTTTATGCTGAGCGATGGCCGTTTTGCGTGGATGTGACGCATATTTTCCCCCAATTTGTTATTTACGTGTTTTTTTTTTATTTTTCTTTGCGTCATGTTTACCGCAAATAAACGAATTTTCTTTCTTTCTTTTTTTTTACGGTTTCATCTATACCATGGTGTGGGGTATCGTTGGAAAGGTCGTTCAAAAATATTGCGAGTGTGTCAGTACCATTTTTGAATTCAGGGATCCGTTTGCGAAATATTAAGCTTAAAAGCTACAAATCCGACTTGATTTCCGTACATCTTTTTTTTTTTTCAGGTGACCACTGATAATCAGCGCTGTGCTGTGGGTCCCCCCATAGCACTGCATCATGCTGAGTGGAAGCCTTCTTGTCACAGTCATGTCGTGCAGCTGCCGCCTAAGTAATTTCTGTTCTATGCTCGTGATTTGTTATATACTTTGTGTTGTTCTCTGATTACTCTTGTATTTTATGTATGCACGTGTTTCTGTGACAAATAAACCTATTTTTCTTTCTTTCTTTCAAATTTTAGTTAGAGTCAAGTGTCCCCCCCGCCAGCTAAATGGTTGGTTTTAGATGTATGAAAAAAATCACAGCAGTAGTTTATATAACGAAATTAAAAGGAAAACTATCACAGCTAAGTAGGCTCTACAAGTTAACGAGTAACAATTGACCAACTTACAGTTGCAGTTGAAAAAACATGTTCTTCTATACATTCCGTATGGGAGAACATGTTTTTCAACTACACTGTTAAGTTTGTTCTTGGGATAAATTCATCCCATCTACGGAACCGTTCATTGTGCGTGATCCGACACGCACTTGGCCGGTTTTTTTACTTTTAGGCTCGCTTGCACCACAAATCACAACAATGTGTTTAGCACTAAACCGATTTAAAATTCATCGGTCGTTTCGATTCCCATGTTGGGCAAAGTGTTATTGGGTTTTTCCATCAGAAATTTCTGAGTAGCAGCCCGGTTGATATACGCTCACCCCCTAAATGTGGGTGTACCATAGATAGCTACACCTCTGCCCAACTCTTCGGAAATACTGGCGTTTATAGAAGATGCTGTCATCGTTTGTCAGCAATACCCATGGCAGAATTACAAACAAAAGATAATACAGTCAAAGAATCTAGGCTATTATCATAGGCTACAGGCTTCTTATCAAAGGCTACAAGCCTTAGATTATTTTACTGTATACAAGGCGGCAGGGACATCGATGCGAAAACTACCATGCCATACCATGGATTCAGTATATGATTCTGAACCCCTGCGTTGAAATTTTTCGCCAATTATTTAAAAAAAAATCTGCTGCATACATTTTGACCGCGTAGGTAGACACTTTTCTATGAAACAGCAGATTTTTTTTAACAAACGACGAAAAATTTCGAAGAAAAGGATTCAGAATCATGTACTGATTCCATGGTAGCAGTTTCCGCGTCGATGTCCGTCCTACTAAATGGTGGCAACCATTTGGTAAAGAAAGGATACAATGGCTACGGTTTGGGGTGACGTCGTTACACTGAGGAGTGACAATCCTCTCTGGAAAAGTCTGTGAATGTGGCCCAATGTGGCCCAACCCCCAGCCTCCTGGTGAATGGCAAACTTTTTTTGGTGTCACCTTCATGAAACTAATAAAACTCTGCTTCATACAGAAAAATCAATGAGAAATGTAAGTGTCACTGTCAAACTTACTTCCGAAATAGAATTGTCATTTTGTGTCCCGTGTATTTTATATTAATTTATTTTGTATCATTTTGTAATCGATATACAAACATGATATTATATTACTACGCATGCACCATATTTTTTACAGTTACGTGCGTAAGCTTTCCACTTAATAGAGAATATGCAACTAATGTAGGCACAGTACTATTCTCTGCCAGTGATATTCATAGGAAACAGTGGAATAAGAGCAAAATAGGACTACTGCAAGCCAGAAGGTATTTCCAGAACCTTCTCCCCCCACCAATCTTCATAAACACTTTCAATGAAGGTCATGTCAACATTCTACTTGAATACTTCAAAGACACTTATTCTGCTATTAAAAAGGAAGCAAAAGATCCTGAAACTGACACTATCATGACAACAGCACTCTCGGATGTTATCGGAGGCTACCTTAAAGTTTGGGTCTTACCGGTCGCTAAATTAGATTACTACGGAGGTACGATCTCACTAGCCAACGTGGTCAAATTATTCCAGTTTTATAATGAAATAAAAAGATACTTAGACACCAATGGCGATGGATGGCGCAAACCTGATAAGAAGATCCTCAATTCTGTGAGAATCAACGTTGCCCCTCTTCAATTATTTTCGAATACCAGAAGTATGAAAGACCCTTGTGATCATTTAGCGTACTTTGAAAAGTCCCCTACAGGCTTAAGTATACCAACCCCAAACGTGAATTGGAATGACAAGTCGAGCACGATGTTTGTACCTCTTAAGAATGGATCCTTAATATCGATGAACACTCCAGATACATCTCATAGTCTCATAAAATACTACAATGCAGCAAGAAGTTGTATTCAAACCAGTGACCCTAAACAGCAAGAAAACTTTGACAAAAAATTCCAAAAGTGGCTGGTAGAAGATGTTGTGCCGCACTTAAAAGACGAGAATTTATATCTTGCTTTAGGTAGTGTTCTAACTTTAGTTAACAGGACTCAAGAGCTTTGCAATAACGTCTTAGAGTTATATGCCACCAACCTCAAATGCAACCCATATACGAAACCAAATATCAGCATACCATGTAATATATCAAACAAAAAGATGTGGATTTTAATTATAATACTGCTTATCGAAATAGCCTGGTGCGTACCAGCATTAATTTTTGTATTATGCTTTAAAAAGTTCCAAAAAAAAGACTGTAGCAGCAACGTTTATCTTTTTATAGACAATGATAAAAAGGATAAAGATAAAGGAGAATCAAAAATAAATTACGATGAGAATGCTTGTACGACATGTTTAGAGAATACTTCAGACGACACTCAAATACTTCGTGAAACAGTGTACAGTAACATTGAGTTTATAGGCCAATGTCCCTCGTCGGAGAAAACGACTGCCCCTGGAACTGAAATGGAACCATGTAGAAAACTTTCCGCCAAAGGGTGTTTAGACAGGGTTCGTACAAGTATTGAAACTAAAACTCCTGAAATGTATGATGCTTCGAAAAAATCTTCATTAAAGAAAATCTCCTCTACACAATTTTGTAACTCTACACAAATGATGACCGTAATGAATCACGATACTTTGGGCTCAAAACAAAATGAAGTCTGTTTGACTAGTTCAAGATTGATGGAACGTCTATCACAAGTGGTCAACAGTCCACCCGTGGTAGGCGT
This sequence comes from Agrochola lychnidis, assembly GCA_963680765.1. NCBI lineage: Eukaryota > Metazoa > Arthropoda > Insecta > Lepidoptera > Noctuidae > Agrochola > Agrochola lychnidis. The sequence continues at coordinate 7,108,583 of OY796864.1, forward strand.
TCCATCAAAGAGTAAAAAAAGATGGGGTAAAAAGTCAAATGACTGCTGCAGGAAACCTAGTGAACGCAGGCAGTTCGAGGATAGTGTAAAACTTGAAGAACGTAGAAAAACTGAAGAATGTAGGAAACTACAAGAACGAAATCAAGGTGAAGAATGTGGAAAACTTGAAGAACGAAGACAAGCTGAAGCATGTAGGAGACTTGAAGAACGGAAACAATCCGAAGAAGGTAGGCAACCCAAAGGAAGTAAACAATCTGCAGAATATACAAAACTTGAAGAATGGAAACAAGCTGAAGAATATAGGATACTTGAAGAAAACAGAATGTTTGAAGAATGTCAGACGCTTATAGTATTTGATGATTGTAGGAAATCTGATAAAAATAGAAAATTTGATGAGCCTAGAAAACTTGATGAGCTGAGAAAACTTGACAAATGCAGGAAACATCAAGATCGCAAAATACGAGATGAATGTAAAAAGTTTGAAGACCGAAAAAAACTCGAAGAATGCAGGAAATTCGATGAAAATGATACTGAAGTCGATGAATGTAAGAAGCTTGAAGAGCGCAGAAAACTTGACGAATGTAGGAGACGCAAAAAAGCTGAACTTTGTAAACAACTCAATGAAAAAAAGAATTTTGACGAATGTAGAAAACTCGAGGAACTCCGAAAACTAGAATGTAAAAACCTGGAAAGACTCCGAAAACTAGATGAATGTAAAAAACTGGAAGAACTCCGAAAACTAGATGAATGTAGAAAACTGGAAGAACTCCGAAAACTAGATGAATGTAGAAAACTGGAAGAACTCCGAATATTAGATGAATGTAGAAAACTCGAAGAACGCCGAAAAGTTAACGAATGTAGAGACGTCGATCAATGTTCAGATATCGATAAATTTTTCGATTTCGATGGAAGGAGAGAATACGAAGATTATAGAGAATTCGATGAAAACGGGAAACCCAACGATTATCTATTATGTGAGGGCTGTTCAAATGCTGATGATTCTTGTGTACTTACCGCAGTTGAAAATGACAACATGGAAACTAGGAGAGATAATGTAGATGATTGCAATAACTACAATGCTTCTGATGAACCAATAAGGTGTAAACAATGTTTTACTCAAGAAACTCCTTTTGAGCCAATTTGTCCATGTACAGAATGCATGAAGCAGAGTTCTATCGATTCAAATTTGACTCATGGAATCAGTCATGTCGATATGCAGTTTCCGTCGGACAAACAAGTTGATACAAAGACCTCACCTTTTAAAGTAAAAAAAGAAATAAATAAAAAGGATGATTTTTTTTCCGGACAACCTTACCTAGAGATTACAATTGAGAGGCCTGGTACAGAGATTTGCGTAGATATGAATCAATATAGAACACATTCTTTGCTGTACAAACCAAGCAAGATCCCTAAACTTGCTACCTGTGACATCACATCAGGAAGACAGTGCGCCTGTTCAAGTCCTGGGGATAAACACAAAAGCTTAATTCCTCAGCTCAAGAAGAAACCTGCTGATGACTTGGATTTGGCATCGTGCCATTGTTTAAAATCAGCAGAGAGCAAATTAACCGGTTCATTTTAATGAGACTTACGGGAAGTAAGTCTTATTTCGAGAACAGATACTGCGTGACATTTCAGAATGAAACTAGCTATAATTTAGTTCCTATTTTACTTTATAATTTTAGTTGTTATGTCCGTGTTATAATTAATTTGATACTGTTATTAATATAATTGGTTTTCAGAGTAAAAAAAATCTTTTACTTCACTCCTGCAATGTTTAACCGGACTGTTTTATAACCGGAAAACACACTCATATGATTTATAAAAAAAAAATCTAAATGATTACTAGTTGCAGGGGCACTTTCTTTCTGTCAACATTCTTTGTAAAGACCTCTCCAATTCAGGAGCGGGGTTTTTAACATGACATCTCATTTCAACTACAATGCTTAACATTTCTGTTTCATAACAGAGAATCCCACTTCACACAATTCCCTAAGTACTACACTAATCACTGTGACGAATTTATTGGCTCGGTCCGGGTGAATTAGAGGGGATCCTGAGTTATTGCATATTTTGGCCAGCTCAGGTGGCCGACCGGGCCGCTAATCTGTCATTACACCGGCCCACTTGCCACTTTGTGAATTGACTGTACTGGACTTTTGTGGTAGTTGTTTCGGTAAATATTACTGGTTTCGTGTGCTTTGTGAACAGCTAAAGATAAAAATGCATTGCTACATAAGTTTGTATTGTGAGTAAAATTGTTAAAGAATTTAAATTTTGTCTAGAAAAAATATCATTTTGAGAATACACTTACGGCCGAATTTTCAAACCAAGTATAATAGTATATATTCCTATCGAAGGAAAGACAAGAAAGAAAAAAACAACGTTTATTTGGCACAGTACCAAGGAAGAAGAAGAAGGAAGAGAGGTAAACTTAAGTTTTATCATAAAATAAGGAACAAAAATAGGTCGGTTAGATGTTTTGACATTGTCACTACACCCGTTGAAGAACTTTTAACTTTTTAAAATTTAAAGCAGCCTTCTATAAAACAAAGTATTTTACAGTTTCACTTATCGTAAAGTGGTCGAGAGGACACTAGAGTATACATAGAGTAGGTATTGCTAAAAATATTTACTGACACTGTAGGTTTCTTTTTGCCTTAAGATTATAAAACAGTTACTTAAAGGTGATTTTTAGAGATTCTGCTCTCAAATTAGTAAGGGGAGGTAAACGTCATCTCTATAAATAATTTTCACGCACCCCTCTGTAGAAAACCTAAATACCTAAAATCATTTACAACTAAATACAATTCCTCAAGAGTCAAGACCAGCCCCCAATAAATACTGGACTCGGTAAATTGGTACAGTGTTGTGGGATTACCACATTTACCACCAATTGTCCGGATAATCCCCGATCGACAGGGATTATCGGACAAATTGTCCTTGTTCTTGGCTAATTTATGTGTGGGTTTGAGGTAGTTGCACACATCTGTGTGGATTATAAAATAATGATAGTGGATTTATGTATCGATGAACTGAAGTGTTGTTCCAAATTGATCCAAAAACTAGATTCTTACCTAGTATTTTTTAGGGTTCCGTAGTAAACAAGGAACCCTTATAGTTTCGTCATGTCCGTCTGTCTGTCTGTCTGTCCGCGGCTTAGCTCAGAGACGCTTAGTACTAGAAAGCTGTAATTTGGATGGGTATACATATTAATCACGCCGACAAAGTGGTAAAGTAAAATCATGAAAAATAATTTTTTTTCAGGTACCGCCCCTAGACGTAAAGTGAGGATGATTTTTTTTTTCTCTCAATAATCCCATAGTGTGGGGTGTCGTTGAAAAGTTCGTTCAAAAATATTGTGAGTTTACTCATACCATTTTTTGATTGAGAGATCCGTTTTCGAAATATTAAACTTTAAAGTGCTAATTTTTGTTAGAGTCAAGTGTGTGTGTGTGTGTGTGTGTGTCCTGCAAGCTTAATGGTTGGTTTTGGGTATGTGAAAAAATTCACGGCAGTAGCATATAATTATAACGAAATTAAAAGGAAAACTATCACAGCTAAGTAGGCTTTACAAGTTAACGAGTAATAATCGACCAACTTACTTTTGCGGTTGCAAAAACATGTTCTCCCATACAGGTATTTATAGTAGGATAAGATTAGTAGGATTTAAAATCAACTTATTGAACCAGTTGGCATTAATTCTAGCCCAAGTCCTATCCTATTGGGCACGCCACAATTTTGGCGATAAGACCCCTCTTTGAGGAGTGGCTTGAGAGGCGCCACGGCGTCCTCACCTTCCGCCTGACGCAGGTCCTTACCGGACACGGCTGTTTCGGAAGGTTCCTGTTCAGGATAATGCGGGAAGAAACGCCCGGGTGTCACCATTGTGTGGATCGCCCGGAGGATACAGTGGAGCATACGGTGGAGGTCTGCCCGGCTTGGGCGGGGCATCGCCGTGTCCTCGTGGAGGCGATCGGCGGCGGTGATCTCTCGCATCCGACCCTGGTTCAAGCCATGGTACGGAGCGAGAGGAAATGGCAGGCCGTCACCTCCTTCTGCGAAACGGTAATGCTCGCGAAGGAGGAGGCGAAACGCGTGAGGGAGAGGCAAATTTCGCGCCCTCATGCCCCTAACCGCCGCAGGAGAAGACGCCCTGGGCGTCGGGAATCGCGAGCCGATTTCCGGCCACCGTAGGCGCGGGCTTGCGGACGGTGAGCAATAGGTAGCTCGCCGTCCGATAAGGACCAGGCCCGGGTCGACGGCGCGTTGTGTTTCATGCGCGCCTCAAAGAGATGTCAGCAGAATTGACGGGGTCCTCTAGGGCCGATACCTGCTGGGGTTGCGAATAAGGCCGAAATCCCGAAATCGTGGCCCCCCGGCAACAGGGCAACCGAAGGAACACGGGTGGGTTTTAGTCAGTAAGAGTCTGACACGCCCTCCCGCTCCGCCCAGAGCGGGAGAAGTTATTTGATAATCCCCACACAAAAAAAAAAAGAAGTTCTATCCTATGAGCAATATTTGTAAAAATATTTCTAATCACGTTCTCGAAAACAGCTCTATATGATAACAATTTCGATGAGAGTTGCAATATAGGGATCTACGGGGGCGAAAAATTGATCTAGCTGGGTCTCATATCTGGGGAAAGCGTTTTCTATATTTTCACCCGAGCAGAACTCGGTCGCCCATGTAAACTCCACGATACTCACACAGTTGGCATTAATACTAGCCCGAGTAGAATATTAAATAACCATGTATTTCCCAATATCCTCATATCAATTCAACATAAATTGAAACACTTAATACTAAGAGATTAATACGTCCAAATGAAATAAACAAAGTACTTCAGGTTTGGTCGAAGTTCAGGTTTGATTTATAGCTGGTCCTCAAACGGACTGCGGACCCGGGGTTTATAATGTCCAACACTAATCCCGCTGATAAAGTACTTCGGGTCCGTTTTGTAAAAGTATGACAAATAATAATTGCTGGACTTGTTTTTCTGGGATGACGTGTAAAATAAAATATTGAGTCTTTTGAGTGTTCATGTTACCGTTAGAATTCGGAATACGTTAATAAGCGCATTAACTATACTCCATTTGAAATAAGATTAGACATTTAAATAAACCTTTTTACAATTCGTTCAACCGATTTTGACTTCTATTGCGTTGGTGGCATGACAAATGGCAGCTGCAGTAAATAGTTGGTATTGTAACCACTTTTTTGTTTTTAATGCTATCCTTAAGCCTACGATTTAAAAAAAAATCTGCTGATATCATAGAAAAGGGCGGACCTACGCGGTCAAAATCTATGGAACGGCAGATTTTTTTTAAATTAACCGACGAAAAATTTCAACGCAGGGTTATTCAGAATCATGTACTGAATCCATGGTAACAGTTTTCGCGTCGATGTCCACCCTGTATGAAAATAAATTGGTAACTAAACTAAAATGTAAAAACAACATCAAATTTCATAACACAGTAGTCAAAACAAAGCGTTTATAAATACTTAATTCCTATCCCCACAAAAAGTATAATTAATTTATGAACTCCTCTTATCAAGACGCAACAAAAAGAAGAAAATCTCAAATTAACCCGTTGACAACGCCCTAGCCACCCCTGTCGGCGACTTGCGACCATAACTTAAGGAACCCCCTGTTCACCGAAACCCAAGATTTTACACTGATACCCGTTTGTAACCCCTTATCGAGCTGATGGAGTGCAACCAGGAATGGGTGAGGAAGGATAAGAAAACGTTTTTGTGCTTGTTTCAATGGTTTTTAATAGATGTTATGGCTAGAAAGGCTACCGAGATCACGACTTAGCCGACGTTGGCACGGACGTAGTAAATTCGCGCCAATATTTTTTTTTGTGCTCTTGTTTTTCAACGCTCTGCTCAGTGCCTAGAGTTGAAAATAGAACATTGTGTTTTTTCAACGCGCTGGGACGAGAGTACATCCCAGCGCGTTGGATTCTCAACGCTCGGCTTAACACCGAGAGTTGAAAATTCCGCCGCGATTTTATTACATTCGTGCGAACGTGGGCTTACAGCGAATTATGGGAGAAAAAGAAAGAACATGTTGCACCGATTACAAATAAATTATGATAATGATGATGATCATTGGTTGTAGTTTGATGGTAGATTCTGACGCCCGAAAATCTGTAAAAATCTTAGGCTTGAATTCCTCTTACGCTGATGCTGGGTTGCGGGTTTGTCCGAAAGGGTTACCGTGGCCCCTGACAACATACAGGCAACTGAAGGAACACGGGTGGGTTTTAGAAAGAAGAGTCTGACACGCCCTCCCGCTCCGCCCAGAGCGAAAAGAAGTTATTTGATAATTTCCCACCCAAAAAAAAGAGGTAAGATGGTGTTTTAGAATACGAACTAAAAAAAAGTCAAATAATTTATTTCAAATAAACTTGACTTTTGACTTTTGAACGTCAAAATTTACAAATAATAAAATTGATTCTAGTCGCCTCTTTCGAAAGGTAGTTTTCGTATGGAGAAGAATGGGCAAGAAAAGGTTTAGGTACATTAGTTAAATAATTAAACGTGAAGCGATGCACCTAGAATAAAATTACTGTACCACAATAGGTGAAAAGAATAAAAAATAAAACAACGACAGATTTGCATAGTGCTCACATATTTACAAACATTGTAAAAGTAGACGATTTTCAAAAAAAAAATCCAATAATTAAGTCAATGTGTGAGGAAGTAACCATAGAATATAAAATCAATGTCATATAATAGCAAAGTGAACTCAACTAAGTCAATCTGTCCAAAAACCAGATCCCACGTACTTGAGTTTACTGAATTTATTTAAAGATGAGGTGGTTTTTTTTCTCCGATGTGAAGAGAGAAATATCCACGTAAATGATAGGCTAATTAAATTGTTCGTAAAATATTTTGTAATTTAAAACCAACGTATCCCAATCTCGTCTTACTATAATCTTCGTAAACCACAAACCGCCACGGGCCGCCATTCACACCGTCATCGCCAACGATTCCGGGTAAGCAAATAACTCTTAGTTTCTAATTGAAGCAGATAGGTGTCCCAGTAATTATGGCGGTGTAACAAGCTCCCAGGGGATGGCTGAGATACCGTCAAGATACCCTCCCTTACCAGATGCCGCGTGAAAAACGAACCGCAAGATAAAACGGTCACGTAATAGCTACCTTGGATTTGTTTTAGGAGAATACGGAATTAGAGGTCGGTGGAATTGCATTTTCAATTGTTTTAAGAAACATTTAATCCGACTACGACGAAGCAAAAAGGAAAGTTATGATTTTGACCGGTATATATGTATGTTCATCTGTTAATACTCTAATAACTTCTAAACTCCTCATCATAATTTGACGAATGAGGTATTGTTGGAAGCGTCTTGATCATGCACTGGTTATAGGCTATATGACATCACATTCAATTCAATATGGCGTCCAGTAGACTACATAAAGTCATGAACTATATACCATTTTTAGGGTTCCGTTAAAAAACGGAACCCTTATAGATTCGTCATGTCTGTCTGTCTGTCTGTCTGTCTGTCTGTCTGTCTGTCCGTCCGTATGTCACAGCCACTTTTTTCCGAAACTATAAGAGCTATGCTGTTGAAACTTGGTAAGTAGATGTATTCTGTGAACCGCATTAAGATTTTTACACAAAAATAGAAAAAAAACAAATAATTTTGGAGTTCCCCATACTTAGAACTGAAACTCAAAAAAAATTTTTTCATCAATCCCATACGTGTGGGGTATCTATGGATAGGTCTTCAAAAATGATATTGAGGTTTCTAATATCATTTTTTTCTAAACTGAATAGTTTGTGCGAGAGACACTTCCAAAGTGGTAAAATGTGTGTCCCCCCCCCTGTAACTTCTAAAATAAGAGAATAATAAAACTAAAAAAAATATATGATGTACATTACTATGTAAACTTCCACCGAAAATTGGTTTGAATGAGATCTAGCAAGTAGTTTTTTTTTTAATACGTCATAAATCGTAAACTTATCGTTACTTGCTGCTACGGAACCCTTCATGGGCGAGTACGACTCGCACTTGGCCGCTTTTTTTATGATGCTATGGTGGGTATCAAATGAAAGGGCTTAATTAGCACATTTCAAAAATATATATATTGTAACCCCAAAATTATTTAAATAAAAACAAAAGTAATAAAAACTAAAACGACGAAATTCAAAATCTGAAGTTACACGTAATCTGCAGTGCTATTCTGTAAAAATCTCACCGTGAACGCTTAGGTGAAGTGAACTTGAAAGTAAGCTATCAACAGTATCAATCCCTAGTATATGGTGGAATGACAGCTCACTTCACCTTAGCGTTCACAGTGAGATTTTTACAGAATAGCACTGCAGTTCGATTTATACCCTAACACGTTTGACTCCGGGTTTTTTATTTGTCTGTCTGTGATATCTTGTTAATATTGGATAGAAGACTGTATATTTGGAAACGATACCCACTCTATACAATGTCTGCTTGAACCAACAGCATTTTGTGCCATGAGAGCCCATTTTTTGGATGACAACTTAGTTGATAGGATAACCTTGTTAAGCTTCTCTTTTTTCTTTGAACTATCGCGCTTTATTATTTCCATCAAATTCCTTCAAGCAACCAGCTTCAGAATCATCGGAGCAAAAGAAACAAACACGTATAATTACTTCTCAGCAAACATCTCGTGAATTTCACTATTTATTGAGCTCCCAATGTCAACTAACCAAATAAGCAAGGAATTTTAGGAGAACCCCGGCCATTTTAACAAGACCCCTCTTTTTCCACACCTTGCCTTTTCAACTCTAGAGTTTTGTTCGTAGAAAGGGGGGTGAGGAAGATCAGGAAATAGTTGTTGATGACAAATTACACGGTGGGGGAGTTAAACAAATTAATCACGGAGTCCAATTTAGCGGAAAACAATGTGGGGCGATGGGATGGTCGGATTTTGTCATGGTATACCATGTCGAGTGTGCCGTACTCGCACGAGATAAATTGGAACCTGTCTTAGGAATTGTGGTAGGTAGTTACTTGTTTTCGCCCTTAATGTTTCACTTATATGAAATGCCTACAGTACTTAGCTTAAATCATGATTCCTGTTGCATCAAACAAAATATATATTGGATATGCGGGTGGTTGCGCACGCTCAGTGATTTTACGTCCTTTGCTGGGACATCTCTTGTTGTTTTCATATGTTTTTTTTGTTTTTGTATTATATTTGATTACGTGCTTATTTATTTATTTAGTTTTTAAGTATAAAAATTATGTATTAGGTATGTTGAAACTGTTTGTACTCCCAGTCACTTGTCCTTTTATGGGTTCATTAGAAAACCAGCGTCAGACAGCATCTGTCTGGCATTAATGCTGATATGAACCTTTTTGCCGCAGCCGTGAGGTACACACTATTGTTGTTAAAACATTATTTTCACTTTTTCATTTTGTTATTTATATTTTGTGTTTCACGAACTGTCTCCAAATAAATGTTTTTTCTTTCTTGTAAAAAATTTAGTAAGTTAATAATTATGTTGTGTTTTCATACGAAAGTTTGCTATTTTCTGTGTTGTTGCAAAATGTTATTATTACCTTTATTTAAAACCTATTGGAAAGCTATTTAAGGCGGACTAGAGGGATAATTGCATAACACACACAAAATGGCAATCGGTCGCAATGCCTTTCATTTTGACAATTCAGTCACGTTAGGAATTTCCTTCGAAATCCTCAGATTAAGTGTGTTACGCAATTAGGTTGCTGATGTCTGACAGATAAAATACAAATACCTGGGTAGGTATTTGTATTTTTAACTTTCGTGGGACGAAAACTTATATTTTCAAACCATTTAAGACTTGTCGGTAACATTTCTTCAAGTTTTATAGAGACAATACACGTTTACTTAATTAATTCTAATTGTATGGGTAGTATGGTTGTAAAATGTACATGGCTAGATAAAACATAAACATGCTTTAAATTTGGTACCTAGCACATAATATAATGTTGTAATATCTAATATTTCTAAAACATACCAAAAAACGTTTTAAAAGCCCTTTTCACGAGTACTTCCACTTTGCCCCACCAAGCCGCCCCACTGGTAGGGCAAAACGGAATGCCTAAAATTTTGCAGTGGAATCTACTCCACTGGTTCCACTTGGTGGGACAGATTCCACTAGTTTTAAATCTTGTGGATTCTGCCCCACTAGGGTTGGCACCTTAGAATTTGTGTAGGTGCTCGTATTTTATATTTGTTTGGAAAGGAAAGAAATGTATATCTAAGTAAAAATATAACTAGACTGCTAACGTGACTTAGTACATACTTAGGTAGCGTTTTTAAATAAAAGTCAATACAAAAATAATAGTTTGGTAAATTTTATTCAGGTAAGTAAGTACTATTTGTTTCTGGAAGGAATCGGGTTGTAAATCACAGATGAATAATAACACGATTTGTAACAAATAAAATAAAATCTTAGTAAATACACTAAAGTAAATGTTTAAATTCACAGATATACAATAATTTGTTCGTACTGGTTCTTTAATGGTTTTCATACGGGAGTGCCTCCGCTGCCACCGGCTCCCCACCATCGGGGCGGCTTAGTGGGGCAAAGTGGAAGTACTCCTTTTCACGAAATAGGTATTTCTGAGATACAAAGAGTAAGACCCTATCACCTGTCATCTTCACTACTGCACGTATGCTTGTCCCTATCCCTTCTTAAGGGTGGATCCAGTATTGGCAATTAAGAACTAAGTTAGATTTGTTCCATAGATGTATTTAATTATTCCAATGGTTATAATTTTATAAACACTCGTGAATCATATTTTGATCAAGGTACAACCTGATACTGACCTGCAAATTGCAAAAACGTAAGAAAATTTGAATTTTGCGGCTACAGCTACAGATTAACCTTAACAATACTAATCTACGCTATCATTTTTAAACGAGCCTAACAAATCTGTATTCCAACTATTTGAGCCAAGTCAAATGGATGCATCCTGTTGGTCACCGCGTGACAATAAAACTTACATCTTGGTTAAGACCTCCTTAATTTGTATTTCCTGCATATGCTCTTTTGTTAAGATGTTGGTATTGTTTGTATTAGTCAAGCTTATTTCTAAGTGGTGATTACGATGAACCAGCAGTGCTATTCTGTAAAAATCTCACCGTGAACGCTTAGGTGAAGTGAGCTGTCATTCCACCATTATGCTAGGGATTGACACTGTTGACAGCTCACTTTCAAGCTCACTTCACCTAAGCGTTCACGGTGAGATTTTTACAGAATAGCACTGTAGCAATAGCTTGACATTGCCTAAGCTGCTTCACAAATTGAAGAAGGATGAAAACTTATGCGAAACGAAATTAATCTAATTGAGAACATGATTTACAGTCTCAATTACATCCCCTGTGTGCTACAGTCAACCGCACATGAGTGGTAACAATTTGACATTGACAGGAAGAGCTCGTAGTGCAAGTGAGACCACTAATGTGAGGTGACTGTACGTTATCTATGAATTCATGTATGTGCTTATTCCTCAAATAAAGAATGTGGTAAAGTTAGTATTTATATTAAATTACACATGAGAAACGTTACCATAATTAAACGTCCAATACATATAAAAAAATCAAAATCCAATACAAATTTACCACACCTGGCGGAAGCCAGTGCCTCAACCAATGCGATAATTAAAAAAATATCGTCCGGAAGTAAGTTCCGCTCTGGTAGCCGCTTCCGCTTGCCATTGGCCGACACCTTTGACCCCACCCCACGTGAGGGTGTAGGCACACCCTATGGTGAGCACTCACGTGTGGTGACGTCATATATAGCCCTCTGTTTTAGGGAACTATTATTTATTTTTAGTTAAGTACATTTGTTTTTTGAAAAAAAATAATTATTCTAAATGTATGAAGGGGAAAAATATGAGCAGTTTCTTTATTTTCCTCGTGGGTGGAAGTGGGTAAGTGTGAGATTTTCTGAAAAAGTATAGATTTATTACGAGTCTTTCACTTATGTAATCTTTTTTATTTTGTTTATTACGTAAAAATTGTCGTAGTGCCTTTTTCTAATTTATTTAAGAACGACTACACATTGACAATACAGTAACTACATGAAATTGGTAATCGATTAACATTTTTCAACCTCTACTAATCGACTTCTACTCTTAAAAACCTAATAATAGAATTTAAAAGTCCATTTAAAAACTTTCCGGAACGTGCTCTCAAAAGCGCGAGAGATAAAAACTTCTTACTTCAAACGTAGGGATAGTCAGAAAGTGGTCATAAATCTGAAGTTGTGATAAACAAATTAATAGAGATATGATAGTGGAGCTTCATAACTCATTGTTAGATAAGAAGCTTGTAACTGTTAAAGCGGCTATTATGGATTTTTAGGTAGGTATGTCTGGTTTGAGGATTGGAAATACTTATTTATTTTTATTTATTATAAATAAGTAGTTTTTTGAGCGATGTTTGGAAGAGGGTAGGGTTACCATTCGTCCAGATTTGTCCGGACATGTCCGGATTTTTGACCCCCCGTGCGGACTATGTCCGACCTTCTCATTTGTCCGGACTTTTCGATTAAAGGAGATTTTCTTTAAAAAAGAAAAATTTTTACTGTAAAAATAAGACTAAAAAGTTAAATGTCCGGATTTTTTTTGCAATGTCAGGCTTTTTGTCAGGACTTTTCAAATTTCGAAATGGTAACCCTAGTAGGGGATAAGCTTATGGATTCACGTCACCAACGCGCCGTAGTGCTTTTCTATAGAATATAGATGGCACTAATACTAGTTTGAACTTTTTGAAGTGAAAACTTCTTTGGCATGTTGGGCATTTTTGAGATGGGAAAAAACAATCGAACTCGCGACACCGTTACCAACACCTCATTTTTGTTAACGCGATTGTGTTCTTTATTTTTACATTAAAAATTTTGGAAGCATTTTTTTTTTGTATTCGCGATTGTGCTCTTCATTTAGATTCTTCCACCAAGGCGATCTTGTTCAAGTTTTCACCACTCCCGGAGCGCCACGGTTTTTTTTTTTAGTAAGTATTTCAGAATTGCTTTTGTCTAGAATTTCACTGTTATAGCTACTATGTTCGAATACAAAACATAGCTACATTGGCATGATCTACCTACCTCCGTTTTAGAACCTAAGTAAGCGATGAGCTTAATACTAAATAGTACCATAACCATCGACACTCACTACTGAAAACTCGCTAAAAAAAATATTAATTTATATTAATTTTATAATTATAATTTATATTAATTTTATAATTATAATTTATATTAATTTTATAATTATAATTTATATTAATTTTATAATTATAATTTATATTAATTTTATAATTATAATTTATATTAATTTTATAATTATAATTTATATAAATTTTATAATTATAATTTAGATTACAAAGGTACTGCTTATTTCTTAAGAAATTTCTTGCAGCAGACCTGCGAAAGGAGAAATGAGAAAGAAATGTAGACAATAGTGTGTGAGAACAACAAGAGAAAATATGAATATGCGAAGTCTTAAACTAAAACATTAAAATATACCTACACGTATTAACGTAATAAATTAACATATACTTAAATAAACGCATAAAGCTTAATACTCATTTTCCTAGTTTCCACACTTTGCCCGACCCGGGAATCGAACCCAGGACCTCATGCTCAGCAGTAGCGCTTGCGATGACTGGACCAACGAGCCAATAAAAACAAAACTTATGTATTTTTTTAATTGTAGTTGTTGTGTGAATGCGGCTAAATTGCTAATGTCTTCCACTAATTTATTTTAGCAAAAAAATAAACTAGCACCTAATTGGTGGTTTAATTAATAATAAAAACAAGCAATTAGCACCAGAGCTATCTGCGAAATACGTTAAGCTTTATGCCAGTGTGAAATGTACGGAGCACGCGGCTATTAAACTATTCCTTATGGCACCGAGCGCATATTTCAAACAATTAGACGGTCCAATCGCGGCCAATTTGAGCCTCCAACGACCGCCATCGTGTTGCATGGAGTAGTGAGCAGTCGGAGTTTTGGAAATTTCCTGAAACAAAGAGTAAATCAAATTACAGTCAAACCTGAGTAAGTGAGAACTGGGTAAGCAAGAAAACTCTATAAATGGGAGTTATTGCCAGGTCCCGTCATTTCAACCCTCTAAATCCTCTACAAGTGAGAAACAGAAACCGCTATAAGAGAAAGTCGTTTTTCACTCGTGGACCTCTAATTGAGACTGCTACTTGCCTGTACCTTTATAATCGACAGTCGAGCGTAATTTAACATCTGGGGGCCTACCACGAGACTCTCAACAGGGACCCGTGGGGGCGCCCATACAAGATGGTGCGGGAGAAACTCCGCCCATGGGCTCCCCCGCTGACGCAGAGTCTCCGGCCCCAGCTTGTGGGGGACGTGGTGAGCGCTCTGTTCCCCTCTAGAGGGGATCATACCCCTCCGCCCATGGCTCCGCCTACTGCGGTGCCCGATGCGGACCACACCGACGACGACGATTCTCCTGAGGTGACTGAGGTAGAAATGAGAGTGGCGGTACGTAAGATGAGTGCGAAGAATACCGCCCCAGGACCCGACGGCATACCTGGAAAAGCCTGGGTCCTGGCCATGGGGGCTCTCGGGCCTCGACTGAGGGGGCTCCTAAGCGCATGCATGGAGAGGGGCCAGTTCCCACTTCGTTGGAAGACGGGGAAACTGGTCCTCATCAAGAAGCCGGGGCGCCCAGCGGACTCTCCGTCCGCTTATCGGCCCATTGTGCTGCTCGACGAGGTGGGCAAGCTCTTTGAAAGAGTCATTGCAGACCGCCTCGTCGGGCAGCTGGTGCGAGTGGGGCCGGATCTGGCGGAGAGCCAGTTCGGTTTCCGCAGGGGGCGCTCTACGGTGGACGCCATCATGCGCGTGCGGGCCCTCACGACGGGGGATGCTGTGGCCCGGGGTGGGGTTGTCTTGGCAGTGTCTCTAGACATCGCCAATGCCTTCAACACCCTGCCCTGGAGTTGCATCAGGGAGGCACTCCGGTATCACCGGATGCCGACCTACCTCTGTCGAGTGGTCGAGGCCTATCTGACGGACAGGGCCGTCATCTACCCCGGTCACCAAGGAGAGTGGAACCGGCAAGAGATGTCGTACGGTGTCCCACAAGGTTCGGTCCTGGGGCCGCATCTGTGGGACATCGGATACGACTGGGTGCTGCGCGCCGACCTCCCTAGCGGCGTCAGCGTCGTTTGTTACGCTGACGACACGCTTGTCCTGGCGCAGGGGGGGTCGTACCAGGCGGCGGCCGATTTAGCGACACGCGGGGTTGCGACAATCGTTGACAGGATCCGGCAGCTGGGACTCGAGGTGGCCCTGCACAAGTCTGAGGCCATGGGTTTTCATGGTCCTCGGAATGCGCCACCGTCGGGTTCCCAGGTAATGGCGGGAGGGGTTCACATCGGTGTCGAGTCGACGATGAAATATCTGGGACTCGTCCTCGACAGCCGGTGGAATTTCGTGGAACACTTCCGACGTTTGGCTCCCAGACTGGAGCGGGCCGGGGCTGCATTGAAGCGGCTCCTGCCCAATCTAGGGGATCCAAACGCCTCCTGCCGGAGGCTCTATGCGGGGATCGTGCGGTCCATGGCCCTTTACGGGGCGCCGGTGTGGGCGCGTTCATTGAGGCTGCGGCCAGCCCGCCGGTTGAACGCGTCCCAGAGGGTCATGGCCATCCGGCTGGCCCGAGGATACCGCACGGTCTCCTGCGAGGCGGCGAGCCTCCTTGCCGGATTACCGCCATGGGATCTGGAGGCAAAGGTCCTCGCGCACGTCTGGGAGTGTCGCGAGGAGGCGAAACGCCGGGGCTTAACTCCGATGCCGCAAGAAATTGCGGCACAGCGGACAGAGCTCCGGCGGGATCTCATGGCGTCATGGAGGGTGCGATTTTCGCAACCCCGCGCTGGGCACGCCATAATCGCGGCGATAAGACCCCTCTTTGAGGAGTGGCTGGAGAGACGCCACGGCGTTCCGCCTAACGCAGTTCCTCACCGGACACGGCTGCTTCGGGAGGTTCCTGTTCAGGATAAGGCGGGAGGAAACACCCGGGTGTCACCATTGTGTGGATCGGCCTGAGGACACGGTGGAGCATACGGTGGAGGTCTGCCCAGCTTGGGCAGAGCAACGCCGTGTCCTCGTAGAGGCGATCGGCGGCGGTGATCTCTCGCGTCCGGCCCTGGTTCAGGCCATGGTACGGAGCGAGAGGAAATGGCAGGCCGTCACCTCCTTCTGCGAAGCGGTAATGCTCGCGAAGGAGGAGGCGGAACGCGTGAGGGAGAGGCAAACTTCGCGCCCTCACGCCCCAAACCGCCGCAATAGGAGGAGACGCCCGGGGCGGGAATTGCGAGCCGATTTCCGGCCACCGTAGGCGCGGGCTTGCGGACGGTGAGCAATGGGTAGCTCGCCGTCCGATAAGGACCAAGCCCGGGTCGACGGCGCGTCGTGTTCCACGCGCGCCTCAAAGAGATGTCAGCAGAATTGACGGGGTCCGCTAGGGCCAGTGCCTGCCGGGGGTTCGAAGAAAACCGATAGGGAAATCGTGGCCCCCGGCAACAGGGCAACCGAAGGAACACGGGTGGGTTTTAGTCAGTAAGAGTCTGACACGCCCTCCCGCTCCGCCCAGAGCGGGAGAAGTTATAATTTCGTCGTTAGTTGTAATAATTTCCCACCCAAAAAAAAAAAAAAAAAAAGGGGGCCTACCACCAGCTCATAAACAGTATTATTTTAATATTACTTTAGTGGGAGAAAGAGATGGAGCTATACGACCTGTAGAGCTTCATCTCTTTCCCACACTGAAGTAATATTAAAATACTACTGCTTTATGAGCTGGTGGTAGGCCCCCTGCTATAGAATCATTCTTAAATTTCGTGGAACTAACATTGTTTTTTTTTTACTCTTAACCTTTTCCAATCAGCCTCAACCTCTATAAGTGAGAAAGGCCACTCCTGTACCTCTATAAGCTAGAAAGTCGAGGTAGTTAGAAACCTCTATAAGCAAAAAATATATCGCGGTCCCTTAAACTCTCGCTTATCCAGGTTCGACTGTATAACAGAAAGTTAAGACGGTCAGTTTTGCTGATGACAGTCAACTAAAATTCCGAAAGTACATCTATGTCTTTTGTAAGCGATGTTTGTGTCTCGTTGATAAAGCTTTAAAAATCGAGAGGACAGGACAGGGTGTCGTGGCAGCCTAGGAGAGGCCTATGTCCAGCAGTGGACTGTATCGCAGTCCACTGTTGACTGCGATAGGCTGAATTGATTTTTGTTGATTGACGAAAATCGAGTGCAATTTTTTTTGTGAAACAATTAAAAAGAATACCTATTGCTACTTATCAAAAAACGCGCCATTCATTATATATTTGATACCGACCTACATATTACAATAAAAAATAAAAAAGCCTTTTATTTCCATATCCTTAAATTACATTGTAAATGTTATTAGTACCTAGTTAATTGTTAATAATTTTACTTATTAGTACAGATTAGTTGTTTTGTAGGTTATGGACCACTCCTCGGATGAAGGCCTCCTCCATCTTCTTCCATGTGTCTCTATCTTTGCCAGTAGTCTGCCGGTCTTTCCCTACTGTTTCTATTATGTCATCAGCCCACTTTCTATTTGGCCTGCCTACTCCTACCGACCTACATACAACTAGTTAATTTAATTCAGGTTTGTTCGTAAAATCCCACCTCATATAAAAAACTAGACGTTCTTCAAACTTCCCTATTCCTTACTATAATCTATCTATCGACTACAACCACGCCGTACGTCCAGCGGCTATAACTCAATGAACAATGGCCAGCATTCTAATCCAGCCGGCCGTCCGTGGCCTGCTGGTCGTAATGAAATTCCCGGGTTATATGGCCCGGGGCGGGGCAGGCCACTGTCATCAAAACAATTAGCTGGATTACTGGCTGACACCCGACTGTTTGGATACAAATGTTTTGTGTTGCATAGATTTGTTGTATATACAAGTTACACTATTTTTTTTGAGTTTTTTTTTTTTTGTCTAATGTCTAGAAATAAAAGCAATGGAAAGGAAACACTGTGTGGTATTTATTATTAGAAATATGCCATTAAACAGCTTATTTTGAAGATAAGCTGATACAGGACTGCGGCAATGTTTCGGATTTCTGAGGATGGTACATGAATGTCACGAGTAACTTTGCCAAACTTGAAACTCACGTGTCTCCTTGACATGTTTAGCAAGGCATATTTAGGTACAGACGCCAGCACATCAAGCTACCCGAAACTGTCAAATTTTCCCAATCATTTTTCAACCTTATGTTTCAGCAGTAAAGTTGAAAATCTATTAAATAAATTTGACAGATTGTAGTAGCCTGATGTGCTGGCGTCTGTACACAGGTCAGTCAGAAAGTTTTGCGACAGTTTTTGCCTATGGGACACTGGCTGGTTTTGATGTCAATTAAAACTATGACTATTTATTACAAGAAAACACAACATTCCAAATTCGAAATTCCCTCCACATTTTTTACGAGCAAAATCAAAATATGTCTCACTGAAAAATGAATTTACAACGAGAACATTTTCGCGCGATGATTTTGTACGATTTCAAATATCGACTAAAACCAGAAGAATCGTTTGAAAGACTTCAAATGGTGTTAATAGACAAAAGCCCTTCTAAAGCGACTGTTTTCCGCTGGTTCAACGAATTTATGCGTGGTCGAGTAACTTTGGCGGTCGAAGAAAGAAGTGGCCGCCCTATGACGGCTGTTACATAAGAAAGGGAAAACTGTTTTCATCACCGGAAGATACACTGGCTGCATTTGAGAAGGGGATGGAAGAGGTGTCTGATGTGGACTGAAAAATTTATTATGAAAATTGGTTTAGACGGTGTAGGTATAGAATCCAATGAAGAGTTCTTTGAAAAAAAAAAATTAAAAATTATAACCTGTTGTATATTTTTTTTAGTATCGCAAAACTTTCTGAGTGCCCCATGTACAGCTCTGCCAAACCCTTCTGGGAATTCACCATTCAGTTCTTGACATCTGTCAGGTTCATACTAACGAATAGATGTTTTGCAAATTTGATCCATTTTACTTTACTAGAAATTGTCCAACTGACAGGTATCAGGAACACACTCTTACGATGGCTGGACTATAGCAAGTAAGGTCAAAAGTTGCTGCACTAAGCACGTTGTCTAATTTCTATTCAAATTACTGCCATTAGATACAAAACAATAACAACTTTGAATGAATGAAGTGTTTCATTCAAGACATTGACGCGTGTGGCCCACCTTCCGTTATACTCTTAATATATGCCTCAATTGAGATCTCACTGTATATTAAATATGAATAATGATCGCTCAGACGTTGCAGGAATACTAAACGCATTGCGATGGTAGTGTCATCATCACGTAATCACTAGCGATGCGACCTCATAAATTTTGAAGAACAATCGTAATTGGTGTAAGGACTAGTCCCATTGTGACACTGCGACATAAGAAGTGCAATAATATTCCAATGTATCATTGTATTCTTCTGCTTTGTAACTCAGTCTTACATTTTTCAAGCTTGCATTTTACTCTTTTAATAGCTGAACTGTGAAGAACATAGTTTTCGGAAATCCTGATTTTTTTCGCAGCAATCGTTACTGTCCCTAACTACTATTTCACTTTTTTTTTTCATAATACCTCGTTGAAAATAGGGTGACTTATTTATTAACTATACTCCATTTGAAATAAGATTAGACATATAAACCTTTTTTTACAATCCGTTCAACCGATTTTGACTTCTATACCGTAGGCATCAGGATGGCATTAAAAGCAAAAAAGTGGTTACAATACCAACTGTTTACTGCAGCTACCATTTGTCATGCCACCAACGCAATAGAAGTCAAAATCGGTTGAACGGACTGTAAAAAGGTTTATTTAAATGGCTAATCTTATTTCAAATGGAGTATGTATAGGTACAAGATAATCAATCACAAGACAAAGTTAATAAACTATACACCGAGTAGAAAGAGCCCGGATCAACTTGGCAAAAAAAATAGTTCACCGCTGTCTGCCGCGGTGTGGCCTTGTCTCAACTTATTTGTTCTGTCTGTAAATTTTTAACACTTGCATCTCTCTCACATACCCATATATCACAGGAGAGAAAGAGACAGGAGCACTTGTAATTTGCGCGACAATGAAACTGGATCGTTCTCGAGAGATTTATACGCTCATTTGTAAATAATGAAGGCGCCACTCATTGTGATTGAAGCTCCATTGATGGCGACCTAACCACACCCCTGTGCGTAGGGCTGCCACCTGCCACTAATCTTGAGACTAACATTCCGATGATAAATTACCATACAGCTTCTACAGTTTGGCAATAAATGAATTAAGGCACGTCCGGGCTGAAAATGCAAAGGACTTCCTTCAGTACCGACAAATTCGCTTTAAACTGAAAGTTATCTGGATACTGCAATATATGCTGTCAACTAATGCTGACCTTTCTCTTCTTCAGTGTACCTAAATGTAATTGATGTGTACAGAATTAATTATGTAAACTATTTGTACTTAGAACTTTTTCCAAAATTAATCACCAAATCACTGCGTATATTTTTTCAGATAGAAGTCAAAGTCAAATCATTTATTTCAAATAGGCCCATGTACGGCACTTTTGAACGTCAAAAATTACAAAATAATAAAATTGATTCTAGTCGCCCCTTCCAAAAGGTAGTTTTCGTATGGAGAAGAATGGGCAAGAAACTCCACCGTTACTCTTTTAAAATGTTTTACAATTATTTGTAAATGTACGTACATTAGTTAAATAATTATTATATGTGAAGACGATGCACCTAGAATAAAATTACTATACCTACCACAACAGGTAAAAAGAATTAAAAATGAAGCAACGACAGATAATTTAATATGTGATAGATACATGGTGCTCACATATTTACAAACATTGTAAAAGTAGACGATTTTCCTAAAATTTTGTAATTATTAAGTCAGTGTGTGAGGAAGTAATCACAGAATGTAAAATCAATGTCATAAAACACAAAATAATAAATTTTACAATTAAATTAGCAACCAGTTTGATTTTGTCTTGATTCTAAATTGTCCTATGGAGCAGGACCAGCATGTTTCCAAGCACTCTTATCTTGGATATAATCCTCTAATTTGTAATATGCTTGTTTACAAAGTGTACTTTTAATATGAGTTTTAAATTTTCTTTCATTTAAATGCAATACTTATGTCACAAGGTATTTTGTTGTAACATTTAAGTTCTAAGTTGAGCTCCACCATTACTGACAAATGCTTGCACTGACTTGACAGGTCCACTCAAATCTGTGTGGTTCTTTCCTCAAAATACCATTTCAAACGCTAATCTACATGGTCCTCATCTGGCCTGACCAAGATTATGCCTGGACTTGAAAAGAGACTGTGACCTCTGAGTTTGTTTCGGACTTTCTTCTCAGAGTAGTTAGAGAGGAAACATCGACTTCATCTAGCTTATTTTTTTAAATGACGTGTAAAAGTGATTCTGATATCCTATTTAGAGAATAAACCATTTCATTTAATTTTATTACCACAGAAATTCTTTAAAAATTTGTTCTTTTATGGTAGCTCTAATGATTTTTGTGTTCAAGTTAAGTAAGTAACTATTTTAAGGTCGAAGGGTTTTGAGCAGAGACAGAGACATAAGTTAATTTTTAAAACAGAATAACATACTTATATAATTTTTTTAAGCTATTGCATAGCTTTTATCGCGGGCTTTGAGCGCGGCGACCGAATCAAGAAATTCCGTAACGAAAAAACCTAACACCCGCCCCACTCCGCCTACCATGTAACGACGGTTCGTAATTTTTGTTTTATATCATCACGTCATCATCCCAAGTGTAGCGTTGACAAATAGGAAGTATGGAGGTTACAAATGATATGCAATAGCTTTACCGCGGCGGTCCCCGAGTGCCACACGTTTTTTTTTTAAATCTCTTGGCAGCCCTATACTAAGGCCAATTACTTAAAGTCAGTATGCATAACGGCGTAGACAACTACACCTGCCATTGTCTATCGTTTAATACGTGGCGCCCTCTGCAGACTCTTACTGACAACTCTTATGAGCACTTTGTACAATTAGCAAGCTATTTTAATAAACACCTGGGACGAACAGTATTTCAGAGTAATTTACTGTAGCTTTTGAATCTTTTGGGATTGAAATTGTGAGGCGACATTTTCTTTTTCAAGTTTTTTTTAAGTGAAAACTTCTTTATGCGCGTTGGGCATTTTTGAGATGAGAAAAAACAATTGAACTCGCGACACCGTTGCCGAACCCTCATTTTTGTAAACGCGATTGTGCTCTTTATTTATACTACGTTGCGGATCAATGTTTTATGCAAGTATTTTTACTTTAAAGGTTTTAGAAGTATTTTTTTTTTTAGTAACGCGATTGTGCTCTTTACTTAGATAAGGTTACGGACCAATGTTCTTTCTATACAAGTATTTTTCTTGCACCAAGGCGATCTTGTTTAAGTTTTCACTTTTGTCGGCACTCCCGGAGTGCCACTGTTTTTTTTTCCAGCTTATTTCTATAAAAGTTGGGTGAAACTGCGTTCATAGCTTACAATTTGAAAGTCAGAAAAGTTAAAATTACTATTAAGAAGTCCATGTTAAGTGTAGTGTATAGGCAGTCGCTCCATTTGAAGCTGATAGGTACTGGTATTCAGCTGCAACCAGTTAGTCTGGAAGTTGACCCTAACATAGTTGATGATCATGGTAAGTAGGTATAGTGTATCTAATTTGTGGGTAAATAGGATTTCTTCAAAGAAGTGAAAAAGAGTAAGTAGGACTCTTTGCTACGAAAATATTTTAAAGACGGAACTTTCTTGTAAGGGTAAAATATAATAAATATAATAATCTTACTATTTATTTATATTTATAATTTATTTATTTTATTATATATTTTATTTTATAATTATAATAATATATATTAGGTATTTATAATTTTATAAACGCCAAAGTTTGTGAGGATGAATGAATGTTTGTTACTCTTTCACGCAAAAACGACTGAACAGATTTAGATGAAATTGGGCACGCAGATAGTTTATAACCTGGATTAACACACAGGATTTTTATCCCGATATTCTTACGGGATCGAGACTTATGCGGGTGAAACCGCGAGGCACTGCTAGTGTTTAAATAATTATAGGTAAACTACCTCTTTATTTTACCATTTTGATAAAAGTTCACTTACATTTTAATAACAATGTTATCTCACCCAATGTATTGGTATCACCCATTAAATGTATTTTTAGTTTCCTACCTAACGCATTTCACAATAATTATAATAATCGAAAAATTAAGTGTTTCCTGCAAAGTAAACATTGCTAAAACGATACTTATTAGGAATGAGGTAATATTATGAACAAGTCGTTTGAAATAAAGCGTTTAGAAAAAAAAATAGCATAAGAAGGAATTTCGCCTATTTACTTACTACTTAGATATTACAAATATTTTATAGAAAGATTTGCATTAATAATACAAATATTAGTCTGTATTAATCATGTAAATCTTCCTTTAAAACAGCTTAATCTAAAAGACGTAGGTAAGTATTATAGTTTACAAAAAAAAAAACAGTATTGACACAGGTGCTACGCGCTACGCTTTACTTAGCGCTACGAAATAATTTAAAAGCATTTTTGAACATTTAGAAAGTTTACGTCTTATCCGCAACATAAGTCCGCCTAAAAGCCCGCGAAAACTTATCTATGGCACATTTACATTTTTCTTAACACGTTAGCTGCCATGGGGGGTCCAAATGACCGGCACTTGGTAGAAGCGTTTGGGCCATGGGGGGCTTAAATGACCGGCACAACTAAGGTGAACTTGAACACCTTTTGCTCGCTGACGGCCATGCGTGTAACGCAAAATACCATTACAAGTGGCCGGCGCGGCCCCAATGATCACTTTAGATAACTTGGCCTCAAAATATTTTTATAATTTTTTGGTTGTATGAATGTTTTTGTAGCGAGTCAAACAAAATTATGATGTAAATTAAAGACAGTATACTTTTTAAAATATTTTTATTATTACAAATCAAGGACTAGTGTTATTTAGAGACACATTATGTTGTGTTGAGATCAAAGTAATTTAAAATTAAAAAACAAACAGAAAATTAATGATTTTTATCAAAACACGGTCTGCACAAATATGGCTTGTCTGGGCAAACTGAACAAAATGTCGTAACCTTTTTGGTTTTGTTTTTGGCAATTTTTCTTCCATGCGTTTGTGAATTATTTTTGTAACAACCTACACAAAATTTTCTTGTCGTCACAGCCTTTCCGTCTGCTTTTACAAGAGAATGTTTTATTCTCTTTGGCCTACATGGAATGTTAGCTCCATCACGTGGGTTTGAGTCAATCATTTGTTGTGACAGTTTTCGTCTAAATTCAATAATAGGTATCTTCTTTTTTGTGGTAGCTTCATATAAAACCCGAGCATTTACTACAGCTGTGTTTAGAAGCAGTTTTAAGGCCAACTTCTTGTACCACTTGATAGATTTGGATGACCGGCGATTTGACCGGCGTGGCTCCAATGAAAAAAATATTACATTTGCGCCGCGCCGGGTGTAAATGACCGGCGGATTAAAAACAGCACATAATATACAAAAAAATATATAAAAACATATATTATATATAGAAATCTTATAAATAAGTCATTTCACGTCATTTAAGCGACTGATGAAAAACGCAAATGTATTCGGATTTCCATATGGCAGGCAAAGTCAAAGTCAAAGTCAAATCATTTATTTCAAATAGGCCCATGTATGGCACTTTTGAACGTCAAAAATTACAAAATAATAAAATTGATTCTAGTCGCCCCTTCCAAAAGGTAGTTTTCGTATGGAGAAGAATGGGCAAGAAACTCCACCGTTACTCTTTTAAAATGTTTTACAATATTTTGTATACATTAATTATATTAATTAATTATATGTGAAGACGATGCGACGATGCGATGACGAGGCAACGTGTTAACTGATTAATCCACAGATAAAAAAGAACCCTCTTTAAAAAAAATACCAACAAGGAACGAGGTGCGTATTCTCAAGTCAACAACGTCTTAAAACGATTACCGACAGTCTTCAAGGTGTGAAGGGGGACTGCGACACGTAAATCGCATTAGGTATGTTAAATCCCGGCCCTCAGGGGGATGTGAGGCGGTTGAGACGATATTTTTATTCGTATCGCTTACTTTCGTGATTATTGTTCGGCGGCCATTTGCATTGCGAGTTGTAGTGTAGTGGGAGTCCTTAGTTTTGATATTTTGAGAATTTGTTTCAATGAGTCAGTGTGTACTTAAGCCGATATTATATTCATCGTAGAGGGCTAATAGGCTAACAATACTTGATTGTGAACATAATACCTATTTAGTTTTAGCCATCTTCATGAAAACCATAAAGCAGCCCAAAACAGAAAGAACAAAACAAACATTCAGAGAAACATTGAGTTGATAACTGAGTTTTTAAACGAATTTCAATACCTACATCAAAGTCTGCATACCTACCAGCTTTCACTTTACACAAATTTAAAATGATAAAACAAACTCAAGTATCAAAACCTCTCTACTCCGTTTCACAGGTGACATTTCCATGATTTTCCCGCCAAAAGCGTGACGTAAAAAAAAACCCAAGACGCAAAGCAAAGTCAACGACTCCGCAGAATGTCGGAAGTGAGTTTTTTTATTCAGTTTTATATTTATACAGTCTTCTTGTCTCTCTTGTCAATTTGGGAGTGTCACAGATCTTTTACTTACGACAATTTGACTACTCTTTGTTGTGAGCGAGTGTTTTGCGAAGAGTAGGTTTGTAGGCGCTTGGCAAATCGAAGAACAAGGGAGGTTTAATGTTGTTAATGGGGCTATTGGTTCGTATTTTAAAAGCTTAAGCTGAACATTTTCGTCTACTGAATAATTTATTGATGTTGAGAATTTGTTTACTTCAGTTTAGGTACCTACTTTAATCTTTTCAATTCAATTCATTTATTAATTTTGTGAACATAGGGTAAAAATTGTACAGATGTTTTACAAAGAAATATTGGTCCATACTACGTCCCGCCAGAAGGCATACAAAATTGTTGTGGTAATCATAATGTCGCATTAATAAAATAAAAATATAAAGTCAAGAAAATTACATGTCACAATTTCATGCCAAAAACTAGGCTAATAATAATAATAAAATGTCAATAAATTAAGACGTCACATCAACAAATAGGTAGTATTTAGTCACAATTTTAAACAAATAGGTAGTATTTAGTCACAATTTCGTATACAATAATACATTAAATAGGAACATTTTAAACAGACAGATGTAAAATTATAAAAATATTATTTAAATTTGTCATTGAGATATTCATTAACAGAATAATACGCCTTGTTAGTTAATAATTTAAAAAGCTTACGTTTGATCTTTGATCAACCGTACGGCTTTCTATAGTTTGATATCAACCAATCAAAACTGCAAACAAGAGTATTGACAGGAGATTAAAGGTAGGTTAGTTAGGCTGTAAGAAACCAGGGTAAAGAATTAATGAATATTTTATTTTTTTTGACTTTTCAAAATTGTGTGACCTACGTACTTTTAAATTTTACAACGAATTGGCCCAAAACTCGATATATTCGACTTTCAAAACCGACATCATTAAATTAGCCATAATAAATAATACAAAAATAAAATAATCAACGTTCTCATATCTCCCCTCAAAATGCCTTCTGAGTGTTATTTGCTGTTTTTATAAGTCGTCGCCGCTCAGATATGTACAGTCGAGTACACGATTTGTTCACAACCCCCTTACCCCTTTGTGTGCAATCGGATAGACGGAGCTCACCGTTTCGATCTGACTCATTGTTAATTTTTCTTCGTCGTGTATTGTGGATTAATCGAGCAAAAATATTTTGATCTAGAATTGTGAAGGTGATTGTGATGTTGACTGTACTTGATTGGAGGCATTTTGTGACTGGAATCGCTGAATAACAATGTGTGGGAATTATTGCAATTGAATAAAAATGCAGATTTGAAATATTTCAACATAAAAGTAACACTTTATTTGAGATGATAAATAACTAAAATAACCTTTTGGAATGAATTTTTAGAATCCTAGTTGTATTTAGGCTCGTGCAGACTGGCACGCAGAGCAGTGGTGGCCCAGTGGTAACGGCCGCGACTTACGAGTTGTACGTCGTAGGTTCGAAACCCAGACAGGCACTTTACTTTGTGTAAATTATTTCATCACCACTGCTCTCAAAACGGTGAAGGAAAACATCGTGAAGAAACCGGTATGTCCTAGAACCGAAAATTCAAAGACATGTGACATCTACCAACCCGCACTGGGCCCGCGTGGTGGATTACGGCCCACTCCCTCTCACAGAGAGGAGGCCTATGTCCCAGCAGTGGGAACATTGTAGGCTGATGATGAGACTGGCACGACTTGTCGCGCGACCCGACGACACAGTAACAGGGACGACGAAAACACAAAAATAAAATTGTCCGTTGTTTTTATTACAAAAAAATATTGGACACGTATTTTTTTATTCTTTTTTTTAATTATCAAAAGATTACAGCGATACATTGAATTAAAGTGTGTCATGACGACACGAGTAGGTATGTATATTAGGTATAAACTTACTTGCGACGTAGCGACCCGCGACAAAATGCATTAAAGTACTTTAATGCGTTTTGTCTAAGTCATTTTTTATTATTAAGATAAAGCAAAAAATACGTGTCTAATATTTTAATGTTATCTGACTGAAGGACTAAATAGAATTTTATTTTTATTGACCCAGGTATCATCCCTATTGTTCTACCGAGAAGTTTTATTAGAGTCGCGTCGCGTCTGCTTGCGCGAGCCCATAGTAATTTGTGCTTTAACATTGTAGAACTGAGGCCGAAGAAATGGCAAAATCAGGGCTACTAAAAGCTCGAACAAACTTACAATTCGCTGGTCGCAGTTCATGAGTTCGTTTATAACTACATATTTACTGCACAAAATAAACCTAAGCGACAGCTCATCAATTTTCATTAAGGTGCGTCCAGACAGTGCAAAGTATGCACCGCAAACACATTTTTTACATGTATATGTCACCGTAAGATTGTGAGCACCGTTAGTTTATAATCTATCGGTATTATTTCCGTTAGATCATAATCTGTCGAAAAATTGTGAACTGCGTGAAATTAGGGTTAGGTTAGGTTAGAACTGTGACCAACCGCGTGAGTCGAGCGAGCGCAGTAAGCGCTGCCGCTGCCGCGGCAGCGCTTACTGCGCTCGTTTCTCATGGATATAATATAAACTATCGAAAAATAATGCGTTAAATCGTAAATGATTTGTCGCAGTTCACAATTTTTCGACAGTTTGTAATCTAACGGAAATAATACCGATAGATTATAAACTAACGAAGTTTATAATTTTACGGTGACATATATACGCCACATGTGTGGCAAATGCCTCGCATTTTCTGCACGCACTTTAGGAAAATGAATTTCCTTACAATTTTAAACATCTATACTCCGTTTGAAATAAGATTAGACATTTAAACAAACCTTTTTTACAGTCCGTTCAACCGATTTTGACTTCTATACCGTAGGCATAAGAATGGCATTAAAAGCAAAAAAAGTGGTTACAAACCAACTGTTTACTGCAGCTGTCATTTGTCATGCCGCCATCGCAATAGGAGTCAAAATCGGTTGAACGGACTGTAAAAAAGGTTTAGTTAAATGTCTAATCTTATTTCAAACGGAGTATAGGTAGAATAATAATTGATTCAATTATAATAATCTCAAACCAGTGTCAGCTTGCACATTACTTTCATAATAAAGGGAACACCACCATACTCAGTAAAGATAACTTATAACCAGCGATTAAAGAATGTTTTTTTTTTTTAAATTTCATTTTACTTTCTTATAACAACATTTGAAATTGACATAATTTTAGTATGGAACCCTAAAAATGTAATATGATTCATCAAATCAATAATTTGTAACTATTTATAAAGTCCATTATATAATTTGCAATTTCTTAAATCCCGGGACTTAATCGTCATGTTTATGATTCCGGAATTTTAGAGGCGGTATTATCCACTCTATGTTACTTACTTTCTCGAAGTTTAGTTAAATGTACTCTCGTACATAGGTACGAGAGTATATTTGGAGATTTCAGAGTTTGGAATAGTTCAAACTCTGCTTATAACAGAAGGAATAACAGCAGTAAAACAAAAGTGCCGTATTTTCCCATTTCATTCCTTGACTAAGCCACAGGTGCTCATAATTATCTAAAAGAAAGGGTTCTTTCATGATCCCTACAATATCAACCATCCATTTATAATAATATAACCCTTATTCTGTTGTGTATTAGAGGTTTTATTCCACTGATCAAAACGTCACCAGTACATTCCTTGATTGCTGACATAACCAATATTAGAAAGATCTATCATAGAGCTGCTAATCTCCCTTATAACGTCAATTTTGTCTATGCAAAGCGGGGGGAAGGGAGGTCATTGTTAATTGGTTTGTATTTTATAGCAATGTTAGTACAAATTCCAAGTTAATAGCACAGAGTGACGGTGTTCGTAATAATAGTATCTCGATTTATGAAGATAATCTCGGTTTGTTAGCGGCTGAGTGCTAAATGTAACTGTATTAAGTCGGAAAGTTTTTTTTATAGCTCTATTTGTTTAAGACATAGTGGTTAAATCACGCCTCTATTAATTATGTACGGCCCGATTCATTGAAGACGTCCAAATAAGATGATATGTCATCATTTTGCTGAATGGGGTTGGCAACTGTCAATGTGGCGCTAGCATAGCTTTAACCAAAATAGAAGAATTTTCTAAGCATATGATTTGACATTTGATTTGACGTTTGTTTCTTTCGTCGTAAAGATGCACCTCGTTTCTTCAATTTAGCTTCTCTGCCATGTCGAATACATGTTTTTACACAACAGTTCTTTCAATATTATAAAAAAAACGCAGTCAACAAGGAAAGTCAAAACACAACACAGACTTGTCAGGTGAAAGCTACGCTAGCGCCATCTATCTAAAGTTTTCACAGGCCAACCTCAATGTGGACACATAGGAGCTTAGACCTATGCAGATCTGTATTAATCATAAAATATCAAAGGACTATTTACAAGTACAGTGCTTTCATTATACCTTTCCCCTGTAACGTAATTGGTAGCACTGAATTTTGAAGTCATGTGATTGGTGGTACTGTTCTGTCAGTCGCCATTTTGAACTCATAACTAAGACTATACAAAATTCAGTGCTACCAACCGTCACGGGGCAAGATAGAATGAACGCACTGTAGGTTTGCCACGCAAAATTGCACACTTGCACGTGCTATGCAGGATATAATTTAAAATATGTGAACTCTTCTAAACAATATTTTTTTGCCCTTACTGTGCCAATGCTAGGCAAAAGCCTGTCTCCGATCTTTCCTTTGCTAACGAATCTGCGCATTTTCTAGCCAAGTCCTAAAGAAGACATTCAAATTGTTCCACCATTTACTCCATGGTGTCCATGGTCTCCAGCGGCCCGTCACGTTGTTTCTGGTCATAAATCCTGTGTTTCTAAATATAAACGAAAGAAAACTGAATACAAACAAGGCACCTTCACTTGCCTGTGACCTATACCATTCCTATTCCGCAAGACAAGCACCACTTTTCCCCATAAGTTGACAAAAATGTCACCACTATTAAAGAGACCGCATAGATTTTATGTATTTGGCGCCCTTTGCGGAATCATCACCATATCGTCTGAAAGGTCGCGACCCCATAGCCAAATGTCGTGCCCTTTGCGCTTTGGCCCCATAGGAATACCATAAACATTGCCGCTAAACACAAATTGTGTGACTGGTAGATACCTATGGGCTGAACTGACTGTTTGTAGCAGGTCCAGTTGAAAACCAGCGTCAGGCACTTATAGTTGTCTGGCATTTTTGCTGAACTGGGCCTATTTGGCGCAGCCGCGAGGCACACTAACTTTCATGTTAATTTATTATTTTACACACTGTTTTTTGTTTCCTTTTTTATTTCTATCTTTTACTTCTGTTATAATTATGTTGTGTTGTGTGCCTTTTTGTCTGTGCTAAATAAATGTATTTTCTTTCTTTCTTTCTTTCTTTCTTTTCTTTTTGTCTAGAACTCATTCGGGAAAGATTCTGAACTCTTGTGTGGAACTTTTGTGTCATTTTGAAAAGCTGACTTTTATTTCGACAGATCTTTTCTTGAGATTCCACGAACGCTCTCCTCTCGCGGTTTTTAAGAGTCGGGAACTCGGGACTCCTAGAAGTATCGGAAGAAATGACAACTAAGTGTGCATATAGGAAATTATGCAAGCAGAATTTATCGAAAGATACTCCACAAGACACCACAAATATCTAAGGTATCTTGTTGGGTTAGCCAACAAGATACCTACTCTTCATTTTAAAATACGTTTTGACCTCACGACTCACGACCTTATGAAAAGGTGATTGTAGAATACACAAAATGAACCGAAAACCTCACAATTTCGAAAATGGATTGCGTGTAATTCGAAATTTAAAACTGTCCAATGTCGTCCCTAGCCCTGATGACGTATGGCACCCGCGGGGGTGATCAACTCCACTCTGGATTGCCAACTTTACATTACAGTTAGGAATGTGGAAAATAGACTCTAATTTTGTAGTACTAAGGGTTTTTAGGTGGTATGAACTATTGGCAAGTAAATTGTTGTATGACGAATCTGTA
Source organism: Agrochola lychnidis (assembly GCA_963680765.1). Classification (NCBI taxonomy): domain Eukaryota; kingdom Metazoa; phylum Arthropoda; class Insecta; order Lepidoptera; family Noctuidae; genus Agrochola; species Agrochola lychnidis. The sequence goes on from OY796864.1 coordinate 7,140,319, forward strand.
CTGTCAAGGAGCTATGCAATTATTAATGTGGTGTACGATAGGTGGATGACAAAGTCACATGTAGAGATTACTGAACAAGTGTTGTGGGTACAGAACATTAATCTCTTGTTTTGTTTGTTTTGAGGGAACGATTCAACCTCTAAAACTGTTATATTGACAGGGGTACTAAGTTTTGAAATTATCGCACTGGAACAAGAAGTAATTGCAAGCTTAGTGCAAGAAGAAAATTATGAGCAAAATTTCGAATATTTGGAAAATCTGGTATTACATATACGCTGTGACAACAAAAAACAGTCACGGCCTTATAGCACCTCCGGCTGTGAAAAGGTTAACTTATCTATAAGATCATTTTATACAACTTCTGTTACCTACATTTTTGGTGGATAGTGCCTATCCAGACACCATAAAAGGCTTGTAAATAAAATAGTCCCAGACATTCTGTTACTCAAAAGTTAATTATTTTCAGTATCTGTACACACCCTCTGAACTTCGAATTTCAACTATTTAAGTAAAAATGAGGAAACAAAACAACATGTTCTAATATAATAAAGCAGGATTATAGCCATATGAAAGTGAACACAAAACAGTATCAAGTGCAATAATTATAATTAGTGGCAATAATTGGATGGGTCGCGAGGGCCGTCCTCCGTCAGAGGGTAGTAATTTAATAAAACGCTATGATGGATCGCACCCGCAGACTAGTTGAGATGAGAGGTTATTACGTGTGAAATGTATGTGCTTTTTTTTTCGTCTATGGCATGTGTCTTTTTTTTTGGTTGGAAATTATCAAATAACTTCTCCCGGTCTGGGTGGAGCGGGCAGGTGTGTCAGACTCTTACTGACTAAAACCCACCCGTGTTCCTTCAGTTGCCATGTTGGCAGGGTGCCACGATTTCCCTTTCGGCCCTTATTCGCAACCCCGGCAGGCATTGGCCCTAGCGGACCCCGTCAATTCTGCTGACATCTTGGATTTGTGCAGTTCTTGTTTACAAACTTTTGGAAGGATTAATGTACGTTAGTAATGCGCTATGCTAATAGGCTATCCTTAATCCATTGTAGACAGTATCATCTTAAATCATGTGTCCAAGTAGTGTCTCAAGTCGAAGTTTCAGTGAAAATTAATTCTTGAGAATACCTACTGGCCTTAAGGTAAGGCACACACGTCAGTCACGTCAACATCAAGTCGCCGGACAGTCACGTCAAAAAATATAGTTAGGTACAGACGCCAGCACATCAAGCTACCCGAAACTGTCAAATTTTCCCAATCAACTTTGAACCTTATGATTCAGCAATAAAGTTGAAAATCTATTAAATAAATTTGACAGATTGTAGTAGCTTGATGTGCTGGCGTCTGTACGTAGAAGTTGTAGGACGTCGGCTACACATATCAGTCATCAACTCATCACTCACGTCACTACCGGCGCGTCTCAGTCGACGTCGCGTCACCGCCAAGTCAAAACTTGTATTGCTAGGAACGGAACAGAGGTTGCTATGGCTGACTCACTGACTGACTGACTATCGATTGTTGTTTGTGACGTTCACGTGACTGATGTGTGTGCATGAACTTATTCGAATTTCAAATAATCGATTTTTTTTTTTCTCATCCTTACAGCTAATATATACCTACTTACATTTAGTTTAGAAAAACACTTTCTATTCTTCAGTACATTTAAACCATAAAGAACATTATAATACATTGAATTTTAAACGATAAAACGCGTTCAGATACTGTGTTCGTGCGAGGGTGGTGTGTGTTCTATTGTGCGGCCTTCACATGACACTAAAGGGGTTTTCGAGTGTGCTTTTCAATTTGCCTCAGGCGAGTAGGACAGGGAAGTCCTTTGAGTCTCCTGTTATTTATATTTTTTAATAAATATTCTTTAGTAAATTGGTCTGGTTTGAGGAGGAGGTTTGGACCTTATAGTGGCTAAAGTTATCAGTTATGCTGGGGCTACATTGTCGCGTGCTCTCTGTTGCTCAGCGAGAGGTCGAGTGGTGTGCGAGAGAGATCGCGCGAAGTTTAGTTTACATGTGATAACGTGACAATGTAGCCCCAGGATTCGAGTTTTCAAAAGAAAGAAGGAAAAGGCAAGGAAATCCTGGCGTTACAAGAACCTTTGTAGAACTCTCTACTTTGTAGGTGGCTAAAACGATTACCTTTATCAACACAAAAATGATTTCATATAATTTGAAACATTTACCATACGTCTCACCAGTTTTCTCTGTTCTTGGTCAAATCAAGTTCGTGTAATAGTGAAACTTTTTTTTACAATGGATCCGTTCAAAAACCTCTCGCACCGCGAACAGAGTGCAACGGAAATGAAACGGAGCATGTGTCGATGAAATCGGCCAGCGAACTATTGTCGTGTGCCCACGTTCCTGAACGAAACGACACTTGTCAAACGTGGCGGGAATTTAGAAAAAAATATCAACGTCATCAATCGAAAAAGGAACGCACCTGTGTTGCTGTTGTGGTAAAAAACGAAATTGAAAAAAGAACGATGCGTTGAAAAATTAAAATGAAATGTTTTTGCATCTGATAACACTGAAAATGAAATGAAAAATCTATGCGCATGAAAAATTTGTAACCGAATCGCAAACTAGTAAGGTATCTATCTAATCCTATAACAAATTAAAGTTGGACCATTGACTGATAATTCTGTAGTGTAGGCACTGCAAAGACTAAAATTAGTTTGCACTTCTAATTTATTTACTCAGTTTCATTCAAGAACCATTGATAAAACCACAGAACTAGCTGACCCAGCAAACTTCGTTCCGCCTAACAGTCAATGAATGTGCATGTTTAGGATTTTAAAATTTCTACCCTCCCTACCTACCCTACCTACCCTACCTACCCTACCTACCTACCTACCTACCTACCTACCGAGATATCAAAAAAGCCGATCCACACAAAATGTATGAGAACGTGAATTTTCTTCATATTTTTTTTCGTGAGTTTTTCCATATTTTCTCACCGTTTAAACCTTCTTTAGACTACGACAAACATTTCAAAACCAAAATCAGCTAAATCGGCCCAGCCGTTCTCGAGTTTTAGTGAGACTGACGAACAGCAATTGATTTTTATATAGGTACTAGCGGACCTGACAGACGTTTTCCTGACCGAATACCGCCACCTATCGGGTCCGATTGTGAATCTAAACCATTCCCAGATCCCCTTGAACACACACAAAAAATTTCATCAAAATCGGTCCAGTCGTTTGAGAGAAGTTCAGTGACATACACACTCACAGAAGAATTATATATATAAAGACTAGTGGACCCGACAGACGTTGTCCTGTCAAAACATTGTCCAGCGGACAAAATTGTGAATCTAAACCATTCCCAGATCCCCTTGAACACACACAAAAAATTTCATCAAAATCGGTCCAGTCGTTTGAGAGAAGTTCAGTGACATACACACTCACAGAAGAATTATATATATAAAGATATAGATTAATTAGGTCAAACCAAAACAACTAGACTGTATCGTTATAACACTTGTTTTGTTTATTCAATTACTATGATTGCAGTCTCAAGCTCCTTCTATTTCTCGTCTTTTGTCTCAACTCAGAGGTTTACAGCATTTTTTTCTTTAACATTTTCTATTTCTTCTTTTCAGGACACAAACGCACGCAGACAATAGTAAAATGCTGATTTCTTTGACGATATAAAAATAAAGGAGCCTCTTTGTGAATTTTATTTTTCATAGATAAGTACGCTCTATGAATAAATATGGCGACATTCGGAGGAGAACAGGTGTCTCCTGTTGTTGTGTGGAAAAAACAGTTTTTAAATGTAAGCAGTTTTTTTTTTTACTTAAACCATGCTTTTAAAAAACAGGGCTTTTCCTGTCCTTTAAGCCTCTCCCCCACAGGCGCGTTTTTATAGGTCGATAATCAGTGGCGGGGCAAGACCAAAATTTGATGTGGGCGAGGTAAAATTTTTTCCAGATTTGAGTTATATATCAGGCAGATGCACCTTTTTTTCTGATTCCGGCAATGTATATATTTCAAATCTGAAAAAAATGTTAGATGCGTCTTTTTTTATCGGGGGCAGCTCTGGTGGAGCAAGAAGACAAAAAAAAAACAGTTGAACAGTTGTCAACATTTTTGGTATAGGTCGAGTTATAGGATAGGCCGTTCAAAAATATTGTGGGTCTGTGAAAATAATTTTTCTATTCAGGGATCCGTTTGCGTAACATTAAGCTTTAACACGTTTCGTGCCAGGAGCTCTCCGGATGGCTCATGTCAATATATTTATCGTTTTAGAACGATTAAAATTTTCTCGACGCGTTCTCAGCTTTTATGTAATGCATAAACCTTCGAGGTGCGAGGCCCCTCAGACCGCGAGGCCGTAGGCGGTGGCCCACGTCGCCCACGCCTTACGCCGCCTCTCTCGATAATAACGCAAGCGTTATTGCGATATCAGTACATTTTGTATTAGGGCCACAAAGTTACACACTGCTGCGATAATAACGACGTAATAGAAGTAGGATACGCTTGCATTCCTTTGTCTTGCGCTATCCTGGTGATCTTATAACATTTTGTATTAAGATGCATGCAATCTTACACACACCTGGGTTAATAACTTTAGTACGGTGTAGTGTGGTTGGGAGGCCTTAGTGTACAAGTTCCACGCAGACCTTAGAAATATCGGACGATTTAAAACGCAGCTGTGTGCAAGGAATCGGGACGCATTATCGCAATAACGCTTGCGTTATTATCGACCGATAAAAACACGCCTGTGGGGAGAGGCTTTATTCCGTTTTTAAGGCAAAATCCGGAAGAGCCCAAATAGTTTTTCTTCTCGAAAAATGTAAAACTATTTTAATAGTTTCAAGATTAATTTATTGACGACATCAATAAGCATAGTCCACTTCCTTTATTAAAATTCTTACTCACTAATTAATACAAAAAAAAAACAGAAACAAATCTCCACATTAATTTATCTGTCACAGTAATTTACATTTTTAAAAACAAACCCTCAGGCCAAACGTGCATCTAAGTTTAATGAGAAATTAGAAGGAAAAATTGAAACAGCCATTCGTAAATGAAAAATTAAAAAAGTCCCCGCCGGATGCGGAAACGCGGCCATGTTTCATGGAACGGCCTTAATTACGGCGACAAACAAACCGACGAAACATTTATTGTTTTTGATCGAATTAAAAATGACTTCAGCTTTAGCTTTGCGGGGTATTGTTTTTTGGCTTTTGGTTTCTAATTAAGAAAAGTTCTGTTTTTCACTATAATACCTACTTGAGTATTTGTCATTCATCATAATAAGTTATAAAGTTAGTACATACATACAATGGTGCTTATTTGTTGTTATGTAGCCCGCATTTTTCTGAATATTCACGAAAAATTATCGAAAAATAACTTTAAAAAATCTGTTGAAACTAGGGCCCGTACTTCAAATCCTCACTCGACTCAACCATTACCTACTTAAATGCAATAAAATGGCTTCAAATTTGAAATAGGTACCTACTTGAGTTTCTAGTGAGGTTTTGTAATACAGGCCTAAAGCTGCCTGTCCACAGGAGCGGAGCGAGGCAGCACAGCGGAGAAATGTGCCAATAGTAACCAATAGAATCTAGACTCCGCTTCAGAGCTCCTCTCCTATTGGTTATTGGCACTTCGCTCCGCTGCCTCGCTCCGCTCAGTAGACAGGCAGCCTAATGCCCGGTTTCAGGATCGTTAATTATCGACGCATCAAAATTAAACGTAAGTGATGCGGTTGGCTGTTGATAATTAATTCAACCAATCACAGCAGGTTACGCGCGCTTCACAATTTGTAAGCTTTTTGTGCTGATTTTCGTTCCAGAAGCTGGGCGTAACCGCACGTTGCAAACAAAATACGAACATCGGTAGGTAAACCCATTCTAACATAATTTACATCACTTCCCCATTTAACCGTTTACTGAAGTACTTAATAATATAAAATAATAAAAATAATTTGGAGGGTAGGTGTAAATAAAAGTGCATTTTGTGTAGGTACATGTCGCGAGTGCTCCCGTGACTTCCGGCGACACCGAGATGACACTACACGCAACCCAGTTACCGTGTAGGGTTGCCACGAAAAAACAAAGATGAAAATACTGGAAAGGAAAATTGTTTTGAAAATTTCTCTAGTTTGCAGTCTTAATGGCTTTCATTTTGACAGTTCAACAACATTCATTGAGTTATTTACGTTGATGAGCAGACAAATTTTTTGAACTTATGAAACAATGGATGAACGCTGTCGCTTAGTTATCACTTATCTTCATGACGTCATCGAGGTAAACGCGTAGTCGCAGACGGCAGATAGAACGCCAGATTTTGATAATCACTGACGATGTCAGAGGGCGTCGCTCGGCCGATCACTTATTTTAGAGGAACACACATAATTATTTATCCTTTAGTAGCGGCGCATCATTGGCTTTTGAAATATTTGCGATAATATAACAGCAAAAGTTGTTGAAAGTTGGAATGAAGCACTAAATTGTTCAAAGATGCTTTCAATAAACGCTTTTGAAGAGTGGAAATTTCATCGCAGGTGCAGGTCTATTCCGTAAAAAACTTAGATGAAGTGAGCTGACGTTCCACCTGATGAATGCTAGGGATTGACACTATAGAGGTATGAGGAACAGCACGCGTAGCATGACCACCGTAGAAACGAGTTTTGTCGACGGAAGAATAGACAAAATGACAGATTGTGATTGTTTATCTGTCATTTTGTCTATTCTTCCGTCGACAAAACTCGTTTCTACGGTGGTCATGCTACGCGTGCTGGGTGTAAAGTTCACTCATCCTCTATAGAAAAGGGAGGATCTTTCGACCAGAAGGGTATTGTGTCTGGTGGGCAACTGTTCGACGATTGATGTCCGAAAGGTATGTACTTACATATATGCTGATCGCTAAATACAGCTTGCGCGATTCAGGATTTCGCGTGACGTCAGTGTGATATAGTTTGTATGTGGCAATGGAGATGCCACCACAACACTATTGACTTTACTTCAAGCTGACTTCACCTAAGTTTTCTCGGTAAGATATTTACAGAAAACACCTTTAGAGTAGCAGATTTAATTATTCAATTACTCACAGTTCGAGCTGTCCCCATCATCGTTATTCAGCCAAAAGACATCCACTGCTGGACATAGGGTAGGTAGGCCCCAAGCATCGCCACATCGACTGCTTCTTGCAACCAGGTCGTCGGTCCGCCTATCTTCTTGAGTCACTGTCTCCAAAGGATACTTCATTAAATACTACACAAATGACATCTGCGCTCGATGCCACCAACGGCATTTGGCATTCGGCAAAATACGAGTGGTAAAATAAGTATCTATTGTCCAAACTCAAGCGCTTGCTGGTCCTGTTGCTTGCATTGCCAGGTATTATTGTGATTGATGACTGAGGACATTAGAGACAGGTATAGACACCGGCGCTAAGCAGTAGTTTCCGATGAAAACTGAACCTTGAGTTCTTCAGCACGAAAATATATATATTTATTTTAAAACACTTTTTTTTTTTTTTCTTTTTTCGTCAAGCGCCAACCCTAAACCAAAGACATCATTATTGTAATGGATGTCACGGGCTGCAACTCCACAAGTGCTCTAGAAAGTAGTGGCTTTACCAACAACTGTTCCCCTACACACGCAAAAACCAACTTTCACCCCTACAGAATAAGTTGCAAATAAAATGCACCACAAAGTTTGCAGTTTCGAAGACTAGATGGTGCGACAATCGCGAGAGCAACACATTAGCGACATCTCTCGGCGAGTGAGAAAATTACAGAGGAATTACGACGACGTTGGCGAGTGTCGGGGCTTTCAGCATGAAGCTTGCACTGTACTTCTGTTTTTTTTAAGTGCCACCCTCGTAGACATGGTCGTAAGGAAGTATAGGCAAGTGTTGTGTAGATTTTGATATATGCATTATTAAATTTCGCGGCTTCATTGACCATCGTGGAGACAGACTGTACTTATGGTCACAGGCGAGTACTCACAGCACAACCTCTTTGCTAATTTCCTTCAGATGTTCTTTTTTCTAGAGCCTAAGAGGTCTTACAAGCATCGACTGTCTTCCTTGGTTCCTAAATACACGGAATATCAATTCCCTATCGACAAGAAACAACTATCTATTCAGTTAAGTACCTACCGATAAACTAACGGGACGATTATTATTAAGACTGTTAGCTTCAATTATTATGTAAATGTCTTGTTTGGACATTAAACTAAGTGTACTTGATTACATAGGTGCACTGCACTAAAGGTATGATCCCGCTGCACGCGGTAACTAGTGCTGCCGCGTCACCAGTTCACCACTGGTCAGTCCCCATACATTTTCTATAAGATTATATTCCGAGCACGGCAGCAATGTCTCGGCAGCACTGCTGCGACGGCACTGCTGTGCGTCAGTGTCGCCCTCCCGCCACGACAGACCCGTCGGTCATTACAGCGATTGCACGTGAACGTTAACAAGTAAATTGGCAACAAAACAGCGAGATACCACGAACAGCAGGTGATCGGAAACATACCTTAAGACGCAGATATATGCCAGTAACCTTGAGTGGTTAGCTTGCGTATTCTGTGCTGAGCTCACGCAACGCGTCGTACGTCCAGCCAGTAATAGGACTCGCCAATCAAAGAGCGCTATCCCAAATTAGGCGCATTATTAATTTATTATACATAAAACAAAGGGTATTTTAATAAAAACACGTATACTAAAAGATTACTAATAAAATTATCTCTAAAATGGTGAAGGTTTCAGAAAAATACGCTTGAGTAATTCTCAGTTTTTTATCCGCGTTAGACATAACTTTACAAATTAATTTCACTATATAATATAAACATAATCTAAAAGATTAATATATTAAGTTATTAAGAAAATGCTCTAATTTAACATATATTTTTTCCAAATTATTAACACTACTCGTTTAGACGTGATGTTTAGTATAAAATCATTAAAAGTCGGTTATCGTCGCCTTAAGTCGTCCTTCATCTAACGCCTAACAAACAAGGCATGCGTCCCACTTCCACATAACGAGAACCTTTCTAGAATACTAATAAACACACCGGCAGGTACAGACCAGACCGGCTAACAGCATACACATTTAAATTCATCAATCATACCGGTTGTTAAATGTATCATAAACTGCGCAGATCTAAATAAAATAAATGTGTTTTTTATTATTACTATTGTGTTTTTCTTTATAGCTAACACGTAATGTTATGTCATGGTTATCTTCCACGCACAATGTTATTTCGTCTATGGTTTTCTTCAATCTTTCCAGACTTCTTCGTTTCTTTTCGATTTCTGTTTAGCTCATCTATCTTAATTAATGTTATAAAGAGAAAAGATTAGATTTTTGTATTTGTATGTTTGTTTGTTACGCTTTCACTCTAAAACGGATTTTGATGACATCGTTTTCACGGGAACGAACAGATTTTGATGACATTTGGCACACGGGTAGACCATGACCGGCACCCTAATTGCATAATACACGGTCAATCACAATCTGTTTCTATTTGAAACAGATTGCTAATGCATTGCTTCATAAGTTGGAAAAAAAATCTGCACAACAACGTAAATAACGCAATGAATGTTGTTGAACTGTCAAATTGAAACAAATTTGTTTTAATTGTTTACGAAAATAAGTTACGCAATTAGTGTACTGGATTGGGATATAGGACACATTTTATCCCGATATTCCCACGAGATCAAGATTTATGCGAGTAAAACCGCGGGGTGCAGCTAGTTTCTTATATCTATGGTCTCTCCATCCTTCCGTTGATTTTCAATGCCGCATATTTCCTTCATTTCCTTATAAGTCTTCATCTTGGACCCGTTTACTAATTATTTTTGCATTTAGGTATAATTACAATATATATTTATATGGCCATGAGGCACATTAGCCAGGAGGGGCTCATGGCTAAGTAATAACAGCCGCACGGGTCGATCAATCAGGTTAAGGCTTCGTGCACGAAAAAAACCCTTTTTCGTCCATAACTTATCTAATTGTAAGAAAGCTTGAAATAATTAAATCATTCAAACATTAAGTCTGTGTAAGTATAAAAGTACAGGGGGCCTACCACAAGCTCATAAAGCAGGATTATTTTAATATTACTTCAGTGTGAGAAAGAGATGAAGCTCTACAGGACGTATAGCTCCATCTCTTTCTCCCACTGAAGTAATATTAAAATAATCCTGCTTTTGAGCTGGTGGTAGGCCCCCAGTTTTCGTGGTGCTAAACCATCCCCCCCCGACCCTTGCTCGAAAACGAAGTGCCAACAATTGTTGCAGCTGAGCACGTAGCTTTAAATACCCCGAATAATAATCATGATGAAAATATTAATTTGATCCAGCCTGTCCCTTCTTGCTGTCCTCCCATCAGCGACGCCCTAAGCCGAGATCCGTACCCCGCAGGGGGTGCCCTTAGCGAGCATTCGCTTAATTTTAATTTCGAATAAGTTGAAAAAGCTCCTGGCTGGAGGCTCTAAGTGTAGAAGCTTATGGCACCCACAGGAAAAATCCGGTTAAGCAGCCACGACCTTAGTGGTCAATACTGCGAGAAGCCATTTAAAAAAAAAAGTGCTAAACCATTCGTGTCAGTCGCAGCACTTGTAATTGCATCACTTTTGCGCCCTCGAAAATATTGTTTATTTCGCCTTTGATTTACTTAATGAAGATATAGTAAGTATTATCATAAAATAACATTTTTATTTTATTTCAAGAATAGCTGAAGACTAATGTGATTTTGAAATTACTTGATATGGTTTGCTAAATAATAGGAAAAAAATACATTACTGACAGGGTTTTAAAAAATTGGTTATTTCACATTTTTTTTCTGCTAAACCTATTTTGTATGGAACTTGAAAAAAGTGGTTCCCGTATGTGTACAAGTAGACCATATAATGATGTTGATAATATTTTTTAATTTTCAAAATCAAAAGTGAGTAAGTTGTTTCTTCTAACGAAACGATCAAACGTCAGTCGCACGTCAATTTTTTGAAAACTTGTTGCGAATTTTAGTGGTTTTCAAAATCCCTTTCCGCTATGTACAAGACAAAGAATTCGACTTTTAAAATCACAAATCATTTTGTTTAAATTCTATTTCCCTTTCTCACAACTAATGAATAAAATTGATCAAAATCAGTCGATTTCGTGCTCGGCCCCCGCTTTCGGTCCGTGGATGGGTGACCATCTTTACATACCGAGACCATTCCGTGCCTCGGAAAGCACGTTGGTACCGGCTGTCATTCTTGGATCTTTGGCAGTGGTACCGGGTCGTCAGAAACCCAAAAGTCTGACAACTAGTCTCACCGAGGGGTATCATATTTAGTCGCGACGCAACGACGCAAGACGCGACACCGCGATGGAAAATTTCCGAGAAGTTTTCATAGAAATTGTTCCACCAGAGTCGCGTTACACCTGTCTGCGAGAGCCTTTACCAAGAAACTGGGTTGTGGAGGTCAGATAGGCAGTCGCTCCATGTCAAATAACTACTGGTAATCAGCTGCATCCGGTTAGATTGGAAGCCAACCTCAACATAGTTGGGATGATGAATTGATATCTATTCTGTAGCTGTGGCTTAGTAATAGGGTTCCGTAAGAGGTTCCTCTTTAATTAATTTAATTAAAGATGCTCTCGAATGGAGCAATGTCAAAAGCCTCGATTTTCTGAGTATGATCTATAATTCCTCAATGTGTATGGCTAACATCAAGATGTATGCTCAAATAATGCAAAATTTTGATTAATTTTGTTTTCATAAAAGTTACTCTAAAACAAATAATTATTAACAGATGAGCGGCTCTGAGTAAATAATACTAGAATAAATTTATTCATGATAATAACAACATATTTTTTTACAAAAAATACAACCGTTCACTTTGTAGTTTGGAAATTCGTTGGCTTTTTGTAAAAAAAGTTTTTTTTTTCCTTGTTAGAGGGTTGGTTTGTAATTTATCTAAGTTACAATAGCTTAATATCAACTGCTCATTACACATAACATAACATCACGCCTTGTTTCCCCGAAGGGTTAGGCAGAGGTGTACCTATAGTACACCCACATTTCGCCAGTTATGTTTAAGTCCCATGTAATAGGGGGCGAGCCTATTGCCATCAACCGGGCACAAATTCAGACTCCGGGCTGCTACTGACAAATTCTAGATGGAAAAACCCAATAACACTGCCCGACCCGGGAATCGAACCCAGGACCTCATGCTCAGCAGTAACGCTTGCGACCACTAGACCAACGAGGCAGTTTGACTGCTCATTACCTTTTACAAAATATTGCTTTTACCGATGCAAGGACTTTAATTTTTGAGGAGTTCTCCAGGTACTTCACCATCAGCTCCACTGCACCATATGAATTGTGACGAGCATCAATTACTTACCAACCATATTAAAGTAATCGAATCGCATCCCGTGAAATACATATAGCTGAGTAGTTCCGGTGGCTATCTGTGTCCTTCATCATCAGTTCCACTTTACCAAATGGTACTTTCCGAGAGCAAATGCACAAGTTACTATAAAAAATACCCAAATCGCTGTAGGTGTGCCTATAATATTAGAAGAATTCCCTCGATTTCTCCAAGATCCCATCATCAGATCGTGACCAAATGACAATGGGACCAACTAGAAAGTATTCCCTTTCAAACAAAAACAGAATTTTTCAAATCAGTCCAGACGTCTTATAGTAATCGGGGAACATACATTAAAAAAACACGACGAACTGAGAACCTCATCCTTTTTTGAAGTCGGTTAAAAAGACATAATAATAACTTAATTAAGACTATCTCAAATAATATACTTAAGATAATGAGTAGGTACCTAGTGGAAACAGTAACTACTCTCATTTACAGCTTCCTTAATGAAGCAATTATGCTAATAGCGGGAGAGAATAAAAGAAAACTATTATGATAAGAGTTTATCGACAATTTCTAATCACCTCTGTGTGTGGGATTGTTCATTGCATGTTTGTATGTATATTATCTACTGTTTTAAGTTGTTGCCCGCGACTCCATTTACGTGTATTTTGTATTTCTTCATTTTTAGGGTTCCGTACCCGAAGGGTGCCAAACGGAACCTCAAACTCAAACTCAAACTCAAAGCATTTATTTCAAATAAACCAATTACAGGTACTTTTGAATTGTCAAGGGGTCGGTCAGTCAGAAAAATGAAGCTAGTTGCCCATTCCAAAGCGTAGTAGGTACCTATGGAGAAGAACAGGCAAGAAACTCCACGGACACTCTTTTAAATCAAAATATTGTTACAAAATATTGGTTACATCATTCGTGTTGAATTTATACATGTGAGAACAATGTAGAAAGACGTGCACGTTAAAAGCGTCCGTAATAAAAATATAATAACAATTCAAAAATTTAAATAAATTAAAATAAAATAAACCGTGGCAGCTAAGAGATGACCAGTCCCTACTGACGGCGCCCGTTCACGAACATGACGCATGGATCAGCACCATTTAGCTCAACCATTTTGAAGGGAACTCAATGATCCAACACACACGCCACCATCAGCGAGACATTTGAGTGAGCATGACATACTCTCAGCTGCCAGAGCACATTCAAGTCAATGAAAGACGTACCCAGTAAATGGTAGCTTTATGGAATGTACAACATGGTCACAGTGCTCACACATGTGATATGCAATTATACAATACAAAGAGATTGAATTTATACAAGGAAAAGATAGTTTTACAATCTTCAGCAGCTGCAACAATATTTTCGAATGCTAATCAATTAGTTTATGCGCCCTTGTGGAGCTGGACCAGCGCTGAGCCAAGCATTTTTATCAGCGATGTAATCCCCCAACTTATAATATGCTTGGCAGCATAGTGTGCGTTTTATACATGATTTAAATTTCGTTTCGTTCAGTTGGAGTATGTGGGAAGGTATTTTATTATAACATTTTAAACAGCACCCCATGAAGGATGAGTCTACTTTAGCCAGTCTGAAACCCGGTTGAACTAATTGGTCCCTATTTCTAGTCCTATAATTGTGTCTATCACCTCTTTTACTGAAAAGACTTAGATTTTTCCTTACGTACATGATGTTTTCATAGATATATTGACAAGGTACCGTCATGATGTTAATATCTTTAAACAGATCCCTTAGAGAATCGCGTCTGCGGAGACGATATATTGCTCTGATGGCTCTCTTCTGCAGAATAAAAATAGACTCGATATCTGCAGCCCGTCCCCATAGTAAAATACCGTAAGACATGATACTATGAAAGTAGCTGAAATAGACTAGCCTCGCGGTATCTACGTCAGTAAATTGACGGATTTTTCTCACAGCATATGCTGCTGAACTTAGCCGTCCTGCTAGAGATGTTAAATGAGGACCCCATTGCAGCCTTGAATCGAGCGTGATCCCCAAGAAAATAGTTTTATCGACAAATTCTAGTTTCTCCTTATTCAATACTATGTCACAATCACTACTTTTAACATTTGGTAAAGCAAATCTTATGCATTTAGTTTTTTTCCCATTTAATACTAAATTATTAGCAGTGAACCAATTTTGAACCTGCAGTAGGGCGTTATTTACGTCGTCAAGATTTGATGCACGTCTATTTATCTTAAAAATTAAGGAAGTGTCGTCAGCAAATAACACCATTTGTGGTTGGTTTTTTAATAAATGGGGTAGATCATTAATATATACTAAAAAGAGGAAAGGACCCAATATCGAGCCTTGTGGAACGCCCATTTTTACTTTTAAACCGATTGAATGGACACCATTTACTTGAACCTGCTGCTGTCTATCATTTAAATAAGATTTTACTAAACTGAGCGCAAGTTTACCTAGTCCGTAATGCTCAAGTTTCAAGAGCAAGGTTTCATGACTCACGCAGTCAAATGCCTTGGAGAGGTCACAAAAGATTCCTATGGCATCTTGGGCCTCCTCCCACGCTGTAAATATGTGTTTTAATAAGGTGACACCAGCGTCAGTTGTACAACGTCCTTTGGTGAAACCATATTGCTGATCGTGCAAGATTTGGTTGGCGTTAAAATGATTAAGCATTTGATTGAGCATTACCTTTTCGAAAACCTTGCTGAATACCGGCAGCACAGATACTGGTCTATAATTGTTAGTGTCTTTACTGTCCCCAGATTTAAAAAGTGGTATAACTTTACTGTATTTCATTAAATCCGGGAAGACTCCTTGATCCACACACAAATTAAATATTAAAGCTAAGTACGGTGCTATAGTCTCGATTATGGATGTACAAACTTTGATAGATAATCCCCATAGATCTTCGGTCAATTTGATTTTAATTTGCCGAAAAGCTTTTATAACTATCATAGGGTTTATATGTTTAAATTGAAATTCAACCGGGCAGCCTGGAACGTTCGCTCTTAATAAATTAATTGAGACATCGGGTGAGGAATTTAAAGCTTCTGTCGTTTTAGATGGTATATTAGTAAAGAAATGTACAAATTCTTGCGCTACTTCTAAGTTAGAGCTAATGGCACCACGTGAAGTCTCCAATTTGTACTCAGTGTTTCGTACTTTGTTCCTATTAGTTTCATTATTTATAACTTTCCAAACTGTTTTTATTTTATTTTCTGCTGATTTAATCTTGTTGCTAATATACAGAGCTTTAGCTATCTTGCAAGTATTTCTAAAAATTTTGGAATATGTAGCAACATACTTGTTGAAAGTTTCAGTATTAATGTAAGGCTTAAGGCCATACAGCTCGAACAGTCTTTCCCTACTTATCCTAATACCTCTAGTTGCCCAGTCACTAAAAATAAAATTAGGGCAAATATTTTTTGTTCTCTTTTCAAAAGTTTTGTTGAATTCAGTGTGCACTGCTGAAAAGAAATCCTCATACAATTTATTTGCATCGTCCATATTAGGGCCCAGAGCATTTAACTTATTATTTAGGGTACTATTGAATCTATTTAATTTGCCAGTTGTTATTGGTCTAATTTGTATTTGCACTTTTTGAATAGGTGTTCTAAATTTAAAAGTTACCGTTTGTCCACTATGATCAGACGGTAAATAATTTACGATGGCTTTATCTAAATAATCACAACCGCAGAAGACATTATCGATACAAGTAGCAGAAGTTGAAGTTACTCTAGTTGGTTCTGTAAAAATATTTGATAAATTGAACGATTTAAAAAGGCTTAATATTCTACTGCTATTTGAATTATTTTCCAGAATATTTATATTAAAATCACCACAAATAATTGCGGCTTTGTTACTGGATGCAAGTTTCGCTAGGACATCTTCCATTATTGACTCAAATAAAGAAAAGTTCTGATAATTAGGGGGTCTGTATACGCACACTACAACATGCTTATCCAGCTCAACACAGGACAGTTCGATGCAATGTTCAACTGATAAACCAACTATGTCATTACGTTGCTTAGATTTTAAACAATTTTTTATCAAGATTAGAGAACCTCCACGCAGCATAGATTTACGATTAAAACAACTGCCCACATTATAGTTCTCATAATTAATTAGCATTTGGTAATCCTTTAACCAATGTTCAGTAAAACAAACAATGTCAAACTTTGTTTTTTCTAAAAACATTTCGATTTCTAATAATTTGGAAGAAATACCTTGAATATTTTGATGAAATAATTTCAAGGCATTCTGCTGATCTCCTTTTTGATAGTTATTAATTTTGGAGCAAGAAGACACCTTGTTGTTGTTAGGTATAAGAATATTCTTACTGGTGCCTTCTGTTGTCTTACAAACTAGTTTAAATGACTATCCGGAGTTAACCCCAAGATTTCAGTGTCATCACCAGGCAGTGAGCTCATAGTGAGTGAGGGAGATGGAACCTCCTTCGTACAATTTGTAAAAATATTTATAGCATTTGAGCTACATTTATTCAAGTTCACCACCTTATTATTAGTATTATTACTAACCACTGTGGTGTTAATAATACAAGACTGCGACATACTACTTATGTCTGAGTTTATAAAAAAAGCTAATAGCTGTGCTATTATGTGTCTAAAACTAACAGGCAGATACACAGTATCCCTAGTCGATTTTAAAGTTTCCACAAAACTGTTGGTGTCAAAAAATACAAACTTGTCACTATAATGACTAACTAAGAATTGCATATGCTTATTAAGCATATGAATATAATTGTTTTGTCTATTCGTCAATTTTTTAAAATATGGGAAAGCACACAATATTATTTTACTACAATTTAACTTTAACAATTCAGTTACACAGTCAGTGATTTCGTCTTTTTTAACCTTAGAACTACTACCTACAAATACAGTAATGTTGGTTTTAGGATTGTAAACATTTCCTGTTACTGATGCCATTATTCTTTTGTAGGTAGACCCTGGCATACAATAATTTTGAATAGAATAACACAGGTTGTTACTAATTAATTTACCTAAACCCCTTCCTATACTATCTGAGAACATAACTGAATGATAACAATCATGACTACTAAAAGATGGACAACTACCAATCTCAGGCTGTATCACTTGTGATAGATCTTGTACTACATCAGAAATATCTTGGTTGAGAATAAAACCTTGATTCAAACTCTCAGTCTGGGACGGGTCCTCCGTTGCCTCAGGCTGGACAGCAACAGGGTTTGAAACCTGACAAGTACACTGACACATAACTAACTCATTTGCAGCAAGAATATGTTCTTTAATTTGGTCCTGAGAACCCACATATTTAATGTAAAGGGAACTAAGTCTTCCCTCGAGTAACTGTATGTCAGACTGTAAGCGCTGTGTATCAATTTCATAGATTTTTTTGCTGTCTTCTAATTTAATTTGATAATTGTTTAATTTATTGAGTAATTCAACACGTTCTTTCCTCAGTGGAATATTTTTGGAAAAGTGTTTTTGTTGTATTTTAATTTGATTACATTTTTTTATTATTCTATTCAGTTTTGCATATTTTTTTATTTTATTATGACTAACTTTATAACTATAATTCTGTTTCAGCAAGGAATCTTCAGTAAGGTCAATAGTTGTTAAGGAATGTGGGTTACAATTAGTATTTATTAATTCATTGTATAAGTGGTTAGTTTCTTTAACCCGAGTACATTCTTTTTCTTTCTCTAACCGGATAATATGACTATTGGCATGAATTAATTCATCTTCAAGGTCCCTAACTTTGCTTAAAGCCTCCTCATACAAATTACTACAGTTGTTGAAACCATCCGTGACCACCCTCAGTTGATCGCGTTCATCAACAACATTTACATATTGCTGATGTAGGTCTACTAGCTCCCGTTTAAGGCTTGAGTTTTTGTTGATTATCTTCTGAACTTCCTCCTCACTTTCGTCATTCTCTTGTAACAATTGTTTACATTGGGCTTGAGATGCTTCAAGATTTTGGAGGGCCGTTCTCAATTTAAGTTCCATATCCTGAGCAGTAGCCTTACGGGTCATCACAGGCATGGTTTCAGGATTTTTTACTGGAATTAGAATAAAGAAACGGTGAGAACAAGTAGACAGACAAATAAAGTAAAGGTAGAAATGAAAGGGAAAATGGGAGAATTTAGCGTTATTAGTGGAGAAATGAGGTAGGCTACTGAATTGGCTTAAAGAGCTATTATCAAAGCTATATTATTAAATTGAATGTAAACTTTTGATGCTTTTATTGCCTTTTATGATTTTACTTTTCTGTAAGTGGGTAGCTTGTAAAGTTAATATGTATTTGATATTAAAGTATAGCGATCATACAAAAATAACGATCATGAACGTTTATATTATTGTATATTTTATTAAAGATCAGATTAAGATTAACAGAATCTTGGCTAAGTTACGTTTTCTACTATGTAAACAATGCGACAAAAACCGAATGCAGAGTGCTAAATCAGCGAACTATTTATGTTAAAACTTAACTAGGACGTGTAACATAGGTAAAGCGACGATTGTGTGCTATTATAAAGTAAAAAGTAAAGCAATACTCCCCGTTTAAATCTGTAGTTCGATAGTCCTCTGTTGATATTTTTAGGTTACCGGTGTGTAACCAAACACTGTATTTACTTCATATATTTACAGGAAAACAATAATCCTGAGTATTTATGCAATTATATTACGTTTACACATATAATTACACCATAATATTACTTAATTATTAATTAAAAATAATTTTAAACTACGGAACAAATATTTGACCTGTTACTAAGCCTCCGCTGTCCGTCTGTCTGTCAGCGGGCTGTATCTCATGAACCGAAATAGGTAGACAGTTGAAATTTTCACAGATTTTGTATCTATACTGCCGATATAACAACATTTAATAATAATTTAATAAAGTTAATAATTAAAGGTCCCCACAAGAAGCGTTTTTTTTGTTCGATCTTAATATGGTACGGAACCCTTCGTGTGCGAGTCCGACTTGCACTTGGCTGGATTTTTACATAATTATTATTCAGGATAAAAAGTAGCCTAAGTCCTTATTCTCCAAGCTACTTTTGTCAAACATGACGATTGGTTCAGTGGTTTAGACGTGAAAAGTTAACAGATAGAGTTACTTTCTCTATTTTATATTAATACTAGCTGACCGAACAGACGTTATCCTGTTTCCTATAACTCGATCGCAGCGCCACCTACCGGGTCCAATTGTGAATATAAACCACCCAGGGACTCATTCAAACACACACCAAAAATTTCATCAAAATCGGTTCAGCCGTTTAGGAGGAGTTCAGTGACATACACACTCACAGAAGAATTATATATATGTATATAAAGACTAGTGGACCCGACAGACGTTGTCCTGTCAAAACATTGTCCAGCGGACAAAATTGTGAATCTAAACCATTCCCAGATCCCCTTGAACACACACAAAAAATTTCATCAAAATCGGTCCAGTCGTTTGAGAGAAGTTCAGTGACATACACACTCACCGAAGAATTATATATATAAAGATATATAAGTATAGTATGGTTATGGATGGTTTCCACTGAACATAAAATAAATGAATTGGGCCCAGTATTGAACCCTGCAACAGAAGAATTAATTGGATGCTTCCGGCAAACTATTCTAAACTCAACAATATACCATAAACTAAGTAGGTTACAGATAGGCTGAAGAGATCCGCAGGAGAACCAAGGTAACCGACACAGCCCGAAGAATTGCCAAACTTAAGTGGCAATGGGCAGGGCACATTGCTCGCAGAACGGATGGCCGATGGGGCCGAAAGGTTCTGGAGTGGCGACCGCGTACCGGAAGACGTAGCGTTGGAAGGCCTCCCACAAGATGGACCGATGACCTTGTGAAGGCCGCAGGAATCCGCTGGATGCGGAAAGCACAGAATTGGTCGAAGTGGAGGTGCTTGGGGGAGGCCTATGTCCAGCAGTGGACGTCTTTCGGCTGAAATGATGATGATGATGAAGTAGGTTAAATAAAAAAACCGGCCAAGTGCATGTCGGACCACGCACAATGTAGGGTTCCGTAGTTGGAATGAATTTATCCCAAGAACAAACTTAACTTTGTAGTTGAGAAACATGTTCTCCGATACATTCTGTATGGGAGAACATGTTTTTACAACCGCAAATCTAAGTTGGTCGATTATTACTCGTTAACTTGTAAAGCCTACTCAGCTATGATAGTTTTCCTTGTAAATTCGTTATATAAGCTACTGTTGTGAATTTTTTCACATATGTGAAACCAACCATTTAGCTGGCAGGGGGGGGGGACACTTGACTCTAACAAAAATTTTCACCTTAAAGCTTAATATTTCGCAAACGGAAATCTGAATTCAAAAATAGTTTTAACATACTCACAATGTTTTTGAAAGACCTTTCCAATGATACCACACATGGTGGGATAAAAAAATAATAAAAAAACATCATCACTTTACGTGTATGGGAGGTACCCTAAAAAAAATGTTTTTCATAATTTTGTTTTACCACTTTGTCGGCATAATTAATATGTATACTTATGCCAAATTACAGCTTTCTAGTACTAAGGGTCTCGGAGCTAGACCGCGGACAGACAGACAGACAGACAGACAGATAGACAGACAGACAGACAGACGGACATGACGAAACTATAAGGGTTCCTTGTTTACTACGGAACCCTAAAAACAATTACACACACCGTACCTGGTCGATCAAGCTCTGCTCGGGTGGAAATAGAAATAAACATATCGTCCAGGGATACCAACGTTGTATCATATACCCGAGGCGGTGAAAATAGAGAAAACCAATTTTCCCAGATATGAGACCTAGCTAGATCGATTTTTCGCCCCGTAAACCCCTATATGTATTGCAACTTTCATCGAAATCGTTAGAACTGATTTCGAGAACGTGAGTACAAATATATATACAAACAAATATACAAATATTGCTCGTTTAATAGGATAGGATGTACTTAAAGCCCACTATGTAAACATTTCACAGGTCAACGTTAATTAAATAATGCCTAAGTACTTAAAAAGATAAACATGTTGACTTTTCTCAGTTCCTTTCATATTTACTTCTAAAGATAATCACAGTAGGTAGGTATGTTTTAAATTAATTAAAATAAGTATAAAAAACAACACAGATTTTTGTAAATATTTTATTATTAAAAACATTTTCACATGGAATCAAGCTGTTATGACATTCAATACATGAGATTAATTAGGTATTGCATACATTTTTCGGCATTATTTTCATACAACTGTTATTATCGCCGGTTTTCAAAGCTTCTATTACAGATTCACTTCTCATTTTCATGGACAACTTGTGGCTTATAATCTAACTCGAGTACCTTGCTGAGACTGTTGACATACATATCCAGCCGCTGTGTCATGTAGTAACAGCGCCTGTCCTTAATCTGCCTGTTCTTGTTCAGATCCATCACGCTGATCAGCAAACCATCCCTCGTGCGCGAGAGACCTGGGCATCTCACGCCGTCAGGAGCGGTGAAATAACTTGAACCGTAGAAGAGACCTATGTCCTTGTGGGCAGGTTTCCCATCAGCCGATGTGAACTCATTAGGGAACTCCTCATACCCAACTCTGTTGATAGCCGCTGTGTAGTAGCAGTTAGTGATTGCAGCATTCCTTGCCTCGATGTTCCACATGTACTCGCTACCAGCTTCAGCAGCAATAGTACATGATGGGTTGAACACAATCTCCGCTCCGTTCAGCCCGAACATCATCCAGTTCAGCACGTGATGACGCCCGAAGCAAATGTTCACCGCGATCTTTCCGTACCTGGTTGCAAAGACTGGGTGGCCAGTGTTGCCTTCCATGTAGTAGTTAGATTCGTTGAAGTCTCCTACCCTCGGGATGTGGTTCTTGCGGTGTTTACCGATGACGCTGCCGGTGTCGCTGATGATCACGGCAGTGTTCCACAGAATGTCGGAGTGGTTCTCGTCTCTTTCGAGAATAGAGGACACGAATACCATTGCGTATTTGGCAGCTAACTCACTCAGGAATCTCGTGGTAGGGCCGTCTTCAGCTGACTCAGCAAACTCGCACCATGGCTGCTTCTCCCTCGTGCAAAAGGCAAAAGGCATGTTCCACAGCTCTTGGAAGCAGATAATGTTGACTCCTTCTTGACCGGCAACATCGATCATCTTCTTAACTTTTTCGAAGATGGCTTTCTTCTGCTCGTTGACTGGGCGGTCGGTGGGTACGCCGATGGAATTCTGGATCAAACCCACCTTCACAATCCTCGGAGGTCTGGTCTGTTCTTTCTTGGCGGGGAATGCGTAGGCAGCGATTTCGAAATCGGCTTCTTTTGCTGCTGCGATCGACGAATCCTTCAACTTAACTTCGTGATTATCAATTCTTCCATAGTGGATTCTGTTGAACTCATCAAGGTCTCGGCCACTGAGGTTGTTGTTGATGATGGCTTCTAAACTCAGAGTTTCATTCTCCATTTTTGAAATATTTATGTATATATGTCTGCTCCCTTTGATTACTCGTCAACGACTGTGCTTTCCAGCCTGCGCCGGCGTTTAAATACCTTCGAGGTTGTTAGTGATGCATTGGCCGTAGGTTTGTTTGTTTTATCTGTGTGGTCCGGCTGGTGTGACCTTCGACCCTTCGCGATAAGTTTAGAAATGAGTCTGAAAAATATTTGGTTATCTTGCCGGCTACGTGACTGGAGAAATAAGAGCTATCCGGTATGTCGTACGATGATAGTAGATTGTGAAAATACATGCTGATATTACAATATCTAGTTGGTAACTGTTGTTTATTGAATTTTTGTTTGTTTATTATTTTTGCGTTTTATACGTTGATAAGAGCGCGTATGAACTTTAATCATGTGATTTTGTTTACAGTCAAAATTAATTTGCTATCCTTTAAGTAGGTATAGTACTTTTAACCGGTTGTACTATGCCAAATCGAATGCCAAATAATCGAATATCAATTGATCGACCACTATAAATCGAACATCTAAATACTCGAACGTTCTTAAAATCGAATGGTTAATAAATCGAACATTCAATATATCGTACACTCAATACATCGAGTGTTCAAAATATCGAATGTTTGGTTGATCGAACGTTCAACGCATCGCATATTCATTCTATCTAAATATCAATATACTGAATACTTTTTATATAGAACTAGCTTTTGCCCGCGGCTTCGCCCGCCTGGATGTCGGAAAATATCCCACAGGAACACGCTACCGGAATTCAGAGTATCCTATGTCCTAACCCAGCTTATAGCCTGTCCGTATGCATTTTTAACCGACTTCCAAAAAGGAGGAGGTTATATGTTCGTCGCGTATGTTTGTTTTTTTTTTCTTTTTTAGGGTTCCGTAGTAAACAAGGAACTCTTATAGTTTCGTCATGTCCGTCTGTCTGTCTGTCTGTCTGTCTGTCTGTCTGTCCGCGGTCTAGCTCCAAGACCCTTAGTACTAGAAAGCTGCAATTTGGCATAGGTATACATATTAATTACGCCGACAAAGTGGTAAAACAAAATTATGAAAAACATTTTTTTTTAGGGTACCTCCCATACACGTAAAGTGATGATGTTTTTTTTTTGTTTTTTTATCCCACCATGTGTGGTATCATTGGAAAGGTCTTTCAAAAATATTGTGAGTATATTAAAACCATTTTTGAATTCAGAGATCCGTTTGCGAAATATTAAGCTTTAAGGTGAAAATTTTTGTTAGAGTCAAGTGTCCCCCCCCCCCTACCAGCTAAATGGTTGGTTTTACATATGTGAAAAAATTCACAACAGTAGCTTATATAACGAATTTAAAAGGAAAACTATCACAGCTGAGTAGGCTTTACAAGTTAACGAGTAATAATCAACCAACTTAGATTTGCGGTTGTAAAAACATGTTCTCCCATACGGAATGTATCGGAGAACATGTTTCTCAACTACAAAGTTAAGTTTGTTCTTGGGATAAATTCATTCCAACTACGGAACCCTACATTGTGCGTGGTTTGACATGCACTTGGCCGGTTTTTTTTTATGTATGTCCACCGATTTCTCCGTCAATTGTGGACCGATTTTGAAAATTCTTATTTTGTTTCAAAGGGTGTGCTCTCGAATTGGTCCCGTATAAATTTTATTAACTTTGCTTGGATAGTTTTTGGGTTAGCTACAAAATACGTATTTTTTTCCCACTTAGTATGTAGATGATCTGATAAGTTTCTGTCACTGGTAGTAGGTAGTGGTATTCGAATGTGTGTGGGGTAGGTACCACAACTAAAAAGTGAAAAATAAAAACTTTTTACAAAAAACATATCTAAATATGTTCAGCCGATACGGCATGAAAAGGTAACAGGCAGATTAATAAATCTGTTTAAGGGTTCTGAACTCAAAATTAAAAATTGAAACCGTTAAAAAAATACGACCATTTAATTATACCGCATAATACAACCATTTAATTATACTGCATAATGTGGTATAATTACATTTTTTAATTTTGAAGCTGGGTTAGGACATAGGACACTGAATTCCGGTAGCGTGTTCCTGTGGGATATTTTGTTGATCGAGCGTTCAACGCATCGCATATTCATTCTATCGAAATATCAATATACTGAATACTTTTTATATAGAACTAGCTTTTGCCCGCGGCTTCGCCCGCCTGGATGTCGGAAAATATCCCACAGGAACACGCTACCGGAATTCAGAGTATCCTATGTCCTAACCCAGCTTATGGCCTGTCCGTATGCATTTTTATCTAAATATGTTCAGCCGTTACGGCATGAAAAGGTAACAGGCAGATTAATAAATCTGTTTTAGGGTTAAAATTAAAATCTGAAACCGTTAAAAAAATACGACCATTTAATTATACCGCATAATACGACCATTTAATTAAACTGCATAATGCGGTATAATTACATTTTATAATTTTGAAGCAGCGGTTTAGTCGTCATAAAGTTATGGATCAATTTAGGTTTTTATTTTTCCTGTAAAATTTACTTTTACACTTGCGCGTTTATTCTGCGGGGGCGGCGATATATTTACCCTATTTTATTTTAACTCCTATGGTTTAAAAAAAACTATCAGCAAAATGCAATTAACATGGCAAGAGACAGAGGATTCTATCATTTTGTTGTACATCTTGTTTTATGTCAATAATTTATTTTATTATAATTATTTATTCATTTAATTCTATCCGTAAAAAAAAAACAGTGGCACTCCGGGAGTGACGATAGAAGTGGAAACTTGAAAAAAAATTGGCACCGCGGTAATCAGCGCGTTGATGTCTTTTAAATGGTCAAAAGCTGGTATCGTCACAGTGTCGCGAAATCAATGGTTTAGTCCTATCTCAAAAATACCAAAAAGTTTTCACGTTAAAAAATCTTGTTAGGTTTCGAAATGAACGACGTGCGTGTATCAAATATTGCGGTTATGGCAACTTAAGACGACCTTATTATGTGATACAGCAGCGGTTCTCAAACTTTTTTGGTCACGGAACCCTTTTGACAAGCAAAATACCTGACGGAACCCTACAATAAAACAATAGTTTTTAAAAGTGTATTCTTTATTATATAAGCATAATAAAAGTACAATGTAACAGTTACTAATTATTACTTACTTTACCACATGGCAAGTACAATAATAGAAGATATTAAAAATGAAAAAATCTTAACTAATGGGAGGTATGAAACTGTTTTTTATTTTTCATCAATTGGTTGATTTTGATAGAAGACATTTGAAGTCTCATATCAGGTTCGGCGTCCAATCTATTGCGATATTTTGTTTTCGTGGCTGCATAGGTTGAGAATCCTGTACTCTAATTGCGTAACTTATTTTCGTAAACAATTTTGCCTAATTTGTTTCATTTTGACAGTTCAACAACATTTATTGCGCTATTTACGTTGTTGAGCAGATTTTTTCTTTCAACTTATGAAGCAATGGATTAGCAATCTGTTTTAAATCGAAACAGATTCTGATTGTGTTGCATTGCGCAATTAGGGTACTGTTTCGCACAAATATGTTGTTGGGAACGGGAGAAGAATATTCAGAGCCATTCTGCCAAGCATTGGATATTCATCACGGATTCTGCACCAAAAATCGTTGAGAGGCGTCGTTTTGAACAGTGACTCCATACTTGTGTCTGATGACATTTCTAAAAGAAATTCATATATCTCGTTTGACATACTTTCGGGCTTTTGTAAGTTGGGTGAAAATGGATTATGAATCCATGAATTCAGCTTCATTTTTGTATTCTGTTCTTCGGGAAAATACTTTTCAAAAGATGCGCGCATCGAAGTGAGATATTGGACCAATTCTTCAAACACATCATCTTGAAACATTTTTGAGTCGTTATCGCTAACAAACTCACTGAGTGACGTAAAGCTTTCTATTTCTCTCTTACCAACGCAAATAATCCAAAAATCTAATTTTCTTTTGAAAGCAGTTATTTTGTTATAGGCCTGGAACACGGTTGTCTGTTTACCTTGCAATGATAAATTGAATTCGTTCAGTTTTTGAAAGATATCCGCCATAAAAGACAATCGGAACAACCAAGTTTTATCATACAAACGGTCTTTCAAATTAAAAGAAACTGTATCTGCTGAAAGAAACATTTGTAACTCGGCTCTAAGTTCAAATAGCCTTGTTAAAGTTTTACCCCGAGACAGCCATCGCACTTCTGTATGGAGCAGCAGTGTTTTATGTTTGCTGCCATAATCTTCACACAATAATGAGAACAATCGGGATTGTAGTGGTCGTGATTTGATAAAATTAATTATTTTTACCGCTTCATCCATAACTAATTTTAGATTTGACGGCATTTGCTTCATCGCAAGTGCTTGTCTATGCAGAATACAATTAGGCGCCTTACTTTTTATTCGTGATACTGCTCCTGCTGTTTTACCTGTCATCGCCTTGGCCCCATCTGTACAAACGTCAATGCAATAGTTCCAACTAAGATTATTTTCTTTAAAAAATATGTTTATTTTATTAAAAATTTCTTCCCCGGTAGTGTTTGTGGGCAGCGGTAAACACATAAGCATGTCTTCTTCAAAAGAACGTTCATATGGATATCTCACGATAACCAGCAAGATAGCCAGCCCAGTGACATCAGTTGACTCATCCATTTGCAAGGCGAATCGTGTTTTTTGTAGACGTGCAATTAGTTCTTGTTTAACGTAGCTTGCCAGATCATGGATTCGCCGTGAAACAGTATCGTTTGATAGCGGTACAGTAGAAAGATGCTTTGCAGATTTTTCATCGAGCATACATTTTGTTATATCTAACACACATGGCTTTATTAAATTCTCAGCGATAGTGTGCGCTTCACCTGCATGTGCAATGCGATAGCTAACTAAATATGATGCCTCCGTGGCCTTTTCATTGATAGTTTGTGTTGCATGCATCATATTTTTTTGACTTTCCAATAACTGTTCTTTTTTACGAACAAAAAATTCTTTATTCTTGTCTTTAGACTCTGGGTGTACAGTTTCTAAATGTCTACGCAATTTGGCAGGTGCCATGGAACTATTAGGAAGCAATTTACTACATAACATGCAGAGAGGTGAGCCGTTGAAATCAACAAATCCGAAACTGATATATGATTCATCATACTTCCTTTTTTTCGTCTTTGAAACCGTGGAGCTTGACGTCGTGGCATCATCGTCTGGATCGGTAATTTATGTATTATTCGCGCGTACTGCTTTTGAACATTCAGCGTCATTAGAAGATGTTGTTGCAACACGTTTAACACCTTTAAGCCAACGTTCCATTCTTCTTTATTAATAATGTTACACGTCAGGATGGTGGGGTCAAAATAATGCACAATCGTTACAGCGTTTATGAGACAAAGTTTAGTCCAAAGAAGAAATGTACAAAACTGATACAATCAGAATACAGCAGGCGTACCTCCCTACTTACAAGCTGGCTAGCCTGCTGCCTGCTTGTAAGTAGGTAGGTACGAACTTATCGCTCCAAACGCTAATCGTCAACTGACTAACGAGGCGCGACGCGCAATCGCCGCTTTTATACTTAGTCCTAGACTCGAACTCGAACATTCTCAAAAATACTCGAGTCGGCGCCTTTGATAAACAAAAAGCGGAAATAAAATAGAAATACAAAAAAATGCGTTGTAAACAATCTCGACTTAATGTTTTTGAAGATAGAGCCGAAAGTCGCTTGTTCACAACTATAGCGTCTAATTCAGAGGCGGCTTTTATCAAAGGGACTGCGCGCTCACAAGTATACGCGCGGCGGGCGGAGTCAAAACGTTCGACCAGTGACCAGAGAGAGGTGTTTTGATTTTTTTTCTAAATTCTTGCGGAACCCCTACAGGAGTATTGCGGAACCCTAGGGTTCCGCGGAACACACTTAGAGTACCGCTGTGATACAGTAACCACAGGCCGCCCTAGATTGAGGAAGGCTTTTATTATGTCTATTCATAGACTATACTTAGCTAACTAAGTAGTACTAATAAGTATACAACATGTAAAAAATCCGATCCGTGAGGGCGTTACTAGTTAGTTTTGTATTTACTTGTACACAACATGGTTTTGTATTGGGATCTAAGTTGAGTGGTTCGAATTGAACACGTGTTTTTTCTTGTTTGAAGTAATCAAAAAAAAAAAAAAAAAAAAAATTGTGGTTAGCCAACGTTCCCACGGACGTAATAAAATCGCGGCGATTTTTTTTCGTGCACTGGATTTTCAACGCTCTGCTTAGCGCAGAGTTGAAAATCGAACAGTGTGTTTTTTCAACGCGTTGGGACGAGAGTGCGTCCCAGCGCGTTGGATTCTCAACGCTCAGTTTAATATCGAGAGTTGAAAATCCAGTGCGCATTAAAATCCCGTCACGATTTTATTACGTCCTTGCGAACGTCGGTTTATCCCCCTTTTGCAGTTACAAATCTCACAAACATAAAGTTCGAGAATCGAACCCGCAACCCGTAGCGTTGAAGCCAGACACAGTGACTGTGCTGAACTGCCAATCCAGGAATTTCATGAATGTAAGTAGGTAGGTACAGACGCCAGCACATCAGGCTACCACAATCTGTCAAATTTATTTAATAGATTTTCAACTTTATCGCTGAAGTATAAGGTTCAAGGTTGATTGGGAAAATTTGACAGTTTCGGGTAGCTTGATGTGCTGGCGTCTGTACCTATCATTAGGTATTCAAAGTAAAAGTTGTAGATACCTACCCGTAAGTTTTAATATTTTTTAGGTAATCAACGTTTCAACAAACTCACTATTACAATATAATAAGCCCCTCTCATTATATTAAATTAAGACATAGATAGATTCGTTGTCCTTTGTTAGGCACCTACCTACTGAACTTAGGTACCTACCTAATAATACCCCAATATTGAACAAGGAGAACACGGGTTCTCCTTGCTTGTCCAGTTTTTAAAGTTGCTAAAAGCATTCAAGAGTTATCTGATCTGCTAAAACAGCTAAAGTACCGATCTATGTAATCACATCTTATAATCAAATGTTGACCAATCATATACCAGTGTTAAAAACGAGTCGTTATGTTAAACATCGAATAATGTTTACACAAGCCACGCTTATTTACATCGCACTCAACATTACGTAACTTATCACTTGTTTATATACTAGAGCTATTTATAGGTATCATTCAACTTCAAACATGGACTCCCAACCAGTGCGAAGTGTGGACGAAATTATTAAAAATAATTTGAACTCAGAGCAGCTGAAAGAGTACAACCGAATACATTATGGAAGAAGTGATAATTGTGAGCTAAAACTTCAAGATTCAACATTAGCTGCAGGTAAGGTGCATGATTTTGAAGTCGCAGCCTTTTCTTTCGATGCTGCAAAAGAGGTTAGATCTCCGAAAATCGTCAAGGTCGGTTTAATTCAACATTCAGTTGTTTTGCCGACTAATGAACCCATAGACAAACAGAGAGATGCTATTTTCGATAAAGTGGAAAAGTTAATTGATGCTGCAGCTTCGGAAGGGGTCCAGATTCTTTGTTTGCAAGAAGCATGGTCTATGCCATTTTTCTTGTGTACGCGAGAGAAGGAAGAATGGGAAGAATTTGCGGAGTCAGCAGAGAATGGTCCAAGCTTTCAGTTTTTGAGTAAATTTGCTAAAAAGTACGATATGGTTATCGTGTCACCAATTTTGGAAAACGACAACGGTGTTTGGTGGAATACTGCAGTCGTTATAGATGAAAATGGAAAGTTCATGGGAAAACACCGCAAAAACCATTTACCCAGTGTTGGTAGTTTCAGTGAGACGTTTTATTATGTACCTGGCAACACCGGTCATCCGGTATTTGAGACAAAATACGCGAAGATTGCTGTCAATATTTGCTACGGTCGACATCATGCTTTAAACTGGTTAATGTTTGGACTCAGTGGAGCTGAAATCGTTTTCAATCCTGCTGCAACTATTTCTGAATTTGGAGAATCGTTTTGGGGTATAGAAGCCCGCAACGCAGCGATTGCCAACAGTTATTTTACTTGTAGCCTCAATAGAGTTGGCACTGAAGATTTCACAACTAAAATCAATCAGAAAAAGATAACTAGAAGTTACTATGGATCAAGCTACGTCACAGCTCCTAATGGATGCAGAACTCCTGGACTATCAAGAGACAAAGACGGTTTTCTCATTGTCGAAATGGATTTAAATCTTTGTCGTCAAGTAAAAGATCATTGGGGATTTAATATGACGGCTCGGCTGGATATGTATGCTAAAGAAATAAAAGATGCATTAACCAAAACACAAAATTGAGAAATCTTTATTATTTTTGCATGGTTTTTATTACTGTTATACAAATAAAATTGTTACTGTAGCAATGATTCCGAAGTTTTGATTTTACATGAAAAGTTTCTATCACAGTATTGTGCCATACATCCGTAATAGCTAATAGAGATCCTCGTTTGATAAAGTCGGTTCAAAACGCACAATGGCTACTGGCTGCCCTTTAAAGCTTGCAAAAAAGATAAGCTGGGCCTTATACTCTATGGGCTGGCCCATAAAGACCCTAGCCCGGCCCTATTTAGAATTCAGAGACAAAAACTGTCTTTAGTCTTTGGTTTAAATTTTTTAATCTGTGATTCAAATTGTCGCCGATGAATTGTCACTTTTTCGGTTTCCCGTGTAAAGTTTATTGCTGTTTTTACTAGAAAATAACTGGATTTATTTACATAAAGCAAAATGGTAAGTATATTGTTCAAAACTAAACTCATAATAGCTGTTCTAGGGCATTTATTTTAAGAATCCTTTATATATTGGTTATGGTAGCGTCATGAACATTACAAAGCATAATTTGTATTTTGTTATAAAACAACTTGGTTTGAAGTATTAGATTGTCCTAATAGCTTCTTAATCATTAGAAATTCACTTATTCTCCAATATTCACAATGTTTTAGTATTATTTGTTAACATATCCAAAATACTGTCGGTGTTCACTTCCCTCTTTCTAATATCCCTATGGTTTTCAGTCTATTTTAGCCTACAATGGAGGTGCGGTGGTCGCAATGAAGGGAAAGGACTGCGTGGCGATCGCTACAGACAAACGTTACGGTATTCAGGCTCAGACTGTGTCAACCAACTTTCCGAAGGTGTATCAAATGGGACCCACGCTTTATGTCGGCCTCCCCGGCTTAGCCACGGACACACAGACCGTGTTCCAGAGATTAAAATTCAGGTAAGAAACTATTGCTTACTATTATTTTTGACAAAATTCATGTCATTTCAATACCTGAAACTAATCATTAACATATCAAAAGTGCTGTGTTGTCGGTAACACAAAAATGTTGTCTATCATGTCATAAATATCAGATTCTACCCTTCATTAACATTTAGGAACCATTGCCTTGACAACTTTCAGACGATATTTATTCTCAAAAGAATCTCATATTTGCACAACTATGCCACACAACCCCTCTAAAAAATTGCATTATATAAACTAGATTTATGTCTGTAATTCCAGAATGAACCTTTATGAGCTGAAAGAGAACAGAATGATGAAACCCAAGACATTCTCAGCGATGCTGTCCAACCTGTTATACGAAAGGCGCTTCGGACCCTACTTTATTGAGCCCGTTATTGCTGGACTAGACCCTTATGATAACCAGCCCTATGTGTGCAATATGGATCTGGTAAGCTTTCTAGCACCAAGTAGTTGCATATATCGTCACATCCACGGCAAACTTACGAATCTGCAGAAAATGCATTTTACACGGGAGCGTTTTGAAAGCAAACACCAATGATAACTTTTTTTTATTAACAGGTGTAAAGGTACCGTGGTACATTCGGTTTTCAAAATAGTACTTTTTTTAAGATATTATCAAAGGATTGTCAATATTTTACAAGGATCAGAAATAAATACATATTCGTTATTTTTAGTGATGCAACGAATACGAATATTCGTATTCGCCGAATAGTAGACATTTACCGAATATTCGTATTCGGCGAATACTAATACGAATACTAATACGAATATTTAAAAATTAATATGTTTGTACGCAAATCTAATTACTGGCAGACTTGGAAAACGCGCGTCGTCGGCACGTAAAAATACGACGTGTGCAAGGGCCTTAACCGCAACGACGACGCGACGGGGGACTCCCCGGCCATAGTTTATACAGTGCCGCGGCCCGGGAGTTTTCCTATCAATACGAACCATGGATTGATTGATTCATTCATTCCTTTCATTTCATTTGTCAGTCGAAAGCACAAGTCAAGCAAGAAAATATTGTTTTATTGAAGTGAAAACTTCTTTAGTATCGTTTTGATTTGAAAGTCGATGAAACGAAAAAGCGACAGTAAAAAGAGACAAACATAAGATTTAACGTGGGAGAAAATGAGATAGGAAGCAATATACAGTGATTCTTATGTTTGTGGTTCTCTGAAGCTGAAGAATTTGTTTGTTTGCTTGAACGCGCTAATCTCAGGAACTAATGGTCCGATTTAAAAAAATATTTTAGTGTTAGATAGCCCATTTATTGAGGAAGGCTATAGGCTATACATCATCAAGCTAAGACTAATAGGAGCTGAGCACCAATGAAGAATGTTTCAAAATCGGGGGGTTTTATTTTTCCTTTTGAGAGCTTCCGCTGCGTGCGCTGCGTAAACGGTTAAAGTTTCGCAAAAATCATGTATGACAGAATTGTTTCCCATAAAAGTTCTAAAAAAAAGTCCGCGACAGCATATGTCTATCTTTTAAGGTTGGCTCGCTATAACCTTTTTTATGCTAACCAAATTTGTTCTAAAATAATGCATTATTTGCGAAGGTGTTTTTATAAACATGATATTAATCCTTATCCTAATAAATACATTATTCATCACAAGTATTTAATTTAAAACAAAATTGCCCTTTACATCATTCGATTTCAATGAATATCTTAGGAGATATCGCAGTTTTAAAATAACATCGCAGCAAAATAATGATCAAGTACTGCGCGCGCATTTATGATGTGCATGAGGGGGAAGGGCGTGATATAAGATTATAAGACCCAGTAATTTTACCTAACGTTTTAAAGTTCTACTTTTACTGATAAAAGCGTGATGTATGCTGTTGCGGACTTTATTTTAGAACTTTTAAAGAGAAACAATTCTGTCATACATGCTTTTTTTTTTTCGTTTTCTTGAAGCCAAAATTTTTGAAGGTTTCACGAAAGAAGTTGAATAGAAAATGTTTTCTCGTAAATGAGATCAGTGACATATGGAAACTCTTCGATAAATTACCAAGTAAGTAGTTATATTTGTCTGTATTTCTTTTGTATGAACAAAAGGTAGGATAGTAAGTTCTAAGTAACTTAGACGAACGTTAGTAATGGCTGCGTCTATCTAGTACTAGACTATTTGTCTTTTATTACCATGGCGAGATATTCGTATTCGTATTCGTATTCGCCGAATAGTAGGTTTGATATTCGTATTCGTATTCGTAAAAGTAGTATTCGTTGCATCACTAGTTATTTTACATCATCATACATAGAACATAATAGATATTTATTCGTACCCCGGCAAACTTACGAAAGTGGTACTTTCGTTACTAACATAATAAAAAAATACAATTGAGACTTCGGTGAACTTACGAAAGTATCACTTTCGTAAGTTTGCCAGGGGTATGGAACCCATTTTAATAGAGTTTGCTACTAACGTAAATTCACGAATATACCAGGTTCGTAAGTTGACAGTGGCACATTTTACTAGAACTTTATAAATTCTACTACGCTAAAACATCTTATATGAATTTGGTAAGTTTACTATGGGTGTATTAACATAAAACGCAGATTGGAACAATTTGAATTCTGTAACCGTCAGAGATAAAAATTCGTAAATTTTCCATAGTGTGTAGGTATATTAGGTACAGTTTTTCTTTAAAATGTCGATTTCACTAAAACTGCAGATTCGTAAGTTTGCCGTGGAGGTGACGATATCTAGTACCTACATCATGCAAGTATAGTTTACAACAAAATCTGATCATGTTATTACATGCAGATGCAACAACTGTTGGGCAGTGGACCGACAATTATAATAAGAAACATCCTCCTTCAATCTGGGAATATTTTACTTATTCCTCCACCTCAAAAAGTGCATTAACATTTACATCATTTCAACTAATTTTAGTGTTATATTTTATTTTATGCACATTTTAAGCTACTTTTGCCTTTAAGGCTCTTATCCATTCTCATCGGTGTATTGACAATATATCACTTTTTTTTTTCACAGATCGGCTGTCCCAATGAACCTGAAGACTTTGTAGTGTCAGGAACCTGTTCAGAGCAGCTGTATGGTATGTGTGAAGCTCTGTGGGAACCCAACCTGTCACCTGATGAGCTCTTTGAAACCATCTCACAGGTAAGATAATAATTTGACAAATTACTCAACTTCTATGTTGAAGAATCTAAAATAGAAGTACTCATTCTGAAAGAGTTCAGTCCAGGGAGGTAATACCAACCAACTCCACCACAACTGTAGCTAAGTAGCACTTACTATGCTCTGATTTGAAGAGTATGTGTCCAAATAATGACAAATGAGACATTCCAGCGTTGTCTCAACCTGCCATTTTTCTCCATAGTACCTGTACCCTAATTGCGTAACTTATTTTCGTAAACAATTTTACCTAATTTGTTTCATTTTGACATTCATTGCGTTATTTACATTGTTGAGCAGATATTTTTTTTTCCAACTTATGAAGCAATGGATTAGCAATTTGTTTCAAACCGAAACAGACTGTGATTGTGTTGTATCACGCAATTAGGGTACTGGTCGATGGAGCTCTACTCGGGTGAAAATAGAGAAAACGAATTTTCCCAGACCCCTATACTGCAATTTTCATCACAATCGTTATAGCTGTTTTCGAGAACGTGATTACAAACATATATACAAATATTGCTCATTTAATAGTATAGGATGAAGGTAACTTTTCGAAAGGCCACCTAAAATCAATTCTATTTTCTTGTAAATTTTGACGTTCAAAATGCCTTTCAATTGCCTACTCAAAATAAATTATTTGACTTTGATTTGAACTCACTCTCTGATAAGCCACCAAATAACATAAAACCATCAAATAGCAGAACACAAGTCACTCCAAAACTGAGACAGTTCCAAGATTCTTGCCCCCAATAAGTAGTTACCCCCCAAAAGATATGTGCGTTCAAATCCATGATACGCCCCAAGTTGGTTTTAGTATTTTGCTAAATCATTTTATTATAATTAATGTATTGTTTTAGTGAATAGGATTAACATTTACAAAAAGTTATTTAACATCTTAATAGACCAGAGGTTTCAAGACTGCTTGCCGTGCACAAGATAGGAGGTTCAAATCATAGGCACGAAATATGCTTTTTGTCATTCATTATATTTATAAATAGTGTTTTTCTATTTCGTTTTAGTTTATTATATTATATTTATGAAAAAATAAACATCCAGAAAAATAAAACACTTAAATAATATATTATTGCTATTATTTAACAAAACTTTGATCTTATTTTACTACAAAGATTTATAATTTGATTTGATAATTATTTACAGTTATCATACTCGTAATATACATATTTTGCCAACTAACACAAACGGATCCCTAGACAAATGACATCCTAACGATAAAATTGGAAGCGCCAGAAATAAACAATAGTTCACGCATACATCATACATTGTAGTTATAACTTGAGGGTATGGATTCATTTTATAAAGAAAACGTTTATGGATACCCTCAAAATATAACATTATCGATTAGACAGAGACTTAAAGATAAAGTGACTCAGACGATAGTAGATAACAATTTCATCGCAATTAACTCGCTGGCTAGTTGACGTTCGGTGATGCGATGGTTCGAATCCAAGTCGAAACAAGTCAACTCTTTTTGAAGTATTCTTTAGATTATTCGTAACGAGTTCAATGTTGTAACAGTGTAACATTTTAAAACTTGAGGGGCTAGCACATACGCTGTCTGTACCTACATTATTTCTTCTCTCAGGCGCTAGTGAACGCCGCTGACCGTGACGCGATCTCCGGTTGGGGCGCCATCGTCTACATCATTGAGAAGGACAAGATCACTGAGAAGCATGTCAAGACGAGGATGGACTAGTTTGTTGTAAGATACGCCGTGGTCTGGGAGCTTTTAATAATAAAATTATTTCAAATTTTTTGTGTGTTTTATTTCTTGCCTGTCTTGGAAGCTCGCCCGGTCGAAACACGTTAAAGCAATCACGCCTCACCAACCCATGTGTGTACCTTGCAACGATTTCTTTTCGTCATCTGTACTTTAATTTATTTATTGTTATCTACTTTATGCACAAGTAATAAATGACAAAGGCGGACTTAATGCCTTTTGTTTTTCTTTTGCAATGTGTAGTAAATCCAGTATGGTATAGTCTTTTTATCTCACGAAGCGACACGCGCTTTACTTGTGGTTACCAAGTGTCCAACCACACCGTGAATGTTTGTGTAAGCGCAGGAGCTCTGTACCATCCACAGACTACAATTATACTGGATGATTTTTTTTTTGTCTCGTAAAAATTTGGAGACAAAAAAGTCATTCAGTATACAGGGTAGAATATGGGCCGAAAGGGAAATCGTGGCCCTCGGCAACAGGGCAACCGAAGGAAAACGGGTGGGTTTTAGTCAGTAAGCGTCTGACACGCCCTCCCGCTCCACCCAGAGATGGAGAAGTTATTTAATAATTTCCCACCCCAAAAAAAAAGGATAGACTGTACCGTCCGAGACACGAGTGAAGTCGGAAGTGTGTGTGTTGTGTACTGACGCTACTCGTCTGCACGCACACATTCACAGCGTGTTTGTACACGTCTTGGTTATCACAAGTAAAGCGCGTGTCGCTTCGTGAGATAAAAATACTGTAGCAAAAGAAAAACTGACTTGTGCTTGTAAAAAATACTTCTTTTCTTCTAGACAACAATAAACTGACCAATAACAACGGACTAGTTTCGAGTAACTATAGCTAACAGTGTGCCTTAGGGAGGTACACTATCAAATCTTTGATCAAAGATGTAATGAAACTGTAAAATAAACAATGGGTGGGTAATTTGTAAACTTCGTAGATAGGTACATGATAGAGTAATATCCCCTTGGGATACACCCGTATTATGTCTATTTTCCAATTTCATTATAATATTATCTTTGATCAAAGATTTGATAGTGCAATACCGACCTTAGACTGCGGAAAATTTCCATAACTCAATATTAATGTTTCTGAAACACTTCGGCAACTTTAACATACATGGTCTTTAGTGGAATTCGAAGATATACAAACACGGCAACGGTTATAATTATGATGATGGTAACACTTGTTACTGCTATCACGGGGCCTTTGATCTGACAGAGGATCTGGCCCAACGTTTGCTCAGTTGGCTGGTTCCGTTGGTAGGAGGGCGCAACCTGGCGCCGCACTGGAGTTGGAGGCGCTTCTTTTTCTAACTCTTGTTTCAAGCTGTTTGCAGTCGGAGCCTCAATCATCTAAAGAGCTGTTTCAAACTATCTTTGACTCCCAAGGCAAAACATGAATCTAATTGAAAGAAATTATTAATATAATAACTAATAAATCGAGACCACAATTTTGCCAATATCGTGCGGTTGTGCCCATTTGTAGGTTGACGATATATAATAAAATACATAAACTAATTTATATCATCATTTACTTTCCTCTATGGTTGACACCCCATTCCTAAGCGTATTGTCTATGCTCCATTCTAAACTTATTCTCTGAGAACTTAAAGAACGTCAATCTAAAGTTATAATCAATAGAAACGGTACAAGAACTCGACTCTGATCACCGCCCGGTAGTCATGAGACTATACCCCCGCATAGGTCTCCCCGACCCGAACGCCCCCCTATCACTAAAAGGATCACGGACTGGAAAAAAGTAAGCACACAGCTGAAATCCAACACGTCCCCTCAACTAGACTCTATCCCCGACCTTTTCGACTCTATCGCTGACACCACGGCCGCGATCGACTCACTCACTGATCACGTACAAACCGTCCTGAACGATTGTTCAAGGGAAGTTCCAGCGACGGACGACCGTCGCTGGAACTTGCCGGACGACGTGCGTGCATTACTGACTGAGAAGAACGCGGCCATACGTGCCTACGATAGCTTTCCCTGTCACGCCAACAAAGCCCATATGCGCTATTTACAGAGATCTGTAAAGACACGTGTAGCGGAGCTGCGGGACGCGAGCTGGGGAAAGTTACTCGGCGAACTAGAGCCCACCCATCAGGCCTTCTGGGAGCTCCAGAGGAAACTCAGGGCTCCCCAATCCTCCGCCATGCCCCCCCTGACCCGTCGTGTGCGTTACCCAGGCCAGATGTTGTCGAAAATGGTCATTTGAATCTAATAGATAATTAGTTTTGCGGCTTCTGTAATTGTTGCGCACATTTTTAAATTTGTTGCGCTTATAGTTTTTTAATTATTTCACAAAAACATTTCCTGCTGGGGTAACGTTATCCCAGCCAGACCTTTTTCTTTCTAATAGGAATATTTAAATAAATACTAGCTATAAAATTAGTTGTCTAGATGAAGTAAATGTTGTGCCTTATTTTGTATTTGTTCTTTCATCGGTTGCGAAGTTATTCGAGATTGTGCTGGGGTAACGTTTTTGGTTTTGCTAGATCTTTGAAACGGTTAAGCGGATTCTTATCATATTTTGTACATGACTTCTTAGGAATTAGTTTAAATTTGTTCTGCAATAAAAAAAACAAAATAATGCATAGTTTAAAGGTTATTTCATTAAATAGAAAAACACTTCAATTGGTTCCAGCACTCTCAATAAGAGGTCTAAAGACTTACTTTAAACGTTATTTTAAAGCTTGTAAATGCCTTCAAATGTATGTGAAGTTACATTAGTATCCTGTAAGTATTTAACAACTTATGATGATATTCAGTTCTTCACGAGCACGGTCTTGATGCGCGCGGTGTTATTTGGCCACTGGATTGGATATATGAACTGAATGTTATGTCAATTATTAGTTGTTTAGTTCAGTTGTATATCAGTAAAATTTCAGTGTAGTACATTGGATAATTAATGAGATAATACGATTAAAGTCATTAGGAAGTGAATGACCGAGGTAATCCGACCAAGTTTAGGTGGTTACGAAAAAGCGAAATCGCAGAACATTATGCTATCTTTTGAAATGTTTAGTATAATACACCTTACAATTTCGGTACAGACGCGTACACTGTTAAATACATAATAATATCTGTACTATGAAAACATTATTATTATCTTCCAGTTGCACATACTTATCAAAAATCACCGATATAACATGTCGTTCGGTGGGACGCGGGAGGGGTGGGGTGAAGGGGTAATTCATTGTTTGCATAACGCACTAAACATGCTCCATAATCACATAATTCATCTTGTAGAGTGCGCGTGCGCTTCGGCAGTTCCGTTTCCTGTTTTTGCAAATATTTATCGAGTGCGTGAGAGCTATTATATAATAATAAGTGTGACGAATTACTGTTAATGTGGAGTGCTTCTATTGATGATCATAATTATGGTGCGTGTTGCTTGATGAATTCACGAACAAGGTAAGCTTGCATAATGTAACTACAGAAATAGTAGCAAAATTATTATTAATATGTACATGTTGTTAGGTACCTACTAATCTAAAACTGTATTTTTTTAAGGCTTAAATATTTGAGTTTAGGGACTTACTTATTATTTTCTTTTTTTTCGTACTTAGTTATTAATCAAATCAAATCTGCTGGACAATCGGAGAGCCGAAGCTCTCGGCTACAGTTTTCAGGATGCTGTTTTGACTGTCCCTCACTCTCCTCAGTAGCGACGCCGTTTTTTTGCGTATAAATGCATAAAAGCCGTCGGTGCGGACTTGCGCAAACATTTCTGACGCGCTACAGTAACGAGGCAGCCTCAACAACATCCTGAAAGCATTGTTATACTGGACTCGCAGGGTATCCAGCGATCTCTTAGTATAATTGACCCATAGATTGCTCGTGTACAAACTTTGGCAATAAGCCTTGAAAAGTGTTATTTTCACTTGGTGTGTACACCGCGCAAATCTACGGGACAACATATTGCTCCGGACCGCTAGAGCCCTGCGCTCCCTCTCAATATCCACATCGTCCTTGAGGTCAGCGGCAAGACAATGTCCTAGGTATTTAAAAGTTGACACCCTATTAATTGGTGACCCGTTCAAAAGCAACTCGGGTCCTTCTCCACGGCGTTTGCCGCTGACCTCAAAAACCATGTATTCACATTTCTTTACATTATATTTTAATCCATGTGCGGCAGCGTAGGTCTCACATGTTTTAAGCATCTGACTGATTGCTCCCGCCGACGGACCCAGCAGCACCATGTCATCTGCATAGCTGATGTTGTTAATTCTAACCCCATCAACACTGCATCCGACACGCATGCTGCTGAGTGCGACTGTCAGGTCATCCACATAGAGGTTGAAGAGCCTGGGAGACGTCAGACCAGGCCGTCGGACCATTATCTGGACTAGAATTCTCAACAATGATAACGACAAATTTATCCTTCGCTACATAGTACCTATAAAACAAAGTCGCTTCCCGTTGTCTGTCCCTGTTTGCTTAGATCTTTAAAACTACGCAACGGATTCTGAAGCAGTTTTTTTTAATAGATAGACTGATTCAAGTGGAAGGTTTTTGTGTATACATTGTCAACATTTTATGCGGGCGAAGCCATAGGCGAAATCTAGTTTGTAATAGACTTGAAACTTGATTAATGAAATTCATGACTTAGCGACCGATTTTTATCGTTATCAATGTCGGGAGTCAGGACTACCGCAACAGGTAAGTAGGTATTTATTTCCACAAACTTCTTGGACACATAGACTTTAAGAAATCCATAATTACCTTGTTGCGACACTCGCGTTGATGTACCATTTAATAATATTTGAGCTTCATGATATTAATATACAGCTAAATGATATCCCAATTAATATTGAAATTAATAATAGATTATATGTGATCTTGGCAGTCATTGAATTTAATCCACCTCTCAGCTTCGAAGGAGTCGGCCACTACAAAGCTCATTGCTATCGAACACAAACTAGAACTTTTAAATGTTATGATGATATGTATAGCAAAATTCAGAAGAGTCAGATTAATATTAATTTAATGCCTCACGCGATTATTTATACATAACAATCTGATAATATCTCATTATAATATCTAATTTATCTAAAATACAAAACTATTTTATAGATTTTGTATTGTCACTTGACGTGTATTTACTTTAAAATTGTGAATTTTAATGTTAGTCACATTTTTTTATAGATGTGATAATAATAATAATAAAAAATCGTCTCCAATCTTATGCAGTCGGAAGCAATGTGTTTTTTATTAAATTAAAGATGGCGAACACATATTTCACACTTTTTAATATAGAACCTAAATCATGTTTATTTCATCGACTGACGTTAGAATCAACAAAATCTGCCTACGATTATGGTCTCTCTAGAGCGCCAACTAGATCTCTGTTTATGACAACTTTTGTTTCACAAAGTTAATTACGTATTTGTTTTTCATTTGGATACTCATTTTACAAAATGATCTGTGATTTTTTATACAAAAACCAACAAAGTTTTAGAATGTACCTTTACACGTTGACTTTTTGAGATTGTAATTAGTTAAAAGTAATACTTACATAATTATTTGACTGCAGTTTAATATTACTTAATTTTATTATTTTTGATCTGTGATTTTTAAATAGTTTATGTGTAACTTAGGAAAAAAAAATGTGAAAAAATCATTACACATTCCAATATGTGTATATTTAAATAAAAACTGTAACTGTGTACTGTGTATATTGAAATCTATAATTTAAATAAAAAGTAATAGAAAATTTCAAAATAGCAAAATTACTATCTGTAATTTTAATCTGTGATTGTTTTTAAGTATAAGTTTATTAATACTTTAAAAGTTCAGTTGAAATGATTATTTTACCTGTTAATAAAAATTCTTTAATAAACATGAAGATTTTTTTTTTAAACTTGTGTACATGTCTGTACTAAATTTGTAACACTATCCTACATATTTTAGAAGGTACCATAATGTTCTGCGATTTCGCTTTTTCGTAACCACCTAAACTTGGTCGGGTTACCTCGGTCATTCACTTCCTAATGACTTTAATCGTATTATCTCATTAATTATCCAATGTACTACGCTGAAATTTTACTGATATACAACTGAACTAAACAACTAATAATTGACATAACATTCAGTTCATATATCCAATCCAGTGGCCAAATAACACCGCGCGCATCAAGACCGTGCTCGTGGAGAACTGAATATCATCATAAGTTGTTAAATACTTACAGGATACTAATGAAACTTCACATACATTTGAAGGCATTTACAAGCTTTAAAATAACGTTTAAAGTAAGTCTTTAGACCTCTTATTGAGAGTGCTGGATTCAATTGAAGTGTTTTTCTATTTAATGAAATAACCTTTAAACTATGCATTATTTTGGTTTTTTTATTGCAGAACAAATTTAAACTAATTCCTAAGAAGTCATGTACAAAATATGATAAGAATCCGCTTAACCGTTTCAAAGATCTAGCAAAACCAAAAACGTTACCCCAGCAAAATCTCGAATAACTTCGCAAACTATGAAAGAACAAATACAAAAAAGGCACAACATTTACTTCATCTAGACAACTAATTTTATAGCTAGTATTTATTTAAATATTCCTATTAGAAAGAAAAAGGTCTGGCTGGGATAATGTTACCCCAGCAGGAAATGTTTTTGTGAAATAATTAAAAAACTATAAGCGCAACAAATTTAAAAATGTGCGCAACAATTACAGAAGCCGCAAAACTAATTATCTATTAGATTCAAATGACC
This sequence comes from Agrochola lychnidis, assembly GCA_963680765.1. Lineage (NCBI taxonomy): Eukaryota > Metazoa > Arthropoda > Insecta > Lepidoptera > Noctuidae > Agrochola > Agrochola lychnidis. The sequence goes on from OY796864.1 coordinate 7,183,958, forward strand.
ATTTTCGACAACATCTGGCCTGGGTAACGCACACGACCCGTCCCGATAAATCCATTGCATTCGACGATGCCGAAAAGGCTGAATGCCTCGAAGACAGCCTCAAGGCCCAATGCACTCAATGCAGTTCCCTACTAGTAGACCAAGCTCACCTATCAATGGTCGACGCTGAAGTCGAACGTAGAGCCTCCCTCCCTCCCGTTGATGACCCTGATTGTCCACTGCCTCCCGTCCTCCCGGACGAGGTGCACGACATCATCAAAGGTCTTAAAGCCCCCGGTTCAGATGGTATCACCAATAGGGTGATCCAACTATTCCCTGCCCACCTGATAATGCTTTTGACCACCATCTTCAATGGTGCCTTAAGCAACAATATCTTCCCCCAGACGTGGAAAGAAGCCACAGTTATCGGTATCCCTAAGCCCGGCAAGCCCAAAACTGAGGCCTCTAGCTACCGTCCCATTAGTTTGCTCAAGGTTCTCGGAAAAATCTATGAGAGGCTTATTTATAAGCGTCTCAGAGATTTCGCAGAGACCAAGGGCCTCATCCCCAACGAACAGTTCGGTTTTCGAACTGAGCACTCTAGCGTGCATCAGGTCCACCGCATCGTAGAATTCAGAAGCGCTGGTTTCCAACGCGATTCTATGACCGGTGCAGTATTCTTCGACGTAGCGAAAGCGTTCGATAAAGTCTGGCACAACGGCTTATTATACAAGCTGTAGCAACTCGGTGTGCCAGATCGTCTCGTGCTCATCTTACGAGACTTTTTATCGAATCGCGTCTTCCGTAATCGTATCGAAGGAGCGCTATCCACTCCCCGTCCCATCCGCGCAGGTGTCCCCCAGGGCTCTGTGGTCCCCCCCCTCATATTCACGCTATACACAAGCGATATCCCAAAAGTTGCGGTAGGTCGCAGTTGGGTCTGTTCGCAGACGACACTGGTGCCGATTCCCTTGTTCACAAACTAACCTAAATTTAAGTTCAGTGCATCTTTTTCTTTCTATTTCATTAAGAAAAGGACAGAAGATAAATTTTAGTTTAGTCCTGTCAAATTAATCAGCGCTTGACGTAAATTCACGTAATTTTAGTTGGCAAGTTTTTAATCACGTCTAAACTTGTATGGAGACTGACAGGCGCTGATTAATTTGACAGGACTAAACTAAAATTTATCTTCTGTCCTTTTCATAATGAAATAGAAAGAAAAAGATGCACTGAACTTAAATTTAGTTTAGTTTGTGAACAAGGGAATCGGCACCTCTGCCATCTACTTCAAATCTAGATCCCCCGACATTATTCGCCTCAATCTCCAACGCGCAGTCAATAGACTGGCCGCGTGGTTTACAAAGTGGCGAATAGAAGTAAACCCTGATAAAACCCAAGCGGTTCTCTTTACGAAACCGCGTACAAGGCTTAGAAACCCCCTCCCCCGACCAATCACCATGTTCGGCAAGCCGATCCCCTGGGAGAAGCGAGCTAAATATCTCGGTGTTGTTCTAGACCATCATTTGACCTTCGCAGAGCACATAAAGATGGTTCGTTCGCGAGCCGCTTTCGCTCTCGGTAGACTCTTTTACCTGGTGAATGCACGTAGCAAATTGTCACTTAGGTGCAAATTGCGCGTTTACACGGCGTGCATTCGACCAATCATGACCTATGCGGGTGCCGTCTTTGCTCATGCAAAACCCCGTCATATCCATAGGATGCAAATAGTCCAAAATAGATTCCTCCGTAGTTCCACAGGTTCCCCCTGGTTCGTTAGGAACGAGGCACTCCACCTCGACCTAAAGATTCCCACAATCCACCAATTTCTAAAACGCCTTTCCAAGCGTTTCTTTGAGTCCGCGGCCAAACATCGCAACCCTCTGGTTGTCGAGGCCGCCAGTTATGTCCCGAGTAGAATCAGTCATGTTCGCCGTCCAAGGCATATCCTCGTAGACCCCGATGACCCTATAACCTCCTCCAGGAGAGCAATAGGGAAACAAGTACAGTGTACAAATACACAGACGCCTCCCGTCATTCCGACCTCGCCGCCGCACAGTGGGCTGAAACGGGCCGGTAAAGGACTTAGCATTTAAAAAAAAAAAGTTTCTTTTTCTGAAATTTGAAATATTGTGTTGGATTTATCTATCGATTATAAGTAATTATTGCTATGAGGGTCGTTCAGATAACTTAGTATTTTCGGAGTTATAAATATCCAAAGTAATTTTTGTATGAAGCAAAAGAAAAAAATGTGAAAATCTCGAAATTCTCAAATTTTCTCAAAGAATTGACTCTACGTATGTATAGTACGTATATTTGTCCTATTTTAGCGCCTATTCTCGGGTTGCGATTTTCTGCGATTTGGTCGCAATTTCAAATTTTGTTCTCTATTCCACACCACCATAGAGGTTAAGAACTAGGCGCGTTTTTTTTTATGTAGTGGTCTCCCCTTTAGGCCTAATCCACTAAGGACTAATAAAATAAATAAATAAATAAGTAAAAATCACAATCACTACTCAGCAGTCATGTTTGGATTTGCAAAAAATCTTCTAGCAGTATTTCCGTCATTCGTGGAGCCGTGCCCTTGTTTAACAACATCAATCAGAAGTCCCATTCTATTTTTAAAAGCGTCTTGTATGTCTTTATTTCTTCTTTCCATGATGCACTTGTTGTCTCCCTGTACTGTCCATGTCTGTATCGTTAATCTGTAGGCTATATGCAGAATGCATTCCATCATTCGTATCCAGGTATGCAATGATGACAATCCGTATTTACAGAGAACTGGATCAGTCGGTTTTGATGCAATTAAGGGCAAATTATTCATCTCTGTTGGAGTGTCTTTACAAATGTCGCATCTCTGAGATGAAGTGTCACATAAAATTGATGTTGCTTTTCCGTCTATCATAGTCATTAATAAAGAGTGTAAAATTTTTATTTCTCCAACTTCTGTTTTCACTAAATTTACAATCTCTTCCTCAATAGCACTTTTTTCCCGCAATATCGTTATTTTATTTTCTTTCACAAATCCGAAAAAGATTGGACGACACCAGTAAGATGAATTTGGTGAATCGTTTTGCCAGATAACTTGTTCGCCGCACACTAATTTTATTGGCACTAAACTACCCATAAATATGCTTGAATCGTCAAGTTGACTTTCTTGTTCATCGTCTGTTTGCATTTTTTGTTTGTAATTGGCTTGATTAGAAGCACCGTCAAATCCCCACTTACTGATTAGTGTAAATTCTTTACAACCACTATCTATGACGAGTGACGTCATTATTCTTGTTGTCGTTATATCCAATAGAGCTTGTAACTTTATTTTAGCTAAGGTTTCTGTCACTGTAATAGCATCTTTTGGTGGATAGCATTTCTGTTTCGCATGTTGCACTTGATAATAAGATGGAAATATATTACTGTCTTTTTCGTTGACACTTTTTCTTAAAGTATTGTATTGCCATTTGGTCAGCTTAAGTGATAAAAATAACCCTAAAGCCTCATCCGGAGAAAACACAGGTTTTGTTTCTTTAACAGATATGCACTTTTTAACTTTTTTTACATCTTGGGGATTCTTTAGTAAATGTTCTAGTATTTTAGCAACCTCCTCATTCCCATCCGCTTTCAACTGCTCAAAATATGCATATTTTATTTCGTCCGAAGATAAATGAAAGTTTTCTGCACGTCTTTTTTTCTGTTTAGGCGCTAATTCACAAAAAGGTTTTCTTGGGCTTTGTTCGGTGGAGACACCGACAGAAACTTTTGATGGTGATACATACTGAGTTGATGTACTCGGTGCTGGTTGATCTTCATTACTGCCTATTAAACACTTAATAAAGTCTGGCCATATTATGTTTTCTTGTAACCATTCACTATTTTTAGTTCTGAATATATTTTCTTTACGATAAGCGTTTTCCCATCTTCTATTTAAATTATAACAAAATTTTGCACAAAACAACTTTAAGATCTTTTCGTGATCATCACTTAATTCGACTAAAAATTTAGACCTTATCTCACTACACAAACTGTCATTATTTTTAATACTGCCACTGTTTTTTAAAATAACGAAAAGATCAAAGTTTGTCACTAAATTTTCAAACATTTTCACAAATACAAAATAACAAATAAGTAAGTAATGAATGTGTGGGGGTAGTGCGTCTATTATGGTGGGTAATAGAACACTGAAGTACTTTTGAATGCAACCGAACATTCCGTAGATACCCTATCGTTGCACCAATCACGTTACGACACGTCATAACTTGTTGTTGCGCTCGCGCACTCTTATCCCTTGATTCCCGGAAATAAGTCTCAAAACAAATTACGTCATACCTACCTATGGTGGTGGAAAATGTCGAACATTGTTTTTTTTTTAAAGAACTAAGTAAGTATTGAGGTTTTCAGGCCGTTTAGTATACATTATTTTCAATTTAATTGGAATAAATTGCTTAACTAAAATAACATGACTCTTCATACAAATTTGATATGGCTATATCTCCGAAAGTACTCGTTAAATTAAAAAAAGTCAAAGAATAAAAACGTTTTAAATTTATGCCTAGATACCAAAAAAATACATTTGATTTCTTAAGACCCAACCTTGTAATCCCAGCCCACTGTGCGCCGAGGTCCTTTGCGATCTCGACCGCCGCGCCCCCGAGTAAATAATACTCCCCCCCGACCCTTGCTCGAAAACGAGGTGCCAGCAGTTGTCGCAGCTGTGCACGTAGCTTTAAATTCCCCGTTTAATAATAATGATCAAAACCTTTTGATCCAGCCCGTCCCATCTTTTGATGTCCTCCCTCCGGATAACGCCCTAAGCCGAGGCTCGTACCCCACAGGGGGTGCCTTTAACGAGCGTTCATCCTAAGCTTTTTAGCTTAGTTTATGCCCTGGCTGGAGGCTTTGAGTGTAGTAGCTTAAGGCAACCACAGGATTGACCGGTTAAACAGCCACGGTTTTCGGAACCAGCTGTGAGATGCCCTTAGAAAAAAAAAATAGTACGCTATCAAATCTTTGATCAAAGATATAATGAAACTGTAAAATGGACGTAGCTATGCAAACTAGAACCAACCCACATATCGAGTGAAAAGTGAGTAACATGTTAGGTAGACATCCAATGGTGTTTTGTATCTCCTCAGAAAAGATCCTGGCCAATATACCAAGCAATGGTCCTAATATTAACAGCCGCCTAAGGTACCAACCCGAGTTAAGAGTCACTTTTTAAAAGCTAAACGGACTCATGTGGCATGGTACTTGTAGATTTTTAGCATTTTTATTACGCAAAATAGAACCAGTGCAGAGCAAGAGCAGTGGTGGCCCGAGAGCAGTGGTGGCCCAGTGGTAACGGCCGCGACTTACGAGTTGTAGGTCGTAGGGTCGAACCCAGACAGGCGCTTTACTTTGTGTAAATTATTTCATCGCCACTGCTCTCAAAACGGTGAAGGAAAACATCGTGAGGAAACCGGCATGTCCTAGAACCGAAAATTCGAAGACATGTGACATCTACCAACCCGCACTGGGCCCGCGTGGTGGATTACGGCCCGCTCCCTCTCACAGAGAGGAGGCCTGTGTCCCAGCAGTGGGAACATTTATAGGCTGATGATGATGATGAAAATAGAACCAAGCTACATGGTTCTCAAGAAAACCATGTGGTTTGGTTCTTTTCTCAAGTTTTTTTTTTTCGCATGTTCACAGAATGAAAACAAAAGAATTTTTGTCCAGAACCTAGAAAAAAAAATAACCTACAGAAAGCTACTGATGGATCGAAAGTGTCATGGCTGCTTACAAAAGAGATAATGATCAAAAAAGATAATGAGTTTTCGATTTTTATGCGCTCAAACCTAGATGATGAATATGTAGAATTAAATTTAAAGAAACAGGGAAATACAACCCCATTAGCTAACTAAAGAACTGATGAACCCGCTTTGGCCTAACAGAAAACCCATTCCCGAACCAAAGCTAAATGATTTGAAAAGTTTGATGCATCTCATTTCGAACGATGCCCAAGACTTTACAAAAAATTTACTGGAGATTCAACAATTGAAGAGGACATAGACGGGTTTTCTGGTAGGACAGTTGATTTTGAAGTAAAAGTTGAAGATAGTGATTAAGTATCACCATCTTCAACTTCTACTTCTTCTTTATGATGATGAACAATGATTTGCATGTGTACTTACACACTTGTTCATCACTTCAACAGTTAAATCTCCCGCTATTTTTTGTGTTTGTATCCTTCGTTTTGTAGTATTCTTCAAGTTAAGTTATTTATCACAAATAACTTACCCATTTGTTTCTACACACCTTTTTAACAAAAACCTAATAATCTCGAAAATTACTTTTTGTGGGTTGGTTCTAGTTTGCATAACTACGTCCAAATAAACAATGGGTAATTTGTGAATTTTGTTGATAGGTATATGATAGAGTAATATCCCTTGGGATACACCCGTATTATGTCTATTTTCCAATTTCATTATAATATTATCTTTGATCAAAGATTTGGTAGTGTAATACCGTCCTTAGACTGCGGAAAATTTCCATACCGTGAAACCTGGCTACTTTGCCTCTTTACGGTGGGTAAAAAAGTTTGAAAAGTTTTTTCTTAAAAAAACTCAATGACGTTATAAAAAGCAACCAATGAGATATGTAGTAAATTTTATGCATTATTGGAACACAATCTTATATGTATTGTTTTCTCATTCTATAGTGATATTTTAGTCCAAAAACCTTTTATGGCAAAGTCAACTATCACTTGTGGTAAGATTGCCATCCCAAAATTTAGGATTTTTTTTAAAGAGTTACCATATAAAATCACAGTCATCATTACCGCATGCTTGGTCACAGTAAAAATATACTACAGTTGTAAAATATTTTACACTGGCAATTGATTTTTCAAAATGTGGCAAATTCACCTGCCTTGTTTCGTTTTTTTCAAATTAAATAGAAATAGCTGTCAGGGTTGCATCAGAAAAATTAGGGGTAGGTAAGTAGAAAAAAAACTAAATAACAATATTTTCGTTTCGTTTTTGTGACAGCCCTAGCATCTAAAAAAAATATGGCAAAGTCGACATTACTAAAACTTTGCATTGGGTTGGTATATTTGCCAACAGTGATTTCTTAGGTTAAATTGGTTAAAGAGACGTAAATTATCATGGTTTTAATTAAAGAATATCATTAAGAACGTGGTATTAAAGTTTAACTTATCTACACAAAGTATATCCCACTTATTTTCATTAAAGTTTTGGAGCTCAAAGTCACTCACAGTTAGCGCGGGAAAAAAGTAACCGCCAAAAAATTACAGTTCTATGAGAGCTGGGTTGTATTATACAATAAAATGTTGTCAATCAAATACAAACGTTAAAAAAAATACAGTTTTGACGTAACAAATTATTTTACCTCGTAAGCCGGTATATGTCAAATTAAACACCCTTTGGCAAAGTTGCCAGGTTTCACGGTAACTCATTGTTTATGTTTCTGAAACACTTCGGCAATTTTAATATACAAGATCTTTAGTGGATTTCGAAGATATACATGCAAGGCAAAGGCTATAATGATGATGATGACAACACATGTTATTGCTATCACGGGGCCTTTTCTCTGAAAGAGGATCTGGCCCAAAGCTGGCTGGTTCCGTTGGTTGTGGGGCGCGACCTGGCGCCGCACTGGAGTTGGAGGCGCTTCTTTTTCTAACTCTTGTTTCAAGCTGTTTGCAGTCGGAGCCTCAATCATCTAAAGAGCTGTTTCAAACTATCTTGACTCCCAAGGCAAAACATAAATCTAATTGGAACAAATTATTAATATAATTAATAACTAATAAATCGAGACCACAATTTTTCCAATATCGTGCGGTCGTTATATTACTTTCGTCTATGAAAGTAATATATATCGTTGACACCCCATTCTTAACTTATTCCACGCCACAGAGTACTTTTGTATATTGTACTACTCTTTGGCACAGAGCATGTAACTTTCTCTTTGGTTGACTGCTGACTATCGTTTATCAAACCCATCAAACGCTAGATTGATCCAAAGAGTTTAACTTGCTAGTTGCTTTAGACTCGGCCAGGGACCAAGTTAAGGCTCTGCAAACAGGCGCGACGAGACACCGAAAAGTTTTCATAGAAATTGTTCCACCAGAGTCGCGTCAGGCTAGGCAGAATAAATACCTACACCATTACAAAATTTAACATTAGAACGTGCTTCAGGGATGAGTTAGAGGTAGGTCATACTTTATAGTGATTTCATAGACCAAAAATATACCTACTATCAATAAAATTATAACATGTTACGAATTATATTTTGGTCATACCGGTCATACGTCGCGAGGAGGAGCAACATACAGAAATAAAGTACAGGGGACTATAGACGACAAATTTTTAAGTTCGCTCTTGCTTGCATCCAATCCTACGTTCTCATCTAACTGTGCGTTCGCACTGGCGAAACATTTACAACGAAACATGTTGGAATCTCTATTTTCAGTCAATTTTCCATACAAAGTTTGACAGGCACTAGAGATTTCAACATGTTTTGTTGTGATGTTTCGCCAGTGCGAACGCATAGTTAGGGTAGGTTTACACCACAGACGAACATAGAACAAGAGCAAGATCGTTTTTTTCTTGATACTCTTGACCTTTAGTACTCGTATGAATAGACCAACGAAATAATGCTCTATCCACAAACATATAACTGATCAGCACGTCACCAAAATTACCTACTCTTTTCCTGCTTCATAACGCAAATCTATATTGTCATATCATTGTGTTCTTCGAGTGACTACTTAAACGAGATTATACGCTCTGAAAAACGCTAGTGTGGTGTCTACCTACTACCTACTTGTATTAGATCTACTTACAACCCCGAAACTGACTGACGTAAAAGTATTCCATTTACAAAATGTTTTGGAGTTGCCCATTTATTCCATTGCAGAGTTAGCGTGGCCAGACTCTATAACGAGTTGAATTTGTATAGTCGCAAGAGCTAGATCGAACATTTTTCGTAAACTCGAACTTGAACTATACCACAGATAATAAAATACTACCTATACTCCATAGGTTTAGGTAGTTAAAAAACCGGCCAAGTGCGTGTCGGACCACGCACAATGAAGGGTTCCGTAGTTGGGATGAATTTATCCCAAAAACAAACTTAACTTTGTAGTTGATAAACATGTTCCCCCATACGGAATGAAAGGGAAAACATGTTTTTGCAACTGCAAAGTTAAGTTGGTCAATTATTACTCGATAACTAGTTAAGCCTACTTAGCTGTGATAGTTTTCCTTTTATTTTCTTTATATAAACTACTGCTGTGATTTTTTTCACACATCCAAAACCAACCATTTAGCTGGCAGGGGGGGGGACACTTGACTCTAACAAATTAGCACTTTAAAGCTTAATATTTTGCAAACGGATCCCTGAATCCAAAAATGGTTTTCACAAACTCATTATGTTTTTAACCGACTTCCAAAAAGGAGGAGGTTATATGTTCGTCGCGTATGTTTGTTTTTTTTTTTTTTATGTATGTCCTCCGATTTCTCCGTCAATTGTGGACCGATTTTGAAAATTCTTTTTTTGTTTGAAAGGGTGTTCTCTCGAATTGGTCCCATATAAATTTTATTAACTTTGCTTGGATAGTTTTTGAGTTAGCTACAAAATACGTATTTTTTTCCCACTTATTATGTAGATGATATGTTAAGTTTCTGTCATTGGTAGCAGGTAGTGGTATTCGAATGTGCGTGGGGTAGGTACCACAACTAAAAAGTGAAAAATAAAAACTTTTTACAAAAAAAAAAACAACCGACCTCCAAAAAAAACACTACAAAGTGAAAAATAACTTTAATTTCGGAAGTCGGTGGCAAAAAACGAAAATAGAAAACTCAAGACACCGACTTCCGAAATTAAAGTTATTTTTCACTTTGTAGTGTTTTTTTTGGAGGTCGGTTGTTTTTTTTTTTTGTAAAAAGATTTTTTGTAAGACCTTTCCAATGATACCCCACACTATGGGATAAAAAAATATAACATCACCACTTTACGTGTATGGGAGGTACCCTAAAAAAATTGTTTTTCATAATTTTGTTTTACCACTTTGTCGGCGTAATTAATATATATACCTATGTCAAATTGCAGCTTTCTAGTACTAAGGGTCTCGGAGCTAGACCGCGGACGGACAGACAGACGGACATGACGAAACTATAAGGGTTCCTTGTTTACTACGGAACCCTAAAAAGGTAAACAAATCGTAAAAAGGGTTTTTTATAGATGACACTTTCTTGTTAAAAAAACAATAAAACCAAATTAAATTTACTTTAGTGTTTTACCATAGTTTCCTCTTTTATTAATGTATGTCAAGCTTTATCGTTTATTCTTCAACTACTTTTCGTAGAGGTAACTGCTTGAGCACATTTTTTTTTGTCTGATTTATAAGATTTTGTAATCTGTCTATTCTACAGAACCCAATTTCTAAACGTCAACGAAGTATAACGTTGCTAAATTGAAGAGTTCAACTGTGACGTAGCATAACAACTGAAGTGACAGGTATTACGTTTAGTCGGTTACTTGACAGCTGTCTCGTCACGTGGTTTTTTTTGTTTATCTTTATTTAACTACCTAAACCTATGGAGTATACGTACTATACTTAAAAATTGAACTCATTTTATCTTCTAAACTAAGACCCGACTAAATCCTGTGACTTCGCGGAAAATTTCGACTAATTAGCGACAATGTCTAGCGTTATCAAAATTAAAATCCCTGATGGTGGCCATGTCAGTATGTCATACGCTAGTGTGTAACTCTTCATATCTACTCCTTAATGTAACCACTTTATTGTACTTATACAATGTACTGTAATTTGCTGACTATACAGGTGTCCCCTCCGCTAGTAGTAAGTGTTCTGTGGGTGTCCCAAACATACTGATTTAGGTCAATCAGTATGTTCTATGGCAAAATTTCAGGGTTTCGAAGGTAAAGGAATAAATAAAAAACTTTTTTTAATGCAGAATCTTTATAAACCGAATATTTAAAAAATTAAGTTTTAATTTTTCTTACACATTTTTTGTCTTTACAAGAGTAGTAGACTAGAGAATTAACATTTCAACCGTGTTGCTTACATGCCGAATATGTTTGTATGTAGCGAAGCTATCGTTTAATAAATATATGCCGTACACTGCGGGCTCGTGGCTTCAACCGTCACCGATAACAAGATAAAACCTATTCGAAATAACATAACTACAAATTAAAATACAATTACCGACCTAAACAATGGCAACATATATGACATAATTTGAATCATTTCATGACTAACGCATTGTTCAGGAATATGTAGACAAGGGTTCAGGATAAAATTAAAAAAAGCCTCTTCAATAAGAGGGTAACAAAGGATTTCTAATGATTTTATTAAAGTTGACCACCCTGTAACAAAATAGTACTTCACTTCGTTTTTAATTTAGAAACATAAAGAAGTGGACAACTCGAAATCTAATATAAAATTAATATCTAAAAGTAAACAATATCTATCACAAAAAAACTAACGTCTGACAAATTATTTCAAATTGAAGGCGTACCGAATAGAGCCCTGAATACTGATTTTCATGAATAAATCTTGTAATATTTACCCGATAAACAGTTAAAATTTAAAAAGAATTACATGAAGAGCGATATAATTATTCTGAGGTCAGCTAAACATTCGATATGGCGCGTCCGATCACGCTAATCGATGGCGCGCAGGAATCCACGCCTAAAAAGTATAAAATTTACCAATATTATTAGTACACCGTAAACGGTACATGAATTTTCACAGAATAAATCACAAAAGACTTCATAACAATCCAAGTCTTATTCGAAATATAGAATAATAAATAACAAAATCTTACATCGTACTATTAAAAACACTACTCTACACAGAAACTAAGCGAACTAGTTATGGGTATATTGGCAAAAACGTCATTATGTAATGGGTGAAACACCGACTCAACAATGGCCGTTTCTTTTATACAATTTTAGACTCAACCGTCCTTGTAATAGAATACATAGTTAATGTTAGTTAACGAGTACAATACCGAATATGAATACACTGATAACCTGAGAATCGAACATTATGAGGTTTATTGAGTACTGACTACGAGATATTTGGGATAATCCTGACATTTTCGATACACATTTTTATAACAATAGACCTCATGTTCCTCAAAGTATGGATCGATACAAATCAATTTTTATTAACAACATTTCACGTCTAGATTCACTACTATTTAAAATCATTTATTGACAATTTCATAAGTTAGTTCTTTGAATCGATCCATACTCCCCAGGGGAATATTCTCACAACTTTTTATTATGAACAAAACATGTATGTACTTCAAACAATATACAATATCGAAGGCATTACAATAAGATATATAATACAACGGCCAATTATAATAGTATACATGTAATTTAATTGATAAATTTAAATTGGCCAACCGTAACACGTCAACATCCTAATTCAATGATATTTTTAACATTTTTATTTATTCATTATAATTTTTCAATACTAAAACTACGCGTTAGCGGAACATTATAAAAAGCTAATAACGAGTTATGAAAATTATTGCGAACGTGCTTTGAGGATATAAGAGAAAATGGTAATGACTGCACTGCGACTGCAAATTGCATTCAGGTATACTGAATGCCGATATCTCAACTGCATGCAGTATGTAGTCGAAATTCAGTCTACACAAGTTTAGATGCATATACATTGGCAAACACGTCCATTTACAAACATCGGCACAACAACGGCTTGTATGTAACACGGGCACGGGTCAAAGAAAATTCCATACCGCTGTGACAGGACAACGTCACCTGATCACAAGATGCGGTGACCATGGAATTAGTAAGTACTATATAGCACAACTGGAATGCTTACAAGCACCGAAAAGTCGATCTTGAAAAGGAGAACAAGGTCGTCCATTGGTAATGCAAAAGAAACTTTAAGTCAAACCTTTAAAGTTTGTTTCTGTTTAAAATTTGAAAAACAGCAACCACTGGCAGTAACATATCACTATGACATTTGTACGGGTGATGCGAATTTTTGTTCGCGTGTTTGCCGACGTGTACGCACTTTAAAAAGTTCTATTTTTGAATCGCTCAGAATAATGAATTTCGTTCGAGATTTAAACGAAAAAAATGAGCGATTCATAAATTGAACTAGTGAATTTTAAATGGATCGGGTATTGGGGGACAGTGCGCAGTAGCTTTATCACTAAATTCGAGGCTGCCGTGAAACGCTTTTTGTTTCAAATACAAAGCTCACATCGCAGATTCGTAACTTAACTTTCCTAATTCAATCTCACATCACTCCATCTTAGATCCTAGCTAATATAACTCGTATGCGTAACGTAGATGTACAACCACGGACAATGGCGGTTGACCACGTTTCAACCTTATGTCCTTAGAAATAAGGTTGAAAAGTGGTGTCCGTGGTTGTACGAGTCACAATAGAAATTGTATTGTGACTTGTGTGCAAAGGACAACAGTCTTAATACCAAACATTAAAAACTCACATATACAAATACAAGGCAGCCTCGAATTCACCAATTTTGGTGATATAAGATTGAAATAGGACAAAACAGGGACTCAAGTGTGAGAATAAAAAATGTGAATATTGTCAAAAAGGGTCCGCTTATTATTATTATTATTGCAAACATCAAGACGAAAGTGTAGAACATTATTAATTGTAAAAATATGGGTCCCTTTCAACCCGTAACCGTCCCTGTTTCGGACAATGACCGACCCGGAACTTTGAATCGTGCTAGATCGTAGAATGCCCGACCCGAGGGAGGAATTTACTTCGTAAATACAGCGCTTCGAGTGTTCGGAAACGTTCGGTTTTATTAAGCGTCTTCTCTGTCACTCGTTACGGCATACTCTACATGGCAGTCTGCGGCGAGACGCGATGTAACGCGTACTTGTTTTGAAGGTGACTAAACGCGACACCACGAACTTTCAAGCAAAATTGTACTGTATTCTCCATGATTCGAGAAGTAATGACCAAAATCACGTAGGACATTTTGTCGCGTGTAGCATCGCGTCGCTTTGCATCGTGTCGTGTCGCGTTGCGTCGTATTCGTCGCTCACGCAGGACACCCCGTCATATTTACGCCCAGTTACTACAGTATATCGAGCAACGTCTATATTTTTTTGACGAAATTCGGGGTTCGTTCATTCCACGATATAGCACAAAGCAGCCTTTAAACGTGTCTATTGCACAACTGTGTTAATTCGCACGCAAAGCGAATAAAATACGATATTTAATTTGATAAAAACGACAAACTTCTCGCCAAACTGTCCGATAGTTTCACATAATCGCTAATATCAATTACATGCCTTCTCACTACGATTTTTTTTAACATTATGAATTTTATTTATTTTTCATTTATTTTCTCAATAAGAATCGACGTTATTACACTTACTGTATCGTGGGACTTGTCTTGGACAAGATAGGCGTGCTACACACTTGTTCGGGTCGGTATGAGACAGAATAGCCGAGCGGCAAAATATATTCGGTTTTGTCGCCCGGCTGTGCCGAATTATGCCGACCCGAAAGTGTGTAGCACCCCCTTATAACAACATTTAAGCGGTGCTTCTTTCAGTACGTTACTACGTGGAAATAATAAACGTCAAAAGCCAGACCACCTATAATTTATCGATATCACCCGAGTAACGCCCGCATTTGATCACAAATCAGTATTAAGAGCGTTTATTCTGAAAGTGGGCAACGTCGCAAATACATCTCAAATATTTCGCTGTTTTGATTAATTTGGCAATATTACTGTATGGAAATAAGAAATATGGCCAACTAAGTTCCCTGGAATATTAATAATGAATTGTAATTATAACACTGAATTTGAAGGTGTAACAATTTTAGGTGTAAAAAAGGCATTTGGAAAGGTTACAAATTCTTTTTTTTCCTTTAAAACTCGGTATAATAATATTAATTATTGCACTTCAAAATTAATATTCTAGGGAACTAGTTAGCCACATTTCTTATTTCCATACAGTAATATTGCTAAATTAATCAAAACAGGTAAATATTTGACAGCTATTTACGACGTTGCCAACTTATAGGATAAACTCTCTTAACCTTTTTCTCTATCCCTTTCTGTCACTCAGAAGTGAGCGAGAAGTCCATCCGCACGTAAAAACACTTTTTATATGAATGCGTGCGGATTTCTCGCTCTAGGCAATGACAGCTCTAAGTGCCAGAAAGAGAAAGATACAGAAAAAATGCTGATACATGTGAGTATGATTTCACCACTGACATTAGCCGGGTACACTGAGTAATTATTTTTAACTGTCTAAACTGAAAACGCGTCTAAATAAACTACCAGCCCTTTATAATCTACGTCACCCTGTAAACTCCAATTATTTAACAACAAAGGAACATGAGCGAACTTAATTAGGTCTAATAAATGAGCTAGCGGGAACTAAACGATGAATGTAGCGGAAACATTCGAAACTTAGCCCACGGGCGATTTAATTACGGGACGTTTTTTCTTAGCACACTGGAATTTCAACTCTCGGTAATGAGCCGAGCATTGATAATAGGGTAGTTTCCTAGGTAAAAAAATTAAAATTCTATTTAGTCCGTCTTTCAGATAATAAAAAAATATTAGACACGTATTTTTTGCTTCATCATATTAATCAAAAATAACTTAGAAAACACGCATTAAAGTTGGGGAGTGGGGGCTCGCTACGTCACAACGTCGTATAAAATCTAGCACGGCGTGACGTCATGCCACATTTTAACTCAATGTATCGCCGTAATCTTTTGATTACGTCAAAAATTAAAAAATACGTGTCCAATATTTTTTTATTTTCTGAAAGACGGACAAAAAAAATAAAAAAATTGGAAACAGGCCTATTCAACAAAGTGTATTCCGGCGCGTCAAGAGCAGAGCGTAGAAAATCGAGTGTGCAAAAAAAATCGCCCGTGCGTACAGTACGACATAACTTGAACATTTGCATTCATTCATTTAAATTTTACGAATGTATTTGGTTATTTGACTTTACAAGTTATTGCGTTTGTGTAAAGATCATTTTCACCTAAAGTTTTGAAGGCGCATTCAGTTCGGATTGTAATCGGTTTTACGAATTTTGCCGATGCTACATCTAAGTTGTGTCGTACTGTACCTGGGCTTATTGAATTCGTTCATACATTATTACCTTTATTTTGTTATGAAGTAACGTTGTATCCATACTGATAAAAAAACTACGAAAGAAAAACTAGAAAAAATTGTATCTTTTCAGTCCAAAATATTCAATAATGGCGCTATAGGTTCTTGAGTAACTTTTTTAAATTTTTTGGATAACTTTTTGAAGTTTTGTGCCATTAAAGACTCTCAAACAAAGGTCCCTTTTTTATGGTGAGTGGAAATCCTGATGGATGTCCTTCGCCCTATGTTTTTACAGTACGGAACCTAGATATAAACAATTAAGTCAATTTTGCCGATTATGAAAAATAATTCTAACGTTAGGCAATGTTTTAAATCCCTCAAGATACAGTAGCGCCATCTATAAGTATAAACACAGAGTAGTAACCAAATGGAGTGCTAATGTGCGGGCAAAGAAGTATTTTTAGTATAATAGCAGAGGTATTGCCACTCTGTCGGCCAACTTTTTAGTAAGATTTACATTAACATGAACGCACCGTTTGTAAGTCCACTAAAAAGTTTTTTCTTGATTCAAATTGAAACATCCGCGTATCTCATAGATATGACCGTCGCACACAGTAATGACTCAACACCAAACTCATAGCAGATCAGCCGACTCCATTAAGATGACCATAGACTAGATACGCTAAGAAGACGGCAAACGCAACTCACACGTTATTGCTTTACTTTGGATCGAGTTACACAGTTAGTCCACCGCACGTCAACGAGAAACGAGATTATTCAAACCGAACGTGACGTCCGGCGGTGTGGACACGCGGGCGCGGGGCTCTCACACAAAACTGCGAATTCGCATCACATTGCAGAAATCTACGAGCTCGCAGTGCGCACCACCTAGGCCGAGCTCGCAGATTTTTACGATGTGAAGCCCATATTGTAGTTATTTCGGTGCGCGACTACCTTTAGAATGCCTTCGCTGAACAATAAACACCCTTAACTTGGTTGACATTAGCCCTTCATTTGCTTACCAATCCGTGACGTGTAATAAGTACTAAAAGAAGCACCGGTGTGCGCTGGGCCCGCCTAGTTGCCCTCGATGGCCTTAGCTACGAACTCTATGAACCTCTTCCCGTACTGCTCGGGGTCGCAGGTCGATATGCCATCGACGTTACTGCCATATTTCACTGTCTTCGCTGCTTTCGCCGCCTAAAATATGGTCACAAATATGGTAATTAAATTATTGAAGTGAAAACTTCTTTAGGCGCATTAGGCATTTTTGAGATGGGGAAAAAACAATTGAACTCGCGACACTGTTACCGACACCAGCTTTTGACCATTAAAAAAACATCAACGCGCGTAACATTTTCTTTGGGATTAATGACATTCCAAACATACATGACAACGACATGATTGACATTTCCTTTTTTTTACCGACTTCAAAAACGAAAAGTATTTCCTAATATGACAAGCACAAACAATTATAGTTTCAGTTTTTGAAGCAATAGTTGAACGGGTCAGTGATTTCTTCAGACGGCAAGAAACTCGTAATTTTCTAGACATTAGGCCGTGCGCACTTTGGACGCGTTTTCGTACGAATTTTACTCGTGCGAACACATACGAACATGCACGAACGATCCCAACCTTCCAAGTACAAAGTTAGTCGTGCGTATAGTTCCGACGTCCGAAAACAATCCGAACTTGTTGGGATTTTTCGTGCGTTCAATGCGATATCACCGGAACACTACCTATTTGACGGAGAAAAACGTATTCAGTGTGCGCACTGAATTCGTACGAACACGATCGTACGTTTACGTACGATACAAATTCGTGTCCAAAGTGAACCGGTTTTGATGCTTTATATCAAAATCCTGGGATAAAAAACAACCCTGTCTTTGCTGTCGGGTAGTAAATATATAAATGTGTCAATATTTACCTGTTTCTTGACACCATAGTGCGTCAGCACATCAATCAAGGCCACGAAATAAATCTCCTTTTTGGGGGCACCTGAAAAGACAATAAATTCAAAAAAAAAAATCAGACCAAGAGATCCATATAGCTTAACCTATGATAGTAAACTCAATAACTTAAAAATACAATAATTATAAATCAATTGGCTACATGAACATGTGCACGCACATGTCTGCATGCTCAGAGCCTGACAAATGGTCCATCAACCTTGTCCGCCAGTATAGCTAACATACTGTTAGGGCTACCCCTGAATCGCCGCAACATCGATGCACACCGTTTGCGCATAATAACATGAAAGTCATCTATTCGCGCTTCCGCAAACATGCCCGATGCACTGCAAAACTAAGGCAGCCCCAACAACATCCTCAGCGCATTATTATACTGCACGCGCAGAGCGTTGTAAGCCTTCTGCGTATACCTAACCCACAAGCTACATGAGTAAAACGACTGGCAGTAGGGTCTGAAGAGCGTCAGTTTTACCTTGTCAGTTCACCGCGCAAGCCTGCGGGCAAGCATATTGCATCGGGCTGCCAACGCTCTACGCTCCCTATCTATATTCTGGTCATCTGTGAGAGAACCCGTGACCACATGACCGAGGTATTTAAATTGAGTGACGACTTTTGACCGGTGACCGGTGGTATATTCGTGGGTGTATTATTATATACTTTAAAAACCACCACCTCACTTTTAGTAGCATTATACCTCAAGCCATGAACCTCCGCATACCTCTCACATATGGCCAACAACTTCCTTAGTCCACAGATTGATGGGGGGATAAAGCACAAAGCAAATAAATTAACTGCCGCCTTTGATAATAGATAGTTTATGTTCGCAGATATCACTACACCACAGCAGGTATAGACAAATACGTTAGTAAACCTATAGGTCCGATTTAACTTTGTTTTTATTTCCAGTTAAAATAGGGATGATGACTAAACAATTTTTCTTTTTTACGTAATCAAAAGATTACGGCGATACATTGAGTTAAATTGTGCTATGACGTCACGAGTATGTAGATTTTATACTTACTTGTGACGTAGTGACCCCCACTCCCCAACTTTAATGTGTTTTATCTAAGTCATTTTTATTAATATGATAAAGCAAAAAATACATGTCTAATATATTTTTATTATCTGAAAGACGGACTAAATAGAATTTATTTTCTTTTTACCTAGGCAAATACCGTATTCCCGTATATTTAAGAACGATCACATTCTAATCTCGGTAACCTTTTAGTATAACTAGATTTTTGACAAGTATTTGACATTGATTGTCGCTGAGATGAGACTGACCCTAGATTTTGAACGTTTATAAAAACGGGCATTGGCTTCCTGATATTATTATAGTTTTGACTCACTCTCTTGGCTGGGTATGGCGTATATGTCGAGCTCGGGAATGATGCCCTCGTACCGTAGCGAAGACTGACGAGCAAACCCGCGCGGACTGTCCGGCGGAGTGTTGTAGCCCCACCTGTGGGGAAACATTGGAATATTAGGGATTCGAATGAACAATTACTAAACGCATTTAGCGTGACAACATTGAAACGGTCGTGTTACCGTATAACGGCTCCTGGGGGCCTACCACCAGCTCATAAAGCAGTATTATTTTAAAATTACTTCAGTGTGGGAAAGAGATGAAGCTCTACAGGACGTATAGCTCCATCTACACACAAATAATATTAAAAAAACATAAGTCGCTTTCCTATGATGCTGGTATATTGAGTAAAAGAAGGAAAGATATAATATTAAATATCCCTAGGACAAGGACTTTGCATGCCAGTATGCAATTTAGTAAACGATCTGCTGCGCTATATAATAAAATCAATAAATACATCTATATTTATCCCAAAAACTACTATGACAGTAAAAAAAATATTATGGAATGGATACAAAAGCTTACCTACAATGATACCGAAACACTTCTGAAACCTTGACACATACACATCCTCACACTCATGTACTCTCAGTCATACCTACAGGCTACACTCTCACTCACAATACTCACACACATACTTACACCCCACATACACACATTTGATTTAAATTAATGTTAATTTATGTAGTTTTAGCAAAAACATTATACGATTTGCTATTTATATAATACGTCTTGCTATGGAAGAGCGGATTCTCCTAATACAGGCACTATCTGCCTAAAAGGAGGATCCAATCAAAAAAATTGTTTAGACCTCTACTTGTTTTACCAATAAACAATATTTTTTTTATCTCTTTCTCCCACTGAAGTAATATTAAAATAATACTGCTTTATGAGCTGGTGGTAGGCCCCCTGCGCGGCAGTGTGAGCAGCCTTTAAGGCTGTACATTCTGACAGCTATTTGCGACGTTGTCAACTTTCAGAAAGTTAATTGATTCAGGCGTGATCTTGCGGAAATCAATTATAAAATACAATAGACGTTGATATATTTAGTAACCAGTTCCGCTTAACTATTCCTAAAGAGCCATAAAAAAACTCTAAGAAATCGACACGTGTTTCATCTTTCAACGAGGCATCCTCAGGATGAAGATTGACTTGTCGCGAACCCGAACACGGCGTGTTGCCACACCGAGCGCTGGTCGCTGGGAACTTTCAAAACGCACAGCCTTAAAGGCTGCAGAATACTATTTGCTTTGCATAGGCTGCAAGACTGCTGACAAAACTTTGGTTGTCACTTTGTTTTCAAAAATAAAATATGGTATTACCGGTCGCCATGATGCCTGGTATCGGTATCGCTGTCGGTATCGGTGTCTCCGTTGTCGCTGTCGTTCTCTGCGTCTCGTTGTCGCGCCGCCTCGGCCTCGGCCTCGCCGCGCCCGCACTCGTGCATGCCCAGCAGCAGGGAGTAGTCCATCAGGTGGAGCTTTGTTAGGAACTGGAAATGAACATGTTTTTATTAATTTCAAAAGAAAATAAAAGTAGCCTCAGTTACTCCTAATAACATCAGCTATCTGCCAGTGAAAGTCCCGTCAAAATCAGTCCAGCCGTTTCGGAGATTAGCCGGAACAAACAGACGATAGACAAAAATTTAAAAATTCTTTGTTTATCATAAGTACCGTAGTTAAAATGTTGTTTACATTTATTTTGCACAGGCTAAACGGCACAGAAAACATTCTGCGAAAAAAAAAACAATTTACGTTTTTTTTTTTTTAAGAAACTCGCAAGTTTTGTTATCATGTTTCTTTGCTCGACGCAAACGAATTGAATCAAGTCTTATAGCATGGCAATACGGTTACAATTTGTAATTGTGCGACGATGATAATAAGAAAACTAAATAGATGAATGTAGTATATGTAGGTATTTTTGTCGCAAGTTTTTGTAGTCATGTTTATTTTCTTGACGCAATTGAATTGAGTCTTATAGCATGGTAATACGGTTATGATTTGTTTGTAATTGTGCAACGATGATTATTGGAAAACAAAATAGATGAATGTAGTATTTTTGAACCTGTGACCAGCAATGAACATCCCTAGGCTGAAAAAAATATAGTGGCACTCCGGGAGTGCCGACAGAAGTGAAAACTTGAACAAGATCGCCTTGGTGAAAGAAAAATACTTGTATAGAACATTAGTCCGTAACGTTATCTAAATAAAGAGCACAATCGCGTTTACAAAAAAAAATACTTCCAAATCCTTTAAAGTAAAAATACTTGCATAGAACATTGATCCATAACGTAATTTCAATAAAGACCACAATCGCGTCTACAAAAATGAGGTGTCGGTAACGGTGTCGCGAGTTCAATTGTTTTTTCCCATTTCAAAAATGCCCAACGCGCCTAAAGAAGTTTTCACTTCAAAAATTAAAAAATTACCTCAACATCAGCAGTAAGGGTCTCCAACAACTTCTCTTTGGCGGCATCACCGATGTCGATGCGTACTCCTTGTTTGATGAAGTCGTTGTCTTTGAGGGTGGGCAGGTCTTTCTCCAGCTCCTTCTCTGAAGCCTCGCGGTCTACTGTCGAACCTTTTAAGTCGTATTTCCTAGAAAGAAAGAGATCGAATTAATTTATTGGGACTTTGAATTTAGGTATAGAGGTGGAACCAAATTAAAACCAGATAATGACATTTGCCGCAATACACGATCTTACTCCAAATCTTCCTCAACAGACAACCCGATCGCGCAATCACAAACTGGTTAAAGTGCATTTATAGACGATTTGTAGATTTGTATTAGAAATACTCATGCAATGAAAACTTAAAAATAATCATCATTTAATTTTACTGGTTACATAGTAACATTTTAGTTCCATTTTATTTTACTGCTGTATATCTGTCGCTTTCATTGGTCGCTGCAATTAACGGTCATTGACGATAAATAACCGTATATTCTTTGTTAGATTCTATGACATATCAGACTCAATAAAATAATGTACCGATTCAAAATCATTATTTCACGCAACCGAGTACAAATGCACTAAACATACTGATTGACATTTGGTCAAGTATCAACTTGATATAAATACTATGATAAGATTTTTCGTTATCTATAAGGAAAACTCAGGAAAACGCTAATCACCGAAACTAGTTAAATGTCACGGCTGAAAATCCTGTGATAGCAACCCAAGCTTCGCGGAAGCGGAATCGACAAAGTCTGTATTTTTAGAGTTCAGACCAATGATAATTTTGCCAATAGGGATGATGCCTGGCTAAAAAAAAAGAAATTCTATTTAGTCCGTCAGTCAGATAATAAAAAAATATTATACACGTATTTTTTGCTTTATCATATTAATAAAAAATGACTTAGATAAAACGCATTAAAGTTGGGGAGTGGGAGGTCGCTACGACACAAGTATAAAATCTACATACTCGTGACGTCATGGCACATTTTAACTCAATGTATTGCCGTAATCTATTGATAACGTAAAAAAAATAAAAACACGTGTCCAATATTTTTTTATAAGGTACGTGGCGAACAAAAAAGAATTTTTAGTCATCATCCCTATTACTTACTGGCTATAGTCCGTACGCGACTGCTAGTCACTGCCTGAGGTATAAGAGGGGTGAGACGGGGGAGGGCGCCATTGACAAAACTGGCAGACTGAGTTAGCTTGGCCTTGTCTACCTCCCCCGTCTCACCGCTCACATACCTCAGCCGATGACTATCAGTCGCGCGCGAACTATAATACTTACTAGATTTGTTGAATGATTATTCTTACCAACTGTAGGTCAACCATTTTGGTGAGAGTATCGTTGCAACAAACTAACCATTTCATTTTGTAAAAGATTCTGAGCGACCCCTTGACAACAATAAAAATATTAATGTCCTCAAAAATTACCTTATGTGATTAATTTTTTAGGGCAATACTATTCTGGGATAGACCAACCATAAAAAAAATACAAAAAAATACATGAGTATCTATTTTGTCAAAGGTAATTTATTATGTAAAAACAAGTATTGTTGCGAATTAACACTTTTTCATGGTTTTTTTAAATGTTTTCTTATAGAAATAGTTTTATTTTAACCTTGATCTCCTGACTAAACCCCCCGAAGCTGAAATAAAACAAGGTTTTCAACAATACCTGTGTATGTTGAGGTGGTTGGAGAACACGTTCCTTGTGGCGACGAGGTAGTGCTCGATGCCGTCCACCGTCAGCCGGTACATGCCCAGGTACTGAGGCAGTAGGGTCTTACCGTGGCGCTCCACTATGTACTGGAAATAATTACAATATTGTTTAGACTCATGTGTCAAAGAAGAATAATAATCAAATAATAGTTTCCATCTTTAACATCTTTGACTAGTTCATCTAATTGCATGTATACAAGATTAACATAACATTATGAAAATCTATTGAGGCAAGGATAAAAACACAGATACAGTGTGCATTATTCAATTACAAATTTAAGAAATATATCTTCCTTCATCACGAATGAGAAATCGTTTGATGGTAATATTTCTGCAAAAATCGTGTAAAAATCCATCAGTCTTGTCAACTGAAAACCTAACAATAAGTTGTCTTGCTGACGCGTCCTTGCAATACTTTGCAAGCAATTTTCTCGCATAGTAACAAAACGCAAATAAAAATGCCCCATATTCTTCTGAAACTAAACCAACTTGTCTTAGAGACAAAGATAACCTGCCTTACATTTACAACAAACAGTAATTTACACAAAATTGTTCTATATTACTGACACAAGTGACAATGACGCTCATATTATCGGAAGTAACACATTACGTACTTTCTACGATTAGATAGGGGGAGACTATCTATTGTTTACATGCCGATTGATAACTTGTCAATGATATTACTATCTCTTAAATTATAATGATACATTCAAGTGCATGGTCCTGAAGATGGCTTGCTGCATTTAGGTATATCAGCCGTTAGCGATGATAAACATCAATCGTTAATCATGAGCTCAATTATCGATCGATACAAAAGAGAGGGTATAAGGAGATCTTAGTCTTATAACCTTTCAACTGTCATTAACGAGACACAATAGAATTTTAATTGTTATCCATCTCAATGAGGCGTCGTAACAGATGATGAGATAAATAACCACGATTAGGATACGATTGGTGATAGCAGATAGGACGATACTGACGTCATATCGCCTTTTTCGACACCTAAAAGTTAGCAATTTTTTTTCCCAAAACTACAAAATGATTGCCTTAAAATTTTGTAGATATTATGTGGTTTTAAAACTACCTACGTGAAAACTGCACGTATACAGTTGGATCATTGCTTGTTACCAAAATGACTCAAACACTTTATTTGTCAGGTGACTTTTACGACTGAAATGCATGAATAATTGGCATAATGAATGATAATGCATAAGGCTGCGTATATGTGTGTAGGCTTCGAACACATAAGCAGACCGATACCACACATTGCATTATAACGAGCAGTTGACTTTTCCATCCAGGGGCCTAAGTCTACGAATTTACAAATGTTACAATGGTTTCGCCATTGTCAGTCTTTGACAGATTTTGTCTGACAATGGCGAAACCATTGCAACGTTTTAAATTAGTAGACTTATGCCCGTTTTCACTGACAACTAAGTGACACTTGAATGAATCCCAAAATAAAAGTGCACTGTTGGATTTTCAACTGTCAGCGCTGAGACTAGCGTTGAAAATCCAACAATGCACTTTTATTTAGGGATTCAGTGTCACTTAGAGGTGAAAACGGACATTAGGCCCCCAGTTCACTGCAGTGTCGCCGTTCCTAGTGAAGCACTGTACTGACATCGACCATACGTAGTTGTTCACAATATCATCGAAAAGCATTCTAAAGCGCTGATGCTAATGATTACCAAACCGCAAGCCATACAAGGTACAAAGCCTACCTCTGAGTTTGTTTCGGCCTTTTTTCTCAGAGTAGGTAGTTATATAGGAAACATCGACCTCATCTAGTTTTTATTTAAAATTCGAATGACAACCTACTTACAGAAATAAAATCATTTATATGCCAATTACGTAGTAGGCAGACAGAACACGATAAGTAATTCACGCTTGAATTCTTTAGAACCTCTACTACTTCTGCAGCAAAGGACGGTGTATCAATGGTACCTACCTACCCACATTTCCATCAACGGCAATTGTTTGCCGTCAACCGGGCAAACCATGCCTCAGGCATTAACTCCGCCTTTGTAAGGCGATTTTTTTTTTTTGGGAATATCTTATAGGTACCTACTTTTACAATGCTTGTAAATGTGTGAACACCATGTATCCATTGCACAATTATTTTTTCTGTCATTGCTTCATTTTTAATTATTTTTACCTATTGTGGTATAGTAATCTTATTCCAGGTGCATCGTCTTCACATATAATTATATAATTAATGTATACAAAATATTGTAAAACATTTTAAAAGAGTAACGGTGAAGTTTCTTGCCCATTCTTCTCCATACGAAAACTACCTTTTGGAAGGGGCAACTTAAATCAATTCTATTTTTTATAAATTTTGATGTTCAAAAGTGCCTTTTTGTGCCTAATTGAAATAAATTATTTGACTGACTTTGTGCAGTGTGTTTTTATTAGTGCATAAAACTTTAATAAATATATAAATATAGCATAAGCATAATCAGCCTATAATATTCCCACTGCTGGGACACGGGTATCCTCTCAGTGGGAGGGAGTGGGCCGTAATCCACCACGCGAGCCCAGTGCGGGTGGTAGATGTCACATATCTTCGTTTTTTTTTTTTTTTTGGTTTTAGGACATGCTGGTTTTCTTCACCATTTTGAGAGCAGTGGTGGTGAAATAATTTACACAAAGTAAAGCGCCTGTCTGGGTTCGATACGATGACCAACAACTCGTAAGTCACAGCCGTTACCACTGGGCCATCACTGCTCTTATAAATAAATATTACTCGAATGAGTAAAGCACACTTTCAACAGCCCATAAACTAGTATATAATACTCACAGGATGATATTGCTTAAGGAACGAGTGCATCCTCTCAACCTCCTCGGAAGTCAGGGTCTTGAGAATGAACAGGCGGTCGTAACTCTGGTAGAACTTCGCCCCCGACTTGCCAGAGGAGTCGTCAGGGATCGGCTGAGATCTGTCGACAAAATGTCAGTGTTTGTTTAACCTACTTCCTCAAATGGCTGCCCTACCACCATTTACCTGACACACTTTTCCGATAACCTTACTATAACCAATATGACCGCCGTTACCCCACGTATGCTGAAGTTCTTATACATAGATCCAATATGACCCCCTTTATAACCCGATTTTTATAACTGTGCGCCTGTTAGCGTCAAAATATAACAGTGATTGTGGTTTAATAACTAACGAATAATAAGACAAAACTGTGGAGACAACACGAGTTGTGTAAACCGTATTCAGAGGCGTCGAGGTACTGAGGAGGTAACCGGGCGGGTGAATTCAATACTAAAAACTTACGATTTTGACAGCTCCAAGCGTACAGTTATAAAAATCTAGTTATAACCCACGTATGCTGAAGTCCTAATACATAGATCCAATATGACGCCATTACCCCACATATGCTGAAGTCCTAATACATAGATCCAATATGACCCCGTTACCCCACGTATGCTGAGATCCATACATAGGTCAATGGTTTGCCCAACAACCACCATTTAAAGCACTTTTTCAATCACATTACTCTCAAACCAATGCCACCCCTAAGTCCTAAGTTAATCTGTAGTCAAATCTTGTAGAAACAGGAAAATAATGAACAAATATGTAAAACATCTACGTTCGTACTTTGCCCATATTTGCAAAGGAGTAAATGATTTGATTAACCTTTGTTGTTTATTTGGTCAACTAATCACAACGGGTAACATCAAGATTCGACAGCTATTTTGTTTGTCAAGACTTGATCAGACAGCTTTGAAATAAAATATCTGGGCCAGAAAGGTTATTTGAAAACGACTTGATATGATTTAAAATAAAAAGAAACAACTCTCTCTCTCTCCCTCCCTCTCCCTCTCTCTCCCTCTCCCTCTCTCTCTCTCTCAATTACACTTACACAAGTACAATTTTATAACACGACACTGTAATCACTTTACTCTTTTCTTTTGTTTTTTTTTTTTGCCGACGTTCTCTCTCTTTCTCTTTCTTTCTATTTCAATTACAAGAAGACAGTCGCAAGTATTAACACTTTTTAGCGTGACGTTTCTGAAAGTTTAAAGAACGTTGTTCCAAAAATTCAAGAATTAATTTGATTGTCTATAATTTGTATTCAATATTACTGTATAACTATGCGTTCGCATCGCCGAAACATCACAAAAAAACATGTTGAAATCTCTAGTGCCTGTCAAACTTTGTATGGAAAATTGACAGAAAATAGAGATTCCAACATGTTTCGTTGCAAATGTTTCGCCAGTGCGAACGCACAGTCATTGATACATATTTATGGAACAGAGATTGTAGACAACAAAACGAATTATTATCGATGTTATACATCTTTTTAAGGCGGACTGTACACAATACAAATTTTATAGGTTGTCCTAAAAATTCCGGAATCTAGAACGATACCCAGTCGAGCATCTCCTTCAATAAACTAGACTAGAGTATGAGATGTAAACTATTTTAAAAACAAATTCATGAGTAGGTTAACGAATGAATGAATTTAGAATACGAGCCTGATTGTTCTATGATGATTGATGGTGATATGAATACCTATATAGAATTTATATTTATGTCTGTGTTATGGTTGCTATAACAATACACGAGGTCATTCTATTAACACGAGACATCAACTCGGCTTTTTGCTTAGTGGAGCTACCCGCAGTTACTAGGTACCCGCTAAAAGCCAGCGCTCACCAGCACGCGTACGATGACGACCATAGAAACAGAGGGTTTTCTACGGGTTTTGTCGACAAAATGACAGATTGTGATTGTTTATCTGTGCTAAGCGAGCAGTAGTCACCAGACGTCACGGCGGTGGCGCGGCTTGGGATGGCAAAGGGTTTTCATAAGCGGAAACGATTTTGAATCTTATTTTCACACCCTTAGCACTCACATTTAGTTGATATCGCCACAAAGGGTCTTCGGGGAGCATTCAGTATTACGTAACGCAATTTGGGAGGGGGGGGGGGGGGGGGTTGAACTACGCGTTACGTAAGATTGTTTTAACCCTTCAGAACGGTCGCGTAGAGATTTTTTTTTCTCACGTATTTTTTAAAACGTCTTTTTTTTCTAAAAATTTCAAATGAAATGACCACTTGAAATTTTTTTTACCTTCACAAAATTTCTTGCTTACTTTACAGGATAGTGAATAATTTTTAATAATTTTTTTGAAACTCCAAATGTAAAGCAAAAAAATATTTATCAACAGCTTGTACTTTACGCCACATAATTGTGACTTTCACGTAAAAATGGTCACTTGGTGGTGGTTACGTAACGTTTTACTAGGGGGAAAACGTTACGTAACCACCACCAAGTGACCATTTTTACCCCCCGTAAAGAAAAATGTTACGGCGCGTTACATGGGGGAGGAGGGGTCAAAAAATCTCTAAAAATTGCGTTACGTAATTACTTGAACGCTCCCTTGAGCATATCGCGGGAGACTGCGGTATGCTGCGGAAGGCATCGAGCCATACATTATTAATTCGTTTCCGTGCCATGCCGCGTCGTGCCGTCTAGTGAACAATCAATCTACCTAGCCTTTTCCAAACTATGTTGGGGTCGGCTTCCAGTCTAACCGGATGCTGCTGAACACTAATATTTTACATGGAGCGACTGCCTATCTGACCTCCACAACCCAATTACTGGGTAACACGATACCCCTTGGTAAAGACTGGTTGTCCTTCGGGCTTCTGACGACCCGTAACGACTGTCAAAGATCCAAGAATGATAGCCGGGACCAGTTTAATCGTGTCGTCTAGTGAGCGCCGGCCTTAAATGCGAGTGGCAATGTGTAGTATTGTGACTACATAATAATATATATTCAATATTAACAAATTGTTACTTGACAACAATTTGTTTGAGTTTGAAAGGAAATTGATAGTAGTCCTTCCCGTTTAGGAGAAAGATTTGATAAAGGACATAATATTCCGGCTGTTATCATCTAGAATGGCGGTTCGAAATTTTTGTATAATTTTTAGGGTTCCGTACCTGAAGGGTGCCAAACGGAACCCTATTACTAATCCTCCGCTGTCTGTCCGTCCATCTGCCTGTCAGCGGATTATTATTTCATGAACCGTAATAGGTGCAGTTGAAATTTTCTCAGATTGCGTATTTCTATTACCGATATAACAACAATTTGAGTCCGTCAGATAATAAAAAAATATTAGATACGTATTTTTTGCTTCATCATATTAAGTAATAAAAATGACAGATAAAACGCATTAAAGTTGGGGAGTGGGGGTCGCTACGTCACAAGTAAGTATAAAATCTACATACAAGTGACGTCACGGCACATTTAAACTCTGTATCGCCGTAATCTTTTGACAATGTAAAAAAAGAAAAAATACGTGTCCAATATTTTTTAATAATATACAAGACGGACAAAAAAATATTTTTAGTCATCATCCCTATTTACCGTATACAAGAAACTTTTTTGGCGTTTTTTTGCTAAATATTGTAAGGTGGTACGGCTACGAAACCCTTCATGTGCGAGTCCGACTCGCACTTGGCCGGTTTTTTTTGTAGTATTTGAGTTTTTCTGTTACGATGGTAACGATGGTGTTTTTGTGGAAAACGAAAGCAAATTTTTAAAGTGGATTAATAATTTATTATTTAGAATGTCATGTTACCATGTTATGTTAATCAATATCTTTCTTGTTGTAGGTAAAGTTCTACTGATATGAAAATAATTTCCCATTAATACGAAAGCTGAACAAAACACGGTACTGTATCATTATTTTAATGTATTCCTAATGCTTTTATTTTCGAAGGACAAAGTGCCGGCGACAAACAACGTACATAGTGTAATTCTTCAGTATGTGCACATATCGAAATGAGGGAATCTATGCTTAATTTTAACGACGGAAAAAGTATTTAGCCAAGACCAAGACCCCCTCCGTGCCTCGGACAGCACGTTAAGCCCAAAAAGTCTGACAACCAGTCTTACCAAGGGGTATCGTGTTACCTAGTAATTAGGTTGTGGAGGTCAGATAGACAGTCGCTCCATGTAAAATACTGGTATTCAGCTACATCCGGTTAGACTGGAAGCCGACCCCAACATAGTTGGGAAAAGGCTAGGTAGATGATGATAAAGTTCAGTTTCTACAACTTAAACATTTTTACGACTTTTTCAATAGTACTAGTTATTCTGAAATCAATTTAATTTACACTAACATAAAGTTAATATTCGTTTATAGCATCAGTTGGAAACAAGGACTTGAATAGATTAAGTTTATTTTCCTATAAGTGCTGCGTTCTCGTCGGTCTACTTTAAGAAGGTGTTAATTTAACACCAAAATGGATCGAGTTCTCGACACCTGTATAACATAGTTGGCAAACAAAGAACTTTTATCAATGACTCAGAGATTTGTGCAAACATAATAATAATCTTACAAATCTAAGAACATACCAACATTACTCAGTTTTTATCAAACAATTTTAATACCAAGAAAGGTTTTCCTTTGTCAGGTACATACATAGTATACGTTCTTATATGACACTATCGATAAAATAAGTCCCAAGCTATTCTCAGAATATAAAAGATGCAAGATAAAAATTAATATTAAAAAGATAAATTCGTCATTTCACGAGTTGACAACAAAAGACCTAATAAATGTATGGCTATGGCGACATTGGCGACTTTACCTTGACCTTGCTATTAATTGAAATTAAAGAACAAAGCAGTCTTGATAGCGTTCTTACGTTCCGTTCTTATGATCTCTTCAAAACCCTATCGGAATGTCAGTTTAATTTTCAATAATAAATAATCAAACCATGGAAAAAATATATAAACAGGGTATCTCAAACGTAGTGGTCCAAAGGCAAATGGGGTAAATAAGGCGGAGGTGGCCACCTATCATTTAAAAACTTTAACGTTACTTTTTAAGCCCAGATTTTAAAAAAAATGTACTACGAGTAATGTAAGTTTCGCTAAAGTTCAATAAAAAGTTAGAAAAGACAAGTAAAAATAAAATCTGTAGCATTACAGAGCCACACTGCACGGTTGTCCTGAAGTAAGGAAAAGTAGACCCAAAATGGATCTCAATTCGGCTAACGCAGAAAGTTTCTGTATCGTCTGGAGATTGAAAAAATGTAAAATTAAAAATTCTAGCTGATTAGTTTCGCAAGTTATGGACGTTTTTGTATTTATACTATGCACCCTCATCTAAATCAGAGTACACATATGCAATCGACCCCTTGATTCCAATGTGAGGGAGTTTAGTATGTATTCTTAATTTATTATTGACAATCTTGTTTATTTTTTCGGAAATTTACTATCATTATTTTTATCTATTAGCTTACCGAATAATGCGGATTTCTCAGTTTTCCGTTTATGCAACAAATCTCAGGGTCGAAAACTCCAAGTGTGAGAGTGTAAATGGTCTTGAAAATTATTAAATTAGCGAAAATTTCTGAAGTTTTGAGAATATCCCAACTTTAAAATATTTAAATGATAGGTGGCCACCTCCGCTTTAACGCATTTGCCTTTCGACCACTACGTTTAAGACACCCTGTATAGGTACTT
Source organism: Agrochola lychnidis (assembly GCA_963680765.1). Taxonomy (NCBI): domain Eukaryota; kingdom Metazoa; phylum Arthropoda; class Insecta; order Lepidoptera; family Noctuidae; genus Agrochola; species Agrochola lychnidis. The sequence continues at coordinate 7,216,081 of OY796864.1, forward strand.
TGTGTACAGGTATACAAAGTATACCCCTGTAAAATTACATTAATTTATAAAATCTCCACTGACATAATTGGTATTCTAAAGGCTCTTTCAAACAGGTGCGACACGCAGCGCGACACAAAGGCACCGCTCGTCGCGCGACGAGCGGTGCCTTTGTGTCGCGCCTGTTTGAAAGAGCCTTAAATATGATATCACAAAAAAAAAACTGACCTTCTAAACTCATACTTAAAATTATATTAATACTTAATTATTTTTTCATTTTCATGTTTAAATATCGTCGTTCATCATGTTTGTGCAGTTTGGCTAGCTAATTTGATTTGACCCCGTATTAGTACATTCTCGCTCCCGTCACACACTAATCTACTAGCACAGGGGCTTATGAAATGCCCAAAATTTAGATTGGATACCAAATACATTTTCTTTACATATCTACAAAATGGACAAACTGATGTGGTAACTTTTTTTAATGAAACTAGTAGGTATTTGTAATTGATCCCTAATTATCAATTAATATAATTTCACATGAACAGAACCTGATGATCATATCTTACTACATAGTATAAAACAAAGTCGCTTTCTCTGTCCCTATATCCCTATGTATGCTTAAATCTTTAAAACTACGCAACGGATTTTGATGCGGTTTTTTTTAATAGATAGAGTGTTGAAGAGGAAGGTTTATATGTATAATAACCCGTACCCTAATTGCGTAACTCATTTTCGTAAACAATTTCGCGAAATTTGTTTCATTTTGACATTTCAATAACATTCATTGCGTTATTTACGTTGTTGAACAGATTTTTTTTCCAACTTATGAAGCAATGGATTAGAAATCTGTTTCAAATCGAAACAAATTGTGATTGTGTTGTATTACGCAATTAGGGTGCCGGTTTATACCCGTGCGAAGCCGGGGCGGGTCGCTAGTATCTTACTATAGTATAAATACCTATACAAGACACTGTTACATGATGAAACTGAATTACTTTACAAAGTATATGGTTATGAAGTCAAAGTGTATGTAATTACAATCAACAGTGATTTGTGACATGTGAGTGAGTTTGTGACGTTATTTCTTGCACACACCCTAACAAACAACAAATTAAGGACACTCAAAGAAAATTACAAGTCTAATGCCCGTTTTCATCGACAACTAAGTGACACTTAAATGAATCCCTAAATAAAAGTGTACTGTTGGATTTTCAACTCTCAGCGCTGAGCCTAGCGTTGAAAATCCAATAGTGCACTTTTATTTAGGGATTCACTTAGTGAAAGTGAAAACGGTCATAAGACTATGGGGCTTAGACGACTTTTTAGGATATCGAAATTCTTTGGCGCATGAAAAGTCGTATGAATATTTTGCTGGACAAAAAGTACACAACTGATTGTCTGTGGTCTGCGTCGACCCTAAGAGGAACATAAAAAGTAACACGCGAACAATCCAGAAAGGCCAACCAAAGTATTCAACTACCTTAATGTCATAGTAATTACCTAGGTCCTTGAATATCCTTTCATTAGTCCAATTCATAATGCAACTTGATTCGTGTGACGTCTTTCTCATTCATGTCTATTTCGTGTTTCGTGCGAAAGAGATGCGCATATTAACATAATACTTACCAACCGGTGAAAGTGCACATGAATGTGCTTACAGCATTAATGTGCACAAGTAGTGTTAATGTTAAAAAAAATATATATACGATATATTAAGTAACTGAGACATACGGGACAATTGCGGAGGTTAAGGAACGTAAATGAGGTCACGGTCAATCAAGGATCGAGGCACTCTTGACACCCATTTAACCTAAACTGGAATGGACAACAGGACAGTAGGCATACAAAAACCAAAATCCAACAAAAACCAGTTTTATATCCAAACTTTTGGAACCATCTCTCATGAGGTCTCTTTCAAGCGGTTAGACAAGGGAAATGACTTCACAATACAGCCAGTGATCGTGAATGCTTATGCTCGCCGTGTCAGTTCGAAAGGCACACTACATACTGTTATTTGAGAAAAAAAATAAAAACTGAAAAAAATCGTACAGCTGCTAAGTAAAACTCCGCTGACCTCAGGCGTTTAATCGTCAGCCCTCGTTTGACGAACTCGCTTGCATCGTGGAATATGCTCTCTTGATGTGTTTCGTTTTTCAGGTTGGCAACCCCGGTGGGCGCCGTCGCCGAGCGCCGCAGCATGCTGCAAGGCCTCTTCTGAGCCCTCGAGCACAGGTAGTTATCTGGCTTTCTAAACCTAGGAACCACAGGATGGGATGTGGGATCGAGGATGCCAGATAATACAATATGGGGATAAAAATAAATATAAATAAATACATAATCAATAAAGAAATAAATTATCGTTAGCGTATCACTCGTGCCAGTCGAGTTTGACTTCAGTATTGGCTATGGTTGGGTTTTACATGTAGTTAGGGTTGTACCTTGTGAGTGATTCCTTGTAGTCAATATCGTCGATTCCGAACCTCTCTCGTAGATTCCTGAACACAAGAGGACAGTACTCCTTGACCTTGAAGTGAGATGGCATGTTTTCTCTGAAACAATTGATTATTCAATAAATCTTTTGTCAATACTTTTCATAAAAGGCGCAACCCTAGCAAGTCTTAAGAAAAACACCTGTATTTCTGCCTCATCATTGAATTTCCATAAATCCATTACGATAATAAGAAATGGAAAAGTAATTTCGGAGAAAAGATAACAAACAAATACATATTTATTATAATCATGAGATTGATTACATTTTTGCCTAATCTAGGAGGATATATGATATCGACGGTAAAAAGAAAGTACGCGATAAGCGACATTTTGGTCAAAAATGAGTTATATATGCCATCCTATGTAAAATTTTCCGCTCTTTCGAATGCGCTTACTCCCATGGCTCTACGGTGACTTTTTTTGGCGTTTATGCCAGTAAAAACACGTCAGTTTTTTCTAAAATTTAAAACTTTGAACGGCTCTCCTGAACATTTCAGTTTTTGTCGCTTATACCCTATTACCTTTTAACCGTCGATATGTAAAGGGGCTCATAGGTACTGCAATAACATTACCTAAAAGTAATTTAAAAAAATATTATTAAAAATAAAAAGCTATTGCTATTTAAAAATCACATTTTTAGTACCAAAATTACCCCAAATTCATTAAAAATGAGCAAATTTTTAACAGGGGTCAACAGTTATGACTTGTAGACACCCGCTAAAGGATGTCCACCCGCGTCCCATGTAATAATAAACCGGTAAAATTCCCCATTGAAAAAAAATGAGACGATTTTTTTTTCGATGATCTTTAAATTACCACATAAATAGATTCTCAGTAAGATATCTAACACCCTCACGGATTGGGTACCTTTTTATTTACATGTTGTTTACTGTCTTAAAAAACTTTTTTACAAAAAACATAACCGACTTCCAAACTACAAAGCGAAAAATAACTTTAATTTCGGAAGTCGGTGTCTTTGGATCAGATCAGTATTTTAGTTTTTTGACACCGACTTCCGAAATTAAAGTTATTTTTCGCTTTGTAGTTTGGAAGTCGGTTATGTTTTTTGTAAAAAAGTTTTTTTTTTCACTTTTTAGTGGGTTGGTTTGTAATTTATCTAAGTTACAATAGCCTTATGTCAACTGCTCATCAAAAATACCCAAATCGCTATAGATGTTCCTTTAATATTTGAAGAGTTCCCTCGATTTCTCCAAGATCCCATCATCAGATCGTGACCAAATGACAATGGGACCAACTTGAAAGTATACCCGTTCAAACAAAAAAAGATTTTTTCAAATCAGTCCAGCTGTCTTCGAGTAATCGGGGAACATAAATAATAAAAAATTGAGACGAATTGAGAACCTCCTCCTTTTTTTTGAAGTCGGTTCAAAATAATATCTTAGTACACAAAGTAAATTGCCTTGTGTATTTAATTTAGATTAGGTACCACAATAAATAGTGTAAAGCTATTAATATACCATTAAGCGAATCATTTAGCTCTATCAGTTTTATACATTGACGAACCAGTCGTTTATTAGTAACGAGATTATAAAATGGTTTAATAGATCTTAATAGTCTACAAATTAGTGTTTGTATGATGGCGTAGCGTAGCTATTTATGTATAATGACTAAGGTAATATCATAGAAGATTCATACGTTTGTATTTTCTTTCGTATTGACTCGAGTGACGACAATAGCGAAATTAGTGGCAAAATGATTAGACTGCAAAGTCTATGGGGTCTAATTAGATTAGCTTCCAGGAGTGGCGCACTCTGGACTAAGTCACGTAACCACCTACACTTAAATTTAGAATCTCAAATAATTGACATGTTTTGGAAGTTGGAACCACAAACGTTGTAGTGACAAAGTTCAAATTCCATTGCAGTCTAAAATTTTAAGGACTATTTTATTCAAAACAGTCACTCAAAAATGAAATTAGACTACATAACGCTAAAGGAGAGAATTGAGTAAGTGGCAATAAATGAAAATTATCTGAGATTCTGAATTAAAGAATAATAGGCCTAATATACTAATCACAGGCTCACAGCGTGAACTACTTGCATTCTGTGGGAGAGTAAAATTGCATACCCCCTCTAAATGCAATTTTGCTTGCGTCGAGGGTTGAACATCGATACTCATTGGCGCTAGAAACATCATAAAGTAGTACGCCAAGTATAAATAACGAGTATTATAATGGCTATGATAATGATGCTAATTTTCTTGAAGATAAGTCTAAGTGTGTGTAGGATTAACTTTCCCAATGATGGTAAAATTCTAGTAGTTAGAAGATATTTCATTTAGTATATAAGTTTGAACCAAGTTAATTCAACATAGGCATCCGTCCCACCGCCGCGCACCCAGCGATTAACGAGAAACTAGTAGAGCTTGCAACTAAAAAAAACCGGACAAGTGCGTGTTGGACCACGCATAATGAAGGGTTCCGTAGTTGAGATGAACTTATCTCAAATACAAACTTAACAGTTGTGTTTGGGTCACAGAAATACATATGTGTGCCAAATTTCAACTTAATCGGTCCATTAGATTCGGAGCAAATTGGCTGTGACAGACGGACAGACAAACAGACACACGAGTGATCTTATAAGGGTTCTTTTTGACTACGGTATGGAACCCTAAAAACGAGTTTGCGACCAGCAACCAGCAGCGAGTGCGCGAAGACCATGAGCGATTACTCGCTGGTATGCGTATATACCCAGCGTGTGTCTCTCAGCGAGTGTTCTGCCCGCCAAGCGAGTGTCGCAGAGCGAATACTCTGTTTGATAACTCCTGTCGCTGCGACAAACGAGTACTCGCCGGCGGTGCGAACAGTCAGCAATCAACTACGTGTACATTTCTTGAACGAGGAAAATCTTTGATAGCTACTCGCTTCCTCGTGGGTGGGGCAGGCTTGAGGTTTTCCACCATAGTCGTATATTTCTGATTATGATTAAAATATAAGGAAAATAAATGACCCAACTTTGTTCTTATCAGATATTATTTTTATCCTTATATTGAATTTAATAACATGACATTACACTTATAATCTTCTAACAAATTCCTTATCAAAATAATACTGATTGTAAGTTCACTAGGAAGTGGTGAAGGACAGGCGTTTTTGGGGGACTGTCTTATGTAATTTTGACATTCAAAAAGTGCTGATTCTCAGCCTAGTTTGAATTAATGACTTCTGTTTTTTTGAGTCATATTATTTTATCAATGTTCTACATCGGTCTTTATTTTCTTCAGAATTCAATCTAGAATCTTTACTCAGGCTATATGTATATAGCAAAATAATAATAATATAATAATAGCTGGCTGCTGGATGGCTTTAGTTATATAGTTGTAAGTGTTTTAATCATTTGTGAGTCATACAATACTTGAATAAAGATTATTCTATTCTGTAGCAAGTTTGCTAGGCAATGAAGTATCCTAAAAATTGCTCTCAAACCTGAAAAATGGAATCTATTGGTAGTGCTGATTAATTATGCTATTTTACAATGTGGATACTCAAATCATGGGAAATTCAGAAGTAATATTACAACATATTTTACTCTAGCATTGAATCAACAAATGAAATTCCTTCTTTTTAACCGACTTCCAAAAAGGAGGAGGTTATATGTTCGTCGCGTATGTTTGTTTTTTTCTTTTTTATTTATGTCCACCGATTTCTCCGTCAATTGTGGACCGATTTTGAAAATTCTTTTTTTGTTTGAAAGGGTGTGCTCTGGAATTGGTCCCATATAAATTTTATTAACTTTTCTTGGATAGTTTTTGAGTTAGTTACATAATACGTTTTTTTTTCCCACTTAGTATGTAGATGATATGATAAGTTTCTGTCACTGGTAGCAGGTCATGGTATTCGAATGTGTGTGGGGTAGGTACCACAACTAAAAAGTGAAAAATAAAAACTTTTTACGAAAAAAAACAACCGACCTCCAAAAAAAAAAAAAACACTACAAAGTGAAAAATAACTTTAATTTCGGAAGTCGGTGGCAAAAAACGAAAATACAAAACCCAAGACACCGACTTCCAAAATTAAAGTTATTTTTCACTTTGTAGTGTTTTTTTTTGGAGGTCGGTTGTTTTTTTTTTTTTTTTGTAAAATGTTTTTTTATTTATAATTACAAGTTTTTGGAAATAAGTCAACTGTAATGTTACGTACATTACAGTTGACTTATTTCAAAAGACTTGCAAGATATAATCAATAAAGGACACAGAAAAATGCACTACAATGGAGTAAATGGAATAAACTTATTAATTGTATACTAAACAGGTAAAAACCAAATGGTGATGATGCGAAGAGTCTGTTCAGGTTTATGGCCCAAATGTAATCCATAGCAATGTGATTTGTTACTATTTGTTTAGGGTATGATGGGACTGTCATACGCATTGCGATTATAAAAGTCCCAAATTAAAATAGAATAAAAAAAAAAAAAAAAAAAACAGGTCAAATCAGTCTGTGGTAGACCTTTTGTTGGTTTGGGTTTTCCTATAACTAAATAACTGAACAGATTTTGATGAGATTAACATACAGATACCTGGGTTTTAGAGAAGTATGTCTTTTCACTCCCAATTTTTTATCTTTAACATACAAGAAAAGCTTATAGTATTATTTTTTAATTCTAAAGCATAAGCAGTATGTTAATCTCTATTTTTTTTTTCTACAGTTTGCACATATTTTCCTCAATTTTCATCACAAATGACTAATCTTCACTAGAAACCTATTTCCTTGAAGGAAAATCTATATTATGTTGCAATACATTGTAAAACACATGTGCTATAAATTAGCAATAACTAGTATGAAAATTATTTGTCCTTGAATGTCTACTTTGTTTACAGTACAAATTGTAAATTCTCTCAAAGCAGACGTTTCATTTTTGTATGGGACTCCGGCCATAACATGTACACTTTAGAAAACCTGGGAAACGAACCCCTAAATACAATAAAGACTGTTTTTTTCCATAATATCTAATACTTTTTGGACACAAAATAAAAACCGAAAATGTTTGACGTTTGTCAGGAGAAATACGACCATCGACAGCTAGCCATTTTCGTCCAGAAGTACCTACAAATCTACAATCCACAAAAGCAGTTTTTTATTTTTATGATGAATCACACTTTCTAATTAATCAAACAAGTTGTATAAGATAGCTATCTTAATATAGTACAGAAATACATGCCTTTCATATTTATTTAAATGACGTCTACGTGATATTATTATGTTAAAATGTAACATGATTTCTGGACGTAAGCAGTATGCAAGTAAAACGACACCATGAATATGGCAATAATTTGTTAAACTATTATTTTTTGTGCCCAAGTAATCAGGGGAATAATCAGGAAAGAATATTTTTCCTCAATTCGTGGAATTTTTTCCTTTTTTTACATTAACGTACACTTTATGACCGAAAATGAAACATCTCCTTTGTTTTTAAAAGAATTTAAATTTTGAGCACAACATGTCTGGTATAATGTAACAAAAGGTTTATGTTATTGCATTTTAAATTTGAACTCTGACTTCTTTTGTGATAAACTATTGTTACAGGAAATACTTTTAGCTTCGTCACAGAGTTAATAACAACTGAAGATCATCTAATCATAGGTTACAAGGTTTCTGAATGTATTATTAATATTACTGCACATGTCATCATTATCATACAAGACACAATTAACTGTTATTTCATTTAAGTTTTAACATTTATGGTCTTTATTTTACTACATAATACTTATCTAAACTAATATAAAGAGAAAAGATTAGACTTTTGTATGTTTGTTTGTGCTTTCGCGCTAAAACGGCTTAACGAATTTGGATGAAATTTGGCACATGGGTAAACCATAACCTGAGTTAGGACATAGGGTACTTTTTATCCCGATATTCTTACGGGATCGAGACATACTGGTGAAACTGCGGGGCGCAGCTAGTATACTATACAAGGTTTCCGGTAAATAATGGATAATCTTGAAAAAGCATTTATTAGACCTATTCGCCGTTCTTAAAAAAAATAAAAATACTATATCCCCAAATAGTACCTTTTGTTTTTTGGATGAGAAATTATCAAATAACTTCAAGCGGGAGGGCGTGTCAGACTCTTTTTGACTAAAACCACCCATGTTCCTTCAGTTGCCTGTATGTTGCCAGGGGCTGTCGGGCTGTCGGACAAACCCGCAACCCCGGCAGGCATCAGCCCTATCAGACCCCTTCATTTGTTGAGGCACGCGTGGAACAAAACGCGCCGTCGACCCGGGCCTGGTCCTTATCGGACAGCGAGCTACCCATTACTCACTGTCCGCAAGCCCGCGCCTACGGTGGCCGGGAATCGGCCTGACATTGCCGACGCCCAGGGCGTCTCCTGCGGCGGTTGGGGGCGTGAGGGCGCGAAATTTGCCTATCCCTCACGCGTTCCGCCTCCTCCTTCGCGAGCATTACTGCTTCGCAGGAGGTGACAGCCTCCCATGCCCTTTCGCTCCGTACCATGGCATGGACCAGGGCCGGACGCGAGAGATCTCCGCCGCTGATCGCCTCTATGAGGACACGGCGATGCTCCACCCAGGCCGCTTCCTCCCGCCTTATCCGGAACAGGAACCTCCCGAAAAAACTGTGTCTGGTGAGGACCTGCGTCAGACGGAAGGTGAGGATACTATGGCCCCTCTCTAGCCACTCCTCAAAGAGAAGACTTATCGCCGCAATTGTGGCGTGCCCAGCACTGGATTGTGACAATTGCAATCCCAAATAGTACCTTAGATACAATTTTTTTTTTTTTAATACTGTGCAATTTTGACTAGAAATTGCACAGTATTAAAAAAAAAAATTGTATCTTATATTAATATTACAACAACAAATAATCAATGGAATTCATTCATTTTTTTAAAATCGTAGGTACTACTTGGGATATATTTATATTAGATTTATTTTTTTGAACGGCCCTTGGGTCTATGCTTCTTCAAGGTTATCCATTATTTACTGGACATCCTGTATATATAATACTTAACTACAAGATGGATATTTCAGTCAGAGCCTAGTTTTCAATTAGAACTTAGGGAGTTTTAGCAAATTCTTACTTGTTAAATAAATGGTTGTCAACTTTGAGCTTGGAGTAAGCTCTGAAGTCGTCCGGGAGAAGCATGACTGGTATTGTGACATGGCTTAGCTCATTTATCTGAAAACGAAAAATACTATTTAGCTACCAACACAATACTCTATGCAAATTAATGTTTATGTGACCAACATGCTTAAATGTATTGGACCTGTGTCCAACGCAATAAAGCTGATTAGTCTATTTATATTCAATGGCAAGGAGACTTATAAAAACATAATGTATTGACAAAGTGCCAGAATTTACAATACGATTTGGGCGTTTTAGTTAAGTTTTTTTATAAAGATAAATTCAAACGTAAACATTGTAAAACCACAACAAACCAGTTGTGTGGGAAACAACATAATTATGATGCTTCGCTCGCCGAGATCGTTTCAAATAGGATTATATACCCGCCATACTACTGCAATAAGTGCATTAAATATGAAGTAATTACCGTGTGATTCACACCCCACATAAACACAGATAGTAATGGTTCATTTGCACGAAACAGTTTCACTTTTTGATGTTTTACACGAATGTGTTTCTTCTTCAATTTGCTTAATCCAGAGCTAGGAACGGACATTTTGGATTTGTTTACAACTTCTTCCAGAGTCAGAGAACAACCACTGTACGTAATTTATAGCGCGAGGTAATAATTAAACCATTTTTAGTTAACGGGGAATATATTAAATCACAAAGAAAGACGATTAAAATGAGAAATTTATAGAAACTCGACACCCATCAACAGCAGCAAACGGCTTTTTGACAGACAGACACAGAAATTCACAGAATGAAAAAGCAATACGAATTTAGTCGCCTAAATAGAGACGTACCATTCAGTTACTTTTAGTCGATGGTAGTTTATTAAAAATAATGGTAGAATTAAATGTTTTAAAATTAGAAGAAGACCTTAGACGATAATTGAGGCATTCGTTTTTCCTATTTATCAAGATTGAATTTTTTAATATGGCCCTCTTGGACATAGGGTAAATAAAACGCCTCTGTATACACACAGATTTTGACATCGCTAGCAAGTCACCGTGCCGCCACACAGTGGACTGAAATTGCGAAGTACGGACTTAGTCATATATTTTAAAAAACGGGCTTTTTATTTATTGTGTACCTTTATAAGTATATGGAATAGGGATTTAACATTTTGGTGTATGTTTTTTGACTACACCTAGTATCCTGAATAAGTAATAGACAATACAATCTCGTTCTCGATGCAAAAAATTGCAAAGGTCAATCTATTTTTTTTTTTTATATCATGGCGTAACGCCCAGAGTCCGAGGGTTGATAGTGGGCTGTCTTGTATCTTGCGATGCTTCACAGTGCCAGTTGAGGTTCCAGTGAGTCGGAACTATCTATGGTAATTGCGGCGATTGTGGTGATTCCCCAGTGGTTTGGGGTGGTACAGACGCCAGCACATCAGGCTACTACAATCTGTCAAATTTATTTAAAAGATTTTCAACTTTATTGTTAAAGTGTAAGGTTCAAAGTTGATTGGGAAAATTTGACAGTTTCGGGTAGCTTGATGTGCTGGCGTCTGTACGTTGTGGCTGACTGCTGGCGCCGCCTCCGGCCAGGAGAGGGAGAATGGGCTCTGCTTGTGAGACCGGCCGAAAATGCAGATGCTGTGCCAAGGTTGCTGATGAGGTTGAGGGTGATGACCAGGAATGCGCAATCGCTGCATGCTGGTGGTCAGGATACCCGTTGAAGCTGTGGGTGCTGGCTGGCTGTGTGACTCACCTCACGAAAGTTTGCTGTAGTGATGGTGATGATGATGACGTCACGCTGAAGTAGTTTCACGAAGGCTGCGTTGACGTTCATACTCGGGGTCACCAATTTAGATGCATGAGGAACTGAGTGTAAAAGTTCACTCATCCTATATAGAAAAGGGAGAATCATCCGACCAGACGGGTGTTGTATCTGGCGGGCAACGGTTGAAGTCGGGATCTTGTATAAATGTCGATCGTGCGGTAAATTCTAAATCCGCGATGCAGGATTTGTGTGACGTCAGGATTTTGTGTGACGTCTTTAGCGTTGTTGAGGCAGAAGCAATGGTAATGGTAGTGACAGATTAGGGTGCGTTCATACTATTGCGAACTTTTTCATCGCAACAACGGGCCTGCTTTCCCGCGCCAGTCTTACCTCAGAGACTGAAATTCATCCCTCATGCCGTACTTAATCTAAATGTAAGCATACCGCACACGCGGTTCGGTTGCGATGAGGTTAAAAACTGAAAGCTCATAGCAGATGGCAGCACAGTTGTACGTCTTTATAAACCGCCATTGTTGTGTTTGTTTACTTTTGTGTCGATCACAAATTATACGAAAACTAGATAAATATGTATGAAACTTGGAGTATAGCACTATTATTAGACGAAGTAAGGATAGGGGAAGCGTCTACCACTAGTAAAAAAGTAACTTTAGTGGAAAAGTCAATAAATTATGAACGTTTTATAATTTATAGGTTATTTTGTGTTTGTTGACTTTAAATTCGTTTTTGATCAGAGTTGAAAACCAACTTGGCCTTGATCTTCCTGACTGAAAAACCTCAGAGATAGCATTTCTAGCACTGATTCAATATGATAATATAAACACACACAAACTTTACTATAATTTACATAATATCACATCACAAGTGCCTGTATGTAATGAAAACAGACTTAGTTCACTTGGGAGCATCACCTATAAACCACTTTCTCCCATAAAAGGCTTAATGGATAGTGTTGTGTATGGCAACCATAAAGTTGCATCATAGACACCAAATAGTTAGCTGTCAGTTCACAATAAATGTTTGATGGAAGCCCGCCTCTTATTTGAACATTGGCGACGAGAAAAATTGAAAATCTTGTTTAGTGCAGTTATTTGTTTATATAAATTATGTCTATCGGTAAAATAGGCGAGTATAATGTGCAAGCTGGCAACTGGTTGGCGTATGTTGAACGCATTGAAATGTATTTTTTAGCTAACAAAATCGGTGACGATGTTAAGCTACCCACGCTTATTTCGCTAATGGGGGAAGAGACATATGAGCTATTATCTAGTTTAGCAAGTCCTGCTAAGCCTTCTTCTTTAAAATACGAACAAGTCGTTAAATTGCTGCAAGAGCATTTACAACCCAGACCTGCGGAAATGGCGGAACGTTTCAGATTTCGTCAACGGAGACAGTTGGCCAGTGAGTCTATTGCCGATTACATAGCCGAGCTTAAAAAGCTTTCCAGATTCTGCAATTTCAATACAGTTTTAGAAGAGAATTTAAGAGATCAATTTGTCTGTGGCTTAAAAAGCGAATTCACTAGGCAGCGGTTATTTGCGGAAGAGGATCTTAGTTATTCAAAAGCGGTGACTTTGGCCACAACTCTTGAGGCGGCAGAAAGAGATGCTTGCGCAGTAGAACAAAATATCGGAAGCGAGGTGAAGAACGCGGCAGAATTAAGTGGAGGTATAAACAAATTGCTAGTGAACTCATGTACAGCTTGCGGAAGTACAAACCATGGTAAATGGGATTGCAAGTACAAAAATTTCGAATGTAGTTTGTGCCACAAAATTGGGCACTTGAGGCGTATGTGTTTAATACGGTCACAAACAGCCGCTGAACGACTGAAAAAGTCAACAGAAGACTCAAAAACAGAAGACGATCATCGGAATGAGACGTCACGCGGAGGGCGTGGCCGTCGTGGTGGTCGAAGTGCTCGCGGTGGTACAGCGCGCAGGCGCGCGGCTGGACAGCAACCCAGTACATACTGGGTACAAGAAGCAGATGACAACTGCTCAACAATAACTTCTAGTGACGATGATGTCAGCGAAGAAGACTTGAATGAACCTATGTATCAAATGTCTTTGTCTAAGTATACCCCGGTGCGTATTTCACTATTAGTTAATAATTGTTTATTAGAAATGGAAGCAGATACTGGATCGCCTTTATCTTGTATTAGTAAAAATACTTATAGTAAATATTTTAAAGACCTTGTTATAAAACCATGTCGCATAAATTTAAGTTTTTATGATGGGTCTAAAATTAAGCCACTTGGTTATGTTGAAACAGAAGTTCGTTACAAAGATATGAGTAAAATTTTAGATATGTACATTTTTGATAATGGAACTACTAATTTATTAGGTCGCCAGTGGCTAGCTGAATTATGTATCGATATTCCAAAATTCAGTATGCATTGTTTTAATAAAAATGAGAGATGTAACAAAAATGAAATGATAGAAACTATTATTTCCAGGCATAAATCTCTTTTTGATGGCACGTTGGGTCGGTACACCGGTGGTTCAGTTAAACTGAGTGTACGTCCGGATGCGCAGCCCGTATTCTGTCGTGCTCGTCCATTACCATATGCGTTGCGTGGCAAAGTTGATGCAGAGCTGGACGCTATGCTGCGCGCGGATGTCATCGAGCCTGTTGACCACTCTGACTGGGCCACTCCTCTAGTAATAGCCCGTAAGGCGGATGGTGGTATAAGAATATGTGCCGATTTTAAGGTAACACTTAATCGCGCTTTGTTGATCGACAGGTACCCGGTTCCAAAGATTGACGACTTGTTTAGTGACATTTGTGGGAATGTTTGGTTTACAAAATTAGACTTATCTCAGGCTTATAATCAATTAGAACTTTGTGAAGAGTCTAGAAACTTTACAATAATTAATACTCATCGTGGATTATTTAAATATAAACGGCTAGTATTTGGGTTGGCTTCAAGTCCCGGTATTTTTCAAAGATTCATGATAAATCTTTTTAAAAATGTGCCAAATGTAGTCATATTTTACGACGACATTTTAATCAAAAATAAAGATTTAAAAACCCATTTACAAACAATAGACAAAGTGTTCGACATTTTGAAGTCGAACGGGTTAAAAATTAGGCGGGATAAATGTGAATTTTTGACGCAGGAAGTAAAATACTTAGGTTACATTGTAAGCAAAGACGGAGTGAAGGTAAATCCGGACAAAATTAAACCTATTCTTTCTATGCCGCATCCAAATAATGTTTCTGAACTAAAGTCTTTCTTAGGCATGGTAAATTTTTATGGAAAATTTATAAAAAATTTGAGCACATATTTAAGTGTATTTTACGAATTGCTTAAAAAAGGCAAATATTTCAAGTGGATTAGAAAACATAGCTTAGCGTTTAACCAAGTTAAAAAGTTGTTATGCAGCACGGATGTGCTGGCGCATTATGATATGTCATTAGAGACAACGTTGACATGTGATGCTTGCGCACACGGCCTGGGCGCCGTGCTCGCGCAGCGCACTCAACACGGAGGAGATGAACGAGTAGTAGCATATGCTTCGCGGGCTCTCACCTCTGCTGAGAAGCATTACAGCCAAATTCATAAGGAGGCTCTGGCCATAATTTTTGCGGTTGATAAATTTCATCAATATTTATACGGGAGAAAATTTACTCTTCGCACTGATCATAAACCTTTAGTGAGCATTTTTGGACCTGACACTGGTATTCCAAGTACAGCAGCTAGTAGATTACAAAGATGGGCGATCAAGTTATCAGCATATGACTTTGACATAGAGTACATAAAAACAGACCAAAATGTGGCCGATGCACTCTCGCGCTTGATAAAGACAAATAAAGATATCAGTACCGCAGATGATGATTTACCAGAACAAACATACTTACATTTTGCCACTGAAGCACTCCTTTTAGACTATAATGTTCTAAAGAAGGAAACTTCTTCTGATTTTTTATTAAGTAGAGTTATGAGGTATATTAATGACGGTTGGCCGCAGGATGTGGAGATTAGGGATCTTAAACCTTATGTTAATCGCAAAAATGAACTTTATATGGAGCTAGGATGCGTTTTGTGGGGTCACCGGGTTGTGATACCTTTAGCTTGTAGGGATAGAGTTCTAAAGGAACTACATGAGCCACACATGGGAATTGTTAAGACAAAAGCGTTAGCAAGAAGTTATGTTTGGTGGCCAGGGATTGATGAAGCTGTAGAGGCGGTCTGTAGGGCGTGCAAGGTATGCGCCGCGGTGGCAGATGCGCCACACCAACATGTGCCACAGCCATGGCCGTGGCCAAGTCGCCCTTGGTCACGTCTACACATCGACTTTTTAGGACCAGTGGCAGGACTAACTTATTTAATCATTGTTGATGCTTGTTCAAAGTGGATTGAAGCTATTCAAATGAAACGCACTACGGCACAAGCAATTATAACGGTTCTCAGGGATATTTGGGCTAGGTTTGGTCTGCCGAGACAAGTAGTGAGCGATAATGGTCCACCGTTTACTAGCTCTGAGTTCAAACATTTTTTAGTAAAAAATGGTATTGAACAAATGTTCTCTGCGCCTTACCATCCTGCCTCTAATGGCGCAGCAGAGAGTGCGGTCAAAATATGTAAGCGGGTAATTAAAAAAGCACTTAAGCAACAATTAGATCCAGAAACGGCATTGTGCAGGTTCCTTTTAATTTACAGGAATACTGAACATCACACGATAGGGGAAAGTCCGGCAAAAGTTTTGCAAGGAAGAAATTTACGCACTAGATTGGACGCTTTAAAACCCGATCGAGAGGCGCGCATACAATCGCGACAAAAAACACCGGAAGGTACACATCGTCAGGTCGCGGAGGGAGATAATGTGTGGTATAGGGACTATCGTGGTCCAGACAAATGGGTACCGGGACAAGTCTTAGAAAAATTAGGTAGGACTGATTATAATATTCGATCTGATTTTGGAACCGAGACCCATCGACATATTGATCAGTTGCGGCGACGTTCTGTGTTACCGGAGACGCCTTGCCATCCACCTAGTAATAAGATGACTAGAAAGTCACGAAGCTCACTTATTTTTCCTGAAATGAAAGAAGAAAAGTCGAGTGGGACAGTCAGTAGTGGTCCGATGATGCAAGCAACGCGAAATATAATTGAGTCAGGTACGGCGGCCACGACTGTAGACGGCTTGGAGGCAACGACATCCAATATTCCTTGCGACAGTGATGTGCCAGTCTCAGCTGAGGTACCGGTGGTACATCAAAGACCAGTAAGAATTAAAACGCTTCCTAAAAGATATTGTTTAGAGTTTGATTAAGTTAAGACTTAATTATTTGTTTAATTAAATTGTTGCTATTGTACTAGCTTAAGAAGATAGATTTTTAGTTTGAATGAATGATTTAAATGTTGTTATCTATTAAGTTTTATTTTGTTTATTGTCTGATGTTTGTTGTAATTAGTTTTTATTAAGGGTGAAGGTGTTGTGTATGGCAACCATAAAGTTGCATCATAGACACCAAATAGTTAGCTGTCAGTTCACAATAAATGTTTGATGGAAGCCCGCCTCTTATTTGAACAGATAGCACATCGTCTCGACCAAATATTGGATTCCAATTTTTTTCGGAGAGCTTTCTCCCACATTTTTCTTCTTATAACATCTTTGGCATTTGCCAAAGATTTACTGCAAAAATACGGGGCTCCATGTATTTACATGGGGCCCCGTATATTTGCAGTAAACAGCTGCGTAACTGGGCTCAATAATTAATTATGCGTAAAAGAAGTCGCTTGTTTACAAAAAATGTATGACTAGCTGTCAAATTATAAGACGCCGGAGATCAGCGCCATCTGAAGTGAGCAAGTGGCAGTTTTTAACCCCATTACGACGTGTGTGTTTTATGTTTTACTATCTTCTGCCCGCAGCTTCGCCCGCGTGGATGTCGGAACGTGTAACATGTCCTAAATCAGCGGGGTAATTGCGTAACACACTTACAATAGCAATGGGTTTCATTTTGAAAGCTCAAAAACATTAACTGCGTTATTTACGTTGTTGAGCAGACGGATTTCTCGAACATAATTACGAAGCAATATCTTCCACCCGCGGTTTTGCCTGAGTGGTAAATTGATAAAAGTAACCTATGTCCTTCCCCAGGCTTTAGACTATTCATCACAAACAGCTCAGTAGATTAGCCGTGAAACATACATATATACACAGATAGATAGACGGACAGACAGACAGACAGACAGAGTTACTTTCGCTTTTATAATGTCAGGTAGGGATTGGTATGCATATATTTATTATTGAAGAGGATTAGTTAAGATTTAGATAATAGCGGTTTTACTTGTCGTACGGTAGCAGCAAATAATAAAAACTGAAAGAATTTGATTAAAGTATATAAGTAAGTAATTATCGATATGTTTTGACGGTTGTACTTACTGCAATAAACTTCTGTAAACTACGTTAAATGATTTGTTTTGTTCAGCGAAAACATGAAGATTTTGTGACTTAGACACACGTGAGCAAGCTACGTAGAGCTGACCGTGGGAAAAATATGGCGTGCCCAAATGTATCCCTGCTACCTTTAAAGTTTGACCTTGTGATTTATTGATCGTCATCGAAAATGCAACCTTTAATGGGAACTGCAGACGTTTAAAATTAAAGGGTAAGTTATTGGGTATTTGACTTGTGCTTCTTCATCACCCATGAAATAAACTTGTAAAAATTGTGGTTGCATACTGGCCGCAGGAAGCAAAGAACCGATTCGATGGTATACGTGTCCTTGTACTGTGAAGGTCGGGCAAAATCCTGGCATTGAGACATTTTATCCGCTCCAAAAGAAGTCATATGAAAACACGTATTGTATTTTCTTATATTTCTAAGGAAACGGCGAGACTCATCTGTTTCATTAGAGAAAAGTTCTCTCAAAGGTTCAACTGGCTCGTCTATAGAAGGAATGGCTACTTTTCCGCCCGAACAACACATACCTTCTGCTTCCTCTTTCCATTTAAGAGCTCCGCAAAATTTGCAATCTTTGCTCATCGCTTCTATTTTTATAAGCTTGTGACTTTCATAATCAAGAGTCTCGTCATACTCAAATGCAGCTTTATCAAACACCCCCCACGTGTTTCTTGAGAATGTTTGACGTCGCTGTGCTGCCCTTTCAGCAACAGCGAGTCTGCGAGATTCAGCCGCTTCAAAGGTTTCTGTGGCTCTTTGAGACGCCATATAAGCCGCTTGCTGCTGACGTCGAGCTTGCGTCTGTTCCGGTGTCTCTGCAGCTTGTTGAGAAATCAGATACTCAGCGTGTTGTTGATGCCGATCTTGGGACTGTTCTGGTGTCTCCGCAGCTCGTTGAGACACCAGATACTCAGCATGCTGTTGTCGTCGAGCTTGGGACTCTTCAGGATTCTCAGCAGCTCGTTGAGATGCCAGATACTCAGCGTGTTGTTGACGCCGATCTTGGGACTGTTCTGGTGTCTCCGCAGCTCGTTGAGATGCCAGATACTCAGCGTGTTATTGACGCCGATCTTGGGACTGTTCTGGTGTCTCCGCAGCTCGTTGAGATGCCAGATACTCAGCTTGTTATTGACGCCGATCTTGGGACTGTTCTGGTGTCTCCGCAGCTCGTTGAGATGCCAGATACTCAGCTTGTTGTTGACGCCGATCTTGGGACTGTTCTGGTGTCTCCGCAGCTCGTTGAGATGCCAGATACTCAGCGTGTTGTTGACGCCGATCTTGGGACTGTTCTGGTGTCTCCGCAGCTCGTTGAGATGCCAGATACTCAGCGTGTTGTTGACGCCGATCTTGGGACTGTTCTGGTGTCTCAGTAGCTCTGTGTGCTGCCTCACGCACCACCTGCTCAGACCTTCGCAACTCAGCTTGTTGAGAAGTCTCGTTATTTCTAGCTATTTTCATAGCTCGAGCTTTATTAGAGCTTTGGGAAATATTAGACTTACGCTTTCGCGGCATTATTGCAAGTACTATTTAAAAAAAACACAAAAAGGTGGTAGGAATAAAAAAAAAACTGTCTTTTTACTACTTTCAACACAACCTATACCTAAACCTAACCGTTATTCTCAAATTAAACAAACTAAAAAAAAATACAATCTTTAACTAAATAACCAACCAAAAAAAAACAATTCTTATTAAAATAGAAACGAATCTTTATTATAAAAATACTACCTAAAAAATTATAAATCGCTTCCGAGTCGAATCCACTGTGAAAAAATCGCAGAATTTACACAACCGTCAATGACGTCTACCCTCACGCGTCTGCCCGCGTTCGGGTCGCGCACTCGGCGATCGCGCGTCATTGCCTATCCCGCCCCTCCACCCTCGTTCTGCGCGCCCGCCGTCGACTCATCGCAGGTCATTCTTATCGTTCTAACTTTTAAAATATTAGTCCAAATTACTTAGTGTAAAAGACAAATTTTATCTACATTAAATACCGAAAGCGATGAAGGTATTTATTTTGATACGAATTAACTAAATACTCTAAAATATGCAACGTAAAAAAAGTATTCAATTTAAATGTATTTATAGCTCACTATTTTGGCTATAATGGCTTCCACATAAAAGGTAGATATATGCTGTCGCGGACTTTTATTTAGAACTCTTTAAGACAAACAACCCCACAATACATTCTTTTCATGTAACTCCAGCGGTTTAGGCAGCGCACGCAAAGATAGATTTCAGAGGGCAGGAATTTTTCCGACTTACTTGATACTTATCGTTATATTATGGCTAAATCACATAAAATCTTTATAAATTGTAGCCTATGTGTTATTCTGATATATAAGCCACATTACTGTAAAGTTTCATTAAAATCCGTTTGGTAGTTTTTGCGTGAAAGAGTAACAAACATCCATACATCCATCCTCACAAACTTTCGCATTTATAATATTAGTAGGACTACCATTTCATAAAAATAAAATACTACCAGAAAATGAAATCAATTAATCTGGCTTAAGCTGACAACACCTTAAGCCGGTCGGCTACTGAACTCGGCTGATAGATTGACAGGTCGAAAATATCTCCCTTTTCTGCTAAAATTATTAGAAAATAACAGTTCTAGTACAATTTTGGATTGTTCTGGTAGAATATTTACACCGTTGTACAGTGAATTTGAGTGAGAGACAAAAATGATCATCCCAAGCCCGTTTGTTTACTGGGCACAAACTGAGAGTGTAATATCATTGAAGATAGAGCTGAAAAATGTTGTAGAACCTGATGTGAAAGTTTTCGAAAATAACTTGAAATTCTCGGCTCAAGGCGTTGGCGCGCGTGGCGAGAGTCTTTATGAATTTAATTTGGATTTATTTTCACCTGTAAAAACAGTAAGTACAGTGATTATTTATTTTATCAAGTATTGAAACGCCGAATCTAATCCCTTTTATCTAAGAAGATAAACTATTTATTAATTACTTATTCCTCACCTTTAAGCTTGTTGTTACTATGATCAAATAGTTTATCTATTAGAAAACTAGCTATTTAATTAAACGTTAGCACAACAAATCATTGAGGTATTTTTTTTTATGTTAGTTTCGACGCATTCTATACTAAAATATATTAACTAGTCTTGCAATGTTACATGCATGAATTGGCTCCTCTTGTCAACCCCACTTGGTCAGCATAAAATAGGTAAATCATTACGAAAAAAAAACTATTTTATGATTTTTTGATTAACTGTGCCATTAATTTTGTATTCTGAACAGTAATGTTGTAGAACTATTAATTGTGTAAAATATTCTAAATAAAACTTCTGTTATAAGTTTTATTTTAAGACCCTGTTCACCTTGAAAACTAGTAAATTAAATTATTATTATATTTGATGGCCACACTAGCATTCATTCCAAAGCTAAGCTATAATCTATCCAAGTCTATGTAGTCTAAGCTAGTTTATTTGAGTGCAGTTTGTGTTGTATTACAAAAATTTAAAAGCAGTATAACTTTGGTAAATGAAAACTTTAATTTGAAAAGTATCTGAAAGACCCATGAAATAATTAAGACATTATTTTTTATTTGATTGAAACAGCAATGAATGTAGGCATGCACTGTGTATAACTCAGCAGTAATAATTATTTATTATTTCAGGTTGAAAATGATCACATTACCACAGTCCGTGTTTTTGAAAACAGAGTGGAACTTATTCTGCAGAAGGAAAAGGCTGCTTGGTGGCCCCGACTGACTGCTCAGCCACAAAAACCGGCATGGCTCAAAGTAAGATAATGCTTTCAATAAGAACTTTTTTTTTCTGAACAGTAAAAGTAAACTGAAATGCATTAGCAGGGTTGGCACAATTAAATCAAATGATTTTTTAAATATAAATCAATATTTAATCAAATGTGATCAATTTTACTTTCTTTCAAGGAAACCAACATAAATAACAGATTTAGAAATTATATTTTAAAGACCTTTTACATCTGTAAAATCAATATCATTAACATTATTATAATGCTTGAACAAAAAAAAAAACAATCGACTTCCAAAAAAACCACTATAAAGTAAAAAATAACTTAAATTTCGGAAGTCGGTGTCTTTGATTTTCGTTATTTGCCACCAACTTCCGAAATTTAAGTTATTTTTCACTTTGTAGTGGTTTTTTGGAAGTTGGTTGTTGTTTTTGTAAAAAGTTTTATTTCTCGCTTTTTAGTGGGTCAATTTGTAATTTATCTAAGTTACAATAGCCTAATGCCAACTGCTCATCACCTTTTACAAAATATTTTTTTCCCTATGCAGGGACGTTCATTGTTGAGGAGTTCTAGTACTTTACCATCAGCTCTACTTCTCCATATGCATTGTGACAAGCATAAATTGCATTGCAACCATATTAAAGTAATCGAATCGCAACCCGTGAAATACTTATTATTGAGTAGTCCCGGTGGCTATTTGTGGTCTTCATCATCAGTTCCACTTAACCAAATGGTGCGTTCCAAGAGCAACTGCACGAAGTACTATAAAAAATACCCAAATCGCTATAGGTTTGCCTATAATATTTGAAGAGTTACCTCAATTTCTCTGGGGTGCCATCATCAGATCCTCGTTTTCTTATCATGGTACCACACTTGGGATATCTCCTTTCCAAAAAAAAGAATCATCAAAATCGGTTCACGACGAAGTTATCCGCAAACACACATAAAAAAAATATATATATATATACGGTCGAATTGAGTAACCTCCTTTTTTTGAAGTCGGTTAAAAACTGGTTTTCCAGGCTTTTCAATTCCTAGTCGGTTTCTTAATTTACTATGGTAATTGCATGTAAAGGTTACAAAACACAGCGCAAGGATTCTCCTTTTCTCTGACACCCAAGGGCGCGTTGTGTTTTACGCAGAAATATAGTTAACGTATGACAAAATGAAAAAAAAAGTGATTAAATAGGATTTTTTCAAAAAATCATGTTTTTTCCAACCCTGTGTCTTAGTAATTTTATTTTTTGTAAATTGTTTGATCTTCATTCTCTTGCCCTTATCCCAATTTATTTGGGTTTGGCACAGTCAGCATGTCTTCTCATACTTCTCTGTTAATTGACAACTCGGTAGTATGTTAATTAGTAAGATATTAATTAAGTAGAAACAATTACAAAATTTATAAAATCATCCTGTATGATTCTTACAATCTTTAACTTATCTATCAATGAAAGATAAGTGCTGTAATCTTTAAATTATCATAAACATTTTAAAATATGTAAAAAAAGATTATAATATACCTGCTTGACTTGTGAATGTGGTTTCAAAAAACGTCAGCCAAAATGTGATTATATCCAATTTTTTGTCTGTGTTTTTAGTATTTTTCAACAATTCTCAAGAACTTATAATTGTTGGCCTTGAACTTCAGATTACCCAGTAACTGTGCTATGAAGGTCAGATAGGCAGTCGCTCCATGTAAAATACTGGTATTGAGCTGCATCCGGTTAGACTGAACAGAGATTGATTTCCTTACAACAATCCATTGTAGTTACCTACAGCAACACTAACTCAATAATAAAATTTATATTGCTTTTGTAACTTTTACAGATAAACTTTGACCTGTGGATGTCAGAGGACGCTGCAGACAGTGAAGACGAGAAACGTGACATCATGAAGGACTACCCTGGCATGTACGACAAACTGCACAAAGAAGAAATGGGTTACAGAAGAGGTAAGTTGTTGAACAAATTCATACATTAGCCACAGTATGCAAAATACAGCAAAGTAGCTTGCTTGTATATCCTTGACACCCATGTCACAGTGATTAAACAATAATAACACGCATAGAATATAAGCTATATTATTACATACAATAAATGTAAAGCCAAAGATCAATGTAGTTTCCTATTCTTAGAAGCAATAATTAAATAATTGATATCCTTGTGACTGTTAAAGACTTTGGTTGTCTATTGAGAAATAATAAAAACTGAAGTGAAAACTTGAACAAAATCGCCTTGGTGGAAGAAAAATACTTGTATAGAACATTGGTCCGTAACCTTATCTAAATAAAGAGCACAATCGAGTTTACAAAAAAAAATAGTTCCAAAACCTTTAAAGTAAAAATACTTGCATAGAACATTGATCCGTAACGTAATATAAATAAAGAGCACAATCGCGTCTACAAAAATGAGGTGTTGGTAACGGTGTCGCCAGTTCAATTGTTTTTTCCCATCTCAAAAATGCCCAACGCGCCTAAAGAAGTTTTCACTTAAATTATGTCCTTCTCATAGATAAAATTTATATTTCTATGGTCCTTCTCCAGTCACTGGACAAAGAGATCTTATTAATAGACAAGTGTGCGTTTTACTAACCTAAATGAATGCCTAAATAATAGGGCGCTATTCGATTTTCAATGCAAACGACGTCACAGGCAACAACTAGTCTAACGTAAAATAGTCTGGTTATTGAATTCTAATGAAGCCAAACATTTCCATTCCAAACAAGAACAATTATTGGTAAACTTCATTGAACCATTGCATCGCCGAAATGTGCATTACATTACATACATTACAACACATCATTTGAATTGAATGGTAAAATGAATACTGTTTGCATAAACTACTGCATAGTAATTTCAAGAAATTTATTTTTGTTTTAAATTAATGCTGTTACTTTTAAATCGGATCTCTGCAAAATACTTTTGAGTTTGACTAAACTGAAGCAACTCATAAGAGCCCTGAGCCTCAGCCCTCGTTTCGTTTAAAATGTTTGTCATTACGAAAGGTATAAAATAAGGCATTTGCATTTAGTAAGTGACCAACAAGCTCTCATGAACTCGCTTTAACTCAGCAAACGATGCCTTAGGCGCAACTAGCCGATACTTTTTCCATACAAATTTCGGGGGGGTTTTACTCCACTGTTACACATTGTACAATCCAAAGTAAAACATGAAATCGTTTTGTCTTATTATTAATTTTGTCTGTACAGAAGCAGAATAGTAAAAAAAAGCAATTAAAAAGTTGTGAGCCAACAAAGATTCGTTTTTCCTGCTAATTTTAACGCAACTTTGGGAGTAAATAAGTAATAAAAGAAGTATAAAATCTCCAAAACAAAGCTCGTTCCGACAAAGCTCAATTGTCGAAGATTATAATAAAGTTTATTCGTAATTGATTGATGCAGTAGTTTTTTCATAAAACTCCACCTTCCAAATGACTTTTCGTAATTTTTTACGCGCTCGTTTTACTAAAATCGTTCTGAACGATGTTTGTGTTCGTGCGAACTAGAGTTTGTGCATGTAGACCAGCGTCTAACTGCTCATCACTGATACTATCTCTGTCGGACACGATGCCAGGTGAGATAGCGTGCTTTTTGACCAAGCCCACCAATGAGTTCGAGCCCGCGACTAGTTCAACCTTAACCTCCATATGGCGTAGGTACTTATCTGTTTAGTTCCCAGTTATTGTTTTGTTTTAAAAGAGTATCCTTTGCATGTAGTTTCTTACCCTTTCTTCTCCATAAATATTAACTACTACAGTTTGGAATGGGCAATGCTTTGTCTTTCTGAATATATAATAACCATTGATGTAAATCAAGGATTCGCCCTCGCCATACTTACGTCGCGCGAAAACTGTCACTCCCTAAATTGTGCGACGTGGCTCACTTGCGAATCATTTCCTCATTCGTCACAGTTCGTAACACATCGGAGCAACTTTCTCGTTTTTAATACACATAGCTGTACAAATATACCTTCTTGTGCCTTCAGGAAATGTACCAACAACTCCAAAAATTCATATAAAACTGAAGGTATTACTTTCCATGCGTAAATTTTTTTTTTCAAATTTATTACGATTTCTAAAATAAATATTATGACGGAAGATGACAAGTAACAAAAATTACGTTCCCGTGACAACGAACGATAGGGTAGTGTAACGTTGACAAAAAAAGTTTGAAATGTGAATTAGGAAGTATGGAGGTTACATGCCATTATGATTTAAAAGATTTTAACTGCCGGATTTTTTAATGTCTTTCTTTTTTTAGATTAACTTTTCTTTGAAACTATGGTTTCGAATACAAAATTATAGGTACTTAAACAATTATTATAAAACGCGACTTGCTTCGAAAGCACAGCGTGGGCCCTTCGCCTGATCTCTCTCCGCCATCCCGTCAGACTATGAGTGTGAGGAAATGAAGATTCCACCTATTCAAGCACGTCGAAAGAATCCAAAGAAAGTAGCGTGAATAAAGGCGCAGCACAAAATTTTGTCTTTCAACCTTAAGGCGTGAAAAGGTAACAGACGGACAGTTACTTTCCGATTTAAAATATTAAATAGATGTACTGATGATGAATCACTATTTGTATTTAACTATTAAGTTCCCACAAGAAACACGTGTTAAAGAAAAATGGATTCAAATAATCCAAGAAGAACAAAGAGACGATGAATGGTTGCCAACCAAATACAGACGCATTTGTTCACCGCATTTGATCAGAGGTCCGTGGATCGGAACCACGCTCTGCTACCATTTTAAGATGGTAACAAAATAATGTATCTGTGGAACCAGCAGAGCAATCTTGTATTAACTATGTGAACTAATGTTGAAATAAACTTAGTCTATGCGAAACAGCTATTGTTTTAATAATTTTAATGATGATATGTTCTACTAGACACAACATTATAAAACAAATATTTTATTTTTACAAATGCACCTCCTTTTAAAATTAAGTATTCTTTTCAAAACGAGTATGCTGACCGTACAGCGACAATTCTCTACGTCATTGTGTGACAGATGACAACTCATGCACAAATGCGGTCATCTTTTGACGCGGTAAGGCGTATCCTTCGATGTAAATCGATGATAATAACCATATTTATTTATTTTATTAATAACAAGTTCCTTACACTTAATCAAAGCACACAATTGGACCTCTGGGGTCTATCTCAGCATGCCATGGCCTGAGATTTGATCAACGCGCTATTAACAGTAAAGTTATAATCGAGTTGATGTAATCTTCTTTCAGCTTACGCTTTATTGACACTGACTTATATTTTTAATGACTTGTTTGATGAAATTATTATTTTTAATTTAATATTAATTCTGTGACCCTTATAATTTGACATATCATTTTAATTTCGATTCTGTGACCCGTATAATTTGTATTCATCATTCGTTTATTTTAATTGCATTCGACATTTTAATTTGAATTCTGTGATCTTTATAATTTGTACCTATTAAAGTGAAACTTTTATTACATCGTCTCAAACTTTTTCGTCTGTGTGTTGCATGTCGCGTGACGGTCGGCCGCGG
Organism: Agrochola lychnidis; assembly: GCA_963680765.1. Classification (NCBI taxonomy): domain Eukaryota; kingdom Metazoa; phylum Arthropoda; class Insecta; order Lepidoptera; family Noctuidae; genus Agrochola; species Agrochola lychnidis. The sequence goes on from OY796864.1 coordinate 7,243,072, forward strand.
AGTAGGGATAAAGTGAAAGGCGCTCGTCAGAGCAGCCAAGGCCAATATGGCGGCGCCTATAGAAGTTTCACTTTTACCGTGGTTTCATAAAACCACACAATCCTTTTTTAATTGCATTGACATTTTATTCTATTGTGATTTATTCGGTTGCAGTATTGAGAAATTTTATTTTATATGAGTTTTGCCTAAATTAAACGATTTTTTAAAAATGTTTTACTATTCGTTGAGTCTCTAATGTCTACAGGTATTTTGTTTAGTAAATTGGGTATTGTGAAAGAAGCGGGTACGCCTGCCACATAAAAGTTATTTTTGCGTGGCACTTGAAATGATTTTGGCTTGTCGTGTATTCAAATCATATACCACTGTTATCAAAATGTACCATCCATGTATATATCATCTCCCATTTCAGAGGACCTCAAAAAAGTATACCTGAAGCTATACAACCTCTTCCAATTCATCGGCTACACATACGTGCTGGCTGTCATAGCCGTGAGATACGCTAAGCTGGAGTATGAATCAGTAGCTGATACATATGAGCATGTCGGGCCAGCCATGAAGTTCTTACAGCTGCTACAGTATCTTGAAGTTATGCATCCGCTGTTTGGGTATACTAGGGTGAGTTGAAAACTTGAAATACTTTATCCTGTTAACATAATTTGAGCCTTATGCTCAGAAATATAGAAGTCATGAAAAGTAATTATTGTTTTATAGCAGTTGAAGAAAGTTGGTTTGATAATAATTTCCTGTGTAAGTAAAGTCCCATATGGGAGGAAACATTCATGTTTTATTTCTTGTGAAATTAAAACAGTCTATGAGAATAGAATTTTGTATGGCAATGGTGCCGATTCCCTTGTTCACAAATTAAACTAAATTTAAGTTTAGTGCATCTTTTTCTTTCTATTTCATTATGAAAAGGACAGAAGATAAATTTTAGTTTAGTCCTGTCAAATTAATCAGCGCCTGTCATTCTCTATACAAGTTTAGACGTGATTAAAAACTTGCCGACTAAAATTACGTCAATTTACGTCAAGCGCTGATTAATTTGACAGGACTAAACTAAAATTTACTTTTTGTCCTTTTTGTAATGAAATAGAAAGAAAACGATGCACTGAACGTAAATTTAGTTAAGTTTGTGAACAAGGGAATCGGCACCAATATCTGCCAGTTAAGTAAATGGAGGTGGATGAAGATCAAGCTGTTTTCGCATATTGAAGACGCCTCCGAGCTGTTTATTTTATGGAAATGGCAAATGGAGATGTTCTCGTGTGATGATGTGAAATTTAATTAATTAATTTTATCTATTTTATTTGTATCGATATCAAAACAAAAAAAAATATTTGATTAAAAAAAATCTGGGGTCAACGACCGCTAGTAGTGTAGACTTCTAACATAAATATGGATCACTGTGTCCGTATTAAGAGCAATTTCAAGCACGTTGCGCTAGTGTGAGTACCTGTCGGAGCGATACACACCTACAGTGAGCAATACTACCACGCACACATTGACAATTATTGCTTGACGCGATAGCACTAGTACCTTTCGAAAAACGACCAATTGAAACCGTGCACCTAGCTTCTGACGTTTCATAAGTGCCCATGTAGGTTTATGTGAAATAAAATATTTTGATTTTGATTTTTGATTTTGAAAATTTATGATAAATTTGGATGTGTTCCGTAATACCAAAAATATAGAATGAAAACTTAATATTTTTTCATATTTTTTTTCGATAATTAGGGTTCCGTTGCCAAATGGCAAAAAACGGAACCCTTATAGATTCGTCATGTCTGTCTGTCTGTCTGTCTGTATGTCTGTCTGTCTGTCTGTCTGTCTGTCTGTCTGTCTGTCTGTCTGTCTGTCCGTCCGTATGTCACAGCCACTTTTTTCCGAAACTATAAGAGCTACGCTGTTGAAACTTGGTAAGTAGATGTATTCTGTAAACCGCATTAAGATTTTCACATAAAAATAGAAAAAAAACAAATAATTTTGGAGTTCCCCATACTTAGAACTGAAACTCAAAAAAATTTTTTTCATCAATCCCATACGTGTGGGGTATCTATGGATAGGTCTTTAAAAATGACATTGAGGTTTCTAATATCTTTTTTTTCTAAACTGAATAGTTTGCGCGAGAGACACTTCCAAAGTGGTAAAATGTGTGTCCCCCCCCCTGTAACTTCTAAAATAAGAGAATGATAAAACTAAAAAAAATATATGATGTACATTACCATGTAAACTTCCACCGAAAATTGGTTTGAACGAGATCTAACAAGTAGTTTTTTTTTAATACGTCATAAATCGTAAACCGCAATTTACCTTTCATTCAATGTTACTTGCTGCTACGGAACCCTTCATGGGCGAGTAAAACTCGCGCTTGGCCGGTTTTTTTTTTATCTTGATATAAGCTATGCTTCTGCAGAAACAATATTATAAATATTGTTGTTAAAAAAACAATATGAAGACATGTCATTTACGCTGTAAAAATGGGCGAAATTAAATTCGTTTAAACTTCATTTTAGAAAAGTTTTTTGGAAAAGATGTAGGAGCCTAGATAAACACTGTCTAAATCCGAATAATAACATAATATGGTGGAAAATATGCCCAAATTGCAAATGATTTAGGTATTACGTTTGTATGGGGATATCATGCGTCGCCGCGTTCTTAAATAAATAAACAAAATAAATTTGATATCAATACCCATTCATTACTTCTGTGAAGCTTACACAAAAAGAAACTATTATTCCAAGTAACTACATTACATATTTAGGGTCGTTCACCCAAAATAAACAGCATTTCTTATTTTTTTTGTTTTAAAGTGTTTAGATATTGATAGCGGAGTTTAGCTAGTAAATTTAATTTGACCCTGAATAACTCATTTTTACTTTTAATATCTCACCTAATCACCATTTTTATCACCATTACACAGGGTGGAGTACTAGTTCCGTTCCTGCAAGTGAGCGGTCGAGCGTTTGTCCTGTTCGTGATGATTGAAGCTGAGCCACGCATGCATTCGAAGCCTGTGGTCTTCTATCTCTTCGTCATGTGGAGCATGATTGAAGTTGTCAGGTAAGTCAGCCTCTAAGATACCCTTAGCCCAGGTTCCACAGACGATTTTTTCCCGCGACGATTTTATTTCACACACTGGATTTTCAACGCTCTGCTTTGCGCTAAGAGTTGAAAATCCAGTACGCGATAAAATCCCGCCGCGATATTTTTACGTTTGTGCGTCGGGCTTATTGAGGCTTACGCCTTCTGAAAGCCAAATTTAAACTGTTTTCCAATATCGTTCAACAAATCACAACTAACTGTTATGATTTTGTTGAGATTTAACAAAAGATTAATTTTAATTAATCAGTCTTGTTTCCTGCAAGTCTTTTTTTATATTACTCAAAAAATAGATTGTTAATCTTGAGAATATCATTCTCGATTCTTCTCCTATTTATCCAGTTTCGGCGGTCCAGAAATATTATGGTGATTTATGGGTTCTTTTGTTTTATTTCAGGTACCCATACTACATCTCACAGCTATATAAAAAGGAGATCTATATACTGACTTGGCTGCGCTACACAATGTGGATACCTCTATACCCCATCGGAATTATATGCGAAGCCATAGTCATACTCCGGAATATACCATACTTTGAGGAAACTAATAGGTTCACAGTTGGACTGCCAAATGAATGGAACTTCGCCTTCCATATGCCAACGTTCCTTAGAGTCTACCTTCTGTTTCTGACCTTCCCAGGCATGTACTTCGTGATGAGTCACATGCATAAACTTAGGTCCCACAAGCTGAAGCCAAAGATTATCATTAAGAAGTCCAAATAGGTAAGGCTGAGTCGTTTCCCACCTATATAAGAAATGGTGTGAAATTCTTAGGTATATGGAAAAGAAACCCTTAAGTCCACGTTTAATATAAAAAATATTAACCATTTAAAGGGAAGACTTGTTTGTAAATGATTTAGAAAACTGATTATTTACTTAAATATGTATTGTGCACAAAATGTGTTTTGGATACCACTTAGTGTAAACTTTCCTTTCATATTACTATGTAACCAAAGAATTCAGAGTTATTCACTGTAATGCTGGGGCCGCATTTGCGTCTATCGTGACGAAGTTTCGCACAATGATACGATACACGCAGATGTGACCAACCATTATCGGTTATCGTCGCGATAGTTCGGGCTGCGTAGCACTTATCGTCCGGGTGGCGGTACATAATAAGCGTAGCATGTGGTCGGACTAGCGTTGGTCATTTCGACTGTTGTTTCCGGACTGCGTAGACGCTCTGTCGAAATAATGGAGAGCCATCTTGGATTATTGCACGATAATTCGTTAAAATGATGAACCCGCTAATGTGACCACCGCATTAGCGCGATTACTTTTAAGAGAGCAAAACATACGAAGCTTCGAGACGTAATTGCTTTGTCACAATAGACGCAAATGCGGCCCCAGCATAATAAATATTCATACATTTAATATTTACCTCAATAGTTAGGTAGAACAGTTTCAGCCATTTCTCCTGCCATGACTACTTTAATTACATTAGCGGTAAATATATAGCCCAAATCACAGCATGAAGATGCAATGTCAATAGTTTCCATACAAAAACTAAACATGTCACTGTTTTACTCGCACTACGTCTCAAGTGACGCGAAGAAACTGCTTTAAATGACGAAGATGACAGTTGTGTGCTCAATGCGCTTTCGGCGCCTCGAATTTTATTAGTACTGCCATCTCTAGACGCTGCGCTTGCAGCGATTCCGTGCTCTATGGCCCAAATCAATAGACAGTGTTTTTTTTTCAACCTAAGATTTCAATTATGGTGAAATTAAGGACATTTAACCTTCTTTTCGTGTAGTTAGTGACTAACCAGTACCCTAATTGCGTAATACAACACAATCTGGTTCGATTTGAAACGATTGCTTCATAAGTTGGAAAAAAAATCTACTCAACAACTTAAATAATGCAATGAATGTTGTTGAACTGTCAAAATGAAACAAATTAGGCATAATTGTTTACGAAAATAAGTTACGCAATTAGGGTACTGGTGTCAGTTTTTAAGCCGCCCATTCTCTGACTTGGCTTCACATGACGTCGAGAATTATCTCTCGGCATTTAGGCGATTTTATTAAATATAAAACCTCGCTCACACTGACATCCGGTGACTATGAGGACATAGACTGCGTTATAAAATACGTAAGATATTGTGTAAGGTAAGTCTCGAAGTACCGTATCAAGTATTACAAATTAACGTAGGTACTATTTTGCTCGAGGGAGGACGATACTTAACAACACAACAAATAATTTGCGAACTTGCGATCTTGAATCCCAAAACACCCATTTTTGTTGGCAATCATAAATGATAAAAAGTTTTAGTTAATAGGAAAGAATTATTTGCATAGTAATCAGAGATTTAGTGCACACAAATTATGTTGGCCCCCTAAAAATTGTTTTTTGTTTTGATGCAGTTAATGGGTAGGCTGTAGACATCTATTTAAAAATCCCTCCTAAGTTTAAATTGAGTTTCCTATTAGGTGTAGGTATTATTAGTTCTGTTATTGAAAAACAATTATAAATTAGGATATAAGTAATAAGTCTTATGTCCTTAGATAATAAGACTACCTACCCACTTGAATATAATGAACTTAGATTTAATATTTGTACATTATTTGTTGCATTTTACGGTTTAAATCATTGCAGTTTAAACCTTATGTCGATGCAATAAAGTTGTAAAGTGCTTGTGCATCACGGTGAAATGCAACCTTTTTTTCATGAAATTGGTGGTTAAGGATGAGCTTATATTATGCATTTAATTTGCAAACTTGTTTTTTGGTGATGTGATCAATTTATTTAAATACTTGCTTGTTTATTGAAATGAAAATTATGTATTTTCATTTCAATGAATAAATAATGTAACTTGTATGAAGTGATTTTTTATAAGAATTATGTTTACATTTTTGTATACTGGATGGTGAAAGTAATAAATGTTTTGTTTATAAAATGGAGAAGTTGTTTTTATGTTTATGATTAAATCCCATGTTTCTGTTGAATTGTTGAAAAAACCCGGTACCGTAGTTGGGATGAATTTATCCCAAGAACAAACGTAACATTGTAGTTGAAAAACATGACCTCCCATACATTCCAACTGCAAATGTAAGTTTGTACGCACAATATTGAGAGATTACCATGTTATTTTAAGACCATAGACTGGTAGTCTTATGAGTAAAGAACCATTCTCTGTAATTTTTTTCAAGTTATTATCAGTAGTTTCGGAGTTAAGGGGGGGGGGGGGGCTAGTTTCTTAAATAGCTTTAAAAGTACATATTTTAAAATTATAAAAAATAAAATTGATATCTTCGCAAGAAGCCCTTTCAGTTGATATATATGTCACAACTTATTTGCCCCCCAAAAGTGACCCCATAATTCAAAATTCATTTATTTACGTCATACGTCTGTATTTGGGTCATAAAAGTACATGTGTACCTATCACATTTTAACTTAATCGATCCGTTACATTCAGAGCAAATTGGCTGTGACAGACGGATAGACGCACGAGTGATCCTATAAGGGTTTCGTTTTGTTCTTTTGAGGCACGGAACCCTAAAAATTATGTTTTCAGTTGGTACTTGGTACTATTAATAGAAGTTTTCAGTGCAAATAAGTCCAAAGTAGCTTGTTGCTTGGCTACATTAAAAGTTAGAAGGAACCAAGGTTGCACAGTTCACATATATCACTGCCCCACAGAATAAACCTGCCCATATAAGTTCATTTTGAAATAGGTACAATGAAAACCGTTTATAACGACTTCGCTTGAAATGTCATAGGTACCGGTTATTAGGACGAAATTTTGAGGTCCCAATATTTTTGTTTACCTTTCATAGTTTTTGGTTATAACGACTATCGGCTATAACAACCGCTATCCGCCGGTCCCTTCGAAGTCGTTATAAACGGTTTTCACTGTACCTTCATTTCATCACCATTCTCTTGTCCTTGGAGGCCCACCACCAGCTCAAAAGCAGTATTATTTTAATATTACTTCAGTGGGAGAAAGAGATGGAGCTATACGTCCTGTAGAGCTTCATCTCTTTCCCACACAAAAGTATTAAAATAATACTGCTTTATGAGCTGGTGGTAGGCCCCCAGATCCTAATTTATTTGGCGTACGCGCAAAATTTCTTCCATACTAGGTGCTCTATTTATAAGTCGTCATCTGAGTAGTTACCCCCTTTCTACCCATATCGAAAGCGTGCTTTCTCGGAAAGCACGTTAAATCATTGGTCCGGCGCCTGATCTCTCTCCGGTCGTGTTGGATTGCCGTCCCATCTGACTATGAGAGTGAGTGAAGAGAGAGTGCACCTGTGTCCGCGCAGACACTTATGTGCTATAATATCTCCCGTGCCAAAGGCTAGTCTCCTTTGAGATTGGCCACCATGTGTGACTGACACTGGCATGACTAAAGATGTAAGGTCGGTTTAAAACCAATTAAACCAATCCATTTAAAACGAAAAAACCCGTTTAAAACCATTTTTTTTTTCGATTTAAAACGGTTGGTGTTGATGACTATGTTTTTCTTAATTATAACTACATTTCCTTGATTTTACCGAGGTAGGGATATAACGGAATACCTAAAAACTCTGTGTTGGTAAATAATTATTTTTTCATTGTTTTCAACCGATATAAATAATCAATTTGATTCGGTTACACTCTCGTTGACGTCGTCACTCGTGACTTCGACTCAACGTTGCCAGTTCGCCTACCCTACACACACATGCGCCTACATAAACTGCCGTGCGCGGCCGCCGCGCCGGGCACGCACGTACTTTTATTTTTGTAGGTGAGTTTTCAACCGTTTAAAACAATTTATTTGGGGTTTAAAACCGGCAACATTTTGTTTAAAACGTTTTTAATCGGTTGTTTTACATCTATAGGCATGACCACCATCAGGGATTTTAATTTTGATGACACAAAAAATTGTGGCTAATTAGTCGAAATTTGTCGCCAAATATCAGAATTTGTCGGTCATTGGTTCAAAAGTTATAAGGGTTTATAAGTGGCTGATCTGGGGAGCATCTCCCCAGGTTAGCCCAATTGAATCTCCAAGGCTAGGGCACCTAGCGAAGATCAGTTTTCTTCCAAATTTTGTCGCTAATTAGTTGCAATTTTTTGCCAAGTCACAGATTTAGTCGGGTCTTAGTTTAGAAGTTATAATGAGTTCAATTTTTAAGAGCTAGAGCAAAGTCCAAGAGCTAGATCGAAGAAAACTCTTTTTTCGTAAACTCTTCGATCTAGCTCTTGGACTATACCTACTTAAAAATTGAACTCATATCAACTGTCACACAGTCCATCCATTCTTTCTTTGGTTTTCCACTTTTGCCCTATTCAAATAAAACTCACCATTTCATACTATGCTTTATTAAAATGAAATCACCTAAAGACACAGTAACCGCACTTTAGAGTCACCAGCAAAAATAATAATAATAAACTGTAACTTTGCACCATGGAGGCTTTTTAGATCACAAATGGTATTGAGCACCATGTCTTTGCCTTCTTATGTCTTCAGCTTCAGGTGAGCGCGCTGGTACCAGTCCCAGGACCTAGAGTGGGCGTAGTACTCATGGAAGATGGGATCCACCAGGGTATCAGGAGGGAGAAGTGTGTATACCTTCTCACCGTAGTAGGTGCCGACCTGAAAACATCGGAAATTGATTTAGTTTATGCTGTAGGCAAATTAATCGGTTATTCCGTTTGTCCACCCTAAAACAGCCACCCTAAGGTGGATACTCGGAAACGCGTGTTCATCTGTCCACCCCAGACGGGGTGGATACTCGGAAATAACTTTTGATTGTTCTTCCGAGTTTTTACTCCAAGTACAGTCAACAACACATTGAATCATAGGTACACACAAGTAGGACAAACGATTTCAGCTTCAAAGAAGTATGTAAGTATGTATTTTTATAGGTAGGTATGTTAATGTCTACTAAGTATATTGGGCCAGTTTTTCTATCATATTTCTCTAAATGACTGTACTAAGTCGAGGGAGAAAATCGGAAGAAAAATAATACACGAATTCCGATTATCCACCCCGTTTGGGGTGGATAATCGGAATAATCCGTAGCAATGTATGTATCAATCTTGTCAGCCTTTAGAAAATCCTTTATCAAAAATATACATAGATACGCGTGAAAAACATAGCCCTGCTGTCGAATAATAAAAAGTAGTTATTATTGCATGATTATTGATTTATCTTTAGTTCCATTAGTATACTTGGAATCTACACTACACTACAAAAGTTGCTGCAACTGAAGTTGTAAGGAACAAAAAGGATACAATCCTGTTTACTTACATAATAAATTATGTTAAGTACCTAATAGGTTTTTTCACTTTACAGTACTTTTACAACAATTGAGATAGTTTTAGATAACTACGCTTCTAACCTAACCTAACCCTTCGTATGTAATTACAGAAACAATTAGATTTTACTTTTTCTGTGAAATACATTTATTAAAGCAAACAATGGCAGTGGTAATCCACATGGCCTTCATATGATCTGACCAAGATTATGTCTGGACTTTAAAAGAGACTGTGACCTCTGAGTTTGTTTCGGCCTTTATTCTCAGAGTAGTCAGATAGGAAACGCCGACCTCATATAGTTTTTAAAATATGATTGACGTTTAAAAGTGTTTGTACAAACCTACTTACAGAAATAAAATCATTTATCATTTAATGATACTATTTGTAATAAAAAGTCCTATAATTATAGGACTTTTTTTTACAATACCACCTAAATTAATTCAATTTATTTCCTGTAGGCATCTTTACATCCATAAAAAGAGCAACAGTTTTATGTGAGTTATACAGTAACTTTAATATATATATATATTAGTTCTATGTTATGAGGTTTGGTTCCCGCACTTAATCCGTCAGGTGGACCATTGTGTGTGGGCCATGGCGGCCGTTTGGTGGTTTTTACTATATATTTTATTAATTGTCTAGTGTTCACTAGCATTCCTATGGAGCATGAGGTCTTGTGTTCCATTCCCAGGTCAGGCAAAGAGTTATAGGGTTTTTTCATCTGGAATTTCTCAGAATCTGGTTTGTGCCTGGTTGATGGCAATAGGCTCGCCCCTATTACATGGGACTTAAACATTATTGGCGAAATGTGGGTGTTCTATAAGTACGCCTTTAACTAATCCTTCAAGGAATACAGGAGTGATGTAATATTATGGTTAATATCTAAAAGCAGCATTTTACCTCCCATCCGGGGACATTCTTCATGAGTTCACACTCAGCATCACGGTTCTTACGGAGCTGCTTCAAGTATGCCCTGTCCCTCTCAGCCAGTAACATCGGGAATATTGCCATCTTGGCTGACCGCATCTCAATCTCGTCTTTGGTTATTTGCTTGTAGGTCTTACTATACAGATACATTGCAAATGCTGTAATGCCAAAGTAGCCAGCAAACATAGTATACCCTGAAAATAAATTAAAACAAAATTATAAGTGTAGGCTTTTAGTTAGTCTTTCAGTATACCAATGCAAGACAAGGCTTGAATATCGACAATGGTGCCGATTCCCTTGTTCACAAACTAAACTAAATTTAAGTTCAGTGCATCTTTTTATTTCTATTTCATTAAGAAAAGGACAGAAGATAAATTTTAGTCCTGTCAAATTAATCAGTGCCTGTCACTACTCCATACAAGTTTAGACGTGATTAAAAACTTGCCTACTAAAATTACGTCAATTTACGTCAAGCGCTGATTAATTTGACAGGACTAAACTAAAATTTATCTTCTGTCCTTTTCTTAATGAAATAGAAAGAAAAAGATGCATTGAACATAAATTTAGTTTAGTTTGTCAACAAGGGAATCGGCACCAATATCCTATAATATTTATTTTACAACTAGTCTAAGCTAAGGTGTGACAAAAAAAAAGGATAAAATATAGAGGTCATGATTAGTGAATGTGAAACATGAGTTACAATCAATGCACCATAATTTTGTTTTGTTTTTTTTGTTTTATGTTGCAGTTTTTAACATTTATAATGTGTAGGGGTTGCTTTGTGTTCATATGGCAGTAGAACGAATTAAACTGTGTAGAAAACAAAACAACCTAACCTATAAACGTAAGTTACATAATCTGGTATTAGACTTGTTTGCAAATCAAAATGAGTGAAACCATTATTTTACTTACCGCTAAATAATACTTTTGCAGGTATCCTTTTATAAGGAATCGGTTTGTAGCCCCCCGGAGGGGGCAAATCTTGTGGACGGGCTACTTGACAAGCCATCTTTCTTCCGATTTGACAAAAGCCGTAACAAAAGCCAATTTTCCGATGAATATCAGTCAAATCAACAGCTGACTGACATTTAGAATTTTTTGACGTTTGCGTTCCAATTCAACAAAGCTGGGGTTTCATCTTTAAAAAACTAATATTATTATTCGTATCCATAACAACCACTAAGACGCTTTTGAGTATGTTTTTCGCGTAAAATAATTTAAGTTTAGCAAAACATGGATTCTGCAGCTACCGATGTTGGTGTTCAAGCTGATATTCCGGAACCAGAAAATCTAGATGAGACACTGAAGATAAAACCACTAGAACGAATCAAGCTCCATCCCAAAGTTCCTATTGAACCGTCTGCGTATGGCAAAGGGAAGAATTTCAGCCGACCATGGATTCTACAAGATGGACGTGAAGCTCCTGATAAAGGAAGCGAGATGCGCCGCTGCTATAAAGTCCCCAAGAAATCAACATACGGAGAAGGTAATTTATTGTCATTCGTTTTTTTGCAGAGGCTTTTATAATATTTAGCAGTCTAAGCTCAAGTCTCAGTATTCATCTCAATAGGTTCACTCGACTTCAAAATATTCAAGAAGGCCATGATGGCTTCCTTGAATCTTTTGAAGTGAAGATCTTAAATTTTACTTCTAGGTATTCGCAGGCGAATGCTAACAGATTTCTTTTGGGAACAAATGCTGGACGAAGTGATTGAAGAGCTGAAGACATCCCAGCCAGTCTCCGAGTATTGCACAGAATATGACGCCAATTACGTCAAGGAAGATTTTGAGCCACGCAATTTGCAAGTGACTGCTGATAAAAACGTAAGTCTGGTCCAACCTTTCTCAATCTACCTTCGTATTACCCTCAAAGCCCTCCGAACTGGAGAGCACTCAAGCTAGTAACTAAGGTCAGGCTCAATTATGTAGAGCCAATGGTTATTTTACCAGTTAGGTATTCCCTTGTTTCAGATGCACCTTAAGTATCCCTTGTACGGCACAGGATCCAGCGCCATTACTTATTACAGCGAAACGACTACTAAGACTGGGCCTGTAAGTAACATCAACTTAATATTCGCTTTTAAAGGGTCCTTCCGCCCTTCATTGATCTTTAGCATAACATCGCCCTGTTGCCAGTACCTATGCCTTCTTAATGCGGTTTCCCACGGTGCATGATATTGCGGACGGACGCGGACCAGCCTGCACGGCCGACAACCATGGACAGCCACGCACCGCACACCAAGATTCTTACCACGGTCCGTAATATAGCGGACGGATGCAGACCAGCCCGTTGCGATTGGATCCATTTTGTCATTCCGAAATGCAAAGTAAAAGAGGAACTAACTCGCACAGCACGTTTGAAGTTATCGACTCGCCGCGGATCGGACGTGCCTGCCTTACCACGGACGATACTCTTCCCGTGGTGCGTCGGTGAGAGCTGGACCGCGTCCGTCCGCAATAACACGCACCGTGAGAAGCCGGCTTTACTTTTTAGTAGAGATATTTTGATCTCATCGGTCCCGTTTTTATTACAGGGAGAAATTTTGGAGAAGTTCCGAAGATGCCAATACTTTACTCGGCCTATGGAGGAGAGGCTGGATGACGGTTGGGTTTTGTAGATTATTTATATTCGTTTCTTTACAATAAATAGCCTTGTTTAAAATTATGTTGAATAATAAAGTCTTACAAAATTTATCACTTTTGAATTTCAAGTTTACTCCACTCGTAAAAGCATATCCGGGTGGGATATGCTTTTACGCGTCAGTATAGCGAAAATGACGTGACCTAGACTCGAGTATCTACTAGATACTTATACCTAATGTAGGTACGTTTAAGTACCTATATAATTTCTAACTAATTAACGTCCACGTCACGTTATCACACGATAATACAGGTAAGTAAAATGTATGGAAATATTAGGCCGATTGTCTGACTGACACTCTCCATACAAGTTTAGACGTGATTAAAAACTTGCCAACTAAAATTACGTCAATTTACGTCAAGCGCTGATTAATTTGACAGGACTAAACTAAAATTTATCTTCTGTCCTTTTCGTAATGAAATAGAAAGAAAAAGATGCACTGAACTTAAATTTAGTTTAGTTTGTGAACAAGGGAATCGGCACCAATATCGTCGACTTAGCACACATTGGATAATGGTGCCGATTCTCTTGTCACAAATGCCTCTAAACTAAACTAAAAATCATTAAAATTTAGTTTATTCCTGTCAAACGACGATTTCCCATTCTGAAATAGACTAAAGTGACATATTTTAGTTTGACAGCACTAAGATGGCACTGAGATATTAGTTTAGTGAAAATGGCTATTTTGCTATTCTGAATTTGACGTTTTTAACCTAAAATTTAGATTTTCTAACTAAATATGACTATTTTTAATCGCGACTAAAAACATGTGGAATAAAATTGGTTGTCATGAACTAAAATTCACACCAACACCTCGACTTCAGATGAAAAAACAGTACTGAATTTTTTTTTTTTCTTTTGCTTGTATCTCGAAAACGGTGTGTCCAATCGCAAAAATAATGAAAATTTCGTCACCCTTTATAAAACCCTTACACTCTACATGTAGGTAATATTTATTCTTATTTTCCATACAAAAAGTGAAAAATCCATATAAAACACGTCGAGGCTGCCCCCCCTGCGCGCCTCCGGCTCTAAAAAGATTCACGTGGTTAGGTATCACGTGTGGAGTCGCGATTGTCAAATTCGATTTAGATGTGTCAAAATTATTTTTAAATTTAGAGAATTTATTTTGCAAAATAGCTTTGAGATTCTCATAGTCAAAAGTAACGAATTTTAGTGATAGTTTAGTTAGTTTAGTTCGGTGTATAAGAGAATCGGCACCATTGGTGCTGATTCCCTTGTTCACAAACTAAACTAAACTTAAGTTCAGTGCATCTTTTTCTTTCTATTTCATTAAGAACTAGCTTCTGCCCGCGACTTCGTTCGCGTGGAAGTCGTAAAACATCACAATATACTACAATAATAGCCACATTTTTATAAAACTTCCCTGTATACTACGTTTGTAGTTTTATTCTCAGCAGCCAAAATATACAGTCAGGAATGTTGACTTGGGAGCAAGCGACGTAACAGTTGTCCGTATGAGAAGCAGCTTGTCCTGAGGTCGACACCCGCAGCCTTCAGCCTTCGATGTCGGCCCCTGTGACTTGTTGATCGCAAAGCATACGCTCCCAGAGAACTGCACACGCTTAAACTGGTAATGGTGGGGAATTAATGAAATCCCCACCATTACCAGTGTTGTGAATTAGTGCCACAACCTGTTAGAATTTCCGTCTCGATGACGTTTCTCTGTAAAGACATGACTTTGAGCCGGTTTCCGTTACACAGATATACAACCGGAAAAGATACTTGCCATTTGCGAATTGAGAAATTCTACGGGGTAATAAGTGGGTTGCCAAATTATTAGGGACAGTCACATTTTTTTTCAATTTTTTATTTTAAGCGCACTTGACTGCAGTTTTAAGTGGTACAAGGGTTCTAGGAATGTATTATTTATTTTCGTTATGTCTCTGTTACTCAAATTTGAAGTGGATGTTGAGATTTAAGAGTATATTTTATTTTTTACAAATATTTAACTTACGTGAGAGCCGTGGTGCACTTTAGACGCTAATCAGTGAAAGACGAATTTGAATATTTTAACAAAGTTATTTTTAAATTTGTGTTACAAAATTTTGATAAAATGTAAGTATTGTTATTATGTTATTATAAAATTCAATTATTTATTATATTTTGGTAAAAGTTTTTTTTTTATTTTTTTTTTGCTTTCAGTATGGGTCGGGGGTGCGATATGACTCCAAAAAAAAAAAAACTGAAATAAAAAACCCTACTCCAGCATACCAGTTAATCCCAAAGGACAATAGCAGATATTGCTGGTGTTTCTAAGTCGGCAGTCAGTAAAATAAAAATTAAATTGGACCTTAATCAGCCACTTTAACCTATGAAAAAGGCAACTGCGGCACAAAACGCATCACTACCCCATGTTTGGATAGGAAAATTAGAGACATCTGTTTGTAAAACAGAAATAAAAAGTGCTGCACTATTAACTCAGTTAGTCCAGGAGTCAGGAATACCAGTTTCCAAGAGAACAGTGCAGCGCAGATTGGCAGAGGAAGGCTTGACAGGACATCGTCCTGTGAAAAAACCACGGTTGACTGATGCAATGAAGAAGAAACGCCTTGCCTGGGCTTGGGAACACCGCCAAAAGATGGTTGAGGACTGGAATAAAGGCAGTTTGCATTATTACTGGTATTTTACACCATTTAAAATAATAATTTTCAAAATAATAAACTACTTATTTTTTTTTTTCAGGGGTGTTTGTCGGATGAGTCAACAATCAAGATTTTAGCCGACAAAAGCAGCTTCGTCAGGCGACGCCCAAGAGAAAAATACCACCCCGACTGCATCGTGGAGAGGGTGAAACACCCTGTTAAAATAATGGTGTGGTCTGTCATAAGCGTCAAGGGGGTTGGGCGCTTGTACATTGTCCAGGGAACCATGACACACGACCAGTACAGACAAGTTTTACAAACTCGCCTGTTACCGACACTTGAAAAATGGTTCCCTGATGGTGAGGAATGTATGTTTATGCATGATTCAGCGCCATGCCATAAAGCCAGAAGCGTTACCAAGTTCTTGGCAGACCATAACATTTCAGTTTTACCTTGGCCTGGTAATTTTCCTGACACGAACCCCATCGAAAATGTGTGGGAGATTACCAAGGTTACCAAGGCCGAAATAGCCAAAGAAATGATAACCACCAAGGTCAAACTGATAGAACAGCTCATCAGTGTTTGGCATCACAACCCTAAGATAAAAAAAAGTGCCAAACAGTGCATAGAAAGCATGCCCAGGCGTATAAAAGCACTAATTGAGGCGAAAGGAAATGTCACTAAGTACTAATCACTACTAAGTAACATTTATTTTCGTCTATTTATGTACTTAATTATTATTTTTAATGATTTTTTTGTTCTTATTTTACTTCTTTATGAACTGTTTTGTGTAATTAAAGCTTTCCTCATTAAAAAAATGTGTTTTTCTAATTAATTTAAGACTCGTACTGCACAACTAAAAAAAAATCCTGACTGTCCCTATTAATATGGCAACCCACTGTATGTGGCATTAATGGAGGTGTATATCACTTCACTTCCTTCAATTTGTGAGAGAATACTGTGGTTGATCGCTGCAGATCATTCACAAACTAAACTAAATTTAAGTTCAGTGCATCTTTTTCTTTCTATTTCATTAAGAATAGGACAGAATATAAATTTTAGTTTGGTCCTGTCAAATTAATCAGCGCTTGACGTAAATTGACATAATTTTAGCAGACAAGTTTTTAATCACGTCTAAACTTGTATGGAGTAGTGACAGGCGCTGATTAATTTGACAGGACTAAACTAAAATTTATCTTCTGTCCTTTTCTTAAATGAAATAGAAAGAAAAAGATGCACTGAACTTAAATTTAGTTTAGTTTGTGAACAAGGGAATCAGCACCATTGTCGATTAGAAACTTGGCCTAGCTAGGCTAAGGACACACTAATCCATTCCTACTGATTTTTAAGCCCAAGTCAACGCATAGCTTCCTGTTAGAAGGCTATAGACATTCAGTGACACTTTTGCTAGAAGAAATCAAATTCTCAGCAATCTTGAAATTAAAATATCATTTGAGTTGTCACATGAATATGTATTATCAGAATGAAAAACAGGAAAATAGGAACGCATTCAACATTACACAGGATGCGGCGCGGAAACTTGCTGATTTGTATTTCGCGCCAAGCGTCGAGGTGGGGTTGGGAAAGGGCGGGAAGCGTCCCATTCGAAATACGAAATCATGAAGTTTTGTTACCCGCTTAATTAGTCAGACAGAGCAAAGCATGCAACTTTAGTAAGTCAGTTTGCGCCATAAGTTGAACCAACAAGCAGTGCGCGTTTGCCATCAAAGCTTATTTTTTTAATGACCGCCAGAGCGGAGACGCTCTACTACTATACACTATGGATGAGAATCCATAGAGTATAGTAATAGATTGGCCGCATCTTTCTCCCGCTCGCCCGATTTAGCTCCTTGTGACTTTTTTTTATGGGGTTATTTGAAATCAATTGCTTACAATGACCTCCAAGGAGCCTATCTCACCTCAAAAACAATGTACGCCAGCCAAGCCATCACCAACGAAGAGTTGAACGAAACTTCAGAAATCGGGTAACTCAATGCATTGACAGTGAGGGCCGTTATTTGACCGATGTCATCTACAAAACGAACAAACAAAAAAGAAATTGGTGATGTATTTTACAATATTTAAATTAGTACAGTTATATGTCTACAACTTTTTTTTATTGACCTTTCATATTCATATCGGCAAGTTTCCGCGCAGCATCCTGCACACCTTATGTGAGTGAACAACAAAAGTAGATGGGAAGGTATGAATTAATTAGATACTAGGTTTTAGAAGTAGTTAACTTTAAAACAACAGGTCGTCGTCATCCCAATTGTGGGGATAACAAACAGGCTTGAAGTCGCCAGAATCCGTAGTCATGGAAAGTGTGGAAGTGTAGGTTAGAATACCGGTGAGGCACTCTATAGAACGGCGTGCGGGCAACGCGAACGGTGCAGGGACGTCGAGTACCTCTGGGAAACGAAATACAGATTATTCCTGTACCTGCTACTTTTAGGGGAGAAACGAATGTTCCTGTCTGTTCATTATAAAAGATGCCAATAAATGGATACCAACCTAATTTTGTTATGTATGAAACCAACACGTTGAACCTCGTAAATAACCTCTTGTTGTCTGTGTCCATTGTAACACTTGGCCCAGGGCGCTAGAGTCCCATTTGTTCGAGGACATGATTACCTACTAGAGATTCTGGCTACAATATTTAAGTGGTACATGCCTTGAGATTCCCCGGATCCAACTGCGCTAATGGATTTCTGCAAGAGAAGTCGCACTTGAGTTCTGACCTTCTTCGCTTTTAACATTTTCAAACGATGAAACTCTTCCCTGTTCTGTTTACAAATAATACATTTCTAAATTCAGATCATATCTCAAGGATTAAGCTATTTTCGGACCCGTAATTTTTTGGTGCTATCATTTTAGTCCATTGAATTTAAAAGCAATATTTTATGGAAAAATTGTTACCCTTTCATCCATTTCCGTTATAATATAAGATTCAGTATTACGTAACTTCGGCATGATAACTTTTTCGATACCATTTACCTTCCTGTGAAGATTTATACAAACAGTTCACTTGAAGTTTTGTTACTATCACGCTGAGTGACAATTTAGATGTATTCTACTGTTCTACCTTAATGTGGACCTAATAGCTCCGTCCAAGAGTATGCAAGTATTCCTTAATGAGGCAAACTTGACGAGTATTCGCAGGGCTTCTCTGAAAGCTTTCTTAGCTTCCCCAGTGCGGTGGCCTCCCGCACCCAGGCCTGCATAGCGCATGGAGTCCTCGACACCAGTCTCTTCTAAAGCTTGAAGACATACTGTGGAAACTCCTGATATGTTCTCGGGTACACGCTGAACTCGAACTTGAGCCTGAATCGGTATGGGATAGAAGAGTTGTGAGTTTAAATTAAAGTACCTTCCGATATTTTAGTCAGGTGTGTAAGTTACACACCTGACATATATTTTAATTTCGCGGAACACCTCAGAATAGGGTTTTCCGCGATTTTTTTTTTTTATGCGTTTTGTAAAGTTTGCAGACTGCACGTACTTTTGTTTAAAACCTAATCCGCTTCGCCACAAGTTGCGATAAGTAGAGTCTTGTTTCGATCGAGACTTTATGGAACGTATAGTTAAAGAAATTAACTTACTTGGCCAATATTCTCAAGCACCAATGCATTTGACTCTCCATTCGTAAACTTGATAGCTGCCAAAGTTATGTAAGCTTCTCTCAGAGTATGGCCCAAAATGGCCTGAGTTGAGGCCAACTCTGAGGCCGCTTGTCTGCCCCTGATGCGTAGGGCTTCAGCCTTGCGTTTCAAGAGTTGGAACCCGCGGTTTACCTGCTCCTGCCTATG
The DNA here is from genome assembly GCA_963680765.1 of Agrochola lychnidis. Taxonomy (NCBI): domain Eukaryota; kingdom Metazoa; phylum Arthropoda; class Insecta; order Lepidoptera; family Noctuidae; genus Agrochola; species Agrochola lychnidis. The sequence continues at coordinate 7,262,402 of OY796864.1, forward strand.
TTTTATTTCTTTCAACATGAAGAGAGATGCTGTCACCGGGTATCGGTTCTCTGTATTCATTGTTTGGCTTGTTCTATGAAATGTTTTTTTATAGGTACGTTTTAAACTCTTTTTGAGATGGTTTTAGTGAAGATTTTATTTGATCAGTCAATGTCCAATTGTGAAAGATAATGATGACGTTCGGTGAGAAAAATAAATCGAGCATAGGGCTAATTTTTAGTGGACTACAAACTTTTTAGTAATAATATCGTAAAAGATGGCAAGACCCATGCCATAACCCAGCCGTAGGTGAGTAGGTATACAGGGTGGCAGGGACATCGACGCGAAAACTTTTACCATGGATTCAGTAGGTACATGATTCTGAAGCTGAAACTTTTCGTCGAAAAAAAATCAGTTGTTCCATACATTTTGACCGCGCGCGTAGGTATTGCACTTTTCTATGAAATAGCAGATTTTTTTAAAATAACCGACGATAAAAAATACGTTTAATAACAAACTGTAACCCGACTACGGGAAAATAATAAGATCACACTCCACTTGGCGTACCTAAGAAAAGATTTGCGTTTTTTTATCTAATAAAAATAAAACGTATTTGTAAAGTTCTGTATTAGCAAAATACGCTTAGTGTAGTGTCACCATAATTGACGTCCATCCCGAAGTGGCCGCTAAATGCTACTATCGAAAGCTTTCGTACCTACATAATTATAAATAGGGGCAAGTTTACTTTATTTTACGGTGGCTAATATCATATTTTGATGATAGCTTTGGTTTCCTAGGAAATCGGTTCCGTCTTATTGTAACGACCATCATGAAATCTGTCATTTTCACCAATATTTGACAAACCCCGCTGCCCAAAGATTTAAATCGCTAGATTTGCCCTCACCGTACTTAGTCACAAGAAAGTGTCCGTAATGAGAAAAGTGAGCTCACACATTATTAAATAGCGTTTCCATAACAATCAAGTGAAGTCACTGCGTCATTGTGTCAGAGGTGTCAAAACAAAACAGAAACGCGAATATCTTTTGCCGCGGTAGGGTGAATCTATCGATTTAAATCATTGCCGCTGTCATCATTTTCATGACCACCGTCACTGCGGCCGTTAAGTACGACGATCGGTCTTCTAGGAAACCGTAGCTAAAACGGTGACATCGATGAAGATACGACGCTACAAGGTCATTGTGGTGGGTGGCCAAAATTGGAACTAACGTCTCAATCTTGTTTTTTCAATACAATTTTACAAATGTTTACCAACAACGCCTCCCGGCCAATATCATTCAGGGGCCAACTTATCCTCTAGCACTCTAGTATTCGATAACTCTAAAGAAAAATGTCTTGAAATAAGAAATAGATCACCATTTATTCGAGGCTGTGCACGTGGTAGTGCCCTTGTTACCGTCAAAATTCTTGCAAAATTGTGCGTGAACAATAACGTGCCAGTTTAAACAATATAGGATTCATTTAATTTACTATAATACTAAAGCCATATCACATGAACACAGATGTTTCACTCCGCAAAATCATTCAAATAAAAAGCGACTCTTATCATGACACAATAAAGTGCAATTCAAGTCCTGCACGCTTAGCATGACCACAATAGAAACGGGCTTTGTCGACGGAAGAATAGACAAAATGACAGATAAACAATCTGTTATTTTGTCCATTCTTCCGTCGACAAAACTCGTTTCTATGGTTGTCATGCTACGCGTGCTGCAGTTATACTGGGTGTCAGGGACATCGACGCGAAAACTGAAACCATGGATTCAGTACATGCTTCTGAACCCTGCTGTGTTGAAATTTTTCGTCGGTTATTTTAAAATAAATCACCATACATTTTGACCGCATAGGTATTGCACTTTTCTATGAAACAGCAGATTTTTTTTTTAATAACCGACGAAAAATTTCAACGCAGGGGCGTTCAGAATCATGTACTGAATCCATGGTTTTAGTTTTCGCGTCGATGTCCCTGACAGCCTGTATTCAACTAGAAGTTGCAGGTCTCTTTCTATCGCGTGACTCTTTTATTTTCTGACTACGTTGCACTCACTGAATTGGCCGCGTACTTGTAGCTCCATATCTATGCGGAGTGAATCATCTGTTTTCATCTGTGGCCACACTAACACAACATCTCATGACAATGACGCATAGACAAAATGCTACATTGCACACATAAACGTTTAAATTGAGGTTTACGTTAGTGTGACCCCACAATATTATCAACCATTTCAGTACATCTTAAAAAAAAATCGACGTGCCTACAATAAAACAAAAAAATATAGGAAATACTCATTATTTGATCTAAATTCTAAAATATTTCTTTACATTTCATAAATGTACATTTACAAAGCAGTCTCTCTTATTACAAATAATTCTATAGCTATCACTGATCAAATTCAGTCCCAATAAAAAACTCTAGGTCTCAGCTGTCCGGCCAATAGTTATAGTTTCCTGAGGGAGGAGGAACGGGCATGGGGGGACCGTTCGGAGGGGGTCCTGTCCCCGCACTGTAAGGTGAACCTTGTGGGGACCCATACCTTGGTCGGAACCACGGCCTACTTGTGTATTGATACTGGTTACTCGCGTAAGCTGCCAAGTTCTGTCCAGTAGCGTTTGGGTAAGGGTTTTGTGGTGTCTGGTTAGGCGCGAAAGCCACGTTCGGCATGTTCGGAAGGTTAGCAGCAGGATATGTCTGTGGCGCTGGCGTCGTAGACGGGGAGAAGCTAGTTTGCTGCGAGTTTTGTGATGTTGGTGTACTTGAAGGCGCGTAGGATTGATTAGAAGTCTGATTCGACCCGTTTGTAGGGTTGTAGGTGGGAGGAGGTTGTGTTGTCGTCGTCTGACTGACGTAAGTTGCGGTTTGGCTGCCATTCGATGATCCGTACGTCGGTGTTCCATTCTGATTGGTCGGTGTAAACCCTGTCGTCTGCGTTGATTGGCCGTCAGACGTAAATGTTTGCTGATTTTGCACTGTACCCGTCATTGAATACCCGTTATCTTGTGATGAAGATGTGATGTAATTAGTTTGGTTGTTAGCCCCGTTTGTTTCAGTTTCCGGGGAAGTAGATTGTCCGTTGCCATTGTTGGAGGTGTTCTGAGTGGCTGGTATACTGTACTGCACCGTAGGATTGTTAGTGGGTACGGTAATAGTACCAGAATTTCCTTGCATCATATACTGTTGAGGCATCCCTGTATACTGTGACGTGGGCGTCAGAAATGAATTGGGTACTATTTGGTGTACAGGCGGTTGTGACCCAGGGATCGTTTGCCCAGGATTTGTCATAGGAGATGACGGTGGAGGAGCTTGCACAATAGGGATCGTCCCTAAGTTAGGGTTCAATTGATGTCCCGCTAGAGCTGCGTTCAATTGCTGGGCTGATAGCTGCGTATTAAAGTTGAGTCCCGTAGGCATATACTGCGAGGTAGCTGGCATGTTCATTAGAGGCACGTTGTATTGGACTCCTCCCGGCATACCCAACTGGTTAGGTTGCATCACTGTGACATTCTGACCCGGTTGGAGGACTTGTTGGAATCCTGGAGGTAACGCACTTTGCATGAGGTTTGGATGGTTTGCAGGTATCATATAGACCTGGCTGTTTGGCTGCCCCAGCATTGTTGGAACCTGGCTTATGTTTAAAGGGTTCTGTAACACAGTCATGCCTTGAGGAACTGTGATCATTTGCACGTTTTGTGCAGTATTCTGAACTTTGCTGAGGTCTTGCTTCTGTCCATCTTTGCTGGTTTGGATCTGTATCGCGTTTCTGTCGATCTGGCGGATGTACATTCCTGTACCATCTTGGCCCAATCCGGGGGATGAGACACTGTAAAGAGATATTTTATAGTTAGTACATATCTTAGAATTAAAGAAGATGCGCATGCGGGACGAGCTTGATTTCTACAGGAACGACTGGCCGGATTAGAGAAAATAAGTTTTTTAAATAAAGTTACGGAGGCCTTCACCCTGCAATTAAACAATACAGGTAAGTTAGAAACTTTTTATGTTTCCGTATTTAGGGTCAAAATTGTAGTTTCTTACTTCGTCTGCTGTCCCGAAGATACTTGTATAATGGTGCCGTGTGCCGGGTTAATTTTCATTCCCATACTGACAATGGTGTTGTCCTTAGCTGTAAAATAATGTAAAGTTGTAGTACAAACTCTTAAGTTTTAACAACGCTTTGCTCTCTACGCGTAGGCTTTGCAGGAGTGAGGTACTACTATGCTGTTAGTGAAATAACTAGGTAAAAAGTGCTACATTAAATTACGCATTGCAACGATGTCGGATCTCGGAATTCCCCATCGAATTCTGTAAATAATTATTTTAATGCTTCTAATGTACTGCATACTTCTTCCGCACCATTCGTTTGTTTATCTTCAGGGAAAAAAATTAGTAAAAAACTAAGTTGTAATATGAAAATACGCAGTGAAAAAATATACGCTTTGACGCAAAATGGCAGTGTTTATAATAGAATCAGTTTATCGCAGTCAACTGCTTCAAAACTACGCTTGGCAAACATTAGTAAGAAGTATTTAGAAGTCGGCTCTTCAATTTCTTACACTGGGTTCCACTGGATTCTGTATATTTTGCCATCGTTATTCGTTGGAGATATTCTGCAAAGGACAAGGTGTTGTATAATATAAATTGGTAGAATTAAATAGACACGCAAAAATGTTCCGATGAAGTGCTTTTTAGTGATAGCTGCTGTCGAGAAGATTACATAATTTTTTTTATTAATGCGGGGCAAGGATTAAAGTAGTTTACTTCTACGCCAGGCACGCGGTTTAGTTACTTACTAAAACAGGTAACGAATACAATACGTACCACTAAAGATGAGACTTGACACACCACGTGGTTTGACATGCGCAGTAGACGATTTATAGGTCTCTTTAGCGGTATGAGTTCTGAGCCGGGGCGTCATCGAAGTTCGGAAAGAGCGAAAGAGGCGCGGTCAAGTCTCATCTTTCGTGGCGCGTATTGTACCTTTTTAAATTAGTTAGAATTTGATTGTCGGATACTTAATTAATATTGATGACGTCAATGCGTTTTACGCCTTTGAGATAAATATCTTAAACATTAACGCAAAAAATGTCAGTGAGTGAAAACGAAGGATAGGTTTTTTAACCGCTAAAGGCATAAAAAAATAAGTTTACGCATTGCGTTCAAAGAGTAGCTAATCAGAATATATTTTACAATCGCAATTTATATATTAAAACCAGGGACCGAAAACCTTTATAAATAACGGTACAGGTATCGAAGAAATTTGGTTAAGTTTACGAAAAAGGTCGCCGACGCGCGGGTAGATTCGACTCTTTGACACACTCGGGCGATGCGCATCCTTTGACTAATGCCGACGGGACGTGTAAGATAGAGGTTATGTTTTCAGTAACCGGTATTCTTATTAACCGGTATTAATTTAAGAATTAAGGTAACCTTTAAAAATACCTGCAAAAAACAGTTGTAACCGAAAAAATATCCGTATTGTTCATACCGGTTTCGATCCCTGATTAAAACATAGTTTATGCTTAAGGCCTGAATTCCTCTTACGCTGATGTCAGTCGCGTATGTCGGTCGCGCGTGCGTATATACATACATTGTGTTCTATATAGCACCATATTGCGACGCTGACGTCAGCGGCGCGTAGGTACGTACGTAAGCGACCGACATCAGCGTTAGAGGAATTCAGGCCTTACGCAAAAGCAGTCAACATTCTCCCGCCCGATTTATTTGGAGTCAGCGCGCAATCCATAAATTTCTCTATCAGCCGTCATATCAGTTCACTAATATAATAATCTTTCACACAATCTGTTAAACGTTACGCAAAAGCAGTTCTGAAGATAAAAGCCAAATCCACGGCCACGAGTGTCCGCTGAAAATACAGAAACTCTAATGCAAGAGAGATGAATTAAAGATTTCCAATTTTTCGGCTGCCTCCTTCGCCGAAAGTCTAAATTCATCACAACTGCCGTCTTAATTGCTCACCTACACAAAAAAAAAAACTGTGACGCAAAGGCGATTGATCCAAACAGCCCACATGATGAGCGCTGATAATCAGGTATATTTGTTCATAATTATAGCTGAAAATGTAGAAAAGCTTTTTTGCTGCCTTGATGCTTTACACTACGTTGCAAAGTGAGCTAGCCAGGGACAGAACAAAAAAAAGTGGTAAAAACTCAGTCCGGAAACAAAATTTCCAGTGCAGGATCTGCTTTCTGATTCTGGTAGGCTATAAACGACAATAAAAAACAAGAAAAACAGAATGGATAGGATGGTCTGCTGTATGTTAAAGCAAGTTAAAAATAAGTACTTATATCTGGGTATATCGCTCACATCGCAATCTTAACAGGTAGCTGGACGCTGGTGAATTTTGCAGACGCCGGCAATGTTATGCTACGCTACGCTAAAATCTGCACAAAAACAAGGTAACATGCTTAAGTCCGAGAGGTCTTGTTGCAGCGATGTAATTGTTATTTTCTCAGGCCGAGGAAAGCTGCTGTAAACAAAATAATTATTCGCAAATTGCCTTCTCCCCCTTCTTTGTCGACTAACTGATAGCGGAACGCAGATGCCTTAAAAATAATACAGATTAAAAAAAATACGCAAGTCAAGCTTTAATTGATTATTGTAAGCACGGAACAGAAAAAACAGTGGAAGTGCAATGCAACAAAATTACTATGAGAACCGTTGTCGCCAAACCCTCACAAATAAACTGATAATCATATAATGCACTACAAATAAGCCGATCGTTTGATTTGTCGTTTAAATTTTAGTCAAAACTAGCATAAGTCACAGATTTTTACATTAGGAAAGAAACCTTCAAGCTCTTATAATAGGATTTATTTTGCGTTCGTGCAGAAAGTATCAACGACGATTTATAATCTAAAGTCAAACTGGATTCGATCGCCAAGTAAATTCTGCTACCCAACCATAGATGGCGGTATTCTCAGTTGTCGCAATTATAAACTTAATTGCGTTAGTCGTAAGGTTGTCATTCGCGTCATAGGTCGTGTCTTCTGCTACTCGATCAAGGCAGCAACACATTGAATTTTCAATAACATTATCGATATCGATAGATACCCGATTTCATAATTCGAGAAAATAAGAGTTGAGTAAAACTGTAAGATGAATGACGTAGTATTATTTAAAAATAGAATCTTACATAATATATAAGATTTTAGTTTTAAATAATATCTTCTAAATAATAAAAATCAATTGCTATTCGTTGTTCTCGCTAAAACTCAAAAACGGCTTGACCGATTTGAATAATTCATTTTTGTTGTGTTCGCCTGAACACAGGAAAAGTTTAAAAAATGTCGGGTAGGTAGGTAGGTAGGGTACGTTGAATAGGAAGGGTAGGTGGGTAGGTAGGTAGGTACGTAAAATAGGGTAGGTAGGTATATTATTTTTATATGTATGTAGCTATATTTTATTAGGTATATTGGGAGAAGTACTAATACAACGCAGGCGGAGCCGCGGGCGGCAGGTACCACAGGTAATATTGAATAAATTGTGAAAATCATCTTACTTGGGTGTAGTATTATATTATCTGTGCTTGGGTTGAAATTAAAAATGCGTTGTTCTATCTTTTTATTTATTATCCTTGAAATAGAACGTATTTGTTAAAAACTGGCGTTTCGAAAGTCTTATTTTTAATTTTAACAAATCGCCGCCCCCGCAGAATAAACGCGTAACTACTATTGCGGCGGTTTTGATGTTAATCAATATTCATTAAAAACAACAACAATTTTAAACTTGCGCGTTTATTCTGCGGGGTCGGCGAAATTGTGTACACGAACATTTATATATTTTTCGACTATTACCTTCATCAAATCAGTGACGTGATTGGACGCAGGAAATTCGCCTATTTGATGGGAGGCAATATCATTAAATAAAACAGTTCCTATAAACTTTCGCATAATTAGAGTTATCGCCACTTCCTTTCGAAAAACCCCTATGTCAACGTTTTTTAAAAATGTTTCCGCCGTCTGACATATTTTGACAACATCTGGCGAAGGATACAACAATCCACCTTGATCTCTCGCAATTATTTACTATTACTATAACTTTTTATAAATAAAAAGTTTGAAATTATGTACTAATTTAATTATGTATTATCCTTGAGGCGGGCATCGGCAACCCGGTGTGGAAGCTTTTATCATGATCTTACACACCGAAATGACTTGAAATTACCGGCTGAACAATGCAACGCGTCTCAAACATTATGTAAAAGTTTGATTACAATCTCGCTATATAGCATCTATGCAACCTTATATATCGTGTATGAATGTTAGGCGACATTATATCTGTATTGTAATGTTATACAACAAATATTAAATTAGGTACTTATTTTCTTTTATCGATAACTATCTATAACATCAATACCCGACCTGACTACATCCCTAATTGAGTAGCGAAGAACTTTCGAGAACGAAATAGTGAATACATTCAATCCAATATAAACTTTATTTTAATCATATAAAGTTGATTTTAACTAAACGTTCTATTAAATTATTAGTAAATTGACAAAAACTGAGATTTTATTAGAAAATAAATAAAATCATATTTACTGAAGGTACGAAACATCTCCATTTTTAAGATTATTTCTCCTACTATCATTTTTGCACTCCAAAACAGAACAATACGGCATATTTACGTAAAAATAAATTTGTCTCGAGACTAGCAGCTCGACGCGTTGCTAGAACACGACTGAAGTAAAGTTGCGTAACAGCGCTTAATTGTGACACGCGTGCCACGCCTACTTTGCACTTCCACTGTTTTTTCTGTTCCGTGATTGTAAGTAAGCAGGTGCTGGTTACATTACAAAAATATTTTATACACGAGATGACTTGAAGAAATAATTGCCCTTTCAAGTTGATGCTGTATCATATTTAAGGTAGGTATACAGGGTGGCAGGGACATCGACGCGAAAACTGTTAAATAACCGACGAAAAATTTCAACGCAGAGGCGTTCAGAATCCTGCCGGGGTTGCGGTTTTGTCCGAAAGGGTTACCGTGGCCCCTGGCAATACAGGCAACTGAAGGAACACGGGTGGGTTTTTAGTCAGTAAAAGTCTGACACGCCCTCCTGCTCCACCCAGAGCGGGAGAAGTTATTTGATAATTTCCCAAAAAAAAGGGGCGTTCAGAATCATGTACTGAATCCATGGTAACAGCTTTCGCGTCGATGTCCCTGCCATCCTGTATACTAAGCGTTTATAGGTTGCTTCTTTAGAATGTTTTGCTAACAACTCGGAAGTAGCAGTGCACCAGTGGTCTTTAAAAGTATCCCTATACAAAACGAAAAAATGTCTACGCGCAAAAGTGTTTCGCATACCTAAGGCCAGAGCTCTTCAATATTTTTTTATGTGTAACATCTTTCCTCTAGCTTTCCTGCAATCTGTTGGGAGTGATTTCGTGAAAAGGGACGAAAGTGTGTAGCAGGAAACCGGAGCGCGCGCTATTTGATTTCACCAATGAGCGTGTGCGGTGCTAGAGTTGGCCATCAGACGGTACCAACCAATTTCCGAGAGGTTGGTACTGCCAACCAGGATGTCTGATGTTACTCATCATATGCCAGTACTCTAAGGCTCGCTCGTTTTTTTAGTTCGAAGACAGAAAACCTGCCATTCCATTCTGACTATACATTCTAAGTCTTCTAAATAGCAACGTTCGAAGAGTGAAGATTACGCAACTATTTCTACTGTGATCAACGCAGATAAAACGCTGAATGCAATAACAAATAGTACGCAAATGCTAAGGCAGAGCTAGTGCAGAAAAAATAATGCTTGCTTCGAGTCATCTCATATAAAAACAGCAGATAATCTTCAAAGTACCTGGTGCCGCGGTCCAGGTGCGCGAATCTCTCGTGGAGTTCTTGTCATGGCTCACATGCGACCTGGAGCATCACATCGTTTCAATACACGAACAGAACAAAAAAAAAACAAACAATTTGAAAAAAGAACTAGAGTTGGAAGGTGTTCTTCATTTGAATTCTTCAGAAAGGCGAAGGGTATGAAGGTTCAAAGAACTGTAGAATTCCTTTTCTGTAACGAGAATATCTTCTGTGACTCTTCTTTTTCGTAGAACTGGCCGATTTGTATTGATTTTGGGAAACGCGTCGAAAACAGAACCTCCTCGTCAGAAGTCGGATAAAAAGCGTGTTCCATTACTATTGTGACCTAAGTGGTGAATTTATGGTTTATTAAAATATTATTATTTTGCGATGCATCGAAAAATAAATAAGTAAAAAAGATGTTTGAGACAGGATAGTCAGAATAGTAATAAAACAAAAATAATAAAGCTTGAAAAAAGAAATAATCTAGTGTCTTCATTATTCATTTGTGGCGACTTTCTTCATAAAGCTTCATTCCTCAGGTTTATGAGAGATTTTAATGTTTGCAAGAAAAGAGGATTTTACTTATTGTAACGCCAAATTGCTTGACATCTTTGATTGATTTTTTATGTTTATTGTAATTTATTACATTAATCCATGTCCACGTCTTTTCAGCAATTATTAAAATCTTATAGAAAAGATAGTTGCTATATTGATAAGAATAATAAAAACGAAGGTAAAAATAGTAATAAAAACTTTGTCTAACACTATTTAGAAGCAAATCTACATAGTTACGGAATACAGATAGCAAATACCTTTTCTCATTGCAAAAATAATCTGAAAGAGACTCAAAATTAGTTTAATTAAAACCCTTATTTAACTTACACAGCGGGAGCTATGGGTCTTAGCTGCAACTGGCTTGGCGTCCCATCAGACAACCTCTTTTGACCTCGAGATTCCTGTCCAACACTTTTTGAAGAAGTAGTCGAGTTCTGAAAAACGTTTTTTTTAGACATATTTATCATTTAAAAGTTAATGGACGCTAACAAGGGTAGAAGCAATTGTTACTTTATTAATTGGGTTGAAAAATATTGGAGAAATTAAACAAGCAAATGAATTCAGCAGTAGCAAAGCTAGATGGCAAATTGGATTTTTTTTTGTGTGTTTCAGGTTTTTTTTTGTCTTGTTGCCAAATTAAATTGCTCCATCATAGCTTTGCCACTAGAAAGGGTTAAACATTAATGGAAAAGAAACATTTCTAAAAAACAACCGCCAAAAGTAATGAACGAATGAAAGAACATAAATGCAAGTTTCAGCAGGGATGATGGCAAAAGAAATGGCGAAATAATCTGTGAAAATAAAACCCTAGACCAAACACCAAAGGCATGTGAGGTTAAGCATCATATATTAGTATGTGCTAGTATTAAAACCTAATGCTCACAGAAATAATTTGTGGTGAAGATGCTTGTCCAGTTGATATAATGTTTATCAAAGAACCACTGCTTACTATTGGCTGTAGGGAAAATTTAAAACAATATCAATGTTATGTCTTAGCCCTGTGTCTATATTTTATTATAATTTTTATGGTACACCAGAGGAAACATAATGTATGTGTATATTTGCAGTAATATAAAGTGAATTTCATTGAATTTAAAAATTTATAAGATAAAAGATTTATTTTTAAAACATTGGATAACTTAAAAAGATATTGTGTACAAATATTTTATTTATTTTTCTTTTATATTTTTTGTTAATAAATCATTCAAAATAATGTTTTGTAGTTCCATAGAAATTGTAAAGCCCGTAATAAAATAAGAACTAACTTTATAATTTTGCTAAAAGTTTATTGTTTTAAGAAATAAAATGTTACCTTTTGGTTCAGCTGCATGAAAGTGCCAGTGGCCTGTAGCTGCTGCAACTGACCTGCCGTTAGAGGTAGAGTTTGTTGTAGTCCGCCAGCTGGGGCTATCTGTAAACATAAATGATTAATATTAAAAATTACAATTCTAAGGCTTTTAATACAGAACCTCACTCAAGTATTACTTAAAACTATACTCTCCATTTGAAATAAGATTAGACATTTAAATAAACCTTTTTTAAAGTCTGTTCAACCTATTTTGACTTCTATTGTGTTGGTGGCATGACAAATGGCAGCTGCAGTAAACAGTTGGTATTGTAACCACTTTTTTGCTATTAATGCCATCCTTATGCCTACGATATAGAAGTCAGAATCAGTTGAACGGACTGTAAAAAAGGTTTGTTTAAATGTCTAATCTTATTTCAAATGGAGTATAGTTTAAATCATTCAAATGGCTTTAAACTACAGTCCAGCACGCGTAGCATGACCACCGTAGAAACGAGTTTTGTCGACGGAAGAATAGACAAAATGACAGATAAACAATCACAATCTGTCATTTTGTCTATTCTTCCGTCTACAAAACTCGTTTCTACGGTGATCATACTACGCGTGCAGCCGTCGAGAGAATGCGTTCTTGACACCTGTCACTGACAGGTGCCTGTACTGACTGTAATTTGTCAGTATCATACTTACGAATATGTATTTTGTGAATATGATTCCTATTACTACTAGAAATTGTCCAACTTACAGCTTGCTTCAAAATTACAAAAATAGAAATGGGTTTTGTCGACAGAATAGACAGGATGACAGATAAACAATCACAATCTGTCATTTTGTATATTATTCCATCAACAAAATCCGTAGAAAACCCATTTCTATTATTGTCATGCTATGCATACTGGTGTCAGAAACGCATTCTCTTTATGGCCAAACTGCAGTTTTAAGTAATGCTCGAGTTTTGAGTATGTTAGCACTTTAGCAGGGTGGAGTATGATAAACATCATTTGAGTTAAATTGCAAGCTGAGGCCCTATTTTGGGACTACCTCTAAAGTTTGAAGCATGCAATAAGATAATGGTTCCTTGAGTTGTTTATAATAGAAAGTCCTTCTAAAGAGAAAGGCATTATTTGATATGCTTTAATTTGTATTTTAAAGTAAAAACAACATAATGACTTACAGATACAAACTGTTGAGGTTGAAAGTTGGACAGTCCTTGCTGACCTGCTGCTAAGTCCTGCAGCTGTTGATAGGGAATCAACATTGTTTGAGAGCCAGGCATAGTCCACTGCACAGTGTCTGCCCCTTGTATGTGATACTTTACTTCTTTGTCCCCTTTGTCAGTGCTATACAGGATCTTCTGACATGCATTAGTACTTTGAGCAGCACACACAACAGGAGTAGAAGTCGCTGTGCTTACAGTAGTACTGTCAGACGTGGAAAGACTCGCTTGAGGAAATGTTAGCCCATTCGGTAAAATCATTGACATAGAAGATGGCACACCACTCAGCCGCAACGGTGTCACATTCACTGGCTGCATACTAGATATATCTACAATCTGTGTCCCAAAGTTAGGTTGCTGCAAACTTAATGTTTGACCAAGAGGCAGAGATGTAAAGTTAGCATTGGAAACTTGCATCCCAGGTTGTACTATAGGTATTAGCTGCCCATTCTCTTGGTTCAAGACATACTGCTGCTGAGGTTGAAGCAGTTGTAACATAGTGGGTTGACGAACTGTCATGAGAGGAGCTGTCGCAGGTGCCACACTGACCACTGGGGGGATGACGGCGGGGTGGGCGGTGGACGTTAACGTCTGAGGAGTCGACAGCGCCGCCGTCACGACAGGCGGCGGCACGGCGGGAGGCGCGCTAGTCGTCGTCAGCGTCGGCGGAGGCACATTTAGCGCAGGCGGCGGTCCCCCAGCCTGCGCCGCACTCCATTGGGCCAACTCAGCCCTTATGGTCTCTATCAAGTTCTGTGCGAGTGACCTAGCGCCTGCCAAAGCTTCAGATCTCGTATGATGCAGAGCCAAATGCAATGGCTCAATTTTATCACTTTTTAACACAGCTACCACACCAGTCTCTGACCTAATATATTCCAAGTTAGTGCCATTCTGAAACAAAATTCATTATAATGTTTTTTAGGCGGTTTAGAATGCAAAAATCGAGTCCAAAGATACAAAAACTTACGGGTCCCAGAATACGTCCTTTTATATCAAATGCGGCCGGGGCATTATCCAGACCGATATAAACTTTATCTATAAGACCACCGGACATCATTTATAATCGGTTTTTATAAAAATTTATAGCATTTACTTAATTTTAGGAAAAAGCATCTTTCTTCCACGAGAGGGGGAGAAAAGCGTTTTTGACATTAAAGCGTTTCGTTCTAAAGTATATTGTAAAGAAGCCACATAAGAAGCCATAAATGTTTTTTTCTATAAAGTGGAAATCGACAGCGTATTTGCAATTTGTTGTAAGTTTATAATAATTATTTTCAGGAATAATAACGTTATCTGCTAATAACATGCATAATTATTATTACTACATGACAAACAAAAATTGTTTTTTCACGCTCTACTCAAACAAAAGAAACGTATCGTTTTTGAACGATTATTATTACTCTGTAAGGGTTGTTATTCTCGATACAATAACGAAAAGGTGAAACAAAAAAATTCGTAATATTTCAAAACTTTACTTCTATTTTATGTATTTTTGTGATTTTAATAAACCTTAAGCACGCTCAAGGTTTGCCAGAGGGCCATGGAACGGAGTTTTTTGGGTATCAAACTAACAGACCGGTTTAAGAATACGACCATCCGTTTCATCACAAAGATAACTGATTTCACTTTGCAAACTGCCACGCAACATTTGCCGCATTTCAGACCAATAAGCCAAACTTATGACCCAATGATAGCATACGACATCACGGCAGGCCCAGTAGATGGCGGGATGAGCTGTATAATCCTTCAACAAGAACTAGTCCTTAGCAGCATAAACAGAAAGAAGTGAAGAGTTTAGGGAGGCCTTTGTCTTGCATTGGGACATCACAGACTTTTGATAAGCACGATTGACTACAAATCCATAAAATTACTTTGGTCTGTTCAAAAGCTGTAAGAGAATGTTATGAGAATGCACGGACGACAGCATTGACAGCCGCGCGCCGCGGTTTACTCAGAGAGCGGCGGGAAAATTAAAGTAATTTATAATCATTTACGGTGTTTTATTAGAAAGTTTTTTTTTCAATGATGTTCACAACGAATGTCTATACAATTATTACCATTATTCGGAATGAAACCTCGAGACTAAACACGTAGGATCACCATGGAATTATGTAAAATTTGTTTTGTCCACTCTCAGGCCCGGACTCAACTCACTACACCAAAGCGGAGATGTGTGCTGGCTAGAGTTGAACTGTTACGGTGGCGCTCACTGCACGCCGCTCACATCTCTTCTCGTCTCCGCTACACGCCGTTGCCAGCTTGCGAGGCACAGCTCACATCTCCGGTTCGATCGCGCCTTACAAATATGAAACATCTCCGCTCCACTGAAGCTGAGGAGACGAGTTGTGTAAATAACGAAATTCTACTGGTTGTGTAAAACATATCTCTCCTCTCATCTCGTCTCTGCTTTGATGGAGTCTGATCCTCGTACTACTTGCAGGACTTTCTCAAGCGCCGCGCCGCTTGTAGGTCTGTTTTTATACCACGATTTCATTAATATTATTGTTTCTTTCCAGTATGTACTAGGTACTTTGAACTTTTTTATTAGTGCGGCCATTATTTAAAAATAATTTCCAATAGAAAACTAACTACTTATTGTGTTTGGATATTTTGTGATGTGTGGTGGTGGGTTTAATTAAATAAAATGCATTCATATTAAATTTGCATATGTAATATCAATTTATATTTCTACAAAACATGATATGCTGTCTCTATATTGTTAAACATATGAAAAAATATAATGTTACCTCTGATTTTAACATGATTTATTGTGTACACTTTTACTTAAAATATGAAAGAATTATATTTGTCATGATTTCTCACAATCTTGTTACAATTTCACAGATCTATTAAGCTATACAAAATGTATAGGTACTTATTATATTAGACAACAGATATTAGTAGGACAGAAGTTTGAAAATTAACAATTAAGTAGAGCGAAAACATAAACAACATGATCATACTATGCAACTGATTTTTAAATAGTTTTTCAACATCAGTAACTGATTAATCACTGGACTTAATACTATCACATTAACAACTAAGTATCCTATTATACGGGACTAGAAGATCAAATTTTTTATAATCAAGGCTGGGTTTCACCACTACCAAAAAGCACATTGAAGAGATATTATTTATTGTTTGTGTCAGGATGGACTGAACCAAGAGAGATTTTGGAAGTTTGAGCAATACGAAGTTTTTGTACTTATTCTGAATTCAGAATAGCTGGCCACTTTCCTCGTAATAGTTTTCCCTCTTTAGCGAGGTACCAAATAGTACCAAAGAGGTACTATTTGGTACTTTTGTACTTTTGGTACAGTACTTTGGTATTGCTTAAACTTCCAAAATCTCTTTTGGTCCAGTCATCCTGACGCAGAGCATTTATTGGTAGGAAGTTAAGATACAGTTCAGCAGTGGTAAGATACAGTTCAGCAGTGGTAAAATAAAGCCTAAATATAGTTTTTCTTAAACCAGCAAATTAAGGACGGAGACGAACTCCAAGCTCGTTATTTTTATATTGGAGAGGATATAATTACTAGTTATTATTTTAGGAATTTTAGTGCATCGAATTTTTTACCCTGAGTCCAAAATATATCGGGCAATTATGGCTGATTAAGATACTAAAGTGGTTTTTATAAATATATCCTATTAGACAGAATGCTGAAATTCGTCTAAAAACGGAAAGAACAAGTCATTTGTCCCGGAGTAGCGTATTTATTGGCACTAGAAAATGAAAGAAAAAGAAATTAAGTTACA
This sequence comes from Agrochola lychnidis, assembly GCA_963680765.1. NCBI lineage: Eukaryota > Metazoa > Arthropoda > Insecta > Lepidoptera > Noctuidae > Agrochola > Agrochola lychnidis. Next base: position 7,279,055 of record OY796864.1, read on the forward strand.
GAGTTTTGTTTTGAATGGGATATAAAAAAAAGTATTGCCAGAACTTTAATGGAAGCACTATCTTCCACCATGGTATTTTAGTCAGCCATAGTTTTTCGTCTTCTATTTTTAACACTAAATTGCTGCATCAATGAGGTAGTAGGATGATTTAAATGAAAAAATATACATTTGTCTCTTTTCTATTAGTACATAACCTCTAAATCACAATTCCACAAGGCTATGGTCAGAATTTAAGCTGCAATAGTTCCTACTTATAGTAGGTATATCACTATGATAATTATTTTAGTAATAAACTCTTTCTAAACATTTATAATAATGGTAATATAGATGATAAATATAATTTATAACATTTTGTTTCTTTTTTTTTAAGTATTATATTTTTTTTATCATCCTCTCTATGTTGTTATAAGTTTGAAAAGTTTAGCCGCAAATATATTTAAAAATTTATTACTAACACCCTAAATATAATCCTCAATTTAAAATACAATAAAATACTCATGGTACATTTTCCAATGCGAGAAGACACGATTATAAAGGCAACATAATGTTAAGGTAAGTATACACTGTTGGTGTCTAAACAGATTTTACCCTGTTTTATACACTGTAATTTTTTTAATACATTTTATTAATAAACAAATGTATGAAACACATCATAGTCGCCGTATTGTCCAAAATGTACTTCCCGTTTCCAACCTGGCACTGAATTTTGAACACATTTGTTACTTAAACACTCATAGACATTTGAATCCTCCAAATACTTTTGTAAAATACGTTTAGAAGCCACTTTTTGGCACTTGATAATATAATAACAGTCGCATAGATCATTCAGACCGCAGGCGTATATAAAGGGGAAAATAATAATTAATATTTTTATTAATCTGGTTTTTCTAAGATATCTGGGATATTATTTGGTATGAAAATGAGATATAACATTCATTGGTCATTTATGTTTTAGTTTCCGTTACATTTTGAATACACCTTTACACGCCCATGGTTGGTTATCCAAGTTATGACAGTAATAATATATCTTATTAAATCACAGATGTTATCTGTGCTTACTTATTTATTATGCATTATTAATAATGGTGGGGCAAACACAAAGGTGACATACTAAATCTAAGTAACAATAAAAAAAAAATATCACCCACGCAAACGAGAATATTATTTTTTTAATAATTATTAAAGTAATAAGCCTAATTCGAACGAAATTAACGCTTAACATAACCTAACATCATGTTAGTGTGAGAGAGGTATAAAAAATTATCGTAAAAAAAAAACAATTTTCAAATTTTAAGTTCGTAGTTAAAATTCAGAATACTCGACATACAGAATATTTTAGATCAACTTTTTATTAAAATTTGATAAAACATAGCTTCACGGGCTGCTGTCCGGACTAACCTAAGACTCCTTAGAGTTTATCACACAGTTTGGGGTAGAAGGCGGTTACTGGAGCCGCGAGCACCGGGAGCAGTAGTCCCCGTTGGCGGCGCTGCCGTAGTACATGCACAGCGGCGCGCGGCACGGCGCGGGCGACGGCGGCCGGTCGTCGTAGAACGTGGAGCGGCTCAGGTACAGCGTCCTGTCCACGGGCGCTCGCCCAGACTTGTTAGACGTGTTCGTAGCCGCGCGGACTGCGTCGTGAGCGGGTCTCTCCGCTTCTGCGTAGAACTGTGATCGGCCAGTGCCGTAGCGAGGTTGGCTCGGGGCGACCGGTTGTTCCTTGCGATTTTTTTCGGCTGTGTATCTGGTGTTTTTAGGAAAATATTTAATGGCCTCCTTAGAACTCATACTATAATAACACATAACATCAAGGTTTGGCAGAGGCAGGATGTATAGTGCACCAACTAATGACTAAGTCCCATATAACCCTGCGACCTAAGCAAAAGCTATCGTCGCTTGAATGAGAGTTTGTATGTCATCACACAACTCAGCTGCGATGGACATAGGTCCCTCCCACGCTGCGCCACAACACCTTGTCCTTTGTACGACACATAGATATATTATACCTAGATAACGCAAGAGCAACTACTTCGCATGCCATTTCCGTGCCCAGCTTACTTACATACAATAATCGTAAGCTGCCACTTTCGCGCTCATTCTGCATCGGTGCCACGCTTGTCGGAAGTCAGTAAAAAAATTTAAAATGGTTAATTACGCTGTTATAAATTGTAAAAACTGCGAATGCGAGCAGAAAAAATAAAAGATACGTTTCCTAAGTGCTTGTGACGTCATAGTAGGTAATCGAAAAATGACACGCTTGGTTTTCATACAGATCGTGATACTTGCGTTATCTAGGTCTATCTATATCTGTGGTACGACATAATTAATATGACGATTGTTTGATTTAATTATTATGACGTACAAACGAAACTTGATAGATCGCCCGAGTATGTCATATTCTTACAAAAGAGTGTGATGATCATATTTGGCCAGGGTTTGAAAAATCATAATTTTTTGAAAAAATCGAATAAAATCATAAAATACCTATATTTCTGCGTAAAACGAAATGCGCCCTAGAGTGTCAGAGAAAAGGGGAATCCCGCGCATTTTGTAAACTTTGCATGCAATTACCATAGTAAATTAAGAAACAGACTAGGAATTGAAACGGCTGGAAAACTAGTTTTTTGTACATTATATTTACATTAATGATATAGATTTTTCAGATTTAAAAGACGTCTTTAACATATAATTTCTAAATCTGTTTTTTATGTTGATTTCTGTGAAAGAAAGTAAAATTAACCACAGTTTATTAAGGGGAAGCGTCAGAGTAGCCCGCAAAATTCAAATTTTCTTACATTTTTTGCATTTTGCAGGGCAGTGTCAGGTTTTATGTTGATTAAAATATGATTCGCGGTCGTAACAAATATGGTTTTACTCAATTATAATCATTACAATCAGCAATACAACTCCATAAGTTAGCAAAGGTGTCATTTGACACCTTTATCTTCTTCTTAATCACTATTGCTGATCATGACATTTGACACCTTTGCTAATTTATGGATTTAGAAAAGGTGTCTGACGCTTCCCCCTTAAATCATTCATTTCTATTGAAAAAATCATTTGATTTAACTTGCTTTTGGTTAAGTGTTATTTGCCAGGCTTAAATCCAGATTCCGGGCTGCTATAGAAAAAAATTGTGTACATATCAAAATATGTGAATGAAAAATTAATGCAACTCACCCAATCCAAGCCTCATTAAGATAATTCTTGACCATCTCCTCTTGCACGGGCGCCCTCGCCGCTAACACTCGACAGCACAACACTTCACACGTAGACTGGGTTCTCATCAAGCTCTCTTCAGGATTGCTATGACTCCCACTGCTTTTACCCGCCAATTTCGCCATGGAACCAAAGTTCTTCTTCAATTTACTGCTCATAGACCTTCCAATACTTCCGAATTGTTTGGCCACTGAGTTTAGCTGCTTTGAGCTTTTGGTTGATAATGCGTCGAGTGATCTTCGCAGTTCTTCAGGCGGTTGGCTAAGGGAGATGCATTCTATTGGCTCGAGGTCTAAGTAAGCTGCCAGCATTGAGGAACGTTGGTATTCGTCGGGTAAGATGTTGTTTATGGTTTTCTGGTCGGGTTCGACGTCCCAGGGGAAGTCTTCGCCGGGGTCTACGTTGAATCTGAAATGAAAGATTATATTGTTATTTTTGTGAAGAGTAAATGTTTATGGAATTTTTTATTCTATCAAAAATTACTATTCACCTTATGTTATCTTGTCGAAAAGACGAGAAAACCCACATAAGGTGTCAAGATTGGGGTTATAAAAGTATGAATGGATGATCACGAGCATGATCTTCCTAGCGATAGTGTAGCGACGGTACAAGGAAATAGTGCCAAGGTTTTCCATTACAGATAAATGCTCAACGTAATTGTGATATCAAGTACGAGGGTAGGCAGTAAGAATCTTCTTGCTTAATAACTGATCTTCTTTTCGCAGTAACTTTTGTGAACCAGATTGTTTTTTCTATATGCACGTGTTCCTGTGACGATAAAAGAAAACTTTTTGAAGTGAAAACTTCTTCAGGCGCGTTGGCCTTTTTTGAGATGGGACTAAACCATTGATTTCGCGACCTGTTACCGACACTGTGGAGTAAAAGACATCAACGTGTTGATTACCGTGGTGCGTGGAGTAAAAGATATCAACGTGTTGATTACCGCGGTACCGATTTTTTTTCAAGTGTTCACTTCTGTCAGCACTCCCGGAGTGTCAGTTTTTTTTTTCCCCACGACAGGAATCTCTTGGCCTGCATCTCACCTGATGGTAAGTGATGATCAGGCTGAAGGTGGAAGCGAGCTTCACCCGGAATCCTCAACCACAGAGGAACTGGCTACCTTACCTCTAACAGCCGAAACACAAAAACTGCTGTTAACATTGTTGTTATGGCGACAGACTTAGATAAGATGGTGGTAGCTAGCCCTGGGAATCGGACCCAGAGGTCCCGCTCTGGGTCTGAGACAGGTAGTCTGACCACTAGACCACAGAGACGGATCGATTTTTTTTCTTTCTTACCTGATCGGCATAGGATTCCCGGCATGGTCTTCCAGCGGGACCCTGGCGCCGTCCGTGGGCAGCGGCTCGCACGGCACGAGCGCGGAGAAGTGGCCGGCGTCGTAGGCGAGCAGGATGGGCGTCTTGCTGCAGGCGTCGGGCGCCAGCTCCAGCGGCAGGTACACGCCGCCGAACGGGATGGGGGCGATGGGGTCGCCGCGGAAGTCCTGCACGTGCCGAACATTTGGACATTATTTGACTGGTTGTATAATTTCATTCATCCTTACATATTATAAAACAAAGTCCCCCGCCGTGTCTGTCTGAACACGATAAACTCAAAAACTACCGAACGGATTTTCAAATGGTTTTCACTAATGGACGGAGTGATTCATGCGGAAGATTTTAGTGCATAATTTATTAAGGTTTTGTGTAAATTGGCTGAAATTTGACGATTATTATTGAAGATGTCAGAAAAAATCATGTCGACTGGGAACTTTATTGGCGTGCGCCACGGAAATCGTAAAAGTTACATAAAATTTATGTTCTACAGTATTGTTCATCTTAAAAGTTCAACAAAAAAGTCCGCAATGGCATATGTCTATTTTCTAAGAATGACCCACAATAACCATTTTTATCTTTCAGAATTTGATAAAAATTTCATTGTCATTTCCGAAGCTATTTTAACCAGTATTATATCAATTCTTATCCAATAAACTGTCACTTAAATTGAGCATTTAATTTAGATTCATTTAAATTAATGGTTTAAAAGATATCACAGATTCAAAATTACGCGTAACAAAATAATTATACGGCAACGCGGGCGCAGCGGTAGGATCTTTTTTCCTTGGCTATTAGGTATGTAATCCCGGTATTGGTAGTATGTTCCTGTAGTATATTTTCCGACATCCACGCGGGCGAAGCCGCGGGCAAAAGTTAGTATCTTATAATATTGTATGTTTTGAGGATAATATCCTATTTTTCAAAATCCATATTTCAGGTTTTGTGATCTCAAGCAAAGACTTAGTAGATTGTCGAACTCGAAATTGCTTTATCACCCTAAGGTTGAACGTCACTCTCACGTCATAAAACGACAAATTCTATTATTGCTTTCAAGACCAATGTTTGTGAAGTTTCAAAAAGCTAGCACCTAAAAACACGCAGTATTGCGTGTGTCCTGAGTGATCATCTCGTATTAAACTTGTATTGAAATACTAGAAAAAAAAATATAAAGGAGACATCTAAAAATGATACCGACCCTCAGCGCAACATCGGCGAACACAATAACCGGGCGTCGCATGACGTGCGCCAGCGCGAACACGTGCAGGTGCTCGAGCGCGGCGTAGTGCGGCGCGGCGGCCGGCGCGGCGCGCGCGGGCTCGGGCGACGCCGCGCTCACGCACTGCGCCCACTCGCGCTCCCACTCCGCCTCCGACGGCGTGAGGCCCGCTGAGCGGAGTGATATGCTCTCTGACCAACGCCAGCGGCGTTTTATTGCGTCTGGAAAGGGGAGAAAACATGTTAAATAAATCTAAGTGGTGTCCATCTTACCCAAAAGACCAAGTACTCGAGACAATTTCCACGCAAGCTCCGCCCCCATTCACCCCGCCACTCCACTATGTGCTAAACGCTAACACATCAGTAATAAAGTTGAATATAGCGTGCGCTTTTTGATCGTGTTCCAGCACGGAACTGACAGTGGCGTGCCTAGGGGTCAAAATTAGGGCAAGCCGCCAGATTTTTTACGAAAAAAAAATCTGCCAAGTGAGGGATTGACTTATTTTCATTTATGTTGTTCATGGTACAACATTATTATAATTTTGGTTAGAAAACCTTTCAAATGCGAAAAGGTCATGACATGTCAGGCACGTAATTGTCATAAGCGCCATCTATCGCCACGAATGCGCGTAATTACACCGCTTAGTCGAACCTTTTTACCATAATTCATATTGGCTTGTCTCATGCAAAATTTTTCAATCAAAAGCCACTAGATGGCTCCCATAGTATCGATTTGTTGTTCTATTACCAAACGCATAATTTTATGAGTTTAAAATTTAATGTCGATTGAAAATTTTAACGTGAGATATTACCTACCTAAACAAAATTTTATAATTTATCATAATCATAGTGACAATAGCCAACTCTAATCTTTATTTCAAAACACCTATGAAGAATCTCTTCGATACGAACATTATTGTTTTGTGATCTCAATGAGATGTACTTAAACATAATAGGATGGTTTATTTTTCAGTAGTTTTCCAAAACTACATTACCATAAAAACAACACTAGTCATATGCTTTCATGGCACCAGCTACTTACATAAGTTTGTGTAATAGACATTCGAATGCCTATTTCAATCTATTCTTCGACTGACAAAAATACATGTTTTTTTTCCGAGAAATAGGTACAATAATTTGAGGTTGGTTACGGTGAAGTAAAGAGTTACTTATTGTCAGAAAAATCAATATAAATACCTTTACGAACACAGTTTCCGAATTCCCATTTTGATGATAAAATTACCTTTCCGAGTAACAATTTCACACACTTTAGTCCTTCACAAGGAACAATTGCATGCGTTTCCGAATTAATTTTAATGATAAGAAACTTTTTAATCACTTCAAAACAAAGATAATAATCACAGCAAAAAGTAATCGTAATCACAATTCACAACACTTAAATTCACAGAAAATGAAAAAAATATCAAAGCAAAAAAAAAAGTGCCAGTAGCCGCTCAAAACAAATTTGAACTAACTATCATTCTATAGAAAATCACGCATTGCGCAGCGTCTTGCAACGACGACATAGGTAGTTGCTTCACTCCCCTACTATTCATAATCAAATACACGATTCGTTCCATTCATAAAAAATCAAAAGCCGGGCTTAAAAATTAGAACATTTTGCGAAATGAGTACATACTAATGGTACCAACAACGTTAACAATTTTCCATGCGAAAGATGAGAGGTATGAAGCCTCATAAGAAGCCCCCTTGTGTGAGCGAGAAAGCAATGCAATGTACCACAGAATTGACGTTTTCATTCATCGATGCGATCTCGCGTCCTGCTTAACGCTATAGTGTTAGAGTGAGATCGCAACTGCGGCATCCGAGATAGTTTGGCAACGTGCGTGATGAAAACGGCGCGGAATTTAAATATTATTCTTTGAGTACGTAAACCTGGCATCGTAGCTTCTAAAGCGCGCGGCTGATACGGTGCAGCGCGGAGTTTTATGTTATTATTCTTATCAATTCTTGCGACATGAATGAATTACTTGGTTGCTTTACAAGTTTACGGGTGTTGTTTTTTTTTTTGTGGGTTCATCTTTGAATGCAAGCCGGGCTTTTCGGCTTCTATGGAGGTACCGCCACTAACTGAATGGCGTAAGTCTCAATTTTTATTTCGTTTATAAATATATGTAGTGATAATTGATCTAGAGAAAAAATATCTTATAGCTGGATAATAAACTATATTTTCTTACTGTGAGTACTTATTTTACACATAAAATCCGAAGAATCTTGATTTTATTTAAATAATCTCTTAAAAAAAGACATGATTTTCGAATAAAAAATGAATCGAGCGAAAATGTTACAACTACATAACTGTCATGTACATGGAAAGAAAAAGATCCAATAAATCATATCCTAAAGTTCCATTTTGATTGTATGCGTGACAGTTTCAGAATGTTAATGCAAATTAACATACAAATAGGGAGCCCTCTTAACTATTACATTATTGACAGACTAGTCATACTCGAGGAAATCCTACCTTAAAAGAATGTATACAACAGTCTCACTATATATATAAATACATAAATCAAGGATGGCAGAAAATGCAGTATTTACAAATTAACAGAGAGGGTCTTAAAAAAAATTGTGGGTCATATCAGTCTTTAGTAAACCACTGCTGGTCATAGGGGTCTTCAATAGCACATCGTTGAGCTGGATCCTCGGCCTCTTACTAATTTTCAGCTAAAAATTACTGCTTCACCTGTACCCTAATTGCGTAACTTGTTTTCGTAAACAATTTCGCGAAATTTGTTTCATTTTGACATTTCATCAACATTCATTGCGTTATTTACGTTGTTAAACAGATTTTTTTTCCAACTTATGAAGCAATGGATTAGAAATCTGTTTCAAATCGAAACAAATTGTGATTGTGTTGTATTACGCAATTAGGGTACTGGTCTAAAACTTACAGGTCAATTGAATAACACTCACTAGTCAGTACTTCACCACCTTCTCCAGACAGCAGCGCCTGAACCTTAGTTCTCAATGCAAGCAGTCTGTCATGGAAGCCATAGGCAGCAAGTGATGCTGCATGTGGCAGACAGTTGCCGTCGCCCGAAGTGGCCAGTGGAAGTAGTCGAGGGGCACCCGGGACGCGACCGTGGCGCCACCAGTTAAGTATGTTGGCAGATTCTAGAGTTACTAGTGTCGCAGTCTCTAGGAGGTCCTTTTCTAAGAATGTTCTGGAAAAGGTGAGAGGATTTTGGAATTAATTTTCAGTGTTTTGGTTCGAAGAAAACCGATAGGGATATCGTGGCCCCCGGCAACATGGCAACTGAAGGAACACGGGTGGGTTTTAGTCAGTAAGAGTTTGAGTTTGTGGGAAATTATCAAATAACTTCTCCCGCTCCGCCCAGAGCGGGAGAAGTTATTTGATAATTTCCCACCCAAAACAAAAGGTGTCAAATCGTGAACACAAATGTTTTGTGGTGATTCTAGAACTTTAGTTGCCGACATTATCAATATGCTTCTCATTTGCTAGAAGTAATTTGATAGTCCTACTGAAAATTCTAATCTAATATAGAATTCCAACTTATATATTTTTAACTGACTTAAAAAAGGAGGAGGTTCTCAATTCGACTGTATGGTTTTTTTTAATGTTGTTGCGCCATTACTCCGCCAATTATGAATTGATTTTGATGATTCTTTTTTTGTTTGGTAGGTGACCTTCAGAAGTGGTCCCATATAAATTTTATTAACTTTGTTACGGCAGTTTTCTGAAATCGCCAACCCGTTTTGAGTAAGCATTGTGATCAATGCTCGTGCCTTCTCTGTATGAGAAGAGGCCTTTGCCCAGCATTGGGACAATAATAGGCTGGTATTATTATTTAATGGTAGTTTTTGAGTTAGCTTCAATAATACGTATTTTTACCACTTAGTTCTATGTTATAATAAGTTCCTGTCACTGTTATTTACATAGCAGGTAGTAGTATTCGAATTTGTGTGGAGTAGGTACCATAACTACAAAGTGAAAAATAACTTTAATTTTGGAAGTCAGTGACAAAAAACGAAAATTCATAACCAAAGACACCGACTTCCGAAATTAAAGTTACTTTTCACTTTGTAGTGTTTTTTTTTTTGAATTGAATACTTCTTTAGGCGCGTTGGGCATTTTTGAGAAGGGACTAAACAATTGATTTTGCGACACTGTTACGACACCAGCTTTTGACCATTAAAAAGACATCAACGCGCGATACATTATTTTCTGCACAATAAAATTGTTCAAGTTTTCACTTCTGTCATAGTCATAACTCCCGGAGTGATACAGTTTTTTTTCTTTATTGATTATAATCGAGACGTGGAACTTACTCAATTTTTCCTTAACGTTAACCATGAGAAACCTAGTAATTTACCTACGCCAAAATCAATGTGTCCGAATTCATGTGTCCGAAACACGAAAAGGTTAAAGAACGGTAAACAATAACAGAAAGTTCAACGGCAACGAACGGTCTGATTGCGTGTGCGACGATAATGAATATTGGCCAGCTGCCGACCGTACGTACGCACCACCAACGGCCATATACACGTACACGGGTCTAACACTATATTTGTCATTCGTGACTAGGTTTACCATTCGTCCGGATTTGTCCGGACATGTCCGGACTTCTAGACATTTGTCCGGCTCTTTAATTTGTCCGGATTTTTTAGGTAATATCAAAATAAAGACCAAAAATGAGCCGTCGCGGGACGCCTGGCAGATGTGAAACATAGAAATTATTATGTACAGGTAATATGCATACTTATCTATTTTTTATTTAATAAAAGGATAGTTTACGACAGGAAATATATATGACGACTGTTGGCGACGCGTCGCCACGCCAACAGTCGGTCTGACCCGCCGCTATAGATGTTTCACATCAAAATATAAATCTTTAACAATGAACTTAACGAGATCAAAAAATAATTGGATTTTGTGACTAAAATGTCCAGATTTTTATTGAAATGTCAGGTTTTTTGTCAGGACTTTTCAAATTTCTAAATGGTAACCCTATTCGTGACTAATTTAAAAGGCATCAATCCAAAAAAATGCAAAATGTCGAGTGTTGGCGTGCGGGCCACGCGCTTGTCATCTTTTACTTTTCTGTCTGGCAAGTCATTCTCATATTTTTATGCTACCATTCCCCAAATGCTCCCTTTATGAGTTTGGATTTGTAAATAACCGAGCGATAAATCAAATCGAACATCGGTTTGCGGAAATCCATTTGGTAATCAAAACAAAGACACGCGGAGTGCTCCTAATTTTATGCTGTCAGTGATGAGCTGTCATGACATGTTTTTCTTGAACATACCACTGCAGTGGCCTTGCGTCGAAAATAACCAAAAGGCAATCCACTTTTAGTACCAGATTAAGTAGTCCGACCTTAGTCTGTTCGCATAATATTAAATTACCAAGATTATATGCTTACCTAAAATCAGGTGGGTAGACAGAAATATCTGGAAGCAGCAGTATGTGATCGGAATTGATTGTGTTTGGCTCTGGTTCTGTATTGTTGCGCAACGCCCACACGAGGCCTTCGTTGTCTGTCGCACGGGAGATGCCTCGGGATAGCTTTCGACCTGGTAGAAAAATAAATTGGTTTTCAAGCTGTTATGTTCAGCACCACAACACAATGACAACCATAGAAACGGTACCCTAATTGCGTAATAAAACACAATCATCTGTACCCTAATTGCGTAACTTATTTTCGTAAACAATTTTGCCTAATTTGTTTCATTTTGACAGTTCAACAACGTTCATTGCGTTATTTACGTTGTTGAGCAGATTTTTTTTTCCAATTTATGAAGCAATGGATTAGCAAATCGAAACAGTATTATTAATATGAAACAGATTGCTAATCCATTGCTTCATAAATTGGAAAAAAAAATCTGCTCAACAACGTAATGAATTTTGTTGAAGTGTCAAAATGAAACAAATTAGGCATAATTGTTTACGAAAATAAGTTACGCAATTAGGGTACGGGTTTTCTTCGGGTTTTGTCGACAGCAGAATAGACAAAATTACAGATTGTGATTGTTTATCTGTCAATTTGTCTATTCTTCCGTCGACAAAACCCGTTTCTATTGTGCTCATGCTAAACGTGTTGGAAAATTTTGATAGGATTAGAAGATCTATGGTCGTGTCCCACGGGCGTTAATAAGGCTCGTTAGAAAAGGTTCGGTGTAGTAGACCTTTGTCTTTGTAAGTCATATTTGTGTGGCAGTGTCTTTTTAAATTACGATGGGCCATACTAAGGTCTATTTACAGTACATGTTTGTCAATTGCCAAACTTAAGTGGCAATGGGCAGGGCACATTGTTCGCAGAACGGATGACCGATGGGGCCGAAAGGTTCTAGAGTGACGACCGCGTACTGGAAGACGTAGCGTTGGAAGGTCTCCCACAAGATGGACCGATGACCTTGTGAAGGCCGCAGGAATCCGCTGGATGCGGAAAGCATAGAATCGGTCGAAGTGGCGGTGCTTGGGGGAGGCCTATGTCCAGCAGTGGATGTCTTTCGGCTGAAATGATGATGATGATGATGAAAGAAGCTAATTGATCTCAATTGATAAATCAGTATAACTCACATTCAGGAGCAGGTGTGAGTACCAGGTTGGAAGGTGCTGTGAACGACATGTTGAGGTCGAGGGTGCTGACAGAGCGCTCCGGAGAGATGACGTCACCACCAGCCCGCGCCTTCAGCGATGCGCCGTGCACTCTCTCTGAAAGAGACAATCCGTGATAATATAACGCATCGGGTATTACGTGCGACTATTTATATGACACTGATTCATATTATAAATTTTAGTCTGCGATCTGCGTAGGTATACATACATGGGTTTATTTTGAGAACGCCCGAGTTTCGATATTCCAAACATGAGCTAAATTGAGGCTAAACTGCGCTTAACTTATGCAATTAACTAAAACATACATACTTGTCTCGTTACTCATTCTGACGGCCGTCTTCAACAACTTAAGCTCCTAATAGAATTTAGCACTGACCTATTGTAAATCTAGGTGGCTATTAGGGAATTTGTTTGACAATACGAGTCGACACACAAATGTACAATGCTGTGACTGATTGAACACTGAACACTAACTAAGCATTGAATACTAAACTGAATATTCGTCAAATTGGAACGGAAAATGCCAACTCTGAATTAAAAACCCATAGAATTCATAATTAAAGGAAAAAAAAACCCGGGTTATGATGTTATTTTCATGTTTAGTAATGAGGATAACTTTTGTCGACTGTAGATGATTGTAGATAAGTCACGTAAAATGTGTCGCAATGGCGACTATTTCTATTTCCTGAAGGGAAGTGTGTCACGAACAATGGATTGGGTACGACTTTATACGCTTGATTGGGAACAATCCTTCAATTGGAGACACGATGGACTGCTGTATTTGGGAACCTTGTATTCGGAACATTTATGATAGCTGTGGTTCAACAATTTAGGCCACATCCTGTAGAAATGATCATCATAGCAGGCATGATACGGGTAGTAAATAAAATGGAAGTTTGAAATAAATAAAAACATAAAGAGAACGTCGGATTTCATTTGATTACTTATCTATATCGTTAATAAACGATTTATCTATCTATCTATATAATAAAATCCACACCAAAGCATCATCCAGAGCACCACCGAAGAAACGAATTATTTTTGATGTTGAAAAAGCCGCGCGTCTATCTAGACGAATCCGAATGATTATTGCTCGATTGGTTGCTTTATGGATTGTGAAACGGTGGTAGGTAGTATGGTATAGCCAGATGATGGTAATCACTAATCACCTCAAAAGCATGAATTTAACAAAACCTAAATTGACTGATCAGTGGCGTTACACCGCGATGTTTCCGATATTCAAATAAAAATCAAACACAATAGAAGCGACCGAGCAAGACCGTACGATTCGATTGACAACATCAATGGCCAATCTGAATAATGGCCGCCATTCGAAGTCATCGGATAAAGTTACGCTACATTGAATCTCTGTAAATCGTTGTTTCAATTTGAAATGCAATTTGCACATTTAACTTTTTGTGCTTTGTCTTTTAAATCAGCGTTAACTTTATATGATGTGGTTTGAAGCTGTCAAATGTCGAAGAAAGTAGATTCGCTATCAGATAGATAATGAATGGCATAAGGTTGCCAGACCTCCCAATATCGAAGTAAGATCAAACTTGCAAGAAGAATAAAACAACACTATTATTATATATGTGATTGATAATGACAAAGCATGAAGATATCAATGATCAAAGGGATTCATTAGTAAGAGAGACTAATTGTTTCAATGGAGTGGTAGGAACAGTGCATCCAAAAAACGTAGGTATACACATATCAATAAACGTGATATTTTTTCAGAATGTAGATAACAATACAGTGAATAAATAAAAAGCTATAAATAATGATGCAGTGAATTGGGCACAGGAAGATCAAGACACTAGACAGAAGTTTTCAAGGAGGGAACCGGTTACAAATCACGCTCGAAGATCAAAGCAGCGTTTTGTCTGGCTCTGATTTGTGTCCCGACAATTTAGTTTCCGTTCCCGCAAATTAGGTGATTCCAACAGAATTTTATGGGTTTATAGCTGGCAAGCTAGCACATTGGGATTTACATGAACTAAATATTTTTATACCTGAAACTGTATTTTGTAAGAATTTCAGTTATGCATAGATAATCCTAACCGCAAAAAAAAACTGAGAAAGTTTAAAAATATTGCTACAGTTTTACAGAAATCAGAAATAGATTTTATCGACACGTTACACACGCGAGAAAAACACGCTTATCAAATTTCAATCTAATAATAAATCTAGGAAATACGTTCAACGATAGTCGTAACGTAATTGAATTGATAACAATCGAACCGTCGTCCAATAGCAATGATAATGACAATCTAATAATGTGGTCATAAACAAACATGATTCATATTATCCGTCAAAAATGTGTTTATAACTTAAGTCAGACATTGAGATATAAAACAGAAACGTGCCTAGATTACCCAGTATTTATAGCGTAGCATCAAACACAAAATTTGGGCCACCGACTTTGTGAGCGAAAGTGGAAAATGGGAGACAAAGAAATAGGACGATAGGCGTCGAACGCGACATGACTCGTCTGACACGTGGTATTTATCAGCGTACATAAAGCAACACGATATTACACAGTAAATCATAGCACAAAATGATACTTAGCGCCCTACACGGTCAACGACTGACAACGTCAACTCTAGCTTACGTTGTCAGTCGTATATTTCAAGTTTCAGTACATGTCAAGATTTTCTATAGATACAGAAACCAGAATGATTAATTTTATGATTTGGAAAAATTCAAACGCGTCTAAAAGAAAATCACGAAATAAACCAAGCATTTACATATTTGTGGTAAAAATATGTAAATGAACACGCCTACAAATAGCTACGAATTTTGAATAGTTCTACATAGCGTTATTGCAGTAAGTGCTCCATAAATTACTTTCTGGCAGTCATAAAAACCTCGACATAATTCAATTACAGACCTCAGTTTGTTATGCATTCAGAAATTCAATATAACTAAATAAAACTTCGAAATAGACGTGACGCCAAAATTATTGGAGAAGTATCTTTTTCATATTTACCATCAGTATGTTTGCCAGCAATAGGGTCGGCTTCCATCACCATCCCGGCTTACCTACCCTGCAACAAAAATAATTCTTCAAATCCAAAGTTTTATAAAAGGAAATACTACGACAATGTCACAAAATAGTCCTCGTTCGAGCTTGAATGCGAATCGATAGTATCTCGCTTGCCAACAAGTCAACTGCGTCAACCAAATGCACACAAAACACAACTCAAATAATATTTAGATATTTATTAGACAAAAAATACTGTTTACAGCGAGACTTGCCAGCGTGGAAAATGACGAATTAAGTCCAGAAATATCGTCATGAGCAATAATGACACGTACCACCACCCACACAGGGTTTTAAATAGATTTAAATTGTCAGATTTGATCGTCAATTTAATTGTGGTCTTGGACAAACATGAATATGGTTTAAGACGCTTTGTTTAGAAGTCAACAAGACGGGCAGGAAGGTCTTTGTGAACTGGTGTCTTTTTTGTGTTTACATCTGACGTTGATTGTGGTGACGATATCGAACAACAAACCTTATTAGCATACCTAATCGAACAGGTAAATGCTCACTAATGTTTACTTACCGTATCTTTGATCAAACCTTATAGCGTATGGATTGTGTGTTGGCGAATTATGTAATGTGATATATTATTATGGTCTACGGAGAACAAACTACATCGTAGCAAATAACCCATCATTGTAAAAATGCAATTACATCACGAGAATTTGCGCCTCCACCTACATCATCTGCTGTTTATAGAGATGGTTCGACAAAAGCAACAACTGCTTTGAAATCAGTACAGTCAAACACAGGTCAGTTGCAGAATTGCTTAATACAAAATTATGATAAATATTTTTGTGATATGTTTGCAATTTTACGTCCTACATGACACCTACCTATATACATTAGGAGCTTGCTGTCAATGGCCATAAAAGCAGAACTTGACTAAGATTCGTGTGGGTATTACGTGTCAGTACCTGCCGTTGTTTTTGTTATATTAATAGTGATTAATACCTGATATGGAGACATTGAAAACGGTTGGTATACATATAAATGTAAACATGATGCATGCATGTTTTGTAACGATAAAGCTGTTTAAACAGAAAGAAGCCCTGGCATTGTATGCACCACTAAGATGTTTGAGGTTTTTATCCGCGGTTGAACGATAACTTCGCATTCTAATGACACATAGCATGCTGTAGATAACAGAGCGATTAAAACAAGGCTGACTGAGACTTAGCTATGACTCATGTTTGTATTCGTTTCGATGTATCAAAACATGAGGAAATGAACCGACTGGCGTTGCCTTCCTTGAAGAAAAAAAAAAACAAAAACAAAGCAATAAAGGAGGAAATATGGAGGTCAGTTTTACTAATTACTCAACTGAAAGTGATATACATATTTCCCAAATTGAGCAATCTGGCGGTCCTGACTAGCTTTTGTTTACTTAATTAGCACATAAGTGCTAAGAATGTGGCTGTAGAGAACATTATCATATTTTACATAACTTATGTAAGTAGTCGAGCTTCACATGTAGCAAATCTAGAAAACACTTCACTGTTATTCAATTTTTCAAGGTGTTTGCTAGATATAATATTGAAATCATGTGTGGTTTCAAAACAACATAAGTAGATATTATGGTATATCAAAAATTGTTGTTGTTAGTACTTACTAAACTAGCTGGCCTTGCTACTTGCTAAGCAAGGTTAGCTTTGTTTTTAATTCGTTAAACCATTTCGATAGTCAATTCAATATCATAATGTTATGCTCTTTTGAAAGACTGAATACATATCACGGGTTTTCTCCCCGAGTCCCCTATTATTATAGTATGATATTCTGACGTAGTCAGAACTTTATAACCGTAATCCCATACAATAAAAATATTGAGCGGGATGACGTATAAGCCGGATACGTCACGGCCAGATTAATAAGCGGTCAACTCATGAATGGGGATGACATTGAATTCACAATGGGAGACACAGAGCGGGATATTACTTTATATGGTGGTGATGTAGTTTGAATATTAATGCAGTGCAGATGAAATTGACGTTGTGCTTCAGTGACGCCACCCAGATATTTTCCCACATATCTCATGTATGTTTCCATTCTCAGTTCCCACTGAGAATGGAAAGTTTTCTCTTCAGAATCAAAAACACCACGTGGTATTGCTTTAAGTTAGGGAGTGTATTTTTATACTTTTGGTTTCGTTGCGTGTCTACTATCTACAGTAGCGAGGATGGTTTTATTGTCTGCGTTTGGTTTTTGTGTTTTATTTTTATCCCGCTCCGTTGTTCCAGCTTCCAGCCGAATAAAATTACTTTTGGCCTTTTGTGGGGAGTGCGTAGGAAGCAGCGTTCGTTACACCAATGTTAATTATTTTTAAAATACATTCTGTACACTTGTTCAAAAATAATACCTATGTATAACGTCTATTTGTATTTACTCGTATGAAACTTTAAGCATTTAGAACCTAAGTCGTTGACTAATTTAATTACCTTACAATACCTAAGTGTAATATGTTTAATTAACTTAGCTGTAAGTATTGATTTTTAGCATGCGTAAGCAAATTGCTTTACAACAATTCAACCTTGCTTAATGAATGCCTGAGGGTCGATGAATTTGCCGTGAACGTACCTAAGAACAAGTGAATGCCTTCTAAAAAAGTCAATGAAATTACTTTTTTTCGATATTCAAACTTGTACAATGACAAACTGAAAAAGGATGCTTGAGAAAACTCCAAGACGCTATTCACTTTGGACTATATCACTTCGGGAAGTATCTTTAAACTTTGGCGCTCTGCCAAACTTCCATCACCAATTTTATGTCAATAACCACCATGACTTTCAGATGTTTCGATGTCATCGAGTCATTTGATGGCACTCGTGTTTTATTCCATTCTTTATCTGTATCAGAGTTAACACTTTCTCGATGTTTTTATATCAAAATCTCACGCGGTTTTCATTCTCACAGTTCAATAATGGCCTCAAGCCTCATATTGGTTAAAATCATGCAATCGCGAACACTCTTGTATGTGTTACAATACAATAACCACGCTATTCTCAGTTCTAGGGTTCTGGTTGATCGCACTCTAGGAATCTTTGACCTTATTATGCATGGCTTGTCACGGCTGAATTTTGTTTAGAATCCTTTAACTGGGAACTAGGTCTAGTGAATCATTGAATCGATGCTAAATATAATTAATCTTGCTGGGCTTTTCTGACTCCTCATGGATCAATTGTTGTCCGATCTTCGAAGGGTAATCTGGCTAATTTTCAATGCAAGCTCTAGTTCTACTTGCCAATTCGCAAATACAAGGAGTATTGGCCATTTGGCGAGTACCTAAGGTGACTTGCCAAATGGCCAAGCTAGGCCATCCTGACAAGGCTGTTCTGGCTCCTGATCTCAGTAAAATATCTCATCAAATTCACAGCGAGTAAGATATAGGAGCGAAAGGTTTTAATGCCATATATGTACACGTTGGCCATCACCTACCTACAGTACAAGTGTACAAAATCTACCCATTTAAGTCTCAGCGAGTTATTAATACGAACAGCAACTTTTGCATCGACTTTTTGTGAAGAGCAATGGTTATTGCGAACCGAATCGTATTTCTACACAACATGTCATTGCACGAGAGAAAGTTGTATTGTATTAGGCATTGGTATGCGGCAGTTCGAACGTGGTAAGTACCTTCTTGTAATTTCTACTGGAAGACGTCTCAATATACGAGAGGGGTATTCGATATTTGAGTAATGTTTTCATGCTCATAATTGTATAGATTTGTAAAAGCATGTGACACTAAAAGAGTGATTAATATAAATGTTGATGGAAGGAGAAGGCCAAAGAAAAGATAGATGGATTGTATGAAGAATGATATGAAAGAGAAGGGAGTGAATGATAGCGTGACGGTTGACAGGAGACAATGGAAGAAGAAACATGTTGCACTGACCCCAAGTTATATGGGACAAGGGCTTTAAGATGATATAGTTTTGTGGTGGTTTAGGCAATGGAAACTTGAATCATATCGCTATTTATTTAGGGTCGACGTCGTAGGGACCTCTTATTCTTCCATACATACTTACGTACGTACCTACATCTCTATTAACCGTCATCTCAGGGTTCAATCCTCGGCCTAATGTTTTTTATATATATCGTTTACGTATGCGACACCTAGTCTAGATAAGGTTTATTTCTACCATCACAATAGTTGATTGGAGATAACTTTTTTCTTGAATGACGATGGATGTCGATGAGATGAGAATATAAACATGAGCCAGCGAGATTTCTATCAGCATTGTTTTATTTACTATCTTATCTATAAAAGTCTGTCTCTCTGACTAAATCTCAGTCGTGTTTATAATGCAAGGGCTTCTGTATATAAACAGCTTCATCCTTGACACACATAATGAAGAGATCTTGAAGCTCAAGCGGTTGTGTTCCAGGGATTTGTAAAACGCGGTCTACCTAGCTGTCGTTCTGGGACTTGCGAGTCTTTGACAATATTAAGGTCAACAATCAAGCAAGGCCGGACCGCGTTGGATGTTTTGGCGCAACTTGGGAGACGTCTACAGATATTTGTGTAGCAGTATACCTGCAATAGGCTGACTTGAGGTATCATTCCCAGTGGCATATCTAGTCAAAGGGGCCCTTTTTACTGGCTGCGACAAAGCTCAAAAAGAGGGTTTTGTATAAAATAGCAGTAGCTTGGGGCCCCATAGAGGGTGGCAGGGACATCGGCGCGAAAACTATTACCATGGATTTAGTACATAATTCTGAACACACCATTCTGAAAAAAAATCTATAAATACTGAATCCATGGTAAAAGCTTTCGCGTCAATGTCCCTGCCACACTGTATAATTGCTACGGTTGATACGGCGATAGCTACGCCCCTATCATTCGTTGTTAGAAATCGTCGCCGGAAAACAGTGCCTTTCAAGCCTACGTGCTTCTATTAAATGCTTCAAACTATACACCCTCATGTCGATGTCTCATTAAGGAGCTTAACTCATGACGAAAAACGTGATAGATAAGGATTAAATAAGACTTATCATAAAATAATCTAATCAAACGATTAAATAAAAAGGGCTAGTTGTTATCATATCTAGCGTCATTAATTCTTATCTGAGGTGTTAAATACTGAACGATTTTCCTCTCTACAGGTAACTGCTTCAAACTGAAGTGGGGTGTTTACTAGCTAGCAAGAACTGGGAATTGTTAAGTTGAATATAGTACTTTTTAAATATAATCAGAAATTGTAGTTGGTTGGTTTGATAATAGTTGATCGTACAACAATGAATTGTAAATATCCGAAAGCTTTCTTTAAATATTTACAAAAATGTAAAAATAAAAACGTAAACAATCGATGACAAAGAGTGTACAAACATAGATAAATATTTTTTTAAATATTCGCTCTGACATCCTCAGGATATCGCCAGACACTTATGACGGGTGATAGCGACGTTAATTCGTATGCAAGATTGTACAAAAAATAATGAAGATTACGAAAAAAATAACTGTACAATGCTGTTTCTTTTTTTGATACAGATGTTCCTTTGTTTGTCGTATGTTAGACATGAGATAAGAATAATGGTTGTTGTTTACGTGGTTATTTTAAGCTCTTCTGTAACTAACCGATGCGATAAAAATAAATATGAAATGCTGTTCGTTGGTTGGCGGTAGTCTGAACTAGGTTTTTAGTTTTAAAAATTGAATAGTTTTCCAGAAAACTTTCAAATTCATGAAAAACTGAACGTTCTTTTTTCTACTTATAGGTTTTTGTATGAATTATTGAAATTTGGGCACAAACAGGACAATGTCTGTCGGTTCAGCTAAATTAAAAGAAAATTTACATTTAATACTTGAACATTTTTACCTTTGGTCTGTATATATTATTTGCATTCAACATTATAACTTGTTTGGAGTACCTAATGGACCTAATTTATGAGTGAAGCATCACTTATAAATTTAAAACAGGCCAGAATAGCTGGTAAAAGCAAAGATTTTTTTGGTAACCATTGTACAAACAGGTCCATTAAGTAGTTACCCCCCTAAAAAACATGTGCGTTTAAATCCGTGATAGGCCTAAGTTGCTTTTAGTATTTTGCAAAAGCATTTTATTTTAATAATGTATTATTTTAGGGAATAGGGTTAATATACGTAATGTTATTCAATGTCTAAGTAGACCGGAGGTTTCAAGACTGCTTGCCGTGCATAAGATTGGAGCTTCAAATCTTAGGCACGAAATGGAAATGTTCTTTTTGTCATGCATTATTTATTTTTTAATATAAAGTTTTAGTAACATTTCTTAAGAATTAAAAAAATCAAGAAAAATAAAATACTTAATATAATATAATCATTTAATAATATTTTTTTACCAAATTTATGCAGGTTTCTGCATGGTTATCTAATACGTATTATAACTAAAATACTATTGAAACAGTTACCTGATCCACATATTAATCATTTTAGTAATATAATATTTAACTAAGCTTATCAGTTCTCGGTACAAATATTTGTGTACTACTTTTTACATTATTTGCTAGATAGTTAACCTGTATTTGATGGTTTAACACATGACGCATCATACCATTGCCTGATTAGAAGCCTTATCTTTACAGCTGTGCGTGGACAAAACACCAGGTTTTAATTTGAATTGAAATACATAATTATTACTTATTTTGCAATATTAAATGGAGATTTATTAAATACTGAGAATATAAGAATGACTACTTTATCACTCTCCTGCCCTTATCCAATTTTATTTGACATGTCTTTTTCTTCCATAGTTCTATATTTTGTCGTCGACAGTCATATCATCACCTTTCATAGTCCATCTATCGTTTCTTTGGGAAATTATTACTTATTATTGTTAACTAGCAGCGGCAGCACCCGCGGTTTAACCCCCAATAAATCCAGGTTTTAAATTATCTGTGTGCCAAATTTCGTCTAAATCTGTCCAGTAGTTTTTGTGTGAAAGAGTAAAAAACATCCATCCATCCCTCCTCACAAACTTTCGCATTTATAATATTAGTAAGATGATATATATTTTATATTATATACATAGTCGACTGCCTCGTTAGTCTAGTGGTCGCAAGCGCTACTGTTGAGCATGAGGTCCTGGGTTCGATTCCCGGGTCAGACAAAGTGTTATTGGGTCTGGATTTGTTCTGCTTGATGGCAATAGGCTCGCCCCCTATTACATGGGACTTAAACATAACTGGCGAAAAGTGGGTGTACCTACTACAGGCACAGCTCTGCCCAACCCTTCGAGGAAACAAGGCGTGATGTTATGTGTATATACATAGTAGGATTCTTCAGTGATGGTAATGACTTGTTTGTTTTAATCCCATCAGAAAAATATCTTTTTTAGGGTTCCGTTGCCAAATGGCAAAAAACGGAACCCTTATAGATTCGTCATGTCTGTCTGTCTGTCTGTCCGTCCGTATGTCACAGCCACTTTTTTCCGAAACTATAAGAGCTATGCTGTTGAAACTTAGTAAGTAGATGTATTCTGTGAACCGCATTAAGATTTTCACACAAAAATAGAAAATAAACAAATAATTTTGGAGTTCCCCATACTTAGAACTGAAACTCAAAAAAAAAATTTCATAAATCCCATACGTGTGGGGTATTTATGGATAGGTCTTCAAAAATGATATTGAGGTTTTTAATATCATTTTTTTCTAAACTGAATAGTTTGCGCGAGAGACACTTCCAAAGTTGTAAAATGTGTGTCCCCCCCCCTGTAACTTCTAAAATAAGAGTATGATAAAACTAAAAAAAATATATGATGTACATTACCATGTAAACTTCCACCGAAAATTGGTTTGAACGAGATCAAGCAAGTAGTTTTTTTTTAATACGTCATAAATCGTAAACCGCAATTTACCTTTCATTCAATGTTACTTGCTGCTACGGAACCCTTCATGGGCGAGTACGACTCGCACTTGGCCACTTTTTTTATTGGCAGGTCTGCATTTACATATTATTATTACGGGACAAGTTATTCATAAGTAAGTATTACCTCACTGTTAACTGTGTGTGTCTAACTACAAAATATGATCTTAAACTTGAAATATTTGATTTCTAGTTAGAATTATTACATAACTTGGTCATTAATAAAACCAGTTTTTATCAGATACAAACAACAGCTGTTCTAATAAATATCTATAAAAAAAACGCTCATGTAATAAATACTTTAGCAGCACTAGTATAAAATAACATAATTCTATGATCAGAAACAGATTACCTACATATTTATTTCAATAGGTACCTATCATAATCTCGAAATAAAAGTAAGTTAGTTGTGTTTTCTAAAAATAACAAAAGCTACTGAACAAAGGAGGTGTTCAAAGCATCAGTTCGAGAATTAAATATTCTGAAACCCCAGAGTATCAATATCATGTATTATGTTGCTGGCCAGCGAGAAGTTGCGAACTCCCTATTCAAATTCAAAATATTTTATTTCATATACCTACAGGGCACTTATGAAAAGTCAGAAGCTAGGTGCATGGTTCCAATTGGTCGCTTCCTATGGAGAAGAGCCAGCAAGAAACTCCACAGTTACTCTTTTCAAAATAAATGGTTTCTACAATGTTTTCAAATTACAGTGTTGATAGGTATGGGAGGACAGTGTAGGCCTATCAACAAGTACCAGGTACTTAGTAAAATAGAAAATGGTCCACAAGTCTACAGCCTACAACGTTCTCACATTAGTCTACAACTTAAGAGACATAAAAATATGAAATTGCTTCAGAGCAGGTGGTGGCCCATTGGAAATGGCCGCGACTTGCAAGTCGTAGGTCAGAAGTTTGAACCTAGACGGGCACTTTATGTAAATTATTTCATTACCACTGCTCTCAAAATGATGAAGGAAAACATTGTGAGAAAACCGGCATGTCCTAGAGCCATAAATTTAAAGACATGTGTGACATTAACCAACCTGCACTGGGCCCGCATGGTGGATTACAGCCCACTCCCTCTCCCATAGAGGAGGCCTGTGTCCCAGCAGTGGGAACATTATAGGTTGATTATGCTTGTGCTATGAAACTGCTTTATAATTTTTTACTCAATAGTAGTACATGCAGTCTCTAAAAGTAGTTACTAAACTATAAGCACTAAGGTTTTGTAATACCAGGCCATAATACTGATGTTAATTTTTATTAGGATAATTATAGGGTGTAGATCAACCTACAAAATCATCAGGCGATGTACTTCGTTCTACATTGATGATAATATACCAAAGAGGTGTAATATGGTAGAAAAGTCTACTTGCTTATGGGGGTGTGAACAATTCGGTCTGTGGACTGTCTAATGAGGATAATCTTTTCTACCATAATGAATACTTATTTAGATTATTATTTGATTAGGGAATCAGGTGCTAATTGAATCATAAATAGCAATATTATGTTACTTGTATGATGATTATTTTAAAGGTAGAGCAGATTCTTTCGTTTCACTTTCCGCATAAAATAAACATAACCGTAACAAACTCTTTCTAAAATTTGGAATATGAAGTTTTATTGTATGTGCAAACAAAAAAATATGTAGGTATGAAGAAAACGTTTTGTAACACGTGCGTGATATGTACTGCTTGTTTTCTCTACAAGTACATACCCGAAGTATTACGTTGCCTTATAAATACTTGTAGGGCACAAGCATAAGGCCGAATTAGACGATGACACTCCACTTCGCTCACTCAAGGTTACACGAAACAGCGCAACTGGCCCACGTTCCAGACAAAACAAACAGATTTAAACTCATTACGAAATTATAATGACCCTATATTTAACAATGAATTGCGTTTGCATAAAAATTACGTACGATACGACAGGTGTTTGATCATCGTTCACAATTAACTTACCTTATAAAACGCAAAATGTCCTTAAAATGTATTGTATTTCCATAAAACACTTGCACTTCGATTAATATCACAAATCCAAAGATAAAACACTGAAAATTATAAATATTTACAATTTTACAATATTTACAAATAAACACCACTTTCTACTGCGCGCAGCACTTGTAAGAACCAAAAACAAAAATAGACTGACAGCTGGATGTCTAGTGTTGTTGACATTATAATAAATTAACAGTCGATTTTTAATTTAATCGATTATTATAATCAAACCACATTTTAAGAAATTAAAATTAAATTATGCATCAAAGATTTAGCAGTTTCAACAGATAGCAAAATCTAACATGAATGAACTAAGTATACTCTTTTCAACTATTTCATAATATTGACACGTGCGTAACGATGGGAAGAGACTAGATGGTATGACGTTTTCGCCTTGGAAGGTGGGTGGGCCTCTGATGTGTAACGCAATCTGTTTCGACAGCTTGCTCCATCTATGTTCCAAGCACGGCTGGCTGTGCTGGCGTCGCTGTTGCGGCTGTTGAGACCATCAAGCAGCGCAAATGCTATAATCTTATGGGTAACTACAGATTTGAGCCGTTAAAAGTCGAAATGCTTAGGTCATGCAACCCGAGTGCGCGTCTTCTTTTTAAGTAAATTTCTCGCCGACTGGTTGACACTTCACGTGACCGGAGGGCTGCCTCATTCTTTGGCCAAATTAGCATTGCCATTCAACGTGGCACTGCTGCCAGACTTCTGGGCAAGTTTCCAGACGACAGCGATGCAGACGAGTACTTCGACGCTTAAGTGTTCTTTATTATGTTGTTTTTAAGTTAGTCATTTAGTTTATTACCTAGTGTAAATAGTTACTTATGTTATATATTGTTTAATAAAACTATTTTAATGTATATTAAAAAGAAACAACTAATTTGAATTTAATAATACGAGTATTGGTCAGGTAAATGAATAGCAAAATATTTTAATTGTTTCGTTCGACTTTGCATTGTTCACAATCATTCAAATCGATTACTCGTTAAAATAGATTTGAGTATCGTCTATGTCACAGCACAATGTCTATGATAAAATGTTGCCAGGTTAAAAGTTTCTCCATTCATAAGGGGAATATTATTAATTTTTGAGGCATTTATCGAAAGCATTTATGTCCAAACCATTTATGATGCGTAATCAACAGAAATTATGTTATGTATGACTGCGATATACTATAATACAAGTTCAGTATAGAAAAAAATATTTTTGTCGTTACTCGTTACATTTATATTGAAGCAAACTAATAAGACATTTTAAAATATTATTAGTTGTATAATTTACCCAGATACCTCATTTTCAGTATTATTCTTTTCAATTAAATAAATAAAATTAAAAAATATGAAATCGTCTTGACGTTTGACAGCGACTTTGGGGAGACTTTTATATAAAGTGGCAACACCAATCTGAATTTCCGGGTTCCAGTCGGGCGGGCCGATATGGCTCGAAGGTCCAATCAAATCATTCAGCTCGCGATCCTATGTGGGTTATACCTATCAAAACAACGTTCTCTATTGTAGACCGCGCGTGTTATTTACAAATTAAAAATTCTAAACATTGACTGAAAATATTTAGCTTTTAACGTTTACAGAGTTGCAGTGATATATTTAAGTGGTATTTGTCGTAATAAGGCTTGCCTTTTGACTTATTGACTGTGTGCGAATATTTATTTTGTGTCGAAAATGACCGCTTCCACGATGATTGAGTTGGAATCCTGGATAATCTACCAGTGTGTGCTGAATGAATGCCATGTGTCCAACAGCTGTAAGTAGTACCTACCTAATTGTATCAATTATTATGATAATTAATTCATCAGATATCCACCGCACGACACAGCGCGTGCTTAATCACGTCAAATATTTTGTAATTTTTTGTTTTTTAACTAATAAAAGCAGGTAAATAGTTTCCTCAATTTATTTTTGTATAAATTGTTCCTTTTTCCGTTACCTAGTGGTATAATTTTAATTGTATTGTACACACATGTATCGATAATATTTAAAAAAAAATCACTATAGTAATTACTAATCTAACTTAAGCCTGAGTAATGACGGATATTATTTTAGAAAATTTATAGAAAATAATTTAAAAAAAAAACCTTTTTATCTTTTAATTAAAACAAAAAACGAAGGCAACATACTCAAAAAGTAACAACAAAATTACCTAAGTACCTACTTTCGATTTTAGTAAGTAAGTAACTTAACAAATATGTTTTTTATTGTACCCGTCTGACTGAATTAATGTACCTCTAGGTACCGACAGGTCGGGAATTACCTCATATGACTCACACCAACATGGAATCAATTATTTTTATTTGAATTTCAATTTTATTCGTATAGGCATAAAGTCTTCTATTCGTCCATTTAGGTACCTACAATGGATTATTGGGTCGAATTAAGTGATTTCATGATGACCAACGCATAACATTTTTATGACCAGAAAACTGGTACGAATTGTTGATGAAGATTAAAAAGAAAGAACCAGGTTAAGGAGGTGGGAATTAAATAACAGCTTGGGTGTTTATGGAAGCCTAGTACCTAATAAGGAAAGAGTGAACATATTCGTAACCTCTTCCTAGGTTATTGCCATTCAGTAAAAGTGCTCTGAAAAGCCCTTGCCCTAAGGTCTAAGGTTCCGTAAAAAAATTCAGATTTTATGCGAAGGATTCCCTGAGCCACCATAGGTAATACTATATTATCTATGGGTACTAGACTTCTGTCTAGAAACATCTGTGTCCTGATCACTTTTAGAAAGAATATCATACCCACAGATTTAGCCTACTCTAAATCTGTGATCATACCTCTCACGTAGGTATCATATTATTCCTAAAAGTTATGTCTATCACGAAATTATCATGGAAACGGCAGGCTCTAACAAAATCAAACAAAAAATCGTTACCGTACAAACAAATCAATTTCAATCACGAAACGAACCATAAACAATCTTTATTAAATTGTTCTGCAGATAAGAGGCGTCTCCAAGAAACAAGTAACGATCACGGGTAATCGTGAACGCTCGAACGGCACCCCTAATTAACGTTAATTGCTTTCCATCTTCATAAATGAACACATGCCCTGTCCGAAGCGGTGTCTGTTAGTCCTCAATGGAGCATGAGCATTTGGAAGCGTGCTGCTAATTATACATACTTACTTGGTTTTTTTGTAATTGTATTTTGGGAGCATGTCAAGACTCAGTAGGATTTAAAAACAGAGCATTTACCTACCTGTAATTATTTATGACGTAGCTAGAAAATTGAGAATATTGAAAGATGACTGATAGAGATAGCAAGAAGAGGTTCCGCGCCGACCTCGGATAGGAGCAAGAAGATGATGATGACACTTGACTTTTCAAGAATAAAGTTATATAAGAACTTAATCGACCCTTCCAAAGGAAAAGATCAGACAAGAAATTCCATAGTCTCTGATTTCCACAAGATTCAAGAGTTGTTTCGAAAATGTATTACACTATCGGAGGATTAAATTAAGGCTGAGATAAGAAACAACAAGATCGATAACAGTTTGCAACAAGTACACGAACAAGTTGTCCGGAAGAGGCTTTTACTCGGAGCCAATCACGTTTGATCCCAATCAGAAACATGCTCTCGATGTAACGCGTTGCCATTTCCTATTAAATACACTGTCTTGATGTACAGATAGTAAATATTTGTGTATAAAAAAAAATGCAATGGCACTCGTATAGAACATTGGTCCGTAACCTTATGTCTAAATAAAGAGCACAATCGCGTTTACAAAAAAAAATCCTTCCAAAACCTTTAAAGTAAAAATACTTGCATAGAACATTGATCCGTAACAGAATATAAATAAAGAGCAGAATCGCGTTTACAAAAATAAGGTGTCGGTAATGGTGTCGCGAGTTCAATTATTTTTTTCCATCTCAAAAATGCCCAATGCGCCTATAGAAATTCGTACTTCAAAAATTGGGCGCCGATTTACGGAAAATCAGTGGAAATTGATATATTATTCTGAAGTCCAAGCAAAGGGGTTTTCGTGGTCTTTGAGATTGACTTGAAAAGTTGCAATGCCAGAAAATCCTTTCCACGAATAAAATTTTACTAAAGGAAGTGTCATTGTAATAGATAGATTGCATTTAACAGTTTTATTTCCAGAGTAGATCCTGCTACGGGTTGTCTCTGTTGTGTTCATAAAATTTGGAGTGTTTTGAAGGTAAACTGTCGATCGATCGAGTCTTCATGACACACAGGAGTTCTATGAAGGACGTGTCCTTGGCGTCGGCCAGGTCTTTACGACCCGAACAACAAGGAACGTGTAAAGTATATAGCGTTTTATGTTTACTGTGGCGTACTCAATAAATACGCAATGTAGGTACAGGTTAATACTCTGTTGTTGAGATCACACACCCCTTTGTTGACTTTATGCTATGCATATGAATTGGTGGAAACCTACCAACTACATCTATAATACGACGCATTTTCCCCATCGTGGTAAGAAACTGCGTTTTGCCACGACCTACGCTTCCTTCCTTTTACGCCAGATTCGACATTTTTGCATCTTTTCACCCCGTTGGTAAATACTTGATACTTTCTCACCGGAAGAACATCAGAAGTAACAACTTCTGATGTTCTTCTATAACGAAAATGTTTTCAGGAAAATAAAGAGTTGGTATAAAATCAGATTCAGATAGAACGACCCGCGGTTCAAAGAAGAAATTTCCGACATCGATCAAGGAGCGCCGCCTAATAATTACGATACTTAAACCTAATGGAGAACTTAATTATCCAGCAAAATAATTAAAGACGTTTACGTGAGGAAGTTTATGGAATAAATCCAGTCTTTGGCGTAACATACCGGGTTTATAGTCGATCCTTATGTTACAAGATTATGAGAGCTAATAAAGTAAAAACATCGTTCAATTTTGTTACAAAAATCTAGAACGTCTCGAAATCTGAGAACTTAGCCGAAGTTGAGAAGAAAAAAATACATTTTACAGTTTTCAAACTTTCTAAAAAAGGTAATGTAAAGCGCAGACAGTAACTTTGAAATAGCTTTTCTATAAGAACACTGTAGCGAACTCAAAAATAAATTGCCAATTTTGTTGTAGCTGTTGAGGAAAAATCGTGACTGCCATAATATTTAAAGTTATTTTTAACACTGAATGACATAAAACCAGTGTCGCAGTGATAGCATACATTTGCGGTTAGAGTAAAAAGACAAAATATTAAAATCAATTTATGTGTTTTGGGAATGGGCCATTTTACCTAAATACGTGCTCTACATTTTGAGAACTAATAAAGTTCTGATGTTGTAAACTGAAATATTATCCACAAAATCAAAATAATGAGTGTACCAGACCCATACATTTCTCGTAAAAAAAATTTGAAAGATTATCTCCCAAACTTTACAGTACTTACGTTACCAAAATTGAGTCTTTAAGATAAATTAATTTCCGAAGTAACCCAAATGGAAATGTTTGTGGCTTCGTCGAGTGTTTGCAAACCTCCTTCAATTCTAAAGACACGGATTAGAAGTACTTAAGTATAGTTAAAACGCGTTTCTTGTTTCAATTAAGATGCGGTTAACGACGGTTAAATCTTCTTAAAAATTATCATTTAATGTCTTAGATCTGCTTTTTGGTAAGTTTGGGGCTCTCCCCCAAACTTAGTTAAACAATGAGGAGACGAGAATAGGACAATAAAATAAAACGTTGACTATACTAATGCATAGGATTATTTTGAAATCAAATAAATCCTAACATCGAAATTGAAAACGTGATTTTTTCAAACAAACTAAGTGGTAGTGATGGGTCGATTATGGGTTTTGCCAATCTTTGATTAGTGACGAAACTATTGGTTATATTTAGTTGAATTTTTGCATGCAGACTTAACGTCGGTACATTTTACGAAATTTAATTCTTTGTCGTAATTTCGTCTACAATTTGTAAGTTATCACATTATTTTCATTCTAGCTGAATACATGTAGATAATGAATTACCGCGGACTCAGTGTGATATTCGTTCATTAAAATAAATGAGGACAACAAGGTGTAATTGGGTGTAGCAATACCAACAAACTCAACCATGCGAGGACCGACTCTGATGCTTTGTATGATATAAAATAAGGGCAAGAGTCTTCACCGTCTAAAGATTATAATGATTTTGAACTGTTTTGAAATGTTCTTTAGTATATTTTGTACCACGGCTGCAAGAACAGGAAGATAGGGGTTATGGTTCATGATATAAATAAGAAATAGCTTTCATAATCGGCTTTTCCAAAGTTGCGTTTTAGTTTTAAACTTCTTTTCCCATTGCTCTATGGCCACGAAAAAGCAAGATTACGCAGAATGAATATCACAGTTCAGCGACTTGACCGCAATCTACCAAAGTGCTCGGCCAAGGATTACTCTGAATTCCACGTGTGGAATGTGGACCCCGAAGGTCATGAGCTTTTGTCCAGTAATCGCACATCGGAATATTCGGAATATCGCCACGTATGGTCGACCTGCATTCCCTAACGGTGGGTTTTATGTACCATTCCAAGTATTATCAAGTTTATTTAGGCACAAAAGGTCGTCGAATCTTTATTTTAACTCATTTCAATCCCTTTGTACTGAGTAAAAATTGTCTCACGTTTGATATGTCCTCAGTTTTACACGATTCATCCCTGTAAGTTTGTTAATAAATAAGGGAAAAGTATCTTATGGACGTTCAAAGTCTCCCTTCGTTTACAAGAGTCCTTATCGGAATTAAATAATGCGTCGCGTCGGTTCCTTGCTCAGCTGTTGCGTGGCAGGTGCGATCCCAGCTGCCCTTCCCATCGTTGCGTTGTAACGGTCGCCGGCGTGTGCGGCCCGCCATTCTTCTTTCAAATTCAAACTAAGAAACTGTTTGCTTTTAAAAATTCAGTGCTTGCAAAAAGTACTAAGATGAAAAGTTCTTCCAGCCAGGTAGTTTTTTATCTTGGCACTGCGACAGTACCATGACTAAGCGGGTATGAATTTTAATTGGAATATGGCTGACTCGCGAACCTTGTTCGGTAAACTGTGGATTGTTTAGAATTCGATCTGGATTCTGCTTACCTTTAAAATACTTGTATAAATGGGTACATAATTTAATGTTAACTACGATAGGTGAGTCAACATTCTAAGTTGCATTTTTAGTATTCAAGATTGTGTTTAGAATTTCTGTAATAATCTTGATTAGAATAGAAAACATTTTGAGTTAAAATCCATGTGGACACGGCTCAAATTCTTTACATTTCCATCTAAGGAATTTAAGGCGTGTATACTTACACATACGATGTTGTTTACGTCACTGGTTGGGTTGGGTTTGGCATGAAATAGGTAATTCCACCATTTAAATCATAAATGTGGTTTTTCATTATCCTTTTGACTTTAATCATGTTAATTCTTTTACTTCAATATTTTCTCTTAAAGTAGTTAATAGGTATCATCAAGTTTATTTAGTTATAGAGCCAATCTACTTATCCGATTTCTCACGAATTCCATTATAATTAACGAGTTGCCATTTCACTTCTAGTACCCTTACAATTAAATGCCTTACTTTCCGTATACGATCATTAAAGACAAATTCCTCTATGTACGAGAATAGTTGTTGTAGAAGTTCATGTTCCTCCAGTCTTAAAATATATTTCTGGTCCTTTATAAACTCTTCGTCTTCGTCCTGCAGATAGAGAGGAATCCCTACAATTTCGATATTAGAACTATCTTTTCGATCCAAATGAAAGCCAGGATCTCTATTGTGCCTAACTGCCAGATATAATCCGAACCGTGCAAGGTTGGTCCCTTAATTAAATAACTAAGATCTTGTCCGTCTGTCGGCTTGGCCATTAATACTGGGATTTAACGAGAAGGTTCTATAATGATCGATTGCTTGTAGACATCGACTCCGACTCAAAATGCATTACTGAGTTTAAAATTGGTCCTTCTGCCCAAACTCTGTTAAGCTCTAAAGCCGCAAGCTTTCAAAATCCGGTGTTTACTTCAATAGTAAGCTTCATAGCTGATAAGAAATCTATTATATGATCTAGACAGCAAAGAAAAACGTGTGACAGCTTGGTAGATTGCTTCATGACCCAATAATGATTCGGGTCAGGGTCGCCCAATACCGTTTAATGCTCTTATGAAAATCAATAGGGGAGATCTATATATAACATTGTAGGTACAGCTATTACGTAACTTGTCAGAATTATAAAACATTGTGAAGCTTTAATTTTCTTTCGATGCCTTTATTTTCGGTTTTGGAGAGTCCTATGTCCTAAGTTTTAAGTTGAAAATCTGTCCTGTCGATATCTTTATCATCGGTTTAGGAAATACCTATGTCCTTAGTGCTAAACACGTGCTTACCATAAGCAAGCTTGTACTGCCAAGTCATAGGTCTCGAGTTCGAACCCAAGGTAACTCTGACTTTTCGGATTCATGTGCGTGTTGTTTAATAATCACTTACTTCAAAAACGCTGAAGGAAAACATCGTGAGGAAACCAACATGCCAGAGAGATTTCTCGACGGCATGTGAAGTAAACTCAGAGGCCCATGGGCGGCTTTAAAACTCTGACACCAGGTTAGTCACCAACCATACGAAAAGAAGAAGAAGAACACGTGCTTAATGTTGAAACATGTGTAATATCTAATTCTTAGTTAAACATGGTATGAACATTCAAGTCCACACCTACAATCAAACTGTAGTAAATACTCAAAGTATGCATTAAATACTTGTCTGTATTTATTATTCTTAATAATCTAATTTCGTATTGACATTGTGTTCTTTTGATTGTCACAAAAATAAAAAACATGACGTTTACTACTTTGGCTCTTATTTAACTTAATTATTCAATATACAACATTCGTTATCAGCACGAGGTAAAAAAGTAGAAAAATGTCGTGTGGACCTGCTGGTATATCGATAAAACCGTTGTGCGAAAGAGCCGGCTATGGCATCTGGAAATTCAAAATGCGTATGTATTTGATGCATGAGGATTTATGGGAAACCATAGAAGGTTACTCAGGTGAGAAGCCCTCTGATGCAAATAAAAGGGATCAGAGAGCTTTAACCAAGATTTGTTTGACAATCGACGGAGGCGCAATCGCACATGTTCGGAGCGCTGAGACTGCCAGGCAAGCATGGGATGCTCTTAAAGATGCTTTTGAAGATAAGGGAATGGGCAGAAAATTGGCCCTGGAGCGCAGGCTGTATAAATAATAACTTGTCCTACCTTGCCACTAATTTCTTGCAAGAGTCTGCGCAAAAAGACAACTTCTCTGGTTACGGCACTCAGTGACATATACTCAGCCTCGGTTGAAGATAATGCAACCGTTGGCTGTTTCTTTGACTCCCAAGAAATTGGTCCTCCAGCCAATTTCACAAAATAGCCTGTATACGAACGGCGGTCAATTGTGCAGTTAGCCCAATCGGCATCAGCGTATGCAGAGATATATTCACCAGTCTTCCTGTAGACAATGGAATAATCTATAGTACCCTTAAGATACTGAAGTACACGCTTCGCTGCTGTCCAGTGCGTTTTGTCATAAGTCGTATTAAACTGACTCAAATAACTGGTAGCAAACGCTATATCTGGCCTAGTATTAACAGCGAGGTACATCAAGCAGCCAATCAAGTTCTGATAAGGATAATCAGGTTTCTCACCAATTCCAGGTTCCAACTTACTGCTCGCTAAAGGTGTATCAAAAGTTTTACACTGTTGCATTTTAAAACGTTTTAATAAATCGAGTATAAAAGTTTTTTGGTTTATTTCAATTATCCCATTATCGTAATTTACATTTAGAGATAGGAAATAATTTAGGTTTCCCAGATCTTTTATACCGAAAAATTGTCTCAAGTCATGTTTGACTTTGTCATACGTCAAGTCATCTTTGTGCAACAAGACAATGTCATCGACATAGACAGCTAGTATAACTAGTTCAGACGAACCAAAAAGTTTCGTATATACACATGACTCTGAGGAGGTCCTACTGAAACCCAAACTTTTAAGAGTTTCGTCGAGCTTTTTATTCCAAGCTCGCGAAGCTTGCTTCAACCCATAGATGGATTTCTTCAGAAGACAAACTTTTCCATCTTCTTGTGTAAATCCAGGAGGCTGTAGCATGAACACTTATTCCTCTAGATTGCCATTAAGAAATGCTGTGTCCACGTCCAAATGCTTTAGCTTATATTCGTTCTCAACGGCAAAAGCTAACAGCATACGTAAGGATGAATTCCTCACCACAGGAGAGAATGTTTCATAATAATCCAAAGTAGAAAAATGTCGTGTGGACCTGCTGGTATATCGATAAAACCGTTGTGCGAAAGAGCCGGCTATGGCATCTGGAAATTCAAAATGCGTATGTATTTGATGCATGAGGATTTATGGGAAACCATAGAAGGTTACTCAGGTGAGAAGCCCTCTGATGCAAATAAAAGGGATCAGAGAGCTTTAACCAAGATTTGTTTGACAATCGACGGAGGCGCAATCGCACATGTTCGGAGCGCTGAGACTGCCAGGCAAGCATGGGATGCTCTTAAAGATGCTTTTGAAGATAAGATTATCAGAGAGAGAGAGAGATTATCTTCAACCGAGGCTGAGTATATGTCACTGAGTGCCGTAACCAGAGAAGTTGTCTTTTTGCGCAGACTCTTGCAAGAAATTAGTGGCAAGGTAGGACAAGTTATTATTTATAACGACTGTCAAGGGGCGCAAAAGCTGGCGTCAAACCCTATTCACCATAATAGGACTAAACACATAGATACAAAACATCATTATATTAGAGAGATTGTATCTAAAAATATTGTGGACTTACGGTACATTCAGACGCATGATATGAGCGCTGACATTTTGACAAAAGCCCTAGGACGTGTATCACATTTAAGATGTGTTAAGGGTATGGGATTTAGTTAATTATAGGCTTCTTTAAATCCTAATGTCTCGCTTATAGATCTTAGATTATTTCGATTAAGTGGGGGTATGTAGTAAATACTCAAAGTATGCATTAAATACTTGTCTGTATTTATTATTCTTAATAATCTAATTTCGTATTGACATTGTGTTCTTTTGATTGTCACAAAAATAAAAAACATGACGTTTACTACTTTGGCTCTTATTTAACTTAATTATTCAATATACAACACAAACAATAATTCATACACAAACATACGTAAAAAATACTCTGTTCAGAGCTTATTGCTTGTCAATGTACACCTGCCAACTCTGGTGCAACTTCACAAAAAAGATGTACAATTCATTAAGGGTTCAGTACAATAATGCTTACCGAACCCTTATGAAACTGCCAAGATGCTGCAGTGCCTCAAGCATGTTTGCCGAAGCAAGGGTCCCGGACTTTTACGCCATCATGAGGTCGAGGGTCGCGTCTTTTTGGCAAAGTTTGAGACGCTCCAGTAACAGCATTTTGAGGGTTGTCTCGTGCAACCTGGTAAGTCCCATAATTGTGCACTGGATTTCTGTTCACTTAAACGAGAATAAAAAAATGACGAAATGTTTTTTTTGAAGACTGATAATTTAAATTTTTAATGATGAGTTTTAATGATAATTTTTTAATGATAATTTTTGAATATTTTTAATGTTTTTACTGTTTTACTTCTTATTTATTCTTTTTTGTATATGGGTATTTTGCCTGAATTAAAACACCATTTATTTATTTTATTTTATTTTATATGAAATGACGACAAATCCGCAAGGGAATGACGCGCCAGCTATCAATATAAATAAAATTCTTGTATCCGTCTGTATCGGAACATAATAAATTCATTGTCACGTTCCCGCGTGTGGAATATTTCGTAATGAATGATTAATAACGAACTAACTGTGCACGTTTATGATATTTTACATATTGACGATGTTTATATCTGCATTAAAAATGCAATTGCCTCGATGTAATTAGTTTTACAAACCGTGACTTACCTAGATGATCTTTTCGTTGTTATGTTCAGGAAAGTTCCACTGTTGAATGGAAGACTGACTTCAGCACGAATAAAAGCAAAAGAGTATAGTCTCCGTTATCCTGACGCTATCTAAAATATATAATTTAAAGAAATTGTAACAGCACCATTTGTGAGGTTTGAAACCATTTGGATGGAACTAAAGAAACATCTTGATGAACATAAAATGAAGGCATGACATGTCAATCGAGTCATACTATTACTAGGGAATTCATCCTTTTGGGTAAAGTCTAAGACCGAAAAACTACAGCTTATAACATGTGATATGATAAATTCTTCATACCTCTATAAACTCCTCAAGGTTGATTGGTAATCGGTATGTCCATCCATTTGATTTAATATGGGTACCTCACTCGCCTCCTACTGAAGTATTTAGATCAAGTATTTACGTGGGCAGCCCAGTTTTCTTTCAAAATTTCTTCGCCTTACCGCTACCAAAGCAATGACCCTTAAAAATATGTCAAGTACGGTACGGTTCTTGAGGTATTCATTAATGGAAAGCTTTTACATATTTGCACACGATACTATTATATTCTCAAATATTTTAGCTGCAGAGAAATTAAAACGTAATTGAGGTTGGTTCATATTTTCTTCAATAATTTGGCTCTTTGGCAGATCTTAAGTAAAGCGGACGAACTTCTTTTAGTGGAGCATCAAATGTGATTCTTCTTTTTTCACCTTCAGGCCAGGCATTGTAATTTCCTTTGCCTCGAGATCTCCTCTGGTAATGCTCCGGATTTTAGGATGAAAAAAAAACACTGTACATGTTTTTGAATTCAAATAGTTCTACGTTTTGTTCGATAGTCCGTTGTTTATTTTCTTGATCTTAACATTGACCTGATGACTTTCAATTAATGGTCCTGTTTTGCTTTTAATTATTCAAAACAAGCTCCTCAAAATAGACTCAGAGTCTCAGACACAAACTAATAACACAATTTCTTGGAGAATATAAGAGTTGTGGAAAGATATTTCAAAACTCAATCGTAGTTGGCAAACAAAAAGTTTGATTGGTTTCTTCACGAGTTCTTAACTTCAGCAATCAGATCAGATGGCTTTCCGCGCTTGAGAACGTTATTGAACTATCTTCAGTGCTAACTGATATTCAACTTAATTTGTTTTTACTTAGTTATATTTGAAGAAAAATATGTGGCAAACGACAAAGAGTTGGCAACTTATCTTTTGAATTTCACCCAAATTGTATTGTATTTTTAGCTCCAAGTAGGGTTTTATGTTTAAATATTTTTTCATAATTTTGGTGTCAAATTTAGGGAAGCCTTTACATGTGATGATGACCTTAGTCCATCTTTCTTTCTTAATGAATATTTTTTACAAATCACGAGATATCATAAAAAATATATATGTGGTCATAACGTTTTATTACAAAATACTGTTCGTGCAAGTTTTGGCATTAACCATTGCGTTTCGTTTGGTACTATCGCAATAATCTTTTGCAAAAATACCAAAAGTGAATGGTTACGTAGTGACATCATTTGGGTTATTGTTTTAATTTGTTATTCTTGCAAGTCTATTGTTGTTTGCAGCTCTAAATAAAATACTTCTAGACAGAGGCGCTAGTAGGTGCCATTCTGAAGATAGTCCTACTGCATGTCTTTATTTGACCACGCTACTACTAAATTTCTAACTATATAGGTACTTATTCCGTTGGACGGATCAAAAGTATATTTCTATGTCTCCTAACAAACAACTGATACATAAATGAACATGTTGGTGTTTCTGAATGGAATGTGTTATCTCTATTACTCATTTATACATGTAGCAAACTATACAATAATGGTGAATTTGTTCGCTTATCTGCAAGCGAAAAAACCGAGTGTGTCTCAACAGGCACAATGAATGAAGCGAATTACTAATATGGTTTTCTTTGCTGATAAATTAGTCAACTAGTCATTACTATATGACTTAGACAGGGCATGATACATAATATACATATTAATCTTACCAACGTTATAATGGGTCCTTGTAACTCTCAGAACATAACCACGGATGCTCCAGCCTTCATAGCAAACTTTGAAGTCAAGATGTTACTGAGAGTAACTTTGCTTATAATAGTTCTGTAGTCTTTTTTCTATTTGTTCTCTAACAACAAATATGAAGACGCAATCAAATCGTTACCGCACTGTAAGGATCTTTATTACTCACCAAATTCGTCATGCTTAAACGAACGAATTGTTTTTCATACCTCTTAAGGAGTGCCAAACTGGGTCCGGTTTTTAACCGTTAACCGATATCTACGTTTTTATGAACACTCTTCACACATATTCTGTCTAGTACAAACTTAGTCGAACCGATCGATTTTGTACGCCGACTACCGTTGTTAACCTTTGGACTAAACAATGTAAGGAGTCTATTTTAGTTTTGACTTGGTGTGTCTTTCATCTTTGATTGAAGATTATGATTTGAAAATGTTTGTCGTAAAATTAGATATGTTCGAACTCTTAAGATTTTTCCTTGCTTCAACTTTGGTAGTTACAGTTTTAACAGTTTATTTAATAAATTATTCAATTGTCCACTGACCAACAATTGTTTCTACTGTTCCAAGAATTGTGCCCATACAAGGTTTTTCCTGCATCAGGTGTCGCGGTCTATCGCCACTATTATTAACTTCTGTATTGTCATGTCCAGGATTCTAGGGCATTGTCATGTTCAGGGGAATTCTTGTTCCCTGATGACTACAGTAGAAACTTTCTACAAAGGAGCTTCAATTAGATTTCATTTCAATGAATTTTTCATGATATGACCAATTCTGGAGATTATATTTGATAAGCAGTGACTATAATTCGGGGAAGCTAGGCTTGTACTGACTAATCGCAAACAGCTCTACGTAAGTTCCTGTTTGCGATTATGAAGTACCTACCCAACTAAATCATATCTCCAATTATTGTTGCAACATTTAGTATCATATTTTCTGACTGCATATATATTTTCAATCGTCGATCATCTTAAGTACTTTGCAACAAAGACTATAATGGCTTGTCAATTATTCAAATGATAAATAATGGTCCTCACTTCTATACAATACAGGCATTATTTTGCAATCTTTCAGACTATCACTTGAGAAATTATGGTCCTTATTGCTATTTGCTGAGGAGCGAAAATGCGTAGGCTAAGGTTAGGCTGACAAGGTCGTTAAGTCTAGCCTCCAGACAGTCTGTTTTGCTAGCTTTAATAATGATATGTTTATGCTTGAGTTATAAATACTAGCGGGACATTTATCAGCAAGCCATGTAGAGAGACATTTTAAAAACCGTTTGAATTTAGTTTTAAAACATTGATTATGATTGAGTAGGTATTAATTTTATTACACTGGTTTTTAAAATGCGAATCGCGATGTTGCTTGTAAACAAGATTCTGTAACAGTAATGGTAACGGTAGGTAATTTTTGGGCCGCGATGCGCCCGCGCCGGTCTGCATAATTGGTTATTCCGCTTCAGTATGAACAGTTTCGATGCTTCTGTGAAATTGACCGCTGAATTCGAGTGTCGTGTATTTTTGTTTTGTTAATACTTGCACATGTTCGGTTTTAATTTGCTTGTTTTTGTGATATGGCGCCTGGTGTACTTGGCAGTTGGATTTTACTTTCATGTAGTCATGATTAATGGATTTGTAAACTTGAGAAGCTTTGCTGCTTATATTATTTCTAAAGTGATTGAGAGTGACGTTGTTTTTGAGTCGTCGTTACTGTCTTTTACTTGCTACGTTAATAATCTTACTTTAGGTGTCGAATACCCATAAACACTGATCATTTGTAATATTAAACATCCTAGAAAGCTTGTATCCAAAACTACCTATTGTCTGCGACTCTGAACTAGCCCTGTATCCACATTACACAACATACTCGGATACTTGATAGCTCCATTGTCACCACAATGTTGGCCTTTGTTATGTGAAAGATTGTATTACAATACTGTAAGACTAGCCGACTTGTTCCGGGTTGCCGATCCATGACACACATCCGAAACAAAAGACTAATCGTTGTCCAACGACGATTAATATCCCGTCGGCTTTTAATTAAGTTCGAAACTATCTTCCGTTATGCTATTATCAATATTTATGACAAATTTTACTGTAAATTCTTCAGTTTATTGTGGACACACTTTATTATAGGCGTTAATGATTTTGCTCAGTTTAATTGGCGGTCGAAGCATTAGCCAATCAATGAACCCCATTCCGGTTTCTTCACTCAAATAATTCTAATTTGTTCTCTCTGTCCTGGTCCTGCAGAATGACGTCAACTTCAAATTTAATTTTAGCTGATATCAGTTTATTAGTCAAACAAATTAAATTCGTAATATGTAAAAAAGATGACACTACAAGATGTCGAGCTTTGATTTGCACAAGAGCAAACGTTTTTGTTGCTTCTAAACAAATTGGGCCTAAATTATTTTGGCCATTACATTTCCCTCCTCTTCAGTAATCCCTGTCATCTTTTCAGAACTTTTTCGTGTAACATTTTGATTAAACGGGAAATCGTTTAAACAGATGGAATAAATGTACATACTTGTACGTATATCTTTCAAGATCTGTCAGCTATAAAGTTGTATGCGCTGGTCCACTGAATATGTTTGCACATTTTATTGCTGACATAAAACTAGCGCGTTATGATAACTATTTCCTATTAGACGGCAATTTTCTGGTATGGTATTTAATAATGACTTTGTGGCCTTGTGTGTAGGGACGTTCTTTGTACAAAGGGAGTCCATTAGAGTCATATATATAGGGAGCGTAACATCGTTTTTATTTGCCGGTAGACTTGCTTTCATACGCTTTTAAGTCTGGGACAGGATGTCGGGGGAAATGTTTGTGTCGCGTCGATGTCACGATTCTGAGAATCACTAAAGTGATTTACTCAAGTAATACTGCTACATATTTTAGGTTAAGTGATTTCGGTTGATATGGCACATGTATGTTCAAATGCAGGTACTGTGTAGATTACCAGTCACCTGTAGTGTTCTGAGAAATCTTGTTGGTACTTTGAATCATTCCGTAAAGTTATCTTACTTTGTGGATTTTATGATATGGTAGATTTATTGAACTTAATCTACATTTGCTTTATACTTAACAGTTTGTTTTTCTAATCTTTTTATTTGTATCGTCAATTGAAAGTTATCTTTATGATTATTTGCTACTACTACTAATACATTTATTATTATTAGTATTTTATCAAGGTTTATAAATTCTCAAAGATTCGGTTTGCTAGAAATGTGTAAGCAAATAAAAAGTAGAGGAGAGATACTGTCTCGTTCTATTTAACATATGTTAGCAAGAAGCGTATTAATGTCTGCTATAATTGCAACTGCGTTGCTCGTATGAGACGTAATATGAGCGGCGTCGACTGCTTATTGTTCAACGTCTCTCACGATTTTACTTGTTTCTCGAAAGTCAGGGGAAATGATTCATTTATTATGTTTGTACTCCACAGTGTTTCCGCTATTAATTAATTGACAGACTGCGTCTTCGCTTTCGATACGATCTCCTTGTAACCAACTAATTGACTAGATTGAGGTTTATTGTTAGAGTTAAAAGGCAATAACTTTTTAATTTACTTCGACTTGGATTGAAATTGGTACGGCGTGGTACTTACCTCTAAAAGTA
This sequence comes from Agrochola lychnidis, assembly GCA_963680765.1. NCBI lineage: Eukaryota > Metazoa > Arthropoda > Insecta > Lepidoptera > Noctuidae > Agrochola > Agrochola lychnidis. Next base: position 7,321,877 of record OY796864.1, read on the forward strand.
AATTCAATTCTGTAATCAGGAACGTTTTCCTCAACTCTTTCAAGACTTTGTGTATTTTATCGTCTGTACTTTCTCATATAACCTTTCTATTACAGTAAGATTGATAATTTAACAAAAAAACCTATCGACTAAAAAAAAACATTGGGTATATCAACGTAACACAATATTCAAATGCGTATCTAATCTCATTTGCTTACAACCGGACGCTTACAAGAAACTTGTCATTCCCCATACAGTGGAACGAGTTTTTGCTCCACATCAGGCATTGACCGCGGGGACGATAATGTGGTAATTAAATATGCAGTCTAATCTTAAGGACGGAACATCTATATTTGCCAGTAATGAAACCGGAACGGTGTGAGACGAGATCACGGTATCGAATGTTCTCACGCACCGCATTCTAGCTCACCCCGCCGCTTTTACACCGAAAGAATATGAATATTGTTATTGAAAGTTGAATAGCCAGATGTAAATCTGTTGTAGTGTAGTGTTTGAGTCAGGAAGTTTAGGAGCAAAACTGGCTCTCGCAAATATTGATGTAAGCATAACTTTTTTTATTTGGTTTTTTATAATACTGGGGTGTTTTTGACATTTTCTAAACCGTTCTTGCTGTCAGGCGTAATTATTCCCATCTTTGGTCAGTTTAATCTTTTCTTCGCCATCTCATTTGCCATTCATATTTTGGTGCTTCATAACATCCAAAACTGTTCAAATTACTTTTTTTGCATTCGCCTTATTTAAAACTCTCAACAGTTTGTCACTAAAGTCTTCAAGCTCAAAAGTTATATCACCTAAACCAATCTTGGGCCTCATTTTAAAATCACAACTATATAACTAAAAACTGACAGAAATAGTAGTCCACAGCGTTCCAAGAAAACACTGTCTATGCGACTTGAAATCATGCTTAGGATACTGTTGGAGCTGCTCCACACCCTACGCACCATGGAAGCGCACCTTTTGCTCACGGTTGTGTAGAAATAATCTACATGCGCATCCGCGAACATCTCCGACGCACTACAGAAGCGGGGCAGCCACACCAGCATCCTAAACGCACGCATATTTGTTCATTGTACATGATGCGTCAAAAGGGGGCGCTATGTTCTACGTGATCAAAGGAATAGGTATCTATGTAATTGGATGGTCCCCCATTCAGCTATACCGTTGGGTCGGTATTATGTGTCTATAGGCGAAGGGATTTCCTCGGGTGCCTTATTCGAGCCTGTTGTTGGGTCTGTTATTTCGTATTGATCGTTTTGTATGTTGAATTCGAATTGGTCTTTACGATTTTATTCATTGTTAAGTTTCCTGTGTGAACAATTTTCAAATTGTTTGTTTTTTGTGCTTTATTGCCAATTTCGATTTTAAAAAACATCTTTTCGTCTTCCCAGTTTTTTCTCATGGCTGATGTACTTACTCATGTCTTCATAAAATGTTACAATGACTGCTTGCAATACGTGGGAATCGAGAGCTTGCCATCTGGACAATATTCATTGCATCTTTTGCTGTATCAAACTAATGAAATAAAACAATATGTAGACCTACCATGTAACCGTCTCAGTGCCGTGAAAACGATATTAATTACTGAAGTTGGGTTTCAAGAAAAAATAAAACAAACCGCAGAACGGCCGAGTCGATGTTGTTCAAACGTTTATAAACACAGTGATTCAATTATTAGCTCCGTACAATTATATGGAAAGCAAGAACAATGCCTGTAATGACAGTCTCGTTGGTCTTCTGATCGCAGGTTCACTGCTGAAATCTCCAGGATTACTCAGTAGTAGCACTAGTAATTGAGGGTACACAGTTGATGGCAATATCTTCGCCTCTTAGTCCAACATTGAAGTTCAACATAACTGGCGAAATATGTTCTTACTAAACAGCCTTATTAAAAAATAGCATCCTCTCCATGGGACCGCTTATATATAATAAATTACCTGAAAATTTAAAAGACCTACCCATAAAAATGTTTAAAAAACAATTAACAAAACTATTGCTGGAGAAATGTTATTACACAGTTAAAGACTTTTTAAATGACAAAACTTTATAGGAAAATGCTTTTGATAAATGTACGTTGCCTTTGCAATTTCGAATGTTTTAGATGACTTTGACATAATGACATAGCGATTTTATTTTTATTTTTAATTTTTTTATTGTTGTTGTTATTATTGTAATTTGACATAACAGATCTTGACATTACTAGATTATCTAAATTCTTTATCTAATAATTGTGATTGTTGTTAACGTTTTGGAATATTTTGACATTAAGCTTTTTGACATTACACATTTCTACATTTATATTCTTCATTGTATAATTTGTGAGAGATTTATATGTAATTCATCATTTTTTTGTTTTTTTTTTTATTGTTGTCTGATCTGTAACAATCTATTAAATTCGATTATGGCTAATAATGATCGTAATAGCTGTATCTATATTACTACCTATTTAATTTAAACCTAATATTTTGCATGCCGTAAGGTAAAATGTATCGGGACACTTAATAAATATTCCAACTTATATGTATACCTACATTATCAGCAAATAAATGATTTCTTTCTTTCTTTCTTTCTTTATTCACTTCTGCCAGCAATATATGTATATCTTCTGTGGAATATAGGTGTGATTTTATTTTAATATATATTACAGCTAATTCATGAGATGTAAGGAAAAATTACGTATGTATATGCAGTTATAACAACATGGTTTCCTTATTGGAATCAAAATGTATTGCGTTGTAAACCAGCCAACTAGCGACTAGGGGGACGGATGCATATTTTCTTTTAGTCTTGTTACGAAGTATTGCTCGTATGTAAATTGTTCGGTTACGCATAAACTAGGTAGGTACTGATTCTCGTGGGATCTCAGCAATGTGACTTAGGTAATCCACCTTTACTTATAGTACAGTACGATTTTGTGTAGAAAGTAGGTTACCTACAATGGAATTACCATCTGCGGCTTTCAGCCTCACTGAAAGCAGTGATAGCCTAGTGGTGTGACCGTCGAACTACCATGTCTCGAGTCCGAATCCAAGGCACGCACCTCTGACTTTTCGGATTCATGTGCGTATTGTATAATTATCACTTGCTTCAAAAACGGTGAAGGAAAACATCGTGAGGAAACCGGCATGCCTGTGAGATATTTCTCGACGGCATGTGACCAAGTCAGAGGCCCATGGACGGCTTTAAAACTGACACCAGGTGAGTCACTAACCACACGAAAAAAAGAGAAAAAGTGAGGCCATATTAACGTTGGTCATGTCTTTATATTCGTCTTGTTTTCATTAATTCTATTAATTAACTACAAACACACCACGCAATTAAACGTTTTACAAGGAAAACGATGACCCCAATAGTGTTCATCGTATGTTAAACCGTACAAAAATAACAACAAGCTGTACAACGCAATAGTGCAAGATAAATGTTCAATTTAAGGATGGTGTAAATTATGATTAGGTCACCGTTAACCGCCTGTTCAGCTGTGAGTCAGAATTTGTGTGTTCGTTTGACTGGTGTCGTGTGCTTGAAGGCTGGGAGTCTTGAGAACCGTGAAATCTTGTTGTATGACTGGCTCGCTAAGTTCTACGTCATTGTGATGGTCCTAGACTCACAGTCCTGTTAATTAACGTTTGAAACTTTAAAGGAATTGTTGTAAATGGATTGGAGTATAAAAAAGCCCATCGGACGTTTTTGCCGAATTGTTTATGAGCTAGTTGACGTTATAGCAGAGAATTGAGCTGTTGGGTATCATTTTTTGGATCAGATAGATCAATTTCATGGTCTGTCTGTATATTTACAAATTCAATTTTATCAGTTAAGTTGTCATTTATTACAACCTTTTTTTAAAGCCATATTCTAATCCTTAATTGTATTTTAAATAGAGAAGCCGTCCGTTCACTATGACGACTCTGAATCATCGTGCATTTGTCTGTTTGTATATGTTTATAAACCATTGTATGCATGGACATTTTGTACATACGTGTCCAGTCATCTGAGACGCCTTTGTAGTTTGTCTTTCATCGGTGTCTGAATATCTAGCAATAAACAGCATCAGTCAATCATGATTATTTTCGACTGCTGCAATGTTCTTAGTAAATAAATCTAAAAAGTGAAGTGAAGAGTGAGTGAGTGTGTGTCTTTTTGGACTGTGGTAGTTTAATATTATACTTAATAAAAGATAGCTTGATCTCTGCGACAGCTGTCAGTAAAATCACGCCTATGAAGTCCTAAATTTCATATCAGTACAAACAGTACCTGTCAGTGTCATAATTTATGGGCATGTCGACCTAATTAGTGATGGGCGATGAATCATCGTGACCACAAACTATAAACTATCGATATTTTAAATAAAACTTAATTTGAAATTAATTATCTTTTAATTTTATTGTATATTTTAATATCATAACATTATTTACGTTTGTACATACTTGATCGAAAATAATAGTGAGTAAATAAAATCCAATTTTTCACTTACTCATGTAACATTCCATCCGTCAACGTCCCATCCTTGGGTTTCGGGAGAAGACACGCCGCATTTGGCTCACAGGCCGTGTTACCAGACCAAATTAAACTCAATTATATGTTACATTAGCATCTATAATAGTAAGAAACGTCGATAATTTCTGTCGAATTTTTTTTATATCTTGACAAATCTAGGAATGTCAGTTTGACATATGTCGCAGAGATCAAGCTATCTTCTACGTAGTATAGTTGTGTTCTTTTTTGTCAGTCGGATATCAAGCCATAATGCCATTAGAATATTCCAATAAAATATTTATAAGCAAGACAATTAGTCTGTTTCGGTCACAGCTTTTTAGAAGCTTTGCTTTAGATGAATATTTAAAATGAAACTAAACTCACAGCTTCTGCTCTGAATATAAAAAATCGAATTACACTTCACACGACTTCGAGCCACTCTAACATTTATATCTTTCTCATAAGCCATATAATCCCATGAAGCAGATGAGGTTAAATTGTCGTGCACACGGATGAAACTTTACCAGCATAAATCTTTCAGAAGTTCCCTAATGTATTTAAATCTTTCCGATGAAATATTATGGTGTGGTATTCAGGAACATTTCATATTCCATCGTATTTTTAGATCTTCAATCATCCAAATAATTTTGGATCAATTGGATTCTATTGCGATTTTTCGTTTGGTTGCTCACCGTTGTGGAGTTCAATGACAGCTTCAAGTTATTCATGGCGCACTTTCGGTAGATAACCCACCACAACCCCATCATCTCATCATTGTAAAGCTACCACTTAAGGGAAGAGTGAGACAGCTCCGATACAAGTACTGGGGCTGCTTCAATTTATGTATGAAACTATGTTTTAGATGTTTTTTTTTTTGTATAAGAAATCTTTGTCAACATAGCTAGTCCAGCTTTAGTCTGCCTATCGGCTCTTGCTGTTCTCCACTAAGGTTTACGACGAGAATAGGACATAAAATATTAAAATTATTAATATTAATTAGTTCCTTACGTTTACCTAAACGTAATCCTTTGAAATCGAAAGTCTTTGACCAGTGCGTGTTGCCTGTGATGACCTATGGCACTGAAACGTGGTCGCCCAAAAGGGCCTCATTAGAAGGGTAAAAGTCACCCAAAGGGCAATGGAGAGGGCTATGCTTGGAGTTTCCCTACGTGATCGAATTAGAAATGAAGAGCACTGAACCGACATAAGACGAAAGAGAACCGACATAACCCGAAGAATTGTCAAACTTAAGTGGTAGTGGGCACATTACTCGCAGAACAGATGGCCTATGGAGCCGAAAGGTTCTGAAGTGGCGACCGCGTACTGAAAGACGAAGCGTTGGAAGGTCTTACACAAGGTGGACCGATGACCTTGTGAAGGCCGCAGGAATCCGCTGGATGCGAGAAGCACAGAATCGGTCGGTGGACGTATTTCTGCTGAATTGATGATGATGATGAACGTAATCCCTTAACCAAGCAGGTATTACCAAGGGTGTAGGTAGGTAATCAGAATAGGACTCTCACGTAATATTTCTAAGTTTAGACCTAACCAAGTGCCAAATGAGATCGTATTTAATAACCTTTCCCTTATTTACTCGGCCAACAGACCTGAAACCCGGTCAAGTGGATATCCGTATCTACATTGAGAGCCAAGTGACTCTGAGTGTCACGTGTTTGCCAATTGAAATATGAGCTTGTTGGTTTACAAATAAACAGATTAAAACTTTTTACAAAAAAAAAAACAACCGACTACCAAAAAAAAACACTACAAAGTGAAAAATAACTTTAATTTCGGAAGTCGGTGTCTTTGGTTTTGAATTTTCGTTTTTTGCCACCGACTTCCAAAATTAAAGTTATTTTTCACTTTGTAGTGTTTTTTTTTGGTAGTGGGTTGTTTTTTTTTGTAAAAAGTTTTTTATTTTTCACTTTTTAGTTGTGGTATTTACCCCACACAAATTCGAATACCACTACCTGCTATGTAAATAACAGTGAGAGGAACTTAACATATCATCCACATATTAAGTGGGAAAAAATACGTATTAATGAAGCTAACTCAAAAACTACCCAAGCAAAGTTATTTAAATTTATATGGGACCACCTCTGAAGTATTACCTACCAAACAAAAAAAGAATCATTAAAATTAATTCATAATTGGCCGAGTTATCGCGTAACAAACATACAAAAAAAAAAAAACATACAGTTGAATTGAGAACCTCCTCCTTTTGGAAATCGGTTGAAAAGTGTATAAAAGGCAATAACTAATACCTAGATTGAAAATATCAGATGGCTAGACACTATTAAAAGTACAAACACACGTTGTGCCGTTAACTAAATTGTTATGAACCGTAAGAACATAAATATCGATGAAACATTAAACCAAACTTTCAATACTTACGTGTGAATAGCAATAACCTATGAATATTATGCAAATATTCGATACTATGGTACCGGAAGATGACAATTTTCCGTTGTAGCATAAAAAGCGCTTTATATTTCATGTATGTATATGTATAGAGTTAACACGATAAAGCGATTAAAGCGGCTCTAGGCATCTGTCAGAAACTGCGTCGCATATGGCATCGACCGCAGGGTGCATTTTCTTTTTTTTTATTCCGTGACCACGGCATCCGGACGCTACTGGCGACGTACGAGATAAAAGGATTTTAAATATAGAACGGGGAAAATGTAACGGCTATTTTGTTACTCATCTGGCTTGCAGTATAAGTTTGGATTACCACAATATTATGTTCATTGAAGTGGTGCAAGCGAGACCATACTTTGCATTGTCTGGGAAATATATAGTTTAGCAGATAGAGACACTACAATTTGCTTTGTTATAGCCATTTCATACGAGTAATGAATAATGACAGTTGTTATTTGAATATACCGTCATATTAAGGCGACGATAACCGATTTTTAATGATTTTATACTGAAGATCACGTCTAAACTAGTATAGTGTTAATGATTTGGAAAAAAATATATGTTAAATTAGAGCATTTTCTTAATAACTTAAAATATGAATATTTTAGATTATGTTTATATTAGATAGTGAAATAATTTGTCAATTTGTCTAACGCGGATAAAAAACTGAGAATCACGCAAAAACTATCAAGCGTATTTTTCTAAAATTTTCACCTTCACCTTTTAATTTAATTATTGATCTTTTAGAATACGTGTTTTATTAAAATACCTTTTGTTTTATGTATAATAAATTTATAATGCGTCTAATTTGGGACAGCGCTTCTTGATGGGCGAGTCCTATTTTTGGCTGGACGTACGACGCGTTGCGTGAGCTCAGTACAGAACACGCAAGTTATCCACTCAAGGTCACTGGCATATATCTGCGTCTTAAGTTGATAGTTGCTAAACAACCAGTTTCCCTGATTGTACCTAAACATTGTATTTTGCTTTCATTCAAATGTGTGTTTTAATTTGTGGCGGCACTGGCAACATGAAAGTCATTTGTGAATCATGTTTGTTGTTTGTTATATTTTCGTTGGAGTTGTTTACGTTTCAACTGAACGTTCAAACGGAGATTGTCTGTGTGATTAAACGTTCTGTAAATGAAAGTAGCTCTAGAAGTTAATTTCAAAAAAACTAATTTGTTTTGTTTTTTATTTTGTTTTCTTTTGATTACCTAGAAAGAAGCATTGTGCTGAAATGCGACTTTTGAAAAACCACATTTACACTTTCTTTTATATTAATTTATTTTTATTTTCTTTTTGTTAATTTTCTTTTTTCTTTTTCTTTACAGGAGCTGGATGTGTAGCTGATATTTTTATTTTTACCACAAGTTTCTTTAAGTTTTCTTCATGGTATCATGTAAGTTTTATTTTATTTTTGGTTCTTTATTTTTGTTTCTTTTTATGTTCACTGTTACTAACACATTTTTCCACAGAAGAAAAATATCTAACATTATTTAAGAACTTAAGGACCATTGATAACCTTTGGTCCTTTGCTCCGCCATTTTGATAAACTAAAAGAATATCATCATCACGTCACATAACACAAGACTCATATCCTCTATATCCGGGTCATGTCACCCGGAATTTTTCCATTTCCGTAAACGGACATGTCACTGGTCCTGCTCGGGACGGGCGGCGGGACAATTCAATTTGACGTTATTTTCCGGATGTTTGACATAAAGCCCACCCTGACGAGAGATGCCGTATAAATAATCCGGTGAACCGGGTTCGGTATCTCAGCTATTCGAATCTATCTACAGGATTCCCGGAAGGTCTAGATGTGGAATTCGCTGTAGATTTCTTTAGGATACGCGAAATATGGTTTGAGGAATTTGGAGTTTATGAAGCGTCGCAAATTTGTTATAGCGGTTATTGATTGAACCGCCAAGTTTGTCATAGTTTCCTACTAAAGAAGAACAGTTTATTTTATACTTAAAGATGGCATTCATAAGTAATATCAAAAAAATAAGAAAATTAATTAAAAGCAGTTAAGCGAGTCGTCCACCGCCAGCTGAACTAAATTATTTTAAGGTTTGTTTAGTTTAGCTGGCGATGGACGCCTAATTAACCTTCTATCACCACTTAAATAATACAAATGAAATAGTTCAAATCACCACTCAGATCGTACAACGAAACGAAACAAAACACAACGCCCTTAAAAAGTGAAAAACATAAAAAAAAACAAAAAAGGTCCATCAATTCCTTGCATGACAAAAGCAATACGGAAGCGTAATTGAGAACATTTATGTTGACCATAAAACCTCCCGATTCCAAGGTGTCTCCTTGGTCGGGTAGCAAGGTTACCGAGTTCCACCCGGAAGGTCCAAGGTCATTGCAGCAATGTGGCGTACTTCCTCAGAAAAGGGCATAAAGTTATTCGCATGATTTATCGATACTTTGGTACAAATTGTGGGCAACTAGTGTGTAATTGCTAGGTTGTATAGAGCGGAAGTTAATCTTTTCCTCATTAGGTATAATGTGTAATTACCTATTCGATGAAGCTTTGCCGGATGTGGTTATCTTAGAACAAGTTTTAATGGCTTAATATAGTACCGTCCAATTAAGATTTGCATATACTCCGTTTGAAATAAGATTAGACATTTAACTAAACCTTTTTTACAGTCCGTTCAACCGATTTTGACTTCTATTGCGTTGGTGGCATGACAAATGACAGCTGCAGTAAACAGTTGGTTTGTAACCACTTTTTTTGCTTTTAATGCCATCCTTATGCCTACGGTATAGAAGTCAAAATCAGTTGAACGGACTGTAAAAAAGGTTTGTTTAAATGTCTAATCTTATTTCAAACGGAGTATAGGTTACTATAAGTACCTCACATACAAGTCTTCTATATTTACAAGACCTTTAAAAAAAATACTCTTGGAAGACAACTTTATTGCCACTTTAGCTACAGTACAAACCTATTAAAAAAGTTAAAAAAGAGTGGCTAAGTAATAACAGCCACACGTGTAGAAAGATCAGGTAAAGCTACGGTTGCTGCGGTCGGTCCGTGGATGGGTGACCATCTTTACATACCGAGATCCCTCCGTGCCTCAGAAAGCACGTTAAGCCGTTGGTCCCGGCTGTCAGAAGCCTGAAAGTCTGACAACCACTCTTACTAAGGAGTATCGTATTACTCAGTAACTGGGTTGTGGAGGTCAGTAACCTAATTGCGTAATACAACACAATCACAATCTGTTTCGATTTGAAACAGATTGCTTGAAACAGACTCCATTGCTTCATAAGTTGGAAAAAAAAATCTGCTCAACAACGTAAATAACGCAATGAATGTTGTTGAACTGTCAAAATGAAACAAATTAGGCATAATTGTTTACGAAAATAAGTTACGCAATTAGGGTACTGGGGGCCTACCACCAGCTCATAAAGCAGTATTATTTTAATATTACTTCAGTGTGGGAAAGAGATGAAGCTCTACAAGACGTATAGCTCCATCTCTTTCTCCCACTGAAGTAATTTTAAAATAATACTGCTTTTGAGCTGGTGGTAGGCCCCCTGGTCAGATAGGCAGTCGCTTCATGTAAAATACTGGTATTCAGCTGTATCCGGTTAGACTGGGAGCCGACCCCAACTTAGTTGGGAAAAGGCTAGGCAGATGATGAAGCGTGGTACTGTTGATATTATAGCTAGTAGTTATTAATTTATTAAAAACTTCTATGTATGATGTTTCCAACCATTTGAAGTTGTTCTTAGCAGACAGGTGCACGGCTGCTTATCATCTTGATAATTAGGAACACCCACGGTCAAAACGGGTCAGTGACAGCTCGGTCCGAGTCAACTCAACCCGAATAATAATACCAGAAACTACGTCGTCAAATCTATTAAAAAAAAAGGTATAAAATATGCTACCTTTTAAAATCAATATCCTCTTCTTCAGACCTCCCCATTGATTGTATAACATTGTTCGCAGAAGTATCAAAATATCTGATTGTCAAAGAGCTCCTCCTTGAAACTTCTAAAAGCAATTAAGCTGTAATTGAGGACGCTAGTTAGTCTCGATAGTGCTGTCTTTATTGGGAAAAACACCCTCTAATATTGGGTTGAAAGAGACGTGTTTGTAGGCACATATTGTTTAAATATCAGAGGAAATGTTCAATACCTTATAACAGTTAATTAAGTGTATGAAAATTATTACTGAAGCGGTAATTGCACTGCTGTGCGCTTTTTCCGTTCTCGATAAGATCTTGCAAAGTCAAACCCACTCGATTTAAAGACGATACGTGATTTTATAGATGGTACCAGATACAATGACACTGTTTCCATTTTATTACTTAACTAGCTTCTGCCCGCGACTTCGTTCGCGTGGAAGTCGTAAGACACCACAATATACTACAGTAACAGCCACATTTTTATAAAACTTCCCTGTATACTACGTTTGTAGTTTTATTCTCTGCAGCCAAAATATACAGAGAGTCAGGAATGGTGACTCGGGAGCAAACGACGTACAGTTGTTCGTGTGAGAAGCAGCATGTCCTAAGGTTGACACCCGCAGTCTTTAGCCTTCGGTGTCGGCCCCTGTGACTTGGTGATCGCAAAGCATATATACGCTTACAGGGAACTGCACGCGCTTAAACTGGTAATTGTGGGGAATTAGTAGTATACGCGGTATAAACATTGTATCGTTACTAATTGCCTTGACAGCTGTGTTTCCAGTATTCCTACTATTTTTGGTCCTTAAAAGCATATAGTATCGAAGCTCTTAGCAATATTACCAAGGACGAAAGTTGGAAATTACTTTTTCCTTGCAAGTTTTTGCGATTTAAAATCGTAGTGTATTAAAAAAATACCCTTTCTTTAACTCGTCTCACAAGGTAAAACTTAACATACTGCAATTATAAATTCTTGGCCAATAAATCACTGTTAGCATGGTCCTTGCATCCGAAGGTCTGAACTAATAAGTGGAGCAGCACATCCTTGACACGCCCTGTAGGTGACCGCATCACATGTGCAAAACAAATATACGGCAAACATTGTTATGGTAAATGGTATATTAAACATGCTTTAGGGTTCCCTAGGAGAACGTTGTGTCTTCAATTTACTTGAGTTCATATATTACTGGGAACTTATAAGTTGATATGGATTAAGGCACAAGGGAATTTGATTTATTATTAGCATTGTGGCGACATCTACATCACCATATGCGAACTACGCATTACATTGACCTCACGCATAATCCTGCATCGCGCAAGCAAGGTTTACCGCGCGACTATTATATACAGGGTAGCAGGGACATCGACGCGAAAACTTTTACCATGGATTCAGTACATGATTCTCAACCCCACTGCGTTAAAATTTTTCGTCGGTTATTAAAAAAAAAAATCAAAATGTATGCAACAGCTGATTTAAAAAAAATACCGACGAAAAATTTCATCGCAGGGACGTTAATAATCATGTACTGAATCCATGGTAACAGTTTTCGCGTCGATGTCCCTACCACCCTGTATACAACGTCCCGACATCAATCGTCGGGCAGTTGCCCACAAGACACAAAACCCGTCTGGTCGGAGGATCCTCCCTTTTCTTTGGAGGATGAGTGAACTTTACACCCTGTTTCTCATGGCTCCTAAACAGAGCCATAAGAAATAGGGTGTAAAGTTCACCCATAGAGTCTATAGCATCAATACGGAATACTTATTCGGCCAGTTTGTTTTACCTCTACACTGCTGAGATAAGCCTCCCCAATCGTACGCCATTTTCCGCGACCCTCAGCTACTCTCATCTAGTTGCTATCAGCCACCCTGCAAAGACTGTCCAACTCTAATCATTGCCACTTCAGCTTGCTTATTCAATGGGTAAGGTCAAAACTCCGCCGGTCCATTCTGTAAAAATCTCAGGTGAAGTGAGCTGTCATTCTACCGACTTCAAGCTCATTTCATCTGAGATCTGAGAATTTGATCCCTCAAAGAGAATACCAAGTATAGCCCTTTCCATAACTGCCTGAGTGACTTTGAATTCCAATGCAAGTTGCAGGTCTTACAAATATGTAGATCATAGAGATACGCAGCTCATTAGAAGGTTGTTCTTAAGCAGGATATTACCTTGTACTGCTTGCATATTAGTCAATTGAATGCGATGTTAAATTGAAGGTTTTTTTGATACATTATTCAGTCTTCCTTGCAATTTGTAAGATAACTTGTATTACAAGGTTTAACGAATGCTTCATGAAATACGTACTTTTAATTGCAAATGTAATTGTATAAATAATCAGCCTATAATGTTCCTACTGCTGGGACACAGGCCTTATCTCTTCAAGAAGGAATGGGTCTGAGTTATTATCTACCACGCGGGCCCAGTGCGGTTCAATTTTTGGTTCTAAGACTTGCCGGTTTCTTCACGATGTTTTCCTTCACCGTTTTGAGACCAATGGTGATGCAATTATTTACACAAAGTAAAGCGCTCCTCTGCTTGGGTTCGAACCTCAACTCGTAGTTTGGTTTTGTTACCACTGGGCCACCACTGCTCTCTTCTTATCTCTCTCTTTGCAATTAAAAATTTAGGTTTTAAATCTCTGAATCGCACATTCCTCGGAATTCTAGAAAACGAACATAGTTTTTCTTTCTATTTCATACTGACTGAACCTGCTTGAATATTAAACTCAGAAAATATGTAATAATAACAATGTGTGCCAGACTGTTTAATTAAAGTTGTGTTTGTAAATGCAATCTACATTTCAATCGACGAAACCTTTGTTTTTCTTGCTTCTTAAAACATACTTCGAGCTCAGAGGCAGCATTTAACAATTTAATTTTACCTTGATAAAATTTCACAGACGAATGCTTTTTATATTCCCGGCGCACGTAGAAAAATGTGAGCAGTTTTTTATGAGGGAGGCAAAATAAAGGCGGCTTCTCCTCTTACGTTATAATATAATCCGAAAAAATTAAGTGTACATATTATATTCTCTTGGCTCGGCGTAATATCTTGTGGAACATGATAAGGCTTTGTTGGCAGGTCGTTAGGGTATCCTTGGAGACTGGGAGCTTCGGAGCCAGGTCGTGCAGGGTTAGATAACGCCTTTATGGGTAGATACCAGCAGATTCAATTAAATGTGGCGTTTTTAAGGTTGCGTGCTTGGATCTTATCTTGAACGAATCGTGAAGTAAAAGAATGGTTGTTTGCGATAAACTTTGCTTTACTGCCTTCTTGTCTTCCATTGAAAACATATTCTCTGAAAATGTACTTAAGTTTCTCGATAGATTTTGCAATGACTTGACAATATCACACTAATATTATAAAGGCGAAAGTTTGTGAGTGTGTGTGTATGTTTGTCTCTTCTTTACGCTCAAACGGCTGGACGTATTTAGAAGAAATTTGGCACACAGATAGTTTATAACCTGGATTAACACATAGGATACTTTTCATCTCGATATTCCCACGGGATCGAGACTTATGCGGGTAAAACCGCGGGGTGCAGCTAGTTGGTAATAATTTGATTATGATACCCTAAATAACGTATCACTCATTCCAAAACCTACATGCAATGATGCATATAGTTCAGTCTGATCACATGCTAACCACAGTTAAAACATATCTACAACAGTGACTTTTTGGTCATCAGCATAAATATTATTACATTCCTCTTACTAACAATGGTGCCGATTCCCTTGTTCACAAACTAAACTAAATTTAAGTTTAGTGCATCTTTTTCTTTCTATTTCATTACGAAAAGGACAGAAGATAAATTTTAGTTTAGTCCTGTCAAATTAATCAGCGCTTGACGTAAACTGACGTAATTTTAGTGGGCAAGTTTTTAATCACGTCTAAACTTGTATGGAGTAGTGACAGGCGCTGATTAATTTGACAGGACTAAACTAAAATTTATCTTCTGTCCTTTTCTTAATGAAATAGAAAGAAAAAGATGCACTGAACTTAAATTTAGGTTTGTTTGTGAACAAGAGAATCGGCACCAACAGCCATTATAACAAATTCTCCTTCCAAAATCGAAACCCACAATGTATTCCGTTCGTTTAACTAAACCCATAAGCATGCTTTACCAAGGCTATTAAATGACGCTTCGTCGTACGTGATTTATCTTGCATCAGTACGGAACCTCTGGCTTAGAGGATAGGCACTCCCACGTACAGACAGAATATATACGAACATACATGTCTATGAATGTCTCAGAGTGGGAAAGTTGATCTTTGAGTGATAAACTTTTCTCTATTAATATGTTTTTAACTACAGTTTGAACGCAGTGCACTAATGAAACCGTTCTTGCAGTGCTTTCTAAATGACATGAGAACTGTTTCGTTCTTCGAATTCGTTGAATCATCTTTTTATATTTCATTGTACGATTAAAGTTACCTATAAGTAGTTTTCTAATTGGTAAGGTTAATAATAAATGCGACATGTGTGGACTATTGTAGCTAATAAGCCTGATATTGTGGTGATAGATCGACGAGAGCGCCGTGCAATGATTGTTGATAACGCTGTCCCTCATGACGAGAATCTCGTAAAAGCTGAGAAAGATAAAAAAATCAAGTATCTTGACTTAGCACACGAGGTTGTCGACATGTGGGATGTGGACTCTGCAATCATTGTACCGATAATCGTTACGGTTAATGGCCTAATAGCGAAGAGCCTCGACCAACACCTCAGGAGGCTCTCATTGCGCGGCTGGGTCAAGGGCTTGATTCAGAAAGCAGTACTCCTAGACACGGCACGCATAGTGAGGAGGTTCCTCTCTCTAGAGCCCTGACCACCGGCAGCTTGGACCCTGTTCCTGATGCCGATGGGCCACTGTTTTTTATATTTTTAAATGTTTTTTTTAATGATTTTTATAAAAATATTTAAAAATGTATTAAATATGTAAAAAGATGAATAAATGAAAAAAAAAAAAAATGCTACATGTGTAACATATTGATTTTTCCGGCCATTCATGACGAAAATACATTTGAAATATGTGACAAAGAAACTATAGAACGAGGAAAAATCAAAACAACCGTGGAAACAACGAAATTGAACTTAGTGAAGGTAAAATCTATAAATATTCAGTTGCATCCAGTGCATTAATATTTCACAGTATAATTTTATTTGTAATAATAATAAAACCAGCCTATTATTGTCCCACTGCAGGGCAAAGGCCTCTTCCCATACCTGAGACAAAGCACGAGCATAGATCTTGAATGTAGAAAAATGAGGGTTATGATTTTGACCGGTATAGGTTTATGTATGTATGTTCATTCATTTGTTACCTCATAACTTCTAAACTACTGATCATAATTTGACAAATGAGGTATAGTTGGAAGCGTCGTGATCGTCCGCTGGTTATGGCTACATGAACAACTTGTGTATCAAATGAAAGGGCTTAACGACGAGGACATTTAAAAAAAATATTAACCTTAAAATAATTTAAATAAAAATAAAAGTTTTAAAAACTAAAACTCAATTACGACAAAAAAGTCAACTGAAAAGGTATAAACAGGACACTAATTAAAAATCCGGAGTCACACGTGTTAGGGCATAAATCGAATAGATTATGTGTGACTCCGGATTTTTTAATTAGTCTGTCTATGATGTCTTGTTTAGGTATACCTTTTTAGTTGACGTTTTGCCGTAGTTGGGTTTTAGTATTTATGTATTTTTTTACAGTATTTATAGAGTTTTAATTTAAAATTGTGAATGGTTCCGCTGAACAATGTGCAAAGTCTATGCAAAAACATAGACTATTTAGCTATGCAGAACGGAGACTTGGACATAAATCTTTCCGAGCATAAATTGGACAAAGTATTGTAACATAACTCATCGTAGAATTTTGATGGCGTTTTTCCGTGAATTTGTAGTCTAGTCGCAGACTTGCTTGTTTATACGCCGCTGTTTTTATTACAAGGTTTTATTAACTTTTTAATTGGTTTGAAGATAAATCATGATGCAAGGCCCTGAACTTTGAAGAAGTTTTAAAAGCTTTTAAGAAATTATTGGTCCACAAAACTCAAACTCAAAAAAACTCAAAGCATTTATTTCAAACCATTCACAGGCACTTTTGAACTGTCAAGGGGTCGGTCAGTCAAAAAGATGAAGCTAGTTGCCCATTCCAAAGCGTAGTAGGTAGGTTCCTATGGAGAAGAACGGGTAAGAAACTCCACGGACACTCTTTTAAATCATAATATTGTTACAAAATATTGGTTACATCATTCGTGTTGAAATTATACATGTGAGAACAATGTAGAAAGAGTTAAAAGCGTTTGGAATAAAAAGATTAAAAAAAAAACAAAAATTAAAATACACTGTATGATGCGCCAGAAATGTTAAAATTACAGTACAAAATCACAACAACAACCAACAATCTTCTGGTGTTTCTTCTTCTTGACATTTTCATAAGTTATTGTTAAAAGTGTAAACATTTTGGGCAATTTCTAGTAGTAAAAAAAACAGTGGCATTCCGGGAGTGCCGACAGAAGTAAAAACATGAAAAAAAATCGGCACCGCGGTGATCAACGCGTTGATGTCTTTTGCTCCACGCATTGCGGTAATCAACGCGTTGATGTCTTTTGCTCCACGCACTGCGGTAATCAACGCGTTGATGTCTTTTGCTCCACGCATTGCGGTAATCAACGCGTTGATGTCTTTTGCTCCACGCACCGCGGTAATCAACGCGTTGATGTCTTTTGCTCCACGCATTGCGGTAATCAACGCGTTGATGTCTTTTGCTCCACGCACCGCGGTAATCAACGCGTTGATGTCTTTTGCTCCACGCATTGCGGTAATCAACGCGTTGATGTCTTTTGCTCCACGCACTGCGGTAATCAACGCGTTGATGTCTTTTTAATGGTCAAAAGCTGGTGTCGTAACAGTGTCGCGAAATCAATAGTTTAGTCCCATCTCAAAAAAGCCCAATGCGCCTAAAGAAGTTTTCACTTAAAAAAAAACAATGGCACTCCGGGAATGCCGACAGAAGCGAAAACTTCAAAAAATCAACACGTTGATGTCTTTTACTCCACGCACCGCGGTAATCAGCGCGTTGATGTCTTTTACTCCACGGTGACGGTAACAGGTCGCGAAATCAATGGTTTAGTCCCATCTCAAGAAGTTGTCACTTCAATAAGGAAAGGATCAAATTCGCAAAACACATATTCCTTAATAAGAAACTGGCAGATGTCAAGAACGCATTCTCTCGACGATGACGCGTCATAATTAGCCTTCATGACTATCTTCATCATCCTTCTGCTCTTATTCCATTTTTTGAAGTGAAAACTTCTTTAGGCGCGTGTGGCATTTTTGAGATGGGAAAAAACAATTGAACTCGCGACACCGTTACCGACACCTCATTTTTGTAAACGCAATTGTGTTCTATATTTATATTAAGTTACGGATCAATGTTCTATGCAAGTACTTTTACTTTAAAGGTTTTTGAAGTATATTTTTTTGTAAACGCGATTGTGCTCTTCACTACATAGTATAAAACAAAGTCGCTTTTTCTGTCCCTATATCCCTATGTATGCTTAAATCTTTAAAACTACGCAACGGATTTTGATGCGGTTTTTTTTAATAGATAGAGTGATTGAAGAGGAAGGTTTATATGTATAATAACCCGGTTTATACCCGTGCGAAGCCGGGGCGGGTCGTTATTTATATAAGGTTCCGGACCAATGTATACCAGTATTTTTCCTCCACCAAGGCGATCTTGTTCAAGTTTTCACTTCTGTCGACACTCCCGGAGTAACACTGTTTTTTTTTTTGAGGTAATGCTCAGCATGTCTTCTTTCTCAGGTCACTGTCTGTCGTTATCTAAGTATTCGATGCCTTTCTACACATAATATGTGAGAAAGGTCTCAGTGGCACAATCCATAGTTATGACGTTTCTCAATTCATCATCGGTATGTCTACACTTCGAATCCGGAACGAGGTGATCCGACAGAGAACCAAAGTTGTCGACATAACTCACAGAATAAGCAAGCTGAAGTGGCAATGGGCCGGCCATATTAGCCGTAGAACCGATGACCGTTGGGGTAGACGTGTTCTTGAGTGGAGACTGCGAAATCGGCAAACTTAAGGTGTACGCCATCAGGCTAGGTGGAGCGACGATTTTCGCAGGGTGGCTGGTAGCAGATGAGAGTTGCCGAGAATCGAGCTGAATGGCGTGCAGTGGACTGTTATAGGCTGATGATAATGACCATAGAGAAGCAGTAAGAGAGAGTACAAAGGTTTTATCACTTAAAATCAATTTGTAATTATTTCCTCTCAATCTTACTGGCCAGTGTTACCTAAGAATCCACAGACTAT
The DNA here is from genome assembly GCA_963680765.1 of Agrochola lychnidis. NCBI lineage: Eukaryota > Metazoa > Arthropoda > Insecta > Lepidoptera > Noctuidae > Agrochola > Agrochola lychnidis. The sequence continues at coordinate 7,341,049 of OY796864.1, forward strand.
CGTATTTCTCCTATGGCACTGTCGAAGCACTTTAATAGCACCTGTCTTAGAACACAATTGAATTTTATACCGTCACGTAACTAAGGATCAAAGTGGCTTAACTCCGCCGAATCGAATTGTTTCTGGAAAGTGCTCGGAAAGAATAGCTATCTAATGTGATTTGGTGAAGAAGTTTAAAGGCCAACAACCCAATAAAAATACCTTTTTAAATAAAATTGTGATAGATGGTCAAGAAATAGTTATCTAAAGATATAAATTAAATTATGTCATCTATATATAAAAATAATTATTATCAATGTCAACCTCAGTAGACACAGAACATTTGACATTTCATATGAACAACGACTACTTGATATTCAATTTACAAAAACCCAATTAAAACCTTCGGCAGAAAATAACACGAGTTCAGAATTCCAGAAATCAAATTACCCGAATTCAAATGCTAAATTGGAATCATAATTTCGTTATAAGTTCTTGTACAGAGTAGAGTACGTGTATAAGTACTTTGATAAACGGTTCTCATTGGGGTAAATCAGGGAAAGGACTATTCGAGGTCGTTGACCCAGCATTACTCCCTATTCCCGCTTCCCCGGGTACTATTACTTTACAAAATAAATTCGACGAGAGAGCTTTGAATTCTATTACGTTTTCTTGTTGTTTTTCGTACTAATATTCTTTCTTATAGCTATGTCTACTTATACAGGTCGACTGGTAATTAGTGACCGAAACTTAAACACGTGACTTTATTCAAAATCTGCTGTTTCCTACATTTATTTTGGCATAACTCGTCAAGATGTTAACAGCAGATTTTTTTTTCGCGATTTCATGTTTGGTCCCGTAATAAAAGTTGTTCAAAATGATGAGTAATGTCACGTGTTTTAGTCATCATCTGCCTAGCCTTTTCCCAAATATGTTGGGGTCGGCTTCCAGTCTAACCGGATGCAGCTGAATACCAGTATTTTACATGGAGCGACTGCCTATCTGACCTCCACAACCTAGTTACTAGGTAACACGATACCCCTAGGTAAGACTGGTTGTCAGACTTTTGGGCTTCTAACTACCCGTAACGACTGTCAAAGATCTACAAACAGTCGGAACCAACGGCTTAACGTGCTTTCCGAGTCACGGAGGGGTCTCGGTATGTAAAGATGGTCACCCATCCACGGACCAACCCCGGCAAGCGTAGCTTAACCTGATCGATAGATCCGTGCGGCTGTTATTACCTAGCCACAAGCCCCTCAAATTCACGTGTTTTAGTATCGATCACTTATGCTTAGTCAGATCACTTGTGGTTATCGATCAATTACCAGTCACCATGCATAGCATTTATATATGTCACCGTAAAATTATAAACTTCGTTAGTTTATAATCTATCGGTATTATTTCCGTTAGATTACAAACTGTCGAAAAATTGTGAACTGCGACAAATCATTTACGATTTAACGCATTATTTTTCGAAAGTTTATATTATATCCATGAGAAACGAGCATAGTAAGCGCTGCCGCTATCGCGGCAGCGCTTACTGTGCTCACTCGACTCACGCGGTTGGTCACAGTTCTAACCTAACCTAACCCATTTCACCCAGTTCACAATTTTTCGACAGATTATGATCTAACGGAAATAATACCGATAGATTATGAACTAACGGTGCTCACAATCTTACGGTGACATATACAATATTTTTAAGTATACCACTACTTATACTTTTCGTTTCATGTTTGAAAAATATTCAAGATCAATCGTCTTCAACCAATTTTCACTCCCTCAGTTGGTATTGGGTGTTAGTTTGTGTCTGTAGATGGCTTCGTCCTTGCTTCTCCAATGGTTTTGATTGATTTGCTTTCGTTTTTGACGGTAGATATCACTACCGAAATGCAATATTTTGTCTACTCACCTTTCTCTATAACATCTTCTAATGCTGGGGTCGTATCTGCGTCTATCGTGACGAAGCTTCGCACAATGATACGATACACGCAGATGTGACTAACCATTATCGGTTATCGTCGCGATAGTTCGAGCTGCGTAGTACTTATCGCCCACGGTTCATAATAAGCGTGGCGCTTGGTCGGACTAGCGTTGGCAATTTCGACGGTTTTTTCCGGACTGCGTAGACGATTTGTCGAAATAATGGAGAGCCATCTTGGATTATTGCACGATAATTCGTTAAAATTATGAAGCCGCTTATGTGACCACCGCATTAGCGCGATAACTTTTTAGCGAGCAAAACATACGAAGCTTCGGCACGCATTGCTTTGTCACGATAGACGCAGGTCTAGCCCCAGCATAAGAAATTGTATTCTGTGGTTTCTGCCTTCCCCAAAGGAAAAAGGTGTGTATGTACATATGCTCTTATGATATCAGAGGCTCTACCTAAAATCCTCTTCATTTGGGAATATAGTAAAAAAAAAACAGCTTACCAAAATCTCCACCCTTATCAAATATTTCTATAGTTAAGTTCGCCATATTTTTTCACCACGGATCACTGGATAGATTAGGGACCTACAATCTGATACAGGGGTGATTGACACGAAGGTCGGAATAGGCTTTATCGCACGCACCTTATACTAAAACTACGCAACTAACGTAGGTAGATTCGTAATTATATCAGAAATTGAACGTACGAGGGAATTAATGAATATTATAAGATATATAAATTACCTGTTAAGGATTAGTCCAACCTCATTATGTCGATGGTAAATACCACTTTTTTAGGCGTTTTGACGACGTAGCATCTGGTATTATTTTTCGGGTTGAGTTGACTCGGGCCGAGCTGTCACTGATCCATTTCGACCGTGGGTGTTCTTAATTATCAAGACGAAAAGCAGCCTTGCACCTGTCTGCTAAAAACACCTTAAAATGATTTGAAACGGAAACATTTTAGTTAGAATTGATTATATTATAGGGTGATGATACGATCTGCAAAGCCGTCTGATTGTGTAATGTAAAAAAAGTTTTTAATAAATTAATAACTACTAGCTACAGTTCGTTTTTTAATCCCAGACTAATTTGACAGGTGCAAATGTCAAACTCCACATTGAAAAAACAAACAACAATCACTTGAAATGTCATATTAGTCTCTGGGATTAAAAAACGAACTTTATAATATCAACAGTACCACGCTTGACAAACGTAAATGCCCTACATACAAATGCACAGGTAGAACCGACCTCCCGACATAACCTCACCAGCCTTTTACGGCACCCATGGGAAATGTATGGTGTATATTCTATTTTTAGGCGAAAACACGACACAATTCAAACATATACATAGCTAAAAGTAGTAAAATAAACCTAATCCCGGAGCAAATTGTATTGGATTTAAGTGTTACCGAAGTTAAGGAAGTGACGGTTTGTTTGTTTACTATTCCCTTAGGTAACATCGGTAAATTGGCCAGTGAATAAGGAAGGAAGTTCATACATCATTATCCATCCTTGTCGCACTAAAATAGAACAGGGATCTAACAGTCCTATTGGGAATGTATAGAAATCATTAAGAGTTTTTCACTTGTTGCTTGGAAGTAACAAAAGCAAAGTGTACGTGTGTGTGTGTGTAAGTGGGGTGCGTATATGTGTGTATGTCAGTATGTGTGTGTGTGGGGTGTGTGTGTGTAAGCGTGGGTGTGTGTGTCTTGTTTCCCTATTTCATTGCTTTAATAATGGTGTCAACCTCTGAGTGTAATAAAAGGCGAGAATTGTTTTACGTCAAATAAATAGGCAGCTGCGGTGATCATTGTTTCCACTATAAAACAACCAAAAATTCCAATCCCGAAACCGTACCTACGCAATGAAAATGTGTAATTTCCCTTCAGATTATTAATCGAATCAGGCATAACTTCAGCGGCATTAACGAGACATTCTCAAGTCCTCATATACTTCAGGATGGCAGATTGTCGATGACTGCAAATGAAAAAGGTTGAACATCCCTATACAATGTTAGCCATCGACATGTGACTGCCCGTGTTTTTCTGAATATTCATGTTTTTTTTTCGAAAATAAACTTTAAAAGGGGTCTACTTTCAAACATTTTTTTTATTATAATATTTTGATTTTTTTTTCAAATTTGTATGATTTTATGGACTTATACTTGTGTTTTTAAAAATAAATACTGTTTTTATTTTTTTCTTCGCCTCCGTTTTTTTATAGTCAACAAATTTTAATAAAATTAAATAATGTTAATTAATCCGATAAAATAACTCATAAGCTTTTAGAAATAATAAACAGAATCCAAATCGAGCCAAATAACATCGGAGATATGGCAAACGCTACTCAATAATAAAAAATCGAATGAGATGAAAAATATTAAAGATAGACAGATAAATAAATTATAGAAGATAGATAAATTATCAAGTTAATTTTCGATAAGTTTTTATGAATATTCATTAAAATACACATCCCACACATGGGTCGGGTCGACACACGGGTCAAATGAGCGACATTGTATGTTATAAAGTTAATAAGTTATTCCCATCGTTATGTCTATGGTAAATACATGTTAACAAACCCTCAGATAACTTAATGAATACAACCCCCATGTTTTTTCGTTCAGCAGGTGTGGTAAATGTCAAGTCGCTCGTTACTCGTTATACCGACTTTTGCGATGTTAGTAATGAGAGCTGAGAGCTGCCGTTTGTTTACGCTTTTTGCTTCAATGAAACGTTCTAATTAATGCTGCTGTCATTCGGAACGGATGTTGCAGAGCTGAAATGTAGGTCGAGAGAGTTTTTGAAGAGGATTTTCCATCCCTTGGGGTTTAATTAAAGTTTTTTGTGGTCGCTTTTGAGTATTTGCTTTGATTTACGATCAAAGCTAGATAATTGGGAACAACTGGATTTTTTGAAGAATCTATTGGAGATTAGGGCTGATTACGATAATAAACTGAACTGTGTCGTTGGTCTTGTAGTTGCAAGCGCTACTGCTGAGGTCCTGGGTGCGATTCTCAAGTCGGGCAAAGTGTTATTGGTTTATTCCATCTGGAATTTCTTAGTAGCAGCCCGGAGTCTGGATTTGTGCCCGGTTGATGGCAATAGGCTCGCCCCCTATTACATGGGACTTAAACATAACTGGCGAAATGTGGGTGTACTATAGGTACCTACACCTCTGCTTAACCCTTCTCATATTACAATAAAAAGTCATGCCTACTTACTGTAGGTACCTATTGCGAAAAGCTCTATCAAAAAGAACTCCTGAACAAAAGAAATAGAACTCCTCCTTACTTTGCGGTTTCAGTGGCTTCTTTTGTATTATAATAATGTGAAAGCTTAGGTATCTAATGTTTTGAGTCATAGGTAGGGCATGTTAATGTTTTTGATATACACCTCTTTTATAACTGAAGTACCTACAACATCTATTATTTACCAAGGGAGGATAAAGGTTATGCTCACATTGTCAAAATCGCCCATGTCACAAAAGTACATAGGTAAATTAGTCCTGTTAGTCATTGAATGTCGCATTAATTCAGCGTCAAAATACACGTGTCGAATTAATTAAAAGCATCCATAATTAGGACAATTGTCTTAATTCCAGACAGTTATAAATGAGAGTTCCATTTGTGTCATACCGAAAATCACAGCAAAAACTCAAAAGAAAAAGTAATGTTTGAGAAAAAGATCTGAAAGGAATGGCCCATCTTTTTATTTCTTTTGTACGAAAAAGTTAAGAAAGAGCAATAAACGAAGGTGTCGCATCCATCACCTAGACTGCCTGACGACAAATGGGCTCAGACTAATAAATGAGCACACGGGACTTAGCCCTCGTACCTCTTGGCGATTTTTTTCCGCCGCGATTTATGTTTCGCGGACTGGATTTTCAACTCTCGGTGTTAGGCTGAGTATTAACTGAACAGACAGCTGTGCTGCTGGGGAGTTTGTTGCGCCACTTCTTCTTCCCAGCTAAAGCACTAGGAACTGGTGAAAAACGGGCGTTTTTGGGGGACTGTTTTTTGTAATATTGACGTTCGAATAGTGCTGAATCTCAGCCTAGTTTGAATAAATGACTCTTGAATTTATTGAAAATTAATCAACAGAGTACATCATAGTGCATCAAAGGAATACACTGTTGGATTTTCAACTCTCGGCGCTGAGCAGTGTGTTGAAAATCCAGTGTGCGATAAAATATCGCCGCGGGAAAAATCGCCCGTGGGTACGAGGGCTTTACCTTTGAATATTTAACTTGTTGGAGTGAACAAACATGTTGTTGATGTTGGCTTTAGAAGCTCTATTTTGTATTGTGTTCTATAATGCTTAAAAGTCATGAATTAGGGCAAGGTTTCCCTATCGTAAGTTGAGGGTTAGGCCACTGCTTCGTCAGTCATGCTGACTTTTTTTTTCAGTCTTATGTATTTCTACGAACTCGACAACAGTCAACTCGGACCATGAGCATCCCAATTGTGTAACATACTTTCTTTCACAATTCCAAGAATCTTGAAAGAAATTCCGAATCCATTGCTTCATATGTTTGAAAAAATTAGTCTACTCAACTTAAATAACGTAATGAATGTTGTCGAATTGTCAAAATGAGAATTCACGCCACAAGTTGGCGCTACTTTGACAAGAGGTCTTCCATTTCGACAATGAATATAAAATATATGATGACGTTCATCATTCGTTTCATTCATTCGTTCATCATTCAGTCACGACTAAATAAATTATAGGCGCTTTGACACTTTTGACAGGTGCCCCGACCTGACGTCTCAGTGCCACCTAGTGAACGTTATTTAAAAAAACCCTCATTATCCCACAGTGTAAGTTTTGCAGTAGCCATAAGTATCATCATCATCGTTTTAGCCTTAAGGTGTCCACTGCTGGACATAGGCCTCCACCAAACGTCATCACATCGATCGGTAATGTCAATAGTCACTCACGTCATCATCATTTCCTAGTCTTTTCAAACTTTGCTGGGGTCGGCTTCCAGTCTAACCTGCAGCTGAATACCTATCAGTATTTTACCTGCCAATAACCATATCCTATACTATTAAATGAGCAATATTTGTAAATAGATTTCTACTCAGGTTCTCGAAATCGGCTCTAACGACTTCGATGAAAGTTGCAATATAGAGGTTTACGGGGGCGAAAAATCGATCTAGCTAGGTCTCATATCTGGGAAAATTAGTTTTCTATTTTCACAGTCTCAGGAATGTGATACATTGTTGGAATACCTGGACGATATGTTTATCTATTTTCACCCGAGCAGAGCTCGATCGACCAGGTACTGAATTATCAAAACAATACAACATACAATATCTTGTTTATATTCTTAAATAAGTCTTATTTGTGATTTAGCGGTAGTATGTTCATCTGTAGAATTTATTGTAGATAATTTAAAAGACGTAGGTACTTAGGTATGTTATGTATCTATTGCTTGTTGGCTAGAGTCAAGTGCATCAGAAGTTAGTCAAACTTAATAAACCGGTTGAAACGCAGACATTGGCATTTTATATTTGCGTTTTGCAAACAGCTGCAGTTGTTTCACGTTTACGGCTATTGTGGTAACTTTACGACTCTTTACCTTAAAAAGTATGGGCAATTCGGATATTTTTATCTTCGGAACCGACAGTGCCATAACATTTTTCATATATTTTATGTCTTTATTCAAGAAAAAGATTGATTGGTTCAAGTTATAACTTTACGATACTTCACTCAAATTAAGTATTTTTGTGCGTGGGAGGATGATAATCATCGGCCAATTATAACTTTCTTTTTTAAACAACGTAACAAGACAATTATAAAAAAAAATTACACAGGAAGTAAAAACAATATTACTTTACTATTTTACACCAATCAGTAAATTAATTAGCAGAAATACTTTAGGTAAATAAATTGCTTTCGTTACTCACTGAATATAATCGGAAAATACTTTCTACGGTATACAAACGTTAAGTAATGATTTCCTTCCCTAAAGGTCGCATGAAAGACATTCACGGTCATGACCATGGGGTCAATCACTTCCATGAAAGTAAAAACGCGGCTCTTTTCACGAAAACACCTTGGTATAATCTGAATTTTCTTTATAGCGTGCAAGCTTTTATGTATTTTCCATATCCGTTTGGCATGTTTGCGATTTTATCGAAAACTAATGTATTTTATTTTACTAATGTTATTTTTGATGAAGACCCAACTGGGTTGTGGAGGTCAGATAGGCGCTTCATGTAGAATACTGGTTTTCAGAGTTTATTCCAGAAATCCCCACCGACAAATTCCTACCAGTGGGGATTGTTTTTTTTTTCCAGAAGTCCCCACTAGTTAAAAGGTTAGGTTAGGTTAGAACTGTGACCCCCTACGCACGAGCCGAGCGAGCGAAGCGAGCGGTGTCGCGGCAGCGGCCGGCGAGTGGCAAAAACGACTGAAAGGCTGAGTTTATTTAACTAGTGGAGATTTCTGAAAAAGAAATAACAATCCCCACTGATGGGGATTTGTCGGTGAAAATTTTTGGAATAAACCGTTTTAAGCTGTATACAGTTAGACTGGCAGCTGACAATAACATAGTTGGGATAAGGCTAGGCAGATGATGATATTTTTGATGAAGGCAAGGTTTACAGTATGACCACCGTAACCTTTTTTAAATAGACAAAGTATATAATAGAGATTTCGCAAAGAGAGTTTAAAAGGTAAACATAAGAATTTTGGGTTGCCAATTTAAATTTGTCTGTCATCATACGAGCCTTAGATAATTACTACTTACATAATAACCACCGCAACCTTTTTTAAATAAACAAAGTATATAATAGAGCTTTCGCAAAGAGGGTATAAAAGGTAAACATAAGAATTTTGGGTTGCCAATTTAAATTTTTATGTCATCATACGAGCCTTAGATAATTACTACTTAGATAATAACCACCGCAACCTTTTTTAAATAGACAAAGTATATAATAGAGCTTTCGCAAAGAGAGTTTAAAAAGTAAACATAAGAGTTTTGGGTTGCCAATTTAAATTTTTCTGTCATCATACGAGCCGTAGATAATTACTACTTAGATAAGAGTTTAATCCATTATAGTCATAGAGTATTTCTCGTCGGTTCGCAAGTCTATGTCCCGTCCAATTAGGGTAGTGGTGCGACCACGACGTAATCGGTCTCTTTGACGCATAGCCATCAGTCACTTTGTTTGTATGTTTTAAAGAATATGAGGGTATTTTAATTTGTTTGAGGGTTTACTGAGAAAGAGGGCGAAGCGTCAATGTATCATCCGCTGTCTAAGTCTTGTAAATGGGTCAGTAAAGCCAAGAGCACATTTATGGGCGTACCCAGCTTTTGGCATCTGACATTTTTCTTAAGGCGAGTCCCCCGCACATGTTATACCCTACGCACTAAATGAAACACGAGGGAGGTGTACGTAGTGTGTAGGGGAGGCGTGCACAGGAGATCCTGCTTTATAGGTAGTAAAATAAATAAACTGTGTGCTTGCCTGCTGCGTTCGCGTATTTTGCATGACACCACATGAACGGTCGGCCCGCTTATACTGTTGGTTCATAGAAAATGTACGAAAATTATGGAGGAGTTTTTTTGCAATCGTTGCGTTGCGGTCCGCCCCATCCGATTTAGCCTTAACTATACAGAGTGTTGATTTTGTCACCTACATGCTTTAACACGTTCAGTGCCGGGAGCCCTCCTGGAGGGTTACCTAGTCGCATCTAGGATGCCGGGAGCCCTCACCGAGGGATCATTTTAAATGTAGGTTTTTCTTAGCGAATACAGCATTATTAACCGTGAAAATAAAATCTGTACCCTAATTGCGTAACTTATTTTCGTAAACAATTTCACGGAATTTGTTTCATTTTGACATTTCAACAACATTCATTGCGTTATTTACGTTGTTGAACAGATTTTTTTTCCAACTTCTGAAGCAATGGATTAGAAATCTGTTTCAAATCGAAACAAATTGTGATTGTGTTGTATTACGCAATTAGTACTGATGTATATTTTAAAATCAAAGTTTTTTTGTTTTTTTTTATCACGGTTACAAATATAAAAGGTCTGAAACTACGTATAGCGACAAGACGCCCTGAAAACACAATTTTACTTCGATTTACAGTGTTTTATAACACGGTTTTAAATCTAATGCCGTTGACCGTCCGCGATGGTTAACTTTAGCGCAAACGTAATGCCGGTAACCCTCCCGGAGGGTTCCCTTCCAATACGTGTGGCGGCATGGCGTATGAGTTCTATGAAAAGTGGGTGGGGTGGAGTTGAAAGTGTTAAGGGGGTGATTTTACTCGTCATACTAAACAATTACCCCTGTAAAATGTATTTTCGATTCTAAGAAAAATTACATTACAAACAGCCAATACGTACTGTGATGACTCAAGTAATAAAAATTACGGTGGGACATAAAACTATCCTCATTTAGTAATTAAAGATATAATTAAACACCACCAACGATACCACGGGAATTATAGTGATGTGCATCGTTTTCAAACACAGTCGATATATCCGCTCGAAGACTCGTGTCTGTTTATAAAAGTTAGGTCGTTAACACAAGGAAGCACGTAACGGTTTTTTTCAATAAAACTAAATAATAATGTGGAAATATTAATATTATACCTCGTAAAACTAAACAAGAAGCTTCATACGAAATATCCCAAGTAATATGATAGCTAGGATTATTCTGAATTACTGTGTAATAAAAAACGAATGTCGTTGTAATAGGGTCATATCCAGCTAAAGGAGGTTTCACATTTTAGTGAAGAGAGAAAACGGATTTTGGGTATTCGAAAACATGCAGTCTGTTGTTGATAAATGCTTAGTTGACTGACACAGTTATGTTCACGTGTCATGGCGGCACTGCTTGAAAAGAGAAGATGTCAAGAATCTGTCAAATCTATTAAATCCCATATTTCCAATCTAATAAATGAGCAATATTTGTACTTGTATATATTTGTAATCACGTTCTCGAAAACAGCTCTTACAATTTCGATCTAGCTAGGTCTCATATCTGGGAAACATCGTTTTCTCCGTGTTTTCACCTGAGCAGAGCACGGTCGCCCAAAGTTTAGAACAAGATGGCTACCTTAGAATAATGACATGGCAGCATGGAATTAGTATGAACTATCCTCTATTAAATTAACATTCTCTATTTTTGCCAGAGCAGAGCTCGCTCGACCAGGTACTGAATCGCTACTTCGCCATATGCACAAAGTGATGGCGCTAAGTCAATTATAAATAATGTGTATGTCAGTCATAGAGGTCATGTTATAGTAATTATAATTATTATGGAATGACGTTTGTACTAGTTACTTTGACATTTAATACTATAAGTAATGTATCTTTACATACAACCTTTACAATGTTATAAGAATGGCTATTTATTTACAAAAAAAAATATCTGTTATTTTATTAGTCACCTCATTTTGACGTAAACATGATGTTGAATATACTTGGCATTACTTGGAAGTCTCTTTGAACAGTATCACAATTTAAGTATTTTCTCAGAACTTAATTATGAAAAAAGCTTACTGTCAAGCTTTTTGTGAGGACCGCCGCGCTTTCATGGAAAATGAAATTGATGTGAACGATATGATATAATATACAAAAATAAAAGCCATTTGGACTTAAGCTTAGTCGTATTTTCTACATGGAATCATGAAAAGCAATAAGAAGCATTTAATATTAGGACAGACATCAAAACTAAACACATTCAGGCCGAGATCCATAAACATTACTAGTACGTACTTTGGCTAAGCTTTATTTCTGTCACTTTCGCACAACTGTCAAACTACAAGTGTAACGTAGAGACCGGACACGGTTGTTTCGGGAGGTTCCTGTTCAGGATAAGGCGGGAGGAAACGCCCGGGTGTCACCATTGTGTGGATCACCCGGAGGACACGGTGGAGCATACGGTGGAGGTCGGCCCGGCTTGGGCAGAGCATTGCCGTGTCCTCGTGGAGGCGATCGGCGGCGGTGATCTCTCGCGTCCGGCCCTGGTTCCGGCCATGGTACGGAGCGAGAGGGCATGGGAGGCCGTCACCTTCTGCGAAGCAGTAATGCTCGCGAAGGAGGAGGCGGAACGCGTGAGGGAGAGGCAAATTTCGCGCCCTCACGCCGCAGGAGACGCCCTGGGCGTCGGGAGTCGCAGGCCGATTCCCGGGCACCGTAGGCGCGGGCTTGCGGACGGTGAGCAATGGGTGGCTCGCCGTCCGATAGTGACCAGGCCCGGGTCGCTAGCGCGTTGTGTTCCACGCGTGCCTAAAAGAGATGTCAGCAGAACTGTCGGCGTCCAATAGGGCTGATGCCTGCCGGGGTTGCGGGAAAGTCCGAAAGGGATACCGTGGCCCCTGGCAACATGGCAACTGAAGGAACACGGGTGGATTTTAGTCAGTAAGAGTCTGACACGCTCTCCCGCTCCCGCTCCCGCTCCTGCTCCCGCCGAAGTTATTAGATAATTTCCCACCCAAAAAAAAAGCTAGAGACGGGAACATGTCTTAGCCAAAGTATCTAAGTAAAGTTTGCAGATCTCGACCACAGAATAAGGTAATTAAGGCGACGATAGCCGAGTCCTATTACTGGCTGGACGTACGACGCGTTGCGTGAGCTCAGTACAGAACACGCAAGCTAGCTACTCAAGGTCACTGGCATATATCTGCATCTTAACGTAGTGCTATTAATGTTAAATTATCTTCTTTTAAATTATATAAAAATATGGTAGTGTTTAATAACCTTCGAGGGGCTTGTGGCTAACAGCCGCAGGGGTCGATTAGTCAGGTTAAGCTACGCTTGCCGCAGTTGGTCCGTGGATGGATGACCATCGATACATACTAGGACCCGTTCGTGCCTCGGAAAGCACGTTAAGCTGTTGGTCCCGGCTGTCATTCGTGGAACTTTGACAGTCGTTACGGATCGTCAGAAGCCCGAAAGGATGACAGCCGGATGGTATCGTATTACCCAGTAACTGGGTTGTGGAGGTCAGATAGGCAGTCGCTCCATCTAAAATACTGGTATTTGAACCCAACATAGTTGGGAAAAGGCTAGGTAGATTATGATACTCAATAACCTTGGATATCTTTACAAAGTTCAGTTGAGGAGGGGCATCAGCTCTGATTGGAGTTCTTAAGACGCAGATATATGACAGTGACCTTGAATGGTTAGCTTGCGTGTTCTGTACTGAGCTCACGCAACGCGTCGTACGTCCAGCTAGTAATAGGACTCGCTCATCAAGGAGCGCTGTCCCAAATTAGACGCATTATTAATTTATTACACGTAAAACAAAAAGTATTTTAATAAAACACGTATACTAAACGATCAATAATTTAATTATCTTTAAAATGGTGAAGAAAAATACGCTTGATAGATTTTGCGTCATTCTCAGTTTTTTATCCGCGTTAGACATAACTTTACAAATTAAATTTCACTATGTAATATAAACATAATCAAAAATATGCCTATATTAAAATATTAAGAAAATGCTCTAATTTAACATATTTTTTCCAAATCACTAACACTACTCGTTTAGACGTCATCTTCAGTATAAAATCATTGAAAGTCAGTTGTCGTCCCCTTAATAGGCATCTGTTTTAACATCCTACGGTTGACTTACCTACTAATGGTGTACTTTATAAATAAATCTATTTTATATACCTACTTAGAGACAGTTTCGTTCTGGAAGCACGTGGATCGATATGGTGGCGTGTGTCACGCAACTAGTGATGTAGTAAGTATACCTGGTATCCGTAATTCCGTATTCATATCCGAGGATATCAACGGATGTCCGACGAATAGAGATATGTATCGGTTTCTTGTTAACGCCTTTTAAAAAAAAAATGCAGTGGCACTCCGGGAGTGCCGACAGAAGTGAAAACTTGAACAAGATCGCCTTGGTGGAAGAAAAATACTTGTATAGAACATTGATCTGTAAACTTATCTTAATAAAGAGCACAATAGCGTTCACCAAAAAAAAACCTTTACAGTAAAAATACTTGCATAGAACATTGATCCGTTACGTAATATAAATAAAGAGCACAATCGCGTTTACAAAAAATGAGGTGTCGTCACAGTGTCGCGAAATCAATTGTTTAGTCCCATCTCAAAAATGCCCAACGCGCCTAAAGAAGTTTTCACTTCAAAAATTACTTAAACCTCAGGTAATGGACGGATATTCGTTTTGTTCTGATAGATACAAATTATGACTTAGTGGTTATAATCGCTTCTGAGATACCTAGTTTATGATGATTCTTAAATGCATATGATTTATGAAATGTGTGATACGCTTGCAGAAGCTACGCTTAGTTCATCTTGTGTAACTTGTGCTAATCCGTATTTTACGGTAAAAACGTTAATTCTCGTATCTGCGGATTTAAGTTTTCGTTCTATTGTCACGTCCCTATTTCTAACACCGTTGGACGACACCTAACCGCGGATGCCTCTAATTTACGCTGTTCTTGAATTTCTATGTGTTCACACAAGTTATAGCAAAATTCCCTACTGTTTTATAGACGTTATTCTGCATAATTAGCTTAGTTTTAAAAACCGTAAAGTAATAAGTAATTGTAACAAAATTCAATATTATATCCATTCATAATTTTGATATAAGCAAAAACGATATACACGAAAAAATAAAACTAATAATACAAGAAAATATAAATCATTCTACATGAATAATATAAAGAACCGAGGGACCTGATAGAGCCAGACATAAATACGAACAAGACCACGAAATAATATCTTTATGCTACGAACACTAATAGAATACCAAACGAGAACAAAATAATACCACATTTGCCTGATATTCTATTATTCATGAACACAAATTATGACTCACAGGAAAGCAACTATCCTATATTGAAAAGTGTTTAAAAATCGAGCGAGTTCTCTTATTCTCCAACGTTTTTTTAAAAAAGGGATTTATAAAAAGAACGTTGGAAAATAAAGGCACTCGCTCATGGGCCACTCAAGACTTTTCACATGTATGTACATTTAAAGATTGGCCGCCGCGGTGAAATGCGTGTAAAGGACAGTTGAGACTGCGATACAAAATAATAAATATCTAAGCACTGCGGCTGTCAGGGACATTGTCTGTGAATCATTCATGCCCCAAGAGTTCTTGCCTCTTTTTCTTGTTTTTTGTCATGAAAATATAAATTTTGTTACGTAAATTGAGTACCGGAAAGTTTTGAGGCAAAGGGGCCTTCTTTGTTACAAAGTTTGTTCGTTCGATCATAAGCTGTGAGCGTAGATTGATTCGATGGTTCTTTGTCATCTATTATTCAGAGTCGTCGGTCCAAAATTGTCAATTGTCCTACATCAAACATTTATGAAACAATTATGTTTTGTATCGAAAAATATTGTGACGTAAAAGGCAGGGAAATTAATTGTTTAACAAATTCAATGACAACTGTCATTCTTTGACTGTTGTATGAAATGGCTTTAGCTTATTTAAATAATAAATTTAAAAAAATCATAATCGAAAAAAAAAAACGTAAATTTTTAGCAAAACTCAAAACATTGCAAATAAACCGATTACATGCACTTTTGAATTGTCAAGGGGTCGGTCAGTCAGAAATATGAAGCTAGTTGCCCATTCCAAAGCGTAGTAGCTAACTATAGAGAAGAACAGGCAAGAAATTTCATGTACACTCTTAAGTCAAAATATGGTTACAAAATATTGGTTACATCATTCATGTGAGAATGATGCAGAACATTGAAAGCGTCCGTAATAAAAAGAAAATTACATGAACATAATGTTTTCTGTTTCTTCTCGGGCTCAAAATGAATATACTTTAGAGAGATGACTCTCAGACCAAACTTCACTGTAATGTAACATTAATATCAGAGAGCTGTTTACCAAGTATCATGAATAAGATAAATCTAGGTCATGTCAGGAACTAGTCTCCACCATTCATGGCAACCCGTCTGACAGGCGAGATATAAACACCGACACTTTCCAGTAAATATTTACTATAAGAACTCCTTGTATAGAAGCTTACCCTTCGCAATAAACAACTAGATACACTTCAATCAATTTAATAATGATTTATTGAACAGGAGACAAGAAATCATATGTTAAGATTAGATCAACATTTTCAGATTTAGGAAAAAGGTTTGAACAAATATCGTTTCTCCTTACGAATGGACTTCATTGTTTGCTGATTGCCTGTCCCACATTACGGGACACTGGGAACGGCCCTAAACACTTTTTTGTTAAAGATTCCCGACTCAGCATGAATTTTGAAAAGTTCTTCTACGAAAGTCTTCGATTTCGCAGACGATGGCGTTTTAAACTTGTGATTCAATATTTCGTGGTAAAGTAGAAATGTACGCAAATCACTGAACTAGATTTATATCTCAACAAGTCGTATCGTATAAGTTAATTGGTATGGACCAGTTAATACAACTTCCTAAGCACTTTATCAGTTGAATTCTAGATCTCAAACGGGACTAACAAACGTTGAATTTTTTCCAATTAATGTACTGTTAAGTTTATTGGTAGGAAAATGCCGTTAGGATGCTTATAATTATTCATGAAACTATGGAATAGAACTTGTAAATCACAATATCAACAAATACTACCCTTGTCTTACAGCAGCTGACGACAAGTTTTGCTAAGTTTTGTCGAAAGCCGAAACTTTCGCTATCCCGACTCCACGGGAAACGGGGAGTGAGGGATTTTTCCAAGTTATGAACTAAAAGTTATTCACTTATGAAAGTACCTTAATTATATTGACATTGAACAACTTTTTTAAATTTGCAGCTGAAGTTGTAGACATAAATGAGTTTCGTCTGAAAAGTTTTGGAAAATTTTGTTTTGCACCGACATTACCTAAGACCGTTAACATTACTTAGAAAATATGCTTCATAGGTCAAAGCTTTAAAATCTACCTTCATCCTTCTGACTGCCCGACTCGTTGACAGTTCAAAAGTGCCTGTAATTGGTTTAATTGAAATAAATGCTTTGAGTTTGAATCATTGATCATCAGTTGGAATGCTTTCATCAAACAATGCCTTTCTTTCTTTTCCATCGTTTGTCATTTGTTTTCACCCGGCAGCAGCGCCCGCGCCGTCCACTTGAGTTTCAAAGTCTCACTTACTCCAATTAACAAAACATTGTTCTTAATTGTCTTCTCGGGCGAGGTCGTTGACCTAGCCCTCTTCCTAGGGCTGTACCGTAATAATCCATTGTTCAGACTTGTTCTGAGTTGAGTGTATACTCCAAGTCTCGGAAGTCTTTGTGCGTATAACGATTGTTTATCGATAACAAGGTGGAGTTGGAACTTGGAAAAGTTTGAGAGAATTCCGCGAACAATCTTTTAATTATACTGGAATCTTTGTTTGGAAAAGAATCACGTCGCTTCACTAAACATTTTTAATGATGCTTGTTAAGAAAAATAATGAGTTCTTTGCATACAATTTTGTAATGCTCCAAAGTTTGGAATAATGGTTTCTTAGATTTATATCAAAATACTTATATAAAAGTAATCTCACAATAATGGCCAGCGCTTACATCACACTGACGCACTGCATGATTTATAACACTTGCGAAGAAGGAAGATACAGAAAGGGCCGAGGACCCTAAAAGAGGACCGTTCAGTCGTTCACATTTATTAATCGATTCCATAAATTCTGCTGTTGGGTACGATGACCTAACAGTGTTAATTTCCGTAATAATTCATCTTTGTACCATCGTTAATGATGGTCTCGCTTTCCGAGGCCCTGTGACGAAGGGAGGGTTTACAGAATTGTGATTTTATTCGAAAGCTTCGTTCCATATTTATGCATTTAGATGCGCTTTTAAAAAATACGGTTTTATACATCATTTTATGGTTTTCGACTAGAGTAACAATTTCTTTCCAAAAAGATTTTCATCCGAGCTATATAAAGAAAAATAGAGAGTTTGAAAAAAAAAGTCGAAAGCTCCTAACTCGAAAACGGTGCGTCGTAGGGCCATGATTCTGAGAACCTAAATGGTTTCTATGGTCAAGGTTAACCCGATACTGTAATAAAATTGGTAGATTTCCCAAAAATATATTAAAAAAAAAAACTTGCTTCTCTTAGCGTATACTCCAACTCCTACGACTCCGCCCCTAAGAGGACTCACTGCCCCAAAATACCTTTTACATGATGGTTAACATCAGTATTGCAAGTTTGTAACGAATAGAAGTCTGTTTTAAAAATATCGAACATCTTTTTAGCAGAGACTTTCGTCTCGAGAAAATTATAACTTCATACACTACCGGAGCTAGCACATAATACTTTCTCGTCAAAACAGGTGTATGATTTAAAAATAACTCCACTGTAAGGAAAAGACAATCTTTAAACTTTCTTGACACGTGCAGACCCGGTGAAACATATTCTTTTGTTCTTTGAGGAGCATGGAGGCATTAATGAAGGAATAGAAACTATGTACTTATATTTGTAACTTAGAGATGCCAATAGAGCGATAATATCACTATAGGGCAGTGGTCGGCAAACCGCGGCTCGCGAGCCGCATGCGGCTCTTTGGCTTATAGAGTGCGGCTCAGCCTATAGAGTGCGGCTCAGCCTATAGAGTGCGGCTCAGCCTATAGAGTGCGGCTCAGCCTATAGAGTGCGGCTCAGCCTATAGAGTGCGGCTCAGCCTCTATAGGCTGAGCCGCACTCTATAGTGCGGCTCGGCTCTACAAATGTCGATGAGTGCGAGCGTAGATACGCGCGGGAGACGAGGTTTTCGGTAATAAAGCAAGATATCAAGTTTTATTCAAAATTCAAACTATATATTATTTTTTTTTTAATCTTTATTTTTTTTATAGAAGGTTTGATCAGACATGATCATGCCACCCTCATAGGCCTCACAAAGATTGACTTATCTACGCTTAATGGCTAATTTAACTAAATTATACATTGACTTAGCCTCTTCTGACAGAGGACGGGCCAGAATCAAGTTACACATGCCCATTTCCCGCAGATCCACATCACATTTGAGCCTTAAGCTGACCCTCTCCACCTCGTTCCGGGCACATTCGGCCAACACATGGTAAACATCCTCAACCACGCCACACTCAGCACAATTTGGTGTGTTAGATTTACCCATCAGGAACGCAAAATTGTTTAGCGGTATGTGCCCGGACCGAAGTCTTAGGGCTGTCACAACATCTGTCCTAGACAAACCAGACTCTGCGAACCACGGTGAAGGCGTAAGGCAAGGCTGTATGGTCTTATACCAGATGCTTTTAGATAATGACCTCTCGTCAAAATGCTCCCTCCAAATCTCTGTGCACTTTTCCCTAACTAAGTATAAGCAATCCGAGAATAAGGGTAAGCAGGTAAATGGTATTCCATTACAACTAGCTTCTCTGGCCAGACGATCGGCTTCTTCATTTCCTGTTATGCCCACATGTGAAGGTACCCATTGAATTTTAACTATTTTATTACTAATCCTAAGTTTGCGGAGCGATTCCAAAATGTTATAGGCTATCGGTGTGCCTCGAAAATTCGAGGTGCATCGAGCCAGATGTTGGATAGCACTCTTAGAATCTGTCAAAATAACATATTTCCCTACCATAAAGGAATCAATGTAAGAAATTGCCTCTGCTATGGCTATCAACTCTGTATACATAATGGAAATTTTCGCGTTAATCATCAATTGGATGGAGCTATTTGTTTGAGGATCATAAAGTGCCAAACCACTACTACCATCATCGTTTTTCGAACCATCTGTGTATATTTTATAAAAATGTGAATAAGTATTTATTAAAAATTCATTGCAAATCTGTTGTAATTCGTAAGGTTTATACTTTTGTTTTGGCTTACAGATGGTCTTAATATCTGGCTCCAGTACCACAGAAAGATCTATACCACTAACCCATAGGTCCAACGAAAACATTTCTAATTGTGTTGTTGAATAAACCGAGGTATTTTTAAAAAGTTCATGAATTGAAACTAAAAGGGGTTTTTTCTTGTACCTCCAATAAACATTACGACAATAATTACTTAGCTTATCTAACATTTTAATAATCTCATTACCTGAAAAGGACTTGCATCTAAACCAGAACTTGCCTGCAAGATAATATCTACGAACACTCAGTGGCTGAAGATGGAGTTCGCATTCCATCACGTGTATTGCGGTGCTTTTAATGAATCCTCCGATAGTACGCATGCATTGGTTTTGTATTTTGTCTAGCTTGCCCAAGTGCGTTTTACAACTACTGTCATACAGCGCGCTAGCGTAATCTAACCTGCTCCGAAACATAGCTATGTAAACCCGTCTCAAAACCATCGGATGAATTCCCCAACCCGCACCCGCCACAGCTTTAAAAATATTTAATAGTCTCAGACTTTTACCTCTCAATTCATTTATGTGCTTCGCCCAGCGCAGTGATCTGTCCAACCATAGTCCCAAATATTTCACATTATTTACTACTTCCAACGTCATTCCGTTTATAGCTACATCAACCAATTCCCTCCGAAAACCTCGTTTAAAAACACATATTTTGCTTTTTGTAGGTGAAATATCTAACCCAATTTCAGAAAGCAGCTCAACGAATTTGTTTAGACCTAACTGTATCTGTTTACTTCCTTCCCGCACATTATCACAATTTATGTATAACACAAAATCATCAGCGTATTGTGAAGTACAAACATTATTGATATTATTGCAAATCTTCATACTAGCCAAATTAAAAAGCAGAGGCGAAAAAGGGTCACCTTGAGCCAAACCGCGGCACGTATACCTACAGAATGAAACCGAATCTACCTGCATTCTTAAATATCTTTCTTTTAAAAAATTCCACAAATACCTACACATCAAAGAACTAACTCCTAACTGTTGCAAAATACACACTAAACTTTTTATATCTACGTTATTGTATGCATTGTCGATATCCATAAAGGCAGCTATCGTCATCTGATTATGAGAAAAACCAGTTTGAATTGATAACACCAAGCTTGTCAGATTGTCTAAAGTTGAATGATGTTTTCTAAAACCTGATGTATGGGAAGATAAACAGTTATTTTTCTCAATGTGCCACTCCAACCGTTTAATTAAAATACTATGAAAAGTTTTGCAAATACACGATATCATAGCTATAGGTCGCAGAGATCCGGATGACTGAGGGTCACGACCTGGTTTCGGGATCGGAATAATAGTGATATCTCGCCACTGCATAGGAATAAAGCTTAATGCGTAAAACAAGTTATATAGCTTTAATAAAATGTTTTTTCCGTTGTTTGGTAAATTGTATATCATTGAATAGGATATTCTGTCACTACCTGGCGACGTATCTTTATGGCGTATGCAAGTATCTAATTCTTGTCTTGTAACAAACATATCTAAAACTGTTTTATCGGGAGCAAATTCTGGGTCATCAGGAAGTACATAGTCAGGTGTTAAATTGCCTAATAGTTCGCTGGCTTGTTTCTTGTCTACGTGGGAGCGGGGCACATTATAGCCCTTCAGCCACTTCAGTTTGCGCCACATTTCACTTTGAGTGGTTTTACCATCCAATGAAGTACAAAACTCATGCCAAGATTTGTCTCGAGATTGACGGATCAATCTTTGAGAGATTCTTATTTTGTCTTGCAATTTTATTAAATTATTCGGATTAGGGTTACGTCGGAATTCAGCAAGTGCTAGACGCCTTTCAGCTACACATTTGGATAGCGAAGCGTACCAATACGGTTTAGGTGAAAACTTATTGCTTGGATTACGGTTTATTATATAATGTGGTATGAAACGATCTGCTGCTATATTCAAACAATTAACAAATGTGTCATATGATTTTTGAAGGTCATCCTCACTAAATATAAAATCTTTAAACAGGTCTTCTAGTAAATCTCGATAGGATACCCAGTCTGCCTTCTTATAGTTACGTCGCGAAATTATGGAATCCCGATTCGCTTCCAAATGTGTAACCACTTTAATAATAAGATGATCGCTACCCAAGCTTTCATTTGTAGTACTAACTATATATTATATTATACTATATATCCTTCCTTAATATTATAAATGCGAAAGTAAGTTTGTTTGTTACGCCTTCACGCTAAAACGGCTGAACGGATTTGGATGAAATTTGGCACATATATAGATGATGCCCTGGAAAAGAATATAGGATCCTTTTTACCACGGGATCGAGACTTATGCGGGTGAAACCGCGGGGCGCAGCTAGTATATATATATTTACTAGCTGACCCCGGCAAACGTTGTTTTGCCAATTATTTGTTTGGGGTGGACAACCCTTATCACTTAGGGGTATGAAAAATAGATAGTAGCCGATTCTCAGACCTACTGAATATGCATATAAAATTTGGTAAAAATCAGTAAAGCCGTTTCGGAGGAGTAAGGTAACTAACATTGTGACACGAGAATTTTATATATAAGATATTGGAAATACTTTCACCAAAAATTAACAGGACATCGAAAATTTATCATTTACCTTTTAAAGTTTTCCAAGGTTTACTTGTTAATAAGTAAAATGCCTTCATCATATTATTATCAGCCGATATGATGATGATATGATGAAGGCATCCTACTTCTTAGCAAGTTAATTTTAGGAAGCATTGTGGAGTGAAAGAAGATGGGAATTTTAAGGATTAAGAAAAGTGTATTGAGACAGTTTGGACACACAGAAAGGATTGGCTCTGATAAGAAATCCTAGTCATTATAGTGTTTATATTTAGCTCTATTGACTAATGAGTTTGCCGACCACTGTTATAGGGGTTCTAATTCCGTAATCGGATTACCGGATCTTAAGCCGGAAATGACAGGTAGCTTCTGAGGGATTAGCTGTCAAAGTATACCTGACTAGGAGGTAGTTTCTGACAAATCCCTGAATATGTAAATGACAAGCTTGAGAATCAAAACAATTGAAGATTCCCTAGTCGGGGTCCCTGAACTCAAAGTTTGTGTGGGTGAGTTCACAATGTAAACGGTGCCTGTACCGGTGTGAAATAACTCTTTTCGTAGAAACCGTTTATGTGCTATTTTGGTGTTTCAGGTAATTTTGAAATGAGAATAACAGTATAATTTGTATCCATACATAATGAAAATAATAAGATTTTAGATTGATTGACTGTCTATGATATGCCGAATATAAAACTATTAGTACAGATTAAGTCTTGGCAAAAACTGCAGAAGTATCTTGAATTATAAGTTTACCATTCTTAAGGCGACGATAACCGACTTTAAATGAAGTTATACTGAAGATCACGTCTAAACGAGTAGTGTTAATGATTTGGAAAAAATACATGTTAAATTAGAGCATTTTCTTAATAACTTCATATAGAAATATTTTAGATTATGTTTATATTACATATGAAATTAATTTGTAAAGTCACGTCTAACGCGAATAAAAACTGAGATTCACGCAAAATCTATCAAGCGTCATCTGAAGCCTTCACACCATTTTAAAATAATTCAATTATTGATATTTTAGTACCTATACGTGTTTTATTAAAATATTTTTTTAAAATGTGTAATAAATTAATAATGCCTCTAATTTGGGACAGCGCTCCTTGATGAGCGAGTCCTATTTTTGGCTGGACGTACGATGCGTTGCATGAGCTCAGTACAGAACATGCAAGCTAATCATTCAATATATCTGCGTCTTAACCTTTGATTCCATAAGAAAGCAGACAATAACAGCTGTTCAAATACGGACACTTTTTGCCGTTTTTTGACATCTTAATGTCAAATACTTAGTGAAAATGACACATTCTCATGACGGCCGATAAAAAATGACGGAACCGTTTTCCTAGGAACCCCAAGCTGTAGTAAAACTGGTCTACCATAATTGGTTTAATAATAAAAGCAGTTTTAATATCATTTTCAGTTTAAAGCTTTTAAAGTAACCCTGATTGCTCGCTCGAGGTTGAGTCGAGTATTAAATTGAATTTCCCTTGTAGTTATAATGAAAATGCGGCTGTTCAGCCGTTTCCGAGCTATAAAACAAAGTTGTACGTTGCACTACTGTAGCTGTAGTTTATTTAGTAGATAACAGAGAAGCCTTGAATTAAAGTAGACTGAAAATTATTAAAAGCAGACGCTTTCAGGGAAAGTGACCTTATTGTTGGCTAGTACCTACTTCTAGTTCAAGTTATTTAACTTGACAGGAAATCTTTAAATAAATAATTGTTATCAAAGTTGAAATGTTGACTTAGTAGGCTCAAACCAAATAAAAACAGTGGTACTCCGGGAGTGCTGACAGAAGTAAAGCCAATTTTATCGTGCAGGAAATGCTTTTCTTTTTTGAAGTCGGTAAACAAAGGGAAATGTCAATCATGTCATTGTCATATCTCAATGTTTGGAATGTCATTAATCCCAAAGAAAATGTATCGCGCGTTGATGTCTATTTAATGGTCAAAAGCTGGTGTCGGTAACAGTGTCGCGAGTTCAATTGTTTTTTCCATCTCAAAAATGCCCAACGCGCCTAAAGAAGTTTTTACTTAAAAAAACCAAGACATAGCGCTGCGAACAATACAGTGAAGCATGCCAAAACTACACCTCCGCTCTGTGCATACACGCTTACACGCACACATTTACAATCAAACTACAATCGAACCACGTGCACACATGTTTACAAAACCGGCTTCACGTCAATGTTGACAGCGCTATGTCCTGGTTTTTTATTTGGTCTGAGTTAGTAGGCTATGCCAAAACCTGACGGGCATGCGCCCACCTACCTCCTGCAATCTCTTAAGACGCAGATATATGATAGTGACCTTGAATGGTTAGCTTGCGTGTTCTGTACTGAGCTCACGCAACGCGTCGTACGTCCAGCCAGTAATAGGACTCGCCCATCAAGGAGCGCTGTCCCAAATTAGACGCATTATTAATTTATTACACGTAAAAAAAAGGTATTTTCATAAAACACGTATACTAAAAGATCAATAATTTAATTATCTTTAAAATGGTGAAGTTTTCAGAAAAATACGCTCGATAGATTTTGCGTCATTCTAAGTTTTTTATCCGCGTCAGACATAACTTTACAAATTAATTTCACTATGTAATATAAACATAATCAAAAATACGCCTATATTAAAATATTAGGGAAATGCTCTAATTTAACATATATTTTTTCCAAATCACTAACACTACTCGTTTAGACGTCATCTTCAGTATAAAATCATTAAAAGTTGATTATCGTCCCCTTAAAACATAAAAAACTTTATACCTACAGAAACGTCCTATGCGGAACACCTATAGAATTTGAAGATCGAAGACCATTGTAATATTTTCAGAGTAGCCTTCGCCCGACAGTTGATTGCAAAACGCTCAGCTGATGAATTTCTAAATTAAAAACACTAACGCAGAACGGTCAAATCAAATCAATGACTTACAGGAATTTCAATTAAAACTCAAATATCTATCAAAGTTGTTGATCGAAGCATTTGTAGGAAGATTCAATACACTACGAATACCCTTATTATTCTCAGCACAAGTTTGGAACCGTGTGAATGCATTCAGTATCCGTAATATCCAATATCAAGATATCCGATACAAACGGCTTATAACTATCTACTGGTTTCTCCGGCGTTGCCATGGTTACGGGCTGTTATACAAGATATAATTTTGTTTTATACCTGTGTCACAAGAATAAAAAACGAGCAGAAGGCAAGCTTCCTAACAGAGTTCAAAATTCTTACCTACTTTCATAGGGCTGTCACTCGGTTATTACAGATTAAAAAACCGGGTAAGTGCGAGTCGAGATTCGGCGATGAGCACAGACGGACGGACGGATGGATGGACGGATGGACAGCTGCACAGCTGGACAGACGGACAGACGGACAGACGAACGGACACGCACTGTGACTGAGGTGATCCCGTGAGTTTTCCGTTTTCCAATTACGGTACCGAACTGGTAATTATTTTAACAGTTTGTTTAAAATTAAGTAATACCTATTTAATTAATCATACTGTGAAATAATTATACACACAATGCGTGCATCGTTGTTGAACTGAGACCCTCCCATTTTTGAAGTCGGGTAATAAAATGAGCAGTGGTGGCCCAGTGGTAACGGTCACGACTTACGAGTCTAGGGTTCGAACCCAAGCAGGCACTTTATATAAATTATTTTATTTCATTACCACTGCTCTCAAAACGGTAAAGAAAAACATCGTGAGGAAACCGGCATGTCCTAGAACCAATAATTCGAAAACATATGACATCCACCAACCCGCACTGAGCCCGCTTGGTGGATGAGACCCAGACACAGAAAGAGGAGGGCTATTTCCCAACAGTAGGAACATTATACCTAGGCTGATTAAGCTTATATGCTAATAAAACACGATAGTAAAGTAGGTAAGTAATTATTTATACTGTCAAATAGTTATACATACATAGATGCATACGTTGCTTGCTTTTTTTGAAGTTGGTTACTTATTAAAATACCGTGACTTATAGACGGACGGACAGACGGACATGGCGAAACTATTCTGGTTTTACTATTTCACGAACGTAAGTGGTACCTACAAACCTACTAAAACAAAAATACGAAACAAATAGGAGACAAACAATAACTCGCTAATATAGGCGGTAAACCATAAGATTAATAAATCATAATTCTTATGGGAAAACTTTATGGCCATCTTTATTTAGGATACTACCTATCTCGTAACTAAATAATTCTGCAATAAGCATTAAAAATTAGTAGGTATGGGTAGATATAGATAATAACCTGACAAAATCCTTTGGAAAAAAAAAATAAACCTTGCTTTTCCTACTATTATTGATACACACAGTACTTACAACAATTTGCCATTTTTATTAACCTAAATGTCCGCGTCACTCGTACCGCTCTGGCACACGGCGCGCGGCGTACCCCTGAACGTTGGCTTCCGAATGAGCCGGCTCAAACCAGTTTGCCTCTAGCGGGCGCCGGTGCACCCCCCGCGCGCCTTGTCTGTGACACTGCACGCACACAAAGCTGTGCGTGTAGTAGTGATCTCGCGCAAAGCGTTAGTATGAAGCTTGCAGTCTGTTCCTTTTTTAGTCTTGTGCCTGTGTGCTTGTATGTAATAGATCTTGATATCTTCAAGATATTAAGTTTTGAGAAACTAGGTAGTGAAGTTAAGCGTTTTAACTTTAATATAGAGAAGTGTAGAGTTACCTTGTTAAGTTTTATAGATGGAAATCTAGCTAAGGTACACGTAGTTTCTAAATGGTTTTGAAGTAGACTGCAGTGCTGGGTCATTCTGTAAAACTACCTTGTCAGTATTCGCTGACAATAGCAGTGACAACAAAGTTTTCGCAGAATAGTACTCCTGGGGGCCTACCACCAGCTATTCAGTGCGAGAAAGAGATGGAGCTATACGTCCTGTACAGCTTCATCTCTTTCCCACACTGAAGTAATATTAAAATAATACTGCTTTATAAGCTGGTGGTAGGGCTGTTCTGTTGTGTGTATCTACATAATAGGCTGATCAAAAAGTAATGATAATCGGTTCATATTTTCTATACTAATTAAAGCTGAAGAGTTTTTTTGTATGTTTGAACGTGCCAATCTCTGGAACTGCCAGTCGGATTTGAAAAAATCTTTTTGCATTTGATAGCCCAATTGTTGAAGAAGGTTACAGGCTATTTAACATCACGCTAGGACCCATAGGCGCCGACCAAAAAGAAAAATAACCGATTATTATCATTACTTTTTGATCAGCTCTAGTATAGTAATGGGAAAATCGAGGTACCTATATAAAAGGTTATCCATAAAATATTTTCAAGGGCTGAAATATCTCTAGGCAACAAGGTACCTTAAAACTCCGATGAACAACATAAAAAGCAGTTTTCTCCTCCACCAGTTGTAAATTATAACGATAAATCCCTACTTTATCGTTTTTCTTTTGAAGGTAAAAAAAAAGTAATTCGGCCTTTTTACTACAAGATTCTTTTTGCCTAGAGCGGTATCGTTTTAAGGATTTATAAGCTCACTTCATTTCTTTTTATGAGAAAACTTGTTTGTGTATTTTAGAGGTATTGTTTGTAAATATATCTATACAAGACACCTTTTAAAATAGATGAACTACCCATTCTGTACGGTACTCCCATTTTTTGACCCATTTCGGGTGCGTCAGCGTTGTCCGGTGGGTCCCCCATAGCAGAGCATCATGCTGAGTAGAACTACCCTCCTTGTCACAGTCGCGACATGCAGCTGCCGAACATTTGTTTCGTTTTACTAACATTACAAGGATTTTAGATGATTATATTTTTGTATCGTAAAACAATATTGGTATAAGTGAACTTAGTGTGGTTCTCGTGGTGCCCGTGGCTAAGTAATAACAGCCGCACTGGTCGATCCATCAGGTTAAGCTACGCTTGCCGGGGTTGGTTAGTGGATGGGTGACCATCTTTACATATCGAGACTCCTGCGTGCCTCGGAAAGCACGTTAAGCCGTTGGTCCCGGTTGCCATTCGTGAATCTTTGATAGTTGTTACGGGTCGTCAGAAGCCCGAAAGCTGACAACCAGTCTTACCAAGGGGTATCGTATTACCCAGTTACTGGGTTGTGGAGGTCAGATAGGCAGTCGCTCCATGTAAAATACTGGTATTCAGCTGCATCCGGTTAGACTGGAAGCCGACCCCAACATAGTTGGGAAAAGGCTAGGCAGATGATGATGAGTGTGGTTCTGTGCAATTTGAGCTATTGTCTTTTTACCCGACTATGGCGAAGCAAAAAGGAGAGTTATGATTTTGACTGGTATGTATTTATGTATGTATGTTCATCTGTTACCTCATAACTTCTAAACTACCGGTCATAATTTGACAAATGACGTATCATTGGAAGCGTCTTGATTGTCCGCTGGTTATAGGCTATGTGACGTTTATGAAAGGTAAAGCCGTGGTCGCAAGCCTGTACACCTACTAAATTATAATGGCATGCGACCACGGCTTTACCTTCACCATTTTTGTACCTATGTCTTGATTTCTATCTGAAATATTTTCTTGTTTCATACTTTTTAGAACGTGATTTTCAGTAGTCGGGTTTTAGTTTTTGAACAATAAAACATTTTTCTTTCTTTTTTCTTCTACAAATTCTGAATAAAAAAGGTATTTTGGTTCAAACGAGCAAATGTGGTATTATTAAGGGGTTAACGGCTACCCCAGGGAGCTATTTCCTGGGCGGGCCGCCAAGGTCGACTGCGTATAATGGGCGAACTTAATGTACCTGCGTTACACATTTTAATATTGATAAAACTTTGACTACGCACTGTCTGCTAGAAGAGGTATACGTCGAAAAGATATCAAAGAATTTTAGAAAAGTCTATAGTGTTCAACAGGAACCCAGCCAGCTGGTGCCCGCTGTTTTCTAAATAATAACTATAATAATACCTTAAATATAACTCAAAGTCCTAATAGGGTGAAATAAACGTATGTTATATACAGAGAGGCAGGGACATCGACGCGAAAACTGTTACCATGGATTCAGTACATGATTCTGAACTCTCCTGCGTTGAAATATTTCGTTGGTTATAAAAAAAAAAAATCTGTTGTTCCATACATTTTGACCGTGTAGGTATTGCACTTTTCTATGAAGCAGCAGATATTTTTTTTAAGAACAGATGAAAAATTTCAACTCATGGGGGTTCAGAACCATGTACTGAAACCATGGTAACCGTTTTCGCGTCGATGTCCCTGCCACCCTGTATAGTAGGCTATAGGTATTAACACCAAACAGCCACGTTTAAAAATAACTTCAGTTATTATTGTAATGTATATTGGTGGTTTTTATAGCCATATTAAGGTGATAGATAATACTACAATATTTTACGTTTATGGTTTACCTACAGGAAAATTATAAACGGTAAGCTAGCTATGATAATATTTACAAAAATGTGAAAAATAAAAACGTTTTACAAAAAAAAAAAACAACCGACCTCCAAAAAAAAACACTACAAAGTGAAAAATAACTTTAATTTCGGAAGTCGGTGTCTTGGGTTTTGTATTTTCGTTTTTTGCCACCGACTTCCGAAATTAAAGTTATTTTTCACTTTGTAGTGTTTTTTTTTTGGAGGTCGGTTGTTTTTTTTTTTGTAAAAAGTTTTTATTTTTCACTTTTTAGTTGTGGTACCTACCCCACACACATTCGAATACCACTATCTGCTACCAATGACAGAAACTTAACATATCATCTACATACTAAGTGCGAAAAAAATACCTATTTTGTAGCTAACTCAAAAACCATCCAAGCAAAGTTAATAAAATGTATATGGGACCAATTCGAGAGCACACCCTTTCAAACAAAAAAAGAATTTTCAAAATCGGTCCACAATTGACGGAGAAATCGGTGGACATACATAAAAAAAAAAAAAAAAAACAAACATACGCGACGAACATATAACCTCCTCCTTTTTGGAAGTCGGTTAAAAAGGGTACCTGAGTGTTAATATGTCACATAGGCATAGAAATAGGCTAACATCACTCGTGGTATGGTGGTGAAGAAGACCCAGTGCAAAGACAGCCCCGGATCTAGGGGGGGGGGGGGCAAGCCGGGGCCCGTGCCCCGGGCGCCAACTTCAGGGGGCGACGAATTCAAGCGTAGCAGGCAAGTGCACCACCCAGCACACCGCAAATTTGCAGTAAATGAGACGCGCAGCACATTTATAATTTTTCAATTTTTTTCTTTTTACAACAGTTTTGGCGCCCCTGTTGAATTGACGCATTATCGATCGATACAATTTGATTAATATGTTGCTGCCAAAATTTTCACTTAGATTTTTTTTTATTTCGCGGCGTCTAACTTAGCGCATCCCCATAAAAGATTGTCGCGGGGCGGCAGACGGCAGTTTTAAAGACCGGGGCTGTGTAAAGACGAGATGTTCCCAAAACTCGATGAGCTGTAAAGCCGAATTTTGTACACAGGGTTATTGGTTATACGCCGGCAATCCGACAAGGGGATGTAGGAAAGGTCATTTGCAACCAAATTAGCCCTAAAGACCTGATGAGTCAAAAGGCGTCATTTGGTTCTATATGACCTCTCCTACATCCCCTTAATGTATTGCCGATGTATAACCATTAACCCTGTATATCAGGGTTACTGGTTACATTTTTGTTTCATACGTTTTAAAATATAAAATGTTAAATTACTTGAAAATGGTTACGTATTAACCCTGTATATCAGGGTTATTGGGTACATTGTATATTTTTACTTGATACATTAAAAAAAAGTCAAATTACTCGAAAATGGTTGACATTGGCATAGGAGTCATCAGGGGTAATTTGGTTGCAAATGACCTCACCTACATCCCCTTAACGGTTTGCCGACGTATAACCAATAACTCTGTGTATATTGTCTATATTAATTATAACATAACATCATGCCTGTAATCCCCGAAGGGATAAACAGAGGTGTATCGATAGTACACCCACATTTCGCCAGTTATGTTTAAATCCCATGTAATAGGGGGCGAGCCTATTACCATCAACCGCATACATCCAGACTTCGGGTTGCTACTGAGAAACTCCTAATTGAAAATCCCAATAACACTTTGCCCGACCCGGGAATCGAACCCAGGACTTCATCCTCAGCAGTAACATGTCATCGATCAGTATAGATAATAGATTATTTTCTTTTAGATTTTGTGAATGTGAGAACGTTGTAGACTTGTGGACCATTTTCTATTTTGCTATGTACCTGGTACTTGTTGATAGGCCTACACTGTCCTCTCATACCTACTAACATTGTAATTTGAAAACATTGTAAATACATATATACATAATTTATTTTTAAAAGAGTAACCGTGGAGTTTCTTGCCGGCTCTTCTCCATAGGAAACGACCAATTGGAACCGTGCACCTAGCTTCTGACGTTTCATAAGTGCCCTTGTAGGTTTGTGTGAAATAAAATACTTTGAATTTTAATTTGAAAGTATACTTAATATAAAGAGGTCAAATCTCAAATCTGTTTGTAAACAAACAAATTACCCTCTAAATATAAGGGGTAATCTTCGGATACGAGTTTGAAAAATTTTTCACTAATGGGAAGCTATTATAGTATTTCCAAGTGTATAATGTATAATTTCAACACGAATGATGTAACCAATATTTTGTAACAGTATTTTGATTTAAAAGAGTGTCCGTGGAGTTTCTTGCCCGTTCTTCTCTATAGGTACTCACTACACTTTGGAATGGGCAACGAGCTTCATTTTTCTGACTGACCGACCCCTTGACAATTCAAAAGTACCTTGTGTTTGGTTTATTTGAAATAAATGCTTTGAGTTTGAGTTTCATAGTATCTATTTTACGTTAAAACAATGAGAAATTTCACCCGGATGAAGTCACAGAGAAGCTAGTTTGTAATAGATGGGTAGCAACAACAAAATTGAATAGGAAAAAAAAATCACGTTCTAGTGTTCCGTTATTTTTTATTCAACCTCGAAAATCGCAAAAAGGGTATCCTAAAATCATACACGTTATATTCTTCTGCCAAAAAACATTATCTAACACATGTTTAGTACAAATTAGAGCTTGCCAGGGTATTGAAAGAGCCTTGAAATGTTGGCACGAAGAGGTGTCGAGTTAGGGATTACGTTGGTTATAGGCTATGTGACGTTTATGAAAGGTAAAGCCGTGGTCGCAAGCCTGTACACCTACTAAATTATAATGGCATGCGACCACGGCTTTACCTTCACCATTTTTGTACCTATGTCTTGATTTCTATCTGAAATATTTTCTTGTTTCATACTTTTTAGAACGTGATTTTCAGTAGTCGGGTTTTAGTTTTTGAACA
Source organism: Agrochola lychnidis (assembly GCA_963680765.1). Taxonomy (NCBI): domain Eukaryota; kingdom Metazoa; phylum Arthropoda; class Insecta; order Lepidoptera; family Noctuidae; genus Agrochola; species Agrochola lychnidis. Next base: position 7,373,660 of record OY796864.1, read on the forward strand.
ATAAAACATTTTTCTTTCTTTTTTCTTCTACAAATTCTGAATAAAAAAGGTATTTTGGTTCAAACGAGCAAATGTGGTATTATTAAGGGGTTAACGGCTACCCCAGGGAGCTATTTCCTGGGCGGGCCGCCAAGGTCGACTGCGTATAATGGGCGAACTTAATGTACCTGCGTTACACATTTTAATATTGATAAAACTTTGACTACGCACTGTCTGCTAGAAGAGGTATACGTCGAAAAGATATCAAAGAATTTTAGAAAAGTCTATAGTGTTCAACAGGAACCCAGCCAGCTGGTGCCCGCTGTTTTCTAAATAATAACTATAATAATACCTTAAATATAACTCAAAGTCCTAATAGGGTGAAATAAACGTATGTTATATACAGAGAGGCAGGGACATCGACGCGAAAACTGTTACCATGGATTCAGTACATGATTCTGAACTCTCCTGCGTTGAAATATTTCGTTGGTTATAAAAAAAAAAAATCTGTTGTTCCATACATTTTGACCGTGTAGGTATTGCACTTTTCTATGAAGCAGCAGATATTTTTTTTAAGAACAGATGAAAAATTTCAACTCATGGGGGTTCAGAACCATGTACTGAAACCATGGTAACCGTTTTCGCGTCGATGTCCCTGCCACCCTGTATAGTAGGCTATAGGTATTAACACCAAACAGCCACGTTTAAAAATAACTTCAGTTATTATTGTAATGTATATTGGTGGTTTTTATAGCCATATTAAGGTGATAGATAATACTACAATATTTTACGTTTATGGTTTACCTACAGGAAAATTATAAACGGTAAGCTAGCTATGATAATATTTACAAAAATGTGAAAAATAAAAACGTTTTACAAAAAAAAAAACAACCGACCTCCAAAAAAAAACACTACAAAGTGAAAAATAACTTTAATTTCGGAAGTCGGTGTCTTGGGTTTTGTATTTTCGTTTTTTGCCACCGACTTCCGAAATTAAAGTTATTTTTCACTTTGTAGTGTTTTTTTTTTGGAGGTCGGTTGTTTTTTTTTTTGTAAAAAGTTTTTATTTTTCACTTTTTAGTTGTGGTACCTACCCCACACACATTCGAATACCACTATCTGCTACCAATGACAGAAACTTAACATATCATCTACATACTAAGTGCGAAAAAAATACCTATTTTGTAGCTAACTCAAAAACCATCCAAGCAAAGTTAATAAAATGTATATGGGACCAATTCGAGAGCACACCCTTTCAAACAAAAAAAGAATTTTCAAAATCGGTCCACAATTGACGGAGAAATCGGTGGACATACATAAAAAAAAAAAAAAAAAACAAACATACGCGACGAACATATAACCTCCTCCTTTTTGGAAGTCGGTTAAAAAGGGTACCTGAGTGTTAATATGTCACATAGGCATAGAAATAGGCTAACATCACTCGTGGTATGGTGGTGAAGAAGACCCAGTGCAAAGACAGCCCCGGATCTAGGGGGGGGGGGGGGCAAGCCGGGGCCCGTGCCCCGGGCGCCAACTTCAGGGGGCGACGAATTCAAGCGTAGCAGGCAAGTGCACCACCCAGCACACCGCAAATTTGCAGTAAATGAGACGCGCAGCACATTTATAATTTTTCAATTTTTTTCTTTTTACAACAGTTTTGGCGCCCCTGTTGAATTGACGCATTATCGATCGATACAATTTGATTAATATGTTGCTGCCAAAATTTTCACTTAGATTTTTTTTTATTTCGCGGCGTCTAACTTAGCGCATCCCCATAAAAGATTGTCGCGGGGCGGCAGACGGCAGTTTAAAAGACCGGGGCTGTGTAAAGACGAGATGTTCCCAAAACTCGATGAGCTGTAAAGCCGAATTTTGTACACAGGGTTATTGGTTATACGCCGGCAATCCGACAAGGGGATGTAGGAAAGGTCATTTGCAACCAAATTAGCCCTAAAGACCTGATGAGTCAAAAGGCGTCATTTGGTTCTATATGACCTCTCCTACATCCCCTTAATGTATTGCCGATGTATAACCATTAACCCTGTATATCAGGGTTACTGGTTACATTTTTGTTTCATACGTTTTAAAATATAAAATGTTAAATTACTTGAAAATGGTTACGTATTAACCCTGTATATCAGGGTTATTGGGTACATTGTATATTTTTACTTGATACATTAAAAAAAAGTCAAATTACTCGAAAATGGTTGACATTGGCATAGGAGTCATCAGGGGTAATTTGGTTGCAAATGACCTCACCTACATCCCCTTAACGGTTTGCCGACGTATAACCAATAACTCTGTGTATATTGTCTATATTAATTATAACATAACATCATGCCTGTAATCCCCGAAGGGATAAACAGAGGTGTATCGATAGTACACCCACATTTCGCCAGTTATGTTTAAATCCCATGTAATAGGGGGCGAGCCTATTACCATCAACCGCATACATCCAGACTTCGGGTTGCTACTGAGAAACTCCTAATTGAAAATCCCAATAACACTTTGCCCGACCCGGGAATCGAACCCAGGACTTCATCCTCAGCAGTAACATGTCATCGATCAGTATAGATAATAGATTATTTTCTTTTAGATTTTGTGAATGTGAGAACGTTGTAGACTTGTGGACCATTTTCTATTTTGCTATGTACCTGGTACTTGTTGATAGGCCTACACTGTCCTCTCATACCTACTAACATTGTAATTTGAAAACATTGTAAATACATATATACATAATTTATTTTTAAAAGAGTAACCGTGGAGTTTCTTGCCGGCTCTTCTCCATAGGAAACGACCAATTGGAACCGTGCACCTAGCTTCTGACGTTTCATAAGTGCCCTTGTAGGTTTGTGTGAAATAAAATACTTTGAATTTTAATTTGAAAGTATACTTAATATAAAGAGGTCAAATCTCAAATCTGTTTGTAAACAAACAAATTACCCTCTAAATATAAGGGGTAATCTTCGGATACGAGTTTGAAAAATTTTTCACTAATGGGAAGCTATTATAGTATTTCCAAGTGTATAATGTATAATTTCAACACGAATGATGTAACCAATATTTTGTAACAGTATTTTGATTTAAAAGAGTGTCCGTGGAGTTTCTTGCCCGTTCTTCTCTATAGGTACTCACTACACTTTGGAATGGGCAACGAGCTTCATTTTTCTGACTGACCGACCCCTTGACAATTCAAAAGTACCTTGTGTTTGGTTTATTTGAAATAAATGCTTTGAGTTTGAGTTTCATAGTATCTATTTTACGTTAAAACAATGAGAAATTTCACCCGGATGAAGTCACAGAGAAGCTAGTTTGTAATAGATGGGTAGCAACAACAAAATTGAATAGGAAAAAAAAATCACGTTCTAGTGTTCCGTTATTTTTTATTCAACCTCGAAAATCGCAAAAAGGGTATCCTAAAATCATACACGTTATATTCTTCTGCCAAAAAACATTATCTAACACATGTTTAGTACAAATTAGAGCTTGCCAGGGTATTGAAATAGCCTTGAAATGTTGGCACGAAGAGGTGTCGAGTTAGGGATTACGTTGGCTGCCAACTGCCTATCACATCGAATGAAAAGCTAAAGTATTCGTGTGTAAAGGCTTTGCATATCATTAAGCTGATGGTAAAGTAATCAAGTTATTCGTGGAAGATTAGTTTGGCAGTTTGGTTTTCAATCAATTCTTTTTTTGCCTTCAAGCACATGAGTGTAATGGTTACGCACGATTTAAGCTAACATTTACCTAGTAAATAAACGAAATATAAACAGTGCCAATCAAATTCATTGGGTGAATTGGATCGGCACTGTTTCTATTTCGTTGTCTTAAAGTTAAGCAATCTTGTCAACCTTTTTTTTTTCGGGTTGGAAATTATCAAATAACTTCTCCCGCTCCGGGCAGGTGCCATGTTGCCGGGGGCCACAGTATCCCTTTCGGACTTCCCCGCCACCCCGGCAGGCATCGGCCCTAGCTGACCCCGTCAGTTCTGCTGACATCTCTAATCTTGTCACCCTGGTCCCATCACAATCTTAATTTAATTCCTCGCAGAATTACCCATCGGTATTTTCGGGCAAATATTAAATTTCCCCAAAGGCAAATTGAGGTTCAATTACAAAACATAAAAGCATCAATAAACAAACATGGTACTTCATTAAAATATCCATTAACTCTTGATGACTTTATTAGGCGGCAACAGAGTTCCAATAAAGAAAAACACGGAAGGGAAGCCACTCAGGAATTTGACCACGTTTTTGTTTATTATCCGCAATGTTTGTATTACCAAGTGTTTATGGGGGTGACCTTTTTATTTTATTTGCCTTTAACACGACCTCCGGCTGTTTGCTGGAACCCCTGAGTGCGGAAATAAAAGCTTGGTTGTAACAAAACTTTAACATGTTTTCCTGCAATCAAAATCTAAATCTAAAAAAATCTAAATAATCAAATCCTAGGGAGTGATTTCGTGAAAAGGGACGGAAGTGAGTAACAGGAAGCCGGGGAAGCGCGCGCTATTTGATTTGACCAATGAGCGCGCGCGGTGCTAGAGTTGGCTGTCAGAAACGACCTTGACGAAGCCCCGCCCCCTTTAATGTTGCTTATTACCAAGGTGAGATGTCAGATGTTACACAGCATATGCGACTACTGTAAGGCTCTAGTTTTATCATGTTTAGATATCGATACCCAACACGTCTACGTAGTTTTGCTAGCTAATCTAATTTTACCCTGTATAAGAAGAAAAAAGAAAGAAGAAAGAAATATTTTTTTACTCTGCACAAAATAAGCGCACATTACAAAAAAAAAAATACATAAAATACACATTCACCAAAAGCCAAAAGCCTCGTATTCAATATTCTAAAAATAATAAAAGTTTGACAAATTTTGTCTATTGCTTATGTCAAGGTCAAGACCAAAGGTAACCATGCTTAAAAATAGTTCAATATATTTTATGAACTGTCTCAACTCATTTACCTGACGAAGTGACGATCGAGCATGCCGTGACCTCAGACCAAATAAAAAACCAAGATATAGCTGCGAACAGTAAAGCGAAGCACGCCAAAACTACACCTCCGCTCTGTGCATACACGCTCACACGCACACATTTACAATCAAACTACACCTCACTAAGTGCACACATGTTTACGAAACCGGTTTCACGTCACTGTTGACAGCGTTGTCTTGGTTTTTTATTTGGTCTGAGGCCGTGACATATATCACGTACCTGACTAGATTCGTATTGCAAATAGAATAGGTACCTACATGACGAAATCATGTCTTGTCACTAGCCTCATAAGGGCCATATTCCAATTAACAATATTCCCCAATATCAAGTATTATTCTAATCTAAATATTATAAACTGCTGGTAAAATTGTTTGAAATCAAAATCAAAATCAAAATATTTTATTTCACATGGGCACTTATGAAACGTCAGAAGCTAGGTGCACGGTTTCAATTGGTCGTTTCCTATGGAGAAGAGCCGGCAAGAAACTCCACGGTTACTCTTTTAAAAATAATTGGCTTTTACAATACTTTCATATAACAGTGTTTCTAGGTATGGGAGGACAGTGTAGATCTTTCAATAAGTACCAAGTACTTAACAAAATAGAAAATGGTCAACAGGTCTACAATCCACTAAGCCTACAGCGTTCTCACATTCACAAAATATGTAGAAAAGAATCTATACAAAAACCAACAAATTAATAAAAGTAAAAAAACCTATTCTAATAAAACGCAATTATATGATTGCTGTTACAACTGTAATCAATCTGAGTAATTATCATGTCCACAAAAGTCACAAAAAAAAAAAGTAGATATTAAATTGCAGGTATATAATGTCAAATAATAGAATAATAAATATGTCAAGGACGAATGTAAAAACAAAAAAAAAAATAAAGATTTAAATAAACATGGTAATTTGGGAGCAGTTAATAGACTCTTACTTATTTATGCCGTTAATGAGGTACCAGGGAAGCCACATGTGCAGAAGGAATTATTGCCAAACTTCCTTATCTTCAACATAGTCTTTAATTTTATAATATGCTTTCTTGATAAGGACACGTTTGATGTGGGTTTTGAACTTCCCATCGCTAAGTTCTGTCACAGACTTTGGCAACTTGTTATAAAAGCGGATACTGTTTATAAGAAATGACTTGCTTGTTTTAGTTAATCTAAATTTGGGTATCACAATTTCATGTCGACTACGTGTATTTATATTATGGAAATCGCTTCTTATTTTGAAAAGTCTTAAGTTTTTGCGAACATACATAATACTTTCTAAGATATAAAGTGAAGGCAAAGTCAGTATATCAATTTCTTTAAATTTGTCTCTAAGGGACTCGCGAGGGCCCATTTTATAGATCGCGCGGATTGCCCTCTTTTGTAAAATGAAAATTGAATCTACGTCAGCTGCCGATCCCCACAGCAAGACGCCAAAAGACATAATACTGTGGAAATAAGCAAAGTATACTAACCTAGCTGTGGTTATATCAGTCAACTGCCTTATTTTTCTTACTGCATATGCAGCTGAACTTAATCTACCTGAAAGAGTTCTAATATGGGCGCCCCATTGTAATTTTGAATCTAAAGTAATTCCTAAGAATATAGTTTCCGTTATTGCATCTAGGTTTTTGCCATCAAGTTTTAGATTTAGACCTACTTGAGGTACATTTGGTAATGAGAACCTAATACATTTCGTTTTGTTCGCATTAAGTAAAAGATTATTAGCTGCGAACCATTTTGAAAGTACAGCCAGACTATCGTTAACATGTAATACATCTGTATCTTTCCTGTCTATTTTAAAAATAAGAGAAGTGTCGTCAGCAAATAGAATTATATCTGATAAGTTAGTCATCATGTAAGGAAGATCATTTATATAAACTAGAAATAAGAAAGGGCCGAGAATTGAGCCTTGAGGCACGCCCATTTTAACTAGAGACCCCGAAGACGTCGCCCCATTAATTAACATTTACTTTTTGCTGCCTGTTTGATAGATAGGAAAGAACAAGATCAGCAGCTTGTCCACGAATTCCGTAGTGGTGTAATTTACAGATCAGTGTATTGTGGTCAACGCAGTCAAACGCTTTTGAGAGGTCACAGAAAATGCCAATTGCATCCTGGGACTTCTCTCAGGGTTCCAAAATGTGACTGATGAGTTTTACTCCTGCGTCAGTCGTCGACCTACCTTTCGTGAAACCAAACTGGTGACTATGTAAAATCCCATTAGAATTAAAATGTGACAACATCTGGTCTAGCATGATTTTTTCATATATTTTACTCAATGCTGGTAGCACAGATATTGGTCTATAATTAGAGGGATCACTCTTACTACCCGATTTGAAAATTGGTACTACTTTACTATGTTTCATTAAATCAGGAAACGTACCGCTATCTAAACATTGATTAAATATGCCTGTTAGGACAGGGGCAATTGTGTCAATGATATCTTCAAGAACCTTAACGGAAATCCCCCATAAGTCTTCAGTGTTTTTTATGTTAAGACTTTTAAATGCTTTTTTAATTGTGTCAATAGAAATGGGCTTGAATTCAAAACTTGGAATGTCTCTACTGAAGTGTTCTTTTAAAAGAGATTCAGCTAGTATAGATGATGAGGGGAGAGATTTCGTAACCTCTATTGGGATGTTGGTAAAGAAGTTTTCTAGTGTCTCAGCAACTTTTAACTTATCTGAAATGGTTACATTATCAATGTTGAATGACAATTCATTCTGATCTCGCTGTTTTGTGTTTCCAGTTTCTTTGTTAATTACCTGCCACACAGCTTTTATTTTATTGTTAGAATTATTAATTTTGTTACTTATTAATTTAGATTTAGCTTGGGCGCAGACTCTTTTAAATATCTTAGAATATTTTCTTACATAATTATGAATTACTTGATCAGAAGTCAATGATTTTTCGTTATATAAATTATATAAAATATCTCTGCTTTTTCTAATGCCAGGAGTGGCCCATTCATTAAATTGTGCTTTGGTATTGATTGTTACTGTTTTTACAGGACATGCTTTATAGAATTCTTGGCATACTGTAGAAAATAATATACCATAGTTTATGTTGGGGTCTTGTGAATCAAAACTAGCTGTTGAAAGATTGCTAAGAACATTATTATTAAACATTTTCAATTTATTTTTAGTAAGAGGTCTTAACGGAATAGTTTTATCTAAACGTAACTTTTTATCTGATTCAAATGATACAAATTGACCAGTATGGTCAGACCTAACGCCACTAATTAAGGATGAGTCTTGTATTTTACAATTAGTAAATATATTGTCAATGCATGAAGCTGAGGTTGCTGTTATTCTAGTCGCTTCATTAAATATACATTTTAAATTGAATGAATTAAACAATGATATAAGCTTATATTTATCAGGTGAATTAACTAATAAATCAATATTTAGGTCACCACAAACAAAAACTAATTTATTATCTTTAAAAAGTTTACTTAGTATTTCTTCCATAATGATTAAAAATGATGACAAGTTTGAAGCTGGTGGTCTATAAACACATAAGAAAGTATGGCCTTCAACCTCTGCACATGCTACCCCACATAAGCGATCAACAGAGCAAGCAGTGATATCCTTCCTTTCCTTATGTCTGAAACAACTATTACATAATATCAAGGTATCACCCCCTATTGAGGACCTGTTGTACGCACTGGCAACTGAAAAATTATTTACATTAAACAGCATCCTATCTGGTTGTAACCAGGTTTCACAAAAGCATAAGATATCCATATGATATTTATCTATTAACAATTCCACGTCTAGGATTTTGCCAGAGAAGCGATTAATATTTTGATGATACAATAAAATATTCTTATCATGCTTCTCTTTTGTTTGTTTGTAAGAGGTAATCTGTGGTATACTATTAAAAAAAAACAAAAGTCATTTATTCAAACTAGGCTGAGAATCAACGTTAAAATTACATAAGACAGTCCCCCAAAAACGCCCACCCTTCACCACTTCCTAGTGCCTTTCGCTGGGAAGAAGAAGTGGCGCAACAAACTCCCCAGCAGCAAGTATAGCTAGGTAAGGGAGGATAATTGTGTGTTAATAACTCCTCTGGCCAGCAGGACTATTACAAAACAAAGACAATCAAATGCAATTTTTTCTTGCAACCAGGGCCTCAAGTCTGCTATTACAATAGTGTCAGAATGGTCTATCATTGATCTCATAATTGTTGATTTTGACAAGTTTGGTAATCTACTAACATAATGGCGTCATTATGACTTTCCAATGGACAGCCACTGACACTCCATTGAAAGAAATGGCACTTATTGGTAATCTCGTACATAATGACAAATGAATGACTGACTTAGGCGGTATCATTGGTCGTATTGTACGACAATGCCATTATAACACAATTCTATTACGAGACCATTGACCGACCAATGATCGACCATTATGAATTTAGCAGATTACGAACTTTTAGCAAAATGACAATGGGATCGTGTTGGAATGACGAATTTATAAAAATAGCAGACTTGGGCCCCTGGTTGTCATCTAAAACGAGGAATTAACCGAGCACTATCATCATAACATAACACTGGCTACTGCAAAACATCCGCTTCATATGTAAATAATTTACAGTGTAACTCCCATACGAGGCAGGATTGATGATAATAACATTCAGGTAATTAGAGCAATAACAGGTGTTACGGAAATCTTTGTGATTTTTCCCTATCTATGCTTACTTATAACACACACACACACACACACACTTCAACGATAAACGAGGAGCACGTGGCTAAGTAATAACAGTCGCACGGGTCGATCCATCAGGTTAAGCTTCGCTTGCCGGGGTTGGTCTTTGGATAGGTGATCATCTTTACATACCGAGACTCCTCCGTGCCTCGGAAAGCACGTTATGCCGTTGGTCCTGGCTGTCATTCGTGCCTCTTTGACAGTCGGTAAGCCCGAAAGTCTGACGACCAGTCTTACCAAGGGGTATCGTATTACCCAGTTATTGGATTGTAGAGGTCAGATAGGCAGTCGCTCCATGTAATGCATCCAGTTAGACTGGAAGCCGACTCCAACATAGTTCGGAAAAGGCTAGGCAGATTGATACTTCAACGATAAGGGGGTTGATTAATTGCCTAAATGAAATGATTTTAAATCAATGCAGATCCTTACAGTACAAATTCAGTGATCGATATTTACTAACGATCATTTTGCTTCTATATGGACCCAATTTGTACATGGTGACATGACATGCGTGTCCATAATACATTTCGAAATTTCCAAGTACTCTTAGTCACTACAACAACAATATTTAATTTCCTCGAACATATTAAAATACTTTCAGGCACCAAATATTTAACCGTAACACGAAAACCACACACACACACACATCTTGATGGTCTTTTATACGTATTTGTACCTACTTTCCTGTTTGCGTCCATTGGTGCGTATGCGCCTGCGATTGTTATTCAAATAGGTGTGTCACACGAGCACAATATACGCGGCGCATCCAAGAGCTGATCGTATCGGCAGCGATGGGGTTAACGGATTCTATAATTAGAAAACGCCTAGGTATATAATGCACGATTACACTTCCACTAAGAAAAATGGTACATTCAATGGATCAAGGATAATTTTCAGCAGATTAAATTCGTACTCCGAGCTCCAAGATACAGACTACTATCTAGTTTTGAGCTCACTGGCGAATAATACTTTGTGACAAATATTTTCGATCCAAACCGGATCGAATCCGGAACGAAGTGATCCGGCAGAGAACCAAAGTTATCGACATAGATCACAGAATTAGCAAGCTGAAGTGGCATTGGGCCGGCCATATCAGCCGTAGAACCGATGATCGTTGGGGTACACGTGTTCTTGAGTGGAGACCGCGAATTGGCAAACGTAAGGTAGGACGCCCTCAGGCTAGGTGGAGTGACGATCTTCGAAGGGTGGCTGGTAGCAGCTGGATGAGAGTTGCCGAGAATCGAGCTGAATGGCGTGCAATTGGAGAGGCCTATGTCCAGCAGTGGACTGCTGTAGGCTGATGATGATGACAAATATTTTAAGCTACTCATGTCACCTCAATTTGTGTATTACCCGTATTGCTAAATCATTGCTTCATACGTTCGAAACAATTGTCTGCTCAACAACGTAAATAACGCAATGAACTGTCAAAATTAAAGCCATTGCTACTGTTAGGCACGTATTACAGAACCTCACTCAAAACTCAAGCATTACTTGTTAAAACTCGTTAAAAGCCTTTTGATTGGTTGAAACTAGTTTTAATAAGTAATACTTGAGTCTAGAGTGAAGTTCTGTAATACGGGCCTTAGGCTGCCCGTCCACTGGAGCGGAGGCAACGGAGCGGAGAAATGTGCCAATGTTAACCAATAGAATCTAAACTCCGCTTCAGACATCCACTCCTATTGGTTAATTCTGGCACATTTCTCCGCTCCGCTGCCTCGTTCCTCTCCAATGGACAGGCAGCCTTAGTGTGTTTCGCAATTACCCTGCTGGACAATAAACTATTTTCTAGTTCTATAGAGATTATCAATCTTTCTTGATCTTTCACTATTGAAAATGATCCTCTTTATGATTGATTTAAGCAATTTGTAATGCGACATGCTCTAGATATGTTGATGTCATTATTTAGGCTTGAGCTGAACCAATTGTTAGTGAGATCAACAGCGGGCCTAGACAAGTGAACATCTTTACAACGACTTTCAACAGGATTGACATAAGCTTAACGGTAGCTTATGTCAATCCAATACTTCTTTGATTTTTCCAAAATCGTAATCGCTGGTAGAATGTCATTTTGACTAAGCCCTCAGGTGTAAACAAGGCATGTTGATGCTCGCTTGCTTAAAACTAATCTATTAAGAGCGTTTATTCTGAAAGTGGGCACCGTCGCAAACAGATGTCAAATATTTCGCTGTTTTGATTAATTTGGCAATATTACTGTATGGAAATAAGAAATGTGGCTAACTAGCGAACTAGAATAATAATAATGAATTGCATTTATAACACTGAATTTGATGTTGTAACCGTTTTAGGTGTAAGAAAGACTTTTGGAAAGTTTCCAAATACTTTTTTTTACATCTAAAACTAAATATTCGGTGTTACGATATTGATTATTGCATTTCAAAATCAATATTTTAGTTCCCTAGTTTCTTAATTCCATACAGTAATATTGCTAAATTAATCAAAACAGGTAAATATTTGACAGCTATTTACGACGTTGCTAACTTTTAGGATAAACTCTTTTTACTTATGACTTGGTTTCTTTCCCTACTCTACAACCTCGATGTAAAGTACCAAACTACCACCATGTAAAACTAAGGTTTTCGTAATTGACGGCTAAATAATAGGCTCTACTTCGGAGTACTTCAGAGGCGGCATGACCTCCTATGCCGTCTAAATGCGGCATGCCGTTGTGCCGGCGGCTTTGTGCTTTTCCGGCTTCCAGATTACCCGATTGTATACCATTGAGCTATAAATTTATAAGCTCTTGTGTATTTAGACGACTTCCAAACTGGGCTTGTTCCGTAGCCGCTGGCATCGATATTCCTTATAAGCACGTACTTATGTTCGGACTCCATTACTCACCGGTCTTACTGCCGGTCTATTTTTTACAAACTCCGTGAAAACTTAAGTGAATTGAGCTGTCATTTCACCTGAAGCTGTTGATTTGGATTGGCACTATTTTAACAGCTCACTTCAAGCTTTCACCTAAGTTTTCAGGGTGAGATTTTTGCGGAATAGAAATGAAATGAAATGAAGATCGGCTGGTTTCAGCAATGTTAGGCGTTGATGAATTAGTCAGTCAGTCAAAGTCGGAAAATTGGATAGGTACCTAACGCGCTCTCTTCCATTAAGTTTTGCGGATCATTAAATTGCAGATATTTTTTTAACTTTAATTTAAAGATGATTTAATGTTATATCCAGCAATTGCTGCATGCTTTCGTGGCAAAATCTCATTATCATAAATTAAAATATATCTACAATCTAGACTGAAATGTAGACTTTTTGGGGCCCTGATAAAAATCGGGGCGTTATTGGGGACGGGTCTGTGAACACGTTTAATATAAGTCATAAATAAAGGGTAGGTCCTGCTGTTAATGAGGTTACTAACCCTAAGTACACATAAGGCTCTTTCAATACGATCTTTATGGATGTCGGACCTTTGCTGTTTATATATGTGATAATATTTGCAGATATTCTCTGCTATCTAATTGCGTAAGTAACACATTTTTCGTAAATGATTAATGCTGGGGCCGCATCTGTGTCTATTGTGACAAACCTTCGCACAGTGATACAATACACGCTGATGTGACCAACCATTATCGGTTATCGTCGCGATGGTTCGGGCTGCGTAGCACTTATCGCTCGGGTGGCGGTACGTCTGGTTGGACTAGCATTGGTCATTTCGACTGTTGTTTCCGGACTGCGAAGACGCTCTATCAAAATAATGGAGAGCCATCTTGGATTATTGCACGATAATTCGTTACAATTATGAAGCCGCTAATGTGGCCACCGCATTAGCGCAACAACTATTTAGCGAGCAAAACATACGCATTGTTTTGTCACGATAGGCGCAGATGCGACCCCAACATAAGACTAATCTGTTTCTTTTTGACAGTTCAACAACTATTGCGTTATTCACGTTGTCGAGCAAATTTTTTTTTCGTACTTATGAAGCAATGGATTAGCAATCTCTTTCAAAATGTTTCAGATTGTCATTGATCGCGTGTTACGAAATTAGGGTGCTGGGTATTAGTAAAAGGAAAATAAACAAACTAAATGATTGCTTATCAACGAAAGGATAGTGATAAATAAGGACATTTATCACTAATTGTAATTATGCATGTATGGTATTTAACCTAACAAAAATTTTGGACATCTACACATAATTATGAACAACTAGCTTTTGCCCGCAACTTCGCCCGCGTGGAGGTCGGAAATTATTCCTCGGAAACGTATTACCGTAAAAGCGGTTTCGCACTACGTCCGATCCGAATCCGAGAAATTTCGATCCGAAGTAGCCATAGTACAATTTGTATGAGGGGTTGTCCGTCCGAATTTAGAACATTCCAAATTCGGATTGAGTTCGGATCTTGAATAATTCGGACTCGGATCGGATGTAGTGCGAAAACACTTTTACGTGCACGCGAGGGGGCCTACCGTCAGCTCATAAAGCAGTATTATTTTAATATTAATTCAGTGTGGGAAAGAGATGAAGCTCTACAGGACGTATAGCTCCATCTCTTGCTCCCAGTCGGTATGATGTCTTCCGATTTCTTCAACAATCATCGTCATATTTCAGCCAATTTACACAAAACTGTAATGAATTATACACTAAAACCTTCCTCATGAATCACTCCGTCCATTGGTGAAAACCGTATGAAAATCCGTAGTTACGGTAGTTTTTTAGTTTCTCGCGTTCAGACAGACGCGGCGGAGGACTTTGTTTTATAACACATAACATCACTCATTGTTTCCCCGCAGAGTTGGGCAGAAGTGTACCTATCGTACACCCACATTTCGCCAGTTATGTTTAAGTCCCATGTAATAGGGGACGAGCCTATTGTCATCAACCGGGCACAAATCCAGACTCCGGGTTGCTACTGAGAAATTCCAGATAGAAAGACCCAAAAATACTTTGCCCGACCTGGGTATTGAACCCAGGCCCAGGTTGTTTTATAATATGTAGTGATATCACAGGGAAGAAAGTTTGCATTGCATCCCGCCCTGGTCCAGGTCATGGTACGGAGCGAGAAGGCATGGGAGGCCGTCACCTCCTTCTGCGAAGCAGTAATTCTCGCGAAGGAGGAAGCGGAATGCGTGAGGGAGAGCCCCCTAGCCGGCGCAGGAGACTTCCTGGGCGTTGGGAATCGTAGGCCGATTCCCGGCCACCGTAGGCGCGGGCTTGCGGACGGGGAGCAATGGGTAGCTCGCCGTCCGATAAGGACTCGGCCCGGGTCGACGGCGCGTTGTGTTCCACACGCGCCTCAAAGATATGTCAGCAGAACTGACAGGGTCCGCTAGGGCCGGTGCCTGACGGGGTCACGGGAAACTCCGAAAGGGACCGTGACCCCTGGCAAAATACAGGCAACTGAAGGAACACGGGTGGGTTTTAGTCAGTAAGAGTTTGACATGCCTTCCCGCTCCGCCCAGAGCGGGAGAAGTTATTTGATAATTTCCCAACAAAAAAAAGGGAAGAAAGTTTACTTAAGTGTCTAGCTAGTTTAGTAGCTTTTGGATTCTAGGTCATCTGGCAGGAGTGGCTAAAGCTATTGGATGTAAATCCACATGACAAGCAAACTCGATACTGGTTAGAAGGCATAAATCAACTGATTCGAGAATACCAGTGTTCTGCAATCACATCACGTTGTTGTGCGTGACAGATGTTAGGTATATCTCTTTACCGTTTTCTAGCTGACTTTGTGTAGACCACACAAGACATAAGCAACTTGTGAAACATTCAGAAACAAAAGTTTTTTCGGGTCCGATGTACGCATAGCAGGTCTAAAAGGGCCACATAAAGCAATTCCTCTAAAAGCAATTCATTTTCTGAATTCCCAACAATTCCTCTATGGTGACACATATTCAGGGTTGGGCAGTATTTGAATTACTTGTAATTAAAATACGTAATTGAAATACAAATACGTATTTAGTATTTGTAATTCAATTACTTCTTAAAAATGTAATTTGAAATTGGTATTTCAAATACCTGACGCTGAGGTATTTTGTAGTTAGTATTTAAAATACTTATGGCTTCAAAATACATTTGAATATAAATACATTTAGCGATCTTATTAATGGGTGCGTACTGCAAAAAATTGCCCTCGATAGCTTTCGTAAGCAAAATGGCGACCGCTAAATATATCAATCTTTAAAGTTGGCAACACTGGGCTGTATTAGTTCTATTCTATTTACATAACCTAACACCCGAGTGTATTTTGTAATTTGTATTTCAAATAAAATTAGTTAAAATATTGTATTTTGTATTTTATATTTCAAATACACGACTTAAAAGTACTTTGTATTTCGTATTTTAAATACGTGCGAGATAGTATTTTGTAATTTGTATTTTAATTAAAGCAAAGCATGTATTTTGCCCAGCTCTGCACATATTTTAGCTGAATCATATACAATTCAATTCATATCAGAATCATATTTGGTGTAAATATTACCGCATGAAAAAATGAAGACCGTAATTTTACCGGATAATTTTTCTTTACAGTTTGTATTAATCAAATGAGATTTTTATTTTTTTATTTCTATAGTTTAAATCTTATTTCATTATAATACAAAACTGTCAAACAGATGAATTGCGTAATATGAATTGAAAGCAGATAATATTATGAATTGTCAGTTAGTGTCAGTTTGTGTGATTCATAATATTATCCTAATATGATTCTGCCAAAACGGCAGTTTTAGGCCCCTAGTTTTGTGTTAGGTGCAGTTTTGTTAAAAACTCATAAGATACTTACTATATTCATAAGATACTTATCCCACACTAAGTTATTAAACAAACTATATTGTAAAAGGTAAAAAATTACACTAGGTACACTTTTAACAATGTAGTTGCACATCAGCCAGAGCTTTAACAGAATTACTGCGACATATTACACCCTAGCTTCTGCCCGCGACTACGATCGCGTGAAATTTCTTGTTCCCCCGACTTCCCCGCATCGCATCGCCTGCGCAATTAAGGGTCCCCTAAGGGTCGTAGCGTGATTTTAAAAACCCATAACCTTCCTCAAGAATTGGGCTATCAGATAGATAATTAGATCGTTTATTTGATGTACACAAAAGACAGCACAACATACAAAAACACGATTAAATAATTACAAGGTGCCAATATACAAAAAAATAAGTAAACAAAACATTGTGATGACACTATTGGTTATGAATGATACACTTTAAAATAATGAAACATATAAAGCAAAAAAAAAAAACAATCAAATCAATCAAAAAACCTTGGGGAATCTGTTGTTCTAAGGTTGAGGAAGGCTATCCGCTCGTGATACAGTTTCACACACTAGTACGAAGGTATAGGGCGAATCAGTCCAAAGACAACTAATCCATTTTTTTTTTACAACCTGCCATTTCACATTCTCCATCTGTTGACCTGCCTTTTTACTGTCAAAATAACTTTAAACGATTTTTGGTCCATCCTGGGCTTATTATTAAGTTACTCTGTGTGGTTGTCTTATATTCATGAATAAATAAATATTATTAACATACATAACATCACGCCTTGTTTCCCCGAAGGGTTGGGCAGAGGTGTCCCTGTAGCAGGTACACCCACATTTCGCCAGTTATGTTCAAGTCCCATGTAATAGGGGGCGAGCCTATTGCCATCAACCGGGCACAAATCCAGACTCCAAGCTGATACTGAGAAATTTCAGATAGAAAAACCCAATAACACTTTGCCCGACCCGAGAATCGAACCCAGGACCTCATGCTCAGCAGTAGCGCTTGCGACCACTAGACCAACGAGGCAGTAATATATAAGTTTATTTTATAAATATTATTATAAAATAAAATTTCAAATAAAAAACAAATCCGACTGGTATCTAGTTCTTGAGATTAGCGCGTTAAAAAAAAATACTCTTCAGCTTTATTATTAGTATAGATAGATGTCTAAAGCCCCGACACTAGTTATTTTCTCCTTCCATAAACACAACGCAAAGATCCTTCTAAGCTGAACTTGACCGAAAAAAGCTCAATACACCTTATACCGGTAATGTAACCGCACCCATTACCATCGGGACAGAAGGGTATGTTACGCAAGCCGTAATCAAGATGACCGCCCCAAGGTCTGGGCCAGCTAAATCAGACCATTGACATTGTCGGGGCGCGTTTAGAACTTGACATTGTGCCTATAGTACCAGAAAAGTAGGAAACAGTGGGTTCAGTTTGGTCAGTCCTTAGTTGTGCTTGCTTTGGATAGTTTTAGTAAAGTAATGGAAAATAATAATAATGGAAGTTATGGCAGTACTTGTATTTAGCTTTTTTATTTTTTATTTCATACATTTAAAAATAAGTCAAACTACTCGAAAATGGTTGGTCATCGAATAGTTGGTTGGTTGATGGTCATCATCATCATCATCATTATCATCATTATCATCCAGTTTACAACCTCTTGGAAAATGGGTTGGTACACACGGCTACACGTCAAACTATAAATTTCCAGTATAAGCTGACCTCGCATTGTACGAAAATCCTATACAATGCGAGATCAGAATAAACTGGAAATGTATAGCTTGATGTGTAGCCGTGTGTACCATCTGACGGCCAACTCGAGCACCGCGCGCTTATTGGTCAAATCAAATAGCGCACGCTTCCCCGGCTTCCTGTTACAGTTCCATCGTTTTTTACGAAATCACTTCTACAGATTTGATTATTTCGATTTTGATTGCAGAATTGCGAGAGGAACGATGTCACACATAAAAAAAATGTTCATCCCATAGAGCAAAAATTACGTTCAAATTCAAAATTCAAATTGCGTATTCGTTAACGTTCTTTTTATTGTCTTCTATCTACATATTGCGCAAAAGTGAAACTAGCCATATTTCTTCTACTCGAGCCTCTCCCTTCCTCTAGCACATACTAACACGCATTCATAAAATGATATAACAACATTGTCCTGTCTGCGTACTAAAACCTAGGTCATAAGAAAGTTTCACACACCTCATAAACTCAGGCAGACGACCGCATAAGTTTCATCCCCTTTATAGCAGCTCTAAACCACTGCAAATGACTCCACCCTGGTATAGGTAGAACGTTTGGCACCCCTCCAATCTTCAAGGCTTGTGGAGCACGCTATGTGGTAATATTCGCTTATCAGTATCCGGCGGAAAGTGCTGTATGGGCTCGCCATTTTTATACATATACACAGAGAAAATTACTCGCTTAGTCATCAGTTTGACTAAACCACTTTAAGTTCAAGCTGCAAGGCTGT
Source organism: Agrochola lychnidis (assembly GCA_963680765.1). Taxonomy (NCBI): domain Eukaryota; kingdom Metazoa; phylum Arthropoda; class Insecta; order Lepidoptera; family Noctuidae; genus Agrochola; species Agrochola lychnidis. The sequence goes on from OY796864.1 coordinate 7,392,576, forward strand.
CTTCAATTTTCGACCTTAGCCAGTCGTTGTAGATTTACAAACTGGTTGTTTTTTTGTTTTGAAAACAATTACTTCGGAGATACTTAGTCACTGTTACCAAGGTTAGTCATTGTTTGATTGAGTATTTAGAATTTTAATTTAGTCTTGTGAGTAATGTGGTTTACAAAACAGCTGTCGAATCAAGCTGCTGTTGTCATGCATTATTCTTAGTGATTAGGCATTGTGTTTTCACCTTGAAAGGTGAGCTTTGGGATATGTATCCGGAGATAGACAGAGGTATCCTCTTTCTTTGGGGATATCCAAAAACTGTCTGTGCCTACCTATTTGCAAAAAAACTATCGAGTTTTAAGTACAGTTATCTGAGAAAATCCAATCAAGAAAAGGACAATATTGATGTCCAAATATCCCCTATAATCATATCCATTTTATCTTTCTACAGTCCGGATATTTGAATGTAAAATAGCAGGTTAATTTAACTTTCAGCTGGCCAAATTCTGCTTCACGCTTCAGATTTTATCGATTATTGTGAGCTGATTCAAAAGAATTGAAAGGTACCTTAAATTGGACGGTAGGCGAATCCTTTTCTATCAGGATAAAATTATAAAGAACAATAGCAGGATTGACTTGGAATTTTGATCGGAATTCAGAGTAAAGTTGGATATTTAGGTAATTTGATTAAATTTTAAGATTTGGAGAGTGGATAGGTTAGTCAGTACATGAATTTGTAAATTATCCTTTTCACTAAAAATACATTAAATACCTACTCGAATAATACGCAAAGAGACAAACTAACACCCAGTTGCACGAAGACAAACATAAATGCCCCATTACGTAATGGATCATTAACGCTAATGATTTCATTAATTGAATCAAAGAAGGAAACATTACAATCGAGTCTATAGTTGCTTTCTACAACAAAGTTAATGGAAAATTAGTATTAATGACAGCTTTAAAAGTTAAAGTTCATTTCTGCAACTGGCTGTTAGACTACTAAAATAAAATGAGTAGTTTCAACAATGCAGCAAAATTATCATGCAAATCTTAGACTTCCAACGAACCGTTACAAAACCACTTTAAAACTGAATTTGAAAAAGTTTCGACGAGTAATCTGATAATATGCATGCAAACTACTGGACATAGAGCAGAGTTAGTCATAAAACCTAACACTCACTACCTAACTTCAAAGTAGTTTCTAACTTTATTAAAATTTGCTTTTTATACATAGGGTTTTTAGTTTATAATGAGAACACTGTTGAAAACGACTTTAATCATGGCCTTTAATCATAAGTTAGCTTCCATACCATAATTTTCACCGTGGGTTTGTCATGGACTAAAACAGTACCAATTTATTCGCATTCCATTGCTGGACCTCACATTGCGCCATAACACCGGGGTTTCCGCAATCCGCATACAGGCTGCCCCAGCCGCCTGTTAAAGGCGCAGATATATGCCAGTGACCTTGAGTAGTTAGCTTGCGTGTTCTGTACTTAGCTCACGCAACGCTTCGTATGTCCAGCCAGTAATAGGACTCGCCGCTCGCTCATCAAGGAGCGCTGTCCCAAATTAAACGCATTATTAATTTATTGTAAATAAAGCAAAAAGTATTTTAATAAAACACGTATATTAAAAGATCATTAATTAAATTATCATTAAAATGGTGAAGTTTTCAGAAAAATACGCTTAATAGATTTTGCGTGATTTTCAGTATTTTATCCGCGTTAGACATAACTTTACAAATTAATTTCACTATGTAATATAAATAGTGCCAATGACACACATATAACACATGAACAAAGTGTTTATATTAAAATATCAGACTCTAAGAAAGTGGAACGAACTTGTGTAAAATACAATCAACACTATTCTAATTTTTAAAATACTCATTACGTAAAAAATTAAGTTAGATTAAAATTGCTTATTAGTCTTATAGGCTAGATTGTAGTTAATTATTAAGAACTAGGTTCTTTTTAATAAAGGATAAAAAAAAAACTATGTAATATAAATATAATCTTAAATATTCATATATAGTTATTAAGAAAATGCTATAATTTAACATATTTTTTTCCAAATCATCAACAATACTCGTTTAGACGTGATCTTCAGTATAAAATCATTCAAAGTCGGTTATCATCGCCTTATTAATCAGAACCAGCCTGTCCCTTGCTGTCCTCCACCAGCGACGCCCTAAGCCGAGGTCCGTACCACACAGGGGGTACCCTTAGCGTGTAGTCGCTTAGTTTCTAAGTTTTATGCCCTGACTGGAGGCCTTAATTTATTGAGGCAGCCACAAGAAAGTCCGGTTAAGTAGCCGACAACCTCCTAGGTTGACCTACAAGATGCCATACAAAAAAAAAAAATTCGTCGCCTTAAGGTCTGCAGTTACGATGCTACGATTAATTCCTGTATTTTGCAAATATTCATCTCATCATCATCATCATTTCAGCCGACGTCCACTGCTGGACATAGGCCTCCCCTAAGCACCGCCACTTCGACCGGTTCTGTGCTTTCCGCATCCAGCGGATTCCTGCGGCCTTCACAAGGTCATCGGTCCATCTTGTGGGAGGCCTTCCAACGCTACGTCTTCCGGTACTCTTCGTAATTTTCGTCTATTTTCGACAAATGTTCCGTCGCCCAAAAGGTGATAATTTTTAAAATATAGAAAGCAATTCGATTGTCATTCAAGTAACATGATTAATCTATGTGGATGACAAATATCATTAAACTATAATAATGCGTTCGCAATCAAATCGATAGCTATGCGTCCTTGGTTGTATTTTTGACAATGAACTTTTGAATTCGGGTGACTAAGCAATGTTGGAATGACTGGCTGAAAAAGTTAAAGCAACAAATGGTAGGTCCATTAGTTGCTTAAACTGCAAAAGAAACAGCATTGTCATTTTCCTGCAAATAAATAAATACGAAAACATCAACAACATGAAACACTGTTTATTTGGAAAATAACGACAAATTACATACAAGTTTATTTTGAAAAGCTTTGTTTGAAATAAATGCACTTATACATTTCCAGGGGTATGTAAGGATCGTAGCAGATGGCGTTCTTTAGTTTCTGTCTATGTATGTACGTATGTCTTCTTCGTTGTTCCCTCAATGCTGAAGATCGCGACTACATACGACGCGTCTCCGTGTGGACCGCTTGGTAAATGCTGCCTCCAACAGCCTTCTTGATCGCGTCTGCCCATCTCACTGATGCTATGCCTTGAGCGCGTTTTCCTTCCACCCGGCCTAGTTATAAGCCTTTCCTGACCATGCTTATGTCCGAAAAGCTGAGGGTACGTTCCTGGCATATTGTAGATGTTGAGTTCCTCCAGTATGGATTCATTCGTCATGGCGGTCCACGGTATACGAACTAGCCTACGCCTGTATGTATGTACATACCCAATATCGTTGACATGAAGCATTGAACAAAAAATAAACTGATACTTATTTAAACCCATCTAACTATCCTAATACTATTTCACCAAATTGGCAATCCCTAACCCATTAAACACGTATCCAACTCCATAAGAGTCCAATACTAGTCTGCAATAGAGTCCGTTTATACGATCTCGTTGGAGATTCAGCTGGCATCCCGCAGCTATACGAGTAACCGGTGCTGCCAGTACAAAATATTATATCGGTTTTGGCAACACTTCAAATGGTTGTTTCTACCCCCAATTGGTCGTTTTGATTTTTGAGTACGTGAGGATTATCTTATAAAAGAGCTAAATATTATTTTTCACCTGTTATAACTACTTGCGCTAGCTCATTATTTTGGTTTGGTTTCCCATCTATCACCATTGTTGTTTCTTGCATAAGTTTAAAGGCATCCTGAATCTCTTGAACCTTTGCCACAATATTGGATTTATTCACTTCAGCTGTATTCAAACCCGAGTTATTATTGACATAGATGAGGTCATAAAATAAATTCGAAATTATTAGTACATAAACAATTGGTCAGTTTATTTTTGCTGCTTGTTTGACGATGACAAGCCAATTAGTTTAATGCTGTACGAGTTAATTGTAAGAATTAATAACTGTTGGTTTTAGCAGCTGCAATTTCAGCTGGTTTTTATGTTAATAACATTCAGCTGCTCTAAGGTCAACATGAATGACGAATTGACACGGTACACGACCGTTAATAATGCAGATCCAGTTTTAGAAAGGTACCGTAATATGACAGTGTGGCATAATTGAAGCTTTATAAAGCCAATTTTTTCTAAAACTCATGTGTATAAACTCATATTAGCAGCCTGTACCGTAACCGTATTTCTATCTCGGAATATATTCTTTATCAAACAGCCACCAACAAAAAACGACCTATAAATAGATTCGGGATCATCATGTAACAGACCATTCACAAATCGAAGCTCACCTTTTCGAGCAAGGCTGTCTGAACCCTCCTCCCTTCGGACACGATCGCAATATCCGACGACGATTTGTCTGCTACCGTCGCGTCGGTTGCCATGGTAACCGCCGACAAAGGAATAAGCTTTCTTGTTTACAGACATCTGAGTTTAGTTAAGTGGTCGATTTTTAGATACAGCAAGTTGGATATCAGTGAAATAATATTTGAAACAGACAATACGTGTTGACTGAAAGTTTATATTGACCACGACGTTGTGTAGCTGGAACGAACTAATGGAAGTATTTGGTAATGTAATATTACGTGTTGTTATAATATATTACTAATTCATTAATATTATTTTAGTTTTCCTCATTGGCATTAAAATAAATGTGTTGCTATAGAATTAAAACCAGAAATTGATTGAAATTCGTTAATGTGACAATGATACATAAAATAATTTATTAATGTAATTACTTTAGTAAACGGATATTCCCAATTACCCTAAAAAGACATTTCACCTCATGAACACAATGCACTTAGAGTAATATCACATAATAATATTCATGTTAATGTAGATAGATAAACGGAATATTCAATGAAAGCAAGCAGCCCACAATGCAATATCCTTGTTAGCAGAGATTCAATTGAAAACAGTATTGTTCATTGCACAAATTCCTCTAGGCAATTGTAAACAGTCGAGATGACAGATGTAGGCAGATGCGATACTGCATAAATTACTATAATCGTGAATATAACCATGATGCGGTACTGCATACATTAATATTATCACGAATATGACGAATACAAAGGTTCAAGCAAAAATGTTTGTTCTAGTATTTTAATTACATAAGCTTTCATTTATCGTTCATCATTAGCTTGTCTAATTTGGGCTATCGAGGTCACCATTTTGTTTTAGAATAAATTATCGATTTTTTGATCATCACTCGCTTCAATTTATTAGTCCAGATTTTGGTTCGCGAGTAATTACGAATAATCATGAGCTTATTGAACGGTGACATTGCAAAAAGTTTATTCTTATGAGCACGGAACGTTGGAATGCTCTAGTAATGGCGTGGTACTGCTTATCTTTAAATCGTTCACATTAAATGCCTTTCTTTTATCTTTGCTATGTTGGAAATTGTTTTCGTATTTTCTTTCGTTTGTAGCATTCTTTTATTTGCGTGTAATAGGTTTCTTTATTTCTTGTCTAGTACCATTATGAATACCTGACTTCCTTTGTACATCAACGAACCATGTTGTGTACATCAACGAACCATGATTCATTATTATAATAGTTCGACTCACACTAACGGTTGTGTTTTGTTTGTTACCAGCAATGGAGGGCGGCGCGTGGTGCGCCCGAGACATCTCGCTGCGCGCGCAGAAGAAGTTCCTGTCGCGCGTCGGCGGCGCTGCCAGTGCGCGTGCGCTCGTGCTTGACGAGCATGCTGCCAAGCTGTTGGATCAGGTACCACTTGTTTTTATTTTATACTTAGATTCAGACCTATCCATAGTCCTATCACTCTAATAAAGAGAGCATAATATATCAAACCAAAGAGGCTGGCTCTGTGGTCAACAATCGACTGGCTCATCAGTCGATTGGTGACCATAGAGCCACCCTACCTAACATAGGTACCTACTCATAAAATCAAGGTATGGACATATTTATTTATTTAGGAAGTAGACCTAAGGAGTAACAGTTTTTATTAACCAATTGCCTTTTTATCTCGATTGCCGTCCACCGCTAGACATAGGCCACTTTTCCAAGTTGCGTCACATGGTTTTAAGCCTTTCATATCTAGTCTGCCTTTCTTATATTTAACCTTTTCACTTCCAGTTCCTGACAGTACTCCGCGAACGCCTGGAGAAGAGGGAAGCAGAGAAGTTGGTGAAGCACGTGATCAAGTCAGCTGTGAAGCTGGGCGTGCTGCGCCGACATGGTCAGCTGTCCGCGGCTGACGAGCGAGCACTGGCGGCTTTCCGTTCTAAGTTCCATGTAAGTATTGACAATAGCTAAATTCATTATGGACACTAGTAGCCTAGTAGGTACTTGACACTAATACTTGGCATACAGCCCAGTACCTTACCTTACTTACAACATATGAATATCTACAAACTTCGTTGTATGACTTTGTATGTTATACAAGATTGTGTGTCTGTTTTTCTTATCGTTTCTAGTAAGTATTCTAGGATTAAGATAGAAGTTAAAATTTCCTTAAATTACTCAAAACTCACCACCAGGTGCAATACTTACGTTTTTCTATTTTTTCTAATTTCCAGACTGTGCTGATGGCAGTCGTGTCGTTCTGCGAAGTCGACTTCTCATACGATCGCGGATTCCTACAGGACGCACTGCGCGAATCTCATCAATCCCTGAAGTAAGTAATAATTTACTAAAAGCGGCATGTTACTATTGAGTTGATAGGATTTCGTGTTGTTAATGGATACTTTGAAAACCATCGTGTGAAATTAATACTATTTTTAAATCAATGTTGTTTTTGATTTCCAGAGCCGTGGTAGAGCGACATCTCACAGACAAGTCAGTATCTAGGCTCGCTGGTGTTTTCGCCATCGCATCTCGAGGTGAGCTTCTCGACTCTCTATTCGCCGGCCAGGTCGACGAGGATGTGCTCAAACTATCCAGGATGCTGCGCAAAGAACTGGACAGAGGCCTTCTATAATCTCACACTATCACACATCCTGTGCCGTCCTTAACCAAAGCTAGACGTACCAACGTATTTGGACGATTTTCCTCTGACGAGGCTTCATGTCGTCGGGACACACGTCCCTGAAACTCGACTATGGGAACACTTACAATATCGTTATCTCCACAAATGGAGATTTGATTTTTTATTATTAACAATATTTGTAGTTAGATTGTATGTACATACAATTTGCACAGTCGGTGGTTCGATTAAGTGCTGGCTTTGAGTTTGGCTTGTTTAAAAATTGCAATTAAAATTCGATGAACAATTGAAAAAAAATGTTTTGCATGAAATGAAAATTAATTTATGAACAATTTTCATAATCACAATTAATCGTAGATGAAACAATTTAGAACGAAAAAAAAGTATGTTTATTACAGTTAATTTAACCACAAAACGTTACTGATAAGATATGACAAAAATAGCATCATTCGAATCAAAGCCGGCACTGTGATGTAGGGCATTATCGCTTCAGCATTCGTTTCACTAACTGCACACAAAATGTTTCATACGTACGCCAATTGAAAAGCTCTCTCAAGTCTACACGACAAAGAAGTTCGTGATTCCAAATATGACGTTAGTGGCAATTTACAAGACTTTTACGAATACTCAGTGAGTTTATGTTGAAATATGTATTTATTGTCATAAAATTATTATATCATTATGTATATGTCCGTTATATGCGCGTAACTAAAAATATTTTATTGGCATTATGTTTGGATCTGACTGCGGGCTATCGCCAAATGTCTTTGTTTTAATATTGTACGCTGGATCGCGTTAACATCCACAGTTATTGATTATTAAGCATGAAACTACAATTTCATGATTATTGTTTGTGGTTTGACACCAACCAACCATAATGACACCTTTAAAATAGGTTTAGGGATTTTTATATGGATGACTGTATATGAGTGTTAACAGTGAAAACACTCTTTAAATCATTCATATGTGTTTGATAAATGCCAACAGTTTCTGAGGACTTATATAATAAATTATAATGCCAGTTATTTTGAATATTTGACTGCTTATTATATTCGTAATATTTCTTTCCAAAATAAACTTGCCTGTCGTATACCTGCCAATTTTATCGATTGATTTGAAAAAGTAAGGAGTATGTTAACATTCATGACTATGTCGAAGCATATTATCTTGCCTTGTCTTACGACTTTTAAGATGATTACACAGCATTATTATTTTAGAATGCATTTAATAGTTTGTATATAATATGTAATACATATTTTAAGGTATATTCGAATAATTTAATTTTGTAATTATATTTTAGTTTTACGCAATAGACGTTAAGAGAACAGTTACCAGTCGGTAAAAATATCAATAATGTGGTTTTAACATTTTTACATTCAGATCCCTAGATATTTTAATGAGTCAATCAATTTCTTGGTACAATGTCATGTACGCTTCTAATGGAGAAATTACTTATCTAAGGATCTGGATGTAAAGCCTTGAATTGTAATCTACTGTTAACTTATGTAAACGAAAAAAATAGACTTTAACAAACATATTCAAGCCTACACATCTACGAATATACGGAATCTATCACACTAAGGCCCTATTGCATTATTCAATAAAATCAATTCATCTATAGTTAACTTGGTAATTTGTAGTTTGTACTTTTCAGAATATGTATTGGTTCTAGGTCTTGTATTATTTTATGCTATCAGAATGTTTGATTTCGTAGTTTAGGTAATGATCAAATAAATATCTCTTAATGTATTCTTCATATCTGTATAATTATGAAAGTTTCAACGATTTATGTATAAAGGTTTTTGTATAATTAAATTATCATTTATCACCTTGTTAGGAACCTACAACTCAAGTATTCGATCGAACACAAATCACATAAAATTAATCTTAATAACAAGTCGGACTCTTGCAAAATTTTATAAAATACTTTGGACCAAAACTTTAATATCTACACAGTTCTAACATATCTGAACTAGAATTCATATCTTAATTATTTTATTAGCAATAAACTTGGATAGTCATAGTTCGTAACTATATTGTTTTGTATAACTACTTATTTGTAGTCGTAGTGCGGTAATCTCACTATAGAACGCACATCTCTAACTCTCTTGCCTAATCGTGTCACTGTTAAGTGTTTTATACTATTTGTGTTGGTGTTATGGCGTTTTCCATTTAGAGAATTCACATATTCAATTTAATGAATGCAAGATAATTTTCAGTAGCAAGGATCATGGGAATTTTTGTCATGGCCCTTGACATAATTAGAAGCAGTGTGATTGGTACGTTGCATGTGGTCTTTCTTCTGAGAATAAATTGCCAAGGATGTAATGTAACGAAGCGTAATTTTGAATCTAGTTGCTTTATAGAATCTCGAGGTAATGCGTAGTTTCGTATGTGCATCTCTGAATGGGAACCACCAAATGTCATAGCTAGATGAAATCAAAGAGACGTCCAAGTAGGGATTGTATTAAAAAAGACAATATCAATGTGTAATATAATAAATGTTGACTCCTAGACGACTCTCTACGAGGTGTTACTGGATTGATGTGAAATGAATGTTTAAAGTTAGTTGTTTTTTTACAAAAAACTGGTGTGATTTATATGTTAGCTATATGTTAGGAGTTAGTTTCTCAACTTTTGAATGTTTCATTGTATATACGTATTTAATGAAGATGACGTTCACCTCATTGAAGTTAAGTGTTTTAGGTACCTATTCTTCTTGTGAATCGGTGGCTAGTTTGAAATTTTAGTCAAGTTATGTCGGCCGAGAGTTGTCGGTTGAGAGTTCATGTTTTGAGACATTTTCATGAACCGGACTAAATGTAGTGTGGCCTGTGAGTGAATTGAGGTGAGCGTTAGTTCTTCAGTAAAACCTATTTGTTACACATACACCACATACTAAGTACCTATTTAAATGGATTTTAATACAATGTCGAAATCTCAATGAATTAAATGTTAAGTATCAAGTTCTATGGTTGAGTCAGGTTTTAAAATGAAACATCGCAGTCTTTAAAAAGTATTTTTAATTAATTAATTTAACAAATTAAATGTTCTAATAGAGAGACACATTGCAACTTTGTTTCAGAACACATTATATGCAAAAATGACAGTGAAGCGTTTTTATGACACAATGATAAACGGTATTGAAATTGAAATGACATAATATAAAATTACGTCTTGTTTCCCCGAAAGGTTCGGCAGAAGTGTACCCATACTACACCCAAATTTCGCCGGTTATGTTTAAGTCCCATGTAATAGGGGGCGAGCCTATTGCCATCAATCGGGCATAAATTCAGACTCCGGGCTGCTACTGAGAAATTTTAGATAGAAAAACCCAATAACATTTTTCTCGACCTGGGAATCGAACCCAGGTTGCATGCTCAGTAGTACCGCTTGTGACCACTAGATCGTCATTTAAATGAGCAATATTTATTTTCTAATTTCATTAAAATGAAATATTTCTTCATCGAATCTCAAACACTTAAACAATCTGTTATTTTATATCGTTACTTATTTATTGTTGATTAGTTATATTTTTAGACAAACATTATCCGCACATAAATTCTTTTTCACCAATTTCAATACCGTTAAAGACTTGTAATTCTATTACTGAGCACATAATGGCACGTACATGACATTTTACTGATCGTAGGTCTATTTCACCTTACTTCCCAGAAACGTCGTCAATGCATTTGAGACGGGTGGAGACGGAAATTTAAATGTAATAATTTTTGTTAAGCTGTGTTATTGTAATAAGATTTGATATCAAATATACAATTGATAAGAGTTTCTGAGTATTTATTTCAATTGCGGTACAAACCCTTTATATTTTACTTGTAGTATCAGCACATACTATTTTCACAGTCACATGTTAATCATCAATGATGTTAATCAAATCAAATTCACGTTTCACTGGATGCGGTACGATCCTGGGAATATTATCGATTGATTCGGGGGTAACTCCGTCAGCTTGTAATTCGTATCGAGAGAACAAAGTTGCTATGTCTAGTTTTAACATTATTTGCATTCTAATTGGTAACTTCTTAAAAGATTGAGCATAGCTTAGAAAAAAGTGTTCTACTCCGTCCATTGTAGAATTTTTATAATTCTTTTTAATGATATGGTTCTCTTGGTCATCGTCAGTTGATTCTTGTTCCTCTTGTTCCGATTTATTTAACTGATCTATTGAGGAATTGGAGTTAGTCATGTTTTCAGCTGGTATGTCCGATTCGAAATTACTAAAAGTTTGTCGTTTTGGATCATGAGCCTCTCCTCTAGTTTTAGGTCTATACTTTGGTATTCTTCTACTGCTGAAGCAATCATCTAGAAACATCAACTTTTCAGCCCAAGGCCAGTTTTTGTAGTTCTTATAAGTGTTGGCGTGGGTAGATTCCGAGGACTTCTTGAACTTTACAAAGTTGTCTTTTAGACCTTTCCACTTGACAAACCAAATGTCCGCTAAAAATGAAACTGGTTTTAGTAGGTATAGTTTATACAAAATATCTCATTTTTACAGTAGTATTTCATCGAAGTAAAAACAGTCCCTGTCATAATGAAGCAAGTTCGTGGTCGAGATCTTTAAATTTTTTTTAATGACACAAGATAATTGTAATAATTATTAAAGAAAGCGACACACATATCGTCGCTCGGCATCCAATACCGCGAATGTGATTTTTTTTACGAAAATTAAATTTTTGTTTTATTTGATTCTACACTTAAATAAGTGATCCTCCATTTAAAAACGATTTTCGTAAAAAAAATCACATTCGCGGTATTGGATGCCGAGCGACGATATGCTGGATCTGTATCTTCAGTCTCTTCCATAGGTTTTGGTCTCTTTGGCATTCTTATATGGTTATTGCAATCAACTAGAAACCTCAAGTGCTCAGCCCAGAACCAGTATTTGTATTTTGTGCACTAAAAATTAAACTTACTTTTGTAGGTTCAATGTTATCTCGTAATAAATAATTAAACATTTTCTAGAGGGACATACTAAACGAGGACGGTATTTAGGTAACATGTTATCCTTTTTGTGTGGATATAGCAGCTTTTAATCCACATTTCAGAGGTTACTGAAGGTCTACAAATGGAACTTAGGGCTGTCGCGCTATCGAACTAGTAAAATAATATGTAATAGAAAAACCTACCCCAACCACTATACCCTTTGCAAGAATATTAAAAACAAATCAACGGCTCTACGTCGAAGCATTGTCAAAACAATAATATTGTTCAAAAAAATATGTTAAACATCAGATCAAGTTTTGGGGTTGATCAGCCTCTAAAATTAAACAACGCAGTCTTTAGGAGGTTTTTATTGGAACAAGATAAATGTAATATAAATTTATATGAGAAATAGACACAAGGCATCTTTGTTTTGGACCACAATTTAAGAAAAAAAATTGAATCCTTTATTTGACACAATGTTGTACGGTATTCGATGTGAGATTTTTTTTCAACAAGCCCAGTTTGTTGTTTCAGTCAACAAAATCCTTTTTTAAGGCTTTTTTTATACATTGTTGATTAGTTATAGATGATGTTTTATGTGTCAGTCTCATTTTAATCGCCAATGGTATTAGCAAAATCAAATTTACATTTAACTGAATTCGGTACGATCCGGGGAATATTATCAAATAACTCGGTGGTAACTCCGTCAGCCTGTAATTCGTACCGAGAGAACAAAGTCGCTATCTCAAGTTTTAACATTATTTGTATTCTACTTGGTAACTTCCTAAAAGATTGAGCATAACTAAGAAAAAAATGGTCTACACTGTCCAATGTAGGCTTGTTATTCTTTTTAATTTTATGGTTCTCTTTATCTTCTTCAGTTGGTTCAGTGTTATGTATATTTCTCTTTCTATTTTCTTTTCCCTCTTATTTTGGTTTACCTGACTGGTCTTTTGAGGAATCCGAGTTAGTCGTGTTATCATTTGACATGTATAATTCAACCATGCGTTCTTTTAGTGTTGGTGCAATAATCTAGAAACCTCATGACATCAGCCCAGGGGCAGTTTCTGTACTTCTTATAAGTTTCGCCCTGTACAGGTTCTGAGGACTTCTTGTAGTGTAAGTAGTTGGTTTTTAGAATGTTCCATTGGGCATACCAACTGTCCGCTAAAAATGATTATTTTAGTAGGTTGAACGATGTCTCGCAATAAATCGAACATTATTGCCTCCTCATTAGTGTTCAATTTTTGCACTGCACTCATTAAAGACGGTATTTAGAAAACAATTAAGTGTTTAATTTTTAAACTGTTTACAAAAAAAGGAATTCCGACTTCAGAATAATGTAACATTATCGAAAAAGAGATAACAAAGTGAAAAATAATTATTAGTTCAGGAAGTCGGTGGCAAAAAAACAAACAAAACCAAAGACGCGGACACTTTAATATGGCTCAGTAAGACTTTTAAATGAAACAACGCATTCTATAAGATTTTTTTAATCAAACAAGTTAAATGTACTATTAACGAAAGACACTCACATGAACCTACTATTTTAGATTGCATTTTAATAAATATTGTTGCCAGCTACATTTTTTGTTTATGCGGGCAACAATGCTTCGCAACTGTTTCTCAACTTTGTTTCCAATAGATACCTTGCAATTACTTTAACAGAAGCGTCATAATCATAAGACGCAATGTTACAGTCTGTTATGATTATGATTCGTTATCCGTTATGAACTTATGATTCATGATGAACCGTGTTTTATTTTGGATGGATTCTACTGTTTTTTGAGTTAATATTTATAATTTTATTTCTCTGTTATGCTGCGCTATCAAATAAGCATAGAATTTTTGAGTACCTACGTATTTCTCAAATTTTTTAACAATTTGTTTTCTTAAATAGTATTTAATTTTTAAAAAGACGTACACATGGCTACATATCAAGCTACACATTTCCAGTATAAGCTGACCTCGCATTGTACAGAAATCCTATACAATACGAGATCAGCACAAACTGGAAATGTATAGCTTGATGTGTAGCTGTATGTACACTGTTTATTTTGTTAAAAACAACCAAAAAAATACTCTGCATAGTTATCATTTAGAAAACCTGAAAAAACACCACGGGTCATCTTTATCCTGTCAGGCGAAAAAAAGTCTGGGTCAGGATGACTGGACCAAGAGAGATTTTTGAAGTTTGAGCAATACCAAGTTTTAGTACCTATTTGGTACTATTTGGTACCAGACATCAAATAATTGGTACCTCGCTCTAGAGGGAAAATTATTACGAGAAAAGTGGCCAGCCATTCTGACTTCAGAATGGCTGGACCAAGTCGGCTGCACCTAGTTGTAGGTGTTATAACTAGTTCATCTTTTCATTAAAATTTAGTACCTCATTGGTACCTCAACATATGTTTTACTTAATTTTTTTCGATAAGCCAAAAAAAAGTTACACCTAGAAGAAATTTTGCATGTAATCTGGAGCACGTTAATTTCACCTAGTTGTAGGCGTTATAATTAGTTCATCTTTTCATTAAAATTTAGTACCTCATTGGAACCTCCACATATGTTTTTCTTAGATTTTTTCGATAAGCCAAAAATAAGTTACACCTACAAGAAGTTTTGCATATATAATAATGTTTATTTTTGTACTAAGAAAATTACCGAAAATAAATCATATACAAATGTGCCTTTTTGCCACTTGATTTTAACAAAAACACCTTAAGTGAGTCTGCAAATTCAATGCTAAACAGTGACAGAAATATGTCGAGTTGTAGACTTTCTGGTTGTCAAGGCATAAGGTGCTTAGATTATAATTTGAAAGATATTTCTGCTTTTGAGCCCATGTCTGACGTCGAAATTTGCATTAATGATTTACCTAAAAATATAACATTAAAAGGAATAGAGACCACCTTTTGTCTGTTATAGAATTTGTACCATCTCCGACTCCGAAAGGCGTGGGACATTACAAATCACATTGCCGCAGAGGGTCCAAATGGCAATGTTACGACGACATGTCAAGTAGAATCACAATTAGTAAAAACAAAATGTATGCACACTGTTATTTATATGCAAAAAAAAATATTAATGTGTCAATCAATGAATAAATATGTTATACGTGATATTTATCTGTTATGATTTATTTTCGGTAATTTTCTTAGTACAAAAATAAACATTATTATATATGCAAAACTTCTTGTAGGTGTAACTTATTTTTGGCTTATCGAAAAAATCTAAGAAAAACATATGTGGAGGTTCCAATGAGGTACTAAATTTTAATGAAAAGATGAACTAATTATAACGCCTACAACTAGGTGAAATCAACGTGCTCCAGATTACATGCAAAATTTCTTCTAGGTGTAACTTTGTTTTGGCTTATCGAAAAAAATTAAGAAAAACATATGTTGAGGTACCAATGAGGTACTAAATTTTAATGAAAACATGAACTAGTTATAACACCTACAACTAGTTGCAGCCGACTTGGTCCAGCCATTCTGAAGTCAGAATGGCTGGCCAGTTTCCTCGTAATAATTTTCCCTCTAGAGCGAGGTACCAATTATTTGATTTCTGGTACCAAATAGTACCAAATAGGTACTAAAACTTGGTATTGCTCAAACTTCAAAAATCTCTCTTGGTCCAGTCATCCTGACCCAGACGAAAAAAATACATTTAACGCGTTTTCACGTATCGAAACCACACGACAACAGTAACTGTGTGAAAATATGTACATAGTTTTATTCACACGAACCTCATTGTAGTCACAACGCAAAATACACTGTTGTTATAATAATAATAATCGTGTTCAAAGACATGTTCTTTCTAGTTATGACAACGCAACTATAAGATGCAGTAGCAAAACTATTCGTACGTGACCACTGCTTGCCCAACGTTTGTCGCTGCGATTTGGTGTGCTGTGGCACATGTGAATGGGCCCTAAGGTAGACACCTAACATGGCCTGGAGGACTTCAAGCGATGTTATGCGATTGCACACTTTTTCATACTTTAAGATTGTACATTGCACTAGCATCAACTTAGAAGGGTGAATATCGTCTGAAGCTACTATTTTCTAAATTATGTCTTATTGCATAGGTACTAGAGTCACATTTTAATCGTCAATGGTATTAAAGAAATCAAATTCAAGTTTAACTGGATGCGGTACGATCCGGGGAATATTATCAACTGACTCGGGGGTAACACCGTTCGCTTGTAATTCGTATCGAGTGAACAAAGTCGCTATCTCTAATTTTAACATTATTTGCATTCTACTTGGTAACTTCTTAAAAGATTGAGCATAGCTTAGGAAAAATTGGTCTACTCCGTCCGGTGATGACTTGTTATTCTTTTTAATTTTATGGTTGATCTCTTGATCGTCTTCACATGGTTCGGAGTTATGTCTCTTTCTTTTTCTTCTGAGATCTGTTACTTCTTGTTCTGCGTCATTTGACTCTTCCGTGTTAACATCAGCAATGCTGTTAGTAGCTCTTCTAGGTGTACATCTTATTCTTCTGCTGCTGGTGAAGTTGCATTCATCTAGAAACCTCACGTGTTCAGACCAGGGCCAGTTTTTGTACTTCTTATAATTTTCGGAGTAAGGAGGTTCCGTGGACTTCTTGAACTTAGCGAAGTTGTCTTTCAAACCTTTCCACTTGGCACTCCACATGTCCGCTGAAAATGAAATTTATTTTAATAAGTTAAATGTGGATTTATATTTATCACTAGGTATTCGTCAGACTAACATCTTAATTGTCATGTTCGTCGAGGACAATATTTAGGTAACGTGTAACGGGTACTTATGTTCATTTGTTCTGTAATTGTTGTCTTAATTCATACACAAGTGGGTCACTGTTAATTTCCTAATAACCACGCCTCGTGTGGTCTCCGGACGGATTGCCGTACAATGAATCTGTGAGAGTTACGGCCTCTTCAGATATAAGCGAAATCTCTGTCGCACTCGGTAGCGATACTGGTCCGCCTTCTGGTTATTCACTTTGGACTAGTATCGCTTCTTCTTCTTCTTTTCGTGTGGTTAGTGACTAACCTGGTGTCAGAGTTTTAAAGCCGCCCATGGGCCTCTGACTGGCTTCACATGCCGTCGAGAAATATTTCTCTGGCATGCCGGTTTCCTTACGATGTTTTCCTTCACCGTTTTTGAAGCAAGTGATAATTATACAATACGCACATGAATCCGAAAAGTCAGAGGGCGTGCCTTGGGTTGGAACTTGAGACCTATGACTTGATAGTCCGACGGTCACACCACTAGGCTATCACTGCTATATCAATATCGCTACCGAGCGCGACAGCGATATCACTTACATCTGAACAGGCGTTTAGGGAGGAGAATGCATGTGCTTGCGCATACAGGTGCATTGCAATTGCGTTAGTCTCCGTTGAGATTGGTTGCAGCGTACCGTGACCAGAATTGGTCAAGAGCACAGTCAAGAGGTTATTATGTATAACCTGTCAAGCAAGTCATGACTAAGACTAATGAGACACAATTAATTATAACGTTATTCCCGGAAGCCACACATGCAGATTTAATTTGAAACCCGCCAAGTTCGAACCAGACTCGCACACGAAGGACTCCGAACCGAACGGTATTAAGAGCGAGCAAAAAACGCCAAAAAACACGCAAAAATGTAATACATTTAGTAATTAAAGGGGGTACATTCTTTAATTATTAAATGTATTAATTTGTTGTTATAGTGACAATAGAAATAAGTACATGATCTGTGAAAATATCAACATTTTACTGTTTACGTTTACCTATTACCGGTTCATGAGATACAACCCACTGACGGACAGCGGAGACTTAGTTATAGGGTTCCGTTTGGCACCCTTCGGTACGGAACACTAAAAAGTAGGTATTGAGATAAACAAAGCATTTGAACATGGCCTTGGTAGATACTAGATATCTAGTTTTTATAGATTATATCGTAAAAAATATTTGCTTTAGTGTCATTATTGTCATAACCAGGGAAAAAACAGAGGAATCGCTTCAATACCACAGACGGAATTGAAATGTTGCCATAAGTCCTATGCCAACATTGGTCTTATGCCCAAGTAAAGTTAGTAGATAACAGCTAATGTTAAATGTTTGTTCTAATCAACTTCGATTAGGTTCTTATCTACTCAACGACTATCGGTTAGTCCAAGATGACCATTTTAATTTTACAAAATGAGAGCAGGGTTTGGGTTTGGATTGACTGTCATTGGCTAGAATGCATAGAATGATGGAAATACCCCTTTTTTCGCCACTGAGACAAGGACAAACGCGCATCAATCATTCGAATTTATACCTTATTGAGTTATTGCAATGAGTAAAGAGTCCCATGATACGCGCTAGTCAATTGCATTATCTTAACTAATAGGCTACCTATTCAAATGTTTCTGTACGCTTATTTCCACTAAAACAAATATAAACCTAACAGCATGTACATATAGGTAGAATGTCCAGTTAGACTATTGAGAAAACAAAATAAATAGTTCCAAACACATTTTGTATTCGACGCTCAGAATAAGAACGAAAACACCGAAAGAAATAATGAATGAGCTAACCCGGCCCTCGGGTTGTGTTCAATCCGCAAACGCGTACTATAACTTACACACTAGATACATAGATGGCGCTGTAGGGTACATGCGCTGTAGTAAGGAGTTAAGAACATGGGGTAACTTACCATTGCCTGAGCCCATTTCACAGGCGATTTCCTTCCAAGTTGCAAGTCTCTTTGGCCGATTTTTGTATTCCGGATCATTCATATCATATAGAAAAGGTCTTTCTCTAACTAAATCAATCAATTTTTCTGTTTCAGACATGGCGGCGATAGCGGTGTTTATGTCAGTGGGAAGAAACGTAGAACGCGAGCTACGTGCGTTCCTATTGACCGCCGCGGTCGAACTGTCAGCTTGCGCGAAGTTTCTAGAAATCGTATGCAGGACAGAGAGCGCTGAACTCCTATCGCGGAACGCGTGACCGCTCTCTCTTTCACACACAGAGGTTATCTTTTTATGATAACAACAAAAGAGTCGATAAATGAAAGAAATAAGCATGTTTTCACTTCGACGGAGCGTTTAGTTTTTGTAATTGCAAACGTACGGTTTACTTAGGGAAATGATAAAGCTTCCGAAAAACAAATTAACTTCCAAAAATCTGTGGTTGACTGTAATACTAAATTTCAGAAACGAATCGCTGCAAAACCGACTCCACGTAGTCTTGTCTGCCCTACCCCTTTTTTTTGGGTGGGAAATTATCAAATAACTTCTCACGCTCTGGGCGGAGCAGGAGGGCGTGTGACTGACTAAAACCTACCCGTGTTCCGTCAGTTGCCTGTATTACTAGGGGCCATGGTAAACCTTTCGGACAAAAACCGCAACCCCGGCAGGCATCTGCCCTACCCCTAAAGTGTAATTTTAGCCCACGTAGGCGCGGAGGGGCGAGGCGGCCGGAAGCTGCGGTAGTGAGCGTTAAAACCATCTGCGACGATAAGCTCGCGTGGGACCGCCGCCGCCGGAGCCTCACAGCGCCGGAGCCGTGATAGAAACCATGCCTGCTGCATATTGCATGCTCGCTTGCATGCTGCATGCATGGTGTTTGCTTGTTTGTATGTTTGAAAAATATTACGTCGGCAAATGCTGTATTCATTTTCGGAATTTTCAGTATTTTATTCGGTCGTTTCTTTATTTGTATGCGCATATAAGCTGTCGGGAAATTAGTATTCATAGCAGTAAATTTCATATTTTGAGTATGGTCATATTATAATTTTTTTCGGAGCTTTTATTACTACCCATTTACTTATAACTTATAAACTTATTTATTCAATGTGATATTACAGGACCATACCTAGTAGGCAATACCTTTATTAAGCCTCGTGCAGTTTGGCGTGACGCGACTCTAACAACACAATTTCTAAGAAAATCTCACGGTAGAACAATTACTGGTGTCATGTCGCGCCAGTCTGCATGAGGCTTTACTTATTCGAGCGATAACAGGTACTTAAAATATACGGCGAAGGAAAACATCGTGAGGAAACTGGCATGCTTGAGAGATATTTCTCGACGGCATGTGAAGCCAAGTCAGAGGCCCATGGGCGGCTTTAAAACTTAACCACACGAAAAGAAGAAGACTTAAAATAAAACGTACCTAATACCAAGTTATGTGCAGTTTCTACTTAGGTAAATACTTTAAATCTAAAAATTCATGCAACAAAAACGCTTAAACTATCCCACCATAATCAATATTACTTATCTCAAACTAACAGTCTACCGGACAGGCGCCAAGCAAGACTGGATAAATAATCCGATAGTAGGTCTCGCTGGTCTTTCCCCCGACCCTTGCTCGATAATGAGGTGCCAGCAGTTGTTGCAGCTGAGCACGTAGCTTTAAATTCCCCAACTAATAATCATGATCAAAACTTTGATCCAGCCCGTCCCATCTTTGATGCCCTCCCCCCGGTAAACGCCCTAAGCCGAGGTTCATACCCCACAGGGGGTGCCCTTAGCGAGCGTTAACGTAGCTTTTTATCTTAGTTTGTATGCCCCTGGCTTGAGTGTAGAAGCTTAAGGCAATCGCAGGATTGACCGGTTAAATAGTTAGGACCTCAGAGGTCAGCTATAATATGCCCAATCGGGAAAAAAAAAAAAAACGTGTGGCACTCGGGGACTGCCGCGGTAAAGCTATTGCATAGCATTTGTAACCTCCATACTTCCTATTTGTTAACGCTACACTTGGGATGATGACGTGATGACATAAAACAAAAATTACGTACCCATGACAACATCACGTTGTCATGGGAACGTTCCCATGACAACATCACGTTTCCTATGATAACATCACGTTGTCATGGGAACCGTCATTACATGGTAGCGGAGTGGGGGGTGTTAGGTTTTATTTTTGTTACGGAATTTCTTGATTCGGTCGCCGCGCTCAAAGCCCGCGATAAAAGCTATGCAATAGCTTAAAACTCGCTGGTTTAGTAGTTGGAAGTTTGAGTGCTTAGCGACTGGGTTGTGAAAATTTTATTGGGTTTTTTTTCGATTAAGTAGGCGGCGATTATCACACTGCACCACGCTCCATCACGCATAGCGCGAATTGCAGATTATCAGTTGGTATAGAAAACAGTCTGAGCGCAGAACGCTTCCCGTGTGCCGATTGTGTTGTTTCTTAGGGTCTAAATCTAAACAGACGGACGGCATTTGAACAGCACGCCAGCTGCAAAATTGCAGTTTGAATGCTTGCCAGTTGACATAATTGCATCGAAACTGCCAACCGACTCCGAGTCCGTTGAAATGCAGTCCGTCTGTCTAGAGCAGTGGTTCCTAACTTTTTCAATATTAAAAACCTCACCTCTGTGACCTATTAGGAAAACTAATTTTACCCCGACCTTAAAATGTTATCAATACAAACAGTACAACAAGCTTATAATTCTTACGTAATTTATATTTCAATATAAACAAACAATTAATTAAAAATACGTAGTGTGATGGTTGGTATTGTTTTGCATTCAAAAGTTTTTTATGTAAGGTTTAGTTTAGCTTAAAGCGCATCTTAAGTCATGTTCCACATTGAAACGGTTTTCAGTGTAGGCCCAAAGTTGAAAAACCACTCTCACATCTATAGGTGATGGCAAAGGGTACTCATAAGCATTTTTATTAAAACTCTGTTAGCTATTAACAGTATATTCGGCACCAGCTTTGATCCCACCAGATTAGGTCTTAATTATTAGGTTCTTTTGGTACCACAGAATAGCTGATTTACCCCCGCGGGGGTAATTACCCCCAGGTTCGGAACCCAGGGTCTAGAGCCTTATGGCCGCCCCGTGCTCAGCGTGTCACCTAATAGCTCGGAGTCTGGATTACCGCCCAGTAGGTGGCATTAGGCACCTATTGTATGAGACTCAATCGAGCGATCATCGACAGTTTCGAAACTGCGCAAAACTGCATCTAAACTGCAATAAGACAGCTAGTTTGCTATCCCAATGCAGACCATCAGAGGGTCTACCATCAGCTCATAAAGCAGTATTATTTTAATATTACTTCAGTGTGGGAAAGAAATGAAGCTCTACAGATTGTATAGCTCCATATCTTTCTCCCACTGAAGTAATATTAAAATAATACTGTTTATAAGCTGGTGGTAGGCCCCCCAGAGGGGCAATTCCCGTATTTTTTAAGAACGTTTGCATTTTAATCGCATTCGCAATCTGTCAAAAATACAATCAATTTACCAACATTTTTAACAAGTTTAACATATTCATGGCTAGGAGGAAAAGTCAAACAAAAGTAAGAAATAAAACGAACGATTATTGTGAAAGCACCAGTCAATAAATTTTATTCACTAAAATTCCCTTAGTATACAAATCTGATATTGGTGATGTGGATGACGTGGTCTATATACTACAAGTGCTTGTTTATCTGGTTATCTGATGTCATTCTCACCAAGACATTATAATTTACCTTGATTGTCACAGTCCCAAAAAGGAGACAAGCCAAATTATGCCCAGCATGTGACAATCTTCCGGTTTCTGGAACGGCAATCACCGACGACGTGTCCAAATAAAACTTATGTCAAGAGATCTGATTGACTGAATGGTCAATACCCAATCGGATTGGGCGACTAATTGCCACAGTCCTAAAAAGGAGACAAGCCAAATTATGCCTAGCATGTGACAATCTTCCGGTTTCTGGAACGGCAATCACCGACGACGTGTCCAAATAAAACTTATGTCAAGAGATCAGATTGGCTATGGACCATTTGACTGAATGGTCACTACACAATCGGATTGGGTGACTAATTGCCACAGTCCTAAAAAGGAGACAAGCCAAATTGTGCCCAGCATGTGACAATCTTCCGGTTTCTGGAACGGCAATCACCGACGACGTGTCCAAATAAATCTTATGTCAAGAGATCTGATCGAGTATGGACCATTTGACTGAATGGTCAATACCCAATCGGATTGGGCGACTAATTGCCACAGTCCCAAAAAGGAGACAAGCCAAATTATGCCCAGCATGTGACAATCTTCCGGTTTCTGGAACGGCAATCACCGACGACGTGTCCAAATAAAACTTATGTCAAGAGATCAGATTGGCTATGGACCATTTGACTGAATGGTCAATACCCAATCGGATTGGGTGACTAATTGCCACAGTCCTAAAAAGGAGACAAGCCAAATTGTCCCAGCATGTGACAGTCTCCCGGTTTCCGGAACGGCAATCACCGACGTGTCCAAATAAAACTCATGTCAAGGGATCTGATTGGCTGTGGATAATTCAGTCCAACCAATCACAGGCTGCGAGCAATGTGCCCTGCCCATTGCCACTTAAGTTTGGCAATTCTGCTGGCTATGTCGGTTACCTTGGTTCTCCTACGGATCTCTTCATTTCTGATTCGATCACGTAGGGAAACTCCAAGCATAGCCCTCTCCATTGCCCTTAGGGTGACTTTGACCGATGACCTTGTGAAGGCCGCAGGAATCCGCTGGATGCGGAAAGCACAGAATCGGTCGAAGTGGAGGTGCTTGGGGGAGTCCTATGTCCAGCAGTGGACGTCTTTCGGCTGAAATGATGATGATGATGATGAATCACAGGCTACAGAAATTGACATTTGTTTGACGATTTGTTAGATAATTTTTGTATCGAATCGAAAATCAGTTCCAGAAACCAGGTGTCTGTCTTTCAGTCGTGACTGTGGCGTGCTGGACACTACCTGGCTCATCTTCTGTTTGTGTGGTGAGTCTTGGAGAAATGCATATCCTTTTTCAAAATCCTCCTTGCATTTCTGACGTGTTTATTTGTTCCCTTTAGGTAATAGTTGACCATCGTCTTTTTTGTTCTTGTATCTTCAAGAACTTCTTCAGCTTATTTCATAATGTCTTGGTCAGAATAGAACTTAAATATATTATTAAAACCTAGGATCTGTTTCATTGCTTACACAAAATCATACAAAAATTATACTTCGTCAAGTTTTCTAATTACTTACAGCTTATCCTAGTAACGAAACAGACCATAAGTCATTAGCGATAAGAACCAGTTTCGCATGGGTTTCATCTACTACACATGAACAATTAATATGAAAGTATACAAATAATAAAACATATGAGATTTTTAAAACGGAAACATTTAGTGATAGTAAAGTTCTTACATCTAATTATAATTTCTTATTTTAACAATTAGAATGAGAAAGCGGTTTACCGATGATCAAAGCAATGACTATTTACAATTTTACTTATTTTTGGAATGTTTAAGTATGGAGTTAGTTAAACAAAGGGATAGTGATGTTATTAGTAACATATTATAGCTACAACGCTTTAATTTCCACTACGACAACGAAGTTAACTAATTCAACCGTTGATTTCAAAATCGGCATACATAGTGAGTGACTGTACATATTATGGAAATACTTATTATATTTGTAATTCGTATATTGTCACTACGATTTCGGCGACATTATAAAATACGTTACCAATGAATAAATAATATATTCCCTACAATATCCGACAATTTCAAAAATATGTATATCAATGAAATGAGATCATTAGTGAAAGCGCCATCTATGGTGACACAGCGACACTATGAGAGTACATTACGAGACAGAAAGCTCGAAGCTTCGTCCTGAGCTTACACAATACCTAAACAACTATCAAAGTAATTTTAGGTATAAAATAGATTTATTTCTCTAACCTATAAACTATACATATTAGGTTCTAGTCGACCAATGAGTATTACTTTCGTCCAATCCTGCGCATGCTTGCATTTGAAAATCGAATGTTTGATTCCCGCCTAAAGCATGAACAGTATTGAATGCACTGACTACATAATGGGTGAATGATTAATACCTCGACTTTTTGGTCTAAAGAGCGTTCATTTTAAAAGTTGGCAACGTCGCAAATAGCTGTCAAATATTTACCTGTTTTGAATAATTTGGCAATATATATGTAGTATGGAAATATGAAATATCTCTAACTAGTGAACTAGAATATTAATAATGAATTGCAATTGTAACACTGAAGTTGTTGTTATAAGTAACCGTTTTAGGTGTAAAAAAGGCATTTCGAATGTTTCCAAATACTTTTTTTACATCTAAAACTAAATATTCGGTGTCACGATATTAATTATTGCATTTCATAATCAATATTTTAGTTCATTAGTTAGCCATATTTCATATTTCCATACAGGTAAATTGTCAAATTTAATAAAAACAGCAATAAATTTGACAGCTGTTTGCGATGTTGCCCTCTTTCAGAATAAACGCTCTTTTCGATCAAAATGCTAGGTAAACAGTCAGTGTGTCGTTAGCAAAAATTTAATTCTAAACAATTCTAGTAATGTTATCGAAGTATTTGTCTGTACCGAGATAGTTAGTCACCAAGTTACATATCTGATAATCTTGCTCAAAAATACAACATTTGATGTCATAGTCAAAACAGACTCAAAATCGAATGACCTTATTTGAGATTTCGTAGAGACTACCACCCATTACTGGAATTGTTTAGAGTTCAAATTAAATAATTTACCCGAACATTTCAACTAAACATTGCACTAAAGGTGACAAGTCAGTGAAATCTGTACATATACTTAGAGCGAATTATAACTTTGCATTTGACAGTATAACTCGATTTTTATAACGTTGTGCTTGGAGCTGTCAAAATCGTAGGTTGTTATTATTGAATTCACCCACCCGGTTACCTCCTCAGTGCCCCGACGCCTCTAAATACGGTCTACATAACTCGTGTCGTCTCCACAGTTTTGTTTTATTATTCTTTAAGTTGTTATTGTTTTTATTTAATTTTGACATTGACAGGCGCACTTTTATAAAAATCGGGTTATAAACCTAGATTTTGTCAATAGATCTCCAGAATCTTTGAACTAAGGTTAATGAGAGCTAGACTGAAAATGAATACATCTAGGCTTAGGAATAGTTTGTCAGACATTACATAAATATCCATAACGAGTGAATTTCCATTACATCAAGTGTTCTTACATTTAGATATGTAGAGTAATTAGAAGACATTGAAACGGGAGAGATTGGTTTGTTTCATACCGGCTGTCAAGTTCACTATAATCTGTAATCTTGAAATAGTTTTGAGCATTCTGTTCGATTTTCGAAGTTTGAAACGGTGATGGTACAGTTTTATGTAGATTAAAAACTCTTTGTACTCTCTTTTGTCCAGGGGGCCTACCACCAGCTCGTAAAGCAGTATTATTTTAATTACTTCAGTGTAGGAAAGAGATGAAGCTCTACAGGACATATAGCTCCATCTCTTTCTCCCACTGAAGTAATATTAAAATAATACTGCTTTTGAGCTGGTGGTAGGCCCCCTGATTCTTTCCTTTTTCTCGACCTCTATTAGTTCACTCCCGTTTCAAAACATTAAGTTAATCTACATTTGAATAAACACAAGTTTGCACTGTGTTCTGTGATTACACATTATACATGAATGTTTTACAACAAAGGGGAGGGGAGGGGACGCTGTGCGCTTTCAAACATATACAAAATATTTCACGCGAATAAATTCCAAATAATTTCGTCTATCTAATATACAATATCATTTTTAGTTTACAAATTAACGCTAAAACAAACTCTTCGTAATCTCCGCTGGACTTTGGCTTTGCCATCCTACTTCTTACCGTACTCTGTGCAATAATAAAAAGTGAGAAAATAAACGAACCTAACGATTATGGCCGATCTTAAGGAAATTAAACCTTCTGTGTCAGGTCTTTCTGACAAAATAATTTAACTATTTCTACACCAAAATTAGATGGGATTCTAATGAGACAAGAGACTCAGACATTCCTAGAATGCTTCCCAGATCAGCAAATTGTGTAATATACTTGTTAGAGTTAAGATCTGTACAATAGCTGTTGTACTCTTTGAAGATATCAAGTCTGAAGCTCAATGTGCTGAACATAGAAAGGATTACATAAGCGTCTAAACCGTATATTAAATTAAAAATGTTGAAGAGTGAAAAGGAAATCCGTGGAGTCCTTGTTGATACTGCACAAGCTTCCTGATCCTTGTTTAATGGACTTTCTTTATATGTAATCGATGGTGGATTGACGTCTGTATTTTCATCTAAAACAGATGTTGTCTCGTAACCTATATTCATGAGTTTACAAGCATTTATGATAATAACACCACATGCTTCTAAAATTGTCCAAGAGTTAAGATGGACTTTGGGTGATCTGATATCTGCAAGGCACGAATGTATCGTGGCTTCGTTCTTTACAGACTGTCCATGGGATCATGGATCATTATGAAAAGATAGAAAACAACATTCATTTTTAAGATCTTCTGGGACAATTGGCTTACTCTCGAAATTTTCTAGTTTTGAATCGAATCGAATTTGTTATAAATGTTGTTGTGTCCAATCGAAACACTGATTCGAATTAATTCCCATTTGATTAAATGTTCAAGATGTCGAGAGTTAGGTTAGAACCAGTTGATTTCTAGACTTTTTTGCAGTTTAGCGTGGAATCCAGGAAGTTCCTACAGGTAGAGTAGTGCAGTATGAACGTGGGACG
The DNA here is from genome assembly GCA_963680765.1 of Agrochola lychnidis. NCBI lineage: Eukaryota > Metazoa > Arthropoda > Insecta > Lepidoptera > Noctuidae > Agrochola > Agrochola lychnidis. The sequence continues at coordinate 7,420,063 of OY796864.1, forward strand.
GGGATGGGACCGTGGGAGTGCTGGGAGTGCGTGCCGCTTCACTCCTTGAGCTTGTGCCAGTCGGCGATCTGCCGGCGCGGCGCCGCCTGCACCTCGCGCCAGTGGTGCCGCGCGCTGCCCGCGCCCACCGCGCCCAGCTCCAGGCGACCGATCACCTAAGATATGGGACACGCATTGTTACTTCCTACATTTAAAAACATAACTGGACCAAATTTATGTAGATGAGGGTTTGTCTCGATGCCAATAGGGGAAGAACATTTTTCAGGAGTTTTGAAGTTTGAGGCACAGGGTGAAAAGTTCATCCTTTGTTGAAAAGGGAGGATCCTCCGACCAGACGGGTGTTATGTCTTGTGTTTACCTACTGTCTATGACGTAATCCGTATGTGGCGTTATATCTGCCGCCACAGGAGGTCGAGAGAGATCTGGTATGAATGGAAATGTTTCTGTATTTTCAGATTATGTTTTTTTATTTTTATTATACATTTGCAACTTACTAAATGTTTTTATTAGTACCAGTAAAAACAAATTAATCATGGCTATTTTCTGCATTAATGTGCTGCTGTGTTGACTGTACTATTCGCTTTTAAACCGACTTCCAAAAGGAAGAGTTTTTTTTTTGTGTTTGTTACGTAATTACTCCGCCAATTATGAATTGATTTTAATGATTCTTGTTTTGTTTGGTAGGTCATAATTACTTCAGAGGTGTTCCCATATAATTTTTATAACTTTGCTTGGGTAGTTTTTGAGTTAGCTTCAATAATACGTATTTTCCCTCTTAGTATGTGAATGATATGTTAAGTTCCTGTCACTGTTATATACATAGCTGGTAGTGGTATTCGAATTTGTGTGGGATAAATACCACAGCTAAAAAGTGAAAAATAAAAACCTTTTAGAAAAAAAAAGTATAAATCAACCGACTTAAAAAAAAACGCTACAAAGTGAAAAATAACTTTAATTTCGGAAGTCGGTGTCTTTGGTTTTGAATTTACGGCTTTTTGAAATTGGAATGCATTTGAAGGCGAAATAGTTTAGACCGTTGCGTTGACTGCTAAAAAAATATCCCATCCCTTCAGTAATATTGAGTCAAAAGGCACTCACCTCATTCTTAGTAACCCTGTCCCAATCCAACACGAGCAGTTCCAGCGACACGTGGTCCAGGGTCGCGTTGGGCGCGGCCGGCACCTCGAACACGAACGACTCGTTGAAGACCGGGTTCAGCGTGCGCTTCTTCACGTGAGTCTTCTTCTTGGCGATGCGTTGGCCGTTGTATAGCAGGTACATCTTTACGTAGCTGATGAGGAAGAGTTGGTTACAGGTTAGACCGTTAGACTGCTGTAGGTATGTTATGTAAAATGTGGCCATGCTTCTAATTGAAACAATGAATGGCGAATACTCTTTGGTGAAGGTTGAATGAAAACTTGATGCAACAGTTGCTTAAGTACCTATTTTAGCTGTGTTAAAAAAGCGTACGAATTTGTAAGGATCTCGAAAATCTTTTATGTTGGTGATACTTCACAAGCACCTTCTGCTTTTAAGATAGGTTCTTCGTGTTACTTTTGAAAGTTCTATCTCTAATGTTTGCGAATCCAGAAAGCTGAAGCTGTTTTATAATAGATATCATCAAATTGAATGTGTTTCAAGGGCCTCATTATAAAGATCACGTCATTTTAAATTATGCTGTCCTTTTGTTCAGAGACACATATTGAGATGATAAAACAGTATAGAGACAAAATTTATGGTGTTAAATACTAACGGGTCAGCAAGTCCAGTGACGTCCATCTTGGGCAGGTTGCGCGCCTTCAGCAGCACCACGGTGAGGCGCGCGGCCGCCGGCTGCCAGCACAGCGACACCAGCACCTCGCCGCGACCCACGCTGCGCATCTGCAACACACAAGGAGATATATGTTAGGTTGGGATCTGGTAGAGGTATGTAAATAAGGAAACTATGTTAAAAAGGCAGCCGGGCCATGATGGAGTGGGGCATAAAACAAGTTCGTATCACGCGGACCTCGGGTAACCATTTTGAAATTTGAAAAATCTTGACAAAAACGCCGACATTTGCAAAAACATCGGACATTTTACTTTTTAATCTTCCTTTTTTGAGTACTCTCTTCAAATTTTCTAAAAAAAAATGGTGCCACTCCGGAAGTGCCGACAGAAGTGAAAACTTGAACAAGATCGCCTTGGTGGAAGAAAAATACTCATATAGAACATTGGTCCGTAACCTTATCTAAACGAAGAGCACAATTGCGATTACAAAAAAAAAAAATACTTCCGAAACCTTTAAAGTAAAATACTTGCATAAAACATTGATCCGTAACGTAATATAAATAAAGAGCACAATCGCGTTTACAAAAATGAGGTGTCAATGACTTACATTGATTTCGCGACACCATGACCCATCTCAAAAATGCCCAACGCGCCTAAAGAAGTTTTCACTTCAAAAAACCTCTGAAGTAGAAAAGTCCGGACGGATGGTGGATGTGATCATGTGACAAATGCTGGAAGTGTAACACGCTCATATTTTATTTCTCCTGCCGGAGGACCGTGAATATCGTCGTGGTCAAGAATAAAATCCATACACTCTACGTAGTCCTCTCCTGGGATGAAAGTCTGAACTGTTTATTAGACAGATGAACTGCTAAAATTGTGATGCCCCCTGACCCTTGCTCGACAACGATGCGCCGGCCCGCGTGGAAACTAAGCCATTAGCTTTAAATTCCCTGATTAATAATAATGATCCATATTTGAGCGTTTTGGGGGACTGTCTTATGTAATTTTGACGTTCGAAAAGTGCTGATTCTCAGCCTAGTTTGAATAAATGACTTTTGAATTTTGATCCAGCCCGTCCCATCTTGTTGTCCTCCCCCCAATGACGCCCTGAGCCGAGGTTCGTACCACACAGGGGGTGCCTTTAGCGAGCGTTCACCTAGTATCTAAGTTTAGTTTACGCCCCTGGCTGGAGGCTTTAAGTGTAGTAGCTTAAAGCAGCTACAGGATAGCCTGGTTAAATAGCCATGACCTTAGACGTCAGCTACGAGATGCCCTAAATAAAAAAAAACAGTGGCACTCCGGGAGTGCCGACAGAAGTGAAAACTTGAAAAAAAATCGGCACCGTAGTAATCAACGCGTTGATGTCTTTTACTCCACGCACCGCGGTAATCAACGCTGATATCTTTTACTCCACGGTGTCAGTAAATTGCGTTACAGTGTCGCAAAATCAATGGTTTGGAATCACTTAAAAAAAAAACTGGTACTCCGGGAGCGCCGACAGAAGTGAAAACTTGAACAATTTTACTGTGAAGAAAATAATGTATCGCGCGTTGATGTCTTTTTAATGGTCATAAGCTGGTGTCGGTAACAGTGTCGCGAAATCAATTTTTTAGTCCCATCTCAAAAATGCCCAACGCGCCTAAAGAAGTTATCACTTCAAAAAAAAAAAACAGTGGCACTCCGGGAGTGCCGACAGAAGTGAAAACTTGAACAATTTTATTGTACAGGAAATAATGTATCGCGCGTTGATGTCTTTTTAATGGTCATAAGCTGGTGTCGGTAACAGTGTCGCGAAATCAATTGTTTAGTCCCATCTCAAAAATGCTCAACGCGCCTAAAGAAGTTTTCACTTCAAAAAATGGTGACGTACCTTGAGACTACGTGGTTGTATCTCGCGGCAGAGCGCCATAGCCTCGCCGCTCTGTAGCTGCAGGCTCGTCAGCGGGGACACCACCTCTCCAATTATCTCATCTCGGGAATATCTGGAACATAAAGGTAACACTTAAGCCAAACTTCATTTTTTTCAAGTCGGAAGAAGTTCCAATTACAATTACGTTCAGCAGCAAACAGTTGAGTGAATATCTCTTTGAAAAGTAACATTATCTTGAATCATGTGAGGAACATGTAGATTAGTATCTGAATTGGTCTTTTTAGGAAAGGACCACACAGATTTGAGTGGACTTGTTCAGTCAGTGCAGGCATTTGTCAGTAATCGTGTAGCTCAACTCATGGGTAACTCGTGTAGGTACAGGCAGTGACAAAAGTCTATTTACTTTTGACCTTCATCATAATTGCTACAAAATTATTTGAGCATTTCAATAGCTAAGAGATAATATTCTTTTAATTTTACTTCTTTTCCGATTTAAATTAAACTTTTAGCTCAATTATTAAGATTTTAAAACCTGAAATGTTAATCGTTTTTGTCGTTGACTGTACAGTCCATATAAAAAAACGGTCGCTGTTGAGGGTAGAAAAAAAACTTGGAAATTTAGATTTTTTCTCTTCACCTGTCAAAGCTGAGTACGACGAAGTGCAGGGTGATGGCAGCGATCTGGTGCGGGGCAATACCGTAGAAAGTGAAGTCCTCGTCGTATACCGGGCAGCGGGTCTTGCGAACAACTCTGAAAGTATTAAACTTGATAATAAGTAAATAAAGAAAGAAAGAAAGAAAAGAAAGAAAGAAAAGAAAGAAAAGTAAGAAAGAAAATAAAGAAAGAAAGAAAATGCGAAGCATCTTGTTATAAAAGTTTTTAGGCAACTATAATACCGTAATCAATCAGCAAACTTTTGATACAGACGTCTAAGGCCTCCCCTCCTCTAAAACTTGGTATAACTTATGTCCCGTCTGTCATACGAAAAAACTTGGCCGTTCAAAAAATGTTGGTTGCGGTCCTTTATCTTTTGAATTGTAGTACTTGCAACACAGTCGAACCTTTGTCTTTTGAATTGCAGCATTTGCAACACCCTATCATAACGCAGATGATGTCAGTCGGCGTCTACGAGTATGACCAAAAATAATATGTTTAGTTGTTTCTCTATCTTAGGTAGATCATTGTTCCAATTCTTATGACGATGGTCTGTATCTTTAACATATTGTAAAAAAAGTCGCTTTTCGTGTCCGTCTGTGTGACCCGCATTGTTCGACTAAACTGCACAATGGATTTGGATGCGGTTTTTACCATCACAGAGTACGTATTCCGGAAGGTTTATTAATAATTACATTTACATTATTAAACAAACTCGAAGCTTTGTCCAGTCTTAAAAACTGAGCGAAGCAGGAAAGGGTTTCTAGTATATATAATTATGAGCAAAAAGAAAAGAAAGAAAAATGCTTTATTCTGCACAAACTAAACACACATTACAAAAAAAAAAAACTGTACACATTTACAAATTAACCAAAAGCCACCTATTCAATATTCAAAACTATAGTTACCGCAATCTAAGAAGCCCGATTTGACGTTTCACATTTTACATGCAGCGATAACTTTGTATAAACGTCTACGTAAGAATCGAAAAATCGAATTCATAATTCTAATTAATTACTACTTTATTACTACTCATTCGTAAGCATTAAGTTTCACGTTATATTGGAAAAATACACGGTGTCAAATCGAGCTTCTTAGATTGCGGTAACTTTAATACAAGTTTGACAAATTTTGTCTATTGGTTGTTTGTTATCAGGGCCAGAGAGCAAAGACAATTTACAATTTTGCTAATTTTGCATCTTTTTCTTTTTATAAAGGAACTGTTGTACTGACCGTGTCTTAACCTTGTGCTGCTTGTCGGGCAACAGCTGCAGCTTGACGTAGGGGTCGGGGCCGGCGGGCTCGCGACCTGGCAGACCCTGGCACGACACCACCGACACCACCAGCGCGTTCTTCTCGTTCTCATATCTGTGGACGAAATAAAGGGAAATTTAAATAATGAATGGTAATAAGCAAGCGCTACTGTTGACCATGAGGAGCAAGTGTTATTGGGTTTTTCCATCAGGAATTTCTCAGTAACAAACTGGAGTCTGGATTTGTGCACGGTTGATAGCAAGGCTATCCTCTATTACATGGGACTTAAATACAGGGTGGCATCCGGGACATCGACGCGAAAACTGTTACCATAGATTCGGTACAAGATTCTGAACGCCCCTGCGTTGTAGTTTTTCGTCGGTTATTATAAAAAAATCTGCTATTTCATAGAAAAGTGTAATACCTACACGGTCAAAATGTATGGTGTTCAGAATCATGTACTGAATCCATGGTAACAGTTTTCGCGATGTCCCTGCCACCGTATAACTGGAAAAATGTGGGTGTACTTTGTCTATAGATCCACCTCTGCCTAACCCTTTTGGGAAAACAGGTGTAATGTTTAAATTTATTTACTACAAAACCCATTTTTTTAATTTTTTTTTTTTTATTCGTGTTCTTTATGGCATCTCTTTAGGTCATAAAGAGACCTAAAGAGAGAGAGAAGAGGTTTCTATCCGAATATCAAAAAAATATTTGGCCAAGCCTTAAGGCGTGAAAATTGATTCGTTGTTACAATGTATAATAGATAAGTAATTATCAACAGTATATTGAAGTCGATAATTGAGCACAAGAGCTAGTATTTAAGATACTATCTTTGGGTGTTAGAAGCCAGTGAAGTCAGTTTATTCCATCCAGCACACTTACTATGACCACAATAGAAACGAGTTTTGTCGACGGAAGAATAGACAAAATGACAGATAAACAATCACAATCTGTCATTTTATCTATTCTTCCGTCGACAAAACCTGTAGAAAACCCGTTTCTATGGTTGTCATGCTGCGTAAGCAGGTTTGACACGATTGAATAAAAATATTCAAGTTAACCATGCTCATTTTTTCAATTTTTTGCAAGCAACGATTTTATAGGATTCATTGCCTATCCTATATTTAGATCAAACCTCATTTGCCTGGGGTCGGAGCGCGAAATGAAATCAATTGCTTTTAAATAACGTTCACGACGTTCGAGTCACTTGTTATACAATTTTTTGTCAGGTAGCTCTAAGATGAAAATTTATTTTTCGTCAGATCTTTTAAAATAACTTTTGAAAATAAAGTTCTTAAAGGTAAACTTAGTTAAGTTAGGATATTTTTTATTAATATTTAGCTAGTTTGTTAGTTAATTTAGTAAAAGAAGATTATCTAGCGTATTTATTTTTGATTGTATTAATAAATTCCTGTTTATAAATAAACTTAGAATCGGTAACAAAACATGCAAAATTCTGATAAATAAAATACAATAGACGTTGATATATTTAGTAAGCTGTTCCGTTTAACTATTCTTAAAGAGCTACAAAAACCCTGTAAGAAATCGACATGTGTCACTCTCAACGAGGCATCCTCAGGATGACGATTGACTTATCGCGAACCCGAACACGACGTGTGGTCACAACGAGCGCTGGACGAATACATTTATACGTTTTTCTGTAACTCCATACAACGCCGAAAACAGAACATCTCAAAGTCGTAATACAAATCAATACTCGAAAATACAAATAGAAACTCATTTCATATCTTTAGCCAATACGACTAAGTTGCACGGAAACCGATATTCGCTATACACGAATATTCAGTACTATCCAAATTACGTCTGGTATTTGTTATCGATTACACCCCGTCGTGAACTAAGGCAATAACCCTTGTAGATATGCGTTAGGTTCTAGACGTTGGTAAACCAGGTCATATCGGGACACTAGGTCGAAATAGAGGCAATATTGTAAGTAATACTTGTTCGGATTTGTATCGACGCCGTCGCGCGTCGGTATCGCTACAAAGAATTGTTATATCTGGCTATTACTCTACTTGTTTCCTTTATTTTTTCTTCAAGATTTTTGGAATGTTGACTTTCATAAAACCAACTTTGAAACTCCGTCTTCATCTATATAACAACTGCTTTCCATTAATTGCAAATGTTTATTTATTTAAGAAACTTCTCCCACACAAAAAGGTACAAAGGCGGACTTAATTAATGACTTGGGCATTCTCTACCAGTCAACCAAGGGTGGTGAAGAGATTAAATGGCAGGTGCTCTGTTTGAGAGGAATTGAATAATAAAAAAATAACAAAAATTAAATGTTTTTTTTTTGTTTCTATAAAAATATTTAAAAATCTAAATTTTATTTCTATAAATGAAATAAAGGTTATTAAAAATTTAAAATATATATTAATGAATTGTAAATAAAATAGGTACACAAGTACATTAAAATAGGTTATAAGCTTACACATAGTCACAACCTACATATTTATAAATGTTACAATTTTTCCTACCTTCCCGCAGATGTTTTTTTACCAAAACACAATCTTGTAATCGAGTGGCGTCTACATCCCGAAAACTAATAAACTTTCTATTTGGTGTCCACAAATAGATAAGGACACTCCTGTAAACTTACGTGAGCCCTGTGTAACTGAAGGTACAGTGAACGCCAAAATGTACGGACGAACAGGCTGTTCAAAATGATTAGGGTCTTACCTGCCGGGTATTTTGACAAAGGATGAAGTGAGTCATGTGAAACGTCAGACGATTTTGTATTATGTGCAGTGCAACTACTACCTAACGCCACCTTGACTTGCTCTGATACTGCCCTGCAAATAATATGGAACTTGCTAGCAACTAGGAAAAATAAACTAGTTTTATTTAAATGACACAAGGGGTGTTTCGGAATGAACACTGTACCTTTAAGACAAAAACTGCCGTTCTGACTAGAATTTTTCCATATAGGTTTTTTTTTCGTGTGGTTAGCGACTAACCTGGTGTAAAAGTTTTAAAGCCACTCATGGGCCTCTGACTTGACTTCACATGCCGTTGAGAAATATCTCTCAGGCTTGACGGTTTCCTCACGATGTTTTCCTACACCGTTTTTGAAGCAAGTGATAATTATACAATACGCACATGAATCCGAAAAGTCAGAGGTGCATGCCTTGGGTTCGAACTAGAGACCTATGACTTGGCAGTCCGACGGTCACACCACTAGGCTAACACTGCTATAGATTCAATTAGGTTTTAAAGGAAAGTAAGATCAGGTTTGAAAGGCCTGTTGGTTCCTATATTGTTGCCGCTGACTGTACCTACGTGAGTGAATAGGGGTCGAAAGAAACACGTTACAAAGTTTATAGAGATGGCGCTGGAGCGGGCGCGGGCGACACTTTCCCGATATTTTACGATTAGACCTCTAGGGACTGGTTTAGTTTACGTTTTATTGGTAAATATATGTGAGAGGGTGTCACGTGAATCAATCAATTAATGTCAACTGTCGGAAAGTGTTAATATTTATGAATGATGGCAATTAGAAAAGTGGCAGACATAAAGAAATGATGGATAGATGCCTGGATGGTGAAAGATATGATCTAATTTATTTATTTCTCACCACAATCTTCTTATATATAAAATTCTCGTGTCACAATGTTAGTTACCTTACTCCTCCGAAACGGCTTTACTGATTTTTACCAAATTTTATATGCGTATTCAGTAGGTCTGAGAATCGGCTACTATCTATTTTTCATACCCCTAAGTGATAAGGGTTGTCCACCCCAAACAAATAATTGGCAAAACAACGTTTGCCGGGGTCAGCTAGTATCCTTATAAAATAGTAACAAAAAATCTTGTTGTCCGGTTATGGGCTCAAAGAAAAATATTGTGGAAGACTGGTGCCTAAGCTAAGCCGAAGCTTGTATCTCAGGCCACCAGGTCATGCCCCAAGTAAAATAATTATGGTCTCCTATAAACTAAAACTAGACAATAATTTATATTTGACTTATAGGAAGGAGTGTTCGTGTGGCGTGAGTGTGTTTGTGAGTGTGTGGGAGGGTGTGTGTGTGTTGGATGTGTGGGTGTGTGAGCGTGTGGATGTCGGTGATGGAGAAGTTGGTGCGTGTTAACCTCAATGTTGAGTTTCTGACTGCGTTCGAGATAAACATAGACGGAATGCGGTGACTATTTTGGGATGATGATGATATAGCATAACGGTGATGGAAAACATCGTGAGGAAACCGGCGTGTCCTTGAACCAAAAATTCGAAGACATGAGACATTTACCAACCCACACCATTTTGAGAGCAGTGGTGATGAAATAATTTACACAAAGTAAAGTGCCTGCTTGGGTTCAAAGCCACGACCTACTACTCGTAAGTCGCGGCCGTTACCACTGGGCCACTACTGCTCACATTGGGCCACCACTGCTCACACTGGGCCACCACTGCTCACACTGGGCGAACATTGCTCACACTGGGCCACCATTGCTCACACTCGGCCACCATTGCTCACACTGGGCTATCATTTCTCACACTGGGCCACCATTGCTTACACTGGACCACGATTGCTCACACAAGGCCACCCATTGCTCACATTGGGCCACCATTGCTCACACTGGGCCAACACTGCTCACACTGGGCCACCACTGCTCACATTGGGCCACCACTGCTCATATTGGGCCACCATTGCTCACACTGGGCCACCACTACTTACATTGGGCCACCACTGCTCACATTGGGCCACCATTGCTCACACTCGGCCACCATTGCTCACACTGGACTATCATTGCTCACACTGGGCCACCATTGCTCACACTGGACCACGATTGCTCACACAGGGCCACCCACTGCTCACATTGGGCCACCATTGCTCACACTGGGCCAACACTGCTCACACTGGGCCACCACTGCTCACATTGGACCACCACTGCTCACATTGGGCCACCATTGCTCACACTGGGCCACCACTGCTTACATTGGGCCACCACTGCTCACATTGGGCCACCATTGCTCACACTGGGCCACTACTGCTTACATTGGGCCATCATTGCTCACACCGGGCCACCATTGCTCACATTGGGCCACCATTGCTCAAAAGATGATGTCATGCTAGGAAGAAACTCTGTAATGACAGGACAGCTAATAAAGTTATGCGCTGACTCCCAAATAAATCCTCCAAATGTTTGATATTATTATATCGTAATTAAAAAAAGAGGGATTTATTTTTGAGGGGGCGTGTTGGAGTTTAGCAAAAACAAATCGATCCTACTTCAACACTATAGTCTTTCTCTTTCTAACTCATAAATATTAATTTTAACTATCGGAGTCCGCTCTTAACCACTTGATGAAATCCTTAGTTTCTCATAGTGACTGTACTATATTTTTAGCCTTGTGCTGGATCACACGTCTCACATATTACTAGTAAAACACACCTTCCTATATATAAAGAAAAGGATAATAAACATATTATTGAAATCCTTAGAACGGTCTTTCTTTTAGTGTCCAACCTTAAATCCTAACTCTTAAGAAGGAGGATGATCATTATGTTGTTGTTGTTGTTATCATAATCGTGTTCGCTCCCTTCGAGTGGGGTTTGTTATGTCTAGTATAAATGATTAAATTAGTCAGTACGTAGGTAGATAAATAACAAGAAAATCAACATAGCTATTTCACGTTAAAGGGTAGGTAAACAAGAAAACATTTATCATTGTAAATATTTGGAACATCTTAGCAAGAAATTTTGTAACGAAGATAAACTTGAAGATAGGAAAAGTATTCTAATTATAAGTATGACAGGAAAATTTCGTCGTATTTACGTTCAAGAAACATTCAATATAAAACGACTTTTTATCCCGGAAATGAGTTATTTTCCTTACAAATACTTACCTTATTGGCCAACGAATTGATTCCAGGCAAAATGTTGTAGTCTATTAACCTTTTTTTTTGTTTTCGAGGGATACAAAAGTCGCCCGTTGTTTGGGGATAAGATGTGGGATTTTTACCTCACTAAAACCACCCCTGTGGTCACCAACTTACATCAGAGAGCTTTATGTTATTCACAAATAATTCACCCCTTTCGTGAAAAGTGAAAACATAACAAAAAAACATCTTACCGAACAAGTAGGTACTGTGAGCACCGCGCTTGGCTGCGGCACTCAGGACCTCAGTGTAAAAATTAAATAACTTTTGGAGAGCAAGATTATATATATCTCATCATCTGTTACGACGCCTCATTGAGGTGGATAACAATTAAAATTCTATTGTGTCTCGTTAATGACAGTTGAAAGGATAATTTAAACCATTAGTACAACATTACGACAATACCAGCGTGACCGACGCCTGTGCTTAGACTATCATTTTTTTTACCAACAAACGAAAGCCATATAAAAAATCCTAATTTAAACATATCTTGTCAGATTGTTCGGATGCCATACAGTGTTCTCGCCAGCCTGTACAGCATGAGATTAGATCTCATAATAAAACCTCACAGTACCTACATAAACAGCTACTTTCGTACGTCTACCTACTTCCAATTTATCAAACTTGTTATCAACAAAACAACCCCAAAAACTTTTACAACAACAATAATCCTGCAAATAGTTGATTTGTACCTGATAAGGAGAATATTTTGCGAGCGGCTGACTATCGTAAAACGAATATATTCAGTTTATGGCCTGTGCCAGACGCTACGGCAGTTTATTATTAAAACACAGTAAAAAGGCTTAGATACCATTAAAGGCTTTTATGCTCCGTGTAACAAAACACCCCCTAGGGCTGTACAAATGGATTACTTTTTAGTGAGACTAGAGTAATATTCCGAAAGGTTTAGTGCGAGCGAAGTTTAGCGAGAGGAGAGGTGAATTATGATGATGTAAGTACATCCCTAAAAGTAGTAAAAAAGTTGAATTTATTATTTATGTAAAGCGGTAAAGTTGGTAAGGTTGTGCTCGAGTTTAATATCAATTTAGTCTCGGCTGCTTATACAACATACGTAAGTACCGCATTTTTTAAAGAGCTTTTAAAATTATATTCAATAAATGATTTAAATAATTAGAGAAAGTGATATTTTGTGAGCATGAAGGTATTTAGTTTAGAGAGACGAAAACAATGCAATATTCTATTAAAAAGTTTATAAATAAAAAAGTGGTGGCACTCCGGGAGTGCCGACAGAAGTGAAAACTTGAACAAGATCGCCTTGGTGGAAGAAAAATACTTGTATAGAACATTGGTCCGTAACCTTATCTAAATAAAGAGCACAATCGCGTTTACAAAAAAAAAAATACTTCCGAAACCTTTAAAGTAAAAATACTTGCATGGAACATTAATCCGTAATTTAATATGAATAACGAGCATAATCACGTTTACAAAACCTTTAAAGTAAAAATACTTGCATAGAATATTGGTCCGTAACGTAATATAAATAAAGAGTACAATAGACGTGATATATTTAGTAACCTGTTCCGCTTAGCAGTAGCTAAGCGGAACAGGTAAGGCTTTGGAAGTATCCAAAGAGCCATAAAAAACTCCTGAAAGAAATCGACACGTGTTTCACCTCTCAACGAGGCATCCTCAGGATGACGATGGACTTGTTGCGAACTCGAACACGGCGTGTTGCCACACCGAGCGCTGAGTGAAATATATTCACGTCTATTGTATTTTATAATGGATTTCCGCAAGGTCACGCCTGAATCAATTAACTATTATAAATAAAGAGCACAATCGCGTTTACAAAAATGAGGTGTCGTCATGATGTCGCGAAATCAATGGTTTAGTCCCATCTCGAAAATGCCCAACGAGCCTAAAGAAGTTATCACTTCAATAATTATTAATTTATTCCATCAAAAGATTAACAACAAAATTGTATTAATCGGTGCGTACTTACTTAGTTGAAGCGATCAGATCCCCGAACCTGTAGGACTTACCAGTACAGTAACTTTCTAAATGCGATTAAAAGCTCAAGGAAGCTTAAAGCTCCGTAATTATTAAAGAGATAACGTTTTACATGAGTAATTCTTCTGTGAAAAGCGCTTAAGGTTTATAAGAGCATTTACCTACATTCGATTTTTTTTCTTTAATTTGTAAAGCGGATTTAAAAAAAAATATACTAAAGAAATGAGTTTTGAAATTTGAAATCATAATATAATATCTTAGTCGGTTGAGTAGGATATAATTTTATGATTGCTAAGTAGTTTAACTACTAACAATAATGATATACTTACCTACACATAGATAGGGAAATACTATTTTGTAAAATACTGTCCAAAACTTAAGTGACCTTTCAGCTGTTGACAAACTGTAAATAAGACCGCCGAAACCTATTCAAAACACTTCATTATCACTGTCAAAACCACAACATAATTATCTCTTCAAACAAAGACATTATACAAAGTAAACTAAACCCGAGAACTCAATTTGATCACGGCGTGAAGTACTCCAGTCTTCATTATAATGACCGCGGGGTGCCCGCGGCAACCGCAGACAAACATTGTTATAAGTCCGCAAATTACCGGAACTTCGTAGACTCCGCAAGTTCCGTAGATCCGGGGAGACAAACAAAATGTCGCCGGTGCGTAAACAACCGAAACTATTTAATGAGACAATTTAACTTTGTTGAAAAAGTTAAGGGTTTGCTGGTGCGTGGCGACATGGAGTTTGGCATATTACACCCAATTAAAAGTCGAGAGTTTTCGCACTGAATAATGAATAAAACACTTTTTGTTACCTGGACTACGAAATACATACAACAACAATACTCTGACGAGAGAGAGAGACATGGAAAAAATAATAATGGCACTCCGGGAGTGCCGATAGAAGTGAAAACTTGAAAAAAAAATCGGCACCGCGGTGATCAACGCTGATATCTTTTACTCCACGGTGTCGGTAAATTGCGTTACAGTGTCGCGAAATCAATGGTTTAGTCCCATCTCAAAAATGCCCAACATGCCTAAAGAAGTTTTCACTTCAAAAATCTGTGTATACTTTGAAAATTGTGTCTAAGTTAGTAGACATGTACATATAGTCAGAATATATTCTCTATTGCGATATTTTCTGTATCTAATATTGTAATTTTGACCCAGTACCTATCATCCAAGTGTGGACTGTATTTCGTATCATATTACGTAAGATATTCTGTTAGGACAAAAACTTAATATAGAGAGAAACATCTGCGACTAATCTTAGGTCAAAAACAACATAATATATATTGACCTTGCCTACTTGACGCTGAAGAACACTTGTCCCTCGAAAGGTTATACTCGAAATACCCTTGAAAATGATCTTAGGCCGTTGTTACGGCTTAAGTTTGAAGAAATTGTTATCTTTATGATCACAGTCGCCCCGAGTCAGTTTTTTTTACCTCGCAGTGGGACGATTACCTACTAGCCGGTATTCAGAGTCTAAAGGTGGTTTTATACCGACGAGGCGAGTCGTAGATGGGATGGGCGAGAATTGAAATCACGCTCATCTTTTTACACCGAAAGATGTCTAGCGCTATATCGCGCCGTATCGCGATGGCCAGCGCTGCCTCGCGCCTGCTCGCGATGTCATGCGCTGACTCCCGCCATCACGCGCTGCCCGACGTTTAGTTAGGTGCTATGTATCAACTGTTTATATATCCTCTTAGGAATCAAAATCGAGATTATAAATTATGACAAACTAGATATTAAACTCATAACATTAACATTTCATAAACTAAAGCTTCTAAAAGAAAACTATTTAAAGAATCCTTTCCCTCCTCTTTATTCCAATATTCCGTCCTCATTATCTCGACTTGTATAATCGTCTCACAGATAATACGGCTTCCATTTTGATCCTTCCAGCGCTAATGAGAAATGATGGACATAGTCGGGATTCTTTCTTAGAAAATAAGGAGATTATGGACTTAAACCTTTGAAAATACGGGTAAAGGAGACTGCTGTGACTATGGGCGATATAAGGGTACGACCGTAATTTACGTTAGTGGTGGTTATTTACCTGTGGTCATGGTCATTTTGGTTGCTTACCGTTTGGTGTTTTGGAATTTCTGACATAGTGACATAAGTCGCCATACTTAAAGAAGCATGCTTTCAGCAATTAATTAAAGCGAAGTTGATTTAGGTATAGTTAATTCTTACTTCTTAGCACTTGTCTCAAAAGATTAGGTAGGTAGAGATACCAATACCAATACCGATACCAATTCTAAGATCTACATAGATGTCGTAGTCAGATCTTAGAATTGATCAATTCATGATGTGTTCGACCATTTCATGAAATGGTTGTGTTCCAGCTAAAATTGACCATATCGTTTCAACGTCAATGTCTAATGATATGTCAGTCGACGTTTGGTCAAATTATTAATATTTAAGGTGTAGTAAAAAATATTGGTAACAGTGGAATGGTTCTATCTATGTTCTATGTTACAGGGTTTGGTTTCCGCAATTAGTCCGTAAGATGGACCATTGTGCGTGGGCCATGGCGGCCGTTTGGAGGTTATTCCAACCAGCCCACCTCCCTCCAGAAGCTAATTAAATCTCCTGGTCTGTTCAGAACATCTGTGTAGGATCTGGGTGACCCGAGGGTTTCTATTCTAATCTGGGTGACGCCTGTGCATTCAAAGAGCACGTGCGCTATGGTTTCCTCAGCCTCCATGCACGCCCTGCACAGAGGACTGTCCGTTATGCATATTGTATGGAAGTGTTTGTTTAGCGAGCAGTGCCCCGTGATGATCCCCGTCACCAAGCCCAGGCCGTTCCTGTCCAGGCGTAATAAACGCCTGGTTAGCCTGCTATCCAAGGATGACAGTGGAATGGTATAATTAGTTGGGTTTTGTTTTGAACCGTTTTAATGTACTGAAGTGACCTGTGCCTCTTTTCATATGTTAGGAAATGTGACTTAGTTTAGGCTCAGATTTAATGGAAGTTTGATTTCACTTTTAATTTGTTTGATAAATGTTGGTGAAAAGTTATCCGGGCCCGGGACACTGTCGTTTCTCAGATTAGAGATTAGTAACTGATCAACCGAGCTCTGCTCGGGTGAAAATAGATAAAAATATCATCTAGGTATACCAACGTTGTATCACATTCCCGAGGCTGTGAAAATAGAGAAAACGAATTTTCAAAGATACGAGACCTAGCTAGATCGATTTTTCGCCCCCGTCAACCCCTATATTGCAACTTTCATCGAAATCGTTAGAGCCGATTTCGAGAATGTGATTACAAATATATAGTTATATATATATATATGTCGGATCCGGTCATTAGTACGGACACGAAACGAATCGCACACGCCACTGGCGACATCAAGTGATCTACCCACACCAAAAAGGCGCGCTTCTACAGAATCGTGATGTTTTAAGACCACGGCGAGGAGGGCATTCAGCCTCTGATCGCATCGGAGTGAAGACGTCACGGAACTGTTCTCGATTCGTGGTGCTCAGTAATTGTGTTAGTTGTAATTTGTGATCATTGTGTTAATTGGTGATTTTAATAAACGCCGTCGCACCCAGTGTGTGTATAATTTAGCAAGTGTGATTAATTTGATAGTAAATTACAATGTGATCTGAACTGCAAACTGTTTTTCTATTGCGCATTAACCAACACTACCCACACTACGCCCACAGTAGTTAAAATATCGCTGATAATAACGAGAGTCACATACCCGTCTCCGACATATACAAATACGGCTCGTTTAATAATATAGGATTTTGTTGAATTGAATGCTGCATATATAGCATATCCTTCGCAAACACGGGTTACAGCTTATTGCCAAGGTCAGCCACTGACCGTGCTCGTGGCACGAGTGCATGTCTAGCCGAAGACCTTGGACGCGTGGCGGTTTCCGCTAGCATTTCATTTGTTTTATATCACACGGAAAATCTGTGTCGCCCTAAGTGCATTAGAATTACTTTACGGAAAGTTTTGTGTAACTGAAACACACGGAAGGAAATAGTTTTTAATTTCTCATACTCGGAAAGTAGTGTTTGTTTGATCCAAATAGCATGTGGAAGACGCTGATCCCCACCCTTGGGCGGGAAAGACTCATAGTAATTGCTTCCCTCTTTAGGGCGGGAATGAATTTTAAAAATAGAACTATATTGATTAGGTGGTCGGCTACGAAAAATTTTACTAAGGGGGCATTACACTGTAGAGTCTGTGGTCATGGATCTGTGATCGAAGATATGATGGAATTATAAAATAAACATTTGTTATGGGTATATCCCCCTTGGGGGATATATTACACTATTATATTATATCATATACCGATCTACGAAGCTCACAAATTAACCATGTTATGTCTATTTTACAATTTAGTTATGTCTTTGATCATGGATCTGTGATCGTAGATATGATGGTGTAATACTCCCCTTATAGAAAAATACTGATAAAAAATGCTGTAGTCTTGTCATTGTATAAACAGCCGGTGTGAATTAAAAAAATACCTAAGCGAGACGACGCGCGGCGGTGACGCGGTGTGTTCCATATTTAAAATTTAAAAAGACCATTTTATATTAGAATACTCATGTTATTAGTATCAATTAATATTTTAGAAAAACTACAACTTTTTACTTTCCTTATATTCGAAATGAAAAGTAGAGTGTTTAACTCGGAAAGTCATCAATTCCAACTCGGACTATAGCCTAAATACCTCGTATGGGAATTGATTCCTTTCGACCCTTGTATAACAATCTACTATTCTTTTCAGTAAATATTTCAAATTCTATTCCTACTTAATAGTGTTCCAATTAAAACAGTTACCCAAAATCAAGCTTACGAAGGGGGTTACGAAACCACAAACAAATAAATAGTTGTACGAAAATATGAATCTATGACATAATTACTGCCCTTTGCAGAAAACTATTATTTTCCTGAATAAAACAGCCAGCCGGCTTCGGAACCCGGTTCTACACTGAACAAAGGTACAATACAATTTATCGTCAACAAAGACTTGCTACTACAAAGGCATACTCGATGGGCATACGTTACTACAAAGCGTCGACACAAAACAAATCCTGTGTCGTGCGGCGTCGTGCGGTGTCGTGCAATGTCGTACGGAGTCGTGCGAAGTAATTGTGGGCGACGGGGCAGGAGGGCAGTTATTGATTCGTAGACTTTCCCATTACATGGAGTGGTGACGTGTCGATAATGTGAGAATATCGGCTTTGTAATGCATGGTTTGTAAGTACTCGACTGTTGTGACAGCCTGTCGACATGAAATACTAAGTGAAATTATGTGCCGATGTTATCGTTGCGTGAGTCATAAACAGGGAGGCTAGGGCGAAAATAAATTTCCATGTTGTGTGTGTGTTGTAGTCAAGAGAATTAATATATAGCTTTCATAAAGTTATAGGTTTATCTACACTAATAATGTTATAAAGAGAAAAGATTTGTATTTTTGTTTGTAATGATTAAACTCAAAAACGACTGGACCGATTTTAAAAATCCTATCACCAGTAGAATGCTATATTATCAGTGAGTAACACAGGCTGTAATTTGTAAGGATATCACGCGGACGAAGCCGCTGGTGGAACCTAGTAATATACAAGATGGAGACGACATTACAACCATAAATTTAACTACGTATATCTAATGACGTTCTTAGTCCGCATACGAAAATTCAATCAAATATATCCAATAGTTTAGTCACTATAGCTAGTCAAAGATTGGCAAAACCCATAGTCGGCACATCACTACTATTTAGTTTGTTTGAATAAATCACTTTTTTAATTTCGATGCTAGGATTTATTTGATGGTTCCAAAATACTCTTATGTATTAGTATTGCCAGTGTTTTCATTTATTGTCGTATTGTTGTCTCCACATTTTATAAAGTCGTATTATTACGTTAGTCTGGCTAGCTATCTTATCGTGTACTGTTTAATAATGAAGTTACCAAATCCTTTCATCGAAGTACTCAAAGACAATTTATAAGAAAATGATTTAATCATAATTTATGATTGACAGAGAACATTCGCAAGCTTAAGTAGGGTACGTCTTAACACAAGTTAATATAATCTTCCGTTCTTTCTAGAACACTCGAAGTATTAAGTTTAATTCCAATTTAAATGCAAATAAGAATATACAACAAAATGTACTTCTAGTAACAAAAATTGGATAAAAGCAAAACACTGCTACGGATACAAAAAAAATACATGACTCCGAAATAATAGCACTACTCCACAGCAGTTTTATTCTTCGTACGTAACCATTAAGTATGACGGATACATTACATGGCGCCTAGAGTCGACCGTGGAGCAGTTAATTAAGAAATCACTTTTATAATTGCATTGACCCCTAGTTAGTCTCGATGAGGTGTTAGGTTGCTGCTAATTAAGAGTCGTTAATGGCCACTTATCCTATATTAAGCCGGTAAAATTACGAAAGATATACTGAACCCAAATTCTCGTTGCAAGGTAACAGCGGTTTTGACATTCTTAAAACGGGATTCTGTCTAAAAATATCGTAATTAAGTAGACTAAAATAAAGTAGGTAGTCTGCGAATAATCATATTACGAACAAGAAATTGAGATATTAAATTAAAACGCACAACAAAATAACATTTGCACAAAGTACCTATATTAATATTAAACGAAAAAGAAATAAAAGCCTACTTGAATAAAACGAAAAAATCTCTGTAGCTGATTACATTTTGACGTATCATGCAAATTCCCGGCGGGCTCCCGACATATTGAATATTCATTTAATGTTTCACGAAGAGCAAACAGAATCCGTCAGTTCCCGACATTAAAAAAAGATGTCTGAATCCGTCAAAATGATGCTTTTGACAAATTGCGGAGTAGATTAGATGAGGGACAAATGAATAGAGCACTTATTGACATTGGACGTTCAGATTGATCGGGCACCTCTGTGGATCGGATGTAACCGGATTATGACCAAGTCTGCGACGACTTGGTACGTAGGTGTACACTATGTAACCGTTGGGAATTCGATCAAATATAGCTCTATTTACTTTGTGTTAGTGATTGTCAAAGACTTGCGATCCTGTTTAAATACGTAGGTACTCTGTAAATTGGATACTACGATTAAGTTTAGTAGAATCTCAAATTGAATGGCTTTGCAGAGCGTATCTAAAGCGTTAAAATATTTAATTTACAATATTTACTTATGCGCGTGGTATAACAATGTCGCCCTTCGGCATGTGCCCACATTTTCTGAAAAAATATCGAAAAATTACTTTAAAAGGGGGTTCTATCTTGACTTTTTTTTTCATTTTGTCTAAATTTTATTTTTTTCAAAATCCCCCAATGATTTTATGAACTTACACTTGTTTTTTTTTTTTGAAAAAAAAGTTTTTACCTCGGTTTTTTTTGCATAGTTGACAAATTTTAATTATTTATTATTTTTCCGATAAAATAACTCATAAGCTTTTAAAAATAATAAAGAGAATCCAAATCGATCTAATAACATCGGAAAAATAGCAAACGCTTCTCTAAACATAAAAAAATTGAATAACACGAAAAATATTAAAGACCCCCAATTTTAAAGTTATTTTTCGATAATTTTTCATGAATATTCAGAAAAATTCGGGAGGTCACATGCCGATGGGCGACATTGTATAGATTAAAGCCCACTCCCTTGCGAAGAGAGGAGGCCTGTGTCCCAGCAGTGGGAACATTATAGGCTGTTATGTATTTACCTACGTCTGCTTCCTCAAGAAACCTTTTTTTTTGTGTGGGAAATTATCAAATAACTTCTCCCGCTCTGGGTGGAGCGGGAGGGCGTGTCAGACTCTTACTGACTAAAACCCACCCGTGTTCCTTCAGTTGCCATGTTGCCGGGGGCCACGATTTCCCTATCGGTTTTTTTCGAACCCCCGTTCCTCAAGATACCTACATTGGTGGTTGGTTTTAGAGTACATATAATTGGTCATTGATCAGCCGATTTATTCTGTAGAGTCTGCGCCACCACTAAAGTCCTTTTGACGCGACGCTAGAGTGTCTATATCAATACATCAAATTGCATTTAAAAAAATGTGGTTCCACAATTTTCCGCCGGACTTCAATGGTGGCGCGGACTCCAACAATCTCAACATGAAAACTTAGGTGAAGTGAGCTTGAAGTGAGCTTTCATTAATGTCAATGCCTTAAGTGGAATGACAGCTCACTTAAGTGGAATGACAGCTTACTTTACCTAAGTTTTTACAGTGAGATTTTTACAGAATAGATAATAGTCAATTGATTCAGGCGTGACCTTGCGGAAATCCGTTATAAAACGTAAAACGAACGTAACGTTAAACGTAGATATACTTAGTAACCTATTCCGTTTAACTATTCCTAAAGAGTCTTAATTATACCCTGTAAGAAATCGATACGTGTTTCACCTCTCAACGAGGCATCCTCAGGATGACGATGTTCGGGTTCGGGATAAGTGAATCGGCATCCTGAAGATGCCTCGTTGAGAGGTGAAACACGTGTCGATTTCTTACTGGGTTTATTAAGACTTTAGGAAAAATTAAGCGGAATAGGTTACTAAATATATCTACGTTTATTGCATATTAGAATAGATAATGAGAATGCTTAAATAGATTTTTTTCTTAATAAAAACGCAAGGGGATCAGTCAAAAGCAAAATTCGGGTTTTAATATTTCGGAAAAGTGGTACCCATCCCACTTTTCATCCTGAAAACACTCAATATCAATCCGGAAAACTGTAACCTTGTTAAGGTTTGAGGTAGTTAGTTATTTAATTTAGTACCTAGTGAAAATAGTTTGTATCAAGCCAAACTCAAAGCATTTATTTCAATTAAACCATTTACAGGCACTTTTGAATTGTCAAAGAATCGGTCAGTTAGTCAAAAAGTTGAAGCTAGTTGCCCATTCCAAAACGTAGATCTCTGTGAAGAAGAACAGGCAAGAAAGTCCAAGGACACTCTTTTAAATATAGATATTAGAAAATCCTGGGTACATTATTCTTGTTGCTTCTATATGTGAGAACAATGTACAAAAAATAATCAGAGCAATTGAAAATATAAGATTAAAAATAAGCCCTGGCAGATACGAGATGACCAACTGACGGCGCCCGTTCACGTATAATTATTTACTATTGTGTATTACCCAGTCCTGTAGTTATTAAAACTTTTTACAAAAAAAAAACAACCGACTTCAAAAAAACACTACAAAGTGAAAAATAACTTTAATTTCGGAAGTCGGTGTCTTTGGTTTTTAATTTTCGTTCTTTGTCACCGACTTCCGAAGTTAAAGTTATTTTTCACTTTGTAGTGTTTTTTTGAAGTCGGTTGTTTTTTTTTTGTAAAAAGTTTTATGTTTCACTTTTTAGTTGTGATACCTACCCCACACAAATTCGAATACCACTACCTGCTATGTAAATAACAGTGACAGGAAGTTATCATAATATCATCCACATACTAAGTGAGGAAAAAATACGTATTATTGAAGCTAACTCAAAAACTACCCAAGCAAAGTTAATAAAATTTATATGGGACTACCTCTGAAGTATGATCTACCAAACAAAAAAATAATCATCAAAATCAATTCATAATTGACGGAGTAATCGCGTAACAAAAATACAAAAAAAAAAAACATACAGGCAAATTGTAAACCTCCTCCTGTTGGAAGTCGGTTAAAAATAAAGTTCAGACCTGTAATTTGGAGAGTTATAGATTTAAAATCACTTACCGCAGCTTGAAATGCAAATCTCCTAGACGTCCGTCGTTAATCTCTGGTTCAGTAGTCTTGGTCTTCTCCGTGGCATTAGCATCGGCGAGCTCCTTGCTGAGCGGGGTCGGCTCGGTCGGCGCGGTGGGCGAGTGCGGGCTGTTGCCACCAGTTGGCTACACCGAGAAACAAGTTCATTATTACACGTGTCTACATTCCCTCTTCCTTCTTTATGAGAGATAGAGAGAGAGAGAGAGAGAGAGAGCAGGGCATAGTCCACTACGCGGAGCCAATAATGGATAAATAGATGTCAGATGTCATGTCTTTGAAGTTCAGGTTCTAGACAACCGATTTCCTTACAATATTTTACTATTTTTTGTATTAAACTTGGAGAATTTGAGACCAAAATTACTTAATGTTGATAGATAATGTCTTATCACTAACAATATTGGGGCCGGGCACGGGAATTCCTACACCTGTCAGTCCGGACATCAAACGAAATGGTATAGCTGGTAACCGTTATCGTGTTGCCATCGACTATAGAATTGGTTAGAGTGAGTGTATTTGATATTGAACAAAAACAAAACACGTCACAAACAAAAAACGAGTGAACCTTACTGTAGTCGCATATGATGTGTAACATCTGACATTAATATGCAACATTACAGGGGCGGGGCCTCGTGAAGGTCGTTTCTGACGGCCAACTCTAGCACCACGCGCGCTCATCATGGTCAAATCAAATAGCGGGCACTTCCCCGGCTTCATGTTACACACTTCCGTCCCTTTTCACGAAATCACTCCCACAGATTTGATTATTTATATTTTCGGGAAAGCGAAAGGACAGACACACATAAAAAATATTACGTTACGTTGGCCCTGCACAATATATGTGCTGCACACAGGTACAAGGCTATATAGGAAGAGGTGGTGTGCGTT
Source organism: Agrochola lychnidis (assembly GCA_963680765.1). Lineage (NCBI taxonomy): Eukaryota > Metazoa > Arthropoda > Insecta > Lepidoptera > Noctuidae > Agrochola > Agrochola lychnidis. The sequence continues at coordinate 7,444,139 of OY796864.1, forward strand.
TTGTGGGCTATCAAGATTAAAGATAAGCAATGGCAGTTAAGAAATAACCAGTCTTAAAACTGACGGTGACCGTTCACGAAGATAACACGTAGATCAGCATCATTCAACTCAACCATTTTAAAGGGAACCGAATTATCGAACAACTACAACAAACTTACCGTGGTAGCAGGGTTGATGGTCGGCGGCTGCGGCGTCGGTTGTGGCGGGGAGGCGGCTGGTGGCGCGGGCGCTGTCGGTGACGGTGACTTGCGCAGGTAGTGCGTGGCTGAGCCCGGCGAGCGCACGGCGGTGGCGCGGCGAGGTGGTTGGAAGACCAGGGCCTTATCTGGGCCGCGCTTGCCGCCTGCGTAATGCAATAGTTATAAAAGTTCTGATTTACAGAATTAATGTACAATACAAATACATTCTTAACGTCCCTCGGCAAACCTCGTGTGTGTCAGTCGTCGGATTTCTATCAGTTGCCCTTTGCACTTGGTGCAGACCGGACGCTCTTAATCGACTTGGAAGTATATAGAGTTGTTAATACTCTTTTAACTTAATGTAATTTATTTTAAAAAATGGGAGGAAAGCTGCTAAAGTCGCAGCCACGACAGATAGGAAAATCGTTTTACAGCTCTTTATAGTTCACACGAAAGAAAAAAAAAAACAACAATAAAGTACTTAGTTCTGAATTCAAATTATTATACAAGATAAATCTAATAATTGATGGACATGGAAATTTGCATTCGTTTGTATTCGGAAATCCGATGATACCCGAGGGATATTAAGAAAATAGTTAGGACTGTGTGGTATAGTGGTAACTTGACGTATTTCTGACTTCTGTATCTATAGGAAACTGAGATAAAAAACCTGTATGATTGGAATGGAATGACAACTGACCGTCTATACCCAACATGCCCAAAAAAAAAAGATTTTGTTATTTTTAAGCTATTGCATAGCTTTTATCGCGGGCTTTGAGCGCGGCGACCGAATCAAGAAATTCCGTAACGAAAAACAACCCCACTCCGCCTACCATGTAATGACGGATGATGACATAAAACAAAAATTACGTTCCCATGATAACGTGATGTTGTCATGGGAACGTAATTTTTGTTTTATGTCATCATCCGTCATCATCCCAAGTGTAGCGTTGACAAATAGGAAGTATGGAGGTTACAAATGCTATGCAATAGCTTTACCGCGGCAGTCCCCGAGTGCCACACGTTTTTTTACCAAATAAGTCTTGTTATCCTGTTTAGGTTAAGTTGCTATGGCTAATACCAGCTTTGCACAAGAAAAGCCAAAATGATTCGACATGGCATTCATATTGTAGGTATATCATTATGTGCCTTTACAGCTGCATTATAATGTAGGTACCTAGTTTGTGGGCGAGCGAGTTCCGGCGACGTGCGATCCAGCAGGCGAGGGCGCCGAGCGCGGCTGCCACCAGAGCGGCGGCGCCGCACACCACCAACCATAGTGTGGCGCCATGCAGCTCGCCAGCTAGAAAAGAAGAAAAAACTGTTATTTACGATTTAAAAAAACATAAACATTGACAAAAAAGTGGTCCGTGAAAGTTTGTATCTCGTGCGGTTGCCCTATCCAGAACAAATGGATGCATATTATTATTGTGGTGGGTGTTGACTAACATAGTACATAGGATTTTATTAACACAATAGGTACCTATAATTGTAATAATTTATTTATTTATAATTTTATTTAAAATTTATTTATTTCTCTGTATTTTTATAATTTTTAATTTTATGGATTAATTTTTATCTGAAATAAACTGATTAATAATTATAATTATTATTATCACTGACTCCTAGATCGCTAGCTCATATTGGTGCCGATTCCCTTGTTCACAAACTAAACAAAATTTAAGTTCAGTGCATCTTTTTCTTTCTATTGCAAGAAAAGGACAGGGGCTTAAGAGGGGCTTGTGGCTAAGTAATAACAGCTGCACGGGTCGATCGATCAGGTTAAGCTACGCTTGCCGCGGTTGGTCCGTGGATGGGTGACCATCTTTACATACCAAGTCCCCTCCGTGCCTCGGAAAGCACGTTAAGCCGTTGGTCCCGGCTGTCATTTGTAGATCTTTGACAGTCGTTACGGATAGTTAGAAGTCCAAAAAGTCTGACAACCAGTCTTACCAAGGGGTATCGTGTTACCTAGTCAGTCACTAGGTTGTGGAGGTCAGATAGGCAGTCGCTCCATGTAAAATACTGGTATTCAGCTGCATCCGGTTAGACTGGAAGCCGACCCCAACATAGTTGGGAAAAGGCTAGGCAGATGATGATTAAGAAAAGGACAGAAGATAAATTTTAGTTTAGTCCTGTCAAATTAATCAGCGCTTGACGTAAATTGACGTAATTTTAGTCGGCAAGTTTTTAATCACGTCTAAACTTGTATGGAGAGTGACAGGCGCTGATTAATTTGACAGGACTAAACTAAAATTCATCTTCTGTCCTTTTCTTAATGAAATAGAAAGAAAAAGATGCAATGAACTTAAATTTAGTTTAGTTTGTGAACAAGGGAATCGGCACCATTGACTATTATTTAGATTTGGAGAGCTCTTTGGAGAAAGAATTTTGTACTAAATGTATCTATCAGATGTAATAACTGGTGAGTAATTTTTTGTAAATCAGAAAGGACTTAAATAAATAAATCATGACAGTTTACTTAAGCATAAATAACTTCAGTAGAACTGGAGCTGCTGGTGACATGACTCTTCCGGAAAATTTCCGATAAGAGCATTAAGTTTAACTTTGTCTCAAGGTTCGCAGCAAGCCAAATCTCTTTGATATGTGGCTAGAAGCAGCGATAACAACTTTCAAGAGGTAGTAGCCTGTTTGCCATCCTATCAATTTAAATCTGACTACAATAGTTTGACCGAAACCACTGTTCCGCACTTTAGGTATGTGCGCGGCGAGACGGAGGGTAGTGCAGGCCGCTCATTCGTTAATGCTCACGGCGCGTGTCCGCCCACTGCTCATTCGTCAACGCTGCCCCCCCCCCCCGCCTCGCCGCACATTCCTTAGGCGAGGAACAGCTGTCTCGGTCAAACTATAACTAAATGCTAATTGATTATCATCGACAGTAAACCCTATACTCCATTTGAAATAAGATTAGATATTAAAATAAACTTTTTTTACAGTCCATTCAACCGATTTTGACTTCTATACCGTAGGCGTAAGGATGGCCGTCGAGAATCGCAGGCCGATTCCCGGCCACCGTAGGCGCGTGTCTGCGGACGGTGAGCAATGGGTAGCTCGCTGTCCGATAAGGACCAGCAGCCTAATTGCGTAACATATTTTATTTTTGATTGCAATTCTGAATCGAAAGCAAGTCCAATCTTAATCGCATGCCATAATTGGAATTGCGATGTACATTTTTTACCATACGACTGAAATTGTATAGGGATGTTCAATACAATTGTCTATAATTGTTAAATTTATATGTTTAGTTACAGCATCTATGAATGGTTAATATTCAAATTATTGTGCTATAATGTAATTTTGTTTTAATTACAACTGATGATCTACTAGTGCTTATAAATAAAAATGTACAATGATTGCCGAAAAATGAAAAACCAATTTTTAAAATACTTTCTACCACAATTGAACTACGTAATAAAACGTTTTTCTTTTCACGTCTTTGCTATCTGTGGCCTATGACAAAATCGTAGAAAAGCAGTGTTGTCAACTTAGAGGGATTTCCACTAAACCTGGGAGTTTTTATCCCAAGAACAAACAACTTTGTAGTTGAAAAACATCTCCCCTATATTGATATATGTCACGGTCAATTCTCCAACTACAAATGTAAGTTTGTAATGGTTTTTTCTTTTTGTATGTGATAAAACTGAAAATTTACAATTTTCTGTCATTTTCCTTTACTTGTGCAATGAGACGGGCTTTGTGCCAAATTTAATGAGTCTAGGTCAACGGGAAGTACCCTGTAGTTTTTGATTTATTTGCGAGTACCAAAATATGTCGCTTAAATAGCCGTAATTTTTTATTGTGTTGACTTAGAAGCTTGATTTTTTAGAGCTCTAAGGGACCACAGACGTATTTGATATTAATTTCAACTTGATACCTCCGTACGTTCCTGAGAAAAAGGGTCTTGACAGACTGATAACGAAGTGATCCTGTAAGGGTTCCGTTTTTCCTTTTGAGGTACGGAACCCTAAAAATACTATGATTACATAAGTTATGTTTTATTTTCATACTCAAATCTTCAAATGGACTCCCAAAACAGCGGCCGAATGTCGGTAACAGAAAACCGATTTCAGGAGAGGCTACGGCTCGCAGTTTCGATCGTCTCTAGTAATGTTATTCGGTTGTAAGTGCATCGATCAAAACTATTCAAATATAAACAAAAACTTGTTTAGGCACACTTCCGTGGTTTTGTGAAATCGGTTTGTCTAGTTCGGATTATCGATACGATTCCGTTTCTGATTGAAATCGGATTTTTGATTCGTTTCGATGTATCTAGACGCAAGTCTATAGTGGACTTAGGGGAAAAAAATTGCAACACTGAGAGTAAAAGTTGAATGATCTGCCCTCATTGCGTTATGCGTTGACGATTTAATGCAAACTACTGCCTGTCTAAAGTATACCTTTGCTGCTCTAACTTTATCAGAGTGTAGGGAAAAGAAAAGGAAAGGCATATGACATCACATGTTAAACATTTGACAATAATTTGGGCTGGAATGAATATTCTTTGAAGTCTGTGGAGAATACGATATCAATCATGGCGACGCATCTGTTTACATTTTATTTTTGTTGATTTCGGTAAAGTTTTTGTTTGTTGTTTTATATTTTTCAACATACAAAATTATATTTACTATTCACGTACAGAAACATGGGCCTGTAATAAGCAGTTTTGGAACATTATTCTTGTGGCTTGTGGAAGTCGGAAGAACTTTGGAAAATTCTCTCGTTCGAGACACCGCCTTCGTTTTGTACTAGCTTCACCAAGATCACAGACTACAATTAAGTACATGGACTAAGACTTAGGCTGTTTTGCTCCATAGCGAAAAGTATCTAAGTCGATATTATCACTACAAGTAAGTAAACCAATATAAATAGGAATAACGTGTGTGAGAGTACCTTCGTATCTCATTAGATTATTGTAGCTGTAGGTACATTATTGGTGAGTCTACGTATACGGACAATCATTCTTTTGTTGCGTAGACACAGGCATCTTACGCGAGGTTAACTATTTATTGTGGTTAAAATAATAGTTAAGTACTATGTCTCACATTCTAACTAAAATTGTTAATTGATATTTTTGTACATAAGTAGATGCTGAAATAAACTATAATATCCACTACCTAACCAAATAACAGATAACTACAAAACATATTCATAATATTTTCACAGACGTGCTGAAAACACAAGAATGGAACACTACCAAATATCAATATTGTTGACTTCCTAACAAAGAAGTTGGTGGCAAGGTGGCAAACATGGATTGGATTAAGAATCTTATGTATTAATCGTTGAAGGTAAGCTTTTTGACACATCATTAAGAATTAAGCATAGCAACTCAATTATGAATATATTTCCTTGGCTGAACTTTTGACAGACACATCATAATATATATTTTATGTTTATCCAATTACCATTATAATTTAGTATTATAAAATATCTGGAGACTGAAAAATCAGCCCTAAATAAAGAAGAAATTATACAACCAGCATGACGATGATGATGATAGATGGCTTTCATCTAGCCATGGGCCTAGTTGATATGCCTACTTTGCCACATGAGTACTTTATTTGAGCAGAAAGTAATATGACTTTGTTTTAAAATGTAGAGTTCCTGGGGAATTTCACCTACGAAGACATGAAGGCAGCATGAATGATACTGCCCCTGCTGTGCTGCACTGCTGCTCTGCTACTTCAGATTTCAAGCTTCTTAAGTACAAAAGTAGAAACTGAAGATCCTTCATGAAATATTTTTTTTAGAAAACTTGATTATAGTCTTGTACGACAGTGATATAAACTATTGTGTTAATTGATAACAGTGTAAACTTTAATAAAGTGTTTTAATTATGAACTATAGAGGGACAAATAAAAATAACTTTAAATGAAATAATTAAGAATGGCATACTATTTGTTTTATACAAACACAGACAATTTTATAATTATAATGATACTATTTAAAGGTGTTTACCTAAATTAACTGTCATTCATTAGATTTAAAGGAAATAGAGAGAAATAAATTATGGTAAACAAATAAAACTGTTTTATTAAATTGTTACAACCTTAACTCAACACTGGACAAGAGAATCGGCACCATTACCATCTATTCACATTAATATGAAATATTTGGACATAGAGCAAAAAGGAATTGGAACAAACATACTGTAAGGATTAGTGGAATTTGGAATCTAATGTCTTCCTGTGGAAATCATCATGGATTATGTATGTACTGCTTGTTGTAAGTGTATGAGAGACAGTTAAAAAAATCTTGAATAATGTAGTTGAGCCTGACACCTGAAAAAAAAAAGAATAGTAAATCTTCAATATATTCCACCATCCATTACATCCATCCACAGTCACTTTATAGAATAGCAATATTCTGCTATAAACAACAATTGGGTCAATTATAAGCAACAATTGACTTAAATATTCTTACCTACTAATAATATTAATAGGCTAAGTACTAACAGCCGCACGGGGCAATCCATCAGGTTAAGCTACGCTTGCCAGGGTTGGTCCGTGGATGGGTGACCATTTCTACATACCGAGACTCCTTCATGCCTCGAAAAGCATATTAAACCGTTGGTCCCGGATGTCATTTGTGGATCTTTGACAGTCGTTATGGGTCATCAGAAGCCCGAAAGTGACAATTAGTCTTACCAAGGGGTATCGTATTACCTAGTTATTGGGTTGTGGAGGTTAGATAGGCAGTCACTCCATGTAAAATACTTGTATTCAGCTGCATCCGGTTAGACTGGAAGCCGACCCCAACATAGTTGGGAAAAGGCTGGGCAGATCGATTTTTTTAATAATATTAACAATAAGTGAAAAACATTTAAGATAGGTACTTAGATATATTTTCAGTTGCCTACCTACTTTCTTTACTTTGTTGTTATAATTGCTAAGTAAAAATTCATACAAGTAGTAGGTTAGGCAACTGAAAATATATGTATGGTATTTAAATGTATGGTAAGTTTACGTTTGATGGTGCATTTCGTATTCACCAATAAACAATATGGGGTTTATTTATAAACGTTGCATAAAGTTATGTAATGATGAGCAACTGTTTAATCATACATTTTTGAGGTTTTAACGTCACTTAACTATAAGCAATGTTTATAAATACATCCCTATGTGTGTAACATTGTTGCTGTACTTAACACACATTCAATGTTCAACACTTAGAAAGAAAATAATAAGTAAGTACATACCTTAAACAGACAATGATGTGGCAATAGTGGTATGTTCATCAATGTCCTTACATAATCCATTAATATAAAATGATTCAAACTGCTTTTTTTTGTTCTTCCTCAATTATAAGTTTTTGCTTTTCCAATGTATTACAAGCTCGACTGGGTTGCTAAGCTTGTGGCTCAAGTTTGTTACGGTATGAGGTACGAATTTGTCTTTCGTTAAAATGCCACCAAAATACCTCGTTTCTGAAATATCATAATATTTGTTTTTAGTTTAGGTTGTAGGCACTAAACTCACAAGAAAACTTTCACAATTATTATTAAAAATCGACCTCGCTGCTTTGATATTTAACATACCAATAAAATTGATTTATCATTGAGGTTTTAAATAAAAACACATTCACAATTTATCAGGAAGACTATTACTTAATTTTTTTCTTAATAATTATGGAGATTTCATGAGTTAATCCCAAAAAGATTGCTAAGTAAAATCTATTGCGACCACTACAGTGGCTTCTCTTTCATTTGACAGACAAAACAAATTACTATAAAGTTGAAACAAAATTACAACTGTCAAAATGGTTACGCAATTCGATTAATAGCCTTTTTAGACGCATTTCGTTCACTCAATGGAGTATCAAACAGACCGCAGTTTGTTTAAAAAATATTGGAGTTTTGCAATTCCAAAGTCGTAAAATAAAAGCAATTCGATTCAAATTGAAATAAATTCTACTTGAATGGTAATCAAAATACGTTGCGCAATTAGGTAGCAGGGCCTCAAGTCTGCTATTACAATAGTGTCACAATGGTCTATCATTGATTTCATAATTGTTGATTTTGACAAGTTTGGTAATCTACTAATATAATGGCGTCATTATGACTTTCCAATGGTCAGCCACTGACACTCCATTGAAAAAAATGGCACTTATATGACAAATGAATGACTGACTTAGGCGGTATCATTGGTCGTATTGTACGACAATGCCATTATAACACAATTCTATTACGAGACCATTGACCGACTAATGATCGACCATTATGAATTTAGCAGATAACGAACTTTTAGCAAAATAATAATGGGATCGTGTTGGAATGACGAATTTATAAAAATAGTAGACTTGGGCCCCAGGTCGACGGCGCGTTGTGTTCCACGCGCGCCTCAAAGAGATGTCAGCACAACTGACGGGGGCCGTTAGGGCCGATGCCTGCTGCGGTTGCGGGTTTGTCCGAAAGGGTTACCATGACCCCTGGCAACATACAGGCAACTGAAGGAACGGACGGTGCGCAATGGGTAGCTCGCCGTCCGATAAGGACCAAGCCCGGGTCGATGGCGCGTTGTGTTCCACGCGCGCCTCAAAGAGATGTCAGCAGAATGGACGGGGTCCGCTAGGGCCAATGCCTGCCGGGGGTTCGAAGAAAACCGATAGGGACATCATGGCCCCCGGCAACAGGGCAACCGAAGGAACACGGGTGGGTTTTAGTCAGTAAGAGTCTGATACGCCCTCCCGCTCCGCCTAGAGCGGGAGAAGTTATATGATAAAATACCACCCAAAAAAAGGCATAAGGATGGCATTAAAAGCAAAAAAGTGATTACAATGTCGTTTACTGCAGCTGCAATTTGTCATGCTATCAATAAATGTCAAAATCGGTTGAACGGACTGTAAAAAAGGTTTACTTATATGTCTAATCTTATTTCAAATTGAGTATACCAACCTACACAAAGTCTTAACCAACATTAAAACCTATAATGAAAACATTACAGAATTTTCATTCACACTATACGCACATATAAGAGCTCGTTACCTTTCATCGATCCCTTGAATCTACTTATTCATATGTTGATAGCCTATTACCGTGATTTGATGAGCCGTTCGCATACGAAATGAGAACAACTATCCAATAACCGATCAATAGGCACGTTGTAATATTCACATTATTAGTTATTGCGGAGAGGAATATTGCCTAAGTTTGCCTGTAATAGTGCTCTTAGCTACGTAGATTATTTTGATAGGTGCATAGATCTATTTATTTGAGATTGTTTTTCTGTAAACTAGTTCCTCCAGTCTATATTCGATACACCAGTGACAAAGATAAGCGTAAATATTTTTAGAAATGTTTCGTATTGGACATTTTTGAAGTGAAAACTTCTTTAGGCGCATCTTTGAGATGGGAAAAAACTATTGAACTCGCGACACTGTTACCGACACCAGCTTTTGACCATTAAAAAGACATCAACGCACGATACATTTTCTTTGGGATTTATGACATTCCAAACATTGAGTCGCGAACGATATGAATGACATTTCCCATTTTTATACCGATTTAAAAAAGAAAAGTAATTCCTGCACAATAAAACTATTCAAGTTTTCACTTCTGTCGTGTTCCATTGTTTTTTTATTTTTGGACATTTTTCGTATTGGTCGTTTATAATTTATGACATTATTATAGTAAATCAAATAATTTTCTTTTCAAATAGATACAGTGTGACTTTGTCGTTTGTTTTTTTAAGACCCTAGTAGATAAATCTTGACATGACAGAAAGTCATTGATAAAATTTTTCAATGACTATGATAAAGGTTTGTAACGCAATTTCCTAAGTGCAGTCAGAAATATTGGTTGCGGCCAAAAATGATTTTAAAATTGAGAGAAACTGTAAACATTTCATCATTCGTGCAAAACAAAGAAAAACTTCAACCCTTTTGAAGTTTTATCCATTAGACCAGAGTTTTTAAACATGACTCATCGCTTCGACGCGGAAAAACACAAACATTTTAATAAATTCTGCTACCTAATTGCGCAACGTATTTTGATTACCATTCAAGTAGAATTTATTTCAATTTGAATCGAATTGCTTTTATTTTACGACTTTGGAATTGCAAAACTCCAATATTTTTTAAACAAACTGCGGTCTGTTTGATACTCCATTGAGTGAACGAAATGCGTCTAAAAAGGCTATTAATCGAATTGCGTAACCATTTTGACAGTTGTAATTTTATTTCAAGCTTTATAGTAATTTGTTTTGTCTGTCAAATGAAACAGAAGCCACTGTAGTGGTCGCAATAGATTTTACTTAGCAATCTTTTTGGGATTAACTCATGAAATCTCCATAATTATTAAGAAAACAATTAAGTAATAGTCTTCCTGATAAATTGTGAATGTGTTTTTATGTAAAACCTCAATGATAAATCAATTTTATTGGTATGTTAAATATCAAAGCAGCGAGGTCGATTTTTAATAATAATTGTGAAAGTTTTCTTGTGAGTTTAGTGCCTACAACCTAAACTAAAAACAAATATTATGATATTCCAGAAACGAGGTATTTTGGTGGCATTTTAACGAAAGACAAATTCGTACCTCATACCGTAACAAACTTGAGCCACAAGCTTAGCAACCCAGTCGAGCTTGTAATACATTGGAAAAGCAAAAACTTATAATTGAGGAAGAACAAAAAAAAGCAGTTTGAATCATTTTATATTAATGGATTATGTAAGGACATTGATGAACATACCACTATTGCCACATCATTGTCTGTTTAAGGTATGTACTTACTTATTATTTTCTTTCTAAGTGTTGAACATTGAATGTGTGTTAAGTACAGCAACAATGTTACACACATAGGGATGTATTTATAAACATTGCTTATAGTTAAGTGACGTTAAAACCTCAAAAATGTATGATTAAACAGTTGCTCATCATTACATAACTTTATGCAACGTTTATAAATAAACCCCATATTGTTTATTGGTGAATACGAAATGCACCATCAAACGTAAACTTACCATACATATATTTTCAGTTGCCTAACCTACTACTTATATGAATATTTACTTAGCAATTATAACAACAAAGTAAAGAAAGTAGGTAGGCAACTGAAAATATATCTAAGTACCTATCTTAAATGTTTTTCACTTATTGTTAATATTATTAAAAAAATCGATCTGCCCAGCCTTTTCCCAACTATGTTGGGGTCGGCTTCCAGTCTAACCGGATGCAGCTGAATACAAGTATTTTACATGGAGTGACTGCCTATCTAACCTCCACAACCCAATAACTAGGTAATACGATACCCCTTGGTAAGACTAATTGTCACTTTCGGGCTTCTGATGACCCATAACGACTGTCAAAGATCCACAAATGACATCCGGGACCAACGGTTTAATATGCTTTTCGAGGCATGAAGGAGTCTCGGTATGTAGAAATGGTCACCCATCCACGGACCAACCCTGGCAAGCGTAGCTTAACCTGATGGATTGCCCCGTGCGGCTGTTAGTACTTAGCCTATTAATATTATTAGTAGGTAAGAATATTTAAGTCAATTGTTGCTTATAATTGACCCAATTGTTGTTTATAGCAGAATATTGCTATTCTATAAAGTGACTGTGGATGGATGTAATGGATGGTGGAATATATTGAAGATTTACTATTCTTTTTTTTTCAGGTGTCAGGCTCAACTACATTATTCAAGATTTTTTTAACTCTCTCTCATACACTTACAACAAGCAGTACATACATAATCCATGATGATTTCCACAGGAAGACATTAGATTCCAAATTCCACTAATCCTTACAGTATGTTTGTTCCAATTCCTTTTTGCTCTATGTCCAAATATTTCATATTAATGTGAATAGATGGTAATGGTGCCGATTCTCTTGTCCAGTGTTGAGTTAAGGTTGTAACAATTTAATAAAACAGTTTTATTTGTTTACCATAATTTATTTCTCTCTATTTCCTTTAAATCTAATGAATGACAGTTAATTTAGGTAAACACCTTTAAATAGTATCATTATAATTATAAAATTGTCTGTGTTTGTATAAAACAAATAGTATGCCATTCTTAATTATTTCATTTAAAGTTATTTTTATTTGTCCCTCTATAGTTCATAATTAAAACACTTTATTAAAGTTTACACTGTTATCAATTAACACAATAGTTTATATCACTGTCGTACAAGACTATAATCAAGTTTTCTAAAAAAAATATTTCATGAAGGATCTTCAGTTTCTACTTTTGTACTTAAGAAGCTTGAAATCTGAAGTAGCAGAGCAGCAGTGCAGCACAGCAGGGGCAGTATCATTCATGCTGCCTTCATGTCTTCGTAGGTGAAATTCCCCAGGAACTCTACATTTTAAAACAAAGTCATATTATTTTCTGCTCAAATAAAGTACTCATGTGGCAAAGTAGGCATATCAACTAGGCCCATGGCTAGATGAAAGCCTGTCATCATCATCGTCATGCTGGTTGTATAATTTCTTCTTTATTTAGGGCTGATTTTTCAGTCTCCAGATATTTTATAATACTAAATTATAATGGTAATTGGATAAACATAAAATATATATTATGATGTGTCTGTCAAAAGTTCAGCCAAGGAAATATATTCATAATTGAGTTGCTATGCTTAATTCTTAATGATGTGTCAAAAAGCTTACCTTCAATGATTAATACATAAGATTCTTAATTAATCCAATCCATGTTTGCCACCTTGCCACCAACTTCTTTGTTAGGAAGTCAACAATATTGATATTTGGTAGTGTTCCATTCTTGTGTTTTCAGCACGTCTGTGAAAATATTATGAATATGTTTTGTAGTTATCTGTTATTTGGTTAGGTAGTGGATATTATAGTTTATTTCAGCATCTACTTATGTACAAAAATATCAATTAACAATTTTAGTTAGAATGTGAGACATAGTACGTAACTATTATTTTAACCACAATAAATAGTTAACCTCGCGTAAGATGCCTGTGTCTACGCAACAAAAGAATGATTGTCCGTATACGTCGACTCACCAATAATGTACCTACAGCTACAATAATCTAATGAGATACGAAGGTACTCTCACACACGTTATTCCTATTTATATTGGTTTACTTACTTGTAGTGATAATATCGACTTAGATACTTTTCGCTATGGAGCAAAACAGCCTAAGTCTTAGTCCATGTACTTAATTGTAGTCTGTGATCTTGGTGAAGCTAGTACAAAACGAAGGCGGTGTCTCGAACGAGAGAATTTTCCAAAGTTCTTCCGACTTCCACAAGCCACAAGAATAATGTTCCAAAACTGCTTATTACAGGCCCATGTTTCTGTACGTGAATAGTAAATATAATTTTGTATGTTGAAAAATATAAAACAACTATTAATTTAAAACAAAAACTTTACCGAAATCAACAAAAATAAAATGTAAACAGATGCGTCGCCATGATTGATATCGTATTCTCCACCCACAGAATTCAAAGAATATTCATTCCAGCCCAAATTATTGTCAAATTGTTTAACATGTGATATATGCCTTTCCTTTTCTTTTCCCTACACTCTGATAAAGTTAGAGCAGCAAAGGTATACTTTAGACAGGCAGTAGTTTGCATTAAATCGTCAACGCATAACGCAATGAGGGCAGATCATTCAACTTTTACTCTCAGTGTTGCAATTTTTTTCCCCTAAGTCCACTATAGACTTGCGTCTAGATACATCGAAACGAATCAAAAATCCGATTTCAATCAGAAACGGAATCGTATCGATAATCCGAACTAGACAAACCGATTTCACAAAACCACGGAAGTGTGGTTTTGCCTAAGCAAGTTTTTGTTTATATTTGAATAGTTTTGATCGATGCACTTACAACCGAATATATATAATATTACTAGAGACGATCGAAACTGCGAGCCGTAGCCTCTCCTGAAATCGGTTTTCTGTTACCGACATTCGGCCGCTGTTTTGGGAGTCCATTTGAAGATTTGAGTATGAAAATAAAACATAACTTATGTAATCATAGTATTTTTAGGGTTCCGTACCTCAAAAGGAAAAACGGAACCCTTACAGGATCACTTCGTTATCAGTCTGTCAAGACCCTTTTTCTCAGGAACGTACGGAGGTATCAAGTTGAAATTAATATCAAATACGTCTGTGGTCCCTTAGAGCTCTAAAAAATCAAGCTTCTAAGTCAACACAATAAAAAATTACGGCTATTTAAGCGACATATTTTGGTACTCGCAAATAAATCAAAAAGTACAGGGTACTTCCCGTTGACCTAGACTCATAAAATTTGGCACAAAGCCCGTCTCATTGCACAAGTAAAGGAAAATGACAGAAAATTGTAAATTTTCAGTTTTATCACATACAAAAAGAAAAAACCATTACAAACTTACATTTGCAGTTGGAGATTTGACCGTGACATATATCAATATAGGGGAGATGTTTTTCAACTACAAAGTTGTTTGTTTTTGGGATAAAAACTCCCAGGTTTAGTGGAAATCCCTCTAAGTTGACAACACTGCTTTTCTACGATTTTGTCATAGGCCACAGATAGCAAAGACGTGAAAAGAAAAACGTTTTATTACGTAGTTCAATTGTGGTAGAAAGTATTTTAAAAATTGGTTTTTCATTTTTCGGCAATCATTGTACATTTTTATTTATAAGCACTAGTAGATCATCAGTTGTAATTAAAACAAAATTACATTATAGCACAATAATTTGAATATTAACCATTCATAGATGCTGTAACTAAACATATCAATTTAACAATTATAGACAATTGTATTGAACATCCCTATACAATTTCAGTCGTATGGTAAAAAATGTACATCGCAATTCCAATTATGGCATGCGATTAAGATTGGACTTGCTTTCGATTCAGAATTGCAATCAAAAATAAAATATGTTACGCAATTAGGCTGCTGGTCGTTGTGAAACTTCTACGTGGACAATAGCGGTCGACCAGTTTTCACCCTTTTACTCTCAGTAATAAGGTTGAAAGGTTATCCACCGCCAGTGTCCGCGATGTAGTACATAAGGTCTATTTAAATCCTACATCAACTTTAAGTTAATGAAAATAAAGTTGATTCTAGACTGACTAGTATTGTTGAAAAACTCAAAAAAATATGAAGATGCAGCGCAAACTGAACCTTACGTGTAAGCATTAAAGTTGTTTTTCCCAACACTCGTGTTTGTTTACATGTTTGACAAGTAAATTACGAACGCAGTTTAGGTGTGTTATATATTCTTTGTTCCTATGTATGTGACACGTGTATAACTGACGCGTGTTCGTTAATTGTTTGTTTACACATTACATTAAGACTGTTGTCTGCGGTAGGAACTCACTAATTTGCTACGAGTAGCAACAATGTAGGTGGGAACTTTGTCTTATTAACATGAGTTAGAGCCTTAATTAACAAACTGGCGATTTGCGAGCGAGTTATCAATCAATCTGCCTAGCCTTTTCCCAACTATGTTGGGGTCCACTTCCAGTCTAACCAAATGCAGCTGAATACCAGTACTTTACATGAAGCGACTGCCCATCTGCAGGGCTGCGCCGACCCTCGGCAGCACCTGTGTGCGAACCCTATGAAGCGCCTCTTTTTTTGTCTTCCTGTTTCGCCGCGTTATTTTTTTTTTTTTTGTTTCAAATTTTTACGTAAATGTGTTCTCTAGTTTTCTTTAATATTATTTTCGTATTAGTTAAAAATCGGTTCGCTATCGCTTGGCAATTACTGAGAAAAGGAAAACGCGAATTAAGTACATTCTACAGATAAATTCAAGATATTTACAATATGACTGTCTTTTTTTTCTCGGAGGAGCTAGTGTAAAAAAAACAATAATTGGCGCTGATATTTAATTAAGGGCATGAGCACTAGGGGCGCCGGAGGCCTAGTGCCGGTGTGCGCCGCACACTTCGCACATACGGGCGGCGCGGCCCTGCCCATCTGACCTCCACAACCCAGTAACTGGGTAATACGATACCCCTTGGTAAAACTGGTTGTCAGACTTTCTGGCTTCTGACGACCCGTAACGTCTGTCTAAGATCCACTAATGACAGCCGGGACCAACGGCTTAACGTGCTTTCCGAGGCACGGAGGAGTCTCGGTATGTGTGTGTTGCCGAACCACGGACCAACCCCGGCAAGCGAGCGTAGCTTAACCAGGGCCTCAAGTCTGCTATTACAATAGTGTCAGAATGGTCTATCATTGATTTCATAGTTGTTGATTTTGACAAGTTTGGTAATCTACTAATATAATGGCGTCATTATGACTTTCCAATTGTCAGCCACTGACACTCCATTGAAAGAAATGGCACTTATTGGTAATCTCGTACATAATGACAAATTAATGACTGACTTAGGCGGTATCATTGGTCGTATTGTACGACAATGCCATTATAACACAATTCTATTACGAGACCATTGACCGACCAATGATCGACCATTATGAATTTAGCAGATTACGAACTTTTAGCAAAATGACAATGGGATCGTGTTGGAATGACGAATTTATAAAAAATAGCAGACTAAGGCCCCTGATCGACCTAGGGCTGTTATTACTTAGCCACGAGCGAATTATCAGTGAGGCGATTGTTCAACGTGTTCGCTGCGTGTGCGTAACGAGAACGATTGACGTGAGTGTACAAGAGAGAGCGGGACAAGGGAGATAGATAGAATATTCTTTATTATGTACACCATAAAAATTACAGACATTAATTTAGAAATTTTACATTAGGTGACACAATGGGCGGTCTTATCGCTAAAAGCGATCTTTTGCAGATAACCTTTGGATGGATTTAAATGGAAAAGGAGAGACAATACTGCAGGTAGTCAGTGGAATACACAGATACATAAAGCATATAATTACCTATTTAAATATATACATATATATATATTAGACTAGCTGCGCCCCGCAGTTTCACCCGCAGAAGTCTCGATCCCGTGGGAATATCGGGATAAAAAGTATTCTATGTGGTTAATCCAGGTTCTAATCCAAATCGCACGGAGTTTGTTAACAAACTCTCGTCTTTTTAATATTAGTGTTATCTGCGTTACACAAAAATAGGAAACCTCCTAGGAGAACGCCATATGTGTGTCCGCAATTTAACATCGAATGACGAATCGGTGGAAACGCTCTCTACGGATAGAGAGCGTTTTAGGGCCCGCTGCCCATCATTTTCATGTTATTTGGCGGCGGTTATGTGTTGTCCGCTATGTGGCGGCCGCTATGCCACATAGCGGCCGCCAAATAACGGCCGCCAACGGCTGTAATATGGCGGCCGTTATGTTGCGGCCGCTATGTGGCGACCGTCATTTGGCGGCTGTAATGTGACGGCCATAATGTGGCGGCCGTTTTGTGGCGGCCGCTATGTGGCGGAGATAATGTGGCGGCTTTTATGTGGCGGCTGCTATTTGGCGGCCGCTATGTGGCGACCGTAATGTGACGACCGTTATATGGCAGCCGTAATGTGGCGGCCGCAATGTGGCGGCCGTAATGTGGCGGCCGTTTTATGGCGACCGCTATGTGGCGAACATAATGTGGCGGCCGTTATGTGGCGGCCGCTATTTGGCGGCCACTATGTGGCGACCGTAATGTGACGGCCGTAATGTGGCGGCCGTTATGTGGCGGTTGCAATGTGGCGGCCGTTTTGTGGCGGCCGCTATGTGGCGGACGTAATGTGGTGGCCGTTATGTGGCGGCCGTTATGTGGCGGCCGTAATGTGGCGGCCGTTATTTGGCGGCCGCTATGTTGCGGCCGCTATGTGGCGACCGTCATGTGGCTGCCGTAATATGGCGGACGTAATGTGGCGGCCGTAATGTGGCGGCCGTTATTTGGCGGCCGCTATGTGGCGGCCGTAATATGGCGGACGTAATGTGACGGCCGTAATGTGACAGCCGTAATGTGGAAGCCGTAATGTGGCGGTCGCAATGTGGCGGCCGTTTTGTGGCGGCCGCTATTTGGCGGCCGTAATGTGGCGGCCGTAATGTGGCGGCCGTAATGTGGCGGCCGTAATGTGGCGGCCGCTATTTGGCGGCCGTAATGTGGCGGCCGTAATGTGGCGGCCGTTATTTGGCGGCCGCTATGTTACGGCCGTTATGTGGCGACCGTCATGTGGCGGCCGTAATGTGGCGGCCGTTATGTGACGGCCGTAATATGGCGGACGTAATGTGACGGCCGTAATGTGACAGCCGTAATGTGGCGGCCGTAATGTGGCGGTTGCAATGTGGCGGCTGCAATGTGGCGGCCGTTTTGTGGTGGCCGCTATTTGGCAGCCGTAATGTGGCGGCCGTAATGTGGCGGCCGCTATGTTGCGGCCGCTATGTTGCGGCCGCTATGTGGCGACCGTCATGTGGCGGCCGTAATATGGCGGACGTAATGTGGCGGCCGTAATGTGGCGGCCGTTATTTGGCGGCCGCTATGTGGCGACCGTAATGTGGCGGCCGTTATGTGGCAGCCGTAATATGGCGGACGTAATGTGGCGGCCATAATGTGACGGCCGTAATATGACAGCCGTTATGTGGCGGCCGCTATGTGGTGCCTGCTGTGTGGCGGCCATAATGTGACGGCCGTTATTACGGCCGCCACATTTGGCGGCCATTATGTGGCGGCCGCTATGTGGTGCCTGGTATGTGGCGGCCGCTATGTGACGGCCGTAATGCGGCGGCCGCAATGTGGCGGCCGTTTAGTGGCGGCCGCTATCTGGCGGCCGTAATGTGGCGGCCACAATGTGGCGGTCGCAATGTGGCGGTCGCAATATGGCGGACGTAATGTGGCGGCCGTTATGTGGCGGCCGCTATGTGACGGCCGTAATGCGGCGGCCGCAATGTGGCGGCCGTTTAGTGGCGGCCGCTATCTGGCGGCCGTAATGTGGCGGCCACAATGTGGCGGTCGCAATGTGGCGGTCGCAATATGGCGGACGTAATGTGGCGGCCGTTATGTGGCGGCCGCTATGTGACGGCCGTAATGCGGCGGCATTAGTTGCGTTAAAATTAGCAGGAAAAACGAATCTTTGTTGGCTCATAACTTCTTAATTGCTTTTTTTTACTATTCTGCTTCTGTACAGACAAAATTAATAATAAGACAAAACGATTTCATGTTTTACTTTGGTTGTACAGTGGAGTAAAATCCCTCCGAAATTTGTATGGAAAAAGTATCGGCTAGTTGCGCCTTAATATTGGCACTGAACCGCTCCGCTCCTCTCCTCTCCGCTCCAATAGACAGTCAGCTTTAGTGTATTAGAAAGTAGTAATAAACGGGTTTTTTGTTATTCTGTTCGTGCTGACGGATATTTTTCCATGGCTTTCAGCTGAATAATTTTATAACGTATCTCGAAATTAACCTCAAAAGATACAGAAAGAAACAAGATGACATAAATAAATAAACTACATTGGATCTCTACATAGAGTCCGCAGTGCTTTCACAAAAAATAAATAGTTTTATAGAGAAAAGCCGAGAGACGTCGACGGCGCCCTACTTCTGAATATACATTTTTTATACGAACTCTGTGTAGCGGCTAGATCTATGTAGAGTCGGGTAATAAAATGTTCTTCGGCATCTGGTGAGGGGAAGCTCTATGTCAATTTAGGTTAAAGTACCTGGGCAACCGAGCTCTGCTCTGGTGAAAATAGAGAATGCACTTTTAATAGTATAGGATAGTACCTACTAATTCCATACTGCCATGACAGTTGGGACTTACTAATTCCATGCTGCCACGTCATCATTCTAATGTCACTATTCTCATGTCATTATTCATTATCTTGTTCTAAACTTTAGGCGACCGAGCTCTGCTCGCGTGAAAATACGGAGAAAACAAAGTTTCCCAGATATGAGACTTAGCTAGATCTATTTTTCGCCTCCATAAACAGGGTGATATTACAGGTGGCAGGGACATCGACGCGAAAACTTCTACCATGGATTCAGTACATGATTCTAAAACCCTGGCGTTGAAATTCATATACAGGTGGCAGGGACATTGATGCGAAAACTTCTACCATGGATTCAGTACATGATTCTAAAACCTCTGCGCTGAAATAATTCGTCGGTTTTTTAAAAAAATCTGCTATTTCATAGAAAAGTGCAATAACTACGCGATCAAAATGTATGGAACAGCGGATAAAAAAAAAATAACCAACTAAAAATTTCAACGCAGGGGGTTTTCAGAATCATGTACTGAATCCATGGTAACAGTTTTCGCGTCGATGTCCCTGCCTCCCTGTATAAACAAATATTGCTCGTTTAATAGTATAGAATAGGATAAACAAAAAGCTAGAAGGTTTAAATTAGACTCCGGTGGAGGTAAAGATCTTAATAGCTCTTTCCTCTGGCTATTTATTTGAATACCTACCATTTAATTTTGTAGATCTCGACTTCTATTTAGCTTGAAATTCAAAGCGAATGGTGCCAATTATCCAAGTTCAAATTGAAAGTTGGTTTTTAAAATTGAGTTAAAAACTTTGAGCTTTACTCAGAGCGGAGTAATACGAATGAAGAAGCGACGAATGACGTAACAAAATAAAATAAAATATTTTTATTTCAGACACATTTGGACCATAATGTTGTTAGTAGAACGACTTACAAACTATTATTAGTCAATCATCATCAGCCTATAAATGTTCCCACTGCCGGGACACAGGCCTCCTCTCTGTGAGAGGGAGTGGGCCGTAATCCATCACGCGGGGCCAGTGCGGGTTGGTAGATGTCACATGTCTTCGAATTTTCGGTTCTAGGATATGCCGGTTTCCTCACGATGTTTTCCTTCACCGTTTTGAGAGCAGTGGTGACGAAATAATTTACACAAAGTAAAGCGCCTGTCTGGGTTCGAACCTACGACCTACAACTCGTAAGTCGCGGCCGTTACCACTGGGCCACCACTGCTCTCTTAGTCAATAATTAATGTAATTTAAGTATTTATTTTTTAATACCAGTTCGCAGTATTTTTAAATAATTTATTTAAATAAACAGGAAATGCCAACTCAGTTTCTAAATAACCATGCAATATATTTAATCATAGCCATCAGATTTGTAAAATATATCTTGCAGCTCTATTTAAAATATGCTTTATCGTAGGGGTGGGTCGTTACGTGATTTTCGCGAAAGGGAAACGCCCATTCTTGGCCATGGTTTGCCCAGCAATGTGGGAAATACAGAAAAAATACCCATTTAGTAACTAAAATATTGCTATTACTTATTTGTAACAAAACCTCCGGAATTAAAAGCCGATTTAATCAAGACAATCGTTTATTTCCTTATCTAACACTTCCGATTGTTGGTCAATCCTGTCAAAGTAGGGATGGCAACTTTTACTGAAAAAAATCGAAACACTCAAAACCGGTCACCAAAAATAGATTTTTTGAAAATCGATTTTTTATTATGTAGCTGTTACAATCAACTTGGCTTATCGGAGTCCACTTCTGGACATAGGCCTCTCCCAGGCTGCGCCACAACACCCTTTCTCCGCCTTCCGCATCCAGTTTATCCCAGTCAACTTTTAAGGCCGTTGGTCCATCTAGCTGAGGGGCGTCCCACACTATGCTTACCGATACGCAGTCTCCACTCTAGGACTCGTCTGCTCCACTGGCCATCAGTCCTTCAACGAATATGACCAGCCCACTGTCACTTCAGCTTGCTTACTCTGCAGGCTATGTCGGTAACTTCGGTTAACTTCATTTCTGATCTTAACCTTCAAAGAAACCTCGAGCATAGCCCGCTCCATAGCGTACTGAGCAACCTTGAATTTATGGACTAGCCCAACTGTCAGTGTCCACGTTTCGGCACCGTCTGTCATAACGGGCAGGACGCACTGGTTGAAGACCCTAGTCTTCAAACACTGCGCGATTGGCAACGACAAGACTTGACGAAGTTTTCCAAACGCTGCCCAAACTAGCTGGATCTTTTCTGTCGGCTTCTTTCTCAAAGTTGTGCCTACCGAGCTGGATGAGTTGCCCTAAGTAGACGTACGCCTTCACAACTTCGAGAAGCGATCCTTTGATGTGGACTACATTTGGCAAGACATGCGAATTGTACATACATGACTTTTGTCTTGTCCAAATTCATGCCGAGGCCAACCAGCCAAGAAGCTCCATTTAGGCTGTGCAACATCTGGTCAGTCTATGTAACTGTCCTAGCGTCTCGTCAGCGTCAGTTGTAACCTCTTTTGTTATTTTCTTTAGAGACAAAAAAATGTTATTTCATTTTAAATACGATCCATTGAACAGATTCCGTTTTTCCAGTTTGTTTTTTAATATAGATTTTTCGAAAAATCGATGTCATATCGCATCCCTACGTCAATAATAATCGTAATTGGCAACTGATTGACATTAGTATTTGATATTTTGTTTGGTGTTGTATTTTTTCGACTACGTATTTCTATTTTATTTTCCGACTACTTTGATTACGATTATGGACCCTGTAACCGCTCCCGAGAACGACCTTGGCTTTACATTGGATTCTGTACCCGCCTCCCACGACGACACCAGCTTACCAATGGATACCGTACCTGTTTCTCGCCAAGGACTTGACACGAATATGGAACCTGAATTACACGAACTTACCAGCTTTCCACGGAGCCATCTCTGTGTCAACTGTGGCGTGGATACACGAAAACTTAAGAGATTTACCTTAAGCAATGTGGAAGTTCGGTTTATATTTCAACAATGGATTTTTCTACAACAAGTAAGTTACTTTATGAACATACAAGGTACATACTCAGCAACTTTTACTGCATAGCTACTTTACGTTAGGTTTGAATTGAATAATTCGGTTGGTTAGTGTCACGGAAACCATAGGAATAAATATTTGAAGTTTGTTTTGTCTCAAACCATTGCCACATATTTTATGTGACATAAGTACTGAATTGTATGATCATCAAAAATACTATGAAAGACCGATGTCATTCAATGTACATAAAGACCTTTTGATGCTACAGCATGCTAATAGGTATAAATTATTTTTATGAAAGTATGCAATTATGTTTCAGATAATAGTCTGATGTGTGACCAATGTTGGATGTTGGCTAGGAATGCACAACAGCCTTCTGCACCACAAGAACGAAATGTTGGGCATCGACAAATATGTTTGTGTAAACTGTGGTCAATCTGTATTAAGAAAGCACTTTCATCATCTATACCAACGCAAAACAAGCACAAGAGACATACAAATAAGAACTATAATTGCAGAATGGATCAAACCAAAACTATTAATATGTTTTTTACTAACCTTTAATTTATAAAAGACCCACCGAGTTCTATGTAAAAAATAGTGGTTGTTTCTTTATCTATAATGTTAACCCTACTGCCTATAACTTGTTTCTTTCATGGGCGTCACTTGGCCAAAACCTCCTTATCAACTGGGCATTTCCCTTTAAGTGACTTCGAAGGCGTCACCTGTTTTGAAAACACGTGATTTTAGTAACTAGTTATTCTATTCGGTGATTCTATCGAAGTATTAAAATTATTTGCGAAATGAAAATATAATTGATTATCTACGTAATACGTTACATATCACAAGATTTACGTTTTTGGCACGAATAAGTTTTTGTAGCTACATATGCAGTTACATCATTAAAGTAAAAAACCGGCCAAGTGCGTGTCGGACCACGCACAATGAAGGGTTCCGTAGTTGGGATGAATTTATCCCAAAAACAAACTTAACTTTGTAGTTGATAAACATGTTCTCCCATACGGAATGTATGGGAAAACATGTTTTTGCAACTGCAAAGTTAAGTTGGTCGATTATTACTCGATAACTAGTAAAGCCTACTTAGCTGTGATAGTTTTCCTTTTAATTTCGTTATATAAACTACTGCTGTGAATTTTTTCACACATCCAAAACCAACCATTTAGCTGGCAGGGGGGGGGGGACGACACTTGACTCTAACAAAAATTAGCACATTAAAGCTTAATATTTTGCAAACGGATCCCTGAATCCAAAAATGGTTTTCACAAACTCATAATGTTTTTGTAAGACCTTTCCAATGATACCCCACACTATGGGACAAAAAAATACCCTAAAAAAAAATGGTTTTCATAATTTTGTTTTACCACTTTGTCGGCGTAGTTAATATATATACTTATGTCAAATTACAGCTTTCTAGTACTAAGGGTCTTGGAGCTAGACCGCGGACAGACAGACAGACAGACGGACATGACGAAACTATAAGGGTTCCTTGTTTACTACGGAACCCTAAAAATGACACAAATAATAGTATTACAACGCAAATAAATTACAAATAGGTATAAACTAACAAATAACAACAACAAAAAAATAATGTATTTGTATGTTTTTCTCAAAAATCTCATGCAGATTATAAAGTACATTATCAATTAACATTTTTATAAGTTGCGTGAAACATAAAGAACACATAGCTATTGTACAGATTCCATCTTCATTTCTACTTCCTGCCCACTTGATCTGTGTACAATCGATATATCGGGTCTAAAAAAAGATCTAGGTCATATTTCGCTGTTTCTGGACCAGTCATATAATCGATTGGGAAATGCATACAGCGATAGGTATGCGAGCTGTTTCAACAAACGTTTTAGATAAAGGTGTTTATTTCGACAATATTATTATATACTTTACTTCATAGTAAGTTTACTACCTATTGTTATGCTATTTACAGTGTGAGTCTTCATAAAATGTACATATCGAAATGAGGGAGTCTATGATTAATTTTATCGACGGAAAAAATATTTTTAAAATCATTTTTTTTTTTGGCGTTTGCGAAATATTACGATTATTGTAAAAATTGATGAAAGAAAAACAGATTTTTGCCAAAAAAGTATGTTTATTTTCAATTGAGTGTAGTAATTTTCATTTTATGAGGACGCCTAATTACTTCCAATCATTATGGACTTTGTTTCATCGCTATAGATCATTTAGTTTAAAAGTTACAAAGTTTTGTTAAAAAAATATAAATGTATACAACGTGTAACGTTAAATGCGCAAAACCTCACACCCCAACTGATTTTTAATTCAATTGACCTATTTCAGGGAGAAAAAGAATCATTAAAAAAATTGTAAAAGTTTTATGATGTTTTAGTTCGTAAGATTCGTATTTGCATTGAAATAAAAGCTGTTATTATCCCGCGTATGAGAAAATTTAAATTGGTCGACAACAATTTAAGTTTGTTTACCTATTTTAGCGGGTTTGCGCATGTGATGGCTTGACCTATTAATAACGGCAACGTTTTTAATGGAGATTATTTGAAAAATGTGACCTATATTAAAAAGTGGTTCAATTGATTCTGCTCGTTATTCTGATCAATCTATTTTCAGGTTTTGCGCATTTAACGTTACACGTTGTATATTTATTTAGATTTTTTTAAATATTTTTTCCGTCTATAAAATTAAGCATAGATTCCCTCATTTTGATATGTACACATTATAAAGACTCACACTGTATAGGTACAGAACTGCAATTCTCCATTTTGGTGGAAGCAGTGCACGAAACGTCACACCATTGCTGCAACTTTTAAAATTGGTTTTATCTATATTTTGGGAGAATGTGAAAACGACTTGCTTTTTGCTGAATCGGAGCGGTATCGACAAAAATCGATAGTCTACATACTACACTGTCTTTTCCAGTCAGCAGTGATAGCCTAGTGGTGTGACCGTCAGACTGCCAAGTCATAGGTCTCGAGTTCGAACCCAAGGCACCTCTGACTTTTCGGATTCATGTGCGTATTGTATAATTGTCACTTGCTTAAAAAAGGTGAAGGAAAATATCGTGAGGAAACCGGCATGCCTGAGAGATATTTCTCGATGACATGTGAAGCCAAGTTAGAGCCCCATAGGTCATTGGCCCAAAACTCTGACACCAGT
Source organism: Agrochola lychnidis (assembly GCA_963680765.1). Lineage (NCBI taxonomy): Eukaryota > Metazoa > Arthropoda > Insecta > Lepidoptera > Noctuidae > Agrochola > Agrochola lychnidis. The sequence goes on from OY796864.1 coordinate 7,470,093, forward strand.
ACCCTAATTGCGTAACTCATTTTCTTAAACAATTTCGCGAAATTTGTTTCATTTTGACATTTCAACAACATTCATTGCGTTATTTACGTTGTTGAACAGATTTTTTTTCCAACTTATGAAGCAATGGATTAGAAATCTGTTTCAAATCGAAACAAATTGTGATTGTGTTGTATTACGCAATTAGGGTGCTGGTTAGTCACTAACCACACTTTTCCATGAATTTAATTATGTATTAAGATATTGATGGTCTCTCTCATAAGAGGCAAAAGAGGGCACTTTTTAACCGACTTCCAAAAGGAGGAGGTTCTCAATTCAACTGTATGAACACAAAAAAAAATTTTTTTTTTTTTTGTATGTTTATTACGCGATAACTCGGCTAATTATAAATTGATTTTAATGATTATTTTTTTGTTTGGTAGGTAATACATCAGAGGTGGTCCCATATAAATTTTAATAACTTTGCTTGGGTAGTTTTTGAGTTAGTTTCAATAATACGTATTTTTTCCCACTTAGTATGTGGATGATATGTTAAGTTCCTCTCACTGTTATTTACATAGCAAGTTAATTCGAATTTGTGTGGGGTAAATACCACAACTAAAAACTTTTTACAAAAAAAAAAACAACCGACTTCTAAAAAAAAAACACTACAAAGTGAAAAATAACTTTAATTTCGGAAGTCGGTGGCAAAAAACGAAAATTCAAAACCAAAGACACCGAAATTAAAGTTATTTTTCACTTTGTAGTGTTTTTTTTGGAAGTCGGTTGTCTTTTTTTTTTGTAAAAAGTTTTTCATCAAAACAATCGTGTAAACATTTAAAACAGCGCACGTTTTCAACATAAAACACAATAATAAAATAAAACCTCCCATGAATTCAAATATAATTAGCATACAGATTACCTACGTAGTAACCAACGTCGAGTTAATTCAAGGATCAAATTGCATTACCGGTGACACACGCAATGGCTATAACTCCCCTACCTCCCCTCGACCATGGAACGAGCAGATTTCCAATAAGCCCCGTTCCACCCTTTCCGTAAACATTGTCGCTGTCGTGTTAGTGACGGTCCCAAATACCCTGTTTTACTGGCAGACGGGTTAACTAGAGGAGAGAGGGGTAAACGTGACATGGTTTCCTTTGTTTTATAGTTACATTGAGCTGATCTTAGCGTTTTATAGTGTTGTGTAGGTAATGACTTATTTATTTATTTAATACTTTAAGCACATAATATACAGAGGCGGACTTATCATCATGATTGAGGAAAATATTTAGTAATTGGCTAAACCACACAGTAAAACCACATGGTAAAAATAAAACAATGTGGTCATACTTAAATTGATAAAGTAAACCTATAATATTATATCAGAATCAGAATTTATTACATAAAACACAACACACACATTATACGTACCTATACATCTTACATTTATTATATTAAACTATACTCCGTTTGAAATAAGATTAGACATTTAAACAAACCTTTTTTACAGTCCGTACAACCGATATTGACTTTTATACCGTAAGCATAAGGATGGCATTAAAAGCAAAAAAAGTGGTTACAAACCAACTGTTTACTGCAGCTGTCATTTGTCATGCCACCAACGCAATAGAAGTCAAAATCGGTTGAACGGACTGTAAAAAAGGTTTGTTTAAATGTTAAGGTTTAGTTAAATGTCTAATCTTATTTCAAACGGAGTATAGTTAATTATGTCCGTTGACAGTTTGACACCGATGGATACCATACCATTTACTGTTTCAAAATTATACGTTATGCGTATCGAATATTACCACCATCAATTGAATAAAATCAAATCAAAAACCCAAGTAATAATCATGTTAAACTATTTTATCATAATTACCATCAGACTTGGTGTGTATGAAGGTCAATTCAGGGAAATGTTAAACAAACTGTGACAAATCAAGTATTTTTATTGTGGGCTTAGTTATACAGACAGATGTTATTACAGTTGCATTATGTCCTGCCTAATTAATAGACATACAATAATAATGTCAACATGGAGTATAAAAAATTTCTTAGACATCGCTTATAAAGCAAATCTTACAAAATAACAATTAGGTGTATGGTGACAGATTGTAGTAGACACTAATTATTAAGAAAATCTTAGATCGTGTAGTAACCTTTGTCAATTAAAAAATTACGCAATTTATATTTAAATAGTGGGAGTTCCTTGGTGCTTAAAATGTGACAACCAATTTAAATTGTCCGTACATTCAAAACACAACTGTCATTCTTTGACAGATAAATAAAATGGCTGCAACACGCCAAATTGACGTAAAGTGTCAATTTGCTTCACAATTAATTTGTCTGAGTTTACAAGAACGCTCACGCAGGCCCCTACACCCACCAAATGAGACTAGTTAGCACGTCATGACGTCACTCCCACCGCCATCTTTCACAAAGTACTGAGCGGCTCATTTCCACAGGAAATTGTTATTATACCGTCGGGAAAGACGTGTGGGATTACAGGAAAAAGCCGCGTTATGTTTCTTTTTAGAAGAAAGTGGCTGTTTTGTTTGCCTTTGAGTTTCATATAAGGGAAGAATTTATAGGTAAAATTAAGGTTATAGGTAAAATGTGGGTGTTGTGACTTTATTTGTCTAATTTATGCTTTAATTTTTTGAAGTAAAAACTTCTTTAGGCGCGTTGGGAAAAAACAATTGAACTCGCGACACCGTTACCGACACCTCATTTTTGTAAACATGATTGTGATCTTTATTCATGTTTCGTTACGGATCAATGTTCTATGAAAGTATTTTTATTTTATAGGTTTTGGCGGTATTTTTTTTTGTAAACGCTATTGTGCTCTTTATTTAGATAAGGTTATGGACCAAATAAATTATAATTGATTAATTAATTATTAATAATACATTTAATTGACATTATTTACAATTATGATGAAATATGACATTACTAGCCCTTTAATATAATTAACCATTGACATGCATGTAAAAATAAATTATAATTGATTAATTAATTATTTATTAATACATTTAATTGACATTATTTACTCGAACGTGACTTTGTATTGTATAAATTCAGAATTATTGCTAAAAACCTAATATATTTGTACACCAATTTCATTGGTAGGACATAGAGCTCGACTAAAATGTATACATAAGACCTTTATTGTAATACCTGTGTCCACAAATAAAGATTGATTGATTGATTGATTGAATGTTCTATACAAGTATTTTTCTTTCAACAAGGTGATCTTGTTCAAGTTTTCACTATCGGCACTCCTGGAGTGCCACTGTTTTTTTATACTTCTTCTTTTCGTGTGGTTAGTAAACTCATAAATTTATTAATATTATTATCTTTTTTTTTATAAATAACATAACATCACGCCTGTAATCCCCGAAGGGTTAGACAGAGGTGTACCTATAGTACACCCACATTTCGTCAGTTATATTTAAGTCCCATGTAATAGGGGGCGAACCTATTGCCATCAACCGGGCACAAATCCAGACTCCGGAACTGCTACTGAGAAATTCCAGATGGAAAAACCCAATAACACTTTATCCAACCCGGGAATCGAACCAAGGACCTCATCCTCAGCAGTAGCTCTTGCGACCACTAGGACTTAGGCGGTCCGGGAGTTAGTTTTATAAATATTACTTGGATTTTTCATTACTTATTAACGTTGTTGAGCAGATATTTTTTTCCAACTTATGAAGCTATGGATTAGGAATCTGTTTCAAAACGATTCAGATTGTGATTGATCGTGTATTAGGTACGCAATTAGCGTACAGGTTAGTCAGTAAACACGAGAGAAAAAAAAACAGTGGCACTCCGGGACTGCTGACAGAAGTGAAAACTTAAACAATTTAAAAAATACTTCTAAAACCTTTAAAGTAAAAATACTTGCACAGAACATTGATCCGTAACGTAATATAAATAAAGACAATCGCGTTTACAAAAATGAGGTGTCGGTAACGGTGTCGCGAGTTCAATTGTTTTTTCTTATCTCAAAAATGCCCAACGCGACTAAAGAAGTTTTCACTTAAAAAAAAAAAAATACCTCTGCGTCCCTCTTCGAAGAACACAGGTAACGTTCTAAGTCTAGAAAAGTATTTTTCCTTTTATTGGAAAACTGAGACGGTATATTATATATTAGTAAAAGTTTCGACACTTTCCTTTTTAAAGGTAATCTTCTAAAACACTAAGAGAAAGCTTCAGTTCAAAACTTTTTGTATTTAGTCTATAAAATATAAGTCGAGATCACTAAACAGGAGAGAATCTAAAAAGGAATAGTGGCATTATAGCAAAGATTTTAGAGTATTAGAAAGTCTAAAACGCGTTCACTGGAAAGAAAATCTTTAATGTAGATATAATCGCTGCCCCCGCAGAATAAACGCGTAAGTGCTATTGCGGCGGTATTGAAATTAATCCATATTTGTTATGAATTATAGGTCAAAATACATAACCTCAATTTTTACACTTACGCGTTTATTCATTTATTATGTACAAGTAAATAAAAGGGAGTACCTAGTGACAGACATTTTATGACTTTTTAGGGTTCCGCATGACCGAATGAAAAAATGGAACCTTTATAGGATCACTCGTGTGTTTGGTCGGAATCTAATGCACCGATTAAATTGAAATTTACCACACAAATCAATGTTTGTGACCCAAACACGGACGTGTAACGTAAATAAATAAATTCTGAATATGGGGCGAATACTTTTGGGCTGCAAATAAGAAAATTTATAAACGTGTTTTGCATCCTGTACCGTGTGACACATCAAATGAAAGGGCTTACTGTGAGTATCTCAAGTATATTTTTTAATAATTTTAAAATAAATAAGGGTGATCATGTTTTTCAACTACAATATTGTTTGATCTGGGATAAATAAAATTCATCGCAACTACGGAACCCTTAATTGTGCGTGGCGGCGTGGCCCGACACACATTTGGCCATTTTTTTTTTTTATCCAACTAGAAGCGAAAAATAAAAAGAAACTAAAGTTTTATAAAGTCTAAAGAAGAATAAACTAAGGTTTTATAAAGTCTAAAACCACTGGATAAGTGGGGATGTTCAATGTTTACTAAAAGGGAGTAGTGACAGACAGCTTGAAGCAATAAATCTCGGGAAGCACTTATTTAAGTGCGTCCTTGCCCTTCTCAAGTGCGACCGCCCCCGCGCACTTCACGCTCAACTTGATGAAGACTTATAATGAAAATGAAAACCTACTGATTTTTAACTGAAGAGCTTTTATAATTTAATTTGATGAAAATCTTCGTATTAGAATATTTTTTGTTTTAGTTGCATAAATAAATAATGTCACAGATATTACATTCCTGAAAATTCATCAAAGCAGTAAATAAATATTTCCCGTTACAACATTTCTCAGTACTAACAATGTCAACAGGAAAATTTTCCGTCTCTCAATAATATTATCCTAACAAACATAATAAATTCAACGGAACATTTTCTCCATACACCTTGACATATTATATTCGCAAACGTGTTAATGAAACTGAAACCTTACAATTCTGCGAAACGATAAAATTAATTCCGTCGATTGAAAGCACTTTACTTTGACGTCAGTTCCTATTGTGTAGAGGGGTCCAATATTCCCCCCACTCATCATAAAAAATTAGTTATCATTAAAAAGTTGTGTGAAAAATACTGTTATATTTTTTGCAAGCTTGTGTAGTTATACTTCACGGTAATTAAAAAATAAACGAACTTCAGACTATGCTGGTTTTTAATTACACCGTTTGAATATCTAGTTTTTAAGTATTTTATAAAAAAGAAACACGTTTCTTGTACGGGTACCCTTTAATTTTAATATTTGTTGTTTGACAATTCTGCGAAACGATAAAATTAATTCCGTCGATTGAAAGCACTTTACTTTGACGTCAGTTCCTGTTATGTAGAGGGGTCCAATATTCCCCCACTCATTTTAGTTGACATTAAAAAGATTTATGAAAATCACTGTTATTTTTTTACAAGCTTGTGTAGTTAATGAACGGTTATTAAGAAATTAACGAGCTTCAGACTATGCTGGTTTTTAATTACACCGTTTGAATATCTAGTTTTAAACAGCGGCCAAGTGCGATTTGGACTCGCACACGAAGGGTTCCTTACCACCAAACCATATTTAAGTTTTTTTTTTTTATTATTTTAGTAAAAAAGAAACACTTTTCTTGTACGGGGGACCCTTTAATTTTATTATTTGTTGTTATAGCGGCCATAATAAAAGTACACTACACCACACACTGAAAATTTCAAGTGTCAATTACGGTTCAAAAGACACAGCCCTGTGACAGACGGACGGACGGACAGCGGAGCCTTAGTATTAGGGTCTTATACACAAATCGTATTAGGGTACAGAACCCTAAAAATAGTTGATAGATACACCTACGTAGGATCGCTTTGATAGTTTTTCTGTCAAACGAATTATATAATATAATATATATTACGTGATGAAAGTTTTTATTAATTATGTAGTGGTCGAGATATTGCTTCGTGTTTTACAAGTTTTTAATTAATACGCCATGTGTTCGGGGAATACGGATGACGTATATTTAATTTACATTACTCATTTTTATTCCCGTAGGGAGTATCCAGAGCTGCAGCTATACTGTTGATGATTATTAAGTGGGCAATGACTTTTCCATCAGGGGAACTATAGATATAACGAATTTACGATATATAATGTTATAATTGATTATTGTTTTTGTTGTTGTTATTGTTTTTTGTTGTTGTTGTTGATTGATTCAAAATCAAAACTCATTTATTCAAATTAGGCTGAAGTTCAGCATTTTTTGAACGTCAAAATTACATAAGACAGTCCCCCGAAACGCCCACCCTTCACCACTTCCTAGTGCTTTAGCTGGGAAGAAGAAGTGGTGCAACAAACTCTCCAGCAACACAGCTGTCTGTCCAAGTTAGAAAAACTTGATTCTATACAATCCTATGCAAAGTAAAACATTCAATTTATTATTGTTGTTAATGTTTGATTGTTGTTGATTGATTTTGATTACTAATGTTTTTTTTGAATTGCTGATAAACAAATAATTTTATAGAAGGTAAACTGAAAACTTGTTCCAAATTTTGATTTTGATTTGAAACACGAACATTTCTAGGTTTCACAATATTTTCAAACTAGCTGCGCCCGCGGTTTCACCCACTTAAGTCTCGATCCCTTGGGAGTATCGGGATAAAAGTATCCTATGTCCTAACCCAGGTCATGGTCTGCCTATGTGCTAAAGTTTATCTAAATCCGTTCAGTCGTTTTAGCATGAAGGCGTAACAAACAAACTTACTTTCGCATTTATAATATTATGAATAAGGAAGATCTGTATAACTACTTTTTTTTAATTTGTATTAATGTATTTTCCATAAAAAATAAAAAATACAATGTCCTAACCTAACTAAAACTATTAACGAACTAAAATATGGCGTCGAAAATTCCTCCGCATCGCTGTCGATTGGTAAATTGGTAATGTACCCAAGTGTTTGGATAATAATATAGTTAGGATAATTACGTATTCAGGAAATGACCTACACACGCTTACATTAAATATAGATACACATCTGTTAACTTACACGTGTGTCGGTGTATAATTATAATGTTTTTGACACGGAAACAGAGAGATCAATAGTAGTTAAATTCGTGACAAAGTAAAGGCGCACTATACAATGACGTCACTGTTACAAAATGGCCGCCAATTATCACTAGTTTCATAGTATTTGTTATTCATACTAGAACAGGGTTTAGAAATATGAATCTTTCTATTGATTGTATCTAGACTTTCTTGGAAGTTTTCTAGACTCTTACTTGTATTGTTATTGAGTCTATTTTTAAATTAATTACGTAAATACAAGGGGACTTGTAACTAAGTAATATCAGCCGCACGGGTCGATCGATCACGTTAAGCTACGCTTGCCACGGTTGGTCTGTGGATGGGTGACCATCTTTACATACCAAGACCCCTCCGTGCCTCGGAAAGCACGTTAAGCCGTTGGTCCCGGCTGTCATTTGTAGATCTTTGATAATTGTTACGGTTCGTCAGAAGCCCGAAAGTCTGACTACCTCTAACCAAGGGGTATCGTGTTACCCAGTGACTGGGTTGTGGAGGTCAGATGCTTAAGCAGTCGCTCCATGTAAAATACTGGTATTCAGCTGCATCTGGTTAGACTGGAAGCCGACCCCAACATAGTTGGGAAAAGGTTAGGCAGATGATGACGTAATTGTGAGCAAAAATAGTTTAGCAGTTACCAAAAGACTATTAAATAGAAGGAAATAATGATGACGTAGACGATATAAAACCAACCATAACCTACACTCTAGAATGGATAAATGGGTTATCAGTTTGTCACACAGAGGTTACCTATTTAGTTGTAAGAAGATAAAATAACGCCACTGCATCCTTTTCGCATAAATCCTTAGCTACCTTTTACGACAATTCATCAATGTCAGTACCTGAGCGACCGAGCTCTGCTCTGGTGAAAATAGAGAATGCTCATTTAATAGTATAGGATAGTACCTACTAATTCCATACTGCCATGATAGTAGGTACTTACTAATTCCATGCTGACATAATCATTATTGTCATGTCATTATTCATTATCTTGTTCTAAACTTTGGGCGACCGAGCTCTGCTCGGGTGAAAATACGGAGAAAACAAATTTTCCCAGGTATGAGATCTAGCTAGATTGATTTTTCGTACCCGTAAACCCCTATATTGCAACTTTCATCGAAATCGTTATAGCCGATTTCAAGAACGTCAGTACAAATCAATATATAAACAAATATATGTCGGATCTGATCATTAGTACGGACACGAAACGAATAGCAAGCGCGCCTCTGGCGACATCAAGAGTGATCTACCTACACCAAAAAAGGCGTGCTTCTACAGAGTCGTGATGTTTTAAGCCCACGGCGAGGAGGGCATTCAGCCTCTGGTCGCATTGGAGTCAAGACGTCGCGGAACTGTTCTCAATTCGTAGTGCTCAGTTATTATGTTAGTTGTAATTTGTGATCATTTTAGTAATTGGTGATTTTAATAAACGCCGTCGCACCCAGTTTGTGTATAATTTAGCTAGTGTGATTCATTTGATAGTAAATTATAATGTGACCTGAACTGCAAACTGTTTTTCTATTGCGCATTAACCAACACTACCCACACTACGCCCACAGTAGTTAAAATATCGCTGATAATAACGAAAGTCACATACCCGTCTCAGACATATATGTATAAATATTGCTCGTTTAATAGTATAAGATATTCAATGCGGAACATACGATACACTGACATTCATTGCAGAGAAATTCTATTACATATATGATTTAATGTAATGTTTTGTGTTTCATATATTACTTTGCATACTACTGTATAGAATCAAGTCTTCTAAGTGAACAGACAGCTGTGCTGCTGGGGATTGGTGAAGGGCGGGCGTTTTGGGGGACTGTCTTATATAATTTTGTCGTTCAAAAAGTGCTGATTCTCAGCTCAGTTTGAAGAAAAGACTTTCGATTGTGATTTGAGTGTACAGTATTTCTATTTTCTTAATGTCCCGCGGGTATCATCGAATTTCCGAATACAAACGTATGCTAATTTCCATATCCATTAATTATTAGATTTATCGTGTACTAGCTGCGCCCCGCGGTTTCACCCGCGTATTTCTCGATTCTCTGGGAATATCGGGATAAAAAGTATTCTATGTGTTAATCCAGGTTATAAACTATCTGTGTGCCAAATTTCATCTAAATTGGTTCAGCCGTTTGAGCGTGAAGAAGAGACAAACATACACACACAAACACTCACAAACTTTCGCCTTTATAATATTAGTGTGATAATTATTTGAATTCAGAACTAAGTACTTTATTGTTGTTTTGTTTTGATTTCCGTGTGAACTATATAGAGCTGTAAAACTATTTTCGTACTTGCGACTTTAACAGCTTTCCTCCCATTTTTAAAATAAATTACATTAAGTTAAAAGAGTATTAACAACTCTAAATACTTCCAAATCGATTGCGAGCGTCCGGTCTGCACAAGTGCAAAGGTCAACTGATAGAAATCTGATGACTGATGAAATACGAGGTTTGCCGAGGGACATTAAGAACATATTTGTACTGTACTGACTTTTGTTTTTTCGTTTAAATTTTATACAGAACCCGACCGTACGGCAATAAATTTTAGAAAAAGATTGACTCGGTAGAGCGTCGCCTTTATCTCTTGTACATACTGTGTGATAATCTCTATCCATATCTAGCTGTGTTATATTAACGCCTGGGTACTGTATGTAACAACACCCAAGAGACACATCACGGCCCAAAAAATATCGGCATGAAATGCTATAAAATCCAGTCAAAATCTCCGAAAGATACTCTAGCACTCCATAAATAAAGAGAAACAATTTTCGAGGCCTAGAATCCAGATTTGTTATTCATAGTTTTACCTACACATGTATCCTTTGTTATAAAGTAGAGAACCCTTTGCAACGACCCTCCGTGTATATTTGATGGACCACATTTAGGATTCATAGCCATCTTTGTGCCGCTACCTTGGATATGATTTATACCGACTGACCTGTCACTTTATGAATAGCTTATGGCGTACGCCGGAGTATTTATATTGTTTTCTCGACTTTTTTGGTAATAATTAACCAATTATTACCAGAAATGTCCTTTGCTGCATTAGAAATATCTGGTGATGTGTTATCAAAGTTTGTATAACTCATTTTTGTAAACAATAAAGTAATACATTTTTGCAATACTAATATCGAACAAAAATGGCGGGATACGACGTGAATTCGAATAACCTAAAAGTTTTTTTTTTTAATTACGGCGCTGTAGTAGTGAAACGTGCGTGCATGACAATGTTCTTTTTTTGAAATTCGAGTTGCATATTTAAATTTTGTACCATTATAACACTCGTTTGTATGATATTATGGTTACTATGACACTGGTTGTTTTAATGTTGGCAATAAGCTGTTTCAGAAACTTTTAAAGAGGATTTATAGCATGGGTGTAGATCAAAAAAAATAATGTAATTTGTATTTTATAATTGAATTTTTATTACAAAACATTATTGATCGAAGACCCTTCAATCATAACAAAACATCACACCTTTCCTTCCTGAAGGTTTAGGTGCTGGGCAGAGGAGTACCTACTTATGTTCAATCCTCCAATCATGTTTCCTGCAAATAAAGATAGAGTGGCGCAATAGAACGTGCATATTGCATCATCTTTTTTGCGGGTGTAGAAAGCACGTGGGCGGAGGGGAGCCTACATCGTTGGGTAGGCGGGCTCATGGAGTTTTAGTCCCCATGAGTCACTTCGACGGGAAGTGTCGCGCATTTTACGAGAACTCTCGTTCACACATTGTTACTAGGCGACTATATAGTTCTGAATATGGACTATGGCGAATTAGTGAAGCTCCGAGTGCTAATTTAATTAAAAAATGGGTAAAGCGTTTTGCAGAAACCGGTTCAACGTTTAAACCACAAGCAAAAGGTCATCCAAGAACATCTAGGACCGAAGACAATATTGAGAAAGTTAGGCAGTCTGAACGAGAGTTCTCGTAAAATGCGCGCACGCAAAATTCGCGACGCTTCTCGTCGAAATGACTCATGGGGACTAAAACTCCATGAGCCCGCCTACCCAATGATGTAGGCTCCCCCGCCCGCGCGCTTTCTACCCCCGCAAAAAAGATGATGCAATGAAGATGCACGTTCTATTGCGCCACCCTGTACTTCGTCTTACTCCTAATATACGAACGATTCATCCTTAATAGCTGATAACTTAAGCTCATTCTGAGTTACTTTCTCTCCTTAAATGTTGTTAACAAAATAACAACATTCTCAAACAAAATAATCCCTGTTCTAAAAATATCTTCTTACTTATAACACGCCACATTTGCGCACGTAATACTAACAGAGATTCAAGGGTCGTTTGAGCAAGAAATAATATTTGTTACACTTACTGAAAACGTGTTAAACTTTCCCAGAGCCTTAAGGCTTTTACTAAACATATATTTGCAAAGAAGTCCCCTCGAAGCTTTCAAATGGGCTTATCAACAGACCTAAAGGTCAAGTATTCAACATGTATTTTACGAATAGTTATTGAGAGAAAATTCTCCCTGGAATACTGTAGGAAACTATTTCTATTCCATGACGTTGAAACTGCCTTTGACCGGAGAAAAGGTTAAGGAATAATTGAACTGTTTGCAAGTGACGTATGATATTACAATCTTCGCGGGAGATCTAGGATGCAAAGCGAAGTGACTGTTCTGGAAGTTTCAGTGGGCGATTAATTTCAGAAAGATGGATGACAATACGGTAGTTGCCTAGGTAAAAAAAATATCTATTTAATCCATCTTTTAGATAATAAAAAAATATTAGACACGTATTTTTTGCTTTATCATATTAATAAAAAATAACTTAGAAAACACGCATTAAAGTTGGGGAGTGGAGGCTCGCTAGGTCACAACTCAGTATTAAGAGGGCCCTTCCCGATCCGTCTATCGTCAACGCAAGCATGGTCGAAAAGCATGTTGTTTCATCTAGAGCAAGTGAGAACTACTAGCAAGCAAAGGAGAACGCGATAACATTGTACGAAAAATAGTGTGCGGAAATTTCATAAAACTCGTTTCAGGAAATACGTGTTTTTGAGTAAGCTTTACTAGTTTGTGAAATAAATGTTTGTCATTTAGAATCCTCATTACATGTGCAAGGTTTCTATGCAGATGTTTTCTTTACTTTTACAATTTATGAGTACATTATGAACGGCCAAACTTCAGATAAAAATTGTGCAAAAATGCAGATTTTCGGAGGCTTGTACTGAATTTATTTCTAGAAATTTTAATTTTTTGGTTTCATAGAAACCTAGAAATAGTGCACAAGATACCTACTAGTTTAAAAATTTCAAAGAAAGATTTATTACGACGCCATAATCACGTACGAGCGTTTGTATGAAAAGTATGACGGGTTGGCCGCTCTTAAATCTAGCAAAGCGTGACGTCATGCCACATTTTAACTCAATGTATCGCCGCAATCTGTTGATTACGTCAAAAAAGAAAAAATACGTGTTCAATATTTAAAAAAATTTTGGACACAGGTCTATCTTAACTGGGGTGGCATGATAACGTAGACGTAAATGATTACATGATGTCTGACAGTTTTCAGTAAAATCATTAAATTTTTATTAAAATAAATAGAACTATTAAGGCTCCTGGCTGTGGATTCACTCGACAGAGTTTAGGTAAATTCTTGCGATGCTATGTTTGTGTGCACCGTTCACGCACACACGCCTAAACATCGAGCGTAGTGATCGCTTAAACAGTTTTGATCCTATAGACGGTATTTTGTTAAGTTACGTAGGTACGCTTATGAAATAAGTCTGGAATGTTTGTGTATATTCGTTTAGTATATTTATAACAATTCTGTTTTATATGGAATTTTATACTTTTTGTATGGAAAACATGTAAAATTATTACCTACATGTTGAGTTTTATGGGTTTATGGGTTTCATAAAGGGAGTCGAAATTTTCATTATTTTTGCGATAAGACACAATTTTCGAGATATAAGCAAAAGAACAGAAAAAAGATAAAGTACAGTTTTTGCAACTGAATGAGTTATTAATTTAGTGAAAATGAAAAATTCGCTATTCTGAATTTGACTTTTTTCACCTAAAATTTTGATTGGTGCCGATTCTCTTATACACCGAACTAAACTAACTAAACTATCACTAAAATTTCTTACTTTTGACTATGAGAATCTCAAAGCTATTGGTGCCGATTACCTTGTTCACAAACTAAACTAAATTTAAGTTCAGTGCATCTTTTTCTTACAATTTCATTAAGAAAAGAACAGAAGATAAATTTTAGTTTAGTCCTGTCAAATTAATCACCGCCTATCACTTTCCATACAAGTTTAGACGTGATTAAAAACTTGCCGACTAAAATTACGTCAATTAACGTCAAGCGCTGATTAATTTGACAGGACTAAACTAAAATTTATTTTCTGTCCTTTTTTTAATGAAATAGAAAGAAAAAGATGCACTTAAATTTAGTTTAGTTTGTGAACAAGGGAATCGGCACAATTATGCAAAATAAATTCTCTAAATTTAAGAAAATTTGTGACACATCTAAATAAAATTTGACAATCGCGACTCCACACGTGATACCTAACCATGTGAATCTTTTTAGAGCCGGAGGCGCGCACGCTCGACGTGTTTTATATGGAACTTTTCACTTTTTGTATGGAAAATAAGAAAAAATATTACCTACATGTAGAGTATAAGGAGTTTAAGGGTTTTATAAAGGGAGTCGAAATTTTCATTATTTTTGCGATTGGACACACCGTTTTCGAGATATAAGCAAAAGAAAAAAAAAGATTCAGTACTGTTTTTGCATGTGAAATCGAGGTGTTGGTGTGAATTTAAAGTTCATGACAATCAATTTTATTCCACACGTTTTTAATCGCGAAAAATAGTCAGATTCGGTTAGAAAATCTAAATTTTAAGTGAAAAACGTCAAATTCAGAATAGTAAAATTGCTATTTTCACTAAATGAAAATCTCAGTTCCATCTTAGTGCTGTCAAACTAAAATCTAGTTAAGTTGTGTCACATTAGTCTATTTCAGAATGGGAAATCGTCGTTTGACAGGAATAAAACAAAATTTTGGTGATTTTTAGTCTAGTTTAGAGGCATTTGTGACAAGAGAATCGGCACCATGTCTAACTAAATCTGACTATTTTTAATCGCGATTAAAAAGGTGCGGAATAAAATTAGTTACTTGAACTAAAATTCACACCAACACCTCGCTTCAGGTGCAAAACACAGTACTGTATCTTTTTTTTTTCTTTTGCATATATCTCGCAAATGGTGCGTCCAATCGCAAAAATAATGAGAATTTCGATCCCCTTTATAAAACCCTTAAACCCCTGACACTCTACATGTAGGTAATATTTTTTCTTATTTTCCTTACAAAAAGTAAAAATTCTATATAAAACGTCAAGGCTGCCCCCTGTGCGCCTCCAGCTCTAAAAAAAATTCACGGGGTAGGGCAAACAAGTACCACGTGGACTCGCGATTGTCAAATATAATTTTAGTGTGTCAAAATATATTTAAATTTAGAAAATTTTTGTTGCAGAATTGCTTCAAGATTTTCATAGCCAAAAGTAAGGAATTTTAGTGATAGTTTAGTAAGTTTAGTTCGGTATACAAGAGAATCGGCACCATATTGCCATCTTAGTGCTGTCAAAATAAAATATATTCTATAATTATTTCACGATGGGAAATCATCGTTTGACAGGAATAAACGAAACTTTGGTGATTTTTAGTCTAGTTTTGAGGCATTAATTTGTGACAAGAGAATTGGCACCAGTATCCATAAAGGGATCTGAGACACTTGCGCGAAATACATTTTCGCGAAAGACACTTGCGCGAACCCACTTGCGCGAAAAAGTTGCGGAAATGAGATTTAAATTTGAATTTTAAATTTAAATGAGATTTAGAAAGTGTTGGGCCCTTTGAAATTGATGGCGTGATGTTATGAAGAAATGTGAAAATTTTCGCAGCCGCCATCTTATATTTACGTTTTGACATCAAAATCTGCTTTAGAATCTTCAAAAACTATGAAAAAGACGCCCATGACGAAAAATCTGAATATTGTCACAGCCGCCATCTTGGATTTATATTTTGACCTCACTATCAGCTTTAGCATCCTCGAAAACTATGAAAACGATACCCATGACGAAATATTTTTAAATGTTCGCAGCCGCCATCTTGGATCTTTATTTTGACTTAAAGTAGTCTTCAGTAGCGTTAAAGAAACTTCGTTCCAAAAATACTTCACTTATTGCTACAACAGCATATAATCCATGCGTCATGTTCGTGAACGGGCGCCGTCAGTTGGGACTGGTTATCTCTTAGCTGCCAGGGCTTATTTTTAATTTTTTTTGAATTGTTCTTTTTTACCTTTTTATTACGGACGCTTCTCATGTGCACGTCTTTCTACATTGTTCTCACATGTATAATTTCAACATGAATGATGTAACCAATATTTTGTAACAATTTTTTATTTAAAAGAGTGTCCGTGGAGTTTCTTGCCCGTTCTTCTCCATAGGTACCTACTACGCTTTGGAATGGGCAACTAGCTTCATACCTATTTCTGACTGACCGATTCCTTGACAATTCAAAAGTGCCTGTAAATGGTTTAATTGAAATAAATGATTTGAGTTTGAGTTTGAGTTTGAGTATAGGCGCGGGCATATCGGTGACGCAAACCCATAATTTTTCCCCCTACCAAAAATCACTCAAAACTATGAAATCTAAAGTCAAAATATAACTAGTGAACCCAGCAGGCAGATGTTGTCCTGCGACAACAGCGCCACGCGAGTCCAACTATAGTTATGAACCATCCAAGTTACACAAAAAGAATTAAAAAAAAAAACATCTAAATCAGTCAAGCCGTTTAGGATAAGAAGAATTACGAACACACGTACACCGGTATTTTATTTATTGCCAGGCATGCAAAATTTTAATGTTCTTCAAAAACAAGCAAAGTACTTTAAAATAAAATGCGGATCAAAATGTGGTAGTCGACGTACAATTTCTGGAATATGTTAACATCGGACACGTACGTGCGTGTGTGCGTGCTGCGACGCAAAGTGATACGTCCTCACGCTGGGAAGGCCCGTTCGCTAATGACGGAATAGATTTTCCGCGATCGTTTATATAGTTCACTTTGCCATTTATTTACGTAATGAAGTAATTGTTTATTTATAAAATAAAATTTAGATTCTATTAAACAATTAACTTAAAATTAATATAGAATTTTTTAAATTTCTTAAAAGTGTTTCTAAGTATTAGAAAAAAATATTTATTTGGCTTGAAGTTTTGAGAAAGTTACGTTATTTCAACATTTTTTTTCTGCTATATTTTGTATGAAAGTTGAAAAAAGTGGTTCCCCTATGTACAAGTAGACCATATAATGATGTTGATGATATTTTTTAATTTTCAACATCAAAAGCAGTTTCTTCTAACGAAACGATCAAACGTCAGTCTCGCGTCATTTTTTGGAAAACTTGTTGCGAATTTTAGTGATTTCCCACGAATCCTTAATTTATTTCAAAAATCCCTTTCCCCTATGTACAAGACGTAGAATTGGACTTTTCAAATCATAAATAATTTTGTTTAAATTCTCGTCCCAGGTCTCACAACGAATAAACAAAATTGATCAAAATCAGTGATTTCGTGCGGTGCGGCGGCACGGAGCCTTAATAAAAGGAGAGACAAGTTACTCTTTACAAATTGTTATAAAAACGTTACTGCCTAAATAAAACGCAAAAGGCGACACTGAAATAATAAGACACGTACACAATATCATTATGCAAACCACACCTGAAGTTACAGAGCCCAAAAAAGTTCCCCAAAAATAATCTCAAAAAGTAACAATGTAAATGATCTCATTTAAAAACAGCTGTGTTTACAGAGGGGAGTTTTGTGGTCACAGGTCACATTCCGTGGTCACGTCTGCGTCCCGACCACAGAGTAATAAAATTAGGTCCGTTCGGGATCGCGTGGGTTCCCGATGTTGAGTTGGCAACAGACGGACCCGTTGTTCGTAACGTGCTCAATTATGAATGTCTCTTGAAGGGTAAGGTCAGGGATTTTCTGTGCGTCTATATTTTTGTAGTAAAAGCTTTCATTTTTTTATCTGCTCATAATTTCATTCGCTACGTCATAACAAAATACCTTCTTTTAAGTATTTTTTAACGAACGTGGCAAACATTTTTGTATTCTTTTAACACTGAAATAAAAAAAAATACAATAGACGTGGATATATTTAGTAACCTGTTCCGCTTAGCTATTTCTAAAGAGCCATAAAAACTCTGAAAGAAATCGACACGTGTTACACCTCTCAACGAGGCATCCTCAGGATGACGATTGACAACGATTGATTTTCAATTAACTATCCTAAAATCAAATTATTTATTTACTTATAATGCAGGTATACAGATATAATGTTTTATAAATGGTCCCGATACATTTACCTTACGGCATGCAAAACTTTCAAACAATAGAAACACTTTTCCAATTTATTATTTCGTAAAAAAAAAAACAGTGAGTAAGTGAATTTATACATAAAAGAATCTAACAAACAGGTAACGCAACAATAGGTATATAGAATTTAAATAATCAAAAATATTTAAAAAATAACATAAACATTCACCTTTAATAACAAATAGGAAAACTTTTTACAAAAAAAAAACTACCGACCTCCAAAAAAAAAACATTAAAAAGTGAAAAATAACTTTAATTTCGGAAGTCGGTGGCAAAAAACGAAAATACAAAACCTAAGACACCGACTTCCGAAATTAAAGTTATTTTTCACTTTTTAATGTTTTTTTTTTGGAGGTCGGTTGTTTTTTTTTTGTAAAAAGTTTTTATTTTTCACTTTTTAGTTGTGGTACCTACCCCACACACATTCGAATACCACTACGTGCTACCAGTGACAGAAACTTATCAGATCATCTACATACTAAGTGGGAAAAAAATACGTATTTTGTAGCTAACTCAAAAACTATCCAAGGAAAGTTAATAAAATTTATATGGGACCAATTCGAGAGCACACCCTTTAAAAAAAAAAAGAATTTTCAAAATCGGTCCACAATTGACGGAGAAATCGGTGGACATACATAAAAAAAAACAAACATACGCGACGAACATATAACCTCCTCCTTTTTGGAAGTCGGTTAAAAATTCACAAAAACGTTCCGTCATTAAAAAAGTCCTTTATTTTATAATAACATACCTACCTACTTGAGTATGTCATTATAAAATCCTCTTTGCTACCCTAAACTCAAAGGGAGGGCTTTTAAATACAAGTAGGGTTGGTACCCGTGTGGTTTGTCCCTCACTCTTGCTGTCTGTTCAAAAATTAAACTTATGTTATTAAATAATTATGTCCTTATGAAAGATGGAGTTTTTTTAGTCACATTTGAATAACATATTAATAATTTTGAAGTGAAAACTTCTTTAGGCGCGTTGGGCATGTTTGAGATCGGACTAAACCATTGATTTCGCGACACCATGACGACACCTCATTTTTGTAAACGCGATTGTGCTCTTTATTTATATTAAGTTACAGTTCAATTTTCTATGCTAGTATTTTTACTTTAAAGGTTTTGTAAACGAGATTATGCTCTTTATTTATATTATGTTACGGATCAATGTTCTATGCAAGTATTTTAACTTTAAAGGTTTCGGAAGTATTATTTTTTGTAAACGCGATTGTGCTCTTTATTTAGATAAGGTTACGGACCAATGTTCTTTACAAGTATTTTTCTTCCACCAAGGCGATCTTGTTCAAGTTTTCACTTCTGTGGGCACTCCCGGAGTGCCACCACTTTTTTCTTGTGGAAACGCTCTGAGCATGAGGTACTGGGTTTGATTACCTGGTTGGGTAAAGTATCATTGAGTTTTCCATTAGGAATTTCTCAGTATCAGCTTCCGAGCTGATACTGAGAAATTCGGCGAAACCGGCGAAATTCGGAGAAACCGGGCTCAAATACAGACTCCGTCTGTATTTGAGCCCGGTTGATGACAATAGGCTCGCCCACTATTACATAGAACTTCAAAATAATTGGCGAAATGTGGGTGTACCTACTACTTTCAGGGAAAACGATGTTATGTCTTATTATTCGTCGGCTATTCAATTAAATAGTACCTGGACGACCGAGCTCTGCTCTGGTGAAAATAGAGAATGATCATTTACTAGTATAGGAAAGTTCATACTAATTGCATATACAACGTGCCGCCACAATGGCGACATTAATTTAACACACGGGTAGGGCTAGTGGCCAGTAATCTTAAAAATATAATAAGAATAAATTATTCGTTAATTAAAAAATTAAAATTTTCAAACGCTCGCCGACATAGGGCTCTCCCTTTCCTTCAATTCGCCTTCTCTTTGCACGTATTTCGTTTTATTTTGATTGATGCGATGTTATGATCCGTGATCTCGGTAAATTACCTCTGCGCTATCGTTATAAGTACAGGTTGTACCAAGATTCTATTTTAGAAAATTGAAAATAAATCTATAAATAATAACGTTTAATGTAATTAAAATATTTTTATGAAAAAAAAAACGCTTATCCGTATACGTATGTTAAATTAATGTCACCATTAAAGCGCCACGCTGTATAGTACATACTAATTCCATGCTGCCATGATAGTAGGTACTTACTAATTCCATACTGCCATGTCATTATTCTAAGGTAGCCATTTTGTTCTAAACTTTGGGCGACCGAGCTCTGCTCAAGTGAAAATACGGAGAAAACGAATTTTCCCAGATATGAGACCTAGCTAGATCGATTTTTCGCCCCGTAAACGCCTATATTACAACTTTCATCGAAATCGTTAGAGCCATTTTCGAAGACGTGATTACAAATATACAGGTTTTTTTTTTTTTTTTTTTTTAATATTTTTTTAATTTTTATTACCTTAAATCTCGAAAAACGAAATCAGCTGTTCCCTACATTTATGTTCGCATAACTTGTCAAAATGTAGGGAACACCTGATTATTTTTTCGCGATTTCAGGTTTGGTCCCATAGTAAATGTTGTTCATAATGATGAGTAAAGTCAAGTGTTTAAGTTTGCGCACTGGTTAAAAACTTACCTTGTATACATTTTGCTCATTTAATAGTATAGTATTCTAAATTCATTGCTTTCAAATTTCATGCAGTTATTTATTATTAATCCGAAATAAATCTCTTACCCAAGTCGATTGATCACTCTCCTGCCTTTATTGCGCGCACAATAGCTTTCAAAATTCGTGACGTAGTTTGAAGTTATGCGGTCTGTCCCACTCCGGTTACAGTCAGCGTTATAGAATAATGTCCGCTCCACTGAGCAATGCTAGACATCTGGACATTGTTTCTAAGTGCTTTAGTTTGCCGACTAGTGAGATTCAATAGATTTAGTGTTACTGGGAAATGTGCTGACAGTACAGCTATAAAGGCAGTATTTGCTTGAGAGGATATTTTGAAACATTTATTGATTTCAAAATAACAGCTTTATACTAAATGCATATGAAATACAGTACATATAAAAAACTTTTTTTCGTCTGTCTGTTTGTTCCAGCTAATCTCCAAAACGTCTAGACTGATTTTGACGGGACTTTCACTGGCAGGTAACTAATGTTATAAGGAGCAACTTAGTCTTCTTTTATTTTAGAAAAAGAATAAAGGTTCCACGCAAAAAAAATCCACATTTCTTAAATAAATATAGAAATCACAAACAAG
The DNA here is from genome assembly GCA_963680765.1 of Agrochola lychnidis. Lineage (NCBI taxonomy): Eukaryota > Metazoa > Arthropoda > Insecta > Lepidoptera > Noctuidae > Agrochola > Agrochola lychnidis. The sequence continues at coordinate 7,491,379 of OY796864.1, forward strand.
TCCGTGGGATAGTTTCCGATATCCACGCGGGCGAAGCCGCCGTGAACTCGATAAAATACCAAAAAATAAAATAAACAAAACTCATTTATTCAAACTACTGAGAATCAACACTTTTCGAACGTCAAAATTACATAAGACAGTCCCCCAAAACGCCCACCCTTCACCACTTCCTAGTGCTTTAGCTGAGAAGAAGAAGTGACGCAACAAACTCCCCAGCAGATAAATATGGTGTTCTAAACACCTCTGCCTATTCCGGGGAATGCAAGCGCGATGTTGTGGTAATGAAATTGCTTTGCTAAATAATCAGTAAACCTTCAACACAAAAGGCAAAGATATCAAATACCGTACACAACATAATATCAAAGATAACTACTACGGCGTAGACCGTAGCGCTACGCCGTAGCACCTCTACGACCGAACGGTGATATTATTATTTTATGAACGTAGAGGCGACGTATATGGCGTAATATTATTATTATCATCGTGTATTAGTTTTATTAAAGGTAGTATAACATAATACTGGTTTTTTTATAATATTAAAATAAATTATCGTACATTTCGTTTTATGAAAATGTTTTTCGTATTCGTAATAAAATATTGTATGAAAGGGAAATGATGTCCTTAGGCACATAAACCAAGGAAGATAATCTAAAGAACAACAGCTATAGGTATTATATATTTTAACTTCATTATAATATCAATCTTTTGACTATACATGATCATGAGCCGCGCATTGAACAAATAAAGGGGAAAATTACGAAATCACTACACAGAACAGGTTTTTTAAAATAAATTGGTGACCACAGGTCCTAGATAATAGCTGAAAAACAGTGGCACTCCGTGGAGTGCCAACAGAAGTGAAAATTTGAACAAGATTGCCTTGGTGGAAGAAAAATACTTGTATAGAACATTGGTCCGTAACCTTATCTAAATAAAGAGCACAATCGCGTTTACAAAAAAAAAACCTTTAAAGTAAAAATACTTGCATAAGACATTGATCAGTAACGTAATATAAATAAAGAGCACAATCGCGTTTACAAAAAAAAACCTTTAAAGTAAAAATACTTGCATAGGACATTGATCAGTAACGTAATATAAATAAAGAACACAATCGCGTTTACAAAAATGTGGTGTCGGTATCGGTGTCGCGAGTTCAATTGTTTGTTCCCATCTCAAAAATGCCTAACGTGCCTAAAGAAGTTTTCACTTCAAAAGCGTAGCTTAACCATTTTTTTTTTAAAGTTAAATGACATTGTTAGCTGTAATTTATGTAGAAAAAGGTAATGTATATTATAACATCTTATATAGTATCTTATTTGTTTTATTTTTTTATTTGAGTTTTAATTTTGATTTTAATCTTATTTTTATTGAATTTTAAATTATTGTATTTCAATTCTATTTTAATTTTATTTGTAAATGTGTATGCCTATTTTTATAATGATATGAGTCTATTGTTACTCGAAATAAATGATTTGAATATTTAAAAAAACTAGTTTTACTTGTAACAATGAAACAAATGAATAGTAATACGCTTTTGTGTTAAACTGTATAGCCAAAACTATATCAATTTCTTGAAACGTTTCAACTCCAGCTAATATCATTTGGCAGCCAGTCAGAATGTACGTATAACACAATATTATTGTAATAGTATGGGATTTCGTTTAGTGTAATGCGCTCAGGTCGTTCACCGATCAATACTCTGGCCCATATCATTACTGTGGAGTTGTATTGAATCTAGGTAACTGTATTTTGTTTTTCCTTGTGACCTTTAAGGAAAAACATTGTGCTGATTCAACAAATATTGTCAATTGTAATGGAACAGGTACTTGTGGCTAAGGGGCTCGTGGCTAAGTAATAACAGCTGCACGGGTCGATCGATCAGGTTAAGCTACGCTTGCCGCGGTTGGTCCGTGGATGGGTGACCATCTTTACATACCAAGTCCCCTCCGTGCCTCGGAAAGCACGTTAAGCCGTTGGTCCCGGCTGTCATTTGTAGATCTTTGACAGTCGTTGCGGGTAGTTAGAAGCCCAAAAAGTCTGACAACCAGTCTTACCAAGGGGTATCGTGTTACCTAGTCACTAGGTTGTGGAGGTCAGATAGGCAGTCACTCCATGTGAAATACTGGTATTCAGCTGCATCCGGTTAGACTGGAAGCCGACCCCAACATAGTTGGGAAAAGGCTAGGCAGATAAGTAATGAAACAGGTACATATTGTTACTTCATTGGTTTTCATTAACATATAGATAGACTTATTGCTTCTTGAAATAGAGTTTCTTAAGACAAGATGCAGTTTTCAACCGAAAGAATTGTTGAGAGAACCGAGTTTATAACAATACAACATTAATTAATATCGGATCGGAGAACAACCAAATCTATTCTCGAACAACTTCGCATAAGAGATAGACTATCCACAATCTGTTACGAAAGGATTCTTGGTTACTTTGGTCACATTGCCCGTCGGGAACAGGATAACCTTGAAAAGCTGGTGGTGATGGGCAAGGTAGATGGGAAAAGATTTCGCGGCCGGTCACCTAATCGCTGGTCAGACTAAGTAACCGCCCTCACTGGACTCTCTATTGCGACTGCCCTGAGAGAAGCGGAGAACTGAACAAAGTGGAAAAACATCATACACAAAGCCACGAAGGCCTTACAGGAACACGACCTTCAGTAATGTAGTACGCGACCAAGAAGACCATCGGATAATAAAAAAACATAAAATTTCAGAAGGTATCCAGCTTCACAATCAGTCCAACAATGTTCCCACTGCTGAGACTCAAGCCTCCTCTTGATGAGAGGGAGTGGGCTGTAATCTACCACGCAGGCTCAGTGCGGGTTGGTAGATGTCACATGTCTTCAAATTTTTGGTTCTAGGACATGCCGGTTTCCTCACGATGTTTTCCTTCACCGTTTTGAGAGCAGTGGTGATGAAATAATTTACACAGTAAAGCGCCTGTCAGGGTACGAACCTACGAACCACAACTCGTAAGTCATGACAGTTACCACTGGGCCTCCACTGGCATTCAGTTTATTAAGTAGTAACTCAATAAATAAGTTATAGACTTCAAAGTAATAATAGTGGGTATCAACCTTTTCTTTTTGTGTGGGAAATTATCAAATAACTTCTCCCGCTCTGGGCGGAGCGGGAGGGCGTGTCAGACTCTTACTGATTAAAACCCACCCGTATTCCTTCGACTGCCATGTTGCCAGGGGCCACGGTAACCCTTTCGGACAAAACCGGTGGGTTTCAACCTTCAATTAAGTTTTTAAGAAAATATTCATCATTCTTTTGGTATTTAAAGCAGCAATTACTTGAAGTCCTGAAACCCTGAAAGGAAGGCTAGTTTCATGCAAATGAGTTGGCCGATTATACCAGTAATAACATGACTGTGTTATAGCTGACTGCCATCTATATATACTTATAATAAAATAGTATTGAAGTCAAAAATTGAATATTGAATTGTCATAGAATATTTTTGAAGAAAAAAAATACTACGAGGTGTGGAGAACGAGTTTCATGATGAAAATACAGTTTTTTGAATGTTTGTCTTTAAGAAAGAAAACACATTTATTTAGCATAGCCTAAAAGGTATATAACACAACATAATACACTACAAGTAAAAAAAGAAATAAAAAAAATAAAAGTGGTGGCACTCCGGGAGTGCCGACAGAAGTGAAAACTTGAACAAGATCGCCTTGGTGGAAGAAAAATACTTGTATAGAATATTGGTCCGTAACCTTTTCGAAATAAAGAGCACAATCGCGTTTACAAAAAATAATACTTCCGAAACCTTTATAGTAAAAATACATGCATAGGACATTGATTCGTAACTTATTATAAATAAAGAGCACAATCGCGTTTACAAAAATGAGGTGTCGCGAAATCAATGGTTTAGAGTCCCATCTCCAAAATGCCCAACGCACCTTAAGAAGTTTTCACTTCAAAAAAGAAAACAAATAAAAAGTGTAAGGTGTGTTTGTCTGTGTGTATGTTCCGGATTAGCGCAAAAATAGCTGAACGGATTTAGATGTGGCACACAGATAGTTTATAGCTGGGATTAACACAGGGTACTTTTAATCAAGATAAGATATATTTATTTGCTCAAACATGTGTACACATCTAGAAATAAAAACGTGCATGCAAGATAACACTTAAAGACCGAAAGGGAAATCGTGGCCCCCGGCAACATGGCAACCGAAGGAACACGTGTGGGTTTAGTCAGTAAGAGTCTGACACGCCCTCCCGCTCCACCCAGAGCGGGAGAAGTTATTTGATAATTTCCAACCCAAAAAAAAAAATAAGGATAACACTTAAAAAGTACAGGTTCAGACATATTTGCCACATATTATGGCATGCAAATATTAATCATTATGATTGTTAATAATTTAGGTAATCAATCCCTTTACATTCCCGTGGTATCCGACATCCATATGGGCGAAACCGCGGGCAAAGCTAGTTTTCAATAACACAGTAACATTGATTTAAAAACGCGAAAATTATGTTTAATATTCAGGCCATTTCCCGAGTCTTCATAATGCCTACTTATTCTTTTTGTATCAAAAAAATAAACGTATCAAGTTATGTGTTTATGTTTTATATAAATGTTACGTTATGATACTCAAGAGTTTCGTAAAATCATTTGAATTCATAAATATTTATGAGAAGGAACTTTTATTCTTACGTGTGAGAAGCTACACGAAGGTACATAAATGTATGTAAATATGTCTGTACATCTGTTGTATGTATTAAGTTGATTTATTGCTGTTACCTTAGAACTCTTAGACGATATTATTATATTTTGTTGAGATCCAGTTTTTCAACCTTATTTATTTTATTTATATACACATACATACATAAACTCACGCCTTCTTCCCATGGGGGTAGGCAGAGACTATAGAACGCCACCTGCTATGATCCTTACATACTTCTTTTGCCTCGTTTACGTTCATACATCTGATCATACACGCACGCCGGTTGCGAGTACTACGCACCTGGCCTTTCTGAAGAACATCACCAATAAGGTCAGTATAAGTCTTCCTAGGGCGTCCCCGTCCGGCCTTTCCCTTCACATGAGCCTTGTAATTATTTATATATTAAATTAAAACAGATTTCATAACCAGCAAGCGGCTCCGGAGCGACTCTGTCAGTGTCCGATGTCCGCGGCTCGTCTGCAATCTGTCCGTTCCGCTGTGATTGATCCTTGACTGAAATTAGTGCATAGTTGATAGTTTTAAGGTTAATTTTGCTAGATTTTGTGTACCTATATCTGTAAACAAGCGCTTCTCGCCATCAAACTGCAAAGTTTGGCGAGTAACACTGTAGAAGCAATAAATAATGTACCTATGTTTGAGAATAATAAAAAAAAAAACGTGTGGCACTCGGGGACTGCCGCGGTAAAGCTATTGCATAGCATTTGTAACCTCCATACTTCCTATTTGTCAACGCTACACTTGGGATGATGACGTGATGACATAAAACAAAAATTACGTTCCCATGACAACATCACGTAAAGTTGTCATGGTAACCGTCATTACATGGTAGGCGGAGTGGGGGGGTGTTAGGTTTCATTGTCGTTACGTTACGGAATTCTTTGATTCGGTCGCCGCGCTCAAAGCCCGCGATAAAAGCTATGCAATAGCTTAAAAAGCAAAAATGACAAATGATTTTCTATGACAAAGTGTCTTTTATGGAAATATAATGTACGATTCCAAAATGCATCAATGTTTTTCAATAGATTTCTAACCCACATGTTTAGAAAACCGATACAGAATTCAATTCAACAAGAGAATAATGATAAGTACAAAATTAAATCAATACCAGGTCGTCTAGGCTTTGTTCAGCAGTGTCCAGCAATAGGCCGAGTTGATTGAATGTAATTAATGACGTTATAAACTAAATTGAATTAGCTCGAACGCACTCAAGGTTACATTGACATTATCACACCGATTTTAGACGAAATGGTAACCAATCGGATTTCTTTGCTACACTGAAGGACGTCGTCTGTCTGTTTTTGTATGGTTTAATCTGGTGATTGTATCAAGAAGACTTTCCTTTCGAGACGATGGTGCCTTTAAATTAGTTGTGTCCATTCGGTGGCCACATTAAAAGCAGCGTCAGTCGTGTTCCTCCAAAAACCTATTATTAAAAAGTGTTTTCAATTAATGATTTTTTTAAATGACACTAGACTTTAGATTTAATTATTGAGTATTTTCTTATTTCCTTTATTTTATTTTAAAACATACTATTTACGTTTATAAATATTCTTGTAATTTTTTTTTTTTAAATTTAAAAATATAAAAAATAGTCGCCCACCGGTGTCGGGAACAGGGTCCAAGCCACCGGTGGTCAGGGCTCCTGAGAGAGGAACCTCCTGACAATACGCGCCGTGTCCAGGAGTACCGCTTTTTGGATCAAGCCCAGCTGCCTAACGAGAGCCTCCTCAGGTGTTGGTCAAAGCTCTTGGCTATGCCATTGGCCGTCACGACTATCGGCACAATGATTGCTGTATCCACATTCCACATGTCGACAACCTCACGAGCCAGGTCAAGATACTTAAGCTGTTTATCTTTTTCAGCTTTCACGAGGTTCTCGTCATGCGGGACCGCTATATAGCGTCGCACAATGATTATTGAATCATTGTGCGACGCTCTAATCGATCTATCACCACTATGTCTGGCTTATTGGCAACAATAGTCCCGTCAGTGATGATAGATCGATCCCAATACAACGTGATATTGCCATTTTCGAGGACTGGGTCGGGCACATATCTATAGTACGGTAGTTCCGATTCCACAAGATTGTATTTTCTTATTATTATTATGGTCGCTCTAAATTCTATTTTTTTTTTGACAATTTTTATTTGATGACATTCGGTTTTTTGTAATTACTACTGTACTTTCAATGTTTGTACGCCTAATTTAAAATGTATTGAACAGGGATCTAAAAAAATTGTAATCTAAACAGAAACCAAACAAAACAACAAAAAGTACTTGTTCTGAATTCAAATTATTACCTATACACGGTAAATCTAATAATTGATGGACATGGAAATTAGCATTCGTTTGTATTCGGAAATCCGATGATACCCGAGGGACATTAAGAAAATAGAAACATTGTACCTAAAGCCTGTTGTACAACGGAAGTAGGGGTGCTAACTGGAGGAAACGCGAGTTCCGGTTGATGTCGCGATGAGCTCGCTACGTGTTTATCTCTTCAGTAATCACCTTGTTATAATTATAAATAAGTTGTTCATATAGTTCATTTGTTAAATTAAATAGATTTGTATCACGCTGTGTTATTGGAACCGATATTTTTTTTATTAATAATAATTAATATCTGGATCTTGGACATTATTAACATTGGTGAAGGAAAAACATCGTGAGGAAACCTGGACTAATAGTTAATATAAGTTTGAAATCGCCAACTCGTTGTGAGCAAGCGTGGTGATCAATGCTCGTGCCTTCTCTGTATGAGAAGAGGCCTTTGCCCAGCAGTGGGACAGTGATAGGCTGATATTATTAATAATATCTGGAATTAAAAAAAAAAAATGTTGTAACTCCTGCTTAGCTTCCTAGCCCATTATAAAAGTTTTAAAGTCATTCTTCTTGCGATTTATTCCTGAGCAGAAAAATCGAGGACTTCAAAAAAAAAAACTGACGTTAAACGTAACTTACATAAAATGTTCCAACATTTAACATCGCTATTATTAATGTACAACCCTATTGATTTTTACATCGTCTACGAATGACTCATGAATAGGAACTCATTACGATTTAACCAGACATCAATCAATCTACCTAGCCTTTTCCCAACTATGTCGGGGTCGGCTTTCAGTCTAACCGGATGCAGCTGAATACCAGTATTTTACTGACCTCCACAACCTTATAACTGGGTAATACGATACCCCTTGGTAAGACTACGTTGTCAGACTTCTGACGACTCGTAACGCCTGCCAAAGATTCACGAATGACAGCCGGGACCAACGGCTTAGCGTGCTTTCCGAGGCACGGAGGAGTCTCGGTATGTAAAGGTCACCCATCCACGGACCAACCCCGGCAAGCGTAGCTTAACCTCATGGATCGAACAGTGCGGCTGTTATTATTTAGCCACGAACTCCTCCTACCAGCTCCCACCGTTATCTAACCAGACGTATAAGACATAAAAACCTATTCATCAATTCTTTTATACTTGTAATAAATACAGGTATACCTCTACTCGACCTCTGAGAGGACAAACGAGGTCTAATTGTATTAGCTTAGTGTCGCCATCTGGCGTCGGCTCACGTAACTAAATTAGTTAATTTGTGTCCGAACGCTACGCATTACGGTGTATTAGATCTTTCTACTGTAGGACCGTAATTCGTTTATGGAGAAATTGTTTCTTTTTTTGGTGGATAATTAAGGTTGATGCATTGTTATTGTTATGTGAAACAACGACAAATCGAGAAACCTCTGGAGGGGTGGACTTTTTCAACGCTTTTACCGTGTATCTTAAACCGAAATTGAAAAATGTTTCAGTTTCAAATAGAAAGATAACCGCCACTCATTGTAAATTTTGGATTTCCTCAAGACTTGTCTTGCATTAAGCCTAGATGTCTAATTTAATATACTAGAAGTAGGGTCGTGAACTCGTGAAGCAGTTTTTTATCTGATAAATATGTAGAAATATGGTAGTAAAAATGTACCTACATTCGGTTATCTACAAGGTGGCAGGGAATTTTTCGTCGGTTATTAAAAATAAATTTGCTGTTTCATAGAAAAGTGCAATACCTACGTGGTCAAAATGTATGGAACAGCAGATTTTTAGGGTTCCGAAGTAAACAAGGAACCCTTATAGTTTCGTCATGTCCGTCTGTCTGTCTGTCTGTCCGCGGTCTAGCTCCGAGACCCTTAGTACTAGAAAGCTGTAATTTGGCATAGGTATACATATTAATTACGTCGACAAAGTGGTAAAACAAAATTATGAAAAACATTTTTTTTAGGGTACCTCCCATACACGTAGAGTGGCGATGTTTTTTTGTAATTTTTTTATTCCATCGTCTGGGGTATCATTAGAAAGGTCCTTTAAAAACATTTTGAGTTTGGGAAAACCATTTTTGGATTCAGGGATTCGTTTGCGAAATATTAAGCTTTAAAGTGCTAATTTTTGTTAGAGTCAAGTGTCCCCCCCCCCGCCCGCTAAATGGTTGGTTGTGGATGTGTGAAAAAATCACAATAGTAGTTTATATAACGAAATTAAAAGGAAAACTATCACAGCTAAGTAGGCTTTACAAGTTAACGAGTAATAATTGACCAACTTAACTTTGCAGTTGCAAAAACATGTTTTCCCATACATTTCGTATGGGAGAACATGTTTATCAACTACAAAGTTAAGTTTGTTCTTGGGATAAATTCATCCCAACTACGGAACAGTTTTCGCGTCGACGTCCCTGCCACCCTGTATAAGTCTTATGGCGTTCAACAAAACTGTCTAGGTGCGTTTGTATTATTAAGAATACAGCGTGTAAAGTCAGAGAAATTAGTTGTTAAGCAACTTGACTACTAACTTGAATTGTCCCCATATTCAATTCAATTTCAATTTATTTATTCACTAATAATTCACATTGTGCCATATTATTTTTTGTTTTGGGTGGGAAATTATCAAATAACTTCTCCCGCACTGGGCGGAGTGTCAGACTCTTACTGACTAAAACCCACCCGTGTTCCTTCAGTTGCCATGTTGCCGGGGGCCACGATTTCCCATTCGGACTTCTTCGCAACCCCGGTAGGCAGCAAATTGACACCCAAGACCCTAGTCTAGGGTTTCAATTTGCTTTATTAATTTTCCTGTCAGTACCTATATTTTAGGTAGGGCCATCTTTATATAACGCTAAGAGGGGCAGATAAAGCGTACATTGGTAGCTATGTTCTATGTTATGGGGTTTGGTTTCCGCACTTAGTCCGTCAGGTGGACCATTGTGCGTGGGCCATGGCGGCCGTTTGGTGGTTATTCCAACCAGCCCACCTCCCTCCAGAAGTTAATTAAAACTCCTGGTCTGTTCAGAACATCAGTGAAAGATCTGGGTGACCCGAGGGTTTCTGTTCTAATCTTAGTAACACCTGTGCATTCGAAGAGTACGTGCGCGACGGTTTCCTCAGCCTCCATGCACGCCCTGCACAGAGGACTGTCCGTTATGCCTATTGTGTGGAAGTGTTTGTGTAGCGAGCAGTGACCCGTGATGGTCCCCGTCATCAGGCGCAGGCCATTCCTGTCAAGGCTTAATAAACGCCTCGTTAGCTTGCTATCCAAGGATGGCATTGGTAGCACATTTATTCACGTTTTGCAATTAAAACCTTTCCTACACTATTACATAATTTATAGTTCTGGAAAAGACTTCAATCGACGTTAACGATCTGACACGTGACCACAGACACGTGTTGACAGTATTGTTACGTAATCGTGTTTAATCACGAGGCGTATAGCGTGACATTGTCAATTAACTATTTACCTACCTCACTTGCATTAACTAAACAGGAAAAGCTACATAGGAAAAGCTCCGGACTGTCTTTATATTTTCTATTAGAAGGGGTCAAATTGCTGATTCGAAATGTTGGTAAAAAGGGGTTTAGGTTAATACGGTTGTAGGTTCCAATTTGCAAGATTTTCATGAAATGGACAGTAATAGATATTTGACCAAATCCAGAGACTTTAGAGGAATTGCTTAATAAGGCCGTTTTAGACCCGCAGGACAGATCCTACGGGTCTAAAACGGCCACATTAAGCAATTCCTCTAAAAGCAATTCATTTTCTGAATTTCCAGCAATTCCTCAACGGTGACATATATTTTAGCTGAATCTTATTCAATTAAATTCACATCAGAATCATATTTGATGTAAATATTGCCGCATGAATAAATAAAAACCGTAATTTTACCGGATAATTTTTCTTTACAGTTTTTATTAATCAAATGAGATTTTTATTTTTTATTTCTACAGTTTCAAAATGTTATTTAATTATATTACAAAACTGTCAAACAGATGAATTGCGTATTATGAATTGAACGCAGATAATATTATGAATTGTCAGTTTGTGACAGTTTGTGTGGTTCATAATAATATCAATACTCAATATCTTTAATGCTTTACCATAATGTGTACTTAGGTGGTAATTATATAATTTAGATCATTATGGACCCTGTAGGGCACAGCAAAAAGGGTAGGAGAGACGAAGCCCTGTTTTAGGAAACCATTGTTTTTGTGGGAACAAGTTTTAACATACATATAATCAAAGTCAGGAGATCGCGAATAAGATACCTACTAACATTTCGCTTAACTATTATTATTTATGTTTTATCTGTAAAAAGTACTTAAATTTTTTAGATTATTTTATGTACCTTTTATTTTATATTCATGTTATGATTCTGTCAAAGCAGCCGTTTTAGGCCCCCTGATAGCTATAACCTGGGGGTTATCAACTCAAGAGTGAAAAGGTTTCTATATGTAAGCATGCTCCATCGTCAACCACATCAGAGCTTGGCTTATTGCTGATTCGCCCGAATTTACTCGCCCGAAACGGGCGAATCGACACTTTAAAATAAATTAACTGCGAGGCAATTCGGGCGAATCACCAATGATAAAACAATAAAATACAATAGACGTAGATATATTTAGTAACCCATTCTGCTAGTTCGCTGTTTAGTGTAGTAGGTACCTAAATACAGGGTGGCAGGGACATCGACGCGAAAACTTTTACAATGGATTCAATACATGATTCTGATACCCCTGCGTTGAAATTATTCGTCGGTTATTTTTTTTTTTTATCTTCTGTTTTATAGAAAAGTGCAATACCTTCGCGGTCAAACTATGTGGCACAGCAGATTTAAAAAAAAATTACCGACGAAAAAGTTCAACGCGATTCAGAATCATGTACTAAATCCATGGTAACAGTTTTCGCGTCGATGTCCTTGCCACCCTGTATTTAGTAACCTACTAAACTAAACAGCGAAATAGCAGAATAGGTTACTAAATATATCTACTTACGTCTATTGTATTTTATAATGGATTTCCGCAAGGTCACGCCTGAATCAAATAACCACGATAAAAAAATAGGTGGACCTAGTTTTCACCGCTTTGGGCCCTCATTGTCGCGAGCATGCTTCATACGTACCCAGCATAATTATTATAATGTCTGTCCACCGGACGTCACCGAGAAACGAGATTATTCGAGCCGAACGTGACGTCCCGGTGACGGCGATCGTTTGTCGAATGACCCAGTGCCTTTAAACCCTGACTTGTAACTAGATAGGTTTTTGCCTCTACAACATTTTCATCTCATCAATAATTTCAGTCCAGTTTACAGTATGCCCTCTCTCGTTCAATATAGTGCTGTCGCTCTCAGTGGGTGGTCCGACAAGGGATTATATTAGGCCTCCGCAAACGTTTGTGAAATAATAGGATCACACTAGTAATCTGGCTCTCAGGCGCATAGAATAGAATAGAATAATTATTTATTTGCATAGAAAGTAGGTACAAAAATGCAGATGTTTTATAATTAGAAATCCTTATACTTTTTACCTTAAATTAGGCATGCAAACATTTAGTACAAGTGCTTAATAGTCTAAAAATACTGTCAATATAAAAATTCTTATAATAATATGGTCAGTAAAATAAAATAAAGATTAAAAAATATCAGGATTCATTAGGTAACTATAAAGTTTTATCATTTAGAAATTCACAAATGGAGTAATAACATTTATCAATTAATAAGACTGACAATTTCTTTTTAAACAGTGGAATTGACTCGTTTTTTATACATAGGCTACACACAGTGCCTTAGCTAGTAGAAAAGGGACCCTGTATCGAAATATGTTGGGGGCCCTTTTTATATGATTGTAGCGAAGCTCAAAAGGAGGGTATATTTTTTTTTCGAAAATAAATAAAATAGCATCCTGAGTCGAGAGCTTAAGCTGTCATTGTGACCTTACTAAGAGAATCCAAGAGCGAGCGAGTCGAGCTAGAAATTAAGAGAATCCTGACTCAGATAGGTTAAATTATGATTGTTATTTAAGTAAGGGAATGAAAGAGCGAGCGAAGCGAGTTCAAAAATTGGAGTATCGTGAGTTCATGACTCGTTGGTTCGATATTCTGTGTGATTTTACTCAATGAATGTAAGAGCTTGAGAGTTGGACTGTGCCTTCCTTTAGCTTAAAGCCTTTAATAGTAAGCCATAAACAAATAACGTTAATTTTTATTAGGTATTCATTCATTATGGGCTCCTCATCAATAAGAATATGAAATTTTGGATAATATTGTATGAATTTTTGCTTACATACCTGGGGCCCGTGTAGCTTGGGGGCCCCGTATCATTGATACGCCTGATACGGCGATAGCTACGCCCCTGGCTACACACAAATCGGTCATGAATGTAAAATACAGTCATTGAATGGATGTAAGACAGTCACGGCTTACGATCGAGAATATACTTACTTTAGATAGAAGAAAAGTGCTTGCAAAAAATAAGGAAAAATGTATGAGTATCATGAGGAACTCGTCTGCTAAGTAATAACAACCGCACGGGTCGATCCATCAGGTAAAGCTACGCTTACCGGGGTTGGTCCGTGGATGGGTGACCATCTTTACAAACCGAGACTCCTCCGTGCCTCGGAAAGCACGTTACGCCGGTTCCGGCTGTCGTTCGTGGACCTTTGACAGTCGTTACGGGTCGTCAGAAGCCCGAAAGTCTGACAACCAGTCTTACCAAGAGGTATTGTATTATCCAGTCACTGGGTTGCGGAGGTCAGAGAGGCAATCGCTCCATGTAAAATACTGGTATTCAGCTGCATCCGCTTAGACTGGAAGCCGACCCCAACATATTTGGGAAAAGGCTAAGCAGATTGTTTTGGATGAGTATTATGATAAAATATGTAGTATCTTTTAGTTAGATAGTGAAACTGGTGAAGTTTTGGGCCAAAAAGAAATACAGTCGTGCCAGAAAGAAGAACACTCAATATTTTCATGTAAATTATACGAGTTCATAAGACAGTGGCAGTGATAGCCTAGTGGTGTGACCGTCAGACTGCCAAGTCTTAGGTCTCGAGAGTTCGGATTCATGTGCGTAATGTATTATAATTATCACTTGCTTCAAAAACGGTGAAGGAAAACATCGTGAGGAAACCGGCATGCCTGAGAGATATTTCTCAACGGCATGTGAAGCCAAGTGCGGCCATGGGCGGCTTTATAACTCTGACACCAGATTAGTCACCACTAACCACACGAAAACAAGAAGAAGATAAGACAGTGAACGATTTTTTCACACTTTCCTCTTCAAAAGATATTTCTTCAATATGAAATCAACGAGAAACTAACGAAGAGCTATTTTAAGTATAAAACAAACTCAATCAGCATTGCCAAGCAATCATAAAATCTCAAACCAATAATATCCAGACTTTAGAGCAACGAAAAGAACTAGGGATAAAATTAATAAGTCTAGTTTTCACACAATTTCATCGCACAACGCAATCTGCATCAAATTGGTTTGACATTTTAAAAGCGAGGATGTCAGATGAAACCATTTGCAATCATGATTGAATTCAATTAACCGAAGTGAAGTGCATTCAGCATATAAAATGAGTTTCCAATAGTACAGTTGTCTAAATACCGGATAAGTATGTAGGTTATCCACATCTGTGCTAGCGAATGTCATAATAGATAACAGGAGGTACCAGGATGTATAAGAATCTTGTTCAAGAACCAGTCTCTCACAAACGAATGTCACGTAATTGTAGGTTGTTTTAAATATTAAGAGATATGATGTCATTATTTGTGAAGATAATATTATATTATGCAATTAGTGAATAAAGGACGGATTTAAAGCGAGGGCCATAGATGAATCACGAGCAAGTGAAGGATTCTAACGATTGAATCACGACCGTAGGGAGTGATTCATGATGATTCAATCATAGAATCCTGAGCGACGCGAGTGATTCATGGCCCTCGATATAAATCTGTTTTATTCAAGAGTTGCACACTATACTTTATACCATAACTACGAGAAAAAAAAGATTTAAGCGAAAACTCAGGTGGTTAACACATGTTTGTTATCACTTGAATGCATTTTCAAACGATTTATTAATAAGTAACACTAAACTTTGTGTTCGTACTTCATACAACTTACAGTATTCAAAATAGCGCCAATTTACTAATGATAGCAAAGAACACAAAACAGTTTTTATTCTAATGCTAAACTCCTTGTCGAAAATGTCGACCAATCAAATCTCGAGGAGTTATTTGTACAAGGAGTTGTATGTCGAGTATCCTTTGCACATGGAGTTTGCATCGAATATTTTTTCGCAAGGAGGTTGTATAGCATTGAGATGGAGGTCGGATATATTGGTGTGTTCTAAATTCAAACACCAAAATAGTGACTAAAAGTGCTTTTTACTCACTGTTTTCAGTGACTAAAATATATTTTTTAGAGTGGTATGGTATAAAATAAATTATTTGAATACGTCTAAACCAATATTATAAAAAGAAACGATTTTATTTTTGTATGTTTGTTTGTTACGCTTTCACGCTAAAACGGTCGAACGGATTTAGATGAAATTTGGCATATGGGTAGACAATAACATAGGTTAAGACATACATACTTTTTATCCCGATATTCACACGGAATCGAGACTTATGCGTGTGTAACCACGGGGCGCAGCTAGTGTAAAAGCCTCTGTTGAAAATAGGTAGTAGGTATCCTATTTCACCTATAACGTAACAAAATAAAAATTTGTCACAGCAGATATTTATCGAATAAAAGAAAAATCATGTAGATTGCTACAAATGACTTTTATTATTCGTAGGTAATTGGATTAATGGTTCTCGAGTTGTAAGCGCACTAAGCCCACGTTCGCATGGACGTAAAAATATCGCAGCGGGATTTTATCGCGCACTAGATTTTCAACTCTCGATGTTGAGCCGAGCGTTGAGAATCCTACAGAGTCCAACCCAGCGCTTTGAATAAAAAAATCGCTGCGAGAAAAAATCGCTCGTCATAACGGTTAGATAAACATAGAAACGGGTTTTCTACGGATTTTATCGACGGAAGAATAGACAAAATGACAGATAAACAATAACAATCTGTGTGTTTCTATTCTTCCGTCGACAAAACCCGTTTCTATTGTGGTTATGCAGAGATACATTCTGTTTTATATTTTGTCTACAAGGATAGTATGACAACACCAGTAAAACCTGTGGGAATGACATGGGAACAGTTCACGAGACCACTGAGAACTTACATAAACTCACACCTATTTCCCATGAGTACAAGACAATACAAGCTTCCACGTGTTACGATCCCTACATACCTACTCTGTTTGTCTTATCCACGTTCAAACATGTAGGTACACGCGCCACAGTAGCGAGTGCTACGCGTGACCTTATCAATCATGAGAACTGGTGTCAATCAATTACATTAGCGGCTGGAAACGACACGTGCATTTCAGGGTATACCGTCAACTGGGGTTTATCCGAAAGGGTTACCGTGGCCCCTGCACGCGTAGCATGACCACCGTAGAAACGAGTTTTGTCGACGGAAGAATAGACAAAATGACAGATTGTGATTGTTTATTCTTCATTTTGTCTATTCTTCCGTCGACAAAACTCGTTTCTACGGTGGTCATGCTACGCGTGCTGGCAACATATAGGCAACTGAAGGAACACGGGTGGGTTTTAGTCAGTAAAGCTGCGTTTCCATTAGGCAAGTCTTGCATGCAAGTATGACGTCACACGTGTGTGCAAGTGATTTGAATTGAAAACACGAATTTGTTCAACTTGCAGTTTGCATACAAGATTTTAGTGGCATACAATTTTTCTAGTTGAACCTACAGTGTTCATCATGAGTAGAAGACGTACTGTGGTTGCCGTTGCGTGCAGAGTTGTACGCGAAAAGACAATCATGTCTATGATATCTTCAATAAATATTATTGTTTTCTCCGTATCCCACTTAGAAGTCATTTTTACAAAATAATCCTGCACACCTCCCTCTATACACCTGCGCATGCGCTTACAACTTGTATGCAAATGAGCTGACTTTGTGTGTACAAGTTTAAATCCAATTGCATACAAGTTGCAACTTGTTTGCAAGCTGTGGTTTCCACTATACAAATAGCATGCAACTTGCAAATTGTATGCAAGTCATTTGCATAATGGAAACGCAGCTTAAGAGTCTGACACGCCCTTCCGCTCCATCTAGAGCGGGAGAAGTTATTTGATAAAAAAAAAAAAAATTGTGTACCGTCAACTGGGGTGCAATTTTATAAGTGATGGAGGTTAGTAGCGACGTATTTTTTTTCTTGGTGAGTCGAGATGTTCATGGAGTTCTTTAGAAAAAGTAGATAATCTATCTTAAAAGATGTAAAGGGGACTAAATATTGTAATTTCAATCGTTTTGGCGAAACAATTGCTATTTTACTTTTGAGAATATACCATTGATGGTCCTCCTGGATTTTTTAAATAAACAGCTCTTAGAGAGCTGATACTCAATATTCAATCATTAATCGCATTGCACAATGTATACTTACTTTAAAAAGGGAGATCGTTGTGTATCGGGCACTGCAAAATAGTAGGAGAGAGAAAGCTTTTAAAACTTAACTTATCAGTATTCAATGTTATTAAAGTTTTCTCCAATTCAAGGACTTGGCTGAATTTGACTAGAAACTAGGCAAAAGTTATTAAGGGGACAGAAATATTGAGATCTGGATCGTTTGTGTGAAACAATTGCTTTTGTAGTTTAGAGAACCTATTAATGGTCTTCCAGACTTTTGTAATTAAACGGTAAATCTAAGAACTGAGTCTTAATTAGGGTACGAGCCCTTGGAGAACCTAATTTCTCAGAATTTTTCTGAATGTTTGTGAAAAATTATCGAAAAATAACTTTAAAAAGGCAGGTCTATCTTGTTTTCTTTTTAATTTTTTTTCAAATCCCGCTGTGATTTTACAAACTTACAATTGTGTCTTTTAAAAAAAAAACACTGTTTTTGTTTTTTTTAGAAAAAAATGTTTTCACCTTCGTTTTTTTTTTCGCATAGTTGACAAATTTTAATAAAAATATTAGTTAATCCGATGAAATAACCCATAAGCTTTTAGAAATAATAAACAGAATCCAAATCGAGCCAACATCGGAAATATGACAAACTCTACTCAAAACATAAAAAAATTAATAACATGAAAAATATTAAAGATTCCTTTTCAAAGTTATTTTTCGAAAAAAAAACATGAATATTCAGAAAAATTCGGACGAACATATGCCGATGGGTGACATTGTATAGGTACTCCAGAAACTCAGAACCTTTGTGTTTGATATTCTCAGTAGCAGTCCGTAGTCTGGATTTGTACCCACTTAATCCTGTAGGCTCGCCCACTATTACATGGGTCTTAAATATGATAAAATGAAGGTGACATATACACCTCTGCCTAACCCTTCGGGGAAAAGTCATGATGTTACGTTATTCGTCCGCTATTAAATTAAACAGTAATTGTAATTCAGTGCGTTCAAATCTCCTGCAAAAACAACAGCAGCCGAAATGTGTACCTATTTATTCATCTCCATTTTCTATTTTGCTAAAAGCCATTTATTTTTAAAATAGTAACCGTGGAGTTTCATGCCGGCTATTCTCCATCGGAAATGACCAATTGGAACAGTGCACCTAGCTTCTGACGTTTCAAATTATGTGATTTTTTTTTCTCTCAGCATACCTCTTCAGAAAATATAGGCAAGATTTTATTTTTTTAATTTAAATTCTGCTTATTTTACTTCTATTAATTCTTTTGCTACTTAGACATATAAATCATAGTATAAACGTATGTTAAGAATATAATTTTATAAAATTTACTAGCTGACCCCGGCAAACGTTGTTTTGCCAATTATTTGTTCGGGGTGGACAACCCTTATCACTTAGGGGTATGAAAAATAGATAGTAGCCGATTCTCAGACCTACTGAATATGCATATAAAATTTGGTAAAAATCAGTAAAGCCGTTTCGGAGGAGTAAGGTAACTAACATTGTGACACGAGAATTTTATATATAAGATTAATAAGTACCTACCTAGTTGGCATTTACCACAGCTTGTTTTGACAGCGACTTTTATGAGCTAGGTTGGTTAAGACTAAGGCTGTTTGTCCACCGCCACGTCAACGGGACGTCAACGAGAACGAGATGACAGCGCCGAAGTAGCGATACATACATTCACTATTGCCGCGTGTTCATCGCACGCCGTCACCAGCCGCTCTATTCTGTAAGAATCTCACCGTGGAAACTTAGGTGGAGTGAGCTTGAAATGAGATGTCATTCCTTCTGATGCTAGGCATGAATACGGTGGAGGTCTGCCCGGCTTGGGCAGAGCATCGCCGTGTCCTCGAGGAAGCGATCGGCGGCGGTGATCTCTCGCGTCCGGCCCTGATTCGGGCCATGCTACGGAGCGAGAGGAAATGGCAGGCCGTCACCTCGTTCTGCGAAGCAGTAATGCTCGCGAAGGAGGAGACGGAGCGCGTGAGGGAAAGGCAAATTTCGCGCCCTCGCGCCCCTAACCGCCGCAGCAGGAGACGCCCTGGGCGTC
Source organism: Agrochola lychnidis (assembly GCA_963680765.1). Taxonomy (NCBI): domain Eukaryota; kingdom Metazoa; phylum Arthropoda; class Insecta; order Lepidoptera; family Noctuidae; genus Agrochola; species Agrochola lychnidis. The sequence continues at coordinate 7,510,958 of OY796864.1, forward strand.
GGGAGTCACGAGAGGATTTCCGGCCACCGTAGGCGCGGGCTTGCGGACGGTGAGCAATGGGTAGTTCGCCGTCCGATAAGGACCAAGCCCGGGTCGTCGGCGCGTTGTGTTCCACGCGCGCCTCAAAGAGATGTCAGCAGAATTGACGGGGTCCGCTAGGGCCAATGCCTGCCGGGGGTTCGAAGAAAACCGATAGGGAAATCGTGGCCCCCTGGCAACACGGCAACTGAAGGAACACGGGTGGGTTTTAGTCAGTAAGAGTCTGACACGCCCTCCCGCTCCGCCCAGAGCGGGAGAAGTTATTTGATGATTTCCCACCCAAAAAAAAAAAAAAAAAAAAAAAAAAAAAGGCATTGACAGCTCACTTCAAACTCACTTCACCTCAGTTTTCACGGTGATATTTCTACGGAATAGCACTACAGGACATCATGCTGGGTACGAATAGTCTATTTTCTCGTTGACGGTAGTGGGTGGACAAACGGTTTTAAAGGTCTATACTCTAGTTAGATGCAAGGATAATTTATTTTCTATATTTAATCATGCATCATTTGTTTTACGAAAAGCAGATATAAAACAAGGTGAAGTGCTTTAAAGATAGCCGATAGCCGACAGGCCTCGTCGACTCAGGCTTTTATATTTTGTGCAAATTGACTAATGACTTGTAAAGCTGACGAGTATTTATAGATTATTTCATTAGAAACTTGACTATGGTCGACTCAACATGACGAGGAAATACTAATTTTTTTCATACCATCGCCAAGACATTTTCCCAAATATTTTGAAGCAAGAATATATATTAGATTATTTATATGCTTACTCATCTTTAAATAATAGGTAGGAACTATGACTTCCTGTACAGAATAATGAGAAACACTTCAAATATTATAACTTCCGAAAATAAATCGCAACCTCATTTGGCAGATAAAGGCTTTTCATGTTAACAAGTCGATAGAGAAACATAACATTCTCATTAACGTTGCTCTGATAGCTGACGAGACTGGGCTCCAATACTATAACTTCCTATTTTATTTAATATAAACGATTAATGAACGAAATTTATGACCAGTGGTGCACATCACTGCACATACAGCACTGGATCGCAAGTTATGGGGAGAGAGAGGCCTTTGCCAAACAGTGTGATAAAACAGGCTCACAGTAACAGTAAACGCAGTAAGCCTAAAATATTACATTTTCCAGGAAACAAACTCATGATATCATCATTTCTGTCAGATAAGAACCCCTAAACGAGACTAAACATCGTCATTAGCCGATAGCCGTCGGGACTCGTCCACTTTCGAGTTTTAAATTCTGTGAAAATTGACTGATGAGCCGTAAATTTAACAAGAATTGATTGTTTATTTTTACTTCCAAAACAAAATTCTTGCCCTGAACCTTGCCTTACCTTTACAAACCAACTGAAAGGCATTTTCATATATTTCAGTACAGATAAGGGCATATAATCGAGCCTAACATTCTCATGAATCTACGAAACCGGGTTGAATTATTTCACTTCCTTCATGGTTTTATATATCTGTAGCGGTTACACCGCCACATACGAACTACGCATCAAAGACATGACGTCACACAAATCCTGCATCGCGCAGTTAGAGTTTACCGAGCGATCGACATAGCAACAAGATTTCAACTTTAAACCTATGGGCAGTTGCCTGCCAGACACAACACCCGTCTGGTCGGAGGATCCTCCCTTTTCTATGGTGGATGAGTGAACTTTACACCCTGTTCCTCATACCACTAAATATCTAAACCAAGAACTATATCACCTTAAATATTGCATTTTCCAGGAATCAAAATCATAATAATCATCATTTTTGTCAGATAAGAGCCTCTCAACGAGACAAAACATCGTCGTTAGCCGATAGCCGTCGGGACACGTCCACTCCGGCTTTTATATTCTATGAAAATTGACTAATGAACCGGAAAGTTAACAAAAATGGATAAAATCTTTGTTTATTTTTATTTCTAAAACAAAATTACTTGCCCTGAAATCATAATTTTCATATAAAGCAGTTCAGATTAGTGCATGTAATCGAGACAAAACATCCTCATGAATCTACGGATTGAATTCTTTCACTTCATTTATGATTTTATCTAATCCAAGAACGACACCTCAAAATTACATTTTCCAAAAACAAACACTTAATGTAAACATAGCTGTCAGATAAGGACCACTTATCCAAAGAAAATATCCTCGTTAGCCGATAGCCGTCGGGTTTCGTTAACTCGGGTTTTTATTCTGTGAAATTTGTCTAATGAATCGTAAAGTCAACAAAATGACTCAACTGCGGCTAAAGCATTGTTTATTTTAAAAAGAAACTTACGAAAAAAAATATGTGCCCTGAAATGGTAATTTTCAACTTCCTTTAAGTAAAGAAAAATATTTTAAAAACAAAAAACCTCGACTGTAAAAATGCATAACTGAGAAGACAAAAACAAGCATTATAATCTAAAATCAATAACCAAAAATATGGTGTAATTTTTGTTTGTCCCGCCTGCGATACCAAAATTCTATAGATTATAATGCTTGTTTTTCTCTTTTCAGTTATGAGTTTTTACAGTCAGGTTTTTTGTTTTTCAAATAATTTTCTTTATTTCAAGCTTTTTAGTTTTATTAATATACCTCCTGGGGCAGTCGGGTAAAAACAACTTAAATGCAGTTAAGTTTCAGTATCCTACAACAACTGCCTGATAAGGCCTTGTAATCGAGACAAAACGTCCTCGTTAACATAATTATAGCCTACGGAAGCGGGTAGAATTCTATCACTTCCTACATGATTTAATCTAAATGAAAAACTACCTCAAATATTGTATTTGCCAATAACAAACAAATCATATCTGTCAGATAAGAGACAAAACATCCTCGTTAGCCGATAGCGGGTCTCGTTTGGGCTTTTATATCGTGTTATTGAAGAGGAATGGGCTAATAATTTTTTTAGTTATCGACTCTCGCGTGAACTTTTCCCAATCTTATGCAACCTACCTTTGCTTGCTTTATTATTAAGACAAACAGGTAAATCCCTTATTTTACTATTTGTAAAGCCTCATTTAGCTGACAAGAGGCTTTTCAAAAAATCGCCGGAGAGACATAACATATCATTTTCATTAACCCAACAGAACTTGCTTCAATCCTATCACTTACTATATATTATTTTTAATCTAAACGAACAACGAATAATATCTATTTTCAAAGAACAAACATCAAATTATCATATTTGTCAGATAAGAGACAAAACATGCTCGATAGCCGATAGCCGTCGGGTCTCATCTAGTCGGACTTGTGATGAGAAGGGTGCTAAATATTTTTTTGTCTGATTTAGAAAAGAAATACTTAGATGTCTTTTAATGGACTATCGCGTGAACTAACGTCAAGTATTTTTTTCCATGTCACCCATCCAACCTGATTTATTAATAGTATAAACAAGTACAGACTAACACAACCCCTTACTTTACAATTTTCTAAAACGATAGCCTCATGCATAGGTGATGAAAGGCTCTTCAAATACATAACAATATCATCCCCCAACAGAACTTGCTCCAATCCTATCACTTACTATATTAGTTAATCTAAACGAGCAACAAATAACACCCATTTTCCAAGAACAAACAAGTAATAACATCGTATCTATCAGATAAGATACAAAACATCCTCGATAGCCGATGGCCGTCGGGTCTCGGCCACTCGGACTTGTGATGAGAAAGGTGCAAAAGTTTTTGTGTCTGATTAAAAAATGAAATAGACTTCTTAATGGACTATCGCGTTTTCCATGTTTCCCATCCAACCTGATTTATTAATAGTACAAACAAGGGCTAACAAAACTAACTAACTAAGTAGGATGCCTTCATCATCATCATATCAGCTGCTAATAATATGATGAAGGCATCTTACTTATTACCAGGTTAACCTTTGAAAACTTTGAATTGAAAGGTACACAGTAAATGAAAAATTTTCGATGTCCTGTAAATTTTTGGTGAAAATACATCGGAAATAAATCTTTGAAATATAGTTTGAATTTTGAATAATACTTGATATCTTGCTTTTAATGACCGAAACCCAGACCCTCTTTTTTTTCTTTTTTTTTAGGGGCTTAGAAATTATCAAATAACTTCTCCCGCTCTGGGTGGAGCGGGAGGGCGAGTCAGACTTACTGACTAAAACCCACCCGTGTTCCTTCGGTTGCTATGTTGCTGGGGGCCACGATCTCCCTTTTGGACTTCTTCGCAGCCCCGGCAAGCATCGGCCCTAGCGGACTTCGTAACCCCAACCCCCTATATACGCTCGCACTCATCAACATTTGTACAGATAGAGCCACACTCGGCCAAAGAGCCGCATGTGGCTCGCGAGCCGCGGTTTGCCGACGAACAACTATTATCACCTCAAATATTATATTTTCTACAAACAAACCACTAATAGTATCGAGACGGATGGATAAGACAAAAAAAAATCTTGGTCGCCGATAGCCGTCGGCTCTCGTCCACTCAGGCTTTTATATCTATCGCGTTGATTGACTAATGACAAGTTGATGAAGATTTATCGAGGCGAGATGCGATGCTACTTTTAATGGTTTTACTGCAGTTTTTATGATGAAAATATATTTTTGCGCCTTTTCTCTTGAATACCTGTTTTCCTGTACCTACAGCTGTACTTAAATATTCTAAATACGAGGATTAATGGATTCGTTTGCGTCACAATCATCTCTCAACATCTGTTTACTCTTTTCCTAACTACGTTGGGGTTGGCTTCCTTCTAACCGAATGCAGCTGAATACTAGTATTTATATGAATCGACTGCCTATCTAAACGATACTCCTTAGTAGACTGGTTGTCAGACTTTCGAAAATAACAACTGTTTAAAATCGAATAACAGCCGGGACCATTCCGAGGCACGGAATCAATAGAATGATATGCCTGTATACCTTGTATACCATACAGTTTATGTTACACTGCTAAACTTTAAGGACTACAAAACGAACGAGGGTTGACAGGTTGCAAGTCATTGCCACAAAATATATCAAGTTGACGTTTCCTTCTAAGTTATTGTTTACTTAGAAGCTTAACTTAAAAGTTTATTCAATATCCCGAATGATTGTAGGAAAATGTATGGGTTTGCGAATGTGAGTAGCTGAACGGTGTTATGATAATAATTATTAAAATGTCTCTGGATTAACTTCTAACAAAAATAATCTTCAACAACATACATACTTACTACGTCTTAGCTTATTTTGGGCTATTTCTAAGCATTGTCACCAAAATGGGCCTTTCCACAACATGTATGTAAAATACCCGTAATATGAGGAGCTCGTGGCTAAATAATAACAGCCACACGGGTCGATCCATCAGGTTAAACTACTCTTGCCAGGGTTGGTCCGTGGATGGGTGACCATCTTTACATACCGAGACTCCTCCGTGCCTCGGAAAGCACGTTAAGCCGTTGGTCCCGGCTGTCATTCGTGGATCTTTGACAGTCGTTACGGGTCGTCAGAAGTCTGACAACCAGTCTTGCCAAGGGGTATCGTATTACCCGGTTACTGGGTTGTGGAGGTCAGATAGGCAGTCGCTCCATGTAAAATACTGGTATTCAGCTGCATCCGGTTAGACTGGAAGCCGACCCCAACATAGTTGGGAGAAGGCTAGGCAGATTGATTGTATGTAAAATACTCAAAATGCCTATGGCAATTACCTACGTCAGCTTCCAACTCCGAGCTCAAAATAATACTCCTGAGTGGGTAGATTATAATAGGACCTATCCGATATGCATTTGTGCCCGAGTGGGTAGCAACCCTTAATGATGCCTTGTTCATCGCACAATTAAAAATAACAAAGCTATGTTAGAGAAAAGCGCCTCAAGCGTTTACAGTTATTTTGATCTTCAGAGGAAATCAGGATGCCATTTGTCCCCTTATAATATCAGTTTATTTTTATATGGAGTAAACAAAGGTGGTGACATTTAAAAAGTAACAACAACATGTTCATAGGAAAAAACACGTATCATTTTACATATTTTTCGATGGGGTACGCAGAGATACAATACCGACACCCATTATGTCATGTAAGTCCCATGTAACAGAGGAGAACTTATTACCACCAAATCTAGACCACGGGGTATTTTTATAAACTGTTAAATAATAGTCTCTTGTATTTTCTAGTGTCAATGAGAATGCATATTTAATTTCAATGCTCTATTATACTGCCCCCGATAGAAAAAAAGACGTATCTGTCATTTTTTCCAGATTTGAGTTATATATCGACGGTAAAAAGGAAGTAAGCGACATTTTGGTCAAAAATGAGTTATATATCCCATCCTATGTAAAATTTTCCGCTCTTTCGAATGCGCTTACTCCCATGGCTCTACGATGACTTTTTGGCGTTTATGGCAGTTTATGCCTGTAAAAATACGTCAGTTTTTCAAAAATTTAAAACTTTGAACGGCTCTCCTGAACATTTCAGTTTTTTTCGCTTATAATTACCTTTTAACCGTCGATATCAGGCCGATGCGCCTTTTTTTCTGATTCCGACAATGTATATGACTCAAATCTAGAAAATATGTTAGATGCGTCTTTTTTTCTATCGGGGGCAGTATAGCTACAATACAAAACCTACCCGATTTAAAAGGTAACAATTATGGTTACCTACAATATCCTATACTATTAAACGTGCAATATTAGTCGTATATTTATAGTTATTTGTAATCACGTTCTCGAAAACGGCTCTAACGATTTCGATGAAAGTTGCAATATAGGGGTTTACGGGGGCGAAAAATGTATCTAGCTGAGAAAAATTGTTTTCTCTATTTTCACAGTCTCGGGAATGTGATACAACATTGGTATACCTGGACGATATGTTCATCTATTTTCACCCGAGCAGAGCTCGATCAACCAGGTTCTTATTATAATAATCACATGTTCTTCCTTTACAAAAATAGATCAAAGGTACACGTTGTAAAACCATTTATTTTTAGTTAAACAAAAGAGTTTCCTGTTGTGATAATTTTATTATCATTTATCATTTTATAATAATATTATGTGGCCGTCATTTGAAATTGATAGAATCAATTTGCACTTAATAAATAGAATGGAGTTCTAATTATATTTAATGCAAATTGATTTTAGTGAGTCACACAATGAAAGAAACCTAAAATAAAAATAAAATATGTAACATCATACGTACAATTGTTACCTGTTCACTTAATTAAAAGTAAAACAAAAGTAAAGACTTTATATCCCACTGGCTGGACAAATAATAGCCTATATATAATTTTGTACGGCGCACAATAATATTATGAAACATAAATATTTTATATGTGCTATAAAGTTTGACATAATTTTATTATCCTTTGATACGTTTATTTTTATGCTATCCATACAATATGAGGTCATAATAAAAGGACAAAGACCTGAATATAATATTATCTAGTTCGTGTTACTGACTGGATCATGTTGATTTAATGTACATAATATAAATTATATGATTATGACTCTCCGGACATACTAGTCCATATAGGAAGGAGGTTGCGTAAGCCTTCTGCGTAGGTCTTGGCATAAAGGATGAAAACATACATCCATCAGACTGTATCATCTCAAAAACTTAGATTAATCTTGAAACTTTCCCAATTACTGGATCTCATATTTTCCTCAAAGGAGGTTCACGAAGCTTTCAATCATTTGCCACCAAAACTAATCATTAGATATTTATTTATAGGGTGTCGACATAACAAAGCCCCTTTCTCTATATGTTATGTACTGCGTACCAAGTATTTTGCTTTTAATATTACTTTCTACCTAACCCAACAGCTTACATTTAGTTCCAATATTGGTAGGTATGAGACAATGTACTAAATATGCAATTATAATGTGATTTTAATGATTGTTTTCCACTGACCTGAGTCGACTGGCGCTATGTCGGGGCCGTCGTGGGGCGCTAGCATCTTCATAGTGATGGCTCCAGGTAACACGCTACTTGACACCGACACGATGACGAATTACTTCACAATTTCACCGAAAAACGACGATTTATCGGAAAAATCAGGGAAAATAACTGGAGCCCAACAGGCTGTTTCAACACTGCACTATCGATCTGGTTCTGAGGGTAGTCACGCATGCGTGTGGCAGCTGTCCTCGCGCATGCGTTCTCCCGCCGCCGCCATGTTAAACCGGAAAGACGTCATGTGACAGTTGACAGCTTTAAGGCGCGTTTCCGCTGTCAATAATTGACGTGCAATCTAATTTTCCGATGACTAATGTGTTTATCCGGCTTTCAATAGGAAAATGGATTGATATAATAAAGCTGGTTTGTAATAGAATAAGTTTGTTATGCAAATGCGAGGCTATCTAATACAGCGAGTTGTGGGAGTTTTATGTTTTGACATTGTTAAACATAATTTAAACAAGCTTCATCTGTAACTTGTTTAAAATAATTTGAATATCGGATGTAAGATGTAGTTTTACTATGAGGTTCTTATCATTCTCTGTAGGTATGTAAACTTGAAACTTTTCTAACCGCTTACAGCAACATCTTTTTTCTTTTCTTTGCCATTGAGCTAACGTTTCACATTTGATAAATCTTAAAGTATCTTGTAGACTAATGCAGAAAGGCTAAATGGAATATATTTTGACAATCCTTTTCAACTTCAACTTGAATATTACTCTGGCATTTTTTTTAAATATATTTTTGAAGCTTAATTGCTAGAACGAGATAAGCCTGGTTTTATTTTAAAACCTATCATCATTTTCAGAGGAGAGAAACAACAAATCCAAAACTAACTTGTTATAAATTAATTTTATTGAAAATCGTAAATAAATTTACATAAAATATTAATAAATATTACATCACGTGTACAAACGTATTTGTTTGTTGTGTTGTGTGTCTGTGGCGATGGCAGCGGACTGCGTGTGTGTGTACGTGTGTGTGTGTGAATGTGTGGAAGGAGTGGTGTCTAGTAGCCGGCCAGCTCGGCGAAGGTCGAGTCCATCTCGTCAGCCAAGCTCTTGTATCTGTCCTTGTTGATTCCGAGCTCATCTGTTAATAGATAACGATATTAGAATAATGCTTGGACAGGAACGAGGGGCTGTACCATTAACTTTCAGTTTAGATAGTTTTATAAATACTGATAAGTATCCAAGCTTAATAAGAACCACTGGTCCTCTTGATTAGAAGACACTTAGAACAGTCGTGAATCTAGAAATGTCATGTTGCAAAAGTATATTGGTGACTGAATAGCAGGGAAAGTTATTGACAAGCCCCTTAGAGTCAACTACTGTAAACTAGAAAAACTAGAAGAGAACAGTTACTGTCCTGAAGCTGAAATATATCTACGTCTAAAATTTAATTCTTTGGAATATTATCAGGTTACATAAATAAATAAAAATAAGGTTGAAGGAATAGTGTCATTAGAATTGTTACTTTTTTACCATTGTAAATTATATTTTAGTGATAATGTTCTTTAAAACATTTTTATGGCGAAGCGGATAGCTTTATAGATCATTTTATATAGAAAAATTAAGAGATTACCAACGTTACCTTGGAAGCATTGGTCCGCGACGGTAGACGCAAAGCGATAGACATGTTAATCACAAACAAAAAAAGCAGGGCTCAACAAAAAAAGTGTAAAGGATTGTCGCAAATGCTTCGTAGATATACATCTACGCTATTCTGTACAGAGACAATCCTTCACACATCCAGCAAGAGGTTAGGCGTTAGAAGAAACAGTTTAGAGAATCTGAAAAAAATTGAACTCGTTCTTGACAGCTAATCTACAGTCGGTCTAAACGATGAACTTTGTAAAGGGTTGAAGACAATGCAAGGTGACGTATCAAAATGAACTTTAAGGTGAAGTGATTCGGACGGTTTTGACTTAAACTATGTGCTGTGAGGGCTGGTTAGTATCCTGTCAGCTCGGCGAATGTGCCGTCCAAGTCATCGCATATCGCCTTGTATTTCTCCTTCTCGCCGAATACTGCGTCTGTTAAATTTTGTGATTTGATAACAACTTATGAAACTTTATCCCGGCCTCTGGACTTAAAGATAAGTAAGAAAATGAGTTTTTATTAGAAAAGTTTTGATTAAGAAGCTTTTGCAATTGAGAGAAGCCATAGTATTCTCATTTTGTTAGAATAGTTATCAAGTTATTGAATATTCCATAACTTGATATTTAGATTTGTTTTAGTTGAATCTTTGATATCAGTCAAAAAAATTATTCTTAGTTTTGTTTCGTTTAAGTTGATCTTATGTTACTTGATTAGGGAGGATATTGGTTAGAGTCATACCTTCGAGCCTGTCGACTTCCTTCTGTAGTTTCTTGACAGTCTTCTCTGCGAACTCAGCGCGGGCCTCGGCCTCCTTGAGCTTGCCGGTGAGGGTCTTCAGCTGCTTCTTGAACTCCTCGACACGCTGGTTGGCCTTCTCTTCCGATACTTCCAGAGATTTGAGGGAGTTACCTACGACCTGGATGACAAGTTTCGTTAGTGAATATTTGTTGGTTCTAAAATTTACTACGGGTGTAGCAATGTTTTTCTTGCAGTTTAAACATATACGTGTAGGTATATAATGACCTATTAAGCCATGGTTATCTATATTCCTTTGACAATTCATAAGTATTTACCTTTAATTCCTCCTCAAGTTCCGAGATCTTGGCGTCTCCAGACTTGACACGGTCCTCAGCGACTTCGAGCTCGTCTTCAACGAAGGCCAGCTTGCGGGATACCTGGATATCATATGTTATCATTTTAGTACCTATCAATTTTTGTGTTCAAATTCATGTTTATGCATAACGTTAAATTGTTTCCTTTGATTCTTCATGGATGAAGTTTATGATAACTAGGACATATACTACCCAGATTACAATGAGTATATATTCAAAATTGTGTTCGGAACAAAAATCTGCTTGTTGGTACAAACGGTTTCATTTTTATGACACTGCACTGGATAGGACATGTACTCCGAAAACTAATAATAATTCTACCTACATTATAAATATCTGAAGAACATGTTGTGAGGATAGTTTTAAGTATGAAATTTAGATTTATAAAAGTCGGGGAAGACCAAAGAAATGATGGATGGTGTGAAAGATGATAATGGCAAAAAGAGGAGTGACAGAAATGTAATTAACAACAAAGAAGACTTGGAAGATGACGCTTACCTCGTCGGACTTGCCGTCAGCGTCCTCAGCGAGCAGACGGGCCTCCTTCAGCTGGTTGGTGAGCTGGTCCATACGCTCCTCGTCTTGCTGTGCCCTGTTCTCCAACACTTTGCACATACTGAAACAAACGATACGTCATTTATTATGTATAGTTACACCAAGAGCTTGATCATACGGGTGAAGTTGCACCATGTCTTCTAAACTGAACTGATTTATATGATAGTAAGTTCTGATGTCTACCAAAAATTGATTTTGCCTCAACTATTTGAGCATAAAGACCAGATTCAGTAAAGTAATTACGTTGTGTAAGTAGTAAAAAAAATGTTTTCATCGTCTATCATCCTAGTCCTAACTAATATTATGAATGCGAAAGTGAGTTTGTTTTGTTTGCTTATTTGTTACGCTTTCACGCTAAAACGGCTGAACGGATTTGGATGAAATTTTGCAGACGAGACTTATGTAGGTGAAACCGTGGGGCGCAGCTAGTTTAAAATAAAAACGAAAATGATCCATGTAGGTAGGTACGTAGGACGTATATGTAGGTTGATGTTTGAGTATAAATAGATCTGAATATTCTCAGTAAGTAGTCACTCTCACTCACTGGAAAATTCTTGGTTACATTTTCGTATGATGTACATTAACTCAAATAGAATTACATAAACGAAAACATTTCTGTTATTTCACGAAATTGTAATATTTCATAAGCTAATCTCCAATTCACACCATATTTCTAATTATAGTGCCTCACGTAATCCAACTGTTGCTTTTATAATAAATCTAATGCTGCCGGAAAAATACCTACATCTCATACTAAGATTAAACGTACTTTACTCGTTTAAAATAGTCATGATTATAATTATACCATACAACTAAAACAAAAATTTGAAGATGTGTGGTTATAAAAAGAGATATTTTTGTCTCTAGCTATGATGAACATGACAATAACATTGTTCAATAAGGAAATAGTCAGTAGCTGAGTGAGACATGAGAGAGAGACATGATTTTCCATCTCTTAAACTGGACTAAGTATACAGGTTTGCTATTATAGTAGAAACGCTAGAGATCTCGCACTAGTCAAGATAAAAGTTACATACATTTTTTAGATCATACATTATGTTTGCTCATGCCTTCTTCGTCTGAAAGGCCTTTGTCCAGGATAATAGGCTGGTATTATTAATATTTATTATGTTTGAAAGTATATTATCTTACCGGTTGTTCTCGTCAGCAGACTGCTGGGCCTCAAGCAGTTTCTGCTGGGCGGTGCCTGACCTCTCCTCAGACTTCTCGAGGTCCTCCTCAATCTGCTGCACCTTCCTGTTGAGGGAGGCGACGTCAGCCTCGGTGGCGGTTAAATTCTTCTCCTTCTCTTCCAAGTCCTTGTTGGCCTGTTCCAACTTGTTCTTGTTGACGATCAGGTCTTCCTCCACCTGGGCGAGCTTCTTCTGGAGCTCACGGACTTCCTCGTTGACCTGGAAAGGGGGACAGATTTTGGAGTTAGAATCAGCAGCATCGGGCCTAGAATAGTCCCTTGGGAAACCCATAAGCCCTTCTGAAGGTTGCGTAGTAAGGGTCGCAAATTCCTTTGGGAAATACCTCCCGACCCTTACCAAGTTTCAAGAAAACAATAAATATGTTAATTCTGATCAATTCCAATGAAAGTTTATTCCATAGAACTGAGAATTATTTCTTTTCTCTCACATAAATATCAACTAAAAATACATTTAGCGTGGGTAAAAATGGGACAAGTCTCTTAGGATTTAAATAGATTTATCAAATGTGTTAATAGAGGCCTAGAAAAACGTATATTTATCTTAAAACTTTCAGAAATATGGGTCGTTCTTATGTTTTTAGAGTGACCACATCAAACGTGACCCTCTGACCTCAATTATCCCAAAGAGATCAGCGGACTTATCTAAATACCAATTTAGTAAAGGAGATTACGAAATGTTGTATTCATATTTTATGTCAGTACTTGAGTACCGCGATCTATACCGGAATAAAGGATTTGATCTATGACTTGATCTAAATTTTAATTGCTGCAGAGACCTTCCTATCTTTTTTATTCTGAGAATGCAAATTAAGATGGAAATATATTAATATTCAAGCAGGGCATAAAGCTTATTCGATTTTTATTGAAATTAATTTATTTTAATTAATACTCCACGAATTTCACGAGTATACTCAGGCCGGAAGCCAGCTTGGCTATCATCTTTCTGACTGAGAATAGAATTTTGTCTGATACCACCTACTTTGTACTTCAACTCTTAGAGAGGCTTGTGCCCAGTCGTCTGTTGGAAATATAAAGAATTTATAAGTCTATAAGATTATGACTTCATATATTTAGGAAGCAGTGCCCAGTTGAATATAAAGATGTAGTAAATAAGGGGTGTGGGTTTTTCTATCAGGTATTTCTCAGCCCGGAGTCTAGATTTGTGCCTGGTTGACAGCAATAGGCTCGCCTCCTATTACATGGGACTTAAACATAACTGGCTTCGACCGATTCTGTGCGGAAAGCACATAATCGGTCGAAGTGGCGGTGCTTGGGGGAGGCCTATGTCCAGCAGTGGACGTCTTTCGGCTGAAATGATGAAACATAACTGGCAAAATGTAGGTATACCTACTATTATGGGTACACCTCTGCCTAACCCAAAAGGGAATTACAGGCATGGTGTTATGTAGTGAGTGCTGTACCTTTTCGGCGCGGAGGTTGGCGTCCCTAGCCTGCTGTTCACAGGTGTCGGCCTTGTCCATGGCGTTGTCCTTCTCCAGCTTCATCGCTTGCATCTTCTTCTTAATCGCGTCCATGGTGGCGGCTTTGTGTCTTCTACGGTCCGGTCAAAAAATACGCCAGTTACGGCCTGAAAGAGAACAAAGATTTTGAATAAATATAAGATGTTTTAGACATCTACGATTTCGATGACTATTAAAACATTAGGTGTGGTTCAGAATCGCATACTTTCTACAAACGTAAAGTAGATACCAATTTTTTTGTCAGAAACAGTGCACATGACATAGGCTGTCCATACATTACGAAAAGGAACATTATTGGGTATAAAAATATTAGTTAGAAGATTTCAAATAATTGAGTCAATAAGGATAGGATTAAATGGATTCAAATTAATTGGAATACATATCTATTTTAAGCTTTTCAGGTCTTTTAAATCTAGATAAAATTTCATCGTCGATATTGCAGAAAGTATTTTAATTCATCCACAGATTTTCCTTCGCATAAACATTTTCTATACCGGACGAACAGAAAATGTAAAAAGAAAAGGAAGTAGTTGGATCAATTTCATTAAACCGTTCTCTGTGTGATATAACCTACAATACAGCAGGGTTTAATAAAGCTACTGCTATGGTACACAATGGGTACAAAGTTAATTGAAATCGTGTCAATGCAGTTTGAAACGCTCGGCGTTCTACCGTGCTTTTAGAGGAAAACTCATAATATGAGGAGTTGGCTTCTTGAAATTGTACTGGATATTTGGAAAACATACCTCTGATGTGTATGTTTCAAAAATGAAATTTGTATTCTAAAGAGATTTTTTTTTGTAATGGTTTAAAAAATTCTTTACCATAGTAACATATGCTATAATTTATTAAGACATCACGCGAGCGAACCCACTTGTAGAAGCTAGTCACCGAAAAATTCTAAACATTTGATAATTTATTTTATTATATTTTTAAAGTATGTAGTTTTGGCAAAATTGTGGTGGCTCTACCACAAATATTTATTTAAATCAAGTCTTGAAGATGACTTTATTGAGCTAGTGACAAAACTTCACGTTTAACACAAAATTTATTGACTAGTGAATCCCAAGCCATAAATAATGCACCCTTCCTTTATTCATAAATCTTTATCACAAACTAACTTCGTTGTATAAAAGCGAAACATTCCTATAAACTTATTTAAAAATACAAACTATTCCAATTTGAAAAGTTTGACTCTGCCATTCGATATGGCACTCTGCCAGCTTGCCAGATGTGGCAGTGCATAATTATTGGGTCTACGTTCCTGATACTAAATTATATTCTAACCTAATTACGGAGGGGTATGGCACACTTAGATTGCTGAAATATTAGTGCTCAACACACCCCTGTTTCGAGAGTTCATAACCCTTGCTATAAGACTCGGAATGAACCTGTAAAATATGTATGTTATGTTATCTGCTTGATTATAGTAAACCTTACAAAAAGTAAAATACGAGGCATAGTCAAGCTCAAATCAAGAGCAAAAAAAAAAACAGTTGTTGTCCTTGCTTTATTAATTCTAGTGTAATCGTGAACTGAGTTTTTATGTCTTTTAAATTATTTATTTTGGTGTTTTATTATGCATCTTGTAAGCTGTAGGTCCC
The DNA here is from genome assembly GCA_963680765.1 of Agrochola lychnidis. Classification (NCBI taxonomy): domain Eukaryota; kingdom Metazoa; phylum Arthropoda; class Insecta; order Lepidoptera; family Noctuidae; genus Agrochola; species Agrochola lychnidis. The sequence goes on from OY796864.1 coordinate 7,526,462, forward strand.
TATCGTTTTACAAATAAATATTAACTTTGTATCCAACTCAATTACAAAATACCAAACTCATTCCGAAATACAAAGTTCGTGTCAAAAGACAAATGACGTCAAAGTTATAATTTTATTTGCTACAACTGAATTTGATATTGGACACATAGTTCAACCCTTTACTCGCGACTTGTGGTAGACTGTTTTACCCTTTACTGTGTTGTAATTCAATATAACAGAGTTTTGCGGCCGAATTATATTACAGGAATAGATACTTTGTTGTTTGTTTTTACTCTTGTTTGGCTCTAGTAATTAAATCTTTGCCTTTCACAGTATTGGCAGGGTTAAAAATAATAGCTGCTGTATCTATGGGTGGGTGTACAGCAGAGTGGGTGTTAAACTATGGTGTGACGTCAGTAATGGCGTCTGTGTTTACACATTTTATGTGAGAATGTATTGGGTTGGGAAATCTTTTTAAATAGATGAACACGTCGACGTCGTCTTCGTACACAGAAACTCGTAAATCGTTTTTTTTTTTGTAATTTGGTTTATTACAGTAGGTATATGTTCCCGTTTATAATCTACATGTGGGTAGGTATGAACTTTTGTACACCCACTTCCAATTTCTAGGAATAATAATTCGAACCAAACCCCACTGTGTTTTCTCTAAGACTTCATTTGTTTTCTTAATTCGATCATCATTAAAGATATCGGTATCTTCTGAAAATCGATACATAGAGAAAACGTTTACATAATCTCTTGTTTTGTGTTTATAAAAGTATGAATTATGATTACTTTTTTCGTAGAACCGGCCATGGCCGATATTTTTCTAGCTGCACCATATTTGTATTGACTGGTTTACATGATGAGAGTATCGGCAGCTCAGTTTGTTTACAATAAGTGAACAAAATGTAGCTCAATGTATGTGTGGACTGAAATAACGATGCTGGAGAATTTTTGAAGGGCATTTTATTCGCGAATGTTACGTAAATGATGAAATGTGAGCTTTTTGCCTGTTGTTCTTCAGTTTTTTGTGTAAATATTTGAAACTTGTCTGTGTGCGGATGTGTATTATGTCCTCAATTATTGTGTCCTTTGTAATGTAAAATGTCTAAAATCAAATCTCTGAGAAGCTTCTATAAAACCGGATCATTACACAAAAACACCTAGCAATAGATTTAACGATCATAAAACATCAATATTTTACAACCATTGGTTGCCGCTATAAAACTCGAGTTAAACGATACGGAACAAACTCCGCCCGCGATGGCGAACTCTCGAAGTTGCGAAAATAACGCGAGTAGTCGCGCGGTGACGTGGTGCTGGCGTTCTGACAACGCCACCAACATTGTTCACGAAAATAACCGTGTTTTCACATCACTACAGCTGTTGCAGGCCGGAGACTAAATATAAGACAGGAATTTTAGAACGAACGCTAATTTATGTATCGTTTACGCTTTTTCCTAACTTGGTTGGCACAGCTTTTCAGTTGGTTTCGATAGAACTGTGGGAGATGGGACATGTGCCTATCTCCCTGATTAAATAAAATTGATAGACCTCGAGAGAACCTTAGAAGCGGATAAGCGTGGGTTTTCTACTAGATCTTTTAGATTCCTTGAAGATAAAAAGTTCAAGGTTTTGCATCACTTTCCCATCTTGTATTTCTATTTGTTCAATTTAAACCTTATCCGTGTCATTCTTTACAAAGCTCGGGCTTGAACAAAAGCTTTAGTAGAAATAAGAAATGCTTTTTTTGGTTGTCATATAGTGATAAGAATATGTGAAACTTGGGATTGAATGTAATAGTTTATTGAGATACTTTTCTCTATTATCAGAAAAAGGACGGTTTGTTCAAATAAATCGTCTTGTGGCAGACATCTTCTATATCAAACCAATAGTTCTATTATTTTCTGTTAACAGTTACTTTCTAACTTTTTCATTGTAATATAATTATCAAATTTTTCACTAGCCTATTATGCTAAAAAGCTAGTAGCTAAAATTCAACTAACAAACTCGATTTTTCATTCGCTAGGCAGTGGCGCGTACCTTTCAAAAGCTTTAACCTTTTACGAGTAACTTCTGATGAAAAAAAAATTACAAAAGACAAATAACGAACACTACTTCTTTGAAACTAATCCTTAAGAAATAATATTTTTGAATTCAGATAATATTTAAAGATTATCGATAAAAGTTTTTTGAAATTCCCACGATAAAGGTTTTCAATTAAAACTATCCAAACTTATAAAAGAATTTCACGATGCGGTACACATTGAGATAGTTAATTGAATTAAGTTCAAAGTGTCAATACCAACCCTTAATTCAAGGGCAGAGTACACAATGCGTCACTGTGTACGTCACTACTCATCTATGTCTCAACTAGTTTCCAATGAACTTGAAAATGAACTATCTAATCAAATTGTTCAGATGAACGCTTCCAATGAATTGCTTGTAATCCTGAACCCGAAAGTAACTTACTAATAAGTTTTAGAGTTCCTCAAGATTAGGACAACAATGTCTTATTCACATTTGAATAAGCAAAGTTACTTAAAGTTGCTCCAAGTTCATTTAGAACTTGTTACCCCGAAGGAAAACATGTTTATGATTCTACTGTGTTCATGCTTTTGAAAGCTTTAAGTTATATGAAGTCAATCAACGTCAGTAACAAAAGTTGGCAAGTTCTTGGTGTAAACAATAACTTATTGTATCGTAAAGAAAACTTTAAGTAAATATATCAAAATTTAAGTAACGATAGATGATGGAAAAGTTTTGATAAGAAAAACTTTAAAAAATTGCGTCAAAGTTATAGACTAAATAATGGTCAGGTTGAACGGGTTGTCGACCAGATGTAACATGACAGATGACGTCAGTTTCACGTAGTAATTAATCATTGTATTAAGGTGGATTCGCGGTCGCTAAACGGGCAGCCTAGCGAAATAATGTCCACGATGTATGAATATATTCGGAGAAGTGATCAACTATTCAACTGATTTAGTTTATGAGATGACTTTAAAAGTCCGAAGTGAAAAATATATGAAGAATTTTAATTAGCGAAAAGTGCCAATGGCAAAACCGAAGATTGATTAAATGTTAAAAGAGATGATCCAAATATACGACACGATGTCACAAAGTATAAAATAATTAATATGGAAGCTATAACTGTAACTATCTCCCGAATTTCAGGGATAGTTCAGCTTGTATGTAATAGTAGGCGCTTTGAAGAGGTGCCAACACTCCGAGTTCCAGGCACGCCGATAATTATGACTCGTTCAAGTGACAACCGTCATCTCTCATACTATAATCCAAGTTGATTTATAGTTTGAGATGTAGCTGTCATATTATGTGTTATCTTAAATGTAAATGTTGTAAATAACTATCTACAAATAAGGCTCTATTATTGTTATAATAATCTGTTTAATATTGCTATTGTTTGGCTTAAAAGAAAGAACTAAATATTTTCTCTAACTTCTGAAATGTCTCGATGGTTTCGTATTTAAATGTGATTAAATGTGATGGTGTGGTGTTTGGGTGAATTTTAAATATAACAGCTAAGTTATTTAAACTATCATTAACATCCATTAAGTCAGTGACTCCCCAACAATGTCCAAATATCTGGACAGTCGGGACTGTAATCGGAAACCGAACATCAGTAAACAACAGAGTTGTGAACCGAACGTCCTAATTACACGATATATGGGCCACGACTGAGGCTAAATAAAAATTGAGACGAGTTTCCTCATCTCGCTAAATAAATACTGATGTTCGGGCATGCCGCAAATAGGTTACAAGCGGTGTGAGCGCGCGGCGTGGGCGGCGCGCGGGGGACTCACTATTTTCAGCGAGGACGCGCGGGCGATGAAACCCGAGTCATATCCATGGAAAACGCGAGCCGCGCACGCACACCGCCCGTCCTTACTCGCTACAACTGACACTCAATACACACTGACGTACTGCCGTACTAACACGAGATATGCCAACCCGAGCCAGAAAATACAGAACAACGTATCACAGAACGAAAGCACAGAATCGCCGGAATCAAAATCCAGGAGCTTGGATACTCCACACATGATGGCACTGATGTGTCACTGGCACAGTCCTGGGCCGCGGCTGGGTGTGGTGACTGGGGTCCAGGTGAAGTATCCAAGCTGCCGGCGTGGCGGCGCGCGGCTGCACTCACCTCACGAGCGGGCTGTTCAAACGGCGGAGCGACACGCACTGCGCCGCGCCCGCCCTCGCGGTTTCGCCGCGCTCCCACCCGACTATTTTCGGTGCCAAAAATCCAGGATTCCGATCCAGCATAGCAATCGCAACGAACATGCCGACCGCCACCCGTCACGCTCCCACACACAGCTACTCCACTATTTTTGCCACGACCGCTAACAGACGGACCTGTGACGACGTCGGCGGATGTGAATATCGAGCAGATTGATAGATCGATGATATAAAAACACGCTCGCTGTCAATGCCGGCTATATCAATCAGGTGGCACTGTCCCGCTCCCGCGACGCTAATCGCGACGCGATTCGTGTTGCAGATTTCCCAAATTCCGAAAGCCATCCGGCTGGCCGACCTTACTATATTTAGCGTAATACCGAACTCATTGAGATCGACACGCGGCTTTCATCTGGCTATAACTAATAACAGCAAACTATTTGCATATTGGTCCACTCAATGATTCATGTTTGTTTGGCTGTTAATTGCTGTAGGCATATTTCATTCATTAGATTCCGGAGATCTCAAATAGGACAGAGAAGTAATAGGATACCTTTCCGCTTACACCATTTCTGAGCGTGGGTCTCATAAGATACACACTACCAAAGATTTTAGACGATGTTACCGTGTGCTACCGCTGCGATCTTCATAACTACGACTAGTTTTTACTTTTCTCAACCAAACAAAAACAAAGATACCAGGGAAAAACGAAGTGTGCTGAAAGACATTTATTTAATTGAACATTCCTCCATTTATTTTCGATATGGTATTTGAAAGCAGCCCATAAAAGCCATCATAACTTCAAACACCAACTTTGCCTACCCCATCACTTGCACAGCTCTGACGATCGACAGAGTGCGAGATAAACATCCAACTTGTTACCCTAAATACCCACCACGTTCAAGGGCAGCAACAGCAATGTCACTAGTGCGAGTGGGAAGACATAGCTAAGCAGCTTCCAAGCTGCTTGTATATAGATTTTAAAGGAAAATAAAATGAGGGTATATCGCAGCTCAGATTTTAGATTCAGATTGGAAAAAAAAATAGAAAAACGTTTTTTCTTTTTCATATTTTTTTTAAATAATGTTCAGGAAGGAACGATGCAGTCTTTTCCCTTAGTTTTCCATATTTTGTATTCTAACCAAACGGAAAATTGTAATTACTTTCTTTATCGTTTTTGGTTGTTTTTTTTTTATTAAATTGTTTATTAATTGACTATTTGTAAAAGCTTTTTTAGTTATAATAGCTGACTTGGAAGGGATAGTGGTAAGTAGCGGGGTAATGGCATAACACACTTACAGAAGCAGTGGCTTTCATTTTGACATTACAACAACATTTATTGCGTTATTTACGTTGTTGAGCAGATAGTTTTTCGAACATATGAAGCAATGGATGAGCAACATCCATCAAAATCATTCAGATTGTGATTGAAAGTGTGTTACGCAGTTAAGGTGTTGAATGCATAATACAATATAAAAGTTGGTAAGCTACATATACAGGTTGGCAGGGACATCGACGCGAAAATTGTTACCATGGATTTAGTACCTACATGATTCTGAACGAGCGTTGAAAGTTTTCGTCGGTTATTTTTTTTTTTAAATCGGTTGTTCCATACATTTTGACCGTGTAGGTATTGCACTTTTCTATGAAACAGCAGATTTAAAAAAAATAACCGACGACCCGAAATTTCAACGCAGGGGCGTTCAGAATCATGTACTGAATCCATGGCAACAGTTTTCGCGTCAATGTCCCTGACACCCTGTATGTATATATGATGTAATTTCAAAATGTTTAGTCCTCGGTATTGAAAACTTTTTTAAAGTAAGCCCTCAGAACTGTATGCTATTCTGTAAAAATCTCACCGTGATAACTTAGGTGAAGTGAGCTGCCATTAGTGTCAATCCTTAGCAACTGACAGCTCACTCCACGCTCACTTCACCTAAAATAACACGATGAGATGGTTACAGAATAGAAATACTGTTCCTTCTCTCGTACCTATCACCACGAACAAATTATTCATAAAAAATACTGATGAGTCAGCAAGGTGTTCACAGCTGACTGTCAAGGGTGTGCCAGACAGACATTTTAGGATTCCCACTCATGGAGGCTATTTTAATGCACCCGGTGATCAGCTTACTGGCCATTGACGCATGTTTTCCTGCACGGTGGCTTTGCAGACACAAAATTAATCACAGCCGTTTTTAGAAATGCCCACCGTCTTTAAACAATTATCTCACCTCAGCACCTTATAGGCTAGGGCTGTTGCTTTAGGCTTCCTGTACATGACGCCAGAGCCGCACCGGCGCCGGATCGCAAGATGACAAAAAATCAGAACAATTCAAAATGAAAATGTAAAATATACGCGACGCCGATGTGGCACCGCCGTCGCACCGGCGGGGGCGACAGCTCCGCGTAGCTTTTTCATGACGTCAGAACCGCACTCGATGTTCTAAATTTTTTGACGTGATAACGTCTTATAAATCGATGAACGCCGGCTGCGCGCACGAAAAAGTGTCACGTTCCGCCTGAGTCGAGCATGCAAGCAAGAGCGCGGAACAAGCGATATAGAGGCACGATCGGCCTAAGCGTTCGGCTTGTGACGTTATTACGTAAAATTATCGTCCGTAAACCGACTTTACAGACAACCAATTTTTTCATCTTGCAGTCCGACGCCGGTGTGGCTCCGGCGTTATGTATAGGAAGCCTTAAACTGTTATCCGACCGTGTAGTTTAGAGCAAAGGATCGACCCTAATACTATTTATATCGTAAGTGATAACAGCATACCGCGATCACTAATCCATGCGAGAAACTCAAAAGATTGCTAAAACTTCCATACGGGGTTATTTTTTAGTACCGGTCTATGAAAGTCCATGCAATAGGCCCGTGTCCTAATTTTTTTTTTGTCCTTCTTGTAGATTATTAAAAAATATTGGACACGTATTTTTTCTTTTTTGACGTAATCTAAAGATTACGGCGATACATTGAGTTAAAACGTGGCATGACGTCACGCCTTGCTAGATTTTATACTGAGTTGTGACGTAACGAGCCCCCACTCCCCAACTTTAATGCGTGTTTTCTAAGTTATTTTTGATTAATATGATAAAGCAAAAAAATACGTGTCTAATTTTTTTTATTATCTGAAAGACGGACTAACTAGAATTTCTTTTTTTTTACCTAGGCAGCTACCGTATTGCCTTTTTAAAGAGGCTGAAATGAATTCATTCAACAAAACCTATTCATATACTCACCCATACATAAACAACATCTTGAAACTTTCAGTTTCTCACTTTAAAAACTTAAAACTTTTAATTTTCTTTCTTTTTCTTATGGTTAGTGAATAACCTGGTGTCAGAGTTTATGCCGCCCATGGGCCTCTGACCTGGCTTCCATGCCGTCGAGAAATATATCACAGGCAAGCCAGTCTCCTCACGATGCTGCCTTCAACGTTTTTGAAGCAAATGATAATTATACAATACGCACATGGATCCGAAAAGTCAGAGATGCGTGCCTACTACACTAGTAATGTACACAAAGTTTTTTCCAGTTTATTTTCATACTTTTAGGCTGGTTTTCCTGTCACGCTGACCGCACGCTGACGGTCGGCGCTGATGGGTCAATATGTATGTAGTTATAGGTAGCGTTTTTGAGTCCCGCTTTAACTACAATACATATTAACATCAGCGCCAACCGTCAGTGTGCGGTCAGTGTGACAGAAAAACCAACCTTAAATAGGTTCCTTTATTTAGTTACTAAATGAACATCCTCGTGTGATTCAACCAGTCTTGCCATTTACTATATTTCAACGAACCCCTATATCATTTAATAGTGACGCATTTCTCGCAATCCAATCCCCTACATTTTGAAAGACGCAGCTATAGTTCTTAAAATAGTTACGTGGCGCTGTTATTTCTATACCTACAAAATTTTCAACGAGAAAGATATTATAATTATAAATCATAAAAACTTATTATTTTTCTAATTCATAGTGCTACGTTTCGTAGCATTTTCGTAGCGTGGCGTAGCACATGGCACAGACCTTATCCGCTAAAGTAGACCGGTGGGTCTACGTTAGCGTAGACCCACCGCGTCGTGCGTCGCGTCATGGCAAATAGTTCATAAGACAATAGGGGTCTACCACCGTAGACCCCTATTGTCTTATGAACTATTTGCCATTATGAAATAGCTAAGTAAAATATATGCACATCGGGTGAGACACCCTTGATTTGTAGATCACCTAATGTTGTAGAGGTACTTCACAAAATATTAATTCTGATAATCGTGGTTTTAATATCGACTTCCTCATACATTTTTATCGATAAATTTTAAAGCTTCCTCTCTTCTAATATTTTACTGTTCCTGACAGGGTACATAGTGATTTAAAATTTTAAGTGACCACCTAAGCACCTACACATTGTGGATGGTAGAGTGCAATAAACGATTGAGGCACCATCTTTTACCTAAGCCAGTTTTTTTTATAATGATATGTATCATCATCAGCCTATAATGTTCGCACTGCTGGGACACAGGCCTCCTCTCTGTGAGAGGGAGTGGGCCGTAATCCACCACGCGGGCCCAGTGCGGGTTGGTAGATGTCACATGTCTTCAAATTTTCGGTTCTAGGACATGCCGGTTTCTTCACGACGTTTTCCTTCACCGTTTTGAGAGCAGTGGTGATGAAATAATTTACACAAATGATATGTATAAATAATAATAATGTCTGCCTCGTTGGTCTAGTGGTCGCAAGCGCTACTGCTGAACATGAGGTCCTGGGTTCGATTCCCGGGTCGGAAAAAGTGTTATTGGGTTTTTCCATCTGAAATTTCTCAGTAACAGCCCGGAGTCTGGATTTGATGGCAATAGGCTCGCCCCCTATTACATGGGACCTATTAGGTATAGGCGAAATGTGGTACAGTATAACTATTTTCTTAATGTCCCTCGGCAAACTTCGTGTTTCGTCAGTCGTCGGATCAGTTGCCCTTTGCACTTGGTGCAGACCGGACGCTCTCAATCGACTTGGAAGTATATAGAGTTGTTAATACTTTTTTAACTTAATGTAATTTATTTTTAAAATGGGAGAAAAGCTGCTAAAGTCACAGGCACGAAAATAGTTTTACAGCTCTATACAGGATGGCAGGCACATCGACGCGAAAACTGTTACCATGGATTTAGTACATGATTGTGAACTCCCGCGTTGCGTTGAAATTTTTCGTCGGTTATTAAAAAAGAAATAAGCTGTTTCATAGAAAAGTGCAATACTTACGCGGTCAAAATGTATGGAACAGCAGATTTTTTTTTTTAAAATAACCGACGAAAAATTTGATGCCCTACCACCCTACATAGTTAACATGGAAATTAAAACAAAACAACAATAAAGTACTTAGTTCTGAATTCAAATTATTATACACGATAAATCTAATAAATTATGGACATGGAAATTAGCTTTCATTTATATTCGGAAATGCGATGATTCCCGATGGACATTAAGAAAATAATCAGACTGTACACCCCTGCCTAACCCTTCGGTGAACACAGGCGTGATGTTATGCAATGTTATGTATAATTAAAACACTGATTAGATTTATTATAAATTTATTTTACAAGAGTGAACAGTTTAAAGCGCTGATAGGTATACTTCCTCAGAAGCTGCCATAGAAAGACATACTGTTATGAAGAAGGGACTTACGGGAAGTATGAAGCGTACATGGAAGGTACAATAATAATAGGGAAGACGCCTGGGTAAAAAAAAAACTATTTAGTCCGTCAGTCAGATAATAAAAAAATATTAGACACGTATTTTTTGCTTCATCATATTCATAAAAAAACCGGCCAAGTGCATGTCGGACCACGCACAATGAAGGGTTCCGTAGTTGGGATGAATTTATCCCAAAATCAAACTTAACTTTGTAGTTGAAATATATGTTCTCCCATACGGAAAACATGTTTTTCCAACTGCAAAGTTAGTTGGTCGATTATTACTCGTTAACCTGTAGAGCCTACTTAGCTGTGATAGTTTTCCTTTTAATTTCGTTATATAAACTACTGTTGTGATTTTTTTCACACACCCAAAACCAACCATTTAGCCGGCAGTGGGGGGGGACACTTGACTCTAACAAAAATTAGCACTTTAAAGCAAACGAATCCCTGAATCCAAAAACGGTTTTCACAAACTCGCAATATTTTTGAAGGACCTTTCTAATGATACCCCTCACCATGGGGTAAAAAAATAAAAAATAAACATCACCACTTTACGTGTAAGAGAGGTACCCTAAAAAAAATGTATTTCATAATTTTGTTTTACTACTTTGTCGGCGTAATTAATATGTATACCTATGCCAAATTACAGCTTTCTAGTACTAAGGGTCTCGGAGCTAGACCGCGGACAGACAGACAGACAGACAGACGGACATGACGAAACTATAAGGGTTCCTTGTTTTCTACGGAACCCTAAAAATGACTCGGATAAAACGCATTAAAGTTGGGGAGTGGGGGTCGCTACGGTCACAAGTAAGAATAAAATCTACACACTCGTGACGTCATGGCACATTTTAACTCAATGTAACGCCGTAAACATTTGATAACATAAAAAAAGAAAAACTACGTGTCCAATATTTTTTTTAAATCTACAAGACGGACAAAACATATTTTTTTAGGCATCTTCCCTATTGAAGGTACAATCATATTGTCGTACAAAATCTAAGCTAAATGAGTACAAACAAGTACAAAAGTTCTCAAACCTAATGATCATAAGATTATGTGTAATTGGCTGCCTTAATCACACTTTGACTGTGGATGGATAACTCTTAATTTTCAAGAGCATTTAACACTGTTTAAACTTAACCTACTGTGATAACTATTACTAAACGAAGGAATGTATCAACATTCCTTCGTTTGGTAATAGTTATTTATGCAACTGTTGTATAATAATGGGTATTAAAACACGAAGCCGAGTGTAATAATAGTATCACATGAGTTTTTTAATACCTAATTATAACAGTTGCATACAAGACTTTATCTACACCCATGATATGAATCCTCTATAAAAGTTTCGGAAACCATAGGGTGTTTGTAATTCAAGATCAAGAATAAAGAAATTCCCACGAAATTCAGTACAACTGCACGTATGTACGTCGCCTGCAGCAGCACATCATCGAACATGCGTGCAGCGAGTGCTGCTGTCCCCCGTTTGAACGTTAAAACGAGTTGCGTAGTGAAATTTAGTACAACATTGTAACACTCGTTTGGATGATATAATGGTTACTATGACACTGGTTGTTATAATATTACCAACTAGCGACCCGCCCCGGCTTCGCACGGGTATAAACCTGGTTATTATATATATAAACCTTCCTCGTCAATTACTCTATCTATTAAAAAAAACCGCATCAAAATCCGTTGCGTAGTTTTAAAGATTTAAGCATACATAGGGACAGAAAAAGCGACTTTGTTTTATTTTTATGTAGTGAGCCGACCTCGCGACTGAGCCGCGTGGGTACCTTACTCATAGATCTAAACTCCCCTCCCGCACGCGCACCCCCGCCTTGGTGACGCCCACTTCGCAACGGGCCGTGCAGCAGAAATCGTAATATTTTAATTTCGCCATAACTTCAAAACCAAACGTCCAATTTTAATCATTCAAAAACCAAATATTATCTACATAAACTGTACTTAGTGGTGAAATAATTTATTTTGATAAGGATTAATAGCATGAGTAAAATAAACGCGTTTAAATGTACTCCAAAAAAAATTCAAGATTTTTAAATAAAAAAACGGTTGTTGTGCCTCACTCGACATAGATAGGTATGGTGTGTCGCGGACTTTTTTGTAGATATTTATAAGATCTACAATTAATTAGAACATTTTATGGTTCTGTCTTTTATAGTTTAGGCAGCGTACGCAAAATAAGTAACTTTTCTGGTTGATTTTTTACACCTTGTGTCCGAAAAACCCAAATATCTTACGGAACCCTATTTTTTTCCAAAATAAAATATAGCCTATGTTACTGGTGGATAATGTAGCTTTCGAATGGTGAAAGAATTTTTAAAATCGGTCCAGTAGTTTTTGAGCCTATTCATTACAACCAAACAAACAATAACCAATAACAATAAACATTAGTGTAGATAAGCTGTTTCAGAAACTTTTATAGAGGTTTTATAGCATTGGTGTAGATAAAAGCTATTGCTATATTTAATGTGATGCAAAATGATACTTATGGCCGGCAGACAAAATTCTATCTTCGATGTATCCCAAAGTGTGACCAAGACATAAAAATAGTGCCTTAAACTCAAACAAAAAAACTCGTTACATTTCATAAGATTATGTTTTACACATCATAAAAAACGATTCTCGTAAAAAACTCGCGGCGAAGATACACAAAACTCCGGCAGTGTTTTCAGGCGCATTCAATGCTACATAAAAGTGAGCTTTGAAGTAATAAAATAGCTGTAGATATATTTAATTTTCTTTGCACAAACTCAGTTTACGACAGCGTTTGAGCTACTCCGAGGGCGTGTCTACAAGGAACGGAAGCAGTAGTTTCACATTACATGTTATCATACTTTATTTTTCCCTCTCTTTAGCACAGACATTTTTATTTTAAGATGCTTATCCTTTTTTTTTTCAACACTACTTTTACTACAACCTTACAAAAAACAAACGTTTAACTTAAGCCGGGTCTCCTATGCGTGTTTTTTCGAAACATTACACATAAAACCTTACACATAAACATTGATTTTCATACAAAACGTCGTATTTTCATAGATACAAATGTGTTTGGCCACGCCTCTTTGTTGCGATGTTTTTGTGTAAAAACACGGGCAGTAGACCAGTACCCTAATTGCGTAACTTATTTTCGTAAACAATTTCGCGAAATTTGTTTCATTTTGACATTTCAACAACATTCATTGCGTTATTTACGTTGTTGAACAGATTTTTTTTTCCAACTTATGAAGCAATGGATTAGAAATCTGTTTCAAATCGAAACAGATTGTGTTGTATTACGCAATTAGGGTACCGGCTTAAGTAAGATATTTTGAGTGAGCTTCAAAGTGTATTGTGTATTCACACTGATTCATAATTTCGGTATTCCTCTACACTTTAACGTTAATTCCGCTGCTGATATTTTTGGAACGAAGTTCTTTAACGCGGTTTGCAGTAGGAGTTGACTGGTAAACACGTTATGCCCGAAAAAGTCAGTTTCAAGGTCTTGAGTTTTACAAAGCCAGTATAAGATTTTAGCTTCTAAAACCCTATACTAGATGGCTCTGTACTAATACAAAATATACAGCGAAAGGAACTTCGTCCCAACCGGGTGTCCCACGACACCGTATTTTACACAGTAAGGGCCAATGACACGATACGTTGCGGCAGCGGCGCGGCGCCGGAACGGTGTCGCTGCAGCCTAAATACAAATATGCATTATATGCCACACGGTGCGTTCCGGCGTCGCACCGCACGTACATGGTACACCTGACTTGCAACCGGCGAGAGGCAGGGAGGGGTGTACGCGTTACAACGCCAGAGCGGCATCTCTGTCTCACCGCGTGACCGCCAATGCGGCGAAATTTTTGCGGTGCGGCGCCGCAACGTATCGTGTGAACAGGCACTTCATCCAACATAGTTTAGTTTTAAATAACATGCAACTAATGTATCTAGTGCTTCACATTCCAGCTTTAGACAAAATATTGTGGAATTAATTCCTAACTAAACAAGCCCAAAAATGTTTGGAGACCCATATCAAATTAATCAGACAAATTAAAGCAATTTAGATTTAATGATTTTAGGTATACATGAATATTTTGTATGGATAGGTAGTTTTTAATCGACACTACACTACATATTGTACAATTTTCAAAAATATTTATACAAATAGACATTTTGATAACAACGATAATTCTGGACATCCTAATTTTGAATTATGCAACTGTTTCTCTATAATTTAACAAAAAAAGCAAGGTTGCTTTTAAACTTGAACAATTAGGTATTACTTATTATTTCTTGAGACTGTTTCGCCTGACCGCAGTGATAGCAATGAGGCGTTTGAGTGAGAATAAACTACATTTACATCATACGTTGAAGGAATAGCGTTACCAGAGACGTCTAAAGTAAGGCATAAAACAGTTCGCGAGAAAATCTCTTAGGTAAGCGTTAACTCTCTTTAGTACCTAATGTTGAACTCTGTCATTGTTCTCTTTAGCACATTATTAATTTTGAGACTATAGATACCTACTTCATCTGAGCCTTAGCTCTTTAATGCCAACCGGCCTACTTTCAGTTATATTCATCGATTATGATGTAATTTTCTACCAACAGAATCCACATAACTTCATAGCGTCTAGAGAAATTAGGTAGGTACTGTTCAGTCCAAAACATTTCGTTACTTGTAACGAAACGGTACCTAATTAAGCAGTCGTAAGATTTTTCAGATGCAAACAAAATATCCGAAGTGAACTATCGTTGAAGTAGTTTGTCCATTTCTCAACGTGAGCTCTGTGCAAAGAATATGGAGACCATCATAAAGTACAATACATGAAAACTGTTTTTTGTTTTCTAATTAACCAATTTGAGTATTATTTTAAGGCTTCATGTGTTGTTCTTTTATAATAGGCACGTTTTCGAAGCAACATCCACCGCGTGCGCCCGCAGTCTTCCCGCCATTTCTCCGGAAAATGGCTGCCGCCCCAACATGGCCGCTTTTAGTTTAGTATCCTGACAGATCAGCAAACGTCTGGTCCACTTCCTCCGCTATAGCCTTGTATTTACTGCGCTCTTCGACCACCTCGTCTGTTAGTAATTTTAGTTGGTTAGTAACATGGATAGAAAGTTAGTAATTAATTGGTTTATTTGTTTAAAAAGGGTCAATCCAGGGACGATGGAAACAATTATTTTTTAAAGATTGTTTCTTCGTGTTTTCCTAAGTTCTTAGTATAACTTCATGATGCCAAATCTCTTTTGAATATAGTCTTGCAGTGCGTGCAACTCAAAATGAAATGAAAATAGCTTTCTATCTACTTCAATATATAAACTCGCTACTTACCTACTTACCCACAGAAGCAGTTTTACAGGCACTATCTACTGGAATCTATTTAAAAAGCATGGTATTCAGTCTTCAAGCATGACTTTGGCAACAGGTACTGTATTATACCTTATTTTGATTCGATGCTATCCAGTATTCTCAAAAAACTGATGCAGACATTTTGAACATATCATCCACCAGGTAATTTTTTAATTCTATTTATATTCATTTCATTTCAAATTAAATGATGTTTCAATTTCATCTTACCGTCTTGTCTTACCTTGTATTCATTTTCGCTTTTAACTACCTATACTCCGTTTGAAATAAGATTAGACGTTTAACTAAACCTTTTTTACAGTCCGTTCAACCGATTTTGACTTCTATTGCGTTGGTGGCATGACAATTGACAGCTGCAGTAAACAGTTGGTTTGTAACCACTTTTTTTGCTTTTAGTGCCATCCTTATGCCTACGGTATAGAAGTCGAAATCGGTTGAACGGACTGTAAAAAGGTTTGTTTAAATGTCTAATTTTATTTCAAACGGAGTATAGTTTTCCAGAAAGAATCTACAAAGTAGGTAAAAGGTGAATTGTGGAGAAAAGAGTTGAGACTCGTCAATCACCAAATTATTGCAGTTTTATTATTACCAAAAAATACATATACACTGTATTTTGTGTTCATCAGTGCAGTTACAGTGTTTTTGGTTTGCAGATAAAATAGATAGATAGATAGATAGAATATTCTTTATTATGTACACCATAAAAATTACAGACATTAATATAGAGTTATACAGTTGTTTGAAGCCAAAGCAGTCAATATTGCAATCACATCACCATTTCTACATCAGCAGATTTCTACACTACTCAGCACGCGTAGCATGACCACCGTAGAAACTAGTTTTTTCGACGGAAGAATAGACAAAATGACAGATTGTGATTGTTTATCTGTCATTTTGTCTATTCTTCCGTCGACAAAACTCGTTTCTACAGTGGTCATGCTACGCGTGCAGATCGCCCATTACTTTAGTTACAAGTCAAGGTAGGTGCTATCTACAGGAAATAAAATAAAACCAGTCATAAGTAATAAATTAATTTATTATATTACTCGAAAATAAATACCGCCATAAAGCTATGGATTTTAATACTTTAAATTAGGAGTATAAAATTATAAAGTTAAAATACATGTATTCGGATATTTGAATGGCGGGAGCTGGTAGTTGCCGCGTGGCGGACGGACCCGAACATTACCGAACATGAACGAACGTGCCAGTTTATTCCTTGAGGATAAGCTCCACGAAAGCGGTGTCCAAGTCGTCTCCGATGTCCTTGTACTTCTCCTTCTCGGCGACAAGTTCGTCTGCGTATTGGACACAGCATTACATCATTTGCCCAAAAATTATAATACAATAACTCAAATAATATATAACACCTGTCTTAGATTCCTTTATATTTATGTAGAATTATCTCTTTCCTAAGTCAAGTCGTAAGGAAAATTAGTTTCAGCGTAATGGCGGTTACAGACGGTGCGACGTGTTGTATGGTCGCGACTCGCAACTGTGCTATGCGGAAGCGCATTCTTTCAAAGCCTCATGCTTGATGATTGTAAGGCAATGATCTGATCTTAGTTTCCGTGTTCAGGTCAACATGATGTGCCATTAGGTATTACTGACTGCTTGCAACATATCCGTCTGTAAGCGCACTAAGAGCAGCGCAACGGTAGTAATAAAAATTAAATGCTTACATGTTTAGATCCTTGTTATTCTGAAGCCATGCGTCGATCTCGCTGGGTTATAAAGCTTGTTTGTTTTTGCGCCGATAATGAATGGTTCCGATTCGTCGAAGTGTAGCATGCAAACTCAGTTAGAAAGCTTTCGGTAGTAGTTTTGTTATGGTTTAATGATTGACTAGAATATCAAGACGCGTTTGTCGTATAACGTAAATGCATATGAGCGTGGTGGAGCGCGCGGCGTCAGTGGCAGCACGTGCAGCGCTCGCAAGTGCGCCCTGGCGCCACGGCCGGCGTGCGCAGGCCCAGGTCGTCGAACGCGCTGTCCAGCTCGCCACCGATCTCGTGGAACACCTCCTTGCTGGCGATCAGATCGTCTGCGGACAGCGGCGCGGTCACTCGCAGCGGCACGATACGTTAGTGCCACACTCACACGCATGCAGACGCGGACCCGGCGGGGGCAGAACGGGGACAGAAATTCCATCAGCTATAGTATCAGACGTTTATTGCCAACATAAAAAATAAATCTCCGGGGGGATGTCGCACTAGATTTCCACCGGGACCACGACCCGGGACGCGGTTGTAGAATAAGAGAGAGTCCGAAAGTAACGAGCAGAGGGTCGTCGTATTTAGGAGGGCGGCGCTGCTTCGGCAGGTGCTGCCGGGGCCGTCTCGGCCGCCGGCGCCGCGGGGGCCGGGGCTGCTTCCGCGGGCGCGGGTGCGGCTTCTGCTGGCGCCGGGGCTGCAGCCGGAGCCGCAGCTGGAGCTGCAGCCGGAGCTGCATCGGCGGCCGGCGCGGGGGCTGCAGCTGCATCGGGTGCCGGTGCAGCCGCGGGTGCAGGGGGTGCTCCTTCCGCAGGGGGTGCAGCTGCCGGCGCACCCTCTGCGGGTGGGGCGGGGGCGGCTCCCTCTGCAGGGGGAGCTGCGGGCGCGGCGCCATCCGCAGCGGGAGCGGGGGCCGCACCCTCTGCGGGAGGAGCTGCTCCGTCTGCTGGCGGGGCCGCCGGGGCAGCGCCGTCAGCAGGCGGAGCGGCGCCCACCGCCGCTGGAGCGGTTCCATCGGCGGGAGGAGCTGCAGGCGCTCCCTCCGCCGGTGGGGCAGCTCCGGCAGTGGGTGGGGCTGCGCCCTCGGCAGGTGGAGCTGCACCCTCGGCAGGTGGAGCTGCACCCTCGGCAGGTGGAGCTGCACCTTCGGCCGGTGGTGCGGCGCCTTCAACCGGAGGGGCTGCCCCCTCTGCCGGGGGCGCGGCGGCGGTGGCTCCGTCAGCGGGAGGCGCGGCTCCGTCAACGGGCGGGGCGGCGCCCTCGGGCGGCGGCGCGGCGGCTTCGGGTGCGGGTGGCTCCTGCGGCGGCGGCGTGGGCTCCTTGGGCGGCGGCGTGGGCACCTTGGGATGCAGCCTCTCGTACTCCTTGCGCGCGGCCTCGCGGATGGCGGCCATCTGGCGGTCGTTGGGGTCCACGCCGGGGATGAGCTCCACGAAGGAGTCGTCGATGTCGTCGCCGATATCGTTGAACCTCTCGGTCTCGGTGATGAGATCATCTGCGTCAGGCAGCGCGTGAGAGCGGTGTGTTCGCATGCGTTCGTTAGCGGCGCTACTCTACGGGGACGTGCAGGGTCCTCTCATGCCGCCCACATGGTAATGTACAATGCTTCATGACTCATAACCAGCTCGCCACCGAGCTTTTCTTCGTGTTGTGCGATAAATTTTGGTTCGCCCCGAACTTCCCGAAGTTATTACCGGATTACATTTCAATGATGGTGAAGATGACTTTATATTACATTAATGATCGACGTTATACTTAGCTGATAGAATCGTCGTCAGGGCGTTAGTTGAAGGGCAACCACAGGGTAACACACGAGTTAGTAAAAAAACACAACGGGTTAAAAATAATAATATATATTCATAAACACTTTTATTAGAATACTCTTAAAAATCATTAAATTATTTTTCACGAACTTATCTATCAATTCATTAATCGATAATATTAAAAAAGACGAACTCCCTACGTTACTGTATCGTTCGTTCGGACGTACTCTATGTACCGGGCGAGAGCACGTCACACGTCCCACGCGTGAGCATGCAGCTAAGCCGCGGTGTTGCCAGCGCGAGCGAACAGACGACGCGCGAACTTTACAACTTGGAACAGTCGCCATTTATTCATCGATTAATTTAAATAAATAACAACAAACTCAATTATGACACGAGAAAATCATCCTTCAAACATAATAGAATATCAATTATTTCCAATTTAGCAAGAATATTCCTATAAATATCATTATTTATTGTATTACCGTCACTCTTGAATAAAAATATCTAATCTCTTCACTAACATTAAGTAAATTAAGTTCATAATAAATTGCAAACAGTGCATATGAAAAATATAGCATACGACGTATTGTATGCACTATCTCCTCGAGTGAAATATAAAATTATCGAAACAGAATACAGCGACTAATTTGTTCTACAAATACATAGAGAATTTTAATATTGTACAAAAACTATGTGCATTTCTTTATAATTAATGCAAATAATGTCTTTTTAAGTTGAGTGTAAAATGCATAACATTTTTGGACCCCTTTTGGAATGTCGGTACTATCATTTTATACCTTACACTAGAGTGCTAGAAGCGATTACTGCATACGTCATATAAATATCGATCATCGACATAACAGGCACGCTCGTAAAGTAATGACTATAAAACAAATTACACGTTTCAACTATACGGACATAAATATTAGTAATTTGTGGATGAAATAAAAAAAATTGCACATGGCAGTGCTTTTGTAGCAAACACTCGATTTTGAAGTTACATTAAAAAGCGGCTGGCAATTATTCTATCGCTAATAACATCTAGGCGCCCGCTCGGCTCACTTTCTGTAGTCTTGAAATAAAAGAAGTTCGAAAATATGTCAATTAAATAAAAACTTCTTTCGTTCTAGCTCACTGCACAACATAGATGGCGCCTTTTAAATATTTTCGCGGTGGCAACTCTAAAGTGACAGGTGTCAGTGTTGTGTCAGTGCTAGTGCTGCGAGTGAGCGGAGCGGGCGCGTGCGGGAGTGTTCACATGTTCTGTATGTCGTGCAGCGTGGCCTCCATCTCCTCCTGCAGGAGTTTGCTCTTTTCGCGCTCGGACACCAGATCGTCTGCAAGGGCGACGTGGCCACAGTCAGTAGGACACACAACAAACAACCGTTTGGTCCAAACGTTCAAATCATCGGATACCACATTTAACTCCAGTTTCTGAAAGACTGTTCCATGTAGTCTGTTGTCATACCTCATATCAATTATTCGATACTCATTTGAGTCGAGTGAGATTTGACATCAGATCAGAAAGTTGATTGGCCTTTCCGAAATTGGGTATAAATGGCTGATGATAACATACAAGCGAATGATAAAATCGCAATTTTTGTTGACGAAAAGGTACCGATTTTGACATTTGAACCAAACAGCACAGGCAAAAAAACAACATCAATATAAAACCATGCCAAAATTACAGAAAAAAAAATCACATCAAAGGATCGAGCAATCTAGTAGGAGACACTTAAAGTCATGCTAATAAAATATATTGCACAGAACAGAATTGAATTTGAGTCACAAGCACCAAAATAGTAAGGTGAAAGATGTTTAACATAAGATGTTTTTTTTTTAAGTTTGGGTGCAGGGGTTGTGAATTTAACAAAAACAATCCCGTGTGCAATTAAAAATAAAACTCTAACACTGTTACTATGAAATTGAGATAAAAATAAGCTTGAAATTGTAGCAGAAATGACAGAAAAAAAGCTTTCAAATCTATTGTACAGCATTATAACTCGTTAAGCCAGATCTAATGGCGGCTGATATGGTATCGTTTAAGTGCGTAATGTCAAAAGCATTGTTATTTTCAAACATGTTATTTTAACTTGACTTGTGAAATATTTTAATTTGAACTTAACCAAACTGCTGTACGTTGTATATTCTGTAATATATCTGGAGACCCTTGAAAACTTGGAAAACTAGCATCAATAAAATGTTACCAATACAAATATTTTGACTTTTGTGTCTTGCTCTAAAAAACATTGAATAAAATATGGCTACAATTGTATCTTATTTTTCTTATACATTTTCTATGGAGTGCCTCTTCGGGCAAATATAATATCAGATTGTATATATTTATAAATATACGAAATGATAGATTACCTTCAAGCCTGTCGACCTCCTTCTGGAGTTTCTGCACGGAGCGCTCAGCAAATTCAGCGCGTGCCTCAGCCTGGAATCATTTTATGTCTATTTTAACTTCTGTTCTTGAGGCAAACAGCCTATTTTCTGTTTGTTATTGTTCTTTTTACTTGAATACAATACTGTTACCATTCGTTATCTTTAAAAATATAATTTTGAAATGTTGCAACATTATTTCACAACATTATTTTTTCATGTAAAATATTATCTATACTCATCAGAAAATAGACTGTTTTACTACATAATCAGGCATGCAATGAATTTACTTAACTGTTATCATATTTTTTTCTTTTCAAAATCTTTAATTTATTAACAAAAATTAAAAAATATTTACAATTTAGTAAAAAAAAAAAACAAACTATGTTATGAACAATTAAAGCCTCACAATCACCATGCATTTTACCTTTACCGAAAGCGGCTAAGTGCTGAGTGGTGAAACTACAACACTAGATACCAAAAACCTTTTACCCAAAGTATAGAAAAATAAATAATCGTGAAAATATATATTAAAACATATTACCAACAAGTTGCCCTGGTCGTTCATAGATATTGTAAATATAATCTATATTATCAAGTGGATATTTAGATTGGATATACCTCGTATAACATTTGTACTTATAATAGTAAATAATGGAAATATGACTAATATTAATCTGAATTTAATAAAATTGTCCTTTAGCTATAAATATGAGTAATATCAATATCACCTTTATGCAAAATATAACTCATACCCAAGTTATGTGTCACGGACATTAATACAATATAAAAAAATAATCTTCCTAATTTTTTTTTTAGGTTGTTTATAGGACGACCAGAACCCCCTGCATCGAGCACAACTTACTTGCGATAGTTTCTGCGAGAGGCTGTGTATCTTATCCTCGACGTGGTCGCGAGTCGCCATTGCCTAGCCACACAGGACGGATTACTAACGGCAAGCCACCGACATGCCACTACCGTGTTGTGACTGTACTCTTTATCCAATATGGACGAATGAAGGATCCATAACATGCCTGATTATTGTGGAATTGAAGGCACGTATGGCTTTCTTCAACCCAAAAATAGGTGGTGTTCTTCATCTCGTGCAGTGGGACCACAATACTTGACGTTTGAGGCAGAGAAAACTATCATTTAAGAATATATGATGTATTGACAGTTTGCATCAGAAGTATAAATTGATATAAAATCTTGAAAGTGTACACGAAACAGAATTCTTGATGAAGTCCTGTGTAATGCAGAAGTTCCCTAAGTAAATAATGAAGATTTTCTCAAAGAAACGAACTATAGTAAAGCAGGTATACAATAGCAAAAGGATTCCCATCACAAATTGTACATATACAAAACCCCGAACTAATAAAGCGTACAATCACAACACAGGCATAGTTCTTACAGCTAATATAGAAGTAATTAATACACAGGTAGGTACAGAAATAGGAGATAGTCTTGTACATAGATACATAGATGAAGCACCAACCGCCGTCAGCCACTCGACACTCGAGACCTACACCAACGAACGTAGCCTTTACGAAGCTGAATCATGAACGCACAAAAACGACCACTTAATAATATACCATGATATTGAAGCAAAATGCAACGCTTGATTGATAATGTTTTATTATTAAGTTGTTATTTTTGAAGCCCACGGCCCAACATACTCGTACTATCCCAGAACACTGAATGGCAATGAACATGAAACGAAACTACAACCGAAACCGTCTATCTACGGAAATCCTCCGGTCCGGCTGTCCTTTTACCTCTTTGAGTTGAGCATCCAGCACTTTTACTTGACCCTCGTATGTCTCTTCCCTTTGCGTAGCCTGCGAGTATTATTGGTTAACGAAAAAACACAAAACAGCGAAAACTGAGTCATGCGGCATCGCACAGAGTTGCAGTTACTACAGACAACGCTGCACGATACTAAAGTAAAAATAAACGGATATAAAGTACGCTAAAACTATATTACAGCGACATAACTGTTATAGAAAGAAAACATTCAAACGGCAAACAAGAGGGAAGTATCAATATGGAGGAAAACTGAACACGAGTTATAGACGCACTACCCTCTAAATCCTATTTACCATCACCAAAGTCGGGAGACTAGTACATTTAATGGTAAATCAGATAGAGAGGCTAGACTAGAGGTGTGCAGCAGAATGCAGTTAGGCAAGCTAACATAAACACTCGCTATATGAACCGATCTCGTTCGATATCACACCTCCTTTAGGCGGGTGGTGAGGGTTTTGATCTGATTTTTGTACTCCTCTTCGCGTTGGTTGGCCTGTATAGAACGTCACTTGGTTACTCTTGGCGAACATAATGTCGGGTAGAACAGTCAACGCTTCATACACTCGTTCATTTGCATCTTACATACAATTAGCATTACTTAGAAGTCCAACTGCTTCGGCTTAGTCTTATTCATTAAAACGGAGTTCAAGACAATGTAGAGAACTTACTGCGATACTTTGAAAGTATTGCAAAGGTTGGTGCATCATTCGGAATATTTCATCCATTATCATTAACAAGATCAGTAACAAAATATTTGTCGATTTCTAGGGATTTCGATATCATCCCTTAAATTGGATTCCTAGCTTATTTTTTTCTAGCCTAAATAGTCTACAGTATAAAATTACAGAAATATACCTTCTCCTCGGAGACTTCCAGGGACTTCAGGTTGTTACCAACGACACGGAGTTCTTCCTCAAGCTCGACGATTTTGCTGAGGAACAGAAAGTGAGACAATCAACTTCTACTGCAATCAAAGAGCCAAATAAATCATTTTTATTGAAACTTCTAGGACAAGATTTTGTAATATTCTGATGTATTAATTTGGCAAGTTGCAATTCAGTTTTTTCCAAACACCAATTAAATATTTCGACAAGATAAATACAGTCATTATGTTTAACTATTTGCTCTATTTAACTCGAAAATTTAACAGCTTCTAATCAATATCAATTAACTGACAGCCACTTGATCAGTGACCGACATATTTGACAATTTAAAGTGTGTCGTCTAACATCTATTTAAAAGTGTAATAAATAAAAAATAAGCATGCATGTTAGGGTTAATAATTAAAATGAACTTTGTCATTTGAGTAGTTGCTTAATTTTCTAAAAATAATTTATTACTCATCACAACAGTAATGATAAGGAATCAAGCAGCTACCAAACAACACAATCATGCAATGTTGCAAAGACGATGAATTTAGGTGTACCCAACTTTTTAATCACAAATCTGAAGTGCCTTGAATTGACGAACTCGCGATACAATTATCATCGCCTCAGCAACTTACGATATATACAACTTATCAGCATGTATCAGTGAAAATAATTCAGACGCATACAGATAAGAGTTTAATTTGCAATTTAATTACTTCAAGCTAAGACTTTCTCGTTTTCGCTGACACGTACTGTTACTATAGCATGATCTCGTGCATTGATTTTTTCGTCAAATTCTTTAATGAATTCAACATTATCGTGTGGAACTATCCACACCAACAGATCTACTGTTGAAACAGTTTTTAAGCTGCCTACGACACAAGGTCTTCTCTTGTTCAATGAAATCCGAAATTCGGGGGATCCTAATCATCTAGTTTTTGTATAGCTTCAAGTACTTTAGAATAATTCTTTACAAGATCGAAGTTTTGATCATGAACAAGAGTAAACCTGAGAGCAGTAGCTGGAGAGCCGACGACGTGTTCTGTTTCTTCAGCTTGTTAAACCACTCGTATATTTGGCTCCAAATTATTATTCTTACAAATGTTTGTTTCGAGCAACCGTTAACGGTCATAAAAATCTGTTAAGCATTCATTCCAAGATCAATTCACATTGATTGCAGAACATCTGGAGCCGAGTACACGCATGGTAGCTCAGTGGCCACGTGGTCTCTGCCAGTCATGAAGCGCTACTCACCAGTCGCTCTGCTCCGATCGCTCCTCGGCCCGCTCGAGGTCCTGCTCCATCAGCACTAGTTTCCGCGCCACCTACCAGCCGAGCGTTAGTACACGCCAACGCACACACACACAATACTACAACTACCGAGCCGGGCACCGCTCTCCACGCGCTTCGCAGTGCAGTGCTACATACAAGTGTCCAACTTTGTGACAACGTTTGTGTTTCAAATGCAGGTGAAGTGCACCAATGATTATGTTTCAGCTAAATCTTTTAAAGTCGCCAGATGGCTTACAACAAATTACTAAGTGACAAGTAGAAAGTACTCAAGAAAATGAAACCTTACTACCAGTGTTTACCGAGCTCTTTCGAGACTCGCACTTTATGTTAATGGACTTTCGTCCGTAGCAGGTGCACGTATTTATCAAGTGCAGACATTTGTAAATTAAGTGCAGAAATGAGTATCCTGGTGATGTCCTGCTAAAACTAAAAAGCAAAGCAGTGGTACTTGAGCAAAAACACAAACAACAAAGTCAGAAAGGATCACACAAAGCAGGGGGAGTCGAGAGCGGTGTCAGAACTCACATGATTAAAAAATAAACGAGGGTTGTCCCAAAACATTTAGTTCTAAATATTACTTTTTTCAATAAAACATTATTAATTATCTAAGTGCTATCTAGTGCATTATCGTATTCATTAGGTGATGTGTGCGCTTGCATATGTGCGGCACGCATACGGCCAGTAATTCTGGTGTAATGCGGTGCATATCTGAAAACGAAAATTGCCCTATACCACACATATTTCCTGACATCCTAACCTATAGCCACGTTTAAGATTTATACACACACTGAAGACAGAAGTTTAGTCGACACATGGACATGATAGTTAACATTTGCATAAGAAATATCCATGAAATGGGGCAACCCTTGTTTTAGTCTGATAGAGAGCAGCGACGCTCGAGTGCGACGTCGAGGGTCACTGATCTGCACCGTGTCCTTATAATTAAGCAGTGCTGCCGGTTCAATCAACAGCATGAGCCGGCAGCACCGTATTAATGTCATGACAATGCAAATTAATTAAATGTCCTGTTGAACAGCTTCCGTCTGGAACGCGACCTAGAATGGGGCATGCAATAAGAATAATAGTGAGAGCCGATGTTAGAAATACCTATGGAGGTAAATCGGGTTACTGTGCAGAATGTTAAGAATGCAAATGAACAACCATGCAGAACGGAGGCGAAAACTTGCAAAACAACGCGTCGGGACCACCGCGCTAACGACCAGTATCGCGTGACACGCCGAAATAACAATGTCCGGCTGAGACGCGCAAGGGAACCTTCGTGTCATTCTTATTTCAGCGTTGGTCAGCGTCGCAACGCGGCAGTGGTCCGTTAGCGCTTTGGATTGGAAACCTACGATTCGCCGGACTCAGCACGCTCCTCCGCGCGCTCCAAGTCAGCCTCAACCATGGCCAGCTTACGAGCAACCTGGAGATACCATACTACGTTATACAACCAATAATCACAACTTTATTGACAGCAACAAACATGTATGTCATTCGTTAAGGTTTAATGTCTGTCACGGCGCAGTCTTGAGCAAGTACACCCTACATATATGGAAGTAATGCTTATGTAACAACATGTGCGACGAAGGAGGCTAGTTCACCATATATGGCGAACGGAGCAAGATCAGGCGCGATACGATTCCTTCTTGGGACGCTGGCTTTTACGACTGCCTTCACTTCACCACGCAGGGTCATATGTCAGGGGAATCAGGACGTATAGCTCTGCTAACCATCTGGCATCGAAGCACGGTGACTACTTCTTCAAAGAAAACACGTCGTAGATGGATAGCAGTATCTAATCATGATGTGATAATACGTCGCTTTCGAGAATCATCGCTCTATATTTCGTGACTATTTTCTCAATGACGTAACGAACACGAAATCAAGCTCACACGAGTTAATTTGCGGGGTTTGGTTAATATCACTTCGAAATTCACACCTCAATGTTTAGTAGGGAAGATTTTGAATTTTACAAAGGGTTCACGGGGGTCATTTTCACATTGAAAAACATCAATGGAGTTATTTTGAAGGAAAAAACAAAGTCAGTAAGTGGGAAAACAAATTCAACACTGGAAACGCAGCTCGTTCACATGAACTTAGGAGCCTTTCGGTAAACACTGAAACACATTGACCGAATATGGAAAAATAGCGATATGATTATTCAAGACGATGCAACAGATGGCATCTTTATGAAATATTCATTACATGCGTATTGCAAGCAAGACAAGCCAAACCAAACGACATCTAAACTCCCATATAAAGACCTCATCGTATTTCTTGTCGGCTTCCTCGGCGAGGAACCTGGCTTCCTTGAGCTGGTTCTCCAGGGCGTCCATACGCTCTTCATCGGCCAACGACCTGTTCTCGAGGACCTTACGGGCGCTGGACCACGAAATACAACTTTAGTAAATGATCGAGTGGTATCTGTTGGTGGGGGCGTAGTCAAGGGTAACCCATTTGTTAGAAGACATGCAAGTAACGAACACGGTAGAGAGGAACATATAAAGCGACAAACAACCTGGAACCGGACAGCTGAAATATAAAGTGAACCGAGCAATAGTGAGCTCATCGCCGTGTGTGTGCGATGTTTAGTTTATTGCCCGTTTCGATATAAAGTGGCAAATGAAAACCCGTGGCAGGATTTTAATTTGCTTTAAAATGCAAACGTAACTTTGAGCATTCCGAACATTGCATACATTTCTCCTTGCAGTTTTGATAAGACAAACCGGTTTCGTTAAAGTTATTTCTTTCATTGCAACTTATTTTAATTTTAACCTTCTCGAAAACTTTCTGCAATATTCGGAATTAACATTTAAAACCCAATAATCTAGGTCTCTCTTATGTCACTAATGTGAATATGTTGCATTTATAATAATTACGAACAACCAATTCAAAACAAGATTATCAGGTTTTAGAATGCCATAAATCTAATGCAGTTTGTGTTATTACTAATATTCTTATCAACGTGACACCAAAACTCTTCAATTTATTCACCCAACTTTATTATAAATCAATTTGGTATTCATTTTGTATTTCGACATCGATTAATGATGTTTTAGATTAGCTTGAAAACCACAGCTATCTTTTTAATGGAACCTAACACTTAACGGTCCATAAGTCATGGTGTCACAGTAATTTGAATATGGAACGCACCCCCCTCTCCACTGATGACTTTTAACTTAATTATCACAGCACGACTACGGTGCTAAAATATGCTAATTTTTTGTGGTACAGGGTACAATGCTCGTAATAACACGTCACTGATGTCAATAGAAGTTCCTTTTTCAATTTCGCATTCCATTATGGTTAAGCATGGAGCGTTAAAATTGTGACATGATAGAAATACCGTAATGGAATGAGAAGTTTTGAAGGAGCTTCGATTGGCGGATTCTTTAACGAGTTGGACGTTGGACAAGCATTCACCTCTTCGTATTTCTTGTCGGACTCTTCGGCGATGAGCTTGGCCTGCGACAGCTGTGCCTCCAAGATGGCGACGCGGTCGTCCTCCATATTGGTTCGGTTCTCCAACGCCTTCCGTATTCTGGTTAGTGCGGGGTCAAACACATGCGTGTTATAACATCGATAAAAACACTCGTTATGTGGTATGTGGCTATTTTGATTTAAATTATCCGATTTGAAAATCATTTATTTTCAGTGGCAAATAAACAACTTCCAAAATTATTTCGAAAACAGGGTCATGAATTTGAACAGAAAACAGATTAGGAAAGACAGAAATCGTGGAAACAGTTGTAATAATCAAGAATATGGTGGTTATGGGCATAAAAATAAAAACAATAGAAACAATCATGCACACAGTTATATAAAAGGATAAATATTTACAACAAAACATAAAAATAGAACTCTATACTCTATTGGTAATCCAATTTAGCTTTGAATTTGAAGAAGCCACTCAATAGATTGGTATGTATGTGGGTTCAATGTCGTTGTCTTGAGTTACTAAGGACAGTTGGTTAAATCCTTCTCATATGAATTTATTAGTTAGTACCTAACAGAATATGAGATTTGAAATAGATTTTATACACTTCCGGTACTCTTCTAAACCCATGTATTATTCAAAATGGTTTCTTCAAATTAATTCTTAACAATATTGAACTCTTTATATTTATTGGTATTAAATCTATACACTTCGTGGCAAACAACAGTAATACACTAGGCTTTGAACCCAGACATATTCAAATCCAGCAATCCAGTTATTTATGTGGACTCATAACGAGTGAGCGTAAAATTCTACATCCTCCATTAAACTAAGTGGTCGTCTGTTATGGTGTGGACTCACCGTTCCGACTCATCGGCGGCTTGGCTGGCCTCCGACAGCTTGGCGGTGGCGGTGGCGAGACGCTCCTCAGACCTTTCCAGGTCTTCTTCCAACAGTTGGATGCGTCGGTTGAGGGCAGCCACTTCGGATTCGGCCTGAATCAACGAATAAACTGGTTAGAATTTGTTTGGAGAGTTGTAGCAAATGGATCAGTCTGTTTCAATAAAAATGCATGTATATTTGTATATTCGTATGTGAAAAGAAATACGAATACCAATATAGTCCGTGCAATTCACGAAGACGCGCTCCACTCTGCGATTACTGAACTGTAAGATGAATTCTAGTAAGGTGCGGAGCGGAGTGGGGCGCGTCTTCGTGGATCGCACGGACTGTACAATGTACATCTAATCAATGTTGGAGTCCAAAGGTTCGAAACTGCAAAAAATATATCTTCCTCTTTAGAACCTATAGTGCCGATAAAGTCACCTGCAGACATGTAAATTATATTTCAAATATTGCCTCAAACTAAAAATAGAGACTAACAATATTTTTATTCCCAAGATTTATGGCAAAGCCGTGAGCCCCCAAATTCCAAGAATTTCCTATGCTTAGCTTAGCAATGCAGAGAGATAAGGTTACAAATCTTGGTAAACCTATGCTCACAGCTATTTATAGTGATGCGCGTAATTCTACGGATTCTTATGTAATTTAAATATCGGCTCATTACATTTGATATAGAATTAATCCGGAACTGGATTAACTTATATTGGTATAATCAGTCAAAAGAATAGTTGTAGGAACTCAACAGAAGTTCGAAAGTTTTTGAATATCAAAAATACTTTTAAATTATGTCATCCATTATGGGACTGTAGGAATATTGAAATGAGTAAATGCAGACATATATTTCATGTTTGTGCAAGCAACGTAGTCAGTTTGAATATTCTGGTAATTTCGGTTCCCAAAGTTGGCGACCGATACACAGCTACTTTTGGTCGTAAGAATGTCAATGTACAATAGACATTGTTAAACGTTGGAACACTATACGTGTCAGGAATTAACCATAAGACATAGGAACATTTTGCGTTACGTTATTTATATTCAGTCACTGCATGCTCATGACATCACGCGTCCTTGCCGCGAGGAAGCACACACGAGTCCCAGTTTCTCCTCCTTTTATCCTGTGTCGTCATCAGTGCGTGGATGTTAATAATAGTCGTGACGGGAATAGCCAACTATATCAGTTTTATTCTAATACTTTTCTTCGCACGCGATATTAGCAGCAATTAACTAAGTCACCAAGTGTATCTTTATAAAAAAGACTTCCATTTCTAGCGAATCAGTCGACAAGAAAATTTAAAGTTCGATACATATTTTTTGTTAGGTGAACTCAAGATAAATAGCTGTCTAGTCGTGGACTCGAGGCTATGTTTTAGAGATCAGTAGCCAAGCATCACCTTGAACTTCGGGTATAATTCAAATTGACGTTTACTGAGTCTATTTTAAAATTGATGAGTAAAGCCTCTTATGGAAAGTTCGACGACCTTTACCTTTTGATCAATGGAATTCGGAAGCATGGAACGTCATTTTCTCGTTCTCGAATCGATTACTGGATAGTTGTGGAGTTTAATCTCTACAGGTGCATATATTACCTGTTCACGGTTTACTTTCACCGAGTCAAGCACATTGTTTAAATTTTGTGGGATCGGTTAGGGCGGTGGCATTGTGTCTATTGAAACGTCGATCACAAAAGACTAGCCCTTGCAAGCTTCATAAATTGTAACACAACACCGTCACGCGAAGGGCCCGTAATTTCGGATGCCATGTTGGGTGCAATGAATCGAATTCATTATCGTTGTTAGTTCCTGTTGCACTTATCAGGAATCAAACATTTTTCGTTTTTATCATTTTTACATTCTCAAAATCAGTAAGATATAGTACAAGGTTCTTGTAATAAGAATTTCAACGCCTTGTGCAAATTAATGAGTTCTAATTTGATAACCGTTTAACACTTCACTATGTAGCAAGTTAAAATAATGAATTTGTTTTATCTTTTAACATTAATTTCCTTATTATGATTGCTTTTTGTTTATATCAGCAGGTTTTTTTGTTTATTTAGCAACTGTGTTATTTCCCCAAACCGTTTCCTTTGAGCAGTATTTTTAATTGACCTCAACTATCAATGTTTAAACAGCGTCAACTCTCAATGTTAGTACACGCCCACGTCGTGTCACAGAAATTGTGTATATACGTTTTTGACTAAACGTTTTCCATTTACAACTCTTTAGACAATCATTATTTATAAAGACCGCTTTTTTCCTCGATTAGTAATTACTCTTTCACGCTATCTCAATTTAACAATTTTCTTATCATCGTTTTGATACACTTAAGACGATAAGACGTGTAGGTAATGTTCTACGAGATATCACGAACATAGCCTAGCATAGAATATGGGCCACTCATTAAGGACCGTGAACAAGCGTGTCATCAATTATTTGTGATTGAATGAGAACTAAAATGTTCAATTGTCAAATATAGTCTATTTGCAGGTGTTTATGATCTGTAGGAGCATTACTGGCTCGTGGAGTTACGTCATACAACGATAACGGCGAGCAAGTCGGACACGCCTTCACGGCGCCAGCGGTCCTTCGAGGACATCCGAACAACAGGAATGTACTAAAGGGTGTTAAGCTTCACGAATCCAGCCGGCTCGCTCTACATGTGCCACAAAAGACCGGTATACGACCTCCAACGCAACGAAACCTGTTACGTGTAACAGAAACCGGCGCTCAAGCATGCACCAATAAAATTATGTAAAGACACATTTCAAGAAAACCTTCACATCCCTACATAGATCTGAGAAGCAACACTTTTTGGGAACAACACTCAAGTCGACGAAAGGAATCGTGTTCAACGAAAAGAATAAGTATTCGCCTTCTCTTTCTGAGAGATTAAGCTGAGATGAATCCGAAAGAGAGGTCAATATGCGTACGTTGCTTGCACACCTAAGTATGGCCGGACATTACTCACTATAGGTAGATAGTACAAGACTGATAACTCTCATATTATGACCCAATATGAACTCAACACAGGTACACATAGGAACTGAATTTTCACAAAATTCACAGCACAAACTAAAAACACGTTTTCTTACTTCTTCTCTCCGCATTATTTCCACTTGTAAACGTTTGTGATACTCCTCGCACTCGTCCTTATATTTCTCCATTTCCTCTTTTGTCTGGCGCATTTTTCTTTTCAGAACATCCAGGATCGTTCCTTGCTGCATGTTTGTCGTCATTTTTATGCACTTTTGTGTTTAAATGGAATGCTTAAATGCTAAAAACTAGAAACACCTCCGCTCTACTCGCGAAAATGCCAACTGACTGGCCCCGCTCGTTATTGCCCCGTATCGTCGAGATGGGCACGGCACGAATGAACACAGCCGGCAAATAAAATGGCCGCTACCGAACCTAGACGCTGCAACTTTATCGGAACGGTGCTAATTAGCTTCGTTTCTAAATTACACCACCGACTAAATAATCAGTAACCGATCACGAGCAATTAATTGGAATTATAGGTACTAATATTTCACTCAATTAGACATTCTCAAAATGACTTTGACAGCGAAACATGGACAGAAACGTCACCCGCGCGGACACGACGAACGCGATAAGCACAATCGACCGTACTGCCTGCAAGGCAACTAGCTCCACCTGTTTGAGTTCGTCGGAAACTACATCCGTAGGGTCACAAGCGGTGTTTGGGAAGAAAACCCAAAAATGTGGGATGGGCGAAACGGTAGACTGACCTTATACAATAAACACTACGGAAGTGGAATTTTTTAGATTTAGTGGAGGGCTATTACCGCTTTTGTATTCGAATCATGGGAAATACGAAGACTGTCATGAATAGGATGAACTCGGTCATTTCAAAATAGAGAGAGGCAGGGATAACAACATGATTATTCTGATTCTTGTAAATAAATAAAATCATTTCAATGATATAAACTTGCAAACTCGAATTGAAATGGAATAAACAGCGCCATCTAGTTGATATTTCGCAACTAAAGGAAGTTGTCTGCAGCCAATGATAGAACAGACGAGTGAACAACAATTTACACAAGACTGCCGAAATTGTATGACGTCATTTGGAAAGTATGTGCCTGTTTTAAATTCCGTTAAGTAACCGAGCGATTGGAACAAAAAAATCTGTCGGTAAAGCAGCTAAACTGTACTCCCACGACGAGGCCAGTGATAACTAAAGTGAAATTCAGGTAATAATCACGGTCGAATTAAACTTTTACAATGCACAGGTAGACAGGTTTTTTTGCAATGTTTGACTACCGACGAAACTTTTTTCGTTAGTGTGGAGACTTGATTTTTCTGTCTCTCAGATCTACTTCTTGCAGAAACAATGACCGACCAACTTTTCATACTAGTCGTTATGCGTTTTGAATACAATGGATAATATGAATAGATGATTCTAATACTCGATTGTAATTTTAATTTTATGCGACATTAACTGAGCAATAACCTCTGCAAAGGTGACTCATTTTTACATCAGAGAACAAGCGCAAAATATGTGCACTAATTTTATTGACCTTGCCAGTTTTCAGCTACACGGTATACGGTATCTTTTATACAGTGAATCCCGTCTTCTTTTTACTGTCCATCGAAATAATCTCGAGCTCAACTGCTCCGACTTAGATGATAAAAAATGGTCACACCAACCAATTCGTATTACACAAAAAATCTTTGAAGAACTTCGAGAGAAATGATATCATTAGCCATTCTTGGTAACTTTGTTATAAGTTTCGAAATATCAGTGTTCATTAACACTTCTTTAGCTGATTGAGATACTTCATTATAAAAGTCAAGGCTCGTTATCCCAATATGAGATGCTTCCATATTCATACGTGGTAGAAAGTTGGTCATCCGTCTGTCACTGCCATATGGTCAGTAATAACTTATTGAACCTGAAGGCTGTAGCGTACATGGGCATGGTCATACGATCGAATGCAATGTAATTACACATTTCTGTTATGAACGTATGATACATAGCCATTCCAAATAGGCTCAGTGTGACGTGCATGGACATATGTCGGCTATTGATAGATTACGCAAAGTGGAGCATTAATTGAATTACATAAATCGTGACGATTTACAAATCACTGGGGTGATACGGAGTTATTGAGTTTTACGACAAAATTTAAACTTTCCGAATGTTGAACGAGCTCAAAGTATTTACATATCACATTACATTTTGTGAAAATCTCAAGCTAAATATCATATTTCTGTGAATTCCTATTTAGTATCTTTGTGGATTTTTTTGGCACAAAGTGCTGCAACAGAGTATCCTTAAGTCTTATAATTTGGCAGCATGCACAATAATTGTTAAACTATGTGCAGTAGGCGGCATACAATGAGTGAAACGCCTTCAGCAATTTATAAATAGAATGTTGCTTGTTGTTTTAATTAGTAACACATTAAAAGTGTTGGCGAAATGGTTTTCATTTTAACACTTTCCGGGACACTAAACGCCCACAGACGTCATAACAATAAAACTTCTATCGTTTCTCGTTCAGGCTCCCGGAAAGTGTTAAAAACTATGCATTGTTCTACTCCTATTAGATTACCTGCAAGATTATGCACCCATGTTCTATTTCCTGTATCTTTTGATACAGAACAATTTGAGCAATACTTCATTGTGTGAAATGCAGAGTCACTTAATTCACCTTCGTTTTTTTACAAGTTACGTAACTACTAGTTACTTTAATTAAAAGACCTGAATTTCTTTAAAATGTTGTGTATGATTAATGATTAAACATATCACATGGTTGAACAGCAGTACTTTCACCTGTTAATTGAACAAAGGTTGGTGATTCTAATAAAACTCTCATGTGATTTTGTATGGCCAACACAGCGAAAGCATTGAGCAAACAAATAGCAGTTTTGGGCATAACGGGATATGAGTTTCAATATCGGTATGAATCGCACCATTTGAAGACGTCTATATCTAGGGTAAACACGCAACAATATTGGTTGCTAAGGAAAAATGGGCCAAATGCACATCGAACACGAATCATACTTTGTAGGTTTCCATTGAAAAGAATTGACTAATCCTAAGAAACGACTTTTTCTAAATGACGTATCGCCAGCTCATCCTAAAGAGTGTTATAATTAGAGATCGGATATTCGGATGCATATTTACCTAAAGTTGAGGTGTTGGCTATTATAGAATGCACTTTTGTATCGAAAAATCCCGGGATTCCCGGATCGACTTTAAGAGTTGTGATTATAGAATCGAATGTATTATATTTACTAACGTTCAGGTGTTGGCTAATATGGAATGCACTTTTGTATTTGATCGCAAAAATCTCGTGACTCTGGAATTGATAAATTTAGTACTTTTTATCTATAGAAATGCTAGCTAATGTTGTAAAGTAGGTTGCCAAATTGGCATGGCACATAGCGACAAACAACTCTGTCTTGAGTTTCGTAAAAAAATGTTTAGTGGGTGTATAATTTTTTATGTTAACACATAAGAGGGCTGATAAGTCATTTCCATACCATGTATCTGATTAGTTGTGCATTCCCGGATGTTATGGAATTCCGGGATTTATATTTTTTTTTTTTATTTATTAAGAAGCCACTTCCATAATTTCTTAGCCAAATATTAACTTTAGGTAAATATGCATCCGAATATCCGATTTCTAGTTATAATACTGTTTTTTAACAAAAATAAGAGAAACATAATAAAATGATGAAGGTGTTGGATTTAAGAGCATCGTAATTTATAAAACCGTCGTTGAATCAAAAAAGAATAAATATAGCGATATGTAGACAAATGTTCTTTCATTGCATGAAAACAACAACGTTGCAGCTATTGTAAATAATATGAAATAATTGGTTGACGTATATGAAGTGACCAATATAAGTGCAAATGTATTTAATGTTACATGTAATATTGTACAGACGCCAGCACGTCAAGCTACCCGAAACTGTCAAATTTTCCCAATCAACTCACCTTATACTTTAGTGATAAAGTTGAAAATCTATTAAAGAAATTTGACAGATTGTAGTAGCTTGTGGTGCTGGCGTCTGTACAATAACAATTGTACGAAGTTAATGTGTTACAAAGTCAGTTGTATCACAAAAAGCGTGTGGTTTAATAACAGACATGTGCCTATTCGTTAATATGGCACTAATGGCTAATGTTTATGTAGCCGTTTCAAGTGTTTTTCGTCTTAGTTTGAATATATGCTTACTTTCTATTTTCATTTTCGTTTGTACAGACGCCAGCACATCAAGCTACCCGAAACTGACAAATTTTCCCAATCAACTTTGAACCTTAGACGTCAGCGATAAAGTTGAAAATCTATTAAATAAATTTGACAGATTGTAGTAGCTTGATGTGCTGGCGTCTGTACCTACTCAACATTAATTAGAATATTCATTGCAGCTATCGCCTGTGCAGACTTTTAGCTATATTTAAATCAAGATTTCTTTTTCCATGCAATAGTGTTTGTGTTTCAGGCTTGACTGGGTCTAAAGTTATTGCAAATATTCTGATGATGATCTATTTTTTTCCACCCCATTATATTATTCAAACGTCACTTTAACCTGTTCCCTAAATGCCAATTTTGCCTAATTTGTTTCATTTTGACAGTTCAACAACATTCATTGCGTTATTTACGTTGTTGAGCAGATTTTTTTTTCCAACTTATGAAGCAATGGATTAGCAATCTGTTTCAAATCGAAACAGATTGTAGTTGTGTTGTATTACGCAATTAGGGTACTGATTGCATTTAAGTTACAATAATCAATGTTTGTGAGGAATTTTGGCTCCTGAGATACAAGTATCTTTTTACTTAGTTCAGGAGCCATCTGTTCTACCTGATTTTGTCCACCACTTGTACAATCAGTCTAACTTTATGTGTTTCTCTTTGTACAGACGCCAGCACATCAAGCTACCCGAAACTGTCAAATTTTCCCAATCAACTTTGAACCTTAGACATCAGCGATAAAGTTGAAAATCTATTAAATAAATTTGACAGATTGTAGTAGCTTGATGTGCTGACGTCTGTACAATAAACTTATTATTTATTTTATTTATATATCACAGGTTTTCTTAATATATCATCATTACAGCCGTATTTCTAACATGACGTGATAATGTTTATAATTTGTTGTAAAGGTAATTATATCCGTTTGTGTAAAACATTGGTACGATTATGTTCTAATATCAATTCGAAATTATACGCCTTGTAAATACGATTGCCCATCGCAACGTATTGTTCATGAATAATTTAGAAAGTTGTAAAGAATAGAATGTAATATCATGCGGAATGTAGATACGCGCTAACTATACTTTAATTGACTAAGAAGTAAGAAGTCTATTAACTAATTGACTGTCCTTATCTTCTTCTTAATGAGTTTAGATAAAAATAATTACGATGGTTCTGTCTGAACGTCTATGAAAAAATATTTGTCGCCATTACGATATATCGAACTACACTTATGCTTATTATCTAGAAATTCTGGTTGTATTTTTGTGAAAAGAAGTAAGATAAAAAGAAAAAAAAAATGATAATCCACGTAGTATATGATTCATCATAATCATAAAATGAAGCAATTGAGTTATCTAAACATAGGGCAAACCAGAAAAAAAATGTCAGTAGCGATAACAGAACTCGATAAAGAATTGAATGTTTCGAAAATAAGGGCAAGGGCTGGCAGGTAAAAGCCACGTGCGCCTATCGACAGCAACGACATCTAGCGGCGACATGTGTAATCGTCCGAGTAAACATGTCAAATGGAATGTCAATGGCTCAGCTGATCGCCACGCGCGAGATGTGCTGCCTCTGCCTCGCTTCGTGGAGCAGATTCAACGCTTTCCCGACGGTACGCGATTAAAAATAGTTCTGTGCGCATTTGGCCTCCGCCTGCCTCACTCACACTACCGAACAGAAGCATAAATAACATAGGACATTACCCTTTTCAGTGCAGTGTTCTTAATGTTCTGCAACTCATTCTTGATGATGGAAAATTTCATCATAGTGTCCGAAGAGAATATAGAGCTACCGAACGCCAAACCTGGGTAGTCGGCACATCTTCTCCTCCGCCTGTTCTCCCTTTCTGCCAGGACCTCCGTGCACTCACTGGTACACCTGAGCTTTGCAAGTTCTGCCGTCTCAGGGTCATCATCTGATATATCTGAGGCGACAGTCGTAATAAATTCAGCGCCATCTCCCGCTGTCCGCTCTTCTCGGAACGAAAATTCATCGTCCGAAGTATCAAGCGACTCAGGGTCCTGGATTCTAGGTTCGAATTCAATTTCATCGTCAATATTCGCATAGTCCTCGATTATATTATTCTGATTCGAAAGTGCATCGTCACTATTCGTCCTTGTCACTTCTTGAGATTCACTAACACTATTGACACAAGGCACAACATCGTCTGTTTGTAAGGTCACTCGTTTGGACGGATCAGTGTTCGGGGGCGCACCGGGGGCGGGGGCGCGCTCGCCCCGCAGGCGCGGGTGGTGCTGGTGCCCCCTGCGCCGCACGGGGGCGCGCCCGTGGGCGTGGGGCGCGGACGCGGACATTACTACGCTCGGCGCGGTCCGACCGGCCGCGCAGCGCCGGCGGCCATGTTGACTGACTGGCTCTCCTAATGAACCACCGCAGCGCTGTAGTCGCACCTAACTTGCTGCCATCTTTTGTTTTTATTACACTGTTTTACCCACCGAGCTGCGCCCATTTGTTTATCGTTAGACGCGGGAATTTTAAATGCTACCTAAATGTTTTGGTATTTTAAATAATAGCTTCATTTGTTATGCTTTGCAGGGATTAAGTATATTTAATTTAAATAAACGTTTGTAAATTTATATTGAATGTTACCTACTGAACTTCTTTATCGACAGCTAATTGTTTCTAAAACACTTTTTAGAGGAAATTCCATAGTTTAGCTAATGTAGGTGGCTGACGTATCAAGTGAGTCCAGCGGCTATTTTTACTGAAACACCGGGCAGCGGGCCCATATTAGGTGCCGAGCACTGAAAATAACTCCGTGCGCATAGAACGCAGCCCCCTACCGCGCGGCATTCCGGTATACAGGGCATCTGGCATTA
The DNA here is from genome assembly GCA_963680765.1 of Agrochola lychnidis. Taxonomy (NCBI): domain Eukaryota; kingdom Metazoa; phylum Arthropoda; class Insecta; order Lepidoptera; family Noctuidae; genus Agrochola; species Agrochola lychnidis. The sequence goes on from OY796864.1 coordinate 7,565,957, forward strand.
CTACACGTGTTCCATTGAAACTCTATTAGAATAATATGACGTAATTTTAATGAATTTTGAAAGAAACAAATTCTTTTAAGGTGCAATTTTGAATTCTATATATACTGTCGTTGTGGTACATTATTAAGTAGTTTGGTTTAACCATATTTTATTAGAAATCACATAAGTATTTCTTTTGAATAAGTAGACTGATCTTGATTGAATAAAATATAAATCGATTCTGACAATATAATCAATATCATCTCCAAAATCATCGACGATCGCAATTCAAGGCTACATATGGCGCATGTCTTTCTCGTTTATTTTGGTTGAGGAGAGACATCACAATGGTATTTTGTCTTCATTATATCGATGATCATTTTTATCGCCGACCATTCAACTGATCGCCGATATTCATCACTTAGATATTTGCTTGTCAATTGTCATTCGGTTTCTCTGCCAACCGGCCAAGGTTTTTGGCTCACATCATGATCTGTTTCATTTATTACATTATTGACACATACGAGATCTAATTTAATTTCTCACTGTTATTTATTGCAATGAGATCATTAGTTGTTTACAGTCGGCACATCATAAAAATTCGTTCTACAGATTAATCAGTAGGTTTTGTTTTGCAATTCTTTACTTCTTGCTGCTGCCTCGACTGCCTCGTTGGTCTAATGGTCGCAAGCGCTACTGCTGAGCATGAGGTCTTGGGTTCGATTCCCGGGTCGGGCAAAGTGTTATTGGGTTTTTCCATCTGGAATTTCTCAGTAGCAGCCCGGAGTCTGGATTTGTGCCCGTTTGATGGCAATAGGCTCGCCCCCTATTTACATGGGACTTGAACATAACTGGCGAAATGTGGGTGTACCTACTACAAGCACACCTCTGCCCAACCCTTCGGGGAAACAAGACGTGATGTTATATTATGTTCTTTACTTCTTGTTAAATGTTAGGAGCCCTAATATTTCCATATTACGTATACTCCGTTTGAAATAAGATTAGACATTTAACTAAACCTTTTTTACAATCCGTTCAACCGATTTTGACTTCTATTGCGATGGCGGCATGACAAATGACAGCTGCAGTAAACAGTTGGTTTGTAACCACTTTTTTTGCTTTTAATGCCATCCTTATGCCTACGGTATAGAAGTCAAAATCGGTTGAACAGACTGTAAAAAAGGTTTGTTTAAATGTCTAATCTTATTTCAAACGAAGTATAGGTAATATAGCTACCTACTACAAATCTTTGGCGTTAAACTTAGGATAACACAACAAGTTATGTAAATAATAAGATAAATCTGCTAAAATTGATCCGAGACTTATCTATATCTTATCTTTTCCTCATTATGAGCCCCATTACATTTTTACGTAAATTCATGATTTTTGACGCTGTAATTTTCAGCAGTAGTAAGGTATTTTCATTATTTGATTATGAATAACGATAGTGGTGCCGATTCCCTTGTTCACAAACTTAACTAAATTTAAGTTCAGTGCATCTTTTTCTTTCTATTTAATTAAGAAAAGGACAGAAGATAAATTTTAGTTTAGTCCTGTCAAATTAATCAGCGCTTGACGTAAATTGACGTAATTTTAGTCGGCAAGTTTTTAATCACGTCTAAACTTGTATGGAGAGTGACAGGACTGACAGGCTCTGATTAATTTGACAGGACTAAACTAAAATTTATCTTCTGTCCTTTTCTTAATGAAATAGAAAGAAAAAGATGCACTGAACTTAAATTTAGTTTAGTTTGTGAACAAGGGAATCGGCACCATTGTCTTTCTGTTTCTTGTAAGTTGGAGTTATACATTATTTTCGTGTAATTTGCTGAATAGACACGAAATACATATATGTAGTACTTTATCAAATAATAATAATATATAGATTATTTGATAAAATTGTGTTTTTTTTTTTTTTTTTTTTTTTTTTTTTTTTTTTTTTTTTTTTTTTTTTTTTTTTTTTTTTTAAAAACGTTGCCCCACACTAGGAATTTCTCCTGTATCGTGGGTGCGATTACAAACATATAAACTCACATACACAAACAGCCAGACCCGGAACAACTACTGGTAGGTCATACAAATATTTGTTCCGTTCGGGAATCGAACCCGCGACACGCAGCGCAGCAGTCAGCCGCTTAACCACTGCGCCAACCGTGCCGTCAAATTACACGGTAACACGGTAATTGTAACTTAACTACAAAATTATGCAGAACCTAGAACCTTTAAGGCTCCCGCAGACAGGCGCGACGCGACACCGGTAGAACAATTTCCGTGAAGTTTTCATATAATAGAAGTTGTTCCACCAGAGCCGCGTCGCGCCTGTCTGCGGAGCCTTTTCATTTTGGAATTATGATGTAGCTGCAATTACCTATTGCTTCTTTAAACTAGGAAATTAAAACCAATGGACTCCAACATTCAACTGATAACATAGGCTCTATATCACCAATAGAAGGACAGTATAAAATACTCACGTTCTGAAGAGCCTTCTCCTTCTCCTCAAGCTTGGCGTTGACCTGCATGAGGCCCTCCTGGGTCTGATCCAGGTCGTTCTCAATGGTCTGGATCTTCTTCTGGAGTTGCCTCGCCTCTTCCTCGGCCTAGGAGAGCGTAAACAAATTATTATCAATATTGTTTTTCAGAGGTGCTGGCTGAATATGATCAAGGACTTCAAAAAGCATAGGTAATCTTCCTACTCGTATTCGATATTTTGGCTTATTGCTGATTCGCCCGAATTTATTCACCCGAAGCCATCGATCGCAAATAAGTTCTTTATTAGTGATCGATGCCCGAAACGGGCGAATAGACAATTTTAATTTTTTTTTTTCGTATGACGATTTAAGTATACGAAGTTTAATTTATTTGTAGGCGAATCGATTTCTGGAGTTAATTAGTTATTAATTTCATGCGAATCGCCTCAAGAAAAATTAATATTATTTAAAAGTGTCGATTCGTCCGTTTAGGGCGAGTAAATTCTGTCGAATCACCAAAAAGCCGATTTTTTGGGGTCGGTGCAGTACAGTCACGAGCACTAATATTTATACAAATATAAACTTTTTAGAGTTATTATCTTCTACTGTATTGATTGTAATTGTATGTTGTTAGGAATATAGTATTTTGCAACCCACAGTTCGAGTGTGGGACACACGGCTTATGTCAAGTTGCAATCGTTATTCCACGAGAAAATCATTTTGAATTTTGCTAAGTGTACCTATGCATATTTTTGCTCGTGACTGTACATCTCTATTAGCTGTCATCTCCTTACTTACAAAAATTATCATCAAAATTATCAAGCTAAGGAAAATTACCATACCTTTATAAAACTACTCACTAGTTATCTAATTGATTTACTACCCAGGTCACCGCAATAAAATGTCTAGTTAGTTTGTATCCAGGATAAAGCTATACAGGACAGGAAAACAGGATACATTTTACGATTACAAAGCTATTTTGTTAAATCTCTTTCCTGTACTAAATTCATTCATATTAGTTCTCACGTTGAGTCACGTCAAAATTATTTTGTCAATAACAATGCCAGTTCTCATTACAAATTAATTCGAGATAGTAATTTCTGAATTTATTTCAATAACAATACGAGTTGCTTAGGTAAAAAAAAAAGAAATTCTATTTAGTCCGTCTTTCAGATAATAAAAAAATATTAGACACGTATTTTTTGCTTTATCATATTAATCAAAAATAACTTAGAAAACACGCATTAAAGTTCCCAACAAGTGGGGGCTCGCTACGTCACAACACAGTATTAAATCTAGCAAAGCGTGACGTCATGCAACATTTTAACTCAATGTGTCGCCGTAATCTTTTGATTACGTGAAAAAAGAAAAATACGTGTTCAATATTTTTTTAATACCTAATCTAACAGACGGACAAAAACTAAATTTTTGGACACAGGCCTATTGTACAACTGTTGCATTATTGTCTATCGTCTTTTATGTGAAGTCTTATTCATAAGCACAACACATGCTATAACTACATAGATACTGGTCGTAATGTGCATCTGTGCCTGCATTATGAAGATATTCTTACTAAGTTATACAATTGCAAGAATAAGCGCATATTGCAATAAAATACATACATACAGACAATAATATATCTAACTTGTCAGAGGTTGCTGTCCTTAACCCTAACACATCGCCCGTGGTCGAGGCTTCGCCCTGTCACACGGCAAAGCGACATGTTGTTCTCGTATATTTTTTAAAGTAAATAATTACAAAATATTTACAACTGGCCTTGCAGTTGTATAATCGGTTAAGAATTCCTTAATTTACAGCTGTTTAAACTGTGTTTAAGATGTAGCATTTTGTTTTTTTTTTAATATTTTCCGTAGGTACGGCACCGTATTGTCTCAAATATAAAGTGTGCGTACTTATGTATCGTACGTGAATCAAGAATACGTAATTTGTAATGGATACTCGATCTAATTTGTAATTAGATCTCAACGTGACAGTGCTATTGCAATTATTTTGTAAATTATTATGTTTTTTACAAAGTTCAGTGTCCTGCATTGCACTTGTAAAAACAAAAGATTTTTCACGCTTGACACCAACTAATAAAAACTCGTTGAAAAAGTTCTACAGCAAAAAAAACAGTTCTGCAATTAAATAATTTGTTTGCGGATACCTTATGTGTTTCATCATTTGTAAATGTGTGAATATCAGACAAATTATGTCTTAATTTTAATAGTGCATCGATTTTGAAATAAATTATTTTCTTGACAATCAAATTAAATCGCAAAACAAATAATTGTTTTGTTTTCATCTTGACCAGGAAAATCTTTCTTTGACTGAATTTTCACACACAGCTTTCTTTATGGTTTTATTTTTTATTATCTCTTATACTGGTGGTGTAACTTGATTGCCAATAATCGACTATTAAAACTATACATAAAGCAATGTGCACACGGTGCCCTTTAACCATAAACGGTCAAGTGTGTCGCGTACCTTCTCGGCACGGAGGTTGGCGTCCTTGGCCTGCTGCTCGCACATGGCGGCGCGGTCGAGCGCGTTGTCCTTCTCCAGCTTCATCGCCTGCATCTTCTTTTTGATCGCGTCCATTTTGGCGGTTTGTGTTTGTTTACTCCTTTAGATGCAAAAGCTGTAACAAAAGATGATGGTGAAAAGTTGTTTGTGATACTATGAAGGTACTCTTTGCCGTCCTCTCATCCGAACTGTGTTTGTAAGGTAGGCAGTATCTATGGCTTCCCAATAACTACTATACCCCACAATTTCTGGGCCAAATTGTATTTATAACTTTGATCTTTTCACGACTAGAGTCAACATATATTTCAACGCCCTGTTGAAAAAAAAAAGAATATTGTTGCTACCCTGACTAAGCACATTTCTGATTTATATATTTGTATTCTAACTTAACCACAACTTTTTTTACAAATTCAGCGCAAAAACCACAGGCACCTCAGCGTGAATTGCCGAGCTGCTACAAAAATAAACAACCTTCATTGGAACGTGTAAAAATGACGAATAAGTCATGTTTTGCGACCTGCCTGCCTTGTGTTTGTATGTGCCTCATCGAGGAAATTAAAAAGAAAAGGCATAAGTGCCAGTGTACCAGTGCCCATATGTCAATAAGTTTGTAGAACAGCTCTAGCTATTTATGGAACCGGGGGTGCATTGATCTTGAGTGCAGGGATTTACTTTCGGTTTAGTTGAGTTGGTACCGTTTCATTCATGCTTTGGTGCTCGTAATTCTCAAAATGTATATTAAGATCAAAACAATTTTGTCTTTCATTAATTATTTGAGATTTTGTTTATTCGTTTCCAGGAACAACCGCATCAAACGTGTTCTGCCTTTTATTAAAGTCATTACTTTTCAGTGCTTAAGAAGAAAAACTATCTTCGACTAGAAAAGAAGTTCTAATTAGGTATAAGAAAGCTAAAACAATACTTGCAACTGAACTATTAAAAATCCCATGTATAAACAACAAAGTAAGAAATCTAGATCCATCATAAAAAGTAAAAAACCTCAGACAGTAAACGAATGCACAGAGTTACTCAGATAAAGTGAAATAAGTCTACCGATTATCGGAATGAGTTAACAAGCCATTAACTTTTTTCTAGTCATTATAGCAGACAAAGGTTAAGAACCTCTGCCACTATATTACCGGCAACCGATAGAACGGTAATGCTTCACGCCGATTAAAAAATAAAAAACGATGGGAGAACCGATGTTTTAGATCACTGCGAAATATTTCCTTGTCATTATGCATTTTGTAGACGAATGAATTTTTATGGATGACATATCGTCGCTCGGCATCCAATACCGCGAATGTGATATTTTTTACGAAAATCAGATTTTGTTTTATTTCATTCTACACGTTCAAATAAGTGATCGTGCATTTAAAAATGATTTTCGAAAAAAAAAAGGTCACATTCGCGGTATTGAATAGCGAGCGACGATATGGATGATTATGATTAATGTTGGGCAGGTCATGAATTCCGTCACGTATTGTTATATGCTATACATGCAAAAATGCGTCCTACATGAGAACGTGTGTTATCTATCATAATTTAATTTCGAAGACATTCTTTCTACTTCCAGTTTTAGTCAAATCATCAGAATGGGCAGTAAGGATGGGACTTTTGGGATACTATTTAAAATTCTAACAGCATCGTACACGCATGTCATGTCCCATGTCCACGAGCAAGCGATTTAAAAAAGTACCGATAGATCCCATTGTCTATGTGTTCCAAATCTTCATTACGAGGTCATCGTTCTTCTTACATGGAATATTCCTTCATAAGGGATCATTCGAATTCAGTGAAACCGACACTCTACTAACATGACAGTCTTCTAACGATTATGATACGTGTCTTGGTGGCTCAATTGCTGTTGAAACTGGACTCCTTTAGTAAAGACCTTAATAGCTCTGAAGTAGAAAGAGAGTAGGCCTTTGCCCAGCAGTGGACTCAATAACTGAAACTCTTAGAAGTTGTATAGAACTATACAAATGGGCGAACAAAAACGAAAACGTCTCCATAGAATGAACCAGTTCGATTACATCCCAAATTCCACTAGAACATATTCATAACGACAATAAACCTTACTCAAACAAAATCCTTTGTTTTACCAATGCACACACCTAAGTCAACATCATCTCGCAAAATCCTGCGCCGTGTGTGATTCAAAAGAAAAGCATTTGCGCGTGAGTCACATTTTGCGATAAACTTCAAAGGGTCCAGTCAGCGGTCAATGGACCAGCAACATTAAGTAATGAAATTCTTTAGGCCACAAGCCACCATAATCTTGTAGAATGATGGGCCTATTTCTCTTAAACCGGTACTTGCTGAGATATTGTGATATATACAAGTGAGCAGTAGGTATTGTTTGGTAACATCTTTAATCAATATAATCTAGATCTTTTGATTGAATTTGGACAACAAATAATTTGATTTTATTTCATAACTAATAGCTCTATTGTCCTTATTCTAAGGCTCTATTGGCACGACGAGTTTTGCAGGGCCAGAATAGTAATATCACAAATTGAAATTGTCTTAGCAAGATTGATGAATTTCGACATAGCAAAAAAAATCTCATTTGATCTATAACAACCAAGATTCGGAAATCTTGGTTGTTATAGATCAAATGAGATTTTCGTGACTTACTTACTAATCCCAGAAAACACATAGCTATTTAGTCCAAGATAATAACATCTATGAATACACATGATGTTGCAAAATACAATAAAAAGTATTTCATAATGCATCCATCGAACAAGTTGTTACGATACAGCGCACGCGCCGAACAAATAAACGCATTCTCGCCATATTTGCATTCTCTAGATAATGCAGACATTTGTTTCCTACATTATATATACTTACGTCGTAAGTTAATATTGTTTGTTTGTATTCACATTCCTTTCAAGCTCTTTCTTGAGCACAGAACATGCAAAATTGAGGGAGTTTAATTATTTGGACAGCTTTATTTTAAAGAGCAAGTCATAAATTGTGATTGGACTTGCAAGGCTTATTAAACTTGGTCAGAACCTTCAGACAAATGGACTTTTTTAATGTAGTGTCCTCTCAAAAGACTGGAAAACACAAAACCACAAACGACCTTCCAAATGAATAAGATTATGGATACATAAGAGCATGTCTTTGGTAGCATTGAGCGATTATAATATATAGCTCAATGTTTACAATTTAATTGAAATATTAAGGTTATGTGTGCTATTGTTTAGAAGACCGGATGACGTCAGACAACAGTTTTTGGCGCCGGTCCAAAAACATTAGATATATTGTAATAAAGTATGCCGACTTGACCCGCAAGTCACCATCATCATGTTTGGTGAGCACACTATCAAAGGGGATATTGATTTGAACCAAGTTTGAATTTAACTTGACTAATGAATATCTCAATTTAATATAAGAGGGCTTTTCAACCAGATTGATTAGGGCCAAACATCTGCCTTAGCAAATACAACTGTGGAAAGATTTGAAGAAGTAAAAATAAACTCTTTTTGAAGCTTCCGAAGCTGTTATTTGATTATGCAGGAGTCGAATTCCGTGCCTAATGCCAACTTTTTAGATGTAGACAGAAAATAAAATACCTATTGGCAAACGAAGTTTAGGTACGCTCTGGTAGCAATGGCAATCTATTCTTGAGGGACATCAATCTGTGAATTGTTTTGGAATTTTGGGCCCAACTGCCCCAAGTTTTTGATGTTAATATTTTATTAAGGATTGAACTACAACAGTGTACACACGGCTACACATCAAGCTATAAAAAAGCTGGAAATGCACAGCTTGATGTGTAGCCGTGTGTACCACCATAAAATATGGAAAGAGTGAACGCCTCCCGCGTTTGGCCAGAATTGATATATGTACTTCCTTTTCGTCATCTGATATAGTAAACTAAATTAATTAATTTTGATTGAAAGATTTACATAGTCCCCAACTTATGATGACAATAATTTACAATTCGTCATTACCTTGGCTTTCTTTACAATCAACTCGGTCTCAAGGCGGCCATAAATTTTCCGGTATTTCAAGTGTTTCAATGTTTATTGTGAAATTGTTGTCTTTAATGTACTGTAGGACGCCTAGTTTAAATAAATGTTATGTATTGAAATCAATCAATAATAAAATTGAAGGTGGTATGAAGAGGATCATTTGAAAACGGATTTAAAAGAACAGGAGACGATTGTAGTCTACGACATTACAGCATTCAAAGTTCATACATTGTTAAAAGAAGTTCCGGTCTGCGCTCTCTTTTCAAAAAAATATATATAGAGCACCAGCTGGTTAGAAATTTATATCTGGTCTAAATATATAAAAAATTGGCGAGCTAGAAGTTTGACAGCACGCGCGCAACCGCGCATGCTCGTCAGCCGCCCCCACATCCCGCGCTTCAACGCTATTGGTCGGCAACTGGCAACCTGCCAAAAGCGCGGGAAAACTTCAGCGTAGCCCGCTCCTATTGGCCAACCGAAAATGAAACCGAGCACCGCGATATTCAAAAATAGAAATGGATACACGATTACAAAACTGCTGGCATGTTAGGGCACGTATCGTAGATCGAAGTAAAAAGTATTTATACACCATAATTTTTTACAAAAACGCTGTAAAATAATCGCTAGGCTTTAATCAAAAGTTCCGCATTAATAATTATGTTTAAATATTTTATCTTAACGTTTATTCCCGTCATAAAACGAGTTCAACAGAATTAACTTTGAAGAATTACGAGCACATAATTGTAAATTACCGATAAATGCACCATAACATCGATAAGCACTGCACTACCACCCTACTTACCAGGACGGACAATCGATTAAAGGACAAGGCAAGATCAATGCACCTTGGCTTTATAAAAAAAACACTTTATTTTTTTCACTTGGTACACTATGGGGCACTGACAGAGCGTAGTCGTACTTACATGTCGAGTCGACGCGTGCTGTGGTGCGACTGGCGATAGTCGCGGGAGTTCTCGCGGTGTCGCCTTACCGCCGCGAAAGGAGATGAGGCGCAGCCGTCTCACCCCGCTCCGAGAATACAGCTCTTGGGGAAAAGCCTTCGAAAACTTTAATTTTCGAACATGATCAAAGGATGCTTCCAAGGCCGTGCCTGATGTCAGGTAATGGGGTCATGCGATATTCATATACAAATTAATTGACCTGTTATGAAGACATTACGAATACTTGAGCGATTGCTTCTAGAAGATCTCAAAGGCGCCGGTTGTTTTCAAGAAGAATATATAATGGCTGGGTAAGGGTAGCCATTATATCTTGAGACCTGATTTTCTTTCCAAAATTTCTCTATTTAATTAAGAAGTTTTATTTTCAATTCCTTTCGTTTTTTTTTTCAGTTTGAAAGCTAAACAGACATACGAAAGAAGGCAAATATTGACAATATCCATAACTTGCGATATAGTAACGCGCATTTTCTCATTAAATCCTAAACCGATGTTGATAAATAAGGTGTCATTTGGTGAGATTGGTGAAAATCATTTGTGGGATAGTTTAACACTGTTATTCTTTAGTTTCACGAGTTTGTGGCCGAGGAATCATTGACGTCGTGAGATTTCTAATAAACATGTTGCTATACTTAAATCTTGGATATCTACCATCATGGTTAATTAATAAATTTAAGGCTTTAGAAAACGTCTGAAGTTTGAAGAAGTTTTCCATCTTCTAAAAGGGACTTTCAAGCAAAAAAATGTGTTCTATGGTTTTGAGATTTTGGGCAACCACGTTTAATAGATACTGGGATCAAGAAAAATATTCTGGGTTTCAATTTGGAATCGTTGTTTTTGCGAAGGTGCAAAAACAGTAAAGTCTTTAAAAATATAAGAATCCCATCAAACTAGGTGTTAGCAACACATTGGATTTGATTTTACCAGATTTTATTGTAACTAAATATGGGTTACTGAACAAAAAGACCAGGAGACCTGTAGATAAAGCATCTGGCATAGTATCCTGGGATATATGTGTTTGTTCATATATGCTAGGAACTGAATTATAATTATATGAATATATTAGGACGAATAATATGTTTGGTTTCGGTTATAAGGCCTTGGGCCAATTCAAAATTGAATTGATAATGATATAAACAATATGATATTGTGTACACCATAAACGTTAACCTACCTAATGTGCTATTGATAGACGGTATCTAGATATATACCAGGGCTATGCTTGGAGTTTCCTTACGTGATCGAATTAGAAATGAAGAGATCCGTAGGAGCCCAGGTTACCGACATAGCCCGAAGAATTTCCAAACTTAAGTGGCAGTGGGTAGGGCTCATTGTTCGCAGAACAGATAGCCGATGGGGCCAAAAGGCTCTGGAGTGGCGACCGCGTACCGGAAGACGTAGCGTTGGAAGGCCCCGCACAAGGTGGACTGTGGTAAAAGCCGCAGGAATCCGCTGGATGCGAAAAGCATAGAACCGGTCGAAGTGGCGGTGCATGGGGAAGCCTATGTCCAGCAGTGGACGTCTTTCGGCTGAAATAATGATGATGATGACCTATATACCTACCTATTATGTGCAATACCTGGTAATCGATATGTACCTACGTAGTATTTAGCACTAATTGTAACCACAATAAAACCTTGGTCCAAATACGTCACGCCGTGAACTCATGAACTGATAACTCCCTAACAATAACCCGAATTCTTTGAATACGTTTTTAATTAAAGTAAATAAATAAACCCATAGCTCGTCTTTATTTTATAACTTTTTCAGCAAAGGTTTGGTAGGTCAATGATTTTCTGTAAACTGACGAAAGATAAAATCCGGAGAAAAATCAGTGTTGTAGGTTACGACTTTGAATCCTGGGTTGATTTTTTTGTAAAATCTTGAAAAGACTATTAATTCAAGGATAATTTTAATTGTTTAATTATTAGAGCCTTTTAATTAGTGGTATTTTATTTTTATTTTCAAAGTACCTGATCACTAGCCTTGCAGGAAAATTTGAACAGGATGACAACAAACAAGTAGGTAACCTACTGAGACTTAACCCAATCAAAAATAATTAAATGACGTACAGCTAAATTATGAAGAAACCACGTCAATAATAAATTAATTTCGAAATAATTCACCGTATGTCGATGAGTCAACATGTACGTGCCATTTTATGTAAACTGTTGACCCAGATGGCTCTTAAGAGTGTTACATAGCTCACCATAGATCACAGTAGGTACCAGTACAACAACTAACTGACCTTCGCTATGGTCATAGGCTGTAATTGGCTTATCTACACATCGGAGACTATTATTGTCCAAATCTGTTTGTTTTGTTTGTGCTTTGGTAAGGTTAATTTTTGGAGGTCTTTAAATACTTAGCAGTTAGTTCGTTTCCTTATCGCTATAAGTCTTTGGACTTAGGTAAAACAAGGGTGGTTAAGGGGAAGCGTCAGGGTAGCCCGCGAAATTTAAATTTTCTTACTTTTTTGTATTTTGCAGGTCAGTGTCAGGTTTTATGTTGATTAAAATATGATTCGCGGTCGTAACAAATATGGGTTTACTCAATTATAATCATTTCAATCAGCAATAGTGATTAAGAAGAAGATAAAGGTGTCAAATGTCATGATTTCATGAAAGCCCGAAAGTCTGACGACCAGTCTTAGCAAGGGATATTGTATTACCCAGTTACTGGGTTGTGGAGGTCAGATAGGCAGTCGCTCCATGTAAAATACTGATATTCAGCTACATCTGGTTAGATTGGAAGCTGAACCCAACATAGTTGGAAAAAGGCTAGGCGTAACGTCATTTCTAATAACTTTATGACATAATTATCTTCTGCCCGCGACTTCGTCCGCGTGGAATAGTTACTTTGGGCTAACGCTAACTTTAACCCGCGGCTTCATTTACTTAGAAGGTGAAAATATTATTTTTAAATACAATTCTGTCATACATAATTTTTGCGAAACTTTAACCGTTTACGCAGCGCACGCAGCGGAAGCTCTCAAAAGGAAAAAAAACCGGCCAAGTGCGTGTCGGACTACGCACAATGAAGGGTTCCGTAGTTGGGATGAATTTATCCCAAAAACAAACTTAACTTTGTAGTTGATAAACATGTTCTCCCATACGGAATGTATGGGGAAACATGTTTTTGCAACTGCAAAGTTAAGTTGGTCGATTATTACTCGATAACTAGTAAAGCCTACTTAGCTGTGATAGTTTTCCTTTTAATTTCGTTATATAAACTACTGCTGTGATTTTTTTTACACATCCAAAACCAACCATTTAGCTGGCAGGGGGGGGGACACTTGACTCTAACAAAAATTAGCACTTTAAAGCTTAATATTTTGCAAACGGATCCCTGAATCCAAAAATGGTTTTCACAAACTCATAATGTTTTTGTACGACCTTTCCAATGATACCCCACACTATGGGATAAAAAAATAAAAATAAAACATCGACACTTTACGTGTATGGGAGGTACCCTAAAAAAAATGTTTTTCATAATTTTGTTTTACCACTTTGTCGGCGTAATTAATATGTATACCTATGTCAAATTACAGCTTTCTAGTACTAAGGGTCTCAAAGCTAGACCGCGGACAGACAGACGACAGACAGACGGACATGACGAAACTATAAGGGTTCCTTGTTTACTACGGAACCCTAAAAAAACCCCCCGATTTTGAAATATTCTTCATTGGTGCTCCGCTCCTATTGGTCTTAGCGTGATGATATATATAGCTTATAGCCTTCCTCGAGCTATCTAACACTGAAATAATTTTTCAAATCGGACTAGTAGATCCTGAGATTATCGCGTTCAAGCAAACAAACAAACTCTTCAGCTTTATATATGATGACAAAGCCGTGAGAATCAATCTTCTTATGCATAAGCCTTGTATCCTAGTAAAGTAAAGAACCTTATGGAATTCGCAGGGCACCATCGTAGATATATCATTTTCAGCTATCAATTCAATAAAGTCAGAATCTAGACTAGAGGTACAGTGTTTTTTTTAACGTTAAATAGATATTTCTTCAATTTCCATTATCAACAGCTCTATAAACGCTCCATTAAACCGAGAACCAGTTAGTAAGTAGGCTATCTATCAAGCTAGGCGCTGAGGAGTAAGCAGTTGGCTCGACAAGAGCACATGTTCGCCAACTCGACCCGACACCGGCTACAATATTGTTACTGGGTCTAGGTTGCTGATTAGCGATAGTCAACTTGTTTCTTTCACGGGCCGCATAGAAAAGAGTGGATTAATAAATTACTACTAGACGCAGGCTGCTATCAACAGAAGAAAAACTGGAATGAATGAATGAATGAAATGACCCCCCGACCCTTGCTCGAAAACGAGGTGCCAGCAGTTGTTGCAGCTGAGCAAGTAGCTTTAAATTCCACGATTAATAATCATGATCAAAACCTTTTGATCCAGCCCGTCTCATCTTTTGATGTCCTCCCTCCAGTAAACGCCCTAAGCCGAGGCTCGTACCCACAGGGGGTGCCCTTAGCGAGCGTTTACCCTAGCTTTTTAGCTTTAGTTTATGTGTGCCTTGGCTGGAGGCTTTGAGTGTAGCAGCTTAAGGCAGCCACAGGATTGACCGGTTAAATAGTCATGGTCTCGAGAGACCAGCTATGAGATGCCCTACAGAAACAAAAAAAAAAGAATGAAATGCACCGATCCCAGCGTGGTTTAACCAGACTCGATAAATCGAATAAACCCCAAGATTTGCACTAGCCCCTTTTGCAATAGGCCATTGCATATCAAGGAGTAGACCGGGTGGCGCGGTAATGGTAAGGAAGACGTACCCTTAGGATAAGGAAGGATTTGCGAGCCGTATCTACCGGATATGCATCCTAGAGTAGGCAATGGAATAGTGGAGAGACGGGTGTTATTTATCTATGGATGGGCATAGCCGCATATTTTTGCGATGTTACCGCTATGTTGGTTCAGGTCCATCTTCACCGGTGAATCTTTTGACATCAACAGAAGCTATAAAAGCTAAGCATAGCTATCAACAGAAGAAAAACTAGAAAGCAAAAATTTAAGATCTTACAGAAAAATTCAATCAACCTAACATTCAGGATAGAAGCTGCCTCGTGCTGTCTGAAAACTAACTGAAATCTAGTGTCCTGGTTAGAACTAACAATTCTATTTTGGGACATTACGTTGCCTCGTCAGTAGGTACGAGTTGAATCTGTGAACTCCAAACTCCCGCTTTACAAGAAAGTCAAGCGGCCCGCTAGTTGAGAACCTGTGTGATGGGTTCATAGCTACCGCTTTTTCTATCGATTCTACAAGGTTGGAGTTATCAGCTTGCTCTAGACATCCTATTTATATTCAGGGCTCTTTAAAACGGCAGCTTCGTAAGTAAACACAGGGCCGTAGGTAGGGGGGGTTGTGAAATGTTAGAAACCAGAAACTCAATCTAGAGTTCGACTCCCCCTAGGGTACCTCCGTACTCTAATACAGATAATTGTAATCTATTTCGCAAAGGCGTACTTATAATCTACAAAAGCAGTAAGAGTACGCTTAAAAACTGTATTTTTGTCGGCTCTTGACTTTGTGTTGAATGAATTCCTGCAACTTCAGCATTCTCTGAGAGTCTAACCTATCTCAAGCGGGATGTAAAAATTTCGAGCTCGCTTCGCTCGCTCTACCATCCTGTATTCTTCATAACGGCCCCATTATGTTTAAGTGGCCTTAAAAAAGATGTCCCTGTTTTTGGTCATGATTGCAAAGTGCGGGAAGAGAGAAGCAAAAAAAACGATTTTCGACATTCTAAGTCAGAATTGAAATTGATGAAGGGCTTATAGTTATTATAGATTTCAATAAATAAAGACCTTTTTTTTTTTTTTTTTTTTTTTTTTTTTTTTTTTTTTTTTCTGGGTGGGAAATTATCATATAACTTCTCCCGCTCTGGGTGGAGCGGGAGGGCGTGTCAGACTCCTACTGACTAAAACCCACCCGTGTTCCTTCGGTTGCCCTGTTGCCGGGGGCCACGATTTCCCTATCGGTTTTCTTCGAACCCCCGGCAGGCACTGGCCCTAGCGGACCCCGTCAATTCTGCTGACATCTCTTTGAGGCGCGCGTGGAACACAACGCGCCGTCGACCCGGGCTTGGTCCTTATCGGACGGCGAGCTACCCATTGCTCACCGTCCGCAAGCCCGCGCCTACGGTGGCCGGAAATCGGCTCGCGATTCCCGACCCGGGCGTCTCCTCCTATTGCGGCGGTTTGGGGCGTGAGGGCGCGAAGTTTGCCTCTCCCTCACGCGCTCCGCCTCCTCCTTCGCGAGCATTACCGCTTCGCAGAAGGAGGTGACGGCCTGCCATTTCCTCTCGCTCCGTACCATGGCCTGAACCAGGGCCGGACGCGAGAGATCACCGCCGCCGATCGCCTCTACGAGGACACGGCGTTGCTCTGCCCAAGCTGGGCAGACCTCCACCGTATGCTCCACCGTGTCCTCAGGCCGATCCACACAATGGTGACACCCGGGTGTTTCCTCCCGCCTTATCCTGAACAGGAACCTCCCGAAGCAGCCGTGTCCGGTGAGGACCTGCGTCAGGCGGAAGGTGAGAACGCCGTGGCGTCTCTCCAGCCACTCCTCAAAGAGGGGTCTTATCGCCGCGATTGTGGCGTGCCCAGCGCGGGGTTGCGACAATCGCACCCTCCATGACGCCATGAGATCCCGCCGGAGCTCTGTCCGCTGTGCCGCAATTTCTTGCGGCATCGGAGTTAAGCCCCGGCGTTTCGCCTCCTCGCGACACTCCCAGACGTGCGCGAGGACCTTTGCCTCCAGATCCCATGGCGGTAATCCGGCAAGGAGGCTCGCCGCCTCGCAGGAGACCGTGCGGTATCCTCGGGCCAGCCGGATGGCCATGACCCTCTGGGACGCGTTCAACCGGCGGGCTGGCCGCAGCCTCAATGAACGCGCCCACACCGGCGCCCCGTAAAGGGCCATGGACCGCACGATCCCCACATAGAGCCTCCGGCAGGAGGCGTTTGGATCCCCTAGATTGGGCAGGAGCCGCTTCAATGCAGCCCCGGCCCGCTCCAGTCTGGGAGCCAAACGTCGGAAGTGTTCCACGAAATTCCACCGGCTGTCGAGGACGAGTCCCAGATACTTCATCGTCGACTCGACACCGATGTGAACCCCTCCCGCCATTACCTGGGAACCCGACGGTGGCGCATTCCGAGGACCATGAAAACCCATGGCCTCAGACTTGTGCAGGGCCACCTCGAGTCCCAGCATGACTTGCGCATCCAGGGCCTGGACGACTCCGTGACGGAGGCAATGGTGGTGGCCGCCATCGCTAAGGCTGGAGGGTGCTCTGTCGAGCAGATAAAGGCAGGCACCATCCATCCTGACCACACGGGGATGCAAGCTATTAGGGTGAGCTGCCCCGTGACGGCGGCCAAAAAGATAGCCGGGGAGGGCCAAAGGCTTTTGGTGGGCTGGGTCTCAGCGCAGGTTAAACTGCTGGACCCCAGACCTCTGAGGTGCTTCCGTTGCCAGGTGGGCCACCACGTGGGGGCCAAATGCACCTCGGAGGTAGACCGCAGCGACCTATGTTTTCGCTGTGGTCAGCCCGGTCACAAGGCCGGCTCGTGTAATGCCACGCCGCACTGTGTCGTATGTGCGGCGGCTGGCAAGCCGGCCGATCACCGGGCTGGGAGCAGGGCCTGCGCTCCACCCGCCGAGGCCAGAGGCAGGGGCAAGCGCTCCGCCACCACCGCCGTCACCGCCGCAGCCGCCGCCACTTCCACCGTGGCCACTGCCGCCTCCACCACCGTCGTCACCGCCGCCGTTGCCGCCGCGGCAGGGCCCTTGCAGGGGGCTCGGGGGGAGGTAGAGATGGAATGCCAATAACGGCCCCATTTCGCCTCCTCCAGGCGAACATCAACCACTGCGCCGCCGCTCAGGATCTGTTGCTCCAGAGCATGGCGCAGTGGTCGATTAACATCGCCGTGGTCGCTGAGCCGTACTTTGTCCCGCCCAGGGATGACTGGGTGGAGGACCTGAGCGGCTCAGTGACCCTCATTTCGTCGGCCGCCGCCGGTACTCCGTCCCTCGAGTCGGTCAAGAGAGGACGGGGTTGCGTTGCAGCACGGTTCGGGGAGACTGTCGTGGTGGGTGTTTACTTCTCCCCGAACCGAACTCTTGCCGAGTTCCACAACTCCCTTGCGGAGTTAAGAGTCGTCGTCGTCGGGTTTGGTTCCCTCCCCGTGCTCGTACTCGGGGACTTCAATGCCAAGAATCTGGTTTGGGGTTCCCGGTATACGGACACACGGGGCAGGATGGTGGAGGACTGGGCTCTGGAGACAGGCCTGGTCGTCCTAAACCGGGGTTCTGTCCCCACGTGTGTGCGGATGCGGGGCGAATCGGTGGTGGACATTTCGTTCGCCAGCCCCGCTCTGTCACCCCGTGTCATTGTCTGGCGCGTCATGGAGGGGGTGGAGACCTACTCCGATCACCGGTACATCCGGTTTGACGTCTCCACCCAGACCTCGAGTGCGCCGGTCCGACAGGCCCCGAGTGGTCCGCGGTGGGCGCTGAAGCAGCTGGACCGGGAGCTTCTTCTGGAAGCCTCGATCGTGCAGGCCTGGGTGTCATCACCAGACAGGCCTGCCGACATCAACGACGAGGCGGAGTGGTTCCGGGAGGCCATGTCCAATGTGTGTGACATGGCAATGCCCCGCGTCCATCCTACACGTGCTTCGCGCCAGCTGTACTGGTGGTCGCAAGAGCTGGAGGCTCTACGCAAGGCGTGTGTTGCTGTGCGACGCCAGTACGCCAGGCATCGCAGGCTCCGTATCCGCCCTCCGGATACGGAAGCCATTGAGGCGGAGCTGTACGAGGGGTACAGAGCGGCGAAGACCGCCCTCCAAGCGGAGATCCTGCGGGCCAGGGCGCTGGCCCGCGAGGAGTTGCTGGAGACTCTCAACAGGGACCCGTGGGGGAGAAACTCCGCCCATGGGCTCCCCCGCTGACGCAGAGTCTCCGGCCCCAGCTTGTGGGGGACGTGGTGAGCGCTCTGTTCCCTTCAAGAGGGGATCATACCCCTCCGCCCATGGCTCCGCCTACTGCGGTGCCCGATGCGGACCACACCGACGACGACGATTCTCCTGAGGTGACTGAGGTAGAAATGAGAGTGGCGGTACGCAAGATGAGTGCGAAGAATACCGCCCCAGGACCCGACGGCATACCCGGAAAAGCCTGGGTCCTGGCCATGGGGGCTCTCGGGCCTCGACTGAGGGGGCTCCTAAGCGCATGCATGGAGAGGGGCCAGTTCCCACTTCGTTGGAAGACGGGGAAACTGGTCCTCATCAAGAAGCCGGGGCGCCCAGCGGACTCTCCGTCCGCTTATCGGCCCATTGTGCTGCTCGATGAGGTGGGCAAGCTCTTTGAAAGAGTCATTGCAGACCGCCTCGTCGGGCAGCTGGTACGAGTGGGGCCGGATCTGGCGGAGAGCCAGTTCGGTTTCCGCAGGGGGCGCTCTACGGTGGACGCCATCATGCGCGTGCGGGCCCTCACGACGGGGGATGCTGTGGCCCGGGGTGGGGTCGTCTTGGCGGTGTCTCTAGACATCGCCAATGCCTTCAACACCCTGCCCTGGAGTTGCATCAGGGAGGCACTCCGGTATCACCGGATGCCGACCTACCTCTGTCGTGTGGTCGAGGCCTATCTGACGGACAGGGCCGTCATCTACCCCGGTCACCAAGGAGAGTGGAACCGGCAAGAGATGTCGTGCGGTGTCCCACAGGGTTCGGTCCTGGGGCCGCATCTGTGGGACATCGGATACGACTGGGTGCTGCGCGCCGACCTCCTTAGCGGCGTCAGCGTCGTTTGTTACGCTGACGACACGCTTGTCCTGGCGCAGGGGGGGTCGTACCAGGCGGCGGCCGATTTAGCGACACGCGGGGTTGCGACAGTAAATAAAGACCTGGGGGCCTACCACCAGCTCAAAAGCAGTATTTTTATTTTTTATTTTAGTATTACTTCAGTGGGAGAAAGAGATGGAGCTATACGTCCTGTAGAGCTTCATCTCTTTCCCACACTGAAGTAATATTTATTTATTTATTTATTTATTTATTTATTTATTTGTTAACATAGGTATAAAGAAATACAGGTCTTATGTTTGGTGAACAGAGCGCTATGTTATGCCAGGAGGCGTACAAATATGGTGTGCAAAATAATTGAGGATACAAATTAAAGTTTCTATTTAAAAATATTTGAAAAAACATGCATAATTATGGTATTAAATCTAGAAACTTAATTGAAACAATTACATATTATCCAATACTCCAATTATGTCAGACTTAAATGAGGAATTATTAAAATGTCAAAAAAAAAAAAAAAAAGAGAGAAAAAGAAATCTAAGTAGGTATGTATGTCAAAATAATTAAAATGTCAAAATAATTTAATGTCAAAATTAATAATTGTAATTCTAAACTAATTCATCATTTAAATATTCGTCAATGGTATAATAACATTTATCAATTAAGAACAATTTCATTTTGTTCTTAAATTGTGTAAAATTTAATTCTTTTATGGCGTCTGGAATTTTATTATAAATGCGTGGAGCCATACCCAGGACACTTTTTCTTACTAATGCAGTTTTACATTTATAATTATTCAAAGAATTTTTGTACTGACTACGAATTGGAACATTTCGTACCCTTGTCATTTTTTCAAAAAGGTTGGGATTGTTTTTGACGAAGATACTAATTTCTAATATGTATATCGCTGGTAGCGTAAGTATTTTTAATGATTTAAAGTACGGTGCACAGCTGTCATCTGTTTTCAGACCACACATGGCTCTAATGCACCTCTTTTGTGCCTTGAATATTAATCCCTTATCCGGGGAATTACCCCAAAAAATAATTCCGTATCGTAGAAGTGAGGCTACTAGACCATGATAGGCAACAAGTAACGCGTCTATATTTACTTTTCTAGCCAATTGAAAAAGTGCATAGGCAGATTTATTAATTTTTTTACATAGCTGTTCTATATGAGCTTTCCAATTGAGGTTATTGTCAATATGGATACCTAAAAACACACTTACTTTTACTTCTTCTATTTCGTTGCCTCTGTAATTGACACACATTTTTGGAGCTTCAATTCTTTGATGAAAATGCATTACTTTGGTTTTCTTGAGGTTGATTATTAAATTATTCATATTAAGCCAATTAATTATGTCAGTGAGAGTATTATTAATGTCAATTTGATATGTATTTAAGTCCTTACATTTTACTATGGCAGTGCTATCGTCTGCAAACAAAACCATTTGTTGTTGTGTCACTTTTGGCAAATCATTTATGTAAATGAGAAATAAAGGTGGCCCAAGCACGCTACCTTGAGGCACTCCATACTTTATACACCTGAAATTTGACACATACGTTCGTTCCATTTTGGTTTTTGCACACACTCTTGTGATTTCAGTACATTGCAATCTATTACTTAGATATGATTCAAGTAATTTTAAAATGTTCCCTCTGATGCCATAGCCATGCAATTTGTCTAAAAGGATTTTGTGATCAACATAATCAAAGGCTTTAGTCATGTCGGTATAAATAGCGCAGATGGGAGTCTTTTTATCAACAGCAGACATAACATTATTTAAAAGGTCGAAAATAGCCATGTTAATTGTTTTACTTCTCCGGAAACCGTTTTGTTCTTTGCACAAAATATTATATTTGTGAAGATATTGATATAACGAGTTATAAATAACTTTTTCAAAGATTTTGGAAAAAACAGGAATTTTGGCTATTGGTCGGTAATTTTTTATATGCGCCTTGTCTTCCTTTTTGTGGAGCGGTTTTATTATGACTTTTTTCAAGTCTTCAGGATAGATGCCTTCGGTAATACATATATTAATAATATGTGCTAGGACAGGTGCTATAAGCTCAATTACATATTTAATTACTTTTGTAGATATACCGTCAATACCTACAGTACTAGTATTTTTTAGCGTCTTTGTGGCTAAAATAATATCAGATTTTAGAACAGGTTGCATAAACATTGATTGCATTATCAAATTATTTAACTTATTATTAATTTTAACGTCATTTATTATATTGTTCTCAATGTCATCTATAAAGTAGTCATTAAATGCATTTGCTATGTCATTCGGGTTTTTGAAAGTCAAATTACCTGTTTTTATTGTCAGTATCTGTTCTTTAGGCAGGTTAGTTTTAGATCTATTGACTATCTGCCATGTGGCTTTGGATTTATTTTGCGAGTTGTTTATAAAGTAGTTATTTTGTGCCTTCTGAGTTAGTCTAACAATTTTTTTATACTGCGTAGTGTATTTTTTCAAGTCACTTTTAGCTTTTTTTGTTGGGTGTAGTCTGTAAGCCCATAATAAACCTCTCTGTCTCTTACTACATGTTTTTATGCCATGAGAAATCCATTTAACCTGTTTGTTAGTGTTTATGGTTATTATTTTCTCTGGAAAACAGAGATTGTAAAACAATGAGAAAATATCAAGAAAGGTCTTATAGGCTACATTAACATCATTACTTTCGTAGACTTCTTTGAAAGATAAATTTTGTATACATGATTTAAATTTATCAAGGTTCTCTTTGGAGTAAATTTTTTTGACTGTTTTCCAAAATTTTAAGCGACACGTTTTATTGACAGGTATTTTAAATATTTGTGATGTGTGATCTGATAACATGAGGTCAATAATTTCCGTTTTCCATCCTTTTCTTAAATTATGTGCAAAGTTATCTATGCACGTTTTACTAAGAGGCCTAGTAGGCTGGTTTAGAGCTAGAGTCAAGTTATAGTTAAGTAGGAAGTGTTCCAAATCCAGAGTAATCTTATTTCTTAACAATACGTTAATGTTAAGATCACCACACAACACTATTTTTTTATTAGATAATACACAAACTTTTTTTAATACAATGTCAAGTTTTTCATAAAATGTCAAGTAATTATATTTTGGAACTCTATACACACATATAACAATAATTGAATAAGACGTCAATTCTATGGCACAAATTTCAAATACGCATATTAAAATAATACTGCTTTAAGAGCTTGTGGTAGGCCCCCAGGTCTTTATTTATTGAAATCTATAATAACTATAAGCTCTTCATCAATTTCAATTCTGACTTAGAATGTCGAAAATCGTTTTTTATGATTTTCCACAATAGTAACAAAAAATGCTATTTTAAAAATAACAATAACTTTTTTTTATATATCTGTTTGTACTCTTTATTTACCCTCTCTGCAATCAGAAATACTTTCTTTAAAAAAAAAAGTTGGCAACCCTTACCCCCCCGAAATGAATTCCTGGCTACGGCCCTGGGTAAACACCTAAACACAGATGTGTAAAAGTCTATTATAGAAGTAAAAACTTTGTCTTGACAAAAGATCAAATATAAATGAAGAGAGGTCAGTAGAGCAACAGCAGATGGTACCTTATGGTACAAAAATTGAAACTTCATGTAGACACTTCTTACTCTCCAGGAGAAGACTGGATGAGTTTAAAATACAAGACTATAGCAAGATTCGACTTACTCGTGGGTTCTAGGAATAGGCAGTTGCACTTTTCGCGACAATAAATCAATTTATATCAGCAATGATAGCCTAGTGGTGTGACCGTTGGACTGCCAAATCATAGGTCTGAGTTCGAACCCAAGGCACGCACCTTTGGACGGTGAGCAATGAGTAGCTCGCCATCCAATAAGGACCAGGCCCGGGTCGACGGCGCGTTGTGTTCCACGCGCGCCTCAAAGAAATGTCAGCAGAATTGACGGGGTCCGCTAGGACCGATGCCTGCCGGGATTGCGAATAAAACCGAAAGGAAAATCGTGGCCCCCGGCAACATGGCAACTGAAGGAACACGGGTGGGTTTTAGTCAGTAAGAGTCTGACACGCCCTCCCGCTCCACCTAGAGCGGGAGAAGTTATTTGATAATTTCCCACCCAAAAAAAAAGGCATGCACCTCTGACTTTTCGGATTCATGTGCGTATTATATAATTATCACTTGCTTCAAAAACGATGAAGGAAATCATCGTAAGGAAACTGGCATGCCTGAGAGATATTTCTCGACGGCATATGAAGTCAAGTCAGAGGGCCATGTCAGCATAATAACTCTCAACACCAAGTGAGGCACTAACAACACGTGAAAAAAAAATTGGTTGTCTGTAAAGTCGGTTTAGGGACGATAATTTTACGTGATAACGTCACAAGCCGAACGCTTAGGCCGATCGTGCCTCTCTATCGCTTATTCCGCGCTCTCGCTTGCACGCTCGGCTCAGGCGGAACGTGACACTTTTTCGTGCGTGCAGACGGCGTTCGTCGATATAAAAGACGTTATCACGTCAAAAAATTATAAATGTATAGGCCTTCATCATATTCTATGTAGGTAATAATCTGTAAGATGACAACGTATTTCGCCGAATGAGCTTGTGATTGTGACCTACTATTTAATGCCTAAAATGACATGCAACATCTGTTTATATAATATGTGAAATATTCCATTACATCAATATTAATTTTTTGAGGTGAATTAATTATGCAATGCAGAAATAAATTAACGGCTTGCATCTGATATTTGTGGGTATACAAAAAAAAAAACTTTTTTACAAAAAATCAAAGTCAAAAAACTAAAATACTGATCTAAAGACACCGACTTCTGAAATTAAAGTTATTTTTCACTTTGTAGTTAGGAAGTCGGTTGTATTTTTTGTAAAAAGTTTTTTTTTTCTCTTTTTAGTGGGCTGGTTTGCGATTTATCTAAGTTACAATAGCTTAATGTCAACTGCTCATCAAAAATACCCAAATCGCTATAGATGTGCCTTTAATATTTGAAGAGTTCCCTCGACTTCTCCAAGATCCCATCATCACATCGTGACCAAATGACAATGGGACCAACTTGGAAGTATACCCTTTCAAACAAAAAAAAAGAATTTTTCAAATCGGTCCAGCCGTCTTCAAAAAAAAATATCCCGACGAACTGAGAACCTCCTCCTTTTTTTGAAGTCGATGATAAGCATTTTTGGATAATTTTATATGAGTTGATCTCGACTAAAGATAAAATCAATAAAAATCCGCTACTGAATAAATAGCAAGTGAGAAACGTCGTTTGTTAGTCACAGAAACACGTGCACAGAGATGTTAAATATTTTGAAACATGAATAGATTATAAAATAAAAACATAAAAGCTATATCATGGAACATAGACATGGAATACCTACTTACATTGGCAGGTGCACGTTCGTGGTTGTGACAACAAGGCTATCACTTAGCATAATGCTGTGCTATGGCGGGAACCATATTTATCACCACGGTAGCTTTTATAGAGCTACAGGAAATCTGAATGTATGGCCTTTGTCTAAGAAAACTAAAAGAAGTATGTTAACAGTAACACTTGGTGATCATTAATTTCTGCAAAACTCCAGGAGAAAAAGGAGTAGCCCTAAAAGCCCTATATTTTTAACCAGTTCATCATCATTTCAGCCGAAAGACGTCCACTGCTGGACATAGGCCTCCCCCAAGCACCTCCACTTCGACCGATTCTGTGCTTTCCGCATCCAGCGGATTCCTGCGGCCTTCACAAGGTCATCGGTCCATCTTGTGGGAGGCCTTCCAACGCTACGTCTTCCGGTACGCGGTCGCCACTCCAGAACTTTTCGACCAGTAACCAATTAGGTACTGCATAACAAACAAATACCTATTAATAATTTCGACTCCACCCACTTTTCAAAGAACTCATACGCCATGCTGCCATACATATTGGAAGTGAACCCTCCGGGAGGGTTGCCGGCATTACGTTTGCGCTAAAGTTAAACATTGCGGACGGTCAACGGCAGTAGGTTTAAAACCGTGTTATAAAACACTGTAAAACGAAGTTAAATTGTGTTTTCAGAGGGACTTGTCGCTATACGTAGTTTAAAACCTTTTAAATTTTTTGAGAATATTTGTAACCCTGAACAAAAAAATAAAAAAATGCTTGGATTTTAAAACCAACGCATATACAAATGAATCTTGTTAAAATATACATCAGATTTTATTTACACGGTTTATAATGCTGTATTCGGTAAGAAAAACCTACATTTAAAATGAGCCCTTCGCGAGGGCTCCCGGCATCCCATATGCGAGTAGGCGAACCCTCCAGATAGATAGTGCAATCCACGAAGACGCGCCCCACTCCGCTCCGCTCCGTACTAAAGTACAGCTTACAGTGCAGTAATCGCGGAGTGGGGCACGTCTTCGTGGATTGCACAATCTGTATAGACAACATATCTACTATGTGGTAATCTTCCACTGCGTAAATTCGAAGTAGACAAACCTTTACCAACAATAACAACCTTTTTTATTGAAAAGGTGTTTTATTTAACCGAAGGTTCTGAAAATGGTTAAACATACTCAATACTAAGAAATTTGCTAGTAGTAGTAGTAAGTATTTACGCAATATTTTCATGACAGACCAGCCATATGTAACGGACATATGGCATCTCGTACCTCACAGTAACAAAAGACGGTGATTCATGGAGGCTAATGAAAAATATTTTGACTCACAATAGGAAGTCAATTCGGAAAGAAGTTACTCAACTCGTCGCAGACGCATCGAGTTGGTATTTCGAAATTCGAAGTTCCAGTTTACGACATCGACACGGAGAATTTCGAATTTTAATTTCGTCTCATTCGTTATTTTGACATTTTTACGCTTCTGTCCGAACATACTGACCTATAAAATTTTAAACTAAAATAGGAAGGTATAGGTTTCGAATGAAAAATCCACGAATACTTTACTAGGCATTGATTTCAGTTGCACAAACATCGCATTTCATACGCACAATCATCTAAGTCCTATACACTCGTGTCTGTTGGTCTGCCTGACACAGCCAATTTTCTCCGAATCTACTGGGCCAATTTAGTTGAAATTTGGTACACATATGACCCAAAGATGGACGTGTAACGTAAATAAATGAATTTTGAATATGGGAGTCACTTTTCGGGCACTAATTGGAAAAATTTAAATAAAAGTTTTGCGTACTGTAGTACCGTGTGACGTGTGACATATTAAATGAAAAGGCTTGTTGTGAGGATTTCAATTTTTCTTTTATAATTTTAGTATAAATACTTTTTAAGATATTTAAGAAAATTGATGAAAAGTGACCATTCCCCACCCCTTATCTTCGAAACGAAAGAGCCAAAATTTTTAAAAAATATTCAGAGAATTTGACTCATAGATTACAAGAAAACCTATAAGAAGTGTATGGTTTTAAAATAACATGGTAAATCTATCAATATTATGCGTACAAACTTACATTTTCAGTTGGAATGTATGGGAGAACATGTTTTTCAACTACAATGTTAAGTTTGTACTTGGGATAAATTCATCCCAATTACGGAACAACACGCACTTGGCCGGTTTTTTATTCATGTGCCTATACTATTAAATAAGCAATATTTGTATATTTATTTATATATATGTATTTATATATATGTATTTATATATATGTATATATATATATTTATATATTTGTAATTACGTTCTCGAAAATGGCTCTAACAACTTCGATGAAAGTAGCAATATAGGGGTTTACGGGGGCGAAAAATCTATCTAGATAGGTCTCATATCTGGGAAAATTCGTTTTCTCTATTTTCTCCCGTGCTGAGCTCGGTCGACCAGGATGCATACCATCTAATCTTCTTCCGGTGATATCAGTGCTGTTTAAGTAGGCATAGCACTAGTTATGATGACTAACTGGATGGTAATGAATGCTCAAGTGGCACAGTATTTCTATTTTTTTTGATGACCCTCGGGAATCATCGGATTTCCGAATACAAACGAATGCTAATTTCCATGTCCATCAATTATTAGATTTATCGTGTATAATAATTTGAATTAAGAACTAAGTACTTTATTGTTGTTTTGATTTTCCTGTTAACTATATAGAGCTGTAAAACTATTTTCCTATTTGTCGTGCCTGCGACTTTAGCAGCTTTCCTACCATTTTTAAAACAAATTAGTATTAGCAACTCTGTATACTTCCAAGTCGATTGAAAGCGTCCGGTCTACACCAAGTGCAAATGGCAACTGATAGAAATCCGAGGACTGACGAAACACGAGGTTTGCCGAGGGACATTAAGAACATAATTTGTCTGTACCTATGTATGAATGTGCATGACCATAAGAAAAGAGATAAACCAAAGAAAAAATAGATGGATTGTTTGAAAGATAATATGGCTAGGAAAGAACTCTGACATGACGGCTAATAGAGATGTCCCGCCGACTTCAAAAAAATTATCCAATCAATCTGCCTTGCCTTTTCCCAACTATGTTGGAATCGGCTTCCAATCTAACCGAATGCAGCTGAATACCAGTATTTTACATGGAGCGACTGCCCATCTGACCTCCACAACCCAGTAACTGGGTAATACGATACCCCTTGGTAAAACTGGTTGTCAGACTTTCGGGCTTCTGACGACCCGTTACGACTGTCAAAGATCTACGAATGACAACCGGAACCAACAGCTTAACATGCTATCCGAGGCACGGAGGAGTCTCGGTATGTAAAGATGGTCACCCATCCACGGGCAAACCCCGGCAAGCGTATCTTAACCTGATGGATCGAACCGTGCGGCTGTTATTGAAGTGAAAACTTCATTAAGCGCGTTAGGCATTTTTGAGATGGGAAAAAATAATTGACCTCGCGACACCGTTACACCGTTGACACCTCATTTTTGTAAACGCGATTGTGCTCTTTATTTATATTACGTTACGGATCAATGTTCTATGCAATCATTTTTACTTTAAAGGCTGGAAGTATTTTTTTTTTGTAAACGCTATTGTGCTCTTTATTTAGATAAGATTACGGACCAATGTTCTATATAAGTATTTTCCTTCCACCAAGGCGATCTTGTTCAAGTTTTCACCTCTGTCGGCACTGGAGTGCCACTGTCTTTTATTTAGCCACAAGCTCCTCAAAAAATTACCCGAGAGTTTATAAAAGAACGAGGATATTGTGTATGTATAGATATACCATAGACGCAACCATTGAATACCATAGATGCAACCTAAGCGTAAGCATAGGAAGGTAATAGCCGTAACTAACATAACATATATAACATTCTAGGATATTTTTAGTTTAAGTATCTTCGTTGTTAGAAACATCACGTCGAACAAGAAACCATCGACCGGAATACATTCATAAATCTTCACTTTGTTACAGTTCAAAACGGAATGGAAATTAGTATAATAGCAGAACATTGACGTCTTTCAGACGGAAATTCTGTATGAAGCGCTACGAACATAAAATATATTGGCATTGCTTTGCAGGAAATTCTACTTCCTCAGAATAATAGGTATCCGCTATCCACTAAAATCTCTTGGTTAAAGAAAAATTTGCACTACCTAAGTAGGTCAATAAAATCTATATCGGTATCTATAGATATTCCAGGGGAATCGACCTTGACGAGATCTAACCCTCTTTTAAAACGTGTTTTAAAAATCATTAGTTTATCAAATCGCAGCTCGTTAATAGAGAAAGCAATGCAGCACATGTAACATACGACTATTTCTGTCCGCGGACGTGCTCTGGCGCATGCCTGAAATAACTCGGTTTCATCATAACACACAATCGACTTGCCTACAGCTTTTTATTTTCATACTATACGTTTTTGTGTCGGTTTAAAAAACGAGCAGGAGAACGTTAGCAGCTTCGTGAATGAAGGAATGTTTAACGTAGGATCTGCTTGAGGGGGATTTTTTGCTGATGGAGTTAAAAGTAAACCAAGGCTCAACACTAACAAAACTTGAGGGTGTAAAGAGCTTTAGATAAGGACAACAAGACGCAGTTTCGTTCTGAGGGGATTGTGTTCGGGGTGAGACGATTTGATAATGAACGTATAAATAATTGTAGGTATGGAAGGACTCCCATTCTCGCCGATCAACACTTGGACAGCACAACTTTTTCGGCATTACCAGCTTTTAGCTAGGTGCTTGCAATATGTTTTGTAGGAACTAGGAAGAGTTTCACTGGCATTTATCTCATGTCTTATATCCACAATGTGATACTTTAGTAACACACCCACACCTATGGTCTAGTGTAGTCGTGCTTTGCGTTATCGGGTTGCAGATGCGAAATGAGCGCATATCCACCTGTCTAATAATTTATTATGGTATGGTCTGTGGATGGGTGACCATCTTTACATACCGAGACTCCTCCGTGCCTCGAAAACCACGTTAAGCCGTAGGTCCCGGCTGTCATTCGTGGATCTTTGACAGTCGTTACGGGTAGTTAGAAGCCCAAAAGTCTGACAACCAGTTTACTAAGGGGTATCGTGTTACCTAGTAACTAGGTTGTGGAGGTCAGACAGGCAGTCGCTCCATGTAAAATACTGGTATTCAGCTGCATCCGGTTAGGCTGGAAGCCAACCCCAACATAGTTGGGAAAGGCTAGTCAGATGATGTCTAGTAATTCGATACTAACGTACCATTGAAAAAGTTTTTCGCATCAGCGTGTTCGCGATAACGTCATTCGATATAGCGATTTTCGATTATTTGCGTTTTCGAACTAGCGTAAGTACCACTCGCAAATTTTTTCCAAACAGCGTGCGTCAAAACAATGTCATTCGAATCTTTATATCACTCCCAGACCATGACCTGGGTTAGGACATAGGATACTTTTTATTCCGGTAGTACGATTCCGTGTGATAATTTCCGACCTCCACACGGGCAAAAGTTAGTAACATTATAAATATGCATTTAAAACAACTACCGCATCATGAAGATTCCTTTTCGAAATAGTAAGCAATAGCATGCAAATTAAACGTAGCTTGAGGTAGGTTTGCCTACCGACCTGACGGTTGACAAGGTTGAATAGATATCACAGACAATATAATACTACGATAGATATCTATCATTCAACCAACACATTCCGGATAGATCTCAAAAAGGCAAACATAAAATAACACCTTTATTATCATAAATAATTCATCCAGACCTTGCCACGATACTGACAAAGTGCTATAAAAGTGCAGTGGACAACTGGACAATGCATAATTTTGCAAGTGACAATTAATAGCAGGCAGGCTGGCGGCCGCCTCGGCGCCGACCTCCGACCGACTGGCGCGAACTCGACGGAATGTTTTCTACCATTTATGGCAGTCGCAGACCCTGATTACGTTTTCACAAGTATGTACCAAGTGTTAACGGCTGTCGACTTGCGTTTTAATCAAAATAATTACCTCATACCAGCACAAAAGCTTGGAGATAATCTACGAACGCAGAAGCACATATTTTGAGGAAATAATAAGTTAGAGGATACTACTAAAACGAAACACGAAGTAGTGAATATCGAACTAAAAGCAGATCTGGCATTTGTAGGCTACGATACCTGCTATAAGATAAATGATAAATGATTTTATTTCTGTAAGTAGGTTTGTACAAACACTTTTACACGTCAATCATATTTTAAAAACTAGATGAAGTCGGCGTTTCCTATCTGACTACTCCGAGAAGAAAGGCCAAAACAAACTCAGAGGTCACAGTCTCTTTTAAAGTCCAGACATAATCTTGGTCAGATCATGTGAAGGCCATGTGGATTGGTGTCTGAAGTGGTCTTTATAGGAAAGCACCACACAGATTGAGAGGGCCTGTCCAGTCAGTGCACGCATTTGTCAGTTATCGTGTAGCTCAACTCAGAATTTAAGGAGCTCAACGATTCGACGAACAATACCAAAAAAAGGACATTTGTGTAGGCCACATAAATTACTCAAACTGTCAGACCATGATTAAAACTAACTGAGAAAAAATTAAAAACAAAACAAAAGGAATGACCCATATAGTCTTCACATTCACAATAATTAAAATAATATAATACTTTAAAAGTAAATATTCACGTCATTGTATATGTATATAAAAATCATTAATGTCAATGTGTATATAAAAAAAAAAAATCCGGAAATGATCTTGGTCAGAGCATTTCATTTGAGGACCATGTAGATTTGTGTCTGAAATGGTCTTTTGAGTGGACCTGTCCAGTCAGTGCACGCATTTGTCAGTAATCGTGCAGCTCAACTCAGAACTTAAAAGGAGCTCAACGATGCGACGAACAATACCAAAGAAAGGACATTTAGGTAGGCCGCATAAAGTACTCAAAACTGCCAGATTATCATTAAAAACTAACTGAGAAAAAATAAATAAATATATATACATGAACTACATAGTCCTCACATTCACAACAATTAAAATAATAATAATGTTATACTTAACAAAGTAAATATTCATGTCATTGTGTATATAATTTTAAAGATTGCAAAAAAAAAACAAATTTCAAAAGTAAAAAATAAAAATAATAATTGGAGCAGCTCAATCCCAAGCCTTTTTGTCCTCAATGTAATCTTTAACGGTATAAAAAGCTTTCTGGCACAACTTACGTTTAATGAATGATTTGAATTTATTAAGGCTTAGATCTTGTACGTGGCTTGGAAGTTTATTATAAAAGCGTATACATTGACATCTGAACGATCCACCTATTTTTTTGAGCCTTGTTGTGGGTACAACAAATTTGTGTTTGTTCCTAGTATTTATGTTATGGATATCACTGTATTTTTTAAACAATTTTATATTTTTATGGGCATATAAAAGATTATCAAAAATATACTGAGAAGGCACAGTCATTATATTAATCTCCTTAAATTTATCTCTGAGAGAGTGTCTCGGACTTAATTTATAAATTGATCGAACAGCTCTTTTCTGCAAAACAAAAATAGTCTGAATGTCGGCGGCATTTCCCCACAACAGAATACAGTACGACATTACACTATGAAAATAGCTAAAGTACACTAAACGGGCTGTCTCTATGTCAGTCAAATTACGAATTTTTCTAACAGCATATGCTGCGGAGCTAAGCTTTTTTGACAATTTATCTATATGTGGGCCCCACTGAAGCTTAGCATCCAAAGTTAAGCCCAAGAAAACTGTGCTATCATCAGGATTCAATTCTTCGCCCTTTATCAACACACTAGTTTTCACCTGCCTAACATGAGGTAAGGTAAACTTAATGCATTTGGTTTTTTTTTCATTAAGAAGTAAATTATTAACATTGAACCAGTGAACTACTTTTGAGATCGCGCTATTTACATCGTCAGTAACCAGCTGCTGACGTTTAAGTTTAAACAAAAGTGAAGTGTCATCTGCAAACAACACTACATCATGGTTATCCTTTATGAGGTAAGGCAAGTCATTAATATAAATAAGAAACAAGAAAGGACCAAGAATTGAGCCCTGAGGGACTCCCATTGTTACTAAAGATCCGGGAGATCTTTTCCCATTAACGTCAACGCTCTGAATCCTATTACTCAAGTATGAAATAAGAAGATTCAGAGCGCTGTTCCGGATCCCATAGTGGCGGAGTTTCCTGATTAACGTTTCATGAAGAACGCAATCAAATGCCTTGGACAAATCACAAAAGATGCCCAAAGCATCGCATTTATCTTCCCATGCATTATAAATATGACCTAAAAGTTCAACACCGGCATCAGTAGTTGAACGACCCCTTGTAAAACCGAACTGTTTGCTATGTAATAATTTATGTCTATTAAAAAATCTTTGCAATTGGTCTAAAATTAATTTCTCAAAAATTTTACTAAAAGTAGGTAGTACTGAAATAGGTCTATAATTTGTGGGGTCTGATGTACTACCTGATTTAAACAAAGGAATTATTTTACTATTTTTCATAAGGTCAGGAAACTCCCCACAGTCGATACAATTATTAAAGATAAGAGCTAAAGTAGGTGCTACAATGTCAATAATAGACTTGGCAACTTCTACAGAATTACCCCACAGATCTGCAGTCTTTTTTACATTTAAGGTGTGAAAGGTTTTAATTATGTCTCTACAGGTAATATGTTCAAAAGTAAATTCCGAATCGCAAACATTAACATTTTCCTTTAACAAAGACTCAGCAACAGAAGGTGAAGAGTTTAGGGATTTAGTAGTTGAAACGGGAATATCTGAAAAGAAATTTTCAAAGGCCGCGGCGACTTGTGAGTCTGATTTTATTATGTTGTCATTAATAGACAGGCTGTAGTCAGTATTTCGGTTATTAGACCTTCCCGTTTCACTATTAATAATATTCCAAGTCGTTTTAATTACATTACTACTATTTTTAATCTTCGAACTCAAATAACGCGACTTGGCCATACAACAAACTTTTTTAAATAATTTTGAATAATTTCTGACATATAAATTAAATTCAGCTGTGTTTACATAAGTCCTTTCATTGTACAACTCATAAAGCCGTGTTCTACTTTTATGAATACCAATGGTAGCCCAATCACTAAAAGATGCGTTACTATTAACCGAGATAGTCTTGGGAATAAAGGTGGAATTAAATTGCTTACAGTATATATTAAAGAAGTCATCATATAGGTTATTAGGATCAGCATGAATAGACAAAACTGGTAATTTATTAGTGAGTTTAACTTTAAAAGTTTCCAAGCGACTTGCAGTTTTGGGGTTAACAGTGATATCCTTTTTAGCCACTTTGTTGTTTTGGTTTGGAATAGTAATCCACTGCCCGCAATGATCAGAATCTAGTGAATTTATAATTTCTTTGTGGCTTGGTATAACATTTGTATAAATATTATCTAGGCATGTGGCACTAGTAGGGGTTATTCTTGTGGGCTCCAAAAATAGGTTTACAAGATTGTAGGACTGAAACAGACTTACTATTTTACTACAAGAACCTGAGTTTTCTAATAAGTTAACATTAAAATCACCGCTAATGATAATAGACTTATTCGAGTTACAAATCTTGTGCAACACTTCATCCATTACCTTTTCAAAGCAGTCATACAATCCTGAAGGGGGTCTGTACACACTTAATACAATGAACTGCTCCAATTCTATACAGGCTATTTCAACTGTCCGCTCAACAGATAGGCTCACAATATCCTTACGGTCTTTAAATTTAAGCTGGTTACTTACTAAAATTAATGAGCCACCGTGTATAGCATTAACTCTGCTGAATGAACTACCTACCTGGTGATTATTAAAATTAAACAAGAACTGGTGTCTTTTAAGCCAATGTTCTGTTATACAAAGAATGTCAATACAGTTAAAATTCATAAATAATTCTACTTCTAAATCTTTGTTCATAAATCCTTGAATATTTTGATGCACCAGGTTAATACTATTTAGAGATTTTATACTTTTATTTGATCTTATTTTGCAATTCTGTACACTATTGCTAGAGTTTGCCTCTGTTGTCTTAATTTCTAATTTAAATTATTTTCAATGTCAATTTTTGATACCAAATTATTGGCTGAATTATTTAACATGTCACAGCATTGCTCAATAGAAGCAATTTGTTTAGCCAAATTCTTGGCTGTAATAGAAAAGTAATATGATAGCGACACAGCTATCTGTCTTTTACAATAATTTGAAAGATAGTACCTATCCATACAAAATCTATCTTTTGTCAAATAAAAGTGGTTACCAACATAATTGTTAGTGTCAATTAAATGGAATAAATTATTATTGCATGTCAAATTATGTAATGTCATATTCATTTCAAATCTTAAATTATTTTCTTCCTGTGGCAAACTTTGGCTGTATGGGAAAGTGAACATCACAATTTTTCTTAAACTTAGGTTGCACAATGATCTATAATATTTGAGTAATTCTCCTTTGTTCACATTACCCCTATTACCAACAAATATTAATAATATACTATCCTGGTTAAAATTGCACTTCATAACTTTTTCATTATGTCAAATAATGAACAACCAGGCATACAGTAGTTCATTATTGAGTGTCCTGGATATTGATTTGTCAACAAGTGGCCTAGATCCTTTCCAATTTCATCACAAAATAATAATATTTCTTTATTTACACTCTGTTTAGACAAACAATTAATAATTGATAATGGCAAACTGGCACTAGACTGCGGTATGGTGGTGTCACAAATTGTCAATGAATGGTCCGGTATGGGTTCAACAGATGGTGGTTGACAATGTTCACATTTGTTAGTTTGTGAACTTACCAGCTCATTCATTGCCAATACATATTCCCTCATTTGGTTTTCAGAGGCACGTATATTTGATGGTCATACAAGTAAGTTTTTCCTGTAGTTGGTCAAGTTCATACTGCAAGTCTTCTGTGTCAATTTGGTATTTCCTAGTACTTTTTTAGATGTTAGAGAATGGGCAAAACTTAGGGAGCCAGATTTAGACATGGATGGCAACTGTTCTAAATGTTTACGATGATAATAAAGGGCTATAAGGGTTGGTGCCAAGTAGGTTAACACGTTCAGTGCCGCGAGCCCTCCTGGAGGGTGGGTTCACCTAGTCGCATCTGGATCTAGGAGCCCTCGCGGAGGGTCATTTTAAATGTAGGTTTTTCTTAGCGAATACAGCCAACCATGAAAATAAAATCCGATGCATATTTTAACAAGATTTATTAGTATAGCGTTGGTTTTAAAATCCAAGCATTTTTATTTAATTTTTGTTCACTGTTACGAATATTCACAAAAAATTTAAAAGGTTGGAAACTACATTATAGCGACAAGACCCCCTGAAAACACAATTTTACTTTGTTTTACAGTGTTTTATAACACGGTTTTAAACCTAATGCCGTTGATCGTCCGCGATGGTTAACTTTAGCGCCAACGTACCTAAACTACCTAATGCCGGTAACCAAAAAACCAAAACCCTCCTGCACGCATAGCATGACCACCGTAGAAACGAGTTTTGTCGACGGAAGAGTAGACAAAATGACTGATAAACAATCACAATCTCTAATTTTGTCTATTCTTCCGTCGACAAAACTGTTTGACGAATTTGTTTTTATCGAATTTGTTTTTATCGACTTAAAAGTCAATAAAACAAAGTCATACAAAGTCGATAAAAACAAAGTCGATAAATATAAAGTCGATAAAAACTAAGTCGATAAAAACAAGTCGATAAAAACAAAGTCGATAAAAACAAAGTCGATAAAAACAAATTCGAGAAAAACCAAGTCGATAAAAAAATATTGTTTTTATCGACTTTGTTTTTATCGACTTTGTTTTTATCGACTTTAAAAACAATGTCGATAAAAACAAAGTGGATAAAAACAAATTCGATAAAAACAAAGTCGATAAAAACAAAGTCGATAAAAACAAAGTCGATGAAAACAAAGTTGATAAAAACAAATTCGATAAAAACAATTTTTTTTTTTTCGACTTTGTTTTTATCGACTTTAAAAACAATGTCGATAAAAACAAATTCGATAAAAACAAAGTCGATAAAACAAAGTCGATAAAAACAAGTCGATAAAAACAAAGTAGATAAAAACAAATTCGATAAAAACAAAGTCGATAAAAACAAAGTAGATAAAAACAAAGTCGATGAAAAAAAAGTCGATAAAAATAAATTCGACTTTGTTTTTATCGACTTTGTTTTTGGCGACTTTAAAAACAAAGTCGCCAAAAACAAATTCGATAAAAACAAATTCATCAAACAGTTTTGTCGACGGAAGAATAGACAAAATTAGAGATTGTGATTGTTTATCAGTCATTTTGTCTACTCTTCCGTCGACAAAACTCGTTTCTACGGTGGTCATGCTACGCGTGCTGGAGGGTTGAGTTCCAATATGTATGGCGGCATGGCGTATGAGTTCTATGAAAATATGAAGATCTCTCACGGTTGTTTTTTCGTAATTTCAGAGTTGGTTCCATAACAAAAGTTGTTTATATTCTTGAGTAGGTAGGCACTGCCCGCTGTTTAGGGAGTGCCCTTAAAGTATGTCCCTCGTTTAACCTAGCATCCTGTATAAAGTTCCCAAAGAATTTCAGATTTTTTGCCAGTTAATTATTATTTATCGCTCGTGGCACGGGTCGATCCATCAGGTTAAGCTACACTTGCCAGGGTTGGTCCGTGGAAGGGTGATCATTTTTACATACCGAGACTCCTCCGCGCCTCGGAAAGCACGTTAAGCCGTTGGTCCCGGCTGTCATTCGTGGATCTTTGACAGTCGTTACGAGTCGTCAGAAGCCCGAAAGTCTGACACCAGTCTTAACCAAGGGCTATCATATTACCCAGTTACTGGATTGTGGAGGTCAGATAGGCATTCACTCCATGTAAAATACTGGTATTCAGCTACATCCAGTTAGACTGGAAGCCGACCCCAACATAGTTGGGAAAAGGCTAGGCAGATTGATTAATCATTTATCGCTACAAATGCGGACAAGGCGCCAATATAATTAACATTTTGTTGTCATACGTTACATAATTTCACTTAATAGTAATTCGTATCCTGTTTACTTCAAGCATATTGTTAACATCTCGCCGTTGACGCTTGCAACACATTATACACTGCAGCCATATGTTCTAGAACCTTGTAATGCTATAAATAGTTAATTTAGTATTATTGTACTGGAATGGTCAACTAGGCATGTGGCGCGTTGAGTTGCCAATCATTAAAGTACCTATTCGATGACTAATGCTGGCTACACACGTAACGATATGTCGTAGCGATTAATCTGTGCAAATTGATTTGCGCAGATTTATCGATCGTGTGTATGATAAATCGTTGCAGATTATCATTCATCGGTGGCAGTTGCAATTTCTATTAGATAAATCGTTGTCGATTGCGTTTGCTAATCGCTCTCTGCAAAATGACGGAAGAAGAAAGAGGTGGACACCACGAACAGTTCATAAAGAACTACAGAAGCGAACCTTGCCTTTAAAAGAATAAATCCAAGGATTACCAAGATTTAGAAAAAGAAATACCGCCTACCACAGATAACCAGGCCTAATATCGCAAGTGCGTCATCATGTTCCATCGTGCATGACATGTTTCTTGCGTGAGCCTCTGTGGAGAACTGACGATCGACGTCGATATCGGAGGCGTGTGGAGGCACTAGGAACGTTCGATTAATCTGCACAGTCTGAAATCGCTACGATATATCGTTACGTGTGTAGCCGGCGGAGATAATATTTTCCGTTTCTCCAATCCTTCGAAACGCCTATAGATAGGTACCTACTTTGATTTTGTCGAGATTATGAAGCTGATATAGGTAATGCGATAACTCTACGTGCGTTATCTCCGTAAAATATCATCTTAGTGTATGTATAAGCACGCCTAGTTTTATCAAATCCAGCGCATGAGGCAGAATAACAAACACTATTTTATTATAATCAGCGACGTATGCAAATAAAAAGTCCAAGTGCGAATTAAATTCCTTTTTACAACTTCTTCATTAGCCATTTATGACAACAGAAATATCATAACGACAGCTTAATAATCCAAGATACGGTTTTTATATCAATTAAATGGTTACGATATCATCAAAACTTTTAATAAGGGTCGGGCGGCCATGTTCGGCGCGCTCGAGTTTTT
This sequence comes from Agrochola lychnidis, assembly GCA_963680765.1. Classification (NCBI taxonomy): domain Eukaryota; kingdom Metazoa; phylum Arthropoda; class Insecta; order Lepidoptera; family Noctuidae; genus Agrochola; species Agrochola lychnidis. Next base: position 7,605,214 of record OY796864.1, read on the forward strand.
CCCGCGCTGACTCACGACTGGGCCAGCTACCAGTCTTGTTTGGCATTTATAAACATGTAGCAATTAAAACGCAATATTTAAGTCTGTAGAGGTGATTATTTATCCGTCGTTTTTGTAATAAACACCTATAAATATTTTCACGTTTTACTAAACTGATCTCGTTATAAAGGTGAAGTTGAGTATCAGTTACTTTCTCATTAAAATTAATTAATGTTTTTGCTGTATACATTTTTTACAGATAATTAAGTGGCATAATTATACTTGCATTATATTGGCATTACTTCATATCTACTATATACATTGTAACAGCGAATCAATTTTCACGCCTCACAAACCTAGGCCAAATATATTTTGATATTCGTATAGCTCATAGCTTAAAGAGGTGCCCTATAGAATCATCATCTGCCTAGCCTTTTCCCAACAATGTTGGGGTCGGCTTTCAGTCTAACCGGATGCAGCTGGATACCAGTATTTTACATGGAGCGACTGCCTATCTGACCTCCACAACCTAGTTACTAGGTAACACAATACCCCTTGGATAAGACTTTGGCTTCAAATTAGCCGCAACAACAAAAAAAAAAATTTAATAAAATTTAATTCTAATAAATTTAATAAAATTTAATTCTAATAAATTTAATAAAATTTAATTCTAATAAATTTAATAAAATTTAATTCTAATAAATTTAATAAAATTTAATTCTAATAAATTTAATAAAATTTAATTTTAATTTAAAAAAATTATATTATCTTGCATGCACGTTTTTATTTCTGTATGTGTACAAATGTTTGAGCAAATAAATATATCTTATATCTAATAAAAAATCTCGACTATTTAAAAAGTTATGCAACCACGTGAAATTTCGCGGGTAGGTATTCTGGTAAATTTCAAAACAATAAAACCAAAATATTGAAGATTCAAAATCATTTATTTAAACAGTCAACTTAAAATAACTATATCTACTTACTACTGAATTTTTCTATGATATTCAGGCGTCGCATTACCGTAGTCTTGCAAATTAAACAATGTAGATCTATTAGTCACCATATACTTCAGAAAGTCTTGTATATGCGTCAAGACATGTTGCAAAGATTTCTCGTCTAAAGCCGTGTAGGCCAACATTGGTCCCATCTTCGCAAACAATCTCAGCAAATGTATGGAGCCGTATATTTGGGCCATTGGTGTGTCGGGGTATTCTGTTAATATCTCGCTGTACTGAGGTCTTTCAAATTTGTATAGCAATTGCGATCCTAATGTCGCATTGAAGTACTCCTTGATACCTTCTGTTATGTCAAGTAACACTGACTCCTTCGCTTGGTTGTGTGATTTGCTGGACTTCTTAAAAGCTAGATAGTTGTCCACAATCTGTGAAACAGTTAGTTTAGCAGGCAGAATAGCCAGCTTCTGTTGTCGTGTGATAACGTCCCAGTCGTCAACAAGCCAAACTTTCAGTTCTTCCGGTATTTTGATCTTCACTTCGACCTTTGCTAGGTACTGCTCTTCTGATTCGATTGATAAGTCCAAGCGGCCGCGCTTTTTCCTGGTAAAAAATATAATTATTAATTTTCATCTTTCGCATGTTGATCTAGGAATGAAAATGAGTGTGATTTTCATCTTAAACTCCTTAATTATTAAAAGGGTTCGTAATCAAAATAATAGATAAAAAAGATAAAAAAAATATTTGGAATACAAATATATGAAAATGGTAAGAGTGAGAAATTGGATTTATACTGTGGTTTCTGAGAAACATGCAAGTAAGAAAATAAGCGCCACCAAGTACCATGCAGACAAAATAGATGCCACCATGTGAAAAAGCAAGCATGCAAGACAGTATGCAAACATACTGTGCTTTTCAGTATGCAAAAAAAAAAGATAATGAAGCGAGAAAACAAGCATGCAAATGAGTGTGTGCTCTGCCAGAAGAACTGCCACCAACCTTTTGCGAGCCTTGACAGAAAAGTCACGCTGACTTTACGAGACCACTAGCGCCACCTATTGGCATTTTTTTTTGAAGTTTAAACACGCAATCAATACGATGATGACCTATTTTTCTGCATTCCTTGTTTTCGAAACCACGTTAGCATTTGTTTATAAATTTAACATAAAATGGCCAAGGCCAACTAAAAGTCCCCGTCACGAGAAGCTATAATTTTTGTAAATAAAGAACTTCTACCAAGTTACGTAGCGACAATTTAATCAACAACAAATAATCCCAAATTCAATGAAGTCAAAGTAACGTACGTGTTATACGAAACTAATGAGCAATTTCACTTGATCGGGTTATATTTTAGCGATATAAAGCGCTGTCGTCTAAGGTTTTGTGGTACTGGAACGCATCTGATTCATGGAACGTAAACATTTGGGACACGATTTTGAAGTAAGTTCACTCTTACGTTGTCTCTGCTGTCTTTCGAGTTTCGAATGCGTCTGTTTGTTTGTGGTGTTTTCGCGGATTAGGTTATATTGTTGTTTGTAATTAGATGTGTGTGTTAATATAATTATATCCCTGTAAAAAAATAGTACAAAACTGTTTTTATTTTATTTTACCCAAAGATTGCAAACCCCTGAATGTGTGTTTACAAAATTTATAGCTTCTCGTGACGGAGACTTTACATGTATTATGGGTGCATTTCACAGACAAAATATCACATGCACAAACAGCCAAACCCTGAAACGACATTCTACAGTGCGCGCGGGTGTCATTAGTATACTAAGGCGGCGCGTACTTTGGATGCGTTTTCGTACGAATTTCACTCGTGCGTACACGTACGAAAATGCACGAACGATCCCGACCTTCCAAGTACAAAGGGAGCGCGCAGACCGGGTGCGACTTAGTCGTACGTATAGTTCCGTCGTCCGAAAACAATCCGAACTTGTTGGGATTTGTTCTATTTGACGGAGAAAAACGTATCCAGTGTGCACACTCAATTCGTACGACCATGATCGTACGTGTACGCACGAGTGAAATTCGTACGAAAACACATCCAAAGTGCGCGCGGCCCTAGAACGCGAGTTGTAGACGTACTAAAATAACAAATGTTATTATTATTCTAATTTCGTAATTAATATCCACCTAGCAAAAATATTTAAAACCTAAGATGGTTAAAAATAGGATAACCGTGTTATGATAATTAATTCTATCGTTTCTAATGAACTCACGCATACTGTATGTTAGGCCAATTTAATGAAGCAAGGTTATTCACCACAAGAAGAAAGCTGACGGCATAAAATAAATAGATTGAAAAAAAAAAGATTATTCTTGTTGTTAGTTCCACAAAGTTCCACAAAAGTGACAACATGATTGCGAGACAGTACCACTATAACAAACAACTTACTTGGGCTGATCAGAACCGGAGTCTGCTGGAGTATCTTTACTCTGAGTCTTGGTGGCTTTAGCCGGTACTGGAGTGGTTTCCACTTCTTTACCTGAAATAGTTTTATTGAAAACAGAATAATTTAAAACTTGATTTTAAATTGGAAACAGATTTTTTGTCCAGTAGGTTTTCTATCTGAAAGAGGCTTAGAATCTGTTTTTGGGATAACATTATTGTCGTGTATGGACAATAGCTGAACTATACCAGACAAATAAGAAAGATAAGAGGTAATATCTTCATCATTTCAGCCAAAAGATTTCCACTGCTCGATTTAGACCTCCTTGAAATTTTGCAACCACAACTGGTTCTGCGTTGCCCATATTAAAGGTAAACACCATATTGTTTTCTGTATCACAAGTTACTTGGGATCTATTAATCATTTGCATTAATAGACAGGTATAAATTAAAATCCTGTCAGTCAAAAATATTACAGCGAAACATTTCAATTTTGTTGGTAATGGTGTCCAATTGGTATTTGGGTGACATCTTGCTATTGGTGACTACTTTGTTATACAAGTTCCCCCCTGTAAAACAAATGTAAATGATAATAGTAAATAAATCAATAAAAATAATTACCAGCAGGTGTGGACGCCCTGGACTCCTCCCTTGCTGGTGTAGCACTAGCAGCCGCATCAGACTTGCGACCCTTAGCAGGAGCTGGAAAGTTAAGAATTAAACCCATTATAATAGGTACACAAATTAGTATTTGGGGGACTGTCTTATGTAATTTTGACGTTTGAAAAGTGCTGATTCTCAGCCTAGTTTGAATAAATGACTTTTGAATTTGAGTACAAAGTGCATTATGACTAACCTTGATAAACTTAATTAGTAATAAGGGAAGTTGCCTGAGGAGCTAACAATTTAATAATGTACCTATTAATTAATAGCTTGTATAGCAATCATAGACACAATCAAATTTATATTGTGTCTTGTGTGGATAATGCGTTCAGGCATACAGATATTCATTCTGTCTTAGTTCGACTGGTATGTGGGTGAGTAGTAGGATAAGAGTAACTAATGAAGGAACTTTAGATATAGTTAGATAAAATCCACTAGATAGTAATATTCAAAAGATTTCATTTGTTGATGTTGATTTGAACCTGTGATTGACATATTCTAATAGTCTACTAATTTTTAGCCCAAGATAATAATAACATCACCGACATTATAGGTCTTTCATTGTTTATATTTTGCCCGAAATTGATTTCTTGATTCCTTTAACTTTGATGCCATGTTTGACCGTAACAGTGGCAAGTATAATGTATGGAAGCATCAGTTAATGAGGGGTTGTAGCATATACATAATAATTATAATGTATCCAGGCTTACTAAAACAATGTTTAAGTTTGGTCAATGTAAACAAAGTGACATACTTTTTTTAGTCTTGGTGGGTTGCGCAGAGTGTGCCCTCTGGACCTCCTTCTGCCGCTGTACATTCGCCTCATTGTATTTCAGCACACGGCTTTCAGGAACCCACTCATCCCAACTGAAATGACATCATATCTTCTTTGTACAATTGTTAAGTTTACAAAACTGAGAGAAAAAGAATACTTAGTCACCAACAAATGCAAAAGTCTATGGATAACTTACTTTTTATTCCAGCCGGCGTAATGTATTAGATATCTTACATGCTTATCCTTCGTTACAGAACTTTTGAGGCATTTTGCCTCGTAAATTAGAGGGCCATGAAAACATAACACTTTTTCACCTGAAATAAGAAATATTACAACTTAGATCATCTTAAACAATACATTAATTAGTGAACATTACACAGGAGTAGGACTTTCTAGTTTTAAAAACAATAATAATCCTTACCGTCGGCAAACTTTAGCTTCGGTGCCATGTTTATCTTTATTTATTTACAGCAGAAATTACAAATGGCTGCGCGGCTGCAGGTGCAAGGCTGCCAATTTCAAATTTGACCACAGACTAAGTAAATTTGACTTATCTGTGGTGAATTCGGCGACAACACTTATTAGTCGATTTCAAGTTTTAGTCGATACTGTGCCTTTGGATATCTATTCTCACATATTTATTATCATTGAAAAGAAGAATGAAGGTCGCTGGCAGGACCATGATAACAATAATAGTGTGATAAGAGTGAGTGAAGCGAGCTCGAAAATTTCAGGACTCCGCCTCGGATATGTTGGGTTTTGATAGAAATTCAAAATAGGAGTTACTTTGTTGAATTATGCAGAAAAGAACAAAGATGTAAGAGTGAGCTAAGCGAGTTCTTAAATTGTACTCTTTCTTGAATAGGTTAGATTTTCTTTTGATCATTCAAACAGAAACGGGAGTTACTTTGAAAATACTTTATTGTAAAGCCGGGTCTCCTGCGCGTGTTTTATTGAAACATTACGCAAAAAACCTTACACATAAACATTTATTTTCATACAAAACGTCGTGTTTAGTGTTTGGCCACGCCTCTTTGTTTCGATGTTTTTGTGTAAAAATACGAGCAGGAGACCCGGCTTTAAGCTTCAGTTCATTTTACAGCATTTAAGTATTAAACATTCACTTAGAACCTGGGGGTAATTACCCCCGTGGGGATTAATCAGCTATAATATGGGGGTAACAAAGAACCTAATAACTAAGACCTAATCTAGTGGGAACAAAGCTGGTGCCGAATATCCTGTTAATAGCTAACAGAGCTTATAAGTACCCTTTGCCACCTATAGATGTGAAAGTGGTTTTTCAACTTTAGTTACACTGAGAACAAAGGCCAGAATCCGTTACAATGTGGAACATGACTTAAGATGCGCTTTAACTGAAACTAAACCTAACATAAAAAAACTTGTGATTGCAAAACAATACCAACCATCACACTTACTATTTTTACATAATTCATTGTTTATGTATATAAATTACGTAAGGATTGTAAACTTGTATTGTCTGTATTGATAACATTTTAAGGTTGGGGTAAAATAAGTTTTTCTAATAGGTCACAGGGGTAACAATATTGAAAAGGTTAGGAACCACTGACTTAGAAGCATGTTGAAATCTCTATTTTTATTTCACCAGTACAAACGCACAAACGGATTAGAATCTTGCCTTATTATAACCTCAGACCTTCGAATTCTCGAGTTTGCTTTTTGTTTTTGTAGCTCTAGTAGTTTTATGGTTAAAATTTATAAGTAAATTATACAGGCTCTCGACAGTTTTAATGATTTTGGGGAGTCATAACCCCCAAACGAGACCCCCAGCCTGGGACACTAGGACTGCGCGTGGTACGCGGTTGGTGCGGGTTAAGAGAACCGGAAGAACTATTGAATGAAGAAAAAGAACTTAAAGTTGGCAGCATTGGCTGTCATCATAGTACTTATTTACTGAATGTTTTTGTAAAACTGCCAAATTCAAGATCATCAAGATGCAAAGTTTTGGTTGGAGTTGGAGATGTTATAAGTAGTTTCATGTATAGTGTATGTGTATTTTATTTTAAATAACGAGCTTCTGCTCTGAGCTATGTAGGTATAGGTACTCCTAAAGTAGGTGCCATTACATTTGTTTACATAGTTTTACCCTCTGGAACTATGCAGTAGAAATTGCCTCCACTAAGACTAAGGTTGAAAAGCGAAAAAAAGAAGACAAAAGGCTCATCATTCCGTTGCTTGCAGGTCGCAAGACGCCCAGCTGCCCATCCATCATTATGTAGGCGTCCAATTAAAGTGGAAACCCGCCCCTAAGATGACCCTCTGCCCCAGCGACGACATACCTACCAATAAATAAATAAACATCACTGGGAGTCTTTAAGCTGTTTCCATTTGAAGATTTAAAATAACCGGTGGAGTTGTGTGTATGATTACCAACAGGTAAGTACAATAACAAGTCTTGTACGACCATGCACTTTTAGAAATGGGCCTCATATGACACCTGTCTCATCACCGCGCACCGATGAGGAAGCGACTATCATTAATTTTCTTGCAAAAGAAACGTACTAAATATTGCACTTGTAGGTCCCATGTAACTGTAAGTAAAACAGATGCTGTAAAGTATTAATAGTTGATTGCTGACTGTTCGGATACCGCCGGCGAGTAGGTAAGTACTTACTCGTCGTTTGTCGCAGCGACAAGAGCTATCAAAGAAAGTACCTATTATACTCGCTCAGCGGCGCACAGTGGGCTGAAACGGGCCGGTAAAGGACTTAGCATTTAAAAAAAAAAAGTTTCTTTTTCTGAAATTTTAAATATTGTGTTGGATTTATCTATCGATTATAAGTAATTATTTCTATGAGGGTCGTTCATATAACTTAGTATTTTCGGAGTTATAAATATCCAAAGTAATTTTTGTATGAAGCAAAAGAAAAAAATGTGAAAATCTCGAAATTCTCAAATTTTCTCAAATAATTGACTCTACGTATGCATAGTACGTATATTTGTCCTATTTTAGCGCCTATTCTCGGGTTGCGATTTTCTGCGATTTGGTCGCAATTTCAAATTTTGTTCTCTATTCCACACCACCATAGAGGTTAAGAACTAGGCGCGTTTTTTTTTATGTAGTGGTCTCCCCTTTAGGCCTAATCCACTAAGGACTAATAAAATAAATAAATAAGTAAAAATCACAATCACTACTGGCCACTGCACTATTTTAATTTAATCACTGTCAAGGGTATCCACATTAACGAATGCAAAATTTTCGTATTCGTCATCATCAAATGTTTCCGCTTGTTCAATTACTAATAAACTTTGTGCTTCTACTGACAAAGTTTTATGTTTTCTGCGAAGTTTGTGACGTTTCGCTGAGATGAGTGGATCAGAGCTGGTCAATTAATTAATTATTTAAAATGTCTTCATTTGTAGTTTTTCTACTGCATTTCCTGGAATTGTGTTGGCGGTACCTACGAAAGTCTTTATTTCCAGCTTCTTCAGATAGCTGTCCAATTGGTATTAGACCAAAACTTTCAATAATAGCTGCACCATGCATAAGAACTTTATGAACACTTGAAGGCATATAATACCAGCTATATAATTCCAAATACAGTTGCATGGTCACTTGAGCATATTCGTGAAATTTCGCTGTGTCAATGTGGTAACCTGATGAAATTGCCTCTAAAATGATTGCAAATCGCCTTATTAATTCTTATCTCAGCAGTCATGTTTGGATTTGCAAAAAATCTTCTAGCAGTATTTCCATCATTCGTGGAGCCGTGCCCTTGTTTAACAACATCAATCAGAAGTCCCATTCTATTTTTAAAAGCGTCTTGTATGTCTTTCTTTCTTCTTTCCATGATGCACTTGTTGTCTCCCTTTACTGTCCATGTCTGTATCGTTAATCTGTAGGCTATATGTAGAATGCATTCCATCATTCGTATCCAGGTATGCAATGATGACAATCCGTATTTACAGAGATCTGGATCAGTCGGTTTTGATGCAATTAAGGGCAAATTATTCATCTCTGTTGGAGTGGCTTTACAAATGTCGCATCTCTGAGATGAAGTATCACATAAAATTGATGTTGCTTTTCCGTCTATCATAGTCATTAATAAAGAGTGTGAAATTTTTATTTCTCCAACTTCTGTTTTCACTAAATTTTACAATCTCTTCCTCAATAGCACTTTTTTCCCGCAATATCGTTATTTTATTTTCTTTCACAAATTCGAAAAAGATTGGACGACACCAGTAAGATGAATTTGGTGAATCGTTTTGCCAGATAACTTGTTCGCCGCACACTAATTTTATTGGCACTAAACTACCCATAAATATGCTTGAATCGTCAAGTTGACTTGTTCATCGTCCGTTTGCATTTTTTGTTTGTAATTGGCTTGATTAGAAGCACCGTCAAATCCCCACTTACTGATTAGTGTAAATTCTTTACAAACACTATCTATGACGAGTGACGTTATTATTCTTGTTGTCGTTATATCCAATAGAGCTAGTAACTTTATTTTAGCTGAGGTTTCTGTCACTGTAATAGCATCTTTTGGTGGATAGCATTTCTGTTTCGCATGTTGCACTTGATAATAAGATGGAAATATATTACTGTCTTTTTCGTTAAAACTTTTTCTTAAAGTATTGTATTGCCACTTGGTCAGCTTAAATGATAAAAATAACCCTAAAGCCTCATCCGGAGAAAACACAGGTTTTGTTCCTTTAACAGATATGCACTTTTTAACTTTTTTTACATCTTGGGGATTCTTTAGTAAATGTTCTAGTATTTTAGCAACCTCCTCATTCCCATCCGCTTTCAACTGCTCAAAATATGCATATTTTATTTCGTCCGAAGATAAATGAAAGTTTTCTGCACGTCTTTTCTTCTGTTTAGGCGCTAATTCACAAAAAGGTTTTCTTGGGCTTTGTTCGGTGGAGACACCGACAGAAACTTTTGATGGTGATACATACTGAGTTGATGTACTCGGTGCTGGTTGATCTTCATTACTGCCTATTAAACACTTAATAAAGTCTGGCCATATTATGTTTTCTTGTAACCATTCACTATTTTTAGTTCTGAATATATTTTCTTTACGATAAGCGTTTTCCCATCTTCTATTTAAATTATAACAAAATTTTGCACAAAACAACTTTAAGGTCTTTTCGTGATCATCACTTAATTCGACTAAAAATTTAGACCTTATCTCACTACACAAACTGTCATTATTTTTAATACTGCCACTGTTTTTTAAAATAATGAAAAGATCAAGGTTTGTCACTAAATTTTCAAACATTTTCACAAATACAAAATAACAAATAATTAAGTAATGAATGTGTGGGGGTAGTGCGTCTATTATGGTGGGTAATAGAACACTGAAGTACTTTTGAATGCAACCGAACATTCCGTAGATACCCTATCGTTGCACCAATCACGTTACGACACGTCATAACTTGTTGTTGCGCTCGCGCACTCTTATCCCTTGATTCCCGGAAATAAGTCACAAAACAAATTACGTCATACCTACCTATGGTGGTGGAAAATGTCGAACATGGTTTTTTTTTTAAAGAACTAAGTAGGTATTGAGGTTTTCAGGCCGTTTAGTATACATTATTTTCAATTTCAATTTAATTGGAATAAATTGCTTAACTAAAATAACATGACTCTTCATACAAATTTGATATGGCTATATCTCCGAAAGTACTCGTTAAATTAAAAAAAGTCAAAGAATAAAAACCAACCTAACCCAACCTTGTAATCCCAGCCCAATGTGCGGCGGTGGCGCTCGTTTGCAACACTCGCTGAGAGACTCAACGCTTGGTACAGTCAGCCCCAAAAAGATATACACGGACAAAAAACCATGTTATTGTCATGTTATTCTCTTGTACACCGAACTAAACTAACTAAACTATCACTAAAATTCCTTACTTTTGACTATGAAAATCTCAAAGCTATTCTGCAAAATAAATTCTCTAAATTTAAAAATAATTTTGACACATCTAAATCGAATTTGACAATCGCGACTCCACACGTGATACCTAACCACGTGATCTTTTTAGAGCCGGAGGCGCGCAGGGGGGGGCAGCCTCGACGTGTTTTATATGGATTTTTCACTTTTTGTATGGAAAATAAGAAAAAATATTACCTACATGTAGAGTGTTAGGGGTTTAAGGGTTCTTTAAAGGGTGTCGAAATTTTCATTATTTTTGCGATTGGACACACCGTTTTCGAGATACAAGCAAAAGAAAAAAAAAATTAGTACTGTTTTTTCATCTGAAGTCGAGGTGTTGGTGTGAATTTTAGTTCATGACAACCAATTTTATTCCACATGTTTTTAGTCGCGATTAAAAATAGTCATATTTAGTTATAAAATCTAAATTTTAGGTTAAAAACGTCAAATTCAGAATAGCAAAATTGCCATTTTCACTAAACTAATATCTCAGTGCCATCTTAGTGCTGTCAAACTAAAATTTAGTTAAGTTGTGTCGCTTTAGTCTATTTCAGAATGGGAAATCGTCGTTTGACAGGAATAAACTAAATTTTAGTGATTTTTAGTTTAGTTTAGAGGCATTTGTGACAAGAGAATCGGCACCATTGTATCCACCGTATAGGTACAAACATCCTAAGGTACCTACATCTTTATATATATAATTCTTCTGTGAGTGTGTATGTCACTGAACTTCTCTCAAACGACTGGACCGATTTTGATGAAATTTTTTGTGTGTGTTCAAGGGGATCTGGGAATGGTTTAGATTCACAATCGGACCCGATAGGTGGCGGTATTCGGTCAGGACAACGTCTGTCAGGTCCGCTAGTATTATTATAAAACAAAGTCCCCTGCCGCGTCTGTCTGTCTGTCTGAACGCGATAAACTCAAAAACTACCGAACGGATTTTTAAACGGTTTTCGCCAATGGACGGAGTGATTCTTGCGGAAAGTTTTAGTGTATAAATCATTAAGGTTTTGTGTAAATTGGCTGAAATATGACGATTATTGTCGAAGATGTCGGAAAAAATCATGCCGACTGGAAGCGGGAAGCTTTACTGGAGTGCGCCGCGGAAACCGTTACAGATGCATAAAATTTATGTTCTACAGGATTGAAGATCTTAAAAAATTCAACGAAAAAGTCCGCGATGGCATATGTCTATCTTTTAAGGATGACCCATTATTATCTTTCAGAATTTGATAAAAATTCCATTGTTATTTCCGAAGCTATATTGACCGGTATCATATTAATTCTTATCCAATAAAATATGTTATTTAAATTGGGCATTTAATTTAGATTAAAATATGCCTTGACATCATATCATTTAAATGAATGGTTTAAAAGATATCACAGATTCAAAATTATGCGTAACAAAATAATTATGGTTGGAGCGCAGCGGTAGGAGTCGATAACCTTTTCCTGGACTATTAGGTATTTAATCCCGGTACTGCCCGGTAGTACGTTCCCGTGGGATATTTTCCGACATCCACGCGGGCGAAGCCGCGAGCAAAAGCTAGTATTATACAATTTATTCTACCAAAACAATGTAATAAGGTGTACCCTATGACCAAAACAATGAATACGTCACAGTGATAATTCCTGAACAAGGTAAACAAGACTGACAACGTCATACGAGTTATGAACATATATACTCCTCCTAACGAGTATTATCGAATGACACGTCTTTAACTTCGTAAGAACAATAATTTTATTAATTTTATTTTTGTAACTTCACCAAATCACCGCCCACTTGGCTTCGCTCCCCGATTCAGACAGAGTTATTGAGTTTCCCAATAGCAGCCTGGAGTCTAGAATTGTGCCAGGTTAATTGCCATAAGCCATAAGTTGACGTTACCTACATGGGTTAATAACATAACTGGCGTGTATGCCTGCCTATCCCTTCGAGAAATACAGGCGTGATTCGTGTCAAGCTTCATTAGATGCCCACAATATGCCTTAGGTGAGTATGTACACTGTTTGAAATTGACACGAATCTGATTCGTTGAAGTCCTGTTAAACAGTTAAAACGAAGTTTCTGGTGGCACCTGGTGGAAATCTGGTTTTCCTCTCACGATTTTATCATTATTTTTTAAGCCTCAACTTTAAGTCTATTTTCCCCAAATTGTTTTTCCGATCTCAAAATACAAAACTCATGCCCGAATAGCAATGCGCGACCTCGATAACAATCGGACATTCACAATCACTCATCATCGAGTACACGCCCCCAATTCTACGTCTGATAACAAGTTCGTAAACAAAATAATATCACAAACTAGTTGGTTCTTACATCATTACGCCGAACTGCGAAAACTAACAACCTTCTTTGGGAGGCACGGCAAACGACAGGCAACAAGCTTCAGTTGGTTGCCGTCAGCTGGCAGAACATCACGTGTATTTTGTTAAACTGTTCTACATTCATACGTCATCATGTCTGAGCGAGGCCCGGCGTTTGACGTCAACGCGATGACATTGACTCGGTGGGTGCTGCACCAACAGCGGACTGCACCAACGGCTACTGGTGACTTGACTCAACTCCTGAACTCTATCCAGACTGCTGTCAAGGCTATTCAGTCGGCCGTACGGAAAGCCGGCATCGCTAAACTGTTCGTATATTTTTTTTGCTGTTACAATTTCAATTGGCATCTTATTGATGTGTTATGTTGTCTCTTTTAGAGAAAATAACATAGTTTTGATCAGTGTTAAATAAACCTCGAACAGATAACTGTATTAGAGATACTACTATGTGCACTTGTTATAAAACTTTCCGGGCGGCAAAGCCGGTATTTACCCACTTAACTATTGCAGCTCTATTTACTAATAAGTAGTTAGATATCTCCTTAGCTTCTCTAGGTGTTTAAGCAGGAAATGAAAGTAAATAATGTACATACTTATATCAAGTTTATATTATTTACGATAACCACGATATCAAAATGCAAATGATGAGAACATGACCTTGTCCCTCTGGCTGCATTCAAAGAGCTAAAATGTAAACAATGACATTAAAATTAACGATACTTCCGAAAATAAACTTTTGAGCATGCTACTGAGACATTAAGAAACTTACAGAACCATTCAAATAGTATTTTCTTATTGATATTGCTCAACGCAGTTTGCATTTGCCACACCTCCAAAGTCGGACCATACGTAATAGACACACCCACGACTGGCCAAACGGGTTGTAATCAAAACTAGTTGTAGCTTTTGAATGTTATCTTTAGACAAGGAAATAACTTCGAATAATCGTTAATTAATTAAAAACTAACTCTGCTGCTAAGTTCCGGGATACAGTTCGAAAGTCCGTGTACATACCCCGAATGATAAATCCATAATTTTTTTGGCGTTTCGGAAAACTTCCTAGCGTTCAAAAGTTTTGCATTAACAATTCGAGGACGAGTTGTTAGTGCAAAACTGATGACGAATTAGTACAGCAGTTCACTGCTGGACACAGGCCTCTCCAATCGACCGCCACTGAACTCGGATTATCAAAATCCACTGCATTATTTTTTACTGCCTAGTGGCTTGTGTCAGTTTGTTGCAGATTTTTACCAATAGTACAAGTTACCCAAGACTGCCTATCAGCAGTCCAATTTTGGACATCTCCAAAGTTGCTCCAATACTTTCGCAAGACTGTAGACACTACTTTTTGCCATCAGACATGGAATATCCGGCGACACCAACGTCCAGGGCGAGCAGGTGAAGAAGTTGGACGTCTTGTCCAATGACCTGTTCATCAATATGCTCAAATCTTCCTTCACCGCGTGCTTACTGGTCTCAGAGGAGAATCCCACTGTTATCGAAGTAAGTATTCTGGTGAAAATATTTAAAAGAAACAAAGACATTTATTTAATCTTTTACTTATACATCGCGCCGTTTTCCGAGATCTTTGATTGATTTTTTAAGCATGACCAAAGAATGAAAATAAAATCTAGCGACTTTTTACCTGACCTGGATATCGAAAAACTAGCTCAAGATACGCAGCTGAACTCATTTAACTTTATAATGAGGTGGCAAATAACGAGAAATATAAGATTTTAATTAGGTACTTACTGCTTTAATCAACATAGCTGTAGATAATTATTACGTCTACCTCATGTTGACCTTTTATTTCTTTCTTGTCCTTTGCAGTGCCTAAATCAAAGCACATTGAATTTTCAACACTCGGCTCATCGCCGAAAGTAGAAAATCCAACAAGACGCATTCATTCGGGTGTTACTGGAATCGGGCATAATATTTCTACTATCGTATCGTAACTAAATATTTTACGAAACATTATTAACACTCCTTCGATATTTTTATGTTTAAGTTAGTTATCAGTCAGGGTCAAATGTGGCACAATTAATGATACAGATACCCTGCCGCCTTGAGTCAAAACAAGGTTACGTTTTTAAACTGTGAACCTGTTATTTTGAATATAAAACAATAGTAGATAATTAAATCTGATTCTTACAACTTGTGTGAGTTTCACGCCAGATCAAATGGCAGATAATCTTAAAATGAGATATATGTCTGCGTCACTATTACTTAATTAGTCTTTTCCTACAAATGTCGAGGTCGGCTACCTTGACATTTGCAGAGAAAGATCTCCAGTCTAACCAGATCCAGATCAAGTTGTGTCCAGTAGCACACCTCCGCCGCGAAACCATATCAGCGACACCGCAGTAGTTCAATTCAACTGGTTTGCGTCATGTTCCGCTACTCGAGTTTCGCTCCTCGAATTTCGAGTAGCGAACTACTGCGGTTTCGCTGGTATGGTTTCGCGGCGGAGCGCGGAGGTGTGCTACCGGCGCCAATCAATTCCGCTCAGCCGAATTAGTACTATTTTTTTAGAGTTGAAACACCTTCGTCCCCCTACAGCACAACGGCCTCCTTATCCTATACCTATCTTCCACTTGTCTCTGTCTACAGCCAGTCTGTTGACCCGAGTGTACACGAGTCCTTAGATACTATATGAATCCAGTTCATTCTGCTATCCCCCCTTGGCCATCGCGCCTCACCGCTATGCTGGTTTCATGCCCGCAACCTTATAATCAAGCACTAATTCATCCTATTTGTCTCCTAGGTAGAAAGTGATAGACGAGGTAAATACGTGGTATGCTTCGACCCGCTCGACGGCTCCTCCAACATCGACTGTCTGGTGTCAGTTGGATCTATCTTCTCTATTTTCAAGTAAGTATTGTAGCGGTTACACCGCCACATACGAACTACGCATCATAGATATGACGTCACACAAATCCTGCATCGCGCTATTAGAGTTTACCGAGCGATCGACATGGATACAAGATTTCAACTTCAAACTGTTGGGCAGTTGCCCGCCAGACACAACACCCGTCTGGTCGGAGGATCCTCCCTTTTCTATAGTGAATGAGTGAACTTTACACCCTGTTCCTCTTACCCTTAAAGTATTAACTATCTAATGTTCTACGTGCTGTGCAGTGTCATCAGAGCGGTTTTGATCCTTTTTCGACCACGGCACTACCTATTTTTCGGTCATATAACTTTGATGAAAACAATACCACAACGGCAGCCCGTTGTTTGAAGCACGTTTCTGTGAATCAAATTAATCTGGCTTAAGGCTCCCGCAGATAGGCGCGACGCGACTCTAGTAGAACAATTTCTAGGAAAACTTCATGGAAATTATTCTACTAGAGTCGCGTCGCGTTGCGCCTGTCTGTGGGAGCCTATATATGGGTAGGTAATATATGCTGTTTGGCAACGAATATCCGCGATCATACACCGGACCTTAAGTGAGTATGTTACATAGGCGTCTATAATGATAAGTTGTTTGGAAACATCCATTGTATTGAGGCTTTTAACGACTAATCTTATGTATCTAACCCTTATAAATAGCAGACAATACAACAATAATCAAATATGCACTGATTTCAAAAGTTTATAGGTAATATAAGATTAGATACTTACAGGTAAGTAATTACAGTTTAACACCATAATAAAAAGTCATAAACTAAGAATCCACGACGTGTTATCTATTGTTAAATTACGATAAATACTGCGTCATAAACTCCACCTCATGAAGGACAACCACAACGATAATACCGAAATTTTCTGGGTCGGTGACAGCCCGGCCCGAGTCAACTCAACCCGAAAAATAATACCAGAACCGCAATATGGGAAAAACTGAGTTTTTTTTGTAATTTAAGAAGAATATTAATATTATTAATCATTCGAATGTACGTTAATCGATTAAGTATTAGCACCTGTTCTTCTTGACAGACCCACCTCATGACGTATTCAATTCTGAATTAACGTTGCCTATTCGTCCATGGGCGATTAAACAATCCTAAGGTCGGTGGCTTGTCATAAAAGACCCCGTCGAACATATGCTCAATACAAAAGACACAATTCAACAACAACAAGAACTTCGGTTCTTCGATCGAATTCGAATTAAAGCATTTTTTTTTTCCTTCTAGAAAGAAATCTAAAGGCAACCCCGTCCTATCTGACGCCTTACAGCCTGGCAGCGAACTGGTGGCCGCCGGCTATGCCCTATACGGCTCTGCGACCATGCTGGTCCTGTCACTCGGCAAAGGAAAGGGCGTCAACGGCTTCATGTACGATCCTTCTCTCGGAGAGTTCATTCTCACAGACCCTAACATGAGGATACCTGAGAAGGGGAATATCTATTCTATTAATGAAGGTAAGAATTTGACACACAAAATCATGTTGCTTGGGAGTTCGTTGCGCCGCTTCCCAGCTCAAAGAAGTTGGTGAAGGGTGACCTTTCAGGGTCTATTGTAACTTTTAAGGGCCTTAGTCCCGTTTAGTACCGTAAAACGGTCACTTTTAAAAGCAATCTTCTCATAAACGGCTTGGTTAAAAGATTTGTAAAAAATATATGTTTGCTATAGATTCATGAACAACATTTTTGAAACTGGATTTTTTCGTATGGCTAATACTTTAGCCTTAAAAAAATATTTAGCAAAACGCTATTTTTAGCTAATATTCCCTACTACTTCTAAACGGCTTTGATGTTTGTAAATATTTTTACACTGAAAAATTGGTGATTAAAAGTACTACAAATTTGAAACTGGAAATGTAAATCAATCAATATTTGCAAAGAAAATGTCCCTAATTAGAGATAGAGGGCCAGAGGCGCTCTGCGCGGGACGCGGGCGGCAGTCGTGCGTTAGCACTGAGACGGGATGGTTGTGTCATAGTATAAAGAGAGGAAGTAAGTTATCTTCATAGAAACGCACCGCGCGCGGCTTGTATGTGTGCGTGGCTTGTATCTATGCGTCGCCGCACGCACACTTAACAAAATTAAGCCCGTTTATGAGTGCGCCAGTCGGGGCTAACGCCGCACAAGGTTTCCGCGTCGCGGCTGTTCGGCACTGCTAAATGTATGAAAAATCAGTGATAATCGCAGGAGAAATTATTGCTGTGCGTTTGGGTGTCTAAATAATTCATCGATTCCAGAGTTGTCTCAGTTCAGATTACCTACTGAACAGAAAAGGTAACCAAGTCACTTATTCTAGCATATAATTTTTACTTGATGATGAGATACCTACTTATTTTTTGTTGTGTTAGTTATCTATCAGACAGACGAAGTAGGCAGCCTACTTTCCCACTAAAATGTATTAGGTAGGTACCTACTTTTGATCTGTCAATTGATATGCCGCTAATGCTCTCTCTTGATATGCCCGATTTCTCAGTATTGTAGGTATAGTAAAGTAACTAAGTACTTACAGTTATAAAATCATAATTTCAAATATTTGACGAATTGTGAATCAATCAGCCATTTTCTAGGCACTGAATTAAAATTTAAGTAGTTAAAAGTGACAACCCTGAGACAGGCAAGTATGGTAGGCAATTATATCGCGGATTGGGCCGGAGATAGCCTACTTGAACTCTTTATACTATGGTTGTGTCGCTCGCTGCTCCGCTCCGGCTATCGTCGACTATGCGCATACGTATGTGTTAGTGCGAATGTTTACGAACTTATTGTATTAATGTGCGTTTATAGACTAGCTCGCGCTGCAGAGGGTCAATTCGATTGTGCGCGTAGGCGCTTTATTGTTGACTATTTTTATGTGTTTTTGCCGTAGTTGGGTTTTAGTTTGAGTAACTTTTATTTTTATTGAATTTTTTTTGGGGTCGGTTTTTTTGGGTTTGTTTTTAATACGTATTTTTAAATGTGCTAATAACCCTTTCATTTTAGGTGTGACTTCCGTAAAAAAATGAATCCTTATCATCAAAATGAAAGTCTTACCGGTTGGAGTGTAGCCTTTTAACCTACGGAGCGAGGATTTTTATTATTCGGGAAATAATAAAATTATGAAATACCCAATTTTATTGCAGTATCGTAAGCTTGACCATGGCAACCATGTAGGTTCTGAGAAATATGGCCCTACGATGCACCTTTTCCAGTTAGGACCTTTAGATTTTTTTTTTAAATAAAAATCTCTATATTTCCAAAGTTGTGGCTCGGATGAAAATCTTTTCTGGAAATGAATTGTTGTTCTAGTCGATAACCATGAGATGGTGTTAAAAAAAACCAGAGGTTTTTGGTTTTTCATGTTGAGAAATATAAAAAAAATTTTTTTTCCTTAAATTCATGTTGGGATGCTGCTTGCTTGGGGGTTGCATAGGGGGGGTAAAATTTCGGTTATTTTTTGCCTAGGACGCACCGTTTTCGAGATATTTGAGTTTTGTTTTTTGCCTATTTCTATTAAAAATAATATCCGTAAATTTAATAAGTCCTCTGCCCCTAACGATACGCAAGCTGAAAGATCGACCGTCACTTAGCCGACGTTCGCACGGACGAAATAAAATCGCGGCGGGATTTTATCGCGCACTGGATTTTGAACTCTCGGTGTTAAGCCGAGCGTTGAGAATCCAACGCACTGGAACGCACTCTCGTCCCAGCGCGTTGAAAAATCAAGTACATGAAAAAAAATAGCCGCGATTTTATTACGTCCGTGCGTACGTGGGCTTACTACTTTTTTGTTTTTTTAATTATTTTCCGAATATTTTAAGGCTCCGTGCACAAAATTCACTCGACAGAGTTTAGGTAAACTCTTTCGATGCAATGTTTGTGTGCACCGATCACACACACACGCCTAAACATTGAGCGTAGTGATCGCTTAAACAGTTTTGATCCTATAGTATGGTATTTTGTTAAGTTACGTAGGTACGCATAAGAAATAAGTCTGGAATGTTTGTGTATATTCGTTTATGTTTATATTTATAACAATCAACATAAAAAAGCTATAAAAAAACATGTATTTCAGACAAAAAAGTCCATAGCCAAAGCAATTTGAGGTTGTTAGTAACAATTATTTCGCTTATGGCTAATGTTAGTAACTAAAAGTAAAAAGAAGAAACTAGATACACCGTCTACCGTCCGTCCGTCTTCGTTTTTTACTTTTTGTATAGAAAACATGAAAAATGATTACCTACATGTTAAGTTTTATGGGTTTCATAAAGGGGGTCGAAATTTTCATTATTTTAGCGATAGGACACACCATTTTCGAGATATAAGCAAAAAAACAGAAAAAAAGATACAATACTGTTTTTGCACCTGAATGAGTTTTAATTTAGTGAAAATGGCAATTTCGCTATTCCGAATTTGACTTTTTACCTAAAGTTTTGATTGGTGCCGATTCTCTTGTACACCGAACTAAACTAACTAAACTATCACTAAAATTCCTTAATTTTGCCTATGAGAATCTAAAAGCAATTCTGTAAAATAAAACCTCTAAATTTAAAAATAATTTTGACACGTGTAAATCGAATTTGATAATCGCGACTCCACACGTGATACCTAACCACGTGAATCTTTTTAGAGCCGGAGGCTCGCAGGGGGGCAGCCTCAACGTGTTTTATATGGAATTTTTCACTTTTTGTATGGAAAATAAGAAAAAATATTACCTGAAGAATTGGCATCAATGGTGCCCTGTGCGCCTCCAGCTCTAAAAAATGCACGGGGTAGAGCAAACAAGTACCACGTGGATTCGCGATTGTCAAATACAATTTTAGTGTGTCAAAATATATTTAAAGGAGAATTTTTGTTGCAGAATAGCTTAAGATTGAAATTAATGGCGTGAATCGTGATTTTATGAAGAAATGTGTAAATTTTCGCAGCCGCCATCTTAGATTTACGTTTTGACATCAAAATCTGCTTTAGAATCCTCGAAAACTTTGAAAAAGACACCCAAAACGAAAAATTTGAAAATTGGATCTTGGATTTATATTTTGACCTCACTATCAGCTTTAGCATCCTCGAAAACTATGAAAACGACACCCACGACGAAACATTTTTAAATGTTCGCAGCCGCCATCTTGGATCTTTATTTTGACTTAAAGTAGTCTTCAGTAGCTTTAAAAGAACTTAGTTCCAAAAATACTTAACTTATTGCTACTACAGCATATCGGCGCGGGCATGTCGGTGACGCGAACCCATAACTTTATCCCACCCGGCAGGCAGACGTTGTTCTGTGACAACAGCGCCACGCTGGTCCAACTATAGCTATAAACCATCCAAGTGACACAAAAACAATTTAAAAAACATCTAAATCAGTCAAGCCGTTTAGGATAAGAAGAATTACGAACACACGTACACCGGTATTTTATTTATTGCCAGGCATGCAAAATTTTAATGTTCTTCAAAAACAAGCAAAGTACTTTAAAATAAAATGCGGATCAAAATGTGGTAGTCGACGTACAATTTCTGGAATATGTTAACATCGGACACGTACGTGCGTGTGTGCGTGCTGCGACGCAGTGATACGTCCTCACGCTGGGAAGGCCCATTCGCTACTGACAGGTAGGTATGGGCGTTATTTAACGTCACTAGTTACAATAACTGGCTACGGCGCATGTAACCAAATAACTAGTTTCGAGTCACATATAAAGACGTGATTTTTGAAACTAGTTCCATCACAATGCAGTGATCGAATGAAAAGAGTGAAACGAAACAAAATTATTCGTTCCAAAAATAACGGATTATGTAGGTAACCATTTATATTTTCGTTTCACAAATAACTGTAACACTTCGATAGAATCACCGTGTTGAATCACCGAATAGAATTTGAAAAATAACTAGTTACTAAAATCACTAGTTTCCAAAACCGGTGACGTCCTTGTAGTCACTAGTTACATTACGTTTCGCAAAAATCACGTAACGACCCACCCCTACTGACAGGATGGGTTTTCCGCGATCGTTTATATAGTTCACTTTGCTATTTATTTACGAAATGAAGTAATTGTTTATTTATAAAATAAAACTTAGATTCTATTAAACGGTTAACTTAAGAGTAATAAATAATTTTTAAAATTTCTTAAATGTGTTTCTAAGTATTAGAAAAAAAAAATTATTTGTCTTGAAGTTTTCAGAAAGTTACGTTATTTCAAAAAAAAAATCTTCTGCTATATTTTGTATAAAAGTTGAAAAAAGTGGTTCCTCTATATACAGACGCCAGCACATCAAGCTACCCGAAACTATCAAATTTTCCCAATCAACTTTGAACCTTAGACATCAGCGATAAAGTTGAAAATCTATTAAATAAATTGGACAGATTGTAGTAGCTTGATGTGCTGGCGTCTGTACAAGTAGACCATAATTATAATGATGTTGATGAAATTTTCTTCTAACGAAATGATCAAAGGTCAGTCTCGCGTCATTTTTTGGAAAACTTGTTGCGAATTTTAGTGATTTTCCACGAATCCTTAATTTATTTGAAAAATCCCTTTCCCCTATGTACAAGACAAAGAATTGGACTTTTCAAATCACAAAAATTTTGTTTAAATTCTGGTCCCCTTTCTCACAACTAATGATCAAAATTGATCAAAATCAGTGATTTCGTGCGGTGCGGCGGCACGGAGCCTTAAATGTTTTTTTGTCTTTTCGATAAAATCGAAGATAGAATATATTTTATTCTCCTTCGTTTTTCACATGATAGATGTTATTATAAGTTTACGTTATTATTATTATTAAGGGCCGACTTTTCAAGCCTCAGTTAAGTCGTTGAATAGTTATCTAGCGTATGCAATTATTTGGGTGTTTATCAGGCGAATAAAAATTTTCAATTTTTCAATCGTATAATAGCTGAAGAATAGTTTATCTGTGGTCTTTGTTAACCATCAACTTCACACTATCATGTGCAAGTGAGATGCACAGATACGGTATTCAACGTGTTAGACAAGAATAGAAACAAAACTTATGTTTAACATTTTGACATAATCATAACATAAAGACATAATCATCAGACACTGACTATCTGACTATTGAAAAATCCAGAATCATGCTATCTATGGAATAAACGCTTTACGATTCTTTATCTGAGGATTGAAAAATCAGCCCTTAATAAAACACGAAATAAATAGCGACCGCATGACACTTGTATGAAAAATTCGTACCCAATTCTCTCTGCGGCGAACGACAAAAGAAAAAAAAAAAACATAAATAAATAAGCGCGAGAGAATGTGACAACCGGCGACGGCGGGCGTGTCTGAATAAAACCGGTTTATTCAGGTTAGCACGAGTTTTAAAATTATATTCTCTGTAATAACCAATAACCAAAATTAATTAGATTTAGTCGAAACCGTTTTTGTAATTAACCGATTAATCAATGAACGGTATTATAACGGTTTTAAGAACAATATAAACCGGTTTCAAGCCCTGATCTATCTATAAAAAATATCAACCTTGCATCCACCATTCCCTTCTGGAATCGTAGGCAAAAACAGCGACCCACGTGTGCGTGTCTGCGCCCCTGCATATTCTTTGGCCGTCGCTTTAGTGTAGCGCGCCACCGCGCGCTTCCAGGAGTAGGGGTTTAGCTCCGCCCACATACGCAAGGTCAGTGAGCCTACTAATCACCTTAATGTGTATGCTTCTGAAATCTTGACCAAACCACGTCCCATATGTTGGAGTGTCCAAAGTGTCCATTCACCTGCGCTTTTGAGAACCTAAAAACGCCATTGACACCGCCCGCGATGGCCCCACCTACTGGACCAACTCATCTAGCAAAATATTTTAACATTTGCCATCGACTCTTGAAATAAAGAGTGTGTAAAAAGGCCTAATCCTCAGCCTGGTTTGCGTGAATGTAATTTTACTTCGAGTTTTTGATATTGTGTAAAAATATTATGCCAAAGATGAAGTAGGAAGTGCGTCTTCCTAGATCGTAGGGAATAGTTATTGAAACAGTTTCTACTGTACAGTATGTAGGTACACCAAAATCAAAGGACTTACAACAGATAATAAATAGTACAATGTATGGTTTATCACAACGAGCCATTTAGGTACATAATACTACTTCACCAAGATAACAGTTTTTAATTATTTATCTCATTACCATACCTAATCGAAATCTTACATGGAATGGAAAGTCATTATTACGAGCATGTACTGATTCTATCGCTAATGTCATTTTGTCTTGCTTTAAAAGCCACTCATCGATAAAAGTCTCTATAACTCAGAAACATTTTCATTATGTAGGAACGGTCAGCAAATGAAGTTGATTATCATTATTAATTTCACAATATATTGTGACTAACACAAACCTAACCTAAAGCAAGTCATTAAAGTCCTAGGCTCTAGCCGAGCAATAAAATTGAACTGGGTCTTATTATGATCCGCCGGTGCATAATGTCAATAATGTGATTTGAATTTGAAACCTCAACAATTTTTTTTAATGAAATCTTCAGTCGCAAAAAAAAAAACAATTTTTCTAATGAAGTACCTACAGTTCGATCAAAGAATTTCCGTACCATAATATACTGGGTGGCAGGGACATCGACGCGAAAACTGAAACCATGGATTCTGTAGGCACATGATTCTGAACCCCCCTGCGTTTAAATTTTTCGTCGGTTTTTTAAAAAAAATCTGCTGTTTCATAGAAAATTGCAATACCTACGCGGTCAAAATGTATGGAACAGCATATTTTTTTAAAAATTACCGACGAAAAATTTAAACGCAGGGGGGTTCAGAATCATGTGCCTACTGAATCCATGGTTTCAGTTTTCGCGTCGATGTCCCTGCCACCCAGTATATCGAGCCTGTTATGGAAAAACATCGTAACCGACAGAATGTAGGTATTTCACTTTACTATTGTGACGTACAGCTAAAATAATTTAGATCCTGATACAAAAACACTTAAACCAATATTTGGATAAACGTCAAAATTATAACTGGCATTAGATAGTATCGCAAACGACAAAAGTAAAAGTTTGATATTTATGAACAATTAGAATTATCGTAACCAACATCTCGTAAGTAATATTTGTCACTTAGGTACTATAAAACATAGTTTTATGAACTACCCAAAATCTGTGTTGCGTATATTGTATATGCTTAATTTATTTTGTTTATTGGATTGAAGACAGACTCCGGTACCTGAGTCGGAATCTTCTCACACGACCTCAACATAAATATATCCCGCCCGCTGGGAATGTTCAACACCGTCTATCAGGCGGAGTGTGTGGGCATCATACAAGCGGTTCACACCATAGAAGCCAAGAGAGTTACGGACACTCACATTCGTATACTTTCCGACAGCGCTTCAGTTCTCCAATCCTTACGGAAAAAATATATTACCTCAAAGTTAATACTATAATGTCACAATATACTAGAACAGGTAACGGTATCTAGCCGCAACACGGTAACACTGCAATAGATAAAAGGACATAGTGGATCGCTAGGTAACGACGCAACTGACGAACTTGCTAGAAGATGATCTAGCATGGCAGTCTGTGGACCCGAGCCTATCGTACCAGTCCCCTACAACCAAATACGCAGGTGGATACAGGAGTACACCCACACACAAGCGGAGTACTGGTGGACCTCGACACCGGGCTGCAGGCAGTCCAAGGAAGCTATGCCGTACTTAGATAGCAGGCTAACCAGGCGTTTATTACGCCTGGACAGTAATGACCTGCGCCTGGTAACGGGGACCATCACGGGACACTGCTCGCTAAACAAACACTTCCACACAATAGGCATAACGGACAGTTCTCTGTGCAGGGCGTGTATGGAGGCTAAGGAAACCGTCACGCACGTGCCCTTTGAATGCACAGGCGTCACCCAAATTAGACCCCAGATCAGAAACCCTCTGGTCATCTTTCACAGATGTTCTGAACAGACCAGGAGTTTTAATTAACTTCCGGAGGGAGGTGAGCTGGTTGGAATAACCACCAAACGGCCGCCATGGCCCACGCACAATGGTCCACCTTACGGACTAAGTGCGGAAACCAAAACCCCATAACATAGAACATAGAAGTATATTGTTTATTTGTAGAAAATACTGTATTCTGATTGTTTGATTGCCTATTTATTTGAATGAAGTAATATTAAATTTGGAATTTTTACAATTTTGAAATGTTAAAAACTTTAAACAATAAAAATTTATTTAAATTTTACCATTGTAATTCTTGTTTCTGAGTAACAACTAAATGCAGATTTTTAGAACTGTTCTAGTTCAAACTTAAAAGACTACTAATTTTGTTCTTGTTAATAATAAATTAGACCCTATGGTCATTTGATTTTTAAGATCTGGGTAGCAAGCAATTTGTTCTTGTTAATAAATAAATTAGGCCCTATGTCATGTGATTTTTAAGATGTGGGGTAGCGAGCAAGCATTTTTGGGCCTTACGAGGGCCTTGAAACGCGTGATATTAGGAGCAAAAACACAGTGCATACATTAGTTAGCCTTAATTATTTTAAAGAAAAGTAATAGCGTAAATGACGATTTTTGAAAACAAACAGAAATCATGACCTTTATTTTTATCTTAAGCGACAAAAGTACTCATTATTTAACTCTTTCTGCAATAATTTAATTGATTTTACATAGAGCCTAATGTGTTTTGCAATATATACAAAAACCGGAGATCTATAAATAACAAATTAAAAATTATCAATAAAATACCTCTCCTGTAAAATTTCATAAAAGTCGCTTACGATGTTCTTCCATAACAGGCTCGATATTACGGTATATTATGGTATGGTATGGTATGGTATTATTCAGTATATTATGGTACGGAAATTCTTTGATCGAACTGTAGGTACTTGATTAGAAAAATTGTTTTTTGTATCATGTACTGAATCCATGGTTTCAATTTTCGCGTCGATGTCCCTGACACCTTGTACATAAATATCTCAATATTGTGCGTAAAAACTTACAGTTGCAGTTGGCATGTTTGGGAGACCATGTTTTTCAACTACAATGTTAAGTTTGTTCTTTTGATCTTCATCCGGAACAACTACGGAAACCTTTATTGTGCATGGTCCGACACGCACTTGGCCGGTTTTTAAAACATAACATTCTAATGTCCAAATGGGCACATTAGATACACTGCTTTACAGCATTTCATGTACAGACGCCAGCACATCAACCTACTCCAATCTGTCAAATTTTCCCTATCAACATTGAACCTTATTCTTTAGCGATAAAGTTGAAAATCTATTAAAGAAATTTGACAGATTGTAGTAACTTGATGTGCTGGCGTCTGTACCTACAAGTTTGTGTGTTCCTTTTTTCTATTTCAATGAAATTGTGTTCGGTTATGATTTAAATAAACTGAAGTAAAATTTGACTGTCAGTGCTGACTGTACAAAATGCTTCGGTAAATAACGATGAGTAGTACGTACTCCGTTTATAATCTAATCTATATACTCAGGATATGAATGCCTAATATTGGTATCTATTCTATACTGGTGCCGATTCCCTTGTTCACAAACTAAACTAAATTTAAGTTCAGTGCATCTTTTTCTTTCTATTGCATTAAGAAAAGGACAGAAGATAAATTTTAGTTTAGTCCTGTCAAATTAATCAGCGCTTGACGTAAATTGACGTAATTTTAGTCGGCAAGTTTTTAATCACGTCTAAACTTGTATGGAGAGTGACAGGCGCTGATTAATTTGACAGGACTAAACTAAAATTTATCCTCTGTCCTTTTCTTAATGAAATAGAAAGAAAAAGATGCACTAAACTTAAATTTAGTTTAGTTTGTGAACAAGGGAATCGGCACCACTATCTATCTATAAAGTACTTTTACAAAACCGCTGTGGGTGTGTCAAAACAAGTTTGTGAAGTTCAACAACTGACCTTTGAATTTATTTTTAACTTACTTCGAAAACATATTATGTATTTTAATTTATACACATTAACATGTTAAGTTATCTTAAATAAATATTTGATGATAACAGGATTGTTTCCATAGAGATGATGAGAAAAATAATTACCAACTCCCGCGACTTCTATGTTATCTTTGGACATACAGTTGAAGTATTGAAGAAGCTAAAGTTAAAATTACTTGACGTTCCTTTTATAGACTCACGCCTTTTTAACCTATTTAAAAAAAAAGGAAGAGGTTCTCAGTTTGTCGAAATCTTTTTTTAATATTTTTTTTTTGTCAACAATTAAAGTCCCTACATCGGGAAAAGCAATATTTTGTAAAAGGTGATGAGCAGTTGACTAGGCTATTGAACTTAGATAAATTGTTTTACAAAAAATACAACCGACTTCCAAACTACAAAGTGAAAAATAACTTTAATTTCGGAAGTCGGTGTCTTTGGATCAGTATTTTAGTTTTTTGCCACCGACTTCCGAAATTAAAGTTATTTTTCACTTTGTAGTTTGGTTGTATTTCTTGTAAAGGTTTTTTTTTTTCGCTTTTTGTGGGTTGGTTTGTAATTTATCTAAGTTACAATAGCCTTATGTCAACTGCTCATCAAAAATACCCAAATCGCTATAGATGTGCCTATAATATTTGAAGAGTTCCTTCGATTTCTCCCATCATCAGATCGTGACCAAATGACAATGGGACCAACTTGAAAGTATACCCTTTCAAACAAAAAAATAATTTTTCAAATCGGTCCAGCCGTCTTCGAATAATCGGGGAAAAAACATTTAAAAAAAAATCCCGATGAATTCAGAACCGGTTAAGAGGGCTAATACAAAAATTTGGCAACGTCGCAAATAGCTGTCAAATATTTTGCTGTTTTGATTAATTTGGCAATATTACTGTATGGAAATATGAAATGTGGCTAACTAGCGAACTAGAATATTAATAATGAATTGCAATTATAACACTGAATTTGATGTTGTAACCGTTTTAGGTGTAAAAGAGGCATTTGGAAAGATTCCAAATACTTTTTTTTATATCTAAAACTAAATATTCGGTATTACGATATTAATTATTGCATTTTATAATCAATATTTTAGTTCACTAGTTAGCCAAATTTCATATTTCCATACAGTAATATTGCCAAATTAATCAAAACAAGTAAATATTTGACAGCTATTTGCGACGTTGCCAAATTTTTGTATAAGCCCTCTTAAAAATGTGTCATTATCGATTCGACAACCTGTCGAATGATTATGAATAGCTATGCTGGTCCTAGAACTATAACTATGCACAACCCACGGTTGCAGTTACTTACTACGTACCTAACCTTTGATCCCACATCAGTAATAAGTTCAAGTGTATCTAAAATTAATTAAACCTAACCAATCCATTTTCCTAGCCTTTTCCCAACTATGTTGGGGTCGGCTTCCAGTCTAACCGGATGCAACTGAATACCAGAATTTTACATGGAGCGACTGTCTATCTGACCTCCACAACCCAGTAACTGGGTAATACGGTACCCCTTGGTAAGACTGGTTATCAGACTTTCGGGCTTCTGAGGACCCCTAACGACTGTCAAAGATCCACAAATGACAGCCGGGACCAACGGCTTAACGTGCTTTCCGAGGCATGGAGGGGTCTCGGTATGTAAAGATGGTCACCCATCCCCGGACCAACCGCGGCAAGCGTAGCTTAACCTGATGGATCGACCTCTTCTCTCCTCAAATTAAACCTTACCATCGCACCATTTTCCAGGGTATTCCGCAGAGTGGGAGGATGGTCTCAGACAATACATAAACGATAAGAAGAATCCTAAGACCGGCAAGGCGTACGGCGCGCGGTACGTCGGCTCCATGGTCGCTGATGTGCACAGAACTATCAAGTATGGTGGCATCTTCTTGTACCCCGCGACTAAGTCTGCACCTAGCGGAAAAGTAAGTAGAGATATTTTTGTTTAAACCCCTTATTAACTGCAGGGCAAAGTTAAAAAAACTCTTTAAACCCAGAGTGAATCAAGGTTGTAATATTGATCATGTGCAAGCCAAAACGGGGATATTAATATTGTACAACTACTTCACCAATACTCAGCTCGAGTTTGAACTATTTAGGGCTTATTTGAAACCTATTGTAACTGAGAATCTATATCAATACTAACTGACCCGGTAAACGTTGTTTTGCCATATGAATGTTTGGGGTGGACCACCCTTATCACTTAGGGGTATGAAAAATAGATTACGACCGATTCTCAGACCTACAGAATATACATATAAAATTTCATAAAAATCGATCAAGCCGTTTCGGAGGAGTATGGCAACTAACATTGTGACACGAGAATTTTATCTATATTATATACCTAATAGTTACTTATCATAAAACAGTAGAATCCGGTGTGTTTGTGCATTGAAGAAAGTATTAAAAATAGAAAGGGCTTATAGCCAAACAAGAGTAATAGAACGTATACCAGCGATTTTTTAAATTGTTTTCTGTCTGTCTGTTGGTTTTTTCGCGCATATCTCCGGAACTAGTGTACGGATTTTCATGTAGTTTTCACAGGTAGACAGAGATTACTTTGAAGCGGAATATTGTTTCATTTCATTAAAATTTCATAAGTGCCCATGTAGGTTTATGTGAAATAAAATATTTTGAATTTGAAAAGCGGATGCTACAAAAAAGTTATCGTCATTTTTGGAATTTACTTTTATATTGTTTGATTGAAGCCACTGTCGGAAACTAGTTTTGGAATAAAAATAAATACTCTGCCCAAGAGGTCTATTTTGATCGGCTATCTAATATAAACGATTTACTTACTTTACTATCAAAATATTAGCTAAATCGAAACAATCGGAAAGTTTTATTAGCTTGACCCCAAGTGCGTGGATTAACAATATTAATATTAATGAGCTATGGATCTACAAGATTTATAGATAAGACTTTCATTCTACAAAACAGGATCCACAACTAAGAACTCTGATTATTAAGTGAGTAATGCAGTGAAAGATATCAACTTGCATCAGACACAATATAGTCGTGACCCCGCGTATAGCACGCTATCTGAAAGGGCACCGTTTCATTAGTAGCTATGGTAAACAATTACGACACTTCCATTCTTGATACGAAAAATATACGGTTATTGAGGTATAACCGGAGTTTCGATCCCAAATCTAGCTTAGGTAAATCAGCACGCTTTAATGAATGCCATAAGCAAATGTTAAGGTTCTAAACACTTCTATTCTTCGGAATTTTGGGTACGTTGATCTTGCATCTTGAGTTTCTTGCCCGTTCTTCTCCATAGGTACCTACTACTCTTTGGAATGGGCAACTAGCTTCATCTTTTTGAACGGGCCGCAGCACAAATTCCAACCTAATGTGTTTTATGAATCAGGCCACCCCAGTGCTGGACTCAGAGGCAGGGGCTCAACTGGACGTCGCTTACTTCGACTTTAAGAAGGCGTTTGATAGCGTAGATAATGACATTCTGTTAAATAAATTTGCAAAGACTGGTTTCACTCCAGCCCTTCTAAAGTTCTTTTCCAGTTACTTAGGCAATCGGAAACAAATTGTAGAATACGCTGGCTTCACTTCGGACTCGTATTGCACCCTTACAGGGGTAAGCCAGGGTACTAATTTAGGACCATTGGAATTTATTATAATGGTAAATGATCTTCCTGAAATTGTGAAAGATGTTGGTTGCTTACTATTTGCCGACGATCTGAAGTTGTTCATGCGAATTACCAATCCGTCGCACTGCGAACTGCTGCAGAGGGACATTGATCGGGTAGTAGGATGGAGTATTGAAAACAAATTACTCTTTAATGTGGCAAAGTGTAGCGTGATTACGTCTTTTACGCGGGCCATGGCCCCCCGACATCACGAATATAGCATGGACGGGCATGCCATACCGCGGGTAGTGACGGTGCGAGATCTTGGGGTCACTTTCTCGGAAGATTTGACGTTTCGCACACATATCGTACAGGTGTGTAAGAAAGCCTTCAAAAATCTTGGATTTGTAATGCGTGAAACTCGGGAGTTTACTAACACAACAGCTGTGAAATCACTTTATAATGCTCTAGTAAGAAGTAACCTGGAAACGAGTGCTATCATCTGGAATCCATTTGAAACAAAGTATTGTCTGATGGTAGAAAAAATGCAAAATAAATTTACCCGGTTCCTTTATATGAAGCAATTTGGCGTCTACCCATACTATCCACTTATGTATCCAACCCTCTTTGTAATAGGGATGGTTGGTTACTATAAGTTGGAGGTAAGGCGCAATTTCGCTCTAGTTAAATATGTTTTTATGGTTTTTCGTGGTATGCTGAATAATCCTCAAATACTAGAATCTTTGGGATTGCTCGTTCCAAACAGTAGGCTGCGGAAAGGGCCGAGAGAGAGGCTGTTTAAAGTCCCGGTGGCCCATACAAACCTATTAAAGTTTGCACCAGTGGGGCGGGCAATAAAGATACTCAACAGCGTCTCTCTGCAAGTGGATATCTTTACATGCTCATTGGCGGAATTCCAGAGGGTGACACTTAACATATTGTCCTCTGTATGACTTGTGCCACACAGTGGATATTGTGACTACATTTCTGTATTGGGTTGTACCTGTTAAAAAAATGTATGTGTGAATAGTAAATAAATAAATAAATCTTTCTGACTGACCGACCCCTTGACAATTCAAAAGTACCTGTAATTGGTTTATTTGAAATAAATGGTTTAAGTTTGCATCTCACAAAATTTAAAGTAAAAAGCCGGCTAAGTGCGAGTCGAACTCGCACACCAAGGTTTCCGTACCACCGTACAATATTTAACACTACTTTATTTTTTTAAACAGTTTAGTAAAAGGACTCACGTTTCTCGTATCTGGACCCCCTTTCATTTTTAACTTTCAACTGTCTAACATTACGGTTCGTGAGATGCAGCCCGCTAACAGACAGACGAACGAACGGACGGACAGCGGAGGCTTGGTTCCCTATGGCACTCTTCGGGTACAGAAAAACATTTATCACATAATATATTTGTCGGATCCGGTCATTAGTACGGACACGAAACGAATCGCAAGTGCGCCACTGTCGTCATCAAGATCTACCTACACCAAAAAAGGCGCGCTTCTACAGAGTCGTGATGTTTTAAGGCCAAGGCGAGGACATTCAACCTTTGGTCGCATTGGAGTCAATACGTCGCGGAACTGTTCTCGATGTTCTATTGCGCATTAACCAACACTACCCACACTACGCCCACAGTAGTTAAAATATCGCTGAAAATAACTACAGTCACATACCCGTCTCCGACATGTTTTTCTTTTAAAACATTTTAAAAGAGTAACGGTGAAGTTTCTTGCCCATTCTTCTCTATACGAAAACTACCTTTTGGAAGGGGCGACTAGAATCAATTCTATTTTTTGTAAATTTTGACGTTCAAAAGTGCCTTTTTGTGCCTAATTGAAATAAATATTTGACTTTGACTTTAAACCCTAATAAAGACAGCCGTGCTTAAAAATCCACACACATCAATGCCAACTTTTAATTGAAAATAATCTCCGCGACACACTTAGTAACAAGTAATATTAATTTTTATATTCTTTTCAGCTTCGTTTACTCTACGAATGCCTTCCCATGTCCTTCATCGTCACGGAAGCCGGTGGGCTGGCCAGCAACGGTCTGATCCCCATCCTGGATATCGTACCCACGGCCATTCACCAGCGGGCGCCATGCTACCTCGGGTCTAAGAAGGACGTTGAAGAACTACTCTCGTATTTTAGACTTTTTTTATAAGAGAGAATTGTGTATAAGGATGTTTTTTTATAAAATGTAAACTATTTTGTTATGAAATACAATAGACGTTGTTATATTTAGTTGTTATGTTACACACCGAGCGTTGGTCGCGTTCTCAGTAACACGTCGTGTTCGGGACAAGTCAATCGTCATCCTGAGGACACCTCATTGAGAGGTGAAACACATGTCGATTTCTTACGGGGTTTTTTTTTATGGCTCTTTCGAAATAGTTAAGCGGAACTGGTCACTAAATATAACAACGTCTGTTGTATTTTATAATGGATTTCCGCAAGGTCACGCCTGAATAAATGTACTATTTTGTTATGATTATTATATTGTGTAAGAAGACTGATGAGTTGTTTTTTTTTAATATCAATTAGCTTTTATTTACTCGTGAAGATTAATATAATAGGTTATAGCCATACAGATAGTGCAATCCACGAAGACGCGCCCCACTCCGCGATTACTGTACTGACGCTGTACTTTAGTACAGAGCGGAGCGGAGTGGGGCGCGTCTTCGTGGATTGCACTATCTATAGATGAAGAAATAATGCTTCGTAAGTGTTATACGAGCGACCCCCCGCGAGCTAAACTAAGTGCTCATTCACACTAATCCGTCAAAGACGATTCGTGTTTTTTGACGAATCGTCTTTTTTCACGAATCGTTATTTTGATTTGTATGGGCGGCTATACATTTTAATTGCCCGTGTTCACACTATTACGGAATCGTGAAAAATGACGGATACGTCTTAAATGACGTTTCGTCTTTTTTCAAAAACCTTCAGTTTTAACTCACGAATCGTTATGACGGATCGGTCGGAACGACTATGCCTTGCACTGCACCCGCACACATAGTTAATGTACCCTGTGCCACACACTACGATCGTTCGTTGACTTGTAAAGACATGTCGCGCTAAAAAAAAATTGCTCTGTTTTAAAATTGGATGCACCCAGTGTTTTCTTTTTATTTTTTATTTTAGATCGAAGGTAATACCAACACAAGATAGTCATATTCACATCCATCGTGTTGGATAGTTCGTCCAAGACTGAAGTCTGAATCACGAAATCAGTGTGAACATCTATTCGGATATTTTGATGAATCGTGAAAAAACTAGATTCCGTATGCAATGTGAACGTTCATCCGTCATTACGTATCGTCTTTTTTGACGAATCGTCGTTAACGGACCCAGTGTGAATGAGCCCTAAGTTAGTTTGCAGTTAGTTAGCGGTGGAAGGCTCGGTCAATAGTCCCTTTCCGAAACCATTTAAAATGACGCAATAAACAAAAAATATAATAAAATAGTAGCGGATTTGCAGTTTTGTCCGCCCTAGGCCCTAGGCCATGTAGAGAGTATCAGCCGCCCCTTTCTCAGCACCCATCATATACATAGATATACATACATAGACTATAATGAATTTATTGCCAACTTTTATCGAAATCGGTTCAAAAATTTATTTGACTATTATAAGCTGCTGGTTTATTATATTTTTCAAGTATTCAGGGTTAAATGGTTTTAAGTTATTATTGTTATACGATGCGGTGCAGTGCGGCCCGCCATAATGTGCGCGAACGTTTAGAATATATAGGAACCTATGGAGTTATTGGCCTGGGCCTACTGGGCCTTAGGGCAAATCCGCCACTGAATAAACCAGAACTGCAGAAGCAAGTGTCTCAAACGTGTTTTAAGCGCAGGCCACACTGGAAACGAAGCTAACTTCGTTTATGTAGTTACCGCGTGTTTGCATAGTTCGGTTCACAACGCGAACTATGAACCACAGTATGAAAAGACGCAGTAGCAACATGACCGACAATAAATAAACTTAGCTTAGTTATTTATCTTTTTTACATAGTAAAACACTTATTAAACTTAAATAATATTTATTTACATCAAAATAATAATACATACACTTTGCTTAATTTTTTCTCAAAAGGTGCTTCATCCAGTCTTGACTCAATATTCAGAAATCGTAAAAGAAATAGATTTACAATACATCTTATTTCTTTGTAGTAGTCTTTTAGTCATATTTTGAAAGTAAATGGTCTTGTATACCATGACCAGTATACGGATTGGTTTTAGGTACATACCAGCAAAGATCTTATTGGCTTGAGCAGTAAGAAATTCAACACAGGTACAGTACGACACAACTTACGATGTAGCATCGGAAAAATTCGTAAAACCGATCACCATTTGAACTGAGTGCGCCTTCAAAATCACCAATATTTATTACTGCTTTAGGTAAAAATGATCTTTACGCAAAATTGAAATGAATTAATGCAAATTTTCAAATTTATGCTGCATCTAAGTTGTGTCGTACTTTATGGGGATTTTATAAAACTGGTCATAGTAATAATAGTTTTATACCACGCAACACTTATCACATAACTGTTAACGCACCATCATTTTGTAGCAAGTTCATAAATATTAATCAAACCTTACTTAAATTTAGCTTAAGTCTTCTTTTATAGCAGAGTTGTGTCCTGAGATATTGGGGATGGCGAAACTGTGGTCATACTGAAATCAATCGAGTACATAAATATAGTTTTCTCAAACATGCTTGGAAATTCGAGCATTGTTTTGACAACCTTCTTCGAGATATATCGAAAATGCTGTACTGGTCAAATACATGCGAGGCGGCCGTCGTGTTTAGCGGCCGAATAAATTACTATTAAAACTCATATAACTATCGTGTAGTTTAAAAATGGAACGATCCATTTACTTTGACACATGGCAACTAAGAAGGTAACTTATCAAAATTATCGTTGTTCGTCATTGATTCTGGAATTTATAATTAATTTACTTAAGTTTGAATTTCCACGCATTATTTGAGAGAAGTACTATACAAGCCTTGGCCACAAACAGGCATTTATGGACTTACGTATGTGTGCCTCGGCTTCGACTCGGCCCACATATTCATCAATGCCCCTGTTGCAGGCCGCGACAGTAATGTACTACTTCGCCATAAAATGCTACGTCTACTAAACTACGATACTAACATAGCCTTCCTTTTGCTTAATCAAAGTTCATACCTACATCAGAACCACAATTCCCTTGTTTAAAAACGACCAAAACATAGTCGCAATCGATGACAAAAACTTTTAGAAAATGTTGGTAAATTAGAGGTATTCATTCTCATAATCACAGATTGAGGCCGCGTATTGTTTAAAAGCGATCAGTGTCAGTTTTTG
The DNA here is from genome assembly GCA_963680765.1 of Agrochola lychnidis. Classification (NCBI taxonomy): domain Eukaryota; kingdom Metazoa; phylum Arthropoda; class Insecta; order Lepidoptera; family Noctuidae; genus Agrochola; species Agrochola lychnidis. The sequence continues at coordinate 7,641,976 of OY796864.1, forward strand.
TTCGGTGAACCTGAACGGTCGCGCCGACAGAGAGCGTTTATCGGTTTTTCGAACAAAAAGTGACTATGAATGTGACAATCGCTTTTGAATAGGAAGCGGGGTGAGACTGAGATTAGAATGCGATCGTATTTAGAAATACGAGATGTCCCTCTGTACACACACGGTTCTAGCACAATAATTAGGTCTAAATAAATTATTTCGTCTTAGATACTTTAAGCTCAATGAAGTTCATGATTGTGTCCTCTACAATTAAAGGCTAGCTAGCGATTGCGAATTCCTCATCCATCACTTTCGTACATTTTCTATGAAACAACGCACGTTGTATAAAATGCGTTGCGCTACGATATGGGCGTTCACCGTTAAGCCAAGCGGCTGACCGGTGAACGCCCATATGACTGAGAAAAATATCAAGCATACAGTTTCGCCAACCCCATCTTATGTATACTGGACAACACCAGAGGGGCAATTCTCGTAATTTTTAAGAACGTTCGCATTCGAATTTCGTTCGCAAGCTGTCAAAAATACAATCAATTTACCAACATTTTTGACAAGTTTGACAAATTGCGACTTGAATGTGAACGTTTTTTAAGTACGAGAATTGGCCTTCTGGTCATAGTATAACTATTCAAAACTTAGTTTGTTCGCAATACATATCTAAGCGGTGAGAGCAATGAATTGATGGAAAACGTCGAGGATGTGAGGGTCCAGGTCTTGAGTGAAGAGAAGCGTCTCCAGCGTGCTGCTGTACTTCTGGACTTGTTCGTGGTGCTGAAAGGAATAAGGTTCATTTTAGTACGTGGTATTTATGGGTTTATAGGTCCTTTTTAGGGTTCCGTAGTAAACAAGGAACCCTTATAGTTTCGTCATGTCCGTCTGTCTGTCTGTCTGTCTGTCCGCGTTCTAGCTCCGAGACCCTTAGTACTAGAAAGCTGTAATTTGGCATAGGTATACATATTAATTACGCCGACAAAGTGGTAAAACAAAATTATGAAAAACATTTTTTTTAGGGTACCTCCCATACACGTAATAAGTGGTGATGTTATTTTTTTATCTCATGATTTGGGGTGTCATTGGAAAGGTCCTTCAAAAATATTGTGAGTTTGTGAAAACCATTTTTGGATTCAGGGATCCGTTTGTGAAATATTAGGCTTTAAAGTGCTAATTTTTGTTACAGTCAAGTGTGTCCCCCCCTGCCAGCTAAATGCTTAGTTTTGGATGTGTGAAAAAAATTCACGGCAATAGCTTATATAACGAATTTAAAAGGAAAACTATCACAGCTGAGCAGGCTTTACAAGTTAACGAGTATTAATCGACCAACTTAGATTTGCGGTTGTAAAAACATGTTCTCCTACACATTCCGTATGAAAGTTTTTTTTTTTTTTTCAACTACAATGTTAAGTTTTTCTTGGGAGAAATTCATCCCAACTACGGAACCCTACATTGTGCGTGGTCCGACATGCACTTGGCCGGTTTTTCGTCTGAGCATCATCGGTAACGAGCCACATTTTGTTTGACAGGAAAAAGCAACATAACTTTTCTTTTTTGGTCTCAATGGTTGTTTGAAAGCAGAACTTCTCATAGAAAGAAACTCTGACAGGCTATTTAAAATAGGATGGTAATCCAAGTTGCCACTGCACCAAAAAATAGATTAAAGGTAGCAGTTAATAGGAGAGTTTGCTTTATAGTCAGTCAACCATCATGTGACAACGGAGTTAATTTATCTGAACTTCTAATCTATTTATTATTATAAAGAGAAAAAATTTGAGTTTTTGTATGTTTATTTGTTACGCTTTCACGCTAAAACATCTGAACGGATTTGGATGAAATTTGGCATGTAGGTAGACCATGACCTGGGTTAAAATATAGGTTACTTTTTATTCCGATATTCCCACGGGATCGCTACTTATGTGGGTAAAACTGCGAGACGCAGCTAGTCTTGTTTGATAAAAAAACCTTGTTTCCTTTCTGTCCTTCTTTCCATGCATTTTTTCAAAGTATCTTGTGACCTGCCCTATGTCATTCGGTGGGGAAGCTGTCGAAGATTAATTTAATGATGAAGGTACTCACGATCAAGAAGACCTGTCGCAGCCTGCCGACAGTGCTGCGGTACCAGTGCGTGTCGGGGTCGCGCGCGTCCGTGTCGCAGCGCACCAGATGTTCGGATAAGATCATGATGAACCGTTGGAATACGATCAGGAACAGACGCTTTTGGTCCATATGGGCCGCTTCTAAGCGCTCCTCCATGCGTTCTACGGCCTGGAATGAAGATTTTACGGCATTACTTTATAAACGCTCGATTTTTGGAAATTCGATCAAGTGTCTTTCTTAACGAGCAGTAAATCTGTACAGTACAACTATGTTCTTAATGTCCCTCGGCAAACCTCGTGTTTCGTCAGTCGTCGGATTTCTATCAGTTGCCCTTTGTACTTGGTGCAGACCGGACGCTCTCAATCGACTTTGAAGTATAATTCGTCGACCGTAGGTTCAATTGAGGTAAGGGACAAAATACGATTTTTCAGGAGAGGCCGACAAAGTTTTTTTTTCGGACTAAATCGCCCATAACTTTTTTTCTTATTAACCTTTTTCGGTCTGTTTTTCTTAAGTTAGAATTTTTTCATATTCACCATTCAATAGAGCGAAAAATTCTGAACAAAACTGTATACTTAACTCATTTTGGGTATTTAGTCCCTTACCTCAATTGAACCTACGGTCGACGATATAGAGTTGTTAATACTCTTTCAACTTAATGTAATTTATTAAAAAAAATGGTAGGAAAGCTGCTAAAATCGCAGGCACGACAGATAGTTTTACAGCTCTATATAGTTCACACGAAAATCAAAACAAAACAACAATAAATTACTTAGTTCTGAATTCAAATTATTATACAAGATAAATCTAATAATTGATGGACATGGAAATTTACATTCGTTTGTATACGGAAATGCGATGATTCCCGAGGGACATTAAGAAAAGAAAATAGTAATACAGCAATTTTGTTGATTTGACTAAAATCACACCTAAAGCCATCATAAGGTTATTAGGATTTTAGTGTTACAGCTATTTGACATAAAGTCAATAACGTCAGGTTGAATCGTCCTATCCTACTAAAACGCGAAAGTTTGTGAGGGTGGATAGATGTTTCTTACTCTTTCACGCAGAAACTATTGAACAGATTTTGATGAAATTTGACACACAGATAGTTAATAACCTGGATTAACACTTAGGATACTTTTATCCCCGTATTCTCACGGGATTGAGACTTATGCGGGTGAAACCGCGGGGCACAACTAGTAAATTATCATTTTGTCAAGAGGTTAGCGAAGTAAGTTAGCAAGTCAGTTAAAGACAGCAATTTTATTTAGTTGGAACAAAATGGTAAATGTCCTTTGGAATAAAAATCAATCTGCCTAGCCTTTTCCCAACTATGTTGGGGTCGGCTTCCGGATGCAGCTGAATACCAGTATTTTACATGGAGCGACTGCCTATCTGACCTCCACAACCCAGTAATAAGGTAATACGATACCCTTGGTAAGACTGTCAGACTTTCGGGCTCCTGACGACCCGTAACGACTGTCAAAGATTCACGAATGACAGCCGGGACCAACGGCTTAACGTGCTTTCCGAGGCACGGAGGAGCAATGTCATAAAAATAATAAATTATACAAGGCAACGGCAATGTTGAACAGAATATAATAATGTGTATGTGTAATAAATAATAATGATGATACCTCTTCTGTAGGTTTATCCTGATCCTTCTTCTTTTTGCTATTGTTTTCGTCTTCCGAATCGGAACTGCTGGAATCAGCTCTGGCTAACGCTTCTCTCGCTTCCTGAAGCTCCCCGCCTGAAAAAATAAACACATTTTAAATGAAAATTTTCCAATAAAACTTGCTTATAAATACATAGAATTACTTTGCTTCCATCCAAAAATTTACGCATATACCAGATTTCAAGACGATATAAGTAACATAAAAAAGTGGTGGCACTCCGGGAGTGCCGACAGAAGTGAAAACTTGAACAAGATCGCCTTGGTGGAAGAAAAATACTTGTATAGAACATTGATTCATAACCTTATCTAAATAAAGAGCACAATCGCGTTTACAAAACCTATAAAGTAAAAATACTTGCATAGGACATTGATCAGTAACATAATATAAATAAAGAGCACAATCGCATTTATAAAAATGAGGTGTCGTGATGTTGTCGCGAAATCAGTGGTTTAGTCCCATGTCAAAAATGCCAAACGCGCCTCAAGAAGTTTTCACCCCAAAAAAAGATTCTCTGCGTTCAGCGCTCGGTGTGGCAACACGCCGTATTCAAGTTCGCGACAAGTCAATGGTCATCTTGAGGATGCCCGTTGAGAGGTGAAACACGTGTCGATTTCTTTCAGGATTTTTTATGGCTCTTTAGAAATAACTAAGCGGAATAGGTTTCTAAATATATCCACGTCTATTGTATTTTATAATGGTTTTCCGCAAGGTCACGCCTGATTCAATTAACTAAAAAAGATTCTACCTAACTTACAATTAACAAGAGAAACAAATAAAAACTAATAAACTCACTTAATTTCGACACATGCTTATTCATCTTATCAATGGTCAAATGCAGCACTTCCCACAGGTAGTTATGCGTGAAGAAAGGCGCCATTTCCTTGGAGAACAGCCATGTAGCCACGGCGTTACACTCGACTATCTGAGTCTTCAGCATCTTGTCTACCAACACGCAGACCATCTGTGGGTGGCGCTGCCATAGCTCCCATACGTTGCGGAGAATGCAGATCTGGGCTTCCTCGGATTCCGCTAGGATCTAAAGAATAATAATAACTAATTAATTTCAAAACCATGTTTGTACAGACGCCAGCACATCAAGCTACCCGAAACTGTCAAATTTTCCCAATCAACTTTGAATCTTATACTTCAGCGATAAAGTTGAAAATCTATTAAATAAATTTGAGATTGTAGTAGCCAGATGTGCTGGCGTCTGTACATTCAAGTATCCTCCTAGTGTAACTGGGTATATAGTTATATACCAGTATCTCAAGGTACTTCCATGTTAAGGCTTGAGAAAGACTACTGAATAGCAGGGCGACACACTCTTACTGTATTTCTATTTCCTAATATCCCTCGGAAAACTTCGTGTTTCGTCAGTCGTCGGATTTCTATCAGTTGCCCTTTGCACTTGGTGCAGACCGGACGCTCTCAATCGACTTGGAAGTATATAGAGTTGTTAATACTCTTTCAACTTAATGTAATTTATTTTAAAAAATGGGAGGAAAGCCGCTAAAGTCTCAAGTACGACAGATAGGAAAATAGTTTTACAGCTCTATATAGTTCACACGGAAATCAAAACAAAACAACAATAAAGTACTTAGCTCTGAATTCAAATTATTATTAATATTATACACGATAAATCTAATAATTGATGGACATGGAAATTAGCATTCGTTTGTATTCGGAATTCCGATGATATCCGAGGGACATTAAGAAAATATAAATACTATACATAGCTTAACTTTTTATTTAAAGTCGGTGAGATATTACAAAACGGCCGCGTATCTATATTAAAATGTTCAAATGTGCTTGGCATTTTAGAACCACAGTATTCTCGGTTATCTTTTTTTGTAGAAATCTTCAAAATTCACATTAACTAGATTCGGTATCACAGTCTTCATCTCAAAAACAAACTTCAACTAACCTTAAAAACATAATGAAACTTGGAAATAGCAGCAAAGCTATGCGATATACTCTTGCTGCCGAGATTGAGCAGCGTCTGCACAAAGACATCGATCTTCAGCGGGTTGTAGGCCGCTGCTTGCGCGGTCGCTGCCTGTTCGCCTTCACGAAGAGGGTTCGGGAGGTCTCGGAGAACGTTCAGCGCTTCCTCAGGAGTACATTTGTTGCGGACGCAGATTACTAACTGGTGAGCAGCTTCGGTGCCGGGGAGTGATGCTGTAAAGAGAACATAAACATTGTTTTAGTTTACTCGAAAAGTACGACGACCAAGTGAAGGTCGCAGGTCTTCGGTGCCCGCACCAAAGGATCTATCGTTGTAGTGATGCTTAGGCGAAGAAAATAATTAGAAATGTAACAATTGAACTGCAATGCAATACGTGTTTCTGTTTGATAATAAATAATGCAGCAGTTTGTCCATTTCAATTGCAATTTTTATTCAACTAAATGTTACAATAACTAAGGCATGTGACACGGTTAGTCTATTTTATTACCCGGTAAACTAGAAAAATCCTTAAGCAATTAAGGAAAGTCTTCTTTTCGTCTGGTTAGTGACACCTGGTGTCAGAGTTTTAAAGCCGCCCATGGGCCTCTGCCTAGGCTTCACATGCCGTCGAGAAATATCTCTTAGGCATGCCGGTTTCGCGGGCTTCCGGACGGTGAGCAATGGGTAGCTCGCCGTCCGATAAGCACCAGGCCCGGGTCGACGGCAAAGTTGTGTTCCACGCGCGCGTCAAAAAGATGTCAGCAGAACTGACGGGGTCCGATAGGGCCGATGCCTGCCGGGGTTGCGGTTTTGTCCGAAAGGGTTACCGTGGCAATACAGGCAACTGAAGGAACACGGGTAGGTTTTAGTCAGTCTGAGTCTGACACGCTCTTCCGCTGCGCCCAGAGCGGGAGAAGTTATTTGATAATTTACCACCCAAAAAAAAAAACATGCCACAATGTTTTCCTTCACCGTTTTTGAAGCAAGTGATAATTATACAATACGCAAGGAAAGTGTGTGAATTAATTGTCACAAAGGAAAGTGACAATCAATGATAAGTACCTACCTACTTACAAATTGCGTGCGTGGATAAGTAATGTATGAACGTGGACTCCTCACTCCCCAAAAAGAGTATGTAAGGATTCTAATGCGGCGTTCTGTGGTTACTACTACCATGGGAAATCGACGTGGTTAATGTCAAGATTATCTATCATATTCCGCCATTGCTACAAAATTTCCTAACAACACCATGCAATTCTTCACTAGTTCGAGCGATAAAAGATATAATAAGAGGGCGCGCTAAGAGCAATATGGCGATAATTAACGTAGATTCGGTGAGATAGGCAGCGAACAATACCGGGTGTGTTGCGCAAACGCACCGTTATCGCGCTCAGAGATCATGAGAACTGGATGGGGTTAGGTGGCAGTGCGTAGGTGCAGCAATTTTTATAAAAATTTGTTAATTTATTTGTTAGCCTAATTTAGAAAACAAAAAATGAATATAAGTTCCAAGTCATAGAACTTCACCTTATCATGATCAAAATCAATACGCATATATTCAATGAAGAATTTAAGACAGATTTTTTTAGTTAAAGTTTATTCTCAAAATCAATCTGCCTGCCTAGTCTTTTCCCAACTATGTTGGGGTCGGCTTCGAGTCTAACCGGATGCAGCTGAATACCAGTATTTTACATGGAGCGACTGCCTATCTGACCTCCACAACCCAGTAACTGGGTAATACGATACCCCTTGGTAAGACTGGTTGTCAGACTTTCGGGCTTCTGAGGACCCGTAACGACTGTCAAAGATCCACAAATGACAGTTCGTTTTCGACATCATTGAATTTAATAAAAAAACAAAATTTTTAGCAAATTAATTTCGTAAAGGTCCCAACCTGAACAATATGAAAATCTTTATACTCAACCTTCCAAGCCTTACTAATTAATTTGTACTCGCTATTTCTTCTTACGTTTAAACCTCAACCCTATACCGGTGATTTCGAAGCATGCACACATTTATTTCGTCACTAAGCCTGTATTTTTTTTAGCCAATCATCTACAAAAGTCCGCGAACTGAAATTCATTAATTACTCGATCATAAATTTTTTGAAAAATAAATCATATTTCGTGAAATAAGCATAAATTACACAGTCAACAAGGAAAGCAGTCGGATTCCCTATTCGTTCATGCATAACGTCTCTTGTTCTTCGTGTATTCAACGTAAACCAATAATAAGAATTATTGACAAAGTAATATGTGCACTTGATTTCAACAAATCAACAAACAATTTACAACCCTGTTTATAAACCAATTAAGTTGAAAGTGTTATTTGAAATTCAGAGAACGCTTTATAAGGCAGACTTCAGACTAGCGTTCCGCGTGCGATTGCGAGTCGTGTATAAAAACGGCGAAATGTCCACGAGATGGAAAGTGTGCACGCAAAGTAGGAATTTCACTCGGCCACCCCTCGCGTGGAAGATAATAGTTTTTCAACGGACGTCGTTTGTAAAAACAATCATGAGATATTGTTGATTGGAAAAGTGGGGACGTAGTTTAGGATAGCGATAAGTAAATTGCTAATTAATATTTTTGGAAACAGCCCAGTTTCTGTCCTTTTATAATTATATGCTAATGCATTGTGTAAAAAATTAAGAATGTCATCATCATCGCCTTTTCCCGACTATGTTGGGGGTTTGTTTCCAGTCTAACCGGATGCAGCTAAATACCAGTATTTTACATGGAGCGACTGCCTATCTGACCTCCACAACCCAGTTACTGGGTTACACGATACCCGTAGTAAGACTGAAAATTTAAAATGTTTCTTTCTAAATACGGTACGGACGGCCTATGCTGACCTTTGCGAATCGTAAAATCTCCAAAAATGACACAATTAAAACTCGTTCATTTGTGTAATTTTGATTGACTTAACTATTAAAACGAAAACTAGCATAATGCCTATAACGTTCCCACTGCTGGGACACAGCATCTCTGTGAGAGGGAGTGGGTCCCATTAGTTGTGCGTTCCCGGATTTTATGGAATTCCGGGATTTATATTTAAAAAAAAACCGGCCAAGTGCGAGTCGTACTCGCCCATAAAGGGTTCCGTAGCAGCAAGTAACATTGAATGAAAGGTAAATTGCGGTTTACGATTTATGACGTATTAAAAAAAAACTAGTTGTTCGATCTCGTTCAAACCAATTTTCGGTGGAAGTTTACATGGTAATGTACATCATATATTTTTTTTAGTTTTATCATTCTCTTATTTTAGAAGTTACAGGGGGGGGGACACACATTTTACCACTTTGGAAGTGTCTCTCGCGCAAACTATTCAGTTTAGAAAAAAATGATGTTAGAAACCTCAATATCATTTTTGAAGACCTATCCATAGATACCCCACACGTATGGGATTGATGAAAAAAATTTTTTTGAGTTTCAGTTCTAAGTATGGGGAACTCCAAAATTATTTGTTTTTTTTCTATTTTTATGTGAAAATCTTAATGCGGTTCACAGAATACATCTACTTACCAAGTTTCAACAGCGTAGCTCTTATAGTTTCGGAAAAAAGTGGCTGTGACATACGGACGGACAGACAGACAGACAGACAGACAGACAGACAGACAGACAGACAGATAGACAGACAGACAGACAGACAGACAGACATGACGAATCTATAAGGGTTCCGTTTTTTGCCATTTGGCAACGGAACCCTAAAAAGGCCACTTCCATAATTCCTTAGGCAAAAATTAAATTTAGGTAAATATGCATCCGACTATCCGATCTCTAGTCATGATTCATGAAATATTTCATCGTATTTAGATGATTCAATCAATCATACAGCATTTAGCAATCTACTGCTGAACATAAGCCTCTCCTAAGTTGCGCCAGAGCACACAATTTCGATGAATATCGAGACTTTATTATAAAAATGGCGTATTTAAAAACTCGTTAACGCGCGGACGTTCTGTTAGCATTACGTCAGTTTCCTTGTTTACCGACAAAAGGGGTATTGTAAAGATAAGTTACGTACATTGGGAAGTGCCTTTATTTACGTCAATGTATAGGGCATTCACAGGTTTTACCAAAACATCCCGAAAACACATATGTACTTAAGTATGTCTGAAATAAGCCGCAGGGATCCCAAGCTATAGTTAAAGCAATGGCACGTAAAATTTAATCGGAGAGGCAACCGGATGGCGAATGATAATATGGGTCTTGAAGTTATACCGAACCCTCCTGTACCGTCCGAATGGACCCCAAATGGACGGGGGCGGAGATATGCGGGATGGGGTAAAACATTATGTTTTTTGATATGACATTCAATAAGTGCATGGAATTGGTGTGTATCAACCAATGCCATCCGATTGCCACCCCCAACATCGTTATAATTGAAATAATGTCTTACGCTGTATACATATAAGAAACAAGAAAGAAAAAAAATTGACACAGGCCTATTAAAATGGCTATTTCTATAAAGTTCTTATAAAATAACAAATTTTTAAACAAGGAAGAACCAATAGAGCAAGCTTTCAATTAGGCTCATGACGTCAAACAGTCGTGCAAGCTACGCAACATTGAAATGTAAATGTTATACTTTTCCAATGCGACACTTTCGAATGCGTTCCATAATTATTACTACCGGACAGTAATTCATATTGATCGCGTAACTAACACGTCACTTTACGTGTTTACTGTCCATATTATTATGATAAAATCCTTATGGATAGGTACCCAAGAAACATAACAATTAGGTGTACCTATTGAACTCCGAATAATTGTCTATTGTATTATGGTGCCAAGTTGATTCAGATCACAATAAATTAATTAATAAAATTCATTTATTTCAGGTAAATAACACCCATTACCAAAACATAGATTAATATAAATTTTCGAGATAAAATTAAACAAGATCAAATACAATTAAACTAAAACAAATAAAATCAAATAAATAATGTTAAATAAAGTAAAATTAAATCAAATCAAAATAAATTAATACTTAATGTTGTTTAATTAACATCATCCCGGTAGAAATAACAAAAAGCAAAACTTACTGCAGTTACCTAATATTTAATTTGAGAGTAAGCAGGCAGTCCAAAGTAAACAAATAATTAAATGATTATTTTTGGTGCTCAGTAGCACCAATTATACAAATAATAAACATAAAATTCAATAAATACGAAAGCGAGTTTGTTTGTTACGCTTTCACGCTAAATCGGCTGAACGGATTTGGATGGAATTTGGCACATGGGTAGACTATGACCTGGGTTAGGACATAGGATACTTTTTATCCCGATATTCGCACGGGATCGAGATTTATGCGGGTGAAACCGAGGGGCGCAGCTAGTATAATACAATGTCGCCCATCGGCAAGTGCCCGCCCATATTTTCCTGAATATTCATGAAAAGTATCGAAAAATAACTTTAAGGGGTCTATCTTTAATATATTGTGTGATGTTTCATGTTATTCAATTTTTTATGTTTTGAGTAGCGTTTACCATATCTCCGATGTTATTGGCTCGATTTGGATTCCGTTTATTTCTAAAAGCTTATGAGTAATTTTATCGGATTAACTAACATTTTTATTAAATTTGTCGACTATGCAAAAAAAAACGGAGGTGAAAACTTATTTTACTGAAAAAAAGTTTTTTTTTTTAAACACTGGTTTGAGTTCATAAAATCATAGGGAGATTAAAAAAAATAAAATTGACATTATGAAAAACAAATGTCAAGATAGACCCAAGATAGTTATTTTTCGATAAATTTTTGCGGGCAAATGCTCATGGACGATATTGTATAAATCCAAAAATGTGTGCATATCAATTATCGAATTATCTGCTACAATAGATATTGATATGGTTGCCCATTCCGTGGGTGTGGAGTTCGTTGAAGCATAGCTATGAATTAAAGCACTGGGACTGGTCACTTGATGAACTGTTCGCTAATTGTTGCCCCTATCTTAAGTAGATAAGGCAAACTCATTACAGAAGCCTGAAATAATTTCAGATGAACACGAAAAGTCCTAAGGACACCTTTCTTTTGAAACCCCGTACATTTCTCTCCATTAAAATCTTTATTTGTTTTTAATTGCATATAATTAGATGTAACATCATTGATTTAGGGACTTGTGCCATTTATAAACATGGCGTTTTGTCAAGATAATCGCAGTTGTTATAAAACACATTCATTTTGATACTTAGTTCTTTGTGCTCTAAAATTAATAATATTGTCTAATTTTAAATACTTTTAAACCAACACATTTTTTTTTAAAGAGCACTCGCTTTTACTCGCGGCTTCGAAAAATATCCCACAGGAACGTGGTACCGGGAATGTCCTAAACTGCCTATCCATGCCTTTCATCTCAATCCGTTCAGCCGTTACGGCATGAAAAGGTAACAGGCAGATAATAAATCTATTTTAGGGTTCCGTACCTCAAAATGAAAAATCGAAACCCTTAAAGGATGACTTCGTTGTCTGTCAAAAACAAAATAAACCACCTAATTAATTTTAATCAACTAAAATAACCTATTTGGTACTTCCCGTTGACCCAGCAGCATGAAGTTTGGCGAGAAATAAGGTCAAGTAAAGAGGAAAATCCGAAAATTGCTAATTTATAGTTATATATGAACTGCAAAGTTTAGTTTTTCTTCAATCTGGGATCAAAAGTTTATAGGCCGTGTCTTGAAGTAACATGTAGGCCCGTATTACAGAACGTTACTCAATACTCAAGCATTACTTAAAACTAGATTCAAGCCATTTGATTGGTTGAAACTAGTTTTAAGTAATGCTTGAGTATTGAGTGACGTTCTGTAATACGGGCCTTAGTCTGTATTTCATTACTCTATTAAAAGTTACTTTTCAATTGAAAAGTTAACGTTTGTCCTTCAATCCAGATTTGGAAATTCCGGCAGCCAAGAAAGCACAGCTACGAGACGGAACCCTCAAGGCACAAGTCCTACTCACAATTGTCCGGTTTTTTTTAATGAATGAATGAATGAATGAAATTCACCGATCCCAGCGTGGTTTAACCAGACTCGATAAATCGAATGAACCCCGAGATTTGCACTAGCCGCTGGAGCCTCATGCTTCATGGGGTTACAGAGGCCATTGCATATCAAGGAGTAGATCGGGGGCGCGGTAATTGTAGGGAAGACGTGCCCTTAGGATAAGGAGGGAATTACGAGCCTACCGGATATGCACACGGATCGCACAGAAGAAACCCCTGCATTTTTGTTTTCCTCTTGGTGTTTAATCTTTTGAAGTATTGCCTAACGTTCTTTTACACGATTATCCACAATTGTCCGGTTTTTTTAAAATAAATAAATCAGGTGTATATGATTCTTAAAAATATTAATTTTTCATTTTACTATTATTATCACCATTTTGTAATACCTACTCTAGTGCCGCCATTGAACACATAATACCTACATACATGTTAGAAAGGTTAGTTTATGACTTTAAATGTAATATCCTTTGACAAGAGTGGGCCGATTTTAATGAAAAATGACTAAATGTTAATTCAAATACGGACTATGACTATATTTCCAATCCCTTAAATCTCTTTAAAAGAAAACACAAAAAAATCAATATTACATGTGAATTTTAAAATCATCCCCTATTTTACCCCTTTGGGGGATGATATTACAAAAACGCTGAAATGTGTAATTCTTTATTTCTTACCATCATCTGCCTAGCCTTTTCTCAACTATATTGGGGTCGGCTTCCAGTCTAACCGGATGCAGCTGAATACCAGTATTTTACATGGAGCGACTGCCTATCTGCCCTCCACAACCTAGTTACTAGGTAACACGATACCCTTTGGTAAGACTGATTGTCAGACTTTTTGGGCTTCTAACTACCCGTAACGACTGTCAAAGATCTACAAATGACAGCCGGGACCAACGGCTTAACGTACTTTCCGAGGCACGGAGGAGTCTTGGTATGTAAAGATGGTCACCCATCCACAGACCAACCGCGGCAAGCGTAGCTTAATTCTTTTTTTCTTACCAAAAGCATAAATTTGAATTTCCATATCCCTAACTTAAGAAATGCTGAATTTCCCATACATACTTTCATCCCCTATATCACTCCCTTTAGGATTATTTTTGAGACAAAAAGTACCCTATGTCCTTCTCCAGAATGTCATCTATCTCCTTGCCAAATTTCATCGAAATCCGTTCAGTGGATTAGCCGTGAAAAGGTAAACATACAGACGGACAGACAGACAGAGTTACTTTCGAATTTATAATATTAGTATGGATGGATTATTTATTTTACCGATTTGAAAATAAATAAATAAAGGAATGTTGATTTCAGTTATCCGTGAAAGAGATGTGTCGTGGTAAGGGTGGGTGGTCGCGGATCGTTCGATCGCCGGCTGCCAGTAAGCGCCGCCAGTGCGCCCGCGACGCACCGGTTGTAGTCAACACAGTGGGGAACTATCGTGCAGTGCCGTGACTCAGTGAATCATGAGATCCGCATTGATATGCGTATTCTTTACGCTTATTGTAAGTAATCTAAGATAATCATGTTTACAAATAAAAAGTGACCATCAAGATAAAAAAAAAATTGCGTAACCTTGAATCAAGCCATTATTATTTCCTATTAATTTCCAAAAATGAAAGTTTTGCCCAAGGATAGCTCAGTGACATTTAAATAAAATATTTTTGTTTAGAAACCGGCCTGCGATCCCACGAATTAATTGGCCAAAACGTGAGACGATATGTGACTGATTTTCTTGGTTCGTAATTCCAGTATGTACCTCTTAATAATAAATTCTAATTAATTGCATCTTGTTATTGTGCTAATTATTTATTAGGTTGTAGGAATATGTGTTAACAAGTGAAACTAATCTTCTAACTCATAATTCATAATGAAAAGCTGGTTGTATCATTGGTTTTTTGAAGTGAAAACTTCTTTAGGCGCGTTGGGCATTTTTGAGATGGGACTAAACCATTGATTTCGCGACATTGTAACGCAATTTACCGACACCGTGGAGTAAAAGACATTAACGCGTTGATTACCGAGGTGCCGATATTTTTTTTTTTCAAGTTTTCACTTCTGTCGGCACTCCCAGAGTGCCACTGTTTTTTTTTTTTTTCGTTTTATTAATAGACTCACCTTGGCCCGAATCTTACTGAATGATAGGACGGCTAAGTTGCTTGCCCGGGAGAATGTGCAACAAAAACATTACTGGTGCAGTCGGGGAGTCGCATTCATAGTTCACACACATTACCGAACATAGATAATAAATATTATAACAATATTATTAAACGAATTATACAATAGCAATAGACAATGACCTAGAGTTACGCTATTGTTTCTAGATGAGATTTTCCCATGTAAGTGGAGCAATCAACTACATCTAACACTATGAGCGATTTCTGCGTGGAAAACCATACGAGTACACGCAATAATGTTCAATTAAAATAGAAAAATAGCGACTTTTAAGGCGATAACGGCTTGGGAATGTTAATGGGAATTTTTTGACACTTTTTTTCTTTAAGCGTTGATTGACATTTGGGTCAAAAGCTGAGGTTAATTAAAGATATGGCGCAGACAAAAGAATTAGTTCGTAGTTGGCCTCACTAACAAAGTCACAACAGACAGAAATATGTTACCAGAGGATAAAATTTGTAGTTAAAATTATTGACATTATTACAGTTTATTCATAACAATGTTTTATAGCAACGCGTAAACCGCATTTATGCAGGATAAAGGTCTATTCACACCGACCGCGACGCGACGCGCACTTTTTTAAGATCCGATACAATATCGAATTTATTTACTACACGGATGGCAATCCTATTTACCATCCGTCCGGCTTTATCCGGACATGTCCGGCTTTTTGGCCCCCCGTCCGGACTATGTCCGGCCTTCTCATTTGTCCGGTCTTTTCGATTTTAGGGGATTTTCTTTAAAAAAGATAAATTATTACTAAGAAAAAGAAAAAAATAAGATTAAAAAGTTAAATAGTTCTCGCCCCCTATTACATGGGACTAAACATAACTGGCGAAATGTGGGTGTAAGTATCTGCTACAAGGACACCTCTGCCCTACCCTTCGGGGAAACAAAGCGTGATGTTATGTTATGTAATAAGTTAAATATCCGGACTTTTTTGCAAATTTCAGGCTTTTTGTCTGGACTTTTCAAATATTGAAATGGTAACCTTAACTACACAATAACGTACACGCGCGGCGCATCACGGCGCATCTCATCGTACTTCTATACGCGTTCACACGCGCACTGAAATTATACCTTTTTGTGAAGAAAATAAGTTCGATATTTTTGTTTAAAAGTGCGCACAGCGTCGCGTCGCGTCGCGTCTCGGTGTGAACTGATCCTAAGCTTCCGCCAGCGGCTTCGCCCGCGTGACATCTTTATAAATAATAGCTTATGTTACTCAGTGATAATATAGCATTCTACTGGTGAAAGAATTTTTTAAATCGCTCCAGTAGATTTGAGTTTATTCATTACAAACAAAAATACAAATCTTTTTAACTAAGTTTTGCCCGCGGCTTCGCCCGCGTGGATGTCGGAAAATATCCCACGGAAACGTACTACCGGGCTTACATACCTAATAGCCGAGGAAAAGGTCATTGACTCCTACGGCTACGCCCGCGTTGCCGTCAACCAAAATTATTTTGTTACGCATAACCATTCATTTAAATGATGTCAAGGCATATTTTAATCTAAATTAAATGCTCTATTTAAGTAACATAGTTTATTGGATAAGGATTAATATAATACCGATCAAAATAGCTTCGGAATTAACAATGAAATTTTTATCAAATTCTGAAAAATAAAAACGGTTATTGTGGATCATCCTTAGAAGATAGACAAATGCCATCGCGGCCTTTTTGTTGAACTTTTTAAGATGTAAATATACTGTATTGTAGATATTTATACTGTAAAACATAAATTTTATGTAACTTTTACGATTTCCGCGGCGCACGCCAATGAAGTTCCCAGTTGGCATAATTTTTTCCGACAGCTTCAACAACACTCACATAACATCACGCCTTGTTTCCCCAAAGGGTTGGGCAGAGGTGTCCCTGTAGCAGGTACACCGACATTTCGCCAGTTATGTTTAAGTGCCATGTAATAGGGGGCGAGCCTATTGCCATCAACCGGGCACAAATCCAAACTCCGAGCTGCTACTGAGAAATTTCAGATAGAAAAACCCAATAACACTTTGCCCGACCCGGGAATCGAACCCAAGACCTCATGCTCAGCAGTAGCGCTTGCGACCACTAGACCAACGAGGCAGACATCTTCAACAATAATCGTCAAATTTCAGCCAATTTACACCTTCACTTAAACCTTCCGCGTGAATCACTCCGAAAATCCGTTCGGTAGTTTTTGAGCTTATCGCGTTCAGACAGACAGACAGACGCGGCGGGGACTTTGTTTTATAATATGTAAGGATTTACCAAATTCATGTTCCAATATTGACATAAAATTAAAACGATCTTTACGTTGCGTCATAGCATAGCATATCTAGCATCATCATCATCAGCCTATAAATGTTCCCACTGCTGGGACACAGGCCTCCTCTCTGTGAGAGGGAGTAGGCCGTAATCCACCACGCGGGCCCAGTGCGGATTGGTAGATGTCACATGTCTTCGAATTTTCGGTTCTAGGACATGCCGGTTTCCTCACGATGTTTTCCTTCACCGTTTTGAGAGCAGTGGTGATGAAATAGTTTACGCAAAGTAAAGCGCCTATCTGGGTTCGAACCTACGACCTACAACTCGTAAGTCGCGGCCGTTACCACTGGGCCACCTCTGCTCTTATATCTAGCATAGCATCAAGTATTATGTAAACTTTCATCAACACACTACCGTAGTAAAATTGTAGTGTCTGTTTGTAATGTCAAAGATTTTTACTAAATGCGTATGAAAATATCGGTTCCTACTTATTAAAAAAATTGTCTGTCTGTCTATTTGTTCCTGCTAATCTCCGAAACGGCTAGACCGATTTTGACGAGGCTTTCATTGGCAGATAGCTGATGTAATAAGGAGTAAGTTAGTTTTATTTTAGAAAAATAATTAGCGTCCACGGGGTTGAAGCTGCAGGCAGTTAGTTTATTATAAAAATAATAACATTCTTAAAAAACACTGAGACCGTCCATGAAACTAAAGTCCCCGTCACGAGAAGCTATAATTTTTGTAAATAAAGAACTTCTACAAAGTTACGTAGCGACAATTTAATCAACAACAAATAATCCCAAATTCAATGAAGTCAAAGTAACGTACGTGTTATACGAAACTAATGAGCAATTTCACTTGATCGGGTTATATTTTAGCGATATAAAGCGCTGTCGTCTAAGGTTTTGTGGTACTGGAACGCATCTGATTCATGGAACGTAAACATTTGGGCCACGATTTTGAAGTAAGTTCACGCTGACGTTGTCTCTGCTGTCTTTCGAGTTTCGAATGCGTCTGTTTGTTTGTGGTGTTTTCGCGGATTAGGTTATATTGTTTGTTTGTAATTAGATGTGTGTGTTAATATAATTATATCCTTGTAAAAAAATAGTACAAAACTGTTTTTATTTTATTTTACCCAAAGATTGCAAACGTGTGTTTGCAAAATTTATAGCTTCTCGTGACGGGGACTTTATGCAGGTATAAGCCAGTCAACTTAGTCCCACACTATCTGTAGTCAAATCGTCTCAATGGCCGCTCATGTGAATTAAACCAAGTTCTTAGCAATAACTATGTATTTGTATTGTTTTACACTAAATACTTTGGAACAAAAAAAACGAGCGAGCCTTAGGCTGCCTGTCCACTGGAGCGGAGCAAGGCAGCGGAGTTTAGATTCTATTGGCACATTTCTCCGCTCCGCTGCCTCGCTCCGCTCTAGTGGACAGGCAGCCTAACAGTAGCCGCATATGATGTGTAACATTTGACATCTCACCTTGGTAATAAGAAACATTAAAGGGGCCAAGGTCGTTTCTGACGGCCAATTCTAGCACCGACGCGCTCATTGGTCAAATGAAATAGTGCGGGCTTCCCCGGTTTCCTGTGACACACCTCCGTCCCTTTTCACGAAATCAGTCCCACAGATTTGATTATTTAGATTTAGATTTTTGATTGCAGGAAAGCCAGAGGAAAAGTGCTTAACATCAAAAATATGTTTTGTTTTTAAATACGCTTCAGACTTCAACTATTTTGACGTTTCAGATATTCAAAGGATTAAAAGAGGTGTTTTGTTAGAAGTCAGAGTTCACAAGACGCTACCTAAGCGTCTTTAGGTCAAGTAAAATTTGCAAACTGGCTCCGGCTGTAAAATGTGAAATGAAATGAAATTTTTAACGCTAGAATAATGGATTAAATGAAATTTTCAGAAAAAAGAAAGTTCTCTTAAGTATATAAATAAGGATTTAATTGTATTTGTTTTTATTTTATTTTATTCTGTTCGGGAAATAAGTTACTACTGTATTCTTTAAAAATATTAAATTGAAAGCAATTTTCAAATTTCTACATCACTCCTATCCAGGGAACTCTCTCAATCTTTATTATACAGGGTGGCAGGAACATCGACTCGAAAACTGTTACCATGGTTCAGTACATGATTCTGAATCCTACTGCGTTGAATATTTTCGTCGGTTATTAAAAAAAATCTGCTGTTTCATAGAAAAGTGCAATATTACCTACCCGGTTAAAATGTGTGGAACGGGTACACTATATAAATACTAGTGAGGTGCCGGATATCCGTATTCGCGGATATCCGAGGGAGAAAAAAGATCTGTATCCGTTACTTTTTGGCGGATCTTTTATATTAATACATTTCTTTACGTATACGTAATGAAATGTATACAGATGCAGGATACAGATCATTTTTCTCCCTCGGATATCCGCGGATACGGATATCCGGCACATCACTAATAAATACGAAAAACTTTATTCCGTCAGTCACAAATACGAATTTCAAAATACCGAATTTCATCATTCCGAATGGTTCAAAATTTCTAATATAACAACTCCGATTCTTCCTATTTTTATAATTCCAAAACTTCAATATTCCTAATGTTTATAATTACTATTCTCAAAATACTGAGTTTCAATAGATCGAATAACAAAAAGTCTGACTTTATAATAATTCGAAACAACAGAAATACGAATTCCGATTATTAAAGTACCGGTTAATTGGAATTCCGATATAAAAACGCCTTATTAAACTGAATAGCAAGAGAAATAAACACAATAATAATAATTGCTCATCAGAGAGAAGTATAATATTATGTTTAGTATGAGGAGGTAGAATTAAACTTAAACTAATGACAGATCTCATTTAAAACTGCGATTGTTTACTTTTGAATAAAAATATTTTC
Organism: Agrochola lychnidis; assembly: GCA_963680765.1. Classification (NCBI taxonomy): domain Eukaryota; kingdom Metazoa; phylum Arthropoda; class Insecta; order Lepidoptera; family Noctuidae; genus Agrochola; species Agrochola lychnidis. Next base: position 7,662,019 of record OY796864.1, read on the forward strand.
TTTCGAATAAAAATATTTTCTTTCGCTGGTCACTGTTCTAACCTAACCTTACCCAAAGAATTCAATAACAGTAGATGGTACCCGACGCAGATAAGACAAAAAAAATTATACACAAATATTAATAACAAAGTAGACGTTTTTAAATTACATTAAACGTTACTTATAGATTTTGAATTTATATGCGTAACTGAATATTATACTAATTGAATAAAAATCCTAATTTTAGCAGTTTATTCGAAATATTGAAAATCGGAGTGTCGTTTTTCGGACCGAGAACCCATCGAGCATTTGATTCGACGAACGCATGAAAATCGGAAAACAAAAAAATCGCATTTCCGACCTTCGGTAAAATAAATTTTGTGATATTTAATAATAGACATTATAAATTCTTAGGTATTATGAAATTCGGACTTTTGAAAATCGGAACATCGAAATTCGGAATAAAATATTTCGGAGTATTTGGGTGTGCCCGTATGGAACAGCAGATTTTTTTTAAATAATCGACGAAAAATTTCAACACAGGGGGTTTAGAATCATGTACTCAATCCATGGTAACAGTTTTCGCGTCGATGTCCCTGCCACCCTGTATACTAACTACCTGCCATAAAAAGAATAGCGTGACGCAAATATAAGCGCAAATCGTTCATAAATCAATAAACATTACAATATCATGAATTCTCTCAAAGCATATATCAGATAAAGTGAAATATAAAAGATATCGCCACGGTGAATGGATATTTAGGTCTAGATCAGCCGCAGAAGCCATTTTTAATCCGTCCGTATATTGTTAGACGATACAAAGAAATTGCTAAACGAGAGATTAGGATCGCCTTGTAACGTTATGAAATCTCATAGACTCGTACGCACAATATGATTGTGTTTCTGATAAACGATTGTTAAACAAAAATGCTCACTATTGAGGCATTTTACTAGCTGCCCTTTTAAACCAAATTGATTGTTCTATTGTGAAATATTACCAAAGTTTTTTAAGAATCAAAGGTTATATGAGTCTTTGGTATATTTACAAATTAATGTTATTGATTTTAGGTGGTCAACAATACGATGATTCCGTCTCACAATCAAAGAATTTTTGCACCGTCAAGGAGTCCGTCAGTCAGAAAGTTGAAAGCTGATTCATTAACTTCCATCAAATATGATCTAATGAAACTTTATATAATTATACTAGCTGACCCTGCAAACGTTGTTTTGCCAAATAAATGTTTGGGGTGGACCATCTTTATCACTTAATACCCTACCTACCCACAACCCTACCCACCCTACCTACCCTACCTACCCTACCATAATTTATAAAAACATAATTTTTCTTCATATCTTTTTTTTTTCGCAAATTAAGATGTAAGCTATCCTATTTTTCAAGTTGGATCAAACTGCACACGGTGTGCAAATTTGATTTAAATCGGTTAAGTAGTTTAGGAGTCCATCGCGAACAAACAACGTGACACGTAATTTATATATTTAAGATGAATATGGTTGCCAATGTTTTTTTTTTTTTTAATAATCATCCCGAGATTATATACAAAATATTAGTGATCAATTTAGGGAAATTCCATTCATATAAAGTAGAAAGAACAAATATTTTGTAAGATTCAAGCCAAATACTTAAGTTGGATTGTACTGAAATTATTCAATTGGAAACTCATCGCGGAGGGGTGGGATCGTCCGGCACGCAACCGATTTGTAACACGCCAACGTCTCCGGCGCACTTTCCCGCCCACTGCCATTTTACTTTCAAACGCATACTGAAATATCCACTTTTTTTTGTCAAATACAATTCTAATGATAGTCGTCGCCGGCCACTTAATTAACGTTCGTTTGATTTGTCGCTTCATGTTTATTAAAAGATCATTGCTCGCATTACAGGTGCAGAGGGAGAGAAGTAGCACGGCAAGCGGTGAACATGAAGAGGATTTCAACCCTATGCCGATCCCGCTCAATTACTGGCCGCGTGACACACAAGACCCTGCAGGAACGTTACAGGAGATCATCAAGACTGAGGAACCTCCAACAGCAGCTGCGGTGCCCGCTCATTATTGGGAAGACGCGCTGAAGCATAGTGTGTATCTAACACTAGTCAGAGACAAAATAGATCAGTTAATAGCGAAAGGAGACTACATATCGCCAGACAGCAAACCAGGAAATCTTGTGGCGAAAGAAATCGACGATCACGACCTTTGGGATAAAATTAAAACAGCTCGCTTTGACAGATTGAAGGAAGAGCCTATTCCACCGGCCGATGTTATTATATTAGCAAGGGGTAGACTGCTCGAAGATGAACAGGGCTACCGATTTATAGAAGATAATGCGTCGCAGAATAACTGCAGTGACAGTCACTGCTCGAAAGGAGTCAAAGCGCTGTGGTCAGTAAAACGCATGAGGCAAGGAGAATCGTCGCTCGGGAAATATCATTACGAGTTAACATTTTCAGTGACCTCGCAAACAACTAAGACGGTGAAAAAACCATATGAAAACCCAATCAGAACTTTCACTATTAAAGAGACGATACCAACTACTGAACGCCAAAAAGTACGTCTGCGTGGTAAAATCTACCAGGCCAGACCTCAAAGGGCCATATGGGTCCATAGGAATATAAATCCTATCCCGAGTTACCAAAAGCGACCAGCACCAAACACACGCGGCTTAGACAGAATATTCTCCTCATTGTTCTCTGATACAGAAAGCTACGAGGAACCGTATAGATATAAACCGAAAACTTACATGCCTAACGTGTACCTTCCGCACGCTAAATTAGCAATTGTAGAAGACAGAGAACCATACCATCAGAAGAAACTGTTCCCTTACCCGATACCGAAGCCTCAGGCACACAGATACGTACAGCATCCATACTTGAACGTAGATTCTGTAGGGAACCTCCCACCATACGTAGAGCCATACTCTGATAACAGATTTGTGCCTTCGAACGTTGTAAAGACAACTAGGCCAGCTGTTTTGCCAACACCCATCACAAGTTATCCACTTCTCAAGGAATCAACTATCGAGGTACCTGTCAAAACTAGACTGAACGCTACAGAATACACAACAAAAGAACCAGATGTTGTAACGACTTATAAAATGTATCATCATCAGAAACAATCACCAATGAAGATCAGCTACGTGACCGACCATATCAGACCGCCAGTTTACAATGCTCCGCCGGGAATTTTCGTTACTATGGATAAAAAGCCTTTCAAACCAATGCCTCCGCTGAAGTATTCTCACCTGAACAAGCCACAAAAAACTATGCTTCCAGATTTCCGTCCGAGCCCACAAGTACTCGACACTCAATTCTCGGAACAGGATTCGTCGGCCGACACTGCATTCAGACCCATAACTATGAATGTCACAGAAATCTCCGACTTAAAAGAGGACGATATAATCAGTAAAAAGACTATTACGAACGTTCGAAAGTCGGGTGCGGCTAAAAAACCGGCAAAAAAGCATGAAAATATAAAATCTACCCGTCTAACTACAGTAACACCCGAAATAATAACAGCTGTCAGTGATGTCATGGTGAACAGTGATGATGATGATGATGATGATGATTATGAGTTGCAATGGGCTAATATTTTGGGAGCTTTTACCAAAACTACTCCGATGGCATCACACAAAGAACAGAGTACAAAGGAAAACATTGACTATAATACGTCAACAACGCCTTTATCAACAACGACAAAAGCAGATTTTTTCGCACGTCAAGATAATTTCACAGATTCTTATGAAGAGGAGATTCCTTCAACGAGTTCTACCACTACCACCACGACTGTCGTCGTGACGTCAACAACCACACCTAAACCTAAGAAGCGAACACGTCCACCACCAAAGTTCAACAAACCAGAAAAGATCAAAAAGCATAAACGCGTGACGTCAACAACCACAACACTCAAACCAACGCGAAAGTACCCTTTAAAGAAACAAACTGATGACTTGACGCCTCAAGCCAGCTCTGCTGCAACCAGCGCAACTAACTCTATATGGGAAACAAAGACATACAGGGCGCCTGCAAGTACCACTACAAGTAGTACCACTCCAAGTAGTACCACTCAACGACCTACGCCGACCATTAAACTTACAACAACGAGTACTTCTAGCACAACCACTACATCGAGCCCCACCGTGGACACCGAACAGCCGGTTGTAACCACGCAACCGAAGAGTAAAAACCGTTTCAGACAATCCACATTGATGCAAAAAGGCACATCGGTGAATCATGATAAATGGTCAACAAGTACACTCGACAAGATCCGAACGACACAAGTTTACGCACTAAGAAGAAAAGCATCTAAATTCACAGGCTATATACCTGCGAGTACACCTAGAAGTCCAGAAGTTGAGAGGGATAGAGAAGACCATAGAGATCACGGTTATAATTTGAATGAGGAAAGTATTAGTAACAGCACTACAGAAAAAGTAGAAGTCATTTTGGTACAAACACTACAACCTACTCTACCGACTTATGAAGAGCAGGAAATGAAAGATGAACCACCGACAGAACATGATGATGAATTAGAACAAGAAGAAAACAGTGAAACTGAGCCAGAGCATAGAGGAACCTCAATAGACGTTCAGGAATCTAAAGACGACAATGAATACATCTTTCCTACTGCATCCGTAATTCAAGAAGTCAAAGAATATATCGGTCTAGATAATCAAGCAGCGACCACCGAATTGACCGTTGTTGCATCACCATATTCAGCTACAAAGAACAAGACGAAATGTAAAAAGAAGAAACATAATAATCTTACTACTGAAGAAACGTTTAAATCATCAAGTGAGCCTGAAGCTACTGATAGACCACAGACTTCTAGCACTACTTCAACCACTACAAACCCAGTTACACCCGACATATTCAACGAACTATTCGGAGGGTTCACAATGGATGATGCTACAGAGCATCCTGCAACACCAGCACCAGAACAAAATCCAAGCGAGAGCGAGAATCACGAACGTTACTTACACCTCGACGATGACCTTGAAGACTTCCTGCATGCCCTAGAAGAGAAAAGTAACGTACACGATGATAAGAAAGACGTAGAATATGATGAGGAAGGTTCACCTTTCAATATTCATGAAGATAGTAAACAATTTAAAGACGATTACTATGAAGATGCTGAAGATGCTCAAGATGCTGAAGAAAGTCAAGATCCGTTTAGCTTACTAGAATTAATGGATATGGAATAGACTGAATGTTGTCCTAACCTAATACTCATACTCAGTGTTGTAGCTTTAAATGCTGTGTCAGTCATTGATCTCTGAGCACTGACAGTGACCAATGAAAGCTATTTGATAAATGTGGAGTGTTTTGATACAAATAATTTAGAAGCATTTAGCGCCGAAATTCACTGGAAACTTTTGTTTGTTAAATCTTCTTGATGCTTTCGTAAAATATTATTCAAGACTGCAATGTTCAAACAGGAATCAAAACCGTTTCCGAAAGCAAGTTTCGAGTGTACCTTCAGGGTCATGTGACGCCTAGAATGTCAGAGTAATAAAACTTGCACGAATTCTGTTTTCTGTGTTACCGGAATGTAAATATTTAAGTTCAGTTAAGTTTAAATTAAGATACTAATATTTTTGTAATAAATTATTATAAATATGGTTTATTTTATCATTTGTTCTCACCTGCCCCTTCCATGGAATACTTGTAGATAGGTTCTGGTTTCAAAGGTACAAATGCTGCAAAGGATTCTGGAACCATTTCTTTTATCCTCTGCTGGTATGACAATCTATAAAGACAAGAGTTTTATAACATTAGAATATAGTAGAAAATTTTATTGTTATTAATTAGAGAGAAGGATAATTTTTTATTGTTATAATAAAAAATTTAAGGATTAGTCATTCAAATAAGTTATTTGAACAATTGACCATTCGAAAAAACCTTGTTCAATCTATTAAATCTATACTAATATTATAAAGAGGAAAGATTTGTATTTTTGAATTTTTGTATGTAACAAATAAACTTAAGAACTACTGGACCGATTTGAAAAATTCTTTCAGCAATGGATAGCTACATTATCAGCGAGTAACATAGGCTATATTTTATCCCCGTACTCCCACGGGAACGGGAACTACGCGGGTGAAACCACGTGACGTCCGCTTGTAAAAAATAAACTGAATGCATTATAAAACTTGAGTTCTCTTGTTTTACAAAGAATATATTTTATGTTTCTATTAAGATAAATAATTTAGTTCACACCTTAGACATTTTCCAAGCACCTCTCTAATAAATCGTGGTTTAGGATGATCAATATCCAATTGAGTGCACGCTTCCCAGTCCTCCCAAGACCAGCGGTACTGGAAGTTGCTGAGATGGTAGGAGAACCAATTGACAAACCTGAAATTAAATGGGAAAAAAATGGTCAAGTAACAGTATGCAAAAAAAAACTGTAATTGTTTTACCACCCTAAGGTTTAATGCCATAAACATCAAGGTCTACTTTTTATTTAGAGATCATAGGATAAGGAACAAGCTCTTTCTTTTGTACATAGTAGTTCTACGTTTTTATATTCACTATGTTTTCTTAAAAAGTTCAAAATGAATTAGATGTTTTTGCTTTAAGATCAGTGTGGTAATTAGATATTTTCAACCTTAGGGAAGTTTCCATTTATGGGGAGTTTTTTTTTTTAAGTTGTAAAGCAAATTATGAGGTTAATTATAAACACCCATATTGATTTATAAAATTCATAACTTTTGTCTGATATATTATAAATAACTTCATATTCAGCCTATAATGTTCCCACTGTGGGGACACAGGCCTACTCTCGATGAGAGGGCATGAGCTATAATCTACCACACAGTCCCAGTGCAGGTTGGTAGAAGTCATATGTCTTCGAATTTTGGGTTCTAGGACATGCCGGTTTCTACGCAATGTCTTCCTTAACCGTTTTGGAACAGTGGTGGTGAAAATATTTACACGAAATTAAGTGCCCGCTTGGGTTCGAACCCACAACCTACAACTCGCAAGTCTGAGGCGTTACTATGGGGTCACCACTGCTCACAATAAATATAAATAACTTAGGCTTTTGTATTTATATGGTGAATATAATAGAGAGTATTCTTTTCTTACCTATCAAAGCAGGCAACATTCATGGTATCAATCCTCATGAACAATATTTCCGTAGCCTGAGCCAACACCTGTGGCATCGTCGAAGGCTGGAGCTTACACAACTCAATCAAAATAGATCCGTAACAAATCTCCAAGTATCTAGGTCTCGGCAAGTTGAACAACTCAGCAAATATTATTTCTACAATACAGTATTCTAACGGGATCTTTGCTTTATAAGGAAAGCAGAGTAACTGTGCCGCACATTCCTTGCGTTCTGCATGGTAAGCTTCTAGGATGTTGTGAAGATGTTCTTCAATAAGGAACCTCTCAATGGAATGTGCTCCTGGCAGTACCGGACCATCGGGACAGTCAGTGTAGTCAAACATGCGGAATATGACCCTTGGCATGGGGTATGTGTCCGTGTCATTGTGGGGTGGTGGCTGGAAACAGATTTTTTTTGTTTTAGTCAATAAATAGCATGAATTAATATTTATTTAATCATTCAAATTGTTTCAATCATAAATGATTAATTGATGATGACAAAATAAAAGGTAATAATAAAAAGTAAAGACATACTGTATTTTTTTTTAAATATTAAATTGCCTTTTGTTTTTTCATTCTAACACACAGACATCATAAAACAAAAATCTTACCTGTATTGTTGGAAGTTGATGTTGCAGAGCTTCACATAAAATAGAGTCAAAAGCAAGGTAAGGCCTAGGGATGTGCTTCTCAGACCAGTTGTCTTGCTTCAACTTTTTAATTTGAGCCCATAGACAATCTAGATACTCTTCCTGTAGATGAGGAGTGTCAGTAGACCATACCTTTAGTGCCGGCCAGTGTTTCTTACTGCGCTTGTTTAAAAATATGTCAATAGTAGTCAATAAATGATCTAGTTGAGATTCCTTCTTCTCATAGAGCTCTCTGCCGACCCACGGCAGTGCTGATAACACAGCAAACACAAACCAATCTCGTCTAACTTGAGGTACTCCATCCTCATTGGCACAGTCCACTAAAGTCTCCAATAATGTCAACAAGGAGGAAGCAGCCAGCACGTGGCAGTTAACCAGGTCGGCTATGAACCTGAGACAGTACCTGGCTGCGTTCCATTTGCCAATCTTCAAGTTCTCTTTAAAAGTCTTAACAATGTAGTCAACAAATTCCCCACCAAAGTTGTAGTTCTTGGCGTTCAAGAGACCCACTAATGTAGCATATATGGTGCATTTTTCCGGCATACGAATAGCACAGTCAGTGAGAATACGTAAAATCTTTACACGAAACGTACTCAAATCTGCCTCCAATACACTCGCTAAACCTTCCAAATTACTCTCTAAACTGGAGCTACTTTTCTCTCCGACCCTCAGTATCAGCGACTCCAACCTATCCTCAATCTCCTGGTTCTCCGATACACGACGTCTTTTGCGATTGAGACGCTCTAAAACAAAAATAAAACAAGGGTCATCAAATGAATCTAGTTTCTAACCTACAAAATACTAAGCAATTTTTTTCTTAGCTTACCGTAACCATCTTCATCATCATGGGCCCTTCTGCGATTCATTTTAAAAAGTTGAGTTACACGAAAAGTATTTCAAACACTGTAATAATGCAGTAATTTCATTAAATTTTATGAAATGCCAACAAACAAGTCAATGAACGACAACGAACGAAATCGAAGTTGACACTAGTGAGCAAGACTAGAGTTGTTCTTCTCTTCTTGTTGCTTAATTATTGCTCCCTTTTCGGGCCTTTACAAAGTCTAAATAAAGTAACTAAAAACTAAATCGACATAAGAAAAGAAGTCCATTTTAGGTTTTCGTGTCGAAGACTATTCAATTTGAGCAGTTAATTTTTGTTTTATTTCATATATTTCGGATTTCGTCCTAATTATCCACAGTATTTTTAGGCGATTAATTCTCATTTCGTTTTCAGATTTATTTTTTAAAAAATCGATCGTACAACTGTCACCTACGGCAATTTATTTGTCAGTTGTCAAAATAAACTTGATCGTCTTGTTGTGGTTTGTTTGTGTACCAAAACTGAATTTAAAATTTGTTAAATTCACTAAAAGGTCTATGTTTTCATCAGAATGTCTTGCAATTATGCTGATGGATTATCTCCGTATGAAAATAAAGGAGTCCTAGGAGTACCAGAGGTTAACAAGCCAATATTTATTAGCTTTACTCTCATGTAATTTTTTTTTTTGAGATTTTCTTTTTATGATGCGTTTTTGCATATTTTTACATGCGCTTTTATGATTATAGAAATTCGACACGTTGGATAAGTTTGACAAAAAGTGTAAGCTGTTGGCTCAGTTAATAAGCGAAGCTAAGCATGTGGTTGTTCACACTGGAGCAGGCATTAGTACTTCAGCAGGAATACCAGACTTCAGGTAAATATGTCGCCTTTGAAATTTAAAGTATAGTTTTATTCAGAAGATAACTAATAGTTGACTAGGGAAGCTGCAGAATGTAAGATTGTAAACGTGGTTTTGAAACAACTACTTATAAATCATAGAAAAAAGAACCAAAAAACGTTCACCTCAAAAATGTAAAAACTCTTTTCAGAGGACCCAATGGAGTGTGGACTTTAGAAAAAAAAGGCCAGAAACCAAACATAAACATCTCCTTTGATGATGCTGTTCCCACCAAGACCCACATGATACTGAAGAAGTTGATAGAATGCAACAAGATACAGTACATAGTCAGCCAGAACATTGATGGTCTGCATCTGAAGTCTGGCCTATCTAGGAAGCACCTAGCTGAGTTACATGGAAACATGTTTATTGATGAGTGTAATTTGTGTAAAAGGTAAGAATTCTTTCTCTGAAGGCTATTTCAGACTCCATAATGAATATAACCCCAAAATGTTGGTAAAATAAAATTAAACTATTTTGTTCTTACACTGGCTCTTTCCTAAACCTGCCTGATTGACAAAACAATCTGAAGTTATTATTCTGAAGAACTTTACTGCTTTTCTGGTAACTACACATGGAGACTAAATTTTCTAGATAGTACTCACAAGATCAGTAACCTAGTGGACACTGGTACTCTCTAGAAAGTAGAGCTCTTTCAAAGTATCATAAATTAATTTAATAATGCAAAAGCTTAAATAACTTTCAGGCAATTTATCAGAGGTTTCCCAGTAGAAACAGTAGGCAAGAAGTGCAGTGGAAATTCGTGCCCGGCTGAATTTACCTCATCCAGGCCATGCAGGGGGAAGTTATATGATGGAGTACTGGACTGGGAGCACAGTCTGCCTGAAAATGATCTCACCATGGCTGAGTTGCATTCCAGGTAACTAAAATTATTTTTTACAAGGATAAGTAGAAATTAGCAGCTGGTCAGGTGCTAAGGAATACCACTGGCCCACTATGGCAAAAAATTGCAAGAGAAAGAGATTGGAAGAAAGTGCTAGAGGAGGCTTTTATGTCTCTATATTTTTATCAAATTTAGATTAGTTACAGCTGTAGTGGCAATCATGTCATTTGGTTTAAATAGGTCCTTATATTTATGATTTTAATTATCTCTTATATAGATTCTTTTCTTTTAGATTTTGTGAATGTGACAATGTTGTAGGCTGTAGACTTGTGGACCATTTTCTATTTTGTTTGCTAAGTACACACAGCTACACATCAAACTATACTTTTCTAGTATAAGCTGATCTCGCATTGTATGGAAATCCTATACAATACAAGATCAGCATAAACTGGAAATTTATAGCTTGATGTGTAGCCATGTGTACCTGGTACTTGTTAATAGGCCTACACTGTCCTCCCATACCTATTAATACTGTAATTTGAAAACATTGTAAAAACCATTAATTTTTAAAAGAGTAACCATGGAGTTTCTTGCTAGCTCTTCTCCATAGGAAGCGACCAATTGGAACTGTGCACCTAGCTTCTGTCGTTTCATAAGTGCCCTTGTAGGTTTATGTGAAATAAAATATTTTTAATTTTCTCAAATATTATTGTTCTTCTAGTGAATAAAGACTCTGAATTTATGTACCCTTTTAATGATAGATGGCTATTACAGAATGTCAAGTACTGTGATCCGCCAGGATCACAGTACTTGACATTCTGTAATGGATAAATGTATGGATAAATTAAAAGTGAAAGTAGTATTGGCATACTACTTTCACTTTTAATTTATCCATATTTCTTATACTGAGGACTTATGAAATTTTATATGTATATTCGGTAGGTCTGAAAATCGGTCGTAATCTATTTCTCATACCCCTAAGTGACAAGGGTGGTCCACAAACATTTATATGGCAAAACAACGTTTGCCAGGTCAGCTAGTTTTATGATAAAATTCAATATTCAATTGAATTTCATTATTTTGCTGTGTTCCTATTTCAGTATTGCAGATTTAAGCATCTGCTTAGGAACAACTCTGCAAATCGTGCCAAGTGGAAATTTACCCATAGAGACGGTCAAGTATGGGGGAAAACTAGTCATTTGCAACTTGCAACCCACCAAACATGTGAGTAAAATATTCTTCAAATATTTTTACAAATAAGTTAATAAATATTAACACTGTCCCTTATATGTTTGTCTTCTTCTTCTATACATATTTACTTCACTTACGGCTGAACCCAATAACCTATTTTCAGTAAAAGACAAATCGCTGTTGACGGTAGACAGTATAATTCTATCTGTCATTGAATGTTGTCCCACAATTCTGCAAGGTCCTTATTCTCTGACAGATTAATCTAAATATATAAAAATTAATCCCTATTTCTCTTGGTCACGGCATTACGCGTGAACGGCTGAACGGATTTGAATGAAATCTGGCACATGGGTAGACCATGACCTATACTCCATTTGAAATAAGATTAGACATTTAACTAAACCTTTTTTACAGTCCGTTCAACCGATTTTAACTTCTATTGCGTTGGTGGTACGACAAATTGCAGCTGCAGTAAACAGTTGGTTTGTAACCACTTTTTTTGCTTTTAGTGCCATCCTTATGCCTACGCAATAGAAGTCAAAATCGGTTGAACGGACTGTAAAAAACGTTTGTTTAAATGTCTAATCTTATTTCAAACGGGGTATAGGTTAGGACAGGATACTTTTATCCCGATACTTATGCGGGTGAAACCGCGGGCGCAGCTAGTGGGACGACAAAAGCATAGATAGATAGGTTTTTTTATCTTCAGTATGCCAAAACTGGTGACAGATAGGTAATTGGGTTCGGCCGTTAGTCGCCTTTTAGCCTGACGTCGCCAACCCCAAATAAATTGGGATAAGGCACAGATTAATATAGATGGTTCACTTCGCAAAATCATTTAAATAAAAACGACTCTCGCTACTACACAATAAAGTGCAATTCAAGTCGCACAGCGCTATGTAATTACCTAGAAGTTGTTATAGTCACCTAGAAGTTGTTATATTCACCTAGAAGTTGCCTCTCTTTCTATAGCGTAAGCCCACGTTCGTACGGACGTAAAAATATCGCGGCGGGATTTTTAACGCTTTGCTTAGCACCGAGAGTTGAAAATCCAACAGTGTTTTTTCGACGCGCTGGATGCACTTTGTTAAATTCTCAACGCTCGGCTTAACACCGAGAGTTGAAAATCCCGCCGTGATATTTTTACGTCCGTGTACGTAGGCTACTCATATCTTCTGACTACGTTACGCTCACTGAATTGGCTCGACAAGACGAGCCCGCCGCGTACTGTAGCTTCATACTTAAAATTAATGCGGAGTGCGCCTTCTGTACTACATGTCGGCAAGCTTTAAATAAATTTATTTTTCGTTCCAGGATAACAAAGCAGACCTAATAATAAACTACTATGTAGACGAGGTACTAGAAAAAGTTATGGACATACTCGACATAGAAATACCAACATATTGTAAGGACGAGAACCCCACACTAGAAGCATTGCACCAACCCCTTGAATGGACGATCGACAGACGCGATGTTCTTCAATTAGAGAAAACATTTAAAGCCAAATGCAAAGGTGTTAAGAAGAAAAGAATATTAATAAAGAATAAACGAAATAGTACTGAAGTTAGTTCAGTGAATGGTGTTGCAGATGATAAAGCGAAAATAATCAAATTAGAAGTTAAGGAAGAGCCAACTGATGATGGTGTTGAAGTTAACCCTGTACCTGTAGATTGTATTATCATTGATTAACTGAGGTGAAGCAGCAGGTTTGCTGATGTATCCCACTGCAGGAAAGTCTTAGGCGCGGCGCCCACTATCGGTGGGCATCGGTGCGGCTTGGTACAGCTCGGGCGCGTTACAGCGGCTTCGGGCGGCTTGGGGCGCCTCAGAGCTGCCTCGGCAGTCGTAAGCATACCTAAGGACGCCGAGGCTGGTTTCGGGTAGCTTCGGCAAAACTAATAGTTCGGGTGGCAGACACGTCGCAGAGTAGTTGTAACATTACGTGAAAACAGTTGTGCGTATGTATTTATAATGGTGGATTGGGACTTAGTTCTCATTGTTCATCTTGCTGAAGAAGAAGAGAAACTTGGAAGGTAGCTCTGAGGCGCCCGAAGCCGCCCCAAGCAGCAGTAACGCGCCCGAAACCGCCGTAAAGCGCCCGAGCTGTACCGAGCCGCACCGATGCCTACCGATAGTGGGCGTCGCGCCTTAGGGTGCCACCATGGACTTATTATACAAACTGGACTGAGCTCTCGTACCAAAAACACGAGCAGAGAGAGACATGTATACCGAGGCTGTTTATCTCTTTCTAATAGGGTGACCAAACATTTTTTATCAAACAGGAAAGTTCGTTTTGAAAGAGATAATTTGTGTCCGGTTGTAACTAAGGTGATTTCAAATTATTTTTTGTATTACAAAAATATTGAAATTAAGTTACCTTATAAAATAATAATTTATGACAAAATAATTAAAAACTCTTATTGAAATACTTTTTCTTTAAAGCTCGATTTGACACTAACATTGCTGTGTTGTAGGAGGAGCTCGTGGCTAAGTACTAACAGCCGTACGGGTCGATCCATCAGGTTAAGCTACGCTTGCCGGGGTTGGTCCGTGGATGGGTGACCATTTCTACATACCAAGACTCCTCCGTGCCTCGGAAAGCACGTTAAGCCGTTGGTCCCGGCTGTCATTCGTGGATCTTTGACAGTCGTTACGAGTCGTCAGAAGCCCGAAAGTCTGACAACCAGTCTTACCAAGGGGTATCGTATTACCTAGTTACTGGGTTGTGGAGGTCAGATAGGTAGTCGCTCCTTGTAAAATACTGGTATTCAGCTGCATCCGGTTAGACTGGAAGCCGACCCTAACATAGTTGGGAAAAGGCTAGGCAGATTGATTGTTTTGTTGTAGGTCGGTGTTGGATCGTGTACCCTTTTTGGAAAAGAAGTTATGGTAGCTAGACTACAATATTGTTGAGACACATCTTGAGTCGAATCATCAATTTAATATGATCACATATGCGTGACTTATAATGAAGTAGGCAAGGGTGCATGCAGAATTTAGTTCCGGGACCTTCTCTTGCTCTTTTTTTTTCGTTTTCTCTACAGAGCTGGTGTTTGGGTATTTAAATAAAGCAAAGGGAAATAAACCAAAGTGTGTGTGACAAACATTTATTAAATATAAATATAAAAATCTGCCGGCTTGAAATGAAGGCTGCACACAACAGAATTTTTAGTATTTGTTTGTGATTCGGGAATTACATCCAACCATTTTTGCTTCATTTCTTCTTTCGATGGAAAGCTGTAACAAATATAAAAATAATGCTGTTTCAATAATGCGATACATAAGCACAAATTGTATTTATTATACGCATAATTCATACATACATAAACTCACGCCTTCTTCCCATGGGGGTAGGCAGAAAGTACAGAACGCCACCTGCTACGATCCTTTTGCCTCGTTTACGTTCATACATCTGGTCATACACGCACGCCGCCGCCGGTTGCGAGTACTACGCACCTGGCCTATAAGGTCAGTATATGTCCTCCTAGGGCATCCCCGACCGGCCTTTCCCTTCACATCAGCCTTGTAAATACATTTTGTTAGTCGCCTTTCATTCATCCTCAAACCATCTCAGCATACCCTTTTCAATTTTTGTCACTATGTCTTCTTTTAAATCACGTAATATTAATAGTTAATCGGAAATACACAAAAGCTTTAGTGTTCCGTCTACAAAACGTCTAGAGCATGGTCAACCTACTTGACACCATTGTTAATAAACAAAATATTGTTATTCCTTGCCTGTGAAATGAAATGCCACAACCAGCATATGATTCACTTTTACATGTCTTGATACAACACTTTTTCACCATTATCACTACAAAAATTAAAAAAGAACCGAAGCTAAAACTTATAATGCGTTATGCGTTTCCACAAAACAACAGTAAAAGTCGCCTATGTCGCCATGACAACAATTGATGATTATTCAATGAATTGATGTCACTTTTCAGATTACCAGTGTAATTTTATGATAATTACCAAAAATCATATTATTTTTATTTTACTTAAAATAAATTATTTACTACTAAGTACAGATTGTAAATCTATAAATAAAATTATTTAAAACTAATGTAAAAGCTGAAAATATTTATACGTAACTTGTTTTACTTGTAGTTGGTAAAATATTTTCTACCAACTTGTAACATTTTTATCTTTTGGCAATTGAGAAAAAGGGGCAAATAGCCTCGGCTCGGCTATCTCGCTCGTCTCGTTTTGCCTCGGCTAAGATTGCCTAACAAATGTAAACCTAAGCTGCAATTCATATGGTTAATTTTTGTATAATACGATTTTTGGAGAGCTCAGTCCAGTTTGTATAATAGGTCCATGGGTGCCACACCCTTGTTCGCGTCGGCACAATTCGGCACAATTCGCCACAGCCGAGCGGCAAAACAAAAACTGTATGTAAAACTTATGGGTTCGCGTACATGCTAATGTTATCCAGCGCTTGTTGTTGCTCGGAGTGCCGATAGATGTGAAAACAATTTTAATATGACATCTTAATTTTTGATACCTATTACGATTAATTTCAAAATTAAAAAAGAACCATTGTTATTTCACAGTTTTAAGTTTTTATTTCTATCGGTAGTCCCCATGACTGTTTTATTTAAAAGTGCAAATGGTCAATGTATTGACACAAATTCTCATAATTGCATAAAAAAATGGAAAACAGTAATTGACATTGCAAAGTTTTACCGAAAAGTTTGTTTTAATTATTAAGTATGTACAAATCATTCCAGAACTGATTAATTATGTCCGTTTCGTATGAAGGAATATGTGTCAACAGAACAAATATTTAAGAACAATGATTTATGTTTTGATAAACAAATACTCGAAATGATACAGTAAAATAAATAATTTATTTATAAAATTATCGTCTTATTTACAAAATATTTATGGCTACTCTTTGGTAACATGGAATGTAAAATTTTAAAATATCTCATAATTTTTTTGTTTTTTTATAGAGTCCTCGTACAATGAGAAGTCTTACAATAGTAAGACTTCTAATTCTTGTATAAAAATATAAAAACATCTAAGTACGCAGTTTCTACAAATCAAATAAATTATATCCTATTAGTTGAACCGATTTCTATGAAATTTGGCATGCAGATAGACCATGATCTGGGTTAGGACATAGTATACTTTTTATCCCAGTAGTACGTTCGCGTGGGATAATTTCCTACATCCACGCGGGCGAAGCCGCGGGCAAAGGCTAGTACTAAATAATTATACACCGAAATGCATAAACTGACCTATAGGAACACAGACCGTTTTATCATAAACAGTTCAAACATGATAGTAAACTACACAAAGCACGGTATCGCCGGCAGCATATGAGACTGCAGTACTAGTAAAATTCGTGCCATCGAAAGCGCGTTGAGTGCACAACTTCTGTCACGGAGTCACGGGCCGCTTTCAAAGCCGTCAGTTTCTGGACGTAATTTGTGTCGTAGTGCGAGTAAACGGTGACACGCTTGGTTTGTATGGAAAGTGTTGACAATGGTGCCGATTCCCTTGTTCACAAACTAAACTAGAAAAGGACAGAAGATAAATTTTAGTTTAGTCCTGTCAAATTAATCAGCGCCTGTCACTACTACTCCATACAAGTTTAGACGTGATTAAACACTTGCCTACTAAAATTACGTCAATTTATGTCAAGCGCTGATTAATTTGACAGGACTAAACTAAAATTTATCTTCTGTCCTTTTCTTAATGAAAAAGAAAGAAAAAGATGCACTGAACTTAAATTTAGTTTAGCTTGTGAACAAGGGAATCGGCACCAATGCCACTTTTAGCAGCGGCCGCCGAGGCGTGTCCGTGCTCTGAACTTTACTGTGCGTTCATTATGCTAAGGCTGGATTTAGTGTTATGCTGACGTCGGTCGCGCGTACCAAAACTTCGACGATAAATGGACGTGTATAGTTGTAGCACCCAGGGTCAGCGAGCGCGAATCCATATAAAATGTTACGCGACCGATGTCAGCGCTGACCGTGGGTGGAACACTAAATCCAGCCTAAGGCTACATTGGTGCCGATTCTCTTGTTCACAAACTAAACTATATTTGAAGTTCAGTGCATCTTTTTCTTTCTATTTCATTAAGAAAAGGACAGAGGATAAATTTTAGTTTAGTCCTGTCAAATTAATCAGCGTCTGTCACTCTCCATACAAGTTTAGACGTGATTAAAAACTTGCCGACTAAAATTACGTCAATTTACGTCAAGCGCTGATTAATTTGACAGGACTAAACTAAAATTTATCTTCTATCCTTTTCTTAATGAAATAGAAAGAAAAAGATGCACTGAATTTAAATTTAGTTTAGTTTGTGAACAAAGGAATCGGCACCATTGTCTCGTGTTATCACGAACTTTAATTCGCGCGCTCTCTGTTGCTCAGCGAAACGTCGAGCGGTGTGCGAGAAAGAGCGCGCGAAGTTTATTTCGCGATAACGCGACAATGTAGCACCAGCATTAAACTTCTCTCGTGACGTGATTGGTAGCACTATTTGACTGTTCTGTCAGTCGCCATTTTGAATTCCGCCACCACTGAAGTCCGGCGGAAAATTGTGGAAGTACATTTTAAAAAAAATGCAATTTGATGCAATGACAGACACTAGCGCCGCGCCCGCGGACTCTAATTAAAACTAAGCTTGACAAGCAATGGTGCCAACATGACGGCAAGGGACAAGTTATAGTGAACGGTTTGTACAAAACAAATAGCAAAATGTCACAGACAATATTTTTTCTACTTTTGCCTACATAACCTAGAAAAATAAATAAAAATAATCTGCTAATAATGAAATATCTTAGTTGCTTGAAATGCAATCATGGTGACTAAAGGTAGTATCAAATTGTCCACTTGATCTGTTTTTGCCTCCACGAGTCCTGAGACGACTCCTGTGACTGCGACCCGAAGCAAAGCGTACGGTGCCCTCAATAAACCTGTAAGTAAATAGATTATTGAATATTTATTATTCAAGATCTGAAAGTTCTAGAAAAGTTTGGCAGTAAAAGGTTACTGCGTTGCTTTTCGCCGAGTGTTTGCCGGCCAGGGACTAAATATCCATACTAATATTATAAAGTAACTCTCGTCTTTCTAGAACCTCATCACGCCTTAACGGCTGAACCGATTTCGATGAAATTTGGCGCACAGGTAGACTATGACCTTGGTTAGGAGTTAGGATACAGGATAATTTGTATCGCGGTAGCACGTTCCCGTGGCATAACTTCCGACCTCCACGCGGGCGAAGCCGCGGGCAAATGCTAATACCGACCGTTCGACTGTAACTTGTCCCTTGTCGTCATCTTGGTACGATTGCTTGTCAAGCCATTTTAGCTCCATTTGTAAAACTAAGCTTGACAAGCAATGGTGCCAACATCACGGCAAAGGACAAGTTATAGTGAACTGTCCAGCGTATTTACAGATTTAGTCTATAAAAAAATTTACGTACCAGAGAGGCTAAGCGCATACGTCACTGCCAATTGTGATAAAATGTTGAATGCCGTCCCTTCTACCGATTTTCGTCCATCTGCAACAGAATTTGAACTTGTCAAAACATCATTTTCATTACTACAGATTGTTCGCAATATTTTTTCCCTTTTTTTTTTGTTTGGGACATTATCAAATAACTTCTCCCGCTCTGGGTGGAGCGGGAGGGCGTGTCAGACTCTTATTGCCTAAAACCCACCCGTTTCCTTTAGTTGCCTGTATGTTGCCAGGGGCCACGGTATCCCTTTCGTACTTTCCCGCAACCCCGGCAGGCATCGGCTCTAGCGGACCCCGTCAGTTCTGCTGACAATAATTTGTCCTTTGGCGTCATGTTGGCACTATCGTTTGTCAAGCTTAGTTGCAAAACAAATAGAGTTCAAAATGGCGACTGACAGAACAGTACAACCAATCGCGTCACAGGACAAGTTATAATGAACGCACTATACACGCTGTTTGGACTTGAACTATCGCGATTTTCATGCATTTGAATTTGAAAGAAGAAAGGCCCATTATGGACGAGTCCATTGCCATTCTCAGAGTTTGGCTCTAAAAGTACTGAGATCGAGTAATTTTGACCATGAAGATCTAATCATTGTAAAAAATAAATTACAGTGTAACAAGTACAGTGCTACAAGGATCTTTTGACTCTGGAAATGACATTGACAATGACATTGAAGGTAAAAATTTGTGAAATTGTATTTTAAAAACCGGCCAAGTGTGAGTCGGACTCGCACACAAAGGGTTCCGTACTACCTACTGTACAATATTTAACACTACATTTTTTTTTAATACGTTTGTAAAACACAACACGGTTCTTGTATGGGGACCCCCTTTAATTTTTAACTTTTTGTTTTGTTTTTATAGCAGCAATAGAAATACAGTCTGTGAAAATTTCAACTGTCTACCTATTACGGTTCAGGAGATACAGCCGGCTGACACACAGAAGGACAGCGACGGCTTAGTAATAGGGTTCCGTTTGGCACCCTTCCGTTAGCGTGGCATTAGTTCCGATTTTGGCCACGCACTGAAAGATCCTTGTTTAACTATGTATACATAATTATAACCTACCTGCCCACTTATTGAACCCATACTTGGATCCGAACCAGCTGGCGGCGGTGTCTCCCACGCCTATCGACAGGACGCCGCTCAGCAGTTCCAGCTCGTACCCCGGATGAACCGGGACCAGGAGCAGCGGACACGCCAGCCCTACATACAGGTACATCGCGGTCATCGCGTAACAACCAACATCCTGGAAAAATATAAAAATTTGGTACAGTCAGAGAAATAATAATTAGTTGTTTAAAAAAATTATACTTATGTCTATAATCTTGTTTACAATTGATGCTATTTCCACTTAAACAAACATCAACTTTATGAATGTGTAAATAAAGTTGATTTTCAACTGACTAGTATTGTTAAAGTCATTAAAAAAATATGAAGTTGTAGTGCAAACTGAACCTTATGTGTAGGCATTATTGTTGTTTCCTAAAACTCGTGTTTGTTTACATGTTTAGCAAATAAATTGCGAATGCAGATTACGTCAATTGCAGTGTTAGGCCGTGTCAGACTGTCGCGCAAGTACGTGATATTCGCGCTCGTTTATCCTTTCAACTGTCATTAACGAGACACAATAGAATTTTAATTGTTATCCACCTTAATCAGGCGTCGTAACAGATGATGAGTTATATGACATACCCGCGATCAAAGTCGCGTTTATACGTCACCTATTATGAAGAGAAAAGATTTGCATTTTTTTTTTGTTATTAATAAACTCAAAAACTACTGGACCGATTTTAAAAATTATTTCACTAGTAGAATTCTATATTATTATCACTCAGTAACATAGGCTATAATTTATTTTGTTAAGTAATTGGTACTTATTGAAAGACCTACACTGTCCTCCCATACCTAGTAACACTGTTATTTGAAAGTATTCTAAAAGCTAATTATTTTTAAAAGAGTAACAGTGGAGTTTCTTGCCGGCTCTTCTCCATAGGAAACGACCAATTGGAACCGTGCACCTAGCTTCTGACGTTTCATTAATGCCCATGTAGATTTATGTGAAATAAAATATTTTAAATATATTTTTTTTTTTAATAAATGGATCACTCGGGCGAAGCCGTAATTCTTATAAACCTTCAAAAGTCCAAAAAAAAAAAACAATAGAATTTTAATTGTTATCGATCTCCAGGAGAGCACCGGACTGTCTGTATTCGTGCGACATTGACACAGGATTAGAGCCATTTCATGCAACTCTCAAAGAATGAGTTGTGATTTGAATAGATAAACGGACATTTTAAATTCGTAGTCAATTTGATAAACAACTTACTTCCCTGACTTTAAATATAATAAGGCGTGATACGTCCACTGCTAAGTAAAAGCCTCCCCCAATGGCACATTCTACTTTGTAGTTTTAAGTACGTAGTGTGTGTACGTGTGTGTTTGTGTATGTGTTTGTGTGTGTGTGTGTGTGTGTTTTTAGTTGGATGATATCATTTTTCTTCCATCATTTTCATCTACAAAATTGCGTCCAAGATCCTATGTTAATGTCAGTTCTAGGTTCTAGATAGAGGTTTTAAATCTCTGAGTTGGCATTCTAACTCAGAGATTTAAAACCGTTCTTATACAGAGTGGCAGGGACATCGCCGCGAAAACTTACCATGGATTCAGTAAATGATTCTGAAACCCCAAAATAAAATAAAAATCTGCTGTTTCATAGAAAAGTGCAATACCTACGCGGTCAAAATGTATGGAACAGCAGATTTTTTTTTAAACCGACGAAATATTTCAACACAGGGGGTTCAGAATCATGTACTGAAATCTATGGTAACAGTTTTCGCGTCGATGTGCCACTCTGTATTTCTCAAGCAGAATGCGCCCTATTTGCATTTTATATTTTTTTTTGTTTTTGACGTTCAAAACCACCTTTTTACGTGGCTACTTACTTGAAATTGACTTACGACAAACTCCAATCCAAGATATTTTTTTCTAGAGGTACCAGTCCTTCCGCCATTTTAAACTAATAACACTTCTATTGTGTTAAATTGTATAAAACACTAGCTTTTGCACGCGGCTTGATCAGAAATTATGGCACGGGAACTTACTAGGTACGGGGATAAAAAGTATCCTATGTCAGAATCCAGGTCATGGTCTACTTGTGTACCAAATTTCATCGAAATCTGTTCATTCGTTGAGGCGTTAAAAGGTACCAGACATACAGACAGATGTTATTCTTACTTTCGTATTTATAATATTAATTATGTACCTTTTCATCACTATACACTTCAAATGCAGCCTGGAGTGCTGGTGATATTTTTCTTATATTAGCTTTTCTAAGTGCCTGAAAAACAGAAAATATTTTAATAAAAAAGAGTTTTTAATTTGTAGTATTGTAAAACCATTTTACGTTTTTTTTTTTCAAGGTAAGTTAGAACGAAACTAAGGAACGTTACATTGCAATTCTTTTTTTTGACCTGATAACGTCTTATAAATCGATGAACGCCGGCTGCACGCACGAAAAAGTGTCACGTTCCGCCTGAGCCGAGCGTGCAAGCGAGAGCGCGGAACAAGCGATAGAGAGGCACGATCGGCTTGTGACGTTTTCACGTAAAATTATCGTCCGTAAACCGACTTTACAGACAGCAAATTCTTATTTAAGACACCCCCGAATTAGCTACTTTAACAATTTTTTTCTCGAAAACTACAAATAATTGACATAGGGTTTCTTCTACAATTTGATTTAGTATGACTTACTACATCGATGTACGGTATCAGCTAAAAATGTCCGCACCCAAGCATTCCTAAAAGACTGTCGGGATTTTATCGCGCACTGAATTTTCAACTCTCGGTGTTAAGCCAAGCGTTGCGAATCCAAGGCGCTGACACGAGAGTGCGTCCCAGCGAAAAAACACACTGTTGGAATTTCAACTCTCGGCGCTAAGCAGAGCGTTGAAAATCAAGTACACGAAAAAAATCGCCGCGATTTTATTACGTCCGTACGAACGTGGGCTTATTCCTTCATATCGACTCCCTGTCTTACACACCACACGCGCATCCGTCCCCGCTAGTCACCAGCAAAATCCCTGAGGGAGGGGGCTATACTCCGGTCCCCCGCTCCTTCACAGCGTGCGGCGTATGCACATGAGACGAGTGATGACAGATTCAATTAATGTTATTTACATACACTACAGAACCTACCGGGATAAAAGTATCCTGTGCGCCAAATTACGTTTACCCTTTGAAGCGAGAAAATGTGTTCGCGGTGTTTCGCATTTATAGTATTAGTATGGATTACTAACCTCAATTAATATCAGAAGACCAAACCCGACGCCAGACGCAAGAAACATCAAATTGATGTCATTCAAGATGCCAGAGAGGAACACCATCGATGCAAGAACGTGAAAAGTCTTGCGGGTGACAGTGCTTGCTTTGATATTGAGCTGAGTGCGGGTTCGTACCACAAACGCTGATATAGCGACCAGGCAGAGCCAGAACAGGCAAAGCTTCATCTGAAAATATTAATTAAATGGTTCACACTCGTACCCTAATTGCGTAACTTATTTTCGTAAAGAATTTTGTCTAATTTGTTTCATTTTGACAGTTCAACAACATTCATTGCGTTATTTACGTTGTCGAGCAGTTTTTTTCCAAAATCAAAATCAAAATATTTTATTTCACATAAACCTACATGGGCACTTATGAAACGTCAGAAGCTAGGTGCACGGTTCCAATTGGTCGTTTCCTATGGAGAAGAGCCGGCAAGAAACTCCACGGTTACTCTTTTAAAAATAATTGGCTTTTACAATACTTTCATATAACAGTGTTTCTAGGTATGGGAGGACAGTGTAGGTCTTTCAATAAGTACCAAGTACTTAACAAAATAGAAAATGGTCAACAGGTCTACAATCCACTAAGCCTACAGCGTTCTCACATTCACAAAATATGTAGAAAAGAATCTATACAAAAAATAAATTAATTAATAAAAGTAAAAAAACCTATTTTAATAAAACGCAATTATATGATTGCTGTTACAACTGTAATCAATCTGAGTAATTATCATGTCCACAAAAGTCACTAAAAAAAAAGTTGAAATTAAATCGTAGGTATATAATGTCAAATAATAAATATGTCAAGGACGAATGTAAAAAAAAAAAAGATTTAAATAAACATGGTAATTTGGGAGCAGTTAATAGACTCTTACTTATTTATGCCGTTAATGAGGTACCAGGGAAGCCACATGTGCAGAAGGAATTATTGCCAAACTTCCTTATCTTCAACATAGTTCCAACTTATGAAGCAATGGATTAGCAATCTGTTTCAAATCGAAACAAATTGTGATTGTGTTGCATTACGCAATTAGGGTAATCGTCGTGTCAAAATTGAACGCGAGTCGAGTGATCCGATTGGCTGTTGATAATTCAGTCAACCAATCACAAGTTTACGGTTACGGGTGCTGACAATGGCCGCATTCCGACTTACTTTAAAAGTGATAATATCGCGAATCCAACCAAAGGAGATGTCCGCTTTTTGTAGGGACGTTGGTTTTTTATTCCGAGAAAAATCTAACCAGCATCAAACTACATCTAAATAAAAACGACAAAATATGGAACTAGGAACCACTGAAATAATATTTTTAGACCCCTCCATTTAAGAGAAAAATTATAAACTATTTAAAGTACAAACATTTTATTTGTTGATGGCAACTATGACAAATATGATATAAATTGACACATGGTACAGTCATTACTGTCAAACAATTGACAGTTATGACAGTAACATGTGTCAATTTTGACAAGTTTACTATTCGAATATGTCAATATGACATAAATTGACACATAGTACTGTCATTACTGTCAATGAATTGACAGTAATGACAGTAAAATGTGTCAATTTTTACAAGTTTACTATTTTATGGGGTGTGTTCACTATATTATCCTAGATAATTAGAAAGGTTTGTTCGTTTTAGGAGTAAATTCTTACTAAAATAAAAAATGATTTTTCTCAAAATTGGAGGTCTTTAAAAATGTATGATATAGTTAGAACCACTAGTTTTTGGGGTGTCTATCCAAATATATTTAACTTATCCTGGTTAGAATTATTGAATAATAAAAAACCATTTTAGGACATGTCCTTTAATAGTCATAAAATTTAAGGGTTATTGAGTAATAATTGTGACTGGACTTTGGTCGGATTCGCGATAAAATCACTTTTGGCGTAACTCGGAATGCGGCCAATTTGTTAGCTAACTTTTCTGTTGATTTTCGTTCCAGAAACCGGACATAAGTATATTTTCCCGACCGAATTTCGGTCATGGCAGCCAATCTCAACGGAGATTAGCCAAGTACGCAGGAGATATTATAGTGAACAAGTAGGTGCGCAAACACAGGTGCCTCACTCTCATAGTCCTATGGCAACACGTGCGCACCGAGGCACGGGGGTGTCACACCACAAAATTACCTATATACATACTAATTACTTATATACCCAGCACTCCACATTCAGCAATGGCGCTTGCGACCATGAGACCAACAGGGCAGTTAAATGGTCAAGTATACGGAGTCATCATCAGTATCAGCAGGCCATAATTTTTTTGTAAACAATGGGATATCTTTATTATTAATGATGGGCTCACATTATTTTTACCACTATTCACCTTATGGTAAGGGAAGTTGCTTCATTTACCATAAGGTGAATAGTGCTCATCCTGAACCTGTGTTTTTCACATTGATTCGGGGAGAGTTCCTTTAGCTGAGAAATGAGTTCCCTAATATTTATGTGAGTATGACTGTATGCCCTGTATGGGTAGGATTTCAATCATGAAACATATAAAGAGTTCTTTTCATAGAATTTACAATTTGACATCCTTTAAATTTAATTAATGATAAAAACTACTCACTTTTTTATCATCCAGCAGGATATATGAAGCAATTGTTATTAAACAATCAATTCCAAGTTTAATATGTAAGAGGATTAGTGCATATGTCCCGGCTACACAAACTATGTACACAAACGCTTTAATGTTTTTCTGTGATTCATCCAAAATAGATAATGCTGTAACAATAATTCCCACTGATGATAATACGGTCTGAAAATAGGGAATATTTTTTTGTGATTGATAAAAAAATAATAATAATTTGTTATAAATTAGCAATAAATAAACAAATCACCACTGATTGATTGACTGTTCATTTGGCTAAGCCAAAAATGAGATAAATAATAAAACCAAAAAATAAAAAAGCCAAAGATATAAATTAAACAAAAAGCCCATACTGTACTTGTTTTCACATAGGTGTCCTACTTATTTTACTAAATGTTCCCATAGTGACTCATTCTCAAGTAGAAAACAATAATGTCGCACCTTTAAAGTAAAACCATTACTAAATGAAAAAATTCATGAATTGAGTTATCAATGCCATCTATCTAAAATACGTATTTTAGATAGATGGCATTGATAACTCAATTCATGAAAATTTTCGTTTAGTGACGGTTTTACTTTAAAGGTGCGATGTGTTTTAATTATAATTTTGACTAAGTTCAAATTGTTTTTATTAACATTTAAAGGCTCTTTCAAACAGGCGCGATATGCGACGCGACACAAAGGCACCGCTCGTCGCGCGACGTCTATGTGTCACGTCGCGTGTCGAGCTGGTCTGCACAAGCCTTAACTTTGGATATTGTTTTTTCACTCTTCTGGAATACTTACAAAAATAAGAACATTTAAGAATCTCATTTCTTCATCTGAATTATCACCCATATTATAGTATATCTTGCTGACGGCCATGACACCAAACAATACAATGCTTTGTGCAACAACCATTGCCTCCCCTATCGTGAATGTCTGGGAGCACTTTTTGAGGGCCAGTCTTAACAGTGCTCTGAATAAGTACACAGAGGTAAAGGAGTATATGAGAGAGAAAAATAAACCTGGAAACGAATTAAATAAACATGAAAAAAATGCAATTTCATATTAAATCTAGATTTATGTAACAAAAACATTAAAAATTACCCCAACCCTTTATTTAGTTTGAGGAATTGAAGAAGTTTTGTTATTATTTTAAGTTATATTACCTTTCTCTAGAAATGTATATATTAACAGTACCCCAACAAGACTTGATGCTTCACATCCACCATAAATATTCTCCTTCAGGACCAAGCATGATATGGACAGAAAAACAATAAATAAGAAGCAATAACACAGTAATCCAATGGAAATGAAGGCCACTAAAGTGTATAGTTCTGAGACTTTGTGCAGGGTTGAATATAGCACAAGCACAGTTGGCAGAAGGACACAACACCATAGTCCATTTGATCCAGATGGTCTGAAAAACAAAGGATTTTTCTCATAAGATACATAATGAGGAAGATAAAAATTAAACAACCCGGATTTAGTACAATGTTCAAAGTGCAACATACCTTGTAGGAATACGATCAAATATTAAATTTTTCGTTACTTGCTTATCAACTGATATGAGAATTCGTACTAATTTTGTGTCAAGTATTTTCTGATATAAAGACGACTTGCTTGTTTTATCCATTTGCTCTGTAATTTTATGAAGTAAAAGTTTAAAAAGCTAATATTTTGAAACCCAACACAAAAAACCGACAGTTTTTTGTTTTTTATCTGAGTTGACAATATTGACATTGACAAGAATGACAGTTACCACATTGAGGCCGCATTCCGAGTTACGCCAAAAGTGTAATATCGCGAATCCGACCAAACTACAAAATAGTCACAAAATATAAGGGTTATTGAATAATAATGGGGTTAAAAACTGAAAGCTCATAGCAGATGGCAGCACAGTTGCGCGTCTTTAGTCCGCCATTGTTGTTTATGTTTTCACTGTTGTGTCGATATTGTTTATACGAAAACTAGACAAAAATGTATGCGATTTGGAGTGTAGTACAACTAAAAGCGGAGTTAAGGAAAAGAGATGCGTCTACCACTGGTAAAAAAGTAGCTTTAGTGGAAAGGTAAATAAATAATGACCATTTTATATTTGATAGATTGGTTTTGTTTACATTATTTAAAAGTCCTTTTTTTTTTGAAGACTGGAGGCATACGACAGGAATAACTTGATCGGAGTTGAAGAAGAGCTTGAGGATGATAACCATAACATTCTTGCTCTGGAAAAGTTCAGGGATGTCAATTCTAGCACTGATCTTCCAGCGCTATCTAAAACCCACATTCAAGAATTTGCTGAAAAGTAAGTTTTCATACAGTGATCAACTGATGATGCATTCATCTTCCTTTGTGAGTTCAACTATAAAAAAAAGCGTGTAATATACTTAATTTAATGTTAATATTATTCTAGGTTTCAAATACCTCCTAAAGGGAAAATCCTCTATGAAAATAGGAGCTTGGTCAAGCTAAAGATCGTAACCATGCTTATTTTCATGCACAATGCAAGGCACAAATGAAAAGATTAATGTATAATGTTATACTCAAGATGAATAAAACTGGTATGATATGTGAAAGTCATTGTGAATGTGCAGCTGGAAGTGGCTTGGAAGCACACTAAACATATCTTCACAGTCCTTCATGGTATAGAGGATAATATATAGTATGTACAAAGATTAGAATTACCTATGCATAAAGTATGTACAGAAAAATTAATGATGTTCAAACAACCAAAAACAACATCATTTTAAACTGAGTATCTCCAACCAACAATTTACGGTAAATACTTGTATAAATACTATGATACTGTAATAAAACCAAATTAATATTATATAAAATGTTTTATTTATCTCCTTATACACAATGCATATTACATAATACATTCTCTAAAGTTACAGCACATAAGACAAACAAAAAATATCTTTGATGCGAGGGGCACAAAATTGTGATGTTTTTGTCAAACCTAACAAACGTTCAATATGAACATGTTGACTTATTTATTTATTAGTAGGTTAGCCTACAATTGTTACACATTACATTTCTCTTAAAACTACACGATATATATTTATAAGTGCAACAATTACTTAAAAGCTAACACCACATGCACTGTATATTAGAATTTTACATTTTTATGACTGCAATTAATTTCTAATAATGGCTGATTTAGAATTATGTAAAACAAAGCAATAATGCAATAAACTAGGATCAAATATTTGGTTTACATTAAATAATAAATTAAAAATTAAATTACATTGAAATAAATAACATTTTCAATAGTAATATTCTTCACATGACTTCCATAATACTTTATTTTGTGAGCCATTACACTTAATGTCGAACACACAAAATATAACTTTTGATAGGTTTCAAAACCTGTGTAGAAAGCAATGATACTGTCATTGTTTTCATAGTTCTTTATAGATCCATAAATGTACACAAAATTCACTTGAGTATGTCTTGATGATACAGTATGTTGGTCCCGCTCTGGCCCATCATCTAGCTCCAATGGTGTGCTAGGAAAAATTTATATTTCGTTAAACATTGTAAGTTCCTCGTCTTTATATTGCTTTTCATAACTATCACGGGTTTGAACATGGCTAGGTCCAGCAATTTGATTACTATATGTATCAAAACATTGTTTTTTCTCATTTCTCTGTAAGTCTATTTGCTCTGTCTTCAGCTAAGGGGTTGACTGGTTTGACTTTAGTAAAAGAAAAAATAGAGGGTACAGCAGTCTTCCTGAGCCTTTTGTAAATATTTTCATCACCTAGAACAGACAAAAAGGATCTATGATCTACTTATCTATGTGCGAAACATAAAATACAAATATGATGAGTGGAAGATATATTTATCTATTTAGCCCGTAATGTCCCACAGCTAGGCAAAGGCCTCCCATTCCCTTTTCCACACACGTTTGTCCACTGCCACTGCGGGCCAGTCCTTTCGGTAGGATTCAGTGCAAGATATGTGTTAATATTAGGCAGTAGGTAGTTTGGTATGAAGGTATTAATACAATGCAATAAAGCGAATGCTGCATAGATGCTTGCTACTTAGACATATGAGTATTTACTTTGGTCGATTAAAAGATAATCTTAACAACACAACCTTAGTATAATGTATATAAATAAATATCCACAAATGCCTATTATGAAAACACACTTAAGTTCTCTGTATTATGAAAAAGAGCATCACCTATATACGCATTTGTCTGATAGAAGTCTTCAGGTTTAAAATAATATATAGCACATAACCTCGACGAATTATTTAGAGCTCTCTCCCACACTTTTCTTCTTTTAAGATCTTTGGGGAATACATGGGTCCCCAGATTTTTGCAGTCAACAGCTGCGCAAAGGGGCATACAAATTCATTAGGCGTAAAAGAAGTTGATTGTTTACAAAAAATGTATGGATATTGACAGCTGGCTGTCAAATTTACGGACGGACAATGATAGCGACATCTGAAGTGAGCAAATGGCAGTTTTTATCCCCATTGTGACTTTGGTCGAATTCGCGATATTATCACTTTAAGCGTAAGTCGGAATGGGGCCTGACACTGGTTACCTGCCATGGTTACCTGCACTGCGTTCCGAAATGCGCTAAAAGTGATAATATCACGAATCACAAAATATAAGGGCTATTGAGTAATAATTGTAACTATAATTTGGTCGGATTCGCGATATTATCACTTTTATCTCATTTCGGAATGCAGCACTGGTGTTACCATGACAGTTAGCAATATATTTCCTAAAAAAAACTAAGCCTCCGCTATCCACTATCTGTCTGTCAGCAGGCTGTATCTCATGAACCGTAATAGGTAGAAAATTGAAAGTTTCACAGATTGTGTATTTCTATTGCTGCTATATCAACAAATAATAAAACGATATGATATGGGACCCTTCGTGTGTGAGTCCGACACGCACGAACTTGGCCAGTTTTATTGTTTTTCTACGCTAAAGCGAGCCATCCACCACCTGCTAAAATAAGTTAGTTTGCATACAGTTGTTTTTCATACATGGGCGTCCACCCACATGTATGAAAAGCTGGCAAGCAAAACTAACTGCAAACTAACTTAGGTTAGCTCGCGGATTAGTGGATGGCTTGCGTAATAATAATCAACTTGCTTAGCCTTGAACCCTCTAAGCACACTGCTGGAGGATTCAGGTCTAGGCTACCGGTTGAGAAGGGATGGTCAGGTGATATCTCACCTCCTTTACATGGATGACTTGAAACTCTTTGCCCCCAACAATTTGCGACTGATGGAGCTACTGAAGGTAACCCAAACGTTCAGTAGCGCCATCAGGATGGAATTTGGTGTGGAAAAATGTGCAGTCATGCATGTAAAGCGAGGGAGGATTATGGAATCCGTGGGAACCCAACTCTCGGATTCCATACACCTTAGATCCCTCTCCTCAACCGAAACCTACAAGTACTTGGGTATGTCGGAAGCGTTAGGCATCAATGTTGCCGACATGAAACAATCGTTGAGGGAACGGTTCTTTGGCCGCCTGAATAAAGTGTTAAATAGTCTTTTATCAGGCGGAAACAAGGTGCGTGCCTTCAACGGTTGGGTCATGCCGGTGTTGATGTATTCTTTCGGCATACTCAAATGGACTCAAACGGAACTTGACGCTCTAGATAGGAAGGTCCGTATATTGATGACGGCAAATCGGATGCATCACCCACGGTCATCAGTGATGAGACTGTACATCCCGCGGAAGTGTGGGGGTCGAGGTTTCCTAAATGCTAAAACCCTCCACAACCGCGAGATTTACAGTCTCAGGGAATATTTCCTTCAAACTGACGTGGGTATGCACCGAGATGTGGTCGCAGTGGAGAAGGGCCTCACCCCGCTCTCCTTGGCAAAAGAGAACTGGCTCAAACCTGCAGTACTTGATACTAACGATCGTAAGGAAGTATGGCAGGGCAAAGAGCTACACGGACGCTTTTTCCGGGCCCTCCACGGGCCTGATGTAGACTTTTTGGCGTCTGTAGCCTGGCTACGCTTCGGTGACCTCTTCGGGGAAACCGAAGGTTTTGTCTGTGCGATTATGGATGAAGTTATCCTGACGAATAATTATCGTATTTCCGATTTTCAAGGACGGTACGGTTGACATCTGTCGGGCATGCCACCGCCCCGGTGAATCAATCCGACATATTATTTCCGGGTGTTCTCGTATAGCTAACGGCGAGTACTTGCACAGACACAATCTAGTGGCTAGGATTATCCACCAGCAACTTGCCTTGCAGTACAACCTTGTGGAATCTGAAGTACAGACGCCAGCACATCAAGCTACTACAATCTGGTAAATTTATTTAATAGATTTTCAATTTTATCACTGATGTCTAAAGTTCAAAGTTGATTGGGAAAATTTGACAGTTTCGGGTAGCTTGATGTGCTGGCGTCTGTACCATACTACAGGTATGTTCCCGACCCAGTTCTCGAGAATGGTCACGCCACATTGTACAGACGCCAGCACATCAAGCTACCCGAAACTGTCAAATTTTCCCAATCAACTTTGAACCTTACACTTCAGCGATATAGTTGAAAATCTATTAAATAAATTTGACAGATTGTAGTAGCCTGATGTGCTGGCGTCTGTACTGGGATCGATCTATCATCACTGACAGGACTATTGTAGCTAATAAGCCTGATATTGTGGTGATAGATCGACGAGAGCGCCGTGCAATGATTGTAGATATCGCTGTCCCTCATGACGAGAATCTCGTAAAAGCTGAGAAAGATAAAAAATCAAGTATCTTGACTTAGCACACGAGGTTGTCGACATGTGGGATGTGGACTCTGCAATCATTGTACCGATAATCGTTACGGTTAATGGCCTAATAGCGAAGAGCCTTGACCAACACCTCAGGAGGCTCTCATTGCGCGGCTGGGTCAAGGGCTTGATTCAGAAAGCAGTACTCCTAGACACGGCACGCATAGTGAGGAGGTTCCTCTCTCTAGAGCCCTGACCACCGGCAGCTTGGACCCTGTTCCTGATGCCGATGGGCCACTGTTTTTTATATTTTTAAATGTTTTTTTAATGATTTTTATAAAAATATTTAAAATTGTATTAAATATGAAAAAAAATGAATAAATGGAAATCAACTTAGAGTAACTGTGCGTTTACTTACTGTGCGTTTGCACTGGCGAAACATCACAACAAAACATGTTGAAATCTCTGGTTCCTATCAAAAATTGAATGGAATATTGACAGAAAATAGAGATTCCAACATGTTATGTTGTGAATGTTTCGCCAGTGCAAACGCACAGTTACACTGCCTAAACATTCACAACAAAACATGTTGAAATCTCTAGTTCTTGTCAAACATTATAAGGGGATATAGACAGAAAGTAAAGATTTCAACATGTTTTGTTGTGAATGTTTCGCCAGTGCAAACGCATATATGGCAAACACAATTCAAATCTGCAGATTTAATCTACAAAACTGGGTTAGTCTTGATGTAGTTTTGGTCTAATTGTAATCTAAGAATGGCGTGCAAAAGCGCTGCGATAATCGGTGTTTTGTTTACTGTGTTGTTGCCATGAAATAAATAATCGGCTTAATGGACTTTGTCACTCTCAGTCACTGTCAGCAGTGTCAGCTGCAGTGTTGTTATTGATACGGCAATTGCCGTATTATACGGCATTCCACGATATTTTTTGGAAAATACGGCATACGGCAGGCCTCATTGCCGTATTACAAAATACGGCAATTGAATATAGGTGAAACGAATAATTTTTCACAAACGTATTGAATGAAATGAAAATGAAACTCAAATATCTCTCACCTGAATAGGCTGTGCACCTTATTATTAGAGAAAAAAATCGTCAATGTTGCCACTAACTCAGAAACTACCACCTAACTGTCAAAATTGAAATTGACTTTAAAAAAATCCATGACATCTAAATTAAAAACACGGCAAAAAATCAAGGATATTGTACCAAGGTGCCTTGCGACGTGTGCGAATAGCAAGGACAAGTACACATTAGATGAACATGAATCTAAAGTAATAGGAACGATACGAAACCTTTATGGACAGGAAAAAAATGATGAATAGACATTTTTATATAAATACGGCAATTTTGTATTTTTCCCCTTAAAATACGGCAAACCAGACTGACATACGGCAGCTCAGATTTTTATGATAAAACACTGGTCGTCAGTTGTCACTGTCAGTAGTGTCAGTGAAAAGAAGAGGCAGGCAAGAAGAGCAAGCACGCGTCGCGCGGGAACTTGGAATATTGCCAAATTTTCCAGTCCGGTGTTCGTAACAGTAGAATTCACACGTATTTATCGAAATGTTACGACAATTAAGCAAAGCGGTTCAGCAAAAGGCGAGATTCGCCTCAGCCGCTGCTGCCCCTGCACCTAAAACAAAGCCTGAGATTCTATACACCGGGGTACGTACGAGTTATCAAATTGTAAACATATAAATAAATCTTTTTTTTAAATGTTGTGAGTGTTATGTTATAATTTATATTATGCATCTGCCTGGTAATTTATTACGATCAGCATGGTGACATGAATGTACTCTGAGGAGACATGTATCATGTATGAAGTAATCGGCAAATGATCGTGTTTTATTGTGTTCCTTAAACGAAGAAATATGAAGGTGTTACATTATTTTATTATCAATTTTCAAGGTCAGCTAGCCGGCACCCAAATAAATACCGGCTTGGCGTTCTAGGTTATAATTCTAGTTCAGTAATTGTTTCTGTAATATAATTTCATTCATAATCAAAATTATAATACTATTCAGCATCTAAAATGCATGAGGCAGTCACCTCCATAAAAAAAGTATAAAATGTACTCATGGCAAAGAGCAATCAATTAAAATAATTCTTGACTACATATTTGTATAAGTTTTCCTTATGTACCTACTTCAATTAAATGTTTTATCATTACATAACATAATTTATATTCTTAATTAACAAGTTCGCTAAACCATCAGCAAGTAAAAACTGGCTTGAAGTGGCTTTTATGTTTATTAGATTGAATATTTTGTTACATTGTCAAGGTCAAAATACAATACAAAAGAAAACTTGTTTTTTATTTAGGTAACCATCATAATAATATAAATATAGGGTATTCGGGTAATAAAGTTTGGCACTTTATCATGATCTTAAGAGGGTTTATCCTAAAAGTTGGCAATGTCGTAAATAGCTGTCAAATATTTACCTGTTTTGATTAATTTAGCAATATTACTGTATGGAATTAAGAAATGTGGCTAACTAGGGAACTAAAATATTGATTATTAAATGCAATAACTAATATCATAACACCGAATATTTAGTTTCAGATGTAAAAAAAGTATTTGGAAACTTTCCAAATTCCTTTATTACACCTAAAATTGTTACAACATCAAATTCAGTGTTATAATTGCAATTCATTATTAATATTCTAGGGAACTAGTTAGCCACATTTCTTATTTCTGTATAGTAATATTGCCAAATTAATCAATACAGTGAAATATTTGATATATATTTGAGACGTTGCCCACTTTTAGAATAAATGTTCTTAACATTTCATCAATAATCATAATCAATCTCATGCTCTTATCCCAGATTATTCTGAGTCAGCACAACATTTCTTAAAATTTGTTTTTATTATAAAATCAAGGGGTATAAAGAAGGGTTGGTTTGAGATGGCTCAGGAAAAGCATACCTGGAAGTATTTAGGGGAGGCCTTTGTCCAGCTGACAGTATCAGCTAATACTCACCTATGGCTTTGTTGACATGACTCAGTTGTAATGGTGACACAAGAAATATCACTTGTTTATCAACTTGGTAGCTGATCACAGTGATCACACATTCAATGCATCAAACAATCAGCATACAGCACGTGTAGCATGACCACCGTAGAAACGAGTCTTGTTGACGGAAGAATAGACAAAATGACAGATTGTGATTGTTTATCTGTCATTTTGTCTATTCTTCCGTTGACAAAACTCGTTTCTACGGTGGTCATGCTACGCGTGCTGATAACATTTAACAGAGTGCTAAAGATTATAGGTGTAACTTACTTGTACACACAGCTACACATCAAGCTATACATTTCCACTTTATGCTGATCTTGCATTGTATATGATTTCTGTACAATGCGAGGTCAACTTATTCTGGAAACATTTAGCTTGATGTGTAGCCGTATGTACAAGAATATTTGGCAAAACTCAATTATGCAGACATGGAAAAACTACTAGAAAGAATATTAAATTTATATCTTCCTACTCTATCTTAAGTCTATACTCTATATTAAGTCTCTTCCTTCACCAAATTAATAATACTTTGTCTACTTTAATATTATTAGTTAATTTATTTATACATAATACATCATACATAATCTAGTTTAAAAATAATATACCCAAATAGTTACTGTTTAAGTCATTGAAAATATTGTCTCCTTTTTAATTTAGCTTCTAATAAATGTATTGTTGTCTTCTTTTAAATGTTTGATGTAAATTGATGGCCTGAGACACAGGTTTTTATAAACTTATACTCCATAGGTTTAGGTAGTTAAAAAAAGGTAAACAAATCGTAAAAAGGGTTTTTATAGATGACACTTTCTTGTTAAAAAAACAATAAAACCAAATTAAATTTATTTTAGTGTTTATCTATAGTTTCCTGTTTTATTAATGTATGTTAAACTTTATCGTTTATTCTTCACTACTTTTCGTAGATGTAACTGCTTGAGCACATTTTTTTTTGTCTGATTTATAATATTTTGTAATTTGTCTATTGTAAAGAGCCCAATTTCTAAACGTCAACGAAATATAACGTTGCTAAATTGAAGAGTTCAACTGTGACGTAGCATAACAACTGAAGTGACAGGTATTACGTTTAGTCGGTTACTTGACAGCTGTCTCGTCACGTGGTATTTTTTGTTTACCGTTTTTTAACTACCTAAACCTATGGAGTATAGATCAAGCTAGTCTACATTACAGTTAGAATTAAATTTTCCTCAATTGTAATTAATGTAAATCATAATTTTACTTTATACTTGAATATTTTTTTTTTAATATGAATATGATGATAGATGAGATGATATACAGTGTGAGTCTTTATAATGTGAACATATCGAAATGAGGGAATCTATGATTAATTTTATCGACTGAAAAAATATTTAAAAATATCTTAAGTCAAATTTATTTTTTATTTTTATGGAATTTTTAAACAAAATGCTGTAACTTTTAAACTAAATGAATTATCGCGATGAAATAATCTCGATAATGACTGGAAGTAATTAGGCGTCCTCATAAAATGCAAAATTGTGAAAAAAAAACTACCCTCAATTGAAAATAAGCATGTTTTTTTTAGTAAAAATCATTTTTTTTCATAAATTTTTACAGTAACCGTAAAATTTATCAATAAGACGTATCCATTACGTAAAAAATTTAGATATATTTATATTTTTTTCCGTCGATAACATTAAGCTTAGATTCTCTCATTTCGATATGTGCACATTATAAAGACTCACACTGTATATGACACACTAGAATCTACTTTATCAACCATCGAGGTGTAGATACTCGTCAATTGTGTTATCTAGTAACTGAGTTGTAGAGGTCAGATAGGCATTTGCTCCTTGTGAAATACTACTGGTATTCAGCTGCATCCCGTTAGACTGGTTGGGAAAAGGCTAGGCAGATTGATTAATTAGTTTTATTAGATACTGATAATAAAATGAAGAGAGCCAAGTTCCATTAGAAAATCAAATCCAAAAGACAGAGTTATAAATAGAAAAAAATCCACGAGTGACTGTGTCACTGTTTAGCTTCATCTTCTTAAGCCTCCACTACACTACTCGCGAAGTTGCTTCGACGATGTTCTCGTCGAAGTAGATCGAAGTCCGAAGTGCATCACTACACACTCGTGCGAAGAACTACAGGACGCTTCGAGACCTTTGACTCAGGCACAAAAACCGACAACGATTGGAAGTCGCCCGAGGCGAGCGGAGGTTGCACGAAGCGAACCGAAGTGCCCTTCTACACTCTCGTATTTGCTTAACTTCGAACAACTTCGCGAGTAGTATAGTGGAGGCTTTAGCATCTCAATGGCAAAACTGTGTATACTTATATATATCTGTTTCATTACAGCTGTTCATTAACAATGAATGGGTGAAGTCGTCAGACGGCAAGACATTCAAGACTGAGAACCCCACTAACGGCCAGGTTAATGCTGAGGTCCAGCAGGCTAACAAGACTGATGTGGACAAGGCGGTCAAAGCTGCTAAAGATGCCTTCAGGTATGTGCAATCAGGATTAAATTTATAGTAGCACCAGCTAAGCAAAAGCATAGCATAATCAATCAGCCCACTGCCGGGACACAGTCGTCCTCTCTGTGAGAGGGAGTGGGCCGTAATCCACTACGCGGGCCCAGTGCGGGTTGATGGATGTCACAACCACAAGTCTTTAAACTTTTAGTCCTAGAACATGTTTCTTTACTATGTTCTCCTTCACTGTTTAGAGAGCAGTGGTGATGAAATAATTAACACAAAGTCGCCTGGGTTCGAACCTTCGCCTTAGAACACATAGGTCGCGACCGATTCCGCTGGTTGAACACTACAATACCAGCTTGTAATTTTATCATCCAATTACAGCTTTAATTTTTTTGAATGATACTTCGTATATGAGCTAAACTACCGCCCGAACACGTTTAAAATCGCGCTATTATCCTACAGCTTAAGGGGGGATGATATGCCAAGTTACAATTCCATACTTGTATTTTTTGTTTTCTGCGTCGTATTAGAAGAATATGTTATCCCGAACGCCAAACACCGCAGCTACCTCTTTTCCCGACAAGCAGAAATACAAATTATATTTTCTTAACAGGCTCGGCTCACCATGGAGAAAAATGGACGCCTCAGAGCGAGGCTATCTCCTCAGCAAACTAGCCGACCTGGTCGAGAGAGACAGGACATACTTGGCTGTAAGTATTTATTCCAAAACTAGCACCAGGTTGGCCCTCGAACTTAAAATTTTCTTAAATTTTTTGCATTTTGCAGGGGGCCTACCACGAGCTCATAAACAGTATTATTTTAATATTACTTCAGTGGGAGAAAGAGATGGAGCTATACGACCTGTAGAGCTTCATCTCTTTCCCACACTTGTTAATTGTAATGATTATAATTGAGTAAAGCCATATTAGTTACGGCCGCGAATCATATTTTCATCAACATAAAACCTGAAACTGACCTGCAAAATGCAAAAAACGTAAGAAAATTTGAATTTCGCGGGCTACCCTGACGCTTCCCCCTTAAAACCTACAAACCTATGTGTGTTCGAAGATTTATTGCAAAGCGAAATATTAGCATTGGTGTGTTGGTTGTTCATACAATCGATTGAGCATCGGTAAAAATTGCAGCTACTCGAAAATCACAAGATTGAAGACAGAAGAGATTCATGAGGAAGGTTTAGGTGTAGAATTCATTACGGTTTTGTGTACGATATTTTATTAATCGCTAAAAACCGTACGAAGCAGGGGCGGGTGACTAAATTAGTAATTATAATTATTAATTATAATTAGTAATTATAATTATAATTAGTAATTATAATTATTAATTAGTAATTATAAATAAATTAGTTAAAAATGTTAATATTAATAGGATGACGACAAAACAATTTTTTGTCCGTCAAGTAATTTACAAAAAAATATTGGACACGTATTTTTTCTTTTTTTACGTTATCAACAGATTACGGCGACACATTTGTGCCATGGCGTCACTTGTATGTAGATTTTATACTTACTTGTGACGTAGCTACCCCCACTCCTTAACTTTAATGCGTTTTAATAGTTTATTTTAATTAATATGATAGAGCAAAAAATACAGTGTAATATTTTTTTATTATCTGACTGACGGACTAAATAGAATTTCTTTTTTCTTGACCGAGGCATCATCCCTTCCCTATTAACATGAAATCATTTGTTTCTTCACATAGCTCATAGCACGTCAATTAATATTGTATGAACAACAGCAAGATAAAATTATGTAAGCGGCTTATCTATAGGTACATAAACAAACATAATATCTCTGTTTGTCATAACCCCTGATAAGACGTGACTTTACAGACACTTGCAAACATTTTTAATAACTTAGGCAATAGACTAATAGCCTTCTGTGCGAATTACATATGCTGCTTGTGCCTTTAGGAAAGTGATTCGGGGGGTAGACAAAGACAGTTTTTTTTTTAATCATTACCCATGGCTGGATTTAGGGCAGGGCAACAGGGGCTCTGGCTCAGGGCCTCCGCTAGGAAGGGACCTCCACAATTTGTATTTTTAGATAAGAAAAAAATACATCCTTTGTATCAATCAAAGAAAAAAAGGTAACATTCACAAAGTTTCACCTTTTTTATTATCTTTTAGGTCCTACGTTGTTAGTTGGTGATGAAATACGTTGAATAACTGTAGTCCCAAAAACCGAATTAAATAGATTTTTCGATGTCAGCGCCCAGCGTCAGTCTATCCATCATGAAAAAGTAACTTTGAGTCTCATTTCCTACAAAATGTATGGGAAAAGTTTTTTTTACGTTTTCTGATTTTTCTAGTACCTACTCAAACTTCATCTGGTATGATAGTATTTTGTTCCTTATAAGAAACAGGATCGATTGATATGAAAAAGATTTTGTGAATATTGCCCATTTCCTTGCGACAGTATTTTTTTTTTCCAAAATCTGTGAATGCATATCAAAGTTTCTCAAAAAATTAAGCAGCCTCCTTGATGGTTTTTCTGTAGGTACAACGGTTAAGGAACCTATTAACTACCCCGTCTCGAAAATCCACCCTGCTTATAAATTATTGAAAGCTGTGACGAAAAATACGTCTTTTCCAAAAAACAATCGGGGCCTCCACTTCTTGGTTGCTCCAGGCCCTCGACGCGTGTAAATCCGGCTCTGACATTACCCTGTCTTTGTTGTCGCGCAGTCGGGTAAAAACTGCCTAGTTCCCTTATGATATTTACTTCCTCGTATGATCCTCCGTTATATCGAAAATACTGCAGCGTTAATTTTGAAATAAATATAATGGTAAAGTTGAGGATTCATGTTAAGTACTATGTTTGACGAAAACACGATTCAATAAAAGTTTACTACAGAAAAAAAATTCAAAGTTACATTCAAACTAAACAATAAACCGCTAGTATAGTATTAAAAAAATACTTCAAATTAGATCATGAAACTTTGCATAATAACTAATTATAAAGCAGATACTATGTTTTATATATTTTTAGGGTTCTGTACCTCAAAAGAAAAAAAAAACGGAACCCTTGTAGGATCACTCGTGTGTCCGCCCATCTGTCAGCCAATTTGCTCCGAATCTAATGGATCGATTAAGTTGAAATTTGGTACACATGTATTTTTGTGACCCAAACATGGACTAATGTAAATAAATGAATTTTGAATATGAGAGTCACTTTTGGGAGCATATAAGAAAATTAAAAAAAAAGTTTTGCTAACTGTACCGTGTGACATATCAAATGAAAGGGCTTGTTGCGAGGATCTCAATTTTTTAAAAATAAATGGTTTTAAAGATATTAAAAAAAAAAATGAAACTTGACCATTCCGGACCTTATCTCCGAAACTACTGAGCTGAGACTACAATTTTGTAAAAAGTACAAAGAATGGTTCTATACTCATAGATTGTAGGAAAACCTATAAGAACACAAACTTCTTAAAATAACATGGTAAATCTCTCAATACTGTGCGTACAAACTTACATTTGCAGTTAGAATGTTTGGGAGAACATGTATTTCAACTACAACGTTAAGTTTGTTCTGGGGATAAATTCATCCCAACTACTGCACCCTTCATTGTGCGTGGTCCGACACGCACTTGGCCGGTTTTTTTTTAATTACCATTATTTTCACCGTTAAAAGAAATTACCTATACTTTCGACGCCTTGGAGCCTTCTCCTCTTCGTTCTAAATTAAAAATTAGAAGTTGCTGAACCCGGTAAACAATTTGAATCTACTGCTTACATGAAAAAATACATATTTTGTTCTTCAGTATTTCTTGTTAATGAAGCGTTGTCCTAAGTTGTTCATAGGCATAATAAAAGAGCACTACCTACGAGTAGACCTATGTAAGCACTTTGTATGTGTTATATGTACCGGCAAACCAGTGCTTTGCTCTCGAAAACCGGTCATTGAGCGTTCATTCAACCTCCCAGTGGCTGCATGATGCAGTAAAACATAGAACACCTACAAGTACAGTGTTTCTATTTTCTTAATGACCCTCGGCAAACTTCGTGTTTCGTCAGTCGTCGGATTTCTATCAGTTGCCCTTTGCACTTGGTGCACACCGGACGCTCTCAATCGACTTGGAAGTATATAGAATTGTTAATACTCTTTTAACTTAATGTAATTTGAGGAAGGTAAAGTGCTAGTGGCAATGAAAGATAGGAAAATAGTTTTACAGCTCTATATAGTTCACACGGAAATCGAAACAATAAAGTACTTGGTTTTG
The DNA here is from genome assembly GCA_963680765.1 of Agrochola lychnidis. Lineage (NCBI taxonomy): Eukaryota > Metazoa > Arthropoda > Insecta > Lepidoptera > Noctuidae > Agrochola > Agrochola lychnidis. The sequence goes on from OY796864.1 coordinate 7,704,361, forward strand.
AATTAAAATTATTATGTATGATAAATCTAATAATTGATGGACATGGAAATTAGCATTTATTTATTTATTTAAACTTTTCACACACAAAAAGGTACAAAGGCGGACTTAATGCCTTAGGCATTCTCTACCAGTCAACCAAGGGTAGTGAAGAGATTGGATGGCAGGTGCTGTGTTTGAGAGGAACAAAGAAAAAAAATTATTAAAAATATATCATTAGAAATAAAATAACAGTACATAAATAGGTTATAACTTATAATACACATACATACATATTTTATATAATTCAGCATTCGTTTGTAATAGTTTGTATACGGAAATGCGATAATGCCCGAGGGATATTAAGAAAATAGAAATACTGTACCTGCGTAGCTACAAATATTCCCTCAATGATGATCTTGCCACAAAGTTTATTACTACCAAGTCGCAACATTGTAGGTACTGGAGACTATTAGAGCTTGTGAATCTCCATAGCTGTTTTTGGATTGGAATTCTAGTCACGTTCATGATTCCCATAAAGTAGGGATAGTTAATGGAACTATCGTATGCGTAGGGATGTAAACAAGTTACATGAAATTAGAATTTATGCTTAGATGAATGATTGGTCTTGCTGCGCTCGACCGCAGCGAGACCAATCATTTATCTAAGGAATTTATGATTCTTATCTGGGCGCCAAAAAAAAGTCGGTTCTTCAATACGCAAACTACCAACAAACTCGAGAAGTCGCGATGCTGTGGATTGCAATAGGCTAACGTCAACGTTGTAGTAAACCTATGCCCGTAATGTATATCAAACCCAACCTTGATCCCGATTTTTGTCTATAACCAAACAACGGCCGAGTTTTCCAATCTGAGTCTTTGAGAGAGCGAATCCCAAGTAGCCATCAAAGACATCCATCGATCCATCAAGCCATCATCAAAATTATCGTCTCTGAGATACATTAAATACTTTAAATTATAATACTACCTTTGTACTCTAAATTGTAATTATGTCGTATCTCCATGTATTTTACTGTATATACATAAATAATAAAGTAAATAAATTAATAATCTCGGGCGCTGAATGAACCTTTCATTTATACAGAGTCTGGAAACCCTGGACAACGGCAAGCCGTACACAGCTGCATACTACGGCGACGTTCAGGCTGTTATCAAGAACCTGCGGTACTACGCCGGCTGGGCAGACAAGAGCCACGGCTTGGTGTTGCCCACAGATGGGAAATACTTCGCGTATACTCGACATGAGCCTGTCGGTAAGTGGTTACACAGATTTATCGATAACGTATTGCCTTGCGAAGCTAACGCTAACGGTGCAGTAGGAACGACGCCATGGGCAAAAAAAAAAATTGTCCGTCAGTCAGATAAAAAAATATATTAGACACGTATTTTTTGCTTTATCATACAGTGTGATTTTTTATAATGTGCACATATTGAAATGAGGGGAATCTATATTTAATTTTATCGACGGAATTTATTTTTTTTGTTTTTTTTTTAATTTTTGCTCATTGATAAATTTTACAATTATTGTAAAAATTGATAATAAAATACAGATTTATACAAAAAAAAACCTGTTTATTTTCAATTGAGGGTAGTTTTTTTTTCACAATTTTCATTTTCTGGGGACGCCTAATTACTTCCAATCATTATGGAGTTTGTTTCATTGCGATAGATGATTTAGTTTAAAAGTTACACCGTTTTGTTACAATTTTTATTTAATTCCCGAAACAAATATTTTGATGTTTTAAATATTTTATCTGTCGTTAAAATTAAACATAGATTCCCTCATTTCGATATGTGCACATTATAAGGAATCACACTGTATTAATAAAAAATGACTTAATTTTCTTTTAACGTAGGTTTAGTCAACGCTAACATGTGGAAGCTTGTAATTAGCAAATTTTCCTACCTACGAATGATTTTTAATTGTGTTATAAGTCTGTCAGCTGTATGTAAAATAAAAATAAAAACATGACCATGTCCTTCGCATACCTTTAGAAAAACAGAGTTGATAAATTATTAGTTTATCATTCTTATGGGATGTATCGCAAACTTACGACAAAGTAATAAATTCCATAAAAGTGATAATTAAATCTACACCATGATAAAGCAAAAATATTACAAACATGCAAACCACAATACACATAAATCGCTGAATAAGAGCCGTGTAGTATTTGTTTACCGAGGTATTTGCATATTTTGCATCATCATTTCAGCCGAAAGACGTCCACTGCTGAACATAGCCCTTAACAATATAAAAATATACAGGGTGTCAGGGACATCGACGCGAAAATTGAAACCATGGATTCAGTACATGATTCTGAACCCCCCTGCGTTGAAATTTTTCGTCGGTTATTTTTTTTTAAATCTTCTGTTTCATAGAAAAGTGCAATACCTACGCGGTCAAAATGTATGGAACAGCAGATTTTTTTTTAAAATAACCGACGAAAAAATTCAACGCAGGGGGTTCAGAATCATGTCTGAATCCATGGTTTCAGTTTTCGTGTCGATGTCCCTGCCACCCCGTATATGTAGTGATATATCAATCGACATACACACATACAACACAATCAACATAACTTTTCGATCAAAATTGATATTTCACTATTGATACACCGTTTTGAATATTTTATCTTCATGTATCTTGTGCTAATCAAATTAAATTGCATGAGTCGTGTGAAAACTGACACGTTTTGCTAACGTCTCTTTTAGATACCAATGTCCTCTAAGAGCAAATATACATAATATTACAGTAAACCTTCCGATAAACTGTATTCTGCCGCATCATCTCAGATAATTTGAAAAACATTGTTATTTATGATCGATACGGACTATACGTGATTTTGTATCACATATGTTGTTTATGTTAGGCTCAGACCAAATAAAAACACCAAGACATAGCGCTGCGAACAATACAGTGAAGCATACCAAAACTACACCTCCGCTCTATGCATACACGCTCCCACGCACACATTTACAAACAAACTATACCTCACTATACTCCATAGGTTTAGGTAGTTAAAAAAAGGTAAACAAATCGTAAAAAGTGTTTTTATAGATGACACTTTCTTTGTTAAAAACAATAAAACCAAATTAAATTTATTTTAGTGTTTATCTATAGTTTCCTCTTTCATTAATGTATGTTAAACTTTATCGTTTATTCTTCGCTACTTTTCGTAGATGTAACTGCTTGAGCACAATTTTTTTTGTCTGATTTATAAGATTTTGTAATCTGTCTATTGTAAAGAGCCCAATTTCTAAACGTCAACGAAATATAACGTTGCTAAATTGAAGAGTTCAACTGTGACGTAGCATAACAACTGAAGTGATAGGTATTACGTTTAGTCGGTTACTTGACAGCTGTCTTGTCACGTGGTTTTTTTTGTTTACCTTTATTTAACTACCTAAACCTATGGAGTATAAATGCACATATGTTTACGAAACTGGTTTCACGTCACTGTTGACATCGATACCTATTTATTGGTTTTTTATTTGGTCTGAGATGTTAGGTATATGTTTAGGAAAGCATAAAATGATCCTTCTTTACATGGTTCATCGATAAGTGATTATAAGCTCATCCTTAATAGCTGAACACAAACAAATAATGCAGTTACAATTCTCCTAAAAAAAAAAAACAGGGAAAAGGCATACCATAAACCTTAATAAAACCTGATAAATACTTAGCATAATATTGTTATTATAATCATCAAATATAACGCTTGTAGACTCGACGTTATCGTTTTATACATGACTCAAGGTAAAATTCAGGCGAAAAATACAATCCCATTTAAAACCATAAATGTATCACAATTACTGTTATGTTTCATTCCTTAAGGGGACGATAACTGACTTTTAATGATTTTATATTGAAGATGACGTCTAAACGAGTAGTGTTAGTGATTTGAAAAAAATATATGTTAAATTAAAGCATTTTCTTAATATTATAATATAGGCATATTTTTGATTATGCTTATATTACATAGTGAAATTAATTTGTAAAGCTATGTCTAACGCGGATAAAAAACTGAGAATGACTCAAAATCTATCAAGCGTATTTTTCTGAAAACTTCACCATTTTAAAGATAATTAAATTATCAATCTTTTAGTATACGTGTTTTATTAAAATATCTTTTGTTTTACGTGTAATAAATTAATAATGCGTCTAATTTGGGGGGGGGGGGGGCAAGCCGCGGCCCGTGCCCCGGGCACCAACTTCAGGGGGCGACAAATTCAAGCGTGGCAGACAAGTGCACCACCCAGTACACCGCAACTTTGCAATAAATGAGACGCGCAGCACATTTATAATCATTCTATATTTTTTTTCTTTTTACAACAGTTTTGGCGCCCCTGTTGAATTGGCGTATTATCGATCGATACAATTTGATTAATGTGTTGGTGCCAAAATTTTCATTTAGAGAAAATTTTAATTTCGCGGGGGTTAACTTAGCGCATCCCCATAAAAGATAGGCGGGGGGCGGCAGACGGAAATTTTTGCCCCGCCTCAAAAAAATCTAGATCCGGGGCTGTCTCACTAAGACAATGACAATGGTGCCGATTCCCTTGTTCACAAACTAAACTAAATTTAAGTTTACGTCAAACGCTGTTTAATTTGACAGGACTAAACTAAAAATTTATATTCTGTCCTTTTCTTAATGAAATAGAAAGAAAAAGATGCACTGAACTTATATTTAGTTTAGTTTGTGAACAAGGGAATCGGCACCAATGACTAATAGCTTAAAAATACCAATAAGATTTAATAAAAACTAGAGTATGCCGAAAACTACATCTATCTAGGGAAGAAAATTAGTTTTGATAGAAAACACAACGAATTAGAAATAGAAAGAAGGATACAAAATATATGGAATAAAATACTGGATTCTGAAAGAAATAATCAAAAATAATGTGCCAATAGCTATAAAAACAAAAATAATGAACGCAAGTCTATTACTGTGCTTGACATTATGGCTGCCAGACATGGAAATTTACCGCCAATGCTAAAAATAACATTAACACCTGTTAACGAAGAATAGAGCGAAGTATGCTCAAAGTAAAGAAAATATATAAAACACGACACACCAAAATAAGGAAAATAACCAAAGCAACAAATGCTGTGAGTTATGCACAAAAACTGAACTGGAAATGGGCAAGCCATATTAGGAGACTTGACCAGAGATGAACCGTGAGAACGACTGAGTTGCGGCCCACAAGGCAAAAGGTAAAGGGAGACCTTTAACACACTGCGAAGAAGAAATTAAAAGAACAGCCGGCCCACTTTGGGGACAAGTAGCACAGGACAGATAAATGGAGATCTTTGGAGGAGGCCTTCACCCATCCCGGGGTTCTTGTAGATCAAACAAAATTATAAAAATTAATCTTTGACAATTACTATTAAAAAATAGGCACTACAAATACTTAAATAATTAAAATATGACATGAAAAACTAATAAAACTAAGATAAGAACACATACTAATACTAGAAATAAGAAAATATTTTATATTTTATAAAAATTACTTGAAAAAACAGCTAAATGGTATTTTTTTTGGATATGCAAAAAAAAAGTCACGGCAGTTTTATAGTATACCTATAACGAAGTTAAAAGGAAAACTATCACTAATCCGACTAAGTAGGCTCTACAAGTTAACGAGTAAAATCGACCAACTTACATTTGCAGTTGGAATGTGGAGACCATGTTTTTCAACTACAATGTTAAGTTTATTTTGCGATAAATTCATCCTAACCACGGAATCCTTCATTGTGCGTCCGACACGCACTTGGCCAGTTTTTAGGGTTCCGTAGTAAACAAGGAACCCTTATAGTTTCGTCATGTCCGTCTGTCTGTCTGTCCGCGGTCTAGCTCCGAGACCCTTAGTATTAGAAAACTGTAATTTGGCATAGGTATACATATTAATTACGCTGACATAGTGGTAAAACAAAATTATGAAAAACATTTTTTTTTAGGGTAAAGTGGTGATGTTTTATTTTTTATAGCATGGTGTGGGGTATCATTGAAAAGGTCCTTCAAAAACATTGTGGGTTGTGAAAACCATTTTTGGATTCAGGGATCCGTTTGCGAAATGTTAAGCTTTAAAGTGCAAATTTTTATTAGAGTCAAGTGTCCCCCCCCCCTGCCGGCTAAATGGTTGGTTTTGGTAGTGTGAAAAAAATCACAGCAGTAGTTTATATAACGAAATTAAAAGGAAAACCAACCAACTTAACTTTGCAGTTGTAAAAACATGTTTTCCCGTACATTCCATATGGGAGAACATATTTTTCAACTACAAAATTAAGTTTGTTTTTGGGATTAATTCATCCTAACCATCGAAAAATCAAATCATCGAATCCTTCATTGTGCGTCCGACACGCACTTGGCCGGTTTTTATTTTATTTTATAACATTGTCAAAGTTGTTCATTTTCAGGAGCATTACATTACCTTTAATTATGTACCTCGTTTAACCAAACAATGTTATGTTCAGCACTTGAATAATCATGACTACCGACTACTCTACATAGAAACGTGGAACTTTCATACCTACATATTATTACAACATGTATGTAGGTACGTAGGTAATCACTAGGCACGGACATACTTAAATTGTCTACAGTAAATAATTAAAGCGTGCGCAAAAAAAAAATGAGCTCCGTGTGCTTTTACTACGCCGTGTGCATCTAAGATGTTAAAGATAGTGATCGACTGATCGTACCTACACTCGATAAAGATAATTAGATATTGTTCTACTTTAATCGACTTAATAGATCTAGATATCGTCACTGATAAACAGAGTTATTGGTTATACGTCAGCAATCCGTTAAGGGGATGTAGGAGAGGTCATTTGCAACCAAATTACCCCTGATGACCCCTATGCTAATGTCAACCATTATCAAGTAATTACACGACTGCCCAAAAAGGAGTGTAATGTTTTCAGGGTTCCTGTATGGTGTATCGTTAGAATCCTTACATCATCCCTAGTGATATAGGCATAAAAAGATAAATAAAATTGTCATTGCAGTCGGGGGGGGGGCCTCTTAGATTAAAAAGTATTCTACACAACGACACAACGGTCTCCCGACAGCAATGACAATTTTATTTATCTTTTAATTAGCAACTAAATGAGTGACCTTTTGCTTTGTATATACAGATAAACTAATAAAACTTGTTTTTTTTTACTTTATAGTTCCTTTTTTGGCAGGACAGTTTTTTTTTGACATTTTACGTTTGAAAATGTATGAAATAAAAAGTCAAATTACTCGATAATATTGGCATAGGGGTCATCAGAGGTAATTTGATTGCAAATGACCTCTCCTACAACCCCTTAACGGATTGTCGTCGTATAACCAATAACCAAAAAATGAATGTGTACAGTAGCAATGATGAATCCAAAATCTTAGTTTTAGATTTTAAGATTCATTGTGAATAACGTATGCTCCAAATCTCATCGTCATCTTCATAAGTTTATATTCAAAAGTTCACACTACTATACATATAGGTAACGTCCAGACTTAATCCTGAATAGTACCTAATCCTAACGTTTTGCAAGGCCTAAGAACCTTTCTGCTGTATATTTAAGTGTGACCGTTAATTCGTAGGAGTATGCGGTCAGATCATCCCCTGGAACTTCCCGCTGCTGATGGCCGCGTGGAAGCTAGGACCTGCTCTAGCTGCTGGCTGCACCGTTGTCATGAAGCCCGCGGAGCAGACCCCGCTTACCGCACTCTATCTCGCTCAGCTCGTCAAGGTAAAGTACCATGATAGTAGGCTATTAGTACTGATTTACTGCCATCATCTGCCTAACCTGTTCCCAACCATGTTGGGGTTGGCTTCCAGTCTAACTGGATGCTGCTGAATACCAGTATTTTACATGAAGCGACAGCCTATCTGACCTCCAAAACTCAGTAACTGGGTAATACGATACCCCTTGGTAAGACTGGTTGTCAGACTTCCGGGCTTCTGACGAAACGACTGTCAAAGATCCACGAATGACAGCCGAGACTAATGGTTTAACGTGCTTTCCGAGGCACGGAAGAGTCTCGGTATGTAAAGATGGTCACCCATCCACGGGTCAACTCCGGTAAGCGTAGCTTAACCTGATGGATCGACCCGTGCGGCTATTATAACTTAGCCACAAGCTTTAGTACTAATTTACTACCAAAAAGTTATAGTCGAAACCGAAGTAACTTATAAACATAATCATAAAATTATAAACATAATTATTAAATTATAAACATAATTATTAAATTATAAACATAATTATTTTTATTTTTTTCTTTTGATATGCTATGCCTATTTATACTTTTTATAACTGACGTGAAAGTTGACATAATTTCACCAATTTGTTATTTTTAAAACTTAAACAATTATATTTGTACGCCTCTGGGCAAAACATGGAGGATCTACCTATTTATAACACCTCACACTATGTGTAACTTGACCTATGTTCACAAATAAAGCTTTCTGATTTTTGATAACATTACGCCTTGTTTCCCCGAATGGTTGGACAGAGGAAGCAAAAAAGAAAGAAGGAAGGAAGGAAGTAACTTATAATCAGTAATACAGCATAATCAGCCTATAATGTTCCCACTGCTGGGTCATAGACCTCCTCTTTTCAAGAGAGCTGTAATCCACCACGCGGGCCCAGCGCGAATGGGTAGCTTTTTTCGAATTTTTGGTTGACATGCCGGTTTCCTCACCATGTTTTTATGAGCAGTGGTTGTGAAATACATGACGCAAAGTAAAGTGCCTGCCTGGTTCGAACCCACGGCCTACAAGTTTCAAGTCGGGGCCGTTACCACTGGGCCACCACTGCTCCTTCAGTTCCATCAGTATATGTATCTACTGATTCAGTGATTCAGCCTGGAGCGTGGCTTGAGGTATCACCATCAGCTTTTGAAAGCCTTGTCAAGTCAACTCTGATCACTAAAGTGACACAACACCGTTCTACAGCCTGCCGCTTTAATGGCGACATTAATTTAACATACCTATACCGTTTCGCATTTTCGTTTATTTTATTTTCAGTAAACGTTATTATTGACTGCCTCGTTGGTCTAGTGGTCGCAAGCGCTACTGCTGAGCATGAGGTCCTGGGTTCGATTCCCGGGTCGGGCAAAGTGTTATTGGGTTTTTCTATCTGGAATTTCTCAGTAGCAGCCCGGAGTCTGGATTTGTGCCCGGTTGATGGCAACAGGCTCGCCCCCTATTACATGGGACTTAAACATAACTGGCGAAATGTGGGTGTACCTGCTACAGGGACACCTCTGCCCAACCCTTCGGGGAAACAAGGCGTGATGTTATGTTATGTGTGTTATTATTTATTGATTTTCTAATTTATTTTCAATTTTCCAAAATAACATCTTGGAGCAACCTGTATTTAAAGAACTGTAGCGCAGGTCATTTGCCGTCGGGTCACGGATCATAACATTGCATCAATGAAATTAAAACGAATAACGTGCAAAGAGTAGGCGAACTGAAGGAAAAAGAGAGCCCTATGTCGACGAGCGTTTTATCATTTTAATTTTTTCAAATTGTTTTATGTTATTATAATTTTTATGATTATTGGCCACTAGCCCTACGCGTGTTAAATTAATGTCGCCATTGTAGCGGCACGTTGTATAATAATGTAGTTAACTTGCTGTTACATGACGTGAGGCTTAGAAACAGTATTTAGTAGTGATGCAACGAATACTACTTTTACGAATACGAATACGAATATCAAACCTACTATTCGGCGAATACGAATACGAATATCTCGCCATAGTAATAAAAGACTAATAGTCTAGTACTACATAGACGCAGCCATTACTAACGTTCGTCTAAGTTACTTAGAACTTACTATCCTACCTTTTGTTCATACAAAAGAAATACAGACCATGTAACTACTTACTTGGTAATTTATCGAAGTGTTTCCATATGTCACTTTGATCTCGTTTACGAGAAGACTTTTTCTATTCAACTTCAACTTCTTTCACTTCGCAGCAGCCTCAGAAAATAAAAATAAACATATGTGCAATTCACACGTGGTAGAAGTAAACCTTCAAAAATTTTGGCTTCAAGAAAACGAAAAAAAAAAAAATCATGTATGACAGAATTGTTTCTCTTTAAAAGTTCTAAAAAAAAGTCCGCAACAGCATACATCACGCTTTTATCAGTAAAAGTGGAACTTTAAAACGTTAGGTAAAAGTACTGGGTTTTATAATCTTATATCACGCCCTTCCCCCTCATGCACATCATAAATGCGCGCGCAGTACTTGATCATTATTTTGCTGCGATGTTATTTTAAAACTGCGATATCTCCTAAGATATTCATTGAAATCGAATGATGTAAAGGGCAATTTTGTTTTAAATTAAATACTTGTGATGAATAATGTATTTATTAGGATAAGGATTAATATCATGTTTATAAAAACACCTTCGCAAATAATGCATTATTTTAGAACAAATTTGGTTAGCATAAAAAAGGTTATAGTGAGCCAACCTTAAAAGATAGACATGCTGTCGCGGACTTTTTTTTTAGAACTTTTAAAGGGAAACAATTCTGTCATACATGATTTTTGCGAAACTTTAACCGTTTACGCAGCGGAAGCTCTCAAAAGGAAAAATAAAACACCCCGATTTTGAAACATTCTTCATTGGTGCTCAGCTCCTATTAGTCTTAGCGTGATGTATAGCCTATAGTCTTCCTCATTAAATGGGCTATCTAACACTAAAATATTTTTTTTAATCGGACTATTAGTTCCTGAGATTAGCGCGTTCAAGCAAACAAACAAATTCTTCAGCTTCAGAGAACCACAAACATAAGAAACACTGTATAATGCTTCCTATCTCATTTTCTCCCACGTTAAATCTTATGAATTTATGTTTGTCTCTTTTTACTGTCGCTTTTTCGTTTCATCGACTTTCAAATCACAACGATACTAAAGAAATTTTCACTTCAATAAAACAATATTCTCTTGCTTGACTTGTGCTTTCGACTGACAAATGAAATGAAAGGAATGAATGAATCAATCAATCCATGGTTCGTATTGATAGGAAAACTTCCGGGCCGCGGCACTGTATAAACTATGGCCGGGGAGTCCCCCGTCGCGTCGTCGTTGCGGTTAAGGCCCTTGCACACGTCGTATTTTTACGTGCCGACGATGCGCGTTTTCCAAGTCTGCCAGTAATTAGATTTGCGTACAAACATTAATTTTTAAATATTCGTATTAGTATTCGTATTAGTATTCGCCGAATACGAATATTCGGTAAATGTCTACTATTCGGCGAATACGAATATTCGTATTCGTATTCGTTGCATCACTAGTATTTAGACAGGTCATTTTCAACAGTCAGTCAATAACTTGACTTTAGATTTGTATGTTTCTAGTAACCGAAAACTCAAACTCGATAAAGTCATAGTAATGCTTGATATCATGTTGTTGTTAACTATCACATAATGCCATACAGTTTTCTGGGTTAAAGTGGCATGGAATATATTGATAAGTAGCGATAATTATAACATTACAACAATTTATTATTACAGTACGACATAACTTAGATGTACCATGAATTTGAACATTCATTTCAATTTTACAACGTATTTGGTTATATAATTTTACAAGTTATTACGTTTGCGTAAAGATTATTTTCACCTAATGTAGTAATAAAGACTGATGATTTAGAAGACGCACTCAGTTCGGATGGTGATCGGTTTTACGAATTTTGCCGATGCTACATCTAAGTTGTGTCGTAATATGCCTTCTTGTAAATAAGTTTTCATTCCAATAGCAATCTTCTAACAATCTATGTTGATATATTGAATAGGACGAAAGTATAAAGCTTTAACTTTAGCTAAAATTAACACCACTGGGCCGTCCTTTCCAATTAAAAGAGGAGTCAAGCAAGGAGACCCGTTGTCCCCTAAGCTTTATACTGCCACTCTTGAGGAAGCCTTCAAAACTTTGGCACAAAACTGGGCAGACAAGAGATTAGTCACAAAAAGAAAAGTCTGAAAAGAGATTATCAATCCTCCTCTTCACCGATGACATTGTACTTTATTCCTAACCAGTGTCTGAGTTGGGTAACATGTTTGCAGACTTGAACAAGGCAAGCCTCGAGATTGGTCTTAAGATGAACATGTCAAAGACCAAACTCATGACAAACAGGATCAAAGGTAACTTACATTGGGAGTGAGGATATTGCATATGTCCAAGACTATCTATCTGGGCCAAATAGTCTCCTTCCAGGCGTGACAAGACAAAGAAGTTGCTCGACCCACCAAGAGCGCCTGGAGGAGCCATATTGGTCAATCAAAGATCTTCTAAACTAAAAGGAGATCTACCACTATGTTTCAAACGAAGAATGATGGACATGAGAATTCTCCTCATTCTCACATATCGTTCTCAAACCTGGTCTTTGACACTTCAGCAGAGATCCAAACTCCAGGTTTGCCAAGCGAACCATGGAGCGCACTATTCTGGGGGCTCGAATTTCGGACCGTATAAGGAAACACTAATGTTATTTATGTACCAATAATTTATGTATACACTAGCAGTAATATACCTTTCCTAAATACTTTAATAACTAATGTTCAATGAAAAGTGCACCTGTTGGTGTTCTTCCCCCTATACCCCCCTATACCTCTGCCTAACTCTGTTTATAAAGCTTTTCTAATACTTTCCTCGTTTGTCCTCCAGGAGGCCGGCTTCCCGCCGGGCGTGGTGAACATGCTGCCCGGCTACGGCGACGCGGGCGCCGCGCTGGTGGACCACCCTGACATCGACAAGATCGCCTTCACTGGTAATACTTAAGTTATATTTTTAAGGTGATAAGGTGTCGGACTTAAAAAAACGGAACCTTTCCAACATCTCGTTTTTGCCCGGATGTCAAACATAGGTTTTTCTCGAGATCTAATTTGAATTTTGGCATAATGTTTTAGGTCTCGGTGACGCGCACATAGATCGTCAATCAAAGACCAAAGTTTCTTTAGTTTTTTCTTTATTTGAAAAATCAGGACAAATTGTTTAACGTATCATTTAAAAGAGCTTTTTTCAAGAATTCTATTTTTTTTTTATTATGTTTGATTTAGCGACCTTGAAGCCCAAAATTTTTAAAAATTACCGTCATTTTCCAGGTTTCTAAACATAAAATTTTGATTTTAATAGAGTTATTTGATGATAATGATCCATAATTTCCAGGAAAATTATAGCGGTTTGCGACACTGTTATAATTGCTGAAAAAAATACCAAAAATAGGTGCTAGCTCGTGAAAGCCTGACCTATATAATTAAGTATTAATCTTTTTCAAATACAAATGGTTAGTTCAGTGAATCCTTTATGCAACGTTTATAAATAAACCCATAATAAATATATCGTTTAGGAGCACACGTTGGTTTATTAATTACGCTCAGTACAGTAATTACGGCAGGCTAGCGACCGTTCTACAGACTGCTCAGTGTAGTTCGGTTCGGAACCTTAATTGTGTAAGCCCGACTCGCTCTTGGCCAGTTCTTTTTAATACTTGCTTACCATGAATTTTTGAAGAAAAAGTGGTGAATGGTAACCGGTCAATTTGCTGGTCATTCATAAAATATTGTTGATTTATTTTGTGTCAGATTACTTAGAAACAAATGTCCTTTGAGTTATTGAGCGTGCGTCATTTCATTATGTACAAAACATAATGATCGCACCGTCGCATTTTTTTAAGTAATAGCGCTCATAATTTACTACTCAATGTCAAATTCAAATTGTTAATTTCAATTCGCCTATTCATAATCAAGAATTTATAAAAAAATAAACAGATTTTAATGAAGAAAAATGCACATGAAATAATATCAATGCAAGCATAAACTTTGGCAAGTGTTGACTTAACCGCTAATCGCTTATCACAACTGCAACTGATTACATTGCTAAAGTTTATTATTTACATAACGCCTAAGTCCATTTAATACAGTGCTAATATTATTTATCATTAGCTTATCTTCGTGTTAGCTTGTTTATGTACTTGTTACATAAACTGATACAATGAAGGATATCTTTACGATGTGTATTCGTTATATAACAAGTGTTCCCTTATATATCCCATAACTCCAGGGTATAGGTAATGAGCAGAGATCGGAATTGGGTGTGTGAAAATACCTAAAGTTTGCAGCGAGACATATCATAGAGCTGTTACAACCACTTAAGTTAACCGGTTTTGAATTGTTCCGGTTTATTTACGGTTTTTTGTTTTACATGTTCTTTACCTTTGAAAAACCGAACTATAAACATAAGCAAGCTGCTAATACAGTTTTAAATTTATTTTTGTTTTGAACTTTTCCGGTTCAAATTCCGTTTTTTAGTTCTACTTGTTCTGTACGTCTGAAACACCGAAACTTACACATCTGCAAGCTGTAATACAGTTTTAGATATTTTTGTTATTGTTGTGTGTAGTTTTCGAGGGCTAACCGAGAAGGGCTTTATTTTTAACCGATTTCAAAAAAAGGAGGAGGTCCTCAATTCGACTGTATGTTTTTTTATGTACGTATATGTGTGTATGTTACTCGATTACTCCGTCAATCAATAATAATTTATTATTAATTGATTTAGCCAATTGAATAAATATAAACATTAAATATAAACATGATGTTAATCCTTATCCAAATAAATACACGGGTTAAAGTTAGCGTTACCCCAAGGTAACTATTCCACGCGGACGAAGTCGCGGGCAGAAGCTAGTTAAAACATAAAGAAATATAAAATACCAAAACAATACAGACAGTATTGCAAGGTTGCCTATATCCGGCAAACCATACCTATTGTTCAAGGTGGGTTTTATATTCGACAGACTTATTGTAGCTAGGACCCCAAATCCGGCAGTGACATAATTTCCTTTGGCAAGTTTGTTTGGCAACAGGGAGTTACTACTGGCATGAACCTAAATTCGGTCAAATCCTAATTCCTTTTTAAGTCTTATTACCGACAGTATTTCAGCAGTTACAGCAGTTAATTCAGCTGAAGCCTAATTCCAGTAATAACCTAATTTCAGCATGAGCCTAAATCCGGCAGGAGCAAAGTCATAATCCAAATCCCGCAGGAACCTAAATCCGGCAAGAGCCTAAATCCGGCATGAGCCTAAATCCGGCAGGAGGCTAAATCCGGCATGAGCATAAATCCGGCATGAGCCTAAATCCGGCAGGAGGCTAAATCCGGCTAGAGGCTAAATCCGGCTAGAGGCTAAATCCGGCTAGAGGCTAAATCCGGCTAGAGGCTAAATCCGGCATGAGCCTAAATCCGGCTGGAGGCTAAATCCGGCACGAGCCTAAATCCAGCATGAGCCTAAATCCGGATAAGCCTAAATCCGGCAGGAGGCTAAATCCTGCAGGACGCTAATTCCGGCAGGAGGCTAAATCCGGCAGGAGCCTAAATCCTGCAAGAGCCTAAATACGCCTACAGCCTACAGTCGAATTGAGGACCTCCTCCTTTTTTTGAAATCGGTTAAAAAATAAAGCCCTTCTCGGTTTGCCCTCGAAACTACACAACAATAACAAAAATATCTAAAACTGTATTACAGCTTGCAGATGTGTAAAATTCGGTGTTTCAGACGTACAGAACAAGTAGAACTAAAAAACCGAATTTGAACTGGAAAAGTTCAAAACAAAAATAAATTTAAAACTGTATTAGCAGCTTGCTTATGTTTATAGTTCGGTTTTTCAAAGGTAAAGAACATGTAAAACAAAAAACCGTAAATAAACCGGTACAATTCAAAACCGGTTAACTTAAGTGGTTGTAACAGCTCTATGATATGTCTCGCTGCAAACTTTAGGTATTTTCACACACCCAATTCCGATCTCTGGTAATGAGACAATGTCAAAAAATTAACTGGCATGGCATATGAATTATTTTTAATACAAATAATTCGACAAAGTCACGATTATTTATGTAAAACATCCTTACATGAAATATATATTAAAAAAAAAGTGGTGGCACTCCGGGAGTGTCGACAGAAGTGAAAACTTGATCAAGATCGCCTTGGTGGAAGAAAAATACTTGTATGGAACATTGGTCCGTAACCTTATCTAAATAAAGAGCACAATAGCGTTTACAAAAAAAAATACTGCCAAAACCTTTAAAGTAAAAATACTTGCATAGAACATTGATCAAAATCAAAATATTTTATTTCACATAAACCTACAAGGGCACTTATGAAACGTCAGAAGCTAGGTGCACGGTTCCAATTGGTCGCTTCCTATGGAGAAGAGCCGGCAAGAAACTCCACGGTTACTCTTTTCAAAATAAATTGTTTCTACAATGTTTTCAAATTACAGTGTTAATAGGTATGTGAGGACAGTGTAGGCCTATCAACAAGTACCAGGTACTTAGTAAAATGGTCCACAAGTCTACAGCCTACAACGTTCTCACATTCACAAAATCTAAAAGAAAAGAATCTATATAAAAGATAAACAAAATAATAAAAATAAGGACCTATTTAAACCAAATGACATGATTGCCTAGTGGCATGATACAGCTGTGATCCGTAACGTAATATAAATAAAGAGCACAATCCGCGTTTACAAAAATGAGGTGTCGGTAATGGTGTCGCGAGTTCTTTCCCATCTCAACAATGCCCAATGCGCCTAAAGAAGTTTTCACTTCAAAAACATTTAAGTAATTTATTTTTAAAAAAACAGACAATTTATGTCCAAAAAAATTAATAATTATTCAACGTCGCATTTTCTAAGCTTGAAATATGAATGATTGCTTTGAATGAAAATGATTTACTCATACCCTCATACGTATCAATGAAACTTAGATACACACATCGAGAGTCTAGTTTTAAGTTATCTTCGAAACTATGTATTTTTCGAACACTTGTTGTAGGTCATTTTGTATTATTTTTACTTATAGCATATATCCTTAGAGTTATGGGACATCAAAAGAAACACGTTGTATATTAGGGCTGTGCAATCTTTGGCAAATACATTAGGTCAAGTCTATAGTTTGAAAGATGTGCCATATTATTAGGAGTAAAAATTTATCTAATTACTAGCTTCTGCCCGCGACTTCGTTCGCATGGAAATCGTAAGACATCACAATATACTACAATAATAGCCATATTTTTATAAAACTTCCCTGTATACTACGTTTGTAGTTTTATTCTCAGCAGCCAAAATATACAGAGAGTCAGGAATGGTGACTCGGGAGCAAGCGACGTAACAGTTGTCCGTGTGAGAAGCAGCTTATCCTGAGGTCGACACCCGCAGCCTTCAGCCTTCAGTGTCGGCCCCTGTGACTTGTTGATCGCAAAGCATACACTCCCAGAGAACTGCACGCGCTTTAACTGGTAATTATGGGGAATTTGTACTTTATACGCGCTATAAACACTGTCTCACCATCGCCACAACCTGTTAGAATTTCCACCTCGATGACGTTTCTCTGCAAAGACATGACTTTGAGCTGGGTTCCGTTACACAGATATACAACCGGAAGTCCACTTGCCATTTGTGAATTGAGAAATTCTACGGGGTGATATTTGGCATCATCTTCCTCCACATCAGTATTAATGGAGGTGTATATCACTTCAGTTCCTTCAATTTGTGAGAGAATACTGTGGTTGATCGCTGCAGCTTGATCATCTTCGGAGTTAAAACGGAAACACGCCTAAGAATTCTCTTGGTACGGTATTTGACTGATATCCTCGTATATCAGACGAATAAGATCTTCTGAAGTGCGATCTACTCTACCAAGAGTCTCTGGTAGAGTGCTTTCACCAACTTTTAGAAGCACATCGGAGAATACTTGAGCATTTGAATTACCGCCAAGCCGAGGTCGTATGATGATGGTCAAGCGCAGTTTATAAACTCTCGACCATAGAGTCGACCTTTTCAACGAAGTATTCACTTTTTTTGTCAAAACTGTGACACCACCCATCATATCTTGGTTTCTGCGGATGTCTTGCAGGGTTCTGTTTACAGTTTCCACTGCTTTCCTTTTTGCCATAATGCATTCATCCCATACGACAAAGCGCAATCCCCTAAGCACACATCCCTTGTTACTGTTGCGTGACACCCCACAAACAGGCGTTTCGTTGCTCTCTAAATCGATAGGAATCTTAAACATGACGTGCGCTGTTTTGCCACCAGGAAGCAGTGTGGCAGCGATTCCAGAAGATCCACACACATACATATTTTAAAATCGCTTGGACAAATCTGCTGTCAAAATCTGTAAAAAAAACATTTTATTCCTACAGTCTTTTGCTCTAAAATGATCAGAATACAACCTAGAATGTTTTGTGACTGTAAAGTACTTGTAACTTAGTAGTTTCCCATAGCTTACGAAGTTTTCCATTTTTTGTGAATTAATACATTCTATGAACTATTACATACACAATCCAAAAAAAAAATCGTATTACAAAAAGAGTTTAAAAAAAACAGATGTAAATCGAACTTACTACCCCGGGCGGCCTACCACCAGCTCATAAAGCAGTATTATTTTAATGTTACTTCAGTGGGAGAAAGAGATGGAGCTATACATCTTGTAGAGCTTCATCTCTTTCCCACACTTAAGTAAACTAAAGTAATATTAAAATAATACTGCTTTTGAGCTGGTGGTAGGACCTCAGGACTTCAAATCATTCGTCCAACCGCTTACTTATTCACTTTGTTGAAAGTTAGCTAAAATAGCCGTTCCTATATAAAAGGTAGCGTGATGATAATCATTTAAAAAGTTAAATCGGTAACTACCTATCTACAATATCCCAACCTTTTGGCGCGTCCTTTTACAATTTGCAGAGAAAAATACGAACATGATGTAATATTGCTCATCCCCCATAGCAAATAGCGTGATAATTTATGTCCTACAGTTGGTACAGACAAACATTCTAAAAACTTTATTTTCCGCATAAGAATCGATCCCATACCTCGTAGTAATAACTTTCTTTAAAAAAATTAACTTCGCTACGATTTTATTATATCTATAGATTATAGGTACAAAATGTAAAAAAAAAAGAAAAACAAATATAAACCGTAGGTGGGAATCGAACTTACAACCCCATGTTTGCAAAGCAACCGCCCAACCGTTGAGCTAATTGCTTTGTTGAAACTTGTTTAAAATAGCCGTTCCTATATATTTCATGATTGACTGCTTAGTTCCATAAAGGTATAGCGTGATGATAATCATTTAAAAAGTTTAATCGATAACCATCTACAATATCCTAAAATTTTGGCGCGTTTTTTTCCAAAAATACGAACATAATATAATATTGCTCGTCCCCCATAGTAAATAGCGTGATAATTTATACCCTATAGTTTGACCAGACTTATAGGGAACACCTATGCAAAATTTTAACAGAATCTATCCGGTAGAATTTGCGTCATGCTAGAACATAAAAATACAACATAATGTAATATTGCTCGTCCCCCATAGTAAATAGCGTGATAGTTTATACCCTATAGTTTGACCAGACACACAGGGAATATCTATGCAAAATTTTAACAGAATCTGTCCGGTAGAATTTGCGCCATGCTGGAACATACATACAGACAAACAGACAAAAATTCTAAAAAAAATATTTTCGGCATTAGAATCGATCCCAGACCTCGTAGCAATTACTTTTTTTCAAAAATATTCAATGTACAGTTTTGACTTCGCTACGATTTTATTATATGTATAGATACTGAATACCACAAAATCATTGTTGTACAAATTAAAAAGGTTTTGATTGACACAAGGTACAAAAGACAGCCTCCGAAATGCCCACCCTGTATAATGTGGCGTAAATTAACGTGAAACGGATTTACACGAAGAATAAAACGGTAATTTATCCGATAGAGCAGAGCATGCATAGGCCCCCAATGGTGGCCATTTTGAATTTTTAGTGTAAAATTTTTGATGAGAAGTATTTAATAAAAAAAATATTTATGAGTGTTTTTTTTTTTCTAATATTAATCTTTCCTAAATAACCTAAAAAGGAAAAAATAATCTTATTTGATGCAAAACATTTTGCAATACCTGTAACGAATTTAAATAAAATTATGTATTCTTTTAAATCAAGCTCATTTACAATAGAAATGGTTCTTCTCTGCTTTGTAGACACTACGAAAAAAGAAAACAAAAGAAGAAAAGAAGACACACAAGAAACGAATCCCAAAGACTACATGCATTTCTACTTGTCTGTGGTGAATACAAACTGCAAACAAAATCTAAATGTCCACATTTCTCTCTATCAGGTTCAACCGAAGTAGGCAAGATAATCCAGCGCAATTCAGCGGGTACAGTGAAGCGCATCACGTTGGAGTTGGGCGGCAAGTCGCCGAACATTATCTTCGCGGACACGGACATAGAACGAGCGGTCGAAGCGGCGCATTTCGCGCTGTTCTTCAACATGGGACAGTGCTGCTGTGCTGGTACGAGTAATCTATTCATACTTAACTGAACTATTTACGTTAGTACATCACAATTTCAGCAGAGACCATGAAATAGTCGTGGAACGTTTATATTATATTGGCCTCAATTCTATGAAAAACCGACTAAAGTTAGTTTTTACCCCCTTTATTACTGCTAATAATGTCTTTGTCACTGCCTTGCAGCGAGATTTTAATTAAGAAACCTGAATGTCAATGCTTCTTTTATGTGTAAATCGAACACACTACCGCCACTTTTAGCAGAAAAATGAAGATCCTCTTTCCGGAGTTTTGACCACCGGTAGTTTGTACCCTGTTCCTGTTTTGCGTTACATACAGCGCCGACCCTAGCCCTTAATCAGGGTAGACCGAGATTGTCTTTCGGCGCTTTCACTTCACGTAAATTCTACTTCGGTTTCATGTTAAATAAATAAAATTCCCAAATTTTCAAAAATCAACTTTTATGGCAAATATCAACCCTTATTGAATTTAAATTAAATAAAGTACTTAGCTCTAATTAGTATACTCCTGCAACTTAAGTCAGATTTAGCTTTAAAAAAAGTCTGTATGTAGATCTATGGATTTATCTAGAGTCTAGAGGCAATCTACGGATGTTTCAGCGTCACCCAACGGATTTAAAAAAAAATGTGATCTGGCAACACTGCTCCCGCGCCTCTCAAAAGGCGCCATCAATTTTATTTTGGGCTGGTAATAATTTTTCGCATTTGGCTTTCTTGCTGTCTGGCGCCTAGAGCGACCGCTCTATGCTGGTTACATAATAAAATAATGATGATGGTCGTCTATTCAGGTTCCCGCACATTCGTTGAAGACAAGATCTACGACAAGTTCGTAGAGATGTCGGCCGCGCGCGCCAAGCGACGCGTCGTGGGAGACCCCTTCAAACCTGAGACCGAGCAGGGACCACAGGTATACCATAACTAACGTACTTATTATACTCTAGTAGTTAGACTACTATTCGTGTTAACTGGAGGGCATTTCAGTGTATCACAGTATCTGCCGATTATGTTAATGGACTTCGGCACTATACTTTACTTGATGTTGGTTTAAATAAATTGTCCAACCGAATGTGATTACGTACTAATCAACGTAACCAAAGGAAAAACTTAACAACCACGTATCCGGGGTACCAAGATTTGGACAATTATAGTGATTCATATGAGAACAATAATCAAAAAGCTGCAACAACGAAAGGAAATGAAATTGTTTATTCTGTAAATAGGATCAGACACACTTTTACACGACACATAAAAAAATAGCTAGATGGAGTCAACATTTTCTATCTGACTACCCCTTTGAAGAAAAAGGCGAAACAAACCTAGGGGACATAGACTCTTAGAATCCAGACATAATCTTGGTCAGGCCATATGAGGACCATGTAGATTAGTGTCTGAAATGCTATTTTGAGGAAAGAACCACACAGATTTGAGTGGACCAGTCCAGTCACTGTCAGTAACCGTGTAGCTCAACTCAGAACTTAAAGAGCTCAACAACTCGACGAACAGTCCCAAATTATCAATTTAACATTTATTTTTCAGATCGACTTAGAGCAACAAACCCGCATCCTGAGCCTCATCGAGACCGGCAAGAAACAAGGCGCCAAACTAGTCGCAGGAGGCAACCGCGCCTCAGATACTGGATACTTTGTAGAACCCACCGTGTTCAGTGACGTCAAGGATAATATGGATATCGCTACCACTGAGGTATGGAAGTAATATTTTTTTATAACTTCATGAAAGTAGGAATTTCTTCGGTAATGGCAGCAAGTTCGTCATGCTCCTTTAGATGTCACTGCTTGCGATAGCGACACGTCGCAGGCCGGGTAGCCTCGTCCCCTCACTGGTAGGGACACGGTATCCAATAGAAAGTATCGATACTGTACTCATGAGTAGTATCGAAAAAAAATATCGTACTCCTAAAAGTTTCGAAACAAAAGTATCGATACTTCAAGGTATCGAGTACTTTTCTTAGGGCTTAATGCACATAGAGCATAGGTCAATATCAGTCAGTAAATAACGTCAGTTTAACTTCAATAGGGCAGAACATGAAAAAACTAAATTGGTAATTTCTAAGATTACCCATTTAAAACTTAATTTCTTATTCGATACGGATACCTACCAAAAAGTATCGATACTTTTTTCGTGTCTCTCACCGGGCGACTAATTTTACTACCACGAAATCAGCTAGTCTCATTTAATTCGTCTTACTTAATTAGCTTATAATGTTCCCACTGCTGGGACACAGGCCTCGTCTCAGAGAGGGAGTGGGCCATAATCCACCACACTGGCCCAGTGCGGGTTAGTGGATGTCACATGCCTTCGAATTTTTTGGTTCTAGGACATGCCAGTTTCCTCACGATGTTTTCCTTCACCGTTTTGAGAGCAGTGGTGATGAAATTAATTACACAAAGTACAGTGCCTGCCTGGGTTCGTACTCACGACCTACACAACTCGTAAGTCGTGGTCGATACTCAATGGTGCCGACCACGACTTACCGACCAAGAAGTACTTAATTACCAATAAGAGCAAATTAAGTAGGTAATTCGTCCTGATAAGAGAGAATTAAACATGTATTTATTTGTATCACTCCAGATCTTCGGTCCCGTGCAGCAGATCCTGAAGTTCTCGCAAGTCGACGAGGTGATCGAGCGCGCCAACAACTCGGAGTACGGACTTGCCTCCGCCGTGTTCACGCAGGACATCGACAAGGCCAACTATGTTGTGCAGGTATAAGGAACCACACACAGTTCATATTACAGCAAAAATAAAATAGCACATTAAGTGCATAAGTACACGTTTGCACGGCCGTAAAAATATCGCGGCGGGATTTTATCGCGCACTTTTTTTTTTGTGTGGGAAATTATCAAATAACTTCTCCCGCTCTGGGTGGAGCAAGAGGGCCTGTCAGACTCTTACTAATTAAAACCCACCCGTGTTCCTTCAGTTGCCGTGTTGCCGGGGGGCCACGATTTCCCTTTCGGCCCGTATTCGCAGCCCCGGCTGGCATCGGCCCTAGCGGACCCCTTCAATTCTGCTGACATCTCTTTGAGGCGCGCGTGGAACACAACGCGCCGTCGACCCGGGCTTGGTCCTTATAGGACGGCGAGCGCGCACTGGATTTTCAACTCATGATGTTTAACCTATTGACCGCCACGGACGTCTATGGATGTCAAATTAAAACGTGCTCACGACGCCTGAGACGGCATGGCACGTCGAAAACAACGTTTTTTGTCGCTTGGCGTAGAGAACACAGAATTTCGTTATTGACGTGGCGGTTAAAAGGTTAAGCCGAGCGTTGAGAATTCAACAGAGTGCATCCAGCGCGTCCAAAAAACAAACTGTTGTATTTTCAACTCTCGATGCTAAGCAGAGCGTTGAAAATCCAGTGTGCTAAAAATCCCACTGCGATATTTTTACGTCAAGCAAAAGCAAAAGGAGTATGTAAGGATCGTAGCTTCGTTGTTCTTTTTAATTGATAACAGATTAATGTGACCGCCAGAAGCCGAGCTATCTTTTTCTTTACAATTTCTACGAAAATCAATAAAACCACTGTTTCATCTACAGAGACTTCGAGCCGGCACAGTATGGGTGAACGACTACAACGTCCTTAGCAACCAGGTTCCCTTCGGCGGCTACAAACAATCCGGCATTGGTCGCGAGAACGGACCCTACGGCATTAAGAACTACACCGAAGTTAAGGCAGTAGTCACTAGGCTTACTGATAAGACTTCGTAAATGTCTCCAGTAGAAACGTATTAGTAGGACATGGAACAGGGCTCTGCATAAAGCAGAGGGTTTTCTGAAGATATTGAGTTTTAACTTTATATCCAGTGTCATAAAGTGCAAAGTTGTTTGAGCATAGATCCAAATATTAATGGCTCTGATAATATCGTTATAATTAATATTAAAATCCTCTGCTTTCTGCTGACATTCTTCAGTAAATTCGTATTTTCATATCAATTTTTAAAGCATAATGAACTGTCTGTATTTGTTTTTTAACTATAAGCGTTTAGTAAAGAAATCATTGTAATTTGCATATAAATTAGATTAAGTAAATTAACTTTGTCGCTCCCTGCATTATTATGATGTAAATTCGCAAAATTGTTCTGTTTACTGACCATCTGGTTGTTTTAGTTTTGTTTACCAGTTTGTAGAGATATGTTTTGCCATATTGTTTCGAGATTATTAGCAACAATACAGTTTATGGAACTGCCCTGTATTTATTACTCTTGTCTACATAGATTCGTAAGTTCTAACGTATCGCGTTAATATAGTTAACGTTTAAGATGAGAAATTATGGTGCATTTAAATCCAAAAAATTATGTAGGAGGCTACAAAAATTGAACCTAGAAATTATATTCCAAATGTCTTCCAGTATACGTAACACGTATATATTATAATAAGCACAATGTATATTTCCATAATCTTTGTATAGTGCCATTTACTGTTGCTTTTTCAATTTTACTTTTTATTTTTGTAAAATAAAAAACCGCCATATAAGTACAAAGTTTTATTTTTAACAGTTAAATCTAAAATCAACCACACATCTGAGTAACAATAGCATTTAAAATGGAAACTTTAGAAATCACATAATACTCATTTTATAAATCAACTTACACTTTAGAAAATCAAGGAATCATAGAAAAGTACCAAACCAGGCAACTAATTAACCTTTGGTGTATTCAATACAATTAAAAATGATAGAAACGAAGAATAAAATATTTTAGATAGATTAAAAGTGCTAATTTTAAAGTATAACAAGGCATTACCTTCATAAGGTGCATCTATTCTAAAAATCACAACAGTGGAATGTATTGGTGCCACTTAAATACTCTAAATCACATAGCCTTGCACTATAATCACTAAAAACGATACAAATTAAAATACGGAAACAATATAAAAATACAAGAAAACCTATGAAAATATCTTTGGGTTTTCTAAATGCGAGTACAAATAGGACGGATGAGTAACATAATTGTGATAGTAACATCAGCGACATAATTTATGATTGATCAATAAAAGTGTAATACAAAAAAAAATCTATCAACTTTGTACTTGTCAAATTGGACACTTCTAATACAATCGGTGAAGAAAAAAATAAGTTCTTCCAACGCCTCATCATGCAGTATTGTAATTTGTACTTATGGCTTCAACATTAGTGTTACAACTAAACAAAAAATCTTAATTCTGGATCAACAGAATTAATCAGTCCTTATCCTCGTTCAGATTCAAGAGGTTTTCTTCGGATATCTTCGGTAAGCAACCGCTAGACATTGGAGATCTCGCATTCTTACAGCTGTTCGCGAGGTCTGCTTCTATCGTTCTCTCGAGAAACTCGAAGTCATCATTCTCCGCTTGGCACTTCAGACATTCATCGGATGAAGAGTCTTGGTAGCTCAGCACATTCTCAATGTTGACCTCAACTTCTTCATTTTTGTCGCATGTAGGTAAGGATGGGCTGCTGTTGCTTAGAGCTCGAGATAGGCTAGATGCAGTCGGTATTAATATTTCTGATTTGGGTCGTATTCTGATGTTGGCAGGTTTCCGTTTGCGAGCGAGGGGGCTTACTGAGCGTTTTTCTTTGGGGAATATGCGCTGGATTCTCTCTTCGACGAGTGAAATGCTTCGTTTGAAGACGACGGTGTCTTGTGGGCGCTGGTCGTGCGCGCAGCCATCGATGGCGTCTCGTGACTCTGTATCAGAGTTGTCGCAGCGGAAGTAGATAGTATCGCAGCCGTTTTCCTGCTTGACCTTGATGAGGCAGCAGTCGTCTTCCTTCTCGCACAGTATCTCGTGCAAGGAGCCGTGCAGCGGTATCAGTTTCACTTTACCGCCGAAAGCATCCTGCATTGTTGATAGGTCGTCGTCTATGTATAAATCCTCGGTACTTCTAGCTTCCTGTTGGCAATGAAAGCAATGATTTTATTAGAAAAAAAAAAACTATTTACTTAAATATTAAAAACCTAAGCACTAATAAGACGACGGCAACCAAATAGCAAACTTATTGTAACGAGAATAAAGATCACTGTAAAAAGTCTGTTCTGTTCAAGTGTTCACATAAGCGTAGCTTCCTAGATGCGCTATTATACGCTTCGTGTACGCCTGCTTACTTACAAACAACATTCTGAAGAGCGTATACTGACGAATACTAGTAAAAATACGTAACCAAGGAAAGTGGGCCTTCGCTGAAGTAGTCTACAACTCTTACCTGTAAAGCATTGAAAGCCTGGCACCTCTTCAAAGCATGCACATGAACATCCTCAGTCAGCGTGTCTTCCGTTGACTGGTTCATTTTGTCCTTAGTACACGTGTTGTTGTTTGTACTAACATTATTATTGCCTCCGTCACAGATAGTGACATTTACACAGTTGTCGAGGACTTGGAGACTATTTTCTCCAGAACGGGTGAAAGTGATTTGTAGAAGAGGTTTGTTATTCCCGTTGATTTTGACTCGAGAGAACGATTTAATTGGTTCTTTCTTCGTGGCTCTTGTTTCTTCGTTATTGGTTAAAGACTCTATGATATTGGCGACTCCTTTGTTGACGATATCTTCGTTCTTAGACGCAGTAGAGGTCTCGTCGGATATTTCTTGCAATAGATGTTGGAACTCTTTGCGTATCATATGTCTGATATACTCTTCAATGCTTGTCGTGTCTGTTGATTGATCGATCTTTAGCTCGGATTTTGGGCTTTCGGTTAATGTTCTGAAATTAAAAGTTATTTTTCAATTGATTTAATTACTTTTAAAATGAAAAAAAAAAAAAAGGTTCCTTGTTTACTACGGAACCCTAAAATTCAGTAGTCACTTGAAACAATAAAATATGAAAAGCAAAAAGCCAACGTCACGTGGTGTTCCCAGGCGGTCACCCATCCAAGTACTGACCACGCCCGATGTTGCTTAACTTCGGTGATCGGACGAGAACCGGTGTATTCAACGTAGTATGGACGTTGGCGAATGTGATGTCGAATTATTCGTTCAATATCTACTTTATGACGTCATTTGAATAATATAAACAAATGTAAATAAAATATAGAACGCTTGCAATAAGTAAAAATTGACTGAGCATTTTCGAGCGTTCAAAAGACTTCACTTGCGCGATGCGCTGTAAATTTTTCCACCTAAGGAATGTTAATTAATTGGGGAAGTATCACTACTACTGAATAAATTAACAATTGAAATATAATTGGTACGTAGGTACTAAATACATTAATAACATAAAAAAATAATAATGCTTGATGAGTTTTTATGTTTAAAAATGCAAAAAGCCAACGTCACGTGGTGTTCCCAGGCGGTCACCCATCCAAGTACTGACCACGCCCGATGTTGCTTAACTTCGGTGATCGGACGAGAACCGGTGTATTCAACGTAGTATGGACGTTGGCGAAAGCATGGCAATAAAACATGGTCTATTGAAATGAAACTTATTTATTATGATGATAAGTAATAAAATAATTACCCTCGTTCCGATTCAGCCCTCCGGTGTTGAAGTTCAGGGCTCCGGTGTCGAAGTTCAGGGCTTCGAGAAAAGTTGACACTCTTAGCGATTGTTTCCCGCGCTTGACAAAATTGTTCCCATTGGTGCCCTGTAAAATATATTATCTTATCATAGTTATCATACCAGCATAAATAAATATTATTTCTGTAGTCAATTTTAACAAGAATTAGGCCTAACATAATCAGTCTATAATATTCCCACTGCTGGGACACAGGCCTCCTCATTTTTGAGAGGGAGTGGGCCGTAATCCACCACGCGGGCCCAGTGCGGGTCGGTATATAATATGTCAATGTCTTTGAGTTTTTGGTTCTAGGACATGCCGGTTTCCTCTTGATGTTTTCCTTCACCGTTTTGAGAGCAGTGGTGATGAAATAAATTACACAAAGCAACGCTTCTTACTGGGTTTGAACCCACGACGTACAACTCTTAACTTGGGGCCGTTACAAAAGGGCCGACATTCCTCAAAAAATAAAAACCTCAATTTTATTAGAAGCAGAAACTGGTTATTTATAAACCTCCTTCTCATAGGTTGTCGTTTAGAACAAGGCATATTTACCTATATAGTTTTCTAAAGCCGTCCGGGAATAATCAATCCTGCAGAATGAAATAAGGGAAGGCGCACTGGCGAAAGAGATATTAAATACACAAATAATACTTACTTTTACACCAGAAGTCCTGCTATGTTATGTCAAAAGGAGTGAAGTATTGTTAGTATCAGGGTATTTGGTAGAAGGAGCGACAATTTATTTTGAGGGATTGGTGGTGTCATTTGCTAGCATAAAATTGTTTTATTTTTCTTTTTAAAATTAATTTAAAGATGAAAGTTTTCGAATTTTAACACAATTTTAAGACTTAAGGCAAGTACAAAAGTCATTTTCTAAAACCAACCGTACCATAAATGTCATTGCCGATAACATCAAAAATTATTGCGATCCAACCACAAACAAGAAAGTTGTGACGACATTCCGGGTAATTAAAAATAAAAAAAACTCAATTTACCGTGACACCTAAGACACACGTTTTATGATTGAAAACTAGGATATGACGGTACAGACGCCAGCACATCAAGCTACCCGAAACTGACAAATTTTCCCAATCAACTTTGAACCTTAAACTTCAGCGATAAAGTTGAAAATCTATTAAATAAATTTGACAGATTGTAGTAGCTTGATGTGCTGGCGTCTGTACCTGTCCCTAAGAAAAATGTATCGGTCCTTTCTATCAAACACCTGTATAAATAAATTTGAAATAAAAGCCTCATGCAAATATAAGTTTTTATTGTGTTACCAACACAATGCAAGTGATAGTATAAAGATACATAGTGAGAGTGGGCATTGCAATGTTAAAAATAGGGTTTAACCCCTAAAGGAAAAAAAGAGGGTGTTGTAAGTAGGAGCCTTTGTTGGTCTATGAAGTTGGCATCGTTTTTTTATACGTATATAATAAACCGTCAAACCGATTGCAAGCGTGTAATAAAAAAACAGCATTCTAAAAGGGGATGATTTGCAAACTCTTGTATGTATTTTGCGACCCTCTTGTTTTGTTAATGCTGAATGTGAAAACCGTTTTGGTATGCTTTAGTGTCATATAAAATATTATACACACAACTTGTATCAACATAACAAACGTTACTCTGTTCCTTATCTTATCGTGTGCACAAAACAGTAAACAAAATTATGCTAGGCCACCACGCACAATGGTCCACCTTACGGACTAAGTGCGGAAACCAAACCCTTTAACATAGAACATATGCTAGGCCACTCGAGTCGATTGTTTATCAAATTTTAATGACGGCTGTCGCGCCGAGGTCAAGGGTCAGATTTCAAGAGCAAGTTCCCTTTTTTTGCAATCGCTAGAACGGGTGGGGAGTCTTTTGCGCGCGTCGGCAAATCAGTGGTTTTGTAATCAGTAAATGCCGAATTTTAAATGGCATAATAAAACAAAAGCAAACAGTTTTGCTATGGTAATGTCACAAAAATATGTACCCAATTTCAACTTAAGTAAAGCTTTCCATATTGTTAGTGTCAGAAGCTTAGTAAAAATAATGTATTTTCTTAAAATACCTACGGGTAACAAATACAAAATATGTTTACACCCATCATTAGTAGTTTAAAGGGTATAATTTAGTGGCGACTGACCATTTTTTCCGTTGCTAGGCGAAGCAGGACGCGTGCGATATATTTTAGTCCCTGGTTTCTTCGTGGACAACTGTGGTAAAGATTTCTGCAGCGTATCGACACAGTGGGATGCCGGCTTCACCGCTGCTATCTGGCTCCTGAAACAAAAAGCAAAAAGCCAAAGTAACGTGGTGTTCCCAGGCGGTCACCCATCCAAGTACTGACCACGCCCGATGTTGCTTAACTTCGGTGATCGGACGAGAACCGGTGTATTCAACGTAGTATGGACGTTGGCGAATGCTACACCGAATTATTTGTTCAATATCAACTTTAAGACGTCATTTGAATAAAATAAAGCTAAGATTTTTGCTTGTTAAAAGTGACTGAGAATTTTCAAGCGTCCGAAACACGGTTCGCTTGCCCGACTGGCGTTAATGCTTCTGAGGAATGTAATTTTTTTGGGGACGTATCACACTAAATTGAAATAAAATATGTTTTTTTTTTTTGTATGGCATCTCATAGCTGACCTCTGTGGCCATGACTATTTAACCGGTCAATCCTGTGGGTGCCTTAAGCTGCTACACTCAAAGCCTCCAGCCAGGGGCGTACAAACTAAACTACTTATAAGCTAGGTGAACGCTCGCTAAGGGCACCCCTGTGGGGTACGAACCTCGGCTAAGGGCGTTTACCGGAGGGAGGACATCAAGGATGGGATGGGCTGGAATAAGAATGAAATGGCTCGATGAGCTTTTATTTAAAAAAATCTGCAAAAAGCCAACGTCACGTGGTGTTCCCAGGCGGTCACCCATCCAAGTACTGACCACGCCCGATGTTGCTTAACTTCGGTGATCGGACGAGAACCGGTGTATTCAACGTAGTATGGACGTTGGCGAATGCTACGTCGAATTTTCCAGTAAATATCTACTTGAAGATCAACAAGTACTTGGAAGATTTCATAAATATTTTCCATTCATTAATTATCTATGGCTCGGCGTAGAGCAGAGAATTTTCTAATGGCATTGACTTTGAACTTCATTATCAGTTTGTTAAAGTACAAACCGCGTGGGCATACTCAATGTCGACTGAGGGGCCGTTTGATATCATTCTGTGACCCACTAGAATCTATACAGGTTACCATGGTTACCAGTATATGATTCTGAACCGCCCCGGCCTTGAAAGTTTTTGGTCTGTTATTTTTCTTTAAATCAGCTGTTTCATAGAAAAGTGCAATACATACGCGGTCAAAATGTATGGTACAGCTGATTTTTTATTTTAAATAGCCAACGCATTATTTCAACGCAGCGGGGTTCAGAATCATGTACTGAATCCATAGTAAAAGTTTTCGCGTCGATGTCCCTGACACCCTGTATACAACTCGGCACTCTATGACATTGATATTCAAATTATTCAATGCGTTCACAAAATCACAAGCGCTTCTGCAACACGCTGCTCGTAGTGTCCGATTTTACCCGACTACGGCAAAACCAAAAGGAAGGGTTATGTTATTATAGGTTTAAGATAAGATCTTTTTACAATTTACGTTATTTTTTGTAGATAAAGTCAAAGCCAAATTATAGAAGACTAGAATCAATTCAATTTTTTGTAAATTTTGACGTTCAAAAGTGCCTTTTTGTGCCGAATTGAAATAAATTATTTGACTTTGACATATAAGTAGGCTATTTTAAAAGGCACCTTTGAACGTCTTTACAAGAAAGTAAATAGAGAAGAATGGGCAAGAAACTCCATGGCACAGATAATATAATACTACGTTCCATGGTAAGTCTTTTATTTTTGTTTGCAATATTTTGTATACGTTAATTATATTTAATTGTATGTGATTTTATAAGAAAGTAATGTAAAATTCAGTATAAAAAGCAAAAAGCCAACGTCACGTGGTGTTCCCAGGCGGTCACCCATCCAAGTACTGACCACGCCCGATGTTGCTTAACTTCGGTGATCGGACGAGAACCGGTGTATTCAACGTAGTATGGACGTTGGCGAATGCTTTATCGAATTTTTCGTTTAGTATCAACTTTATGACGTCATTTAACAAAAAGTAAACATGGTTATATTTAGCGTTTTTAGTAAAAAAGCGAGTTTTCTGGAGCAATCGGAAGGCGATTCGCTTGCGCTATGCGGTGTTAATGTTTCCAATGTAAATTAATTAGGGAAGTTTCTTTCACCAACACCGAATGAATTTGGTACAATTTAACGTAAAATATTAAACATTTAAAATAGCTTGATGACTTTTATTTAAAAAAATGCAAAAAGCCAACGTCACGTGGTGTTCCCAGGCGGTCACCCATCCAAGTACTGACCACGCCCGATGTTGCTTAACTTCGGTGATCGGACGAGAACCGGTGTATTCAACGTAGTATGGACGTTGGCGAATGCTACACCGAATTTTCCGGTAAAAATCTACTTGAAGATCAACAAGTACTTGGAGGATTTTCTAATGGCAATGACTTTGAACTTTATTATCAGTTGGTTAAAGTACAAACCGCGTGTACTCAAGGGTGCCGTTTGATATAATTCTGTGACCCACTAGAATCTATATACTCAATATCTTTATTGCTTTACCATAATCCATATCCACATCCAACTTAGCACTTTATGACATTGTTATTCAATTTGATCACAAGCACCTTTCGCTGTTCGCTGTTTTTACCCGCCTACAGCAAGAACAAAAGGAAGGATTGTGTTATTAAAATTTTTGATAAGATCCGTTTACAATTTTCGTTATTTTTTTTAGATAAAGTCAAACCATATATTTCAAGTAAGCCATTAAAAGGCACTTTTGAACATTAAAATTTACAAGAAAGAAAATCGAATCGATTCTTGGCGCTCCTTCCAAAAGGTAGTAAGTATCATGGAGAAGAATGGGCAAGAAACTCCATGGTAAGTCTTTTATTTTTGTTTGCAATATTTTGTATACGTTAATTATATTTAATTGTATGTGATTTTATAAGAAAGTAATGTAAAATTCAGTATAAAAAGCAAAAAGCCAACGTCACGTGGTGTTCCCAGGCGGTCACCCATCCAAGTACTGACCACGCCCGATGTTGCTTAACTTCGGTGATCGGACGAGAACCGGTGTATTCAACGTAGTATGGACGTTGGCGAAAGCTACACCGAATTTTCCGGTAAATATCTACTTGAAGATCAACAAGTACTTGAAGGATTTCATAAATATTTTCCATTCATTAATTGTCTATGGCTCGGCGTAGAGCAGAGAATTTTCTAATGGCATTGACTTTGAACTTCATTGTCAGTTTGTTAAAGTACAAACCGCGTGGGCATACTCAAGGTCGACTGAGGGGCCGTTTGATATCATTCTGTGACCCACTAGAATCTATACAGGTTACCATGGATTCAGTATATGATTCTGAACCGCCCCGGCCTTGAAAGTTTTTGGTCTGTTATTTTTCTTTAAATCAGCTGTTTCATAGAAAAGTGCAATACATACGCGGTCAAAATGTATGGTACAGCAGATTTTTTATTTTAAATAGCCGACGCATTATTTCAACGCAGCGGGGTTCAGAATCATGTACTGAATCCATAGTAAAAGTTTTCGCGTCGATGTCCCTGACACCCTGTATACAACTCAGCACTCTATGACATTGATATTCAAATTAATCAATGCGTTCACAAAATCACAAGCGCCTCTGCAACACGCTGCTCGTAGTGTCCGATTTTACCCGACTACGGCAAAACCAAAAGGAAGGGTTATGTTATTATAGGTTTAAGATAAGATCCTTTTACAATTTACGTTATTTTTTGTAGATAAAGTCAAAGCCAAATCATTTTAAAAGGCACTTTTGAACGTCAAAATTTACAAGAAAGTAAATAGAATTCATTCAAGGCGCCCCCTTCCAAAAGGTAGTATCGTATGGAGATGAATGGGCAAGAAACTTCATAACTCTCTTATTTATTTTTACAATATTTTGAATACGTTAATTATAATTATATAAAAATTGTATGTGATTTTATAAAAAAGTAATGTAAAAATCAGTATAAAAAGTAGGAAGCCAACGTCACGTGGTGTTCCCAGGCGGTCACCCATCCAAGTACTGACCACGCCCGATGTTGCTTAACTTCGGTGATCGGACGAGAACCGGTGTATTCAACGTAGTATGGACGTTGGCGAAAGCTACACCGAATTTTCCGGTAAATATCTACTTGAAGATTAACAAGTACTTGAAGATTAACAAGTACTTGGAGGATTTTCTAATGGCAATGACTTTGAACTTTATTCTCAGTTGGTTAAAGTACAAACCGCGTGTACTCAAGGGGGCCGTTTGATATAATTCTGTGACCCACTAGAATCTATATCCACATCCAACTTAGCACTTTATGACATTGCAATTGGTATTCAATTTGATCACAAGCACCTTTGCAACACGCTGTTCACTGTTTTTACCCGCCTACAGCAAAAACAAAAGGAAGGATTATGTTATTAATTTTTTTTGATAAGATCCGTTTACAACTTTCGTTTTTTTTTTTTTTAATAAAGTCAAACCATATTATTACAAGTAGGCCATTAAAAGGCACTTTTGAACATTAAAATTTACAAGAAAGAAAATCGAATCGATTCTTGGCGCTCCTTCCAAAAGGTAGTAAGTATCATGGAGAAGAATGGGCAAGAAACTCCATGGTAAGTCTTTTATTTTTGTTTGCAATATTTTGTATACGTTAATTAATATTTAATTGTATGTGATTTTATGAGAAAGTAATGTAAAATTCAGTATAAAAAGCCAACGTCACGTGGTGTTCCCAGGCGGTCACCCATCCAAGTACTGACCACGCCCGATGTTGCTTAACTTCGGTGATCGGACGAGAACCGGTGTATTCAACGTAGTATGGACGTTGGCGAAAGCTACACCGAATGTATCGCTTGGTATCAACGAACGACCATACAGCCCATACAGTATCAACTTTGTGACGTCATAATATAATTAAAAACTAAACTTGGTATTCTTGACAATCTGGAACGTTAAACGGCGACACACGGTGTATTTATTGATTGGTCGACTGAGGATTATTCATTACACTAACGAGGCTGAGTAATTTAACCTTAAAATAACAAAGTAGTTAAAATCAATATCACTACATAGTATAAAACAAAGTCGCTTTCTCTGTCCCTATATCCCTATGTATGCTTAAATCTTTAAAACTATGCAACGGATTTTTTTAATAGATAGAGTGATTGAAGAGGAAGGTTTATATGTATAATAACCCGGTTTATACCCGTGCGAAGCCGGGGCCGGTCGCTAGTATATTATAAAAGAAAGCGTGGTGCGTTGGTATGTTCTGATAAAACTCAAAAACGAACCAATGCAGCCCGAAAAAGGTTTAACCGTAAGGTAGCCCCAACCCTCCCATCCATGAAGAAGGTATGTGTTTTCGGCCGCGCGGTTAAGGTTTAGAGAAAAACGGTTTAGAATGAGGTTAACTTGACCTGAAACTCAACCAAAACTTTTAGAAGTATCTAGGAAGTTAGTAGCCCTGTATCACCCGTCCATGAAGTAGGATCCCGTTTTTACCCGGAGGGCGTGCTTTTGAAGATATAAGGGCTGGAAGTTTCGCCCTCAAGAAATTTCTAGAACAGTCCAGAACATTTGAGAGTATTCGAAAGGTTTAAGGTAGGTGTAGGTAGGTAAGAGGTAGGTATGTACTTATGTAGATAGGTAAGAGGTAGATAGGTAGGAGGTAGGTATGTAGATAGGTAGGAGGTAGGTATGCAGGTAGGGGTAGCCGGTAGGTAGGTAGGGTAGATTAGTAGGTAGGTTAGATAGGTAGGTAGGGTAGGTAGCGCTGTGGATAACTACTTAGTGCTACCCGTGCGAAGCCGGGGCGGGCAGCTAGTAGTAAATAAATAATGTTTAGAAGTTTTTTTTTGTCTGATTGAAGGAAAAAAAGTCTTTTTATTTACCAGACACAGGCACACATAATATTTATTAATGAATATTAAAAAAAAATTTTTTACAAAAAAAAAAACAACCGACCTCCAAAAAAAAAACATTATAAAGTGAAAAATAACTTTAATTTCGGAAGTCGGTGTCTTGGGTTTTGTATTTTCATTTTTTGCCACCGACTTCCGAAATTAAAGTTATTTTTCACTTTATAATGTTTTTTTTTTGGAGGTCGGTTGTTTTTTTTTGTAAAAAGTTTTTATTTTTCACTTTTTAGTTGTGGTACCTACCCCACACACATTCGAATACCACTACCTGCTACCAGTGACAGAAACTTATCAGATCATCTACATACTAAGTGGGAAAAAAATACGTATTTTGTAGCTAACTCAAAAACTATTCAAGCAAAGTTAATAAAATTTATATGGGACCAATTCGAGAGCACACCCTTTCAAACAAAAAAAGAATTTTTAAAATTGGTCCACAATTGACGGAGAAATCGGTGGACATACATAAAAAAAAAAAAAAAAAACAAACATACGCGACGAACATATAACCTCCTCCTTTTTGGAAGTCGGTTAAAAATAGAAAGCTAAAAGCAAAAAGCCAACGTCACGTGGTGTTCCCAGGCGGTCACCCATCCAAGTACTGACCACGCCCGATGTTGCTTAACTTCGGTGATCGGACGAGAACCGGTGTATTCAACGTAGTATGGACGTTGGCGAATGCTTTATCGAATTTTTCGTTTAGTATCAACTTTATGACGTCATTTAACAAAAAGTAAACATGGTTATATTTAGCGTTTTTAGTAAAAAAGCGAGTTTTCTGGAGCAATCGGAAGGCGATTCGCTTGCGCTATGCGGTGTTAATGTTTCCAATGTAAATTAATTAGGGAAGTTTCTTTCACCAACACCGAATGAATTTGGTACAATTTAACGTAAAATATTAAACATTTAAAATAGCTTGATGACTTTTATTTAAAAAAATGCAAAAAGCCAACGTCACGTGGTGTTCCCAGGCGGTCACCCATCCAAGTACTGACCACGCCCGATGTTGCTTAACTTCGGTGATCGGACGAGAACCGGTGTATTCAACGTAGTATGGACGTTGGCGAATGCTACACCGAATTTTCCGGTAAATATCTACTTGAAGATCAACAAGTACTTGGAGGATTTTCTAATGGCAATGACTTTGAACTTTATTATCAGTTGGTTAAAGTACAAACCGCGTGTACTCAAGGGTGCCGTTTGATATAATTCTGTGACCCACTAGAATCTATATACTCAATATCTTTATTGCTTTACCATAATCCATATTCACATCCAACTTAGCACTTTATGACATTGTTATTCAATTTGATCACAAGCACCTTTGCAACACGCTGTTCGCTGTTTTTACCC
This sequence comes from Agrochola lychnidis, assembly GCA_963680765.1. Classification (NCBI taxonomy): domain Eukaryota; kingdom Metazoa; phylum Arthropoda; class Insecta; order Lepidoptera; family Noctuidae; genus Agrochola; species Agrochola lychnidis. Next base: position 7,741,643 of record OY796864.1, read on the forward strand.
GCCTACAGCAAAAACAAAAGGAAGGATTGTGTTATTAAAATTTTTGATAAGATCCGTTTACAATTTTCGTTATTTTTTTTAGATAAAGTCAAACCATATATTTCAAGTTTCAGCCACCGGAGCAGGCTGGGTTTCGAGGAGGATACAGCACCATAGACCACATTCACACAGTGCGACAAATTATACAGAAGTCCGATGAGTATAATCGGCCACTGTGTCTTGCGTTTGTGGACTATGAGAAGGCTTTTGACTCTGTCGAGACCTGGTCTGTTTTGGAGTCTCTGCAGCGATGCCAAGTCGACTGGCGATACATCCAAGTGCTGAGATGTCTTTATGAAAACGCGACAATGACCGTCCAAATTCAGGATCAGCGTACTGAACATATCCCCTTGCGTCGAGGGCTGAGACAAGGGGATGTCATTTCCCCGAAATTGTTCTCTAACGCATTGGAGGATGTGTTTAAGACGCTGAACTGGGAAGGGCGTGGCATTAACATCAACGGCGAATACATCTCCCACTTGAGATTTGCAGATGACATCGTCATATTGGCCGAATCGCTGCATGACTTGCAGCAGATGCTGGACGGCCTAGTTAATTCTTCTGTACGCATTGGTCTCCGGATGAACTTGGACAAAACCCAGGTTATGTTCAACGAACACGTCACTCCGGGGCCGATTGCTGTCAATGGCGGTACTCTCGAGGTTGTTCGAGAATACGTTTACCTCGGGCAAACTCTGCAGTTTGGTAAGAACAACTTTGAGAGGGAGGCTAACAGAAGAATTCAGCTGGGCTGGGCAGCATTTGGAAAACTTCGTCGAGTCTTCTCGTCGCGTATTCCACAGAGCCTAAAGACGAAGGTCTTCAATCAGTGCGTCCTGCCTGTTATGACCTACGGAGCCGAAACGTGGACACTCACTGTACGGCTGGTTCATAAATTTAAGGTTGCTCAGCGAGCCATGGAGCGGGCTATGCTTGGAGTCTCTCTGAGGGATCGAATCCGGAACGAAGTGATCCGGCAGAGAACCAAAGTTATCGACATAGCTCACAGAATTAGCAAGCTGAAGTGGCAGTGGGCCGGCCATATCAGCCGTAGAACCGATGATCGTTGGGGTACACGTGTTCTTGAGTGGAGACCGCGAATTGGCAAACGTAAGGTAGGACGCCCTCAGGCTAGGTGGAGTGACGATCTTCGAAGGGTGGCTGGTAGCAGCTGGATGAGAGTTGCCGAGAATCGAGCTGAATGGCGTGCAATTGGAGAGGCCTATGTCCAGCAGTGGACTGCTATAGGCTGATGATGATGATGATGATGATATTTCAAGTAAGCCATTAAAAGGCACTTTTGAACATTAAAATTTACAAGAAAGAAAATCGAATCGATTCTTGGCGCTCCTTCCAAAAGGTAGTAAGTATCATGGAGAAGAATGGGCAAGAAACTCCATGGTAAGTCTTTTATTTTTGTTTGCAATATTTTGTATACGTTAATTATATTTAATTGTATGTGATTTTATAAGAAAGTAATGTAAAATTCAGTATAAAAAGCAAAAAGCCAACGTCACGTGGTGTTCCCAGGCGGTCACCCATCCAAGTACTGACCACGCCCGATGTTGCTTAACTTCGGTGATCGGACGAGAACCGGTGTATTCAACGTAGTATGGACGTTGGCGAATGCTACACCGAATTATTTGTTCAATATCAACTTTAAGACGTCATTTGAATAAAATAAAGCTAAGATTTTTGCTTGTTAAAAGTGACTGAGAATTTTCAAGCGTCCGAAACACGGTTCGCTTGCCCGACTGGCGTTAATGCTTCTGAGGAATGTAATTTTTTTGGGGACGTATCACACTAAATTGAAATAAAATATGTTTTTTTTTTTTGTATGGCATCTCATAGCTGACCTCTGTGGCCATGACTATTTAACCGGTCAATCCTGTGGGTGCCTTAAGCTGCTACACTCAAAGCCTCCAGCCAGGGGCGTACAAACTAAACTACTTATAAGCTAGGTGAACGCTCGCTAAGGGCACCCCTGTGGGGTACGAACCTCGGCTAAGGGCGTTTACCGGAGGGAGGACATCAAGGATGGGATGGGCTGGAATAAGAATGAAATGGCTCGATGAGCTTTTATTTAAAAAAATCTGCAAAAAGCCAACGTCACGTGGTGTTCCCAGGCGGTCACCCATCCAAGTACTGACCACGCCCGATGTTGCTTAACTTCGGTGATCGGACGAGAACCGGTGTATTCAACGTAGTATGGACGTTGGCGAATGCTACGTCGAATTTTCCAGTAAATATCTACTTGAAGATCAACAAGTACTTGGAAGATTTCATAAATATTTTCCATTCATTAATTATCTATGGCTCGGCGTAGAGCAGAGAATTTTCTAATGGCATTGACTTTGAACTTCATTATCAGTTTGTTAAAGTACAAACCGCGTGGGCATACTCAATGTCGACTGAGGGGCCGTTTGATATCATTCTGTGACCCACTAGAATCTATACAGGTTACCATGGTTACCAGTATATGATTCTGAACCGCCCCGGCCTTGAAAGTTTTTGGTCTGTTATTTTTCTTTAAATCAGCTGTTTCATAGAAAAGTGCAATACATACGCGGTCAAAATGTATGGTACAGCTGATTTTTTATTTTAAATAGCCAACGCATTATTTCAACGCAGCGGGGTTCAGAATCATGTACTGAATCCATAGTAAAAGTTTTCGCGTCGATGTCCCTGACACCCTGTATACAACTCGGCACTCTATGACATTGATATTCAAATTATTCAATGCGTTCACAAAATCACAAGCGCTTCTGCAACACGCTGCTCGTAGTGTCCGATTTTACCCGACTACGGCAAAACCAAAAGGAAGGGTTATGTTATTATAGGTTTAAGATAAGATCTTTTTACAATTTACGTTATTTTTTGTAGATAAAGTCAAAGCCAAATTATAGAAGACTAGAATCAATTCAATTTTTTGTAAATTTTGACGTTCAAAAGTGCCTTTTTGTGCCGAATTGAAATAAATTATTTGACTTTGACATATAAGTAGGCTATTTTAAAAGGCACCTTTGAACGTCTTTACAAGAAAGTAAATAGAGAAGAATGGGCAAGAAACTCCATGGCACAGATAATATAATACTACGTTCCATGGTAAGTCTTTTATTTTTGTTTGCAATATTTTGTATACGTTAATTATATTTAATTGTATGTGATTTTATAAGAAAGTAATGTAAAATTCAGTATAAAAAGCAAAAAGCCAACGTCACGTGGTGTTCCCAGGCGGTCACCCATCCAAGTACTGACCACGCCCGATGTTGCTTAACTTCGGTGATCGGACGAGAACCGGTGTATTCAACGTAGTATGGACGTTGGCGAATGCTTTATCGAAATTTTCGTTTAGTATCAACTTTATGACGTCATTTAACAAAAAGTAAACATGGTTATATTTAGCGTTTTTAGTAAAAAAGCGAGTTTTCTGGAGCAATCGGAAGGCGATTCGCTTGCGCTATGCGGTGTTAATGTTTCCAATGTAAATTAATTAGGGAAGTTTCTTTCACCAACACCGAATGAATTTGGTACAATTTACCGTAAAATATTAAACATTTAAAATAGCTTGATGACTTTTATTTAAAAAAATGCAAAAAGCCAACGTCACGTGGTGTTCCCAGGCGGTCACCCATCCAAGTACTGACCACGCCCGATGTTGCTTAACTTCGGTGATCGGACGAGAACCGGTGTATTCAACGTAGTATGGACGTTGGCGAATGCTACACCGAATTTTCCGGTAAAAATCTACTTGAAGATCAACAAGTACTTGGAGGATTTTCTAATGGCAATGACTTTGAACTTTATTATCAGTTGGTTAAAGTACAAACCGCGTGTACTCAAGGGTGCCGTTTGATATAATTCTGTGACCCACTAGAATCTATATACTCAATATCTTTATTGCTTTACCATAATCCATATCCACATCCAACTTAGCACTTTATGACATTGTTATTCAATTTGATCACAAGCACCTTTGCAACACGCTGTTCGCTGTTTTTACCCGCCTACAGCAAGAACAAAAGGAAGGATTGTGTTATTAAAATTTTTGATAAGATCCGTTTACAATTTTCGTTATTTTTTTTAGATAAAGTCAAACCATATATTTCAAGTAAGCCATTAAAAGGCACTTTTGAACATTAAAATTTACAAGAAAGAAAATCGAATCGATTCTTGGCGCTCCTTCCAAAAGGTAGTAAGTATCATGGAGAAGAATGGGCAAGAAACTCCATGGTAAGTCTTTTATTTTTGTTTGCAATATTTTGTATACGTTAATTATATTTAATTGTATGTGATTTTATAAGAAAGTAATGTAAAATTCAGTATAAAAAGCAAAAAGCCAACGTCACGTGGTGTTCCCAGGCGGTCACCCATCCAAGTACTGACCACGCCCGATGTTGCTTAACTTCGGTGATCGGACGAGAACCGGTGTATTCAACGTAGTATGGACGTTGGCGAATGCTACACCGAATTATTTGTTCAATATCAACTTAAAGACGTCATTTGAATTAAATAAAGATAAGATTTTTGCTTGTTAAAAGTGACTGAGAATTTTCAAGGGTTCAAAAAAACGGTTCGCTTGCCCGGTGTGGCGTTAATGCTTCTGAGAAATGTAATTGTTTTTGGGGACGTGTCACACTAGCAAATAAAATAACATGTTGAAATAAAATTAAGATGGCAATATTTAACACAAAATAATATAAAATGAAATGGCTCGATGAGCTTTTATTTCAAAGAAAGCAAAAAGCCAACGTCACGTGGTGTTCCCAGGCGGTCACCCATCCAAGTACTGACCACGCCCGATGTTGCTTAACTTCGGTGATCGGACGAGAACCGGTGTATTCAACGTAGTATGGACGTTGGCGAATACTACACCGAATTATTTATTCAATATTAACTTTAAGACGTCGTTTGAATAAAAAAACATAAGATTTTTGCTTGTAAAAAGTGACTGAGCATTTTCAAGCGTACGAAAGACGGTTCGCTTGCCCGGTGCGGCGTTAATGCATACATACATAAACTCACGCCTTCTTCCCATGGGGGTAGGCAGAAACTACAGAACGCCACCTGCTACAATCCTCACATACTCCTTTTGCCTCGTCTACGTTCATACATCTGGTCATACACGCACGGTGGTTGCGAGTACTACGCACCTGGCCTTTCTGAAGAAAATCACCAATAAGGTCAGTAAAAGGTACTTATATAGTATACTAGCGACCCGCCCCGGCTTTGCACGGGTATAAACCGGGTTATTATACATATAAACCTTCCTCTTCAATCACTCTATCTATTTAAAAAAAAAGCGGCCAAGTGCGAGTCGTACTCGCCCATGAAGGGTTCCGTAGCAGCAAGTAACATTGAATGAAAGGTAAATTGCGGTTTACGATTTATGACGTATTAAAAAAAAACTACTTGCTAGATCTCGTTCAAACCAATTTTCGGTGGAAGTTTACATGGTAATGTATATCATATATTTTTTTTAGTTTTATCATTCTCTTATTTTAGAAGTTACAGGGGGGGACACACACATTTTACCACTTTGGAAGTGTCTCTCGCTCAAACTATTCAGTTTAGAAAAAAATAATATTAGAAACCTCAATATCATTTTTGAAGACCTATCCATAGATACCCCACACGTATGGGATTGATGATTTTTTTTTTTTGAGTTTCAGTTTTATATATGGCGAACTCCAAAATTATTTGTTAATTTTCTATTTTTGTGTAAAAATCTTAATGCGGTTCACAGAATAACCAAGTTTCAACAGCATAGCTCTTATAGTTTCGGAAAAAAGTGGCTGTGACATACGGACGGACAGACAGACAGATAGACAGACAGACAGACAGATAGACAGACAGACAGACAGATAGACAGACAGACAGACATGACGAATCTATAAGGGTTCCGTTTTTTGCCATTTGGCAACGGAACCCTAAAAACCGCATCAAAATCCGTTGCGTAGTTTTAAAGATTTAAGCATACATAGGGATATAGGGACAGAGAAAGCGACTTTGTTTTATAGTATGTAGTGAAGTCCTCCTAGGGCGTCCACGACCGGCCTTTCCCTTTACATCAGCCTTGTAAATACATTTTGATAGTCGCCTTTCATTCATCCTCTCAACATGCCCAAACCATCTCAGCATACCCTTTTCAATTTTTGTCACTTCATCTTCTTTTAAATCATACCGCTGTCTTATCACATCATTTCTCAGCCCATCATTTATTTATTTAATACTTTAAGCACATACATGTACAGAGGCGGACTTAATGCCATAGGCATTTTCTACCAGTCAACCTTTGGGTGATGCAGAGACAAACAGACAATCATTCATAGTCAGACCACACATGCTTCGCAAGGAACGCATTTCCACAGCATTTATTCTACTTTCATGTTTGTTTTGCCACACTCAACATTCACTTCCATACATAATAGTGGGCACCAGCACACCATTGTGAACAGCCAGTCGAGCCTTTTTAACCGACTTCCAAAAGGAGGAGGTTCTCAATTCGACTGTATGTTGTTTTTTTTTTTTTTGTATGTTTGTTACGCGATTCCTCCGTCAATTATGAATTGATTTTGATGATTCTTTTTTTGTTTGGTAGATCATACTTCAGAGGTGGTCCCATATAAATTTTATTAACTTTACTTGGGTAGTTTTTGAGTTAGCTTCAATAATACGTATTTTTACCTCACTTAGTATGTGGATTATATTATGATAACTTCCTGTCACTGTTATTTACATAGCAGGTAGTGGTATTCGAATTTGTGTGGGGTAGGTACGAGGTGCATTCAATAAGTACCTAGCCTCATCGCCAGAGGGCGCTGTACTTTCAAAAGAGTTTCACCACAGTGTAGCACATTCTTTTTTAATTCTTTTTTCAAATTTTCATTCCAATCCCTTCATTTGTTTTAATTTGACAACTTATGGAAGCGAACGTGTCGATCGGTTTTACAAAAATGGAAAAAGAGCAATATCGTTCGGTGATTCGATTCCTATTTTTGGAAGGGAAAACGCGCATCGAAATCAAAGAGCGCTTGGATGCTGTGTACGGTGACTCTTCTCCATCGATGGCCACCGTCAAGAATTGGTTCAACGAGTTTGCACGTGGCCGTACGTCGGTTTTTGATGAACCACGTCCAGGTGCACCGAAAACAGCTGCTACGGAGGAAAACATTAAAAAAATCCATGATCTCGTATTGGCAGATCGCCGATTGAAGGTTCGGGAGCTAGCTGAGACTGTAGGCATTTCAGAAGGAACAGTGCATCATATTCTTCACGAGGAACTCGGCATGAGAAAGCTGTCGGCGCGATGGGTGCCGCGTTTACTCACACCAGAAAACAAGCGCAACCGTGAGACCACATCGGAGACGTGTTTGGCGCTGTTTAAGCGGAATCCAGCGGAGTTTTTGCGTCGTTTTGTGACCGTCGATGAAACCTGGATCCACTGGTACACACCAGAGACCAAGGAGCAATCAAAACAATGGATCCAGACCGGGGAACGTGCTCCAAAGAAGGCGAAAACTGTAAAATCGGCCGGAAAAGTTATGGCCACCGTTTTCTGGGATTCACAAGGTGTGATCTACATCGATTACCTCGAGAAGGGTAAAACAATTACAGGGCTTTACTATGCCGATTTATTGGGCCGATTCGACGCCGAATTAAAGAAAAAACGACCCCATCTGGCGAAGAAAAAAGTGCTGTTTCACCACGACAACGCACCGGTTCACACGTCTGCCGTTGCCATGGCCAAATTGGTCGAATTACGCTACGAATTGCTGCCCCATCCACCGTATTCTCCAGATTTGGCCCCTTGTGACTTCTTTCTGTTTCATAATCTGAAAAAATCACTCGCCGGGAATAGATATGGATCGAATGAGGAGGTCATCGCCGCCACGGAGGCCTATTTTGCTGAGTTTGACAAAAACTATTTTTCGGACGGGTTAAAAAAGTTGGAGCATCGCTGGGCTAAGTGTATCGAACTAAAAGGAGACTATGTTGAAAAATAAATTGCCACTTTTCCAAAATTTTCGTTTACTTTTTGTAGGCTAAGTATTTATTGAATGACCCTCGTATCACAACTAAAAAGTGAAAAATAAAAACTTTTTACAAAAAAAAAACAACCGACTTCAAAAAAAACACTACAAAGTGAAAAATAACTTTAATTTCGGAAGTCGGTGACAAAGAACGAAAATTCAAAACCAAAGACACCGACTTCCCAAATTAAAGTTATTTTTCACTTTGTAGTGTTTTTTTTGAAGTCGGTTGTTTTTTTTTTGTAAAAAGTTTTTTTAGACATCGACTGGTAGGTCACAATCGCATGTATAGCATCATTCATTTTACTTCCCGCGTTTACTCTCTTTTCCGCATCTCCATCAATCTTCCCATCCCTTGTAAACAGACTCCCCAAATATATAGCCTCACTTACTTGCTCCACATTCTTATCATTTATTTTCACAACACACACCGATACATCCTCTCCTCTTTCAAACACCTTTGTCTTATTCACATTTATATTCACACACACACACATTGGTTTTGCCGCTATTGTTAGAAAAACATGTGCATCCCTGATGTCACGTGTTCGCGGCAGCACCAACAGTATTCTCAGTGTGTTCACAGATCGGTGGGATTCCCCGATGTTGCGGAGGTGGATGCAGCTCCATGCTGAATTTTAATTTTATGTTAATCTTTGTCTGTACCTACTAACACTAGATGTTAAGTAAAATTGTTACTAACCCTATGGACTCTGTTGAAAATAAAAATATTCTATACTATTCTATTAATGCTTCTGAGGAAAGTAATTTTTTTGGGGACGTATGACACTAGCAAATAAATTAACATGTTGAAATAAAATTAAGATGGCAATATACGTGACGTTGGCGAATGCTCAATCGAATTTATCATTCAGTATCAACTTTATGATGTCATTTAATAAAAATTAACAAGGTTATGTTTAGCATTTAGTAAAAACCGGCCAAGCGCGAGTCGTACTCGCCCATGAAGGGTTCCGTAGCAGCAAGTAACATTGAATGAAAGGTAAATTGCGGTTTACGATTTATGACGTATTAAAAAAAAACTACTTGTTAGATCTCGTTCAAACCAATTTTCGGTGGAAGTTTACATGGTAATGTACATCATATATTTTTTTTAGTTTTATCATTCTCTTATTTTAGAAGTTACAGGGGGGGGGACACACATTTTACCACTTTGGAAGTGTCTCTCACGCAAACTATTCAGTTTAGAAAAAAATGATGTTAGAAACCTCAATATCATTTTTGAAGACCTATCCATAGATACCCCACACGTATGGGATTGATGAAAAAATTTTTTTTGAGTTTCAGTTCTAAGTATGGGGAACTCCAAAATTATTTGTTTTTTTTTCTATTTTTATGTAAAAATCTTAATGCGGTTCACAGAATACATCTACTTACCAAGTTTCAACAGCGTAGCTCTTATAGTTTCGGAAAAAAGTGGCTGTGACATACGGACGGACAGACAGACAGACAGACAGACATGACGAATCTATAAGGGTTCCGTTTTTTGCCATTTGGCAACGGAACCCTAAAAAGCGACAGTTTTCTGAAGCGGTCGAAAGGCGATTGGCCAGGCTTGCGTTGTGCGGTGTTAATGCTTCCACTGTAAATTAATTGGGGAAGTTTCTTTCACAAACACTGAATAAATTAATAGGTATGTTGAATTTGGTACTATTCAACATAAAATATTAAACATTTAAAATGGCTTGATGAGTTTTTATAAAAAAATGTAAAAAGCCAACGTCACGTGGTGTTCCCAGGCGGTCACCCATCCAAGTACTGACCACGCCCGATGTTGCTTAACTTCGGTGATCGGACGAGAACCGGTGTATTCAACGTAGTATGGACGTTGGCGAGAGCTACACCGAATTTATCGCTTGGTATCAACCAACGACCATACAGTATCAATTTTGTGACGTCATAATATAATTTAAAAAAAAAAATGGCGTTCTTGACATTCTGGAACGTTAAACGGCGACACACGGTGTATTTATTGATTGGTCGACTGAGGATTATTCATTACACTAACGAGGCTGAGTAATTTAACCTTAAAATAACAAAGTAGTTAAAATCAATATCACTACATAGTATAAAACAAAGTCGCTTTCTCTGTTCCTATATCCCTATGTATGCTTAAATCTTTAAAACTATGCAACGGATTTTTTAATAGATAGAGTGATTGAAGAGGAAGGTTTATATGTATAATAACCCGGTTTATACCCGTGCGAAGCCGGGGCCGGTCGCTAGTATATTATAAAAGAAAGCGTGGTGCGTTGGTATGTTCTGATAAAACTCAAAAACGAACCAATGCAGACCGAAAAAGGTTTAACCGTAAGGTAGCCCCAACCCTCCCATCCAATGAAGAAGGTTTGTGTTTTCGGCCGCGCGGTTAAGGTTTAGAGAAAAACAGTTTAGAATGAGGTTAACTTGACCTGAAACTCAACCAAAATTTCTAGAAGTATCTAGGAAGTTAGTAGCCCTGTATCACCCGTCCATGAAGAAGGATCCCGTTTTTACCTGAAGGGCGTGCTTTTGAAGATATAAAGGCTGGAAGTTTCGCCCTCAAGAAATTTCTAGAGCAGTCCAGAACATTTGAGAGTATTCGAAAGGTTTAAGGTAGGTGTAGGTAGGTAAGAGGTAGGTATGTACTTATGTAGATAGGTAAGAGGTAGATAGGTAGGAGGTAGGTATGTAGATAGGTAGGAGGTAGGTATGCAGGTAGGGGTAGCCGGTAGGTAGGTAGGGTAGATAAGTAGGTAGGTTAGATAGGTAGGTAGGGTAGGTAGCGCTGTGGATAACTACTTAGTGCTACCCGTGCGAAGCCGGGGCGGGCAGCTAGTAGTAAATAAATAATGTTTGGAAGTTTTTTTTTGTATGATTGAAGGAAAAAAAGTCATTTTATTTACCAGACACAGGCACACATCATATTTATTATTGAATATTAAAAAAAATAGAAAGCAATTAAAAGCAAAAAGCCAACGTCACGTGGTGTTCCCAGGCGGTCACCCATCCAAGTACTGACCACGCCCGATGTTGCTTAACTTCGGTGATCGGACGAGAACCGGTGTATTCAACGTAGTATGGACGTTGACGAATGCAATGTCGAATTTTTCGTTTACTATTAATTTTGTGACGTCTTTTTTAATTATTATTTTAAATGGCTAAGCATTCTGGAGTATTTAAGCGACGCGACAGTTCGTTTGGGCGGTGGCGGTGTTGTTTCTTCGGTCGACAGAGAAATGTAAATATTACGCTAACGCTGCTTCAAAAAATTAAAAATAAAAAAAAACGCTACATGGGTACTAAATACAAAATATTCAAAATAAGTTAAAAATACTGTGATTTGAAGAGTTTCTATTTCTAAAGAGCAAAAAGCCAACGTCACGTGGTGTTCCCAGGCGGTCACCCATCCAAGTACTGACCACGCCCGATGTTGCTTAACTTCGGTGATCGGACGAGAACCGGTGTATTCAACGTAGTATGGACGTTGGCGAAAGAGATGCTCAAATAGTCGATCATAATCAACACGTTGTGATGACGTCATTGTTACTATGTACTAACCTGTTATCTTCAGGCAAAGACATGGACCGGCAAGTTTTTCGGTTTGCTTCATAAATCCATCGCTCGTGTATCGCGACCAAGGGTTTCACATTGAAGTTGGAAAGGATATCCTCTTCTACTTTATACTGAACGTTACGGTCTTGGTTGTTTGACTTCAGAGAACCAGAACTCATGCGATCTCTCACTTCATCACACTCCGGTGAGAAGAAATCTTGAGGTAGATTTATTCTGTAAAATAGAAACATATTTTCATATAAACAACTAACATAATGTGTGAGGGTTTATACATATTTAAAAAAAAACATTCATAATATATTGTAAAAAGAATGTAAAGTAGCGCCATCTATTGTTATTATAATAAAACACGTAGGATGCGACGCAACACATTACTGTCGCTAGTTCTAAATTCTGCCGTAAGTTCACGTGGCGCTACCTACTGAGTAATACATAGATGTCGCCTTTACTCAAAGCAACCTCCTTGCATATTCTGCAGCCCTAGTACTCTCAACTCAGGATTGAAGTCGAGCAGTCGAGCCGTCGGTCGATGCCGTGTCGAGCGGTGAACTCGGGAGGTGGTTTCCTCGGCGCGCTTAGAAATAATAGCCGTTAATCGAAAGAGAGCGACTGTTTATTATGATTACATGCTTATTAATTTTATAATGATGATCAGACATATTTGTGGTCACATTTATTTGTATCAATTAAAGCTTCCTGTTATTTTTTAAACTAATGCTAGATTTTTATTATACGACACAGTGATTATTATTTTATTCAATACATCAATTCTGATAGTTTTTCGACATAAATTACATCATTACTATTACACAGGATACTGAGCGCTCAGATACTGTGCGTAAACTTCGACGTATCATTCGCCAACGTCCATACTACGTTGAATACACCGGTTCTCGTCCGATCACCGAAGTTAAGCAACATCGGGCGTGGTCAGTACTTGGATGGGTGACCGCCTGGGAACACCACGTGACGTTGGCTTTTTGCATTTTATTGGCTTAATTTTGAACTTTCTGATTTTTTTAAATAGACTGAACAAAATAGAAACGATCTGGGTAAAAAAAAAACAATTTCAAAATACAAAAATATTCCTCTACTCTTATAATGCCGACTTTACATTAAAAGTATTTCAAAATCGTACTAAACTAATAAAAAAAAAGAACAAAAAGCCAACGTCACGCGGTGTTCCCAGGCGGTCACCCATCCAAGTACTGACCGCGCCCGATGTTGCTTAAACTTCGGTGATCGGACGAGAACCGGTGTTTTCAACATGGTATGGACGTTGACGCTTTCAAGGCTGAATTAGCAGTCTACTATCAAACTGTTAAAAAGTGACGTCATATACATGAATTAGTCATCATTTCATACAAAAGGGCCGTATTACCACGAGAAAGCGTATTCGGAAATTCAAAACAAGAAAAATCGACTACTTGGAGTTCTGTTATCGATAAACGTATCGAAACTTAGAACGAAAGTGAAATCGAGAGAAATCGATAGAGCGTAAAGAAAATATCATCACGCTTGCATTGTGGAAAGGGATAAGCACACCAAAGTGTATAAGTACACCAAATTCTCGGCAGTTTGTTTAAATTTTAAATCTCAAGGCAAGCACGCACAAATCCCAACTCTGGGCCGCTGTTGAGAAAATTTCTAGTAAGAATATCAGTGGGCTAATACTGCCCTCGTAATAGCAAATGCAGTACTTGCAAAATGGCGGTTTCGAGAAAAAGGCAATTTAGTGTTTTTTTAAAAACTCATATGTTTTTTTACGGAATGGGTACATAAAAATACAAAGTATCGTTAGTTTAGTTTTGAAGTTAATTTTTCTTATGGTAGGTCTTTAGAAACTTGAATACTGCACTTAAAACTTGTGTCTCTATTTGTGATACATCAAAGTAGTGAAGTGAAATGCAGTACTCGTGTTTTTTACTGCATTTGTGTCTAGGAAATACATTGAGCACTAGCAGAGTTGATTACTGAATATATGTAGAATAAAAGGCATAATGCAGTGTAAAAACGAGTTATTTAACATTTAAATAGAAAAAAAAGGAAAAACGTCGTTAATTATGAAAATATTTTTATTTTATAATTTAACCAGTCTTTTTTTGTTGGGACATAAAGTTTTTTGACTAATGATTGAATTAAGTAACCCTGTACCTCGTACCTAAGCTCCCAGAAAACTTTGTTGAGCTTCAAACGCTCTAATTCTGAAAATCTAACACACTAATTCAATAGAACTTTTTATTCTAATGTAGGTATTTGAATTACATCTAAGTAGGTACTCAGTGGGGGATTACTCAGTTACTTGTAAGATTTATATATATCAACTAGCGGACCCGACAGACGTTGTCCTGTCAAGACATTGTCCAGCGGACAAAATTGTGAATCTAAACCATTCCCAGATCCCCTTGAACACACACAAAAAATTTCATCAAAATCGGTCCAGTCGTTTGAGAGAAGTTCAGTGACATACACACTCACAGAAGAATTATATATATAAAAAGATAACATTAATCTTCTATTTTATAAACAAATTACAGTTCATAAGAACATTTTTCTCAAGGTAATTTTCAAATTATTCGAGAATTATATGTATTTGAGATAATTATCTTCAAAGAAGTAATCAATACACACTTGTGACGTCTTAAAATAATACGTGATTACTGCATTTTAATCTGGTGTATGCTCATTGCTGCATTCATACTAACAATATCAGATACTTTCACTTGAAATGCTGCATTTTTACTTATTATTTCACGATGTTCCAAGCATAAAAAAAAAATAAAAAAAATTCTACGTGTAGCTTAAAGTCTCCAGATGTCATTTTTGACAAAAACGGAAAATCGTAAAAATGTCGATTACTGCATTTGCTATTAGGAGGGCAGAATAAGTGTTATAATAATAAAAAAAAATGTGTTACTTCCGTAATCCAGTACAGCTGTTTCGAATTACAGTGTCGATACTTTCTGGGGAATCGTTGACAGGAGTTGTGAGTTCTTGGTAATTAATGTCCATATTATTTGTTGTGTTGTCGACCGATGTGTTCATTGGCGTAGTAGGTGTCTCGGAAGATGAGTCGTTCGTGGTTTTACGTTCTAAAAGAAAATTTATTATTACATGAAATTAGGGCAGAAACTGAATTCTTAACCTGCAATATCACTTGACGACATGAAAGGTCTGTTAATACCTGGACAGACTTACTTTCATATTATTGACTGAGCGAGTGAAGCATCTCTGCTTCAGGTCTGGCAAAATTTGCTTTCGTGTGTCAGTTTGTTGGTATTCCTCTACAGGTCGTATTTTACAACCGATCTGGACGAAACTTGGTATACAGGTTTTACGACTTCATAGATCTTTTCTTTTCTTCGGAGATTTTTTATTGGACTTCCTCCAAAAAGGGGCAAAAAGGGGGGTTACTGGATATCTCCGCCTTATGAGATTCGATTTCAATGGTTTTTTTTTTATTTGAAAGGAAAACTAAGTTGGTCTCTTAAAAAAATGGTGAAGATTGATGAGGATCTTCGGCGTGATGAGCAGAATAGCTCCTCAAAATGTAATAAATTACTCACTTTTAGATTTCTACCAGTGGAATCGGCCATTTAACTACTAAGTAGGGATTGATGGACCACCTGGGACAAGTACCCTAATTGCGTAATACAACAAAATCACAATCTGTTTCAATTTGAAACAGATAGCTAATCCATAGCTTCATAAGTTGGAAAAAAAAATCTGCTCAACAACGTAAATAACATATTGAATGTTGTTGAACTGTCAAAATAAAACAAATTAGGCATAATTGTTTACGAAAATAAGATACGAAATTAGGGTACAGCTTCTCATCAGAAAACTAGGCTGCAGCGTTACCTCTGCCAATTAATTTAGTGTTATATTAATCGTTGCAAATTAGTTTGTGCTCGCGAGGTCTAAAGCAGCAGAACTACTAGTAATATTTTAGTAAATGTTTTTCAAAATTCATACCTTCTTTTTCCGGCGTCACAAAATCATCCTTACTTTTTGCTGTGGCATTCAAATCTCCGGACAGCCAAGCGTTCTTCCTAAGTTTGTTACTGCGTGCAATAGGCGTATTCGGTAAACTGTAGTTCTTTATATCGAAGTTATACGTCGACCTCTCATTGCTATTCCTATCTCTCAGTAAAGGTTTGATCGAATCAAAGTTGAATTCAGGAACTTTTATGTGCAGTGGTGTGTAAGATTTAGGAGTGAAACTTCTACTGAGTTTTGTATTAGGGCGTTCAACGCTTTGGTCTTTCGTACTGTCATCGTTAGTAAAATTAACAGTACGGTTTGGACTGAAAATGCTACAGTATTCGGTAGAATCACTCCTGTGTAAACTGCCTGGCGTGTCCATTTCTTTCATCCTAGCTTTTATTTTAGCTACAGGGGTAGAACAGGCACTGGAGAAGTCTTTGTCCTGTAAATGTTCGTATCTTATGATCGGGGTATGGTCGTTTTGGTCATCGTCGGAGATAAAGCACTTTTCTGCGACGGACATGGAGTTAAGACGAGAATTTCTTATTGTTTCGTACAGAGGGCTCGCGTCGCTTTTGCTGCATTCTTTTTCGCTTTCCGTGGAACTTTCTCGAACGTTGTGAATTACAGCTTTGTGTTCCACATTTTGTGGGCTAACACATTCGGAGTCGGTTGGGGAGGTGGTGTCCCAGGCTGTAGAACTGAATGTGGATCTTTTGGATTGTAGACGGGCTGGTATAATTATGTAGCCAAGCTTGTCCAGATTATGCTGTAATATAAAATAATAAGATTCAATCTTCACATATTTGGAAATAATTAAATGTTCGAAAAAATCAGCAAAAAGCCAACGTCACGTGGTGTTCCCAGGCGGTCACCCATCCAAGTACTGACCACGCCCGATGTTGCTTAACTTCGGTGATCGGACGAGAACCGGTGTATTCAACGTAGTATGGACGTTGGCGAAATATAGACCTAATTTTAGGTCCAAAACATACATGCCACAAGCATGTGAATTTATTTAATTTGGTGGCACGTCAACACGCGTTATTGTAAAGTCAACAATTTTTTTAACACATGGCGTCAATTTGTGGGGCTTTCACCTGTCACGGACTTCCCTATCAACAAGACACCAACGTTTTATTTTTATTCATCGTTTGGAGTTTGCAGAGACAAAAACATGCAATGAAATCTAGAACACAAATAAAAAAGTAGTAAATGATGTTTATTCTATTAATTTTAACAAACACACATGTCAAAAAAAAATATCTAAAATCCTACATGAGGTCGGTATTTGTCAAAAAGAACTATAAAAAGCAAAAAGCCAACGTCACGTGGTGTTCCCAGGCGGTCACCCATCCAAGTACTGACCACGCCCGATGTTGCTTAACTTCGGTGATCGGACGAGAACCGGTGTATTCAACGTAGTATGGACGTTGGCGAAAACTAAACCGAATTTATCGCTTGGTATCAACCAACGACCGTACAGTATCAACTTTGTGACGTCATAATATAATTAAAAACGAAACTTGGCATTCTTGACATTCTGGAACGTTAAACGGCGACACACGGTGTACTTATTGATTGGTCGACTGAGGATTATTCATTACACTAACGAGGCTGAGTAATTTAACCTTAAAAATTAAAATAGTAAATAAATAATGTTTGGAAGTTTTTTTTGTATGATTGCAGGAAAAAAAAAACATTTTATTTATCAAAGACAAAGATCATATTGAATGAATATTAAAAAAATATATAAAGCAATAAAATACAAAAAGCCAACGTCACGTGGTGTTCCCAGGCGGTCACCCATCCAAGTACTGACCACGCCCGATGTTGCTTAACTTCGGTGATCGGACGAGAACCGGTGTATTCAACGTAGTATGGACGTTGGCGAATGTCAAGTCGAATTTTTCGTTTGGCAGCAACTTTGTGACGTCTTTTTTAATTATTATTTAAAAATTGCTAAGCATTCTGGAGCGTTTAAGCGACACGACGGTTTGTTTGCGCAGTGGCGGTGTTGTTTTTTCGGTCAACAGAGGATTGTAAATAATCGCTAACGCTGCCGAATAAATTAACTTGTCTATACATATAAATGGGTACTTAATACAAAATATTATATTAGCTAAAAAATACTTGTAATTAAAAGAGTTTTTATTTCTAAAATGCAAAAAGCCAACGTCACGTGGTGTTCCCAGGCGGTCACCCATCCAAGTACTGACCACGCCCGATGTTGCTTAACTTCGGTGATCGGACGAGAACCGGTGTATTCAACGTAGTATGGACGTTGGCGAGAGAAGTGATAAAATAACAGTTGTGTATCCTCGTCATACATTTAAACTCGTTACTGTAAAACATACGGTATCTACTGTTTGTTTGATAAATAGGTACCAAATTTTTTTATTAACCGTTTTATTGAGTAGGAAAGTCATGTTTACTTACATAAAATAATAATTATGTGTCATCATCTGCCTAGCCTTTTCCCAACCATGTTGGGGTCGGCTTCCAGTCTAACCGGATGCAGCTGAATATCAGTATTTTACATGGAGCGACTGCCTATCTGACCTCCACAACCTAGTTACTAGGTAACACGATACCCCTTGATAAGACTGGTTGTCAGACTTTTTGGGCTTCTAACTACCCGTAACGACTGTCAAAGATCTACAAATGACAGCCGGGACCAACGGCTTAACGTGCTTTCCGAGGCACGGAGGGGTCTTGGTATGTAAAGATGGTCACCCATCCACAGACCAACCGCGGCAAGCGTAGCTTAACCTGATCGATCGACCCATGCAGCTGTTGTAACTTAGCCACAAGCCCTTCCAAAATAATAATTATGTGTACCTACTTTAAATTACTTCTAATCCTTCATGTATATATTTGTATAATGTGGTTTGGAACAATAATTATAATAAATAATAATCACTATCAATCCTTATTATACGCATATAACACATAGTTTAGAGAAATGTTTTACATAAAAATATGCACTTTTAAATATGGTGAGGCATTTAGCGTTACTTATAGACCTTTTCTATTACTTACCTACTTATTAGTTTAGTGTAAAGTTATTTATGTAACAATTAATTAATAATTTATTGTGGCATTGAAGGCTGAAACCGGTAATTTTGCTGTCAGACTGATTGAAACCTATTGACATACCAACGTACCTATTGTAGAGACTATATAAATAAGAAATCTAGTTGGCAATGAAAATATTAAAAAAAAAACGAGCGAGCTTTACAGTAGTAAAGCATATGTTGTGTAACAACCTAACAACATCCTTGGCTGACAGTACCAACCTCTCGGAAAATGGGTTGGTACACACGGCTACACATCAAGCTATACATTTCCAGTATAAACTGACCTCGCATTGTACGGAAATCCTATACAATGCGAGATCAATATAAACTGGAAAATTATAGCTTGATGTGTACCATGTGATGACAAAATCTAGCACCACCGCGCGCGTTCATTGGTCAATTCAAATAACGCGTGCTTCCCCCGGCTTCCTGCTACAGACTTCCGTCTTAGGATGGCGATCTGAGATCGATTAATCGAAGAATCGATTCTTCAGGCCCAAAAGATCGATTTTTTAAATCGATATGCAGTACTGAATCGATTCAGTGAATCAATATTTCACCCTTGAAAATAGCCATTCAATTTTTTTTTGTTGTTTTAAAAAAGTTTAGATATGAAGCATCAGGAACTTTAACTTTTTCATGTAATAAATACATTTTGAAAATCTGAAGTTTTCTTTCATACCTGATGGTAATAAAAATATTTTTTATTATAGAATTCCCTGAACTAAAAAAAACTGATTTTACTGATAAGAGATCATTTATTATGGTATCTTTCTTGTTTTTCATAAAATGGATTTATATTTACATTATAAATGCAAAACTGAAAAAAAAAAACGATTTTTTAGAAATCGATCTTTTAGACCTCGATTTTTTTGTGAATCGATACGTCAGCTTACGATTTGAATCGATTTATTTCGGAAAGAATCGCCATCCGTACTTTCGTCCCTTTTCACGAAATCACTCCCACAGATTGCAGGAAAACGAGAGGAAAGATCTCATTTTTTTTTGGGGTTTCAAAATGTTCAGTCTATTACAGGCCACCGAGAAGCATAGGCTTAAAATTCTTCATTTCATAAAAAAAAATAGTACGTGCAGATAACAAGGCGGTAAGGCCGGCCGGCTCGATAGGCACAAACCTCATAATATGTATGTAATAGGCAGGACAGGACAAATGAAGTTGTCAAAGGCGCATATATAAAACTAGCTGACCCTGCAAACGTTGTTTTGCCATATAAATGTTTGGGGTGGACCATCTTTATCACCTCCTTATCTACCTACCCTACCTACCGAGATTATCATCAAAAATCATGCAGGCCTAATACTTTTTGTTAGGAATTATGGCATAATACCGGGATATCATAAATGCATAATTTATAAAAACATAATTTTTCTTCATATCTTTTTTTTTTCCTAAATTAAGATGTAAGCTATCCTATCTTTCAAGTTGGATCAAACTGCACACGGTGTGCAAATTTGATTGAAATCGGTTAAGTAGTTTAGGAGTCCATCGCGGACAAACAACGTGACACGTAATTTATATATATTAAGAAGAAGAAGATAAGATAAGATATAAAAAAAATAAAGTTTAATAAAAAACTGTAACCCGACCACGGGAAAATAAAAATGATCTAAAAAGTACGAAACAAGCAAATATTTCAGACAGAAATCAAGACATAGGTACAAAAATGGTCAAGGTAAAGCCGTGGTCGCATGCCTGTATACCATGTTGGTGCCAGGAACACCTACAAAATTATAATGGCATGCGACGACGGCTTTACCTTGACCATTTTTGTACCTATGTCTTGATTTCTGTCTGAAATATTTGCTTGTTTCGTACTTTTTAGATCATTTTTATTTTCCCGTGGTCGGGTTACAGTTTTTTATTAAACTTTATTTTTTATTTTATACTTTTCCGTTTTTACACTTGCTAAACGTTACAACAACGTAAATAAGAGTAATTCAATAGGTCAGTAATTAACCTATTTTAAATTCCAATAGCAGTGCATAGTGCTTTAGACGAAACCATAGCGCGATTTATTTCGACGCCAACACCATACTCAGAAAGTTTTGCGACTAACAGTTTTTGTCTATGGGACACTGGCTAGTTTTGATGTCGATTAATTAAAACTATGACTATTTATTTAAAAAATAAAACACAATATTCCAAATTCGAAATTCCCGCCACATTTTTTACGAGCAAAATCAAAATACTCTGTCTCACTGAAAATTTAATTTACAACGAAAACATTTTCGCGCGATGATTTTGTACGATTTCAAATGTCGACTAAAACCAGAAGAATCATTTGAAAGACTTCGAATGATGTTCATAGACAAAAGCCCTTCTAAAGCGACTGTTTTCCGCTGGTTCAACGAATTTAAGCGTGGTCAAGTAACTTTGGCGGACGAAGAAAGAAGTGGCCGTCATAGGGCTATGACGGCTGTTACATAAGAATACGTGTTGGCTGTGAAAAATTAAATTTAAGTGAATAGGCGAATTACATATGAAGAGATTCAGCATATACTGCAGATTGGATCGGGAAGTGTACATGAAATTCTACACGGGCATCTTCAGGTAAAGAAGATAGTTTCACGCTGGTTACCACACAATCTAACGCAGAAGGAGGTTCGGGTAGAATGGTGCCGAGACATGATAGCAAAATTTGAAGCAGGCTCGTCTCGGCGCATTTACGATTTCATTACGGGTGATGAATCATGGATTTGTCATTTTTGTTCCCCAAAATAAAAAATCAACTCAAGGGAAAACTGGGATTAAAGAGGTGTCTGATGTGGACTGGAAAATGTGTAATGAAAATTGGTTAAGACGCATGAAACTGTGTATAGACGCCAATGGAGAGTTATTTGAAAAGATTTAATAAATAAAATATAACCTGTAGTATATTTTTTTTTATTACCTATCGCAAAATTTTCTGAGTGCCCCGTGTATAAATATTAATATTTCGTTGTACACAGTGCTACACATCAAGCTATAAATTTCCAGTATTAGCTGACCTCGCATTGTACGGAAATCCTTTACAATGCCAGATCAGCTTAAACTGGAAATGTATAGCTTGATGTGTAGCCGTGTGTACTTGTTTTTCTTCATAGAGGAATTGAGGATGGAATTACAAACCGTTTTTATTTATTAAGATTTGATTAACTGCACGTTGGTATCATCTTGCGATACAACGTAGCACAGTCTCACTTTTGCTTGTTTTTAACAATTTAAACATATTTATTTACTTTGAAAGTATAACATTATTTACATATTTGAAATGTGCTCGTCAAGACCTTTCTTTTGGTACCAAACATGTCATGATCATATCATTTTAATTTTTTTCGAGGTTAGAAATTTACGTGTAAAATCCACCATATTAAATTTAGGGAAAATTTATATAGCCTATGTCACCCGGACTATTATTACGAATGTATTGATACCTCATTCATCAAAATTAGTTCAGTAGTTTAGGCGCTATGGTGGAACACACGTAAAAGCAAACATACATACATACATACATACATACAAACATATAAACATACATACATAGACTGCTAAAATCATAACCCTTCCTTTTGGCTTTGCCGTAGTCGGGTAAAAAGTAAGTATGGCTCAAAGCAGACTAAAGGAGAACTTTGCACTTTTTGTGTATTACAATAAAGTTTATTATTGGATGAAAATCCTGTACCCTGCGAGCCTAAAAATAGTCTATTTTATGTTTATTCTTTTACCCGAATAAAAAGCCAACGTCACGAGGTGTTAAGTTTATTTTTAGACTTGTGAACTTGTGGTTTTAACGGACTTCTCATTTCGACAAGCGATCTACGTTTTAATCTTAAGTCGGAGTTGCTGGAGACAGAAACGTGAAAAAAAATGTTGTACACAATTAATTAAGCAAGTAATCAAGTAAAAGTAACTAAAAAATGCAAAAAGCCAACGTCACGTGGTGTTCCCAGGCGGTCACCCATCCAAGTACTGACCACGCCCGATGTTGCTTAACTTCGGTGATCGGACGAGAACCGGTGTATTCAACGTAGTATGGACGTTGGCGAATGCTAAGTCGAATTTTTCGTTTAATATCAATTTTGTGACGTCTTTTTTAATTATTATTTAAAAATGGCTAAGCATTCTGGAGCGTTTAAGCGACGCAACGCGACGGTTCGTTTGCGCGGTGGCGGTGTTGTTTTTATGTAAATAATACGCTAAAGTTGCTTAATAAATTAACTTGTCTATACAAATAAATGGGTACTTAACACAAAATTCAAAATTAGCTAAAAATACTATGATTTGAAGAGTTTTTATTTATAAAAAAAGCAAAAAGCCAACGTCACGTGGTGTTCCCAGGCGGTCACCCATCCAAGTACTGACCACGCCCGATGTTGCTTAACTTCGGTGATCGGACGAGAACCGGTGTATTCAACGTAGTATGGACGTTGGCGAATGCTACGTCGAATTTTACGTTTACTATTATAAAATCTATGACGTCATTTCGTTAAAAGAGGCACGTGTTATGTAAAACAAAAACTTATCGTAAGCGTGAGTCACATCTATTTTTGGGTCAGAAATCGTCAGCGTTTTTTTATGTAGATTACTGTGAATTTATTATTTGCTGTTCACAAGTTTAAGACAGCAGTTGGGCTGATTAGATAAAATAATATGTTCCTACCACAAAATGCAAAAAGCCAACGTCACGCGGTGTTCCCAGGCGGTCACCCATCCAAGTACTGACCGCGCCCGATGTTGCTTAACTTCGGTGATCGGACGAGAACCGGTGTATTCAACGTAGTATGGACGTTGGCATTTGCCGTACCAAATATTAGTATCACGATTAAATAATTACCTATTATGTAGGTAGAGTATAACTATAAAGTTATTAATATTATAATAATTTACCTTCACATTTTGTAGTGTATTCTGTAGCATTTCCAGATCTATCCTCTCATGTCGCTGAAGTGTAAGTCCAGATTCGAGTAAGGACAGTAAACATCCTGGGTAGGTGCCATCTTTTGGCAGTGTTATGCCCGTTTTCCAAAGTGTGTATTGTTCCTTCAATTTATCGTAATTGAAAGTTTTCCATGGCATGGCGGCTGAGGAAAATAAACAAAGACATACAAGCTTACTTTTTGTTTACACCATTAAAAACCTCTTCATTGTACTGATCATTACGAACAAGTTTTACTATGGGTCCAACCCAGAAATCACGAAAATAAAATCGGCTGTCCATGTGAACACAAATGTAGTGAACAGCAGATTTTTTTGCGATTTCAGGGTTAGACCCTTAAAGAAGTTAATAAAAAAAACTTTAAGAACCTTTAAGAAAAAACTAAGGTTTCATAATTAGAGCCAGATTTACTTTTATTAGTAGGTACTAGCTTTTGCTCGCGGCTTCGCCCGCGTGGATGTCGGAAAATATCCAACAGAAACGTAGTACTGATACCGGGATTACATTCCTAATATAGACGAGGAAAAGGTAATTAACTCCTATTTCCGCGGTGCGCGCCAATAAAGTTCCCAGTCGGCATGATTTTATCCGACATCTTCAACAATAATCGTCAAGTTTCAGCCAATTTACACAAAACCTTAATGAATTATACACGAAAACCTTCCGCATGAATCAGTCAGTCCATTGGTGAAAACCGTTTGAAAATGCGTTCGGTAGTTTTTGAGTTTATCGCGTTCAGACAGACAGACAAACGCGGCGAAAGACTTTGTTTTATAATATGTAAGGATTAAAAATTAGAACTAGCAATCAGAAATTAAGGTTACTCTTTTCTTAAATAACTAGGTATATGTTTGATGCACAAATTGTGGATTCAACATTGTAGCACAAACAACTCAGGCGCCTGTCATTTTTATCGTTCAGACTTCTAGAAACAAGTTTACTTACCATTACAACTCTCCCACAGTATCAGACATAGAGAATATACGTCACTCTTCGAGCACGGATACACCAAGCCTTCGTCATCCGGTACAAACAACTCAGGCGCTTGCCATCTATATCGTTCAGATTTCTGATACATTTTGTAGTCCCTCGAAGTCGCATTGGACGAGATGTAAGTTTCTGATGGATGCGCCGATATTAGAGGCTCGAATTCTGCACCTCCTGCTTCACGGGTATCTGAAAAAAATATTCAGATTACGTCTAAATCTTTAATATACCTGTCTTAAGTTTTGGAGAAAGGAAATAAAACCAAAATGCCAATTTCAAGCTTTATTTCCGAACAAATAAAGTACAAAGTTGTTTGAACAGTTACAACAATAACGTTAGCACAAGCATTGAACGGCTCCTCGATCGGTTACGAGTGCGCTCTTTTGACTTTATGCCACTGAAATAAGGTGTGTTATTCAATAACATAAATAAAACTTTCGTTGTGCCCCTCTTTGGTGTGCGTGTTGAGACCGAGTCCCAACTAAGGACAACATTTGCGGCAAGTGGAGTGTTTTTATAAAGTTAATTAAGTTATGTATTAAGTAAATAAATAAAAATTACTGTATAAAACTAGGCAAAATGCAACAAAAAGCCAACGTCACGTGGTGTTCCCAGGCGGTCACCCATCCAAGTACTGACCACGCCCGATGTTGCTTAACTTCGGTGATCGGACGAGAACCGGTGTATTCAACGTAGTATGGACGTTGGCGAATTACAAGTTGAATTTCTCGGTTGGTATCAACTTTGTGACGTCGTCATATAATTAAAAACTAAACTTTGCTGCATTTATATAATTACTATTTACAATCTATTGACATATTAATTTATCATATAAGTTATTGATTTTATTTTTAGTGAAATTTACTGTTTGATATTCATAATTTATTATTTTTAGCTGTAAAATATTAATTTATGTACTACAAAATTCAAACACAATGCGAATTGTTATATGAATAAATAAATAAATAAAAAATAAATAAATAATAAATTCTGAAGCGTTTAAGCGACAGCGAGACGGTTCGTTAGCGCGTTGTGGCTTTTGATAGTCGAGTGAGGATTATTTATAAATAACTGAGGCATTACGCTAACGATGCTGAGTAATTTAACCTTAAAATAAAAAAGTTAATAAATAAAGTTTGTAAAGTTTTTTTAAGAAAATACTTTTATTTACCAGACTAAAAGACACATCATATTTATTATTGAATATTAAAAATAAATTAGAAAGCATTAAAATGCAAAAAGCCAACGTCACGTGGTGTTCCCAGGCGGTCACCCATCCAAGTACTGACCACGCCCGATGTTGCTTAACTTCGGTGATCGGACGAGAACCGGTGTATTCAACGTAGTATGGACGTTGGCGAATGACAAGTTCAATTTATCGCTTGTTATCAACTTTATGACGTCATATTGGTTGATTGAAGATATCTATACTATATTTTATAATATTACTAGCTGACCCTGCAAACGTTGTTTTGCCATATAAATGTTTGGGGTGGACCATCTTTATCACTTACTACCCTACCTATCCTATCTTTCAAGTTGGATCAAACTGCACACGGTGTGCAAATTTGATTAAAATCGGTTGAGTAGGAGTCCATCGCGGACAAACAACGTGACACGTAATTTATATATTTTAAGAAGAAGAAGATAAAGCTGATGAGTTAGTTTGTTTGTTTGCTTGCTTGAACGCGCTAATCCCAGGAACTACTGGTCCGATTTGAAAAAAAAAAATCAGTGTTAGATAGCCTATTTATCGAGGAAGGCTATAGGCTATATATCATTACGCTAAGACCAATAGGAGCGGAGCACCAATGAAGAATGTTTCAAAATCGGTTTTTTTTTTTCCTTTTTAGAGCTTCCGCTGCGTGCGCTGCGTAAACGGTTAAAGTTTCGCATAAATCATGTATGACAGAATTATTCCCCTTTAAAAGTTCTAAAAAAAAGTCCGCGACAGCATATGTTTATCTTTTAAGGTTGGCTCACTATAACTTTTTACACTTTTTTATGCTAACCAAATTTGTTCTAAAATAATGCATTATTTGCGAAGGTGTTTTTATAAACATGATATTAATCCTTATCCAAATAAATACGTTATTCATCACAAGTATTTAATTTAAAAACAAAATTGCCCTTCATATCATTCGATTTCAATGAATATCATAGGAGATATCGCAGTTTTAAAATAACATCGCAGCAAAATAATGATCAAGTACTGCGCGCGCATTTATGATGTGCAAGGCGCCGCGCGCCGCGCCCCGGGCCTTAAACGAAGTCGAGGATTAAAGTTAGCGTTAGCCCAAAGTAACTATTCCACGCGGACGAAGTCGCGGGCAGAAGCTAGTTTCTAAATAACTGGGGCATTAGGCTAACGATGCTGAATAATTTAACCTTAAAATAACAAAGTAGTTAAAGCAGTAAATAAATAATGTTAGGAAAAGTTTGTTTTTAATTAATAAAACAAAGAAAATACATTTTATTTAGCAGACTCACATCACATTTTATTATTAAATATTAAAAATAAATTAGAAAGCAATAAAATGCAAAAAGCCAACGTCACGTGGTGTTCCCAGGCGGTCACCCATCCAAGTACTGACCACGCCCGATGTTGCTTAACTTCGGTGATCGGACGAGAACCGGTGTATTCAACGTAGTATGGACGTTGGCGAATGCTATATCGAATTTTTCGTTTAGCAGCAACTTTGTGACGTCATTTTATAAAATGGCTAAGCATTCGATAGAAGAGTATAGAGTTTGAAAGACTTCACTTGTAGTGTTAGTGAACTGGGACATTACGCTAACGCTGCCAAATAAATTAACATGGATAAGTATTATTAATAGATCGAAGTGGATAAGGGCTGATTTCCAGTAGTCAGATAACTTTTTCTATTCTAAATTATGACAGGTTGACACATTGTTGCATAATATAAATTATTTTGCATACTATTGTATGTTTTTTTTTTCTAACTTGAACAGACAGCTGTGCTGCTGGGGAGTTTGTTGCGCCACTTCTTCTTCCCAGCTAAAGGCACTAGGAAGTGGTGAATAGTGGGCGTTTTTGGGGGACTGTCTTATGTAATTTTGACGTTCCAAAAGTGCTGATTCTCAACCTAGTTTGAATAAATGACTTTTGAATTTTCTATACAATATCTATGAAATCGCAATTTATTCCTCAGTTACGAATTATGTGACCATTGAAAAATCAACCTTAAGTCTATGTCAATAAAAATGAAATGCTGTTCGTGGGTAAGCGCATCACTTGAGAATGATTGCACCGATTTGGCTTTATTTAAATTTGTTTTAAAATGTTCGTAATAGGTCGAATTATGTTTTTATTTATAGTAAGAAAAATCGACACCCCAGAAAATGTTCAAATTCGGGAAGAACTGAACGTCCTTCTTTTTATGGGATTTTTGTGAGAGTTATTGTTTCGAAAGTACAACGTCTGTTGAGCCAGTTAGTATATTTTATTTAAATATGCTAATAATTATATTGCTTACGTGAAATATTAAAAAGTAAGTAGTTAAAAAAAATAAAACAAAAAGCCAACGTCACGTGGTGTTCCCAGGCGGTCACCCATCCAAGTACTGACCACGCCCGATGTTGCTTAACTTCGGTGATCGGACGAGAACCGGTGTATTCAACGTAGTATGGACGTTGGCATTCGAAACACCGAATTTTACGTGGACTAATAACCTGATGACGTCATTTACAGAAAAACAGTTACAATTATCTTGTGAGATTGTAAATCAGTGTGTACTTTGTAGCAACTGTAAAAGCGCTGTTTATTTAGCGTTGAAGCGTTAACAAACATGAAATGAATTTATAAAAGGAATATTTTAAATTTTATAATGTTAGGAACACAGCATATCGCGAGGGCTGGTTTGAGGAGGCGCGTGGGTTGGGAATATAGTTCCAGAAGCACTTTCGGCAGGCCCTTGCCCAGCAGGGGGACGGTAAAGGCTAATTATAAAAAACAAAGGCACTCCGGGAGTGCCGACAGAAGCGAAAACTTGAAAAAAAATCGGCACCGCGGTTATCAACGCGTTGATGTCTTTTTAATGGTCAAAAGCTGGTGTCGTCACAGTGTCGCGAAATCAATGGTTTAGTCCCATCTTAAAAATGACCAACGCGCCTAAAGAAGTTTTCACTTCAAAAAATGGTTAGGAATGTATGATACCTACCTAGTTAATAAAAAAATTATCCACTGATTGTTAGGGTTTAAGGTTGGACACTAAAAGACCGTTCTAAGGATTTCAATAATACGTTTATTATCCTTTTCTTTATACATTGGAAGGTGTGTTTTAATAGTATTATGTGAGACGTGTGATCCCACACAAGGCTAAAAGTATAGTACAGTCACTATGAGAAAGTAAGGATTTCATCAAGTGGTTAAGGGCGAGCTCCGATAATAAAACGTAATATTTATGAGTTAGAAAGAGAAAGACTATAGTGTTGAAGTAGGATCGATTTGTTTTTGCTAAACTCCAACACTGATAACCATTAAACAAATGAATCGACTGCTCCATCCATTATTTCATCTTATAGCTTCTGACAGACAATGTTTTAGATAGGAAGCCAATTAGCAATTTTTTCAACATGATATGTTGGCAATAAGATTCTGTTAGGTACTCCACTCACATCGCACTAACTTTACCGTTCTGGCTAGACTATAAAAGGCCTTGATGCTGAGGCAATAAAAAAGCAATAATTTTTAAGTTAGAGAAAGCTTTCAGTCGCCAACAATAAATATGTCGCCTGCACCAACCAATGATAATACCATTACATTACGTACAATACAACGTATAAATGCGGGCGAGTATTTTTCAGCAATCGGTGTATAAAATTACCAAATGAAATCAGCTAAGTTGCTAAAAAATTGTAACGGTTCATTTCTTGTTTGAATAGAATAGACATCGATGCTGTTACACTAACAGTTTTAGGAATTCTGGCTAGACATGGAAATGGCCAATAATCTGACCGGATTATGGCCAAGGTCAAGGTCAAAGAATTCTAATATGTCCTTAAGCACTTTTGGCTGACGACACTGTCAAAACTGCTATAACTGGACGAAGGACGTACAACACCGTGGTGAATGGCAAAAAGGAAAAAGAGGCCAAGAAACCGATTTATATCTCTGCTAGGAACAGGTGAATAATAGATCTGAATCCAATATTTTTTTCCGTCTTGAAGATTATAAAAAATATTGAACGTAATCAAAAGACGGCGATACATCGAGTTAAAATGCGACATGACGTCACGCCTTGCTAGATTTAATACTGCGTTGTGACGTAGCGAGCCCCCACTCCCCAACTTTAATGCGTGTTTTCTAAGTTATTTTTGATTAATATGATAAAGCAAAAAATACGTATATAATATTTTTTTATTATCTGAAAGACGGACTAAATAGAATTTCTTTGTTTTTACCTAGGCAACTACCCTAACCCTTCGGGGAGGGTTAGTGGCAGGTGTAGCTAACGTTCACCTACAGTAGTCATCGATCACTAATAAAGAACGTTCTTTATTAGTGATCGATGACAGTAGTAGTAACATTTTACATCCATTATACGGCATATTTAATACGAGTGTAAGACACACATCTTTACG
Organism: Agrochola lychnidis; assembly: GCA_963680765.1. Lineage (NCBI taxonomy): Eukaryota > Metazoa > Arthropoda > Insecta > Lepidoptera > Noctuidae > Agrochola > Agrochola lychnidis. Next base: position 7,771,886 of record OY796864.1, read on the forward strand.
ACCGTTTCATCACATTACACGCATTTCTATTACAAGTAAAATGAATTTAATTGACGCGATTGATGGTTATTTTTATCACAACAATAGTCATTAGAATTAATTTGATTGCTTAGAGCTAAGATGTTTTTTTCTACACTGCCAAGCGTCAAAACGTCGCATTTTATTATAAGTCTGTACAATGACGGCCTTATCATATTGTTTGATAATGATATAATTTTAGCGAAATTAAATGTGTAGCCTTGAAGTTACATATAACAATGAAAATGTAGGTACTGGCAATTATGCATGGATGCTTCCTTTATATCTTTTCTTAGATACAACAAAAATGGTCTAATGCCCATTTTCAACTTTCGGTGCTAAGCCGAGCGTTGAAAATCCAACAGCACGCTTTTATTTAGGCATTCATTTTGGTGGCACTTAGTGTTGTGAAAACGGGCAGAAGTTTTTTTTCAGCTATGTTAACAGCTGTTGTTTACTTGGCAATTATGCTAAAAATGTAAGTGCATACAAAGTTTATTGTACGTAATCTCTGGATTGTAATAAAACTCGCTATCATTGTTAGCTTAGAGGCAGTGTACGTTGAGCGAGCATTCAACTTAGAACTTAGCGAATACTGAACTAGAAACTAACTCGACTGGCTCTAGACACTGGGTTCCGAACCTGGGGGTAATTACCCCCGCGGGGGTAAATCAGCTATTCTGTGGGGGTGACAAAGAACCTAATAATTTAGACTTAATCTGGTGGGACCAAAGTTGGTGCCGAATATACTGTTAATAGCTAAAAGAGCTTTAATAAAAATGCTTATGAGTACGCTTTGCCACCACCTATAGATGTGAGAGTGGTTTTTTAACTTTGGTTACACTGATAACAAAGGCCGGCACTGTTTCAATGTGGAACATGACTTAAGATGCGCTTTAAGCGAAACTAAACCTTACATAAAAATCTTTTGAATGAAAAATAATACCAACTGATGGTTGGTATTATTTTACTATGTATTTTTAATTAATTCATTGTTTATATTTAATATAAATTACGTAAGAATTATAAGCTTGTCTTGTTTGTATTGATAATATTTTAAGGTTGGGGTAAAATTAGTTTTCCTTATAGGTCACAGGGGTAACAATATTGAAAAGGTTAGGAACCACTGCTCTAGCAGTGCTCTACCTTTAACATTTTTTTCATTTAATGTGTTCTCAAATACGACCCACTTAACGGAAGGTGGTTACCGCCCGTTTAGACCAAAGGGGTTTGCCAATGCGTTACTAGCAATAAATACTGACTAAGTTAAACGGTTTCATGTGTGAATTTTACCGAACCGGAACACCGCAATAATGCTTGGTGGCAGAAATATATATTGCGATAGCATCTACAAGAAAAGTCCTTTCAAAAATAACTTTACTATGTCTACGCATCAAATTAGAATCTCAGTAATTTACATTCAATATTGCCACTTGCTCAACTATCTACTTTAGCGTTATGCAGTTAAGTTCGCTTTTCGAGTGACCATTTGTAATAAAAAGGCCGTAATGTTTTTTGGTTGGAATGGAATTTGAACTTTACCATGTAACAACATGGAGTTTGTGGTTCCATGACATGATAATTATTTGGGATTCTAAATTCAAGTTTATAAGATACAAAGTCTTATTTAAAGAAACTTACCTTCAATATTAACATACTGTGGTTCAGGCGAGTAAATCTCAAAAAGCTTCGGCATTCTCTTCTCTGGCTTCTCCAACTTAGCACAGGAGCCCACGTCTGCCAGTTTCGCAGCATCATGGCTTGTTATCATCACACTAGTACTGCACAGTTCTGTGTGGAGGAAACCTTGCATTCGCAGGAAGACGAGACCATTCGCTATGTCGAGGGCATATTGCACTGCTGTTTGCGCACTTAGAATGCGACCCTGCAAAAAGTATAGTCGTTTCAACATCGTTTTATTATATTTTTATAAAAGTAACGCGTTTATTTTAAAAGTAGCAGCGTTTATGGATCGATAGAGAGACGGTATGCTTGAATATATTTAAGGACGAAGCAGTCTTTATATTAAATGTTAAGGCTGACTTACCAAGATACAATCCTATGCAAACTATATTCAAAAGTTAGCAGTATAGTAATATTTTTTTATACAAAGTGGGTTATTATAGGGCAATGGAATAAATTGATGTTGTATGCATGCAGCCCCGGATCTAGAATTTTTTGAGAGGCGAATACTGCCGTCTGCCGTCCCCGCCAATCTTTTATGGAGATGCGCTAAGTTACACCGCGAAATTAAAATTTTCTCAAAATGAATATTTTGCCAGCAACATATTAATCAAATTTTATCGATCGATAATGCGCCAATCAGACAGGGGTGCCAAAACGGTTGTAAAAAAGAAAAAAAATTAAGATTATATTATGTGCTGCGCGTCTCATTTACTGCAAAGTTGCGGTGTGCTGGGTGGTGCACTTGTCTGCTACGCTTGAATTTGTCGCCCTCTGAAGTTGGCGCCCGGGGCATGTGCCCCGGTTTGCCCCCCTTGATCCGGGGCTGCATGCATGCATTGGAATAATTGTCACAGCTGTTATAAGAGTCACAATAATCAGACAGTAATTTAACAGTTACCTGCACGTGCAGTATGCCAAAGAGGGAATCGACGCATCTTTCACAGATCAAATGCACGTTGTTGTGAATATCCGGATAAATTCCCATTAGAAGTATTATATTAGGATGGCGACACTTTCTGAAACAAACGAATAACCAGGATAACAGAGCTTTTTCTTCCCACCACCAACTTCCTTTACGATTTTGGGCTCGGCTTTAACTTATTTGCATTCGGGTGTTTATGAGACACAAGTCTCACTTTAAAAGAGCAACCCATTAAAAGTACAATGACATCTAATAATACCATTCTAGAAGCGCTACAAAGGCTTTATAATTTAAAGAATGATGTCAGAGCCTTACCTCAATATATTTATCTCCGTGTTACGTTTCTTCCTAACATGCTCAATGGTGACACCAATTAGCTTCTTTATCTGAACGGGAACCACGCCCCATTTCCCAAAGTTCCATGTTTTATTCCTGTCCACGGTCACATCGAGGTTGCTTGCACTTGCTATCGGCAAACCGTGAGCACTCGTATCGCTCTAAAAATAAGAACCAAAGTAGGTATTAAATACAGGATATCATTGTGATCTCATTTCCGACTTGAGACTAAGTAAATGCCTTGAAGAAACGTTATTAAAATTCTATTGGGGGTTTCGCGTTAATATAGTCAGCCTTAACAACGTGTAACGTTAAATGCGCAAAACCTCAGACACCCCAACTGATTTTTAATTCAATTGACCTATTTCAGAAAGAAAAAATATCATTAAAAAAAATTGTAAAGGTTTTATGTGCAGTTTTAGTTCGTAAGATTCATATTTGCATTGAAATAAAAGCTATAATTATGCCGCGTATGAGAAAATTTAAATTGGTCGACAACAATTTGTGTTTGTTTACCTATTTTGGCGGGTTTGCGCATGTAATGGCTTGACCTATTAATAAATAGACACGGCAACGTTTTTAAGGAAGATTTTTTGAAAAATGTGGCCAATATTAAGAAGTGATTTAATTGACTCTGCTAGTTATTCTGATCAACTATTTTCAGGTTTTGCGTATTTAACGTTACACATTGTATAATTATGTTCCCAATGCTAGACACAGGCCTCCTCTCTGTGAGAGGGAGTGGGCCGTAATCCACCACGCGGGCCCAGTGCGGGGTGGTAGATGTCACATGTGTTCAAATTTTTGGTTCAAGGACATGCCTGTTTCCTCAAGATATTTTCCTTCACCGTTATGAGAGCAGTGGTGATGAAATAATTTACAAATAGTAAAGCGCCTGTCAGGGTTCAAACCTACAACCTACAACTCGTAAGTCGCGGCCGTTACCACTGGGCTACCACTGTTCACGCTGCTTTACGTTTACGTTTTACAATACCGAATAAATACGATCAATCATCTGCATCAGTCAGTATCTAAAACTTGTGGCTAGTGCAATTGATTCCGTTTTGTATGCATTAACTAAAGTCAATCATGCAAACAAAACTAAGAAATAAACGGATTCAGCCGGGCGTTGCCCTGACAAACATACTTTACTGTCGTCGGACTTGCTTGTGTTCGGCGACCGCACCTGCAGCTGCTCGTCCGCCCACTGATCCAAGTTTTTCAACTCACTCATCACTTCCCATAGCTTATCATCGGATTCATCCTTTGTTGGACTCATGGAATTATTCCGACTAGATAAATTAACGTCTCCCGCTGCCTTCAACCCATCGACGTCATCTTCCTCACTCTTATGACAATCCAAGAAGTTCTTCACATCAAAAGGAAGAGAGTTATTCTTGTAGAACGCAGGTGGAGAGTCCGCCTGACTATCATCTTTAAATTCTAATTGCTTTTGATCTAATAAGTCCATGTCTTGAGAGATTCTATTTATTCTATGGTGTGCGATACGTTTGAATTTTTGCGGTTCTGAAAACGATGACGTCGTCGGGTACAGATTCCCGGGCATGAACACCTGATTTTGGAATAAAAACTGTATGTTCGGGACGCCTGCGTAAACTGTTCGTTCTGGGGTCGTACTTCGGGCGCGTTTATGCGATTTCTTTTTGTATTTGACGCCTGATTTCTTCTCATAATTGAAAGTATTGTCGTGGTCTGCGGTGCAGTCGGTACAAGAGACGGGTAAAGAATGTCTACCGCATTTTTTCTTTACAGGCGTGTCTGGTAGTTCCTTGTTTACTGAGGATCTTCTCGCTTGAAACTCGGCTAAATCTCGTTTGTATTCCTCTGTGCGAATAGTGCCGATTTGTGTGGTGCTGTGGGAGCCCTGTGCAGCCTGTGCTTCGGGAGTAGTGGAGCTGGGGCTCACGGTGTGATGAGTCGTCACAGTCACGCGCTCCCTGCCAACAAACATCCTTAATATTATAAATGCGAAAGTAAGTTTGTTTGTTACACCTTCACGCTAAAACGGCTGAACGGATTTGGATGAAATTTGGCACATATATAGATGATGCCCTGGAAAAGAACATAGGTTACTTTTTTTTTTCCCTCGGGATCGAGACTTATGCGGGTGAAACCGCGGGGCGCAGCTAGTAAAAATATAATTAGGTACACCAGCAAGGTAGTCCTCCCCAGCAAAACAAGTGCCTTCTTACAGTGTTTTTAGGGCCAGTATAGACCAGCATACTCCCTTGGGGGAAAGTGGTCAATTGCTTACCAGAAAACTCACATCATATTCACTGTCATCGAACTTACTATGAATTATTCGGTTGTCTCTCAATGAGGCCCATTCTCCGAATCTTTTTTTAAGGCGCTAAAACCAACAATGGGCTGAGAAAAAACCTCAACAATATAAAAGTACAAATAACAGCAACTAATGCTAGTTCGGACGTCGCGTCACTCAGGCAGCAAAAGCGTGGGACAGTCGCGGGTCACCGGCGCGGGCGCCGCGACGCAACGACGAGATCTACTCGAAATAACTGGAATTTCGTATTGAATTTAAATTGTAACGCTTTGAGAAGCGTTAGAGCTACAAAAAATATTAAAATCTTTAATCTACGATCTTATTCTTTTCGTGTGGTTACTGACTAACCAGTACCCTAATTGCGTAACTTATTTTCGTAAACGATTATGACTAATTTGTTTCATTTTGACAGTTCAACAACATTCATTGCGTTATTTACGTTGTTGAGCAGATTTTTTTCTGTTTCAAATCGAAACAGATAGTGATTGATCATGTATTACGCAATTAGGGTACTGGTATCAGAGTTTTAGCCGCCCATGGGCCTCTGACTTAGCTTCATATGCCGTCGAGAAATATCTCTCAGGCATGTTTCATCACGATATTTTTCTTCACCGTTTTTTAAGCAAACGACGCAGCTACGATGCAGCTTTGGTTATAAACTTATAACTCCTCTAGAAATAGGTACTTAACATTTTCCGGGACACATAAAAGTTTTATTGTTATGACGTCAATGGGCGTTTAGTGCCCCGGATTTTTCTTTTTCAAAATCGGTTCACAATAGACGGAAATATCGGTGAACATGCATAAAAAATATATACAGGCGAATTGAGAACCTTCTCCTTTTTTAAGAAGTCGGTTAAAAAAACAGTGGCACTCCGGGAGTGCTGACAGAAATGAAAACTTGAAAAAAAATCGGCACCGCGGTAATCAACGCGTTGATGTCTTTTACTCCACGGTGTCTCAAAAATGCCCAACGCGCCTAAAGAAGTTTTCACTTCAAAAACTTGTCTAAATTATATGCATTGTAAATCCGTTACTCTTAGGCTTAGCAACAAAGCTTCTATTAAATAACACCTGGTCGAAAAAAAAACAATGAACTCAGTAGATAAGAGAGCAAAGTAAAAGGCGATCATAATCACGAGTACCACCAACGCGGGACGATCGATACACTTTTACCGATTAGCAATTTGATCAGGCTAACAAATTTGTTCTCAGGCATTGTGCACCTGACATTAATTTGATCTCTTGAGAAACAGCTCCTAGATCCAATAGACTGATAGATCGTGTCTGACAAAGCGTAGTTATATCATTGAAATGTCTAGTACTAAAATTTTGAAAGAGAAAATTCGGCCATTCTAGATATTGCCACTTTGATACTCTATTTTTGTCACGTTCGAGTTTTTGTCAACGAAAGCGAGTGGAGAAAGGAATTGTATTTCCTTTATATTTTGAAGTAATTTAAAAATCATTTAAGAAATGTAAAGAGCTTTCAAAGGCTAGTTAAAATGGTGATCTATTTTCACCAATCAGTGTTAGTTATCTTCCTGTTGGTATCAAGAAGGATAGTAAGGGAATTGATACAAGTGTTGGGCAGCATCCATCTTTGCACTATCAATCTGCCTAGCCTTTTCCCAGCTATGTTGGAGTCGGCTTCCAGTTTAACCGGATGCAGTTGCCACTGCCTATCTGACCTCCACAACCCAACAGGGTAATACGATACCCCTTGGTAAGACTGGTTGTCACTTTTGGGCTTCTGACGACCCGTAACGACTGTCAAAGAGCCACAAATGACAGCCGGGACCAACGGCTTAACGTGCTTTCCGAGGCACGGAGGAGTCTTGGTATGTAAAGATGGTCACCCATCCACGGACCAACCCCGGCAAGTGTAGCTTAACCTGTCGGATCGACCCGTGCGGCTGTTATCACTTAGCCACGAGCTCCTCCGAGCATCCATCTTTGCACTAATTGGTAATAATTTTTACATACTTAATTATACGTTTTTACTTAAAAGTAAAAGTGCTCCGATAATTAAGGCACTTACTCGTGTGACCTATTGGACACCACTTTAACAGTACTTTCCAGTTCGTGGCCTCTGCTATACAAAACAGTTTCAGCAACGCTGCAACAATTCTGCTTTGTTAACAAAGTCTTTGTTACTATACCAGAAAATTTTAAAGTCATCCATTGTAATCTCCGATACGCCGGAAGTTGTAACAAAGCTTTATTTTATAATCTCGATACAAACAATACATTACGTAATATTGTAATTAAACTAGAAGGCACGTCCCAGCAGCCCATATCAACTGACACGATGATAATGCTTACATAAATAAGAAGCTGTCTAACCAACAATTTTGGTTATTCGTAAAGCAATAAGAGAACCGCACCGCTTGGCTATCACAAATAAGTTTGGTGAAAGTGAAATTTCAATAACACTGTTTTAGAACCATTGAAAGGCTTCAGATTGAAGCGAACCAGTAATTAATGGAAGCATCAATCACGACTGAGTACCGAGAGGTATTCTTTTGTAGTTACTTTTTCGAAATTACTCAGTCGTGCGCAATGAATGAAGCAATGAAAAAAACATGGGACTCCATTTTTAGGGTTCTAAATTCAAAATTCAAGTCATTTATTCAAACTAGGCTGAGAATCAGCACTTTTCGAACGTCAAATTTACATGACAGTCCCCCAAAAACGTCCACCCTTCACCGTACCGTTCCGTTCCTCAAAAGGAAAAAACGGAACCCTTGTAGGATCACTCGTCACTTGTCTGTCCGTCTATCACAGCCAATTTACTCCGAATCTAACGAAACGATTAAGTTGAAATTCGGTACACATATATGTATTTCTGTGACCCAAACACGGACATTTGTAACTTTAATAAATGAATTTTGAATATAGGGGTCACTTTTCGGGGGCAAAGTGGATTTAAAAAAAGTTTTGCAAACTGTATTGTGTGACATAATAATGAAAGGGCTTATTGTGAAGATTTTAAGTATATATTTTTTTTCATTTTAAAATAAATTATTTTAGAAATATTTAAGAATATAGATGAAAATTGACCTCTAGACCGTTATCTTCTAAACTACCGAGTCTAAAATGTTGAAAAAAAAAAAATACAGAGAATTGTTCTTGAACAGGAAAACTTATAAGAAGTCTATGGTCTTAAAATAATCTCTCAATATTGTACGTACAAACTTACATACACAGTTGGAAATACATTCCAACGAGGGAGAACATGTTTTTTAACTACAATGTTAAGTTTGTTTTTGGGATAAATTCATCTCAACTACGGAACCCTTCATTGTGCGTAGTCCGACACGCACGTGGCCGGTTTTTTATAAGTTCTTGTGTGTTTTATTTGAATAAAACGAAAGTATTTTGAGCCTTAGAGAACCTGAAAAAAAAAAAACACTAATCTTTCTTTATTTATTTGCTTGAGACGATTAATCTTAGTATACTAACTCGAAAGATCCATCTTTCGAGTTAGTATACTAAGATTAATCGTCTCGTTAAAACATAATGTGGCTATTTGTGTCGCTCATTCAAAGTGGCTGCAGTTATGGGGAACTATAATCAATTCAGACTATCTGGATGTGGGCGAAAAGCAAAAGCACCACCCACGACAAGGTGAAATTGGTGGATCGGGAAAACAGTACTTCAGCAGATACAGACATTCAGTAACCACTTCACGACTGGACATATTGCTGATATTTTTTTTTTTTTGTAAGACCATCTCGTTTCACGTTTTTTCATGCAAAACAGCAACTGACTCAACGGACAGCAAAGGTTTTAGATTCGGGCCATTTCGGGTGATACATTCTTGAAAGAAACCATTTGCAGGAAAGTGGTGCACTTTCGCTTTTGCGCTTTCAATAATTCAAGACTTCGACCCTAGATGTTGAATTACGTCATCAACAAATGCCTTGTCTAAATGAGCAGTCTTTTACGAGACCTTTATTTTTACCTCCTTGAATGCAACTCTTAAAACTAGAAGAGATTTCATAAATTTCATCTTCATCGAATGATGACGGCACCGCCTTTTTGAAGACAATACCGAGACCCCGAGGCCTAGTCAGAATGACATTACGAATTTTTTTCTGTACTGTGTTAGATCAAGAGAGGGGCTTGTGGCTAAGTAACAACAGCTGCACGGGTCGATCGATCAGGTTAAGCTACGCTTGCCGCGATTGGTATGTGGATGGGTGACCATCTTTACATACCAAGACCCCTCCGTGCCTCGGAAAGCACGTTAAGCCGTTGGTCCCGGCTGTCATTTGTAGATCTTTGACAGTCGTTACGGGTAGTTAGAAGCCCAAAAGTCTAACAACCAGTCTTACTGAGGGGTATCGTGTTACCTAGTAACTAGGTTGTGGCCGTCAGATAGGCAGTCGCTCCATGTAAAATACTGGTATTCAGCTGCATCCGGTTAGACTGGAAGCCGACCCCAAAATAGTCGGGAAAAGGCTAGGCAGATGATGGTGACAGTAAACCGCAATCTAATCTCCGCAACTTTACATCACAGCTTTATTCTGGACAATCTAACCAAGATGCATCGAAGAAGCATCGAATCAGTCGGGGTTATTAGGTTGCAGAGCAGTTTCAGCTCAGACGCTTATAAAGCTATGGCGGAAAATAACCAGTATCTCTTTCGTGATTAAAGACTTTCGGTACTCAGAGATCAAAATAAACTGCAAGCGCAGGGAAAATCCCTAATGACAAGGCATGTAAGGGATTTCCCCGGCTCTTGTACGACGACCATTATTACAACAGACATCGTAAAGACCGAAAGAGATATTGAATAATACTCTGGTTGAGGTCGGAAAATTACGACAGGAAAGTGAGGAGTTGGAAGTGAATAGTATCTCTATCGTTCTCCTCACTGATAGTGATTACTCTACAGAGCATGGATACAATATTGAGATTCACAAAGCGTCATGTGCCGAAAACACGACAAGGCGAAGACTATTTTGACTACCCTACATTGCAGTTCAGTCAATCAACACGAAAGAGGATCGTTCTAGTTATCCTTTGGATTCTTTGGGAATTATTAACTTTTATTCAGATACTGTAAAAAACTAAATAGGGATAAGTAGGTTTAGGTATAATATCTACGACTATTCCTGGGTCTAATTTTACGTAGGTAGAACGAATATCAGTCTCTCCGCAGCTAGAATATCGTGATCTTGATTGTTGCTTCTGACCCACCCCTGGTGCTAGGTTAGGTCTCAGGTGGTGCACTGCCTAGTATACATTCTAATGTGAAGATAACCACACACGATTTTTCTTATCAGAATCATAATAGACTAAATGGACAACTGTTAATGAATTAGTAATTAAATAAACGTACAAAAAATACGACGATAAAGTTATCATTGAGTATACCGTAATACGTTTTGCTAAGTTTTTGTCAAAACTTTAGGCAATAGATAGTGACTAATGTTAACGAACCCATTTCGAAAAGTCAATAAACTCTAGCTTTCGACCTAATTCAGGCAATGGTACTCACAATAGTGTCAGTTAAATGTTTGATTTAGAAATTAAGTGGGAAATAATGATTAAATATTTACCAGTGAGGCTCCCAAGATACACCAGTCCTGAAGTTCAGAAAATGACTAAACTAGGCATGATGGTTGAACTAGATTTTGTTGCAATAATTAACTGCATTCACCTGTGATTTGTATTGGCAATGGTACACAAAGCTTCTGGCTTCTATTGGAATGAAATCAAATCTATTGTGGGTACAGTTCCGATGATTCAACGTTAGGTGGACCACTTACATCATCCTCGGAGCATTGTGCATACCTGTTCTATTGTGATCGACATTTTGTTGAGTTTTATGGTCAAAAGTAACTGTTTGTGCAATCATCGAGTCGAAATCGAATGTTTAATTAATTGAACAGATTTTTAAATTACATGTACGAATTTTGCACTTTAGTAAGAAAATTTCGATTTATATTAGCGCCATCTCAAGTCAGCTGTTTATAAGTTTACAGGAAAAAATAAATTTATTTGTAAACTGAAAGATGCCGCTACATACTGAATCTATTTTCTTACACAAATTCTACAATGAACCTACCTACCGTACCTTAAACAAGTAGGTAATTAATGAAAAAAGAAAACAAAATGTACGTACTCACCGGCGCAACCACTTAAAAACTCCCATGTCCTGCAAAGAATCCACTTTTTGTTCGAGAACGGTAGCACAGTAAACAAGCCGCTTGCAATTAGCAACTAAATAACATTTATCGAATATAAATAAGTTTATAAACTAAAACGGAATGTCCGTCGATGCGAGGAACACGCGGAACATTACCGGCGCATTAGAAGTCCGATCGTTATAAAAAACGACTAGCAACAATGACCGCCGATATATTGTGCGGTCAGACAAAACATCACGAACAACGCGGCATTCGCAATGAGTTGAATTTGGTTTTTTGTACAAATTACTTTTCGTTGCGCTCCGGTGATCCACTTCATGCGCGTTGTCGAGCGTCGGCCCTCCTCAGCTCTAGTCTGCTGCCTGCGGTCACAGGCGGCTCGTCAACCGTAGAATGTGCACTTACTACCGTACAATACCTGATTCTAATTTATTTAATATTTTTAGGGTAGGTAATAGATAAAAGTAAAGTCAACTAAAAAGTATATGAACGATTGTTTACCTTATTGCAGTGTTTGTTTCTGATTGACACCGACCTTTTGTACTTTTGGCTTTGTACTCATATAAAAACTTCTTCATTGTAGATTATCTAGGTTAGATCCAGATTTATATCACACTTATGATTAATGACAAATATTTGGCAAGCATATTGTATTTATTTGTTAAAAATCCCAAGAAGTCTCAAAGTTGAAAAACGCTGTCAATTTAACGGAAACAAAACAAATTCAATGCAGGAACTTTAAATAAAATCTTATAAGAATTGCGCCAAACGTTTTTGTATCAACAAAATAAAAGCAACAATAACTTTCTTTATCGTTTTTACTGTGCATAAAAATGCATAAAATCATTGGGGCAATAAAGAATGTTTTGTTTTAACTTCCGGTACCATGGTGGATATTTCGATATTTCTGTAAACATGTTATCAACTTTTAAGACAAACAGTTTACCAAAATGCTGATGAGCATAATATTAATTAATAATTAACAATAGTAATAAATAATTGGTATGAAAGCAAATTAATAAACAACATATTTTTAATTGTTACGTTACGACCTCTTTTGTTCAGTCTTATTTTTCAATGGCAATGCACTTTCCTTACAACTTTTTGACATGATAGCTATAGGGTTTGCTACACGGCTGCCAACCGCGTCCCAGCAGAGGTGACCTTGGTGATTTACAACCGTGTAGTTGGTGGTTTACGACCAAATTTCAAACAGCTCTGCCTGTCACCAACCAAGTTCACCTCTGTCGGGGATGCGGTTGGCAGCCGTGTAGCAAGCCTTTTACTGTGCGTTTGCATTGGCGAAACATTCACAACAAAACATGTTGGAATCTCTATTTTCTGTCAATTTTCCTGAGAATGAGAAGTAGCGAGGAAAGTTGGCAGATACGTAGTATGGCAACGTTACTCGTCATGCCGCACGTCATGCTCCTCACGTCATGCTCCCACTTTTGTCGGTTTTTTATCGCGAGTTAAAGAATGTAGTGCGAAGCGTCGCGATTAACTGCGCGAGTAGAGCAGTGTATGGGCAGAGAGTGCAACACCGCGGCAGTGCGAGGAGCAGAGCGATGAGCAGCGCGAGGAGCATAGTGTGGCAGGGTCATTAAGTATGTAGTATGTGCCCGCGTCTCCGCAACTCCGCCCGCATGGATTTCGTATTTTCCCCTTATGCTGGGGCTACATTATTGCGTTATTAAGAACTTTACTTCACGCGCTCTCTGTTATTCATCGAGACGTTGAGCGGTGTGCGAGAGAGCGCGCGAAGTTTAATTCGTGATAACGCGACAATGTAGCCCCAGTATTAGAAATTCAACACCCCTTCCACACCCATTGCAATAACAAGTAGTTTTCAAAAACAAAGCGTCACCGTCAACTAACTAATTTAGTTTAGCTGGTGGTGGACGGCTCACTTTAAATGGGTGATAGACGCACGAGCAAGTACGCGTACTTATGATTCGGCGACTTTTCTCGCCCGTGTGTCATACTACACATACTTAAGCGCTGAATAAGTTCGTCGGCGATTCAACAGGTGTGAAACTTTGCTCGTAGCCCGCCTTGGTTTATAGTTTCGTACGTACATTTGGTTTCGACATTTGTGTAATGTTAGTTTAGTTTGGTTCAGAAAATTCGACAACATTGCGATAAAGTACAAGCAAGCTGCACGTGTGTCACCGATGGCGATGGCGAGCCGAGTAAGTTCGCAAACTTATTAACTGCGTACTTTAAATTCGCACGTCTATCACATACTTTCTGATTACGATCTTTATTTATTTTTTAAATTAGGAGCACCCAGCTCAATCATTTTAAAGGGAACCAAAGAACCAAATGATTCAACACATGCGCCACAATCAGAGAGACATTTGCAAATTTGTAAAAATGCTTCTAAATTGTACAGACGCCAGCACATCAAGCTACCCGAAACTGTCAAATTTTCCCAATCAACGTTGAATCTTATATGTCAGCGATAAAGTTGAGAATCCATTAAACAAATTTGACTGATTGTAGTAGCTTGATGTGCTGGCGTCTGTACAAAATTGTAGTTTTAATGAAATTTTACTAACAAAAAGAAAGAAATGATTATGAACTATATGCCTCCCTCCCCCTTAACAAAGGTTGATGCAGCATGCAACACGCAGTAATATTCTCGCCTTAAAACTGAATTACCTCTTTTTGCCCCGTTAGGGGTCGATTTCCAAAAAAACCTAATTAAAGTTTGAGTATGTACAGTGTTTGGAGTGGAGAATCCGCAAAGGTAGCGCGTGAAATTAGTTTTTTGCAATTTGCTGGTCGGTGGTCTCGGATTGTATCTTGGTCAAAATAATGATTCGCGACCACAAAATATATGTTTTTACAGAATTAGAATAAAGTCTAAGTTAGATTTGTTCTCAAATGTCATATTTTCATGAAAAATTCATTCAAATGGCCACTGACCATTGAATTACGCGGGTTACCATTACGGATCCACATTAACCGGACCACCACATAAACTTTAACACCACCTTCCATATAAACTTGTAAACTTTAACACCACCTTCCGTATAAACTTCGACACGCATTTTTTTTGTTGGAAATTATCAAATAACTTCTCGTGAGGAGGGCGTGTCAGACTCTTACTGACTAAAACCCACCCGTGTTCGTGTTCCTTCAGTTGCCTGTATTTTGCCAGGGGCCACGGTAACCCTTTCGGACAAACCCGCAACCCCGGCAGGCATCGTCCCTAGCGGACCCCTTCAGTTGTGCTGAAATCTCTTTGAGGCGCGCGTGGAACACAACGCGCAGTCGACCCAGGCTAGTCCTTATCGAACGGCAAGCTACCCATTGCTCACCGTCCGCAAGCCCGCGCCTAAACTGGCCGGGAATCGGCCTGCTATTCCCGACGCCTAGGGCGTCTCCTGCAGTGGTCAGGGGCGTGAGGTCGCGAAATTTGCTTCTCCCTTACGCGTTCTACCTCCTCCTTCGCGAGCATTATTGCTTTGCAGAAGGAGATGATGGCCTCCCATGCCCTCTCGTTCCGTACCATGGCCTAGACCAGGTCCGGACGCGAGAGATCACCGCCGCCGATCGCTTCCACGAAGACACGGCAGTGCTCCGTCCAAGCCGGGCAGACCTCCACCGTATGCTCCATCATGTCCTCCGGGCAATCAATCCGGGCAATGGTGACACCCGGGCGTTTCCTCCCGCCTTATCCTAAAGAGGAACCTCCCGAAACAACCGAGTCTGGTGAGGACTTGCGTCAGGCGGAAGGTGAGGACGCCTTGGCACCTTACTAGCTACTCCTCAAACTTTTCGACTTATCGTCGCAATTGTGGCGTGCTCAAACTTTGACACCCCCTAAAATCCCATTAAGGAGTAGTTTTGAAAAACGAATAATGACAAACTTTATAATTTATTTGGGTATATTTTTCAATTTTTAGTTTAACTCATGGAGTAAGATTATTCATACAAACAAAATCCCCCTTTTCACCCCCTTTAAAGATCAAATTTTCAAAAACCCGTTCTTAGTGCTCGCCTACATAAAAAAGCCTCACCCTTATTCTAAACCACGGGGGCCTTATTGAGACGTGTTATAGCCATTATTGTATCGCTGTGAAAATGGGACAATGCTATTTGAGCTGTATAGCTCCATCTCTCTCTCACACGTTGTGGTACGGCCTCTGGGACTAAAAGGCTTGCTACATGGCTGCCAACCGCGTCCCCGATAGAGGTAATCTTAATTGGCGACAGGCAGAGCTGCTTGAAATTTTGTCGTAAATCACCAACTGTCAACTCTGTTGGGACGCGGTTGGTGACCGTTTAGCAGGCACTTAAGAAGGAACGTGTGCACAAGGGTTTGTGCAAAATCTGTTTCTCTTTTTATTTATATTGATGGAAGATAGATTTGCAACACCGATGTTGTTACGTCATGTATGTCATCTTTGATTTTGGAAAGCAATGTTTACAGTTGCGTTTGATTTGAATTTTTATAATATTATGGTACATTTCTAATAAAATATTGATGGACGAATTACGAGGACCAAATATTCAGATAGTCCTGCACGTGAAAGAGGGTATGTCTGTTTTTTAGTTTTATAAAAGCCAGCCTGAAACATTATTTGCATGAACAAAATCTTTGCATGAACTTTGTTCTAATTTTCGAATGTTTCTAGGACTTGGATATGGATTTTTACGTTCGCCGTTTATTGTAAGTGGATCTCTCAATGGGTATATGTTAGAGACGGACCCTGTTGTGCCTTCACATGCTCCTGTTTTTGATGCTGAACTTGTTTGGGAAGCAGACAAACGAAGGTTTCGAAGGTAAACAAACTTTTGTTTTTCATGCATATTAATATTATTACTTTAAAGACGGCTATTAAACCTCTTTTGAATACCCTGTGTATTCAAAAGAGGTTTAATAGCCGTCTTGCATTTTAGCAAGATCCTATCATTAAAGATTCATTCAAATCTTTACTGACAGAATCTCATGTCTGACTGATCTCAAATCAATTGAACATCTTCTAGAATTCAGGAATTCACTCATATTGACACTCTACTTTGTAAAAGCTTGATTAACATAACAAATTTTTTTTTTATCAAAACCAATATTTCAGTTTACGAGTCCAGAATGTGCCGGTCAAAGTGGAGGTGTACACAACTTGCACTCAGGGACGCAAGGACAAAGTGGGATACTTACTCCTGAGCTTACTTGGAGCACAGCCTTGCCCTTCCAATAAAATTGTAGAAGTATGACCTTGATATTGTTTTTAGTTGTCTAACCTGACTTTGTTTCTTAGGTGCAGTTTTGATCTCAAATGATACTCAGTTTGCTGCTGTGAAGAGAATGATAGATAGAATATTCTTTATTATGTACACCATAAAAATTACAGACATTAATTTAGAAATTTTACATAGGGTGACACAATGGGTGGTCTTATAGCTAAAAGCATTCTTTTACAGACAACCTTTGGATGGATTTAAATGGAAAAGGAGAGACAATACTGCAGGTAGTCAGTGGTATACCATTTACATATACAACAGATACATAAAGCATATAATTACCTATATAAATATTTATATAGTAGTGTGTAGTAGTGGGGTTTCTTGCCCATTCTTCTCCATACGAAAACTACCTTTTGGAAGGGGCGACTAGAATCTTTATTATTTTGTAATTTTTGACGTTCAAAAGTGCTATACATGGGCCTATTTGAAATAAATGATTTGACTTTATATATATGATGAACCTTTTGTTTCATAATCTGTCAATCAGTACCTAGTAATATCAACATAATTATCAGAATCTACAGTTTTATCCTCACAGCTTAAGAATCAATATCACATTATATGGGGTGGCAGGGACATCGATGCGAAAACTGAAATCATGGATTCAGTACATGATTCTGAAACCCCCTGCATTGAAATTTTTCGTCAGTTATTTTAAAAAAAATCTGCTATTCCATACATTTTACCGCGTAGGTTTTGCAATTTTCTATGAAACAGCAGATTTTTTTTTAAATAACCGACGAAAAATTTCAACGCAGCGTGGTTCAGAATCTTGTACTGAATCCATGGTTTCAGTTTTCGTGTCGATGTCCCTGACAGCCTGTATACTATAAAAATTTCAATGTGTCTCTTTTTATGGGTGGGACATTATCAAATAACTTCTCCCGCTCTGGGCAGAGCAGGAGGGCAAGTCAGACTCTTACTGACTAAAACCCCTCTGTGTTCCTTCAGTTGCCATGTTGCCGGGGACCACGGTATTCCTTTCGGATTCAACGTGGCTCTGACAATTGAATATTCTTTAACTATAAAATTTGTCTCCTGTCAGATGACTTATAATACAGCTTTATATTTTCAGATCAAACACTCTTGGCACAGGCTACTTGGAGTGAAGTCTGAAGGAAAATGCTGTCAACCACAGTTGTTGATGAGTCTTTCAATTGAAGACAGAGTTAACACACCAACTCCTGTAAGCATACATGTTAATGTAATTAATAGTTTTATCTTTCAGTGCTATAAAATTCTTTATTTTACTCAAGAGAATGTCAGTAATTTTCTTAAGGTGGTTATGGGAGTATTCTGCCAAAGAAATTCCAATTTGTCCTACTGACTTGTACACCCTGATTCAAACTTAATGGCGGCTGGGAACATAGAAAGAAAAGAAAGAAAGAAAATTCGTTTATTTGCGGTAAACATGACGCAAAGAAAGATAAAAAACACGTAAACAACAGGCGAGTCGCTGCGCAGTAACGAATTCATGGATCAGCGGGGGTGAGGGGTGGAGTACTGTCATGTGCAGCAAACAGCACACTTCTTAGCCGCCATTAAGTTTGAATCGAATAGTAATTTACATTATTTTTTGGGTTGACTCTACAAGTTTATTTATTAAATACAAACATATATTCAGTCAGTACCACAAATACAAGTTATCAGTCAATAGGTACACAAGGGTAAACATCAAGCTATACATTTTCAGTATAAGCAGGCCTTTCATTGCACGGAAATGCTATACAATGTGAGATCAGCATAAACTGGAAATGTATAGCTTGAAGTGTAGCCTTGTGTACAAGTAGTTACAAATAAAATTTGGTATTATTTAAAGAACAGTAATAAATGAAATTGAAATTATAATTTGTAGATCTTTGACAGTCGTTACGGGTAGTTAGAAGCCCAAAAGTCTGAGGACCAGTCTTACCAAGGGGTATCGTGTTACCTAGTAACTAGGTTGTGGAGGTGAGATAGGCAGTCGCTCCATGTAAAATACTGGTATTCAGCTGCATCCGGTTAGATTGGAAGCCGACCCCAACATAGTTAGGAAAAGGCTAGGCAGATGAATAAATAAAATCTCAACATCTGTAACAATTACAAATTTTATGTGTTTGTATGGTTACTGAGGACAAGATAAAATATATTCACCATCAACAACTGAAGAAAATCACCAAGGAACAATATTTAAACAGGGTTTATTATGATAATCATCAGTTCCTTTTTCATGCTGAAACTAATTAAAAACCATTTGATAGTCAGTTAGTCAGGAAACAACAAGTGAAAAAACCCTCATCTTTATTCATACATAATTTTGTATTGCATGACTGTAATCACTTAACTTGTCAAATCAATATTGTTTATGTAAAAACTTGTTTGAAGTGCACAGGCACACATAAGCTATTAGGTAAAATTATCGCTAATTAGAAACATTGGAATGAGGAAGATACTGTGTTTGATTGAATTGTGATGTATTGGGCTTCCTCTCTCCTACCGTTTTTGCTGTGCCCTACAGGGTCCATAATGATCTAAATTAAATAATTACCTATCCCATGTATTCCCTATTACATGGGACTTAAACATAACTGGCGAAATGTGGGTGTACCTGCTACAGGGACACCTCTGCCCAACCCTTCGGGGAAACAAGGCGTGATGTTATGTATGTATGTATAATTACCACCTAAGTACACATTATGGTAAAGCAATAAAGATATTGAGTATTGATGCAGTTGCAGCCATAAGGCTGCCTGTCCACTAGAGCGGAGCGAGGCAGCGGAGCGGAGGAATGTGCCAATATTAACCAATAAGAGCGGAGCTCTGAAGGGGAGTTTAGATTTTATTGGTTAATATTGGCACATTTCTCCGCTCCGCTGCTTCGCTCCGCTCCAGTGGACAGGCAGCCTATAAATCATTATCATAGGCTATAATATAAAATAATATAATTTATAGCATCAACTGACATCGATCGTCTTACTAAACAGTTTGATTTAGCAATAAAACCGGCCAAGTGGGTGTCAGACCGCGCTCAATGAAGGGTTCCGTAGTTGGGATGAATTTATCCCAAGAACAAACTTAACATTGTAGTTGAATAACTCTCCCATACGGAATGTATGGGAGAACATGTTTTTGCAACTGCGACTGTAAGTTGGTCAATTATTACTCGTTAACTTGTAGAGCCTACTTAGCTGTGATAGTTTTTACCAGCAAGGTTAAGAAGGGATGCTTCTCTTTACCTTGCTGGTAACAGCTTAAGAAAACTAGTAACAATGTCAGTAATTGGAAGTAAGTAATTACTCCACAATATGCCCTGGAATTAATGGATATAAACAAAGCAAAAAGAATGTAAGGATCGTAGCAGGTGGCGTTCTGTAGTTTCTGCCTACTCCCATGGGAAGAAAGCGTGAGTTTATGTATGTATGCATGGACGCCGGGAGCGGGGTGCACTTGCACCTCCCTGGCTTCAAAATAAAATACTTAGCTGTAAAAACACTCAGAACTAAAGAAATATCTGAAAACGCTTAACACAACTATAGGGAATTTAACCTATTCGAGGTGAGATCCTAAAATTTTCGAGCTCGCTCCGCTCGCTCTTGCATTCTACAATCTTTCGTTTCTAAAACTTCTAATGTCGCCAAAGTAACGAACTCCTATTTCCGAAAATCTAATCAGTCCTAGGCGGGGTGCTAACATTAATTACTTTGCTTCGGTCGCTCTTGCATCCTTCTCTATCTTAATTCTTAAGCTTCTTTGTATAAATCGACATAGTTAGTCCTGTAGGTACCTGTTCTTTTTGTACGAATGGACAAAATAAAACCTATCCCATTCAAGGCGGGATGTAAAAATTATCAAGCTCGCTTCGCTTGCTCTTGAATCCTACATTCTCTTATTTGTAAGCTATTCTGCATAAGTCGACAAAGTGACTCTTTGTATGAATGGACAAACCATAACCTAACTTATCCGAGGTGAACTGCCATAATGATCGAGCCCACTTCGTGGAGCTGGAAGATGCACGACATTGAAAAAAAAACAGTGGCACTCCAGGAGTGCCGACAGAAGTGAAAACTTGAACAAGATTGCCTTGGTGGAAGAAAAATACTTGTATAGAACATTGGTCCGTAACCTTATCTAAATAAAGAACACAATCGCGTTTACAAAAAAAAACTGCCAAAACCTTTAAAGTAAAAGTAGTTGCACAGAACATTGATACGTAACGTTATATAAATAAAGAGTACAATCGCGTTTATAAAAATGAGGTGTCGGTAACGGTGTCGCGAGTTTAATTGTTTTTTCCCATCTCAAAAATGCCCAACGCGCCTAAAGAAGTTTTCACTTCAAAAACCTGCCGGCGCCCATGTATATATGTATGCCCTGGAAAATTAAATAGATAGATTAGTAAGACCATCTTTTCATGCATATTTTGAACTAACATCTTGATCTTATATGTAATTCCAGAGGAATGAGCTCCGTATGTTCCACAGCAATGAGATAGCGCACCCATCTGCCGTCTCAGCATCAAATCTGCCTGCTGCCAAATCAATGACAATGACTTTGAGTAAGTATAATTTTGATCTGCCATGATTTTACTCTTTTTAACTATCTTTATCGCTAAATAATTAGACATACCTTATTTATAAACAGTGGTGTAGTAATGTAGTGTAGTAATGTAGGAGCTCGTGGCTAAGTACTAACAGCCGCACGGTTCGATCCATCAGGTTAAGCTACGCTTGCCGGGGTTGGTCCGTTGATGGGTGACCATTTCTACATACCGAAACGCGAGACTCCTCCGTGCCTCGGAAAGCACGTTGAGCCGTTGGGCCCGGTTGTCATTCGTGGATCTTTGAAAGTCGTTACGGGTCGACAGAAGCCCGAAAGTCTGACAATCAGTCTTACCAAGGGGTATCGTATTACCTAGTTACTGGGTTGTGGAGGTCAGATAGGCAGTCGTTCCATGTAAAATACTGGTATTCGGCTGCATCCGGTAAGACTGGAAGCCGACCCCAACATTGTTGGGAAAAGGCTAGGCAGATTGATTGGTGTAGTATATGAGAGAATTTCGCTTTTTCAATCCTCTTGTTGCGCTACTTAGGAGTAGAAAAGCAGCAATAAAGTTGATATAAGTTATAAAATAATGCTCTTGTTTACTGTTGTTGTTGATCTTATGTCCATATAACAGGAGCATTATTTTTGTTGTACACAATAGCCAATTTCTAATGCCGGTTGTAGGTTGCATGTAGCGGAGATGAGAATGTTGAGATGGATGTGTGGAGTGACGAAAATAGATAAAGTAAGAACTGAGTATATAAGGGGAAGTTTAAAAGTGGCGCCAGTGACAGAAAAGTTGAAAGAAAATCGTTTGGCCTGGTATGGGCATGTGATGAGGAGAGAAGAAACGCATGTGACTAAAAGAGTGATGAATATAAATGTTGATGGATGGAGCGGGAGAAGAAGACCAAAGAAAAGATGGAAGGATTGTGTGAGGAATGATATGAAAGAGAAGGGAGTGAATGATAGTGTGACGGTTGACAGGGGAGAGTGGAAAAAGAAAACGTGTTGCACCGGCCCCAAGTAACATAGGACAAGGGCAGGAAGATTAGGCTTCATGGCCATTCTTCTCAATGTTTTGCCTTGTCAACACTTCAAAAAAGTCCAAAGTCTGCAACACAATTTTAAATGGCAACCCTCCTTAATAATAATTATTGTTGTTAACAGAGGAGTACATAACAGAAAGCAAGAAGTCTGTGTCATCGCTGGATCTTGTACCTAAGCTGCTATGTGACGAGGGTCTCATTCAGGTTGGCACTGGCAAACAGCTGTTTGTACTCAGCTTTGTTATTGGCGCTGTCGAGAATATTGATTTGGTAAGAATGATTGACTTATAATCACACATTTTATATCATAATCCGAACATGTTGCTGCGTCCCGCTATTCCATCGACGCAGCTGTACGTGTCGCGGTTACATCACTCCACGAAGGCAGAGGAGATCGTGGAGTACATAAAGATAAAGACCAAGTTCACCTTAAGAGTCGAGCAGTTGGAATCGCGCCACAAAGTTAACTTTAAATCTTTTGTGGTGCGCGTTCTGACTCATCACCTGGAGACCTTCGTGAAGGAAGAATTTTGGCCGAAGGGTGTCGTGTATCGGCGTTTTCGCGGAAGGCTACACGACACCTCGACTCAGCGCAATACGTCGCCGACCCAACGTACTACTTAGTTATAAATAGATTAATGTTGTTAATAATTATGTATTAGTTTATTATTTTATAAGAATATTTGTGTATTTTATCTATGGACCTTAGTTGCCTGACAATAAAGGAATTATTATTATATTATTAATATTAAATCCTTGTGCATATGCTTTACAATAGGCTGTTACAATAAATCTCTGATGTGTTTAAAAAATGAGTTGAGTGCAGCTATTTTGTCACGATTGCACAGTAGAATATTATCGACCATCTTCTTGATATAAACAGTTTCTCCTTTTCATGAAAGAGAGGAGGTGGCTTATTAACCGACTTCAAAAAAAGGAGGAGGTTCTCAGTTCGTCGGTTTTTTTATATGTTCCCGTATTACTCTGACGGCTGGATCGATTTAAAAAAACATCTTTTTGTTTGAAAGGGTATAACTTTCAAGTTGGTCCCATTGTCATTTGGTCACGATCTGATGATGGGATCTTGGAGAAATCGAGGGAACTCTTCAAATATTATAAATAAATAAATAAAATTCATTTATTTCGGGTAACTGGGCCCATAGAAGTAAATTTTTTAAAACATATCACACTAATAATACAGGGTTACTGGTAACTCGACGTATTCCTTGCAGGACGTCATAGTAGGGTTAAAATGCAACAAATTAAGCCACCAAATGTTCTACCGAAATTCAGTAGTTTTTGAATTAGTTAAGAGTTTTAGTTTTTTTATGAAAAATCCCAGATTAAATCATTTGAAACCAATTTAAAAATGATTTACGGCGCGACTGTACTGAAATTTAAGTTATTATCATAGTTGACGCCGTAGCAGACCTTTGTTAATAATTAAAAGTTCAATAATGCCTAAAACT
This sequence comes from Agrochola lychnidis, assembly GCA_963680765.1. Taxonomy (NCBI): domain Eukaryota; kingdom Metazoa; phylum Arthropoda; class Insecta; order Lepidoptera; family Noctuidae; genus Agrochola; species Agrochola lychnidis. The sequence continues at coordinate 7,795,606 of OY796864.1, forward strand.
TTGGCAAATATCACTAACCAAACATTTAATTTTTTGTAATTTTTGCTATTACTTCATAAAAATGTAGTCTAGTGCAAAAAAAAAATGCTACACCTGGTGTACAAATTACTAAGAAAATATCCTTGTCTTATCAGCTATCCAAAAAGGTATGAAAGTTAATACAAAATCATGGACTACATTATGAAAATCGTTTTTGATTTAGTACAGGCGTGCGTTTCACAAAAAGGTGATTATTGGAAAAATCAAAAACAAAATCGTGAACATTATTATTCTTTTTAATCAATATTAAAAACTTTAATTACACACATTTCACACGTCTTGTTCGATGTGCTGCCCTCGGTTTCGAATACATGTTCTTATTCGCTTCCTTACTTCGGTTTTTGTTATTCTTGATGTGATTGTTGCCCTCATCTGGTCCGCCGCATTTGTAATTCTCTCCCTTAGTTCTTCAATTGAATTTACTGGGGTCACATAAACTAGATCTTTCATATGACCCCAGACGTAAAAGTCTAGCGGCGTCAGATCAGGGCTTCGTGCAGGCCACGGAATCGGCCCACCGCGCCCTATCCATCGGTTTGGATAGTTTTCATCCAGCAATTGTCGAATTGTGATTCGGAAGTGGGCTGGACATCCGTCATGTTGGTAAATTATGTTTGCTCTTCTTTCTTCCGGTACATCCGTGAGCAGTGCTGATAAATGATTTCTGAGGAAATCTTCATAAAGTTCCCCATTTAGTGTTCGGGGTAAAAAATGTGGGCCAATTAATTTGTCGTCAATAATACCCATCCAAACATTAAGCGAGAACCTTCGCTGGGATGCGGTTGGTTTCAGTTTTTTAGGGTTTGCTTCTGCTTTCGGTGCCCAGTAATGTAAGTTGTGGTAATTTGTGATACCATCACGATCAAAACATGACTCATCGGTCCACAGAATATTTTTTTAAAAGTTTTCGCTGTCGGCGTCGGCACTTAGCATAAAACGACAAAATTCAAGCCGTCTCGGCGGATCTCCTTCTTCTAATGACTGGACTGTTTGGTAATGGTATGGATGTCGGCCTGACAAGTGAACTACAGACCAGACTTTCCACTGTGACATACCAAGCTCACGCGCTACGATGTTTGTCGATGTGTTAGGATCGTCAATAAAACGTTGAAGAATAAGCTCCTCGTCCTCAGCCGTGTATCTCCGGGAACGACCGGTGTCAACTTGCCTGCTTCTTTGGACGCTGCCAGTTTCAGATATTCGCCGATAAGTCGATCCGAAGACACTAACGTGGAGGAGTCGGCGGTTGGGAAAGCGAAGTTGATATTCTCGCCGCGCCTCAGCAGCGTTACCGTCACAAAGTCCGTAACAGTACATTATGTCAGCGTATTCAGGATTATAATATGCAGCCATAGTCAGCGCTTATGCAGCACAAGAGCAAGCTACGCAGCAACAGTTAGGGAAATAGCCAGTAACAAAACACGAGCTTGCGCGACGTAGAGTTGAAACTAACTAACGCTGACGACCAAATTTTGCAAAATCGCACCCCCTGTCATGCCGAGAGAACAATAGCGACCAATCACAAAGCTCCCCGAGTGTTTGGAGTTCAAGCGCAGGTAAAAACTACGAATAATACGAATACGAAACAATAGGTTGACCGTCTCGCAATTTTACCTGCCCCCCATAAAACTCTTCTCTTCCCTGGCACACATGCAAAAGTATTGACAATCATACCTTTCTGAATAACTGATAAGACAAGGATATTTTCCTAGTAATTTGTACACCAGGTGTAGTATTTTTTTTGCACTAGACTACATTTTTTATGAAGTAATAGCAAAAATTACAAAAAATTAAATGTTTGGTTAGTGATATTTGCCAAAGTTTTAGGCATTATTGAACTTTTAATTATTAACAAAGGTCTGCTACGGCGTCAACTATGATAATAACTTAAATTTCAGTACAGTCGCGCCGTAAATCATTTTTAAATTGGTTTCAAATGATTTAATCTGGGATTTTTCATAAAAAAACTAAAACTCTTAACTAATTCAAAAACTACTGAATTTCGGTAGAACATTTGGTGGCTTAATTTGTTGCATTTTAACCCTACTATGACGTCCTGCAAGGCATACGTCGAGTTACCAGTAACCCTGTATAATAGAACAAAATAATAGGAATAAAAATTATCATAAACGTCAATTATAGGCACATCTATAGCGATTTAGGTATTTTTGATGAGCAGTTGACATTAGGCTATTGTAACTTAGATAAATTACAAACTAACCCACTAAATATTGAAAGAAAAAACTTTTTACAAAAAATTCAACCAACTTCCAAACTAAAATGTGAAAAATAACTTTCATTTCGGAAGTCGGCGTCTTTGGGTCAGTATTTTAGTTTTTTTTTACTGTCGACACTCTTCCGTCGTAATAAAGCTTATTATGTTGCATAATCATAATCAGCCTATAATGTTCCCACTGCTGGGACACAGGCCTCCTCTCTAAGAGAGGGATTGGGCCGTAATCCACCACGCGGGCCCAGTGCGGGTTGGCATATGTCACGTCTTAGAATTTTTGGTTCTAGGACATGCTGGTTTTCTCACAATGTTTTCCTTCATCCTTTTGAGAGCAGTGGTGATGAAATAATTTACATAAAGTGCCTGTCAGGGTTCGAACCTACGACCTACAATTTGTAAGTCGCGGCCGTTACCCCCATTGCTCCATATTATCTCTAATTATGTTCTTCTTCTTCTTTTCGTGTGGTGTGACTAACCTGGTGTCAGAGTTTTAAAGCCGCCCATGGGCCTCTGACTTGGCTTCATCGAGAGAAATACCTCTCAGGCATGCCGGTTTCCTCACGATGTTTTCCTTCACCGTTTTTTGAAGCAAGTGATGATTATACAATACGCACATGAATCCGAAAACTCAGAGGTGCGTGCCTTGTGTTCGAACTCGAGACCTATGACTTGGCAGTCTGACGGTCACACCACAACTCTACAAGCTGTCACTACTCTCTTATTATCAGTGATCGGAGTAGGTAGATTGATTTGGGGTCAATGAACTGACACTTATATATTAGTATGGAAATGCTCTGGGATTGTAATGTGTAGAATAAAGAATACAACAATATGAATAAGAAATGTTTAACCCTTTTGCTGTCCTTTTAATAGTATATAGGTGATCGGACTCCAAGAAAAGGATAGGTATACTATAAAAATAATATAAATATTTTAAATGTTTATCTATCGCGTTCTATAAATTTCTAATGTAGTAGTTTAAAAATCCTTACTTTAACAATATTTGATTCAATCACGTAAGTACCAAAATGAAATCCCAGAAAAAAAGCTTATCCATGTTATGATTTCTATGACTATTCATGATGCGAGTACGTAAAATCAATCTACCTACTCCGATCGCTGCTTATTATGTTGAATTTAATTTATTTCTGTAAAATTTTCAGCTGCTGCCAGACCCGAATACTCCTACAGAAGTAGACTGTTTCGTCAGCTATTCTGTTTTTACACACAACATTATGACGGATAGGTATGTACATTTCTATTCTTAATGTCCCTCGGGTATCATCGCATTTCCAAATACAAACGAATGCTAATTTCCATGTCTATCAATTATTATATTTATCGTGTATAATAATTTGAATTCAGAACTAAATACTTTATTGTTGTTTTGTTTTGATTTCCGTGTGAACTATATAGAGCTGTAAAACTATTTTCCTATTTGTCGTGCCTGCGACTCTAGCAGCTTTCCTCCCATTTTTTAAATAAATTACATTAAGTTTAAAGAGTATTAACAACTCTATATACTTCCAAGTCGATTGAGAGCGTCCGGTCTGCACCAAGTGCAAAGGGCAACTGATAGAAATCTGACAACTGACGAAACACGAAGTTTGCCGAGGGACATTAAGAAAATCTATACAGTATGTTTAAATCTACTTACATGATCCTGAGGGTGATCATGTCCATGCTGGGGTAACTAATACAAAACAATGATCCTGGATGCCATTTGATCCATCATTGCGAGCTAAATGCCGTTAACAGAAAATTTATGAATATAAATTAAAACACTTGGAATTTCTGTACGGCAAATATTTGTTATGTGAGGGAATCAAGCTACTTTATTATTTATCCCCTTTATACCTGCATTTTGATGGAGCTAATTAACGCTTCTAATAATCCTAACTAATGTTATAAAAACTAAAAACTCTAAAACAAAAATAGCTGACGTGGCTCAAAAGACTGCCCAACGGAAATGGGACTGGGCAGGACATGTCTGTCGCATGCCGGAAAAACTGTGGGCCCAAATAGCACAGAACTGGTGCCCTGAGACAGTGAGGCGGGGTCGACCACGTAAGAGATGGCGGGACGAGCTGGATAGGTTCCGTCAAAACTGGAAAGAGGACGCGCGGGCTCGCAAAAAGTGGAAGGAGTGGAGGGAGGCCTTTGCCCAGGAGTGGGACAACATAGGCTAGTAAAAAAAAAAAAATGATAAACGCGAAAGTGAGTTTGTTTAATTGTTACTCTTTCACGCTAAAACGGCTGAACGGATTTATATGAAATTTTGCACATGGGTAGACCATGACCTGGAGAAGGACATAGGATACTCTTTATCCCGATATTCTCACGGGATCGAGACTTATGCGGGTGAAACCGCGGGGCACAGCTAGTGCTGTTATAATTTTAGAGGTTAGCGTTCTTGCTACAATTATTTGACTTATTTAATGCTCCTCAGAATGTCTGCGACCTCACACAGTACGGGTGGATCTAACGTTCAGTTCAATCAGCGCACATCGTTACGACTGCTTTCTGATCTCGCATCACTGGGAAGGTACTTCACTGAATGCCCGCATCTGGTCACCAGGGTCTGTGCTAGTGAAAAGGACGTGGGTATGTAAATCGATTATTATTTTCTATTCGATGTTAGCCTCACGAATGCTTGCGGGAGTGATGATGACGTCACGCCGAAGTATTTGCCCGAAGGCTGCGTTGACGTTCATCACGTCGGGGTCACCAATTTAGTGGTATGAGGAACAGTGTAAAGTTCACTCATCCACTATAGAAAAGGGAGGATCCTCCGACCAGACGGGTGTCGTGTCTGGCGGGCATCTTGTATGTATGTCGATCGCACTGTAAACTCTAACTGCGCGATGCAGGATTTATGTGACGTCATGTCTTTGATGCGTAGTTCGTATGTGACGGTGTAACCGCTGCAGCCCTGCTATGAACCTGTGAACTTCTGGACAAAGATGCCATTTCTATAGTTACTCGTAACTCGAGGCGACAGAGCGCCATGCCTTAGTTGGATTTAAAAAATGACCGTAGAAGTGCACAGTATGTTTTAGAATTTTAAACATACTGTGCTCTCTTAAATACACGATAAATAATGAAAGAAAGAAAGAAAGAAAGAAAAAACGTTTATTTGCGGTAAACATGACGCAAGAAAAAAAAATATTACATTACAAAATGAGAAAAAGTTGGGGGAAGCATGCGTCACATCCACGCAAATCGGCTATCGCTCAGCATTATGCTACGACCCTGTGCAAGACAGAGCCCCAGCGCTGGTTTTCAGCGACAGCCGGCGCCGACGTAATGACGTCGACCGGTGCAGCAAACAAATATTAATTAAAGACGCTGTACCAGTACAGCGTATTATAATCTAAATTTTAGTTTCTTTATTGTGTATGAAATTGGGAAAACAAGCCAAAGTTGGGGTGACATGCAGTATTAATCTTTATTCCCACAGATCGCCTAAAGACTCTAAAATAGTGCGGAGAGTACAAATCCTAACTAATATTATAAATGCGAAAGTCATTTAGAAAAATCTATATTTACGCGAGCGAAGCCGCGGGCAAAAGCTACTCCTGAATAAGTTTAAAATCAACTCATCATCTTCCTGCCCTTGTCCCATGTTACTTGGGGTCGGCGCAACACGTTTTCTTTTTCCACTCTCCCCTGTCAAACGTCACGCTACCCTTCTCTTTCATATCATTCCTCACACAATCCATCCATTTTTTCTTTGGTCTTCCTCTCCCGCTCCATCCATCAACATTTATATTCATTACTCTTTTAGTCCCATGCGTTTCTTCTCTCCTCATCACATGCCCATACCAGGCCAAACGATTTCCTTTCAACTTTTCTATCACTGGCGCCACTTTTAAACTTCCTCTTATATACTCATTTGTCACTCCACACATCCATCTCAACATTCTCATCTCCGCTACATGCAATCTTTTTTCATCCGTCTTTTTCACGGCCCAGCATTCCGATCCATACAATACGACAGGCCTTATCACGGACTTGTAGAAGTTTAAAATCAACTGCTATACAGTAATAAACTTTACTAATTAAATTTAAAAAAAATAATTCAACTTACTCGTTTACCGCCCTTTAGGGTTAGGTACCAGTACCCTAATTGCGTAATACAAAAACAATCACAATCTGTTCAAAATTCAAAAGTCATTTATTTAAACTAGGCTGAGAATCAGCACTTTTCGACCGTCAAAATTACATAAGACAGTCCCCCAAAAACGCCCACCCTTCACCACTTCCTAGTGCCTTTAGCTGGGAAGAAGAAGTTACGATTTGAAACAGATTGCTAATCCATTGCATCATAAGTTGGAAAAAAAATGTGCTCTACAACGTAAATAACGCAATGAATGTTGTTGAACTGTCAAAATGAAACAAATTATGCATAATTGTTTACGAAAATAAGTTACGCAATTAGGGTACTGATTGATATGAGTGTAATTTCTTTAAAACTTATTTCTAACTTCTGAACTTCCCAGGTATCTGCAGTATGGATCTCCGCAAGCTAATCCCGACAGACGACACACGCCACTTCCTAGACAAATTCTGTAACTCTGATGACGCTTTGACGATACACGAACGATGTTTTATATTACGATGTGACGATACTACACCGGTGGAGTGCGGAAGACGACCCTTTGTGGACGTCGAGATGAGTTTGAAATACGTTGGCCAGAAGAATGATAGTAAAGTACAGGTAATTGTAAAATACTGTTTTCAATTTTTTTAATGTTCCTCGGGAATCATCGCATTTCCGAATACAAACTAATGCTAATTTCCATGTCCATCAATTCTTAGATTTACCTTGTATAATAATTTGAATTCAGAACTGAGTACTTTATTGTTGTTTTGTTTTGATTTACATGTGAACTATATACAGCTGTAAAACTATTTTCCTATCTGTCGTGCCTGCGATTTTAGCAGCTTTCCTACCATTTTAAGAATAAATGACATTAAGTTGAAAGAGTATTAACAACTCTATATACTTCCAAGTCGATTGAGAGCGTTCGGTCTGCACCAAGTGCAAAGGGCAACTGATAGAAATCCGATGACTGACGAAACACGAGGTTTGCCGAGGGAGGGACATTAAGAACATATTTGTACTGTACTTACTTGAGTAGGCAAAGAGTAATGAGTGATGTTTGATATTACGAGGCGATGTGACGATACTCTAGCGGTGGAGAGCGGAAGACGACCCTTACACGTAGAGATTTACTGCGTGTAAGCATATTGACAGCAGAGGTGACCCAGTGGTAACAGCCGCGACTTACGAGTTGTAGGTAGATTCGAACCCTGACAGGTGCTTTACTTTGTGTAAATTATTTCATCACCACTGCTCTCAAAACGGAGAAGGAAACCAACGTGAGGAAACCGGCATGTCCTTGAACCAAAAATTCGAAGACATGTGACATCTACCAACCCGCACTGGGCCCGCGTGGTAGATTACAGCCCACTCCCTCTCGAAGAGAGGAGGCCTGTGTCCCAGCAGTGGGAACATTATAGGCTGATTATGTATTATTTACTCAAAATCTTGCATAATACTTACAGAAACCAAACAACCTCACAGCCCGTAGCGTGACACACTTGGACAGCGCCGGTCGTCGCGGCGCGGTGCCGCAGGAACAGATCGACTTCCGCGCCGGCAGTTGCACCAACTTGCCGCAAGATGGCGGAGGCGGCGGCTATACTAATATAGCGGCTAGCAATACTGCCAGGTCAGTTGATTTTACGATATTTGCGAGAAAACAAGAACTGTTAGCTTGAGTCACTCAAACTATTTATTTCAATAGGCATGTTCTCCCATACGAAATGTATGGGAGAATATGCTTTTGCAACTGCAAATGTAAGTCGAATATCACTCGTTATCTTGTAAAGCCTAGTTAGCTGTAGTGTCCGATCGAAACTGGTTTTTACGACCGAAACCGAATTTCGGCAACAGTCTTAGTTTCGGCGGAAACCGAAACTTCCTTGCAAGGGTTATGTTTTGAGGGAAAAATAATGAAAACGATAATCTATTAGATTGTTATAATGAATTATTTAAACTTAAACTACGAATATCGCCCTTATGTCTGGTTTATACGATGACAGTGACTGGACCCAGTGACTCGGAATTTCGGACCCAGTCAGTGGGTTCAAGTAGACGAGATCGGCGGTAACTTAGAAAATCAGGCGGGGAAAGTTACTGGGCCCCAAAACAGACCCCAGGTTATTCTACTGGACTGACTCGAGGGCGCGATTCAGCACTGGACTGGGTTGAAAGTAGCCCAGTTATAGAAAAATATCTATAAAAAAAATATATGCTGCAGTCTTGTTAGTGTACAGCTAGTGTGAATTTAAAAAAATACTTATAAGCGGGACGACCCGCGGCGGTGACGCTGTGTGTTCCATATTAAAAATAAAAAAGACTATTAGGTACTAGAATACTCATGTTTTTTTTTTTGTTGCAAGTCAGTCCGGACTGTACTGTCACATTTCTGGGTCGCTCGTATAAACCTGCCTTTATTGATGTGAAATAAAGCCGTTTTCAAATTGAAACTTTTATCATGGACATGTAACCTGTATTATGTTGGAACGGTTTAGTCAAAGAGGTGACTAAAAAGAGTAACATGACAATTTAATAGTGTAATTATATTCGATGTTTTATTTCTTCTCTCTACTAATACAGACCCTTAAAATGTTCTTCCAGGTACAAAACAGCTTCCGGCGACTCAGTTCTCCAATCCAGCGCGATAACGGAACTGATAAAGAAGATGTGTGACTCGTTCACTCTGAGCCAGGAGAAGCTGCTCGCCTCTCGCGTCAGGCCAATGACGGCTGACATGCAAGTACAGTGCGAGACGATGCAAGATGTGCGGGGAGAGAGCAAGAGCGAGCATGAGCTTGTGTGTGGGAAAGCGACGAGGATAGATAGGTAAAGAAAATAAAAATACAAAAGTTATTTAGTAATAAATTAATAAGAAATATGTTAGATGAGGCTCACCAATTTTAGTATAGTTTTTTTTTTTTACTACGATTTGGACTGACAGAATACGCAACACAAGTACAAAAAACAAATACGCAAAACGAACTGACAGAATACGCAACGCCACGCTACGTTCCAAAACGGGGATCTTAGACGTTGGCAAAAAGTCCTAAGACCTAGACGCGTACCGCGAGGGTTGGATGGAGGTGACCTTGGAAAAGGATGCATGGAAGTATTTGGGGGAGGCCTTTGCTCAGCAGTGAGACAGTATAGGCAAACATAAAAAAAAAAGATTTGGACCAGTACCCTAATTACGTAATTTATTTTTGAAAACAATTATGCCTAATTTTGTTTCATTTTGATAGTTTAACAACATTCATTGCGTTATTTACGTTGCTGAGCAGATTTATTTTTTCCAACTTATGAAGCAATTAGCAATCCGTTTCAAATCGAAAAAGATTGTGATTGTGTTGTATTACGCAATTAGGGTACTGGTCAAGCCTGTTGAACACGATGTCGCCTGTAGGAAAGCAATGGATTTAGGCTATTAGGTATAGACTGTGTAGTAGTGCTGCTAAAACATTAAATATTATTTAATTATTTTTATTATACAGGGTGAAATTGAATTCATGGCAATCCCGTTAAGGGGTCATTGTACTTATCATCATGAACAACTTTCACTATGTGACCAACGCTGAAATCGCGAAAAATAATCAGCTGTTCGCTACATTTATGTTCGAATAGCTCGTCAAAATGTAGGGAACAGCCAATTTTTCTTTTTTCCAAGCTTCGTCAGTTTCTAATAGTCTATTGCCACTAACGGGGCCTAAATCCAGACTCCTGGATGATTCGGAGAATAAAAAATAAATAAAAAACCCAATGATTACCATTTTTTTTTTTTGGTTGGGATATTATCAAATTACTTCTCCCGCTCTGAGCGAAGCGGGAGGGCGTGTCAGACTCTAACTGACTAAGACCTACCCGTGTTCCTTCAGTTGCCATGTTGCCGGGGGCCACGATATCCCTTTCGGACTTCTTCGCACTCCCGGCAGGTATCGGCCTTAGTGGACCCCGTCAATTCTGCTGACATCTCTTTGAGGCGCGCGTGGAACACAACGCGCCGTCGACCCGGGCTTGGTCCTTATCGGACGGCGAGCTACCCATTGCTCACCGTCCGCAATCCCGCGCCTACGGTGGCCGGAAAACGGCTCGCGATTCCCGACGCTCAGGGCATCTTCTCCTGCGGACCCAGTGACTACCTGGGTATCTAACCCATGCTAGCATTTTTAGAAGGTTCGTTTGCGTCCACTTGCCCGGAGAGGCTTTTAGAACGAGTTATTGTAAAATCAGTGGGTACGTTGTGTACTGAAATACCAAAATACTGAAGTAATTATTTTAGTAATTATTTTTCATTGTTTATTTCAGACCTCTATTAATAGAGACGAGCAAAAGCGACACCTACATCACACTTAACGAGAGAGGTGAATAACTTTCTATATTTTATTTTATTCTTGCAAGTTTATAGTACTACTAGCTTCCGCTAGCGGCATCGCCCGCTTGACATCTTATAAATTATAGTCTATGTTACTCAGTGATAATAAGGAGCTCGTGGCTAAGTAATAACAGCCGCACGGGTCGATCCGACAGGTTAAGTTACGCTTGCCGGGGTCCGTACGCATCCGGTTAGACTGGAAGCCAACCCCAACATAGTTGGGAAAAGGCTAGGCAGATTTTTACTCAGCAATATAGCATTCCACTGGTGAAATAATTTTTGAAACCGGTCTAGTAGTTTTTGAGTTTATTCACTACAAACAAAAACACAAATCTTACTGTGATTGCTGTTCAAAATTTCTCAAAAAGTCAATGACGGAAGGAGTCTCCTCAGACCGTTTTTCTGTAGCTACAACGATTTAGGTACCCACCCTTACGGCCCCGTCTCAAAATCCAACCTGTATATGAAACTTGTAATTTTTTTTGTTCCTAGACCCAGTTGGTTTAAGCTATGCGTTGTTTGTCAGTCAAGATTATTATTAAGTAGATTTTACAATTTTTTTAATAATATTAACAGATATGGTGAAAAAAGCTATCCCCGCAATAGAACGAGACTCCTTAATGCAGAGGGTCGTTAACGAGCTCGAAGACTGGAAGGAGCAACAGCAAGAATTGTTCAAATGTCAAGTAAGTTGAAGAAATTCATTAGCAGCACGTCTTTTGACAAACGTTCATCATCATCATCATCATCATCATTTCACCCGAAAGACGTCCACTGCTGGACATAGGTTTAGTGGTATGAGGAACAGGGTGTAAAGTTCACTCATCCACCATAGAAAAGGGAGGATCCTCCGACCAGACGGGTGTTATGTCTGGCGGGCAACTGCCCATCGGTTTGAAGTTGAAATCTTGTATGTATGTCGATTGCTCGGTAAACTCTAATAGCGCGATGCAGGATTTGTGTGACGTCATGTCTTTGATGCGTAGTTCGTATGTGGCGGTGTAACCGCTACATAGGCCTCCCCAAGCACCGCCACTTCGACCAGTTCTATGCTTCCCGCATCCAGCGGATTCCTGCGGCCTTCACAAGGTCATCGGTCCATCTTGTAGGAGGCCTTCCAACGCTACGTCTTCCGGTACGCGATCGCCACTCCAGAACCTTTTGGCCCCATCGGCCATCTGTTCTGCGAGCAAAGTGCCCTGCCCATTGCCACTTAAGTTTGGCAATTTTTTCGGGCTGTGTTGGTTACCTGTTCAAATTTCAATAATTCATATTCAAAAAAAATTACATCAAAATCTTTGTAATTTCAGTTAAAGCAAAAAGAAGAATATCACCTAGAACTCCTAGCTCAAGAGTGGTCAAAGAAGCAAGTAGAGTTGGAATGCAAGCTCAGCAAGGGTATTGAACAGTGTCGCAACCTCGCAGCCGATCTCAGTCGGGCCACCGAAGACTTTCGGCTGAGGGGGTACCGGAACACGGAGAGGGAGAAAAAGGTATGCTATATTCTAGAAATTTGAAGTGACCAGAGTTATGACTTATTTGAAATACGTGTATTTAAAATGCAAATACAAAATACGTATTTTATATTTAAATGCTTTAAAAAAAAAAAACATTTTGCATTTTATTTGAAATACTTTTCGAGATATATTTTATATTTGTAAAATGCAAAATACTTTACTGCTAAGTTTCGCCAACATTACCACTCAAATTTTCAAGTAAATGGGTCAGCGATTTGACAAATAGCCACTATACTCCATAGGTTTAGGTAGTTTATAAAAGGTAAACAAATCGTAAAAAGGGTTTTTATAGATGACACTTTCTTGTTAAAAAAACAATAAAACCAAATTAAATTTATTTTAGTTTTTTACTATAGTGTCCTCTTTTATTAATGTATGTTAAACTTTATCGTTTATTCTTCACTACTTTTCGTAGATGTAACTGCTTGAGCACAATTCTTTTTGGTCTGGTTTATAAGATTTTGTAATCTGTCTATTGTAAAGAGCCCAATTTCTAAACGTTAACGAAATATAACGTTGCTAAATTGAAGAGTTCAACTGTGACGTAGCATAACAACTGAAGTGACTGGTATTACGTTTAGTCGGTTACTTGACAGCTGTCTCGTCACGTGGTTTTTTTTGTTTACCTTTTTTTAACTACCTAAACCTATGGAGTATAGAGGCGCTGCAAGTCTGTCTGCGAGTCTGTGTGTAAAGTGACAAACCAAAATGAACGTTGTCAGTGGAACATGACGTTACGCGCTACGCCTTATAACGAGATTGCAATTAGTATTTAAAATACAAAAAGCAAAAGTATTTTGTATTTGAAATGGTAAGTTGGAAAACTATTTGCATTTTGAATTTAAATACTTTTTTAAAACTATTTTGTACATCTCTGGAAGTGGTCTCTGTTCACGAGCACGAGGTTGTGGGTTCAAATCCGGGCGAGTACCAATGTGACTTTTTCAATTCATTGGTACTTTTTGAGATTATCATGGACGTAAGTGACATTGGTGAAGAAAAAATGTCGTGAGGAAACCTGGAATTATAGTTAATATAAGTCTGAAATCGCCAACCCGTCTTGAACAAGCGTGGTGATCAATGCTCGTGCCTTCTCTGTATGAGAAGAGGCGTCTGCCCAGCAGTGGGACAATAATAGGCTGGTATTATTATTATTATACTGTAGAAATCCATCCTTTTAATACTACCTATTTAATGGAAGTAGTAGGTTCAAGAGGAGGTCAGTCACAAGGGGAAGTAGTAAACTTGATCATTCACTCGTAACAGAACATCGAGCATTCGCCGTTTTTAGGGTTCCTTAGTAAACAAGGAACCCTTATAGTTTCGTCCTGTCCGTCTGTCTTTCTGTCCGCGGTTTAGCTCCGAGACTCTTAGTACTAAAACGCTGTAATTTGGCATAGGCATACATATTAATTACGCCGACAAAGTGGTAGAACAAAATTATGAAAAACATTTTTTTTTAGGGTATTTCCCATACACGTAAAGTGGTGAAGTTTTTTTTTTATCCCATGATGTGGGGTATCATTGGAAAGGTCCTTCAAAAACATTATGAGTTTGATTAAACCGTTTTTGGATTCAGGGATCCGTTTGCGAAATATTAAGCTTTAAAGTGCTAATTTTTGTTAGAGTCAAGTGCCCCCCCCCCTGCCAGCTAAATGGTTGGTTTTGGATGTGTGACAACAATCACAGTAGTAGTTTATATAAAGAAATTAAAAGGAAAACTATCACAGCTAAGTAGGCTTTACAAATTAACGAGTAATAATCGACCAACTTTGCAGTTGCAAAAACATGTTTCCCCATACATTTCGTATGGGAGAACATGTTTATCAACTAGAAAGTTAAATTTGTTTTTGGGATAAATTCATCCCAACTACTCTCTTCATTGAGCGTGGTCCGACACGCACTTGGCCGGTTTTAAATTTGTCGAACTGAACAACGAACAGAGCCAAGCATAGAGCCAAACATCGCTACGAACATTTTCACGATCATTCTAGCGAATGCTCTAGTCAATGCTCGTCAAAAAAATATTCTTCACGAAGATGTCAGACGTGGCGGTCGCGTGTGCAACAATGACAGAATGGCTCGGCTCGGCTCGGCAAAAAGCTCGAAGCTTAACTGTCTTTTCGCTAGAACGCTCGCTAGAATGCTCGCTAAAACCCTCCCGTTTATTTTCCTGTAATTTTCATTCGCTAGAATGCTCATTACAAGTGAATGCTCAAGTTTATCAGCACCTTTAGAAGAGCAGTGATGTAGTTTGAGTTTTAGGTGTTCCGGTAGGTTTGTAGCGGCGGTCTTGGAGAAAACAATATATTTAGTTTTACTGGCACTAAGCGTAAGGAGGGTTTTGTCCAGGTTATTTGCGATTAAGAATGCGGCGACGCATGAATTGTCCATACAAACGTAGTACATAAATAATTTGCAATTTGAGCATATTTCCACCATATTATGTTGATATTTGGATTGAGACAGTATTTATCTGGGCTCCTACGTCTTTTTATTTCTAAAAACTTACCTTTAAATTAAGTGTAAGCGAATTGCATTTCGTACATTTTTACAGCATAATTAACATGTTTTCAAATTGTTTTTTCTGTATTATAAACAACAATATTTGTAATATTGTTTCCGTAGAAGCATAGTTTATATTATCAAGTTACAAATTATCGAAAAAAAAAATGGAATTACATTAAGTTTTCATTCATAATTTTTTGTATTACGGAACACATCCAAATTTATCGTAAATTTTCGATAGCTAGTAGTACTATCGCGTTAAGCAATAATTGTCAATGTGTGCGTGGTAGTGTTGCTCACTGTAGGTGTATATCGCTCCAACGGGCACTCACACTAGCGCATCGTGCTTGGAATTGAATTTTGCAAACATCTCTATTTGTAATTGCGAGCCGTGCTGCCGGCCTCTTAATGACAATCCCTATATGGGAGAACATGGTTTTCAACTTCAAAGTTAAGTTTGTTTTTTGGGATAAATTCATCCCAACTACGAAACCCTTCATTGTGAGTGGTGCGACTGCCATTTCTTCTTTTTATCTCAATACTGCAGTGTTAGTAATATTTGAAGGTTAAATAATAGCAAAACTTCGTTATGCGACTTCTGAAATATCAGCAGAATTTTACACATATATAAACTCACGCCTTCTTCCTACGGGGGTAGGCAGAAACCACAGAACGCCACCTGCTACGATCCTTACATACTCCTTTTGCCTCGTTTACGTTCATACATCTGGTCATACACGCACGCCGGTTGCGAGTACTACGCACCTGGCCTTTCTGAAGAACATCACCAATAATGTCACTATATATCCTCCTAGGGCGTCCTCTCCCGGCGTTTCCAACATGACCAAACCATATAAGCATACTCTTTTCAATGTTTGTCACTACATCTTCCATAATTTTCTTAATATTTCAGTTACTAGATGCAAAGAAAGCCCTAGAATCTCACTACACAGCCAAATACCAGGAGTTACGGGAAGCCTCACAGAAGATGGAGGATGACATGAACCACCAGCTCAAGCTGAAAGATATGAAGGTCGAGGAGTTGGAGGCCAAGATACAGCAGCTCCAGAAACAGTTGGATTTGATCAAGGTAGAAGGAATTTATCTAACTAGCTTTTTTTTTCCAGCGGCATCGCCCGCGTGGCCGTCGGAAATTATCCCACGAGAACGTACTACCTATACTCCATTTGAAATAAGATTAGACATTTAACTAAACCTATTTTACAGTCTGTTAAACCGATTTTGACTTCTATTGCGTTGGTGGCATGACAAATGGCAGCTGCAGTAAACAGTTGGTTTGTAACCACTTTTTTTGCTTTTAATGCCATCCTTATGCCTACGCAATAGAAGTCAAAATCGGTTGAACGGACTGTAAAAAAGGTTAAATGTCTAATTTTATTTCAAACGGAGTATAGATCAAAAGTATCCAATATCCTAACCCAGGTCATGCTCTATCCGTGCGCCAAATTTCATCCAAATCAGTTCAGCCGTTAGGGCGTGAAACAGTGACAGACAGACTAGAGTTACTTTCACATTATAATATTATACTAGCTTCTGCCCGCGACTTCGTCCGCGTGAAATTTATTGTTTTAACATAAAACATATCCTATGACACTCGGCGATACTGTAACTTCCCATTAGTAAAAGAACTTTCGGAATCGGATTAGCAGTTGCGAAGATTACCCCCTACATACAAACAAATTTTACCTCAACAAAAATACAATAGACGTGGATATATTTAGTAACCTGTTCCGCTTAGCTATTTCTAAAGAGCCATAAAAAATCCTGAAAGAAATCGACACGTGTTTCACCTCTCAACTAAGCATCAGGATGACGATTGACTTGTCGCGAACCCGAACACGGCGTGTTGCTACACCGAGCGCTGAACGCAGAGTGTTCTCTGCGTTCTTTCAGGGTTTTTATGGCTCTTTAGAAATAGCTAAGCTGAACAGGTTACTAAATATCTGTGGCCCTAGTGTAAAGGGGTATAAGTCCGATTACTTAAACGATTACTTATACCCCTTTTCACTAGGGCCACAGATATATCCACGTCTATTGTATTTTATAATGGATTTTTGCAAAATCACGCCTGAATCAATTAACTATCTAAATTTTACCTCTTTATATAGTACTAGCTTCTGTCCGATCATCATAATCATATCACAATTTTCACCGAAACTAACTTCCAAAATTAACGCTGCAAGTAACTGTCGGTTCGTTACAGAACTTTGCTAATAATACCAGACCTGATCAATTATTGACTCGCATTATGTTTATAACGCTTTACTTTGTGTAAATTATTTTTTCACCACTGCTCTCAAAACGGTGAAAAACATTGTGAGGAAACCGGCATGTCCTAGAACCAAAAATTCGAAGACATGTGACATCTACCAACCCGCACTGGGCCCGCGTGGTGGAATATGGCCCACTCCCCTGAAGCCTGTGTCCCAGCTGTGGGAACATTATAGGCTGATTATGATTATTGTGTTTGTTATTTTCGGCACAGCACATGAAAAAAGAAAAGTCTGAATTTTGCTGGGAGCTACATAATTTTGTGAATTCTTACTTAACTTTTTTTATGTATTTCAGAACAATATAAAGAACTCTGAAAAGGAATCTGAGAATCGGTATTCCGGATTGACCAAAGATCAAACTGCGAGTCTAATACAGGAATTGGTAAGTATTATGTTTCAACTTATTAGCAAAACATTTATTATTTTCATTTTTAACCGACTTCCAAAAAGGAGGAGGTTATATGTTCGAAGCGTTTTTTTTCTAATGTTTGTTCGCCGATTTCTCCGTTACTTGTAGACCGATTTTGAAAATTCTTTTTTTGTTAGAAAGGGTATACTCTCAAATTAGTCCCATATAAATTTTATTAACTTTGCTTGGGCAGTTTTTAAGTTAGCTTCAAGAATACGTATTTTTTTCCCACTTAGTATGTATATGATATGATAAGTTTCTGCCACTGGTAGCAGGTAGTGGTATTCGAATGTGTGTGGGGTAGGTACCACAACAAAAAAGTGAAAAATAAAAACATTTTACAAAAACAAAAACAACCGACTTCCTAAAAAAACTAACTTTAATTTCGGATGTCGGTGGCAAAAAACGAAAATAGAAAACCAAAGACACCGACTTCCGAAATTAAAGTTATTTTTCACTTTGTAGTATTTTTTTAGGAAGTCGGTTGTTTTTTTTTGTAAAAAGTTTTTTAATTCATTTATTCTTTAAAACCTAGAGCTCGAGGCTAAGTAATAATAGCCGCACGGGTCGATCCATCAGGTTAGCTGCGGTTACCGGGGTTGATCCGATGATGGGTGACCATCTTTACACACTCCTCCGTGCCTCGGAAAGCACGTTAAGCTGTTGGTCCTGGCTATCATTCATGTATCTTTGACAGTCGTTACGGGTCGTCAGAAGTCCAAAAGTCTGAAAACCGGTATTACCAAGGGGTATCGTGTTACTGCGTTATTTTAATTAAAATTGTGACACTAACCAAGTCGCGGTAACGAAACCATAGCGCGATCTATTTCGACGCCAACGCCATCTATCGAGCTTGACATCAAACTTTTCAATTTAAATAATAATGACTACGGTTTTTCATGAACAACTGGTATTCAGCAGCATCCGGTTAGACTGTAAGTCGACTCCAACATAGTTGGGAAAAGACTACGGAGATTGATTGTATCTTTAAAACCTAAACTGGAAAAACCGATTAGTTAACTCTAAGGCCCGTATTACAGAACGACACTCAATACTCAAGCATTACTTAAAACTAGTTTCAACCAATCAAATGGCTTGAATCTAGTTTTAAGTAATGCTTGAGTATTGAGTGACGTTCTGTAATACGGGCCTAAATCTTGTATTGATAGTAATGTACTTGCCCACTTGAGTATTGAGTATGTGTCTGTGTCCGTGTGCTGTTATACTGTACAGTTTAATTGCTGGGAATTGCTCTGGCTCATGCTGAGGTTCGGCTCGGCTCACCGGCTCACGTTCCGTATATCCTCGGGCCGGAAGTTCTTGTTGCATTTATAAATTATGACAATGTGTTGGAACATGGGGGTCTGTCATCGTTCAAAACAGGTTTTTTTGTTCAGGCTCATTTTCGAAGGATAACTTTATTTAAGTATACAATGGTCTATCATGTGTCCGTCTCACTTACTCATTTATTTGTCAGTCTTTGTTTGTTTTGTTTTGCAATTTTATGCACAATCACACTATTTTTGTACCTACATATTCGTTATTTTATTTATTTTTTATCTGACACAAATTTATTTAATTTAAGTATACATATACACGTTACATTATAAAGCTGATTTACATCCGTCACATCACACTTTCAGGTCCAGTTGAAAACCAGCGTCAGGCACTTATTGTTGTCTGGCATTTTTGCTGAACTGGGCCTTTTTGGCGCAGCCGTGAGGCACACTCCCCTGCTAATTTCTTACATCGTTCTTTACACCTATTGTTTGATTTTTATTTTTATTTTTTATCTGCTGTTATTTATGTTGTGTGCTTTTTTGGTCTGTGCTAAATAAATGTATTTTCTTTCTTTCAAATCCACATGCAAAATCGATTTGTAACCTGGTAGTACAGAAACTGCGTACATAATGGTGCCGATTCCCTTGTTCACAAACTAAACTAAATTTAAGTTCAGTGCATCTTTTTCTTTCTGTTTCATTAAGAAAAGGACAGAAGATAAATTTTAGTTTAGTCCTGTCAAATTAATCAGCGCTTGACGTAAATTGACGTAATTTTAGTCGGCAAGTTTTTAATCACGTCTAAACTTGTATGGAGAATGACAGGCGATGATTAATTTGACAGGACTAAACTAAAATTTATCTTCTATTCTTTTCTTAATGAAATAGAAAGAAAAAGATGCACTGAACTTAAATTTAGTTTAATTTGTGAACAAGGGAATCGGCACCATTGTATATGTAAATGGTACACCACACACTACCTGCACTATCCATCCAAATATTGTCTCTAAAAGATCGCTTTTAGCGATAAGACCACCCATTGTGTAAAATTTCCATATTTATAATTTTCAGCAAACATATAAATATGTCTAGACAGTCAAAGCTGTGAACTCATCGAAAAAAACTAATTGTAAAAAAGTTTTTTTTTCATTTTTTAGTAGGTTGATTTGCAATTTATTTAAGTTACAATAGCCTAATGTCAACTGCTTATCAAAAAATACCCAAATCGCTATAGATGTGCCTATAATATTTGAAGATTCCCTCGATTTCTCCAAGATCCTATCATCTTCGCTCGCGTTCGCGGCAAATAAGGCGAGCGCGCTTATTGTATTTAAGTAAAGGCCGAAAAATTGTTTTCATACATCGAATTTGCTTTTAGTAGATTTCAAATATTGATTATAATTAGCTAAGCATAAGTGCTTACAGACCAAAAATTTATATATTTTGTAAATAAACAGGTTGGTTTGCGAAATTAGTATTATTTACATTTTATCACGAAATAAGACCAAGTATCCGGCACAAGATAGTAAAAAAATGGCTGGATAGGTCGGATACCGGATAGTGGCTGGATATCCGTTGCAACTCTAATATAAAAGAAATCAAAGATTTTCAGTTATTTTTATGGTTTACATTCTATCTATCCATACATTTTTCTACAATAACACATACTATTTAATTTACAGCGTTATTTAGAAGAGAAACTCGACAGCGCAGTACAATCGAAGTCGTTCTTCAAAGAGCAATGGGGCCGCGCCGTCAGGGAGTTGCATCTCGTCAAACTGCACACCAGGAAACAGATGTTGACGCAACTGCAGCAGGATAGGAGGGAACTCGGCGAGATGGGGTATGTTACTTATAAGACGGTAGTACAGTATTTATATTTTCTTAATTAAATTAGAAATTTTTCAATAGAGGTGATAAGTTATGATTTATAAACACCCGCTAAACGACGGCCGCCCGCGCCCCATGTACCCGGTAAAACCCCTCATTGAAAAAAAAGGGGCCGATTTTTTTTTCTTTAAGATTGCGGCGACGCATGAGTTGTCCATACAAACGTAGTACATAAATCATTTGCAATTTGAGCATATTTCCACCTTATTATGTTGATATTCGGATTGATACAGTATTTATCTAGGCTCCTACGTCTTTTTATTTCCAAAAACTTACCTTTAAATGAAGTGTAAGCGAATTGCATTTCGTACATTTTTCCTGCGTAAATGACATGTTTTCATATTGTTTTTTCTGTATTATAAACAACAATATTTGTAATATTGTTTCCGCAGAAGCATAGTTTATGTTATCAAGTTACAAATTATAGAAAAAAAATGGAAATACATTGAATTTTCATTCATAATTTTTAGGGTTCCGTAGTAAACAAGGAACCCTTATAGTTTCGTCATGTCCGTCTGTCTGTCTGTCTGTCTATCTGTCTGTCTGTCTGTCCGCGGTCTAGCTCCGAGACCCTTAGTACTAGAAAGCTGTAATTTGGCATAGGTATACATATTAATTATGCCGACAAAGTGGTAAAACAAAATTATGAAAAACATTTTTTTTTTAGGGTACCTCCCATACACGTAAAGTGATGATGTTTTATTTTTATTTTTTTATCCCACCATGTGTGGTATCATTAGAAAGGTCTTTCAAAAACATTGTGAGTATGTTAAAACCATTTTTGAATTCAGAGATCCGTTTGCGAAATATGAAGCTTTAAGGTGAAAATTTTTGTTAGAGTCAAGTGTCCCCCCCCCCTGCCAGCTAAATGGTTGGTTTCACATATGTGAAAAAATTCACAACAGTAGCTTATATAACGAATTTAAAAGGAAAACTATCACAGCTAAGTAGGCTTTACAAGTTAACGAGTAATAATCGACCAACTTAGATTTGCGGTTGTAAAAACATGTTCTCCCATACAGAATGTATCGGAGAACATGTTTCTCAACTACAAAGTTAAGTTTGTTCTTGGGATAAATTCATTCCAACTACGGAACCCTACATTGTGCGTGGTCCGACATGCACTTGGCCGGTTTTTTGTATTACGGAACACATCCAAATTTATCATAAATTTTCGAAAGCTAGTAGTACTATCGCGTCAAGCAATAATTGTCAATGTGTGCGTGGTAGTATTGCTCACTGTAGGTGTATATCGCTCCGACAGGCACTCACACTAGCGCAACGTGCTTGGAATTGAATTTTGCAAACATCTCGATTTGTAGTTGCGAGCCGTGTCGCCGGCCTCTTAACATGTAAATACTCTCAGTATGATACCTAACAAAATCCTCACGGATTAGACAAGGTTTTTTTACATGTAGATGCCCATAGGGTGGTGCCGGCTAGTGAGCTGGATGCTACACAATTTTTGAAATGATTCGAATTAATATCTTTTAGGGAAGCGATAGGCAGCTGCTGAAATATAAGCAGCAGTAACAAATTAAGTGTCCAGCCCGTCCCATCCTTGATGTCCTCCCTCCGGTTGACGCCCTAAGCCAAGGTTCGTACCCCACAGGGGGTGCCCTTAGCGAGCGTTCACCTAGTTTTAATTAGCACAGTTGAATAACCCCTGGCTGGAGGTTTTAAGTGTAGTAGCTTAAGGCACCCACAGGAAAGCTCGGTTAAGTAGTCATGATCTCAGAGGTCAACTAAGAGACGCACTACCAAAAAAAAAAGTAACAAATTAACAATGCTAATTATAAACCGCTTCATTTTGTTTCAGACTGGACACAATCGATGACCAGGAAGACAACAATATGACTCAATTACCCGTTGATTTGAAGAAGTTAAAAGATGACTTCTATGTGGACATACTCGCGAACACGCCTGCACTCAATACTCATTCTTTGATAAGTCAGTTACTCTTTTTAAAATCGCTACATAAAGCTCTATCCACACCCAATAGGGAATACGCATGTATTTTTTTGATTTGATTAAATCTATAATAGACGGTAATATAAATCCAAGAAAAGTATTGAAAGTTAAATTGCTTGTTGCCCAAAAAAATTATAAAATTCCAACAATTTTCTACATAGTTTTCTTCTGTTTTTTTTAGCCTTAAATCATATAAATTAAATTATTTTTTGTGCTTTATTCAAGCAAATTTTTTTTTTTCAGCGCTTGACGTAATTTTTGTAGGCAAGTTCTTAATCAAGTCTAAACTTGTATGGAGTAGTGACAGGCGCTGATTAATTTGACAGGACTAAACTAAAATTTATCTTCTGTCCTTTTCTTAATGAAATAGAAAGAAAAAGATGCACTGAACATAAATTTAGTTTAGTTTGTGAACAAGGGAA
Organism: Agrochola lychnidis; assembly: GCA_963680765.1. Taxonomy (NCBI): domain Eukaryota; kingdom Metazoa; phylum Arthropoda; class Insecta; order Lepidoptera; family Noctuidae; genus Agrochola; species Agrochola lychnidis. The sequence goes on from OY796864.1 coordinate 7,818,646, forward strand.
TCGGCACCAATGTATATTTAAATAATGGATAAGTTTTGAATTACGTGCATATTCCCCTATTCTTGGTCAGAGACCAGAAAGCTTTACCCTGATATGACAAGCTTGATAGAAATTAAAAATATTCTGTTATTTCAGATCCTGCCGGTCCCGACGAATTTGATATGCTTAACGATCTAAAGTAAGTATAAGATAATGTTCCCACTGTTTCTTGACGAAATATACAATATTTTATGTTAAATAACAGAGGGCGTTCTCTTAAACTCGTTAATCTATATAATTAATAGATGAAATAAATCAGAATTCAAAAAAATTATTAAATTACGATAAATTCGAAACTTCCTAGTAGCGAGGAAAAGTGCACAGTATTTTTATTTTCTTAATGTCTCTCAGGAATCATCGCATTTCCGAATACAAACGAATGTTAATTTCCATGTCCATCAATTATTGGATTTATCGTGAATAATAATTTGAATTCAGAACTAAGTACTTTATTGTTGTTTTGTTTTGATTTCCGTGTGAACTATATAGAGCTGTAAAACTATTTTCCTATCTGTCGTGCCTGCGACTTTAGCAGCTTTCCTCCCATTTTTTAAATAAATTACATTAAGTTAAAAGAGTATTAACAACTGTATATATCGGTCCGGTGTGCACCAAGTGCAAAGGGTAACTGATAGAAATTCGACGACTGACGAAACATGAAGTTTGCCGAGGCACATTAAGAAAATAGAAATACTGTAATACCCTAGTATTGGCGGTGCCCAAATCGGCCATGCTTCCACGTTGAAAGACGAGTTTCTTTTATTGTGAATATTTGATTAATTCAAAAACTAAAAATATTTGTTTAGCATTTATAACGGGAATGCCTTTCGTTAATTAACACACTGTATATTCACCTTTTTTAAATTTTTCATGGATTTTGTGAACGGAGCTTTACAAATACCTATATGACGACACGTTATTGTTTTCTTATTCATTTCAATAGCTAGGACCGATAATAAAAAATAAAAAATTGTCACGACACAGTGGAACTCTGGATACTGTAGTTAACTAGATTACAGACCATCTGTTTTCTTTAGTAAAATAGTTAATTAGTAAATCTTTAATTATTTCTTAATATTTACAGGAACGCTCCAAAAAATCCGATGAGCGAAAGAATCAACGAATTGATAGCGCAACGCGACAGACTCGTCCAACAAGACAACCCGGACGAAGAGTTGCTTAAACAATTGAATCACGAAATACGAAGCATGCTACTCAACTGTGGCACATGACATCATAACCGTATACGGACTTGTACTACTGCTAATATTCAACTTATAATGTGTATCCTTCGGCTTTTGTCGGTATAACCGAGCAACACAATTTTGAATAAGCCTGCATTCGGAACTGCTTACTAAAATATTGCTTGGTATTTTGGTATAAGTACTGGCAAATCGGGAAGCTACCATTCCACAGATTCGAAAATAGAATTAAAATTCGAAAATGCAAGTTCTAAAAGCCCAGCCCAGAAATGTCAATTTTAATGACGTCATAAGTAATGGCGTATCAAATTGCATTCATCGATTGTAGTTTCAACCCGATCTTTGCCGAAGCTACCGGAATTGCGAATGAAACGAATGACTCTTGCAACTATGCATTTATATATGCAAGGGGCGTTTTCCCGAGTCGCAGTAGGGAACTGAAAATCGACTTGCGTCATCTATACACCACCATTCAGGGCTGATTTTTCAATAGTTAGATTTTCAACGTTATGAATGTTGAATATCATAAATAGTAATAGTACCTAATATTAAATACTTCCACACTGTTTAGTTGGACGGCAAAATGTCGTCCGAGTGATTAAAACTGTATTTTCATACATTCTTGCACCGACCCACGTAGATAGCGTTGTAGTGTGGTTGTGGCACGGATGCACGGTCAACCGTACGTCAGTGGTAAAAATTTGAAATATCTTAGCAGTCATACTACGACTATATTGTCGTGATAACTCGAGCGAATTACACTTTGCGCGCTCTGTGTACAGCGAGACGTTTCGAAAGGTGTGCGAGATAGAGCGCGCGAAAGGCAGTACACACGGCTACACATCAAGCTATACATTTCCAGTTTATGCTGATCTCGCATTGTATAGGATTTTCGTACAATACGAGGTCAGCTTATACTGGAAATTTATAGCTTTATCTGTAGCCGTGTGTACGTGCTATCGTATTGCAAGTGCTACCACTGATGTGCGGTTGGCTGTACGCGTGTAAACGCCCTTGTAATAACTTAATGGTGCCGATTACCTTGTTCACAAACCAAACTAAATTTAAGTTCTGTGCATCTTTTTCTTTCTATTTCATTACGAAAAGGACAGAAGATAAATTTTAGTTTAGTCCTGTCAAATTAATATCAGAGCCTGTTACTCTCCATACAAGTTTAGACGTGATTAAAAACTTGCCGACTAAAATTACGTCAATTTACGTCAAGCGCTGATTAATTTGACAGGACTAAACTAAAATTTCCTTTTCTTAATGAAATAGAAAGAAAAAGATGCACTGAACTTAAATTTAGTTTAGTTTGTGAACAAGGGAATCGGCACCAATGTACCGCTTAGTTGAACATTGGTTGATGTTATTTATTACCATGTTTTGTTGACTAGTTAATGGATTTGTTAAAATACTGGTGATTGACAATAACGTAAGATAGAGATTTTGTTATTTTGAATAAAATATTTAGGAACTGTTAATGTGATTTTAATTACATACGTAAAATAGCACGTAATAACAAGCCTGGGGCCGTACTATGACGTGTAAAGCCATCATTGTTCCAGTGTGAGAGAGAGATATCCCATTTTCACAATTTTCACAGCGGAACATTAATGGCTTTAACACGTCAAAGTACTGTATGGCCCCTGAGGCCACACCAAAACAGTTGACTCACGAAGCTGAGGCGTCTTTTCTTCTTTTAAAAAACTACATTTAGTGATTTGTGGTGGGTTTAGCCTCAGAGTTACTTGGTCGATGAGACACTAGAATTTCGAGATCAACCTGATGCGCATAAAGATGTAAATTGAGACGCGCATCAATCATTTACATTACGCCATGTACTAGAAACAAACATTCGAAGACATGCATGTGACATTCACCTACCCGCACTGGGCCCGCGTGGTGGATTATGTACCCAATAGTAGTCTTTGTATGTACCCACGTCCTGTATCCCAGGCAGCCAGGCAGCAGTGGGAACTGAGAACGATAAAAGATTATTATAAAACGTTTACCTGATTAGTACGAGTCTTTAGTAACAGATTCTTAGTCGATTTTTCAAAATTTGTTACTTACTATTTTATACACCTCTATTCAAATGACGTATCGTATGATTGCAAATCATTTGACGTATTATTTTATTTATTCGCGATTGATTCCGATCCCAAAAATACGATTTGCGGACTTTATGTGAAGAATTAATAGTGTATGATTGCAGTGACACTCATTTAAATTGCGTATTAAAGTATTTTATTGTTGTTGTTTCGTGCTAAGTCATGGCAAAAACCAAAGTTACAGGAGCTACGAGCAGACTAAAGCAAGATTACCTTAGGCTTAAAAATGACCCCGTTCCGTATGTAACAGCGGAACCAGTGCCGTCTAATATCCTAGAATGGCATTACGTGGTCAAAGGACCAGAGAAGAGTCCATATGAGGGCGGGTACTATCATGGAAAAATCATATTTCCAAGGGAGTTCCCATTCAAACCGCCATCTATTTACATGATCACCCCTAATGGTCGGTTCAAGACAAACACGCGACTGTGCCTTAGTATCACGGACTTCCATCCTGACACATGGAACCCAGCATGGTCAATATCCACGATCCTCACTGGTCTACTAAGTTTCATGTTAGAGAAGACACCAACATTGGGATCTGTTGAGACTTCGGATTTCCAGAAGCGTTGCTTGGCGGCGGAATCTTTGGAGACAAATATTAAAAACAAAATGTTTTGTGAGTTATTCCCGGAGTATGTTGAGGAGATAGAGCAGCAATTGAAGCTGCGACAGGAGGCGATGCTGCAGGCAGAGAACACCACTATGAGTGAAGGTGAAGTGATAACAGAGCAACAGTCCAACATGTACTATATTTTGACCAATTTATTTGTGTTGGTAGGATTTGTATTTCTGGCATACATGGTTAAATATGTGTTAGTCTCAATATCCAATGATTAGGCAAATATGTAATGCTTTATTTTTAATGTAAATATTGTAATTTATTTTGTAAATACATTTATTCCATTAGAGGCAAATTTTGAAGTTAATTTGACGTTGTGCTAAGCATACTGAATTGATATAGTTGGAAATTCATTAATATATTACGTTATGACAAAAAAATATTGATATATTTAATAGTGATTCCAATATTGACAGAAGAAGGAAACAAAATGCAAATTCATATTCATTGCAACAAAATGTTTCTTTTTAAGTTTACACAATTTTTTAAACTAAATGTACAGGTATATTGCACCTGCAACCAGATCTTTAAATTGTTTCTCCCATTTTATTTTGTTTACAATAATTATCGTATGTTTTATTTTTTTCTGCCGCATTGGTCTAGTGGTCCCAAGCGCTACTGCTGAGCATGAGGTCCTGGGTTCGATTCCCGTGTTGGGTAAAGTGTTATTGGATTTTTCTATCTGGAATTTCTCAGTAGTAGCCCGGAGTCTGTATATGTGCCCGTTTTAATGCAATAGACTCGCTGCCTATTACATGGGCCTCCAACATAACTGGCGAAGGGGGTATACACCTTTGCCTAACCCTTCGGGGAATACAAGCATTATGTTATGTTATATAAGGCACTGTTTGATATCCTATGTTCCAGTGCTAGTTCACCTTTTTGCTGCTTTGTTATGTTTAAATTATGTAAATGAAATAAAATTGTTATAACATTAACAAAAATAAACTTTATAATTATAGGTCCATGTTGAGTGGTAATGCACTTTCACTATTAACAATTTTAAAGCATGACACACAATCATAGTTTTTAGATATTCTTTGTGATGAATAGCTAGGTAGTGTGTTTCAAATTAGAGAATGAATGTAGTTTTTTGTGATAATACAGTTTTTCGTTCTTGCAAATATTCTCAGTCAAGATTGCAAATAGCTTTTAATGTGAGATCAATTTGTCAAGTTTATAAACTTACTATAGCCAGTAAATGTAATCTCAACAAACATTGATGTATTTCTGCATGTATGTCAGTAATTCGTTTAGTCAACACATATTACTATTCCAAATATGATCGTAAAAGTATTTCATGTTGTATCAGATCACATAATATAGCATTAATTTGACATCTACCAATGATAGTCATGTATTGTCTCATCTTAGGAAATGTGTAATCTTTCAATGTTTATATCGAGCCTACTACTGCATTTAAATTGTGTTGTCCCTGTAGCAATTTTATTAAATTTATTGAGAATATTTAAATTGAAATATGAAACTGAATGTTGAAATAAAAGAACACTAGCTAGTGTTAATTTTTAAGATGTGTAATGGTTTTTGTTATGTTTAGCCTAAAAGGCAGTATAACACTTCTGTATTATTAAATTACATTAATGTACCTATACAGAAATTATTCGAAGTATGAAACTCATTTAATTATTTTGTTAGTATTTATGTCCTTATTTATCTCATAAATTACCTTATTTCTTGATTTTGTTTAAATAAATAAAAGTACTTAAGTTGAATCCCTGTTCTCCCATATTGCCTTTACATAACTACCCTTATTTAGTTCTGAAGTGGTAGGCAATTCATGTTTTTGACTATGTAAATCCTATAAATCGAAGTTACACAAGTAATAAATACAATATGTAAGGCCAATAATATATTTTGCCATGTAATGTTGCACACATAAATACAAATGTGATTATGATTTATAATCGTTGATTTTAGCAACTGCAAATTGTTTAAAATCTAGTAAAAGGTATTTTTCTATGAAATGTTGTTTTATTTGTGGTAAATAAAATAAAAAATATTGATTATTATCAACCCATTTATTTCATTAACTTCAATAGGTACCTACATAATCAGTATCATTTCCATAATTTAGTGTTACAGTATGAAAATGTACAGAAGACAATGTATTCTGTAAGGTTACAGGAAAAAGGCAGACACAAAATATTTAAAGCCTCGTGCAGACTGGCGCGACGTGACTCAATTTCAAGAAAAGAACAATTACCAGTGTCGCGTCGCGCTTGTCTGCACGAGGCTTAACGAGGCTGCACCACCATTTTTAATTACGATAAAACTAAGTATTAAGTTTTAAAAGTACATGTATGTATGGTGTCATCAATGTTTTATAAAATAAGGGAATTTACATTACATGCCACCAAGTACATTAAACTCATTGATTTTTACATGATACATAACTATTTACTTAAAAATCTAGTAGTACTACTTATAACTAAGTATTTTAAATATATTTATATCCAAGTTATTTAGCAAATTTTCGATAGGTAAAATGTGTTGTGAGAAATAATGTTTTATTTTTCAGTCACCAATATTATCTTTTTATCCATCATCTAATGAAGATTTTACTGTCTTATTAGCATGATATTCATTCCTTAGTTTCCTCCTCATCATCGTCCCAGTCACTAACCAAGCTTTTGATCGTTTTTGGGACTTCTTCTGAAATTTCTGGTGAACAAACACTAGTATCTTTTGGTGACTGTTCTGTCGTTGGATCAACAACATTTTCATTGACAGTAATCATTTCCTCTTGGGAATCATTATCTTCCCAATCATTTAGCAGTGACGATAATTTCTGTTGTACAAGTGGATTTGGTACAGCAGTAATAACTGGTGAGTCATTGAATGCCAGTTGCATTTCTTGGCTTGATGAGTCTTCTTCTTGTGAAGAAATAGCACTTTCTTCAGTTTCGACATCTGCAACATTAGGAAGGTATGTAGTTGTAGCTGGCTCTTCTTCAAGATCTGCAGCCGGCCCTGCTTCAAGATGAGCAGCCATTTGTTTTTGCATTTCTTGTTGAATGTTTTCTATTGATTCTTCTACTTCTGGTATTTCTTCAACTAAAGGTTGATTTTGGGAGACTTCATTTGAAACAGATTTAGCAATTCTATTGCCATCCTCTGCAACATCATATTCATCCTCAGACCAATCTAAAGTTACATTTTTTATCTTTTTCTCAGATACTTTAGGATATACAGGTTCTTCATTATTGGCACGGTTGATTTCTACAATATCATCATATACTTGTGATTCCATGAGTTCTGGTTGCTGGCCTTGTGATGTATCATTCTCAGATTTTTCAACTTCTGAGTATTTGTTAATAGTTACAGAATCTACAGTGTGTTCTTGCGGGTTTTGGGGGACAAGAGACGGTTTGATTAAACATTCTGATTCAATTGGTTGTTCTATTACATTTTCTCTTTCAACTGGTTGTTCTATTACATTTTCTAATTGTGCTGGTTGTTCCATTATGTTTTCCATCTCTACTGGGTGTTCCATAGGAGTATCTGTTTCGATCGGTTGTTCTAGTTCATTTTCAGTGTCTACTTGTTCTATCAAAATTTCTGTTTGTACTGCTTCCATCATATTTCTCGGTTCTACTGGTTGTTCCAACATATTTCTTGTTTCTACTGGTTGTTCCATCATATTTCGCGTTTCTATTGGTTGTTCCATCATATTAACAGTTGTTTGATCAATTTCATTTTCCAGTGGTTGTTCCATTACCATCACATTTTCTGTTACAAGTGGTTGTTCTATGATATATTCTGTTTCGACTGGTTGGTCTATGACATTTTCTGTTTCCATTGGTTGGTCTAGTACAATTTCTGTTTCCGTTGTTGGTTGTTCTAATACATTTTCCGTCTGAATTGGCTGTTCATGTACAATTTCTGTTTCCATTGGTTGTTCCATTACATGTTCTGAGGCTGGTGGTTGTTCTAGCATATTTTCCATTTCCATTGGTTCCTCAGTGTTTTCATGGTTAGTTTGGATGTCAGGCATTGTTTTAGCTTGAGGAAGAGTTTCAACAGTCTCAGTTACAGTAGTTGTTTCATTTTGAATCAAACTCCTGCATAGTACATTTTCTTCTATAGTCTCTTGATCAACCTGTTGATTTATATGTTCAATTGTTACATCTGATTGATTTAGGTCAACATCAGTTTCATCTGGAGATAGCCCTTTTTGAGGTTCAGGTACTAAATGTACTTCTGGAAGCTCATCTAAATGATTACCTGTTGCACTATGAATTGGCCCAGTTACTATTTGATTAGAATCCAGCATTACTGTGTGTGACGGTAACTGTATTTGTTGACCTTCTAAACTTTGAATATTATTTTGCCAAGTTTGTTCCACTTGTGTTTCTATACAATGTGTATTCATTGCTGGCGTAGTGGTAGTTACAGTTTCATAATTTTGTGTTATGATTGCAGAGGACTGCACAAATTGTGCTCCTATACCTCCTGTAGTCAGAATCTGGAATTGCTTATTTTGATCATCAACAGGGTGACTGTACACAACTACAATGTTAGAATTTTCAGTAGCTACAGCTTCAGAGACATTCAAAGGATATTCATGTGGAAGAATCATCATTTCATTTCCTGGAGTATTGTCCAAGTCTATTGCAGTTGTTTCTATTGCTTGGTTGTGGTGAGGTGCAGTTAATACAGTCAGGGTCTTGTTTGTGCCACCATCGTCAAATATAATGGGATGGTTAGAAGCCATCAAAGCTTTGTATTCTTCTTCATTTGATACCACAATTTGAATTGGTTGATTTAGGTTCGCTGACTTCTTTATTACCATACTGGACTGTTGCTGCACATTTTCTTCAATGCTTGTACTTTGAACATGAGTGTATTCCATGGATGTAGTAGGTTGTTGAATAGTATCTAAAGAATCAGGTTCAATCATTTCTGAAATTATGTAGTCTCTGTTGTCTGACTTCCGTTTTTTAGGAATAAGTTGATGATCTCTCAGGATGTATTCATTGTTGTCTATTAATACAATTTCTTCATCGTGACTGTTTGATATTGGTTCCTCTGGCAATTTGATATCTTGGAAAAAATCATTGTGTACAGATTGAGTATGACTGATACTTTTACTTGGTTTGGCCTTTAGTGCTGGTTTTGGAGTACCAAAGCCAGGATTTAAAATCTTTTGCTTTGCATTGGAGTTAACATTATGTTGTCTTCTAGCTGGAACTTGTTTGTCAGCTGATGGTCTGCGCTGTATTGGATACTGTAAATCCACCTCTTCATAATCATTGTCATAGCTTGTACTAGGTTCAAACTTGACGGCACCTTTTGCTCTTGGTCTTTCTACTACAGTTTGCTTTTCTTCATCCGAGTCTTCAATGATGCAGTCAGTCTTTGCTTCTTGTTTGTGATGTGTTTTTATGTGTGAATAAAGGTTTATCTCTCGCAAGAACACTTTCATGCAATAGATGCATTGCAGATTAGATTTCTTTTCAGCACTGTACTTGTGTCCTGTGTTTTGTATATGTTGTAATAGTTGATTAGAAGAAGAAAATGCTACAGAACAAACATTACAGCGGAAGTTCTTAATATCTTTATGGCTTAGTTTGTGTTTCGTAAGCAGTGCATCAGTTAATGCAATATAAGTACACATGCTACATTTAGGGAAGTGATACTGAGGTGGCGGTTGTACACCATGTTGAGCATAAAGGTGGTGCAGTAAATAATTTCTCTTCAAAGATCTAAGGCCACAGTATTCACAAATGTTAGCCACTGGTTTTTCATTATGCACTTCCACTAAATGACGGCGGAATTTATAATATGAATTGAAATGCAGAGCTTTTCCTGGTGTGCCACAGATTAAACATATCCAAGGACCTTTAGTATTGTCTGCACCCATTGCAATAAGTTTTGCTGCTTGTTTAGAATCAATAACATCAGTTTCATAAGTAAAATCATCTTCTTCTGTTTTTAACTTCAATGGTTTATCTTCTACATAAGCAGGAGCTGTAGATTGTTTTTGCTGTTTTCTACCTTTACTAGGCACAGGATCCAGAATCTTCAATTTTATATTTTTATTGCTTTTAACCAAATGAGGATACTTTTTTAAGACTTCACTTATTATCCTTGCATGGTCTAGGTTAGAAGCCGCTTTACTGTCCTTAGTTTCTATTGTGACTTTAGGACCACCAGTTCCATCATTAGGGTCCAAGATCTGATCAAAAAGCTGATTTGGATCTTTTTCATTGTTCATATAGGAAGTATTGAACAATTCAGATTCATCATTAAAATTATGCTCAGTGGTGCTATCATCAAATAAATTATCATCTCTAGATCTTATCCTTTTACATTCAACAATATCAATTGTTGACAAACCAGACATTTTCTTTGAGCCTGATGCTTCGCTGAATACATTGTTTCGTTTAGCTTTATAGCGCTTGACCGTATCAGGATGGACCATTAATGGCTGGGAAGTATATGATATACTGCAGAATGAGTTGTCAAAGATGTTGTCATTATCCAGCTCTTCAGGTACTTCATATCTTGTTGGCCGTGGGTCACCTGTGACCAGTTTTTGAGAAGTAAAAGAGTCTTTCGATATAGGAGATGGAGGAAGATATGAACTATTATTAACATTTTCAGTTCTAGTAATAGATTGATAAGTCTTTTTATCTCTGTATACTATATTATTGTCGAATGCTTTGCTGTAGGAGCGTTTATTACTGGAGCCTGCAGAAGGTGTGGTTGTCTTTGCAGGTTTAGGTTCACTTTGCCTAGTAAACTTTTTGATACCACTATAACTGTGAGCGGGTGCTTTAGGCGCCAAGTTGCGATGTGACTCGAGCAGTTTACTTAATACTGGCATATTAAGAATCTGAGATGTTTGATACAACCTTTCCAGTATATCCATCTTGAATTCTAAATGTCCCGTGTACATGAAGTTTACAATCGGCACAACAACATCCGCCTGCAGGTCGTCCGGCATCACGAGACAGTCTTCGTACATTTCGCATGTTCGTTCCAGGAGTTCGAAATACTCAGTGCACGCACTGAGTACTAGTCGGTGTACTTTCAGCTGGGCATTGTCTTGAAACTGAAGCGTCAGGTCACAGTAGTCCGTTCGGTTAAAAAAGTGCTTTAGTCTTTGGAGGAAATATATTCCCCAGTTGTCAACTTTCACTTGCTTCACGTCGGACATTGTTGCGATTTAGCAGGCCATAATACCGACTATGTAAGCAGCATACCAGGCGCTGAAACAGAAGTTCATCGCCATTAGAAATAAGCATCAACAAAGTTACACGCGATTAAATGCGGCAACTATTGATCCAGAAAACCTTTGACATATTATTTCATTGTTGGTTTGATCGGAATGATGCTATACACCCAGTTTTCCAACGGGGTTTCACATTTACTTTTCACTTGAATTTTCCGCCACTTATTGCAGTGTTTTATTCTTGGAACTTACCGATATCGGCTAAACGGAATAGTTTGTATTTCGTTAACTTGCTCTCGTCACAATCAAACACAAAATTACTGCACCAAATTCAACACAAGTTGACACGGTGGACGTAAGATGGCGGTGTACAGCGGCGACCTCAATACGAAACGCGAAGCTTGTTTGACGCTTTGATGGAGATGCTGTTATGTAGTCATAATGATTCCCACTTAATTATATCTTACGCAAAAAATAATACTTTTGCTACCTAACTTATAGCTATAGAATAATTCACTCCATGACGAAGTAATCTTGTTATTTTTTGGCTTCATATATTTTATTCCATTAAATGCTATTGACATGGCTGCGCACAATTGCATAGTGTCGCCATCTGCGACGTAGTTTTACGAACTTATTGATTGCGCGCGTTCTAATTTTACTCAGCGGTGTTCACACAGCGGGAAGTGAAAATGACGCATCGAAACGGAACCCATTTTGGTTGTCTATTATTACATAAGGTAACTATAATAGGGCAATAGAGGGCTCTGATTGCAGCATTGTTGTTTCTTATTTTACTAAATAAATGCATGTGGTAATGTAGCGTTTTTCAAATTAAATGTGTGTTTTCTTTAATTTAAATTATAGTATTTTTTTTAATTCATGACCTTGGTTTAAACCGCTCAGCATCAACGGTCTGCAGGTCCCCGTGTTATTCTACGATGGCCACCAATGGCTACGGTCAAACCCTAGACGATTCTGGTGGTGGATCTTGAAATAAAACAGATGCATTGGAAATTGCAGTTTAATTTTTATCATCGGGAGCATCAGTTTATCGTCATACTTTATCGGGGACTTTTACAACACCCGCACAAGGTGAGCACTCACTCTTCATCCGTGTGCCCGTTAATAGGTACCTCTACCTAGGTCACCCGACCTAGGTACTACTGATTAATTGCCCGTAACTGCATAAATTAATAAATAACTGTATAGTTCATATTTTGTTTTAGCTATTTACGAAGTGCAATATAACATAACATCCCGCCTTGTTTCCCCGAAGGGTTGGGCAGAGGTGGTACTTGTAGCAGGTACACCCACATTTCGCCAGTTATGTTTAAGTCCCATGTAATAGGGGGCGAGCCTATTGCCATTAACCGGGCACAAATCCAGACTCCGGGCTGTTACTGAGAAATAGTGGAATATAATATAACAAAATTCTTACTACCTACTTAGGCGATGTACCCTGATGGAATACGCATTGCAACCATAGGTAGTTACGCTAAAAGACTGCAGGCATCACTGCTAGGTAATATATTATCTACCTATTAAGAGATAAGGCTAGAACTAGGCTAGGCTGAAGTGAGTTATCAGGCTGGTTATTTCTGTCATCGAATGCAAGTGACCACAATAGAAATGGGTTTTGTCGACGGAAGAATAGACAAAATGACAGATAAACAATCACAATCTGTCATTTTGTCTATAATTCTTCCCTCGACAAAACCCGTAGAAAACCCGTTTCTATGGTTGTCAGCCCCGGATCTAGATTTTTTTTGAAGCGGGGCAAATACTGCCGTCTGCCGCCCCCCGCCAATCTTTTAAGGGCATGCGCTAAGTTAACCCGCGAAATTGAAATTTTCTCTGAAAATGCCAGCATCAAATTTGATCGATCGTTAATGTGCCAATCCAACAAAGGCGTCAAAACTGTTGGAATAAAAAGAAAAAAATAGAAAGATTTCATTTGCTGCGCGTCTCTATTTGCAAAGTTGCGGTGTGCTGGGTAGTGCACTTGTCTGCTGTGCTACGCTTGAATTTGCCCCAGTTTGCCCCCCTTTAGATCCGGGGCTGATGATTGTCATGCTACGGGTGCTGGATAGACGGGCCAGACTGCCTAGGGTCGATAATCGTTACGCAGTGGGTGCCTGATGGGTGATGCTATCAAGGCAGGCCTAGAAGCGCTGACGTGATGACTTAAATTTATTCAAGACATTAGAGAAGTAAAAGACAACATAGAGATAGAGAGAGATGTGGAATGTCTTTGCTTGGCAGAGGGACAGAACAGATTAAGAATAATTATCTATTAAGTAATTATTACTATAGAGCGGGCTATGCTTGGAGTCTCTCTGAGGGATCGAATCCGGAACGAGGTGATACGGCAGAGAACCAAAGTTGTCGATATAGCTCACAGAATAAGCAAGCTGAAGTGGCAGTGGGCCGGCCATATTAGCTGTAGAACCGATGACCGTTGTTGGGGTAGACGTGTTTTTGAGTGGAGACCGCGAATCGGCAAACGTAAGGTAGGACGCCCTCAGGCTAGGTGAAGCGACGATCTTCGCAGGGTGGCTGGTAGCAGTTGGATGAGAGTTGCCGAGAATCAAGCTGAATGGCAATGTGCAATTGGAGAGGCCTATGTCCAGTAGTGGACTGCTAAAGGCTGATGATTATGATGAAGTAATTAAGAAAACTTACAAAGAAACGTTACTGTATGTTGCTATACCAGACTGTTCAATATACCTTGGCAGGGCTGGTGGTATATTGAATTAAACAGTCGGTTATCCCACACGGTAGCTGCCGTCGCCAAACCAGTACCCTAATTGTGTAATACACGATCAATCACAATTTGTTTCGATTTGAAACAGATTGCTAATCCATTGCTTTATAAGTTGGAAAAAAAAATCTGCTCAACAACGTAAATAACGCAATGAATGTGGTTGAACTGTCGAGTTTGTGCCGAACGGTTTTGTCGAGGGAAGCATTATAGACTAAATGACAGATTGTGATTGTTTATCTGTCATTTTGTCTATTCTTCCGTCGACAAAACCCATTTCTATTGTGGTCACTTGCATTCGATGACAGAAATAATCAGCCTGATAACTCACTTCAGCCTAGCCTAGATCTAGCCTAATCTCTTAATAGGTAGATAATATATTACCTATCAGTGATGCCTGCAGTCTTTTAGCGTAACTACCTATGGTTGCAATGCGTATTCCATCAGGGTACATCGCTTAAGTAGGTAGTAAGAATTTTGTTATATTATATTCCACTATTTCTCAGTAGCAGCCCGGAGTCTGGATTTGTGCTCGGTTGATGGCAATAGGCTCGCCTATTACATGGGACTTGTGGTTTAGGATCCTAAATTGGACGTAGATTAGCAAAAAGGACTCAAACCACACTATGTTCAAAAATTAAAAAGGACTTAAAGGTTGGTTCCTTTAGGACCTTTTTCATTTTTGACCATAGTGTGGGTTGAGTCCTTTTTGCTAAACTACGTCCAATTATTCCAGGGTAGCCCGTGAAATACAAATATTCTTAGTTTTTTTGCTATTTGCAGGTCAGTGTTAAGTTGCTGGTTATAATACTTTATTTTAACTTTGCCCCACACTAGGAATTACTACTGTGTTGTGGGTGCGTTTACAAACATTTCGACTGTAGCAATTAACATTGTCGGATCTTCATTTTTACGATTTTTAAATTTATTGCATTAAAGGTCTTAGAATAAATCATAAAAATGTTCCCGCAAAGACTCGAAGCATTAAAAAAAAAAACGCAAAAATGTAGATCCGACAATGTTAATTGCTACGGTCGATTTAAACTCACATACACAAACAGCAAGACCCGGAACAACTACTTGTGGGTCATACAAATATTTGTTCTGTGCGGGAATCGAACCCTCGACACGCAGCGCAGCAGTCAATCGCTTAATCACTACGGCAACCGTACCGTGCCTTTGAATGACTATTTTATGAAAACGTGACATGTTAGGTGAATTCTAGTTCAAATCATGAATACAACTCTCTGAGTTCAGAGAGTTGTATTCATGATTTTAATTCTGTAAATATTTACATAAAAGTTACAGTCGCAAATTATATTTTGATTAACATAGTATACTTGCAAATTGCAAAAACCTCAGAAGGCTGGATGCAAGCTTCTCTAAAGTCACGAAACTCTTGATTAATCAAGCAATTAAATAGAGCAATGGTGGTCCAGTGGTAATAAGGATCCTCACCCTTACGAGTTGTAGGTCGTGGGTTCGAACTTTAAAAAGGCATGCATTTACTTTGTGCTAAGCTATTTATTTCATTACCGCTGCTGTCAAAGCGGTGAAGGGAAACATCGTGAGGAAACCGCCATGTCCTAGAACCGAAACTTCTAAGGCATGTGACATCTACCAAACCCCGCGTGGTGGATTACGGCCCACTACCTTTCACAGAGAAGAGGCCTGTGTCCCAGCAGTGGGAACATTATAGGCTGATTATAATTATGCTGCTGTCAAAACGGTGAAGGAAAACATAATGAGGAATTTGGTATGTCCAAGAACCTAAAATTCGAAGACAATAAATTTGTGGCGTCGGTACCAGCCTCCCACTACGCCCAGTAGCATATTACGGCCCTCTCCCTTTCACAGAGACGAGGATCCTAACGCTAGGCGAGGTCTGCGGCAATAATACGCAGTGAGAGGAAGCAGCAAAACAGTTCTGAAGGAATTTAAGGAGAGGCTAACGCTCGCTAAGGGCACCCCCTGTGGGGTACGAACCTCGTCTTAGAGCGTCAACCGGAGGGAGGACATCAAAGATGAGACGGGCTGGAAAAAACCGAAGAAGTGTGAGTAGAACTCTCGTTCCGAGGTTTTCTTTTCAAAGCTGTGCTCCTTCGTGCTGAATTTTCAAATCAAACTTAATTTTGTACTTGAAAAAAGACATCAACGCGTTGATTACCGCAGTGCCGATTTTTTTTCAAGTTTTCAATTCTGTCGGCACTCCCGGAGTGCCACTGTTTTTTTTTTTGATAATGCTACTGGTTAACAGTTTTTGGACTTTATCCTTTCCCTACTTGTACTGCAAAATCTTGCTTCTGCCAAATTTCAAGCTACTCGGTCAGCGGGAAGTATTGACATGATTTAGTGTTGACATATATACACGTATTGACGTCAATACTTCCCGTATAGAAGATACATTTTTACAGCTCCAAGTAATTAATATCAATTTCAACTTGATACCTTCAGGTGTTTCTAAGAAAAAGGGTATTGACAGACGGACGGACAACGAAGTGAGCCTAGCCCACGTTCGCATGGACGTAAAAATATCGTGGCGGGATTTTATCGCGCAATGGATTTTCAACTCTCGGTGTTAATCCGAGCGTTGAGAATTCAACAGAGTGCATCCAAGCGCGTTTAAAAAACACACTGTTGGATTTTCAACTCTCGTTGCTAAGCAGAGCATTGAAAATCAAGTGTGCGAAAAAATCCCACAGCGATATTTTTACGTCCATGCGAACGTAGGTTAAGGGTTCCATTTGTTTCCTCTCGAGGTACGGAACCCTAAAAAGTGATTTGAGTTTGGCTCGACATTCGTCTCTCAAATGTGATACTTTCTTTCAGGCTTGCAGCTGGGTGATAGTAGTACCCAGGCAGCCGAAAAATGAGAATCAAATTGTATAACTTGTATAAATAGTGCCATCCACGAAGACGCGCACCACTCCACTCCACCATTATAGAAACTGGTTTTGTCGACGGAAGAATAGACAAAATGACAGATAAATAATCACAATCTGTCATTTTGTCTATTCTTCTCGACAAAACCAGTTTCTATAATGGTGGAGTTTCAGTTGATATTTGACAGATGAAAACTGTGTGACCGCCAATGCGGCCAAATCTTTGCGGTGCCGCAACGCATCGTGTGCACAGCTCACTCGATACTTACCCCCAGATACCCCTCACCATGGGGTAAAAAAATAAACATCACCACTTTACGTGTATGAGAGATACCCTAAAAAAAAATGTTTTTCATAATTTTGTTTTACCACTTTGTCGACGTAATTAATATGTATACCTATGCCAAATTACAGCTTTCTAGTACTAAGGGTCTCGGAGCTAGACCGCGGACAGATAGACAGACAGACAGACGGACATGACGAAACTATAAGGGTTCCTTGTTTACTACGGAACCCTAAAAAAAGGGAAAGCAACTCTTCCAAATATTAAAATTTTAACTAGTGAGCCCAAGTGGCTGTGGAGGAGGACCAGCATTAAGCTAAGCATTTTATCTACGATATAATCATCCAACTTATAATATGCTTGTCTACATAGTGTGCGTTTAATGCATGTTTTAAATTTCTTCTCATTTAGTTGAAGAATATCGAGTGATATTTTATTATAACATTTTACACAGTACCCCATAAAAGAAGTGTGAAATTTAGACAATCTAAAACGTGATTGATCTAATTTATTCCTATTTCTAGTGTTAAACTTGCACATACTTGGTACTGCATCTCCTTCAGGTAAACCAGTATATTCAATTATAATCGATGAGAGTACAGATGTTGCAACAGTCAAAGTATTGGCAATAGTAATTAACTGAAACTAAATGTACTGTACAAACCAAATTCCTGGATTTAGTTGATTTAAGTGGTGAGACCGCAGGTCATTTATTTAATTCGTTGTCTTCAAAATTATCCGAATTAGGTTTAGAAATAAAATACGTAATAGGATTCACTGCTGATACTACGAATGTGATGTTTGCCTGTTTGGTCAACATTCTGGGGCCCTTGGTAAGACTGGTTGTCAGACTTTCGGGCTTTTGACGACCCGTAACGACTGTCGAAGATCTACGAAGGACAGCCGAGAGGACTTACCTACCAAAGACAATAATAATTACATAATGAAATCAAATAAATTAGCAACCAGTTTGATTTTGTCTTGATTCTTAATTGTCCTATGGAGCAGGTCCAGCATATTTCTAAGCACTCTTATCTTGGATATAAATCCTCTAATTTGTAATAATTATGCTTGTTTACAAAGTATTTAAATTTTCTTTAATTTAATTGCAATATGTCATAAC
Organism: Agrochola lychnidis; assembly: GCA_963680765.1. Taxonomy (NCBI): domain Eukaryota; kingdom Metazoa; phylum Arthropoda; class Insecta; order Lepidoptera; family Noctuidae; genus Agrochola; species Agrochola lychnidis. The sequence goes on from OY796864.1 coordinate 7,836,873, forward strand.
TTCATAAGGTATTTTGTTACCTAAAGAAGCCACCTTGCCACCTTGTTACCTGTTGTTAAGTTCATAGGTACCTATGAACTTTAGATAATCTGAAAAAGCGGCCAAGTGCGAGTCGTACTCGCCCATGAAGGGTTCCGTAGCAGCAAGTAACGATAAGTTTACGATTTATGACGTATTAAAAAAAACTACTTGCTAGATCTCGTTCAAACCAATTTTCGGTGGAAGTTTACATAGTAATGTACATTATATATTTTTTTTAGTTTTATCATTCTTTTATTTTAGAAGTTACAGGGGGGGGGACACACATTTTACCACTTTGGAAGTGTCTCTCGCACAAACTATTCAGTTTAGAAAAAAATGATATTAGAAACCTCAATATCATTTTTGAAGACCTATCCATAGATACCCCACACGTATGGGACTGATGAAAAAAAAATTTTGAGTTTCAGTTCTAAGTATGGGGAACTCCAAAATTATTTGTTTTTTTTCTATTTTTGTGTGAAAATCTTAATGCGGTTCACAGAATACATCTACTTACCAAATTTCAACAGCATAGCTCTTATAGTTTCGGAAAAAAGTGGCTGTGACATACGGACGGACAGACAAACAGACAGACAGACAGACAGACAGACATGACGAATCTATAAGGGTTCCGTTTTTTAACGGAACTCTAAAACTGGTTGATCTAGTTTATCTTTATTTCTAGTATTAAAATTATGACTAGGTATCACTTATTTTATTAAAAAGATGTGGATTTTTCTATACATACATCATATTTTCATAAATGAATTTGCAAGGTACACTGAGAGATTCACGGCAACGTAGATTATAAATGGCTCTGACAGCTTTCTTTTCCAAAATCATGTAATGAATCCACGGTAACAGTTTTCGCGTCAATGCCACCCTGTATATTTTATAGCGCTAAATCCTATAAAAATCCTTTAAGGTAAAATATATATTATTATCTTCACTGTGTGTGACGACCTTCACAGTTGTATCCCTAATTTAAAAACAAAAAAACCAGCCGCCCTAGGGTCTTTCCGGTCTTTCCTTTCGAAATAAAATACCAGTCGCTAAGACCCGACATATATTACTTTCCTCTATGCACTAAGACATGCTGTGACCGACGTATGACAGACTGTCTCCCTATATAAAAATGTACTCTGTGGACTGGCCCTCATATAATATCTCTGAACAAGCCATACTGCTGACAATATTAAGGCTTGTGCAGACCAGCGCGACACGCGACGCGACACAAAGACACCGCTCGTCGCGCGACGAGCGGTGCCTTTGTGTCGCGTCGCGTGTCGCGCCTGTTTGAAAGAGCCTTTATTTGGTAAATAGGTAACCTACCTGGTAATTAGAGTAGATCGTACAGTTCTCGCCAAACTTTATGTGCCCTCTGAAGTTGTATGTGAGTGGCTTAAAAAGTATATTAAACAACATTGATTTGTTAATCACAAAAATATTTTAGGCCTCTCGCGTACAACTTCAGAGAGCTCATAAAGTTTGGCGCGTACTGTAGCTAATTCTTCAGTGGTATTTTCTAAGGTAATTTTCTAATAATATTTTAAACCTGTTACAAAACCCCGAACCACAAATAATTTTCCACTAAAATGTAAGCTTTAAAGAGATCAGCTTATCTCATTCAATCCCATTTCACATACCTAATAAATATACTAGCTACGTCCTAACTTACGAACGCGGTAACTACAATCTGTATTTTGCCCACTTACAGCTGACCAAAGCTTCTTGGAATGGGAAGAAAAGAAGTTGAAATGAAGCTGATTTGCGGATCCCAGTCCCGCCCAGCCGTGGCCCCGCCTCCAGTACTGGGCGGCTGTCGAGAAATCCAGCTGGATTTACTGCCAGTATGCACTGAGCCGTCGAAGAGAACGCACCGAAAACTTGTCAGTTACTGTACAGTTTTAGTTTACGTGTGTACGGGCTGCTGGTGGAACTGGAAACAGGTGTGTAGGAATGTTTTGTTTGTTATTTTAAACATACTTTGATTTTATGTTTATTTTCTTCTTTTTTGTGGACTTTTTTGTACGAAATTTTCATAAACAGTAAGTATTAAATGTATAAGTGCGTTTGTGGCAAATGTATTCTTTCGGAAAAGTAAGTAGGAATTTTTCCAAAAGAATTAAGCCTACTCGGTTATTTTTTAAGCGATCAGCTAGCAATTGGCCAGATTATGTGTGAAATTAATCGGTTCCGGTATTCCCGTGAAAAAAAATAGTCCTTGTGAATCCGCTTTTCCAGCAGAAGCGATGAAGTCTATATAGATATTGTTTTTTTTATTGCCTGGTCGGGAATTCTTTTATCTACTTTTTTGGTAGAGGAAATTATTAATTTATTTTTGGGCTTTTGCAACAGTTTCTATTAAACATTTGTAGAGTTATCTGTTATAAGTTGTGAATTTGTGATGCAACCATCGACGTAATATTCCTTGTGGTCAGTACGATTTAAATTTTATACATTTTTTATAATTTTAGGTGTACAGGTAGAAAGGTAGTACTTCGTAAAATCGAAATAGGGAAAAATAGAGTAGTAGTGCTCTATTTTTCCTTACTTAGATTTTTCTATATTTATATACTTATTAATAGGTTTCAATACTTATTAATTATTAAAAATTAAAGTCGCTTTTCGTGTCTCTCTGTGTGACCGCGTCGTTCTTGTGAACTGCGCAACAGATTTTGATGCGATTTTTATTATAATTTATTCTCCGGAAGGTGAATAAATTATAATGAAAATCGTGTATAGTGTATTATCAAACACTTACGTTTACAAGAGATATATGTTACTAGTGAGCAGTTTAAATTAAGTAATGATCGGAGTATAAGGCTCCAAAAATCTACTGACGATTGCCTCTAAAAGCGTAACCCTGGGGTAATAATTAATTAGTTACTGAAAGCAGAAAAAATATTTTTAAATTAAAAGAAGAACAATAAATAATGACGTCTAAATGAACCCAACTTAGATAAAGTTGGATAAAATAAGTCAATATCTAAATCAATCTACCTAGCCTTTTCCCAACTATATTTGAGTCGGCTTCCAGTCTAATCGGATGCAGCTTACCAGTATTTTACATGGAGCGACTGCCTATCTGACCTCCACCACCCAGTAACTGGGTAATACGATACCCCTTGGTAAGACTGGTTGTCAGATTTTCGGGCTTCTGACGACCCGTAACGACTGTCAAAAATCCACGAATGACAGCCGGAACCAACGGCTTAACGTGCTATCCGAGGCACGGAGGAGTCTCGGTATGTAAAGATGGTCACGGTTAGACTGGAAGCCGAAAAGGCAAGGCAGATACGCAACTAAAGCTGGACATAAAACAAAAATCAGTACAGCATAGCTATCAAATATTCACATAGCAAAAAAAATTACTGCCTACACACGATAATAATAGAGTGAACATCGCCCGGCAAGCGCCAGCGCCGTGAAAAAGGGGGGAAATGCACAATTAAATTATTAAGTGACAGCTGTGGCGAGCGCCGCGGTTTTGCGGTTACAGTGAGCAGTCGGTCGCGGTTCGATTACAGGGTCGGGAAATTAATAGTGTGGGTTTTTTGTGTGTGAAGGTATTTTTTTGATTGACGTGGGCGTTGTGTCGAATCCAATTTCATTTTGAATTCAAACTATGAATGTCATTTTGAGTTGTTTTTGGTCGAAAATAATGTTTGGTCCGTTAAGAGCCATGTAGATGCTTAGTTTGGGTTCAAACTAAAATACGGTTTGCAAAATCTTGTCTCGAATACCTCTCACTTAATGTGTGAAAATAATTAATTAAAATTATCCAACCGCAACCCAACCCTTCAGAGAAACAAGGCGTGATGTTATGTCATGTTATTTAAATTATCATTGGTTTTTAAAGTTTATAAAAATAATGGTCTTGTAAATCAAAGTTAAGTAATTTACTATACAAACTTCAAAGAAAAAGAACTTCTTTATCTCCAAAATTATTATTTTAATTAAACTATTCTTTGATTTGATATTATTAAATGAATACCTTCAGAATTGTGTCAATGTTTTCAATTTGAAAATTTCAACTAATTGACAGATCCGTGAAACTCAATATCTATTTCAAAAAGTCTTTTGACAAAGACAGAAGGGGAAAAAGTGAAGTTACTTACGTTTAAAATAAAGCGGGACTTTTCTACTTATTTTCTGAAGTCTCCGGGGAAGTTTTTCCATATTTTTTTGTCCTCGTCGACAATGGTTCCGTCGCTGCTTCTCATTTTACAATTAGGCTTTTCAATTTTTTTCTGCATAATGTATATCAGCTATTTGAAAGGACTTTGTAATCGGATTTTTTTTTTTACTTACTTTGGACAAAATAAGGCTGGTTTTGATTTTTACGTCGTCATTTATCGTGATAGTAAAAACACAAATGTAATTTTAAAAATAGAAATGTAGCCACAATTCTGTTCTGCAAATCGCTGCGCTGGTTTCAGAAGCATTTTTCCCGTTTTAAAATAGGGAAAACGAAATACGCTACGGTTCCAATTAAAATGTTGTTACTTTGACCGCTTTGATATGGCCACAATACTTTTTCTTGTATTATTTTTAATATACAGTACGCAATCGTATTTAAATTGCAGGCCAAATAGGTATTTATTGTGTCGATTGAAATTATTTTGTGTCTATGGCCGGGAGTTATTTTTTAATTAACTAAAAAACTGTCAAAGTCAGAAATTAATTAGTGAACCATTTCACATACACGAGTACACGACGTATTCCCTTGGGCATTAATAACAACAAAAGATAAAAATTAGATCGGACAGTATGCAAATGAAGCCCACGGGCAAAATGCTAATTTCCGTGGGAGAGCCGTCAAACTTTTTAATCTCATGTGACGTCACTCCTCCTCCTCCCCTCTTTGCCTCCACACGACAGTGTTGTCAGAGGGATGATTGAAAGCACCTCATTTGTGTTTTTATTACTTTTTAATTTTTCCCATTTTCTCGAGTGGTTTAACCAAACTTTGCTTTTTTTTTGTCTATTTTGGTAATTGCATGGCTTCGATACGAGTCGACGGTGAAACAATACATTATAGATCATTCACGCGTAGGTAATAATGTGGATCGTATTTTAGTATTTTGAAATGCCTTTAGAGTTACGTACTACAAGAGAAGCATATATTGGTGCCGATTCCCTTGTTCACAAACTGAACTAAATTTAAGTTCAGTGCATCTTTTTCTTTCTATTTCATTAAGAAAAGGACAGAAGATAAATTTTAGTTTAGTCCTGTCAAATTAATCAGCACTTGACGTAAATTGACGTGATTTTAGTTGGCAAGTTTTTAATCACGTCTAAACTTGTATGGAGACTGACAGGCGCTGATTAATTTGACAGGACTAAACTAAAATTTATCTTCTGTCCTTTTCTTTATGAAATAGAAAGAAAAAGATGCACTGAACTTAAATTTAGTTTAGTTTGTGAACAAGGGAATCGGCACCATTATTCGGAATGGACGACAGATCAAATTTAAAAAAAAAATACATATTTGAAGTGAAAACTTCTTCAGGAGCGTTGGGCATTGTTGAAATAGGAAAAACAATTGAACTCGTGACACCGTTACCGATACCTCTTTTTGTAAACGCGATTGTGCTCTTTATTAATATTAAATTATGGATCAATGTTCTGTACAAGTATTTTTCTTCCACCAAGGCGATCTTGTTCAAGTTTTTTTTTTCCGGAGATACTTACTATAGTATATTAAATACCAAACTAAATGAGCTGCAGCTTTCCGGAGGATAATTAGATACCTACCCATTGTTTAACTATACCTTATTAGTTATACTTACGAAAAAAACTTTAATCCAATCATTCTCAACCGAGCGGAATGAATGCACAGAATCGGCGAATGCACTTCCCCCTTTACACGCATATCGCGACCCTGTCAATGTTGCTATTACCAAAAAAAAAATATCTATTGGCACATTGTAATTTAAGCCTTATTTTTAAGTCTATAAAGGTGGTAATGGTAGTAAATGCGTTGTATTATTAGTTGCGTATCGCGTGTCATATTATCTGATACAGATGTCAGTGGCGGCCATTGTGTGATGTGTATTGTCCATAGTTGTGACCTGTCTTCTCGTACAATGTGTAGCACAGATTTCATTTATGTAAGTAGTGCATTTTGACGTGATGTAACTTTATACCGCGTTTGTCATGTGGTGAATATAATTTTGCTTTAGTTTAATGCAGGAATTATTAGATTGAACATTTTGCAATGCATGCATGATGCGTCATCGTCATGTTCCTTGTAACAGGTAACTTACGTAGGTAAATAAACTATCTCTTTTCGTATCTTTAAATTCATTCTAAGAATGAGAAAATAAGAAAATCTATGAAGTGGTTGGATAACTGTAAAATCTTATCCACAACAGCTGAAGTAAAAAGGAATTGAAAGTTCTTTTAAAATAAACAGAGAAAAAACAAAAAAAACACACACGAATTGGAAATTCTTTTAATTCAGTTTATCGTCATAATAATTTGATGAAAAAGAAAATGCATTTACGCGGTTATTCATCTGAAGCATGAAGTGAGTTTTTTTCGCATGTGACTTCACTTTGGAGATTCAAGATAACAAATACATAGATAACTCTCTAGACAACACTGCTACACACTCTCTAGATAACACTCTTGACAAAATCAAACTGGTTGTTAATTTAATTGTATAATTTATTATTTTTATGACATTGCTCCTCCGTGCCTCGGAAAGCACGTCCCGGCTGTCATTCGTAGATCTTTGACAGTCGTTACGGGTCGTCAGAAGTCCGAAAGTCTGACAATCAGTCTTACCAAGGGGTATCGTGTTACCCAGTTACTGGGTTGTGGAGGTCAGATAGGCAGTCGCTCCATGTAAAATATGGTATTCAGCTGCATCCGGTTAGACTGGAAGCCGACCCCAACATAGTTGGAAAAAGGCTAGGCAGATTGATTGATTATTTTATGACATTGATTTTACATTCTGCGATTACTTCCTCACACACTGACATAATAATTGTAAAATTTTAGGAAAATCGTCTTTCTATATCTATCACATAATTAATTTTTCTGGCGTCGCTTCCATTTTTATTCTTTTTACCTATTTTGGTATAGTAATTTTATTTTAGGTGCATCGTCTTCAAATATAATTATATACTTAATTAATGTATCTATACAAAATATTGTAAAACATTTTAAAAGAGTAACGGTGGAGTTTCTTGCCCATTCGTCTCCATATGAAAACTACCTTTTGGAAGGGGCGACTAGAATTTTTTTTTTTTTTTTGTAAATGTTGACGTTCAAAAGTGCCGTTTAGGGGCCTATTTGAAATCAATGATTTGACTTTGACTAACCTGTTATAATCATAAACCCTCTTATGGCTATGCAGTACTCGAGTAAAAAAGAAAACAGCTAAATTAAGATCTTGAAAGACAGCATCAGACTTGTCCAGTGGAGCAGTATCTGATTGATACTGACTTTATTTCATAATAAACAAGATTATGCTGAGAATCTTAGTGCAATCTGAGTTTTTGTTACCATTTTTAGGGTTCCGTAGAATAGAATAGAATAGAATAGAATAATTATTTATTTGCATAGAAAATAGGTACAAAAATGTAGATGTTTTATAATTAGAGATCCTTATACTTTCTACCTTAAATTAGGCATGCAAACATTTAGTACAAGTGCTTAATAGTCTAAAAATACAGTCAATATGAAAATTAAAACAAGGAACCCTTATAGTTTCGTCATGTCCGTCTGTCTGTCTGTCTGTTTGTCCGCGGTCTAGCTCCAAGGCTGATAGTACTAGAAAGTTGTAATTTGGCATGGGTAACCATACCGACAAAGTGGTAAAATAAAATTATGAAAAATATATTTTTTTAGGGTGCCTCCCCTACACGTAAAGTGGAGATTTTTTTTTTTTAATTCAGAGATCCGTTTGCGAAATATTAAGCCTAAAAGGAAAACTATCACAGCTGAGTAGGCTTTACAATTTAACGAGTAATAATCGACCAACTTAGATTTGCGGTTGTAAAAACATGTTCTCTCATACATTCTGTATGAAAGTTTTTTTTTTCAACTACAAAGTTAAGTTTGTTCTTGGGATAAATTCATCCCAACTACGGAACCCTACATTGTGCGTGGTCCGACATGCACTTGGCCGGTTTTTTATACTAAAATTATTTAAATACCAACAGTATTCGAAATTATAGAAACAGAAAAACTGTCGATTAAAATATAGAAAGTATACCTACCTGGGTGCCTGGGTGGGGTAAAAGTAATGTCATAATATGAATACGCCATAATTTTTGCAATTGGCGTCATAATGTCATTGTGATTAGATACATAATAAGTTGTAGACAGATAGAGAATCAGTTGACAATGCAATGGAGCCATACACACAGCTCAGGCAATTACGGAAATGTTAAAACACCAATTTCTGAGCCGTATAATCTCTTGTTTTGGCGATTTGAACTGGCTAGCCAGAACGCCAGTTCTGACGGCGTCAGACTTATTCCTTTGTGGATTTTTGAAATATCGCCTTAACCAACATAAACTACAAACTTTGCAAGTCCTGAAAGCCAACATTGAACAAGAAATCACCAAGTTGGAGCCAGATTCATTCAAAATGCCGTAAAACGAGCACAAATATACATCAACTCTAAAGGTGGTCTTTTTACCAATTTGTTTAAGTGAATACTTCTTTAGGCGCGTTAGGCATTTTTGAGATTGGACTAAACCATTAATTTCATGACACTGTGACGACACCAGCTTTTGACCATTAAAAAGACATCAACGCGTTGGTTACCGCAGTGCCGATTTTTTTCAAGTTTTCACTTCTGTCGGAACTCCCGGAGTGCCACTGTTTTTTTTTTTACATAATTTCATCAATTTTACAACTTAAAATAATCTTTCCGTGAAAACAGGGCCCAATTTTTTTCATTTTCTACAATACAACAGTCAATTCACATTATGTCATTACTTTTGCCCACTTTGTAGTACCCAAACTATTTTTTTCTGCTTTATATTTCAACATTATCGAAACATTACGTGGTTTATTAATAGGGTGAACGTGTAAATTGTCGTCCGTGTGACATTTCGTCGCCCACACAACACACCGCGACGGATCGCGCTCGTTACGCCAATTATCACGACACTGACATTTGTGTGGCTTGGGGACTTCTGATATTACTGACATTACCGACCCCTTCCGACGCCCTTCACAAATAGATGCAGAAAAATACTTTTAATTATATGCATAATGTTTGATTGGGGATTCTTGTAAAATACGTAGGCACTACTTTAATCAATTACCGGTTTAACTAGGTATATTTTATTTTATACTAGCTTTTGTTCGCGGCTACGCTCAGGTGGAGGTCGAAAATTATCCCATGGAAACGTACTAATGTAACGCGCACGCCAGTAAAGCTCCCAGTCGATATAATTTTTTCCGACATCTTCAACAATCATAGTTATATTTTAGCCAAAACCTGTCTGAATTATACACCTAAACCTTCCTCATTAATCTCTCCGTCTATTGGTGAAAACCTTATGAAAATCCGTTTGGTAGTTTTTGAGTTTATCGTGTTCAGACAGACAGATGCGGCTTTGTTTTATAATAAGTTCCTTGTGATAAGCATTCGGAGAAGTATTAAAACTATTTCTAAAGTTGACTAGTATTGCTGTGTTCCCGTTTGAAAGGCTGAAATTATAGGAACATGAAGTACATCGATTTTATTTTTTAGGGTGTGTTTTGGCCCTGTATCAATAAGCAGCGGTAATCGCTATTTGATCCGTCGGTGTTTTCCTACAGGATTGAAAAATAGCTCGTCGTGAAACAATGTTCTATACAAGAAAGAAAGAAAAAACATTTATTTAGCACGGACCAAAAAGCACACAGTATAATTAACAGCAGAAAAAAAATTGAAATAAAACTTTTTACAAAAAAAAAAAAAAACAAAAATTCAAAATCAAAGACACCGACGTCCGAAATTAAAGTTATTTTTCACTTTGTAGTGTTTGTTTTGGAAGTCTGTTTTTTTTTTGTAAAATGTTTTTATTTTTCGCTTTTTAGTTGTGGTAAGTACTTGGAAGTCGGTTAAAAAAAGAATCATCGAAATCGGTTGGCGTGATATTGAGTTATTTATCCATTTGTCGCGCACATACTTAATGCAAATTTAAGACTTATATGGTTTTCTCATGGATGCCATTGTCAGAACTGGACCAAATTGAAATCATACGGAAAGCACCAGCTTTCAAATAAAAAAAGAATCTTCAAAATCGGTTCACCCAGTCGAAAGTTCAGAGGAACAATAAAAAAATAAAAAATACAGTCGAATTGAGAACCTCCTCCTTTTTTTGAAGTTGGTTAAAAACAAATAAAAAGTGTGAGTGTGTGTGTGTGTATGCAGTTTACGTTGAATAGCATAGGACGTAGATAACTGTTCCTCTACATGTTTTGCTTAACTATTTTCGTGTAATTTTGACAGGCAGCTATTTAAACCAATATTGTTTAGTGTTAAAAAGCGTTTATGAATAAGAACTATGCTAATTAGTAACTCATGAAAATATTTAATATTTATGAAGAAAAAGTATTTATTGAGACTCGCACAGGAAATCACAAACTAAACTAAAAACACACTCATAAAAACATAAATAAAAATAAAATAATAAAAACAAGTAAAATTAGGTAAAATAAAAGCAGAAAGTCCTGTACGAGGCCAGAAGGCTCCTATCTCAGCATATGCTGCGACCTTTAAAAATAAATGTCGCAGCGCTGGTATTCTGATAGGGCCCTGAGACTTTGACAACTGTCATAGGTTATTACGCCTACCGCCCGCCGGCTCGCCAACCAAATTAAAATTGCATTACAACAGTCACAATGAGAACACATGTCTAAATCACACACTGTCTTTATAGTTTCTGATAAAATTCCCGGGGACTGCCCACACTCCCCTGCACTAAATACGGGGTTACAACTACCTAATATCATTATTACTGTGGGGTTGAAATCATTCACCATTCAACCCTCGTGTGTTAAGGCCAGTTCAGACTTAACTTGCGACAACCACAACCACAACCACAAATCCTAGTTGTCAGTGGAATTAGTGGAAAGTGTGAATTCACATGACGACAAATGGATAATTAAATCGTTTTATAATTCGTTGTGATAAAAAAGGTGAGGAAACTTTTATGCTGTATGGATTGCGTTAGACTGAATTTAAACATAAACTGATTATTGTATCGTCAGGCATCATGTCAGGTGACGGTGTTTTCCTTACATACAATGTGGTTGCATTTTATCCTGGATATCGCAAGTAAAGTAAAATTAGCAAATGAATTGGTAATCAAGATATTGAAACAAAACTAACTGCTAAATCAGTGTGAGGAGTGGATAGTTGTGACTGTGCTGTGGTGTGGTGTGTCCGATATGGTGTGTGAATAGCCCCTAATAGTAGCACCCTAAGCAGTTCTGCACCTTATAATTTCGTTCGATGAAGGTTGACGTTTTGACGAATATAATATTATTATTGTGCGACATATGCAAGATTCGTGTTACTGCCGCAGATGTTGTGGTGGTCAGTCATTTGAAAAAAGTTATAGGATTCGAGTTATCGTGGTTGGATTAAAAATATGTTTTTGTTTTTAGTATGTTTTTGTTATTATTATCTGGGGTGCAAAAGTAGATACAATTACTCTCAAATCTTTGAAAAGTAGATAGCCTGATTTACAAGGGTGCGATTCATTTGCCTGTGGCATACTAAAGTTGAAGCAACAATAAAAATTGCACTGTCTAAACAGTCATTTAGACGATGCAAGTCATTTGTGGATCAAACAAACCCTGACAGGCTCTTTACTTTTTGTAAATTATTTCATCACCATTGCTCAAAACGGCGAAGAAAAACATCGTGAGGAAACCGACATGTCCTAGAACCAAAAATTCGATGACATGTGACATCTATCAACTCGCACTGGGCCCGCGTGGTGGATTACGGCTCACTCCTTCTCACAGAAGCCTATGTCCCAGCAGTGGGCACATTTATAGGCTGATTATGTAAATCATTTGTTGGAGGAGCTCGTGGCTAAGTAATAACAGTCGCACGGGTCGATCCAGCAGGTTAAGCTACGCTTGCCAGGGTTGGTCCGTGGACGGGTGACCATCTTTACATTCCGAGACTCTTCCGTGCCTCGGAAAGCACGTTAAGCCGTTGGTCCCGGCTGTCATTTGTAGATCTTTGACAGTTGTTACGGGTCGTCAGAAGCCCGAAAGTCTGACAACCAGTCTTAACAAGGGGTATCGTGTTACCGAGTACCTAACTGGCTTGTGGAGGTCAGATAGGCAGTCCCTCCATGTAAAATACTGGTATTCAGCTGCATCCGGTTAGACTTGAAGCCGACCCCCACATAGTTGGGAAAAGGCTACGCAGATGGCATGATGTAAATCATTTGTTGTATGCCACACTCACAAGCAAGAAACTTGCATCGTGTAAATGGGGCTTAGGCACACAATTCTGGATCTATGACGATTTTCGTGTTCTACATATCTTATCGACTAACCGTACGACACCGGGCTAGTCCAACGACTCTTTTTCTTTGATAAATATCCTAAATAACTTTATAATTATTTTTACGTACAGCTATTTTTATATTGTATATAAAAATAGCTGTACGTAAAAATATCCACGGTCGCAAACATTATCAAGCGTCCTGAGAACAAAACTTTAGAACAAACGGTCCAATCTCGCTGGATATCTTTTAAAAACAATTACAATGTAATGAAGGGGATCCGGATTGTTAGTCTGTCATTAATTAGCATTGAGCCGACGGTGACTGATATTAATTCCTCCCCTTCTTTGATTACCTTAGCGAGTCGGCGGCGTAATGTTCTTTTGAACAAATATAACTTTCCAAACGGTGAATTTTGACGACTTGGACAAGGCGTGTTGAAGTAGTTACTGGAGATTATTTTTGGGAAATATGAGAGTCTAAACAAAGTAAAATTATATCTAAACTAATTTATTATAATAAAGAGGAAAAATTTGATTTTTTGTATGTTTATTTGTTTGTAATGAATAAACTCAAAAACTACTGTACCGATTTTAAAAATTCTTTCACCTGTAGATTGCTATATTATCATTGAGTAACATAGGCTATAATTTATTAAAACATCGTGCGGGCGAAGCCGCTAGCGGAAGTTAGTCAGCGTTAAAGATGATGGAAAAGTAAAACATGTATTGGATTGATTTATGCTATCGAAAAGCATAGGTGGAGTCCGCGCCACCACTGTCCGGCGGAAAATTGTGGAACTACAATTTTTTTTTAATGCAATTTGATGCAATGACATAGACACTAGCGCCGTGTCTATCGGACTTGAGTGGTGGCGCGGACTCTACCTATGTCAATCCTGTTAAAAGTCATTGTAGAAATACCAAAAGGCTTTCAAAGTGATTGCCACTAGCCCTAAGGTCCAGAGACGATAACGACGTAGGTAATTTAAAAAAATCAGAATGTTTTTTGTTCATTCAGATTTAGTTAGGTGCTAAATTTTAGGTATGTTTTCATTAAGCACTAAGTAAGTTGTTTATAGAAAGCTTTTCGAAAGGACACTTTCAAATATCAAGTTGGAAGTTCTAGTACCAGAAACCACAGTAAAAACACATCAGAATGGCCAGTGGTTTACACATTTTATTTTAAAGCATCCTAAAAATAAAAGCTAAGTTGCAAACAGGGAAAAAGCAAAAATTTAAACACAATAATTCACACAAGAGCTTCGGCTCTCCGATTGTCCAGCAGTTTGTGCGGAGGTTGATTTTTACTAACACTAGGCAATAAGTTATTTTTTGTATGTTACTAACACTATATGGATATTTTGTGTCTGAATTAAAACAATTTGAATTTGAATTTGAATAATTAAACCTCAATAAAATTTTCCTCAACCAATAAGAAAACCCTTTAAACTTTACAACCGAAACTTCTTGCAACAGGATATGTCCCAATAAAGCAGCCATATTGTTTTCCGCGGATTAATGGCGGGAGCCGACGCGGCGTCTCAACGGTCTGGCGAAAAGAATACCGCTAATTAATCAAAAGTCGCCTTCCCTTGATTTCCATAGAGAGTTTTTCCATAGACTTATTACCTCCCGCGAAGTTTATCCGCTAATGGTCTCTTTTGTAAAGCAGTTTGGGATTGAATTTTTGTTTTTGCGTCTCGACAATTCTATTGTGGGATTTTCTGGGGCTCGGTAAAGTTTTAATCCGTTGTTTATTATGTTGACTTGGTTAATTGACATGGATTTTTTAGGGTGGTTTATATCTATTTTTGGATAGACCGTTATTGTGCTGTTCTTTACCTAATTGATAATTATTTGGTTTCAATGAAGAAGATATTTATGTGTAACTTACTTATTCCCCAAAATAAATATATACATAAGTAATAGGTAAGTTTCAAAGGGCGTATAGCACAAAGGCCCTGTATCAATATATTTGTTTCTTACTTTTCAATGAAACACACAACATTTCGTAAAGTAAAGCCAAACACAAACTAATAATACTTTATTCAAACAGTTTGAAAACACCCACAGCGCATGAAGAAATCTTTGATTTATCACTAAGATGGCGGCAACCACCAAGAATATTGCCTCGGCATACGTCACCGCAAACTTACCTCTTTGCACAGCCTTTATTAATAAAACCAGAGATTTATGCGCCAACTTTTTAATATTTATGGCGCAGCAATAAATTGTTGGCGACGAGTTTCGGGGGATAGGGTTGATTATTTTCTTGGTAGGGGAGGATCAACAAGTAAACATTATTATTTTCTTACGATTATTACAAGAAAGTTAAGTTTTATGAAAGAAATGGCATTTGTTTTTAGTGAAAAATAGTTAATTGCAACGTAATAGACCATGTTTGTAATTAAAATAAACCATTGGGTTTATAGATACGTTTTTTTCTCCACGTATTTTGTTATTATTAACTGCAATAAGTCTAGTTACAAACATAGTAAGTACATTGTTGTCGCGGCCAGCAATTAGAGCATTGATCGAGAATGATCGTGAAAATCTGGGCCGAGGCGAGGCTGGGGCACACATACGTGGGTCCATCAACGCCTGATTGCAGCCAAGGTTTGTACAGAACATTTCTCGAACAATGCGCGGAAATTCAAACTAAGTAAATCTTAATATATATAAATTACGTGTCACGTTGTTTGTTCGCGATGGACTCCTAAACTACTCAACCGATTTTAATCAAATTTGCACACCGTATGCAGTTTGATCCAACTTGAAAGATAGGATAGGTAGGGTAGGTAGGGTAGTAAGTGATAAAGATGGTCCACCCCAAACATTTATATGGCAAAACAACGTTTGCAGGGTCAGCTAGTTAATTATAAATTCCAGAATCAATGACGAACAAAAAAAAATTTCACGCGCCAATTTGTTCATTTGTTTCTTTTTTACTACAGCTCTATTTGCTAAGCCAGTTCGAAATTTAAATAAAATCTTTGATAAGTTACCTCGTTGGTTGCCATGTGTTGAAGTAAAAAGTTAGTTCCATTTTTAAATAACACGACAGTTAGGGGTTTTCATAGTAATCTATTTAGCCGCTAAACAAGACAGATATGGATTTTCATAGTAACATTGCCGGCCGGGCACTCGTTTGTTTTTGACCAGTACAGCAATTTAGATTTATTTCGAAGAAGGTTGTAAAAATAATGTTTGAATTTTCACGCATGTTTGAGAAAAACTATTTTTCTTTCATATTTTGTATGACTTAATCAATCAACTGAGCCTATAGAGGGGCTTGTGGCTAAGTAACAAACAGCTGCACGGGTCGATCGATCAGGTTAAGCTACGCTTGCCGCGGTTGGTCTGTGGATGGGTGACCATCTTTACATACCAAGACCCCTCCGTGCCTCGGAAAGCACGTTAAGCCGTTGGTCCCGGCTGTCATTTGTAGATCTTTGACAGTCGTTACGGGTAGTTAGAAGCCCAAAAAAGTCTGACAACCAGTCTTACCAAGGAGTATCGTGTTACCTAGTACTAACTAGGTTGTGGAGGTCAGATAGGCAGTCGCTCCATGTAAAATACTGGTATCCAGCTGCATCCGGTTAGACTGGAAGCCGACCCCAACATAGTTGGGAAAAGGCTAGGCAGATGATGATGAGCCTATAGCAGTCTATTAATTAGTCATAGGCCTCTCCTTAATTTAAAACAGCTTTATCAAACCTCTTTTTGATATACCTATGTTCTATGTTCTATGTTATGGGGTTTGGTTTCCGCACTTAGTCCGTCAGGTGGACCATTGTGCGTGGGCCATGGCGGCCGTTTGGTGGTTATTCCAACCAGCCCACCTCCCTCCAGAAGTTAATTAAAACTCCTGGTCTGTTCAGAACGTCAGTGAAAGATCTGGGTGACCCGAGGGTTTCTGTTCTAATTTTAGTAACACCTGTGCATTCGAAGAGTACGTGCGCTACGGTTTCCTCAGCCTCCATGCACGCCCTGCACAGAGGACTGTCCGTTATGCCTATTGTGTGGAAGTGTTTGTTTAGCGAGCAGTGACCCGTGATGGTCCCCGTCATCAGGCGCAGGCCATTCCTGTCAAGGCTTAATAAACGCCTCGTTAGCCTGCTATCCAAGGATGGCATTGCTTCCTTGGACTGCCTGCAGCCCGGTGTCGAGGTCCACCAATTCTCCGCTTGGGTTTGGGTGAACTCCTGTAGCCACCTGCGTATCTGGTTGAATGGAATTGGCACGATCGGCTCGGGTCCACAGACTGCTGTGCTAGATCCTCTCCTCGCAAGTTCGTCAGCAGCGTCGTTACCCAGCGATCCGCTGTGTCCTTTTATCCATTGCAGTGTCACCGTATTGCAGCTAGATACCGTTACTTGTTCTAGTGCTTTGTGACATTCTAGTGTTAACTTTGAAGTAATATATTTTGATATACCTCAGCTCAAATAATCCAATTACGTATCACTATTCCGTACCAACACTGTCTTACCAAATATCAATTTCTTCACGTCCATTTACCGACATTCTGCCCTCCATCTTTACATCTGTCAAACTAACACATCAACACGTTGAAACCGAGCAGTGAGTGAGGTTGGTACAGTAGGCCGTACGTCAGTGGTAACAAAACCGGTATAAACTGGCCTCTTAATCAATTAAAACAAGTGTCAGACCGAAAATGGATTTTCTGCCGAAAACGAAAAAGAAGTTTCGGCTTTAGTTTTATTTTCGGCCGAAAACAAAGCTGAAAACGAAAATAATTTAGACATTAAAAAATATTAATATTGTCGCTGTACAATGAAATCTTGTTTGTTTTTTTTACACCTAAGGAGAGAAAGAGCAAATATAGCCTTTAAAAGAAATAAAACACGATAATTCCATTAGAGGATGCATTTTTTGTATTTTTACAATTTCGTGTATTTCTTGTTGTATTCATTCACCTGATATTGCCGAGTTTTACGAAGTAGGCCGAATGACGGGCGATAATTCACGAACTTCTAATTTTCGGCGTGGCCGAAGCTTCGAATTTGGTTTTTTTGTCCGAAAATGGCCGAAAGCGAAAACGAAGCTTCGGTCGGTCACTAATTAAAACTCCGTACTACGCTAAGAAAAGTCAAAGTCAAATCATTTATTTCAAATAGGCCCTTGTATGGCACTTTTGAACGTCAAAATCTACAAAAAAGTGGAATTGATTTATAGTCGCCCTTTCCAAAAGGTAGTTTTCGTATGGAGAAGAATGGGCAAGAAACTCCACCGTCTTTTAAAATGTTATACAATATTTTGTATAGGTACATATGTGAAGACGATGCACCAATAATAATTATTCATAGTTGTATTTGTTTTTTGTATTTGTATGTAAATTATAGGTATGAAGCAACGACAGATAAATTAATTATGTGTAATAATTAGCAACCAGTTTGATTTTGTCTAGATTCTAGATTATCCTATGGAGCAGGATCAGCATGTTTCCAAGCATTCTTATCTTGGATATAATCCTCTAATTTATAAGCCAGCTCAAGGTCAGAGTGTTACTCCGACGTACAGTAGGTAGACTGTACGTCAAAGACAATGGAAGATAAATCATCAGCATACGTCAGTGGCCGCGGGCACTTGTGTCTGTCTTAAGAACCGACTGTGGGACCATTACATTAAATTAATATCTGAAGGATGTCGCCATGTACTGGGTAGATAGATTGCAGAAGGTTAGGTTTCTTTTTATTTTCTTCTTCTTTCAATAGACGTGGATATATTTAGTAACCTGTTCCGCTTAGCTATTTCTAAAGAGCCATAAAAACTCCTGAAAGAAATCGACACGTGTTTCACCTCTCAACGAGGCATCCTCAGGATGACGATTGACTTGTCGCGAACCCGAACACGGCGTGATTTTCATTCTTCTTCTTCTTTGAATAAGGATTTTCAACATTAGGACAAGAGGAAAGGCATTATAATTCCTGCCTGTCAGACATGATGATTTTTCTATGTTAACAGTGGATATTTTTAGTCATTAGAAAATAGCTAGAAGCTGATTAGCGACTTAATTTCCTAGCTGCGAGACATAAAAGACATGGTTATGTTTTTACCTGACTGCCCCAGAAGGGGGGTAATGTTTTTCAAGAGTATATATGTATGTATATATGTCTATTTCTTTGGCACGCTCTGTAGCCTAAACGGCTTGATGGATTTCAACATATGAGGTGTCGTTAGGTTCGTCTTAATAGTGGAAGTGACATAGGCCATATAATATTTGTATATTGCATCTGCAAATACAAAAAAAAGGGGTAGGTTTTTTTTTAAACCTACCCCAGGTTTAAAAAAAAACAACATTATTGGTATCAAATAAAAGTTAGTAATGAGTCAATTTCAAATATTATATACTTATTTGTATATTAATAAAACTAAAAAGTTTGAAATAAAACAAATTATAAAAAAAAAAAAACAAAACACCCGACTGCAAATCTCATAACTGAAAAGAGAAAATTTGTTTTATTAACTAAGCTTTTCTTTAGCCTTAGCTTTTATTCTTGTTGAATCTTGCATCATACCAGAGCTTTAACAGTTCTGATTCCACCCACTTTTCTTAGACCTCATACGCCATGTCGCCATATAATTTGGAAGTGAAGTTTCCGGGAGGGTCACTAGCATTACGTTTGCTGACGGTCAACGGCAATATGTTTGAAACCGTGTTATAAAAGAATGTAAAACGAAGTAAAAATTTTCAGGGGGTCTTGTCGCTATATCGTAATATCTTTGTGGGTATTTTCATGTACTAGTAGGGTCGGGAAATTAAATGAAAAAAATAATAATTAAGAAACGTATAACTCGCTTTTATCCCGAGACAGGGGTGTCCAACCTTTAAATTTTTTTGTGAATATTTTGTAACCGTGAAAATGGTTTTCCAGACTCATTTTTTTTTTTATAAATAACTTTTATTTTAAAACCAACGCTTATACTAATAAATCTTGTTAAAATATGCAACAGATTTTATTTTCACAGTTTATAATGCTGTATTCGCTAAGCCTACATATAAATTGAGCCCTCCGGGAGGGCTTCCTAAATCCCATATGCGACTAAGTGAGCTCTCCAGGAGGGTTCCCGGCACTGTAACCTAAATAAATATCGAGCACTTGTTATCTGCAAATTAATACCAAGCACTTAAGAGTAAGTTATCACTTCTCAATCCTACTATAACTTATCTGCACAGTGGTTAAAATCACGTTATTAACGGTAGACAAAAGCCGAGAGGGGTGTCCGAGGGAGAGAGGGGGAGGGGGAGAACGGGTGCGGATTAAGATTTACTCCAGATATTTGCAGATGAGATTTGAAAGGTATTCAGAATTGTCGCATTCATGCCATCCCTATTGTCTGCGAGCGACGCTAATTTTGCTCAAAGACTGATTGGTATTTTATGAATTAATTTAGGGAAATATTATTAGGATGGCTTTATTTTGTTTTAGTATAGGCATTCGATACACGAGAACAAAATTAAACAACAATCGTTATAAACTAAGATTTTATTCACTTCTGTTAAATAAACTACCATAAAGCACGTATTCAAAGAATTTGTTTAAAAGAATTTATGGATAAAAAACGTTGACGTGACATTTTCAAATACTTACCGTAAAATTTTGCATTTTTCAAATACCCTCTAATTTTGCATGCTATGTTTTATCCTGGCTAAACATGTTTGGGCCATTATAATTATATTTTAACATTGTTGTATACCATGTTTTATGCAAATAAATGTTTTTTTTTTCTTTAATACTAGATTTTGAAGAAAAAAAAAACCAACTGGAACGTAATACCGGGGTTAAAAGTACCCTACGTGTTAATCCAGTACCTTAATTGCGTAATACACGATCAATCACAATTTGTTTCGCAAATAGGGGTACGTTCAACTATTTTTGCGCCAATCCGGAATTCAGACAAACAGACAAACGGACAAAAAATCTAAAAACTATATTTTCGGCATCCAACTCGTAGCAATTCGTTTTTTCAAAAATATTCAATCTGCAGTTTTGACTTAGTTATTATTTTATTACATGTATAGATAAGTACAGAACTACAGAATCCATTACGTAATAACAATTATATCCCAAGTTTCCATTATAACCCCTTCACTACGTGATACTTCAAACAATGATACTCGTAGACAAGTGCTACGAGGAAGCAATATGATGTAGCATTGTGTAGCAATTCGTAGCACTATCGTAGCAATGTCGTAATTTTATCGTAGCAATTTCGTAGTCTTGCTGTAGCACTTCCATAATTTATTTAGGTATTTTAAAGTAGGCAACTAAAACTTCCATATTTATAAGATGTGTTATTTGGGCTTATCTTTAAAATACTATTAGAACTGTTAACTGGAAAACGTTTTGAAAACTTGTATTTATGTTTTTAAAGGATGTCAAAGTCAAATAATTTATTTCAATTAGACACAGAAGGCACTTTTGAACGTCAAAATTTAGTTTCTAGTCGCCCCTTCCAAAAGGTAGTTTTCGTATGGAGAAGAATGAGCAAGAAACTCCACCGTTACTCTTTTAAAATGTTTTACAATATTTTGTATGCATTAATTATATGTGAAGACGATGCACCTGGAATAAGATTACTATACCACAATAGGTAAAAATAATTAAAAATGAATGACAGAAAAAAATATTATGTAATGGATACATGGTGTTCACATATTTACAAGCATTGTAAAAGTAGGTACCTATACGATATTCCTAAAAAAATATGTTTTTTATTTGCAAATAAAAAAGCAGAGTAAAATATTGATTCTGTTGCCATAATAATATATTTAAATCCCCTTTCACCGTAGGAGCTATATTATGTTGACTATGCAATTTTAAAATCCTCGCAGCCATTTTAAAGCGGCATTATGACGATCTCTTTCATATCTTGTATGTGTGGCGCCCCCTGGTGCATAAAGCTGGCTTCCCACTGTCAATATTATGTTTTTCGCTGTGGGGTAGCAATATTAAACACACTTTTTTGAAGTAGCAATATTCACTTTGTAGAGTGGAAACATCGATAAATGTAATAGGTAAATAACGAAGATCAAGTTACTATGTGCATGTGGAATGTTTGCTTTTACTTACTCTGGTTTTTTAAAACTTCTTTAGGCGAGTTGGGCATTTTTGAGATGGGACTAAACCATTAATTTCGCGACACCATGACGACACCCGATTTTTGTAAACGTGATTGTGCTCTTTATTTATATTACGTTACGGATCAATGTTCTATGCACGTATTTTTACTTTACTGGTTTTGTAAACGCGATTATGCTCTTTATTCATATTACGTTATGGAACAATGTTCCATAGAAGTATTTTTACTTGGTATTTTTTTTTTGTAAACGCAACTGTGCTCTTTATTTAGATAAAGTTACGGACCAATGTTCTATACAAGTATTTTTATTCCACCAAGGCGATCTTGTTCAAGTTTTCACTTCTGTCGGCACTCCCGGAGTGCCACCAATTTTTTTTTATTATCTTTCTTAATTGATAGCCCTCCAGACCGTGTTCAGCCATGGCGGCTAATCTCAACGGAGATTAGTCTGCGGCACGGGAGATATTATAGTGCACAAGTGTGTGCGCAGACACAGGTGCACTCTCTCCAGACTCCGGGCTGTTACTATGAAATTCTTAATGGAAAAATCCAATAACACTTTTCCCCACGCTCAGCAGTCAGCGCTTGCAACCACGAGACCAACGGGGCAGTTTCAAAATTACGTAGATACTAAATACAACTTTAAACTTTAAGAGGAGCTCGTGGCTAAGTACTAACAGCCGCTCGGGTCGATCTGTCAGGTTAAGCTACGCTTGCCGGGGTTGATCCGTGGATGGGTGACCATTTCTACATACCGAGACTCCTCCGTGCCTCGTAAAGCACGTTAAGCCGTTGGTCCCGGCTGTCATTCGTGGATCTTTGACTGTCGTTACGGGTCGTCAGAAGCCCGAAAGTCTGACAACCAGTCTTACCAAGGGGTATCGTATTACCCAGTTACTGGGTGTGGAGGTCAGGTAGGCAGTCGCTCCATGTAAAATACTGATATTCAGCTGCATCCGGTTAGACTGGAAGCTGACCTCAATATAGTTGGGAAAAGGCTAGGCAGATTGATTGACTAAATACAACTTTAAATCTAACTCTAAAACACAGCTTCAAAACCGTTCCATATTTCAGAATTCTAAACCCATCATCAAACAAAAGCAAAGCTAAAACCAGGTACACACACGTACGTCACAAATAAAGCCCTGTCCACACGCGCCACTGCGCGGCACACAATGCGTCTACCGCTTCCCGTGACGCCGCCGCCGCGCTATTGTCGCAACAGAACGGGATCTATTGCAGAACGTTGGCTTGACGGATGTGAAGAAAAAAGTGTTCCAGTTTAAATAGTGTTAAGGATTAGATACAAAATTAGAAGCCTAGTAAGGGAAATCGTTTTTAGTTTTGGCTTCAGATAAATGTTACGGCTGCGTAATTAATACCGGTTCGTTCTAACAAACGAAAACGAAATGCAAAACGAATGCGGAATTCCCTGATAGGTATTGGTGTAGGCGGATCAGTGAGCCAAGATAAGTATCCAACTCACTAAATAAACTGCTAGGTAGTGTGGATACTTATTTCGGGTCGCCGACTCACCTATACAATTTTATCAGGGGATTCCTTCATTTCTTTTATTATTCTGATATTTTTTTTTTATTTTTTAATTCCTCTTTTTTATAAAAAAAATCTTGGGATTGCAGGTTTATAATTTATTTTAATTACTAGCGACCCGCTCCTGCTTCGCGTCATCTATCGGGTCCAAAACTATCAGCTGGAACCAACCATACACATTCACAAAATTTCATTGAAATCGAGTGAGTGGTTTCGGAGATTAGCGTATACAAACAATGAATGACACGTGTTTTTTATATATTACTAGCTTCTGCTAGCGGCTATGCCCGCGTGATATCTTTATAAGTTATAGCCTATGTTATTCAGCGACAATATAGCATTCCACTGGTGTTTTTTTTAAATCGGTCCAATGGATTTTGAGTTTATTTATTACAAACAAAAATACAATTTTTTTCTCTTTATAATAGTGTACACGATAAGTTGTTGGCACCGTAAGTAGATAAGTTGTTGGCACCGCTCGTCGCGCGACGATCGGTGCCTTTGTGTCGCGTCTCGCGTCGCGCCTGTTTGAAAGAGCCTTTATGCACATAAACCTTCCGGAATAAATTCTCGGAAAGATGGCGAAAACCGCATTAAAATCATTGGCGTAGTTTAGAAGAACTATGCGATGACACAGACATACACCTAAAGCTACTATGATTTATAATAATTTACGGATATGTAAGTATACAAGCCTATAGAAAAATACAAAGCTTCCCGTTTTTTAATAAAATATACCGTCCCAGAATTCAAATGTAAAATCATTACAGTCCCATTCTTTTCAAGTCGTTCAGAATGTGTGTCTATTTCCACATCTCGTGAACAATGCGTGCTTCAACCGTTTCCCGCGCGTCGCCGCCGCCATTGTCGCGTCCGCGTCATCCGCTGGGGATCGTATACTCGGGGTTTTAGGGATGCTGGATGACGGTTCTGTGTGTTGAAGGATGTTGGAGATAAAAATTGAATTGTTTTGTTAGTTTTGATGTGCAGATAATCGTTAATTGTCACAGAATCAAATTACTGTAGATAAATGTGTGTGGCATAACACACAAATAGGTACATAAATCTTTTTAATTGATTTATTTTAATAGGAACTTATCTATAACTTACTCGTGTATATAGATGGATTTCTTCTATTTCTGTGAAAATTCCGTTTTTTTAGTCTTTTAATTTTAGTGACGTCAGAAATTCCCTGTAGACTATAAAAACTTAATAAGACTTTAATTCCATAAACAATTCTTATATTGTTCTTGAATCTTCTTGATACAGACTCAACAAAGTTAGGTATACAGGGTAGTATTTGTAAAATACTGTAAAACTCCGTACGGAACCATTAGCTTGAATTTGCATACGTTAGTACAATTTGCGGAGTGACGTAGGTATCTCTCGTAGGAATCGCCCAGTGTTAAAATGAGAGTGTTAAATGGACTATACTTAGAACGCAAGCGGAAACTATGTCAGGCATAGACACTTGTTTATTTACACTATACAGTGTGAGTCTTTATAATGTGCACGTATCGAAATGAGGGAATCTATGCTTAATTTTATCGACGGAAAAAATATTTAAAACAATTTAAAATAAATTACATTTTTTTTTACAAAACGGTGTAACTTTTAAACTAAATGATCTATCGCGATGAAACAAACTCCATAATGATTGGAAGTAATTGGGCGTCCTCTGAAAATTGTGGAAAAAAACCACCCTCAATTGAAAATAAACAAGTTTTTTTTTTAACATGTTTTATTTTCATAATGTTTTACAATAATCGTAAATATTCTCAATAAGACGTCGAACAGAACCAAAAAAAAAAAAAAAATTGATAAAAAATCTTTAGATTAAAAAAAATAAATTCTTTCGATAAAATTAAACATAGATTCCCCTTATTTCAATATATGCACATTATAAAGACTCACACTGTAGTTTATTGAAAGCAGCTGTATGCTGTAAGAAAGAATAGATCAAATTATTTAACACAACTTTAGGAATTCTCAAAGTTGGCATACACACTATTTTTATATGAGTGAATCAAAAGTTAGGTGCAAGAAGGGGTTTTGAAAACGTGTAGAAGGTAAAACTTTTTAAGATAAAGAAGACAACTTTTCACAACGAATCATCATCATCATCAGCCTATAGCAGTCCACTGCTGGACATAGGCCTCTCCAGTTGCACGCCATTCCGCTCTATTCTCGGCAACTCTCATCCAGCTGCTACCTTGCGAATAAATTAATGAAAAAGAATTTAAATTCTTTGCCTTCGACAGTATACCTAACATACATATTTCGCTGTCCCCGGCGAATAACATGGTAATGTGCTACTACGATAGTTTTAAGGTTATTGCATATTCGATATATTAAGACGTCCGATTACACTCTGTCAAATTTTTTCATTCATTTCCTGCGGTTATTTCAGACGTTACAAGATTTTAAGGTGTATTGTAATGAATGTAAAAAATCACTTTTTATATTACAGCATATATTATGTATACTAAAAACTGTTTTTTATTTTTCCTTTAAAATTTGGTTTTTATAATTGCCATTTTATTCGCCGGGGACAGCGATTTATCTAATAAACTTCTGAGATGAATTATAGCATAATGTAGGATTTCAAAAATCCACGGAGCGTCTTTTAATTTAGTCAGAAATGCGTTCGTAGACAGGTAAGTCCCCCTAAGTAAACCAAGTCTCAATTTCGTTCCCGATGTTTGCTCATTAGACTCACCGAATTTGCGGCAGACTTCCGTTTAAATGTCTGAAACGTGTGTGTGACAAAGTTTTAGAAAGACAGATGAAGAATAAAATAAAAAGGGACCTTTTATTTTTACAGAAGACACTTGCTACAATCCTTACATACTCCTTTAACTTCGTTTACGTTCGTTCGTAATTTTCATTATATTATTGGGTATTTAAAACCTGTTCCAATACGTGATACGCTTGATTTTATGGATCGAGCTGGCTTTTTGTGTTCTATTACCTTACTCAACAACGACAACACGTTCGTTACGCTCAAACTATACAATGTGTAAAAAAAACCCTGTCCCATCCGAAAGGGGCTCGTAGGTAGTACAATAAAATTAGTACCTAAAAGTAAAACATTTTTTATTGAAAATAAAAAATATTGCTATTTAAAAATCACATTTTCTGTACCAAAATTACCCCAAAATCTTAAAATTTAGCAAATTTTTCATAAGTTATAACTTGTAGACACCCGCTAAAAGACAGCCGCCCGCGCCACATGTAATAACCCGGTAAAATTCCCCATCGAAAAAAATTATCAGTTTTGTTTTTGATTTTCCTGAAAATTACCAGATTAAGTAGATTCTCAATATGATACCTAACAACAACACGGATCCGACAGGAGTTTTTTTTCATGTTGTATAAATGTTGCCTTACCATCTCACTCTTAGATACAATTCCAATATTGTACATACAATCATCATCGTCATCGGCAGCCTTGTTCCACTCACTGCGGAGTAAAGGCCTCCTCCCTTTTATGCCATGCTTCCCTGCTCCTTACATACAATATTTTTTATTTTCACTTCATTTGGTTGTATCGATAACACCGTATCGGATACGCATTCGAGCACGTATCGCCGATCTCCAATCGACTCGAAATGGAACACGTCTCGATGTTTCACAAAGAGGAATATTGAACATGACGTGTGTCTGCCTTCCATTCGTATTTTGTGACAAACAAGTCAAATAAGGAATGAACATGTCAGAGCAGACAGTATGTCACTGGAATAGACACGAATTCTGAACTTGGTTCATTGGAAACTGGCATGCAGCTTGTGAAAGATAACTGACAAATATTGGCCTTAAAATAGACTGCCAACATCGCGCTTGATAGGTACAGTTTCTTCTTAATAAACTGCCTTAAGCACTTGTCTCATTTCAAGTCGAAGGGTAAATTGGACCACACATATATGTGAAACTCAATAGTCTATACAAAATACTAAAACTAACACTATCAGTAAATACAAGCTTTTGACACTTAGCTCTAGACGTAAACAATTAGAAGCAATGACATTGTATAACATTGTTAATGGCAATTTTGACTGTATAGATTTAAATAATGTATTGTGCTATGCAGTTCCCAGAACTGTCCATATACGGCGGGTGCGTGCAGGCAAACTCTTTGCAGTAGGTACCTGCCGATCTAATACTGGTCTACGTTCACCAGTTCGGCGAATGGCAGCAACCTACAATGAAGCATTCGAACATATTTACATGCTCTTTGAAAAGGTTTCGTAGCCTTTTATATGAGACACTTGAACTCTCAGACTAATTGTTTGTTGTTGTTTTATAATACTTCTTTTTTCTGTTTTTATAATATTAGTGTAACTGACATGCATGAACAGTTCACCTCCTAGTGACTTAAGGTTTTATTTATTAATGGTAATCTGTGAACAGCGCTGTGGGCTACATTATTACTTATGTTATTTATATTTTTCTGAGTGTAATATTACATAATGTAGCTGTTTGTTGTTCGTGTTGAATAAAATAAAATTAAATAAAACACAAAAAAACACAGAGTGACGGTAACAAACTGGCTTCTTACACTGGACTACGACATGACAGAAAGTCTCCTTGCGTAAAAACTCACAGTACAATACTCACAGTACATTGACAATTCACATACAGACACTCTTACAACACCAACAAAAGTAACACAAATCACAGCATGCATACACTCTTTTTACCCGACTGCCCCAGAAGGAGGGTAATATTTTTCGAGGGTATATGTATGTCTATTTCTTTGGCACACTTTGTAGCCTAAACGGCTTGATGGATGACCTATGAGGTGTCGTTAGATTCGTCTTAATTATGGGAGTGACATAGGCTATATAATATTTATATATTGCATCCGCAAATACAAAAAAAGGAGGGGCAGGTTTAAAAAAAAACCTACATTATTGGTATCAATTAAAAGCTAGTAAGTAATGTATCAATCAAATATATAACTAAACTAAAAAGCTTGAAATAAAGCAAATTATTTAAAAAACTAAAAACTTGACTGAAAAGAGAAAAACAAGAAATTTATAGAATTTTGCAGGCGGGGGACAAATCAATAACCTGAAATTATGGTTTAATTTTTGTTTATCCCGCCTGCAATACCAAAATTCTATAGATGATAATGCTTGTTTTTCTCTTTTCAGTTATATGTTTTTGCAGTCGGGTTTTTAGTTTTTTAAATAATTGCTTTATTTATATCTATTTTAAGTTTTAAAATGTACCTTTTTATATAAAATTGTTAACGAAGGAGCCTGGATCTCACAACACAGGGAATCCTAGTGAGAGGTTTAGGAATTCAATCCACTTGAATGCAAACTTTGCGAAATAAATTTATTCTCATTCTTAATAGGATAGCACTCTTACTTAAAATGCATTTGTTTTCTAGTCTATTCTCTAGTTTTGTTCTTTGTTTTCATATCTTAGAAATTCTTGGCCTTCATCTCACCTGATAGTAAGTGATACTCAGGTCGAAGGTGGAAGCGAGCTTCATCGGGAATCCTCAACCACAGAGGAACTGGCTACCTTACCTCTAACTGCAAAAACACAACAATGCTGTTAACATTGTTGCTATGGCGACTGACTTAGATAAAATGGTGGTAGGCGTGGTAGCTAGCCAGGCAGACTTAGAACAAGCCCTACCACCTACCAAACCGATTAGAAAATGTTGCCCCCGCTGGGAATCGAACCCGCCCTCTAAGACAGGTGGTCTTACCACTAAACCACAGAGACTACTTTTAATGTAAATGAAATGACTTTATTTCTGTCTAATACAAATGGAGTAGGTAATAATAACATTGAGTTTAAGGGTACACTTCTGCTTTCGGGTGGAAACAGAATATGATGTGTGTGTGATGAGTGTGGTGTGTGTGTGTCTGCGTTCAGCGCTCGGTGTGGCAACACGCCGTGTTCGGGTTCGCGACTTCTGAGGATGCCTCATTGAGAAGTGAAACACGTGTCGATTTCTTTCAGGAGTTTTTTATGGCTCTTTAGAAATAGCTAAGCGGAACAGGTTACTAAATATATATCCACGTCTATTGTATTTTAAGCTATTGCATAGCTTTTATCGCGGGCTTTGAGTGCGGCGACCAAATCAAGAAATTCCGTAACGAAAATAAAACTTAACACCTCCCATTCCGCTTACCATGTAATGATGGTTCCCATGGAATGGAAGGAACGTGATATTGTCATGGGAAACGTGATGTTATCATGGGAACGTAATTTTTGTTTTATGTCATCACGTCATCATCCCAAGTGTAGCGTTGACAAATTAGGAAGTATAGAGGTTACAAATGCTATGCAATAGCTTTACCGCGACAGTCCCCGAGTGCCACCCCTTTTTTTTTTTAATGGATTTCCGCAAGGTCACGCCTGAATCAGTTAACTATCTTGATGTAAAGTATAAACTCAACAAATAACTTCGATTCAGCTTTACACTGTTAAAACAATGAGCACTTATTCTACATTCTCGTTGATTGCATATCTGCTACTGATGTTTCGAACATGTTCCATGTTCCGATAGGCACGAAACGTATTCCGAGTCACACGTCGAGTAATATTTAAATACGAGAGTGGGTTTGCGTGTACATCTATCGGGATGCAGTGACACGCTGTCGAAACGCGATATTCCCGCCGCGCCGCGGTGCGGTCGCCATTTTTATTCTCGTTACGAATTTGAAAATTGTAGTTGGAATGTGGTGCTGGTTACATTGGCTGTGATTTGGATGTGAAAGGTTTTTGTTGTAGAAATAAATAGTGCTTCCAGTCTTCTAAAGTCCCCGTCACGAGAAGCTATAATTTTTGTAAATAAAGAACTTCTACCAAGTTACGTAGCGACAATTTAATCAACAACAAATAATCCCAAATTCAATGAAGTCAAAGTAACGTACGTGTTATACGAAACTAATGAGCAATTTCAATTGATCGGGTTATATTTTAGCGATATAAAGCGCTGTCGTCTAAGGTTTTGTGGTACTGGAACGCATCTGATTCATGGAACGTAAACATTTGGGCCACGATTTTGAAGTAAGTTTACGCTGACGTTGTCTCTGCTGTCTTTCGAGTTTCGAATGCGCCTGTTTGTTTGTGGTGTTTTCGCGGATTAGGTTATAATGTTTGTTTGTAATTAGATGTGTGTGTTAATATAAATAATTATATCCCTGTAAAAAAATAGTACAAAACTGTTTTTATTTTATTTTACCCAAAGATTGCAAACCCCTGAATGTGTGTTTACAAAATTTATAGCTTCTCGTGACGGGGACTTTAATTAAATAATACAGCAGATACTGAGGTTGTAGATTATAACAATTGAAGTTCGTCGATGGTATGGTGTTATAAACGGACAGTAGCTGCCTGTTCATTGACGCGAAGCGAGGCAGCGGAGCGGAGCGAGGGAGAAATGCGGAGCGGAGTTGCGGACTGTGTCTGTCCACTGATGCGGAGCGAGGTAGTGCGGAGCGGAGTTGCGGACTGTGCGGAGCTAGGCCGCGTACATGTGACGAGTAATTTGAGCGGGCTGTATACACCGCGGTCGGTTTTTTTAACCCTGTCCATTGAAGCGGGGCGGAGATTTTATGCAATTCCATTGGTTAATATTGGTACAGCTCCGCTCCGCTCTAGTGGACAGTCAGCCTTATTCAGGTACCTACTATACAATGTAAATATGGATCTACTAGATGAAGTGGTAGGTTTCTACAATTCTATAAAATACAGAAAAAATATGATGGTCAACCAAGGTAGATTTTCTAAATAAATAAAATAACCAGATAAACTAGAAATGTAAGAATTTAAAAAAAAACACTACAAAGTGAAAAATAACTTTAATTTCGGAAGTCGGTGTCTTGGGTTTTGTATTTTCGTTTTTTGCCACCGACTTCCGAAATTAAAGTTATTTTTCACTTTGTAGTGTTTTTTTTTTTGGAGGTCGGTTGTTTTTTTTTGTAAAAAGTTTTTATTTTTGACTTTTTAGTTGTGGTACCTACCCCACACACATTCGAATACCACTACCTGCTACCAGTGACAGAAACTTATCATATCATCTACATACTAAGTGGGAAAAAAATACGTATTTTGTAGCTAACTCAAAAACTATCCAACCAAAGTTAATAAAATTTATATGGGACCAATTCGAGAGCACACCCTTTCAAACAAAAAAAGAATTTTCAAAATCGGTCCACAACTGACGGAGAAATCGGTGGACATACATAAAAAAAAAAAAAAACAAACATACGCGACGAACATATAACCTCCTCCTTTTTGGAAGTCGGTTAAAAAACTAAATACGTACCGTGGAACGGAAAACGAAAATCACATCATTTCCATACGTTACGTACTTTTTACTGTAAAAGAAAAATGTATAAAAAGAAGTTTGCATACAAACCGACTCGTCATTGAGCGGCGTGTTGTCTACGCCGTAGCAGTGTAGCCTCGTAGCGACGTAGCACGTACCTTTATTGCCTACGACACAAAGAAACCGCGCTACGAAGCTTTGAATAGAAAGTACAAGGATGTAGGTAGCACAGGTTTAGGAAATGGAGGTGACAAAATACTTTTTGAATATAATGAGAAGAAAATGTTACTTATTGTGTGTTTACTTATTTTTCATTTGGAAAGACCAAATGAAAAAGGACTATGAATGAGTATGTTATTTATGACCAAATGGGAGATTAGTAGTTGCATTATACCAATAATGAAAGTATTACAGCATAAAATAATACAAGTACTTGTACTGATTATTGGTTTTATGATTAAATGTTCTTGTTAGGGTTCCGTACCCAAAAGGTGCCAAACGGAACCCTATTACTAAGCGTCCGCTATCCATCCGTCTTTCCATCCGTCTGTCTGTCAGCAGGCTGTTTCTAATGAATTATAGGTAGACAGTTGAAAATAAAGTATATAATAAAGTATTAATAATAAGAAATAAAACCTAAATACTGCCTCGTTGGTTTAGTTGGTTTAGCATGAGGTCCTGGGTTCGATTCCAGGATCGGGCAAAGTGTTATTGGGTTTTCTATCTGAAATTTCTCAGTAGCAGCTTGGAGTCTGGATTTGTGCCCGGTTGATGGCAATAGGTTCGCCCCCTATAACATGGGACTCAAACATAACTGGCGAAATGTGGGTGTACTTGCTACAAGGCCACCTCTGTCAAACCCTTCGGGGAAATAAGGCGTGATGTTATGTGTTATGTAAAACCTAAATAAAGTTAATAATTGAAGGGGGGATTATACAAGAAACGTGTTTTTTCGGCGTTTTTTGCTCGATCTTAATACTGTACGGACGGAATCCTTTGTGTATTAGTCCGACTCGCACTTGGATGGTTTTTTTAATGTTATTTGATTTTATTTCTTAAGAAAACTTATCTTAACATAAGAGCAGTTGCAAGGATTTAGGCCTAATGATCTTGAGAGTTTCTACAAAATTCACTGCGCCTGTTTCTGTTTGCTTCTTAGTTGTATTGTTATTTTATTTGTACAAATATATTTTGATACAAATCAAATGATACATTATTTTTAAACAGTATTAACAATGTCTTAACGTTCATGAAACAGCCAGATAACTTATCAAATCCTTTCATAGCTCCTTGTCGTTTGCTTTGACGGAATGTAAACGTCGGCGTGGCATTGTGTAGCGATACGATAACGCTTTTATTATTATTAGCCGCCGTGGGGTAGGCAGTAGTCGGCACATCATAAAAACATCGTATAACCAGAGATTTTGAAAGGTACTCTTTGAATACCACGACTAACTCAAAATGATATTATGAAGTCGCCATAGTATCATTTTGAGTTAGTCTACGATAATGGCATGAAATTCGGCTCCTTGACGAACGATAATCGTTCTAAACCTTGAGTATAAGGATCAACTAATATTTTAATAATAATATCTAAACTCAAAACTATCTAAGAAGTCCGATTTGACAGCTGTAAGAATACTTTGTATAGTGATGGAAAAAAATATCGGTTACTTTAAGAGCGTTTATATACAGAAAGTGGGCAACGTCGCAAATAGCTGTCAAATATTTCGCTGTTTTGATTAATTTGGCAATATTACTGTATGGAAATTAGAAATATTGCCAACTCACATTTTTAGTACCAAAATTACCCAAAATCCATTAAAAATTAGCAAATTTTCTTTTAGAAATCAGGTAAAATTCGCCATTGAAAAAAAATGTGATGATTCTTTTTTTTTTTTAATTATCGCATAAATAGACTCTCAGTACGATACTTCACAACACCCTGACGGATTAGACAGTGTTTTTTTACATGTTGTATAGTAACTACACATGATACTGCTTCATTAAAACAAGTCACATCTTGTAACAACGTTTTTGATTGAGTAGAGGGGGAGACATCGCGAACTCATTAATATTACACTAAGTACACACAATTAGCGATTTCACACTCGCGTGTGGGGGTGTATGTTATCAATAATGCTTTATAATACCCCTCTATTACCAGAATGTTGCCTCGCCTTTGATTCGACATGTATAGAAAACAGCAATCAATAAAAATAAATGTTTGTTTCTCTTAGACTAAAATACAGACAGCCTGTGGGTAAATTTTTATTACACTGCAATACATTTATATAAATACATACTTTGTTTTAGTGATTCAATACAAAATTAAAACCTAAACCTACAAAGTAACAGTAGTTCTATTAGGATATATATTGTTAAAACAATAACTAGTAATTCTGCGAACAGTACACCTCGCGAGTACAAACTTTTTTGCAACAATTAAAATACCACTTAAAAGGAGAGGAAGTCCTGTTTTAGGAGATCATTCAAATTGTGTTTGTGGGAACAAAAAGTGATTTAAAACGGGATATTTACCAGTTTTTTTTTCTGAATATTATTTTCAGAATTCTCTAGTCTTGTGATGAGAAGGTGGTCCCAGGTGCTCCATCAATCCCTACCTAGTAGTTAAAGGGCCGATTCCTTGAAAAAATAAATCTAAAAATGAGCAATTTATTGCATTTAGAGGAGCTATTCTACTCATCACGCCGAAGATCCTCATCAGATCTTTGTTATGAGACCAATTTAAAGTTACTTACTTTTCAAATATAAAAAAAACCATCGATATCGGATCTAATAAGGCGAAGATATTCAGTAGCCCCGTTTTTACCCCTTTTTGGAGGAAATATCCCTCCAACCAAAAATCCCCGACGAGAAAAAATCTATAAAGTCGTAAAATCGGTATACCAAGTTTCGTCCAGATCGGTTGTAAATTACGACCTGTAGAGGAATACCAACAAACTGACACACGAAAGCAAATTTTGCCAGACTTGAAGCAGAGTCGCTTTGTTCGCTCGGTCAATTATTAGGTAAGCCCCATTGGTAATTACCAATAAGCTATACAACTATACAGTACTTACATGATTCTGAACCAAAAACCGACGAACAATTTCAACGCAGGGGTGTTCAGAATCATGTACTGAATCCATGGTAACAGTTTTCGCGTCGATGTCCCTGCCACCCTGTATGCAAATAAATGAAGCACGTTTCACCTAAAACTCCTCCGTACATTGTCACCTCCACACCACAAAAAAAGTCCTCAAAACGATCCACGATCGTTCATTCAAGCGTCATTACATTCATTCGTTCATTACATTCACTCGGTCATAATACAGTCGTTATCTGGAGATGGATCTGGTTAGGAAATTGGGTACATTCAGCTTTCTGGTCGACTGGGCTGGTTGATTACTGTGCCGTGGTTCCGGGTTCGAGGCAAGAGCGGGTAATGGAGTTTTTAGCCCTTTTTTGCCAATTTTTAAGCGGTGAGGTGACGCATCGAAAATTGAAATGATGCGAAACCTGCACGTGAACGAATAACGTAGTCAAAATGATGATAATAAAAACTGAAATCTAAAAGGCTTATCATAAAAATTAACTATTTAAACACAGTCAATTATTGTGACCAATGGTGTGATTGGTTGACTTAATAGAATAGAATAAAATATAATATGTCGGAGACGGGTATCTGACTTTCGTTATTATCAGCGATATTTTAACTACTGTGGGCGTAGTGTGGGTAGTGTTGGTTAATGCGCAATAGAAAAACAGTTTGCAGTTCAGATCACATTTTAATTTACTATCAAATTAATCACACTAGCTAAATTATACACACACTGGGTACGACGGCGTTTATTAAAATCACCAATTAACACAACGATCACAAATTACAACTAACACAATAACTGAAGACCACGAATCGACAACAGTTCCGCGACGTCTTAACTCCGATGCGATCAGCGGCTGAATCCCCCTCTCGCCGTGGCCTTAAAACATTACGACTCTGTAGAAGCGCGCGCTTTAAGAGCGTTTACGTCTAGCGCGGGAAGTCAAGTTTAGGTAAATTCTTCGCAAAATTCACTCACACAGAAGCGCGCGTACATGTGTGCGTAGAGTTGGCGCGTTCGCTATCTTTATAGTCAGACTAACACACGTTGATCCGTTCGATTTAGAGCAATAATTGTTTTAGTAAATATTTAATTGGAATTTAAATCCAACTTCAATTTATTGTTACCTATGATTAATATTATTAAAAAAACGAATTAAATAAATTATTTTACAATATTTTATTGGAACAGTTTACATATTTATACGCTTCTTTTCGTGTTTATTTTATATTAGGCATAACAATTTGATGAATCATATTTATTTCTTTTAAACATCTTATCTTATTATCACTCCGAGTAACAACAAGCGCAACATGTCATACTCATAGTTACATTATGGGTACTGTTAATATTAGCATGTCGGTGTCGCAAACCCATAAGATTTTCCTTTACCAATAATCACTCATCGCGCCTAAAGAAGCTTTCACCTGAAAAAAAACGTGTGCGTTTGTGAGAACCCACTCAGGAATAAAGTTCCTTCTCACGTATCATTTAAAACAAAAACAAAATTTTCGCAGCCGCCATCTTGGATTTACATTTTGACCTCACTATCGACTTTAGTACCCTCAAAAACTAATGCCTCATTTACATTTTGCCCCTGCCGCTACTGTTCGCGCTGCCAGCCATAATTCTCTAAATACTGCCGTTGCAGGATCGAAAGAACTGCCCTACCACTCATATCGCTTTCGACTTTCAACAATGGTAGACGTCGAAATAACTACAGCGTCGCTGTGTAGAAAACACAATACATAATTATGTTCTTTATTTAAAAAAAAAAACAAATTTAAAAAAAGAAAATTATCTTCGTAGAAGATGGTGGATCCTCTCCATAACATCGAATACAAACTATATCGGATGAAATATATCGTCTGCATCTGCTCCAGTAGGTACCCTAATTGCGTAACTTATTTTCATAAACGATTATAACAAATTTATTTCATTTTGACAGTTCAACAACATTCATTGCATTATTTACGTTATTGAGCAGATTTTTACTCCAACTTATGAAGCAATGGATTAGCAATCTGTTTCAAATCGAAACAATTGTGATTGATCGTGCATTACGCTATTTTTTTTTCTTAGCCTTTATTGTCCCACTGCTGGGCAAAGGCCTCCCTACCCTCTTTCCACCTCTCTCTGTCTAGAGCTTCCAAGAACCAATCTTTCTTAAAGGAGTCCAGCTCATCCCGCCATCTCCGTCTGGGCCTGCCGCGATGTCGTTTGCCATTAAGCGGGACCCACTGGGTCGTAAGTTTGGCCTATTGATCGTTTGACATGCGGCAGATATGTCCAGCCCAATTCCATTTAAGCGTGGCAGCTTTCCGAGTGACATCAGACATTTTAGTGATGGAACGGATTGTTGTATTCTTAACCCGGTCCACAAGTTTAATACCAAGAATACTCCGTTCCATAGCTCTCTGGCAAACCTCGAGCGTGGTCCTCTTTTCTATTACGCAATTATTGGGGTACAGATCGGCTAGATGAATTTTTATTTTCAAAAGAGGCCTAAACGTGACCATCAGTGACTTCTTTGATTTCAATTCGTCAATAGGAAGGAGTATCTTCTAAAGCTTCACTAATTCTCTTCCAGCATGCGTAGCATGACCACCATAGATAATAGAACAATAGACAAAATGACAGATAAACAATCACAATCTGTCATTTTGTCTATTCTTCCGTCGACAAAACCCGTTTCTATTGTGGTCATGCTACGTGTCCAGACGTCGTGAACTTAGTTCTAATTTGTGGTTTTTGTCATTTAAATCCTACATACTTTTTTTGGATTCCAATAGTTCCAAAAATGTTATAGTGTTTTTATTATTCCACTCGAAGGGCATTTTCACAGATCGTATAAATAGGCGGCACGCACGTCCGATTCGTCCAGGCGCTCGGTAAGAAGTGAGCTGCGGAGCTGAACGTAAACACGCCCTGCCACTCGTGCTGCTCGTTCTTTGACTTCCGCATAAAAAAACCGCTCATTTGGGGAGCGTAGGGCAACGCGAGTAGCAGTGGCAGCAGTATAAGAAGTATCGTGTTTACATACTCATCCTGCCCACTTTCCTGCTCATTGCTGTGGAAGTGAGCTGAATGTAAACGGGGTATATGAAAACGACACCCATGATGAATTCTCCCGCTCTGGGCGGAGCGGGAGGGCGTGTTAGACTCTTACTGAGTAAAACCCACCCGTGTTCTTTCGGTTGCCCTGTTGCCGGGGGCCACGATTTCCCTATCGGTTTTCTTCGAACCCCCGGCAGGCATTGGCCCAAGCGGACCCCGTCAATTCTGCTGACATCTCGTTGAGGCGCGCGTGGAACACAACGCGCTGTCGACCCGGGCTTGGTCCTTATCGGACGGCGAGCTACCCATTGCTGGTATTGGCTCGCGATTCCCACCCCGGGTGTCTCTTCCTGCGGCGGTTAGGGGCGTGAAGTCGCGAAATTTGCCTCACCCTCACGCGTTCCGCCTCCTCCTTCGCGAGCATTACCGCTTCGCAGAAGGAGGTGACGGCCTGCCATTTCTTCTCGCTCCGTACCATGGCCTGAACCAGGGCCGGACGCGAGAGATCACCGCTGCCGATCACCTCAACGAAGACACGGTGTTGCTCCGCCCAAGCCGGGCAGACCTCCACCGTATGCTCTGCCGTGTCCTCAGGCCGATCCACACAATGGTGACACCCGGATGTTTCCTCCCGCCTTATCCTGAACAGGAACCTCACGAAGCAGCCGTGTTTTATATAGAATTTTTCACTTTTTGTATGGAGAACATGAAAAATTATTACCTATATGTTGAGTTTTATGGGTTTATGGGCATTATAAAGGGGGTCGAAATTTTCATTACTTTTGCGATAGATCACACCATTTTCGAAATATAAGCAAAAGAAAAGAAAAAAAGATACAGTACTATTTTTGCAGCTGAAGTCGAGGTGTGGGTATGAATTTTAGTTCATGACAACTAATTTAATTCCACACTTTTTTAATGGCGATTAA
This sequence comes from Agrochola lychnidis, assembly GCA_963680765.1. NCBI lineage: Eukaryota > Metazoa > Arthropoda > Insecta > Lepidoptera > Noctuidae > Agrochola > Agrochola lychnidis. Next base: position 7,875,430 of record OY796864.1, read on the forward strand.
AAGTAGTCAGATTTAGTTAGGCAAACAAAATTTTTCATGAAAAACGTCAAATTCAGAATAGCAAAATTGCCATTTTCACTAAAGTATTAACTCAGTGTCATCTTTCACTAAGGCCCGTATTACAGAACGTCACTCAATACTCAAGCATTACTTAAAACTAGATTCAAGCCATTTGATTGGTTGAAACTAGTTTTAAGTAATGCTTGAGTATTGAGTGTCGTTCTGTAATACGGGCCTAAGATGGCACTGAGTTAATACTTTGGTGTATGCTTGTTTGTTTGTTTGAAAAATATTACGTCAGCAAAAATGCTGTATTGATTTTTCGGAATTTTCAGTATTTTATTCGGTCCTTTCTTTATTTGTATTCGCATATAAGTTGTCGGAAAATTAGCATTTATAGCAGTAAATTTCAAATTTTAAGTATGCTCATATTTTAACTTTTTTCGGAACTTTTATTACTACCCAAACTAAATGGTGATTTTTTATCTAGTCATTTGTGACAACAGAAGGCATTTGTGATATGAGAATCGGCACCGATATCAACTTTAGCACCCTAAATTAGTTTTCACTTCAATAAAATATTTTACTTACTAAAGTACTAAGATGTGGCGATCATGCTATATTCGTGCATTATCGTTGTACGCACGACAAAGGTCAACAGCGGTCAGGCAGAGCGCCGAGCGACGCGTCCACTCTCTGAAAGGCCTCACGGCGGACTAATTTGAAACGGTTTGCGCGTGGAGTTTTATAGTAATTTTAGAGTAGTTTTAAAAAAAATCTAGAAAAATAACCAAACTCATATAGTTAAAAATTTTGATTGCAAATTTTTAAGAAGATGTTTTTCTATTACAGTAACCTTTTATTATATTAAATTAAGGAAGATATATTGGTAAAAAAAAAACATTTTATTCACCAAAATTTCATTATAATTTCGCATTGTTTGGATTTTTATTTCTCATGTAGGGAACCTAAACTGAAAATTTCTTTTAACTAACTTTTTTCCTAAGAATCTTTGCAGTTAGATAAAAAATATTGTTTGTTAGGGTGATCAGTGATTTAAGATATTTTAAGCGTCAAAGTTGACGCTCGAAGTAAAATTAACAAAACCTCTGTTCAGTAATCTTGATATAATTCACAAATACTCTAATTTTCTAAAAATTTTCCTAACTAAGTGTTTAGACAACAATATTTCCAAAAATGATTAGTAATTAATATGTTTTTAAAATAATGTTTGATGGATATTAACTGGATCGAAAAGTACTGTTTTTCAGCTAAACAGCGCGCGGATGGCGTAAACGCTCTTAAGTGTGGGTAGATCACGTCCTGTCACCAGCGGCGTGTTTGCGATTCGTTTCGTGTCCGAACTAATGACCGGATCCGACATATATTTATTTGCATTAACACATAATATGTTACAATAATGGTCTTATGATCTACATGTCTTGCCATGAACTGGCATACAAATATTTTAAAGAAAACAAGTTCCTTATACTCGTAATTATGCATCTCAGCATCAATAATAACAGTAAAATTAAATGATTATTTAAAAAAAATATAACAACATCCGATTGTGACATTCGATTTGCCCACAGATTAACTTCAACAGGCTATTGGAAACTAAGAGGGATTTCTCTGTTTGTAGCAGCACTTTAAAGTTCTACGCCTTTACCCACTTCAAGATACAATATTATAAAACATACTCTAAAAACTTCACCATGCTGCATGCCTTTTAAATCTCGTGAACCGCACTCGACGCAGCACCATGCGGTCTTAAAGCAGTGCTAGTCTGCCTAAATGGTCTGCCTGTCATTAAACATGTACACCGTTTTTTGTTTTTATTTGTGAATGGCAACCGGTGACGGATGTAAAAAGAGACACGTATGCCAGTTCGCGCACCGTTCGAAAAAAAAAAAGTGTATTTGAAAAAAGGAATGCATTCAATATTTTGTGTGCTTGATGTTATTTGTATTTGTGTAATGGAACCGGATACTTAATTGAATGATTTGGGAAACCGTACTAAAAATTTTAAGCTATTGCATAGCTTTTATCGCGGGCTTTGAGCGCGGCGACCGAATCAAGAAATTCCGTAACGAAAATAAAACCTAACACCCCCCACTCCGCCTACCATGTAATGACGGTTCCCATGACAACGTGATGTTGTCATGGGAAACGTGATTTTTGTTTTATGTCATCACGTCATCATCCCAAGTGTAGCGTTGACAAATAGGAAGTATGATGGAGGTTACAAATGCTATGCAATAGCTTTACCGCGGCAGTCCCCGAGTGCCACACGTTTTTTTTTTCTTTTTCCGACACACAATATACCTACTGGCGCTGTTTTAGTAGCAAACATTATCTAAACTTCTAAACCAATATTATAAAGAGGTAAATGGTATGTTTGTATGTAAGAGGTTATCTCTGGAAGTACTGAACCAAATTATTAAAATTTATTTTACTAATAGAAATCTGATACACTATTACCAAGCACCATAGGATTATGTTTAATGGTAATTTCCACATGGACAAAGTCACGGGCGGATTTTATAGAATGTGATTGTCTTGAAAATGCTTTTTGTTTTTTCAAGATATTATCAAAAACAAAATGTCGAATCAAGAACTTAAACATCAATTAACGCCTCAAACAGTTACCAATCATCCATCAATTTCCCAAAACTCAAACACATCCAAATAAAATCGTCATAAAGAAATTAATCCGCGCACAATGAGGTAGCAATAAATCATACCTCTTTGGAAGCGCACTTGTCGGGATAATCTGTGCGTTTTAAAGCCGTCATCGGCTTAGCACCTCCCTCCCCTCACCTCCCTCCGCCTCACCCCCTTGCGTCAGAGGCACTTCACGTGCGTTTTGACGCGATTATCATACCCTGCCGGTATCTGCGCGCAATATTGTTTGCGTTACTGAGGTTGGAAAGTTTGGATGTGGTGTTGAGCGGTTGTAGAAATTGCCAGTATCTATTTTTATTGTTTTTATTGGAAAGTTTTTGTGGTACGCTTTATACCCTCTTGACAGTCCGGTGCTCTCCTGGAGATCGATAACAATTAAAATTCTATTGTGTCTCATTAAGTACTGTTGAAGGTTTACATTTGCAAATTTAGCGCTTCAGGAATGTTCGCAGAGGCTCGCACAGATGGTTTCCGTGCCATCATGCGAAAGAAACCGGCCTCCTTACTTCAGCGCCTGCATGGTAGTGACAACAGCATTCTAAAAATGATCGCTGCCAGACCGGACTGTCCCTTTCAGGTACACTGGGTGGGGACAGTCATAGGTCTATGTAAATAAATAATTTGTAAAAACTAACAATACTAACCTACTTATTTAAGCACCATTGTTACTAACACCAAAATACTAACAAAATTATGGACCTTAGTTTGAAATAAAGTTCAATTTATTTTTTATCAAATTGTATATGAATAGGCTTTCGTGTTAAGACAGCTAGGGAGACGAACATCAAGTATTTTTTTGCAACGACACAATCATTTACCAATATTAGGAACAGTTACTTACCTAAAACGTATAACTATTGTATCTAATAAAATCATTAATGAGTTACAAAATTTTTTGTCCAAAGATTTTCCGCGTCAACATACCGCATCTATTTTCTGATTCCTATGTTCTTCCCACATTCACGCTCCTCTTTCACCGCCCGCGGAGCGGTTTTTGAATCTGCTTCCTTTGTGACGGTTTTAATATGGAAATTAACGTTCGCTGCCGTGTGACGAAACACCTCCACAACCATATTATTTACCATTCCCTACACGTCTTCACCACCCTTATTCCAAAGGAGGAAGGTTGTATTTCCTTTGAATTTTCCTTGTTAAAAAAGTGGTTTTACCGAAACGTTTGGGCGAATTTGTCGCTAAAATCCATGCGTTGCTGTGAGCCGCCTAATTGAATTTTTTATGTACTTTTACAGTGGCTTTGAATTTTTTTTTTGCTGTGAATTCGTGCGTTTAATTCGTTGTTGGCGGTTTGCTGGCTTTATGTTTTCCAACTTATTAAGCTTGTTTGAAACAAAAATAGTCGGCAGCTGCACGTCATGATTGTGACAAGACGGCTTCCACTCAGCATGATGGTGTGCTATGGGGACCCACAGCACAGCGCTGATTTTCAGTGGTCACCCGAAAAAGACGTACGGAATCCAAGTTAGGTTTAATGAATTATACATAAATAGATAACAACATAAAATAAATAGGTAGTACTTAGAATATAATGCTACTTTAGAACCAATTATATGAATAAATATGATAAAATAACATTTAGAAAAAAGTGGTGGCACTCCGGGAGTGCTGGCAGAAGGGAAAACTTGAACAAGGTCGCCTTGGTGGAAGAAAAATACTTGTATAGAACGTTGGTCCGTTTTAATAATTTTATATTTTAATTAGTTTTTCTGTATATGCTAATATGATCTGTTTCGAAGTGTTTTACGAAGTGAAAAGAATGTAGAAAGCCTATTTTCCCGTGAACACGATTCAATCTTAAATCATAGGTAATAACTACATACCTATAAGAAAAGATTAAAATGAAGTAGCTTACTTTTACTGAAGACTTCTTCTCGCCGAGGAAACGAGCCAACAATACTTTAAAAAAAACAGTGTCACTCCGGGAGTACCGACAGAAGTGAAAACTTGAACAAGATCGCCTTGGTGGAAGAAAAATACTTGTATAAAACATTGGTCCGTAACCTTATCTAAATAAAGAGCACAATCGTGTTTACAAAAAAAAAAACTTCCAAAGCCTTTAAAGTAAAAATACTTGCATAGAACATTGATCCGTAACGTAATATAAATAAAGAGCACAATCGCGTTTACAAAAATGAGGTGTCGGTAACGGTGCCGCGAGTTCAATTGTTTTTTCCATCTCAAAAACGCCCAACGCGCCTAAAGAAGTAAACGCGCCTTCAAAAATAACTCACAGGTACTTCAAACAACGGTTAGCAAAAACATGTCTGTTTTTATTTTTGTTTGCTATACAATTTCTGCCTATTCAGAATATTTCCGAGCTACAGAAACGTAACGATTCCAATTTTATTCCTTTCTACATTTGTTCCGCATATCGTGTACCGTGCCTACGCATTCGTTTTGTTTGGAAACATTCCGAGATTTTATTTTTAAAACCAGCATTTTATGTACCTGTGTACTTCTATGTAGAATGGGAAGGAAACATATTAAAATAATACGATTTAATTTCAACTCTTTATTAGTGACTTTTGTGGACATGATAATTATTCAGATTGATTACAGCTGTAATAGCAATCATGTACTTAATTACGTTTTATTAAAATAGGTTTTTACTTTTATTAATTTATTTATCTTTTGTATGGATTCTTTTCTATTTTGTGAATGTGAGCACGCTGTAGGCTTAGTGGATACTGGACCTGTTGTCAATTTTCTATTTTGTTTAGTACCTGGTACTTATTAAAAGACCTACAGTCCTCCCATACCTAGTAACACTGTTAAGTATTTGAAAGTATTGTAAAAGCCAATTATTTTTAAAAGAGTAACCGTGGAGTTTCTTGCCGGCTCTTTTCCATAGGAAGCGACCAATTGGAACCGTGCACCTAGCTTCTGACGTTTCATAAATGCCCTTGTAGGTTTATGTGAAATAAAATATTTGTTTTTTTTTTTTTTTGAATTGTAATTACATTTATAAAGTTATCCTTATAACGGTTAATAAACGTTATTTTTTTTATCGTCATGTTTATAATAGTTCCTTCGTCTAATACTTAGTGTCTCGAAGTGTTGTCGTAGCGTCTCGTATTGTTTTCGTAGCGTCTTCTAGAATTGTCATAGCGCTGGCGTAGCGATGTCGTAGCGTTGTAGTGTCTCGTAAAGTTCTCGTAGCGTTTTTGATGAAAGTGTTATCATTTACATTATGCCATCAAGCACGTAAAAGTATCTCCAACATACAGCCAACATCAAAACTGTTTTACAAAAAAAGTAACAAATCCCTTGTCGTCAATATTAAAAACGTTACGAACATTTAAACGCAGACTTGGGGCTGTACCCGCCATGTTTGCTCATCGTCGCGTACGTAAGATTCACGCTCCGTATCCAATATTTGAATAGAGATACACCGCTCTGAATTTATTGTGAACGTCTCCCCTGCCTCCCCCACCCACGGTATATTGTGGCAAATCCGATATATATCGCTTTCACTTCAAACTCAGTGATAATATGGTAATGTGACATTTAATTCATATGCCACCCTTATTAGAGAATTCCTTTGTTGTTTATTCAATAGTATAGTGTGGTGCTAGATTAAAGGATTGAAAATTAATATACTGGCTGTTTAGAGATTTTGCGAGAAAACTCTCAACCGTGAGCTATGCATAATTAAATGAATTTTATTATCAAACAAATTAATTTAATTTTGAAATTTATCTAAAGTTTTTTTAAGCCGTTGGTCCCGGCTGTCATTTGTAGCTCTTTGACAGTCGTTACGGGTCGTCAGAAGCCCGTAAGTCTGACAACCAGTCTTACCAAGGGGTATCATATTACCCAGTTACTGGGTTGTGGAGGTCAGATAGGCAGTCGCTCCATGTAAAATACTGGTATTCAGCTGCATCCGGTTAGACTGGAAGCCGACCCCAACATGGTTGGCAAAAGGCTAGGCAGATGATGATGATCTAAAGTTTTATTGAAAATGTGACATTGTATTGAATATTTTATATTTATGACTATTTGTTGATTGTTGACTTTATAGTATTTTCAATGTTATATATGTTTTTAAATATATAATACGTTACGATACGTACGTTTTTAATATTTTTATCTAAGTACTGTGGACCAAAAAGTTGTTTTTTGAATAGATGAATTCCTATTGATTGATATGCCTGGAGAAGGCCTATGCTAAAGAGCAAAGCAATCTAGGGATTTCTGATGTCCAAACCTTTAATTTAAAACGATTGTAAAACTAGTTTTAAAATTTCTACAAAAGGCTATTTGAAACTGGAATAGCCTTTGTTTAGATACAGGTTTCAAAAGACTTGAAAAGTATTTGAATACAGCTAATATGAAGTTCAAACACGAAATTCAAAGACTGAAACAGCCGAGTTTAAATTTAAAGAAAATGCCAACGTTCGGTTTAAAAAAGATTTAAAATTATATTCCGTCGGGCGAGCCGCATCAAAAAAGGAAACCAAAAACAAATCCGCACCGAGCTATCGGAATGCGGATGTATCGTCATTCGAATATTGCCAATAAAACACCGATGAGCTGAAAAATCGATGTGGACAGACGAACCGATACCGCGAATGTAGAACGTCACTATATCACTCGCAACGGTAGAGGCAGTTTGAATTTGAAATATTTTGTTCTATTTTGATGGTGTGTTGTGACGTCATGCGTCACTGCGTTGTTAGTTAACATGTTGTTAATTAATACTCTGTGCAAACAATGGCGTTATTCTTTTGTTTTTTCTACATTACTGATGGTTTGGTAGGTACCTTTAAACTAATGAGTGATTTCTTAGAGTTTGACGCGCGGGATGTTATAGATCTTATATTTTCCTCATAATTTTTCCTAGATAGGTATAAGACATCATTTTCCATCTGCATACTATCCCTACGTTCACAAATATAAATTCTATCTCTCATCCCAGAGCAGACAAAGCGTATCCTTTACTTACAAGTACGTACCTAGACGCAGTGGGTATCTCATCAACACAAATGCAGTACTTAGACATAATAGCGTCGGACGCATTGTTCGCGGATGAGGAGCCGCGATAATCACCGGCCGACTGTCTCGTTCACTCGTTCAGTCGTTCACTCTGCACTCACTGTGCGCTTAGCAGAGATTGGCGCGTTTACACCGTGCGATTTTATCTCTGGGATGGGAAGCTGGGAGTCGTGTCGTGAAATGCGTTATTGGAAAACGATTCACGATTTTTGTTAAAAAAGGGTTGTTGCTTTCGTTGAATCGTCATAAGATAGGATACTTATAGCTGCTGGAGATTCTGTAGGAAAACCAATTCGGTTAACGATAAAAATATGCTCTCTGCTCTTTTTTAGAGGCAACAATATAACTCTGCTTTGTGAACATGATGTATCTGTCACCGTAAGATTGTGAGCACCGTTAGTTTATAATCTATCGGTATTATTTCCGTTAGATCATAATCTGTCGAAAAATTGTGAACTGGGTGAAATTAGGGTTAGGTTAGGTTAGAACTGTGACCAACCGCGTGAGACGAGGGAGCGCAGTAAGCGCTGCCGCGGTAGCGGCAGCGCTTACTGCGCTCGTTTCTCATGGATATAATATAAACTATCGAAAAATAATGCGTTAAATCGTAAATGATTTGTCGCAGTTCACAATTTTTCGACAGTTTGTAATCTAACGGAAATAATACCGATAGATTATAAACTAACGAAGTTTATAATTTTACGGTGACATATCCATTACATAATAATTTTTTTTTGTCATTGTTTCATTTTTAATTATTTTTACCTATTGTGGTATAGTAATCTTATTCCAGGTGCATCGTTTTCACATATAATTATATAATTAATGTATACAAAATATTGTAAAACAATTTAAAAGAGTAACGGTGGAGTTTCTTGCCCATTCTTTTCCATACGAAAACTACCTTTTGGAATGGGCGACTAGAATCAATTCTATTTTTTGTAAATTTTGACGTTCACAAGTGCCTTTTAAGTGCCTAATTGAAATAAATTATTTGACTTTGAGACTAGAGCCCTTCTAATAACACATGTTTTGAGTATCACACTTTCCAAGTCGTGTCGTACAGTATAAAGTGCTTCAAACACCCCTCATTCAAGTGCATCGCATCTCATTCACATCACGATCCCCGGTAGGACTCACTCGCTCATTTGCGAATTGATTTAGATTGTAACACGCAATTCTTTTGTTACAGGATGAGTTCCGTGCAGGAGGAGAAGGCTCCTACCGAGGGACCGAACAAGACACATGTTCGAGAACTGAGGAACACAGAACTGGTCTCCCGCCTCCTGGCTGCCACACCACCGTACCTCTACAGCGCTTTACCGCTTCAACCACACGCGTTCTTCTTCAGCGAAATGCTGCGGTCTTTCGTCAACGCTCGTCACGGCTGCAGACCTCCCCACTACCATCGTCGCTTCAAGCGCCGCACGCACAAATACTTCGCTGAAAACGAAAATGATTGGCGGCGTGAGTGGCCCAAACAAGAGGAAGAGAAGAAAGAACCTGAGACACGGCCAGAAGTACCGTTGGAGCTGACTGTGGATAAGCATTCCAGGGTTCGCGAGCCGTCACCAAGGAGATTATCGCCTAAGGCCGAACAAGTGAAGCCAAGTAGTAGCCCTGGCCCACCAGGTAGACAGTCTTCTTACGTAGACGTTGGAACAGAAGAACTGCCAAAACCCTCACCTTGCATTGGACGAGGCGCTGAGACTTCATCAGTCCCACAATCCAACTTAATTCTTCCACCTCCACCGCCGATGTGGTATCCGCCTCTCTACAATCCTGGAGGTTTCGGGGTAGATCCTTTAAACTTCTTCATAGATTTGCGTGTATCTGGACACATTTATGACAGAAAACGGGCTTTAGCTGAAGGTATCGAGAATAACCAAGAGACGAGGGAAGATGGGGGGTTAGACAAAAGGCTTGGCAGAGATTTCGGGCAGCGACCTCGGCATGTGTCGGCTTTTTCCGTCCCTGTTCGCTCAGGCAACATGGCCGCCGAATCTGAGAAGTATTTCGATCACTCTGGTTCCAAACCAGCAGGTAAAGTGAATGGTACTTCGTATATCATGAGGAATTTGAAACGAGTGTATGAGGATCTCCATAATTTGCAGGATGTAAAGGAAAGTGCTAAAATGAGCAAAGGTGATGATACTAAAGCTGAATCGTCTGATGTTGATGATGATGACATCATAGATTAAAACTATGTGAAAACCAATTTTAAAATATTTAGCTTTTTATTAAATTATTATGTGATAAATGTTGAAATATCATCTCCTTTGCGAGAGCTTATAACAAATTGATCTCAGTGTCTAGTCTGTATATTAATGACCTTTTAAGATAATACTATCCTAAATATGAAGATGTTGTACCTACTTATGATGAATATTCTATTAAAATTGATCCTTGTATTCTACCCAGTGTTTCATTGCGAGTTTCTAAAGTCCCCGTCACGAGAAGCTATAATTTTTGTAAATAAAGAACTTCTACCAAGTTACGTAGCGACAATTTAATCAAAAACAAATAATCCCAAATTCAATTAAGTCAAAGTAACGTACGTGTTATACGAAACTAATGAGCAATTTCACTTGATCGGGTTATATTTTAGCGATATAAAGCGCTGTCGTCTAAGGTTTTGTGGTACTGGAACGCACCTGATTCATGGAATGTAAACATTTGGGCCACGATTTTGAAATAAGTTCACGCTGACGTTGTCTCTGCTGTCTTTCGAGTTTCGAATGCGTCTGTTTGTTTGTGGTATTTTCGCGGATTAGGTTATGGCGTCATCAAGGAAGAAAATAACTTTTATGGCAAAATTGATGAAAGGATAGATAGCACGGTAGACAGTTTTGTTATCCATGTAACTGATTCTGAAACAGAATATTCAGAATCGTCTGAAGACAGTAATTAGATGTGTGTGTTAATATAATTATATCCCTGTAAAAAATAGTACAAAACTGTGTGTTTACAAAATTTATAGCTTCTCGTGACGGGGACTTTAGTAAGGAATCTGTAGATAAAGTTCGTTATAGAATCCCACAGACTAATTTGACATTTCAGTGATTGTTGTTTGTTTTTCAATTTGGAGTTTGACATTTGCCCCTGTCAAATTATTGACAGGGGCAAATGTCAAACTCCAAATTGTCTCTGGAAACGAACTTTAGGCTGCTTTCACAGCTGTCCAGGAGACCCGCACGGGCCGCCCGCGCACGGAAGACCCGTACGGATAGCGCCCGCAGCGCTCTGAAACGAGGGAGTTAGTACGACACGGTTGCTAGCGTTGTACGAGCTCTACTCGGAGCGGGTCGCGTACGGACCAATCCGCTTCGCTGTGAAACAATGTTCTAGCGCCTCAAGTGTGTCTTCGTTCCGGGAGCCAGTATACGGGCGGCCCGCACGTGTCTCCCGAACAGCTGTGAAACCAGCCTTAGGTACATTAATTTCTACCATTCAGGAGAAAAACGAAACATTCAAGTTGAAAATATTATGAATGGATAGTGGTTGTAGGTACTTTTAAAAGCGAAATTGACAACTGATTGACTGTTTAGTTCGTTACAAAAACTTGAGGTTCTCAGCCATGCACCTCCATGTCGAATACAAGTCGAATATAATTATTTGCGCTAGAACACTTCTCTTTTCAACAAGCAATAAAGGCTTGTGCAGACCAGCGCGAAACGCGACGCGACACCTGTCGCGTCGCGTGTCGCGCCTGTTTGAAAGAGCCTTAACATTGATAGTACCTACTGGCCTAAATTGCTGCCACATCCTATAGTTTCCCGCTGTATCGCATGATATTATAGAGAAAAGCTGTCAATCGTAGATGGTCGGCCAAAAGAGTGATCTACCGCTCTTTTCATTTCTTCGTCAATCTAGCTACCTAGTATAAATCATTCATTTATTGACAGACATCGCACAGCCTAAACCACTGGGTCTAAAAGCATTAAATTTTGCATTCGAGTTCCTTATAAGGGTGAAATGCAGAATAGATGTACCGTAACGAAATCGTTACTATACTGAGATTGCTACGAAACTGAGAAATTGTAACGAAACTGACAATGTTAGGGTGAGAACACAATTGTGTTCCAATAAGTAAGAATTAAGGATTCAAAAAAAATACATAGGTATAATATTCAATTTGAATAAAGAAAGGTATCCTACTAACATTATAAATGTGATATTTAGGTTTATATTATATTAAATAAAACTAAGTAATTCTAATTATCTCAAAATGTATTTTTAAAATGGCACAAATGCCTATTTTAATTAACGAAAAAATGTTTATTTACTTACTGAATAATCAACGAATGAACTAAACAAATAAGTTTAGTAATTTGGCATTTTTTTAAATGAAAAAATTTAAAATAAGTATCACAATGGAATCTTTTGTGAAGCACTTGTTATTTAAAAAAAAAAACCTTTACATAATACTAAACTTGCACTCCCACAACTCCTGCAACTTTAGGTAGCCCTTCGAAGGTTAAATAAAAAAAATAACTAGTAATTAATTAATATGGCAAAAACTAAGATAAATCAAAAAATCTAAAATTTCGGAAATATTTCATTTATATTATTATTTATATAAATATTTCATTTATATTTTTATTATTTTAAGCCTTATTATTTATTTTCTCATACATCTATTACTTTTTATTTGTCTTTGTAATATATTTGTTAGCTCTAATATTTTTTCTTTCATCTTTAGTGCTTTTTTTCTCCATTTCTTTTGCATTTTTTTAAATTTTTGATCTTCCACACATGTCGTGATATTATTTTCAACTTTTTGTTTGTTGTAATATTTAGCAGAATACTGTTTCCTTATTTTATTATTATTATATTATGATTTTTATTATAATTATTTATCATATTAATTATGTAATTTTAAATAGAGAAAAAAAAAACATATTTTTTAGTTGTGAACTAGGCTTAGTACAGTAACTCAGTTTCGGGCTAAGTTTCGGATTATCATCCCACGAGTTGTAAGACCATATTTTTTTTACAGAAAGATCATATTATTAGAAGCCTCCACGTAAAATTTTTAGCTGCGCAGATAAATAGTTTACGAGAAAAAAATAAAACAAAATCTTAAAAATTTAGCAATATTTTGTCACTTTGACATTTTGCTTTGACTCTGGACGTTTAGTTTTACGTAAGGTCAACGCACTAAAATCTTTAACTTCATATTAATTTGAATTAAATACGTATATTTGATAATTTAGATACTTTTCATGCATAATTCATTTTTATGACATATATTTTGCCGATTTAAATTAGCGCTATTAATTAACAGTTATAATAATTTTCCGAATATTGCCGATAAGTGAAACCAAACGTAAAATGACGCCATTTTCTTGACACTTCACATAGTCTGTCAGTCATCGTTTGTGTCCCTAGAGAGCGTTTTCGTACTCCTGAAAACTTGGATGCAAGAGCGAGCGAAGCGAGCTCGGGACTTGGGGCACCCCGACTCGAATAGGTTAGGTCAGAAGGGGATGGCGGGGTCTAGTGAGCGAGCGTAGCGAGCGAACAGACCCCGCCATCCCCTTCGTGGTTATTTTTTTTTAAACCACCCAGAAATAGGAGCCCCGCCCAGCGGGGCTCCGTCGACAAGGCCCGTAAACTTAGGATGCAAGAGCGAGCGAAGCGAGCTCGGGACTTGGGGCACCCCGACTCGGACAGGTTAGGTTAGAAGGGGATGGCGGGGTCTAGTGAGCGAGCGTAGCGAGCGAACAGACCCCGCCATCCCCTTCGTGGTTATTTTTTTTAAACCACCCAGAAATAGGAGCCCCGCGCAGCGGGGCTCCGTCGACAAGGCCAACTAAAAAAAATATACCCTATAAAATAGTCATAACGTACAGTGCTTCCTCAAAAAATCACCAAAACATAACCTCAAAATAAGACCTTAAAAGTTATTTAAAAAAAACTATACATTTCCTAAACTTCCCCCATGTGGGGGTGATCAGCTACCCACCCCCTTCACAAATATACATACATATGTACCCTTACATAAAAGTCCTTCCAAAAATTCGAAAGTTAGGTTAGAATTTAAAAAAAAAAACATATCTCTAAAAGGGGGGGGCGTCGCATGTTTTCCTTCACAGGGGGGGTAGTAGACCTCCCCCAACCTCCGACCCCTTAAATCGTGGGATGATATACCGAAGTCCTACCCCTTCATGTCCCATTCTTCGCAAAAATGTCGTACTAATCCTGAGTTACGAAATTTTCAAAAACGTGGACACTTATAATAATGGGAATACTTATACTAAATTAGATCCCCATTTTAATGACACCTATTTTATTTTATAAAATAGAGTATAGGTGTTGGTTTTGAAAACGATTTAACAACATAATGCGAGCGAAATTATATCTTTTTTGAACATCAAATATCCCAAACGTCATGAGACAATTTAAATTTGTATGGAAGTAATTATTGTACTTTCAGTTTTTTTTTGGTATTTTTTTATAATTGCATGTATCAATGAAAATAAAATTATAGTGTATTACATAGAATAAGTACAGTATCAAATTCCGGGTGCAATTTTTTTTTACATAAAAAAACATAGAGATAAATTCATTCAAACATTGAGACAATTTATTTTAGAGCAATGTACCTACAACCATTCTGCAATTCACCCATAAAACGAAAGTGAGCACAAAGGAAGTATTTTTGATAATTCATCACTGAAGGGGTTCAATGGGAATATACCTAAGTTGGTATGGAAGTTTGTTATTTTTGCCGATGTGTAAGCCGGGGCACTTAGCTTGTGATTCACGTCATAATACATCAGAAATACTTATGATATTTTCTTTTGATAAGAAATTTAAACATTACTTTCTTAGTTGACCTTAGTTTGCCTACTCCAAGAGATTATTTAAAAAAACTTTTTACAAAAAAAAACAACCGACCTCCAAAAAAAACATTAAAAAGTGAAAAATAACTTTAATTTCGGAAGTCGGTGTCTTGGGTTTTGTATTTTCGTTTTTTGCCACCGACTTCCGAAATTAAAGTTATTTTTCACTTTTTAATGTTTTTTTTGGAGGTCGGTTGTTTTTTTTTGTAAAAAGTTTTTATTTTTCACTTTTTAGTTGTGGTACCTACCCCACACACATTCGAATACCACTACCTGCTACCAGTGACAGAAACTTATCAGATCATCTACATACTAAGTGGGAAAAAAATACGTATTTTGTAGCTAACTCAAAAACTATCCAAGCAAAGTTAATAAAATTTATATGGGACCAATTCGAGAGCACACCCTTTCAAACAAAAAAAGAATTTTCAAAATCGGTCCACAATTGACGGAGAAATCGGTGGACATACATAAAAAAAAAAAAAACAAACATACGCGACGAACATATAACCTCCTCCTTTTTGGAAGTCGGTTAAAAAAACCTCTGGTGTGAGGTGGAGTACCTAAAGTCTATTGACCTTTTTAAGACCATTCCTTCCATTGAAGGAGGATTTGCAGGATCGGGTTCGATTCCCGGCTTATTCACCTATAATCATTAATAGATACGGGGTGTCAGGGAAATCGACGCGAAAACTGTTACAATGGATTCAGTACCTACATAATTCTGAACGACCCTGCCTTGAAATTTTTCGTCGGTTATTTAAAAAAAAGTCAGCTGTTCCATACATTTTGACCGCGTAGGTATTGCACTTTTCTATGAAACAGCAGATTTGTTTTTTAATAACCGACGAAAAATTTCAAGGCAGGGTCGTTCAGAATCGGTGCTGAATCCATGTTAATAGTTTCCGCGTCAATGTATGCCACCCTGTATTTAACAAAAAATTATAAAAGTAGTTTTTTTTTTGCCAAAATCTTATGACGTGACTTTACATAAGGTACCGGTCAACTGCCCTAATTTTGCCTGGCGTCCTATGTTTGCCTATAATAAAAAAAACTGTAGTTATCTTTTTCATTTTCCTTTATGGCAATCAAAGCTGAGTTTTCATAGAGAGCTTTAAGTTTCGATTGTCATACAAGTAAAATTTAAAAGATATTACAGCTTTTTCATTATAGGCAAACATAGGACGCCAGGCAAAGTTAGGGCAGTTGACGGTACTGATTATCCTCCTAGTTTCGGACTCATTCCGTGTAGAAGGACTACGCTGTCCATCGTCTATGTAAGTATCTAAATAGGTAAGTCGAAATAGTGGTAGGTAATCTCTGTGCTGTCAAACTTAAATATAGTTAAGTTGTGTCATTTTAGTCTATTTCAGAATGGGAAATCGTCGTTTGACAGGAATAAACTAAATTTTGGTGATTTTTAGTTTACTTTAGAGGTATTTGTGACAAGAGAATCGGCACCATAGTCGACTATAGCAGAAGTGCGGAAAAATAACAAAATTGCGTCGGGCGATAAGCGGAGGGAAGTCCCCAGTAATAGACAATACACGGAATACACCGACCGAAAACAAGCGACAGGGAATTCCCCGTTCCGTTTGATAGATGCGCACACGGGTTGATTGATCGTAGTGTTGCCAACCTTATGATCGGATTTTTTTAAATTCTAGATAATTTTTATTATTGACAATATCGTCTATTGGTTTCAGTTCGGTTGGGGGCCCTCTGTATTCCCGGGGCCCTGGGCTGCAGCCCAAAAAGCCTTTAAGTAGATCCGCCCCTGGGTAATCTGTCTTTCTTCTTTTCTATTAGATCCTTACCTACCTAAGATGATAAACAACCACTGCTCACTTTAACAACAACACTTTACTCTTCTGTAATGATCCCAACTTATTAACTACTCTTCTCATAAATAAACTAATCGACACCATAAAAAATAATACCACTATCCGAACGGTACCTAATAATAAGCGTATAATAAAGCCGTGGATTACCACAGGTATTCTACGTTGCATAAGAAACCGTAATAATCTACAAAAAAAATCTAGACTTGACCCACACAATGACATATTAAAAATAACCTATACTAGGTACAGGAATTATTGTAAGTATTTAATAAAAAAATTGAAGCAAAAATATGAAAGAGATTTACTCACAGATTCGGTTTCAAACAGTAAATTGCTCTGGAAAAATATTAAACAACTAACCTATTCTAATAAATGTAAAAATTATAACTCTAAAATACTAAAGATAAGAATATCACCTCATGAATCAATAAATTATATTAACAATCATTTTGCAAATGTAGGTCAACAGTTAGCTCAAGTAGTCCAGCTTAATAAAACTAATCCTAATAATAATCAACTAAATAACTTACCATCCGTAAAAAACACCTTCGTTCTTCTAGACATCGACCCTGATGAAGTTGATAAAACATTGATGAGTCTTAAGTCTGAAAGTGCCCCCGGTTGGGACAATATACCCACAAAATTTATAAAATTTGCTAGAACTGAAATTGTTCCCATTTTAGCTCACCTGACTAATCTTTGTTTCCAAAAAGGTATTTTTCCTGATTTGCTAAAGCAATCCATTATCATTCCAGTACACAAGGGGGGGGGATGGAGACGATGTCAATAACTACCGACCTATATCTGTTTTACCATGCATATCAAAAATTCTCGAAAAATTATTAAATCATAGATTAGTGCAATATTTAACCAAATTCAACATATTATCACATTCGCAATTCGGTTTTAGACAAAAATTATCCACTGAGGACGCAATTACTGGTTTAAGCTCTTTAGTAACTAAGCATCTTGACTCTGGGAATAAATGCTTGACTGTATTCTTGGACCTCAAGAAAGCATTTGACACTGTCTCTATCCCTGTCCTAGTGAAAAAACTGGAAAAGGCTGGAATAAGGGAAACTGCGCTCAACTTATTAAAAGACTATCTCTCACAGAGAAAACAAAAAGTTAGGGTAGGAGAGGTTACAAGTGATCAAGCGGAGGTATCATTCGGCGTTCCACAGGGAAGCGTACTAGGCCCAACACTCTTCCTGGTGTACGTTAATGACCTCTGCAACATGAACATCAATAACGCAAAGGTCTTCTCTTACGCCGATGATACTGCGATAGTCTTCTCTGGTGACTCTTGGAACGATGTGAAGCAAAAAGCTGAGGTAGGCATGGCCCAGGTAGCTAACTGGCTTATCAATAACTTGCTCACACTTAATACATCTAAAACGAACTACATATGTTTTTGTATTAGCAAAAACACACTACCTAGTGAAAATTTTAACATAAAAGTTCATGTATGCGGTGATACTAATAATAGACATTGTAACTGTTCGGTTATTAAACAGGTCACACAGACAAAGTATTTAGGCGTGATACTCGACCAACGATTATCCTGGTATGCCCACCTTGATCAAGTAACGAATAGACTTAGGAGATTAAGCTGGATTTTCAAGACTCTCAGACATATCGCACCAAAACAAATAAATACGAACAGTAAACGAAACTCGTCTAGAAACATATTAAATGAGATTTACGTAGCTCTAGTCCAGTCGGTCTTGACATATTGCATCTCCGTTTGGGGTGGGGCTGCAAAAACCAATTTTATCAACGTAGAACGCGCCCAACGGGCCTTAATTAAGATCATGTATTTTAAAAAGTTAAGATACCCTACTGAAACCCTGTATCAGATTAGTGATTTGCTCTCAGTTCGTAAATTATACATTATTCAAATAATTCTTAAATTGCAGAAAACCTTAAAATATGACTCAAGTAAAATAACCCAGAGAAGAAAAGATCTAATCGTTCAAATTCCCCATACAAAAACTGTATTTGCGGGGAGACAATACAACAAGCGATCAGCTTTTCTTTATAATAAAATTAATAGTAAAATTAACATATACCCAAAAAAATACTACGAATGTAAAAAAGCTTTAACAGACTGGATAAAATTACTAAATTATGGCGACACGGAGGCACTCTTGGAACACATTAAGTAAAATGTGCTAATTAGGTAGTAATAATCACACAACTTATCCACACCTATATCTATAAACACCAAATGCACAACACACACACACACACACACACACACACACACGCACGCACACAAATAAGATAAGTTATACCTAGCTGTAAATATCTAGGTCATATTTTGTATTGCTTAGCTATGGAAGAGCGGGGCTCCCCAACACAGGCATCACTTGCTTACAGGGGAGCTCCAAACACAAATATTCTAGATGTAAACTTTTTGAAGCAATAAACCATTTTGTATTTTTTTTTTGTATTTTTTTTGTATTTGTACTGCAAACTGGTGGAGCAAATCAACTTAATTGATAGAAACTCGGTTATCTACAAGAGACAACCTTCCTGAAAGAATTATTTTTCTACAGCGACCGACGAATAGTTATGATAGCAAAAAAGTATAAGCTATCGTGGTGATATGAGAAAAGAAGAATCAATTTGCCATTTGTGATTATTAAAAGTAAGGAAAAGCAAGTAACTCTAAATGCCTAATTACTGGCGTAGGATAGTATAAAGTACTCTGTGGGCGTAGGTAAGAAAAGTTACATGCTCTGTGGGTAAGAATATTATTTTAAGAAAGTCCGTATTCAGTGAAGGATTGCTGGGCTGCCATCTACTTCCAAGTTGTGATACTGAATTAACTCTTTTACCGCCATCTATTGGCAGTTAACAGATCTATACATTCACGTGTCGTTGTGCCTGCCCACCTGCTATAAAATCTGAAATTCTAGTTTCAAATGTTCCTGAGACGAATAAGTATTTCGTAAAGAAAAAATAAACAAATATTTGATTACGTGACAAAAGATTCAAGAAAAAAAAATTAATTTTAGTGTTGGCAATTACGGGATTTGACAGCCATAGTTATAAGTTGCCAGTAAAAAATATATTTTAAAAACAAAGGTACTAAAATAATTATTACAAGCTTATTTATCTTTTATTTTATAATCAAAATAATAGTGAAATACAAAAGAAACAATTACTTTCATTCTTTTGATTTACGTGTTACACCTTTTTAATTTTTCAGGGCAAATAAAAAAAATGCATGACAGTAATTCTTTACTCTGGCAACAATTTCAGTCACCACGCGATTTTTGTGAATCTCTTGAAATTCTTAGATTTTCTGGAAGAAATAATTTGAGTCACGGAATTTAGTTCAATAAAAGCACTATCAAAATGTACGGAAACCAACCTATATTAGTGCTCAGTAAGTATAAAGACTTATTTACTGTGTTCTTGTCGTTGTAATCTGGGATTTCATTCAAGTGGTTTACCAATTGCAGGCCAAAACACAAAACGTGAGTCCGGCCGGAAGGTTCAACTGGAGAATATAAACGCTGGAAAGGTGAATTGATGCAAAAATTACTTGTGATGGAACATTTTCACTAAAATCTGTTAAATAGAATACTAAAACTTGTTTTACCGGGTTTATTTTAGACGATAGCCGACGTTATTCGAACATGCCTCGGGCCTCAGGCTATGTTGAAAATGTTGATGGACCCGATGGGAGGCATCGTGATGACCAACGACGGCAACGCTATCCTCCGTGAGATCACCGTGCAGCACCCGGCCGCTAAATTCATGATTGAAATCGCCAGAACACAAGATGAAGAGGTTAGAAAATTAACTGTCTGAATTTGTAGGTTTGATGCCTTTTGTCTTTTGAGAAAACATCTTTGTTTTAATCTCTGGAAGATAACAATGTTAATTACATACTTAGAAAAATGAAATTGAGATTTAAATTGAATAATTATTCTTGGTTTATTTTGTGAGTCATTTTGTAATTGCTTGTGTGGGAGTAAATGTAGATTTCATTTCAATGGCAAAGTTCCATGCTGCAGAGTACATCTTAAGCGTTACTTACTATACTTGCGGGTTGTAAATAGTTCGAAAATTCTTTTCTACAAAGCAAAAAACCTTTACCCTTTTTTCATCAACACAAAATACACAAATATTAACACATACATGTATTTCAGAAATTAAAAAAAATCCTACCTTTTAAATCTAGCACAAATACAAGTGCTCCCAGCTTTACTACATGCAATATTCATAAAGACAAGCCTAATAGAGAAAACACATTTACAATACAGTGTTTGCAGTATTTTAAAGTGTTTATTATCTTTATAAAGCACCACCAAATATTTCCACCATAACAATACCAATAATGTGTAAAACTAAAATATGTAAGTAAATGCAACAAGCAATTTTATATTTATAACATGAATAAATAACTTCTCCCAGGTTGGTGACGGAACAACATCAGTCATCGTCCTGGCCGGAGAGATGTTAGCAGTGGCTGAACAGTTCCTGGCCCAGAATATCCACCCCACAGTGATCATCAGACAGTACCGGCAGGCGCTAGAGGATGCCGTGAAGCTGCTACAGGATAAGATCTCCATTCCCATTGACTTGAATGATAGGGACAAGTTGAAGGAAGTTGTGAGTATTTCATTGTATAGGTTTTATTTTTTAAGCAACTTAAATTATCACAAACCTTCCATTTTCGTATAAAAAAAAAAGGGAACCTCAAGGCTCGGACCAAAAAAAAAACGAAGACATAGTGCTGTCGACGTGTAGCTGGTTTCGTAAACATGTATGCACAGAGCGGAGGTGTAGTTTTGGCATGTTTCACTGTATTGTTTGCAGCACTATGTCTTGGTTTTTTATTTGATCTGAGCCTCAAGGCCATTTTATGATAATCAGAAGTTAAGTGCAATTAATGAACCCTGGACCGTATATTCATAAGTTGACAATAATCAGTAACACCATTATCAACTTGGTAAAGTCTTCCTCCATTACTTTCTGCTATTTCAGTCCAGAACCAATGCGGACCATAGCTTGTGTTAAATGTGACCATGTTTTAGAAATGCTTAACTAATAAGATGTATACTTAGATCAGTGATAGAAAAATTAACCTATTTTATTTTCCTCAGATTCGTTCATGCGTGGGCACAAAATACATTGGTCGCTGGGCCGACCTTGCTGTGGACATCTCTCTTGATGCCGTCAACACCGTCACAGTCAACGAGAATGGACGAGTTGAAGTTGACATTAAAAAGTAAGTTTTTATTGATGCACTCTTCTATTACTTAATTTTTTTCCTGTATGAAGCATTTTTTAAGTCTAGTAGGGTAGCTATATGTAGATTAGCAATTTATTAATTTATTCTGTGAATTTGCAAGCTAGAGTTGGACATAAATACAAGGTGTCAGGGACATCGACGCGAAAATTGAAACCATGGATTCAGTACATGATTCTGAACCCCCCTGAGTTGAAATTTTTCGTCGGTTATTAAAAAAAAAATCTGTTGTTTCATAGAAAATTGCAATACCTACGCGGTCAAAATATATAGAACAGATTTTTTTTTAAAATAAGCTACGAAAAATTTCAATGCAGCGGGGTTCAGAATCATGTACTGAATCCATGGTTTTAGTTTTCGCGTCGATGTGCCTGCCACCCTGTATTCAAAGACATGTATTGACACTAGTCCATGCGGATAAGATGATGAAATAAAGCGTGGGTTCACATTCTATAAAGAACAACTGTACGATTCACTTATGTATCAGGAAAGGCGAGCTACGAATAAAACCGCGGTAATCTATACTACAGTTTAAGACTCACTCGTTGACAAGTGTCATCTTTCATGCTATAAGAAATAGCCGGCAAACTTTTTGCACAAAAATGGCGCCGACTGTGAACGCTTGTGAAGTTGTGACTTGTATGGAAACACTGTGACCCAAACGTTCCTCATAAAACATCATATAAGCAAAATTGTTTGCCGCCTATTATAAATCATACTGCTAATTTCATCGAATGACTTAGAATTGAGCTTGAAATGTAACTAACCACCTTAACAAACTTTCAGCTACGCGAAAGTAGAGAAGATTCCGGGCGGTACCATCGAAGAGTCTCGCGTGCTCAACGGAGTTATGTTCAACAAGGACGTTACTCACGCCAAGATGCGTCGCTACATCGAGAACCCGCGCATCATTCTGCTTGATTGCCCTCTAGAGTACAAGAAGGGAGAGAGTCAGACCAACATCGAGATCTTGGGAGAACAGGTATGACTAAAACCATTCACGCGTCGGCACGAGTTACGCGAGTGTTTTTCACTTGTTGTAAGTTGCAATTTGGTACACATATATTTCTCGTTTTTCTGTGACCCAAACACGGACGTGTAACGTAAATAAATGAATTTTGAATATGGGGTCACTTTTGAGGGGCAAATAAGAAAATAAAAAATAAAGCTTTGCAAACTGTATCGTGTGACATATCAAATGAAAGGGCTTGTTGCGAGAATATCAAGTATCTTTTAAATAACTTTAAAATAAATACTTTTAAAGATATGTATGAAAATTGATCCCTTATCTCCGAAACTACTGAGCCTAAAATTTTGAAAAAAGTACAAAGAATGGTTCTTTACTCATAGATTACAGGAAAACCTATGAGAGACTATGGCTCTCAATTTTATACGTACAAACTTACATTTGCAGTTGGAATGTATGGGAGAACATGTTTTTCAACTACAATGTTAAGTTTGTCCTTGGGATAAATTCATCCCAACTACGGAACTCTTCATTGTGCGTAGTCCGACACGCACGTGGCCGGTTTTTTAATGTTAATCAGCAATATGCATTACAGAATAATTATATTATTTATCAGCAAGATTAATAACTGAATTGATGCACACCATGTGCTCAATATACAATTAGACATTGTCATGTTGTGCAGGGATTTTAAATGCTCTACACTGAGATTCACTACAATCCTCGAAAAATTCTCAACTACAACATTTTACATTTACAATGTTATTATAATTTATTTTCAATTAATTAATTATTTCTAAACTCCCTGCCTTCCTGTACAGGACTTCACAAGGCTACTACAGTTGGAAGAGGAGCACGTTCAGCGTCAGTGCGAAGAGATCATAGCTCTGAAACCAGACGTCGTCTTCACGGAGAAGGGAGTGTCCGACCTCGCGCAGCACTACCTAGTCAAGGCTGGCATTACGGCCATTCGCAGGTAAGGAAGAAACTGGACTTTTCTGTCTAAATCTATAGGTTTAAATTAAATCAGTAGGCAAATTCCGCAGACGAGAAGGATGTCGATATTTACACATGATAAAACAACAATATCTATATATATAAAATTCTCGTGTCACAATGTTAGTTGCCATACTCCTCCGAAAAGGCTTGATCGATTTTTATGAAATTTTATATGTATATTCTGTAGGTCTGAGAATCGGTCGTAATCTATTTTTCATACCCCTAAGTGATAAGGGTGGTCCACCCCAAACATTTTTATGGCAAAACAACGTTTGCCGGGTCAGCTAGTAATATATAAAAATCTATACTATACTAATATAATAAAGCTAAAGAGTTTATTTTTTTCAAAAAAATATTTTTTTAATCTGACTGGCAGTCGTATTTGAAAAATTATTTTTTACATTTGATAATCTAATTTTTGAGGAAGGAGGAGGCTATTTACAGCACGCTACCTTCAGAAAAGCAAATAAAAATGTTAGAAACACCGTTAACCGAAAACGAATAATAGTGTGGGCGTGCAATGCGATGGCCGAGGAAGTTAAATGTGGCTGTTACTCAATAGCTTTATTGCTTTACCATAATGTGTACTTACTTTAGTATTTTGTGTATCTTACGACTTCCACGCGAACGAAGTCGCGGGCAGAAACTAGTATAATATAATAAATAGATTTCAGAACACAAAATCAATCAAAAGTGAAAAATGATTTAATTTGTGAACCGATTTAATGATTGAAAAATTACATGAAGGGAGCGGATGAACATTCATTTCTATTTTCGGTGTTGTGGGATGAAAGAAAAATGAACCTGCACCAAAGCGTCTGATATCGGCTTTAGAAAAAAATAAACCTTTCGATCAGCTCTGAGTTCTCAAAATATTTAATCTCATTTCTATCTTGCAGACTGCGTAAAACCGACAACAATCGTCTCGCACGCGCTTGCGGAGCCACCATCGTGAATCGTACTGAGGAGTTGAAGGAATCGGATGTGGGCCTCGGAGCTGGCAAGTTTGAGGTCAAGAAGATCGGCGACGAGTATTTCACTTTCGTAACTGAGTGCAAGAACCCCAAGGTATGTTACACCTGTTTGATGACGTAGTACATAGCAGGGACGTTACGGAAGTCATTTTACTGGAACCAGAATCGGAGGTTACAAATTTGATTAATCGAAACCAGAACCGGAGTCGAAGGTGGAAGTAGAAGAAAGATGTGTTATGGGAAGGCTTAATGAAACAATTAAAATATAATTCAATCTCTTTAATCAGTCAAATATTAGCGATAACATCCACAAACAAGACAGTAAACTGAGACTTCGAGCGCGAGCGTCTATAAAATAAACTAAAATTACACTGGCGACGAGTTAAAACTTGTTTGTACGCGCTCTAATCACGTGCATGCTGCGTTTCGAACTTCGGTATAGCTCCGATTCAGAATTATCGGAATCGGAGGTTTGATACGTAGCTTACAATGAAAATTACTGTTTACCGAGCAAGGAAAACAAACATAGGATAGCATTGTACCTACATCAGAACATTGAATGTTGTAAAACGCGCTCAGTCTTCTCTTACTCTTTGTAGGGACGAAAGCAGCTCCGGATTTAGAATTTTTTTGAGGCGGGGCAAAAACTGCGTCTGCCGCCCTCCGCCAGTCATTTATGGGGATGCGCTAAGTTAGCCCGCGAAATTAAAATTTTCTCAAAATAAAAAATGTTGGCAGCAACATATTAATCAAATTGTATCGTTCGATAATGCGCCAATTCAACAGGGGCGCCAAAACTGTCGTAAAAAAGAAAAAAAAATAGAAAGATTATAAATGTGCTGCGCGTGTCATTTACTGCAGTTGCGTTGTGCTGGGTAGTGCACTTGTCTGCTACGCTTGAATTTGTCGCCCCTGAAGTTGGCGCCGGGGCACGGGTCCCGGCTTGCCCCCCCTAGACAAGAAGATGAACAGTGTAATATAATAAAAAACTCTATTTATTTGTTTCTCAAGATGCCATCAAATGGAAAAACAAATCTTATCCAAGCTTACCTTTACTCCGTCAATAATACTTGTTATTTTACTAATAATATTCGTGTATTCCAGGCGTGTACCATCTTACTGCGCGGCGCTTCAAAGGACATACTGAACGAGATTGAGAGGAATCTCCAGGATGCTCTTCACGTCGCTAAGAATTTGGTAAGCAACCAGCCGACACTGTAACCAATTACTAAGATGATTATTATTTTAAAAGTGGAAGTGAGGTCTGAAATGGAACAATGGCGGAGTACCTACTTATGGAATGCAAACAAGAAAATCCCTCTATTGGGCGAGTTTTGTTCATGGAATGGACCTAGCAATAAACAAGGCATTTTATTAAAAAAAATCGATTAGCTTTGTTTCTGATTTTTTAAGCTATTGCATAGCTTTTATCGCGGGCTTTGAGCGCGGCGAACGAATCAAGAAATTCCGTAATGAAAATAAAACCTAACACCCCCCACTCCGCCTACCATGTAATGACGGTTCCCATGACGTGATGTTGTCATGGGAACGTAATTTTTGTTTTACGTCATCCCAAGTGTAGCGTTGACAAATAGGAAGTATGGAGGTTACAAATGCTATGAAATAGCTTTACCACGGCAGTCCCCGAGTGCCACATGTTTTTTTTTTGCTCGCATCCTAAGGGTCGTAGCGTGATGCCTATAACTTTCCTCAAGAATTGGATTATCAACTGCAAAATAATAATTACAAATACAACTTGTAGTTTTTGAGATTAGCGCGTTCAAACAAACAAACAAAATACTCTTCAGCTTTATTATATGTATTAGTATAGATAATACTAGGGTATGCTACTGCGGCCTATGTATTCGTAACCTTTTGCAGAATCAATGAGAAGAATATATTATTTTAGCTTTACCATAGATTACCGACAGATGGTTCACTCCGCAAAATCATTTAAATAAAAAGCGACTCTTGCTACGACACAATAAAGTGCAATTCAGGTCGCACAGCGCTAATTACCTACAGTTATATTCACTTAGAAGTTGCTTCTCTTTCTATCGCGTAACTCTTATATCTTCTGACTGGTACGCTCACTGAATTGTCTCGATTTTATACCTTTGAAATATATGTTTGTCGTGTCGCATTAAATGCATATGATGTGCAGGTGCTGAACCCGCGCCTGGCGCCGGGCGGCGGCGCGGTGGAGATGGCGGTGTCGCAGGCGCTGGCGGCCAACGCCGCGCACAACACGCCCTACCGCGCGGTCGCGCAGGCCCTAGGTAAATATTATTTGTTACTTTATTTTAAACTAGCTTTTGCCCGCAGCTTCGCCCGCGTGGATGTCGGAAAATATCCCACGGGAACATACTACCGAGATTTCATACCTAATAACAGAGAAAAACGTCATTGACTCCTACCGCTGCGCCCGCGTTGCCCCGCGTAATTTTGAAACTGTGATATCTTTTAAACTATTCATTTAAATTATATGATTTAAAGGCATATTCTAATCTAAATTAAATGCCCAATTTAAATAACATATTTTTTTGGGTAAGGATTAATAGTATACCGGTCATAAAGCTTCGGAAATAACAATTCAATTTTTATCATATTCTGAAAGATAAAAATGGATATTGTGGGTCATCCTTAAAAGATAGACATATGCCATCGTGGACTTGTTTGTTCAACTTTTTAAGATGAACAATACCGTAGAACATAAATTTGATGTATCTTTTCCGGTTAACGCAGCGCACGCCAGTAAAGCTCCCAGTCGGCATGATTTTTTCCGACTTCTTCAACAATAATCGTCATATTTCAGCCAATTTACACAAAACCTTAAGGAATTATACACTAAAATCTTCCGCATGAATCACTCCGTCCATTGGTGAAAACCGTTTGAAAATCCGTTCGGTAGTTTTTGAGTTTATCGCCTTCAGACAGACAGACTTTGTTTTATAATATGTAATGATTACGTAGGTTACGTTTACATACTAAAAACGATCAAAAACTCCCCCTTTTTGCAATTCGGTTTTGAGCCTGCTTAAATTTTGATTTCTGTAGAGATCAATCCGTGACTATACAGGGTGCTGATTTAGTCACCTACATCCGTCAAGGGGGTAATAGGGATAAAGACAGTTTGCAAGACGCTTGTGAGGGTATTTAAAGTGAAATACTTGGGACATCTTTTGACTCCTGACTTCAAAGATGATGAGGATATAGAAAGAGAAAGGAGGGCGCTGTCGGTGAGAACTAATATGATCGCTCGCAGGTTTGCACGTTGTTCTAGAGTTGTGAAAAAAACCTTATTTCGTGCATATAGCACCTCATTTTACAAGTGCAGCCTGTGGGTAGATTACACTCAAAAATCGTACCGCGCCCTTCGCGTGCAATATAATAATGCGTTCCGGGTATTGATGGGGCTGTTCCGCTTCTGTAGCGCATCAGGCATGTTTGCTGATGCTCGTGTCGATTGTTTCTACGCTACGATACGAAAAAAATGCGTTTCCCTGGTGCGCCGGGTGCGGGCCAGCCCCAACAATATACTGCAGTGTATCGGCAGCAGACTAGACTGTTTGTGTATGAATCGCTGCTGCAAGCTGTCCACATCTGTGTTGAGCGTGTAGCAGGGATTCTTTAAGTGTGTAGGTTAAGTTTACTACTACAGTTGTTAAGAAATATTGTTACTAACATATTGAATCTTGTTACTTGTTAATTAAATATATAAATAAATTTATTTTTTCGGTCAGGCAGATTATTAAAATATATTGGACACGTATTTTTTCGTTTTTTACGTTATCAAAAGATTACGGCGATACATTGAGTTAAAATGTGCCATGACGTCACGAGTATGTAGATTTTATACTTGTGACGTAACGGCCCCCACTCCCCAACTTTAATGCGATTTATCGAAGTAATTTTTTATTAATATGATAAAACAAAAAATACCTAGTCTTTTTTTACCCAAGCGTTATCCCTATTCTTCTCATCATACTAAAAACTTTTGCTATGACACTCATATCCGATTTGCGAAATAAAAAAAACATTTCTATCCAGCCGTAGGTAGACTATTTCGATGAATGTATGAAATCTTTTTTTTTGACTCGTAAGGGCATGAGTTTTATAGCGAAAGTTGTTTTAGTATGACGGGTAAAACCACCCCCTTGACGGATGCAGGTGACTAAATCACCACACTGTATAAGTTTCCGAAGTGTTTTAGTATTGGTAAGAAGCTTGTTCGGGAAAGGACTACAATCATGCCTAATTCTGCCGCGAAGTAGCATTACTGGGTTCCGGCTTTAAGGCGCAACTAGCCCATACTTTTTCTATACAAATTTCGGGGGGTTTTACTCCACTGTTACACATTGTACCTTCAAAGTAAAACATGAAATCGTTTTGTCTTATTATTAATTTTGTCTATACAGAAGCAGAATAGTAAAAAAAAAAAGCAATTAAAAAGTTATGAGCCAACAAAGATTCGGTTTTCCTGCTAATTTTAACGTAACTTTGGGAGTAAATAAGTAATAAAAGAAGTATAAAATCTCCAAAACAAAGCTCGTTCCGACAAAACTCAATTGTCGAAGATTATAATAAACTTTATTCGTAATTGATTTATGCAGTAGTTTTTTCATAAAACTTCACCTTCCAAAGGACTTATCGTAATTTTTTACGCGCTCGTTTTACTAAAATCGTTCTGAACGGTGTTTGTGTGCGTGCGAGCTAGAGTTTGTGCATGAAGACCAGCGTCTACTGCTCATCACTGATACTATCTCTGTCGGACACGATGCCAGGTGAGATAGCGTGATTTTTGACCAAGCCCACCTATGAGTTCGAGCCTGCGACTAGTTCAACCTTAAGGATTTGGATTCTGGTGAAATAATAGACACATGAAATAATTCAGCTGTGTCGCTAGGATGGCAAATTATCTGCGAGTGCTATGTGTCTAGTATTGCAAATGTCTATAGGCTACAATGACTGCTTTGGCATCATTTCAATAACGTGAACATTTCAATTTGGTCCAATTCTGACAATGGTATCCATGAGAAAATCATACAAGTCTTAAATTTGCATTAAGTATGTGCGCGAAAAATGGACGAATAACTCAATATCACGCCAACCGATTTCGATGATTCTTTTTTTAGCTGACTTCCAAGTACCACAACTAAAAAGCGAAAAATAAAAACATTTAACAAAAATCTGACTTCCAAAAAAACACTACAAAGTGAAAAATAACTTTAATTTTGGAAGTCGGTGGCAAATAACGAAAATTCAATACTAAAGACACTGATTTCCGAAATGAAAGTTATTTTTCACTTAGTGTTTTTTTCGAAAGTCGGTTGTCCAACACTTTTTTCAATACTCCTTTGTTAGTCCACAGAGACAACATACAATTTTAGCTGTTTAGGGTTCCGTATCTGAAGGGTGCTAAATGGAATCCAGCTATTACTAACCCTCTGCTGTTCGTCTGTCTGTCACCGGGCTGTATCTCATGAACCGTAATAGGTAGACAGTTGAAATTTTCACAGATTGTGTATTTCTATTGCCGCTATAACAACATATAATACAAATTAAATAAAGTTTATAATTAAAGGGGGTCCCTTCATACAAGAAACGTGTATTTTTCGGCGTTTTTTTGCTCGATCTTAGTACGGTACGGAACTTTTCGGGTGCTGAGTGAGTCTGACTCGCATTGGGCCAGTTTTTACAATTTTGTACTAAAGCAGAAATAAGACGATAAGACGTAAGACGTACTCGTAACATAAGGTTCAGTTGAAAACCAGCGTCAGGCACTAGTTGTCTGGCATTTATGCTGAACTGGGCCTATTTGTCGCAGTCGTGAGGTACACAATACTGTTTTAAGCTTTCTCTGTTTTTTTTTTTGTTTTTGAAAACTGTGTGCCTTACTTAACCTGGGTCAAATAAATTTATTTTCTTTCTTTCTTTTTCTTTTAAATATTTGTATACTGCGTTTAGTCTAGGACTAATTCGACTGTAGCAATTAACATTGTCGGATCTACGTTATTGCGATTTTTAAATTATTGATTTTTAAAGGTCTTAAAATAAATTATAAATTTAAAAATCGCAAAAGTGTAGATCCGACAATGTTAATTGCTACAGTCGAATTTAGATATACTACTCGTATTTTTAGTAACCTATTGCTCGTTTTTAGTTCCTATAAATATTATTTTTTTTGTTTTTCCAGAGATAATCCCCCGCACGCTAGCCCAGAACTGCGGCGCCAACACGATCCGCACGCTGACGGCCCTGCGCGCGCGCCACGCGGCCGGCGCCAGCTCGGCCGGCATCGACGGCGAGACCGGCGAGATCGTCGACATGGCCGTCAAGGGCATCTGGGAGCCGCTCGCGGTGAAACTGCAGGTATGGACACAGATTACAGATTGTTTAATAGCATTACCATTTAATGGCTAGAGGGAAAAGTAATCGTCGTCTATTGGATTTGCTGAGAGATTCTTATCACAGAGTACTCGGATGTTTTAGCGAAAACTAAATTGACTATCTTAAATTATGGTGACAATTGGCACTTTTTGAAAGTCACCCATCTTCTATACAGGATTTTTTTAAACCAGTGCGCAAACTTAAACACGTGACAAACTTTTACTATGGGACTAAACCTGAAATCTGCTGTTTCTTACATTTATGTTCGCATAACTCGTTAAAACGCAGATTTTTTTTTTCGCTTTTTCATGTTTGGTCCCATAGTAAAAGTTGTTCATAATGATGAGTAAAGTCACGTTTTTAAGTTTGCGCACCGGTTAAAAATTTTCCCTGTATAAATAAAAATCAATGTTTGTTTGTTTGTCTTCCATGGACTCCAAAAGAACTAGACTGATTTTGCGAGGGTTTCGGGCCCAAAAATCTATATTACAAAAAAGTGGCTTTGCAACGAAGTGGCGGTGCAGCTAATTAGTTATAAATGCATCCCTCAAAACTCCAAACCTTAGTCACTTTTTAAGATTATAGCTGAGAGGCAGAAGTAGCGATGCAATCTAATCTTCTCAGAATCACGCCTGTCTGTTCTGTTCTATGTGTGTCCTCCGTGTCTTTATAACAATTACCGTGTTTTGTGGTTTTATTATAAGATTTTATGTTCAAATGGAAATTGTGTATTTCTTTCAATACTAATAATAAAAAGACATGACTTACTGCTTTAAAAAGAAGAACAATCGCTTGCATCATTAGCAGTACTTCATTTTTCCCTAAAATACCTCGCTGCACAATTAACTTTTGTAGTGAAATTTCTTTAGGCGCGTTGGCCATTTTTGAGATGGGACTAAACCATTGATTTCGCGATACAGTGACGATACCAGTTTTGGACCATTAAAAAGACATCAACGCGTTGATTACCGCGGTGCGTGGAGTAAAAGATATTAACGCGTTGATTACCGCGGTGCGTGGAGTAAAAGACATTAACGCGTTGATTGCCGCGGTGCCGACTTTTTTTCATGTTTTGACTTTTGTCGGCACTCCCGGAGTGCCACTGTTTTTTTTCTTACTTACTTTCAAATGTTTAAAACGAAGGTAGCAAGAATGCTCACCACTTCACAGATCTCTGCAGTCAGCGTGTTTTAGAATAATTAATCGCACATACTAAGATCACTTTTCCCACATTCCAGGTATACAAAACAGCAGTAGAGACAGCGATCCTGCTCCTCAGAATCGACGACATTGTCTCTGGTTCCAAGAAGAGGGACGGCGGCAACGAACCAGCCACACCCTCACAGATGGCCGGCATGGCTGGCATGGAATAATGCTAGACTAGTTAAAACATTCTAATTTACATGCTCAAGGACTAAATCTATAGCTCACCGGAGTTTTAAATAGATGAGACTATCTTTTATTTTAATAATGTACTTATGCAATTCAGGCTTTCGCCGTATATCGATTGATATTTCTTATAAGAATGGTAAATATCCAAGCGCAGAACTAAAGTTGATCGCAAAAATTCGAAAAAAATAAATAAAATAAATAAAAAACTATGTTGGGGTCAGCTTCCAGTCTAACCGCTGCGGTCAACTTAAACCGGATTATAAAGTCTGTGTTGTATGATAATTTGAGATTAAAGAAGTTTGTCTATTTTCTTTGGAGTGATTGTTCCAAAGATTGGCTCAGTTTTGTGTAAGCTTGAAGTTGGTTGTTTGTCTGTCTACAATACTCGCACTAAGTGAAGATTTCTTATTATAAACAGGTATCGTTAGCCGGTATCATAATGTTGCTTATAGGCCAGTTTTAGGTTGTAAAACCTGCACTACACTACTCGCGAAATACGAGAGTGTAGGAGGACACTTCGGTTCGTTTCGTGCAACCTCGGCTCGTTGTTTGTTTCTGCGCCCGAGTCAAATGACTCGAAGCGTCCTGCAGTTCTTTGCACGAGTGTATAGTCACGTATTTCGGCCTTGTACCGTCGAAGTAACTTGTAGTGGAGTGCAGGTTGTAACGGTGCACGCATAGTACGCTAGCTCACCCAAGAGCACCTTAGCACACCCTAGTTGACTCGAATTCATCCAAAAATGTTACTTATAATCTAGTTTCTAAGGAATAAACGACAGAGACAGGCCTAAAGGAGTATTTTAAAAAGTTTTTACTACAGATTTAGTCCTTGATCATGTCGGAACCGTATTAAAAATTACTAGATTTTAGTTATCGTGGAACTCGAAAGTTGAAAGACCAGTTTTGCGATATGGTATAGATAGCTTTCGCATAATCTAGTGCTAACGATGCCTTATTTATAGCGTTCCATCACTTTATTAAAATAATAATTTCTAATGTAATAACTACTCTACGTATTTCTTATTATTTATCATAATATGTTTCGTATGTACACAAGAGTGCATTTATGTTCATTAATTGCTATTTTAAAACTGAACAACAATAGTATTAAAGTTTTATATATCAAATGTTTTGTTTTTATTTTTTCTTCAATATATATTTTATAACTTTCAAAATATGTACCAAAAAACCTGCTTGAAGCCTTGTATGATGTTAATTTAGCAATGCTGATATTTGAGTGAAAAATATTTTTTGATAAGCATTTAAGAAAACCTCACTGCTACGAAATAAGAAGTCCTTGAATATAAATTCAATTTCTATATTTTATTAAAACCCATTGTAATTTCTTATCAAGTAGTTTTATTTATGAAGCAAATTAATCGTGGAATATATTTAGAATTACTTTGAAACTCTTTGCGGAGTATAATACTTATGTATTATTAATAAATGCGAAAGTCAATCAAACTGTTACCTTTTCTCGCCTTAACGGCTGAACGGATTTCGATGCAATTTGGCACACAGATATACCATGACCTGGGATCTATTTTTTATCCCGGTAGATCGTCCAGTGGGATAATTTCTGACCTTTACGCGCGCGAAGTCGTGGGCAAAAGCTAGTTTGAAATAAATCAGGAGCATGAACATTACGATCGAATGGCTGTAGACTTGTGGACCAATTTCTATTTGACTAAGTACCTGGTACTTCTTGATAGGCCTACACTGTCCTCTCATACCTATTAATACTGTAATTTGAAAACATTGTAGAAACCATTTATTTTTAAAAGAGACTGTGGAGTTTCTTGCCGGCTCTTCTGCATAGGAAGCGACCAATTGGAACCGTGCACCTAGCTTCTGACGTTTCATAGGTGCCCTTTTAGGTTTATGTGAAATATTTTGAATTTGAATGAATAAATCATTCTGTGTTGCTATGTGGTCCGCCAAGACAAGTCAGAATAAAAATACCAAATTCAACATGGTAATCATGCCAACAATGATAAAAATACAGATTACAACATTACAATATCAAAAGTATTATGTGAATACTTCCGTGATCTAGGGGAATGTTTTTGACCAAAATGTTAGATAATCTCCGCGTCAATCGCAGATGGGGCTCGGCAGAGAACGCGGTGTCCGACAGGCGACACGCTTCCACGTGCACATTGTTACTAACATTTCAAATGTATCTACAGTTATTTTGTATGCGTTTCCATTGATGTAGTTATGTGAGATATTATGGTCGTTAATTAAGGCAAATCTTTACGCCATCAGCCGTTTACTGCTTCATCGAGCAGCAACAAAGTGTGCTAACTTGTTTGATTCCCATGGCGCGCTGTGCTATTTTTACTCAAATAAACAGGGTTTATTTTACCCTACGGAAAAGCCAGAATATATAGCTGTGTAAGAAATGTAACCGGTTGGTATGGTGACGGATATTTTGTCTAATGATTTGTCTGAATTCTTACTTTTTAACCGACTTCCAAAAAGGAGGAGGTTATATGTTCGTAGCGTATGTTTTTTTTTTTATGTATGTCCACCGATATCTCCGTCATTTCTGGACCGATTTAAAAAAATCTTTTTTTGTTTGAAAGGGCTCTCAAGTTGGTCTCATATAAATTTTATTAACTTTGTTTGGATAGTTTTTGAGTTAGCTTCAATAAAACGTATTTTTTTCCCATTTAGTAGGTATTTAGATGATATGATAAGTTCCTGTCACTGGTAGCAGGTAGTGGTATTCGAATGTGTGTGGGGTAGGTACCACAACTAAAAAGTGAAAAATAAAAACTTTTTACAAAAAAAAAAACAACCGACTTAAAAAAAAAAAAACTACAATGTGAGAAATAACTTTAATTTCGGAAGTCGGTGGCAAAACACGAAAATACAAAACCAAAGACACCGACTTCCGAAATTAAAGTTATTTCTCACTTTGTAGTGTTTTTTTCGAAGTCGGTTGTTTTTAATTGTAATTTTTTTTTTGTACAAATATGTAGCTATGTAAATCTGTCTAACCTTTTTCCAAGTTGGGGTTGGCTTGCAGTCTAACCGGTTGCAGTTGAATACCAGTATTAGCAGTAAATACAAATTGTGAAGTGAGTGTGTGAAGTGTGATTAGAACACGAAAACAAAAAAATTACTGATATGCGAAACATAACATCACACCTTGTTTCCCCGAAGGGTTGGGCAGAGGTGTCCCTGTAGCAGGTACACCCACATTTCGCCAGTTTATTTTAAGTCCCATGTAACAAGGGGCGAGTCTATTGCCATCAACCGAGCACAAATCCAGACTCCAAGCTGCTACTGAGAAATTTCAGATAGAAAAACCCAATAATACTTTGCCCGACCCGGGAATCGAACCCAGGACCTCATGCTCAGCAGTAGCGCTTGCGACCACTAGACCAACGAGGCAGTCCGAGGCAGTGATATGCTAAATGAAATTGTTTAAAGAAATAACCTAGTTGGTCCGGAGGAAGGTGATGGCATTTGATACAGGGTACCTCATCTTAGTAGGAATGCCAAAGCACTCCTTTAACACCCTCAGTGCACATTTACCAATACGAAAATATGTATGTATCTACTAAGATTTACTGTACCAATTTTTATAAGGATTTTATTATTGTCCCTTGCTGTAGTTTGATCAGTCTCAGCCAGAAAGGCGCAACATTGCAAGCAAGCTATCTTCGGCAGACACGAGATTGCAAAGAAAAATGGTAATAGTTAATACACCCACACATCTCTGCTTACTCCCCATTCAAAAGCCGTAATAATACTCACATTTTCCCATCAACCGTATCACATAGATTTTCGTGGTTTACAATGGAAACGGTGTTCAATTGTGCTGACAAACAATAAGGTCGCAAGCCGTGACCACTGATCGGTCGGACCCTGTCGGCATTACCCTGCCGAACTTCGACGAGGCTGGTGACTGACTGGATTATGATAAGGTAAGACTCGTCTTCAAATTATGATAATTTTATATTTATACAATGTCGCCCATGGGTATTGGGCATGTGCCCACCCGCATTTTTATGAATAGGTATTCATGAAAAATTATCGAAAAATAACTTTAAAAGGGGGGTCCATCTTTAACATTTTTCATGTTATTCAATTTTTTTCTTTTGAGTAGCGTTTGTCATATCTCATATGTTATTGGCTCGATTTGGGCTACATTGTATATTGAGTTGATATAGTTGAGATCGAGCTGCCTGAAAATTTAGTTTTCCGGGATCGAAATACAAATTTCGATCCCGGAAAACTAATTTCTACCGATTATTTTATTGTTTTTATTTTACTAATATTTAACCCGTTTTGTGCGTGGTGCCAGCTCGTTCCTTCTCTATGAGAAGAGGACTTTGCCCTGCAGTGGGACAATAACAGGTTGGTAAAAAAAAAGGTTTTGTGCGGGAATTGAACCTAATACACATAGCGCAGCGGTGTATCGCTCAGTGAGAAAGAAAAACCGGCCAAGTGCGTGTCGGACCACGCACAATGAAGGGTTCCGTAGTTGGGATGAATTTATCCCAAAAACAAACTTAACTTTGTAGTTGAAAAATAGGTTATCCCATACGGAATGTATGGGAAAAGATGTTTTTGCAACTGCAAAGTTAAGTTGGTCGATTATTACTCGTTAACTTGTAGAGCCTACTTAGCTGTGATAGTTTTCCTTTTAATTTCGTTATATAAGCAACTGCTGTGATTTTTTTCACACAGCTAAAACCAACCATTTAGCTGGCAGGGGGGACACTTGACTGTAACAAAAATTAGCACTTTAAAGCTTAATATTTCGCAAACGGATCCTTGAATCCAAAAATGGTTTTCACAAACTCACTAAGAGAGGTACCCTAAAAAAATGTTTTTTATAATTTTGTTTTACCATTTTGTCGGCGTAATTAATATGTATACCTATGCCAAATTACAGCTTTCTAGCACTAAGGGTTTCGGAGCTAGACCGCGGACAGACAGACAGACGGACATGACGAAACTATAAAGGTTCCTTGTTTACTACGGAACCCTAAAAAAGAAAGAAAAGAATCTTATTGACAACATACAAAAATATGCGTTTTTGAGTTTTACCACTCAGGAACCTCGAGGCACTAATCCCAGGTGCTGTGTTTAGCTTCAGCTCCTCATCAGAAACCATGTACTTAAAATTTTCCTTTGTTTGCCTTTTTTGGTGCGACTGGCGTAGTAACTGGAAGGGACCTAATTAATAATCAAGTGGTTTTTGCCCAAACCAACCTAGGAAAATTCATTGCCTGCGCTAAACACCAATCAATCTGCCTAGCCTTTTCCCAACTATGTTAGGGTCGGCTTCCAGTCTAACCGGATGCAGCTGAATACCAGTATTTTACATGGAGCGACTGCCTATCTGACCTCCACAACCCAGTAACTGGGTAATACGATACCCCTTGGTAAGACTGGTTGTCAGACTTTCGGGCTTCTGACCCGTGACGACTGTCAAAGATCCACAGAATAACAGCCGGGACTAACGGCTTAACGTGCTTTTCGAGGCACGGAGGAGTCTCGATCTGTAAAGATGGTCACCCATCCACGGACCAACCCCGGTAAGCGTAGCTTAACCTGGTGGATCACCCCGTGCGGCTGTTATTACTTAGCCACGAGCTCAACACCGTTAGTCAATTAATTTTACGTTACGCATAAGTGTAAATTGATCTGCAGATTGATCGGAAACAGGCTGAGTATTTGCTGGCTTCTGAAATAAACGTAGTAAGTATTAGGTATGTCGAAGTTGTTAACGATGCATGCAGCAAGTTCTATTTGGTTGTGCGGCATGGACTCGTACATTTATCTCGAAATTTGGGGTACCTATTGTCCATCGCTGTTTTATTATGGGGTACGC
This sequence comes from Agrochola lychnidis, assembly GCA_963680765.1. Taxonomy (NCBI): domain Eukaryota; kingdom Metazoa; phylum Arthropoda; class Insecta; order Lepidoptera; family Noctuidae; genus Agrochola; species Agrochola lychnidis. Next base: position 7,913,665 of record OY796864.1, read on the forward strand.
TTAAACATTCTATTTCATTTCTATGTGTATAATTATGAATAAATGCTGTGGAAATGCGTTCTTTGCGAAGCATTTGTGGTGTGATTATGAATGATAGGCTGAGGAATGTTGTGATAAGACGACGGTGCGGTTTTAAAGATGTAGTGGCAAATTTTTTAAAGACTATGCTTAGATTGTTTTGATCATGTTGAGAGGATGTATGAAATGAGACTAACAAAAGGTATTTACGAGGTAGATTATGTGAGTGGAAACGCTTGGAGGGGGACGCTTTAGGAGGACATAATATAATGACCTTATTGGTTACTAGCTTCTGTCCGCGACTTCATCTGCGAGCCTATAACCTTCCTCAAGAATTGGGCTATACAATGCAAAAAGATTTTTTCAAATCCGACTGGTAGTTCCAGAGATTACTCCCTACATACAAACTTACAAACAAATAAATTTGCCTCTTTATATTATTACTATAGATGTTCTTCAGAAAGGCCAGCTACCTAATTGCGCAACGTATTTTGATTACCATTCAAGTAGAATTTATTTCAATTTGAATCGAATTGCTTTTATTTTACGACTTTGGAATTGCAAAACTCCAATATTTTTTAAACAAACTGCGGTCTGTTTGATACTCCATTGAGTGAACGAAATGCGTCTAAAAAGGCTATTAATCGAATTGCGTAACCATTTTGACAGTTGTAATTTTGTTTCAAACTATATAGTAATTTGTTTTGTCTGTCAAATTAAACAGAAGCCACTGTAGTGGTCGCAATAGATTTTACTTAGCAATCTTTTTGGGATTAACTCATGAAATCTCCATAATTATTAAGAAAAAAATTAAGTAATAGTCTTCCTGATAAATTGTGAATGTGTTTTTATGTAAAACCTCAATGATAAATCAATTTTATTGGTATGTTAAATATCAAAGCAGCGAGGTCGATTTTTAATAATAATTGTGAAAGTTTTCTTGTGAGTTTAGTGCCTACAACCTAAACTAAAAACAAATATTATGATATTCCAGAAACGAGGTATTTTGGTGGCATTTTAACGAAAGACAAATTCGTACCTCATACCGTAACAAACTTGAGCCACAAGCTTAGCAACCCAGTCGAGCTTGTAATACATTGGAAAAGCAAAAACTTATAATTGAGGAAGAACAAAAAAAAGCAGTTTGAAACATTTTATATTAATGGATTATGTAAGGACATTGATGAACATACCACTATTGCCACATCATTGTCTGTTTAAGGTATGTACTTACTTATTATTTTCTTTCTAAGTGTTGAACATTGAATGTGTGTTAAGTACAGCAACAATGTTACACACATAGGGATGTATTTATAAACATTGCTTATAGTTAAGTGACGTTAAAACCTCAAAAATGTATGATTAAACAGTTGCTAATCATTACATAACTTTATGCAACGTTTATAAATAAACCCCATATTGTTTATTGGTGAATACGAAATGCACCATCAAACGTAAACTTACCATACATTTAAATACCATACATATATTTTCAGTTGCCTAACCTACTACTTATATGAATATTTACTTAGCAATTATAACAACAAAGTAAAGAAAGTAGGTAGGCAACTGAAAATATATCTAGTACCTATTTTAAATGTTTTTCACTTATTGTTAATATTATTAAAAAAATCGATCTGCCCAGCCTTTACCCAACTATGTTGGGGTCGGCTTTCAGTCTAACTGGATGCAGCTGAATACAAGTATTTTACATGGAGTGACTGCCTATCTAACCTCCACAACCCAATAACTAGGTAATACGATACCCCTTGGTAAGACTAATTGTCACTTTCGGGCTTCTGATGACCCATAACGACTGTCAAAGATCCACAAATGACATCTGGGACCAACGGTTTAACATGCTTTCCGAGGCATGAAGGAGTTTCGGTATGTAGAAATGGTCACCCATCCACGAACCAACCCCGGCAAGCGTAGCTTAACCTGATGGATTGCCCCGTGCGGCTGTTAGTACTTAGCCTATTAATATTATTAGTAGGTAAGAATATTTAAGTCAATTGTTGCTTATAATTGACCCAATTGTTGTTTATAGCAGAATATTGCTATTCTATAAAGTGACTGTGGATGGATGTAATGGATGGTGGAATATATTGAAGATTTACTATTCTTTTTTTTTCAGGTGTCAGGCTCAACTACATTATTCAAGATTTTTTTAACTGTCTCTCATTCACTTACAACAAGCAGTACATACATAATCCATGATGATTTCCACAGGAAGACATTAGATTCCAAATTCCACTAATCCTTACAGTATGTTTGTTCCAATTCCTTTTTGCTCTATGTCCAAATATTTCATATTAATGTGAATAGATGGTAATGGTGCCGATTCTCTTGTCCAGTGTTGAGTTAAGGTTGTAACAATTTAATAAAACAGTTTTATTTGTTTACCATAATTTATTTCTCTCTATTTCCTTTAAATCTAATGAATGACAGTTAATTTAGGTAAACACCTTTAAATAGTATAATTATAATTATAAAATTGTCTGTGTTTGTATAAAACAAATAGTATGCCATTCTTAATTATTTCATTTAAAGTTATTTTTATTTGTCCCTCTATAGTTCATAATTAAAACACTTTATTAAAGTTTACACTGTTATCAATTAACACAATAGTTTATATCACTGTCGTACAAGACTATAATCAAGTTTTCTAAAAAAAATATTTCATGAAGGATCTTCAGTTTCTACTTTTGTACTTAAGAAGCTTGAAATCTGAAGTAGCAGAGCAGCAGTGCAGCACAGCAGGGGCAGTATCATTCATGCTGCCTTCATGTCTTCGTAGGTGAAATTCCCCAGGAACTCTACATTTTAAAACAGTCATATTATTTTCTGCTCAAATAAAGTACTCATGTGGCAAAGTAGGCATATCAACTAGGCCCATGGCTAGATGAAAGCCATCTGTGATCATCACCGTCATGCTGGTTGTATAATTTCTTTTTTATTTAGGGCTGATTTTTCAGTCTCCAGATATTTTATAATACTGAATTATAATGGTAATTGGATAAACATAAAATATATATTATGATGTGTTTGTCAAAAGTTCAGCCAAGGAAATATATTCATAATTGAGTTGCTATGCTTAATTCTTAATGATGTGTCAAAAAGCTTACCTTCAATGATTAATACATATGATTCTTAATTCAATCCATGTTTGCCACCTTGCCACCAACTGCTTTGTTAGGAAGTCAACAATATTGATATTTGGTAGTGTTCCATTCTTGTATTTTCAGCACGTCTGTGAAAATATTATGAATATGTTTTGTAGTTATCTGTTATTTGGTTAGGTAGTGGATATTATAGTTTATTTCAGCATCTACTTATGTACAAAAATATCAATTAACAATTTTAGTTAGAATGTGAGACATAGTACTTAACTATTATTTTAAACACAATAAATAGTTAACCTCGCGTAAGATGCCTGTGTCTACGCAACAAAAGAATGATTGTCCGTATACGTAGACTCACCAATAATGTACCTACAGCTACAATAATCTAATGAGATACGAAGGTACTCTCACACACGTTATTCCTATTTATATTGGTTTACTTACTTGTAGTGATAATATCGACTTAGATACTTTTCGCTATGGAGCAAAACAGCCTAAGTCTTAGTCCATGTACTTAATTGTAGTCTGTGATCTTGGTGAAGCTAGTACAAAACGAAGGCGGTGTCTCGAACGAGAGAATTTTCCAAAGTTCTTCCGACTTCCACAAGCCACAAGAATAATGTTCCAAAACTGCTTATTACAGGCCCATGTTTCTGTACGTGAATAGTAAATATAATTTTGTATGTTGAAAAATATAAAACAACAAACAAAAACTTTACCGAAATCAACAAAAATAAAATGTAAACAGATACGTCGCCATGATTGATATCGTATTCTCCACAGACTTCAAAGAATATTCATTCCAGCCCAAATTATTGTCAAAGGTTTAACATGTGATGTCATATGCCTTTCCTTTTCTTTTCCCTACACTCTGATAAAGTTAGAGCAGCAAAGGTATACTTTAGACAGGCAGTAGTTTGCATTAAATCGTCAACGCATAACGCAATGAGGGCAGATCATTCAACTTTTACTCTCAGTGTTGCAATTTTTTTCCTCTAAGTCCACTATAGACTTGCGTCTAGATACATCGAAACGAATAAAAAATCCGATTTCAATCAGAAACGGAATCGTATCGATAATCCGAACTAGACAAACCGATTTCACAAAATCACGGAAGTGTGGTTTTGCCTAAGCAAGTTTTTGTTTATATTTGAATAGTTTTGATCGATGCACTTACAACCGAATAATATTACTAGAGACGATCGAAACTGCGAGCCGGAGCCTCTCCTGAAATCGGTTTTCTGTTACCGACATTCGGTCGCTGTTTTGGGAGTCCATTTGAAGATTTGAGTATGAAAATAAAACATAACTTATGTAATCATAGTATTTTTAGGGTTCCGTACCTCAAAAGGAAAAACGGAACCCTTACAGGATCACTTCGTTATCAGTCTGTCAAGACCCTTTTTCTCAGGAACGTACGGAGGTATCAAGTTGAAATTAATATCAAATACGTCTGTGGTCCCTTAGAGCTCTAAAAAATCAAGCTTCTAAGTCAACACAATAAAAAATTACGGCTATTTAAGCGACATATTTTGGTACTCGCAAATAAATCAAAAACTACAGGGTACTTCCCGTTGACCTAGACTCATAAAATTTGGCACAAAGCCCGTCTCATTGCACAAGTAAAGGAAAATGACAGAAAATTGTAAATTTTCAGTTTTATCACATACAAAAAGAAAAAACCATTACAAACTTACATTTGCAGTTGGAGAATTGACCGTGACATATATCAATATCAATATAGGGGAGATGTTTTTCAACTACAAAGTTGTTTGTTTTTGGGATAAAAACTCCCAGGTTTAGTGGAAATCCCTCTAAGTTGACAACACTGCTTTTCTACGATTTTGTCATAGGCCACAGATAGCAAAGACGTGAAAAGAAAAACGTTTTATTACGTAGTTCAATTGTGGTAGAAAGTATTTTAAAAATTGGTTTTTCATTTTTCGGCAATCATTGTACATTTTTATTTATAAGCACTAGTAGATCATCAGTTGTAATTAAAACAAAATTACATTATAGCACAATAATTTGAATATTAACCATTCATAGATGCTGTAACTAAACATATAAATTTAACAATTATAGACAATTGTATTGAACATCCCTATACAATTTCAGTCGTATGGTAAAAAATGTACATCGCAATTCCAATTATGGCATGCGATTAAGATTGGACTTGCTTTCGATTCAGAATTGCAATCAAAAATAAAATATGTTACGCAATTAGGCTGCAGGTGTGTAGTAGGTACTTACTCGCAACCGATGATACCTAAACTATTAAGAAACTACATTTAATAGATTGTGTGAAAAAATGTTGTTGGAATATATATCGACGGTTGAAAGGCTAATTGATCTAAACGACATTTTGTAAAACTTGCTCCTGCAATTTTATGATTCGTCCTCCTGGACGGATCATAGTTATTTTTTATTTTTTTTTAATTCATAAAAAAACAACTATTTGATAGACTTTTATTTACTTAAATCAATCAATCATAATAAGATCTTATTATGATTTAAAAAAATAACTAATCCATCCTCCTGCAAGTTTTACAAAATGTCGCTTAGATCAATTAGCCTTTCAACCGTCGATATGGTTAATTGGTTACCTAGGTCTTACTAGGTAAAAATGGTGGCAAGACATTACCATAAATTTACCAGTGTTTTATCTTTTATTTCCCAGATTTATCAGTGTTTTATCTAGGGTTTAGCATGTTAGAAGTGTCGTTTCGTCTTCTTTATGTCGTCTTTATCTATCGGCAATTCAGTTAGGATCTGTGATGTCCCATTGTTTCTCATAAGTGACCTAGGTTTTGTTCCTTTGTTGAGGTAGATGGATTGAGTCGTTTACCTCTTGACAGTCCGGTGCTCTCCTGGAGATCGATAACAATTAGAATTCTATTGTTTTTTTTTTTTTGGACTGTTGAAGGTTTAATTAGAACATAACTTAGAATACCTATTATCATGTTGGACCGATCAGAATTCTATAAGCTTCTTTAAGATACCGATAACGAGGTCGAAAACCATTTAAAACAACGCGATATTCAAGAGATCATGGCATGTTGTGGCAACCAATCAAGTTACCAATTTGGGCATAAAAAAAGATCTTTTATGTTTCTTACATGACGATTTTCAATGGCTCTCATCTGGTTCAGACCATGCATCGTGCAGAGACCTTATCGTGTTCTGGAATGTAATCGTCATAATGTGGGTAATTTAGCGGTACCCTGATTTCATTGGAAAATCTTTTGATTTCCTACCCTCCGTCTAGTGAAAACAGAGAATACCTAATTGACCAAGTCGAGACATGTACGAGGTTGTAGAGATTAAATATTTGTTAATTTCTTTGTTTTTCCCCGAAGAGTTGTCTATGTCAATTGAACTTGATTGATCGCTCTGTTCAACAAATCCGTCAAGACTTCAGTACCGACAGTTCCCAGGTGATTTGAATAGCATGATCTGATAATCATGATACACAGGGCTAACGACCATACCCTTAACTAGGCCAGTGCCTTCAATGGGCAGGATAACGGCATCGATACAATTGTCGGCTTTGTGGAGCGGAACATCAGTCTGTCACCAAATTGTCGTGTCGTGGGATCCCCATGTACTATTGTTGAGTTTGATGGCTATTGTGACGATTTTCTTTAGTTATTTTCGGGGTTCGTCGACTTTGTGCAGGTACTTGATGCAGATTAGCATCTGAAAGGGGAACCTTCCATTTACCAATGCGGAGATTGTATTTATGGTTGTCTTTCGACACATAGGTACTGTAACTTTCTAAACTGGTCTGCTTCTTCACCACATAGTTACAATATTGCCGATGAATAATGGCCCGTCTGAACTTTGCGCAGAAGGCTGAGCAGTAATATTTTTTTCACTCCTCTTGCTCAAAAAGTCCGTCATTGTAGCGCACCAGAGCGGAGAAAAATAGCATATCTTGCTCTAGGGGAAAAAGTTTTTTATTTTAAAATTTCTCGAGTGTTGTTGAAATGAAAAGTAGAGTGTTTAACACGAGTGAAAGTCATCAATTCCTACTCGAACTATAGCCGTTTAGTACCTCGTATGGGAATTGATTCCTTTCGACCATTGTATAACAATCTACTATTTTTGTTTGAAAGGGTATGCTCTCGAGGTGGTCCCATATAAATTTTATTAATTTTGCTTGAACGGTTTTTGAGTTAGCTTCAATAATACGTATTTTTTCCTACTTAGTATGTGGATGATATGATAAGTTCCTGTCACTGTTATTTACATAGCAGGTAGTGGTATTCGAATTTTTGTGGGGTAGGTACCACAGCAGAAAAGTGAAAAATAAAAACCGACTTCCAAAAAAAATCACTACAAAGTGAAAAATAACTTTAATTTCGGAAGTTGGTGGCAAAAAACGAAAATTCTAAACCAAAGACGACTTCCGAAATTAAAGTTATTTTTCACTTTGTTTTGATTTTTTATTTTATTTTTTTATTATAGACATTATACTTATGTAGTCATGTCGTCCCCAGACAATAATATGCAACTTCTTCCTTCCGTTTTTAGTATTATCTAAAGGCTACTTTGGCTGAAAAAATTAAAAGCACAATAGGCAGCAGTGTTCTTTTTCAATTGTTTCACAATAGTTCAAAGTAGTCATAGGTTGATAAAAATAGTCAGAATATGTGTAATTTCCTTTCTTCTTCTTTTCGAGTCGTTTTATAGTGACTAACCTGGTGTCAGAGTTTTAAAGCCGCCCATGGGCCTCTGACTTGACTTCACATGCTGTCGAGAAATATCTCTCAGGCATGCCGGTTTCCTTACGATGTTTTCGTTTACCGTTTTTGAAGCAAGTGATAATTATACAATTCGCACATGAATCCGACAGTCAGAGGTGCGTGCCTTGGGTTCGAACTCGAGACCTATGTCTTGGCAGTCCGACGGTCACACCAGTAGGCGATCACTGCATTTCTTTTACAAACTTTTATACTATTATTTCCTTTTACATGCTATTGGTCTACTTATTTGTGACATAGACAGTAGATATCATCATCATCATCATCAGCCTATAAATGTTCCCACTGCTGGTACACAGGCCTCCTCTCTGTGAGAGGGAGTGGGCCGTAATCCACCACGCGGGCCCAGTGCGGGTTGGTAGATGTCACATGTCTTCGAATTTTCGGTTCTAGGACATGCCGGTTTCCTCACGATGTTTTCCTTCACCGTTTTGAGAGCAGTGGTGATGAAATAATTTCGAAAAGTAAAGCGCTTGTCTGGGTTCGAATCTACGACCGTAAGTCGCGGCCGTCACCGCTGCTCTCGTAGTAGTAGTAGTAGATACGATATAGTCCATTTACATAGAAGTGCGATATTGGAGGGGCTTGTGGCTAAGTAATAACAGCTGCACGGGTCGATCAATCAGGTTAAGCTACGCTTGCCGCGGTTGGTCCGTGGATGGGTGACCATCTTTACATACCAAGTCCCCTCCGTGCCTCGGAAAGCACGTTAAGCCGTTGGTCCCGGCTGTCATTTGTAGATCTTTGACAGTCTTTACGGGTAGTTAGAAGCCCAAAAAAGTCTGACAACCAGTCTTACCAAGGGGTATCGTGTTACCTAGTCACTAGGTTGTGGAGGTCAGATAGGCAGTCGTTCCATGTAAAATACTGGTATTCAGCTGCATCCGGTTAGACTGGAAGCCGACCCCAACATAGTTGGGAAAAGGCTAGGCAGTTGATGACATAGAAGTGCGATATTATGATTACCCTCCAATTATTTGGGCCTACAGTTAGTAGTTTGGTATTATGTAGCAATAATAGTAGTTTAACTATTTCTATGTCCTTGGTATTCAATGATAGTCATCATTATTTGCTCATCACGCCATTGACATGGTAGCTATTTTTTAAATGTAACGTGTTCGTGTTCAATTTGCTTTGCGAGAGTTAAGCATATTGTGCTAAGGACATTTTGTGAAACATAATTAGGGTTTCGTAACACAAAACGAAAAAACGGAACCCTTATAGGATCACTCGGGTGTCTGTCTGTCTGTCCGTCTGTCACAGCCAATTTGCTCCGAATCTAATGGACTGATTAAGTTGAAATTTGGTACACATGTATTTCTGTGACACAAACACAGACGTCTAACGTAAATAAATGAATTTTGAATATGGGGGTTACTTTTGAGGGGGAAATATTTTTTTTTTAAGTTCTGCAATCTGTACCGTGTGATATATCAAATGAAAGGGCTTGTTGGGGGGATCTAATTTTTTTATAATTTTAAAATAAATATATTTAAAGATGTTTAAAAAAATTGATGAAAATTTACCATTTCCTCCACTTTATCTCCGAATCTACTGACCCTAAAATTTGGAAAAAAATACAGAGAATGGTTCTTTACTCATAGATTACAGGAAAACCTATAAGAAGTCTGTGGTCTTATAATAAGATGGTAAATCTCTCAATATTGTGCGTAAAAACTTTTGTTTTTCAACTACATGTTAAGTTTGTGTTTGGGATAAATTTATCCCAACTATAGAACTCTTCATTGTACGTGGTCCGACACGCACTTGGCCGATTTCTTTTTCATTAAATTTGTAGGTAACACTGAACGGTAGATATTGTATTGAATGTGGTAATCATAGCCAGGGAAAAATATTTTTCCCGACGATGACTTCGGGATTGACCAAGTTTGTCATTCGAGATCGAACCGACGTAGAATTTTCTGATACTAAACATGTAGGTATGTTCCTGCTCTTATATTTCAACTTCAATAGTGCTTGGTTTGGATAAAAGCACCAATTATCGTCTTATTTTGTGGGGTAGGTAGGTGGGGTAGGTGTGATACCTAACGCAATTTAATTCTAAGTAAGTTTTTCATACAGGAGTTCAAATGAATCTTGGAGATTATTCGGCAAACTCAAACTCAAAGTAATTATTTCAATTAAACCAATTATAGGCACTTTTGAATTGTCAGGGGTTCGGTCAGTCTGAAAGATGAAGCTAGATGTCCATTTCAAAGCATGGTAGGTACTGTAGACACCTTGGGTGTCTATTGTATCGGGACGGTATTAAATAAGAGGTTTCTTGGGTTAAACTGCTAATACATTCACTACAATATTATGTTTTCACATATTAGTTGACCTCAGGACTATCTCACTTTTCTTCACAAACAAAACCAATTCAAATTCTATTTAAATATAAGATTGTCATGCTAATTCGAATGCCAGGCTGTTTTCTTGCCAGCCTGCATAACTTAAGGTTGCATGTTGCATAAAACCTTACATAAGCTACGCCCCACTTGAATAGGATTGGACAGAGACTTTTATTCAAAGCATTCGAATTACCAGATGGCACTCTGTCTAGGTTGACACCAACCTTGCTGACGGGGCATAGCCCTTGCAAGGTGTGTCTAGTTGACATAACTGAGTTACAACCGAGGCCCCACACTTTAGTCAGAGCTGACTGACATTCGATGGAGATTGAGTTTTGTGACGACAGAATAAGTTTTTGAGATTTTCCCTCTGGAGTATGATCGTGAAATATTATTTTTGTTGAGCGCTTACTTCTTGATCCTTCGTTCCCTCTGGCTCAATACTGTCCGATGGGGTTAAGGTTTTAGATGTTAAGTTCATATTTTTCCTAAACTCCCTCTGGGTTGATGTGAACTGTCACATCACTTTGTTTCTTGAGGCTTGCCGCACCTTTAGCGATGGTTTTGATGCGGTGAGGTTTAAGCATGACGACGTTGGATTTTCTGGGTGCATGTTAGCACATATTGTTATTTAATTTGGCTGACACCTGGCCTGGTGTCAGAACTTCGTGAGTCGTTCGTCCTGACTTAAGCCTTCTCTTGCAAGAGAAAGACCTCACTATGTAATTTGATTCCCATCGTTAGGTAATCATTCTTATTGGTATAAGCAGAAAGGGTCTGGTAATTCAAATGCTAGGCTGTTTTCTTACCAGCCTGCACAACTTAAGGTTGCATGTTGTATAAAACCTTACAGTACCTATGGAGAAAAACGGGCAAGAAACTCCGCAGACACTCTTTGAAATCAAAATGTACCTCTGTAAATTAAATAAACTGGTTAAGAAGACATGACAGGACATTGAATTTTTCTACAAAAATATTCCAATGGAAAACTCAGTGAAATGCCAAAACGCGAGGTCGTCCAACCAGCTCGAATGTTTGGCGCACAACAGATAAGAGTCACGCTCGGCCGCCGCGCTTCCGACCGATTTCATCACACTTCCGACTGCCCGCGGTCACTGCACCAACTGTATTTACTTTTATATTATATTTTATGTATGTTTTTTGTTGTAGAATGTTGGGTATTTACGTAGGCCATGGGAACTGCTACTAGGGTTTTAAGAAACCCAAAATAGTAACGCCAAACATCCTTAATTATTTTTGTCTCAAGTTCGACTAAACATCGATTTCTCTACATCTTAAGGGGCAAAAAAAGGTTAGCATATGCGAGAGTGGCTATGCTGCTAGTGTTGTAACCCTTCGTATTCAAACATATTCGCGCAACAGAATGCAACCCCAAAAATGTTCGAGATTTTTATAAAGCCGGATTCATATTACTGTGTTGCGTCGTGTCGTGACGCCTTCTGACGCAGTGTTAGCCAATCAAAACTCTTTGTGATTAGACGTAGCCCTGAACAGATTCGTTTGATTGGTGTATCCCGCGTCACGACACAACACGACACAGTAATGTGTCGGTGGCTTTAGACTCGGTTTAGGTGACGAATTTCTGAGATCATGAAAATATCGAAAATAGAAATCCCAAATAAGCTTATTAAAATACCCCATTACCCCAAATGAGCGAGGGAAAATGTAGGTATACCTAATTTCAGTATATCAAAATTAAAGTAGGTGATGATTTGATGAATTTCAGCTGGCTCATCGATTTCAGTTTTGAGCAGAGGTGGCCCAGTGGTAACGGCCGCGATTAACAAGCTATTGGTCGTTGGTTCGAACCCTGACAGGCGTTTTTCTTTGTGTAAATTATTTCATCACCACTGCTCTCAATCACAAAACGGTGAAGGAAAACATCGTGAGGAAACCGGCATGTCCTAGAAGCAAAAATTCGATGACATGTGACATCTACCAACCCTGACTGATGGGCACGCGTGGTAGATTACGGCTCACTCCCTCTCACAGAGAGGAGGCCTGTGTCCCAGCAGTGGGAACATTATAGGCTGATTAAGTGATCGATTACTGCAGTAGAAATTTTCTCACAAATGTTCTGCTATACTTTTCATGTTTCGTGTTTTATATTTCAGAGAACAAGTCTAGCATCAACCATGAAGAACTCTAAGGCGATCCTGCTATGGTGCGGGATCCTGGTCCGCGTTGTCTTCCCCATGGAGGTGCAGCACGAGTTCGAGAAACATACCGAAGTAAGTTGGCAAGAAAAAACTAGAGAAAAGTAATTTTTGTGAGGTACATAAAACAGTTCAAAGGTAGGTAGATACCTAGGTATTCCGTTTGAAATAATAAGTTGGATGGACCTAGCATTAGTAAAGATTGAAAGTGTTCCGAAGGATTGCCGATTCAAAAACATACGTGAATCGTTTAAAGGCTTCTGGTAGAACAATTTTCATGAAGTTTTCATTTTCAAATTGTTCTACTAGTATTGCGTCGCGTTGTCACGTCGCACCTATCTGCAGGAGCCTTTAAACCCTGTCGGGGTTGCGGGTTTGTCCGAAAGGGTTACCGTGGCCCCTGGCAAATACAAGCAACTGAAGGAACACGGTTGGGTTTTAGTCAGTAAGAGTCTGACACGCCCTCCCTCTCTGCCCAGAGCGCGAGAAGTTATTTCATAATTTCCCACCCAAAAAAAAGGATCCTTTAAACAAACGCTGATACTTCTTTTCATTATACTTTTTCAAAAAGAAGTGAGAAAGTCTCACATAAGAGATAACTACTAGTGTTTTACAATCGTTTGTGTGTAAGATACCGTACTAGGTATTTAGTCTTCTTAAAATAGGTGACATTGGTGCCGATTCCCTTGTTCACAAATTAAACTAAATTTAAGTTCAGTGCATCTTTTTCTTTCTATTTCATTAAGAAAAGGACAGAAGATAAATTTTAGTTTAGTCCTGTCAAATTAATCAGCGCCTGTCACTACTCCATACAAGTTTAGACGTGATTAAAAACTTGCCTACTAAAATTACGTCAATTTACGTCAAGCGCTGATTAATTTGACAGGACTAAACTAAAATTTATCTGCTGTCCTTTTCTTAATGAAATAGAAAGAAAAAGATGCACTGAACTTAAATTTTGTTTAGTCTGTGAACAAGGGAATCGGCACCATTGACTCCGCTAAATATAGTTGTCGATAGTGACAGTAGAAAACATAGGTTAGTTAGTTAGTTAATAGGTAGGTTACTTCAAAGACGATGACGAAAAGAAAACTGTGGAAAATCTCCTAGCAAAAACTAAACAAACCCACAAAAATCCTTAGATACACAAATCACCTAATAACTCTTGTGAAAAGAGAGACTATAAAGTACTAATTGACACGAATGTAAAGCTGTTATCGAATAGATTAGCGATAAATAAACTGTTTGTCCTAACATCGCGGTTCACACCTGCTCGCTTCTTGTTTCGATCAGTCGCGACCGCATAACCTAACCCGGGTTTTAATAATAAACAAGATGTTCTGAAGTCTTATTCTGAAACTGACTATCGAATCACTCGAACTCACTGTTTTATTCGCAGTTAAAACAGTTTTAGCAATGAGAATACGAGAGACGGGTTTAACAATGTAGGAAAACACACGATTGAAATCATGTCCAAATCAATTTGAGAAAGTTAGAATTAATAGTGATAAAGTAAAGGGTTCATTTACTTTATCACTATTAAATATCAAATATCAAGAGTTTCAAAATACTCACCTGCAGGTCCTAGAGTTTAGGTTATCACCAATGTGTTTGTGCCCCTTCGTTTTAATTGCTAATATCTGGATGACCGAGCTTTGCTCGATTTTTTTTTGAACAACATTTTCTAAAAATAAAACCTAGCTAGATCGATTTATCGCCCCCGAAACCCCTGCATACTAAATTTCATGAAAATCGTTGGAGCCGTTTCCGAGATTCAGATTATATATATACAAGAATTGCTCGTTTAAAGGTATTATATACGTGCGATACCTACATAATTGTTAATCACAATGCCAAAGAAATTCGAAACAAATGTCGACACTCTAAAACAAATGATTTTAATTTTGACTTGTGAGCGGTCATAGTAGGTCGAATCCGACTTTACATAGTTTAGACGAGCACGAATGAACTGAGTTTGTACAGAATATCACTGCACTTTCGACGTAGTGACTCAGTGTTTACGTGTACACAGACAGGTCACAGAGCTACCACCCACGAGATTCTTCACAACCCACCTGCTAAAATACAGCTGTTTTATAACCAACACAAAACTGAAGAAAATTTGTGTTTAGTACACGGATTCATCTGCGAAATGCAAAAAAATTTAAGATGTAGCAATACCAGCTGTTCAGATTGTCGGTATTATAATCTACACAAGGAACAAAAATAGGTTTTGTAACGGAAAGTCTGGAATTTCGTAAAGTAACCAATAAAAAATAAAAAAAAACATATGTTTGATACCTGTGATTGACTAACAAATAATGGTCAGGATTATGTATTAAAAGATACACAGCGTGATATTTCTTAATCTGGCTTACACACTGTTGGTACCTTCTATCTACTAACTGCTTAAGATGCAGATATATGCCATTGACCTTGAGTGGTTAGCTTGCGTGTTCTGTACTGAGCTCAAGCAACGCGTCGTACGTCCAACCACTAATAGCACTCGTCGATCAAGGAGCGCTGTCCAAAATTAGACGAATTAATAATTTATTATACATAAAACAAAAGGTATTTTAATAAAACACGTAAACTAAAAGATTAATAATTAAATTATCTTTAAAATGATGAAGGTTTCAGAAAAATACGATTGATAAATTTTGTTTTTATCCGCGTTAGACATAAATTTACAAATTAATTTCACTATGTAATATGAACATATTTATTAAATATTCCTATCTTAAGTTATGAAGAAAATGCTCTAATTTAACATATATTATTTCCAAATCATTAACACCACTCCCTTAGACGTGATCTTCAGTATAAAATCATTAAAAGTCGGTTATCGTCGCCTTAAGTAGTAATTTACATCTACTTGTATTTTTACATTCCAGATCAACCTGGATTCCGATTCCGTCAGGGGTCGACGTGGCGTGATCGAAGAAGAAAAATACTACAACATGCAATCCCATCACCAAGAGACAAACATGAACATGAACCAGCCCTGGATACCAGGTCCCTTGCCACCCGAAGACCCTACGACTAAAATATCGATCACCAATGAGGTTAAGGAAGTCCTGCCTCTGTATCATACTACAGAAAGAGTGACTGACAAGCCTACTGGTCGAGGAGCGAGAGCTTCTAATGAGAATTGGATCAAACTGCCTTTACCTGATCAGAGAGATCCAAGGGATCAGAGAGATCAACGAGATCAGAGGGATCAGAGGGACCAAAGGGATCAGAGAGATCAAAGGGATCAAAGAGACAATATCCTGACACCTCCTCAACCATCAGGTGATCTAATCAATTCTCGTATGCCTAGAGTCAATTTTGTCACTCAAAACAAAGCATTAGAAGCTTCAGAATCTCGCAATGACAAGGAATCTGTACAAAGAGCAACAAGGACTGACGAACTACGAACAGAATTTGTAAGACCTGATGAAGATAGAGACAGATCCAAATATAAGCCAGTGTTCCCACGGCAAGCGGTCTATAACCCTCAGATTCCAGAAGAATCCAGAAGGTACTTCTACGATGATAGGTATTACCCAGTCCCAGATGACCTGTACAGGCGAGATCCTTATTATGATATGATCGATCGAAGACGTTACTTCCCTTACTACGGTCCAAGAGTTGATAGATTTGATGAAACTTACGATAACATGGTACCTAGGAAACCGAAAAGGATAATCTATTATGCTCATTTGCCAGAAGTGGTTCGCACTCCACCTAGTGTGGATCTAAGGTACAGATACTCTGTAGATCCTTACAGGCGTTATGATGATGACATGTATGCAAACGCAAGGACCGGAAGGTATGACTATAGATTCAGAGGCAGGTACCCTTATGCTCCTCTAAGAAAAGATGAGAGGAACTATAGAGATCTTGCTGGAGCCGGCACTGTTGCTAAAGACAAGAAAATTGATGACAAAGTTACGCCTACTCCGATCTTACCACAGAAAGAAGATAAATTTAAGACGAACATGAACGCTAATAGAAATCTTATAAACAGTCACCAGTATCATGAAAGCGCTGACACTTACCATGAGCCAATTGCACACAAAAGTTTTCCAGATATAGCTCGACCGGACGACGGATACCTTCGATTTGATGATGCTCTGTTCCACGGGCCAGTCGATGAACCGTATCAAAGGAAATATTGATCCTATTAAATAAGTAAACCGTCGTTTCTGGCTCGATTTTCAAACGAACAAAGGAGATGACCGCTTTTTGTAGGGACGTTGGTTTTTTATTCCGAGAAAAATCTAACCAGCATCAAACTACATCTAAATAAGAACGACAAAATATGGAACTAGGAACCACTGAAATAATATTTTTAGACCCCTCCATTTAAGAGAAAAATTATAAACTACAAGTACAAACATTTTATTTGTTGATGGCAACTATGACAAATATGATATAAATTGACACATGGTACAGTCATTATTGTCAATCAATTGATAGTGATGACAGTAACATGTGTCAATTTTGACAAGTTTACTATTTGAATATGTCAATATGACATCAATTGACACATAGTATTGTCATTACTGTCAGTGAATTGACAGTAACATGTGTCAATTTTGACAAGTGTACTATTTTAAGGGGTGTGTTCACTATGTTATCCTATATAATAAGAAAGGTTTGTTCGTTTTAGGAGTAAATTCTTACTAAAGTAAAAAATGGTTTTTCTCAAAATTGGAGGTCTTTAAAAATTTATGATATAGTTAGAACCACTAGTTTTTGGAGTGTCTATCCAAATATATTTAACTTATCCTGGTTAGAATTATTGAATAATAAAAAACCATTTTAGGACATGTCCTTTGAAAAAATAGCCACAAACGACGCAACACGTTTAAGCTATTAACTTTTGAGAGCATTTAATATCGATGTAGTATTTATTATTAGAATCAACCTGTAATATAAAATGGAGATTTTACAACTATTTGTGTTGCTAATAAACGTAATAACTGATGGCAGTGTTTTAATTACGAGGGCTGTGTTCGCGACAAATTGTACAAGTAATAAATCGAGCATTTAATTTAAAACACGACCGAGGGTGAAGATGAATTTCATTAAGAATTAATTAATGTCATTCTTAAACCGTTCTTGTTTTTCCACGGCGAATAAAAAACATCTGTTGGGAATGTTGAGCGCGACGCGTTTTCTTGAGGTAATTAAGCAATAAATTTTGTGGCTGGCAACATCGCGAGGTGGGGGCAATTACAGTAGTTAAGAAAATGGATGTTCTCCACTCAAGAACGCGTACAAAACCGACGTGACTAATTAAAATGAGGGCTTAAGAAAAATCCTACGACGTGACAGCTTGTAATCAAGGGGATAGATTTTTTGTATTTTTCTTGTTGGCCAGAAGTTCGCGGATTAGTGTCGGCGATAAATTACGGGTAATTAAATGTCTTGGGGTTTAAACGACGGCTTGAGGTTTTTGAAAGACGCCATTTTGTCTGCATAAATCATTTTTGAACAGATTTTCCTGTTGGTAGATTGTTATTATGATCGTCATATAAACACAAATATTAGCTCTTAGTTTTAAGTTTGATTGTAAAAACTGTTTGACTTCGATTGTCATTCTACACAAAATCTACTAACGCAGTCTCTTAGACCGCAACAAGACTTTCCATTTAGTAGGAAGACTAGAATTCAGACAATAAGCCATAAATGTCTGCCTAGAGAAATGGGTTATTTAGTTAAATTACTAGAACGCGCACTAAGGCGGATAATTGGAAATTACAACTGAAGCTCTATTATCATCTCTATGGCCTACGCCGAGACGTAGAGGGATTTATTAAAACCTTAATTACGTAATAATATTGTATACTGCACCTCGTTTTAAGTTTTACCTTCTGTATGTCTAAAACTGTCTTAAAGTTCAACCTTGTTTGATTGATTGAATTCTCTTTCATGTTTTCTTTCGATTGCAATAATACTTTTAGTAAAGTCACTGTAGAACAAACTGGTCTCCTGTCTTAGACAGAGGTCCCGGGTTCGATTCCTGGTGAGAGCAGCATTTTCTGCTCAGTTTAGTTGTTGGTAGGGCTTGTTCTAAGTCCGCCTGGCTAGCTACCACCATCTTATCTAAGTCTGTCGCCATGACCAAAATGTAAAAAAGCATTGTGTTTCGGCAGTTAGAGGTAAGATAGCCATCATCATGGAAATAAGAAATGCGGCTAACTAACGAACTGGAATATTAATAATGAATTGTAATTATAAAAATGCTGAATTTGATGTTCTAACCGTTTTAGGTGTAAAAAAGTCATTTGGAAAGTTTCCAAATATTTTTTTACATCTAAAACAAAAAATTCGGTGTTACGATATGAATTATTGCATTTCATAATCAATATTTTAGTTCCCTAGTTAGCCACATTTCTTATTTCCATACAGTAATATTGCTAAATTAATCAAAATAGGTAAATATTTGACAGCTATTTACGACGTTGCCAACTTTTAGGATAAAACCTCTTAAAGTTTAGCTGTATTAAATAATGTCCCTTCTATATACTTCTTCAAAGATGTCAACAACTCTTACATCATTATATTTGTTGCTACAACATCAAAAATCCCAAGATATGATGTTTACTGTACACAAACTATTCGAGATCGACGTGTGGTCACAATCGACCCTTGATGAGTTGAATTATTTATACAGAGTCGGCGCGGTGTCCACGCGATGTGTTGATTGCGGATAATTGTCCCCGATTGAGGACAGATATGAAAGTACGACATGGTGTCATGTCATTTGAAGTGTAATTTAGTGTGAACATCATTTCCTGATATTAAGAATGGAATATTCAGTCGTTAACCATTACATGTATATGCTACAATTATATTAGAAAAATTTAGCAAAAAAAAAAACTTTACAAAAAAAAATCAACCGACTTCCAAAAAAAACACTACAAAGCGAAAAATGGCTTTATTGTTCAGTTTTTAGTTGTGGTAGCTACCCCAAACAAATTCGAAAACCACTACCTACTATGTAAATAACAGTAACAGGAACTTAAGATATCATCCATATACGTGGGAAAAAAATACGTATTATTGAACCCAACTCAAAAACCATCCAAGCAAAGTTAATAAAATTTATATGGAACCACACGGGAAGCACCAGCTTTCAAATAAAAAAAGAATCATGAAAATCGGTTCACCCAGTCGAAAGTTCTGAGGTAAGAAATATAAAAAAAAATAGTCGAATTGAGAACCTCCTCCTTTTTTGAAGTCGGTTAAAAAAGAGAGTTATTGTATGCTTTTCTATTTGTACTGAAACTTTTGCGGTTTTTATTATTAAATTGAAATAGTATACACCTAATATTGGCTACTTATTTACGGTTTTAGGCTATACTAATATTAATACACACAGGCCACATGTTAAGCGACATCCAAGACAAGTGGAGTAAAGTTGTGACTGAATGGTACCCCAGAGATGGCAAAAGGAACAGGGGAAGACAATATAAGAGATGGGAAGATGAACTGAAGCTTACAGCGGGCCTAATTGTAGAAGAGTTGCGAGAGATAGGACTCATTGGAAGTTGTTAGAGGAGGTCTTTGCCAAAAGGCACACTGAACTAAGAGACATTCTGTAAGCTAAGGAAAAGAGGTCGCACAATGCTCACGCCTGTCACCGATTCAAATTAATATAGTTACGGCTTATGTTTTTGTACCTTGTCACTTGTGTAAAAATATTGACCACGAAATATAGTAATTTCACTGCTCATTATTGCTCCTACTGCTTTCCATTAAAAAATACCACAACGCAGAGATGTTCAGAATAGATAGGGCTTATTATTGTTATAATGTTAATACAAGGGCATTCATAAATAACAATTTAACCTCTTGATCGCCTGCCTAGGTTTACCTAGAAGTACTAAAAATGCTTCGCATGCACTAATTTTAGGAAGGCCTTCAGAAAAATGAAGAATTCATCAATATACAGCCAATAACACGGCATATATTATATCTTCCTGGCTTCATTATAAGTTAATCTAATTAGAAATTGTAATATTTAATCATTTAAAATGACAAAGAATATTCACATTAAAGTCAATTCATGGCCACTCTACATCAAAGGGTTGTGACAGATGGCACGTACAGACGCCAGCACATCAAGCTACTACAATCTGTCAAATTTATTTAATAGATTTTCAACTTTATCGCTTCAGAATAAGGTTCAAAGTTGATTGGGGAAATTTGACAGTTTCGGGTAGCTTGATGTGCTGGCGTCTGTACCACAAACAGTAGTGATGTCCTCAGGCGATATTCATTATCTTCAAAATTGTCTAACATCCCGGGATCTCGGGATCACGGGATAGCGGAGAAACGGAGGAACGGAGTTGCGGGTTGCGTCGCTAATTGGAAGCTTGTTACGTAAACGGATAAAGGGTTACATTATAATTTGATTTTGTATCGAAAAATGTATTTGATATAGTTAATTTGTGCCGTAAAAGGCACCCCAGCTTTATGGTTGGTATTGAATGCCAGGGGCTAAATAAATAACAATACAATATTTATTTATTTATTTATCATAAGCACACCAACAGCACAGTCACTTACAATTCAAATTAAATAACATCTAAAATTTACATTTCAGTAACCATGCAAATGACAGGTATGCATGACATTCAACATATGAAAATTAGAGACAAAGGAAAAGAATATAAAGTGTGTCTAGTAGACATAAATCTACAACACTACAAAAACAAAACAATTTGAGCTAGATAGACGGACACTCATCACACTTTTTACATAGGGAGCGTCTGTATGAAGCGAAAGTCCTGGAGAAAATATCAATTGGGTAATGAAATATATTATATGATCAAGTATAATTCATATTGTTCTGTAAGTTACGCCTGAGCTTAAGACAGAATAGGTAGTAGTAATATTGCTGTGTAGATAATTTCTAGGAATAGCTGTCCAGTCGACTCTAACGTCTTTTGATAAGAGGTCCTTTATACAAATGCAGTGCACAGCCCACAAAGTTGCCAGAATTCAATATTACGTACAGACGTTAGCACACTGCACTACAAATTTTACAGAATCTGAACGTGTAATATAATGAAAAATGAATGTACCTAAGTCCATGACATATTATATTTAACTCTAAATGGTTATGTAGACTTAGGTATATTATAAAACAGTACATTGTGATTCCAACTATATATATAATAACGATTAGGTACATTTTCAAAGTACATACATATAAACATCAAGGTAGACAGTCAAAGACGGGAAACCGTCGAAAAAAAAAATTGCGTCCAACTGTTGGCCGCTAAATGCACGCACACTAGAAAAGCTCAATGATGTGGCGTGAGTGTAAGACGCAGCTGTCACGCACACCAGCATAACAAAGTTAGCTTGTTTGTTTTAGTTCTTTTGCAGCTTGACATGGCTCTATCTAGACATATAAATAACTAAAGACAAAGTATTAATTATTTCGCACTTCTCCTACCTAATCCTACCTATGTATGAGCGATAAGCTTATTCTCAATGTAATTTCACCACATAATCCACACTAAAACTAAGCACAAACAAAACACAAACTACATAACAACATCACACAATTACCTACAATTCAATTAAAATAATTACGAACAACTTAACCTAAAGCGCGCCGGTGTTGCCATATCTTATTAACCCTTCGCGGGACATGTCATAATATTTAACATGGCAACTCCGGAGCGACGGTAGCGACATCACGACATTCAAACTATTAACATGTCAATAACAATTTGCTGAATTGCTTTTATGTTGTACTTGATATGAGGCCCGAAGGGAAGGGGTGGGAATAGGGCTGGTGCATTTACAAATTGTCAATATTTTTGTGATTGAAATAAGAAGTAGGTATGAGAAAAGGTTTATATTTTGGTGTTTAACGTTGTAATAAATATGTGGTCACTGGTCATTATAGTAATTTTTGGCTTAACGTTTTCCCAACTTTGTTGTTTTTCCAAGTTTAGAGCGTTTATTCTGAAAGTGGGCAACGTCGCAAATAGATGTCAAATATTTCGCTGTTTTGATTAATTTGGCAATATTACTGTATTGAAATAAGAAATGTGGCTCACTAGCGAACTAGAATATTAATAATGAATTGCAATTATAACTGAATTTTATGTTGTAACAGTTTTAGGTGTAAAAAAGGCATTTGGAAAGTTTCCAAATGCTTTTTTTACATCTAAAACTAAATATTCGGTGTAACGATATTAATTATTGCATTTCATAATCAATATTTTAGTTAGTTAGCCACATTTCATAATTCCATATAGTATTGGCAAATTAATCAAAACAGGTAAATATTTGACAGCTATTTACGATGTTGCCAACTTTCGGGATAAACCCTCTTAACCGGATTTGGTAGGATGGTGATAATATGACAATAAGTATGTTTCAAAGCGATGGTCAGCTTCATCTGATTAATGAGACGTTTCCTGATGTCTAAAACTGATGCTAAGGTCTGGATGTTTAGACGTTAGACGTAGACCATCGTTAACTAACTTAATAGATAGTTTATAATTCCTGCGGTGTTCCTGACGTGTGTATTCTTCCCATCATCACGTATTATTCTCAAACATGGTCTTTGACAATTTAGCAAAGGTCCACGCTCGGGGTTTGCCAGAGAGTTATGGAACGGAGTATTCTTGGTATTAAACTTGTGGACCGGGTTAAGAATACAAACAACACATTCCATCACTAAAATAACTGATGTCACTCGGAAAGCTCCCACGCTTAAATGGAATTGGGCTGGACACATTTGCCGCATGTCAAACGATCAATGGGCCAAACTTACGACCCAGTGGGTCCCACTTAATGGCAGACGTCATCGCGGCAGGCCCAGACGGAGATGGCGGGATAAGCTGGACTCCTTTAAGAAAGATTGGTCCTTGGAAGCTCTGGACAGAGAGAGGTGGAAAGAGGGTAGGGTGGCCTTTGCCCAGCAGTGGGACAATAATGGCTAAAAAAAATCCTGCGTCAGTAGTAAAAATCAACTAAGTAAAAACTTTCACAATCTCAATCTTAAATGTCTTCTATAAACAATTAATCTTCTACAAAAAATTAATACTAGAATAATTACAGAACCCAACAGCGACAACCCTATAAAGTCAAACAGTCCCGAAGTTAAGGGTTGTCTGTTCCGACCCCGGGACCACGGGACCGCCCGGGAAATTGATAATTTTCACAACACGGTGGTCATACAATAATTTATTCATGTCCGAGATATGATCCTGACCGAAATTAATATTTATTAGCCATTGTCCCTTTATGTCCCATCAGCAGAATTAATTCTAAAGTTGTTTGGATTGTAGAGAATATATGTAGAATGTTGATAGTTTGGGATTAACATAGTTGGCCGGACTTGGGCTCTATTTACTTAATTAGTTTTGGGAATTGACTTATGTTAAAGCTCGTTTTGGCGTGCGGGATTAGCGGGATATTACAGTAAAAATATGCATCAAATATGTTCTTAATGTCCCTCGGCAAACCTCGTGTTTCGTCAGTCGTTGGAATTCTATCAGTTGCCCTTTGCACTTGGTGCAGACCGGACGCTCTCAATCGACTTGGAAGTATATAGAGTTGCTAATACTCTTTCAACTTAATGTAATTTATTTAAAAAATGGTAGGAAAGCTGCTAAAGTTGGAGGCACGACAGATAGGAAAATAGTTTTAAGTCACAAAAATCAAAACAAAACAACAATAAATTACTTAGTTCTGAATTTAAATTACTATACAAAATAAATCTAATAATTGATGGACATGGAAATTAGTATTCGTTTGTCGTTTGTATGCGATGATTCCCGAGGGACATTAAGAAAATAATTACAGTAAGTACTAGGTTGTGAGTTGGAGGTTCAATAGTTTTGCATCACTATAGCAAACAGCTGTTTAGCGTAAATCCTGATGCGCATAAAAAGCATCTTGCTGGCTTGTATAATCTCTGCATACTTTTTAGAATTTTCCTCAAAACATAACTATGTTTTCTTTTTAAATGAAGCAAATGTCTCATAATAGTTAATTGTGACACTAACTTTTGCCCACGAATTCGCCCGCGACCTCCACGCGGACGAAGTCGTAGGCAAAAATCTAGTGTCCTGTAGTGTTAAGAACAGATTTCCCACGGGAACGTACGACCGGGATAAAAAGTATCCTATGTCTATGCTTATGTAAGTACTTACCCAGGTTATGGTCGATCTGTGTGCCAAATATCATCGATATCTGTTCAGTCATTAAGGCGTGGAAAGGCAGCAGACAGACTGAGTTACTTTCGCATTAAAAATATTAAGTATGGATTCGAAAAACCGACACGGACCGGAGTAACCGACATAGCTTGCAGAGTAAGAAAACTGAAGTGGCAGTGGCCTGCCCATGTTTGTCGAAGGACCGATGGCCGGTGGAGCAGACGAGTCCTAGAGTGGAGACCGCGTATCGGCAAGTGTAGTGTGGGACGCCCCCCAGCTAGATAGAAATAGATATAGAATAGAAATAGTTCGTGGTCCAGGTAATATACCTGGACCATGCTACATGCATGCTGCATGCATTACCTATAGCTAGGTTACAAAATATTATTTACCAGTGAGCCCCAAACTAGACAGTTAGTCTGTACCTTGGGGCTTGGGGTACGAATTCCAGAGTGGAGATTAGAGAGGTGATTTCAGATGTTGTATGGTATATCTGGTGTGTTTGTGTATGTGTGATGTGAGTACGGTGTGTGTGAGTGTGGTGTGTGTGGTGTATGTGAGTGTGGTGTGTGGTATGTGTGAGTGTGGTATGTGTGAGTTTGTGTGTATGTGTGCGAATTTGTTCGCATTGTGTAACGTTTGATTCAGTGTCAAGTCAGGGTATCTAGATGAATTGTTCTTAGTCATCATAACTAGATGGAGCGACGACCTTAAGAAGGTGGCTGGGACAGACTGAAAAATACTTGTACCGAACATTGGTCCGTAACCTTATCTAAATAAAGAGCACAATCGCGTTTACAAAAAAAAAAAAACTTCAAAACAAAACAACAATAAATTACTTAGTTCTGAATTTAAATTACTATACAAAATAAATCTAATAATTGATGGACATGGAAATTAGTATTCGTTTGTCGTTTGTATGCGATGATTCCCGAGGGACATTAAGAAAATAATTACAGTAAGTACTAGGTTGTGAGTTGGAGGTTCAATAGTTTTGCATCACTATAGCAAACAGCTGTTTAGCGTAAATCCTGATGCGCATAAAAAGCATCTTGCTGGCTTGTATAATCTCTGCATACTTTTTAGAATTTTCCTCAAAACATAACTATGTTTTCTTTTTAAATGAAGCAAATGTCTCATAATAGTTAATTGTGACACTAACTTTTGCCCACGAATTCGCCCGCGACCTCCACGCGGACGAAGTCGTAGGCAAAAATCTAGTGTCCTGTAGTGTTAAGAACAGATTTCCCACGGGAACGTACGACCGGGATAAAAAGTATCCTATGTCTATGCTTATGTAAGTACTTACCCAGGTTATGGTCGATCTGTGTGCCAAATATCATCGATATCTGTTCAGTCATTAAGGCGTGGAAAGGCAGCAGACAGACTGAGTTACTTTCGCATTAAAAATATTAAGTATGGATTCGAAAAACCGACACGGACCGGAGTAACCGACATAGCTTGCAGAGTAAGAAAACTGAAGTGGCAGTGGCCTGCCCATGTTTGTCGAAGGACCGATGGCCGGTGGAGCAGACGAGTCCTAGAGTGGAGACCGCGTATCGGCAAGTGTAGTGTGGGACGCCCCCCAGCTAGATAGAAATAGATATAGAATAGAAATAGTTCGTGGTCCAGGTAATATACCTGGACCATGCTACATGCATGCTGCATGCATTACCTATAGCTAGGTTACAAAATATTATTTACCAGTGAGCCCCAAACTAGACAGTTAGTCTGTACCTTGGGGCTTGGGGTACGAATTCCAGAGTGGAGATTAGAGAGGTGATTTCAGATGTTGTATGGTATATCTGGTGTGTTTGTGTATGTGTGATGTGAGTACGGTGTGTGTGAGTGTGGTGTGTGTGGTGTATGTGAGTGTGGTGTGTGGTATGTGTGAGTGTGGTATGTGTGAGTTTGTGTGTATGTGTGCGAATTTGTTCGCATTGTGTAACGTTTGATTCAGTGTCAAGTCAGGGTATCTAGATGAATTGTTCTTAGTCATCATAACTAGATGGAGCGACGACCTTAAGAAGGTGGCTGGGACAGACTGAAAAATACTTGTACCGAACATTGGTCCGTAACCTTATCTAAATAAAGAGCACAATCGCGTTTACAAAAAAAAAAAAACTTCCAAAACCTTTAAAGTAAAAATACTTTCATAGAACATTGATCCGTAACGTAATATAAATAAAGAGCACAATCGCGTTTACAAAAATGAGGTGTCGATAACGGTGTCGCGTTCAATTGTTTTTCTCATCTCAAAAATGCCCAACGCGCCTAAAGAAGTTTTCACTTCAAAAAACAAGTGACGATCATTTTCTGCCATAGCCAGAATGAGTCTCTCTAATGACGTCAGGAGACACTCATTTCTTTACTGATTTTCCAGATGTGTCACCGCTAAATACTAAACATAAAATAATACAAAGTATGCAAATGTAATAACATAAGTAAGTAACCATAACTCGACGACAGAGATTCTTCTTAGAAACCGAATATTCCCTTTGTTGTAAGTCTTTAAGGTTCTAATAAAGTGTCACATAAAGTAGTATGAATAAGTTGGCCAGTGAGGAGATATCGGTAGGGCTGGCAATTACGGGTTTTCTTTTGTAAATTGTTTGTTTTTATCGTATGCAGCCCCGGATTTACGCCTACGCACACAAGGCTATGGCCTAGGGGCCCCGCTAGCCTAGAGGCCCCACCCACCCAGCTACTCCGACCTCACGGCAGGCGGAAATAAAATTATACATTGAGAGAAAAAAAAACAATTAAAAATACTTCATTCATGTTACTTGAATAGTGCAGTTGGGTTGAGTCAGTAGCTTATTAATTCCATTTATTATTTGTAATTAATGAGGGGCTTGTGGCTAAGTAATAACAGCCGCACGGGTCGATCGATCAGGTAAAGCCACGCTTGTCGCGGTTGTTCCGATGGGTGACCATCTTTACATACCAAGAGCCCTCCGTGCCTTTGGTCCCGGCTGTCATTTGTAGATCTGTGGCAGTTGTTACGGGTAGTTAGAAGCCCAAAAGTCTGTGACAACCAGTCTTACCAAGGGGTATCGTGTTACCTAGTAACTAAGTTGTGGAGGTCAGATAGGCAGTCGCTCCATGTAAAATATTGGTATTCAGCTGCATCCGGTTAGACTGGAAGCCGACCCCAACACAGTTGGGAAAAGGCTAGGCAGATGAATTAATAATTGAAAAAATATTTAAAACAGTAAAAACGCGTTAAGAAAAAAAAAAAACCTACTGGATTTTTTTTCCAAAATGGCTTCGAAATGGGGGGCCTCAAACGTCAAAGTGCCTAGGGGCCCTGGGTCTCAAAGTCCGGGCCTGATCGTAAGGAATGGTTGTGTTTAAAATATCTAGAGCATTCCATATCTTCCGATACCTTGGCATTCCATCCTTTCCGATTTGATTCCATGTAATCGGTGTTTTGCTTTACAATGAATATACCAGATGTAATAGGTAAACAGTAACACTCAGCATAATATTTCCTATGAAAAATTATGCACACGATACTCGAGTACAAACAAGAAACAAAAAATCATGAAAAAAACAGTGATTGCATGTACCTTCCTAATCAATTAGTTGAAGGTGGGATAACCCACAAATACCTACTAGGTACTGAAATATCACAGAAAGAGAATATTTTGTAAGCTATTGCATAGCTTTTATCGCGGGCTTTGAGCGCGGCGACCGAATCAAGAAATTCCGTAACGAAAATAAAACAGTAACGAAAATAAAACCTAACACCCCCCACTCCGCCTACCATGTAATGACGGGTCCCATGACAACGTGATGTAGTCATGGTAAACGTGATGTTGTCATGGGAACGTAATTTTTGTTTTATGTCATCACGTCATCGTCCCAAGTGTAGCGTTGACAAATAGGAAGTATGGAGGTTACAAATGCTATGCTATAGCTTTATCGCGGCAGTCCCCGAGTGCCACACGTTTTTTTTCCTAGTTAAGAATTGTCTCAGGCTAGGATCTCAAAACGTTACTTAGCGCGTATAACTCGATTTTTATAACTGTGTGCTTGGAGTTGTCAAAATCGTAGGTTGTTATTATTGAATTCACCCGCCCGGTTACCTCCTCAGTGCCCCGACGCCTCTAAATACGGTCTACACAACTCGTGTCGTCTCCACAATCCTGTTTTATTATTCGTTAATTTGTTATTGTTATTATTTAAACAACATAAACTGTAATATTTTGACGTTGACAGGTGCACAATACGGTAGTTGCCTAGGTAAAAAAAAAGAAATTCTATTTAGTCCGTCTTTCAGATAATAAAAAAATATTAGACACGTATTTTTTGCTTTACCATATTAATCAAAAATAACTTCGAAAACACGCATTAAAGTTGGGGAGTGGGGGCTCGCTACGTCACAACGCAGTATTAAATCTAGCAAGGCGTGACGTCTTGCCACATTTTAACTCAATGTATCGCCGTAATCTTTTGATTACGTCAAAAAGAAAAAAAATACGTGTTCAATATTTTTTAAGAGGGACAAAAAAAAAATTTTTTTTGGACCCAGGCCTATTATAAAAATCGTCGTTATTCTTGTCACTGTGCAAAATAGAGACGTGATCATGTCAAAGTCAGGCCTAAGTAAGGTACTTGAGCCTTGATCGAGATAGACGGTGACTAATAAAATATTCGAATTTGTTTACAACTGGTGACCCTAAGCCATAGCCTGTTGGTCTCCGGTTCTAAGAACACGGCCTTACATTGTCGCGAATGTCGCACTTAATTTATTGAGTGACACCCCTGTTTATTGCTTTTTATTATTAATTTTAGTGTTTTATGACCTACCTGGGTTAAAAAATATTAAAATTTGATTTACAGATCAAATAAAAGGCTTTCAAATTATTGACTTAGGACCCTGGAGTTGGTGTTTAATTTGAATAAGTTTGGCTGAGAAATATGTTTCCATATGGATAAAGACGTGCACATCTTGTTGCTATGTATGTTCTAAAATTTGTATAGGTTTGCAGGGATATTCAATTTCGAGCCTCGATGATGGAAGAATAGCAATCTTTACATTTATAACATAATGTATTTAAATACTTATTGAGAAGAACTACAGTTAGGGTTGCCATGCCCAAAAATAGAAAAGCCGGACACAGATTCATAATAAGCCGGTTCTTAAACGAAAAAAAAAAAAACTTTTATTTGTGTATTTAATACTTACTGTTATTAATTTGAGACTTAACTACTCTACTTTTTAATAATTGTTATTAAAAATAACTTTTTCTTATAATATAATTGTCCGCGTGAGTAGCTGGCGCGCTTTCGTTTGGTATCTTTTGGTGGGGCAGGGTTGACCAAAAGCCTAACAATAGCCGGACAGGCCAGACTTGTATACATTTGGCCGAACACGATTGTAAAAAGCCAGACATGTCCGGCTGAAGCCGGACACCTGGCAACCATAACTACAGTTCATTAGCTTTACTGGATCTGCATAAAATATTTAGGAATTTAAGTATCTAGATCTATCCATACTTAGGACTCTCGACTGCCTTTGCATTTGGACAGAAAACCTCAGATAAAGAAAAGAGAAAAGAAAGAAAAAACATTTATTTGGACACAGTTCGCGAAACACAAAACACAAATAACAGTGGAAATAAAAAATAATGTTTTTAAAACAATAGTGTGTGCCTCACGGCTGCGCCAAAAAGGTTCATTTCAGCATTAATGTCAGACAAATGCTGTCTGACGCTGGTTTTCTAATGAACCTTTAAGGACAAGTGACGGAGAGTATAAACAGTTTCAATATACGAGTACCTAATACATAATTTGTATTCTTAAAAACTAAATAAATAAATAAGCACGTAATCAAATATAATACAAACATTAAAAAAACACGAATACAACAAAAACAGTCCCAGTAAAAACTTGTTCTTAGCGAGCCATGTAGAATCCGTGCACCGTGCACTTTTCAAAAGAAGTGAAAACTTGAAAAAAAAAATCGGCACCGCGGTAGATGAAGATGGCGGCAGTTCGCTGGATGCAGAAGGCACTGGACCTGACGTTGTAGCGTTGCTTGTGGGAGCCTATGTCCAGCAGTACACGTTTTTCAATTGAGTGCTGATAATGGTCAGTACTAGCGAAAATTGGATGTATTTTTAATCTCCCACCAGTCAAAAACCACAAAACATTTAACACCTTTTATCTCTTCCAAATTAAAAAGAAAAATCGAACAAAAAAATAAAACACAACCGGCGCGAATGTTGCTCTACTCGGTTTTCCGTGTCGTCCGATGTCGCGGCGATACGGCTGATGTACGGGACCGGCAGCCGGCGGCGCTACGACAAAGGCGCGCGCCATTAACTGATATGACATGACTATAAAGTAACCTCACCGTGGGACGATGACGGCGGCTGTGAGGGTAAGTGGCTCTACTTTGTGTTTTGTTTTAGTTTGTTAAAGATTATCACCCACCCACCTGGGTGCCTGAGGATGGACGGCGGCGCCGAGACTAGCCCAGGAAGAGGTGGCGAGACGACCTAGACGCGTACCGCAAGGGTTGGATGGAGGTGGCCCTGGAAAAGGATGCATGGAAGGATTTGGGGGAGGCCTTTGCTCAGCAGTGGGACAGTGTAGGCTAACACAAAAAAAAAGAAAGATTAACACGGAGAAGGACTTTGTTTGAGGGTTAAAGGCTGATGTGAAGAAACCTTAAAACCTGACTTGGTTTCCGTACGTCCTTTTCAGATGACCATTGAAAATCAGCGCTGTGCTGTCATAGCACAGCAGTAGGCTGAGGGGAAGGCTTCTTGTCACAGTCTCGACGTACAGTTGTTGGCTAATTCTATTCTGTACTTGTGAATATCTGTTTTTTTATGTTTTTGTATGCACGTGTTTCTGTGACAAATAAACCAATTTTTTATTTTCTTTTTTTTTGTGGCTGGCAGGAGAAGATGATGATGGATAATTGAGTAACCGCCTTCTTTTGAGGTAAGAAGTCGACTATGTCTGTTAAATATGTAATGAAACTTTACTTCTTGTAGTGCCCTATCTTTTGAGACGACACTGGGTACCTAACTGGCCAGTATTCTGATTTTGATTAAAACAAACGCATCTATAAAAAAAAAATCATTTGGCTTTATCGAGTTATCGTTCATAGTCGAAAACTGATTCGCCTTACATAAAAAGCGGCTACTTTTCTGTAAAAAAAAAACAGTGGCATTCTGGAGTGCCGACAGAAGTGAAAACTTGAAAAAAAAATCAACGCGTTGATATCTTTTACTCCACGGTGTCGGTCGCGAGTTCAATGGTTTTTTCCTCTCAAAAATGCCCAACGCGCCTAAAAAAGTTTTCACTTCAAAAACTGAAAACCTAACCAATATTTCTCGACAAATGTATCAAAACTTTTGAGTTGTCTGACATTTTAAAATAGGAAGTGGAGCAACATTCCCTCCGATACAGATCCACCACAATATTTTGCACCGTACACACATTACGAACGATCATTTCACATTATATTACGCTCGCGATGTGTCGGACGCGTTTTTGCGTGAACCGGGTATCGAACCCGTGTCGATGAGGGCCACTAACCATAAATATGTGTCGTGCCAACACGGCTCCACTCATAACGTATCAATTGTCTTTATGATCGCAATTTTTATTATTTATGTGCAACATTTAACGTGTGAAGATTTTATCGGTGTGTGGACTATTTTTCTTGAGATGGCTCCGATTTTTGGAACGAAGTTCTTTAACGCGGTTTGTAAACTTTTAGAAATCGTCACGCTAAAAAGTGTTAATACTTGCGACTGTCTTCTTCTAATTCTAAGAGAAAGAAAGAGAGAGAGAGAACGCCGGCAAAAAAAACAAAAGAAACGAGTAAAGTGATTACAGTGTCGTGGGATTAAATTGTACACATCGGCCTGAGTACACTGCATGCCGGAGAGA
Organism: Agrochola lychnidis; assembly: GCA_963680765.1. Classification (NCBI taxonomy): domain Eukaryota; kingdom Metazoa; phylum Arthropoda; class Insecta; order Lepidoptera; family Noctuidae; genus Agrochola; species Agrochola lychnidis. Next base: position 7,946,201 of record OY796864.1, read on the forward strand.
GAGAGAGAGAGAAAGTATGAATTTGGTCAAAATTAAAATCCAAGATGGCGGTTCTGAAAATTTCATCATGGGTGTCGTTTTCATGGTTTTCGAGGGTGTTAAAGCCGATAGTGGGGTAGAAATGTAAGTCCAAGATGGCGGCTGCAAAAAAATTGGTTTAGTATTAAATCCTACGTGAGAAAGAACTTTATTCCTGACGGAGTTCCCCGACCGCACACGTTTTTTTTTCTAAGGTTTTTTAAGTGACATTTTACAGAATAGATCGGCTGTTGCAATGATATGTTTTTAAGTCACTGAGGCACTTTCACGGTACTTTTAGAGTACTTTATTGGCTGTCTTTGTATCGTTGCACGCATTGAGGTTCAATGTAAACTAGAGCAGACACTGCGAACAAAACTTTTGCGCAACATGTTGTAGTCCGAGACAGCAAACGTCTCAGTCTGCAGGCGTGTACGCACGAACAAACAAGAACATGGTGAACAGGAACATCGAACACATTGTTCGTATGTGCTTACCACTAACGAACACGCATACATCACTGTGTTCGTTAAATTTTTCTGTGGCGATCCAATTTCACCGTGTTGTCACATTTGACATCCGCGGGTCACATCTTTTGAGTCTGAGCCTGAAGTCCGGCGGAAAATTATGGAACTACATTTTTTTAAATGCAATTTGGTGCAATGACGTAGACACTAGCGCCGCGTCTATCGGACTTGAGTGGTGGCGCGGACTCTATTTTGTAATAGCTGCTCAAGGTTTATATTGAACCTCAATGGTTGGCTAAGTAATAACAGCTGCACGGGCCGATCGATCAGGTTAAGCTACGCTTGCCGCGGTTGGTCCGTGGATGGGTGACCATCTTTACATACCAAGTCCCCTCCGTGCCTCGGAAAGCACGTTAAGTCGTTGGTCCCGGCTGTCATTTGTAGATCTTTGACAGTCGTTACGGGTAGTTAGAATCCCAAAAAGTCTGACAACCAGTCTTACCAAGGGGTATCGTGTTACCTAGTCACTAGGTTGTGGAGGTCCGATAGGCAGTCGCTCCATGTAAAATACTGGTATTCAGCTGCATCTGGTTAGACTGGAAGCCGACCCCAATATAGTTGGGAAAAGGCTAGGCAAATGATGACCTTTAAAACCACACACTCAAATAACATTTCTGTCGTCATTTGCTAAACGCTGGTTTGCCCGAGTTTTGCCGTGTCTGTTCTATTTCCAATGTGTTTATGCATCGGCGTGGTGCTGAGATTACTTGTCCATTCAATTTACTGATATCTTAAAGATAGAATTCACTATAATAATTTCTAAGATAGGGTGGAGAGACAGCTTCTGATTCATTCATAGGTTGTGCTGGATATATCGATAAGTTTTGATAACACGAATAGTTGTTCGTGGACGTAGGAAACTGTGTTGAATTGGAAAGCAACGAAAGCGGTGTATGTCCCTGATTAGGGGATGTGATAAGGATCATGCATACATGCTTTTGTATAATTAATGTATACAAAATATTGTAAAACATTTTTGAAACAGTACCTAACGGTGGAGTATCTTGCCCATTCGTCTCCATATGAAACCAACTAGAATAAAAAAAATTGAAGTGAAAACTTCTTTAGGCGCGTTGGACATTTTTGAGATGGGACTAAACCATTGATTTCGCGACACTGTGATAGAATTTACTAACACCGTGGAGTAAAAGACATCAACGCATTGATTATCGCGGTGCCGTTTTTTTTCAAGTTTTCATTTCTTTCAGCGCTCCCGGAGTGCCACTGTTTTTTTTGTAAATGATGTTCAAACGTGCCTTTTTAGCCCAGTCAATAAAAACATCAAACGTCGCAAACGCGCATGTAATTACGATTTTTTTATTTGTTATAAGGTCCCTTGAGAGTAGTTTATACCCAAGTTTGCAACCCTGAAAACCTTGTGCTACTGCCATGATGCTCGCGACACTGTTACCGACACCTCATTTTTGTAAACGCGATTGTGCTTTTTATTTATATTACGTTACGGATAAATGTTCTATGTAAGAATTTTTTCTGGCACTTGTTTCAGTTTTTTTGAAAAATATACCTTAATGACACGTTTTAAGGTGTCTTTGTTCTATTGACTGGACTATTTATGAGCGTTTTTGAAATAAGTGATTTGACTCGAAATTGATGGATTTTACAAGCTTTTATTGTGTTTCACTCAGAGATGTAAGGGATATCCGTATCTGCATCCGCAACTGCGGAGCATCCGCAAAACATCCGCTTCCTCTTCATAATTTCTATGGGGATCTGACCCTACCTACGTTGTTCGCTCCAATAGTGAAATTTTTTAAACTCACTCCGAGGTGCGGGCAGGAGTGTGAGTGACGCTTTCCTATCGCCTGAATTGGCAGTTTCCCTGTTCTATGACAGACGATTGGCAGCACGTGACAGTGGTGGCTTGATTGTGGTGACAGCTGTCAAAACAAGGGCTATTTTTCATACGACATCTACATTCGCACCCTCATCCGCATCCTCAATAAGGAATTTTCCAATATCCGTATCCTCATCCGCATCCTCAAACCCGATTATCTCGATATCATCATCCGCATCCTCATCCGTTATACGACATTCGTTACAACCTTGGACTTTCACTGATTTAGGACATCGAGTTAATTTACTTAGGTATATTATATACTAACTTAACTAGAACTATTTACAAACTAAAATATAGCGTCGAAAAATTCATCCGCATCGCTGTCGACTGGTAATGTACCCAAGAGACTGGCCGCATTGCCACGTTGTATGGCAATGCTTAGCCTCTGGCCAAGGTAAAAACCAGCCCTTGGGTCACGGGAAGTGTCAAATAGCCGTTTTGAGATGTCACGGAAGAGGCCATGGGCACTCGGACCCCACGGCCCGAGGGTTTCAACCCCAAACGGCTCGAAAGTATAGTTACCAATGAGGTTATTATACTTACGCCGCTTGAGGTTTTCTGCAGCCGCAGCAGCAGCACCAGCACAGCACGCAGAGCTAGGAAGCTAGTATATAATATCTATTTTTATTTTGTAAATAATTAATAATCAATTAATTTTAATATTATATTTGAAAAGATTGAAAATAAACAGAACATAATAACAACTTAGGTATATTTAGAACGATGATGAGCCCATTTCGATCATTTCACTTTTTATACGCCCGCTGAGCAGCAGATGTAACGCCAAAGAACAAACACCTTATAGTTTTAATGCAACCCCCCTGAAACTGTTGTCGTTTTTTTTTTTTTCACTAAAACCACCCCGGTGGTCACCATCTGCACATGGAAGGGTCACCGTTACCTCTCAAAAGACCAATCCGGAACCCCCTCTGTGCAGCGCTTGTTAGGTTGTCGTCCTACCTATACTACATCCATGTGACAGATATAGAATAAACTCTCCCTGTAGTACCTACCAATACCTTCCATAGCACTCGAACTACAGTACCCAGTCAGAATATAGAGCAGCAATAGATGACGTACAACACGTTGGGGAGCGCATGTATCATAAGTTTTTCCCCACACCTGAGGAACTTTGGCTACCGAGTCGAACTTGGCAAACTATTTGACACGCCAACTCAGAGTTGGAAAGTTCCTTTGATTTATGCGTTCTAGGATTTTTTGGTGTATAGATCTGGGAATGTTACGATACTTATTTACTAATCATTTGCACTTACAGAGCTTTGAACAACGTAAAAGCTACAGAGATGAATAAGTAATCCATATCCCAAAAAAAAAAACTCGTAATATAAGGTTTTGTGGGTTTTGTATATAGGCTAGTAGGTTGAACTTGATTCCTTATGGAAATGGTTTTTTTTTGTTTTTTTTAAGTGAAAACTTCTTTAGATTGGACATTTCTGAGATGGGACTAAACAATTGATTTTACCACACTGTTACGACACCAGCTTTTGACCATTAAAAAGACATCAACGCGTTGATTACTGCGGTGCCGATTTTTTTTCAAGTTTTCACTTCTGTCGGAACTCCCGGAATGCTTTTTTTTTAGCTTAACATGGTTGCTGTAAGTTCTTCTTTATTATTTAGAACAACTTTTCTTCACCAAAACATGACAAAAACAGTCGAGAGGTGGCATACTTCGCAAATGAGAGCCATACCGAAAAATATGTAACATTATCGTCAAAATGACGTTTAAAATGTTACACTTGTTTCGGGCTGGCTCTCATTGGCTAACTGTGCAGAGTGTCAAAAAAGTGAGTTTTAAAAGTTCGCTAAGCGAGTTTCAAAAATCTAAGTTGAAATTAAAATGGTCCTACTAACAGCTACCACAATAGTGATTGACATTCAAAACGTGAAAATGGATGTTATTTTTATTACAGACATTTTTATCTGAACCCTACCAGCAATTGGTAAATTCACAGAATTACACACATTGATAAACTCAAACCGAGTGTTAAAAAAATAATCAATCACTGGTCAAACTCGACCATTTATCGCACTTTGACGATGAAAAATGACTTATTTGTCAATTACTTTTCACCAGAACCAAGGGTCACTTTCAGCAAATAAATACTACGCAATCAATCACAGCAATATCTTCCTTGATGCCTTAAGAATAAGGAACATTTTAATGCAAAAAAAGACTTGGCAAATTATTGCAAAGTTTATCAAGCGATGATGCACGCTGAAATAGACCGTATCAACTGAAAATAAGAGCGATAGCGTATGTATAAATAAAGTGGTGATGTGTAGGGTGGCAATAAATAAGGTGTCGGAATCTAGGAGTATTGGTATCGGTCGCGACTGATAAAAGTCCTCTTTCGCACGACCGACTTGTGATCTTTTGTTAGTGATGTTACCATTCGGTTTCTTTCCGGAGTCATCGATAAAAACTAAATCATATTTATTTTACCAATTAAATATAAGGTTCGCTTCAGAATTTACTATTGTCCAGAATCTAAATAGTGTTAATAGTGTAGGCCCACTCGCACGTTCATGGGTTAGCTAAATAACTCGGAGTTAACAGCTAACTCAGGGTTAATTCAAAGAGAATTATTGGATTAACCCTGAGTTAGCTGTTAACGTGCAAGTGGGCCTAAGTGGTCTTAATCTTAACGCACTAGACCGGTCAAAGCCTGATTTGGCATGGAATGATTTGGGCAAATTGAAGCAAAGCCATAATAATGATTCCAGCTCTAAAACACGAACACCATCTTATTGTCCGGACCTTACGTCAGGAACATACTCAGTATTTACGTAGAAAAATCTTAGAGAAAAAAAAAAATTGGTTGTCTGTAAAGTCGGTATGCGGATGACAATTTTACGTGATAACGTCACAAGCCGAACGTTTAGGCCGATCGTGGCTCTCTATCGCTTGTTCCGTGCTCTCATTTGCACGCTGGGCTCAGGTGGAACGAGACACTTTTTCGTGCGTGCAGCCGGCGTTCATCTATTTATAAGACGTTATCACGTTAAAAATACGACAGTTTTTAGTTATAAATGAGATTGAATTTCTATTCTTTCTATTTCTATTCTATTTATTTTTTTCTATTTCTTTTTTTCGCTAAAACTAACGAGCCAATCGACTATCGACACTAATTTTCCCAATCGATACTCCCATCACTATTATAACTTAGTGTACCCGGCACGTTCCAGTCAGCTGCGAGCCTTTTGTCTGTTTTCTTTTTAATTACCTCCAATAAATAGCCACTCAGCAGGCAGCCGCCGCTATTTAAGATAGGGGAGACACCGCTCTCTTGGACACTGAGCTGCGATTTACAATGATACTGGACGCTCGGAAACTGGGGATTTTTGATGACGTATTGGTACGTAGATGGTGTTCTGTTTTCTATAAAGTTTTGTCACCGTACTTTTGAATCAATTTTGAAGGCTTATGCGCCGTCCCCGCAGTATAAAATGATACTAACTTTGAAAAGAAAAAAAACATGTTTTCGTCGATTGGTCCATAAATAATGGACGTAGAGAGATGATGGTCAGCTTTGAAAAAAAGTTATTTTTTGTCACGAGAACATAATTCTTTGACTGTTTTTTTTTTAAATATTTGAATATTAGCTGTATAAAAATTACGAAAAATAATTTGTTGATGTATTAGCACCCAGAGATTCCAAAAATTATATAACACTAAAACTAAGATAATGACAGTTGTTATTTCATTCTCCGGGAACGGCAATGTGTATTCTTTGAATTCGTTTTGTAGACAAAATAATTATGCTACTGAAAAAGCAATTTGGTCGGTTCAAAGTTGTTATACGTGTGTACAAAAACAAAAGACTAAATACTAAACCTAATAAACCAAATAATAACTTGATATTACGATGATTACATATATCAACAAACTGTACTCACTTTTGATAAAAATTTACAAATTTTCTACACACATCTCGAGTGAATTCCCATGAAATACAAATAATATCCTGACTTTTTGTTATATCAGCAATTCTTACCAAATTCAGAAACCACTTCCTGAATTTTTCACACGATACGAGTGATTCCCGTGCCCCACCATAATGTTATGGCAATAAAAAGACACGGGTAAATGTGAAGCTGGCTTCCAACGCGTGCGTGAAATGGCGCACGCACGCGCACCGGCCCGCACGACGCACCGTGGGAAGGGTATCGTGCGTGGTAGCGAAGACGCGTGCGTCGCGGTGCGTCCCGGTGCGTCCGAGTTTGGATACATTCCCTTTGAAGTTACCGACTCGGTGCGGATCAGCTCGCACGGACACGCACCATGGGAAGGGTAACGTGCGTGGTAGCGCAGACGCGTGCGTGGCGGTGCGCCCGATCCGCGGCGAGTCGGTAGACTTCAAAGGTGCGCGAGGTTTTGCTCGGTTCCTATAAACAAAAACGAATCGTTTTGCTTACCAATGGTAGCGTTTTTATTGCCCAACTTGGCATATAAATCGGGGATGTTCGCGCTGTTTCGCACTGATGGCTTTCATGCCATCATTCGCAAGAGAACGGTATCCCTGATCTGCAGAATGTGTGGCAGCCGCATCAAAATCTAGAAGACAATAGCCGATAAGATCTCATCCCCGCTTTGGAGGTCACTTGTTAAATCAGTCATCTAGACATAGTTTGACTGATTCTGACTTTTATTTTTATTATATGTATTTTTATTTGTAATTTTTAAAATGAATTTTTGAATTTTAATTTTAATGAATTTAAAGAATGTAAATTATTTTAAAGATTTGATTTAATTTAAAGATCAATTTATTTTACAATTAGATTTTATGAAACTTATTAATTAATTTTACAATTTGATTTTATGTACAGACGCCAGCACATCAGGCTACTACAATCTTTCAAATTTATTTAATAGATTTTCAACTTTATTGCTGAAGTATAAGGTTCAAAGTTGATTGGGAAAATTTGACAGTTTCGAGTAGCTTGATGTGCTGGCGTCTGTACGTCTGTCTCTATTTCAATTTATATGTAGTTATTTATTTTGATTATAATAATATTTATTATTGTAGCATGTATCTTTGATTAAGTACTAACGTAATTTTTAAGTAGGTCTACTAACATTAATATGGATCACTGTATCTGATTTAAATAAATAAATTAAAAAATAAATATGTATGTATGTAAATTCATAAGAATTTTTTTAGACATGGGCGTTTATAGATTTTTACGCAAACGGTTAAATATTCGATTTCAAATTATGAAATCGTTTTCAAAATCCGTTTTTCGAAATCAATTTCCGGAGCTGCTCTGGCGCCTCCGGCTCGCAGTTTCGATCGTCTCTAGTAATATTATAATTCGGTTGTAAGTGCATCGATCAAAACTATCCAAACATAAACAAATTACGCAAATCTACTCTTGCCGTAGTTTTGTGAAATCGGTTTGTCTAATTCGGCTTATCGATACGATACAATTTGTGACTAAAATCGGATTTTAGATACGTTTCGATATATCTGACGCATGTCTACTAATTTTACCTTTGACAGCTAAGTAGTTCCATAATTTGCGTATATGTGCATATCTGCAAAGCTATGAGTTTTTGCATCATTATTGGTAAAGATACAAAAAAGTGGTAATGCAACTATTTATTTATGATTTTTTAGTGAAAATATCAAGTACTTATTTGATATTTTCGTCGAATTTGAAAATAAATAAATTGTTATGATTATACTTTCTAGTTGGTTCCATTGTCATTTGATCGGGATCTGATGATGGGATCTTGGAGAAATCGAGGGAACTCTTCGAATATTATAGGCACACCTATAGCGATTTGGGTATTTTTATAGTAACTCATAGATTTGCTCTCAGAAAGCACCATTTGGTAAAGCGGAACTGATGATGAAGGACACAGATGGCCAACGGAACTTCTCAATAATAAGTAGGTATTTCACGGGTTTCAATTTGATTACTTTATATGGTGAAGGGTGGGCGTTTTGGGGGACTGTCTTATGTAATTTTGACGTATGAAAAATGCTGATTTTTAGCCTAGTTTGAATAAATGACTTTTGAATTTTCATTTTTTTTTTAATGTTTATGGTTGCCAAGCAATTTATCTTCGTCACAATGCATATGATATGGAGAAGTGTTTGCGATCAACAAGTCACAGGGGCCGACACCAAAGGCTGAAGGCTGCGGGTCTCGACCTCAGGACAAGCTGCTTCTCACACGGACAACTGTTACGCTGCTTCCTCCCGAGTCACCATTCCTGACTCTCTGTATATTTTGACTGCTAAGAATAAAACTACAAACGTTGTATACAGGGAAGTTTTATGAAATGTGGCTGTTACTGTAGTATATTGTGGTGTTTTACGACTTTCACGCGAAGTTAAAAACTATATTTTCGGCATAAGAATCGATCCCAGACCTCGTAGCAATAACTTTCTTTCAAAAATATTCAACGTACGTTTTTAACTTCGCTACGATTTTATCATGTGTATAGATATAGATAATAAAAAAATAAAAAAATCGTAATACAAAATGTGAAAAAAAGAAAAACAGCAAAACCGTAATTGGGAATCGAACTTACAACCCCATGTTTGCAAAGCAATGGTCCAACCGCTGCATTAATTGCTTCACTGAAATTTACCTATAATAGCCGTTCCTATACAATATGTCCGGTTTCGGACTGTACAAACTTAAACGGGTGGTAGTTTGCTCTATTCTATCAATAAAATTATTCTACATGTAGGGTCGGAACCCATCCCCCTCCTGAATGGCAGCCATTTTTGTGTTTTGATCGCCTTTTATGGAGCGTGCATACTAAAAGTACAGTAACTTTAAAATGAAAAGCCCAATTGTCATAAAAAAATACTTTTAGCAACGGAAAAGTATTAACAATGGGTTAAATAACTCAGATAATAACATTGAATGCTGCATCATATTGAAATAAATGCTAAAAGATCAATTTTACGTTAAAAATAACATCGTTTTTTTTGTTAATCACGGTTATTACAAAATTCACCCCGGAGAACTACCTTTTTTTATCTACTCGTCTAACAAATGTTTAGTTCACCTAAATAATGATACCAAAAAATCGATTCTATGACAATTCGTTTAAGAGATATTGTTGCTTGAACGCAGCCATTCCGTACGTGCGATATGAATGAGCGCTGCATTCCATGTGGTAGCAGCACAAGAATAAAAAACGAGCAGAAGGCAAGCTTCCTAACAGAGTTCAAAATTCTTACCTACTTTCATAGGGCTGTCACTCAGTTATTACAGATTAAAAAACCGGGTAAGTGCGAGTCGAGATTCGGCGATGAGCACAGACGGACGGACGGATGGACAGCTGGACAGACGGACAGACGAACGGACACGCACTGTGACTGAGGTGATCCCGTGAGTTTTCCGTTTTCCAATTACGGTACCGAACCGGTAATTATTTTAACAGTTTGTTTAAAATTAAGTAATACCTATTTAATTAATCACACTGTGAAATAATTATACACACAATGCGTGCATCGTTGTTGAACTGAGACCCTCCCATTTTTGAAGTCGGGTAATAAAATGAGCAGTGGTGGCCCAGTGGTAACGGTCACGACTTACGAGTCTAGGGTTCGAACCCAAACAGGCACTTTATATAAATTATTTCATTACCACTGCTCTCAAAACGGTAAAGAAAAACATCGTGAGGAAACCGGCATGTCCTAGAACCAATAATTCGAAAACATATGACATCCACCAACCCGCACTGAGCCCGCTTGGTGGATGAGAGCCAGACACAGAAAGAGGAGGGCTATTTCCCAACAGTAGGAACATTATACCTAGGCTGATTAAGCTTATATGCTAATAAAACACGATAGTAAAGTAGGTAAGTAATTATTTATACTGTCAAATAGTTATACATACATGCATACGTTGCTTGCTTTTTTTGAAGTTGGTTACTTATTAAAATACCGTGACTTATAGACGGACGGACAGACGGACATGGCGAAACTATAAAGTTTCCTTTCTGGTTTTACTATTTGACGAACGTAAGTGGTACCTACAAACCTACTAAAACAAAAATAGGAGACAAACAATAACTCGCTAATATAGGCGGTAAACCATAAGATTAATAAATAATAATTCTTATGGGAAAACTTTATGGCCATCTTTATTTAGGATACTACCTATCTCGTAACTAAATAATTCTGCAATAAGCATTAAAAATGAGTAGGTATGGGTAGATATAGATAATAACCTGACAAAATCCTTTGGATAAAAAAAAATAAACCTTGCTTTTCCTAATATTATTGATACACACAGTGCTTACAACAATTTGCCATTTTTATTAACCTAAATGTCCGCGTCACTCGTACCGCTCTGGCACACGGCGCGCGGCGTACCCCTGAAAGTTGGCTTCCGAATGAGCCAGCTCAAACCAGTTTGCCTCTAGCGGGCGCCGGTGCACCCCCCGCGCGCCTTGTCTGTGACACTGCACGCACACAAAGCTGTGCGTGTAGTAGTGATCTCGCGCAATGCGTTAGTATGAAGCTTGCAGTCTGTTCCTTTTTAGGGTTCCGTTGCCAAATGGCAAAAAACGGAACCCTTATAGATTCGTCATGTCTGTCTGTCTGTCTGTCCGTCCGTATGTCACAGCCACTTTTTTTGAAACCATAAGAGCTATGCTGTTGAAACTTGGTAAGTAGATGTATTCTGTGAACCGCATTAAGATTTTCACACAGAAATAGAAAAAAAACAAATAATTTTGGAGTTCCCCATACTTAGAACTGAAACTCAACATTTTTTTTTTCATCAATCCCATACGTGTGGGGTATCTATGGATAGGTCTTCAAAAATGATATTAAGATTTCTAATATCATTTTTCTCTAAACTGAATAGTTTGCGCGAGAGACACTTCCAAAGTGGTAAAATGTGTGTCCCCCCCCCTGTAACTTCTAAAATAAGAGAATGATAAAACTAAAGAAAATATATGATGTACATTACTATGTAAACTTTCACCGAAAATTGGTTTGAACGAGATCTAGCAAGTAGTTTTTTTTTTAATACATCATAAATCGTAAACCGCAATTTACCTTTCATTCAATGTTACTTGCTGCTACGGAACCCTTCATGGGCGAGTACGACTCGCACTTGGCCGCTTTTGTTAGTCTTGTGGTAGCAGGCAGTAGCAGGTACAAAAAAGATTTTCTGCATGTTATTGAAGTGAGAAAGGGATAAAATACATATTTCGGGGGATGACGCGAAAACAAAAGAAGTATTCATCAAATTAAAACTTAACTAGTTTTTTTTTTTTTATCAGCCCGTTTGTTCTATACTCCGTTTGAAATAAGATTAGACATTTAAACAAACCTTTTTTACAGTCCTTTCGACCGATTTTGACTTCTATTGCGTAGGCATAAGGATGGCATTAAAAGCAAAAAAAGTGGTTACAAACCAACTGTTTACTGCAGCTGCCATTTGTCATGCCACCAACGCAATAGAAGTCAAAATCGGTTGAACGGACTGTAAAAAATGTTTAGTTAAATGTCTAATCTTATTTCAAATGGAGTATAGTTATTGAGACTACACCTGTTGTTCCAACAACAATATCTCTTAAACCATTAGTCATAGAATCAATTTTTTGGTATCATTATTTAGGTGAACTAAACATCTGTTAGACAAGTAAATAAAAAAAAGGTAGTTCTCCGGGGTGAATTTTATAATACTTAACCGTGATTAACAAAAAAAACCGGCCAAGTGCATGTCGGACCACGCACAATGTAGGGTTCCGTAGTTGGGATAAATTTATCCCAAGAACAAACTTTGTAGTTGAAAAAAAAAATCTTTCATCCGGAATGTATAGGAGAACATGTTTTTACAACCGCAAATCTAAGTTGGTCGATTATTACTCGTTAACTTGTAAAGCCTGCTCAGCTGTGATAGTTTTCCTTTTAAATTCGTTATATAAGCTACTGCTGTAATTTTTTTTCACACATCCAAAACTAACCATTTAGCTGGCAGGGGGGGGGACACTTGACTCTAACAAAAATTAGCACTTTAAAGCCTAATATTTCACAAACGGATCCCTGAATCCAAAAATGGTTTTCACAAACTCACAATATTTTTGAAGGACCTTTCCAATGATACCCCACATCATGAGATAAAAAAAAAACATCACCACTTTACGTGTATGGGAGGTACCCTAAAAAAATATGCTTTTCATAATTTAGTTTTACCACTTTGTCGGCGTAATTAATATGTATACCTATGCCAAATTACAGCTTTCTAGTACTAAGGGTCTCGGAGCTAGACCGCGGACAGACAGACAGACAGACGGACATGACGAAACTATAAGGGTTCCTTGTTTACTACGGAACCCTAAAAACGATGTTATTTTTAATGTAAAATTGATCTTAAAATTCTTTTTCTTATAATTTAAGCATAAGCATATGATGCAGCATTCAATGTTATTATTTGAGTTATTTAACCCATTGTTAATACTTATCCGTTGCTAAAAGTATAATTTTATGACAATTTAGCTTTAAATTTTAAAGTTACTATACTTTTAGTATGCACGCTTCATAAAAGGCGATCAAAACACAAAAATGGCTGCCATTCAGGGGGGTAGGTTCCGACCCTACATGTAGAATAATTTTATTGATAGAATAGAGCAAACTACCACCCCTTTAAGTTTGTACATTCCGAAACCGGACATATTGTATATTTCATGATTGACTGCTTAGTTCCATAAAGGTATAGCGTGATGATAATCATTTAAAAAGTTAAATCGATAACCATCTACAATATCCTTATATTTTGGCGCGTTTTTTTCCAAAAATACGAACATAATATAATATTGCTCGTAATAGTAAACAGCGTGATAGTTTATACCCTACAGTTTGACCAGACTTATAGGGAATACCTATGCAAAATTTTAACAGAATTTATCCGCTAGAATTTGTGACATGCTGGAACATACATACAGACAAACAGCCAAAAATTCTAATAAATATAATATTTTCGGCATTAGAATCGATCGTAGACCTCGTAGCAAATACTTTTTTCAAAAATATTCAATGTAAGTACAGTTTCGACTTCGCTACGATTTTATTATATGTATAGATAAATGGTCTTAGCTGATAGAGTTAGAAAGAAACATTTTTTTTATTTGGGACACGTACAGGAAATACAACATCAAAACTGATTATAAAAACAGCAATTTCAGAAAAGAATATTAAAATTGACTGCCTTGTTGGTCTAGTGGTTGCAAGCGCTACTGCTGAGGTCCTGGGTTCGATTCCCGGGTCGGGCAGTGTTATTGTGTTTTTAACCGACTTCCAAAAAAGAGGAGGTATGTTCGTCGCGTATGTTTGTTTTTTTTTTATTTATGTCCTCCGATTTCTCCGTCAATTGTGAACCGAGTTTGAAAATTCTTTTTTTGTTTGAAAGGGTATGCTCTCAAATTGGTCCCATATAAATTTTATTAACTATGCTTGGATAGTTTTTGAGTTAGTTACACAACACGTATTTTTTTCCCACTTAGTATGTAGATGATATGATAAGTTTCTGTTACTGGTAGCAGGTAGTGGTATTCAAATGTGTGTTTTAGTTGTGGTACGTAGGTACCACAACTAAAAAGTGAAAAATAAAAACTTTTTACAAAAAAAAACAACCGACCTCCAAAAAAACACTACAAAGTGAAAAATAACTTTAATTTCGGAAGTCGGTGGCAAAACACGAAAATACAAAACCCAAGACATCGACTTCCAAAATTAAAGTTATTTTTCACCTTGTAGTGTTTTTTTGGAGGTCGGTTGTTTTTTTTTTGTAAAAAGTTTTTTTCTATCTGAAATTTCTCAGTAGCAGCTCGGAGTCTGAATTTGTGCCCGGGTTGATGGCAATAAACTCGCCCCCTATTACATGGGACTTAAACATAACTGCCGAAATGTGGGGGTACCTGCTACAGGGACACCTCTGCCCATGTTATGTAATATTAAAATTTAAAAAATTGTGTGTTCAAAAAAGTTGCTCTTCTTGGAAGATTCCTCATAGATATCAAGAAAGTATTTCCTTGAGGATCATTTGGCCATGAGCCTGGATGCACTCCACCTTCATTTTCAGTATCAAAAGTACCGGTATTCGTGGTGAATTTTTAGATTGCCTTAAAAAGTTGCACAGTAAACAACTCTTCATAACAATATTGGATAAGTACTTTTGGTTCCAATAAAAATGGTTTCTTAAGTACCCTAAAATAAAAATAAGGACCTATTTAAACCAAATAACGTGATTGCCACTACAGCTGTAACAAATCTAATTTGATAAAAACAATATAGAAAACTAGCTTTTGCCCGCGGCTTCGCACGCGTAAAGGTCGGAAAATATCCCACAGGAACGTACTACCGATATTCAGAGTACTTATCATATGTCCTAACCCAGGTCATGGCCTATCCGTATGCCTTTCATCTAAATCTGTTCAGCCGTTACGGCATGAAAAGGTAACAAACAGAAAGAAAATAAATCTGTTTTAGGGTTCCGTACCTCAAAATGAAAAACGGAAACCCTTTAAGGATGACATCGTTGCCAGTCAAGACACTTTTTCTCAGAAACGCGTAGAGGTATCAATTTGAAATACCTAGATATTAAAAACTTAGGCTAAGCGCGCACTACGGATTTTGATCGTTGCGGATAATATTTCGTGTTGTTCTATCTCCTCTCAGGCTCATTTCCTACGAAATGTATGGAAAGTTTTTTGTAATTTCTGAATTTTCTCATACTCAAACCTCAGTTGGCCCGACATAGTTTTTGACCCTCGTAATAAGAAATAGGATCGACTGGCATCAAAAAAGTTTTTGAGAAAATTGCCCATGTTCTTGCTGACTGTACAATTTTTTCAAAATCTGTGAATGTAGATCAAAATGTATCAAAAAGTTAAGGACAGTCTCCTAAGACCGTTATCTTATAGCGATAACGGTTAAGGTACCTGCCCTTATTGCCCCATATCAACATCCATCCTGTATATGTTATGATTGACTACTTAGCTCCATAAAGGTATGGCGTGATTATGATCTTTTAAAAGGTTAAAACCGTAATTATCTGCAATATTCTAACCTTTTGGATAGTCTTTTTACAGTTTGCAGTAAACTATAGAAGAATACGAACATAATGCAATATTGCTCATCCTCCATAGCAAATAGCGTGATAATAATATTTTTTGAAAAATCTATTATGACGTTATTACATTATTTGATATAGATTATTTATACCAATTTTCAAGTTAATCAAGCCAAACAGTAAAATCCTCCCCTGTAAAAATGAATACCCCTTTTCACCCCGTTAGGGGTAGATTTTCAAAAAACCCTGATATACGTTTTTATTTGTTTTCAGTCTTAAGTATAAATATTGAGTTTCGAGTTAATCAGACCGCGCGTCTTCCATACAAACTTTAACACCCCCCAATCCTCCCTTAGGGGGTAGTTTAGAAAAACTAAAAATGGCAAACTTTATAATTTACATAGATCAGTATTTGTGCCAAGTTTCAAGTTTATTAACTAAAGGAATAAGATTTTTCATACAAACAAAATCCCCCCTTTTCACCCCCTTAAAAGTCGGTTTTCCAAAAACCCTTTCTTAGTGGATGCCTACGTCATATTATCTACTTGTGTGCCAAATTTCAGCCCATTCCGTTCAGTGGTTTGAGCTGTGCGTTGATAGATCAGTCAGTCAGTCATTCAGTCAGTCACCCTTTCCTTTTATAGATATAGATTGTAGGTATATAATGTCAAAAAATTAAAGATTATGTCAAGGAAGAATGTAAAAAAAAAAAAATAATCATCGTAATTTGGGAGCAGTTAATAGACATTTACATTGTTATGCCGTTAATGAGGTATCTTTCTTTTGTTCCCTTAGCGTGGAGACGGCTTCAACATATTTTCAGTGAGAGAAATGCACTATCTGCCACAAACACGTAGGGAAGTGGTTCCTCCTTGAAGGGCAAATTAGTCGATGCTAGAAAATACAGTACATTTCTAAAAAAAAACTATACATCTCTGTATTTCTGCAAACACCGCCATTATTTATTCTACCATAACATCCGCAATCCACAAATGTGAAGTTATATTCAGCATCCACCTAAGCTAACAGAACAATGCTAATGTGGCTTCGAATCTCGAGGCCCACACAGACCGACACACACCGTCGGAAAAGGCATGGTGTGTGTTGTGTAGCTATCTGTGGTCGTCAGAATACAATAGAATAGAATGGAATCATTATTTATTTGCATAGAACGTATGTACAAAAAATACAGATGTTTGTGTGGGCTGGTGCGCTTGCGTGCGCAATATCGCGCACCGTCGGAAGACCCTTCGTGCGCGGTGCGTGGTCGTGCGCTGTGCGGGCCGGTGCGCGTGCGTGCGCGATATCGCGCACCGTGGGAACCCGCCTTGACTCCGATGTGGTTGCGATGGTCGTTACAACAATAAACTGTCCCATTAGGGGACAGGGACGGATTTGGAGGTTTTATAGCTTCCGGAGTGCTGCGGGTAGAGCCTGAATTATGGAGAAAATTAGATTATGAGCAAGTATTTACTATTCTTTATAATTCTATTTGTGAGCTTTTATAGGCCAGTTTCCCAAAATAATTTGCGCTTTTTGTGACAAATTGTCAAGCGCGCGTAAACTGCTGCGATTAGCAGAACCAATTTTTAAGTAGTAAAATTTTTAAGTTATCCCTTTTTTATATACATATATATTATTATAATGAAATATTATCTTATTTAAAAATAAAACTAGGTAAGAAGTAAAACTAATTCAGTGTAAATAGGTAGCAACAAAATTTATTATTGCCAGTCACAATAAATAATCTCACAAAAAAAAAACACCTACATAATTATTTCGTATTGGTAAGTAATGAAAAGAAATTACTTAGAGGATTGCAGAAGTTATAGTAGTTTTAATTAATTACAGAACTTGACACAGTCTGGAATCAGGAGCTCGTGGCTAAGTAATAACAGCCGCACGGATCAATCCATCAGGTTAAGCTACGCTTGCCGGGGTTGGTCCGTGGATGGGTGACCATCTTTATAAATTGGGACTCCTCCGTGCCTCGGAAAGCACGTTAAGCCGTTGGGCCCGGCTGTCATTCGTGAATCTTTGACAGTCGTTACGGGTCTTCAGAAACCCGAAAGTCTGACAACCAGTCTTACCAAGGGGTATCGTAGTACCCAGTTACTGGGTTGTGGAGGTCAGATAGGCAGTCGCTTCATGTAAAATACTGATATTCTGCTGCATCCGGTTGGACTGGAAGCTTACCCCAACATAGTTGGTAAAAGGCTAGGCAGATTGATTGACACAGTATGGAATCAAAAACTAACCTTCTAATAATTGCATTGCATAAGCACAAAAATTCTGGCTGCTTGAGACTAATATTTAAATCAACAACTTTGTAACCAATCGTAAAGCACAATCCATCATAACCATCCATAATAATCCATATAACCTAAGATGGGTTCAAAAAATCTAACCAGATGACATTAAACCAAAAAGCTAAAAACCTCACAAACCAGGCGTTTCAAGGATTTCTCACACGCACAAACCGATTTTCCCTCGCCGCCAATAAAAAGCACATGAGTGAATGTAAGTCTCGTAACGCACAAACATGACCATTACAAAAAAATAAAGTGTCCTACTAAAGGGCAGGGCCGCACTCGAATGCGTTAGTAATCCGGGAGCGAGCGAACGAGTCCCAAGCGTGGTACTCGGTGCTTGTGTTTTATTGATATTTTAGCGTTGGAATGATTTTTCGTTGCGACTACGAGTCTCTTGGGGTGGGACCGTTAGTATTGATGGCTGAGCAGGGTGACGGACTTGGGAAGAGGTAAAAAAGTTTGTTTTTTGCATTTTTACGTTCTAGTTTTAAAAAAAAAATGTAAAACATTGATTTAAACATAAAACAAACCCTAAAATACTCATGTGAAAGTCGAAATAAAAGTCAATGGTAGCTATTACATTTTGAATAACTGTTGTAAAATCTTATAAAATAAAAATTAATAATAAAATAAAAATAAGCAACATATTTAATTATATTTATACCTCAACTGCTTCGTTGGTCTAGTGGTCGTAAGCGCTATTGCTGAGCAGGAACTGCTGAGGAATCGAACCCAGGATCTCATTCCTAAGTTGGGCAAAGTGTTATTGGGTTTTTCCATCTGGTTTTTTTTTTTTTTTTGTGCTTGGTTGATGGCAATAGGCTCGCCCCCTATTAAATGGAACTTAAACTTAACTGGCATAATATGGGTGTACTACCTATAGGTACACTTTTGCCCATCCTTTTGGGGAAACAAGGCGTGATGTTTCTCTACTTATACCTAACTAGCTGCACCCCGCGGTTTCACCCGCGTTAATCTTGGTCCCGTAGGAATATCGAGATAAAAAGTATCCTATATCCTAATCCAGGTCATGGTCTACCATATACCAAAAGCTTAACAAACAAACTCACTTTTGCATTCATAATATTAGTAAGGATTAGTTAGTTGATATTTGACAACAAATTCAATATAAACTATGAGCAAGTCACATGTTATTGACTTTACCCGAATTTTATTACTTTGCAGTTTAAGTCAGACCGGAATTCCAGATCCGGACTAAATCCCAAGTCCGCCCCCTCTACATTACAGGACATATCAGTATCTCTGTGAACCAGGACATGATCGACATACATCAGCCTCTGAAACATTCACACTAACGACACGCTGCGGTAAAACACGGTTATGATTGAACCGCCTTTTACGGTCCAACCGTTAAACTTACGGATGGTTATCGGTTTTTTGGGAGTTCGACTGATATCTCTGAAAGGGATTTGATAAGTGCTGGCAGTTTTGTTTTTTATGTGATGTGAGTGTTCGATTTAGATTTTCATTTGTTTTTAATTGCAGTTCTTTTGAAGTTACAACATTATTTTGCAAAATGGTACGCAATTTTTTTAGCTTCGTCATCTGCCAAGCCTTTTCACAACTATGTTGGGGTCGGCTTCCAGTCTAACCGGATGAGTATTTTATATGGAACAACTTGGTAAGACAGGTTGTCAAACTTTCGAGCTTCTGACTACCCGTAACGACTGTCAAAGATCTACAAATGGCAGCGGGAATCAACAGCTTAACGTGCTTTTCGAAGTACGGCGTGGTCTCGGTATGTAATGAATGGTCACCCATCCACGGACTGACCTCGGCAAGCGTTGCTTAACCTTCGTATGATAATATTAAATGTGGTGTCTAAGGCAGAGGCATGTTTACACTCTGGTGTAGTTACACCAGAGTGTAAACATGCCTCTGAAAATGAAATGCATACTATGCATGTATAACTGAATCACTTATAAGGTTTTACTGAATGATCTCGTACTTAACTTGTAAAAGTTTGACTCGAAAAACGTGACTTGTAAAAGTATTTTTACGAGTTGGTTCTACATTAATTATTATAATACAATGAGTCTCAATAATGTGCACATAACGACATGATCTAGGTATGCTTAAGTTTATCGACGAAAAAATATTAAAAAAATTATGCTTTCTTAATTATTTTTTTTAATGTACGTAATGGGGGTTTTAATGAAATTTTTTACGATTATTGTAAGTTATGAAAAATAACAAAATTTTTGCAAAAAAAACACGTTTATTTTCAACTGAGGGTAGTTTTTTTTCCCACAATTTTCATTTTTCGAGGACGCCTAATTACTTCCAATCATTATGGAGTTTATTTCATCGCGACAGATCATTTAGTTTAAAAGTTACAGCGTTTTGTTTAAAAATTCCATTTAAAAATGAAAAAAATATTTAGAATTTTTTAAATATTTTTTCCGTCGATAAAATTAAGCATAGATTCCCTCATTTCGATATGTGCACATTATAAAGACTCACACTGTATGTATTATCGTATAAGAACCGTCTTTAACTATATTCGGTATTTAGTAAAACACCAAACTCGAATAAACATCCTCGTTGTGTTCCAAGACTTTCAACAAACTGAATATTAAATTATTCCCGGGTTAACTTATACCCGGTAAATATGTCAACTAAACATCTTAAATAAGCTTGTAACAAAACCCTGGGGTGTCCACCCGAGGATATTTCACGAGACAATGTGAGAAAGATAAAAATACGCGAAGGCGACATGAGCTTCAACAGATATTGTCAACATCGTAAATCGTAATTCGATAACACCGGAGTGTACCGAGAAATGCAGACAATATTGTCACCCTACTATAATTTTATGACTTTCTTGTACATTGAAGCATCCGTGTTTATTAAAATTTGTACAGGATAGAGGGAAGGAGCAATGTATTTTCACGGTATCGTAACAAAAAGTTTTTATAAATAAATAAATAAAGTCTTTATTGTAGACCCCATGATCCATAAAAAACGATAAAAAAATGTAATAACATAAAAATGAAAAAAAAAAACAAAAACACACTAATTAAATATTTTTTTTTTTTGTTACTAATTGTTTTATACATTATCTTCTAAAATATACTTTCAATATTATATTACAGCTTTTGAGGAGCTCGTGGCTAAACACTAACAGCCGCTCGGGTCGATCTGTCAGGTTAAGCTACGCTTGCCGGGGTTGGTCCGTGGATGGGTGACCATTTCTACATACCGAGACTCCTCCGTGCCTCGGAAAGCACGTTAAGCCGTTGGTCCTGGCTGTCATTCGTGGATCTTTGACAGTCGTTACGGGTCGTCAGAAGCCCGAAAGTCTGACAACCAGTCTTACCAAGGGGTATTGTATTACCCAGTAACTGGGTTGTGGAGGTCCGATAGGCAGTCGCTCCATGTAAAATACTGGTATTCAGCTGCATCCGGTTAGACTGGAAGCCGACCCCAATATAGTTGGAAAAAGGCTAGGCAGGCAGATTACATCTTTTTACAAATATTGGTTTTAATTTTGGTTTTCAGTCGGTAAGGTACGAATAATTGTGAGAAAAATGAATGATTACATACAATACACACAAAATCTGCTATCTAATTGCGTAACACGTTTTCGTAAATAATTAAGACTAATCTGTTTTATTTTGACAGTTCAACAACATTAATTGCGTTATTTACGTTGTTGAGCAGATTTTTTTTCGAACTTATGAAGCAATGGATTAGCAATCTGTTTCAAAATGGTTCGGATTGTGATTGATCTTGTATTATGCAATTAGGGTGCCGAACAACTTAACAAATCAAATCACAATTAAAATAAAAAAAAAACAATCGCACCATCTAAAAAATTATCAAAGTCCTATCTCGCAACAACTCTTCGGATCGCATCTATCAGACTAATCTACGTAGCATGCAGCATTCTGCACATAAATCCGCGCGGCACAACAGCGCGGGCGCCGCGTAAAGCAACCACCTTGTCGAACAAGGATGGCCACTCAGCGCAGATAGCAACAACGGATCTTATCGTCGAGGTGACAATACTGCAAGTTGTGCATTGTTGCGAGAATTAATGTATGGGTTTATAGTGTGCTGCAATGGTGCTCTAGCTAGATTATTTCGATGCGGTTTTTGTATGTTCAAAAGTTGATTGCTTCATATTATGGTAGCCTGGAAACAAATTGGGGTAGTATTATGTGAGTTTTGCTTTAACTTTTGCTTTAAAGTTATTCTGAGACTGACTGTAAACATTATTATAAGGAAACCTATGGTAAATTTAGGTACGTACTATGTTGAAAGTAGCTGCATGCATCGAGAAAGCGCGATGATCGGATGCTCATTTGTTTTTTCCTATCCAGTATTTGTTTCCTTGTCGAACAAGGATGGCCAGTCAGCGCAGATAGCAATAACGGATCTTATCGGCGAGGTGACAATACTGCCAGTTGTGCATTGTTGCGGGAATTAATGTATGGGTTTATAGTGTGCTGCTATGGCGCTCTAGCCTTGCCTTTAATAATGTTTACTCTGTTTTAAAGGATGATTGCTTTTTATAAACCATAGCTCAATTAATTGTTTTATCAAAGTAAGGACAAAAAAATATGGTCAGAATTTAAAATGTTTTTATCTTAGTTGTAGACACTACACTAACTCGGAACTTAATTTTCTGAGAGAACCTTTTTTTTCTTTTTTTTGGGTGGGAAATTATCAAATAACTTCTCCCGCTCTGGGTGGAGCGGGAGGGCGTGTCAGACTCTTACTGACTAAAACCCACCCGTGTTCCTTCAGTTTCCATGTTGCCGGGGGGCCACGATGTGCCTTTTAGCCTTATTCGCAACCCCGGCAGGCATCGGCCCTAGCGGACCCCGTCAATTCTGCTGACATCTCTTTGAGGCGCGCGTGGAACACAACGCGCCATCAACCCGGGCTTGGTCCTTATCGGACGGCGAGCTACCCATTGCTCACCGTCCGCAAGCCCACGCCTACGGTGGCCGGAAATCTGCCTGTGATCCCCGACGTCCAGGGCGTCTCCTCCTGCGGCGGTTAGGGGCGGAAGGTGAGGACGCCGAGGCGCTTTTCTAGCCACTCCTCAAAGAGGGGTCTTATCGCTGTAATTTTGTTGTGAGAGAACCTGGATTTGATAGTTTGAAATCGCAGCAAAAACCAGGTGTTTATATGTTTTTTTTTATATTGTTTTATTTGTTTTCTTGTTAAAAAAGGAGGCCACTCAGCGCAGATAGCAACAACGGATCTCATCGGCGAGGTGACAATACTGCAAGTTCTCCATTTTTGCGAGGATTAATGTATGGTTTTATAGTGTGCTGCTATGGTGCTCTAGCTAGATTATTTTGATGCGGTTTTTGTATCTTCAAAAGTTGATTGTACTTTTCATATTATGGTAGCCTAGAAACAAATAGGTGTAGTCATATGAGTTTTTTTTTAACTTAAGCTCATTATTGTAATGAAATCTTTAGTAAAATTAGGTTCTACGTCGAAAGCAGCTGCATGTATCGAGAAACTGTGATGATCGGATGCTCATTTGTTTTTTCTAAAACCAGCATTTGTTTCCTTGTCGAACAAGGATGGCCAGTCAGCGCAGATAGCAACAACGGATCTTATTCGCCGAGGTGACAATACTGCAAGTTGTGCATTGTTGCGGGAATTAATGTATGGGTTTATAGTGTGTTGATGGTGTTCTAACATTACCTCTATTAAAGGTTTCTCTGTCGCGTGCTATTTAATGTTGGTTGTAGAATTCGTGATCGTTTATTTACTCAATATCTTTATTGCATTACCATAATGTGTACTTAGGTGGTAATTATATATGATCAAACGAACTTGCAAAAGTGAAGTTCGATCGATATTATATGAGTACGTTTCATTCGAAGATATATAATAACAACAATGTAGTAATTTTTATCCTACTGGCAACTTCGCACTGGTAAAGAGTAATTAAGTTACTTTTTTTTCTTTTTTTTTTCTACCGCCGGGTTGGCACTATGTCAGCTCGTCATTATTTAGAGACTTTTTAAAATTTTTCAGTTTTTGGGTATTGGGAGGGTGGGAGTATATATCTTCGAATGAAACGTACTCATATAATATCGATCGAACTTCACTTTTGCAAGTTCGTTTGATCATATATTATATTTCGACGTTTCATTCTTCAGATATATAATAACAACAATGTAGATGTTCAGAGATGAAAATTTTGTGAAATAAAATAAACGGATTTACAAAAGGAAATGGATTGTCTTTTATTTTCTGTATATTATTCATACAGACATGTAAAGTACAGTACTAATAATAATCTTTATAATCAATGACTTCTTAAGTATTACAACCTAGTCTTATATGTAAATAATTATTAAACAAAATTCTGTTCTTCCTTAATTAATTTTTTGCTAATTAAATCACAAAGTATTATTGTTTGTCTGTAGCACTGACCGAGCAAAACTACCTTTGTCCACTACTTGGCGGTGGTAGAACTTTGCGAACGTTTGAGAAGTACTGGTCCAGCCAGCTGCTTTCCTAATGGCATCTAACGAGAGCCCAGAGGCGGATGCCGCGGACGTGGCTGCGTGCCGCGTGCTGTGCGCGCTGAACGCAGACACGTCCACGCCGCTCGCACCCAGCACCTGCTTGATCCATCTACTGATGGTTTGAGCAGTTGCTGGTTTGTGCGGACGTTTATAAGATAATATAAAGCGGTTTGTTGCTTCAGATCGTATATCTTTTGTGGCGAACATATAATCTTCTATTATAGTGGCGGGGCAGATTGCCCTATTCTCATTAAAATACGGCAATATCAGTACAGGTTGTTCGCGTCCAGCCGCGGATGTTTTGATGACATCATAAATACCTATCTGAATACCAGATGAACCTACCACAATATTTTCTAATTTTATTAGAGAGAACGTCTGTACTCTATGAGCTGTACATAATGCTAGGAGAACCACTAGCTTCTTTGTGATTTTTTCAATTGACAGTCTTCTGTTGGGTATCCATTGTGCGACAAAATTTAGAACTACTTGTGGATCCCAGGTACAAGTGTATTTTGGAGTGGCAGGTCTTAATTTATAAACGCCTTTTAGAAGCCTTTTAACTTGGTCGTTAGAAGTTACAATATTACCTAATAACAAGGAAAGAGCTGAGCGATGAGAATTCAGAGATCCGTAAGTGGCGCCTTTGTTAAATAGTTTAGTTAAAAATAACATAATATCTGATGGTGAACCAGAGTAAGGGTTAAGACTATTTGCTTCACAGAAATCCCACCATAGTTTATAGGTACCGTTGTACTGGGACAGTGTATTTTGGGATAGCGAAGACATCATTAAGTCGAGTGCAAGGCTTGGTGTTCCTCTGGATTCGAAGGCAAACCTGAGAGCACCACTGCAGCCAGGGTAAACTGTCTCAGAGGGAGTTGGGGAGTCCTGAAAGAGGACAAAGAAATATTTGAATTAGGCGTTAAGTATAAAATATCCGACTGACGTATCGTATTGATTAATGGAAACCAAGGCTGTGACGGCCAATAAGGGAAAATAAATATACCTATTGCTTCGTCTTTAATAATTTTCTGTATGCATTTCAAAATCAAAGAGAAGGGTGGAAATGCGTAGAAGTACCCTGTGTGTTTCCAATTTATTGTAAATGCATCTACTGTCATGGCGTCAGGGTCTGGTTTCCATGAGACATACGTTTTGCATCTTGCATTAGTGCGAGAAGCAAAGAGATCTATTACTGGTTCGCCAAAAAATGCCAATACCTTCTGATATTCCGAGTCAGAGAGGTTCCATTCGATATCGGGATTGATTTTTCTCGACTCTTGATCTGCTTCTATGTTATCTTTCGTATTTATATACGACGCAAACAGCCAGATATTCCGTTTCTCGCACCACTGCCAGATAGTTTTGGTTAAGTTGGTTAAATGAGGGAATTGAATCCCTCCCATTTTATTTATGTAACTAATAGCAGTGGTGTTGTCAACGCGTAGCAAAATATTATAATCATTGTACTTTGGGTTTCGAGCGAAGCATTTCAGACCAAGAAAAACAGCAAGCAACTCTAAATAATTAATATGAAAGTTGCGCTCGCTATCTTTCCAACCACCGTTGACACGTTCGTTGTTACAAAACGCACCCCAACCTGTTTTAGAAGCATCAGTAAAGATTTCTAAAACAAAATTTTGAGATTCGAGAGGATTTGATGTGAAATTTATATTTTTAATCCACCACTCTAAGTCAGATAAGATTACAGCAGAAGGTCTGAAATTTGCTTCGTATGTTTGATATTTTTTAAGAGCTAAATACTTCTGTCTCTCTAGTTGTTTTGTATAGAGCCAGCCATATCTTACGGCTGGACATGCTGCGGTCAGAACCCCTAACAAACGAGAAAATTCCCTAATAGTACAAAAAGGTAAATTAAAATATTTTTTCACAAATTGTAATATTTTGTGTCGCTTTTCTAACGGCAATGATATTGACATGTCTATAGAGCTGTACATAAAGCCTAGAAATTTGCAACATTGTTGTGGGTGTAGACTACTTTTATCAAAGTTTACTACAAAACCTAAGCAATTCAGTAATTTAAGAGTTTCGGTAACATTTTTATGACACTCATCGTAGGTATCTCCTAAGCATAGTAAATCGTCAAGAAATATAACAGATTTAAATCCACGATGCCTTAAATAACCTACAACTTCTTTCATGATTTTTGTGAAGGTCCGAGGTGCGGAGGATAGTCCGTAAGGCATAGCATTAAATTCATATGTGTAATTGCGTAATTTTTCGTCTTCAAATTGAAATCTTAAATACTTGCGATGAGATCTAGCTACAGGGACAAGTAAGTATGATTCTTTAAGATCAATGGTTGCCATGAAGCCATTTCTTGCTATCATTTTTGATGTAGTTCTATGGTCTTCCATCTTAAAATGCTCATTTGAAACGAACTTATTTAATTGTTTAAGATTTAGTATAAATCTATAGCTACCATTAGATTTTGGTGTCAAAAAAATGTTAGATACAAATTGATCAAATCTAGGTTTTCGTTCCGTAATCGCGCCTAAATCTATTAAGTTACGAATGGCTACTTTCATGTCCCGTTTTTCCTTAACAGAAAAAACATTTCGGGGAATAGTACTCTGTACAACTTTACGCGAAAAAGGTATGTGGTAACCATGATAAATCCAACTCAGAATAACTGTATTCTTTGTAATGCCTCGCCAACAATCGTAGTAAAATTGTAGTCTACCCGCATTCACTCGTGCAGACGTCGACGTCGGCGGCGCTGCCGGTGGCGCCCGGCGGTAAGGTTGGTGTGCCGGTGCCCGGTACGAGGATGTCCGCCCCCCCCTTCTCGATGACGGGAAGCGAGGAGGCCCTGACCAGTTTCCCTGGTTCTGGAAACGAGTACTTGACGTCGGAATGTTTGATGTTGACGGCTTCGGAATAGGAGCTTTTTTTATTTGCAGTCCTTGTTTCTCGATCGCTTTTGAGGCCTTGATTTTTTCCGGTAATTTACTTCCGAAGATGGTTTCGTCTCTGTCTTGATCCTGTATTAAGGTTAAGAACGACTTGTCCAAACCTGGCGTCATAAGTTTTGTTCTTACTTGCGTCTCGGTAAAGTGGAGATCAGTAAGTATTCGGCAGCTGTCTGACAAAATTTTTACAGCTTGTACCTTGTCATCACCGGTCAGTAACAGGGTCATTGCCTTGTTGATGGCCGAAATGCCCAGGCCGAGTTGGTCCTGTTTGGTTTGGAGCTTTTTATCTCTGTTTCTTACTAAATCAGTTACAGCAGCTGATATTTCGACGTTCAAAGTAGGTGCTTTGAGTAGCTTACAATTGTTAGGAATCGTATATCCTTTCAGAAGCGTTTCTTTGGCTTCGCTTTGTATACCTTTTTTAAGAATTGGTAACCAACGTTGAGCCAACTTGTCGTGTATGTCCGGGCCGTAAACTGGAATATCGACAACAGCATCGCCCAAAGCTTCTAGTAGCTCTGGGTCGAGTTCAGGCTCAGTGCTTAGTACTTCCGAGGCTGGTGGCTGGTGATCGGGTGACTTGGAAGTTGATGGCACATCTGGTGATGTTTCATCGACATCAATGTGTTCCTCTAAGTTTTGCGTTCCGTTATCTGTAATTTTTTGAATTTTATTTTTATTGAGGGTAGTTAAAAATAAAAATGTTGAGAAGATTTTACATTGTAATTTATTTTTTAATAGAGATATTTCGATGATTTTTATGGGAATCCTTGCCCCCAGGGTCCAAACGGTACCCAATTTTTATTGTTTTTACAAAATCATAGCCTTTGTGTTAACCCGCAGTTGAACCTCCAGGCTGATATTTTATAGCGTCACGCTAACCCATCGTGATAACCCGCAGTTGATCCTCCAGGGAAGCTTATAGACGCTGAACGCATAAATAAATTCCACTTACTAAGCAATAATTTCATCACTTCACTTTGTAATGGCAAAATTAAACTCACCTTGTATTTCCTCGGAATCAGATGATGAAGAGTACACTATTAAACGACTACGCCTTTTTTCCTTGCCTTGCTTTTTCAACTTCTTTATTTTTGCACTATAATATTGTATTCTTTCGTCAGCACTTCGTTTGGGCATTTTATTTTACTTTAAAACTTATTTAATTCCGGAGATTAGTGTGCTTGTTGCCACGCACGAAAAAATAATGACGAGCCGACATAGTGCCAACCCGGAGGTAGAAAAAAAAAAAAAAAAAAAAAGTAACTTAATTACTCTTTACCAGTGCGAAGTTGCCAGTAGGATAAAAATTACTACATTGTTGTTATTATATATCTGAAGAATGAAACGTCGAAATATAATATAATTTAGATCATTATGGACCCTGTAGGGCACAGCAAAAAGGGTAGGAGAGAGGAAGCCCTGTTTTAGGAGATCATTAAGTTGTTATTGTGGGAACAAGTTTAGTGTATGTGTGTTGTTTTTTTATTTATTGAAGGGCTTGGAGAAAGGCCCTAAAAATTAGTATCATTGACTTACGGTGTTGAAAAAAAACGCAAGGAGACTTCAGAATCAATACACTCAGTCGAGTGTATTTAATTTCTTTGATTTTTTGAGTGTTTTAAAGGGTTTGCTACTTGCAACTGGGTTACCTTAAAAAAGTTACTTTTTTTAGAAAATAGGATCAATGATCGGTCCTTACTGCATTGATTACCACCCAGCATCACTGATGAGTACGAGTCAAGGTTGTCATAATCAGCTTATAAACTCAAACTCAAAGCATTTATTTCAATTAAACCATTTATAGGCACTTTTGAACTGTCAAAGAATCGGTCAGTTAGTCAGAAAGTTGAAGCTAGTTGCCCATTCCAAAACGTAGATCTCTATGGAGAAGAACGGGCAAGAAACTCCAAGGACACTCTTTTAAATATAGATATTACAAAATTCTGGGTACATTATTCTAGTTGCTTCTATATGTGAGAACAATGTACAAAAAATAATCAAAGCAATTGAAAATATAAGATTAAAAATAAGCCCCATAATGTTCCCACTGCTGGGACACAGGCCTACTCTCAGTGAGAGAGAGTGGGCTTTAATCCACCACGCGGGCCCAGTGCGGGTTGGTTAGATGTCACATGTCTTCGAGTTTTTTGGTTCTAGGACATGCCGGTTTCCTCACGATGTTTTCCTTCACCGTTGTGAGAGCAGTGGTGATGAAATTAAATACACAAAGTAAAGCGCCTGTCTGGATTCGAACCTACGACCTAGAACTCGTAAGTCGCGGCCGTTACCACTGGGCCACATTGCTCGGTTGAGTCAAGGTAGTAAACCATAATAATCAATCTTCAATAATCTCTTTTTTTCATTTTTATAAAAATAGATATTCCTATTGCAAACAGCAGCCCTTTATAGATCGACATCTTCCTCGAACTCTAAAATTACCACGCAATTAAAACAAATAAACATTCCCAACTTTTATCCCAACTCCACAGCAAAGTATTCACAATTCGTCAGCTGCGAGAACTTCAGCAACTAATTCCCGTTCTCGTTCCCACCAGTGGCTTAAAACAAAGTGTCGTAATTAGTCAATAGGGGAGACAGGGCAACTCCAAACAAGTTATTTGGCACGGCCATTTCGTAGCCGTGTTTATTATCCGGGTGTCCCCAACTAATTTATTGTGCCCTTAGCGCCCTTGCCCTTAGATGGATCACCTAATTTAACATTAAGGATACAGGTGCTTTATGGCATTGATGGTCATCATTTTTGTTTTGGGAGGTTCTGCGTTATCCATGTTGTTTAAACTTCCGAGCATAGCAGAAACTACCATGGAATGTATTGAGAATTTTTTAAGATTCATCAAATTCTGTGACACAATTCTTGTCGATCAAAAAAGTGTGGTTGGTCTACATATATCTTAGAATTGCTGCCTTCCTGCCTAGCCTTTTCCCAACTATGTTGGGGTCGGCTTCCAGTCTAACCGAATGCAGCTGAATACCAGTATTTTACATGGAGCGACTGCCTATCTGACCTCCACAACCCAGTAACTGGGTAATACGATAACCCTTGATAAGACTGGTTGTCATACTTTCGGACTTCTGACGACCCGTAACGACTGTCAAAGATCCACGAATGACAGCCGGGACCAACGGCTTAACGTGCTTTCCGAGGCACGGAGAAGTCTCAGTATGTACAAATGATCACCCATCCACGGACCAGCCTCGGCAAGCGTAGCTTAATCTGATGCATAGACTGTGATCTAAGAATCGCTGTTAAAAAAAATATCTCTAAGTTGTCTTCTTAAATTGTGGGTCTATTATTAGTGTACCCTGATTGATTTAATTAAAATCATAGGTCATTACAATCTTAAGTGATTTTACACCTATGGGGATACTTTCAAGACTACAGATTTTGTTTTGTATTCCGTCCGTTATGATTACTATTCTGAACACCCAGTTTAAAACGAAATATAATAGGTATAGATTCAAAACCATTTCAATCGTAATCATAATCATACTTACAAAATTTCCTCAACGTTTGCCAAAACAAAACAAAAGAAAGAAAAAAACTCCCAAGGGTTGCCACTCGCAAATAATTTTGTCACTGGCCCCAAATAAATATGGTGGTTATTTATCGGTCACGCAAGACAATCGTACTTGTAATTACTGGGAGGACAGACGGAGGTCCTGCTGAGAGGTCCCACGTACACGCATGAGGGTCGGAAGGTATGTGTAGCTGTAGCGTGTATCTTTTTCTGTTTAGAGAGGAGTTTAGTAATTACATATTGTTTTGGAAGGAAGAATGCTTGGTTTTATTGTATTGTATCTTTAATAACAGCAAGCAAAATTTTTTTTTAAAATTTATTTATTTATTTATTCAGAGCATATGTACTGTATACTCGATAATGAATAAAATGTGGTATGTGATTGAGTGTGCATTACAGGATAATGAATACGGTACAAGTTTATGTTGCATAATGTCCATAAAATATATAAAAAACTACCAGAATTATTAAAAAAAGAAGTTAAAATTAATACATTATAAAAAAAAAAAAAAAAAAAAATTAAAAAACAGCATTTTTTTTATTAAAAAAAAAACAATACATTTTTGATAACAAAATGTTACTAAAGTATAAACGAATATTTAAACGACAAAATATAAGTGCTATCATATCTAATAAATATTATGTACAGTGAACTATTATTATGTATAAAAAACCCCTAATGTAATAAATAATATTAGATTTAGTTCAGAAGACTGTTAGGCTAAGTTTTACAAAGCTTCCTCCTCTCCTACTATTTTGCTGTGCCCGACAGGGTTCATAATGATCACATTTAATTTTAAGTCGACACCTAAGTACACATTGTGAAATGCAAGTAAAGTATTGAGTACTTATCTATACAAGGTGGCAGGAACATCGACGCGAAAACTGTTACCATGGATTCAGACATTCAGTACATGATTCTGGACCCTCCTGCGTTGAAATTTTTCGTCGGTTATTTTAAAAAAAGTCTGCTGTTTCATAGAAAAGTACAATACCTACGCGGTCAAAATGTATGAAACAGCTGATTTTTGAATACTAAAGTATTAAAAACGCGTGCGAGTCCGACTCGCACTTGGCTGGTTTTTAACCGACTTCCAAAAGGAGGAGGTTCTCAATTCGACTGTATGTTGTTTTTTTTTTTTTTTTGTATGTTTGTTACGCGATTACTCCGTCAATTATGAATTGATTTTGATGGTTCTTTTTTTGTTTGGTAGATCATACTTCAGAGGTGGTCCCATATAAATTTTATTAACTTTACTTGGGTAGTTTTTGAGTTAGCTTCAATAATACGTATTTTTTCCTCACTTAGTATGTGGATGATATTATGATATCTTCCTGTCACTGTTATTTACATAGCAGGTAGTGCTATTCGAATTTGTGTGGGGTAGGTATCACAACTAAAAAGTGAAAAATAAAAACTTATTACAAAAAAAGACAACCGACTTAAAAAAAAACACTACAAAGTGAAAAATAACTTTAATTTCGGAAGTCGGTGAAAGAACGAAAATTAAAAACCAAAGACACCGGCTTCCGAAATTAAAGTTCTTTTTCACTTTGTAGTGTTTTTTTGAAGTCAGTTGTATTTTTTTTTGTAAAAAGTTTTTTTTATAATCTTTTGGTACGGAGACTCCAGCTAAAACAAACAAACGTTGCTATTTGTAATTAGCTCTCCTATATTTAATGTTATGAACTCCTAGTACAACGTTGTGGTCAGCGTCTAGGGTCTCCCAAGAGGGTTAAAGGGGGTGAAGTGAGGGGGCTGGTCCACAAGACACGTAACGACGTCTTCACATTAATTATGTTGGCAACCCGCGCTGAGATTCGGACGTGGCAATCTTTGGGTTGTTTTGTTTTGTCGAGTATGATATTTTTTGTTGTTTGTTTGAAGGAGTTAGTTTGGTGGTATAATAACAACAATGTTAACAGAATTGTTGTGTTTCGGCAGTTAGAGAGAAAATAGCCAGTTCCTCTGTGGTTGAGGATTCCGGGTGAAGCTCGCTTCCACCTTCAGCCTGATCATCACTTACCATCAGGTGAGATGCAGGCCAAGAGATAACCCATCATCATCTGCCTAGCCTTTTCCCGACTATGTTGGGGTCGGCTTCCAGTCTAACCGAATGCAGCTGAATACCAGTATTTTACATGGAGCGACTGCCTATCTGACCTCCACAACCCAGTAACTGGGTAATACGATACCCCTTGGTAAGACTGGTTGTCAGTCTTTCGGGCTTCTGACGACACGTAACGACTGTCAACGATCCACGAATGACCGCCGGGACCAACGGCTTAACGTGCTTTCCGAGGCACGGAGGAATCTCGGTATGTAAAGATCACCCATCCACTGACCAACCCTGGCAAGCTTAGCTTAACCTGATGGATCGACCAGTGCGGCTGTTATTACTTAGCCACAAGCTCCCCCTAGAGATAACCCATCGTGGAAAAATAAAAAATACAGAGTATTTTACTGATGAAATAAAAAAAAACAAAAAAAGAAATAGCAAAAAAAAAACGAATAAAAGTATTTTCTTTCTTTTTTTGTTTCTAAATGTTTGGAGATGTGGAGTAATTTGTTGAAGGAAAAATTAATAGAAAAAGTAAGTATCGTCTAAGTAGCTGACTTGTCTTTATTATACTCAAATTTTCAGTTGAATGCGTAAGAAATACTTGCAAAAGTTTCCTTCAACGAGAGAACAACCTTCAATCCTTCAACGAGTACTTCAACGCGTGTCCTTTTGTTTTTGTATTTATTTACATAGTAAATTAATTTAGTGTTAGATTGTCTGTGTATATTGTAAAATTTGTCATCTATGGTTATAATAAAACCATCAATTTTATAAATATTCTTCCAAAACATTTTTATTAAATACAGTCAAGGACAGAAAGATCTTTTTGGCTCATATTGGAACATCCAAAAACGTAATTTTAGTTTTTTTTACGTAGCTACCCATGTTACAAGTTTTGAAACAAAACATTCCATGTAGTATGCTAAGGGAAATTATTTAAATTCACCCTTAACGACCCTTAAGAGCGGAAATTATAGGTATTATCAGATTATGGCGGTCACATTATGTTGCAAAACTTTCATGTAGCTATTATTTTTTTAAGTTTAGTTAGGCGATTTAAAAGTGGACAGAACAGTTAAAGGGCAGAAGTCTTAAGGTGGTTTTATATCGGCGAGACGAAGCGTGGATGGGATGGGCGAGAATTGAAATCACGCTTACCCTTTTACACCAAAGGATGTCCATCGCTATACCGCGCCGTCTCGCGATGGCTAGCACTGCCTCGCAATGTTACGCGCCGACCGGCCAGCAGTGCCTAGCGCGCTGGCCAGCCGAGAATATAGTATACAGTGATGTCTTGCGATGGTCGAAGCGATCCGGTGGCGCGTGCCAGCGCGAGACATCGCGAGTCAGCGCTTGACGGAGAGAGACCGTGCGGGTCCTCGATGGCCAGTGCGAGATTTGTATATTCGTTTTACAATATAAGTTAAGTTACTGATGTCCGGAACACCGTTAGCCAACCAAGCCTTGCATCCTTTTTTATCACGACATACCTAAATATGTTTGTGATTTTATTAAAAAAATCAATATAAAATCTTACGCCATGGTTGTACATGCAAAAGTGGTCCTTCGAGCCGGATATAACCCAGCCACTTATGAACCTATGTAATAATAATAATATGATGATGCCATCTAGCCAATTTTAGCTACTGAGACTGCAGCTTCAATGTGCTGCACTCTCGTGAGCGTTTATATGGTCAGCATAAACAAAATTAAAAGGCATTTATTCAAATTAAGCTGGCTTTTTGAACGTCAAATATTACATAAGACAGTCCCCATAAACGCTCGCCCTGAACCACTTCCTAGTACTTTAGCTGGAAAAAAGAAGTTGTGCGACAAAGTTCCCAGCAGTACAGCTGTCTGTTAAACTAACTTAGCAGGCAGATGGTGTAAAGGAGGATTATTGTTATTGTACTGACTTAACCTTCTGCTACATGCCTCTATGTTGACGTCAGTATGGACGGGATGCTGTGACGAGGTCCCCATCAATAATGAGCGCAGGCCCACGTTCGCGGGACACACTCCAAATTATTCATCGACTTTGTAGGGTTGATACTGAAACATAAAAATTGGCCATTTAATCAAGGTTGGACGTTATAAACTTGTGTTTCAAGAGTTTGGAAGGATTTTTATGACTTGATATTACTGTTTTTGAAATAAATGAGTCTTATTTTAAAATCATGTCAGAAAATATAAATAAAAGATCAGAGCTTTCATTTGTTTTTTTAGCTGATTAAAAATGTATTTATTTATTTATTATTTAAGTACACCAATAGCAAATAGCATTAGCATAAAAATGAATTTAGGTATTACTTCTATACGTAAATCATAGGCGTACATACCAAATGAACAGGATTTACATATTATCAATTTGAAGAGGATTTACGTGCACTCATTTACCAAAGTCTGAGGCGTTATCTAAACCCAAAGT
Organism: Agrochola lychnidis; assembly: GCA_963680765.1. NCBI lineage: Eukaryota > Metazoa > Arthropoda > Insecta > Lepidoptera > Noctuidae > Agrochola > Agrochola lychnidis. The sequence goes on from OY796864.1 coordinate 7,981,486, forward strand.
TCCAATGCATTTCTCTCGCAATCCATTTTACTGCTAACCCTATTTTAAAGCGGTGTCAAGAGTGACCGTACGTAAATTATTTGTTCAAATTTAGAACGGGATCGGTTAAACGTTTCGGGGCACCAATAAGTAATATGAACACCAGATTCGAATGACCTTCCCACCTCTCCCGAGAACCTTAGAATAGCATACAAGAGGGGTTGATTGGTATTAAATCAGGGGTCGAGAGATTCTGGTGGGTGTGTTGCTGGATCGCAATTACTCGGACAGTCCGTTCAGTGACAAATGTTTATGAGTTTGTCACTTGTTCGCTGCACCGAGGGTACCTCGTTCCCCGTACCTGCCCCAGGGAGACATATGAGTTTAGGTAGAATTCAGTTTAATGATCTTTTAGATTGATGTACGAATATTTTGTTCAAGTTAATTGTTCGATGTTATTGATGGTGGAGTTGTGTTTTTAATTTAATTTTGACGTGCTTTTATGCCATAATTGTTAGGGTTGTGGGTCTGTCATTTTGTTTTCATGGAGTGTTTATGAGTCACATAATGTTTTTAAGAATTAAATTATTCATGAGAGTTTATTTTGTTGCCCTGATTATGATCAGCTTCCGAGGTAGTTTGCTTAAATAGTCGTGAACAACGGATGGAGGTTATAGTACAGATAATTTTTTTGCTTTGGTTTCTTACCTCTCGCTTTCCTGCAATCTGTGGGAGTGATTTCGTGAAAAGGGACGGAAGTGTGTAACAGGAAGTCGAGGAAGCGCGCTATGTGATTTGACCAATGAGCGCGCGCGGTGCTAGGCTAAGATGTTAGATGTTACACATCATATGCGACTACTGTAAGCTGACGTTCGCACGGACGTAATTAAATTGCGGCGATTTTTTTCGTGCACTGGATTTTCAACGCTCCGCTTAGCGCCGAGAGTTGAAAATCCAACAGTGTGTTTTTTCAACGCGCTGGGACGAGAGTGCGTCCCAGCGCGTTGGTCTCTCAACGCTCAGCTTTAACACCGAGAGTTGAAAATCCCGCCGCGATTTTATTACGTCCATGCGTACGTCAGCTAAGACTCGCTTTTGTAATATATCTATTTCAACATAATAACCTTTTAGGTCACTATATTTTCGAGACGTTTGGGGTTGAAACCCTAGGGCCGTGGGGTCCGTCCGTGAGGTCCAAGTACTCACGGTTTGTTCAATGAAATCTCCAAACGACTGGTTGACACTTCCCGTGATCCAAGGGCTTGTTTTTACCTTGGCTAGAGGCTAAGCATTGCCATACAACGTGGCAATGCGGCCAGTCTCTTGGGTACATTACCAGTCGACAGCGACGCGGAGGAATTATTCGACGTCATATTTTAGTTTGCTAATAATTTTAGTTAGGTTAGGATATTATATTATTAGATTTCTTTTTTTTTTTTTGTTTGGGAAATTATCAAATAACTTCTCCCGCTCTGGGTGGAGCGGGAGGGCTTGTCAGACTCTTACTGACTAAAACCCACCCGTGTTCCTTCGGTTGCCCTGTTGCCGGGGGCCACGATGTCCCTATCGGTTTTCTTCGAACCCCCGGCAGTCATTGGCCCTAGCGGACCCCGTCAATTCTGCTGACATCTCTTTGAGGCGCGCGTGGAACACAACGCGCCGTCGACCCGGGATAACATCACGCCTTGTTTCCCCGAAGGCTTGGGCAGAGGTGTCCCTGTAGCAGGTACACCCACATTTCACCAGTTATGTTTAAGTCCCATGTAATAGGGGGCGAGTCTATTGCCATCAACCGGGCACAAAACCAGACTCCGAGCTGCTACTGAGAAATTTCAGATAGAAAACCCAATAACACTTTGCCCAACCTGGGAATTGAACCCAGGACCTCATGCTTAGCAGTAGCGCTAGCTACCACTATATTTCAACACATAATTTAGTTTCCAACAATGTTTAATTTTAGAGCAGCGGGGCAATTTTTTGAACACACAAAGTGACAATTAATCGCAATGGGTTTAATTTAACCCACGTCCATTGCGTTATTTACGTTGTTGAGCAGACAAATTTTTCAAACTTATGAAGCAATGGCTTAGCAATATCCTTCAAAACTTTCAGATTGTGATTCTTCCTTAAGAAGGTTTATCCTAAAAGTTGGCAACTTCGCAAATAGCTGTCAAATATTACCTGTTTTAATTAATTTGGCAATATTATTGTATGTAATTAAGAAATGTGGCTAACTAGGGAATTAAAATAACATAACAACATAACATCAAGCCTTGTTTCCCCGAAGGATTGGGCAGAGGTGTACCTGTAGTAGGTACACCCACATTTCTCCAGTTAATATTGATTATGAAATGCAATTATTAATATCGTTACACCGAATATTTCGTTTTAGATGTAAAAAAAATATTTGGAAACTTTCCAAATGCCTTTTTAACACCTAAAACGGTTACAACATCAAATTCAGTGTTATAATTGCAATTCATTATTAATATTCTAGTTCGCTAGTTAGCCACATTTCTTATTTCCATACAGTAACATTGCCAAAATAGTCAAAACAGCGAAATATTTGACATCTATTTGCGACGTTGCCCACTTTCAGAATAAACGCTCTTAACCACTTTCTTTTATGCTATCTGAAGACTACTTACTTTTTCAGAGTGAAATCGTGCTCTTATTGTCATGTATTCAGCTGAAAACCATCAAGAGATGATGTGTGTACGTGTGTGTAAATATGTGTGGGAACAGAATGTGGTGTGAGTTGTTGTGCGGACAACAAAATGAACCATAAACTAGTTGTTGTGCCGACTGCCGAATGACATTACCGAGTACGTGCCTCCTCTGTGCGGCCATTACTGTGGCGGGTGAGGAGACTCACCCAAAATATACAGGATGACTGGTAATTTGACGTATTTACCTGATTAAATGAAGATGTCTTCCCGTAATTTGTATGCTTCATACCTCAGTAAAATTACTAACTGCTAATACAAATAAAAAAAAAATACTAATTGATAACTAGTGTGAAAGTTCATGTACGTTGAATTTTTTTGAAAATGTTTTGTAAACTTCTGTCTCTAACTTTTAAGTATTTGATGTTTTGGGAAATTTGGTTACATCGAAAGGTTTGTTAAAGTATTAGGTATCCAATGAAATAGCAATGAAGGCCATTCAATTTAAGAGTTTGGAGAAAAGTGATATTTAGTGACGAATTCTGGGAAATTTTCAAAAATTACAAAAAATTGGGTTTTCTCGAATCCCATGAATTTTCGCCTAGGCTTTATGGGGTGATTAATTGTTGCAAATGGGTCTCACTATCACGTCCTGGAAGGAATACGTCAAATTACCAGTCATCCTGTATAGGGTGGCATCGACACGAAAACGGTTAATTCTGCTGTTTCATAGAAAAGTGAAATAAAATAAATAATAAAAATATTTTATTCTCACACAACCAAGGCCTGAAATGTTAGTTTTTACAAAAACTTAAGAAGTATGTTAGTATCTACAGAAATAAAAGTGGAAAATAAAACGCAATAAGTACTTACGCGGTCAAAATGTATGGAATAGCAGTTTTTTTTTTGAATAATCGACGAAAAATTTCTAAGCAGAATCATGTACTGGTGTTCAGAATCATGAACTGAATCCATGGTAACAGTTTTCGCGTCGATGTCCCTACCACCCTATTATTAAAGAAGCAAAGACCAGGACTAAAGTCTTTGGCACCATCTCCACGGATGACAGAATCGCGGTGATAGTCACGCTGTGCCTTCAAATTATGGCCGCGATGATATCGCCGTGTGGAGATTGATTCATAGAGTTTCTATTGAATTTGATGGCACACGGAGACTATCGCCGCGATTTTCCCACCCGTCGGGATAGCGCTCTTGTCTTGAAACTAAGGCGATTCCTATTAAGGATGCCACATCACATTATTCATGTTATGTATAACCTGCTCCTATACCTACTAAATACATATTTTATGCAGTAGCGTGAGATTCTACTAATGTAGCGATGACTATTTTGCCAGCGAAATATCAGCCTTAAGGTGGAACTAAGTTGATATATTTTCCATACAAATTTCGCGGGATTTTACTCCACTCTTTGACATTGCATCGGAAGTTAAACATGGTATCGTTTTGTCTCATTATTAATTTTGTCTGTACGGAAACAGAATAGTAAAATAAAAAGCCATTAAAAAGTTATGAGTCCACAAAAATTCGTTTTTCTTGCTCATTTTTACGCAACTTTGGGCGTAAATAAGTAATAAAAGAAGTATAAAATCTCAAAAACAAAGTCAGCACAGACAAAGCTCATTTATCGAAGAGTTCAATAAAATTTATTTGTAATTGATTTATGCAGTGGTTTTTTCATAAAACTCGATTTTCCAAAGGACTTTTCGTAATTTTTTACGCGCTCGTTTGGTGTTTGTGTGCGTGCAAACTAGACGTTGTGCATGTATACCAGCGTCTAACTGCTCATCACTGATACTCTCTCTGTCGGACACGATGCCAGGTGAGACAGTGTGCTTTTTGACCAAGCCCACCAGTGAGTTAGAGCCCGCGACTAGTTCAACCTTAAGTTGCGTGATAAGGAAATTAAACTATTTGTCGATGGCAACTTCATATAGATCCTTTAAGCAGTTATGGTTGCTGCAAATCTGGACTCAAGCCAGACATTCCTGAACTCCTTAACAGCCTGCAAGTAAAGAGGTATGCAACTATAAAGTTGAATCAAGTATCATTTGAGGGGTTAACTCCAATTTTCTCGACCCCGCTGTTCTCAGAGCCTACATCGTCTTGGTCTATGCTCAGCGCGTCGTTACAGAGCGGCAATCATTCTCTCGTGAGCAGCCGCCGACTATCGCACGTAATTAACCAATGTCCGACCGTCCCCGCATACAGGGAGGTTGGGGGACCAGATGTGGCAGTCTAAGGGTTAAACAAACAACTACCAATGTCGATTTAAAGAATTTTATTCTCATAAAGAACACAAAACAGTTCACTTGTTAGAAGAAGCCGGGTCTCCAGCGCGTGTTTTTGCGAGACATTACACAAAAACATTTGTTTTCATACAAATCATCGTGTTTGCATACACAAATGTGTATCGCCTCTTAATTGCGATGTTTTTGTGTAAAAACACGCGCAGGAGACTCGGCTCGAGATACACAAATAAATCATGCAGTTCTATGGTAACAAATACTTCGTGAGTCGATAAAAGGAAAACAGAAATATTTAAGACTTAGGCTTCTAAAAATTCAATCCAAATGGTTATTTTAGTTATTTATCATGCAGGCAATTTCTATCTAAGTGCTAGTGTTTCTGAAACATAAACTTTGTTTTATATATATTAAAACAAATTGCATATTATATAACATAACATCACGCCTTGTTTCCCCGAAGGGTTGGGCAGAGGTGTCCCTGTACACCCACATTTCACCAGTTATGTTTAAGTCCAATGGGCGATCCTATTGCCATCAACCGGGCACAAATCCAGACTCCGAGCTGCTACTGAGAAATTTCAGAAAGAAAAAAGCACTTAAAAGCATAGTATTCATTTTAAAATCTGAATTCTATTTTCTTTACTAGCCACATCCAGCCACCCAACATCTTGTAACCCTATTGGTCGCGCCCTGCCAATATGGCTGCTTCATTAGCCAACCCGCCAAACGACCTCCTCGGGTCACCGGGGTCCAGAGGACAAGGAAACTACACTTATTGTATTTTTGCTCCGCGTGATGGAATGGTCTGTCATTTTGTACCAAACGAGGAAATAAAGTGGCGTTGGACGAAAGTTTCGACGAATTCGTTTTGCTTGATTAGGTGGTGTTGTGTTTAGGACATACCTACTTACTTACCTATAGATGTAGCTGTGCTGGCGTGTCGCTTTTGTTTTGATTAAGATGTTTTCTTTGGTTTTTAGCTTGTAATTTTTTTGAAGTGAAAACTTCTATAGGCGCGTTGGGTACTTTTGAGATGGGAAAAAACAATTGAACTCGCGACACCGTTACCGAAATCTCATTTTTGTAAACGCGATTGTACTCTTTATTTATATAACGTTACGGATCAATGTTCTATGCAAGTATTTTAACTTTAAAGGTTTTGGAAGTATTTTTTTTTTGTTAACGCGATTGTGCTCTTTATTTAGATAAGGCTACGGACTAATGTTCTATACAAGTATTTTTCTTCCACCAAGGAGATCTTGTTCAAGTTTTCATTTCTGTCGGTACTCCCGGAGTGCCACTGTTTTTTTTTTAAGTATTGTTGGCTCGTCTCATCGGCGAGAAGAAGTCTTCAGTAAAGGTAAGCTACTTCATTTTAATCTTTAGTTATTGGTATGTAGTTATGTACCTATGTGTTAAAATTAAATCGTGTTCACGAGGAAATAGGCTTTACGTTTGAAAACAATTTCGTTATCTTTTTACATTCTTTTTACTGCGTAAAACACTTCAGAACAGATCATAATAGCATATACATAAAAACTTAAAAAATTAAAAATAAATTATTATTAAAATTTTTCGTCGGTTATTTTTTAAAAATTCGCCGTTCCATACATTTTGATCGAGTAGGTATTGCTATGAAACAGCAGATTTTTTTTTAAACCGATGAATTATTTCAACGCTGGGGGGTTCAGAATCATGTACTGAATCCATGGTAACAGTTTTCGCGTCGATGTTCCTGCATAATAACTTTTCCAAAATCAATTTTCATCAATCATCTCAAGAATTCAAAACCGAATTCCAAACTAGAATAAGAGCAACTTATAAAAAAGAGAGCTCACTATATTTCTCAAAATAAAGATGATTTCATACGTCGCGACAGCTGCACGCACGAACAAAAGACAAATAAATCGCGTCGCATATTAGCCGGGCGATTGATTTCACGCAAAGTGTGATACACGCTCCGTTTATTTATATCCTCTATCCTCCCTGCAGGAAGCGGAAATGACGCGAGCGGTCGCATCCCCGCCGGATGTCGCCAACCTAGCGCCAATACGGATTAGTTTGTGATGCTGTCAATGCTAAACTATCTGTCAAAGTTGGGATGGATTTTAGGCTATGAAAAAGTGTGAAAGAGGTAAACTATTTTTTTTTTTACCAAATATACTGCAACAAGGATCTTTTGGCGCTCGAGTTACGTCGATAGGGGGGGCTGTTGGTAAACATTTGTGCAATCGTTTTGTAAAATGTCACTTGAAATGTATTAAAAACCAAACAACAAACAAACTGTGGCGGTATTTAAAAGAAGAGTGAAAGAACACTATCTTTCCACTTCGTCATAGTTGCGTAGATTTTTACTTTGTATTTTTTTATATATATGTTTTTATAAATTATGATTAATAATATCTCAGTGTTATTTATTTTAGAAGTATGTATGTGTGCATGTATGTGAGTAAGTATATTGTCATATATATATTTTTAAATGAATTGTTATGATTTGATGTATTTTACTAATAAAAAACATGATGGCGTCGTTAGTTCGGAATTTAGCCACGTGTCATAATAACCTTGTAGAGCTAGCTATATGTGTCTCAATCTCTTGATATTGCATGAAGTTTGCCGAATCGGCATGGGTGACATTAGATCGTACTTCGTACTGTTAAGAGGGTTTATCCTAACAGTTGACAACGTCGTAAATAGCTATCAAATATTTACCTGTTTTGGTTAATTTGGCAATTTTACTGTATGGAATTAAGAAATGTGGCTAACTAGGGAACTAAAATATTGATTATGAAATGCAATAATTAATATCGTTACAACGAATATTTAGTTTTAGATGTGAAAAAAGTATTTGGAAACTTTCCAAATGCTTTTTTTACTCCTAAAAAGGTTACAACATCAAATTCAGTGTTATAATTGCAATTCATTATTAATATTCTAGTTCGCTAGTTAGCCACATTTCTTATTTCCATACAGTAATATTGCCAAATTAATCAAAACAGCGAAATATTTGCCATCTACATATTTGCGACGTTGCACACTTTCAGAATAAACGCTCTTAATAGAAAAAGTGATTGTCACTAGGGCATGGGAAATTATATATGTTACTATTTTTTTATAGAGAATTCAATTACCAAGATGCAGCAATCATTGATGGATTGATTAAGACGGTATGCCATGTTACTGACTTTCATAATATATCTAAAATAATAAAGAAAATATTTGCTTGTTCTGTTTACAAAAATTCATTCAAGATAGTCTAACAAAAAAAAAAAAGTCATCTAAATAATTTAAACAAAAGAATGCAAAATAACAATCAAAAGATATTACAATCCCAAGTTGACAAAACATTCTTCATCAAAGAAGAAAACAAAAAACAAGATGGCTGCGACAGAGATGTAAAATTAAAATTAATTTATGCGCACAACGCTGGCAAAGAATGCCACAAACAAAAGACTGGGGAACTTCTGTTATTTTAATGTAATGCTGAACCTCCACGGTATGATGGCAGTGAAGCTATGTGTAAGCTATTTGTTTTGTGCGAAATTGTGGTTTTGTTGTACCAAATTTTCTGAATCACATAGACACGAGGTACATAGGTACGTATCACGTGTCTATGGGATTCAGAAGATTTGACGATGTTATGTGGAAAGTTAAAACAAGCTAGTGAAAATGTGTTTAATAGCATAATTTGTATTTGTGTCCGAAAGCATAACAACATGACACACGTCATGAAACTCGAATAGATATTAAACAAATCATACACAAACAAAAAAAAATTCTTTCTTTCTTACTATATTTTAAGCCAGCTACCGAGGTATTGAAATTGGTTTCCCGATATATAGATAAATACTCTGCTTGCGTGTTTTTGGTATCGACAAACTATTTAAGTAATGTAAGTTATGTGTTACTACATATAGCTGTTGCTGAAGGGGCTTGTGGCTAAGTAATTACAGTCGCACAGGTCGATCGATCCGGTTAAGCTACGCTTGTCGCAGTAGGTCCGTGGATGGGTGACCATCTTTACATACCAAGACCCCTCCGTGCCTCGGGCCGTTGGCTCCGGCTTCGTAAATCGTTGACAGTCGTTACGGGTCGTCGAAGCCCGAAAGTCTGACAACCAGTCTTACTAAAGTATCGTATTACCCAGTAACTGGGTTGTGGAGGTCAGATAGGCAGTCAGTCGCTCCATATAAAATACTGGTATTCAGCTACATCCGGTTAGACTGGAAGCCAACCCCAACATTGTTGGGAAATAAGCTAGGCAGATTGACTACCTATAGCTGTTTATCTTACACTGGTCCACCAGCTTTATGTAGTATGAAATATTATCTGTTTAAAAGTTTACGTGGTGAAAATTTCGACATTTTGGAGCAAAGCCACGACATTTGCGGGATGCCAGACAAACGTTTGACAGGGGAAGAAAGACGTCCTTTATTGTTTGATACCCTGGTACTCCTGTTATGGTAAATGTGACCGGGCAAAGAGAATTTAAATTTATTTTGTGTGTGTTTCTGAAACTACTTAGTTGCTGTTGTGGAAATATGTCGATAATGAGATAATGGTGCCGATTCCCTTGTTCACAAACTAAACTAAATTTAAGTTCAGTGCATCTTTTTCTTTCTATTTAATTAAGAAAAGGACAGAAGATAAATTTTAGTTTAGTCCTGTCAAATTAATCATCGCCTGTCACTCTCCATATAAGTTTAGACGTGATTAAAAACTTGCCGACTAAAATTACGTCAATTTACGTCAAGCGCTGATTAATTTGACAGGACTAAACTAAAATTTATCTTCTGTCCTTTTCTTAATGAAATAGAAAGAAAAAGATGCACTGAACTTAAATTTAGTTTAGTTTGTGAACAAGGGAATCGGCACCATTGTGATTTTTTTTTGTGTTGTTAACCTATTTTGTCCCACTGCTGGGCAAAGGTCTCCTGCCAATCGGTCAGGAACGAGTCCAGATCGTCACGCCAGCGCTTTTTAGGCCTGTCCCGGTGGCGACGCCCGTCATCAGGCACCCACTGCGTGGCGATCCTGGCCCATCTTTTTTGATGCATCCTATAGGTGTGACCCGCCCAGTCCCATTTCAGCCTCGCAGACTTATCGCCAACATCGGCGACACCTGTCTTGGAGCGTATTATGGTGTTGCGAATTTTGTCGGAGAATTTGATTTTTATAATGCTACGCTCCATTGCTATTTATATATATGTCACGGCTAAAACCCGAAGTGCGGCTACACCTAGTTTTAGCCGGCTACAACTAGGTGCGGCCGGTAGCAGTTGGTTAAATTTAGTTGTAGCAAATGAAAATGGTTGAAGAGTAGGTTAGGTTAGGTTAGAACTGTGACCACATAACACACCGCACGAGCCGAGCGAGCGAAGCGAGCGGTGCCGCGGCAGCGGCCGGCGAGTGCCAGGGTCCATTTAGGCAAGTTTAACTAACTGCTACCGACCGCACCTAGTTTTAGCCGGCTAAATCTAGGTGTAGCCGCACTTCGGGTTTTAGCCGTAACATATATAAGGTTTCTGTTAGTATAAGTTTTTACGCAATGGTTCCTAAAGTAATACCCATGGACGAGACCTAAAGGTCACTTGCTAATCTTGAAAGAAAAGAAAGAAAATACGTTTATTTCCGGTAAACATGACGCAAAGAAAGAAATACATTATTGTTGAAAGAAAATGATCTTAAACAATGGTATTGGTTGTCAGTAGCCTTAATCGGGCCCTATCAGAATACCAGCGCTGCGACATTTTTCTTTTTAAATGTCGCAGCATATGCTGAGATAGGAGCCTTTTGGCTTCGTTCAGGACTCTCTGCTTTTATTTTTAATTTTACTATGTTTTTTTTAATTGTTTTTTTTTAATGTTTTTAATGAAGGTGTTAGTTTAATTTGTGATTTCCTGTGCGAGTCTCAATAAATATTTTTCTTTCTTTATTTCTTTCTAATCAATCTACACTAATATTATAAAGAAAAAAGATTTGTATTTTTGTTTGTAATTAACAAACTCAAAAACTACTGGACCTATTTAAAAAATCCTTCAATAGTAGATCACTGAGTAACGTGGACTATAATTTATAAAGATATCAAGCGGGCGAAGTCACTAGTTCTCAATAAAATAGTACATACAAGGTGCCTAAACCTAAAATTACTGTTCAAAATGAAATTAAACACATATTTCGCAATCATTTTAATTTATTAACTGTCTTTAACGCCAGTAAAGCCTGTCTAAGGTAGGTACACCCGATATTAGCTGTATGCTTCCGTGGGTGGTGCGGGAAATACGGCCTCCTGTCGCGAATATGAATCCTTACCCACGCGACTACAACTGGGAGATTCACCCTAAAATGTTTACAACATAAATGATGCTGTTGCTGAACATAACGCGTTTGAAATTAGAGCCATATCCGATTGTAATAGGGGTGAGATTGAATTTGATGTTGTTTTTGCACAGTAATGTTAAAGTTGTGTAATTGTATATTTTGGTGTTTTTTTAATATAGGTGGCAGACACAAAGTCCTGTTTATGGCAATTTGTTTTCGTAGCGTCGCCGTCGTCGCCATATTAATAAATTTATGGACAATATTTCGGGTTAGCGCGAAATTAATGTAACATTTTGGATTTTTCATTAGCTCTTGTTATTAGAAAAAGGTAATTTATTGGAGAAAATGTCGAGAAATTGACAATTGTTCGTTAATTATGTTATATTTTGTGCTTATGATGTAACCAGCTTAACCACAGTGAAATAAATGTGTGATTTCAGATTCAAATTATTTATTTGTAAACATAGGTTACAGATACACAGGTGTGTGAGATGTTACATTTTTGTAAATTCTCTATGCTTTGCCATTAGGCGTACAAATATTAGTATCAATTTTAACTATTTCGTAATTCACTTCACAATATCAAATAAAAATTATAGAAAGAGCTAGAGTGTTGGCTAAATCAATATAATATTCCCCTGACAACTAATTTAATTAATTAAAAACTACAATGTAAAACAACTACCAAATTAATGAAATATTTAAAAAAATGTCAACAATAAAAATTTAAGATAAAACAGAAATGTCAAAAAAAATTGGATAGTGTCAATTATTTAATCAAATTAATATACGAATGTCAAAATAAGTAATAAATCAGTTAAATATTTTGAGATTGCCAACACTAAACCTAAGAAAGTACAAAAAAAAAATTGGATACTGTCAAATAATTAATAAGCAAGTACAAAATTAATAAAATATACCCAGAATGTCAACAGTAAAAACTTACAGTATAATATCAATTAGGTAAAATCAATTAAATGCAAGAAAGTAAAAAAAAAAAATTGGTTGCCTGTAAAGTCGGTATACGGGCGAAAGTTTTACGTGACAACGACTTTGAGTGGTAAAATAATTTTAATGTGAATATTCATTCGTATAGTAGGAAGAAGGATGAAATAATAGTAACAATTCACTTTTTATGTCTGTCTCTCTCGCTCTTAGGCGGGCTAACCATGCCCGAGTGGAAGGGACGCGTGCCTCTCACTCGCTCTCATTGTGAGCGCATAACGTGAGCGGAGCGTAACGCAGTTTCTTGAAGTGTCACCCGGCAAACCAATTTATAAGACGTTGTCACGTCAAAATGTAAATAATAGATACGATGACTTAGCCGACGTTCGCATGACGCTCAAAATTATAAGAGAAACTAAAACACTGAGATAATAGTTAAACTAGTTTTAGTAGCGATGCAGTACTACCTTAGCTTACAATAAAAAATCAATGACATCATCCGTCAGCTGTTATAGAACCCAATGGCTTGGCACGCGACGATGGGAAGAGACCAGACGGAATGACCATAATGCCTTGGAAGGTAGGTAGGCCTTTGGTGTGGGATGCAACGTGTGTCGACACTCTTGCGCTATCCCATCTTCCTAGCTCGGCGAGCTGTGCTGGGGCTGCTGCTGCAGGTGCGGAAAACCTCAAACGGCGCAAATACTCCAATCTTATTGGGACTTATATGTTTGAGCCGTTTGGGGTTGAAACACTAGGGCCATGGGGTCCGAGTGCCCACCTTGTTTTTCAAGACATCGCCAAGCGGCTGGTCGACTCTACACGTGACCAGAGGGCTGGCCTATTCTTTGGTCAAAGAATCAGCATTGCCATACAACGTGGCAATGCTGCCAGCCTTTTGGGCACTTTTCCTACTGACAGCGATGCGGACGAATTTTTTGATGCCCTATGATTATTTCCCCCCCCCTTTTATATACTTGTACATATTAATTATTATTTTAAGTATGATAGTTTTTAAATAATGTAAATACGTGTGTGTAAATAATAAAAAGAAAACTTGAAAAATAAAATCGTCTGTAATTTCAACATTCCCCCATCTTGAAAATACTTCAAGCTACTCAATTTGACGTTTGACCCCTGTCCTCTATCAGCTTACACACGATTTAAAGTTCGCCGCACAAGTGTATCGAGATCGGACCGCCACTAATCTACCGTGTGTGACCGTCCTTAGAAATTTAATTGAAAATTTCCGGATTTCTCTAGAACGGGGAATTCCTTTAAGTGATGTTTTTCGAATGGTTTCCGTTAGATTAGACACGGGGTTGACTTGACTCAGACTTGCTAGTGGATTATAGAAGATTTTATAAGTTTATTTAAGGGGTATTTTGATGATTTAAATAGCTTTTAAAATTATATTGCCAAGGTACATTACCATGGCAATATAATTTCAAAAGTCAAAGCTTATTTATTAAAAAATTGGTAAACATCATTTCATAAGTATGTGATTGCCAAAAATACCCTAAACCCCAAAAACGGTAGGATTTTTTACTTTCTGCCACAGTAATGTTAAAAGGAAATTATGAAAAGTACGGATTTTTTCTTAATTAATACGAATTAAAATGAAAATGGAACCCATTTACTTAACCTTTCAACTATTTCTAATAAGACGCGATAGAATTTTAATTTTTATCGTAGCGTAACGGCTGAGCTCAGCTTAAATTCGAAATTTTAACTAAAATTTATTTAAGTTACTTTAATTTCGTGTTTAGGTACTTTTTCTCGCTGACTTAAAAACTGGTCCTTGTGAGTCTTTCAAGATGGAGTTCCCCCAATAAAACTATTAGAATGTATGTCACGGCGGTCGACGAGCCACATTTCACCGACAACGAGGGGAGGAGGGACATCGAGTGGATTTTAAAGTGTTTCCCACTGATACGGGATCTTGGGAAACGAGGTCTGAATCAAATGTTATGTGAATTGAAAGTCAGTGGTTTACAGAAAAATTCTTGGTGTTTTCTTTAGAGCGTATGGTCCTTCCGTACTAAAGGTCCGGCATGACAGTATTTCTTTGATACGTATTAACCTTTGAGAGATTTCGAGAAGTTTATATCACGTTCTGAAAATCATTTCAACTAAAATTGGAAAGTGAAAATTAATTATTTCAATAAAAAAAACAAGCCCAATATTCCAATCGTGCATTTGCTGATTCATAAAACTAATACGACTAAAGCATTGAATCTGTTAGAAAATAAAAAGGTAGTAGTATTCACAGTACAACGGTCAGAGACACTAGGACACAGGATATGCAATTTTGATTCCGCAAAAAGGTCGAAAATAGCCCTCTCCAATTTCACAGAGAGCCCCTACAAAAGATCACTCACGTTAACTATGAATGAACCAAAACAACCCACCAGTCCGAATGCGAAAAATTAAAAAGTAAAACATTCCCGAAACGGAAATAGGAATTGAATTTAAGTACATTTTAAACGAACCCCCGGCTTTGACTGGCCCAAATAATAGAATCCCGGTTCGAATGTGAATGCTTTTTTTGATCTTTTTAGTGTTGCATCCCCTTAACGGCGGAGGCATTTGCGCCGTGCGACTAAATGGATTATTTTCTTCGTGTGTTCTTTTTTCAAAAACAATTTCAACCTTTTTTGAGCGTTCCTTTATTTCGGCGGCCATTTTGTCTTGACCTGCCCCGTTTCTCTTGACGCAAGTTAATTGTCCCGTAAAGGGGATCCTGTTTGTTTGTTTAGGGTTCTTGTTAAGATGGTGGGTTATCAAAAAGAGGAAACAAAACGTTGACAAGGACGGGGTGTGATTGGATTAAGGAGGGTTGACTTTATAGTCGCGACTCGGTGCAATTTGGAAATTGACTTTCGGAATCTGTTTATGTTGCGGTTCGATTCTTTTTGTTTGTAGCATTTGGTGTCAATTTTTTACCTCTATCGAATTTGCATAGCTATTTGGCGGATTAGAATTGTGACGCTGCGAGGTCTTTTATTTGCTTTTATTTGCATCTGGAAGCAATTTTGTGGCCATATTTACATTTATGTTGTGTTTGTTGTTTCTATTTATCCCCTTAGGAATGGCTTTCCTTGATTGAACATCTGAATGAGATGATGAATATTTATTATCGTCATTTAGAATATTTTTATCGTAATTTAAGTGTACTAAATTAATAATGCTCAAAATTTTTTCACACCATCTATTGGTGCCACTTTTGCAAGAGGTCTTCCATTTCGACAATTAATAAAAATATATGATGACGTTCATAATTATTTTCATTAATTTGTTCATCATTCAGTTAAGACTAACAAGGCTTTGACACTTTTGACAGGTGTCCGACCCTGACGTCTCAGTGCTGCCAAAATTCAAATCATTGATAGCGAATCATTAAACTATACAAAATAGTGCACTGGTTCTTTTTAGGTACCTATTCCAAATTCAAAATCTCCGAAAAACAAAACTCGTCACTTCCCAATCTCGCCAGTAGTAACGAGGCGTGAGGGAGAACATTAATTTCGTCTACAATCTTTACTTCAGCTCCCTCGCGGTGACAGATCATTTGTCATAGACAATCGTGACGCGATGACGTTGCAAGATGGCAGCTTTAATTGTAATGCAGTGATAGAAGAGTGGTGAAGTATTGTTGGGGTTGATTTTGGAACGAATCTTTGAGTATTGCTACGATAATAATAACTAGCACGGGCAAGATATTCTTAGAGGTTTCTTTTTACTCTATCGCATAATACTATTTAAAAGCAGAGTAATTGGGTAGGTTAATTTAAGTAACAAAAATTTCCTACTTGGAAAGGTAGGTAATTTTTCTAAAATACTACGAGTATACGAATGTACTACAGTCGAACCTGGATAAGAGAGAGTTCAAGGGACCGCGATCTCTTTATCGCTTATGGAGGTGTCTCAGTGAGTCGAGTTTCTAGCTTATTAAGGTACAACAGTGCCGTTTCTCACTTAAAGAGGTTGAGGCTGGTTGAGAAAGATAGAGAAAAAAAATCTTATTTCCACGAAATTTAAGAATGAGTCAGAAATAGCAGATGCTAAATTACACTCGACTGTCGCTTATAGAGGTACTAGAGTGGCCTTTCTCTCTTATAGAGGTTGAGGCTGGTTGGGAAAGGTAGATAGGAAAAAAAAAACTTTTTCCAAAAAAAAAAAACAACCACCCTCCAAAAAAAAAAAAACACTACAAAGTGAAAAATTAATTTCGGAAGTCGGTGTCTTGGGTTTTGTATTTTCGTTTTTTGCCACCGACTTCCGAAATTAAAGTTATTTTTCACTTTGTAGTGTTTTTTTTTGGAGGTCGGTTGTTTTTTTTTATAAAAAGTTTTTATTTTTCACTTTTTAGTTGTGGTACCTACCCCACACACATTCGAATACCACTACCTGCTACCAGTGACAGAAACTTATCATATCATCTACTTACATACTAAGTGGGAAAAAAATACGTATTTTGTAGCTAACTCAAAAACTATACAAGCAAAGTTAATAAAATTTATATGAGACCAATTCGAGAGCACACCCTTTCAAACAAAAAAGAATTTTCAAAATCGGTCCACAATTGACGGAGAAATCGGTGGACATACAAAACATACGCGACGAACATACAACCTCCTCCTTTTTGGAAGTCGCTTAAAAAACAATGTTATTGCCACGAAATTTAAGAATGAGCCATAAATAGCATATGATAAATTAGATTCGACTGTGGCTTATAAAGGTAAAGGCAAGTAGGAGCCTTGATTATAGAAGTCCACGAGTGTATAACGACTTTCTCTTATAGAGGTTTCTGATTCTCACTTATAGAGGTATTAGACGGTTAAAATGACGGGACCTGGCAATTACTCTCATTTATAGAGTTTTCTCGCTTACCCAGTTCTCACTTACCCAGGTATGACTGTAGTATTAATTTAAAAAAAAGGAAAAATTCGGAAATTTGCTAGGTATTATTCAATAATAAATTGGGAACTAGTCATAACTAGTTTAGACAGTTCTAATCAATTTTCTCATCATAAACCAGGAACTCCCACTGGTCCTTCGATACAAACACAACCGATACATTAAAAACTTTATTTCCATATATTCGGTGGCTAACATGGCAACACCGAGGCTACATTAGCACAACAAAGCGTACCGATCCGTCATACCATGACTACTGATATATTTTAATGGAGATGTACTTTTGATCAGATGGTGGACTGTTAAGGGTGGAGGATTCGACACGAAAGAAATGAGAAAAGATTTTAGAAGCTTAAATTAAAATTTAAACATCCATCTTAGGTACTACTAAAATTGCATTGTGTCTTAGTAAGCAGTCAATTCGTGTGCCTGTGTCCAGCAGTGGACAACGATAGGCTAAGTTGATTGAAGCAGTCAATCATTCTATTACTTTATAAGTCTGCCAAATCAGCAGTGATCGGAGTAGGTAGAGTGATTTTATGTACTCGCATCATGAATAGTCATAGAAATCATAACATGGATAAGCCTTTTTTTCCGGGATTTCATTTTGGTACTTACGGGATTAAATCAAATATTGTTAAAGTAAGAATTTTTAAACTACTACATTAGAAATTTATAGAATGCGATAGATAAATATTTAAAATATATTATATTACTATTTTGTTTTTATAGTATACCTATCCTTTTCTTGGAGTCCAATCACCTATATACTATTAAAAAGACAGCAAAAGGGCAAAGGCAGCAAATTTCTTATTCATATTGATGTATTTTTTATTCTACATATTACAACATTTGAAATTCTTTAAAAAAATCCCAATAATTTCAAAATTCCGGAATCCCGAAGGCATATTCATACTAATATATAAGTGCCAGTTCATTGACCCCAAATCAATCTACCTACTCTGATCACTGCAAATCAGTTTATAATTAATAGGTATTTCATGCTCTTTAAAAATATCAGTAAAACTATTTTATAAGGCGATGAAACTTCGAGAATACAGTAGTAGCCTAGGTAAAAAAAAAGAAATTCTATTTAGTTCGTCTTTCAGATTATAAAAAAATATTAGACACGTATTTTTTGCTTTATCATATTAATCAAAAATAACTTAGAAAACACGCATTAAAGTTGGGGAGTGGGGGCTCGTTACGTCACAACGCAGTATTAAATCTAGCAAGGCGTGACGTCATGCCACATTTTAACTCAATGTATCGCCGTATCCTTTTGATTACGTAAAAAAAAAATACGTGTTTAATATTTTTTAATAATCTATGGGACGGGCAAAAAAATTTTTTTGGACACAGGCCTATTTATGAACTACTCGGAAAGGTATTGCAACTTTTCTCGCTTCAACGAACTCCACCGCTACGGAAGATATTCCTCTCTAATTCATTTGCTCATTGGTTGGGCCGGGAAAGTTATAATTTTGTACGCGTTTTAAACCATTGCCTGAAATACATTCCACTCTTTTTATTGCCTTCCAGGCTAACATTGGTAGTGCCATAACTTACTTAATTATCTTATGACCTGAATAAAGAGTTTAACTTATAGAGGCATGAGGAACAGGGTGTAAAGTTCACTCATCCACCATAGAAAAGGGAGGATCCTCCGACCAGACGGGTGTGGGGTCTGTACATCGCACATGTTTCCAC
The DNA here is from genome assembly GCA_963680765.1 of Agrochola lychnidis. NCBI lineage: Eukaryota > Metazoa > Arthropoda > Insecta > Lepidoptera > Noctuidae > Agrochola > Agrochola lychnidis. The sequence goes on from OY796864.1 coordinate 8,000,294, forward strand.
AGAGTAGACAACTCGTTCATGGGTCAACATTAAAACCAAACTTTGTAAAAAAGGATACTATACAATTTCTGATTATTTAGAAAATAAAAAAAGCTTAAGATTGAGCTGCTCGCTCTGCTAAGCCTTGTGATAAAACCATAAAACTTGACATTTTAATTATCATGTAAAATCATCAAAATATACCAGTTTTATATACATATTGACATTGTTGAAAATTGTATTTAAAATGGCATGATTGCTTTGTAAAGTATTATTTCATTTTAATTATTGTGAATGTGAGGACTATGTGGATATTATTACTATTTTTATTTCTCAGCTAGTTTTAATGCTTTCTTTGATATTGTTCGTCGAGTTGAGCTCTTTAAGTTCTGAGTTGAGCTCCACGATTACTGACTGGACAGATCCACTCAAATCTGTGTGATTCTTTCCTCAAAAGATCATTTCAGACACTAATCTACATGGTCCTCATATGGCCTGACCGAGATTATGTCTGGACTTTAAAAGAGACTGCGACCTCTGAGTTTGTTTCGGCCTTTCTTCTCAGAGTAGTCAGATAGGTAACGCCGGACTCATCTAGCTTATTTTTTTTTTTTATATGACGTGTAAAAGTGATTCCGATATTCTATTTACAGAATAAAAAATTTAATTTCTGGTGGGCAACTGCCCGACGATTGATGTCGGGAAATTATATGTGTTGATCGGGCGGTAAACAATGCTGGCGCGATTCAGGATTTGTTTGATACGTAGTTCATATATGGCGTTGTAGATGTCGCCACAAACTAACAAAGTTGAGCTAATAGTAGTTCCGAATTCCTCTTTCTTCCTTACTCTAGTAAAAATAAATTCAGCGTCAAATCCACTAACATAAACGAGAGTGCAGTGAACGACGGACTCTATCAATCACTTACGGAAACCTATCAGGGCATATCCATTATGCAAGAGATAAGTTTGCACAATAACTTGTGGAAAACTTGCAGACCCTTGGAGAAAATATACTTATTGTAGGACGACATTACGTAACAATGTTGATTTTTCTGATAAATGGAAAACGAATGATGGAACTTTAACGAAAACAGATTAGAACTTAACCACAGTATTTAACATTTACTTTTTTTAAAGAAAGAAACTTTAACAATTGTTTGGCAACAGTTCGTGAAACACAAAATTAATAAAACAAAATTAAATAAAAAATCTCGAAAATATATCTTTAGAAGTATGCAGTACCCAATATCTGGCCTTTCTTTTGATTTATTCCGTTCTAATATCAACTCAATAAGTCCATGTATCAACAACTAATACCACTGACATTTGTTTCAAATCATATTAATTTTCTATTCCGAACGGATACCACTCTTTAAATGATTTAATTTAATGTGCAAACGAATACCAATAACTTGAATTTGGTACAGGCAGCTCAGTCAAACCTAATCAAATTAAATTTGTTTTCTAATATTTTTATGTGATCGTAATATAGTGCTATTCAAATTCAATTCATTCCAATATTGTCCATTCCTTAGTTGTTGGTATTAGAACGGAATAAATCTTTCTTTTGCATACATATTGTTACTAGTAATCAACTGTTCATTTATTTTACCTCGACGGTACTAGTTTATCATTTATAACTTCCAATTACAGCTTTATATAGCTTTGTATAAGCGGGCACGCACTTTATGCCTGGAGGCTTTTATTTAGATATTTAGTTCTGTTTACGTTTAGTTATTTTTTAAAATTCTGCTTGAGTGTAGTTCTCGATGTTTTTGGTTGGTATATTGGCGTGTGCTAGCTGACATATGGCCAATAATTTATCATTTAAATTATGTTTTGTGTTGCATAATGTAAGTTATTTTCCATACTATTGTATAAAATCTTTTTTTCTAATTTGAACAGACAGCTGTATCGCTGGGGAGTTTGTTGCGCCACTTCTTCTTCCCAGCTAAAGGCACTAGGAAGTGGTGAAGGGTGGGCGTTTTTGGGGGACTGTCTTATGTAATTTTGACGTTCCAAAAGTGCTGATTCTCAGCCTAGTTTGAATAAATTACTTTTGAATTTTGAATTTCATACATATTTCATATTCATTTATTGCGTTGTTAAATAAAACCTCATTGTTACTTATTAAGAAGAATTAAGTGTGCTGATTTTTTTTTGGCTTTTCATAAGTTTCTTCGTCTAACCGCAAATTATATATAGTTTATATGTTATCATAACACGTGTTTATATACAAACTAAGAGAGAGAAGAGCAAGAGCTTCTTACCATAATTCTTGCCTAGATTTATGCTGATTGTGAGTGCTGATATCAGGAAAAATCGTATCGAAACCTTGACAACTAATATTCAAACTTTTCATAAGAAGGAATCTTCCAGTTGCAAAATAAACTATTTAAGACGCAGATATATGCCAGTCACCTTGAGTGGTTTGCTTGTGTGTATTGTACTGAGCTCACGCAACGCGTCGTACGTCCAGCCAGTAATAGGACTCACTCATATTGGAGCGCTGTCCCAAATAAGACGCATTATTAATTTATTATACATGAAAAAAGCGTAAATTAAAAGATCAATAATTAAATTATCTTTAAAATGGTGAAGGTTTCAGAAAAATACGCTTGATAGATTTTGCGTGATTCACAGTGTTTTATCCACGTTAGACATAACTTTACAAATTAATTTCACTATCTAATATAAAATATTCCTATATTAAGTTATTAAAAAAATGCTCTAATTTAACGTATATTTTTTCCAAATCATTAACACTACTCGTTTAGACGTGATCTTCAGTACAAAATCATTAAAAGTCGGATATCGTCGCCTTAACACTCCCAACCATTCTAACACAAATAGTTCAACCATTTCCATTCACGACATGTCCTTCAAAGACCAATCTTAAGGCCAAGCTAACTGCCAAACGGCTCAAAACATCTGTTGTACACGACTTCCCAACCCTCTAACCCCATCCAAATGGCATTACCATAACCTTTATGGTAAGGAAAAAATAATGGGCACTTGGAACAAAATACCACTTCTAAGGGTCAATGTGGATTCTGTGAGTCCCCTTCGGCGTGTGATGAAAAGCGACAATCTAAATGACGGGTGACATATACGTGGGCTTTGTGGGTGGGATTCAGGGGTGGGTGGGATGGATAGCCTTTTTGTGGGATGAGTTGTGTTGGAAAGAGTGAGTGGGTTTTAAAAGAGGGTTATTGGACGGATAGATTTTCTATACTAGGAAGAAATGCTCTCTTAGTTGGGGAGAAAAATCTTAACTTAAATATACTGCTTAATAACAGATGAGGAAATCACGATAATCTGTAGCCTTCTTCAATAAAGAACAAAGAAAAAAAAATTGGTATGGGTTCACGAAAAATAGCATCAAAAGATGAAGCCGAAAATATAGTGGGCTATTTCAAGTGTCAGTGCAAAAACAATAGTATTTTTTTTTTTTGACAATTAATAAGAAGAAGTTTGGAATTTTCGAAAATGTAATTTTTTTCCCAACAATGGATACCGCACATTTTGAAAATGTTACACATTTTTTAAAAATTGACACAGAAAGCTGGTCAATCTTTTCGATCGTGTGTGACACATAAGAAAAAGGGTCTCAAGACCCTCTCTGAAGGATCTCAGACACGTCCGGGCGTTTTGGGAATTCTCCGGACGAAGCTAGTCCGGTTGGGGAAGATTGGGCACGGTGGGAAAAATCCTTGGTTCAACGCTTTGCAAATATGTACGGGTTCTCAAGCATGTGGATATTGTGGTTTTGAATAGGTTAAGTATTTTTCCTTCAAAGTCTGTATCAATCTGCCTAGCCTTTTCCCAGCTATGTTGGGGTCAGCTTCCAGTCTAACCAGATGCAGCTGAATACCAATATTTTACATAGAGCGACTGCCTATCTGACCTCCACAACCCAGTAACTGGATAATACGTTACCCCTTGGTAAGACTGGTTGTCAGACTTTCGGGCTTCTGACGACCCTTAACGACTGTCAAAGATTCACGAATGACAGCCGGGACCAACGGCTTGACGTGCTTTCTGAGGCACGGAGGAGTCTCGGTATGTAAACCCCGGCAAGCGTAGCTAAACCTGATAGATCGACCCGTGTGGCTGTTATTACTTAGCCACGAGCTCCTTCAATGTCTACTCAATAAAAATCTTTAACTCATTTATCATTCATTCATTCAGAAAACGCACAGCCAAAACCGCTGGGCCTAGAAGGATGAAATTTTGCACAAGAGTTTGTTATATTGCGAAAGTGAAAAAGTAAAGAGGGATTTTTGAAAGGTCACATCCTGTAGATGATTTTTGGAACGAACTTCTTTAACGTGGCTTGTAAACTATCAGAAATCGTCACGCTAAAAAGTGTTAATACTTGCGACTGTCTTCTTCTAATTCAAAGAGAAAGAAAGAGAGAGAGAACGCCGGCAGAAAAAACAAAAGAAAAGAGTAAAGTGATTACAGTATCGTGGGATAAAATTTACACATCGGCCTGAGTACACTGAGAGAGAGAGAAAGTGTGAATTTGGTCAAAATGAAAATCCAAAATGGCGGCTCTGAAAATTTTCGTCATGGGAATCGTTTTCATAGTTTTCGAGGGTGCTAAAGCCGATATGAGGTCAAAATGTAAATCCAAGATGTGGCTGTAAAAATTTTGTTTTTGTTTGAAATCATACGTGAGAAAGAATTTCGTTCCTGACAGGGGTCCCCCGACCGCACACGTTTTTTGTTAATGTTTTAGTTCAAACCAGCATACATAGCATAAGTATTTATAATTTTTCAGAAATTAGAGATGTACAAAACACGTAAAAAAGAAATCTGAACGAATCAAAGCCTTGAATCGAACCTAATCATTGCTTCGGTTATTTCATCCACATCCGATTGCGTTCAAGTCTTGTACCTACCGATCACATTAAGTTCCGCCAAACAATACCTAAGGTAGGTATCATCTGGTTATTAACAAAAGTGCGTATCGCACATCCACCTGTGCATTAGCATACGAGATTAGTGCTCAAAACATCTAATTTCTTAATTATAGAGCAGAATCAAAACTGAGATTTTCGTAAAAACGTGTTATTATTCTAATACAGAAGATTTTGGTGGTTTTTCTGTGTATTGCCATTAATGCATGATCTCTACCCATCGCGTTTTTACCGGATGTCCTATTAAAATAATCGTCGAATTTCAATAAACAACCGTTTGTTGGTTGCTCGGGTTATTTTTGTTGGATAGTGTGAACGTGGTTGATACTTGCGGGTAAGTAATAATAGCCGCATGTGTTAAACGCCTGCCAGGGATGGTCCGTGGATGGGGACCATCTTTACATACCGAGACTCCTCCGAGCCTCGGAAAGCACGTTAAGTCGTTGGTCCCGGCTGTCATTCGTGGATCTTTCACAGTCGTTACAGGTCGTCAGAAGCCCGAAAGTCTGATAGCCAGTCTTATCGTATTAGTATTACCCGGTTACTAGGTTATTATGGAGGTCAGATAAGCAGTCGCTCCATATAAAATACTGGTACTCAGCTACATCCGGTTAGACTGGAAGCCGACCCCAATATAGTTGGGAAAAAGCTAGGCAGAAAGACAAAATCCAAAAAAATCTCAAAAGCTGTTTTCTTCAATCAAGTATCAAAACCTCTCAATCCGTGTTGTTGCGACCAAATTAAATGATTGCGGGCTACCTGTTTTACGCCCAAGGATATGTTTTATTTTGTCTGCCCGGGGATGCGTATCGCATGCTAAACCGCACTAAGCATCCCGAAGCATCCTAAGATGTACTGAACATTATATTTAAGAGTTATTAGCTATCATCTCTTGGGTTCGCCAGTGAATGAGAATAAGTGAAAGTATTGATTTATTATTGAAGATGTTTTTCCTTAGCGTGATTCTTGGGGTTGAAGTATTGGTTCTAAAGGTGAGTTCATAATCAGTATATAATGTTCCCACTGCTGGGATACAGGCCTCCTCTGAGTGAGAGGCAGTGGTATGTCACATATCTTCGATTTTTTGGTTTTTGAAACCGGCATGTCCTAAAGGTGAGTTTGTCATTATTTACTGAAGGTAGTTGTTAGTATTTAAAACGGAAATGTGTGATGAAATCGGATGTTATATCTGATGCATTTATATGAAAAACAATAATGAATTTCTTATTATAAATCCGGTGTTTGGAAATTGGCGGAGTGATACCCCGTGCCTCGGAAAGCATGTTAAGCCGTTGGCCCTGCGCCTGATCTCTCTCTGGTCGTGTCGGATTGCCGTCCCATCAGACTATGAGAGTGAGGGAAGAGAGAGTGCACCTGTGTCAGCGCACACTCTTTTGCACGCCACAGGCTGGTCCGCCGAGATTGGTCGGCATTGGCCGAAATTCGATTGTGGACTACAACTATATGGAACTCATGATATCTCATATAACTTATCACTCAACGCCGCTACTTATAATAGAAGGAAAACAGTTATATCTAAGTCTTTTTTGTAGGCTGCAGAATCCTTTTACCCAATATTATTATATAAGGTTTAAAATTAATGGTAGTTGCTAAAAATAAAGAGGACCTTATAAATGGAAAATGCCAAAAAAATACTATGGATAAGAAACACGACGAACGGGGGTTTTAATTACGAGTATCCAGATTTATGCCTTCAACTAATTTACAGAACACTACAATCCTTTTAACACAAGTACCGTAACGAAGCCCTTTTTTTCTTTTTTATTACAAATCAGTTCAAAGCTTTCCATTTCCGCACATCTAAAGGAATCGACTAAAACCACAAACCCTATTTAGTTAATTGAAAAAATACTAAAGCGTTGCCATCGAACGTGTATTTTATCTCACCCCTTTCTGAGGAGGTCAGGGCCTCCCTAGAGACCTCCCGATTGGCATTCTTTATTACGGAACTCGAACCCCCATGCCTGTTTGGCACTCGCCTCGAGTAATTGGCGAAATATTACCAAATATTTGTTACTGAACAGTTACCGTTTGGATGTGAATTAGGGAGTGTCTTCCATTTTTTTTATTAGGTCGACTGCAAAATTTTAGGCATTCCACTTTGCCCCACCAATGGGCTTGGTGGGGCAAAGTGGAATGATTAATTTTCATCGTGTTTAATGGCAGTTTAAGTGACAGTAGGGTATTTATTAGCAGATTGTTAACTTCCACAGTTTTGACGACAAATATAATTTAATCTTTTAAAATGAAATATGTCAAAGAAGCAGACATACACACACACACACTTAATTCAGTAGTAACTTTCTATAAAAAATACGTTTGAATCGAAGGACCAATTTTTTTCTTATACCTACTTTACTACTTTAAGTTCTAGAGATAGCTAGTAACAACGTAATTTCTTTTTTTTCACAAAAAAACAAAACGGGAAAATGAACAAAAACGTTCTAAAAAAATTACACCTGTTTCCATAGGTAATTTGAAAAAGGCGCGTAAAAAGTAATGGCGAGCACAGTGTAGCTACCGAGTTGTGCCGGTACAGTCGTACTCGTAAAAACAGCGACAAGCCCCATCGAGTCCCGAGGCGTCTCGACTTCGCTTTTCAAATATTAAAATTTAATCGCCCGGTTGTCGCGAGTCAAATTAGCCTCTCTTGAGGCAGGGCCACAGAGTAGAAGGAGATCTGTGTCTGTTGAGAAGGGACTTATAGGTAGAAAGTTTCTTGCTGTTTGGTTTAGCAAAGGTGGTTCCCATAATCCAGAAATTGAGCGGTGGCTGTTTGTTTTGTGCACTTGGTTTGAACTTTTGTCATCTTGCTCACAAAAAAACAAGAAAGGGATTGAAGATTATGAGATAAAGATGTCAAGCACTAAAATTCCATACCTACAAATTAAGTTGGCACCTTTTTTTTTTTCTGGGTGGGAAATGCACCTCGGAGTTGCTTACAAGATCTAGTTTAGATGTTTGTATTTAAACTGTTGTTTAATATCTGATCGATCGTTTCTCGTCGAAAAATAATGCAATTTGAGACTAATATTTTGGTAAAGCATTAAGTTAGTGATTAACGAAAATCAGCCTTAGTGAGATAATGTCACCTCTGTCAAATTTCTCAAACTACTCTATGCCTCAATCGCGAGCAGTGATACGGACAACAATGTAATTGCCGAAGAGACGAAGAAAACATTATTAATATCATTCGCGAACAAAATGCTGGCTCTAAATGATTTAGAAGACATTCTCCTGTCGTGTATTAGCTATTCTAAGTTAATATTCTCTTTGATCCCCCTGGTGTCGTTGGATTTTATTTTGTGGAGTGACAGCCTCTTTTATCTATGTTTTGAATGAATTAACGCCTGTTCTTTGTTTATGGAATTTGAAGTCTTAGTTGCTTGTTGACTTGTCTTTTTAAGTCGCTGACAAGAGCTAAGGCGCGGTCACTGATGGGCTGCATAGAAAAATAATAGATTTATAGCAAAATATAAAGCAATTAGGTATCTTTTTATTAAAAAATGAGTGGAGTAATCGAAAAAAAAAAGCAATAAAGTTCTGCATTCAAATAAGACGTTCTTGAATATCTGTATTAAATCGAACGTACCTATATTGATATTGAATACTTACAGATATTTTGGTTTGGAATTTAAAATAAAATGTATGGTTTATCGTTAATTTTTATCGAGTTTTTTTTTTCCAAACGTGTTTTGGTGACAAAGTTCTGAGAAATATGTTTAATATTAACATATTTTATTCCGCTACTACAAACTATATAGATTTGGCATATTTATTTAAGACGAACCTACATAGGACTTCATTTTGCCTCTTGTCAGTGCCTTAATATTAAGACATGGGTATTTTGTTTGTGATGTTTCGTTGAGTGTATTGAAGGGTAATGCGATTGGTCATGTCCTGTGGTTCAGCACATTTAGGCCGCATTCCGAGTTATGCTAAAAGTGATAATATCGCGAATCCAACCAAATTTAATAGTCACAAAATATAAGGGTTCATCATCATCATCATTTCAGCCGAAAGACGTCCACTGCTGGACATAGGCCTCCCCCAAGCACCGCCACTTCGACCGATTCTGTGCTTTCCGCATCCAGCGGATTCCTGCGGCCTTCACAAGGTCATCTATGCTTGGAGTTTCCCTACGTGATCGAATCAGAAATGAAGAGATCCGCAGGAGAACCAAGGTAACCGACATAGCCCGAAGAATTGCCAAACTTAAGTGGCAATGGGCAGGGCACATTGCTCGCAGAACGGATGGCCGATGGGGTCGAAAGGTTCTGGAGTGGCGACCACGTACCGGAAGACGTAGCGTTGGAAGGCCTCCCACAAGATGGACCGATATAAGGGTTATTGAGTATTAATTGTGACTTTTGACTTTGGTCGGATTCGCGATATTATCACTTTTGGCGTAAGTCGGAATGCGGCCTTCGTGTCGGCTGGACTTAGGTATGCGATTTTGGTCCTTATGTGAAACAAAATGTTTGTATAGCTCTTGAGTTTAAAGTATAATACTTTTCATTAAATACCTTTAATAATTTATTTGTCGGATACTGGTATTTTTCATCAAAACTTAAAGCGTGTAGGTAGCGCATTAAAATAATTACGAATAGCAATTATTTTTAATAAATTTTACTTTGCTACACACTTAAACAGTTTCTTGAAAACTATAATCGTCTTAAATATATATAAGACGATTATATAATTTCCAAGAAAATGTTGCTAGCTTGCGGCAAACAGTCGCTAAAAAACAATCTCTTAATTTTACTCGAGAGAAAATGTTATTCAAATCAAATCAAATCATTTATTACTTTGCAAACATGGGTAATTATTACATTGATGTTTTATTAAGAAAGTCCTCCATGTTCTACCGTCACATGGGCTTGCAAATCATGTTAATTTACACAAATTTAAAGATATTATTTTAAATAACAAGTAGGAAATTTTAACAATTCTTAATATTATAAATGCGAAAGTAAGTTTGTTTGTTACGCCTTCACGCTAAAACGGCTGAACGGATTTGGATGAAATTTGGCACATATATAGATGATGCCCTGGAAAAGAACAAAGGATACTTTTTTTTTCCCACGGGATCGAGACTTATGCGGGTGAAACCGCGGGGCGCAGCTAGTATATAATAAAAATTAATGTCAAATCGTTCAAATTACAGTAAATGTCAAATTAATACAAAAATGTCAAATGTCAACAAGGTCATCAAAAAATAAAATAAGTCAAATGGATTATTAGCATGTCAATCAGTCAGTGATTCATCATTAAGAAAGCCATCAATTTTCTTTATGTGCAACTGTTTTATTATAAGTATCTCATAATTAAATTAAATTATGTAACTTTAATTAACACGGTTTATAACCACTTAGAATAATCATAAAAGTCAAAGTAAAATTATTTTGTAAATAAGTAAATACTTTACTTACTACTTTTACAATTTACTTTGCTAACAGGCTTTAGCATTTCCCAGCTACCTGAGTGCTCGAGAAGAAAAGAAGAACTTTACTCTTCCGTTGCATTCCAGAGGTTCTGGGTCGAATCTGGTTTGAGTCGAATCTGGTCTGAGTCAAATTTGGTCTGAGTCGAATCCTTTTCGGTTGCTAGATAACCTGAAAAACAGGAATTTCATTTTGTCTACCAATGGTGATTCTGAAAAACTAAAACGATGTAACGAGTAGGTAATCGCAAGATTATGTAATTTTTTTCAATACACAAGATGTTCCACCATTTTGTAATTTTTACGAAGTAATAATTGTAACCCTTGTAATTATATTCAAAATTATGTTTCCTTCAATACCCATTTTAAGTTTAACACAAACTGCCATATTCCAGTTTAGACCTTTTTGAATTTCGAACTTAATTCCAACAAAGTTAAAGTTCAAGAGAATTTTAACTCTATTGGAATTAAGTTCGAAGTTCGTCAAGTTCTTAGTATGAAATTGACAATTTCTTAGTTGTCAATTTCGTATTAAGAACTTGACAAACTTCAGTCGGAATAAAGTTCAAATTACAAATAAATGGGTTGTAAGTTTAAGCTTAAACAAAGTTAGAATTCGTTTTGTGATGAGATGGAAAAGGTTTACAATATAATCCAAACAAAGAACCAACCACCTATCAATCACACTCCCATTCAATCCCACTACCATCAAACCACCCGCTCAACGCTACCGCTCATCGCTGCCCGCTCCGCTCATCATCAAGTCACAATGCCATCGATGTGACCCGGCCATGTCGCCGGTCGCCGTCCGTGGATCGATACAGCCTCCTGCACTTGAGCTTTTTGCTACCCCGCCCGCCCCCGGCACCCGCCCGCCCTAACCCCCCCGCCCGGTCTTGGGCGGTGATATGATGTTGCTATTTTTATGTTTATTTTACTTTTATTTAGGTTGGGAGCCTGATTATGGAAGATAGTCATGTTTATAGCTTTTAATCAAGAAGTGTGCTTAACCTTTCGTATGCTGTAATTATAGAAACGATTGTGATCGAGCCATTGTGTCTCGCGTGGATCCACGTTTGATACGAAGGATCAAAGAACTATGTAAGGATCGTGGCAGATAGCGTTCTGTAATTTCTGCCTACCTCTATCGGAAGAAGTCGTGAAGTTTATGTATGTATATGTGTGTTAAGTTCATCAAATTTTAATCAAAAAGTGTTCGTAATCTCAATACATAGTTTGAGGTGTGAATACGGATACTTCAGAAGTATTAGTTGTTGTGGACTGAAGATAGTGTTTCAATGTGTAGGTTAGTTGTTTGAGTTCGTATTAGTTTTAGTTTGTCCTTAGTTTCGAGTAGGTAAGTGTGCAAGATTGTTGTACTGACAATTAAGTTTAGAATAGCCTTTGTTACCGTTATCGTGTCTTAACTCTTAACTAAAACAACATAATGTTCCCACTGCTGGGACACAGGCCTCCTCTATGTGAGAGGGAGTGGGCCGTAATCCACCACGCGGGCTCAGTGCGGGTTGGTAGATGTCACATGTCTTCGAATTTTTGGTTCTAGAACATGCCGGTTTCCTCACGATGTTTTCCTTCACCGACTTGAGATCAGTGGTGATGAAATAATTTACACAAAGTAAAGCGCATCTGGGTTCGAACCTATGACCTACTTCTCGTAAGTCGCAGTCGTTTTTAGTGGGCCACCACTGCTGTTAACTAAAACAGTAATAGTAAAAGTAAATCTTGATGACATACTTTAGGAAAAATGCCAGGAAAAATCCTTACAAGACCATATATTTAAGATAATCCATCCTCTAAAGCCTTCTCCTATCACATAAGATTTGGTACATAATCTCATGCCCACCCTCTGGAGGCTTTTTAAAGGCTCTGCAGTGACAACGCGACGTTGTCTCTCTCTGCCACGCCCATTGGCGACAAAACCTTCGGCCACGCCCCAGGCGACACTTTTCACCAATCAGGGGACAGACTGAAAAGTTTTTTATGTCAACATTACGTAAGTGGGAGGCTTTAGTGGTAGTAAAAAGTTTAAAGGCGTGGTGGCTTGGCTAAGTTAATGGAAAGTTTAATATAACAGTGAAGGTACCTATGTATAAGTATGTTGATATGGGTGTAGTGAGTACACCTATATTGGTGAGGTATTCTAGGGATATCTCTAGAGTACCTCACCAATATTTGGTGTAGTTTGAAATAGAGTATAATCAGGTAATTTTTTTGGTTATGAATGAAAGTATGGTATAAGTATTTTCATTGTTCAGTATAGGTATATTCTAGAATGTTTTCAGTTAAGGTACACTTCATGTTATAAGGTTTTAAAATTCTAGAGAGTCTCTTTTGGAAAGATCGATTCTTGGTCAGATTTGTATTATGAAAAAACTTATTACAAAAAAAAAACAACCGACTTCCAAAAAAAACACTACAAAGTGAAAGATAACTTTAATTTCGGAAGTCGGTGTCTTTGGTTTTGTATTTTAGTTTTTTGCCATCGACTTCCGAAATTAAAGTTATTTTTTACTTTGCAGTGTTTTTTTGGAAGTCGGTTGTTATTTTTGTATAAGTTTTAGTTTTACCCCACACATTTAAATACCACTATCTGCTGTGACAGGAACTTATCATGTCATCTATTTACTAAGTGAGAAAAAAATACGTATTGTTGTACTACACAACTGTGTAGTACAAATGACGGAGAAATCGGCGGACTTACATAAAAAACAAACATACACTACGAACATATAACCTCCTCCTTTTTGGAAGTCGGTTAAAAAAGGATAGATATTTTATTATTTTGGATATCTATCTATTATGTTATCAACTCTGTCTTATCACTATACTACCTGTATCATTGTATCATCTATTCCAAATCGGAAAGTCTTAATATTTTCCATTTTCCTAAACCAAAACAGTAACTTAAATTAGCATATCTTCCTCTATATCCCGAAAATACTTTACAGCCTCATCCACGGCTTCTCCCTAAGCGGTATATAGCGATATAAAACCATAATGACGTAGAAACGACCCACTGGGGGGAGGGGGGAGTGGGGCCTTCCTTACTAACCTCGCCTTTGTTCACTTCCCTGAAAAAGTATTGAAGCTCAACCTTTTCAGGTCAGGCCTTTTTTTGTGAACGCGATTTTTTTATGTGCGAAGATATAGTGGATATGTTGGAGATAGTTGCACTACTGTGAAGCGAGCCTTTGGTTCTTGGTCAACAGGATTTTAAATCTTTACTAATATTATAAGGACGTAAAAAGACACCGATTTCCGAAATTAAAGTTATTTTTCACTTGTAGTCATTTTGGAAGTCGGTTGTTTTTTTTTCTTAGATGTAAAAATCGCACCAAGTAATTCGAAGACTGGTTTGTGCAATGAAGACTGTTTGAAGTTGAACTCAGGACGTAAAACGGTTTCATCATCACAAAACGGTCTTTGTAAACGGTTCGTTGTCGCAAGGCCCATCCCTACTAGAACTAGACAGCTGTCACTTTTTTCGTGTTTTCGGATGTGTTTTGAGTGCTTCCCAATTATTTTTCATTTTCAATGATCACTGCTTTGATTTTTACGGATTCTGACCCTGCCTGCCTTGTAACGACCCTTGCTTTCACACTGGACACTGAAGATCGCTCACACGATTGACTTGGAATTGTTTTGGAATTGATGGATTGAATGTTGTTGAAACTATGGATCGCTATTATGGGATAGCAACTAGTCACTACAATACACTAATGTATGTACGAATCTATAAATTCACACCATTTACATCTCGTTACTATTCAGGCCCAAGAGTGTATGTAATCGTTTCAGTCTCCTTTGTTTATTTGTTTGTAAGTTTGTATGTAGGGTGTAATCTTCGGAACTACCAGCCGGATTTGAAAAATTCTTTTTGCATTGGATAACCCAATTCTTGATGAAGGTTATGGCTCGCGGACGAAGTCACGGGCAGAACCTAGTTATAGATAAAAATATACTTCTAATTGCGGACGAATTTTTGATGCCCTATGATTATTTCCCCTCCTTTTTTATTCATGTATTCTTTTTTTATTTATATACTGTATAAGTCGAGACGACGAGATTATTGCGAAAGCAGGACGAGACTGGCTAGTCAACGCGTCAGATAGAGAAAACTGGAATTCTTTGGAGGAGGCTTTTACCCGAAGGTGGTCCACACATCAATGTTAATGTTTTTAATCATAATTATTTTATTGTAATTAAAATTAATCAATTTATTTACTTTAATGCATGATTTAAATTGAATTCAATAATAATTATTGTAAGTAATACGAAAGATAAGAGTGTGGAGCAAGTAAGTGAGTTTATATATTTGGGGAGTCTGTTTACAAGGGATGGGAAGATTGATGGAGATGTGGAAAAGAGAGTAAACGCGGGAAACAAAGTGAATGATGCTATACATGCGATTGTGACCAACCAGTCAATGTCTAAAAAGGCTCGACTGGCTGTTCACAATGGTGTGCTGGTGCCCACGCTTATGTATGGTAGTGAATGTTGGGTGTGGCAAAAACAACATGAAAGTAGAATAAATGCTGTGGAAATGCGTTCCTTGCGAAGCATGTGTGGCCTGACTATGAATGATAGGCTGAGGAATGATGTGATAAGACAGCGGTGTGATTTAAAAGAAGATGTAGTGACAAAAATTGAAAAGGGTATGCTGAGATGGTTTGGGCATGTTGAGAGAATGAATGAAAGGCGACTAACAAAATGTAATTACAAGGCTGATGTAAAGGGAAAGGCCGGGCGGGGACGCCCTAGGAGGACATATACTGACCTTATTGGTGATGTTCTTCAGAAAGGCCAGGTGCGTAGTACTCGCAACCGGCGTGCGTGTATGACCAGATGTATGAACGTAAACGAGGCAAAAGGACTATGTAAGGATCGTAGCAGGTGGCGTTCTGTAGTTTCTGCCTACCCCCATGGGAAGAAGGCGTGAGTTTATGTATGTATGTATGTAATACGAAATCAAATATTAATAATAGGAATGTAAAATTTAATTTAATTTGTTGAATTTAATGTTGTTCATAATTTTAATTGTTTTCTAATTGTGTGGAATGAATTAAAGCTTTATTATTATTATTATGTATGTAAGTTTGTAAATTATGTAAATATTATCTTGAAAAAAGTAAATAAAGTTTCTCCTAATTAAAATTAAATCAGCCCGAAATTATGTTATTATACACCGTTTGAAATAAGATTAGATATTTAAACAAACCTTTTTTACAGTCCGTTCAACCGATTTTGACTTCTATACCGTAGGCATAAGGATGGCATTAAAAGCAAAAAAAGTGGTTACAAACCAACTGTTTACTGCAGCTGCCATTTGTCATGCGATCAACACAATAGAAGTCAAAATCGGTTGAACGGACTGTAAAAAAGGTTTAGTTAAATGTCTAATCTTATTTCAAACGGAGTATAGTTATGTAAAAAGCTTTTTATTTATTTGGTTCCTGTCATTAGTTAAACTCAAAATCCTGTTAAAGTTACTCATTCAATTTCTTCAAGTCAGAATTAGAGTGCCAACTACATAGCGTGAGTGAAAAAATACTCTTAAATATACAAGGTTTAATTTAGCATTACTTACGAGCCGCTAAGTAACTCCAACGACCATAATCAAAAAGTACCAAAAATTAAAATTTAAGCCCTCTTTACGCAGCACTTACAGTGTTATTAAGTAACATCTCAATTCAATGCGCCAATATTGTGTACTTAACCCTCCAACTGCGCGCGCTCACAACCATTCATTTATTTTCGCTCGGGGCCCATTCAACCACGTACACTTAATTTGTATATTTTTTACATTATGTAAGCAAGCTCTTTTTTGATAAAAGGATCCATTCAGCGGCGATACATTTATTAAAATGAATGTACGTGTTGGATCTTGAATACCGTCTGAGTGGGTCGTTTGTAGACAGGTCTCAATTAGAGTGCCGGGTCAAAAGAGCCCTTTCAGATTTTTTCGAATAGAGCTTTTTGTGTATGCGATGTCTCGGATGTTGTTACTTGTGTCCATTTTCGCAGAGCTTGCAAGCTTAAAAAATACACGTCTATTTTCAGAAGTCCTATTTTAAAGTATGTAAAAGAAATTTTTGGCTCTTTTTTTTTCTTTTATGTCCTACTTGCTTTTATAGATCAGTTTTTTTTTTATAAATACAAAGTTAAGCTTATAAACGGCTTATATTTATTCTTTTGGATTAATGTAACTGAAAACCTCTTAAGGGGACAAAAAAGTCTGCTGTTTCATCCATTCATGTTCGTAAAACTCCACAAAATGTAGGTAAAAGCTGTTTTTTTCGCGATTTTAGATTTTGTCCAATAGTAAAAGTTTATAATGATGAGTACAATGATCAAGAGGTTTTCAGTTATTTCAATTACAATTTGTATTATAATTAATTGGCATTTGAACAAGTTTTTTTTTAGTAAGGACTATTATGATCTGCATATTTTGTGGCATACAACCTTTTCTAGTAATTATAAGATAATGGCATACAATTATGAGATAAACGCTATACGAATTTAGAAGGCAGTATTAGGTGTCAGTTTAGAAACCTTTCAAAACTGATACTGCCTTCTAATGTCGTATGTCAGGATATAAATTAATGTAAAAACGTTAAACTATTCCGTAAATAAGTATTATTTAATTCCAAAGTGTTTTCTTGATGTTTTCCTGCAGTACATGAGCTTCACAAACATGACTCTGTACCTTCCTTAACCGAATCTTAACGTGGCTTTTGTAACCTCAAGCAAAATCAAGTGTTTCGATACTTAACAACAAGACCTACCACTTTCAGTTCTAACTTTCATTTTCAACTCAGCGTGGAAATGAAGTACCTACTTACTGATTTCGGTTACAAGTAAGACATTATGCACGGTCATAAAACTTGGTCCTATGGCTCATGATAGCTACACACTGGTCGCAATTGGCTCTTCTCAGAAGACATTGTGACCTGATGGCTCGAGGCACGCGCCTGCATTAAAATGATTGGGTGTGACAAATGGATAGACACGGTGAAGGAGAAACATCGTTATTTTAGTCTGTTATGGAAATTAGGTACTAAAACGTATGGTAAAAGTGGGTTAGGAAACCATTTTGAAAACTATTTAAGGTCCTATTAAAATAGACGGATAAACTTTTAGAAATCATTCAGACCACTAAAATAAGGACAATGGTAAAAAAAATTAGAAAAATGCATTAGATACTTACAAGAAAAAAAATCTGCTAACGAAAATAGACTAAAAATGTTGGTCAATCATTTCAGGTTAAAATAAAATCACTTTAATCAGTGTTTTTTTTTGCTTGGATATCTTTGATTAAACGTATTAAACGCTGTGTTAAAATTTGTTCATCTATTTTAATGGGACCTTATATAATATAGTTAAAACTTTAAAGGGGCAATCGCAAAAGATTCAACATTATCGTTTTATGAAAAAAGATAAAGTAACCGACGAAAAAAGGAGAAGGTTCTCAAGTGAATGTTTAAAAAAAAAAACAAATTGTCCCGGAATCAACGTACACCACCAAACCCCAATTAGAATATTAAGTTATAGTCATAATACATACACTGAATTTTTACTATTATGTATACAACATTGTTTTTTTAGCTATTGCATAGCTTTTATCGCGGGCTTTGAGCGCGGCGACCGAATCAAGAAATTCCGTAACGAAAATAAAACCTAACACCCCCCATTCCGCCTACCATGTAATGATGAATGGGAACGTAATTTTTGTTTTATGTCATCATCCGTCATCATCCCAAGTGTAGCGTTGAAAAATAGGCGGCAGTCCCCGAGTGCCACACGTTTTTTTAATTAAATTAGTCATACTGATTGTGGGGGAAAATTGTGGTCACATTACAAATATACGCACGCACACAGCCGCACATGTATAAGAGTCTAACGTAGTAGGTACTTCGTCCATTTTGGTTTGTTTTGACTGTACATCGGAAGTACGCCTGTAATTTACGTAGTTTTAATCAATTTTGGGATAAAAATCTCAGAAAAAAAATAACAAAAAAATTACAAATCGTTTCAGCAAACGTTTCTTAACAAAATGCTTTCATAATATGCATCATTTCACTTACACATTGTATACCACGCATAACATTTTTTCCTATTAGACAAATACTGCAACAAAACAATTTCCATAACGAAAGAGTTAGATAAAGATGCAGATCGATTGCTAAACATCCTCTTAACATCACTCGCTAATTGGCTAAGAAAAATTAATTCTCCAAAAGGGTTCTCTGTCCCGAACGAGGCCCAAAGGACCGCCATTAAGGTTCAGTACGAAAGAGTGAGCGCACACTCAAATAATTGAACATCGTACACAAAAATATGTAAATGAGTTTTCGCTCCGTGAAAATTAACTTTTTCATTATGAATTATGTCCTTGATGTTGTCTTCGAGACGTCTTTTGGGAGTTTTTCGAGATTTTACAGCTTTCTACGTGAAGGGTTAAAGGTAATTTGAGCGCGAGGGTCGAAAAAACCCCCGCAGTTTGGAAGGGTTAAGTGTTTTCGAGTTCTAAATAAATATTGAGTTTCCTTAAATGAAGTTTTGTCGTAAAGGTGATTTAGAAACAAATGAAGTGTTGTTTGTTTTTGTTAAGGTTTCCTGATAGCTTCATTTTGGAGATAGAGATATTAAAATGCTTTAAATAAAAGCTATTGGAATCCACGATTTGGATTAAAGATTTGATAGAACTCAATTGTACTATGAGTACTACGTACCTGACTTTTCTGAAGAACATCACCAATGAGGGCCCTCAATATGTCCTCCTAACTAGAACGTTCCGTCTGCGTCCCCTCTCGGCTTTTCTACTTTCATCTGTCGTATGTCAACATCCAGTCAAGCTATTTTGGACATCAACTGGTTTAAGATAGTTAATTGATTCAGGCGTGACCTTGCGGAACACTATTATAAAATATAATAGACGTTGATATATTTAGTAACCTGTTCCGCTTAACTATTCTTAAAGAGCCATAAAAAACCCTGAGAAATCGACACGTGTTTCATCTCTCAACAAGGCATCCTCAGGATGACGATTGACTTGTCGCGAATACACGGCTGGTTTGTCACAATCGCATGTATGACACCGTTCACTTTATTTCCCGAATTATCTAACTCTCCTTCAACTGTTGAGAAAATTATGTAAATTCAAATTTGTGTAAATACAAATATGTAAATTTTTCTAGTTTTCGTTTTCTCAATATTTTGATCCTGCTTACACCTAGTTATATGTGCATGCTGTGGTCTCCAGTAATTGAAGGAGCACCAAATAAATTAATAAATTTTTCCATCTCTTGTTAACAGACTCCCTAGATGTACAAACTAATTTACTTGCTTCACACCGCTGGTGTGCGTGTGTGACCAGATGTATAAAAGTACACGAAGCAAAAGGAGTATGAAAGGCTCTTAGAAGGTAGCGTTCTGTAGTTTCTACCTACCCCCATGAGAGGAGGTAAAGTTCACTCATCCTCTATAAGAAAAGAAGAATCTTCCGACCAGACGGGTGTTGTGTCTGATGGGCTACTACCCGACGATTGATGTCGGGACGTTGTATATATGCTAATCGCGCGGTAAACTTTACTTGCGCGATGTAGGATTTTGCGTGACGTCATTGTGATTCGTAGTATGCATGTGGCAATGTAGACGCCGCCATATTATGTATGTGTATTTGGCGAATTAAATTCTAAAGTGGAATGCTAAGCCCTGGTTCAGGCCATGGTATGGAGCGAGAGGAAATGGCAGGCCGTCACCTCCTTCTGCGAAGCGGTAATGCTCGCGAAGGAGGAGGCGGAACGCGTGAGGGAGAGGCAAATTTCGCGCCCTCACGCCCCTAACCGCCGCAGGAGGAGACGCTCGGGGCGGGAATCGCGAGCTAATTTCCGGCCACCGTAGGCGCGGGCTTGCGGACGGTGAGCAATGGGTAGCTCACCCTCCGATAAGGACCAAGCCCGGGTCGACGGCACGTTGTGTTCCACGCGCGCCTCAAAGAGATGACAGCAGAATTGACGAGGTCCGCTAGGGCCAATGCCTGCCGAGGGTTCGAAGAAAACCGATAGGGAAATCGTGGCCCCCGGCAACAGGGCAACCGAAGGAACACGGGTGGGTTTTAGTCAGTAAAAGTCTGACACGCCCTCCCGCTCTACCCAGAGCCGGAGAAGTTATTTGATAATTTCCCAAACAAAAAAAAAAACAAAAAACGTGGAATGCTAAGCACCTTTATTTTTCAATAAGTTTTAAAGCGACACATTGTGTTATGCTCAAGCACTACCATAATAACGAAGATTTAGTTGCCCACCAAAGAAGGAAGTTGGGGTATTTGATGAAATTATATTTATTTCTGTAATTAGATCTTCTAGAATACTTTTAGTGCATTTGCGTACCTATCTGTATCCGGTTCGTATTTAATTCGTGTTCGTTTCTAATCTGGTTTGGCCATCCTAGTAATTGTATGAACGTTTGTGCACTTATGCGTATACGGTTCGTGTTCGATTCGTAAATTCTCAGTTCAAATCGTTTTTTGATGGATTAAAAACTGAGTATATCAAACAAAAAACTTTTTTTACTAAAAAAAAAAACAACCGACTTTATAGTGTTTTTTTAGAAGTCGGTTGTTTTTTTTTGTAAAAAGTTTTTATTTTTCGCTTTTTAGTGGGTCATTTTGTAATTTATCTAAGTTATAATAGCTTAATGTCAAATGCTCATTACCTTTTATAAAATATTCCTTATCCCGGTGTATGGACGTTAATCGTTGAGGAGTTCTCCTGGTACCTCACCTTCAGCTCCACTTCTCGATATGCATTGTGACGAGCATAAATTTCTTGGCAACTATATTAAAGTATTCGAATCACAACCAGTGAAATACGAATTATTGAGTAGTTTCAGTGGCCATCTGTGTTCTTCATCATCAGTTCCAGTTCACCAAATGGTGGTTTCCGAGAGCAACTGCATGTGTTACTATAAAAAAATTAACCAACGCACTGGCCGCCACTACGATTTTCTAAGGTTCTCCTCGATTTCTCTGGGATGCCATCATCAGATCCTAGTTTCCTTATCATGGTATCACCCTTGAGATATCTCCTTTCCAACAAAAAAATTATCATCAAAATCGGTTCATAAATGACGAAGTTATCCGCGAACACACATAAACAAATAATATATATACGTATACGGTCGAATTGAGAACCTCCTCCTTTTTTTAACCGACTTCCAAAAGGAGGTTCTCAATTCGACTTTTTTTTTTTGTTACGCGATTACTCCGCCAATTATGAATTGATTTTGATGATTCTTTTTTTATTTGGTAGATCATACTTCATAGGTGGTCCCATATAAATTTTATTAACTTTGCTTGGGTAGTTTTTGAGTTAGCTTCAATAATACGTATTTTTTCCGCCATAGTATGTGGATGATATTATGATAACTTCCTGTCACTGTTATTTACATAGCAGGTAGTGGTATTCGAATTTGTGTGGGGTAGGTACCACAACTAAAAAGTGAAAAATAAAAACTTTTTACAAAAAAAAAACAACCGACTTCAAAAAAAAACACTACAAAGTGAAAAATAACTTTAATTTCGGAAGTCGGTGACAAAGAACGAAAATTGAAAACCAAAGACACCGACTTCCGAAATTAAAGTTATTTTTCACTTTGTAGTGTTTTTTTTTTGAAGTCGGTTGTTTTTTTTTTAAGTCGGTTTCAAACGAATCAAATACTGATAAGTGCACAAACGCTAGGACGTGAATTTCTCGTCCATCTTTTTCACGTATCGAACACGAATCGAATACGTACCAGATACGGTTAAGTGGGCAATCGCCCTTACAAGTCAATGTTCTGGTCAATTTTTAAAACAAGGTGGCGCCGGCTTTTGTTTCAGCAGTATGTGGCATAATGCTTGTATTGTCAACGTTGGCCCCAAAATAAACCTCAATTAGTAATACCTATCATAATTGGTTATCATATTCTCACGCTGACTCAGCTCATAATTATTTGAGTGCACACAATACTTAACAGTGCTTGCAAATTATAATACTTGTGCAGTACAGGTAACTTAACGTCTCAATCTCCCGTGTGGGTGTTTTACGGATTACTGACAGTGACTGTTCTATAATGGTCGCAAATATTACGAGGCAGGTCACATGTGGGTTGGAAGAAGTGACTATAAGTAAGTATGTGTGGTGAAAACTGTAAATATAAGTTGTAAGTAAAATATTTACCTTTAAAAATCGTTTTCATCAAAAGAGCTCAACTGTTATTATTTTTAAGTAAAAATTTCTTTAGGCGCGTTGGGCATTTTTGAGATGGGAAAAACTTTGAACTTGCGACACTGTTACCGTTACCGTTACCTCATTAAAAGTATTTCCTGCACAATAAAATTGTTCAAGTTTTCACTTCTATCGGCACTCCCGGAGTGCCACTGTTTTTTTTATTTACCCATTGTTATCTATCTCTCTCCATTTTTTAGAAGAGATCGGTGGTTATTTTCGTAGTGTATGATAAAATTAAATCAAAATGAACAATGTCCTGTCGACGCTGCATTTTTGTTCCTATTTTTGTTAATTACTGAAAATGTGCCGACTTATGACGCACTGCTGGTATTCTCTTACCAAAACTAGTTCATATTTTTCAGAAACGAAAAACGACGTTCATATATTCATTCTGAGCCTATTGTAGATGCACTTTGCATAAATGGCCAATAATTGTAGATCAGCGACAGAAGATCGACAGGCGATAGCTCGCAAATAGTATCGTTCATTCAATACGTTCAACATGGCGGCGAGAGAATGAATGAATGAATGGATGATTGAGTTGTTAGCACTCGCAGATTGTTCGTTTGTTTATTTATAGTAATTTGTATTGTTTGCTGAGGATGATGTGAAATTAACTTTTAAAAGATATATGGATATTGGAACATGGATAAATTTTACAGTCTTACTAAAGGCAAACTGGGGAGGTACAATACTTCCACTTAGCTTGGCAGCTATCATTTCATAAGCTGTGTTCCAGTCTGAACGATAAAACTAGTTACTGGTGGAATTACTCATTCAAAAGATATTTCAGCTCATCGACAAAATCTATGATGTCGAATCTAACGGACCTAAAGGCAGGTTTATACGAGCCCAGCAATGTGACAGTACAGTAACTCAGTCCAGCGCTAACTTACCTGGGCTCGTGTAGACGCTTGTTTCAATCCAGTTCAGTACTGACTTCGCGCCCTCAAGTCAGTCCAGTTGACTAACCTACTCGTAGTTAATTGATTCAGGCGTGACCTTGCGGAAATCCATTATAAAATACAATAGACGTGGATATATTTAGTAACCTGTTCCGCTTAGCTATTTCTAAAGAGCCATAAAATACCCTGAAAGAAATCGACACGTGTTTCACCTCTCAACGAGGCATCCTCAAGATGACGATTGACTTGTCGCGAACACGAACATGGCGTGTTGCCACACCGAGCGCTGAACGCAGAGAGCCTACCCGTCCATTTTCGGGCCCAGTAGTTTTCCCCAGCTGGCTTACCGCCGATCTCGTCTACTTGAACCCACTGACTGGGTCCGAAATTCCGAGTCACTGGGTCCAGTCACTGCCATCGTATAAACATAAACTAGAATAGAAAATAATATATTTATTATAAAACATCAAATAATACGTGCGAGGTCTTAAAATAACAGGTAGATTTGCATGTTTTGCCATTTATGGCGTACAAAACAACATACAGGGTGCTTGGCAGAACGTTGAACATACGAAAATGGTGGATAGGTGGGGTCATCTGCTACTTACTCAGCCCTAATTTATTTGGCCCTGGCCCCCTGGATATTTTTTTTTAATGCAGGTTGAAATTAGGATTTAAGTATTTTTTACATCTTTCTGTTATAAGAATCTGCCAATATTAAAGATTTAAAAAAAAATGCCTGTTTTACCCATTTTTTTAATAAAAATTACACTTTAAAGTTAAGAAAGTGGTGAAACTAGAAGTAAGCAAAAAAAAAATTTTTTTCAATATCCAGGGGGCTAGGGCCAAATAAATTAGGGCTGAGTAAGTAGCAGATGACCCCACCTATCCACCATTTTCGTATGTTCAACGTTCTGCCAAACACCCTGTATATTTGGTTAAGAATAAACTATAAAAAACACTAAAAAAATAAAATTGTATCTACACAACAAACTATGAGATTAATAACTTAATCCTAATGCCAATTAAAAAGGGGAAAAAAATTGTTTTCACAGACTTGTGGGCCAAATTGTGAAAATGTCGTAATTAGAGGAATCTATTTAATTAATTGCGGTCATTTATAAATTCCGATTCCGATTCCGAGAGAGCAGTGGTGGCCAAGTGGTTACGGCCGCGACTTACGAGTTGTAGGTCGTAGGTTCGAACCCAGACAGGCGCTTTACTTTGTGTAAATTATTTCATCACCACTGCTCTCAAAACGGTGAGGAAACCGACATGTCCTAGAACCGAAAAATTCGAAGACTTGTGACATCTGCCAATCCGCACTGGGCCCGCGTGGTGGATTACGGCCCGCTCCCTCTCACAGAGAGGAGGCCTGTGTCCCAGCAGTGGGAACATTATAGGCTGATGATGATGAAGATCAATTCCGATATGGTATAATAGCATTTGTATATGAGATATTTTTTTAAATGTATTTTAAACTAGGCATAAGTGCATGTCTAGTTACTGTTTGCTAGCCGAAACATGATATGCAAAAAATCTTAATGTATTGGAAGGTTCACATTGGTGCCGATTCCCTTGTTCACAAACTAAACTAAATTTAAGTTCAGTGCATCTTTTTCTTTCTATTTCATTAAGAAAAGGACAGAAGATAAATTTTAGTTTAGTCCTGTCAAATTAATCAGCGCTTGACGTAAATTGACGTAATTTTAGTTGGCAAGTTTTAATCACGTCTAAACTTGTATGGAGACTGACAGGCGCTGATTAATTTGACAGGACTAAACTAAAATTTATCTTCTGTCCTTTTCTTAATGAAATAGAAAGAAAAAGATGACTTAAATTTTGACTTAATGAACTTAAATTTAGTTTAGTTTGTGAACAAGGGAATCGGCACCATTATCTTTTAATTGTATGTCAATGTAATACCTACCTTTATACTTTCCAACTAGACTTTATTCGACTCTAGTTTGAGGCCATGAAAAGTGAGTATTACATAGTTTTGGCTATTAGGGCAAACTGTAGTTGTGAAACTCATAACAGCTTTGGCTAACGTGTTAGTTTTAGTTTAAAACGCAACGGAGGGCACTTTCACCCCGACGTGAAAATGTATCGAAACACACGCTTCAATTGTAATTCAACTACGTCAATGAGTTACGAAGGAGGATGGACAAGGGTTTGTTAAGGAGATTAATTTTTGAAGTGAAAACTTCTTTAGTTGCGTTGGGCATTTTTGAGATGGGACTAAACCATTGATTTCGCGACACTGTGACGACATCTCATTTTTGGGAACGCAATTGTGCTCTTTATTTTTATTATGTTACGGATCAATGTTCTATGCAAGTATTTGTACTTTAAAGATGTTGGAAACGCGATTGTGCTCTTTATTTATATTGAGTTACGGATCAATGTTCTATGCAAGTATTTGTACTTTAAAGATGTTGGAAACGCGTTTGTGCTCTTTGTTTAGATAAGGTTACAGACCAATGTTCTATACAAGTATTTTTCTTAAAAAAAATTTTTAGACACAGGCCTATTGGCTATGTGCGACAAAATTACATGTATACTACTGAAACCAATTATTTATTTTAAAATTTTTGGAAAGTATGTATAAAATTAATCCCACTGGAATGTTCTTTTAAGTAACTTAATTTTTTTGAGATTATTACTGGGACATATTCACGTCTACCTACCTATTACGGTTCATGAGATACAGCCCGCTGACAGACAGACGGACGGATGAACGGATGGGCAACGAAGGCTTAGGAATAGGGCTCCGTTTGGCACCCTTCCAAAAAATCATTTCCTCTTTTCGTAGCTCCGCCATCCCCCGTCAATATGGTAGTTGCTTCAGCAGAGTATTATGCTCGCTCACCGGAAATAATTACAAACATGTAGTTACGGGGTTAAAAGTGTTGCCGCGTTGTTCACAACTTTGACGTCAGACGCTACCTACTACTGTGGAAGTGCGGACTAATATGAAATGAAATGAAATTTCATTTGCAAGAATTGTACATTACACATGGTCGGGTTTTTTAACAAGTTCTAAAATAATTCGCTAGAACTAGCATGCAAAATGACATAAATGAAATATTGAGCTAATAAAATTGGAACACATATCATAGTTATTATATTAAGAATAAAAATGTCAATCGTTTGTCAAATTATAATAGTAAAATGTCAGTATAAATCTTTAAAGTTTAGGTACTCATTCACAGAATAGAAAGAATTTTCTAAGAGCACCTTGTGTATACACGGCTACACATCAAGCTATACATTTCCAGTTTATGCTGATCTCGCATTGTATTCGATTTCCGTATAATGCGAGGTCAGTTTATACTGAAAATGTATTGCTTGATGTGTAGCCGTGTGTACCTATAGTTGAATAGGTAGACACGGTGATTTTTAATTCACTGCCTAACCTTTTAGGCTGTGGAAGTACTCATGATTATGAGCAACTTTTTCTACAAGAATAACTGAAATATCGCAAAAAATATCAGCTGTTTCATACAAAAATGCAATATTAACCTGATGAAAATGTATGAAACAGATGTATCTTTTTTTGCTATTTCGTAGCTGTTCCCATAGTGAAAATTGTTTATAATTATGAGAACTTTTCCTCCTGAAAGGTTAACAATGAATTAAAACTCACCGTGTATACATTTCTGATTTACAACTTGTTTGTTTTAACTGAGTAAATATGGGAAAGACAATTTCCTATAAAGCTATTAGAAAACTTTTTTAAAGAGCACTTTTTTGGTCCGGTGTCAAAAGTGGCCGAGGTCGTCGTGAAAGGCATTCGACTAGAATATTAGCAATTTAGCATTATAAGCATTCAGTATAGGACTACATCAGCGATGTTCTTTAATATTTTTTAAAGGAATCAATCATCAATCAATTATAATACTAAAACACGTTTTAAAACGGCCACATTAATCAGTTCTGAATTCCCAGCAATTCCTCTATAGTGACACATTTTAGCTGAATCATATTTGGAGTAAATATTGCTGCATTAATAAATTAAGACCGCACCTAATTTATCGCTTAAGTTTTCTTTACAGTTTTTATTAATCAAATGAGATTTTTAAGCTATTGCATAGCTTTTATCGCGGGCTTTGAGCGCGGCGACCGAATCAAGAAATTCCGTAACGTAACGAAAATAAAAACCCCACTCCGCCTACCATGTAATGACGGTTCCCATGACAACGTGATGTTGTCATGGGAACGTAATTTTTGTTTTATGTCATCACGTCATCATCCCAAGTGTAGCGTTGACAAAATGGAAGTATGGAGGTTACAAATGCTATGCAATAGCTTTACTGCGGCAGTCCCCGAGCGCCACACGTTTTTAATTTTTTATTTCTACAGTTTAAATGTTATTTTATTATAATACGTGTTTAAAAAAAATGCTATTTCATAGAAAAGTGCAATACCTACGCGGTCAAAATGTATGGAACAGCAGATTTGAAAAATTTCAACGCACCGGGGTTCAAAATCACGTACTGAATCTATGTTATAAGTATTCGCGTCGATGTCCCTGCCACCCTGTATTACTAGACTACTATAGTATTCCAATGAACTCTTAGACTTATTAAGGCTGCGACCTTAACAATGTGAACGTCCAACTTGAAGCCAGGGGTGACTGAATAAGGCATGTGGTTCATTCTGATGTAGGCTGTTTTAGGGCAAGATTCACAGACCGCACTTTTAATTTACCTTGGTAAGTGAAGTACCTCAGCGAATGTGAACTTTATGTATATATATGTCATGGCCAGATCTTCGAATTGATCATTTCATGAAATGGTTGTGTTTTATGAAATGGCCAGCTAAAATTGACCATATCATTCATACGTCAACGTTTAATGACATGTCAGTCGACGTTTGGCCATATCATTAAGTAGGGTATCCATGCAAATATTACTGGCATTCATTACCTTTTAGTAATCTGGGTCAATGGATAAATAAAACATTTTAAATAGCTTTCACTGCAGAAGAAAAATAATAATTAATAAGATTTGAATGATTAAACCTGTGAAATACGTTCCAAACTCCATGGTTTTTTAAGATTGCGCTCGTTTTTCGAATGAATTTCATAAAAGTCACGTAGCTTGGTATAATAACGATACTTCACTGCACTTTTATGTTCAATTTGCATATTTATCATTGTTTTTCAAATCGAATAATCGTCCGCTGCCATGATGCACAACAAAAATAAAGCAATATCAACGCCTCTACCGGTGGATAATCTAACTATTTTACGATATGATCACAAATATTTGGCCACATCATGAAGTAGTCGTGCGTTTAACCGTTCATATTGTCAAACGTTGAGTATTCAATGATCTGTCCAGACCACATCGTGATGTGGCCTGCTGTCGATGTTCTATTTCATGAAATGCAACCATTTCATGAAATGATCAATTTTAAGATCTGGCCACGACATATATAAAATTAATGTTTATATTCGTCTGAAACGCTTGCTTACATTTGCGTATTCAATATGAACGTTATGAGAATATGGTTCACATGCTTACTTTGCTTACCAAAGTAAAGTTAAAGAGCGGTCTTTAAATGTTGCTTGTTGTTTAAGTTAAAAATGCATTGATAGGGTAAGTTTCTTCGACTGTGTGTTGTCAGGTTGTGACTTTGAAATTAAGTAGGTAAGTTAGTTACTTTTTATGCCTTAAAAGAGTATTAAACAGGGTGTATCAGAAAGATATGGTTAAACTTACAGTATAACTTTTTTATTAAAGTCCCTCGGTAAACTTCGTGTTTCGTCAGTCATCGGATTTATATCAGTTGCCCTTTGCACTTGGTGCAGACCGGACACTCTCAATCGACTTGGAAGTAAATAGAGTTTTTAATACTCTTTTAACTTAAGGTAATTTATTTTAATAAAAATGGGAGGAAAGCTGCTAAAGTCGCAGGCACAAAAATAGTTTTAAAGCTCTATATAGTTCACACGAAAATTAAAGCAAAACAGCAATAAAGTATTTAGTTGTGAATTCAAATTATTATACACGATAAATCTAATAATTGATGGATATGGAAATTAGTATTCGTTTGTATTCGGAAAAGCGATGATTCTCGAGGGACATAAAAAGGGAAAATAGTCACACGGGGTATAGTACAGATCATCAAACTGAACAATTTTCCCCATGGGACCAACTCGTAATCGTGAAAAAATTATCTGTCATCCCATACAAAACTTGAATACCTACTCGAATCAAATGAAACTTTTCCTAACTATACAGGCTGTCCTGCATAGTTAGGAAAAGTTTGGGAACGAGGCATTTTAATTGCTTACTGTTGGGTGTTTTGCAAGGGGTATCGTGTTACCCAGTACCTACCTAGGTTGTGGAGGTCAGATAGGCAGTCGCTCTATGTAAAATACTGGTATTCAGCTGTATCCGTTTAGACTGGAAGTCAACCACAACATAGTTGGGAAAAGGCTTGGCAGATGATGACTGTTGGGTTTTTGCTTACGGGAAAAGCAACTCCGCATGGAACCAGTTTCTTTTGTGTTCACCTCTTAAGTGCTGTCTAAACTTTTTCCCCTTTGGAAAAACTTTTTGATTCTCCACAGTCATAATCGACAGCGACTTTAAAATTATCATATTTACTGCTTCTGAAAATGTTTCTAAAACAATATTCGTCATATACTGAAGCCGTGTACTTACGCACGAACGAAAAAGAACATGGCGGACATGAACATCGAACATTTTGTTCACATGTGCGTACCACTAACGAACATCAAACACTGTGTTCGTCGAAAATGTTCGTGACGAATTCAGGGCTACTAAAGAGAGCGGGGCGGTTGTGTTATATGTAGATCGTCTACTTTTACAATGTTTGTAAATATGTGAGCACCATGCATCTATCACATAATTAAATTATCTGTCGTTGCTTCATTTTTAATTCTTTTTACCTATTGTGGTATAGTAATTTTATTCTAGGTGCATCGTCTTCACATAATTATTTAACTAATGTACGTACATAAACAAACTATTGTAAAACATTTTAAAAGAGTAACGGTGGAATTTCTTGCCCATTCTTCTCCATACGAAAACTACCTTTTGGAAGGGGCGACTAGAATCAATTTTATATTTTGTAAATTTTGACGTTGAAAAGTGCCATATTTGAAATAAATGATTTGACTTTCGAACTGTGTTCGTACGGTGTTGGTGTTCACTTTGCTAATTTACGTCCACACGTACGAACCAAATGTTCCATGTTCGAAGTTCGTGTTCACTGTTTTGTTCATTCGTGCGTACACGGCTTAACAAAAAACTTCTTCATCTCTTCTTCTCACCGTATCGATGGCAAAAACTTCAAATATGTTTGGCCCAAAATTTTGCTGGGCGATCTCTTAAAACATACCTAATCAAACAGTCGATCCTCAACTATGTCCATCACCGTCCACTGTGTATAAACGGCCACGAAAACCTTCTAACAACTAAACTATAATGAGTATTTGTCGCTCAGCCATTAGACACTCATTCCTTCCCGGGCCCCTGGGAATGCCTCACATAGCTTATTCAGAACTCGCCAGGGTCCCCTCGCAGTCTTTACTGCTAATTTAGTAGCACGTAGTTAAGAAGTGTTGTTTATTTTGTGTTTTATGGTGGACGGAGAGGCTTTTGTTTAGTCCTTGGGAAATTGACAGCGTGTTGAAGAAAAATTAGAAAATGATGCCCACAGAGAGCAAACAGATTTTCGATATGGATTGTATTGGCTCACTGCAGATTCGTCTGAACGTCGTTCCTAGATAAGTTCTGGCTACGAAGATATTTCTCGGTTATAATCGTCGGTCGAATTTTTCTTCCTTCTCATACCCATTTTCGTTTCGTTTCATCTTTTAAATTTCAATGAAATAGTCACACTCTCTCTTCCCTTTGGTGTCGCAAGGGAAGAAAGAGTGTGACTTTTTTCGTTGTAAAAAAAAAACCACAACATGAAATCATAATTCTGCCTTATTTGGGATCCACGAAAATGTTGTCTCTTCTATTCATTTTCATAAGATTCATCATCCTAGGGTTAACGTTCTTTCCAGACATTCCCCCAAAATTTTTTTTTCACTTCTCTTGCTCAAAAAGTCCGTCATTGTAGCGTACCAGAGCGGGGAAAAAATTGCATATCTTACTCTAGGGGAAAAAATATTTTTTGCCTGTAACCAACGAGCCTACAAAAACGCAAAAGTCTTTATTCTTATGTAAAACTAGCTTTTTCTGCCGCATACCGGGATAAAAGTTTCCTTAAAAATTCAGATTGAACAAGTTGTATATTTATTAAAATAAAATAAAGTAGGTATTTAATATTGTTTTAGATTATTTTATTTTTCCGCAATCGTAGTGAAAAGTAGAGTGTAACACACGGCGCTAAAACCCATTATAACTTGGTCTCTATAAAACTACCTCAATAGAATGGGTTGTTTTAGCCCCTTGTATAACAATCTACTATTAGTCATATTTTTTTTCTTTTTTCTACCTTTATAGCCTTATACCTTTTACCTTTCTAGTATCTCATATTATTAAACATTAGTCTAAAAATAAAACTCAATCATTTCCATTAGCCAGTATAAATGATATTTATGTTTACCCAATCCTTGTCAAAGGATCAGAGCGGTCAATGTTTGCATCCGCCTGATCACCGGCTCGCCTCGGGCGCGGCCAATCAGAATCAATCGTTGATATACACCATTATTATTTTAATTACGAGTTAGATGTTTGGCGCTGAAATTGTTATGGTAATGAGAATAGAGAATATTTAGAAAGAGGATTAGTTTGATAGAAGGTCAAAAGTTGAAAGTTGGATGGGTATGATCTAGTTGTTCTCAGTGAAAAGTTCACTATTATAAGAAAAACCAACCAAACCAACAATCGTCTTCTACGATGTCCTTCTCACCGCTCAAGTTTCATTCACTCTTCTTTCTTCGTCCAGGCTGTCTTTCTTTGGAATGCGCTCCCTCTGAACATCACGACGGCAACCAGTCGGTTATCTTTTAAAGTGAAGGCACGTGAACATATTCATAAGAAGTTGGCAGAATCATCAGCTGATTTGCTGGATTCGTTTTCTCTTCTACCTATCGTTATTTCTTCTGACTAAGTTTATTTTGTTTATATGTATCTATGTATTAGTATTTATTCTTATTCGAGTTATCTTTCAGTTATGTTGCACCTGCCATGTTTTGTCTCTACATCACCCTAAGGTTGACTGGTAGAAAAATGCCTCAGGCATTAAGTCCGCCTTTGTACAGTATTTTTTTACTTCTGCATAAAGTTTTAATAAATAAATAAACAAAACGTGTGGCACTCGGGGACTGCCGCAGTAAAGCTATTGCATAGCATTTGTAACCTCCATACTTCCTATTTGTCAACGTTACATTTGGGATGATGACGTGATGACATAAAACAAAAATTACGTTCCCATGAAAACATCACGTTGTTTGTTTACATGGTAGGCGGAGTGAGAGGTGTTAGGTTTTATTTTCGTTACGGAATTTTTTGATTCGGTCGCCGCGCTCAAAGCCCGTGATAAAAGCTATGCAATAGCTTAATAAAAACTGATTCTACAAAGAAAACAGAGGAAGAGGCAAACCTAACAAGTACAATTGTAACAGTTCTTTAAAAAACTCCCGACACAAACATTTCGTCATTTCTCTATCCTACTACCAGACCCTGTTCACCATCTATCTATAACCTATGCATAGAGACCATTCCAATGAGCCCAAACACGATACCTGTGCTGTAAGTTGGTAAATAACGATTCCCTGTAGTATTTTTTTTTAAATTGTAGGCTCAGTAGTTTCGGAGATGGGGGGGGGGATGGTCAATTTTAATTCTTATCTAAAATATCTTTAAATGTATTTATTTTAAAATTATAAAAAAAATGAGATCCTTGCCACAAGCCCTTTCATTTGATATGTCACACGGTACGGTTTGCAAAACTTTTTTTAAATTTCCTCCTTTGCTCCCCAAAAGTGACCCCCATATTCAAAATTCATTTATTTACGTTACACGTCCGTGTTTGGGTCACAGAAATACATATGTGTACCAAATTTTAACTAAATCGGTCCATTAGAGATAGACACGAGTGATCCTGTAAGGACGGAACCCTTATAGGATCACTCGTGTGTTTTTTCCTTTTGAGGTACGGAACCCTAAAAAGCGTTTTTAGATCAATTTTATTCTGACGTAGGTAGCTGAGAAACATCTCACAAAATAAATAAAACAAAGACCTTTAGTAGCAGGCTTTAGCTGACTCCAAAGAAGCTCACTTGTTTCCAAAAAAATACATATTTTAATGTACTTTTGTGAGAAGAAAATTGCCTCCATATTTCCCTATGTTGTCACACAGTGGATTAGTCATGACACCTTGACACGAATGATGTATGTCGCGAATTATAATGAACAGGAAAATCCACGTGAAAATGTATAGGGTTGTACGAATAGTGTTGTAACTTGTTCTGATGGTGCTCTTGGAAAAGTGAAGGTGTTGTTTGCATAGTAAATAAAGAAAAAGATAGAGATTGCTTAGAAGATATTTTGACTCAGAAAGAATACAATGAATTATTAAGCATTTAATGCAAAATGAAGAATAAACACGGACTGGTCCTTGATAGATAAAATTAACTTTCTAGGTCAATGTTTATTTAATACTTACAGGAAGTTTCAGTATTATCTTTTTAATAAACATATATTAAACTGTACAGTCTTTATCATATATAAATCACAACTTTTAAAGTAACATTATTCAAACAACGACGACTTACCTACATTCGTAGTTGCTGCTCCAGAAAAAAGAAAAAAAAAAAAAAAAAAACAGTGGCTCTCCAGGAGTGCCAACAGAAGTGAAAACTTGAACAAGATCGCCTTGGTGGAAGAAAAATACTTGTATAGAACATTGGTCCGTAACCTTATCTAAATAAAGAGCACAAACGCGTTTACAAAAAAAAAAAAACTTCCAAAACCTTTAGGTACAGTAAAAATACTTGCATAGAACATTGATCCGTAACGTAATATAAATAAAGAGCACAATCGCATTTACAAAAATGTCGGTAACGGTGTCGCGAGTTCAATTGTTTTTTCCCTATCTCAAAAATGCCCAACGCGCGTAAAGAAGTTTTCACTTCAAAAATAACCGAGCTACAATCCTTTGCCAACCCTCCGCCGAAAATATTCACAAATTCAGATATGCGAGGCATAAGTAACTGCCCCCTAGAGTAGCATATACCTCGCATGCATAATACTGGCTCTGCTTGCCCACCAGAGCGCGCTCCGTGAATATATTCCGCTTCTTACCTCAGCCAAATCGTTCGTGAATTTGTTTCTAACATATAAATTATATGACTCCGCACGATGCGTTATGAATATTGTATGAGAGGCAAATTGATATTATGCCCTCGTATGTTACACATTGGCTTTTATGCCTTTTTTGCCCAAAATTGGTTTTTTATGCCTCCAATATGAATTGTGACCGAAATGTGTAAATTGGGTGCGTAATGAGTTTAGGATGTGTCTTATATTAAGGTTTGGCGATGGTTTCAGGTGTGAGGATGGTTAATTGATTCTGGCGTGACCTTGCGGAAATCCATTATTTATTGATTCGCGCGATAAGGCTCAGTCTGCGCTCAGCGCTCGATGTGGCAACACACCGTGTTCGGGTTCGCGACATGTCCATCGTCATCCTGAGGATGCCTCGTTGAGAGGTGAAACACATGTCGATTTCTTTTTTTATGGTTCTTTAGAAATAGCTAAGTGGAACAGGTTACCAAATATGTCCACATCTATTGTATTTTTTAGTGGACTAGTTTAGTGGTCTAAGATCCGACTTAGAGACGACCTTCACCCATCTGTTTCAATCAATCTGCCTAGCCTTTTTCCAACTATGTTGGGGTCGGCTTCCAGTCTAACCGGATGCAGCGGAATACCAGTATTTTACATGGAGCGACTGCCTATTTCACCTCTACAACCCAGTAACACGATACTGGTTGGTACCTAAGACTTTCGGGCTTCTGACGACCCGTAACGATTGTCAAAGATCCACGAATGACAGCCGGGACCAACGGCTTAACGCGCTTTCCGAGGCACGGAGGAGTCTCGGTATGTAAAGATGGTTACCCATCCATGGACCAACCCCGGCAAGCGTAGCTTAACCTGAAGAATCGACCCGTGTGGCTGTTATTACTTAGCCACGAGCTTCAACCATCAGTTTAATAGATGAAATGAATTTTATATAGTATGTTAAATTATAAATCGCGAGTGGGTTGGCAAAAAAAATCCTGGCCAGACTGAATAATTCAAAATTCAAAAATTCCTTTTTTCAAAAATATTGGAATGTGATAATGGGCAAAGATTTAAATCGTAGATTGGCCCTGCTGCGTCAAGATGGTCGCGTTTCTGTTTTGTTTTGACATCTCTGACACACACAATGTCGCAGAGCTTAATCAGTTTATAACGTTCCCACTGCTGGGACACAGGCCTCCTCTCTGTGAGAGGGAATGGGCCATAATCCACCACGCGGGCGAAGTGCGGGTTGGTAGATGTCACATGTCTTCGAATTTTCGATTCTAGGACATGCCGATCCTTACAATATTTTCCTTCACCGTTTTGAGAGCAGTGGTGATGAAATAATTTACACAAAGTAAAGCGCCTGTCAGGGTTTGTTTTGTCGCGGCCGTTA
The DNA here is from genome assembly GCA_963680765.1 of Agrochola lychnidis. NCBI lineage: Eukaryota > Metazoa > Arthropoda > Insecta > Lepidoptera > Noctuidae > Agrochola > Agrochola lychnidis. The sequence goes on from OY796864.1 coordinate 8,036,541, forward strand.
CCACTAGGCCACCACTGCTCCTGTCGCAGAGACTTGACTATCATGGAAATACCAGAACTTTTTTTTACGTAGTGCATCTCGTAGTTGACCTCTGAGATCATGACTTTTAACCGATCTTTCCTGTGGGTGCCTTAAGTTACTACACTTAAAACCTTCAGCCAGGGGTTATTCAACTATGCTAATTAAAACTAGGTGTACGCTCGCTAAGGGCAACCCCTGTGGGGTACGAACCTCGGTTTAGGGCGTCAACCGGAGGGAGGACATCACGGATCGGACGGGCTGGATCAAAGTTTTGATCATGATTATTAGTCGGGGAATTTAAAGCTATGTACTCAGCTGCAACAACTGCTGGCACCTCGTTATCGAGCAAGGAAATGCCAGTACAAGCTCACTCTTCTCAGTGGACACTTTTTCGCGCGACTTAGTAAAGTGAGGGCAAATCTACACGATTTAAATCTTTGATTATGGGTGGTATTTCTTGAGTGTTTGGCATAGGGCAAAAGTGGTTATAAGACGTTTAGTGTAGGACCGGTTAAGAATGGAATACCATCTATAAACATTTCTGATTTCAATTTACAGGAGTTATATACAAGTTTACTTTACGAACATAGAATAAGACCGATTTCTCTTCTATTATTCAAGGTTAGTTTGCCAATAGTTTTAGTTATGTTAGGTTATTATATAAAAGTTTGTTAGTTAATTTAGTTTAAGAAGTTTATCTAGAGTATATATTTTTACGTTATACCTAAGTATCTAGTTATTCTAGGTAATTCTTTATTTAAATTAGACAACACTACTTTTATTCCTAACTGTCTTAGCATTTCAAAGTACAAAATAGAGCGGTACTATCCCTTGAGAGCGTCCGCTAATTCGGCTCCGCGTCGGCCGACGCCGAGGCCGAACATAAATAAAGGCCGAATCGCCACAGTGACCACAAAACCGATAGTTTAAGAATATTCCCGCGTATAAATTAAACAGTACTCGCTGCCGCGCAGATTTCCCTAATGGTTGACTGTGGTATAGCAGTGAGAGTAGATCTTGATACTTTATAGTTTTGGAAGTGGTTTGCTTAAGACAGGATAACATCGTAGCGTGTGATTGAAACTTAAGTACTTCTTATTATTTTTATTTATTTATTTAATTCAAGTAACAAAATAGCAAAGACCTACAGAATACAATAGGTAGGTATATCTTAAAGACATACACAAAGATAACAGCCGTTTCAGAGGCAAAATAGCAGTTAGACAAAACTTCTTTTTTTGATAGACTAGAGACTGAAGGTTACCATAAAAAATCGATAAACCAATTTTGTTTTATCAACAACCCCATACTTTCATACAAGTATCAAAACCATAAACCCCGGTGTACACGACACGATACATCCGGGGAGCGGTCGGCCGGTAAAGACAAGATGCATGGCCGGCACAAGACAGCGGCCTTACACTAGGGATACACAACTACAACTAGATACCAGCTATGTTACGTGTATCTAGATTTCTTATATTAATGGGGTTAGTTACGATGGATATTGTGAAGATTTTTTATTGGTTTTGTCCTAGTTAAAAAGATATCAGACTCAAAAAATGCAGCTCATTTTTGGTAAATTAAAACGGGGTTTATTGATAAACCTAATCCCCGTTTTAGCAAGTATCAAAACCATAAGCATCGGTGCACATGACACGATACATCCGGGGAGCGGTTGTGCCGGTAAAGGCCGCTGTCTGGTGCCCGTCATGCGTCTTGCATGACCGGCACCAGACAGCGGCCTTACACCAGGAATACACAACTACAACTAGATACCAGCTGCTGTGGTACGTGCACCTAGATTTCTTTAAAGGTTTATGTGTTTAATGTTGGGGTTGAGTGCTACGAGGCTGATTTTCGGGATGTTAGGGCAATGATTTTTTGTTTGGTTTCGTCCTAGTTCCTTAAGATCCTTTAGTATCCTTAAGATGTACTTCCGACATGGCAGTAAAGTCCCCATAGTATATCCCGCCCGCTGGGAATGTTCAACACCGTCTATCAGGCGGAGTGTGTGGGCATCATACAAGCGGCCCATGCTATAGAAGCCAGGAGAGTTACGGACACTCACATACGCATACTCTCCGATAGCGCCTCAGTTCTCCAATCCTTACGGAAAAAATATACTACTTCAAAGTTAATACTAGAATGTCACAATGCACTAGAACAAGTAACGGTATCTAGCCGCAACACGGTAACACTGCAATGGATAAAAGGACACAGCGGATCGCTAGGTAACGACGCAGCTGACTAACTTGCTAGAAGAGGATCTGGCACGGCAGTCTGTGGCCCCGAACCTATCGTGCCAATCCCCTTCAACCAAATATGCAGGTGGCTACAAGAGTTCACCCACACACAAGCAGAGAACTGGTGGACCTCGACACCGGGTTGCAGGCAGTCCAAGGAAGCTATGCCATCCTTGGATAGCAGGCTAACTAGGCGTTTATTACGCCTGGACAGGAACGGCCTGCGCCTGGTGACGGGGACCATCACGGGGCACTGCTCGCTAAACGAACACTTTCATACAATAGGCATAACGGACAGTCCTCTGTGCAGGGCGTGCATGGAGGCTGAGGAAACCGTAGCGCACGTGCTCTTTGAATGCACAGGCGTCACCCAGATTAGAACAGAAACCCTCGGGTCACCCAGATCCTACACAGATATTCTGAACAGACCAGGAGATTTAATTAGCTTCTGGAGGGAGGTGGGCTGGTTGGAATAACCACCAAACGGCCGCCATGGCCCACGCACAATGGTCCACCTTACGGACTAAGTGCGGAAACCAAACCCTTTAACAACATAGGTCCCCATAGTCAGTCACACGGACGATGCGACCTCCGCTAAGTCTGCTGTCGACAGTCCGATTCCTTTCTCTAAAAAAATGAAAGTTGTGTCATGCAGTGTACCATCGGGGTAATGCATATCTAAGCAATTTGAAAACAAAATCCTGTGCATACGACCCTTTTTTTTCGTAGGTAAGCGATACTAAAGCGGCTAAGCGCTGCAAACAAGAATAGTCCTTACAGTGTACAGATATGTATTTTTTCGATAGTACCTACTTAACACAGTATGAAGCATGACAATGTGTGACGCCAATTGACATTGTATTTGGCATTGTCTTAACATTGAAAGTGCTACGCTAAGTAAGATTTCATTTTTGGCAGAAGGTCGGCAAAAAGAATGACTGCCCTTCGTCTGGGGAAAAATTAAGACATTACTTAAGAGTAAGAAATAAGGAAAATATGTTCTAAAATTAACACTTTCAAAATAACGTAGGTCTCTTGAAAGAGGTAACTTTGTCGGGAATACTATCAATTTTCCTTTGAACAAACTATAAAAACGAACGGCGCCATGAACGTCATAATTTCTAATTAATAAATGCATTTTAATATCCGGAAAAAATATTAAAAAACCAACTAAACAACCCTCTAATAGCCGGGTGGCTAACACACCATCCTCCATTTACCAAATTGAGTGAAATATGCATCCCCAAACACCGCGAGAGACATTAAAAAAATGCCTACGAAACTTTTAATATTCTAATAAGACTTTGATTTAATTTCCTTTTATCATTATTTATGTACGGATCCGCAGTGTAAAGGCGATAAGTCTGTGTTATTATTATTTTTTTCGTCGAAGATATTTTTCGCTCCCCTCCAGTTTGACCCTTTGCGTTTCGGAGGGTTGAGTCTGTCACAGAGTAGAAAAATTGTCACAGTATCATTGACATACTGTGGTTTTTCTCTTTTGTTATTTCAATATGACTGTAGGCTGTGGCTTCAGTTGTTATGTAAGAATAACTGAAATTGAATCTTAATACACTTAAAATAAGGTTAATTGTGTTTTAAAGTTGCATTTCTCAGTATTTCGTGGTGACAAGCATAACAAGGGCTTAAACAACTTGTTGATCGGTTTTGTTGCGACATGTTCGACTATTGTGAACACGTCATCGTACAATGGCAGTGAATTTTAGGTTTCAGTCACAATGCTTTTGTAGGGAAATATAAGGGAAAAGGGGCGCTGTTTCTTTCAGGAAATGCTTAATAAAAAGGTTGAAAGTTACATTTGTATTTTCTTTGGAAAAGGAAAAAGCTTTTCATATAAAACAGGAAAAGGTCTTTTATATCCCAGACTAAGGGTGCGTTTCCACTAAAACAGAGCAGTGTGGAGACGTGCAGGATGCCAATCATTGTGATTGGCTTAGCTCCATTCGACTCTCCTTTCATGGAAACGCACCCTTAGTCTAGTGTTTTGATAGGGTTGCTTAGTCAAAAGAGTTATTCGGCTAATATGGAGTGGGTAACGTAATGAAATCAGAATTATTTTAGAGAACTTATCATACGCAAGGATTCTGTTTTAGATAAGTTCTATAGTTACTATACTCATGGCATATTTTTCTAGACAGGGTAGAAAATTGTATCGTTTACCACAATTTCTAGGAAGAAATCATGTTAATCGATGTGAGTTTCGAGTGCGTAAGAGCGATTTGATTTTCATCATCATCATTTCAGCCGAAAGACGTCCACTGCTGGACATAGGCCTCCCCCAAGCACCTCCACTTCGACCGATTCCAGCGGATTCCTGCGGTCTTCACAAGGTCATCGGTCCATCTTGTGGGAGGGCTTCCAACGCTACGTCTGCCGGTACGTGGTCACCACTCCAGAACCTTTCGACCTATTGACCACTTAAGTTTGGCAATTCTTCGGGCTATGTCGGTTACCTTGGTTCTCCTGCGGATCTCTTCATTTCTGATTCGATCACGTAGGGAAACTCCAAGCATAGCCCTCTCCATTGCCCTTTGGGTGACTTTTAGCCTTCTGATAAGGCCCATTTATTCAAAGTGCCATAGGTCATCACTGGCAACACGCACTGGTCAAAGACTTTCGTCTTGAGACACTGGTATGTGGGACGAGAAGTTATTGCGTAGCTTCCCGAACGCTGTCCAGCTGAGTCGGATTCGACGATTGACCTCTTTCTCGATTTGATTTTAATATGTTCAAATTCGCCACCAGAATTGCTTTTTTAACCGACTTCCAAAAAGGAGGAGGTTATAATTATGTTCGTCGCGTATGTTTGTCTTTTTTTAATTTTTTTATTTTATGTATGTCCACCGATTTCTCCGTCAATTGTGAACCGATTTTGAAAATTATTTTTTTGTTTGGAAGGGTGTGCTTTCAAATTGGTCCCATATAAATTTTATTAACTTTGCTTGGATAGTTTTTGAGTTAGCTACAAAATACGTATTTTTTTCCCACTTAGTATGTAGATGATATGATAAGTTTCTGTCACTGGTAGCAGGTAGTGGTATTCGAATGTGTGTGGGGTAGGTACCACAACTAAAAAGTGAAAAATAAAAACTTTTTACAAAAAAAAATCAACCGACCTCCAAAAAAAAACACTGCAAAGTGAAAAATAACTTTAATTTCGGAAGTCGGCGGCAAAAAACGAAAATACAAAACCCAAGACACCGACTTCCGAAATTAAAATTATTTTTCACTTTGTAGTGTTTTTTTTTGGAGGTCGGTTGTTTTTTTTTTCACTAACGTCCGAACAAATAAATACCACAAAACAGCATTCACCAAAAGCAAAATATCCATATTTTTGTATTCAATTAGGCGTTTTAATTTAAACGTCCCTAGGTGCCCTTAATCCGGCTTAGTCACGGTATTACGACGTTTTCGAAGACATTACGTCATAACTGCTGTGTTCCGAACGCATTAGTGGGCAAGATGGCAAGTAAAAATGTTTAGAAGGACAAGTGATGGGAGAAGAGCGGAGTTATAAGCGGAGCGGGTAGCGAGTTTGTGGCGAATATCTACATCGTGGTATTGGACAAACATGGTTTTACATTTTCGCAGTCAATTACACATACATTTTAGGATTCGTAAGCTAATTTAGCGAACTGCCAAACTGGGAACCATAATGGTTATTGTAGATCTCGCAAGTGTGTTTAAAGAGCTACAGAATATAAATATTTAAAAGCAAAGCAAAATAGTGTGTCTAGCAGATCAAGGCAGCAGAGACCTTAAAAGGTCGCGTCCTAACCAAAGTGATAGGTCCCACAAATACAAGATTGTCACATTCATTTTTTGCGAATACGCGATCGTTGTGCTTTGGTTAGGACGCGAGGTAACACAACATAAGTACCATGTTCAGGAGACAGCTTTTTGTTTTAAGTCTCTGACCCAACTACCACCGATTTTGTTATAGCACGGCGAAGGATACTGTACAGACAGTATAAAAAATGTTAAGTGATCACCAGTTTAAAATGATTTCACTTGACTCCAATATTCCGCTCCCCTGTTCTAAATTGGACCACTTTCAATTCCGATAGTCAACGAGGGTGATAGCCTTAATGTGTTTGCATAATGTTCGTCATTAAAATATTTATTTCGAGTCAGTGGATACCACCCTTAAACGATGTATTTTTTTTTGCCTTTTGTTTTGAGAGAAACGAAGTAATTGTTGTGAGTCTGAAATCTTAACTAATGTTATAAAGAGAAAAGATTAGATTTTTTGTATGTTTGTTTATAACGCTTTCAAGTTAAAACGGCTGAACGGATTTGGATGAAGTTTAGCACATGGGTAGACCATGATCTGGGTTAGGACATAGAATACTTTATATTTCGATATTTTTACGGGATAGAGACTTCTGCGGGTGAAACTGTGGGGCGCAATTAGTCATGAATGAACATGTTGCAGGGAGCAAAATTTTTCTTTATTCCCAGAGCTTTAAAACGACTTGTTTCTGCAGAAACTGACATAGATATAGGCCAATCTAAAAGCACTGGTGAAATTATATACTAAATGCAGTACATAATATAACATCACGCCTCTTTTCCTCGAAGGGTTATGCAGAGGTGTACAATTAGTACACCCACATTTCGCCAGTTATGTTTAAGTCCCATCTAATATTGCAATCAACTGGGCACAAATCCAGACTTCGTTCTGAAAGTAGACATTTTTTTATTAACTTACGTTAATTTATTCAAGTAATATAACTTTACAGTTTTTAACACAACTGACTGTTTACACTAGGAACTAAATTAAAAGACTAATTGACAGACATTACCACAAATTGCTCTATTGCTGTGCTATCAATTTTAGGAGGGGCTTATGACTAAGTATTAACAGCCGCACGGGTCGATCGATCAGTACCCTAATTGCGGAACTTATTTTCGTAAACAATTATGCGACACAATACAACAACATTCATTGAGTTATTTACGTTGTTGAGCAGATTTTTTTTCCAACTTATGAAGCAATGGATTAGCAATCTGTTTCAAATCGAAACAGATTCTGGTTGTGTTGCATTACGCAAATAGGGTACTGGATAAGCTACGCTTGCCGCAGTCAGTTCGTGGTTGGGTGACCATCTTAACATACCGAGACCATACTATACCATACCGTGCGTTAAGCCGTTGGTTCCGGCTGTCATTCTTAGATCTTTGACAGTCGTTACGGGTCGTCAGAAGCCCGAAATTCTGATAACCCAGTTTTACCAAGGGGTATCGTGTTACCCAGTAACTATGTAAAACTATGTAAAATAATGGCATTGATCTGCATCCAGTTAGACTAGAAGCCGGCCTCAACATAGTTGGGAAAAGGCTGGGCAGATAGATTGATTGCTGTGCTATAAATTTTACATGATACTAGAAATCTCAAATTGGCTTCTAAAACATTAACTTCTATAGGTTTCAGAGAATACTAAGAACTTTCCTGATTTGCTAAAAGCCGTTCGCATTCACAAAACATCTAATGATTGAAGACTTGAGCCAAAGACACAAAGTTTCACAAATAAAATTAGTTAACGACTTAGTTGATGAGTGTGTCGACTCGAAATGAAAAGTCAAAATGTCGCGACTAAGTGCGACAAAATAAATGACGACAGTGACTCGAGCTTTTGCTAAACGACAACCTTTTAATGAACTTGGGGTGTGTTGTGTAGTGCAAGATATGTTTTGTGGAGCGAATGCTACTCTTTGCTTGTTGATTGCAAAGTCAACAGACTATCAAGTAGAGGAATTTTCTTTAAGTTTCTTACCCCTTCTGGGTGCCTTAGTGATATATTGTGTCTTATCAGTCTTTTATTATTTAGTTTTTAAGTACCTGGGCGACCGAGCTCTACTCTGGTGAAAATAGACAATGCTCATTTAATAGTATAGGAAAGTTCATACTAATCCCATGCTGCCATGATAATAGGTACTTGCTAATTCCATGCCGCCATGTGGTAATCATTCAGGCCATCCAAAAGATTTTCTTAAGATGATTTACGTTGCGCTAGTCCAGTCAGTACTTTCCTATTGTATACCTGTCTGGGGTGGTGCAGCTAAAACAAAATTTCTAGCGGTGGAAAGGGCACAACGCGCTCTTATCAAGTGTATGTACTTAAAAAAAAAGAGATATCCTACTGAAGACCTATTTCAAATTAGTAACTTGCTCTCAGTCAGGAAACTTTACATTACACAAATAATATTAAAAAAACATAAGTCTCTTTCCTATGATGCTGGTATATTGAGTAAAAGAAGGAAAGATATAATATTAAATATCCCTAGGACAAGGACTTTGCTTGCCAGTATGCAATTTAGTAAACGATCTGCTGCGCTATATAATAAAATCAATAAATACATCTATATTTATCCCAAAAACTACTATGACAGTAAAAAAAATATTATGGAATGGATACAAAAGCTTACCTACAATGATACCGAAACACTTCTGAAACCTTGACACATACACATCCTCACACTCATATACTCTCAGTCATACCTACAGGCTACACTCTCACTCACAATACTCACACACATACTTACACCCCACATACACACACATACACACATTTGATTTAAATTAATGTTAACTTATGTAATTTTAGCAAAAACATTATACAATTTGCTATTTATATAATACGTCTTGCTATGGAATAGCGGATTCTCCTAATACAGGCACTATCTGCCTAAAAGGAGGATCCAATCAAAAAATTTGTTTAGACCTCTACTTGTTTTTACCAATAAACAATATTTTTTTTTTTTTATGTCATTATTATTATTATTATACATCTCGTTGTAAACTTTGGGCGACCGAGCTCTGCTCGGGTGAAAATACGGAGAAAACGAATTTTCTTAGATATGAGACCTAGCTAGATAGATTTGTCGCCCCCGTGAACCCTTACAATACAACTCTCATCAAAATCGTTAGAGCCGTTTTCGAGAATGTGATAACAAATAGAATATTTGGACCTTTCAGATGCCGTAATGTTTTCAGGATTTTGTGTTTAACGTTTCCAGTTGTCAAGCTACTGCAATGTTGAGAAAATCTGTATAAAATAGCAGATCTTTGCGGCAGGTATCCGCTCTCAAAGATAGAAAAAACAGCATTTTGACTATTCAGGATCATTATTTGAAGATTTTGTGTGCGTTTTTCCAGCTTTCCAACGAAAACAGTGAAGCTAGCATAGCTCATACTGGATCCGCACCTATTTTCGCGTCTCCAACATTTACGACATGCAACCTCTTAAAAGGCACAAGCAGAAACCATAAATTTTCACGCCGTCGGCACATCCAACACAGTCATCGTGTAGGGTGGTAATTTGTAGCATTACAGATGAATTATATGCTAAACTTGCGTTTGGTAAGAGGGTTTTAAAATATTAGAAAATACTGAGAAATGGAGATGAGCACTTAGTTTTTGCATGCTTTGCTTTGATGGCGATATTATGAAATTGTTAAAACTGAACTGGAAATATAAAACTATACGACCAGTTTTTGTAAGCGTAGCATAATCATAATCAGTCTAGACTATCACCACTGCTGAGATACAGGCCCAGGCCAGACAGAGCCAGGCAGAGGCCAGGCTCTGTGAGAGGGAGTGGGCCGTGTGCGGGTTGGTAAATGTCACACGTCTTCGAATTTTTTGGAATACATTTAAAGGAAACCGGCATGTCCTAAGAACCAAAAATTCGAAGACATGTCACATCTACCAACCCGCACTGGGCCCGCCTGGTAGATACTGGCCCACTGCCTCTTGAAGAAAGGAGGCCTGTCCCAGCAGTGGGAACATTATAGGATTATACTATACATAAAGAACAACCCATTAAATGTGATATGTAATTTTAAGAGTGTGAGCCTGGAGATCTGTCATACAGGTCCCGAATCCAGTATAGACTCCAGCTCTCACAAAGTTTTGAATCTGCCTGTAATCTATATACCATGTACCAAATTAGTACCTTTTTGAGAGAAATAAATTACTATTACTATTACAACATTCCTGAAAAACCGAAGCACACCTGACCCCTCCACAAATCCACAAGACAAGTGGACATACCGCATGCATCGCGTGCGCTAGTACGCTCGCGGGTTATTGCGCAAGCGCCGCGCTGCTTCGCTGAACAAGCAGGCCTCGCCTGAATCACTTCCTCTGTGTGTACAGACGTCCTCGCCTTGCCGACGGTTTATTCCACTTGGGGCGGATTGTATATATCGCTGTCCCCGGCGAATAAAATGGTAATGTGCTACTACGATAGTTTTAAGGTTATTGCATATTCGATATTAAGAGGTCCGATTACACTCGGTCAATTTTTTTCATTCATTTCCTACGGTTATTTCAGAAGTTACAAGATTTTAAGGTGTATTGTAATGAATGTAAATAATCACTTTTTTTGGTTTTTGAACAATTCCGCTATGTAGTTAATAAGATTTTCACAAAAAAACTGTTTTTTATTTTATTTTTCCTGTAAAATTTGGTTTTACGATTACTATTTTATTCGCCGGGGACAGCGATATATTTGTACTCACGTTCTCGAAATCGGCTATAACGATTTCGATTAAAGTTGCAATAAATTGGTTTACGGGGCCGAAAAATTGTTCTGGCTAGGTCTCATATCTGCGAAAATTAGTTTTCTCCGTATTTTCACTTGAGCAGAGCTCGGTCGCCCAAAGTTTAGAACAAGATAATGAATAGTGACATGACAATAATAACATTAGAATAATGACATGGCAGCATGGAATTAGTAAGTACCTACTATCATGGCAGCATGGAATAAGTAGGTACTATACATGGATTAGTATGAACTTTCCTATATTATACTATTAAATGAGCATTCTCTATTTTCACCAGAGCAGAGCTCGGTCGCCCAGGTACTATCAGTCACTAAGGGGTTTTCTAAATGTCCTTCAGCGTAAACTAGATGAAGCAGACGGTCATATATATTTCGATGACATTGTTGGCAGTGTATTGGAAGTCTTTGTATGAGGAAGTTATATTATATTATCGCTTTGCAAGACGCGAGACTAAGCGGACGTATGTTTTGTATTTATTAACTATAATGAAATAAACAATTACGACAAATAAATATAATTATTTGCGCCGTCAGTATATAAGTAAAGTGTGTCGCGTGTGACTTGTAGGTTTTTCCTTGAGTGTTTTTACCGAAGTTGCAAGATGAACTAAATTATTTTTATAAACGATAAATAAAGTGTTTCTAGTAGTATGTCTCACTTAGGAGCGAGCCCGTTTGGTCGTAGCCAGTTACTACGGCGAAGTCCTCCACCGACGCCTACTGAACCATTACCCCCGAGTGACCAAAATCCACCAGTACCCGAAGAGAATGAATTGCCGAGTGAAGTCATCAGTACGCCGGAGATCCAGAAATGGTTAGGATCTATTGATACGATTCTGAACGAAGTCTGCAGTATTGTCGGTGAGGGGAAAATGAACTCAGACCAGAAGCTTCGTGTCTCCACTCTTTGCCGGAAGGTCTCAAGTGGGACTTCTCAGATGGCCGTTTTATACCAATCGTTGAAGCAGAAAACAATCCAGGCCCATACCACAATCCAGCACCTACAGGTTCACCAGAACGTTGCGAACTCTCTCCAGCAGTTCAAAGAGGCCGTAGAAACGAAGCTGAATCCATCTGAAAATGCCTCTTATGCTAGCATGGTGAAGAAAGGTTCCGATAACTTCGTCCGTCCTGCAAATTTGAGATCAGTCGCCATCTATCCCAGTGATAAGACCCAAACGAGTGACGACACCAAATCGCTTGTTCAAAAGATTATCTCTCCTGAACAACTTAAGCTCCATGTCCGTGGCCTGAGAAAGGTGAAAAATGGGGGTGTTCTGATTAGCACCGAAAGCAAAGGCGACATTGACAAGTTAAAGAATTCGGAAAAATTAGTATCATCGGGCCTTACAATAGAAGAACCTTCTAAACGCCGCCCTAGGGTCGCCGTGATTGGCGTTCCCGTAACCCTTACCGAGAAGGAGGTATTTGACTGTATCTACGAGCAGAACCTTTCAGATAAGTTGCCGAATATAACTTGTGAGTCCGTCCTTGAGAGCATTAAACTGAGCCATAAATCGGGTAAAAAAGACCTTCCCACCTGTAACTACATCCTGGAAGTACCTGCTAGCATAAGAAAAATTCTAATCAATCAAAGCCGAATTTTTATAAATTGGACATCATGCCCTGTAAGAGATTTCACTATAGTCACCAGGTGCTTCAATTGTCAGCAGTTCGGACATGCAGCTAAGTTTTGCCGGGAAACTAGTCCTACTTGCAACCACTGTGGAGAGACTGGACACTCCTTCAAGGAATGTAGCAGCAAATCTTCTCCCGCTCAATGTGCGACGTGCAAGCGTTTCAAAGGGAAATGTGACCATCCAACTGGTGACGTAAGTTGCCCGGCGCGCAAATATGCAGAGAACAATTACATCAACTCAATAGACTATGACGGCGCCTGAGAGCGCCACCGAATAGTTTATTTAGTTAGCACATAAACAGGTAGCTTATCCTTTATTTATATTTCAACTTAGTTTGTAACAATCATGACAAATCAGCTTATTTGTGATTTAGATAGTTTTTCTGTGTCCGAATCAAAAATCTGTGATGTTAAGGACTGTAAGCACCATATTCCACCTGGTAGAAAAACGTTAACCATGCTCACACAGAATATTCGCAGCATTAATCGGAACATGAACGGATTTGAAGTGCTGTTACAGAACCTTGACATAAGCTGTGATATTATCGTCCTTACAGAATGTTGGTTGTCAAAACAAACAGCCAATTTACCATCTCTTGACGGTTACTATTGTTATAAAACTGACAGAAACATAAACCAGAACGATGGATTAGTAGTTTATATCAAAGATAATTTACGGACAATCATAGAAGAACCAGTATTCCAAGATAGTAATTGCTTAATAATCAAAATTATTCCCGATACGGTAGTCATGGCTATTTATAGGCCTCCTTCTCAAAATATGGACAGATTTTTAGACTCGCTTGACACCAACTTAAAAAAAATAACATCATTTAAAAACATAATACTTTTGGGCGATATTAACATAAACATTGCTTCCGGGAAAACCGATACCCATGTACATAATTATCTGAATATTTGCTCATTTCATGGACTTTTACCAGCTCACTATCACCCCACACATCAGAGTGGCTCATGTTTAGACCACGTCATTTTAAAATCAAAAAATCCATCTAAAACATTCGTTACTAATTCTTCGCTTACCGATCATCAAGCTGTTTTACTAACATTACAAATATGTTCACCTAGAAAAAACTGCATGCGTAGCTACACTAAAGTCAATATGACAAACCTGGAAAATGACTGACGCGGTATTAATTTTGACCCAGTTTATAATTCTGACGATGCAAATATCACGTTAAAGTATTTCGTAGATTCGCTACAATATGCAGTAAGGAAAAACACATTCACTAAAACAATGCCTAGAAAGTATAGTTGTATTAAACCCTGGATTACACCCGGTCTCGTTCGTTGTATAAGACATAGAGACAAACTTCACCTGAAATTGAAACTCGCACCTGATAACGAAATACTTTCTGTTACATACAAAAGGTATCGAAACTTCTGTAATAATCTTTTGAAAAAACTAAAAAATCAGTATGATAAAAATGAATTACAGAAGGCGGGGACAAATAGTAAACTTGTGTGGAAATTTATAAAAACGAATACATTTAGATCAAAAAATCCCGAACCTCCGTTTGACCTACTATCTTCAGAGGCAAACCCATCCGAAGCAATGAATAAAATAAACAACTTTTTTGCTAACGTTGGTAAAAACTTAGCTGAAAAATCATTAAACTCTAATAATTTTTCCCGTCAAAACCAGACTACTACATCCTCAACGCTAAATTCATTTGTTTTATTAGATACCGACGTTTGCGAAGTAGTAACAATAATAAACGGTTTAAAGGATGTTTGTGCTACTGGGTGGGATGACATACCTAATAATATTCTTAAGAGATTTAAATACCTCCTTGCCCCTCCGCTGACACACATTTTTCAGCTATGTTTATCTAAAGGTAAATTTCCTAAGTTGCTAAAAAAAGCTGTGGTCACACCTGTATTCAAGTCTGGAGACAAAAACTGTGTGAATAACTACAGACCCATTTCAGTGTTAACAGGCCTCTCAAAAATTTTAGAAAAAATCATTAACAGTAGATTGATAAAATATCTGGAAGATAATAAACTACTTTCAGATAGTCAATTTGGTTTTAGGCCCAAAAGATCAACTGGCCAAGCAGTACACAAATTGACTAATTATGTCACTACCAATCTAGATAGTGGTATGCACACAATTGGGATCTTTCTAGACCTTGCCAAGGCCTTCGACACCATTTCATGTACTTTACTTTTGCATAAGCTTGAAACACTTGGGATAAGAGGAGCCCAACTTCAACTATTTTCTGATTATCTTAGCGATCGTCAGCAATGTGTAAAAATTGGTCAATATACAAGTTCTGAACTTAAAAATAGTTGTTTTGGAATTCTTCAAGGCAGCATTTTGGGCCCTACGTTATTTTTAATCTATATAAATGAACTTTGCTGCTTGGCACTCCAAAATGGTGTCATAATGTCTTATGCGGATGACACCGCTCTATTGTTCTCAGGTCAATCAAGAGTTGAGGTCTATGAACATGCTCAGAATGGTTTTAACATTGTTTCTAATTGGCTCCATAATAATCTACTAACATTAAATACAGATAAAACAAAATACATTTCATTTACAATGAGAAATACTAACACACCGCTTACTAATATAAACATTTACGCACATAATTGTAGCACGTACGCTGACACTGCATGTTCCTGCCCCACTTTAGCTAAAGCTGACCATTTAAAATATCTGGGTGTCACTATTGACTCCAATGTCAACTTCCGTAAACATATCGATTTACTTTGTACAAGAGTGCGCAAATTAATATATGTCTTTAAGAATTTACGGAACATAGCAGACTATAAATTAATTAAACAGGTTTATTTAGCTTTGTGTCAATCCATTCTTACCTATTGCATAACTTCTTGGGGTGGTGCTGCAAAAACAATTTTACTCCCTCTAGAGCGTGCTCAAAGAGCAATTCTAAAGGTTGCTACATTTCGCCCTTTTAGATTTCCTACGCACCAGCTCTACTTAGCATGTAATGTACTAACAGTACGGCAATTATTTATACTAAGCATAGTATTACACCAGCACACTGCACTTCCTTTTGACCCAGCACCTACCGACAAGAGAAGGAAGGACTTGGTTTGCATAAAGCCTCAAACTAGACATGCATTTGCTAATCGATTTTATGTGTTTTTAGGACCTTTTCTGTATAATAGGCTCAACAAGTTACTATGTTTCTATAGTGTAAGTTATAAAAAATGTAGTAAAATGTTATCAGAACATTTAGCGATACTCAATTACACAGACACAGAAAAACTTCTAGAAATTTTGTCATGATGATTATAATTTATCCCTTGTAAGTATTTACTTTTGTATATTTACATAGGTTTAGTTTTAGATATAAATATACCAATATGCTTTTTCTCATAGTTGTTAATAAATTATTTTATATCAGTTTAACTTAAAATTTTAGTGCTCCAATTTAATTCAAATGTAAAGTGATGGCCTGAAACACAGGTTTGAATTAACCTAGATCGGGCGGGTCGCTACCTAACATTGCAATTCCGAACCATCATTACTTGCACTTGTAATTAATATATTTTAGTTTTAGTTTATTTTTAGGCATTATAATTGTTTGGGAAATCTTACTATTGACAAAATGTACACTTTTTGTAAACGTTTTTATATTCAATAAATATATTCAAATATTTCACAAAATTGCATCAGAATCCGTTAAAAATATAGTTATTCTACAGTCCTAAGTAGAACCCACCAACAATGCGACGAAATCCGCGATGTATCATTGCTTTTACTTGTAGCATCCGCAGGGGCGTTACACGGCTCAACTCCCGCGCCGCACACCGAATTACTTAATAAATTATCGTACTTCTAACTAACATTTTAACCACCTAACTCAATTACAACCTTAACTCCTTCTGTTTAAGGTTTAATTTATTCAAAGTTTTTTTTACAGTTTTTAAGTTAAGTTGAGCGGATTGTCCTGTCATTATATTTGGAGGTCTGATGGCAAGGGATACGATTTCGTTTGGCACCGTTTTTCCTGCGATAATTTCGTAATACCAGATATACTTGGATGATATACTATTTCCTTTGGCGGCGGATTCTGTCAGGGCTTTGTACGTAGGTAGTGTCGGTGGGAATGTCGACTAAACGTAGCTAATTACTTTGGTAATTATGTAGATTCTCTGTTGTTGAAAATTTAATTAAGACGTTTTGAATTCGTGTTGATACAGTATGTAAATGGAGAATAATTTGGACAGCAATTACCATTTTGATGGAAAGTATTAGAAATATTGCATCACTCCGTAACCACGACTACCAGCGAGATTTAGTCTCCGCAGCAACTTTCCAGACCATCACTTTAAACTTTTTTATTTCAAAAACCGTCGTTCATATTTCAGTGGAGTTTTTTTATAGGCGGAGAACATCGGAGGAGTAAAGTATCACAGAGGGTTCTATGTAGACCTAAGGAATGCTAAATGATGAAGCAACAATAAGCCAGTGGCTAGACTGTTAGAATGGCAAGCGAAACAGGCTGTGCTGATACTTAGGGCGACTTGCAGCTTTTATTTAAATCTCGATTTAAACTCGACTTAGGCTTAAACTTAATTAAACGGTTTGCATGTCGTCGATTTAGCTTAAATCTCGATTTAAATAAACGTAAAAGTTAAACCGGCATCTGGGTCGGTTTAGAGTTGTTATATCTCGATTTTGTATACAGACATCATTACAGTTTTATTTTAAATGTCCCTGTTTATTTGTAAAAATGGATTTCTTTTCATTTGATCATCATGATTTTTTATCGGATGATAACGAGGAGACCGTACAATATCTAGAAACTCCGTTTTTCTTTCGTAGAGTGTAAATTAGAAGCGATTTATTTACTACATTACGAGATGACGAATTTTTTCACCACTGCTGGACATAGGCTTCCCTCAAGCACCGCCACTTCGACCGATTCTGTGCTTTCCGCATCCAGCGGATTCCTGCTACTGATTCCTACTCAGTTGAATCCAATCCTGTTACTAGTATATTCGGCACAGTTGAAGGGATTGAACTGAACGGAGTGGAAGAACATCATGCATTAAGCCACGAAAGTCTTTTATTTATTTATTAGAACATTAAGCACAAGTAAAAAAATACCGTACAAAGGCGGCCTGAGGCATTTTCTACCATAACCTTAGGGTGATGCAGAGACAAGATTTGGCAGGTGAAACATAAGGGATTCTTAACACGAAAATAACTATAAATACACAGATATATACATACATATATAAACAGAATAAACTTTGTCAGGAGAAATACATCTACACAAAGCCACGAAAGCCTTTTAAAGATATGACCTTCAGTAATGAAGTGATACGACCAAGAAGAGAGAAGGGGTTGACAGGAAATTTTGCATCAGACATACACAGCCCTTTGCAACTCCACATCATCATCATCTTACTGCCCTTGTCCCATGTTACTTGGGGTCGGAGAAACACGTTTTCTTCACTCTCCCCTGTCAACCGTCACACTATCATTCACTCCCTTCTCTTTTATGTCATTCCTCACACAATCCTTCCATCTTTTCTTTGGTCTTCCTCTCCCGCTCCATCCATCAACATTTATATTCATCACTCTTTTAGTAACATGCGTTTCCTCTCTCTCTTCATCACATGCCCATACCAGGCCAAACGACTTCCTTTCAACTTTTCTGTCACTGGCGCCGTTTTTAAACTTCCTCTTATATGCTCATTTCTTACTTTATCCATTTTCGTCACATCCATCTCAACATTCTCATCTCCGCTACATGCAATCTTTTTTCATCCGCCTTTTTCACGGCCCAGCATTCCGATCCATACAGTACGACAGGCCTTATCACGGACTTGTACATTTACCCGTTTAATTTGAGGGGCATCCGTGGGTCGCAAGTTGTTTCAGTGACCTGTCGCCATTTCATCCATCCTGAGTTGATCCGGCGCGTTACCTCTCGGTCTACTCCGCCATCTCCCTGGTCAAGCGACTCGAGGTAGGTACCGAAACCTTTGCAACTCCACTATACCACAAATTTACAATATCGTGAAGGTATCAATAATATACCGATTACTCATATTCTTTGTTCGAACAACGAAGTCAAGGATATATCCTCGCGTGCTACCTCGCACGATAACAACGCTCTGATTGTCAAGTAGTACGGATTTCGGCGGCATCCATCTTGAAAACTCATGTTTAACATTAGAATTATGAAGCTGTTAGCATAATGCGTGTTTTTAATTGACGTTTGTTGAGAACTTTAAGAAGTAATTTATGATAATGTGGTTTTCGGTGCGGTAAGGTACCTAATTAAACTGCAAGGTGACCTCAACATTACGTCGTTCATGGAACGGTGGTATACAATCTGCTTAACCTTTTCCCAACTATGTTGAAGTCAGCTTCCAGTCTAACCGGATACAGCTGAATACCAGTATTATACATGGAGCGACTGCCTATCTAATCTCCACAACCCACTATAGATAGTGCAATCCACGAAGACGCGCCCCATTCCACTCCGCTCCGTACTAAAGTACAGCTTACAGTACAGTAATCGCGGAGTGGGGCGTCTTCGTGGATTGCACTATCTATAACTGGGTAATACGATACCCCTTGGTAAGACTGGTTGTCTAACTTTCGGGCTTCTGACGACCCGTAACGACTGTCAAAGATCCACGAATGACAGCCGGAACCAACGGCTTAACGTGCTTTCCGAGACACGGAAGAGTCTCGGTATGTAAAGATGGTCACCCATCCACGGACCAACCCCAGCAAGCGTAGCTTAACCTGATGGATTGACCCGTGCGGCTGTTATTATTTATTACCGACCGATATCTGGCCTCCAAAACCAAAGCTGGGCCCAAAAGTATATAAATGTAGACATATCCGTTTCGAAGCATCTAACTTTAGCAGCAAAGGGTAATTTTTGGGTATATTATACTTAGTACCTGGGCGACCGAGCTCTGCTCTGGTGAAAATAGAGAATGCTCATTTAATAGTATAGAAATGTTCATACTAATTCCATGTATAGTACATACTATGCTGCCATGATAGTACATAGGTACTAATTCCATACTGCCATGATAGCAGGTACTTACTAATTCCATGCTGCCATTATTCTATTGTAGCCATGTTCTAAACTTTGGGCGACCGAGCTCTGTTCGGGTGAAAATACGGAGAAAACGAATTTTCGCTCCCTTAAACCGCTATACTGCAACTTTCATCGAAATCGTTAGTACCGTTTTCGAAAACTTGTTTACAAATATATATTCAAATATTGCTCGTTTAATAGTATAGGATTACATACATAAGGGTTTTGATTATTTGTGAGTATCAAAATATGTCGCATAAATGGCCGTATTTATTATTTATTCCGTTGACTTAGAAGCTTAATTTTTTTAGAGCTACAAGGGACAGACTGACGGACAACGAAGTGATCCTATAAGGGCTCCGTATTTTTCTATTGAGGTACGGAACTCTAAAAACAAAAGAACGATATTAAATTATGCCGAGCAAATCAATTTCTCTATGTGGTAACTAGGTACTTGGATAATAGAGAAACTTAGCCTCGAACTGACCAATGTATAATATAATCAATCAAAATAAAATGTAGGAATGGCAGGTAAAAACCAGCGTAACAACTATAATGTACGATTGATTAGCCCGTCAATTTACACAAACAAAAGATTACAATCACAAAAAAAGATAAAAACACAAAATTGCTCATAAATACACAAAAGCCTACAAAATCATTACAACCTGTCAGTTAAATTGGCGGAAATATTAAATATTTTCATGCAGTTCCACCGTTTTTGAAACAACCTTCATAGTTTCCACGAGATTAAAAAAAATACATTGAGGGAAACATCGATTTAATGACATTAAACACGATACTAATAATACTTGAAGATGGAAAAAAACGCAGATACTTGTTATAGTTTCCGTTTGTTCAGCCGGATGTGTGGATGTAGCACGCGATCCGTGCCCACAAGCCGTGGGCAACGAAAGTGTTATGTATTGCAATTGCTTACATGTTTACTGAAGACATTTCCATGCTAGAACAGTTGAGGAAAGGAAAATGTATGTCTGTTGTTTTGTCTTGAATGATCAAAATTGGAGGAGAAATCGATCAGATCGTATTGTATTCGTGATAATTTTACCGTCTCTTGGTAAGACCACCTGTCCCAGGGTAGCTCGTCGTCCGATAAGGACCAAGTCCGGGTCGACGGCGCGTTGTGTTCCACGCGCCCTCAAAGAGATGTCAGCACAACTGATGGGGTCCGCTAGGGCCGACGCCTGCCGGGGTCGTGGGAAAGTCCGAAAGGGATACCGTGGCCCCTGGCAACATATAGGCAACTGAAGGAACACGGGTGGGTTTTAGTCCGTAAGAGTCTGACACTCCCTCTGCTCCCTGCTCAGAGCGGTAGAAGTTATTTGATAATTTACCACCCAAAAAAAAGGCATGCTGGTTTCCTCACGATATTTTCCTTCACCGTTTTTGAAGCAAGTGATAATTATACAATGCACATGAATCCGAAAAAATAGTCGTCATTAAAACTTGAAAGTGGGGCTTACAAAACCATACAGGATGGGCAGAACGTCCTACGTATCTACTTCCGTTCCATTTCTTTTTCTTTTTTTTTTATGTGACAACTTCTTTAGGCGCGTTGGGCATTTTTGAGATGGGAAAAAACAATTGAACTCGGGACACCGTTACCGATAACTCATTTTTGTAAAAGCAATTGTGCTCTTTATTTATATTACGTTACGGATCAATGTTCTATGCAAGTATGTTTACTTTAAAGGTTTTGGAAGTATTTTTCTTCCACCAAGGCGATCTTGTTCAGGTTTTCACTTCTATCGGCACTCCCGGAGTGCTACTGTTTTTTCTTTGTGTATTCGTGAAGGCTCTTTTCATGCATTACCAATGTCCTTGAAGAACTCCGTCCGTGACTAAAGACGTCATTGCTATAAAAGTACATCATTCACATGTCGACCAAAATAAACAGCACACCGAGCACGTCAATCCACATGCCAAACATAATTATGCCATTCAAACAACCAGCATTTTAATGCAAAATCACTGAAATCTCAACCTTCATGCTGTTCTGCTTGACATACAGAATAATCGTCTCAAGATTCCAATCCACTCGACCTATGTGCGTCACAGGCCACAAAAAAGTATACAGTACGTCGGCACGTGTCTATAATTTTGTTCGCCAGTTTTGTACAGGGCGATACTTCGTACAGTGTCGTGTGCAAGTGTAGCCAGAAATATTTTTAATCCAAACAAAATACGGCGCTCTTCAAAATAAATATGTCGGTCGGATCGAGTTAGGAGGGTTGTACATTATTCTGGTCGGTCGTGTAATTGGAAGTACTTACTTGGCTGAGTTATCCAAAATCACCAAACGATATTTCAGTTTTCAGCAAGGGAAAGCATACTTACTTATTAATTCTATGAAAAACTATATATTTCTAGACAAAAGACAGAATTGCTAAAATGAGAATTCTTACTGGCCTCTATTACTCCTCAATTATAAACGAATACTATTATACTATATTGAAAAGCATTTAGACGCGAGGTAATGGTGTAAAATAACATTGGGAAATAAACACTACGGAGTACTTGAAATTTTTGGTTCCAAAAAATCATAACAGATGGCGCCACTTGTACCTTGCTCCGCCGTAGGTGTAATGAATCATTATTATGCAGATTCACTTTTTATTTTGATGTTCAGCTCAAAAACAAATTACAACCTTGTATAATTGTGGCAGTCGCTTAGCATTTTAATGGGTATGAGACTAATTAAAATTTACTGTATGGAGTAGGTAGAGTACCTTAAAGAGTATAAAATAAACGTTAATTACTGAAAAGTTTTTGTTGGTATAAAAAGTTGGTAAAGTTTGAGCATTATGGAAGCAAGCTTAAGTTAGGACATTTTATTTACAGATTTTTAAATGTGAAAATTTTGTGTTGGTTCCTAATTTTTATTGGAAAAAATAATATTGCTTGAAAAAATAACAGTTAGACAAGACAAGGCAATATATATACTGAAAGAAAACCCGTGTTATTTTCACAAGTTTTTTCTTACTTGCAATCTTTGGTAAAAAACCAACGACACTCAAACCAAGTGTGAAGACCTCTTAAGCCGATATAAAAATCAACGTTGACCAGAGGCGGATCACTTAGGACAAAAAGAGATCTTGTTTATGTTACGTACCGCGAAACTGAGAGTATAATATGGGTGACTGTACTCCGGTACAAGTTACGAGAGAACCGCGAGTTAGCGTCCGCGCCACTAGTGAAGTCCGGCGAATTTGAGGAACTACATTTTTATGCAATTTGATACAATGACATAGACACTAGCGCCGCGTCTATCAGACTTGTTTTTTAATCCCGGAGATTTATTTGATATTTCAAGTGATTGTTGTTCGTTTATTCAATTTGGAGTTTGACATTTGCACCTGTCAAATTAGTCTATGGGATTTAAAAAAAAAACGAACTGTAGACTATGTTATAAGTTATAACTTTTTAAGCGATACTTAGCAGTTTGTGGATAGCCTCGAGGTATCCTACGGTCAATGGGTATGAAACGGGTGTTTTCTGTATCTATCTATCCGTGACATCACTGCGGGATCACCCTATCAGAATACCAGCGCTGCGACATTTATTTTTTTAAATGTCGCAGCATATGCTGAGATAGGAGCCTTTTGGCCTCGTACAGGACTTTCTGCTTTTATTTTAATTTTACTTTGTTTTTTTATTATTTTTATTAATGTTTTTAATGAGTGTATTTAGTTTAATTTGTGATTTCCTATGCGAGTCTCAATAAATACTTTTTCTTTCTTTCTTTCTTTATCAGGTTCGATATTTTTTTATTTGAACACGTGTGTGTCTACGAAAAGAAAATCGGAACCACTCGCGTTGTAATGAGAGAAAACCTAAAAGATAAACTTACTGGTATTTACTTACTTTATCATTTGTCGTAATATTTGGACAATATAAGACGATATTAATGACGTGATAATAAGTAACTGCGTGTATGACCAGATGACAGTGTATGAAAGTAAACGAAGCAAAAGGAGTATGTGAAGAGCGTAGCAGGTGGTGTTCTATAGTTTCTGTCTATGCCCATGGGAAGAAGGCGTGAGTGTATGTATGTATAAGAATAAATAATTGGTTTTCTTATAAGGATAGTTCAAGAATAAAATGTAGATAAGTTTATGTTTAAGTTAAGCAAAATGACTACATGCACAGATTAAAAGAGGAGAGCGAGTTAAAAATGTATTTATGTACAACTTTATAGATAAAATAAGTTAAAGTAATCTTGTTGGTTTTTAAAACGTAATTTCGTCTGTCAGTCTTATTGGTAACTAGTGGACTAATAGTAATATAATACCAATAGGTACCAATCTTATATATAAAATTCTCGTGTCACAATATTAGTTACCTTACTCCTCCGAAACGGCTTTACTGATTTTTACCAAATTTTATATGCATATTCAGTAGGTCTGAGAACTACTATCTATTTTTCATACCCGTAAGTGATAAGGGTTGTCCACCCTAAACAAATAATTGGCAAAACAACGTTTGCCGGGGTCAGCTAGTAGTAATATAATTATATACACAATTATATTGCTATAGGCGCTTGATCTAATTAAAACTTACTTACTACATACTAAAATCGTTACTTTTAGGTAATTGCCAATAACAAGCGAACTTCGAACTACATCGAAGTTGCCAATAAAAATCATGACTTAGAGTCCACACTGCCACTAAAGTCCGGCAGAAAATTGTGGAATTATTTTTTTAATGCAATTTGCTGCAATGACATGGACACTAGCTTCCACCGGGTCAAAAGGACTTTAGTGGTGGCGCGGACTCAATATTCATCATTACATATTTTTTTTGTAAAAGAGTGACTTATTTTGACATTGCGTCAACAGTTTATGGCTTGTACCACACAATAAAAGAGCTCTGTTTACGCATGAACCGCGGAACGATACTCGATTGTAACTGTTTCCGAGATGGAGAATAATCGAGCAAGCGCGATACGACATCGAACAGACCGACGAACACATCTGACGGTTATCTCGCGTTAAAGTGAGGGATTGGACCGATTCCGGCTTTAGTTACGATTGCAGGAGTGTTTGATTATTTTTAAATCGAAATAACGTTTCGAATTAGAAATGGGGAGGACACTGGGAAAAGTGGATCGAGGCGTGGCGAGGAAAGTTTATTCCAATTGTGTTTTTTGAAGTGAAAACTTCTTTAGGCGCGTTGGGTATTTTTGAGATGGGAAAAAACAATTGAAATCGCGACACCGTTACCGACACTACATTTTTGTAAACGCGATTGTACTCTTTATTTATATTACGTTACGGATCAATGTTCTATGCAAGTATTTTTACTTTAAAGGTTTTGGAAGTTTTTTTTTTAAACGCGATTGTGCGCTTTTTTAGATAAGGTTACGGACCAATGTTATATCATGCTATACAAGTATTTTTCTTCCACCAAGGTGATCTTGTTCAAATTTTCACTTCTGTCGGCACTCCCACATTGACACTGCTTTTTTGAGAATATACGAACCTGTTTAAACAATCGTAAAATTAAACTAGGAATGTACTTAAAATTAGACATCATCGTTAACATTTTTTTAAATAATTCTAGTAGAGGTAAATGCACGATTCTAATTTGATTACACATAAAAAATCCTGATTAAAATCTGCTTGTGAATGGGATTAAAGGAGGTAAGTTAGTCACCTACCGAACAATACCATAAAAATCATAATTACCGCTCAACCTGTTTGATGGTCAAAACTCAAAACAATAGATACGTTTGATTTGTATAAAACCTCCTTGAACATTAAACAAAAAAAAAACTTAAAGAAAACCCTTTATTTTATTACAACCGCCATGCTTTGTTTTTTAACACGTTCCAAAACGTTTTTAAATATAGAACAATGATTTATTGACATGCGTGATCCGAAGTTGAGGGTTTTCATTGATGTGGCGTTTAGTTCGTTAGTACAAATACAGATGGCGTTAGTAGTATGAAAGCTCAGGCGCAAGAGGTAAAAGTAGTTTTGTAATGTTTACTTATATTTTGTGTGTCGTAATCGTATTTGTTTTAAGAAGAAGAGCTAACTGTAACAATATTATTAGGTAAAATTAATAGTTTCGTTTATTAATAAATTAAACAATAATTTAATTCCACTAAAATTTAAATTAAGATGGCACACCTACTCAGAAAATAAAATGCATTTACTGTAAAAGTGAAATTATATCAAACGGAATTTAAAAATAAGAAGATAATTGGTGGAATTACATACCTAAGATGAGTAGGTAAGGTACCCTAAATTTGCACTAAAAACTTCTAATGCGTTATTATTTGTATACCTACTTATATGTACAAAAAATGTTCCCGGTAAATAGCAATAAGTTCCCCCTTATCTTAATAAGTAAAGTGAAACTTCTTAACTAGAAATTAAAATAACTTTCAAAAAGTGTACGTAGATTGGCCTAGGTATCCTCTGTCTACCCTTTAAGGGAAAAGGCGTAATGTCATGCAAACTTTATGAATACCTATTTGGAATTTCACTAACTTCAATAAACTTTATGGTTTATGTAGGTACCTATTGTAGAGACAATAGGTACCTACATAAACCATAAAGTTAGGTAGAGGCAAGCACACTTTGTGAATACACTTTGTAAATTTTGACGTTCAAAAGTGCCTTAAATGTGCATAATTGAAATAAATTATTTGACTTTGACTTTTGACACATATCACATGTAAAATGTCAAAATGACCACGATACAAAATTAAGCGGATCCATCAGGGCTTTAAAATTTTCACATAGTTTTTAAGATCAAGCCGAAACGAATCGAAAGAAACTATAGGATAGTTGAATAAATAAAAACTGATTAATTACTAAAATGTTACAAAAACAGTGCTTTTCGACCATCAAAAAATTGGAAATGCAACGTCCAAAAAAATTGGTTAAAAATATTTTAATCGTACCTCAAAACTTTACAATATTATTTTTTGTTTGTAAATATTATGATTTAATTTATTCAAAAATAAATATTGTAATACAGTGTAACCTGGCTAAGTGGAACCTTGATATGTCAGAAACCTCTACTGGCTGATAATTACAATGAGATCCTGACACTTTTGCATTGAAATACCTCTGTTACTGGGAATAATCTAACCTTTATAATTGAGAACGCATTTTTTATTATTTTTTCGATACTTATTTACCTCTATTATTGGGACTTCGTAGTTCAATAGCTTGTATAAGTGACAAAACTTATAATCATTTTGATTAATTATTAGTCTGGAAAGGTCGCGACATGTTTTTAACGAACATTTTCACCTCTTTAAGTAAATGAAAAACGGTACATTTCGACCAGTCTTAACGAGGCCCCCTCTATAAATAAGACTATAAATGACAGTACCTACGTACTGTCATTTTAAACGTAACTATTTGGGAAATTGGGTAAATGGAAACGGTGGAGATTCCAAGAATCGCTTTTCACTTGAATTGCACCGTGTTTACATTCCACCGAAACAGGTAGAGCCGACGAGTTTGTTTTTGTAGATTTGAAGCTCGTTGCAAACAAAAAAATGATCCTGTGTTTTTTGGGTATTTTATAGCAAAACTATGCGAGTATTACGTACAGTTACGGTATTTTGACTTGTTTGTGGATGTCGGAGATCAAAATGAAGTTAATTCTAAGATTTCTTATCCGTTCCTGCACGAAGAGCAAAGCGGTCGACATCTCTATAATTAAACACGGAACCGAGTCGGTATGCAATCGTTCGTGTATGGTTATGTGCAATAGTGGCGTATGTGCCTCGTTACGTAACATACGATGCTTTAGTTCTCCAGTGTTTACAGTGGCGGAGTGCGCGAGTGTCGCGAGTCGCGTGTCCCCACCGCATCGATCCGCTCCGCCCAGCGCTGGCCCCTCCCACCTGCGGCAACCCCCCCGCGCCCTCGCCCCCCGCACGCCCGCCGCGCCCCCTCACACCCCCGCACCGCTGGCCTTTGTCGCTTGCCGCCCGCGCTCGGTCACCTGTGTCGCACGTCCTCAGTCGCAAAGCGGCCGCGACGCGCGCCACCCGCTTCGCACTACGCGCGCATATTATGACAGTGACGTGATGGAACCCAAAGAGTACGGTGCGGTTCCCGGCCTACCCGCTGGCCTGGACTATTTTATGATGCCTCGAGTGACTCAACCTGCCCCTCAGTTCGATTTCCGTAAGCTCGGCGCCAGCTTCAGCGGCCGAGATGACGACAAGAGCGACGAACGACGGTCGCCCGAGTACCCGCCGGACAGGCGCGACCCGCCGCCGGCCCCGTGGCCTCTCGGTCTCGGCGTCCAGTTCGTCAACCCCGCGACTGGCAAGAAGAGAGTTCAGTGCAACGTCTGCCTCAAGACTTTCTGCGATAAAGGCGCGTTAAAAATTCATTTTTCGGCGGTGCACCTGCGAGAGATGCACAAGTGTACAGTGGAAGGATGCACCATGATGTTCAGTTCGCGACGGTCGAGAAACCGGCACAGTGCTAACCCGAATCCGAAGCTGCATTCACCGCACGTGAGACGCAAAATATCCGCACACGACGGTCGGTCATCTCAACCGTTCCCGCTGCTGCCTGCTCTGGCGCGGCTACCTATACCTCCTCATGGGCTGCTGCCCCCTGAGCTGGCAGCTCGATTGCCACCATCACTCAGCGGGCCTTCGGGACCTACTCCACTTCCTCCGCGTGTGCCCCTCGACGACCTCCGTAACTTCAGTGAAATTGAGAAAATGTACAGGAAGCTTCCACATTCGGATGAATATCATCACCGCAGTGCACTAGATCTTGCCAAACCTCATATTATGCACGAAGAAGAGTCCAATAATTATAGTGAAATTAATGATGATATATCCGATGATGATCATAAAGATAAATCTGATGAACGGACTACATCTCCGGTTGTAGAAAGATTGAACTACGAGGATGAACCTGAAGATTTAAGTGTTAATAAAAACAGAGACGATACCAAACCCATTGTTGTGAAACCTGATAGTGTAAACAGTCGCGCTGACCCCACCGCCTCGGACGATAAGACGTCGTCCCACGTTCCTAACAAACGTAAGAGGAAGAGCGGTAACCCCACCCGGTGTTCACAAAACAATGAATACAACGTGTCCGATGAAGAATATCATGCGGATTTATTTAGAAACCTGTCAACTCCCAGTTCGAGTCGCGCTGGGGAGGAACCCTTATCGCTCAAGAAACAAAAGCCTGAAAGCACTGAGTCATTTCAGAACGGTGAGGAAGCTACTGTGGACTCGGAATCGGTGACGCGTGTTAAGGCTGAGAGCGAGTCGGACGATGAGTCGAGTGCCCCCAGCGTTGTTCGTGAAGGACTGAGATTACGTTCCGATCTGTATACCCCGAGCGACAGCGGGAGTGACTTGCATGCATTGGAAGAGCGCTTAGCGAGGGCGCGCTCCCCGTCAGCCAGCAGTGACAGGACAGATGACAGGTCAGATATCAACGATTTAGAAATACCCATAGACGACGAGAACCCCGACCGATGTACCGCTTGCGGTAAAGTATTTCAGAACCACTTCACACTGCGCATGCATTACAGAAACGATCATTTGAAATTGCTTCACCCGTGCGAGGTGAACGGTTGTGACGCCGCCTTCCCTTCTCGGCGGAGTCGAGACAGACACAGCTCGAACGTTGACCTACATCGGCGACTGTTGTCCACTGGCTCACCGGAACAGAAACCAGCGTTCGAAGTCAACGCAGAACTCCTTAATAAATTATATGCAGATATAAAAGGGCTCGCCTCAACACTAGAGAGCCTGCGATACGGTGGCAACGAGGAAGCATCTCAGCTTCCCAGCTACGTGACTGAAACTATGAAATTCTACAGTCGGAACTTGACTGCGTTGCAAGCGGGGCTGTTTCCACAGTTCGGTGAGCGGGGGTTTTTTCCGTCCCCTTTTCTGATGGGTAACGGAGTGCCGCAAGCAGGTGGTGGTCCGTATGGGGCGCCGGCGGGGGCACAGTCTGCGCGGGAGTCGCTGTCGCCGCTGTCGGCATCGTCCCCGCCGGTGATATCACCCGGCCGGCTCGACGCCGCTCACGCACGACCCCGGGATGACGCGAACCTGCTTTTTCGCGAGACCTCCGAGTCGTTCAAGAAGATGACCTCGCTGTGCGAGCGTCAGGAGCAACTGTACCAGCACCACGTGCCGGTGTCATGACGCTCCCGCCACCCGCGCTCGCCCTGGTGATATCTCACGTCTTGAAGCGACACAGACTCTGTATATTTAATTGTTAATAATTTTAATTGTGTTAATTCTATTTCGTATTTCGTTTTTGTATTTTCTTGTGATATTTAGACAAATATATCGTAATTATCGATCCCACGAACTGTAAGTTAATAGGGATAGCAGCTTGGGTGTTGAGTTGGCGTTTGTGAAGCGAAGTGCAATACGGACTCGAATATTATAAATATTAATGGACTTGGCGTACGACATGATATCGTGTAGAGTATTCGTAATTGATGTTGAAAGTAAACGTTATATGATCAGCTTCATTTATTGTTCTGCCGCAATAAACTCATTGAGGAAAAATATACAATTGTTTTTATTTGTGTGGTGAGTTTGCCGAATTATAGACAGGATAATCTTGTTACGGTTGATAATAGCAATGGCGTCGGCTGTGGAGAGCTACTCAACTGGAAACATAGTAAGCATCTGTCTACACAGTTTTTGTACCCTGTTCACGATAACAATGTTTTTAAAGTAAAAGTTGCCTTTGAAGCTTGATTGGA
This sequence comes from Agrochola lychnidis, assembly GCA_963680765.1. Classification (NCBI taxonomy): domain Eukaryota; kingdom Metazoa; phylum Arthropoda; class Insecta; order Lepidoptera; family Noctuidae; genus Agrochola; species Agrochola lychnidis. Next base: position 8,066,863 of record OY796864.1, read on the forward strand.
TAATTGCCTAATCGAAGCTTTTACTAATTCTTGAGCTGTTAACTTCAATAGAGATTTGTAAACCCGTTAACTCGAATACAATAACAATATGTTAATGTTAGCATTCAATTTGTAGCTATGAATAAATCTATAAACTAGTTTGTATAATGGCGTACATCTAAATTCACAGTAGCCGTATGAATAAATTAATGATTTTAATACAATTTTATGTTATTATTCATTAATATTCAGTAATTACAGAGAAAGTAATTATGTATCGTTAGGTGACCATTTGAAATATTTGAAAGAATTATTTAAATGATGTTACTGACTTCATAATAATTAGACGAAACATTTTATTATTTTATTATCAAATTTATTGAGCTGAGAAATATTTTGTGCCAAATAATTTGCAATTTATTTTTAAAACTATATGTCGAAAAGCCACTTTTATCTAAAATTATTTTGAAAAGCTTGTGCTACTGGCTTTTTTTCAATTTTAAACTTTGTTTTCTAGAGTCTATTTTACAAAAAAATGGTTTAAAATTTTTGAAACTTTTAAAAAATAGTTATAAAATCCACATTTTTTTAAATCCACTCCTGGGAAAACCGTGGATAAATCATCACAAAAAAAAAGTGCTTACCTAAATATTAACCCTACAGAAAACAAACAGATTCAAGCAGGTGGGTGATACAGTTTATAATGTGTGATATAATGAGTTATTGAAGTAAGAGCAATCAATACTTATTGTAATTACAACATTATAAGATGAAAATGACAAAATTATATAAAACCATTCACAAACTAAACTATAGCATCGAAAAATTCATCCGCATCGCTGTCGACTGGTAATGTACCCAAGAGACTGGCCGCATTGCCACGTTGTACGGCAATGTTTAGCCTCTGGCTAGTAAGAGTAAGTACAGCTGGTCGATTATGTAAAAAAAAACTCACCGTGAAAACTTACAGTACAAATATGTTCTTAATGTCTCTCGGCAAACCTCGTATTTGCCTCGTTGTCCTTTACACTTGGTGCAGACCGAACGCTCTCAATCGACTTGGAAGTATTTAGAGTTGTTAATACTCTTTTAATAAATGCAATTTATTTAAAAAGTGGTAGGAAAGTTGCTAAAGTTGCAGGCATGACAGATAGGAAAATTGTTTTACAGCTCTATATAGTTCACACGAAAATCAAAATCAAAACAAAACAACAATAAAGAACTTAGTTTTGAATTCAAATTATTATACAAGATTAATCTATATAAATGATGGACATGGAAATTAGCATTCGTTTGTATTTAGAAATGCGATGATTCCCGAGGGAAATTAAGAAAATAGAAATACTGTACATCACTAAAGATTGCCTTACTTTATCATCTTCTGCATTAAGAGCATTTTATCATTCAGCCGTTTTTTACCCAATAGATAGATAGATTTATATATCTCTGTATTATTAATTCTCTGTATTATATCTATCCTAATAAGAGTTTGTTTTTTCATAAAGATGAGTAAAGTCACGTGTTTAAATTTGCGCACTGGTTAAAAAAATCCTGTATAATGTATCCGCTGCTGAGACAGGTCTCCTTCCTCTTTCTAAGAGAGGAGAATAGTCATTGTATAGGTAATTGTAATTTGTAGCATTACAGATCAATTATATGCTAAGCTTGCGTTTGGTAAAAAGGCTTGAATTTTTTTGAAAATACAGGGAAATGGAGATGTGCATTTAGTTTTTGTATGCTTTAAACTTTGATGGCGACATTATAAAATTGTTAAAGGCAAAACTGAATGTGGCATGTAACTGTCATTCTTTGATTGGAAGAATTGGTAATATAAAACTACTCGAACAGTTCCTGAAAGCGTTGCATAATTATAACCAGCCTATAATATCCCCACTGCTGGGACACAGGCCCTGTGAGAGGAAGTGGGCCGTAATCCACCACGCGGGCCCAGTGCGGGTTGGTAGATATCACATGTCTTCGAATTTTTGGTTCTAAGACATGCCGGTTTCCTCACGATGATTTCCTTCACCGTTTTGAGAGCAATAGTGATGGAATAATTTAGACACCTGTTTGAGTTCGAACTTAAGATCTACAAACTGTAAATCGCGGCCGTTCCCTCTGGGCTACCTCTGATCTACGGAGACAACGTATCATTTATTTGTAAGTATTGATGAGAACGTGTGTGGTGTTATTGGGTTTTTCTATCTGAAATTTCTCAGTAGCAGCTCGGAGTCTGAATTTGTGCCCGGTTGATGGCAATAGGCTCGCCCCCTATTACATGGGACTTAAACATAACTGGCGAAATGTGGGTGTACCTGCTACAGGGACACCTCTGCCCAACCCTTCGGGGCAACAAGGCCGTGATGTTATGTTATGTTATTATAGAACGAGTCGTCAAAGTAACGTAAAACGCTTGGTAAGTATATAGGAATCTGAAACAACGCAACTAAAGTCCACACTACCTACTTCTTTCTTTGTAGTATTTAGCTTATTAAATCGAGGTATTCCACTCAGAGCATTGATTTCAACAGCACTTGTCTGAACCGCACCTGGATCTCTTCCACTAACCGCACTGAAACAAAAATTTTATATCTAAGTGCGATTCGGTGGAACAGTTTATTAATATTATTTTCAGTCCCCGAACGGCACCTGCTTACATCGAATAATTATCTAAATACAAAAAAAAAAACAGTAGCACGGGAGTGCCGACAGAAGTAAAAACTTAAAAAAAAAACGGCACCGCGGTAATCAACGCGTTGATGTCTTTTACTCTACGGTGTCGGTAAATTCCGTTACAGTGTCGCGAAATCAATGATTTACTCCCATCTCAGATATACAGGTCTCCTAGTTTAAGAGACAGAGTTCATTATTTTTTGTATGCATAGACTTTTTGTTTTGGTGGATCTAAATCTTCTGTGCACAAGCTACATTTTTATGCTATTGTATTTCTACCACTTTGTTTTGAACTGTGTCTGTGTGTATTATTTGGATAAATAAACAAGTTTATTATTTTTATTTATTTTATTACATCAAAAACCCAACGCGCCTAAAGAAGTTTTCACTTCAAAAATCAAATCCTTTTAAAAAGTTGACCTTACAGTAATTGCTTTCGAGATTTTTTATAAAAAAATATTCCTGTTTTCCGAACATTATAATTACCGTAGGCACCGATCCATCGGTGTGAGAACATCACTAATTGTTACACAGGCCTCCATGATTTAATAACATAGGGCTATGCGGACGCACCAAATATTAATTATTTAGGGTTCCCTAACAAGGGGTTCGTGATTTCGGATGGCTTGCGTGCACGGCTATAAGGTATGGATGCAACGGAAATAAGGGAATAAGTGTTATTGATAATTATGGAAGTTTAGTTTAGATAATATTGAGGTGGTTTGCAAACTTATTAGGTACTTTAAATGGTATGGATAAGTGAGTAATAACTTATTAATTGATAAAAATAACAAAATTCTATACTACTATTCACAAACTAAAATATAGCATCGAAAAATTCCTCCCCGTCGCTGTCGACTGGTAATGTATCCAAGAGACTGGCAGCATTACCACGTTGTATGGCAGTGCTTAGTCTCTGGCCAAGTTAGGTAAAAACCAGCCCTTGGGGCACGGGAAGTGTCAAATAGCCATTTTAAGATGTCACGGAAGAGGCCATGGGCATTCGGACCCAATGGCCCGAGGGTTTCCACCCCAAACGGCTCGAAAATATAATTACCAATAAGGTTATTAAACCTTGTTACCTCAAGCGCCGCTTGAGGTCTTCCGCAGCCGCAGCAGCAGCACCAGCACAGCACGCCGAGCCAGGAAGATGGGATAGCGCAAGAGTGTCAACAGAGGTGATTTGAGTAAAAAATTGTATTTAGTTAGTATTCTGAAAACTGTTTAGGTTACTATTTGATACGAGTACCTTGAATGAAACTCGTTTTTTGCTCTTGATTAATGCCTATCATCATAGCAAGTTCTAAGTTCACAGTAATAATGTTATAAAAACTTTCGGTTTTACCTTATTTTTTTCTGAGAATTAGCCTAGATTTGAGTTTGCAAGATTCGTATTGGTAGGTGAAAATTATAAATAGAAATCTAATAATTAGGTGCTGACTTCGCCACAGCATTGAATTGGGTCTTATAATGTAAGGGTTGTAAGTTAAGAGGATCCTTGTTATAAATACGAAAGTGAGGTTGTTTATTTGTTTTTTTACGCTTTCACGCTAAAACGGCAGAACAGGTTTGGATGAAATTTGGCACATGCGTAGACCATGACCTGAATTAGGACATAGGATACATTTTATCCCGATATTCCTACGGTATCAAGACTTATGCGGGTGAAACTGCGGGGCGCGGCCAGTTATAAATAAATAAAGAAATTGCTCATACGGAACCCAATAATAACAATAAATAATAATAAAAAAGCTTTAATTCATTCTACACAATTAAAAAACAATTAAAATTATGAATAACAGTAAACCACAATTAATTCAACAAATATAATTTCACATTTCTAATATTATTATTTGATTTCAAATTACTTAAAATGATTGAATGCAATTTAAATTATGCATTTAAATAAATAAAAACGAAACCCAATAACTTGACATTAACTTCATACAGTATAGGTATTCAGAACAAACGTACTTGCCCAAGGTGTTGCCACTATGGCATTTTCTCCCCTTATTGTCCGTACAGACAAAACGATTAGAAACATTTTAAAAGTGTACTTACGTAATTTGTTTGTGACGTTTTTCGTATTGATGATTAGCGCAGTGTATTTAAGTTTAAGTTTACCTACTGAATGCAAATAGATATACCTACAATGCTTTTTTTTATAATTTACAAAAATTTAAGGGACTTTTTAGGGTTTAGTAGCCGGTGGGACTAAGCCTCCGCTGTCCGTCCGTCCGTCTGTCTGGCAGCGGGCTGTATCTCATAAGCCGTAATAAGGAGACAGTTGCAATTTGCACAGATTGTGTATTTCTATTGCCGATATATCAACAAATATATTAAAAAATTAAAGACAAACAAAAAACGTGTTTTTTTTTAAAACGTAGTATTAAGTATTATAGGTACGGTGGTACGGAACCTTTAGTGTGCGAGTCCGACTCACACTTGGCCAATTTTTGCGATTTATTTCAAAATAATCAACAGGCGTTTTCGTTACTTTTCTTGCTATAATTACAATTTATAATTGTCTTAATTCTAATATTGAAGAAATATTTTCTAATACCCGCCCCCTATTACATGGACTTAAACATAACTGGCGAACTGTGGGTGTACCTGCTACAGGGACACCTCTGCCCAACCCTTCGGGGAAACAAGGCATGATGTTATGTTATTTTTTAATAAGGACACATGGAAATACAGGGACTCATAAAGTTGGTACCTACTTACTTGCTTCAGATACGTGAACAGCATTGTTCAGAGACCGCCAGTAGACAGCGCCACCAGGCACGAAACGCTGAACATTGAAATTGTTAATACGTTCATGTGTAGTTTATTTCAGAAATGTAGTAATTTCTATTAATAATGAAATGAAATTGTTTATTCTGTAAATAAGATATCGGAATTACTTTTACAAGTCATATTAAAAAAATATTATAAATAAGCTAGATGAGTTCGGCGTTTTCTATCTGATTACTCTGAGAAGAAAGGCCGAAACAAACTCAGAGGTTCGCAGTCTTTTAAAGTCCAGACATAATTTTGGTCAGACCAAGTGTATTTTCTTAAAGGTCTTTTGAGGAAAGAACCACACAGATTTAAGTGGATCTGTGCAGTCAGTGCAAGCATTAGTCAGTAATCGTGGAGCTCAACTCAGAACTTAAGGAGCTCAACGAATCGACGAACAATACCAAAGAAAGGACATTTGGGTATACTGCATAAACTAACTGCCAGACTATCATTAAAACTAACTGAGAAAGAAAAAAAAATAATGAAAAAAAAAAAAACAGTGGCACCGTGGCAAAAAAACCTTGGAACCGTGCACCTAGCTTCTGACGTTTCATATGTGCCCATGTAGTTTTATGTGAAGTAAAATATTTAGAATTTTGAATTTTACCATATTCTAGCAAATAAATATTTTTGATTTGATTTTGATTTGGTTTAGGTACCTAAGGTTTATCATACAGATCTTAAGATTAAGTTACAGAGTAGTTGTGTCAAAATGTACATTGAACCTAAACCACAATATTACACCAAGTTATTATGCCGAATACTAACAACTCTTGATCTTAATACAGCAGTTAGAGTAATAAGCAATAGACAGACACCGCCGCGGGCCGAGTTAGTTTGTTTGTGCACAGTTAACGGTTAGTTTATTAATTAGGGTTTGACAAACTGTGCGGTTCAACCCTCCGTCTAACCTTTGTTTAGTTATGAACCCGGGAATTTAATACTGTTTGCGTGGGATGACAATTTTGGAAGATTTTGCGAGGGAAGGGAGTGTGCTGTGATTGTCTTGTGTTAACAAAGATAATGTCTCTTGTCACTTTTAATTTCAGACAGGTCATAGTTAAGGTTTATTTGTGACCCCATATCCATTTCTTTCCGTGGGTATCGTCAAAGTCGGCTAAGGGATTTACTAGAGATTGAGTAGCAGCGTTCTCTATGCATTTCAACGCCATACTGCAATTGCCAACCCGCCTGCCAAGCGTAGCGATCATGGTCATTTGGGGGAGGCCAATGTCCAGCAGTGGACGACTTTTGGCTGAAATGATGATGAGGTGCCCCTAAGTGCTTATAAGTATAGTTTTGTTACGAGAATAGAAAGAACGTAACTCTTGAAACACCGTACCCCTTTTCCGGAGTCATCAATAATGACGTACAATCATAATATACAGGGTGGCAGGGACATCGACGCGAAAACTGTTACCATGGATTTAGTACATGATTCTGAACCCCCCTGCGTTGAAAATTTTCGTCGGTTATTTAAATAAAAGTCTGCTGTTCCATACGTTTTGACCGTGTAGGTTTTCTATGAAACAGCAGATTTTTTTTTGAATAACCGATTATAAATTTCAATGCAGGGGTGTTCAAAATCATGTACTGAATCCATGGTAACAGTTTTCGCGTCGATGTCCCTGCCACCCTGTATGCAAGTGAAAATAGTGTTTAATTATCCACCCATGAAACACGATAAACTTATCTTTTGGGAGATAACAGACGATACGTTTATTATGTAAATTATTAATAACCAAAATCTTCAAGTATAAGTACGACTTAACTTCAAAGATAATCTCTCATTTGCAGATTACAGTATAAGGCACACAGTTTCTTAATTAACGTTTTGACAAAATGTACAAAGACGCTTTGCCCCGGGGCGCGGGGTGAAGATCTTAAGGATTTGCGCGGAGAGAAGGGGGAAAAAGTAGTAGCGGGGTAATTGTGCAGGGTAATTTTAAGTGGTGGAGGAATGTGCCTTTTGGATTATCAGGTAAATATTATGGTGGAGATAGGTGTGGTTTTATATTTTAAGAATTTGTAGACATATTGAGCTGTAAAGAAATGGAAAAAAAAAACTTTTTACAAAAAAAACAACCGACCTCCAAAAAAAACACTATAAAGTGAAAAATTACTTTAATTTCGGAAGTCGGTGTCTTTGGTTTTTAATTTTCGTTCTTTGTCACCGACTTCCGAAATTAAAGTTATTTTTCACTTTATAGTGTTTTTTTTGAAGTTGGTTGTTTTTTTTTTGTAAAAAGTTTTTATTTTTCACTTTTTAGTTGTGATACCTAACCCCACACAAATTCGAATAGCACTACCTGCTATGTAAATAACAGTGACAGGAAGTTATCATAATATCATCCACATACTAAATGAGGAAAAAATACGTATTATTGAAGCTAACTCAAAAACTACCCAAGCAAAGTTAATAAAATTTATATGGGACCACCTCTGAAGTATGACCTACGAAACAAAAAAGAACCATCAAAATCAATTCATAATTGACGGAGTAATCGCGTAACAAACATACAAAAAAATAAAAACAACATACAGTCGAATTGAGAACCTCCTCCTTTTGGAAGTCGGTTAATAATGGATCAAGGTGTTGTGGTATAACTTTGGATGTTGACCGATGGTACCTATTGTACACCCACATTTCACCTTATAAGTAAATGCAATGATATGAAGGATGTTGAAGTAAATTATTATACAGGGAATTTTTTTAACCAGTGCGCAAACTTAAACACGTGACTTTACTCATCATTATGAACAACTTTTACTATGGGACCAAACCTGAAATCGCGAAATAAAATCAGCTGTTCCCTACATTTTGACGAGTTATGCGAACTTAAATGTAGGGAACAGCTGATATTTTTACGCGATTTCAGGTTTGGTCCCATAATAAAAGTTGTTCATAATGATGAATAAAGTCACGTATTTAAGTTTGCGCACTGGTTAAAAAAATCCTGTAGTGGTGTGTCATGATATTATGTAGGCCTATGACCAGGGCTGTGTCATCACCTAAACAGTGAAGCCCAAAGTGAGGCATGCAATGTTGCATGTGCACCTTTATGGGAGGACGTGTGGTCGTGGAATCGGCCGCACTGGGTGATGAGGCGCTAGGCATGGTAGGCTGATACCAGTCGGGGGTGCGGCGAATGTACAAGTATCTCCCGGGCCCCCGACTCATGTTAGCAGTAGGAACAGTGGGGTTTTAGTCGGTAGGAGTCCAACATAACCCTCCGTTCTCCCAAGACGGAGGGGTATCCATGAGGATTTCACCCCAAAAAAAAAAAAGAGAAAAATAAAGGCCTATGACCATCAGTGGTCTGCAATGGGAACGAAGATCTGTGATAGATCAAACAGTAAACAGGAAAAAAAAAAACTGGCACTCCAGGAGTGCCGACAGAAGTGAAAATTTGAACAAGATCGCCTTGGTGGAAGAAAAATACTTGTTTAGAACATTGGTCCGTAACCTTATCTAAAAGAAGAGCACAATCGCGTTTAAAAAAACATACTTCCAAAACCTTTAAAGTAAAAATACTTGCATAGAACATTGATCCGTAACGTAATATAAATAAAGAGCACAATCGCGTTTTCAAAAATGAGGTGTCGGTAACGGTGTTGCGAGTTCAATTGTTTTTTCCCATCTCAAAAATGCTCAACGCGCCTAAAGAAGTTTTCACTTCAAAAAGGCCTTTGATCATCAGTGGTCTGTGATGGGAATGAAGATTTGTGGAAGATCAAAATGAAAACAAGAAAAATTATCGTATAGTATCCACGTTCAAGTATCCAGTCATTTATCTCAAGCGTCAACAGAAAAATCAATTTCTCAGAAATCTACAACTCTGTGTACCTAATTAATTTATCCCGGAAAATGCTATCCCGGGAAATATTCTAAAGAAACCTTATGCCTGGAGCGTGGCTTTAATCTGGCCTGTCTCTTTCAAATGCTTCGTCCTTCAAGTGAGAATATATAATGATTCTTTTAATCTCTTTAGAAATTCTTAAAGGAGTTCAAACGGATAATAATTATTAGCTCAGTAACGCTCCGGGGCTGTTACTTGTACTTACTTATGTATTTTTTAATAGGGAATTTTGTTTTCTTAATTATTATTCTTTGTAGCTTTGTACGTATTTTTAGAAGAAGTTTTGTTGAGTTTTATACAGTAAAAAAAAAAACTGGCACTCCGGGAGTGCCGACAGAAGTGAAAAGTTAAACAAGATCGCCTTGGTGGAAAAATATACTTGTATAGAACATTGGTCCGTAACCTTATCTAAATAAAGAGCACAATCGCGTTTACAAAATCTTTATACTAAAAATACTTGCATAGCACATTGATCCGTAACCGTAACATAATATAAATAAAGAGCAAAATCGCGTTTACAAAGATGAGTTGTCGTTACAGTGTCGCGAAATCAATGGTTTAGTCCCATCTCAAAAATGCCCAACGCGTCTAAAGAAGTTTTCACTTATAAAAAAAAAACATCTTTATTTCAGATAAGCAACATCCATATTGGGGTAGTAAACAAAAAGATAATTTATGACCTTATCTATTTGGAAACAAGGCTGTTATTCGAAATTCATCTTCGAAAAACATCACCTAACAAAGAAGAATCGCATTAAAGTTTGACAGAATTAAATAACCTACTTTGAATGACTGCATCGTTGATCTAGTAGTTGAAAGCTCGACTGCTGAGCACGAGTTTTATGGTTTGATCTCTGTGATCTAATAAAATTTCCAGTAGCAGCCAGAGTCTAGATTTAGGATAGAGTCAAATGACACTTAACTGTCCTCCTATTGCCGTTTCTATTTACCCCTGCCTACCTAATCGAAAATTATAGGTGTGATGTTATGTTATGATAATATGAAATAAGTTTTAGGACTTAGAGCGGTTACGCACTACGTGCGATTCGAATCCGAATTCAAGATCCGAGTTCAATCCGAATTGGCAATGTTCTAAATTCGAACGGACAGAGTTCGGATCTAGTGCGCAACTCCTTATACAAATAGTACTATGGTTACTTCGGACCGACATATTTCGGGTTCGGATCGGACGTAGTCCGTAACTACTTTTATAACATACAAGGCTTATGATAAAGTATTTTTTCAAGATTTCCATATCGACATTTTGAATAGTAATCGCCCTTTTCACTCACTCAGGCAGCTAGAAATGATGGCCATGACGGGTCATGCCATTTCAACTTTAAAATGGTACGAGTTTCACTTGTCGCGGTGCCCTTATGATGGGAATTCGATTTCACTCCGATCTCCATTATGACAGTGAGGCGACTGCTGAATATTTTACAGAAGCGAATAAATACTTTTGTGCCTTTGTGCATTTATATTTAGAAAGAAAGAAAGAAAATAAAGAAAGAAAGAAAAGAAAATAAAGAAAAAGAAAGTAAAATGCGTTTATTGGCATTACAGCAGCAAAATACACCTTATAAGTATAAAAAACAGAAAATAATGATTGAGATTTGAGTCATGTTTGTATTTATGGAGACAAAAAAAAACAAAAACCATCTATCTCTATGGGTCCTGTTAATTAGTTACCTTCAAGGGCTTACCTATTCGGGCTTAGATAAGTGCCCAGTCAAACTGCAGATCATAATAATTTCAGGAATGTTTCAGCGTTCATGAAATGAAATATGAGTAGAAAAGATGGCAACCTTGGGCTGGGAGACTTGGGCGATTCAGACATGATTAGTGCAAACACGTTTTTTTTTTCTATTTCTCTGTGAGTGAATTGACTCTTGATTTCAAAGTTTACTATTGTTCTACTACGGGACAACACCGATCCATACATTTCCAGCCATTCTTTCCACGTACCTGATCTATGAACTCTCATAGGGGGGAGCTGTTGAATAATTCACGTATTTGTGATCAAAGACAATTGAGCTGTCAAGTGTTGGGCTCGGGACTGCCAACCGTCATACGTCTCGTCACGCATTTTATGTTGGCAGCACTGTCAGCTTTGGATTTACATGTTCTAGGTAGGTATTGGGTCACGGTTACTTTTGAATTTTTCTATGGAAATTGTTGATAGTGTTTTGTTTTATGTATCGTCATTCGCGGATATCTTTTATTGCAGTTCCATATTATACTTTAGATAATGGTAGGGTTCGTGGCTAAGTAATAACACTCGCACGGTTCGATATACCAGGTTAAGCTACGCTTGCCTAAGTCAGTCCGTGGATGGGTGACCATCTTTATATACTGAGCCTTCTCCGTGCCTCAGAGAGCACGTTATGCCGTTGCAGGTCCTAGCTGTCATTCTTGAATCTTTGGCAGTCGTTAGGTACGGGTTGTCAGAAGTCCGAAAGTCCAACAGCTAGTCTTACCAAGGGGTATCGTGTTACCCAGTAGATAGGCAGGCTCCATGTAAAATACTGTTATTCAGCTGCACCTGGTTAGACTGGTAGCTGAACCAACATAGTTGGAAAAAGGCTAGACAGATGATAATTATGTCAGATAGTACAACAAAAAATCACGATTTATTGTTGTCTATCAATAAAAAATATTGAATAAAAACTCTTTCAAGCTACCGGAAAATTCCTTAAAAATGACAAAGCCATGAAGATAAGTAGGTAGAAAAAAAATTTGGTAAGTACTTGTTTGGACAACTGTAGTGATCAATCATAATTGTGAATTTGTCTGACAGTTCATGTTAGTAAATATTAATTACCGTGGTTATGTAAAATTAAATGTCGAGGTGAATTGCCTATTCATCCAATATGACTTTAGTTCTGGTATAGTCTTCTGGTCAACAGTAGGGATGGGACAACGATAAATATTTCGACTATAAATACCAAAATATACTTACCAATCATTATAATATACTTACTTAATACTTAGCGCATTAGGGATGTTTGCTGATGCTCGTGTCGATTGTTTCTACGCAATGCGAGCGAAAAAAATGTGCTACCCTGGTGCGCCGGGTACGGGCCAGCCCCAACAATATATTACAGTGTATCGTGAGTAGACTGTTTGTGTATGAATCGCTGCTGCAAGCTTTCCACATCTGTGTTGAGATGTTGAGCGAGTGTAGGTTAAGTTTACTAACACAGTTGTTCAGAAATATTGCTACTAACATATTGAGTCTTGTTACTTGTTAATTAATAATAAATTATCATAAGAAAAAAATGCTCCTGAAAAAATGCAACTCTTAGAAATGCTGTACAAATACCAAATAGGTGTAATTCACTGTTTGAAATTTGGAGAATTTTCACTTAGACAAACTTAAACCTTTTTGGTAACTATAGAAATGAACGAATAAAAACTTAGGTATTGCTGCCGGGGGTTCGAAGAAAACCGATAGGGAAATCGTGGCCCCCGGCAACAGGGCAATCGAAGGAACACGGGTGGGTTTTAGTCAGTAAGAGTCTGACACGTCCTCCCGCTCCGTCCAGAGCGGGAGAAGTTATTTAATAATTTCCCACCCAAAAAAAAGGTATTGTCTTAAAGGTGTATCCAAACATTGAGTGACAATCCTGTGCGGCTGCCGCGGCTGGCCTGCCGCGCTTTTTGGACGACTGCCGCGCGCGAACGCTTCTGTCTACCTGCCTCGCAGAAACATTTTTAGGAAACATTCGTCACTTATTGTGTCTGGACGTAGGTATTACTGCGGACATATATTATATGTTCTTGAGTTGAGACCGCGAATTGGCAAATGTAAGGTAAGACGCCCTCAGGCTAGGTGGAGCGACGATCTTCGTAGGGTGGCTGGTAGCAGCTGGATGAGAGTTGCCGAGAATCGAGCTGAATGGCGTGAAATTGGAGAGGCCTATGTCCAGCATAGGCTGATGATGATGATATTAAAGGCTAGGCAGATTGATATTGTTAACTGAAGCGCGCGGCGTGTCTCGGATGTGCCGCGCAGTACTGCCGCGCAAACATTCGTCGGTTTAGTCCTAACTAGAGCGCAGCAGAAATGTGTCCTGCAAACGCCGCATGTTGCTGCTGCGCTCTTGCCGCTCAATGTTTGGACACACCTTTAGAAGGAATAAGATGTAGAAGATAAATAAATCTAGTTAGAAAATGCGTAAGCTAAAATATCGATACTCAAAAGCTAAAATATCGATACCCAAAAGCTTGGTCCATCTCTATTCACTCATGATTTTTAGCAATCAAAATACAATATTAGTAGGATAGATTTAGATACGGTGACTGTTTGTCACGGCGAGTTTCCTGATTGTTTGCAATTAGAAGTGGTTCTTCAAGGTGAAATGATATAAAATGATGTAATGTGTGCTAAAATCATTGACTAATTAATTATCGTTTAGTGAGGAGTATTAAGGTTAGACAAAAGATCCTGATGTATGTGACTTTTAATAAAATGTTTTTTTTTTTACCTAAATCTGATGGTCAAAAGAAAGAAAGAAAAATAGGTTTACTTGTCACAGAAATACGTGCATACAAAAAGACAAGAGTAATCAGAAAACAACAAAATAAAATACATAAAATAATATCCTACTTATATGTATATTTTTTTTTCTTTCTTTCTTTCTTTCTTTACATAATAAATCACGAACATAAAACAGAAATAGTCGGCAGCTGCACGTCATGACTGTGACAAGATGGCTTCTACTTAGCATGATGCTGTGCTATGGAGGACCCACAGCATAGCGCTGATTTTCAGTGGTCTCCCGTCTATCAATACCATTTTTTATAGTTAAGTAAAGGACCTAAAAGATTTGATACCTTTATTCTAATCAAGATTCAGGGAGATATTTTTATTTGTATCTCAGAAGAACTTTTTGATCGATAGTTTTTTATTTGTTGGCAGTCCTAAGATCGCCAAGAATATAAAAGCTCCTATTTTTTCTACTCGTTTAGGGAAAAATAATCAAGCTAATTTTACTACCACTAAGAATGGTAACAGTAAAAAGTATTAACATTCACCACCATTCATCAACTTAACACTAAAACAAAACGTGATCAACATACGTCGCATTTTGGCACAATTTTTTACGATTCCAAAAAACAATTGAGAGTTTCGCGCACCGTGAGAATCCCTTACTATCAGTTCTCGCAAATCGACAGATAAGTATTGGCTTTTATCTGAACTCGGCTTGTCAATTACTAAGACGTTATCGGGCGAGTCACTTGCGACTACACTCGCACTTTCCACTGGCATCGTTCGTGAGAACTGTGGTATGGGTATTACGCATACGAGTGTGTATTGTTTCTTTACATTGTATGCGGAACTTAGAGCACTTTAAGAAAAAAAAAATTGGTTTTGACAACTCTTTTGAATGGTTTGTCAATTGTCGTTATCAATTCAATTCAATTTATTCATTAACAATTTAAATTATGTTTGAAATAATTCTACATATAAAAAAAAACACTCAAATTTACATTCCACAATCACAATCATCAATTCACCAGTAACACATTGATCATTTAAAAATTAAAAACATAATACACATCAAAAACAATAAAATTATTCAATGTCAACTTATTAAAAATTAAGAATAGAAGATCATTTAAAAATTAAATAGTACAATGTCAATTCAAATAAATGATACATTAAATGTATTTTTGTGATGTATTTTTGTGAGTCAAATAAATGATACATTAAATGTAATGGATTTTTAAATGACAAATTTTGTCATTTAAAAATAATGATATCGTATCATAGTTTACTATCACGTATATCGTGTAGTAAAGTAACGTAATCAACGATTTTCAAGAGATGTCAATACTGTGAGGTTTTCTGTTGCTTTTTTATGACCGCTGAGGACGCTTTTAAACGAATGAAAGTTACCACTCAAGCATTTGCCAAAGGGTAAATAAACCCTTTATTTACCCTTTGGCAAATGCTTGAGTGGCGACCCTTATTAAAAAAAAAAACTGTACTTATACAGAGAGGCAGGGGACATCGACGCGAAAACTGTTACCATGGATTCAGTACATGATTCTGAACGCCCCTAAGTTAAAATTTTTCGTCGGTTAAAAAAAAACTGCCTTTTCATAGAAATACGCGGTCAAAATGTATGGAACAGCATTTTTTTAAATAAAAAATCACTCTTCTTAAAAAAAAACAAGTAATTATCTATATCTACGATTAAATCCTGGCTATATCCTGGCTATATAATCTTGGCTTCCTGTTACACACTTCCGTCCCTTTTCACGAAATCACTCCCACATAATTTTAGGGTAGTTCTGTGCACAGATTGCAGGAAAGCGAGAGGAAAGATGCTATACATAAAAAAACAAATTTAGTTTATTACCACATTAGTCAACAATTAGCCCTTATAATATTAGTCACAACTCATCGGATCCATCGTCAGTCAATTATGACATTTACATCCTTCAGTTAGAACTCAATTTGATTTTACAATTAACGTTAATCTATTGCACTACATTTACATCCAAATTTTCGTGATATCCCGAACTTAGTAATACTAAGGTGTTGCCTAAGAGTTTCCATAATTATCTTAGGATATAGAAGGAAGTTTATTGTGAAACTGTACAACGTCGAATTCCTGTTGCAGCCATAATTTGAGGATATAAAGGTTTTCTAACAATTTTTTTGCTGTTAACATGAATTAATTAGTGCTAAATAGGTATTTATGAGTGGGAGATACAGAAATCAAAGGGATGGTATAATAACAACTGTGATAATTACCACTTACCTAATCATAATAATTAATACGATGTATTATGATTTTTCCGTAGTTTTCAGTTAAACACACATAAAACTTGTAAATAATGTACCTACCTACACTTGTGGTTTCTGAATTGATAATTTAAAGTTGAGAATTTCCCGTGAAATAAGTTTAGAAGTTTGCAGGCTACATTGAAGGAATCATCTTAAGTAATGCTAGAGTTCAAAAACTCAATTCAGAAAATGAGCTCTAAAGCTCTGTCAATGTGCTGATAAAGCCACCGACACATTACTGTGTCCTGTTGTCATGTTGTGTCGTGACGCAGGATAAACCATTCAAAAAAATCTGTTTAGGACTACGTCAAATCACAACGAGTTTTGATTGGCTAACACTGCGTCAGAAGGCGTCTCGACACGACACAACATAGTAATATAAATCCGGCTTTAACGATCACATTTGAAGTGAATGTACTAGATTATAAAATAAGAAACAAAATTTCAGTAGCAAACTTTTCGTCTCGAGAAAAGGGTGACCGCCAAAATCTGCCGCCGAAAAATCACCATAAAATGCAGATAACCATAAAACCACGCCATAGAGCAAGGGGTGAACGTGATAAATCCCATAAACGTAGCGTTAGGAATCATGGGGTTGAAAGACGACTGTTAAAATATTATTATTACGGTGTTTTCATGGGTTAAAGTCGTGTGGTGATAGATTTTATTTCAGTGTTCAGTAGTCTCGTTGGTTTAGTTGTCGCAAGCGCTACAGCTGAGCATGAAGTCCTTTTCTTTTTTTTTTTGGGTGGGAAATTATCAAATAACTTCTCCCGCTTTGGGTGGAGCAGGAGGGCGTGTCAGACTCTTACTGACTAAAACCCACCCGTTTTCCTACAGTTGCCATGTTGCCGGGGGCCACGATCTCCCTTTTGGACTTCTTCGCAACTCCGGCAGGCATCGGCCTTAGTAGACCCCGTCAGTTCTGCTGACATCTCTTTGAGGCGCGCGTAGAAAGGGAAATCGTGGCCCCCGGCAACAGGGCAACCGAAGGAACACGGGTGGGTTTTAGTCAGTAAGAGTCTGACACGCCCTCCCGCTCCGCCCAGAGCGGGAGAAGTTATTTGATAATTTCCCACCCAAAAAAAAAAGGCGCGCGTGGAACACAACGCGCCGTCGACCCGGGCCTGGTCCTTATCGGACGGCGAGCTGCAGACGAACATGAGGTCCTGTGTTTCGATTGCCAGGTAGTGCAATGTGTTATTGGGCTTTTTCCATCAGGAATTACTCAGTAGCAGCCCGGAGTTTGGATTTGTGCCCGGTTGATGGCAATAGGTTCGCCCCCTATTACATGAGATTTAAACATAACTGGCGATATGAGTTTTTGACAGATTTCGTATGCCAAATCTGCCAAAAACTCACAATACCAAATCAGCCAAAAACCAACAAAACTTGGCCCCATGACTTGAGTGATTTGCTTAGTAAATACTCCTAAGTGTTAGAAATATTACTTAATAAAATGGGTATTGCAGAAGACATTTCTGAAAAAAAAAAAATACGTTGCTTCTTATAATTATTTCGTGAGAAGAAAATTATGATTTCTGACCGAATTTTAATCATTCGATTAATACAGGGACTGAAGCACTTTTAAAGTGAACCTTTTATTACATCGTCTCAAACTTTTTCGTCTGTGTGTTGCATGTCGCGTGATGATCGGCCGCGGAGTAGGGATAAAGTGAAAGGCGCTCGTCAGAGCAGCCAAGGCCAATATGGCGGCGCCTATAGTTCGCTTAAAAATTTCATTTTTACTGTGGTTTCATAAAACCACACAATCCTTTTTTTATGTAAGTACAAAGAATGTCCTTTTAAGAATTAAGTTAACGTAAAATTGAGACAATTACTTCCCAAAAACAGAGATGAACATGCAACCTCATCCAATCCCAGTTAATGAGGTGTCAACCAAACAGAGCAACATTACACATATTTCCTGCAACACATCCTGTTTAACAATACGAAACAAAACAGACAGACGGACCTACATTCTATACACAAACAGGGTTGTCGCTTGTCACATTACCGCCCCGCCTGAAGGGTATTCACATGCAAAATTCAACGAACATTAGAGGCAGCCCTAACACGCGGAAGTGATATTTTTGACATGTGCACCACAGAGTATAAATTTCTATGCTTTTTACTGAATTGGTGTCGTCACATTATTTGAAGGTTTGAAAGACATGTGAGGGTGACGGAGGGGAGTTTCTATTGGGGGTATTGTTCGTTGAATGAGGTAAAGCATTCGATCAGTGACATGATGAGGGGAGAATATTCGATTGTTACTAACTGTTCTTTAGCTAATTTTGTAGGCTGGTTATCTGAGTTAGTTTATTAGCTTATTTTCAGTATTAATATGTAGGTATTACATTTTAACGGAAGAAAGCGGACCAATGACCTGGTGAAGGCCGCAGGAATCCGCTGGATTTGTGAAGCACAGAATCGGTCGAAGTGGAGGTGCTTGGGGGAGGCCTATGTCCAGCAGTGGACGTCTTTCGGCTGAAATGATGATGATGATGATATTTTGCAGAAAAATAAGTAGTTAGATAGTCCTTTGAAGTAAGGTTCTTCTTGACTAGGTACTGCTGTACTACTGCAGTAAATTTTCATATCTAAACGCTATTGTATAACTTTGTTATCTATGGTTCTTGATCTTATTTAGCAAATAAAGATTATTCTTATTTCAGTCATTGATAATGGAAAATTGCCTCCATTTTCTATAATCCATTCCATTTCCTTGTCGTGAATATTCGTAATAGCCCAGTTGATATCAACACAAAAAATGTTTAATAACGTTTTTTTATATGTGGTAAGGTCCCCCTGAGAGTAGTTTATACCCAAGTTTGCAACCCTGAAAACCTTGTGCTCGAAAAACTGTGAAATTCTAGCACATGTTTCAGTATATTTGCAAACTTGGGTATAAACTACTCTCAAGAGACCTAACAATATATAAAAAATCGTAGTGACGTGAGCGTTGACGATGTTTGCGACGACACCAAACTTAAGTGGCAATGGGCAGGGCACATTGCTAACAGAACGGTTCTGGAGTGGCGACCACGTACCGGAAGACATAGCGTTGGAAGGCCTTCCACAAGATGGACCGATGACCTCGTGAAGGCCGCAGGAATCCGCTGGATGCGGAAAGCACAAAATCGGTCGAAGTGGTGGTGCTTGGGGGAGGCCTATGTTCAGCAGTGGACGTCTTTCGGCTGAAATGATGACGATGATGATGACGATGTTTGACTGGGTTATATTAATCGTAGTGTTGAGCAAATATTTAGTCAAGAATCACACACCATTGTGTCTGGAAATATCGATAAACAAACCCAACTCTAAAATTACATGACATTGCCGAAGAATGACAGACTTCCATTGGCACGATAATGCACCGGCGAATATTTTTGTGTGATTGCCGACATGATGGCGCAGTAGCCAAAAATAACAGTTATACGCTGGTTATGATATTCTAGAGTCTAACTGTTTAGATCGACAGGTGACGATAGTGTCAGAGGAAGGTTGGAACGGATAGATTTTGAGATAGGAATTTTGTAAATGTCGTACTCTAGCAATAGAATGATTTAGTTAAAGAAATAAATTAGCAAATACATTTACATGCTCTACGTGTGACGCATTAAACTTAATAATGAAACACACAAAATAAAAAATAACAAAAAAAAAGGTGGTACTCCGGGAGTGTCGACAGAAGTGAAAACTTGAACAAGAACTTGATGAAGACTTGCCTTGGTGGAAGAAAAATACTTGTATAGAACATTGGTCCGTAACCTTACCTAATACCTTTAAACGAGCAATTGTTGTATACAGGTTGTCAGGGACATCGATGCGATAACTGAAACCATGGATTCAGTACATGATTCTGAAATCCTCTGCGTTGAAATTTTTCGTCGGTTATTAAAATAAAAATCTGCTGTTTCATAGAAAAGCGCAATACCTACGCGGTCAAAATGTATACGTATACGTATATAATCTGAATTTCGGAAACGGCTCCAACAATTTTCATGAAATTTTGTATGCAGGAGGTTTCGGGGGCGATACCTAAATCGATCTATCTAGGTTTCATTTTTAGAAAACGTCTTCCAAAAAAATAAAAATCTGAGCAAAGCTCGGTCATCCAGATATTCTAAATAAAGAGCACAATCGCGTTTACAAAACCTTTAAAGTAAAATACTTGCATAGAACTTTGATCCGTAACATAATATAAGTAAAGAGCACAATCGCGTTTCCAAACATGAGGTGTCGTCATGGTGTCGCGAAATCAATGGTTTAGTCCCATCTCAAAAATGCCCAACGCGCCTAAAGAAGTTTTCACTTCAAAAACTTTAATTAAAATTATTTTATTTCACATACATGGGCACTTATGAAACGTCAGAAGCTAGATGCACGGTTCCAATGTTTTGCGTTTCCTATGGAAAGGAGTCGTCAAGAAACTCCACGGTTACTCTTTTAAAATAATTGGCTTTTTTGTTTTCATATTTTAGATTGTGGACAAGCTATTACTAGTGTTAACGATTTGACATTAATTTTTATTATATATTGTTAAAATTTCCTACTTGTTATTTAAAATTATAATGTCTTTAAATTTGTGTAAATTAACATGATTTGCATGCCCATGTGACGGTAGAACATGGAAGACTTTCTTAATAAAACATCAATGTAATAATTACCCATGTTTGCAAAGTAATAATAATTAATTATTTGATTTGATTTAGATTTATAAGACATGTATGAAAGGACATTGTGGGCTTGAGGTAAGATAATTATTTGTAGTTAAAAATGCTCTCTTTTTTACTGGAATTCCTTTGGAATTAATTTTCCATAAAGGAAATTAATTTAGTTTTTACATCGTATTTATCCTATACTATTAAACAAGCAATATTTGTAGGTATATTTATTTGTTTCTATATATATTTGTACATACTCACGTTTTCGAAATCGGCTCTAACTATTTCGATGAAAGTTGCAATATAGGGGTTTACGGGGGCGAAAAATCGATCTAGCTAGGTCTCATATCTGGGAAAATTAGTTTTCTCCGTATTTTCACTCGAGCAGAGCTCGGTCGCCCAAAGTTTAGAACAAGATAATGAATAATGACATGACATTATTGACATTAGAATAATGATCATGGCAGCATGGAATTAGTAAGTACCTACTATTATGGCAGTATGGAATTAGTAGGTACTATCCTATACTATTAAATGAGTATTCTCTATTTTCACCAGAGCAGAGCTCGGTCGCCCAAGTTACACCTTTTAAAGTAATTCCCATTCCCATTGGTTTCCCATTTTAACGATGTGCTAAAAATCTGTCATTATTTTTGCGACGTAAAATAGCAATGGGTAATTTAAGAAGGGATTAAATCGATACTTCCATTTTCGTCTAACAACATTTTCGTTACGGCAAATAAAATTGAATATAAAGCCACCGTATCACGGTATCAATCAATTTCGAAGCAAGTTGGTCCTTTGTCGCGCACTACCTATCTGTCGCAATCTGTCACGGTTGCGCTTGCGACGCGAAGCATCGTGATCGTTACTCAGATAAACATCTCTATTTTTCTGTCTCGTGACTTGGGGTCTTTATATTTTTTATTTGTTTTTTTCGGCGCGTGCGTGTCGCTTGTTTGAGTAATCAAATATCTGTTAAGTGACTTTCTTTTGAAAGTTAGATGTGGCTTGTAGGATGCGATAGTGTTGGGATGAGATAGCAGGTGTATTTCATTTCTAAAAGTTTGAGAAAAATAACTATTCTCTAACTATTGGATAGGTACTAGAGATAGCTATTTCTTCTTCTTCTCGTGTGGTTTATGACTAACGTTTTTTTTTTTTTTGGGTGGGAAATCATCAAATAACTTCTCCCGCTCTGGGCGGAGCGGGAGGGCGTGTCAGACTCTTACTGACTAAAACCCACCCGTGTTCCTTCAGTTGCCATGTTGCCAGGGGGCCACGATGTCCCTATCGGTTTTCTTCGAACCCCCGGCAGGCATCGGCCCTAGCGGACCCCGTCAATTTTGCTGACATCTCTTTGAGGCGCGCGTGGAACACAACGCGCCGTCCACCCGGGCTTGGTCCTTATCGGACGGCGAGCTGCCCTTTGCTCACCGTCCGCAAGCCCGCGCCTACGGTGGCCGGAAATCTTCCTGTGATTCCCGACGTTTATGACTAACCTGGTGTCAGAGTTTTAAAGCCGCCCATGAGCCTCTAACTTGGCCTCACATGGTGTCGAGAAATATCTATCAGGCATGAGGAAACCCTCATGATGTTTTCCTTCACCGTTTTTGAAGCAAGTTGCAAATGAATCCGAAAAGTCAGTGGTGCGTGTCTTGGGTTCGAACTCGAGACCTATGACTTGGCAGTCTGACGGTCACACGACTAAGCTATCACTGCTGATACCTACTTATTAAGCATAGTCTTTATAAACGTTTTCCATTTTATCTGAAACAACGATATAAGTGTTGTCGTAATATTAATAAAATTTAATTTCCAGTTTAAAAAAGTTCTGTAAAGTTAATTCTCGGAATTAAAAATATGCCCATCTCTAAACCACGTGATTCTATAAAAGTTGCAAACACAAATTAAAAGACTACTCATTTCCAGTTAATCACAGCAAACCACTAATTCTGAACTCCATTAAAACCAACATCACACTTAGCCACTATTAATAATCGAACAAATCTCTATACAAAGCCCACCGCATGTCTTAACCTAAATCTAAAATAGTTTTTGAAAAATCCATACAAAAACACACACTGCGCACTTGTTTACGGGACAAACTCTATGGCGATAGAGGGGGGAGGGAGCGGTGAAAGGGGGGGTGGTATCGGGCACACCACAGTCGCAACAGAAATAGAGTTTGACGTTTGTATCCGCGGTGGCGCCTGTTCATTGTCAACATTTACAGAGTAGTGCGAGGAACAGAGAGAGGCGTTGAGTTTGGTTACCTAGCTGTGGACTTTTTGAGGGAGGTGTGTTTTTGAAAGAGAGTAGTAGTATTGTTTTTATTCAGATTTGGTATTGTTTCGCCTTTTGAATTACGTATATGAACTACCGATTAGCTATATCAAAGACAGTGATAGAAACTAAGCCCCCCCTCAGGAACGAAGTTTCTTACGCAATACTCGCAAGCACACACACACTCGTATATTTATAATAGAAAGAGACAGAGAGTGGGAAAGTAGCATGGAGGGCGCATAACGCTTTTGACGCTTACGTGACGATTTCTACCATTCAACTTCTACCAGTAAAAATCAATAATCTTGTAAATAGCGTGATTTATTAAGAGTTACAAAATCATAAAGTTGACGTTTTTAATTACTACTGTAGTATATTACTGTATTTAGTACTGTAGTATGTAGTACTGACTGCCTCGTTGGTCTAGTGGTCGCAAGCGCTACTGCTGAGCATGAGGTCCTGGGTTGGATTCCCGGGTCAGGCAAAGTGTTATTGGGTTTTTCTATCTGAAATTTCTCAGTAGCAGCTCGGTGTCTGGATTTGCGCTCGGTTGATGGCAATAGGCTCGCCCCTATTACATGGGACTTAAACATAACTGGCGAAATGTGGGTGTACCTGCTACAGGGACACCTCTGCCCAACCCTTCGGGGAAACAAGGCGTGATGTTATGTTATGTGTATTATTACTGAATACTTATTTTATTTGGATTATAAATCTATGGTTAAAATAACCTCATTCAAACTTCTTGTTTAAAAACATTAGAAACGAACATGTGAATAGTTACAGCCTCTGAACACTTCCACTACTCTGAACACCTAAGGAGGGCGCGTTAAAATTGAAAATAAATTCAATATCAATTTGAGCACGAGCCAAGTGCTGTATCGCGTTTGTGTCGATACGTGACGTTTATGTGCCCACTCGACACCGACGGGCTAGGGCTACCTACTTTATTATATTATACTTCATTATATTAAGATTAAGAAGAAACCTGAAACGGATAGTAGTGAGACCTCAGACGAAAACATTGGAAACAGCAACGTGAAACACAGCATTGCAGTGACATAGAAAAGAGTCGAAAAAGCAGTGTAACTTCACCAAAAGATGCACCAGTGAAGCTGGGCATGAACCAACCTGGCGGCGACGTCATTAAAATATTCCCATACATAGATAAATATCACCTGTATCTTCACTAGTCAATTGCTTACTCAAGGATGCATATCCAGTACGGCTCGCAAATCCTTCCATATCCTAACGGCACGTCTTCCTTACCATTACCGCGCCGCCCGGTCTACTCCCTGATATGCAATGGCCTATGTAGCACCATGAAACATGAAGCTCTAGGGGCTAGTGCAAATCTTGGGGTTCATTCGATTTATTGAGTCTGGATAGACTATGCTGGAATTGGTGCATGTCATTCATTCATTCAAGGTGGAGCGTAGATTATCGCAGAGTGGCTAGAAGCAGCTGAATGAGTCGACAATCGAGCTGAATGGCGTGCAATTGGAGAGGCCTATGTCCAGCAGTGGACCGCTGTAGGCTGTTGTCTAAAGATTGGCATCAGATGGTGGTAGATCGAATATAAGTGGGAAGCTTGTAAATGGGGAACTTCTTCTTCGACTAATAAGATAAGCGACACCTTGCAACACTCTTAGTCTGCATGTGTGGCCAGTGTCAGTGTATCTATTTAATAAATATGTTAACACCATCTCATGTACGTCAGCAGTGAGGTGGCTGTCACTAATGTCAACTGTCAGTTCACCACGTAACGGTTGAAAGTGATGGAAGCGTGCCTGCACGAGAGGATTAGTGTGGTGATGAGCCAGAGTAGTGATGTATTCAACTTAATTGCAAAATCAACAGGATTCTACAATCAGACTTACCAATTGCATGTTACTTTAACACATTTCTCGCAGAAGTTTTCTTGCAAGTGGAAATGCAGTCCTTGAAGTTAGATATTTCTGTGAAAAAAGAGTTCTAGAGCTATATTTGCTGCAGTTTTGTGTTTCATCACATTATTTTGTGGTTATCATTTTACCTGAGCGTCAGACAAGTGACAATCGCTTGCAAAGCGTTTAGTATTTCTACAATGGCTTTCAAAAGGATTGACATTAATCTTTTCAGTGCCAATTTCTCTAATGAAACTGAATGCGATCAGCACATCTAAAGCGCGTTCAAGAACTGTCAATGTCAATATTTCACAACAATGATGACACAGACAACTCTCAAATGCGGTTTCAATGTGCTGATCACGTTCAGTTTCATTGGTAAATTCAGCCCTTATTACTAGTTTATATCAAACTGATATATTTTTTCCCTTTCCATCACCATTATCACTGATTGAATGTCACTTGGCCTAGGACTTCTGTTATCTCTGAGATGGAGAAACTGTCACTAGACTAGTGACTTAATGTCCTAAAATCTTGTTTTTCTTTTCCTGCCAACCCTGTCACCAATGTAGGTTTAATTTTAATAGGAATTCATCGTTTATCTATCGTCGTACATTCTTTAACTAAAACGGAGATTAAAATTTATTGGAATTCGTTTGGCTTTAGACACCAACTGTCAAAATAACGTAATCCACTATAATGATGATAGTCGTGGTCTAATATCTTTTATTGGATGATGTAAAATATGGAGCAACTTTAATATGAATGGGGCCAATTTTTGGGGTAATGGTGACTTATGGTAACAAATTTTCTTGGAAATAAAGACTTATGAATTAAGTTTGAAGCATAATATTATATGACTTCAGAGTGGTAATGGATTTTTACGTCATCGATGTAATGACTGGCGTAAAACTTTTATTGCCCACTGAAAGTCTGTTGTCAGAGATCGTCAGTCTTCACATCGATTTGAAATATTCCGCTCTCTTTATAGTTTAAAATCATTATGTCACATTGGCACATTGAAGGATGAAAATCTTGCCTTGATTCATAGTCAAGACTCAATCAGTCTAAGTCTTTTCCCAAGTGTGTTCGGTTCGGCTTCCAGTCAGATGCATATGGACCGACTGCCTATCTGACCTCCACAATCCAGTAACACGAAACCCCTTGGTAAGACTGGTTGTCAAACTTTTGAGCTTCTGATTACCCGTAACGACTATCAAAGATCTACGAATGACAGCCGAGACCAATGACTTATCATGCTTTCCGAGGCATGTAGGGGTGTCGATATGTAATGGATGGTCACCCATCCACGAACTAACCGCAGCATTCGACTTGTGCAGCTGTTATTATTTAACATAAAAATATTTAAATTACCATTAAAATAAAAAGCAGAATTAAATGAAAATCTATACAACCCTGATAACACGGGCTTAGGTGAAGATCGATGCGTATTGGAAGATGTAGGAGCAGATTTTATTTATAAGAATGTATCAGAGACGTCCGGATTGACACGGCGTTCAGACTAACTTCATGTCTCAATTTAGACGTATGGAAATAAATATCTGCGAAGGAATGTTTGTCTTGTATTAAATTGATATTGGTTGGATAAAACTGGAACTTATTCTGAGGTGATGAAACAGGCTGTGAACATTACAGCAACTATAACGCCATGACAGCATTGGCAGGTTCAAGGGATGATTTTGCTTGGGTACCTAAGTCACATTCACTTTCAAAGCGTTTCGTATTTCCACAAAGACTTTGAACTGAATTGACATAAGTTTTTCGTAACCTTTTATCATCGTTATTGGTGATAGAATGTAACTTCTAGGCACAGATTTATACAAATGGTTCACTCTGCAAAATCATTTAAATAAAAAGCGACTCTTAGTCCGACACAATAAAGTGCAATTCAGGTCGCACAGTGTTAATTACCTACAGTTATGTTCACCTAGAAGTTGCCTCTCTATCGCGTAACTCTTATATCTTCTAACTACGTTACGCTCACTGAATTTGCTCGACAAGACGAGCCCGCCGCGTACTTGTAGCTTCATACCTAAAATGCGGAGTGCGCCTTCTGTACTATTCTGTGGTCTAGACCCTTAGATTGACCCATGTTGACACCACAAATGAAAAAAAAATGTTTTTCCTGAAGGTCCATTTTCAGCGGGAAACGATTCCAGGCGATTTTTCCTCAAAACATCAAATGAAAAAGCTGTAGCAGAATCGTTTACTGATTCCTACAAAATTTTTACATCATAAAGATAATTCCTGAACTAAAAACCGGATACAAATACTATGAGTAAGCCACAACTAATGTGTCCAATATAAACATTAAACAGTTTTAAATCTCATGCAACACTTTGTTCCCGGAATACTGTACGTAGACGTACAGTCAACCATACGTAAGTAGAAACACTTGAACTACGAAAACAACTCTTATTGCTATTGAATAAAGGCACTCATCATCATCTGCCTAGCCTTTTCCCAACCATGTTGGGGTCGGCTTCCAGTCTAACCGGATGCAGCTGAATATCAGTATTTTACATGGAGCGACTGCCTATCTGACTTCCACAACCTAGTAACTAGGTAACACGATACCCCTTGGTAAGACTGGTTGTCAGACTTTTTGGGCTTCTAACTACCCGTAACGACTGTCAAAGATCTACAAATGACAGCCGGGACCAACGGCTTAACGTGCTTTCCGAGGCACGGAGGGTCTTGGTATGTAAAGATGGTCACCCATCCACAGTCCAATCGCGGCAAGCGTAGCTTAACCTGATCGATCGACCCGTGCAGCTGTTGTAACTTAGCCACAAGCCCCTCCCCCTCCCTATTGAATAAAGGCACTGTCGATATCAAATTGTTACCATGTACGTGCGGAGTACTGTAGCCAACAAATATGTCCCTGTTGTTTTAAGATGATTAACGATAATTGCTGACATTATCAAGGTTTCTGTGTGTTGAATCAAGATTGTTTATAGTTAGTATTCAGTGCGATTCTTTTATGATTTCAGAAGGTTAAATCCCGTGCTTGTATAGGTACCTACTAAAGAAATAGGTAAAGAAAAAGAAAGAAAAAGAAATTTATTTGTCATAAAAAAAAAGAAGCTAATTAGTCGAGTAGAACAATACAATAAAACACAATAGATTTAAATATAATCACGAGCACAAAAGAGAAATAGTCGGCAACTGCTTCCACTCCGCATGATGGTGTGCTATGGGGGGTTTTCAGTGGTTATCCGAAAAAGATGCGCTAGGGGTTTGGAATGGCCAACTAGCTTCATCTTTCTGACTGACCAAGTCCTTGACAATTCAAAAGTGCCTGTAATTGGTTTATTTGAAATAAATGATTTGAGTTTGAGTTTGTACATTTAAGAACGGTCGCATTCTAATCTAGTCTGTCAATAAGACCTCTAGTTTGACAAATTTTTGACTGCATGATTGTCGCTGAGATAAGATTCCCATATTTTTGGATGTGGTAACGGCCTTCAGATTGGGGAATAGGACAATCTGATATGGAAGCGGTAAAACTTTGCCTATGGACCCTGCAAAATCAAGGGAATTTTACAATGTGTTGCTTCTTTCTTTTTCGTGTGGATTTTTATGCCGCCAATGAACCTCTGACGTGGCTTCACATGCCGTCGAGAAATATCTCTCAGGCATTCCGGCCGGTTTCCTTACGATGTTTTACTTCACCGTTATTGAAGCAAGTGATAATTATACAATACGCACATGAATCCGAAAAGTCAGAGTTGCGTGCCTTGGGTTCGCACTCGAGACCTGTGACTTGGCAGTGCGACAGTCACACCACAAGGCTATCACTGCTGTGTTGCTGATTAGCTGCTTCGAGACTGCTTGGTGAGCAACAAAATTGAGGAAGCTCCATGTCAATGGTGGAATGTGTCCTCTAGAAACTCAGCGAACTATTATTACTAAGGCCCAAAAATGCTTGATTGCTACACCACATTTTAAAAATCACATGATATAGGGCCTAATTTATTTAATATCAAGCACAAATTGCTTGCTACCCACATCTTAAAAATCGCATGACATAAGTAGGGCCCACCATAATACGCTCCAAGACAGGTGTCGCCGATGTTGGCGATAAGTCTGCGAGGCTGAAATGGGACTGAGCGGGTCACGCTTATAGGATGCATGAAAACAGATGGGCCAGGATCGCCACACAGTGGGTGCCTGATGACGGGTGACGTCACCGGGGCAGGCCTAAAAAGCGCTGGCGTGACGGACTCGTTCCTGACCGACTGGCCGGAGAAGGTACAACATAAGGAAGACTGGAAAAGTATGGGGGAGACCTTTGCCCAGCAGGGGGACAAAAAAAGTAGGGCCTAATTTATTTACTAACAAGAAAAAATTTGGTCGTTGTAGTAGTTGTTAACCTCGTAAGGCCCAACCTTACGAGGTTAACAACTACTGAAACCACAACTACTGACATAATATCAACTATTGAAGCACTGCTATACAATAGTCCAAAAGTGGTACCAATAGTTCGTGCGCGACTGCTAGTCACTGCCTGCGGTATGTGAGCGGTGAGACGGGGGACTGACAAGATTGTCAGACTGAGTTAGCTTGGCTTTTGTCTACCTCCTCGTCTCACCGCGCACATACCTCAGGCGGTGACTAGCAGTCACGCGGGGACTATAGCACTAAGAAAACGGTGCTAAGAAATACTATGAAAATATCAAACACTAGCTTCTGCCCACGGCTTTGTCTGCGAGCCTATAACCTACTTCCTCAAGAATTAGGCTAACCAATGCAAAAAGATTTTTTCATATCAGACCTACCGGAACCTATTCGGAACTACCATTCCGAAGATTACCCCCTACATACAAACAAACATACATACAATTAACAAACAAATTTTAGCGCTTTATTCCGCTAGCGGCTCCGCCTGTGTGATATCGTTATAAATTACCAGCTTCTGCCCGCGAGCCAATAACCTTTCTCAAGAACTGGGCTATCCAATGCAAAAATATTTTTTTAAATCCGACCGGGAGTTCCGGATATTACTCCCTACATACAAACTTACAAACAAACTTTTACCTCTTTATATAATATTAGTATATACAACGTCTGTCATTCGTAGATCTTTGACAGTCGTTACGGGTCGTCAGAAGCCCGAAAGTCTGACAACCAGTCTTCCAAGGGGTATCGTATTACCCAGTTAGTGGATTGTGGAGGTCAGATAGGCAGTCGCTCCATGTAAA
The DNA here is from genome assembly GCA_963680765.1 of Agrochola lychnidis. Lineage (NCBI taxonomy): Eukaryota > Metazoa > Arthropoda > Insecta > Lepidoptera > Noctuidae > Agrochola > Agrochola lychnidis. The sequence goes on from OY796864.1 coordinate 8,097,025, forward strand.
ATACTGGTATTCAGCTGCATCCGGTTAGACTGGAAGCCAACCCCAACATAGTTGGGAAAAGACTAGGCAGATAGATAGATATACAACGTGTAATGTTAAATGCGCAAAACCTCAGACACCCCAACTGGTTTTTAATTCAATTGACCTATTTCAGAGAGAAAAAAAAGCGGCCAAGTGCGAGTCGTACTCGCCCATGAAGGGTTCCGTAGCAGCAAGTAACATTCAATGAAAGGTAAATTGCGGTTTACGATTTATGACGTATTAAAAAAAAAACTACTTGCTAGATCTCGTTCAAACCAATTTTCGGTGGAAGTTTACATGGTAATGTACATCATATATTTTTTTTAGTTTTATCATTCTATTATTTTAGAAGTTACAGGGGGGGGGACACACATTTTACCACTTTGGAAGTGTCTCTCGCGCAATATATTCAGTTTAGAAAAAAATGATATTAGAAACCTCAATATCATTTTTGAAGACCTATCCATGGATACCCCACACGTATGGGAATGACGAAAAAAATTTTTTTGAGTTTCAGTTCTAAGTATGGGGAACTCCAAAATTATTTGTATTTTTCTATTTTTGTGTGAAAATCTTAATGCGGTTCACAGAATACATCTACTTACCAAGTTTCAACAGCATAGCTCTTATAGTTTCGGAAAAAAGTGGCTGTGACATACGGACGGACGGACAGACAGACAGACAGACAGACAGACAGACATGACGAATCTATAAGGGTTCCGTTTTTTGCCATTTGGCAACGGAACCCTAAAAATATAATTAAAAATAATTTAAAGGTTTTATGTGCTGTTTTAGTTCGTAAGATTTGTATTTGCATTGAAATAAAAGCTATTATTATCCCGCGTATGAGAAAATTTAAATTGGTCGACAACAATTTGTGTTTGTTTACCTATTTTGGCGGGTTTGCGCATGTGATGGCTTGACCTATTAATAAATAGACACGGCAACGTTTTTAATGAAGATTTTTGGAAAAATGTGACCTATTTAAAAAGTGGTTCAATTGATTCTGCTAGTTATTCTGATCAAACTATTTTCAGGTTTTGCGCATTTAACGTTACACGTTGTATACATATATAAATATATTATATATATACATACATACATAAACTCACGCCTTCTTCCCATGGGGGTAGGCAGAAACTACAGAACGCCACCTGCTACGATCCTTACATAGTCCTTTTGCCTCGTTTACGTTCATACATCTGGTCATACACGCACGCCGGTTGCGAGTACTACGCACCTGGCCTTTCTGAAGAACATCACAAATAAGGTCAGTATATGTCCTCCTAGGGCGTCCCCGCCCGGCCTTTCCCTTTACATCAGCCTTGTAAATACATTTTATATATACTAATATTAAATATAGTATAGACAATACTTGGCAAACGGATAGTACTCCTAGATTGCAGAATGTTGTTGACATAGAACACATGAGGATGTTGCTGTCCATTTCCTATGCATGTTTGACTGTTCTAAATAATTTCAGCCATCACACAATTTAACTAGGGAGCATGTAAACATAAGAGTCAGCCAATAATGTTGATACACACATTGTTATTGTTACAATTTTGAATTATAGTTGTTAGAACATAAATCAAGGGTTAAACTAACAGATGATTGTGTTGATGAAGCTCAGGTACAGTATCTAAACTGACACTCTAATAGACGTAAATCTTGACTATGAATATCCAAGCATAGTGAAGATAGCTCTGTGAACCTATACTCCGTTTGAAATAAGATTAGACATTTAAACAAACCTTTTTTACAGTCCGTTCAACCGATTTTGACTTCTATACCGTAGGCATAAGGATGGCATTAAAAGCAAAAAAAGTGGTTACAAACCAACTGTTTACTGCAGCTGCTATTTGTCATGCCACCAACGCAATAGAAGTCAAAATCGGTTGAACGGACTGTAAAAAAGGTTTAGTTAAATGTCTAATCTTATTTCAAACGGAGTATAGTTCCTATGTATTGTGTTCACATTGGGCAAGAAAAGGGCGCCTCCTAATCTATCTAATATGTAATTATTCCCATCCCAGAGCGGTGGTGGCCCAGTGGTCAGCTCCACGATTACTGATAAATGCTTGCACTGACTGGTCCACTCAAATCTGTGTGGTTCTTTCCTCAAAAGACCTTTTCAGACACTAATTTATATGGTCCCCATAGGGCCTGACCAAGATTATGTCTGGACTTTAAAGGAGACTGCGACCTCTGAGTTTGTTTCGGCCTTTCTTCTCAGAGTAGTCAGATAGGAAACGCTGAACTCATCTAGCTTATTTTTTTATATTTTTATATGACTTACAAAAGTGATTCCGATATCCTATTTACAGAATAAACAATTTCATTTCATTTCATGGTAATGGCCGCGACTTACGAGTTGTAGGTCGTGGGTTCGATCCCAAGCACGGACTTTATGTGAAAAATATTTTCATCACTACGGCTTTCAAAACAGTGAAGGAAAATATCGTGAGAAAACCGGCATGTCCTAGAACCAAAAATTCAAAGACATGTGACATCCGCCAATTTACACTGAGCCCGCGTGGTGGACTATGCCCCACTCCCTCTCACAGAGAGGAAGCCTGTGTCCCAGCAGTGGGAACATTATAGGCTGATTATTATTTTGCTTAAATCTTGTATGAATTTTAATTCAATTTAATTTTAATATTGCTATGGGTTGATACCTGAAATAAATGAAATAATAATAATAAAAAATAATTATAATACTCGTCAGAATTTTTTATATATCTATATTAATTGAAGTAATTGTAAGTAATTTTTATATTTATCATATGAATGTATTTTTTTTGTGTCATTAGAATATTTCAAACACAATGTAAATTGTTTATGATTAAATGAATTGAATGAATTGAATTGAATTGATTTATCAACAGTTTTAGCTTCTGTATTAACTAACCTATTCTAGCTTTGGGTCAATTAGGCTCAAATAAATTACCTAATTTCATTTGACAAGGTCGTTCTAAAACATCAATTTGATGCTTGATAAAAAAAAAAACTGTATTTTATGTTGTAGAGTTCAACAAACCACTCTTGGGCGCCATGTTGGATTTGATTTGCTGTCGAGTCCTGATTCCTGTTAGGAATTTAAAGCTTCTTTACCTGATTAAACTTAGGGTTACCGACTATAGTAGGTGCAAAATTGATCAAAATCTAATAAGGAAATTGTCTCCTCTGCCAATTTCCCTAAAACCCCAGCTGTAGGGTGTGATATACGTGCCAGGGTCCGTCGCCATACATAAATAATGAGCTTGTCCGTCTGATGGTAATCGCGACCTCCGGAGATTTAACACTTTTTGTTGCGACTGTCCGGTGTACTACAGGGTGTTAAGATTTTGGTAGTGTTATTTCTTGAAATATAAATTGTTAAAAAATAATTCAAAACCGTCTCATCATCATTTATGTTTTACGTGATATACGATTCTTACGATCATTGGGGAGTTGCAATAATAATAATAATTATGGCTATCAACCTATGGCTTAATACCAAGAGCCTCGACCAACACCTAAGGAGGCTCTCGTTGGGCAGCTGGATTAAGGGCTTGATTTAGAAAGCGGTACTGCTGGATACGGCTCACATTGTTTGGAGGTTCCTCTCTCTGGAGCCCTGACCGCCGGTAGCCGAACCCAATATCCTGTTTTATTATAATATTTAAAAATAAAATTTATATGTAAATAGTTAAATAAAGGAAATAATAATTATCACCACGTTTGGCAGCTAAGAATATGTTAACATTGCCTATCAGTACCCATCTATATTGACGTACGAAGGCAGTCATCAATAAATGCTACCATTTCTTAAGAAGAGATTACTCTTCGGTGATTAAGCAACAGTCTACTAACACTACTGGGAGCCTTTATATTTATTTAATTAACCATTTATGCACACACATATAAACAGACAAGAAGAAAGAAACAGAAAAATACATACAAAAGCAATGCTTATTTCTAAAGAAATCTCTTCCAGCATACTTGCAACAGGAAATTATATAAAAAGAGATGTAGACAACGTGTGTAACCGTAGAAGAGAAAAAAAAATATAAATCAAAGAAGAAAAAAAAAAAATTCACTAATGTCAATATAAATAATATACAATATGAGAATATACATACACACTTCTGAAATAAATATCACTACAATATATATGATTATGATGTAATTTAAAATAACTTTGCAATTGTGACGAAGTGGAAAGATGAAGTGTTCTTTCACTCTTCGTTTAAATGCTTCAACAGTTTGACAGTCCCTAATGTCAGGCGGAAGTGAATTCCACAACCAAACCGCGTGTACATTGAAGAAGTAGGAATAGGAGTCGGTTGAGTGGAGAGAGGATTTAAGGAGGTTTTTAAGATGCGACCTGCAAGGTGCATCAAAAGGACGGGCGTAGGAAAGCTTTCCCGCAGATAGCCCGCACAATATCCGAGAGTTCCTGCGAAGTCGCATAGGGAGCCACTTAAGTATCTTGCGACAGTTAGAAACGTTCGAAAGTTCTATTTAATTATGTAACATTATAATATTTATATCAAATATATTTTGCAACGTTAGCCCCAACTTCAAAGAGCGTGTGTTAGAAACGGGCAAACCAGAAGTTGAATGTTGGTTTGCAAATATTTAACAATGAGTCAAGCTATTGAAACAGTAGGTGTGTCAGCAAGGTTCTAAGCTGCATGAAGTAGGAACGTGCTGGGCTAAAGTTCATCAGTAAATAAGTAATGACAGCCATTAGCTCATAGAAATATGTAGGTATTTATTGGATTACATAATGATGTGCTATTTGTCTTCAAAAATGATGAGAATTCCATACATACATGCATTTTACTGTAATATAGAAGAATCTTACTTTAAGAGCGTTTATTCTGAAAGTGGGCAACGTCGCAAATAGATGTCAAATTTTCGCTGTTTTGATTAATTTGGCAATATTACTGTATGGAATAAGAAATGTGGCTAGAATATTAATAATGAATTGCAATTATAACACTGAATTTGATGTTGTAACAATTTTAGGTGTAAAAAACGCATTTGGAAAGTTTGCAATTTTTTTTTTAACATCTAAAACTAAATATTCGGTATTACAATATTAATTATTGCATTTCATTATTAATATTTTAGGGAACTAGTTAGCTACATTTCTTATTTCCATACAGTAATATTGCAAAATTAATCAAAACAGGTAAATATTTGACAGCTATTTACGACGTTGCCAACTTTTAGGATAAACCCTCTTAAGAAAATGTATGTCATGATTTCTTTGTTTACCTACTAACTCCAATTAAATCAAATAAATGAGAAACAAAATTACCTTATTATGCCATTTATCACCGACTTAAAATGGTACAGAAACAGAAATGGTCGCAGGAATTTAGAATAATCTCCATTTTCACATCACAAAAATATCTACATTTATTCTATCAATTTTCCCTGCATTCATCTTTCTTCCACTCTAAAAATAAAAATTCACGACCATTCAGATATTCATACAGCTGTCAAAACTGACAGTTCACTTTGACATCACCCTGTAGACATTGTAGGGTTGCCGCAATGTATCGCGATAATATGGGTATATTTCAAAGACACCTATTTTATTCAGTAGCCAGGATATGTGTTCGACATTGATTTATTTATTGTTATCTGCTCCACCCTTAGTGATAGGGTTTGAAGACAGATACTTTTAGAAGTATTGAGTTCTAGAGGGTTGAGTCTTAAGATACAGGAAATCTCCATATTAAAAATCTTAAATTCACTGACGGACAACTCAAAGCCTAAACCTATAAGAGTTCCTTAAATAACGAAAATGAGCACTATGGAAGGGTTTTTGAAAATTCATCCCGTAAAAGGGGTTAAATACATGATCAAGGGGATGAAAGTTTGTATGGAAGTTTTTTGAAGTGAAAACTTCTTTAGGCGCGTTGGGCATTTATGAGATGGGACTAAACCACTGATATCGCGACACTGTGACGACACCAGCTTTTGACCATTAAAAAAAACATCAACGCGTTGATTACCGCGATGCCGTTTTTTTTCAAGTTTTCACTTCTGCCGGCATTCCCGGAGTGCCAATGTTTTTTTTTGTTGATGGTAAATCCTATTTAGGCATACGATTTATACATATTATACATAAAATATCAATTGAAGAAGATGTAGGTTTGTCAAATGGTTTTAGTATTTGGCATCTAAATTATTGAGAGCCCAGGTCCCGGAGGAGGACCTCCGGGACCTGGGCTCTCAATAATTTGGACTGTATGGTAGCAGTGAAGGACCACTAGTGCTGAAAACAAAAGACTTATCAGAGTAAATAAAAATTAAGAATACTCAGAGAAAGTATCTTGTAGGTACTCTGTATCCGAGAAGATGTAGGTAATTATACGAGAGGCCAATACATTTTTCTGATGCCATTGGCTAGTAGTATATCATTGCGATTATCTCTAAGGTAATAAAGGAAGTAATATAAAGCAAAAATATAATTTAAAAAAAAAAAAATTAGGCATCAAGGCCCGTAGGGTGTCAGTATTACATCATACTTAAAAATAAAACATGTAGCTTGGTAAACCTCCGCATTGTAGGCCTATCTAGCTTCTCTGCAAAAACCCTCAGAATGCTGTTGCTGCTCCCCTTCACTGGGAATATTACTGAGGCAACTTTCTTCTGCATTATCGCAAAGTAGTCGTCAGTGTGCGCATCAGCGAACATACCTGACGCACTACAGTACGGTGGAAGCCTCAACAGCGCCCTGAAGGCATTGTTGTATTGAATGCGCAGGGCATTTTCTGCTTTTAGGGTATGGTTATCCCAAAGACTGCTGGTGTAAAATATTTGGCAGTAGGCCTTAAAAAGAGTTAATAATAATTTGATAAATATTTTATCCACGACGAGTCCGAGTGGAGATCGCGTATCGACAATCGTACTGCGGAACGCCCGGCCCTCCAGGTAGATGGACCGACGACCTTAGAAAGGTGGCTGGGACAGACTGGATGCTGAAGCCGTAGGATGGTGGTGTAACGCAGCCTGGGAGAGGCCTATGTCCAGCAGTAGATTTGATTTGTTGATTGAAATCTTTTATTAGAGTTTCTTATTCGAAGGGTGCTTACTAAGACCCTGGTAGTAAACCTCCGCTGTTCGTCCGTCCGTCTGTTAGTCAGCGGGCTGTTGTATCTCATTAAACGCAATAGGTAGACCGTTTAAATTTTCACAGATTGTGTTTCTATTGCCGCTATTACAACAAAAAATTAAAATTGAATAAAGTAAATAATTAAAGGGGGTCCCCATACAAGAAACGTCTTTTTGAAGTGAAAATTTCTTTAGGCGCGTTGGGCATTTTTGAGATGGGAAAAACAATTAAACTCGCGACACCGCTACCGACACCTCCTTTTTGTAAACGCGATTGTGCTCTTTATTTATATAACGTTACGGTCCAATGTTCTATACAAGTATTTTTCTTCCACCAAAGCGATCTTGTTCAAGTTTTCACTTCTATCGGCACTCCCAGAGTGCCACTGTTTTTTTCAGCGTATTTTGCTCGATCTTAATACGGTACGGAACACTTCGTGACCGGTTTTTAAAACAGACTTGCGTCTCACAGCGTAAAGTAGTTAGCGAAGTATATGACGTCTTGTTACATACAACAGTAATGACTTGACCTTTCCTGAATGAATATTCTTCCTAAAATCTTACAAGTAAAGAATAAAATAAAAAAACCGGCCAAGTGCGTGTCGGACCACGCAAAATGAAAGGTTCCGTAGTTGGGATGAATTTATCCCAAAAACAAACTTAACTTTGTAGTTGAAAAACATGTTCTCCCATACGGAATGTATGGGAAAATACATTTTTGCAACTGCAAATATAAGTTGGTCGATTATTACTCGTTAACTTGTAGAGCCTACTTAGTTGTGGTAATTTTCTTTTAATTTCGTTATATAAACTAATGCTGTGATTTTTGACTTGACTACCTAACAAAAATTGACAATTTAAAGCTTAATATTTTGCAAACGGATCCCTGAATCCAAAAATGGTTTTCACATACTCACAATGTTTTTGAAGAACCTTTCCAATGATACCCGACACCATGGGATAGAAAAAAAAAAAACATGTGTGCAATTCACACGTGGTAGAAATGAAACCTTCAAAAATGTTGGCTTTAAGATAATGAGAATGAGTGGAGGGGGTACGAAGCAGAGCATAAAGAGAACCACGAACATAAAAAACTGTATAATGCTTCCTATCTCATTTTCTCCCACGTTAAATCTTACGAATTTGTGTCGGTCTCTTTTTACTGTCGCTTTTTCGTTTCATCGAGTTTCAAATCACAACGATGCTAAAGAAGTTTTCACTTCAAAAAGTCCCCACTTTATGTGTAGGTGAGATACCCTAAAATAATTTTTTTTTTCGTAATTTTATTTAGCTTTCTAGTACTAAAAGTCTCGGAGCTAGACCGCAGACAGACAGACAGACGGACATAACGAAACTATAAGGGTTCCTTATTTACTACGGAACCCTAAAAACCTAACACACAAACTACTTATTAGCCAACATAAAAATTGATTACGAATCTACGTCTAAATATAATAAATAATAAACAAGTAGATATCAATCAGTAAAAAGAATGCGTTGAGGAAGCTAAGACGTCGACAGACGGTAGTTTGTTATAAAAATGTTAGCGAATCGATCATTTTAATGGAAACGTGAGTTTTATCACGAGATCCTAACTATTATGTATTATTATATTTTATACAATAGTAGATTGTGTGATGGTCACTAATTGTATAAGGATTTGTCCTCCAAGTGCATTCGTGAGCGTGGTAGCTTGTATATTTAAATTGGCGTTTACTTGTACTGACTAAAAGGTTTGAACGATACGATTAAATTGGTTACGTTTTACGGTTTAAACGGTTATACGGTTGTATATTGATTAAAAATGATGTCAAATTAAGACACTAAGGATGCAAGAAGGGCCAAAAAGAAAATATCGATACGATATTTATATCGTAAAAATTATCAATGTCAATTTCGATAAATCGAAGAAAAAAAATCGATATATCGATATTGTTTGGCACTTCTTGCATTTCTACCTTAAAATCACATTGAAAATGGAAAATTAAAAAAAAAACTTTTCTTTCTTTATGAACTTCTATTGTGTTTGTTTTTACTACATTAGTTAGCATTTTAAAAAACCCACTCACTTTTTGATATTTTCTTCTTAAGTCAACTTTTTTTACGGCTCTGATTCCACGCGGTTTTAGTCAGTGGCGACAACGATGTTGCTATTGGAAATATATCGAATTTGATACATTTTCGATACTTGATATTTTATATCGATACGTCGAAATAATAAATATCGCCTAAAAATATCGATATATCGAACAAAAATTATCGATAGTTTTTCTGCTAGCCTATAAGACTCTTCTATGTTACTGATTAATGAAGTATTTTATCATTATTATAACTTGCTTCAAAAACGATAAAAGAAAACATCGTGAGGAAACCGGCATTCCTGAGAGATATTTCTCGACGGCATATGAAGCTTAGTCAGAGGCCTATGAGTGGCATAAAAATTCTTACACCAGATTAGTCATGAAGTCTATCTAGGTCATCTTTTATCTTACAAGTAGACTCTTCGAATACAACAGTTCTCTCTCATCATATGCCAAATTCGATTGAGTGTATCTAAGAACCACCTTGGCCACCAACATATTATTGAAGTTAAATTCTATTGGTTAGTCAAACTCCGTTCCTGGACGTAATTGCTCAAGAATCTTAACACCTGACACTACAATACTTGTTCCTAGATCAGCTCCGATTACATCAACTGTAAGCGATTTATTACCATTAATAGCATTATAATTGATTCCGTTCTTGTTAACAATACGGTTCACGCATATCATTTCGTGCCATTCATTCAGTGAGATCACTTTATCAGTATCTTTTGCTTTACTGGAATAGGTTTATTTATATTCAATGATTGTATGGGAACAGTTAGTCAGTACTTCGTGATTTAGTCATGATTTGATGACGTATTCGAGTCCCGATCGTTGTATAATTGCTGAGAAGTCGTGAACTCTTCGAGTGTTACTTTTGCGTAAATGGCTGATTGTGTTGTGACTAATCGAGTGTTCGTTTCCATTGTTACGTATTGTTTGGGGATGTTTTCAGATTTTGCCTAAAGTGTTTGTACGTCCGTCAGTGTTCATTTATGCATTTCTGTTTATTAAAACAATATCTTTTACGTTAGAGTTGGTTACAGATAATGAAAATGACTGTACACATGGCTACACATCAAGCTATACATTTCATAGTATTGTATTCGCTTTGTAAAGTACTTCGTTACATATTCTCTGGCTTTCATCTTTAGCTTTATGACTTTTCTGCAAGGGAATATTTAAATAGAGCTGACAAGTAATATTGCCTCTAATATTTTGGAATATCTTATCTAATTTAGTTGACTGAAGACTTGAACAATTGACAAAAGATGGGTGGAGATATCCCTGAAATCAGTACAAACTGGCACCAAAGTTATGCAGTCGACACCAAAGTAAAGTTGAAAAATTTTGCTCCCGTAAGATAAAAATATTCCATAATAAAATATTCTATAATATTTTTTAGTTCATTTATTTTGTATACGAAATTCTACAAGTCTGACTAAATACTACGATTTGTTAATGTGCCGTCTTAATTTATTGACATATTATTAAATTATTAACTATTAGTGTTTGCCATGAAATTGTGACATATACTTGCCCATTGACTTTATTTTTTTTATTTTGTTAATGTGACATTCGATTACCTAAGTTATTTTGTATGCCTTCTGGCGGGACATATATTATGGACTAACATTTTTTAACATAACATCTGTATAATTTTACCCTATATGCACAAAATGAATAAATTAATTTGAATTTGAAAGTATTCCCTCAATAAATGTAAGGTTTTCAATCAAAAATATCGTGTCGTCCAACATTGGACCCAAATCTCATCTCAGCGCACGTCCTTTACGCCAAACGAGGACATTCGCACGTCTCACAACATTATACACAGTATATTGCTATTAGCATAGCGAATGCATTATTACATGTCATGTGCAACTCTAACTCGTTGATAAATATCTCTAAACATTTGATAGCAATAGCGATTTGTTCCTTACTAATTGCTGGGTGATTCGTAATTCGTGCTTGTTATTATAAATTGTGGTTGTTGCTTTTGGTTGAGATGTAGATAATGTAGCCGTGTTTTGAGCACGATTGGCATTAATCTGTTGAATACCTAGTGCTCGTTTCTGGAGAATCTGCTTGTCCATCGATCTGACGTGTCCTCGTCCATCGTCTTTAAGAGTACTGATGGGATGTAAGTCAACAGTCTGAACACTAGATGCTGTCACCTCTCTCGGTATTTTTCGCTTGAATAGGATGGTACTTCATCTTCAAATATGTAGAGAAGGCTTGGTAACGATCGGTAAGTTATGGGAACTGGACGTAAGATGATATGCGCTTGTTTATCATTGTTTTATAAAGAGACGGTATATGATGTATTTCTGCATTTTTATTAGACTTGGTGGCCCAGTAGAGCAACTGTGGCCCAGTGGTAACGGTCGCGACTTACGAGGAGTTAGGTCATAGGTTCAAACTCAAGCAGGCACATTACTTTGAGTTAATTATTTCATCACCACTGCTCTCAAAACGGTGAAGGATAACATCGTGAGGAAACCGGCATATCCTAGAACTAAAAATTCAAAGACATGTGACATCTACCAACCCGCACTGGGCCCGCGTGGTGGATTATATCCCACTCCCTCTCACAGAAAGAGGAAGCCTGTGTTCCAGCAGTGGGAACATTATAGGCTGATTATGTATTTGACATGAGAATTTATCTTAGGGATCCTACAATATATTAAAGTGAAACTTTTATTACATCGTCTCAAACTTTTTCGTCTGTGTGTTGCATGTCGCGTGACGGTCGGCCGCGGAGTAGGGATAAAGTGAAAGGCGCTCGTCAGAGCAACCAAGGCCAATATGGCGGCGCCTATAGAAGTTTCACTTTTACCGTGGTTTCATAAAACCACACAATCCTTTTTAAAGTGAAACTTTTATTACATCGTCTCAATCCTTTTTTTATTTATTATATTAACATTTTATAAGTATCCTACTTCCTACTAATATTATAAACGCGAAAGCTTGTGAGGATGGATGGATGTTTGTTACTCTTTTACGCAAAAACTACTGAACGGATTTGGATGAAATTTGGCACACAGATAGTTTATAAGCTGGATTAACATATAAGATACTTTTTATTCCGATATTTCCACGGGATCGAGACTTATGCGGGTGAAACCGCAGGGCACTGCTAGTGCCTCATAATACTTCACAGTCACATCATCTTGTATTGATACAAATGATATAAGCATTTTTTCATACACATTGTATACCTACCCACATAGTCTCCATAAACTTAAAATAATTGATGACCGTGTCTGTCTGTGCGTTGATTACCACTAGACGAATCACACCATCGCACCCTTTGACCCGATGCTTGACAAATAGCTTTAAAATTGTATTATAATTTCAATAGAAGCCTACTGCCAACGCAAAAGAAACTAAATTTCATGGGAAATAGAGTTGAATTTGGTTTGGTGAGCGCTAATTTGAAGTGTTTTTATTTTAATTTGAGAAGTTTTTTGGTTGATAGATTCTGGTTTGTTAACTCTCTTGATTATATTCGATTATAGTCTTGTTATTGTTGTTATAAAGTAATTTATTGGAAAAAATAAAAATAAAAAACTTCATACGTGACATCACGCCTGTAATCCCCTAGGGGTTAGGCAGAGGTGTACCTATAGTACACCCACATTTCGCCAGTTATGTTTAATTCCCATGTAATAGGGGGCGAGCCTATTGCCATCAACCGGGTACAAATCCAGACTACGGGCCGCTACTGAGATATTCCTGATAGAAAAACCCAATAATACTACACTCGACTTGGGAATCGACATGCTCAGCAATAGTGCGACCACTTGACCAACAAGGCAAATACTTATAAAAATGTCATCACATGTAAATCAGAACATCAAGTATATTCTTTGGAAGATTTAAAAAAAGAAATGAGAATGCAAAATAAAAAGTTTAACAGCTGCCATAAAAAAAACAAAAAAAAAACTTTAATAACCCGACGACTTCCTTCCACAATGTACCAATCAAATCCTAACAAACCACAAAAGATAAAAATCCAATTTATATAAGAAGACAATTCTCACTTAAAAGGTCCCATGATAAAAAACCTAGTCATCCAACGCGGGACGATAAACCGACTTTCGTATCATCTATCAATCGTACATGGAGAAGCCAGCAGGGGATCTACTATTAAATTCGTCATTTCCCACCGATGAACACACTGGACACAGTAAAACACAGAGTAACAATCTCCATACAAAAAATTGAAGGTAGGAACGACACTGTATCCGTAGTTGGAACAGTGTCTATCAACAAATAAAAAGAGACGCCTACGACATCTTAAATAGAAAAAACAATTACATTCATGACATCTCACAGTGGTTTTTTTAGACGCCATCTCGATCTGGTGTTTCGACATTGAATGACAGTATTAATTTCATTTTGTATTACCGCATGCAGAGCGCCTTATAGACTATCGTGTCTTGGGTGCTTAGGATTCTCCCAAGCACAAATAGATGAAGGAAGACGAGAGAATAATAATTTTGATACTAAGTTGATTTTACCTACTAACGTAGTATCAAAATTATTATTCTCGTTGGCGTGGTTAAGCTATTCGTCCTTCGGGTAAGTGAAGTCCTAAAAATACTTTTATGTTCTACGATCTTTTAAGATATATTCATGATATTATAAATGCTAGGGATAATACCTGGTGGATGTGGTAGCAGCTCTTGGATGTAAATTTGAAGTCAATTAAATTCATCTTTTGTGTCTAACTAAAAATCGAACAGGAAAAGGATCAGCAACTCAGGAGAAAGCTGTAGAAGTTTTAGAAAGATTCAGGAGTAGATTCTCTAAAAGTCTAAATAATGACAGCACGTAACAAAAACCAGAACCCTATTTATTGTAACTAAAAAAAGACATGTTTGTAAAAAAAAACAGTGGCACTCTGGGAGTGTCGACAGAAGTGGAAACCAGAAAAAACTTGGCACCGCAGTAATCAACGCGTTGATGTCTTTTACTCCACGGTGTCGGTAACAGGTCGCGAAATCAATGGTTTACTCCCATCTCAAAAATGCCCTACGCGCTTAAAGAAGTTTTTACTTCAAAAATCATAATTGTCACATTTTCAAGACAGGTGCTGTTTAATATAACACAAAATTTACGAAAGAAACTTGCAAAATTGTCAGATTGTCACCTGTCACCTGCGGCAGTTATACTAAGATGCCTCTGTGACAATCAACCAACATACCAAAAACCGCTACCAATTAAGTATTACACACTCGGAAGAGCAAGATACCGAATACCAATACCAATTACTACACAGTCATCGATGGGAACCCATCAGTTCATCATCACAAGTCAACACACCTTATCAATTGTCTCCACCACACTAACAGCGAGTCATTTAACAATCCCGGGTGAGATGGAGTCACGTAACGAATTCGGATTGGTGTTTCTTTCTAATGAACTATTTAATGTCAAACGTCTCGATAGTATACCCAAGATAAAGGCGGTAGCGATCAAGAATTTGATTAACGGTAAGCTAAGTAGGTAATTAATGGTGGCCCAGTGGGAACGGCCGCGACTTAAGAGTTGTAAGTCGTAGGTTGTAACCCTGATAGGCACTTTACTTTTTGTAAATTATTTCAGTATCACTGCTCTCAAAACAGTGAAGGAAAACATCGTGAGGAAACCGGCATGTCTTCGAACCAAAAATTCGAAGACATGTGACATCTACCAACCCGCACCGGGCCCGCGTGGTGGATTCCCTCTCACAGAGAGGAGGCCTGTTTCCCAGCATTGGGAACATTATAGGGTGAATATGCAAAGCTCGTAGTAGGTAAGTGACTAGGTTATTTTTGCAGTAAAACTCCCTCTTATCAAGTTTTAAGTGTAAAGAGTTTAGTGGTGGATGGTGCCCCATAATTATTTTTGGTCAGTTTGTTAGGTATCAGTTTTTATGCTTTGAAGCGTTTATTGTTGTTTTTCAACCTTACGCAGAAAGTGTTAGGTCCAAGATCTGTGAATAGAGAGAAGTAACAATTGCTGCACATAAATCCTTTTCTTGAACTAAAGTCTTCAGGATTAGAAATAAATACAGGGTGGCCGGGACATCGACGAGAAAACTGTTACCATGGATTAGTACACGATTTTGAACCCTCCTGCGTTGAAATTTTTCGTCGGTTAATCAATAAAAAATCAGCTTTTTCAAGTGCAATACCTACGCAGTAAAAAATGTATGGAACAAAAAAATAACCGACTAAAAAAGATCCTTTCAAGATTACTTTTGATGTTGTATTTTAAATTGTTGAAAGAATTTCACTTCAAATGCCATGAAGTGAAATCTTGCAACAATTTTATCCAAAACTCAATTTAGTCCAAAATACATTCCTCTCTTCGCTTGCACCACACACGTTTGTCGTCGACCGGCGCCTGCGCCACCGTGTCACAACAAAATAAAGCCTGTCCCGACCCAGTTCCCACAGTAGCCGGTACTAAGACCTGTCACCAAATATTGACAAACAGAAGGCCAATCTCTTCTCTTGTCATGTCTAATCTTCTTCTATTTCAACAATTAAACGGGGTTCAACCTCGCTTTGCTGGTTCAATTTTAACATTTACTGCTACTGCGTCATCAGAATCTCTTTTGTTCACACCAGTGTTATGGACCGTCAGAAGCCCTGGCAATGAACGACTCGCATATTTATACGAAAATATTTTTAGGAATGGCTGACCACCAATCCCAAAACTATATGTTTGTCCCTTAGTTAACCGCGGAAGTCAGCCAAATCTTGTTAAACTGCCAACACTAATTACAGCTGGGGAAAAATCAATAAAAATAATGTCCTTTTCCTAAAAGAGTGACGATTGCAACCGCAAGACTGCCACGCCCATAAGTTACAATCTATTTGTTGTCAACACGACCGCGACTTTGTTGTCAAACGATAAATTGAAACTGCTGGGGAGTTTGTTGCGCCACTTCTTCTTCCCAGCTAAAGGCACTAGGAAGTGGTGAAGGGTGGGCATTTTTGGGGGACTGTCTTATGTAATTTTGTCGTTCGAAAAGTGCTGATTCTCAGCCTAGTTTGAATAAATGACTTTTGAATTTGTTTTTTTTTTTAAACGAGTAAAATGGGAATTCTGCACTCATCTCCAATGTGGATGTGTCGTCCGAAATTGTAAACTGGTTAAGTTTTTTCTCAACACGCTATCGAAATAACTCATGTTTTAAATAAGTTATCGAGAAACGTGTCGGTACTAATACTTGGTTCTTAAAACTGTTTTTCGTAATGAAGATTGATTTTGAGAAGTTCTTGGCCTATTGAGACTTTTAACTCGATGTCATGTGAATTTGTATTTTGTCTCTTAAAGAATTTATGATGAATTTCGCTTGAGAAAATAATTTGATAGATTTTTTTAATTTGCATATGTTTTACATTTTTGTCACTATCAAATGACTTGTTGATTGGAAGGTTTTGCACGTAAAACGAAAAACCAAGACGCCTTCTCAAAAAATTGACGCCATAGTGCTGCAATGGGTCTTAGTTTCCACCTCTTAAGGCTTAATAATAAAAAATATTAAAAGCAAGGGTGAACAGGTATCTTCTGGAAAAGCTCGTTTCATCGTAAGCCTCATCCATCGCCTCCCATAAGGCGAAATCGAAGTCAAGAGCAAGTCCATCAGGCAATAAAATATTCTCTCGAATGCTTCTAATAAATTCAAATTCAAAAGTCATTTATTCAAACTAGGCTGAGCATCAGCACTTTTGGAACATCAAAACTACATAAGACTGTCCCCCAAAACGCCCACCCTTCACCACTTCCTAGTGCCTTTAGCTGGGAAGAAGAAGTGGAGCAACAAACTCCCCAGCAGCACAGCTGTCTGTTCAAGTTAGAAAAAAAAAAGATTCTATACATTAGTATGCATAATAATTTACATTATGCAATAAATCCTTTTCTTGAACCCAAGTCTTTAAGGTTAGAAATAATATGATTTTCTTTCACATTGCATGTCCTGCAGGGTCACATGAATTTCTACCTACCTCCATGCAAAAAGGCGTGTCGTAATGTCTTCTTTCGCACCTCAATGAAAGTCTGTCAAAACCTGTTTGAATCTCAAAAACTAGAAATATTCCATGACACACGATAAGTTGTGTGATCGTACTTTCAAATTGTCGCCGATACGGTATCGTAAGCAATTGTTGTAAAACTTGTTTAGCCACCAATTAAGTAGATATTAGGCATAAAATGTTTTACACGCAAAAAATGGCGTTGACTCCACGTGAATGAATGGGACAATTATAGTTTTGTCACAGGTTCGAAGAGACGTGTCTCACAAAAGCATGGAGGATAGAGAAAGACATGACTGTCACATGAGAAACCAAACAGATACTTAAGACTTGGTTCTATACCGTTCTTGACACTATAAGTATAGAGCGGAAAAATAATTTACAAATTTATTTTATCTACACCTATGCTATAAAACCTCTATAAAAGTTTTAGAAACAGATAGCTTATTGCCAACATTAAAACAGCCAGTGTCATAGTAACTATAATATCATCCAAATTAGTGTTATAATTTTGTATTAAATTACAATGGGACTAACGGCTTAATGTGCTTTCCGAGGCACAGAGGAGTCTCGGTATGTTAAAATGGTCACCCATCCATAGACCAACCCCGGCAAGCGTAGCTTAACCTAATGGATCGAACCGCGTGTTCAAATCAAATTGTAAAAAAGCTTGAATATGGTACAACAAGTTGCAGTCTGCATTGTTTTTACAAAAGAATATATTTATTTAACATAATGAATAAATAATAAATGCATAAATATGTACCTAAATGCTAATTTTATTATGTCCACATTCCAAAATAGAATCAAATAATTATAAATATTAACACCACTAATCGGTTGTGGTGCATACAAAAAACTACTAATTATATAAAAACTGTGATTTATATCTTCCTTTAGTCTTAACAGTTATAAATATTTGTAATCCTTTAATTAACATAGTAAAAGATACGAAAGCATAGTAGTATCTATTTAATAACGGGACGCAGACGAGTCACGATGGCTCTAAATATTTTATAACAAATGTCTAAAGTTTTTATAACAAACGTTTAAAAGTTTTTATAGCAAATGTCTAAAACACTTCACACTCTTATAACTATACCTTTTCGAAATCACGACCAACGACAAAACTGTATAAATTTATTTATCCTATACTATTAAGTGAGCAATATTTATATATTTGTAATTGCGGTCCCAAAAACGGCTATAACGATTTCGATGATTTGCAACATAGGGGTAGGGGCGAAAAATCAATCTAGCTAGGTCTCATTATCTGGGAAAATTCTTTTACTCTATTTTCACCCGAGCAGAGTTTGGTCACCCAAAGTTTAGAACAAGATGGCAAAGTTTAGAATAATGACATGGCAGCATGGAATTAGTATGAACTATCCTATAATATTCTCTATTTTTACCAGAGCAGAGATAGATCGCCCAAGTACTATCTTTATATATATAATTCTTCTGTGAGTGTGTATGTCACTGAACTTCTCTCAAACGACTGGACCGATTTTGATGAAATTTTTTGTGTGTGTTCAACGGGATCTGGGAATGGTTTAGATTCATAAAAAAAAAAAGTTTGAAATTTTCAAACTAAAGACGTGTAGACAGGACAACGTCTGTCGGGTCCGCTAGTATAAGTATACTTTATTGTACACCAGAAAAATAAAATACAAAGAAAATAAATTAAACACTACAAAACATACAATGGGCGTCCTCATCGCTTTCTGCGATCTCTTCCAATTGTTCTGTTATGATTTTTTTGTGAAACTTAATATTTGCATTTATTATCAAAAGCCAGTTAAAAAAGTCTGAAGTGAATATTATGGATTCATCATCAGCCTATAAATGTTCCCACTGCTGGGACCCAGGCCTCCTCTCTGTGAGAGGAAGAGGGCTGTAATCCACCACGCGGGCCCAATGCGGATTGGTAGATGTCACATGTCTTCGAATTTTCGGTTCTAGGACATGCCGGTTTCCTCACGATGTTTTCCTTCACCGTTTTGAGAGCAGTGGTGATGAAATAATTTACACAAAGTAAAGCGCCTGTCTGGGTTCGAACCTGCGACCTACAACTCGTAAGTCGCGGCCGTTACCACTGGGCTACCACTGCTGAATATTATGGATTACCTTTTCCAAAATAAATAAATACAATATGGCGGACAAAAATGTTTTGGGTATTATTTTTTGTTGATTCGTGACTGTCAACAGCGAATCTCAATTTTGCAATTACGATTACAACTATCCATTGTATGGAACAAAAAATTAAAAGATTCGCCAGCGAGACGAATGTCAAATTATATTAATTGCAATGACACCGTGCAAGCGTGTGAATCCCCAATTTGAAGGAAAAGGACGTGACGTAACGGTTCGCGATTTTTGTGCGCACACGCACGGTGATTGGTGATAGAATTTCCATTTGGTTTTTAAGCTATTGCATAGCTTTTATCGCGAGCTTTGAGCGCGGCGACCGAATCAAGAAATGCCGTAACGTAACGAAAATAAAACCTAACACCCCCACTCCGCCTACCATGTAATGACGGTTAAACGTGATGTTGTCATGGAAGTTACAAATGCTATGCAATAGCTTAAAAAAAAAAATACATATAAGCTGTGCTTGTCATCTAGATAATTAATTGTTTAATTAAGAGTTTTAATTCATCTATCCTGACAACAATAGGAAAATTCTATAAATTTCACCTTTCATGTTTAGTTTATTAAGCTTGTAACTGAATTTAATGGTAGCAACATAGTAATTATTTATTTTGTTAACATTATCATTATTCAAACTTCAAAATGTGAACCACTTCACTTTTTATCGATCAATCCTCATTATGAATATATCTTCTTTGTATATAAAACTCAATTGCTGTGCGTTAGTCTCGCAAAAACTCGAAAATGGGTAGACAGATTTGAATATTTTTTGTTTATTTTGTTCGCCTCGATACTGGGGTGGTTAAGGAAAAAAGAAAACTTGGAAAAACCCAAAAAAAAACAAATTAAATTTTGTGTTGTTATTCCCCACGTGGTCCGAAGTTCACCGGGTCATCTACCCTAGAACCTTTTTACGTATACCACACAAATGTAATTTGGGCTAAGCAATAAAATAGAAATGAAGAGATCCGCAGGAGAACCAAGGTAACCGACATAGCCCGAAGAATTGCCAAACTTAAGTGGCAATGGGCAAGGCACATGGCTCGCAGAACGGATGGCCGATGGGGCCGAAAGGTTCTGGAGTGGCGGCCGCATACTGGAAGACGTAGCGTTGGACGGCCTCCCACAAGATGGACCGATGACCTTGTGAAGGCCGCAGGAATCCGCTGGATGCGGGAAACACAGAACTGGTCGAAATGGCGGTGCTTGGGGGTGGCCTATTTCTAGCAGTGGACTTCTTTTGGCTGAAATGATGATGATGAGTCCTTTAGACCGAATTTCGGCCATGGCAACCAATCTCGGCGGCCTTCGGCGCGGGAGATATTATAGTGAACAAGTGTTTGTGCAGACACAGGTGCACTCTCTCTTTCCTCACTCTCATAGTCCGACGGGACGGCAATCTGACACGACCGGAGAGAGATCAGGCGCAGGACCAACGACTTAACCTGCTTTCCGAGGCACTGGGGTATCACACCGCCAACTTCCAAATACCGGGAGGTTACTAAGAAATTCCTAATGGAAAAACCCAATAACACTTTGCCCGACCCGGGAATCGAACACAACGCTCAGCAGTCACGTGGGCATATTACTTTATTCTTAAGATAAGCTCTACCTACATCATATAATTTAAGTTATTATAACCAATGACGTCAGGTTGAAACAGAATTGTCAGTTGGTTTTCCCACTATTTTTATTTCTTGTCACACGATTTTATTTTGCATAAAATTGATTTTAATAAGTTAATTATTATGATGTCGCAGACTGCGAAGAAATCTTAGGAAATACTCGTTTTATAATCTGACAAATTATAAATCATAATAATGTTATAATCATTTGATTAAAGTTAGTTAAATTCACATCAACACAGTTACGTAAAATCAACAAAATTAATTTGCTTTATTGACTTTTCACACTTGAAGGTGTTACACGATTAATGTTGGGGAACATGTAGAAATAAATAAAGAAGATACTTATTTGCTTTGCTAAATTAAATACGGCAAAATAAATAATTCTATTATACATTGTCACAGCGAATCAGTTTTCCCTTAAGACCTAGGCTAAATGCTTTTTGATATTCGAATAGCTCATGAGTTCATGACCTTAAGACGTACCATAAAGAATAAGAAATTAAAAAAAAAAATCTGCACATCAATCAAAATTTGAATCGTTTTGAAAGATATTGCTAATCCATTGCTTTATAAGTTCGAAAAAAAAATCTGCTCGACAACGTTAATAACTCAATTAATGTTGTTGAACTGTCAAAATGAAACGGATTTGTCTCAATCATTTACGAAAATGTGTGACGCAATTAGATAGCTGGTTAGATACACTCTTTAAAACATTTTTTTTTTGTTTCTCACAATCTCAAATCCAATCATCCAATCTCAAATAAAAACAAAATCGAAACGACAAAAGTTGATATTACAACGAATGTCAAATTATAAAAAGGCCAGTAGGTATAATCAACAACAAAAAAGAAAAAAGAAATCATATGTGACTGTGTTGCCTAATTCTTGCACGGATTAATCGTAATAATGTGACCTCTTCACACATAAATCTATCTCCACACTTAACATTTGTCCTCGATGCGAATTAGTTGCTTTACGACATTAAAATAAAAAAAAACTCTTGAAACAATATTGCGTTACTACATCGTGTACATGCTCAAAGGCCATTCCAATTAAAGTAATCGACATTTGCATAGAAAATGCGCGTATCAATACGAATTTACGGATGAGATAGGGTTTTGGTGTGGTGCAAGTGAAAAGCATTTGATTTTATTGCAGTTTATTGAGTAAATAAAATTGTTTATTCTGTAAATTGGATATCCGAAACACTTTTACACATCATATTAAAAAAAAAATCTAGATGAGTTCGGCGTTTCCTATCTGATTACTCTGAGAAGAAAGGCCGAAACAAACTCAGAGGTCTCAGTCTCATTTAAAGTCCAGACATAATCTTGGTCAGGGTATATGAGGACCACGTAGATTAGTGACTGAAATGGTCTTTTGAGGAAAGAACCACACAAATTTGAGTGGACCTGTCCAGTCAGTGCAAGCATTTGTCAGTAATCGTGGAACTCAACTCAGAACTTAAGGAGCTCAACTCAAAAACTCAACAGCGGCTGTTCTTTGTAGTGGTTTTAAAGACAGAACTTACATTCTGTAGAGCCCAATAATGCGTCGATTACATCGTAAATTAATTCCTGATACGGGCAGGTGACAAAACGGTGACCTGTGTACCTACTACATTAAATAAATAAACGTCTTCAGATATACTTAGGTAAGTTCGAGATTATCACCCTGACTATGCTTGTGGGTAAGACTTGTAAGATAGCGGCGAATTCTCATGTTTGTAATATTTAAGGTGCAGATGCGGTGCCATAATGCTGCATAAAACCGATTTTGTTTCAATTAATGTTTGTTATTGGCGTGGCCTCCTACTTGTCCCAACTCATCTAACACAATATCCACAATATTTTTACCTTTGCCATCGACTCAAAAAGAAGAAGACTCTTTCTAATCTAGCTTTACCTGAACGAGTTTGGAGGTTATATCGACATTTTTTAAGTCCACTTTAAAACGATTGAACCCATTCCCCGCTACATCTCGTGCCTTAACTCCGTACAATATAACTACTCGTCACCTGATTATCTCGCCGCTCACGGCGGTCGGTTTTCCTCTAAAATTAAACAAATCCACAACGACAGTGTTTTGTCAACTCGTGACTATGGCCAAGGTCGCGGTGATCATCAGCAGTTTAGGGTTGACAGTAATACGGATGAATAGTTTGGTTATTCTCGTTGACTGCTGTGCAAGCCTAGTTTAGTGAACACTTCATTTTTGTTACTCTGCGTTTACATCCTTATACAAGTTGTGATACTTGTTTACAACAATTCTCGTAGATGAGTTGTTATACATTGATGTTATTTCAGACATGTATTGTTAATAATTTTGTTTACTCTCGGGAACATCACCAGTTGACAGCGATGCGGATGAATTTTTCGACACCGTATTTTAGTTTGTGAATAGTTTTAATTAAGTTAGTATATAATTTTGTGAATTGTATTAATTAATTAGGTATAAGTTGTTATAGTACATAAATTTATTATCATTTTAATTCTGAATAAAAAATCTTTTTGTTTATCTTTTTGACAACTTGTTTTATTAACCGAATTCCAAAAAGGAGGAGGTTATATGTTCGTTGCGAATTTTTGTTTTTTTTTTTATGTATGTCTGCCAATTTTTCCGTCATTTGTGGACCGATTTTGAAAATTCTTTTTTGTTTGAAAGGGTATGCTCTCAAATTGGTCCTATATAAATTTTTATTAACTTTGCTAGGGTAGTTTTTGAGTTGCTACAAAATACGTATTATTTTCCCTTTTTTTTAGTATGTAGATGATATGATAAGTTCCTGTCACTGGTAGCAGGTAGTAGTATTCGAATATGTGTGGGGTAGGTACCACAACAAAAAATTGAAAAATAATAACTTTTTACAAAAAAATAAACAACCGACTTACAAAAAAAAAACATTACAAAGTGAAAAATAACTTTAATTTCGGAAGTCGGTGGCAAAAAACGAAAATACAAAACCCACCCGACCCGTCACCGACTTCCGAAATTAAAACTATTTTTCACGTTGTAGTGTTTTTTTTTTGGAAGTCGGTTTTTTTATGTTTGAATTTGTACTGTTTACTTGAACAATAAAGTTTTTATATTTTTTATATTATTTTTATTTTTATGTAAACGAAATAGTAGACACAACATGTAAAATACATGTGTATACCTTGGTGTAAACAAGTGATTACAGGTATTTACTTAAGTTTACAAGATTACCTACAGCATGTCACAAAGGGATATAGTTTTTTTCTTGAATTTCCACATATCTGATCGATCCTGTGCAAACATTGCTTCATACAAAAATGATGCAAATCCAAAGAATTCAGTCTTCAGTTTAGAACACCTCATAACACCTGCAATTAAAAGCTAACGTAAAATAAGTGAAGTTTAAATCAATTTAGTAAGTCCGCTTCGATAAAATAACCTTTACATATTTTAATTAATTACAAATTAATGTAAATCTAAAAATTAGTCACCAAAGAATCAAAACACATGGCGGTGTCGTTGATATTAAAAATAGCACGATAAAATAGATGTAAAATGCATTATATGAATATGCAAAAGACAGATAATATTCAGTGTATTATTTTATTGATTTTAATTTACCAATTTATTTGTAAATCTTCTCACGCGACATCAATTAACTTTGTAAAATACAAATGTTTGTTTTGACTCCATATTTTGAAGTTACGGTGAAAGTGTCGAGTTTTTATTATGAATGGGATACTAATTACCAATTGAAATATGTAATTCTTTATTCATACATAATATCATTGTATTTCTAATAATATATGTCTGATTACTTTAATAGAAGAAAGCCATTTTGACAAACATTTCAAAAATGGCCTAGAAATTTTGATAGATTTTTTTTCCGTCTGCAAAATTGCATCGCATTGTTGCATTGCAAATGTTTTGACAAAATTACAATAGGTACCTATCGACCGAGTACAAGTAATTTAATTGAACTTAAATTTTTCATTGTAATATTTTGGTTGCGCGAGATTTTTTCTTTCTTCAAACTAACAAATTATTAATCTTCTTTTACTAACTTTTGTTTAGCTACAATTGTAAAATGATTATGCGCATTGATCATGATCATGTAAAGGCATGCAAATTAATTGTTAAGCAAAATGCTACCAACTTAAATTGTCCGCATATTCAAATCACAACTGTCAATTTTGACAGTTGTATAAAATGGTTATAACACGGCAAATTGACGTAGTGTCAATTTACATAACATAAAATAACATTACGCCTTGTTTCCCCGAAGGGTTGGTCAGAGGTGTACCTGTAGTAGGTACACCCACATTTCGCCAGTTATGTTTAAGTCCCATGTAATAGGGGGCGAGCCTATTGCCATCAACCGGGCACAAATCCAGACTCCGGGCTGCTACTGAGAAATTCCAGATAGAAAAACCCAATAACACTTTGCCCAACCCGGGAATCGAACCCAGGACCTCATGCTCAGCAGTAACGCTTGCGACCACTAGACCAACGAGGCAGTGTCAATTGACTAAACAAATAATTTTACTTACTGTACCAACATTAAACGTAGGTATTTTAAGCATATATCAAAATCAAAGTTTAATAATTTATTTCAATAAGGCACATTTAAAAGGCACTTTTGAACGTCAAAATTTACAAAAAAAAAAAATCCTTCCAAAAGGTAGTTTTGGTATGGAGAAGAATGGGCAAGAAACTCCACCGTTACTCTTTTAAAATGTTTTATAATATTTTGTATACATTAAATATATAATTATATGTGAAGACGATGCATCTGGAATAAGTTTACTATACTGTTCTTTAATCTTTGACAACTTATCATACAAGTAATCTCTTCTTACAGTCCTCTCCATCAAAAACGACAAACTAAGGACCAACAACTACAACAAAGGACCAGTCACTTCCATAGCCAGCCCTAGAGTACTGATGACAATTGCGGGTAATCACGGCGGATGACGTCACGCGGCGTGCAGCGGTGCAGCCTTCACGCTTGTCAACTGATTGCGAGACATTCGATTCGAGTTAGGTACCACACACACTAGATGAGCCGTCAATGAGCCGTCGTGCGATGCGTAACGCGTTGGTATAAAAATCACGATTACCGTGATAGGTACAGTCAACATTGTAAGCATGTGAATTATGTTGTTACTGATTGAATTCCTCGATCCCCTGTCATCATCATCTGCCTAGCTTTTTCTCAACTATGTTGGGGTCGGCTTCCAGTCTAACCGGATGCAACTGAATACCAGTATTTCACATGAAGCGATTGCCTATCTGACCTCCACAACCCAGTAACTAGGTAATATGATACTTCTTGGTAAGACTGGTTGTCAGACTTTCGGGCTTCCGACGACCCGTAACGACTGTCAAAGATTCACGAATGACAGCTGGGCCAACGGCTTAACATGCTTTCCGAGGCACGGAAGAGTCTCAATATGTAAAGATGGTCACCCATCCACGGACCAACCCCGGCAAGCGTAGCTTTAGAGTAAAATTTTACATTCAGTAGAATAAAGTCGGAACCAAATAAGCAGTTTGAAGTTAAGCTTAGTATCCTTCATCGTCATCATCATCATTTCAGCCGAAAAACGTCCACTGCTGGACATAGGCCTCTCCCAAGCACCGCCACTTCGACCGGTTGGTTCTGTGCTTCTCGTATCCAGCGGATCCCTGCGGCCTTCACAAGGTCATTGGTCCACCTTGTGAGAGGCCTTCAACAAAGTACATCACAGAAGTATATACGGGCTGTTGTGAATGACAGTCGTTAAAAGCAAATTCTTGTAGTCGATTTTTGCTCCGCTATACCACAGTATAAATAAGTAACAGAAAAAACGGCCGAATCAACTCGCTTCGAAATCTCAGTGTATAGCAGTACGCAACAGTATCGAGTGCGTAGTAGTTACGAGCGGACGCGGAAGGTTTATCCACCGAGCGGCCATAGGTAATTATTTCAAGGTCACTGCCGAGACATAATACTGTTACTTTACTATACTGTGGCCATACTATTAAAAACATTTCACATTTTATTGCTGTGTTACTTGACCCATCAATAGACTGCGCGTGATTTTTGCGTCTTCCGCGACCTCGAATCGATTCAGTGTGTATGATGCTTTACTTACGTTGACATTGCTCGTGGTCACATTAGTTAAATTAAATCATAATTTGGAACAAAAAAACCACAATAAAAACACTATTAGGCATAATGTAAAATATAGAGTGTTGCTATTTGATTATTACGTTTCATATTATTAGTTAGGGCATAATGGCGACCTTCGTATTAGTGAATTTGGACATTCTACGACATTGTATGTAATGCATACTTAAGTAACACTTGACATTAGCCACATGGTTTCCTAGTCAAAGGTTAATTTAATTTTAACCACCAGTTGTTCTTCTAGCGTGTTCATTATCATCAACAGCTTATAACTGTTCACTGCTGGACATAGGCACCTCCTGAGTTCGTCACTCTACCCAGCCTATGGTCCTACGGTTTCGCGGTCTGCACTTAAAAACACGTGTATGGTCTAATCCAAAAACTATCTATTGAAAATGTAAATAAATGGGTCAAAACGTACAGCTGTAAAGTAGTGCCACTTATAAATTGAGTACTTTGATTTGATTATTTAAATACTTGAACCCGAAATTCTAATTTTGAATCACCTTAAAAATGTTTTTCATTTGACAATTGAGATTAATTTTATAACCTCAATTTTCGTAAATGATTTTTCAATTACAATTAATAATGTTATCCAAACAATAATTGTTGGAAAAAATTGTGAGATATAAAGACAAAACTTTCTAAATACAGATGAATGTGTTACTTTTTTCCCTTTAGTAAGTGATTGCTTAATATTTTTTTCTGAATTGAGTTTGTTTACATTTTTATCATTTACTTTTAAAACAGATAATAAAGATGATGCCTAGGTAAAAAAAAAGAAATTCTATTTAGTCCGTCTTTCAGATAATAAAAAAATATTAGATACGTATTTTTTGCTTTATCATATTAATCAAAAATAACTTAGAAAACACGCGTTAAAGTTGGGGAGTGGGAGCTCGCTACGTCACAACTCAGTATAAAATCTAGCAAGGCGTGACGTCATGCCACATTTTAACTCAATGTATCGCCGTAAACTTTTGATTACGTCAAAAAAGAAAAAATACGTGTCCAATATTTTTTAATAATCTACAAGATGGAAAAAAAATTTGACACAGGCGATCGATCGATCGATTATATCGATTTTTCGGAATGTCTTAGAAAACATTATCAAAACCGGTCGGGTCATTTATTAATGACTTTTGAATTCGCTTACTTACCGACTTGTTACAAATACCTAGTTTTCAAGGTGACAGCGAAGATCAAGATTCGTGCCTAGAGGTACTATTGTAGATCATTGCGCTAATCGTGCGCAATACTGTTCGTCTTTTGTTTGAAGGTAAGCATTGTTTTGCTATTGTCTAATACTTTGATTGCTATCAGATATTGATCATATTTATTATGAAATCGGTCCGTCTGTGATGCATGTAGTCGTGTGGGTTCCATCATTGGGTAGTGAAAGTAAAACATGGTTGGTACTAATCAGCATCATTTTGTTCGTAAGTTCTTTCACAAGCATTTTTAAAGATTTTTACTATCGTATAGGCTATATAGAGAGCAGTGGTGGCCCAGTGGTAACGGCCGCGACTTACGAGTTGTAGGTCGTGGGTTCGAACCCAGACAGGCGCTTTACTTTGTGTAAATTATTTCATCACCACTGCTCTCAAAACGGTGAAGGAAAACATCGTGAGGAAACCGGCATGTCCTAGAACCGAAAATTCGATGACATGTGACATCTACCAACCCGCACTGGGCCCGCGTGGTGGATTACGGCCCACTCCCTCTCACAGAGAGGAGGCCTGTGTCCCAGCAGTGGGAACATTATAGGTTGATGATGATGATGATAGGCTATATAAGAACAAGAAACTACCTACCTAATTGACCAGCCCGTTCCATCTTTGATATCCTCCCTCCGGTTGACGCCCTAAGCCGAGGTTCGTACCCCACAGGGGGTGCCCTTAGCGAGCGTTCACCTAGTATAAGCTTAGTATAGTAGCTTAAGGTGGCCACAAGAAATCCCAGTTAAGTAGTCATGACCTCAGAGGTCAACTACGAGATGCCCTAAATAAAAATAAATAAAAAACTACCTGAGTGTAACTATCAACATTAATCAATCTGCCTAGCCTTTTCCCAACTATGTTGGGGTCGGCTTCCAGTCTAACCGGATGCAGCTGAATACCAGTATTTTACATGGAGCGACTGCCTATCTGACCTCCACAACCCAGTTACTGGTTAACACGGTACCCCTTGGTAAGACTGGTTGTCAGACTTTCGGGCTTCTGATGACCCGTAACGACTGTCAAAGATTCAAGAAAGACAGCCGGTACCAACGGGTTAACGTGCTTGCTGAGGCACGGAGGGGTCGCGGTATGTAAAGATGGTCACCCATCCACGGACAGATCCGTGCACGGACTTAGTGTAACTATAAATTTTATTAATATTTAGAAAAGAAAGAAAATGAAAGAAAATTATTTTATTTGGGACACGCACAGGAAATACAAAACAGTAATAAAAAATAAAAATTTACAAAAATAAAAAAGGAGCGTTTTAAACTAAACAAAAATAATAACGACCTGTGCGAGGCCAAAAAGGCTACTATCTCAACATGATGCTGCGATATTTAAAAATAAATAAATACCGCAGCGCTGGTATTCTGATAGGGCCCGCTATGCCACGGACATACCTACGGACATATAAATCCCACTAGGGGAGTATTACTATTTAGAGTATAACTCATTCATTCATTTAATTAAAAGCGGTTTTCCCCAACTAGTTTCGATTTCAAGCGGCGATCTTAGATTATAAATCTTATTATCGTATACTGTACCTAAATGCAGTAATAGTGCCTGAAGGTACAATTCCGTAGCCGACCGCAGGCGGCAACTGCAGGTGACATGTCACCGCGATACGACTGGTTTTTGTGTATTGTTAAGGTACCATTCCGTACCCGACCGCAGGAGGCAACTGCAGGCGACATGTCGCCGCGACACGACTGATTTCTATGAAATACCTTCCGTAGCTAGCGACACGTCGTTGGCAGCTAAGGGCAAGTGACAGGCGACACGTGCAGCCCGACCGCAGACCAGTATTGCCGCCAACGCTCGAGCGATAGTCACGTTTTTCTATCTTCTATCTACCGACTGGAATACGGGCAGTTGCCGCCTGCGGTCGGGTTCGGAATCATGACTACAGCGACATGACGCCGTGACATATTGCCGCGTCATGACGTCGCGAGACGTCGCCTGCAGTTGGCTCCTGCGGTCGGGTACGAAATGGTACCTTTATGTATTTCCTATGAAGGTGACATGTCGCTAGCTAAGGAAGGTATTTCGTGTCGCGGCGACACGCCGTCCGCTACGGAATTGTGAAGATTGAAAATTGTGCAGAACAAACCTTTATTCTTCACAATTTTACCCAAATGCTTTCCAACAGATCTAAATCATCTAACACCTTCAAATTTCACAATTTTCCTGCAAAAGAAACCACATTTTTAAAACTAACCACTAATTACATTTCAAAAGCTCTCACACGATTTCCCATAACGAACCTAACTTCATTATTTTAACAGAACTTATTCACAGAACGTTGCAGTGAACTATTTTTCTTCAATCAACACGTGTGCATTAAAACTTACGGCAAACACTAGCGAGTATTACGAAAAAAATAATGTGAAGAGAGAATTTTGGGTTATGCGAGAGAATTCCGTATACATTGCTGATTAAATTTGTGTTCATTTAATGATGAAGAAGATGAATGTGCGAGTGAATATTAATGTAATGGCTAACAAGGGAGAATAGAAGAGGCAAACATTTCCTGCAATCCTAAGTAACATGGGAAATTTAGGTAGAAGATGATGTTGATGATAATCTGACAGTAGAAGGTGCATAAGAGGATTTAAATGTTTGGTTGCCAGACGCAACCTCAGTAGAAAAGGTTGATAAGGAGGTTGATTGAATGGTTGATGTTTAGTTGGTTGGTTGGTAGGTTGGTTGTTGGTTGGTTGTTTTTTTTTTTGATAAGAATATATTACCGCGGGGGAGTTTGTTGCGCCACTTCTTCGTCACAGCTAAAACACTAGAAAGTGGTGAAGGGTGGGCGTTTTCGAGGACTGTTTTATATAATTACGACGTTCATAAATAATGTGCTGATTCTTCGAATAAATGACTTTGAATTCGATTTTGATTTTGACCAATATGAATCACCAAAGACTACAGTGTCGTATCTATAGCTTCGTTCGCCAATTTTCATTTATTCAACTTGAAATGCAATTTGGAAGGGTATAAGTCTCATGCGGCAGACTGCGATGGGTTTTGTTTAAAATCATACAAAACAATAATTTTAGAGTATAATTATTATGTAAATACTATGATAAGTAAAAATTAATATTCATCAAGAAAAAAAAACATTATATTTGTATATTTCTTCAAATGAGATATAAAAAAAAAACAATCAGTTATGAACGAAAAATACCAAAGATTTGTAAACGGAACCCCAAAAAACTAACAAAATAAACAAACAAACCAAAGACAATGAGCGTAGCATCATGAATCATAGAGTTTGGCAACACACGCTAATGGTACCAAGTACCATAGACTTTTAGTTATGAAACTGTACTAAAATGTGTTTCTTAACTTTGGCTCATCGATCAAAAGTAGTGCTGCTAGATTTTAGCGAGGTCGGGGATTTATTTTGACTCTAGATTGAGGCTGATAAGGTTCTAATTGATGATTTTTTGTTTCTAAAAGTAAGGAATATTTTGTTTATCTCATATATAATCAGCCAATAATGTCCCCACTGCTGGGACACAGGCCTTCTCTCTGTGAGAGGGAGTGGACCGTAATCCAACACGCGGGCCCAGTGCTGGTTGGTAGATGTCACATGAATTTGAATTTTTGGTTCTAGGACATGCCGGTTTCCTCACTATGTTTTCCTTCACCATATTGAGAGCAGTGGTTATGAAATAATTTACACAAAGTAAAGCACCTGCTTGGGTTCGAAACCACGACCTTACAACACGTAAGTCGCGACTGTTACACCAGCTCGTCCCATCCTTGATGTCCTCCCTCCGGTTGACGCCCTAAGCCGAGGTTCGTACCCCACAGGGGGTGCCCTTAGCGAGCGTTCACCTAGTTTTAATTAGCATAGTTGAATAACCCCTGGCTGGAGGTTTTAAGTGTAGTAGCTTAAGGCACCCACAAGAAAGCCCGGTTAAGTAGTCATGATCTCAGAGGTCAACAACGAGATGCCCTACCAGAAAAAAAAAGCGGCTGTTACCACTGGGTCACCACTGCTCTTATGGAATTTTTACTTGGTATCAATTTGGTTACTGGTATTTACTATAGTTTAATTGCTCAGATGGTTGTATTTTACTGTGTATGACGATTCGATCATCTTTTTAGTGTTACATATTTAAAAACTCAGGAATTATTCTACATGATAACGTTTTAAATATCAAATGCAGATTTTTTGAAATGCCAACCAATTTCAACAAAAACTAAAATAGTTGTAGAATAAGGATGCTGACAAAAATTTTGTTTTTTGTCCTTCAGGTAGATAATAAAAAAATATTGAACACGTATTTTTCTTTTTTTACGTTATCGAAAGATTACGGCGATACATTGAGTTAAAATGTGCCGTGACGTCACAAGTATGTAGATTTTGTACTTACTTGTAACGTAGCGACCCCCACTCCCCAAATTTAATGCGTTTTATCTAAGTAATTTTTTATCAATATGACAAAGCGAAAAATACGTGTCTAATATTTTTTTAATATCTGACAGACGGATTAAATAGTTTTTTTTTTGATCCAGGCATCAGGGATATTATCGAGAAATGCAGTAATTTATTTCTTTAATTACCAATTCCAAGTGAAGTCTTTATTGACTGTCATCTATACTAGATAGATATGATGACCGGTTGCAGCGTGACCTCAAGGTTTACATTAACCGTACCTATGTCAGTAATATCTAATAGTAAGTGAACAGTTTCTATGCCTTTTGCAATGCTATTCAATACAGTGAAAGGTTGTACGATTTGTCCCCGGCGATGTACCTTTAAATATACAGATGAATACATTAGTATCTTCATATCCTTATTTGCAAAGCTGCTTATTATGGGTTTTCTCCTTAACTGCCTTCCGTATTTACAACGACAACAGTTTGTAGTTCAATTCTGCAAGGTCAATCCTTATTGCATAAATTCCATTGGTCGATCAGAATCATTTGTAGTACTTTGATTGTCGTTACGGGTCGTCAAAAGCCCGAAATTCTGATAACCAGTCTTACCAAGGGGTACCGTATTACCCAGTTACTGGGTTGTGGAGGTTAGTTAGGCAGTCGCTCCATGTTAAATACTGGTATTCAGCTGCATCCGATTAGACTGGAAGCAGATTCCAACATATTTGGGAAAAAGCTAGGCTGATTGATTGATCGCATTGGTCGATCAAAACTGACCATCGATGAAAGTTTTGCAGTGGTGTTGGATCTTTGAATTTTTGTCATACAATAATATTAACAGTTTATTAGGAAGACGTTTATTAGCGGAAGCTTACGAGTTGATTTATAATGATATATGAATACGTTACAAAAAAATACCTATGATGACCAAATAAAATCAAACAAAACGTCATACAAATAGTTTTCTGACAGTTACGCGCACAGATTACTCTAACTGAACGGAATGTTGCCATTTAAATATTATATTTTATATAAAAACATGTAGAATTATTGTATATTTATTTTATTTTTATATCTCATTGTATGCTGCACCGGTCGACGTCATAACATCAACGCCGGCTGTGGCAACCAGCACTGGGTTTCTCTGGCATAGGGTCGCAGCATTATGCTGAGCGATGGCCGTTTTGCGTGGATGTGGTGCATATTTTCCCTCGAGTTGTTCTTTTTGTTTAATGTTCTTTTTTTGCGTCATGTTCACCGCAAATAAACGTATTTTCTTTCTATCTTAATTGCATATGTAAATCGTAATCACCTAATTGACGCCTTCTGGACTGGCCACTTTTCTGGAGGGAAAAATAATATTATATTTATTTATTATAAGATAGCTTCACAGCTGACAGTAAGTACAACATTAAAATAATAATTATTAATTGTTATATTAACGGGAACCATTCTACAATAAGTTTTTTTTTGCATTTAATTCTTATTTTGTTTTTTTGTTTGTTTTATATTGTTTAAATCTCTGAGTCTATATGTTATGTTATGCCCTATCCCTTCACATTTACTAACTAATTGATTATGTTTACATACCGTGTGGTGGGACCCTGCTGATCTGCGATACAGGTATTCCTAGTGCAGACATCAGTCTCTCACAAACTATTGTCACAGTTTTTCAAGTCTGTCTAAATTATAAGATGCCATTGTTTGTGAAGAGAAAAATAATTATTTGAATTTGAATAAGTACCAAAAACTTCTACAGCAGTAATATTATCTTCATCATGAACCACACAGCACACAGTACCACTTTACTGTACAATATTCTCAACAATCTCAGGTAGTGATTATAATTTTGCGTCTCTCAAATTAGCATAAGTGGTCTTTGAGAGTAACAGAGGCGAGCAGAGGTCAAACTACTGACTTGGAGGCAGTAAATTATATAAAACTTTTGTCACCTATCTTAAAAAGACATGCTGTGGGTTTGTGATTTATTGATTTTAGGATTATCTTGGAGAATACTGTGCTGTGATGTTAAAAGGTTAAAGATTATGATTGCGTCGTAAAATTAGTAGCAAATATAGTGAGATGAAGGCAAGTATAACGTCAACCTACTGGTAAACTTATGGAATCAAAACGCTTTCTTGCTCTTTATGATAAAGTGTTACTTCAATGGTATCTGACTGGCTGATCTTGGAGAAATAACCTTTCCATACATAACATTATTATGATTTATGCATTGAGGTTCAGTCGAGTTAATCCACAAATTCAGGGTCACTCAGCGTGCTATGCTTGGAGTTTCAGAAATGAAGTTATCCGGTAAAGAACCGGAGTTACCGACATAGCCTGCAGAGTAAGCAAGCTGAAGTGACAGTGGGCTGGTCATGATTGTCGAAGGACTGATGGCCGGCGGAGCAGACGAGTCCTAGAGTGGAGAC
The DNA here is from genome assembly GCA_963680765.1 of Agrochola lychnidis. Taxonomy (NCBI): domain Eukaryota; kingdom Metazoa; phylum Arthropoda; class Insecta; order Lepidoptera; family Noctuidae; genus Agrochola; species Agrochola lychnidis. Next base: position 8,132,253 of record OY796864.1, read on the forward strand.
CGCGTATCGGCAAGCGTAGTGTGGGACGCCCCCGAGCTAGTTGGACTGATGACCTTAAAAAGTTGGATGGGGCAGACTAGATGCGGAAGACGGAGGACAGGGTGTTGTGGGGCAGCCTGGGAGCGACCCATGTCCGTCAGTGGACTGAGACAGGGTGGAGTTGATTGATTGATTGTATGCATATCAGTATAATCAGTAGCAGTCTTTCCAATGCTTGTACTTAGGCTTTATTTCTAGAAGAGGAAGTGGGTAGGAAGGGTTATCAAATATGCGGATCCTGTGCAGTGCAGACCCTGACTTTCCGATTTTTTTTTTGTATTGAAGGTAGTAAATAACATTTTGGGTGGAATTTTGACACCGTTTTGTACATATCTTCGAATTGTGTTTTTGGCCGTGAACCCTTGCAGGATATAAACAAACATTACCTACAAAGTAAGTAAATCTGCTCAGTTTGCTAAGAAACAACCTTACATATATTCATATTTAGCTACTGCACAGTATTCTATATCAATTAACATCCTCATAAAATGTAAGGAATCTCAAGTAATGTTTATAACCTAAATCATAAATTATTGGCTACATTTGTCCATTAATATGATTGTCTGATCATCAATAAATATGTATGTTTATGATGAGTTTCGTACTGTCATAAGACACAGAGTTGAACAGAAGGTTCATTCCAAAAGTTACCCGATTTTTTACGGTGATGAGAGCTGTAACGTTTTCATCTTTCCTAGAGGTTTCTTACCACAATGATCAATATGCTGCTACAAACAACGGTTTGAATATCAAAATGTCATGATGAAATAAAAGTCTGCAGTCTATTGTCACTAGCTTAAGCATAATCAGCCTACAATGTTCCCACTGTTAGGACACATACCTCTTCTCTTCGAAGAGGGGAGTGGGCTGTAATCTACCACGCGGGCCCAGTGCGGGTTGATAGATGTCACGTCTTCGAATTTTTGGTTCTAGGACATGACAGTTTTCTCACGATGTTTTCCTTCACCGTTTTGAGAGCAGTGGTGATGAAATTATTTACATGAAGTAAAGCGCCTGCCTGGTTTGGAACCCACGACCTACAACTTGTAAATCAGGGCTGTTGTTGTATTTTTTCACTAGCAACCAAGTAACCTTTGTCTTCGTCCGGGTGGTAGTACATTTGCCACTCGTTTTGCTGGCATTTTCTTCTTTCATCTGTCTAGCCTTTTCCCAACTAGGTAGGGGTTAGCTTTCAGTCTAACTGGATGCAGCTGAATACCAGTATTTTGCGTGGAGCGACTGCCTATCTGACTTTCACAACCCAGTAAATGGGTGATACGATACCCCTTGGTAAGACAGGTTGTCAAACGTTCGGCCTTCTGACGACCCGTAACGACAAGCAAAGATCTACGAATGACAGCCGGGACCAACGGCTTAACGTGCTTTTCGAGGCACGGAGGAGTCTCCGTATGTAAAGATGGTCACGTTACCCATCACCGGACCAACCCTGGCAAGCATAGCTTAACTTGTTGGCATTTTCTTCTCTAATAACGGTCAATTGAAAAATGTACCTACCGGTTCACTAGTCTTAGTACTCAGTAGTAAGCCAGTTACTACTGAGTACTAAGACTAGTGAACCTTTTGCAGTATCGTCTTTTTTGTGGTAATATTGAAATGAATGTGATCGGCGGCATGTTGTGTCACTTAAAAGGATATTAATATTCATAGTGATGACCGAAGAGATATGGACATCCTTGTTCATCTCACATTTTGTGTAGAGAATAATTATGGTGATGCAGGTGGCTAGGTACTACTGTATTCATTTTATTACTAACCTAGACAAAAAATGTGTCTAGAATGTGTTGTATAAAGGTGCCATTCCGTACCCGACCGCAGGAGGCAACTGCAGGCGACGTGTCGCGGCGTCATGTCGCTGCAGTCATGATTCCGAACCCGACCGCAGGCGGCAACTGCCCATATTCCAGTCGGTAGATAGAAGATAGAAAAACGTGACTATCGCTCGAGCGTTGGCGGCACTACTGTTCTGCGGTCGGGCTGCACGTGTCGCCTGTCATTCGCCTGTAGCTGCCGACGACGTGTCGCTAGCTACGGAAGGTATTTGATAGAAACCAGTCGTGTCGCGGCGTCACGTCGCCTGCAGTTGCCTCCTGCGGTCGGCTACGGAATGGTACCTTTAAGGCGAAAGGAGTATGCACGCGTTTTTATAATCCTCTTTCCCCTTTTCTAGGTGCAGTGTGCACAGTAGTATCCATGTACGTTCGTTGCTAAGTAATAATAGCCGCACGGGTCGACCCATCAGGTTAAGCTACGCTTGCCGGGGTTGGTCTGTGGATGGGTGACCATCTTTACGTACCGAGACTCCTCCGTGCCTCGGAAAGCACGTTAAACCATTGGTCCCGGCTGTCATTCATGGATCTTTGACAGTCGTTACGCGTCGTCAGAAGTATGAAAGTCTGACAACCAGTCTTACCAAGGGGTATCGTATTACCCAGTAACTGGGTTGTGGAAGTCAGATAGGCAATCGCTCCATGTAAGATACTGGTATTCAGCTGCATTCAGTTAGATTGGAAGCCGACCCCAACATAGTTGGGAAAAGGCAGATTGATTGAGTATCTAAGTATGTCTTTTCTTAGGATCCATATTTACTTTATCAACATCTCAGCGTCTTTCTTCCTTGCCATGTCAGTTTTAGTAATGGAGAATGTGTTTGATACGTCGATTAGCTCTCCCTCTCTGGAAGATAAAAAATATTAAGCTTTAGAGGTTTAAGGAACAAGGTGTAAAGTTCCCTCATCCTCTACAGAAAAGGGATGATCCTCCGACCAGAGAGGTGTCGTGTCCAATGATTGATTTCGGGGAAGTTATATATATGGTGTTTTTGCGGTAAACTTTAATTGCGAGATGCAGGATTTGTATGACGTCAGGATTTTGTGTGACGTCTTTGATGCGTAGTTTGCAGGCGATGTAGAAACCACAATGCCGTTTTTTAATCCTAGAACAGCAATTTAAGAATTTGATTAGAATAGACAAAAGACTTTTAAAACCGCATGTTCTGTTGAAACATAAAGTTGGAATTTTTTGTCAAACCCGAAGTTAATGACATAATCATTACCTCAATACACAGCTGTGACACAAAAATCCAGCTTAAACTATACGGAAATCGAACCCGCGACCCACAACCCAGACATTCTTTCACAGTGCCATCATAGCGCGCCCACTATTAATAAAAGTGTCATCATTTTCATCATTCAGAATTAATAGAATTAAGATTAAATACCGGTAGCTCACAATGATTTAAAAGTTAACGGTTTTTAATAATAAAAACATTGTGATCATTCGAGGTCAGAGGTCAATGATCTTTTTGAAGGATGTGCCAGTTTTTGATGATTTATTGATTGGTTCGTGGACATGGGGCTTAACTTTTTTGAATTAAGAATTGCATTTGGATCGATGTTTTGATTAGTAAGATGCTGATTTGATTAGTTAAACTTCATTTTATGATGGATCGTAACGATGTTCTTCTTGAGATAAATGTTAAGAGGAAACGTGGTCACGTGGAAGTTGCCGTTCATTCCTTATCGACGTATTCATCTGTTTTGATACTATTTTTTAAGATAATTATAATTTATTTTATTTATTTATTTACTATTCACACTTACATTTGTTTTAACAGGTTCAACTCAATACAGCAATGTAGTCACAATATCCACTGTGTGGCACAAGTCATACAGAGGACAATATGTTAAGTGTCACCCTCTGGAATTCGGCCAATGAGCATGTAAAGATATCCACTTGCAGAGAGACGCTGTTGAGTATCTTTATTGCCCGCCCCACTGGTGCAAACTTTAATAGGTTTGTACGGGCCACCGGGACTTTAAACAGCCTCTCTCTCTGCCCTTGTCGCAGCCTACTGTTTGGAACGAGCAATCCCAAAGATTGATAATAATGATAATGTCATGCTATTTATATATCTACTACTACCATGTCCCTATGTTTTGTTTTTTGGCATAATATTTTATTTTTTCTAAAATTAAGACCATTGTCCATGTGCTCTATATGCTCATGCTCTAAGCTCGCCTATGAAAAGAGAGTTCAAAAAGATGAAGAAATAAACGAAATTGGAGAAGATAGATAATTTATTTTTTTAAAGTATTTTTAGTATATTTCTTATTGTGGCCCTACTGAATCTGAGAAGCATTTCCAAAGAAATAAAGTAGGTACCTAAAATCAATGCCTTTTCAGGCTCCAAACCTCACACACATAAATATAAGAGTAAGGCTGGTTTCACAGCTGTCCGGGAGATCTGCACGGGCCGCCCGCACACGGGAGACCCGTACGGGTAGCGCTCGCAGTGTTCAAGGGGTCTACTCCCTAAGCGAAATATGTAGTATCGGCCGAAGTTACGGGTGCTTTGTACTCCGTCTCACTTTAGCTTCGGCCGAAATCACGGATGTCGCTTAGGATGTAGACCCACTGAAAGAGGAAGTTGGTACGATACGGTTGTTAGCGTTGTACGGGTTTTACCCGAAGCGGGTCGCATTCGGACCAATCCGCGTCGCTGTGAAACAATGTTCTAGCGCGACACGTGTGTCTCCGTTTCGGGAGCCTACAGGCGACCCGCACGGTTCTCCCGGACAGCTGTGAAACCAGCCTTAATAATAATATTTTATAATGATCGTAAGAGAACGCGTGAGCGCAACATAAAATGTACCGTTGTGCAACATTAAACAAGTAATATAATTTAAAACATAGCTTTATTGCGCAATTCGCGACAAAATTAATATGTTCGTCTCTTGCCTTGAAGCTCTCCAGCGAAAGGTCAGACCGTTGGTACAGTTCAGTACAACAGTGGGCTAATAGGATGATAGGTAATAACTGTTTTGCGTGATTGTACCGCGGGTCAGATGTTTGTGTAATAGTTTTGAATGTTTTGTGTGATGTAATGGATGCATGAATGGATTTGTTTGTCTAAAAGAATTCTACCAACGCGACTATAAAAGTACTTTAGGTAGTTTATTAAAAAATATTGCAAATATTTTTTTTCTTTTTTTTATGTTATCAACAGATTACGATATTAAAAAAAAATATTTGGGACACGCACAGGAAATATAAAACAGTAATAAAAAAATAAAATTAACAAAAATAAAAAAGGAGCATTTTAAACTAACAAACAAAAAAAATAACGACCTGTGCGAGGCCAAAAAGGCTCCTATCTCAGCATGATGCTGCGATATTTAAAAATAAATAAATACCGCAGCGCTGGTATTCTGATAGGGCCCGCTGTGATGCCATGGACATACCTATGGACATATAAATCCCACTAGGTGATTACAAAATAAATAAAAAAATAACAATAATAATTTTAAAAAAATCAAAAAAATCAAAACTATTGTATAAATTAAATTAAATTTTGTTACATTGAGTTAAAATGTGCCATGTTGTCACGAGAACATAGATTTAATGTTTTAATTTTATTTTATTTATTTATTATTTCTAACACAACTAGCATTACAGGTTACCCCAAATCGGTAGCGTGGTCTTAAATAATATTTTTTCCATTACAGCTTATTACATGTAAAGTTATTTTTGTGAACTCGTTTAGAGAACTGGTAAATAATCTATTATATTACACTTACTTGTGACGTAGTGACCGCCACTGCAACTTTAATGCGTTGTATATTAGTATTTTTTTATTAATATGATAAAGCAAAATATACCTGTCTAATATTTTTTCATTATCTGACTGACGGACTAAATTGAATTTCTTTTTTTTTACCCACGCATCAACCCTATTCTACCAACGCAACTTTTACGTGATGATAAAAGATAATAAAGGAATCATCGCAAACTTGGAATAATTAATTGTGTTGTTTTATGCGATTGCATATAGGGCGACACAATGATCACCAAGTTTGCCTTGCTTTGCTTGTTTAGACAAAGAAGATGTACCTGGAAACTCTGGTATGAAATCATAATAAGTTATAACCTATTTATGTACTGTTGTACCTTATAAAATAGGTAGTAGGTACAACAATACATAAACATATTATAACTTATAATATAATGATTTCATTTCAGAGTTTCCAGGTACAAGTTATAATTTATTTATGTACTGTTTGTAGAGATTAGATGGCAGGTGCTCTGTTTGAGAGGAACAAAGAAAAAAAATTACATTTTAAAACAATTATGCTACCCACTACGTTCCCCACAGATTACAATATAAAGTATTTAATTAAAAACTAGCTAGTAACACAGATATAATACCTATACAACCGACATTATCCGCGAACTCAAATCTGGATTTTAAATTATAAAAGAAAAAAGAAAAAGTAAATTTGTGTGCGTACATTATTAACCATTACGTCAATAAACAATACTTTGCTGATCCTTTAGGGTTGCTTGGATTTACTTCTTAAATGCATTTTTACTAAGAAAAATATATTTAAAAAATATATAAAAATAGCTTTCAACGTGGAAACACAAGTGCGACACGTGTACAGTGTTTCTTTTTTACGTATCAATTTAATATTTTTTGTGAATATTTTTAAATGAAAAATATTATTTTTCTAATTTTCCGCTTTTATTCATCTCATATCCCCAAAGCACATAATCACAAATAACATAAACCACTAGATAACTAAGCCTACAAACATACAAAACACAAATCACTTCCAGCAATTATGGTGATTACTCAGTTGATATAAAAATTTATCACCACGCTTCGTGAAGGTCTGCCGCCGTCACGACTTGCGACCACATACATTGGTAATACAGCAATTAGCCGTGATGCTTTTCCGCATGCATTTTTCCTTAATTTTCAATTGGATTGTTCAGTGATTGGATTTTATGGATACGGTAGTGAAGGGGGAACGTGTGTGTCTATTAACATTATACGGATATGAAGGTACTTATATCTAATCAATTAGTAAAGCTATTATTAGTATGGATATGTTTATAGTATTTTGGTGTGCAGCATTTATTTGCCTATTTTCAGAATCAGAAATCTTTATTTGTGAACATAGGTCAAGTTACACATAGTGTGAGGTGTTATAAATAGGTAGATCCTCCATGTTTTGCCCAGAGGCGTACAAATATAATTGTTTAAGTTTTAAAAATAACAAATTGGTGAAATTATGTCAACTTTCACGTCAGTTATAAAAAAGTATAAATAGGCATAGCAAAAGAAAAAAAAAAAAATTAGAATCAATTTCCAGATAGATGTCAAATGGTTAAGTTTCATGTCATAATTAAGTTAATGATAATGTCGAACAAAATTCAAGGTCATTAAAACAGGTCAGATAGGGTGTTCTAAGGCAATAATTATAGAATTGTCGTCGAAATAGTCCTTTATTGAGTAATTCCATTAGAATACTTCACAAAAATAGGTAAACGTATCATTAGTATTATTATGGTCGCCTCATGTGAACTACCTACGCATCATACTGACGTCACGCAAAATTCTGCATCGCGTAAGCAGAGTTTGCCGCTAATATAAGTTTTTAACCGGTGCGCAAACTTAAACACGTGACTACTCATCATTATGAACAACATTTACTATGGGACCAAACTTGAAATCGCGGAAAAAAAATCAGCTGTTCCCTACATTTATGTTCACATAACTCGTCAAAATGTAAGGAACAGCAGGGTTTTTGTTTTCGTGATTTCAGGTTTGGTCCCATAGTAAAAGTTGTTTATAATGATGAGTAATGTCACGTGTTTAAGTTTTCGCACTAAAAATCTGTAAACAACGTACCAATATCAATCGTCAGACAGTTGCCCACCAGACACAACACCCGTCTGGTCGGAGGATCCTCCCTTTTCTATGGTGGATGAGTGAAATTTGCACCCTGTTCCTCATACTTACTATTATAATTTTATTTCTAATCTTCTTATCTCGTTGGTGAGCATGAGGTCCTTGGTTCGATTCTCAGGTCGGGCAAAGTGTTATTGGTTTTTCCATCAAGAATTTCTCAGTAGCAGCCCGGAGTCTGGATTTGCGAAATGTGGGTGTTCTACAAGTACACCTGTGCCTAAACCTTTGGGAAGAACAAGCGCGAAGATATAGCAACATAAAGTACCTACATTACAATTAAAAAGTAGTTGTCTTTTTGACCTAATTTTGCTAATTAATTCGACTGTCGGTGTGTATGTTTTACTCAACTTTTACTGTAGGTATAGTGATCAAAATCCATCCCAGCCTCCTAATATCAACTTATAAAATCGATTCAAGTACAATCTAAACTGATATGTATATTATAACTAGCTGACCCCGGCAAACGTTGTTTTGCCAATTATTTGTTTGGGGTGGACAACCCTTATCACTTAGGGGTATGAAAAATAGATAGTAGCTGATTCTCAGACCTACTGAATATGCATATAAAATTTGGTAAAAATCAGTAAAGCCGTTTCGGAGGAGTAAGGTAACTAACATTGTGACATGAGAATTTTATAAATATGATAAAGAGAATAGATTTGAGTTTTTGTAAATTTTAAGTGAAAACTTCTTTAGGCGCGTTGAGCATTTTTAAGGTGGGAAAAAAACAACTGAACTCGCGACACTGTTACCAACACCAGTTTTTGACCATTAAAAAGACATCAACGCGCGATACATTTCCTTTGGGATTAATGATATTCCAAACATGAGATATGACAACGGAATGATTGACATTTCTCATTTTTTACTGACTTCAAAAAATAAAAGTATTTCCTGCACAATAAAATTGTTCAAGTTTTCACTTCTGTCGGCACTCCCGGAGTGCCACTGTTTTTTTTGTTCCGCTTTCACGCTAAAACGGCTGAACGGATTTGGATAAAATTTGGCATATGGGTAGCCCATGGCTTGGGTTAGGACATAGGGTACTTTTTATTCTGATGTTCCCACGGGATCGAGACTTAAGCGGGTGAAACCGCGGGGGGTGCAGCTAGTTTCAAAATATAAGGTCCCATTAAAATAGATAGGCAAACTTTTAGAAATCATTCGGACCACCAAAAAAAGGATAATGTTAAAAAAAAGAAAAACGCATTAGATACTTACAAGAAAAAAAAAAATTGCTAACGAAAATACACAAAATGTTGGTTTACTAATGTTGGTTAATTTGTTTTAGGTCAAAATAAATGTTTCTTTTGCGTGGATATGTTTGGTTAGACGTACTGGACGCTGTGTTAAAATTTGTCCATCTATTTTGATGGGACCTTAAATATTGACATCACCCATTCACATTTTGTCCCACCGGCAATTATCACGACAGTCTTACATTAGAATCATTGAACACTGCTATAAATCCATCCAAATGACTCACCCATTCACAACCGCAATTCACCGTAAGACCAGCATTTAAGGAGAATCCATAAGTTATTATCCACTAACTGGACAACTAAAACGTCTAATAAACTCAAAATATTCATTGAACTGACTATTATTGTGAAATTGTCAATATATTACGACCTATTACTACCCACGTTTTATTACGTTTTTGATAGCCATTTAGTATTAAACATAATAAATCTTTGCACAATGTTAAGATTTCTGAGAATTGACGTGCTTAGGCTTGATGACAGTTGCGTCAAGTTTAAAGATTAACTTAAGGCCCGTCGTCCACGCTACTTGAAAGAAAAAGTAATGCTACTACATTGTCACGATAAACTTACGTTCGCACGGGTGCTCTTTCTAACGCAACATTTTTGACGCGCACTGGATTTTCAACGCTCGGCTTAGCGGTGTGAGTTGAAAATCCAACTCTACACTTTTTCAACGACACCGAAAGATGTCCAGCGCTGCCTCGCACCGGCTCGCGTTATCACGCGCCGCCCGGCTAGCTGTATCTGGCGCACCGGCCAGCCGAGAATATAGTATGCAGAGATTTCTCGCGATGGTTGGAGCGAGCCGGCGCGTGCCAGCGCGAGAAATCGCGAGACATCGCGAGTCAGCGCTTGACGGAGAGAGACCGTGCGGGTCCTCGATGGCCGGTGCGAGATTTGTATATTCGTTTTACAAAGTTAATAAATGCTCTGTTCATACAACAATAAAGTTCAATATTATACTAACAAATATTTCAATTCTCGCCTCGCACATCCTCGCGCATCTAGACCTTTTACACCAAAGACGGGCAGGGCGTGGATAGAAATTTTGTCAAACAAATTTCAATTCTCGCCCATCCCATCCACGCCTCGCCTCGCCGGTGTAAAACCACCTTGAGAGTTGAAAATTCAGAGTAAAAAATCGCCCGTGCGTATGTGGGCTAAGGCGAATTACACTTCGTGCGCTCTCTCTCACACACTGCTTGACGTCTCGCCGATGCTTTCGCACGCGCTTGACGTCTATAGACGTCATAACAATAAAACTTCTATTGTTTCTCGTTTACCGTCCGCGAACCGATTAAACAGGGAACGCGTGAAGTGTAGTTCACTTTATCGCGACAATGTAGTCATAACATTACAAACTATTTAATAATGCGATAGAAAGTCGCGTCGTGTACCGACCGCCATTGAAATACTTGTGCGGTGACATTCTGGCTACTTATTGGTGATTTTGAGTTTGTAAATCGTTACTGTTGAGTAGTGTCGTGTACGATGGGCCTTACTGTTACTGACTTAAAGAACGAGGTAGTCTGTAGAAGAATTAAGGTCATCAACGCAGATTTTAGAAATTGCAGTCATAATAAGTGAAGAAGTGACAACGATTATGATAGAAATGTTTTGGAATGGCGATTAGGAACTGGAAAATTGAGTGTTGGATAACCAGAGGGGCTTGTGGCTAAGTAATAACAGCTGCACGGGTCGATCGATCAGGTTAAGCTACGATTGCCGCGGTTGGTCCGTGGATGGGTGACCATCTTTACATACCAAGTCCCCTCCGTGCCTCGGAAAGCATGTTAAGCCGTTGGTCCCGGCTGTCATTTGTAGATCGTTGACAGTCGTTACGGGTAGTTAGAAGCCCCAAAAAGTCTGACAACCAGTCTTACCAAGGGGTATCGTGTTACCCAGTCACTAGGTTGTGCAGGTCAGATAGGCAGTCGCTCCATGTAAAATACTGGTATTCAGCTGCATCCGGTTAGACTAGAAGCCGACCCCAACATAGTTGGGAAAAGGCTAGGCAGATGATGATGATAACCAGGAAATGATGGACAAACCACTTGTAAAGGGTAACGAGATGCCCATGCAAACAAGTGGGAAATGGACTTGTGGAAATCGATGCGCATATGCACTCAGCACATGTTTCTAGAGTAAAAACTTTTCATAGATTATTTTAAAAAAATCCAGCTGTTTCATAGTGCCTTTACGGTCAAAAAGTATGGAAATACTATTTTTTGATAGTTAATTGATTCAGGCGTGACCTTGCGGAAATCCATTATAAAATACAATAGACGTGGATATATTTAGTAACCTGTTCCGCTTAGCTATTTCTAAAGAGCCATAAAAAACTCCTGAAATAAATCGACATGTGTTTCACCTCTCAACGAGGCATCCTCAGGATGACGATGGACTTGTTGCGAACTCGAACACGGCGTGTTGCCACACCGAGCGCTGAGTGCAGACTGAGCCTTATCGCCCGTCGAAACCCACTTATATAGTGTCACCGTTATCAGTGCAGCCGTTATCAGTGCGACCGTTATTAGTGCGACCGTTATCAGTGCGACTATTTTTTGAAGTGAAAACTTCTTTAGGTGCGTTAGGCATTTTTGAGATGGGACTAAACCATTGATTTCGCGACACTGTAACGTAATTTACCGACACCGTGGAGTAAAAGACATCAACGCGTTAATTACTGCGGTGCCGATTTTTTTCAAGTTTTTACTTCTGTCGGCACTCCCGGAATGCCACTGATTTATTTTTACCGATAAAAAATTTCAAAGCCTTCTCATGTTCTGAATAGATGGTAAAAGTTTACGCATCGACGTGTCCTTACACTTTGTATATTTTGTACTAGCTTCTGCCCGCGACTTCGTCCGCGAGCCTATAACCTTCCTTAAGAATTGGGCTACCCAATACAAAAATATTTTTTTAAATCCGACTGGTAGTTCCGGAGATTACCCCTTACATACAAACTTACAAACAAATAAAATAAACTAATTTTACCTCTTTATAATATTACTAGCGACCCGCCCCGGCTTCGCACGGGTATAAACCGGGTTATTATACAAATAAACCTTCCTCTTCAATCACTCTATCTATTAAAAAAAACCGCATCAAAATCCGTTGCGTAGTTTTAAAGATTTAAGCATACATAGGGATATAGGGACAGAGAAAGCGACTTTGTTTTATACTAGGTAGTGATTAGATTAGATAGATAGATAGAATATTTTTTATTATGTTCACCATAAAAAATAGTAGTATTATTAGTATAGATAAGGTAAAGCTAAAGCTTTCTGCACCAAAGTGGCACATTAAAAGTTTAAACATGTTTTTTTATTGACATTTGATAAAAATACAAATTGATGTCAAATCGTTTAAATTAAAACGATATGACATTAACTTGTATTTTTTATTATTTTAATTTCATAATTGTTATTTAAAATTATAATATCTTATAATTTGTGTAAATTAAATAATAATATGATTTGTATGCCCATGTGATGGTAGAATATCGAGGACTATTTTAATAAAACATCTATTTTCTAATTTACTCATGTTTGTAAAATTAAAACCACTAAACGATTTGATTTAAACGTCACTGAGCCAAGTTTCATTGAGGTCATTGTATGTCACTTTCAAGAAGATGTACCAACATCAAACTATTGCTAAAACTTTTAGCTCTCATCAAGCAGAAAAGGGGGCATAACCCTAATTCACCTTCTAAGCATTGAAGCAAACATCTCAAGGCATCGCAAATTCAATACGTTATTCAATCTTAAACAATTACTTAATCAAAGACAAGTAATCAATAGTAATTAAACAGTATGTCTTCATACAAAATGTCTGGTGGAAGGCAGCGTGGCTAAATGAGTCATCGACCTACAAGGCAGTACAGTGTAAATACATTTTAGAATCGTTGCACTAAACTGAGGCAGCGAGCGTTTTAACATTGTAATAAATATCTGATAGTTTAAGATTTTGTTGAGATTGTAGTCCTGCATCCATTGTTATTATTGACTTTTGTGAAATGTGTAGTGTTTTACAAAAGCCAATCATAACGGTTTTGAAAATTGTGATTCAGATTCAAATTCAAAATATCGACACCAGAAGTATCAATTAATATAAGGGACAAACCACGGTTTTTCAGGAGAGCCAAAAAACTTCTTTTAAGCTATTGCATAGCTTTTATCGCGGGCTTTGAGCGCGGTGACCGAATCAAGAAATTCCGTAACGAAAAAAACCTAACATCCCCCACTCCCACAACGTGATGTTGTCATGGGAACGTAATTTTTGTTTTATGTCATCACGTCATCATCCCAAGTGTAGCGTTGACAAATAGGAAGTATGGAGGTTATAAATGCTATACAATAGCTTTACCGCGGCAGTCCCCGAGTGCCACATGTTTTTTTTATATTTCTCTAACTTTTTACTGTCTGCTCCAATTTTAATTGTGTCCAGAGCAAAGTTTCTTAGAATTTCCTCTTCTTTTATGCTATAAACGAAAGATTTAGGAATACTCAGTGGTTTAAAATGCAGCATGTTCCTTACATTAAAAAAAGATGTTTAGTTGTGCCTTATGTTACTAATATTTTATGTGTAAACCGTCGAGCATAGTGTGAGCAGCAAGAGAAATAGAAAAATTACATGTAGGTAATTCTATTGTAAAGGACGTAACTATAGATTATTCTACTAAAATTGATGGTATTTTAACACCATGGAAATAAGTTCTTTGCATGATTAATGTTGGTATGAACCAACATTAATCATTCAAAGCAAATTTATACTTATATATAGTTTCAGGTTTTACAGCTTACAAAAATACCTTGCCAAGTTTTTGACATTGATTGTTGACGAGATGAGATTGACAACTTGAATTTGAACATTTTTTTAGTACGAGAATTGTCCTTCTGAGATTTAACAAGTATACATGCTGTACCAGTATAATCAGACCAGAGTCAAATAACATAATATCAACCCATTTCCTAAAAATGAAATTAAAAAGAAAATAAACACCTTTCTACAAACACTAGATTACATACAGACAGAAAACTTAATAACATAAACCCTGCAATTAGCGCTTCCCATTATAAACATGCAAGATAAATATATAAATACCACGATACCCACCACACTCACACACACAACCACACACACACACACACACCCACACACCACACCACACACACATACACACACTCACACACATTTATACGCCTTAAGCAGATATTGTATGATGTAAAATTGTTTAAATCTTATTGCATAATTTTTGTGTAAAACTACTGGGAGAAGACACTGATTCCTGTAACACAGGTTACAACCTAGCGCAGGAGTCAGGGTTTCCATATAATAATGTAACATACTTCTATGTCAATAAAGATTATATTATATTATTATATTATATTATATAATCAGTTCTCACTGCTGGGTCACAGGTCTCCTGTCTTCGAGAGGGAGTGAGCTGTAATCTACCAGTGCGGGTTGGTAGATGTCATATCGTCGCCCTTCCCGGTAACTGTCGTAACTAGAAATTTATATTTTTTTAGAGCAATCGTTTTTCGATCGGGCGCCACAATCATGTTAGTATGGTTGCGATAGCTGTGACTTTATTAATGAATTAGTAACTTTTTATAAATAGCTCTTGACTTAATCTTTAACTCACTAACTGTAGATGTGTGCATATACGACAGGTGGTGAGAATGCTTTTTCCCTCAAACAAAATTCACGCAAAACAAAATACGTGATTATCTTCTAAACGGTAAACGACACAGACACGACGATCAGAGAGAACTTTTTCGAAACAAAGTTTTGAACACGTAGGTAATGTCAGTGCAGATACGTCAGTTTGTGAGATACGACAGTTAGCGGAGAGGGCGACGATATGTCTGCGAATTTTTGGTTCTAGGACATGCCGGTTTCCTGACGATGTTTTCTTTCAAGGAAACGGGGAAACACACCTACATACAGTAAATCACCTGCCTGGTATATATTGTAGGTACATGGAAATAAAATTTATCATGTGTAAACTTCACTTGTAATTGGTAGAGGCGGAATAGACAACTTGAAGAAATCATAACATGAGAACATACTTGAACTTAACAGCAACATGACCATTATGACGAAGTACCAATTGACATGCGTCTAAGTACACTCATTACTATTAAACAGAGCTTATTATATGATTTAAGTTAATGTTACTTAAGTGTCCCCATGGGCTAAGTAAGGTGTGGTAAATGCTGGACACCGTTGTGAAGTTGTATGGTCAACTGATTTGGCCTAGTGCGAATATATTGCTTTAAACAATTATGTTGGAGTTTCTCCTTGTTTTTGTAGTTCCTGACGTCATGCCACATTATCTCTCAAAGGATTCAGGAACACCACAAACATCAAATCAATCTGCCTAGCTTTTTCCCAACTTTCTTGGGGTCGCCTTCCAGTATAACCAGATGCAGCTGAATACCAGTATTTTACATGGAGCGACTGCCTATCTGACTTCCACAACCCGTATCGTAACTGGGTAATACGATACCTTTTGGTAAGACTGGTTGTGAGACTTTCGGGCTTCTGACGACCCGTAACGACTGTCAAAGATTCACGAATGACAACCGGGCCGAACGGCTTAACGGGCTTTCCGAGGCACGGAGGAGTCTCGGTATGTAAAGATGGTCACACATCCACGGAACAACCCCGGCAAGCGCTGATGGATCGACCCGTGCGGCTTTTATTACTTAGCCACGAGCATCTCACGAACACCACAAACATGTAATGATGAATTAATTTACGATTCCATCCCTGTATGCCGTTTTCCATTTTGTGAACTTCCAGCAATTAATCCCCTATCATTTTAGTTTTAAATTTCTTTTAAGGCATCCATTTCATTTTTCCATCCTTTTTGTGGCCAGCCGCGACCTCATCTTACCATCTCAGTCCGCATATAACAATGACTCATACGATACTGAAATATGGAAATAGTTCCCCAAATAATGTCCCTATAGGCCTACCCAGGGATCTTGCGGATGGTAAGCAATATAGGTAGCTCGCCGTCCGATAAGGACCAGGCCCGGGTCGACGGCGCGTTGTGTTTCACGCGCACCTCAAGAGATGTCAGCAGAACTGACATGGTCTGATAGGGCTGATGCTTGCCGGGGTTGCAGTTATTGTCCAAAAGGGTTACCGTGGCCCCTGGCAATCTAGGCAACTGAAGGAATATGGGTGGGTTTTGGTCAGTACGAGTCTGACACGCCCCACCCAGAGCGGGAGAAGTTATTTGATAATTTCCCACCGAACAAAAAAAAGGCCCAACCAGGGACATTAGTGGGGGACCAAAAGAGTGCAGTGTCTATATTGTACTCTTTTCTAAAGTCTACTTTTAAAGACACAGAAGGCTATCAACTAGGCTTTGTTTATCTGTGTCAATTAGAAGCAAATCTCAAAGCAGTAAATAATCCTAATCGCTGTGTGACCTAAAGACGGATCGTATGTCAAACTCCGTAGGCGTGTTGACACAGGCGAGTCAAGTGTCGGTTAGCACTATCTTACAACACTAGCTTCCAGTGCCCACGTCACTGACTCAACCTCGTGCTAATATGGTGTGAAACACAATGCATAGTGACAATTTAGGTTTAATTAAATTAAATTGTTGTCATTTAAATCGGCTTGTGGGCTTTGCAGATGGAGGAAGTCGATATAATCCTTGTTCAATACAATATTTGGTAAGATTGAATATAATATTGTGTATCTGTCATGCTGAAGTATACTAAAGTCATTCATTATAATCCTAGTCTATGCCTATTTATGTAGGATTCACTTCATGGCCAGATTTGACTCAATGCTAGTCTAGTAACATGGAACGAATTGACCTCTTCAAAAGTGTTGGCTAAATGGCCCTACTGTTGGTTCTAAAATCAAAATCCATTATCAATAGGCGTTAGTTTTCTACCCACGCTTAAAACTAAGCTATGTTTACTTGTGATTGAAATAACGTACAAGTCACTTTTACAGCGGGCGAACTAGCGACCTTTTGCTCATCAGTCCGACGCCTTAGCAGTTGGTCTATTACCACAGTTAAGAATAAATACTAGCTCAAAAGCTTCTAAGTAACCTCATCCGCTTGCGACATTGTCGTCTAAAGCCCACGTCGCTGACTCAGCGTACCCAAATAAGCTATCGATGCACATTGACAATGAGTACTATCGTTCATTAGTGTATAGAATTAATTAGGTACACAAACACCTACACACTACTAGTTCATTCACTGGCGTGGACTAGCGAGTCGAGTGACTAATACAGTGCGGCCTTGACCCTTATTTTGAACGAAGCTTTTGTGATCTATTTATGGAATTTAAAAGTTTCTTTATTTGTGGTTCCACTCGTCATAGCGATTTGGGAACTGTAGCAGCATTTGCTAAAGTACCTAGTTGGGTTTTCCTGTTTGACATTTTTATGGGATTACCTTAATTAAATATACAATGACGTCTTCTTTATTTTGGTCAGCAAAAAAGTGACTTTTTACGGAATTTCCCACCTAATGTTTATAGCAATTTGAGCGTAAAGTTCAACGTCATCATAATAATTTAAAGAACTTTGAAAATGTCGTCTAGCCTCTGGCAAATTGGATTTCGCCAGAAGACTAACCATCAAAACTCCACAATTTCATCATTAACCTATACTTTCATACATTCCACAAGATTCTCCCACACGCGAATACAATTTATGGCATAAATCACATAAAAGACACAGCCTAAAAAAACGCAGTCACACATTCTGTGCGACTGGTCTGCAATCAGTTGTAATTGTCTCAATCTGTGGTCAAAGCGCCCCAGGACACTATTAACATCGCAGTGAAGGCAAATAAACGCGCGCACACACTTGCCTTACTGATCGCTGCGTTTAACATTACATGGTAAATGAACGTGCTAAGTTATGTCAAGCAATTTGCGCGCTGATGACATGTTTCGAGTTTCGAAGTGAAAGGGATTGCCCTGTATTTTTTCGTTGATGAGTCAGTGTTATATTTTAGTTTGGAATATAAAAGAATTGGTCTGTGAACAGCAATCTGCCTAGCCTTTTTTCAGCTATGTTTGAGTCAGCTTCTAGTCTAACCGAATACAGCTGAATACTAGTATTTTACATGGAGCGACTGCCTATCTGATCTTCACAACCCAGTAACTGGGTAACGGTTATCAGACTTTCGGGCTTCTGACGACCCGTAATGACTGTCAAAGATCCACGAATGATAGCCGGGACCAACGGCTTAGCTTGCTTTCCGAAGCACAGAGGAGTCTCGATATGTAAAGCGGAGCAACCCCATCCACGGAGCAACCCCGTAGCGTAGCTTAGCCTGATAGATCGACCCGTGTGACTGATAATACTAAGCCATCACGTAAACAGGGTTTAATAAAATTGCACTGTAGATATAGTGACACAATTCAAAACCAAAACCGACTACACTTTCGTAAATTAAGATTATTTCCAAGTTTGTTAAAGCACAAACGACTATTGCAGTCTCGATCCATTAACTAAAAGCACAGTAATAACTTTCCAAAATTGTCACTAAAACGATAACAATCTAGACCATTAATATTCTCAAACGACCGCGACGATTTCGAATCTATTGTGAACGTCACTTTACAACCTTGAACTATGACAAGTCCCGCCAAATAGCTATGGTCACGCTATTATTACTAATGTGGGCAAAGCATGACACACTCAGACCCATTGTTGCCCAAAAAATATCATTCGTTCATCCTAGGAAGCATTTTTTGCTGTATAAACCGTAATTAGGCGAAACAAGGACACGATTGCCGAAAACTGACGAAGATGCCCGAAGTGTTATAAGGAGGTAATCGTTGCGTAATAAAAAATATAGTGAACCGAGTGATTTGAATAACAGAGGATTTAACGGTTAGGTATTAAAATTCGGTAAAGGAAGCATGCTTTCTGTTAAGCAGGTGATTAATCAAGAGGCGATTAGTTTGTTTTGGATATCCTTAGGTGAAGGCAAAAGCTATTATGGGATAGTTTTGTGATGTCCATCTGTTTGCACATTTGTGTAACAAAGATGGGTTACTCCCGTCTAGCAACGCTCCCGTTTGGCAACGCTACATACAGCGTGGCGCTTTAAAGGTGACATTAATTTAACACACGTATACGGATTAGCGTTTTCTTTTTATGAAGATATTTAGTTTCATTAAACGTTATTGTTTATTGATTTATTTACAATTTTATAAAATATCATCTTGGAGCAACCTGTACTTAATAACAACTGTAGCGCAGAGGTCATTTACCGGGGTCACGGATCATAACATCGCATCAATGAAAATAAAGCGAATAACATGCAAAGAGAAGGCGAATTGAAGGAAAGGGAGAGTCCTATGTCGGCGAGCGTTTGAAAATTGTAATTTTTAAATTATATTTTTAAGATTACTGGCCACTAGCCCTACCCGTGTGTTAAATTAATGTCGCCATTGTAGCGGCATTGTACTTAGGTAACGGTCAGTACGTTAAGTCTAATTTTTAAGGAATGTAAATATTTGTTTGAAATTAAAAAAAGCATGAAAACGTCTTACCACTGATTATACAAAACAGAAAGCTAGTGCGGTAAGTGATAAAAGACGATTAACATTCCTACTTTTACACAAATTAGCATCAAATTATTCGATAAATAATATTTCAGCATTTCATTTATTAGATATGAGTTAATATGACTCTTTTAAGAGAGAATAATCCTGACTAAGGATATCATAAATGCAAAAGTGAATTTGTTTGTTTATTTGTTACGCTTTCATGCTAAAACGGCTGAACGGATTTGTATAAAATTTGGCAAATGGGTCGACCATGACCTGAGTTAGGAGAAATATTAGAATATTT
This sequence comes from Agrochola lychnidis, assembly GCA_963680765.1. Taxonomy (NCBI): domain Eukaryota; kingdom Metazoa; phylum Arthropoda; class Insecta; order Lepidoptera; family Noctuidae; genus Agrochola; species Agrochola lychnidis. The sequence continues at coordinate 8,152,191 of OY796864.1, forward strand.
TTATCCTCATATTCCCAGGGGATCGAGACTTGTGCGGGTGAAACCGCGTGGCGCAGGTAGTTATCAATAAGATACAATAATAATTATTATTCTTTTAATTTTACTTCGGTTTCGATTTTAATTTAATGTTTAGCTCAATAATTAAGATTTTAAAAACTGAAGTGCTAATCGAGTTTTTTCGCTGACTTTACCTATAAGTTTTTTGTTTGCGCAGTAAGCTGCCTCCAACTGCGGAACCCATGAATATTTAAAAAAGAAAATGACCAGTATTATAATTTGTAACGGATCGTCTCATTTTAATAGGCAGTCTTCCTCATATTTCGATATCCGCTTTTGCTAATTAATAATGAGAGTTCTTAAGTAAAGTGATACTTAAGACTGTTACGGAAATTGTCACTTTATCTTATCTACTTTAATTAATTAATTATTGGCTGGCCTTATTCATAGTTGACATTTTATGCAAATAAATTTTTTAGGGTAAATAAATTGTTGGCATTTCGTAGTCAATTATTTTTAAAAGAGTAACCGTGGAGTTTCTTGCCGGCTCTTCTCCATAGGAAACGACTAATTGGAACCGTGCACCTAGCTTCTGACGTTTCATAAGTCCCCATGTAGGTTTATGTGAAATAAAATATTTTGAATTTGAATTGAATTTTGAATTAGAATTTGTAGTGTATTTTAAAATATGTATTGTGTGTTAAATTAATAAAATAAGTAGGCAACTATTGTAGTAATTTTGTGTTTATTAAAATTGAGTGAATGTGTGTTTATAATTTCTAACGTGACGATAAATTATCGTGGACGTCCACGTTCACGTCACGAAATCTTATAATATGGGGAAGTAAAATGTATGGAAATATATGAAGATGTTTTTAAAATTCCGTCCACGATAACGTTATAAATAACGTACACGTATATATATCCTTACATTTTATGGACGTGGACGTTCACGATAATAACGTCACGTTAGAAAATATAAAAGCGCACAATGATTTAAATACTTGGAAAAATTTTAGACTTACCCATTAGAGATTGTTGTTATTTTGTCAACTACCTATACTACAAAAAGAAAAAAAAAAACAGCCAAGAGCGTGTCGGACTAAGCACAATGAAGGGTTCAGTAGTTGGGATGAATTTATCCCAAATACAAACTTAACATTGTAGTTGAAATACATGTTCTCCCATACATTCTAACTGCAAATGTAAGTTTGTACACACAATATTGAGAGATTTACCATGTTATTTTAAGACCATAGACTTCTTATAGGTTTTCCTGTAATCTATGAGTGAAGAACCATTCGCTGTAATTTTTTCAAAATGTTTGTTTCAGTAGTTTCGGAGATAAGCGGGGGTAATGGTCAATTATCATTTATTTTCTTAAATATCCTAAAAAAATTACTTTAAAATGATAAAAAATTATAATTGATATCCTCGCAACAACCCCTTTCGTTTGATATGTCACACGAAACAGTTTGAAAAACTTTTTTTAATTTGGTTGTTTGCCCCCAAAAGTGACCCCCATATTCAAAATTCATTTATTTACGTTACACATCCGTGTTTGGGTCACAAAAATATATATGTGGACCAAATTTAAACTTAATCGGTCCATTAGATTCGAAGCAAATTGGCTGTGACAGACGGACAGACAGACAGAAAGACACACGGGTGATCCTATAAGGGTTCTGTTTTTTCCTTTTGAGGTACGGAACCCTAAAAAGAACCAATTTTCTTAATATTTCTCAGAGACTTTTCAGGAATAGCAGTATAGCAAGATACTGTTCACACTTTGTGGGCAAAATCACGAAGAATGGGGATTAGCCCTCAAGATCGTTGAATGCAGTGAAGTATGACCATTGAAAATCAGCACTATGCTGGGGGCCCCATAGCACAGCATAATGCTGAGAGAAAGCCTTCTTGTCCCAGTCACGACGTGCAACTGGTCATTTCTGTCTGTTAAATATATAGAGGAGCTCGTGGCTAAGTAATAACAGCCGCACGGGTCGATCCATCAGGTTAAGCTACGCTTGCCGGGGTATCCTGAGACACAGACTCCTCCGTGCCTCGGAACGCTCGCTAACCCGATGATCTCGGCTGTCATTCGTGGATCTTTGACAGTCGTTACGGGTCGTCAGAAGCCCGAAAGTCTGACAACCAATCTTACCAAGGGTATCGTATTATCCAGTTACTGGGTTGTGGAGGTCAGATAAGCAATCGTTCCTTTAAATGGAGCAACTGCTTAATGCTGCTGCTGCTTTCTTGTCTAACCGGATGAAGCTGCATCCGGTTAGACTGGAGGCCGACCCCAACAAAGTTGGGAAGAGGCTAGGCAAATTTTTGTTTGTCGGTTTTTTTTAAGTGAAAATTTCTTTAGGCGCGTTGGGCATTTTTGAGATAGGAAAAACAATTGAACTCGCGACACCGTTACCGACACCAGCTTTTGACCATTAAAAAGACATCAACGCGCGATACATTTTCTTTGGGATTAACATTCCAAACATTGAGACATGACAACGACATGATTGACATTTCCCTTTTTTTACCGACTTCAAAAAATAAAAGTATTTCCTGCACTATAAAATTGTTCAAGTTTTCACTTCTGTTAGCACTCCCGGAGTGCCACTGTTTTAGTGTTTTATTTCGCTTTATTACTCGAGCTAACTTATATTTCTGTATGCACATATCTCTGTGAAAGATAAACTTATTTTTCTATCAATTCTTTCTTTCACATCGAGGATCTGAAATGAAAATACTCTTTTAGTTAAGCGTCCACATGTGTTGCACAACTAAATTTTGATATAACAGACAGACTCAGACTCAGACTCTTTTTTTTTATGCACGTGTGTCTGTGACAATTAAACTTATTTTTCTTTCTTTCTTTCTTTCTTTCTTTCAGAGTCCACGTTTATTGCAACTTTAACCCGTCAAGTGCACCACTAATTCAAATCTCAAAAACGATTACCAGAGCAATTAATAATAAAGACATTTAATAACAAGTGTTGTAATTCACCAACTAAATCGTGGGACTGGTCCCGCGAAAGACTCCCATGAAGCATTGCATCAGGTTGAATTTGCTCATAAAATTTTAGCACTCCGCCCACGAGGTGTCCGAGTGTATTAATAAATGATATCTAATTTATTGCTAGGCTTCAGCGGTAATGCGACTGTCTGATGTAGATGGATGATGAAAGGAAATCGGTGCGAAGCGTGGACGCATCGATTGCGGGACATTTACTGCAGTGTGTACTTAAAGTTTTCGATGCTGCAGGGATCTGTAGAAGACGGTGAGCAATGGGTAGCTCGCCGTCCGATAAGGATCAGGCCCGGGTCGACGGCGCGTTGGGTTCCACGCGCGCCTCAAAGAGATGTCAGCACAACTGACGGGGTCCGCTAGGGCCGATGTCTGCCGGGATCGCGGGAAAATGCGAAAGGAATACCGTGGTCCCTGGCAACATAAAGACAACTCAAGGAACACGGGTGGGTTTTAGTCAGTAAGAGTTTGAGATGCCCTCCCGCTCCGCCCAGAGCGGGAGAAGTTATTTGATAATTTTCCACCCAAAAAAGGGATCTGTAGAAAATAGAAATAGATGCACTGAAGGTCCCGTTACTCTCATGGGGATTTGAGAAGGTCAGGCAGCACTAAGCGAATAGTTCGGTCTTAGTCCCTATTAAGCCCGCTGCACGTCTCGACGAGAACATTTGCCGAGAAGAGCAAGAAGAGAGAACAACAAGAATATAGACGAATATTCTCTCTACATTTTCGTATTCGGCAAGTCTCGTGTAGTTTTGCAGAGAATGTGGACCGTTACTCTTTACTAGGAATTTCTCTTGTCTCATGACTGGGCCCTTTTTGTATAGATAGTCAGGAAAAACGAATTGAATTGAGTTTGTTTTCATTAAAATGTCGATTTTCATGATTTTTTCCTCTGTTAGGCCATACATATCCCATTCAAAAGCTTCTGACTTAGGCACTGCAAAACCATCTTTATAGGTATGTATTGATGATCTGTTATTCTTCGAATAATGTTCTTTTATCGCAATAGCGCACTAGCGGCCAGGTCGACGTTCTCCATGGCGATTACATACTAATGTACAGTATTTCTATTTTCTTAATGTTCCTCGGATATCATCGGATTTCCGAATCCAAACGAATAATTTCCATGTCCATCAATTATTAGATTTATCGTGTATAATAATTTGAATTCAGAACTAAGTACTTTATCGTTGTTTTGTTTTGATTTCCGTTTGAACTACATAGAGCTGTAAAACTATCTTCCTATTTGTTGTGCCTGCGACTTTGGGGGCTTTACTCCCAGTTTTAAAATAAATTACATTAAGTTAAAAGAAAGTTAACAACTCTATATACTTCCAAGTCGATTGAGAGCGTTCGGTCTATACCAAGTGCAAAGGGCAACTGATAGAAATCCGACAACTGACGAAACACGAAGTTTACCAAGGGACATTAAGTAAATAGAAATACAGTATCTATCTCGCTGTCAGCTGCGACTATTTCCCTCACGGTCCAGATTAGAAGCTATCCCATGCATTCCAACATTCGCCATATCAGTTCTTTAATTTATCAGCTATTTAATGAGTCTCTCCGGAATAACTTTTTACCTAAACTTAAAATTAATTAATTAACTCCAAGATAGATTACACCATTAAATCTAGAACTTAATTATCACAACTATACTGGTTAATTAAAACCAACTGTAAAACATTGTAAAATAAGTAATTAATTTAAAGTCCAATCTATCTAGACTCCTTAAATGCAATAAATAACATTTTTTCTTGTAAGTGACTATAGATATTGACAGATTCCTTTATACTTTTCCGAACAAGTGTAATAAAATTTTATTAATTGGACAGATAAGTATCATTACACGAAAGAGCAAATTAGTTTCGTTTTAATAAAGCCTTGGTTATACGAGGCTAGTTTTTCAAAGCTAGGCTAGTAAGCTAAAACCTCAGTATACTACTATTCGAGCTTAAAACTCAAATTCAAAGCATTTATTTAAATTACAGGTACTTTTGAACTGTCAAAGAGTCGGTCAGTTAGTCAGAAAGTTGAAGCTAGTTGCCCATTCCAAAACGTAGATCTCTATGGAGAAGAACGGGCAAGAAACTCCAAGGACACTCTTTTTTCGCTTGCTGTCCTGGCTTGACACATGCTAGTGCTGTTTACATGATACCAGATAATTTTAAGCCACAGTACAGAGGTTCCGGTCAGAAAAAAAAGTGGTACTCCGGGAGTGCCGACAGAAGTGAAAACTTGAACAAGATCGCTTTGTTGAAAAGAAAATACTTGTATAGAACATTGGTCCGTAACCTTATCTAAATATAGAGCACAATCGCGTTTATAAAACCTTTAAAGTCCCAGCTGTTCAGTGGTAAGAACATAAATAAAATTATATTGAAACTTTAAGAAATCACTTTATTTGAAATGATCTTTTTACTTATTGCAGTACACATTGTAGCCAGCCTATTAAAACAAAACTTAAAATCTATGTTCAGATACGAACACCATCTCAAAAATACCCGACGCGCTTAAAGAAGTTTTCATTTAAAAAAAACGCGTAGTCACATTAGCCAATCGAATACTATCTTCACCATGTGAGCTCATGAAGCTAGAACGAAAGCCAGGATAGTAAAATCAGTGCAAAGGGTGCTCCTAGCTCAAATAATAGAACCCCATCCTATTAAACTATCCTAGCTTGAGATGTTAGCTTACTAGCTTTCTCATTAGCTTACTAGCCTATAAATGAAGCTAGTTTTTAACCGACTTCCAAAAGGAGGAGGTTCTCAATTCGACTGTTTTTTTTTTTGTATGTTTGTTACGCCATTACTCCGCCAATTATGAATTGATTTTAATGATTCTTTTTTGTTTGGTAGGTCATAACTTTGGAAGTGGTGCCATATAAATTTTATTAACTTTGCTTGGGTAGTTTTTGATTTAGCTTCAATAATACGTATTTTTTCCTACTTAGTATGTGGACGATAATGATAAGTTCCTGTCACTTTTATTTATAGCAGTAGTATTCAAATTTATGTGGGGTAGGTATTGTGAGCAACTAACTTGGCTGCGGCACTCGGGATCGTGTGAAGTGTGAGAAATTAAAGAAACTTTTGGAAAAATAGACTATAATTAAACCAACAGTATAAAGCAAAAGACAATATTACGCGACCGGCGCCAGGGGCTCAACTCGTTTTTCTTACATTGACAAATGCACACCATATAAAAATCCTAATTTAAATATATAACGTTCGAATGTTCGGATACCATAGCGTTCTTGCCAGCCTGCATAATGTGTGAGGTTGAATTCCAATGATAAGTCCTCACAGTATCATAACCAAAAAGTGAAGAATAAAACCTTTTTACAATAAAAAACAACCGACTTCCGAAAAAATCACTACAAATTGAAAAATAACTTTAACTTCGGAAGTCGATGGCAAAAAACGAAAATTCAGGACCAAAGACACCGACTTCCGAAATTAAAGTTATTTTTCACTTTGTATTGTTTTATTTTTTTAAAGAAACCAGAGTTACTAGCTTGCTAGCTTACTAACACTAGTTTACTATCTGGCTTGAGATACACAAGGCTAGTTGCCTCGTGTATCTCGGGCATAAGACTGGGACTTCGTGAGTTTACGTAGGTAATCGTGTAGTTCCGGCTGCGAATCGTTTTTCCCACGAATGACGTCAGAGGTGACGGGTTAGGAGTTCGTACCTATTCGTGAGATGACCGGAGATGTAAATGTGACTGTTGTCATGTTTCCAGCGATTGTAGGAAAAGATGTGGTCATCTACAGCTGTGTATGACATGTGACATCGGCTCGATGATGATGACGTAAATATTTTTTTCCATTCTTCCGGTTTTTTTTTAACTAGGGCATCTCGCAGTTTTGACCATTAAGGTCATGGCTGCTTAACCGGACTTTCCTGTGGGTGCCTTAAGCTGCTACACTTAAAGCCTCCAGTCAGGGGCAAAAACTATTCTAAATTAAAATTAAGCAAACGCTCGCTAAGAGTACCCCTGTGGGGTACGAGCCCTGGCTTTGGGCGTCGCTGGAGGGAGGATAGCAAGAAAGGACAGGCTGGATCAAAGTTAGATTTTCATCATGATTATTATGCGCGGTATTTAAAGCTACGTGCTCAGCTGCAACAACTGCTGGCACCTCGTTTTCGAGTAAGGGTCGGGGGGAGTATCATTTACTCGGGGACGCGGTCGCGATCGCGAAGGACCTTGGCGGCGGGGTCGAACCAAACCTCTATATAACACTTGCTAATAAAGCTCAGTGATTCCCAATGACTCACTCCGGGTTCAATTCGTAAAGCACACAGCCAAGATAAAATACCAACAAAGCTGTTTGTAAACAACAGTGAGTTAATTTATTCTTTGAATACTTTTTATGCTGTGGTAGATATAGGCTAAACGTGCTAGTGTCGCGAACATTTATCTTTGTCGCGGCTATCATTCGCAGAAATAGTGACGTGCCAATCAGTTATCGATTAGTTAGTATTCGAAATTGTGGATGAATTATTTATTGTCTTGTAATTTGTTTTGTAGTGATTGTTTGTGTCAAAATTTATGAACTGTGGTTGGGTGAAGTTTTGTTTCTTAGTGTGAGTTGCAATGATGGGTGCGTTTTTTTTATGATTGTTTTTTCAGCTTTTGTTTGAAAAATCGGTGAAGTACTGTTTATACCTTGACATTGCTATATTTTTAATAAATAAATAAATAATTGTAATCAGCCTGTATTGTCTCAATGCAGGGCTCCTGACCCAATAATGATACTTTGAGTGTAATATTTTTGTGCAAATAAACATAACTTTCCTTATTTCAAAGGCCATGCATTACATCTAAATGATTCTAAACTCATCTACAATCTCCTTTTGCATACAAATTATTGACATCTTAAAACTGGCAACTAGTAATAAGTAAACATAAGTATTGGTCCATTACATTGCTCGATATTTCTATGCCGAAACCCGTCACCTTTCAAAACCTGTCCCATCCCTACCTTCACCTTATGTCGTGTCCTCCACTCGGTAATCGACTTAATATGACAAATTCGTAATGCAGCGCGTAGATTGGGTGCGGCCGTGAGAATTTCGGCTTTCGGCCTTACTTTGGCCTCTAACGGTGATTGCAAACATTAATTTCTTAGCTTTTGACACGAACGTTGACTGAACGAACGATTATCACTTATTATAGATTGTTCGCTGTTAGGCTTAAGTCATAGAAGCCGGTTTGGTGGGAAATGAACTGTAAAGTGACGGCCTTTGCACTGTGAATGTAATTTTTGGTAATAAATAAGTTCTGTGAAAATGTCGTTCGAAATTCATTCAACAAGTTACTAAATTCGTGTCAGCAAAATTGTGCTAATTCGAGTAACTTGCGTCTTATTGGCAATTAGTGTTGCTACCTCCAAAAATCAGAAAACCGGACCTACCCGTAAAAAAAGGCGGAAGGACGCCAAAAAAACTTTTTGACTAAAAGTTAAAATAAAACATATTTTTTATGAGAAAGTTTTTAATCGGTATTTTCATTTTCATTTGCATATTTTTCTATGGTAGAAACGTGCTTTAAAAGCTCAACCTCCTAAATAATTTTATCATAAAACATTTTGCAAGTCACATGTCTTAAATTAAATTCCAAAATTAACATTTTTGCTATAGTTTCCGATTTTAACCTCTTTCTTTGTTTCGTCCATTGCTGGCCTATTAAAGAGAATAAAAAGCCTAACAAAAGCCGGACGGGCCGGACGCAGTCAATTTGGCCCGGACAAGAGGTCAAAAAGTCTAACACTGTCCGGCTTTATCCGGACGGATGGCAACTCTATCGGCGATGTGACGCGATTCTGGTAGAACAAATTACATGAAGTACCTATTCATAGAAATTGTTCTACTAGAGTCGGGTCGCGTTGTCACGTTGCACTTGTCAGCGGGAACCTTTACGATGGATATTCTTTATCAGTAACATCGTCCTACCCAAAAAGTGTGATATCATCAACAAAATAGGTATGACTTTGACATCCACTAAGAAAGATTGCAAAGAGTTTATTCAAGTTTAAACTCATATAAATCCAGTTTGCTACAAAGTCGTAACAACAATACAATAATCAAACTAAAAAAACAACAACATTTACAAGCAATAAAATTAGTAAACACACATAGTACACGCTGTATACACCTCCTTGGACCATAGAGTAAAAAAAATCAGTCTCCCACGGTCGTTACAAATACTTTATCTTAGTGCTAATTGCACAGGTTAACTTTTTGTCCAATTTGCGACGTTACATTCAACACATTGAGGAAATCAATTTGCCATAATGGAATCCAATTGTTCAATTGATATATTAGTAAGAAAAAAAAACTTAATAATTCGATTGTAGGAACTGAAATTTCTTAAGGTCAGGTGCATCATGATTTGCTTGTAAAGTGTTACTGTATAATATGTATAATCGCGGTGTTGCCAAATGTCAAATATTATGAGATTAGTGATGGTCATCGGTGAGCGGGAATCGATCGGCGTTTGTTTTTAATCGATTATGTAATGCGTGCTGGTTAGAGGACCACGTGAATTCGTGTGAGGTAATTGTTGAGTTTATGATTATCATAATAATTATGCGTGGATGTCCATTGTTGTAGGGGTCATTTTTTTATGATTTTATTTGCACATCTATTTTCGTGAACCGAGAAAACGTGAAAAAAAATTTTAGGTCCAGTAGTTTCGGAGATAAGGGGGAATGGTAAATTTTCATAGAATTTCTTAAATATCTTTAAAAGCATTTATTTTAAAATTATATAAAAATACTTTTAAGATCCTTGCAACAAGCCCTTTCATTTGATATGTCACACGGTACTGTTGGCAAAACTTTCTTTTTTAATTTTCTTGTTGCCTCCCAAAAGTGACCCCTTATATTCAAAATTCATTAATTTACGTTACACGTTCGTGTTTGGGTCACAGAAATACATATTATTATGTGTATTCAATTTCAACTTAATCGGTCGATTCAATTCGGAGCAAATTGGCTATGACAGACGGACAGACAGACAGACAGAGACACGAGTGATCCTATAAGGGTTCCGTTTTTTCCTTTTGTGGTACGGAACCCTAAAAATATCAAATTACTTACAAATCTAAACAACAACTACGTGGGTAGGTACTTTGTTTCTTACGATTAATTAAACACTATTATTAGAAAAAAAAACATAAAAACAGTTGATGACACCAAAACAGAAACCACCACCAAAAAGAACAACAATGCAAGTCAGATTTGAAAATTTAATTTAATCAAAACATCACGGGACTTTAGACAAAAAGTTCAAACATTCGGGTCCCGTTCAAATATTTCGTCAAAAGATATTCGTGGCTCTATGTCAAAGCATATTTGATCCGCTTCTGTAGATAAATGTTAACGTTAGTTCGGACAAAAGGGGGAAAAGGAACAAATCCATGGGAAAGTCCTGGTAAATATTTGAAAAGTTCGTGAGATCCAAACGCCACCTGCGGTCAGGCTTATTGTCCACTCAACTGTATGTTCATGGAGTGGTTTTAACCGATGAAAGAAAACTTAATATATAAAAAATAAAAATTCGTGAAAATTGCCTCGGATTTTTTTATTGATGAATAAACAACTTTATGGGAACTGAGTAATCTATGAATTAAAAATTAATAAGTAATTTGAACAAACAAAGAGAATATTTTTTTAAAGAAAAATCTTACACCAATCTGACATGATTAATTAACAATGCAAATAAAGATGAAAATAAAATAAAAATGTTGCCAGTTTTGTTATTTTTAAATGAAATTATTGACGTTTGAAGTTTAAGAGCAACGACGAATTAAGAACAAAAAAAAAAACTGTGTGGCCTGGGTCTTGTTATTGGGCCTAAACACGTAGCAGATGACACGGCTCCGCTATTTTCGTATTTTCAATCGTCTGCTTAACACCCTGAATGTTTATAAAAAACAATAATGGATGAAGAGTTTTCCCATTTTTGCACAGTCTAGCTAGATAGACAATTTCACAATAAGGCGTTTTTTTAAAGAAAACTTTTTACAAAAAAAAAAAACAACCGACTTCAAAAAAAACACTACAAAGTGAAAAATAACTTTAATTTCGGAAGTCGGTGTCTTTGGTTTTGAATTTTCGTTCTTTGTCACCGACTTCCGAAATTAAAGTTATTTTTCACTTTGTAGTGTTTTTTTTGAAGTCGGTTGTTTTTTTTTTTGTAAAAAGTTTTTATTTTTCTCTTTTTAGAAGTCGGTTAAAAATCAACTCTATACACATCCCTAGTCCAAGAATTTCCACACGTACCCTTATTTCGCGACTCAATACGTTCTCTATTTTGGGTCCTTCGCCTTAAGTGTTTGCTCTTTTCCCTTCATGGCTCGTGGCTCGTGGCTTCTAAGGGTTGGTGGGAAGAATACCGAATAGCCCTTTAGCCTCGAGTGTCGAATGGCCGTTTCTTTTGGCTATTTTATTACTTGTCGTGACCGAATTGTAATTGTGTTAGCCATACGTGGACATGTTAAGGGGAGGGTATTTATTTATTCGGGGTTATTGTTTTGGTAAGGGTTATTTTTGGGCTGTTGGTAGGTTGTTATTTTTGCGTTTGTTGAAGAAAAGTTTTGTTCTGTGGGCCAATCTTATGGACATTTGCGATATAAATTGGATCAGATCTAAACTGAATTGAATACAATTCAAAGTATAAGAATTGGCCCTCTAAATTTTTGTGAACATTATAATTTTTTGTTTTCTACTTGTTGGTCTAGTAGTTGTAAGTGTAACTGCGGAACGGACTTGGGATCGATTTCCGTGTAGGGCAAAGTGGAATTGAGTTTTTCCATCAGGAATTTCTCAGTAGCAGCCCGGGGTCTGGAGTTATGCCCAGTTGATGGCAATAGGCTCGCCCCCTATTACATGGGACTTGAACATAACTGGCGAAATGTGGGTGTACTGTAGGTACTCCTCTGTATAACCTTTCGTGGTATACAGGCGTGATGTTATGTTAAGACCATCATTGATTCTTTTGGTCACAGTAAAGTTAACCTGTTAATACAGGGTCCAATTAGATTAGCTAGCGAGGAGCTCGTGGCCAAGTTATAACAGCTGCACGGGTGGATCCATCAGGTTAAGCTACGCTTGCAGGGGTTAGTCCGTGGATGGGTGACCATCTTTACATACCGAGACTACTCCGTGCCTCGGAAAGCACGTTAAGCTGTTGGTCCCAGCTGTCATTTATGGATCTTTGACAGTCGTTACGGGTCGGAAGTCTGACAACCAGTCTTACCAAGGGGTATCGTGTTACCCAGTTACTGGGTTGTGGAGGTCAGATAGGTAGTCACTCTATGTAAAATACTGGTATTCAGCTGCATTCGGTTAGACTGGAAGCCGACCACAACATAGTTTTGATAAGGCTAGGCAGATTGATACTAACTAGGGCAACAATATTTTAGTGTCACAAACTATACTCCGTTTGAAATAAGATTAGACATTTAAACAAACCTTTTTTACAGTCCGTTCAACCGATTTTGACTTCTGTACCGTAGGCATAAGGATGGCATTAAAAGCAAAAAAAGTGGTTACAAACCAACTGTTTATTGCAGCTGTCATTTGTCATGCCACTAACGCAATAGAAGTCAAAATCGGTTGAACGGACTGTAAAAAAGGTTTAGTTAAATGTCTAATCTTATTTCAAACGGAGTATAGGTTAACAAAATATTGTGACCACTCTATAAAAGATTTCACCTAACAATAATTGATTGTTTATTGTTAAATAACATGACATCGTTTTATAACATAACATACCCATCTGTTACAACGATGATGTATCGTAAGGTGTGAGAACACGTTTCTCAATAAAAAATTGACACATTAGTAATATTAATATTAAAATGTTTATGATAAATGTTTCTATTATGTTGTTAATCTAGCATATTATTAAGTATTTGTATGGAAACTAGTTTTAAAATGACACTACATTGAAAGCTTGATACTGTCATTTGTTTCGGGTGTTTTGTTATTTTTATAACATTCGCATTAAACTGACATCTCAAGCTTTCTTTCTTGTCAATATATTAGAATAAATTATATTGTATTGTCACCAAAATGACAATGAGAAATTTCAACACACTTTCAACAAAACTTTTAGTCAGGATGCTAAAGTTATGTTTAGCCCTGTGTATTTAAAAACATTATAATTTTGATATAAAGTCAATAAAAAAACGTTTTTTGACTGACGATGACTTTTCATTGTCAGAATAATTTTAAAGCTTAGTTTTCTTATGCTAACCCTTGAATGAATTTATAGTCCATAGAGAGTAGGTACTTTTTATGTACTCTTAAAACTTAACAAACCAGTACCCTAATTGCGTAACTTAATTCCGTAAATGATTTTGACTAATTTGTTTAATTTTGACAGTTCAACAATATTCATTGCGTTATTTACGTTGTTGAGCACATTTTTTTTTCCAACTTATGTAATGGATTAGCAATTTGTTTCAAATCGAAACAAATTGTGATTGATCGTGTATTACACAATTAGGGTACTGATCTTCAAATCAATAATAATGACATTAATGATGTAACTAATATTTTGTAACAACATATTTTAAAAGAGTGTCCATGGAGTTTCTTGTCCGTTCTTCTCCATAGGATCCTACTGCGTTTTGGAATGGGTAACAAATTCCACCTTTCTGAATGGCCGACTCCTTTAAAAATACGATGCCTGGGTAAAAAAAAGAAGTTTTATTTAGTCCGTCAGATTATAAAAAAATATTAGACACGTATTTTTTGCTTTATCATATTAATAAAAAAATACTCAAATAAAACGCATTAAAGTTCGGGGGGTTTGGTCGCTACGTCAGAAGTACGTATAAAATCTACATTATTATTGACGTCATTCCACATTTTAACTCAATGTATCGCCGTATTTTTTTAATGAAGAAAAAAAAAATGTGTCCAATATCACTACATAGTATAAAACAAAGTCGCTGTTTCTGTCCCTATGTATGCTTAAATCTTTAAAACTACGCAACGGATTTTGATGCGGTTTTTTTAAATAGATAGAGTGATTGAAGAGGAAGGTTTATATGTATAATAACCCGGTTTATACCCGTGCGAAGTTTATACCCGTGCGAAGCCGGGGCGGGTCGCTAGTTTTTTAATAATCTACAAGGACAAAAAAAAATTTTGTCAACATCCCTATTCCCTATTCCCATTCCCTATTATTAAGTGCCTGTAAATGGTTTAATTTAAATAAATGCTTTGAGTTTAAGTTCAAGCACAATTTCTCCGTCATAATATTCATATGTTACCACATATAGTTACAGTTAATTACGCCTAGACTATCAGCATAAAGTGATCTCTCTTGGAGACCATTTTGACCCGCCTTGGGCGTCGTTTCCTTGCCTATGACTAAGCTTATGGCCATAGATTATTATGCAGACGGTACTTTAATATTATGTCATTAATTTGTTTTGGAAACAAAAAGTAAACTTTTCTCGATATTGCTAGGTCAAATTTTGATGCCCCTTTGCACAAGGGTATAGATGAAGTATCCCTACACAAATATCAAAACTGTATCGCTATTGGTTCATAGACCACTTCTCATACAAATTTGAACAATCTCCTTTAGGGTAGATGAGAAAAACTTTTGTGTTTTACTGTCCATTGAGGATTGAACGTGGATTAAAGACATTCAAAAATAAAAGCACACATTAAGGGGTTCGACATGGATTAAACATGGACTAAACCAATTAGACGCCCAATTTGGGGGAGGCCTATGTCCAGCAGTGGACGTCTTTCGGCTGAAATAATGATGAGATACCCAATTAAAAAATGCATGGGAAAATAGATGGAAATTATTCTAAAATGAATGATTTTAGCTGTAAATAATGAAGTTCAAAATTAAATTATTAAAGATGAAAAAGCAACTTTTGAAATGAAGATAATAAGATGAAGGGTACTGCTAATTCAACCTGAAAAAAGTTCAGTTTTTAACAACTTTATAGGCTTCTTTGAAGTTGATAGATAAGAATACTTATTGAAGAAGGTCTTTCAGAAAACTTCATGAACTCTGAAATAGCGTTTGTAATAGAAACAAAACTTTAATCGTGTTCGCTAAAGCGTGACTTGAATCGTGTTGTAAAGTATTATATTATTTTAACTATTGTGAATGTGAGGACTATGTGGATATTATTTTTATTCCTCTGCTAGTTTTAGTGATGGTCTGGCAGTTTGAGTAGTTTATACGGCCTACCCTTGTCCTTTCTTTGGTATTTTTCGTCAAGTTGAGCTCCTTAAGTTCTGAGTTGAGCTCCACGATTACTGACAAATGCATGCACTGACTGGACAGGTCCATTCAAATCTGTGTGGTTCTTTCCTCAAAAGACCTTTTTAAGCACTAATCTACATGGTCCTCATATGGCCTGACCAAGTTTATGTCCGGACTTTAAAAGAGACTGCGACCTCTGAGTTTGTTTCGGCCTTTTTTCTCAGAGTAGTCAGATAAAAAACGCCGAACTTATCTAAAAATATATGACGTGTAAAAGTGATTCCGATACCCTATTTACAGAATAAACAATTTCATTTCATTTCATTTCTTGAATGAGAATATCAATATTACTAGGAAGGTAGATGTTACAGTTAATCACTTAATTCCCTTTACCTCATTTCACAAAACCGTTATCCTCATACATATTTCCGACATACGACCCTTAGGCACAAAATGTGGTAAAACTATTAATCTATGCAACTCCTACGCAGCTCTCCGAGCTAAGGGCTTTGCCTTCGCAGCCATGTCTAATTCCGAAGACAATGCCAGCATTTAGATATTGTTAAATATCATAACGTAGAGCAATTTGGCTAAATAATGTGCCACGGTTGAGTTTTCTCGGGTTGGTATAAGTAGGCGTTAGATATAACATATAAGTGGAGGTATTATAATATGTAACTTAATATTATGTACTAGTTGTTGCCTGCGACTTAGTTTGCGATTCAGGATGAAAACTAGCTTATGTCCTTCTCCAGGTCAAGGTCTACCCCTGTACGAAATTTCATCCAAATCCATTCAGCCATTTTAGTGTGAAAGCGTAACAAACAAATAAACAAACTCACTTTCACATTTATACCTAATATTAGTTAGGATTTAGTTAGGATATTAGTTAGGATATTAGTTAGCACATTAGTTAGGATATTAGTTAGGATATTAGTTAGGATATTAGTCAGGATATTAGTTAGGATATTAGTTAGGATATTAGTTAGGATATTCGTTAAGATATTAGTTGGAACTCTCTCTCGAAGAGAGGAGACCTGTGTCCCAGCAGTGGAAAAACTAAAGGCTGAAAAAAAAACAGTGGCACTCCGAGAGTGCCGACAGAAGTGAAAATTTGAAAAAAATCGGCACTGCGGTTATAAACGCGTTGATGTCTTTTACTCCACAGTGTCGGTAAATTGATGAAAATAAAGTTGGCACCCCCACTTTCAAAAAATGAAAATCTAAAACGGTGATAATTTCGAGCTAATTAAGGACAATTTAGGACAGCAAGAAAAAAAATTCAGACCAACCCCCCCTTCGAGATATTTAAAATTTTCAATGGGGGTGCTAACTAGTAATTAAGTTAGCACCCCCACGGCATTTAAATGTTCACTAAGAAAGTTTTATATATGTCATAATTTCGAGCTCATTAAGGACTACAAATGCCGCATCAACCCACCCCCCATGTAAAACCCCCCACCCCCCTATTCGTAAAAACCATAAAAAAATCAAATCTAAAAATAAATTTTCACCACTATAATTCCTAGCATAGAATTGTAGACTGCCAAGTACAAAAATAAAAACATCCCTTAAGCCACCCCTTGACCAAACTTCCCGAAAATAACATCTAATTTATACGAAAATTTCTCTTCTTCATACATAAACTGTAAATCAATTATTAATGTATTATTACAACTACTACTTGCAACATCCCCAAAAACTATCCCTTGACTGATGCTTAGTTCAAAATGTGAAACGTACATCAAAAAATTATTAAAACTCCAAACCGTGCAGATGAAAATCTAAAACGGTGAAAATTTCGAGCTAATTAAAGACTATTTTGGACTGCAAGAAAAAAAATTCAGACCAGCCCCCTCTTCGAGATATTCAAAATTTTCAATGGGGTTGCTAACTAGTAATTAAGTTAGCACCCCCACAGCATTTAAATGTAAACTAAAAAAGTTTTATGTATGTCATAATTTCGAGCTCATTAAGGACTATTTTGGAATGCAAGAAAAAAAATTCAGACCAACCCCCCCTTCGAGATATTCAAAATTTTCAATGGGGTTGCTAACTAGCCACAGCATTTATGTAAATGTACATTATAAAGTTTTATGTATGTCATAATTTCGAGCTCATTAAGGACTATTTTGGACTGGTAGAAAAAAAATTCAGACCAACCCCCCCTTCGAGATATTCAAAATTTTCAATGGGGTTGCTAACTAGTAATTAAGTTAGCACCCTCACAGCATTTAAATGTACACTAAAGAAGTTTTATGTATGTCATAATTTCGAGCTCATTAAGGACTACTTTGGACTGCAAGAAAAAAATTTCAGACCAACCCCCCTTCGAGATATTCAAAATTTTCAATGGGGTTGCTAACTAGCCACAGCAATTATGTAAATGTACACTAAAAAAGTTTTATGTATGTCATAATTTCGAGCTCATTAAGGACTATTTTGGACTGCAAGAAAAAAAATTCAGACCAACCCCCCCTTCGAGATATTCAAAATTTTCAATGGGGTTGCTAACTAGCCACAGCAATTATGTAAATGTACACTAAAAAAGTTTGATGTATGTCATAATTTCGAGCTCATTAAGGACTATTTTGGACTGCAAGAAAAAAAATTCAGACTAAACCCCTCTTCGAGATATTCAAAATTTTCAATGGGGTTGCTAACTAGTAATTAAGTTAGCACCCCCACAGCATTTAAATGTACACTAAAAAAGGTTTATGTATGTTATAATTTCGAGCTCATTAAGGACTATTTTGGACTGCAAGAAAAAAATTTCAGACCAACCCCCCCTTCGAGATATTCAAAATTTTCAATGGGGTTGCTAACTAACCACAGCATTTATTTAAATGTACACGAAAAAAGTTTTATGTATGTCATAATTTCGCGCTCATTAAGGACTACAAATGCCGAAAAAAAAATTGTATCGGTAACGTTACAATTTTTTTTCTCGCTTTGCACATTTCGGATTAATAAAGGACGACGTATTTATTGTTTAAAAATTTTCATTAATATATCTAGAATTTCAAACTACTTAAAGACTGCACGTTTGCAGTTTTAATAATTTTTTGAAGTACGTTTCACATTTTTAACTAAGCATCAGTCAAGGGGTAGTTTTTTGGGGATGTTGCAAGTAGTAGTTGTAATAATACATTAATAATTGATTTACAGTTTATGTATGAAGAAGAGAAATTTTCGTATAAATTAGATGTTATTTTCGGGAAGTTTGGTCAAGGGGTGGTTTAAGGGATGTTTTTATTTTTGTACTTGGCAGTCTACAATTCTATGCTAGGAATTATAGTGATGAGAATTTATTTTTTCATGTTTTTTACGGATAGGGGGGTGGGGGGTTGTACATGGGGGGTGGGTTGATGCGGCATTTGTAGTCCTTAATGAGCTCGAAATTATGACATATATAAAACTTTCTTAGTGAACATTTAAATGCCGTGGGGGTGCTAACTTAATTACTAGTTAGCACCCCCATTGAAAATTTTGAATATCTCGAAGAGGGGGTTGGTCTGAAATTTTTTTCTTGCAGTCCTAAATTGTCCTTAATTAGCTCGAAATTATCACCGTTTTAGATTTTCATTTTTCGAAAGTGGGGGTGCCAACTTTATTTTCA
This sequence comes from Agrochola lychnidis, assembly GCA_963680765.1. Lineage (NCBI taxonomy): Eukaryota > Metazoa > Arthropoda > Insecta > Lepidoptera > Noctuidae > Agrochola > Agrochola lychnidis. Next base: position 8,171,093 of record OY796864.1, read on the forward strand.
TGGTAAATTGCGTTACAGTGTCGCGAAATCAATGGTTTAGGCCCATTTCAAAAATGCCTAACGTGCCAAAAGAAGTTTTCACTTCAAAAAACTTTTGAACGTTTACTAGGAAATAATAAATGGAATTTTATAGACAGAATTCCTATTTCATTATCCATAATTAATAATACATACAACTTCTTATTCCGTGATTACACCACACAGTCAATAAATTTGCTTATCCAATCTGTTCTTCGAATACTCGTAGACCGGAAAAACATTATCTAACAATAAGAAAAAATCTTAATTGCTATCTTTCGTGTCAGATGGACGTGCGAAATCGAATCGTGCGCACAGTCCGCGCATGCGCAGTGTACACGCGATCGTCACGCTGATGTGACAAAATGGCGTAGCCTACATCTGTTGACAGCTTCATGTTTTTCCGGTTCGTGTTTCCGCGAATTGAACTTTAAGAGCGTTTATTCTGAAAATGGGCAACGTCGCAAATAGATGTCAAATATTTTGCTGTTTTGATTAATTTGGCAATATTATTGTATGAAAATAAGAAATGTGGCTAACTAGTTCCCTACAATATTAATAATGAATTGCAATTACAACACTGAATTTGATGTTGTAACAATTTTAGGTGTAAAAAAGGCATTTGGAAAGTTTCCAAATTCTTTTTTACATCTAAAACTGAATATTCTATATTACGATATTAATTATTGCATTTCATTATTAATATTCTAGGGAACTAGTTAGCCACGTTTCTTATTTCCATACCGTAATATTGCTAAATTAATCAAAACAGGTAAATATTTGACAGCTATTTACGACGTTGCCTATTTTTAGGATAAACTCTCCTAAAATGTGTTACAACGGTAATTTTGATCAATTCATTGACAGTTTTGATTAGGAAGGTATATGAATAAAATTGAATAGAATTGATGAATGATGAATTAAATTCGAGGGTCTTTCATCAGAATTCGATTGGCAAATCATAATGATAGATTTATTGCAATTATAATTAACTATATTATTTAGGTGCAGTTTCAAATTTCATTAGTATGAGTTTAAATGGTGACCACGCCACCATAAGGCTATGCGCAATTTGGACGCGTTTTCGTACGAATTTTACTAGTGCGAACACATACGAACACGCACGAACGATTCCGACCTTCCAAGTACTAAGGGAGCGCGCAGACTGAGTGCGAGTTAGTCGTACGTATAGTTCCGACGTCCGAAAACAATCAGAATTTGTTGGGATTTTTCGTGCGTTCGATGCGATATCACCGGAACACTGCCTATTTGACAGAAAAAACGTATTCAGTGTGCGCACTCAATTCGTACGACCACGATCATACGTTTACTTACGATACTTTGTCTCCAAAGTGCGCGTGGCCTTAAGCTAATGGTCCCACGATGTGCCATGCATGATGCCAAATGTGCCACAAATTTTACTTGACATTTTACAAGATTTCAAATATACACAGAATTGTCCCAATATCAATTATTGATTTCATATAGGGAAATTATCGATACAGAAGCTTGACTACCATGGATGAATCCTGTGTTTAATTGATTTACTATAATTATATTTGTAGGTATGTTAGCTGAAGGTTAGTTTTCCAACAAAAAAAACTTCAAAACGAATGAATGTATGTTTAATCTTTATTTCTTATACACAACCTTCCGGAATAAATTCTCTGAATTATGATAAAAATCGTATCAAAATCCGTTGGGTAGTTTAGAAGAATAATGCGGCCATACAGACAGACACGAAAACCACCTTTTTAGAAATTTATAATAGATGGAGTAGATAGATAGAATATTCTTTAAAATAATTATTACTATGTATACAGGATGTTTTGAAGCGGGTGCAAAGCTTTAAGGGGGTAATTAATGGAAACGATTTGGAGCAATTTGAGCATGTTTTTAAAGAATGAGGCTTTTTTTATTTTTTTTTAAATGATGCAGATACTACGCAATTTTTTCAAATTTTATAATTATTCTTCGACTACAAAAGTGTCTAGTATTTTTTTCAACTTTAGCTTGGGCAGTATTGGCAATTACCAGGAGGAGCTTGTGGCTAAGTAATAACAGCTGCACGGGTCGATCGATCAGGTTAAGCTACGCTTGCCGCGGTTGGTCCGTGGATGGGTGACCATCTTTACATACCAAGTCCCCTCCGTGCCTCGGAAAGCACGTTAAGCCGTTGGTCCCGGCTGTTATTTGTAGATCTTTGACAGTCGTTACGGGTAGTTAGAAGCCCAAAAAGTCTGACAACCAGTCTTACCAAGGGGTATCGTGTTACCTAGTCACTAGGTTGTCGAGGTCAGGTAGGCAGTCGCTGCATGTAAAATACTGGTATTCAGCTGCATCCGGTTAGACTGGAAGCCGACCCCAACATAGTTGGGAAAAGGCTAGGCAGATGATGAGTATTGGCAATTACCAGTCAAAAAAAAAAGCCAGAAAAAATAATACAGGAAAACTTACTTCATCTAAGACATGTATGGTCCAATATATACCTGCCCAAAATGGTGTCAACTATTACCCTCTTAAGGCTTTGCACATAAGTTCCAAATACCCTGTATAATTTTAAAATATAGAAATTCAACAACACAACAACGTTATAAAAACAATTCCGCAAAACGACCCACGACTACTACAAAAGTACAGACAAACTATCTTCTTAAAGTCCCTCGGCAAACCTCGTGTTTCGTCAGTCGTCGGATTTCTATCAGTTGCGCTTTGCACTTGGTGTAGACCGGACGCTCTCAATCGACTTGGAAGTATATAGAGTTGTTAATACTCTTTTAACTTAATGTAATTGATTTAAAAAAATGGGAGGAAAGCCAATAAAGTCGCAAGCACGACTGATAGGAAAATAGTTTTACAGCTCTATATAGTTCACACGGAAATCAAAACAAAACAACAATAAAGTACTTAGTTCTGAATTAAAATTATTATACACGGTAAATCTAATAATTGATGGACATGGAAATTAGCATTCGTTTGTATTCGGAAATCCGATGATACCCGAGGGACAAAATAGAAATACTGTACAAACTATGGAATTAACGGGATACCTACGTGACAAAGTCTCGGTGCTCTATCACGTTTGTACAAAATGTCTTCCCTTCAAAATGGTAATAAGACCAATTTGCTACTGCTTGCCGCGCTATAAATAATTAAACGTCGTGACACAATGCTTAGCTTGACATTATAAAAACGACCTAATTTTATGGCTTGCCTAGAAAGGTCGGTCGGAAATAAACACGGATTTGTTATAGCTTTAAATTTAAAATGGCGCGATTCATTTTTTATACGGACATGGTAACCAATCCATCTTTAGTAAATTACTGTTATGATTTAGGTCATGTTTTTATTATCTTACTTCTTCTTCGAGTCGGTCCAACAGGTTAAGCTACACTTGCTTGGGTTGGTCCGTGGATGGGTGACCATCTGTACATACCGAGACTCCTCCGTGCCTCGGAAAGCACGTTAAGCCGTTGGTCTCGGCTGTCATTTGTAGATTTTTGACAGTTGTTACGGGTCGTCAGAAGCCCGAAAGTCTGACAACCAGTCTTACCAAGAGGTATTGTGTTACCTAGTCACTAGGTTGTGGAGGTCAGATAGGCAGTCGCTCCATGTAAAATACTGGTATTCAGCTGCATCCGGTTAGACTGGAAGCCGACCCCAACATAGTTGGGAAAAGGCTAGGCAGATGATGATCCTATACTGTCACACAGCTGAGCAAAGGCCTCCTTCAAATCCTTCCATGCATCCTTTTCCAGGGCCACCTCCATCCGACCCTTACGATACCCATGTTTTTATTATTTTACTGAAAACTTAAATAAGTTTAACTGGGGGTTTTAAAAATAAAATGGATTAAAATTGCTAACTGATTTTATTAAAAAACTGAGTGAGTCCAGCTGAGCTTTTGCCAGAACAACTAAATAAATGTAGGATGAGTGTTTTTAGTGTTTATTTATGAGGAATGGAACGGAACGCGTATGAAAGAGAAGGAACGACAGTGAGAGAAGGAGAGGAAAGAAGGAAGGAGGGAAATGTCAGTCAGTTCAATCAGTTCAATGAGCAAAATTATATAAGAGATTTTTTTTTCACATTGTAACGGTTCCGGTATTAAATTTTAATAAACCACTAGTAAACGTTTTAATAGCATTTTACTTGCTCCACAATCCCACATCACTACATAGTATAAAACAAAGTCGCTTTCTCTGTCCCTATATCCCTATGTATGCTTAAATCTTTAAAACTACGCAACGGATTTTGATTTTTTTTAATAGATAGATTGATTGAAGAGGAAGGTTTATATGTATAATAACCCGGTTTATACCCGTGCGAAGCCGGGGCGGGTCGCTAGTTCTACATAAATCTGATTTAATCTTGTACAAAGTTTATTCAAAATAATAGGTAGATCTATTGAAAAGACGATACTTATTTTTCCATAGTTTATTTTACAAACATTGGTCTGTTAGAACACCATAGTAATTTATCTTCTAACTTGAAAGGTGTGTGCGAAGGTGTATCGCCTACCCTTTCAGGATTAACGGTACTTACCACACTGTACTGAATGGAAAGCCACTACGTCAGTGGGAATGGCCGCTTTTAATCTGTACTTAAGAATCTAAGTACACCATTATTGTAATACAAAACAATAATTCCCTTCAGAGCGCATGACATTAAGAAATTATTAGGTTGCGCCGCATCCGCGTAAGGGTTTCACCTCGCGGCTTATAAGCTGCTTGTAGAATTGCTGTTAAAAACACGGAGGGTATCAATTGTTATAAGCACTTGAGTTTGATTGCCTGTTATGGCTTTTATTTCGATTATCGCAATGTTTATTAACATGACCATTACAAAACCTCATTTGAAGGAGATCGTAAGCATTTATTTCTGAGTTTTATTCTTGACGTTTAAAAAGTCTGAAAAGGTAGGCAGAAAAATAGTGAGTCGTATTATGAAAGTCAGGTGTGTGTGGTTTAACCTAACCTAACCTAACCAATGATCTGCCCCTAAGTCTAGAAATTAAATCTTACTTATTTTATTTATTTATTATATATATTTTATTTTTTATTTTATTTTATTTATTTATTTTATTTTATTTTATTTTATTTTATTTTATTTTATTTATTTATTTTATTTATTTAATTAATTAATTAATTATTATTATAATATTAGAAATGCGAAAGTTTGTGAGGATGGATGGATGGATGGATGTGTGTACTTTTTCATGCAAAAACTATTGAACGTATTTGGATGATATTTGGCACACAGATAGTTTATAACCTGAATTATTAAATAGGATACATTTTATCCCGATATTCTTACGGGATCGAGACTTATGCGGGTGAAACCGCAAGGTACTGCTAATTACATATCCTGTACATTATGAGAGCTTAAGCGAGGGGCAATACTTGAGTAGGCTCCTAGGACAGCGAGCTCCACAATTGCACTGAATAAATTTCTTTGTTGTACATATTTCATGATGTACCGACGAGCGAAAAGTTAATAAAAATCGACTCTGATTATTCGATTAATAGTGCTAGTCTAACCGAGTATTCTGTAACATGTTTTAGGGTTCCCATTTGCAATCATATCTTTCCAATATATTATGCGACAAAAACGCTGATAAATCCGCCTTCCTTGTAACAAACGCCCTCCATGCAGCCAGCCTTATCCTACAGTTCCTAGCTAGACAGGAGACGTATAAGCCCATCTGAACGTGGGCGCAGGCCGCAGGCAAACTGTTCTAGCATTTCACTTGCCTTCAAATACATACGAGGCCTTTTTAGTAGATCGCCGAAGGTAATTAATACGTTGGAAATAGGATATGAATTATGTGGTAGAGTTTTTGTAATGAAGTTTTAGCTGTAAGTGTTAAAAAGGAGAAATTGAGTTCTCGTAATCATAAAATCATAATCAGCCTATAATGTTCCCACTGCTGGGACACGGGCCTCCTCTCGGTGAGAGGTAGTGGCCGTTACCCGCCACGCGGGCCCAGTGCAGGTTGGTTGGTGTCACATTATCTTTTCCCTTTTCCTTCACCGTTTTGAGAGCAGTAGTGATAAAATAATTTACACAAAGTAAAGCACCTGTTAGGGTTCGAACCTACAACCTACAATTCGTAAGTTACGGCGGTTGCAACTGGGCCACCACCGCTCTTATTATCATCTTTTCATCATCAGCCTATAAATATTCCCACTGCTGGGACACAGGCCTCCTATCTGTGAGAGGGAGTCGGCCGTAATCCACCACGCGGGCCCAGTGCGGGTTGGTAGATGTCACATGTCTTCAAATTTTCGGTTCTAGGACATGCCGGTTTCCTCACGATGTTTTTCTTCACCGTTTTGAGAGCAGTGGTGATGAAATAATTTACACAAAGTAAAGCGTCTGTCTGGGTTCGAACCTACGACCTACAATTCGTAAGTCGCGGCCATTACCACTGGGCCACCACTGCTCTCTTAGTAGCTCTGCTCTATTAGTTAGTTATTAATTATTCTTCCACACTGAAAATAATTTAGAGAGTTGTGAAAACTTGTTCTAATTTATTAGAAGTTGGTGATGCCTACCCTACCTACCTAAATCTAGAAAGTTAAACACCTACAGAATAAAAGTTTTCAGTAGTTGATCTTTATTTCAGAAAAGGTTGACTTAAATTACCTTTGCTAAGTATTTAAGTAACCACAAGGCAGTAAGGAACTGAACCAGGTTAATGAAGATTCGTTCGAAACTTATCGTAAAAAGTATTGGTAAACCTATAATTTGCTCCATTGTCTATCAATCAAAGTCTTTTGTCATAAAATAAAAAGAAGAACAAGCATTGACCACCATACTTGCAAACGTTAGCATACCATAGCATAGCATACCTATTGAAAATTTTCCGATGTTATGATTTTTTTATGTGGCGTAACTCTCTTTGTAAAATGAATGTATCAAATAACACATTGATTTATTACCGGGTGTTAACGAATCTTGGAAGTGCCCTATATCCAGCAGTAGACCGAGTTGAAAAAAAAACAACCGACCTCCAAAGAAAAACACTACAAAGTGAAAAATAACTTTAATTTCGGAAGTCAGTGTCTTGAGTTTTGTATTTTCGTTTTTTGCCACCGACTTGCGAAATTAAAGTTATTTTTCACTTTGTAGTGTTTTTTTTTGGAGGTCGGTTGTTTTTTTGTAAATAGTTTTTATTTTTCACTTTTTAGTTGTGGTACCTACCCCACACACATTCGAATACCTGCTACCAGTGACAGAAACTTATCATATCATCTACATACTAAGTGGGAAAAAAATACGTATTTTGTAGCTAACTCAAAAACTATCCAAGCAAAGATAATAAAATTTATATGGGACCAATTCGAGAGCACACCCTTTCAAACAAAAAAAGAATTTTCAAAATCGATCCACAATTGACGGAGAAATCGGTGGACATACATAAAAAAAAAACAAACATACGCGACGAACATATAGCCTCCTCCTTTTTGGAAGTCGGTTAAAACAACAGAGGGGAGACGAGTATGAGACCAAAAGGCTCCTATCTCAGCATGATGCCGCGTCATCGAAAAATAAGTGTCGCAGCGCTGGTAAAACTTGGTGTTAAGTCTTCGTCCAGCAATTTTTTATATTTATTTCACAAAACAAACAAACAATCTGTTGCTGTATTTAAAAGAAGAGTGAAAGAACCTTTCCACTTCGTCATAGTTGCGTAGGTAAAATACAAAATAAATATGTATTTTATGTATATATATTTTTAACCGACTTCAAAAAAAAGGAGGAGGTTCTCAATTCGCCGGGATATTTTTTTTTTGTTTATGTATTTTCCCCGATTACTCGAAGACGGCTGGACCGATTTGAAAAATTCTTTTTTGTTTGAAAGGGTATACTTTCAAGTTGGTCCCATTGTCATTTGGTCACGATCTAATGATGGGATCTTGGAGAAATCGAGGGAACTCTTCAAATATTAAAGGCAAATCTATAGCGATTTGGGTATTTTTGATGAGCAGTTGGCATAAGGCTATTGTAACTTAACCGGGAGTGGACCTGACGTGTTATGCGGACGACACGCTGGTTACGGCCCGGGGGAGCTCGTATAGGGAAGCAGCGTTGCTGGTGACGGCTGCGGTCTCACAGGTGGTGGGTCGCATACGACGCCTGGGCCTGGAGGTGGCTCTCAATAAGTCGGAGGCCGTGGTCTTTCACGGCCCTCGGCGAGCGCCACCGCCGGGATCAAGCGTCGTGGTTGGAGGGGTCCAAATTGCTGTCGAGTCTACCATGAAGTACTTGGGACTGGTGCTCGACAGCCGGTGGGACTTCGGCCCCCACTTTCGACAACTGACGCCTAAGTTGATGGGTGCCGCGGGTGCGTTGTCGACGCTGCTTCCCAATCTGGGAGGCCCGAGCACCGCCTGTAGGCGGTTATACTTGGGGATCGTGCGATCCATGGCCCTGTACGGAGCCCCGGTGTGGGCTTCTGACCTGACAGCCGGCAGCATCGCAATACTGCGAAAACCGCAGAGGGCGATGGCCGTCAGGGCTATCAGGGGGTATCGCACGATCTCCTACGAGGCGGCTTGTGCACTGGCCGGATCCCCGCCCTGGGACCTAGAAGCGAGAGCCCTCGCTTCACTGCACCGGTGGCGCGAGGAGGCGCGAATACGGGGAGGTGGACCGGTGCAGCGTGAGATCGAGCTTCGTCGGTCTCAGCTCCGCGAGGTCCTGGTGACGGAATGGCGGGACAGGCTTCTGCGCCCTACCGCCGGCCTTGCTACCGTCGACGCGATCCGACCAGTGCTCGACGAATGGCTCGGGAGGAGGCACGGTTCCCTGTCGTTTCGGGCGACGCAGGTGCTCTCGGGGCATGGCTGCTTCGGGAAGTACCTGTGTCGCATAAACAGGGAGCCGGACGCTCGGTGCCATCACTGCACCCACTGTCGGGAGGACACGGTGCAGCATACACTAGCAGAGTGTACCGCATGGGAGGAGCCGCGCCGTGCCCTCGTATCTGAAGTCGGAGCCGACCTGGCGCTGCCGGCTGTCGCTCGTTCGATGGTCGGGAGCGCCGAGTCGTGGGATGCGGTGATCTCCTTCTGTGAAACCGTAGTTTCGCAGAAGGAGGCTGCGGAAAGGGAGAGGGAGATTGAGACCACTCTCCTGATCCGTAGCAGGCGGACTGGGCGTCGGCGGAGGGCGGACAACGCCCTCTTCCAGCCCCCATAAACAGATCTGGAGGGACGGCGGACTCGGGGACGTCCGCCGCCCCCAATCCAGCAGGACCCGAGGTGGCAGTGCGTTGTGTTCCACGCGCGCCCCTATTTGACGTCGCGGGGGGAGTCTCACCTCACTCCCCCCGCGGGTATGAAGTGGCCTGCAAAAGCGGGCCGGCACCAGTCGGGGATCATGGAAGGCGCACTAGATCTCATGATCCCCGGTCCAAGTGTGGGAAGGGAACACCGGGGTGGTTTTTAGTCAGTAGGAGTCTGACAGACCCCTTCGTCTGCCCCAGGGCGGAGGACATCCATGAGGATTTTTCACCCCGGAACAAAAAAAAAAAAAAAAAAACAAAAAATACAACCGACTTCCAAACTACAAAGTGAAAAATAACTTTAATTTCGGAAGTCGGTGTCAAAAAACTAAAATACTGATCCAAAGACACCGACTTCCGAAATTAAAGTTATTTTTCACTTTGTAGTTTGGAAGTCGGTTGTATTTTTTGTAAAAAAGTTTTTTTTTGTTACATTATATTAGTGTTATTTATTTTAGAAGTATGTATGTTTGTATGTATGTAAGTAAGTATATTTTCATATTATTAGTTTTATTTAATTAAGTGAATTGTTTTGATTTTATGTATTTTACTTTCTCTTTACACACGGTGTCTACATCTCTTTTTAACCTCTGTCTTATCGCAGGTATGCTGGAAGAGATTTCACTAGAAATAAGCATCACCTTTGTACGTATTTTTCTGTTCCTTTTGTCTTGTCTGTGTATTATATGTGTGTACATAAATGGTTAAATCAAAAAATAAATAAAATGGGAGCACTCATAAAAATTTGTTACACAGATAGATACAGATTTATTTATTTTTGCTTTAGGTACTGAAACTGATACCCAAACTAAGCCAGGACTTGTATTTTGGGAGTCAGTCCTCAAACGTGGAGCATTACAGGGAGGTCGCGTCAACGTGAATGTCGTGAACTCGTGACGTAAAAATATTTATCTACACCCATGCTGTAAAACTTCTATAAAAGTTTCTGAAACAGTTAGCTTATTGGTAACATTATAACAGCCAGGGTCATAGTAACCATTACATCATCCAAACGAGTGTTATAATGTTGTACTAAATTTCTTTGTGCAACTCGTTTCAATGTTCAAACGGGGGACAACAGCACCCGCTGCACGCATGTGTGTGTGATGCGAAATACATTCGTGCAGTTGTACTGAATTTCATGGGAATTTCTTTATTCTTGATCTTGAATTACAAACACCCAATGATTTCAGAACCTTTTATAGAGGATTCATATCATGGGTGTAGATAAAGTCTTGTATGCCACTGTTATAATTAGGTATTAAAACACTCATGTGATAAACCCACACTCGTATTTTAATACCCCTTATTATACAACAGTTGCATAAATAACTGTATTATTATTATAGATTAATTAGGTTGTACTTATGACTGTGGGTGCGAAATGCGCGTTTACGTGTGTTTGTGTGGGGGTGTGTGTGTGTGTGTGGCAATGCAATGGACTGCGACACGCTAAGTTGATTGATTTTTAACACTCATTTACACCCACAAGCTTTCAACCCACAACCTCGACTAAGTTTCTTCTGAAGGGTTTAGGCATCAAAAAGGCTTCAGGCTAACACGATTCCTGTACCTAAACCAGCAAACTATGAAACATTCCTCAACCAGATGAGCTAAAGAATCTGAATACCATCCACAGCCATTGTGTGAAGGCCTTGAAAGGACTCCTGTAGTATACAATATGATCCCTGAGAAAGATCGCGTCGATTACAAATACATTAATAGCTGTGGGCGTGGCCATATTGTTATTTAAAAGCTGGTGAGCCATTAAGTACTTGTATCGGTCGGAATCGTCACGACGCGTTTGTTCTAGCGCCATTGTTAGGTTACGTTATGTGGTGTGGGTTTGTTGCGAAATATTTAAATAATAACAGTTAAATAATACAACCTATTACTGCTCCAGTACAGGGCAAAGGCGTTTTCTCATACAGAGAAGGCACGAACGTTGATCAATACGCTTGTTCAAGACGGATTGGCGATTTCAGACTTATATAAGTCCAGGTGTTCTCACGATGTTTTCCTTCACCGATGTCGATAAAGTCCCAAATATACTTAGAAATGAGAAATATTTAGGAGATGTTAATTGCGATGGCTTATACAATTGAACGGATGTGGAAAATGGCTTAGTTATGCGGATAAGTAAAAATATTAGTAATTTGGTAAGACCTAACTTTGCCTGGACAACAACAACATGCGGAAATTTAAAAGTGATAAATAAGGTCATAGAAGCTTTGAAAATTGTTTCCGCTTTCAAAAATACAATCACTTTTTGGAATGGTATGAAGTAGCAGGTGGCGTTCTGTGGTCTCTCCTTACCTCCATGGGCAGCAGGCGTGAGTTTATGTATGTGTGTGTGTATGTGTAAGATTAGAAAATGTTTAAGGGAAATGCCTTCCTGCCTGCTTTTCATGCCTGAAACGAAATCTTTTCAAATCCCGTAATGACTGTTAAAAAGCCACGAATGGCAACCGGGATATCAACGGGGAGGTTTCCGAGACACGGAGGGGTCTTGGTATGTACCTAAAGATGGTCACCCATCCACGGACCTAAACCAGATCGACCAACCCGTGCGGCCGTTATTACTTGTGTTACGTCACACTGTAACGTAACCTAAACGTGTTTATTATCTTACAGTTTAACAACAATAGTTTCTATGTATAAAGTAGCTTTTAATATTTTATTCACAGTCACTATTAACTAATTGTTCGAGGCCGTTCATAAGTTTGATGGATTATTCTTTTCTTTTCATTGATTTGTATGGCAGTTTCGAAATTTGCGTCAACAATAGTCATAATGTGCCTATGTAATAGAATTTTACATTAAGATATTTATCTGGGGTGATGACTATGGCCTATGCTCAGACTTATATTCAGTTTCAAAGCGTATGGACAAATAATAATGGACGTTTTAAGAAAGAAGAATAATTTTTAAAAGCCGTTTTAGTAACAAATTATTTCCTTAAAAAGCACTATCCGTTGATATGAATAACTTATGACTAAAATACAATAGACGTGGATATATTTAGTAACTTGTTCCGCTTAGCTATTTCTAAAGAGCCATAAAAAACCCTGAAAGAAATCGACACGTGTTTCACCTCTCAACGAGGCATCCTCAAGATGACGATTGACTTGTCGCAAACTCGAACACGGCGTGTTGCCACACCGAGCGCAGAACGCAGCGCAGCGCTGTCTGCGTTCGGCGCTATATAGAAATAGCTAAGCGGAACAGGTAACTAAATATATCCACGTCTATTGTATTTTATAATGGATTTCCGCAAGGTCACGCCTGAATCAATTTATTAACTTATGGCTATTAGACGTTAAAAAAATTCCTAGACTTCAGTATCCTAGTCTAGTAACATATTTAAGTTATTAACTCCGAACTGACTAATAATTGGCAAAAGTCGTGTTAGTGGCAAAGGTTCCCCTTGAAAAGCTCTTTTCATTGGTTCAAATTTATGGCTATTGGACCAAGAAAATTCCTTAACTTTGATGCCCTAGTAGTCACCTATTTAGGTCATTAACTCAGAACTGACTAACAATTGGCAAAATTCAAGTTAGTAGAAAAGGTTCCCCTTGAAAAGCTCTTTTCATTGGTATATATCTTATGGCTATTGAGCCAAGAAAATTCCTTAACTTTGATGCCCTAGTAGTCACCTATTTCGGTCATTAACTCAGAACTGACTAACAATTGGCAAAATTCAAGTTAGTAGAAAAGGTTCCCCTTGAAAAGCTATTTGCATTGGTGTATATCTTATGGCTATTGAGCGAAGAAAATTCCTTAACTTTGATGTCCTAGTAGTCACCTATTTAGGTCATGAACTCCGAACTGACTAATAATTGGTAAAAGTCTCATTAGTAGAAAATGTTCCCATTGAAAAGCTCTTTTTATTGGTATATATCTTATGGGTATTGGGCTTTAGGGCCGATATCCATAGTTCGGTGACCATTCTCCTTAAAAGCTCTTTCTCCTACAGAGTATAATCTATACAGCATGTAACAAAAACCCTGTCCGATCCGAAAGCGCATAAGTACCGCAACAATATTACCAAAAAGTAATAAAAAAAGTTATTACTATTCAAAATTCACGTTTTTAGTACCAAAATACCCCAATTTCAGAAAGAAATAGCAAATTTTCAACAGACGTCATAAGTTATGACTTGTAGACACCAAGACATACATGAACCAGGTAAAATTCCGCATAAAAAAGTGAGTATTTCTGAAGTGAAAACTTCTTTAGGCACGTTGGGCATTTTTGAGATGGGACTCCATTGATTTCGCGACACCATGACGACACCTCATTCTTGTAAACGCGATTGTGCTCTTTATTTAGATAAGGTTACGGACCAATGTTCTATGAAAGTATTTTTATTTTAAAGGTTTCGGAAGTTTTTTTTTTTTTTGTAAACGCGTTTGTGCTGTACTAGTATTTTACTTCCACCAAGGCGATCTTGTTCAAGTTTTCACTTCTGTCGGCATTCCTGGAGTGCCAACACTTTTTTTTATCGGTTTCCTGAAAATATTCATAGATTCTTAGCAGGATACCTAACACCTCCGATCCGTGTGGATGTCACGGCTCGGATCTGACAGGTTTATGTTACATTTTGTAGATAGATATATCCACGATAAATATTTCTCAAGATTTTCTTTGTTGTTTTTTGAAAAGAAATGCTTTTATATGACTGTCATGCTCGTATGTCAGTATACTCACTCTTTGGATCGGAAATTGTCAATCATGATATAATCAATCTGATTTGATATGATTAGGGACCTTTTAAAATGCTTGTATAAGTTACTTTTAGTTTTTACCTTTCAAACAGTGTACATTTTCCAATATCATGCTCAATTATACTTATAGCTGAACACACACACACAAGGCGGGTGCATGTCGGGCGCGGGTCGGGACAGCAGTACGGCGGGCTTGTATATATTGTAATTCTTTGTACACGAAACGCCTGCGCGGCTCCCGCTCCCGACCCGCTCCGCGCCCGACCCGCGCCGCGCCCGACCCGCGCACGCTTTTCGTGTGCTGACATCCATATAATACAATAAATTAGAATATATATAAGCCCGCCATACTGCCGTCTCGACCCGCGCCCAACACGCACCCGCTTTGTGTGTGTGTTGCCCTTTACACGAAGCGTTCAGTAAACTCTATTTTCCCACCATTTATAAAGAAATTCGATGCACAAGTAAGTGTCTTGTGAAGTAGATGGCGTATAAACGAAAGGGTCGGACTGTCTATCAAGCAGTTGTAATTACCTTTCTGGGGCGTACGGCGAATTCTCGATGTCATGCCATATGTCCTGCAAGGGGGGATGGACTTGGGACGACAGATTTTAGGTTTTAATTGATAGAGAATGTGTGTTGCCATTATTTAAATACAAAATTAGTTTACATTCCCCAAATAGGCAAAATATGGACTGTAAATTAAACCACCAACTTTTACAACTTCTTAACTGGTATATTTTCTGCAAATAAATGATTCTTCTTCTTAAAAATGAGTTCCTCATTTTTTCCCCGTGGGTGATATAAAGAGATGGATGATTTAAGGTAGTTACATATTGGCAACAGCAGCTTTTCATTTGTACAACATACATGCTCGCTGTTTTATGTAGAAGAAAACCCGCGAATATTACGACTACTAATCTGCTAAGTGTAAGGAAGCCGATCTTTGCTCACAAAAAGCCTTCGTGAATTTACATTTATAATATTATCAGAACAAAAATATTTAGTATACTAAAAATAAATCACTCGTCATCTCTCTTCCACATAACCTAGCCTAACCGTAACTAGATTATAATGAAAAATCCTAAAAGCAATTTGGCAAACAAAATGGAAACACAAATAATCATGACTAGATTTCTTCCACCTAATTTCAATCAAAACAATTCAGATCCAAAAGCAGACATAAATATTTTGACAATCATACTACCCACACAACAATGACCCGAATTTTAATTCCCACGAAACTAATTCACCATGAAACCGCAATTTTCTGTGAAATACGGGAATAGATCTTATAAATTGTTCCATATAACACCTGGGGAAAACAGGGAAGTGATTTGAAGGAAAACAGTTGCTTTCGTCACGTAGGAAAGAAAAATGGCGTCATTTATTTAGTAATACGTCATCGTAATCCAGCCCTGGCTTGTCGCCCCATCACTTAGTGAAGGACATGCTCGCGTTTCTTCGTAGGGAAAAGGTTGGGGCTAGGTACTGGCGATTTGTGAAGAAAGTGTGGAATTATTGAATAATTTATTGATTTAACGATTGAGGAGTTGTTTGAGGAGTAATTAATCCAATAATGATAGCCTGTTAAACCGATTCGCTGTCAGTTGGGTGCTGTGGTCGACCGCATTGTAAATGCAAGAGAGACTAAAATTATATTACTAAAATAAAATAAAATGATTTTACTGTAATTTTATTTTTGTTTTTATGATTCAATACGAAGTAATAGGTTTTAAATTAAATGACTAACTATGCAAATAAATACAAAAATAAAAGGGCACTTAGACGTCGTAGTATTCGTCCGCATCGCTGTCACCGGAATCGTGCCCAGCAGACTTATTTTATTAGTTTATTTATATTCTAAAATCTAATACCTAAATTATACACAAAAAAGTTTCTTGTATATTAATTTTATTGACGTTGAAATTTTTTTTCCAGAAAAAATCAGACTAGACAACGTGGGTTGGTAGGTGGTCCTTGAGTACGTAATTATATTGAAGTGCTTTTTCTAATAAGAAAGCACTTGAACATCATTAAGTAGGTCTAATAATTTAGAAATACAATATATTTTCGAGACAAAATTTTGCGAGAATTTGGAGAGAAAAACGATCGCTTAAAATAATCTTAACTAATAATATTATAAATGCAAAAGTGAGTTTGTTTGCTACACTTTTACGCTAAAACAGCTAAACGGAATTAGATAAAATTTGGCACATGGGTATACCACGACCTGGGTTAGGACATAGGATACTTTTTATCCCGATATTCCGACGGCATCGAGACTTATGCGGGTGAAACCTCTCCGCTATCTCATCCACCCCACCCAACTAAGTACTTGACACCTGAGTACCTACACGGACGACATCAAACGCGCAAGCTTTTCCTCGTGTTTTCCTGGATGTATCGCCGTTTAAGCCAAATTGTGCGGAAGTACCGCCCGACAGGTTAATTTGCTGAAGATCCTTCAGGGATTTGGGTTGAGTGTCCACCGCTTATGCTTTTTTGTTTTCATGAGTTTGGAGAAAAAAAGTTTGTAAAAAAAAAAGGATTGTGTGGTTTTATGAAACCACGGTAAAAGTGAAACTTTTATAGGCGCCGCCATATTGGCCTTGGCTGCTCTGACGAGCGCCTTTCACTTTATCCCTACTCCGCGTCCGACCGTCACGCGACATGCAACAAACAGACGAAAAAGTTTGAGACGATGTAATAAAAGTTTCACTTTAATCATTTATTGGGAAACTCTTTTTCTCTGACAATCTTGTTTGGCATTCATTCAAAAAAACGTTAGTAAATAGCTACAATCAGTTAACTGACCCGTGTAATTTAATTGGAATAGACAGCTAGGAAGTTAAGTTCATCAAAATTTCTATAGATAGTGCTATCCACGAAGACGCGCCCCACTTCGCTCCGCTCCGTACTAAGGTACAGCTTCAGTACAGTAATCACGGAGTGGGGCACGTCTTTATGGATAACAGGCATGACATGCAAGCTCCCTCCATTTCCCAAACTACAGCAATTTTTAACCCCGGATGCAAAAAGAGGGGTGTTATAATTTTGACCGCTATGTGTGTGTCTGTCTGTGGCACCGTAGCTCTTAAACGGGTGAACCGATATGAATGCGGTTTTCTAGCGATGTTTCTTAGATATATTTTATCAAAATCGGCTCAGCTGTTTGAAGATTATCAGCTCTTTTGTAGTTGATGAATGGATGTGAGTATCTTCCACAGGTCTGATCGATTTGAAATTTGTATTCTGTTACTTCAATGATATTAGAAGAACATAATATCCTTGAACTTGTATTGTAATAACCTTGACTGCCTCCTTGGTCTAGTGGTCGCAAGCGCTACTGCTGAGCATGAGGTCCTGGGTTCGATTCCCGGGTCGGGCAAATTGTTATTGGGTTTTTCTATCTGGAAATTCACAGTAGCAGCCTGGAGTCTGGATTTGTGCCTGGTTGATGGCAATAGGCTCGCCCCCTATTACATGGGACTTAAACATAACTGGCGAATTGTGGGTGTACCTACCTACTACTGGTAAGTAGTATATAATTGGGGCATCTGGATCAAAGGAGATCCAGATACCCCAATTTACACTATTCAAATAGATAAAAAATATCTATTCAAATAGAAGAAATCTTGTTTGTTGAATTGATGGTCTATTAGAATATACTGTTTAATTCATTGGAACATATCTATTAAAATAGATGAAATTTTATTTACTGAATAGATTGTCTAATCAAATAGATTGTTGAAATAACTTTAATATTTCTATTCAAATAGGTTAATCTTTATTAATTGTGCATTCAACTAGACGAAATCATGTTTATTGAATTGATGTTCTATTAGAAGTGAGAATACCTATACTATTTAATTCATTGAAACATATCTAGTCAAATAGATTTTGAACTACATTACTTTCTATGGTACAACACTGGTTGATTATTCTTAGAGGTGTCACAAGTCTTTTAATAAATAAAACTAAAATAATGTTAATTTAACATATTTATCTGTATTCAGAAACAAAATGACTTAGTACCTTCATCGGCTAAGCAAACTATTTCGTTCATTACCATATTTGTCAAGCTACCTGACACCTGCGACTACATGACGCCAGGCATGCATTGTTTACTATAGTTATTATTTTATCTGTTTAACTATTTGATGAAACTGACACAAACTCACAAATGAAAATGGCAAATATGAGGTTCTGGGTTCGATTCTATCCCGGTCAGACGAAGTTATTTATACGATTATTAACAAAATGTGTTATTTTTCCTTTGAATTAAAGGCAAAATATTATTTACCAGGACATTAAAAATAAAACGAATTATTATTTCATAATTTTTTTATTATAACATAGGTGTTACATCTAATTTGACAAACAAGTTATATTTATTGTTATCGTATTCACAGTTAACTACATTATAAAAGTACCTTATTAAAACATATTTTTATTTGTTACGTAAATAAATAGTAACAATTTATATAGGTAGTAAGTAGGATAAATACTATACAGATTTCTATGATTTATTTTCTATTTCATCCTGAATTTTACTAATGATTTCTTTAGCACTGCTGTATATGTCATCAAATAACACAGTTTTAACCACATGTTGAGCGCACACCTCAGCTTCACAATTACAGATAGAATTTTCGGATTTTGGCATATTGTCAGCGTCGTAGATTTCAATTTTAATTATTTTTGTACCCCGTGTCACAGGTTTCTTTATGTATGAATATATTGTTGGTTCTGGTCTTCCTCTCTTGCGGAAAGGTTGAACAAGACCCAAGGATTTTTGTCCTGGTTTTAGAATAGTGGCCGGCTGCTCCATTGGCACAAAATTGAATAGTTCTTCCGTATCCTGAAAAGAGAAAACAAAACTTTAAATAGGTTCTCGTCATGAGTCATCTATTAAAGAAGATATGAATTAGAATATAGTTACAATAACGAATACATTGCTTAAGAATTTACTTCAAGATTATAACGATATAACTACATACCTACCCATATAAAATAATTTATATACATATTGAGAGTACTTACCGACATACTGGAACAATCTCGCTAAGCGTTCCCCGTTCAGCCTTCAAAATTGAAATGAATTTCAGTGATATTTTCGGCTATTTATATTGAAGAAATATTTTTTTTTAATGGTTAATAGAGTTCAAAATGAAGGATTTTATTGATGTAGACATTCCTCGACATAAAAGGTAAGATGAAATTCAAAACCAAGCATCAAACAAGAGCAGGGATGCCAAACCCTTGGCTCAAAGCTAACATTTTAAGCACGTCATCATTCCGTTTGCCTAAAGGTATGTCCAAACATTGAGCGGCAAGAGTGCGGCACCGGCAGCAACACACGGCGTTTGCAGGATGCATTTCTACCGCGCTCTAGTTAGGAATAAACCAACGAATGTTTACGCGGTAATTATCCAAACCATAGCGCGGCAGCCGCGCACTATTGTTGTTCAATGTTTGGACACACCTTTACACAAACGGAATGATGATCCAAGAAGGACAAATTACATCGTACCACCTAAAATTTTAACGTTAACTCATAACAGCAGCAGATATAAAAAGGTTCACCATCTCTGAACAGTTTACATCTAACGTAAATAGATACTGTATATACCTTTAATAAATAACAATGTCTGTTTGTTCATTGTTTTTTTTTTTACATTTTATAAACGTCAACGTCTGAGAGAAACCTAATCGAATTTGAGGGAGGGGGTAAAACCTTTACAGTTAAAAAATACTTAAAGTATGAAGTCTGTTTCTTTGTTATTAAATAATTAAATTTAACAAGCAAACCCACGATATTTCCATAGTATGTGCAATTGCATCTGTTGTTAGGAAGTTTAGCTGAATAAACAGTTTTAAAATCGTGTGCTCTCTCCATATTTGGGATTGTGACGTATTATAATTAAAAGTATTTAAGTCGTTGGGCTGGAAGCTGGATCAACATTAGCTCTCCTGAAGGTGGTGACCTCACACCTTCTAATTAATATCTACCATATCTAAAGTGAAAAGTGAAATTTCAACGATTTATAATGTAAGTACCTAATTAAGTATACAATATTGAATTATCTATTCAATAAGTCCACCTCGTTGGTCTAGTGGTCACAAGCGCTACTGCTGAGCATGAGGCCCTGGGTTCGATTCCCGGGACAGGAAAAGCGTTATTGGGTTTTTCTATCTGTTTCTCAGTAGCGGCCCAGAGTCTGGATTTGTGCTCGGTTGATGGCAATAGGCTCGCCCCCTATTACATGTGACTTAATTCTGCCAAACCCTTTGGAGAAATAAGGCGTGATGTTATGTTCTATTCAATAATGTCTATTTAATGTCTATTAGATATTTGGTGTCTATTTTTACCTGTTCCTGTTCGGTTATTTGTACCTGTTCCCTGATATGTATTTGCTCGCAGATAGTTTCTTATCACAGTTATTATGATTAGAATGAAAATTATGAATAAAATAATTACTTAGCAAGTGCAACTACTGAGTGTTAGACCCTGGGTTCGATTCCTTAGGCCGTCAACAGTTTTTATCATACTACTTAATGTCTATTAGATATTTGGTGTATATAAATAAATTGGACAGGTCTCTGATATGTATTTGCTCACAAATAGTTCTTAATCATAGTTATTTATATTATTCCAGGTCCAGATTTGCTGACGACCTCTTTCTGTCGGATGACGATAAGAGCTCCGTGCAAGATGTGGCGATTAGCGAAAAAAAGAAAAAACGGTCGAAGCCGTCAAGTTCGGATTCGAGATCACAACATCAACCACCGAAAACCACTCCGTCTACGTCATCATCTTCATCTTCAAAGAAGATGAAAATTAATCCAATCAGCAAGCCTCATCTCACCGCAACAGATTTATTCGGCACCGACAGCGATGACGAAGACGGGGACACGCAGGCAACCACCGGTAAAAAACCCAGTACTGTTCTTCATTCATCGATAACTCGAAGGCTGGCAACAGGTCACGCTCGTCAAACCTTGCCCACCAAAACGGGTACACATTACATCGAACTGAAGGTTTATCGGTGCGATGAAATTGAAAACGTCGCGCCGATGAACCGATGGCGTCAGGCCGTTGTTGCTGTCAAAAACCGGACGGATGAGGGGACCGAGGCTTGGGGTCATCTGACTAAATTTATATGCGCAACGCGCAAAGAATTTAAATCTAGCCCTCAGACCTTTATGAGTTCTTATTTTTAGGTATAGAATCTAAGAACTCATAAATATTTAGGCACACTATCATATAGCTCACGATGTGTCGTATCTAGTACCTAGTCTATCTACATTTATAATCCTAGTAGATATTAGTTAAGCTAATCATTTAATCAAGTTGTTATTTTAATACACATTATTAAAGAATCATTTTACTTATATAATCAATTTTGTTTTCTTTCCAGTTGCACCAACTACCAACACAATTCAAAAAGATATTTTAATAGAATGTGATAAATGTAAAATCGAATTACCAAAACAGAAATATAAATATCATGCTAGAACTAATATGCATAAATCAAACTGTTTACTTAAAACTGAATTGAATAACGTTGAAATAATTGCAACTGCTTTTCGAAACAGAATAAACACGTATCGCTTAAATCCAGCACCAGATGCCGAGTACATAACTCCGGAGGCTTTTCTGATTGGGAATCAAAGCGATATTCTGAAATTAATTAAAATATTGTTAATGAAACATAATTGTATCAAAGCTAATTTCGAACTGTTTGCTTACTTCTTATTACCAAAAACAGGTGAGCAGCAGCTAAAATCATTTAATACAAAGTATGCTAATGTTTACCTAAATACTGATTTAAATGAATTATACATGAATGCTAAAGAGACTTTTCAGAGAAAAATGTCTGAATTTAACCAACGTGATTCTGGTTGGTCATTTATCTCTATAAGTCACTTAGAAATTAATATAAATAAATATTGTCCAATGAGAGGTGGCACGTTTATCGAGCTTCCTCCGGTCATAAGGAATACGAAAAGTTGTTTAAACATACAGAACAATGACAACCATTGTTTTTTATGGAGTATTATTGCTTCTCTATTCCCATCAAAGGATAATGTTTGTAGAACAAAATCATATCCTAACTTTAAAGATGTTTTAAATATTGAAGGAATGACATTTCCACCAACCTTGGTTGATATAAAATTGTTTGGTAAAAATAATCCTAATATCAGTGTTAATATATATGGTTTAGATAAGAAGTGTCGTGTGACTGGACCCCTATACATGACAAGCTCAAAGAAAAACAAACATGTAAATTTGTTGTACTTTGAGCGGAATGGTTCAGGACATTACTGTTTAATTAAAGACCTAGGGAAACTTATCCGTCGTCAAGTTACTCATCACAAAGGTAATTTTTTACTTTGCGATGCTTGTTTGCAATTTTTTTCTAGTGATTCAAAATATAGTTCACACGATTGTTCTAAAGTGTTAACCATATTACCGGAAAAAAATAGTATTATACAATTTAAAAATTATGACAGACAACAAAGAATACCTTTTATCATTTATGCTGATTTTGAAAGTATATTACTAAACTGTCCTGAAAATAGATCTAAAAATACTCAGAACTTAAAGGTGCATGAACCATCCTGTTTCGCTTATTACGTATGTTGTTCATACGATCCAGATTTGAATAAATATGTTACATATAGAGGTTTAGATTGTGTAGAAGTGTTTATAAAACGTTTAATTGAAGATGTCAGTTACATAAATTCCATACTGTCTAAAAATAGACCCATGAAAGCTTTGTCTGTCAAACAACAAATAGAGTACGAAGAGGCTACTCGATGTCATATTTGTAAACATTTGTTATTGGGTGACAAAGTTCGAGATCACAATCATGTTACATCTGAATACAGAGGGCCAGCACATTCTCGTTGCAATTTAACGTTTACAATATGTTCGTTTATACCTGTTGTTTTCCATAATTTATCGGGATATGATTCTCATTTATTTATTAAAGAACTGGTTAAGTACGATGGTCCTATTAAAATAATTCCTAAATCAAAAGAAAAATACATCTGTATTATGAAAAGCCTCGCTTCTAAGAACAAGTCTAGTCCTGTTCAAATAAAGTTTATAGATTCTTATCAATTTTTAAGTTCGAGTTTAGATGAACTATCTAAGAATTTACATGTAGAACATTTCATAAATCTTTCAAGAGAATTTGGCCATAAAGCCGATTTATGCTTATTGAGACAAAAGGGTATTTATCCATACGAATATATTGATGCATGGTCTAAGTATGATGAAAAATGTTTGCCCCCTAGAGAGTGTTTTTATAACACAATGAAGCTGGAGCATATTTCTGAAGATGAATATACACATGCACAAAAAGTTTGGTATTCTTTTAGTATCAATTCTGTTGGTGAATATACTGATCTTTATTTAAAAAACGATGTATTATTATTATGTGACATATTTGAGCATTTTAGAAACACAAGTTTAGATTATTACAATCTTGATCCAGCATACTATGTGTCCGCACCAAGTTTAAGCTGGGACGCAATGCTTTTGTGTACTGGTGTTAAATTGGAGCTGATGCATGACTTGGAAATGTATAATCTACTTGAAAAGGGAATACGTGGTGGATTAGCACAGTGTTCCCTACGACATGCAAAAGCGAATAATAAATTTCTACCCTATTTCAATGATACTAAGCCTTCATCTTTTTTAATATATCTTGATTGTAACAATCTTTACGGATATGCTATGAGAAAAAAAATGCCTGTATCAGAATTTCAATTTTTATCAGAAAATGAAAGGGCTAACTTTGATGTTTTGAATATATCTGATGATTCTGAATATGGATATATTCTGGAGGTCGATCTAACTTATCCAGAAATATTGCATAATTCGCATAGTGACTTACCATTCGCACCAGAGAGATTTGTACCTCCTGGTGGGAAAACTACGAAATTAATTGCGAATTTATATGACAAATATAATTACATCATTCACTACATACATTTAAAACAATGCTTGAAAAATGGGTTGATTTTAAGCCGAATACATCGCATTCTCAGATTTAGACAAGAACATTTTTTGCAAAAATACATAGATTTAAATACTCGTCTGCGTCAAGCTTCTACATCAGCCTTTGAAAAAGATTTTTTCAAACTTTTGAATAATGCTGTGTTTGGAAAAACAATAGAAAATAAACGCAAGCAAGTAAATGTAAAGTTAGTAACAAAGTGGGAAGATTCTGATAATAAAACAAATAAATATATTGGTGCCGAAAAACTTATTTTACAACCCAACCTGAAAAGTATATCAATCTTTTCAGAAAACTTTGTGGCTGTTCAGTTAAGCCCTGAAAAATTAATATTGGATAGACCGATTTACATTGGTTTTACTGTATTGGAGTATGCCAAACAACACTTATATCAATTCCACTACGATTTTATCAAAAACAAATATGGCTTGAAAGCTAAACTATGTTACACTGACACGGATAGTCTACTTTACTTAGTAGAAACGGATAATTTTTACAAGGATATGATTGATAATATATCGGTATTTGATACCAGTAATTTTGCTGAGGATAATCCATATGGAATACCTAAAATTAATGAAAAAGTTCCGGGTTTGTTTAAAGATGAACTTGGAGGCTCGGTAATTTATGAATTCATAGGCTTAAGGGCTAAACTTTACTGTTTGAAAAGTGTAAAGACAACATTAAAGAAGGCAAAAGGTATAACGAAACCTGTAACAAATCAATTAAAGCTTTCTGATTATAATGCTGCTCTACACAATAACAAAATTATCAAACGTAAAATGAATGTAATTAAATCGATTAAACACGTTCTCTATTCACAACAAGTGAATAAAATTGCATTAAATAGAAGTGACGATAAAAGACAAATACTTTCAAATCAAATCGAAACCTTACCATGGGGCCATTCTGATACAATTTCTTAAAATGTATTATTTAGTTATAATGTATTTAGATGTATAATACAGCTGTGTATTCTCCTGTTTATATTACCTTTTCTTAAAATTAAATATACGATTACATTGAAATTGTGTCTATCTGTCTATTAATAAGTGTGTATGAATAGATATAATTTTATTTAATAAACTAGTTAAACGCATTTTTTTTTATTTATTTGATTTACCCATATGCTAACTACGCATTTAGTTAAAGTATTAAAAAATAGTCTAAGTAATCTTCAAGTCAATCAATAGTTCGATCAATAACTATGATAAGAATTATAAATACTAGAGCCTGAATAGTTTTCATAACAGATACAGACATGAAGTGGGTCAAGCAACAAGTATCATTGCATGTTAAAAATATAGATGTAAAGGAAACTTCGCTACGCGTGAAACACAGCGTACTTCTCCCAAATAATATTCGATGCATAATATGTGGTCCCTCGAATTGTGGTAAAACGAATGTCATGATTAGTTTACTAATTCATGAAAACGGATTAAAGTTTAACAATGTTTATCTTTATTCTAAGACCAGCTTTCAGCCAAAATACAGCTTCCTAAAACAAGTTTTGCAAAGAGTTCCAGACGTAAAACTTTTTGTTTTTAATTTTGATGATGATGTTATTCATCCTAACGACGCATTGTTGAACTCTGTTATCATATTCGATGATGTAGTTTGTGAAAAACAAATAAACATAAGAAATTATTTTACACTGGGTAGACATAGAGGTATAGACTGCTTTTATTTATCTCAAACGTATTCTAAAATACCAAAGCAGTTATTACGTGATAATGTTAACTTTTTGATCATTTTCAAGCAAGATGAAGTTAACATGAAACATATATACGATGAACATGTTAATTCTGATATTGACTGGTCTAAGTTCAAAGATATGTGTTCTAAAATCTGGATCCATCCTTATGATTTTTTAACTATAAATAAGGATTGTGAATTAAATAAAGGTAGATATAGACAGTCATTTGACAACTTTATTTATTTTGATTAATGGTTATATAACATGAAATGAAAAACAAAAAAAATCATTTGAACATTAATACTTCTGCGTACAAGTCGTATAATGGACCATAACATAACAAATCAATTAATAAACTCTGCGGATGCTATTAGGAAAAAGGTGAAACAAATGAAAGATTATGAATTTAGTACCGACACTCATCTGAAGTATTTTTTTAAACCTCTTGCTGACCCTCTTAATGCTATAGCAGCTAACAAGCAAATTTCAATAATAAAAAATGAAGACACTTATGACGACCAACCTAAAAACACTGATATCTTAGGTTCAAAAATATTTTTGCGTGACAAATCACATGATATGTACAAACATGAATCACCAGAATCAGAAAAGTTTTATTCAGAAGACGAAGAATATAACTCATCTGAATCAGAAAACGTTAATGTATCGCTGAAAAAAGAAGATATCTTTGAAATATACGATGATATGAACATACCATTTGGCGTACGTAGTGAGAACGATAAGCACATGATTGGAAATACAATAGTTAATTTCTCTACCACTCGCGAGAACTCTGATAAAGTGTATTTAATTCGCGTAGCTAATAAACAGTATAAAATAACACCTGGTCTTAAAGAATTATTGCTTCGCAAGAAGCCTGATTTAAGTTTGGTCAATTTAAAAGATAAATTAGTTTACAAAGAAATACTTATCACAACTAATGCTCATAAAAGAGACTTTGACCCTGCAGGTCAAGTTAAAGGTGATAAAGGTCTAAAATATTCTCAAGTGGTCAAACCGTTATTTCCCGAGTCTAGTAAACGCTTACAAGAACCTACAGAAGTTAAATCTAAACAAAAACGAGGTGCTGGTCTACCGTATCTTAAAAAATATAAAAAAAATACCGAGCTTGTTTATTGGGATGATCCTAATGAATTAGTGGACAGGCTTAAACTTTTGATCGCATCTAAAACTGCAGGTAATACTAATCTTGACAATGAAATCTTATCAATTATTGAAGAGTTAAAAGAAGCGGGTGTTATAAAAGAATAAAAAGACTCAGCGTTTAAATTGACTATCAGTATAATTTTGTAATTCAGAAGTGATAGTTGAAAGAATGAGCAAAGTGAAAAGAGACATTATAAACGAAATTCATAGAAGTGCAAGAAAAAATTTTCCTCGAAGGCATGTAATATTAAAAGATATTGATGATCTCTGGCAAGCTGATTTAATGGATATGCAAAGTTTCTCCAAATTCAACAACAACAACAAATATATTTTAGTTATCATTGATGGATTCTCTAAGTACGCTTGGGCTATTCCACTTAAACAAAAAACCAAAGAAGCTGTATCTGAAGCTTTTATTACATTATTGAGTAGAGAAAAACGCATCCCTAGAAACTTGCAAACAGATCTTGGAAAAGAGTTTTACAATAAAAGTTTTCAAAAAATATTAATAAACCATTCTATCAACCACTACTGCACTTATTCGACCAAAAAAGCTTCAATTGTAGAACGATTAATAAGGACGATTAAGAGTAAGCTTTTCAAGGAATTTAGTTTCAAGGGGAATTATAAATGGACTGACGGGACACTTGCAAAAACCATTACTGGATATAATAATGCAATACATAGAACAATTGGTTTACCACCAGCTCAAGTTAATCATAGCAATAAAACTAAAGTACTACAGAGATATTTCAATCAAAATCGAACGAAAACAAAATGTGCTAAGTTTAAGACAGGCGATTTTGTTCGAATAAGTAAATATAAAGGTTGTTTTGAAAAAGGTTACACTCCTAATTGGTCAACAGAGATATTCAAGATCAGTAACGTTCAAAACACAAATCCTGTTACATATTTATTACAAGATGTTAAACAACAACCTATTTTAGGAGCCTTTTACGATCAAGAATTACAAAAAACCAAACATCCTGATATATACCTTGTTGAAAAAGTTTTAAAACGAAAAGGTAGAAAAGTTTTCGTGAAATGGTTGGGGTTATCATCCTGCGAAAATAGTTGGATTGACGAAAGCAATGTTTCATGAGCGGTTTATCAATATAACATCACGGTCTATGATAGTGATCTCATTCTGTTTCTATACATGAAAGGGAAAGGACTTATAAATAATTTAATTAATAATTTACCGTTTGAGCTCCATTTGCCAGGATATAATTATTGTGGCCCAGGAACTAAATTACGTGAAAGATTAGCTCGAGGTGATAAAGGTGTAAACAAGTTAGATGAATATTGTAAACATCACGATATTGCATATAACAATTCAAAAACTTTGAAAGATCGCCACAAAGCAGATATAATTTTATTAAAAATGGCAAAAAAGCGTGCTTTGTCTTCCGATGCAAGCACTGGAGAAAAACTTGCTGCCAATTTAGTTAATAATATAATGTTAACAAAAGTGAATACTGGAGCTGGGTTCAAAACAAACTTTAAAAATTTAGTAACCAATACGAAAAAATGTATTAAAAAAGTTAAACCGAAGTGTAGGAAAAAACTAATTGAATTGGCCTACGCTGCTGCTAGAGAATTAAATCGTGATTCATCTGCCAGGATTCCACGTATTATACCAATTCCTAAGTCTGGAGGGGTTCTACCTTTAATACCAATATTTGCTGGTTTGTCTGCTGCTGGCAGTATTGCAAGCGGAATTGCTGGAATCGTCAAAACCATAAATGAATATAGAGTTGCAAAAAAGCGTTTAGAAGAAATGAAAAGACATAGTAACAATGTGGAAGGTGTATGTATTGGAAACGGACTGCGGCTAAACCGTTACAAGGACGGGCTTGGGCTATATACAAATTTAAAGAAAAAAAACTAAATCATAGGCTACCTAATCGCGCTCTTACTAATATAGATATCATACATTTTACCAAAACCGTTCCATATTTTCGTGGAGTGTTTATGAGAGATACCTTACCGAAGTCTCCATTTTCAAAAGAGTGCGGAATCATAAATTTAGATAATTCTAAAAATTCTGGTACACATTGGGTAGCCTATGTAATTTTAAATGAATATGTTGAGTACTTTGACAGCTACGGCAACTTGAAACCTCCAATAGAATTTATTCGTTATGTAGGTTCTAACAATATTAATTATAATTACAATAATTTGCAAAATAATAATTTATTCAATTGCGGACATTTATGTATTAAGTTTCTTAAGGAGTTTTGGAAAAAGCGAGGTTTTATCAAATCATCACTTAAAAAGGTTTAAATGTTATGAGTCGTCTACATAAGACAACACTTTGACTTTATCTGTCACAAGAGGTGAATGTTAATTAGATTAAAGAAAATAAAAAAATGATAGTTTACAATATAAAATCAACTGCCAAAGATAATAGTTTTACTCGTTCTCGTACCTTCAAAAGACGAAGACATATTATACGAACTCTAAAAAAAATAACTAAAGATAATAAACTATTTCTTCGAGCTTTAGGATTTAAATTATGAGTATTCTTCAAGTGAATGATTTACCACAATTCGACAACTCTATAGTGAATTATGAAATTCATACATATAATCCATATAGCAACAATTTTAATGAAAATGATGAAATACGTATACCCATAAATCAGCAAGATTTGTACGTATTACCTTCAGCTAGCTACATTTACGTTGAAGGCCGAGCCACTACGGTTTCGAAAGATGGAGCAGGAAAACTAACACGAAAGGTTGTTAATTTTACCAACAATCATATATCATTTCTATTCCAAGACATTCGATATGAAATTAACGGTGTAGAGATAGACCGAATAAAAAATGCAGGTATTTCTACAACTCTAAAATCATATGTGTCAATGAGCCAGGGGGAAAGTAAGGCTGCTGCTATTTGGGGTTGGAATTTGAATGGGATGAAAGATAATGATGGTATTTTTAGTGCACTTATACCTTTGAATAAAGTTTTAGGATTTGCGGAAGATTATAATAAAATTATCATTAACTGTAAACATGAACTTATACTTAAAAGAAGCGGTTCGAATCTTAATAGTGTTTTACTTGATAATAATGACTCCATTGAAGTAAGTATAGAGAGACTGCAATGGCGTATGCCTCATATAAAAGTTTCAGATCGGGAAAGATTAACTTTACTTAAACATTTAGAAAAGGATCGTCGTATTCAAATAGCTTTCAGAAATTGGGACTTGTACGAATACCCTTTATTACCTAGAACTACAAAACATTCTTGGGTTGTTAAAACTGCTTCACAACTCGAAAAACCAAGGTATGTGATCTTTGGTTTGCAGACAAATAGAAAAAATATGAAAAGTAAAGACTGCTCAATATTTGACCATTGTAAATTGACTAATGTTACTATTTTTTTAAATTCTCAATATTATCCATACGAATCAGTGAATGCGAAATTTTCAGAAGATAAGTATTATATATTATATGAAATGTTCACCAAATTTCGTCAGTCTTACTATAACACCCGGTCTGAACCAATGCTTGGTTTGGACGAATTTAAAGAAAAGGCGCCTTTATTTGTAATTGATTGCTCAAGACAGAACGAAGCCTTAAAAACTGGGGCTGTAGATGTGAGACTAGAAATAGAAAGTTCTGAAGATATACCAGAAAATACATCTGCCTATTGTCTAATCATCAACGATCGTCAATTTGAATATAAACCCTTAAGTGGTATTGTAAAGAAACTATTATGAACGCTATAGTCGATGTGCAAGGGTTTAAGACGGAAAGTAACGAGTTCATCGTGAAAGAAATAGCAATAGCATGTGGAAATCAAATTATGGTATTATTAATCAAACCACCATTCCCATTTAACAATCTTACAAACAAAGAAAGATTGCAAGTAAGTTGGATAGAGAGAAACAGAAAAATTTTCTGGAAAGAGGGTTTTATGCCATACTTAAACTTTCATCGATATATTGTACCTTATCTGGAAGATAAAAGCATTTATGTTAAAGGATGCGAAAAAATTTCGTGGTTAAAAAACTTTGTAAAACATGATAAAATATATAATTTAGAAGATAAGAACTGTCCTCGTTTACAAAAATTATTTGATGATTATAGAATGTCTAGTAATATATTTAGTTGTGTATATCATTCGAATGTCTGTGCTTTAAAAACTGTAATGTGTTTGAGAAAATGGTGTACAGATGAAAATAAATTTTTTTGATTGATTATTTCTTGTTTTATTTTATTACTAAATAAATACATAGAACCACAATAAACCATGCTATAATTTTAAATATACCGAAAAAATAATGTTAGTCCTGTCCATATGACTCCAAGTACCACATCGTTATAAATTAACAACGCCAGTTAAAAGACCTCATTATGCCTATGCACATCCCCGTATCAAGACCTTCTAAAAATGATTCAAAATTATTTTAGCCCACGATATGAAACATATAATGAATATCAAATTCGATTATGTTCATTCAGACATTATTGGGCTACAGTAGATTCAAAACGAAGATTGGTGATGAAAATGGCTGATGCAGGTTTTTTTTACTGTGGAAGTGGTTTAAACGATAAAGTTATGTGCTTTTCGTGTGGAGGTGATATCAAAGATTGGGAGTATTACGATGATCCTTGGATGCAGCATGCTATACTTTTCCCTGATTGCTTTTATTTAAATGCTGTAAAAGGGACAGATTATGTTGATAAACTCAAACATCAATTTATTAAAGAAACAAAAGTATAAAATGGTTCCAAAGTAGTATTTAAGCTACCAGATTCTGGCTGAAGATGAAAATGCTTTTATCTTATTCGTTTTTTATTCCATTAATTGTTTCTGAATACAGATAAATATGTTAAATTAACATTATTTTAGTTTTATTTATTAAAAGACTTGTGACACCTCTAAGAATAATCAACCAGTGTTGTACCATAGAAAGTAATGTAGTTCAAAATCTATTTGAATAGATATGTTCCAATTAATTAAATAGTATAGGTATTCTCAATTCTAATAGACCATCAATTCAACAAACATTATTTCATCTAGTTGAACTCTACAATAAATAAAGATTAACCTATTTGAATAAAAATGTTAATGTCATTTCAATTATCTATTTGATTAGACAATCTATTCAGTAAATAAAATTTCATCTATTTTAATAGATATGTTCCAATGAATTAAACAGTATATTCTAACAGACCATCAATTCAACAAACAAGATTTCTTCTATTTGAATAGATATTTTTAATCTATTTGAATAGTGAAAATTGGGGTATCTGGATCTCCTTTGATCCAGATGCCCCAATTATATACTACTCTGGTACACCTCTGCACAACCCTTCGGGGAACAAGGCGTGATGTTATGTTATGTAATATCCTTGAACTGATGCTGCAGCATCATCTGGAATTTGCAGGATACCCTTACCAACTTACAGCACAGGTATCGTGTTTGGGCTCATTGGAATGGTCTCAATGAATAGGTTATAGATAGACAGGGTCTGGTGATGGAGTAGGAAAGAGAAATGAGGTTTTAAAATTGTACTTGTACAAATGTTTTAAAAATGGCACTTGAGTATCATCAGATTCAAAACAAATAACGCACTGTTTGTGTTGCTTACATAACCTAGATATTTAAATAGAACGATTTGAAATTATTATAGTTTCTTTAAATGTTCGCTCCAACAATAAAACCTAACTATGTTAATGTAAAAATGACACAAACATGGTTATAAAAGATGTATAAGAAACTGTTTATTCGGAATGTTGCCATTTTAAATATTATATTTTATAAAAACATGTAGAATTATTGTATGTTTATTTTATTTTTATATCTTATTTAGATCTCATTGTATGCTGCACCGGTCGACGTCATAACATCAACGCCGTCTTCTGTCGTTGAGAACCAGCGCTGGGGCTCTGTCTCGCATAGGGTCGCAGCATTATGCTGAGCGATGGCTGTTTTCCGTGGATGTGACGCATATTTTCCCCCAACTCAAACTCAAAGCATTTATTTCAATTAAACCATTTATAGGCACTTTTGAACTGTCAAAGAATCGGTCAGTTAGTCAGAAAGTTGAAGGTAGTTGCCCATTCCAAAACGTAGATCTCTATGAAGAAGAACGGGCAAGAAACTCCAAGGACACTCTTTTAAATATAGATATTACAAAATTCTGGGTACATTATTCTGGTTGCTTCTATATGTGAGAACAATGTTCAAAAAATAATCAGAGCAATTGAAAATATAAGATTAAAGATAAGCCCTGGCAGATAAGAGATGACCAGTCTCAACTGACGGCGCCCGTTCACGAACATGACGCGTGGATCAGCACCATCCAGCTCAACCATTTTGTAGGGAACTGAATGATCCAACTTATTCTTTTTTGTTTTGTGTTTTTTCTTTGCTTCATGTTTTACAGCAAATAAACGTATTTTCTTTCTTTTTTTTTGTTCTAAAATAATCTGTAATATAATTTTATGCCATGATGAATCATAAAAATTGTAATTACTCTCTGGTATTTCTTCTAATTTCAAGTTCTTACCATAATTAAGGTTTCAGTCGTATTCTAGGTCTTATGAATAGTATTTCCTCCATAATCGATTTTCGTGGTTAAATTCGCTTCTGAATCGCCAGCAACAAAATCTTTTCTGCATTTATTTTGGGTTTTATTTTAATCCGTTCTTGATGAAATAATGTCTTTTTCTTAATTTCTATGCACTTATGTGTGACATATTTTGCACTTTATTTAAGTTGTTTTTTTTTTCTTCACTGCCGGAGTTGCGGTTTTGTCCGAAAGGGTTACCGTGGCCCCTGGCAATACAGGCAACTGAAGGAACACGGGTGGGTTTTAGTCAGTAAGAGTCTGACACGCCCTCCTGCTGCGCCCAGAGCGGGAGAAGTTATTTGATAATTTCCCACCCAAAAAAAAAGGTCCTTTTTTTCATTTCTATGCACTTATGTATGAAATTTTTTGCTATAATAATTACATTCAAAGATGTGATGGTGCACAATTTCCATAAAGAAACTTTTTCACGCACAAAATGTAATGTCTTAAAAACTCATTTATAGGAACTAAACCTCGTATTTCCCTCACGTGACAACCAAAACATTGGTCCTCACTCCTCACAAGTTCTTAACGAACTTAAGACACAATTACAGACAGCTACATGTACTTAGATAGGTCACCTTCAGATCCGGGTAGGGCAGGGGAGACAACGATGTGACAGGAATGCATTCCGGGCATGCTCCGGGCGGCCGGGATTTCTCGAGACACACCGCTTTATTGGTTTGCTTGAAGACGATCTGAGGTTGAAGTTTGAGTGGTTTAGTAGTGCCTTTTATCTGTGATTTGGTATTATTTGTATCTACATAGTACACTTCTTTATTTTTCGTGTGGGTAGTGAGTAACCTGGTGTCAGAGTTTTTATGCCGTCCATGGCCTCTGACTTGACTTCACATGCCGTCGAGAAATATCTTTCAGGCATGCCGATGTCCTCACGATGTTTTCCTTCACCGTTTTTGAAGCA
The DNA here is from genome assembly GCA_963680765.1 of Agrochola lychnidis. NCBI lineage: Eukaryota > Metazoa > Arthropoda > Insecta > Lepidoptera > Noctuidae > Agrochola > Agrochola lychnidis. Next base: position 8,205,539 of record OY796864.1, read on the forward strand.
AGTGATAATTATACAATACGCACATGAATCCGAAAAGTCAGAGGTGAAGGATGAGGAGGAGCCTTGGGTTCGAACTCGAGACCTATGACTTGGCAGTCCAACGGTCACACCACTAGGCTATCACTGTTGATAACAAAGTACACTAAAAGTTTGTTAGGAAAAATAAGGACAAACAAGTCAGAGCTAGAATCGCAACAATCAATCTGCCTAGCTTTTTCCTAACTATGTTGGGGTCGGGTCGGCTTTCAGTCTAACCGGATGCAGCTGAATACCGTATTTACCATGGAGCGACTGCCTATCTGACCTCCACAACCCAGTAACTCCCCAACCCCTAACCCCCCCTAACCCCTTGGTAAGACTGGTTGTCAGACTTTCGGGCTTCTGACGACTCGTAACGACTGTCAATGAACCAGAGCCAGAATCGCAAAAAGCCAAAAAATAATAATTACGATAACGCTTTGACTCTAAATTAATATTATTACGTTTTACTACTTAAATTATAATAGGCAATTAATTGTGTCTCATTGATAAACGAAATCTATCAAAGTTACGCTTTTCCATATTTCTTTTAGTGAGTTAAACATTCCGTCTAAAAAATACTATACTTTTAGGGGTATGAGGAACAGGGTGTAAAGTTCACTCATCCACCATAGAAAAGGGAGGATCCTCCGACCGGGTGTTGTGTCTGGCGGGCAACTGCCCATCGCATCGGTTTGAAGTTGAAATCTTGTATCTATCTCGATCGCTCGGTAAACTCTAACTGCGCGATGCAGGATTTGTGTGACGTCATGTCTATGATGCGTAGTTCGTATGTGGTGGTGTAACCGCTACATACTTATTAACTTTTGTAAAAAAAAGTTAAGACAACGCACTAAATAAAAAACAACACTCTGTGACAACAATTCACAGCCCATATTTATACCAAAAAACAAACTACACAACTTACAAAAACAAATAAAAAACAATTCACACCGAACCACGATAAACATAACAAAAGACAAACGAAAACAATATCCAATCAAAACAAGTGAACTAACATTTGACCTACAATTTTCAACTTTTCAATCAATACCCAACTGTTATCTAAAGAGACCGAATCCCAGTTGTCCAGGGCACCCCATGGGCACCAGTCCCATCGACGGAGAGGCGACAGGATATCGACTATTTTCTCGCTCAAGAAACGTACAGTATTTCTATTTTCTTAATATCCCTCGGGAATCATCGCATTTCCGAATACAAACGAATGCTAATTTCCAAGTACATCTATTATTCGATTTATCATGTATAATTATTTGAATTCAGAACGAAGTACTTTATTGTTGTTTTGTTTTGATTTTCGTGTGAACTATATAGAGCTGTAAAATTATCTTCCTATAAGTCGTACCTGCGACTTTAGCAGCTATCCTACCATTTTCAAAATAAATTACATTAAGTTAAAAGAGTAACAAAAAGTTAACAACTCTGTATACTTGCAAGTCGATTGAGAGCGTCCGGTCTGCACCAAGTACAAAGGGCAACTGATAGAAATCCGACAACTGACGAAACACGAGGTTTGCCGAGGGACATTAAGAACATATTTGTACTGTACAATAGTTGATGTTTCAGAGATACATTATATTAGTAGTTGATCGCTGAATGTTCACACTAAACTCTCTCTCCTTAAGTTTGTCGCAGCGACAAAAGCTATCAAAGAAAATACTCGCTCAACGAAGCTCGCTTGGTGGGCAGAACACTCGCTTGGTAGGTACTTACATATGCATACCAGCAAGTTAAGAGCGTTTATCATAAAAGTTGGCAACGACGCAAACGGCTGTCAAAAATTTACCTGTTTTGATTAATTTGGCAATATTACTGTATGGAAATAAGAAATGTGGCTAACTAGCGAACTAGAATATTAATAATGAATTGCAATAATAACACTGAATTTGATGTTGTACCCGTTTTAGGAGTAAAAAAGACATTTGGAAAGTGTACAATTACTTTTTTTTCCGGTGTTACGATGTTATTTATTGCATTTCAAACTCAAACTCAAACCATTTATTTCAATTAAACCATTTACAGGCACTTTTGAATTGTCAAGGAATCGGTCAGTCAGAAATAGGTATGAAGCTAGTTGCCCATTCCAAAGCGTAGTAGGTAGGTATGGAGAAGAACGGGCAAGAAACCCCACGGACACTCTTTTAAATAAATATTATCATTATTCTAGTTCGCTAGTTAGCCACATTTGTTATTTCCATACAGTACTGTTGCCTAATTGATCAAAATAGCGAAATAATTGACATCTATTTGCGACGTTGCCCACTTTCAGAATAAAAGCTCTTAATCTACTCATTGCACTTGCTCAAGCCCTGCGGCAAAGTTATCCGAATTGCACTCACTGGATCAATATTTTTATTTAATTTTTGTCTATGACAAGTAGGTATTTTAATTCATCAGACAATTTTTATTTTTAAACCTTTGACGTGTGTAGTAGTTTCTGTTTTTTTTTTTTTCATTTTTTTTTTGAGTGTAATAATTTTGTAATGTTATTTTAATAATTATTTAATTAGATTAATAATAATGTAAATATTTGCACACCATAATAGGTAACGATATAGAGTACTAAGCAAATAAATAATTTTTTTTTTTTGATTTTGCTCTTTTCTCGCCAAATCATTTCTAGTTGCTAGCCCTACTAGCTTCTCGCTAATCGTTCGCGGTGCGACGGGTTCCTTAAGGAAGCCAGGGGGTGCCAAAGAAGACAGGGGTGGTCAAGGGAGGGAATTAGTGGCGCTTCATTGGGTCGCAATTAAAAGAGGAAAGTCTACGGATGTGATATGGAGTTTCAGAGTATGGGTGAAAAAACTTGGACTAATTCTTGATGACGCCAATCGATTTGAGGAAAACTTTTTGTGGCGTGGTTTGATGTCGTATCGTGTTGTTTATATTTACTGATAAAAATTTGTGTGGGGTAGGGACCACAACAAAAATAACTTGAATTTCGGAAGTCGGTGGCAAAAAACGAGAATTCAAAACCAAAGACACCGACTTCCGAAATTAAAGTTATTTTTCACTTTGTAGTGTTTTTTTTTGGTAGTCGGTTGGTTTTTTTTGTAAAAAGTTTTATTTTTCACTTTTTTGTTGTGGTACCTACCCCACACAAATTCGAATACTTTACCTGCTATGTAAATAACAGTCACAGGAACTTATCATATCATCCACATACTAAGTGGGAAAAAATACGTATTACTGAAGCTAATTCAAAAACTATCCAAGCATTATATGGGACCACCTTGAGAGTATAGGTACCCTTTCAAACAAAACAATAATTTTCAAAATCGGCCCACATCTGACGGAGAAATCGGTGGACATACATAACAAAAAAAAAAAAATTACGCTACGAACATATAACCTCCTCCTTTTTGGAAGTTGGTTAAAAATGAAATGGAAAAGTGAAAAAGCCTGAAGTCAGTTAGCTGGAAAAACATTTTTTTTTGTTTCTTGACGCGCGCTGCTGCAGAGGGTCTGGGGCAGCTCGAGCAGTTTCTTAAATGTCATTGCGGGGAAAGATTGCCCGTTCGTGCAATATTTGTCCAACCTACAAGTTTACTAACATAGTTATTAAGTTTAATGTTTGCAAAAAATTACGGATTTTCCAAATTAAAATGATTGTTATTAATATTATTCAATAACTTTGCAGAATAATTCCAACAAGTGCGAGATGGACTCACACGCAAATACAGGGTTACTGGTAACTCGACGTATTCCTTGCAGGACGTCATAGTAGGGTTAAAATGCAACAAATTAAGCCACCAAATGTTCTACCGAAATTCAGTAGTTTTTGAATTAGTTAAGAGTTTTAGTTTTTTTATGAAAAATCCCAGATTAAATCATTTGAAACCAATTTAAAAATGATTTACGGCGCGACTGTACTGAAATTTAAGTTATTATCATAGTTGACGCCGTAGCAGACCTTTGTTAATAATTAAAAGTTCAATAATGCCTAAAACTTTGGCAAATACCTATCACTAACCAAACATTTAATTTTTTGTAATTTTTGCTATTACTTCATAAACAATGTAGTCTAGTGCAAAAAAAAATACTACACCTGGTGTACAAATTACTAAGAAAATATCCTTGTCTTATCAGTTATTCAGAAAGGTATGATTGTCAATACTTTTGCATGTGTGCCAGGGAAGAGAAGAGTTTTATGGGGGGCAGGTAAAATTGCGAGACGGTCAACCTATTGTTTCGTATTCGTATTATTCGTAGTTTTTACCTGCGCTTGAACTCCAAACACTCGGGGAGCTTTGTGATTGGTCGCTATTGTTCTCTCGGCATGACAGGGGGTGCGATTTTGCAAAATTTGGTCGTCAGCGTTAGTTAGTTTCAACTCTACGTCGCGCAAGCTCGTGTTTTGTTACTGGCTATTTCCCTAACTGTTGCTGCGTATCTTGCTCTTGTGCTGTGCTGTGCCTTCATAAGCGCTGACTATGGCTGCATATTCTAATCCTGAATACGCTGACATAATGTACTGTTACGGACTTTGTGACGGTAACGCTGCTGAGGCGCGGCGAGAATATCAACTTCGCTTTCCCAACCGCCGACTCCCCCACGTTAGTGTCTTCGGATCGAATTATCGGCGAATATCTGAAACTGGCAGCGTCCAAAGAAGCAGGCAAGTTGACACTGGTCGTTCCCGGAGATACACGGCTGAGGACGAGGAGCTTATTCTTCAACGTTTTATTGACGATCCTAACACATCGACAAACATCGTAGCGCGTGAGCTTGGTATGTCACAGTGGAAAGTCTGGTGTGTAGTTCACTTGTCAGGCCGACATCCATACCATTACCAACCAGTCCAGTCATTAGAAGAAGGAGATCCGCCGAGACGGCTTGAATTTTGTCGTTTTATGCTAAATGCCGACGCCGACAGCGAAAACTTTTTAAAAAACATTCTGTGAACCGATGAGTCATGTTTTGATCGTGATGGTATCACAAATTACCACAACTTACATTACTGGGCACCGAAAGCAGAAGCAAACCTTAAAAAACTGAAACCAACCGCATCCCAGCGAAGGTTCTCGCTTAATGTTTGGATGGGTATTATTGACGACAAATTAATTGGCCCACATTTTTTACCCCAAACACTAAATGGGGAACTTTATGAAGATTTCCTCAGAAATCATTTATCAGCACTGCTCACGGATGTACCGGAAGAAAGAAGAGCAAACATGATTTACCAACATGACGGATGTCCAGCCCACTTCCGAATCACAATTCGACAATTGCTGGATGAAAACTATCCAAACCGATGGATAGGGCGCGGTGGGCCGATTCCGTGGCCTGCACGAAGCCCTGATCTGACGCCGCTAGACTTTTACGTCTGGGGTCATATGAAAGATCTAGTTTATGTGACCCCAGTAAATTCAATTGAAGAACTAAGGGAGAGAATTACAAATGCGGCGGACCAGATGAGGGCAACAATCACATCAAGAATAACAAAAACCGAAGTAAGGAAGCGAATAAGAACATGTATTCGAAACCGAGGGCAGCACATCGAACAAGACGTGTGAAATGTGTGTAATAAAAGTTTTTAATATTGATTAAAAAGAATAATAATGTTCACGATTTTGTTTTTGATTTTTCGAATAATCACCTTTTTGTGAGACGCACGCCTGTACTAAATCAAAAACGATTTTCATAATGTAGTCCATGATTTTGTATTAACTTTCATACCTTTTTGGATAGCTGATAAGACAAGGATATTTTCTTAGTAATTTGTACACCAGGTGTAGCATTTTTTTTTTTGCACTAGACTACATTTTTTATGAAGTAATAGCAAAAATTACAAAAAATTAAATGTTTGGTTAGTGATATTTGCCAAAGTTTTAGGCATTATTGAACTTTTAATTATTAACAAAGGTCTGCTACGGCGTCAACTATGATAATAACTTAAATTTCAGTACAGTCGCGCCGTAAATCATTTTTAAATTGGTTTCAAATGATTTAATCTGGGATTTTTCATAAAAAAACTAAAACTCTTAACTAATTCAAAAACTACTGAATTTCGGTAGAACATTTGGTGGCTTAATTTGTTGCATTTTAACCCTACTATGACGTCCTGCAAGGAATACGTCGAGTTACCAGTAACCCTGTATGTAGGAAAAAGACGATGAATAAAAAACGTTTCTTGTATGGTCCCCTTTAATTTTTAATTATTTGCTAATATAAGAATATCAATATGTGAAAATTTCAACTGTCTATCTATTACAGTTCATGAGATACAGCCCGCTGACAGACAGACGGACAACGGAGGCTTAGTAATAGGGTTCCATTTGGTACCCTTCGGGTACAGAACCCTAAAAATGAATGTAGAAGTAGAAAGGACATTCAAGGATTAGGTATACCTACTGCCGATAGGGCAATCGCGGGTGCACACCAATACTAATACAAGTTTCTTCGATATTTTTAAGCGACTTCCAAATAGGAGGAGGTTATATGTTCGTCGCGTATGTTTGTTTTTTTTTCTTTTTTTTATGTATGTCCACCGATTTCTCCGTCAATTCTGGACCGATTTTGAAAATTATTTTTTTGTTTGAAAGGGTATGCTCTCGAGGCAGTTCCATATAAATTTTATTAACTTTGCTTCAATAGTTTTTGAGTTAGCTTCAATAATACGTACTTTTTCCCACTTAGTATGTGGATGATATGATAAGTTCCTGTTTATTTACATTGCAGGTAGTGGTTTTCGAATTTGTGTAGGGTAGGTACCACAACTAAAAAGTGAAAAATAAAAACTTTTTACAAAAAAAAAAAACAACCGACTTCCAAAAAACACTACAAAGTGAAAAATAACTTTAATTTCGGAAGTCGGTGACAAAAAACGAAAATTCAAAACCAAAGACACCGACTTCCAAAATTAAATTTATTTTTCACTTTGTAGTGTTTTTTGGAAGTCGGTTGTTTTTTTTTGTAAAAAGTTTTATCAATCACACTACAATTCAAATAACGTCCATGCTCCGATGAATCACGATCAAAATAGAAATCAATAACCCGTACACATTCGCACACAACATAACCAAACATAGCAATTTTTATCTCACATTAGCAGCCCCAATTACATGTCGTAATTCTAGAAAAAATAACAGCAATAAAACTGAAGCCACCAACGCGTAAGGTCCTAATAACGTATTCAAACAACATAATCCAGAGCCAAGTAATGATAGCAATCTGTTGGCTATAAATCCTTAATGGCCTATCGCTTGTCCACCGCACTTGTGGGTGATGCAGCGCTAGGAGAGGCTATGAGGTGAGACGGTGGCGAAACGGTTATTTTGCGAGACTGTTTTCATATTTCTATGTGTTCTTTTTTTGATTCCAAACCGAACTCTATTACTAAGTCGCCGCTGTCCGTAAGTCCGTCTGTCTGTCAGCGGGCTGTATCTCAAGAACTGTAATATGTAGACAGTTGAAATTTTCACAGATTGTTTATTTTTTCTGTAACAATAAATGAATAAAGTTAATAATTAAAGGGAAAAGAAAAGTCTTTTTTTTTTTCGTCGTTTATTGTTCGATCTTAATATGGTACGGAGCCCTTTGTGTGTGAGTCCGATTTGCACTTGTTTTAAATAGAAAAGTATTTTATAGGTACTGTTGAAGACGACAAAAGTACTTATTAGTGATCTTTAGCTAACGTAAACTTAACAAATATTTTAAAACTAGGTAAAAATTTTCATTTTTCAACTTTAAATAAATTGTTGCAAGTCATCAATAATTATATTTTTATTTTATTAAAATTACATAATTTTCATCAAAGTCCACCATTGACGTCAGGTTTTCTGTATCGAATGACGTCCATTGTAATTTAATTATACAAAATTGTAGGTAATATCATTGCGATTAAATCTACCAAAAATTTTGAGGTTACCTACCTTATTTAAACTACGTGACACACTCAAAACGTGCAGTCAACTTTACATACATAACATACATAATCATCTTATAGTATTCCTACTGCTAGGACACAATCCTGCTCTCTGGACTGAGCCATAATCCACCACGTGGTCTTCGAATTTTTTGGTTCTATGAAATACCGGTTTTCTCACGATGTTTTCCTTCAACTTTACTTATCACTCCAATAATACAGGGTAGCAGGGACATCGACGCGAAAACTAAAACCATGGATTCAGTACATGATTCTGAATCCTCCTGCGTTGAAATTTTTCGTCGGTTATTTAAAAAAAAATTCAGCTGTTCCATACATTTTGACCGCGTAGGTATTGCACTTTTCTATGAAACACCAGTTTTTTTTTAAATAATCGACGAAAAATTTCAACGCAATGTGGTTCAGAATCATGTAGGTACTAAATCTATGGTTTCAGTTTTCGCGTCAATGTCCCTGCTACCCTATATATTAACAAAATTTTTAGGCATTTACTTACTAAGGCAGCACAGGATAGCCTGGTAAACCAGCCTCCAAGTCTGTGAGGTTGTTACCTAAAAAACGAAAAAATGTCTTATAATTTTTCTTCTTAGGTTTATCGCATAACTATCGTTCCTCTGAATCGCCCCTCGCGTAGGCCGTAGCCTGCAGGCTTCGCCGTCGATACGCGACTGAACTTTCACCACCCGTCCGCGCCTCCAGATATCTGCAGATTTATACCTCAAATACTTCTAAAGTAAGGAGGTTGGACTGATAAGAATGTCACTTGGTTAGGAGGGGCTTTAGAAAGATTAGAGTTTTTGAAGTGAAAACTTCTTTAGGCACGTTGGACATTTTGGAGATGGGAAAAAACTATTGAACTCACGACACCGTTACCGACACCTCATTTTTGTAAACGCGATTATGTTCTTTATTTATATTGAGTTACGGATCAATGTTCTATGCAAGTATTTTTACTTTAAAGGTTTTGTAAACGCGATTGTGCTCTTTATTTAGATAAGGTTACGGACCAATGTTCTATACAAGTATTTTTCTTCCACCAAGGCGATCTTGTTCAAGTTTTCACTTCTGTCGGCACTCCCGGAGTGCCACTGTTTTTTTTTGTCTTCTAAGTGTTGTAAAGTTATTTTCAGAAAGAACTTTATGTGCATCAAATCGTTTGCAAAATAACCACTTGTATCGACTTTTGATTGAAACAACTAAAACTGAAAACAGCCAGGATCTAAGAAGTTTCTAACATCATTAAAGATTATCATAATAAATCATTTTGTAACGGTTATTTTTTTCAGGTAATAATAAAATGGTGTTGCCACAAAGCTAACCACGAAAGCCCACCCAAACTTTGCACAAAATCTAAAGGTCAACAACCACAAATACAAAACCACCAGCAAAGCAACATAACCCCCACATTAAACCCAATAATAATGTCGTATTCCCAACATAATCGTGCATTACATCACATGCTCGACCCGGCACCGAACTGCACCCACCCAGTGACAAGCCGCGCCGCCGGCAGCTGGGTACAATGGCAATTGTTCTCTCATTGATCATTAGATAGTGGTTGCACTCCTCCTGCTAAATCGTACGTTATTATTTATGCTGCTTCAAGCCTAACGACCTGCGCTTGCGCATTCAATGGAGGGGGTATCGCTTGTTGAGTATATAATTTTGTTGTGTATGGTTTTATGTGGTTGTTGCTATGTGTTGTTACTTTGTATATTGCTGTGGTGGAGTTCAAATGTTGCTAATGAAATGTGGATGATGTTGGAACTCACACAGAATTGTTTTTTTTTTCTATCAAAGTTATTGTATTAGTATTAATGTAAAAAAACATATGTCCTCGAAAATTATGATATAAAAAATTAAAATAATAAATAAAGTTTATTTTATAGATTGTTTACAAATGTTTTACAAATTAAACTTAGGCTAGTTTTGAGTACAAATCATGTAAAAAAAAAAACGTGTGGCACTCGGGGACTGCCGCGGTAAAGCTATTGCAAAGCATTTGTAACCTCCATACTTCATATTTGTCAACGCTACACTTGGGATGATGACGTGATGACATAAAACAAAAATTACGTTCTCATGACAACATCACGTTGTCATGGGAACCGTCATTACATGGTAGGCGGAGTGGGGGCTGTTAGGTTTTATTTTCGTTATGTTACGGAATTTGTTGATTCGGTCGCCGCGCTCAAAGCCCGCGATAAAAGCTATGCAACAGCTTAAAATTTGTCCGATCCGTGTGGGTGTTGTTAAGTATCGTATTGAGAGTCTAAACATGTGAAAATTTTCAGGAAAAATTTGATAATTTTTAATGGATTTAGTGTAATTTTGTTACTCAAAATGTGAAATTTAAATATGTTTTTATTATCAACAACATTTTTTTTAAATTACTTTTAGGTAATTTTATTGCAGTACCTATGAGCTCTTTTCGGATCGGATAGGGTTTTTTTTACATAATATTGTATAGCTGATTTAAGAATATTGTAACTTATAAGAGAGTTTTTTAAAGAATTACTAGCTGACCCCGGCAAACGTTGTTTTGCCAATTATTTGTTTGGGGTGGACAACCCTTATCAATTAGGGGTATGAAAAATAGATAGTAGTCGATTCTCAGACCTACTGAATATGCATATAAAATTTGGTAAAAATCAGTAAAGCCGTTTCGGAGGAGTAAGGTAACTAACATTGTGACACGAGAATTTTACATATAAGATTGTGTGATTTCTTATAGAAAAAAGCTGAAGTACAGTTTGATGACAGACAAAAAACCAGAAAAGTGCATGACGAATACCATTGTTTATGACTAGATCCATCAAAATGTTGCTGTCATCCATTCTAATCTGTCTACGAGTTGAACAGGATGTGAACAAGACGAATAGTTACCTACGTTGTATTTATACTGACCACATATAATCACATGTAATTTGTTGTCAATCGAACGAGCGACGATCTTTGACATTGAATCAAAAATCTATCGGTAAAAAGACTAGGAAAAAAAAACACTAACAACATAATTTGACAAAAAATAAGTCACGACGAAAAATTCTTCGTTCGATTTATTCGTTGTTCTGTGATTACGCCTGATTACTAGTCTCCGATAATGGTATCGAGCAGCCATTTTATCTAGGTCTATATCGTCCCTCTGAATGACCGCGTAGGTAGGTTACAAAGGAGGTAGTGTAGTTTGGTTGGAGCTCTTCAAAAACTGGTTTCTGAAAAGGTTACCGAGCAAAACACATGTCTGACAAGCATTGACGGTGGTACAAAAGACTACCTTGTAAGTCAGAGGCGTCACGAGAAATCACGTTCAATGATGATTGTGTGTAATTAGAGTCGCAAATTAAATAAATTAAAAGATAGATTTTTTGGTAGCGTTTTGTGTAGAGGAATGTCAATGTCGCAACTGCTGTGAGTTATTTTGAAACGATGATTGATCCGTGTTTGTTTGAGTATATTAATTTATTGGTTGTTAATTGTGAATTTAATAGCAATTTGTATTTTGGATGATTTCATAAAGACCAAGTTTAAAATACGCTTCCAAATCAAAACATTGAAACCATTCGAATAGACAAAACACCTTTTAATCCTCCACCAATTTCCGATCAGACCGTCACCATTAAAGTTTCCTTAATAACCTCACAGTACTTCAACGGAGGTGTACAATTAAAAACATCGAATCAAAACGCCGCTAATTACCAAAAAAACAATAAAGTTCGGAAGACATTAGACGATTGGCTTCGATATAGAGAAATTGACATAATGTCGATCAAAGGCGGCATTCGTTTTCAATAAGGCAGATTGACTAATAATGAACGTGGCTCGTAATCGGGACCGATCTGTCGTGAGAACTTCAAACCGTTAACTAAGACTTTTACAACTATTGAATGGGGCTTTGAAGTCGGCGAGAATAAGGGAGACGAGAAAAACTAAATCAAACTCGAATCTTACTTTGAACTAGATATTAAAAACAAAGAAACTATTTCAAGAAATAGGAAACAAAGGCGCAGCAAAATGCTTGAATGACGATGCTAAAGAACGACATAAATTGGAAATAGACACAGCTAGCAACATTTAAAATCTGCTCCTACTTTACTAACCCACCTCATTTATTCCATCTAAGTGCAGCAGATATTTTTAAACCTAAAAGAATAAGATACAGATCGGAGGTCAAGTGTTAATTCAAGCGATGGAGTCACACTTCGATCTTGTTATCCGATAGTTGATCGCAATTTTTTCATCTCCGTACTTAATTATTGGCCAACAATGTCATGACAAATCCGTACATGACATCACCGAAAGCAATATCAGTGTTGATACAATTATTTTATATAGTATCAACTTAGGTCATCATCATCAGCCTATAATGTTCCCACTGCTGGGACACAGGCCTCCTCTCTGTGAGAGGGAGTGGGCCGTAATCCACCACGCCGGCCCAGTGCGGGTTGGTAGATGTCACATGTCATCGAATTTTCGGTTCTAGGACATGCCGGTTTCCTCACGATGTTTTCCTTCACCGTTTTGAGAGCAGTGGTGATGAAATAATTTACACAAAGTAAAGCGCCTGTCTGGGTTCGAACCCACGACCTACAACTCGTAAGCCGTGGCCGTTACCACTGGGCCACCACTGCTCAACTTAGGTAATACATATTTATTTTTAAACTGAATACCAGTTTTTATAATGATACCGGTAGTTTCAGCACTGTTGATGATAATTCTGGACATTCCATTGATGTTCCTATTGGCATCCTTTTTTCTAGAGAAAACGTTGCTCTAAATACTAAATGATCTTCGTCTTTCTCGTCGTCATTATGGGGTAGCTGTGATGCGTCTTACAATATTTCTATATATCTTTCTATAACTCTTGCTTCTTCAATTTGCTCTATTATGTAGCAGATCAAGTCCACAGAAAGACGCTCCCGCTCTGCTATCATCTCGCTCACCGGCCCGACATCTAACAGCGACTTTTACAAGAGATACACTCAAAAGAAATCCACCTATTTTGAATTCGTCACGCAATTTGTCAATCAATTTGCCGTCACCGCTCCATAGATCGTCCAAACTCCATTATATGTCAATTTATATATATAAAAAATAACTCTTTGCGTTCGCCGCTCGCATATTAATTCCTATAAAATTAATTGCGATGACAAATCCATTAATTTAAATTGACCACAACTGGTTCCGTCATCAGATAAGTTGGTTCGTTTACAATTTTTATAGTGCTGCTTTTAACATTTGATCTTTAAGTGTCGAGATGATGTGCATGGATGCAGTTTGTATCATTGTCTTCGTTATTAGATTGATTTTATCCTACTGTGGGAGTTTTAGCATTAGTAGCATTAATACTGTTTATTTAGTTTTAAATTTTTGGTCTTCTTTTTTTCGTGTGGTTAGTGACTAACCTGGTGTCAGAGTTATAAAGCCGTCCATGGGCCTCTGACTTGGCTTCAAATACCGTCGAGAAATATTTCTCAGGTTTCCTCACGATGTTTTCCTTCACCGTTTTTGAAGCGAGTGATTCTGTTTCCGCTGTTGATCTGAGAACCAGTCTTACCATCTTGTATTACCCAGTAATTGGGTTGTGGAGGTCTGATAGGCAGTTGCTCCATGTGAAGTACTTGTATACAGCGGCATCCAGTTAGACTGGAAGCCGATCTGAAGCGATCTTGCTTACAAATGTAAATTTTCATGCATTTTACTGAAAAGTTAAGCACAAATATATCGTACATTAAAAATGTTTTTTGCTGTATTCATACCTACCGGCGATAAAAACGTTTATCAAATTATAATCTCCGTGAACCAATCTGAACAAATTATAATTTTATGACATGTTCTATTTTGTTTTCCTGGAAGGTAATTTTGGACCAGATTTTTTTATTTGATTACTGTAACCTATGTCCATTAACAATGTATATCACTATGCCAATTTAAAGTTAATAGCTTTATTCATATCAAAGTAATTGAGTGTTACAAATAGATGAATAAACGTATCATCTTTTAAGTTAAATTAATATATTTTTATCATCCTTTGAGTAACATTTTTTTCTGAATACAACATAAGAGCAATTATAAAAGTAGAAAAAGCGACTCTTTCGTCGCTTTTCAGTTTCCAACTGTATTTTTGATTCAATAGATAAAATCAAATAGTTTTCCTTTAGTATGGCTGTTAAAACCTCGCTATTTTCTCTACGATTTCGTAAATATCAATAACAATGACATTATATTCAAAATACTATATTTTTACGAGCACAACGTGACAAGATCTTCATCTGTTACGACTATTGTGATAGACATCAAGTGTTTTACTGTTATTTTAGTCATTGACCTCGATAGAAATACCGTCACCTTCACAAAAATAATTATTTTCTAATAAAATATTTATATACCCATCGATATATCTCTTAACTACTCGATATGTCCCTATAACGATGATCCGAATCGAAACGCTTGCAATTAAGTAGCATTGACTCGATACCTATCGATTTTAACTATCGATTAAATTGTGCGTGGATAAAGGTTTTATTGGTAGGCATCATTACTATACATACCATTACCATTTTAGTTTAAAACGTTCGAGATATTAGTTTGAATAATATTTTTAGAAAGTGCCAACATATATTTTTTTCTACTATATTTTAGTTCGGAGTCTGTGCAGTTTTTCTTAATAGATTGCTAATGAAGAGTTATTGGTGAATAAAATATCATCGCCCGTTTTTAAAAAAGGAAAAATAGTAATATGTCTTTTTTGTGGTGAAGCTATTATTTCTTATGATATACCCATAATATCGACAGCGGTCGTGACATTTTAAAAGTTTATTTTGGGAAATTGCGGTTTGTTTGTGTCAGTTTATTTATACGTTTTTACTGTAACTGTGTTTTGCTATTCCATTTTTATGCACTGGTCAGTTGAAGAGATTTGACATTAAGATATTCCATCTAATGTATCTCTCTACTTTAATGAAAGAAGTCAAATCCATTTTAGAAAGTGTTTACTATAACATTTTTTTTAAGTCTAGAATAAAAACGTTTTTCTTGTTACTTTTGATGTCAGAAGTGCTTTTACGAGTATGTGCCTGTTTTAAATAAATGTTTTGTTTTTGTTGATTATAATGCTAAAAATGCCTTTTATGTGCCTATTTTTAACCGACTTCAAAAAAGAAGGAGGTTCTCAGTTCGTCGGAATATTTTTTTAATTTATGTTCCCCGATTACTCGAAGACAGCTGGACCGATTTGAACAAATCTTTTTTTGTTTGAAAGGGTATACTTTCTAGTTGGTCCCATTGTCATCTGGTCACTATCTGATGATGGGATCTTGGAGAAATCGAGGGAACTCTTCAAATATTATAGGCATATCTATAGCGATTTGGGTATTTTTGATGAGCAGTTGACATTAAGCTATTGTAACTTAGATAAATTACAAACTAACCCACTAAAAAGTGCAAAAAAAAAAATACAAAAAATACAACCGACTTCCAAACTACAAAGTGAAAAATAACTTTAATTTCGGAAGTCGGTGTCAAAAAACTAAAACACTGGTCCAAAGACACCGACTTCCGAAATTAAAATTATTTTTCACTTTGTAGTTTGGAAGTCGGTTGTATTTTTTGTCAAAAAGTTTTTTAAATAAATAGTGTGACTTTGGTTCATCTACATAGTTTAGCAAACATCTTTAATTATTTGAGTCTGTCAATCAAAGTTGCCTTAGTTTAGACAATAGTTTCGATTTCACTATCTTGTTAAGCTTTGGTTTCCTGGGAAAGCGGTTCCGTCATAATATAACGGCCATCATGAAAATTTTCGTCAGTAGGCATTTGACATTAATAACAACACAATTAACAACATTTGAAGTATGACAGGAACAAGTAAAATGGATCGAATAATAAATAAACATCTAAGAGATAAACAAAAGTAACAGAAATCTTGACCAGAATTTGACCAGCAAAATAGAGGTGGACTGGACACATGGTGAGAGAAAAACAGGAAAAATGGTGTAAATTATAATAACTGATTGGTATCCCAGAAATAGTAAACGGAAAAGAGGAAAACAACAAAGAAGATGGGAGGATGAGATAAAACTTACAGCGGGCCCTAACTGGAGGAGAGTGGCTCGTGATAGACTTTAATGGAAACAGCTAGAGGAGGCTTTTACCAAGAGACATGCTGAATTGAGAGATATACTTTGACAATATACAATAGAGTACAAACAATTCAAAATAAAGAGGCTTTTAAATAAATAAAAATTTGACATTAATGTCACAAAAATCGCTCTGTGTTTGGACAGACGGTAAGCGTGTACGCGCGAACGAATAAAAAATGGTGAACACGAACATCGAACACGGAACATTTGGTCCATACATGTCGACGTAAATGAGCAAAGCGACCGCGAATACCATACGAACACAGTTCGACTTATGTTCGCCAATCGCCCCGCTCTCTTAAGAAGCAACTAGCCGATACTTTTTCCATACAAATTTCGGGGGGGGGTTTACTCCACTGTTACACATTATACATCCAAAGTAAAACATGAAATCGTTTTGTCTTATTATTAATTTTGTCTGTACAGAAGCAGAATAGTAAAAAAAAAGCAATTAAAAAGTTATGAGCCAACAAAGATTCGTTTTTCCTGCTAATTTTAACGCAACTTTGGGAAAAAATAAGTAATAAAAGAAGTATAAAATCTCCAAAACAAAGCTCATTCCGACAAAGCTCAATTGTCGAAGATTATAATAAATTTTATTCGTAATTGATTTATGCAGTAGTTTTTTCATAAAACTCCACCTTCCAAAGGACTTTTCGTAATTTTTACGCGCTCGTTTTACTAAAATCGTTCTGAACGGTGTTTGTGTGCGTGCGAACTAGAGTTTCTGCATGTAGACCAGGGTCTAACTGCTCATCACGGATACTATCTCTGTCGGACACGATGACAGGTGAGATAGCGTGCTTTTTGACCAAGCCCACCAATGAGTTCGAGCCCGCGACTAGTTCAACCTTAAGCTGCTATGGGTTCGAAATTGGATCGCTACAAACACTTTTGACGAACACAGTGTTTGATGTTCGTGTTCAGCATGTTCTTGTTCGTTGGTCAAGGCCAGGTTGGCAAGGTTGGTCGCCATAAAGGAAATCAAAGCTTTAGCTACTCTATGTAAGTCAAGTTTTTAACATCGACTTAACTTTTATAACTCATAGACGTAATTGCTGTTGACAGCAAGATGGAAGATGAGTAAAACCATTTTAGGCCATCGTGCCATCAAAACATGTTTTTCTAATAAATTTTAATAATTAGAAATCGTGTTGTGCAATCTACATACATGTCATGCGTCAATTAACTGTGGTGTTTATAAAACCAATTTGTAGAAAGTTCGTCTACTTGACAAGTCAATATTAATTGAAGTTATCCATTTAATTCATATTTCGTGATAGACGTAAACACGTAAATATTATTTGGATTTATCTGTTATTGATTTAACGTAATGGTTAACTGGTAAAAGTAAACAACGACATCTTTCACTCTTCTCTCTTCCCGTGCGGTAGTGACTAACCTGGTGTCAGAGTTTTAAAGCTGGCCATGGGCCTCTGACTTGGGTTCACATGCCGCCGAGAAATATCTGTCAGGCATGCCGGTTTCCTCACGATATTTTCTTTCACCGTTTTTGAAGCTAGTGATAATTATACAATACGCACATGAATCCGAAAAGTCAGAGATCTTTCACTTATTCCTCATCGGATTAAATCTATTTTTTTTTACTATCTATAAAAAATAGTATAAAACAAAGTCGCTTTCCGTGTCTGTCTGTGTGACTGCTTAGATCTTCAAAACTACAAAATGAATTTTGATGCGGTTGTCATCATCATTCAGAGCATTTCTCTCGGAAGGTTTATGTATACCTATAATACTTATATTGAATAAAGAAATCTCGATGTTTTATCAAATCCAACATTGATTTTACATTCTGTGATTACTTGAACTCACACACTGACTTAATTAGTATTACTTGTAAAAAATTTAGGAATATCGTATAGGTACTTTTACAATGCTTGTTGAGAACACCATGTATCCATCTCATAATTAATTTTTCTGTCATTGTTTCATTTTTAATTATTTTTACCTATTGTGGTATAGTAATATTATTCCAGGTGCATCGTCTTCACATATAATTATATAATTAATGTAAACAAAATATTGTAAAACATTTTAAAAGAGTAACGGTGTAGTTTCTTGCCCCATTCTTCTCCATCCGAAAACTACCTTTTGGAAGGGACTAGAATCAATTTTTTTTTTAATTTTGACATTCAAAAGTGCCTTTTATGTGCTGTGTGTGTAAATTATATGACTTTGACTTTGAAAATCGTAAGAACCGAGGGAAGCAAGGACGGGTCGCTAGTAATAATTATAAAACCAAAAATATATTTTTATTTTTGATTAAATAATAATTATTATTATTTAGTTACAAAAATGTATACGTTTTTGACATTCAATCCAAATAGGAATGCTGAATGGATTTTGTCTTCATCATTAGAATATTATGGAATGTTAAATCGATATTTCAATGCACTATTGTGATTATAAATGATTAGTTTATCATGGTGGTTATTCTTAGCTGCAAGTGGTTTTATTGTATTTCGATTGTAATGCTTGGAATTTCAGTCCTTTTCATAGAAAATTGTAAGGAGTAACCTCAGAAATGTTAGTGTACCAATAATTGTCAATAGACTCTCAATATTATCCATTTAAGCTCGTATAGTCGATCTTATAATTGCTTTAAGTACTACTTTTGTCAAAAAATCCCAGCAACTTAAATCTTCAGTAAGGTTCAAACAATGTATGTAACAAAAAAGTTAACTAATTAAAATTATTATGTTATAGAAAGAAGGCTATATGTGTTTTTTAGTCTGATAGCGAAAAAAAATAGTGGCACTCCGGGAGTGCCGACAGAAGTGAAAATATGAAAAAAATCGGCACCGCGGTAATCAACGCGTTGATGTCTTTTTAATGGTCAAAAGCTGGTGTCGTCACAGTGTCGCGAAATCAATGGTTTAGATGCCCAACGCACCTAAAGAAGTTTTCACTTCAATAAAGGTTTTATGACGTACAAGTGACACAGTGGCAGCAGTTACGAGGTCGATTATACAAACAACCCTTTCTTTTTTTCTTAATATTGGTAAGTGGATCGGCTATCACAAAGATCACAAGACACTATCTCTAATCAATTTCACCAATTCTATTCAATAAAGCCTAAAGCCATTGCTTTCTTTTAGACGTCACGTAATTCATCAGCCTCACTTGAAATATTTTGAATTTAGGACGCTATCTACTCTTTTGTCTTATAAATTATTTAAATAGAGAACAATGTGTAGTCAGATGCGCCTTTTGTTTACTTGTAGGAGCTATTGTCAGAAGCACTTACCGTAAAATTACCCATCTAACCACCACGTACACTATGTAGTATATTATGTACCAAGTCTATTGTCTCTTGCAACGAGTCCGCATTGCGCATATTCTATTGGACGACTCCGTTCTGTCAATTACCTGAAGCGACAAATTCATACACCGTAACATCCGCGGCTTATGTGCCACAGCATACATCATATTCGAATATGAATATGTAGTGCTTCAATTTTTGTGATTGGCTTTTGTTCTTTTGTAATTACTCTGTGGTAAGGCTGGGTGTTCCAACAAAGTTTCAATTGCATATTCTAGAATGAATTGCGAAATTGTGTCATCTTTATTCTGTTGGTCTTTAGTTCCATTTTTGTGTATGCTGTTGGTTTGCGGATGGTAAATGTAAGTTGGTGAGTTAGTAAGTGTCAGTAGTCACGGTTAGGTGGTTGCATGTTGCTTCACCGAGGTTGCTAAAGCTGTCGTAGATAATGTGCTGTGTTGATGATTACACTGATATGTGTAACGGACTATCTTTACGTGCACTGAGTCCGTATTGAGCGATATTTCTTTTATTCGTTGGCTGTATCATCTATTATGTTGGTGGTACAAAAATTGCAATTAAGAAGTTTTGTTGAATCATATTTTCGTTGATTGGGATTGTAATGTGTTTCTAACTTGGGTGTATAATTATGTTGTGTGTGTTATTAGAGTTTATTAGCCAACTTAGTTGAGAAATTATTATTTTCTTCTATATTTTACTCGTCATCGGATAACGTATTGCTTTTGGTATAGATATAATGATAGGTTTGCTCCTTTTATTTGTAAATTGTGTAACTATAATATACATCTATGTCTTTCATTTATAAATGAACAAATCTTTAATCTATTTATTTTTATTTCAACAGGAACGAAACAAGATGTCGACTAGCCCTGTCGTGAGAAAATGTTAACATTCAGACATATCAAAAACAAAATGTAAACAAAAGAAGAAGCTAGAAAACGATGACTCATTTCAAAATTCATACCAATCAAACACATTCTTCGCTCCAACTCAAAATGGAAGACATGCAGTAATAATCTCAATAAAACAAAGGAAAGTATTTTGTCAAAAAAGCGGAGTTGTCTCGCTTTAGGGCGCTTGAAGCGTGTTATTATGCAGATCCGACACCGTCGCCCGTGGGGACCGGCGATTTAGAGTACCAGGCTTACATGGGGTACAAGGACGATGGGGAAGATGGCACAGAATGTGATGGAAGTAGTTAATTGTTGAAGGAAAGAAAAAAGACAAGAAAAGACTTGGGTAAGAGGAAAGAGGAACAATGAATAGAGGATAGTTTGGTTTAAAAAACAATTTAAATAAACTCAAGGGACTTTGAAGGAAAAACTATAGTTTATTGATGATTAATGGCAATTGGTATAGGCAGTTCAATTCAAATTCAAATAAAAAATACACATAAACCTAAAAGGGCACTTATGAAACGTCAGAAGCTAGGTGCACGGTTCCAATTGGTCCTTTCCTATGGAGAAGAGCCGGCAAGAAACTCCACGGTTATTCTTTTAAAAATAAATGATTTTATAATGTTTTCAAATTACAGTGTTCAAATTCAAAATATTTAATTCACATAAACCTAAATGGGCACTTATGAAACGTTGAAAATTACGATGTTAATAGGTATGAGAGGACAGTGTAGGCCTATCAACAAGTACCAGGTACTTAATAAAATTGAAAATGGTCCACAAGTCTACAGCCTACAACGTTTTCATATTCACAAAATCTAAAAGAAAATAATCTATATAAAAGGAATCTAAATAACTAAATGGTAAAAATAACGTTGCTAGTGTAAATTGAATAATAAAATGTTGGTGAACCTATTTCTGTAACATTCGTTCTCATATACATTATCATTAATCTCAAGGGACCATAAATCACCGAACGCAAAGAAATAGTTAAATATGCAAATAATGCAAGAAACACTTGTTAAAAGGGTGCAGAAAACATTACCAGGAAAGCACTTGATTATAAAATGGACATTAATGTTCTGAATGCATTTAGAACGACCTAGTAACGCCACCTGTCAACTCAGACATTAACTATCCAGGTAACCAGCGAATGTCTAACCTTTGAAATAATTTATAACCGACATTTTGATCGCCTGCCTTGACAAGACATCCAGTCAATATACAATGGACAAGAACTTAAATATTTTAACTTAATTGACGTGTCTACTTGACTACTTAAATAGACTAGCTTTTGATAAACTAGCAATAAGGCACTTATATTGCTCTTGCGGTATGGGAATTAGTAGAATGTACCTCCGTCAAATCAGAATAAAAACACTTCCCCATAATTTTCTCATTCGAAATTTCGTTCAGTGGACGTAAATTACGAACTATTTCATCAAGAAATCCCTCGTGAACCTTGTTTTTACCCTGTTCACCCTCTAGGATAATGGGGAGTCACCAACCAAAAAGTTGGCATATAGATACAATACAGCATCAACTAAATATCTCCCGACCCTTGCTTCCCCCCCGACCCTTGCTTCCCCCCCGACCCTTGCTCGATAACGAGGTGCCAGCAGTTGTTACAGCTGAGCACGTAGCTTTAAATTCCCCGACTAATAATCATGATCAAAATTTTGATCCAGCCCGTCCCATCCTTGATGTCTTCCCTCCGGTTGACGCCCTAAGCCGAGGTTTGTACCCCACAGGGGGTGCCCTTAGCGAGCGTTCACCTAGTTTTAATTAGCATAGTTGAATAACCTCTGGCTGGAGGTTTTAAGTGTAGTAGCTTAAGGCACCCACAGGAAAGCCTGGTTAAGTAGTCATGATCTCAGAGGTCAAATACGAGATGCCCTACCTAAAAAAAAAACAACTGAATATAAAACAATTGAACGTCGATCACCATTCTAAATTCCTCTTTTGTTTTCTTACAAAATCGCGCCATGTAATCCCTACAAAATCTCATCCGAAGGCGGTGACGGGAATGTCAAAAATTCTGCTTAAAATGTGACCATGTTATTCGAGTCTGATGGACGCCCGGGGACATCGAGTCTTCGTTTTAGTTCGCAGAAATATTTTTTGCATACATTATTATGAAGGTGATTCATCAAATCTCTAAGATAGTTTTAAGATATTATTTCACTGACTGTCGGTCATTTTCGGATTCAATTTCTGTGAATGGGTAGTGAAGTACCTAATAGTTCATCTGAGTTGTAGTGTAGTACTGATTCTAACGATTGTGGTTGTTTTTCTATGCTTTACACATAACATCACGCCTTGTTTTCCCGAAGGGTTGGGCAGAGGTACACCCACATTTCGCCAGTTATGTTAAAGTCCCATGTAATAGGGGGCGAGCCTATTGTCATCAACCGGGCACAAATCCAGACTCGGGGCTGCTACTGAGAAATTTCAGATAGAAAAACCCAATAACACTTTGCCCGACTTGGGAAACGAACCCAGGATTTCATGCTCAGCAGTAGCGCTTGCGACCACTAGACAACGAGGCAGTCAGTTCTATGCTTTAGTTTACCATTTATGTTAATTTTGATTGAGTTGACAATTTTCCTTATCTTCATTCTTCAACAACTTCTTCTTCTTCTTTTTTTCTTCTTTCTTCTTCAACTTATATTGTCACTATTGAGTGCTCTCTTGTGTTGCGTTTGGTAAATAAGTAGGCAGCACCGTTGTTACACTGATAACAATCATACAGCGATCACTAATCCGCCACCCAACGGTTATTACGAAAGCCAGCACAGTGGACATTTACAGCCCATAATTACAGAAAAAACAGTACAAGCAACTCTCAAATATATTCACGGAGACGTCGGAAAACTTTTCAACTCTAATCTCTCTATCAATCTTAGTTGTTAAGCAACGTATAATAAAAGTGGTCATCATAATTCGAAATCTTATAGCGGAGCGAGTTGACCGCTACCACCACCGTGTGTGACCGTTCCACACTGCGCACATCTGAATAATTCATACGCTACGTAATTAAATGTCTTGCCAAGTAAAAAATAACGACACCTTCCTGTAGGATTTCTTAATATATGATTTACTATTACGTGATAGTTGAAAGAATGGTTAAGAGCTTACGGATGAAGAAATAAATGATATGTTTGATGAAAAAAGTTGTGGAAAAAATGGCTGTAATAGCTTTAAAGGGTGTTTTAGTAACTGGTGCTGTGTTTCTGCAGAAAGCTTGATTTACATTAGAACATGCTGCATGCTGCTTTTACTTAGTGCATAGTAATAGGTCTTCCATATTTATTATTTGTGTCTATAGATTGTCACTTTTTCTGTTGTGACCGTTTGTCGTTGGGCATAAATAAATACATTAATTTATAAATATAATATCAACCGTTAAGAATGAAGGGATTCATTATGAATTGAGTTAGATAACAATACAATTTGGGAAGAAAATATGGTTAAATATCGTACCTTCTTGCACAACACAAAATTCAGATTTACTTAAGCGTAACTAAGGACTGAAATAGCTTGATTTTTGTGGCAGCATGCCTATGTTATAACCTGATGTCAGAGTTTTCATGCCGCTCATGGGCATCTGACTTGGTCTCACATGCCATCGAGAAATATCTGTCAGGCATGCCGGTTTCCTCACAATGTTTTCCTTCACCGTTTTTGAAGCAAGTGATAATTTATACAATACGCACATGAATCCGAAAAGTCAGAGATGCGTGCCTTGGGTTCGAACTCGAGACCTATGAATTGGTAGTCCGACGGTCATACCACTAGGCCAGGGGTGTCCAACATAATCTTCTGGAGGGCCAGGTTTGATATTTTTGTAACCATAGCGGGCCAAAAGAAATGTCCAATGCCAAAGTGAGATTTAAATATTGTAGGTACATTAGTTGTAATAACTACAAACATGTACATTTTACTCAAATTCGATAGATCATCGAATAACTGACATTGGGAGAATATCGCTGTTGTTGCTGGAATGATGCAGGCTGAAAGTAACCTGAAACTGCACAAAAATATAAATTATGAATATCAAAAACATCTACTTATCCATTAATTTTGTACGTGTAAATGTAATTCATGAAAACAATATTAAGGAATGGACTCACTGCATCGGTAAAAAATACGACCTATCATTATGAATATGAATTGCGTTGAAAATACTGATTTTATATAATTATGATGAAAAACACTGTAATTGCATTAAGTGCATTTGAAATACACTGCATTAAGTTAAATGTCAAGTGCTATATGGTATTTCCTCTGTTATTTTGCTTGCAATTTTTTGCTGTTTGTAAATAAATTTTTATTTTGCACTTTAGAATGACATTTTTTTTTTAAAAGCATGTAGTGACGATAGATATACTTTTATTATGAGAAAGAAAACCGAAAAGTAGTCAACTCGCGTTTTTTGTACGGAACGTTAGGTATTTGGTGGTGAAAAATTTTAACAGACTTACCTTTTGTCCTGTATGTCGCTGACGGATCCAGCAGAATATTAACGATAGGTATATTTGCCTGACATATGCTGAGCTGTACCCTAATTGCGTAACTTATTTTCGTTAACAATTTTGCCTAATTTGTTTAATTTTGACAGTTCAACAACATTCATTGCGTTATTTACGTTGCTGAGCAGATTTTTTTTTCCAACTTATGAAGCAATGGATTAGCAATCTGTTTCAGATCGAAACAAATTGTGATTGTGTTGCATTACGCAATTAGGGTACTGGACTCCCTTTTGGTGCAACCTTGAGGTGCATACCATACTT
The DNA here is from genome assembly GCA_963680765.1 of Agrochola lychnidis. NCBI lineage: Eukaryota > Metazoa > Arthropoda > Insecta > Lepidoptera > Noctuidae > Agrochola > Agrochola lychnidis. Next base: position 8,230,600 of record OY796864.1, read on the forward strand.
TGATGGTTCTTTATTTGAATTTAAGAATGTCATAGTGTCACTTTCTTTCTTCAAAATGTGTTTTGTATTTTGTATTAGTATTTTGTGTAGTACAAGGTGCCAATACAAGTTGTTAGACATTTGTGTGATGTGTTATTTACTTTATGTGCACTAAATAAATCATTTATTTATCAATCTACCTCCTTAAAGAAAAGCATACCTATTAAAAAAAAACCTTATTCCAACGTATATTTCCCGTCACAGATCATTTTATCATCGTCCGTTTAATGCACAGAAAGGAACGTTTTTGCGGACACACTCGGCTGTGACGTCACGTTTTTACTCTAATCTACGACGTTACACTTCAGTGGGTAACAACCTTAGGAACAAGCACTGGCGTATAAAAACCTGTTACATATTTATTTCAGTTTACTGGAACGTTGTATAATGTTTTTAGATTTGTTTAACGAGTAGTATTGTTTTTATATTAAAAGTTCACATAATGTCAAAAACTTTTTGTATTTTGCAATATCAACGTTTGGATTCAAAGTTCTACCATAAAATATATTAAGTAGAACAAATAAAACACAGAAAGTGCTTAAAACGAAACAGAAAAACAAAAACAAAACTACTATACCTTTATAAAACAATTAAAATCCAGTAAACGCTAAAAATAAGTTTGATAGATTATCCAAAACTACCATAATGGTAGATATTGTACGAAATAGCCCCCTTAAATCACTGATGCTCTAATTAATGTTCGAAATTTAGAGGAATACTTATAATTACAGCAGATTCCTGGATTACGGTTGGCTCTGTAATCTTTTGCAATTTTCTCTTAATCGCTTGAGTTTAAAGTGACCAGCTTACGAATACCCCGCGTCACTTTACCATTCCTTAGCGAAACTGGTCAAAATGTTCAGGGTCTCGTGGTTTATGAGGTTCATTTAAAACTGGTTGTTTTAAATGGTACCCCGAGACATTTGGACTTATGTGATAATGCTAGGGCAAGATGGTAGAAATTTGATAATTCGCGGTTAGAGAAACGATCGTTTTAATAATAAGTTGGGACGAATTTGTTAGTGAATTATCCTGTGGAACAGAAAGTGAGTGGAGTGGTAGAAAAGGTACCTATAATTTTTATTATTTGTAAGTTTTACTTATGGGTGACATACTATTTTTTATGTTACTTGACCGGCTTTACCGCAGCTTATTTATTTTTCAGAGTAATTTTGAAAGCGAAAAAATATTTTTTTATTTTGTAATATGTTTCTACACAGCAACTTGACCTTACAACATGTAAATAAATAGGTATAATAAAGTTACAATAGCATGTACTAATTGTAAGAAATAATTGCGAACGGTGAGGACATTTCAAATTAACGACTTACTGAAAATTGGTCGTAATTACACATAATTAAAATGCTAATTCTGTTACATCAAAGTCATTCGCATTGCTGATTTGTCTGTAAGCTACTTAGGTATTTGTTCAGACTGTGATTTTATAATGTCTCTCATTCCGACCTCGCCGCCGTGGTCCTTTGCGATCGCGACCGCGTCCCCGAGTAAATGAGACTCCCCCCCGACCCTTGCTCGAAAACAAGGTGCCAGCAGTTGTTGCAGCTGAGCACGTAGCTTTAAATACCCCGCATAATAATCAAGATGAAAATCTAAGTTTGATCCAGCCTGTCCTCCCCCAGTGACGTCCTAAGCCGAGGTTTGTACCCCACAGGGGGTGCCCTTAGCGAGCGTTTGCCTAGTTTTAATTTAGAATAGTTTTTGCTCCTGGCTGGAGGCTTTAAGAGTAGAAGCTTAAGGCAGCCACAGGAAAGTCTGGTTAAGCAGCCAAGACCTTAGTGGTCAAAACTGCGAGACCCCTTAGCTAAAAAAAAAAAAATTATATATAATATCTCTACTTGACGTTTGGGGAATAAAAAATGATAACGACTTGAGTGGCCGTCACAATGATCACCCGTCAAATCGAATCGATTGCACTTCTTATTTCAAATTAAAACAAGAAAAACGAGCACAGAAATAAGAATTAATTTTACATTTCACCAAAAATGATTTTCAAAGTGACCTCGGCGCGTCTCCTCGGTTTTTATGGGTTAACAGCACCCAAGACAACCATTTATCATGGACCCGTCAAAATCTAATTGTGCCGCCTGGCTAACCACCATTGTGACCGTAATTACGCCCTTTATTTTTTACACAAAGAACTAAATCGACTTTAAGGATTTTTTTGTTCCACCATCACCGAAAGACGCAATTTGGTCGATATTCCAAATATTTCACTGTGATATTTCATAAAAGTGATCGTCATTTTTATGATGATCCGCCAAATTCGATGATTGGATAATTTTTTCTGATGATGAAAGAAAAAATGTAGATCGTCCGAGATGAAACGATCGCGAGAAGATTAGTTTTTTTTTTGTAAATCCATGCATTGAGGACACTTTCTAACCGTTGCGCGTAGGTACGCCACATTCTGTTCAAATTGTGCGCCCATCACTAATTGCTCGGGCCGGCGTCAGTCGTCAGTACTACATCTTGAGAGTTCGAAAAATATTGGAGGAAATTTAAAAAAAAAGTCTTTCCTCTAACTAGAAGTGATATTCAAAGGTGTTCTGTTTTTACCGTTTATGTAGACACAGAAAACTTCCCATTTTTTTAATAGGGATTTTTTGGCGAATGCCATATTTGTTGCTGGACATTCTTCTAACATAAAAAGCTATAAGTGGGAGAAATTATAGGAAAATATAAAAAAAAAAAATACTATTCTGTGGTAACATTTATCTTAAGGCATATCATTAAACTATTATCGAGAAAAAAAAATGCCACGAGCGAAATATCGGACAAAACTCTAAATACATTTAACATTATTAACTTTAAAGATGAGAATATAAAAAAATACAATCAGTTAGGGGTTGGGCTGTAAAAAACCGACTCCCGCGCACGATTCGGTAACAAAGCATTATAGTTCACGATTTCGTAGATAAATTGGTAGCCATTTTATAAAATTACATGGTTTTAATAAAAGTAAGCAAGATAGGCGTTTCTAATATAGTATTTTTATTAAGGGGGTGTGCTTGCAACTGAAGGAGGCGTTAAGGGTAGCTATTAATGTACTCTACCGAAATTTGTATTAAGAAGCTTGCATGAGAAATAGTGGTTATTAATGTCTTTTTTCTTTTGGGAGTAATATAATTTTAAACCAGAACCATCACAATGTCTATCTAACTCTCAGCGGCATGAACGTATTTCATTTTTTTATATTTTTAATGAATAATTCTTTTAGCAACGGTGAAGGAAAACAGCGTGAGGAAACCGCCTGAGAGTTTCTCGACGGCATATGAAACTAAGTCAGAGGCCGATGGGCGGCTTTATAACTCTGACACCAGCACGCGTAGCATGACCACCGTAGAAACGAGTTTTGTCGACGGAAGAGTAGACAAAATGACAGATTGTGATTGTTTTTCTGTCATTTTGTCTACTCTTCCGTCGACAAAACTCGTTTCTACGGTGGTCATGCTACGCGTGCAGGTTAGTTACTAACCACACGAAAAGAGTAAGATTTTTTTTAGCACAAGTGCTCTAAGTGTGCTACTTTGTGACATTAAAAAGGTTGGTGACATTTTCATTGCATTGTATTTGAATATAGTACATCGGATTTTATTGTCTACAAACTTTTTGAAATATACGTTTTAAATTCCTTTGAGTACTATCTCTGTTTTTTTTTTCGTTTTATACCTGCATGTCGATGACAAATCTTCGGGCCAAATGAAATAGTTTCTCACACACACGTAAATATATCTTATATCATGCAGTCCCCTAAATCGAGTATCCTATAAAAACTGATTAGAATCCCATTCCTCTGCCGTGTTCCTTCAGACTACAGCTATCAATCACTCCGTGTGGGATGACTCTAATTATAGGGATTAAGGGCACTACGTAGTACCAGGTAATGGTACCAAGCCGCCCCATAATAGAACCGAAACGCGGGACAAAAATCGAACTTTAATCAAACTTGTTATTCGTCGTGTTATTAATAGTTTTTGAAAGAAGAAAAAATTGAGAATTAAAATAAAACCAGAACTGGTTGTTGTTGAATAAGTTTATTAGGATTTTTTGTATCCTAACCTAATTATTATGTAGGTAAGTCATCATGATAGTTTTGACTTTAAAATTTTAATTTTGAATTATAAAACCCTGTGTTTATTAATCGAAAACTATTTTGATGCAAAAGACTGCCTAGATGCCTAGGTAGGTATTTAGACAGCGGCAGTGTTAATTGATGAGGTTATTCCAATGTGCCTATCGCAAATCGTGTATCTCACCATCGGAAATCGTGTATCTTACCACCTCGAATTGTAAGTAAAGACAATACTTAATAGTAACAGCCATTTATATTAGAAAATCACCGATGGAGTTCATCCTAATCATCCAGACTTGTGAACTAAATGCATTTCTAATTAACAAATTCTACGAAGTAAATCTAAAAAAAACAGTTGCACTTCGGGAGTGCCGACAGAACTGAAAACTTGAACAAAATCGCCTTGGTGGAAGAAAAATACTCGTGTAGAAAATTGGTCCGTAATCTTATTTAGATAAGATTACGGACCAATGTTTTAGTATTTGTTTGTAAACGCGATTGTGCTTTTTACTTAGGTGAAGAGCACAATCGCGTTTACAAACAAATACTTCCAAAACCTTTAAAGTAAAAATACTTGCAAATAACATTGATGAGATGTTGGTAACGGTGTCGCGAGTTCAATTGTTTGTTCCAATCTCAAAAATGCCCAACGCGCCTAAAGACGTTTTCACTTAAAAAAAAACCGCAAAAGTGGTCACAATAAATATATCACACAATTAAACCCTAATCGATCTCAATCCACTAAAGTACGAAAAATTAAACCCCATTGGTTAAAACTAAAAGAATTGGAACAAAAAACGTATTACATGCATTTAACGCAAATTAAAAAAAAAACACATAATCGGAGGCACACAAGGGCTGTTATTTTTCGGTCACTATATTTAGGGAACGCACCTTGAAGGGGGTTAGTTAATTAAACACGATGCGTCTGCGCCACGGATCTAAATCTTAGGCAGCCATTACACCAGGGGTTCTCAAGTTTAGACGGTACGATATGGCGGTCCAAAACTTTCGAAAAAGAATAGGTAATATGTGAAAGATTCCTTCATGACAATAAAAAAATGCTGAATAACGTAAAGGATATAGAAAAAAGTTGTTAACCTTACAAAAAGACCTTTAAAATCGCTTGATTATCAAATCTACCCAGCCTTTTTCCCAACTATTTTGGGGTCAACTTCTAGTCTAATCGGATGCAGCTGAATACCATATTTTACATGGAGCGACTGCCTATCTGACCTCCACAACCTAGTAACTGGGTAATACGATACCCCTTGGTAAGACTAATTGTCAGACTTTCGGGCTTCTGACGACCCGTAACGACTGTAAAGATCCACGAATGATAGCCGGGACCAACGGCTTAACGTGCTTTCCGAGGCACGGAGGAGTCTCGGTATATTAAGATGGTCACCCATCCACAGACCAACCCCGGCAAGCGTAGCTTAACCTGATGGTTCGAACCATGCGGCTGTTATTACTTAGCCACGAGCTCCTCCTCAAATCGCTTAATTATATTTAACAATATAAGTCGTTTGTAAAATTTCCAGTTTAATATTTTGTAACTTTGAATGTGAGCGACTTTAACTTACATTCAGAGTTTCAAAAGAAATACAACATTTTGCAAGTATTCAAGATCGATTGAAAGTATCATTTTTTATCAAAGACGCATCGAACTTTGAACACCCCAGAGCCACGATTATTAATTGGGCGTATACCCTGCGAGATTGGGCTCGCCTCCTGATACAGATTCGACTTTAATCCTGTTGGTCGTTTTCAATGGGAACACTTTTGTTTCGGCCAAAGAACAGTCAAGGAGAAAGCTAATTGAGAGTAACGAATCTTTTAGCTCTTTTTAACTCAAAATACCAAATATCAAAGATGTACCTACATATTTTAAATTAATTTATTCTACAATACTTGCTGCGAAACCACAGGAACATTAAAATGCAACTCAATCTATTGTTAAAACCAATGTCATAAATAAGGACTAAAATTAAACAACAAAAAAGCAAACCATCCATCGCGTCCACAATCCTGTCAATAATCATTATGAGGAGCCCAAAATAATGATGACAAAACACTGCCGACGACACGCGTAGTTAAACGAAAGCTTTCATATTCCCCAACAAAAATAGAAGGCAAATTGACAGATGACAAATAAGACCGTTAACACCACGGTCACGGAACCAAAAACCAATGACACGTGACCTATAGATCAACTTAAAAACTCCCCCAATCATTCCAACAAAAGAGGAATCAAGGGAGATGGGGAAGATCAAAGAATACTGGTCGACGATAGTAAATATTTCTACCGGGGCTAAATGTGATAAAATACATCAAGACATTGTCGTTAGAACAAGATAGATGGCCACACAAAGTCGGTAACACATTCCTTTGAACAACAAGATTAGAACAGACATACACAAACTGTTGTCGGAATTAAGGTCTGTTGTTCAATTGAATAGGACAGCAAATGAATGAAATCAAAGAGATATAAATATAAACAAATGCGATACAGCCCTGAGGCTATCAGAAGCAATGTCATAGTGTAGACATTTTAAAAGGTGTTGTGCAATTTGAGACAGTCGCAAATGAGCTGAGATTAATGAATCTTCAATGCTGATTGACTTTTGAATAAGGAAGGTTTTTTATTGTTTTTATTTATTTTGTCTTTAATACTCGCAGACTACGAATTTAAATACTAGATTCGTCTATCAATATATGAATATGTACTAATGAACGTTAACTTTTTTAACAGGTATACCAAGTTTCTAATAACAATACGAGGAAAAGCAATTAACATTAACGACATCAAAGAATATACTCTCAAATCTTACAGCACTAAAATTCCTTACCAACTACCGAACACTTTTATTTAATCTTGTACAGAGTACAATTGGAATGGACTCTCGGAATGTAAAAGCAACAACGATTGAGACAAAGGGCGTAAAGGTCGACCCTTCAGAGTGCATGGGTGTGGCGAACTTAAATTTTCGCATTGACAGCCGAAACGGCCCTCAGGGACTGAGAGACGTGCTTTTAGTGCCTTTATTCGTTATGGTTAATGCGGCCACTAGTTTACGACCTGTACCGTTATTTGTGACCTCTAAGGGTACGGTAGCTGCCTCCACTAACGGCTTTTGTACTATGAGGAAAGGTATTTTGAGATTTTCTGCAGGTATTGTTTAATTGATTGTGTTTGTTGCTAGGAATTGTGTTTTTATTCGGGATCCTTTTATTTATGGTAAGAATCAGTGTTGGTTATACTCAGGTCATATTAGGAAGTTTTCAACTAAAATATGATTATGACATCAACATGATTAATATGTCTGGAATTTCCAATGCTATTCAAAAAAAAGGGTGATGTTTCGAATGAGACTTCTTATTCTTTTGTATTCACATATTTATTTGTTTGTAGATTGACTCATTACACCCTCATCATTCTTGAATCTCAAATTTACAAAATATTGACCAACCCAAATTAATCTTAGTCTCACGAAACCAAATCTATCTCAACACCCATTTAGTTGATATTAATATCATCTATTGTCATGTCCAGAACTTTATTCAAAGCATCAACGTTTGTCACGTCAACGAAGGAATGGGATTGGCCATCAATCAATGCTGTACGAAAATTAGGCTTATTGTTCCATTGCCGCTCCCTTACTGTATGAGATCCCTTTGAGTCAACCTTCGATGGATGATGTTTTGACAGATATTTTCGGTTCACGGGTCATTTAGTCATTGTTCGTCAACGTTTGAAGTTGTGTCGTAATGTATTATCTGATTTTAAATGTTGGTCTCGTCTTGAAAGAATGGAGGAGATTATGTGGCTATTATGTTTTATGTAGCTATTGTGGTAAGGTAAATGCCAACTGAAACATTGCTGTGAATAAAGTCGTCTGTACTGTCAGAAAAGAATTCTTGTCTTGCTGTATAATACGGTAGTTGTCTAGGTAAAAAATAAAGAAATTCTATTTAGTCCGTCTTTCAGATAATAAAAAAATATTAGACACGTATTTTTTGCTTTATCATATTAATCAAAAATAACTTAGAAAACACGCATTAAAGTTGGTGAGTGTGGGCTGACTACGTCACAACGCAGTATTAAACCTAGCAAGGCGTGACGTCAGGCCACATTTTAACTCAATGTATCGCCGTAATTTTTTGATTACGTCTAAAAAGAAAAAAATACGTTTTCAGTATTTTTTTAATAATCTACAAGAGGGACAAAAAATATTTTTGGACACAGGCCTATTATGAACTGATTGTTTCAAGTGATTGCTATGACTTTTCAGACTTTTAACTTTGGTTATCCCCACTAACATTTAAATAATTTTACTCCTTCTGAATAAAATCTGGTTGACGTTGAAATTGATGGAACAACAAAAAACTGATGGATAAGCAATTAAATCGAGATGAATTTCTATCGTCTGTTTTTTTTAACCGACTTTAAAAAAAGGAGGAGGTTTTCAATTCGACTTTTTTTTTTAATGTTTGTTACTGCATAACTTTCGACTGGGTGAACCGATTTTGATGATTCTTTTTTCATTTGAAAGCTGGTGCTTCCCGTGTGGTTCCATATAAATTTTATTAACTTTGCTTGGATGGTTTTTGAGTTAGGTTCAATAATACGTATTTTTTTCCCCACTTAGTATATGGATGATATCTTACGTTCCTGTCACTGTTATTTACATAGCAGGTAGTGGTGTTTGAATTTGTGTGGAGTACCACAACTAAAAACTGAAAAATAAAAACTTTTTACAAAAAAAAAACAAGCGACTTTAAAAAAAAAACGAAAAATAAATTTAATTTCAGAAGTCGGTGGCAAAAAACGAAAAGTCACCGATTACCGAAATTAAAGTTATTTTTCGATTTGTAGTGTTTTTTTTGGAAGTCGGTTGGTTTTTTTTTTTCTAAAAAGTTTTTATTAATAAATGAAAAACTTGTGGAACTCTCAGAAACAAACAGAAATTAAACACTAAAATTATATTAAAAGCAGTATAACTAACAATAACAACATACACGATACGTCACTTGCCATTAGTCGTGTCGAGCTAAGCAATATTGACGGGTTCATTACGACTATTGTCTTACGGAGGGTGGCAGGGATGTCCTTTTGGGGTTATCGAGACACCAATATAGTGATTATGTTAGTGGTAAGGTGGTTTGGATTTTATATTGGTAATATTATTCGACACAATATTATTATCTCTGCAAATAACGAGATTCTGTATGGGTACGATAGGTATCTTAATAATATTTTTGTTTTAATTGTAATGTTCTGACTTTTAATCTGGTGGTTGAGTAAGGATATTTACTTATTATTTAACTAAAAGGCGTATTTTCTTTTTTCTTTACACACTTGTACATAATATCAAAATCAAAATCAAAATCAAAATATTTTTATTTCACATAAACCTACATGGGCACTTATGAAACGTCAGAAGCTAGGTGCACGGTTCCAATTGGTCGTTTCCTATGGAGAAGAGCCGGCAAGAAACTCCACGGTTACTCTTTTAAAAATAATTGGCTTTTACAATACCTTCATATAACAGTGTTTCCAGGTATGGGAGGACAGTGTAGGTCTTTCAATAAGTACCAAGTACTTAACAAAATAGAAAATGGTTAACAGGTCTACAATCCACTAAGCCTACAGCGTTCTCACATTCACAAAATATGTAGAAAAGAATCTATACAAAAAATAAATAGATTAATAAAAATAAAAAAAAACCTATTTTAATAAAACGCAATTATATGATTGCTGTTACAACTGTAATCAATCTGAGTAATTATCATGTCCACAAAAGTGACAAAAAAAAAAAAAGTTCAAATTAAATCGTAGGTATATAATGTCAAATAATAGAATAATAAATATGTCAAGGACGAATGTAAAAACAAAAAAAAATAAAAATAAATAAAGATTTAAATAAACATGTTAATTTGGGAGCAGTTAATAGACTCTTACTTATTTATACCATTAATGAGGTACCAGGGAAGCCACATGTGCAGAAGGAATTATTGCCAAACTTCCTTATCTTCAACATAGTCTTTAATTTTATAATATGCTTTCTTGATAAGGACACGTTTGATGTGGGTTTTGAACTTCCCATCGCTAAGTTCTGTCACAGACTTTGGCAACTTGTTATAAAAGCGGATACTGTTTATAAGAAATGACTTGCTTGTTTTAGTTAATCTAAATTTGGGTATCACAATTTCATGTCGACTACGTGTATTTATATTATGGAAATCGCTTCTTATTTTGAAAAGTCTTAAGTTTTTGCGAACATACATAATACTTTCTAAGATATAAAGTGAAGGCAAAGTCAGTATATCAATTTCTTTAAATTTGTCTCTAAGGGACTCGCGAGGGCCCATTTTATAGATCGCGCGGATTGCCCTCTTTTGTAAAATGAAAATTGAATCTACGTCAGCTGCCGATCCCCACAGCAAGACGCCATAAGACATAATACTGTGGAAATAAGCAAAGTATACTAACCTAGCTGTGGCTATATCAGTCAACTGCCTTATTTTTCTTACTGCATATGCAGCTGAACTTAATCTACCTGAAAGAGTTCTAATATGGGCGCCCCATTGTAATTTTGAATCTAAAGTAATTCCTAAGAATATAGTTTCCGTTATTGCATCTAGGTTTTTGCCATCAAGTTTTAGATTTAGACCTACTTGAGGTACATTTGGTAATGAGAACCTAATACATTTCGTTTTGTTCGCATTAAGTAAAAGATTATTAGCTGCGAACCATTTTGAAAGTACAGCCAGACTATCGTTAACATGTAATACATCTGTATCTTTCCTGTCTATTTTAAAAATAAGAGAAGTGTCGTCAGCAAATAGAATTATATCTGATAAGTTAGTCATCATGTAAGGAAGATCATTTATATAAACTAGAAAGACTAAAAATATGTATGTCGGATCCGGTCATTAGTACGAAAACGAAACGAATCGCAAGCGCGCCGCTGGCGACGGAACGTGATCTATCTACGGCGAGGAGGGATTCAGCCTCGGATCGCATCAGAGTCAAGACGTCGTGGAACTGTTCTCAATTCGTGGTGCTCAGTTATTGTGTTAGTTGTGATTTGTGATCATTGTGTTAATTGGTGATTTTAATAAACGCCGTCGCACCCAGTGTGTGTATAATTTAGCTAGTGTGATTAATTTGATAGTAAATTATAATGTGATCTGAACTGCAAACTGTTTTTCTATTGCGCATTAACCAACACTACCCACACTACGCCCACAGTACTTAAAATATCGCTGATAATAACGAAAGAGTCCCCGTCTCCGACATGTATAATAGTTAATTACAAAAAAAAAAAAGTTTTATACTTGTATTTACATAATTTCAATAATTTAAGACTTTTCAATTGAAAAAGAACTTTTAATAGAGTAATGAAATACAGATTAAATATTACATATTTGGCATAAAAGTTTTTATAAATATTTCACTAAAAGGCTGTTTGTTATCTAAATTCATGCTTAATTGATGCAGAGACAATGTAATCAAGTCTACATATTATTGACAGAAAAACATGCAAATAAGAACACTTTAACTAACCAGTTTCATACCAACACAAAAACTGTCCCTTAGGCAGTTACGACAACATAGGTCAAATAAATCCAAAGAAAACTCCAAAAACATGCCCCAACACTTATAATTACAACCGCTCAAGATTAACAAAGAGCCACATAAATCAAAAGTCTTCATATCAGTCTTTTTCTATGATTTACTGGACCAATTTGGGCCCCAAGCCTTGGTGGACATCAAGTTATCTGATCAAACATGCCGTAAATAATACGCGGACTGTGTTTATCACGGCACCGCCAAATATAAGTAATAGAACGATTTATTGCCACAAAAATGAGTGTGCCTGAAGGTATTTTCGTAAATAGAGGCTTTGTTTGGTTAATTTTCTTTGGTTGATAAAAATTAATTTGGATCTTGGAGCAAAAAATGTCGTCATGTTTTAAATTTAAATTAAATTTATTTGCTATCGTTATCGCTATCTATTCGTGACATCACTGCGGGCCGTATCAGAATTCCAGCACTGCGACATTTATTTTTTAAAGGCCGTAGCATATGCTGAGATAGGAGCCTTTTGGCATCGTACAGGACTTTCTGCTTTTATTTTAATTTTATTATGAGTGTATTTAGTTTAATTTGTGATTTCCTGTGCGAGTCTCAATATTTATCTTTCAATTTTTTTTCTTTCTTTAAATTATTTCCTATCTATTTTTTTCGTGTTTGTTTCTTAGAAGTTGTAATTAGATGTTTTGGATAAAATAAATAAAAATGTAACACCTATTTGAAATCACGAATATTCCTTACTATCAAGTAAAGTAGAAGTCAACCGAGAGCCTATCGTTTAAAAAAAAGTCTGATCTGATCTGAGATCTGAATCTATAATACCTACTAATATCATTATACGAATTCGTTTCTAAAAAAAATTAAAAAGCTGGGACAATAGGAAACGTAAATCGAAAAAAAAAAAGATATATTCTGAAGAAAATCTACAAACAATCACACCTACATTAAAAAGACCACTACCATTTGTCATGTGTGTGTATGTGTGTATATACAGGGTCAATTGAAATTACCTAGCAAAACTCTGCAGATGTGATGGGTATTGATATTTAAACATGATAAAACAAAAACCAAATTAATTTAATGGTTTTTGGGATCATCAACCGCCGGTAGTGAAGTTATTTAAAATCTCAGTTTAAATAAACTTTTTTTCTTTCAGACATTGGTGGCAAATAACGAAAATACAAAACCAAAGACAGACTTCCGAAATTTAAGTTATTTTTCACTTTGAAGTGTTTTTTGGAAGTCGGTTGTTATTTTTTGTAAAAAAGTTTTTATTTCTCGCTCTTTAGTGAGTCAGATTGTAATTTATCTAAGTCACAAAAGGCTAATTTTAACTGCTCATCACCTTTTACAAAATATGGCTTTTCCCGATGCAGGGACGTTAATCGTTGAGGAGTTTTTCTGGTACTTCACCATCAGTTCCACTTTTCCATATGCATTGTGACGAGCATTAATTACTTGGCAACCATATTAAAATAATCGAATCGCAACCCGTGAAATACTTATTGAGTAGTTCCGGTGGCCACCTGTGGTCTTCATCATCAGTTTCACTTCACTACATGGTGGTTTCCGAGAGTTACTGCACGAGCCACTATAAAAAATACCCAAATCACTCGTTTCCTTGATTTCTTCAGGTTCCCATCATCAGATCCTGACCTGGTGACAACGAGACCATCTCGAAAATATGCACTTTCAAACAAAAAAAATATTTTGCAAATTCGTCTCTAAATGACGGGGCTATAAAAATAAAACAGTTTTTTTTGTGTAAACTTTACAGACGTGATGGGTATCGATGATGATTTTTTGTCGTGTTTATGTATCGATACCATCCGGTCTGCGGAGTTTTGCTAGCAAATTTTATTTGACCCTTTTTTTTTTTGGGAAATTATCAAATAACTTCTCCCGCTCTGGGTGGAGCGGGAGGGCGTGTCAGACTCTTACTGACTAAAACCCACCCGTGTTCCTTCGGTTGCCCTGTTGCCGGGGGCCACGATTTTCCCTTTCGGCCCATATTCGCAGCCCCGGCAGGCATTGGCCCTAGCGGACCCCGTCAATTCTACTGACATCTCTTTGAGGCGCGCGTGGAACACAACGCGCCGTCGACCCGGGCTTGGTCCTTGGTCTTTCCATCTTTCCTTATCTTTAACCACAGATTCCATTGCCACATTGGACTACTGTTCAATAGAGATGCTGTCTGGGTAAAAAAAAGAATTCTATTTCGTCCGTCAGACAGATAATAAAAAGATATTAGACATGTATATTTTGTTTTATCATATTAATTAAAAAATCACTTAGATAAAACGCATTAAAGTTGGGGAGTGGGGGTCGCTACGTCACAAGTAAGTATAAAATCTACATATTTACGACGTCATGGCACATTTTAACTCAATGTATCGCCGTAATATTTTGATTACGTAAAAAATAAAAATATAAAGTGTCCAAATTTTTTTATAGTGTATATCGTCTCTATTCAAATTAACATTTTAAATAAGGAACAGGTGACAATCAATCCAACGTAACACTGTAGCAACCGGCAGCTTACTATAAAAATAATTGATTAACACAAAGTCCCCACAAACGATTACTAGTTGAAAAATAGCCCGTCTGTGTTAAACAAATTGCTCAGCCAGCGAAATAGAAACAATATTAATGGTAATCGCTTAGCGATTATAGCGTAACATGAGCATTATATGCTCACGACCTTTCACACGGGAGCTGACCTGTGACCTCAGGTTTTACGTCTATAATATTAACCTTAGTACTGAACTATAAATTTCGTCGGGCCGAAAAAGATGATGGCTTCTGACGGTACAAGGCTATGGAGTTGAATTTAAAACAAAAAACTACCGTAATGTTCAAAATTACATGCATCTAGAATCTGTGTCAAAGCTATTTAAGGTGAGTTTTAGTATACAAAAACATAGGATATACAATATGTGAAAAAAAAAACCCTGTCCCATTCGAAAGGGGCATATAGGTACTGCAATAACATTAGCAACAAGTATTTAAAGAATCTTTATTGAAAATAAAAAAAAAACGTGTGGCGCTCGGGGACTGTTGCGGTAAAGCTATTGCCGCATTTGTAACCTCCATACTTCCTATTTGTCAACGCTACACTTGGGATGATGACGTGATGACATAAAACAAAAATTACGTTCCCATGAAAAGAAAGAAAAGAAAGAAAAGAAAGAAAAAAAAGAAAAGAAAGAAAGAAAATACGTTTATTTGCGGTAAACATGACGCAAAGAAAGACAACACGACAACAACAACAACAACATCACGTTTCCGCCTACCATGTAATGACGGTTCCCATGACAACATCACGTTGTCCGTCATTACATGGTAGGTGGAGTGGGGGGCGCTAGGTTTTATTTTCGTTACGGAATTTCTTGATTCAGTCGCCGCGCTCAAAGCTCGCGATAAAAGCTATGCAATAGCTTAAAAAGTTATTGTTATTTCAAATTAACATTTTTGGTACCAAAATTACCCCAAATCCATTAAAAAAACTAGAAAATTTTCAATGGGGGTCATAACTTATGACTTGTGGACGGACACACGCTAAACGACGGCCGCCCGCGCCCCATGTAATATAACACGGTAAAATTCGCCATTAAAAAAAATGTGGTGTTATTTTATTTTCCTGAAAATTACTTCAACAGAAATAGTCTCTCAGTGCGATACCTAACAACATCCTCATAGATCGGACACGGTTTTTTTACATGTTGTAGGAATGGATTTAGAGAATTTGAAAGGTCTACTAATCCATCTGAAGCGATATCGGGACGTCATCATCATCAGCCTATAGCAGTCCATTGCTGGACATAAGCCTCTCCAATTGCACGCCATTCAGCTCGATTCTCGGCAACTCTCATCCAGCTGCTACCATCCGCCCTGCGAAGATCGTCACTCCACCTAGCCTGAGGGCGTCCTACCTTACGTTTGCCAATTCGCGGTCTCCACTCAAGAACACGTGTACCCCAACGTTCATTGGTTCTACGGCTGAAATGGCCGGCCCACTGCCACTTCGGGACGTCAATAGCCAAATATTGGTCATCAAGTGAATACCTACATAATTTAAAAGTATTATCATTTGGCCCGAAGCTTTGTCTGCGACATTTTGTGGTAAATTGTTATGACGCATGCAAATCATTACAGGTTTTGAGAAATGATACGAGAGTCATCGATGAGTGTTATTTGTATTGTTACAGTTTTTAATTTTGTAGATCGTTTTGTAATACCTAAGGTAAAAGTAAGAATAATATCTTTGTAAAAACAGTTTGCTTTTGTCCGTTCGCGTATTGTTTCTGAAGACTTTATTAGGCATGTGTTGATAAGACTTACTTGTGTATTTATAATAATGATTGAAAACATAATAAAAAATAAAACAGTGGCACTCAGTGGCGGGAGTGCCGACAGAAGTGAACACGTGAACAAGATCGCCTCGGTGGAAGAAAAATACTTGTATAGAATATTGGTCCGTAACCTTATCTAAATAAAGAGCACAATCGCATTTACATTTTAAAAAAAATACTTCCAAAACCTTTAAAGTAAAAATACTTGCATAGAACATTGATCCGTAATTTAATATAAATAAAGAGTACAATCACGTTTACAAAAATGAGGTATCAGTAACGGTGTCGCGAGTTCAATTGTTTTTTCCCATCTCAAATATGCCCAACGCGCCTAAAGAAGTTTTCACTTCAAAAAAACTTAATATTCTCAATCTTCATAAGTATCTGACTTAGTACTACTTAAAAGGCAATTTGCCTAAAAGGCAAGGCAGATTGATATTGAGAGCTCCAACTATGTTATAGTCGGCTTCCAGTGTAACCGGATGCAACTGAATATCAGTATTTGCTGCCTATCTGACCTCCACAACCCAGTAACTGGGTAATACCATACCCCTTGGTAAGACTAGTTGTCAAAATTTCGGGCTTCTGGCGACACGTAACGATTGTCAAAGATCCATGAGTCATGAATGTCTGGGACCAACGGCTTAACGTGCTTTCCGAGGCACGGAAAGGTCTTGGTATGTAAAGATGGTAACCCATCCACGGACTAACCGCGGCAAGCGTAGCTTAACCTGATTGATCGACCTGTGCAGCTGTTATTACTTAGCCACGAGCTCCTCCTGCTTAAAATTTCTCAAATACCTAAGAAAACGATAAATTAAAATTAGCTGGATATTTCGCATCACCTCCTAAGGAATTTAACATATTAAACAATTTATGACGCAAATATGACCACTCCAAAGCACTTAAAGGTCGTTCCCACCATGTGACAAAGAAATACTTAACCGGCGTTAAAAATGACCTGCGACAGGAAAGACGATCGAGCGATTACATTAGCATTAAAACGGTCACACAATTACCTTGTGATTAGTGTGTCGCCGACAACTGAATTCATTAGTTCAGCTCACCTGATTTTATTTAATTAAATAGTAAGAACGGTGGGTGGTTTAACTGTTATGTTAAGTTGAGGTTAAATGGGGTTTTGTGGTTTAGACGTGAAGCGTAGTCGTTTTTTGCTGTTCGTGTTTTTGAGGATAAATGTATGTTATGATTATTAAGTTTGTCTCTTGAGTTGATTTTGTTGGTAGATTCATTTCCAGGAAAATTAAATTGTTTGAATCTTAAGGAGTGAATTTATATGTTGATCACGAATGTGACTTTTTCAATTCATATGTACGCTCTGAATTTATTTTGGACATTACTGAGATCGGCAGTGAAGGAAAAACATCGTGAGGAAACCTACATTTATAATTAATTTTGAAATCGCCAACCCATCTTGAACAAGCGTGATGATCAATGCTCGTGTCTTTTCTGTATGAGAAGAAGCCTTCGCCTTGCAGTGGGACAATAATAGGTTGGTATTATTTTTATAGACGCCTTGCCAATTTGTCGTCACCAAATTAATGTACCTACACCTCAACAATAAATTTTATCGTGCACTCTACATTGTTTTCACATGTATAATTTCAAAATGAATGATGTAACCAATATTTTATATTTTTATTTAAAAGAGTGTTCATGGAGTTTCTGGTCCCGTTCTTTTCCATAGAAACCTACTACGCTTTGGAATGGGCAACTAGCTTCATCTACCTGACTGACCGACCCCTTGACAATTCACAAAGTGTCTGTAATTGGTTTATGTGAAATAAATGCTTTGAATTTGAGTTTTTTTTAAACATTTGCACGCTTATCTAACACATACGGAATCTGCATTTCACCACAAGAACCTACCTTTTAATTAACATTAACTACTCGGTGCAATCCACCTTGGCGATAAGAAGTAAAAACGCACAAGTGAAATGTCTCAACGGGCGCATCGGAGCGTTGTGAGAACCTTGTCGCCGGTCACTATATGTTAATGTCTATAATTGGACCCCACTAACTGAGCAAGTGTATTTCTACATTCTTTTTTGTATTTAAAAGTGGGAAAAAGAAAGACTGAGTCATTGTCCTGTAATTAATATCGAGATTTTAGAACAAAGACCCGAAAAAAACTGTACGAACATTTTTATATGATGAAATTTTTGGATTTGTTCAGAATCTGCCTCGCCTTTTCCCAACTATATTGGGGTCGGCTTGCAGTCTAACTGGATGCAGCTGAATAGCAGTATTTTACATGGAGCGATTGCCTATATGATCTGCACAACGCAGTTACTGGATAACACGATAAGGTAAGACTGGTTGTCAGACTTTTGGGCTTCTGACTACCCGCAGTACGTTATGCCATTGGTCCCGGCTGTCATTCATAGAAATTCTTGGACCTACCGTTTAATAATACCTATCCGACTTCAGTTTTCGACTTCAATTTTCACAGACAAAAACACAGAGCACGGAGACTTCTCAGCAGCCGCTGCTAAAGACGGCATCGTCAACACTTTCCATAACACAAATGACGTAAGAAACTAACGGTTTTGAATGGTGGACCTGACAGAAGTTGTGTGCTCAACATACTTTTGGCGCCACGAATTTTTTTAGTACATACTGCCGTCTCTGGACGATGCCGGCGCGGAGATTCCATGTTCTGTAGACGAAAGCAAAATAAAATTAATGTCCACTGACGACAAATATGACAATAAATTAAACTTCGTGTATCTAATGGCGTTTCCAGTCTGCATACAAATTTTTTACTATAAACGATACACACGATTAGTCACGATAGCTAGTCAAAGGTTGGCAAAACCCATAGTCGGCACATCTAAACCGAGTTCAAGAGCTGCCAGTTTCAATATTCCAAAGGAAATGATGACACTAACAGCTTAAACATAGTGTCATAGTGTCGCACGTAATAGACTATTGAAATGACTAAGGGCTAATTAATTAATTATGATTGCATGTAATTTGAATTTAATGTTTCTAATTTGTGTTGATGTTGTGTTCATATTGTATTTATTCGTTTGTTTAGTAGTGTAGTGTGAGCTTGGAGACGCAAATGTAAAGATGGTTTCAATATGGGTTATGTGGTACCTGAAATAAATGATTTTTTTTTTAATGTGGTTTAAGTGCTGATTGAGTTCAGTTTTTTGGTGAAATTCGCCGTTAGTTTGTTTGAAAAAATCACTTTTGAATTTCGATGTTAGGGTTTATTTGATAATTTCAAAATAGAGTATTGTCAGTGTTTTCATTTATTATCGTATTGTCGTCTCCACATTGTTTGGTTGACATAAAGTTAATTGTCTAGTTATGCTGCGGCCGCATCAGCGTCTATCATGACGAAGCTTCGCACAGTAATACGATACACGCAGATGTGACCAACCATTATCGGCTATCGTCACGATAGTTCGGGCTGCGTAGCACTTATCGCCCGGGTACATAAAAGGGTTTTAGTGCGCTTACGCTAATGTGGCCACCGCATTAGCGCGATAACTTTTTAGTGAGCAAAACATACGAAGCTTCGGCACACTTTGCTTCGTCACGATAGACGGAGTTGCGGCCGCAGCATTATATGCAAGACGTAGAGTGCGTGCCACGAGAGAAGGCCTGTGGAAAATTGGGGAACAATTTTTATAAATGCTATGACATCGACACTAGCTTCGAGTCAAATGGACTTCACTGGTGGCGCAGACTCTAAGCCCTATACCAATCAATCAGCCTAGCCTTTACCCAACTATAATGGGGTCGGCTACCAGTATTTTACATGAAGCAACTGCCTATCTGACCTCCACAACCCAACTGGGTCGAATTGTATTCGATTAAAAAAAAAAAAACAAAAAAATCAAAATCAAAATATTTTATTTCACATTAACCTACAAGGGTACTTATGAAACGTCAGAAGCTAGGTGCACGGTTCCAATTGGTCGCTTCCTATGGAGAAGAGCCGGCAAGAAACTCCACGGTTACTCTTTTCAAAATAAATTGTTTCTACAATGTTTTCAAATTACAGTGTTAATAGGTATGGGAGGACAGTGTAGGCCTATCAACAAGTACTAAGTACGTAGTAAAATAGAAAATGGTCCAAAAGTCTACAGCCTACAACGTTCTCAGATTCACAAACTCTAAAAGAAAAGAATCTATATAAAGATAAACAAAATAATAAAAATAAGGACCTATTTAAAAAAAAAATAGAAACTTGTAGGTATGTAATGTCAAATACTGAAAAGATTATGTCAATGAAGTATGTAAAAAATGTAAAATAAAATAATCATCGTAATTTGGGAGCAGTTAATAGACATTTACATAGTTATAGGTACCGTTAATGAAGTACCAGGGAAGCCACATGTGCAGAAGGAATTATTGCCAGACTTCCTTGTCTTCAACGTAGTCTTTAATCTTATAATATGCTTTTTTGATTCCCCTTGGTAAGACTGTTTGTCAGACATTCGGGCTTCTGACGACCCGTAACGACTGTCAAAGATCCACGAGTGACAGCCGGGACCAACGGCTTAACGTGCTTTTCGAGGCAAGGAAGAGTCTTGGTATGTAAAGATGGTCACCCATTCACGGACCAACCTCGGCAAGTGTAGCTTAACGAGCTCCTCCTAAAGGCCTATACCATAGATATATTATTTAAAACTAGCGCCTATACTTACTCAGCAGTGCAGTGGGAGGAACGAGGCTGTCGATAATGATGATGATGAGAGATTTAAGGACCAAGTCATTTAACTCTCTTAAAAGCTACATAGTAATTAGACGGCAACTCATTATTGATCTAGTATTAAAGGCGGCGCACTGTACGAACTACAATGTAAGGTAACATTACAGATTTACGATGTACCTCGTGAACAGGGAACACACTGCTGTGAAGATAGAACATAGAGGAAATTTTAAGAAATGTCGTTTTAAATGTTTTCAGGGGAAATGAGAACAAGTAATTGAAAATAATAATATAATTATAAATGGTTACTTCCGAGGATAATAGGCTTGTGTCCAAAATTTTTTTTAGTCCGTCTTTCAGAAAATAAAAAAATATTGGACACGTATTTTTTATTTTTTGACGTAATCAAAAGATTACGGCGATACATTGAGTTAAAATGTGGCATGACGTCACGCCGTGCTAGATTTTATACGACGTTGTGACGTAGCGAGCCCCCACTCCCCAACTTTAATGCGTGTTTTCTAAGTTATTTTTGATTAATATGATAAAGCAAAAAATTCGTGTCTAATATTTTTTATTATCTGAAAGACGGACTAAATAGAATTTGAATTTTTTTACCCAGGAAACTACCCTATTATGTCTAACTTTAATTAACTATATGTAATATAAAATAATAATATTAATAATATAATATATTTTATTATTTATTTTGTTTATTGTAGAAAGAGTAATAATGTAATATAAATTATAATTATGTCGTTTTACTGTGTATACATAAATAACAAAATAAATAAATAATTTAATAAAATATCACGCCTTGTTTCCCCGAAGGGTTGGGCAGAGGTGTCCCTGTAGCAGGTACACCCACATTTCGCTAGTTACGTTTAAGTCCCATGTAATAAGGGGCGAGCCTATTGTCATCAATCGGGCACAAATCTAGAGTCCGAGCTGCTACTGAGAAATTTCAGAAAGAAAAACCCAATAGCACTTTGCCCGAACCGGGAATCGAACCCAGGACCTTATGCTCAGCAGTAGCGCTTGCGACCACTAGACCAGCGAGGCAAGAAATAAATAAATAAATAATTATTCCTAGAAGAGGATGAGGAAGAATTACAAAGTCCCAAGAAAAAATAGGCAGTCATGGACTGCCGAAAGAAGTGAAGACTCAAAACTATGAACTAACAGTAGTCAACCTTATAGCTATAGATATACTGTTAACATTAGCATGTTAGTGACGCGAACCCATAAAATTTTCCTCTACTAAAAGTTGCTCAAAGCACTTAAAGATGATTTCACAACATAAAAAAATACTTGAAACCTTTTTATAAATGACACAGAAACTAATTAAAGAGATTTCTATTTATCTTTGACAGTGAAAAAGGTGTCGTAACGCCCAATCACTTATCTACTAGGGCTCAACTTCGAGAGACAAACATAATATATGTTGAGCTTTAAACTTCAACACGCTAAGATGTGTGGGCTGTGATGTGATGATATTGATGACAGAAGGGAAACTTAATCATTTTTTCTTTGATGCCTTAAAAATGTTCCTTATTTATGTATGTGTAGTTAATTTTTTTTTAAACCCCCGACACAAACACCTATAACCTATTCATTGAGACCATTCCAATGAGCCCAAACACGATACTTGTGCTGTTAAGGGAGTTGGGTATCCTGCAAATCCAAGTGATGCTGCAGCATCAGTTCAAGTTTACCATGTTCTACTAATATCGTGGAAGATATTCAAACCCATTCATCAACTAGAAAAGAGCTGATAATCTTCAAACGGCTAAATCGATTTTAAAAACATGTCTTAGAACCATCGCTAGAAAACCTGCTTTCAAATTAAAAAAAAACCACATTCAAATCGGTTCAGCCGTTTAAGAGCTACGGTACCACAGACAGACACATAGCAGTCAAACTTATAACACCCCTCTTACTGCGTCGGGGGTTTATAAAAATGTCTTATAATTCGATATACGTAATAAAAAAAAGAGTACTTATAGCCAATCTCTACATCGTTGACGAACACTATGCATGTTGAGCTTTAAACTTCGAATCGCTAATTTGATGTGTGTGCACCAAGCTTAACAATAAGCTATCTACATTTTTCTCACATTCATATAAGAACTGAGCGACTGTCATCAGTTTTACGTCAGTATCTATTACCAATAATTATGATTTAGTCGCTTGTTTTACGATGTAACAAACTGAAAACGGCGGTTTTTAGGGCTGACTGCTTGGGTTTTCAATTTATTAAAATAGCTTTGGCAGTGTCCTTAAAAAGCTGTTGCATTTTAATTCTAGTGGTTTGCCATAACACCTAAAGGGAAATTACAAAGAAGTTTGTGTTTTAAGGGTTCTATGAATGTAGAAGAAGTAAAATACTCAAATATGTAGATATATATTTAAAAAAACTTTACTTCAGACACATTTGGCCCATAATGTTGTTAGTAGAAACGACTTACAAACTCATCATCAGCCTATAAATGTTCCCACTGCTGGGACACAGGCCTCCTAGTGTGAGAGGGAGTGGGCCGTAATCCACCACGCGGGCCCAGTGCGGGTTGGTAGATGTCACATGTCTTCGAATTTTCGGTTCCTCACGATGTTTTCCTTCACCGTTTTGAGAGCAGTGGTGATGAAATAATTTACACAAAGTAAAGCACCTGTCTGGGTTCGAACCTACGACCTACAACTCGTAAGTCGCAGCCGTTACCACTGGGCCACCACTGCTCTCTCACTTACAAACTATTATTAGTTAAATAATTGTTTAATTAATTTATTTTAAGTATTTGCCGCCCACTGGGGAAATATTATAATATTAGAAATTATTATAATAATTAAGAAGATATTTGTTATTAAAATAATTATTTATATTAAAATTATTAAACTTTTTGATCGGGCACACGCACTTATGCTTCAACCCAGTGCCCCAGAAGGGGGTTGTCCAGCTTGTGACAGCACGTTCAGGATGGTGTTGGCGCTTGGATGGTGTTGGGTTTGTATAACAGTTTTAGCCTAGTGGTGTCAACGTCAGACTGCCAAGTCTTAGGTATCGAGTTCGAACCCAAAGCACGCACCTCTGACTTTTCGGATTCATGTGCGTATTGTATAATTATCACTTGCTTCAAAAACGGTGAAGGAAAGCATCGTGAGGAAACCGGCATGCCTGGACGATATTTCTCGACGGCTTGTGAATCCAAGTCAGAGGCCCATGGGCGGCTTTAAAACTGTGACACCAGGTTAGTCATTAACCACACGAAAAGAAGAAGAAGACTATGTAGATAAATAATGGGTTAAAGTAGGTACCCAAAGCACCACAGAGAAATCTTGATCATGAGATATAATCAAAGCTATACTCCGTTTGAAATAAGATTAGACATTTAACTAAACCTTTTTTACAGTCCGTTCAACCGATTTTGACTTCTATTGCGATGGCGGCATGACAAATGACAGCTGCAGTAAACAGTTGGTTTGTAACCACTTTTTTTGCTTTTAAAGCCATCCTTATGCCTACGGTGTAGAAGTCAAAATCGGTTGAATGGACTGTAAAAAAGGTTTGTTTAAATGTCTAATCTTATTTCAAACGGAGTATAAGTATACTTAAAAAAAATCGACCCTGCGGTTACCAACACGTTGATATCTTTTACTCCACGCACCGCGGTAATCAACGCGTTGATGTCTTTTTAATGGTCAAAAGCTGGTGTCGTCACAGTGTTGCGCAATCAATGGTTTAGTCCCATCTCAAAAATGCCCAACGGGCCTAAAGAAGTTTTCACTTAAAAAACAACCGACTTAAAAAAACACTACAAAGTGAAAAATAACTTTAATTTCAGAAGTCGGTGTCTTTGGTTTTGAATTTTCGTTCTTTGTCACCGACTTCCGAAATTAAAGTTATTTTTCACTTTGTAGTGTTTTTTTTTAAGTCGGTTGTTTTTTTTTTGTAAAAAGTTTTTATTTTTCATTTTTTAGTGATACCTACCCCACACAAATTCGAATACCACTACCTGCTATGTAAATAACAGTGACAGGAAGTTATCATAATATCATCCACATACTAAGCGAGGTAAAAATACGTATTATTGAAGCTACTCAAAAACTACCCAAGTAAAGTTAATAAAATTTATATGGGACCACCTCTGAAGTATGATCTACCAAACAAAAAAAGAATCTTCAAAATCAATTCATAATTGACGGAGTAATCGTGTAACAAACATACAAAAAAAAAACAACACAGTCCTTTTGGAAGTCGGTTAAAAAAACGTAAGAGAACTGAAAATTCGAAAACATGTGACATCTACCAACTGGGCCCGCGTGGTAGATCATGACCCACTCCCTCTCGCAGAGAAGAAGCCTGAGTCCCAACAGTGGAAGTATTATAGGCTGATTATATTATCTAATCATCGCCATGATTGCTGACGTGTCAGCAAATGTAACATAATCTACAAATGTTTCAAAGTAAATAATAATCAATCATAATCAAACATGTTAATTTTATGGATATTTATCGAATGTTGTCGGCATTTATGTCCGGCAAAGGGAAAATAAATTAATGATATTACTGATGAAGTTATAACTAAAACTGGTTAGGTTTAGTTAAGGCTGTGATCGAGTGAGATGCCGCCATTATTGTCGGTGTCATAAAACAGTTTATTAGACTTAATCTGAGGCGTTTAATAGGAGACAAAGATGTATTGAAACGGATGGAAGTGGCCTTTGCTAAAGGAAAAACTAAAACAAGAATATTAAAAGATTTCCTGAAAACTTAGGTAGATTGATTGATTTATTTCAGACATCTATTATTTTATTTTATTTATTTCTGTATCTATCTATCCAGAAACATCATCATCACTGCGGGCCCGATCAGAATACAAGCGCTGCGACATTTTTTTTGAAATGTCGCAGCATCATGCTAAGATAGGAGCCTTTTAGCCTCGTACAGGACTTTCTGCTTTTATTTTAATTTTACTTTGTTTTATTTTACGTTTTTATTAATGTTTTAATGAGTATGTTTCAGTTTAATTTGTGATTTCCTGTGTTCTTTTTTCTACATAAAATATTTTACCTTAACGATAGAATTCATAAAGTAATTTTCAGTTCATGATATAAATAGGTACATAATTAAATACCTTGCCGTCTTAATTATCAAAGGCTATATATAATACCATTTTTCTTACGGTTGGAAAATAGATTTTTGCTTTATACATATGAACATTAAAATAGACTATTGATCATGTGACATTCATGACATAACAACATAAGATTATTTAGAATTCAGCTGCATCCGCTCAGACTGGAAGTCGACCTCAACATATTTGGGAAAAGGCTAGGCAGATTGATTGATGAGCTGTAAAGGTTAGGATTCTATTCTATTCTATGAAAAATAGTACCAACTGTAGGTACCATCTCCCTAGCCTTTTCCCAACTATGTTGGGGTCGGTTTCCAGTCTAACTGGATGCAGCTGAATACCAGTATTTTACATGGAGCGACTGCCTATCTGACCCCCACAACCCAGTGGTTGTGGGGGTCAGATAGGCAGTCGCTCCAGTCTAACCAAGGGGTATCTTGTTACCCAGGTACTGACCTGGGTAACACGATACCCCTTGGTTAGACTGGTTGTCAGACTTTTTGGGCTTCTAACTACCCGTAACGACTGTCAAAGATCTACAAATGACAGCCAGGACCAACGGCTTAACGTGCTTTCCGAGGCACGGAGGGGTCTTGGTATGTAAAGATGGTTACCCATCCACAGACCAACCGCGGCAAGCACCAATATAACTAAATAGCTCAAGAAAAACATTTTATATGTACGGAACACCGTAACAAAACTAAAGTCCGCAAAACACTTAATAAAAGTAACAAAAATACCGTGCATTGTACATTTAACCCTAAAACGGCGTGGCGTGACCGATGTTAGGTAACTTCCCTAGTTTCCTTCCGCGCCACCGGTGTTATGGACCGAGCCCGTCCTTCCTTGTTGCGAAAATGCATGACCCTATTTACGGATGGTTATCGCGAGTTATTCATATTTTGTCATTAATTTATGGCAAAAGATTGGTATTTCGTGTTCATGGAAGGTAAGAAGTCTTTGGTTTTTATTTTTAGTAAATAATTTGGGCGATGGGTGATGCTGTAAATTAGCACTTCTCACTCATGATACTAAAAACGTTTCTTTAACACAGAAATACAAGTGTTTTTGAGGCCTTTTTTCTATTGAATTACCGAGATAAGACCAACAAAATACAACACTTTAAAGGATACCTAACTTTTAAAATAATAATTATGTAGTAGATAAGTACTTAATTATAATTTAAAATGTGTCATCAAAGAGTTGAATCACCGTAAAAGTCGTCACAAGTGCCATGATACGAAAAAATATTTTAATAAGTACCTAAGTAAAAACAATAATTAAAGTTGAGATGAATTAAAATAACTGGCTGACGTACATTGTCACAGTGGGTGATTCTTTTAGTTAAATTAATAATTCTGAGGTACATGTTAACGTTACCTAGTCTATAATTATTAACTAGCTAGGGGAATGCCCGGGCATTAGAACAATCGGTTTAGTTGACATTAATGGTGACTTTCGTGGGAAGATCTGGTACTGATACTGTTAATCTGTATTTCTTTTATTACTCTACTAACAATAAAGTAATGACGCAATTGACCGAAAGGACGATTAAATGACAAAATAATTAATCAACTTATTTTGTTATATCAGCTGAAAGACGTCCTTTGCTGGACAAAGGTCTCACCAAAAATCGCTACAACGACCGGCCTTGCACGTACGTTAAACAAATAATATTCTATATTTTATTATCAACCGAAAAAAATCCAAAATTGAAGCAGTCTTTCACCGCACTATTTCACCAACCTTCCGCAAATTTCATTTCATAAACTTTAGGTAGGTAGTCATAATATTCATCTTCTTTAAACAAAGATAAAACAATATCCCACAACGTTTCAAAAACCCATTGAAAAGTGCATAAAAACCAGTGCACAAGAGACATTGCTTTATTCTTGCCGTCAAACAAACGGTGATAGGATCCGCGGTGTACCACCTATCACTTTTTCTATTACCCTGGTACGCCATGTGATGGACATGGAAAGGGGTGGAATAGACTTGGTGACAAAAAGTTGGG
Source organism: Agrochola lychnidis (assembly GCA_963680765.1). Taxonomy (NCBI): domain Eukaryota; kingdom Metazoa; phylum Arthropoda; class Insecta; order Lepidoptera; family Noctuidae; genus Agrochola; species Agrochola lychnidis. The sequence goes on from OY796864.1 coordinate 8,258,523, forward strand.
TTGAAGTGAATCAAGTTGCAGTGAAAGGGTTACAAAAACAGATTGGATAAATATACAATATTTTGGAATTGTTTGGTAAAAAATGGAGTAAACCATCAGTGGGTCATGACTTGTGTAGGTGTGGCGAGTCATGGCAAATAAAATAACATGTACTTATTAGGTTAAAGTTACTATGGGTCTATGCCACCCGAAATAAAGTTTTATATTATTATTTCAATTGCATCAATTCAAGGCTGATTTGTTGCATTAGAAAATAATTAGTACCTAATAAGAAAGAAAGAAGAGCAGTGGTGGCCCAGTGGTAACGGCCGCGACTTACGAGTTGTAGGTCGTAGGTTCGAACCCAGACAGGCGCTTTACTTTGTGTAAATTATTTCATCACCACTGCTCTCAAAACGGTGAAGGAAAACATCGTGAGGAAACCGGCATGTCCTAGAACCGAAAATTCGAAGACATGTGACATCTACCAACCCGCACTGGGCCCGTGTGGTGGATTACGGCCCGCTCCCTCTCACAGAGAGGAGGCCTGTCCCAGCAGTGGGAACATTTATAGGCTGATGATGATGATGAAGAAAGAAAAAGTTAGTGCACCTAATGAATCGTAAGAGCATAATGGATGAAGTCAAGGCTTACAAGCCCATTTGGTCTAGTGTAGATTTAAATGCTTTTTATATACATGTACAATTATTATACATAATTATTATTTTAAGATTTTTGTATAAATATCTGTAAAATATTTTTCATGTCAAATAAATCTCGAGCTGTCAAATCAAACATTTTGTCGGTACTATCTGATCTCTTAACTAATAGACGATGATTCTCTGAAACAGTGACGTAGTTAATACTTAATGTTACGTCTAAATCTGAGTGAGTATTCGTAATGGAAAACCTCTTAATATGACGATTCATTCCATTTTTTTTTCTCTCTATACTTGTATATAATTTATATATTTTAGTTTCAAATAAAGTTTATCAAATTAAGTATTAAGCTTTTATGAAACACTACTTCAATCCCAGTGCAACTTTAAAAAAGCCAAAAAATATAGGTCTCAAAGCGACTCCCACGTATTCCCTGTCCACAGCCATCAACAGCGCAGTACAGTTGCGCAAGAGTCGCGGTGACCACAGACCGAAACATATACATATTTATGAGGTGACTTTAATACACAATTTCTATGTATTATCTTTTAGTAATGCAGGAAGTAGGAGTGAAGATGTTAACGGTAGGTGACTAGCTGCTTCTGATTTGGTGATATCGTTTAATTGGTCTGATTATAATCTTGGTGGTGTGTGTGATACTAAAAGAATTTAAATATTTTGAAAGACGAAAACATTCTAAGCACAACAAGGCGTAAAAAAACAAGAAATGATATATCTAGAACAAAATTGGATTGTATTAGAGCCTACAAAACAACAGGTTTAAAGATTTGGTTTAGTTTTGCAAAGAGCTCACTACTACGCGGATACTAACGGAGAAGTGCTGTTAAGAATTCTGTCATTAGCTACTACAACTACAAAATTATTTATTTGATACAATAACAAATTATATACTACTACTGACTAATGTGCTGCTAAATTAACTAATGATTATAATCTACGATCAGAAAAACACGCTCTTTAATGTCAAATTCAAAACTTGTCTGCTAGAAATATGAATGACTTAACTAATATATTAAGAGGTTTTCCATTACGAATGCTCACTCAGATTTAGACATAACATTAAGTATTGACTACGTCACTGTTTCAAAGAATCATCGTCTATTAGTTAAGAGATCGAATAGTACCGACAAAGTGTTTGATTTGACAGCTCGCGATGTACCCTCCAAAGGTAATTAATAAGCAGATACAACCACTTAAGATAAGTAAAAATATTTTCATCCCGAAACTGCACCGGATATAGATCGTATCGGCATGACAAAGCGTGGCGCCAAGAAACTTTTATCTCTACATACACAAAATTCAACCATAACTACTCTCCCTTTGAGTTCAGTATCGCTTGCACCTAATTACACTTTACCAATATCATCACTTGTCAGACAAAATTCAACCACAAGACAAGCACCATTAAGTTCAATTTTAATCATTACTCGTTCCATTTCATTAACTTCGAGAGATTTGTCAGCAACATTGTCTTCTTCCTCAACATTAGACTTTACTGTCAAAGCTTTAGGTTCTTTTTCAGTTGCTGTATAAACTGAAGTGGCACAATCAGAATCTATTGATGCTTCTCTAAAAGCTTCAGCCATCTCAAGTGCAGGTGGTATGACTCCTGTGTCTCCGAAAATAAATGAAATGGTCATTGTAAGATAAGATTTCTCGGTACTCTATAATGACTGATATAGTAATGCTTTGAGGGAAGGAAATTCCATTCAAGAGTGCGTATTATTAGACTGTATTAATATTGACGAAGAATTTCAAGAGCAAGTCACAGATATTTATTACTGTCTGCTGTTTTGTACAGTTTAAAATTAAATTAAATGAATTGTTTATTCTGTGAATAGGTTATCGGAATCACTTGTACAGGTCATATTAAAAAAGGATTAAAAAAAGCTAGATGAAGTCGACATTTCTTGTCTGACTATCCCTGAGAAGAAATGGCGAAACAAACTCTAATTTCAATGTCTCTTTTAAAGTCCAGACATAATCTTGGTTAGGCCATACGTAGATTAGTGTATGAAATGGTCTTTTGAGGAAAGAACCACACAGATTTGAGTGGACCTGTCCATTTAGTGCAAGCATTTGTCAGTAATCGTGGAGTTCAACTCAGAACTTATAAGGAGCTCAACGACCCGACGAACAAATACAGACAATATCCATGATCTTATTGAATTATTGGGCGGGTGGGGCAATTTCCCATATTTTTGTTCAAATACAAAGAAAAAAAAAGGACTTCCATCTAATTTCAACAGGTTAACTAAATTTTTCTTAAATTAAATTTAGTTTAATGCCGGAAAAATATAAATTCAATCACGAAATGCTTAGTTTTCTAAGCATTTCGTGATTGAATTTATATTTTTCCGGCATTAAACTAAATTTTATTTTTATCTAAGTTTTATATTCCTACTGTCGTAATCGTAGGTCGTAATGATGTCTTAACGTGACAAGGAAAGCGTTAACTGGAACGAAGTTATTGTTTTTTTATTAATGTGCTTTATTTATGCATTAAAATTAAAGCAACGGGAACTCGGAACTGATTAAATTAAATGCTATGGAATTCACTATATATGATAAACTAACTCATCTAGGTAAATAAATACTACTGAAATAATGGAAATTAATGATTTGTTCATTGGTATTGTTTTTAATAAACACTGCTACCATTTTTGGTAAAATATTTGTACGATAAACAAATATTTTGACCATAATAAAGGCTAGTGCAGACTGACGCAACTTGTCGCGCGACGTGATTCTGCGAGTCTCTATGAAAACGCGCGCAACACTACACACAGGAGCTACCTGTCGCGCCGCGACACAGAAAATATTCTCTTGTTATCGCGGCGATATAGACGCGACGCCATACAAAATCTTTCGTGTCGCGTCTTCATATAATTGAAAAATGCTCGACAACGTAAATAACGCAAAGAATGTTGTTGAATTGTCAAAATGAAAGGCATTGAAATTGTTAGTGTGTTACGCAATTATCCTGTAGATCCAAGGAGGTTATCATGGATTTTCAAAAGAAATAAAATTGTAGATCCTATCGGAATATCAACTTTTAAATCAGCATCATGCTGAGATAGGAGCCTTTTGGCCTCGTACAGGACTTTCTGCTTTTATTTTAACTTTTTTTTTTAAGCTATTGCATAGCTTTTATCGCGGACTTTGAGCGCGGCGACCGAATCAAGAAATTCCGTAACGTAACGAAAATAAAACCTAACACCCCCACTCCGCCTACCATGTAATGACGGTTCCCATGACAACGTGATGTTGTCATGGGAAACGTGATGTTGTCATGGGAACGTAATTTTTGTTTTATGTCATCACGTCATCATCCCAAGTGTAGCGTTGACAAATAGGAAGTATGGAGGTTACAAATGCTATGCAATAGCTTTACCGCGGCAGTCCCCGAGTGCCACACGTTTTTTTTTATATGAGTTTATTTTAGTTTAATTTGCGATTTCCTGTGCGAGGCTCAGTAAATACTTTTTATTTCCTTCTTTCTATACTCCATTTGAAATAAGATTAGACATTTAACTAAACCTTTTTTACAGTCCGTTCAACCGATTTTGACTTCTATTGCAATGGCGGCATGACAAATGGCAGCTGCAGGAAACAGTTGGTATTGTAACCACTTTTTTGCTTTTAATGCCATCCTTATGCGTATGGTATAGAAGTCAAAATCGGTTGAACGGATGGTAAAAAAGGTTTGCTTAAATGTCTAATCTTATTTCAAATGGAGTATAGATGCAGTAGAAGTTTTCAGTTTTTTAAACGTTTCATAAACGTCCCCCTCTTTCGTGTCCAACGTCTATTCTTACCTCGCAATTACCTACCTACCCACACAAGCCCGGGCAATATCCGTCACACAACGATTGTCCTCCCGGTCAATCGCCTGTAATCCGGGCTTATGCCGGCAGGCCGAACTTACGCGTGTTGTACCCGATAATGGGCAGTGCCAATCATTGGCATTGCTGCCGCACCGTCCTTTGTTTTTCTTAAGGGTCTGTCAATTATCGAGGTGTCATTAGCGGTTGATAGGGGATGTTTTTATGCTGGCAATGTTTGAATTAGGTTGCGGTGGTGGAAATAATTGGTGCATTTAATAAGACAGTTACTTTGTCTTAAGAGGTCCACTAGCGCCACTCCTTTAAAAAAATATTATCTCGTCACTGAGAAGGAATTATGAATAACGGCTAATAAGGATCCTCGGTAAGCGTGTCGAGAATTTTGAAGCAACAAAATTCGATCTAAAGAAAAGCGGCCACATTCCTCTAGATCGTATTTTGTTGCTTCGTGTCTCAATATGAAACTTCAAAAAAGGGATTAGAAAATTCTAGACACACTTACTGAAGAGAAATTTCAAACAGCTCTGCCTGTCGCCAACCAAGGTCATCTCTGTCGGGGACGCGGTTGGCTGCCGTGTAGCAAGGCCTTAAATAACATAAAAATTAATCGTCAGGCATTATCGCGTGCGTGCATAAATAATGTACCTACTTGAACCTATAAAATAGACGTACGACGTAATTTCTAAATTTATGTCTGTAATTTTTATGGTGTACATAATAAATAATATTCTATCTATCTACCTATGTGAGCAGTTGCTTACCTATTACGTACGTAAGGACTCTCACAGCGGGACTTATAATTTAAGGCTATAAAGTAACCAATTAAAATGCATTCAAAATTAACGAAATTAACAGTGACAATACTCTATTTCTTATTAATTAATAGAAGATAAGTGGCACGTACAGATATTTATCTAAAGTTAATCGCAGCGGAATGTTTGGGGAATTCTCGAAACTAAGGGCAAGGGCGAAAGCTTCGGTCGTCTCGTGAGTTTGTGACTTTGTGTTTGAAGTAAAGTAACGTAACTATGATATAGTAGTTTTGGTGACGAGTTACTATTAGAGACGAGTTTATCACTACAGCAGTGATGGCCTAGTGCTGTGACGGTCGGACTGCCAAGTCATAGGTCTCGATTTCGAACCCAAGGCACGCACCTCTGACTTTTCGGATTCATGTGCGTATTGTACAGCTATGACTTGCTTCAAAAACGAAGAAGGAAAACATCGTGAGGAAACTGACATGCCTGCGAGAGATATTTCTCGTCGGTACCTATGTGAAGGTAAGTACGAGAAAAAAAAAAAAACAAAACGTTGACACCAGGTTAGTCACTAACCACGTGAAAAAGGAGAAAGTGACGAGTTTAGATATTCGATGATTTTTCAAAAATTAAAGTTTCTTTCTGCAAAATTTAAGTTTGATTTGTAACTTAGTCAATTACAAACAGCTAGGTGATGGTAGCAGGGTTTACTAGGTGGGTCGGTCATACATTTCAGTATGTCCGATGGATCACTCATGCGAGGCAATTCTGCTACTTGTATTATTTTCCTTTTTTTGAGGTAAATAAACATACATTTATCATGGGCATTCTGGTACCTAATGTTTATATGATTATTATTTTGAGGCTGTGTTCGACTTTACTCATACACAAATAATCGTCTTCACAAACATATTTTTCACGTGTACAAACGTGATTCATTAAATGACCTAAACACATACCTTTACGTATATAAAAGTGGTCCTTTGCAGCCAATTTTATATGATGTATGAACCATAATTTCTTACATCACGTCGACAAAAACACAGCTAACTTGACTTACCCCACTTTGCGTCCCTCCCTGTTCTTTGGACCGCAATCAATGTCCACTTGAGTGGCACGTGACACGAGCCCTTATATCCAACTAATTAGATATACACTTACTGTGACAGACAGACACACTTTATTGTGTTGATATGTATGTGGGCTTGTTGGCGAAATTATTAAGTATGTCTTGAAAATTATTATGAAGATTTGCCATTTCAGATGCTGAAAAGATTCGTGGCCTAGTTTAACTGAGGGCCTGGACTTTCTCTTGAAGGTAAGCTCTAGTGTAAGATTTTTTTAAAGAGAAAAGAGTGAAGAAAGAAAAATTGTCTGTTCTGCACAAATAAAGGCTCCCGCAGACAGACACGACGCGGCTCTGGAGGAACAGTATCTACTTATGAAAACTTCACCGAAATTGTTCTAAAGGTGTCGCGTCGCGCCCATCTACAGCAGCCTTAAAGACATATCACAAAAATTATACACGTTGCTGAAGTCATCATCATCTGCCTAGCCTTTTCCCAACTATGTTGGGGTCGGCTTCCAGTCTAACCGGATGCAGCTGAATACCAGTATTTTACATGGAGCGACTGCCTATCTGACCTCCACAACCTAGTGACTAGGTAACACGATACCCCTTGGTAAGACTGGTTGTCAGACTTTTTGGGCTTCTAACTACCCGTAACGACTATCAAAGATCTACAAATGACAGCCGGGACCAACGGCTTAACGTACTTTCCGAGGCACGGAGGGGACTTGGTATGTAAAGATGGTCACCCATCCACGGACCAACCGCGGCAAGCGTAGCTTAACCTGATCGATCGACCCGTGCAGCTGTTATTACTTAGCCACAAGCCCCTCGCTACACGTTGCTGAAGCCACAAGCTACACGTTGCTGAAGTCAAAAATCCAATATTCGAAAGAAAATAAATAATAAAAAAAATTGAAATTAAAAAGTTTAACTACTAAGCTTTTGTGTATTTTCGCTCATTTATAATCTGCCTAGCCTTTACCCAATTATATTGAGGTCGGCTTCCAGTCTAACCGAATGCAGCTGAATACCAGTATTTTACATAGAGCGACTGACTATCTGACCTCCACAACCCAGTTACTGGGAAATACGATTTCCCTTGGTAATACTGTACCCTAATTGTGTAATTTATTTTCGTAAACAATTTTGCCTAATTTGTTTCATTTTGACAGTTCGACAACACTCATTAGGTTATTTACGTTGTTGAGTAGATTTTTTTTCCAACTTATGAAGTAATGGATTAACAATCTGTTTCAAATCGAAACAAAATGTGATTGTGTTGCATTACGCAATTAGGGTACTGGTTGTCAGACTTTCGGGCTTCTTACTACCCGTTACGACTGTCAAAGATCTACAAATGACAGTCGGGACCAACGGCTTAAAGTGCTTTCCGAGGCACGGAGGGGGCTCGGTATGGAACACCACTACCATCACCTTATTATATCAAAATTCATTGGTAGTAGTTATTTCTACTTGATTATATTGTACCTACTGTGAAACAATTTGATTACATTACTGTTCAATATTCGTGTCATTTTGATAATATTGTCGCCCTCCCCGCTAACTGTCGTATCTCACAAACTGACGTATCTGCACTGACATTACCTACGTGTTCAGAACTTTGTTTCGAAAAAGTTCTCTCTAATCGTCGTGTCTGTGTCGTTTACCGTTTAGAAGATAATCACGTATTTTGTTTTGAGTGAGTTTTGTTTGAGGGAAAAAATATTCTCACCACCTGTCGTATATGCACACATCTACAGTTAGTGAGTTAAAGATTAAGTCAAGAGCTATTTATAAAAAGTTATTAATTCATTAATAAAGCCACAGCTAACGCAACTATATTAACATGATTGTAGCGCCCGACCGAAAAACTGTTGCCCTGGAAATATATCAATTGCTAGTTACGACAGTTAGCGGGGAGGGCGACGATATATCCACGCATTTCAGTTTTCAAAACCCTAATTTAACTAGAATGATCCAAACAGGATGGAAAATTAACACATCGATTAACTAGTGATTTGTCTACTTCAGAAACGAAAGATAAAAAAATGTCTCATGTTAATAATATCGCCATTAACCATAGTCTTTCATCAGCCATGTCAGTCGGAATACTTCACACAATAATTTTGCAATAACTTTGTCACAGATAGTGCTATCACGCCATCGCTCTTATCAGTAGAGTGTCCATCGATTTATTGTCATTTATTATTGTCCGTTTATCATTACATCAATGTAATCACGGCACACTGGACTTGAGAACACTTGGGTGGTTCTCACGGGTTTGGGACGTGATTTCTGGTTTGTCATTATATTGTTTATTATTTGGTATTTCAGTTCGTTATCTTAAGAGGGTTTATTCTAAAAGTTGGAAACGTCGTAAATAGCTGTCAAATATTTACCTGTTTTGATTAATTTTGCAATATTACTGTATGGAAATAATAAATGTGGCTAACTAGTTCCCTAGAATATTGATAGTGAAATGCAATAGTTAATATCGTAATACCGAATATTTAGTTTTAGATGTAAAAAAAGTATTTGGAAACTTTCCATATGCCTTTTTTACACCTAAAATTGTTACAACATTAAATTCAGTGTTATAATTGCAATTCATTATTAGTATTCTAGGGAACTAGTTACCCACATTTCTTATTTCCATACAGTAAAATTGCCAAATTAATCAAAACAGCGAAATATTTGACATAGGGATATTTGCGACGTTGCCCACTTTCAGAATAAACGCTCTTAAATACTCAACTTTGATGTCACTTCATCATAGTCTATTTTGAAGGTTCATTTAGATTGTTTGTCTTACCTGTTTTCGAATGTTATCAATGTGTAGGAAAACAGCGAGTCTTTGATGCAGCTTTTTAAAATTACAAAAGGAAAATAACTTAGTAATTGAAATACATTAATTCAAGACTGAATCCAAATACCTAACATTTTAAGTAATGTTCTAAGATCCACAGAGGAACGACCTTCACCCATCTGTCAATCAATGAAAAGTATTTCATATTATATATGTTAAAAAAATTATCACGAGTGGGTTGGCAAAAAAAAACAGTGACACTCCGGGAGTGCCGATAGAAAAAAAAACTTGAACAATTTAAAAAATATTTCCAAAACCTTTAAATTAAAAATACTTGCATAGAACATTGATCCGTAACGTAACATAAGTAAAGAGCACAATCGCGTTTACAAAAATGTGGTGTTGGTAACGGTGTCGCGAGTTCAATTGTTTTTTCCCATCTCAGAAATGCCCAACGCGTCTAAAGAAGTTTTCACTTAAAAAATTCCTGGCCAGACTACGATTAATAAAAAATTCAAAAACGCCTATTTTTCAAAAAGCACTCATTTGTTTAACGATTAATTCGTTTTAGTAATAAATGTTTCTCTTAAAAAGCACTATCCATTGTTATATCACTTAAGGCTATTGGGCGCCAAGAACATTCCTAAATCATTAACTCTGAATTGACTAAATAATTGGCAAAAGTCGAGTTAGTAGCAAAGAATCTCTTTGAAAAGCTCTTTTAATTGATGTATCAATCTGCGATTTGTGTGTTGATCTTGCAATGTTTAAAAAAAAGATTTTTTAATTTTTTTTACTAGCTAATCACGTCTGGTCAGGAATTTTTTAGCCAACCCACTCGCGACATGTATTTTCTAACATACAAAATTTGATTTAAAATACTTTTCATTCATTAAACATAGATAGATGGGTGAAGGTCGTTCCTCTGCGGATCCTATACTATAAGTATTAACATTTACCATCAATCCGCAAAAATCAAAAACAATTATTAAGAAAAAGAAAATAAATAGAAATAAGAAGGTAAATATCGCTGTAATCTTCACAACCATAAGCATTTTTTCCTTCAAACATCTAATTAACTATTAATACTTTGCTAAATAAACAATACAGGGTGGCAGGGACTTCGACGCGAAAACTGTTTCTATGAATTCAGTACACTTTTCTATGAAACAACAGTTTTTTTAAATAACCGACTTGCAATAGGGATGATGCCTAGGTAAAACAAAAAAAACTATTTAGTCCGTCTTTTAGATAATTAAAAAATATTAGACACGTATTTTTTGCTTTATCATATTAATCAAAAATAACTTAGAAAACACGCATTAAAGTTGAGGAGTGGGGGTCGTTACGTCATAATTCAGTATAAACTCTAGCAAGGTGTGACGTCATGCCACATTTTTTTTCAATGTATCGTCGTAATCTTTTGATTACGTCAAAAAAAAATACATGTCCAATATTTTTTATTAATATACCTGCGGGACAAAAAAAAATTTTGGACACAGGCCTATTTAAACACAGGTGGTTCAGAATCATGTTGGTACTGAATCCATGGTAACAGTTTTCGCGTCGATGTCCCTGCCACCCTGTACAAACTAACATTGTAGAAAACACTTCTCTCCACAATACTTTCGGAGCTTACTTTCGTTAAGGGCCTATATTGAAAATAAATAGTAGTTTGGTGGGCGTGGCTTATTGCCCCCGCACGCGGGGAATGGCGGTTCTATATTCGATGGTTGGCCGCCACATCGTCGCGCTGCCACAAACGTATCTGAACCAGTAGCAAAAAGTGGAACTAAAGAAATAACTGACCGGAATTTGAAAACCTCAGTTACTTAGCATGGGCTTTGGCTAAGCATTATTCTTGTCACTGTCGCACAACTGTCATACTAAAAGTGCATGATAAAGACAGAAACATATCTAAGAAAAAAGCGCGTGCTAAGTAACAATAATTTATCTCGGTCTATGAAATTTTGCGAACTATGGAGTAGACAAATAATACAAAATATTTAATTACCAGCAAAAATATTTATTGTTTACAGAATGACATTCCCACACACAAAACGTATGGGAAAAGTTTTTGCGATTTCTGACTTGGTTCTGAGTTGGCCACTTAAGTTTTTTGTTCCATAAAAGAAACAGGTTCGATTGGCATCAAAAAAAGTTTTTGTGAAAACTACCCATTTTCTTGCGGACTAATATTTTTTTCGAAATCTGTGAATGCAGATCAAAATGTCTTAAAAAGTTAAGGACAGTCTTCCAAGACCGTTTTCCTGTAGCAACAACGGTTATGGTAGTTGTCCTTATTGCCCCATCTCAAAAATCCAACCTGTATACAGGTTGTCTCAAACGTAATGATTCAAAAGCAAATGGGGTTAAGATGAGGTGGCCACCTATTGTTTAAAAATTTAAAAGTTAGGATATTCTCAACAGTTCAGAAAATTAACTATTTTCAAGAAACTTTTTACTTTCATTTGGATTTTTCGACCCTGTGAACAAAATTTTTGACGTAGCGAGTTCAATGGCTGGAAGATGTCTTGATAGTGTAGATACAAGCCCATGCCCAATGCCTATAGGCAGATTATGGGCTATGATGGCTTTTGATAATGACAACACAAGTTGTGAAGGCCTACGAAGGTCAACAGCGAAAGTAAAAAAAAAAGAATTAAAAATTAAACACATGTACCGAAGGAACACGAACACGTTTAAATATGTTAAATTTTAATACTAAACGCTTTTCTGAGATGTTTCGGTAAAATTAGAGCATAAAGTTTTGCGGGTAGTTCGACCATGTTATGAAACCCATTTTTTTTAAAGGTTTTCATTAAGCTATCTTTGTAAAATTTTCCCAGTCTAACTATTAATAATTAAGGTACTTTTAAAGCTATGTGTTATGTGCACTTTTTTAAATCTGGGCTTAGAAAGTTTCGATAAAGTTTAATGAAAAATTAGAAAAGATAAGTAAAAATAAAATCTGAAGCGCTGCAGAGCCACACTAAACGTAAATAGGAACGTAATCTTCCAGCCTACACTATCAAGGCATCTTTAAGCCAGATTTATTTATTTAAGGAAAAACAAACAGTAGCACAATAAAAAATAGTCACAATATCTTAAATTCAACATAAACATTTTAAACAATTTTCCTACTATGTTTTCGTACTTACGATTTAAACTCGCTACATCGAAAATGTTGTCCACAGGGCCGAAAAATCCAAATGAAAATGTAAAGTTTCTTAAAAATGGTTAAATTAGTGAAATCTTCTGAACTATTGAGAATATCGAAACTTTAATTTTTTTAAATGATGGGTGGCCACCTCTACTTTACCCCATTTGCCTTTGGACCACTACGTTTGAGACATCCTGTATAATACTTGCTGTATGCCGCGATTTCACCCGCGTAAGTCTCGATCCATTGGGAATATCGGGATAAAAAGTATCTTATGTAGGACATACCCAGGTCATGGTCTACCCATGTGCGAAATTTTATCCAAATCCACTCAGCCGTTTTTGCATGAAAGCGTAACAAACAAACATACAAAAAAACTGGCCACGTGCGTGTCAGACCACGCACAATGAAGGGTTCCGTAGTTGGGATGAATTTATCCCATAAAAAACTTAACTTAGTAGTTGAGAAACATGTTCTCCCATACATCGATAGGTACGTCACGGTCAATTCTCCAATTTCAAATGCAAGTTTGTAATCGCAAAAAAAAATAAAAAATTGATAAATCCACAAATTATTATCAATGTTCGGACTTTTTCCTTTACCTGTGCTGTGAGACCTTGCTTCCTGCCAAAATTTCATGATTCTAGGTCAACTGGAAGTACCCTGTAGTTTTTGATTTACTTGCGATTATCAAAATATGCCACATAAAGGGCCGTATTTTTTTATTGCGTTGACTTAGAAGCTTGATTTTTTTAGAGTTCTGAGGGAATAATATTTGAAATTTGGCAAAGGGTAGACCATGACCTGGTTAAGTCATAATCATAAGTAATTTATTTCATAACAAAATACATTGTGTTGAAAATATTACAGGGATGATAAATTGGTTTAGACTTTAGGACATAGGATACTTTTTATCCCGATATTCCACGGGATTGGGACTTATGCGGGTGAAATCGTGGAGTGCAGCTAGTCCTAATAATAAAGCTGAAGAGTTTGTTTTCTTGTTTGTTTGAACGCGTTAATCTCTGGAACTACTAGTCTGACTTGAATTTTATTTTGCATTTGATAGCCTGTTACATACATACATACATACATGTTAAAATCATAACCCTCCTTTGATTTTGCCGTAGTCGGGTAAAAACTCTCCTTTTTTACAATTCAAATGCGACTCCATTTCTTTTTTGTGATCTATGATTCGTAGTGACAGTACTTGACATATTGATGTAATGTTGACGTATTTCAAAACCTAAAAACGAATTTTATTTAGCCTATTTCTTTAGATAAAAGATTATTAAAAATTGTAGGTATAAAAATAGATGTTCTTAGAAAATAAAATGCTTACACAATAATACATTAAAAAGCGGGAATAGATTGTGTTGGTTGTGCTTTAGTGAAGGTGGAGAATTCGACTCAATATTATCATCATCTTATTCCTATTGAATTCCTGTAAAATGAGTTCATTGATAGCCCTGTGCACTCCAAACGTTGCAGGTACTGTTCAGTTTTGATTTTATATTTCTTTCTATATTTATAAATAATTTAAATGTCACCACGAAATCATAATAGAAAAATAATGTTATATTGTTCGCAGGACTCACAAGAATACACACACACACAATCTGAATACCTATTCAACACTAATTGCATTCAATAATTACTTTAACTTGCTGAAGTACTAACTTTTTCTGTAAACAAAATTCTTTAAATCACGTAAATTTGATCGCACCGATTTGCAAAAAAGTGACATAGATTCTTCGTCGATGAGCCCCATCGGGCGACTGATCTATGAATGAACGAGAGTGATGACAATACTTTTGATAGGCGAAAGAAGAGATGACGATAATGTGTGTCCGCTCGGAATAAAACAACGTATGTGCCAAAACGAAATGCCGTCTTTTGTAAATGAAAAGTATTATTTTAAAAAAAACTGCTTTTCTTAAAATTCGAAACGCTTACTCTCTATGTTTTAAAGTAAATTCCATTGAATAACTCATAAGCGTTGCGCCATGATACTCAAAAAAAGATAAAAATAGATAGACCTTTGCAAATTTTTTGTATCGAGAAAATTTCATTGTATCGTGTATTCCTTTTTCCGGATACTAGATCATATAGTCAAAAATCATACACCAAAATTTGAAATCCCTATTCCAAATACTTTGAAAGTTACACGATAAAGAAAAAGCCCATTTTTTTCAATATATCACCTTAATATCTTAAGGACGTATGATTGATCAGCAGTTCGCAGAGCTAGACGACAGTTAATAATCGCACCCCCTGCTGTAATCTCTACTGTCGTGTTCAAGGTATGAGAGTCAGCGGAAAATGTGAAGAAAAATAGGAAAATAAATAGAAAAATGTTGATTATGGACATGCCTAATAAAAAAATTGTTGAAACTTTTAATGTTGTGTAAAAAAACAATATTAATTAGTAATGTGTGTACTCTCATCTACACACATTTAACAAGGTTTGCAGATCACTATACATCAAAGAATTGATTATTGATCTTTTAGTATACGTGTTTTATTAAAATACTTTTGGTATTATGTATAATAAATTAATAATGCGTCTAATTTGGGGCAGCGCTCTTTGATGGGCGAGACCTATTACTGGCTGAACGTACGACGCGTTGCGTGAGCTCAGTACAGAACACGCAAGCTAACTGCTCAAGGTTACTGGCATATATCTGCATCTTAAAACAATATTAAGGAAAGACTGGCAACGTAAAGAGAAAAACAAGATCGATTTTTTTTAATGACAAATTCAGAGAAATTACTACCTAAATTACTACTAACCTACTCATGAAGAGGTGGTGCGCTGGGGCAGTTTCAGAAAGATATTATTTTCCGTGACCGAAATACATAAGACGGTCATTGCCCTTTCACTTAAATCTCTTTATTTTTACAATAAACTATGGATAGTTTTTCGTTATTGGAGCATGTTGAAGATCACAAAAGATAGGACGCGGGATTCAGGACGCTACCGGACTTTGTCAGTTTTTGAAATAAAGAATGCTAGGTGGGTCAATGACCGCAATTGCCACGCTAAGGGGATTTGGGTATAGTACACACGGCTACACATCAAGCTATAAATTTCCAGTTTATGCTGATCTCGCATTGTATAGGATTTCCGTACAATGCGAGGTCAGCCCATATTGGAAAAGTATAGCTTGATGTGTAGTTGTGTGTACAAAGAACTCACGAATCCAATTTTCTCAAAACTTGTACCAAACACAGTTCCTATCTTGAAAATGTTTACCGTTGACACTCGAGATTAATACGGTACAGATGGAAAACCCGAGGGGAATTGAAAAGGTGACTTGAACTTTGCTGACAATTTTTGGCTCGGTATTGTTTTCCACAAATCTATTCCGGATATTGTCTTGTAAAAAACTTGTTTTTTTCTGTCGTAGTGTCGTATCAGTCTTTTGCGTTGAGCATTAGGTTAAAATGTAACTGATGTTCATCCTACTTGGAGTATTTTAAATCGTCAAATTTCATCCAATTTACACAAAACCGTAATGAATATACACTTCAACTTTCCCCATGAATCACTCCGTCCATTAGTGACCGTATGAGAATCCGGTAGTTTTTGAGTATATCGCGTTCAGACAGACAGACAGACAGACGCGGCGGGGGGACTTTGTTGAAGTGAAAACTTCTTTAGACGAGTTGAGCATTTTTGAGATGGGACTAAACCATTGATTTCGCGACACTGTAACGCAATTTACCGACACCGTGGAGTAAAAGACATCAACGCGTTGATTACCGCGTCGCCAATTTTTTTCAAGTTTTCACTTCTGTCGACACTTCCGGAGTGCCACTGTTTTTTTTATATAGCGATCTATCACTCCTTCATTTTCATAAAAGCGTTACTTTTCGGTTGGAAATAAAAAAGTTCTGTCTGTTCGTCAATACTGCAAAATGGCGTTAAATCTTATCATTTTCATGGTTCATGTTCATAGTTAACAACAGAACAGTATTTTTCATTATATAACCAACTGGCTTCTGCCCGTGACTTCGTCCGCGAGCCTATATAACCTTCGTCAAGAATTGGGCTATCCAATGCAAAAAGATTTTTTCAAATCCGACCGTTAGTTCCGGAGATTATACTACAAACAAACAAACAAATTTTACCTCTTTATAATATTATTATTATATATATTTTATAATTATAAGTATTCATAATTATAATTATATATAATTATAATTATAAGTATTTATAATTATAATCATAAGTATTATTAGGCTCGAGGCTTTCGTTAGGCGGTTGGATCAAGCGCCTGATTCAGAAGGCAGTACTCCTCGATACGGCTCGCATTGTGAGGAGGTTCCTGTCTCTGCAGCCCTAACCACCGGTAGCTTGGACCCTGCTCCCGACACCGGCGGACCTCAATTTTTTTATATTTTTAAATGTTTTTTAATTCTTTTATTTTAAGAAATATTTAAAAATGTAGCTTAATAAGAACCAAAATGAATAAACGAAATTATAATATAATATTATTACCAATAAAAAGTATAATTTACAAGAAAAATTGGTTTGCATTTTTACCCAGGTATTTTAAACTTTATTGACTACCAAGGACCACAATCCATGGCTCGCAAGACCAAAATGTTCTGCGTAATAGAATTACGAAGTAATCGTCCTAATCTAACCTCAACGATCCATCCTGCAAGGAAGTTACGAAATAATCATCTATGGACATGAAAAACGAATTTCTAAATCGATGCTGCTAAATGAAAAAGTCACGATGTTGGTCAGAAAGCTGTGCTGTGCGATGTGTTTCAATTTTGTCGGGTGTTGTGGCCAGTGGGAACATTGAAGATGTAAAGTTATTTGAAACGCTATGGTATGTTGTAGTATGTTAAATCTGCAGACTGACAGTTGACATTTATTGAAAATAATGTTTTCATTCTATTGTAATAATAGTTGTTGCGCCACTTCTTCTTCCCAGCTAAAGCACTAAGAAGTGGTGAAGGGCGGGCATTTTGGGGAATTGTCTTATGTCATTTTGACGTTCAAAAAGTGCTGATTCTCAGCCTATTTTAAATAAATGACTTTTGATTTATTACTTTGCTTAATGTGGCTCCAAAATTCTATGAGGTATTCTATAAACTGAATAAAAAATTTAGCCAAAATAATGTGTTAAGAGACTTTAGATCATTGTATGTCATCATCATCATCATTTCAGCGGAAAGACGTCCACTGCTGAACATAGGCCTCCCCCAAGCACCACCACTTCGACCGATTCTGTGCTTTCCGCATCCAGCAGATTCCTGCGGCCTTCACAAGGTCATCGGTCCATCTTGTGGGAGGCCCAACGCTACGTTTGCCGGTACGCGGTCGCCACTCCAGAACCTTTCGACCCCATCGGCCATCCGTTCTGCGAGCAATGTGCCGTGCCCATTGCCACGTTTGGCAATTCTTCGGGCTATGTCGGTTACATTGTATGATCATTGTATGTATTTAGTTGAAAGAAGGTAAAGTCCGCACTTTTGTATGTCTTTCAAATTCAATCTGAACTGTTGTGAAACAGCAGTACTTAACAATGGGTATTAAACGTGTGTAACTTCAAGAAGAAGCACCCAACGAACTGTAATGTTTTTTCCAGTGTTACAAACAACAACTACAAACAATATTACTACCACATCCAGTACCACTACTTCCAAGACAAAATCCTTTAGAAAACGGTCGTCGGTTTGACTTAGAAAATTACTTACATGCAAACCAATTTCCATAAACCGCAGGCGGCAAATAAACGGTGAAGTCTTTTGTACAACCGCCACCACAAGCCGAGACAATGTCTTATGCTCCGAACATTGAAACTGTGGTAGATGGGTATAACTATAGATATGATCTCGAGTATGATCCTTGAGGAACTAGGAAAGTTAAAGAAAATTGGGATATTTTTTTGTAGATCGAACATGTTGATCATTAATAGATCATTGTGAAGAAAGTTATTTTGATTTTGACTTATAAATTTATAACTCATCATCTCAAACTCAAACTCAAAGCATTTATTTCAAATAAACCAATTACAGGTACTTTTGAATTGTCAAGGGGTCGGTCAGTCAGAAAAATGAAGCTAGTTGCCCATTCCAAAGCGTAGTAGGTACCTATGGAGAAGAACGGGCAAGAAACTCCACGGACACTCTTTTAAATCAAAATATTGTTACAAAATATTGGTTACATCATTCGTGTTGAACTTATACATGTGAGAACAATGTAGAAAGTCGTACACGTTAAAAGCGTCCGTAATAAAAATATAATAACAATTCAACAATTTAAATAAATTAAAATAAACCGTGGCAGCTAAGAGACTGACGGTGCCCGTTCACGAACATGACGACATCTGTTACGGCGCCTCATTGAGGTGGATAACAATTAAAATTTTATTGTGTCTCGTTAATGACAGTTGAAAAGCTACGTACCTAAACCAGTACCCTAATTGCGTAATACAACACAACCACAATCTGGTTCAATTTGAAACAGATTGCTAATCCGTTGCTTCATAAGTTGGAAAAAAAATCTGCTCAACAACGTAAATAACGCAATGAATGTTGTTGAGCTGTCAAAATTAAACAAATTAGGCAAAATTGTTTACGAAAATAAGTTACGCAATTAGGGTACTGTTTTAGGTTCGGTTAAAATATTTTAAATGCTAATTCAAAATATTAAATTTCACATAAACCTACTGGGCTCATAGGAAACATCTAAAGTTATGTGCATGGTTCCAAATGGTCGTTTCCTTTGGAGAAGATCCGACAAGAAATTCCACGGCCACTCTGCTCTTGGTTTGCTTTCTTAAAGCCTAGTCACATTTATATTTAAAAAATAAATGTAAAAGTAAAAAAAATGTAAATAGTAGGTAAATGAATTAAATTTCATTTATCAATCAATATCGGATCTTTGTATGCATTTATATCGCAATAATGAAAGGCCGTTATTTTTCTAATGTTATAATAAATTTTGTTATAATAAAGTTGGAACAAAAATACTACATATTTTATGTACATTATATACCTATGTAATTTTTTGTTGATGCACGTGTTCGTGTAGAACTCATTTTTCATCTAAACACAATTGAATAAATAAAAATTTCTTAAACCATCTTTACGCGAGCCTGAACGTGGAGGAGCATTAACTGCACCTCTTGATATCAAACTCGAACTTGATAACGCTAATAAATGTTAAGATACCAAAAAAACATCCTCATTGGATCAAAAGTTCTTGATCAAAATCAAAAAGATTCTTGATCAAAATCGTCGTGTCAATGACGAGAAAAAATTCTTCGGAAGAAGATCACCTGCTTGAATTTGGTATGTGATCCACATCGTGATCTACACGTCATGTGCTCCACAAACATGTACAGCCATCCTTAATTACGTAGCTAAGCAAAAATGAACTGTATGTAACCGAAATAAGAGCAAATGACACAAGCTAAACCAAAGATGTTCAGACATTAGAGAGGTCGCGTGCGTAATGAACATAGACTAAAAAGTGGTCAAGTGTGATTCAGACTCGCACACGAAGGTTTCCGTACCACCGTACAATATTTAACACTACATATTTTTATTAAATATGAGGAGCAGTGGTGGCCCAGTGGTAACGGCCGCGACTTACGAGTTTGTGTAAATTATTTCATCACTACTGCTCTCAAAACGGTGAAGGAAAACATCGCGAGGAAACCGGCATGTCCTAGAATCGAAAATTCGAAGACATGTGACATCTACCAACCCAGACTGGGCCCGCGTGGTGGATTACGGCCCGCTCCCTCTCACAGAGAGGAGGCCTGTGTCCCAGCAGTGGGAACATTATGTTATGATGATTAAATATGATGATTTTTATTAAATACATTGGTAAAAAAATGCGGAAAGAAACACGTTCCTTTAATTTTTAACTTAATTTTATTTTTAGTTGTTACAGCGACCATAGTAAAAATACACTGTAAAAATTTCAAAAACCTATAACGGTGCGTACGTACGGTTAAAAAATACACCCTGTGACAGACAGACGGACGGTCGGATAACGGAGCCTTGGTCCCGTTGGCCTTTGGGTAAGGAACCCTAAAAATAGTGATGTGACCAACTTATGCAATGAGTGTCGTAACTCCAATTATATTGCCTAAAGCTAGATAATTTTTGGAATGACCGATCTGTCTCATCGTGCCCCCAAAGTGAGTTATTGGCTTGTATTTTTTTCTTATGAGGCAAGAGTAAGTTTCACACGGTCTTTTGTCTTGCGACATTTCAACATTTCGTGGATGTCGGGTGAGATAAGAAAGGGTTTTGTATTTTTAAATGCTGTATTGTTTTAAGTTGAGAATATTTTATATTCGTATTCATATTGAGCAAGAGCTATTTGTCGTAGTATTTGCATAATGTCTTGTTGGTTTGTTACATTTTTTTTAATGAATCGTTTGTTTTGGTGAAAGTCTTGATTTTAATTATGGTCACATAATTCATTCCACGAGGTATGCAGAAATTTTATAATATTATTATTTTGGTTCTATAATAATAATAATATACATCGTCACTTTCGCAAAATGTAATCGTGAACAATTTGGTTATTTTCGCAAAACGTCATTTTCGCACAACGTCATTTTCTCACAATGTCACTTTCGTAAAACGTCATTTTCGCAAAATGTCATTCAAGCCATTTTTTTCTTTGGAGAGACCGCGAAAGCGACGTTCTGCGTTAAGACCATCCGCTTTTTGATTTGAATAATTTTGCTTGTTCATTAATACCTAAATAAAACTAGAAGACTTGAATACATGTACGGGCTTTCATCAAGGACATGCGGGAATGTAGCAGTCCTGGAAAAGCGCCTATATTAAAATTGTATTTTTAACTACAATTTTTTTTTTTGGTGTGAAATTATCAAATAACTTCTCCCGCTCTGGGTGGAGTGGGAGGGCGTGTAACCCACCCGTGTTCCTTTGGTTGCCCTGTTGCCGGGGGCCACGAGGATGTCGGAAATTATCCCACAGCAACTTACTACCGCGATAAAAAGTATTCTATGTCCTAACCCAAGGCATGATCTACCCATGTGCCAAATTTCATCCAAACCTGTTAAGCCGTTTTAGCGTAAAAGCGTAACAAACACAAACTCACATACACATTATAATAATACATAATATTTGTAATCACGTTCTCGAAAACGGCTCCAACGATTTCGATGAAAATTGCAATATCGCTGTTTACGAAGGCGAAAAATCGATCTAGCTAGTTTTTATATTAAAAATTCGTTTTCTCCATATTTTCATCCGAGCGGAGCTCGGTCACTCAAAGTTTAGAACAAGATGAATAATGACATGGCAGTATGGAATTAGTAAGTACCTACTATCACGATTACTGACAAATGCTTGCACTGACTGGACAGGTCCACTCAAATCTATGTGGTTCTTTCCTCAAAAGACCTTTTCAGACACTAATCTACATAATCTTCATATGGCCTGACCAAGATTATGTCTGGACTTTAAAAGAGACTGCGACCTCTGAGTTTGTTTCGGCCTTTCTTCTCAGAGTAGTCAGATAGGAAACGCCGAACTCATCTAGCTTATTTTTAATAAAAAAAATTATATACGTGTAAAAGTTATTCCGATATCCTATTTACAGAATAAACAATTTCATTTAATTTCAATTTCATTTCATTTCATTTCATTTCACGGCAGCATGGAATTAGTATGTACTATACATAGATTAGTATGAACTATCCTATTCTATTAAAAGAGCATTTTCTATTTTCACCAGAGCAGAACTCGGTCGCCCAGGTACGTACGTATAAGTTACTGGATTTGATTATCATACAGTTGGTACCTATATTTACTATCGACAATTTTTACAACTACATAGTAGAATGTCGTGTCTCATATCTTTGTAGGTGTAGGTAATATCACAAACAAGCACGACTAAATTATTGATCTGTAAAGTCCCCCGTACAATTTGTGTTATTGTCTGATAATCATAAAAACCCAATGGTGTTCTAACGAATTACGACAGGTATAAAAAATATCCTGTTAAAATTATTACGTGTAGAACTTATCAGGAAAAATACAGTGTTATCTTAGGTAGGTACTTACTGGTTTTTAATAAGTTTAATCAGCCTATAATGTTCCCACTGCTGAGACACAGGCCTCCTCTCTATGAGAGGTAGTGGGCACCACGCGGGCCCAGTGCGGGTTGGTAGATGTCACATGTCTGCGAATTTTTGATTCTAGGGCATGCCGGTTTCCTCACGATGTTTTCCTTCACCGTTTTGAGAGCAATGGTGATGAAATAATTTACTATTTAAGACGAGATAAATTTTAATTTGCTACCTGAAATCATATAAATAGCTTTATGAATTCCAAGAATACCATGTTCTACCATGGCGAGTCAAACTAGATAGAATCTCAAAAAAAAAGGATTGTGTGGTTTTATGAAACCACGGTAAAAGTGAAACTTCTATAGGCGCCGCCATATTGGCCTTGGCTGCTCTGACGAGCGCTTTTCACTTTATCCCTACTCCGCGGCCGACCGTCACGCGACATGCAACACACAGACGAAAAAGTTTGAGACGATGTAATAAAAGTTTCACTTTAAAATTTGATTTGAATTTTTTGCGCTGCTGTTTTAGATCCGAAAGAAAATGTTATTCAAAGTAATAAAAAATGGCTAGTAGGTACCTATGGCTGGAGAAGGCAACAAAATCGGCAAAGTATGGCGGAAACTTTTGGTCAGCACTGGGGCACGAAAAAATTAATAAATAAAACAGTTGGTACAAATAAACATAATTGATCTATAAGTCTATAACTGTATAGAGTCGAAATCGTATGAAGCTTAAGAGGGCATATACTAAAAGTTGGCAACGTCGCAAATAGCTGTCAAATATTTACCTGTTTTGATTAATTTGGCAATATTACTGTATGGAAACATGAAATGTGGCTAACTAGCGACCTAGAATATTAATAATGAATTGCAATTATAACACTGAATTTAATGTTGTAACCGTTTTAGATGTAAAAAAGGCACTTGGAATGTTTCCAAATGCTTTTTTTACATTTAAAACTAAATATTCGGTGTTACGATATTAATTATTGCATTTCATAATCAATATTTTAGTTCACTAGTTAGCCACATTTCATGTTTCCTTACAGTAATATTGCCAAATTAATCAAAACAGGTAAATATTTGACAGCTATTTGCGACGTTGCCAACTTTTAGTATAAGCCCTCTTAAAAGTCACAAGCAAAACAGAAGAAAATCCTTATAATTAACACAAGGAAAACCTCAAAAACAATGATTACAAATCACGTATACAAACAAAAACTTGCCTCAATGACAAATAGTGTTTAATAAGAAATCAATTTCGGTGTTCTCACGACTCCAGCACTAGGAGACGCCTACTTGATAGATTTGATTATGTTTAGACGTGACTAATCATTATTTAACCATGTTCACGATTATGTACTGTTGGGACATGCGTACCTACTGTTTTTGTTGTGATTACATAGCTTATTTGGCCATGTGATTCTTGGCCAAGTGTTATCCGCTTCATCTTTTTCAGTACCTGCCTAGGTATCATAAGTAGGGATAGTAAATATTTACTTACATGCTAACTAGTAATAAAACTTATTAAAGGTAATGTTGATGACTTCAAAAAAATTACCTACCTCTTTGTAAATTCTACAAAATGAAAAATAATTTGTCGTCATCGCGTTATAGTTGTCCCACATTAATGCTAATTCCGTGATCACAGATGATCACATTGTATATTTAGGGAAATTATTGAAAAAACTTCATTATACTCCATAGGTTTAGGTAGTTAAATAAAGGTAAACAAAAAAATCACGTGACGTGACAGCTGTCAAGTAGTTGACTAAACGTAATACCTGTCACTTCAGTTGTCATCCTACGTCACAGTTGTACTCTTCAATTTAGCAACGTTATAGTTCGTTGACGTTTAAAGTTTGGGCTCTTTACAGTAGACAGATTACAAAATATTTTATTATTATTATAAATCTAACTAAAAAAATGTGGTCAAGCAGTTACATCTACTAAGAGTAGTTTAAGAATAAATGATAAAGTTTAACATACATTAATAAAAGATGAAACTATTGTAAAAATCTCAAACAAATTTAATTTGATTTTATCGTATTTTTAAACATGAAAGTGTCATGTATTAAAACCCGTTTTTACGATTTGTTTATCTTTTTTTAACTGCCTAAACCATTACAGTATAGTCAGTTCCTCTTGAAGTCAATACCATTGCTTGTCAATTATAAAAATCACAGCTACCAAAATTAATGAATATTTAAATATCATCACTGAACAATCTATACCTTCCCACATCTCCATCGTGACACTAAGGTCACAAAATCTGACTGATGAATTGTATCCGTGATGTCACAATTAGACGGGTCCAAGTCGATGCTATCGGGGACCTCAATGACCTTAGGGTCATACACATCTACATATACGAGAACCTGTCATTTTATGTATGTATTGAATTTTGTATGGGAATTAGATTGATGGGGATAAGATGTATCATGTTTATTATGTACAGAGTTGTATGCTTATGTCAGTTGGTTTGATTGAGCAAAATATATATTTAACAAAAGCTCACAATAAATTAAAAACATGCTCATAAACGTTTTTATCAAATACGATTTTTTTTTCAAATACCAAGCGAAGTGTCAAGCAAACACTTGAAAATAACTATTGCCTGCCATGTAAAGCAAAAGTAATAAAACAATAAAAATAATCGTCTTAAGAGGGTTTATCTTATAAGTTGGCAACGCCGTAAATAGCTGTCAAATATTTACCTGTTTTGATTAATTTGGCAATATTACTATAAGGAATTAAGAAATGTGACTAACTGGGGAACTAAAATATTGATTATGAAATGCAATAATTAATATCGTAACACTGAATATTTAGTTTAAGATGTAAAAAAAGTATTTGGAAACTTTCCAAATGCCTTCTTTACACCTATAACGGTTAAAACATCAAATTCATTATTAATATTCTAGTTCGCTAGTTAGCCACATTTCTTATTTCCATACAGTAATATGGCCGAAGAATTGCCAAACTTAAGTGGCAATGGGCAGGGCACATTGCTCGCAGAACGGATGGCCGATGGGGCCGAAAGGTTCTGGAGTGGCGACCGCGTACCGGAAGACGTAGCGTTGGAAGATGGACTGATGGACCACAAGATGGACCGGTGACCTTGCGAAGGCCGCAGGAATCCGCTGGATGCGGAAAGCACAGAATCGGTCGAAGTGGAGGTGCTTGGGGGAGGCCTAGGTTCAGCAGTGTACGACTTTCGGCTGAAATGATGATGATGATGATACAGTAATATTGCCAAATTAATCAAAACAGCGAAATATTTAACATCTATTTGCGACATTGCCCGCTTTCAGAATAAATGCTCTTAACAACAGCAAAGAGCTTATTGATAATTAATAAAAACCCAAGTACTTTAAATGTTTCACCAATAAATGCTGTTGAAGAAGCTGCGAATTTGACTAATTACTCACATTCGAATAATATATTTCACTTGCCATGGATTTCTGCTTGGTAGAACTTGTGATGACTCATCTATCACCAATCTTATTTGGTACTTTGCTTCATATTTTCTCAAGCCTCCAGGACTTAGTAGCCTTTATCCAAATACATTCTAAAACAAAGCAAAGATAAATGAAAAGACATTAAGCTCCTAGCATAGAGCAAGTTCAAATACGGAGTTCACACAAAATGTCAACGGAATCGCCCACATGTCGCCTCAGGCGATGCTTGAGCACCATACCAAAATCTATGTCAAGTACAATATTAACACTTCAAATAGACCAGGAAATATTTGCCATGCGAAATTAACCTTTGTTGATAAAGCCACAAGGATGTTTCCTCATATAATTGGCGGCAAATTAAATGAAGACATAAATGATTAACAGTGAGTTTTGGAGGCATTACCTATTATGGAATTGTCACGAAATATTAATATTGCTTCGCATCCAATGTCACTGATGAGTTAATGAAGTGCTGGTCTTGATTTAATGTCGATATCTTAATTATTAATTAATGTTTGGTTAGTCTCAATATATCAGTCACACCTTGGATCCCTGAGGGTGTAAGTGAAGGCTTACACCATATAGCTGTTGTGGTTTATGGATATCAAAGTGGGAATGAGTAACCCAATTGGCATTTGCGGAAAACAATCCACAGCAATCAAACTAGATTTAGATAGTGATAGTGACCTATCGAAAGAGGACATAGATAATTCTGATACTATAGCACCTGCTTGATTTCCCACGCCTGATGCAATGATCAACCAAAGCTTACTCAGAGCTAAATAATTGTAATTTTTCATTACACGTTGATTGACTCCAAGAGGTGCTGACGCATTAAGCTTGACTGTTTAGACTTCACAGAATCGTTTATCTTCAAATCATTATCTTACTTATGATCTTGAATTTTAACACGGGCATTTGAAGGCTGAATATATATACAGCTTCGAATTTTAAACTACCTGTTTCAGCTAACATTCTTGCGTAATCTATATTACCTGTCACAATTCGCCATGTCAAAACATTTCGAAATCAGCAGACTAATCAGATAGATGATCTGAATATACAAACAAAGGTACATTACTATGGACTCAACTATGTCAAATGTAATTGAAGAACATGGCCGCACCAAATTTGACCCCGTCAAAACGAAATTTTCGTCAAGATTTTATCAGAAAACATGACATCTCGAATCAAACGACAAGTATTGTCTAAAAGACCTTACCGCTTGTTGGAGCCCACCATACGTGGGGGTTTCCTCAATCAAAATTGGACTTTAATGTATGATGTATTGAGTTTAAAATGTAATTACAGTGTGACAAAGGTCTTTGTGATTTCGCCGTCAGAATAGTAGCCATTATCTGAGAGAACACACGTTCGGAAATGGTAAAAAAAGGTCGAAATATGATTAATAGGGCGGCGTTGCGGGACTCGGCTCGTTCGTGTGTGATTCTTTCCATTTGACAGATTGTCTCGACTCTCTGACCCGAGCGCCCCGTTGAGACAATAATGATGTTGTCCCATCACTTCGGTGGTCGATATCGATAAACGACGTTGATCTAAAGTTATTTAACTGATTAAGTATGAGTAATGTATTTTTTTCACTGCTACATTTGGTAACATAAAATTGTCATGCTATTTTGGTAAAATATGTCTTTTTCGTTGCGTGGCTGCTTTTGTTAGTACTTTTCCTATCGTGTCTTCACTATTTTATTTCGGTTTCTGACTACTTGCTAGGTGAATAAATAAGCATAGGCTAAAATTGATCTTGACATAATCCTATATCTACTGCATCGTTTATCACATGTTAACAGACGACCACTGAACTATCCATCATGATCTCGATATCGATACTTTCACTGTAATCGCACATCCCTAGCCGCGAGGTCGACTGAGATTACTCTCAGCACGAGACTGTCCTGCGTCGGCGCTCGTTCGCGACGCTTTGACATCCCGACGTACACCACAATCATACATCATACACACGGGAAAATTTACATTAGACCTTATTGCTAACAGATTAGAGTACAATTTGGTAGACGATTCGAAGATTTGCAACGCAAAAGAAGGTTCTCAGTACGTCATACGTTGATAGACGGCCCAAACAGGTCGACGTGAGAGTACAACTTTTTTTTACATCAATTTTGAATATGCAATATGAAGATATTGAAGGATTATTAGTCATGTTTTCGAAGATATTTATTTTTATGTATTTTTTTGGTTCGGGTCACAGGAAAGTGTTATAACGAACTGTCATGAGATAAATGAAGTATCAATACAATTTGGATGCGCAGGAGTTGGTATGTGAGTAACGGCTTAGACCATAACCATAACTACCTACTGAGAATTGATTAACAACCTGTATTTAGGTCTTAGGCAGGTGAAATTTTATGTCATTAACATCTTGATGAAAAGAAAGTTGATACAAATTACAAGTCTCATTTATTTGTCGTGTAAAAAAATAATGCAAATATTTTCAGTAAGTTGCCTGTCATGTCATAATTATTTTGCTTGTCATGACGATTGCAAGCCAAGTTAGATATAAGATTAAACGTAGAAGATTACACAGTGAGATTATTTATTTTTTCAAGTTTAAAAACATAAAAGTGGTTTATAACTACTATTTTCATGGATATTTTTGAACAAGACAAAAGTAAAATAGATCTAATATTTCACAATCAACATCAAGAGCGAAAGCCATATGATATAATAAAAGACTGTAAAAATATGAAAATAAAAAAAAATCGCTATCTATATTTATTATAAACGATTTAAAAACATATTAAACCCAATACGAAATGAATCTCTAAAGAGAGAAACATCCGTCATATGACATCAAAACTAGAAATGATTCGATAATGGTTTTACTATGCTATGAAAAAACTCATAAAATGTAAATGTGTTTGTGAGTAAACTTCCTATAAAACAGATTTGGGACTGACGCTTGCAGATGACAAACTTTTATATTTCTGTAGCCCAATGGTGAAATAGTCTGTCATTCGTAAAAATAACTTATTACTTCTGAATCAAACAGAACACTTCAATATCCATTCCATTGGAATGCAAGATTTTATTTGATTCGCGCATTTTGCAAGGGACCATACTAGGTCCTCTACATTTTGGTCATCAACTACACTATATTCCACATATAGTTGGTGTTCTTAGTATTTCTTCAAAAGCTTATCCTCACCTGCATTAATTTCATAAACCAATATCTCATTAATCTCACCATATCATGTCCTATCGGCCACAATAAGAATAAAAATCACCGAGCTTAATTCCCACCATTATACATCAATCTCCTATCCACTTAAGCATTGCGAAATCCATCTGGAATGTGTCTCACGTACTTTGAAGAGTGGCTAATGAAGTGCGTGGTTGATGTGTGACCCACCATCGGGGTTCCTTAATGATACGATTGACAGTACAGTGGAGCGGTCGCCGTCGGCTTGCTCGATTGTTTCTTGACTGAAGACTTGGGGCTGGAAAGTGAGCGGAGAAAGGTTATGGTTAAGAGAAAAAAATAGGGCAAAAGAAGATTTATATTTTCCAAAACAGGTATTTACATAAAATTTCGAAAGACTTCAATGTCATCGTCAAGAATTCGGCATTCTTCAGCTGAGCAAAAACTATCTAAAAAAAATATGTATTAGCCTAAGTAATAACCAGAAAATATTAAGGAACAATGTTTTCGATGTTATTGCTTTTGTAAACAAAAATGACAAACTTCATGCGAACTGATTAAAATGCTATTGTATAAAGTAGAATATGATGCATAATCTACAGTCTAATTCCAGAAAACCACCTGCCATTTCTTCCCCAACAAACTTCAGGGCCCCAAAAACGTGGGATACCTAAGAGAGACGTATTTAAATCCCATTGACGTCTTGTTCGTGGAACTTTGAATATAATGGCGCTTATCTGAAGGGTGTCTTTGGCATATTAAGTTTTATATTCAGCTGCCTCTATTTCCAAGGAGAATGATTCCTCCATGACTTGTGATCGACGGGTATCGGTCGGATATGTTTATTCACTGAGTTTTATGGTTATTATGCTATGAGAATGTACTGCTTTTGTAGAGAAATGAGGATGGATGCCACCCGGTAAGGCAATAGGAGGTAGAAAGATTGTACGATAAAAGCTTTGTCGGTCTGAATGAGAAGAGTATGTAGCAAGTCTGTAAATAGATCATTACAGTATATATGTCCTACCTTATATAGAAGGAATTTAGCTTTTGTATATCTCCTCTTAAAACTGTATGAAAGCTTTGATATCTAGTTACAAACACGACACGTGTATGACAAAAACTCCTTGATACGTGTTTTCTGATAACTATACCCTGAGAGTCGCCGATGACTGGGTTCTTCGTCGACTTCATCATCGCCTACCATCAGAGGAGACAGAAGTAAAAGGGAACTTATAAAAAAAGCTGGCTATCTTTTAAGACATCAGTAATAATGCTACCGCCAACTTTGTTCTCATTCCCAACCACGACTAAATTATCAAACCCAATTTCACAACACTCATTTTATTTAGCAACAGAAACGCGACTAAGACAATAAATCACTTTGCATAATCTCTAAACTTAATGGATCTCAATCTTATCTTAACAGAATCCGGGAGACATAATTTGTCACTCGAAGATTGTATTACTTAAGTGAATGAGCAAATCATTCTACGTAACACTTGAGACTGTAGATTAGACAAGTGTACAGTGCAAGGTGCTATTTATGATATCAAAGTAGCTCCCGCGCATAATAGAGATCATTATTTAACAGTAAAATGCGAATTAATTCGTGATTAAAGAGATTATATTAATGCTAGATTAGAAAGTAAAGTGTCATTTGGTGTCAAATGACTATCTACAGAAAATCCTTAAAAGTGAAATCTGTTTGTCTCAAAAGATTATTATAATGACAGATAAAACTTTAATAATCTTGCTAAACAACATTTGTCATGTAGGTAATCCTCGAATTAGGAGTGTCATCTGCGTTGGTCAACTTTTCCAAAAAACCAAAAACGTATACTATAATATAGTAACGGAACCAGGAAAAAAAGAACCGCGATAATTTAAATATTCAAATAACGATGTATAGGTACCATCATAATTTGAATATTGAGTGTCTAGAATATAATACAGTCACAGATAATATTAAAAAAAAACTATTTTGATACATAACAAAGATTAACGGTGCATTCCAAACAAAATAATAAACCACATGTCATAGATCATACATCAAATGTATGAAAATCAGCTAAGAATAAGAATTTTGATCGCAAGAAAAACAAACTAACGACCAAATAAATTGATCGACGGTCCGCAGTAATTTGTCAAATCCAATCACGAAAAATTCCAAATAAAAATTTCGTTAGAACATAATAACGGGGACTTCTCTGGTTTTTTGCTCGGCATCCAATTTAAAAACTAATTACGGGTCGCGATGACTAGGCTCCCATGATCAAGAAGCACCCTACAATGCCGTCACAAAGAACATAATTTCGTCATGTTAGCGAACAGGTGACAAAAAAGTATGATTAATGGTCATACTTTGTGGTCATCACAAAAGATATGTCAGTCAAATTATACTCTTCTTTATTCACATCAGACAGCCATAGCCTAAGGAATCAACACCCGAAAACATTATCGCACTTAAGGATAGTTTATCTTCGGATTGAGATTTAATTACTCTGTGCAATTCATAGATTCTTGCTTGCGTCCTGTGGACATTACCAAAAAGTATTCAACGCTATTATGTGTTAGCCATGACCTTTATCGATCGTGATTTGAGTCGAGAATCGGTCGTGACATCTAAATAACTGATGTTGAGGTCGGCTGCAATCAATGACGGAAGTGTATGTATGTATGACGGAAGGCAACCGATTAAACGTTTTCAACGATACGCAGGCACGACTTTTGATCGTTTAGGTGTCGAAGGCTGGGCAAGCTTTTCAGAAATTAGTCAGAAGGTCTTGGCTATAATGGGCATAATAGTTGGTTATTTGTAGGTACTGGTCAGATTTAATGACAAGGTTTCGTGCACTGTGATTTGGTGCTTTTAGTTAAAGTGGGTGCTGACTTGCCGAGTGCAACACTATTGGAATGTATGAAATTTTTTGCTCGAAATCTCTAAATTGATTGCTAAGACCTAACTCAGATTGATGAAATAATACTATTCAAGTAGGTATGTCTCTTACTCTTGGAATTAATTTGAGTACCTACAAATATGACGACATAGTCGTGCAGCGCCTAACGTATCTCCCCACGTAAATTGTGAGAAGCAATTAAGGAAAATGTCGTCTTTATGATATCAACAGTCTGCTAAATCGATGATAATAGCTGAGTAATCTTACACTTCTGCTAAGCGTGATCTCATTTATTTTGAGGTGCTGCTTTATGTTTAAATCTCAAATTCTTTATTGAGTACCATAATGAAGAATTATAGTTGGTAGGGAAATAATTATATTAGTCACAATTATGGACCCCGTCGGGCACTGGTCGTTTAATATGACAAATTGTATTATTAGTTAAGTAGTAAGTTATATATTTATTAGCACAGAATTTAATTTAAGAATTATAATTATTGTTTTATAAATTATATACGTTTATTTATTTAGTAACATTACAATAACCATTTTTTTAAATTATTCATTATTGTTTTTATTTATTACGTAATTAATATTTATTATCCCTAAGGTAAGTTATTATTGAATGCTTCATATTTATTTAAAAAAAATATATATGTATTTTTCGTATTATGAGTAGGTAGGCGTATCTTTAATAGTGAGTATTTGTAGAGACAAATTGATAGTTATGAAGTTACTTATAATTTATCATTTATGTATTCGCTTATATGTATTACTGTAGGATTTGCTTACAAAGAAAAGCTTCAATTTATTGATAAAGATAATATATATATATTTTTTTTTTATTATTTCGGGTAACTTATTATATTTTTTTATGGACATGACAAAGGTACTATTGGAGTGCATTTTCAGTCGCAATGTAAGGTAAGTTTAGTCTATTTTTATGTAATTTTAATTTGTGTGCCCTCCCTTTTTGTAAAAAATTCTCCATATTTTAGTCTTAATCATCATTTCATCTCATTGGTTGTTTTGTCATCTATAGCAACGTCATAATTGGTATTTGGTCCGCAGTTCATTCCTTCATTACGATTTTATGTAAGTACATAATAATGAGTGGAGCCACCGAAATCCCTTCTTAAGCTTACGTGTGATACTTGGTTCATCACTTACGATAATCGACAGGTATAAAGAACGCTGTCAGTCAAAATATGACAGTTTGAGTTTTTGGATGTAGTCTCTAAGTGTGGAAATTGTGACTATATTGTTGTATTGGGTTCCAATCTGTTAAAACAAATGTAAGTGGTAATAGCGAATAAAAGGTGGAAGATCACGCGCGTTGTTCCGGTCCCTAAAGGAAAACCAAGTTCAGATACCTGTAATTATAGACCGGTGGCTGTACTCTCCACGCCTGCTAAAGTACTCGAGTCGGCTATTCAGCGCTCCGTTCAGGAACAAATGCGTGCGCGTCTGTCAGATGCGCAACATGGGTTCCGACCTGGACGCAGCACTGCTACAAACCTTATTAACTTTATGGTACAGGTGGTGCCGGCAGTAGACTCGGGGGTACAGGTAGATGCTGCGTACTTCGATTTTAAAAAGGCGTTCGATACGGTGGATAATGACATCTTGTTAAGGAAGCTCGCGAAAATTGGATGTACACTACCTTTGCTACAGTTCTTCGCTAGCTATATGAAGGATCGCCAGCAATATGTCGACTACAATGGCTGTGTATCTCAACCATATTACACGAGATCGGGCGTGAGCCAGGGCAGCAATGTAGGGCCTCTCGAGTTTATTGTAATGATAAATGACTTGCCGGAAGTCGTCAGACATGGGACTTGTTTATTGTTTGCGGATGACCTGAAATTGCTGCTCGAGGTTCGGGATCATTCGGATTGTGAACGCCTACAGGAGGACATTGACAGAGTGGTCGAATGGAGCAATGACAACAAACTGCATTTTAATGTTGCTAAATGTTCAGTGATGTCGTTCACTCGCGCGCGAACTCCCTTGAGTTATCAGTACAAGGTTGAGGATGTGCCGATGCAACGAGTGTCTCAGGTACGAGACTTAGGGGTAGTCTTCTCACAGGAACTAACTTTCCGTGAGCATATCAATAAGATATGTAAGAAGGCATACAGAAACCTAGGTTTCGTACTCAGACAGTCCCAAGGATTCACCAACATCACGACACTAAGGGTACTATATGATGCATTAGTCAGAAGTCACCTCGAACATAGCGCATTCATTTGGGCTCCTCATGAGGCGAAATATAGTGTTATGTTGGAGCGTATCCAAAATAAGTTCACGCGACACTTGTATTACAAGCTGTATGGGGTATATCCATTATACCCATTGATGTACCCTACACTATTTGTTCTGGGTATGGTAGGGTATAACACTCTAAGAGTACGACGGGAGTTTTCGCTCGTAGCGTATGTAGTAAAACTACTACGTGGCGTGGCGCATAACCCGGGAGTGCTGCGACACCTACAGCTGTACGTGCCCGACCGGTACGTGTGGAGGCGGCAACGCCCGCCCCTGCTCGCTGTGCCTGCAGCCAGGACCAACCTACTGGCAAGAACTCCTCTCACTAGAGCCGTACGCGTGGTGAATGAGGTTCACGAGAGGGTTGATGTATTGTGGTGCAACTTGAGTGAATTCGCAAAAGTTACACTATATGTAATAAGTTATTTAGATTAAGATATTTTTGAACTAGGTATAAGGTGTAGATTTAGGATTTAGTTAGTAAGGCCACTCTGTCGCATTGGATCATAGATCTGTAATGATAGTGTAGGTAAGATTGTTATAAATAAATAAATAATGAACCAGACGGTAATTTCTGTATTATGTATTTAGTTGTTAATCAAACTATCGCGATTGTGGTAAGACCTTCTAAAAAAGACCTTTTCACTTCCAAACTGACAACAGTGTTTGATCAACAAAAAATAGAAAAACAGTTACATACAGACGTATTTATACTTTTTTCCTATCGATACAATAGATTATTTTAAAATGACGTTCATGATTTATAGTTGTTTTTAGTGTATGAGTGCCAAAGTTACGTCGTCTGTTTTTCGTCTCAGTATAAAAGTATACGTTGGTCTTCCAATACTACCGTGAAAAAATAGACTAGACTTCACTGAAAATAGATGGAAAAAATCAGAGGTATATTAAGGTATTTTTTATTGTTATCTGTCTACCTACCTACATCACTATTATCCTTCACTATTTTAGCTAACTCCAACGTAGCAAAAATGTTGCTTACGTACAACCACGGACAATGGCGGTCGACTTTTCACCCTTATTCCCTTAGTAATAAGGTTGAAAAGTTGTCCACCGTCAGTGTCCGCGATGGTACCTATAACAAAAATGGTCAAGGTTGCTACATTAGCTGTTTGAATTTTATCTTTCTCATTAAATTCAACCATTTCTTCTGTGTCACCGTTCTTCAATACGTACTAGTACATCTACCAATAAATTGATCTTGTAATACAATTCAAACCATAAAATAACGAGACGTGATACAACAGGTACCTACTAATCCACTAATCTTAGAAGAATTCAATCAAATCGCACGTGAACGTGATGGGAGTCGGGAGACAAGTGTGGCTGGGGCCTTGACTTTATCGAGTCATGGTTTGTCAATTACCAAGCCATTGTGAGCCGATCGCTCCGGCGGCGATCTTATCGATGCTGTGACAAAAAATATGCCGCCTGCACTGTAGTATATGCAAGGTTGTAGATGAAGATGGGAAGATTTTTGGTGCTGACTTTTGATATGCACAATTTTTTTGTAGAATAAACGACGTTTGTGAAAACTGAAATGGAATAGGATTAGTCAAGGCCAGAAGAGTAGGTAAAGGTAAAACATGAAATTAAAATCGTTAGTAATTTTAAAGACCTAAAGTCGAAATTCCTTTTATACGAAAAGATGCAGACCAAAGAGAAGATGATTATGACTGTGTGAAAGATGATACGGATAAAAAAAAAGAAAACGCTGAGATAGCAGCATATTACAGGTGTTTGGAAGAAAACGACTCCAAATAAACTGGGCTATGATGTGAAGGTCGCGGAAATTCGCTAGAGACGAGAAGAACAGCATCAGTAATGGGTAACGTTTGGGGGAGCCCTTGCCCAGCAGTGGACACCGTTCGGCTGCAATGATGATGATGATAAAGGGCGGGCGGATGAGGAATCTGTATCATCTCGAGCAACATTTTTGATTAATTATCATCTACATTTTGCATATACTATAATAGCCCATAGTTGTCAAACAGATGAAAGCGTACGCAATGATGAAGCGAAGATCGTCGCAGTAGATTGGCAATAATTATTATAAGCGTTTGTCCATCCGTCCACCTTCCCATTCGGACGTGTCTATCGCCATGAGGTCGATAATTAGTAATTAATGGACTATAAAATGTTGTAACTAGTTTTGAACAAAAAAATTGTCAAAGACCGTAGTTTGAAGTCAGTTCCCAGTCAAAGAAACTGCGTGTAAAAGTTTTGTTTCTAACGTCCGACGCAAAAAGAGGGGTGTCATAAGTTTGACTGATATGTGTGTCTGTCTGTGGCACAGTTATAGCTCTTAAACGGGTGAACCGATTTGAATGTGGTTTTTTTTATATGTAAGCTGGTTTTCTAGAGATGGTTCTTAGATATGTTTAATCGAAATCATTACATTACGTTTATATGCTTAAAATTTTATCGTTTTGTTAAATAATGTTTTGTCTTAATAATGTGACAATTTAATCATTTCGAAATAATGTAAAATGGGGCCTGGGTAACTTAAATTTAAAAATGTGGGTCTGCAAACCCTACATAACAGCACAATCTTATGTTATGTATCTATTAAATTTGTAGTCACACTAACAATCATACATGTTGTATGTTAAGAGAGGTGTTTTAGCCTATTTAACATTGTTCGGATTATGTTAGTTTACATTTAGAATAAGATCTTTTTGTTAACTTGTATTAACCTTTTTCTTTTTCTGTTAATAAAGACCTTTAAAAATCAAATCAAATCAATTGAAATCGGTTCAGCTGTTTGAAGATTATTAGCTCTTTTCTAGTTGATGAATGGTTGGTTGTGAGTATCTTCCACAGATCTGATCGATTTCAAATTTGGTATTCTGTAACTTCAATTATATTAGAAGAACATAGTCTTGAACTAATGCTATAACATCACCTGGCATACAAATTGCAGGATACCCAACTCCCTTTCCAACTTACAGCACAGGTATCGTGTTTGGGCTCATTGGAATGGTCTCGATGAATAGGTAATAGATAGATGGTGAACAGGGTCTTGTGATGGAGTAGGAAAGAGAAATGAGGAAATTTGTGTGTCAGGGGTTTTTAAAATTTTAACTGTTAAAATTGTACTAGTTATATTATTAAGCTTATTCCAAAACAAATAATTAACTTCGTGATATTAACGACCATTATGAGATTGTATAAGTAGGTATATTTTTTTCATATTTACGTCTCTTGTGTCTTCTCAAGAAAAAGACAAAAAAATCTCAAGAAGATTTTTCGAACGTCTAATCAAGGAAAAATATCAACAAATTATTTTCTTATCACCAAACAATTCCATATTAAGAGTTCCTCAATAACATTGATAAAAACAAACACAATGATCTTAATGATTGTGCATTCAAACATTATTATTACAAGGAGCCTTGACTCTTAGGTCACGATGATATCACCGATACAGTGTCCGGGAAATTGTCGTCGGTCATTGATATTCTAAAAGATAACAAGAGGAAAAAAAATGCAAAACAACTTGTGAAGAAGTAGGTACTCGTGCGTACATTGTTTATATAAGCAAAAGATATACATAGTAACACCTCTATTGACACCGGTAGTTAAACCAGCTTTCTATAACGTAATGGGTCTTTGCTTGACGTCCGAATCTTAGGGATCTTTTTATAGAATCCGAATATAAGGCATCTTTTTTTTCTAACCATATTGAATTGTATGAAACAAACAAACAGTTTTAGAGTCTGATAAAGGACCATTCCATTGCCATATCTTATGGGCCTACCACATGCACAAGCTTCACCACAGTTTTGTCTGCGCGGGCCGCTTTGTACACGGAAGAACCGTGCGTGTGGTTGGTAAAACTCGTCAGTTTGTACACGGTGTTCCGTGTCCAAACCGTGTACAAACCGGCCTGCGCAGGCAAAACTGTGGTGAAGCTTGTGCTTGTGGTAGGCCCATAAGGATACCGTTGGAAAAACTAACGTGGTGCAAACACATTGTCCAAAGCAGGGAATTACATTTGGCCCAGGATATGACTTCTATCGAAGGAGAAGTCTTCAAGGTCTCTTGATACGAAATTGTGTATGAAAAAGTTAAAAGGACTCACATCCAGTACATTAGTTTCCCATACGCATCACAATGACCCATTAATGGTAATAAAAGAAAGATGACGGTAATAAAATTTGCATATCATTTGCCTAATCATATCCTAGTTGTGACTAACCCTAGTACAATAAGTAAACTATTGTGAACTCACCAGTAGCGACACGAAATATATTCTGCAGAAGGTTTAAGAGGAAATTGTTACATATGGTCTAATTAGCTTTCTTTCACCCGCGGCTTCGCCCGCGTGGAGGTCGGAAATTATCCCGCGAGAACGTACTACCGTGATCAAAAGTATCTTATTTGTTAATCCAGGCTATAAACTATAGACTATTTTCCGTGCGTACTTGCCATTCTAACACCGGTTTGCGCTCACCTGTTCACAGAATGACAGATGCCTACAATAGGACTTTTGAACATATTGACATTTTTGCATGTCCTCCCAGTAAGTTCAAAGGTCTTATACTTAAGGAGCTCTCTTGATTTAGGTGTAAATATATAGTTCAAGATAAAGGTAAACATGATAGTTAAGTAAGTAAGTTTAGTTTTTATTAATATTATGTATTTATTACCCTAGCGTTTAATTTAATTGTATTTATATTCCACAGTTAATCTGTGAACAGCGTTGTGGGCTACAATATTGTTCAAATGTTTTGTATATTTCTTTTTCTATACTGTATATTGTAGCTGTTTGTTGTTCCTTTTGAATAAAATAAAAATAAAAAAAACTATGTGTGCCAAATTTCATCCAAATCCGTTCAGTCGTTTTTGTGTGATTGAGTAACACATCGAAGCACACAAATATACAAACTTTTACATTTATAATATTAGTAGGATATAGTAGGATAGTAGGATTGTTACATATCATTGGCGTAGATGGAGAACAAAAAACAAAAAATGTCTTGTTTGGAGAAAATTGCGATTCATATAAGCGGCATGATTTGGGTGTTACGAAAATGGTGAAAAGTGAATTTGACGAAATCGCAGTTATTTAGTTCTCCATCTACGCCGACGATATGTTCTAACTGCCCTGCACTGCAGTTGCTGAATTTCGGCGATGTCCTGACTAGACACCGATTTATGGAATAGGTGTCTAGCAGTTTGTTGCTTTTTATTTTTTTCATATTTGCGCCCCGCTGTTTCAACCGCATAATCCCATAGGAATATCGGGATGAAAGTACCCTATGTCCTAAGAATGTCGGGATAAAAGTACCCTATGTTAGGGTACTTTTATCACACAAATACAAATATAATAATACAAATTGACTTTTCACCATTTTCGTAACACCCAAATCATGCCGCTTATATGAATCGCAATTTTCTCCAAACAAGAAATTTTTTGTTATTCTAGTTCTCCACCTACGCCAACGATATGTAACAATCCTACTATCCTACTCCTCCCGGAAAGTACCCTATGTCCTAAGAATGTCGGGATAAAAGTACCCTATGTTAGGGTACTTTTATCCGCACATTCTTACGGGATCATAACTAATCCAGGTTATGGTCTACGCATGTGCCAAATTTCATCCAAATCTGTTAGGCCGTATTAGCGTGAAAGAGTAACAAATAAATACACTTTCACATTTATAATATTATAATTAGGATTAGTGGACATGAGGATGCTGCTGCTGTAATTCCTTAAATGCCGTGGCTTCAATCAGACTCTAGTATAAAATCAAATATTAACCTAATATTATATAAATATTATCAAACATAAAATCTAATCTATGTAATTTTATTTATTTATTGTAATCAATTTAGCTTTCAATAATTTATTTTTATCTCAACTATGTATTACTTGTTTTAGTTAATCAATTATGTTATTATCTGCGCATAATGTAGTGCATGCTGTGCTTTTCTATAAGTAATGAGGCGCTTAGACTTAAGTTTGCAATGTACTAATTATAAAGTAATAGTGTACTCATTGTTGAAGAGCCTAATATTAAATAAATAAATCAAAGAAAAATAGGATGACATCGTAGCTTTTCCCAGCTTAGTTCATATTTCATAGTACCTTCTCTCTTGAAAGAGATCTATTCCTATTAGTTGTGTATAATGTAAATAGACCTTCTGTACCTTATAATCCACAACAGGTATCACGATAAGCCATAATTCAGTGTGACTGTCACTGAGCGCAGTCCTTATTAAATTGCCTCGCGCTAAAATCGTGTCTTGACGTCATTCAAGACAAGATGTTCTCACTTAGTATCGGTAGTCATGTTGTTTCCTTATGTGACACTTTGTGCCCATATAAGGGTTAGGTAAATGATTTTATTTGATTATAGATCTTTTGATTTGATTTGCAGGTGCTGTATTTTTCCTTGTGTGATTAATCTTGGTTTTACGAGGATTACTTATAATTGTATGGTAGTGTATTTTAGTTCTGTTTCTTGTTAGCATATTTTTGGGCACTTCTGGGAGACGTTGACTCTATAAAGGACTGTGGTAGCATCTACATCACCATATGCGAACTACGCATCAAAGACCTACTGACGTCACACAAATCCTGCATCGCGCAACTAAAGTTTACGCGCGATTGACATTTATACAAGATCCCGACTTCAATCGTTGCTTGGGCAGTAGGTCAGAGGATCCTCCCTTTTCTATGGTGGATGAGTGAACTTTACATCCTGTTCCTCATACTCTAAAGGACCATAGATTTTTACTTCGGATTTATCCAAGAGTCTTGGTCTATGGTCCCTCTGACACCATATATTTATTCCACACAAAGGATCTGTTCAAGACTGCTTCCATGAAAAAACTAGCTGTGACCTTGCGTTTTTAAACCAAAAAAAAGGAATCCCAGTTTTTTTCTGTAAATAATGAAATAATAATGATTATAACATTGATTTTACATTCTGTGATTACTTGAACTCACACACTGACTTATTAGTATTACTTGTAAATTTTTTAGGAATATCGTATGGGTACCTACTTTTACAATGCTTGTAAATATGTGAACACCATGTATCCGTTTCATAATTTTTAATTATTTTTACCTATTGTGGTATAGTAATCTTATTCCAGGTGCATCGTCTTCACATATAATATATAATTAATGTATACAAAATATTGTAAAACATTTTAAAAGAGTAACGGTGGAGTTTCTTGCCCATTCTTCTCCATAAGAAATCTACCTTTTGGAAAGGGCGACTAAAATTAATTCTATTTTGGCGTTCAGAAGTGCTTTGTCTGTGCCTAATTGAAATAAATTATTTGACTTTGAGTCTACATGTTTTCAAAGCGTACAATACAAA
The DNA here is from genome assembly GCA_963680765.1 of Agrochola lychnidis. Taxonomy (NCBI): domain Eukaryota; kingdom Metazoa; phylum Arthropoda; class Insecta; order Lepidoptera; family Noctuidae; genus Agrochola; species Agrochola lychnidis. The sequence goes on from OY796864.1 coordinate 8,300,079, forward strand.
CCTAAAAATTATTATTTGCAACAGTACAAAAGCTGATCACCTCGCAATACAGTCGAACAATCCAAAAAAGCTTTAAATCTCAAAGCCAAAGAGGAAGACCAAATTGGATAGCAGTAGCCTGAACGAAAATGTTGAGGAAGTTTGTTCCATCATTGTGTCGACTAAGGTCATTCATTTCGTGCAGTACAGGAGGCGGTACCACTGCTACTCGGACGTGTTGTCGATTACCTTCCCGCCGTATTGACTCAGCCGAAACGGAGCTCTCATCATTTACATAATAACACCTTGTACGGTGGACGCAGTGGTACGAGTTATAAGCGACAGCGGGCAGCGGGCGAAAAGTAGTGCATGGGAACTGAGGTGTATATTTCGCAAGCTGTATCGCTGTACATCGGTGAAGAAATACTGTTAAAAGGTGTACAACTTCGTGTTAAATAGGAAAGAATTTACCAATTTTTTATTGGGGACAAACCATTTTTTTTTTAAATTTAACATCTGCACTGGTATAGATTAGCATGGAGACGTTCCCAAAAAGCTAATTCATTGAGATGTTCATGATTGCCATTTAAATAATGTCAAAATCCAATTCATGAATATTTACACCGTCGCGTCGTCTATATGACATTTTTTTTTACCTTAATTCTTCGTAAATGCAATATTTATACTACTAATTAGTTAGGATTGGGATTAAAGATTACAATTTTGTATTTAAATACTTATCTGTCATTTTAAAAACTAGTTCCAAATGTTAACAAGTTTCTGAGTGTATAATTTGTCACTGTTTGTGCACCTTTCTAAAAGATTTGAAATATCAAGAAGACGTATCAATTAATCAAAATATTGAAGATACCTACTTAGATTAGAGGACGACTGCAGTTTTATAAGGCTGCACAAAGCCTCTACATATTTTTGTCCATTGTACATTTCTGTTTTTATTTTCCTCATGGCAAAGATTGTATAAACGAGGGACTTGAATCCTTACCTACTTCTTCTCATCGGATATTGCAAAAAAACTTGAAGATGATTATTGTTTACCAGTTATCATTTGACTGTGTATTTCATCTCAACCAGTTTTACCAGTTACTGGTACTTGAACTTAAGTTAACTTTAACTGGTAAAAATCCTGGCTAGCGGTCGTTTTGAATCCTCCTGAAAATCTACACAATAATCGCGTTCACCTATCCCTTCAACCACACCTACAAAATTCTAATTTTGACCAGAGTTTCCCTTACAACGTCCATCCAAATATTCTCCGCCAGAGACATAGATTTGTTCAAAGATATGAGGTCAAACGGCATTGTTCTGGTTTCCTGTATTATTACGGACAGATGTTCCGATATGGAACGGACAGTATAATGTAACTGTTACTTTGATACCGAATAATTGCTTGCAAGACACTTTTTATTGCGTGCTTCGTCGTAAAAATGCTAATGGACATTGGGCAAGTTTGCGCTAATTTGAACGCAATAGATGTTTGTACTCACAATCTTTAGTGATGATACTTTGTAGTTTGAAACTTGTAATTATCCTTACACGGTTTGTTAACCAATTTAAGTGGGGGATATAATGCTTTTTGCAGTCATAGTATCATTGTTGAGCTTTGAGAGCATCTCTTCAGTGGCAGATATTCTAGCTATAATAATAGAAAAACTTTCTTATATTTCTGATGGCTCAAAGGCATTGAAGGAAAAGCTATTTGACTCCAATACTAAATAACAGGAGGCCTACCACCAGCTCAAAAGCGGTATTATTTGAATATTACTTCAGTGGGAGAAAGAGATGGACACACACTGAAGTAATATTAAAATAATACTGCTTTATGAGCTTGTGGTAGGCCCTCTGGTCTCTACGCCCTCATTATACATATATTTACTGGCTGTGCATAATGTTGCACCTTCGTGAGGCACTATTTTCGGTACTTATTCGACTCGATGAGATTCAACTAATAATGAGGAACTCAACATAGACCCATCCGGATTCAAACCAAGACAAAACCAAAACAATAAATTTACAAAAAAATTACGTCACAAAAATCTTGCATCAACACAAACAGCATCAAAAACGCAATTCCGTTCCTGTACATAACGTAAGTGACGAAACGATACATACCACCTGAGTAACTGGACATACGCGGTCATTAAATGTTGCCGCTCTGTTACTCTGTGACCAGCGATCTACGTATTGTGTAGCGGCATCTATAACTGGACTGTGAATGGAGTACATTCGTATCTGTCTCTATGCTGTCGTCTTTAGTGGTTGCGATTGGTCGAAGTCGGAACGGTAGCGTTGTGATTGGAGGTTTTTAGGCGATGCGATTTGTCGTCAGGACATCTATGATTTCGATTCTATTATTTGAAATAACCATGCATCATCATGTCGACTCAATTTAGATTGCCATCGATACGTTATGAAGAAAATCATGATGACATCATGACAGGGTGGGTGGCATGACATAAAGTGACCTTATAAGGTCATTTCATTTACTAATATCATGTCGATTTTATTTTTTGTGAAAATTAGGCATATTTTATGGTCAGTAAGACCATAAGCACGCCATTTCATTTAAGTATACAAAAAATAAAAGTTATAAAAACTAAAACCCAACTACAACAAAAAATCCAACTAAAAAGGTATAAAAAATCATCACAAATAGACAAATTAAAAATCCGGAGTCACTCGTGTTAGGGTATATACATAAATCGAACAGATTACGTGTGACTCCGGTTTTTTTATTTTTCTGTCTGTTGCTAACGCGTCCAACGATACCTTATTTGTCAAAAATGAATAGTTTAGAAGTTATAATAATATCATTTATTATTTACAGTCTCAGGGAATATTTCCTTCAAACTGACGTGGGTATGCAACGAGATGTGGTCGCAGTGGACAAGGGCCTCACCCCGCGCTCCTTGGCAAAAGAGAACTGGCGCAAACCTGCAGCACTTGATACTAACGATCGTAAGGAAGTATGGCAGGGCAAAAAACTACACGGACGCTTTTTCCGGGCCCTCCACGGGCCTGATGTAGACATTTTGGCGTCTGTATCCTGGCTACGTTTCGGCAACCTCTTCGGGGAAAACGAAGGGTTTGTCTGTGCGATTATGGATGAAGTTATCATGACGAATAATTATCGGAAATTTATTATCAAGGACGGTACGGTTGACATCTGTCGGGCATGCCACCGTCCCGGTGAATCAATCCGACATATTGTTTCCGGTTGTTCTCGTCTTGCTAACGGCGAGTACTTGCACAGACACAATCTAGTGCTTAGGATTATTCACCAGCAACTTGCCTTGCAGTACAACCTTATGGAGTCCGAAGTACCATACTACATGTATGTGCTCGACCCAGTTCTCGAGAATGGTCACGCCACATTATACTGGGATCGATCTATCATCACTGACAGGACTATTGTAGCCAATAAGCCTGATATTGTGGTGATAGATCGACGAGAGCGCCGTGCAATGATTGTAGATATCGCTGTCCTTCATTTTTTTTTTTATCTCCTTCTGTTTAATGCAATCTATCCTAGGACATTCAGCAATAGGTAGATGATGGTTCCTGATCTTGCACGGTATGAAGCCACTGCCTCATCCGATCAATACTACAGCTCATTCTCTAGCTGGTTGTAAGTCTTGGGGTGCCCTTCTTTTCAGTCTTGTGAAGGCTGTCCCTCATTACGAGAATCTCGTGAAAGCTGAGAAAGATAAAAAAATCAAGTATCTTGACTTAGCACACGAGGTTGTCGACATGTGGGATGTGGACTCTGCAGTCATTGTACCGATAATCGTTACGGTTAATGGCCTAATAGCGAAGAGCCTCGACCAACACCTCTGAAGGCTCTCATTGCGCGGCTGGATCAAGGGCTTGATTCAGAAAGCAGTACTCCTAGACACGGCACGCATAGTGAGGAGGTTCCTCTCTCTAGAGCCCTGACCACCGGCAGCTTAGACCCTGTTCCTGATGCCGATGGGCCTATATTGGATTATATTTTTAAATGTTTTTTAATGATCTTTATAAAAATATTTAAAAATGTATTTAATAAGTAAAAAATTAATAAATGAAATGTAAATAATACCATTTATTTCAGGCGATACAGGCCCATAGAAAAATACCTTAACCTAAACATACATATTTTAATATAAACAGAACTTGAAAACTTGTGTCAATAAATAGCTTAAAACTATGTTAGTAGCACTTCACTAGCTTGTGCTTGTGCTGTCCTGTGGTACTTGTCCGCAGAAGCGACGGAACACCACGTCCTGCGGTCAAAAGTCTTCTTCCATGACGACGGACAGAAAACAATTCGGTACTCCCAACACAAACGCCTTGAAGTGGACGTTGCGGTGCGACTCCAGCAACTGCACCCTCGGCGTGTACCTGGTCTTCTGGCGCACGTACTCCACGATGTCCTTCCTCCATGTGTGTCCTCAATGTGTCTCTGTGTGTGATGGTGTGATGTGTGCAACAGATGAATATAACCCTCCTTTTTGCTTCGCCGTAGTCGAGTAAAAATCCATCAAAGTAGATGAAATCTGAGTTTAAGTCTAACAAGTCATAGAAAGGAGCAGTGGTGGCCATTGGGCCACCACTGCTCCTTTCTATGACTTGTTACCATTGGGTAACGGCCGCGACTTACGAGTTGTTGTAGGTCGTAAGTTTGAACCCAGACAGGCGCTTTACTTTTTGTAAATTATTTCATCACCACTGCTCTGAAAACGGTGAAGGAAAACATCGTGAGGAAACCGGCATGTCCTAGAATCGAAAAATTCGAAGACATGTAACATCTATCAACCCGCACTGGGCCCGCGTGGTAGATTACGGCCCACTCCCCCCACGGAGAGGAGGCCTGTGTCCCAGCAGTGGGAACATTATAGGCAGATGATGATGATAAGTCATAGAATTATGTATTAATTATATTTTACTGTGTGATAATTTAATTTTTATTGTTTAATGACACTCAGATGGTTTGCTAAGTAATATTAAATAACGAATGTCTCATTAAAAAGTATTAACAAGCCATTTTGTGATCAAAACTAACAATAACATCTTATATTTATTGCTACCTCTTAAGTTTAATAAGATATTATTGACTCATGCGCAGGTTTGTAGACATACATAAGTGCAGGTCATTAAACATTGGAAGTATTCTGCGATTGAGATGTCATTTAGCTACCTAATACTTTGTATATTTGTTCATAAGTATCCAGAAGCAAAGTGTTGTTTGGTTTGTCCATTAGAAATTTATCAAAAACCTTTGCCTGACCTGGGAATCGAATCTCATGTACAGCAGTAGCTCTTGCGATCACTGGACCAACGAGGCAGTCGATTCAATTACCTTTCAATCAATCAATCTGCTTAGCCTTTTTCCAACTATGTTGGGGTCGGCTTCCAGTCTAACCGGATGCAGCTGAATACCGTATTTTACATGAAGCGACTACCTATCTGACCTCCACAACCCAGTAACTGGGTAAAACGATACCCCTTGGTAAGACTGGTTGTCAGACTTTCGACCCGTAACGACTGTCAAAGATCCACGAAAGACAGCCAGGACCAATGGCTTAAAGTGTTTTCCGAGGCACGGAGGATTCTCGGTATGTTAAGATGGTCACCCATCCTCAGACCAACCCCGGCAAGCGTAGCTTAACCTGATGGATCGAATCGTGCGACTGTTATTGCTTAGCCACGAATTCATTCCAATTCAATAACCTTTACCACCCAAAAAATTGTATCATCTTCAAAAGTCGTATCGTATAAACGTCCCATCGTAATTAAAGGTGCTTCGGATAAGTTCGTCCCCTCACGAGGCAGCTATCTCGACCACCATCAATAACGAATTACTTTTGTTGCTATTGCCATACTATATTGCCATCACATTACACTAATATAATGCTTGATATACAATACAGGTGCTGTAGAGTGTAGAAGATTTAATTTCTTTCATGTTGTCATTAAGAAATATTGGACGCCATTCGGGTTTGTAGCGTGTTTTTTGTTTTCATTTTGTATCAATGTACGTTTGTTACTGTATCAGTGATAGCCTAGTGGTGTGACCGTCAGACTGCCAAGTCACCGGTCTCGAGTTCGAACCCAAGGCACGCACCTCTCGGGCTTGCGGACGGTGACCAATGGGTAACTCGCCGTCCGATAAGGACCAGGCCCGTGTCGACGGCGCGTTGTGTTCCACGCGCGACTCAAACAGATGTCAGCAGAACTGACTGGGTTCGCTAGGGCAGATGCCTGCCGGGGTCGCGGGAAAGTCCAAAAGGGATACCGTAGCCCCTGGCAACATGGCAACTGAAGGAACACGGGTGGGTTTTTAGTCAGTAAGAGTCTGACAAGCCCTCCCGCTCCGCCCAGAGCGGGAGAAGTTATTTGATAATTTCCAACCCAAAACAAAAGTCATAGGTCTCGAGTTCGAACCCGGATTCATGGGCGTATTGTATAATTACCCATTGCTTCAAAAACGGCAATGGAAAACATCGTGAGGAAATCTGATTGCTTGAGAGATTTTTCTCGACGGCATGTGAAGCCAAGTCAGACGTCCATGGGCGGCATAAAAACACTATCACCAGGTAAGGCACTAACTACACGAAAAAGAAGTTTTAACTGCAACATTTTTTTTAATATGCTCATGTTCTGTGACAGTCCAAAAAATCCTTCCATCTTTTCTTTTTTCTTCTAAACCTTTAAAACCTGATGGTACACTCCTGACTCAACCACACTATACTGGTATTCAACTGCATTCGGTTGGACTGGAACCTGACCCTAACAAAGGTGCGTAAAAGGATAGGTAGTTTTGTTTTTTCCGTTTGTAATCAGCCATTGGGTTACAATCAGGGCCTCAAGTCTGCTATTACAATAGTGTCAGAATGGTCTATCATTGATTTCATAATTGTTGATTTTGACAAGTTTGGTAATCTACTAATATAATGACGTCATTATGACTTTCCAATGGTCAGCCACTGACACTCCATTGAAAGAAATGGCACTTATTGGTAATCTCGTACTTATTGACAAATGAATGACTGACTTAGGCTTATCATTGGTCGTATTGTACGACAATGCCATTTTAACACAATTCTATTACGAGACCATTGACCGACTAGTGATCGACCATTATGAATTTAGCAGATTACGAACTTTTAGCAAAATTACAATGGGATCGTGTTGGAATGACGAATTTATAAAAATAGCAGACTTGGGTCCCAGATCTGTTGGTTGATACGATGTTGTGGTAATTAGAGTTTGACGCATCCTGTGACAAGTCTCTTCATCAAAATTTAAATTTAAGTACTAGTTAAATGATGATGCTAGCTAGATGGCTAGGCAGATGATGATGACTCTTCACTAAAGCAAATTTTTCAAAATTATTTTTATTTTACGATCTTTAACTCTACCAACAATGTGTTAGAACAAAGTAAAGAACTTTGACCATGAGTCATTGGAAGCAATTTTTTCAATACCTAAAACTACAAGAGACGCATCTAGGTACAGGGTCAAATTAAAATAACCAGCGTAACTCCGCAGAAATTAGGGATATCGATATCTTAATACGATAAAACGAAAAAAATATTGATTCATTTTTTTTTTGGGTCAGTGACCGTAGTTAGGTACCTACTTGAAATATCAGTTTCAAAATCAGTATTTTTAGGTGTAAACTTCACAGACTTGATGGATATTCATATCCAAACATGATAAAACAAAAAAACAAAATTAATATATTACATAATTACTTAGGTAGGTAATATGGGTAAATATTCACGTTGTCGTCATCTGCCTAGCCTTTTCCCAAAAATGCTATAAGGGTCAGCTTCCAGTCTAACCGGATGCAGTTGGATACCAGTATTTTACATGCAACGACTGCCTATCTGACCTTCACAATCCAGTTACTGGGTAATACGATACCCCTTGGTAAGACTGGTTTTTAGACTTTCGGGCTTCTGACGACCCGTAAAAACTATCAAAGATCCACGAATGACAGCCGGGACCAACGGCTTAACGTGCTTTCCGAGATACGGCAGGGTCATGGTATGTAAAGATGGTCACCCATCCAAGGACCAACCGCGGCAAGCGTAGCTTAACCTGATCAATCGACCCGTGCAGCTGTTATTACTTAGCCACAAGCCATATTGATCATAAAATGGACACCATTGACAAAAGTACTCTTCATTTTTCACACCACACCACACACACCACACCACAAACACCACGTCACACCACACCACACCACACCACACTACACTACACCACGCTACACCACACCACACCAAACCACATCATATGCACTAACTAGGAATAAGCTTCATAAATTTAAATTGCAACTTTGCTTATAGATTTTATTTTTATTTTCTTAAGATTAATAGCTAAATACAGAAAAATGTATTTACATTATAAAGTCACCCATAAATGTTTTACAATGATGTGAAAGAGCGGAGCCTTCTAATACAGGCATTGGTGCCGATTCCCTTGTTCACAAACTAAACTAAATTTAAGTTCAGTGCATCTTTTTCTTTCTATTTCATTAAGAAAAGGACAGAAGATAAATTTTAGTTTAGTCCTGTCAAATTAATCAGCGCCTGTCACTCTCCATACAAGTTTAGACGTGATTAAAAACTTGCCGACTAAAATTACGTCAATTTACGTCAAGCGCTGATCTATTTGACAGGACTAAACTAAAATTTATCTTCTGTCCTTTTTTTAATGAAGTAGAAAGAAAAAGATGCACTGAACTTAAATTTAGTTTAGTTTGTGCACAAGAGAACCGGCACCATTGTTTGCCTAAAAGTAGACTCCAAACACGTTAAAATGTAATGTAATTTTCTATTTGGCACAATAAACTATTTTGTATTTGTATTTTGTATTTGTGATCTTAGTTCTTATGAATATAGATGCTAATGCATGCAGTAATGTAACTATAGGTTAGTTTTCCTCAAGACCAGACTCTCTAACATTCAAGAAAATCTACGACATCCTCAATAATTTTATCTGGAACACTTGCTCCTAGTTTCTCAATGTTACCTTCATAGATTCGACCGCGTTGGTTTCAAAACAACTAATAAAATTAATAGTTCTGTTAGTCTGTACACATCTCAGCCATGTGTACGTCGGTAACAATTTGTTATGGCCATTAGTTTAGTCCATCGTAACCCGATTGAGCCTAGTTTCCACAACGCATAGCTAAATATTGTGTGTGGTGCGATTGGTATGGGCGATAGCGGTAAGCTCTGATAGGATTTCAGTGAACTCCTTTTTTGTAATTTATTTTTCCGTGGTTTACTTTACAAATAATTCTTGTTTGATCCCACCATGTCGTACTGAGCATTTAAAGGTATAGACGATAATTTAGCTTTTATGATTTTGCATTACCTACGTACAGTATTTCAATTTTCTTAATGTCCCTCGGGAATCATCGCATTTCCGAATACAAACGAATGCTAATTTCCATGTCCATCAATTATTAGATTTATCGTGTATTTTTGAATTCAGAACTAAGAACTTTATTGTTGTTTTGTTTTGATTTCCGAGTGTACTATATAGAGCTGTTAAACAATTTTCCTATCTGTCGTGCCTGCAACTAGCAGCTTTCCTCCCATTTTTAGGGTTCCGTTGTCAAATGGCAAAAAATGGAACCCTTATAGATTCGTCATGTCTGTCTGTATGTCTGTCTGTCCGTCCGTATGTCACAGCCACTTTTTTCCGAAACTATAAAAGCTATGCTGTTGAAACTTGGTAAGTAGATGTATTCTGTAAACCGCATTAAGATTTTCACACAAAAATAGAAAAAAAACAAATAATTTTGGAGTTCCCCATACTTAGAACTGAAACTCAAAAAAATTTTTTTCATCAATCTCATACGTGTGGGGTATCTATGGATAGGTCTTCAAAAAGATATTGAGGTTTCTAATATAATTTTTTTCTAAACTGAATAGTTTGCGCGAGAGACACTTCCAAAGTGGTAAAATGTGTGTTTCCCCCCCTGTAACTTCTAAAATAAGAGAATAATAAAACTAAAAAAAATATATGATGTACATTACCATGTAAACTTCCACCGAAAATTGGTTTGAACGAGATCTAGCAAGTAGTTTTTTTTTAATACGCCATAAATCGTAAACCGCAATTTACCTTTCATTTAATGTTACTTGCTGCTACGGAACCCTTCATGGGCGAGTACGACTCGCACTTGGCCGCTTTTTTTTAAAATAAATTACATTAAGTTAAAAGAGCATTAATAACTCTATATACTTCCAAGTCGATTGAGAGCGTCCGGTCTGCACCAAGCGCAAAGGACAACTGATAGAAATCCGACGACTGACGAAACACGAAGTTTGCCGAGGGACATTAGGAAAATAGAAATACTGTGTCTACTTGACAATTTTGTGTGATGGCATATAATTTTGGCTAAATAAAATTTCGAAACAGTAATAATTATGATCAAACGCTGAATATGGATCACACTGTAACGACCAATCATCCTATGGATAAGGTCATTATTACCACACTTGGAGGATATCAAGCTAAAGTTAATTAAAGCCTAGGTCACGACAACTCATAATCAAGTGTCGTATAACGCAAATGCCACCATTGTTACAGTAATTACTCCTCAGTAATGCGACGTAACGGCTCGAATTCAATTACGCTTACCAATTATCACTTAAACCATACAAAAAATCGAATAAGCTACGGCAATACAAACTTCGCTATTTCGATATCAATAACACATTAGCATTGGATAACCGTTAATTGATCGAGCGCGGTGACATTTCACCGCGGGAGCCTCACACGCGCGGCCCCTTTGATCTCCAGCTGCCATCTTGCGTCCTCCACGTCACAAAGCGCACCGCCACGATTAAATTCGTACGTATAACAATGCGACACTCGTCTATTAGGTGACCGTTGCTAGTTTTTGAGCGGCACTTTTTAAGATCCTTTTACGGTCTAATTAGGGAATTTAATAATTGTTGAATTTCGATGAAACGTGTGAGGCACTGTTTGCAAATGGTATATGACAGAGTATTTGAGTTATGTCGGTTGCTTTGTGGCAATTCCGCTTGCACCTTCCGTTTTGTGACTTAATTTATGTTACGTTATATTATTTTTTGATGTCATTAGTGACATGACAGTATCTTGAAAGGTCTCGTTAGTATTCTTGTTGCATGCTTTGTTGAGAAAAAAGTGTAACATGCTTATATTTTAGGACTATAAAGGGTTCCGCTTTATTAAGTCCCTTTGTTGACGGCATCGAATCCTTTGTCATTTAACATGTGTTTAATAAGAGTCACCTGGTCTGGTTAATTGAATCTATCATTGAAATTATTTATTTGACTTTTGAGGAGCTCATTAATGTCTGAGATGACCATTCCAGTTACCTTATCTAATACGCAGCTTAGTTAGCATCGCGGGTTATAAAATTACTCGTGCAAGAAGCCTCAGAGATCACGTAGCCATTGCCACCGGTAGGTAATACTATAAGTATTGATGTTACAATTTCGAGTCCTAAAAAAACAAGAACAGAATAAGAATTTGTCTGCAAATCCAGAAGAACCCTGTTAAAGAAACGTATTCTAAAGGTGCTGATAAACTTGAACATTTACCTGTAACAGAACATCGAGCATTTGCCGTTTTTAAATTTGTCGAACTGAATAACGAACAGAGCCAAGCATAGAGCAAAATATCGCTACGAACATTTTCACGATCATTCTGTCGAATGCTCTAGTCAATGCTCGTCAAAAAATATTTTACGAACGAAGATGTTAGACTTGACGTTCGCACGGCTCGGCAAAAAGCTTGAAGAAAATTGACTGTCCTTTCACTTAAATGCTCGCTAGAACGCTCGCTAGAATGCTCGCTAAAACGTTCCTGCTTATTTTTCTGTAATGTGACATTCACTAGAATGCTCATAACAAGTGAATGCTCAAGTTTATCAGCACATTAAAGAACAAATTCGCTTTTCTAATCAGTATTTATAATGACGATGCAAACTGTCACAATTTTTTTTTGGTATCAGATGCTTCCAACACTGTAAATTTTTCGCTAATTTCAAGACCCACACCTAGAGTCCACCAAAAGCAGACAATGGTGCCGATTCCCTTGTTCACAAACTAAACTAAATTTAAGTTCAGTGCATCTTTTTCTTTCTATTTCATTAAGAAAAGGACAGAAGATAAATTTTAGTTTAGTCCTGTCAAATTAATCAGCGCTTGACGTAAATTGACGTAATTTTAGTCGGCAAGTTTTTAATCACGTCTAAACTTGTATGGAGAGTGACAGGCGCTGATTAATTTGACAGGACTAAACTAAAATTTATCCTCTGTCCTTTTCTTAATGAAATAGAAAGAAAAAGATGCACTGAACTTAAATTTAGTTTAGTTTGTGAACAAGGGAATCGGCACCAGTGCATACTAAATTACTCATACAAAATTTCATGACAGTATCTTAAAGAGCCTGACATGGCTTAATTAAGGATGTGACGCAAGACTGTCATAACAAGCTCCTAGTTTCGTTAAATGTCTATTGTAATACAAGATTACTTCAAGATTGCAATCTTGAGGCAAGAACGCTAATGAAGCACTTTGAGACATTTTGTTTCATTTCAAATTTTAGGGGACCGTATGCAACCGTCAGGCTTGCATTCAGTTTAAATGATCCATAATACCTAGCCTGTTTATGACTGACGACACTGACGTGACGCAAAATTCTGCATCGCGTCAGCAGGATTTTATCGCGTGACTGGCATATACAGGGTGGCAGGGACATCGACGCAAAAACTGTTATCATGGATTCAGTACATGATTCTGAACCCTCCTGCGTTGAAATTTTTCGTCAGAATTTTTTTTTTAATCTGCTGTTCCATACATTTTGACCGCGTAGGTATTGCACTTTTCTATTCAGATTTTTTTTGCTGTCCCTTCCACCCCCCCGTGTAACGTTCCGACATCAACTGTCGGGCATTTGCCCACAACACCCGTCTTGTCGGAGGATCCCTTTTCTCTAGAGAATGAGTGAACTTTACAACCTGTTCCTCATACCTCTCTAACAGTATTCGATTCAAATATTGTGAGGAGCATAAATAAATACAGTATTAATTCGGTACCTGATTTATCTTCAGTTTGACTGAGAAATTAGTGACGACAAAATCCTGAACCCAGCCTCAAAATTCTGAGTCGAACTTGCTAACGTCTAAAAGTGAAACAATTTCCTTATTACTAGACGCTAAAATTAACCCACCTTGTAATTCCTTACGCAATCATTAACGCTTTTGACTCTTCTTAATATTTTTCTTTAGAACAGAACTTAATAAACCTATTCTGTTTATTTCTTTCCGTTACTTAATTTAAATTCAAAACTAGTTAGCAGTTAGTTATGCATTAGGACTTTACTCGATCACATCGGTCACCAAGCGTGGAGAGGGGAAAGACCCAGAACCTGTGACATCGTAAAATTTAATTTACTACATAAGAAAATTAAATGATAAGCTTTATTATGGCAGATAGGATAATAAAGCTTTATAGCTGCCAATTACATGTTCTAGTATTTCTTTGGTATGGTGAGCTTATTTCAACTGGAACAAAAAAAAAAAATACTGTACCTAATCCAAATTCAAAGGCAGATTTGGCCAAGTAATTAAAGTCATTGTCCACTGCTTATAACTGTGCCATGTTCTTACTATAACCTTGAAATGTATCTATTAGTAAATATATCATCAATACAAGTCGCCACTTTTCCTTAATCACTAAAACAGTTATTGCCTCCATACAACTTTGTAACCAGCAATTTCTATCACAATCTTCCACTCCTTGCCACATCCGTCGTAGCAGCGTTGGTACGTATTGAGAAAACCCGGCCAATTACAGAGATACACATCAAATGATACGAGCATGTAGAAACAGAGACATCCCCACCGTGACCGGGTTTTAATTGAAAAAACTCAATTAAGGTAATTACAGTAGTGAGCAGGTGGACGTGTGACCAGGCTGTTTTGAATCGGGTTTTGGGGTTCCGCGTACAGATTTGATTGAAAAGAATTCATGTCGATTAATCGGAGGAACTCGAATCATTGAAATGATTGTGGTTTTAAGATCAACTCTATGCTATGAAATAAACAAAACTTAAAAAGATTATAAAGACGAAGTAAATCATTAGAAAGGGTACAGCAAATGGAGCTTACATAGTAGTACCTAATCAATGATGAGGTGAGCAACTTAGCCAGCTATGATTATGATCACAACTTTTAAGACGCAGATATATGACAGTGACCTTGAGTGGTTAGCATGCGTGTTCTGTACTGAGCTCACGCAACGCATCGTATGTCCAGCCAGTAATATGACTCGCCCATCAAGGAGCGCTGTCCCAAATTAGACGCATTATTAATTTTTTATACGTAAAACAAAAAGTATTTTAATAAAACACGTATACTAAAAGATCAATAATTAAATTATCTTTAAAATAGTGAAGGTTTCAGAAAAATAAGCTCGAAAGATTTTGCGTCATTCTCAGTTTTTTATCCGCGTTAGACATAACTTTACAAATTAATTTCACTATGTAATATAAACATAATCCAAAACATGCATATTAAAATATTGAGAAAATGCTCTGATTTAACATATATTTTTTCCAAATCATTAACACTACTTGTTTAGACGTCATCTTCAGTATAAAATCATTAAAAGTCGGTTATCGTCGCCTTAACCCAGAAGTCCAGAACTAAGTATGTATTAGCAAGGATCAGAGTAGCATTCAATCGTTTTATAATATGTACCTAAGTATTGATTTGACAACCATAATAGCCACAAAGTTATAAACAATTTCAATAAACACGTGGTCGATTTTTTGTGTATTTCTGTTTTTGCGACTCGATTATTGTTTTTGAAGTACGTGATGTTATCGCCCAAATTGTACGAAAGATTCTATTCTAGATTCCAATGATGACCTTGAGTGTGCTTCAATTAATATTTAATGACATGACATAGTGAGTTTTAAAGTCGGATCGTTGTAAGAAGAAATTATAGGATTAGTCTCCAAAGAATAAATTCTCGTTGCATTTTAAAATATGAATAAATAAATAAAATTCGTAGGCAGCAGCTATTGTAGTTATTTTGGATTTATTAAAATTGAGTGCATGTGCGTTTAACATTTCCAACGTGACGATATTATCGTGGACGTCCATGTCCACATCACGGCAACATGATAACACAGGGAAGTAAAATGTATGGAAATTTATACGAAGCTTTAAAATTTACGTCCACGATAACGTTATAACGTGCATGTATTTCCATACATTTTATGGACGTGGATGTCCACGATAATATCGTCACGTCAGAAAATATAAAAGCGCACAATGATTTAAATACTTGGAAAATTCTTTGACTTACCCATTGAAAATTTTTGTCATTTGTTATTAACATCTATAAAAAGTGTACCAATATTCTTTCCATTTTCCAGAGACTTTTCAGTTGTAACGATGTAGCAAGAGGAGACTCTTCACACTTAGAGGGTAAACCATGGTGATAAAGAAATAAAGAAAGGAAGAAGGAAAGAAAGAAGGAAAGAGACAAAGAAAGGAAAAAAGAAAGAAAGAAAGAAAAAAGTATTTATTGTGATTGGGTTTAACTCTTAAGATCGTTCAATGCAGTGAAGTATGAAGACATCTAGGATCTGAAATGGAGATATTTGCTTAGTTATTATTGGATAAGTGGTTCATATTTATAAGCTTTGACAACAGATCGAGACCAACTTTATACCAGATTGGTCAGTTGGATCGTCAGTGGCGGCTGGAAACTGGATGACCATTACGCTTTGGCGTCAATTTCAAGCTATAACAAAATTATCCTTTATGGGAATTCTTCCAAAAATATCAGCCTCCGTCGTAAACTACATCGATACTATCATTTCATCTGCATCATTGCGAATAACGTCCCATTCAATAACAATGTCCCATTCATTCGCATCCGGTGACCACACGCGGACGGCCATTTTACGGACACTTGTCCCGTCTTTATTGGGAATTCGTGTAATTCAGTAGAACGACGCCACGCCTTTACCGGTCCACTTGTCCCGAAATGCGTTTACTTGGAATATTGTCACTTCGTTGATATACAGGATGGTGAGTTGTCGCTGACTGGAAACTTTAAAGATCTTTGTGAGCTCGAAAGCAGATTTAGTTTTGACTAGAAGAAGAAAGAGCTTCGCAGTGATGCTTTATTTGATATATTACCAACTGATATTGAGAAAAGTTTTACAAATAAAAACAAACGACTTCCAGAAAAAAAACTTTTTTTTTTAAAACGTTTTTTTTTTGTAAATAGATTTTATTTTTAAATTTTTAGTTGTGGTACCTAATAAATTCGAATATCCGCAATCCACACAATGGAGACACTCGGGCGTTTCCTCCCCGCCTTATCCTGAATAGAAACCTCTCGAAACAACCGTGTCCGGTAAGAACCTGCGTCAGGCGGAAGGTGAGGACGCCGTGGCGCCTCTCTAGCCACTCCTCAAAGAGGGGACTTATCGCCACAATTGTGGCGTGCCCAGCGCTAAGTTGCAACAATCGCACTCTCCATGACGCCATGAGATCCCGCCGGAGCTCTGCTGCTACGTAAATAATAGTGACAGAAACTTATAACATCATCCATATAGACTAAGTGGGAAAAATATGTAGGTATTATTGAAGCTAACTCAAAAACTGCCCAAGCAAAGTTAATTAAATTTATACGGAACCACCGCGCAAGCTGCCTCTATCAAATGAAAGAGAATTTTCAAAATCGGTTTACAAATTGACGAAAATATCGAGGGACATACACTGAGAAAAAAAAAAAACATACGCTACGAACATAGAAACCTCCTCCTTTTTGGAAGTCGGTTAAAAATGGAATAGCCACCCAGTAAGTAGCGCAATTGCAAGCAATCAACATTTTAAAGCGGTTTTTTGACTTGTGCAAGCAGTTAAAACATTGCTGTGCATTATCCTAACCATGGTTGCACACCAGGTATTCTAAAGTAAACTTAAAATGGAACTTTACCAGTAATAAACCGGGATTCCTAACATCACCGTTTGTATCCAGTGATAAATTCAAACTGCATGGATGGCTGGAAAAACACATTGGTTACGCCTGAGTTCGAACTAACGACCATCACGTAGCAACCCAGACAAATGGGCTACTACCGTTCGTATTGGAATTAACAAACGATAAAAAGTGAGAAGGTAATTATGATGACAGGTATTCTATTAATATTATTCAATGTGCAACGGGAATATTTTTTTAAACACCTTTTATGGTATGTCAAACGTTATTTATTTTTTATAAATGTTTTTTTTTTGCTCATAATCACAGTGCTGAGCTAGCAAGGCCAATACTTTTCTACCGAAAAAGCCACAACTCTTAAGAATCACCATCTTTACAAGTTTGTTAGTATTTAGGAATTAATTTTAATCACTTTTCCAGTAGGACATTTCCTCTTCTTCAAGTCTTCTTTTTTCTTTTCGTGTGGTTAATAACTAACCTGGTGTCAGAGTTTTAAAGCCGCCCATGGGCCTTTAAATTGGCTTTACATGTCGTCGAGAAATATCTCTCAAGCATGCCGGTTTCCTCAAGATGTTTTCCTTCACCGTTTCTGAAGCAAGTGATAATAATACAATACGCACATGAATCTGAAAAGTCAGAGGTGCGTGCCTTGGGTTCGAATTCGAGACCTATGACTTGGCAGTCTGACGGTCACACCACTAGGCTATCACTGCTCTATTTTTCAAGTAAATTGAATCGATCCGTAAACCAGATGGTCAGGTGACCTGAAAAAAACGGTTGGAGTAGAAGAACCTGAAGAGAAAAGAGGGACCGAGAGGTGTAGTGCAACTGTCATCATCATCATCATCATCAGCCTATAAATGTTCCCACTGCTGGGACACAGGTCTCCTTTCTGTGAGAGGGAGTGGGCCGTAATCCACCACGCGGGCCCAGTGCGGGTTGGTAGATGTCACATGTCTTCGAATTTTCGGTTCTAGGCCATGCCGGTTTCCTCGCGATGTTTTCCTTCACCGTTTTGAGAGCAGTGGTGATGAAATAATTTACACAAAGTAAAGCGCCTGTCTGGGTTCGAACCTACGACCTACAACTCGTAAGTCGCAGCCGTTACCACTGGGCCACCACTGTATAGTGCACTATTTGGGTAATGTAAATTATTTTGCATACTGTAGTATAGAACAATCTTTTTTTTTCTAACTGATTAGACAGCTGTGCTGCTGGGGAGTTTGTTGCGCCACTTCTTCTTCCCAGCTAAAGCACTAGGAAGTGGTGAAGGGTGGGCGTTTTGGGGGACTGTCTTTCGTAATTTTGACGTTCGAAAAGTGCTGATTCTCAGCCTAGTTTGAATAAATTACTTTTGAATTTAGATTTTTTTAAATTCTGTAATGCAGTTAAGTTATTCCCAGCAGTGGACCGTTTCAGGTCTTGATTAACAGCTAACAAAGATCCTTATTCAAAGTTGTCAGTGTTTATATCCTACACCTTCTATAACTCATAACTGAGTAAGTTAGTACACATCTTGCTTCTCTTACTTTGTATATTTACTCGAAATAAATCAATTTAAACCGTTTAGCTTGACAGGTTTATTTCACGCTGTGCAAATACAAAATGAATTGAGATGGGTTTAGAGTTTTAGATTATGAACTCTGTAGAATTAATTTCGGTTTGAAAGATGTCAGATAATTAATAAAATATTGAGCAAGAGTATCTGATTCCGCTTCCTTTTTGGGAGAGCAAGTTTTTGCAAGGCTGTAAATCTGACCTGTTGACAATCCATGATTCACATTTTTCGATATGTAATTAAGTACTACTGACGACGCTTAAATTGTTCCTGATGAAGATGCTGATGACAATTGACACATAGCTGGGAAAGAAGATGGTATATCAAATACATAATCATTATTGAAATAAGTTATAAAACTGTGTGACCACAAGTTGTTCTTTATATATAGTGCGGAGACTCTTTGTGGACTGTGACAAAATATATAGTTGATGATGAGTGATTATGATAGTTCTCGTATGAAATGTGATAAACTGATTATGACCGATACAAAAAAAAAATATAAGAGTTGGTAGCAGAATTACAATTTCAACAAAATTTTGCCTTAATCATGGTGACTCGCCCGAATTAACTTGCCCGAATCCGGGCGATTCGACCATTTTAATAAATATTAGTTTTTCTTGAGACGATTCGATCGATATTTACTTCGGCCATTACAATATGAGGTAGATACTTCAATTTACGTAGTACCCAAAGCAGCTATTATAACATATATTTTTTTTTTCTTTTACATTCTGTAATTACTCACACACTGACTAATTAGTATCACTTGTAATTTTTTTTAGGAATATCGTACCTACTTTTACAATGCTTGTAAATATGTGAACACCATGTTTCCATTACATAATTATTTTTTCTGTCATTGCTTCATTTTTAATTATTTTTACCTATTGTGGTATAGTAATCTTATTCCAGGTGCATCGTCTTCACATATAATTAATGTATACAAAATATTGTAAAACATTTTATAAGAGTAACGGTGGAGTTTCTTGCCCATTCTTCTCCATACGAAAACTACCTTTTGGAAGGGGCGATTAGAATCAATTCTATTTTTGTTTTTGACGTTCAAAAGTGCCTTTTTGTGCCTAATTGAAATAAATTATTTGACTTTGACTTTGAGCTGATAATAACAATTAGCGTTTTTATGCTCGCTCATTTAAGTCAAATTCTTCTGGAACCGGAGATGCTTGAGTGGGGGAATTTAGTTTACATCTACCTCAGCAATAAGAGTATCTGAAATACAAAAATACCTTGTTGATGTAGACTGTACTTTTAACTAAACAGGCAGCTGTGCTGCTGGGAAGTTTATTGCGCCACTTCTTCTTCCCAGCTAAAGCACTAAGAAGTGGTAAAGGGCGAGCGTTTTGGACGTCTTATGCAATTTTGACGTTCAAAAAGTGTTGACTCTCAGCCTAGTTTGAACAAATGACTTTTGATTTTGATTTTAGATAAGATAAATCCATGTAGTAAGATTATTACAGATATCTCAGACTTGAAGAAATGTTTTAGTCTAATTCCAAATAAGTAGTAATAAATCCTAATTTTAAAAGCAAAAAGTAATGAGAATCATTTTCAAAGTGGCTGGCAAACAATTGGATTAAGTAGTTGATTTACTTGAATCAATTTTACAAGTCAAATATTTAGATGACTTGGCTGACGGAATCAATATTTTGCCGTCGGTGCTTTCTTTATTAGACATTAAAGCTGTTCTGGATAGTAACAATCAACTGATCAGCTGTCAATCTCATCATCTAAAAACTCTTCGATTTCTATAACATTTTACAGTGCGAGGGAACGTCAACGACCCCACGTGGTAAGCTTAAAACGCGTCTATAATTAGCCAATGCTCTCGCTCTGGTTTCTGTCGCGGCCGCTGTAAAAATTAATGTAAACAAATACAATCTCTCACGCCCGGGTGGGCTGACAACCGTACAGATTTAGATGGTCATCGAGACCAATGAATTCTGAAGCATCCTGACGTGTATCCAATTTGGTCAGGCTGTATGCGTCATTGGTTATTTTTTCGGGGCACCGTTTGTCATTTGTGCTTTTGTTTGTATTACCGCTGGAGTCATTGTACATGTAGTATCGACGTGTGGTGATTATTTTAGTTTTTATCGTTGAGATTCTTCAAAGTTGAGTGAGATTAGGGATTTTTCTAACGACACGACATTTCGTCGTAGAGTAGAGCTGAGTGTCCTTTTAAGCAGCATTTTATGAGGCGATATCGTTACCTTGTAGTACCGAAAGTGTGTGTACGAATGATCATATCGCACATCAAGTTTTAGAAACGTTCGACTTAATAGACTTTCCTTTACAATGTGTAACTGAATTAATGCACATTATGAAAGTAGTTTCTTCAGAAAGGTTAAATGAATCGATTTCTGTCATTTTTAATATACGTAATGTAGTATCCCAAAAATGATTAATACTACGTAGTCACACTTGCACTGTACAGTCAAAACAAACCAGAATGGATGCAGTAGGTACCCTTAATATACGTGTGCGACTGTGTGCATGCGTAGATTTGTAATGTGATCACAATTTCTCCTACAATCAATCATAAATAACTAATTTAATAAAAAAACACAATGTCTTATAAATAATATTAAAAATGCAGTGTATGTATTATGATTATAACATAATATTCTAATTGGGGTGTTTGGTGGTTTGCGTTCATTCTGGGACATGTTGTATACAATTCTCTTCGTCAGTCATGTATTTGTGTCAATCTTTTTCTAAAACTGAACTGGGCATCGGGAATCTCAAGCCGATTTCCGGCCACCGTAGGCGCGGGCTTGCGGACGGTGAGCAATGGGTAGCTCGCCGTCCGATAAGGACCAGGGGCCCGGATCGACGGCGCGTTGTGTTCCACGCGCGCCTCAAAGAGATGTTAGCAGAATTGACGGGGTCCGCTCGGGCCAATGCCTGCCGGGGTTGCGAATAAAACCAAAACGGAGACACGGGTGGGTTTTCGTCAGTAAGAGTCTGAAACGCCTTCCCGCTCAGCCCAGAGAGAGTTATTTTGTTAGTTATTTCCCACCCAAAAAAAAAGGTGCCATGTAGGTACTGTATATTAATAATCAATCATCATTTGTTCTAAGATCAATAGCATTTCCCACACTAGATACGTATTGCTTGCTTCAAGTTCAGCTCATATATCTTTTGAACTTTTAACTTCATCTTGCGATAAAATGGACTCTTTTGCATTCGCCTTGCCTTCAACACAGTCTATAAATTCAACATTATTCAAATCATGATGTTTTTGATCTGAAATCGACACATGTTTAATTTTAAACAATCCGAATTAAATATCGGCTCAAGTCTTGATACACTTGCTCTTATTTATAACTAGTTACTAAATTTCTTTGATCTCTCTAAGTGTTTCGCTAACGGGTAGAACGTGACGTTGGATAGGTACCTTGTTTTTCTTTGAGTAAGAATTTTGTTGCGGCTTTTTTCTCTTTGATGAATATTGTGAAGACATGAAAACCACTAACATTTAGCTTGTAACCTTCAATAGTTCATGGAAGTGCTGTAAAAGAATGAAAGATGACTTCCTCCTGTGAAGTTGAGAAACAGTCTTATTGAATGAAAACTTATTTAGGCGCCTTGGGCATTTTTGAGATGGAAAAAAACAATTGATCTCGCGACACCGTTACCGACACCTCATTTTTATAAACGCGATTGTGCTTTTTATTTTATATTACGTTACGGATCAAGGTTCTATACAAGCATTTTTACTTTAAAGGTTTTGGAAGTTTTTTTTTTAGTTAATGCTATTGTGCTCTTTATTTATATTTCGTTACGGATCAATGTTCTATACAAGGTTTTTTTCTTCCACCAAGGCGATCTTGTTCAAGTTTTCACTTCTGTCGGCACTCCCGGAGTGCCACTGTTTTTTTTATATAACACACTGTCATTGTCCTCGTTGGTCTAGTGGTCGCAAGCGCTACTGCTGAGCATGAGGTCCTAGGTTCGATTCCTAGGTCGGGCAAAGTGTTATTGGGTTTTTCTATCTGGAATTTCTCAGGAGCAGCTCGAGTCTGGATTTGTGCCCGGTTTCAGTTTAAAAACATTTATTTCTCAAAAAAAAAAAAACAGTACGTATTCATTTTGACGAGTTGTGCGAACATAAATGTAGGGAACAGCTGTTTTTTTTTCACGTTTTCGGGTTTGGTCCCATAGTACAAGTTGTTCATAATGATGAGTAAAGTCACGTGTTTAAGTTTGCGCACTGGTTAAAGAACTACCCTGTATACAATAGTAGATTGTTATACGAGGGGCTAAAATAACCCATTGTAACGATGTAGTTTTACTCCCGAGCTTTAGCGAGGGAGTAAATAGAAACCGAGTTATAATGGGTTTTAGCGCCGTGTGTTACACTCTACTTTTCACTACGATTGCGAGAAAATAAAATAATCTAATACAATATTAAATAGGTAGTTTATTTTACTTAAATGTACAATTTGTACAATTCTGGATAAGTATATTTAACGAGATGTTTTTTTCCGGCAACTTAATTTCAGTCCTCTGAGAAGATGTTCTCACATAGATGACGTTTTCACTGTTGTAAATTATATTACGGTCACCAATTCAATTCGTAATTAGAGAAAAATTCTAAAGATTTCGCGCCAATGCTTTTTTTATTTCTTCTGTAGCCGCAACGCAATGCACGCATTCTACCGAAGAGATAGCCGCATTTAGTTCCATTTTCAAAAATAAATGTTCTTCTTTTTTTTTGAGTCCATAATCATGATTATTCTACATAAAAATAAAGACTTTTTCGTTTTTCAAGGCTCATTGGAACAGACAAAAATTAAAAAGAAATTACTTTTTCCCCTAGAGCAAGAAATGCTATTTTTTCCCCGCTCTGGTACTCTACAATGACGGCCTTTTTGAGCAAGAGGAGTGAAAACAAGAAGAATTGTGTACAGTATAAATTACTATTGATTCATAATTAAATTGTAATTAGTTACCTAATCAATTTTTATATTGACACAGTTTATCATTATTTATATGACTGAGATAACATCTCTAGTGTGTTTTTTGTACTTTTGCATGCCGTTTGGTTAAATATGGCTGTTGCTAATTATATTTTTTATGTCACCCAGTTTTGTACTTACCTATTTTTGCAAAATAAATATCTTATCTTATCTTAACAAATATATACAAATATTGCTCGTTTAATAGTATAGGATAAATAGCGGTTAATACAAAGACCTATATAAGAAAAAAACCGCTTTAATGAGTGCGATAATGTCATCTTAAGAACCGCATTATTGGTGATGGCAAACAAATTATACTGATTATACAATATTAACGCCTTACGTGTCTCATTGACATTTTCACAATACCCTCATTTTTAAGGCGGCGCGTGTGACACATTGCATTCATAGGCCAATCAGCTGTCACATCAAAGAAAAACATATGTAATACGGGCTTGTTATATATAAAATGCATTGACAAATGACTAGGAATATTAAATGGGACAGTAACACGAAAAATTATCTCCATTGCTAATTTTACAAACACGTCAAACATAAAACACCAAACAAAAGCAGCAATGTATACCGAACAAATTCAAAATGGCCGCTCTTGTACAGTCGTGAAAGATTTCATATTAGATCCGCAGTACACGACACAAAACGGAAGTTTTTGCGCAATACACTGGCAGGCAGAAACAATTAATGCACCCAAGTGTACATGAGCCCGTTCACGCGTCATGCACACAGAAGAAAGTGAGCTCGTT
Organism: Agrochola lychnidis; assembly: GCA_963680765.1. Classification (NCBI taxonomy): domain Eukaryota; kingdom Metazoa; phylum Arthropoda; class Insecta; order Lepidoptera; family Noctuidae; genus Agrochola; species Agrochola lychnidis. The sequence continues at coordinate 8,324,407 of OY796864.1, forward strand.
ACGACACGCGTGTTATTTATTTTGCACTGATGTGTACTGTATTGTTCTAATTAAGTTAAAGGTGAATAGGGTTTTAATTTGATGGCACGTCTGGTATGAAATGCACAGCGGTGCAAAATTAATTAGACAGTTTCGGAATTAAAGTGCAGTAAGAATTTGTATCTGTTTTATGAAGTTTATACACAACACGATGGTTTTCTTGAAGTACTATTATTTTATAAGTGTTTTTCTGAACAAATGAAAATCGAATCACCTTTACAAGCTCACTGTATTTCTATTTTCTTAATGGCCCTCGAGAATTATCGCATTTCTGAATACAAACGAATGCTAATTACCATGTCCATCAATTATTAGATTTATCTTGTATAATAATTTGAATGCAGAACTAAGTATTTTATTGTTGTTTTGTTTTGATTTTTGTGTAAACTATATAGAGCTGTAAAACTATTTTCCTATCTGTCGTACATGCAACTTTAGCAGGTTTCCTACCATTTTTAAAATAAATTACATTAAGTTAAAAGAGTAATAACAACTCTATATACTTCCAAGTCGATTGAAAGCGTCTGGTTTGCACCAAGTGCAAAGGGCAATTGATAGAAATCCGACGACTGACGAAACACTAGGTTTGTCGAGGGACATTAAGAACATAATTGAACTGTACAAGCTATGCCTATAATGTCGAAACTATAGGTTCACATAGACGTTGCTAATTCACCTTTACAATAGAATAGAATATTTTGAGGCACTATTAAGTTCGTCGGTGTAATCAAAGCTACAGTGGTGAGTGCAGGGTTAAAGGTTACAAGTTTGTGATAAGATAGAGTCTTTGCTCAAGTGGCTTACGGCTTAACATCTGCTATTCTGGCACTTCCAGAGGGGAACAGTTGAAAAAAACGTGTGTGGTCGGGAGCCCCCGTCAGGAACGAAGTTTCTTCTCACGTATGATTTAAAACAAAAAAAAAAAACGCTGCCGCCATCTTGGCTTTTTATTTTGACTTTACTATCTGCTTTACCACCCTCGAAAACCATGAAAACGATACCCATGATGAAAAATTTGAAAAATATGGCCGCCATCTTGGATTTACTTTTTAAAGTCACCATCGACTATAACCAACCAAATTCACACTTTCAAAAAGTTCCAAAATAACTGAGGATGGCGTAAACTTGCAGATTAAAATAGAAGAGTAAGTACGATAAGAGATCATTATGGAGAAGCTAGCGAATATCAAAATTACAGCAAATAGGCTTAGGAGAGCATAAATATGTTTTGTTTTGACTGATTATCTATCAAATGTTTTAAAATTTTATTCATTAATTATTGGATCTCCAACAAAGGCAACACAATTTCATGCAAGTTTACAAGAACAGGGAAAAATAAGTACTAATGTGTGCTTCCAATTACAGGAGTCCACATCGTTCTGTTATATTATAATATTCAAAAGCAGACATTTTTTTTTTGGAAAAATATTTTTTTTTTGGAAAAACATTTTTTTTCACTTTTTAGTTGTGGTACCTACCCCACACAAATTCCAATACCACTACCTGTTATGTAAATAACAGTGACAGAAACTTATCAATCATCCACATAATAAGTGGGAAAAAATATGTATTATTGAAGCTAACTCAAAAACTACCCAAGCAAAATTAATAGAATTTATAAAGAACCATCGCGCAAGCTTCTTCTACCAAATGAAAGAGAATTTTCGAAATCGGTTTACAAATTGACGAAAATATCGAGGGAAATACACTGAGAAAAAAAAAAATACGCTACGAATATAGAACCTCTTCCTTTTTGGAAGTCGGTTAAAAATGGAATAGCCACCCAGTAAGTAGCGCAATTGGGTAGTTGCCTAGGTAAAAAAAAGAAATTCTATTTAGTCCGTCTTTCAAATAATAAAAAAATATTAGACACGTATTTTTTGCTTTATCATATTAATCAAAAATAACTGAGAAAACACACATTAAAGTTGGGGAGTGGGGGCTCGCTACGTCACAACGTCGTATAAAATCTAGCAAGGCGTGACGTCATGCCACATTTTAACTCAATGTATCGCCGTAATTTTTTGATTACGTCAAAAAAGAAAAAATACAATATTTTTTAATAATCTACAAGACGGACAAAAAAATAAACTTTTGGACAGAGGCCTATTGCAAGCAATTAACTTTTGAAAGCGGTTTTTTGACTTGTACAAGCATAATACAAAAAAAGAATCATCAAAATCTATTCATAATTGGCGGAGTAGGTAAACCCGTAAAAAAACACAAAAAAAAACTTACAGTCGAATTGAGAATCTCCTTCTTTTGGAAAATAGTTAAAAATAGGGTCCAGTACCTTTTAGAATTCAAGTAACATATTACTTGCAGGTAAATGACGTCAATATACAACCCACTCACTTGCTCTGAAAACACTTGCAACACCCACACACCAAGAACCTGACACTTAAATACTAAACATGCCATAAATCATACAAGAAAAGTAAATAAACGGCATCTAATTTAACTAAATAGTTTAATTTATTGGTCGTAAGTCGTTGCCGACATTTATAATGTGACGTTTAACGCCAAACACGAATAAAAAGACTCTAATTGACTTAAATCAGATGTGACAAACATTACTACTGGAGATGTGATAAATGCGGAACATTTCCCATTAGAAACTTGTTAATTGAATTTGAATCTTTAGTTTGTAACATAGAGTGTTAATTTGTTTGGTTACAGATCGGGAGAAATGGGTATAATATGGGAAGTCTTAAATATCTTGTAACGTCGTTTAATACGTGTTTGATTTAAATTAATGTGGGAGTAAGTTTAATGTAAAGATTGAGAATTTTAAAAGCTGTGACTTTAATGATAATTTGAATTTTACTGCATACATAAACTCACATTAAGCTACGCTTGCCGGGGCTGGTCCGTGGATGGGTGACCATCTTTATATACTGAGAGCCCTCCTTGACTCGGAAAGCACGTTAAGCCGTTGGTCCCGGTTGTCATTCGTGGCTCTTTGACAGTCGTTACGGGTCGTCAGAAGCCCGAAAGTCTGTCAACCAGTCTTACCAAGGGGTATCGTATTACCCAGTTACTGGGTTGTGGAGGTCAGATAGGCAGTCGCCCCATGCTGCATCCGGTTAGATTGGAAGGCAACCCTAACATAGTTGGGAAAACGCTAGGCAGATTGATTGATTTTGATTGGTTTCAATACCTTCTTCATCAGCAAGCTTTTCTATGTATTTGGTTCCATTCAAAATCAGCAAAGTTTATCTCACCAACTCTCACTAATTCTCAATCATTGATTTCTACACCACCCATAAATTAGTTTCAACTTACATTACCTGAATACAATCAATCTGCCTAGCTTTTTCCCAACTATGTCGGGGTCGGCTTCCAGTCTAACCAGATGTAGCTGAATATCAGTATTTTACATGTAGCGACTGCCTATCTGACCTCCACAACCTAGTAACTGAGTAATACGATAGCCCGTGGTAAGACTGGTTGTCAGACTTTCGGGCTTCTGACGAACCGTAACGACTGTCAAAGATCCACTAATAACAGCCGGGACCAACGGCTTAACGTGCTTTCTGATGGTCACCCATCCACGAACCAACCCCGGCAAGCGTAGCTTAACCTCATGGATCAACCCGTGCGGCTGTTATTATTTAGCCACGAGTTCCTAAAATTACCTGAATACATTATCCAAAAATACAACTTAATCACCAAACCTTCGGACAAAAACAATTCAGTCTCCAGGCAATTAAATAAACGCGGTTTAAAAAAATAAATCAACTTTAATTCGGTGTAAAATGGACGATTGTCTTCTGTTGTTTGTCATTAATCTAAAATAGCTGCAGTGAATGGCTTGGGATTTATCGTGATGTTTTTACAGTGGGACATGTGTTGGTGCTGTCACCACACGGGTGTTTGTTAAGGGGGATGCTGCATGCTGCATGCACACAGAAAGCTGTATTAGTTTTTTTAGGGTCGATTTTTAGTCTTTAGATATATTTTATTTGAAGATAATATGGCGAATATCGAACTCATTATCTGCCTAGCCATTTGTAGAGGTCGATTTCCAGTCTACCCGGATACAGCTGTATACGACAACCCAGTAACTCCTTGGTAAAGCTGGTTATTAGACTTTCGGGCTTCTGATACCCGTAACGACTGTCAAAGATTTACGAATGACAGCCGGTTAGTTATTCTTCAGATAAGACTCAGATAAAAGCTTTCTGACTTTTGAAAAATTAGCCCTTGAGTAACTTAATAAGCAGCGACAGTGTTTTGTCAAGTTTTTTCATTTTACTCAATTACGCAGATACAAATGATGAATTTTGAAGAAAATAGCTATTGATTGCGTTTTGTTCTCGATTAAGTTTCAGGGTTTGTTTTCAGTGCATTCATTGTTATCATATCAAGCCTATTTATATACCTGAAAAGTGAAATTATTTATCAATTTCTTCAACTTTTTATGATATTCAAAATTTACTATCTTCAAATGATCGCATCGTGATCCGTTTCAAGCATTTGCTGCAAGTTTTTTTTTTCTTTATAGTACAACAGAATTTACTTTATATTAGAAGAAATAACCAAATAAGGATGGTATTAAAAAAAAAAAACTGGGTAGAAAAGGAAAACGATATTGGGTGTATGCAAATATAATGTAAAAATAATGTGTGAGTGATTTGTAATGTATAATTAATAAACACTTTGTGTGTTTTGAAGCGTGTAAATAAGCGAAATAAAATCGCATGAATGTTTTTGACAAAAAATTCTCCTTTTTGCAAAATTTTACGGAAATTAAGAATGTTTTGTTAAAAAGTTACAATTGTGTTTACTGTTCAAATCTATAGGTACTTTATGTTGAAGTTCATGCATTTTAATTATATCAAAATTGTTCACAAAACGGAATTTCTCGTTCTTCAGGTTTTAACATGAACATTTTCGCCCATTGTAAATCCACCTTAACCCTGTCGCTGCCGCCAGCAACGTTTGTCACGTTGCCAACACTGTCAACAATCTTGATCTGACATTCAGCTCATTTGTGAACTAATTGCTGAGACCACCCTGAAACTAATGGATAGTCAATGGCGCCAGCAACTTCATTAAATTGCCAGAATTGTTTTAATTCCATTGATTACGAAATTTTCGCTCTACTTCCGGTTGGAAACTGGTGAGTTCACAAAGTGGTTTTTTTCGTTTTCATGTGAAGGTCACAGATTTCAAAGCCTTAGACTTAGTATAGTCTGGAATTGTCGACATTAATTCCAATAAGCATGATGATCTGCCAATGCTTGTTTCTTCTCTGTGTACGAAGAATCGTAGATCCTGCAGTTGAAAAATAAATATTTATTTTATATTTTATTAATATTTTTATTTATTTAACATGAACATTCAATAAGTACCTACTTACCTACAGCACATTATTTTCATCCAACATTGCAGTAAGAAAATTCTCTTCAATACCTTTCTCCAGTTTTAATCTAATTTCAAAAGTTTATCTGCTCAACCGTTCATCACATCGTCGCCACTGCCCTCGTCACTGTTTGTCAGTGCCAAATCTGTCAACAATATTTTTTTCTTCTTTAATTTCATTAAACAGGAAGTTCCTTTGTTTACTTATCACTGAGACCACCACGAAATTAATGGATTAGGATGGCGCCACTAACTTCATTAATAATTAACCTACTAATTTTAATAAAATTTTCATATTTTCTGTTGTAAATTCCATTGTTATCTTTCAAATTTATTTACATTTCATCTGAGCCGTGCTTACGTCATAAAATCCAAAATTTTCATCGAAAATGCTCCATTTTCATGCTTCATTCACCTTAACCGTTTCGTCGCCGCCGCGCCGTGGCACAACTTGTCACCGTGCCAACATCGTCAACAAGCCCGATCTGTCATTCGGCTCATTTGTTTACTAATTGCCGAGATACCGACTCGACATTAATGGATTTTGTCAATGGCTCCACGTTGCTAACAAATTGAACGTTTGATGTGGTTTGTCTGTCATTTGTTTATTTAAAATTGGGGGGAGGGTGACATTGTCAGGATTAGGTTTTTGAATAAGGAAATGTTAAGTGATTTTGTTTAGGGGTGATGCTTTTTACTATTATTATATCTATAATAGGTAAGTTGTCATTTTTTACATTCAAAATGTTTCTAGTGAATAAAGGTCACACTTTATTGTATCTTGATTGAGTTAGAATAAATAAAAACTCAACGAATAAATAAAATACTCAGTCGTAAACCTTCAGAAAACCGTTCCGCTTAAAATACAAATATTAAAATGTTATTGCTGAACCGTTCTTCAAGATTTGTTTATTTTTTATAATTAATCGTTCATGTTTCATTTAATTCCAGTTACTGTAGTAGGATTGTGGAGGAAATACTCGTACTTACCTATAATAAATTAGTTAACTAATGAAATAAAAATGCTGGACTAGATTTCGTTAATAGTAAATAATTGACCGAAAGACAGTTATTTTGTACCTACAAAAGCTCCTACAGAAAGTGTTTTTCACTAGAACAGCTTACAAAAATGAAAAACATCTCTAAAAAGTTACAAAACAATCTCAATGATAACTTCGCAAACACATCTGGCCATTATAATTTATACTCACCTGTCCCAAATCCAAAATTTTATTACCACCACATCTATTTCGATGGCTATCATTCTGGAGGAAGTTCGTCATCTCGTCATCCGAATGACATACGTCTGTTTCTCTCAACATAAACAAACCTGTCCTCAATCGTGTTCCGAGAAACTTTTACATCGTTTTAAAAACATTTTTCCAGGAGACACTTCTCAGGCGCTCTGTGATCGTCTCGTGGTTAAACTTTATTGTAAGTATCTATTTTTGGTCGAGAATGACTGGTTAGGATACAGGATGTTCCATTGTTTGGAAAGTATGGGCTTTTGAAGATTAGCAACGGTATTAAAAGGAGAAAGATCGTTTTCCCTTCTTGTTCATGATAATATATTACATCATAAACAAGATCATCTGTTTCAGCCGACTTAAGTCCTGAAGCATTCGAACTTTCCGACTAGAAAGACGTGTTTGTTTCTACAACGCGTTCCATGGATATAATTAGAGGTGCAAGTGTTAAGCATCCTTCCTCGATACGTTTCGACGGTTGTTTGTATGAGCAGTGGCGTCCCGACGTCGTCGCCGGCGCCGCCTGCACGATTTACATCACACACCTTCGACAGGGTTCCATTTATCAGATCGGAAACACACGAATTTCAATTCAGCACCACAAACAATAAGACCGATATTGCGGGCCGAGAGTGTACCTTGCGGGACGCTGTAATAGAAATAGTACAGCAAATACATGTCCAGGAAATTAGACTTTGTTTACTTTACGTCAGAAGACATACTCCTTTGTTCGTCGTTCGTTTCGTCACAGATGGAAGACGGCAAATGTCTCGGAGGCGCCTCTGTCGCCTGCGCTGCACGCTTCAAATGTTGTTTATAGTAGACGTTGACATGAGCAAATTCGTCAGCGGAAGAAACCACATTTAGGACGGACGGGGCATAAATCCCGTGTGAGTGACAAGTAAAACTTTATAGCACTATAAATTTGTAGATGTATAACTGGACAAAAATAGGACGGACGTTATTGGCGTTGATACCTAGTTGTAAAGTGTGAGCTGTCGCACGCGGTGTGACTTTACGATTGTCTTCTTCCACTATTGTTGAGAAATTATGTTCTCTTCTGTACGCCTACACGTTTCCATATATTGTTACTATGTCTTTGCTGCTGGCAGGCTGAGATATCACTATTTTGATATTATCATTTCTTAAAATAGTTGTCTTATTAACTCTGCCTTTGTCATCTTAATTATCAACTTAATCCTCTATAGCATAATTTTCAATACTATCTGTCCAAAAAACCATCTTTTCTACGCAAAAAATGACCACACCATCTACTCATACGCTTAATTCCCTATAACTCTTACCCTAACTGTAAGATTTTCTTCATCATGAAGATATCCAGAGCCGCACGGGTCGATCCATCAGGTTAAGCTACGCTTACCGGGGTTGGTCCGTGGATGGGTGACCATTTCTACATACCGAGACTCCTCCGTGCCTCGGAAAGCACGTTAAAGGATTGCCTAATATAATCTTCATCAAAAATCAATCTGCCGAGCCTTTTTCAACTATGTTGGGGTCGGCTTCCAGTCTAACCAGATGCAGCTGAATACCAGTATTTTACATGGAGCGACTGGCTATCTGACCTTCACAACTCAGTAACTGGGTAATACGATACCCCTTGGTAAGACTGGTTGTCAGACTTACGGGCTTCTGACAACCTGTAACGACTGTTAAAGTTCCACGAGTGACAGCCGGGACCAACGGCTTAAGGGGATGTCGGAGAGGTCATTTACAACCAAATTACCCCTTTTGACTCATATGTAAATGTCAACAAATTTCAAGTCATTTGACATTTTATACTTTTATTTCATTCATTTTAAATATAAAATGTCAAATTTCTCGAAAACGGTTGACATTGGCATAGGGGTTAGGTAATGGATTGTCGACATATAACTAATAACCCTGCATACCCAGATGGGTTAATGGAAGGCCCAGAGCGTTCACTAACGTAACTGTCACCTCATTTAATTACCTTGATGCTGCTAATGCATCGGTTTGGTGGATTGCCAGTTTAATATACATATGCTATTTATGCCTCGGGATGATAAATGATTCGAGTTATGTGTTCTTGTCATTGAGAAGTGATGGTTTTTTTGAGCTGATTGTTGATTGTTTGAGGATTACGTTGAGTGACGTTATACTCGACTTGATTTATAAGAATGTTAGTATTTATTTATTTTCTCATCATAAATACAGATTTGTACAGGAAATGCTTGATCTAAAAATTAGGTTAACATTTCTACCGTCCTTACGAAAAGTGCAGGTTAAACCTGATTTCGAGAAAAACGCGGGTAAAGATTTTATTTTTGTTTTGTTTGTATCTCCAACACTATACATGGTATACAAGGTAAATCGGCTTCGTCATAGATACGTAAAAAGTGTCTAAAAAGAATATATAGATCTCGTTCTGCAAATTACGAATATGTACTAATCTCAATACGGCGCAAAACTCGAGTTATTGCACTTTTCATAAGGATGGCAGATTTGTGAGAGACTGGTGCCCAAAAAGGCATAAAATACCTATGTAACGGGTCACCAGGCCCCCCAATACTTAAAAATATACATATTAATTTAGATTAATTAGCAAACGCAAGTGATGAAGTTAAATTCAGATCCGACAGCGGCGAAGTCAAAACAGGAGAGAAATATGATTGACATGTATATAGCGGTTACACCGCCATGTACGAACTATGCATCAAAGACATGACGTCAAACAAATCCTGCATCGCGCAATTAGAGTTTACCACGCGATCGACATAAATACAAAATTCCGACTTGCAACCGTCGGGCAGTTGCCCGCCAGACACAGCACCCGTCTGGTCAAAGGATTCTCCCTTTTCTATGGTGGATGAGTGAACTTTACACTCTGTTCCTCATACCACAAAATTGGTGACCCCGAGTATGAACGTCAGTACAGCCTTCGTGCAACTACTTCAGCCTGACGTCATCATCATCATCACAACGTAAATAACGCAATGAATGTTGAACTGTCAAACCATTGCTACTGTAGGTAAGTGTGTTACGCGATTGCCCCGCAGTTTTGGTCGGCAAGATTGTCGCATAATGATGAATATGATTTAACTTTAAATGTTTGTACAGTACAACGATTGCAGTATTACATTCTCTGTCTTTAGTTGTCGATTATTACCACAATACGTTAATTTTTACACAATTATATGAAGGGTCTTCATACTCTATTCTAATCTAATGTAACTAGCCTGTATTGTCCCACTGCAGGGCAAAGGCCTCCCTCTCCTTTTTCCACACAATTCTGTCCATTGCTAGTTCGGCCAGTCTTTTCGGTAGGAGTCAAGCTCGTCCCGCCATCTTTGTCTCGGACTGCCGCGATGTCGTCGTGCGTTTAGTGGCACCCAATCAGTAGTTCTTTTAGCCTATTTGTCATCTGACATGCGACAGACATGTCCGGCCCAGTCCCACTTAAGCTTAGCGGCTTCCTGGGTAACGTCCGTGACCTTGGTTTTGGCACGCAGAGTTGTGTTCCTTATACGGTCCGAAATTCGAACCCCCAGTATACTACGTTTCATGGCTCGCTGGCAAACTTCAAGCTTGGACCTCTGCTGAAGTGTCAAAGACCAGGTTTGAGCACCATATGTGAGAATGGGGAGAATACATATGTCCATAATTCTCCGTTTGAGACATAGTGGTAGATCTCCTTTTAGAAGATCTTTCATTGACCAATATAGCTCCTCCAGGCGCTTTCGGTGTGCCGAACAACTTCTTTGTCTTGTCGTGTCTAGAAGGAGACTACCAGATAGATCCTATAGTCTTGGACATATGCAATCTCCTCACCCCCAATATATGTTGTATGTATAATTTTTTTTTATATCTTAGAAATCTATTTTCAGTTTTAATCATTCTTACTCGTTTACACAAAGTCCTTCTCAAATTACCAAACCGTGGCCAAGTCTTCACCTTAGTGATACTCTAATTAAAAAGTTTATTTTAGAATTTTCGACATTTAAAAGTCCCTTGACGTCATTGCGAATAAAAAAACCAAAATAATGCACAAAACAGTAGAAGTTACGACTAAACACCGGAACGTTTTATATTGTTTAGTTTCACTGTGACACGAAGCTCGTAATACATATTTTATTGCCTAATTAACTTTTTGTCAAAGCGTAATTTTTTGTTTGACGTCTAACCAGCTTCTGACAAACGTCCAAAAAGTTTTTAAACCTCTGTTTTCATATTAAAAATGATACTAGTCGTCTCATATAATGTCATAACATGTTTAATACGCAGTAACACATGTGAGCTATGTCGAAACGTGTGAAAAACGTATAAAATGCTCGTAAAAGAATTAGTCTGTCCACTAAAGTCACTGTTAACGAAAACAAAAGTTGCTTCGAATATGTCAGATGTTAGTGTTATTTTGCGTTAATTTATTATTTGGATTGTTTGTGATGTCTCGGCTGGTATTTATTGTAAGATTGATAGTTCGTCCTCAGATGTCTTTTGGTCGTAATGTACACGAACGTCGGACATACGGACGGATGGCCTGAAATATCTCAAACGATGTTTGTTGACACAGTGACTGCGTTCGGGACATTACACAAGTGACAAATTTAGACATTTTTGTTACTTCACACGTGTTCTCTTTGGTACATTTGTTTACATGTTAGTTCCGTAAACTTGAATGCTGTGACATGTCTTCGTTTTTGATAAACTTTGTTTTACAGATGTCAAGTTTTGAGCAGAATATTCTTTTAACATACAGATCAATAGAAACATAAATGAAATGAAAGAAACTACATAAATGAGGTTTGTACATTTCAACCTATTGTTGATATCGTTTGAAGATACTTTTGAAAGGAAACCACGAAAACGAATAATTAAATTACACTTAAATCAATGCTTTCATAGTAACCACTTACCACAGCACAGTACACCACAACACCATACCATGTTCTCCATCAAAAGGACTTCGATTTTTTACAGTGTGTGTAGTCCTTTCTTTAAATGTACGATAGAATGTGTTTAATCGTAAGCACGATGTATTTTCTATCCTATTCACTTCATATAGTTTAGTTTTGTTAAATGTAAAATACAATTTTTTTTCTTACCAAATAAATGTAATAGGCTGGGTTTCTGTAAATATACAACGGATCAGTTAATTTACCATCCGTTATTTAATGAAAAGCTTAATTGATTTTTTGAAAATATTCTGGAGAAAAGTATGTAAATAAAAGCTTTTTTTAGGCTATAAGGTTATGCTGTCTTTAGCTTTGAAAACTACAATTCACACAACGTGCAATTTTAAACCAATCATTAAAAAAAAAACTTTTTTACAAAAAACACAACCGACTTCCAAACTACAAAGTGAAAAATAACTTTAATTTCGGAAGTCGGTGTCTTTGGATCAGATCAGTATTTTAGTGTTTTGACACCGACTTCCGAAATTAAAGTTATTTTTCACTTTGTAGTTTGGAAGTCGGTTGTGTTTTTTGTAAAAAAGTTTTTTTTTTCACTTTTTAGTGGGTTGGTTTGTAATTTATCTAAGTTACAATAGCCTTATGTCAACTGCTTATCAAAAATACCTAAATCGCTATAGATGTGTCTTTAATATTTGAAGAGTTCCCTCGATTTCTACAAGATCCCATCATCAGATCGTGACCAAATGACAGTGGGACCAACTTGAGAGTATACCCTTTCAAACAAAAAAAGAATTTTTCAAATCGGTCTAGCCGTCTTCGAGTAATCGGGGAACATACATTAAAAAAAAAAATATTCCGACGAATTGAGAACCTCCTCCTTTTTTTTAAAGTCGGTTAATAAATAAAAATGCCACTTATTTCCTATTCACTTCATTGTCATCGAGCCACCTTACAAGTCTAAGATATGTAACAGCAGATTTTCCCTACAGCTCCTTCTTGCCTTGGAAGTGCTGTACATCGGTCCAATTATATCCTGGAAACAGAAATTGTAATTAATAAACCGTCCAAGTGTGTGTCGGACTACGCACAGTGAAGGGTTCCGTAGTTAGGATGAATTTATCCCAAAAATAAATTTAACATTGTAGTTGAAAACCATGTTCTCCCATACATCGATATGCATCACGGTCAATTCTCCAACTGCAAATGCAAAGTAATGACAAAAAAAAGATTGTGTTATAAAACTACAAATTAACTATTTTCGGACTTTTGCTGTAAGACCTTAATTCTTGTCAAATTTCATGATTCTAGGTCAACGAGAAGTACCCTGTAGATTTTGATTTATTTTCGAGTATCAAAATATATCACATAAATGGCCGTATTTTTTATTGCATTGACTTAAAGCTTGATTTTTTTAGATCTCCAAGGGATTATAGACCTACGTATTTGATATTAATTTCAACTTCATACCTACCTCAACGTGTTCCTGAGAAAATGGGTCTTGACAGACTGACGGACGGTCTATAATATTAAGGATTTTTTTTAACATAAATTATTATGTTTGTAAATTCAAATTGGTTTATTTTTTTAAGTTTGCATGCTTTAATTTTTAAGCAAAACATGTATGATCTAATATGCTTTAATAACAGCTATGTATACTATGTTTTACGCAAATAAATGTTATCTTATCTTATCTTATCTTAAGGGTTCCGTTTTTTCTTTTGAGGCACGGAACCCTAAAAATTACCCAACATGAACTTGTGCTCATCACCGCATCATACACATAAAGTTATATTTACACTAGCGTATGTTTCGGACTTGACTTACTTCGCCTTTATGACTAGACAGACCACCCGTACTTCAATTGGTCCGATCGTTAAGACACTATTACAAGTAGCAGGCCAGCGGTTTTGGGTAATATTTTACTAACACGAACAAACAAGCCTCGTTTTGGGAGTTTAACGATGCTTTGTTTTTAATTTTCTTTTATTAGACTAATTTTGTAGTGAGAATGTGTATAGAGCATCATCTTAACTAATATTGTAAATGCGAAAGTGAGTTTGTTTGTTACGATTTCACGTTAAAACTGCTGAACAGATTTGAATGAAAATTGGCACATGGGTAGACTATGACCTAGTTTAGGACATAGAATTCTTTTTGTCCCGGTAGTACGGTCCTGTGGGATGATTTCCGACCTCCAAAAGGTAGTTAACAATAAAAAAAATATGTGGGCGCTTTTTCAGGACTGCTACTTTCTTGCATGCCCTTGATGAAAACCCGTACAAACTGTCAATTCTTCTAGTTTTTGAAAATTGGCACATGGGTAGACTATGACCAGGGCCCAAGTCTGCTATTTTTATAAATTCGTCATTCCAACACGATTCCATTGTCATTTTGCTAAAAGTTCGTAATCTGCTAAATTCATAATGGTCGATCATTGGTCGGTCAATGGTCTTGTAATAGAATTGTGTTATAATGACATTGTCGTACAATACGACCAATGATACCGCCTAAGTAAGTCATTCATTTGTCATTATGTACGAGATTACCAATAAGTGCCATTTCTTTCAATGGAGTGTCAGTGGCTGACCATTGGAAAGTCATAATGACGCCATTATATTAGTAGATTACCAAACTTGTCAAAATCAACAATTATGAAATCAATGATAGACCATTCTGACTCTATTGTAATAGCAGACTTGAGGCCCTGGGTTAGGACATACGATACTTTTTATCCCGATATTCTCACGAGATCAAGACTTATGCAGGTGAAACCGCGGGGCGCAGCTAGGTATTTTATAATAATTAGCGTTTTGTGGGTGACTTACCTACCAAGGGGTATCGTGTTGCCCACTAAATTGGTTGCGGAGGTCAGATAGGTTGTAGCTTCATGTAAATGGTATTAAGCTGCATTCAGTCAGGCTGGAAGCCGACCCCAAAATTGTTAGGAGAAGGATGGTGATAATGAGGGATCTTTGTCGTGCTTATTTGTAAAAATATAGTGCATTTTCTTACTTCTTTTTCTCTTCTTGGTTTTGTCTCAGCGAATAGTCATTTTAAATCAGAGCTTTTTGTTTGTTCATCATTTGCATAATCAGCGTATAATGTTCCCACTGCTGGGACACAAGCCTCCTCTCAGCGAGAGGGAGTGGGCTGTAATCTACCACGCGGGCCCAGTGCGGGTTGGTAGATGTCACGTCTTCGTTTATATATAGTTGCAAGGTTTTTGGCGACAAACGATGATTTTTTTCTGTCTGTATATTTACTGCTGTTGAAAAAATAGGTTGCATAGGCATAGGTTGTACAGACAGATGTTCGGTAAATTACAGTTCCATTATATCCTGCCTATACAATAATTATGTCAAAATGTAGTAAAAAAAAAAATCTTTGACATCACATAAAAAGTAAATCTTAGAAAAAATCAAATCTTTCTGAAGCCACTATGGATATCTCGCAACGCAATATCTATATGGGATTTCTAGGAAGTCACTAATTACGAATGTCATGAACGTATTCGCCAAATACGAATATACGGTAATTTTATAGTATTCGGTGAATACGAATATTTGTATTCGTATGCGTTAACCATATTTTCTCTCTTCGACAGGGAGTGGGCTGTAATCTACCACGCGGGCCCGGTTCGTGTTAGTAGATGTCACATATCTTCAAATTTATAAGTGCAATAGAATGTGTTTGAGTGAAAGCAGTGGTGTCGCAGTGGCAACGGCCCCAACTTACGAGTTGTAGGTCGTGAATTCGAACCCAGGCGCTTTACTTTCTGTAAATATTTTCATCACCACTGCTTTCAAATCGGTGAAGGAAAACATCGAGAGGAAACCGACATGTCCTAGAACCAAAAATTCGAAAACAAGTGACATCTACCAACCCGCACTGGGCCCGCGTAGAGATGACAGTCCACTCCTTTTCGAAGAAAGGAGGCCTGTGTCCCAGTAGTGGGAGAATTATTTATAGGCTAATTATGCTTTATGCTTATGTAACAGAATTACCTTGGTAAGTCCCTACTCTACCTACTCATTAAGATGACCACACAAACTCTAAAGAACATTGTCAATTTGTTGAGTCCAATCAATATATTAGTGACGCAATGTTTTAATGTCAATGAATTGCCTCAAGCTATAAGCATTTATTTTAATTTAATTATACACGACATCCTCTTAATGTTATGTCAAATGAATGGCAATGTCAACATTACTCCCACGCTGATGTATTTCGTTGCGTTTTTTTTTCTGTTCCGTATTACATAGAAAGATAGCTCGTTTATTTGGTGCACACAAAAGGCAGCACAACATACAAAAATACCATTAAAGTTTATCGGTGCCAATATACAAAAAAATAAAAAAGAAGAAAACAAGACATTGTGATGACACTATTGGCTATGACACACTTTAAAATAATGAAACATACAAAATTCGGTGTGCGTCTCAAGGTTGCACCAAATGGGAGTCCAACTCAGCATGTGTCAGGCAAATATACCTGACGCTGATATTCTGCTGGATCCCTGCAGTGACATATGGAGGACGAACAGATGAGATAATAAATTGCGAATAGGCCTGTGTCCAAATTTTTTTTCCTTCTTGTAGATTATTAAAAATATTGGACACGTATTTTTTCTTTTTTGACGTAATCAAAGATTACGGCGATACATTGAGTTAAAATATAGCATGACGTCACGCCTTGCTAGATTTAACACGACGTTGTGACGTAGCGAGCCCCCACTGCCCAACTTTAATGCGTGTTTCCTAAGTTATTTTTGATTAATATGAAAAAGAAAAAAAGACGTGTCCAATATTTTTTTATTACCTGAAAGACGGACTAAATAGAATTTCTTTTTTTTTACCTAGGCAATTACCGTATTATTGGTGTTGTGAAAAGTGGAATGTGCGGAGTAAAATTGCGTAAGTAAACCCGCAATTTAAATAATGAGTATGACAGAATAATTTGAATGATAACAGTAAAGTTTAGCATTTAGAAACGTTCTTGTTCGATGGTGATTCTGTATTTGGACTCCAAATAATAAGTGAATTTAAGTTCAATTTTATCCATCAGTTGTATAGTTGATAGTAGGTATATATTTACGCAATTTTTTTTAGATAATTAAGTTCGATAAGTAAGTAGGTACGTACAAAGGTACCTACCTAATCATTTCGAACACAAGATATTTCTCGAGTTGTCTGGTACTTTTTGACAATTTCTCAAGAACCTATGTAAATAGTTGACAAGCGTATGTTAATTAGATTTTTACGTTGACATTTTTTATCAAACAAAGTTAGATATGATTTTCAATAGTAGCACAGATTATTAAACCTCTATAATTTAAAAAAAGACACAATGACACGTGTTTGACACTTCTAAATTCATGTTACCGTCACCAAACACAAAATGGCCGACTTTACATCTAGCCTTAAAAATACTGTCACATAATTCGTCCCTTCGATCATCACGACCACTAAGGGCACTCACGATACGTACTCGTAATTAAAAATAAACCGAATACCTTTAACATTACTTTAAGGAAGTGTACTAATTTAGCTTCGAACGTTGAACCCGTATACGGAATACACGTGTATACCATTCCGTTTTTTGTGTCGTGTGTATGATGTTTTTGATGGTGACTGTACTTTAATGCTTGGAAGATTTAACTGCTTAATAATATAGAGCTCTTGAGTTATTGTAATTATCGAGATATTTTTGTCGTTGAAATAATAATGGCTTGGTTTTACGACGTGTTGTGGATTATGTTTGGATTTAGGGTATGGATTTTACACGTGTCAAACTCATAACCCTTTATGTTGGACAACAAATTGAATTAAAAAAAGAAACACTGAGCAAAAATGTAAGTCGAGCCAATTTCATAATGTTTGCAACAACTACTTTAACCAGATTTCACAAAACATAACATAAATTCACGCCTGCTTTTTCCGGCGGGTTAGGCAGAGGTGTAGCAGAGATTTCGTTTACCAAATATGAAATTAATTAGTTATAAATATTTAAACATAATTGTGTCAATTCTACATTAGACTCCGGTGCTGGAGTCTAATGTAGACATACTTGATCAAACGTTACAAATTGATGCAACGAATACTACTTTTATGAATACGAATACCGATTGTACTATTCGCCGAATACGAATAGCAATACGATTACTTGATTCTACTATAGCTGCACACAATTATTAGTCAAAAAACGTGAAAGAAAATTAAACATGCTGAGCAATGATCAAACGTTACAATTAGTGATGCAACGAATACTACTTTTACGAATATAAATACGACTACCGATTGTACTATTCGCCGAATACGAATAGGAATATGACTACCTTATTCTACTATAACTGCATGCAATTACCGATTAGTAAAAAAGGTGAAAAAATTAAACAGGTTAAGCAAAATAAATATTTAAATGTAATTTACTCATTAAAATTAACTATATTTCAATTTTTGTTTAAAAAATCGTTTTTTGGCAACAAACGATTCCTTTTTTCTGCTTTTCTGAGGCCACTGTGGATCTCTTGAAACGCAATATCTATTTGTAATTTCTAGGAAGTCACTTATTACGAATGTCATTAACGTATTAGCCGAATTCGAATATTTGGTAATTTTATGGTATTCGGCGAGTACGAATATTCGTATTCGTATTCGTTCTCGTTGCATCACTAGCAATAATTCTATAGACTAATCTGTATTAGGGCCAATATCAAAGCAAAAAATCTGCATGTGTATTGTGTATACTCTAACAACATACACGTCATACACATCTCCCTGCACGATTTTAATCTCGCCCTACAAACAAACTTAAGCGCAACAAATTAAAAACTCCCCCTGTTTACATTTAGTATCAAAGAGAGGATCATCAATTAACATTCTTAACTTTGTCCCTATCATGTCATACTTTCTCATAAACACGGCGCTGACTGTACCTTTGATGTGCGCAGTATAGAAGAATGTTACGATAAAAGTTCTAAAAATGTTTGCCTGTACTCGAAATGTTGGTAAAGAATTTTGGATTTTATTTGGCAAGCATTTTTAGATATCTCGGTATCTTAAAACACTGTCAATAAAAAAAAAAAACAATGTGACATTAGGGATCATAACATAAATTTTTTTCGTCGTTAGGTAGTTTATAAAAATATTGGACACGTATTTTTTCTTTTTTTTACGTAATCTAAAAGTTACAAAAGTCAAAGTCAAAGTCAAATAATTTATTTCAATTAAGCACAAAAAGGCACTTTTGAACGTCAAAAATACATTATCAGCAATATTCAGCAATACATTAAGTTAACATGTGCCAATTATTATTTAGCAATACATTAAGTTAACATGTGCCATGACGTCACGAGAATGTAGATTTATACTTACTTGTGACGTAGCGAGCCCCCATTCCCTAACTTTAACGCGTTTTATCTAAGTATTTTTTTATTAATATTATATATATATTTCGTCGTTTATATTTATATTTTTTATTATATATATAAACGACCTACCTAAAATAATTGACTCGAAGTGCGTTCTATTCGCGGATGACGTATCGCTAGTGTTTAGAAGCACTGAGAACACCGAAACTTTGACCAACATAGAAAATACTTATGAAATAGTTAAATCATGGCTAGAGAAGCACAATCTGCAAATTAATGTTAACAAAAGTAATCTACTACAATTTAGGACATACCAACGAAAGCCACTAAACATAAATAACCTTATTAATAAATTAAATATCCCAGAAAGAGACGATCTAACGCTTCTTGGTTTAACATTGGACAATAATCTAACATGGAAAAAGCATGTCGAACATCTGAAGACTAAATTATCGAAATTTATATACGCATTATGCAAATTAAAAAGTAACACAAATTATGAGACCGCGCTCTCAATATACTATGCCTATGCTTATGCATAGTTTAACTATGGCATAATATTGTGGGGTGAAAGTACTGACTTTAACGATATTTTCATCATGCAAAAGAAATGTATACGCATCCTTATGAACATTAAGCCATGGGAAAGTTGTAAACCACATTTCATAAAAAATAAAATATTAACGTTACCCTCCCTTTACATATTACAAATAGCTACGTTCGTGCAAAAACACAGGAATTACTTTCGATCAAACATAGAAGCAAACCAGAATTATAACCGACGAAACAAAAACAAATTGATTACACCAACACCAAAATTAAAAATAATGAAAAATAGCCCCAACTATAGAATCGCAACAATTTATAATAAATTACCGAATTACATAAAAGATGACAAGAATATAAATTCATTCTATAGCAAACTTAGATTACTTTTATTAGGGAAATGTTTTTATACAGTTAACGAATTTATGACGGATAAAACTTTTTAGATGTAGGTACTTAATAATTTTTTTATTTTTGTTAGATCCAGCCTGATCAAGGACATAAATATTGTATAATTATTCCAGTGACATTGAATCTGATCTATTTCATTTGTATTGTGTTGTTAAATGACTTTGTATTTGGCCTATTCCTTATTATTATTGTATTCGTGTGTTATTGTGTTTGACTTTATGTTGTTTATTGCTGTTGATATTGATTGCAATCATGTCGACGCCTTGACATGTGTTTTTACTTTTATTTCAGAGTTGATTGTATTTTTATAAGTTTTGACTAAGATTGAGACAGTTGTTTACAAACTCAACAGAAAACGATCATTGTTCTTTGCGGTGCCCTGACAGGGTTCATGTACAGAGACCGACAGTGGATTTTGTAAATGTATTATGTGCATGAGAGCAAATAAATAAATAAATAAATAAATAAATAAAGTAAAAAATATGTGTTTAATATTTTTTTATTACCTATCTGTCTGACGGACTAAGTAGAATTTCTTTTTTTTTACTCAGGCATCATTCCTATTCGTACCTTTTGCATAACTGTTGAGACTCAAATAAGACTATTAATATTAAATAATGAATCATGTTTATCACGAGCACAAAATTATGTCACTTATTATTAAAATTCAAAAACGATTTTCTCGTTTAATAACGATTGCAACATTGAGATAAAACCTATTTCATAAATGAGAAATGATTTTATTTCGGGAATGCAGACGATGACGATGTTAATTTAGTGTACCTTCTTATCATTGGAAAACTTAGGCGCGACGCCCACTATCGGTGGGCATCGGTGGGGCTCGGTACAGCTTGGGTGCTTTACTGCGGCTTCGGGCGCTTTACGGCGCCTTCGGGCTCCAGAGGGCTGCTTCGGCCGGCTTCGGGCGCCTAAGAGCTGCCTCGGCAGTCGTAAGCATACCTAAAGACGCCGAGGCTGGTTTCGGGTAGTTTCGGCAAAACTAAGAATAGTTCGGGTGGCAGACACGTCGCAGAGCAGTCGTAACGTTACGTGAAAATAGTTGTGCGTGTGTATTTATAATGGTGGATTGGGACTTAGTTCTCATTGTTCATCTTGCTGAAGAAGAAGAGAAAGTTGGAGCCTTAAGGCAAAAAAAAAGATTTTATAGAATAATCAACTTTTCTTCTGTCATCGTCAAATAAAACGAACCTATACGTGTAATTAATGAGACTGTTGCCTTTTTTTTTCTCTAGGTGTTGCCAAGTTAATGGAGGCGCGCGCGGTTAGCGTTATGACTGTTCTGCGACATGTCTGGCTATGCAAAATGCCACCCGAGCTGCCCGAAACTAGCCTCGGCGTCCTTAGGTATGCTTACGACTGTCGAGGCAGCTCAGAGGCGCCCGAAGCCGTCCCAAGCAGCCGTCAGGTGCCCGAAGCCGCCGTAAAGCGCCCGAGCTGTACCGAGCTGCACCGATGCCCACCGATAGTGGGCGCCGCGCCTAAAAGAAAGTGATGTAAATATTCCGTTTTTATTTTGAAGTTCGAAACTTTAAGAAGTAAACACATTTAATCGATTTTATTTACAAGTCTCACCATCTTATCGGTATTTAATCATTTCGATTTAAAGCTTTCACAGACAGGCGCGACGTGATGGGGCGACACGATTCTGGAAGAACAATTTTTATGAAGTTTTCGCCTTTGTAGTATGTCGCGTCTACGCGCAGGCATTTAAAACACAGAATGAATTCTCCAAGCTTTTAGTTTTACCCATAGTATCATGTTTCACTCTGTTGAACACTTAATTAAAATCTGTCCTGTTATCCTTGAAAAATCAGTAGACAGTAAACAAGACAAGTCTAATAAGGTCCACAAAAAAAGACGAGAACCCCAAACGGAGGCGACCACAGAAGTTGACATTTGACAAAAACGATTTATAATATCGCGTCGTCATCAAAATCGTCCAATCTACCGTTTTGCCGACCTTACCGCGAACTGTCCAAGGCGTTTAACGGATAACCACGTCACAAAATACCATCGAGAAAACAATATTTAGGCAACTTTAAACTTTATCCAGAGATCATACGAGTTATTCGAAGATTGATTGGTTATAAAAATAATATTGCCAACTTATATATCACCAAGCTTGAATTTAGTTAGTTATAAAATAATTTTGGCATATTTTTTTTTTGTGTACCGTACCGTCTTTTATCGTTGGGTGGATTTCGCTGAATATTATTAATTTGTGAAATTCTATCGGCGTTATGGCGATAGATAAAGTTAATTTAGATTTTATCAAAGCTTGCACTAGATTCGCAAAACAATATTTTTGAATTTTATTTTCGTTTTTATACTGTTTTACATTTTGCTTTAGTTATGTAAGTAGCGAGTTAAGTTCAAGTAAAGTTCGTTTTTTAATCCCAGAGACTAATTTGACATTTCAAGCGATTGTTGTTTGTTTTTTCAATTTGGAGTTTGACATTTGCACCTGTCAAATTAGTCTCTGGGATTAAAAAACGAACTGTAGAAAGAGTTGTGGTAAAACATCATTCCAGGACGTGACAGTTTTTCATTGTGAAGTGTCACGTATAGACGTCAAGTAACTTACTACATAGTGCAAATGTAAATCAGCCTTTAGGTCTGAAAAATTAATAAAAACTTTTTACAAAAAAAACAATCGACTACCAAAAAAAAATTTTTCTCTTTTTAGTTGTGGTATTTACCCCACACAAATTTGAATACCACTACCTGCTATGTAAATAACAGTGAGAGGAACTTAACATATCATCCACATACTAAGTGGGAAAAAATACGTATTATTGAAGCTAACTAAAAAAATACCAAAGCAAAGTTATTTAAATTTATAAGGGACTACCTCTAAAGTATTACCTACCAAACAAAAAAAGAATCATTAAAATCAATTCATAATTGACCGAGTTATCGCGTAACAAACATACAAAAAAAAAAGAAAAAAAAAACATACAGTTGAATTGAGAACCTCCTCCTTTTGGAAGTCGGTTAAAAAGTGCATGTTAGTGAAATTTATTAAGCAACTTTTCTGCAATTTTTATGAATATAACAGAGATCTACAGTCAAACTGTCATTGCCATGCTCTCATGCAAAAACTGACTAATATTTTAAAACAAAAATTCTACGAACTTAGCCACCTTTAGCAGACAGATTGGCAACCACAAAGTAATTAGTACATCAACCCATAGTGCACAAAGCGTAAAAGAAAAACAATTCTACGTAGAGTCAACAAACAATTGCATGATAAACCCCAACCGACTGAAGACGGTGCGGTATTTTTTCAACGTAGGCACAGCGGTTCCGTTCTTACGGACGCGGTGTGACCGACGCGGCCGGCCGACCACATGAATAATGCAATATGCACTTGTGACGATCAGGTGCGGTCGTGGTATGACGAATTTTTGTGCAGATTTTTATAATGGTAAATAAAATCATAGTTCATGGATTCAGGCGTGACCTTGTGGAAATCCATTATAAAATACAATAGACGTGGATATTTCTAAAGAGCCATAAAAAACCCTGAAAGAAATCGACACGTGTTTCACCTATCAACGAGGCATCTTCAAGATGATGATGGACTTGTCGCTAACCCGAAAATGGCGTGTTGCCACACCGAGCACTTAGCGCAGTCAAGCAGCTGTGTGTGTGTGCAGTCAGGTTAGTAAATATATTATATTCACGTCTATTGTATTAAATAAAATCATGTTTACTTACGATTATTTTACGTCAATCTGTTATTAGGAGACTTATTTATTAGTGAGCTTTACGGAGCATACTAACATTAGTTTAAAGTTTTCTTTACTAACACTACTTAGTGTATGGATTCGTTGTGGGCTGATAATAAAAGTTTATTATTTTTATGTGTTTACATATCTCGGGACCATGGGGTCCCGGTCCTTTGGAAGGCGTACGAGGGGCCGAAGCCAACTCGCAGAGGCGCTTTGGACAATTTTAAATGGAATGAGGCACCAACCGACGATTATCCCCGTATGCACTATGCAATTGCACCCAAGGACAACCCCCGGTTGGTGCAGGGCTATTGCAGAACATGGAAACAAAACATATTGGGCTATGGGTTTGGGTGGCTATAGTGGATTGGTTACTTAAAACTATGGAAAGCCTATGTCCCCTGCCTGATCAATGTTGTGGTATACACGGACAAAATGGCAGGGGGTGACTTGCACACTCAATAATGGGCTCTCAAAAACGGTCGCTAGCACAAAATGTCGTAGCGACAAGGGGGCAACATGTCCTGAGGTGCTTATGAGGAGTGGAGAGGTATTCCACGCCTATCAGGACACTCCCAGAAGTACGGTCAAGATCCCTACCAGCATCTTACTGGAATACTTCCTTCCTCCAAGCACGTTTGCTCTTGCGAATCTCCACTCAAGTCGGCCAATAAAGGCGAGAATGAGGTGGGAGCTCTGTTCCTCGGCAGTGCTCACTCGTCAGTTTATTATTATTATTAAAGAAAACAATTTTCATTTGTCAAAATGTACATTTTGTAGGTTACCTAATGAATTTTAGTGAGCTGTTTATAATTGTTGCTCTTCAGTTAATGTTAGTTTCTAAGACAACCCTTTCTTAAAAAATGTTAGGTTACTTTGTGCTTATCAACATATTACATAAACAAAATACTACTATAGTATGTTATATAAACCACAGTAGATTTCTACCTGACAACATTAGCATAATTGTTGTCAAGTGGGGTCTATGATTGATATCTACTAATAAAAAACAACTTTTTATACTGTCCTATTCCAACGTATGATTACTACAAATATTGACAAAAACTTTAGTCGTCATTTGTCAATGTCACCTTGTACTTGAACTTTTTTTCTTCATAGTTTAATCTAAATAATTACAGCTTTTTTATTTAAAATAGTCATGTTAAATGACTTGTGAGCAATTAAAATACTAATATTGTTAAATAAAAAAGATCTTACATAGGTATCTCGGTGGATATACATAATTATATGTGTTAGTTATAAAGATAATAATTTTTTTTCATTAATTAGTTTCATAAGTGCAGGCATATGTGAAACATATTTTTTTGTTTTTTTTTTCTGTTTTTGCTTAATTTCTTTATTACTACTTTACTATGTATAGACTAGTCAAATGAAACACTATGTAGGTATGTAAAATAATTTCCAGAATGAACATGGTTGAAATAATAATTGCTTCCTGATAATTCATCGTAGCTAGACCGCACTCGTTGCAGTGAGCGAAGAATGGTATTTATTAACAGATCGCGATTACTTATACGGCGAGTGAATCCGTCCACTGCACGCCACGTAACAGGTCCATGCGTTTAGGGTTGACACCTGAAGAAAAAAAAATCAATTAAAAAAAGTAGTGGCACTCCGGGAGTGCCGACAGAAGTGAAAACTTGAACAAGATCACTTTGGTGGAAGAAGTAAAATAGATATTCAAAAGTACCTAAGTAACCTTCATTGCCTTTATTGGCTTTACTATGATATTTCCAGTGGAAAACTTGGCCACCTGAATGGCACTGTCTAGGTTAGACCACATTTAGATCGTAGATAACTTAAAGGAAAACTATTTGGTTTGACTTGCAATTTGAGCGCAATAAAATCTGTCACTTTTTCATCGAATGTTTAAAAAGTCAATGTCGTATTCTTCCTTTAAGAGCGTTTATACTGAAAGTGGACAACGTCGCAAATAGCTGTCAAATATTTCGCTGTTTTGATTAATTTGGCTTTTTTTTTATTACTGTATTTATTAGTTGTTATTACTGTATGGAAATAAGAAATATGGCTAACTAGTGAACTAGAATATTAATAATGAATTGCAATTAATATCACTGAATTTGATTTTAGGTGTAAAAAAGGCATTTGAAAAGTTTCCAAATACTTTTTTTACCTAACGATATTAATTATTGCATTTCATAATCAATATTCTAGTTCACTAGTTAGCCATATTTCTTATTTCCATACAGTAATATTGCCAAATTAATCAAAACAGCGAAATATTTGACAGCTATTTGCGACGTTGCCCACTTTCAGAATAAACGCTCTTAAAAGAAAATTTTAAAAAATCTTCAAGTTCCACCACCATATTCTTAGCTGACATCCTTAGAAGGTGTGCTCAGTGGATTTTTTCCACCAATTGTCGTGGAGCGTGACAAACCCGGCCGAGCGCACGCGCCGCCGCGCACCCTCACCTTGCGCGCGTCTTATACGACATTACACTTGGATGTGTTATTAAAAAATTATTTAGAGTTTTAATGTATCAACAGAAGGACGAAGTGTATGACGTATGTCAATAAAAAAGCTTTAAAAAAATGAAGTAATTGTTTTTCAGTCAATCATTAACTAAAAAGACCAGCTATCTACTTGCGTACACATTTTCGGTAAATGATCAAGACTAATCTGTTTCATTTGACAGTTCAACAACAATCATTGCGTTATTTACGTTGTTGAGCGGATTTTTTTTCGAACTTAAGTAGCAATGAATTAGCAATTTCTTTCAAAATGATTCAGATTGTGGTTGATCGTGTATTATACCTACGCAATTAGGGTTGCAGGCTACTGTCAGTTATATCGTGAACGATAAACATACCTACAAGTCCTTCCTTCCTTCTTTATGGTAATTTGTACATTTTAACTGGATTAAATTAGTTACGTGAGAGCAGTGGTGGCCCAGTGGTAACGGCCGCGACTTACGAGTTGTACGTCGTAGTATCGAACCCAGACAGGCGCTCTACTTTGTGTAAATTACTTCATCACCACTGCTCTCAAAACGGTGAAGGAAAACATCGTGAGGAAACCGGCATGTCCTAGAACCAAAAATTCGAAAACATGTGACATCTACCAACCCGCACCGGGCCCGCGTGGTGGATTACGGCCCACTCCCTCTCACAGAGAGGAGGCCTGTGTCCCAGCAGTGGGAACATTATAAGCTGATGATGATGATGAAATTAGTTACGCTTAGTTTTTTAACCGACTTCCAAAAGGAGGAGGTTCTCAATTCGACTGTATGTTGTTTTTTTTTTTGTATGTTTGTTACGCGATTACTCCGTCAATTATGAATTGATTTTGATGTTTCTTTTTTTGTTTGGTAGATCATACTTTAGAGGTGGTCCCATATAAATTTTATTAACTTTGCTTGGGTAGTTTTTGAGTTAGCTTCAATAATACGTATTTTTTCCTCACTTAGTATGTGGATGATATTATGATAACTTCCTGTCACTGTTATTTACATAGCAGGTAGTGGTATTCGAATTTGTGTGGGGTAGGTATCACAACTAAAAAGTGATAAATAAAAACTTTTTACAAAAAAAAAACAACCGACTTAAAAAAAACACTACAAAGTGAAAAATAACTTTAATTTCGGAAGTCGGTGACAAAGAACGAAAATTAAAAACCAAAGACACCGACTTCCGAAATCAAAGTTATTTTTCACTTTGTAGTGTTTTTTTTTAAGTCGGTTGTTTTTTTTTTTTTGTAAAAAGTTTTTTTTCAGTAAGGTTCGGAACACATACGAGTGCTGTGATGCTGCATCAGAAATCCTGCAACGTTACTCGGAGAGATTCTAAATATCCGAATGCCTGAAGATATTGTATTGCGATGTCGCACCTGCCAGCACTAAACTATGAGATCCGAGAGCCCCAAATAGTGTAATTTGAAATAAATGAGTTCGAATTTTAACTTTCCATTTAAACTTATTATTATGTTAATTAAGATGTTCAAGACACTTTAATATTCGTCGAGCATGACATATTCTGTCATCGTGAACGCCTCAGTGCGCACCCTTATTTTGTGAATGTATCATAGTGTAATTTGATAATACTTAAAAAACTATTGACATTTATTTAATATATGTAATTAAAAACTTGTCACTTATTTCATTGTGTTTAGTCCAATCACTAAATCTGAAATATAAAATACCTATTATGAACTATTTATTTTAGCAGGTTCTAAGTTTCCCACATCAAGTTAGGGGAATTCAAATTCAAAATATTTTATTTCACATAAACCTACAAGGGCACTTATGAAACGTCAGAAGCTAGGTGCACGGTTCCAATTGGTCGCTTCCTATGGAGAAGAGCCGGCCAGAAACTCCACGGTTAAAAGTTAAATTAATTGTTTATCAAATACCACCAACTTAAATAAATTCAAATCACAACTGTCATTCTTTGAGAGTTGTATAAAATGGCTATAACACGGAAAATTTAAATAGGGGGTCAATTTGCTTAACAATCAAATTCTCTGACTGTACCTACTGACATAGACCTACACAACACAATGGCTACAATTGTTACGAATGATATCATATTGGCCAATTGATCTCAACGAAAATAATCATAAACTGCGTCATAAAATTGTGGAATCACATAAAAGTGCTAAATTCCTCAAATGACGAATACCTATTTAAACTGATTCCCATGGTTTTTTATGACTAGACTTAATTAGGCACTGACCTGAATATGAATCAGAATAACTGGATAAGTCATCGACATTATTTACTGTATGATGTAGGTGCAGCGCTGGCGCTCTGTTTCGCATAGGGTCGCAGCATTTTGCTGAGCGATGGCCGTTTTGCGTGGATGTGACGTATATTTTTCCCCAAATTGTTATTTTCATGTTTTTGTTATTTTTTGCGGTATGTTTGCCACAAATAAACGTATTTTCTTTCTTTATTTCTTTCTTTTTACCTAATAGACAAATGCTCTTAAAATCTTAGATTTGTGTGTGAAACACCTATTTATTTATTTATTAAAACTTTATGCACAAGTAAAAAATACTGTACAAAGGCGGACTTAATGCCTAAGGCATTTTCTACCAGTCAACCTTAGGGTGATGCAGAGACAAAACATGGCAGGTGCAACATAAATGACAGATAACTTGAAAATGAATACATACTAATAAACTTTGTCAGGACAAATAACGATAGGTAGAGGAGAAAACAAATCCAGCAAATCAGCGTTGCAAAGATTCTGCCAACTTTTCACGAATATGTTCTCGTACTTTCACTTTGAAAGCATATATTTGTAGCAATTTTCCACGGTTTTAAAAGCTTGTTGTACCTATACTAGCAACTAGTTTTTTTTTTGACAACGGTTTTGTTCGGAAATGTAAGTTTTAAGGAAAACCATTTAAATTCAAACAAAAAACGTAGGTAATTAATTCTAAAAATTTACGATTCATCAAAAACACTCACGTCACCGTACAAGATAGTTATTATTATGCAAATCACTAAAACAATGGAGTTTCTCAAGATGAGACATACAATTTAACACAAGTTCCTCTACAAAATGATTACAGTTCGCCCAGTTTAACTTGAGACATCATGGCGGCGCGACTACCATAGACAAACGTCAACGAAGTGTCAAACTTGGAACATTATCCTTTAGTTCCCTACTCTGCCACGTGTCAAGATATACAGGTTGTAGAAAAAAAAATACATTACAATTTTCGTGTCGAGTTTTTTGTAAAACAATGTTCACATAACTGGTATCTTCTAATTACGCTGACATTAATTATTATATTGTTCTTAGATAAGGACATTGGGTTTTTTATTGTTTATAACGCTGCAACCTTCAAACAGAATGTTTAGAGTACCATAATAATATTATTTTAATTGTTCGCTATTAAGTTACTTGAGTGTAATGACTTTATCATCTTAATTGACATGAATCTTAATCAGGTTCATCTTTTTTTGCCTGTAAAACTGCAGAGGTCAAGAAGATGATTTTCCTGGAAACGTAGTCTGATTGCAATTAAGTTCTTCAATACTGCGATTGGTGTTTTGTTGTCTGTTCACAATTTAAGACTCTTAAATTATCATCTGCTAGAAAACAATAAAGAAACACGAATGATGGTTGAATCCATCATTTCTGTAAAGTTAGGGTTTGATCTTGGTTCAGGCCATGGTACGGAGTGAGAGGAAATGGGAAGCCGTCACCTCCTTCTGCGAAGCAGTAATGCTCGCGAAGGAGGAGGCGGAACGCGTGAGGGAGAGGCAAATTTCGCGCCCGCGCGCCCCTAATCGCCGCAGGAGGAGACGCCCTGGGCGTCGGGAATCACAGGCAGATTTCCGGCCACCGTAAGCGCGGGCTTGTGGACGGTGAGCAATGGGTAGCTCGCCGTCCGATAAGGACCAAGCTCGGGTCGACGACGCGTTGTTTTCCACGTGCGTCTCAAAGAGATGTCAGCAGAATTGACGGGGTCCGCTAGGGCCGATGCCTGCCGTGGTTGCGAATAAGGCCGAAAGGGACATCGTGGCCCCCCGGCAACATGGCAATTGAAAGAATACGGGTGAGTTTTAGTCAGTAAGAGTCTGACACGCCCTCCCGCTTCACCCAGAGCGGGAGAAGTTATTTGAAAATTTCCCTCCCAAAAAAAACGGGTTTGATCTTGTCGTGTCCATAGCCAATCGTGTTGCTAAGCGTTGTGACTAGGTCAGCTGTTGTAGTTCTATAAAAATATGGTCATCGTTTTATAAAATATCATTATTAGTATTGGATACCCAATGCTATGTTTTTCTTGAAAAATTCTTTGAAATGAAACGAAATTATGTGTATTTCTGTAAGTAGATCTTCTAAGACACTTTTATGAGTAATTTTTCTAATGTTATTAATTAATTCATTTTTGAGCTATACATTTTTACGATATTACCTAATTTAATTCTTAAATGTCAGGAAAGGATTTGCTCTTACCTTGTCTTATCTTCGTTTGGTCCAAACCCACCTTAACTCACTCATTCATCACACATCCACACCACACACGTATACAATACACCAAACACGTTTAAATATAATGCATGTAACTTTATTACAATATTTTAAGGTGAATTTATTGTACTAGAATAACACTCGATTATTGTCACTTCATAAATCTTACCGACTGATGTTACTTAAGTGCCTACATATAGTACCTACTATGTATTAGAGTTGTAAGACGAAAGAGACTAGTCTCCACGACACAGGGAATCCTAGTGTGGAGGCTAGTGCTATTTGAATTTGTACTGTTTACTTGAACAATAAAGTTTTTTTTTTTTTTTTTTTTTTTACATACAATTTTACCTTTATAATTATAACTTTTACCGATTAGCACTTATTACTAAGTAAGTTGGCTTATTTGTCTGATTCATTGTTTTAGGCATTTGGTGTTTACCTATAAGTACCTAACTGATGCACTGTTATTTTACTATAAAAAATTTTTATTATGTGTTTGTTTCAGTGTAATCAATTGTTGGTGAACCTAATAAAATAAATTAATGAAACCAAGATGGCACAGGCATTTCCTAGCTGACTGATTTCTTTAGAAGAAATGTCGAAACAAACTCAGAGGTCTCTTTTGAAATATATAACTACATGAATGAAGGACTGTGCAAATAAGAAAAAAAAACAGTGGCACTCCGGGAGTGCCGACAGAAGTGAAAAATTGAAAAAAAAAAACTTCCAAAACCTTTAAAGTAAAAAACTTGCATAGAACATTGATTCTTAACGGAATATAAATAAAGAGCACAATCGCGTTCACCAAAATGAGGTGTCGGTAACGGTGTCGCGAGTTCAATTGTTTTTCCCATCTCAAAAATGTCCAACGCGCCTAAAAAGTTTTCACTTCAAAAACCTAGTGAATCAATATCAGTCAGTAGGTAAGCGAATGCGTGACAGTTTGCCGTGTGTGGCCACGATAATGATTTAATAATCAGTGATTTACTCCTTCCTAATATCGGTAAGTGTGTTACTATTACGACTGTACGGAAGACTTGGGGAAATTATTTTTTGTTATAAACGCGGTAGAGTGTGACAAGCATTGGTAGTTGTCGTGAGGTGAAATATAGAAATGAAAATTAGCATGCTGGTCACCTAAAGAATGATACGTAATCACCGCTGCGCATAAAACTTTATAATATAACATTACAATAACCCTACATTCGCACGGACGTAAAAATATCGCGGCGGGATTTTATCGTGCACTGATTTTTCAACTCTCGGTGTTGAGCCGAGCGTTGATAATCCAACGCGCTGGGACGTACTCTCGTCCTAGAGCGTTGAAAAAACACACTACTCGAAAAAATATCGCCCGAGCGAACCTTTTTTTTTTTTTTTTTTTGTTTTTTTTTGGGTGGGAAATCATCAAATAACTTCTCCCGCTCTGGGCGGAGCGGGAGGGCGTATCAGACTCTTACTGACTAAAACCCACCCGTGTTCCT
The DNA here is from genome assembly GCA_963680765.1 of Agrochola lychnidis. Lineage (NCBI taxonomy): Eukaryota > Metazoa > Arthropoda > Insecta > Lepidoptera > Noctuidae > Agrochola > Agrochola lychnidis. The sequence goes on from OY796864.1 coordinate 8,356,491, forward strand.
TCAGTTGCCGTGTTGCCAGGGGGCCACGATTTCCCTATCGGTTTTCTTCGAACCCCCGGCAGGCATTGGCCCTAGCGGACCCCGTTAATTCTGCTGACATCTCTTTGAGGCGCACGTGGAACACAACGCGCCGTCGACCCGGGCTTGGTCCTTATCGGACGGCGAGCTACCCATTGCTCACCGTCCGCAAGCCCGCGCCTACGGTGGCCGGAAATCTTCGCCCGAGCGAACCTAGACTAAGGGAGTCACAACACAAGTGACTTCCAGTGTTGCCGATCGTTACGTACAAATTCATAAAATTGTCGCACTCCAGTTTTCCTTCGATAGAAGTTTATATCCACAATCTCGTCTTGAATGTCATTTAGGAACTAGCAGAAAATAAAAAAGTGGTGGCACTCAGGGAGTGCCGACAGAAGTGAAAACTTGAACAAGATCGCCTTGATGGAACAAAAATTATTGTATAGAACATTGGTCCTTAACCTTATCTAAATAAAGGCACAATCGCGTTTACAAAAAAAAAAAAAACTTCCGAAACCTTTAAAGTAAAATACTTGCATAGAACATTGATCCGTAACATACCTAATATAAATAAAGAGCATAATAGCATTCACAAAACCTTTAAAGTAAAAATACTTGCATAGAACATTAATTCGTAACGTAATATAAATAAAGAGCACAATCGCGTTTACAAAACCTTTAAAGTAAAATTACTTGCATAGAACATTGATCCGTAACCTAATATATATAAAGAGCACAATCGCGTTCACAAAAATGAGGTGTCGTCATGGTGTCGCGAAATCAATGGTTTAGTCCCATCTCAAAAATGCCCAACGCACCTAAAGAAGTTTTCACTTCAAAAACCATCCGAGTGACATGTCAATTCATATTCTTCTTTGCATTGCAATGGGAGGGGCAGTTTCTTTCTCACGAAGACAAACATAATACGAAGTCTAAAAGTCACGTTCATTAATATAAAAATGTAAACACAAAAGCGACTGATGTCAAAAAAACAACAAAAAATATCAAGACCTTTGATCTTTTCGCATTTTTAAATAAAACTCAAACTCAAACTCAAATCATTTATTTCAATTAAACCATTTACAGGCACTTTTGAATTGTCAAGGAATCGGTCAGTCAGAAATAGGTATGAAGCTAGTTGCCCATTCCAAAGCGTAGTAGGTACCTATGGAGAAGAACGGGCAAGAAACTCCACGGACACTCATTTAAATAAAAAATTGTTACAAAATATTGGTTACATCATTCATGTTGAAATTATACATGTGAGAACAATGTAGAAAGACGTGCACATGAGAAGCGTCCGTAATAAAAAGATAAAAAAGAACAATTCAAAAAAATTAAAAATAAGCCCTGGCAGCTAAGAGATAACCAGTCCCAACTGACGGCGCCCGTTCACGAACATGACGCATGGATTAGCACCATTCAGCTCAACCATTTTGAAGGGAGCTAAATGATCCAACACACGTGCCACCATCAGCGAAACATTTGAGTGAGCATGACATACTCACAGCCGCCAGGGCACATTCAAGTCAATGCAAGACATATTACCCGGTAAATAGTAACTCTTTGGTACATAGTGCTCACATCGTGTGCTATGCAATTATATAATACAAAAGAGATTGAGTTTATACAATGCAAAGATGGTCTTACAATCTTCAGCAGCTCCAACAGTATTTGCAAATGTTAATCAATTAGTTGTGGTTGTGGAGCAGGACCAGCATTGAGCCAAGCATTTTTATTTACTTGGTAAGATATCGTCCACGCCCACCTTTTTAATAGATGGTATGCAAAAGAAACCAAGTTAGTAAGACCTCTACATTTTACTCCGATGTACCGGAAAGTTGAGGAATTGTGTGAAAAAAGGAGAAAAAGGAAAGGTCTTCTTAACGAGCCAAAGGGGTCATAATTGGCAAGTCTCGTTAACATTTTTTTTTTATAAGCCTACAAAGTTTTATGAGTATTTTATGAAAACGTTTCTTTGTTAATATAAAGCCAATCATGTTTTTAATTGTTCTGAACATTTTTTCTGGCACATTTTTATTTTTAATGTAGTTTCTCAAAACTTTGGGACATTATGAAGTTTCAATGTAAAGTTATTTTGTCCCATAAAATATTATGTTTATTGGTTGCTATAAAATTGTAATAAATACACACACACACCCCCACCACACACAAAGATTAGGACAAAGTTGACATAAGTTTGAAGGTGTTTTTTTTCTAGATTTTGTACCTGATAAATAGTAAAAAAGGGAGCAAAAATCCAAATATTTAACATAACATCACGCCTTGTTTCCCCGAAGGGTTGGGCAGAGTTGTCCCTGTGCAGGTACACCCACATTTCGCCAGTTATGTTTTTAAGTCCCATGTAATAGGAGGCGAGCCTATTGCCATCAACCGGGCACAAATCCGGACTCCGAGCTGCTACTGAAAAAATTCTGATAGAAAAACCCAATAACACTTTGTCCGACCCGGGAATCGAACCCAGGACCTCATGCTCAGCAGTAGCGCTTGCTAACACTAGACCAACGAGACAGTCCAAATATTTCTTTAGTTTTTAGGAGCTGTCAAAAACAGAGATTTAACTCTGCTGTTTGAAGACCATATTACCTTTAGGTAACTACTATTCATAAAAAAAATAAGATAATACAGTAGGTGGTACTTCCAACAATCCATTATAAAATCTACTTTCCCATATTCACTGCCCATAATATATCCAACTAATTCCACATACAAAAAAATAGAACCATTTCATTATTCAACCTTTTTAGAACATCCATTTTGGTATGAAAAGCAAATGACATGAAAGGACCAATCCACTAAGTAGCCTGGGTAGGATCAAAGGGTCAATCGTCCGAAGGGATATGCTTTCCAATCAATCTATCATCTTTGATCTTTATATATGAAAATTACAGGGCAGTTTTTCTGAATATTTGTATGAAGAAATTTATCAAAGACTTAGAATGAAAAGCCTACTAGATTTATCGTTGATTGAAGATTTTAATAAAGGGCATCGAGAACTATAGCTTATAGTCTGCGTTCAGCGCTCGGTGTGGCAACACGCCGTGTTCGAGTTCGCGACAAGTCGATCGTCATCATGAGAATGCCTCGTTGAGAGGTGAAACACGTGTCGATTTATTTCAGGAGTTTTTTATGGCTCTTTAGAAATAGCTAAGCGGAACAGGTTACTAAATATATCCACGTCTATTGTATTTTTTAACTATAGCTTATAAAGGATGATCTCCTGTAACGTGTGTATGTCCCAACAGAATAATAGTTCATCCCGTAATAATAGATTAGCCAGTTGGTCAGATATTATGCGGGGCTGACTGTCCCATGAAAGCCTAAGTTTTCATAGAAATTTATTTGGCCACTAAATACGACAGATATGCATTTTCATAGTAACATTGACGGCCGCCTACCAGTACGGCATTGGTGCCGATTCCCTTGTTCACAAACTAAACTAAATTTAAGTTCAGTGCATCTTTTTCTTTCTATTTCATTAAGAAAAGGACAGAAGATAAATTTTAGTTTAGTCCTGTCAAATTAATCATCGCCTGTCACTCTCCATACAAGTTTAGACGTGATTAAAAACTTACCGACTAAACTTACGTCAATTTACGTCAAGCGCTGATTAATTTGACAGGACTAAACTAAAATTTATCTTCTATCCTTTTCTTAATGAAATAGAAAGAAAAAGATGCACTGAACTTAAATTTAGTTTAGTTTGTGGACAAGGGAATCGGCACCAATTTCGATTTATCTCGAAGAAGGCTGTCAAAATAATGTTCGAATTTCCAAGCATGTTTGAGAAAAAGAAATACAGGGTAAGTTTTTATCCAGTGCGCAAACTTAAACACGTGACTTTACTCATAATTATGAACAACTTTTACTATAGGACCAAACCTGACATCGCGAAAAAAAAATCAGCTGTTCCCTACATTTATGTTCGCGTAACTCGTCAAAATGTAGGGAACAGCAGATTTTTTTTCGCGATTGTCCCATAATAAAAATTGTTCATAATGATGAGTAAAGTCACGTGTTCAAGTTTGCGCACAGGTAAAAAAAATCCTGTATTCTTTCCTATATGTCCTCATTTATAATAAAAGTAGATATAAAACATATCACCGCAGTTTAACGGCACAGCGATTAGAGTTGCGGTGTCGCGTGTGCGCCGACACATCAAAGGCTGTGCAGGCAATTTCCGGCAGTGTCACAGTACTGACACTTGGACTTGTACTGAACTCTATAACATAGAAAATGTAGGTATCTATGTGCAGTTGTTAATACTCTTTTAACTCAATGTAATTTATTTAAAAAATGGGAGGAAAGCCGCTAAAGTCGCAGGCACGACAGATAGGAAAATAGTTTTACAGCTCTATACAGTTCACACGGAAATAAAAAAAAAAACAATAATAAAGTACCTACTTAGTTCTGAATTCAAATTATTATACACGATAAATCTAATAATTGATGGACATGGAAATTAGCATTCGTTTGTATTCGGAAATCCGATGATACCCGAGGGACGTTAAGAAAATAGAAATACGGTCCATAGGTATTATAAATTAAAGTCGTTTTTCGTCTCTGTCTGTGTGACCACATTGTACTTCTAAACTATGCAAAGGATTTTGATACGGTTTTCACCTTCATTTCGAGAATTTATTCCGGAAGGTTTGTGTATAGGACAATAATATTAAACTTACATGTAATTAAGGAGTCTTGATGTTTTGTCCATTCGCAAAACCCATGCGATGCTGGGTCGAGTCGTTAATGTTATAAGTTTATAGGGCCAAGTTGCTGTTCACATAAGTTTGTCCTCTAGTGTTAATAGGAGCCTCCAACTCACTGTGGACGCATAATAGTAAATTATACAACAAGTGAAAAAAAAGAAGATGTAGTGGCAAAAATTGAAAAGAGTATGCTGAGATTGTTTGGGCATGTTGAGAGAATGAATGAAAGGCGACTAACAAAATGTATTTACAAGGCTGATGTAAAGGGAAAGGCCGGGCAGGGACGCCCTAGAAGGACATATACTGACCTTATTGGTGATGTTCTTCAGAAAGGCCAGGTGCGTAGTACTCGCAACCGGCGTGCGTGTATGACCAGATGTATGAACGTAAACGAGGCAAAAGGACTATGTAAGGATCGTAGCAGATGGCGTTCTGTAGTTTCTGCCTACCCCCATGGGAAGAAGGCGTGAGTTTATGTATGTATGAAAAAAAAGGGAATTTAATTCGAGGGACTAAGTTGGATCCCGAGAGCAGCGAAGGATTCTAGGTTAGAATCCTAAGCGGAGCAAGGGATACAAGGATCGAGATGTCTTTTGAGTCGTGTTTTTTTCAAGAGTTTTATACTCTACTTTTTACCATTGACTGCGAAAAAATAAATAGTAGTATAGTATTAATATTAAGATAACAGTCAAATGTGATATCTAAATATAAATACTATAAGTACTATTTATTTTCTGCAACAAATTGCTGCTTTAGAACGAAATGATTCTGGAGTCGGTGTCCCATTTTCGTCACTGGAAAAATTCATTTTATCATAATTATGGTGTAGCGGTTACACCGTCACATACGAACTACGCATCATAGACATGTCGTCACACAAATCCTGCATAACACCCGTCTGGTCGGAGGATCCTCCCTTTTCTATGGTGGATGAGTGAACTTTTACACCCTGTTCCTCATACCCCTAAAATGGTAACAGATTTTTCAATGACATAAAATAACCACGATAACAGATAGAAAAGAATCTAACTAAAATTGAATCGATATTTAAAAAGTACGCTCTAGGAAAGTTTTATTTATTTTTTGTACATAATTCGTAAAATTCGTGCTTGTTCCAAATTCAAAATGTTTTATTCACTGAGTGACTAAAAGAGAGTTTTATTCAGTGTTATCGATGAATAAAATGCTCTTTTTCGAGTGGCAATGGTAAAAAAATATAGAATAGCCGTGTGACCTATAATACCACAAGGAATATAATAAACTTATAAAGCATTCCTTTGTTTGCAGAAATGGTAATCCTTAATATTATAAATGCGAAAGTAAGTTTGTTTGTTACGCCTTCACGCTAAAACAGCTGAACGGATTTGGATGAAATTTGGCACATATATAGATGATGCCCTGGAAAAGAACATAGGATACTTTTTTCCCCACGGGATCGAGACTTATGCGGGTGAAACCGCGGGGCGCAGCTAGTGTTTAATAAGTTCCCCTTCATTCCGATATAAAACCTGAACTACTTACAAAATTCATCACAAAAAACGAACCCTATGACAAATTAAAACGTCGCTCATAAAGGCCTTTTACACCCTCCCAATTTGAATATTCTCGTTCAAAAAATAGCGTCAAACCCTATCCCATACAAATAGCTACGATTTATAAAGGAGTGACCATAAAATATAAGAAATTACCGCCCTTAGACGGCACAGGGCCGCTTGGTATTCATAAAAGAAGGATATTTATGCGATATCGTCAAAATATTTATTATTGTCCGGTAGCCCTGTAGCCCTTTGTGACGGCACGGGGAAAAAATTCGAGGGTGTGAACGAAAAGAAGGGATGGGACGGTAAGATTACGACTGTACTGTCGATGAAGTGAGTTTTTATTAGCAAGTTTTTAAAATACAATAGACGTAGATATAATTATATATATACATTTTTTTTTTCTATCTGGAATTTCTCAGTAGGAGCCCGGAGTCTGGATTTGTGCCCGGTTGATGGCAATAGGCTCGCCCCCGATTACATGGGACTTAAACATAACTCGCGAAATGTGGGTGTACTTACTACAGGTACACCTCTGCCCAACCCTTCGGGGAAACAAAGCGTGATGTTATGTTATATTTAGTAACCTGTTCCGCTTAACTATTCCTATTCATAAAAAACCCTGTGAGAAATCGACACATGTTTCACCTCACAACGAAGCATCCTTAGGATAACGATTGACTTGTCGTGAATACGAACACGGCGTATTGCCACACCGAGCGCTAGACGCAGAGACAAGATCACGCCTGAATCAATTAACTAGAAAGTTTTTATAATATTGTGAAGTGTTTATCTAACGCTTGTACACACTGCTACATATCAAGCTATACATGTCCATTATAAGCTGATCTCGCATTGGATAGGATTTCCGTACAGTGAGAGGTCAGATCTGAATTACAAAAACTACTTTTTTGGATCTTAAGCCTGGGTTTTAAGACGGAAAATAGTCTTTAAAAGTTGTCAGAGCTGCAATAGTGCCTACTAACCGACTTTTGCGTTTAGAACGACTCACAATGGCAACGCTATGTAAGCTAACCATAAACAGGACGCGGGTGAACCGAAAATCCTTACAGAAAAAAATATCTTTTTTTAACCGTCTTCGGAGGAGGTTCTCAATTCGATTGTTTTTTTTTTTTTTGTATGTTTGTTACGTGATTACTCCGCCAATTATGAATTGATTTTGATGATTCTCTTTGATCAGACGTGGTCCCATATATATTTTTTTAAATACCAAATTTTTGAGTTAGCTTCAATAATACATATTTTTCCCACTTAGTCTATAAGGATGATGTATAATGATGTTATGGATTACGTTTATGGCATCAATCAATCTGCAGAGCCTTTTCCCAACTATGTTGAGGTCAGCCTCCAGTCTTACTGGATGCAGCTAAATACCAGTATTTTATATGGAACGACTGCCTATCTGACCTCTACAACCCAGTAATTAGGTAATACAATACCCCTTGGTAAGACAGGTTGTCAGACTTTCGGGCTTCTGACGACCCGTAACGACTGTCAAAGATCTACAAATGACAGCGGGAATCAACAGCTTAACGTGCTTTCCGAAGCACGGTGTGGTCTCGGTATGTAAAGTAGTATTTTCCGTGGAACGCTTACAGTGCGATTATGTTTATCGTATGTACTTTTCAAATTACTCGAACCTGATAACAACTCTGCCCATTTATCGACACCATCCCACCCCTAGAATACCACCGTTATGAAATATGTGATTCCTTATACAAGAGAAGTCCTTTATGCATCCTCTGGGAGCGGCTGGTCAAGGAGGTTATCACAAGTGGCCGGCGGCGTATGAAAAATTTATGTCTCAATATAGTACAATGTTCGGTTAGGAGCGTGTGCTGCATTATACGGGATCTCGGGGGATAGTCCACAGAATAGACTAGAGGTATTGCTGTGAAATTGGTGTTTTTAAAAATTTCTACGGTGGAAGAGACGGTTTTATTCTGAAGTGTCTGGAGTTAGATGTGATTGGAAGTCAAGATAATATTAATTAATATTTATTTGTTTTTGTTGTAAATTAGAATTTGTATTTTGCATGTAATTAATTATTATTATTCATGTGATGTCAGTAATGATCTATCTAGTGGCACTCATTATCATATTTTTCTCTGTTTCAACACATGTTTTAGCTGTTTATGGTTCTTGAATAAAAATAATAATAATAGGGGTAAGATTAGATTGCTGTATAAAAATTTGAAAGATTTTTTTTTTCTGAATATTATAAATACTGGCAATTTTTATTGCACATTACTAATACCTTTTAAAACCTCCTTTCCAAAATAGTCAAGCCTTTAGAGTAGAAACTGCTGAAAGTGGGTTCAAGTCAATGATGCGATGGATAAGGATCGAACGATGTGAATTTTCACACACCAGTTCGCACCAAAACCGTAAGACTTGTCGATTTCATAACCAAAGAAAAAGTTATTAAAACCATAAAAGTATGGACACATAGACAACAATATGACAAGGCAAAAGCCAAAACGAATCACTCTAGCCCTAAAATAATTTCGCGAACGAAAATCAAAGTGATATAGTCTTTCATTAAAACATCGCAGCGATTGCTTTCAGAGATAGCATTAATATTATCATTAAGAGTAAGTGGGTAGGCGACAGAAGAATCGCAAGTCATCACCGACCATTTTTCCAGACCCCTCAAGATCTTGCTCTCTAACACAAAATTGTATGAGAAAGTTTAAAGTCATGGCTTCTTGAAGCTCAAGATAGAGTGGTTTTTACAAGAATATAAGATGGTGGAGGGACTCAGTTGACATGTGACGTTGATTTACTATTGTCCCTTGAGATGTGCCGACGTCATCGGAGTTGACGATATCGATATTATTACTGCTTAATTATCGATATGGAGCCGGCTATGTGGTTTAATTATAGAGTTGGTATTTGAGGCTGCGCACGAATGACGATCAGGCTTGTGTTCAATTTGATTATAATCCTTCATCCCACTGCTGGGACACATGCCTCCTCTCGGTTAGAGGGACTGGGCTGTAATCAACCACGCGGGCCCAGTGCGGGTTAGTAGATGTTACATGTCTTCGAATTTTTTGGTTCTAGGATTTGCTGGTATAATCCTTACTCTTCTTTTATTTCTTTAAAGATATTTAACATAACTGTTTACACTAGGTACTGAGTTAAATGACTAACTAACTATACAAATAAATACAGAAACAAAACGACACTTAGGCGTCGAAGTATTCGTCCAAATCGCTATCATCCGGAAACGTGCCCAGAAGACTGGCAGCATTACTCTTTGAAAACATCGTTGATGGCACTATGTGCGTTGATATTCATAAAATATGAACTTACTTACCCAAGATTTTCTTCCTAAGAAAGGATATGGAGAAGTCGTGCTTGATTGACCCGAGGTTTGTAAAAGCACCAAAAATTTCTGATCGATAAAATCAAGAAATTAGATTTACAATACGCCATAGTTTTGAGCAACAAACGTAACATTTTGATTTGTACATAAGCCGTAGATGACCCAAGCTTTATAAAATAGAGGAGAATTCCAAAAATCCCTATGCGTATTTATAATTTTATACATCAATAATAATATTGTTTTTTATTCAAGTCTTGGACATCAAGACGTGAATATCATAAACAGCTGACACATTTTTGTATATCTATATTTTTCTTTCCTTCCCGATCTTATTTTTTCTCTGTCACCTGTCACCATCTGCCGAGCTCTTTGATAACAGCTTAATATCTTTAATGAGACCATTCAAGCCAACATTGGGTGGTCCTAGTCCAATATCAAGCATATTGGAATATCAATGACCAAACTTAGCTTTGCTGATCAAAAATTATTTAAATAGACTTTATGATTATGTGATAGAGTTGAATTTAGATTGAGGGCTGTAGATGTTAGGTGAAGGTAAAGTTGGTATAAAATTGTTGACAAAAGAATCGGTGTGTCATCTTATGATATCTTTCAATTTTCTTTTAAATTTGTCTCCTTAAAAAAATAAGAAGTATTAATTGACAACTGAAATGTGAGGATCGGCCGCTTTGCCTTATTTTGATTTGTATATCAAACTTCATCCTGAGTTAAAAACAGGAAGAGGGTTTCGCATAAAAAAAAAATAAGATTTAACATTCATACTGCGTTCGTAATTTAGTTTCCACAGATGTAAACAATTATGTTTTTGGGAAACATAACTTTAATGCCCACACATACAGTTCAGTTTGTGCCACAACTAGGATATCAACGAGAACCAGGATTTGAAAAATATAAAGAAATATTATAAAAAGCCAGAAAAACCATATAAATACTATGCAAATATACGCCCGTTCACCCTTACAACCTTCAAAAAATTATCTCACTTCACTCCATTCATCACAGACTAAATAAATCACATTTCTCAAGTCGCAGGCGATGAAGTTAGCAAGTAGCAAGGGTTGTTGATATACAGCAGGTGCAGCCATCGATCAACGTCGACTGGCCGTGACAATTTGACGTATGAGACAATCCGGGCAATGCAAAATGGCGGGGACGCGTAAACTGTTTTGTTGGTGGTTTACATGGAGGTTTTTATACTTGCAAGGATTATGAAGCTACTTAATTGGAAATATCGTGTAGAAATAAAACTATGAAATATTTTGATCACTGTGTGGGAATTGAAAAAGGAAAAGTTTAATCGGAAACTGAAATCGATAAGGTTCATAATTAAGAAGATAAAAAAAAATATGTGAAAATGGGGAAGGGAAGAAGCTTCAGAATAATAACAATGAATGGATAGAGGGCAAAAAAAAACAGAAAGTATAAATGATTTAGACTTTGAATTGAGGTACATTTAGCAATGATACAAACAAAGCTTTGCTTATGATTCAAAGAAAAATTACGAGCGTATTAAAGTAACTAGCTTCTGCCCGCGACTTCGTTCGCGTGGAAGTCATAAAACATCACAATATACTACAATAATAGCCACATTTTTATAAAACTTCCCTGTATACTACGTTTGTAGTTTTATTCTCAGCAGCCAAAATATACAGTCAGGAATGGTGACTCGGGAGCAAGCGACGTAACAGTTGTCCGTATGAGAAGCAGCTTGTCCTGAGGTCGACACCCGCAGCCTTCAGCCTTCGATGTCAGCCCCTGTGACTTGTTGATCGCAAAGCATACGCTCACAGGGAACTGCACGCGCTTAAACTGGTAATGGTGGGGAATTAAAGTAATAACTGTCAAAAGACTAACAGCTCGTCATCGTTTTATAATAACTTCTATAACATAAAAGGAAATGTTTGCCTCGAAATAAATATCTACCCATATTTGGAAAGTCGTCAATGATGTCTTGTCTATTAGATAATAATTTAGAGGTGTGTCAATTTGGTTATTTAGATAATCTTTTTGATGAGTATAACCTTGAAAACATATAGAACGTGTAAAAATAAGGAAAAATCTAACAAAATTGAGTCACCACAAAAAAATGTTTTGTTTACTTCTATGGAGATGTAAATTCAGTTGCATTTTATACTTTTACAATTAAATTGGATTCGAAAGTGCTCGTGCAGACTTGTACCTACCTATCACAAATCGTAAAAATTTCGTGATAATCAAATACTGGCAAAATCCTCATGATCAACCAACTACTAAGGGTAACTGCGTAACACACTTACAATGGCAATGCCATTAATTTTGACAATTCAACAACATTCATTGCGTTCTTTACGTTGTCGAGCAAACGAATTTTGGACATTTATGAAGCAATGGATTAGGAAGTTCTCCTTCAAAATTCTTCGGATTTTGATAGAAAGTGTGTTTGTGCAGAAAAAGTTTTGAATAGAAAGAACTCTTTAATTAAATACCAAGTAACGAATTTCAATGCACCATATAAAAGAATAAACCAAAATATAAAATCCATAAATACATTTTATAAATTCACTACATGTAAACCCACTCCAATTTAACTTTGACAATTTACATCCCAAATAGATGCGAGGTGTCATGTTGGGGGTCGATCAAAATTTCAAATAGACTCTCTAAGTGGATTTTTAGGGGAAACAGTGCCAGTGGTGTAACTGTGGAGAAAATTGATGCTGTCAAAGAAGGCTCATTCAATTTGCGGCTTATTAATCAACCGGTGAAGGGCGTGAATTACTTGCAGGACGAGGCTTTTGTTTAGTTAATGAATTCTTAAGTGATTTAGTGAACATTTTGAGGAAATATTTCTTCCGGTTCAACGTTTCACTTTGACGGTTTCGAACGAAAATTTTCTTGTTTCTTTGTGTTGATGGTTGAGTCACTAATCCAAGTTTTGTCTAGCATGGTAAAAATCAATGGGAAGAGATTTAATATTTTATGTTCTTTTAAAACACATATTTATAAATAGATCTGAAGAAAGGAACACAAAGGTGATGCTTATTTCTAAAGAAATCTCTTCCAGCATACCTGTGATAGAAAAGTAGATAAAAAGAGATGTAGAAAATGTGTGTAAGAGTAGAAGGGAAAACAAAATGTATGGGAATCGACTGTGTTTATCTTACTCAATTTATTAGAACCTGTTTGCTCATTAATCATAGATTTCAAAATAAATGACGAGTAATACATCCAGTTTACTGAACGCAAAAATAGGTGTAGGCTACATTCAGATCTTAATCATTTACTTTAAAAGCAGATGATTCTGTTTTTGTAACTCCGCGATCAGCTTTTACAAAAACACTCAAATAACGAGTACTTATACACCAGCAATTTTCCGCAAACAGGCTGGCTACAATCAATTTTTTGTCCCCACAAAAAGACAATGACGAAAAAATACTTATCACTAAGGATAGCATCGTCAATTGAAAAAAAAAACCTATTGATCTCTATAATCGAAATGTCATCGGTGCTCCGCCGAAAGCAATTTAGCCGATTGGGGCCCATTATTATGTATAATCACGTTCCCAAGTCGCCATTCGTATTGTCATCGTAAGGAATTATGCAATCGTCTCGATGTCGATCGATTTGAACGAGCTTCGATTCGATTACAGGCGACAGATGTCGGTGAACGTGACGAATTTCGACTAAACGATTATTCGATCAAAACATCTTACATCCGTCAATATTTTCACTTAATTTCCAACTTTGCCCCTCTGTTTTTGAGTTGATTTTCCTGTGTAGGTGGTTTGTTAGTGTTTTCGTTGGGGTCTCGTATTGGTAATCAGTCGGTGACCGCAAATTGTTGTCCCTCGATCAGACGTTGCCAGGAAATTACAATTTCGATTTTTATTTCACGAGCTTATGTAGACAACTGAAAATTGTTAGATAAAAAGTGAAATATGTATCTCCCCATGAATAAATTTATAGGGGTATTAGAGATCCATACAACTGTCTGATTTGGAAACTGTAGATTTTTCTCAACGAATTTTACATTCTATCTAAAAATAAATCAACATATTCTTAGGTTGCTCTTTCTTTACCAAACACATTACAAAGCCAGCGTATTAAATCTACACTGATTTGTTTAAACATGGCCTTACTCAAAATATTTTTTAAATTTAAGAAGGTGTTCAATTCGGAAAATCAAGTGGATTTTTCGAATTGTTGCAAACATTGTTATTGTTTTTTGCACTTCCCTATTGGAACCTTCCTTCTGACCATCTGCATTCCTTAATCAAAGGATTCCTGTCTGGTCTTTCTTTTATACAGGCTGTAATTGACTTCATGGGCATCCTCTTAAGCGGTATGAACCACTTTCATTATGGGATCAACCATGAAATCGCGAATCATGTTTGCATAGCTCGTCGAAATTTAGAGAACAGCTGATTTTTTTTTCGCGATTTCGGTTTATAATTACCCATTATGAGGATGCCCATTAATTCAATTTCACCCTGTATAACACTGGAAAAAAAAACGTACTTGACATCGGTAAATAAATTCACGTTTTTTTCGTCTGGGGATAGGCAAACACTACAGAACACCATCTGCTACGATTCTTACATATTCCTTTTACTTCACACACCTACACCTAGTCATCATCTGCCTAGCCTTTTCCCAACTATGTTGGGGTCGGCTTCCAGTCTAACCGGATGCAGCTGAATACCGTATTTTACATGGAGCGACTGCCTATCTGACCTCCACAACCCAGTTCCTGGGTAACACGATACCCCTTGGCAAGACTGGTTGTCAGACTTTTTGGGCTTCTAACTACCCGTAACGACTGTCAAAGATCTACAAATGACAGCCGGGACCAACGGCTTAACGTGCTTTCGGAGGCACGGAGGGGTCTTGGTATGTAAAGATGGTCACCCATCCACAGACCAACCGCGGCAAGCGTAGCTTAACCTGATCGATCGACCCGTGCAGCTATTATTACTTAGCCACTAAAAATTAAATTAAATATTTTTATCTGAACCTTGCATATACTGATAGAAGTATTGTTTTTGTGAATGTCATCGCGAGCAATGAAGGCCGGGCCGCAAACGATCGCGGTTCCCTTTGTATTTAGCCGTTGAAACGTCTGTCTAAGTTATAAGAGCAAGCGATTTTATAATGAACTATCATCGCACCTGTTTTATTGAGGTAAAAAATATCTTGCTTATTTTTTACTTCGTGACTTGATAGGTGATGAAAATATATTGGTAACAAAAATATTCATAGCGTTCTTTTTGTAAATATTTTTGTAAAATAATACATTGTATTGTTGTTTGTCGTAATATTATTGTTTTTTTAAGCAAAAAAAGTAGATTATGCAAGGGTCGTAGCAGATGGCATTCTGTACATTCTGTCTCCATAGACGAGTGAGTTTATGGTATATATTATTATGTGTATTGTATTATTGCCAAAGTTATTACCAAATGGAGTATCATTGGGGTAGTAATAATTTTAGTATCAAAAAGTCAAACATTTTTTTTATTTGTAGTGGTCAATAATTTTTTAGTCGCTGTAAGCTTTTATTTTGCATCAACAATAATATTATTAGATCGTCAACGCGTGTGATATTGGTTTCAACGGTGCCTTCATCATTCTTTTAAAATTGTTGCTTTGTTGTTATTTCCTTGTTCTTGACACCTTTTACTACAATTTCAATTCAGAGAAATTTAGTAATAACCCACAATATAAACAGACATGAAAGATGAGATTACTTTGAAGTTTATTTTTAATTGTTTCTGTCACCAATTTTTTATTATTCTGTCGCTTCCAGAATAAGATGACAATGTTATACCTACTTTCCAACATCATTAGGGATGGGTACCACACCTTTAAAAACGCCTATCATAACGACACACACGATGACACGCAGTAGCCAATAACTCCTTAAAAAAAACCGAACAATGCAAGTCAAATCGTCATCGACCCATCACTCGAACAATTGTTGCGGATGTCGCATCACTAGCTCGTACGTCACTAAAGAAGAAAAAATATTTGAAAAGTAGATATAAGATTTGAATTTGGAATATCATCGTTGGATATACATCATGTTGTCATAACATTTCGGGTCAAAGGAGAGGATCGCTTGATAAATTGCATTTCAAATTCGGTTTAATGTCTTTTTCACTATTCACCCTGTGTGAATGGAACGATCTTATTCGGGGTCGGGTGTGTGACTGTTGAAATGGTAGCGGTGTTAAATAGATCTCTATTACTTAAGAAGGGTGATCTTTGTGAAATAATATTTTTGATGTTGTGAAATTCGTGGTCAGCTGAAAAGGAGACAGTGTTTTTGAGGGTGTAATAGTTGCTTGTCATTTTGTTTGAGACGTACTGTACTATTCTTCTGTTTACTTCTCTGTTTATGGATATTATTATTGGATTGACAGTTGCTACTCTCAGTCGCTTTTATTGATTCCATTTTTAAACGACTTCCAAAAGTTCTCTGTTCGACTGTATTTTTTTTTTTTTATGTTTATTACGCGATTACTTCGCCAATTATAAATTGATTTTGATGATAATTTTTTTTTTTTGGTAAGTCATATTTCAAAGGTGGTCCCATACAAATTTTATTAACTTTGCTTGAGTAGTTTTTGAGTTTACTTCAATAGTATGTGGATGATATGATAAATTCCTGTCACTGTTATTTACATAGCAGGTAGTGGTACTTATTCGAATTTGTGTGGGGTAGTTACTACAACGAAAAAGTGATAAATAACTTTAATTTCGGAAGTCGGTGGCAAGAAACGAAAATTCAAAACCAAAGACATCAACTTTTGAAATTAAAGTTATTTTTCACTTCGTGTTTTTTTTTTATAGAAGTCGGTTGTAATTATATGTGAGCTCGTGGCTAAATACTAACAGCGGCTCGGGTCGATCTGTCAGGTTAAGCTACGCTTGCCGGGGTTGGTCCGTGGATGGGTGACCATTTCTACATACCGAGACTCCTCCGTGCCTCGGAAAGCACGTTAAGCCGTTGGTCCCGGCTGTCATTCGTGGATCTTTGACAGTTGTTACGGGTCGTCAGAAGCCCGAAAGTCTGACAACCAGTCTTACCAAGGGTATCGTATTACCCAGTAACTGGGTTGTGGAGGTCAGATAGGCAGTCGCTCCATGTAAAATACTGGTATTCATCTGCATCCGGTTAGACTGGAAGCCGACCCCAACATAGTTGGGAAAAGGCTAGGCAGATTGATTGGTTGTAATTATATGTGCTATTTGATTTTGTCTTCTGTGTACATTCCTTTTCCTCAAATCTTTGTTATACTTGCAGCTATGAATAAAATGCACGGTGCTACTGACAGCCTTGCTCATCCAATAAGTCATATTTTCTTCCACCGAATGAACTTGAAGGTCTCATATTCAAATAGTTTTTTTTTTACAAAAAATCTAGTCTACCGACCACCCAAATATCCTCGCCTTTCACTAGAAAAGTAATCTAAGTTTAATATGTGTTCGGTTCCACGTCATTAGTGACGTCATTTGTCAGAGATACCATTACTTACTCCTCTATTGAAAGATTGATGACAAATTGTACGGACTAGTTGCCATAAGCCGGGATTAAGGATGTGCGTTGCGTTTTTTACCCTTAAAAAGTAAGCGGAATTACGCGGTGTGGTTCTTGAGTACAAAAGATCACCCTATATCTACGATCGTTAAATAAAAGTGGTATGAGGTGACCAATCGTTTGATCCGAGGTTATTTCATGTAACTGCCGCGTTGGTCTCGTGTTCGCAAGCGCGACTGGTGAGCCAGGTCGATTCCCAGGTTTCGATTTTCGGGTTGGGCAAAGTGTCATTGGGTTTTTCCATTTCTTAGTAACAGCCCGGAGTTTGGAAGTTGGCGGTGTGAAACCCGCGTGTCTCGGAAAGCTTGTTAAGCCGCTGGCTCTACCTCTGATCTCTCTCCGGTCGTGTCGGATTGCCGTCCCATCAGACTATGAGAGTGAGGGAAGAGAGTGCACCTGTGTCTGCGCACACACTTGTGCACTATAATATCTCCCGCGCCGAAGGCTAGTCTCCGTTAAGATTGGTCGCCATGGCCAAAATATGATCTGGAGGACTACATATTTCATTTAGTATTGAAGTTACCAATCCCAATATAAAAATTACGATAAATTCCAAGAATTTGCATGCGCTAGCGAAAATTTGAATAAACTAGACAGGTATACTCGTAGATATGTAACTAGGAAGTATAGTATTCATATTTTCTTAATGTCCCTCGGGTATCATCGGATTTCCGAATACAAACGAATGCTAATTTGCATATCCATTAATTATTAGATTTATCGTGTATAATAATTTGAATTCAGAACTAAGTACTTTATTGTTGTTTTGTTTTGATTTCCGTGTGAACTATATAGAGCTGTAAAACTATTTTACTATCTATCGTGCCTGCGACTTGAGCGGTTTTCCTCCCATTTTTAAATAAATTACATTAAGTTAATAAAGTATTAACAACTCTATATACTTCCAAGTCGATTGAGAGCGTCCGGTCTGCACCAAGTGCAAAAGGCAACTGATAGAAATCCGACAACTGACGAAACACGAAGTTTGCCGATGGACATTAACAAACAGTACGAAAGTTTTCTTTTTAGGGTATCAGAATGCTCATCATTAAAACACAACTTAAATTCGAACATAAGATAATTTTTTTACCTCTCTGTTACATGAAAATAAACAGAAAATTTGAGCCTCTAAAAGAAAGGAAAGCTGATAGATTTTAATTGCATTAAAAGGATGTTATTTTCCACTAATAGTGTTAGTATCTCTGTCCCAGACATGGGAAGCCCAGTCCACGCCCTCACCCACGCAACCGCTAAACAGATCGCGGGGCTCATTACAAACTAAGGCCCATACATCATCGTCAGAGATGTGCAAGTCATGCGCAGCCGTCACTGTAATGGGTAGTGTGGAGACGGGCTTAGGACCGCGGAACCTTTTAGGTACCGAATGATAGGGATGTGCGTGAAGGGTGTGTTTGTATGTGTGATTGAATAGATTTTCAAAGGCGGGTATGGAAATTTTATGACGAGTGAAATTTATACAAGCGTAACACTTGTTTCATTCGTAAATAACACGGATAAAAATTTGGAAAATGCACATTAGCTTCGATCTAGATACTTCGTATCTTTATAATTTTTTTGAAGTGAAAACTTAATAACTTCTTTAGGTGCGTTGGGCATTATTGAGATGGGACTAAACAATTGATTTCGCGACACTGTTACGACAACAGTTTTTGACCATTAAAAAGACATCAACGCGGGCTATATTATTTCCTGCACGATAAAATTGTTCAAGTTTTCACTTCTGTCGGCACTCCCGGAGTGCCACTGTTTTTTTAAGAGATACTTTTATTTACCTTCTTTGCCTATTGCATATTCAAAGACAATCGTATTAAGGAGTAAACTACTTAATGTTGGA
Source organism: Agrochola lychnidis (assembly GCA_963680765.1). NCBI lineage: Eukaryota > Metazoa > Arthropoda > Insecta > Lepidoptera > Noctuidae > Agrochola > Agrochola lychnidis. The sequence goes on from OY796864.1 coordinate 8,375,581, forward strand.
GCTGACACACACACACACTTTTTTATTTTCAGTAGTCTAAAGTGGTAGAAGATTCGGCTTTGTTCATACTCATCCCTAGTTCGAACTCGCCCGGTCCATATATATCTACCTAAATGTATAGCTAGAAGGCGCAAAAGTATGGTATGGTGCTAGTATGATTTATTCAAGTTTCATCTAACATTAATAAACTTAAAAAATTAAGTTCAAAACTAAAACCCCACTACTGAAAAATCACGCTCTAAAAAGTATGAAACAAGAAAATATTTCAGACAGAAATCAAGACATAGGTACAAAAATGGTCAAGGTAAAGCCGTGGTATCATGCCATTATAATTTTGTAGGTGTACAGGCAAGGTAGGACAATATGATATATTTACATGTATATTTGTAATGTGCTCGTCAAGCCCTTTCTTTTGATACCCAACATGGCACAATTAAAAAACATTATAGCGCGACATGCATTTAACGTGTCGTCACATAGATTATAACCAGCGGACGATCAAGACGCTTCCAATGATACCTCATTTGTCAAATTATTTATTTATTTATAGGTTCACCAGCAATTGTTTACACTGGATAATGCTTATGAGTAAGCATGCAAAAACGTATGTGCAACAGTGCAACAATCACTTACAGGTAAACTCCGCATGCATAAAGAAGTTGTACAAAAATTTATAATAAATTGATCTAGTTAAAACCTAATAATAACAATATATATATGTCGGAGACGGGTATGTGACTTTCGTTATTATCAGCGATATTTTAACTACTGTGGGCGTAGTGTGGGTAGTGTTGGTTAATGCGCAATAGAAAAACAGTTTGCAGTTCAGATCACATTATAATTTACTATCAAATTAATCACACTAGCTAAATTATACACACACTGGATACGACGGCGTTTATTAAAATCACCAATTAACAAAATGATCACAAATTACAACTAACACAATAACTGAGCACCACGAATCGAGAACAGTTCCGCGACGTCTTAACTCCGATGTGATCTGAGGCTGAATCCCCTCCTCGCCATGGCCTTAAAACATCACGACTCTGTAGAAGCCCGCCTTTTTTGGTGTCCATAGATCTCTCTTGATGTCGCTAGTGGCGCGCCTGCGATTCGTTTCGTGTCTGTACTAATGACCGGATCCGACATATATGACAAACTATACTATACTTATTTTGACTACTAAATTATGATCGTCAGTTTAGAAGTTATGAGGTAACAGATGAACATACATACATACATAAATACCGGTCAAAATCATAACTCTCCTTTTTGCTTCGCCGTAGTTGGGTAAAAATAAGAGATGATTTAGAACCAAAGTTTTTGCATTTCACATTTGAAATAAACAGAAATAGTCACTTTAAACATAGCATTTATAATTTTAATACGAAACCAAGAAGAAATTCTGTCACTTATGATTCGATGCGCTTTTCAAGTTAAATTAAGACCCATGAACTCTTCACAAGTCTTAATATTAGATATTTTAAGTTATTTAATAAATAGACAGACAGGTGTTTTGCAAACGATGATTTAAATTAAGCACAATATGACTTTCTGTTTTGAGTGGACAAAAAAATAAATTTAAACGGAAATGAGAAATCCAGTCAAAGTTTAAGAGAGTGCATTCTGAAAGTGGGCAACGTCGCTAATGGATGTCAAATATTTCGCTGTTTTGATTAATTTGGCAATATTAGTGTATGGAAATATGAAATATGGCTAATTAGTATCTCCTGCGTCCTTAGATGCATATTAATAATAATCTTCTTGATAATCTTCTTGACCTTGATTGACCTCTGTGGCCGAAATTCGGTCGGGGACGATACACATAAGTATATCACAATTTTTAACAACAAACCCCCTGTAACAATCCCCCCCAACAATTTGTCCCAATTTGTCTCTGTTTTTTTGTCCCCTTTGTAACAATTTCTACATAATATTTTCTATCTTCAAAAATTCAAATTCATAATATTTTATTTCACATAAACCTTCAAGGGCACTTATGAAACGTCAGAAGCTAGGTGCACGGTTCCAATTGGTCGCTTCCTATGGGGAAGAGCCGGGAAGAAACTCCACGGTTACTCTTTTAAAAATAAATGGTTTTTTGTAAAAACTTTTACTGTACAACAGCGGTTACGAAAACGAAACCCTTTTCCTCCCCAATATCAACAAAGACCAAAAAATCTAAGTCTTCATCTTCCTCCTCTATATAAATTACCATAACTAATAGCAAGTCGCCATCATTATCGTCGAACCGTAATTAAAAGGACAATCTCGGGATATTCGACGATATCTCAAGAAACTCCTGCATCATCGTCTGATGGTCTCGCGGTCATGAAATATGTATTCGTTACGTTTAGAGAAAAGGAATATCATGGCTTTTAGTTATTTTTGTTTGGTTTGATATTGATTTTTAGGGGAAATTCGTGGTGACTTGGTCTTCGTTAGAGTTGACAGAATTGATATTTATTGACCTCAAATAACATGGTACAAGGTCAGAAAGATAATATTGATTGTTTCCAGTAATTTGCATAAACTAGACGTGCCTATTTGATTGCTAGCTAGAGTTTGTATCCTTCCAAACTTATGGATGACTCCATGGAGTTGAAAAGGTTGCCAGTCAATCCCGACTATATTATCATCTGTAATCTTAGTGAAAGTTTGCAAATAAAAGTTTTCGATTTTGGTTCTTCACGAGAAAAAAAACTATGTTTTATCACTACATAGTATAAAACAAAGTCGCTTTCTCTGTCCCTATATCCCTATGTATGCTTAAATCTTTAAAACTACGTAACGGATTTTGATGCGGTTTTTTTTAATAGATAGAGTGATTGAAGAGGAAGGTTTATATGTATAATAAACCCGGTTTATACCCGTGCGAAGCCGGGGCGGGTCGCTAGTCTGCTGTATATACCTATCTACTATGACAAACATATTTAAATCTTCCATTTAGTTACATAAAAGAGCACTAAGAACATAAGGCTATATAATGTGTAGATATGTTGTATGCAAACTTCAGAAATCTGACAATAGCTTTGGTTCCTTTTTATATTTTTATTTTGCCGTCACTTTCTTCGCGAGCATTACTGCTTCGCTGAAGGAGGTGATGGCCTCCCATGCCCTCTCGCTCCGTACCATAGCTTGGACCAGGGCCGGACGCAAAAGATCACCGCCGTCGATTGCCTCCACGAGGACACGGCGATGCTCCGCCCAAGCCGAGCAGACTTTCATCGTATGTTCCACCGTGTCCTCCGGGCGATCCATACAATGATAACACCCGGGCGTTTCCTCCCGCCTTATAGTTTTAGTACCTATTGTACGCTTTTATAATTTCTAACGTTACGATATTATTGTGGACGTTGGGTTCACATCCATAAAATGTATGGAAATACATGCACGTTATAACGTTATCGTGGACAAAAATTTAAAAGCGTCTTCAAATATATTTCCATACATTTTACTTCCCTCTGTTATCGTGACGCCGTTAAGTGGAACTTGGACGTCCACGATAATATCGTCACGTAATTATGAAAGCGCATATTTAAACAGTGGAACATAAGTTGTACCTCACCAAGTCCTATTAAAACCTACACTCAGGTGCCATGGGAACCACCAAGTAACCCCTTCAACCTTTTACACCTCTTACCATTGTAATGTGCAGCCGTCAAACGTAGTTGTGCCGCGGTCAACAGCTCCAGCTACCACCATTAAAACCTTTTGATGCTCTCGATAAATATGAATCTGATTGGCATTGATACGAACAGCTTCCATTTGGAAGTTCATTAGAGACGATGGCTGATAGGCGGACGAAAAACTATGGAGCAGCTATTACTTAAAGTTTTGGATATACAAATATTAAATTAAAACACGTCCTGAAAGAAACAGACATGGAAGAAATTAAACAGGCGATGGCAGTTAATATAGATCTCTGGAAGAGAAGATGAATAAAATTAATAGCTACTAAGATATAAGTAAACAAGATAATGATGGTCGTAAAAATGTTTTCAAGAAAAACACACATACAGAATCATCAATCATCATTTATTCATAAGTTCACATATAAATTACATAAAAGTTACATCATAACAAAGTTACATATTAATAGTAGAAATATAGAAAAAATTAAACTATGCCTAAAATAAATCTAGTGTATAACTTATATAATATTGATTAAAGGCCCAATGAATACAATAGCGACCTGCCTGATGTAGGTTTATTCAAACCTGTGTTTCAGGCCATCACTTAACAACGCTGAGTGATTCAGTGGACTATTATGTTAACATTTAATAAACTCATTGCATAACTTCTAGCAATTTTTCTGTGTCTGAGTAATTAAATGTCAGTAGGTATGCACTCAACATTTCACTACACTTTTTATAATTTACACTATAAATATTTACAGACTTATTGATTTTATTATATAAGAACGGACCTAAAAATACATAAAATTTATTTATAAAAGTATGTCTGGTTTGAGGCTTTATACAAACTAAGTCTTTTCTTCTCTTATCAATAGGTGTTGGGATATAAGGAAGTTTATTGTGCTGGTGTAGTACTATATTCAATATAAATAGTTGACGCACGGTTAAAACCTTGCATGCCGTGTAAAGCTCATGTGTGGGAAATCTAAATGGGCGAAAGGTGGCTACCTTAAGGATAGCTCTCTGCGCACGTTCTAATGGCAGTAGGATTGATTTAGCAGCCCCACCCCAGGAAGTTATACAATAAGTGAGAATGGATTGACACAAAGCTAAATAGACCTGTTTAATTAATTTGTAGTCCGATATATATCGTAAATTCTTAAAAATGTATATTAATTTACGCATTCGAGTGCATAACAAATCAATGTGTTTACGGAAATTCAGATTTGTGTCAATCGTTACACCAAGATATTTCATATGGTCGGTTTTTGCTAAACTAGGACAGTTACATGCATCGTCAGCATACGTGCCGCACTTGTGCGCATAAATGTTTATGTTAGTAGTTGGCAGGTTAGTGTTTCTCATAGTAAATAAGATGTGTTTGGTTTTCTCTGCATTTAGTGTTAGGAGATTTTCATGTAGCCAATTAGACACTATATTAAAACCGTTCTGGGCTTGTTTATAAACCTCATCTCGAGATTTATCTGAAAACAATAGAGCCGTGTCATCTGCATAAGACATTATGACACCATTTTGGAGCGTTAAGCTGCACAGGTCATTTATGTATACTAGGAATAAAGTAGGGCCCAAAATACTCCCTTGTGGTATTCCGTAATTACTATTTCGAAGCTCAGAACTGACGTACTGACCAATTTTGACACATTGTTTGCGGTCACTAAGATAATCAGAAAGTAGTGAAAGCGTTGTCCCTCTTATTCCAAGTGCTTCAAGCTTGTCTAATAATAATGGACAAGAAATTGTGTCAAACGCCTTGGCGAGGTCTAGGAAGATTCCAATGGAGTGCATGCCCTTATCCAAATTAGTTGTTATATAATCCGTCATTTGATGTACTGCTTGATTAGCTGAGTTTTTGGGCCTAAAGCCAAATTGTTTATCTGAAAGCAATTTGTTATCTTCTAGGTATTTCATTATTCTAATATTAATGATTTTCTCTAGGATTTTGGAGAGCCCTGTTAAAACAGAAATGGGTCTGTAGTTATTAACATATTTTTTGTCACCAGTTTTATATACAGGTGTAACCACTGCTTTTTTAAGCGACTTAAGGAATACACCTTTAGTCAAGCATAACTGAAAAATATGAGTTAACGGCGGAGCAAGTAGGTATTTGAAATGTTTTAGTATGTTGTTTGGAATGTCGTCCCACCCAACCGCGCAAACGTCCCTTAATCCAGAAATAATTGTTAGTACTTCATCGACATCCGTATCTAGTAAGACAAACGATTTAAGTGTGGGGAAAGTTTTTAGATGGTTTTGAGGGAGAGAACTTTTAGATTGTATGGTCTTTTCTGCTAAAATTTTGCCTACGTTAGAAAAATAGAAATTAACTTTATTTGCTGATTCGATTGGGTTGTTCTCTATTGTCAATAAGTCAAGTGGAGGTTCTGATTGTTTTGTTCTAAATGTATTTGTTTTTATAAATTTCCAAATCAGTTTACTATTTTTGCCTGCTTTCTGCAGTTCTTTTCTATCAAATTCATTTTTTATTTTTTTCAAAAGGTTATTGCAGAAGTTTCTATATCTTTTATAAGTAATGGAAAGAATTTCATTTTCAGGCTCAAGTTTGGTCTTTATGTGAAGTTTGTCTCTATGCCTAATACATCGAACAAGTCCGGGTGTAATCCAAGGTTTAATACACTTATACTTATTTGGCGTTATTTTAGCGACTGTATGTTTTATTATTGCAGAGTGAAGTGAATTTATAAAATAATTAATAGAAATGTTTGCATCGGTAGAATTATAAACTGGGTCAAAATTAATATTTCGTATGTCTTTCTCTAGGTGCGTCATGTTGACTTTAGTATAGCTACGTAAACAATTTTTTCTGGGTAAAGAAACTTGTAATGTTAGTAATACTGCTTGGTGATCTGTAAGCGAAGAGTTAGTAACAAATGTTTTTGTTGGGTTATTTGTTTTTATAATGAAATGATCTAAGCATGAGCCACTTTGATGCGTGGGGTGGTAATGAGCTGGTAATAGTCCGTGGAATGAGCAGATATTAAGATAGTTATGTGCATGTAAATCTATTTTCCCGGAAGCAATGTTGATATTGATGTCCCCCATGAGTATTATGTGTTTAAAAGTTGTAAGACTTTGTAACTGTATGTTTAGTGAATCTAAGAAATTTGCGACATTTTGAGAAGGAGGTCTGTATATAGCCATAACCACCGTATCCGAACCAATTTTAATGAGTAGGCAATTACTATTTTGTAGCAAAGGTTCTTCTACAGTTGTACTTAAATTATTGTTAACAAATACAACTAAACCATCATTCTGGTTGAAGTTTCTGTTGGTTTTATGCGAGACATATCCGTCTAAAGATGGAACAGCTGTTTGGTTTGACAACCAACATTCTATGAGGACGATAATGTCGCAAGTTATACCCAAGTTATGTAGCAATATTTCAAAACCATTTATATTTCGACTAATGCTGCGAATATTTTGTGTAAGTAGGGTCAGTGGTTTCTCTCCCAAGGGAAAGAGGCGTTTACACTCATCAATATTACAAATTATAGCTTCAGACACAGAAAATTGATCTAGGTCACTAAGTAATTGATTAGTCATGGTAAATAAACACCTAGCAAATGTAAACAAACAAAAAACTACTCCTAGTGTGCTTAATATATAGGTTAATCGGTAGCGCTCTTAGGCGCCTTCATAATCTATGGAATGGATATAGTTGTCCTCGGCATTTTTTCGTGCTGGACAGTTTACATCACCAGTTTTATGATCCGATTTTCTCTTAAAACGTTTGCACGTCGCACAGTTGGGTGGACTGGATTTTGTGCTACATTCCTTAAAAGAGTGGCCAGTCTCTCCGCAGTGATTGCACGTCGGGCTAGTTTCACGGCAGAACTTGGCCGCGTGACCGAACTGCTGGCAGTTAAAGCACCGAGTAACGATCGTGAAATCTCGTACTGGGCATGACGTCCAATTAATGAATATTCGTCCTTGATTCACTAGAATCTTCCTGATGCTAGCTGGCACTTCTAGTATGTAATTGTAATTAGGGAGGTCTTTTTTTCCTGATTTGTGGCTCAATTTAACTTGATCTTCAAACGACTCACGAGTTGTATTGGTCATCTTATCTGAGAGGTTTTGCTCGTAGATGCAATCAAAAACCTCCTTATCAGTCAGGGCTACTGGGACTCCAATAACAGTGATTCTTGGGCGCCGTTTTGATGGTTCTTCAACCTTAAGGCCTGAAGAAACGAGTTTTTCTAAGCTCCTGAGCTTTTGAATGTCCTCTTTGGAGTCGGTACTAATAAGAACTCCTCCATTTTTTACTTTCTTAAGGCCACGAACATGTAGTTTAAGTTCCCCGGGCGAAATAATTTTCTGTACGAGAGACTTGGTATCGTCACTTGATTTGGTCTTGTCGTTGGGATAAATGGCAACTGAGCTTAAATTTGCTGGGCGCACAAAGTTATCAGAGCCTTTTTTGACCATATTAGCATACGAAAAGGGTTCTGAAGGGTTTGAAATGTCTTCAACTACTTCTTTGAGCTGTAGGAGAGAGTTCGCGATGTTCTGTTGTTGCTGTAGGTGCTGAACGGTACTATGGGCTTGAATGGTTTTTTGCTTTAAGGCTTGATATAAAACAGCCATCTGAGATGCGCCATGTGAGACACTACGGCAAAGATTGGCCACACGAACCTTTTGTTCCGCGATCATTTTTCCGTCAGCGACTAAACTGCATACTTCACTTAGGATTTTTTCTATGGACCCCATCCATTTCTGTATCTCCGGCGTAGAAATAACTTCAGCTGGTAGCTCATTCTCCAAGGGAGGTGGTGGATTAGGGTCAACAGGCTGGAAAGCTTGAGTTGGTGTTGGCGGAGGACTCCGCGATACTAGATGGCTACGGCCAAACGGGCTAGATCCTGTGTTAGACATATCTAACACAGAAACACTATTAGATACACTATTTAAAAACACTTAGTTCATTCTTACACAAAGTCAGTAACCTCGTAATAATCACTCGCGACACACATTTATCACTGACGACGCAAATAACTATAACAATTTGTATTTGTAATCAATTATTAGTATCATTATAAGCTAAGCAAGATACGTCCGCGCAGTCAGGCGAATCAATCGCAAAAAATCCGAATGAAAAAGAATGAGCGACTATAGATCTTAATTCTTAACGAATTAAGATCCAAAGTCGCTCATTCTTCTTTTACAATAGAGTAGACAATTTCCATACAAGAAAACGAAAACACAGTGTAAATATTTGGAAGTACTCTTTCAAGCAACCCTCTGTTCTCGGTAAAAAAGTCATAGGTACTACCTTAAACGCTACATATAAAATTCTTTGAATTATATTATACGTATACTTCGTGAAGACGGTTTTATTTCATAAACATACCGTTGTCTGTCAAAAAGGGTGTTTTAAGGGTACACTAGTCGGTCATTCTTCCATACAAACGTAGTATGGTGATTACTCGCCTGTTTGACGGTGTACGTTCAAAACTGAAAATTCTATCAATTTGTTTTGTCATTATCTAGCCTTGTATGGAAGCAGAATTGGGAAAAAAGTATTGGTTTGGAGGTTATGAGTGTCGAAACTTCCATATTTCAGCACTAACTTTAAGTCATCTTTGGGCGTAAATAAATAACCTATGTAGTATGAAAATAGCAAAATAGAAACCGTAGATTAATTTTATTTTGAGTAGATACATTTAGTAGTTTTTCCATAATATCTTTACGCCCAAAGGTCTGTTCATGAAATTTAAAGCGCTCGTTTTCGTTATAACTTGTCATCTATTTCACTAAATAAATAAGTACAAACTAGAGAAATGAGTAAATAAGAGGAAGTTTAAAAGTGGCGCCAGTGACAGAAAAGTTGAAAGGAAATCGTTTGGCCTGGTCCATACCAGGCCAAACGATTTCCTTTCAACTTTGTCCTCATCACATGCATGGGCATGTGATGAGGAGAGAAGAAACGCATGTGACTAAAAAAGAGATGAATATAAATGTTGATGGATGGAGCGGGAGAGAAAGACCAAAGAAAAGATGGATAGATTGTGTGAGGAATGATATGAAAGAGAAGAGAGGGAATGATAGTGTGACGGTTGACAGGAGAGAATGGAAGAAGAAAACGTATTGCGCCGACCCCAAGTAACATGGGACAAGGGCAGGAAGATGATGACAAACTAGATAAATAAATACTAAATAAATAAAACCAAAATAAATAAATAACTATACTAAATAGCACGAATATTAGCCACGTCACCAACGAGTTCGAGCCGACAACTAGTGCAACCTTAAGGGTGAAATATGAACTTTATCTCTCTTGATATTTTATTTAACTATAAGTCGCCTCCATGCCTTTCACTACCATCACGGGTCCCCATTAGTAGCCAGCACCCTCGCGATTGACGATTCAGTCTTTTGTGGTCAATTTTTTCCACGCCTGTCGTTAATGGAGATTTCTTCGATATGCGCGGCGTATGTCAAACATGCGCAAGCGTATTGTCAAATCACTGCGATCAAACGGTGCGCCGGAGTCGAAAAAAGTCGGTTTAAAAAGAGGCGCGTCAAATAAGTTGGAGTGTCCTGTCAATACACGCACGATTATTGAAAATATGATGTGTAGTGGGAAAAGTTAATATGTTGCGGTTTGTTTGATTTTAGAGTTTGATTGTGAGGTCTGAAAGTTTTGAAATGACTTGGGGTAAAACAAGTGAGACACGCTTTCAAGGTGTGTTGGTCAACACAGAAATATACATGGTGATTTTTAATTTACAGGTCACCTTTCAGGAGGTGAAAGTCATGATTATAAACAACTTTCACCATGAGATCAACCCTGAAATATCGAAAAAAAAAAATATCTGCTGTTTCATACAAAAATGCAATATTTAAAATAATTTTATTTTCCGATAAGAATGTATGAAATAGATGTAAATATATTTTTTTTTGCTAATTCGTAGTTGGTCCCATTGTGAAAGTTGTTTATAATCATGAGCACTTTCACGCCCTGAAAGGTTAACAGTAAACAAAAAATCTCCATGTATTCAACTATTTAGGTGGATTTCGTCTACCGGGAGTTAAACGAAATTCACCTATCATCTGCCTAGCCTTTTCTCAACTATGTTGGGGTCGGCTTCCAGTCTAACCGGATGCAGCTGAATACCATACTTTACATGGAGCGACTGCCTATCTGACCTCCACAACCCAGTTCCTGGGTAACACGATACCCCTTGGCAAGACTGGTTGTCAGACTTTTTGGGCTTCTAACTACCCGTAACGACTGTCAAAGATCTACAAATGACAGCCGGGACCAACGGCTTAACGTGCTTTCCGAGGCACGGAAGGGTCTTGGTATGTAAAGATGGTCACCCATCCACAGACCAACCACGGCAAGTGTAGCTTAACCTGATCGATCGACCCATGCAGCTATTATTACTTAGCCACAAGCCCCTCTAAACGAAATTCACCAATATTGATAATAATTATTGTTGTTCCTTTTTTTATATCTCTTATTTTCAAATACGAGGCTTTTGGCTACTTCAATTATTTTTATGTTTAATTGCGACTTATTTGTGTAGAAGAAACATTTTAGTTTTCTTTCTTTCTTTCTTTGTGAATTGGTTGAAGTTGACTTTGCATTTATTTCTATCATAGTATTGCATCGCCAGCTAAACGCATATGAGTCGACATTGTGAGCTACACGCGTGACGAAAAACAATGTGTATTTGCGAAAAAAACAAAGAAACGTCTTGCAAAACATCTAGTGTACCTAATAGACATTTCGCAAAATAGCTTATTTCGCACTTTACGCAAATTAAGTGCGTTATTAGGCGGAACGGTGTTACGTCCCAATGACATATGACGTGTTTTAATTCCGTCGGTACAGTCCACTGCAGTCACAAGTAACACTTATGTCCGTTTTCACCTTCAATAAGTGACACTTAAATGAACCCCTAAATAAAAGTGCACTGTTGGATTTTCAACACTAGTCTCAGCGCTGAGAGTTGAAAATCCAAAAATGTACTTTTCTTTAGGGATTTATTTAAGTGTTACTTAGTTGTGGGTGATAACGGGCATTAGACCACAAAGACTGTCCTTACTGCTATAAAATAAAAATGCTGGTCAAGTCAAACTGTTGCGCTCCGACCCTTTCTTGCCAGCCAGCGCCGCTAAGTCTGTAGCTTTTAAATTCGCCCTAAATAATTTAGATCCGATCCAGCACCGCCCTAAGCCTAGGTCCGTACCCCACAGGGGAGTGGCCTTAGGCTTCCTGTACATGACGCCGGAACCGCACTGGCGCCGGACCGCATGAAAAATATTCAGAATATCTCATAATGGCGGTGCCGTTGATGGGTCATATTCATTCGTATACTTATACAAACCGGCGGCGGTGCCAGTGCGGCTCCGGCGTCATGTACAGGAGCTTCAGGATCCTTGGAGCGGTTTCGCACGACGTCCGATCAGAATCCGATACGAATCCGAGAAATATCGGTCCGAAGTAGCCATAGTACTATTTGTATGAGGGGTTGTGCATTAAATCCGATCTTTGTCCGTCCGAATTTAGAACATTTCCAATTCAGATCTTGAATTTGGATTCGGTTCGGACATAGTGCGAAACCGCTCTTAGCGTATAGTCGCTTAGTTTATAAAAAAGATCCCGGGCTGGAGACCTTATTTATAGGGCATACGCAGGATAATCTGGGTAAGCAGCCGACAACCTCTTAGCTAGGCTGACCTGCGAGATGCGACACATTATTAAAAAAAACCCGAACTTACGACATGTTCGTGCAGTTGACAGTACGACGTTCTCAGCGAAATGGATTCGACACGCGACGGACGGATCGCTAATTCATTTGGGAAGGTGACTTGTCTTTTGATGGCTCGATGGCGTCATCTTGTAGTGTGTGAAAGATGGATGGGCATTCTGAATTTGACTCCTGAATTAGTGAGGCATCTGGAAGCAAAATTATTTCTGATTCATTGTAATGGCATTTTTCCGACTTTTATCTTACTTTCGACAAAACGTCTCAAAGCAAAGCATTCTTCATAAAACTTAACTAAAGTACCCGTCACGAGAAGCTATAATTTTTGTAAATAAAGAACTTCTACCAAGTTACGTAGCGACAATTTAATCAACAACGAATAATCCCAAATTCAATGAAGTCAAAGTAACGTACGTGTTATACGAAACTAATGAGCAATTTCACTTGATCGGCTTATATTTTAGCGATATAAAGCGCTGTCGTCTAAGGTTTTGTGGGACTGGAACGCATCTGATTCATGGAACGTAAACATTTGAGCCACGATTTTGAAGTAAGTTCACGCTGACGTTGTCTCTGCTGTCTTTCGAGTTTCGAATGCGTCTGTTTGTTTGTGGTGTTTTCGCGGATTAGGTTATATTGTTTGTTTGTAATTAGATGTGTATGTTAATACAATATAGTACAAAACTGTTTTTATTTTATTTTAAGTACCCAAAGATTGCAAACCCCTGAATGTGTGTTTACAAAATTTATAGCTTCTCGTGACGGGGACTTTATGTAACTATGACAAACCATTGCTTCTTTCATAATGATCATGAAAAAAAAAAAATTGAGAACCTTCTCGTTTTTTAGGGTTCCGTAGTAAACAAGGAACCCTTATAGTTTCGTCATGTCCGTCTGTCTGTCCATCTGTCTGTCTGCGGCTTAGTTCAGAGACGCTTAGTACTGGAAAGCTGTAATTTGGCATGGATGTACATATTAATCACATCGACAAAGTGATAAAATAAAATCATGAAAAATAATTTTTTTTTCAGGTACCTCCCCTAGACGTAAAGTGAGGATATTTTTTTTTTCTTTCAATAATCCCACAATGTTGGGTGTCGTTGGAAAGGTCGTTCAAAAATATTGTGAGTTTGCGAAGATCATTTTTGGATTTAGGGATTCGTTTTTGAAATATTAAGCTTTAAAGTGCCAATTTTTGTTAGAGTCAAGTGCCCCCCCCTGCAAGTTTAATGGTTGGTTTCGGGTATGTGAAAAAATTCACGGCAGTAGCATATATAACGTTATTAAAAGAAAAACTATCACATCTAAGTAGGCTCTACAAGTTAAGTAATAATCGACCAACTTAACTTTGCAGTTGCAAGAACATGTTTTCCCATACATTCCGTATGGGAGAATATGTTTATCAACTACAAAGTTAAGTTTGTTTTTGGGATAAATTCATCCCAACTACGGAACCCTTCATTGTGCGTAGTCCGACACGCACTTGGCCCGTTTTTTTAAGTTAGTTAGAAATATGACACAACTAAAACGAATGCAATAGAAGAAAGGGATTTCCATAAGAGTTACTATGAAATGTGGGTGTACCTGCTACAAGGACACCTCTGCCCAACCCTTTGGGGAAACAAGGCGTGATGTTATGTTATATTTCTATGCCATTGACTTTGCAAGATGGCGGCGTTACTTCATTTTCGCCACTCGCCAAACATATCCTTGTACCGTTGGTAAGTATGTCGCAGATGGATTGTCGAGTGTTGTGTTTTACATAACCGCTAGCTGTTTTACAAAACAGCGCCGTTATGTAAAATATGTGAATGACGTGACATAATATGTATGACACCTCAACATACACATTGCATTTATTAGAAAAAAAAGGAAAAAGCGTTATTTCACTGCGTCCAGAAGAAGATATTTATCATGTTTCTTTAAACCGGAATACTATAATGTTTCTGGGATTTAATACTAATATTTTCTGGACAACCAATTTCTAAGTAATTCATCCAACACGCTTTTAACTTTAACATACAAAACCAAACTATAAAATTCAAACAAATAGACAAGGAAACGACACAAGAGATTCTTGCCATTTATTAAAATTTCTTGCACGATTTTTTTTTTTAACAAAACATACTCGTAGCTCGCAGCATCTTCATCGCACGCAATCACACATTCTCGACATTAACCGCGCAAATGATATTTCCCGCGCTACGAGCGCAAAAGCGCGCCATAATTATAAACGCATCAATCAGATGCGCGCGCGCTTCGCCCACGGCACATGCGCGTAAACGGTTATTAGTCGAGTTACATGGCGACGAGTGTTTTGCGGGATGTTTTTAATGTTACGTAACCTCAGGGGATTGGTAAAGCGTATGTTCGTAAAGACTGGAATTGGAATGGTGATCATTTTGAGTGGAAAAACAAAGCTCGTTTTTAACACTTTCGCTGTCGGTTTTTGGGCTCCCGAATGGAATCGGACTTGGTATGAATAATAATTATGAATTTCTGGAAAGAAATAGTGAAAAGATTTTTCTTTTGCAGATTATTCTTTTTTCGTGTATCATGATAAAACAAGCATTAAAATACAACTCAGGGAGACGACCTTACCTAATAGGACAGTTTTGAATGTCAATTTTGAAAACAACGCTTTGCTACTAACGTAGGACAAAGGAAAACTAACTTGTTTATGACCAATCAGAAGGTAAGAAAGACACTAATGTCTACTCTAGGTATTTATTAAATCGGGCATCAGTCTAACCATCCACAGCAATATATATATATTTTTATATAGATTATTTTCTTTTAGATTTTGTGAATGTGAGAACGTTATAGACTGTGGACTTGTGGACCATTTTCTATTATGCTAAGTACCTGGTACTTGTTGATAGGCCTACACTATCCTCTCGTACCTATAACACTGTAATTTGATAACACTACAAAAAACCAAATAAATAAACCATTTATTTTTTAAATAGTAACCTTGGAGTTTCTTCCCGGCTCTTCTCCATAGGAAACGACCAATTGGAACCATGCACCTAACTTCTGATATTTCATAAGTGC
This sequence comes from Agrochola lychnidis, assembly GCA_963680765.1. Taxonomy (NCBI): domain Eukaryota; kingdom Metazoa; phylum Arthropoda; class Insecta; order Lepidoptera; family Noctuidae; genus Agrochola; species Agrochola lychnidis. The sequence goes on from OY796864.1 coordinate 8,391,032, forward strand.
CTTTGTAAGTTTATGTGAATAAAATATTTTGAATTTTGGAAGGCTTCCAACGTCAATTTTAATCCTATCTCCCCAAAATACTACAATCTACACTAAGCCCTAAAAACAACGTAGTTTTATCGAAAATAAACACGAAGGGAATACAGCTCACACCTGCGCGGTTCCACTATTCATAGGCTATGTATACATGACCGCGGGCTAGTTCGCGCTTTTCGATTATTCATGAAACGGAGGTGTCGACGCGGCCGTGTGAACCGCGCCTATCAATTTTGCTATCGAGAATATCGGTAAATGAGTTTTGGGTTTGAAGTTGAGTTAAATTGATAATTAAAGTTTGGTAGGAGTTTTGATTGGATGCTATTGCTAATTAGGTAGGCAGGTATTATTTTAGATACAACAACTACAACAGCAACAGGGTAATCGAAGGAACACGAGTGGGTTTTAGTCAGTAAGAGTCTGATACGCCCTCCCGCTCCGCTCAGAGCGGGAGAAGTTATTTGATAATTTCCCACCCAAAGTTATTATTTTAGAAATGGAAATCAAACTACAGCTACTGGACAAAAGGGTAAGCTGTGCTTATCACTGATAAGCTGAACTAAAATGTGGCCAAGCTAAGTCTGCAATGAAATAAATGGGCAACCCCAAAAAGTTTTATTTATGGTGTACTTTTACATCAGTCAGTTATGTCAGTTTCGAGGTTGCAAGTAGATTTAATGATTTTGATATTTTGGCTTTTGATTTTTGCTTAATAGATTATGTGTAATAGACTATGTTGTACCTATGCTCTACCTCCATACGATGACAAAACTGTATCAAATCCACATTGCATCGTGCTAAAATGACTATTCTTTACCAGGAATAAATCAGAATATAAACAAAATAACCTATCAAAAACAAAAAGACAAATAAAGTATCAAATTCTTTTTTCGTAGGACAGGATGGTGTTGCCGTCTATAGGTTTTCAAATTCCACCGTTATTTTACTTATGCAGACTGAGACTCTAAATCAAGGTAAACTGTTACATGGTACAGTTTAACATAACATAACATCACAATTGTAATTCCCGAAGGATTAGGCTGAGTTGTACATATAGATTTCGCCAATTGTGTTGACGTCCCATGTGATAAAGGGGCGAGCCTATTGCCATCAACCGGGCACAAGTCTAGACTCCGGGCTGCTACTGAGAAATTCCTGATGGAATAACCCAATAAAACTTTACTCGACCAAGGAATCGAATAGCCTAGTGGTGTGGCCGTCGGTCTCGAGTTCGAACCCAAGGCACGCACCTCTGACTTTTCGGATTCATGTGCGTAGTGTATAATTATCACTTGCTTCAAAAACGGTGAAGGAAAACATCGTGAGGAAACCGGCATGCCTAAGAGATATTTTTCGACGGCATGAAAAGCTAAGTCAGAGGCCCATGGGCTCTGACACCAGGTAAGTCACTAACCTCGCGAAAAGAATAAGCTATACTAAATCAATGTAAACCGTTTCATAAGGTAATATTACCCCACTAAACCATACTTTTACCCGACTACGGTAAAACAAAAAGGAGGGTTATGATCGGTATGTATGTATGTATGTATGGTTACCTCATAACTTCTAAACTGCCGATCATAATTTGACAAATGAGGTATCATTGGAAGCGTATTGATTGACCGCTAGTTATAGGCTATGTGACGTCACATTAAATGCAATAAAGCGCCCTCTAGAGGACATAAAATAACGAAATAAAAATAATTGAATTGTGCCATGTTGGGAATCAAATGAAAGGGCTTGACGAGCACATTACAAATATGTATATATAATGGCATGCGACCACGGCTTTACCTTGATCATTTTTGTACCTATGTCTTGACTTCTGTCTGAAATATTTTCTTGTTTCATATCTTTTAGTCGGGTTTTAGTTTTTAAATTTACTTTTTATTCACATAGGACAAGTAAGTCACCTCGCAATGTCTTTGTTCCTTTGCATAGTGTTCTATAAAGAGTTTCATCATCCATATAGTTTGTATGTAGGTATGTTTATGTTGTAATATGATTTGTAAGGTGTATCACCGTGGCGCTATTGTGTTCTATTGTCAACATCAGATGCATATCTTGTTCTCTGAATATATTACTTAATAATACTGATATATAATAACATGGGTCTTTGTTAGGTTGGATGTGCGAAACAAAATGCTGGTTGAAATGTGGAGTAGATATTGCTATTGAGACAATAAAATTATGACAGTCTCTTGTCTGCCATGGCTTATTTTTAACTGACTTCTAAAAAGGAGGAAGTTATAATATGTTCGTAGCGTAAGTTTGTTTTTTTTTTTATGTATGTCCGCCGATTTCTTCGTCATTTGTAGACCGATTTTAAAAATTATTTTTTTGTTTGAAAGGGTATGCTCTGAAATTGGTCCTATATATTTTTTTTTAACTTTGCTTGGGTGGTTTTTGAGTTAGCTACAATAATACGTATTTTTTTTCTCACTTAGTATGTAGATGATATTATTATGATAAGTTCCTGTCACTGGTAGCAGGTAGTGGTATTCAAATGTATGTGGGGTAGGTACCACAACTAAAAAGTGAAAAACAAAAACTTTTTACAAAAAAAAAACAACCGACTTCCAAAAAAACACTACAAAGTCAAAAAATAAATTTAATTTCGGAAGTAGGTGTCTTTGGTTTTGTATTTTAGTGTTTTACCACGGAAGTCTGGAAGTCGGTTGTTTTTTTTTTTGCAAAAAGATTTTTATCTTGTATTTTGAATTATTTTTGATAATTTTTGTACATTGTTCTCACATATACAGGATCAGTTTTTATCCAATTCGCAAAATTTAACACGTGACTTTACTCAGCATTATGAAAAACTTTTACTATTTAACCAAACTTGAAATAGCGAAAAAATATCAGCTGTTTCCTACATTTTGACGAGTTATGCAAATGTAAATGTAGGGAACAGCAGATTTTTTTCGCGAGTTTGTAGGTCGTAAGTTCGAACCCTGACAGGCGCATTACTTTGTGTAAATTATTTCATCACCATTGATTGCTCTCAAAACGGTGAAGGAAAACATCGTGAGGAAGGAAAACGGTGAAGGAAAACATTATAAGCTGATTATGATAACTATACAAATATTTGACTAAAGGTACCATTCCGTACCCGACCGCAGGAGGCAATTGCAGACGATGTGTCGCCGCGAAACGACTGGTTTCTATGTATTTCTATTAAATACCTTCCGTAGCTAGCGACACGTTTTTGGCAGCTACGGGCGAGTGCCAGCAGACACGTGCAGCCCGACCGCAGACCAGTAGTGCCGCCAACGCTCGAGCGATAGTCACGTTTTTCTATCTTCTATCTACCGACTGGAATACGGGTAGTTGCCGCCTGCGGTCGGGTTCGGAATCATGACTGCAGCGACATGACGCCGCGACGTGTTGCCGCGACATGACGCCGCGATACGTCGCCTGCAGTTGCCTCCTGCGGTCGGGAACGGGATGGCACCTTTATACACGCCTAGTTTAACTTGCATCTCAAAGCTTTCCTTTGCCTATATTACCGTCAGTAAAATCAATCCTTCGTTCTTGATTTTAAATGACAACATACCACGAAACCTATAGGTACCTACAAGCACCTTCACACATAATTATTGTACTTAGGTAGATATGTATTTAAAAGATACCATTTACATTAATACCTCGTCCAGCCAGGTAATCCATCACTAGGACTGCACAGACATTTACAGGGTAATGATAATAATGATAAATATCTATCATACATCATATGCTAGAGTCCTACATTATCTATGTTCATTTACTGAGGACTTGTCACTGTCATGTCACCCAGTTCTAACTTATACAATTCTTGATTTAGTACTTATTTTTTCTGACATTGGAATTTAATTATTTTGTTAAATTAGAATCATTGTTATTGTCACAAAATTTGCATGCCGAATTTAGTTGGCGGAATATGTAGAACTATTGTGTATTTGTTATAAAATCTGTAAAATACCATATTTCAGGCAAATAAATGAATCTATCTATCTATCTATCTCTAAAAAATCAAAATTAAAAGTCATTTGTTGAAACTAAGCTGAGAATTAGCACTTTTCGAACGTCAAAATTACATAAAACAGTCCCCAAAACGCCCACCCTTCACCACTTCCTAGTGCTTTAACTGGGAAGAAGAAGTGGGCCAACTAACTCAACCAGCACAGCTTAGTAGAATATTAATACAAATTAACATACAATTTAGGGAGCCTCCTCTTAAGAGACGATGCCCAACTATCTTGCTACATTAGTAATTTGAGATAATTAGAGCTAAATTTGAAATCATATTCGACTGCCAATCAAAAGCTGTAATGTCGTTACAATTTTAGCTATTATTAACCTTGTGTTATTGGACTTCGATAATAAAGATGTCTCAAGCTAATTTAGATGAATGTGTAACCGAAGTGACGGTCAATTCGACTTGCTTGTTATTTTCTGTTTTGTAACAACTAATAGTTAAGTATGTTACTAGTAGAAAGTGGGAGACGAAACTAAATTACGCACTAATTTTGGTTTATTTTTGTTGTGATGTGTTGTTTGTGTGATTACTTTGACCTAGATTTTTGGACAGACTGGACTAATAGGATCAGTGATTAACTACGCTAGTATACACACTAGCTATGTATCAACGTAACGATGTCCTCATCAACAACATTGCTACTAAAATTTGAGCGAATTGACATTTTTATGAGCTTTTGCTTTGCATTCTTAAGTTTTTCTGAATTGGTTTTTAGGATTCCGTACCTCAAAAGGAAAAAATGGAATCTAGGATCACTTGTGTGTTCGTATGTCTGTCCGTCTGTCACAGCCAATATTGCCTCCGAATCTAATGGACCGATTAAGTTAAAATTTGGTACACATAAATATGTATTTCTGTAACCCAAACACGAACGTGTAACGTAAATAAATGAATTTTGAATATAGGGGTCACTTTTGGGGGGCAAACAAGAAAATAAAAAAATAAAAGTTTTGCCAACAGTACCGTGTGACATATCAAATGAAAGGGCTTGCTGCAAAGATCTTAAACGTATTTTTATATAATTTTAAAATAAATGCTTTTAAAGATATTTAAGAAATTCGATGAAAATTGACCATTCCTCCCCCCTTATCTCCGAAATCACGGAACCGAAAATTTTGAAAAAAAAAAAAATACATGGTATGGCTCTTTACTCATAAATTACAGGAAAACCTATAAGAAGTCTATGGTCTTAAAATAACATGGTAAATTTCTCAATATTGTGCGTACAAACTTACATTTGCAGTTGGAATGTACGGAAGAGCATGTATTTCAAATACAATGTTAAGTCTGTATTTGGAATAAAGTCATCACAACTACGGAACCCTTCATTTTGCGTAGTCCAACACGTACTTGGCCGGTTTTTATATAGACTAACAAGAAGAAAAGAAATAGAAAAATAAGTACAAAGGTGATGCTTATTTCTAAAGAAATCTCTTCCAGTAGGTATCTATAGCTGCGAGAGGAAAGTAGATGAAAAGAAATGTAGACAACTTTTTCCTTTCGGGACACATTTTCTTTTATTATTGCAGGTTTTATTCCTTTTGGATAATCTTCCAAAAAAAATTGAATTTTACTTTCTGCTCCAACATCGTGTTGCTACAGTTGGCTAAGTTAAAACACAATAAAAACCTTACCACACCTCCGAGCAGTGATTGCAATAAACGAACAAAATTCTTAAGAATGCCTCTGTCGCATTCCCAGTCGTGACATTTTGTGTACAGTTTCAAATGTCAAAGCAATTTCGTATCGATTTGTTATCGGGTACTGCACTAGCTGAAGGCTAAGTGGACTACTAGCCTTGGTCGGGTAGTGTTGGGTCTAAAAGTCTAAAGTCATTTGAATCGTGACGTTATTCGGTAGAAAAACGGAATCAGGGCCAGTACTTATGTTGCGCTGGGATCGCGTGATTCATGAATAAGTAGGTATACTAGATAACCCTACACTGTCTGCGAATGTCATTATTAAGGGGACGATAACTGACTTTTAATGATTTTATACTGAAAATGACGTCTAAACGAGTAGTGTTAATGATTTGGAAAAAATATATGTTAAATTAGAGGATTTTTTTAATATTTTAATATAACCATATTTTGGACTATGTTTATATTACATAATGAAATAAATTTGTAAAGTTATGTCTGACGCAGATAAAAAACTGAGAATGACGCAAAATCTATCAAGCGTATTTTTCTGAAACCTTCACCATTTTAAAGATAATTTAATTATTGATCTATTTTTAGTATACGTGTTTTATCAAAATACCTTTTGTATTACGTATAATAAATAAAAAATGCGTCTAATTTGGGACAGCGCTCCTTGATGGGCGAGTCCTATTACTGGCTGGACGTACGACGCGTTGCGTGAGCTCAGTACAGAACACGCAAGCTAACTACTCAAGGTCACTGTCATATATCTGCATCTTAACTTGTGTTGATTGTTCTTGATGTTTTTAACTTTATAACTTAATTGATCGTATGCTCCTGCTACACATTCGTCTAGTGGTATTAGAAGTAGCGAGGAAAGTAGGCAGAGACGTAGTGTGGCAACGTTACTCGTCATGCTCCTCGTCATGCCCACTGCTCCCTCTTTTGGGCGCGAGTCAAAAGCCGTAGTGCGAAGCGCCGCAATTAATTGCACGAGTAGAGCAGTGTGTGGGCAGAGAATGCAACATCGCGGCAACGCGAGAAGCAGAGCGATGAGCAACGTGAGGAGCATAGTGTGGCAGAGGCATAAATCTGGCATATTGGCTGAGTGGCAAGGTAACAGTGGAAGTAGATAAAGAAGATAGGGAGTGGCAAGACAGGTCGATAATATTATCAAACTTCAATGCAAAATCGGAGCAGAACAGAGAAGAATACTGTTATGGAGATTAAATGAAGAATGGTTTAGGAAAATAGCATCCTGAGGAAAAATAGCCAACAGCAGCACATAAAACACAGACTATTCTTGTAAATGTATCTATGAGACAAAGGTATGTCTCTACCAATGACCTCACGTCTCGCAATCCACAGGAAATTACCATAAAAAAGATTACCTAATCTCATTGTTCGTAAAAAAACAATTTATATACACAGGTAGGTACTTCCATATCTCCAAATGTTACATTTTGTAACAAAACAACAATACGCTCAATGACAAAACACTCTCTACTCCTAACTTCAACCAAAATCCAACCTTACCTCACCACAATACGATTGAATTTTCCTAGACATAAAAAGAAAGCAAAGAAAACTGTCCCCATTTGTCGCAACGGTAGGCGTGGTGATCCACTAAGAACCGAATTTATGCAATCATAACCCATGCCATGCACTCCAACCTTAACCAAGAAGCTTCAAGATCTATAATCCCTTGTGTTGTCTGCAGGATAAGTTGGTCAAGTGTAAGAGGCAAGCGGTCAGAGCAATTTGGTTGCTCGCTATTAAAGATCTCTCGTATGTCATTATATAGCTCAAAGTGCGTGAATATAAAATAGAGGTTGCGCAACCTAATGGTCTCCGTCTTTGTTCTTTTGTCAGTGTGTGTCATTGAGGAGATGGGTCATGGTGAAATCTTTAATTAAGCTGTCTGATAATGTAAAGGTTTTTGGAGTTTTTGAATATGTACGTGAGACGGTGTTACCGTTTACTGGGTTTTATTTACATAGCACTTGGGTATGTCTTCGTTTTCGGTTCAAATGCCAGATCAGGGAACCCGGGGCAATGCGGGCCAGTTTAGAGAAATCTTGAATAAAACCTTAGAAACAAGATAATGTGAAAATCAAAAACCATTTATTAGTTTTATTAATGTTGTTCCAAAAAGTAATTATCATGGTCTCATAGTACTTTGGAGATAATTTTTCTTTATTAAAACAATGTTCATATTTGGGGCATAATAGGCATACCTAGTCTTATACTCTTATGTAAATCTAAAACCGAGCAAAAAATCAAGGGATGTGACAAAACCTTCTCCAGATTCAGAGTATTAATATCCAGATTACAAACACTCCATGTCTTCTTCTCTGATTCTTCATTCTTGTTTTTTTTATTTCACTTCGTCTCACTTTTTCTTCTTTCTTTTCTACCCATAAGGTTTCTGTGTCTGAGCTTCTTCCAGATTCTTCTTATAAGCTTAACTCCGAGTGGTTCACTGGACTTGTGCTTTGGGTTTTGGCATGACATCTATGGGCGCTTATGACTGTTTCCATCTCCCCCAAGCTAAATTGAGCACGTTCTGTCTTCCGTTGGTAGTGGCGAACCATGATTGCATCTGCACAAAAACTTAAAATTTAACACATTTTCCCGAGGCAAATCGGGCAGCCTGCTCATTTTGCCCCTCTGCCCGAAATGCCCCCGAGAGCATAAAAAATCGAAAGATTTTTTGGTAAATCATTCACAACTTTTTCTAGTTATTTAGTTACATAATTGAATTTAATTATTTACTTTCCTTAGAATTAAGAATTTAACACAACCATTAATTAGTTAACTTACATATTTTCGGTCTGTCGTCGCCTGACATACAGTTACGGACACAAATTAAATCCCTTGTCTCGCAAGTTCGAGGTCGAATTCTGAACGTCTCGATTCGACCCCGGGGTCCCGTAATGTCCCCGGCTTCCTCTATTTCTGAAAAGTTGAAAAAATACGTGAGGTAAGGCTGTTTTATGTGTAAAATCGATTGCATGTATGGATTAGTATTCGAATCGATTGCTTTGTCAGAAACAAGCTAAGAAGCTGGCATTTTCAGCATAGAAACTAACATAATTTTCAATTCTTTTAAGGGAATTGGAAAAATTAATAGACTAGGAACAAAAATAATACTACCCCACCTATCCAACGCCACTATGTACTCACCAAAATTTTTTATATAACAACCCAAAAAAAGGTAACATAACAAAACATCCACTGGTACGCGAGTAGTAATCATACGAATTATAATAATTGTCTAAGCGGGCGCGGGGGGCGTGGCCAAGTGACAATCACGCGCCGCGACCTAATGAACGGGTGCGCGCGCGCCGGACAGGTGCGATCTAGTGACGTGGGAACGGAGTCGATGGTTGTTTCGGTATATCGTCAAAAGAAAAAAAAACTACGTAACATTTACGAAGATTGGGATAAGATTGTTGGAAAAATATTTTTATTTGAAAAACGTAAACATCGATAGATGTGACGTACTTTACTTGCATTTTGTGTTAAATTAGCTTACGAGACTACAAAGGTTACAAATACCTATTATAGGGCAGAAATTTCGTATCAAGTGATGTTGTGCTACATTTTGAACCAGTTATTGGGGTGGCTATCGAATACCAAAAAATCTGCCTAGCCTTTTCCCAACTATGTTGGAATCGGCTTTCAGTCCAACCGGATGCAGCTGAATACCAGTACTTTACACGGAGCGACTGCCTATCTGACCTCCACAACCCAGTAACTGGGTAATACGATACCCCTTAGTAAGACTTGTTGTCAGACTTTCGGGCTTCTGACGACCCGTAACGACTGTCAAAGATCCATGAATGACAGCCGGCACCAACGATTTAACGTGCTTTCCGAGGCACGGAGGAGTCTCGGTGTGTAAAGATGGTCACCCATCCACAGACCAACCCCGGCAAGCGTAGCTTAACCTGATGGATTGATCCGTGCGGCTGTTATTATTTAGCCGCAAGCTCCTCTCAATGGCGGCTATCGAATACCATACATACAATTTTAGTGACTTTCTAGAATCACTAACTTACTGATCATTGTGATAGTAAACGAACTGACAGAAATGTCATAGGTAGGTAATCCAAAACTATCGATAATATTCACCAATTCCATCGACATCAGCGCATCCCTACACAAGTATCTAGTACTGAGCCAGTGTCGCTTCGTGTCGAGTCATGCATTCATTACACGTGTGAGTTGATCCGCCCTAGCGACACACATCTGGCACTTCGAAGTACCTACCAAACTGGCACTAGTGGACAACTGGACAGTGTTGGAATGTGAGTGTGTTAGTGACATGTAGAATACGTACATAAATGTAGTAGTAATAGTGTGGTGATAATGTAGGTACCTAGATGACGTTGAAGGAAATATATATATCACCGTAAGATTGTGAGAACCGTTAGTTTATAATCTATCGGTATTATTTCCGTTAGATTATAAACTGCCAAAAAATTGTGAACTAGGTGAAATGGGTTAGGTTAGGTTAGAACTGTTACCAAACGCGCGCGAGCCGGGCGGGGGCGGAGCGAGCGGTGCCGCGGCAGCGGCCAGCGAGCGCTACTTCCAAGTTGCTCGCAGCTAGGCTGGCTATTTAGTATTAGCGCAAGGTTTGTTACGTCGCAAGCAAGTTTGAAACCAGTTCACAATTTGTCGGTTTCTCATGGAAAGATTATAAGCTAGTGAAAAATAATGCGTTAAATCGTAAATGATTTGTCGCAGTTCACAAGTTTTCGACAGTTTATAATCTAATGTAAATAATACCGATAGATTATAAACTAATGAAGTTTATCATTCTACGGTGACATATATTATAAAGAATGATATTTTAAAGAGAGGTTTTCTTCAAGGACTTATACATACACACAACACCTGAATTTTTATGACACGAGAAAGAATGATTGGTAGGTAATGGAGACAGATGTTACTGATCTCAAAATAAACGAAACAGCTTTCGTGATATTTGGCGGGATAAAGTCTTGAGTAATAGTAATTAATGTAATTATACTTACACCTCCTCTCTTGGAGAGGAAGTGGGCTGTAATCTACCACGCGGGCCCAGTGCGGGTTGGTATATGTTATATGTCTTAATTTTTTTTGTTCTACGACATGCCGATTTTACAAACTACTAATTATTAAGACTTAATAATACTCACAGTCGGTTTTCTGCGGCTAAACAATCACATTACTGTAGATAGTGCCATCAATGAAGACGCGCCCTACTCTTCTTCCTAAACGCGATTACTGTACTGTAACTTGCACTGTAACCTGTACTGTAACCTGTACTGTAACCTGTACTGTAACCTGTACTGTAATCTGTACTGTAACCTGTACTGTAACCTGTACTGTAATCTGTTCTGTAAGCGATTAGGAAGAAGCGTGGGGTGCGTCTTCGTGGATGGCACAGATATCTATTCGCTATGACTATTCAGCTGGAATTGGTAGAATTTTATGCCATTTATTCAATTTCAATTTTGTTTTCATTAGAGCATTTTGTAGAGAGATGGTAACCCCTCCACCGAAAGATGTGATCTTTGGCAAGAACTGTTTAAGTCTCCTGATTTCTTCACCGAACCATCAGAGAGCCTCAACCCGGGCACAAGTTACCGTGGCCTACTTGGAAAACCTTAAATAGACTTCGTACCCAAGTAGATCGCAGCAAGGACAACTTCCACAAGTGGGGGTTCATGGACGGCTCAGATCTCCGGTGTGTATGCGGTGTCTCTCCACAGACAATGGTCCACCTCCCATCTTACACCGCATACTCTGTCACCTGTACAAGTGAGGACCTAACCAAACAAATTAAAACAAAATACTGAGAACATATATTCTTTCGTGAAATTTTTTACATGGAGACGCTAAAAAGAAGATTCAATTTCTAAATGATTCTTATCATAACTGTTATACTATTCCATCTCAGACATTCAAAAATTGAATAACACAACATTTGACAATCGGACCATCAAACAGAACAAAATAACTACAATTCTTCATCTAAAACAATATTACATTCAGAGATGCTTTCAAGATACCATTGTTAAAGGCACCATTGTGTTACAAAGTCGCAATTTCCTATAGCAAGGTGATATTAGACTCACAACCCCATACAATGATGGGAAAACGCAATAAAAATGCGCTGACAATTATTTGGTTCAATTGCCCGAAGACCGAAGCAAGTCCGACGGTCCAAATTATACAGTATGTATGTATATGAGATGTGGTAGGATGTTGAAAAAATGGTGGAAAAAAGTTCATTTGTATGCTGTGTCTGTCTGTCTGTTTCCTGAGTCTAGTAGACGTATAAATTGGTCATAAGATGTGAGCAAAAACGGTATTCCGTTACCTACGCGTATTAATACGACTCACAAAGGTGAGGCTTTATTAACAAAAGGAAACTATCAGGGCTTTGTTATGTTCTTTCACAGAAATCCTATACTATAAAACGAGCAATATTTGTTTAAATATATGTATATATTTGTACTCACGTTCTCGAAATCGACTCCAACGATAGGGGTTTACGGGGGCGAAAAATCGATCTAGCTAGGTCTCAATCAGGGAAAATTTGTTTTCTCCGTATATTCACCCGAGCAGAAAATCAAAAAAATCAAAATATTTTATTTCACATAAACCTACATGGGCACTTATGAAACGTCAGAAGCTAGGTGCACGGTTCCAATTGGTCGTTTCCTATGGAGAAGAGCCGGCAAGAAACTCCACGGTTACTCTTTTAAAAATAATTGGCTTTTACAATACTTTCATATAACAGTGTTTCTAGGTATGGGAGGACAGTGTAGGTCTTTCAATAAGTACCAAGTACTTAACAAAATAGAAAATGGTCAACAGGTCTACAATCTTCTAAGCCTACAGCGTTCTCACATTCACAAAATATGTAGAAAAGAATCTATACAAAAAATAAATAAATTAATAAAAGTAAAAAAACCTATTTTAATAAAACGCAATTATATGATTGCTGTTACAACTGTAATCAATCTGAGTAATTATCATGTCCACAAAAGTCACTAAAAAAAAAGTTGAAATTAAATCGTAGGTATATAATGTCAAATAATAAATATGTCAAGGACGAATGTAAAAACAAAAAATAAAAAATAAAGATTTAAATAAACATGGTAATTTGGGAGCAGTTAATAGACTCTTACTTATTTATGCCGTTAATGAGGTACAAGGGAAGCCACATGTGCAGAAGGAATTATTGCCAAACTTCCTTATCTTCAACATAGTCTTTAATTTTATAATATGCTTTCTTGATAAGGACACGTTTGATGTGGGTTTTGAACTTCCCATCGCTAAGTTCTGTCACAGACTTTGGCAACTTGTTATAAAAGCGGATACTGTTTATAATAAATGACTTGCTTGTTTTAGTTAATCTAAATTTGGGTATCACAATTTCATGTCGACTACGTGTGTTTATATTATGGAAATCGCTTCTTATTTTGAAAAGTCTTAAGTTTTTGCGAACATACATAATACTTTCTAAGATATAAAGTGAAGGCAAAGTCAGTATATCAATTTCTTTAAATTTGTCTCTAAGGGACTCGCGAGGGCCCATTTTATAGATCGCGCGGATTGCCCTCTTTTGTAAAATGAAAATTGAATCTACGTCAGCTGCCGATCCCCACAGCAAGACGCCATAAGACATAATACTGTGGAAATAAGCAAAGTATACTAACCTAGCTGTGGCTATATCAGTCAACTGCCTTATTTTTCTTACTGCATATGCAGCTGAACTTAATCTACCTGAAAGAGTTCTAATATGGGCGCCCCATTGTAATTTTGAATCTAAAGTAATTCCTAAGAATATAGTTTCCGTTATTGCATCTAGGTTTTTGCCATCAAGTTTTAGATTTAGACCTACTTGAGGTACATTTGGTAATGAGAATCTAATACATTTCGTTTTGTTCGCATTAAGTAAAAGATTATTAGCTGCGAACCATTTTGAAAGTACAGCCAGACTATCGTTGACATGTAATACATCTGTATCTTTCCTGTCTATTTTAAAAATAAGAGAAGTGTCGTCAGCAAATAGAATTATATCTGATAAGTTAGTCATCATGTAAGGAAGATCATTTATATAAACTAGAAATAAGAAAGGGCCGAGAATTGAGCCTTGAGGCACGCCCATTTTAACTAGAGACCCCGAAGACGTCGCCCCATTAACATTTACTTTTTGCTGCCTGTTTGATAGATAGGAAAGAACAAGATCAGCTGCTTGTCCACGAATTCCGTAGTGGTGTAATTTACAGATCAGTGTATTGTGGTCAACGCAGTCAAACGCTTTTGAGAGGTCACAGAAAATGCCAATTGCATCCTGGGACTTCTCCCAGGATTCCAAAATGTACAGAGCTCGGTCACCCAAAGTTTAGAACAAGATAATGAATAATGACATGAGAATAATGACATGGCAGCATGGAATTAGTAAGTATACCTACCATCAAGGCAGCATGGAATAAGTAGGTACCTACTATACATGGTTCCCCTAGCTGGAGGTTTTAAGTGTAGTAGCTTAAGGCACCCACAGGAAAGCCCGGTTAAGTAGTCATGATCTCAGAGGTCAACTACGAGAAGCCCTAACTAAAAAAAAAAAAAACGTGTGGCACTCGGGGACTGCCGCGGTAAAGCTATTGCATAGCATTTGTAACCTCATTTTTGTTTTATGTCATCATCCGTCATTACATGGTAGGCGGAGTGGGGGTGTTAGGTTTTATTTTCGTTACGGAATTTCTTGATTCGGTCGCCGCGCTCAAAGCCCGCGATAAAAGCTATGCAATAGCTTAAAAAAAAACGTGTGGCACTCGGGGACTGCCGCGGTAAAGCTATTGCATAGTATTTGTAACCTTCATACTTCCTATTTGTCAATGCTACACTTGGGATGATGACGTGATGACATAAAACAAAAATTACGTTCCCATGACAACATCATGTTTCCCATGACAACATCACGTTGTTATGGGAACCGTCATTACATGGTAGGTGGAGTGGGGGTGTTAGGTTTTATTTTCGTTACGTTACGGAATTTCTTGATTCGGTTGACGCACTCAAAGCCCGCGATAAAAGCTATGCAATAGCTTAATAAAAAAATACTATACATGGATCAGTATGAACTTTCCTATACTATTAAATGAGCATTCTCTATTTTCACCAGAGCAAAGCTCGATCACTCAGGAACTGTAAAATACCTAAAAGTAAAAAATAAAATAAAATAAACTTATATGAAAAGAGTCGAATGGTTTTGGTTTATAATCTAAATACTACATATTGAGCAATTTACGAAGTGAAGAAGCCGAATTCTAATCCCAGTACCATAATTGCGAAACACACGATCAATTACAATCTATTTAATTTTGCCAGTTCAACAACATGCATTGCGTTATTTACGTTGACAAGACAAATTTTTCGAACATATGAGGCAATGGACTAGCAAATATCCTTCAAAATTATTCAGATTGTAATTGATCGTGTGTTACGCAGTTAGGGTGCAGGACTATTACATTCATTTCTGTGGATGTCAATTATTAAAATGTAGGTAATCTTTGGTGAAAAGACTGCCTCAGATCTGACTGCCCAGGGTACAACAAACGACATCACATCACTTTTGGAAGCTCAATGCAAGACTATAAACCACAATACTCCTACACCATAATTAATCCCCAAATTGTCAACTCCAAAACAAAATGACTCCTAATTAGTAGAATCCTCATAACAACCAAATTCAACAGTCAAATGCTATAACTCATGTTTCTACGTATGTTTAGTGCGGTGGCAATTATCGAGTGGGATCGAGCCCTCGGTTACGACCTATAATTGGCAACCAACAGTGTATAAATATAGAGTGCGGCCCATAATATTGCTTTATGAGGATTTTAAAATAATCATTGTCATACCGAAGAGGACGTCGACGCGTGTCTATGGGAAGCGGTGACTATTAATAATGGTTGTATCTGTTATTTAAGTGAAGGTGTTTGTTTTATGTACTTTTGAGTTACTGTTTTAATTTAGGAAAGAAACAAAGGTAGAAAACCACACGGTCGTTAATATCTGGAGGATGATTTCAGTGAGTCATTTTATAATCCTCTGTCTTCTTGGGTAGTTGAAAATCCGGTAATCTATACTTTGCAGAGGTGGTGATGAAGAAGTTATATAAGTCCAAAACAAATGAATATCCATCATGGTTAATTCTCCAACTGCAAATATAAAAGTTTATAAACGAAAAAATACGTGTGGCACTCGGGGACTGCCGCGGTATTTGTAACCTCCATACTTCCTATTTGTCAACGCTACACTTGGGATGATGATGTGATGACATAAAAAAAAAATTACGTTCCCAACCGTCATTACATGGTAGGCGGAGTGGGGGTGTTAGGTTTTATTTTCGTTACGGAATTTCTTGATTCCGTCGCCACGCTCAAAGCCCGCGATAAAAGCTATTTAATAGCTTAAAAAAAAGTGATATAGCAACAGATTAACGATTTTCGGACGTTTTCCTTTCCTCGTGCTGTGAGACCTTGCTTGATGATGAGAATGAGAATTATGATGAAATATTTGAGTATGAACGTGAGCACTGTGACCATGTTGTACGTCTTTCATTGACTTGAATGTGCCCTGGCGGCTGAGAGTATGTCATGCTCACTCAAATGTCTCGCTGATGGTAGCGTGTGTATTGGATCATTAAGTTCCCTTCAAAATGGTTGAGCTAAATGGTGCTGATCCATGCGTCATGTTCGTGAACGGGCGCCGTCAGTAGGGACTGGTCATCTCTTAGCTGCCACGGTTTATTTTAATTTAATAAAATTTTTGAATTGTTATTATATTTTTATTACGGACGCTTTTAACGTGCACGTCTTTCTACTTTGTTTTCACATGTATAAATTCAACACGAATAATGTAACCAATATTTTGTAACAATATTTTGATTTAAAAGAGTGTCCGTGGAGTTTCTTGCCCGTTCTTCTCCATAGGTACCTACTACGCTTTGGAATGGGCAACTAGCTTCATTTTTCTGACTGACCGACCCCTTGACAATTCAAAAATACCTGTAATTGGTTTATTTGAAATAAATGCTTTGAGTTTGATAGCTATAAACAGTAGGGGAAGACAAAATAATGCTGTAGAAAGATGAAATGGTTAGAGAGGGTGACTACCGACATGATGACCTATAGAGAAGTATGGCAAGTTCAAGTTATTTATTTCATAACAAAAATACATTTGTGTCTAAATATCTGCACAGTAAGTACACAAAAGAAACAACACAAACAATTATAATACAAGCAACCTCGTCCCTCACCCATCATAGAAGTTAGAACTTCTATCGAATTATTAACATTAACATTATCGCATGCATGTATAACAAAGTCAAAAAGCAATGGGTACACATATTGATTTTAGTTTAATTCAATACTAGTTTTAAGATTTTTGTCATTACAAAATTCGTCAATGCTGTAATAGGCTTTATTTATTAGCAAAGTCCTGAGTTTATTTTTAAACATGTTCACATTCTGAATATTATGTAATTCTGTAGGTAATTTGTTAATCAGGCTGATAGATTGCACGCGTGACGATTGTTTGACAACATTAAGCTTTGCCTGCAGAATAGTAGGAAGGTCTTTTCTGCGAGTACCTACTCTATTTTTTCTTAAAAGAAAATGATATGTTGGTCTTACCCCAAATAAATTGGCAATTGATTTCCCATTGTTTGTCTCATTTGTTTTAGTAGTATTTTTGTATGTATTTATTTTTGTTTATATTTATATATAATTGGAAATATATGTTTATGTTTATTTTTATATTTAAATAAATATTTATTCCTCAATTCTCGCTATTGCGCCTACCACTGTTTGTCTCTGCATCACCCAAAGGTTGACTGGTAGAAAATGCCTTTGGCATTAAGTCCGCCTCTGTACATTTGTGTGCTTGAAGTATTAAATAAATAAAATAAAGGAGAATGATGATAATGAGAGATTAACCCAATATGAATACAAACATCTTAAAGAGAATCCAACCCATCTCCACACACAAATACCTCATTTTAATGTCCTCAACTTAACAAATGACGAACATATCATCCAATTACACACAAAGGAACAAAATAATTAAAGTATCGAACGCACTGTACCCAATTATTCCATAATAAGGTCCACGAATTACTTGTAATACTGTACCGTGGTAATCGTCGCGTGGCTTTACATGTAATCGCTTTGACATTTCGGAGGACATACGTGAGCTTGTGAATTCACCAGTTCAGATCTGTTTGTAGTTATGTTACGTTAATTCAATTGAATTTAAGTCCTGTTTGGAATCTCAGGGATTAAAAGAAGATGTGACAGTATGTATTAGTAAACCTATTTGTGAAAGAGCTTGTCCGAGGAAAAATGACCGCTATACTTCTTTCTGCTGCAAAGTTGCGTTGTTGAAGGGCAACGGCATAGTTTTTTGAAATGAAAACTTCTTTAGGCGCGTTGGGCATTTTTAAGATGGGAAAAAACAATTGAACTCGTGACACCGTTACCGACACCTCATTTTTGTAAACGCAATTGTGCTCTTTATTTATATTACTTTACTTTACGGATCAATATTCTATGCAATTATTTTTAATTTAAAGGGTTTGAAATGTGATTGTGCTCTTTGTTTATATTACTTTATGGATCAATGTTCTATGCAAGTATTTTTACTTTAGGTAAAGGTTTCGGAAGTTTTTTTTTTGTGAACGCGATTGTGCTCCTTATTTGGATAAGGTTACGGACCAATGTTCCATACAAGTATTTTTCTTCCACCAAGGTGATATTGTTCAAGTTTATACTTTTGTCGGTACTCCCGGAGTGCCATTGTTTTTTTTTAATGTCATCTCGCAGGTCAACCTAGGAGGTTGTCGGCTGCTTAACCAGACTTTCCTGTGGCTGCCTCAATAAATTAAGGCCTCCAGCCAGGGCATAAAACTTAGAAACTAAGCGACTACACGCTAAAGGCACCCCCTGTAGGATACGGACCTCGACTTAGGGCGTCGCTGGAGGAGGACAGCAAGGGACAGGCTGGATCGGCTTAAGGCAACGGCATAGTAATAGTTAAGTTTTATTTTATGTATTCTGTTTTCTCTTCTACTCTTACACACGTTGTCTACATCTCTTTAACTACTTTCCTATCGCAGGTATGCTGGAAGAGATTTCTATAGAAATAAGCATCACCTTTGTACGTATTTTTCTGTTCCTTTCTTCTTATCTGTTTATATGTGTGTACATAAACTGTTAAATAAAAATAAAAAATAGATAAGCTTTGTCTTTCATAAGATGACAACGTCTCCCTCTCATATAAGTAACTAGGCGTCCTCATAAAATGAAAATTGTGAAAAAAAAAACTACTCTCAATGGAAAATAATCATTTTTTTTTTTGCGACAATCCGGTTTTTTTTCATCCTTTTTTACAAAAATCGAAAAATTTAAAGACGACCCATTACGTAGGTAACTATTAAAAAAAAAAGATTTCTTAAATATTTTTAGATTCCCTCATTTCGATATGTGCAAATCATAAAAACTCATATTATTTAAATTTAGATACCAAAAACACAGTTTACCCCCTTTCCCATTTTTAAAGAGTATTCTTAAAGATACACTTCAACTTCCCGACCGTAAAGCCTACATTAAGCACAATAAAACCATCAGATATGGAAGTCTGAAGCTCTATTGCTATGATTATCTCTATGACTACACGCAGACGATCGACGAACACCTGACGAACTCGTCAAACTTTTGTAATTGAATCGACGGAACTTGCAGGGACAGAACTCTTAACGTTGTTGTAGACTGATAGAGGAATAGACAAGACATTATTTTGGCAGACTACGTTATTTAAGACATGTTGTGGGAAATATCTTGCCATTGATTCACATCCCCTTGATAGCATACTGTTTTAATAGTCGATCTTAAGTGGATCCGTAGTTGTTGCCCACGAAATTCGAATTTTCTTACGTTTTTTGCAATTTGCAGGTCAGTGTCAGGTTATATCTTGATTAAAATATGATTCGCGACTATAAAAGATATGATATGATATATGAGATATTTATGTTGGAAAGCCAAGCGTTTGCTGAGACGCAGATGACGCAGGTCCCCGCAGCACAGGGCAGAGCAGATTTTGTAATGCATGAACTGACAGCTGCGTACGCTGCGGCGCAGGCACGTGCGACGCAGACATGTGTATGTCCTGCTCTGCGTCTCGTTGTAGAGCCGGCATAGATTTCTACGCGACGCGTGCAGAGCGTCACTTGTTTTTTTACCACTGATTCATAATTTTGTTTCAATGATTGATTGTTTGTACTAGCTAGGACGCGAATGTGTCTGTGTAGCTGCGTCGCAGCATGCACTCGCGGCCTATGTCTCCCTCACCTGCCCTACCCTGCAAAAACTATACTGTGCCGTGCTGCGTCTCCGAAAGTCTCAGCATACGTTTAGTCTTATAACTTTCGTTATGGCTTGTGTTTATTATTTTTAATCAGATAAGTAATTTCATTGTCTCTACAATATGTAAAAAATTAATATAATCAATAGACCGGATACAAAGTGGACAAAAGTTCACTTTGTATCCGGTCTATATCATCAAAACTCTGTGCCCAAACTCAGTATAGGACAAAGTTGTTTAATCGTCAGTTGATAGACTGTGCCGTGTCATGGGGTGCCTGGCTCCCCCGCCCTCCCCACTTCTATTCACGCTTAATTGACGCTGTTGATTAGCAGTGACTTAGGAATTAGATATCACAGGTTGAAGATCTAAATTAAAAGACTTCAAGTTTCATTGATGGTCGTATAGATTGCTCAGAGTGACGTTTGTCTGAACTTGCAAGTTTGAAAGTAACGGGTTATACTTTAGTGGTACGAGAAACAGGGTGTAAAGTTCACTCATCCACCATAGAAAAGGGAGGATCCTCCGACCAGTCGGGTGTTGTGTCTGGCGGGCAACTGCCCGTCTGGTCGGAGGATCCTCCTTTTTCTATGGTGGATGAGTGAACTTTACACCCTGTTCCTCGTACGACTAAATTGGTGACACCGACGTGATCGTCAGCGCAGCCATCGTGTTACAACTGCAGCCTGACGTCATCATCATCATCATCACTCCCGCAAGCTTTCGTTAGGCGAGTCACACAGCCAGCCAGCATCCACGGCTTCAACGGGTATCCTGACCACCAGCATGCAGCAAACGCGCATTCTTGGTCATCACCCTCAGCCTCATCACCCCGACTCACTGGGGATTCACAGAAATCACGTCGGGGTCACAAATTTAGTGGCATGAGGAACAAGGTGTAAAGTTAACTCAACCACCATAGAAAAGGGCAGTTGCTCGCCAGACACAACACCCGTCTGGTCGGAGGATCCTCCCTTTTCTATGGTGGATGAGTGAACTTTACACCCTGTTCCTCATGCCACAAAAATACGAGTGTTCTTCTATCGGTTTTTTAAAAGCAGTCAGGTTTTTAAGAAATTCCATAGTATCAACAGGACAGAGAAGGGTAATGGAAATAGAATAACCCCGTCTGGCTGTGTGACTCGCCTCACGAAAGCTTGTGGGAGTGATGATGGTGACGTCACGCTGAAGTAGCTGCACGAAGGATGTGATGACATTCATACTCGGGGTCACCAGTATTGAAGTATGAGGAACAGGGTGTATTGTTCTCTATAGAAAAGGGAGGATCCTCCGATCAGACGAGTGTCATGTCTAGTGGGCAACTGCCCGACGATTGACGTTGGGAAGTTATATATATGCTGATCGCGCGGTAAACTCTGCTTGCGCGTGACGTCAGTGTAATGCGTAGTTCGCATGTGGCTATTTCAGTAAATAAATCAAGATTTAATAGCCTTATGGCCACGGTAACATTCTTATTTCTGCGATTATAATAAATCATCATGATCTGCCAAAGCATCAGGTTAAGCTACGCTTGCCGGGGTTGGTCCGTGGATGGGTGACCATTTTTACATACCGAGACTTCTCCATGGCTCGAAAAGCACGTTAAGCCGTTGGTCCCGGCTGTCATTCGTGGATCTTTGACAGTCATTACGGTTCGTCAGAAGCCCGAAAGTCTGACAACCAGTCAAACTAAGGGTATCGTATTATCGAGAAAAGGCTAGGCAGGTTGATCGATCTGCCAAAGCATATTGTGTAGATAGTGTTGGTGTGTTATTTTAAGAAGACAAGGAGTTCTTTGGATTGAATTCTTATCTTATAATTCTTCTCATCCCAATTCTTTTTTTCTATTCAAGCTTCTACAAAATCTTAAACTCCTTTCCAAAAATCAACAAACCATCCTAATATTTCACAACTTCGCGACATAAATATCGAAAGTATCTAATTGGCGTTACCCTCTTTGTTTTAAAACACATTATTTCCCTTGGGAAGACAAAAGTCGCGGATTTCATAACTCAATAATAACCCGCTGTTTACCCGTCGCAGGAGGTAATTATATCGAGACGTGATTTCGTACGGGAAGCTCGAATTAATATCAATGTTCTTGGGCCTAGATTTTAGGGATGTGCTGGTGGGTTGTCGATATTTTTGTCGATACTTACCTAATTAAATAAATTAATGTATCGTTTTTTGTATTTCGAATGTTTAAGTCAAAGTCAAAGTCAAATCATTTATTTCAAATAGGCCTATGTATGGCACTTTTGAACGTCAAAAATTACAAAATAATAAAATTGATTCTAGTCGCCCCTTCCAAAAGGTAGTTTTCGTATGGAGAAGAATGGGCAAGAAACTCCACCGTTACTCTTTTAAAATGTTTTACAATATTGTTTGTATATGTACGTACATTTGTTAAATAATTATTATATGTGAAGACGATGCACCTAGAATAAAATTACTATACCACAATAGGTAAAAAAATTAAAAATGAAGCAACGATAGATAACTTAATTTGTGACAGATACATGGTTCTCACATATTTACAAACATTGTAAAAGTAGACGATTTTCCTAAAATGTTACAATTAATAAGTCAGTGTGTAAGGAAGTAATCACAGAATGTAAAATCAATGTCATACTTAAAACACAAAGTAATAAATTTTACAATTAAATTAGCAACCAGTTTGATTTTGTCTTGTCTTTAATTTATAACACTGTTTTCTAGTAAGGCTTATTATGTAATTTATGTGACGGTAACGACCTTCTTCTTTTGTATTTATCAGTGGAAACTTGTAAATGGCCTTCAATCTCATATTATTTAAAAACATTCTAAGTTAGCTGTAAGTTTCGAATATGTAAGAATAGAATAAAATCAAATAAATAAATAGGATTCTATTTTTCAGTCATAATGTTTAGTAATCGTCCTATATTTACGTCCCTCCTGTTATAACTTTTATCTATACCAACTCTGTTCGTCTGTTTGTCGCGATGAAATTGAGCACACAGACCATGACCATGGGTTTTTAGGCCTATTGGTGATTCGCCCGAATTTACTCACCCAAAACGAGCGAATCGACACTTTCAAATAATATAATTTTTTCTTGAGGCGATTTTCACGAAGTCAATTTATTTGTAGACGAATCGATTTCTGGAGTAGTCGATAAATACACAAATACGACAAATAAATTAACTTCTTAAATTCTAAATTCTTTTTAAATTTGACAGCTCTAAAACCATCGACACAAACATCATTCGACAGTCATAACACTTATTCCATCACTAGCCTTAAGAAAATGAAGACAAATGCTAACACCAGCGGAGGGGTCCGGGTTCGATCTCAGACGGGGCATGACAAACTGTCTATGACATACATAATTTTGTAACGGCTTCATTATTTAGTCATGAAATAGGGGGAGCCCTGTCTAGGAACGATATTTTGTTCTAATCAATGTCACTTAACTGCGATAAAGTTGCCTTTAATATCTTTGCTTTGATAGGAGGTTGTTTATTTTTATTTTTATGATATTATCGTGGACATCCACGTCCATAAAAAGTATGGAAATACGTGCACGTTATAACGTTATCATGGTTGGAAATTTAAAAGCGTCTTCATCTATACATTTCTTCATACATTTTACTTCCCTGTGTCGTGGACATGATGCCGTGACGTGAAAGTGCACATTAGTGTAAATATTTTAATGATTGATAGTGAGTAGTGCTGATTGAACAAGTACTTTTCTCCATAATATAATAATCTTTATTTATATAAACAGATTGTAGTACATGTAATAGTTTTCACAAAGTAGGTAGTGTATCTCTATATATATATATTTTTTTGTATTTATCCGAGACAAATAACGGCTAAATAACGACAGTTATTGTGTGTAACATTGTTGAAATTACTGCACTTTAGAGTATTTAAAAAAAAATACAAATGCTAAATATCGTCGCTGCACTTTCCATAATCGCTATGTGTTTTTTTACACACTTTACAAGAGACGCAAAAAACTGATTTTCTCAAAAAATACCCAGAGTCAAACTGCAAAAAAAAACAAAAATCACGAAATAACACATAGCGCCTTTTGCACGTGCAACATTGCTTTATACTTTTCGTGAAATGACGGAGTTTACCTATAATACGTTTATTTCGAAATAACGAAAGGGTGATAACCGTTATTTGTCTAATGTTATAATAATAATAATAAATGGAGTATAGTTCATTTTAACAATGAGTGAAATACAGAAGTGTCTGTATTTGTGAATCAAAATCTGACCAAAATGCATGAAACTGAGAAATACATTTAAATTAATAAAATTACACGGTGGCCACAAAATAACAAATAAAAAGCTTTACAATAAAATATTAGATAGCAAACCATGTAAGCAATAAAAATGTTTAACCTTTGACATTGTTATTCGATGTAAAAGATATGTAACAAATTCGCTCACTAATGAGCTAATTAGCAAAGAGCAGTCTGACAAGTCTGTGAAATGCTATGAAGAAATAAAATATGCGAATTTATTTGATAAATTGTTTTTAACTTCAATCATTTTTAGCCGACTTCAAAAAAAAGGAGGAGGTTCTCAATTCGTCAGGATATTTTATTTTTTATTTTTATGTATGTTCCCCGATTACTCGAAGACGGCTGGACCGATTTGAAAAATTCTTTTTTTGTTTGAAAGGGTATACTTTCAAGTTGGTCCCATTGTCATTTGGTCACGATCTGATGATGGAATCTTGGAGAAATCGAGGGAACTCTTCAAATATTAAAGGCACATCTATAGCGATTTGGGTATTTTTGATGAGCGGTTGACATAAGGCTATTGTAACTTAGATAAATTACAAATCAACCCACTTTCGGTTGTATTTTTCAAAAAATACAACCGAGTTCCAAACTACTAAGTGAAAAATAACTTTAATTTCGGAAGTCGGTGTCAAAAAACTTAAATACTAATCCAAAGACACCGACTTCCGAAATTAAAGTTATTTTTCACTTTGTAGTTTGGAACTCGGTTGTATTTTTTGTAAAAAAGTTTTTTTATCAACAATGGTTTAGAAAACAATTAAAAACAATTTTACTTAGTAATTTTCGTTTGTGAGGCTATTTTAGTGGCATGAGGAACAGGGTGTAAAGTTCACTCATCCGGGTGTTGTGTCTGGCGGGCAACTACCCAACGGTTTGAAGTTAAAATCTTGTATGTCGATCGCTCGGTAAACTCTAACTGCGTGATGCAGGATTTGTGTGACGTCATGTCTTTGATGCGTAGTTCGTATGTGGTGGTGTAACCGCTACACTATCACTAGCTGGTAATATTATGAGATTCTTTCCTTTGTATCAAAGTAGATATTGTTATTATAATTCACACTGGTGTGATCTTTCTTTTATTTTCGTTCTGCAAGCTTGTTAGCCTCTAACAAGGAAAAATCCAGGCACTCATTCTTCATTACAAAAATATTAGGAGCCAAAAAATATAAATGTAAATTTTTAACCCTTGTCGCTTAAAATAATCACCGTAAACGCCTTTGGAAATTCTTTTCAAATAGGTTAAACACTTAAAGACAGTAATTTGTACCAAAACATCGGAACAATTCGTAAAGACCATTTTCTAAGACCCCTAAATTAACTAAACTTGGTTCAGAAGAGGGGTCAAGTTTTTCTGGAATTTTGTGTCGGTAGTCATAAAATTATAAAATCTACTAAATATGTCATAGCCGCAGGAAAGCCATTTCTTAGATTTGAATATTTAACAGGTCGTTAAAGTATTAAAATTCAAGGTCTTTGAAGGTCCCAAATTGTTGAAATATGATAAACAAGGGCCTTCTGTAAGTTATTCAGATTGTTGAGTTAGAAACATGTCGTTAGATATTATAATTTTATAGAAAAACCTCTTGATTTTTCCTTTGAAGAACCCTTAATAACCATATCCAATTAATATGAACATTGTTGCTGTGTTTATTTTTGCATCTTTTAGACACAAAAGTAAGCATTGCTTTTGGGATGGCAGCACACCTACAAGATCAAAAGTCATTTATTCAAACTAGGCCGAAAAACAACACTTTTCGAACGTCAAAATTACAAAAGACAATTTGCCAAAACGCCCGCCCTTTACCACTTCCTAGTGCTTTAGCTGGCAAGAAGAAGTGGCGCAACAAACTCCCCAGCAGCACAGCTGTCTGTTCAGTTAGAAAAACTTGATTCTATACAATAGTATGCAAAATACTTTACATTACGCAACACAAAACATTAAATTAAATGCAATGCCTCTGGTAATACAGACGTCCTAGCGATGATCGCTTAACATCAGGTTGGCTGGTGGCTGCTTGCCTGTATGACACCCAAAAATATAAAATTTCCGTTCCTGCCAGCTTTTGAAATAAACTTCTTGTACAGCAGAAAGATAATGCTGATGATCCTAATATTAAACGGAATCTAAATTCAAAACAGAACAACAAAAGAGGTTAGAATAATAATCAATTGCCAAATGACGTAACTTTGAACCTATTTGTATCACAAGCATTGACCAAAGCCAAGGATCAAACGTGTGATCAAATTGTGATTTACTTCTACGAACATAATTTATGCGTCTGGTTGTCTAGTAACATAAAGCTGGTTGATTGTTCCATCGTTGTATAGAAATAACTATTTTGTGGGTTTTGGAATAAACCAATTCAGATCAGGAAGCAAAAATGTAGATGAGAGAGAGAGAGATTCCCATGTGATGGGAGTAAGAATGACAAAGGAAATACTTAAAACTGTTTGTTTGCCAAAGAAAATAATGGCTCATGAAGAAGGGCGAAAACGATTTATAAGGAACGATGAATAAAGATTACTAGAGGCAACTGAAGTACATGGCATTGTTACCTACAGCATCATGCTTTCTGTTTATCCAAAGTCGCTTCGAAGTTTTTTTATATACAGTACTGGCGCACTGTGAGGATGGTGTTACCAAAGACGTAAGTTAATCTCTTTGTAATTTTTTTCATCTCCAGCAAAAATAATGAACAAAAATTTGATTTTGTTCTATTTACATCAATAAGTTCAGTATCGATTTCACAATCACGTTTCAAACCAAATTGATTCCATTGAAATTGAAGCTGAAAGGACTGCTGCACACAAATCCCATTAACATTCGGAAGCCGACCACGACCTAACACAACACACGATAACCGACACACAGTTCCCAGTTATCCGTAATAAACCGTTTGGGGACCAATCAAGCCACATCAAAGGGTGCAATAACCATTGGGTCCAATCGACGGAGGACCAATTACAATGTTAAAAGCGCTTGCGCCGCGGGGCACACATGGGAATGAGAACAGAATTTGAATTTGAAATTTCGGGACCAATTTACCTTGAGGTGTAAGGCGACAGATACCAAAACGTAGTGCCGGGAAAGGAGTGATCAGAATTTTGTAGTATATGTAAATGTAGAGAAGGTAGAATTAAAATGATGTCACTGAAAATGATTCCTGCTCTACTTGCATATAATTATTGAACTGTTGTTTATTTTGCTGTTAAAGTATCAATAAAGAGCAATCATATTTTCTTTAAAACTTTCTGTAGAAAAGGGATTTAGATACTCTAAGTCAAATACAATACTGATTCGTTTGAATTATCATTCCTAAATCCTAAAAAAATTGTCTTCTAAATCATTATACCTTTGCTAGGTTTTATCAAATAATATAATATCAAAATAACGCTTTGCAAATGTAAGCCTTTTGACTATGAAGAACGCGTTTTGTTTTACAACAGATGCACAAAATTTTGTTCTGTTTTCCTAAAATATACTACGTTGGAGTCACAATATTAATACCGGGTCGCGTCGCGCATCTCCCGAGGGGTTTCTAAATCATCCGTCCCTGTCGCTCCCTTGCGCCCGGCGCTAACTTGCACATCATAGTGTGGATAAGACTAGGGCTAGGCTTTTAGTATATTGTTGTTATGACTCATAGCAGAAAAAAGAAGGAAAGCGCTTTTTCAAAGAATTTTCAAGAGTAGCTCAGAGTTCAGTTTGTGATTGATCAACATATATTTTTTTCAACGAAGTGACGAGGTGTTTTGCAACTCTCCTGATGGTAAGCGATAACATGCTACCTATAGACATTAACAATATTAGAGGCATAGTTATTAATGGATGTATGGATGGATCGTGTGAGAAATAATATGAAAGAGAAGGGAGAAGCGGAAAAGAAAACGTGTTGCGCTCGACAAAGCCAACTTCAGCTGTCGACAGAGGCAACTGCAGCTGCCACCATTGGCCGGTATGCCGTTGACACATGGACAGCAAACGCCGACCAATGGCGACAGCTACAGGATGAGCTGCCTTGTCAGTTAACTTGCTGCGCGCTACAACAATGCTGTTGACATGGTGGGCAGCAGTCGGCATGTCGAATACTACAGCAGTTGCTTTTGTCGACAGCTTAAGTTGGCTCTGTCGCTCCACCCATGGGGCTTACCACCAGCTTATAAATCAATATTATTTTAATATTACTTTAGTGCGGGAAAGAGATGAAGCTCTACAGGACGTATAGCTCCATTTCCTTCTCCTACTGAAGTAATATTAAAATAATACTGCTTTTGAGCTGGTGGTAGGCCCCCAGAGCGGGAGAAGTTATTAGTATTTGATAATTTCCCACCCAAAAAAAAAAAGTATTGGTCGTCGTCATTTTAGGGAGCTATAACTCTAACTACTTCAAGTACTACTTAAAGAATCTCATCATTCAGCCGAAAGACGTCCACTGCTGGACATAGGCCTCCCCCAAGCACCGCCACTTCGACCGATTCTGTGCTTTCCGCATCCAGCGGATTCCACTTGATTGAACAATCTCACTATCCACCATATATCAGAGGGACAATTAACGTATTTTTATGAACGATCACGTTGAATCTCAGTCTCGATCTGTCAAAAATACCTCTACCTTCATTTTTGACAAGATTTTGACAGCGATTGTTACTGAGATGAGATTGCGACTATATTCTATTTACGAGAATCGGCCTTCATGTTTAGTCTTTTGTTTTTTTAAACATTGTTTTGTCAGGGTATGTCCACACAACTCTAGCGAAGCCGTAGCGCCCCCGGTAACATTCGCTTTACGGTGTAATTTTTCTTATGTTATTTATTTATTTATTACGTTGTGAGTGATCTATATCATGTCATATCTTACACTCTTGTAAATGGGCCAGCATTTATTCAGAGCCGCGCCGCAGTGTTCGCGTGGTACGTCTTTTACTGTCGTTTGTGCTGATCGATTCGTAATTGTTTCGGGTTCATATCTTTTGGTTGCGGTTCAAAAAAGATGGAAGTACGATCCGTATTAAAAATCGAAATCAAGTTTAGTAAATGAAAAACCAACTCTCGATTCGCCAACAGAAGCTAATATAAAATTAGGAAAACCCGACTACTGAAAAATCACGCTCTAAAAAGTATGAAACAAGAAAATGTTTCAGATCGAAATCAAGACATAGGTACAAAAATGGTCAAGGTAAAGCCGTGGTCGCATGCCATTATAATTTTGTATGTGTACAGGCATGCGACCACGACTTTACCTTGAAAAGTAAAGTTCATAACTTTATGTCCTCCTTCTACTAATAATTCTACTAAGTAATAATTGAACTAACTATATACAGAGGAAAAAATTAAATAAAATATAGGAACAAATCATTGGGCATCAAAAAATTCATGCGAATCGCTGTCGGTGGGAAAGGTGCTCAAAAGGCTGGCAGCATTGCCACGTTGTATAATTATTAGTAGAAGGAGAACTTATTTCAATGTTAATAATAATAAATCACTTTATGTCCTCTAGAGGACGCCATATTGCATTTAATGTGACGTCACATAGTCTATAACCAGCGGACGACGGCTTCCAATGATACCTCAATTGTCAAATTATGTTTGGTAGTAGTTTAGAAGTTATGAGGTAACAGACAAAAATACATATCGGTCAAAATCATAACCCTCCTTTTTGCTTCGCCGTAGTCGGGTAAAAATAAAACCAGAAGAAGCCCATTTAAAAGTTTTCATTTCACGTGGTGAAAAGTAGATATAAAATTAAACTGGACGCGTAGAATGACCACCGGAGATGAAAACTTAAGTGCTGTTAGTTTGACGTGAGATGTCAACCGCTGGCGTCAGGTGAAGTGAGCTTTGAGTGAACTGTCATCACTTAAAGCTTACTTCACCTCATTTTCCACGGTGAGATTTTACAGAATGAACCAGCTGAAGAAACGACAGACAAAATGACAGATTTTTTTAAGTATTCTACGCGATGTAAAAAATTAAGGAATTAAATGTCACTTTGTCTTCGTAGAGATCATGCTACTAAACGTCCTGATGGCTTAAGTGGCCCTATTAACTTCCAAACTCACTACCGATAACAACATACAAACATATCTCCCAGACTTTATAAGACGACCCAACCAAAGAAATATATTTAACCTTAAAAATAATAGACAATTATACTAAAACTATAAATTTTACGATCCCATAACAGAATCCATAATGGAAATATGTAATGACGAAACCTCAGTCCCTCTGCAATTTACCTCCTACCACCGCTAGAAACGTTTGAAAAATAACTTCAAACTCGTAAAATTGAAGATGGGACTTTCAGGCTTTAGGCGGTTAATAAATATGGTAGCAGAATAATAGGCGAAGACCCTAAAACATAGTTTTTAAAACCCAAGTGACATTTATGTTGTGGGTGATATATCTGTGTTTAAGTTAGCCATGGTTAATTAATGGTAAAAAGGTTGAGGGACGATAATTAGACGTGGTAAGCAAATTGTTGTTTTTTTGTTGAAATTCTTAAGGTCCTATGTTTATAAATAGAATTGAAGTGGAGGCACCTTGTTAATTTAAGTTAAGTTTTATTTTTCTTTATAATTTCTAACGTGACGATTTATTATCGTGTACGTCCACGTCCACGGCACGGCATCACGATAACACCGTAAAGTCAAAATCTCTTATCTGCCAGGGCTTATTTTTAAGCTTATATTTTCAATTGCTTTGTTTTTTTTTACATTGTTCTCACATATAGAAGCAACAAGAATAATGTACCCAAGATTTTGTAATAACTATATTTAAAAGAGTGTCCTTGGAGTTTCTTGCCCGTTCTTCTCCATAGAGATCTACGTTTTGGAATGGGCAACTAGCTTCAACTTTCTGACTAACTGACCGATTCTTTGACGATTCAAAAGTGCCTGTAAATGGTTTAATTGAAATAAATGGTTTGAGTTTGACAGGAAAGTAAAATGTATAGATATCTAAAATTAATGAAGACGCTTTTAAATTTCGGTCCACGATAACGTTATAACGTGTACGTTTTATGGACGTGAACGTCCACGATAATGTCATCACGTTGGAAATTTTAAAAGCGCAACAAGCGCAAGGACTTGAACCCTTATTAAAATTGTTTGCTTTGTCACTGTCGATAAATCTGACACCTACAAACCCAAATTCAATTTCGAATGTCTCGGGTTAATCTAGTGATGAATTTCTAAGGAATAAAAAAAAGAGTCGGGAGGTGTCGTGGGACACACGGTTGGGAAGAAGTTCCTTTCACTATACCTATATTATGTATTAATTCCGAGCCATCTATGTCTCAAGTTTCAAGTATCAAAAATTTTTGTTTTTGTTTTTTAATACAGAGCCATCTATCTGCTAAAAACTCACACTTGAAACTGACTTTTTCGGCATAACGCTTTTTCATTACATGACGATTTCTGCCAGTCTCCGCAAGCCGCATTAAAGAACTTCGTTCCAAAAATCCCCTTTCATATCAAAAGTTATTCTGATTACATCACTCTTCAACACAGTTCACTTTTCCCCAACACCTTTGCTATTATCATCAAAGAAGCAACGCCCGAACGATAAATAAAATTAACCAGATGTTTACTAAAGCGCGGATCGTACATCTGCAAGTTCATACAAAAACAATAGACTATTGTTGTTATTTTTTAGTTCATCAGTGACTTACTGTTACAGCGCGGCGTGGAAATGAATTATCTTCAGAGTGTACTCCAAATCGAAGCTGCATCTGCCGTAGTGAGGGGAAGTTATCGATAAAAGAATGAAGTGAATCGAGAAAATTGTAAAAGAAATTTAAAAAAAAATTGCTCTGTAATTTTCTGTTATGGCGTGCTTGTACATAATTACAGTAGTTTATTTATAATTACCTCAATCATTTTGCAATTAAATAAAACTGTTTAATCTCGGTTTAATTTTTGAAGTGAAAACTTCTTTAGGCGCATTGGGCATTTTTGAGATGGGAAAAAACAATTGAACTCGCGACACCGTTACCGACACTTCATTAAAAGTATTTCCTGCACAATAAAATTGTTCAAGTTTTCACTTCTGTCGGCACACCCGGAGTGCCACTGTTTTTTTTTACATAGTGTTGCTTTAGGTTGGTCCAGATTCCGAAGTCCAAAAATGCTTCCTACTTAGTTTTATGTTTAGCACTTAATTTATTACTTCCAAATAATTTTTTTACCGATAATAAGACCTTAATTTTAAATCACATAACACAAATAAATCATATGCAAAATCATACGAACAGAGAGGTCGTTTATTATCTATCGATATTTCCACTATCGACACATCCACATCCCAAATCAATCGCAACCGTAGCCCGAGTTTTTTACAGTTTGTTAGTAGTTTTGATATTTTTTATCCTTTTTGCCCCTTTCGAGGATTCATTTTGGACAATAAAATGACCGCAGATGGAACCGGCAGGTGTTGCCACGCCAATAATGAAGGAATCGCACTCAATCGGGGTTGCTATTATATTTTTATGGGTATAAAAGTTTATGCACGGTCATTTTATTTGGTGGTTAAGAATTTTCGTGGTTTGTTATACTAATTATTTTCTTTAGCAGATGCATGTGTTGTTTTATTTCGGAGGTAAGTACCTAGTTATTATTTTGCAATCTGTAATCTCGTTGCAGTATAAGTGAAAACTCAATCGATCAAAATTACTTAGGATGAATTTAACCATTGGTTCAAGCGCAGTCAGTGTCATCATTGCTGTGAAATATTGAGACTGACAGCTCTTGAATGCGGATTTATGCCCTTATTTTTTTGTTACTTTGGTAGGACTGACTTATTTTTATCAGTCGAGGTCTCTTCGAGCTTCTATGAAAACATTGGTCTTCTTAATTTATCTGATGCTGGTAACTTACCAATGGTAAGTCAAATGAGCATCACTCGCTTGTAAAATACATATTATAAACTGTAATGTTCCCATTGTTGGGAAAGGTAAAATATATGCATTTTTTTAATTATATTCATTTATAAATATGGTCAAAATTCCAAAGAAATGTAGCGGTGACACGGCCACATACGAACTACGCATCATAGACATGACGTCACACAAATCCTGCATCGCGCAGTTAGAGTTTACCGAGCGATCGACATACATACAAGATTTTAACTTCAAACCGTTGGGTAGTTGCCCGCCAGACACAACACTCGTCTGGTCGGAGGATCCTCTCTTTTCTATGGTGGATGAGTGAACTTTACACCCTGTTCCTCATACCACTAAAGAAATAAAGTCAATATTACAATATCAAAACAAAATACGAAACATAATAAAATAACGGGAAGAGTCTACCTACTTTGGTACTTACCACTATGCAGATAGATAATATCTAAATAGATAAATGTATACAGCAAGGCAGCTGATTCAATTCCACAAACGTACGACACTAACAATTCCCATGATATAATAAAGTAGTATCCATTACATTTTATCTAAATAAAAACACGTAATTAAATGCAAATAAGGACGGGCTGACAGCATGTCGATATAATTCAAGACGTTTTATCGACTATCGACAGTTTGCGTGTGGACTTATCAAGTTTATGGTTGTTCGTGTGAACGGTCTATCGGTGGAAGTAAGTCAACGTCGCGCTAATTATGTCGCGGTGACGACTTGTGACGATATATCGATAGTTTCTGACGGTATACTGACGCATCTTGATACTTGTAAATGATTACTCGGTTTTTGTGAGCGTTTTTTTGCGTGTTAATTGTTGATAAGTAACTTACATCTGTAATTAAATTAAGCCTGTTTTCCTTTATTTGTTATCTGCTTGTCTTGTTTAAGCCCAAACAAAACGCTTACATACGTAAATTATTAACTGACAAATGTCACTCTTTTCGATACGTTCCTCTTTTGATAAGAATTAATTAATTCATGGAGGTGTTAAAATATCACACAGATAAGTATAAAATAATATATAGAAAGGTAGAAAATTCTCAAAACACCTTTTCCAAATTGCATAGTATCAAGAATATCCGATTATCTTTTTTTTTCTTTTAACCTATTGCATAGCTTTTATCGCGGGCTTTGAGCGCGGCGACCGGATCAAGAAATTCCGTAACGAAAATAAAACCTAACACCCCACATTCCGCCTACCATGTAATGACGGGTCTCATGATAACGTGATGTTGTCATGGGAACGTAATTTTTGTTTTATGTCATCACGTCATCATCCCAAGTGTAGCGTTGACAAATAGGAAGTATGGAGGTTACAAATGTTATGCAATAGCTTTACCGCGGCAGTCCCCGAGTGCCACACGTTTTTTTTTAAACCTTTGCCCCACTCTAGAAATTTCTCCTGTATTGTGGGTGCTTTTACAAACATTTAAAGTCACATACACAAACAGCCAGACCCGGAACAACTACTTGTAGGTCATACAAATATTTAACCGTGCCGTGCCGTATATTAGAGTAGGAGTATCGATATTTTATAATGTAGCATTATGAAATGTTTTATTAAATTCATAACTGTTTCAGCAGTATTCCATTCATTGAACATATACTATAATAATAATACTCTACATTAAAGTTTTCATCGTTTGAGATTGCTCAACTAGAAGCTCTATCGAAGAAAACCATTACACTTGTTTAGGTCAACAGTACCATAAATTAAGGGAGTTTCTTACAATCCATTATAACTATAACGTTTAACCTACTTTCGAATCGCGAGCGAATTTATTATTATTTGCAAAATTAATATGCGGCACTTATCAAATACGGTAAGGTGTGAGAATGTCGCCTGCGATAGTGTAACATAACTGTAAATTACGAAGCTTCATGTCAAATGAAATACAATCTTATGTTATACGAATAAGGATCATAATAGTTTAGCAGGCGTGAATGTCATAAGTTTGCAGAATGTTATCAGTCACCAATGTACAAATCGATCTACAAATCCCACACAAGAAACAACCTTATTACATCCATATAAGGGTCACAAAAACGGCATCAATTCAAAAGTACAGTTGGTAACATAATTATCGAGTCACGTGACAAGATTGATGCATGTCAGTCCGTCACGTCTGTCCATATCTTCACGCTAAGTGCTTGAGATGCCGACCAGAATGCAAATGAAGTCGTCCCAGTATAAATATAAGAGCACTTTACACATGTTTATGATATTGTTGTTATCTGTACATGAAAGTGTATCTGTCAAAACAATTTATTTATGCAACGTTTGGAAATCGTGACTGAAATGGTACAGTTGAGGTAGGAAGTAGATGACCTAGTTTTGAAATTGACCAGATGGACGATGAATGATGGTCCTAAGATGAAGTGCGTGCAAGGTGCAGTATTAACAGACCTTGAATTGGATATTGAAGAAAATGAAGTAGCGGTTACAGCAACACCACTATAATATTGGGCTTCGTTACTACAGGGTGGCAGGGATATCGACGCGAAAACTGAAACCATGGATTCAGTACATGATTGCGTTGAAATTTTTCGTAAGTTATTAAAAAAAAAATCAGCTGTTTCATACATTTTGACCACGTAGGTACAATCACTTTTCAATGAAACAACAGATTTATTTTTAAATAGCCGACGAAAAATTTCAACGCAGTTGGGTTCAGAATCATGTACTGAATCCATGGCTTCAGTTATCGCGTCGATGTCCCTGCCACCCTGTATAGATGACGGTGTTAACTTGTTCCTTTTTCGACGTGCAAAATGGACTGATTGTACCTATTGTTAAAATGGCAGATCAGATATAGAACCGAGTGACACAGGAACTAAGGAAATGACATAATTCATGGAAGTCGTAATCTCAGCAGTATTATATTATGTATAAAAGACTGTTGGTGATGAGAACAAGACTATCCTGAACCAACTCATCATGTCTCCACAAATGGATGAAAAGACTTTAAGACACCATTCTCAAATCTCACCAAGATTTGTCAATCTCGCGATATAAATCTTTCTTTCTGATTGACCGCCAAACGCACTTATTATATCAAAAACCTTCCTTCACAACCTATATTTTACTCTGAAAAAGAAGCACGTATAACTGCCTTATATAGTCAGTATATGTAGGTATGTTTGTCTCACACAAACCCAGTCGGCTTATAAAACTTTATAGCAAATTTTATGTGGTTGGAAAGGGACACACAGCCTTTACGCGTTAATTAGTTCTCCGGAATTCTCTCAGAGAAGAAACAGCATGGTCAGAAGCCTATAATTATCTAAAGCGAAACAGTTTTCGGAGAGAAACGATGATTTAGTTAAACGTTTTTTAAGATCTTGTTTTGATTTGTTACCCAAACATTAGTTGGACATGCTGCTTGATCGATCGGTCAACAATCGGTATGTTGACAATGAAATATTGGCGATGATTAGTTGGATTAAAAATAGAAACGTTTTTGGTGTTGTGAAGACTAATTTAATTAAATGAAATTTTTGAAGTAAAAACTTTTAAAGGTGCGTTGAGCATTTTTGAGATGGGACTAAACAATTGATTTCGCGACACTGTTACCAACACCAGCTTTAAAAAGACTTTAGAGAGATTATTTCCTGCACAGTAAAATTGTTCAAGTTTTGACTTCTGTCGGCACTCCCGGAGTGCCACTGTTTTTTTAAGATAGTTGTATGTTGGATGCTGTCAAGGGTTTCGTTTAAGCAAAGATGGTATTTGTGGAGGCACTGTATTTGTACCTTTTGTAACAAGTGATTAGTTATTACTTATTTATTCACATGTTCTTACAGTTCATTCCGCAAAGACAATTAAAATATTTATTATGAAAAACGAAAAAATTGCTTCCAGATTTCAAAATCAAACCATAGTATGCTTATCATTTGGTTCTAATATTAATAATTATCAGTTTTTTTTTTAAGTTGCTCCTGTTTGTATATATACAAACCATGTATCCATTTATTTTAAAGAAAATGGTAACAATTAACTTCCGTTCGTAATCCTATCCGTCCGTGAGTATAAAATATGGAGGTTGTACCAAAACGGCCGGTTCTCTTGTCATGTTTCAATGGGGACTAATTAAGAGCCCTCAGAGTTAATTAGCTCCGGGTTTTCGGTAATGCCATGGAAGATAAAATTTTGCTTTGTCTTCAGTTATGAATCGGGAGAAGCAATTTGTTTGACGCAATGAGAAAGAACAGTTTCATGTTTGTGAAATTAGTTTTTTGGAGCGATGTTGTCTTGTGAGTTTCAGAAGTTTCGATTAAAATTTTGGAAATATTTCGATACTTATATAGATAAATATCACCCATCTCTCCACTAATCCATTGCTTACTCAAGGATGCATATTCGGTACGGCTCGCAAATCCTTCCTTATCCTGAGGGCACGTCTTCCCTACCATTACCGTGTCACCCGGTCTACTCCCTGATATGCAATGGCCTCTGTAGCCCCATGAAGCATGAGGCTTCAGGGGCTAGTGCAAATCTTGGAGTTCATTCAATTTATCGACTCTGGTTAAACCACGCTGGGATCAGTGCATTTCATTCATTCATTCATTCACTAAAGATAATTTTTATTCCTATTTATCTTATTTCAAAGCTAGATCCTCTTCTACCTACAGTATGTTTTATCGTAAGAGATTGCAAACTACTTGCATACCCGCAGTCAATGCAAGGTTCTTTCTATCGATAGCAATTCTGCTATTCTTTGGTCACAGAACACCTTTTTGTTTAGAAGTATGCACCGAAAGTAAGGTCTAGAACAAAACATAATATAACTGGTTTTATTATAATACAAAGTTTTCATAATGATGTCATTATGAAAACTTTTAGTTTTTTTTTTAGTTTAAGTAAATCATTGAGACAATTTTTGTAAAAACAACGTAATAGAACTGTGATTAAAATACAGTTCTTAAAACAAAAAACAAAAATGACAACATAGTCCGGAATAGCTAGTGCCATCTACGAAAACGCGCCCCACTCTACGATTACTGTATTGAGCTGTACTTTAGTACGGAGCGGAGCGGAGTGGGGCACGTGTTCACCGATGGTATTATGTGTACTTACTAAGTTGTCAAATATGTAAATAGAGGATTAAAATAATAATAGTTCGAAATTCGAAAATGTCTCTATGGTTTATCCCAGGGTCTGAGGATAAACGCTGTTTTGTTTAAAGACGGAACGAAAACACTTATTAAAAATTAACGGTAAAAAATCAAATCAGTAGAACATAATGTGGGCAATATGCAACACAGCTATACAATTTTATAACCACATTCATATAATATATAGCAGTCTACTTACCACAACAGTAACTAGCCATTAAATACCTTATGACGTCACAAAACAGTCAACATAAATATGATATGAATTAATGGAAGACGGAACTCAAAGCCACCGACTTAGATCAGGTGTCTGATAAGGTAGGAACAATAGACGATCTCATATAACAATTTGTATACAAACGGCGGGAATGAAATCTCTTAATTTGTTGCTTGTTGCTGCTTGTCTCTGTGATTCGACATTTGGTAAGATGAGTTTTAATGGTTTGGGGAATGGATGTGGTATAGTAGAAGAACACGAAAGAAAATTAAAACCATTTTCAAAAAAAAAAAAACAACTTCCAAAAAAAACACTACAAAGTGAAAAATAACTTAACTGGTTTAGAACACTTTGTAGTGTTCTTTTGGAAGTCAGTTGTTTAAAAAAAAAAAAATATTTTTCACTTTTCAGTTGTAGTACCTACCCCACACAAATTCGAATACCACTATCTGCTATATAAATAACAATCACAGGAATAGGTATATCATCTACATACTAAGTTGGAAAAAATACGTATTATTGAAGCTAACTCAAAAACTATTCAAGTAAAGTTAATAAAATTTATATGGGACCACCTTGAGAGCATACCCTTTTGTCGGATAAAAAGACGGAAACACGATGAAAAGACGTACACATTAAAAAACGTGTAGGTACGTGCTTGCTACACGGCTGCCAACCGCGTCCCTAACAGAGGTGACCTTGGTTGGCGACAGGCAGAGCTGTTTCACACGGTTGTAAACCACCAAGGTCACTTCTGTCGGGACGCGGTTGGCGACCGTGTAACAGGCACTCAACTAATTTCAACATAGATGGTAACCAATATTTTGTAACTTCTTCCACTTCTCCGTGTGGTTAGTGACTAACCTGATG
Organism: Agrochola lychnidis; assembly: GCA_963680765.1. NCBI lineage: Eukaryota > Metazoa > Arthropoda > Insecta > Lepidoptera > Noctuidae > Agrochola > Agrochola lychnidis. Next base: position 8,430,577 of record OY796864.1, read on the forward strand.
TCAGAGTTTTTATGCCACTCATAGGCCTCTGACTTGGCTTTACATTCCGTCGAGAAATATCTCTCAGGTATAGCCAGTTTCCTCACGATGTTTTCCTTTACCGTTTTTGAAGCAAGTGACAATTATATGTCGGAGACGGGTATGTGACTTTCGTTATTATCAGCGATATTTTAACTACTGTGGGCGTAGTGTGGGTAGTGTGGGTAGTGTTGGTTAATGCGCAATAGAAAAACAGTTTGCAGTTCAGATCACATTATAATTTACTATCAAATGAATCACACTAGCTAAATTATGCACACACTGAGTGCGACGGCGTTTATTAAAATCACCAATTAACATAATGATCACAAATTACAACTATCACAATAACTGAGCACCACGAATCGAGAACAGTTCCGCGACGTCTTGACTCCAATGCGACCAAAGGTTGACTGTCCTCCTCGCCTTGGCCATCAAACATCACGACTCTGTAGAAGCGCGCCTTTTTTAGTGTCGGTAAATCACTCTTGATGTCGCCAGTAGCGCGCTTGCAATTCGTTTCGTGTCCGTACTAATGACCAGATCCGACACGGCCATCCTGCTATGCACACGTCCTCGTGTGTTTACCTGCAACCAAAACTCAACAACAGTGTCTGTTCAACTCGGCCAATTCTGACCATTTACGGGTTCCAACTTTTCAGATAAGGAAACTTTAATCCTCAACACTTTACAAAACAATACTCCTACTTCCCAATGAACTCACAAACTTTCGACTAATTATGGCAAAAATCATCAACCAGAGCCAGACCAGGTACCATCGTTTTCCACATTAACAATCGTCTTTTCACTAAGAGCCTTAGAAACCCACACACGAGTAAACCACTTTAACGCCATGGCTCTCCAGCCGACTAGCAATCGCATTGCTCTCACACATCCAGCGCATGGATCAAAACTATGGTCTCTCCAGACCCCGACCTCCGCCAGTCTACCTACTGGCACGGTCCCACACAATACGGCCGTTAGAGAACCCTACTCGCGTGGTTCCCATAACTTAGGTTTGCTCATCACCACTGTGATCACATCTACTTCGACTGGTACATGACCTACTGGCATCTTTCTTCACCTAACGTAAACTTGAACTTCTGTAAAGTTTGTTTATTTAACTAACATCACATTTCTAACATCATTTTACTAACTTCCAAAATAACAAAATCAATTTAAAACAATAGCTAAACAATTTAGTTACAAGTCAAATTGTAGGTAGCCATAACAATTAAATAAGCAACATGACAATCAATCAGAGTCCAGGTACTATTGAGGATTATGTAAACTGATAATTTAAGAATTGACCCAAAATCATTAACCAATTAACAAAGCCCCGGGTATCTCATTCGCGGTCAACAATCACATGCGCACTTCCCAAAGGAATGCCGAGTCGTCCTTGACTCTACGATCTAGGCTACACGGCTAGATCCGACCATACCAGCCAGAGCTATCGCGTACCCCGTACACGATACTCTGGTACGGTCTCCTATACGGTCTTGGCTACCAGGCTAGACCCGACCATACCAGCCAGAGCTATCGCCCACCAAATTCCCACGGTCTAGCAAGTAGATGCCGATTTCTAACGGGCTATGACTACAATACTCTGGTACGCTCTCCGACCCAACGAATCGAGAACCCGTGCATCTCACACGAACAATTCAATTCGACTCTACTTTCACTATCCCGTCATCTTCAAAATCCTCAATAGGCCCTCGGCCCTTGTCCTTGGCCCCTGGCCCTAGGCCCTTGGCTCTCGGCCCCTGGCCCTCGGCCCTTTACTTCACGTCAAGCTTAATTTAACTACGCTCTTCGTTTTCCAATAACACGAAACCCCAAACTAAATTTTTGTTATATCTGCCTTTTTGTAATATTTTCTAACGCAATCTCACGGACTTCATCAACGTCCTATCGTAATAATTTAATTACTTTGCAAGTTAGTGTCGGGAAGCACATCCCAAAATCAAAACAATTAAAACACAAAAACCTCAAGTTGGTGTTCGCTAACCGTTACGCTACATAAGATTGGTTCTGAGCTGAATACACGTGTTTGACCAATACCAGTCAACGCAACAACGTTATTAACTCGTTTGTCACTTAATTTGGCTACACAACTCTCCTTTACTAACGAGCATTCAACACCAGAATCATTAACAAAACTATACAGCTCACCTTTTTATTTAACGTGCCTGAGGGTAGTTGTGCAACGACTTCCACTCGCTGTTCACTGCTTGCAACACGTACTCCAGCATCCGACTGGCTGCCACTGTTCGTGCACTGGCGTCTAGCTGCACCAGCATCCAGCTGCATCAGCGTCCGGCTGCACCGGCGTCCGGCTGCACTGACGTCTGGCTGCACTGGCGTCTGGCTGCACTGGCGTCCGGCTGCAACGGCGTCCGGCTGCACCGGCGTCCGACTGCACCGGCGTCCGACTGCACCGGCGTCCAGCCGCACCGGCGCACAGCCGCACCGGCGCACAGGCGCACCGGCGCACAGGCGCACCTGCGTACAGCCACACCGGCGCACAGCCGCACCAGCGCACAGGCACACCGGCGCACAGGCGCACCGGCGCACAGTCACACCGGCGCACAGCCGCACCGGCACACAACCGCACCGGCGCACAGCCGCACAGGCGCACTGCCGCACCAGCGCACAGGCGCACCGGCGCACAGGCGCACCGGCGCACAGGCGCACCAGCGCACAGGCGCACTGCCACACCAGCGCACAGGCGCACCGGCGCACAGGCGCACCAGCGCACAGGCGCACCGGCGCACAGGCGCACCGGCGCACAGGCGCACAGGCGCATCGGCGCACAGGCGCATCGGCGCACAGGCGCATCGGCGCACAGGCGCACCGGCGCACAGGCGCATCGGCGCACAGGCGCATCGGCGCACAGGCGCATCGGCGCACAGGCGCATCGGCGCACAGGCGCATCGGCGCACAGGCGCACCGGCGCACAGGCGCTCAGGCGCACAGGCGCTCCGGCGCACAGGCGCTCCGGCGCACAGGCGCACAGGCGCACCGGCGCACAGCCACAGCCGCACCGGCGCACAGCCGCACCGGCGCACCGGCGCACAGGCGCACCGGCGCACTGCCGCACCAGCGCACAGGCGCACCGGCGCACCTTTGGTCCCATAGTGCGGCGTGCAGCCGCACCGGCGCACAGGCGCACCGGCGCACAGGCGCACCGGCGCACAGGCGCACCGGCGCACCAGCGCACAGCCGCACCGGACCACAGCCGCACCGGCGCACAGCCGCACCGGAGCACAGCCGCACCGGAGCACAGCCGCACCGGCGCTCAGACGCACCGGAGCACAGCCGCACCGGCGCACAGCCGCACCAGAGCACAGCCGCACCGGCGCACAGGCGCACCGGCGCACAGCTGCACCGGCGTACAGCCGCACCGGCGCACAGTCGCACCGGCTCCCACTCGCGCATCCACGTTTCCAATTCCATCCCCAAATGGACACCATCTCGTGCCAGGCGAGGCGCCCCGTGAGGACGCTTCACCATCGCGAAATACCACCTGAAAATGAAGCAGAGAAGAAAAGAAAAGAAGCACGAAGGGCTTTGCCGACAGCTGCGGGGCTGCTTGGCTCGATACTGAAGACGTCATAGATCTTCCTCTGCTGTCAATCGGCTTGGCTTGGCTGTCGCGCACCATGATCACGCATAAACGCTTGCATGTTTTTATTTTAATGTTCAAAAACGGTACGCCAACGGTAATTTTCAACGTTTTTATTTTGCGCCTGAACCAACACGAATCCCACTTCTGATGTCGGAGACGGGTATGTGACTTTCGTTATTATCAGCGATATTTTAACTACTGTGGGCGTAGTGTGGGTAGTGTGGGTAGTGTTGGTTAATGCGCAATAGAAAAACAGTTTGCAGTTCAGATCACATTATAATTTACTATCAAATGAATCACACTAGCTAAATTATACACACACTGAGTGCGACGGCGTTTATTAAAATCACCAATTAACATAATGATCACAAATTACAACTATCACAATAACTGAGCACCACGAATCAAGAACAGTTCCGCGACGTCTTGACTCCAATGCGACCAAAGGTTGACTGTCCTCCTCGCCTTGGCCATCAAACATCACGACTCTGTAGAAGCGCGCCTTTTTTAGTGTCGGTAAATCACTCTTGATGTCGCCAGTAGCGCGCTTGCGATTCGTTTCGTGTCCGTACTAATGACCAGATCCGACATATATAATACGCACATGAATCCGAAAAGTCAGAGATGCGTGCCTTAGGTTCGAACTCGAGACCTTTTACTTGGCAGTCCAACGGTTACAGCAGTAGGCTATCACAGCTTAATATAATATTTTGTAACAATACTTTGATTTAAAAGAAGAGGGGCTTGTGGCTAAGTAATAACAGCCGCACGGGTCAATTCATCTGGTTAACCTACGCTTGCCGGGTTGGTCTGGAAATGGGTGACTATCTTAACATACCGAGACTCCTCCGTGACTCGGCCTTTGGTCCCGGCAGTCATTCGTGGATCTTTGACAGTCGTTACGGGTCGTTAGAAGCCCGAAAGTCTGACAACCAGTCTCACCAAGGGGTATCGTATTCTTCAGTTACTGGGTTGTGTGTGGAGGTCAGATAGGCAGTCGGTCCATGTAACATACGGTATTCAGCTGCATCCGATTAGACTGGAAGCCGACCCCAATGTAGTTGGGAAAAGGCTAGTCAGATTGATTAAGCTGTTTTTATAAAGCTTGTTCTCAATATACGGATTTTTTTTATCTAAACTAATATTAAAAAGAGAAGGCCTGATTTTTTGTATGTTTGTTTGTTACGCTTTCACGCTAAAACGGCTGAGCGGATTTAGATGAAATTTAGCACATTCGTAGGCCATGATCTGGATTAGGATATAGGATTATTTTTATTCCGATATACTCACGGAAGGTGGATGAAACCGCGGGGCGCAACAAGTTGAAAATAAAAAAAAGAAAATTTTGCAAAGTTACTGACAGATCCTAGTAAAAACTGAACTTCAACAAAACGGCAACATTGATGAAATGATTGAGAACAATACTAGGTATAATCATGACACCTATCAATTAAATAATCGCAGAACGACTGATTAATATTATTGACCCATTTACACTTTTTGTTGTTGTGTTCAGCTAATCCATCTTGTTTGTATTATTTGTCTTGCAACAAAATAACCTCCACGAGTACGGTTTCTTAAATGACTGCTTCAGGTTGGTAGTCAGACCCGCTTCCACTTTTCTGAACGGTTGATATTTTGTCACTGCATGATTCTTATAATAATAGTCTTTAAGACCGAATTTCGGCCATGGCGGCAGAGACTGGCCATCTGCGCGGGACATATTATAGTCCACAAGCATGTGTGCAGACACAGGTGCTCTCTCTCTTCCCTCACTCTCATAGTCCGATGGGACGGCAATCCGACACGATCGGAGAGAGATCAGGAGTAGGAGCAGAAGTGTGGGGTCCTGGGTTCAAGCCCCAAATCGGGCAAAGTTTAATTGGGTTTTTCCATTAGGACTCTCTTAGTAACAGCCCGGAGTTTGGAAGTAGGTGGTTTGATACCCTCGTGCCTCGGATGATTCTTATGGTATGTCAAAAGTTCATGCAAATGAAATCGCTTGTATTTATATTAAATGTTGCCTTCTCCATAATAATATCACAGCTTTCTGTCAAACAATAGTGTGAGATGTGGAGACACTGTCGATTAGTATCACTCACTAGCATGTGAACGAGTAAAGCTCTTAAGGTGTGTCCAAACATTGAGCGGCAATCGTGCGCGGCTGCAGCGCTCGAACTGTTCTGTCGACCTGCCGCGCATAAACGTTTTTAGGAAATATTCGTCACTAATTGTGTCTGGACGTATTTTTGCGTATATTTATGGACAACGTAACATGCATCGATTCGTTTGATTGAAATGTATGGATCTTTTAATGAGTTAAGGATCCATCGATCCATCAGGTTAAGCTACACTTGCGTTGATCTGTGGATAGTAGACCATCTTTACATAACCGAGATTCCTTCGTACCTCAAAAAGCACTTTAAACAGTTGATCTCGGCTGTCATTCGCGGATATTTGATAGTTACGGGTCGTCAGAAGCCTGAAAGTCTGACAACCAGTCTTGCCAAGGGGTAGCGTATTACCCAGTTACTGGGTTGACGTTGTGGAGGTTAGATAGGCAGTCGCTCCATGTAAAATACTGGTATTCAGCTGCACCTCAACATAGTTGGGAAAAGGCTAAGCAGATTGATATTGTCAACTGAAGTACGTGGCGGGTTTTGGATGTGCCACGCAGTACTGCCGCGCAAACATTCGTCGGTTTAGTCCTAACTAGAGCGCGGCAGAAATGTGTCCTGCAAACGCCGCGTGTTGCTGCCGTGTTCTTGCCGCTCAATGTTTGGACACACCTTTACTACATGTGCCCGAAAAATCGTTAGCTAATGAGAAAAGGAAGTTTCTATTTAAGTAGGTACGAAATACCATAATTGTCAATCAAAATCAACTCAGCTTATGGCAGTCCACTGTTGGACATAGGCGAAATGAAATTATCCGAAAAATAACCGGAGTTTCCGATATAGCTTGAGCAGAGTAAGCAAACTGAAGTGGCAGTGGTCTAGCCATGTTTGTCGAAGGACCAATGGCCGGTGGAGCAGATGAGTTCTGGAGTAGAGACCCCGTTTTGGCAAGTGCCTGTGGGACGCCCTCCAGCTAAATGAACCGACGACCTTAAGAAGGTGTCTGGAAAAGAATGGATGCAGAAGGCGGAGGGATAGCACCGTAATAGGCCTTGTGTCCAAAATTTTTTTTGTCCGTCTTGTAGATTATTAAAAAATATTGAACACGTATTTTTTTCTTTTTTGACGTAATCAAAAGATTACGGCGATACATTAAGTTCAAATGTAGCATGACGTCACGCCTTGCTAGATTGAATACTGCGTTGTGACGTAGCGATCCTTCACTCCCCAACTTTAATGCGTGTTTTCTAAGTTATTTTTGATTAATACGATAAAGCAAAAAATACGTGTCTAATATTTTTTTTGTTATCTGAAAGACGGACTAAAAAGATTTTTTTTTTACCTGGGCAAATACTGTATTGTGATGTCTCTGAAATATCAGTCACGTAAAGCATGAGGTCTTCTCATAATATAGATTGAACCGATATAAAGGCAGAAAACACGCGAAGTACCACCAGAATTATAATTGTGGTACAAAAATATATCAAAAGAAAACCAATAGGTACTCATTTGAAAAAAAAATACCTAGTACCTTCCTAATTGACCACAGTTTTAACTGCCTCTGTGCTCTAGTGATAAGACTACCTGTCTCAGACCCAGAAGTCGCGGGATCGGGGGCAAAAATTTCCTCTCGGTTTGGTTGGTTTTGCAATTTGTAGCTTTTCTAGTACTCCAACCTCAATAGGTTCTGAAGAGACTTTTAATGCTTATTGCATCATAACTGCATCGATTAGCATCATAAAAATAAAACGTTAGAATTGTCATTTTTCTTGCTAACTGTATCTACCTACCAACTTTCAAAATCTGAGTTAAGAAATGCTTAAACTAGGCACTCCAAAGACAACTTCCACGCAAACTCCGCCCCCATGCATCCCATCACTCCACTATGTGCTAAATGCTAACACATCGGTAATAAAGTTGAATATCGCGTGCGCTCTTTAGTCGTGTCGAGCACGGAACTAAATGTCGTAAGTCTCCATTCTTATTTCGTATTTGATCTAAAGAAAAAATATCTTACATCTGGATAATAAACTATATTTTCTTACTGTCAATAATTTTTTTAGACATGAAAACCGAGTAATCTTGTTTTTGTTTCAAATAATCTTTAAAAAAGATATGATTGTTGAAAAAAACATGAATCGAGCGAAAATATCCTAATTACGTAACTGTCTTATTCTATATGGAAAGAAAAAGATCCAATAAATCATATACTAAAGTTCCATTTTGATTGTATGCGTGACTTTTTCAGAATATTAATGCACATTAACATACAATTTCGGGAGCTTCCTCTTAAAAAGTTAATGTCAGTAACCTAAAAGAATATTTTCTTGTAGCTGCAAAGGTTAAGGTACCTATCTACCCTTACTGTCCTGTCTGAAAAATCCAGCCAGTCTTTCATATGAAAATAGTTGACTCCATTAATTGGATCGCTTATCGTTTCCCACGAACCCTCAACGCTCGGTACTACAAAGTTTTTTCACCTAGCAATTTGTTCACATAATAACAAAATCAACACTATTAATTTATTAAGTGATCAATTAACACATTAAAGGCCATGAAAACGCGCGCTCATTATAATAATTACGGCTTATTGGCAAACATTGATTTGTAATTTGCATACAATCTGCACTTTTAACTGCCAATTAAAAAACCACTTTATTTGTTTAAAATTAAGGTTGGAAATTGAATTGAGATGGGTGGAGTATTATGTAAATGTCACAGTGTACTTGATAAAAGCCATGAAATCGGTTTGTAATGGTTTGTCTGTCATTCTCGCTATCGAAATTGGTCACGGAATGTCTCAAGTTTTGGTATTTTATGGAATTAAGTTAATAAGATATGCATGTTTCTAGGTTATCTTCTTTTTCATCCTGGGGGCCTACCACCAGCTTAAAAGCAGTATTATTTTAATATTACTTCAGTGGGAGAAAGAGATGGAGCTATACGTCCTGTAGAGCTTCATCTCTTTCCCACACTGAAGTAATATTAAAATAATACTGCTTTATGAGGTGGTGGTAGGAAATAAATGCTTTGAGTTTGAGTAACTGTCAATTCTCCATTATAATATCTTACTGATTAACATAATGTTTTACAACAATCAGCTTAGTAACAAAAATTTATACTCATCTTTAGCTATTAAGTAATAAACCGTAGCATTAATTATAGCATGATTGCGCGCCTACTTTGCATATAATGAAGACAGATGTCACTAGCAACAATTAAACTCAATTATTACCACGGGGACTCTAGTACCATCATTTTTCTTCCGAACGGGTCGGGCAAACCCATTGTTTCTTCTTGACCTTTTAGATCGACCTCAGATAGTGAAGTTTTATGAATTATTTCATGTTTTGTTGCGAAATATTATGTTGTTAGATATGTATCTATTTTGACAAACGTTGGAAGTGTGATTGAGTGTCTCTGAGTTCTCACATTATAGAATGTCTTTTGTTTTGTCGAATCTTATTCATAATATGTATTATTGTATTTGACATTTCTCGGGACCCAGGGGTCCCGGACCTTTGGAAGGCGTACGAGGGTCCGAAACCAACTCGCAGAGGCCCCTTAGACGTTTTTAATGAAATGAGGTACCAACCGACGATTATCCCTGTTCGCACTATGCAAGTGCAGCCAAGGACAACCCCCGGTTGGTGTAGGACTATTGTAAGATATGAAAACAAAGATATCGGACTATGGGTTTGGGTTGCTAAAGTGGACTGGTCACCTGGAACTATGGAAGGACTATGGCCCCTGCCTGATCTATGTTTTATATGCACACGGATAAAATGGCAGGGGGTGACTTGCACACTCAATAATGGGCCCCCGAAAACGGTCGCTAGCACATAGTGTCGTAGCGACAAGGGGGCAATACGTTCTGAGGTGCTTATGAGGAGTGGAGAGGTATTCCACGGCTATCAGGACAATCCTGGAAGTACGGTCAAGATCCCTACCAGCATCTTACTGGAATACTTCCTACCTCCGAGCACGTTTGCTCTTGCGAATCTCCACTCAAGCTGGCCAATTAAAGCAAGAATGAGGCGGGAGCGCCGTTCCTCGTCAGTGTTCACTCCAGCCGGCCAATAAAGGCAAGCCAGAGGTGAAGAACAAGACTTCTCCCGGGAGATAGGGTCCGTGGGATCGCTACTGCCCAACAGCTCGCCACATGCTGCCCTGCGGGTTTTATTGTATTTGACATATCTCGGGACCCTGGGGTCCCGGACCTTTGGAAGGCGTACGAGGGGCCGAAGCCAACTCGCAGAGGCCCCTTAGACATTTTTGAGTATTGAGGCACCAACCGACGATTATTCCTGTTCGCACTATGCAAGGGCACCCAAGAACAACCCCCGGTTGGTGTAGGACTATTGCAGAATATGGAAACAAAGATATTGGACTATGGGTTTGGGTGGCTTAAGTGGACTGGTTACCTGGAGCTATGGAAGGACTATGGCCCCTGCCTGATCAATGTTTAAATGTACACGGATAAAATGGCAGGGGGTGACTTGCACGCTCAATAATGGGCCCCCGAAAACGGTCGCTAGCACATAGTGTCGTAGCGACAAGGGGGCAACACGTCCTGAGGTGCTTATGAGGAGTGGAGAGGTATTCCACGGCTATCAGGACAATCCCGGAAGTACGGTCAAGATCCCTACCAGCATCTTACTGGAATACTTTCTTCTTCCGAGCACGTTTGCTCTTGCGAATCTCTACTCAAGCCGGCCAATTAAGGCAAGAATGAGGCGGGAGCTCTGTTCCTCGTCAGTGTTCACTCCAGCCGGCCAATAAAGGCAAGCCAGAGGTGAGGAACAAGACTTCTCCCGGGAGAGGGGGTCCGTGGGGTCGCTACTGCCCAACAGCTCGCCACATGCTGCCCTGCGGGTTTTATTGTATTATTATTATAATATTATTTCTAAACTATTGCTGTCATCTTTTTTCACTTAATGAAAATGGTTCGATTAAGATTGTTGTTTGGCTCTCGAATTATATTATAATAAATTTTTGCATATTTAATAAGGTATATAATATTCCCCATTTTCTCAATCTTCAACTTATGAAGCAATGGATTAGCAATATTCTTCAAAATTATTAAGATTATGATTGATCGTGTGTTACACAAAAAAGGTGCTGGGACTGCGAACTAACAGGCTAAGTACCAATAAAACTGAACGCGATCAGCACATCTAAACTGCATTCGAGAGCTGTCAGTGTTAATATTCCACAACAATGATGACAGTGACAGTTCTTGAACGCAGTTTACATGTGCTGATCGCTTTTGGTAAAATCCGCCCTAAAAGTCTGCACCAAAATATGAGCACGAATCTTCACTATGAGTCAACATAAACGTGTCTTCATATTAACCAGACCTAACAGTCGGCAAAATACAAGGAATGCCCATGACACATCAGAAAATCATCAGGAAAAAATAGAAAAATTCTTTTCGCACCACAAAAACGTTAGTTCCCAGAACTCCACTCCACAGATAAACAATAACAATTTCAAACAATGTTTACCTATAGTGCAAATTTTGCGCTGGCAACCGCATCCGTTCTCGGGTAGGATATCTATTTTGAGTGCTGGCAACATTGTCCCACCCGTGCGACAGAACGCGCGTGCCCACATTATAAACACCAATACTTGGACGTTCGAATTTCAAAAACATTGTGTACCGACGTGACGTTGTATCCGGTGACGTTCAGTTGCGGAATAGAAGCTGGAAACTTAAGAATAACAGTTTAGGTTGAAAGGACGCCAAGACAGAAAGGGCTGTCGCAATCGGTAATTGAAGTGGTGAATTTTTCAGTAATCAAACATCAAAGATCTCAGCGGATGCAAATTATTCGGATGTTATGAAACTTTTAGTGATAAAAATAGATTTTGAGGAAGCAGACGAAAATATCCCATCCGAAGAATTTACAAAACAAATGAATGCACGCACAAACTGCCAGAAACCCAACTCCTATTGATTGACCATTCATGCGGTCTTAGTACTTACAAACATGATTTTTGTAGGTGCAAGCTTAGCAACTATAGTTGACAGAATTGATTTCTCGAGATTATGTGGTTTGTATTGAAACAGGATAATTTCGAGGAAACATGGGATAAAATATTTGAAACGGTGTTATAATAAACTCAACTGTCTAACACAGAAACAGACTAATAAAAAAATGGCACTCTGGGAGTGCCGACATAAGTGAAAACTTGAACAAGATCGCCTTGGTGGAAGAACAATACTTGTATAGAACATTGATCCATAACGTAATATAAATAAAGAGCACAATCGCGTTTACAAAACCTTTAAAGTAAAAATACTTGCATAGAACATTGATCTGTAACTTAATAAAGAGCCGATTTCGGTCACTGTGGCCAATCTCAACGGATATTAGCTAGTTAGACAGGAGATATTCTAGTACACAAGTGTGTGTGCGCAGCCACACGTGTACTCTCTCTTCTCTCACTTTCATAGTCCGATGGGACGGCAATCCGATACGACCAGAGAGAGATCAGGCACAACTCACAAGGCAAATGGATTAACGTGCTTTCCGAGGCACCGTGGTGTCGCACTGCCAACTTCCAAACTCAGTGCAGGACCACGATACCAACTGCCCAGCAACACAAAACCAGACCACAACAAGAACAAAACAGACCCAATAACAAATTAACTGGCCACAAACGATCAAAAAATTACAAATTAGAACAAAAGAAAAAATCGTCCTGTCGCGACGGAACATAGCCAATGGCAAACTTTATAATAGGACGCGCAGTCCCGAAAGTTAATAATTTACTGACCTTATAGAGTTCTCTGGAACCCTCAGAGGCGGGGACACGTTATGAGTTCGGTCCCATATCGTCCTTTTTTGTCTGCAAAGCTAAATTAAATTGACTTTAGGCTGAAATATTAAGGGTTAGCCTTGGGTGACAGTCGTGTAGGTGAGGTAAGTGTGGGCTGTTTCTGGGTGAGATTGAATGTGGGAAGGATTTTATGTAGTTGGACATTTTGGAGTTATGAAATGAAATTGGTAAATGATCATTGGGGCTTTACACATGCACTGGTATTTAAAAATCCGTCTATGACTCTATTTAATTATAAGCCTATTTTCCTTTTTTGGCCTCTGATGTGGTCAGTCTTTAGAAACGTCTTCCTGTTCTTAAATTAGAAGGTACTTTTTAAGGAGTTGTTCCTGAATGACTGGAGTAAATAAGAACGCATTTTAGACAAAAAATAGAACTCTGAGCAGCTCACAAAAAAAACTGTCTTCACGTTAAACAGCAATAGTGATTGTGAAGAAGATAAAGGTGTCAAATGTCATGATTTCATGAAATCATGACATTTAACACCTTTGCTAACTTATGGAGTTGTATTGCTGATTGTAATGATTATAATTGAGTAAAACCATATTTGTTACGACCGCGAATCATATTTTAATCAACATAAAACCTGACACTCACCTGCAAAATGCAAAAAACGTAAGAAAAATTGAATTTCGCGGGCTACCCAGACGCTTCCCCCTTAGAGATTAACGATTTTATTTCTGCAAGTAGGTTTGTACAAACACTTTTACATGTCAATCATATTTTAAAATAAAAACTAGATGAGGTCGGTCATAAAAGGTTTGGTCACCGATAATCATCATGAACCGTTTTTGCACGTAATAACACGTTTCTAAACAGCAAAAAACCTTCGCTATCAAACAAAAAAATAAGTCTCGTGAATAGATTGTCTCACAAATAAAATTAATAACAACTTTCTAGTGTGACAGTTAACCGAAAGCCTTAATTTTGTTCGTCCACCGTCAAACGGGGCGTGTTTTGTAAAAACTGCTCCTCTGAACACAACCTTACTTTTAACTTTGCTATCATTCAATTTTGAACCTTAACTACCTGTGTTAAAGGTTGTTACGGATTTTGAGAGTGATGTAATATTTTTGTAAAGGTATTCGTTTGCGTCAGTCAGACCTATGCCTCGATGGGCGGACATTAGGACATTGAAATATTAATAATAATTCATTTTTAATGTTTTGAGGTAAAACTGTTTGAATTTTAATCAAGTTCTGACAAATGTGAATTTTCAAAGTGTCTATGTAATTAATATTATTGAAATGGATGTTTGTTTCGATAATTTTTATGTAAATATAGTGTTGATTATAGTGTTTGTCTACAGGCAGTTATTTCACCATAACTGTAGCTGTAATAAAAAATATAATTTTAATTAGATTGTGGTTTATATGCCTATTACTGCCAATTATGGATATGTTTTTAATTTACGTGATCTATCAAATATGAGATTTGCTAACCACCCAAGCAGTTTTTGCCAAATGAAACTTTTTGATCTGATCACGAATATTACGATTCAAGTTAATACTTACATTTAAAGAAAGAAAAAGAAGGAAAAAGACCGGCGAAGTGCGAGTTGGACTAGCACACGAAGGGTTCCATACCACTGTACAATATTTAACGCTACAATTTTTTTTAAATATCTCTCTGCCTAGCTTTTTCCTAAATATGTTGGAGTCGGTTTCTAGTCTAACCGGATGCAGCTTAATACCAGTATTTAACATGGAGCGACTGCCTATCTGACTTCCACAACCCACTAACTGGGTAATACGATGCCCCTTGGTAAGACTGGTTGTCAGACTTTTGGGCTTCTGACGACCTGTCACGACTGTCAAAGATCCACGAATGACAGCCGGGACCAACAGCTTAACGTGCTTTCCGAGGCACGGAGGAGTCTCGATATGAAAAGATGGTCACCCATCCACGGACCAACCCTGGCAAGCGTAGCTTAACCTGATGGATAACGTGCGGCTGTTATTGCTTAGCCACGAGCTCGTCATATTTATATTTTTTTAAATAATAACATAACATAACATCACGCCTTGTTTCCCCGAAGGGTTGGGCAGAGGTGTCCCTGTAGCAGGTACACCCACATTTCCCCAGTTATGTTTAAATCCCAAGTAATAGGGGGCGAGCCTATTGCCATCAACCGGGCACAAATCCAGACTCCAAGCTGCTACTGAGAAATTTCATATAGAAAAACTCAATAACACTTTGCCCGACCCGGGAATCGAACCCAGAAAAAAAAAATACATAAGAAATAATTTAGTTAAAAAAAAACACGTTTCTTGTATGAGGACCTCCTTTAATTTTTACTTTATTATATTTTTATTATTTGTATAGCGACAATAGAAATACACTATCTGTGAAAATTTCAACTGTCTACCTATTACGGTTCATGAGATTACAGCCCGCTGACAAACAGGTGGACAGCGGAGGTTTAGTAATAGGGTTCCGTTTGGCATCCTTCGAATACGGAACCCTAAGAGAGAAAGAAGTAGGTACCTATACTCCGTTTGAAATAAGATTAGACATTTAACTAAACCTTTTTTACAGTTCGTTCAACCGATTTTGACTTCTATTGCGTTGGTGGCATGACAAATGGCAGCTGCAGTAAACATTGGTATTGTAACCACTTTTTTTGCTTTTAATGCCATCAAAATCCGTTGAACGGACTGTGAAAAAGGTTTGTTTAAATGTCTAATCTTATTTCAAATGGAATATAGTAATGAGCTGTTTACGTTTGTTTTATTATCAATATTCACAATTTCTATTAAAATTCATTGCTGAGTTTAAGGCTGTTTCCTTGCATGTCAACTATCTTTATTCCGTTATCTTTGTCCTTAGAAATTAATTACAGTAATTTCTATTTGACATCATTTGCGTACTTAACTACAATTGTTTTGATTCCACAGTAAATGCAGTGACAATAAAATTTCAGTTATTAACAAGAGGTGAAGAGGCCATGGCTCTACCTTACCCTAACACTCTATTTTTAACCTTATTTCTTTCTACATAAGAACTGTAATCAATATTACAAAAAAATATGAGAAGGATTGTCACGTTCTTCAGCCAAATTATATTTGCAGTCGGAAAAATACATTTTGATCCTTATGTTCTTTGTTATAAAAGCTGTCTGCTCCTTGTCTTGATATTCAAAGTTTGTCAACGGTAGACGAAGATTTGCATAATTTGAGCAATTAAGATAGCATGCAAATGAAGTCTAACAATAGTGTTGTGACAATTAGTGACAAGTTGTTATTGACAATGAGAGGATGAGTCAGAAAACGTAATGTTTGAAGGCATTGAAGATGGATTCTCACGAATATTTTCTGAGCATGCTCTTTTGCATTATATTAATAAACAGAGGTAAAATTAAAGAAAAAGTCCCTTTTGTATTAATTGCAAACGCCTTTTGAAGTTTAAAAAGAGTGAATTTCATCTCACATTTTCCATGTAAACAAGTTATGACTAGATTTTCATAATTAATTTTATCATCTACTTTTTCCATTTTAACGGTTTTAATTAATAATTTCTTTCTTTTTGTGTAGTTTGTAACTAACCAGTACCCTAATTGCGTAATACAACATAATCACAATCTGTTTCGATTTGAAACTTTTTTTTTGATTGCTAATCCATTGCTTCAAAAGTTGGAAAAAAAAATCTGCTCAGCAACGTAAATAACGCAATGAATGTTGTTGAACTGTCAAAATGAAAAAAATTAGGCATAATTGTTTACGAAAATAAGAAACGCAATTGCAAACAGAATCAGAATCAGTGTCAGAATTTTTATGCTTCTGACTTGGTTTCACATGCCGCCGCCAAGAAATATCTCTCAGTCACGCCAATTTCCTCACGATGTTTTCCTTCACCGTTTTTGAAGCAAGTGATAATTATACAATATGCACATGAATCCGAAAAGTCAGAAGTGCATGCCTTGAGTTCGAACTCGAAACCTATGACTTGGCAGTCCGACGGTCACACCACTAAGCTATCACTGCTGTTTAGTTTATTAATAAGCTACTTACTATATTGCAAAAAACATAACCTTTTAACCCTAAAATTCCATGCCATATCGAAGTCCATGTCCCCTTTAACAAAGACACATCGACGATTACTTATTCATCGATGTTCCTCAATACCTCGACACTCTCAATTGCTGCAATACTCTCTCACCTAACAAGTGGCAACACAACCTGTCACTAACCCCATAACTAACCTTTTAATTGAACAATTCCTTTCTAGCTGACGCATCAAGCTACCTTGTAAGTCCGCTAAGCAAAACAACTGCGGTCATAAACCACTCTATAAGTCCACCATCTAGCCGAATTAACTGGCAGTAAATCTATCGAACGATCGCTTTTAGAACGAATTTATTTTATACACGGAAGTGTGACCTACATGATCGGGCGATCGGTCGATCAGGAATACACTTAGCATTTTAGTGTTATGTTTTGAACGGGTGATGGGTGGGTTTTGACTTAATTTTTTGTAAGTAATTGATCTTTTAATGGGGGTTTAGTGGATTTTTGTTGGATTTTGTGAGGGTAATTAATTATGTTTTTAATTGAGGTTTTGTGTAGGTATTTAAGCTCAGCAACATAATATAATATCACGCCTGTAATTCCCGAAGGGTTAGGCAGAGGTTCACCCACATTTCACCAGTTATGTTTAAGTCAAGTAAGCTCATCAATTTATATTATAATTTAGTTATTTATATGACTAAGATAACATTGTAATACCTATGTAATGCTTGTGTTATGGATATGCAGGTGAATCTTGAATCGTAATTTTTGGCTTATCCTACGAACAGTTCGTAGGATAAGCCAAAAATTACGTCTCACAGAACAAAGCTGCTGAAAAAACTAGACACTACAATTCCATATACAGTACAAATATGTTCTTAATGTCCCTCGGCAAACCTCGTGTTTCGTCAGTCGTCGGATTTCTATCAGTTGCCCTTTGCACTTGGTGCAGACCGGACGCTCTCAATCGACTTGGAAGTATATAGAGTGGTTAATACTCTTTTAACTTAATATAATTTGTTTAAAAATAGTAGGAAAGCTGCTAAAGTCGCAGGCACGACAGATATGAAAATAGTTTTACAGCTCTATATAGTTCACACGAAAAACAAAACAACAATAAAGTACTTAGTTCTGAATTCAAATTATTATACAAGATAAATCTAATACTTGATGGACATGGAAATTAGCATTCGTTTGTATTCGGAAAAGCGATGATTCCCGAGGGATAATAATAAAAATAGAAATAATGTATCTAACTAGTAAAACTTCATAAATA
This sequence comes from Agrochola lychnidis, assembly GCA_963680765.1. Taxonomy (NCBI): domain Eukaryota; kingdom Metazoa; phylum Arthropoda; class Insecta; order Lepidoptera; family Noctuidae; genus Agrochola; species Agrochola lychnidis. The sequence goes on from OY796864.1 coordinate 8,448,472, forward strand.
AACAACAGAACAACTACATTCCCATCAATGAACCGACCACTACCAATTCCAAGAACAGTTTCCGAACTGTTACTCAAACGCTTAACCCTCTCGCGGCGCCTGTATTTTTCCAACGAAAACGCCACAAACGCCAACTTGTAACAATTTCAGCGACTACATTAAGACATAAACCACGCTTCGGATTCCACTGAAATTGCTCACGGCATTCTATAAATCGGACGCACTCGACGACCGTTCGGTCTATTTCGGTAAAAATAAATAAATATGCGCGCGAGCGGCCGCACTCGTGGCTGTACCAGAGATGTGGAGTTTCTGCTGGATGTTCTTAGGTGGTGGGAGAATTTCTGTTTTTGTACTAAGAGCCAAAGTTGACCTGTTAAGGATGATTTCCACCAAATGGCTCGCATCGCATCGAATCGGAAAGGATACGAACGGATGCGGCGACAGCCGATCACGTCCGGCAGGATGTCGATGCATACGATCGGCTACGTACCGTCGCTTGCGAACGTATCCGTTTCTGCACCTAGTCAAATAGTTTCATTCCTACCGTGCTGACGTGTTCTAATTTTTTAAAATGGTTCAAGTTGACTTAGTATTGTTGGCTATTGCATTAGAAGAAGAAGAAAATAATCATAAAACAGCCGAAAGGATCCGATCGGATACGACAACAGGCGAACAGAGCCGATCGCGCGTCGCAGCATACTTTCGGCTACGATCGCATATCGCGGAAGAGGCCCGCGGTCAAGCTGCTGTGAGCTGCTTGGTAATATAGACTTTAAATACTGTTTATACGATTTAATATCGTTTAAAGATTTTAAAATCCGTTCCGATCCGATGCGTTATGAGTTATGAGCGTTTGGTGGAAATAATCCTTTACAGGAAATTAACACAGTGAAGTTACAAAAGACGTACCTACCTATCTTTAGGTCTAGCTGCTTGTATTATTTTGGCTACAGACTACGACTGTTCAGTTCATTACTGTGGTCAGCAATAGGCAGCGTAAGTCTTTATTATTCGTGTTTTCTGACTAGTCTTCTTGAATAGGTAGTTACTATTTTTTCTCCATGCATCTTGCAATACCTATTACTTTAATATTCCGTGACAGTTTTCATGATAATGTCAGTAGACTGATTTTGAACCGGACCAGATTGTAATTAGCTCGTCATATTTGGGAAATTTTGGATCTGATAGTAAAGGTTCTGCCTTTCTGGGAAAGGGACATCTTTAAAACTATGTCTAGATAAATCATTAACTTGGTTTTTGCGATAAATCATTAACTTGGTTTTTGCTGAAAATCAGCGCCGTAACCGTAGGTTCGTCGGAAGTTACGGCATTTCGCTGAGCAATGACCTATTCTTGCACAGATACGACGCACAGATTAATATTGTTCTTGTTATTGTTGTTTGCTTGTTACAGAAAATTTTACTATTCCACTCATCAATCGGCATTTTGTTTATGTTTTGAATGTTTGTTGTTTTCATTTGATAATGCAAACAAAATTGTAAATTGTCTTTGGTATCTGGCTTTGACATGAGCAATAAACAAAATTTATCGAACTTTTTATTAGTTTTCGAATCTGAATACGGGGCTTTTGGCTTATGGTGAATGTATATTTTATGATTTATGTATTTTTTTGTGTAATGTGCGTTTATTTTGTGCAGAATAAACAATTTTTCTTTCTTTCTTCTTTTCTTTTCTATGTAACATTGCATAAGTATTTGTGTAAAAAAAACTGAACTGGGTCTGGGATCGTGTTGTGTCACTCTGTGTATAATTTCTAAAAGAGTAAAGAGTAGGTATTCTATCTATCCATCTGGGTCTGTTTCATGCTGATATCAGCCACATCCGTTCTCCCTACATCATGGCTGCGCGCACGACAAGTCGTCCAAATATAGCGGCACTTGATAACGACGTATTAGACGAATAAATGTTTTACGTCCGCCGGTAAGTGTTCCATATTTATAATTTTGGTTTTCGAACGATGATGGAACGTCGATCGGTTAAACTTCCTGTGTCTTTGAGCCATCGCGGCGGGAGGGTTAGGTACTTGACAGTTTGTAATTTTAAATAATGATTAGAATTTCATTAATGATGACCAGTAACTTGGATGTTTTAATGGCATAATTGAATTTTATTATACTACTTTAATGTCATCATCTGCCTAGCCTTTTCCCAACTACATATGTTGGGGTTGGCTTCCTGTCTAACCGAATGTAGCTGAATACCAGTATCTTACATGGAGCGACTGCCTATCTGACCTCCACAACCCAGTTACTTAGTAACTGGGTTGTGTAGACTTTTGAGCTTCTAACTACCCGTAACGACTGTCAAAGATCTACAAATGACAGCCGGGACCAACGGCTTAACGTGCTTTTTGGTATGTAAAGATGATCACCCATCCACGGACCAACCGCGGCAATCGTAGCTTAACCTGATCGATCGACCCGTGCGGCTGTTATTACTTAGCCACGAGCCCCCTCATACCATTACACATAGGTACATAACATCACGCCTTGTTTCCCCGAAGGGTTGGGTAGAGGTGTCCCTGTAGCAGGTACACCCATATTTCGCCAGTTATGTTTAAGTCCCATGTAATAGGGGGCGAGTCTATTGCCATCAACCGGGCAGAAATCCAGACTCCGAGCTGCTAATGAGAAATTTCAGATAGAAAAACCCAAAAACACTTTGTCCGACCCGGGAATCGAACTCAGAACCTCATGCTCAGCAATAGCGCTTGCGACCACTAGACCATTACACACTACTCATAATATTATCATACTTTAATGTAATATCCAAAAAAAGATAGATCCCGCGTCTTTTATCATTGAAATATCATGGCAAAAGAGAGCTGTCAATTCTTGCAGTTTAAAAAAGCAGGTATTTGTACCTAATGTAAAATTTTCTGATAGCGTACTTTCACCTCCTAGATGGTAATTAATAAGTCTTCAATCCTCAGGAAAACTAGATTCCGGTGTTATTTTGATGGAAGTATCTGATCCTCAAACAAGGAAAAGCTCGTGGCTATACCTATAGGTAATAATAGCCTCGATCTATCAGGTTAAGCTACGTTTGCCGGGGTTGGAATGTGGATGGGTAACCGAGACCGAGACTCCTCCGTACCTCGGAAAGCAAGTTAAACCGTTGGTGCTGGCTGTCATTCGTGGATCTTTGACAGTCGTCACGGGTCGTCAGAAGCCCAAAAGTCTGACAACCAGTTTTACCAAGGGGTAGGTATCGTATTACCCAGTAACTGGGTTGTGGAGGTCAGATAGGCAGTCGCTCCATGTAAAATACTGGTATTCAACTGCATCCGGTTAGACTGAAAGCCGACCCCAATATAGTTGAGAAAAGGCTAGGCAGATTGATTTTTTATCGTATTACCCAGTCACTGGGTTGTGGAGGTCAGATAGGCAGTCGCTCCATTGAAAATACGGTGTTCAGCTGCATCCGTTTAGACTGGAAGCTGACCTCAACATAGTTGGGAAAAAGCTAAGCAGATTTGAGATCTAGATCTTCAAACAAGTATTCAGCCACTTCAGCAAACCAGCATAGATCTTCAGGCATCAGGACATCAATTATGTATAAAAACTACACCAAAATTCTAAATTACAAACTCCACATTAATTAGTAAAATGCGGACAGTCCTGCTAATGTCAAAGCGGCCGTTAAATTACAACAAGCGGCGCATGAGACTTAATAATCGCCGGAGCAGCTCGTGTGACGCCCATCGCGTTATACAGACTCCCTGCTAGGGTCACCATTTGTGAGGCTTTTTGGTGGATATGGTCCTGTTGAAATTTATTCTAAATCTATACATATTATAAATTGAATTCGGTTTGGGTGTCTGTTTGTGTGACCGTATTGTTTTTTTAAACTTCACACAGAATTGTACGGTTACGGTTTTCTATATCATTAAAAAAAATGTATTTCAGAAGGTGCATAATACATATAAAGTTACAAATTATTAAAAAAAAAACAGTGGCACTCCGGGAGTGCCAACAAAAAAGAAAAATTGACCAATTTAAAAAAATACTTCCAAAACCTTTAAAGTAAAAAATACTTGCATTACAAAAATGAGGTGTTGGTAACGGTGTCGCGAGTTCAATTGTTTTTTCCCATCTCAAAAATGCCCAACGCGCCTAAAGAAGTTTTCACTTCAAAAAAACTCATATTCGGAGAGTCCTTTGCCCAGCATTGGATTTTTTTTTTGTTTGGAATTGGATGTGGAAGGACTATCTAATTTATGTTAGATATTCTTTCTCTGAATGAATGATTGAATGAAATGCACCGATCCCAGCGTGGTTTAACCAGACTCGATAAATCGAATGAACCCCAAGATTTGCACTAGCCCCTGGAGCCTTATGCTTCATGGGGCTACAGAGGCCATTGCATATCAGGGAGTAGACCGGATGGTGCGGTAATGGTAAGGAAGACGTGCCCTTAGGATATGGAAGAATTTGCGAGCCGTACTGGATATGCATCCTTAAGTAGGCAATAACTAGTGGAGAGACGGGTGATATTTGTCTATGGCCGCAAAGTTACTTCATGTCCAGCTGCACTGTTCCATCTTTTGGCGGGGTTAAACTTCTTTCTCGACTCTTTTTTATGTCACTGCTATGCTGTTTTACACGTTGCTGTTTCCAATGTCTTCGTCTGAGGTCTCGCTAGGTACTAACCGTTTCAGGTTTCTTGTTAATTTCGCTAGCAGCTTTCTTAAACTTATCTCAGTCTTCAGCCGTCTTCAACTGTAATTATTGAAAGACCTACACTGTCCTCCCATAAATAGTAACCTGTTATTTGAAAGTGTTGTAAACGCCAATTATTTTTAAAAGAGTAACCGCGGAGTTTCTTGCCGGCTCTTCTCTATAAGAAACGACCAATTGGAACCGTGCACCTAGCTTCTGACGTTACATAAGTTTTTTTTTTTCAATTTCACTCATATTTAATTTACATAATACTGTGTAAATGTAAACATATACCTTCATATAAATAACCAAGCTAAGCATGGTGCCTGAAATCATAAACATTAAAATAAACAAAAATAGAGAATTTGACATTTCAGTCTCTGCAGTACCCAAAGGTTGACTGGTAGAAAATGCCTATGGCATTAAAACCGCGATATATTTTGTATGATTGAAGTAGGTATGAGTGATGCACAGTTATAGGTAAGTGAAATGAAAATGAAAAAGTGTTTATTCGTAGCAATAGGTACTTACTTGTTTTTACATGATATATTACCTCTGCCAAACTGCATAGCAGTTTGTTGGCAGACGTAGCTCCTTTTAAGCATATATTTTTGTTTTTCAAATATTCACTACATTTCGGCTTTGACAAAACACATTTAAGAGGTACTATGTATTTTATTTTTAAAAGAAGTTTTTGTGATAGAACTGTCTATGTCGAAGACAGAGTCGACGTCGAAAACAATATTTTTCCAAACTCGATGTCTCGATGTAAAATCTTTTTCTAAAAATAGCCGCCTACTATAAATTATACAATATACTGAAACGTAAAAAAATAAATGTGTATTTTAAAATTTAGTTGAACATTTTACCTACAAACAGTATCAATATCGATTAATAGCAACAGGCAACGCCATCTATCCAAATTAGCTGAAACTATCTATAGCGAAGATGCATCGATTGCAACAACCTCATCCTTATGACTTCCTTTTCTCCTTTTCTCTCATAACTATCTTCTACTGTACAACTTTAAGTAGTGTCCCATGATCTCATCAAGTCTGCTCGCTCTACTTAAACGTGGGAACAGTATGCGTACGCGCAGCCGAGGCGGCGCGGGCGTGGTCAGCCAGCGCTTTGTTTTTCAAATAATTTCCGGACGCCTGTTTTTGGTAATTACGATTTTTCGTCCGGTCTGATGATTTATGTTTATCGAAGTTTCAACTAATTATCTTCGGGAGTTCAAGCCCTTGTCCTAATGGGCGGGAGCTGTTCGGCCTCTGTTTAGGAAAAAAACTCTCTTTTCTGATGTACCTACATTATACTGAAAGGGGCTGTTCAAGGTTTCTGTGGGAAACAGCATCCTGCAGTGAGATATTGTTTTAAGAAATACATGTGGAATTAGAAGGTAAACTTTATTATACAGCACAATAAATAGGTACAATTTAATATTTTTAGCGAACAATGGTGCCGATTGCCTTGTTCACAAACTAAACTAAATTTAAGTTCAGTGCATCTTTTTCTTTCTATTTCATTAAGAAAAGGACAGAGGATAAATTTTAGTTTGGTCCTGTCAAATTAATCAGCGCCTGTCACTCTCCATACAAGTTTAGACGTGATTAAAAACTTGCCGACTAAAATTACGTCAATTCACATCAAGCGCTGATTAATTTGACAGAACTAAACTAAAATTTATCTTCTGTCCTTTTCTTAATGAAATAGAAAGAAAAAGATGCACTGAACTTAAATTTAGTTTAGTTTGTGAACAAGGGAATTGGCACCAATGTCTTTTCTTTTTGGCGTTCGATCACACATAATAATTGTTTTTCTCCTGTGTTGCCAGATTCCATCAGTTCGGAAACAATCATCTTACAGTGTTTTAACGATCGGATAAGTATCACACCTATCCCACAATACAAGAAAATCAAATGTAAGAAAGGTTAAGGTGCATGTCGTTAACTTACCCATTACTGCTACTGCACTTTTAAAATCTCTCAAATTCACATTGCAAAACGTTTTAGCGACTCCAAAAAAGTAAGAACATCAATATCCCAAATGAAATCACTTAAAATACCTCACAGAAGGACACACCATTTTTACTTTCATAATTGCTTTTAAAAAAAGAACACAAAGGCACCGGCCGTTCACAAAAAGGTAATCGATTAGGATCGGAACGATTATAAGTTGAATCGATTATCCAATACATTCGAGTCCCGTGTCACCCATAACTAATCGGTGTGGACCACAAACAATGGTATTTCTTCATCACGAACAAAAACGGTGTGAGACAGAATATGGGATTATGAAGTATCGATACCTAGAGTTGTGTATAGGGTGTTTGAAAACAATACGCGTTTACTCAAATGTATTTGAGTTTTATAAACAGGTTTTGTTTTACATTAGCGAATTGAATAGGTATCAATTTGGTTAAGGTAAACTGATGTCAATGAATGGGTTTGTATAGCATTGAACCAACTGAAAGCGGTAATTGCGGTATACAGATGTTAGGTCTGTGTAGTATTTGGTTAGTTTATTAATTATAAAATCATCTGTCGTCGACTTATCATCATTTCAGGCTACGCTGAATAATTTTTGGGTAGGCTTAAAGTTATTTTAATTTAGAACTCCATCAAATCTCGAAGACCAAAGCGGTTACAGTCATGTTCGAACCAAACTGCCACTAACTACTCACACAAACGTATTAACAAAAGATAACCATCTCTAGGTGCTACAAAGAATCTCGTGAGCCACTTAAATAACAACCGGCTTTAAAAAATAAAGGAGAGAAATGATTGACACGCTCTACACGCTGTATATAGCGTGCTTGTCAGCGGGGGAGGGCGCTTAGTTCATCGGATCAGCAGGACGCGGCGCCGGCGCAACCTTTGTGCCCGAGAACAGCCGAAGTTAGCCGAACGGTTAAGGTTAGGCTTAAGATGGACAATAGACATAAGACTTGAGGTGAATGTTTTAAAAAAAGAACACGAGTTTGAAAGGTAGGTACATTTTAAAATGAAAAATAAAAATAACGCTTTCACAACCTCAATCGAAGAAGTCGCCAAATATGAGAGTAAAAAAAAGAAATGAATACGACACAGGGCCGGTCACCCAACACCGGGTGAAAGTCCCGGTTAATGCTTTTAAACGTGACAGAGTGACAAGCTGACACCGACGTCCGCGCGTCCGAAACGGTTAATTTAGAACGAACGTGGGTGGCATTTAAACGGCGATTTGTGATTTGGTGCAATCAACTCCGGTTCTTATTTTGAATTGATTAATTCGAATTTGTGAAACGGTCCTTCGAATGACCTGTTTTGGCTTAAAAATCAAGTACTTGGGTTCTGCAAGATGTAACCAGCAGGGAATTAGACCTGGAAGTCTTTAATTATTGAAGAAAGACCACTAAATACTGCGGACCTCGACTCAATCTGCCTACTCCTACCTCAGTATCTTACATGCAACGATAGCATAATATTATGACCTTTACAACTCAGTTACTGGGAATTGGGTCAGTTCAATAAAGTGTTACCCAGTTAATAATTTATGCAAACATAATTATTTTTTGTCATTACTGTCCCACTGCTGGGCAAAGGCCACCTTACTTTCTTTCCACCTCTCTCTGTCCAGAGCTTCCAAGGACCAATCTTTCTTAAAGGAGTCCAGGTCATCCCGCCATCTTCGTCTGGGCCTGCCGCGATGACGTCTGCCGTTTAATAATTTATCTGTTACTCTGTTTTAATTCAGAGAACTTACAAAGACGGGTAGATAGAACAATTATAATTTACACTGTGTCAAAAAGCCCTTAACAATCACCATATACTATATTAATTTAATCCACAAACTTCAAAGGTGAACAAAAGTTCTCACCGAATCAATCCTCTAAAAAACCGACTCATCATCCCTTTGATACCACTCCCGCCTCGCACCTTCCATCATTACCAGTTCTTAATTGCTACAAAATGTCCATCTAGTGTCGTCTGGTGTCACAAAAAGTATCATTTTTGTAACATCATGATATTTGATGAGACTTTGGCTTTGTTTGCGGTGCTCTTTGATACTTTGTATCATTGGAAATGGTAATGACATGTGATAGAATAGACACGAGCGTGTTTTGTTTGGGTAATGACAATGTGGACTTACGCTGTTTTTATTGATTTTTTATAGGACTTGCTTTTGACAGTGGCTTTGCCCGCGTGGAGTTTGGAAAAAACTCTTTTAAAAACTTCTTCTTAAAATAAAAAAAGTTTTTTCTTTTAATTTTTGTTTTTTCTTAAAGATAAATTATTAAGTAAGTACTTACATAACATAATTTTTTTTTTAATTTCTTTACAAATTATATATTAAATAAGTAGGTACTTTCTTATTTTTTTTTTTTTTACTTAGCTACTTTTTTTGATGACCAGTCAAACAGTGTTGGAGTTTATCAAACATTATACCAACATCCATTTTCATGTATACCTCTACTATAGATGTAAGTATTTGAAGAAGTCGTGTACCACGCACTCTTTTTTTTGTAATTTATTTAACGTAGGCATAGCTACAATAAACTATCGATACACGGGCTACGGGCGTGTTAATATTACCTATGGTTTTAATTTTATTTTATTATCAATCAAACTTGTAACTGAAGATAAGCATCTCTTAAAGTGAGGTTAATTACCGTATTTTAATCGATACTTATGTAATAATCAGACACAAATCAAATTATCTATTTACCTTTTAAATGAATTAATTAAATAAATAAATTTTCTAATTCCACGTTTGAGACTATTAATAAAACGACCCGACAACTGGCCATCCTACCTCTAATTAATTTTGAAACTGTTTTTTTTTTCGAATAAATTCCAAAAGTCATTTTAAAAAGAAACATTTAATTCTCACATATACGTGACATATGTAAGGAAAAAAATCCTTTTGTATTCTGCTCCAATTTCCTTCAGGATCTCCGAAGCGATGACATTGCTGATTTTTGACACCTCTACCTTACCGACTTAACATTGAATTTTCAACTTTAATCCTTATTCAATAAGATGCAAAATCAAATAACAGATATGAATACCGCAGACTTCATCTCAATTTCACACAACAGCACTTATCGGCACTAAAATAAAGTTGAATTTCGTTTACCAATCGTTTTTCCAATTTCAAACTAAAGTTGGTTGCACAAAAGCTATCAAGGACCGTTATTAAAAAAATAAATAAAGGCATGTCCTCACACTTGTGATGACAAAAAAATAAGGATGGCACGTTAATTTTGCATGAAATGACTTTGACGATACCCAGGGAAGGCAGTGAAGTGGCTATTGTTGTAAGAATGATTCTGCGCATATGGTAAAAATAACAGGACGGGAAGAAAGATGGCACCATAAGGTTATTTTATTTTCACAACAAGCATTCCTATAGTACCTTAAATTTTGAAAAGATAATCACTATATAGTATAAAACAAAGTCGCTTATTCTGTCCCTATGTATGCTTAAATCTTTAAAACTACGCAACGGATTTTGATGCGGTTTTTTTTAATAGATAGAGTGATTGAAGAGGAAGGTTTATATGTATAATAACCCGGTTTATACCCGTGCGAAGCCGGGGCGAGTCGCTAGTAATGTCTTAAAATATCTACTTGCTGCTCTTTGTTTGATACCGTGGCCTTTTCACCCAAAGAGCCAAACTTGAATCTCTAGAAACAATTGCCAGGAATCCTTAGTACATACGGCTACACATGAAGCTATACATTTCCAGGATAAGCTGATCTCGTATTGTACGGAAATCCTATACAATGCGAGATCAGCATAAACTGGAAATGTATAGCCTGATGTGTAGCCGTGTGTATATTATTGATTCCAAATCATACTGAAGAGGCCCGTCCTACCCTCCTAAACTACCAATAAAAAGTTTATTTTATTGGTCTGAGGTCCTACCATAGATTTTAAGGACGGTGTGACATAATAACTATAATAATAATAATTAATCATTATGCCGATTGTCGTTACGGCCAATGGCTTGATGACCAAAAGCCTCGACCAACATCTCTCAAGGCTCTCATTAGGTGGTTGGATCAAGGGCCTGATTCAGAAGGCAGTACTCTTCAATACGGCTTGCATTGTGATGAGGTTCTTGTCTCTGCAGCCCTGACCACCAGTAGCTTGGACCCTACTCCCGAACATTTTTTTATATTTTTAAGCTATTGCATAGCTTTTATCGCGGGCTTTAAGCGCGGCGACCGAATCAAGAAATTCCGTAACGTAACGAAAATAAAACCTAACACCCCCTACTCTGCCTACCATGTAATGACGGTTCCCATGACAACGCGATGTCATGGGAAACGTGATGTTGTCATGGGAACGTAATTTTTGTTTTATGTCATCACGTCATCTTCCCAAGTGTAGCGTTGACAAATAGGAAGTATGGAGGTTACAAATGCTATGCAATAGCTTTACCGCGGCAGTCCCCGAGTGCCACACTTTTTTTTTTAATTCTTTTTATTTTAAGAAATATTTAAAAATGTAAATGAATAAGAATCAAAATGAATAGACGAAATAATTAATGATAATTTGTAAAAACAAACAATACTAACCTACTTATTTAATCACCATTGCAATTAACATCAAAATACTAACAAAATTATGGACCTTAGTCTAAAATAAAGTTTTGTTAAATTTATTTTAATTTTTATTTATAATTCCGTAATAGTCCTTTCTTGAATTATGCCATACACCTTCATTGCTTCTGTCCCAAAAAAAATTGGTATATGGGCAATAGAAATAGTTTTTATTTTATTTATATAGAATGTACGAGTAGGTATGACCTTCAGTGGTTTTGTGTCAATTGCTTTGACCTGTAATTTTGACAATAATTATTTAAATACCAATAGGTACAAGGTCCAGTATCTAGCTAATCCAATAAGTAACCCAGTTAGATTCTATTGGGTATTGTCATGATTTCCAAATATTAATAAGATTTAGTGATTTTAAATACCAAATATAAAATTAAAACTATGTGATTTGCCTCAAATGATTTTTGTATCAGTGTAATCATGAAGTTTAAAAGAATCTCATTTGACAGTTACCGTAAAAGTATTGGTTTTTTAACGGAACGGAATTGGAAATACTTATGATATTTGGAGCGTCGCTTAGCTTCTAAGTCAGTTCAGTTTGAGCCTCAAAACCTAAAGGTATCTTCAAGAAGTCTAAACGTTATTACATTAAATACCTAATTAAATAGTTTGTTAAATAATGCTAAAAGTATACCAAGTTTGCATGAAGCAAGAATATAAATACAGAAATATCAGTACTGAAATGTTGTATCATTATCAGTGATCGGAATAGGCTGACTATATATGCCTGAACTTCGGAGAACAGAGACAGAAAGTGGAGACTTCCTTACGACAATTTTTTTTTCCCGGGATTCGGGAAAAATCTTCAGTAAGTTGAAAATAAGCTTTATTTAAGATGTGTAAAGGCTATTTTTAACTAAACTTGCAATTATATAATTTTCGAGATTTTCACGTAAAATTCCGAAATAAACAATCGAACTTTAATTCATGTATTCGAATTATATTTACGACCCAACTAACCGTTGTATCAAATCATTGAATACATTACGTTTTGTCAATAAGTATATATCTATTTTACTTTTTTATGCAACACGCACAATTTTTTTAGTCAACAAAAAATTATATATAAAGCTTATTTTCAACTTACTGAAGATTTTTCCCGAATCCCGGGAAAAAAATATATATTCGTAAGGAAGTCTCCACTTTCTGTCTCTGTTCTCCGAAGTTTAGGCAAATATAGTCAGCCTATTCCGATCACTGATCATTATAGTGTCATGATTCCAACAGGATCTTCTTTCCATTAAGATTTTCCAACTGGGTTGGTACAATACTTAGATATAGCATAAATTTGAAAATTTGCATTCATTTATTTCAGTTTAACGAATGTATTTGGTTGTATGACTTTAGAAATTATTGCGTTTGCGTAAAGATCATTTTCATTTAAAGCAGTAGGTAATAAAGATTGATAATTTTGAAGGCGCACTTAATTCGGACGGTGATCGGTTTTTACGAATTCTGCCGATGCCGTTGTGTCATACTGTACCTACCCAATAGTTAGGTAGGTATCTATAAAACTAATAAAAATTCTCATCCATCGAAATCTTTTGCTTTACGAAGAAAATAGTTCATGCGTCAATGCCTAGTTACCTAAAAGTTACCGATAAAATATATTTCCCTTAAGACCAAACCCTTGTCTTTTGAATATTTTAATAGCGAACCTGTTAACAATTAATGTATATGGGTACAAAGTACCTACTACACGTATCTTCATATCAAAAGTTACTAGTCTTCACATATAATTATGTACAGACGCCAGCAAATCAAGCTACTACAATCTGTCAAATTTATTTAATAGATTTTCAACTTTATCGCTGAAGTATAACGTTCAAAGTTGATTGGGAAAATTTGACAGTTTCGGGTAGCTTGATGTGCTGTCATCTGTACTACAAAATATTGTAAAACATTTTAGAAGTGTAACGGTGGAGTTTCTTGCCCATTCTTCTCCATACGAAAACTACCTTTTGGAAAGGGCGACTAGAATCAATTCTATTTTTTTTGTAAATTTTGACGTTCAAAAATGCCATACATGGGCCTATTTGAAATGAATGAGACTTAAGTGCATCTCTGCCTAATCCTTCGGGGAACACAGGCGTGATGTTATTTAATGTTATCTCCGATTATCTTTTTAATTATAACATTTGCGTTGCTTAATTATAACACTCAGCTTCGACAGCACTCCAAACCCAAAATCTTCAAACCACCACCGAATTCTAAGAAGTCTATTCCCTGAACAATCACCAGTTTACCTTGACCCCTCAAATTCTCCTCTTCAACCCTTTTACCAAACATTTAAACATCTGCCAAGGGAGGGTCGGGAGGTCTTCCTACACTGGCTTAATTTTATGGTGTATTGAAATCTTTGATTCTGGCGGCATCTTCTAATTAAGACGTGGGGACATAAAGCAGAAAAAGATAAAAAAAAAAAACTATATAATTACCATGACAAGCACGTTTATGATCAAGCTATGGTCCATGGGGTTGTATGGCGTTTATTATACGTAATCATAGGTTGACTTTTGTGTTTATAAAATGATTTTGGGTAGAGCAGAGTTCTTGGTCTATGATACGGATGGCTCTTTAGTGAAAAAATAAGCTTAAAGTACCTACGTAGAGTAGGTAGCTGGATACTTTTGGTATTTTCTGAGATCATTCGTAATAAAAAAAAAATGCGATATGGCCCTGTTCTTGACCTCGATCTCGTCCGATGAAAAGCGATGGATGAGCCCGCAGAAGATGCCTGTTCACTCTTGAAGGATGACGGGTTATACGTAGAAGGAACACAGACTCTGGAAGAGTTCCACACTCGTTCCTTGTTCCACGTTTGGTTCTACAACAAATCCTCCTCTTTTAAACCCACGAGACCTTTTTCTCGTATAGGCGTGAACTGTAATAAGAACTTGAATATAGCATAATCAGCCTATAATGTTCCCACTGCTGGGACACAGGCCTCCTCTCTGTGAGAGGGAGTGCGCCATAATCCAGCACGCGGGCCCAGTGCGGGTTGATAGATGTCACATGTCTTCGAATTTTTGGTTATAGGACATACCGGTTTCCTCACGATGTTTTCCTTCACCGTTTTGAGAGCAGTGGTGATGAAATAATTTACACAATAACTCCTGTCGTGGTTCGAACCTACGATTTACAACTCGTATAAATCGCGGCTGTTACCACTGGGCCATCTCTGCTCTAGAACTTAAGTGGCAAAAATATTAGACGGTCAGCAAGGTGATACTTAGCAAGTTATTGCATTTCTAACACACCTAAAATGACAATCGATCGCAATACCCTTCATTTTGACATTAATTACTTCATAGGTTTTAAAAATTTGTCTGCTCAACAACGTGAATAACCAACTGAACGTGGCTGAACTATCAAAATGAAAGAAATTGGGATTTTAGATAGCCCGGTGGTAACAGTTGCGACTTACGAGTTGTAGATCGTAAATTCGAACTCAGGCAGGTGCTTTACTTTGTGTCAATTATTTCATCACCACTGCTCTCAAAACGGTGAAGGAAAACATCGTGAGGAAACCGGCATGTCCTAGAACCAAAAATTCGAAGGCATTTGACATCTACCAACCCACACTGGGCCTGCGTGTTGGAATACGGCCCACTCCCTCTCACCGAGAGGAGGCCTGTCTCCCAGCAGTGGGAACAATAAATTTATAGGCTGATTATGACCGACGTTTGCTCGGACGTAATAAAATCGCGGCGATTTTTTTTCGTGCACTGGATTTTCAACGCTCTGCTTAGCGCCGAGAGTTGAAAATCCAACAGTGTACTTTTTCAACGCGCTGGGACGAGAGTGCGTCCCAGCGCGTTGGATTCTCAACGCTCGGCTTGACACCGAGAGTTGAAAATCCAGTGCGCGATAAAATCCCGCCGCGATTTTATTACGTCAGTGCTGCATAGGCCGCATTCCGAGTTACGCTAAAAGTGATAATATCGCGAATCCGATCAAATTTAATCATCATCATCATCAGCCTATAAATGTTCCCACTGCTGGGACAAAGACCTCCTCTCTGTGGGAGGGAGTGGGCCGTAATCCACCACGCGGGCCCAGTGCGGGTTGGTAGATGTCACATGTCTTCGAATTTTCGGTTCTTGGTCATGCCGGTTTCCTCACGATGTTTTCCTTCATCATCGTTTTGAGAGCAGTGGTAACGAAATAATTTACACAAATTGAAGCGCCTGTCTAGGTTCGAACCTACGACCTAAAACTCGTAGGTCGCGGCCGTTACCACTGAGCCACCACGCTCTCAAAACCAAATCTGCCAAATTTAATAGTCACAAAATATAAGGGTTATTGAGTAATAATTGTGACCTTGGACTATGGTCGGATTCGCGATATTATCACTTTTAGCGTAACTCCGAATGCGGCCGTAATTATCTACAAAGTACTACCTAAGTATCGTCACTAGTGGAGGCTTTTTACCTGCCTTGGGAAAAATATATGCTATTGACCAAATATTTTATCCCAAACTATTTGCAATATTTGTAGTGCCCCGTCAGACAGGGGGATGAGGGCATCGCTTCCGTTTAGTATCGCGCCTCGGGCTGTTACCACTTCCGGTTCTGATCTGTTTGTTTTGTGTGTTTGTTTATTATAAATATAGGTACCTATGTATTTATGTTTGTGTGAATATAGTTTTGATGTCCCGAATAATTTAAATAAATTTTAGTAGGTAGATCCTATATCTAAGTAGGTGGGAACCATGTTAGGTTAGGTTAGGTTGCTAAATTAAAGTTTAGAATCTGGTCGACCGAGCTCTACTCGGGTGAAAATACGGAGAAAACGAATTTACCAGATTGAGATTTAGCTAGATCGATTTTTCGCCCACGCGAAACCCCAATATTGTAAATTTCATCGAAATCGTTAGAGTCGTTTTCGAGAACGTGATTACAAATATATATAGGGTAAATTCGTTAGAGATGGCCGTACGGGAGAGTTGGCCAATCAGTATATTTTGCTCATTTATTCACAAGGTGGCACTGTATTTGAATTAATACACTTCGTGCGCCACCACGAACAATATCCAAACAAAACATTACGCAAAAATAAGTAAAAAAAGTAAGTAAATTGGCCTTAATTGAATTAATAATATTACTTGTGAAATTTTGTAGTAGGTTCGTATACCATCCGGAAATACTAGTATTTTTATTACTTATTTGTATTTTTGGGAGTGTATTGTGTTTGGTGTTTTCTTCGTTTTAACATCAAAATAGGAACATCATAATTGTAATTCATAAGTTTAAAAATTGAGGTGCCCATCTTACCCGGACAAAAAGGAGAGATGACCATTATAACGGCTGTCAAAAAAATAGAAAGAAGTTCTGAAAGTAATACCAGTAAGGAGAAACCAATATTATGTGATACATCTGGTGAAGAAGACGCAGAAGATGAAGCTGATAATTGTGCTGGATGTAGCGAAAAATATTATAAAACCCATCTCATGAAGATTGGCTTCAATGTTCGATCTTTAATCTGTACCCCACATGAGAATTGTACACCTTTTGATGACATGAGCTCTAAATGTGGACAGAAGAATAAAAAGGAGCTCCAGCAAGCAGAAATCAAAGAAAAGGCATAAGGCAGAGGCAAATCTAATACCGGCCATCTGTCCCGTACCACTACGGCCATCACTACCATATGTATCGGGTGAGACGGCCAGTGATGTTTTTTTTTAAAATATTTTTTTTATGGATGTTCCTCACATTATAAAAATATCTTTATACTGATTTTTTAAAGAGTGATAGTTTCTGATTTTCTTAAAAATAAAAGTCTAATTGTGTTCTCAATATTTTCAGTTTTATTTAACCCTAAAAAAACTATGGCCATCTCTAACGAATTTACCCTACAAATATTGCTCGTTTAATAGTATAGGATTAACTAAACCTAATAATTAAAAATAATGCACTTGGAAAATAAAATACCTACCAATTAAATCAATATTCCTCGACTTATATACATACGCACGTCCTTTTGAAAAAACAGAATATCGCGTCTAGTTGTAATATAGTTCAATAATTTTGCAATAGATGGCGCTGTCTAGTATATTTTTATTGCATTAATCAATAAACTAGGTTTATAGAAGGTTGTTATTACTGCTGTTCTTCTGATTGACACCGTTGTATATAGCCATTCAGAATCATAAATAAAGTTATAAGCAGATAAATTACGAACCAAAAAAGTGTAGGTAGGTACCTATCTCTATCTACCTATACTCCATTTGAAATAAGATTAGACATTGAAACAAACCTTTTTTACAGTCCGTTCAACCGATTTTGACTTCTATAACGTAGGCATAAGGATGGCATAAAAAGCAAAAAAGTGGTTACAATACCAACAGTTTACTGCAGCCACCATTTGTCATGCATCCAACGCAATAGAAGTCAAAATCGGTTGAACGGACTTTAAAAAAGGTTTGTTTAAATGTCTAATCTTATTTCAAATGGAGTAAACCTAGCTAAGTTTAACAACTCCCTAACTCGTACAAACAAAAGTAACCAAATTACATCCAATTTGTACAGATTCGTTTTATATTAGGCATTACAAACTGTTTTTAACCCCTCAATGCTATGTCAACTATGACCTCGAAGCAACGAAGCTACGACACGTGACAAAGGCGTGGACGATCTTTCCCGATGTCACCACGATGTCATTGGGTGCGCGCGACGTTTCCCATTGGTCGGTAGTGTCGCGAAGGCCGTGCGACATCGCCTATTGGTCGCATTTGTCACAGCGTAGGCGGAGCTTATGTGTTCCAATTTTAAAATAAATAGTAGCCCACGTGGTTTGAGTTTGTTGTTTTCTTTATGAGAGTTTTCTCCCACTTAAGATTTGTAGAGCTGTGCTGAGTTACTTTGTAGACTTTTATTAATGTTAATCATTAGGATTTCTACTAATAATAGTTACCTACTTCGTTTATATTTAGACGTTATATGGCTCGTAAACTTCAGTTTACTTGAGGAGATAAGGTACCTACCTATATAGATTTCTAGCAAAAAGAACATCACGCAGATTTCTGGCTTACCAGTATTACTTACCTCAATAAACAGGTAAGTATACACCTCCCTAAGGTTTCTCCCTAGTTTATTATGTTAGGACATCCACGAATTTGATGTTTGTAAACGGTTAGAGTAGATGGGTACTATACTGTGAGTAGATCTTAGGTACTAGTGTATCGAGAAAGGTATTAAATTGAAGACTGGGCTTACTTAGCTTGTAGCCGAAGCCAATCATTTTTGTTACTGTAATCTGAGGATCTTTGCATCATTTTTAATTATTTTTACCTATTGTGGTATAGTAGGTAACTTTATTCCAGGTGCATCGTATTCACATATAATTATATATTTAATTAATACAAAATATTGTAAAACCTTTTAAAATAGTAACGGTGGAGTTTCTTGCCCATGCTTCTCTATACAAAAACTACCTTTTGGAAGGGGCAACTAGAATCAATTCTATTTTTTGTAAATTTTGACGTTCAGAAATGCCTTTTATGTGCCTAATTGATTTAATTTTTTGACTTTTACTTTGTCTGAGCAAAATAAATTACCTATTAGATATTATAAACGAAATCTATGCTTTTTTCTAATAGGTAGGCAGGTAGGCTTACTAACCTATGTTGAAATGACCCAACCCTAAACCCACTGTATCATCACCACTAGGTAAAAAAAATCCGCGTGTAAAGTGCCATTTTTCTGAACACCGCGAGGCAAGGACAGGGTGTCGCCGCGGTATGCGGGGGGAGAGCGGTATTGATCGCGCACCCTCCCGACACCCCCAGTCCGCCAAAAATTGTTGGCAGACCAGCGCACACATAAAAATAAGAGTTTGTCTAATGGCACCTAACGCCTAACGGTTTTTATGTCCATCGAGGCCATTTTTATGGTTTATGGTACAAGTTTAATTTACTCTCCTAGTTCCCACAATATTTTGAGAGAAAAAAAAAGGTTAAAAGCTGCTTATGTTTCCGGGCAATTAGGCAAAGCTGACTACAACAAGAGGTGATTCTTTAGTATAAAAAGCCTATAATGTTTCCACTGCTAGGTAGGACACAGGTCTCCTCTCTGTGAGAGGGAGTGGGCCGTAATCGCGTAAGTGTGGGTTGGTAGATGTCACATGTTTTCGAATTTTTGATTGTATTCCTTCACCGTACCTCTCCTGTTTTGCTGCGTAGTAGGAGTGAGGATAGGGTTATCTTCACTGCTTACTACGGAACATATCCATGTTCGGACCTTTTTTGACATATTTTAAGTGAGCTGGTTGGGTAGTAAGTACCTACATATATTTCAATCGTTTTTTTTAATTTCTCACAAAAGTTTTCATCAACCAGATAAGGAAACTCTATCTTAGTAAGTAGGTACTTAGTAATCAGGGCAGTTTACATTGTAGACAACTTTAAATAAAAGAGAGAATATTTGTATGTTTGTTTGTAATGAATAAACTCAAAAACGCCTCAACCGATTTTAAAAATTCTTTCACCCAGTAGGTATATAGAATCCTAAATTGTCACTGAGTACAGTGAGTACCTAACATAGGCTATAATTTTATAAATATATCATACAGGTGAAGCTGCTCGCGAAAGCTAGTAATTTATAAAGAAACACTTAGATGTACCTATCTACCTATTGGAATTGTTTTAAATAGGTAGATAAGTATTGCGAAGCATTAGTAACATCGTGCGATACCACTACTCTATCAATTATTTCAGACATTAAACGTACTTATAAGCTATTGCGAATTTCATATCATTGCTTCAGCTAATTAACTAGCTATAGGTAGGTAATTGTCTTTAGAAAGGACATAATATTTTTCTTGTAACTTGAACTTTAATAACGCAAAATAAGGTTCGATTTTGTGGAAGAGACATGTTTGTGTCTGGCCCGATATGTCTATCACACCGTGGTGTAATTTTTTATGTTGTTTCAGATTTTCTTTTTGTTCGTCAAGAAGAATGATGGTGATTGCTAGTGGACTTTGCATAGCTGGAGTGTCTTGCTGATATATTCTATGTTATAGGGTTTGGTTTCCGCACTTAGTCCGTAAGGTTGACCATTGTGCGTGGGCCATGGCGGCTGTTTGGTGGTTAATCCAACCAGCCCACCTCCCTCCAGAAGCTAATTAAATCTCCTGGTCTGTTCAGAACATCGTCTTGCTAATATATGGTAAGTAGGATAATTTTTTTCAACTGTACAAACAGAACGCATGATACAACCAAGATCTATATTATTATCATATTCTTATCATGTCGATGACAACCTAAAAAGAGTCGGCCCACAATGGTGAATCTCCACCTGAGCAGGTTTTCCTTGCTTCGACCAACCTGGGTCCGAAGTCTTTTTAAAGACTTTCCAGAGATTTTGGTATATTATTCATCCATCTTATTACACTACAGTGTCATACTCGGCCAACGTGCGAACTGAACCATAAAACAGTTCATTAAAGGCGATTGGTTCGAGTCTAGGTGGACGGTGGCGACCTGCGGCCGAATGTGGAACTAACCGCATTAGACATCCGTCACCGAGCACTCATTTAATTACTTTTAAAGCTATATCATAATGTATTGGCGTTTTATACTGGTTCTGTTTCCTTTTAGTGTTCCCTGCGAATGTGAAACCAACCCATAAAATTGACTTTGTCATAAAATGTCTTAGGTACAAGTTATCTGGGTGTGTTAAGTGCGGTACGAGGCAATCAGAGACGCACAAATTTTTATACCCTTACAAAAATCTGATACTTTCGGGAATCACTACAATCAGCGTTAAGTAGAAATGAAGCTTATATCGCAACATTTTTTCTAGTTAAATAATAATCGAACGAAGTAGGTAAGTACTGTAGAGACTTAGTCTGCATGAGCAACCAAATGACGTATACACAAAATCTGCTTATAAATATCCCGACGTTGCCATAGTTAAAAAACCGGCCAAGTGCGAGTCGTACTCGCCCATGAAGGGTTCCGTAGCAGCAAGTAACATTGAATGAAAGGTAAATTGCGGTTTACGATTTATGACGTATTAAAAAAAAACTACTTGTTAGATCTCGTTCAAACCAATTTTCAGTGGAAGTTTACATGGTAATGTACATCATATATTTTTTTTAGTTTTATCATTCTCTTATTTTAGAAGTTACAGGGGGGGGACACACATTTTACCACTTTGGAAGTGTCTCTCGCGCAAACTATTCAGTTTAGAAAAAAATGATATTAGAAACCTCAATATTATTTTTGAAGACCTATCCATAGATACCCCACACGTATGGGATTGATGAAAAAAATTTTTTTGAGTTTCAGTTCTAAGTATGGGGAACTCCAAAATTATTTGTTTTTTTTTCTATTTTTATGTGAAAATCTTAATGCGGTTCACAGAATACATCTACTTACCAAGTTTCAACAGCGTAGCTCTTATAGTTTCGGAAAAAAGTGGCTGTGACATACGGACGGACAGACAGACAGACAGACAGACAGATAGACAGACAGACAGACAGACAGACAGACAGACAGACATGACGAATCTATAAGGGTTCCGTTTTTTGCCATTTGGCAACGGAACCCTAAAAAAGAAACCGCTTACAAAACTCGCTTATGACATAAATAATGACAACTAGATGACAACAAAGTAAGTAATATTTAATCATCATCATCTGCCTAGCCTTTTCCCAACTATGTTGGGGTCGGCTAGTCTAACCGGATGCAGCTGAATACCAGTATTTTATATAGAGCGACTGCCTATCTGACCTGCACAACTCAGTTACTGGGTAATAATACAATACGCCTTGGTAAGACTGGTTGTCAGACTTTCGGGCTTCTGACGACCCGTAACGACTGTCAAAGATCCACGAATGACAGCCGAGACTAGTTAACGTACTTTCCAAGGCGCGGAGGAGTTTCGGTATGTTAAGATGGTCACCCATCCACAGACCAACCCCGGCAAGCGTAGCTTAACCTGATCGATCGACCCGTGCATCTGTTATTACTTAGTCACAAGCCCCTCAATATTTAATAAATTGGTATTTTATTTTGTCACGTCATTCCCTAACAACAAAACTACAATCGCGTTCAAAGGGTTAAGTTTATTACTTCTAATATGAACAAAACTTCTACCATAGTTTTGATCAGTTTAAAGATTATGTACACTTATATGGATGTAATGGATCAAAATTAAATTATATTTTAAGTAGAAAAATAATAAAATTACGAGAAGGCTTTTCCTTAGAAGGTAGGTGTAAAATATTTTATTAGTTAGCTTCTGTAAGTTCCATTAGAGTTGTAAAAGTAATTAAAAATTGCAAGATCTTTACACTTATTTTATATTTTGTTTTCTGTAAAGGCTGTTGATTGATTTTCCTTTTTTGTATCCTTTGTGTCCTTTGAGTTTGTGTCGTTTATATTAAAACTAGCTGCGCCCCGCGGTTTCACCCGCATAAGTCTCGATCCCGTGGGAAAAAAAAAAAGTATCCTATGTTCTTTTCCAGGGCATCATCTATATATGTGCCAAATTTCATTCAAATCCGTTCAGCTGTTTTAGTGTGAAGGCGTAACAAACAAACTTACTTTCGCATTTATAATATTAAGGATAAAATGGAAAAGTCATTTTATTTATTTTTGTACTTGCTTTTTTACTAAATCAAGTCAATAGGATAGAAACCGAAATAATGAACATTTTCATCAAAATTTACGCCACCAGTTGGCGCCACTTTGACAAGTGGTCTTCCATTTCGACAGTGAATTTATAATGTATGATGACGTTCATCATTCACTCACGACTAAAGAAAATGTAGGCGCTTTGACACTTTTGATAGGCGCCCTGACCTGATGTCTCAGTGCTGCCACCTGAAATGAATTATATTTTTTTTTTTGTTTTTATTTTTATAATTTAGAATCATTTGCCGACATTTATATATTTTGTCATTATATTTAAAATTGTTCGACATTATACTTAAAACTGTTCGACATTATACTTAGAACTGTTTGACATTACATTTGAAACTTTTTGACACTTTATTTGAATGTTAACTAATAATGAATCATAGTTGTATTTTGTTTTTTGTGATTGTATGGAAATTGCATGCATATGCCTGGATTAAACACGATGTAAACTGTTTATGAATAAATGAAATGACTTTAATGAACGTCATTTCAGAAAACGCTCCTTGATAAGAGACATAAAAAGTAGGTACCTAGTTAGTTGAGGTTGTCTTTGGAATGGTTTAAGCCCTCCGTAGGTACGTACGTAATTAAAAATGAAATGAAGCACTAAGTACAACAAGGTGGAGCAAAAGTAATGTCACAATGTGAATGTGCCATATTTTTTGCAAATGGCGTCAAATGTCATTGTGCTTTGACATTCAGATACAAGACAGATGGAGAAATTTTTGTCAATGCAATGGAGCCATACACAGCTCAGTACCCTAATTGGATAACTTATTTTCGTAAACAGTTATGCCTAATTTGTTTCATTTTGACAGTTCATCAACATTCATTGCGTTATTTACGTTGTTAAGCAGATTTTTTTCCCAACTTATGAAGCAATGGATTAGCAATTTGTTTCAAATCGAAACAGATTGCGATTGTGTTGTATTACGCAATTAGGGTACAGGACCCTCAGGTAATGCCGGAGATTTACTTAATGTCATCAATTTTACACCTTTGAATAATCTTTCCGTGAAAACAGAGCCCAGGGACTTTTTTCATTTTCAACACAATTGCAGCCAATTCACATTATAATGACATTATGCTTTTGCCCCACCCTGTATTTCAATGACTAGAAAATGTAACTCCTTAGTGTACCCTACAAAATAGCCGTTGCTATAATCCCTAAGATCCTCTCACCCACAGGCATATGCAACACAATCAAACAATGGGTTATTAACAGGGGCAGATGCGCGTGGCACCTGAACGGAACACTCGCGATCACTAAATCATAATGTTTGGAAACGACACGATAAAACACCCAGCGGTGTTGGCTGTATGCGATGTGACCTGTGCATAAAAAAGTAAAAAATATGAATTATGCATGGAATTTGTAAGTACTATTTGGTATTATGTAATCCAACTTACGTCCATGCACCAAATAATGCCATGAACAAAGTGGCAAAAACTATGAAACACTGAAAAACATGTTTTACCTACCTTATACCCTTTATTTTTAGAAAGGTGCATACTTACCAAAGCACTAAAATACCAAAGTTTCTTCCTATAAAACAGTTTAAACTAAAAGCAGAAAACGAAGAGGCTCTTGCAATTTTAGTGCACAATAAACTAATCGGATTCCAATTAACGCCTTTATATTACTAAACCTGTGATTCCAATAGGTCTTCAACTTCTTAAGTTCTCACGATCTGTTAATGTCCTCTTCGCCATGAGAAAGGAGGTGCAATTGATTTCATTGAAGACAAATAACAGGAATGGGACATGACTGTAGTTACAAATATAATAAAGTGCAAATGAGATTGAATTGCTTGAAGCGGAAGATTTAAGCGAACAATTACCTGAATCTATTCAGTATAAATAGTCATTTACAAAATCTACTTACTCAGTTTATCAATAGAAAACACCTAAATAGATTCTACCAATTTGGAGGAAACAAAAAAAAAAAACAGAGAAAAAATCTCTTACAATCGGAACTCCCGGAAACTCTAAAACCAACGCAAAAAATTAATTCTTAAAATCATTTCTCTATGAACTATTAATCCTTTTTGCTCCAATATCATTAACCTATTCATTTCAATGAGCGATGACGTGAATGATACATCCCCTAGCGACACAAAAGAGGTCCGTTAGACGCATTAATATTACACCAAACAACACTATTCTATTTCCATGTTTTTTGTGCGCTGACAACACCGAAAATTTCGAATGTCACGCCTCGTTCATCGACAGCGCGGGAAAATAAACGAAAGCAGTTCTTTTTTTAAAACGGGCGCCAGAAAAAAGTTTATTTAAGTTTAGAACATGTTTGGATTGATACCATAATACCTTTGCCTGAATCGGTGTGTGTTTATTTGTAGAATGTTAGTTCTAATTAGTTCGAAGTTTGGATTTATGGTTGATTCCGTATTCCGATTAATGCCAAACGAAGTTGCTTGTAAATAGTAGTAATTAAATGCAAAAGACGTAATCATTATGTCTGCAATTCTACGTTTAAGGACCTACTTAGAATTACTCTACAAACCCGGAATTAAAAATAAATTAAGATTTACTCAATTCTAACTTGCATATCGGGCAAAACCGGGGGCTTCGCTAGTTCAATCTCACGATGAGTAGCTACTACCATACTGTTTCATTTTTTCACTATCCTCATAGGACCGGACATAATCGAGTTTTTACAAACAATACGCGATGAAATTGGTTCCTTTATTGGTATCCTTCTAAACAAACTGAATTGTGTTTTGTGTATGTTGTTACTGATTTGAGATTGGTTATGCCCGTTGGGGAGGAGCAATGGTGGCCCTGTGGTAACAGCCGCGATTTACGAGTTGTAAGGTCATAGGCTCGAACCCAGACAGGCGCTTTACTTTATGTAAAATATTTCATCACCACTGCTCTTGAAACGGTGAAGGAAAATATCGTGAGGAAACCGGCATGTTCTAGAACCAAAAATTCGAAGATGTCTGTGACATATACTAACCCGCACTGGGCCCGCGCGGTGGATTACAGCCCACTTCCTCTCACAGAGAGGATGTGTCCCAGCAGTGGGAACATTATAGAGTGATTATTCTTTGCCCGATTGTGGGTGCACAAAGGTTTGTTATTGTTAATGATACATTGCTGATGTTTTCGCAAGTTGTAATTTGCTTGAAAGTTTTTGAAGCGTTTATAGTAATCTTGGCTTCGATAATTTTATTGTGATTTTTCACATGCATGGATTTTTATTATTTTCCAATACAGATTGCAAGTAAGACTAGATTCAATACCGGTTTTATTATGCGTAGCGTTAGGTTTATTTCTTGCTAATTATAATCTAAACTATATAGTGATACCTACCTAATAGTATAAAGAGAAAATATTTGATTTTTTGAATGGTTGTATGTTTGTTTGTTAGGCTTTTACGCTAAAACAACGGAACGGATTTGAATGAAATTTAGCACATGGGTAGACCGTGACCTGGGTTAGGACATAAGATAGTTTTTATCCCGACATTCCCACGGGATCGAGATATACCTATACGGGTGAAACGACGGGACTTTAATAATAAATCTAGTTTCATTTCTTTAAAAGCAATTTGCTTATTTGCTTCTCAGTCCTATTTCATAATCTATAAAAGTGCAATGGACTTTTATTCAAAGTCTCTTGAGCTTGAAAGAGCAAATGGATCCCATAAACTGATAAACAGATTTTTGGCAAGATAACCAATACAATCACTGCTAACTTGTTTTAAATTACTAACAGAACAAAAGCAGACTCTTCCAATCAACAATCGCATACAGAAGTGTCCCGTTCCCATCGATGGTAACCGCCCGTGGCCGAAACAAGGCTGTAATTACACCGATCACATTTACGAATGTAAATGCACTGGTGTGTCCTGTCATAAATCATGTTGCGGTCATCTGCCGCCCGCGGCGACACTAGCCAGTGACCAGTGGAGACTGAGCTGAGATGTGGATGCCAGATTTATTATATAGCGAAGTTTAGATTGAACTAAATTTTGCTTTACCTACGCTGTTGTGTATTGCAAATGAATAGTGAAGGAAATGTCTAATTGATGTAAAAAATTGAAGACTTTAATTTATTCAGATGCTATTTAGTAGGCACGCTCTGGAATCCGGAGGATAAGTAAAAAAAAAAATTGGTATTCGAAAAGACATTTTTGATGTGAAACATCTATAGCGGCGGGTCAGACCGACCAACCCCAACGCCAATGTTGGCGTCGGTAAACTATCCTTTTATGCATATTACCAGTACATAATAATTTCGATGTTTCACATCTGCCCGACGTCCCGCGACGCCTCATTTTTTTGTAGGAAATGGTCTTCTCTATCTTTGGCAGAACGGAAATCTTAGGACTAATTAATATTATTGTATAGACCTAGTATTAAAAAATCAGGTAGCTACAGATGCTAGACTACCTACTTGAACCACAAATCACTAAATGCATTTAGTACTAAACGAATGTTAAACATTGTTCTATTTCTGTCACTTGTTTGAAAATGACAAAGACAGAATGATATTTTAAGTATTTTATGTGCAAGTGGACCTTATAGTATTCTGTAACTAAACTATCGTTTACTATAAAAAAACACGATAAAAAAATTACATCGCACAGTCCATTCTACACTGGCTGGCTTTCAAATGTGTATCAACGTATTATGCGTTCGTTTTTTGAATCAGCGGGCGCCTGACAGATGCAAGTAATGCCATGTGCATCGTTTGATATTGAATTATTGTTCTGGCAACATTTTGATAATATGGGGTCGATGTATTGAAGTGGAGATTAGTAGGTGGGTATATGCAGGGGATTATAGATAACGTATTATGAAATATTACGCTACTATTAGAATAGATAGCATTTACACGGTAAGCTACTATTGGAGATGAGTTCTCATCTTGGACACACTTTTATGATAACAGGGATTGTGGGTCCAATATAAAATTATGGATTATTGGACTTCGCCAAGAAAATTAACAAGGGTTTCTGCCATAAATGAGAAATGAAATCTTAAAACCTGCAACTTGCAAGGAACCGTACATGTATCAGTGCAGTTAAGAGCGTTTATAATGAAAATGGGCAACGTCCCAAATAGGTGTCAAATATTTCGCAATTTTTATTAATCTATACATATAATAAAATCGTAGCGATGTCAAAACTGTACATTGAATATTTTTGAAAAAAAGTAATTGCTACGAGGTCGGGGATCGATTCTAATGCCGAAAATATTTTTTTTAGAATTTTTGTCTGTTTGTCTGTTTGTCTGTATGTATGTTCCAGCATGGCGCAAATTCTACCGGACAGATTCTGATAAAATTTTACATAGATATTCCCTGTGTGTCTGGTCAAACTATAGGGTATAAACTATCACGCTATTTACTATGGGGGACGAGCAATATTACATTATGACGTATTTGTATGTTCCAGCATGACGCAAATTCTACCGGATAGATTCTGTTAAAATTTTACATAGGTATTCCCTATAAGTCTGGTCAAACTATAGGGTATAAACTATCACGCTATTTACTATGGGGGACGAGCAATATTATATTATGTTCGTATTTTTGGAAAAAAACGCGCCGAAATATTAGGATATTGCAGATGATTATCGATTTAACTTTTTAAATGATTATCATCACGCTATACCTTTATGGAACTAAGCAGTCAATCGTGAAATATATAGGAATGGCTATTTTAGGGAAGTTTCAACGAAGCAATTAACTCAGCGGTTGGACGATTGCTTTGCAAACATGGGGTTGTAAGTTCGATTCCCAACTGCGGTTTTTTGTTTTTCTTTTTTTTTCACGTTGTACTAATATTTTTTTTTTTTTGATTATGTATCCATACATATAATAAAATCGTAGCGAAGTTAAAATTGTACATTGAATATTTTGAAAGAAAGTTATTGCTACGAGGTCTGGGATCGATTCTTATGCAGAAAATTTAGTTTTCAGAATGTTTGTCTATTTCAACTGTAGGGTATAGACTATCACGCTATTTTCTATGGGGATGAGCAATATTACATTATATCGAATTTGTATGTTCTAACGTGACGCAAATTGTACCGGATAGATTATGTTAAAATTTTGCATAGGTATTCCCAATAAGTCTGGTCAAATTGTAGGGTATAAACGATCACGCTATTTACTATGGGGGACGAGCAATATTATATTATGTTCGTATTTTTGGAAAAAAAGGCGCCAAAAGATTAGGATACTGTAGATGGTTTTCGATTTAACTTTTTAAATGATTATCATCACACTATACCTTTATGGAATTAAGCAGTCAATCATAAAATATATAGGAACGGCTATTTTAAGTAAATTTCAACGAAGCAATTAACTCAGCGGTTGGACGATTGCTTTGTAAACATGGAGTTGTAAGATCGATTCCCAACTACGGTTTTTTTTTGTTTTTGTTTTTTTTTTACATTTTGTAATACGAGTCGATTGTTTTTTTTTTGTAAAAAGTTTTTATTTCTCGCTTTTTAGTGGGTCAATTTGTAATTTGTCTAAGTTACATTAGCTTAATGCCAACTGCTCATCACCTTTTACAAAATATTGCTTTTCCCGATGCAGGGACGTTCATCATTGAAAGTTCTCCTGGTACTTCACCATCAACTCCACTTCTCCATATGCATTGTGACGAGCATAAATTGCATTGCAACCTATTAAAGTAATCGAATCGCAACCCGTGAAATACTTATTATTTAGTAGTTCCGGTGGCTATTTGTGGTCATCATCATCAGTTCCACTTAACCAAATAGTGCTTTCCAAGAGCAACTGCACGAGTTACTATAAAAAATACCCAAATTGCTATAGGTTTGCCTATAATATTTGAAGAGTTATTTGAGAGCTATTTCTCTGGGATGCCATCATCAGATCCTGGTTTCCTTATCATGGTACCACTTTTGAAATATTTCTTTTCCAACAAAAAAAGAATCATCAAAATCGGTTCATAAACGACGAATTTATCCGCGAACACACATAAAAAAATATATATATACGGTCGAATTGAGAAACCTCCTTTTTTTGAAGTTGGTTAAAAAGAAAAACTTCGTAAGCTATGGGAAACTGCTATGTTACAAGTACTTTACAGTCACAAAACATTCAAGGTTGTGTTCTGATCATTTTAGAGCTGAAGACTATAGGAATAAAAGGAATTTTACAGATTTTGACAGCAGATTTGTCCTAGCGATTTTAAAATCTGTGTGTGGATCTTCTGGAATCGTTGCCACACTGCTTTCTGGTGACAAAACAGCGCACGCCATGTTTAAGATTCCCATCAATTTAAAGAGCAACGAAACGCCTGTTTGTGGGGTGTTACGCAACAGTAACAAGGGATGTGTGCTTAGGGATTGCGCTTCATCGTATGGGATGAATGCATTATGGCAAAAAGGAAAGCAGTGGAAGCTGTAAACAGAACCCTGCAGGACATCCGCAGGAACCAAGACATGATGGGTGGTGTTACAGTCCTGACTGACAAAGTGAATACTTCGTTGAAAAGGAGTTCATAGACTGCGCTTGACCATCATCATACGAGCTCGGCTTGGCGGGAATTCAAATGCTCAAGAATTCTCCGATGTTCTTCTAAAAGTTGTTCGAGGCACTCTACCAGAGACTCTTGGTAAAGTAGATCCCACTTAAGAAGATCTTATTCGTCTGGTATACGGGGACATCAGTCAAATACCGTACCAAGAGAATTCTTGGGCGTGTTTCCATTTTAACTCCGAAAATGATCAAGCTGCAGCGATCAACCACAGTATTCTCTCACAAATTGAGTGAAGTGATATACACCTCCATTAATACTGATGTGGATGAAGATGATGCCGCACATTACCCCGTAGAATTTCTCAATTCGCAAATGGCAAGTGGACTTCCGGTTGTACATCTGTGTAACGGAACCCGGCTCAAAGTCACGTCTTTGCAGAGAAACGTCATCGAGGTGGAAATTCTAACAGGTTATGGCGATGGTAAGACAGTGTTTATAGCGCGTATATCACTAATTCCCCAAAATTATCAGTTCAAGCGCATGCAGTTCTCTGGGAACGTATGCTTTGCGATCAACAAGTCACAGGGTCCGACACCGAAGGCTGAAAGCTGCGGGTATCAACCTCAGGATAAGCTGCTTCTCACACGGACAACTGTACGTCGCTTGCTCCCGAGTCACCATTCCTGACTCTGCATATTTTGACTGCTGAGAATAAAACTACAAATGTAGTAGGTATACAGGGATGTTTTATAAAAATGTGGCTGTTATTGTAGTAAATTGTGGTATCTTACGACTTCCACGTGAACGAAGTCGCGGGCAGAAGCTAGTTTAGCAATATTATTGTATGCAAATAATAAGTATGGCTAACTAGTGAACTAGAATATTAATAATGAATTGCAATTAACCTATAACATTTCCAAAAGGCATTATGGAAAGTTTCCAAATACTTTTTTTAGATCTAAAACTAAATATTTACTGCGTTTCATAATCAATATTTTAGTGTACTAGTTAGCCATATTTCTTATTTCCATACAGTAATATTGCCAAATTAATAAAAACAGCGAAATATTTGATAGCTAATTGCGACGTTGCCCACTTTCAGAATAAACGCTCTTAATACAGGAACTAAAATGCGCCATTTGGGTCATTAACCCTTCAAAGGCAGCGCTCTCTTCCTACCTTAAAGTACTACAAAGAGCTCATTCCAAAAACAAATTTCAATTCCTAAAGCAGTAATCTTCCGCAAATTAAAATCACATGTAGCTACAGAGATGTACCGATAACCGTTCCGCGAACCCGTCGTTACGTCACGTCCGTGTCCGCCCGATGACAGTTGCGCGAATGGATGCCGTTTGAACATCGAACGTTGATTGAAAATCGCAATATGGCCGACGGTCGAACCGTTGGAATTTAAATGATACCAATTTTGGATTCGAGTCTTTTATTATTTTAAAGGTTGCAAAGAATTATGTTCTGAATTCTGATTTCGTACCTAGTCTGTTAGTGAAACTCTGACGTGCTTCTTCTTCTCCCGTATCATCACGACAAAATGCAAGTCAGCAAGTTGGTAGCGGCAGGTATAACTGTCCTATGTGTGCCGCATTGTTAAGAGCGTCTATTCGGAAAGTGTGCAACGTCGCCGATAGATGTCAAATACTTCGCTGTTTTGATTAATTTGGCAATATTACTGTATGGGAATACGAAATATGGCTAACTAGTGAACTAATAAGAATTAATTATGACATGCAATAACAATATCGTTACACCGAATATTTCGTTTTAGATGTGATAAAGTATTTGGAAACTTTCCAAATGCCTTTTTTACACCTAAAACGGTTACAACATCAAATTTAGTGTTATAATTACAATTCATTATTAATATTCTAGTTCACTAGTTAGAGATATTTCATATTTCCATACAGAAATATTGCCAAATTAATCATAACAGGTCAATATTTGACAGCTATTTGCGACGTTGCCAAATTTTTGCTGGACGCAATTTTTATGCCCGCGTTGAAAAGCAGTAAAAAGATAGAAATGTGCCTGCATGCTGATCTTCTCATTGTAGTTCGCGTGATTATCACAGTGAAATCAATAGTAAATAATAGAGAAAAAATCTGTGAATATTCCTATCGACCAGGACAATATTCATGAGTCCGATACAAAAAAACCTATGCGGTCGGGGGACCCCCATCAGAAACGAAGTTCTTTCTCACGTATAATTTAAAAATAAAAATATTTTTTTTGTATATCGGCTCTGGCACTCTCAAAAACTATGAAAACGACACCTATGATGAAAAATTTTAAAATTTTCAGAGCCGCCATCGTGGATTTTCATTTTGACCAAATTCACACTTTCTCTATCTCTCTCCGGCATGCAGTGTACTCGGGCCGATGTGTACAATTTTATCCCACGATACTGTAATCACTTTACTCTTTTCTTTTGTTTTTTCTGCCCGCGTTCTCTCTCTTTCTTTCTCTTTGAATTAGAAGAAGACAGTTGCAAGTATTAACACTTTTTAGCGTGACGATTCCTGAAAGTTTACAAGCCGCGTTAAAGAACTTCGTTCCAAAAAGTTGAGAAAAGTCCATATACCTACTACACATACGAGAAAATAATGGACTATTTAGACGGGGCCAATTCCCGAGACAATTCACTAAGCCAATCCATTAATTTGCTTCATCAATGGCTTTAATAATAATAATCCATTTAATTCAGGCGACGCAGGCCTACCTAACCTAACCTAAACATACATATTTTTTTAAATTATAAACAAATCTTGTGTTAGTAAATAAGACTTAGACTATGTTAGTAGCACTTCACTATGCACTAGCTTGACTTAGTGCCGTCTTGTGGAACTTGTCCGCGGAAGCGACGGAACACCACGTCCTGTGGCCAAAAGTCTTCTTGCATGACGAGGGGCAGATAAAAGTTCGGTACGACGAATGCCTTGAAATTGACGTTCCGGTGCGACTCTAATAACTGCACCCTCGGCGCGTACTCGTCTTTTGGCGCACGTACTCCACGATGTCTTCCGCCTTAGTGGTGTAGTGCAGGCGGGAGATGTACACCGGTGTGTTAGGCTTTGCGGCACGCAGGCTCACTTCGGGGCCCGTAGGAGCTTTGCCGCAGCGGTTCTTGTTCGTTCGCGATCGGCGCTTCCTCCTTTGCACCGTCACGAAACCATCATCATTATCAGCCAAATTCGATGCCTTCTCAGGCAAGGGCTTGATAATAGGAATCCAATGCAGTGGACTGTCTCTATTTACACGATGTTAAATATATTGTCTATATAGTATGTATATTGTCTAAATGGTCCATTAGGCATTCTGCGTCTGAACCAGTAAAACGTTTATGGAAGCCATGTTAGATGACACAAGACAACATGACAAAGGCACATGATATAGGTAAGCAGACACATGTTTCCGAAGCAATCCATAATCGAAAAAGTTTTTCATTAAGCAACGTTGTCGTTGTCAGTTGTTCAAAACGTAACGATCAGATAACTAACCCTGAACAGACGCTGATAATTGAATTCAATAACTGACTAATTTATTACGTCCTCGTGGACGATAGCATCTTTCATTTTAGACGTTTTCTAAATACATGCTGCTAAAGGAAAATAAACCTAATCGTGAAGTGTTGAAGTTGGTTTTGGGTTAAAACTGTTTTAGGGTTGTGACGTTTTGAAATTTTTATAAAAAGAAAGAAAAAGAAACCTAAACGTGAAGTTTTAAAGTTGGTTCTGGGTTGAAACTGTTTTAAGGTTGTGACGTTTTGAAATTTTCAAACAAAGGGTTGTATGAACGATTGTTAGTTAGGTTTTGACAATGGGATCGTAATGGGCGATTTAAATAACATTTCGGGTAGCTACTACCTGAATCCTCTTTTGATTTTCCTGAACTATTTGTACCTATATATACCTTTAAAACATAAGATCTTTATGCCAACGCTTCAATCACACTTCCGTACCCAAGGGTGCCTAACGAAACCCTATTACAAAGTTTCCGCTGTCCGTCCGTCCGTCTGTCAGCGGGCTGTATCTCATGAACCGTAATAGTAGGTAGGTAGTTGAAATTTTCACAGATTGTGTATTTCTATTGCCGCTATAACAACAAATAAAGTTAAAAATTAAAGGGGGCCCATACACGAAACGTGTTTTTTTCGACGTTTTTTGCTAAATATTCTACGGTGGTACGGAACCATTCATATCGCTCTTCATTCGCACTTAGTTCGTTCTTATTATACAGGGTAATTTTTTTAACCAGTGCGCAAACTTAAACACGTGACTTTACTCATCATTATGAACAACTTTTACTATGGGACCAAACCTGAAATCGCGAAAAAAAAATCTGCTGTACCCTCATTTATGTTCGCATGACTCGTCAAAATGTACGAAACAGCTGATTTTTTTTTCGCGATTTCAGGTTTGGTCCCATAGTAAAAGTTGTTCATAATGATGAGTAAAGTCACGTGTTTAAGTTTGCGCACTTGTTTAAAAAAAATCCTGTAATATACCAACCTGGCTTATATCTAGGTATAGGTATATAAGTACTAACCTGCGTACATATATGTATGGTTCACAATATTCGCCGTTTAGTCATATTAGGAATGGTGCACACGTTGAACTTTTCAAGTATTCTGACCCTTTCATTTAAACAGAAAGACATATAGCTGCTGGATATGACTTTTTAATTATATGCAAATTCTACAATGTCAACTTTCCTAACACTCAGTATTTCCACTATCTCGCTACTGTCATTTGCCCTCTATATCCAAAAGATATCTGAAACAAGGACATAATACTTAATTCATTAAAAAACTGTAGGTGGCACTGCCATACTGCCCTGCTAAGCCGAAAGGCATTATCTCTGAGATACTCGTACGCCCTTTTAGTTTTTGAAGTGAAAACTTCTTTAGGCGCGTTGGGCATTTTTGAGATGGGACTAAACAATTAAATACAAAATTCAAACGCGACACTGTAACGACACCTGTTTTTGACCATTAAAAAGATATCAACGCGTTGTTTACCGCGGTGCCGATTTTTTTTAAAGTTTTCACTTCTGTCGGCACTCCCGGAGTGCCACTTTTTTTTATACCACTCAATAGCTATAACAATTTCGGGTCTAATAGTATATAAGCCAAATAGCGCTATCTAAATTAAAACATTTGAAAAACCACTAAGAAGTTTTTTATATCTAAATTTTTCCTTAAATTACAATTTACAAAAAGTTTTTTTTTTTAAACTTACTCCGATTGAGATAGTGCCTTTTGGCTTAGAAGGACAGTATAACTCGTACATGTCTATGTAGAGAAAAAACCTCTACGAAATTCAGTTTCTGAAAAACATGTTTATTCAAATATTTCAAATTTTTCATACATAACATCCCGCCTGTTATACACGAAGGGTTAAGCAGAGGTTTACTTACAGTAGATACACCCAACCCCGCACAAATTGAGATTCCGAACAGCTACTGAGAAATTCCTGATGTTAAAACCCAATAACACCTATTCCCGATCTGGGAATCGAACCCAGGACCTCATGCTCAGTAGTAGTACCTGCGACCACTAGACCAACGAAAAATTTCTAGTAATTATCTCACCAAAGTCAAAGTCAAATCATTTATTTCAAATAAGTTCTCATAGGCACTTATGAATGTCAAAATTTACAAAAACACTCCGGGAGTGCCGACAGAAGTGAAAATTTGAACAATTTTATTGTGTATGGGAAATACTTTTAATGAGGTGTCGGTAACGGTAACGGTAAAAGTGTCGCGAGTTCAATTGTTTTTTCACATCTCAAAAATGCCCAACGCGCCCAAAGAAGTTTTCACTTCAAAAATTAATTGATTCTAGTCGCCTCTTCCAAAAGGTAGTTTTCGTATGGAGAAGAATGAGCAAGAAACTCCACCGTTACTCTTTTAAAATGTTTTACAATATTTTGTATAGGTACCATTTTACAGTTAAATAATTGTATGTGAAGACAACACACCTAGAATAAAATTACTATAACACAGTAGGTAAAAATAATTAAAATGAAGCAACGACAGATCAGATACCTCTCCACTTGATCCAAACTATGTCACTTCCAGACAACTCTCCACATCAACTCTTCCTAGCTAATAAAGCTGGCTATTCACGTGCCTACGTGCCTTCTTTTTATTTGCGTCGATCAAATTCTCGGAGGGTGCAGTGTTCGGTCGTGCGATCACGCGGCAGAGACAAAATGGCGGACCCTTGATTACACTGGGGACTTTTAATTGATCGGCGAGATTTTTTTGAGATCAGGAGGGAGTTTTTTTCAGGGTTTATTTGTGTATTGACATACCTACATATGGACGTAGCTATGAGCAAATAAGTATAAAAATGGAGCTATAGTTAGCCATTGTAGATTCTGTGGAAGAAAATGAGGTTGATGTTAATTTGCTGTTGCAAAGTAAGACGCCTCATACAGATAGATGTCAACCACATATATCTAAATCTGTGGTGTCAATCAAACATAATTAGTCAATTCTTCTACAACATGTAAAAAAAACCTTGTCCGAATTTTCAGGAAAAAAGAAAAAGAATATCGTCACATTTTTTCAATGGGGAATTTTACCGGGTTATTATAATGAAATATTCTATCAAGTACCTATGTCAAAAAATCACAAATAAATAGTTACAACACCGTGTGCAAGGAATTATGGCTATTCTCTCCGTTCCGGAGATATAAGCATTATTAGCTCCATGCAACTTTTTTGCAAAAAAAAAAAAAATTGTTGTCACTTGCCTACTAAATTGTCCTATGATATTATTTATGCATGATATTGGCTATTAAAAGCCATTTCATGCAAAAAACCGACACTTTAAAATTTCAGCTCCTATGTCTTCGAGAGACTTTTTTCGATTCACTGTACGTCGCGTACTTGTAGCTTCATATTTAAACTGTGGAGTATCCCATTTGTATTAGCCGACGTTCGCACGGACGTAATAAAATCGCGGCGATTTTTTATAGTACACTGGATTTTCAACGCTCTGATTGGCGCCGAGAGTTGAAAATCCAACAGTGTGTTTTTTCAACGCGCTGGGACGAGAGTGCATCCCAGCGCGTTGGATTCTCAACGCTCGGCTTAACACCGAGAGTTGAAAATCCAGTGCGCGATAAAATCTCGCCGCGATTTTATTACGTGCGTGCGGACGTCGGCTAAGTGCCGTTGACTGCACAGGGTGCGTCAGACGTAAGTAATTAAGTGTCGTCACTAGTAGAGGCTAAATAAAAACTTTTTACAAAAAAAAATACAACCGACTTCCAAAAAAACACTACAAAGTGAAAAATAATTTCAGAAGTCGGTGGCAAAAAACGAAAATTCTAAACCAAAGACACCGACTTCCGAAATTATTTTTTTTGGAAGTCGGTTGTATTTTTTTTTTTTTGTAAAAAAAAAATATTTTTCACTTTTTAGTTATGGTACCTACCTTACATAAATTCGAATACCACTACCTGCTATGTAAATAACAGTGACAGGAACTTATCATATCATCCACATACTAAGTGGGAAAAGTACGTATTATTGAAGCTAACTCAAAAACTTCTCAAGCAAACTTAATAAAATTTATTTGAGACCACCTCTGAAGTATGACCTACCAAACAAAAAAGAATCATCAAAATCAATTCATAATTGGCAGAGTAATCGCGTAACAAACATACAAAAAAAAAAAACATAAAGTCGAATTGAGAACCTCCTCCTTTTGGAAGTCGGTTAAAAAAGTCTACTTTTAAAGAAGACTTTTTTCTAAAACAATAGGTTGAAGCTACAAGCAAAAGCTATTTGTAAAAACTGTTATAAAATAAAAAATAAAATAAAATTCTAATTATCCTTGTTACACAAGACAGATGTCCATGTATGTATTATGTTTTTACGTCCCAAAGAAAATGTTTATAGATAAAATTAAGAGTAAATTGGAAGGCGGGTTGGCTAATGATAAAGACGCAAGAACTTTTCGTACCTGCAGTAGGTACTTACACTGTACAGGTGACTTGGTATTTGTTTCTAAGAAATGTTTTGATTTAAAGGTCTGCTCATGTCGTGTTTGAAAAAAACTTTTGTTAACTAATAAGCAACTTAATATTTTCTTAGAATACAAATATATAGGGTCAAATTCAATATATAGGGTCAAATTGGATACACAGGGTCAAATTAGATATACATACAATAAAAAAACTTTTTTACAAAAAAACACAACCGACTTCCAAACTACAAAGTGAAAAATAACTAATTTCGGAAGTCGGTGTCTTTGGATCAGATCAGTATTTTAGTATTTTGACTTTTTAGTGGGTTGGTTTGTAATTTATCTAAGTTACAATAGCCTTATGTCAACTGCTCATCAAAAATACCCATATCGCTATAGATGTGCCTTTATTATTTGAAGAGTTCCCTCGATTTCTCCAAGATCCCATCATCAGATCGTGACCAAATGACAATGGGACCAACTTGAAAGTATACCCTTTTAAACAAAAAAAGAATTTTTCAAATCGGTCCAGCCGTCTTCGAGTAATCGGGGAACATACATAAAAAAAAAATATCCCGACGAATTGAGAACCTCCTCCTTTTTTTTGAAGTCGGTTAAAAATGAATCCGCGTACCTATAATATACACGGTGATTTTTAATTCACTGTTAACCTTTCAGGGGGTGAAAGTACTCATGATTATAAACAACTTTCACTAGCTATGGGACCAACTACGAAATAGCAAAAAAAATACATCTGTTTCATACATTTTTATCGGGTACCTAAATATTGCATTTTTGTATGAAACAGGTGATATTTTTTCGTGTTTTCAGAGTTGGTCTCTTTATGAAAATTGCTCATAATCATGACTACTTTCACGCCCTGAAAGGTTAACAGTGAATTGAAAATCACCATGTATAACCTTTCAACTGTCATTAACGAGACACAATAGAATTTTAATTGTTATCCACCTTAATGAGGCGTCGTAATAGATGATGAGTTAATGCTTGAGCTCAGTAACATACAAAAATAGGTACCTACTAGGAATGGGAATATTAAATAACATTCGTCTGTTCAGCAGGTTCTATAACAAATATTCTGATCTCATTTAAATGTTATCTGTAGGTGAATCGCAATCGGCAAATATCAGGAATACTTACTGTATTTTAGCAACATGAAGACGCAGTGTGTACTTATTAGGTTTTCTAAATATTATTTCCTGCCAATTACTGTGCTTTCCTTTCTAGACTTTTATGAAAGAAAGAAGAAAGAAAAAACGTTTATTTGCGGTAAATATGACGCAAAAATAAATAAATATTACATTACAAAAATGAGAAAAAGTTGGGGGAAGCATGCGTCACATCCACGCAAATCGGCTATCGCTAAGCATTATGCTACGACCCTGTGCAAGACAGAGCCCCAGCGCTGGTTTTCAGCGACAGCCGGCGCTGACGTAATGATGTCGACCGGTGCAGCAAACAAATATTAAGACGCTGTACGAGTACAGCGTACTTAAAGAAAAATAATTTATTCAAATTAAAATGTGATGCAACTAAATGGACAACTGATTTATAACTGATATACTAAACAGATATAAAAGATAAAAAATAAATAGACATACTTTATTCTATGTTACGAGAATATCATCCTCAAAAAACGTTTTACGTTTTATATAGTGGCAACACTACTGCCTCGTTGGTCTAGTGGTCGCAAGCGCTACTGCTGAGCATGAGGTCCTGGGTTCGATTCCCGGGTCGGGCAAAGTGTTACTGGGTTTTTCTATCTGGAATTTCTCAGTAGCAGCCCGGAGTCTGAATTTGTTCCCGGTTGATGGTAATAGGCTCGCCCCCTATTACATGGGACCTAAACATAACTGGCGAAATGTGGGTGTACCTGCTATAGATTACACCTCTGCCCAACCCTTCCGGGAAACAAGGCGTATGTTATGTTATAGTAGCAACATTTCGACGCGTCTTATTAGAGGTTTATATAAAAACATCATAAAAATCAATCTAAAACCTTAATCCAAACACAATCAACACTTCGTATCCAACAACACAAAGCCACAAACAAACTTTCCCCACACAAACTAAGTCCAATAAACGAACAATAATCTACCGGAAAATCAGCCGGTCTCAACCAATTTGGGCGACAATAAAGCAATTTGACGAGAAACGCGCGACACTTTGATTAATTGCTGGCGCCGGTGTCGCGATGTCGCGCCGTCGGTGCCAGTCGCATCGTGTGAACGAGGCCTTATGGCGTATGATTGTAATTTACGTATTGATTACTGTTTGTTGATGGGTTGTTTTTTTTGGAGTAACGTCATGCGTCAGAGTATTATTGTTTTTTTTTTTAAGTGAAAACTTCTTTAGGCGCGTTGGGTATTTTTGAGATGAGAAAAACAATAAAACTCGCGATACCACACCTCATTTTTGTAAACGCGATTGTGCTCTTTATTGATATTAAGTTACGGATCAATGATCTATGCAAGTATTTTTTTACTTTAAAGGTTTTGGAAGTTTTTTTTTTTTTTGGAAACCTGATTGTGCTCTTTATTTAGATAAGATTACGGACTAATGTTCTATACATGTATTTTTCTTCCACCAAGGCCATCTTGTTCAAGTTTTCACTTCTGTCGGCACTCCCGGAGTGTCACTGTTTTTTTTAAATTAAAGATACAGTTGGAAATGACTTTTAAAATAATGTTAGTTTGCTGATTTCACAATTTTACAATCTAGGTCTACCGGAATTTAAAGGCTCCTTCAAACAGGCGCGACACGCGACGCGACACAAAGGCACCGCTCGTCGCGCGACGAGCGGTGTCTTTGTGTCGCGCCTATTTGTAGGAGCCTTAACTAAGTAAATCTAAAGCAACGAAATTCTTATAAGTATCTTAGTAGGTATGAGTATATCGTAGTAGGGGCTTGTGGCTAAGTAATAACAGCTGCACGGGTCGATCGATCAGGTTAAGTTACGCTTGCCGCGGTTGGTCCGTGGATGGGTGACCATCTTTACATACCAAGTCCCCTCCGTGCCTCGGAAAGCACGTTAAGCCGTTGGTCCCGGCTGTCATTTGTGGATCTTTAATAATAATAATAAATAATAATTATATTTTTATTTGTGGATCTTTGACAGTCGTTACGGGTAGTTAGAAGTCCAAATGTCTGACAACCAGTCTTACCAAGGGGTATCGTGTTACCTAGTCACTAGGTTGTGGAGGTCAGATAGGCAGTCGCTCCATGTAAAATACTGGTATTCAGCTGTATCCGGTTAGACTGGAAGCCGACCCCAACATAGTTGGGAAAAGGCTAGGCAGATGATGATCTTAGTAGGTATGAAGATTGACAGCTCTTTAGTAGCCACCTGCACCCTAATCGCGAAACACACTTTCAATTACAATCCGAGAGTTTTGAAGGATATTGCCAATCCATCTTCATATGGTTTAAAAAATTCGTCTGCTCAATGACGTCATCGTCATAATTCTTCTGCCCTTATCCCAATTCATTTGTTGTCGACGCAACATGTCCCCTTCTTCCATACTTCTCTATCAGTCG
Organism: Agrochola lychnidis; assembly: GCA_963680765.1. Lineage (NCBI taxonomy): Eukaryota > Metazoa > Arthropoda > Insecta > Lepidoptera > Noctuidae > Agrochola > Agrochola lychnidis. Next base: position 8,490,452 of record OY796864.1, read on the forward strand.
TCACCCCCTTTCTATCCATATCATCTTCCACACAGTCCATCCATCGTTTCTTTGGTCTTCCCCTACTCTTATAGCCATCCACACTTGGTGTATAAGCTGACGCGACTTCGAAGGACCATACGCGGGAAAATAATTTACGTGGTGTGGAATATTAGCCGACACAGAATTGAGCTACACACAGGTATGAATAAGGAATAGGGATGGATGGACTTACTTGGGAATCTTCTGGACGAAACACGTTGACTCAAGGACAGCTCTGGCTATCCTGGTGTTCACTAATTCAACTCACTGTGGTGCACTTATTTGGTTTAATGTCACAATTGTATCGGCCTTACAAATAGAGAGCTCGTGAATTTTGATATAAGATGGATATAAGATGGCGCGGTGTGCGCGCGGCGCGTGGGCGTTAGCGGTGAGCGGTCACTGACAAGTGTCCAAAATTTGAGAAGTAACCTCAAAATCACAGGAGATGCGATTGGCTTCCGCCACAGCGGCAGCAGCCTCTGATTGGTGCGTGCGATGAGCGTCCGTTTCATTCCGTTGTACGGGAATTGGGAAGGAAGAAATATAGCTCAAAACTGCTTATATTAAAAAAACTTATTATTAAAACTTGCGCGAGCAACACTCATACTCAAAACTTTCCTCACGACATTTTCCTCATTCCTCCGCATCACATGCCCATACCACGACAACCGATTTCCGCACTACTTTTCAGTCACCGGTGCCACATCCAGACTTCCTCTTATCTACCTACTCATTTCTTATTCTATCCATTCGTGTAACACCACACATCCCTCTTGCGGCCCAACATTCGGATCCATACAAGACAGCTCAAGACAACAGCTCAGTAACATAAATAACGCAAAAAACTTGGGTGAACTGTCAAAATGAAATCTATTGCGACCAATTGTCATTTTATGTGTATTATGCAATAAGAGTCCGCACCACCACTCAAGTCCGATAGACGCAACGGCGCTAGTGTTTATGTCATTGCATCAAATGGTATAAAAAAGTATAGTTTCACAATTTTCCCGGACTTCAGTGGTGGCGTGGACTCTACTTAGGTGATTAACACACGGCACCGCGCACCGCCGCGGAAGTGAGCGGTGAGAGCACCCTCGACCGCGCGGTCGGGCGGTGTACGTGTGTTAGGCATCAACGGAGTTATTAGAGGTCAATGCGACATGAGATCCGCTTCACCGCCTACCGCGGCGGTACGCGGTGCCGTGTGTTAATCGCCTTACCCCGCTGGGACAGTTTAACATCATTACCTTTCACTTTATTTTCCAAATACCGAAACAGTAAAATAGCAAACGTACATAGCTGCTCATAATCTTAAAGTGCTGTACACATTAGCATAAACTTAATGCACAAAATATATTAAAGACCTGAATTTATTGCATTTTAAAACTAACTGATAAACCAATTTATCACAGTCACTTCATAACAGCTTGCATAAAACACATAAGAGAATCCTATTAGCAATAATCTTCACGCACCCACATCTGCATATTCCAAGCATAAATTGATTAATTCTTCCATTAATTGAGCATGTAAACACTGCAAAAAGTACATTGTAATTGTCACAGGGCTGGTTCACGTTGACGCGACATCGCCCGCGGCATTGCCTGTTATCGCTGCAATTATGCAAATTCAACGTTAAATTACCGCGCGAGCGTGTAATTGTTTCGGCGAGTCGCGACACGACGCACTGACTGTTAATTTTCTCGTTACAACCGTCACTTATATTGTGTGGACGCGGTCTAATAACGCGGTTCGGGACACTTCATGCAGTTATTATTAAGGTGATCGAGTGCTCTTAAATGGGATACGTTTTATGACGTTTTAATATTATTTATTTTTGGTTTTTATCGGGTTTTAAGTTGAATTATTATGAAGAATGAATTTAAAATGTGTTAATTTTAAGATGAAGACTGATTATAATGTATCTTTTATAAAACTGATCAAAGGTACTCAGTGAAACTGTGCTGTATTTTTACTATATAAATATAATCACTTCTTTATTGACCATCTTAGAAAGTGTAGGTACTGTAGAGGTTACATGCAAAAGGCGACTTTATGTCCTACAGGTTGATAAAAAAATAACTTTGGTTGCATTCAATCATAAAATGAATGTAATATAAATTTATCATCTAAGTATTATTCTACGCTACATAATATTCAATAGCTAGCGCTCTTCTAGCGCTACAGTACCGTACTATTGGTCAGAGATAGACATACTTCAAGCAAATAAATTGAAGTCGAAAATCCCACTAAAAACTAAAATCCCTGCTATCGATACTTTTTTGAGTAACTTGCAGGAATGTTAGGAAGTTTATTATTTTACGTATGAAAGTAACATTTAAGACGATTATGACACGACAAAAAAAGGATTGTGTGGTTTTATGAAACCACGGTAAAAGTGAAACTTCTATAGGCGCCGCCATATTGGCCTTGGCTGCTCTGACGAGCGCCTTTCACTTTATCCTTACTCCGCGGCCGACCGTCACGCGACATGCAACACACAGACGAAAAAGTTTGAGACGATGAAATAAAAGTTTCACTTTAAAAAATATACATTTTTGAAAGTCCACCGGCAGTAAACTAAAAAATTAATAACTCTAAAACTAAAAAAAATCGCGGATCATACATGGTGTATTTTCGGATACCCCTAAGCTGGACATGAGGAACCTATTTCTTTTTAAGACGTCACTATTTCGACCACCCTGTATACCTAAACAAAAATTCATTAAAAACTTACCCGGACCTACTCTTCTTTTGCAATAGCAATTTTAAAGTTACCGACAAGAATAAGCACTGCATCTGTCAAACCACAAATGAACGACAATTACACAACATATTACATAAAACTTACCCAAAAGGTCACAATAAAGCCTAATAACGTTACATTAAATTGATAAAAAAATAAGGCATTCTCCGCACGCGACAATCGTATGTCGCCGTCAACCGCAGATTACAATAACGAACAGATGACGTCATTTTTCGTCATATGCGCGAACGCCGACCAAATCGACCGCTAATTGTGAAACGCAAACCACAATGTAGGTACGTTAAATTATGTCGAATTTACGACATTTACGCGAATTATTGTCGATAATGACGACTGTCGACGATGTTCATTTATATCACGCAATTTTGACAGTTTCGTCTCGGATTTATTTTTACTGCTATTTGACACATATTGTGAAATCAAAAATAAATATAATAAGTATGGTGGACTACTGAAAAATGTCGCTGCTTTTACAAAAAAAAAAAAACAAATACAAGCTAAGTACTTATAGTTAATTTTTATTTTCTTAAATGTCCCTCGGGAATCATCGCATTTCCGAATACAAACGAGTGCTAATTTCCATGTTCATTAATTATTATATTTATCGTGTATAATAATTTGAATTCAGAACTAAGTGCTTTATTGTTGTTTTGTTTTGTCGAACATAACAACAACAAACAACGTCCTTTTTGGTTCCTTATTTACATTAAATAGGTATTTAATTTACATTTTAAAATAAAAAACTTTATAAAAGAAAAGTTTAAAAATATATTATTAAAAAAACTTTTTACAAAAAAAAACAAACGACCTCCAAAAACAAAACACTACAAAGTGAAAAATAACTTTAATTTCGGAAGTCGGTGTCTTGGGTTTTGTATTTTCGTTTTTTGCCACCGACTTCCGAAATTAAAGTTATTTTTCACTTTGTAGTGTTTTCTTTTTTTTGTCAAAAGTTTTTATTTTTCACTTTTTAGTTGTCGTACCTACCCCACACACATTCGAATACCACTACCTGCTACCAGTGACAGAAACTTATCATATCATCTACATACTAAGTGGGAAAAAAATACATATTTTGTAGCTAACTCAAAAACTATCCAAGCAAAGTTAATAAAATTTATATGGGACCAATTCGAGAGCACATCCTTTCAAACAAAAAGAATTTTCTAAATCGGTTCACAATTGACGGAGAAATCGGTGGACATACATAAAAAAAAAAAAAAAACATACGCGACGAACATATAACCTCCTCCTTTTTGGAAGTCGGTTAAAAATAGAAAGAAAATAAGAAAGAAAGAAAATTCGTTTATTTGCGGTAAACATGACGCAAAGAAATAAAAAAAAACACGTAAATCACAATTTGGGGGAAAATATGTGTCACATCCACGCAAAACGGCCATCGCTCAGCATAAAGCTGCGACCCCATGCAAGACAGCGCCCCAGCGCTGGCTTTCAGCGATACAAGCGAGCAAAAGCGAGCAATAGTAGTAGCGAGTAATAGTAGCCCACGGTATCGGGAACATGTTCCAAAGGACCAGTAATCAGGGCTCCTGAGAGAGGAACCTCCCATTATTAAAATTATTAAAAGTTATTATTATCAAACCTAACCATTTCGCAATAAAATGTTATGGCGTAGACCGACCTATCGAAAGAATTCTCCAGAAACAACAAATAAAAGTCAATTAATAAAATAGTTTGACTTATAAACACAGGTTGTAATTATAAAACCTCTGTAAGAGAGTTAATTTAATTAGTTATTTTTAGTGGTTTATTACTATAATATTATTACGCCTAGTTAATTAATGTTTATTCGCATTAAATTTTATAGAAGACTTATACTTTTCCTGCGACTTCGTCCGCGTGGACTTCGAATTTTTTCATACAAAATTCAACACATTATTTCACCCCTTTAGGGGTTGGTTTTCTTGTTGGACTGTATGAATGTCCCTTCTAAATATCTCCATAACATTCAAGAAATGAAATGAAATTAAATGAGATTGTTTTTTCTGTAAATAGGATATCGGAATCACTTTTACACGTCATACTTTTTTTTTTTAAATAAGCTATACTCCGTTTGAAATAAGATTAGACATTTAAACAAACCTTTTTTACAGTCCGTTCAACCGATTTTGACTTCTATACCGTAGGCATAAGGATGGGACTAAAAGCAAAAAAAGTGGTTACAAACCAACTGTTTACTGCAGCTGTCATTAGTCATGCCACCAACGCAATAGAAGTCAAAATCGGTTGAACGGACTGTAAAAAAGGTTTCATTAAATGTCTAATCTTATTTCAAACGGAGTATAGGTTAGTTCGACGTTTCTTATCTGACTACTCTGAGAAGAAAGGCCGAAACAAACTCAGAGGTCGCAGTCTCTTTTAAAGTCCAGACATAATCTTGGTCAGGCCATATGAGGACCATGTAGATTAGTGTTTGAAACGGTCTTTTGGGGAAAGAGCCACACAGATTTGAGTGGACCTATTCAGTCAGTGCAAGCGTTTGTCAGTAATCGTGGAGCTCACCTCCATGAACAATACCAAAGAAAGGTTTCTCTCTACAAAATTACATTACATTTTTAAATTACATTACAATCAACTATGCGGTTTAGCCGCTCAAACGCAAGAGACAGACAGATTACACTTTTCGAATTTTGAATTTATATAATTTTTACTTGCATTTTGAATTAAAAAGAAAATTGTTAAATTTGCTATTAAATATAAGCTATTGCGATACAGAGAAACTCATTTATTCTACGAATTAACGTCTAAAATAACAATTTTTTACTTAGTATACCACACTTTCTCTCACTCACTCACATTCATACACACACACACCCCCACCCACAAACACATACACAACCACAACAAATCAGTTTAACCCCATAGCAATACACTCACACACAATTAACCAGTAAATTCATTCAATTAATTTGTTAACATCAGAATTATTACGCAATTATAAATATTTTGTAAAACGTGTCAATCCCACTAAAGAACACTATCCTTCAAAATACAGGATTTTCCTAGTTTGAAGGGCAGGGGTCTTACTCATTGTAATAGCCATACCCATCCCATAGTTTAAACTACACTGATGTTACCTAGGCTAAGTTTTTGGTAAATAAAATGATTACTTACTTACTTACTTATGAATTAAATTTTTATTGGCACTTGAATGTTGTTTAAAATAATCACAAATAGGTTCTTATGTAGGTTCCAATAAACTGATACTTTGCGATAATTTCATGAATCTTTATACCTACTTAAATATAATTATATATTTACGTACCTACAGGTGATGAAGTTAAAAAAATATTCTGAAGTTTTTTGTAAATAGTATAAAAATAAATAAAACCTTAAATATTTTATATTAAAGTCGCTTTTCGTGTCTGTCTGTGTGACCGCGTTGTTCTTCTAAACTCAGCAACAGATTATGATGTGGTTTTCAACATCATTTATAGAATTTATTCGGGAAGTTTGATGTTTGTAATACATTCATATGTTTGACTTAGATGTAATAAAGAAATCTTCATATTTTGTCATATCTTCAAAACTATGCAAATCAAAATAAATAAAAATCAAACATAAAAACTCCACGTAAAGGTAAACCCACACAAACAAAAACTGCACGACAGCAAAAAAAAACTCGAAATAGCCGCCATATTTGAAACGAACATGCAATTAACCCTTCGAAAGCGCCCGTTCACAGCCCTTTGTTAACCCTTTAATACTACCCATTGTGTCAACTGTCACTCGGGGTTTTGAATTAAAAGTGGGCGGATTAAATTTTTTCCTACCCTCCGTAAAAATAGTTGGAACTGGGGTCATGAGTGGGTAATAACAAGGTACGTGAAGTGACAGGCATTTAGCCATCATTTGAGTTGTTTCATAAAAAATGTATGGTAAGTGCTTATTTGCTGAAAAGGGGTTTTTTGTATGGCGATTCTAGTTTGCATGTTTGATTGTTTGGTTTGATGTTGAGAGCGAATTCATTAGGATTTTGAGGACTGTTATGAAAGAACGATGACGGGTCATCCATGACTGCCATCTAAGGCCACCGGTAACCCAGCGACCAGCAGTTCATATGCTGTTTCATACGTTATGTATAGAGTCGTCACACACGTCGTACACTGCTGTAGCGAGAGGCCGGTGGCGGCCACTCGCTACAGCAGTGCTCACCACCGCAGCAGGTAGCGATAGCCATCGGTGGTTGTGGCCGTTCCGCCATCGCATGAAAATATAGGGCACCTGTATGTTAGAATTTTTTTTTGGATAACACTATTTAGAACTTTTAGACTAAGCAGTTATGCGCAAATACAATAAAATCTTGCAATACTGCCTTATAATCAGAGATCGGAGTAGGTAAATTGATTTGGGGTCAATGAACTGGCACGTATATATTAGTATGGATATGCCTCCGGCATCCCGGGATTTTGAAATTATTAAGATTTTTTTAAGGAATTTCAAATGTTGTAATGTGTAGAATAAAGAATACATCAATATGAATAAGAAATGTTTAACCTTTTTGCTGTCTTTTTAATAGTATATAGGTGATCGGACTCCAAGAAAAGGATAAGTACCTATACTATAAAAACAATATGATAATATTATATATTTTAAATGTTTATGTATCGCATTCTATAAATTTCTAATGTAGTAGTTTAAAAATCCTTACTTTAACAATATTTGATTCAATCCCGTAAGTACCAAAATGAAATCCCGGAAAAAAGGCTTATCCATGATATGATTTCTATGACTATTCATGATGCGAGTACGTAAAATCAATCTACCTACTCCGGTCACTGCTCATAATCCTATTTACTATTGGAACTTACTATATGTTATTAAAATATCCAAACTGAATAACATCTACGTAATTTAACCTGTATACATATACTTATTATACAAACAGTGTTCAAAGTGCACACTATTCAAACAACGTCGTGCAGTGAGCTGAGCTCAACATAATGACAGACAGCCGCGATCACGCGACGCGCGTGATGTGCACCGCGTGTGTAGGTACACGCCTTAACTATTGAACGTAGCGTTAGCAAAAAAATTAGTAACATAAAATGATTTAAAATATAGAAAGAAAAGAAAGAAAGAAAATTTGTTTATTTGCGGTAAACATGACGTAAAGAAAGATAAAAAAATATTATTATTATTTATTTGTATAATGGAATACTGATCATGTCTTTCTAAACTTACCACTCAAATTCAAATTGTGGAATGCAATAAATATATTGAGTATTGAAAAAATGGTAATTGGCTTATCTATTTATGAACGAAGTATGAGTATAACTTCTGGACGATATGATCTAGGATTAGGATTTGGCAACAAGGGTTTGTGGCGGCATCTACGTCGTTACATGTGAACAATACGCACATCACACTGACGTCACGCAAAATCCTGCATCGCGCAAGCAGGGTTTACCGCGTGACTAGCATATACTGGGTGATTTTTTTACCGTCTCGAAATTTTTACAGGGTGCTCTACCCATGAATATAAACAACTTTCACTATGGGAGCAACTCTGAAATCACGAAAAAAAAAATTTGCTGTTTCATACATTTTGGTCAAGTAGGTATTGAACTTTTGTATAAACAACTGATTTTTTTTTTCGTGATTTCATAGTTACTCCCATAGTGAAAGTTTTTTATATTCATGGGTAGAACACTCTGTAAAAATTTCGAGACGGTAAAAAAAATCATCCGGTGTACAACGTCCCAACATCAATCGTCGGACAGTAGCCTCACCAGACACATAACACGTCTGGTCGGAGGATTCTCCCTTCTCTATGGAGGATGAGTGAACTTTACACCCTGATCCTCATACCTCTATTAATAGGTTCATAATTATAAGAACAAGCCCATCCCATTAATAGAAAAATAATGCATTGTGTAAAATACCTATCGCAATAGACACCAGTCGCAGTTACATTTTCGAAATATTTTGAATTTTTTGTTAATACTTACAACTAAAATAAATAGCTCTTGCGTAGAAGCAAAGACAAGTTGCGTCATTATGAAGTAGACTTATACTGTGTCCATTCAGGAGTCAGGAATGACAGCTGTCATCGAGCAACCGAGAACTTACAATGAACGTAACCTTAAACTAGTTCTTAGAATGCCTGAGTTTGTCGTTTTTAAATCCTTTAAGAAGCCTTTCAACGTCTTCCTAGTTTTAGTTCGCTGTCAAACTCTTCAAAACTTCCTTAAGTCTGAAGCAGAATTCTCAAGAAAATAAAATGAACTTTGTTTGCGAACTGTACAAAGAGTTAGAGAGGTTATCTCAGCTCCCATTGACAGTACATAATTGAAATTATTATTTACTATGATTAAATAACAGTATGCCGTTACTGTATGACTGACGTGCATTCGCTATACTTACATATAACTTTGGAGAAGTATTTTATAGAATGTTGCTTGAGTTGCTTCCCTATTGTGTAACCTAAGTGTGTATTTTTAGGGTTCTGTACCCCAAATGGAAAAAACGGAACCCTTATAGGATCACTCATGTGTCTGCCTGTCCGTGTGTCACAGCCAATTTGCTCAGAATCTAATGGATCGATCAAGTTGAAATTTGGTATACATTATGTGTTTCTGTAACCCAAACATGGAAGTGTAACGTAAATAAATTCATTTTGAATATGGGAGTCAGTTTTGGGGGCCAAATTATAAAATATTAAAAAAAGGTCTGCAAACTTTATCGTGTGACATATCAAATGAAAGGGCTTGTTGCGAGGATCTCAAATACATTTTTTTTTTTAAATAATGTTTAAATAAATTATTTCAAAGAGATTTAAGAAAAAATATGAAAATTGAGCCTTATCTCCGAAACTACCGAGCCTAAAATTTTGAAAAAAATACAGAGAATGGTTCTTTACTCATAGATTTCAGGAAAACCTATAAGAACATAGACTTTAAGAACTTGCCTTAAAGTCATGGTAAATCTCTCAATATTGTGCGTACAACTACGGAACCCTTGACGTTGGCCGGTTTTTTGAGAATAGGTACATGGTTATAGAATGGATGATATAATAGGTTCCATAGGCATACCTAGGTGCAGTCGGCATTTTGCTGTTACTTCATATATAACTTTATTGTCTTGTTTGGAATCTTCGATATTGTCTCGGAACCAAGTAACACCAGTTACTAAATTATTAAAATTAATTTTGATATAACATTGTTGTACGCCTGTAAACCCCGAAGGTTTAGGTAGAGGTGTACCCCAGTTATGTTTTAAGTCCCATGTATTAGGGGGCGAGCCTATTGCCATCAACCGGGCACAAATCCAGACTCCAGGCTGCTACTGAGATATTCTAGATAGAAAAACCCAATAACACTGCCCGACCCGGGAATCGAACCCAGGACCTCATGCTCGGCTGTAGCTCTTGCGACCACTAGACCAATCAGGCAGTCACTCATTCATTTTGACAATCTTCTATAGGTATCTATACATATTTTAAATTAAAGACGCTTTTCTTGTCTGTCTGTGTGATCGCGTTGTTCTTCTAAATTGCGCAACGGATTTTGATACAGTTTTCACCATAATTTAGAAAATTAATTCCGGAAAGTTTTTGTGATAAACTCACATAATAATATAATCTCGTGTTTTATCAAGTCGTAGGGAGGAGCTTGTGGCTAATTAATAACAGCCGCACGGATCAACCCATCTGGTTAAGCTACGCTTGCCGGGGTTGGTCCGTGGATGGGTAACCATCTTTACAAATCGAGACTCCTCCATGCCTCGGAAAGCACGTTAAGCCGTTGGTCCCGACTGTCATTCGTTAATCTTTGACAGTCGTTACGGGTCGTCAAAAGCCCGAAAGTCTGACAGCCAGTCTTACCAAGTCTTACCAGTGTTACCCAGTTACTGGGTTGTGGAGGTCAGATAGGCAGTCGCTCCATGTAATACTGGTATTCAGTTGCATCCGGTTAGACTGGAGACCAACCCCAACATAGTTGGGAAAAGGCTAGGCAGATTGATTGTTTTGTCAAGTCGTAAAAACCGTGCGATGTAGGGATGGGTTGCTAGTTCATAATATTTTAATCTTTCATTATACATAACCACCTACATACCTACACATTTTTGAATCACACACCCCCAAAGAATGACGTCGACATTCAAAATGGCGCATCTCAGCATAATTACGGTTGACTAAATATGAATCGTTGTTCAAATAATAAGGGTTGAGAGGGGCAACCCTAGGACTTTGAGCAAACATCTCAATTACTGTGGTTATTAATTCAGGGGTGATTATTAATCGACGTCTTTTGTCTCGGAAGCAGTGGTTCTTGCAGATAATGTTTGTTTATTTTTTTGAGGCTTCTGTCAAGGGACCTTGCAGTTTTACTTCTAAACCCTTGTAGGTAAAGTAAACGATAGTTAATTGATTCAGGCGTGACCTTGCGGAAATTCATTATAAAATGTATCTGCGTTCAGCGCTTGGTGTGGCAACACGCCGTGTTCGAGTTCGCGACAAGTCAATCATCATCCTAAAGATGCCTCGTTGAGAGGTGGAACACGTGTCGATTTCTTTCAGGGTTTTTTATGGCTCTTTAGAAATAGCTAAAGCGGAACAGGTTACTAAATATATCCACGTATATTGTGTTTTAAGAGGTAAACGTTCACGAGTACCAGTATTCTTTAGAGATACTCGTATATTTCCAGTGGTCATAAATACTTCCTTTCACATGTAACACATGAACAAAGTGTTTATATTATAAATTTACAATATCAGACTCTAAGAAAGTGGAATGAACTTGTGTAAAGTACAATCAACACTATTCAAATTTTTTAAATAATTATTACGTAAAAAATTAAGTTGGAATAAAATTGCTTGTTAGTCCTAAAGGCTAGATTGTAATTAATCATTAAGAACCTTGTTCTTATTAATAAAGGATTAAAAAAATAAATTGTTCCTGTACTAGAAAATTGGCAACTTTTAATCTGTTCTGATTTCAACAGCTTTGGCCATTACTTTGACTGAATACATTTCTTTCTTATTCCTTATGACAATTTTATTGGTTACCATTTGTTTCTACAGTCCTAACCTACAATAAAACAGGCCAGTGCTCAATTACGTCTATCTCAATCCTAACTAATCATCATCATCATCATCATCAGCCTATAAATGTTCCCACTGCTGGGACACAGGCCTCCTCTCTGTGAGAGGGAGTGGGCCGTAATCCACCACGCGGGCCCAGTGCGGGTTGGTAGATGTCACATGTCTTCGAATTTTCGGTTCTAGAACATGCCGGTTTCCTCACGATGTTTTCCTTCACCGTTTTGAGAGCAGTGGTGATGAAATAATTTACACAAAGTAAAGCGCCTGTCTGGGTTCGAACCTACGACCTACAACTCGTAAGTCGCGGCCGTTACCACTGGGCCACCACTGCTCTCACTAATATTAACTAATCACACTAATATTATAAAGGCGAAAGTTTGTGAGCGTGTGTGTGTATGTTTGTCTCTTCTTCATGCAAAAACTACAGAACGGATTTAGATGAAATTTGGCACATAGATAGTTTATAACCTAGATTAACTCATAGAATACTTTTTATCCCGATATTCCCACAAGATTGAGACTTTTGCGGGTTAAACCGCGGGGCGCAGCTAGTAGGTATTCTTTATAATCAGCTTCATCATCTTCTTCAATCTATAACAATACTGATCTTCAATCATCAACCAACTTACCTACTATGACGAGACACAATAACAGCCAGAAAACCACCTCTGTAGTGTAGTGTTTAGACAACCTATTTCAATTCCTAGTGGGGCCAAAATTTTCCGCGCCGTATCTAAGTCTGTCGCCATAACAACAACGTTAACAGCATTGTTGTGTTTCAGCAGTTAGAGGTAAGATAGCCAGTTCCTCTGTGGTTGAGGATTCCGGGTGAAGCTCGCGTCCACCTCAGGCCTAATCATCATTTAAAAAAACCTTAGGTGAAATGAACTTGGAGTGAGCTGTCATTTCTCTCAATCTCCAAGTATACGGAATACGGTTTTCACTGACTTTTATATGTATTTATATTTTATTTAGTTTATTTTTTTACTCCTCTATTGGGATTTTATTTAGTGTCCGTAGGTGTGTCCGTAGGTATGTTCGTAGGTGTGTCCGTGGTATTACAGCGGGTTCTATCAGAATACCAGCGCTGCGGTATTTTTTTTTTTTTCAAATATCGTAGCAGAATGCTGAGATAAGAGCCTTTTTGTTAACACAATTATTTTTTTCTGAAATTGCTGTTGTTTTTATAATTTTCTTAGTTTTAATGTTGTATTTCCTGTGCGTGTCCCAAACATATACCTATTTTTTTTTCTTTCTTTACGGTGTGAATCAGGTGAAACGATAACTCACTTCAATCCCGCTTCACCAAGGTTTTCCGAAGAGATTTTTATAGAATAGACTGTCAGTTTACCTAACTTAACCCACAAATTTCACCCACACTATTTTCGGCTCGTAAAGACATTAGCCAAAGGAGTTTTGTTATCAAATCCGGCAGGTGGCGTTTCGCACGGCACGACCATTACGTTAGCACATTTATTATCGACACAGGTATCACACGACAACCGACATTCGCTGTATGGGTACTATCAAAACAATCAGCGTTGAAAGGAAGTATATATTAGTAGTAATATTTATTTTTTTGCAAAAAATGCAACCGACTTCCAAACTACAAAGTGAAAAATAACTTTTATTTCGGAAGTCGGTGTCTTTGGATCAGTATTTTAGTTTTTTGACACCGACTTCCGAAATTAAAGTTATTTTTCACTTTGTACTTTGGAAGTCGGTTGTATTTTTTTTTTTTGCTTCCTTCTCTTTTTAGTGGGTTGATTTGTAATTCATCTAAGTTACAATAGCCTAATGTCAACTGCTCATCAAAATACCCAAGTCGCTATAGATGTGCCTATTATATTTGAAGAGTTTCCTTGATTTCTCCAAGATCCCATCATCAGATCGTGACCAAATGACAATGGGACCAACTTGAAAGTATACCCTTTCAAAGAAAATAAGAATTTTTCAAATCGGTCCAGCCGGCTTCAAGTAATTAGGGAACACCACTGGGCCCGCGTGTTGGATTACGGTCCACTCCCTCTCACAGAGAGGAGGCCTGGGTCCCAGCAGTGGGAACATTAGGTATAGGCTGATTATAATTAGTAATCTGAGTAAATCCTACACCATCATCAAAGACAACTTAATCAAACCGTTTAACAATAGGAATGATGACTAAAATATATTTTTTGTCCGTCAGGTTAGTAGATTATTAAAAAATATTGAACACGTATTTTTTCTTTTTTTACGGTAATCAAAAGATTACGGCGATACATTGAGTTGAAATGTGCCATGACGTCACGAGTATGTAGATATTATACTTACTTGTGACGTAGCAACCCCCACTCCCAACTTTAATGCGTTTTATCTAAGTCATTATGTATTAATATGTTAAAGCAAAAAATACGTGTCTTATATTTTTTTATTATCTGACTGACGGACTAAATAGAGTTTCTTTTTTTTACACAGGCATCATCCCTCCCACTCCACATACACCCTGGAACACTATCCCACTTAGCGCTTACAGTATTACCAGGGACACGCACGTTACATATTACTAATAGGTAACAGGATCAGTTTCCAATTTGCATCCTCCATTAATGAGGCCTCGTTAGCCGTGGAAAGGGGATAGATTATGATAGAAACTGTGGTGATACAGAGGTTGTGGATGGAAAAGTTGAAAGGACTGTAGAGGATGTGTATGTAAAAGAAGTAAATACTAAGATGGTGATGAATGAAGATGAATATAGTGTAGTAAGAGTTAAGGAAAGAAATGATTATGATAGTAAAGTAGAACTATTAGCAAGATAATTTTTTCTAAGTCCAGATTTTATGATGTTGTAGATCCTGTATTGACGAAAGATGAGGCAATAGCGATGATAATAATAGAACTATGACAAAGGTCTAGAGTCCAGAGATGTGTAAGAATATTAAAGGAGTAAATAAGAAACAAATCAAGCAAATGGAATTCGGATAGTTTACCAATAAGTTCTTGTACAGGTAAAGTTCATATCACAGATATACAAACACATTCCTTTTCATCCTTATAATAATTAAAATATCTTTACTGCCCACCACACCAAAATCAAAAACGATTCTTTCAACCATCTAATTGAGCAAGACATCAATTTTCTTCCAAGTGAATTTTAACTTGTGATTCTCAACCACAGTTTAAGCAACTGAGTGTAAAATCAATTCGGTCCCTATCACCGGTAACCCGATACTACGGAGCACCCCTAAGTCGCGTCACCCTCAATTTGCAAAACAAATTAGCACTCCTTGACGACCGACGACAGAATCTATAGAGTATATAGAGCTATATAGATTCAAGTATAGGGACAGCCATTTTGAATTTAAAGACACAAAGGGGATCGATTTTAAAGTAATGAAAAGACATAAATATCATTGAAGTTCCAATTGAAATATTGGGACTCTTTTTCTAATCTTATTTGGAATTGGAAGAAAGAAAGAAAAATAGATTTATTTGTCACCGAAACACGAATGCTTGCTTGTTTGTTTGCTTTGTCACAGAATTACTTTTTCACTCCTCTTGCTCAAAAAGTCCATCATTGCAGCGTACCAGAGCGGGAAAAAAATAGCATATCTTGCTCTAGGGGAAAAAGCAATTTTTATCTGTAACCAACGAGCCTACAAAAACGAAAAAGTCTTTATTCTTATGTAAAACTAGCTTTTTACTACCGCATACCGGGATAAAAAGTTTCCTTAAAAATTCAGATTGAACAAATAGTATTTTTTTTTTTTAAATAAAATAAACTATTTAATATTGCATTGTATTATTTTATTTTCTCGCAATCGCAGTGAAAAGTGCATACATGGCGCCAAAACCCACTATAACTTGGTTTCTATCTTCGATAAATTGTTGATCGAAGGTTTCTATTTACTCCCTTGTTAAAGCTAGGGAGTAAAACTACCTCGATAGAATGCGTTATTTTACCCCCTTGTATAACAGTCTACTATTATCTGTATCATTTCGAGACGAAACAATTACAGTCGTTAGATTTTCAGTATTATAATATTTTAATTTATATTTTCCTTTTCCAGCCAAGCTGTAGCTTTTACAACGAGATAGATTGAAACAACCAAACGATAACATTATTAAGTAAGATCCACATCTTACTTCATCGAATTACATAGACGAAGTATAAAAACAAACCTTACGTTTTTTGACCGATGCTGGCAAAATGATAGATGATTTCGGTTCAAATCTTCAAGAAACAAAAGTAATCAATGTTAAAGAAAAACTCAGACAGCCACTCCTCTCAATTTACGACTATTATACCACTCAACAAAAGACCACGAAACATTAAGTTTTGAGACATCATAACACAACATAATTCTCATATTGCGTGTCAAAGACTGATACAAAAGTTTCATTATCAACACCAATTTAGCTTGACCTGCCTCCCCTCCTTTTTTCTCTCTTGAATTGTACATGGAAGGGGGAAATTAGTTCAAGGTGCCAGATCTAGGGAGACTGGTTAGGGAAATGCAGTAATAGAATGTGTTCAAGTGATGGTGTTTTTAAGGCGTGTTTATGGCTTTGATTTTGTTTTGTCGAGGATTAGTTGAAATATTTTCTTTGTATATAGTCTGAAAGTCTTAATGAAGTTAATGCCTGTTTGTATGTTGGTCTCAGCCTGAATCTTGAAAGTCTAAGGTCTTGATTTGAAAGAAAGAAAGAAAATAAATTTATTTAGCACAGACAAAAAGGCACACAACAAAACATAATTACAACACAAGTAAAAAAAAAGTGTGGCACTCGGGGACTGCCGCGGTAAAGCTATTGCATAGCATTTGTAACCTCTATACTTTCTATTTGTCAACGCTACACTTGGGATGATGACGGATGATGACATAAAACAAAAATTACATTCCCACACATCATACACGTCACGTCATTACATGGTAGGCGGAGTTTTATTCTCGTTACGGAATTTCTTGATTCGGTCGCCGCGCTCAAAATCTGCGATAAAAGCTATGCAATAGCTTAAAAAAGAAATAAAAAAGGAAACAAATAAAAAGTGTAAAATAACAATTTAACAGGAAAGTGTGGCTCGCGGCTGCACCAAATAGGACATGAAGTGTGAAGTGACGGATGTAAATAAGTTTTATTAGCAATTTTGTGCCTTAAGCTGTCTAAAATTGGGTGTATGTTGTTGAAATCTTCATGACAATATTTAGATTATTCGTAACCTCTGCCCTATCTGCTAGAAATATGCTAACTTCTTTTCTTAACTCAATAAGTTAATGCAATTTAAAATGTACCTAACTATATTATTTTCTCTGTCAGATCTTAAGAATTTCTTTCTGATGCAGATGCAACTCCTCGAAGTGCTTCGAACTACGGAGGAATTGCTAAAACAAGACATTGATGAACCAAAACAGAGTTGGAATTCCACCATGGAAAGTAAGAATAAACCCAAAACCCATGACCACCATAGACCATCACCTGACCGGAATACCATAGACAAACAATCGTGACAACACAATTTGACCACAAACAAACTAAACACAATAAACAGAGGACATACGACAATGACATACCATTGATAATTCTATCCTATAGTTATTTTTCTTATTATCACCACACGAAAAAGACTGTGCTAATTTACATATAATTTTTTTCAATATAACTCTTGGAATTCTGCTAATCAAAAGTAAACTATGACGATGATACTGTAAGGTTACATTTGGAGTGTTGGGTTACAAACAAAGTTGTTTTGAAAAATACAAAGTATTGTTACCAATTGTCATAGATGTGATTTGTCACTTAGCTGTGGTGATAAGTGATATAAATGGTAGTGATAATATATTTGAACGTGCAATAGATCATTGTTCGATTATTGTGCTTGTGATTTGTATGAAGAATAGACATTGTAACATGTTTTCGTAACAAGTTATGAGCGTTTATTCTGAAAGTGGGCAACGTCGCAAATAGATGTCAAATATTTCGCTGTTTTGATTAATTTGGCAATATTACTGTATGGAAATAAGAAGTGTGGCTAACTAGTTCCCTAGAATACTAATAATGAATTGCAATTATAACACTGAATTTGATGTTGTAACAATTTTAGGTGTAAAAAAGGCATTTGGAAAGTTTCCAAATACTTTTTTACATCTAAAAGTAAATATTCGGTATTACGATATTAATTATTGCATTTAATTATTAATATTCTAGAGAACTAGTTATCCACATTTCTTATTTCCATACAGTAATATTGCTAAATTAATGTGTATTTGACAGCTATTTACGAAGTTGCCAACTTTTAGGATAAACCCTTTTTAAGATTTTATTACAAATGGTAGCGTATCCTTTAGATTTTTGTAACATTTTCTTTTTAATCCTCTACGGGGAAGCTCTTAGCCTGCATCTCACCTGATGGTAAGTGATGATCAGTCCGAAGGTGGAAGCGAGCTTCACCCGGAATCCTCAACCACAGAGGAACTACCTCACCTCATAGCGACAGACTTAGAAAAGGTGGTGGTAGCTAGCCAGGCGGACTTAGAACAAGCCCCTGCCACCAACCAAATCGAGCAGAAAATTTTGCCCCTACTGGGGATCGAACCCGGGGTCTGAGACAGGTGGTCTTACCACTAGACTACAGAGGCGGTTAAACATAATTTTCATCTCTTTTATTTAGTCATTTTGATTTTTAATCATCATTAAAATAGATAAATACCTATTGCAGATATTGGTTTTTACTTTTTACTCTTTCCCACTCTTATTACAGGAAAACAGGATATACTTAAAGACCAAAATAAAATTTCCCATTCATCGCAAATAAATATCTCTGCCTATAGGCATAAGATCCAACGCTGACACCCATTGAAATGGCACTAAAAGAAGACGAAAAAACACAACTTGGCATTGTTGAAAGTGAATCCTAATAAGTTGCACCAAGACGTGACAATCAAGACGGAATATCAAACGAGTATGGACTCTCACCAATCAAAAAAAATAAAAAACGAAAATCAAATCTAAACGACTCTACTTAATGTCATCAACAGCTTATATCATAAAGTCTAAACTAAACCTATCGAAAATTCAATAATCACTCAAATGACGGCAACATCAGTGGTAACCCGCCATCCGCTGCGTGCCGGTCTCTTCGGCCCCCGGATAAAAACTGTTTTAACCCTTTAAGGTGCAGCTTAAGTGTCCAATTAGCGATGCAGTGTTAAAACGACCGCGGCGACACTTAGGGCCCGAATTTACACTCCTCGTGTACAAAGAAGTATTGATGCGTTTTTGTAGGGTTAACTAACGTTAGAGAAGACGGGAAGTGTAACTTGCAATAATTGTTTTAATTTGCTCAGATTTTATATCATTTCAGCCGAAAGACGTCCACTGCTGGACATAGGCCTTCCCCAAGCACCTCCACTTCGACCGATTCTGTGCTTTCCGCATCTAGCGGATTCCTGCGGCCTTCACAAGGTGATCGGTCCATCTTGTAAGAGGCCTTCCAACGCTACATCTTCCGGTACGCGGTCGCCACTCCAGAACCTTTCAGCCCCATCGGCCATCCGTTCTGCGAGCAATGTGCCCTGCTCATTGCCACTTAAGTTTGACAATTCTTCGGGCTATGTCGGTAATCTTGGTTCTCCTGCGGATCTCTTCATTTCTGATTCGATCACGTAGGGAAACTCCAAGCATAGCCCTCTCTATTGCCCTTTGGGTGACTTTTAGCCTTCTGATAAGGCCCATTGTGAGCTCAGATCTTATAACGATTATCAAAACAGAGGAAAGCAAAGAAATTGTAACTACTAAGTTATTTAAGCGACTTCCACAGCCTTGATGATACTACCAGATCCTCTGGTCGATCGATAAGGCACTGTTATCTACCTAGGGGACGGACGGGCAAGAAGGATATTCTAACTTTGGATAAAAAGAAAAACTAGTGTAACATAATTTATATTTATCAGTTACTTTCCTTTATTTCGTTTCTAAACATATTATTTACATTTTTAAATATTCATATGAATTTAAATATTCAGTTACTTATTATTATAATCTTTGGACATTTAGCTTTGTTATTTGAGATCAAACATAAGAAAAAAATAAGCCTTCTCCAACTCAGATCATTTAAAAAAAAAAAACTGTCATAATCCGTTTTGCCCGACCAGGGCGGGCAAAATGGTTACATATTTACCTATTATATATTTACTTATTATAGGTATAATTAGAAAAGATGACGCAACCAACAAAAGGAAAGTACGGCATTGACACGTCTAATATTAACAGACTTTATTGAAAATATCGTAATTTAGACATCCAAGAATGTAATAAAACAAACACGATGTTCTTACAGCTGTTTTTTACAATTTTTTTCTTCGAAATTGTAATTTATCGCACAGAATTTAAAGTTACACTTCCAAGTGGTCACTGTCGGTTAGCGCGTCTGTGGGACGCGTTGAGCAGTACCAGCGCTGTCTCTTTTTATCGATCAAGCAGCGATTTGATGGTTTTATTCTTCTTGCCCGACATCTCCTTCTTGCCCGTCCGTCCCCTAGAGTACCTACAATGAGACAACTTTAAAAAAACAAACCGAATGAAATGCAAAAACAGAGACACAAAATCTATACACTCTAATATCATAAAGAGGAAAGGGTTTGTATTTTTGTATGTAACGAATAAACTTAAAAACTGCTGAACCGATTTGAAAAATTCTTTCAACAATGGATAGCTACATTATCAGCGAGTAACATAGGCTATATTTTATCTCTATACTCTCACAGGAACGGGAACTACGCGGGTGAAACCGCGAGACGACCGCTAGTAATTATTAAAAAGAGCCAAAATAATTTTCATTGTTAGTAGCGGGATGGAAATTGCTATACTGACAACTACCCAGCCCTTGGGTTATAATTGGATAGACGTTTTGTATAGGTAATATTTCTTGAAGAGACATACTACAGTCAAACCTGGATTAGTGAGAACTGGGTAAGCGAGAAAACTCAATAAATGAAATTGCCTGGTCCCGTCATTTTAATCGTCTAATACCTCTATAAGTGAGAATCAGAAACCTCGATAAGAGGAAGTCGTTTTACACTCGTGGACCTCTATAACTGAGACTGCTACTAGCCTGTACCTCTATAAGCGACAGTCTAGTGTAATTTAACATCTGCTACTTATGACGCATTCTTAAATTTCGTGGAAATAACATTGTTTTTTTTTTTCTCTCTACCTTTCCCAATCAGCCTCAACCTCTATAAGTCAGAAAAGCCGCTCCTGTACTTCTATAAGCGACAGTCGAGTGTAATTTAACATCTGCTACTTATGACGCATTCTTAAATTTCGTGGAAATAACATTGTTTTTTTTTTCTCTCTACCTTTGCCAATCAGCCTCAACCTCTATAAATCAGAAAAATCACTCCTGTACTTCTATAAGCGACAGTCGAGTGTAATTTAACATCTGCTACTTATGACGCATTCTTAAATTTCGTGGAAATAACATTGTTTTTTTTTCTCTCTGCCTTTCCCAATCAGCCTCAACCTCTATAAGTCAGATAAGCCACTCCTGTACCTCTATAAGCGACAGTCGAATGAAGTTTAACTACTGCGATTTATGACTCATTCTTAAATTTCGTGGAAATAACATTGTTTTTTTTTTCTCTCTACCTTTCCCAATCAGCCTCAACCTCTATAAGTGAGAAAAGCCACTCCTGTACTTCTATAAGCGACAGTCTAATGTAGTTTAACTTCTGCGATTTATGACTCATTCTTAAATTTCGTGGAAATAACATTGTTTTTTTTTTCCTGTACCTTTCCCAACCGGCCTCAACCTCTCATCATCTGCCTAGCCTTTTCCCAACTATGTTGGGGTCGGCTTCCAGTCTAACCGGATGCAGCTGAATACCAGTATTTTACATGGAGCGACTGCCTATCTGACCTCCACAACCTAGTGACTAGGTAACACGATACCCCTTGGTAAGACTGGTTGTCAGACTTTTTGGGCTTCTAACTACCCGTAACGACTGTCAAAGATCTACAAATGACAGCCGGGACCAACGGCTTAACGTGCTTTCCGAGGCACGGAGGGGACTTGGTATGTAAAGATGGTCACCCATCCACGGACCAACCGCGGCAAGCGTAGCTTAACCTGATCGATCGACCCGTGCAGCTGTTATTACTTAGCCACAAGCCCCTGCAACCGGCCTGCAACCGGCCTCAACCTCTATAAGTGAGAAAAGGCGCTGCCGTACCTCTATAAGCTAGAAACTCGAGTTACTGAGAAACCTCTATAAGCAAAAAAGAGATCGTGGTCCCTTGAACTCTCGCTAATCCAAGTTCGACTGTATATTAATTTCCTGACACTTCTACGAGCTTCTTAGGTCCCCAAAGCGGCACCACAAGGAAGACTGTCACAGCACAATGCAAAATGGCTTCTTTGTCTGTTATTGTCCTTTTTAATTCGTGACTTATATGCGTCAAAGTGAATCACCCGGATTTCTACCACTCAGAACAAACTTACCATTCACTCCTCTTACCTTTTATCTCCAACATTTTATATGTGTTTGTTTCTTTATCAACTGCAGTTTTAAGTTTGTTCACATGTCGTAAAGTGTCCGCTTTTATTTTGACGACAAAAACTGCAGGCAAAGGGTTTGGATATGCGACTTTTGGAAATTGTCACGGGTAGGTATGATGTTTTGGGTTTCCTGTGATGATTCAATTACTATAATTATCGTATTATTAGAAGAACAAAAAAATTATTTCGGGTTTTTACCAAAGATTTCATAATAAATAAAAGGACACTTTAAAAAAATGCGTCGAAGTACTCGTCCTCATCGCTGTCATCATCAATGTTATCGTATTATTAATATAATTGAGAAAAACAGTGGCACTCCGGGAATGCCGACAGAAGTGAAAAATTGAACAAATAAAAAAAAAAAAACCTTTAAAGTACAAATACTTGCATAGAACATTGATCCGTAACGTAATATAAATAAAGAGCTCAATCGCGTTTACAAAAATAAGGTGTCGGTAACAGTGTCGCGAGCTCAATTGTTTTTTCCCATCTCAAAAATGCCCAACGCGCCTAAAGAAGTTTTCACTTTTAAAAAAAGTTAAAAAGAAAAGTGTTTTGATAAGATGTTTGTCCCATAATCATCATCATCATCATCAGCCTATAAATGTTCCCACTGCTGGGACACAGGCCTCCTCTCTGTGACAGGGAGTGGGCCGTAATCTACCACGCGGGCCCAGTGCGGGTTGGTAGATGTCACATGTTTTCGAATTTTCAGTTCTAGGACATGCCGGTTTCCTCACGATGTTTTCCTTCATCGTTTTGAGAGCAGTGGTGATGAAATAATTTACACAAAGTAAAGCGCCTGTCAGGGTTCGAACTACGACCTACAACTCGTAAGTCGCGGCCGTTACCACTGGGCCACCACTGTCCCATAATACCTATGGTTAATTAAAAGATGTTAAAATAATATTCTACTACAGAGTTCACAAACTTAATGGCTGCTTTAACAATTAAAACAAGCGTATTTAAAACGATTAATCTAAACCTCTGACATTTAATCAAAACTCAACAAGAATCATTTCCGTAAATACACTAAAACATGAGAACACTGGAACAATATGTAGTTATGTCTAAATAACATTTTTATCACTTACTTTAAAGGGACTACCTATAGCAAACAGGATTTTCAATCTTAAAACTTAAAGCAAAAAGAACATTTTCCATTTTCATCAGAAACAATTACGTTATCAAAAATTATAGTAGCCAAGTTATTTTTAATTCAAAAAACATTTTTCCCTTGTAACGTAATGCAAATAGGGGTCAAAAAATGTAACTGGAGATACGGCTTTATTCTTCTAACATAGTATATACGACGTTATAGTCATGGGAATGACGGACTATGTCAGAAGTTAATAGTGTGCTAGCACCACAGAACAGACCATAAATCTACTAAAGTGCCTCAGATACTGTAATTTCCTTAAACTTGGCATCAAATTTTATGTTATTATTTATTTTTCCATTGAAAGTGTTACTCAGTAAGTTGAATAGGGCTTGAATTATTTATTTTTGTAACCGTTTAATAATAGACAACTAATTTAAGTAACAAAAGTACATATAACGTTATTAACGTTTATATTTTAAGAGATTTTATTTTTATTGATTTCATGAAGTATTTACAAGTAAAATAGAATTTGATCGCATTCCAAAGTCTACTTACTTTGGAACACGATCAAATTTTATTTCCCTTGTGAGATAAAATACAAAAAAAAGTATAGTATTGTAGTAGGCACGCAAATTTAATTACAATTTATAAGTAACTAGCGACCCGCCCCGGCTTCGCACGGGTATAAACCGGGTTATTATACATATAAACCTTCCTCTTTAATATAAAAAAAAACCGCATCAAAATCCGTTGCGTAGTTTTAAAGATTTAAGCATACATAGGGACAGAAAAAGCGACTTTGTTTTATACTATGTAGTGATTATTTCAACCAAGATCAATGACAGCTCACAGAGCCCAAATTGTGACAGCATGCACCAAACGGTTTCCAAAAAATTACAAAATAAAGTAACCTACACATTAGCATGTCAAACGCAGCGGCATTTTTCAAAGTTTCAACTATCCTTTTAAAAAAACGCGTTCACTTTTTTCCGCGTTCCAAATTCGAAAAAAATCGTCGAAGGTTTGCGGTGGCACTATCGAGACATCTATTAGCGTGGTAGAGGCAAACTGTTTAAAAGCTACCGGACTTGGCTATGTCAATGTTTGTCCTCTGCAAAGGGACTTAAGAATCCGTCGGGGTGGGAAATTTTTGTTTTATTTCTGCAAATAATTCAAGTTCGTACTAAGTTTAGATTAGTGAGAGAAGTAGGAGTTGTTGCTTTCTTTTTGAAAGTGTATTAGATTTTTATTTATTTATTTTTCTCTGTGGTGAAAGTTACAAGTATTTTACGAAATTCATTCATAATCACATTGATTGGACTCAGATAAAATCGGCCACTAGGTATTATTTTTCAGGTTATCTAAAGTACATACATCTTTTATGGGGTACTGTGTTAAATGTTACAACAAAATACCTTGTGACATATTGCAATTAAATGAAAGAAAATTTAAAACTCATATAAAAAGTACACTTTGTAAACAAGCATATTACAAATTAGAGGATTATATCCAAGATAAGAGTGCTTGGAAACATGCTGGTCCTGCTCCATAGGACAATTTAGAATCAAGACAAAATCAAACTGGTTGCTAATTTAATTGTAAAATTTATTACTTTGTGTTTTATGACATTGATTTTACATTCTGTGACTTCCTCACACACTTATTAATTGTAAAATTTTAGGAAAATCGTCTACTTTTACAATGTTTGTAAATATGTGAGCACAATGTATCTATCACATATTAAATTATCTATCGTTGCTTCATTTTTAATTCTTTTTACCTATTGTGGTATAGTAATTTTATTCTAGGTGCATCGTCTTCACATATAATAATTATTTAACAAATATATGTACATATACAAACAATTGTAAAACATTTTTAAAAGAGTAACGGTGGAGTTTCTTGCCCATTCTTCTCCATACGAAAACTACCTTTTGGAAGGGGCAACTAGAATCAATTTTATTATTTTGTAATTTTTGACGTTCAAAAGTGCCATACATGGGCCTATTTGAAATAAATGATTTGACTTTGACTTATTAAAATAAAATCGTGCGAAGAGATCCAAAATGTACAATTACTTGTTTAAAAGTGTAAACGCATCATTATTTTAACGCATGCATTTATTTCACATAAATTAAAATTGACGAGAGGTTAATTGATACGAACAGATTAATCACATTCATAAAGTTACATATTTTATGCTTCACATAAATTACAGATAATAATGAACAGTGTTATTTTAATGGGAATATTCACAGATTCAAATATTTACTTTTTTAGATTGAATCCAAGTAAGACGACGAATACTGGTTCAAGAATCTTACTTAACAAAAATAATCTTAAAGCCAACATAGTATGTCATAGCGCCACACAGCGGAGGTCCCAACCGCGTTCTAATCAGTTCTACACACAAAACCGCGCTTTGCCGCACCGCCGATATGTACACTTCTTTAAAACTTCCTCTGACCTAAAACCATAACGTCGTATCTCCATACTAATGTATTAACACTTACGTCCTTTTATTTTTCAGGATGTAAGTACAGGACTAATGTTGTTTAGAGACTGCAGTGGTCAGACAAGACCACCGTGATGTGTTTACGCCCTAAGCTTTTACAGATTAGTGGCTCACTAGCTAGGTTTTAAAATAACATTATAATGTATGTAAAATAGTTACGGTAGTTTACGTACCGCGGCTTTGAAAATGTTTGAAAATTTTTTCGATGCTATAGTTAAGTGGACCACCTACAGGTTAGGTACCTATGTTTTAAATGATGTCTGTGAAATATCAAGTCAAACCGATTGCTCCACAGAATATAATTATTTTATACCTTTTCTGGAATTGAACTTCTTGTAAAGCACTTACAAAGAAAGAAAAATTGTTTATTCTGCACAAAATAAAAGCACATTACAAAAAAAAAAAAACATTACATAAAATACACATTCACCAAAAGCCAAAAGCCTCGTATTCAATTTTCAAAAACTAATAAAAAGTTCGACAAATTTTGTCTATCGCTTATTTCAAGGCCAGATACCAAAGACAACTTACAATTTTGTTTGCATTATCAAATGAAAACAACAAACAATCAAAACATAAACAAAATGCTGATTGCTGAGTGGAATAGTAAAATTTTTTTTTTTTTGTAACAAGCAAACAACAATAACAAGAACAATTAATCTGTGTGTGTGTTAATTTATCTGTTACTTGTCTCTTTTGCAGTTCCAGTTGTCAAAAAACTAAATATAAAAGCGCATCATCACCGTGACTTAAAGCCACTCAAAATATTATATTGATTTTATTACTTCACTGATGAAAGTTTAATCTAATACCATAAAGTTATAGGTAGGTAAAATTGAATAGTACTTACTTAAGAACGTTCATCCAAAAAGTTGGCAACGTCGCAAATAGCTGTCAAATATTTATCTGTTTTGATTATCATCATCTGCCTAGCCTGTTCCCAACTATATTGGGGTTGGCTTCCAGTCTAACCGGATGCAGCTGAATACCAGTATTTTACATGGAGCGACTGCCTATCTGACCTCCACAACCCAGTAACTGGGTAATACGATACCCCTTGGTAAGACTGGTTGTCAGACTTTCTGACGACCCGTAACGACTGCCAAAGATCCACGAATGACAGCCGGGACCAACGGCTTAACGTGCTTTCCGAGGCACGGAGGGGACTTGGTATGTAAAGATGGTCACCCATCCACGGACCAACCGCGGCAAGCGTAGCTTAACCTGATCGATCGACCCGTGCAGCTGTTATTACTTAGCCACAAGCCCCTCGCTTGTTTAGCTCACTTGTTTCCATACAGTAATATTGCCAAATTAATCAAAACATTGAAATATTTGTCAGCTATTTGCGACGTTTGCACTTTCTGTATAAACGCTCTTAATACTTTATTCTACCCAAAGTATATAAGTATCAGAAAATATACATATAAAAACTGTTATCGTCATTAAACCATTTTCTTTATCACCATACGATCTCAACCAGCGATGAAAACTAATACCCACAAAAATACATAACCGACCACATATAAAATCGACCACTTTATCAGTAACATCGAAAAAATTGGTCCCACCCTTTTAATCAGACCAACTCCAGTAATGAAATCTGGGACGCCATTAAGGGATTAAAAATAATAACTACCCCATAAGCGGGGGTTGTGATTGGACATGAGGGTCCAGACAGCCCTCTTAATGAGCTATTGACAAGAATTTTGAGGGTTAAAATGGGAGCAATA
Source organism: Agrochola lychnidis (assembly GCA_963680765.1). NCBI lineage: Eukaryota > Metazoa > Arthropoda > Insecta > Lepidoptera > Noctuidae > Agrochola > Agrochola lychnidis. The sequence goes on from OY796864.1 coordinate 8,518,195, forward strand.
TATTCAAGAGGACATAGTTTTGGATGCAAAATGTATTGTAAGTACTTACATATTTGCCTCCTAAAAACACAAAGAGCGTTTATTCTGAAAGTGAGCAACGTCGCAAATAGATGTCAAATATTTCGCTGTTTTGATTAATTTGGCAATATTACTGTATGGAAATAAGAAATGTGGCTAACTAGTGAACTAGAATATTAATAATGAACTGCAATTATAACACTGAATTTGATGTTGTAACAATTTTAGAAGTAAAAAAGGCATTTGGAAAGTTTCTAAATACTTTTTTTTACATCTAAAACTAAATATTCGGTATTACGATATTAATTATTGCATTTCATAATAAATATTTTAGTTCCCTAGCTAGCCACATTTCTTAATTCCATACAATAATATTACTAAATTAATCAAAACAGGTAAATATTTGACAGCTATTTACGATGTTGGCAACTTTTAGGATAAACCCTCTTAATATAAAGTCTGACTCTATTGCATCTGAAGAAATGAAAGACTCAATTCTGACCATTGCCCAACTCCATTTTCTATGCATTTTTCATCACTGAAGGAACTTAATTTCCGTTTCTAAATGTCAAGGACTGCTTTGAGACAAAAATAGGGTATGATTAAGTGTCAACTTACATAAGTAAATAATGGTGCCGATTCCCTTGTTTACAAACTAAACTAAATTTAAGTTCAGTGCATCTTTTTCTTTCTATTTCATTAAGAAAAGGACAGAAGATAAATTTTAATTTAGTCCTGTCAAATTAATCAGCGCCTGTCACTCTCCATACAAGTTTAGACGTGATTAAAAACTTGCCGACTAAAATTACGTCAATTTACGTCAAGCGCTGATTAATTTGACAGGATTAAAACTAAAATTTATCTTCTGTCCTTTTCTTAATGAAATAGAAAGAAAAAGATGCACTGTACTTAAATTTAGTTTAGTTTGTGAACAAGGGAATCGGCACCAATGTCTGTACAGACTAAATTTCCTACTGATGTAATAATAGACATTCCTTTGCGTACTTGACCAGTAAGTAAGTTATCTATTCAACAATTCTACGCTGCAAATCTGATTTTAATGACAGATCCTACACCACAACACCCTGTTCAAAACCTATAGCCACATTACAGCACCCTGTTTGTCCGTCGTATTTAATAAAACGAGACACAGGAGCCATGAAATCAGAGCCATGGCGTCCCCTATTTACCAATTAAGAGTTTTTTGTTTGCGCCAAACTCGTCGGGTCAGCATTTTTAATTCAAAATGTCGGAGGGAAGGTTTTCGATGACGCTTTTGCGATGAAAAATAAAAATGTAAGTGTGGATTGAAAGGTTCGAAGTCTCGTTTGATATTAGGATTAATGCGTGAAGAATTTAAGCTGAGGTATTCTAAAAATTAAAACATAAAAGGGGTCTGTCGTATAATATAATTCGTCAACGAATTATAACGTTGCTTACGCTGTACTTAGGCTTAGTGGACTGTAAATTTGTTGACCATTTCCTATTTTGTTAAGTACCTGGTACTTGTTGAAAGACCTACACTGTCCTCCCATACCTATAAACACTGTTATTTGAAAAAAGCCAATTATTTTTAAAAGAGTAACCGTGGAGTTTCTTGCCGGCTCTTCCATAGGAAGCCAATTGAAACTGTGTACCTAGCTTATGACGTTTCATAAGTGTCCATGTATGTTTATGTGAAATAGAACATTTTGAATTCGAAATTGAAAAGTACAACAGTGACGTAGATGACCAATGGAGTGACAAGTATTACGTTTAGTCGGTTACTTGACAGATCTCTCGTCACGTATTTTTTTTTCCTTTATTTTAACTACCTAAACCAACGGAGTATATATAGGTGTTTTACTTTTAAAAGACTATTAATAGGTAAATACTAAACTTTAATTCGTTATCTGACCAACCACTTTACATCCTCTACATTTCCATTTCAGTTTAAATTTTCATTTCCAATTAATTTACTAAGAGTGATGGGATAGTTTATTGGCATGCTATTGATCACTGATAACTGTTCTTCTGTATTACCTAATAATACGCTTATTAAAATAAATCGTCCTCGCCTCCAAACTTCTGACTGGTATGGTTATTTTTTTTATAATTAATTAATTGTATTGTATTTTAATAATCTTTTTTTTTAAATTATAGTACATCTGAGTAATGCTAATCTAGTGGTACTTTTTACCTTATCTTAATTTTGTTAACATGCAAATAATGTAGTGGGCTGCAATATTTTTAATACTATTATGAGACTATATTATTGTTATTTCTAAGCAATTTATATTGTCCTAGCTGTTTATTGCCCCAAAAAAAACAGTGGCACTCCGGGAGTGCCGACAGAAGTGACAACTTGAAAAAAAATCGGCATAGCGGTAATCGACGCGTTGATGTCTTTTTAGTGGTCAAAAGCTGGTGTCGTCACAGTGTCGCGAAATCAATGGTTTAGTCCCATCTCAAAAATGTCCAAAGCGCCTAAAGAAGTTTTCACCTAAAAAAAAAAACTGTTTTTCCCATTCGACCTCTTGCACCAACTCAAAGAAAAGCATTCTCATGTTAATCCTTACTTTCGCTCCATCGCGTCACATACGCAAGCATATTATGTACACTCACAAAGAGGTCTTTATACTTCTTGACGTAACGTATCGGCTGGCGCCGCGTCTGTTAAATATAACCGCGGTTAAGTCACAGAGGGATGAGCAGACGTCACCCGCTAAGCTTGTTGGCAAGAGTGCGTCACTGAGACTTGAGAAGTATGGATATAGAGCTGATAATAATGAAAGATTTGTGTATTACCACGAGCTAATAGAATAAGTAAAATTTGTTGGATTTAAGGGAAATGAGAGGGGGTAGAATGAGACAGAGATACATAACATAGATCACAATTCCATTTGAAATAAGATAAGACATTTAAACAAAACTTTTTTACAGTCCGTGCAACTGATTTTGATTTCTATTGCATTGGTGGCATGACAAATGACAGCTGCAGTAAACAGTTGGTATTGTAACCACTTTTTAGGGTTCCGTTGCCAAATGGCAAAAAAACGGAACCCTTATAGATTCGTCATGTCTGTCTGTCTGTCTGTCTATCTGTCTGTCTGTCTGTCTGTCTGTCCGTCCGTATGTCACAGCCACTTTTTTCCGAAACTATAAGAGCTACGCTGTTGAAACTTGGTAAGTAGATGTATTCTGTGAACCGCATTAAGATTTTCACATAAAAATAGAAAAAAAACAAATAATTTTGGAGTTCCCCATACTTAGAACTGAAACTCAAAAAAAAATTTTTCATCAATCCCATACGTGTCGAGTATCTATGGATAGGTCTTCAAAAATAATATTGAGGTTTCTAATATCATTTTTTTCTAACACTTTGGAAGTGTCTCTCGCGCAAACTATTCAGTAGTTTGCGCGAGAGACACTTCCAAAGTGGTAAAATGTGTGTCCCCCCCCCCTGTAACTTCTAAAATAAGAGAATGATAAAACTAAAAAAAATATATGATGTACATTACCATGTAAACTTCCACCGAAAATTGGTTTGAACGAGATCTAACAAGTAGTTTTTTTTTAATACGTCATAAATCGTAAACCGCAATTTACCTTTCATTCAATGTTACTTGCTGCTATGGAACCCTTCATGGGCGAGTACGACTCGCACTTGGCCGGTTTTTTGCTTTTAATGCCATCCTACGGTATAGAAGTCAAAATCGGTTGCACGGACTGTAAAAAAGGTTTGTTTAAATGTCTATTCTTATTTCAAATGGAGAATAGATGAAGGGGAAGATCACGACATATTGGGTGGTGCAGCAGACAGTTAAAAGGTGGTGAAGTAAAATATGTAAAATATGGGCAACAGCATCAGTCCTTAGAAGATATACCTAAATACTTAATAAAAACTTTTTATAAAAAAAAATACCGTTTTCCAAAAAAAATACCACACAATGAAAAATTATTTTGTGGAAGTCGGTGTCTTTGGTTTTGAATTTTCGTTTTTTGTCGCCGACTTCCGAAATTAAAGTTATTTTTCACTTTTTATATGTGGTACCTAACCCTACACAAATACCTGCGATGTAAATAACAGTGACAGGAACTTATTATAACATCATTACATCATCCATTTAGACTAAGTGGGAAAAATACGTATTATTGAAGCTAACTCAAAAAGTACTCAAGCAAAGTTAATAAAATTTATATGGAACTACCTCTGAAGTATGACCTACCAAACAAAAAAGAATTTTCAAAATCAATTCATAATTGGCGGAGCAATCGCGTAACAAACACACAAAAAAAAACATACCTACTGTCGAATTGAGAACCTCTCACAATGAAACTCACAATCGTTGAAACGTTTTCTAAGTAGGTAAGGAAATAACAAAGATGCTCCCATTTTAGCAGGCTAAAGACACATAAAATTCAGCCGGTCACACCCCAACGCAAACTCTGTACAATTCCACTTCAAAAACGTATCCAAACCTTACGATCTTGTCTCAAATGATCCTGGATTACCGTTCACATGCCTATGGATACACCACAGTTCAAAACCAACCATCCATCTTCATTACAGAGTTTAATTTCCTTTAGATCTTTTACTGAAGTCACTTTAACATCTCTATTGACACGTGTGATGATTTTATGTAAGTTTATCGACTAGTTATCTTAAGGGCCCAATCACACGTAACACAACCACACCACATCGCAGCGACAAAATGTGGGCAAGCAGTGGTTACGTGTGAATAATGTCGCTGCAGCTTTTTGCAGTTGCGTTGTGGTAACTACATTTTGGTGTGGTTGCGTTATCACTAGTAGTTGGGAATTCGAGATGTGGTTACGTTGCGACTAGTGTTTGAAGTCAGATCATTGTGTTTGTGATGTGGCCGGTCGCTAGTGCGTGGTCTCGCTGGTGGTTGCGTTGTGGCTGCGACGTGGCCTTGATGTGGCCGATATCGCCCACACGGTTGATTTTAACGGTCAAATGTGGTCCGTATGAATAAACTATTGAAATGAAATGAAATTATTTATTCTGTAAATAGGATATCGGAACCACTTTTACACGTCATATTAAAACAATATTAAAAATAAACTAGATGAGTTCGGCGTTTCCTATTTGACTACTCTGAGAAGAAAGGCCGAAACAAACTCAGAGGTCGCAGTCTCTTTTAAAGTCCAGACATAATCGTGGTCAGGCCATATGAGGACCATGTAGATTAATGGTCTTTTGAGGAAAGAACCACACAGATTTGAGTGGACCTGTCCAGTCAGTGCAAGCATTTGTCAGTAATCGTGGAGCTTAACTCAGAACTTAAGGAGCTCAACTCGATCATCGATTCATTTTCATACAAATAAGCGCCTGTCCACGTGTTGTCGTTGTGGTTTGATTGTGGTCAATTGTGGTGTGATTGTGGTACGATGTGATCGGGCCGTAAGAATATATTTTGCTCGTGTCGTAATATGTTATAGTGTAACAGTTTCAGTGAGTCTTATTTACTGAGATAATATTGGATCCTTCCTGTTGTATCTTGGCACGGTTTTAGAACGTCATAAACTACAAGAGTATTGGTCTATTGCTAACGATACTTCATGGTTAAAGCTAGAATTGCTTCCTGTCATTCGCACTTGAATATTTTATGTTTTCACTGCTTTCCGGAGAAGGAGCTCGTGGCTAAGTAATAACAGCCGCACGGGTCGATCCATCCGGTTAAGCTACGCTTGCCGGGGTTAATCCATGGATGGGTGACCATCTTTACATACCGAGACTCCTCCGTGCCTCGGAAAGCACGTTAAGCCGTTGGTCCCAGCTGTCATTCATGGATCTTTGACAGTCGTTACGGGTCGTCAGAAGCCCGAAAATCTAACAACCAGTATTACCAAGGGATATCGTATGACCCAGTTACTGGTTTGTGGAAGTCCGATAGGCAGTCCATGTAAAATACTGGTATTTCAACAGTATCCGGTTAGACTGGAAGCGGACCCCAACATAGTTGGGAAAAGGTTAGGCAGATTGACTGCTTTCATATAATTATGTTTTCATGTAGTTTTGGATACCAAATACTGTCAACCACGCATAAGTGGTAACAATTTGATATTGACAGCTGCTTTATGTCGCAGCAGTAAAGGCGATTTTCGTAGAGCATGTGTTAGCACTGATATGCTGTTGATTGTACGCTGTCGCATGGTTCTTATGAAAAAATGTAAAAATAATTATTTTCATTCATTTATACACACACACGCATACACACACACAAACACACCCCCACACATACACTTTAACACACGCATACTTTATTTTTATTTTTTATTTATACGTTTCCACGACTCACGAGTTGCAAAAGGTAACTTCAAGATGATGGGTGACAGCATCTTTCTGTCTGACAAACTTAACACTAGGGCTGTGAGCACGAGTAACATTTGCCAAACACATTACGACTTTCCCAAAATAACTCTTAAAGAGGTATGAGGAAATCACTCATCCTCCATAGAAAAGGGATTATCCTCCAACAAGACGGATGATTTGTCTGATGGGCAACTGCCCAACGATTGATGTCAGGACAATGTATGTACAACGTGTAAAGTTAAGTGCGCAAAACCTGAAAATAGTTTTATCAGAATAACAAGCAGAATCAATTGAACCACATACATACATACATAAACTCACGCCTTCTTCCCATGGGGGTAGGCAGAAACTACAGAACGCCACCTGCTACGATCCTTACATAGTCCTTTTGCCTCGTTTACGTTCATACATCTGGTCATACACGCACGCCGGTTGCGAGTACTACGCACCTGGCCTTTCTGAAGAACATCACCAATAAGGTCAGAATATGTCCTCCTAGGGCGTCCCCGCCCGGCCTTTCCCTTTACATCAGCCTTGTAAATACATTTTGTTAGTCGCCTTTCATTCATTCTCTCAACATGCCCAAACCATCTCAGCATACCCTTTTCAATTTTTGTCACTACATCTTCTTTTAAATCACACCGCTGTCTTATCACATCATTCCTCAGCCTATCATTCATAGTCAGGCCACACATGCTTCGCAAGGAACGCATTTCCACAGCATTTATTCTACTTTCATGTTGTTTTTGCCACACCCAACATTCACTACCATACATAAGCGTGGGCACCAGCACACCATTGTGAACAGCCAGTCGAGCCTTTTTAGACATCGACTGGTTGGTCACAATCGCATGTATAGCACCATTCACTTTGTTTCCCGCGTTTACTCTCTTTTCCACATCTCCATCAATCTTCCCATCCCTTGTAAACAGACTCCCCAAATATATAAACTCACTTACTTGCTCCACACTCTTATCATTTATTTTCACATCACACACCGATACATCCTCTTCTCTTTCAAACACCATGACCTTCGTCTTATTCACATTTATATTCATCCCTTTCCTCTTATATGCTTCACCCATCACAGTCACCATGTCTTGCAACTGTTCTGCTGATGATGCAAGTAGAACTTGATCATCTGCGTAGATAAGGCATTTGACAGGCAACTCATTCATCCTCAATCCGCACTCACCCTCTTTCAAATCTATCAGACAACTATCCATGTACAAGTTGAACAGCCACGGTGACGCTACACAACCCTGTCTAACACCCCTCGAGATGCAGAACCAGTTCGTGTATGCCCCATTTATCCTAACACAAGCACTGGAATCCTTGTATAAAGATTTCAGTGCCCGTACCAAGCGCCAGTCCACACCGTACTTGGATAGTGTCGACCACAGTTCTTCCCTCCACACACTATCATAGGCCTTCTCCAAATCAATGAAAGCACAATAGACGTTCTTGTGCTTTGCTAGATGTTTTTCGGTTATGCACCTTAGGGAGAAGATCTGATCCATACAGCCCATTCCCTCTCTAAATCCTGCCTGTACATCCCATATTTTCTCATCTGTCACTTTTATCACTCTATTTATCAAAACCTTCGCATACAGTTTGCCGACAACGCTCAAAAGACTAATGCCGCGGTAGTTTTTACACTCCTGCTGAGAGCCTTTTCCCTTATATAGTGGTACAATTACAGCCTTGCACCAATCATCCGGCACACGGCCATATCTCCAACACATATTAAAGATTCGGCACAACAGGCTTGCTACCACCCCATCACCGCCCTTCAGCATTTCAGCAGACACTCTGTCGTACCCTGCAGCTTTTCCAACTTTCATCCCTTTCAGCGCTCTTATAATCTCATCTATTTCTATCGCATTTTCGTCATCTACATCTGAGTTTGGGTCTTCAAAACTGGCGTCTGCCCAGTTACCCACTCCTTGCACACTATCCTGACAACTAAATAAACTTTCAAAGTATCCCTTCCAACGTTCCAAGACCTTACATTCTTCGCTTAGTAAACATCCATCTTCTGCTCTTATAATATTCATACTCGATGTTTCTGTTACTCCGCGAGCCAATCTTACCTGTTTCCAGAACAGCTTAACATTGACCCTGAAGTTATCAGAGAACTTCCTGTTATACTTTTCTTCCTTTTCATCCTTCTTAATTTTTACCATCTCTTTCACTTTAATTTTCATTTCGGAGTATTTCTTCTTCACTCTTTCCAAATCATCTGAATCATCTGTTACATTCGTTGTCCCATTCATCCTATTTTGGGCCTTACAGGCTAAAACATTAAGCCAGGCCTCTTTTTTCTTCCTCACAACCTCTTTTACTTCACCATCTACCCAAGAATCATTCGTTCTACTACCACATTTTCTCTTCGCCAGACCACATACTTTTGTGGCTACATGCACCATACTACTTTTCACTATATCCCATACTTCTTCTAGACTGTAATCATTAGCATCATCAAATATTTTATCCGTCTTCACTTTCACTTCCATCTTATATTCCTCTTTTACTTTCAATTCTTGCAGTCTTTCTACTTTTATTCTTTCTAGAGCAGTCACAGGAACTCGAACTCGGTGCCGCCAATGCCTGAACAGACCATCCATCCGACACATAACCAGATAATGATCAGTCCCTACATTAACACCCCGATATACTCTAGTGTCTGTGACTTTACTCTTTAATCTTCCATCAACAATCACAAAGTCGATCATACTTCTACTGTCTTGCCTTTCCCACGTATACCTGTGAACCTTTCTATGATTAAACATAGTGTTCATAACAGACAGATTCCTCTCTACACATATCTCTAGCAAATTGATCCCATTCTCATTCACTCTTTCATCCCCAAATGCACCTAACACTTTTTCATACCCATTCCTCTTCACACCAACCCAACCATTAAAGTCTCCAAGCATAACAATCTTCTCGTTTGACCTACATCCATTCACTAAATCCCTTACACTGCCCCAAAATTCGTCCCGCTCCGAAGGTGAGCTTCCCATATCGGGTGCATAAACGCACAAAATAAAAATAGGGTTTAGGCCCACCTTGGTTCTTACCCATAGAATCCTGGGACTCACACAAACATAATCTTTCACACATTTCATCATCCGCTCGGACAGGACCACCCCCACACCCTGACTGGCCCTATGTGTCTCTTGAACACCGGACCAAATTGCGGTCAGAGTACCGTGTTTGGATATGTCCACTCCCTTTCTTTTCGTCTCATTCACACATAACATATCTATCCTTTTATTCTTCACCAACTCACACACCTCATCCATCTTATCTTTTATACCTCCCTGCACATTCAGCGTAGCTAAGCGACATTCCGCCGCTCGCTTTTCGCCCCGTGGAAACAACTGACGTGGTGTGTGGCGAGCATCACCGCCGCCTCCGAGTTGATTATTATTTGAATTACTCATTTAGTTCCCACGAAAAGCAGAGGAAAAAATCTGTCAACACTCTACAGAGCCCCGCATGTAGAGGTAAGGCTTGTTAGTGCCTGGGGGCGCCCGATCCCAGACAACAGGCACGCTCGCGACTAGGCTCCCCCCTAGCCATGCAGCTCTCGGCACGGCAACCTTAGCTTGGGTGTGTGTTGTTCCTACCACACAACAGGAAACAATAAAATGCCCCAGCTGTTCCCTTAGTCGCTTTTTACGACATCCACGGGATGAGATGGAATGGTTCTATTCTACTGCCCGGAGACCACACGGGGAAATTGAACCACTTTTTAATAAAGGTCACATTAAAAAAAAATCTTCATTAAAAACGTTGCCGTGTCTATTTCTTAATAGGTCAAGCCATCACATGCGCAAACCCGCCAAAATAGGTAAACAAACACAAATTGTTGTCGACCAATTTAAATTTTCTCATACGCGGGATAATACTCGTAATAGCTTTTATTTAACTAAAACAGCACATAAAACCTTTAAAAATTTTAATGACTTTTTTAGGGTTCCGTTGCCAAATGGCAAAAAACGGAACCCTTATAGATTCGTCATGTCTGTCTGTCTGTCTGTCCGTCCGTATGTCACAGCCACTTTTTTCCGAAACTATAACAGCTATGCTGTTGAAACTTGGTAAGTAGGTGTATTCTGTGAACCGCATTAAGATTTTTACACAAAAATAGAAAAAAAACAAATGATTTTGGAGTTCCCAATACTTAGAACTGAAACTCAAAAAAAAAATTTCTCAATCCCATACGTGTGGGGTATCTATGGATAGGTCTTCAAAAATGATATTGAGGTTTTTAATATCATTTTTTTCTAAACTGAATAGTTTCCGCGAGAGACACTTCCAAAGTGGTAAAATGTGTGTCCCCCCCCTGTAACTTCTAAAATAAGAGAATGATAAAACTAAAAAAAATATGAGATGTACATTACCATGTAAACTTCCACCGAAAATTGGTTTGAACGAGATCTAGCAAGTAGTTTTTTTTTAATACGTCATAAATCGTAAACCGCAATTTACCTTTCATTCAATGTTACTTGCTGCTACGGAACCCTTCATGGGCGAGTACGACTCGCACTTGGCCGCTTTTTTCTCTCTGAAATAGGTCAATTGAATTAAAAATCAGTTGGGGTGATGCAGGATTTTGCGTGACATCAGTATGGTGCGTAGTTTACTTGTGTAGATATAGATGCCGCCTTTTTTTTTTGGGTGGGAAATTATCAAATCCCATCAAAAACATAAATGTGAAAATGGGAGCCAAATTCCATAAATATGGTTGTCGACTTCGCCGACAAAAGAATTGAAATCTAAATGGGTGCCAAGTTCTGTAGATAATCCTGAAATTTATTTATAAGAACATGCAACTTTCTAAAATAAAATTAAAACACAAATTATTGTTTTTTCTGCTATAACAATGTTTGCTATTTAAAAATATAACTTCTTAAATTTGAACAGTCGAATTATTTACACAAAGCACTTAGGATAAATTGAAGCTCAAGATTTGACTTGGCTAGTTTTTACATACAAGTTATCTTATATTTGGCTAATCAATTTATCATCTTTATATTTGTCTACAGTGTCGCGGTGCAAAAGAACTAAAACAAACAGGGTAACTTTTTTATGCTAGTGTGCATTACAGCTACGTCTTACACTCGCGCCACGTCATTGTGCTGTAATTTTACTTTTTTAGTGTGCGTGCATTAAGCGGCTAACAGTTGGACGCTATTTTTTTATCGAGTTTACAGCTTTGACTGTCTACCTAGGCATATTTAATTATTATTATTTGATTTTAAGTAGGCACTCAACATCAAATAAGTAATTCATGATGTGCTTACCTGTAAGAAATTTGTACACTAGTCTATAAGTTTATTGCATGTATCTCATATCTTTGTATCGGTGTACTTAATTGTTGGTGAGCCAAATAAATAAAGTAAAATATTCATATTTTTGTTCTTTATGTTATGCGCAAGTTACTGTTTCTTATTGTAACTGTTTACAGCTTTGACTGTCTACCTAGGCGTATTTATATATTTGTTCTTTATGTTATGCGCAAGTTACTGTTTCTTATTGTAACTGTAAGGTCAAAATATCTTCTTTCTCTAAAATTTCAGCTTGCTGGTAAAAACTAGCCAAGTCAAATCTTGAGCTTCAATTTATCCTAAGTGCTTTGTGTAAATAATTCGACTGTTCAAATTTAAGAAGTTATATTTTTAAATAGCAAACATTGTTATAGCAGAAAAAACAAGAATTTGTGTTTTAATTTTATTTTAGAAAGTTGCATGTTCTTATAAATAAATTTCAGGATTATCTACAGAACTTGGCACCCATTTAGATTTCAATTCTTTTGTCGGCGAAGTCGACAACCATATTTATGGAATTTGGCTCCCATTTTCACATTTATGTTTTTGATGGGATATCATTACTTTTTGTAAAGAAATTATTATTATTCGTCAATCAAACGTGATCTATTAGATTCTTTTTGTAAATATGCGTAGCAATATTGTGTAAGAATGTAGGTATTTCTTTCGTAACAATTGTTACAATTTTCCGCAATGATGTCAGATCGCTGAGCCGGCGCGGCAAGTATTATTATTAAAAAAAACGTATGCAGTCGGGGAGCCTCATGTCGTATGGCATTTTACTGTGGGGTCGGGCTGCTGACATTGAATCCATCTTTATTTTGCAAAAGAGAGCTATCAGAGCCATTTATAATCTACGTCGCCGCGAATCTCTCACGAAACTTTTTAAAAGGATTAATATTATGACGGTACCTTGCCAATTCATTTATGAAAATATTATGTATGTAAGGAAAATCCACATCTCTTTAATAAAATAAGTGATAGACATAATTTTAATACTAGAAATAAAGATAAACTAGATCAACCATTTTTTAGATTGTCTTAAGTACATACATCTTTTATGGGGTACTGTGTTAAATGTTACAACAAAATACCTTGTGACATTTAGCAATTAAATGAAAGAAAATTTAAAACTCATATTAAAAATACACTTTATAAACAAGCATATTACAAATTAGAGGATTATATCCAAGATAAGAGTGCTTGGAAACATGCTGGTCCTGCTCCATAGGACAATTTAGAATCAAGACAAAATCAAAATGTTTGCTAATTTAATTGTAAAATTTATTACTTTGTGTTTTATGACATTGATTTTACATTCTGTGATTACTTCCTCACACACTGACTTATTAATTGTAAAATTTTAGGAAAATCGTCTACTTTTACAATGTTTGTAAATATGTGAGCACCATGTATCTATCACATATTAAATTATCTGTCGTTGTTTCATTTTTAATTATTTTTACCTATTGTGGTATAGTAATTTTATTCTAGGTGCACCGTCTTCACATATAATTATTATTTAACAAATGTACGTACATATACAAACAATTGTAAAACATTTTAAAAGAGTAACGGTGGAGTTTCTTGACCATTCTTCTCCATACGAAAACTACCTTTTGGAAGGGGCGAATAGAATCAATTTTATTATTTTGTAATTTTTGACGTTCAAAAGTGCCATACATGGGCCTATTTGAAATTAATGATTTGACTTTGACTTTGACCCCGTCAGGAACAAAGTTCCTTCTCACGTATGATTTAATTATTTAATTTTTGCAGCCGCCCCTTTTTTTTTAAGTATCTTCTCCCGCTCTGGGCGGAGCGGGAGGGCGTATCAGACTCTTACTGACTAAAACCCACCCGTGTTCCTTCGGTTGCCCTGTTGCCGGGGGCCACGATGTCCCTATCGGTTTTCTGTGAACCCCCGGCAGGCATTGGCCCTAGCGGATCCCGTCATTTCTGCTGACATCTCTTTGAGGCGCGCGTGGAACTCAACGCGCCGTCGACCCGGGCTTGGTCCTTATCGGACGGCGAGCTACCCATTGCTCACCGTTCGCAAGCCCGCGCCTACGGTGGCCGGAAATCGGCTCGCGATTCCCGCTCCGGGCGTCTCCTCCTGCAGCGGTTAGGGGCGTGAGGGCGCGAACTTTGCCTCTACCTCACGCGTTCCGCCTCCTCCTTCGCGAGCATTACCGCTTCGCAGAAGGAGGTGACGGCCTGACATTTCCTCTCGCTCCGTACCATGGCCTGAACCAGGGCCGGACGCGAGAGATCACCGCCGCCGTTGCAGCCGCCCCTTGGATTTACATTTTGACCTCACTATGGACTTAACTATTCGTAAGTTTATATTAAAAATTAAACGACAATAGTCCCTAAAACAATAGTCATACGATCTATCAATTCAAAAACGTCTCAAGCATAGTACCAACCTACCAACTACCTTGAACATACCGACCTGAGGTTTGTAACAACGTTTTTCGAGATCAGAGAATGAATGAAATGAATTCACTGCCGCCTAACATTAGGGACCAAGATTTTGACACGTGACACATCAGTTGACTCGACGGGGTGTTTTGAATTCAGTCATGAAATTCAGGAATTTACATCAACTTTTGGCATTCGAATCAAAAATGTATAGTTAGCTGTCAAATTATAAGACGCTGGAGATCAGCGCCATCTGAAGTGAGCAAGTGGCAGTTTTTAACCCCATTTGAAAATTTGTCGTCATGACTGTCATTTTCATAGTTTTCGGGAGATAGTGCTGATATCGAATTAGATGGACATTCTGGATTTTAAGATGGCGGCTATTCCAAATAATAATAATATTGTAAATCAATTGTCATAGACATCAATTTCATGCCAATTGTAAACTTGATAATCAAAATCCGTAAAAAAAGCGGCCAAGTGCGAGTCGTACTCGCCCATGAAGGGTTCCGTAGCAGCAAGTAACGATAAGTTTACGATTTATGACGTATTAAAAAAAAACTACTTGCTAGATCTCGTTCAAACCAATTTTCGGTGGAAGTTTACATAGTAATGTACATCATATATTTTTTTTAGTTTTATCATTCTCTTATTTTAGAAGTTACAGGGGGGGGGACACACATTTTACCACTTTGGAAGTGTCTCTCGCACAAACTATTCAGTTTAGAAAAAAATGATATTAGAAACCTCAATATCATTTTTGAAGACCTATCCATAGATACCCCACACGTATGGGATTGAGGAAAAAAAATTTTTTGAGTTTCAGTTCTAAGTATGGGGAACTCCAAAATTATTTGTTTTTTTTCTATTTTTGTGTGAAAATCTTAATGCGGTTCACAGAATACATCTACTTACCAAGTTTCAACAGCATAGCTATTATAGTTTCGGAAAAAAATGGCTGTGACGGACGGACGGACGGACGGACGGACGGACGGACGGACGGACGGACAGACGGACGGACGGACGGACGGACGGACGGACGGACGGACGGACTGACGTACGGACGGACGGACGGAAGGACGGACGGACGGACGGACGGAAGGACGGACGGACGGACGGAAGGACGGACGGACGGACGGACGGACGGACGGACGGATGGACGGACGGACGGACGGACGGAAGGACGGACGGACTGACGGACGGACGGACGGACGGACGGACGGACGGACGGACGGACGGACGGACGGACGGACGGACGGACGGACGGACGGACGGACGGACGGACGGATGGACGGACGGACGGACAGACAGACAGACAGACAGACAGACAGACAGACAGACAGACAGACAGACAGTTTTTTAACGGAACCCTAAAAACGGACCTCTTAATTTCGTCAAGTTCGTCTGTCCGTGCGTCCGGATGTCATACAGTCATTTAACATGGAGACTATTTACACTCTATCGATGAAAATTTTGAAAAAGGTGTATTTTTGCACCGTTAAACAATGGTGTAGTGAAATTACGATAAACATAATAGTGGGGGTGGCATTCTCCATACTTACATATAACCGAGAGATGAAAAAAATCTATGCATATAAAGCGTGTATTGTTGGATCTCATAATTAAAATGTTAAGATGTTTCTAAGTGACTTTGCTTTTGAAGTCAATAATTTTTGAGATACAGTTTATTTTCGGTTACAACCGCAGAATTAACTTTGTTTGTTATAGTTTTTTCGAGAAATACAAACTTATTTTTGCAGTCGATAAAATTGATACTATGCAATGTTTATGCGTAAATATTCATCCCAATTACGGAACCCTTCACTGTGCGTAGTCCGACATACACTTGGGCAGTTTTTTTTAAATTTCGTTTTGAAACTACCTCGAGTAAGATTATCCTATTAAAAACAAATACTATCAAACTCATACAACTAAAAAAAAATGATTGTTGGTTTTATGAAACCACGGTAAAAGTGAAACTTTACACGGTCAGCTGCTGCGAACTATAGGCGCCGCCATATCGGCCTTGGCTGCTCTGACGATCGCCTTTCACTTTATCCCTACTCCGCGGCCGACCGACACGCGACATGCAACACACAGACGAAAAAGTTTGAGACGATGTAATAAAAGTTTCAATTTAAAAATATAGACGTCATTTAAAAGTGTTTGCGGAATACCTACCTAATTTATATAATTAATTTAACATCATTCACAAACAAAATTTTCTTAAGCCTACCTAAAAAATGTATACTAGGCATTCTATATCAGAAAGTATCAAAAATAAAATCCACAGTAAATAATTGTCCAATAAATTAAAAATAATTTTGAACAACGTTCCGAATTTAAATTCAAATAAATAGAAACAATTCGGCGCGAAATTCAATAAATGAGGTAAGTATCTATCCTCGTTCTATGTGTTGACTCGTTTTATATTGAATGTCCTAAAAACGATTAAACACTAGAAAAGTATAAATAATTATTTTAAACAATGTTTATTGTATTTATTGCTTAAAACAATTTTATTTTAATTTTCAAGTATAGATTTCAGACATTCAACATAATTATAAATTAATCGAGACAATCAAAATTGAAAAAAAAAAAACGTTTGGCATAATCGTTTTCGCACATCATTACAATAAAAAAAAAAACAATGATCGACAATTTTTAACACAAATTGAGTAGTAGTAATGAATATTACGTATTATTGAACATGGGTTCGTATAATAAGTAAAGATCTGGGCATTTTCTAGTTACTTATAATATTTTTAATCACATTTGTCACATTTAAAGTCGTATCAGATATGTGTATGTGTGTTAATTGTGAAAAGTTAAAATGTAAACACGCACGATTGGCGCGAATCTTCGACTTTTGATATCAAAAACTTCATTACTACTACTTATTTAACTTGAAAAATGGATGAATTCGTCAAATAATTAAATGTTGTAATAGTCGCTGTCCTTATGGTGGAGTTTGGATGTTCGCAATCCCCAATTTTTATGTTTTTTAGCCTCGACCTCGACTGTCATCAAAATGGCGATTATCGCATTTACAGACTTGAATTTTATAAAGGTAAATTAATAATCTTGCGCGCTAAATATGAAAGATTTAATGGCATAAACATTATTTTAGCCAACTCTCTTAATTAAAGATGAATAATCTCATTGGCAGCAGCATTTTCAGTGCTTCTATAGGAAGGTTTACTTTAACAAATAACACAACAATACCTAAATACTAAAAACATTTTATTTCTCATAGAATTTAAAACGGCTTCAGCTTCATTCTCATAAAAAAGCGGCGTAGGTACGGTAGATGGTAGATGTACGCTTTCCCACAAAACAGTAATAAGCAATGATGATCTCTTAAACAATTTGTCCTATTTTGCTCACTTATCAATAATTATGTACACTAAGTCCTGCTGCTCACATGTCACGATTTGATTCTGGCCCTAACCAGATTATTGTTTTGATCTATTATGGGTAAATCTTTTACACTCTAGGGTGGCTCTGTTTTTATCATCACTTGCTTGCCTATAAACATCTCTGGTAGCAGCCTCTCTCAGTAAGCATGACAAACTTTATCCAAATGTATACCTAACCTAGAAAGTAAGAAAATACTCTTATTGTTGTTTATTTACTTTTGTATAATAATTATATCACTCATAGTAATTCTGCCATTTTAAAAACACTAACCTGATGACTTCTGTGACTTGCAGTTGACATGCCACATACATAACATAATATGCTTAGATTTTGCTGAGCAAGTAATACTTGGGATAGAGTTCTAGATAATATAATCAATAATGTCAAGTCTTGCAATAACACATGTCATCGTCATACCTGAAAAAGGTAAAAAAATTCAGTGTATTTACTTATGCTATATAATTACATCATACTATAGACATTTACAGCTGACGACGCGCGACGTACCCCTGACTGAACATAGGCCTTCTACTAATAGGCTGCTAAAATCAATGAGGTTATACAATACGACGGTGTTTATAAATATTTAGAGAACATAATAAACTTACCCAGGGCCATGGAAAGATAAGCAATAGTTCCTCTGGCTTCAATTTAAATTGACAGCATTAAATCGTAACGTAATATAAGTATAAAGTAAATACGGAAAAATAAATTCAAATCAACGTAAAACAAACAGCCAACAATGCCATTGATCTGACAGATTTTTTTTGACAGTTTGACATTATGCATGGTGTCAGTGTTACCAGGTTTAATTATTTTGGTAATCGCTTGACGAAATCGATTGGGTGATTATCAGTGATCGGAGTAGGTAGATTGATTTTACGTACTCGCATCATGAATAGTCATAGAAATCATAACATGGATAAGCCTTTTTTCCGGGATTTCATTTTGGTACTTACGGGATTGAATCAAATATTGTTAAAGTAAGGATTTTTAAACTACTACATTGGAAATTTATAGAATGCGATAGATAAATATTTAAAATATATTATATTGTTTTATAGTATATCTATCCTTTTCTTGGAGTCCGATCACCTATATACTATTAAACAGACAGCAAAAGGGTTGAACATTTCTTATTCATATTGATGTATTCTTTATTCTACACATTACAACATTTGAAATTCCTTAAAAAATCTTAATAATTTCAAAATCCCGGAATCCCGGAGGCGTATCCATACTAATATACGTGCCAGTTCATTGACCTCAAATCAATCTACTTACTCTGATCACTGGTAGTTTATAAAATAACATTACTGCCTCGAAACGCTTTTAAGTTGTTTAGTATATTCAGACCATATAATATTTTATTTATTGTAAAATCATAGTTTTACAGTATTTGAGTATAATAAATAGCATTTAAAACATACTCGTGTAGTGGATACTCCACCTACTCCATGTGGGTTAGTATCGATATTTTCAATCGATTACAAATTATTTTATTGGAATAGTCTGTCATCTGGCAACATTCAGGTTAGGATTGAATGGCGGATGTAGTTCTTTATTAAGTATCAACAAAATAAATATTTATTAGGTTCTCTAATGCTAGAAGAAATAAATTTTGATAAAACGACTTGAAAAAAATACAACATAATTTTTGATAAATAAGCTTTGACACAGTATCATACCATGGGCCTGCTTTCGGGAAATCTCTTTTCAACTTTCTAGGTCACCCGGAAATGGGTTAAATGTTTTTGATGTCTAGTGACAGGGTCGTTGATAAAAATGCCGATTTTTATACGTTAATATCTCAATAACCGTTTGAGTTTTATTTATGAAATTTGGAGTTCTAGTTAATCTAAGGGGTTTTTATAAATAAACCAAATTTCATGAGTCTATGTTACATAGATTTTGAGTTATTAAGGGGTCAAAAGTGGCTCCAAATGGTTCGTGTAATATAACACACTGCAGCCGTGTCTTGCCTAGTACTTGGCTCGACACGCTGCCGCGTGTCTAGATAACTTCTCCCGCTCTGGGTGGAGCGGGAGGGCGTGTCAGACTCTTACTGACTAAAACCCACCCGTGTTCCTTCGGTTGGTGTGCCCTGTTGCCGGGGGCCACGATGTCCCTATCGGTTTTCTTCGAACCCCCGGCAGGCATTGGCCCTAGCGGACCCCGTCAATTCTGCTGACATCTCTTTGAGGCGCGCGTGGAACACAACGCGCCGTCGACCCGATATAGATGCCGCCTCACTCTTAATTAAAAATTAGATAGATAGAATATTCTTTATTAAAAAAAACGTTAACGTAACGTTTTTCTTTTTTAAAATTAATAATCATAAAATAAAATTCTGTTCATCCAAGCGTGCCATCAAAATCACAAATTCAAAATCGCAATTGCAGCCAGTTCGCACATAGCACCCTATGTACTCACCCCCTGCAAGTACATGTGTACTAAAGGGATAGTACAAACACTATGGGGGTGTAATTCCATCATTTCCATGACAGCACCCCGAATTAAATTGAATTCATGGCCATCTCGTGTCATCGTGGATGGTACTATGCAGGATAGTGATAGTCAAATTAAAATGCAGAACTAACTTTTACTTTATTTTGAATTTAGAAAGAAATGTCTGTTCTCTTAATGTCTGTTATTGCACTGGTTTTATACCAAGTGGATATGTCACCGTAAGATTGTGAGAACCGTTAGTTTATAATCTATCGGAATTATTTCCGTTAGATTATAAACGGTTGAAAAATTGTGAACTGGGTGAAATGGGTTAGGTTAGGTTAGAACTGTGACCAATAGCGCGCGAGCCGAGCGAGCGAAGCGAGCGGTGCCGCGGTAGCGGCTGGCGAGCGCTACTTCCAAGTTGCTATTGCCAGGCAGGCTATTTAATATTAGCGCAAAGTGCGTTACGTCGCAAGTAAGTTTGATACCAGTTCACAATTTGTCGGTTTCCCATGGAAAGATTATAAACTAGCGAAAAATAACGCGTTAAACTGTAAATGGTGCAGTTCACAATTTTTCGATAGTTTATAATTTAACGGAAATAATACCGATAGATTATAAACTAACGAAGTTCATAATTATACGGTGACAGATATAATTCAATCGATACCAAGTACACTAGTTTAAATAATCAAGTATGTTTTTGTTTTTTGTAACGAAGTTCTTTATCGCGGCTTGTAAACTTTCAGAAATCGTCACGCTAAAAAGTGTTAATACTTGCGACTATCTTCTTCTAATTCAAAGATAAAGAAAGAAGGAGATAGAGAGAACGCTGGCAGAAAAAAAGAAAAGAAAAGAGTAAAGTGATTACAGTGTCGTGGGATAAAATTGTACCATATAAAGAAAGTGTGAATTTTGGTCATAATGAAAATCCAAGATGGCGGCTCTGAAAATTTTAAAATTTTTCGTCATGGGTGTCGTTTTCATAGTTTCGAGGGTGCTAAAGCCAATAGTGAGGTCAAAATGTAAATCCAGGATGGCGGCTGCAATTTTTAGGGTTCCGTACCTCAAAAGGAAAAAACGGAACCCTTATAGGATCACTCGTGTGTCTGTCTGTCTGTCCGTCTGTCACAGCCAATTTACTCCGAATCTAATAGACCGATTAAGTTGAAATTTGGGACACATATGTATTTTTGTGACCCAAACACGAATGTGTAACGTAAATAAAAAAAATTGAATATAGGGGTCACTTTTGGGGGGCAAACAAGAAAAAAAAAAAAAAGTTATGTTAACAGTACCATGTGACATATCAAATGAAAGGACTTATTGCGAGGATCTTAAATATATTTTTTATATAATTTTAAAATAAATACTTTTAAAGATATTTAAGAAATTCAATGAAAATTGACCATTCCCCCCCCCTTATCTCCGAAACTACTGGACCAAAAATTTTCAAAAAAATACATAGTATGGCTCTTTACTCATAGATTACAGGAAAATCTATAAGAAGTCTATGGTCTTAAAATAACACGGTAAATCTCTCAATATTGTCCGTACAAACTTACATTTCGTCGCTCGGCACTAATTCGGGTTTCGGCGTGGTTTCTCAACAGAAAGTGCAGTGTTGTGTCTTAAGCATACTGTCACTACTTATACACAGCGTGGGACGCCGATTTATGCTAGCTTCCTCGACTTATTCAAGACTTGATCTGGTTGCTTATGACGTATTGTGCAGAAAGATGGAGATGGATAGGTTGCCAATGGAGCTTAAAAACATTTTTAAATATTGGTACCTATGGTAACCAGATCAATAGTGTACGATGGGCTGGAACTTTTTCCAGGCCATACAGGGTGAGGCAGGATTGGCGAGCTCAGCAGCACCAGAGTGGGTTGCTATACAGTGTGATTCTTCATAATGTGTACATATCAAAATGAGGGAATCTATGCTTAATTTTAACGACAGAAAAAATATTTTAAAAACCGAAATATTTTTTTTATACTTCTAAGGAATTTAAAAAAAAATGTAACAAAACTGTGTAACTTTTAAACTGAATCAGCTATCGTGATGAAACAAACTCCATAATGATTAGAAGTAAGTAAGCGTCCACATAAAATTAAAATTGAGAAAAAAAACTACCCTCAATTGAAAATAAACATGTTTTTTTAGTAAAAATCTGTATTTTTTTCATCAATTTTTACAATAATTGTAAAATTTATGAATAAGATGCCCAAGAGAATTAAAAAAAAAACAAAAAAAAAATTTGACCATTTTTCCGTCGGTAAAATTAAGCATAGATTCCCTCATTTCGATATGTGCACATTATGAAGACTCACACTGTATAGATGGTATTTGTGTAAATAAAATAATATTAGCTTTGCAGACGATATGGTGCTTCTGAGCGCCAGCCAGTATCCCATAGACAAAAACTGTTAGTCGCAAAACATTCTGAGTGACCTGGTTAAATAAGCTAAAGTTCCTAAGTTTACTAACACAATGAGTCCTTGTTACTTGAATAAAGAAAAATATATGGATGACTATTTTTTTTTTGAACGACGTTTTCTAAAAATGAAACCTAGCTAGATCGATTTATCGCCCAACACACACATCCTCCCCCCACACACACACGCACACACCCCCACTCATGCACGCACCGCCCCCCCCCCCCCCACCCCACACACACACATAAACACTCACCAGCACAACACCGTTTATCTGTTTTTGTCTTTTTATTTGTTTCTTTTTTGTTAATTTTAATTCTAGTCTTGCACCTAATACAGTTCCTAATTCTTGTGCTTAGTATAAAATAATTTAAAACTTAACTTACCTATCATAACTCATTATATAACTCATCTAGATCATATCAAATTTATTCCTGTAATTAAAATAATTAATTTAAACCTTCACTTTTGTTCAGTTCATCACTATTTCGGGTGCTGCATTTGTTTTAAATTATTTCAGAAGGTAGGCACAATAGCATCACCTATAATGATAACGAGGGTGGGCGCTGATACCTATATTTACAAGATATTAAGTTATCTTAGCTTAGGTATTGGCTGCAACTCGAACTTACAACCTTACTTACCTTAAGGCCTATTTTCACTGTAAACCATGTTTTATATTACTTGAAGGTGCGAATAAACAATTTTTTTTTTTTTTTTTTTTATCGCTCCCAAAACCCCCTGCATACTAAATTTCATAAAAATTCTTGGAGCCGTTTCAGAGATTCAGATTATATAATATATACAAGAATTGCTCGTTTAAAGGTGTTAGATTTTTATTTTTTCTACACGTTCAAATAAGTGATCCTGCCATTAAAAAAAAAACGTAAAAAATTACACATTCGCGGTATTGGATGCCGAGCGACGATTTGCAATTGGAATAAATGTTAAGTTTGTTCTTGGGATAAATAAATTCATCTCAACTACGGAACCCTTCATTGTGCGTAGTCCGACATGCACTTGGCCAGTTTTTTTTTTATCACACCTATAACTTCGTTCCCGACCGCACACGTTTTTTTAGTTCTATGTTGTATACAATAAAGTGTTTAATAAATTTATAAATTCAGTTGCTTAATTACTTATTGTTGAGTTCTTTGAATTAAACTACTTTAGACAGAAGGGACT
The DNA here is from genome assembly GCA_963680765.1 of Agrochola lychnidis. Classification (NCBI taxonomy): domain Eukaryota; kingdom Metazoa; phylum Arthropoda; class Insecta; order Lepidoptera; family Noctuidae; genus Agrochola; species Agrochola lychnidis. Next base: position 8,541,790 of record OY796864.1, read on the forward strand.
TTATTAATACAAGGGAGGCGATAAATTATGGGAATACCCTACCAAAAATAATCTTAAAATATTGACAAAGCCCCAAAATTGTTTTTAGAGCGTTTCTAGAAACGCTCTAAAAACAATTTTTTTTTCAAATTATTTTTAATCTTCCTAGGAAGATTAAAAATAATTTTCTGCACTTAATTTTGTTATGCATCATCATCATCATTTCAGCCGAAAGACGTCCACTGCTGGACATAGGCCTCCCCCAAGCACCGCCACTTCGACCGATTCTGTGCTTTCCGCATCCAGCGGCTTCCTGCGGCCTTCACAAGGTTATCGGTCCATCTTGTGGGAGCATGCCCAGTATATTTTACAGAATATCGTTAAGTACCTAATCTAATCTAACTAGCCTGTATTGTCCTACTGCAGGGCAAAGGCCTCCCTGTCCCTTTTCGACACAATTTTGTCTATTGCTAGTGTCGGCCAATCCTTTCCGTAGGAGTCAAGCTCGTCCCGCCGTCTTCGTCTCGGCCTGCCGCGATGTCATCATGCGTTTAGTGGGACCCAATCAGTAGTTCTTTTAGCCCATTTGTCATCTGACATGCGGCAGACATGTCCGGCCCATACCGGCTTTCTGGGTAACTTCCGTGACCTTGGTTTTGGTGCGTAGTGTTGTGTTCCTCATACGGTCCAAAATTTTAATCCCCAATGTCAAACATCGAGCTTGGACCTCTGCTGAAGTGTCAAAGACCAGGTTTGAGCATTGAATACACACGTTTGAGACATAGTGGTAGAAGATAAATAAATAGCTAGTTAGGCATCTACTGCGTTATTTCAGCATAAAATCATCCACAAAAATATGACATAGGTACTACCTACTCATAGCCTTTAGTAATCCTCTTTCTAAGTGCACTTGTCAATACCGACCATGGGGCACACACATATCCAGCGATCTATTCAAATATTGCTCAGAAACTATAAAATACTGCCCAAAGCAAGGCACATAGAACTTTATCTCATGGCCGTAAAGTTGAAATTCGGTGAAGCATTTTTTGGACGAGGGTAGTTTAAAATTTGTTCTGATAGTTTGCCCGGGAAAGGACTGCCATTTTGTAATCCTGTTGCTAAAGTGCACTTTGACAATACTGAGGGGTAATTATTACTGTCGTATGTGTGTATGGTACACAGAGGAGTATGTTATCGTCGTACGATGGAAAGATTTTTAATAACACAGCTTTTTGTTCCTTGTTGTTTTGTATTAAATTAGGAGAAGCGTGGCTAAGTAATACGCTTGCCGGGGTTGGTCCGTGGAAGGGTGACCATCTTTACAAACTGAGACTCCTTCGTGCTTCGGAAAGCACGTTAAGCCGTTGGTCCCGGCTGTCATTCGTGGCTCTTTGACAGTCGTTACGGGTCGTCAGAAGCCCGAAAGTCTGACAACCAGTCTTACCAAGGGGTATCGTATTACCCAGTTACTGGGTTGTGGAGGTCAGATAGGCAGTCGCTCCATGTAAAATAGTGGTATTCAGCTGCCGGTTCGACTGACAGCCGACCTCAGCATAGTTGGGAAAAGGCTAGACAGATTGAATGTTGTTTTGTATTAAATTCAAATAGACATTTTTGATGATATGTATAAACTATTTTATAATGTTATTGAAATAAATGTCTGTGAGAAATTGGCAAAATGAAAGATGGAACACAGAAAACAATTTCTTGAGCCTCAGAATTATTCTCTTAATAGATGACACGATTGCAAAAATACTTTTAACAAAATTAGGCTTAATACCAAAAAGACATTACTAATTCAAATACAAAATATCCCTAAATTCGACCACACTCAATCAAAAATTGATCAAACAGACTCTTTAGGCAAATTAAAACGTAAAATATTGAAGTGGAAGTAAGAAAGCGAACGATTAAAGTTTACTCAGCCATTAGCCGTGTTTGGGGCCTTCACGACTCGCTCTAAGAGGCCCGGCAGCTACGGAATTAAATGGCAATCGATTACAAGTAGCACCAGCTATTGGGGAAAATTAACTGCACTCGCGTTAAACACGAAAGATTTGAACCAAACGAAAGAAAGAAAAAAAAATGATTCGGGTAAAATTTGTACTTAATCTGCTACGCAATTTATTTGCCAAACATGTAAACAAACACGAGTTATAGGAAAAACAACTGTAATGCCTAAAAATAAAGTTCAATTTGCGCTACAACTTTTTTATGGTTTTTTCAACAGTACTAGTCAGTTTAAAATCAACTTTAACTGTGAATAAAGTTGATGTTTGTTTACAGACATTAGACAATTTTTACTACGAACCAATTTTTTTTTTTTAAATGCTGGAAAATTGCGTGAAATTTCTGAAATCGTAAAATGTCAATGTAGCAATTTCAGATGTTATATTTTTTGAAGTCAAATATTTATCATTTCTATCGCATTTGAGATGTCCATTTTAAGGTGAGTACCTGAATCGGCTTCACATTGGGTAAACAAACAACAGTAGGTACAGAATATATTTTACTAGGTAGCAAAACATTGCAAAAAGTACTGCAGCATCTAATCCTCCAGCCATACCGCGACCCCAAAGATCTAAAGAAGGAAATATCCTAATTAAATATGGATGCAACGTAATGAGTTATGCAAATATTGTAGACGGTGGCTAACGATTGGGGAGTAAGGGGGGGAAGCACCCCCATCGAGGCGGTGAGGGGGTGAGATAGATACTTCGATTCGACAGTACCGTCGGACGAATCATTTCAAGTATTTACTTAAACAATCTTTGGTATGCTTTCTTTGAAAATTATATTGAAAGGGTTGCTCTGAATTACTTTGTTTGCAATATTTTTAGGGGTAAGAGTTAGCAATTTGATAGAATTTGAAATGGTAAAATCAAATTAGAGGGTAGACGGAAGTTTTATAATTATTTTGGGTTAGTTTTGCCCGCGGGTTTGCCAAATGTTACAAGTTTTTGGAATACCTACAGATCTCTGCGTCAGCTGCGACTCTGATTCCCAACTATATTAGGGTTAGCTTCTAGCCTAGCTGGATGCAGCTGAATACCAGTATTTTTCATGGAACGACTGCCTATCAGACCTCTACAACCCAATAACTGGGTAATACGATACCCATTGGTAAGACTGACTGTCAGACTTTCGGGCTTCTGACGACCCGTAACGACTGTCAAAAATCCACTAATGACCGGGACCAACGGCTTAACGTGCTTTCTGAGGCACGGAGGAATCTCGGAATGTGCAGATGGTCACCCATCTACAGACTAACCCCGGCAAGAGTAGCTTAACCGAATGAATCGTGCGGCTGTTATTACTTAGCCACGAGCTCCTCCTTTTTGGGGTTTCATTTGAAGGTAACTAATTAAAAGCAAGGAGATCTCCCGGCCTTTGGAAAGTTATCACTTTCTTTGGTGGGCTCAGAAAGGCTGACAAATCAGGCAGTAAGAACGAATGGGTTGTAGCTTATAACGCTGCCCGGGTCTACAATAGATTATGAATTCACGGTGGCGCAGCTTTATAGTAACTAAAGCTTGCCTGTAGCAGGTTCTGTAAAAGACTGCTTAAGATACTTTATTGATTCAGGCGTGACCTTGCGGAAATCCATGATAAAATACAATAGACGTGGATATATTTAGAAACCTGTTCCGCTTAGCTATTTCTAAAGAGCCATAAAAAACCCTGAAAGAAATCGACACGTGTTACACCTCTCATCCATCGCATCCTCAGGATGACGATTGACTTGTCGCGAACTCGAACACGACGTGTTGCAGCATTCAGCGCTCGGTATGGCAACACGCCGTGTTCAAGTTCGCGACAAGTCAATCGTCATTCTGAGGATACCTCGATGAGAGGTGAAACACGTGTCGATTTCTTTCAGAAGTTTTTTATAGCTCTTTAGAAATAGCCAAGCGGAACAGGTTACTAAATATATCCACATCTATTGTATTTTAAAAGACTTCTTCTCAAGTTTTACTATATTAGCATGACATACATTTTGTAGAAAGTACTTTTAAACCGAGGTATAATTTATCCACCTGTACCTGACGAGTGATGAAAATAAAAGTTGATGGATGAAGAGGCAGAAGAAGGCCAAAGAAAAGATGGAAGGATTGTGTGAGAAATGATATGAAAGAGAAGGAAGTGAATGATAGCGTGACGGTTGACAGGGGAAAATAGAAAGAGAAAATGTGTTAAACCAACCCCAAGTAATTTGGGACAATGGCAGGGAGATGCATAGTCAGCCTATAATGTTCCCACTGCTGGGACACAGGTCTCCTCTCAGTGAGAGGGAGTGGGCCGTAATCCACCACGCGGGCCCAGTGTGGTTTGGTAGATGTCACATGTCTTCGAATTTTCGGTTATAGGACATGTCGGTTTTCTCACGATGTTTTCCTTCACTATTTTGAGAGCAGTGGTGATGAAATAATTTACACAAAGTAAAAGCTCCTGTCAGGGTTCGTACCTACGATATACAACTCTTAAGTCGCGGCCGTTACCACTGAGCCACCACTGCTCTCCAAGAAGATGATGATGACCTAAATCTGAGAGCTTCTTCTTCTTTTCGTATGGTTAATGTCTTACCTGGTGTCAGAGTTTTTAAAGCCACCCATGACCTTCTGATCTGGCTTCACATACCGTTTCCTCACAATGTTTACCCACACCGTTTTTGAAGCAAGTGATAATTATACAATACGCACATGAATTCGAAAATTCAGAAGTGCGTGCCTTGGGTTCGAACTCGAGACCTATGACTTGTCAGTCTGACGTTCACACCTCTAGGCTATCACTGCTGATTAACCGTGAGCTAAATAGCACATTACTACAAAGAAAAACACCGATTTAATATTCCGTAAAACTCCAACAAATTATGATGATGGTGCTGTATTAAGCATTTTTCTGTGCTCAGTACCTTAATGCGAATTTTGAAGAAAAACTGTTTTGTTGTTCGACAAAGTCATTATTATAATGTAAGTCGCCAGTTGGGCAGGCAAAGTTTCTTAAGTGGCCAACATTTATACATTATTTAGTAGATGTTGTAGGTACTTTTTGAGGCTGTGTTTGTTTAATGGCTTAATATTGTTAATCTGTTCGGGAAGAAAGATTAATAAAATTATTGTGATGAAAACTGGTCGCTGCAAAGAAGAATCGCAGGACTCGATGCAATTTGCGTGTCGTTTTTAGACTTCGCGTACATTCGTCAAAATACTCCCAAAAGATAGGTTACGGTCAAATTTAGTTTTGCCTGAAAAGCCCTGTAATCGATTCATATAATGTACTTACACAGTTTAATTCTTCAACGCTTCTGAAATTAAGCGACACCAGAACTGTATTTTTAGGGTTCCGTACCTTAAAAAGAAAAAACGTAACCCATATAAGATCACTCTCTTGTCGGTCTGTCTGTCTGTCCGTGTGTCACCAGCGATTTTCTCGGTAATGAGTGGACCTAGCAAGTTGAAATTTATACCAAATACTGAAGTCTATAGTCTCTATTAGGTGTATAAAAATCAAGGTCCTGAGTCAACACAATAAAAAGATATGGGCAAATTTAGATTTTCACGAAACTTGTAAGCAGGTACCATTTAGGTACCTTAATTTTCAACTTTTTATTTTTCGGAATTTTCCCTTTATTTGTGCTGTATGATCTTGCTTTTAACCAAATTTCTAGGTCAACCAAAAGTAGGTACCTACCCTATAGGTTTTGGGTCGAAAACCTATAATTATGGTAGTTCCCGTTGATCTAGAATCACAAAATTTGGCAAAAAGCAGTCTTACTGCACAAATAAAGGGAAAATTCGAAAAATTTGAAAATTAACGTAAATTTTGGTACTTACAAGTTTTCGCGAAAATCTAATTTTACCCATATCTTTTTACCAATAAAAATGATACTAATTTTATTATGGCGGTATAATGGGTAGGTACGGAACCCTCGGTGCGCGAGTCCGACTCGCTCTCGACCGGCTTTTTTTTTATTGTGTTCAAAATTAATTGAAATTGTCTTTGTTCTAACAGAGAACAGAAACGGTTTCGATCAATGTAATTAGGTACTTAAGTATGTTTAAAACGACGAAAATCATCACTAATATCACGCAGAGATTTACTGCGTGTAAGCATTTTGAGAGCAGAGGTGGCCCAGACAGCCGACTTACGAGTTGCAGGTAGATTCGAACCCTGACAGGCGCTTTACTTTGTGTAAATTATTTCATCACCACTGCTCTCAGAACGGTGAAGGAAAACATCGTGACGAAACCGGCATGTCCTTGAACCAAAAATTCAAAGACATGTGACATCTGCCAAGCCGCACTGGGCCCGCGTGGTGGATTACGGCCCACTCCCTCTCACAGAGAGGAGGCCTGTGTCCCAGCAGTGGGAACATTATACGCTGATTATGCTAAGCATATTGTTTCAGGAAGATGTTAGTTTAATTAACCAGAAACTAAACTAAACTCAATCGTAGGCTTGAATAGTCGTGAAGCCAGGAAAGAAATTAAAGTAAAAGTAGTCTAAAAAGTGCAACCTTTCCCATACAATACCCATGGCCATAACTATCACTTCAATCAACGAGTTATTCCTACAACTTACGTACATAAATAAACATTATACTTGGAAACTATAAAAGTAAAAAATAAAGTAAAAGACAAGTGCGAGTCAGACTCCCACACGGTAAGTTCCATACCACCATACAATATTTAACACTAAATATTGTTTTAAATTTTTTACATTTTATTTGAGCAAAAAAACACCGAAAAAAACACGTTTCTTGTATGGGGACCCCCTTTATTTTATTTTTGAAATAAAAACTTCTTTGGGCGCGTTGGGCATTTTTGAGATGGGACTAAACCATTGATTTCGCGATACTGTGACGACACCAGCTTTTGACCACTAAAAGACATCAACGCGTTGATTACCGCGGTGCGTGCAGTAAAAGACATCAACGCGTTGATTACCGCGGTGCCGATTTTTTTTTTTCAAGTTTTCACTTCTGTCTGCACTCCCGGAGTGCCACTGTTTTTTTTTTATTATTTGTTGTTATAGCGGAGTAGTAGGTACACACTCTGTAAAAATGTCAAGTATCTACTTATTACGGTTTAAAAGATACAACCCTATGAGAAACGGACGGACAGCGGAGCCTCAGCAATAGGGTCACGTTGGCAACCATTGGGTACCTACGTTACCCTTTTTTTTAGGGTTCCGTAGTAAACAGACAGACGGACATGACGAAACTATAAGGGTTCCTTCCCTTATAGTTTCGTCATGTCCTTCTGTCTGTCTGTCTGTCTATCTGTCTGTCTGTCTGTCTGTCCGCGGTCTAGCTCCGAGACCTTTAGTACTAGAAAGTTGTAATTTGGCATAGGTATACTTAATTATTACGCCGACAAAGTGGTAAAACAAAATTATGAAAAACATTTTTTTTAGGGTACCTCTCATACACGTAAAGTGGTAATGTTTATTTTTTTATTTTTTTACCCCATGGTGAGGGGTATCAATGAAAAGGTCCTTCAAAAATATTGTGAGTTTGTCAAAACCATTTTTGGATTCAGGGATTCGTTTGCGAAATATTAAGTTTTAAAGTGCTAATTTTTGTTAGAGTCAAGTGTCCTCCCCCTGCCGGCTAAATGGTTAGTTTTGGGTATGTGAAAAAAATCACAACAGTAGCTTATATAACGAAATTAAAAGTAAAACTATCACAGCTAAGTAGGCTTTACAGGTTAACGAGTAATAATCGACCAACTTAATTTTGCAGTTGCAAAAACATGTTTTCCCATACATTCCGTATGGGAGAACATATTTTTCAACTACAAAGTTAAGTTTGTTTTTGGGATAAATTCATCCCAACTACGGAACCCTTCATTGTGCGTGGTCCGACACGCACTTGTTTTTCATCTATTTATTATTTTACAGCTGTAACCTGCTTGTCTGCGTCATTTATCTATATTGCACTATATTTGTTATAGTCGCCATGTTTTAATTGAGTAAATTTAACCTTTTACTTTGACCTACGTAACCCTAAAAAACAAAGTAAAAGGTTAACAATTTACTCAATTAAAACATGGCGACTATAACAAATATAGTGCAATATAGATAAATGACGCAGACAAGCAGGTTACAGCTGTAAAATAATAAATAGCTGTAAGGTAAATGAAATGGGGACGCAAGGTGAACTGACATGGAGTGTAATAGTATAGATCATTTATTTAAGTAAATATTATTTGTGTGTGGTCTACGAGTTTTTACAGATAAATAGACCATCGTTTGGTGTAATTGTGGTGTCGTTAGAGCAGGTAATTAATAAATGTAGGTCAGACATTGTAATAGACGCTTGATTAATTATTAAAACCACAGTAAATTTGTCAGCTGTGAAATAAAAATAAAATAATCATTGAAATGAAATTGTTTATTCTGTAAATAGAATATCGGAATCACTTTTACACTCTATATTTAAAAAAAAAATAAGCTAGATGAGTTCGGCGTTTCCTATTTGACTACTCTGACAAGAAAGGCCGAAACAAACTCAGAGGTCGCAGTCTCTTTTAAAGTCCAGACATAATCTTGGTCAGGCCATATGAGGACCATGTAGATTAGTGTCTGAAATGGTCTTTATTAATTTAATGGTCCTTATTGATTGACAAGAGAGCAGTGGTGGCCCAGTAGAGAGCAGTGGTGGCCCAGTGGTAACGGCCGCGACTTACATGTTGTACGTCGTAGGTTCGAACCCAGACAGGCGCTTTACTTTGTGTAAATTATTTCATCACCACTACTCTCAAAACGGTGAAGGAAAACATCGTGAGGAAACCGGCATGTCCTAAAACCGAAAATTCGAAAACATGTGACATCTACCAACCCGTATTGGGCCCACGTGGTGGATTACGGCCCATTTCCTCTCACAGAGAGGAGGCCTGTGTCCCAGCAGTGGGAACATTTATAGGCTGATGATGATGATGATTGATTGACTTTTAGCTTAGTTATTTGTGCCCTGGCTGGAGGCTTTGAGTGTAGTAGCTTAAGGCAACCACAGGATTGACCGGTTAAACAGCCACGGTTTTCGGAACCAGCTGTGAGATGCCCAACAGAAAAAAAAAAAAAAAAAAATGATTGATTGACAGACAACGCACAGCCTTAACCGCTGGGTTTAGGGACATTAAATTTTGCACAAAAAATCCTTATATTTACAACGAAAGTAAGCACTAAGGAAGTGTTTTTGAAAATTCGCCCCCAAAAGGGTGATGAAATTTTATAAGGAAGTTAGTAATTATTTTATGAACCTTATTACTTTCCTTACTCTCATCGCTTTATTTTCTACATTACTAAAACGGTCAGTACTCCTACCGATGAAGGAACTTAATTAGTTCCAAGCCAAATACCTTAAAGAGCCGTCGAAACTTTCAAACTCAATACCTAGTTGAATGAAAGCATAGGGGTCTAAAGTACCACTGCTGTAAAATTCATTAGAAAAGGGTTCTTTCTATACATAAAATTATGCATAGGCACTTGTACGTTTACATGCTTTTTACTTAATTATTAAAATTAAGATGTAGGTATGTAGTTTTACTGTGTTCTATCCTTTTTTTATAGATTAGGTACCTACCTACAAAAAAAAAAACACACTACCTACGGGGTGCTTGGACAGGAAACCTCCCCGTGTGCCTGGGGGCTGGAGTTCCCTTATGGATGCGTCCGGGGGGAAGGCCAGTCTCCGGGACGGTGCACCCTGGGGTACGGACAATGACTCCCCAGTTAGGGGTCTCGTTGTCCGTATGCCAATATCCTGTCGGAGGATAACGCTCTAACGGGTACTCACTAGGGAGCACTCGTTGAGCAGCGTTAGAGTAGGAGCGGGCTCGGCGTGCACTAACCCTGCCGTCGGGCGGGCAGGAGGAAGTCTTTTCTCCTGTCACCGCTGGTCTCGTAGCCCCGAAGAGTGTCAAGGTCATGTCTCTGGCATTTGACGGGGGTCGAGGGTCTTGGCTTAACCGCCCGGGCCGCGAGGTAGAAAACCTCTATAAAAAATCACCCCAAACCTCCAAGCGGCGGCGCACCGTGAGGGAGGTTGGTAGCTTGATTAATGGGTAGCTTAATTAGTCATTAGTGCGAACCACACAATTTTGAGAAGATAAAAAGTTTATACTCGTGGGAACTAATATGAAAAATAAAAACAAAAACAAAACGACGCAAAGGGAGAGGAGTGATGCGGGGTCGGAGTCCGACGCTGCATCGGGCGCAGAGGGCTCCAGCTCGGGGCGCGAAGTGGTGGGGGCGGATGGCATCATCCGGAAATTCTTCCGGAAGCGCCCCAATTCGGATGATGGGGAGTGGTCCTCCGCCGACAGCAGGCGGAAAATGCACACCAGCCGGCGGGGTAAGGCCCAAGAAAAGGGGAAAGGTGTGGGTAGAGGGCTCACCACCAAGAAGGCTGGTGAGTCAAGCCAGGCCGGTCCAGTCGAACAGGCCCGGCGAACCGAGAGTCTTGCCACGGAGGAGCACCACCCGGGAGAGACCAGCAGTGGGCCGGTCCTCTCAGAGGCCTCTGGTGGTGAGCCGGACGTCGCTGGCGGCGGTGACAAGCCGCAGCAGGAAGCCAGGTTTGCGGAGGTCGTGGAAGCCGCGATCAGGGCGGTGGCCTTGAAGAGGATTCAATCCTCTAAGGACAAGGCCATACCCGCGGCCGCGGCCTCTATTTTGGCGGCAGCGAAGGAGCTGCACTTTGGGCCTCCGTCGGACGGTATGTCCGAGATGCGGGCGGAGGTCGCAAAGTTGACTGCCGCCATGGAGCTTCTCCGAAAAGAGAACGAGAAGCTCCGAGCGGACCTGGCTGGGCTGCGAGCAGCCGCCCCTCGGGAGGCGCCGCAGGGAGGGGAGCGGCATGGGCAGGGGCCCGTGCCTGTGCCTACTGAGGACCGGGTTCTGGCCCTGGTGCGGCAGGAGATGGCTGCCCTGCGGAGCAGATTCTCCGCCCTAGAGGCCATCGTCTTGCGCCCTCCGCTAGCGGCGAGTCAGCCGGCCTTGGACCAGCGGAAAGCGGCTTCGTATGCCGCCGCCGCATCTGCCGCGGTCAAGCCAGGCCAAGGCAGGCAGGGGCAAGCCAAGGGTGGAGCGGCTGTGCAGGCAGCGAAGGCCCCGGCCCTGACGGCGAGGGTTCCGGCCCAGACGGCGGCGAAACGGCCACCTCCGCCTCCTAATTCTTCTCCTCCGGCCGACGCCGGATGGCAAGTAGCCGGGGAGAAGAAGAAGGCTAGTAAGGAGGTAAGGGCGGCCAAAAAGAGGGCGAGGCGGCAGCGGCGCAAAGAGCGAAACGTCGCGGCTAGGCTCCGCGCCCCGAAGTCCGCAGCTGTGGTGGTCACACTGCAGCCGGAAGCGGAGAAAAGGGGCGTGTCCTACCAGCACGTGTTCGCGACGGTGGACCGGGTGATGAACCTGGAGGAGATCGGCGCCGCCAAGGGGATAAAAATCAAAATTACGGCGACCGGGGCCCGGATGCTGGAAGTCCCTGGTGCGGCTAGTGGCCCGGCCGCTGACGCTCTGGCTGAAAAGCTCAGGGCGGCCCTAAATGCGGACGAGGCCCGAGTCTCCAGGCCCACCAAGTGCGCTGACTTGCGCATCCAGGGCCTGGACGACTCCGTGACGGAGGCAAAGGTGGTGGCCGCCGTCGCTAAGGCTGGAGGGTGCTCTGTCGATCAGATCAAGGCAGGCACCATCCATCCTGATCACACGGGGATGCAAGCCATTAGGGTGAGCTGCCCCGTGACGGCGGCCAAAAAGATAGCCGGGGAGGGCCAAAGGCTTTTGGTGGGCTGGGTTTCGGCGCAGGTCAAACTGCTACGGAGCCCAGACCTCTGAGGTGCTTCCGCTGCCAGGTGGGTCACCACGTAGGGGTCAAATGCACCTCGGAGGTGGACCGCAGTGACCTCTGCTTCCGCTGTGGTCAGCCCGGTCACAAGGCCGGCTCGTGTAACGCCACGCCGCACTGTGTCGTATGTGCGGCGGCTGGCAAGCCGGCCGATCACCGGGCTGGGAGCAGGGCCTGCGCTCCACCCGCCGAGGCCAGAGGCAGGGGCAAGCGCTCCGCCACCACCACCGTCACCGCCGCAGCCGCCGCCACTTCCACCGTGGCCACTGCCGCTTCCACCGTCGTCACCGCCGCAGCCGCCGCCACTACCACCGTGGCCACTGCCGCTTCCACCGTCGCTACCGCCGCCGTTGCCGCCGCGGCAGGGCCCTCGCAGGGGGCTCGGGGGGAGGCAGAGATGGAATGCCAATAACGGCCCCATTACGCCTCCTCCAGGCGAACATCAACCACTGCGCCGCCGCTCAGGATCTGTTGCTCCAGAGCATGGCGCAGTGGTCGATTAACATCGCCGTGGTCGCTGAGCCGTACTTTGTCCCGCCCAGGGATGACTGGGTGGAGGACCTGAGCGGCTCAGTGACCCTCATTTCGTCGGCCGCCGCCGGTACTCCGTCCCTCGAGTCGGTCAAGAGAGGACGGGGTTGCGTTGCAGCACGGTTCGGGGAGATTGTCGTGGTGGGTGTTTACTTCTCCCCGAACCGAACTCTTGCCGAGTTCCACAACTCCCTTGCGGAGTTAAGAGTCGTCGTCGTCGGGTTTGGTTCCCTCCCTGTGCTTGTACTCGGGGACTTCAATGCCAAGAACCTGGCTTGGGGTTCCCGGTATACGGACACACGGGGCAGGATGGTGGAGGACTGGGCTCTGGAGACAGGCCTGGTCGTCCAAAACCGGGGTTCTGTCCCCACGTGTGTGCGGATGCGGGGCGAATCGGTGGTGGACATTTCGTTCGCCAGCCCCGCTCTGTCGCCGCGTGTCATTGACTGGCGCGTCATGGAGGGGGTGGAGACCTACTCCGATCACCGGTACATCCGGTTTGACGTCTCCACCCAGACCTCGAGTGCGCCAGTCCGACAGGTCCCGAGTGGTCCGCGGTGGGCGCTGAAGCAGCTGGACCGGGAGCTTCTCCTGGAAGCCTCGATCGTGCAGGCCTGGGTGTCATCACCGGACAGGCCTGCCGACATCAACGACGAGGCGGAGTGGTTCCGGGAGGCCATGTCCAATGTGTGTGACATGGCAATGCCCCGGGTCCATCCTAGACATGCTTCGCGCCGGCTGTACTGGTGGTCGCAAGAGCTGGAGGCTCTGCGCAAGGCGTGTGTTGCTGCGCGACGCCGGTACGCCAGGCATCGCAGGCTCCGTATCCGCCCTCCGGATACGGAAGCCATTGAGGCGGAGCTGTACGAGGGGTACAGAGCGGCGAAGGCCGCCCTCCAAGCGGAGATCCTGCGGGCCAGGGCGCTGGCCCGCGAGGAGATGCTGGAGACTCTCAACAGAGACCCGTGGGGGCGCCCATACAAGATGGTGCGGGAGAAACTCCGCCCATGGGCTCCCCCGCTGACACAGAGTCTCCGGCCCCAGCTTGTGGGGGACGTGGTGAGCGCTCTGTTCCCCTCTAGAGGGGATCATACTGCTCCGCCCATGGCTCCGCCTACAGCGATGCCCGTTGCGGACCACACCGACGACGACGATTCTCCTGAGGTGACTGAGGTAGAAATGAGAGTGGCGGTACGCAAGATGAGTGCGAAGAATACCGCCCCAGGACCCGACGGCATACCCGGAAAAGCCTGGGTCCTGGCCATGGGGGCTCTCGGGCCTCGACTGAGGGGGCTCCTAAGCGCATGCATGGAGAGGGGCCAGTTCCCACTTCGTTGGAAGACGGGGAAACTGGTCCTCATCAAGAAGCCGGGGCGCTCTACGGTGGACGCCATCATGCGCGTGCGGGCCCTCACGACGGGGGATGCTGTGGCCCGGGGCGGGGTCGTCTTGGCGGTGTCTTTAGACATCGCCAATGCCTTCAACACCCTGCCCTGGAGTTGCATCAGGGAGGCACTCCGGTATCACCGGATGCCGACCTACCTCTGTCGTGTGGTCGAGGCCTATCTGACGGACAGGGCCGTCATCTACCCCGGTCACCAAGGAGAGTGGAACCGGCAGGAGATGTCGTGCGGTGTCCCACAGGGTTCGGTCCTGGGGCCGCATCTGTGGGACATCGGATACGACTGGGTGCTGCGCGCCGACCTCCCTAGCGGCGTCAGCGTCGTTTGTTACGCTGACGACACGCTTGTCCTGGCGCAGGGGGGGTCGTACCAGGCGGCGGCCGATTTAGCGACACGCGGGGTTGCGACAATCGTTGACAGGATCCGGCAGCTGGGACTCGAGGTGGCCCTGCACAAGTCTGAGGCCATGGGTTTTCATGGTCCTCGGAATGCGCCACCGTCGGGTTCCCAGGTAATGGCGGGAGGGGTTCACATCGGTGTCGAGTCGACGATGAAGTATCTGGGACTCGTCCTCGACAGCCGGTGGAATTTCGTGGAACACTTCCGACGTTTGGCTCCCAGACTGGACCGGGCCGGGGCTGCATTGAAGCGGCTCCTGCCCAATCTAGGGGATCCAAACGCCTCCTGCCGGAGGCTCTATGCGGGGATCGTGCGGTCCATGGCCCTTTACGGGGCGCCGGTGTGGGCGCGTTCATTGAGGCTGCGGCCAGCCCGCCGGTTGAACGCGTCCCAGAGGGTCATGGCCATCCGGCTGGCCCGAGGATACCGCACGGTCTCCTGCGAGGCGGCGAGCCTCCTTGCCGGATTACCGCCATGGGATCTGGAGGCAAAGGTCCTCGCGCACGTCTGGGAGTGGCGCGAGGAGGCGAAACGCCGGGGCTTAACCCCGATGCCGCAAGAAATTGCGGCACAGCGGACAGAGCTCCGGCGGGATCTCATGGCGTCATGGAGGGTGCGATTGTCGCAACCCCGCGCTGGGCACGCCACAATCGCGGCGATAAGACCCGTCTTTGAGGAGTGGCTGGAGAGACGCCACGGCGTTCTCACCTTCCGCCTGACGCAGGTCCTCACCGGACACGGCTGCTTCGGGAGGTTCCTGTTCAGGATAAGGCGGGAGGAAACACCCGGGTGTCACCATTGTGTGGATCGGCCTGAGGACACGGTGGAGCATACGGTGGAGGTCTGCCCGGCTTGGGCGGAGCAACGCCGTGTTCTCGTAGAGGCGATCGGCGGCGGTGATCTCTCGCGTCCGGCCCTGGTTCAGGCCATGGTACGGAGCGAGAGGAAATGGCAGGCCGTCACCTCCTTCTGCGAAGCGGTAATGCTCGCGAAGGAGGAGGCGGAACGCGTGAGGGAGAGGCAAATTTCGCGCCCTCACGCCCCTAACCGCCGCAGGAGGAGACGCCCGGGGCGGGAATCGCGAGCCGATTTCCGGCCACCGTAGGCGCGGGCTTGCGGACGGTGAGCAATGGGTAGCTCGCCGTCCGATAAGGACCAAGCCCGGGTCGACGGCGCGTTGTGTTCCACGCGCGCCTCAAAGAGATGTCAGCAGAATTGACGGGGTCCACTAGGGCCAATGCCTGCCGGGGGTTCGAAGAAAACCGATCGGGAAATCGTGGCCCCCGGCAACAGGGCAACCGAAGGAACACGGGTGGGTTTTAGTCAGTAAGAGTCTGACACGCCCTCCCGCTCCGCCCAGAGCGGGAGAAGTTATTTGATAATTTCCCACCCAAAAAAAAAAAAAAAAAAAAAAAAAGGTACCTACCTACATTGTTTTGCTAAAGCTTTCTTGTAGAACACATTATTTATTTTTTCGGTAATTTAGTTACTTAGGCAGACAGTGCTCCACAATAATTTATTCTCGTGTTTTTAACCCAAATATTCAGGAAACTCTAAATGTTCTGTTTTCAAAGTTCTGATCGATCTCAACTTTTATAATAGGTACCATATTTTCAAACACTTAGTTATTTGACTTCACCTTATTTTACTTGCCGAAATATGCAGTAGTACCTAGCTGAAAGGTCAACCTACACTCAACAACAAAATAAAACTCAAACTAAAGGTTACAAATTAAATAATAAAACCTAACACAAATTAACAAATAAAAAAAAGGATTGTGTGGTTTTATGAAACCACGGTAAAAGTGAAACTTCTATAGGCACCGCCATATTGGCCTTGGCTGCTCTGACGAGCGCCTTTCACTTTATCCCTACTCCGCGGCCGACCGTCACGCGACATGCAACATACAGACGAAAAAGTTTGAGACGATGTAATAAAAGTTTCACTTTAAAAACTGAAAACAAAATTAAAATACCTATTCATATAATCTACGACCACCATTTTTAATCTTAACCCTTAACCCTAAAACGCGACGTTACATTTTAATAAAATTCTTTAGCAAACATTAATGAAGTCGGGTACTAAACAAGCACCGCTATTGTGGCGCTCGCGTCGCCATTATGATTTTAACCGAGATAATGCACGGGAAATGACGGCAAAAGAAATTTAATTCGCGTAACGATGAAAGGGTTATATAGGGTCGGCTTTGATAAATAAAGCGGAGAGACCCCGAGGATATTGCTGGCCCCTTTTTTGCTCTACATATTGATATTAATGCTTGTGAATTTTGACAAAATTGCGCGTAAGCCTTTGTGTTTTGGGGTTCGGCTTGATTTTTTATGGCTTGCAAGCCCGTTGTCTCGTTTTGCGTAAATGAAATATTATGGTTGTCTTTTTGGAAGCGCGGCAGTTTAAGGTTATGTACTTTTATATCAAAATGTTACAGGTCGTATAAGTATTGTAAATGCGGACGATAAATTTTGATACGATGTATATTGTTATTTATAGCTTTTGGTACGTTGAGCAGATAATATAAAACCTACCTACGTCTCATGCTTTAAGTTATAATGTCGTGTCTTTAACTACGAACCTTACTCATAAGAGTAGCAGCTTTTTTAAGCATTTGTAGGTGTCGTCGATGAATCTGTTCAAATTACATATACTCCGTTTGAAATAAGATTAGACATTTAACTAAACCTTTTTTACAGTCCGTTCAACCGATTTTGACTTCTATTGCGATGGCGGCATGACAAATGACAGCTGCAGTAAACAGTTGGTTTGTAACCACTTTTTTTGCTTTTAATGCCATCCTTATGTCTACGGTATAGAAGTCAAAATCGGTTGAACGGACTGTAAAAAAGGTTTGTTTAAATGTCTAATCTTATTTCAAACGGAGAATAGTTTTAAGCAAAAACGCAAAAAGTTAAAAGACGATTAAAATTCCTTAGATCATAATTTTTTTGCCTTTACTTGTCCCAATTTATTTGAGATCGATGCAACATGTATTCTTCTTCCATATTTCTCTAATAAATCGTTATTTCAGTATTCACCCCCTTTCTAACCAAGATTCCCAAGAAATGGACCCATATAATAATGTATAGAGACTCATTAAATTAACCCTAAAACTGTTACATATCAATTTCTTTACCTCCCCTTAAATTCTAAAACCCGCATGCTTTTAGTCGTTACCGTCGCATAAATCCCAAAAGTGTGGCAACTCTCAACATGTCCGTATCAGATACTTCATTAATATTTTGCCATCATCCCGGTAATTAAGCGGGGGCACCGTCGCAGTTGAAGGGTTACGTAAATATTACGGAGGTTATATTCAATATTCATCTCGGTGAATCTTTGTCAGTTTAACAAAGGTTTTTGAGGGTGGCAACACTATTTTGGAAGGGATTTCGGGTTATTGTTTTGGTCCTTGGAGACGAAAATAGGGACTGGATTTTAAAGGGTTAAAAGATTTACTGAAATCAAAAATTACCTTGAAAATATCTTTTTCTGAACACGACCCTTTTAGTGAATCAATCTATGAAAGAAAATAGAAAATTTTATGTATTCCTTGCTTGAGTAGGTAGGTACCCAACTTCTCATCAAATTTTTTTTCTAAAACATTATTTAGGCATTATTTTGACAACCTTTTTCGAGATAAATCGAAATTGCTGTACTGGTCAAATACATGCGAGTAGCCGGCCGGCAATGTTACTATGAAAATCCATGTCTGCTGTGTTTAGCGGCCGAATAATTTTCTATGAAAACTTATATCCGTCGTGTAATTTAAAAATTTATTCCACGGATACCTATCATTAATTTCAACAGGAGGTGGCCTTTAATCAGACGTCACATACATTGTAAACTTTGACTCGGACGACGTTCAAGAAACCAGAGATTTTGAAATATAATAAGTGACAGTTGTTTTTAAACATACAGGTTGGTTCAAATAGTAACGTAAATAAAGAAAAATGGTTCCTCATACCTAGCGATATCCGAAAATACCCCATGTATGTTCTTGATGATGTTCGTTTTGTTTTTTTTTTTCTTGTAAAAATAGTTTTATCGGTTCCAGCGATTTGGTCGATTAAGTACCAACTTTTATGTCATATTGTGCAAGCCTACATTCCGCCTAGGTTTTTAAAATGATTTAGGAACCAGGCAGAATAAAAAAATATGTAGAAATTTCGACTCTGTACCACTCGAACGTAAATTCCTCCTAAAATGTGGATTCAAAGATCAACATTTTTGTATCTTGAATTAACGGTAGGAAGATGATTACTTTATTTCTGAAAGAATAATCCATAACAATTAAAAAAGCAAAAAAATATGTGAAAAAGCCGTGTTTTTACGGCTTTTTCACATATTTCTTTCCAATTATATATATTATTATACGTATAATTTATGTATGTAAGGATCGTAGCAGGTGGCGTTCTGTAGTTTCTGCTTACCCCCATGGGAAGAAGGTGTGAGTTTATGTATGTATGTATATAATTATATAAATATATTAATAAAGATAGTTTTCTTTTTAAGCGGTAAATCACTATAACTCGAAAAGTATCAAGAATCGCGGAACATACATGGGGTATTTTCGAATACTCCTGGGCATGAGGAATCAATTTTTTTTATGACTTCACTAGTTCGACCACCCCGTACATATACATAGTTCTTTTGACGTGGCGCTAGTGTCTATGTCGTTACACCACATTGCATAATAAAAAACCGGCCAAGTGCGTGTCGGACCACGCACTATGAAGGGTTCCGTAGTTGGGATGAATTTATCCCAAAAACAAACTTGACGGCGCTTCAATGTTTTGAGAGTGTCAAGAAACGTCAAAAATGACAGCGGACATTTGACAAGCGTGGATAGACGTTTCTTCACTCTGACACAACTCCGGGCTCTTTTGCACGCAGCCGTCAGACGGATCATTATCCGCTTGCATCGCGCTCAAGCAAGACGTGTTCGGTGGAGTGTCATTCTATTTCGATTAATTGGAAACCGCTGATTGTGATTCTATTAATAGTTTGCTAGAAATTATAATTGTGCATCGTTGATTATCTTCAACACGTGTTTTAATTCTCCTCGCCCGCCTACCCACGATAGCTCGGCAGCCACAATGAATCCAGAATCTACTGATAATGGCAATGTGCCGTTATCAGAAGTGGGATGTGAAGGGCTTTCTTCAGAGGAGAATAGTCGTACGAGACCTTCAGCGCCGGCATCAGAACCAAGCCTGTCACAACAGATGGAGTTGTTTTTAGCCCGATTGATGGCTATATCACAGCCGCAACCTTCGAGCAGCACGTCTACTCAGTTAATTGAGTTTGATCCTGATGGCAACGAAGCGGACATCGAAGGTTGGTGCAACGTGACAGAAATCATAGTCAACAACCGTAAGTTAGAAGGCGCAGAACTACTTTTGTTACTTACACGCGCACTCAAAGGCCGAGCTGCTACCTGTTTAACACGACTGCAGGCATCGCAGCTGACATGGCCTCAAATAAAAGAAGTATTGCTTGCGAAGTTTGCTAAACCTATGCTGCCACAAGATTACTTCGATGAAATCCTACGTTTTCAAGTTGGTATTAAAGAAACCGCGAGTGAGGCGGCCATGCGTCTTTGGAACATCATCGAACGCATTCCGCGGATGGAGATGTCTGAAGATGTTACAACGGGATTTGTATCTTCAGTTTTATGTCAAAAGGAAGCCGTAATCCGCCGTGAGCTCCACTCTCATAACCTGACCACTAGATCTCAACTTCTGCGCGTTCTTAACGGAATTTCACTGAAACGAAGGCATGAGGGTAGTGATGACCATACTGCGGATGTGAAAAGGACCCGATTTAACGAATCACGCTTCATGGGAACATGTCACCGCTGCGGTACTTCGGGTCACAAAGCGATAGACTGCCGCAAGCGAAGAGAAGAGACTGCTACTTCAGAAAAGACGCACGACCAAACATCCAGAGCCGCTGATAAACCAAGACCAATCACCTGCTTCGCGTGTAGACGACCAGGACACTTGGCGTCGGCGTGTCCAGATCGAGCGGGTGGTGGCGGAGCAGCGGCGGTCAAAGAAGTCCATGTGTGTGAACGTAAGCCATCGAGGAGCACCTTGACTACATCATCCGGTGAGCCAGTTTCCTTTCTTTTTGATAGCGGATCTGCTTGTTCATTAGTAACTAATAGCTACGCTGAGAAGTTCCCTGGTACTGCGCAGAATGATTTAGTTTATTTGACGGGCATCGGTAGAGGGGATGTAGAATGCGTTTCCCAGGTTATTAGCCCCATCAATGTTCAAGGCCTATCGCTCTCAGTGTTGTTTCACATAGTACCTGATGGCACTATTGCTGAACCAGTTATAATAGGTAGGGATATATTAGAGAATAACGTGCACGTGCATATGGATAACGATCAAGTAACTTTTTCTCAGCGTAAAGAAGTTAATTTTTCTGACAAATCTAGTGACTTTGATTTAATGAATATTGATACAGACTTACGAGGCGATGACAAATTAGTATTGATTAGAATTTTAGAAAAATACAGTGAGTTCTTCACAGACGGTATACCAACGTGACGGGTTACGACAGGCGTTCTCCGTATAGACCTTATTGATCCAAATAAGACTGTGCAAAGGCATCCCTATAGGTTAGCACCCGCGGAAAAAGAAATAGTCAACGAGAAAATAGAGTCCCTATTAAAAGCGGGTGTTATTCGGGAAAGCAGTTCTCCTTTTGCTAGCCCCATTTTATTGGTCAAAAAGAAAGACAACACCGATAGGATGTGTGTAGACTATAGGGAACTCAATGCTAACACGCGTCCCGAGCATTATCCGTTGCCCCGCATTGACGAACAAATCGACCGTCTCCATGGCGCGCATTATTTCTCGTCATTAGATATGACATCTGGTTATCACCAGATAATTGTTGACCCCGATTGCATAGCAAAAACGGCATTTGTGACGCCGGATGGCCAATTCGAATACTTGACGATGCCGTTTGGTTTACGGAATGCCGCTTCCGTATATCAGCGATGCATAAACACAGCTCTAGGTCCTCTAAAAGACAGGGTAGCGCTGGCTTACATGGATGATGTCATATGCTATTCAAATGAAGTCACTGCAGGGCTAGAACGTCTAGACCTAACTTTGAAAGCTCTCACTGACGCGGGTTTTTCGCTGAACTTTAAAAAGTGCAGATTCATGAAAAAGGAAATAGATTACCTCGGTTACGTCATAAAAGCAGGAGTAGTTACACCGAACCCTAGAAAGATACAGGCTTTAGTTGACGCTCCGACTCCAAAAACAGCTACACATGTTAGGCAATTTTTAGGCCTAGCCTCTTATTTCAGACGGTTCATACCAAATTTCACCCGTATAGTAGGACCTCTTTACCCATTAACAAAATTAAAAGGGCCCATCAAATGGACAGATGCTCACAATGAAATAAAAAAAAAAATTGTTGACATTCTAACGTCAGAACCGGTATTAACAATATTTGATCAAGATTCGCCCATTGAACTTCACACTGATGCGAGTTCAGAAGGTTACGGGGCTATATTGATCCAAAGGAAAGATAATGTTCCTCACGTGGTATCTTACTTCAGCCGTCGAACGTCCGACGCGGAATCGCGATATCATTCATACGAACTAGAAACCCTGGCGGTCGTTCGTGCGGTCGAGAACTTCCGGCATTACTTATACGGTCAGCACTTCACTGTCTTCACCGACTGTAATTCTTTGAAAGCATCCAAATCAAAAACCGATCTAACTCCACGCGTACACAGATGGTGGGCTTTCTTACAAGCGTACGATTTTGACATTGTTCACAAGCAGGGCATTAGCATGAGCCACGCTGACTATCTATCTAGAAACCCCATTTCGGAGCCCACACATAGTTTGCAGGGACTAAATGATTTAACTGTTGCTACGAGTAGGAACAAGATAGTTCACTTTATAGAGTTACATCAGGGTTGGCTAGCTGTAGAGCAAAAACGCGATAGCGAAATTTGTGACCTTATCAGCAAACATCAAAACAACGAGTTACCAGAATCGATTGCACACACGTATGACGTGCAGAAAGGCATACTGTATAGGAAAATTGAACGCAATAGAACCAGCTCTTGGTTACCAGTTGTACCAAGATCCCTGACATGGACACTTATTAATCATGTTCATACAGAAATTATGCATCTCGGTGTTGATAAGACGCTTGACAAAATATATGAACAGTATTGGTTCCCACAAATGTGCAAGCAGGTGCGTAAATTTATAGATTCATGCATAGTATGCAAAGCTTCAAAGGGATGTTCGGGAGCGCAACAGGTGCGATTACATCCAATACCTAAGGTGTCTACGCCTTGGCACACGATACATATAGACATCACGGGCAAACTAAGTGGCAAAAGTGATAGGAAAGAATATGCGTCCGTTATTATCGATTCGTTCACCAAATATGTTCTCTTAGATTACACACCTTCTCTCGATGCTGCTAGCGCAATTCAATCTCTTAAAAGGGCAGTTTACCTATTTGGTGCACCGAAGCGTATAATATCAGACCAAGGTAGGTGTTATATTAGTGCGGATTTCAAACGGTTTTGTAGTGAGCATAGTATAGAGCTTCACCTTATCGCTACTGGCTCTAGTAGAGCTAACGGTCAAGTTGAGCGTATAATGCGCACTTTAAAATGTCTGCTCACAATAGTAGAGAACGACCCAAACAAAACGTGGCGCGACGAACTTCCTGAAGTTCAGCTCGCCTTGAATAGCACTAGATCTAGAGTAACAGGCTACTCCCCTACGGAATTGATGTTCGGCATACGAGCAAAATCATTAGGAATGTCAACCTTATCCTTACATGCTGAGCCTGAGCCCCGTTTAGATTTAAACACCATTAGGCATAATGCTTCTGAGAATATCAAAAAGGCTGCTTCATCAGAGGTAGAACGCTTTAACCGGGGTAGAGCAACAGTGAGACCATTTAGTGTGGGCGACTTTGTCTTTATCAAGGGTAGTGAACGTAACCAAACTAAACTACAGCGAAATTTCAAAGGTCCTTTTACGATTGTCAAGGTACTAGATCACGATAGATATGAGCTGAGAGACATTGATGGGTCTAACCGAACCTATAAGTACGCCCATGAAAACTTACGCGCAGTACCCAGGGGCTACGGTGGATTGATTGAAGTAGCTACTTCTTTAGTCAATGAGTCAAAGGAGGCCGAGACGGCGGAAGTCATGAGAATGGAATGGTAACATCTGATGATGATAGTGACACAGTATCGGTATCTAGCTCACACACTTTGACCGCAAGCTCTGGCACCCTCTCCGCCTCCGAACATGATGAGTGGTAAATGGTGAGTTTATAACAATTGTGTAAATCCTGTATTTTTATCGAGAATCGATCTAGAGCGTTGGGTACTGGATAGCCAGTCGGGAGCGGTGTGGTTGACCAATGGGGCTGGCCTAAACCGGGTCAATGCCCCTGATCAGACTATGTTTTCCTACGTGGTATGTAATGTAGTTGATCGACTGGGCTGGCCTAAACCGGGTCGACGCCCACGATCAGTCTACAACTTCTTTGGTATGAGCTGGGTGGCAGGAGATTGGTCTGGGGCTGGCCTATGCGGGTCGACGTTCCGGACCAGTTGATTGCAGCAGCTGTGTGTGGTTTTCGCGACTGGTGGAAGGGGCGCTGACGGGTTGTCCGGTCCACCGCGCCATGCGAGTTGGTGGGTGGTCGAAGGGGCGCCTGAAGTCAGTTGTCCGCCCAGTGTTTTTAATTCAGATGTGAGGGGTGAAGATCGAGACCTTTTTAAACAGGTAGCATAAAGGGGTAGCTAGTCAGGGATGGGCGAGCATGCCCAGACGTGTATTACAGATTTGTATTTGGTCTTTGCAGATAACTCGAGGCGTGAGCAGTCGCACGAGGACGTGCGAATGTCAGTCCGGCCGTGACGGCGCTTCAATGTTTTGAGAGTGTCAAGAAACGTCAAAAATGACAGCGGACATTTGACAAGCGTGGATAGACGTTTCTTCACTCTGACACAACTCCGGGCTCTTTTGCACGCAGCCGTCAGACGGATCATTATCCGCTTGCATCGCGCTCAAGCAAGACGTGTTCGGTGGAGTGTCATTCTATTTCGATTAATTGGAAACCGCTGATTGTGATTCTATTAATAGTTTGCTAGAAATTATAATTGTGCATCGTTGATTATCTTCAACACGTGTTTTAATTCTCCTCGCCCGCCTACCCACGATAGCTCGGCAGCCACAATGAATCCAGAATCTACTGATAATGGCAATGTGCCGTTAAACTTAACTTTGTAGTTGATAAACATGTTCTCTCATACGGAATGTATGGGAAAAAATGTTTTTGCAACTGCAAAGTTAAGTTGGTCGATTATTACTCGATAACTAGTAAAGCCTACTTAGCTGTGATAGTTTTCCTTTTAATTTCGTTATATAAACTACTGCTGTAATTTTTTTTTCACACATCCAAAACTAACCATTTAACTGGCAGGGGGGGGGGACACTTGACTCTAACAAAAATGAGCACTTTAAAGCTTAATATTTTGCAAACGGATCCCTGAATCCAAAAATAGTTTTCACAAACTCATAATGTTTTTGTAAGACCTTTCCAATGATACCCCACACTATGGAATAAAAAAATAAAAAATAAAATATCATCACTTTACGTGTATGGGACGTGGGAGGTACCCTAAAAAAAAATGTTTTTCATAATTTTGTTTTACCACTTTATCGGCGTAATTAATATGTATACCTATGTCAAATTACAGCTTTCTAGTGCTAAGGGTCTCGGAGCTAGACCGCGGACAGATAGACAGACAGACAGACGGACATGACGAAACTATAAGGGTTCCTTGTTTACTACGGAACCCTAAAAAATGTAGTTCCATCATTTTCCGCTGGCCTTCCTTCGTGGCTCACACTCTAGGTAGGTTATACACAAAATATTGTATACTCATCTACATGCGTAACATAGGTAATTTCTACACGGAGGCTCGTGATTAGAAAGTATATGAAACGTTACACATTAGAATAATTAAAAACGTTTGCTGCACGACTTTGCTCCCTAAAGTCAATGGTACGATTTCGTCGTCCGAATACGCACGTCTTCGTTTCGGCAGTTTGTTGCATGAAGAAGCAGGTATGGCCAGCAAAAAAGGTGTTTTATTGTTTTTTTGTATGTCTTTTTTGGTGAAGAGGAAATTGAAGTATGACATGTTGTTTTCATATTTTTGCCCAACAGGATCTATCCTCAATTTTCGTAATTTGTTCATGTCTGCATTACCCAAAGGTTGACTATTATGTACAAAATGCTTATGATGTACAAAATGCCTATGTCCGACTCGGTACATTTGTGTGCTTGAAGTTAACTTAAATAAATAAATTAGCAATAGGAAGATTATAATTTAAGATTACATCTAGATGTAATCTTAAATTATAATCTTCATTAGTTACCTTTTAATGACATCCTTAATTCAAAAATTTTAATGGTTGGGAGGAAATTGAAAGAATGTCTTTATTCAATTGATTGACTCATTTTTTATTTAGTTACTTATGGGGATTTTAAAATGGCACAGTGATTTATTAGTATTATAGGTACAGTCATAGAAATATATTTTTATTAAATTGAATACCAACTTCAATTGCCCATATATTCAAGTCACCACTGCCATTCTTCTTTCATCTTTTTCTGTCAAATGGCTATAACACGGCTAATTGACATAGTGTATCAATTCGATAAACAATTACATTCCTTGACTATATACCATAAGTACTTAACATTCATTCATCATCTCAATGAGCATTCAATAAACTTTGAAAACTCCTAAAAATAGTAGGTATAGGAAATAATCAAATCAATCTGCTTTTATCCAAATATGTTGAGGTCGGCTTCTAGTCTAACCAGATGCAGCTAAATACCAGTATTTTATATGGAGCGACTGCCTCTTTGACCTCCACAACCCAGTTACTGGGTAACACGATATCCCTTGGTAAGTTTGGCTCTGACTACCCGTAAAGACTGTCAAAGAACTACAAATGACAGCCGGAACCATCGGCTTAACGTGCTTTCCGAGGCAAGGAAGGGTGTCCCATCCACTAACCGATCGCGACAAGCGTAGTTAATCCTTCGATCGACCCGTGGGGCTGTTATAATAATCCCAGATATAATAATCCTAGTAACTAATAAAAATCCCGAGTACTAATGTACTCGAGATTTTTATTAATTTTGTTGCGAACGATATTTAATGGAAGCCTTATTAATATAAGGCTTCCATTAAACATCGTCCGCAACTTCATCCCGCAAAAAGAGCTACAAAAGAACGTGATTTCCGCCTCACTTCCATATTTTTACACAAAGCTGTACCTTAAGGCTATAAAATACAACTTCTTTCATTAAGGTTCTGCTGACATTGCTTTTTATAGCCAGACGTAGCTTGGTGTACGTTAAGACCTTTTGTGGGGAATATTTGAATCCTTTGTAACGTTGTTGTGGGTAATGAGATGGATCGAAAAGATCCGCGGAAAATATATCTGATCTATGTAAACAAACAGGGTGGAAATATTGTTTTTATCTACGTAAAATTTCAAGTAGGTGCAGTATGTATGTATGTATTGTATGTGAGAGAGTAGTGGTGGACCAGTGGTAACGACCGCGACTTACGAATTATATAGGTCATAGGTTCGAACCCAGACAGGCGCTTTACTTTGTGTACATTATTTCATCACCACTGCTCTCAAAACGGTGAAGGAAAACATCGTGAGGAAACCGGCATGTCCTAGAACCAAAAATTCAAAGACATTGTGACATCCACCAATCAATCATCACTCGGCGAGAGGTCTGTGTCCCAGCAGTGGGAACGTTATAGGCTGATTATGCTATGTGTATGTATGCAGTATGTTAGAAATTTTCTTTATAGTTAAGCCCGCTCACTTTGCTAAGGAGTATGTCAAAAAAAAAATCTATGAGAAAAATACTTTAAACTCAAAAATCAATGACATTCTATCCTATACCATTAAACGAGCAATATATGTATAATTATATACTTGTAATAACGGTCTCAAAAACGGCTCTAACGATTTCGATGAAAATTGCAGTATAGGGGGCGAAAAATCGTTCTAGCTAGGTTTCTTATCTGGGAAAATTCGTTTTCTCCATATTTTCACCCGAGCAGAGCTCGGTCGTCCAAAGTTTAGAACAAGATGGCTACCTTAGAATAATGACAAGGCAGCATGGAATTAGTAAGTACCTACTATTATGGCAAGATGGAATTAGTGTGTCCTATACATGGAATTAGTATGAACTATCCTATACTATTAAATGAGCATTCTCTATTTTCATCCGAGCAGAGCTCAGTCGACCAGGTACTACTAAAAATAATAGTTAAAATTACAGACTACAGCAATCTGAGTTCATGACTGTCGGTCGGTCAAAAGATTTCACATAATCACCATATTGAGTAGCTCAATCACATCATTAACAAATGCAAATGACAAAATTAATATTTTTAACTGACATCTTCCTGT
This sequence comes from Agrochola lychnidis, assembly GCA_963680765.1. Lineage (NCBI taxonomy): Eukaryota > Metazoa > Arthropoda > Insecta > Lepidoptera > Noctuidae > Agrochola > Agrochola lychnidis. The sequence goes on from OY796864.1 coordinate 8,569,497, forward strand.
AGCATACACGACTAAAGTGCTTATTACTAATAATTACACCTAATTAATAATCTTTTAAATAATTGCAGATAATAATCATGGACATTTTATTAGAATTAATTCCCGACTGATGAGCCAACCGTACTAGTAGTTACGACTGGTCGTATCGTAATAGTTCACTATCAAATTCACACGATCGCCACTGAACATCTGTCACGATCTTCAGTGTACGCAACTTGTCTAGGAGGCCACGAGCACGGCGGAGGCGGAGGCGGGAGAGAGAGCACTGGGTATGCTTACTGATGAAAATTAATATGGTACAAAGACACCTTTCAGTACCTTAATTGCGTAATACAACACAATCTGTTTCGATTTGAAACAGATTGCAAATCCATTGCTTCATAAGTTGGAAAAAAAATCTGCTTAACAATGTAAATAACGCAATGAATGTTGTTAAACTGTCAAAATGAAACAAATTAGGCATAATTGTTTACGAAAATAAGTTACGCAATTAGGGTACAGGTTAAAGTAAGGCATACCCTTGCCTGAGTTCTATAGCATCTACCATAAGGTACTTTTTTACAGTTAAACAAAACCTAGACTTAGAGTACGCGCCAAGAAAGAAGGCCCGCAAAAAATTGTGGAAGTACATTTTGTTTAATGCAATGTGATACATACCGATAGGCTGGCAACAATAAATAGAGCAGTAGGAGTGGGGAGGTAAAAAGTCAATGAATTTTACAGCCCGCTTGTCATCTTCTTGGCAGCGATATCAATCTGCATAAATATCGCCCGCTGTTTTAGCAGCCACACTTAACCCGTCGCATCCACCGCGCCACTTGCTCGAACGTGCTCATTATTTTTTATACATAATCTTGTGCGAGTTATACTTTTCTATGATTAACTGTACTTTCGTTTCAAAGATTGATTATTAAAAATTTTGTTCGTCGTTAATTATATGTTGCAGTTAATTGAGTAATTTATGGTGATGTATTTGGTAGTTTTGGCGTGTAGAATTAGTTTTCGTAAGTTTTACGTGTGACAGAACTGTTAAAGCCTCATCTCATCTACCTTACCGATCTTAACTATGTTAAGGTCAGTTTCCAGTCTAACAAAGTCATTACCCCTACATTCAAATTACAACTGTCGTTCTTTGAAACTTGTATGAAATGGCTATCATCTTCTTTTTGTGTGGTTACTGACTAACCTGGTGTCAGAGTTTTAAAGCCGGCCATGGGCCTCTGACTAGGCTTCACATGCCGTCGAGAAATATCTCTCAGGCATGCCGATTTCTTCACGATATTTTCCTTCACCGTTTTTTGAAGCAAATTATTATAATTATACAATACGCACATGAATCCGAAAAGTCAGAGGTGCGTGCGTGATTGGCTAATTGACGTAGTGTGTCGAGTCGACAAACAATTACTTCCCTTGACTGTACCCTACCTAATTAAAACTCATTCATCATCTCAATGAGCAGTCAATACACTTCGAAAGCTTCTAGAAATAGTAGGTACCTATAGGGGTACCGGGTAATAGGTAGGTATAGGTACTGAGTAATACAATACCCCTTGGTAAGACCGGTTATCAGACTTTCGGCCTTCTGACGACCCGTAACGACTGCCAAAGTTCCACGAATGACAGCCGGAACCAACAGCTTATCGTGCTTTCCGAGGCACGGAGGGGTCTTGGTATGTCAAGATGGTCACCCATCCACGAACCGACCGCGGCAAGCATAGCTTAACCTTCGATCAACCCGTGCACCTGTTATAATTTAGCTCTGAGCCCCTCAACTATAAAAGGCTAATTATCATCAAAGGTGTTTTTTAAATGATTTCATTTCGATCGTATTTTGGGTTTCATTGCAACTAATAAAATAAAGTAGGTATCAAGAATAATTGATGCACAATTGTAAAAGGCTGTAAACGATTGTACTTTTTGATGAATTTCTCTTCGACAGTTTATTAATTATTTTTCACTTTAAGATCGATTGTCTCAAAACCGTAATAAATGATCAGACTTCTTTTCCCAGTCCCCATTGGTTTGAAGTTACAGCTCAATTTCTTTGGATGTAAAAAAACCCAAACTCAAAGCATTTATTTCAATTAAACCATTTACAGGAACTTTTGAATTATCAAGGGGTCGGTCAGTCAGAAAGATGAAGCTAGTTGCCCATTCCAAAGCGTAATAGGTAGGTTCCTATAGCGAAGAACGGGTAAGAAACTCTTTTAAATCATAATATTGTTACAAAATATTGGTTATCTACATCATTCATGTTGAAATTATACATGTTAAAAATTCAAGCGACATACTTTACAAGCGACATGATTTAAAACATAACTCAATAGGCTCGCCCCCTATTACATGGGACTTAAACATAACTGGCGAAATATGGGTGTACTATAGGTACACCTCTGCGTAACCCTTCGGGGATTACAAGTGTAATGTTATGTTATGTTTTTAATATAATTCTCCTGCAGCTTTTCTAAAATACCTTCTCCAGATTAAAAGATGTGAGTTTAGCAAGTCCATAATTATACAATGTGAGTCTTTGTAATGTGCAAATATCGAAATAAGGGAATCTATGCTTAATTTTAACGAAGCAAAAAATATGTAAAAAATCTTTTTCTTTTACTTTGTTTTTTTTAAAGATTTTTATGGAAAAAAAATGTAACAAAACGGTCTAACTTTAAAACTAAATAATCTATAGCGATGAAACAAACTCCATAATGATTGGAAGTAATTAGGCAACCTCATAAATTAATATTGTGGAAAAATATACCCTCAATTGAAAACACATAATAAACATTTTTTTTTGCAAAAATCTGTTTTTTTTTTTCTTAAATTTTTACAATAATCGTAAAATTTCTCAATAAAACGCCAAACAGGACATAAAAAAATACGATTTTCTAACACTGTATAGCAGATCTACATAATTGTGTAGGCTGTAAATTTATGTTGTATTTGTGTGTAAATTTATGTTGTATTTGTGTGTAAATTTATGTTGTTGTCCTTCGAAAAAATACTCCCCTGGTACCTACGACGCTTAGACAAGCGTAGACAAAGCACAAGATGACACATAATTTCGACATCCAACCATAAACAAACCTGCCTCTCATAAACATGGCTGCCTATAATTTTGGCGACTAGCAACACTTTTGGTGCGCGTACGCGCAATCTGCAGCCCTTACAAGCGACGTAATGATGAACAATTGCGCCAGAGACCGTTTGAGAGCACAATCACGATCGCGCCGCCCTCGCTCCTTCTACATATCTCGATGGTAGATCTTGGTGCAAGGTGGAAGATTATAGCGTGATTAGAAATAAAGAGTAATGTAAAAACGGTGCTATTTTGTGAGGTGTAGTTTCTACTAAGGTTTGATTATAATGAAGGTGTTATAGATTTAGCAAACCGTCCAGATATTAATGAACAAAGAGCACGGCAACTAACAGGCATCAGTAGGATTTTGGTAAACAATGTGGTCCTACATAATTAAGATATGCACACCAGCAGAGCATAGAAATTTAACTCAGAAGCCCAAAAGCATGACAAGCAAAATCTTTCGGTTTTAAAAAAGAAATTGAGGTATGAGGAACAGGGTGTAAAGTTCACTCAACCTCTATAGAAAAGGGAGGATCCTCCGAGCAGACAGGTGTTGTGTCTGGCGGGCAACTGCCTGATGGTTGAAGTCGGAATCTTGTATATATGTCGATCGCTCGGTAAACTCTCATTGCGCGATGCAGGATTTGTGTGATGTCATGTTTTTGATGCGTAGTTCGTATGTGGCGGTGTAACCGCTACATCACTCCCCACCAGAGACCGGAGGTCAATAGTAGGCTGAGTCTTGCATCTTGCGATGCTTCACACAGTGCCAGCTGTAGTTCCAGTGAGTCGGAACCGGGTGCCGTATAGTTCGCGGTGGGTCGAAACTTTCTGTGGTGATTGCGGCGATTGCGGTGATTGTGTGACGTCATGTCTTTGATCGTTAGTTCGTATGTGGTGGTGTAACCGTTACAATTTCATGTCGTGATCATGAGGTTGCCCAACAAATGTGTTACTTTCTATTATTCGTTTTCGGGGTTTCTCTGCATGTAAGTACACACAGCTACATATCAAGCTATACATTTCCAGTATAAGCTGACCTCTCATTGTACGAAAATCCTAAACAATGCGAGATCAGCTTAAACTGGAAAATTATAGCTTGATATGTACCAGTGTGTACCATCCGTACTTATCCGTATTGAAATCCTGTACCTACTCTATGTAGGTATCCTTATCAAAATGCCTAAAATCTCTTCTACCGTCAGCTCCCAACTCACACCACAACCGAACCACGCACAGAACACCTAATATCATCATTAACGACTGTACCAAATACCTAATGATTAATGATATCTTTATTGTCTTCACAGACACGATTATACCACGATTTCTTAGTTCGGTAATTAGATGGGGCAAGATTTAGACGAGTGATGCTGCGGGCTGTGATGTGATTTGAAGATCCTTGTGAGATGCGATTATTGTCGGGGATTTGGAGTAGGGTAATAAAAGTGGAGTACGTGATGCGGTGTAGGTTTGAACTGTAGAATAATAGCTGTATGTGGACTAAGTCGTTTAAATAACCGGCCAAGTGCGTGTCGGACCACGTATAATGAAGGGTTCCGTAGTTGGGATGAATTTATCCCAAAAATAAACTTAATAGTGTAGTTGAAAAACATGTTCTCCCATACATTGATATACGTCACGGTCAATTCTCCAACTGTAAGTTTGTAATCACATTTATTTTTGACGTGATAACGTCTTATAAATCGATGAACGCCGGCTGCACGCACGAAAAAGTGTCACGTTCCGCCTGAGCCGAGCGTGCAAGCGAGAGCGCGGAACAAGCGATAGAGAGGCACGATCAGCTTAAGCGTTCGGCTTGTGACGTTATCACGTAAAATTATCGTCCGTAAACCGACTTTACAGAAAACCAATTTTTTTTTGTGAAAAAGCTGCAAATTAACAATTTTCGGACTTTTTCAGACATATGCTGTGAGACCTTGCTTTCTGCCAAATTTCATGATTCTAGGTCAACGGGAAGTACCCTGTAGGTTTTGATTTATCTGCGAGTATCAAAATATGTCGCATAAATGGCCGTATTTTTTTATTGCATTAATTTAAAAGCTTGATTTTTTTAGAGCTCCAAGAGACCGTAGAGCTAGATATTTGATATTAATTTCAACTTGATACCTCGACGCATTCCTGAGAAAAAGTGTCTTGACAGATTTCACTGACGGACGGACAACGAAGTGATCCTTTAAAGGTTCCGTTTTTTCCTTTTGAAGTACGGAACCCTAACAAACCGAGAAATTATAGCGTATTGACGATAGATTGCCAGAATAAAAAGTGGTGTAGGTACCTAAAAGGTGTTGGAAGACTTTGTCAAAAGCAAAATGTTGTCCTGTCCTCGCCTATATGTTAGCCAAACTTACTATGGTTAGAGTTTTAACGTTACGGATTTGTTCGTTTTGAGTTGCCCTTTTTACCCGATTGCGCGACAGTAAGGGGTTATTGTTTTCACAGACACGATTATACCACGATTTTTTAGTTCGGTAATTAAATGGGGCAAGATTTAGACGAGTGATGCTGCGGGCCGTGATGTGATATGAAGATACTTTTGAGATGTCATTATTGATGAGTAATAAAAATCGAGTACGTGAGGAGGTGTAGGTTTGAACTATAGAATAATATGCATTGTGGATTGTAACGTATTATTAAAATGAAGAAGGCATAGTGCATTGAACATAGATCGAAAGAGGGAGTGGAAAAGGTAAACAGTGATAGGAGATTTTATCAAAACTCTAAATTTTGTTTTTTGTTGGTATACTCGTATTGGCGTGTGCTAGCTGACATATAGCTAATAATTTAATTTTATGTTATTAGTTGCATAATGTAAATTATTTTGCATAAGTACTATTGTATAGAATCAAGTTTTTCTAACTGAACAGACAGCTGTGCTGCTGGAGAGTCTGTTGCGCCACTTCTTCCCAGCTAAAGCATTAGGAAGTGGTGAAGGGTGCGTTTTTGGGAGACTGTCTTATGTAATTTTGACGTTCGAAGAGTGCTGATTCTCAGCCTAGTTTGAATAAATGACTTTTGAATTTTAAATTTTGAACCAAGAGTAAAAATGTCGTCCTCGCCAATTGAACACTTCTTTATTGATAGTATAGAGGTATGAGGAACAGGGTGTAAAGTTCACTCATCCTCCATAGAAAAGCGAGGATCCTCCGACCAGACGGGTGTTGTGTCTAGTGGGTAACTGCCCGTTGATTGTTAAGGGGATGTTGTATATTTGCTAATCGCGCGGTAAACTCCACTTGCGCGATGCAGGATTTTGCGTGACGTCAGTGTGATACGTAGTTCACATGTCTCGATGTGGATGCCGCCACAGGCAGATCAATAAAAACATTGCCTCATGCCCACAAAATATCGTATCACAGTTCAGCAGATGTCTACCAAAACTTGCTTATTCATACATCTGTAAGGTACAGTACATACATACATAGGGTGCTGACGTGGGCGCGTGGCCGAAGGGTAGGGTTGGCAGCGTCAACGCACCCACATCAAACTTTCAGCTGCTCGGACCGCTCATAAATCAGCTAAAGAGCAACGTGACAGCCCTGGACAGTCGCGAAGAAAAGTGTTGCAGTAAAATTTTCCCATTGATGTTTTGTTGAAAAAAAAAAAAACTTGGCTCCCCTTAAGTTTTTTTGTATATTTCGAGGATACTGATTTGACAACAATACCATTTCAACAGCTAAGTAGTTACTACTGTATGTAAGATAAACTAAAAGACCAGGAAATACATTGTAATTTTTTCAAGATCTCTCGGATGAACACGCTGTATTTTGTGATTTAGTTCTTTTTACAATCACAGTTGTGTACCTATGCATTTAGATGCATACTCAGCTAGTATAGCGTTGAAACACTCAATAAGCTCATAGGATTTTCACAAACAAAAATTTTCTGACACATTATAAAAACACTAGTGTTTCTCGGCTTAAACATTTGGTGGTTAAAAGCTTTTTACGGAAAAATAATTGTTAACAAAATATGATTTTTAGTTTGTAATTTATCGTGTATTTTTTTTTTCCTAATTTGTGTTTAATAGGTATTTTGAACCGGCCTTTTTTTCTCGTTTTTATGTTATGTGTTTATCAGTGGAAACTTGTAAATAGCCTTCAATTTTATATTATTTAAGAACACTGAATAAGTTAGCTGTAAGTTTCCCAAATAGAATAAAATAAAAATCTGGATCTTCTATAACACACGACGAACAAAATGTGTAGTAATAAGTATAGTATGATACATGTGTGCCCCACTGCCTCAGTTAGGGTACAGGGAGACGATACAGTGACCTATTTGCAGGGACGCGAGGGGTATTAAATATCCCATGGTTTTCGTACGTTCCGCTGGTTTTGGGGGATACTTCGTAAATAATTAACGAAAGTCTTTATTTTTGTACGGGTTTTGTGGTATGTTGTTTGCTGTAACTGTCGCTTATTTTATGTCAACTATTGAGTTAGTTGGTTCAGAATTACTTGTGAAATAAAAATTTCACATGTTGCTCAACACATTAAGGTGCTGATAAACTTGAGCATTCACTTGTAATGAACATTCTAGCGAATGTTATATTACAGAAAAATAAACGGGAGCGTTTTAGCGAGCATTCTAGCGAGCGTTCTAGCGAGCGATCTAGCGAAAGAATAGTAAATTTGCTTCGAGCTCTTTGCCGAGCCGAGGCATTCTGTCATCTTCGTGACGAATATTTTTTTGATGAGCATTCGCTAGAATGATCATGAAAATGTTCGTAGCGATGTTTGGCTCTATTATTATAAATTATTGATCACTTTATTTCAGATAAAAAATAAATCCATAAAATTACAAAAAAAAAAATAAAAAAAACAGTGACATAAAAAATACAGAGATAAATAGTTATTATTGATACTTATTGTGTCACTAAAATCTTACACACTATGTTAGTCAACACCCATCACAATATGTATCCATTTGCTCGGGATAGGACAATCCGCACGAGATACAACCATCTGCAGGATACTGTTGCTACTGCCTCGCACGCGCTGTAACAAGGAGGCGGCCTATGCTTGGCTCTGTTCGTTGTTCAGTTCGCCAAATTTCGCGAATTTTCGGTGTTCTGTTACAAGTGAATGCTCAAGTTTATCAGCACCTTTAGATGATTTTAGGAACCCAGATTCCACAATCACAATAACGCAAATACCCCGATAAGTTTGTGAGTTTTAGATGGTTTTTTGCCAAATCAAATCCGATGCTAAATAGGAACCATTGTACTGCAGGAATTTTCCAAGATTAGGTACAGATCAGATACGGTACGGATCAGAAATGAAGAGATCCGCAGGAGAACCAAGGTTGGGCACGCCACAATCGCGGCGATAAGACCCGTCTTTGAGGAGTGGCTGGAGAGACGCCACGGCGTTCTCACCTTCCGCCTGACGCAGGTCCTCACCGGACACGGCTGCTTCGGGAGGTTCCTGTCCAGGATAAGGCGGGAGGAAAAACCCGGGTGTTACCATTGTGTGGATCGGCCTGAGGACACGGTGGAGCATACGGTGGAGGTCTGCCCGGCTTGGGCGGAGCAACGCCGTGTTCTCGTAGAGGCGATCGGCGGCGGTGATCTCTCGCGTCCGGCCCTGGTTCAGGCCATGGTACGGAGCGAGAGGAAATGGCAGGCCGTCACCTCCTTCTGCGAAGCGGTAATGCTCGCGAAGGAGGAGACGGAACGCGTGAGGGAGAGGCAAATTTCGTGCCCTCACGCCCCTAACCGCCGCAGGAGGAGACGCCCGGGGCGGGAATCGCGAGCCGATTTCCGGCCACCGTAGGCGCGGGCTTGCGGACGGTGAGCAATGGGTAGCTCGCCGTCCGATAAAGACCAAGCCCGGGTCGACGGCGCGTTGTGTTCCACGCGCGCCTCAAAGAGATGTCAGCAGAATTGACGGGGTCCGCTAGGGCCAATGCCTGCCGGGGGTTCGAAGAAAACCGATCGGGAAATCGTGGCCCCCGGCAACAGGGCAACCGAAGGAACACGGGTGGGTTTTAGTCAGTAAGAGTCTGACACGCCCTCCTGCTCCACCCAGAGCGGGAGAAGTTATTTGATAATTTCCCACCCAGAAAAAAAAAAGAAAAAAAAAAAAAAAAAAAAAAAGAGAACCAAGGTAACCGACATAGCCCGAAGAATTGCCAAACTTAAGTGGCAATGGGCAGAGCACATTGCTCGTAGAACGGATGGCCGATGGGGTCGAAAGGTTCTGGAGTAGCGACCACATACTGGAAGACGTAGCGTTGGAAGGCCTCCCACAAGATGGACCGATGACCTTGTGAAAGCCGCAGGAATTCGCTGGATGCGGAAAGCACAGAATCGGTCGAAGTAGCGGTGCTTGGAGGAGGCCTATGTCCAGCAGTGGACGTCTTTCCGCTGAAATGATGATGATGAGGTACCATCCATATAACTTACAACCGACAAAGTCAAGTCAAATTTTATTTGTGGTTTCACTCGGAAAATGAGGGACAACAACAGAAACCCACGCCGCTACAGCAAATGAATTAGGTTTTTAAATGACTTACCTGAGACAATCCATTCAGTTGGCGATCACCACAATCGGAAAGAACGTTAAACCATTGGTCCCGGCTGTCATTCGTAGATCTTTGACAGTCGTTACGGGTAGTCAGAAGTTCAAAAGTCCGACAATCAGTCTTACCTTATCGTGTTACCCAGTAAATGGGTTGTAGAGGTCAGATAGACAGTGGCTCCATGTAAAATACTCATCCGGTTAGACTGGAAGACTGACCCCAACATAGTTGGGAAAAAGCTAGGCAGATTGATTGATTGTTCATCACCACATGCTCTAATTTCTTCGAAACAGACAACACAAATAGCTAATACTAATTCACATCACTTGACAAGTAATTACGATACTAAAGTACATCACTCGTATCACAATATATCAACACACATTATTAAAAATATTAAAATCTCAAGAGCTGTTTGCAATATTTAAGCTCGGTACACACTACCACCTAAGGCTAAGAACACATCTGCCGTATCCGTCTCAGGATTATTATTAAACTCTTTAATAAAAGATTATTATTCAAGATGGCGGATTGGGTGCTCAAAGGGGTGGGAACGGTACATTGGTGGGACAAAATCTGAATGGTCTGCTTTTTTAAAAAAGGAATTCGGTTATGGAGTGGCCTTTGAAAATGGTAAACTTGATTAGGAGCTAAATATTTTTAGTTCATTTTGATGTATTTGAGGTACACTTTAAGGCGGGCGCAGACAGGCGCGACGCGATGCGACTCCGGTAATTATTCTACTGTGAAGTTTTCATAGTAATTGTTCCGCCACGCGAGATGTCGCGTGAAAAGCCGCGCCAGTCTGCATGAGCCTTTAAGTAGTTACCGTTTCATGTTATTATCCTAATTTCAAAATCAATGATAGCTACAATTGTGTGAGCATTGAAATGTAACAAGCAAAACCTTTTCGAATTTTTTACTCGTACTACTACTTCTCGGTATGCACTACTTTCTCGGGGAAAAAGCTAAATCCCAAATCATGATAGCATCAACATTGTACAAACACGCTTTCCAAAACTAATACATAGATATATCACTAACAAAAGAGACAGTCGAAAAAAAAATTAAAAGCTTACAATGTATCAAACGCTCAAACAGGAGGCGTCCATGTCCCGGTGACCGCTAAAAGGGCCCTACGCACACCGTATCGAAAAAAAACACACAAAACGTCTTTTTTACCCTTAGGGAACCGAACAGCTGCGCTTTTGTATAACAATGATACAGCCGTGTTATTTCCACCAACCCGGGGCAATCGACACACTAGGCTGCTAACCGGCCTTGTAAAAACACCCGTGCAATACTCCACAGTACTTCAAACAAAGTGCCTACTAAAATTGGCTGTGTTATAAACGATTGCGCACTGCATATACGTGCCCTTTGTTAAAAGTCACGCTTCATTTGGGGCGAAATTGTGTCCTTTTTGTTATTCCGAACATCGTGATGAGTGTAAAAATTGTTTGTATTGTCGCATTTTTATTTTCGTTGAATATTAAAATTTTACATGGCTGTCATATTTGAATAAACATTCTGTTGAATAAATACAATGTGAAATTGCATCATCGCCATTTTGAAAATTCGAATAAAGAATACTAAATATCGAGGCACAATAGAGGTTTTATATGCGACGATCGCAGTGACAGTTTCATTTGTGTTCCATTTTCGACGCGGGGGATGTGATTGGTTGGCGTTTGGTGACAAATGGGCGACAAAGTGTCGCGCCAACCAATGAGAGCGCGGGAACGCGACGACTGCTGTCAACCGGAATAATGTGATATGAATAGCGGTGGATGTCATTACGTGGTGGTGACAGTTTTTATGTAGTTACAACGCTATTATTTCTTTAGGTACTCATTTTATGTACATTATACGTCATGTATGGGAATTGTCTTTGTATCTACATAGAGGCACGCACCATTTAAGAACTAAAATGTATGGAGAATGTATTTTAATTTATATAAAACGGTTTTTAATGAGTATCAGGTTTTCAATTGGTTCTTTACAAAATGATTTTTAAACGACTTAGTTTTCGTGGTTTACCATATAAGAAGCCTCGTTCGAACATCCGACCTTTTGACCTGTCAGAATATTGGACCGATATGCAGATGGATGAGGATCATCTGGAAAAAGGCTAGGCAGATGATGATGATGTTGATGGATGACCCATAAATGCTATAAGTAATAGTCAGCTAGCCGTCATCCCATCAAGTCAGCAATCTATCCATCCGCAAGGTAAGTAATAAACCTTACCTAACTAACTTTCATTTAGGCTACCTATGACCGTCATATGCCTAAGTTCGTAATGAGAAAACTATGATTCCCCTGATTTTCTCGTGAACTAGAAAAACTAATAAGTAGGTCATAGGGATAGCGAGTGTTCTCAATGTGTCGTAAACATAGACACCTATTTGCCCAGTTCAAAGTATTTTCAGTAAGATTCTAAGCTTTTTTTTGCGTTTTACCAGAGCAGTGGTGGCCCAGTGGTAACGGCCGCGACTTACGAGTTGTAGGTCATAGGTTCGAACCCAGGCAGGCGCTTTACTTTGTGTAAATTATTTCATCACCACTGCTCTCAAAACGGTGAAGGAAAACATCGTGAGGAAACCGGCATGTCCTAGAACCGAAAATTCGAAGACATGTGACATCTACCAACCCGCACTGGGCCCGCGTGGTGGATTACGGCCCACACCCTCTCACAGAGAGGAGGCCTGTGTCCCAGTAGTGGGAACATTTATAGGCTGATGATGATGATGACCAAAACTCACAGAAAAACAAAGAACCTATTAGTTACTACTGAGGTACTAAGAAAAACTAGACGTCTCGATGTAGTGTAGACGATGCCTTAGGTTTAAATTTCATTAAATCTTATACACACACACCTACTATTTTAAAGTGTAATCACATCACTATCTATCAAGCACCTAGCGTGTCGCCTAGTTGGAAAACGCTCGCGATTACAGATCTTTATGTACCACATTACACGGTAAAACTGTTTCGTTCGCCCATAAAGCCGACACTGTGTCGATCGTCGTTTAGATAAGGCTTGGCACTCAATTTCGTCAACTAGTGGGTCAGAGGTGATTATGGCTGGATACAAGGGTTGTAACGTGGGGTGATATTTAATGTTTCTTGATAATGGGGTAATAGGAAATTATAGTGATACGGTTGGTTTATGGAGGTCAAACGGATTTTGCCGTGAGGTTGATAACCTAAGTGAATAAAGATATGCTTCTTTACTTTTTCATGCTAAGTCCTATTTTATTTAGAAAATGACTCGTGAAAGAAGGTTTTCAATACTTCATATTATTATCAAAAAGAGTTGAGGTATTTTTTTTTGAGCTGGCCGCTATGACAAATAAGACCAATTCTAGACCGTGAAATGTCATTCCAAGACAAAATACTCAAGGGGTTGTGATATTAAAAGGGGTTAAACAAGATTAAATCAGATAAACAAAATATAAATTACAATCAGTCAAAACAACTCTCTAGCCAACTTAAATAATTACCCAATCCTAGTTTCGACCCCTTATCAGTTACAACCAACGTTACCCTCATAAAACGTTGTTACCCCCTTACGGCGATTACCCGTAAAGATGACAGACTTCGATACGGCAGTGTCATTTGTTATTTTTTTACTTGTTGACATGAAAAACGTGTTGATTGCCGTTATTATGCCGATGGTGTGTGATAAGCGAGGCCGCCACTTAAATCATATTTTGTAAATACGGTGAAAATACTGTGTAATGAATGATATTGTGTTGTGGTAATGTGATTATGTTGGTAATTTTTTTGTTAAGGGATCTTTAGTTATGTACATTTTTGACGGCTGAGATACCTACTGACATTGATGGGTAAAAGAAAGAAAGAAATAAAATATTTTTATTTGGAACACGCACAGGAAATACAACATTAAAACTAAGAAAATTATAAAAACAATAACAATTTCAGAAGAAAAAAAATGTTTAAACAAAAAAGAAGACCTGTGCGAGGCCAGAAAGGCTCCTATTTCAGCATAATGCTACGATATTTGAAAAAACACTTAAGTAGTACCTAAGTACATAGTTTTCTGAACAAAGGCTACCACAATATACCTAGACCTAATTCATTTGTACGGTACGTCTACTTAACATAAAACAAGGGCCCACTTAGCTCTATTAGGAATGCTTTAGCAATCTTTTAACTAGATCATTAGATATATACTGCGCTCTAAGACATATTACATATATATTCGATACTGCACTCTAAGACACAAATCGCTGACGTCTCCCAAAAAGCAGCCAAGCTCAAGTGGGACTGGGCCGGACACGTTTGCATGTCGGATGCATTGTGGGCTAAGACCACTACAACATAGGTTCCTGAAAACGTCCAGCGTCATCGTGGAAGACCCATGCTTAGATGGCGGGACGAACTTGACGCTTATAGGAGGGATTGGTCCATATTGGCTCAGAATCGGGTTGGGTGGAAAAAGGAAAGGGAGGCCTTTGCCCTGCAGTGGAACAATACGGGCTAATTATTTATTTTTATTTATTTATTAAAGTATAGTTGCAGAATAATATTTAAACTGATGACCGCCGTCACATTTCTCCCAGAAAGAAAATCTTTAATTTAAAAAAAAGCTGTCGTGAGGTGTCGTGGGACACCCATTTGGAACGAAGTTCATTTCGCTTTTGCACGGTTGGCAAATGAGAGTGTCCTCACTACACTTTTGTTACGTAACAAAGTGTCGTGACGGTGAAAATTTTACACATTTTTCGGTCTAGCTCTCACTCACCAAATGTGCACAAATGTTCGATAAAGAACTTCGTTTTAATAATTTTGACCAAAAAATTTCACGAAAGCCATGCAACACGACCGGAAACCGACAATCCCATCAAACTTCAAACAGAAATCGATCTAATAAACGCCAACCAAACATGATTTTCCCAAACACTATGATTCGTTACAAATACCAATATAGTTAGCAGGCTCTAAACATGTCCAAACAAGTGTTTCCGTGGGACTGTCGTAAGAGCCAAAACTGGGCACTATTTGTACAGACATTACCGGCACTTAGACAGACATGATGTTCTATCATTAGCGTTGCCGAGCTGGTTTGTGGAGTTGCTACAGTTGAACATTTAAACTGCCCAAAAACTGTATATTGAAAGTTTTGCCTTGTCAGTTGTCCATCACTTTTGTGAAATTGAAGTTAAATAAATAAAAAACGTGTGGCACTCGGGGACTGCCGCGGTAAAGCTATTGCATAGCATTTGTAACCTCCATACTTCCTATTTGTCAACGCTACACTTGGGATGATGACGTGATGACATAAAACAAAAATTACGTTCCCATGACAACACATGACAACATCACGTTGTCATGGGAACCGTCATCTCATGGTAGGCGGAGTGGGGAGTGTTAGGTTTTATTTTCGTTACGTTACGGAATTTCTTGATTCGGTCGCCGCGCTCAAAGCTCGCGATAAAAGCTATGCAATAGCTTAAAAAGCTGATAGAAATTATATATCTGCCAAAAGACTTATGTATGCAATTTTATTGAATTTAATTTAAATAAAAGGCTATTTAGTCCTAAGATACTTTAGAGGTATGAGGAACAGGGTGTAAAGTTCACTCATCTACCATAGCAAAAGGAGGATCCTCCGACCAGTCGGGTATTGTGTCTGGCGGGCAACTGCCCGACGGTTGAAGTCGGAATCTTGTATATTATGTCGATCGCGCGGTAAACTTTAATTGCGCGATGCAGGATTTGTGTGACGTCATGTCTTTGATGCGTAATTCGTATGTGGCGGTGTAACCGCTACAATACTATTGGAGTAGCTTACAATCCAATTTTTATCCGTGCAAATGTCTAATGCCAAAAATCTTCCTAAAATACCCAAAATCAAACTACCAAAATGAGAATCAATATTTCGACTGGCAACACAGTGGTGTCGACATGGTCTATTTAATTATTACTTCGTGATGAACAAGTTTAGATCAGTGAGATTTGTTAACAGCTCGCCAGTGTCAATCGGTAAGACAATACGTTAGCATGATCTTACGTGAGACTTTTAGGTACTTGTATGGTGGGTAAGATCGTACTTGTTTGGATACAACTTTGTAACTCGGAACTGGGAGTTTCCATGGCGGATTCTTGCGTCAATGTCGTGCAAGAATATTTTTTTAAATCAGTAGTTGGGTGTAGGAGGTTATCGGTGTTTTTATTACAGTAATATAAAAATTGAAAGTTTCCAAACGCTAACTTAGGAAAAACGTTTTGTGTTAAAAATAAAAACAGTTTTTATAAAGACTTCTTTACGTACTTTACTTATCTTTCATGGATTACCTACACAAGTTCTTTCAATATTATCATCACGACTCCCTATATTCCTACAAATACCTAAATTTAAAAATAATTTATAAAAAGCCACAAATACTCACAAACCCACCGCATTGGTACTTCACACATCTGGCTATGTATAATTATGGTAAATAAATAAATAACGCGAGTTTATTGTGTCACAGACTTATTCTTGCATCAACCATTTTGAATTAACCCCCTCCCCCTCTCCCACCGCAGAGCAAATGAGACGTTTGAGGTATTTTGTATTTGGAACGTAAAGGCCGGGGTACACTGGTCGTGTAAGGCCTTGTCACTGTGTAAGGCGACATGTGGCACCCATTTGTTTGGATAAATAAAGCCGTATTCACAACGTTGGTCGCCCACCATATGCTGTTAAGTATATTGTAGATGTCTTACAAAACATTTCGCTGTTATTTCTAGAACAAATTAATGTGTACATAGACTAAAGAAATTGACGTTAAAATGGGTGAATTAAGTTTGCGGTAAATAAATGGGCGAAAAACTTTTTTTTTTTCACAACTTTTGCCGGTACGTAGTACTTACCTAGGTACTTATTAATTTTGCTGTCGAGTTGGGTTTATGGTAGGGATGGTGTACTAAGTGTGGATTGGTGACATTTTCTTTACATAATGTGATTGATATGTGGATATTTTAGTACTTCTGTGGTTATAGTGGGATCTACATAGGTATGTTATTTACGTAGGTTTACTTGTTTTAATAATTAGCTACGAAGTAAAGTAAGACAAATGTCAAATCGACGATTTTTCTCATTTCAATATTTTCGGCAATATGATAATTCGACTTTCAGCCATTATGTTAGTTTTTTAATACTACTCATTTAAACAACTTTATTAAGACATAGTATAATTAGACTATTATGTCTTAATAATGCTATTTACATAAGTAGAAAGTACCTTCTATGACTAAAATAAGCAAGGCTTGGAATCGGTGCCAAAACCGGTACCAGTTCTGTATTGTTACTTAGCGGTTCTTGCCATTTCGGTACCTGGGTACCGATACTCTACCTAACAAGTATCGGTACCAAATTCAGGTACCCAAATCGCATATTTGTACGTGGAATCTCGTACAGGTAGCAACCTTGAAGTTCTTTTTTAATACCTTTTTATTTACTATATCTGTTTTTTCACACTAACTTACGGAAATATTTGTTTGGTACCGGTATAGTACCGATACTGACTAGAAATACCAATAGTACCGGTACTACGTCTGGTAGCGGTACCCATAATACCGGTTCTAGTCTGGTACCGGTATTACACTAAGGTCAAAGGTACCGGTTCCCAAAAATACCGGTATTTCAAGCTTTGGACGCCAGGTAACTCTAGGCTACAAATCCAAGTTATTATTACCAATCTATCAGTTTTGTCAGCAGGGACTGAAAGCGGTTACGGTTAAAGGTGAAGATACCTCAAAAATATATCGGTACCGGTTTGAAATAAAGGTTGAGCTATACCGATTTCTTCATGAAAAAGGGTTGAGCTAAATAGTTATTTAACCTTTATACGATTTCGGTACCGAAACACATGCGAGACAAAATCAAAGTCAAATAATTTATTTCAAATAGGCCCTTGTAAGGCACTTTTGAACGTCAAAATTTACAAAATAATAGAATTAATTCGCGCCTAGCAAAAGGTAGTTTTCGTATGGAGAAGAATGAGCAAGAAACTCCGCAGTTACTCTTTTAAAATGTTTTACAATATTTTGTAAAGGTACCTACCTACATTAGTAAAATAATTATATGTGAAGACGATGCATCTAAAATAAAATTACTATACCACAATAGGTAAAAAGAATTAAAAACCGGCCAAGTGCGAGTCGGACTCGCGCACGATGGGTTCCGTACAATGGTACGAAACCCAAACAAAAACGGCAAAAAAATCACGTTTGTTGTATGGGAGCCCCCTTAAATATTTATTTTATTTTAATTTTATTATTTGTTATTAAAGTAAAAATACAACTGAGTATTTTGTGAATATTTCAAGTGACATTATTGATATCGGGCAAAAAAATCGCGTTTGTTGTATGGGAGCCCCCTTAAATATTTATATTATTTTGTTTTTAGTATTTGTTGTTATAGCGGCAACAGAAATACATAATTTGTGAAAATTTCAACTGTCTAGCTATCGCGGTTCTTGAGATACAGCCTGGTGATAGACAGACGGACGGACAGACAGCGAAGTCTTAGTAATAGGGTCCCGTTTTTACCCTATGGGTACGGAACCCTAAAAATGAAGCAACGAAAGATAATTTAATTATGTGATAGATACATAGTGCTCATATATTTACAAACATAGTAAAAGTAGACGATTTTCCTAAAATTTCATAATTAATAGTGTGTGAGGAAGTAGGTAATCACAGAATGTAAAATCAATTTATTTATTTAATACTTTAAGCACACAAATGTACAGAGGCGGACTTAATGCCATAGGCATTTTCTACCAGTCAACCTTTGGGTGATGCAGAGACAAACAGTGGTAGGTGCAATAACGAAAATTGTGGAATAAATATTTATTTAAACATAAGGATATACATATAAATATTAAAAACTATGTATATAATATATATACCTAATCATAAAAACATGAACATACTTATAAATATTGTATACCCCATGGGTATGTTACAATGATACAATAATGTTAACTGTAAGAACTGTCTTTTCACCTGTGACAAATAATGAATAAATGACTATGAATATGAAGATCATATATAAAATTAGCACACATAAATACTAAAACAAATAAACAACGGGATAACACTAACGTTGTAATGAAACTGCCAGCTTCTTGCGAATGTGCTCGCGAACTTTAACTTTAAAGGATAATCGGTTGGTTGCCATACTGATTTCCAGGGGAAGCGCATTCCATAGAGAGATAGATTGAACGAAGAAGGAAGAGTGAATGAAGTCAGTGCGGTGAGCGGGACAATGAAGAAGACGATTATGTGATTAGCGTAGATTTTTATTGTGGTTTGCGCAAATCTACTGGAAGTGGGGAGCTAGATAACTAGGTGAAGAGAGAGAGACAAGAAACGAAAACAAGGTGGTCAGCGCCCTTTGCTCTCTGCGCTGGCGTATGGGCGACCACTTTAGAAGCAATCGATGCGCAAAGACATGATCATATTTACGCAGATTGAATACGAATCGAATGCAATTATTGAGGAGACGGTCTAATTTGTTGAGGAGATCTGCATTCAGGTCATAATAGCACACATCACTATAATCGATGATTGGGAAAATTAAGGATTGCACAAGCATTGTCTTTGTACTCGATGATAATAAGTTTTTCAAGCGGTACAGAGCCCGCAGCGTTCCCTTTTGGCAGACCCTAGTGACGTGAGTACGCCAGTTTAGGGTAGTATCAATGTGCAAGCCTAGGTCTTTCAAGTCATTGCTAAATGGAACAATCGTACCATTAAAGAGGATTGGTGGCAAGGTTGTACCATCCATCTTACTAATGCTACGAGGACTCCCAATGATGATTGCCTAACACTTTTTAGAGTTTCCTGTTACCCAAAATCTATCAGACGAGGTTTTTATGGCTATCAAGTCCCTGTTTAATTTGTCGATGGCGTCAAGTAATTTATCAACCCTCCCCAAACTCCACAGTACAACTGCAAGTTATCTGCATACAAATGATACGCACACTGGAGTTCAGAAGTTATAAGATTTATGAAAATAGAAAACAGAAGAGGAGAAAGTATACCGCCTTGCGGAACGCCAGCTTTTAAATCACACCAGCATAAAGAAGAATCCCCAGCATGAACGGACTGCTATCGTTCCTGAAGATAAGAGGAGAACCATTTCAGTGCTCGGGAGAGACCACAACGTATGACAGAATGGCTTACAGGATGTCGTGACTGACGATATTAAAGGCATTCGAGAAATCAACCAACACTAGAGCAGTAACTTCGGTATCTTCAAGTCCTGTCCTTATATCGCCAGTTACTTTCAAGAGGGCAGAAACAGTGCTGTGGCCAGACCTGAACCCAGATTGAAGAGGGCTAATGAGTAAATTACAATAAACAAAATTGGAGAATTGTTTGTGGACACAGGCCTTGAGTACTTCGGATAGGAAGGGAAGGATACAAATTGGACGAAAGTCGGTTGGAAGAGAGGGATTAGATACCTTAGGTACTGGACGGACATAGGCTTTACGTCACAGGGAAGGGAATACTCCGATGTAAAGGGAAAAATTAATTTTGTGGGTAATCCTAATCACAGATAGTAGATGATCAAGAATGGTTAAGATCATACCACGGGTGATATTGTCACATCCCACCGCTTTTGATTTGACGGAGAGAATGATCTTTCTGATTTCTCCTGGTTCAACTGCAATTAAACTGAAAAGATTGATATGAGGACGCGTTAGACCAAATATTAGAGACAGAGTTTGTTGCTTGGTTAGATCCATGGTAGGAACAGTGGAGAAATGTCGGTAGAGATCGTCTAAATCAATTGAGTTAGAAAGGTCTAAATATCGCGATATGCCGATACCAAGAGTTCCAAGAAATTTCCAAATATCGGCAAAAGAGTAAGAATTGATAGTATTCAGAATGTGGCGGCGTTTAGCATTGCGTATCATCTGATTGTATCTATTACTTGCAACCTTGAACAAAGTCCAGTTCTCATCAGTACGCTCCCTTTTAAATTTACGGAACGCACGGTCCCTATATCGCATTGCCATCTGTATTCCTCTTGTCATCCATGGTGCAGGTGGGCGTTCTATCTTAACTTTTTTGACGGGAGCATGGATGTTATACAGGTTGACTACAACGTCATTAAAGAACGCAACCTTGTCGTCAACCAAATACAAAATTATATACCGTAAACTAATCTTGGACTTGCAGAATAGAGCTATTCACGTCGTCAAATTTTGTGACCGTCGGTTTATTTTAAAGATCAATGATGTGTCATCTGCAAATAACACCATCTTCGGTTGATTTTGAAGTAATTGGCGTAAATCATTCATGTAAACTAAAAAGAAAAATGGACCCAATATCGAACCTTCAGGAACGCCCATTGCCATTTAAAACTAATGAATTTACGCCGTTTACCTGAACTTTAATCTTTCTATCTTTCAGGTATGATCTAAGTACGACCTGTATTCCTAATCCCATAGTGCTCTAGTTTCAGCAGAAGTGTCTCATGGTGTGTAGACCATGAGACACTTCTGCTGAAACTAGAGCAATCGAACGCTTTTGATAGGTCGCAAAAGATTCCAATGGCATCTTGTGCTTCTTCCCAGGCATTAAAAATGTTCTTTATTAGAGTGACACCGGCGTTAGTGGTACAACGCCCTTTGATGAAACCGAACTGTTGTTCATGAAAGATGGAATTTTTATTAAAGTGACGTAACATTTGATTGAGCATCAATTTTTCAAACACCTTATTGAGAACTGGCAGAATTGACACAGGCCTATAATTTTTGGGTTCTTTACTGTCACCGAACAATGGAACTACTTTACTGTGGTGTTTCATGAGATCCGGAAAGACTCCTTGGTCTACACTGGTGTTAAATATGTAAGCTAATAAATAGGGCGCAATGGTTTCGATAATAGATCTACAGATTTTTACAGACATTTCCCAGAGATCCTCTGTTGATTTAATTTTAAGATCTTTAAAAGCTTTTATAACAGCCTCGGGGTTTGTATGCCGAAACCTAAATTCCAAAGGGCATGCCCTCACATTCTGTCTAAGTAAGGCAGCAGAAAGCGCGGGTCAGGAATTTAAAGTTTCAGTAGTTTTAAGGGGAATATTAGTAAAAAGTTTTCAAATTCTTGAGTTATATCTATATCTGAGTTAATGGGGCCTTGTGCAGTCTCTAAATTAAATTCAGTATTTCCCTGGTTTTTATTACCTGTTTCATTCATTATTTATTATTTGCCAGGTAGTTTTTATTGCTAATATAAAGAGCTTTGGCTATTTGGCACACACTTTTAAAAGTTTTTGAATATTTTGCAGTATATTAGAAAGCTTGTATTATTCATATGTTGCTTTAGGCCATAACTTTCAAATAGTTTTTCCCTGCTTTTACGAATACCTGGAGTCGCCCAAGCACTAAATAAGAACTTTGTGTAAATACTTTTAATCTTTAGTGGGAAAGTGTCATTAAATTGCGTGTTTAATAGTAAAAAGAACTCAGTGTAAAACTCATTTAGGTCACCTATATTATTAAAACTCTGAACAAATAATTTATTGGCCAAAGAATTATTAAATTTCTCTAAACTTTAACATGTAATTGGCCTAAACCTTATTTGAATTTTTTGTAAAGGTATGTAGAAGCAAAATGTTATTGTTTGTCCACTGTGATCTGATGGCAACTTATTTACAATTTGTTTGTGTAAGTTATCACAACTACAAAATATATTATCTATACAAGTGGCAGAAGAACGGCGAAAGAAGACGGCGCGGCGCGAGTGCTTACACAGTCGTGTCCTTCCGATCGGAAATAAAAACCAATAGGTACTGAGTTACAATCAGCAAGTGAACGACAGACAGAGTATGGCGGCGGTGCGTCAAAGAAAACCCCTATTTATTAAGGTTTGGTACTGCTAGCGATACATTTATAAAGGTTAATGGTACTGCTACCGAAATATACCGGTATGCATTACCAACCTCAAAATTCCGCTACTGAAAAAAATAACGGTATCGAAATATTTCGGTAACCCTTATATAACGGTATGACGTCATACTGAAATTTAAAGGTACCTTAATTTTTGGGTAATTCAGTCCCTGTTTGTCAGTCTAATAACCTAAGTGGTACTCAACACTTATTCAAAAACTTTACAAAAAAGGCAACAACAAAATGAAACCAGCAATAGATCAAATAAAGCGTCGGCCACACAACGATACTTAGCGACACGCGAACGGTTAATATATTAAAATCGCAGCGACAATCGCGGTCTGTTTCACGGTGCCGATAGTAATCTAACCTCCCAGTTAAACGTGCATGAATTTACGAAATCTAGACGTTGCCTTTTCATTTTCCTGAAAAGTGTTTTGACGGAAAATGTAGTTTGACTTTTTTTGAATTAATTAAGTAGGTACACTCGGTACTTACCTACATAGATTTATGATTGTTAACAATTTTAGAAGGTTTTTGATCGAGTTCATAAAAGATGGAAATTATTGACATGCTTAATTTTTGGGTCAAACCATGTGTCATGTTTCATGTTTTAGGATTAATATTTTAACAAAGCGATATAATTTTATCAAAAATCGATTAAATCGGCTATTTCTATACATCATCTAACATTAGAACATCTAACATAGTATTTCAGCATTTTTTACCTATGGTAAATTCTTTAATTTTACTTCTGTTCGGATATAAATTAAATAATTACATAGCTCAATAATTTAAAAAACAAAAGTGTTAATCGTTAGCCTTTCAACTGTCATTACCGAGACACAATAGAGTTTTAATTGTTATCCACCTCAATAGGAAGGCGTCGTAACAAATGATGAGCTAACTGCACAAATGCAGGGACTTTGTATTATTTTCAAGCAGCCGGAGCTATATTGCTTAGTAATAAGTCACAAATTCACCAATCATTATGAAACTTTATCTACACTAACATTTGTATTTTTGTTTGTAATGAATAAACTCAAAAACTACTGGACCGATTTAAAAAAATATTTCACCAGTATAAACTATATTATCACTGAGTAACATAGGCTATAATTTATAAAGATATGACGCGGGCGAAGCCGCTGGCAGAGCCTAGTATTATGTAAAACTGAACCTATGCCATGCAATCCACCCTATCCATTTCATACTTGCGACTAAAGACAGCGACAATCGCGGACTGTTTCACGGCACTGATAGTAATCTAACCGCCCAGTTAAATGCGCATAATAATCGCAGTGTCGGGAGATGCGATGTAAGATATGGAAGGGTTATGAGTGTGTTGCTTTTAGGGAGGTCAGCAGTTTCAGGATTTAATGAGCCTTCGGATTTTTAGGTTCAGTTCGATAAAAAAAATTGTTTTAATTCTGAACTATTTCAATGATCTCGAGTATTGTGGTAGATAGTATTATTTTATTATTGCAATTTAATCGTTGGTGTGATGATTTTTTTTTTATGTTTATTTAAAAATCTCTTTAAATATTGATTTAATAATTTTTCCGTTTTGTTACAGGGTTTACGTACCTATCAAATATTTTTTTACAATAACAAAAGTGACAGAAAAAAAAAATAGACAAGGAAAAAAATCATAGACATTCAACCTACGATTTTTCCATCATATCTAAATATCATGTTACAAAGCCCCATAAATTTTCTTCCACCGAATTTTCCCCTCCATTCCTTAGCACGCGAAGGCTCGCACTTTGTATACAACTTCCGGTGGCCAGCCACTTCCGGTCCGGACAACTTGGCCGGAAGTCGGCCGTGCAGGCTCTATGTCACCTTAAGTATGTGTTGTGATTAGTTAAAATTTACGGTTATTGTAGATAACCAGGGCATGTAATTACGTCTTTATTTATTTATTAGTTAATATTAATGAAGCTTGAAATTGGAATTAAGTTTTAATTAGAAGGGGTTGAAGATTTTAATTGTTTTTTGTTGAGTTAATTTTAATGGGGTTGGTTTATTTATGTCTCTATGTAAGGACTTTTCGGGTACAGTTAATATCATTAGAATGAATTCAAAGTCAAAGACATAATTTATTTCAAATCGTTCAAAGGCACTTTTGAACGTCATAATTTACAATAAAATATAAGTGATTCTAGTCGCCCCTTCCAAAAGGTAATTTTCGTATGGAGAAGAATGGGCAAGAAACTCCACCGTTACTCTTTTAAAATGTTTTACAATATTTTGCATAGGTACATTAGTTTAATAATTATATGTGAAGACGATGCACCTAAAATAAAATTACTATACCTACCACAATAGGTAAAAATAATTAAAAATGAAGCAACGACAGATAATTTAATTATGTGAAGATACATGGTGCTCACATATTTACAAACATTGTAAAAGTAGACGATTTTCCTAAAATTTTACAATTAATGAGTCAGTGTGTGAGGAAGTAATTACAGAATGTTAAATCAATGTCATATGGCAAAAAATAATAAATTTTACAATTAAACTAGCAACCAGTTTGATTTTGTCATTTACCTTTAAGCTGTTACTCCTAATAATTATCCAGCTTGAAGATGTTAAATGTGATACTAGAAACTGCTTCAAATGAGTCTTATGTAAGAAATGTAGAATTACAATACCTACATGTTTTGACATCAATACGTCCTCAGCTGATTATATAATACTAGCTTGGTCCCGTGGTTTCACCCGCATAAGTCTCGGTCCCGTAACAATATCGGGATAAAAAGTATGTCCCAACCCAGGTCATGGTCTACCTACCCATGTGCCCAATTTCATCCAAATCTGTTCAGACGTTTTAGCGTGAAAGCGTAACAAACAAACTCACTTTCGCATTTGTAATGTGTTAGGATGGTTGTTTCCGTAACCTTAGTGCACATCTAGAAAGAAAGAAAGAAAAATAGGTTTATTTGTCACAGAAATACGTGCATACATAAAAGACAAGAGTAATCAGAGAACAACACAAAGTACATAACACATCACGAGCATAGAGCAGAAATTACTTAGGCGGCAGCTGCACGACATGGCTGTGACAAGAAGGCTTCCACTCAGCATGATGCAGTGCTATGGGGGACCCACAGCACAGCGTTGATTTCCAGTAGTCAACCGAAAAAAAAAAAACTAAATATATAAAAGCGAAAGGTCACTCACTCACTCACTCGCTCACTCATTCATCACGAAATATCGAAAACCGCTTGACATATAAAGATGAAATTTGGCAGGGAGGTAGTTCATAGTTAGTTGACGTCCAGCTAAGAACGGATCTTTGGAAATTCGACCTTTAACCCGGTTTTGTTTGTATGAAATCTTATTCCTTGAGTTAATAAACTTGAAACTTGGCACGAATACTTATCTATGTAAATAATAAAGTTTACCATTTTTAGTTTTTCTAAACTGGGTAGTTTAGAAAAAATAAAAATGCCAAACTTTTAGTTTTTCTAAACTACCCCCTAAAGAAGAATTGGGAGATGTCAAAGTTTGTATGGAAGAATTTTAACGAGCTGTCTGATTAACTCGAAATTTAATATTTATAATTAAAACTGAAAATCAATAAAAACCTATATCACGATTTTTGAAAATCTACCCCTCACGGGGTAAAACGGGGTATTAATTTTAAAGTGGAGAATTTTACTGTGTGGCTTGATTTACTTGAAAATTGGTACAAATAATAATCTATAAGTCAAATAATGGAAACGTCACAATAGATTTTTTAAATTATTATCACGTTATTTGCTATGGGGGATAGGATATTCTGAATTCCGGTAGCACGTTCCTGTAGGATATTTTCCGGCATCCAATCCATGCGGGCGAAGCCGCGGGCAAAAGCTAGTATAGATAAAGACAAACATAGCTACGGTTAGTTTTCCATCTTGACTTTATCACTTTCTGTGTCACAAAAAATTATATCGGCACCCAATAAAAGCAAACATCTGTACAGTCGTCATCGTACGTCTATTTTCTTACTGTCCCTCGGGAATCATCGCATTTCCGAATAAAAACGAAAGCTAATTTCCATGTCCATCAATTATTATATTTATCGTGTATAATAATTTGAATTCAGAACTAAGTACTTTATTGTTGTTTTGTTTTGATTTTCGTGTGAACTATATAGAGCAGTAAAACTATTTTCGTGCCTGCGACTTTACCATCTTTTCTCCCATTTTTTAAATAAATTACTTTAAGTTAAAAGAGTATTAACAACTTTATATATTTCCAAGTCGATTGAGAGCGTCCGGTCTACACTAACACCCGTATTTATAAACAAGTAAAAGTAATTACTTGAGTAAAAGTAATTGCTTGAAGTTAGAACTGTCAAAAGTTAGAATTATTAGCCAAGTAATAGTCACCATTTCCTTTCCTTAAGCATTAAGATTTCGACCATTTTGCGTTTGATTTTGCGGTTTTATCAAGAATTGCGGACTCTTTTGATTTCATTAAGCTTCCAGTAAATTAAACTCCTTTTTATTTTATTTTTCTTTAATTTAAAAAAATTGTGTTTTTAATTTGTCGTGTCAAACGTTTTTTTTTTTCTTCCAACAATCACTTCTTTAATTTAGACATAATTTCATGAAAAAATGTATTTTATTAATTAAAATTAATATTTTAATGATAATTGTAAGTATTTAAATTAATATTTTAATGATAATTGTATTTAAATTAACATTTTAATGATAATTATATTAAAATTAAAAAGTAAAACAAAATTTAAGTAGTAGGTAGGTATTACTTAAGTTACAATAAAATAATCTACATCTCTCGTATGCCTTATAATGAAACAAAACGCAGTAACTGAGTGAGAGGGAAACAACTATCGAGGGTAGATTCTTACTCAAGTATTTACTCAAGAAAGTAACGTACCTACATTACTCGACTATAGAATAAGATTTTCTAATGAAGCATTCTATCCTCAAGTAATGACTTCATTGAGTAATTACTTAGCAGCAAGTAATTAATTGTTTATAAAACGGGTGGAAGTGCAAAGGGCTACTGATAGAAATCCGACGACTGACGAAACACGAGAATAATGATTCAGCATCGAATACGACATCCCGTTTTAAATCATACCAAAACGCATAAAATTCACAAAATTATTTTCTCACATTACCGACTGTTGCTTCGAGTCTTCGACCTCTATTCATAACATTCATGTCATCACAACTGTTCACCAACTTATCATCAATCATCACCAAACTGCAAAACATTTGAATTTCAACCTTAATCGCGTAAAAATTAGGGTTATGAAGATTTAAAATGGTGGTAAAGTCACCGTGGTGTTTTGATGACTTTGGTGTTTATAATATAAACAACTGCTGATCGAAAATAGATATTGTCGTTGTCACTTTAAGGCGTTAAACAAACGAACGACTGAACCGTTACGGTGTAGAGGACACTTGAGCACTATAATACTTTAGGCCGCGCACGGATTTGCGATTTTAAGTCTTTAAACGTGTGTTGTTTTAGTTTGCGGATCGAGAGAAAATAGTAGTCGGATCAATGTTGTTTGTTTTGCGACTTGCTGCTTCGTTAGGATTGATTTTGATTTCAATATTCTTGTAAATTCTGACAACTAACCAGGGCTTCGAAAATAGGTGCCGTGTATATAAAATTGGTGTTTTGGCTTGTTTAAAACTTATTGAAACTTTTAATGACTGATAGCAAGCACTTATTGCCGTAATAGAATCAGAGTAATTCATTGTTTAGCAAATTGAAAACCAACCTAATTTATGCGTATGTTCAAATTACAACTTTCCTACTTTGACAGTTGTATGAAATGGCTAACACGGCAAATTGACGTAATATTTTAATTTGACAAAGAATAATTTTCTCTAACTATACATTTGAGAGATGTAGAATGTTACTCAATTAAAATATCGTTTCATTTTTTTTTTTAATTTACCAACCTAATAAAAAAAACCGGCTAAATACGAGTCGGACTCGTCCATGAAGGGTTCTGTAGCAGTAAGTAACATTGAATGAAAGGTAAATTGCGGTTTACGATTTATGACATATTAAAAAAAAACTACTTACTAGATCTCGTTCAAACCAATTTTCGGTGGAAGTTTACATGATAATGTACATCATGTATTTTTTTAGCTTTATCATTCTCTTATTTTAGAAGTTACAGGGGGGGACACATTTTACCACTTTGGAAATGTCTCTCGCGCAAACTAGTTTAGAAAAAAATGATGTTAGAAATCTTAATATCATATTTGAAGACCTATCCATAGATACCCCACACGTATGGATTTGATGAAAAAAAAATGTTGAGTTTCAGTTCTAAGTATGGGGAACTCCCAAAATTTATTGTTTTTTTTTTCTATCAAGTTTCAACAGCATAGTTCTTATAGTTTCGGAAAAAAGTGGCTGTGACATACGGACGGATAGACAGACAGACATGACGAATCCATAAGGGTTCCTTTTTTTTGCCATTTGGCTACGGAACCCTAACAAGTGGGCAGATTCGCAGGTAAACAGAAAGCGGAACACAAGATAAGAAATCGCATCAAACAAATCGCAACTCTCTCCGCGACAAAAGTTTCTAGGTTTTAATTAGATGCTTATCAGACGACCACCCACAGTGCACCAACGCAGCGACACGCTCGTTGCGACACTGCGTGAGTCAACATCTTGTCGGCTGTGTGGGAGGAGCTTTATGTCCCGTTGACGGGTGACACCGCTTCAAAAGTAAGTGTGATCATATCATTGTTGAGGGCGGGATGTGGTCAAAGACTCTTGAGGATCTTCTTTAGTGACAATATAACGTTTGAGAATGGATATATCTACGTATGTGGTCTTGAATTTATTTGGTTAGTTTTTAACCGACTTCAAAAAAAGGAGGAAGTTTTCAGTTTGTCGGTACATATTTTTTTAACTTTTATGTAGGTATGTTCCCCGATTACTAGAAGACGGCTGGGCTGGACTGAGTTGAAAAATTCTTTTTTTGTTTGAAAGGGTATAAGTACTTTCAAGTTGGTCCCATTGTCATTTGGTCACGATCTGATGATGGGATCTTGGAGAAATCGAGAGGAATCTTCAAATATTATAGGCACATCTATAGCGATTTGGGTCTTTTTGATGAGCTGTTGACATTAGGCTATTGTAACTTAGATAAATTACAAACCAACCCACAAAATAGTTAAAAAAATCACCGACTTCCGACATTAAAGTTATTTTTCAGTTTGTAGTTTGGAAGTCGGTTGTATTTTTTGTAAAAACATTTTTTGAGAGCAGTGATAGCCTAGTGGTGTGACCGTCAGACTGCCAAGTCATAGTTCTCGAGTTAGAACCCAAGGCACGCAATTCTGACTTTTCGGATTCATGTGCGTATTGTTTAATTATCACTTGCTTCAAAAACGGTGAAGGAAAACGTCGTAAGGAAACCGATAGCCTGAGAGATATATTTCTTAACGGCATGTGAAGCCAAGTCAGAGGCCCATGGGCGGCATTGAAACTCTGACACCTCTGATTCAGCTGCATCCGGTTAGACTGAAAGCCAACCCCAACATAGTTGGGAAAAGGCTAGGCAGATTGATTGCACCACGATATCAAATTATGCATGCCATTTTTCACTAACGTCACACAACACAACACATTAACAAATGATAGCGTCTTACAGTCGTAAAACTATTACATTCGCCACCTTGAACCGTCGCCATGTGTGAGCGAGCCATTAACACTTACTTATTAGTTTGCAGTCCTCTCTAGTTTATATTACATGATGGAATATTACGAGTAATGGATGTTGTAAAAAGTTAAAAGCGACAGTATTGTTGCTCGTTCGTCGTAACAGAAGAAAACTTCTTTA
The DNA here is from genome assembly GCA_963680765.1 of Agrochola lychnidis. Taxonomy (NCBI): domain Eukaryota; kingdom Metazoa; phylum Arthropoda; class Insecta; order Lepidoptera; family Noctuidae; genus Agrochola; species Agrochola lychnidis. Next base: position 8,599,891 of record OY796864.1, read on the forward strand.
GGCGCGTTGGGCATTTTTAAGATGGGACTAAACCATTAATTTCGCGACACTATGACGACACCTCATTTTTGTAAACGCAATTGTGCTCTTTATTTATATTAAGTTACGGATCAATGTTCTGTGCAAGTATTTTTACTTTAAAGGTTTTGTAAACGCGATTGTGCTCTTTATTTAGATAAGGTTACGGACCAATGTTCTATACAAGTATTTTTCTTCCACCAAGGCGATCTTGTTCTAGTTTTCACTTCTGTCGGCACTCCCGGAGTGCCACAGGCAGTCTGTTATAGAGAATATCCCAGCTTTCATAAGTTCCATTAAATGCTAGGTGAGATTGCGGTAGACCAAGACGAAGATGGAGGAAGGATTTGCTGTGTAACATCATGCCTCTCGCTTCCCTGTAATCTGTGGGAGTGATTTCGTGAAAGGGACGGAAGTGTGTAACAGGAAGCCGGGAAAGCGCGCGCTATTTGATTTTACCAATGAGCGCGCGCGGTGCTAGAGTTGGCAGTCAGATGGTACCAACCCATTTTCTGAGAAGTTAAGTTGGTACTATCAGCAAAGATGTCAGATATTAGACATCATATTATTATTTTTAATCTTCTTGATGGTAAGTGATGATCAGGCCGAAGATGGAAGCGAGCTTCACCCGGAATCCGCAACCACAGAGGAACTAGCTATCTTCCCTCTAACAGTCGAAACACAACAAAAAATACGTGTCTAATATTTTTAATCGACTTCCAAAAGGAGGTTCTCGATTCAAATGTATGTTTTTTTTTTTGTATGTTTGTTACGCGATTACTCCGCCAATTAAGAATTGATTTTAATGATTATTTTTTTGTTTGGTAGGTCATACTTCAGAGGTGGTCCCATATAATTTTTTATAACTTTACTTGGGTAGTTTTTGAGTTAGCTTCAATAATACGTATTTTTTTCCCACTTAGTATGTGGATGATATGTTAAGAATGCGGCGACGCATGAATTGTCCATACAAACGTAATACATAAATCATTTGCAATTTGAGCATATTTCCACCATATTATGTTGATATTCGGATTGAGACAGTATTTATCTAGGCTCCTACATCTTTTTATTTCCAAAAACTTATCTTTAAATGAAGTGTAAGCGAATTGCATTTCGTACATTTTTACAGCGTAAATGACATGTTTCCATATTGTTTTTTCTGTATTATAAACAATAATATTTGTAATATTGTTTCCGCAGAAGCATAGTTTATGTTATCAAGATACAAATTATTGAAAAAAAATATGGAAATACATTAAGTTTTCATTCATAATTTTTTGTATTACGGAACACATCCAAATTTATCATAAATTTTCGAAAGCTAGTAGTACTATCGCGTCAAGCAATAATTGTCAATGTGTGCGTAGTAGTATTGCTCACTGTAGGTATATATCGCTCCGACAGGCACTCACACTAGCGCAACGTGCTTGGAATTGAATTTTGCAAACATCTCGATTTGTAGTTGCGAGCCGTGTCGCCGTTCCTGTCACTGTTATTTACATAGCAAGTAGTGGTATTCGAATTTGTGTGGGGTAAATACCACAACTATATCTATCTGCCTAGCCTTTTCCCAACTATGTTGGGGTCGGCTTCCAGTCTAACCGGATGCAGCTGAATACCAGTATTTTACATGGAGCGACTGCCTATCTGACCTCCACAACCCAGTAACTGGGTAATACGATACCCCTTGGAAGACTGGTTGTCAGACTTTCGGGCTTCTGACGACCCGTAACGACTGTCAAAGATCCACGAATGACAGCCGGGACCAACGGCTTAACGTGCTTTCCGAGGCACGGAGGAATCTCGGTATGGAAAGATGGTCACCCATCCACGGACCAACAAGCAAGCAAGTATAACAATTTACACGGCAAGAGAACGTTAAAGTATATAATACCTTACCTTATTAATCAACTACCTATATCATTGAGGGACAAAATAACGAATAAAAATATAAAGTACAAATTAAAGGAACATTTCTTAAAAAATACAATATTTAATATCTAATATATGATAAGTCAATGTAACTAAATGTTGTAAATAAATATAGTTAAATAGTAAATAAACATAATACGCAACAATATCATAGGTAAATAACTACATATTACTAATACAATAACATACTTTTTAGGAACAACCTGTATCAATCTAAATCACATTCCTCCACTACTTTTTGTTTTAAGGACGGTCAGTAGATTGGTCACCGATGTTCGCTCGTTAGTAATAAGTAGATAAATATTTCGCTTACTACCCTCGTTGTGTTTTTGTTATGGTCTCATTTTATATTTTTGTTTTAATTGTCTAAATCATGTGGTCGATGATTTTGGTGCACGGTAAAACTCTAATGAGTTTATGTTTGCACCAACTTATTATGTATAAAGATATAAGTATACTACTGAATGAATATAAATAAATAATAATAATAACAACAAAAAAAAAAACACCAAAACTAAAAAGTGAATATTAAAAAGTTTTTTTATTATTTGACTGATGGACTAAATAGAATTTCTTTTTTTTTACCCAGGCATCATCCCTATTATCACTTGCTTCAAAAAGGGTGAAGGAAAACATCGTGAAGAAACTGCCTGAGAGATGTTTCTCGACGGCATATGAAGCCAAGTCCTAGGCCCATGGGCGGCATAAAAACTCTGACACCAGGTTAGTCAATAACCACACGAAAAGAATGTCGTAGTAATTTTCTAATATTTTGTCCTTTGACAGTTCTCGTAGACTCAATAAGCTGTCTTCAAGTCCACATTTTCCTTGCACACTTAATGACTTTAGAAGGGCATCAACATTCACTATTAAAAAATAATTTTACATTGTCCTAAATGTGATTGTTAGCTCTCACGTCGGCCTTCGGCGCTTCTCCACTGAACATGTAATTAGGGCATTTAAATACATCGTACGCTATCAAGTACAAGCTCTAAATCGTTTAGCTGCACGCCACTGCATCGATTGTTAGGCTACGTAAGGCTCTACTAGAAAATATAGGTATTCAGCAATGGGGTGCATTAAAAGGGACGCCATGAGTCCAAGATACTTAATAAAATTATGCTTTGTCTGGACATAGCGTAATTTGCTAGCTCTGGAGCAGAGCAGTGGTGGTCCAGTCGTAACTGCAGCGACCATTATGACTTGTTTGTCATATGTTCGAACCCAGACAGGCACTTTACTTTGTGTAAATTATTTTATCACCACTACTCTCAAAATGGTGAAGGAAAACATCGTTAGGAAATCGGCTTATGTCTCGGAAAATGTCTTAAATAGTAAAAATTCGAAAACATGTGATATCTACCAACCCGCACTGGGGGTCCCTCTCACAGAGAGCATCGAGGCTTGTCCCAGCAATAGGAACATTATAGGCTGATTATACAGCGTTATAAACTCTAAATACAACAATTGACGTTTTTTTCGCCTTCCAAAGCAGTGACAAATTACTAGCATATTCTATTGCTCAAAGATATAAATATGTCTAGATAGACAGTCAAAGCTGTGGACTCGTCGAAAAAAATAGCGTCCAACAGTTGGTCGCTAAATGCACGCACACCAGAGAAGCTCAATGACAGCACAATGACGTGACGCGAGTGTAAGACGTAGTTGTCACGCTCACCAGCATAACAGAGTTGGCCCTCTTTGTTTTAATTCTTCTGCAAAGCGACACTCTATCTAGACTAGACATACAAATAAATCAAAGCTATTTCTATCTAGGAATCACAAAAAAAAAACAATCTGCCTAGCCTTTTCCCAATTATGTTGGGGTCGGCTTCCAGTCAAACCGGATGCAGCTGAATACCAGTATTTTACATGGAGCGACTGCCTATCCCACCTCCACAACCCAGTAACTGGGTAATACGATACTCCTTGGTAAGACTGGTGTCTGACTTTCGGGCTTCTGACGACTCGATAATGACTGTCGAAGATTCACGAATGACAGCCGGGACCAACAGCTAAACGTGCTTTCCGAGGTACGGTGTTTCGATATGTAAAGATGGTCACCCATCCACGGATCAACCCCGGCAAACGTAGCTTAACTTGACGGATCGACCCGTGCGGCTGTTATTACTTAGTCACGAGTTCCTCAAAAATGAACCTCAAAACATGATCAGTGCAAATGGGAGATTTTGACAAATCATGTCTTGGCCACCAAACGCAAATCATTTCACGAAGTTATAAACACAAAGGCCAGACACTCCAACTGGCTTCGCAACCACCAATCCTTACATGATTAATGTATCGTCGTCCGTCCATTTGTCTTCTGTTACAGACGTTAATTGGTGTGTGATTACCTCCAAGGTTATGCCGAGGTCGCCATTGCAATATGAACTTGAATTTAATAAAAATATTCTATTCTTCAGTTACTTGTTATAATAACTTGAATGGGAGGCCTTAGTCCATTGTGTGGTCTTCAATTGAATTGGGTTAGCCAATGTTATATTATTTTAATCGTTAGGTAAGAGGGTGACATTGAAGTTGTTAGTTTGTTTGTTTTAGAACTGATGAATGAAGGTGTCGAATCAAATTTTTAGGTGTACATATTTGAACGTCGAAAATTAAGTATCGAATTAAAGTCGAATGAAAACTTAGGCTGCAAGAGCGAGCGAAGCGAGCTAGGGACTTGAAGCACCCCGACGCGGTTTTTTTTTTAAACCACACAGAAATAGGAGCCCCGCAAAGCTGGGCTCCGTCGACTGCACTGACTGAAAAAAAATATTTACCCTATAAAATTATAAAATACTATTGACTATTGAATATTTGTCAAAAGTATGAATTAAAACGTTTGGGTTTCCAAACGTTTTAATTCACTTGATAAAATGTTTTATATTAACTAAACAATATGAGGATAAAGAATATTTGATTTGTTATTCTATGATTTGAATATCGAAACATAAAATTTTATTTCTAATAAAAATCAATGGTTTAAATTTATTGAAAGTAAGTATTCTGCGTACTGATTATTCTATGAAATGATAATATGAGAATGTTTTTGTGTGAAACGAAATTCTATGAAAATGATAGACCAACCCTATAAAGACATCCTTCAGTGACTATTCTAGTTGTCAGTACTGAAACTAGCATTAGTTTCCAGTCATTACTTTAGCTAGAGATATGACGTCATAGTATTGTATACCTACGCCGAAAACTATTCTAAAAGGCGTTTCCATCAGAGATGTACGAGGTAGCTGAGCGGTGCAAGGATGCGTAACGAAGCTGTGAAACAATGTGAGTGTTCCCACCGGAGATGTGCTAGGCCGCTGAACGGTGCGAGGATGAGTAGCGACGCTGTGAAACGATGCGCAGATGAGCGCAGCGAGGATGTGTAGCGGGCTCTTTTCAGATACGATTTCTCACTCGCGTCCATCCCTAAAACACATCCCTCGCACACATCTCTCGCACACATCCCTCAATTGTTTTGCACGTACAAAAACCTCACACCGCTAAGCCGTTTCCACCGGAGCTGCGCTGAGCGAGGCAAGGTAAATGAAGCGATTCTATTGGTTCTTAACAAACACATCCCTCGCTACACATCCTCGTACATCTCTGGTGGTAACGAAGCCTAAAAGCGCCACTTTTTGTAAAATTACTCCCTCGCAGACGTGAGGTTTTATATCCGTAGCCACCCAAGTAAAAGCCCCAACACACGACTCAACAGATGCCATACCATAACCGTTTGTCCAAACAACGCAGCAACCCCCGTGGTTGACAACGCATCATGCGCCGACCACTGTAAACAGCGTTTATTATCATGCTCGTAAAACGCAGCGTTTATTAGCGCAGTGTGGGTGGTCCCTTATAGTTCATGTGAACAAATTATGAGGCTATGAAGGAAGCGGATGCTGATGAAGTAAGATGATTCCTAGTACCAATTGTTCAATGTCGCACCCACTAAAACAGTTTGCCGTTTCTGTGACGTAATGGACAAGATATGATCATCCAAATCATCCCTAGTTAATTGACATAAGATCCTAAGTATAATAATAATAGTCCTAACTAATATAATAAACGCACAAGTTAAAAAAAAAACAACGAAATTGAGTTTTTTTGTTTGTTTGTTACGCTTTCACGCAAAAACGGCTAAACGGATTTTGATGAAATTTGGCACATGGGTAGACCATGACTTGAGTTAGGACATAGGATACTTTTATTCCGATATTCTTACGAGATCGAGCGAGTAAATTATATTTTTGCCTTTTACTTACCTACTACACTTACCAAAAGTAAAGAAAATGGCAGACTATTCAAAAACACAAAATCCTGTGTCCATTTGTATTATAGAATGTGAGAAACTCAATAATTGCATTGCAGTGTAGGTATGCAATAATTTATGGCTTATTGATTGATTCGCACGAATTTACTCGCCCGAGACGGGCGAATGAATACTTTTTAATAATAACACACACAAACACACCCTTTTTAGGGTTCCGTTGCCAAATGGCAAAAAACGGAACCCTTATAGATTCGTCATGTCTGTCTGTCTGTCTGTCTGTCTGTCTGTCTATCTGTCTGTCTGTCTGTCTGTCTGTCTGTCTGTCCGTCCGTATGTCACAGCCACTTTTTTCCGAAACTATAAGAGCTACGCTGTTGAAACTTGGTAAGTAGATGTATTCTGTGAACCGCATTAAGATTTTCACATAAATATAGAAAAAAAACAAATAATTTTGGAGTTCCCCATACTTAGAACTGAAACTCAAAAAAAATTTTTTCATCAATCCCATACGTGTGGGGTATCTATGGATAGGTCTTCAAAAATAATATTGAGGTTTCTAATATCATTTTTTTCTAAACTGAATAGTTTGCGCGTGAGACACTTCCAAAGTGGTAAAATGTGTGTCCCCCCCCCTGTAACTTCTAAAATAAGAGAATGATAAAACTAAAAAAAATATATGATGTACATTACCATGTAAACTTCCACCGAAAATTGGTTTGAACGAGATCTAACAAGTAGTTTTTTTTTAATACGTCATAAATCGTAAACCGCAATTTACCTTTCATTCAATGTTACTTGCTGCTACGGAACCCTTCATGGGCGAGTACGACTCGCACTTGGCCGGTTTTTTTTATCTGTAATAAGCTGGCCTCGGAAAAAAAAAATCTTTAAAGGTACCTACTGAACTTTTTAGGGTTCCGTAGTAAACAAGAAATCCTTATAGTTTCGTCATGTCCGTCTGCCTGTCCGCGGTCTAGCTCCGAGACCCTTAGTACTAGAAACCTGTAATTTGGCATAGGCATACATATTAATTACGCCGACAAAGTGGTAAAACAAAATTATGAAAAACATTTTTTTAGGGTACTTACCTCCCATACACGTAAAGTGGTGATTTTTTTTTTATCCCATAATGTGGGGTATGATTGGAAAGGTCCTTCAAAAACATTGTGAGTTTGGAAAAACCATTTTTGGATTCAGGGATCCGTTTGCGAAATATTGAGCTTTAAAATGCTTTACCGCAAATTAACGAATTTTCTTTCTAATTTTTGATAGAGTTAAGTGTCCCTCCCCTGCCAGCTAAATGGTTAGTTTTGGATATGTGAAAAATATCACAGTAGTAGTTTATATAACGAAATTAAAAGGAAAACTATCACAGCTAAGTAGGCTTTACAAGTTAACGAGTAATAATCGACCAACTTAACTTTGCAGTTGCAAAAACATGTTTTCCCATACATTTCGTATGGGAGAACATGTTTATCAACTACAAAGTTAAGTTTGTTTTTGGGATAAATTCATCCCAACTGCGGAACCTGACTTGATTTCCGTACATCTTTTCTTTTTTCGGGTGACCACTGAAAATCAGCGCTGTGCTGTGGGTCCCCCATAGCACTGCATCATGCTGAGTGGAAGCCTTCTTGTCACAGTCATGTCGTGCAGCTGCCGCCTAAGTAATTTCTGTTCTATGCTCGTGATGTGTTATGTACTTTGTGTTGTTCTCTGATTACTCTTGTCTTTTATGTATGCACGTATTTCTGTGACAAATAAACCTATTTTTCTTTCTTCTTTCTTTCTTTCATTGTGCGTGGTCCGACACGCACTTGGCCGGTTTTTTTTTAATTTTTTCTTCTCGCTTGCTTGCTGTCTGTCGCTGTTTTACTGGCCACATGACAGGAATAGCTATTGAGTCCAAGTGTTTAGATTTTGTATTATGGACGCAAAGAACTTTCCTATAGTATTATTAATTAGGTAAATGAAGACTGCCAACTTTCTTGCTGGAATTTTCAAACAGACATGGTTTTTTAAAATGATCGGATTTGAGAATAAAAAACAACACTGATCTTTGGTTTTAAATTTTCATTTTTTGCCACCGACTTCCGAAATTAAAGTTATTTTTCACTTTGTAGTTTTTTTTTTTTGGAAATCTTTTTATTTTTCACTTTTTAGTTGTGGTACTTACCTACCCCACACAAATTCGAATACCACTAGCTGCTATGTAAATAACAGTGACAGAAACTTTTCATATCATCCACATACTAAGTGGGAATAAATACGTATTATTGAAGCTAACTCAAAAAGTATCCAAGCAAAGTGAATACAATTTATATGGAACCATCTCAAGAGCATAACCATTTCAAATAAAGAAAGAATTTTTAAAATCGGTCTACAACTGACGGAGAAATCGGTGGAAATATATATAAAAAAAAAACATACGCTACGAACATTATAACCTCCTCTTTTTTGGAAGTCGGTTAAAAACGGCAGAAAATAATAAATAAGTAATCACCAGATGAATTGCTAGTAAGAAATCTTATATTAGAAAAGAAAAGTAGTCAATTGAAAAACACCACCACCACCACCACCACCTACATGAAACTAAAATATTTAGATGAAGTTATTAACTTATTAACAATCAAACAACAGATGAACAAAATTGTCAGGACTTCAATCTCTCAAATAGGTATTATCTTTAGTATTCAATCAAAAAAGCCACCAGAAAAATACATCATTTCTTCAAACTGCTACATCCCAAGCCATTCTTACCTCTCGTTTCATTCACATAGCTTGCAAGTAACCCAACCCAACTCTCACCCGCCTAGATTTACCTAGCATTTCTATAACCCTAGCATCCCAATCACAGCCAGTAGCCGATAGCCGACTATAACGCAATCAATAACAATCCAATATCAATTAAATACTCGGTTAACCCCTGATCTTCCATCGCACTCCTCACTTCAAGAGCCGTCACACTAACGAGTTGGTCTAAGCTTTCACAACCCATCATAATACCGAAAGTCACGGGAATTTCAACCTTGTTTTTAAAGTCATAGAGATGATGAAGTTTGTGGGTTTGGGTATAATAAATATCCTTCTCGATTTTATGAAGACAATTAAGCATGTTTTATAGTTTTATAACACGGTCTCATACTGTCAACTTCTGAGAAAACGGTGTAACATGAGGGTTGTCATTAAGGATTGTAAAGAAGATGACAGTGTCGTAACAAGCCTTATAATGAACGCCATTTTATGGCCGCCGGCGCGGGCGCAGCTTTCGGATAGCTCAACTCTTTATTTTGGTTCTGGCTTCTGGTATTGTTGTGTTTATTGCTCATAAAAATAGCGTGTGAAATGAAGATATCTTGGGATTTGTTGGAGTTGATTTGTCCTGTATGTGATGCCGACGACAGCATGCATAATGCATGTTGCCGTCGGCATGATTCACAGGTCTTATATAGCCGTAAAATCACAGATGCGATGATTGAAAATCGGGTTACGCTTGTAACAAGGTAATTAAAGTTTGTGTCGCTTTTTATGTGACTGTGGTTATTTATAGTTTTAGAATATTGATCTGGTAGTACTGGATAATTATATGAACTAGATTTTAGCATCTTTTCTGGTTTAAAACTCTATTTATTGACTAGCTCACAACAATTTACAGGGTTATTTTTTTAAGTCGGCAAGCCATTAAGGGGATGTAGTAGAGGTTATTTGCAACCAAATGACCTTAATGATCCCCATACCAATGTCAACCATTTTCGAGTAATTTGATGTTTAATATTTTTATTTCATACATTTTAAATTATAAAATTCAAATGACTCGAAAATTTTTGACATTTGCATAGGAGTCAAAAGTCATTTAGTTGTAAATGACTTCTCCTACGGGGATGTAGGACTGATGACTTCTTCATTTAAAACCAAATGACTTCTGTAATGAATTGCCAATAACCCTGTATAATATCAAAAAGGTGATCAAAATATAACAGAATTTTTTGGTTTATTTTTAATTGCCTATCAGTGTTTGGTTCAGTTGGTTCTTCACATTCAGTTTCATTACTTTCAGTAGACTAATTTTCTTCTAAATACTTACAGTTAAATGTATATCCATTCAAACATTTTATACCATAATTTATTCCAAGTTGTACAAAACAAAGTTCTCAAGCATATTTAAATCATAGGTCTTACGCCGACAGTATCACCCTGGGCAGATACGATCACTACGAATACGTTGACATGCGTAGGAGCATTCTACGCTAATTTAATAGTACAACTTGTATCAACCTTAACACAACCTCTTAGGGTCCAATTTAATTTAACCTTCTCAAGATCTAGGAGAAAATTTTCTTAGATGAATTATTTTACTTGCTATAATAAATAGCCAACTTTAATTTCAACACATAAAGTCCATTTCAGTTTGACGTCAGAATCCTTCACATCTCCACCGTTTTGCACAACAAACTTATCAGTGTCTTCATCATGGACCTTAGCTGTCAGTCCATAAAGTTTATTGTTCTTTGAGTGGTCAGTTTAATGAGTTTTCAAAGAAGGTAGTGTTGCTTTCGGCGCATGAGCACGACGTCCCCAGTAGGCACACATGTGACGTGTTTCACAAACGGCTGTTGTTTTGATCTTTGTAATGTACTATGTAATTTGCCTTATAATAGGTACTTACTGGGAACAGAACAGCATTATAATAGACAAGGAATAAATATATTTTCATGCCTCAGCATTATCAGAAAGTGGAAAGTAAGTTTTCTGGTAACTGTCATTAACTATAGTGCTTCAGCAACTACCTCATTATTTAGTTTATTTTCTTAGGCATTTGCTGTCCAAGCGATATCCAAGATAATCATATTAATTCCTTGGAAAACTCGAAGTATCTTTTTTGGTGTATTCTAGTAAATCTTCTCCATAAGAGATAATATGCACTGCTAATTTGATTTAGCAGAAACTTTACATAAATAAGCTTATTTTTCGTTTCTAAATTTAAACCAAAAACGGTTGCTTGACTGTCGTCACATTTAATACTGACAAAGTCATATTAAAATTGACTCACTCTTGGGTGTCAGCCTAATATCTTCGATATCCACTCCACTTTATGTAAACAGAACCACTAACAGACCATAAAGTAGAAAGTGACGAAGTGGTTTAATGTCAGCTGCCACAGAAATTAGCCAAGAGAGCAATAAACAGGCATCTTCTAACTAACCAAACGGCACAAGTCAGGTAGGGTTAATTGGTCACTAGTAATTAGCAGTACCAACTAGCTATGATTTAACACCCCGACTTTTATGTACTTTTGCAATCTGATTACTGGTATCCTTATGTATATGCATATTGGTTGAAGCAAGTTGAGGAACCATGGTGGGGTTGTTGTTCCTACATTTTATTTCTAATGATATATTTTTAGATATATATTTGGAGGTGCTTGGGGGAGGCCTATGTTTAGCAGTGGACGTCTTTCGGCTGAAATGATGATGATGATGATTTTTAATAATTTTTCTTTGTTCCTCTCAAACAGAGCACCTGCCATCTAATCTCTTCACCACCCTTGGTTGACTGGTAGAGAATGCCTAAGGCATTAAGTCCTCTTTTGTACCTTTTTGTGTGTGAGAAGTTTAAATAAATAAATAAATATACATACATCAAAAGTGTCTAAGGATCAAGTACATTTTTAACTATAAAAAATTATCCAATTAATATTTACCAAATCTAGTCTTCCAGACTGGCTTCTTACTTTAATTCCTATGTTTTTAAGTTAACAACTTATCCCTATGTATACTTACTATATATTATACTTACTATATTTTGTAAAAGTTAAGAAAAATTGCAATTTTTGCATATTGTGGGAAATTAACCTAAGTTAATGTCGTCAATTAAATGGCAAAAAAGCGGCCAAGTGCGAGTCGGACTCGCCTATGAAGGGTTCCGTAGCAGCAAGTAGCATAATATAAAAGTTCTTTAATTGAGTTGATTAAATGAAAGGTAAATTGCGGTTTACGATTTATGACGTATTAAAAAAAACTACTAACTAGATCTCGTTCAAACCAATTTTCGGTGGAAGTTTACATGGTAATGTACATCATATATTTTATTTAGTTTTATCATTTTCTTATTTTAGAAGTTACAGGGGGGGACACACATTTTACCACTTTGGAAGTGTCTCTCGCGCAAACTATTCTAGTTAAGAAAAAAATTATACTAGAAACCTCAATGTCATTTTTAAAGACCTGTCCATAAATACCCCATACGCATGGGTTTGATGAAAAAAAATGTTTGAGTTTCAGTTCTAAGTATGGGGAACTCCCAAAATTTATTGTATTTTTTCTATTTTTATGTGAAAATCTTAATGCGGTTCACAGAATACATCTACTTACCAAGTTTCAACAGCATGGTTCTTATAGTTTCGGAAAAAAGTGGCTGTGACATACGGACAGACATGACGAATCCGTTCCGTTTTTTGCCATTTTGCTACAGAACCCTAAAAAGGCAAAAATTAAGATTTTTTTAAATTTACCCTACCCGTTATACCCTTTGGGTATGGAACCCTAAAAACTGTGTCGTCACAATAAAAAACCGTCTTTCACAGAAAAACCTGCTTTCACTCTGTTCCTGTTCTGTGCAATATCTTATTGATAGCCTTCATCAACATTGTCTGTGGGTTACAACTTTTTTAAGTCATGCTTATGAATTTTGCACCATAACCGCAAAAAAATAATAAATTTTCGGAGCAAATTATTTATAATAATCCCTTTTAATAAAAACACAGGGAACCCTAAACCAAGTAATCATCGCCCAAATTAATCAATAGACTCGCAAACATAAAGGCAGTGACACACAGTGCCCGCGGCGAGGCGGGTTCCGTATCAACTGTCACATGCAAGCATCTCGACACTGTACAGTATTAATAGTTAGTAGGGATACAAAGGGTTCGTGTTGAAGAGAATGAGTTTGAGGTAAACATGTTTTAAATTAGTTATGAAAATTAATAACAAATTGTTCTGAAAGTGAATTGATTAGGTATAGGTACACATGGCTACACATCGCGATGGCGGCATGACAAATGACAGCTGCAGTAAACAGTTGGTTTGTAACAACTTTTTTTGCTTTTAATGCCATCCTTATGCCTACGGTATAGAAGTCAAAATCGGTTGAATGGACTGTAAAAAAGGTTTAGTTAAATGTCTAATCTTATTTCAAACGGAGTATAGCTACACATTTCCAATATAAGCTGACCTCGCATTGTACGGAAATCCTATACAATGCGAGATCAGCATAAATTGGAAAACTATAACTTGATGTGTAGCCGTGTGTACAAATTGAATTCGATTTTTTCGTCCTTCTGTATCTGGATGGCTTATAAATTACTAATAAATTACTTCTATAAGTAAAAATAGCTATTAGCTAGCACACATTAGCAAAATTTAATTTAAAAAAATAGACATACTTAAATCTATTTTTAACTCGACTACGGCAATGCCAAAAGAGGGTTATGATTTTGACAGGCTATGTATGTTTGTATGTTCATCTGTTCCCTCGTAACTCCTAAACTACTCGTCGTGTTTTGATAAACGAGGTATCATTGGAAGCGTCATGTTGTTCCGAGGAGGCTATATGACGTCATATAAAACCGGAGTCACACGTATTTACTAGTCATGTAATTAAGGCATAAATCATACAGATTACGTATGGCTTCCGGTTATACGAAAACCGAAACCAATGTTATTTTATTACGATGTCTTGTTTATAAATAATAAAATTAAAATAAAATTAATTTATTTCAGGTACGGTAGGTACCTGAAATAAATTAATTTTATTTTAATTTTATCAGCCAATTAATTTTTTACAGCCAATATTAAAAGAAACATCTTAAATTATTCAATAATAAACACAAAATCACACATAAATAAATACAATGGTGCCGATTCTCTTGTCACAAATGCTTCTAAACTAAACTAAAAATCACCAAAATTTAGTTTATTCCTGTCAAACGACGATTTCCCATTCTGAAATAGACTAAAGTGACACAACTTAACTATATTTTAGTTTGACAGCACTAAGATGGCACTGAGATATTAGTTTAGTGAAAATGGCAATTTAGCTATTCTGAATTTGACGTTTTTAACCTAAAATTTAGATTTTCTAACTAAATATGACTATTTTTAATCGCGACTAAAAACATGTGGAATAAAATTGGTTGTCATGAACTAAAATTCACACCAACACCTCGACTTCAGATGAAAAAACAGTACTGATTTTTTTTTTCTTTTGCTTATATCTCGAAAACGGTGTGGCCAATCGCAAAAATAATGAAAATTTCGACACCCTTTATAAAACCCCTTACTCTCTACAAGTAGGTAATATTTTTTCTTATTTTCCACACAAAAAGTGAAAAATCCATATAAAACACGTCGAGGCTGCCCCCCCTGCGCGCCTCCGGCTCTAAAAAGATTCACATGGTTAGGTATCACGTGTGGAGTCGCGGTTATCAAATTCGATTTAGATGTGTCAAAATTATTTTTAAATTTAGAGAATTTATTTTGCAGAATAGCTTTGAGATTCTCATAGTCAAAAGTAAGGAATTTTAGTGATAGTTTAGTTCGGTGTACAAGAGAATCGGCACCAATATAAATACAAATTTATACTTTTTTAGTTGGCGTTTTTGTTTGGCGTAGTTGAGTTTTAGTTTTTTACGTTTTATTTATTTCAATTATTTTTATAGGTTAGCAAACAGGCTGCTTTTGCAAAAGTTCCTAATGATAAGTGTTTTGTACCACTTATAGATGTCGTGGCCAGATCTTAGAATTGTCCATTTCATGAAATAATCGACCATTTCATGAAATGGTTGCGTTTCATGAAATAGAACATCGACCGCTGGCCACATCATGATGTGGTCTCGCCAGATCATTGAATACTCAACGTTTGACGATATGAACAGTAAAACGCACGACTACTTCATGATGTGGCCAAACATTAGTGTAAATATCATAAAATTGTTAGATTATCCACCGGTAGAGGCGTTGATGTCGCTTTGTTTTTGTTGTGCATCATGGCGGCAGACGATAATTCGTATGGAAAAGGAATTATAAATATGCAAATGGAAGATAAAAGTGCAGTGAAGTAGGTATTGTTATTATTATACCAAGCTACGTGACTTTTATGAAATTCACTCGAAAAACGAGCGCAATCTTAAAAAAAACATGGAGTTTGGAACGTATTTCTCAGGTTCTCTTTAAATCGAAACAGATCAATGCTGCATAGCGACGGAAAGAGATATGTTCATAATCTTTCCTCGGACAAATTCTCGCAAAAAGATCCACCGTGTAAAAATTACTCAACAAATCAGCAATTAAACACATCATTTTATTAATGTTATACATAACTAAAATATAAATCGAACGATTACATAACCAAACAAGTTAGACGGCTGGTCATCAGTTGACACATAGCCGAGGGGCGTTGGGTAGCATCGCTGTGCGCAGTAAAAGTTGTTTAGCGTATCCAACGCACATGAGATCTATGTCGTGACTATGAATGTTGGTGTAAGTTATAAACTTGTATCTAAGAGCTACTGAATAAAAAATTAAGTGTCTCTCTGCCTAAGCCAGATCCCATTTCACTAGGATCGGGTCTACACAACATTCTTTGCCAGAATTGTCCGTTTTGGGTCTTCGGGATATTAACTTAAAAGAAAAGTAGTTTATTCTATACAAATAAAACGCAAAGGAAAGAAAAAAAATGAAAAAATAATAATTCACAGTTTAGTTAATTGATTCAGGCGTGACTTTGCGGAAATCCATTATAAAATACAATAGACGTGGATATATTTAGTAACCTGTTCCGCTAAGCTATTTCTAAAGAGCCATAAAAAATCATGAAAGAAATCGATACGTGTTTCACCTCTCAACGAAGCATCCTCAGGATGACGATTGACTTGTCGCGAACCCGAACACGACGTGTTGCCATACCGAGCGCTCTGTATTCAGCGCTTGGTGTAGCAACACACCGTGTTCGGGTATAGTATCATCATCATTCATCATCATTTCAGCCGAAAGACGTCCACTGCTGGACATAGGCCTCCCCAAGCACCGCCACTTCGACCGATTCTGTGCTTTCCGCATCCAGCGGGTATAGTATTTTTTATTGTAATTAATCATTTCTAAAATCTCTTGGTCTTGGGCTATATACAAGTCGCTGTTTATGATGGTTAGGAATCTAAATTAAGTGACGAGCAAGATCTAATGTAAAGTGTTAAAATCACCCTACTGGGATGGTATAGTATTGAACTAACTCCTTCATCGTTTCTGTCCACTGACTTATGGAAAGCCAATGGCATTATTTATCATCCCTTGACAGGAGTGATTTCACTTTTCAAGATTTGGTACTTGTTTTAGAACACAGTCAATCTGCCTAGCCTTTTCCCAACTATGTTGGAGTCGGCTTTCAGCCTAACCGGATGCAACTGAATATCAGTATTTTACATGGAGCGACTGCCTATTTGACCTCCACAACTCAGTAACTGGGTTTTACGTTACCTCTTGGTAAGACTAGCTGTCAGACTTTTGGGCTTCTGACGACCCGTAACGACTGTCAAAGAACTTGTTTTAGAACACAGTACGGGCATTTATTATTTTATTCGATACCCGCTCCTCTTTTATAAATTGAAACGCACGAAAAGTCTGACCTCTTGACAGGCCAGCTTCCAAATAGTAGACAGATTAATTTAGCCATCATTACGCGCCTCAAATCATTCTCATCATCAAATCATTCCTCACGACTACTTCGGACGCGACTTTCATATCTCCGGGTGTAGAGAATTTATGTTTTTGGAACGTTTTGTTTACCTTTAAAGGAAACTTGTTTATGGTCAGCGGATTCGTTTGGTTTTCATGCAAAAATATTTTTCTTGAATTTTCAATAAGATTTTTAATGATTGTGATCCATACAAACAATAACTCACGCTTTTTACCTATGGGGCATAATGGTGATTCCCACGAAGTTAATTTATTTTGTAGGCGAATCGACATACACATGTATCTACATAAATTAACTTCATGCGAATCGCCTCAAGATTTTTTTTTATTATTTAAAAGTGTCCATTCGCCCGTTCCGGGCGAGTAAATTCGTGCGAATCACTAATAAGCCCCCATGGAGTTTGGCAAAAACTCCAGAACGCCACCTCCTACGATCCTTACATACACCTTTATTGCAATATGAATACGTAGAATTTTATTTTCGATTTGTGTTTGTATGAAACAGTCTCAAAACTCGCAACATCTTAACCATACAATATTATTCTTAGACCAATAACAATTAATATGCAAATGATTACTTTTGACTGAATGTTAAATTGGTGTCTCCAGGCAATTCTCCATAAAAGGCTGTGAATGAATCCCATGAAAGTGTGACAGACGGTTTGGTTACATCAAAATTTAATAACAGGGCTGTGCAAATGCTCTTTAAAGCGTCTAGCCACTGATTTACTAGGTCAATGAACTCAGACGCCATGATATAGACTTCATCTGAAGTCGTAATTATCGACTGTAATACTAGGTTCCGCATTTTTGAATGGGGAGATATGAGCTGTAATTTGTATGAGTCTAATGACTGATCTCTATATCAGAAAGCTGCTCATCTAGTCATG
The DNA here is from genome assembly GCA_963680765.1 of Agrochola lychnidis. Lineage (NCBI taxonomy): Eukaryota > Metazoa > Arthropoda > Insecta > Lepidoptera > Noctuidae > Agrochola > Agrochola lychnidis. The sequence continues at coordinate 8,617,755 of OY796864.1, forward strand.
AGCTGCCACACCGGGCATAGAATAGAAAACTAACATAAAATGTACTGGATTTGAGATGTTCCTTAACAAACATCGCTCTGCTTAAAAAGTTTGATATTCCTAGGAAGTTTTTAACCGGCTTCAAAATGGAGGAGGTTCTCAATTCGACTGCATGTTTTTTTTTAAAGTGAAAACTTCTTTAAGTGCGTTGGGCATTTTTGAGATGGGAAAAAACAATCGAACTCGCGACACCGTTACCGAAACCTCATTTTTGAAAACGCTATTTTGCTCTTTATTTATATTACGTTATGGATCAATGTTCTATGCAAGTATTTTTACTAAAGGTTTTGGAAGTATTTTTTAAATTGTTCATGTTTTCACTTGTGTCGGCACTCCCGGAGTGCCACTGTTTTTAGGGTTCCGTTAAAAAACGGAACCCTTATAGATTCGTCATGTCTGTCTGTCTGTCTGTCTGTCTGTCTGTCTGTCCGTCCGTATGTCACAGCCACTTTTTTCCGAAACTATAAGAGCTATGCTGTTGAAACTTGGTAAGTAGATGTATTTTGTGAACCGCATTAAGATTTTCACACAAAAATAGAAAAAAAACAAATAATTTTGGAGTTCCCCATACTTAGAACTGAAACTCAAAAAATGTTTTTTCATCAATCCCATACGTGTGGGGTATCTATGGATAGGTCTTCAAAAATGATATTGAGGTTTCAAATATCATTTTTTTCTAAACTGAATAGTTTGTGCGAGAGACACTTCCAAAGTGGTAAAATGTGTGTCCCCCACCCTGTAACTTCTAAAATAAGAGAATAATAAAACTAAAAAAAATATATGATTTACATTACTATGTAAACTTCCACCGAAAATTGGTTTGAACGAGATCTAGCAAGTAGTTTTTTTTTAATACGTCATAAATCGTAAACTTATCGTTACTTGCTGCTACGGAACCCTTCATGGGCGAGTACGACTCGCACTTGGCCGCTTTTTTTTTTTGTATTGTTTGGTATGTCTTCAGAGGTGGTCCCATATAAATTTTATTAACTTTGCTTGGGTAGTTTTTGAGTTAGCTTCAATAATACCTACGTATTTTTCTTAAGTGAGAAAAATCTCCATATGGATAATGTTATGATACTTTTCTGTCACTGTTATTTACTTAACAGGTTGTGGTATTCGAATTTTTGAGGGTATTTAAATCATCACAGTAGGAGCTAATAAAAAAGGGAGAGGGTCTAGACCCTCTCCCTTTAGGACGCTCTCCCTTTTCCCGTAGGAACCTAGGTTCCTACTTTATGGTAATTTCGTAATGTCCCTAGTTTCGATTAGGTTAAGCTACGATTGCGGCGGTTAGGCCATGGATGGGTGACCATCTTTAAATACCAAGACCCGTCCGTGCCTCGGAAAGCACGTTAAGCCATTGGTCCCGGCTGTCATTCGTGAATCTTTGACAGCCGTTACGTGTCGTCAGAAAACCCGAAAGTCTGATAACAAGTCTTACCTAGAGGTATTGTATAACTCAATAACTGGGTTGTGGAGGTCAGATAAACAATCACTCCATGTAAAATACAGGTATTCAACTGCATCCGGTTGGACTGGAAGCCGACCCTAACTACACCAACAGCACGCGTAGCATGAACACCGTAGAAACGAGTTTTGTCGACGGAAGAATAGAGAAAATGACAGATAAACAATCACAATATGTCATTTTGTCTATTCTTCCGTCGACAAAACTCGTTTCTACGGTGGTCATGCTACGCGTGCTGAGCTACTTACATCTACGTAGAATCTATGACAGATCAACCACTTTTCACCAGAAGTTTAACTCCCAAAAACCCAGAGAGAGCCAAAGTATCAAGTACACGGCATCTCCGATACGGTAACTGATAATGATCAATCATGTTTTCGAGCAGACTACATTAAGCTGTCAGTTGTACCAGGGGCCTTTAAAGGTGCCTTCAAATTTTTTGACAAGCGCCAACAGCGTAACTTTACGCTCTTTTACCTGTACGAGGTAAGTAGGACTTGATGTTGCGTGGCTTTGGCAGAACTGACAGGTAGTAAAAACTATAGTTCAATGGGTGAGACATTGTGGTGTCAATTGGGAGGGTCTTCATTCTAAATCTTGAGTAGGTATTGTAGTTTTCTGATGACTTTTTAGCTGGTAGTATCTATTTATTATATTATTACTTGAAGAAATAATAATTGAAGGATTCATGTGTGGATTCATTAGAAGAAGTTAGAAGTTATTCTCTTAAGAGCGTTTATTCTGAAAGTGGGCAACATCGCAAATAGATGTCAAATATTTCGATGTTTTGATTAATTTGGTAATATAACTGTATAGAAATAAGAAATATGGCTGACTAGTTCCATAGAGTATTAATAATGAATTGCAATTACAACACTGAATTTGATGTTGTAACAATTTTAGGTGTAAAAAAGGCATTTGGAAAGTTTTCAAATACTTTTTTACATCTTAAACTAAATAGTCGGTATTACGATACTAATTATTGCATTTCGTAATCAATATTTTAGTTCCCCAGTTAGCCACATTTCTTAATTCCATACAGTAATGTTGCTAAATTAATCAAAACAGGTAAATATTTGACAGCTATTTACGACGGCGACGTTGCCAACTTTTAGGATAAATTCTCTTAAAACTGAAAAAAACGGGTATCAAAAATCTACATACATACATAAACTAACGCCTTCTTCCCATGGGGGTAGGCACAAACTAGAGAACGCCACCTGCTACGATCCTTACATACTCCTTTTGCCTCGTTTACGTTCATACATTTGGTCATACATGCACACCCACCAGACCATTTGGGGTCTAACAGATTTTTGATTCGTTAGACCCCAAATGGTCTCGAACTCTTGATTATGTACCGTTTTTGGAAGTGAAAACTTCTTTAGGCGCGTTGGGTATTTTTGTGATGGGACTAAACCATTGATTTTGCAACACTGTTACCGAATTTACCAACACCGTGGAGTAAAAGAAATCAACGCGTTGATTACTGCGGTGCCGATTTTTGTTCAAGTTTTCATTTCTGTCGGCACTCCCGGAGTGGAACTGTTTTTTTTTTGGTAACATATTTCACTATCGTATATGTAACGAACCACCCAAAATATTACCAAGTGTATGTATTTTACAATTGGTGTTTTAAAAATAAACAGGAACTTCCTTTTATAATACTGCTTTTATTATCATCACAAATAATACACATTTTATCAGACACTACAAAAAAAAAAAAGCAAAACTTTTCACCAAACTAAATTTTCACCATTTTCCAACCACCTGCTACAAAATGGAACATTTTTATTATTTTCCGGAAAAGCTGTCAATACCGAACAAAGCGAATGTCATGCTCACGACAGCTTGACACCGGAAAACGTGAAAAATGGAAAACAAATGTATCACCGGATGCGGATGTGAACGGTCGGAAGTCAAGCGAAGGCCCGGGGCGACGGGCCATTGGTCGATGCGTTTCGGGTTATATTATCGGTGAATTTAAATGCGTTTATGGAAGTTTTTATGAACATTTTTTGGCAATTGAGTAGTTGCTTACCTGGTTTTTGATATTACCATTTAGGTACTAACCATTGATTTTGATAGCCGATTAAATACATAATTCAAAAAAATTGTAGCAATACCTACAATTTTTGAAGTGAAAACTTTTTAGGCGCGTTGGGCATTTTTGAAATGGCACTAAACTATTGATTTCGCGACACTGTAACGTAACGCAATTTACCGACACCGTGAAGTAAAAGACATCAACGCATTGATTACAATTTTTTTTCTCAAGTTTTCACTTCTTTCGGCAGTCCCGGAGCGCCACTGTTTTTTTTTGCAACTTCTTGCAAATAAGTTGCAAAATCTTGGTTGTTATTAGCCCCCCTTGATAACAAAGACTTGTCGACGCTTACAACAGCTTCGGGATTTTATAAAGTACCTACCGTTTAATACCTTAAATTGAAACCAAATAAATATTTAAAAAAATGTGTTTTTGTATGGATCATGTGATCTGCAATATTTTTTTTATTATTTATTTATTTAAAAGTAAGTACCCACTCCAAAGCCCTATGGCATCGAGAGTGCGATCTGCATAAGACAAATTAAAAAACTAGCCATTTCAAAGAGTACATTTCTATTTTTAGCCTCCTCATTTGACACCACAACAGTCCCTATGCTAATTGCGACAATGCACGAACATTTAGCCCGCAGTGATAATAAATAAATACCAATGCGTGGGCGACGACCAGGTACAATCTGTGTGATATGGCCTGCTGTATATTAAAATAGAATAATTCGCCATCCCCGGCGACTAAAATGGTACATAATATGCTATTACGATAGTTTTAACTTTAATGCATATTCGATGTTTAGAGGTCCGATCATTCTGTAAATTTTTCATAAGTTACGAGATTTTAAGGTGTCATCATCTGCCTAGCCTTTTCCCAACTATGTTGGGGTCGGCTTCCAGTCTAACCGGATGCAGCTGAATACCAGTATTTTATATGGAGCGACTGCCTATCTGACCTTCACAACCCAGTAACTGGATAATATGATACCCCTTGGTAAGACTGGTTGTCAGACTTTCGGGCTTCTGACGACCCGTAACGACTGTCAAAGATCCACTAATGACAGCCGGGACCAACGGCTTAACGTGCTTTCCGAGGCACGGAGGAGTCTCGGTATGTAAAGATGATCACCCATCCACTGACCAACCCTGGCAAGCGTAGCTTAACCTGATGGATCGACCAGTGCGGCTGTTATTACTTAGCACGAGATTTTAAGGTGTAATTAATGTAAAAAATCACTTTTCTTTTGGTATTTGAACAATTCCGTTATGTATATTAATAAAATATTCACAAAAAACTGTTTTTGTTTTATTTTTCCTGTAAAATTTAGTTTTTACGATTACGATTTTATTCGCCGGGGATAACGAATTGTTGTTGTTTGTTGTGTTATTGTTGTTGTTATGTACTAAAATGTAGATGTATTTTCAGGAAACACAGAATAGCATGATGTCAAAAAAGAAGTAGATTCGTATAACAGACGGACAGAGAATACAAGAGATAAAAGCATGCAAAAAAAATTATGTAATTCCGACATTATATACCTTTGATAGATCATGATTGGATTAATTATGAAATCGTATGATTTGACGTTCTAGAAATCTGTTTGGAACATGATGTTTGGTCTAATAATGTCTCCTCGTCCATCATGATGAATTAAAATATACATAATGTTGTTAATAATCTTACAACTAAACGTCCGGACGGACGTCGTATCAGACAACAGCCATGAAACGATACGTATCTTTATTATGACGTCCTAGATAAAATCTCAATATGAGTTCAACCCAAAATATCTCCAATTACAGTAAAATATGATATATTACAACGGTTTAAAGGATGCATCAACCTATAAAATAAACAGAGCGAAACTTCCAAGACTTCATACATGCTGTATCACCAATTTAACAAGACCTCTTGCTGGTCTTCAAATTGATGTGTCTCATCAAGATTTGGAAGAGGTGGACAGACCATGTTACACTAGTGTGTTAAAATTGCGTAAATATTGTATAAGTGAATGTTAAATTGCTCTACTGCTAGTTTTGATTTGTTTCTTTGTGTTCTAGTGTATAATTCCTTTGCTGCAAGAAAATAATTTGAATAAAATAAATAATATATAATATTATATTTATAATATATATATTTTTTATATATTTTTAAATGTTTTTTAAATTATTTTTATAAGAATATTTAAAAATGTTAATAGTATGCTTAAAAATGAAATAAAGAATTTAATATAAAATAATTAATAAATAATTTGCACACCGTTGATCCGATGAGTTTTCATGTAGTGTCTGATTCATATGTCATGTCTTTCCCACATCTGCCAAGTTGGATTAGGATAATTAAGATCGTGGTCGTGTTCAGCAACCAGATAAGTAGTTTACTGTTTGAGCTGGGTTCCAATCAAAAGTACCAAGTGGTTTAAATCAAGTCAAATTCGCTACAAATTGCCACACGATATGACAGTGCCGTACCGTCTAAATTGTATACGCAATGACTGTAATATATTTACGACAAAATAATGCTGATGATATGCAATTAACTGTTTTGTAATAAGGCTACGTTAATTCACTTGCTACTTAGAGCTAATTTTGTTTTTGCATGCTTTTAGCTCCCTTCAAAATGGTTGAGCTGAATGGTGCTAATCCATGCGTTATGTTCGTGAATGGGCACCTTCAGTTGGGACTGGTCATCTCTTAGCTGCCATGGCTTATTTTTAATTTATTTTAATTTCTGAATTGTTTTTTGTTTTATCTTTTTATTACGGACGCTTCTAACGTGCACGTCTTTCTATATTGTTCTCACATGTATACTTTCAACATGAATGATGTTACCATTATTGGAGAGTGTCCGTAGAGTTTCTTGCCTGTTTTTCTCCATAGGTACCTACTACGCTTTGGAATGGGCAACTAGCTTCATATTTCTGACTGACCGACTCCTTGACAATTCAAAAGTACCTGTAAATGGTTTAATTGAAATAAATGCTTTGAGTTTGAGTTTTGAGTCATGTTGTGATTAGTATTGGTCGTGGTAAGGGCTCGAGGCTAAGTAGTAACAGCCGCACGGGTCGATAGATCAGGTTAAGCCACGCTTGCCGCGGTCGGTTCGTGGATGGGTGACCATCTTTACATACCGAAACCAACCGTGTCTCGGAGACCACGTGAAGCCGTTGGTCCCGGCTGTCAGTTGTGGATCTTTGACAGTCGTTACGAGTCGTCAAAAGCCCGAAAGTCTGACAACCAGTCTTACCCAGTTACTGGGTTTTAGAGGTCAGATAGGAAGTCGCTCCATGTAAAATACTGGTATTCAGCTGCAGCTGCACCCGATCCGACCAACCCGACCCGATAATCGGGTGCACCCGATTAGCCTGGAAACCAACCATTTGGTGCAACCTTGAGACACACACCGCACTCTTTATGTTCATTGATCCATTTAAGTTCAGTGCATCTTTTTCTTTCTATTTCATTAAGAAAAGGACAGAAGATAAATTTTAGTTTAGTCCTGTCAAATTAATCAGCGCTTGACGTAAATTGACGTAATTTTAGTAAGCAAGTTTTTAATCACGTCTAAACTTGTATGGAGTAGTGACAGGCGCTGATTAATTTGACAGGACTAAACTAAAATTTATCTTCTGTCCCTTTTCTTAATGAAATAGAAAGAAAAAGATGCGCTTAACTTAAATTTAGTTTGGTTTGTGAACAAGGGAATCGGCACCATTGTCACCTTGCGGCTATTTCCTAATAGCTAATTGGTTATTATTTTATCGTGCTATTGTATGTTGTGCTGTCTTTTGTGTGCACTAAATAAACGATTTATCTATCTATCAACCTTAACATAGTTGGGAAAAGGCTAGGCAGATTGATTTTTTTGAGTCTTGGTCGTTGCGGGTGGTCCGTCAGCTCGTCCTCCCAAGGGATAATCGTATCACATAATAACAGGATTGTGGCGGTTAGATTGGAGGTCAGATAGGCAGTCGCTCCATGTGAGTAACGGTTAAAAAGACGGTTTAAACGAGTAACGGTGGAGTTTCTTGCTCATTCTTCTCCATACGAAAACTACCTTTTCGAAGGGGCGACTAGAATCAATTTTATTATTTTGTAAATTTTGACGTTCAAAAGTGTCATACATGGGCCTATTTGAAATTAATGATTTGACTTTGAGAAATGCAGATATTCAGCTGCATCTGCTTAGACTGGAAGCTGACCCCAACATGCATAGTTGGAACATGCTAGGCAGATGATGATTTCATGAGTTTAGAAACGCCATTGTCAAGTTTTAACTTTTCAATATTAGGGATTGCCAAGATATGGCAGTTCTTTTACATTTTCATAATTAACTAACTGCACCCCGCGGTTTTTCCCGCATAAGTCTCGATCCCGTGGGAATATCGGGATAAATTTATTCTATAACCAAACCCAGGTCATGGTCTACACATGTGCCAAATTTCATTCAAATCCGTTAAGCCTTTTTAACTTGAAATCGTAACAGACAAATAAACAAAACAAACAAACTTTGGCATGTATAATTAATTAGCAGTGATCGGAGTAGGTAGAGTGATTTTATGTACTCGCATCATGAATAGTCATAGAAATCATAACATGGATAAGCCTTTTTTCCGGGATTTCATTTTGGTACTTACGGGATTGAATCAAATATTGTTAAAGTAAGGATTTTTAAACTACTACATTAGAAATTTATAGAATGCGATAGATAAACAATTAAAATATATTATAGATATTGTTTTCATAGTACAGGTACCTATCCTTTTCTTGGAGTCCGATCACCTATATACTATTAAAAAGACAGCAAAAGGGTTAAATATTTCTTATTCATATTGATGTATTCTTTATTCTACACATTACAACATTTAAAATTCCTTAAAAAAGTCTTAATAATTTCAAAATCCCTGAATCCCGGGGGCATATCCATACTAATATATACATGCCAGTGCATTGACCCCAAATCACTCTACCTACTCCGATCACTGATAATTTAGTTTGGATGTATTTTGAGCTGGCTGAGCTGCGGCATAGGTAAGGGGTACTTTTAGTGGATGTTCTTCTCAATCTTGTTCTTGTCTAAATTGATTAATCCCGGTTTTTACTTTTCTGCTCATCAGCCTCTACAAAGTAAGGTTTTAGGCAGCCTAAATACTATAATTTTTCTAATGTATGTTCATAAATATGTAAAACAAGTTCAAAAAGTTCAACGAGCATCAACCTTCATCCAATTGATGTCAAAGATTTCCATAGTTACCGCGATAAACGGCGGTGACTGGCAATCTTTCAAAGTTCGGCGGAAAACGACAAAAAATAGGGGAAGTTGGGGAAAAAAGAGCATGCCTCTTGAGATATCAATTTAGAAGAAATTACCAGCTAATCTGTCACATCTTGGGACGCTTGGGGCAAGTAATCGTGTCTCCCCTGCTTTTTTCTTTTTTAGCAAACGAGGGGAGACGACGAGGGATATTCACAATCTTGTTAATTTATCAATTGTTGTCAAGCGGCAGTTAAGTGTAACAATTGTATTGTTGGCGATTAAGACGGGGTAATTGGTGATTAATGGTGTTTTAAGGAGTTTAATAGGGAACCTTTTTGACAGTCGTATTGTTGTTGTCACACACATTAATAGGTATATTTATCATAGGGAAAACGAGTACCTACATTATTAATCTATAAAGCAAAGTAGCCCGTTCTCATACTCTTAAGATAGCAAAACAGAACAGAAGGTAATTAAAGAGTAATGTATATGTTCTTCGTAGGGATTTTCTCTGCTTCTCTTTATTAAAAATAAATTATAGCTTATGTTACTCAGTGATAATATATAGCATTTTAAAGGCGAAAGAATTTTTGAAATCGGTGCGGTGAGTTTATTCATTACAAACAAATTTTTATTTTTTATAATACACTTTTTGAAGCCTACTTTTATAAGCAAGTCCTCCATACGATGTTACCTCTAGTTAACTTCCATTCTTTAAAGTTTTTTTTTTTAAATAAAACCATTTTGTCCTGCTTAACATCTCATTACACAAAGACTTTGCACACCTTAAACATTATTCAGGACGCACAAAAATTTAAAAAATGCCACCTTAAATTTTCATAACAGTCCCCTTTTTATATCTTACTCGGGTAAAAAAGGTTCGTTTAAAAAGACAAAGTATCACACGTTTAATCCCGTATCTCCCCTCGTGCCAAAATCTTTTATCACGAATCCCGGGGGATTGCTCTTTTTTATTACTCCTCCCCTATCCCGGGGTTGTACTGACGACAATAATTGTCTCATTGTTTTATATCGGTACTTTTGATTGCCCTTTTTTTAGTCTTTGTTCAAAGATTTTGTTCTTTTGTGGTTGAGTGCGATGCTAATCACTTTATTAGGTCTCCTTTTGTGCGACTTAAGAGTGTGCATTCTGAAAGTGGCAACGTCGCAAATATATGTCAAATATTTCGCTGTTTTGAATCATCATCATCATTTCAGCCGCGAATTGCATTTCCGCTGGATGCGGAAAGCACAGAATCGGTCGAAGTGGCGGGGTTTGGAGGCCTATGTCCAGCTATTTTGAATAATTTGGCAATATTACTGTATGGAAATATGAAATATAGCTAACTAGTCCAACCAATAGAATCTAAATTCCGCTTCAGAGCTCCGCTCCAATTGGTTAATATTGGCACTTTTCTCCGCTCCGCTGCCTCGATCCGATCCAGTGGACAGGCAGCCTTAGGGTGCAGGTTTTTTTCTTCTACATTCAAATGTTGAGTTATGTCCGCCTTGATAAATTATGTAGCATGTTCTTTCAGGTCCAGCTCAAAATGAAGCCATCGACCTAAAGTGACTAACGTCTGACGCATCAAGAATTTGTCACATACAAAATAACAAAAGGAAGAGAAACTAAATTGTTAAGTTAATGAGAGAGAGATGCCTTTGCGCAATAAAGTGATCCACCGCTCGGCTTATTATCATTGTTTTAATACTCGTTTCGTTATTGTTAAGGTAGAAGGTCCACTATTCACTATGCTACAGCTAATTTACTGCATCTAATTTCATTTACAAAGCCATAAAAAAGTGATGGCACTCCGGGAGTGCCGACAGAAGTGAAAACTTGAACAAGATCGCCTTGGTGGAAGAAAAATACTTGTATAGAACATTGGTTCGTAACTTTATCTAAATAAAGAGCACAATCGCGTTTATAAAATATAATACTTCCGAAACCTTTAAAGTAAAAATACTTGCATAGAACATTGATCCGTAACGTAATAAAAATAAAGAGCACAATCGCGTTTACGAAAATGAGGTATCGTCATGGTGTCGCGAAATTAAAGGTTTAGTCCCATCTCAAAAATGCCCAACGCACCTGAAGAAGTTTTCACTTCAAAAAATATATATATTCTTAGCAAAATTGATGTGCCTTTTATTCGTTCCCTGCTAAGTATAGGTCTATTCAGACTTTCGACAACTGAGCTGACTATAGTGTCTTTCTGCAATTTCTTACCTTAGCATAGTGACCGAACTAAAAAATGAACGAAATGAACTAAAAAAAAAAAACGGTGGCACTCCGGGAGTGCAGACAGAAGTGAAAAATTGAACAATTATACTGTGCAGGAAATACTTTTCTTTTTGAAGTCGGTAAAAAAAGGGAAATGTCAATCATGTCGTTATCGTGTCTCAATGTTTGAAATATCATAAAATAATCCCAAAGAAAATGTATCGCGCGTTGATGATGGTCAAAAGTTGGTGTCGGTAACAGTGCCGCGAGTTCAATTGTTTTGTCCCATCTCAAAAATGCCCAACGCGCCTAAAGAACGTTTCTCTTAAAAAAAAACGCGAAGTTTCGCGAGCTAGTGAACATTTAATTTTACTCAATTATAGCATAGATTCCCTCTCTATCTTACAACTCCCAATATCGCCGTAAGCTTAACTCTTAGTGAATTAAAAAAATCTGTTCTAAATCTTCGCCCAATCTCCGCTCGCACTACACCCAAACCTATACCAAGTTCGTAAACATTAAAAAGCTTAATAAAATAATAAATGCCGCTCGATTGGGACCGGTTCTCGGTAAGGAGCTTACGAAGGCTTAAATTGTAAAGTATCGCCAAACGTCGCCGTCGCCTGCGCCGGCCGTCGGGGCTACTCGGGGCATGTCGGGAGCAGACGACAGAACTTGTTGCCGTTTATTTTGTTTAATTAGGATGCTTACTGGAATTAAATTGTTACCTATATGCAGATTAGATGAAGATTTTTTTGCTCTTTAATACAAGCGTTTTATTTTTTATTTGCACAGTTTTTTTAGACTAAGCTGCTTCTTTGGTATTTTCTCTAAGTAAGAATAATGTGTGATATTTTCGGTTGTATTTAATTTAATTTTAGCCTTTACATTATAGGACACTGACTGACTGCTTCTATTTAATACGTAGGCATATAAATTATTATTTTAAACTAGCTGACCCGACAGACTTCGTCCTGTCAAAAAGATTTGTAATGTGGCAGTTTTTGTGCCTACGTATTTTAAAAAATTCTCCTGAACAGAACCGTCACCCTGGTGATAGGGCGTTGTGAAAAAAAAAAATTAAATAAAACATATATAAGGATTTAAAAGTAAGTAATCGCTTTATTGTTAATCATGTGAATCATAATTATTATTATTATCATTGTAGTGCTTTGTGGTATACGATGTTTTTTGTTTGATTACCTGGCGCATAGATAAACAAATCTGATGGTTTTCCAACACGGGAACAGGCAACATACAATTGACCATGTGAGAAACATGGGTTTTCTAGATTAATACCACAAACACTTAATGATTGCCCCTGGGACTTGTTTATAGTCATAGCAAAAGCAAGCCGCACTGGAAACTGTAGTCGTTTAAACTCAAATGGCACATCAGTCGGAATCATTGGGATGCGCGGTATGAGAAAATCTTCTCCTTTATACTTTCCTTTGAGTATAGTTGCTTCTATCACATTGTTTAGTAATTTTTTTATCGCTAACCGTGTACCGTTGCAAAGACGCGGTTGGTTGATATTTCGCAACATTATAACCACCGATCCAACCTTTAATTGAAGATTGTGAGGTGGCAAACCTGGCAAATCCAGCGAGTTTAAAAATTCCGGTGGATAGTTGACTACATCATCTTGATTAGTAGCCGAATCAACTGATTTATATATCCTCAATTCGCCTGTAATTTGTTCTTGAATTTTGAAATTTAATTCATTTACATCTATGTTTTTTGCAGCCAGTATAGCTCGTTCGCTCAACCAATCATGGTTTCTGTAATTTTGAGAAACATCTGGAAACACCTTCTGAATAAGTTCATCTTTTGATCGAGTTAACTGACAAAAACTTTGAGGAAAGTTAATGCAGCCAGTCAACATGTCTATAGGAAATTTGCCATTACCAATGTCAATGAGTTGTTTAGAGAATATGTTTCCAGATTGGTCATTTTGCAACTCGACACGCATATTCTTGCTTAAATGAAGTACTTTGACATGTTTCCACAAATTGGAGGACTTTAGACATGCATTGAGTTCATCAGCTGGCGTTGATCGTGGAATCACTGGCAATGTTTGACGAAAATCTCCTTCTAATAAAATCATTGCACCACCAAATCGGTTATTATTGCTCCGTAGATCTTTTAAGGTTCTGTCTAAAGCCTCCAAAGATTTTTTATGTGCCATCGTGCATTCATCCCAAACAATCAATTTACATTGCTGCAAAACCTTTGCCATTGCAGAGTTCTTCGAAACGTTGCAGGTTGGAGTTTCATTGCTTTGCATATTTAATGGCAATTTTAGTGCTGAATGGGCTGTTCGACCACCTTCAAGCAAAGTTGCTGCGATTCCCGACGAAGCGAGTGCAAGTGCAATTTTATTTTGTGAGCGAATTGTTGCTAATATTAATGAAATCAAAAAAGTTTTTCCTGTACCACCAGGTGCATCTAAGAAGTAAATCCCTCCAGTTTCATCATTTGTTACTTTCATAAGAGTTTCAAATACATACTTCTGTTGTTCATTTAACAGTGGAAGATTTGTTTGAATTAATTCTTTCAAAGCGTTGAGATCATACAGTCTTTCTCGATGCAACTCTTGGTTAAAAGCGTCATGCATTGGACGATTGGGCGCGGTCAGGCCTAATTGAATTAATAGTTTGTTTGACATTATCAAGCACATGTCCTCAATTGAAATCAATGCTTCATTGTAAATTTCTTCACTGATTTGTATATTTGGATTTCCCATTCTATTCCGTATTTAATACAAAATATCATCACACATATAATCTTTGTACTTGATCCACAAATCAATTGGGTTTGATGGGAAGCATGTAGATATGATTATAGAAAACAATGTTCGTATTTGATGAGCGTGTGATGATATTACAGCATCATTGAGAGTTTGATCCCAATGAGCGTCATTTTCAAGCAATTGCAAACGTTGACAGGCTTCTCTGTAGGATCCACACAATTCACCATCAACAGTTCGTAACTGTTGGAATGATGTTGGGCCACGTACATTGACTAATAGCAGTCGTAAATAAAAACATTCATCATTGCTTGGATGTACTGAATAAATCCGGCCAATCGCATCGGTGGAATATACATCTGTATATCCTGGAACTGGTTTTCCTTGTTTCCGTCGTATAAATCTCCTTGAGGATTGATTCCAGGTATAATATTTTGGCATTTCAGAATATAGCAATGTTTGTGCGAAATCATCGTTTTGGCATGTCTCAAAAAAACTGGTTAATGTAGTAGATGGTGGCTGAGCAGCTCTTTGTACTGCGTTCTGTGCTGTAAAATACACTCTTTGTCCATTTTCTAAATGCACAGCTAAGTGAACAACAGAAGGGTGTCTCTCATGAATAGGAAAAGAAAATATTCGCCAAACTGCTTCATTACTACTGACATAGCGGCCCATTTGGTATTGGGTAACTTCATCATTGGAATTCTCTGCACCAATTCCAATCACAGCCATATAACTCCCTTTGGTTACATATTTGCAAATGTATTTTATAGATTTCACTGAATGGCAAGATTCAACGTTGATGTGTGCTTTGAATGTCTTTGATAAAATGGGTGAATATGGAACAATCCAACGATTATCTATTTCAATATCTTGTTGATTTAATTTGACAATTGTTGATTTTCCATTGTCTGCTGTCGATCTGCGACGATACAATGGATAACCGTCATTACCAGTAATTGTTTCCGATATTAATGTCCGTGGATATCGTTTTGAACATTTACCATCCATCATACACGGTGAATTTTGATTAAGAGTTCCACAGGGACCATGTATCATGTTTTTGATAACTACCTCATGCAATCCAGGATCTACTTGTACATTAGGGATTTCAGCTGATATCACTGCATCAACTTCATTTGGCCTTATCTTTTCAACCAACCAAATCAAAATGTGTGCATGTGGCAATCCTCGTTTCTGCCACTCCACAGAATACATCCAGCAGCGTGTCTCACCAAACACATTATGTTTTACGATGAAATCCATTAAAGATTTCAACTTTTGTCTAAAGACTCTGGCTGTAATATCATGACGATCAATGGGTGATTGCCCAGAGAATAACTCCTGCTTGATTTCTATCCATTGCGGATTGCATGTAAATGTGATGAACAAATCTGCTGTACCATAATGACGAACATACGACATGGCATCTTGAGCATATTCGTGCATATGCCGAGGGCTTCCGATGTATGTTGCTGGAAATTTTAATGCCTTACAGTGTGAGCAAACCGAGTTCATAGAACCAATAACAACACATTGGTAGTTACTGTAGTCAATTGACACATCGTAACTGAAAGCAGCTCGATTCAAACTTGCGCGATTATTAGTTGAATGTCGCGCTCGCGCTTCACGCGTTTGTGATATCCGAATTCTTTCACGTTCATTTCCGTCGTCACGTTCTTGTGCAGTACGATTAGATCGGTAATTAGCTTGGTTTGTAGCATTTCTGGTTCTTCTACCTAAATTGCTTCGTCTTATAGGAGGCATATCAAATATAAATTATTTTTTCACTAATCACGAACTAAACAAACACTAACTAACTAAACACTCTGCACAAAACACGATATACGAATTTGTTTCGTGTATCAGTTGTCAAAAGCAAACTCAGTAGATTAGGTAACAGACAACTTTTTTTTTTTTTTTAAATTTGATATGACTTGAAGTCAAATCCTTTTAAGCCGTACGAATTGTTTTATTTATTTAAAATTTGTATATTAAAAATAATAAAACACTGTTGGTAACGCGATTTTTGTTTGACTGATGTAATGACGTGGAAACTGATGCATTTTATCTCGCGTGCCGAAACTAATACAAAAGAAACGCGAGTTTCGGAACGCGACATTAAACCCCTCCAACTATGTATTCTGTGCTCCAACGCACACACGCACATTGTTTTGATAGATATGATCTTTGACGTTAGGAACACACCTACATTGCTTAGACAACAGTGAGTGCTTGTAATTTAATATGAACTTTATACCATAGCAATAAAACTCAAATTGACTACGTTTTAGTTAGAAATCATTTGTATGGGAAAAAGAAAAGGGCTATTTTTAGGGTTTTTCCAGCAATAATTCTAATTTTTCTCGCCGTAAAAACCATCCTTAAACTTCAACGAACATTTAAAAAAAAGATTTGGCCAAATTGGTCCAGGCGTTGTTGAGTTATGCGCTTACCAACACATTTTGCGATTCATTTTTATATTATAGATGAATATAATTGTATTTAATTTTAATTTTATTAATTGCATTGTAATCTAAATTTAAATAATGAAATTAATATTAGTATTTTTATGGTATTTCTAATTACTAAATGTGTACTGCATGCTATAAGTATAACCAATATGTAAAATCTAAATATTTACAAGGCTGAAATGCCGAATATAGTGAATATAATGTCTATATAACTTATGTTAGCTACCTTTATTCTTGCAAATAAATATATCACTCATTCATTCATTCACTCATTCATTCTCTCATTCATTCACTCATTCATTCTCTCATTCATTCACTCATTCATTCACTCATTATACATTTGCATGTTTTCTTAAAATAATCTGTTCTTACTGTGGCTTCCAAGTCATGATAATGAATTATCCTCCGTGCATGCTGATCATCCTCATTAATGTCAATACAAAAAACAACTACAAGCAGCTTATTTGTCAATGCTTGTCAATACTTCAACAACCATGGCCAATAACTCTGTTAAAACTAGACAAATTAAATGTGGAAGGAGACCATTTAAGTACAGTTTGGACTCATTCTAGTAGAACCGACTTTTAAACAAAAACATAATGGATTGAATAACAGACACGTTCTCAATAAGTCACGAGATTTAAGCCATAAATTTCGAAAAAAAATTGAAAGGAAGTTATCTAAACTTAAATAAATTGAAATACTTAAAAAAAAAACGATATTATTTGGGTATCTTTTAAGTATTTTGTTTTTTTTTTCGATATTTTTGGCCTAACTGAAGCAGTATCATGGTTAAAAATACATGGTTAAATTATTGCCAATTAATTAAATTTCAGCCTGTATTACGGTTGTATGATATTTTACATTCGTTAAAAAATATTTTTTAAATATGTTGCTATGCTAGAGCCAAAACCGAAATACCTATAGAAAATTCCAAATTAAAGAAAGAAAAGAAAGAAAAGAAAGAAAAGAAAGAAAAGAAAGAAAGAAAGAAAAGAAAGAAATGAAAGAAAAGAAAGAATAAATATTGTGTATTCTGCACAAACAAACCGCACATTACAAAAAAAATGCATAAAATACACACATGCAAAGTAGCCAAAAGCCTCGTATTTAAGCAGTAGAAGTTTAGAAATTCAGTCTTTATCTTAAGTAAGTAGCTACCTATTTATTATACTATCCATCAATTTGGTAAAGCTTGTAACACCCGTCAACACACAACAACCCCTATAATATCGATTGTTTCGGGTGTTGTTGAACAATACATCTGCCACGTCCCCTTCCTTGCCCTGTCCCTGACTAAAGCGAGGTTAGTGGACGATACCGCGTGACGATATAGGCTCCCGGAGATAGACCGACGCGACGATGTTACGCGATTCTGGTAGAACAATTACCACAAGGTTTTTAAATTGTTCTACTAGAGTCGCGTCGCGCCTTTTTACGGCATCCTTATTTTGAGTAAAGTGGTGAAAGCATTATGCATTTCTGCGTCTATGAAAATTGTCAATCATTTGCTGAAACACAACAAAAATACATTTATTTGAAGTTTCAAACCCTTTTAAGTAAATAAGTACTTATCTTTTTTACATAAAATGTGATAATTAAAAGGGATGTTACAAATATCCTAGTGCTGGACACATTGCGCCATACTAAAATAGCAGGCAAATGATTAAAACATAAATAAAAAAAGTTAAGTTCTATGTTATGTGTTTTTTATTGTAGATTTTTGTTAATAATTATGTTTAGTTCTTAAATTTAGTTCTAGTTTAGATTTAATATAAATTTAATTAATCGTAAGTATGTTAAGTGATGTATTATTTAGTTATCTGCAAGAACCCCTCTGCAGGAAGAGGCTTCCTCCAAAGATAGCTAGTCATCTCTAGATTGGGCTACTTGAATCCAGTTGTGGCCGGCTGCTTTTTGAGTTCATCTTCCCAACTAGCTACAGGTCCACCTCTCCTTCTTTTTATTATTAAAACATAGGTTTGTAAATAGGTACTTTTTGGATACGATAGATTAAAGTGTTCGTCCACTCCACCTGTGCCTGTGGTGTTACTGTCATTAGCACATGAGTTTACAAAAAATTAGATATTAGGGAACTGAGTTTTTTAAAAGCATACTGAGACTCCTCCGTGCCTCGGAAAGCACGTTAAGCCGTTGGTCCCGGCTGTCTATCTATATGTCTGTATTTGTAGATCTTTGACAGTCGTTACGGGTCGTCACAAGCCCGAAAGTCTGACAACCAGTCTTACCAAGGGGTATCGCATTACCTCAGTTACTGGGTTGTAGAGGTCAGATAGGCAGTCGCTCCATGTAAAATACTGGTTTTCCGCTGCATGTGGTGAGACTGAAAGCCGACTCCATTAAGTCCGTATTGTTTCCTCATTATAATTTACAACAAACACAGCAATTGGGGAGTAAATATCTCGAAATTCGCAAACAAAAGTCAGCTTAATATCTCGCACGCCCAAGCTCAAACAAATTAAAGAAAATCCCCAAAATGGGGAACAAGCCGTATTTTGTAACATCACCAGTATACAGGTTATATTGAAATTTTCCTGCGATGTAAATCTCGCATAATCTTTAATGTCAACTCAGGGCTTCTGAGACGAGGAATTTAGGGTGCTCACGTGTTAGTAAACGGAGCGATTTTGGGGTGACATTTTGTATAAAACACTTGCTTCTGCCCGCACTTCGTCCGCGAGCCTTTAACCTTCCTTAAGAATTGGGCTATCCAATGCAAAAATACTTTTTTCAAATCCAAGTGGTAGTTACAGAGATTATTACCCCCTACATACAAACTTACTACAAACTTACAAACAATTTTTATAATGTTAGTGTAGATATAGATAAAAATAAAACACGATCTTTTTTTTTTAAAGTGAAACTTTTATTACATCGTCTCAAACTTTTTGGTCTGTGTGATGCATGTCGCGTGACGGTCGGCCGCGGAGTAGGGATAAAGTGAAAGGCGCTCGTCAGAGCAGCCAAAGCCAATATGGCGGCGCCTATAGAAGTTTCACTTTTACCGTGGTTTCATAAAACCACACAATCCTTTTTTTCATATTGTTGTTACAAGTTTCAAAGATAATGTATTGGTTGATGATTTTGATTATCATAATTAGGTCCATTTATTGAACTGCTATGTATTTGTAAAAGTAAGTGCGTGGAAAAAGGTTCACGCATTTATTTTTGCTGTTAATCGAGCTCCTGTCGATACGCAGGAGGTATTGTGTCCTCCAGTAGTTACTAGAAAATAAACCGAAGAATCAAACGTAAAAAAAAATAAGCATTAGAATTTTTCAAAATCTTTTCAACAAAAATTTGCCTTAATTTTTTCCTTTCCCAGAAAAAAATTTACTCGCTCCTTACCTCACTAAGTCCAACCCCCCAACTCCACAAGGGGTACAAACGTCCCTGTGATCTGTGACGCGTATGATCCGCTCCACTAATATTATTTAGAACCGAGCAGCAATTGTTTCCATGCGGTGGCCTCAGGCAGGACAGCTTTGACTTTTAATCAGTAAGCAAATATTTAGCCCGGCCGTGCATATTGAGGAGGCCTGTGCAATTGCATTAGAGGGTTAGGTTACACACCAGTGATCAACGGTTACGCTTCAATGGAGTGGTATGTCACATTGTAAAGGGTGGAATATTAAACATCGTTGGGAAATGGAGTGGAAGATTTTGGGTTTTTATTGGCTATGATTGAATTCTGGTTTTATCTTCAAGTTTTACGATGGAAACGTTATAGTTATAGCGACTATTCTAGTAGCAACAAAAAAAGGATATTGATCAACCATATTCTTATACGGCTTGACTTGGATCCGTTTTGATTGAAGAAACGGACGAACAATTATTGGCACTTCTAATTTCCTTATTTCCCCGAAGGGTTGGGCAGAGGTGTCCCTGTAGCAGGTACAAACACATTTCGCCAGTTATGTTTGAGGGGGAAGCGTCAGGGTAGCCCGCGAAATTCAAATTTTCTTACGTTTTTTGCATTTTGCAGGTTGATTAAAATATGATTCGCGGCCGTAACAAATATGGCCGGTAGGGAACAGAGTCCAGGGGGCCTACCACCAGCTCAAAAGCAGTATTATTTTAATATTACTTCAGTGGGAGAAAGAGATGGAGCTATATGTAAAGGCTATATCCAAAGGTTGTCTGTAAAAGATCGCTTTTAGCGATAAGACCGCCCATTGTGTCACCCAATGTAAAATTTCTATATTAATGTCTGTAATTTTTATGGTGTACATAATAAAGAATATTCTATCTATCTATCTATATGTCCTGTAGAGCTTCATCTCTTTCCCACACTGAAGTACCTAATATTAAAATAATACTGCTTTATGTGCTTGTGGTAGGCTCCCTGTTCCCGATACCGGTGGGCTACTATTTTTTATATTTTTAAATGTTTTTGAAGTGAAAACTTCCTTAAGCGCGTTGGGCATTTTTGAGATGGGACTAAAACAATTAATTTCGCGACACTGTAACGCAATTTACCGACACCGTGGAGTAAAAGACATCAACACGTTGTTTACCGCGGTGCCGATTTAAGTTTTCACTTCTGTCGGCACTTCCGGAGTGCCACTGTTTTTTTATTTATATAATGAAATAAAGGTTAGTAATGAATCAAGAAAGGTGACATCTTTAAATTAGCCTTTAAATTTATCCATAAAAAAACTTTTTACAAAAAAAACAACCGACCTCCAAAAAAAACATTAAAAAGTGAAAAATAACTTTAATTTCGGAAGTCGGTGTCTTGGGTTTTGTATTTTCGTTTTTTGCCACCGACTTCCGAAATTAAAGTTATTTTTCACTTTTCAATGTTTTTTTTTGGAGGTCGGTTGTTTTTTTTTTTGTAAAAAGTTTTTATTTTTCACTTTTTAGTTGTGGTACCTACCCCACACACATTCGAATACCACTACCTGATACCAATGACAGAAACTTAACATATCATCTACATACTAAGTGGGAAAAAAATACGTATTTTGTAGCTAACTCAAAAACTATCCAAGCAAAGTTAATAAAATTTATATGGGACCAATTCGAGAGCACACCCTTCAAACAAAAAAAGAATTTTCAAAATCCGTCCACAATTGACGGAGAAATCGACGGACATACATAAAAAAAAAAACAAACAAACATATGCGACGAACATATAACCTCCTCCTTTTTGGAAGTCGGTTAAAAATAGTAGGTCTATTCTTGGCTTGAATTAAGTACTTTGAAAGCAAAGTACATTTTATACCAACCAAAGAAATCAAAATTCCTAAGCTCTATGTCACATGGAATTATCCACATCCATCTAGGCACCAACTGTGCACAAATCTCCCACAATCCAACATTCCTTTCACGGACAAGACGGTAGCGTACATTCTCAATTACAAGAAGATTTACTCGTACGTGTCTCATCGGAGGCAAATGTACCATTACCAGGTACAATTGCGTACGCAAGTGATCGTCACGGTGGCGGCACGGTGGCGACGCTGCGTCCGTCACGGGACGCGTATTTGCGCAGTGTCGTGCCGTATTGCGGACGATTGGCGCACGTACTTGATGTCATTACTCGGGATATGGACGTGGGTGACGGGTACAGGTGCCGATGGAAGTGGAATTGGAGGGTCACAAAACGTCTGTAGTGATGAATTTGATAAATATTTCCTGGGACACTTTGAAAAAGTTATTTTGAACTATGAACAAAATTGGACAACAATATTAATTGTGTCCTCAAATTAAAATATATACACTCGTTACTAATTTAAAAATTATATTGCGATACACAATAAAAAAAAAATTGTCTCTTGCAATATTTAGTTGCAGAATCAGTGTCAGTATGCAGATTCATCATAAAAACTGAAGTTAAGAATTCTCTCGATGATTATACTCACGTTTTCCATTGACTTTCATGTAGTCCCTGTATTTTATGTACGAAAGATGATGAGACAATAGCCAATGGATCTCAAACCTTCCTCTTTAAATCCACTTTTTATTTTACAACGACACAAAACCTCTTTGTTACTCGACTAATCAGTTCAAAATCACGTTTTTGATCGAACATGACGCAATTATCGAACCAGTAAAGTTCAGAAGTTATATGAGCTTACAGTTTGAGAACCACAATGTCCCATCATCGACTGCATTAGCAACGTAATTGGGCCTACCGCTGCGGACAACGATATAAATGGATATGCGCATGTACAGGCTAATATTTGAAAAGGATATTATGAAATAGGAGATGCGAATTGAATTTACCATGAGTGAACTCAAAAATGACATCATTTGATTGAAATTATACCGTCGGATGTCGATATCGACTCGTGGAGAGTTGATGATATATGTTACTTGATTGGTAATCTTTATTGATTGATTTGAGTCATATCTGCTACTGTTAGATATTATAATAATGTAGTGTACATTCAGTCATTTAGAAAGTTTATTTAAATTTATACTCTTATCAACTAAAATATAAACTATATCTATCACCTTACTAAAAACTGCCATTTGTGGATCTTTGTCAGTCGTTACGGGTGGTCCGAAGCCCGAAAGTCTGCCAACCAGTCTTACCAAAAAGTATCGTTGTACCCAGTAATTGGGTTGTGGAGGTCAGATAGGCAGTCGCTCTATATAAAATACTGGTATTCAGCTGCATACGGTTAGACTGGAAGCCGACCCCAACATAGTTGGGAAAAGGCTAGGCAGATAAATGCCATACTGAAAACAGCTATAATTTAAGCTACAGTATATCTCAGACATTTATTACAATTTCAATCTAAAATTTTCCCAGTGTGATCACAAAACCAAAAACAATCTAAGAACAATCGCTAAAATTACATATCATGCGCAATCATGACAAGAATGCCGCAAAAGATGAGCCTTATAAAGAAGCGGATAACCCTTTGCCGCTCGCTGGCTAAAATTGACACAAAGCTCGTTCACGACTAGCTAAAATTGACACTGACAACCGCGAACCTATTCAACACAAATCCAAAAAGGAAAAATCATCCATATAGCTCCATCCTTATCCTACCCATAATGAGGGAAAGGGAAGAAAAAATCGTGCGCTGCAATCTCGACGGGTAGTACGACAGTATTCAATTCAATTTCGAAATCATGATACAATCGAGTACTTACACGCTACCAATATGAGAGGCGAAAATTGGCTGTACCCATGATAGTATGACCGAAGCTATACTTAGACGCGTGATATACTGGCGTTAAGATTGGTAAGCATGTTGTTGTACTTTCGTCTAGTTAGACTTCTATACTTAATCTTTGTCCAGCGTGGGGTCTACGTTTGTCTACATACATACACAATCTGCCTATAATATTCTCACAGCTGAGATACAGGCCTCCTCACTGTGAGAGAGAGTGGCCCATATACACCACGCGGGCCCAGTGTGGGTTGGTGGATGTCACATGTCTTCGAATTTTTTGGTTCTAGGATATGCCGGTTCCCTTCACTGTTTTGAGAGCAGTGGTGATGAAATTAAATACATTGCCTGGGTTCTACCTCAAAGTTTACTCCTTCCAAATTCAGTTGAATTTGTTTTTTCTTTTGGGTCATTATTTAATTTTGAATCATTATTTGTATCTACAACTTTCCGATCACCTCTTACTCTTTAAATTTTAATAACTATATTAATAACAGTATCCTGACAATAAACTTCAATACTTACCTTAGCAAAATTAACAAGACCAAAATCAGACTGACAAACAACCATCCAACATTTGCCCCAAATCTTGTCCAACCTTACAACCAGTATTTCACCACCCAGTCCACACCTAGAGCCTAGCTCGTGAAACGATATTGCCATATCATCAGCACCCAGTTATTTGCTCTCCAATCGTGTGAGAAAAACGTTACACAGCTATCGAACCTACAATTTGTTTCGACGGAATGTCAAATGTTGAGAAACAATTCTCGTTAAGTACGTGATCTTTTTTTTTATGCGCGTGACCATCGTTGTGTGATTACTGTGGGGTCTACGTGCTTATTTGTTGACATTAGAATGTGTGGGGCTGTTTGGTTATGGTGTTATAATTTAAGTTGTAGCTTGTATATAATTTTTCATCTGATCGATTGATAGTGTCTGATTTGTTATGATAGTTCTTTTTCGTTACATCTATTTTAGATTCACAGAATTTTCTTCCCGGATCTCTTCAGCCTGCAATTCATACCTATTGTGCTTTTGTTTTATAAATAACTTCACTTTTTTTTTGTTTTTAAAGTATAGATTTTTTACTTTAAAAAAAAAATTGCTTCATTCGTCACACTTTATTCGAGCAAAATTTAATATATTATTGTAATTTTCAGTGTCAGGTTATCCTTTGAACGTGTCGTGTCAATATTCATTAGATTCCAACTTGGTTGACCTACAATCTATCTGTACCTACCTACTCTTAATTTTACTATAAAGCTTTTTTACTTTAATAAACCATTGGTCAATATTCAAATCATAACCTTTGACTAAGGAATAGAATATCGTTATCTCAAACATTATCTTGTCATTATCAGTATGTAACACACTTGCTAACAAGGAGTCATCGCACATGACCGCTTTTGAAACATTTTGACGCCCGTCACTTTGAAGAAGCGCCTTATCAGACCACCTTCCCATTACAAGGGTTAAACTTTAAATTTTAAAGGAAAACAGTCCTTACTCGTTTAAGTTAAAGTTCTGTTGAGGTGAATTAATAAGTTGGTAGTGCGGTGGTCTTTTACAAAAGCCATGACGGACAGTCGCTTTGACGAATTCCTTTATGCTATATGTGATATTCAAACATGCATCCAGAACTTTATTCTTGTTGTCATAAGGTTGATTTTTGGTAATCAGGAAGGTGATGTATTCAGATGTTTTCGCCTAAATATAATAGTCATGAAGATGTCAGTCGCGTAGTATCGAGTGACACACGGTTAGATATTTGAATATTTCGTGCTGAGAACAAATTTCACTGTTCTTGAGTAGCGTTTGACGGGCGGGTCGCGTCATGCGTCAGGCGTCACGGTAGACAGACACTGACGGTTTTTGACGCCGACGCTCAGGGTATGACGTGTGCCCAGCCGTGTTACCTGGGATACTTTCAGATGATGTGACGTGGAACTGAGTTCAGACATTTCGTGAGGTTTTTTGAAACTACATTCCTCATTCGACCTTTACAAACGTTAGAATGCCTTCTTCTTTTAATTTTTTTCCCGTGGCGCCAGCAAAACTTTATTGTTAACTAGTTGTAAAAAAGCTCCACCAGTTATTAGGGCTATTTTCACTGAGGCAGAGTACAACAATTTATTGAAGCTTTCGATCTTTCAAGATCAGAGAAAACTCAAATTATGAATAGGTACAATCCATGATGCGCTTTCATCAAATCGGCGGCGGAGATCTCTCGCGTCCGGCCCTGGTTCAGGCCATGGTACGGAGCGAGAGGAAATGGCAGGCCGTCACCTCCTTCTGCGAAGCGGTAATGCTCGCGAAGGAGGAGGTGGAACGCGTGAGGGAGAGGCAAAGTTCGCGCCCTCTCGCTCCTAACCGCCGCAGGAGGAGACGCCCGGGGCGGGAATCGTGAGCCGATTCCCGGCCACCGTAGGCGCGGGCTTGCGGACGGTGAGCAATGGGTAGCTCGCCGTCCGATAAGGACCAGGTCCGGGTCAACGGCGCGTTGTGTTCCACGCGCGCCTCAAAGAGATGTCAGCAGAATTGACGGGGTCCACTAGGGCCAGTGCCTGCCGGGGGTTCGAAGAAAACCGATAGGGAAATCGTGGCCCCCGGCAACAGGGCAACCGAAGGAACACGGGTGGGTTTTAGTCAATAAGAGTCTGACACGCCCTCCCGCTCCACCCAGAGCGGGAGAAGTTATTTGATAATTTCCCACCCAAAAAAAAAAAAAAGATAGTGAAGATAGCTTTCCTTGAGAGAATTCTATAAAAAAATATCATCGTCCCATACACGCAGAGTCCCACCGTGAAGACATGCATGACTTTCAATCACCATCATTACTAGACAACCATGTCGTTTGATCAAACAAAATATAAAACTAAACAAGCGACATCTCACGTCCCAAACAGTCATTACAGAGATTGTCCAATCGAAAATTACCGACACATCGCCGGCGATAACTACGTGACTTATCCTCCTTCATATTTAGCTGTAAAGGTGTGGTTATGGTTGAAAGCTAAGCGAGGAATGAGCAGGAGATGAGGAAGGTTTTAAGACTGTTGAGGAAACGAAAGTGAAGCGAGGAATGAGCGAGAAATGAATGGGGTCGGTGTTGTTGGTGAGAGTGAAATTCAGACAAGTTTTAATTGATGGCTGTTAAGTAGATAATTGTCTGAGAATCAGTCATGTATTACAATGCAAAACTAAGTGTTACGATACATTTGTAACATTGTAGCACTCTGTTTCATGAGAGTTATAATACAGTGTGAAGTCTTTATAATATACACATATTAAAATGAGAGAATCTATGCTTAATTTAATCGACGGAAAAAATATTAAAAAAATCGAAATTTTGTTTTATACTTTTTTTTTTGTAAAACGATGTAACTTTTAAACTAAATAATCTATCGCGATGAAACAAAGTCCATAATGATTGGAAGTAATTAGGCATCCTCATAAAATGAAAATTGTGGAAAAAAAACTACCCTCAATTGAAAATAAACATTTTTTTTTTTCACAAAAATCAGTTTGTTTTTTTCATAAATTTTTCAATAATCGTAAAATTTCTCAATGAAACGCCAAATAGTCGATAAAATTAAGCATAGATTCCCTCATTTCGATATGTGCACATTATTAAGACTCACACAGTATAACTGGCAAAATGTGGGTCTGCCTACCAATACTTCTTAGTTGGAGATAGCTTTCTTCATCTACTTCATTATGTGTTAACTTGGTGGCATTGCGTGAAACTATACCTCTCTTTCTTATCTCTCATTGCTTCGTTGGTGGTCGCATGAGATCCTGGGTTGGATTCCCAGGTCGGGCAAAGTGTTACTGGGTTTTTTCTATCTGGAATTTCTCAATAGCAGCCCGGAGTCTGGATTTATGCGCTATTGATGGCAATAAACTCGCCCCCTATTACATGGGACTTAAACATAATTGGCGAAATGTGAGTGTAAGTACTATGGATACACCTCCCTCTGCCCAACTCTTCGGGGCGTGAAGTTATGTGTGTTCTTGTCTCAGTCTCCCTTTAAGAATCCACCACCCAGTCTAGTGAATCATTTAAATAATTCTATACAACATAATAAAAAAATAAACCGTATCCGATCCGTGAGAGTATTGTTGGGTATCGTACTGAGAGTCGATTTATGTGGTAATTTCTAGGAAAATGGAAAAAAAAACGTCAATTTTTTTTTTCAATGGGGTATTTTACCGAATTTATTACATGGGCAGCGGTCGTCGTCTACAAGTCATAACTTATGACCACTGTTGAGAATTTGCTAATTTTTAATGAATTTGACGTAATTTTGGCACCAAAAATGTGAATTTTAAATAGCAAAAACTTTTATATTTTCAATAATAATTTTAAAAATATATATATTTTAGGTATAGGAGAAGCTCGTGGCTAAATAATAACAGCAGCTACGCTTGCCGGGGTTGGTCCGTGGATGGGTGATCATTTTTACATACCGAGACTCTTCCGTGCCTCGGAAAGCACGTTAAGCTGTTGATCCCGGCTGTCATTCGTGGATCTTTGACAGTCGTGACGGGTCGTCAGAAGCCCGAAAGTCTGACAACCAGTCTTACCAAGGGGTATCGTATTACCCAGTTACTGGGTTGTAGAGGTCTGATAGGCAGTCGCTCCATGTAAAATACTGGTATTCAGCTGCATCCGGTTAGACTGGAAGCCGACCCCAATATAGTTGGGAAAAGGCTAGGCGTAATTTTGATACCAAAAATGTGAATTTTAAATAGCATTAACTTTTTTAATTTCAATAATAATTTAAAAAATATAAATATTTTAGGTAATATTATTGCAGTACTTATGAGCTCCTTTCGGATCGTACAGGATTTTTTTACATATTGTTTAGTAAAAATCGAATTGAAAACCTCGTTCATCTGAGCTATAAAACCTATCAATAAAGTCTCTCCCTTACTTGTAGTAATATAATCTGAGGCTAGTAATGGTCAGTTTGAACAAGAAAATTGCATGTGAAATTGTCGTAGACACAGGTCCAAGTACACTGTTATATTTATTGTTGATCTTGACTGTACGTGATAGTTTTATATTACAGATTTTGAATGCTGTATACAGTTGGTGATAGGTTCTTTAATTTATTTGAAAAGGATGCTTGAAGTGATAAAGTGCAAAAATGCATCGTATTTTTCTTGAATTTGAATTGATATTGCTTTGAGAAACTATTTATTATACAGGGTGGTAGGGACATCGACGCGAAAACTGTTACCATGGATTCAATAGGTACATGATTTTGAACAACCCGACATTGAAATTTTTCGTCGGTTATTTAAAAAAACGTGTGGCACTCGGGGACTGCCGCGGTAAAGCTATTGCATAGCATTTATAACCTCCATACTTCCTATTTGTCAACGCTACACTTGGGATGATGACGTGATGACGTTCCTATGACAACATAACGTTGTCATGGGAACCGTCATTACATGGTAGGCGGAATGGGGGATGTTAGGTTTTATTTTCGTTACGTTACGGAATTTCTTGGTTCGGTCGCCGCGCTCAAAGCCCGCGATAAAAGCTATGCAATAGCTTAAAAAATCAGTTGTTCCATAAATTTTGACCACGTAGGTATTGCACTTTTCTATTAAACAGCAGATTGTTTTTAAATAAGCGATGTTCAAAATCATGTACTGAATCCATGGTAACAGTTTTCGCGTCGATGTCCCTGCCACCCTGTATGTAGGTAGGTACCTACCTCGCACATACCAGAAAAGGATAGCACTAATGGGAGCAGGCCTATACTTACAAAGAAATGAGGATGATGACATACCTTACAAATAGATTCAGATGGGTAAGAATAAGAAGAATAAGAACAAGAATATATTTATTTGCATAAAACACGGTATAAAAAGATGGTCATCTGCCTAGCCTTTTCCCAACTATGTTGGGGTCGGCTTCCAGTCTAACCGGATGCAGCTGGATACCAGTATTTTACATGGAGCGACTGCCTATCTGACCTCCACAACCTAGTTACTAGGTAACACGATACCCCTTGGTAAGACTGGTTGTCTGACTTTTTTGGGCTTCTAACTACCCGTAACGGCTGTCAAAGATCTACAAATGACAGCCGGGACCAACGGCTTAACGTGCTTTCCGAGGCACGGAGGGGTCTTGGTATGTAAAGATGGTCACCCATCCACAGACCAACCGCGGCAAGCGTAGCTTAACCTGATCGATCGACCCGTGCAGCTGTTGTTACTTAGCCACAAGCCCCTCACCCAGCCCCACAGTATAAAAAGATGGTAAAAGAACAATTTAGAACAAAACATGTTTTGGCAATATAATAATAAGCATGCAAATTTTTCAGTAGGTTTGACTTGTTCATTACCTTTGTCTGTCAGTGAAATCTTTAACACTATAGAAACTATTAACACATAACCATTCGTAAACTTTATTTTTAAATAAACTGGTGTTTAAATTTTTGAGATCATTTGGTAACTTATTATATAAACGTACACACATTGCAAGGCAGCTTTGATTATATTTAGTTAGTCTTGGAAACTCGCTTAGTACGAGCCTGTTGGGGTCTCGTCGGTTTCGGACATTAACATCAGTTGCTTTAAGAAATACATCCTGATTCTTCCTTACAAACATACAAATCTCATAGATATAAAGAGATGGTAGCGGTAACAAACCAAGTTTTTTGAATACAGGTCTACATGCAACTCCACTAGACCAACTGCCTCGTTGGTTTAGTGGTCGCAAGCGCTACTGCTGAGCATGAGGTCCTGGGTTCGATTTTCGGGTCGGGCAAAGTGTTATTGGGTTTTTCTATCTGGAATTTCTCAGTAGCAGCCCGGAGTCTGGATTTGTGCCCGGTTGATGGCAATAGGCTCGCCCCCTATTAAATGGGACTTAAACATAACTGGCGAAATGTGGGTGTACCTGCTACAGGGACACCTCTGCCCAACCCTTCGGGGAAATAAGGCGTGATGTTATGTTATGTTAGGTCTACATGATTCGTCTGGTAATCTAGAGAACAGTTACTAATTTAAGTAGATATTGCAAATAACAAAACACGAGATGAGAAACTTTCATAAAACCTTTTTTAAATCTAAATTAAGAAAGCTAATAAAAATCTGCAATCAAAACAAAAGTCTCTATAAAACCTGTCACTTTCAGTTCCTCCAATTAAAAGTCACAAAGAAAAAAACAGCAACATGCGAGGAACACGTCTCTTGGTGACCTTTCACCCTTCAGGACCAGTTCTGATGATGAATGGCGTTCGTCTAATGAGCCATCAGCGAGACCAGCCGGGATGTCGTGACATCGATTTGCACGCTGTCTTGCGTATGCGCATGTACTGTCATGCACAAAAGTGTTTTACAAAAATATATTATCATATAAACAATCAACTATTTTTATTATTTTTTTTGAAAAAAAAAGAATTCGTTTTAGAAAATGTTCCGATAAAACATTGATGAAAAAATTATGTTCTTTTAGCCAATATATTTAAGTAACTTTGCAACCAAAGACGTGTGCAAGCCTACAGAAAATATTATGTCGTAAAAGATGGCTCTAACATTCTTCGCCATGATAATGAAAAAACCTGTATGAAACATTGTAACGTTATTTAATTACTTATATTAAATACAA
Organism: Agrochola lychnidis; assembly: GCA_963680765.1. Classification (NCBI taxonomy): domain Eukaryota; kingdom Metazoa; phylum Arthropoda; class Insecta; order Lepidoptera; family Noctuidae; genus Agrochola; species Agrochola lychnidis. The sequence goes on from OY796864.1 coordinate 8,648,809, forward strand.
TATTAGTCGATGATGCAAAAAGTAATTACTGTCATAAAATTTTACTGCGCAGTTGACGTTGCTCGCCCAATATTTATTCAGTAAATATTTATTATTACTTCTAGTTTGAATTCCTGTTTAATGCAGGATGCTTTATAGACTTGTTGGCACCGTGACATTCTGTCCGCAATTTACATGAGACCCTGTCGATGTTTTTACTAAGTAGGTATTACTTTTTATTAATACTGACATTGGATTACTTCATCAAGTCATGACATCTTATTTTTTTTAACCGACTTCCAAAAAGGAGGAGGTTATATGTTCGTCGCGTATGTTTGTTTTTTTTTTATGTATGTCCACCGATTTCTCCGTCAATTGTGGACCTATTTTGAAAATTCTTTTTTTGTTTGAAAGGATATGCTTTCGAGGTGGTTCTATATAAATTTTATTAACTTTGCTTCAATAATACGTACTTTTTCCCACTTAGTATGTGGATGATATGATAAGTTCCTGTCACAGCTGTTATTTACATAGCAGGTAGCGGTTTTCGAATTTGTGTGGGGTAGGTACCACAACTATAAAGTGAAAAACAAAAACTTTTTACAAAAAAAAAAAACAACCGACTTCCAAAAAACACTACAAAGAGAAAAATAACTTTAATTTCGGAAGTCGGTGGCAAAAAAAGAAAATTCAAAACCAAAGACACCGACTTCCGAAATTAAAGTTATTTTTCTCTTTGTAGTGTTTTTTGGAAGTCGGTTGTTTTTTTTTATATTTATGTAAGGAGGCGTGGCGATAGTTAAGTGTCTTGGGTAACGTTTTATAAATTGCCTATCGTAACTGAAGCATCTCATAATTCTAGTATTAAATATTGGTACGGGCTCTATAGATGCTATATTTTTTCTTTGTTTATTTTTAAGAAATATAGTCTAACTTTTATTCATGGCTTCGCCTGCGTTGAGGTCACAAATTATCTCACGGGAACGTACTACGGAGATAAAAAGTATCCTATGTCAGAACCCAAGTCATGGTCTACCCATGTGCTAAATTTCATCCAAATCCATTCAGCCGTTTCAGCGTGAAAGCGTAACAAACAAACCAACTCACCTTCGCATCTATACGATCAAAACAAATTAAGAAAAAAAAAAGTTCCTGTTTGTAGTGTCAAAATAACATTTTTTTAATTTTTGTCTCTAATCTCCGAAACGGCTGGACTGATTTTGACGGGACTTTCACTGGCAGATACGTGATGTTATTATAAGAAGTAACTTAGGCTAGTTTTATTTAAGAAAATAAAAGAGTTAGGATCCACGTGAGCGAAGCCGCGGGCAGTAGCTAGTTTATAATATGCTGGCTGCGGATCTCATATTTTTTTCTAAAATAAATGTAGCCTAAGTACACATCTATCTGCAATATAACATCAGTTATCAGCAATTTAAAAAAAAAAACATTGTTTTTTTTTTTTTTTTAATTACCACCCATATAAACTTTCATAATTATGCATTTAGTAAAAAGCTGTTACTTTGACATTACAATCAGACACTTTAATTTTATTTATTTGTATAGATAGATTGGTCTAAAAATCTGCTTTTTCTCTCGCATCACTTAAGTACTATGAGAATTGCTCATGCCGTGGTAAAAACATTACATAGTCGGCAAGATATCTACTTATAATTATTTTATGTAAGTATCCGATATCACTAGGTACTTTTATAACCGATAATACCGACCCAAGATCAGATGATTAGAGAGCGGCGATCAGATGTGTCGCTTTTGATCCATCGATTTCTATTTTATGATCAAAATGAAGATGATTTATTTTCGGATCCGTTTTATTAATAAGGCCTTTCCATCATTTGAATTTTAACTAAATTAACTGGTAATTGTTTATCTAGTTATAACGTGATTTTTGGAAATGTTTTATTGTAAAAAAAACTTTTTTACAAAAAATAGAACCGACTTCCAAACTACAAAGTGAAAAATAACTTTAATTTTGGAAGTCGGTGTCTTTGGATCAGTATTTTAGTTTTTTGACACCGACTTCCGAAATTAAAGTTATTTTTCAGTTTGTAGTTTGGAAGTCGGTTGTATTTTTTGTAAAAAAGTTTTTTTTTTCACTTTTTTGTGGGTTAATTTATCAAAGTTACAATAGCCTTATGCCAACTACTCATCAAAAATACCCAAATCGCTATAGATGTGCCTTTTATATTTGAAGAGTTCCCTCGATTTCTCCAAGATCCCATCATCAGATCGTGACCAAATGACAATGGGACCAACTTGAAAGTATACCCTTTCAAACAAATAAAAGAATTTTTCAAATCGGTCCTGCCGTCTTCGAATAATCGGGGAACAAACATAAAAAAAAAAAATATCCCGACGTATTGAGAACCTCCTCTTTTTTTTTTGAAGTCGGTTAAAAAGGGAGTTTTATAAAAGAAATATATTTTAATGGTACAAAACACATGTATTTGTAACGCTAGTTCACACGTTATTGTCAATTTAACTGTCAATCTTTAATTTATTAATTGCATGCTGTACAATCGCGCACAACATACATTTATTGCGTGTTTATAAACGTTTTTATTGATTAATTATCATTTTTATCGAATACATCATAACAGGTTGCGGTCTGTTCTTCATTTTTTATTATCGTCTTCACGCTAGGTCTTTTATGGCGTAAGTAGAAAGGATGGAACGATATGAGAATAATGATCCCATTTTCTTGTTTCCATTTGCCCTAGATAAATATCATAAACTGCTCTAATTTTAGAGTTGATCAAATGAGTATTTTAATATACCTTGGCACGCAGATTTAAATATAAAAATTTAACATATAATTAATCTTTTAATATGTATACCTATTATGAGGCCTATGAATTTTAAGACTTCGCTCTGAGCCACCATCTTGAGTTTGGTTTATTAAATTTATAAAATGGGCCTAGTTTTCAAAGTAGTACGGGCTTTAACAGTTTTTAGAACAAATGTATGTCGGATCCGGTCATTAGTACGGACACGAAACGAATCGCAAGCGCGCCACTGGCGACATCGAGTGATCTACCTACACCAAAAAAGGCGCGCTTCTACAGAGTCGTGATGTTTTAAGGCCAAAGCGAGGAGAGCATTCAGCCTCTGGTCGCATTGAAGTCAAGACGCCGCGGAACTGTTCTCGATTCGTGGTGCTCAGTTATTGTAATTTGTGACCATTTTGTTAATTGGTGATTTTAATAAACGCCGTCGCACCCAGTGTGTGTATAATTTAGCTAGTATGATTCATTTGATAGTAAATTATAATGTGATCTGAACTGCAAACTGTTTTTCTATTGCGCACTAACCAACACTACCCACACTACGGTAGTTAAAATATCGCTGATAATAACCAGAGTCACATATCCGTCTCCGACATGTATATCAAATTCTTTGCATGCAAAGCCATCGGTAGGTATACCTTTTCATACTAGAAAAAAATATGTATTATTTCTGACATCGGTCAAAGTTTAATTATTTATTCAATATGCGATATACAGAATGTATGTACAAGGTGTGTTCTCGAATAGCTTTATTAATTTGAACTACGCACGCAATTGGATCTTTCAAATCAAATACTAGCAGCACTGAGTATGAATTAGGCAAAGTGTGCTATAAAATACCCGGTGGCGGGTAGATATTTACATTGATATTTTTGTCTGTAACATACTTGAAAAGTTCTAAGGTAATCTTTTAAATTTTTTAATATGTCTGAGTGTCTATCCAAGCTGTCTAACGCAGATTTAAAATCTGGACGTATACCTACATACTCGTAGTGGCGCTAGTCAGGAAACATTGACGAGCATTTGCGTCGCGTCGTTGCTACGGTTCCTTCATGGCATGATGCTTACGACCTAGTCCATTCACGAACTACACATGACTACTTAGGAGCCGAACTAAAAGAACAAAAGGCAGAAAGAATGCTAAGCGAAAACGAAGTAATGACGCGGGCGGGCGATGCGATGCGATGTGGTGCGTCGGGAACCAAGGGAGTTTTATAAAAAATGTGCCTGTCATTTTAGTATATTGTGTATCTACACCTTGTATTATTCATACTCTAAGGTCCAGTTTGTATTTTTAATTAGCTTGTCAAGTTGACGCGAGTAAAAGTGAACTGTTTGTTGAGCGTTCGTTTAGTACATTGTTGGAGTGTCACGTTCTTGTGGTTAATCTGTTAATTTTATTCAAAGCTTTATATTGTCAAAATATTGTTAAGCTGAGTTCCTAATAAAAATATTTGAGGTCCGATTATCTTACAATATAAATCTTTGGATCAAAGAAAAGAGTTTTTTCATTTAATTTGTTATTATGTAAATTTTTACCAGCCTTATTTGTAAACCACCTATAACAACAATAAATTAATAATATTCTATTCTAAACAGAATATTATTGATTGTTCTAAAGTACCAATTACAACAATAAATTTATAATTTTCTATTCTGAATAGAATATTATTGATTGTTACTAAACTACCTGTAATAACAATAAATAACATTCACTTCAACATTTGTGGCATTAAAAACATTTGTGACCGAAAGTACCTACTTTCGCAGATGAAAATAAGATTATTTATTTTTAAGAGAATCTCCCTCAAATATTTCGAATAGGTTCTAAGCCAAATTATATGTTCTCGGTACATATCTTGTGATGACTCGAGAGTTATCTATTGCATTTTCAAACTCAAACAATAAAATGAAAAACCACAGAAATTGCTTCTGTTATCTACAGTTCAAAGATCTACGTCCACACCTCAAAATTTTAACCACAAACAAACACTCGACATTTGGCAGCCAATTTTTCTAACAAAATCCAAAGTTAATTATAATTACATAGTCGAGAAGCGACATTTTGACCTCTCGTTTATCTTCGTCATAGGTAATATTATTATCACGTAGGTTGTGTCTAACGGTGATTTTTAATCTGCCGTGTCCCAAACTAATGATCGGGTTTGTGTATGTAAATATAGGTATGTTACTATTTTGGTCTTTACCTGGCGACGTTACCTTCTGATCAAGTAGTTCCCATCAGAGAAGGTCACCTTCATGTTCTCATGCTCCGGCAGAAAACCAAAGTTATCGACATAGCTCACAGAATTGGCAAGCTGAAGTGAAGTGGCAGTGGGCCGGCCATATCAGCCGTAGAACCGATGACCGTTGGGATACACGTGTTCTTGATTGGAGACCGCGAATTGGCAAACGTAAGGTGGGACGCCCTCAGACTAGGTGGAGTGACGATCTTCGCAGGGTGGCTGGTAGCAGCTGGATGAGAGTTGCCGAGAATCGGGCTGAATGGCGTGCAATTGGGGAGGTCTATGTCCAGCAGTGGACTGCTATAGGCTGATGATGATGATGTTCTCATGCTAAAAGTAAACGTACTTTAACGTGAGCCTTCAAAGCAAGAGTGAACAGGCATCTTCTGAGCTTGCTCTTTCTATCATAGACCTCATCCATCACTTTCCATCAGGCGAGGTCGAGGTCAAGAGAGCAATCAACCATTCTGCAATTAAAAAGTAGCAGAATTTAGTTATCCACGGCCAGTGTGGTTTTATTCCGATCGGATCTGCCTCGTTGGTCTAGTGGTCGCAAGCGCTACTGCTAAGCATGAGGTCCTGGGTTCGATTCCCGGGTCGGGCAAAGTGTTATTGAGTTTTTCTATCTGGAATTTCTCAGTAGCAGTCCGGAGTCTGGATTTGTGCCCGGTTGATGGCAATAGGCTCGCCCCCTATTACATGGGACTTAAACATAACTGGCGAAATGTGGGTGTACCTACTACAGGGACACCTCTGCCCAACCCTTCGGGGAAATAAGGCGTGATGTATGTATGTGGATCCCACAATCCGAACCCACTTTGTGGGACTCGTTAGGAATATGGATAAAATTAATATTTTTTTCCGATTCGATCCCATTTTGTGGGATTTGTTAGGAATGGGCGGATGAAATTAATATTTTGTTCTGAACCGATCGCAGTACGAAAATATGATCCCGAGGTCCATGAGGCGTCGCAAGGCATCAGCATCGCATCGTGTGGCCTCACTTTTAGAACGTTGTTATTAAAGTAGTATTTCCTTTTATTTTACTATGTTTTATTCCCATTTACTTTACTATTATGTACGTTGATATTCAGTACTCTTAATTTTCATTTTCATCTATCGTTTCACAGTGGGGATCGGAATAAGCCGCGAATGTAGTCTACAGTTCGTTTTGTAGGGTTCCGTACCTCAAAAGGAAAAAACGGAACCCTCATAGGATCACTCGTGTGTCCGTCTGTCCGTCTGTCACAGCCATTTTGCTCCGAATCTAATGGACTGATTAAGTTGAAATTTGGTACACATATGTATTTCTGTGACCCAAACACGAACGTGTAACGTAAATAAATTAATTTTGAATATAGGGGTCACTTTCGGGGGCAAACAAGAAAATTTAAAAAAAAGTTTTGCTAACAGTACCGTGTGACATTTCAAATGAAAGGGCTTGTTGCAAAGATCTTAAACATATTTTTTATATAATTTTAAAATAAACACTTTTAAATATATTTAAGAAATTCAATGAAAATTAACCATTCCCCCCCTTATCTCCGAAACTACTGGACCTAAAATTTTGAAAAACTACATAATATGGCTCTTTACTCATAGATATGGAACACCTATAAGAAGTCTATGGTCTTAAAATAACATGGGAAATATCTCAAAATTGTGCGTACAAACTTACATGTGCAGTTGGAATGTATGGGAGAACATGTATTTCAACTACAATGTTAAGTTTGTATTTGGGATAAATTCATCCCAACTACGGAACCCTTCATTGTGCGTAGTCCAACACGCACTAGAGACTAATTTGACAAGTGCAAATGTCAAACTACAAATTGAATAAACAAAAAACAATGACTTGATATGTCATATTAGTCTCCGGGATTCAAAAACGGAGGAAGCCCACTTGCAGATGTATTTGTTAGTTTGGTTAGATACAAATGTAATAAAACCTTGAGTTTCTCTCACAAATTTGAACATTCTCCACGTAAGGAGAAATTGTTCTGCTTTAGACAAGAAATGCTACTGTTTGAATCTTCTAATCTTACTTTTTCTAAAATCACAATTCTCAATACACATCCACTTATAGGTTACAGAAATCAGCCAGATCCAGAACTGCTTTCCTGCAGCTCTCAGTCATGGTGAATTTGCTTACCACTGGCAACCACCGAAGCCGAAAGTCTGCAGCTCCAATTGTTAGCTTAATTACCCTCAGTTCTCATTGTCAACGAGCTAAATGGATGACGACTGTACCAACAGTCCTTTACTTAAAGAATACCAACTTGTTGAAGAGAGAATGACGCTGATGAAATTATCTGTGTAAGTCTCCAACACAAATAATAAACAGCATGATCAGCCTATAATGATACCACTGCTGGGACACAGGCCTCCTCTCAGTGAGAGGGAGTGGGCTGTAATCCACCACGCGGGCCCAGTGCGTGTTGGCAGATGTCACATGTCTTCGAATTTTAGTTTCTAGGACATGCCGGTTTCCTCACGATGTTTTCCTTCACCGTTTAGAGAGCAATGGTGATGAAATAATTTACTTTAGTGTCCGACCAAAACTGGTTTTTACGACCGAAACCGAAACCGAATTTCGGCAACAATCTCAGTTTCGGCCGAAACCGAAACTTCCTTACAAAGATCATGTTTTGAGGGAAAAATAAAGAAAACGTTACTTATTGCAATCAGTCAGTCATTTTTTAAAATAAATCACTAAAATCACACGAAAACTCACAATAAACAAAATGAACTGCAAACACAAGCCATTCACGACATGATTAGGCACGAGGACGCGGCAAAATGTCTTCGTCTCTTACTCGCTTGGATGGAATTTAACGCGCCGAACATGACCGATCACAGTGCGGGAACTCCCGAATGCAGTTTCGGTTTCGATCGTAGTTTCGGCAGGTTTGCCGCCGAAACCGAAACTAAACCGAAGCTCGTTTTTTTCCCAAAGTCGACCAAAACCGAAACCGAACTTTCGGTCGGACACTAATTTACATAAAGTAAAGCGCCTGTCTGGGTTCGAACCCATGACCTACAACTCGTAATGCTAATAATGAGCAGTAAGCCCAAAGAATCGCAGGTGGCCAAAGGTCAACCACCAACTCCAACCCACCACAATCAGCAAATACACTTTCTTATCAAACATGGTCATCTGGAAAAGCCATGTAGCGTTAATAGAGTCGATGTAAACAACAATATTAGTTTTATGTATGCCTTCACCTATTTGCCCAACATTGATGACATTTTGATGGGGGCTGGGCTTATTTTACATTTATTATAGCACAGCGGGTTGTTGGAACTTGTTTGAGCATGGATTTAAGGTGCCTGGATGTGGCAGAACGTAGTGTGAACTGCGAGAACGCTTAGTTCTACCACCCAAGCAAGGATTTTTAAGCAAGGATTGGAACTCTCCATTGTTTTTTTTTTTGAATATAGAATCTTAAGGAATTTAATTGTCATTTTGTTCAATGGCTCTATATTTTTTTTACTATAGGTATTCAATCGGTTAGGTTTCTAGTAATTCCTGTAAAATATTACAAATAGAACAAAACGGTGTGCGTTAAAGGAGCCTCCAACAATAATTATATTTACTGAGCTACGTCTGGGACATCCTCCACAACAACACATGACTGCTGACTGATAGATCTAAGCACTTTTGCATGACCTTCATTCACTGCCTAGTGTGGTGTGATCTTTGGACTGCCAAGTCATAGGTCTCAAGTTGAAACCCAAAACCTCTGACTTTTCGGCTTCATTTGCGTATTGTATAAGTATCACTTGCTTCAAAAACGATGAATATAAAATCGTGAAGTGCCTGAGAGATATTTTCTCGACGGCATATGAAGCCAAGTCAGAGGCCCATGGGTGGCATAAAAAACTTTGACCCCAGGCTAGTCTCTAACCATACTAAAAAGAAAGAAGCATCACCTTCCTCTTCCAATCAGTTTCTATGAAACATAAATAAATAGAACTAAACTAAAAATAAGTGGTGGCACTCAGTGCTGACAGAAGTCAAAACTTGAACAAGATCGCCTTGGTGGAAGAAAAATACTTGCATAGAACATTGATCCGTAACGTAATATAAACAAAGAGCACAATAGGTTTACAAAAACTTTAAAATAAAAATACTTGCATAGAACATTGATTCGCGAAATCAATGGTTTAGTCTCATCTTAAAAATGCCCAACGCGCCTAAAGAAGTTTTCACTTCAATAACAAACGATCCGCAAAACCTATCCAGTAACATCTACATCGGAACCTTCAAACTCAATAATAAACAGGCAAAAAAGTCACGCGTCCATTGCGCCTCCGATGGTACCGATAATTTTTCAACACACCGTCTACTTATTACGATCATAGGTAGAGCATTAACTAACGCGCAGGCTTTTCAATCGTGCCTCATTTCTTCCACACAAAAACCAACCATAACTACCACAAAATGAAGTTGAAAATCGTCTGAGTTAGAAATACGATTACATTATCACGTCTCATTCAAAATTGGGCTTTGACTGTTGGACGGTAAGGTTGGATTTGGATTGAAGGGGCCAGAGAAATGATGGTAGTATTTCAGCTAGACATCGGTCAAAGAATCGTGACCGGCCCGTCCCCGGCACCTGACGTCCACCGGTGTCGGTTAATGTAACTTCACCGGAGTACAAAAACAGCATTTCAAAGATACTGTTTTAAATACCTGTGTTGTTATCCGATCGTTTAATAGTTGACCAAGAATTGTTGGTTATTATGGGTAATCGAGGGATTTTAATAATGCTTTACATGTACGAGTATGTACTCTATCTAGGGATGTAAAACGGTAAAATTACCCTGGTACAATAAGGTAAAAAACGTTATTTTACGTAATTTACGGTATTTTACGATAAAATATGGTAATTTTTGGTAAAAACGTATTAAACGTACTCATACAGTCATACCCACTAAAACACTACAAATACGGAAGTGAGTATGTTTGTGTGTATCATGTGTAAGTCACTACTTCACTATTAACGGATAAATGGATTTGAATGAAATTTGCCAGAGATATATATAAGCAATATAGGAACTTTAAAAAAAAACAGAAAACTAGGCTCGTGCGACTCATGCGTACTAAAAATCCCTAAAATTTAATTCTCAAGTCAAGAATTGAAGATATGAATCACACCATGTCATGGATTATAATAATATCATCCATGTGTAGAGCAGAAGACAGCACAAATTATAATTTAAAACTTCATAAGTCGCCGGTAATTTTACCGTAATTTATTTAAATGACCGTAAAATATCCGTATTTTACCAGCGTTTTCAGTAAAATTACGTAATTTTACAACCCTAACTATATCTATGCAATCAAACTACAGCTGAAAAGTTACTCAACATAGGTAAATATACTTAGGTATAGTGACTAAAGTTTTCTAGAGTTTTCTTCTCTCTTGACCTACACAGATTGAAAAATTGCAAATTTGATGTAAATAGTACAAGATTTCTTGCTGATAACGTCATCAAGCATACCTGCACCTGCAAAGAGATTGCTAATCCATTGCTTCATAAGTTCCAAAAAAAAACTGTTCAACAACGTAAATAACGCAATGAATTTTGTTGAACTGTCAAAATGAAACAGATTAGTCTTAATCATTTACGAAATTGTGTACGCAATTAGATAGCTGGCCACTTGAAAATGCTCTTTTACTCGTAATTTCCAAGTTACAGTGGTGCCGATTCCCTTGTTCACAAACTAAACTAAATTTAAGTTCAGTGCATCTTTTTCTTTCTATTTCATTAAGAAAAGGACAGAAGATAAATTTTAGTTTAGTCCTGTCAAATTAATCAGCGCCTGTCACTTTCCATACAAGTTTAGACGTGATTAAAAACTTGCCGACTAAAATTATGTCAATTTACGTCAAGCGCTGATTAATTTGACAGGACTAAACTAAAATCTATCTTCTGTCCTTTTCTTAATGAAATAGAAAGAAAAAGATGCACTGAACTTAAATTTAGTTTAGTTTGTGAACAAGGGAATTGGCACCATTATCTGGCAAATGTTGTGTCCCCTACAAAACTTGTTTTTACGGTCATTTCCTTGGCGAAATAAAATAAAACTAAAAGAATACTACGAAGCAAATCATAATATTCTTTTATTTTTATTTTACACCCAGGACCACGATCATTGTGTCTTTAGATTCCTTCAACTTCTATAAGATCAAGTAACAGCTATAATCTTTATTCTTCAAACATGCTCACGTACCCAAAAAACTCAAACAATAATGTAAAAAAGTTCTTGAGACTGTCATTTATTGATTCCTTTATAATTTATTAGGTGTTCATCAATGCTACGTATTCAACACTACCTTCCGCCAGCGGCTTTGTCCGCGTGATATCTTTATAAATTATAGCCTATGTTACTCAGTGATAATATAGCATTCTACTGGTGAAAGAATTTTTTAAATCGGTCCAGTAGTTTTTGAGTTTATTGATTACAAAAAAAAATACATATATTTTCTCCTTATAATATTTAAAAAAAATGTCAGAAAATAATAGTATGTGTGTGTGTGTAGTGTGAATAGTAATAATAGTGTAGATCAATAATTTGAGTTTAGTGTCAGTGTACACACACATCGCTTTAACCCATGATGCATTGTAAATTTAGTAAATTTTAGTCATAATATTACGAAATAAGAGAGTGTTGTTGTGTTGTTGACTGCCTCGTTGGTCTAGTGGTCGCAAGCGCTATTGCTGAGCATGAGGTCCTGGGTTCGATTCCCGGGTCGGGCAAAGTGTTATTGGGTTTTTCTATCTGAAATTTCTCAGTAGCAGCTCGGAGTCTGGATTTGTGCCCGGTTGATGGCAATAGGCTCGCCCCCTATTACATGGGACTTAAACATAACTGGCGAAATGTGGGTGTACCTGCTACAAGGACACCTCTGCCCAACCCTTCGGGGATACAAGGCGTGATGTTATGTGTTGTAAGAGAGTGTTGTAAGTACAACTCTCTTATTTCGTCTTATTATGACTAAAATTTTCCAGTTTTGGGTAAACTTTCATCTTTTATGAGCAGAACACTATATTTTTCTTTCACATCTTATTGCTCAAGCCTGTCCTCGAGTATCCACTATACAATAATGTTAATTAACGAAGGACGTTCCCGCTAACCCGCAATAGTACAGCGCCAAAAATGCAAAAAAAACCTACTTAAGAATGCGGCGACGCATGAATTGTCCATACAAACGTAGTACAGACGCCAGCACATCAAGCTACTACAATCTGTCAAATTTATTTAATAGATTTTCAACTTTATCGCTGAAGTCAAAGGTTCAAAGTTGATTGGGAAAATTTGACAGTTTCGGGTAGCTTGATGTGCTGGCGTCTGTACATAAATCATTTCCAATTTGAGCATATTTCCACCATATTATGTTGATATTCGGATTGAGACAGTATTTATCTAGGCTCCTACGTCTTTTTATTTCCAAAAACTTACCTTTAAATGAAGTGTAAGCGAATTGCATTTCGTACATTTTTAGAGCGTAAATGACATGTTTTCATATTGTTTTTTCTGTATTATACACAACAATATTTGTAACATTGTTTCCGCAGAAGCATAGTTTATGTTATCAAGTTATAAATGATTGAAAAAAAAAATGGAAATAAATTAAGTTTTCATTCATAATTTTTTGTATTATGGAACACATCCAAATTTATCATAAATTTTCGAAAGCTAGTAGTACTATTGCGTCAAGCAATAATTGTCAATGTGTGCGTGGTAGTATTGCTCACTGTAGGTGTATATCGCTCCGACAGGCACTCACACTAGCGCAACGTGCTTGGAATTTAATTTTGCAAACATCTCGATTTGTAGTTGCGAGCCTCTTAAAAAAAGTTTTTTTAAAAAATAGTAGTGTATTCACTTTTTTTATTGATACGTAAAATAAACACTGTACACATGCACTTGTCTTTCAACGTGGAAAGACAAGTGCGTTGTTAACATACTCTAATGAACGTGTATCTCTCCATCTGTCCTGTTGCATACACACACAAAAAACACACAAACACAAAAAAACACAGAAAATCAATATTAATCAATGAGAACCTTTCAGCAACATAATCAAATCGATCCAACTCATCCAATGCCCAAAGCAATCACCGCTTCCGTAGACAAAAAAATACTTGAATAAATATCAAATCCTGCTGCTCATATAACTGTATATTGACTGTTAATTTTTCTACTCTGTGATTAATGTAAATTCTTGTATTAGTTGCGATGAGCGACAGGTCACGAAGACCAGTGGCTTGCTGCTGACGTAAGCTTTCGAAATGAGGATCTGACTTCATCTGCCTTGGCTTAAGTATATGTGCTGGCTTTAATTTCCGTTTCTATAATTGATCGTTAATGCATGGATCTTGTGTGAGAAATACATAAGAATGTTTTTATGGATTCAATCATTATTTTGGCGCCAGTTGCTTAGCTACGAAGATTTCGGAGTGGTTTATTTTTGTTTGCTATGTTATCCTTATTGGCAACTCTGCGCATAATTTTATTTTCAAAATGTAAATGAAACTTTATTATTCTGTTTAGTATTTGTCATCATCATCATCATCAGCCTATAAATGTTCCCACTACTGGGACACAGGCCTCCTCTCTGTGAGAGGGAGTGGGCCGTAATCCACCACGCGGGCCCAGTGCGGGTTGGTAGATGTCACATGTTTTCGAATTTTCGGTTCTAGGACATATCGGTTTCCTCACAATGTTTTCCTTCACCGTTTTGAGAGCAGTGGTGATGAAATAATTTACACAAAGTAAAGCGCCTGTCTGGGTTTGAACCTTCGACCTACAAGTCATAAGTCGCGGCCGTAACCACTGGGCCACCACTGCTCATTTAGTATTTGTATCACATTTGAATTATAACAAATGATTTTTCTTTAAGTACGCTGTACTGGTACAGTGTCTTGATATTTGTTTGCTGCACCGGTCGACGTCATTACGTCAGCGCCGGCTGTCGCTGAATACCAGCTCTGGGGCTCTGTCTTGCATTAGGTCGCAGCATAATGCTGAGCGATAGCCGATATGCGTGCTTTTTTTTTTTTTAGGTAGGTCATCTCGTAGTTGACCTCTGAGATCATAACTACTTAACCGGGCTTTCCTGTGGGTGCCTTAAGCTACTACACTTAAACCTCCAGCCAGGGGTTATTCAACTATGCTATTTAAAACTAGGTGAACGCTCGCTAAGGGCACCCCCTGTGGGGTAAAACCTCGGCTTAGGGCGTATTTGCGTGGATGTGATGCATGCTTCCCCCAACCTTTTCACATTTTTGTTTTTAAGCTCTTTTTTGCATCATATTTACCGTAAATAAACGTTTTTTTTTTCTTCTTTCATTATTATGTAGTTTAATATTAGTGTATTATACACATAAAAATTCCGAAATAAATTCACTAAATGATAATGAAAACCGCGTCAGAATCTGTTGCGTAGTTTAAAAGAACAACATGGTCACACAGCCAGGCATGAAAAGTGATTTTAATTTATAATAGGTATGCTTAAATACACACAGATAGATACTAACATAAACATACAGGGTAAGTTTTTAACCAGTGGGCAAACTTAAACATGTGACTTTACTCATCATTATGAACAACTTTTACTACGGGACCAAACCTGAAATCGCGAAAAAAGTCAGCTGTTCCCTACATTTATGTTCGCATAACTCGTCAAAATGAAGGGAACAGCTGACTTTTTTCGCGATTTCAGGTTTGGTCTAATAGTAAAAGTTGTTCATAATGATGAGTAAAAATCACGTGTTTAAGTTTACGCACTGGTTATTTTTTTTTGTATACACCATGAAATTTGATTCATAGTTTTGCTAGAACAAACTTTATTCAGATCATGGTCTACTACTCTTCTACAGCATCCAATAAAAAAATATATAATTGGTTTTTGAAAAAACAAAAAGACAAAGTTTAAAATGTCAAGATTATCTACTACTTACTAAATTTCGTTTATGGAAGTACATTTCCCTGTAAACAATGCTGTGTCCCATGCGTGGTGTCTGCGTTGTAGGGAGTAACGATAATCTTGACATTTTATACTTAGTTTTTTTTTGTGTTTTTTCAAAAACCAATTATGTTATTTTTTTATTGGATGCTGTAGAATGGTATTAGACCATAGTCTGAACAACGTTTGTTCTAGCAAAACTGTGATTCAAATTTCACCGTGTATACACAGATTATATTTAAAAAATATTTCTTCATTGTCCAATATCAGACGTAAGACATACAACGATTTCTTCATTTGCTCTATCAACCTCATTCTTCTCTTCCAGTTTCACGCAAAACAAAAACAATATATCTACTTATTAGCCCAATGTCTACATGTCACCCATCACCAATACTTCACCACACTATAATTACCATCCACCATACTTTTCCCATACAGAGTGGTCACAGACAACACACATAGTTCACATCGTCGTGACCACGCCATGACAGCTACTTTTTATGCCCATCTCGTCTTTTTGCGGAATTGCTCTCTTTGTCTACTTTTATTTACGTGCTCGAAGCGGCTCTGCATTCGCAAGGTTGGGAGATTGCAGATGCGGGAGTAGGTAGATTAGTCTCAGGACCAAGATAATTTTTAAAATTACATCAATATTTAAGCGTGAGTGAGTATCAAAGCTCCCGATTAAATGTTACTCTTCGTGTGAACGGACCATTTTTTCATCTCAGGATCATCAAAAAACTAAGCGACACATTTTCAGTGTTATGCAAACCTTTGCTGTGTGTCCAAAATTAAATTAAATTAATTAAATTAAAAACTTTATTTCGAGCCAAGACTCATAGAGAGTTAGTAACAATATCCTTAGAACTACGTGTTAGTAAACAACACAGTATGGTGACACATGTAACTGACAACAGTGAACTATATAAGGACAGTCCACTCTGTCAGCTATCATTTTCAGAACCCTGTTGGGGCTGGCCATGACTCGTGCCACCATTGATGCAGCGCGCTTGCGCATTATAGTATAAAAACAATCTAAACGCACCACCGCAAACAGCCCTGATGCACTGCAACGCCATGGCAGCCCCATCAGTTTTCTGAACGCATTATTAAATTAGACACAAAGGGGGCCAAATTCACACATAAATGAGGTCAAGAGCAAGCTAAGGAAGTTTTAGGCCCAGTTGCACCATAAGAGCACAAATTTTTTGCACTAAACGAATTTAAAACATCGTTCTATTTCTATCAAACGTTTGAAGATGACGGAGACAGAATGCCGCAATAAGTTTTGGGTGCAAGTGGGCCTAAACGTTAACGTCTCCCCGAAACCAGAAGAAAATATAGAATGAGCAGTTAGGACGATAGAAAACAATTAAAAATAATCTCTTGTGATTTTTACACACACACAATATTTACACACACTCTAAAACTGATTTACATCCGTAAGATGTACTCGTAACATATGTAAGTTTCAGTTGAAAACCAGGCTCAGGCACTACTATAGTCTAGCATGTAAGCTGAACTGGGCCTATTTGTCGCAGCCGTGAGGCACACAATACTATTTTAAGCTTTCTCTGTTTTTTTTGGTTGTAGTTTTTGAATATTGTGTGCTTTAACCTGGGTCAAATAAATATATTTTCTTTTCTTTCTTTCTTTTATTTCTTTTCTTTCTTTATTTCTTTTCTTTCTTTTCTTTTCCTTCTTTCTTTTCTTTCTTTTTTTCTTTTCTTTCTTTTCTTTCTTTTCTTTCTTTTCTTTCTTTTCTTTCTTTCTTTCTTTCTTATTACCACGATTTTCAAGAAATCGAAATAATCCCACAATTTGCGACTCAAAGGACTACCACGTCTACAGCACTCTCTCCCACTTGTCGCTATCCAGGAATGCCATGGGAACGGGTAGCCCCGTCGTACATGACACGAAATTATTGAGCCCGTACAAGTCACTATTACCCCATTACACTGGACGTCTGTGTTTAGCCGTAATGTTCGGAGGTACTGCGTGTCGCGGGTAAAAATAAGGATCTCGGTAAATTAGTTGGTGTGTTTGAATTGTTTGGAATAAGTATCGAGATCTTTGTTACTAAAACAGCTAAGTATGGTAATATCACTAATAACATAGTTTGAAAAAAAAAGTAAATACCTATTGTCAAACAACCAAGTCACCAATAATTTAAATTTAGTCCTTTTGTCGGAAAAACTTGTGTCCTGAATAATGGTCACTGAGGTTATTTATTAATTTATCTTTAACTAGCTTCTGCTTTCGTCTTTATCCGCGAGCCTATAACCTTCTTCAAGAATTGGGCTATCCGATGCAAAATGAATTTTTCAAATCCGACTAGTAGTTTCGGACATTACCCCTTACATACAAACTTACAAACAAACACTTTTAACCTGGTCATAATATTATTTTATAATATTATAAAATTATAAATAAATATATTATTATAAATTGGTATAGAAGTATATATTTAAACAATCAAACTAAAAAACTTTGAAATCCCTTGAAACCGTGAAGTTTCAAGTTTCAAGAAAAAACACGGCATTTAATTATTATCTTTAAGTGGCTCATGTTATATAACAAATTAAATAAATAAAAATAATAAATTCCAGACTCAATTACTTATATTATTCTAGTAATCTGATATGACAGTGCACCAATCAGATACTAGTGAGGAAGTGCAGCCCGAGTGGCACAGTCGAAGGGACAGCCACGTGAAAGTGATTAGCTGCACAGTGCTGCGTTGTCAAGACAAGGAGCCCTTGTGTAGGGGGAGAGTGGGGATTGTAGGTACAGAGTTATATTTCGTTGCATTTTTATTTTCAGACGTTTTCGAAGCCATAGTATGTGATTGCATTTGTTTATTGCATTGTATGTAATTGCATTTTATTTTGAGACGTTTTCGAAGCCAAAGGATGTCATGTAACAGTATTTTTATTTTGAAAAAAGGTATGACTAGTTTAAAAAATGTTAAATACTTAATTTATAAGTCGTTTTAATTTATTTTAAGTAGGTATAAGCGTTTTTGTATTATTCATTATTCTTTCTATGAGGAATTTCTCAGTAGCAGCCCGGAGTCTGGATTTGTGCCCGCGGTTGATGGCAATAGACTCGTCCCCTATTACATGCGACTTAAACATAACTGGCAAAATGTAGGAGTAGTATAGGTACACCTGTGTATAACTCATCGGGGAAACAAGGCGTGATGTTATGTTATGTTTTACATTTATTATTGCCAGTTACCGTAAACAACAGCTATAATTGTTTTATTCTACCATTTCACTGTACCTAACAAGACTGATGGATCAGTACCCTAATTGCGTAACTTATTTTCGTAAACGATTATGACTAATTTGTTTCATTTTGACAGTTCAATAACATTCACTGCGTTATTTACATTGTTGAGCAGATTTTTTTTCCAGCTTATTAGCAATCTGTTTTTTACGCAATTAGGGTACAGGCAATACTTTATTGTTTCCTTACTCATTTCAAAACCAATTAATTATTACAAATACCTACTCTGTTCTATGTATAACAGCATATCAATATAGCACTTTTATTATTTCTAATTAAACGAAATTTAATTTCACCAACTTTCCTCCCACATCTGCCAACCCCACTCTCCTCCCAGCGGCGGCGATGTCGCGTGCGATCAAGTTTCATCCACTACAACGGCACTCTGTCCAGGGTTACACCACAGACAAACAGACCCACAAACAAAAAAACACACATATTAGCGGCACTTTGCGATGCAATTCCGGCCATTCGCGCTAATTACCAATACAAAAACCATTTTATATAGACCTCTGTATCTTTTATAGTATATAAGGAAGCTTCTAATTTCAGAGGTCAGGTTATGTTGGTAGGACGTTAGTGCCAAATTTCTTGAAATGTTCGGTAATTGTAAGACAATGCGGGGGCCATAAACGCTTGACGTGGTCTTGTGAAGGTGTGAAGGGATACAATGAGGTCACGCAGTTCGTTTAGCGGGTCTCTGTCTAATTACAAAGTGAAACTGTGTTTTAAAACTCCTTGTGTACCGAATTTTGTGTTTTGTTTCCTCATTTGGGCAGTTTGGATCGTGTGGATAAGTGGCGGTGTCAATAATGAGTCGCGGCGAAAAAAATGCAAGAAGTCATCTATACCTTATACAGGGTGGCAGGGACATCGACGCGAAAACTGTTACCATGGATTCAGTACATGATTTTGAATCACCCTGCATTGAAATTTTCGTCAGTTATAAAAAAAAACAGCTGTTTCATAGAAAAGTGATAATACCTACGCGGTCAAAATGTATGGTACAGCTGATTTTTTTTTAAATAACCGACGAAAAATTTATGAATCATATACTGAATCCATGGTAAAAGTTTTCGCGTCGATGTCCCTGCCACTCTGTATACTTAATATTATAAAGTGGTAACATTTATGAGCTTGTATGTAGGAGGCTCAAACCAAATAAAAAACCAAGAACAATGGGAAACGCTGGAAACAATAACAATGCAGTGAAGCATGCCAAAACTACACCTCCACTCTGTGCATATACGCTTACACGCACAAATGTACAACCATTTAGGGCCCTATCAGAATACCAGCGCTGCGACATTATCCTTGCTCAATAAGGAAATGCCAGCAGTTGTTGCAGCTGAGCACGTAGCTTTAAATTCCCCGACTAATAATCATGATCAAAACTTTGATCCAGCTCGTCCCATCCTTGATGTCCTCCCTCCGATTGACGCCCTAAGTCGAGGTTTGTACCCCACAGAGGGTGCCCTTAGCGAGCGTTCACCTAGTTTTAAATAGAATAGTTGAATAATCCCTGGCTGGAGGTTTTAAGTGTAGTAGCTAGGAAAGCCCGGTTAAGTAGCCATGATCTCAGAGGTCAACTACGAGATGCCCAAACTAAAAAAAAAAAAAATGTCGCAGCATCGTGCTAAGATAGGAGCCTTTTAGCTTCGTACAGGACTTTCTGCTTTTATTTTAATTTTACTTTGTTTTTTTATTTATGTTTTAATTAGTGTATTTTAGTTTCTTTTGTGATTTCCTGTGCGAGTCTCAATAAATAGTTCTTCTTTATTTTTTCTTTCATTTACAATCAAACTACACCACAGCAAGTGCACACATGTTTATGAAACCGGCTTCACGTCACTGTTGACAGCGCTATTTCTTTATTTATTTTTTTAGTCTAAGATAATCTTCGGAACTACTGATTCGATTCCAAAAATTCTTTCACTTGGGAAGCTACAGTATTGTCGAATGTCATAGGATATATTTTATTTCTAAAACAAGACATTTCACGCGGACGAAGTCGCGGGTAGAAGCTATGTTATTATAACTCTGGTTATTACTCACAAAAAAAAAAACAATATTACCAAATCCATTACAACTTAGGAACATATCAAATCACAAAACGACCAAATAAAAAATTTGACCAGAAATTCACAAAGCTTGAAAACCAAATTTCGATAATATTTGCGATAATAATCAAATATTACAGCAAATATAATAACCGAACCCAATACAGGAAGCCAACCCTCGTTGTACAAACACTCGATCCAGTTTACAATCCGAATAATCGGCGAGTGCATTCGATTATCCATTTACAAATAATTCTCCGAATTTTTCCGAACACCACTCGTAACTTCCAACTTCGGACAGAAAAAATGGGCCACTCTAACTGAGCATGAAATATGGAGAAAAAATTACGCAAGTGAACAACTGCCCTTATTGAATGCATCATAAAAATATGATTGACATGTTTCTTAATATGACATCTTTCGGGCGGTGATATTTTTTTGTCGCATATGTCTACCGGGAATGGGCTCCTTTTTATACGACAAACTGTGTTTAAACAGTTGAAGAATATTCAACTTTACGTTTCTAACTTTAGGGTTGAAATCGGAGGGGTGGTGTAACAAAATAAGGGCCTAACATTTTGCGAACGACATTAGAAAGGAGATATTAAGTGCTCGGTAATCCAATTACATGTTCTTTGTCAATTTTCGGATGTGTATTATATTTCTATAGAGGCATGTTATCCTTCTTATATTTGTAGTTATGTATAAAAGGATATCTATTGAAGGTTTTGTCCTTTTGTCAGATTCTGTAGTTTGTAATGACGCGGTTGTAAGACACCGCTTTTTTTTTCGTTTAATATTTCATAACTATGTTGTACAATTTTAATATTACGCAGATCTTCGTAAATATTTTTCTGAGCCCCTTTATAAACGTTTATATTCATATTCATTTATTTGCTCATTCCGACCTCGTCTCTGAGGTCCTTTGCGATCGTGACCGCCTCCTCGAGCAAATGATACTCCCCCCCGACCCTTGCTCGAAAACGAGATGTCAGCAATTGTAGCAGCTGAGCACGTAGCTTTAAATACCTCGCATAATAATCACGATGAAAATCTAAGTTTGATCCAGCCTGTCCCTTCTTGCTGTCCTCCTCCCAGAGACGCCCTATGCCGAGGTTCGTACCCCACAGGAGGTGCCCTTAGCGAGCGCTCGCCTAGTTTTAATTTAGAATAGTTTTTGCCCCTGGCTGGATGCTTTATGTGTAGTAGCTTAAGGCACCCACAGGAAAGTCCCGTTAAGCAGGCAAGACCTCAGTAGTCAAAACTGCGATAGGCACTAGTTAAAAAAAAAAACATTTTTGCGTTCCACAAGGTAAAACAAGATTTTAACAAAAGGCTTAGAGCTAAGAGCTGTTGTAGACCCTGTCAGGGCACAGCAAAAATTATTGTTGATACATAGCAATTTTATAGTTAAAACTCACCAATAGTATGAGCACCAATTTCGTAATGAAGGACCAAGTTTTTTGTCAATCAGTTTTTTTAGGGTTCCGTACCCGAAGAGTGCCAAACGGAACCCTATTACTAAGCCTCCGCTGTCCGTTCGTCCGTCTGTCAGCGGGCATCTCATGAACTAATAGGTGGACCGTTGAAATTTTCACAGATTGTGTATTTCTATTGCCGCTATAACAACAAAAATAATAAAAATGAAATAAAGTTATTAATTAAAATAATTAAAACGCCGAAAAAAATACAAAACAATATTTTTGTCAGCGTTTTTATTCTTTTGCATATACTGTGTGGGTCCACCCAGTGATATGTCACTGGATAAGAGAAAAACTACAATTTTAACACTTACTCGTAGCTTAGGTTCACGGAATTATGTCAACAAAATCACAAATTCTAATCAAATCAAACCAAAACAGACAACATTTCACTCTGCACATACATCACAATTGTCAACAAATATTATCACTAATTCCTTGAAATCGGTCCATTTATTACAATTTGCGACGATAGAACGACCGGAATACGTCATTGTATGACATGTCGGGCTTATTGTGTCTCTAGGTTAGTTAGATGAGTGCATAGGGTTATCAACATTACGTGTCATTAAAGACATTTTGATACATCCTTAGTTCTTACTCAACGTGTGATATTTGCCGGCGTCAACACCAGCGAGAAAATCAGTCGAGAAAATTGTAACACATCCTTATTACAAGGAAATAAGGTGAGTATTGGAGTGAGTTCTATTTTCAGAAGTGTAGGGGTTAAGTTGGCTAAAACAGCTCATACAATTAAAGTCCAATAGATGTACCGATAAGAGTCACAATACACTTGAGGATGTCATAAGATTATAATAACTTTTGAATGCCCAAGGCATAATTATAGCTTATGAAATTTGGAGGACCCAGAACAAATAAAATATAAATTAAATTGATTGAGAATTGTGATAAACGAGGCGTTAAATTTAAAGAATATACAGTTGGAAGAGACGTGATTAATTCTGTTTTAGATAGCTTCGTTTGCAAGGAAAATATATCGTGCATTTATATGGAAGAAGCTACGTTCTTCGAAGGACCGTCCCATTTTTGATGTCCTCCCTCCGGTAAACGCCCTAAGCCGAGGTTCGTACCCCACAGGGGGTGACCTTAGCGAGCGTTCACCTAGTATAAGCTTAGTTTGTAATGCCCCTGGCTGGAAAGCCCGTCCCATCCTTGATGTCCTCCCTCCGATAAACGCCCTAAGCCGAGGTTCGTACCCCACAGGGGGTGCCCTTAGCGAGCGTTCACCTAGTTTTAATTAGCTTAGTTGAATAACCCCTGGCTGGAGGTTTTAAGTGTAGCAGCTTAAGGCACCCACAGGATTGACCGGTTAAATAGTCATGACTTCAGAGGTCAGCTATGTATGTCCTACAGAAAAAAAAAGCCCCTGGCTGGAGGCTTTGAGTAGTAGCTGAGAGTAGCTTGAGGCAGCCACCGGAAAGCCCGATCGAGCATCAGGTTAAATGGCGTGCAACTGGACTGGTCTTGGTTTGTCCAGCATTGGACAGCTGATGACTGAATTTGGAAGAAGTGAGTATTCAAAATGTAAAAAAAAATTCTTCGATTCGAAAGGTTCTCATAAGTACCTACTGCAATAAAATTACCCAAAAGTAATAAAAAATCTAATTATTATTGAAAATAAAAAGTTATTGCTATACAGGGTGTTTGGCAGAACGTTGAACATATGAAAATGGTGGATAGGTGGGGTCATCTGCTACTTACTCAGCCCTAATTTATTTGGCCCTGGCCCCTGGATATTTTTTTTTAATGCAGGTTGAAATTAGGATTTAAGTATTTTTTACATCTTTTTGTTATAAGAATCTGCCAATATTAAAGATTAAAAAAATGCCTGTTTTACCCATTTTTTTAATAAAAATTACACTTTAAAGTTAAGAAAGTTGTGAAACTAGAAGAAAGCAAAAAAAATTTTTTTTGTGTCCAGGGCGCCAGGGCCAAATAAATTAGGGCTGAGTAAGTAGCAGATGACCCCACCTATCCACCATTTTCGTATGTTCAACTTTCTGGCAAACACCCTGTATATAAATCACATTTTTAGTAGGTACCAAAATTAACCCAAATTCATTAAATAAATATTGGCAAATTTCAACAGGGGTCATAAGTTATGACTTGTAAGACACCCGATAAACGATGGCCACCCGCGCCCCATGTAATAACCCGGTAAAATTCCCCATTGAAAAAAAATAAGACAATTTTCTTTTTGGTTTTTTAAAAATTACCACGTAGGTAAATAGACTCTCATTACGATATCTAATAATATCCTCACGGGACAGGTTTTTTTTTACATGTTGTAAATTATTATAACAAGACCTTTATAATTTTATTCTGAATTTGAATATGTTTGCTGTCTATGATCATGTCAAATTTTATTCCTCAGGAGCTACTGAAAGTTTCTGTTGAACTAATCATTTCCATTAGAATCGACAAAAAGACGAAGCATTGAAAATATAAATAGGTATTACAAGTGAACTTGAAAACAAAAATAATGCAACGTTTATTTAATATCTTGATTCTAGACAGAACACAATTTATTACCATATTAACATGTGAGTATTTGCATATTATGATAGATAAGAGACGTCTAAGGAGTTAACTTGATAGATTACATCATAAACAGCTGTTTACTAGAATTATGATCTGTTCTTTAATCATAGATTTTTTTATTTAAAACTAGGGATTTTATTTATTTGCGACCTCTCCTAAGTAAAAAAATTAAAGAGTAAGTATGACGAAAATAGCTTTATTTATTTATATAGGCAATAACTATTGGCTAGATTTTTTAAAGGAATTAGTGTCCTAATAAACAGTTGGCTGGCAATTTAAGGCAATAGCGCACCTCAGACTTACACCTTAAACTACTTCCTTCTTGGTACTCTTAAAAAAAATCTTGTTTTTAACCCTTGGGAGTAATAGAAAGATTTTTCATTGAGTATTGGTACCCAATTAGCCTAGTGGTGTGACCGTCGGACTGCCAATTCATAGGTTTTGAGTTCGAAGGGACACACCTCTGACTTTTCGTATTCATGTGCATATTGTATAGTGATCACTTGCTCCAAAAACGGCGAAGGAAAACATCGTGAGGAAATCGGCATACCTGAGAGATATTTCTCGACGGCTTCATAGGAAACCAAGTCAGACGGATAAAATCTCCGACACCAGAAAAAGAAAAAAATAAGTCTTACAAAACAAGTGGGGAAAAAAATACGACTTTTCACCCACGACCATTGTAAAACTGACCCCAAAGCCCTCAAAACTTAATTTAATTTTCAAACTGTCATACAGCACTAACATAATAATTAGCTAATTGGTCACACAGTACTTTACGACTCAGAAACGTTAAAACAAAATTATAATTAGTCATAAATCCGAGCGTGGAGACCATCGATCGATTCTCGATTCGCTCACACGATTATATCGATTTATTTTGTTTGTGTGCGTGTATGTGGGCTTCTCTGTCTGTGTGCGCGTATAGGAACAACAGATTTATTGTTAATGGTGTCCCGAACATAATTAAAATGGTTGATGTTTCGCCCAGCCCGCTTGGTCGACGTCCTTCGGTCGAAATGTAGAGTAACTTGGGTGTAGAAGTTCGCTCATAGGATAAGGTTGATATTAATATATTTTTTTAGTAAGAGTAGAATCCAGCTTTTAAAAGGAAAAGCATGTTTTAAGGAATAATAAAATGTAATATAGGAAGGTAGGTTTTGTGAATAAAATACTAATTTATTACTAAGTTATATTCACTAAAGGCTTGTGCAGACCAGCGCGATATCGCGGGCGCGACAGGCAGCGCGACCCGTGTCGCGCCCGCGATATCGCGCTAATCTGTACGAGCTTTAACCGAGAGACCTGTGAGAGATAAATAAAACAATAGTTTAAAAGTCGACTACCTAAAAGTTAGCTTTTAGTAACGTTAATTATGACTTTACTAACGTTAATTATAAAGAAATCAGAGAATTCTTAGAATAATCAACTGACGAAGCTGTACCTATCCCTATTGTTAATAAGTATGTCAAACATGAGAAGGATAATAATACAAATAAAACAATATTCAAGATGCCCTCTGAATTTATTCATTACTCTGTACCGCTTATAGTGTTATAGATAATGGTGAGCGATACCCCGTGCTATACAGCTTGTGGCGCCATCTGTACTTTATAGACCATTGTTTGATCGTCACCTGCAATGATACTGATTGTTTAGTAAGATACGTCACGGTACTTATGGCTCTCACGAGAAAAAATAGTATAAAAGGCAAAAAAGGACCAAAAATAATCAAACACTAATAGGTTCTCAATGGTAATTATTATTAGATACTAGCTTCCGCCAGCACAATATCGTTATAAATAATAGCCTATGTTAGTCAGTGATAAATTGATGATATAGCATTCTACTGGTGAAAGAATTTTTAAAATCAGTCCAGTAGTTTTTGAGTTTATTCATTACAAACAAAAATACAAATTTTTTATAGAAAGAAAGAAAAAGTATTTATTGAGACACGCACAGGAGACCACAAATTAAAAACACACTCATAGAAACATAAAATTAAAAAAACAAATTAATATAAAAGCAGAAACTCCTGTACAAGGTCAAAAGGCTCCTATCTCAGCATGATACTACGACATTTAAATATAAATTTCGCAGCGCTGGTATTCTGATAGGGCCCGAATAGAAGAAGTATTGCCAACCCCTTATAACCTAAAGAAAAAGATAGTATATCTACAATCATTCATGAAAGAAAGTCTAACCCCTAGCTAAGCTTAAAATACAATGTACCTAGGAGTATGATAATTAAACTAATCAGTTCGGTTGCACAGATCAGAGAGAGAAGATAGCAATCTGTAGCCTAATTGCGTAATGTAACACAATCACAATTTGTTTCGATTTGAAACAGATTGCTAATCCATTGCTTCATAAGTTGGAAAAAAAAATCTGCTCAACAACGTAAATAACGCAATGAATGTTGTTGAACTGTCAAAATGAAACAAATTAGGCAAAATTGTTTACGAAAGTAAGTTACGCAATTAGGGTACTGATCAGTATAACATTCTGATAGAACATCTGCAACCAAGACTTTATGCTAAAAGGCAAAACTGACCTCAGCTCAAAGAAAAGGACGCTAGGAAAGTAATAATAAAGAGACTATGGACTACTTAAAAACCAATTATAGGTACCATCAAGTGTCACTAAAACAATACAATTCGATTGATATTTAGTTTTTTACTGATAATTTCAATAGGTTGGAAAACGCGACGATCGTCGGCAAAAAATTACAATTATAGTTATTAATATTGGACCGTGTAACTTCTTAAAATTGATTACAATACCTTGAAAACATTACCAGTTTTACCTGGGCGACCGAGCTCTGCTCAGCTGAAAATAGAGAAAACGAATATTACTGACCTAGCTAGATCGAAATTTCGCCCCCGTAAACCCCTATATTGCAACTTTCATCGAAATCGTTAGAGCCATATTCGAGAACATGATAACAAATATATAGAGGTCATCATCATCTGCCTAGCCTTTTCCCAACTATGTTGGGGTCGGCTTCCAGTCTAACCGGATGCAGCTGAATACCAGTATTTTACATGGAGCGACTGCCTGTCTGACCTCCACAACCTAGTTACTAGGTAACACGATACCCCTTGGTAAGACTGGTTGTCAGACTTTTTTGGGCTTCTAACTACCCGTAACGACTGTCAAAGATCTACAAATGACAGCCGGGACCAACGGCTTAACGTGCTTTCCGAGGCACGGAGGGGTCTTGGTATGTAAAGATGGTCACCCATCCACAAACCAACCGCGGCAAGCATAGCTTAACCTGATCGATCGACCCGTGCAGCTGTTGTTACTTAGCCACAAGCCCCAAATATATAGAGGTATATCCAAATATTGCTCATTTAATATTAAAGAATAAATAATAACGAAACTACTCTTTAAAAACCCAATCACTTAATCACACTTTTTGTCCCAATATTGTCCCAAAATCCGTCCTCATTTTTCCTTACAAAACACCAATGTCAACTTCTCAGAACCCTTAATCACCAGATTCAAAAGGTGATTAATCAAAATCGCCATTAATTATTAGACGCGAGTATTTATACTGATTATTATGGGACGTCCGAAACGCTGTGTTGTCCCGCCCTGCTATTACCGTTCGCCCTTTCGGTATTACGGACGATGGACGGTCGCTGGTCGTATATTAGGACCGGAATATTACTGGTGCACATTACGCGTTTACAAAAGGTTTGGTGGGAACGCGTGTAACGAAACGAGATGAGATGTGCAAGCGTTTAATTATGTAGCTGGCATAGTTATGAAGTTATGGACGCGCATATTTTATGTGTGTTTAAAATTAAGAAATATAGTTGACCATATAGATCGCTCAATACCTAGGGTTTCGTGAAGCCTGAATTACGAATCACACACCTTAGCTATGTTGTGAATATCCGTAATTTAGGCTATCAAAAAGTTCATAGGTAAACTCATAAAAGTAGTTCCTAGTAAAAACTAGTTTCCTCTTGAGAAGGTCAGACGACAAAACTAAGTCGTGATAAGCCACTGAAATGAATCAGAACTAAGCACTAAACATTCAGTCCAAACATTACACAATCGAAAGAAAGCACCTTCACAAGTCATTAACGACAGAATATCAGTCAATCACTAATGATAGCACATGGCGTTACCACCCCGATTTAAAACACAATCGATATTACAAACCGTAACAATCAAAATTTTTCAATCGAATATTATCATCGTACAATTAATAATTCGTGAAATATCATTAAGAAGCAAAACAGGAGAACAAAAGTCGCGGTCCTTTGAGCAGTGTATAAAAAAGGAGAGGAATAAAAAAGGGAAGGCGTCCCGCGGGGCGAGCGTCGGCGGTGCGTATACTAAACCAACACAGTATGTGTCGACACTGGCCCGTATGATATTGCCGCACGCATTATATGGATAGAGCTTTAGATGATAGAATAATGTGAAATGGAGAATATATTCGATTCAAAAGTAGAGAAGCGGAGAAAATATTAATCTCAAATAAGGAGGCTATTACAGTTACATTTTCTTATAAGGAAGCAGATGGTAATAACAGTATTTCAAATTCAGGATAGGAATAGGAATGAAAACAATTAAATACTTGCGAATATAAATAACATTGATACTTTACCTCTCTCTCTTTGTCTACAAATGATAATTTGTACTGTGATCTAAGAATCACTAATTTTCCAACCACACCTACAAATCTCATCTCAATCCTTACAAAATTTGTCCTCACGCAATCTAAATACTCAATAAATAACAAATCTAATAGTATTCATTGAACTCTTCCAGCCGTTCGACACTCCACCACATTCTGCCGCCACCACCCGCTGGTCCTTAGGTCCTGGTGACAGGACACGACATGTTATAACGATCGCCGATGAGTAATGAAACTTAAATTGTATTTAATTGGACTTTTAATTTGTTCTTTGGAACGGACTTTGTGATGAGTATTTGTTTTGCCTTTGATGAATGTTGTAAAAATTACGTCCAATGGCACTTAAAATAATTTTAGCAGTAACCTTAAGCAAACAGTTAAAGAGGAAACGGTTTCAAATTCTAAATCGGATGCAAAATGAATGTAAAACGAAAGAGTCGAGGAATTGTTAGGAACGCTAACATCTTCTCTAATACGTAAGCATCATTACAACTTGGCAATACAACTAAAATAATACCAAATATTCTTTGATATCTAACAAAAACAATACACAGCGACAATCCCCCTTCGATTAACCATAATGAAAAAATAACCTGTCGTCATACCTTAAATGGATCCGTCACCGTAAATAAACGAGAACATTGGAGAGGTCCCGCAAGGCTCTCATCTAAGCCCTGCGTGTCCTTACACAGCCCATAAAGCCGACTTCCCTATATTTATGCCCTTTTGTCACGACACCGTCCAATTGGATGTCCCGATAATTTACGCTAACGTGACGACATTAATACACAGCTAAGAGCACTGTGATATAGGGCCTTTTAATAATCCATTCAGAGCGCGTGCTGTGACAATATTTCCCGTGAACTCATAGCGTTTTGTCTTGTACTTATTTATGTCTTATCGTTAATTGAATGGCCTTTTTTGATGTATATTTTATTACGATAACGGTGTTTTAATTTTCGTCCTCGGTTTTATTTGGTGGCATGAATCAAAATTCAATTATGGAAGTGTATCCTGGGTGTTGGTGTTTAATTTTGCAGGCTGAGTTTTGCCACCACTGTGGCGTTGGCAGAAATGAAGTCACGAACGGGGAAGGTAGCCACAATAAAGTAGATAACACTTTCCTGATTTGAAACTCAATTGTGTGTGATTGTCCGAGGCTCAATTGTTGAAATTGCAAGGGTTAGGTACTGGAAGCCGCGAAGCTTGCGGAATAAGATGAAATGGCTGTTGTTTTTTGTCTCAATGATTGAGCCATTCAATCAGACCTTAGGTATCTACTTTATTAGTACCTACTCAGATTGATACTTTCGGTTTTTATTTTTTCCTGGTTTATAGCTTGTTATTGATGGAACTCATTAGTCATCTGTAAATAAGCGAATATTTTTATGAACTGTCCAACAGCAAAAAAGCTTGAAAAGGTTCAGTTTATCTTTATATCGCAATCTTATATGGTAATTTTCAAGTAGGTATTCACATCAACATGATTAATTTCTTTATCATTCATCTTCACATGCTTGACATGTAAAGGAACGTTTGTGATTTGGTAGGATTTACTGGTGTTGTAGGTTGTAATGTTGGCATTTATAGGTAGTACTTACATATTATGTTTTATCGTTTATTCTGTCTCTTTGGTATAGATCTCTTCATGCCTTTTTCTCACATAAATTTAAATTTTTATCATCCTAAAGGGTGGGTACATAATAAGCGATAATATTTCGGTTTTCCTCAATCGTCTTATTAAATAAACTTTATTTTGGTACTTAAAAGCTTAAGTAAAATCTAAAACCTTCTTAGGAAACAACATAAAAATTTCTTCGTTAATCTTTTGTATCATTGTTTCATTGCAATATTACTAACTTATGACTGCGTCAATGAGTGGAGTTCGCTCAGCTGAATTTTTGGACCAAATATATTTGAACTTTTTGCTATCGCTAAGAACAAAAAGATTGCAATATAACACCACTTAGAAAACAACAAAACTATCAAACTACATCAATCAAGTACGTTACAGCAAACATAATTGCCTTCACACATGACAGAGGAAGTGAAGAAATTCGTCTCAGTACTAGCGATAGCTAAAGTACCAACAATTGGCCTCGACGATAACATTCACAATTGAATTGGGGGCAAAACGACGTCAATTAAACACCGCTTCTGTTAATAACTATTAATTAAGTTAAGAGCTTTTAACTGGTTTTGTGATAAAATAAAACGTGATGGATGATCAATTGATACCCACGTGATATTTTTGGTGGAGGACTTTGAGGCATTGACTAAAGTTTTGGTGTGTTCTGTTTTGTGGGTAACTGACTCTGCTAAGCTAAGTTGCAGCTAAACTGGGGGCCTACCACCAGCTCATAAAGCAGTATTATTTTAATATTACTTCAGTGTGGGAAAGAGATGAAACTCTACAGGACGTATAGCTCCATCTCTTTCTCCCACTGAAGTAATATTAAAATAATACTGCTTTATGAGCTGGTGGTAGGCCCCCCTGGTTGATTTATGGTCGATATCGACAGTTTACTAATTTTGATAAGAATAGAAACAGCAGTTAAGGCAGAATCTAATGTTCTGAATCTTCCCTCTACTTTTGGAACCGACTCTTATAACATCAAGAAAGTTCATATAAGTAATAAATACGCAAATGTAAAAAAAAACTTTTTTGCACCTCTTTAAATTCGGTAAGTTAATTAATGAAAAGTATAGGTATGATCGCAGAAAAAAAAGCGCATATCTCCATACTAGAAACAAAAAAGTTTCAATTTCATCAAATTCGGAAGGCATCATCAAAGTTGAAGGGGACAACAGAAGCCTATTATTACATAACAAAAGCCTAACAAACGCAACAAAAACAGAACTAATGAAGTCGGAGCTGAATTTTATTTATTTCGCCCGCACTAAGCAATTCACATCGTAAATATCCGTCAGTCAAAACGATTAACACAAAAAACTGTCCCTTCGAAAAAAAAACCATTTTCATAATCCAGTCAAAAATCACCCTTACTCTATTAAAAATAAGGGTTCTAACGACTGCAGTTGTTAATTTTGCATTGCATGGTCCCGAAGTCAAACTGTCATAAGACAAGTTCGGTCACTTTTGGGCGATTCGATTTTTTTTCTAATTTCGTATTTTTCTTTGGCGGCTCGTTTATTGGAACCAAATGACACGACAGGTGACGAGTTTTTTGTAGCTGAGGGTGGATAGAAAAGAATTGTTATACATTTTATTGCGTGTCCCATCCGTGTATCGGGCGATCTGAATTCGTAGGGCTAATTTGCTGGCTTTTGGGCACAGATGTCGCGATAAAGATGTCGGTGTTATAGTAAGTTTTTTTAAGTATTTTAATTAATTTTAGTTTTTGGTGATACGATGTCTAGATCATACATTATGTGACTGCATCTTATTGGTCGCGCTAACTGACAGAGTTATTAAAGCAAAATGTTAAAAAACAACAGTTAACTTCGAAATTCATACTTTTATTTAGCAAAAGTTTATTTTATTATGACTTGCAATTTCCTTATAATAACACATTTTGCATCACTATTCACCAATACTTTATTCACCATGGCATTGAGATTGTAAAATATCAATATTACCAAGTAATATTATCATAATAAACACAAAAGCAACAATATTAGGTAGGTACTAGATAAAAATTAGGTTTAGGTAAGTACAACAGACGCAATCATCCCCGCCTAAAAGAAACAGCCCACAACCACAAAAACTATGTAAATAAAACAGCCATTAGACTGATTTAAACAAATGACACGCGATAATCTGCGGCCATTAGCAGGCATCAGTCAAAATCCCGAAACAATAGTAATTGTTGTAATAAATAACGTCCCTGGGTTTCGTAAACCACTTGTCTACAAACGAGCTATTAAAATTACATTACCAATAGGTACTGCGGAGAAAAAACTGTTAAAATAAGAAAAAATTGTTATGGATGTTTATTTATAAATGGTATACCTAGTTAATTCAAGCGATCAAGCGACGTCAACGATTATAATAAATACTTACTATGTAAAATGATAATTTCTCATAAACGTAGAAAAAACCTGCTTATTATTACTGATCATGCCTACATACATGAACAGTTATGCAAAAAAATGTACACATTTGTAAACATAAACTAAAACTGTAGGACGAAAAATACATTTAAAAAGTTAAGCGGACACATTTAGTCAGAAAGAACTAATTTTTAAAGTTAACATATTTTACATCCTAATGATACCTAGAGTACCTACCTACTTACTTTAACCATACTATGTTCATTCATGAATTTTCAGGAATCACAATTCGCATCTTAACTCGTTCCCATCTGAATTTGGTCAGCTATAAGCCAAGAGAAACAATCATCTAAATATACTTCAGCATTGCAACTCATTTGTTTGTTTTACTGACCGTACATGTGTGGCACAAAACCGGAATGTTTGACGCACTTGTTACTAATGAGTGCCGTATTATTGAAACAATCTCAGAAACTCATACACAACGTATGATTTTTAACGATTATTTAATTTACGGTGATTTGATAAAAGTCTTTTAACGTGTCTTTCAATAGTGCTAACTTCTTTCTAAACTCTTAATTAATGTTATTCTGGCAAATGCTCAGAAATCGTATGGTTTCGCCGCAAATGTAGCTCGTAGCGCAATCTATCGCCAAAATACAGGTAACATAACATCAAGTCACAAAATCTTAAAAGAAACAGAACCTGGCAACAGAAATAAGGAAAACGGCAAATGACTCCAATTAGTTGAGTATCTGGTCAGCAATTATTACAGTAGCTGTATAATTTCTAGTAAAAAATATCATTAAATAAATCTTCATTTTAAGGTCCCTGAATATAAATACTAGTAGTTGACTATGACGATGATGTTAAACCACTGACTACAATCATCAAGTCTAAACTCATTTCATTTAATTCGATACTAATTTAAACTTTCAATGTAAACACCATCATTTACCCAAACAATACCTATCTACTTGCTATCCACAAAGAACGCAACAGTAATCTTATAATCACAATCAGTAACGTTGCCGACAGCTTATCCCATACCCAATTTCACGCTACCAACTCCATGTGGGTGGCCAGTGACATTTGCAAGCCCAAAAAAAAATACAAAAGGAGGTTTGTATCGAACCGATGATAATTCAACTCCTGTGGGCTACAATGTGACAAACCGAGAATGTCACAATCTCATTGTCAGGATCCTATTCTGACCATTGTGTGGTGGCGCTACTGCTTTATGCTAAAATTGGATGAGCTATTGTCAGAAAGTCATCTTTTTTCGCCAAAATACACAAGTGTCATCGGACAAGTGGCTTTGAAAAAGGATTCGAGTAATGAGATTTGAATTTTTTGCTTACGGCGCCTTTTGGGGAGTTTTGTAAAGTTAGGGCGTTACAGAATCTCGTTTAATCTAAAATTGGAAGATATGCAAAAAGGAAAAAACAACGATGCAGATCCTGTTACATTTCAGAAAGCCTTTAATATCTGTCTCAAATATTCTCAATACAAGATTCACAAAACGCGTCATCAGTTAATTAAAATTCTGTGAAACATAAATGTTTTGTGTTAAGACCAGCATCATGTTTATTTTCATTAGTACCAAAGTTTCCGTGAACAAAAACAATTCGCCTGAAACAAACAGTCAACCGCAGGACACAATTTAGCAGTGGTAGCACAAGTGCGTACTAAAAAACCCACATATGCGCAAAAACGTCACATTTCAAATCCGCAGTACGCCTCTGTTTGTGCTCATCCGGCTTTAAGTCCCTAAAAAGCGCTCGTGGTGACACCTCCCCGTCTTCCTCCCACCCCACTGCCTACATGCTCCCATCCCGCTCGCACACCCGCGACTCCGCTCCAAAAGCGACAAAACGCGACACACTCTTTGCCCACCAGACGGCCGAAGCGACAGAGCACGCGCGCGCAATACTCGTCTCTACACAACTTAGTTTTAAAGCTAGCGCTCCGGATTGCGCGACACATTAGAGGACATTTACTCACCATCGCTAGAACATCCTAAGCGCCAGCATAAAATAATCATCTTCAACTCTACGGTCTCGTTAATAGATGCCATTTTCCTGTGTCATAGCTAAAGGTGGTGTAAAGACACAGTTTTCAAATGTCACGCAGTGTAGTCGTCTCTTTTCTCCGGAGTCCTGTCGCATCTGCCCGGCTCCTTTGGCATCCTTCAGCATGCATGTGTCCCCCCGCATATCTTTCATCCCGCTCTACGCCGCCTGAAGCCCAGTGTCCGGTCTCACAGACTGTTAGGCGGTCGTGTTAACGTCGCTCTTTGTATATGTTCCACACGATATAATCACGAATATATTTGTGTCTTGTACGTACGTAGTACATGTATAGCGTGAAGGATTAGATGTGAAATGTACTGTGAAGTGACGCTCAGTGCCGTTTGATGTTTGTTTATGTGGAAGACAGTCACCAGAAGCATTCATGATTCAGGTTAGTTTGCCAAATTTATGTACCTTCCGACGTTTACGGCCTTCCAGAAATATTATAACACTAACAAAATCAGCTAATGTTAGAAAATTGGAGTTCATGGAAAGGAAGCTTTTGTGAGCTGGTTTATCTTTAAGATTAACTTTTTCATTTTTATGATCCATTTTGATTTTGATAAAACCCCTAAAGTTGTCCTAAGCTTTACGCGACTTAGTAAATTTAACCCGATTACGCCTCTTAACATCAATACATATTTTGACGTAAACCACTTATTCCGCGTGATAAAAAAACCTGTACTTGCTTTTTTTGTTTGAAATAAAGCAAACAGCGCCAACGGACAGTAAATAAATAATCATTGAATCAGCCGATGGTGAAACATCAATCAGCTGCTATTATTTATTACCGAAAGCCCATGCGTGGGTGTACAAAGTGGGCAATAGATAATTTAATTATAGATACGAATGTATTCATTAAGTATTGCGAAGGCTTGAGTTGTAATTAATTTTGAGGTCCCAATTCTTTCGGCGGTACAATAGCTAAATGTTATGACCACTTTGTTAATGAAGAGAGACTTCATAATATGTGATTTGCACTTTAAAACTATACATATGAAGAGAATGTTGCACTATCGACCTCTGTAATATATTATTATATGTTAACGGGGATGTCAGAAAAATTAAATTTCAGGTTGTGACATTTTGTCCCTGTGATGTGATGTGACATTTTTAGCAAACTTATGAGATTCTTGTTTCAGTCAGTGCTTTCAGTTTTGTTTCCATTTTTGAATTGTGGCCGAACATTGTTATGTCTATGTCGAAATTTAAGATTTTCTTAATATTTTGGACGATAAATAATAAACTTATTTGATTATATAAATAAGAGATTATTTAAGCAGTAACAATTAGTTCAAGAAAAGTAATGCCTTTTATAAGTGTTGTTTTGCACTGAAATAAAAGTAAAAATTCATGAACAAATGTATCTGACATAAGAGTAAATACATTATGAAGATAAGCATAATGCGATTCATATTTTTATGCATAATGAATAAATTAAACTTTCAAGGGAAGGATTAATTATTTTACGCTACATGGCACAAGTGCTAGTTGCTTCTGCTGAACACTTGTTTTAGAACTTTAACATAACATAACATCACGCCTGTATTTCCCCGAAGGGTTAGGCAGAGATGTACATATAGTACACTAGCACTTTAACTTACAATAGGCATGATACCTGAGTAAAAAAAGTCCGTTACGCAGATAACAAAAAAATATTTGACACGTATTTTTGCTTTATCATATTAATAAAAAAATACTAGGATAAAACGCATTAAAGTTGGGGAGTGGGAGCTCGCTACGTCACAAGTAAGCACAAAATCTGCATACAAGTGACGACATGCCACATTTGAACTCAATTTATCGCCGTAATCTTTTGATTACGTAAAAAAAGAAAAAATACATGTATAATATTTTTTAATAATCTACATGACGGAAAAAAAAATGTTTAGTCATCATCCGTATTATTTCAAGTTTCCCATAATTCAAACGCTATATTTAATTATATTTAAACCATACTCGAATCATTGTTGACTGAAAGCCCTCAGACCTCACCACAATCTGAAAATTTATTGCGAATGTAACTCTGAAAACCTATTTTTAAAACAAGTATGTACCTACTATTGTATGGCACTTGAATGTAAAAACAGAACATGAATAATTTCATACACGCAACAATACAACTGAAGTACCTACTTACCTACCTGTAAAGCTTGTAAATATAAAATACATATTACATGCATGTATCCGCAAAATGTTGTTTTATAACAGTCGAGTATACCATTGCATGTTGCACCTTTGAATGGCGCCTGCTATCAACATCATCAGATAATTTTGATACCAAACTAATGGCCTGCATATATGTAAGGCAACTAATTCGACTAGTTTTTTGTATTTATGGGATAGCCTCGTCTTTTACCACTACGCATTTTGCCATCTCACTTGATGATTGTTTGCAATTTTTCTTAAAGAAGTAACCTATTCACACATACCGAAAAGCTACTAGACGCTTGGTATGGGCATTTTTCTAACGTGGGATTTGACGTAGCATAAACGCTACGTAGCGAAGACGCTGCATAGCGTAGCGTAGAAGACGTATCGAGATATTGACGTAGAGTATGCGTAGTGTCAACGTTGCGTAGCGTCAACGCGGCGTAGCAACAGCATAGACCCTTATCAGTTTACTCATACAAGTATAACAGTTGGGTATACCACTAGTATGGCGCCAACTGTTTTCAAAGGATGCGTTTTCTACCAGGAGCCAATGTCATTGACAATAATGCAACGTCATGATATCCAGCCGTGGATAATTAAACTATGCGGCACCACAAAAGGTTATTTTCAAACTACTCGTAATAACAAAAATGAATGATTAATCAATTTTTCTTTTAACGAGGCAGAAATGCGTGACTTGAAGATATATTTTTATGTGGTTTGCTTTATATTGGCTATCCTCGTGATGTGCAGGCAAGTTTCAAGAAGCGCCACATTAAATCTAGTATGAATGATTACTTTTGCAAAAATGTTGCCTAAGGACGCTTCTATTTAGAATCGAGCATTACATTGAACAGTTTAAATGTGTGTTTTATATGGAATGAAATCGGATCTTGCAAAAATAGACAGCGAATGCTGTGCTTACAAAAAAGTTTTTAAATTAAAATGCCGAATCGTGATGTGTATAACTTTTATCACAGAATAAACGATACAGACGCAACTACAAGCGTGCAATGGAACTTGTAAGTTCAATAATATCACAGACTATCCGCCAGAGCGGCTTTGCTCGCGTGATATCCTTATAAATTATAGGTATCATTTGTTACTCAGTGATAAGTTGATAACATAGTGTTCTACAGCCGAAAGAATTTTTAACATCGATCCAGTAGTTTTTAAGTTTATTCATTACAAACAAAAATACAAATATTTTCTCTTTATAATATTAATGTAGAAAAAGTGACTTTGACGATGAGTGAATTCTGTGAAAGATAGGGCTAGAAGCAGAGTGAATATCGAGAGAAATTATGGAATGAAGGGCGAGAGGACGATAATCATAGACATAGTGACAGAGAGAGAGAGAGGAGAGCGGTATGAGTGTGTAGTAGTCTGTCACTTTTATAGTGTACTTATTAAAGAATATTCTATCTATCTATAGTGAAATGTTTTTACTAACGAAATAGTGTGTGTGGTGAGGTGGTATGATGTTGTGTGGATGGTGTGATGTAGTGTGGATGATGTGATGGTATAATATGTGTGTGTGGTGTGGTGATGTGAGCCTGGAGTCTAGATTTGTGCCCGGTTGATGGCAATAGGCTCGCCCCCTATTACATGGGACTTAAACATAACTGGCGAAATGTGGGTGTATTATAGGTGCACTTCTGCCTAACCCTTCGGGGAATACAGGTGTGATGTTATGTTATGTAGTATAAAGATATGATGGGGGTTTTTGTATGAAAATCGTAACAGCACCATGTTATCAGTTTTGAAACGAAACAACCTGCCTAGTCTTTTCCCA
The DNA here is from genome assembly GCA_963680765.1 of Agrochola lychnidis. Taxonomy (NCBI): domain Eukaryota; kingdom Metazoa; phylum Arthropoda; class Insecta; order Lepidoptera; family Noctuidae; genus Agrochola; species Agrochola lychnidis. Next base: position 8,687,910 of record OY796864.1, read on the forward strand.
ACTATATTGGGGTCGGCTTCCAGTCTAGCCGCATGCAGCTAAGTACCAGTATTTTTTTTTGTATCTGACCTCCACAACCCAGTAACTGGGTAATACTTGGTAAGACTGGTTGTCAGACTTTCGGGCTTCTAACGACCCGTAACGACTGTCAAAGATCCACGAATGACAGCCGGGATCAACGGCTTAACGTGCTTTCCGAGGCACGGAAGAGTCTCGTTATGTAAAGATGGTCACCCATCAATGGACCAACTCTGGCAAGTGTGGCTTAATCTGATGGATCAACCCGTGCGGCTGTTATTATTTAGCCACGAGCTGCTCCTAAACGAACGAAACAAGTTGACAAAATACAATGGAAGTTGTTAAAGCAAAACATTTTACTTTGACGTTGCAAACCTCTAGGTTTTATTTGCCTCGGGGCACAGTATCATACAAAGCTTATAGGGTGTCTCTTCATAAAATATATTCTTTAATTTTGACACAGCGGCTTAACGTCTGATTAACCTATAATTATCCTTTGGGTCGTTTTCCGTCACTAGCTGTAGGCTCCGTGTGGGAGGACAGATGTTCAACTTTTCTTAGATATAAGAAAAAAATATTCCCTGTACACTTTATATAACATGATAATAGTCTATAATTTTATAAATGTTTTGCATAAAATATGAGTCTGTACCTATTTTTTTTTTTGTCCAAGAAATACCGATGTATTACGTTGAATTTTTATGTAAATAAATAGAACTTGAACCGTAGTCACTAAATAGTGAACCTAAGTTGGTATAGTGTCCCAATTCCATCAGTTCAGGAAATTTGTATAATCAATAGAAAATAACTATATCAGTTCAAGAGATTGTGCCACCTACCAATTTATTTATTTATTGTTCCAAAAACAGTGTTACAAATATTTTTCCATTAGCAATGTATAAGCAAAACCTTGCAATACAATTACAGTCATTAACTTTAGTGGAAACGATCACCTGTATCCTGTACTAGATAAAAAACTGTATCACAGGAGATAGAGCCTTTCCTTTAATGAAACAGCGCATTGACAATACATGTAGGTATGGCCGATGTTTGCTGGAAAAAGCGTAAAGGTAGTGGATATCTGAAAAATTAGGAAAGGAACAAATACAAATCATGTTCAACACAAAAATACTTCTTCAAGTAAATGCATAAATATTTATTATTTAACACCAGCCTGTAGGACCATAAGTATAAGTAGTAATTGTAGGGTACCTGTAATGGCGGAAAATACGTCGCCGTGTAGGATGCGTAAACGTCGCGAGCGTGACGCCATTAGTGTAAATGTTTTGCCGCCGAGAGGCGCGGGCGCAGCTGAAATGTGTACAACGGCAATATAACCAAATTTAATGTTTAAAAATAATATGTACCTAGATATTTTGTTAAAAATGTATAATTATTTGAAACTCATTTTTAATAGGGTAGCACCCATAGTTAAATTAAATTAAATATTTTTATTGACATATGGAAATTCTGACTCCTGCGCTAGGTTGTAAACCTGTGTTACAGGAATCAGTGTCTTCTCCCAGTAGTTTTACATAGATATTTTGTAATAAGATTTCAACAATTTTAAATTATATGATACCTGCTTGAGGCGTATGTGTGAGGGTGGGAAATAAATCATAATTATAATAGAACCAACATAATATGAGACTAGATGGGTACTGACTTATTGCCATCAGGGTTAAACTAGGATGAGACTGTCACAGGAGCGTGGAGATTGGCATAAGCGAAGAGAAGCCCGGGCCCAGCAGTGGGTGAACTCAAGTTGTGGATTATCATACTCCTTCCCTTGTCCCAATTTATTTGAACTCACACCACGTCTTCTTTCAAACACGCCTCATTGGCCGTCATCACAGAATTTAATTTTTATTTCTTCTTCGCCATAATTCTATCACACAATCCATCTGCCTTGTTGCTTATAGCCATGCATATTTAGATTCATACAGACATTTACAATCACAAAATAATACAACCTACTTTTAGAAGGAAACATTACAAAACTTTTCATCAGTGAAGCTTCACTCCGGCTCAACTACCCGCCTCAGTACTCCCGGTGCATCTGTCGGGATGCGCATGCGCCGCAAGCGTGACACCATTAGCTCATACTGCAGCCGAGCGCCGAGGGCATCCGAGAGTTGCCGAGAATGACCGAAGACGTCAACTCGTTTTGCAAAGCTTTTCTTTAATATAACATGGTTGGATATATTACTGCACGATCGTATTGATCGTACTGCCCTTATCCCCATTTCATTTTCTTCCATACATCGATCTATTAGCTATTATATCAGTAGTCGCTCCCTTTCTGCTACCTTTCTAGCTAGCCGTCTTTCAAACAATGCATCCATTGCAATGATTCTTTGATCTACCCCTTACTCTTAAAGTCACATTCATACTCAAAACTTTCTTTAAGACAAGTTCCTCATTCCTCTACATCATACCACTACACGTTGTGTTTCATCATCATCATCATCAGCCTATAATGTTCCCACTGCTGGGACCTCCTCTCTGTGAGAGGGAGTGGGCCGTAATCCACCACGCGAGCCCAGTGCGGGTTGGTAGATGTCACATGTCTTCGAATTTTCGGTTCTAGGATATGCCGGTTTCCTCACGATGTTTTCCTTCACCGCTTTGAGAGCAGTGGTGATGAAATAATTTACACAAAGTAAAGCGCCTGTCCGGGTTCGAACCTACGACCTACAACTCGTAAGTCGCGGCCGTTACCACTGGGCCACACACAAATTAGTAATTTTAAACACATTGTGTTTAAAATTTCATATTCGAATCTGCCTCTTTTAAACTTTTCATTTGCATATCTAGCTATCCTTCAAAAATTTATTGAGAGTCAACTTATATAGACTCATCTTAACCATATCTAAACATCTGTAATCCTATAAAATAAATAACAAACAAAACACTCAAGAATATCACAGTTCTAAACCCGGTACAGATGTCGGATGCTCTTGCGCCGCGAGCGTGATGCCATTAGTTCGTAGTGCCGCCGAGCGCCGCGGGCACCCGAGTCTTGCCGAGAACAGCCGAAGCTGTCGGCTTCGACGCTAAGTATTATGAAATTGTGTGAGGATAGCTGAAGAATGGGCGGAATAAAACATGTTTTTAAATAAGATGTCTGGGTCTGATCTGGGTAGATAGGCAGACGAAATTTGTCGCTAATATTGAGATAACTACTAGGCAAAAAATTCTGTAATTTGCATACAAATGGTTCGAATAAAAACAGAAAAAAATTGTAGAACATAGTTTCCATTTTCATGGTTCTAATTCAAGTAGACAGTATTTACATAGAAACTTGGTAATCAAAATCTTTACCTAACTTCTGCCTAGCCGTTTCCCAACTATGTTGGGGTCAGCTTCCAGTCTAACCAAATGCAGCTGAATACCAGTATTTTACATGGAGTAACTGCCTATCTGAGCTCCATAACCTAGTTACTAGGTAGCACGATACCCCTTAGTAAGACTGGTTGTCAGACTTTGGGGCTTCTAACTACCCGTAACAAATGTCAAAGATCTACAAATGACAGCCGGGACCAACGGCTTAACGTGCTTTCCGAGGCACGGAGGGGTCTTGGTATGTAAAGATGGTCACCCATCCACGGACCAAGTGCAGCAAGCGTAGCTTAACCTGATCGATCGACCCGTGCGGCTGTTATTACTTAGCCACAAGCCACTCAAAATATTTACCTAACTATACAACAATAAAACAGATACAGATAAATGAATAAAAAATAACCAGGGTATAATAATAATACCTAGTCCTCCAGACCGAATTTCGGCCATGGCAGTCAATCTTAGCGGAGACTAGCCGCGGAGAGCTCTACGCGGGAGATATTATAGTCCACAAGCGTGTGCGCAGACACAGGTGCACTCTCTCTTCCCTCACTCTCATAGTCCGATGCGACAGCAGTCCGACACGACCGGAGAGAGATCAGGCGCAGGACCAACAGCTTAACATGCTTGCCGAGGCACGGGGGCATCACACCGCCAACTTCCAAACTCCGGGCAATTCTTAGTAACAACTAAGAATTTCCTAATGGAAAAACCTAATAACACTTTGCTCGACCTGAGAATAGAACCCAGGACCCCCCGCTCAGCAGTCGTGCTTTCGACCACGGAACCAACGGGACGGGCGGATATACTATCTAGGTACAATACTATCTACAAATACTGAAAAGCACACTTAAGTTCTACACTGTCTTGTTATTTTTATATTGTACCATATTCTGACAAATAAATATTATTTCACTCGTCTTGCTCAAAAAATCCGTCATTGTAGCATACCAGAGCGGGGAAAAAATAGCATATCTTGCTCTAGGGGAAAATGTAATTTTTATCTGTAACCAACGAGCCTACAAAAACGAAAAATTCTTATGTAAAACTAGATTTTTACTACCGCATACCGGGATGAAAACAAATTGTAAATTTAAAAAAATAAAATAAACTATTTAATATTGTATTAGATTATTTTATTTTTTCGCAATCATAGTGAAAAGTAGAGTGTAACACACGGCGCTAAAACCCATTATAACCCGGTTTCTATTTACAGGGAGTAAAGCTAAAGCTCGAGAGTAAAACTACCTCGTTAGAATGGGTTATTTTAGCCCCTCGTATTCAATCTACTATTGATTTGGTTTGATTTATTTGAAACATTTACAATGCTGCTTAGTAGCAGCATGCTTCGATGTAGCATGTAGGTAGCCAGAAACAAAAAGTATTATTGATAATGTCTCAAACCGAAAAACCCTTTCTCAATATTATTGCAAACTTAGGCAAATTCAATGTAATGCTGCAATTCTTGGCAGGCTTAAAATATGACAAATCCGTTCCTATAGTCCTTACATAATTAGATACACAAAGTACAAAATTGATTTTTCAACAACCGCTAGTTGTCTAAGGCGGACGAACCCGCGGGGTTGAGTATAATATAATATCATATTCCCGTCCGTGACCAGACATTACCGCAAGGTGGATTATTGAAATAAATCGCGAGTGATCAGCAAAATGCATAGTTTGCGCGTCGGCCCATTACGCTGATTGAGTTTCCCGGAGAGTCGGAGAACATCCCATGGTTTGGTAGAAAAGTGGATTAAGGTAGGGTTGGACTAAGATGGATTTTATATGAATATTGAATAGGGGAAAGTATGTTGAAAATTGTGTGATTCTAGCCAAAATTCAAAGCAGGTAGGTATCTAATTGAACTGCATGATTAAACTTCTAGGTACGTTCATACTTAAAACATTAAAAATACGAAAGTGACTTTGTCTTGTGTCTAAACCACCGTTATGAATTTAACCGGTAGCCTGGGACCTGGAGGACATAGGCTTCTTTCCATCCTAGATATTATATGTGTATAAAAAAATATGAAATACCAAATACACGTAAATAAAAATGCTAGTAAACTACCTAGTATTGATTCCATCAAACGGATTTTTTTTGTAACAATCTTTTTCTACTTGGTCACCATGCTGTTCCTCATATATTATCTATGGTATGATTAATGTTGATAAGATATTTAAAGATAAAGGGTGAACACACGAATCACAACTGTTTTCTACCACAGTGTTGCATACTTAAAAAAATCATAAGTTTTAAAGCAAAATCTCTAACCGGTTACGGCGTGACGTTTAAATTCCAAATGATTTAGCAATATAAATAATGTAGCAATTGGAACTTCCATTAGCTCTGATTTTCACTGAATTATGTATGAAAAGAAAAACCACCTTTACAATCAACACGCTATGAAAAATCATACCAAGATGAGCTTCAGAATATATTAAATATTTATCAAAATCTCCTCTAAATTAATTTCCAAATCCGCATAACTGCGAGTGGCAAGGCGATGTCTCTTGTCATATATCACATTATGCCGCGACGTGAATTCAATGCCCGTCAAATACGCGAACTGACGGCTCGGATTTGATGTAAACTGTGAACGTAAATAACATGGCGGGATGATAAAAAGTATAGGATATTTTATGCTGGAGAGTTTTAACCTTTTCATGAAGCTTTTGAAAAAAATGTCGTATTTTTAAGTCCAAATGAAATTAACTTGAATAATAAATAGCTACAAACTAAACATAAGGAAAGCTAAGCTAAAAAGTTATTTAACAACTAAGAAGTCGAACTGTGAAGTGCTTTATGCATAATAATCAGAGGTCGGAATTAGGTAGGTAATTAGGTAGTAGAGTTATTTATGTACTTGCATCGAAATGTTGATATTAATATGGATCTTCCCGGGATTTCTAATAGACAATCGCGTGTGACCAACAATATTACAAATAAATAATAATAAAAACCTCAGAGATAGATAATAAAACAAAGATAATTAACATACAATTTTTATTAGTATTAAATTCGCAATACAAATTATTAATAGTCTTAAGCAAATTCTCATATTATACTTCGCCTTTTTTATAAATACGAAAATACTTTTGCTTCTAGCCTAGACTCGTGAGGTTTTGCTTTAAATTGTGTAAAAGTAAATAACTTTTTATTTAATAGATCACGGAATTTTTCTGCTCTTCAAAATTAATCCCGGGATTTGGGGCATTTCCACTATATTCTTTCGTTGCATGAAATCAGTGTAAGTACATAAATAACTCTACCTAATTCCGACCTCTGATAATAATCAATCATTTAAAAATAGGTAAATCATAAAGTTTGTAAATATTCGTAGCATACCTCAAAAATCATAAAGTAAGAATAATATTTCCGAATCTCATCTATAAAATCCAGGATCTAACAAATTTTGAACAGGACCACCTTCCACACAAACTCATCTTACTTGATACTGCTAGCGCCATCTATTAAATGTAAATAGAACTAAAATGTTCTACAAAAGCTTTCATGACTTTTCCCAGTTTCCTTTGTTAAATACGTTATGTCACTGCCTATTATATTTTAATTTGCATTTAACATCATTTTATTAGGTATTTAAGATATAAAAGACAACAGGAACATTATTTAGATATCGTTACCTACGCTAATCTATGTATCATGCAATAGGCAGATCTCAAACCCAAGCAAATGTCCTTCTCTGTTTGAAAACCTTTAGGTTGAATAAGAAAGTACATTGGAGAAAGAAATTAAATTGTTTGAAATTATGTTTTGTTGCACATGTTGTAAGTATTAGTTGTTAATTATTTTATTTATTTACTAGCGACCCGCCCCGGCTTCGCACGGGTATAAACCGGGTTATTATACATATAAACCTTCCTCTTCAATCACTTTATCTATTAAAAAAAACCGCATCAAAATCCATTGCGTAGTTTTAAAGATTTAAGCATACATAGGGATATAGGGACAGAAAAAGCGACTTTGTTTTATACTATGTAGTGATATGCACGGTGATGCCTGCGGTTTATGTTATTTAATAATATTTATTCATATATTATAATTCGATGTATAGTTCTGTACCTTCAGTGAAATGTGATATATCTTGACCTATATCAGTTTTAATATTCTTACACTAAGTTTAACAGTAAAGAAAATTCAATTTTTGGTCTAATTGGTACCCCTCTAAGATTAAAATTGAGCAAGCTTATTTTGGTGTAAAGTGCTCTAAGCATTTTAAAAATTTATTAATGTGTATTATAAATTACATTTTAAATAATATCAATGTAAACTGAACAAATATTTCAAGTAAGTACCTTAATGTATATTAATACAAATGTATGTGACTCTTATTACGCGATCTATGTGAATTAGTACAAACTGATATGTTTAGGTACATATAATCATCCAACACCAACCAATAAATAATCTGTAAAATGATTCAAGTCATTTTAAATTAAATTACACATCTTTAATATATGTTGTGTTAGGTGATACAACTGGATTTCTTTTTAAATTATAAAAACTATACAAATTAATTTATTTCTTCTTATACTAAATCATGCTCTTAGATATTGTTTACCAATGTCAGTAGGTAATCAGTACTCATTTTAGTGAAGTAGACAAAGGGTCAGATTTTTTTTAAACTTTAACATTAATTTTCTCAAAATCATGATTTTCCAGTTACATCACTTTTCACTGAAGGTACGGAGTTGTCTTATATTCTCAACAAATTAAATTATGTTCTCGACAAATCACTGACTTGATTTCCTTACTTCTTTTTCGGTGACCACTGAAAATCAGCGCTGTGCAGTGGATCCCTCATGGCACAGTCATGTCGTGCAGCTGCCGACTATTTCTGTTTTATGCTCGTGATTTCTTAATTATTTTATTTTGTTGTTGTCTAATTACTCTTGTCTTTTTGTATGCACGTATTTTTGTGACAAATAAACCTATTTTTCTTTCCAAACTTGGCTACACTTCTCAAACACAAAATCAATTTGTAATTACAGATCAACACACAGCAGAATTTATTCATACTTTTGAATCAATAGTTCTGAATACCGTCTTCCATTACAAGGTCAAACGGAAAATCGATAAAGTTCAAGGTCGCTAGTTCAAGGACACCTGTAGATAATGAATTCTAGTGAACTAGTAAATAGTGGGAAATCGTGAGTGGGAGCTATTAAAGTAACAAAAGTTTATATTATTGTTGAATTTAATAGAAAAGTATGGGGTGGTGACATTCGGGGTGTGCAAGACATACTTTTGTTAGTGACTCAAATCTGCACCCTACTTATTACCATGAATCACAAAGTTTTAAAGGATATCGCTGATCTATTGTTTCATAGGTTTCAAAAATTCGTCTGCTCAACAAGGTAAATAACGCAATGGATGTGGGTGACCTGTCAAAATGAAATCCATTGCGACCAATTGTCATTTTATGTGTGTTGTCCAATACCAATTCCCAATGTCCTATTTGACACACCTATAATAATGGGCATATCACTAAATTGTTACCTTTTCATAACAATTTTAGCATTCGTTCTCGTAGGTAGATTTAAAGGTACTAATCTCAAACCAAATAAACAACCAAGACAGAACGCTATCAACAGTGACGTGAAGCTGGTTTCGTATACATATGGTGCACTTAGTGAGGTGTAGTTTTGGCATGCTTCACTTTATTGTTCGCAGCACTATGTCTTCGTTTTTATTTGGTCTGAGGTAGTAATTGTAATGATCGATTTCGATTTAGTAATCAAGTACAATGCTAGATGGCGTTACTAGGCTCGCCACAGTAGTTGTAATGACATAATTATTTCAGACTATTGACAAATGACGGTGACAGTAAACTAAATAATTTCGGAGAGATGTCAATTTGTGAAAGACGAAAAAAAACGAACGGCTGCTCCGTGATTAATTGTTTTATTTCTGGAAATTAAAGCCATCATTGCTTGGAAATTACTGCAGAGCATACATACATATTGTCGTTGGTGCAGTATTGTGAATTTGTGTGCGAGTAGTGGAAGTAACGGGGTAAGTGTTTGCGTCTATTTAACGAAGCGTAGGTTGGACAATTGGAGATGTTTTGCAAGGCTGACTGTTCTCATTTTGTCCTCAGCTTGCGGAAACGCCCTTATCGTCCAGGCATATTGTATATCCTTATGTGCAATCGAACTTCAACTTATAAGGTAGCATTGTGATTTGTTGCGGAATAAGTACGACATATTCGCCACTATTTTCAAGAAACTGATTAGTTTCGGGGCATAGCGGCGGATCGACATATCTTCTCCTCGGGTTCGATCCCGGCTACGAGAATTTCTTTTTGTTTTTGCATGTTGTCTTTTTATTTTATTTTTATTCATTGTTATGATTAATTTTAAGTTGCGGCCAATTTAATCGATGAATTTGTAATTGTTAAGGTGTTAGTTGTATTTAGATATAAATGGTAACTTTTAAAATTAAATTGTTTATGCCACCATGTTCTTCTTTCATTAGTTAGTCAGTTTACTCGGAACCCCGGTCATCACATAATTATTAAATAATAATATTTTGTGGTCACTTTGAAATCCGTCCTAAACAAATGGTTTTTATTGCGCCCTTTATAAGGAAGCACCATTATTAATTATTATTATTTGATTGCCTTTATAATGGCGTATAAAATATTTTTCTTGTTAATTAATAGGACGACTCAATTTAAATTATAGTTTGGTTTATTATGTATTAATTGGTCATTATTTGGCGAAAACTTAACCTTAGTTAGCATCTAAAAATTGACATGTGGGTGTTTAAAGAATTTGAAGACTACCACCTCTCCCTCTACCTACCCCTTCTAATGCCGGTACCACACCAACGAGAAACGCCGTTGATTGTCGCGATGATAGACTTTATTCCGACGGGTTAAGGTCCATCGTCGTGATAATTAACGGCGTTTCCCGTTTGGCCCGAGCATGAGAATTCAGGTATGAAATATTATTAAGCTTCATTTTGTTTTATTTACATTTGCAAAACATCACTTCCTCGCTGTCAGGAATGTATACAGGTAGCGCCATCTTTTGAATGTTTTCCGAAAACATTTTTTACAATTTGTTTTTTGAATAAATAATAATAAAATGGTCAATTGAAACGAAAAAAATATTTGTCTAATTCAAAAGTGAATTTTCACAATGATTTTCCCGATAGCAAAATTCATAATTGTTGTTAATTCCTTTTTATTTTTAACCGACTTCCAAAAAGGAGGAGGTTTATGTTCATAGCGTATGTTTGTTTTTTTTATGTATGTCCGCCGATTTCTCCGTCATTTGTGAATCGATTTTGAAAATTATTTTTTTGTTTGAAAGGGTATGCTCTCAAATTGGTCCCATATAAATTTTATTAACTTTGCTTGGGTAGTTTTTGAGTTATCTACAAAATACGTATTTTTTTTTCCCACTTAGTATGTAGATGATATGATAAGTTCCTGTCACTGATAGCAGGTAGTGGTATTCGAATGTGTGTGGGGTAGGTACCACAACCAAAAAGTGTAAAATAAAAACTTTTTACAACAAAAAAACAATTTTTCACTTTGTAGTGTTTTTTTTTTTTGGAAGTCGGTTGTTTTTTTTTTTGTAAAAAGTTTTTATTTTTCACTTTTTGGTTGTGGTACCTTTTATTTTTATTATACAGGTCGAACTTCACAGGTATAATAATTATACCACTTTCGCAACGAGACAATAAATCACAATAAACGACAACACTAACCCTAACGAACTTAAGTTCTAACAATAGATGCGCCCACGCAACCGAATGAACTAATCGCTACGATGATCGATTCGGATCCCGATAAGAAACTATTCTAGTGAGACTGAGATGAGTTTTATTGTTCTGTGTTGCTACTTTGAAATTGTGATTTGGAGTATTAAATTAAATTATTGAAAGTTATTTTTTACAAACATTTTTAAAATTACTACCTCATCAAATTGCCACCGAATTAACAAAGATTCATCTTTAGTCTAAGTGAATCGTTCATTTCGTTGTGGATTTTTCCAGGGTGTATTATACAATTGCCGTGCGTTAGTCTCGCAAAAACTCGAAAATGGCTCGACCGATAAGATATTTTTTTTTTTTTTGTTCCTCTCAATACTGAGGTGGTTTAGGAAAACAGAAAATTAGGAAAAACATAAAGGACAGCCGAAAAATCGAAAAAATCGATCTCACGTGGAACGAAGTTCACCGGGTCATTTGGTGAAATGCACTTATAAATAGTCGACATTTTTTGTTTTCCGAATTTGAATGAAATGTCGACTTTATTTCTAGACAAAAACCAAAGGTTCACACGTATTTTTTAAATTGTTGCTAGCATTAAAAATCCTTAAAAAAACCACCTGGCCAACTTTCGATAACATTCGTGACTTTGTCAATAGCTGACAATTAAAAAACTAAACTAAAGAATTTTAACAATCGCCATTCTCTCGAGCGCCCATTCATAAAATTGATCGGAAATTCACACCTTTGGCCAATTATTTTATTAATTTATCAGGTCACAATGAAAAATTATATTTTAATGGTTTAATTGCAAAATGGCATCATCAATTTTGAATAATAACATGTATAATATGTAAATTATTTTAAGCGGTGCGGGTGACTCGTTTTTATTAAACCGTGGGTAGTTTATTATTTTTTATTTCACCTGAGTAAATATTATGTTTGTGTCAATTTTCATAAAAAATATCACGATATCGAATTTAAAAACACAACGTAAATTATTGGAAATCAAGAAAGTGGTAAAGTGGAATTGCTTGTACCTACTTTCGGGTGAATCTTTATGTTGCAATTGCAAAATATTGTATCTAAATACATATTTTGGTAATAGGCCTGAGTAAATTTTTTTTGTCCGTCTTGTAGATTATTAAAAAAAATTGAACACCTATTTTTTCTTTTTTGACGTAATCAAAATATTACGGCGATACATTAAGTTAAAATGTGGCATGACATCACGCCTTGCTAGATTTAATACTGCGTTGTGACGTAGCGAGCCCCCACTCCCCAACTTTAATGCGTTTTTCTAAGTTATTTTTGATTAATATGACAAAGCAAAAAATGAGTGTCTAATTTTTTTTATTATCTGAAAGACGGACTATCAAGAATTTCTTTTTTTTACCTAGGCAACTAACTATTGTGGCGTAAAGCAGGTTTTAATATGAAATTAATATTTGTGAAAAAATCAAAGGACATAAAGCCTAACAAGATATTAAACTAACATTACTGACGACTACAACTACCCATTTCAAACAAAAGTGTTACAGAACTTCATAATTAAGTACTTATAATAAATTCCATAGAAGTCACAATAATAGTGTAATACAAAGTGGTGGTGGGTTAGCCCACCAAACCACCACCACTAAATTAAATAGACAACCTCCATAGATTTAAATAAAGGTACAAAAAAACCACGTGACGAGACAGCTGTCAAGTAACCGACTAAACGTAATAGCTGTCACTTCAGTTGCCATGCTGCGTCACAGATGTACTCTTCAATTTAGCAACGTTATAATTCGTTGACGTATAGAGTTTGGGCTCTTTACAATAGACAGATTACAAAATGTTGTTAGTATTATTATTATAAATCTCACTAAAAAATTGTGCTCAAGCAGTTACATCTACGAAGAGTAGTTTAAGAATAAATGATAAAGTTTAACATACATTAGTATAAGAGGAAACTATTGTAAAAATCTAAAATAAAGGAGATGTTTCATTTTCGGCCATAAAGTGTACGTTAATGTAAAAAAAGGAAAAAATCCACGAATTGAGGAAAAATATTCCATCCTGTTTATTCCCCTGATTACTTCGGCACAAAAAATAATAGTTTCACAAATTATTGCCATATTCTATTCATCATGGCGTCGTTTTACTTGCATACTGCTTTCGTCCAGAAATCATGTTACATTTGAACATAATAATATCACGTAGACGTCATTTAAATAAATATGAAAGGCATGTATTTCTGTACTATATTAAGATAGCTATCTTATACAACTTTTTTGATTAATTAGAAAGTGTGATTCATCATAAAAATAAAAAACTACTTTTGTGGATTGTAGATTTATAGGTACTTCTGGACGAAAATGGCTAGCTGTCAATGGTCGTATTTCTCCTGACAAACGTCAAACATTTTCGGTTTTTATTTTGTGGCCAAAAAGTATTGGATATTATGGAAAAAAACAGTCTTTATTGTATTTAGGGGTTCGTTTCCCAGGTTTTCTAAAGTGTACATGTTATGGCCGGAGTCCCATACAAAAATAAAACGTCTCCTTTAATTTGGTTACATCGTATTTTTAAACAAGAAAGTGTCATCTATGAAAAACCTTTCTAGGATTTGTTTACCTCTATTTAACTAGCTAAACCTATGCAGTATAGACTAAAATAACTTAGGGCGAATTTAATCAATGAAACTGAAAGCGGTTTAGGTGTGCGGATCGCGTTCAGGGAGCCTACCACCAGCTCATAAGCAGTATTATTTTAATTACTTCAGTGTGGGAAAGAGATGAAGCTCTACATGACGTATAGCTCCATCTCTTTCTCCCACTGAAGCAATATTAAAATAATATTGCTTTATAAGCTGGTGATAGGCCCCCTAGTCATTGGTGAAATTTGCCTTAAGGGGGAAGCATCAGGGTAGCCCGCGAAATTAAAATTTTCTTACGTTTTTTGCATTTTGCAGGTCAGTGTCAGGTTTTATATTGATTAAAATATGATTCGCGGTCGTAACAAATATGGCTTTACTCAATTATAATCATTACAATCAGCAATACAACTCCATAAGTTAGCAAAGGTGATTTCATGAAATCATGACATTTGACACCTTTATCTTCTTCTTAATCACTATTGCTGATTGTAATAATTATAATTTAGTAAAGCCATATTTGTTACGACCGCGAATCATATTTTAATTAACATAAAACCTGACACTGACCTGCAAAATGCAAAAAACATAAGAAAATTTGAATTTCGCTTTACGCTTCCCCCTTAAGTATATCACCACATCAAATAGGTAGGTAGATATAGGCTACCATTATAAAGTTTTGCAACATTAGGTAAACACAATAAGTCAACCAATATTATATAGCAAACACTATAATTATAAACTTAGATCATAAATTAACAAAGTGGGTGATCACTCTCAGTATTGCAGCTGCAATGACGAAGTACAAAGGCAACACCCATCACACTAGGTTCCTGAGATCGTATCAACTTGACGAACATAAATTACGATGTGATTTTACAACTGGTAATTAAATACCATTTTGGAACAAACTTGTTTGGGACTTGGGACTTGAAGTTTCGAAATCTCTAATAATAAGCTTCAGTCTCTCTATGGCACTAAACAATTCCTTTAATAGCACCTGTCTCATGGAATAGGCAATTAGGCAAATAACAATGCACCTATGAACACTAGTTGACAAGTCACAACTCTAGTCGCGAGTAATTTTAGGGTTAGACACAGAACTAAAATTGACACTAGACTAGAAATGCTGTATCTACACTTAGTTACACAAGTAACTATATTATTAGTCCTTCAACAACCTGACTATTTTCTTAATGTCATTTCCGAATACAAACAAATGCTAATTTCCATGTCCATCAATGTATAATCATTTGAATTCAGAACCAAGTACTTTTTGTAGTTTTGTTTTGATTTCCGTGTGAACTATATAGAACTGTAAAACTATTTCCGTGCCTACGACTTTAGCAGCTTTCCTCTCATTTTTAAAATAAATTACATTAAGTTAAAAGAGTATTAACAACTCTATATACTTCCAAGTCGATTGAGAGCGTCCGGTCTGCACCAAGTGCAAAGTGCAACTGATAAAAATCCGACTACTGACGAAACACGAAGTTTGCCGAGGGATATAAAGAAAATAGTTATACTGTTACCTTAATTAGTCATAGTTACGTCGAAGATCTTTAGCAGAAGTTCCGTTTACGCACTTTCAGATTATTAATTCCAGTTTTCACTTTGCCTTGCTAAGTAGGTTCGTAAGATTCTAACAATTTCTACCTTATAGGGAGGCGTAAACAAAGATATAAAACCCACATGAATATTTATTTCTCGTTTTAATTACATAAACCTAATTGGATCTATATATCTGTTAGGAATCGAATATTACTTTTGTTAATAATTATAATTTTCACCTTAGTTAGTCTTTATGAGACTAACAACTGTGATTTTAATTTAAACTGGGCACTTGACTAAATATAAATAATGAGTTGCCCATTACATGTTTTTTTTCATCATCAGTTCTTACGCATTTACTTTTTAATAGTAGCTCTTCTTAACAAATTAGTACTAATCTATAATATTTTTTCTTCGTTGACATTTTACTGAGATTAGCATTTATTAATTTTTTCCATCTTGTAAGAAGCTAAACACATTTTTTTACAACCTTCAAATTCAAAGAAACATTTGGACCCATCCATCTTGCATACTCAACTTAAAAACTAATTAACCAGGTACAGTCAACTAGAAAAAACACTGTCATAACAGGGCCAATCAATCAATTGTATAATCAATCAGCAAATGACATAGCAACGCCCACAAGTAGGTAGACACAGACGAATAAATGCCAAGAAACATTATAGAATTATTATTGCAGCGCGAAATTATAATTGCATTTCAAAATTATTAGGTGCAAAATTATATTATTGGTGGTGTGGGCCGCGGGCGTCGGTATCTGATGCGTACGCTTGCTTGACATGGTAAGTGATGAGCCGAGTGATAGAAACCTGCTTTCGTCGGGCGGGTTTGAATTATGGCTATGACTGTACCTTTGTATCGGATTTAGAGTTATGTAGGTATTGAGATAGGTAGGTTGCGTTTGAAAGCGTTTGCTTTGATTTGGTTGGATTTGTGAATAAATTCAGGTTGTTAATCATAAAAAAAGATAATTCAATCTGCCTAGCCTTTTCCCAACTATTTTATATTATTCGACTTCCAGTCTAACCGGATGCAGCTGAATACAATATTTTACATGGAGCGACTGCCTATCTGACCTCCACAACCCAGTAACTGGGTAACCCGATACCCCTTGGTAAGACTAGTTGTCAGACTTCGGGCTTCTGACGACCCGTTACGACTGTCAAAGATCCACGAATGACAGCCGGGACTAACGGCTTAACGTATTTTCCAAGGCGCGGAGGAGTTTCGGTATGTAAAAATGGTCACCCATCCACGGACTAAACCCGGCAAGCGTTACTTAACCTGATGAATCGAATCGTGCGGCTGTTATTACTTAGCCATGAGCTCCTCCAGATACAATTCAAAAAGATAATTACCTAATCAAATATGATTATCAACTTTTCGGTATTTTGCCTTCAACAACATGATATCATTACAATCTAACTATTCTCCCTAATGTCCCTCGGGTATCATCGGATTTCCGAATACAAACGAATGCTAATTTCCATGTCCATCAATTATTAGATTTATCGTGTATAGGTAATATTAATTTGAATTCAGAACTAAGTACTTTATTGTTGTTTTGATTTTCGTGTGAACTATATAGAGCTGTAAAACTATTTTCCTATCCGTCCTGCCTGCGACTTTTTCGGCTTTTCTCCCATTTTTAAAATAAATTGTATTCCATTAAAAGAATATTAACAACTCTATATACTTCCAAGTCGATTGAGAGCGTCCGGTCTGCACCAAGTGCAAAGGGCAACTAATAGAAATCCGACGATTGACGAAATATGAGGTTTGCCGAGGTACATTAAAAACATACAAAGGAGATGTCCGCTTTTTGTAGGGACGTTGGTTTACAATCTACCATTTCACATTCTCCATCTGTTGACCTGCCTAAATTTTATTGTCAAAATAACTTTAAACGATTTTTGATCTATCCTGTGCTTATTATTAAGTTACTCTGTATGGTTGTCTCATATTCATGAATAAATAAATATTAAAAATATTAATTACTTAGTGACTGTGATTGAGTATTCAGTTTAGATCGCTTTTATTAGTTTCTTTTTCATTGAGCCTGTATCTTTTCATGACAAATCATCTCGCTCTGAAAGTTATCTTATTCCTACAGCATTCATCAATTATTATTTTTTTAATCTAGTATCTTACCTTTTTAAAATTATATTTTAATAATGTTTGCATTCAATGACATCATACGTGGAAAATAATACTAAGAATAATACTTGAATACTAAGTTCAGTGTTTCTTATCATTTCCCTCACAAATGTATGTCAACAAGACATTTATTGGCAGTGTTAGAGGCATGTGCAAGCAATAAATCATCTCAAAGGATTGCTACATTGCCCAACTAATTTTATAGAGCTATATAAATAGCCCCAGGTCTTCTTACCTCACCATTATATTTGCACTTCTATGAGAACCAATTATTATTAGTTTATTGAAATTCTAAGTCTTAAAAGATTTATTACCTACTGGCTAAATAAAAGACGACTCCATAATAACTTTAGTATTATTATTAATAGGAATATTAATTATAACTACGTTTTTGTTAATATTACAGGCAATTTTGTTAAGAAATAGTGACCACAGACGGACTTTAAAGTTTTTTGCAATTTACTTCTAAAAGACAATAAGGTAGCAATGATAAGAATAGGTAGAATAATACCTAACATAAACCGACTTCCTAAAACCTGATGAATGGTATACCTACCCGACGCTTCCCATACAAAACAAAAACAAAACAGTCCCTTATCATTAGGGAGAAAATCCCTATTGTTAGTCGTGACGCCTCGCGGTATACTTTTATTATAAAAGTGTCTCACATACGGTCAACTTCAAAGGTACAGAAACTTTTTCTGGGAAAACTATTCTTTATTGTTTTGCGCCTACATTGAGTTTATGAAAAAGTGCACATTTTTTGGCAGTCGGTATTTCGCTTTATCGGTGAATCTTTTGAATTTCGAATACGCGTTTCCTTTCACGTAGTCAACTTAAAGACACATTGTGCTAAAATGAGTTCTGGGTGGTGTAAAAATTCCTAGTACCTACCTATTGTTACAAAAGTAAACAATATAAATATGTAGGTACCTATGGTTAATAAGTACCTATACTCCGTTTGAAATAAGATTAGACATTTAAACAAACCTTTTTTACAGTCCGTTCAACCGATTTTGACTACTATTGCGTTTGACAATATTTACAATAGATTGCTTCTTTTCTTCTTAATGAACAAAAGGAAAACGCTAATTATTAATGCTGAACGTAAATGCTTTTTTTTTAAATTAAGCTGTTAATTATATGCATATTCAGCGCGGCTCATGCCCGGTAAAATAACACTTTAGTGCCAATTTGCGGGCGAGTGATTTATAACTTTCATAAATTCGAAAATCTTCTTGTTCAATTTACCTAGATTTTCTCTACATCCCATGTATTAATTTCCTTTTATACTTTTGAGTCATCTTATAGGGCGATTTAGATGCGTAATTAGAAATATAATCTAAATTATGTGGCCACCGGGTGAAGAAAAGTAAGAGATGCCTATATTTAGTAATAGAGTTTTAATAAGTTAATTTATAGCTTAAGCATAATCAGCCTATAATATTCCCACTGCTGGGACACAGGCCTCCTCTCTTCGAGAGGGAGTGGGCTGTAATCTATCACGCGGGCCCAGTTTGGGTTGGTACATGTCACATGTCTTGAATTTTTGGTTCTATATAGGACAAGCCGACTTTCTCACGATGTTTTCCTTCTTTAGTTTATTAGTTAAACAAATCCAATAGCAGACTTTATAAAACTTAGTTGACTGTTTAAAGCCAAGTAAATTTTCTTTTAACTTTTTCTTTACTTTTTTTTTTTGCTGAGTAGGTACGTTAGGTGCAGAATTTATACTTAAGGCATTATTTACCAGCCAGCCTTTGGTTATATTAAAATTACAATTAAATAACAAAGCTGAGGCACTACTAAATAAACTAAAAATGGACACCTGATCGTTTACAATAAATCCGCTTGTACAATAACGAGACATTCCCTTCAAATAATAAACTTTACCCCACTTCACAATAATTCAATTATTTGTTTCAAAAGACAAAACCATTAAACAAATTACTGCGGACTAATACGGACTCAGACTGGTAATAAAACTCTATTGTTAGTCCAACCAGGTAGTTAAGGGTTCGGTGACGCCTTAAACACCCCCACCCCTAAGTATTGGTGACTTTAAGGTGTTAACACTTGTCACAGGATTAGTTGGATTAGTCTTGTCTGAGACACCAGATCCTACCGACGGAAGCCCAGTGACATATCGATGTCCACAAAAGTATCACTTTAGTTCTAAGTGACAGTTCTATTTTCGAATATTTTGGTGTTAAGTCCGTCAGTCCGTAAAAATTACATTTTAGTCTTAAGTGACTGTATAGTTCATAGTGTTTTAGACTTTTGTACCAAGTTTTGTGAATTTGACCAGTGTCCGTACATCATGAGTGAGTGTAGCGAGAGCCATTTGGTCAAACTCGCCCAGTTTGTGAAACGCTGGTGGGAGAATGATTATTATAAGGTTGGTCTCACTTCTCGTTTGTCAAAATTATGTTTATCTCAATTTCAGTCAAACAAGTCTTTTGCATTTTCATTTTCTTCACAAGTGCCAAAAGACGTAGTATTCTGTGACTCGTATACAGGCCAAAGTCCAATTTCAGACTGGTCAGTTTCCATTCATCATCAGCCTATAATGTTCCCACTGCTGGGACACAGGCCTTCTCTCTGTGAGAGGGAGTGGGCCGTAATCCACCACGCGGGCCCAGTGCGGGTTGGTAGATGTCACATGTCATCGAATTTTCGGTTCTAGGACATACCGGTTTCCTCACGATGTTTTCCTTCACCGTTTTGAGAGCAGTGGTGATGAAAATAATTTACACAAAGTAAAGCGCCTGTCTGGGTTCGTACCCACGACCTACAACTCGTAAGTCGTGGCCTTTACCACTGGGCCACCACTGCTCACTGGGCCACCACTGCTCATTCCATTAACTGACATTATTAACTAACTTTGTGACTCCATCTAATAAAGACTCCTTCTAATTTTGCCTGAAAAATTATCGCTGCAACTTCAAGTCACAAGTAAAACGCACAAACGTTTTACTTTTCTATCCTTCGCTTTTCAAATTTCATAAATATTTGAAGAGAGAATATTTTCGGCGTTTGTCTTGAAACTGTTGCAATGAACATAAGCACATTTTTGGCGTTTGTCTTAAACTTCCATAGAGGCGTATTTTTTACCTTGTGTTGCAATGAACATAAGCACATTTTCGGCGTTTGTCTTGAAACTTCTATTAAGGTGTATGTTTACCTTATGGTGCAATGCACATAAGCACACATCGATGTCACTACCAAATAATCCGCCCAATTTTTCCTCAGTACTCGTGTCAAATTCCTTACGACGGACGGTCCAAATCTTCGATCGATACTTGACCCCTGGCTTATCCAATTATTATTAATACCTATAACGACGCCACGAGGCGCCTTAAGCTGAGATTAAGATAAGACCGGGGGACCACACTGTATCATTACCTATATTAAGTTTAAGCGATACTCGGGGATAATTTTATATAGAATCTAAATTGTATCAAGAATGGGTTTAAACTTTTAAGCGTTGATAGGATATGAGGACAGATTATAGTGTCCCTGATGTGAAGCCTGTTATAATGTTTATTTTGTGTTCGTAAGCGGTGGTATGAAGAATAATGGGTGTCGTGATATTGGTTGATGGAAAAATGTCGGCAATAAACTGTAAAAAAAATCTTATTATAGATTGCAATTTTTCTGATAGGTTCGTAGAGTTGAAAATAAGCACAGCTATAAATCGCGTAATAAGTCAAATACTTCATGTTATTTTTAACACAGAATTAAATTAATTATTAAAGGAAAAAAGGATTTTACTAAAATCTACCAGAATCATAAAAATATGTTAGGAAAGTAACGCCTGATTCCATAACTTAAAAATAATATGTTATAAATTGGCTGAAAACAATGTCATTTATGTGACAACAACTTTGTGACGTAAGCGACGAGAGGCATGTCACAATGAAAAACGTTACTCTATTAAAAAAAAAAGATTACTAAGTACTCTCCAAAGTTTAGGGATCCACTTTCACTACAGCACTGATTCATACATAACACAGTGTAATGATAATTAAATTAATAGACATACACGAACCGGCCACCCACACAGCGATCATGCCATTGTTGAACGCACGACAAATATTGATACAATCACCGTGTTTGATGTCGAATTGTCGATGTCGACACAGACTCAGAGTTGTAATATGTAGGAATATATTTTATTGTGATGACAATAGTAGGGTTTTATTAGCATGTGGAATGGATATACATAGCAAGTGGTGTTTTTACCCTACTAAAAATGTGAAGTGAAAAATGGGAAGGAGTAGGTATTTAGTTTAACAGAGTTATTTTGTATAATTTTAAATATTTAAATCGGTGTTCTTTTCTCGGAAAAGCAAATGTACCTAGTCTAAACTTTTGTGCCTTTAATCAGCCTAATAAGTTCTAAATTCGAATGCGTAACTAATATTACACAATGTGTAGAAGTAACCTAAAACTGACTAATTTTAGAGTCCATAAGGGGAAAATATTAGTCTATTTTAATTCTTAATGTTACGTCGCTTGCTCCCGAGTCACCATTCCTGACTGTATAATTTGGCTGCTGAGAATAAAACTACAAACGTAGTATACAGGGAAGTTTTATAAAAATGTGGCTATTATTGTGGTATATTGTGATGTTTTACGACTTCCACGCGAACGAAGTCGCGGGCAGAAGCTAGTTCTTAATAAAAAAGGGATTTTGCTATGTAGTGTAACCATTTTCAACGAATAACATAAACAGCATTTTGCCTCCACTTAAACAACTTTCAAGTACTTAAACATCGCATTAATTCATTTGAAATTATACCCCATTAATTTAAAGGGTACGTCTGAAAGTTGTAGCAAAACACCGTCTTAGAACACACCTTACCCTTATGTATTCAGAAATCGTACTTTCAGACAGATGTTTCAAGTAAATGTATCTAAAGGCAATATTGTTGGACATTGGTTAAGGTTACAATTGAAGCCAATTATTGGCGTGTACGGCCAACTACCAACAAATTGCAAAGCTAGCAGACACTTCACCTACTTGCCTACCTATGTGTGCATAATTATTAGTTACTAGGGTAAATTCGAAGTACTGTCGATTACAGAAGCGGTAGAGATTATTTGCAATTGGGAAAATTCTTTGAGTCTTACATAAATAGGAATTAAAATTGACGCGATTTTTTTTTTAAACTTAGTGTTTACTATATTATCGACGTCATTGCTTCATAAGGACGAATAAAATATTAATTTCTGTAATGATTTCATTAATTAAACATAAAACGGAAGGTGATGGGTCAAATTTAAATTAGATGTATAGAACTAAATATTTCCCACAAGAAAACAGCGGGGCGGTGCATCTCAGGTGCGTGCTTAAGCGGTCATTAAGCAAAATGGCAATGCGTTTTGCGCTTCACAGTACACAAACCTGTTTACTTACTTCATGTATCATGCCCTGAACAATATGGCATGTCACGACAGCGAGCCAACGAAAAACGATCGCGAAGTACACATTTAAAAAACAAAAAAAAACCTCTCACGACCAACTGAAATGAGACCATATATCAAGGTAATAAGATACACTTTGTTATGTTACATTAAAAAAAATGCCATGAAATATGTCCGCTTGTCCATTGCTCTGCCGGTAGGCGTGGGTCAGATATGTGCGCAAATTTATGTTTTTCACTCACAGCGGCGGAAAATAGTCTGTTTTAAGAGGTAATAAGAGTAATTTTGGGTGTACGGCTATGTTGGCGGGTCAACCACCTCGGGTTAACATCGCGACTTTGAATGATTTTTTGCTTCTTCCAACTTTTTTGTGGACTGTTGACAATTACTTGTTTCGTTCCCACAGTCAAGCGGTGACTGCCTCATAAGAAAACACTTAAAGCAAACGCAAAAAAATCACTGTCTAGACTTCCATTTTGTTTTCTTGTTTCTTTGCTGTGAAGGAAAGAATATACTTGATAAAAACGAATTCAAGTTACTTTATGATTACAATTCTATTAGCTAGGTATATACCTAGATGTGGATAGTAAGGTGACGACTGATGTAGTACATTAAATAAATAAATACATTGTTTTAACTAGGTGCTGCCCGCGGCTTTGCCCGCGTGGAGATCCAATTCTTTTTCTATAATAAAAGTTAACTTAGTTACTCCTTATAATGTCAGCTATTTGCCAGTGTAAGTCTCGTCAAAATTTGTCCAGCCGTTTCGGAGATTAGTCGGAACAATCAAACAATTTTTTTATAAGTACCTACGGTATATACTTTCATATACACATAACATAACATCACGCCTGTAATCCCCAAAGACTTACCCAGAGGTGTATCTATAGTACAACCACATTTCGCCAGTATGTTTAAGTCCCATGTAATAGGGGGCGAATCTATTGCCATCAACCGGGCACAAATCTAAGAAATTCCAGATGGAAAAACCCAATAACACTTGACTGACTTGACTTGTAGCTTTCATTAAAAATCTGTTATTTTGACATTACAAAAAGACGTTTCAATTTTATTTATTTGTAAGTATGTATGGAATAGATAGTAGAATTACTTTGCACTTCTTTCCGCAACAGTACCTACCCCGACGACAAGAAATGCGTTATTCTATTTAAGAATTAATGTAGAAGGTGCGCGTGAGTTTTGCGCTGTGATTGGTTAATGATACGCTGTGGGGCTAATGATAATGATAAATAATAATGATGAGGTTAACGTCGGGTTTCGTGGTCACTCGCCGTAACGAGAGCGGTACATCGCTGAAATTAATTTCATCAACATTGTGAGTTTGTGAGCCGTGTCTTGTTCATCGTCGTAAATTATACATTGTATAAAATCAATCTACCTAGCCTTTTCCCAACTATGTTGGGGTCAGCTTCCAATATAACTGGATGTAACGGAATACCGTATTTTACGTGTGACCTCCACAACCCAGTAACTGGATAATACGATACCCCCTGGTTGTCAGACTTTCGGGCTTCTGACGACCCGTAACGACTGTCAAAGATTCATGAATGACAGCCGGGATCAACGGCTTAACGTACTTTCCGAGGTGCGGAGGAGTCTCGGTATGTTAAGATGGTCACACATCCACAGACCAACCTCAGCAAGCGTAACTTTACCTGATGAATTGAATCGTGCGGCTGTTATTACTTAGCCACGAGCTCCTCCAAAATTATACATACATTGTCAGGGTCAAAATAAAAAACTCAGCAGACGTGATGGGTATTGATACCTAAACATGATAAAACAAAACAAAACTGATTTTCTCTACTCATGATTCAAGTAAGCCCACATACGCACAGACGTAAAAATATCGCGGCGGGATTTTATCGCGCACTGAATTTTCGAGTACTTCCACTTTGCCCAAAAATTTTGGCACTCCATTTTGCCCCACCAGTGGTGCGGCTTGGTGGGGCAAAGTGGAAATACTCGAATTTTCAACTCTCGCTGATGAGCCGAACGTTGATACAACAGAGTGCATTCCAGCGCGTCGAAAAGACTCACTGTTGGATTTTTAACTCTCCGCGCTAAGCAGAGCGTTAAAAATCCAATTTGTGAAAAAAAATCGGCCCGGGGAAAAATTGCCCGTGCAACCTGGGCTAACTACACTAACAGCGGTGTTTAAACCCAAAAAAAAAAAATTTTTTTATACGGTCAGAATAAATTAGCTAGCGAAATTCAGTGGACGTGATGGGTATCGATACTTACCTAAACATGATAAAAAAAATGATTTTCTCGGAGAGGTGTGTCAATAGCAGGGATGGGTCGAAATTCGGTTCAACCGAATTTCGGCAGCTTTTTGGTTCAGATGCCGAACTGAATGCACAAGAAAAATAATACCTACTTGCACAATTTTGACTGAAATAGAATTAGAATAGCATTACTGTAAATTAAAATTATGTCTTTCACTCACTCATGGTCATTTATTTTAGTTAGGAATTTTGTAAATGTAAACCTTAAATTAAATCAGTTCTTCTTATAAGTCTTGAAAATCTGCTCTTCAAATTAGGCCACGTGGTGGAAGTGCGGTGTGCGGGCAGGGTACATCTAGCAATAATTGAAGTAAATGCGTAAACTAGTCACGACGACGTGTCGCTCTCGAGAAAGCATGCGAAATTGAACCGAAGTTCGGCCGAACTTTTCATTTTAACCGAATGTTCGGCCGAAGTTCGGATTCGGTTCAAACCACATTCGGCCCATCTCTAGTCAATAGTAACAAAAAAAAAACAATCCTACATAATATTTTAATAAAAAATCACAGCGCAATAATTTTTGGTCACAATATAGTTGAGTTATCTAATTATAAAATCAAATAGAGGAAATAATAAAAACGTCTATAAAATTCTAGGAAATGGCACTTAGTAAGATCAGCTAATAGTGTTAAAATTGCTGCACCGAGAGATTCAATTGTAACAGCAATAAGAGTCAATTGTAACATACAGAAATCGTAAATAATAATTAAAAAAACGAACAAAACCTTGTCAGCAATTCACGCTAAACACTTATTAAAACACTTAAAAATAATAAAATCACTAACGGTCATTCTGACAAACAGTTAAAGCGCACAAAAATGGATCATTGTTTGCAAAGCCGGATTGTGACCATTTATGGCAGTCTGTGCATTCTTCTCTACTAGTTTTATAATGTGCAAAACAGACTATACAATAATTATCGTCTTCGTCGGCATCGTCTCCATTTTCTTGTTTCTCATTGTTTTCACTTTCACAGTATTTTTTCAAGTCAATTTCTTTCCTGTCGGTAATTTTTTTGTTTCTATATATAATTCTAGTTCTTGTTCTGTAGAAAATACTTTATTATGTGGCGCATATCCAATTAGAACTGTATTATTCTGCTTGTATTTAGTGACATTCCTGGATAGAGAAACATGACACATGCCAAAGCTACACTTCTGACACTCTTCCCTTGCTTGATTACAATTTCACAAGCTTCAGTATATTTTTCTGGTGGCACGGTGCCACGCAATGTCTTCCGAGTTCGTTTATAAACCATTTTGTATGAATTCTGAAAATAAAATGATACATTGTAACATGCCTCCTTGTTTTGTTACTTTTGTACCACTGCCGCCATTTTTAACCAACTTCTAAAAAGGAGGAGGTTATATGTTCGTCGCGTATGTTTGTTTTTCTTTCTTTTTTTTTATGTATGTCCACCGATTTCTCCGTCAATTGTGGACCGATTTTGAAAATTCTTTTTTTGTTTGAAAGGGTATGCTCTTGAATTGGTCCCATATAAATTTTATTAACTTTGCTTGGATAGTTTTTGAATTAGCTACAAAATACGTATTTTTTTCCCACTTAGTATGTAGATGATATGATAAGTTTCTGTCACTGGTAGCAGGTAGTGGTATTCGAATGTGTGTGGGGTAGGTACCACAACTAAAAAGTGAAAAATAAAAACTTTTTACAAAAAAAAACAACCGACCTCCAAAAAAAACACTACAAAGTAAAAAATAATTTTAATTTCGGAAGTCGGTGGCAAAAAACGAAAATACAAAACCCAAGACACCGACTTCCGAAATTAAAGTTATTTTTCACTTTGTAGTGTTTTTTTTGGAGGTCGGTTGTTTTTTTTTTGTAAAAAGTTTTTTGCATTGTAGACTTATTTAACAAAAATCTATGTTAAATTTGAACAACTCACTTCAACATCATCATCATTTCAGCCGAAAGACGTCCACTGCTGGACATAGGCCTCCCCCAAGCACCGCCACTTCGACCGATTCTATGCTTTCCGCATCCAGTGGATTCCTGCGGCCTTCACAAGGTCATCGGTCCATCTTGTGGGAGGCCTTCCAACGCTACGTCTTCCAGTACATGGTCGCCACTCCAGAACCTTTCGACTCCATCGGCCATCCGTTCTGCGAGCAATGTGCCCTGCCCATTGCCACTTAAGTTTGGCAATTCTTCGGGCTATGTCGGTTACCTTGGTTCTCCTGCGGATCTCTTCATTTCCAACAACTCACTTACCTGCACGTATAGATTGGATGTTAACTTATCCACAAATCACCACTGAACTATTGTCAAACTGTTTTATTTCATTATAATAACAAAAACTGTGTCGAACAATAATTTTACTCAACTTGCTATATCTTAAACTTTCATCTATTGAGAGCACATGCGCGAACTGTTTTACCTGTAAGTTCAGTCGGTAAGACAGCATCTATTAAAGCTTCGATTGCCACTAAGAGCTTACCGCTAATCGTTAATAGTTTTCATGAAACAACAGATGTTACATTTGCCCCCTGTTACAATTGACACACCTTTCTCTTACTCATAATTCAAGTAACTAAACTACCAGCGGTCTTTGAGCCCAAAAAATCATACATTCTTTTTCTTTTGTAATCGATACCCATTACGTTTGTGGAATTTTGCTAGCTAATTTATTTTGATCTTGTATTTTCAATTTAATCACACAAATCCTTCAGATGTTTTGGAATGATACATCATTGTTAAAAGTTAGGGAGCCCTAATACAAAAATAATCGTTCGTAAACACAAAATAATCTTCTAAACATCTGTTTAAATTATATCATCATATATACGATCACTCCAATTTTCTTAAACTCTTTAAACGTCCTCTATTACAGTAACGACACAAAAACAAAACCATCTACTAACAAAAACGACACAAAACGCAATCCCAATTTTTACAAAACGGCTTTAGAAAGCACGAAACGACTTCAGAAAACTGTATATAATTATTTCTCCGCATAACTTTAAAACGTTAAACTCTCAGACGTATATTTTTCTAAAAGTCACTTTATTATCCAGCGTTTATCCGTTTTGTGGCAATAGAAACCGAATCATTGTAATAATTGGTCGCTTTTACGAAATTGCCCCCGACCGACGCGCCGACTCCAAACGACAATTTAATTCCGGGGACACAGATAATAATATGGCAACCCCATCGGTTACACGCCGTAATCGAGTGACAAACTGTTTTGAAAAGCGACAATCAAGTTCATTATAAGTGAATGCTGGGTGTTGCCAGCTATTATGATTTAAACGAAATTTTAAATGTGATGTGGTTTTTTTATAGAATTTTAAGTGACGTTTTAATGCGGTTTTGTAAATTGTATATGTAATTGCATATGTGTATATGTAATTGTATATTTGCTTTTATATTTATAAAACGTTTTATTTTTATAAGGTGGAAGTTCTTGCTAAGTAGATACAATGTGGGTAAATATTGTGACAACATTTACGTTTTGTAACTCATTAAAATTACACCGGATTATACAAAACTGAACAATTCATTTGTCACTATACACTTCAAGATTAGTCAGAAGATAGTGGCAAACAACGTTATTTTAGTTTCAATTGTTCAAAGTATTTTGCTACGGAACATTTTCGTGTTATTCTCACGACATCACAATAATAATTACATACAAGTTTTTGTTTGAAACCTGTTCAAAGGCAACTAAGGAGTGGTTGAATTAACTCGAAAATTTAACTTTGACATCGCGAGGCGGCCCCGAATGCTTACCAAATGAATAGTAATTTAGTTTTTGGATTAAATCGTTTCAAACACGCGACACAAAACCACTTTTCTATTCTCGACTCGAGTCGAAACCGTCATTTTACACAATTTTACCCAATTGCTCCGAGTTCTCAGAATTAATTTGATATTAGCCTTTGAAAACGCAAGGTGTGGTTTTCTGTCGGCCTGATAGTTATTTTGAAGAGGGATTTGAACAACCAGTGTTTAAGGCATGCTCTAGACTCGATAATCTTTTAGAATTAACCGCGCTCATTCATAATTTTATTAAATGGACTGTTTTGTAATTCGACTCATGATATGTTGTTTCATTTTATAGATGGTAAACGCTTTCAAAACTCGGGATACCTACTAGAATTATTATAACTCTTGATTTGCAATTTTGCATATTCAATTTCTGCGGAACTTATCATTTGTTAAAAAGAAACGATGAAGTTGCAATTCCAATTGATTTCGTCCATCATGAACATTTATCATTAGTTGCAATAAACAATAAGCACCAGCCCACCTTCTGCTCTCTTACCTCTAAATTAAACTACAATTTTATTTATTTGTTGTTCCAGGAATCACAATCAAGTAGCGCTGAAAGATGGAGTGGTCGCGGACCGGAGCACAACATGGCTCTCCAACAGATCCTCAAGCTGCAAGAAGCGAGAGCTCTCCACAAGACTTCCCTTCTTCCCATCTACAAGAAGAACGGTCTTCCATCCCCGCCGGGAGCTAACTACGATAAACCTGATAAGAGACCAGAGTACCCTGATACGAGAGCCTTTGAGCAATCCAAGCTTGAGGCAGAATTCAGAAGACTAATGGAACACTCAGGCAGAGATGTCCGCAACGATGAATCTCTCAAATACTTCCAACATATGATGGAAGCAAAACAACACTACGATTATCTGAAAAGCATCCAAGAAAGAGATACCAGAAGCAGCCCTAGAGAAAGTCGTACAGAAGTCAAGAAAGAAGCAATTTCGCCCAGTCGTAATAGGTCATCTCCAGTACATCAATCACCTTCTCACAGAGTGTCATCAGCCGAAGTATCTCCCAATCATAGCATCCGCCTATCTACCTCATCCAGTCCTCTCTCAACTACTAGTCCAATAAACTCATCGCCTTTAAGTCACCTCCAAAACATGCAACCTTTTGATTTCCGAAAACACAAAACGAATGAGAGCAACGAAAAAGAAGAGAGCAGAAAACCCTTCGACTTAGGATCTGCTGAAAAGGCTACTATGGATTTAATGAGAAGTCAGTTCTTTAATTTTCCATTACCTACAAATTTGCCTATTCCGCCAATGTCAATGCCTTCAACGTTTAATCACCAGACAGCTATGGTGGCCGCGCTTAGTCAAAACCCAATGGGCTTAGCCTCACTTCAAGCTCTTCTACCTCAAATGTCAGCAAAACCTGTAGAACCATCAGAAAATAAAATCCATAGCAACGGTAAAGGAAGATCAGATGACCACAAATCTGAAGATGAAAACGTTCTCAATTTGAGCAAAGACGCGTACGCTGAAGTAGCTCAGAACTCGAGGAACATGATGTTAGGTAAATGTATTAGTCCACCTAAAAGACAATGGGGCGCGTCACAAATGCCACTGAATTTAGGAACACACTTCATCAATCCAGCTACCGGTAAGAAGAGAGTTCAATGCAACGTGTGTCTAAAAACCTTCTGTGACAAAGGAGCTTTGAAAATCCATTTCTCCGCTGTGCATCTGCGTGAAATGCACAAATGTACAGTTGAAGGCTGCAGCATGATGTTCAGTTCAAGAAGATCTAGGAACCGTCACAGTGCAAATCCTAATCCGAAATTACATTCGCCCCACCTACGACGGAAAATTTCTCCTCACGATGGCAGAACCGCCCAAGTTCATCCAGTCCTAATTTCACCTCACAGGGCGGGCCTCAATATACCACCAGTGATGAACCCTATGCACCCATTTGGATCATACCCTCTTTTGAATCCACCGCATAATATAGGTCAGTTCCCATCGAATATACCTTTAGACTATAAAAATAGTATGAACATGAATTTCTCACCATCTTTTGATCATGGCCAGCCAATGCGACGTGAATCTGATTCCGTGGAAAATAAAGACCAAGATGGTCAAGGAGACTCCGATGAAGATGACGGTATTGTGGTTGTGGCAGGAGACGACGATGATGATGATAATGAACACATCGATACTAGTGATTATTATGCGACTTTGAACAAGTCCATAGGATCCATAGATGACTCAGAAACTGATTTTGATCAAAGGAGTACAAGCGATAACAACGAAGTTACAGACAATAGAAAAGATGAAACAGCTAGTCCTGAGGTGATGAAAAGGAAACGTAAAAACCTTAATCCTACTCGTTTACAAAACCATTACATTTCTGAAAATGGTACATCAAACTCTAAACGAGACCATCCGGATACCGATGAAAATGAATGCGCTGTGGATTTAAAAAGAGTTAAAACTGAAGACAGTCAGTCCAGCGAAAATAATATCGATGTAACTCATGAAGAACCTAAAAATAGCGAAGCCAAACAAGAAACACCAGTTATCAAAGATGAGCCTACCGATATGAGCTACAATATTCAAGACTTAAGAGTAAAAGATGAACCAATCGATAAACAAGAAGTGTACAAACCTGCAAATAATCGTTCTACTGAAGAACAGTTCTCATCAGAAAATGCACTGAAGAGACTTGAAAGTTTATCCAAAGGTGACTTTCCTAGCATTCCTAAAAAACATGATTCCCAGTCCTTGGGCCCGTATAATTTGTCGATGAATGATTCGATAGATTATTCTGATCGATCACCATCTTCTTCAGTATCCAGTTTTGATTACAATGCCGAGGACACTCACGGTCAAATCTTTGGGCATTTCGACAATGGTTTCTTTGTCAGCACCACCGATGTTCCTATGGACCATGAGAACCCCCGCAAATGCACAGTATGTGGAAAGATTTTCCAAAACATCTATGTTCTTAAAACGCACTACCAAAATGCTCATCTGAAGCTTATGTACAAATGCAGTGTTGAAGGATGTAGAGCAGCTTTTTCGTCCAAACGGAGCAAAGACCGACACAGTGCAAACATGAGTTTACATCGGAAAATAGAAGAGTACAGAATATCAGAAGAGTCCTCACGTTTTTTGGACAAAATACGAGAGCAAATGGAACTAATCTCACGGTACAATGAGGAAGAGCGTGCTGTTCCTTACATAGAATCTCATATCTATTATCGAGCGAAAGAATCTGATAAACTGAAGAGCCAATTGAGCCAACAGCTGCCTTTCACGTCTCCCTACCCACATCTTCAACTACCAGAAACCTATCTGAGTAACAGGGATATGTTCGCACAGCACTCGTTCCTGTTCACGCCATTTGGTATGCTTCCTAACTTCCCTCCGATCCCGTTAGGGTTTCTACCTCCAAGTTTGAATGCTTTCGGCTGTCAACCAAATTACTCCCCACCGCATTCAAGAAAGCTGAACTATTGTGTTGAGGATGAAGCACCACGACCAAATAAAGATGGTAATTACCCATGTCGGGGTTGCAAAGACTGCTTCAAAGACCTATCCAGCTTGAAACATCATTGTGAAAGCGTGCACGTACAATCTCTGCATCGGTGTTCTATCAGCGGTTGTAACGCTGCCTTCTTCTCAAGAACTAAGAGGAACATGCATTACGAATCTCATGTAGCCCGCAGACAGAATGGTAGGATGCACGTCAACCCCTCGTGACCTGAATAGTACTATTGACTGTGTAATCGAATCTCCAGTGCATTTGTGATTTAATTTAGTATTACCAAATAGTGTTGTAAGGCAAGACAGTTCCAGTACCTTTTTATTCTCATTATAATGAGGTGTGTGTGCAAAAAGCGGCCCAGTCGTTTGTGAGGTGTCAGAGGAATCCGAACTCTTTGCAATGTAAATATTAAAGTAGTAATCGCTTAGACTTTTCCATGTGTTGTAGCATAGATAGTATTTAATTGTAATTCAACATTCCATAGTAATAAATCGTGCAATAAAATGTAAATAAATAATAGTGTGTAATGTACAAAGTTTTGGCTGATGTATTTAGAATTGAAGATGGATGTTTATACTTACAGTTTCGTATGATGTATAGTTGTGAAAATTTAAAATATTTCCGTCTATTTTACTTTCTTTGGTCTCTTAGCACAAATGGGATTATTTTAACGACCTTTGAAACTATTTTATTTTAAATTAATGCATCTATGTATTTACCGATAATATTCTGTTTTTAATAACAATCGAAATCGTGTTTTATTTCTTAAAATTATTTATCTTCAAAACTCGTTACAAATAATCCTACAACTACTATAGAATAATTATTTGATCATATCTCCTAATATTTTGGTGCTAAAATATGACAAATTATTATTTCAAGTTCATTACTGTACATTTCTTGGTGTTTCTCAATCAGATCTACGTGTAATGTGAGATATTAGAATACCTTAAATTGTATAAGTACCAAAAAGTATTAAAAACTTAATTGTTAAGATTGTATTATATAAATAAAACATATATACTTCCTTTTTGCCAAACGATAATAAGTATGTAATAAAAAAGTTTGGAAAAATTTATTCCGATTTTTACTTTTAGCCCTTTTAGAATTAATAACACAGATGTATTTTTCACTAAAATGCCTCGAATAGAAAGAATAAGCCACCTTCTTTGTTTGTGGTTATCGTAAGAAACGACTAAGGGAAGATTTCACGAATGAAACTAAACGCGATCAGCATATCTAGACCGCTTCCAAGAGCTATCACTATTAAAGCGTCGTATCCACTAGGCAACATTTGGTGCGCGACATGTTGCAAAACATGTTGAAAGTTAACGCGGAACTTTTGTTTAGCAACGTTGTCTGTCTAAGCATGATCTGTCGTCGACAACATGTCGCCAGAGGAACTAGTGTTGATGTCAGCGGTGGTGGTTATAATTTTATCGAAAAATGCATCAAAAAGAAGATGCTTGATTTTGATGCTAATCTAATCAATCAAATCAATAAAAATATTTTATTTCACATAAACCTACAAGGATACTTATGAAACGTCCGAAGCTAGGTGCTCGTTCAGTTTCATTGGTGAAATTGGTCCTTAGGCATTTATTTTGTCACAAAGATTGGTGTCTCTTGTTAACTGGTAACAACAAACGAGGCATGACAACCGTTACTAACAGAGCGGTTATAAACAAGTATATTTCTTTCATTTATAAACGATAATAGTTAGATCACTCTGCAATAGGGTTGGAAGTTGGAAAGTGGTCGCAGATGTTATCAATCGTCGCAAACGTATGTAAAACCGGGTCTCCTGCGCGTGCTTTTTTGAAACATTACACAAAAAACATTACACATAAACATTTGTTATCATACAAAACATCGTGTTTGCATACACAAATTTTTATGGCGACGCCTCTTTGTTGCAATGTTTTTGTGTAATGTTTCAAAAAAAAACACGCGCAGGAGACCCCGGCTTTACGTCCACAAAAGGAGATTGATCTATTTGGCTAACTACATTTGGTGTATGAAATCTGGGCATTTTCTATAAAAACTAGACAATCTGGTCTATGGTAAATCTTTATTAGTTTTCAGAGGTAGTACCTATATATATATATTTTTTTTTTTTACCACTACGGGTTTGCTCTTGGCCTGCATCTCACCTGATGCAGGCTGAAGGTGATAGCGAGCTTCACCCCGGAATCCGCAACCACAAAGGAACTGGTTATCTTACCTCTAACTGCCGAAACACAACAATGCTTTTAACATTGTTTTTATGGTGACAGACTTAGATAAGATGATGGTAGCTAGCCAGGCGGACTTAGAACAAGCCCTACCACCAACCAAACCGAGCAGAAAATAAAAGCCGAGCAACAATCCTAAAACTCTACTTACTGCCAGAGTTACTGCGCTATTCTTAATACAAGCAACAATAGATACCACGGTCCTACGTATGTAAGTAATGGTACAGGGGGCCTACCACCAGCTCTTAAACAGTA
The DNA here is from genome assembly GCA_963680765.1 of Agrochola lychnidis. Lineage (NCBI taxonomy): Eukaryota > Metazoa > Arthropoda > Insecta > Lepidoptera > Noctuidae > Agrochola > Agrochola lychnidis. Next base: position 8,722,895 of record OY796864.1, read on the forward strand.
TTATTTTAATATTATTTCAGTGGGAGAAAGAGATGAAGCTCTACAGGACGTATAGCTCCATCTCTTTCTCCCACTGAAGTAATATTATAGTAAGTAATATAATGAGCTGGTGGCCCCTGTACCTTAATTGCATAACACACGATTTTAATCACAATCTGAATCATTTTGAAGGATATTGCTAATTCATTGCTACAAATGTTCGAAAAATGTGTCTGTTTTTTAACGTAATTAACGCAATGAATATTGTTGATCTGCCAAAATGAAACAGATTGTGATTGACCGTGTGTTACGCAATTAGGGTGCTGGACAATCAATCAATCACAATCTGTTTCAAAGAAAACAGATTGCTAATCCATTGCTTCATAAATTGGAAAAAAAAATCTGCTCAACAACGTAAATAAAACCGCGTTTCCACTAGGCAACATTTGGCGCGTGACACGTGACACTCAACATGTACGGCAACGCTGCACAACATCGCGCGACGTTGCCAGCTGGCGCGCAACATGACGTGCGGCTTGTTGTTTGTTTAAAGAGCATCGTTTGTTGAGCATCAATTGTTTTCGACTGGAGACGTGATGCGCAACAATTTCTGTAGTGTGGTGTAACGAACGAGTGCTCAAATTAATCGAACTGTACCAAAACTATGAATGTTTATGGGATACTGCTCACAGAGACTATTTACTTTTTATGCATTTTTCGAAATTATAACCACTGCCGCTGAAATCAACACAAGTTCCTCTGGTGACATGTTGCCGACGACTGCGAGATGCGTAGACAGACAACGTTGTTCAACAAAAGTTCCGCGCTGACTTTCAACATGTTGGGCAACTTGTTGTGCAACATGTTGCGCGTCAATTATTTCCTAGTGGAAACGCGGCTTTCGCAATGAATGTTGTTGAACTGTCAAAATGAAACAAATTAAGCATAATTATTTACGAAAATAAGTTACGCATAGGTACTGGTCACACATCTATAGACTAAACTGAAATAACTGCCCAGATCGAACCAACCAAACAAATATTAATATGCCAATTGGGAATGGTAAAATGGTTAGCTGTTTAAATCAATAGGTAGTTACTAGATATTTAGTATTAGTGTATCTCCAGTCAAGATCAGCATACAGCAGTAAGTAATAGATGTAATTCCAGTAGGAAACCACCAAATCCCTAACTTAATAACCCCACATTAAGTCATAAATTTTAATAAGTTAATAAAGCAAGCAACCGAAATAAAGGACGCCATATTGCTTAACTATGCTACAGATAATAAATATAGGCAAAAAACATCTCGCAAACAGCCTGGAGCTAAAAAAGTTAAAATTCCAGAAGCCGAACAACACTAATTTGCGTGATTTATGAATTTCAAATAAGGAATACCGATTTTATGCGTTTTGAACGAGAAAGGGTTATTTTAAATGGCGGGGAATGTTATGATGGAATATTTAGGTAAAGGAAGAAATTTTTAGAAATCTTTCTTATTATTATTATAATTTTAAGTACAGATAAAATCTTCTTTATTTTTATTTTATCGTGTTTAGATATCGACCCTACCCATCATGTTTGTGAGATTTTGCTACCTAATTTAAATTGACAGTGTATAATTTAAATATATCTTGTTACCCGACTATGGCTGGGGTTATGATTTTGACCGGTGTGTATGTGGATATGTATGTTCATCGTTAAATTCTGAAGTTCTGATTCGCGCTCCACGATTACTGACAAATGCTTGCAGTGACTGGACAGGTCACTCAAATCCGTGTGGTTCTTTCCTCAAAAGACCATTTCATTTCAGACACTAATCTACATGGTCCTCATAGGCCATGTAGATTAGTGTAGATCAAGATTATGTTTGGACTTTAAAAGAAACTGCGACCTCTGAGATTGTTTCGGCCTTTCTTCTCAGAGTAGTCAGATAGGAAACGCTGAACTCATCTAGCTTATTTTTAATTTTTTTAAGTGATTTCCGATATCCTATTTATAGAATAAACAGATTCATCATACTTCATGTGTTGACTTCAATTTTTATTTTATAATTATCAGCATTAGTTTGAAAATAAAAATTGCAGTCATTCAGTAAAAGTTTAAATGCTTATTATTATTTTAGTTAAGTTTTGCCTGAATTGATTGACTCAACGACAAATTATTATAAATCAATGCGTCAAATGATAACTTACAGTTTTTCTTACGTTTACATTTTCCCCTATTTCTTAGTCGTGTATTCCCGTTCGTCCCACTGACTTCGTCCCCGTAGTGGGACGAATGGGAATTCGTTATTTTTTTTTCCGATCGTCCCACTAATTTTGTTGATGGGACTGGGAGAGAATGTTGAGTAAACCAATAGGGTTTACGCAAATAACACAATGTTATCGGCACTCTTTTGTTAACTAGCGGCATCGCCGGAGCATCCCACCAGAGCCATGTAATATCCCGACAAAGGAGATGTTCCAGAAATGTATGGAGCCTTGGCTAGCGCCATGTATATAAATGTCGCTGTATAATCTAGTAAACGTTTTTTATTTAAATGATCATTTTTGTACGCTTGTACCATACTTCAAATTAATTTGTTAGTATTTTTATGAAATTCCCCTATTTTTTTCCTACTTATCTATGTAGTGTACATAGTGGTAGCCCAAAATCAAACATCTCCTTTGATAGTAAACTACGAAACAACGACTTAACAATATGCACAAAATTATTTAGTGGGACGAATGGCGCTAATCTAAGAACATATTCCCGTTCGTCCCCCTAAAATTATGAATGGGACGATCGGGAACAAATTTAATATTATTTTTGTAAATTCCCGTTCGTCCCACTACGGGGACGAAGTCAGTGGGACGAACGGGAATACACGTTTCTTAGTTACTAAAATACTGTTTGGTACTTTTTTTTTTCGAATAGTTAATTACCTTCGGGGGACTGTAATTCACTAACAGAAAAAAAATAACATTTAAATTAATTAAACAGTGGCACTCCGGGAGTGCCGACAGAAATGAAAACTTGTATAATTAAAAAAAAACTTCCCAAACCTTTAAAGTAAAAATACTTGCATAGAACATTGATCCGTAACGTAATATAAATGAAGAGCACAATAGCGTTAGCAAAAATGAGGTGTCGGTAACGGTGTCGCGAGTTCAATAGTTTTTCCCATCTCAAAAATGCCCAACGCGCCTAAAGAAGTTTTTACTTTTAAAAAAAAACTCAAGTAGGAACTATTTTCATAATGCTACGGCTACATTTGATTGTCGCGATAACGCATAACAGACGGCAGTCTCCACTTTTTACCCACGACGGAACGGAGACGGTATATGCGTTTGGGGTGAGAGGATGTTTGTGCAAATCCATGTTGCCATTTTTCTCCAAAACTACTAGTCCTTTTAAATCATATTAAAGGTTCCTGCAATGTAAGTTCATAAAGGCATATAAATTCTCGTAGTTTCAAGTTAGCTTAGACGTTACAGGTGCAAGTTTGGTCATCCTATTAGTTCAACTTCTACTTCAGCTTGAATTTAACTAGACTAACTAACTTTTTAATGAATTGGTACGACCTGGCCTCTACTACACAGCGGCGGGCTTCCCAATTACTTTGTTAACTACTTTGATGAACTTTATGTACCTGTGCTAGTGGAGTTTGGATGTGGTTGAGTAGATTGCGACCAACGACTCCAAGACTACATCACCAGGAGTCATAGGTTGCTAAAATGTCTGGACTTTATGAGAAAGATTTTCATAATGAATTTCTTATCTCGTGAAATTACCTTTTTAATGACTTAATAAATGGGTCAGTTTATTGTAGGTACACACGGCTACACATCAAGCTATAAATTTCCAGGTTATGCTGAGCTCGCATTGTTTAAGATTTCCGTACAATGCGAGGTCAGCTTATACTGATTCGTGCAGAGACCACTTCATCAGACTTAACAGTGCCATGTCTCTATATCTTAGTGTTGTTAACCAACTTTGTTAAAAACTTGCAAGAGACCGATGAGGAAAGACATGCTAGAGATGCTAGTCTTTCCTGCGGAAAGACTTACCTTCTACAATCCAACCGAAATTGAACGTGGTTCATCACAATCCCAGAGTTCAATCTGTCTCTTTATATAAGAAGTTGCCTATGAATTCAAAAGCATATACAGCATAAACGTATTTAAAAACAAATTAAAGACATATTTATTGAGGAAGGCTATTACAGTATTGAGAAATTTATAGATGACTAGCTGACCCGTGCCCACTTCCTTGGGCGGTAAACATTTTAACTTGTGATGAAATTATGAGTGTGGTTCGGTTAGTACTGAGTGCTATGATTTATTGCCTGACTACCAAAAGGAGGGTTTTGTTTTTATTGCATATTCCCGAGCACGGGCCTGCGATGTTGTCGCGCTTTGGCTAGCGAGCCTCTGCGAGCGCTCAGCGCTAGACTCCCTATTCCTTGTTGCAGAGACATGCTGCCTTGAATCACTGAGACGCTGCGCACGTTTAGCGCTAGATTCCCGAGCACGGGCCTGCGATGTTCTCACAGTTTGGCTAGCGAGCCGCTGCGAGCGCTCAGCGCTAGACTCCCTATCCCTTGTTGCAGAGACATGCTGCCTTGGATCACTGAGACGCTGCGCACGTTTAGCGCTAGATTCCCGAGCACGGGCCTGCGATGTTCTCACAGTTTGGCTAGCGAGCCGCTGCGAGCGCTCAGCGCTAGACTCCCTATCCCTTGTTGCAGAGACATGCTGCCTTGAATCACTGAGACGCTGCGCACGTTTAGCGCTAGATTCCCGAGCACGGGCCTGCGATGTTCTCACAGTTTGGCTAGCGAGCCGCTGCGAGCGCTCAGCGCTAGACTCCCTATCCCTTGTTGCAGAGACATGCTGCCTTGAATCACTGAGACGCTGCGCACGTTTAGCGCTAGATTCCCGAGCACGGGCCTGCGATGTTCTCACAGTTTGGCTAGCGAGCCGCTGCGAGCGCTCAGCGCTAGACTCCCTATCCCTTGTTGCAGAGACATGCTGCCTTAAATCACTGAGACGCTGCACACGTTCAGCGCTAGATTCCCGAGCACGGACCTGCGATGTTCTCCAGCTTTGGTTAGCAAGCCGCTGTGAACGCTCGGAGCTAGATTCCCCAGCGCGTGCTTGCGAAATATTTTCTCTATTCCTCGAGAGGCGCTGATGATTTTCAAGAGCACTCTTCTGTACGGCGTACTCGAGCCTCGGGTCTGGGATGTCTGACGGGAAAGTTGTGATTACCTTTTAGGCATGATAAATAATCGCTGAAACTGTCCGATATCCCAAAAACAGAAATAGCTTCGAACTTGAAGAATGAGAACGAAGTAGTATTTGAGTTTTAAGAAACCGAGCAACCAAAACAAATTTTAAAGACCAACAACATCCAACCAGCTGCGTACAACTCATCTACCTAACGACGATAGCTTTAAATAAACAATAACTGGAGAGGGTCATTAATCCGCGGAAAATCTTAACACCGCGATTCAAAAACTGACATAATTGCACAACGCCATCTATGGGTAAATGGATAAAACGTCCGTACAAAGCATGTTCTACTGCGGTTCGTGAATGGACGGCGGCATTTTGCGATTTAGTCATTTTATATTATCTTCGAAACTATTTAACCAATTGACATACTGTTTTGGGCAAATCGTATCTCTATGATGTTATTGTGATCATAATAATATTTTTTTTGATAAGGTTTAATATTTTGTTGTTTAAAAAATCGTCCAAAGGTAAGTACGTCGAAAAATACTTTTTTTAACACATAAAAGCTACTATATCTGCTAAAATATAAAAGATAGAAATATGGTGTCGCGGAGTTTTTTGTAGAACTATTTAAAGCGGACCAGGTTGCCATACATTGTTTTCAATTATATACAACTGTTAAGGCAGCGCATGCAAATAACTCTGTTGTAAGAGCTATTTTTTTCCGCCTGGCTAGACAAAAATTGAGATAGTTTGGCTAATATGCGTGATATCTTTATAATTTATAGCCTATAGCACTCACGAATAATGTAGCTTTCTACCAGTGAAACAATTTTTAAAATTGGTTCATTACTTCCGGAAATTACCCCCTACATACAAACTTACAAACTTACAAACATACAAACTTACAAACAAATGTTACCTCTTTATAATATTATTATTAGTATTAGTATTAGTATTAGTATTAGTATTAGTATATTAGTATTAGTATTAGTATAGAAGTATAGACAAACGACATCCACTATTAAATGATTGATTTGTGAATTATTATTATGTATTTTTGTGTATTTGTATGTTGTAATGTTATTGTCTGTCTTTTAATTCTGGGAAATGAACTTTTAAATTAAAATGGAATGTTGTTGATTGAAATTGTTGAAATGTTGAAATTGATATATTTTAAATGCGTAATTTTAAATATGAATGTAATGTATATGCTTTTTATTATTTTATTTATCATCCATCACTGTAATATTTTCAATACAATGTATTTTGTTATGAAATAAATGACTTATGACTGGAAATGTATAGCTTGATGTGTAGTCGTGTGTACGATCGGGGTAACGCATATCTAACCAATTTGAAAACAAAATCCCGTGCACACGACCCTTTTTTTTCGTAGGTGAGCGATACTATAGCGGCCGAGCGCTGCAAGCAAAAACAGTCCTAACAGTATACACATATATGCGTTTCTTCGATAGTACCTACTCACTATATTTCTTTAATCTATTATTATATACTAATAAAGCTTAAGAATTTGTTTGTTTGTTTGCTTGAACGTGCTAATCTCAGGAACTCCTGGTCCGATTTGAAAAATTCTTTCAGTGTTAGATAGCCCATTTATCATGGAAGGCTATAGGCTATATATCATCACGCTAAGACCAATTGGAACAGTGCACCAAAGTAACTATTCCACGCGGACGAAGTCGCGGGCAGAAGCTAGTGACAAGATAAAGTTTTACAATAAGCAGGTATAAATTGTAGCAATCATGTAAAACAGGAAATGATTGGTACAAAATCCTTAAAACTGTTTTTACTCTTAACTATACTCCATTTGAAATAAGATTAGACGTTTAAATAAACCTTTTTTACAGCCCGTTCAACCGATTTTGACTTCTATTGCGTCGGTGGCATGACAAATGGCAGCTGCAGTAAACAGTTGGTATTGTAATCACTTTTTTGCTTTTAATGCCATCCTTATGCCTACGGTATAGAAGTCAAAATCCATCGGACTGTAAAAAGGTTTGTTTAAATGTCTAATCTTATTTCAAATGGAGTATAGATACCAAAAAAAAACCTAGTAATTTTTGTTAGCTTTTTGATAGAGTAAGTAGAGTATTTATCAATAAGTCAGTACTTAGCTCATCAAATTCATTATACACAAAGCAGTAAACAATACCACACCATAAACAACAAACTCCATAAAATAAAAATAAAAGAACATTCAACTTCTATTGATTTCAACACCCTACCGCGTCACATCGGCGTTACGTCGACATTTGACATTTGCTTGTCACCCGTGACATTTACCGTGACGTCATTCACGCGACACGTCAGCGTGACATCGCGTGTGGCGTCCGTTAATTTTTAAACTTTCTATTATCGCACGTTATTAGGGAAAAGTAGGGAACTTACAAATTGATTTTCTTTTTGTTTGTAACTTCTGTTAGGGGTAAACATTTGGGTAGTGATACGGGTAAATGTTGGGAAGATAAATTATTAATTGTGTCTGTTGTTAGTTAGGTACTGTACCCACCGGTGTACCGATAATGTCATTGTTCTGAACATGGTGTATTTAATTATTCGTTCAGTTAGGTGAAAGGGGGAATTATACCAATTGACTTCCACTTGTGAGAAACTGCCTAAATCCCTTAGACTACCAACATATTATAATAAATCCAAAGATATAAACATGTCTAGATAGACAGCCAAAGCTGTGAACTCGTCGTCAAAAATAGCGTCCAACTGTTGGCCGCTAAATGCAGGCACACTAGAAAAGCACAATGACGTGGCGCGAGTATAAGCCCACGTTCGCACGGACGTAATAAAATCGCAATGATTTTTTTTTCGTGCACTTGATTTTCAACGCTCTGCTTAGCGCCGAGAATTGAAAATCCAACAGTGTGTTTTTTCAACGCGCTGTGAAGAGAGTGCGTCCCAGCGCGTTGGATTCTCAACGTTCGGCTTAACACCGAGAGTTGAAAATCCAGTGCGCGATAAAATCTCACCGCGATTTTATTACGTCCGTGCAAACGTCGGCTCAGACGTAGCTGTCACGCACCTGCACGCGTAGCATGAAAACCGTATAAACGAGTTTTGTCGACGCAAGAATAGATAAAATGACAGATAAACAATCACAATCTGTCATTTTGTCTATTCTTCCGTCGACAAAACTCGTTTCTACGGTGGTCATGCTACGCGTGCTGGTGTGCATAACAAAGTTGCCCTGTTTGTTTTAGTTCTTTTGCAGCGCGAAACTTTATCTAGACATTTAAATAATCGAAGAATGAATCCATTGCGGACAGGGTTACTTAGCATACTGAGATAAAAACAACTCATGTTTGCTTTTTACATCTCTTACTTCAATGATGTAACTCTCCATTCATAAAGACCAATTCATCGTACACTGAAACATCTAACGAAACGTTCTACGGTTATTAAACAGTGGAAATAAAAAGCTGCATAATGTGCAGCTACCTCGCGATCCAAACAATACGCACACAAAAGTCTCACACAAGGCTAGTCCGTTCTCATTTACATAATCAAGTCTCATCAGCCACATTTGCATCCGAAACGCAACGTGAATTAAATTCAAAATAACAACATTTCACATGCTAAATAAACCTTATCACCATCCCCATAGAGTTCAAAATTGAAATTCTAAATGTAGTTGTAAGCTGGTAACGCAGTGGTCTGCGGTTGGCGCATACGAAATTCGAACGTCCCGCTTGTCAGCAATTTGTTTTGAAGAGAGAACACTTCTAATTTGCAAAAAGAACGAGCGTTCTATGTTTAAAAAGTATCGTCACGCGAGCTAGTTTAGGCAGAGTATACACTGTAGCGCGTGGTTATTCGATTGAAATAAATAAATATTCATTTTAGAACCAACTTATTAAAAGATTTGGTAAGTTATTGTTTCATCAATCAATCAACCGTCTCAAAAACAAGCAACTGGCCATCACAGTCTCCAATCAATCATTTTCATCTGTAGCAATACACACATAACTGAAAAACTTAGATTTTTCCATGATAAGTATTATTTTATATATTTAAAATATCGATCTATCTCATCATCAGACTTTCTTTACTTCTGTTTGTGTAAAAAGATGGAAATAAATACGATCATACCGATATAATAATGGCAGATGCTAATTTAACTAAGTTATTCTATAGTCTAAGTATAATGATAAATGTAAAAGTTTCTTGATGAACGCTTCATTTCAGTGGCTTTTAGCTCGAGTACCTGCGTAACTACTCAGCGAAAAATTAACTTTTAGAAAGAAATACCTTTAGCAGGTATAAGACAAAGAACTGGTTTCATAATTCACAGTAATTTATTCAGTCTAGTTTAGTTCGATGTTCTTTAACAGATAAAAGTTTTCTTACATGTTCAGTCAAAAAAGAGATAAGTAAGATATTTTAATTAAAGTTGTGCGTTTGTAATATTTAACATTGCTCTTGTAAGAGTAAGTAAGTCGGGTAAGTTTTCAATGTTATTTTATCAAGCCCACAATAAAAATGAGTATTGACAGATCTAAACCTGACTCTATTCAGACTTGGGCATTATTCGAATAACTTGTTATCTGGAATTCGAATAAAATTTTATTCGCAATATAATTATTCGCGAATAATTCATTCACGAATAAATTATTCGTAAATAAATTTACTACGAATAAATTATTCGTGATTTTATTCGTTATTTTAAATATTTTTTGAAAATTCATATGTAACACTGGACTCTACGGATGACACCTGTGTTACCAAGGCTGCTCACTTTTTGTCCTATTGTTTATGAAAGATAAAGCGATAAGACGAATTGGTGCCAATCGTATATCGTCAACTGCCTGCCTGATTTCCGGAATTTAATGAATAATAGCGGCACAAGAAAGGGATCATTACAATACGAGAGAGCGAGACTTGTATTTAAGAGTGAGAGAGAGAGCGCACTTTCTTATCAGTTGTGGTCACAAAAGAATTATTTTGTTTTTGTAAATTGTTAATCAGTGTTGCCGTTTTAGCGACTTTGTCGCTAGATCTAGCGGATTTTGGATGTGTTCAGGGACTTCTTTTTTCGATCTAGCGTCTAGAAAAAAAATTGCGACTTTTAGCGACTTTTTGACACTTAGGGTAGGCGACTTTTTCAGGAAAAAAAATATTTTATTTAAATGCCATTATTCCTTGTTTTATTTTTATTAATTAACCGACTAACGAATAAAATAATTTATTTGTCATTCGAATAATTTTCCTTTGAATAAAAGAAATTATTTATTATTCGTGAATAACGAAATAGCAATTTATTCATTCGCTATTCGTCATTCGAATAAATTTTGCCCAAGTCTGACTCTATTGTTGTCTGTAATAGATACTTAAGTGATGCTACGATTTCGTAGATAGACCATTCCTGAAAAACAAAGTAGGTACTCTTTACCATAAACTAAAATTTCTTCTCGGTTTAAATCGAAAACCATAGAGCCCTCTATAGAAGTTCTCATTAGACATAGACTATTATGAACGCGCCTTTACGAGTTCCAAATTTGAATTTGAAAAGTTCGAAACGGGGCCTTTCTAGAGCGTTTTTTTGTGTCGTTAATGAGACTGTGGCTTCTAAGGGAGCCAGCAATGTTATTATGGACAGACATAGTATTTTTAGGTATGTGGGTAGTTAAGTATTACGTTTATAAGTAGTAGTATGTATAATATGAGTGCGAAATATTTTTATACTTAATTATTTTATACGTAAATGTTTTCATAATTTTCGTTCATTTAGACGCGGTGGTGTAGGCCTACTTGTCTTAAACCTTAGGTAATAGGTGTACCACAATGAACATAAATCAAATACATTTGAGGAGTGATTTTCAAAGGGGCTTATTTCTATGATAAACAAAATTTCAGTAAGGAGAAAAACCAGTTAAACCATGTAAATCATTATACTGGAAATGTGTACTTCTGTAAGAAAATGACATTTTTGTCTAATTTTTCTTAGGAAATATGTATTTTTTGTATTGGATTTTGGACTAAAGGCTAGCTTTTAACAAGACAGTGACAGTCACTCCTTATTTATAGGTAGGTACTATCGAAGAAACGCATAACTATACACCGTAAGGACTATTTCTGCTTGCAGCGCTCGGCCGATATAGTAACGCTTACCCTACGAAAAAAAAGGGTCGTGTGCACGGGATTTTGTTTTCAAACTGCTTAGGTATGCCTTTCTTCGATGGTACCTAAGAGCCTTTCAAGAAATTATCTATTTCATAAAATTACTTTTTGCCTAACGACAACACACACTTATAATTCATCAATACGTTCGTAAAGAATTAAGAAGTAAAATGTTGGAAGCATAAGACAAGACAATATGAAACATGTCGTGCAAACCAAGAACATAAAGTTCATTGCAATTTTCGGATACCTACACGACCAAAAGTTCTCATTGTCTATGGTAACAAGAACAAGATCACGCGAGCTTAGCCCCGGGCCGCGTATCCAAACAATAGAATCGGACTGGCCGAATTTTGAATTTGGAAGCATCGCTGCGGGCCTCGTCGCCATATTGCACGCGATACCGACAATTACCTATTTATAATTTTGTTTTTATTTAATCATAGATTTATTGTTCCAACTAAAGAATTAAGAAATGATTGACAATTAGCAACTAGAAAATTACTATGGAAGTGATTCGGCAGTCTAAAATTATCTTTGAGTCTGAAAGACAGACTGGCAAATCGAAGGTTGGTAATTTATGCTTACTGACTCTATAGTCTTCTTTAGATCTATTAAGTTTCTGGTAGAGTAGAACAGATGCGTGGAAATAAATAACTATCAGAATCTATCCATTCATTATTAATATTATAGAGAACTAGTTAGCCACATTTCTTACTTCTATACAGTAATATTGCCAAATTATTCAAAACAGCGAAATATTTGACATCTATTTGCGACGTTGCCCACTTTCAGAATAAACGCGTTGTTCTAGTGGAAAAAAAAAGTCGGGAGGTGTCGTGGGACCCCCGCATCCCGGTTGGAACGAAGTTCCTTTCGCTGTATATTATTGTATACTTATTAATACAGAGCCATCTAGTACTGTCTCAAGTGTCAAGAGCCAAGTATTAAAAAACAATAACAAAAACATTTAACATTTGAAACTGACTTTTTCGAGCATAACGCTTTTTCGTTACGTGACGATTTCTGCCGGTTTACTCCTACTGCAAGCCGCGTTAAACAACTTCGTTCCAAAAATCCTGGCCATCAAGGATTCAAGGCCCCTAGTATTCATAATTTAATAGCCATTTACATTGAACATAAGTAATTTAAGTCATTTAAATAAAATGTGACGAATTTGTTGCACGTGCAGAAATCTAAAATATTCATCGAATTTTAAATTTAAATATTTAAAATACTTCTACATTGTATCCTTAGGGGTTGACAGACTGTGAGAACTCATTTTCGTGATTCCAAATTCAAATGAGACAATTCGTTATCGACCGTTTTCGAACGCTTAATTGTCAAAATTCGATTTACAAATTTAAAATTGCAACAACGCCATTGTGCTGATGAATTACTTTGTGCATTAAGTACTTCGCAAAGGTATTTTGATTATTCCAATTATTTTAAAAGCGAGATCTGGTGAAATATTTTTAGGACTTGTCTAGAAATAATATTTACCTATCTTCATTAAAAAATGGCTGTAACAAGATTAAAAGGATGTTAGTGAATTGCACATAAACATTACAAAAGCGGTGCTAGTTTTTGGTATTGAATACTTAAGTAGACACAATAAATAAACCTATAATTCTAATAAGGTCACACTAGGTCCAGTATGTCACACAGTCAAAAGTCATCTAAAGGAGACTGCGTCAATACACTAGGGGAACCGGGTGATAGCTTTTGGAGATCCTAATATGCACCCAGGCACCCAGCCTTAGAAATGGCAACAACACAACTATAACAGTTGCTACAACAACCGTCTCTACAATACATACCATAATAATTTGTAAAATTGCTGAGCATTTTGTAGTCGCCTGAGTAGAAACTAAAAATTTCAAAAATCTTCCAGAAGCATGTCGAAGCCTGCAGCGCTATTCAAATTCAGAATAAAGATTAGCTACCTGCACTTCAAAATACTCGCACGGAAGCTAAAAGCGAAAATTTTGAATTTCGAATTAATTTCGATCGACAGAAAGCTCGTGCCGATACCAAAATTGTTCTAAATTCGATTGTTAGGGGCACGCTTCAAAAAGAACACGCAACTGATTTAAATAAAAACAAAAGAAGATGGCGTCTGCGAATTAAAGAATTTGTTCGGATACCTATTCCGTGACTTCGGAGTTAATCGTTATTAACATAATGTGATAATGATATTGGTCAAACATGATCAGGCAACCGAATCCTTAGGTATTTTTTTCGAAATTAGTTAACAATTTAATGTTCGTGCGCAAGACTGCTGATAATAAAATCTTAAAGAGGTTGGTATCTACTACAAGTCTACAATAAATTAACTGATACTTAGTACAGCCACACCTAATCGAAAATTAGTCCCCTAATACTCTTAAACTATTACTCATTTTAGTCCAATTTCGCAGAAACTATGTTGGCACCTAAATATTACCCATGTAGTTACATTAAATGGGGCTCATATAGCAATATAGCTGAATTACCTGAGTCTAATACCTCGTTACGGTATCGTAATAGATATTAAACATGTTGGTCGTGGCTCTCTAATTAGGATCAGTATTTACTGGTATAACGCCGTGGTATTAAATTAGTTACGCAATATGGTTCGCTTGCTGACATTTCGATAGACCCTATAAATTGCCAGGTGTAATTATTTTGCACCTATTACCGACCACAGGTTACGAACTTAGTAAGTACGTAGGAAAAAATTAACATAAAAGAAAACTTAAAGTTACAGCATAAACTATCTACTCAATGAAAATTAGTAGCTGTGTCACATCACTACTCTTTCTAAAATTAAAATTTCCACGCCGTGAAAATTCTAGTAGGCGACGTAAACATTACCTGTCTCTCTCGCACCTGCAACTATTTCTATTTAGCCATCCCGTTCTTATGCGACATGCGACAAACAGTGACATCTAGGTGAGGACCAATGACAAAAAGGTGAACGGCCATTGGCTGAAAGTGTCACATTCATGAAACCCGCTTTGATTTAGGAATGAAAAGTTTTTGTGCGTAGGTATTTAATAAATCATTTGTTTTTACAAGCTTTGTTTATTGTTTATGTTTTCTTCTGTGCCTTTGTGGTTTATTTTCGATGTAGTAAAACACCTAATAGGTAAATGTGATTAAATTTCTGTAAGCAGTGGCTCTGCATGTGGCTTTTGCTCAATTAGTATGGTTCTAATGCATTTTGTTTAATACTTTACTACGCAAATATTATTATCTCCGTATCTCATAACCTAACAAATAATAATTTCCAATAATTAATTATACATAATTACCAACGGTCATTGAACAAGTAAGTATTGAACAAAGACAAATTAATTTGAATAATGGAATTTATAGTTGTGTGACTTTCATGCAAATCACACTTCTGAGTAGGATACGCAGGTAGTTAAATTTCAAATTACCTTGTTGGGTAAAACAATCACTTAATGCAATTATCAATAAAGCAGTTAGGAAAATATTTGATTTTAAACTTATTCATTTCAAAGCGGTAGCCGAGAAAATAAGACAAGAAAATGGATACTTTATACATTTCAAAGTCACATACACGGCGTGGGCGGTCTTGAATAGCTCGTTTAAAAATGTCACCGCCTTTAACGTTGCGCTATTGGTCGAAACTGTCACCGTGTCGCCGCGCGTGACACTTCTTATTGGTTAACCACGCCCATATTCTCAATTCGAATTTGAATGTGTTCCATTTGAAATTCGTAACGGTCATGTATTTTAATAAGTAGGTAACGTGGACTACTGTCATAGGTTACTTTCAATTCCTTTTATAAATGTCAGATTTCCATCGATTTTTTCAGGAATTTCAGTACCGTGTCGTAATTTTTTATCAAATTAACGGAACATTAATAGAGATACAGCGAGAATTAAAGAAATCCTTAAATCAAAAGCGCTAAAAGTAGTTTCTGAACCAAACATTTTGACTGAATACCTAAGTATTTCGGCCACTTTCTCCTCCAAAAAGCCAAACATTATCCATATTAGCTAGAACAAAGTATAAGACGAGAATGATGTCGTTTTGTCTCGTGGCCGACCGCTGGGCTTGCGCGAAAATATTGATTGGAGACGCGACGGCCGACGCCCGTATGTCCCAACACAGGTGACAAACACACTCCTTTGAAGGTCCTGTGTTCCTAGTACTTATTACTCGAATTCTAATGGAAATATTGACTTTTGTACTGCACAGGGTTAATTTATTTTGAAGACACTGGTAGAGAGTTTCGGGAATTTAATTGTTTTACTGATCTGAGCGTCTTTCTTGGAATTTGGGTCGAATTGTGTTCTATAGAAAATGTTGGCGCGTTAACTTAACCTGATTTTCATTGTGATTATCATTTAAATTTGCTGAGGAATTGAGTACTTGAAGGTAACTTAGTGCAACTCACCGAACTATGAAAAAGACGAGTTATATTTTGAAGTTGTTTTGATGAGGATTCTTGTAAACCCTGTAAAAGCTCACTAAAGATCACATTGGTATCGGAAGTATTAATACGCTTAAAACAAACTTACAACGCTGACACCGAAGTTGGCGCGTGCTGAAGAGGATTTCCATGGTAACAAGACTAGGTTATGTGATTTCAAATAGGTGTAGGTAAGTACCTACACACCCATCAGATCGGACGGAAATTAGAAACATCTTCACAAAGACCAATCAAAATTAATAGAGAGAAAGAAATAAAATACGTTTATTTGCGGTAAACATGCCGCAAAGAACACAAACACGAAAAAAAACAAGTTAGAAGAAAATATGCGTCACATCCACGCAAAACGGCCATCGCTCAGCATAATTCTACGACCCTTTTCAGCTATAGCCAGCGTTGCCGTGATGACGTCGACCGGTGCAGCATACAATCCTTATCCTTACATATTTTAAAACAAAGTACCCCGCCGCGTCTGTCTGTCTGTCTGAACGCGATAAACTCAAAAACCACCAAACGGATTTTCAAACGGTTTTCACCAATGGACGGAGTGATTCATGAGGTAGGTTTTGATTCATAATTCATTTAGGTTTTTTATAAATTTGGGTGAAATATGACGATTATTGTTGAAGATGTCGAAAAAAATTATGCCGACTTAGCAGTGCGTGCGCTGCGTATGTAAACCGTGAGAGATTAATAAAATTTATGTTCTATAGGATTGTACTTCTCAAAAATTTCAACAAAAAAGTCCGCGCTGGCATATGTCTATATGCCAGCGCGACTTTTTTGTTGAAATTTATAAATTTTATTAATCTCTCACGGTTTACATCTTCTAAGGATGACCCACAATAACCATTTGTGTCTTTTAGAATTTGATAAAAATTTCATTGTTATTTCCGAAGCTATTTTGACTAGTATTGTATTTATCCTTATCCAATAAAATGTTTTATTTGAATTAGGCATTTAATTTAGATTAAAATATGTCTTGACATCATATCATTAAAATTAATACTATAAAAGATATCACAGATCAAGCGGCGTGCGGCCGCAGCGATTTCCTCGGCTATTAGGCCGCGGACACGAAGACGGCGGCGGCGGCAGCGGCAGCGGTGCAAGAGCGGCGCTTTTTTTTATCTAGGGTATCTGGCAATTTTGACCACTAAGGTCATGGCTGCTTAACTGGGCTCTCTTGTGGCTGCCTTAAGCTTCTACACTCAAAGATAGGGGCAAAAAAAAAACTAAATTAAAAAACTGGCGAGCGCTCGCTAAGGGCACCCCCTGTGAGCTACGAACCTCGGCTTAGGGCGTCGCTGGGGGGAGGACAGCAAGAAGGGACAGGCTGGATCAAACTTAGATTTTCATCTTGATTATTGCAGCTGCAACAACTGCTGGCACCTCGTTTTTGAGCAAAGGGTTGGGGGGGAATATCATTTACTTGGGGCGTGGCCGCGATCGCGAAGGACCTCGGCGGCAAGGTCGGAATGACGGGTGTCGTCTGTATTTGTGTACTGTACTGGTGGCCCTATTCTTCTGCTGGAGGAGTGTTATGGTGTCATCTGGGTCGGAAAAAGAGAGCGGCGCATTGAAATGTATATATATATATATATATATATATATATATATATATATATATATATATATATATATATATATATATATTAATATATATATATTTATTAACAATAAAGTTTGATACAACTTATCTATCCTAAACAAAAACACAATGTACAGAGTTAAGAGCATTTTAAAGATAGAGATAGATTTATTAAGATAGATTTATATGGAATTGGCCTCGAACGCAGCGGCGTGGGGAGCTGCTTCGTGTCTGCGGCCTTGCCTCGTTTCGCTTTCTTGTAATCCCGGTAGTACGTTCTCGTGGGATATTGGGGGCGCGGTCGCGATCGCGAAGGACCTCGGCAGCAAGGTCGGAATGACGGGTGTCGTCTGTTTTGTGTACTGTACTGGTGGCCATATTCTTCTGCTGGAGGAGTGTTATGGTGTCATCTGGGTCGGAAAAGGAGAGCGGCGCATTTAAATGGATACATTTATATGGAATTGGCCTCGCCTTGTTTCGCTTCCTTGTAATCCCGGTAGTACATTCCCGTGGGACATTTTCCGATATCTACGCGGGCGCAGCCGCGGGCAAAAGCTAGTTAGATCACAATTTAAACTTGTCTGCGATTTAATTGAATGCAGTCAAACTAATTATTCCAGATAATAAAATATCTGGCGCTATGGTAGAAAAGGTTGTTTTTAGGGTTCCGTACCCAAAGGGTAAAACGGGACCTTATTACTAAGACTCCGCTGTCCGTCCGTCTGTCTGTCTGTCCGTCTGTCACCAGGCTGTATCTCATGAACCGTGATAGTTAAACAGTTGAAATTTTCACAGATGACGTATTTCTGTTGCCGCTATAGCAACAAATACTAAAAAACAGAATAAAAACATATTTAAGGGGACTCCCATACAACAGACATGATTTTTTCGCGCGAGTCCGACTCGCCCTTGGCCGGTTTTTTTTTAAATTTATGTTATTGTATTGTTTATCAGAACCTTAACAAAATCCGTTTACCTACAGAAAAAATAATCTTCAACTTCAAAATCCTTTTCTGAACTACGCTTCGTTCCAATAACAAACTGGCAAAATAATATGGGAATAAATCATGATAGTCATAATAAAATTGTGTTTCAGAACTGAAATCGGTCTTCTATCTTCTGCATCGAGTCGTTCATCTATACAGTATTGCACTACTGAAAGTATGTAATTAGATGTGTCATACACAATTACAGTGTGTCATACACAATTACAGTGTGTCATACACAATTACAGTGTGTCATACACAGTTACAGTATAACCAGTTGCTCAGTAAATACAAGCTTTTGACACTTAGCTCTAGACGTAAACAATTAGAAGCAATGACATTGTATAACATTGTTAATGGCAATTTTGACTGTATTTATTTAAATAATGTATTGTGCTATGCAGTTCCCAGAACTGTCCATAGACGGCAGGTGCGTGCAGGCAAACTCTTTGCAGTAGGTACCTGCCGATCTAACACTGGTCTACGTTCACCAGTTCGGTTGAATGGCAGCAACCTACAATGAAGCATTCGAACACATGGACATATTTACATGCTCTTTGAAAAGGTTTTGTAGCCTTTTGTATGAGACACTTGAACTCTCAGACTAATTGTTTGTTGTTGTTTTATAATACTTCTTTTTTCTGTTTTTAAAATATTAGTGTAACCGACATGCATGAACAGTTCACCTCCTAGTTGACTTTAAAGTTTTATTTATTAATGGTAATCTGTGAACAGCGCTGTGGGCTACATTATTACTTAAGTTATTTATATTTTTCTCTGTGTAATATTGCATAATGTAGCTGTTTGTTGTTCCTATTGAATAAAATAAAATAAAACAGGTAAAAATCTACAGCTACCCCATAATATCACCCAGGAACACTGAACCACTCACCCCCGTCACTAATTGAACCGGGTTCCAAAACTCGTAGTTATAAACCTAAACCAACTCCAAATAGCCACCAAACTTTAAAACAAAACGAACAAACAAACATTTTCTGTTTATTAATTGCTCATTCCGTTCCCGAACAAGACTTAACCCTCAAACACTGAACCGATCTCGAAAGTTCCGAGTGCTAGTTAGGAATATTTCGACCGCAATTGTCGAATTTTTTAGTTTTCATGGAAATTTTCGGGCATTGAATTTCGATCGCTATTCAATTTGGTAGTGGATGTCGTGTCGTTTTTTTTCGGTAGGAAACTAGCAGTCCTAGCTTGGTAATGAGGAAATGTATGTAACGGCGCAGGATAGTCTTTAAAGAAAGAAAATACATTTATTTATCACAGACCAAAAAAGCACACAATATATTAACAGCAGATAAAAAAATAAAAATCAAATAAAAAGTGGAAAGAGCGATGTAAGAAATTGGCAGGGGAGTGTGCCTCACGGCTGCGCCAAAAAGGCCCAGTTCAGCAAAAATGCCAGACAACAATAAGTGCCTGACGCTGGTTTTCAACTGGACCTTTACCAGAAGTGGTCATCGTATTAGTGATTTAGCAGCTTCAATATCATTAAGATTGTGTCGGAATAAAGCAGTTTGTCGTGGACGTGGTACGACAGCGGCTGACTTCTTCATCTGTCATCAGAAGACAGCCGCCACGCAACCATCACTGCGACGCTCTGCTGGAGTGACTATCACCAGCCAGTGTCACTCTTGTCCTACCTTTTCGGTGATTCCAGTAACTTCATATCAAAACTAGATGGCGCCACTTGCTGCGCCGCCAATGGCCGCCATATACAATATGTAAATAAAACCCGGTCCGAGCCGAAAGGGGCACATAGGTACTGCAGTAACATTACCAAAAAGTTTTATTTTATTTTATTATTATTAATTAAAAAGTTATTGTTATTTAAAATTCACGATTTTGGTACCAAAATTACCCCAAATCCATAAAAAATTTGAACATTTTCAACAGGGGTTTAATTAAGTTATGACTTGTAGACACCCACTAAACGACGGCCGCCCGCGCATAAAATTCCCCATTGATAAAAAATGGCGATTTTTTTTTTCCCTGAAAATGCCCACATATTTCTCTCAGTACGATACCTAACTAAACTATTTTTTTTTTTAAACGTTGCCCCACATTAGGAATTTATCCTGTATTGTGGGTGCGTTTACAAACATTTAAACTCACATACACAAACAGCCAATACAATGTGTTTTTTACATGTTGTATAACACCAGCTGTTATAGGAAGGAATGCCATGTAGCGTATCTCAAATGGCACTACTTCGAAATCCTCGTATTCACAAGGTAAGCATCCCTACAACTTGTGTTGCATGCTTACGTGTTACTTATTGTGCGGTGTGACGTAAAGTCAGCTCGTTTCGATGCGCAAAACGTAGTGGTCATTTATGCCTACAATTTAATAACTAAGTAATGCCGTGACTACCAAAAATTGGATAAACAGCCCCCACTCCCTAATAAAAACGCGAAAATATAAAAAAGCCAGCAAATAAAAAAAGGCAACTAGTGATGTTACGCAAACAGGGCTGTGCAACATAAAACTTTATGTGGGGTCGTAAAGACCCGCGCGATCCGCGGTGATATCAACAGGTAAGCATTTTAGGGTTATTGCTGATTCTTTACTACAATGTGTTGCGTAACTTGTGGGGTTAATGTCTTGAAGTTAATGTGGCGATTTTTTTTACTTAACCAAAACTTTATTCCTCTACTACTAGGAGTATACTTGTTTTTCCTCCCTGTATCGCAACTTTCATTTTTTCCAAGATTTTCTTGAGCTTGCACTTCTTTTGCCTGCAAAGATATAAAAATAATCAATTTTGATAAAATTATAATGCTTTTTCACAGCCACGGCGACCCCATTTATTCTCAATATAACAGATTTTTTTCCAGCAGCAGAATTGGCTCATGTCTGCAAGAAATCCACCTCTCTACAAAACTGTTTATAGTACTTTTATAGCCTACTAGCTTTTCCCGCGGTTTCGCCCGCGTGGAGATCAGATATTATCCCACGGGAACGTAGTATCGAAATGTACCGAGATAAAAAGTATCCTATGTCTTAACCTAGGTCATGGTCTGTCCATATGCCAAATTTCATCCAAATCCATTAAGCCGTTTTAGCCTGAAAGTGTAACAAACAAATAAACAAACTCATGATTAACCTATGTCGTTCTCCAAGTCATGGTCTACCCATGTACCAAATTTCATCCAAATCCGTTCAGCTGTTTTAGCGTGAAAGCGTAACAAACGAACTCACTTTCGCATTCTTAATACGAGTTAAGTTAGGATCAATCATTTATTTTAGTTAGGATCAATCATTTATTTTAGTTAGAGTCAATCATTTATTTTAGTTGGAATCAATCATTTATTTTAGTTAGGATCAATCATTTATTTTAGTTAGAGTCAATCATTTATTTTAGTTAGAGTCAATCATTTATTTTAGTTGGAATCAATCATTTATTTAGTTAGGATCAATCATTTATTTTAGTTAGAATCAATCATTTATTACTTTTTGCTCTTTTTGTCACCACATCCTTCATAATATTAGATATACCTGTATTTTGAAATAGAGAGAGCGGTATAAAACTTTAGTGTAAGCTGTAAACAGTAACGTAAAAGCCACTCTCTCGATGAGTGTTACGTACCTGTCTAAATGTACTTCAAGTATAACTAAGACTTGAAGTATACCGGAGTGGGTACCTCAGGTATCTAATACATTTTATTTCTAGAAGTTGGTATTACTGCTTTGATGTTAGGGTAGAAATTGATTTGGAATTGTTTTAAAGTGTTGCCTGAAGAAGGAAACTTTTTAGTTTTACAAGCTAGTGTTTTGAGAACAAGTAGGTATACAAATTGGTATCGATCCCAGCGATGTTGGGGTCGGCTTCCAGTCTAACCGGATGCAGCGGAATATCAGTATTTTAAAAGGAGCATTGCCTATTTGACCTCCACAACCCGGTTAAGTACTGGGTAACACAATACCCTTAAGGTAAGACTGGTTGTCAGACTTTTGGGTTTCTGACTAACCGTAACGTCTGTCAAAGATCTACGAATGTCAGCCGGGAGCAACCGCTTAACGTGCTTTCCGAAGCACGGAGGAGTCTCGGTTTTCCCAGCCAGGTAGGAGGGGTCTCGATAAATAACGGATGGTAAACCATCCACGAACCGACCGCGGATTTAGCCACGATCCCTAAAAACCAAAATTGTATGCAACTTACTTAGACAGCATAATCAGCCTATAATGTCCCCACTGCTGGGACACAGGCCTCCTCTCTGTGAGAGGGAGTGGGCCGTAATCCACCACGCGGGCTCAGTGCGGGTTGGTAGATGTCACATGTTATCGAATTTTTGGTTTTAGGACATACCGATTTCCTCACGCTATTATTCCTTCACCGTTTTTGAGAGCAGTGGTGATGAAATTATTTACAGAAAGTAAAGCGCCTGCCTGGGTTCGAACCCACGACCTACAACTAGTAAGTTCGCCGCCGTTACCACTGGGTGACCACTGCTCTGCCTGACTGCTGATTGAAAAATATGTACCTATAACTTTAATACCGACGAATATAGAAAAAAAACAAAATTTAAAATATTTTATTTCACATAAACCTACAAGGGCACTTATGAAACGTCAGAAGCTAGGTGCACGGTTCCAATTAGTCGCTTCCTATGGAGACGAGCCGGCAATTAAATCCACGGTTACTCTTTTAAAAATAAGAGCATTCTTAGGTATTATGTTTATCCTACTGTTGGTACGTCACGGTTAATCACAATTCACAAATGTGTCACAAATCAGTACTAAATCAATACTTACAATACAACTCAACCTGCTTTCCATAACAAAATCCAAGCAACAAAGATCCAAGAGAACTCACCCCTCCACTTCACCCCCTTTAACCCCCTATCCGTTTATCACATCCCACACATTTGCATTCCATTTCATTTGCCATCCCCCGGACACTTTTATACCTTTTTTTTACTGTCTTTTTATTTTTATTATATAGCTTTTCAAGGGTTGAATAGTTCTTTTTTAGGTTTACGAGAGGACTGAAGTGTATTTAGATTTTTGGGGTTACCTTCAGTATTTTATATGGGGGTTGATCTAAGTAATAGGAAGTGATTTGAATGGGAATTCGTTTATTTGGTTTCGGGTCAAGTTATATTATTATTGGTTTTATTGGGTTTGTGGATTGAAATACTGTACTTGTCTAGTTTATGACTTGAACCAACACCGCGGCATAGGCCTAATCTACGTAAATAAATTGTTCTGTTATCCAAAAAAGCTGCATGCTTGGGTAAGTTTACATAAAAAAACGTGTGGCACTCGGGGACTGCCGCGGTAAAGCTATTGCATAGCATTTGTAACCTCCATACTTCCTATTTGTCAACGCTACACTTGGAATGATGACGTGTTGACATAAAATAAAAATTACGTTCCCATGACAACATCACGTTTCCCATGACAAGATCACGTTGTCATGGGAACCGTCATTACATGGTAGGCGGAGTGGGGGGTGTTAGGTTTTATTTTCGTTACGGTTTTATTTTCGTTACGGAATTTCTTGATTCGGTCGCCGCGCTCAAAGCCCGCGATAAAAGTTACGCAATAGCTTAAAAAATATTTTCCGATTTGTATAAAAAATTAAAAAGCTTAGGTACCTATACAGTACTTAGCTAAGTCTAGTTCAAAATTAAATACCTATACTCCGCTTAAAATAAGATTAGACATTTAAATAAACCTTTTTTACAGTCCGTTCAACCGATTTTGACTTCTATACCGTAGGCATAAGGATGGCATTAAAAGCAAAAAAAGTGGTTACAAACCAACTGTTTACTGCAGCTGCCATTTGTCATGCGACCAACGCAATAGAAGTCAAAATCGGTTGAACGGACTGTAAAAAAGGTTTAGTTAAATGTCTAATCTTATTTCAAATGGAATATAGACAATTTGAAAGACGTAAAACAGCTACCTAGTGTAGGTAGGTAACATATTTAATAAGCCATAACATTACGCCTGTAATCCCCAAAGGGTTAGGTACAGGTGTATACCTAAAGTACACCCACACTTCCTTACTATGTTTTTAATCGACTTCCAAAAGGAGGTGGTTCTCAATTCGACTGTATGTTGTTTTTGAAGTGAAAACTTCTTTAGGCGCGTTGGGCAATTTTGAGATGGGAAAAAACAATTGAACTCGCGACACCGTTACCGACACCTCATTTTTGTAAACGCGATTGTGCTCTTTATTTAGAAAAGGTTAGGGATCAATTTTCTATGCAAGTATTTTTCTGCCACCAAGGCCGCGATCTTGTTCAAGTTTTCACTTCTGTCGACACTCCCGGAGTGCCACTGTTTTTTTTTGTATGTTTATTACGCGATTACTCCGCCAATTATAAATTGATTTTGATGACTCTTTTTTGTTTGGTAGGTCATACTTCACAGGTGGTCCCATATAAATTTGATTAACTTTGCTTGGGTAATTTTTGAGTTAGCTTCAATAATATATATTTTTTCCCACTCAGTATGTGGATGATATTATAAGTTCCTATCACTATATTCGAATTTGTGTGAGGTAGGTACCACAAACTAAAAAGTGAAAAATAATTTTTTTTTACAAAAAAAATCAAACGTTTTTGGTTTCGTATTTTCGTTTTTTGTTACTGACTTCCGAAATTGAATTTATTTTTCACTTTGTAGTGTTTTTTTTTTTGAAGCCGGTTGTTTTTTTTTTGTAAAAAGTTTTTTTAATCTTATGTAATAGAGGTGAACCCATTGCCATCAACTCAAATCCAGACTCCAGGCTCCTGAGAAATTCCTGATAGAACAACTTGGGTTGTTATTGGTAACACTGCCTAAGCTGGGAATCTAGCATTGTTACCTCAGGTTACCTCAGCTATCAAATGTTCTTTAAAAATCCTATATCCTACCACGAAAAGCTTATTTCCGGGACTATAAAATACACTTGCATAAAATCATTAACCACTTTACTAAAAGCAATTGCACCACCCCCGACATAAGGGTCGTAATTGTTCCACACGAGAACCGACACAAGACCACAATGTCGTCACATTGTCAAACTCATGTTCACACATGACGCCCGGTCGCGTCATTGACAAATATTGCTAACATGACTTGTAGTTTTGTAAAATGTAAGCTCCCTGGGGGCTGGGGGTGATAACGACACACGATTGATCGGAAAACAATTACTTTGGCGTAACACCTGATACGGAAAATTTGAACTTTACACTAGGTAGGTAGGTATATTCAAATGTAAATTCTGTTTTTCTTAAAGTTTAGCAGTAGATGGTAAACTTAGATTTTATCAAATGGTGATACATATCAGTTTATAACTCGACTCTAAAGAACAATAAATCATTATTGGAACGAAGTTCTTTAATGCGGCTTGTAAACTTTCAGAAATCGTCACGCTAAAAAGTGTTAATACTTGCGACTGTCTTCTTCTAATTCAAAGAGAAAGAAAGAGAGAGAGAGAGAACGCCGGCAGAAAGAAACAAAAAAAACACAAAATAAAAGAGTAAAGTAATTACAGTGTCGTGGGATAAAATTGTACACATCGGCCCGAGTACACTACATACCGGAGAGAGAGAGAAAGTGTGAATTTGGTTAAAATGAAAATCCAAGATGGCGGCGCCTCTGAAAATTTTCAAATATTTCATCGTGGGAATCGTTTTCATAGTTTTCAAGGGTGCAAAAGCTGAAAGTGAGGTCGAAATGAAAATCCAAGATGGCGGGTCTGAAAATTTTCAAATTTTTCATCATGGGTATCGTTTTCATGGTTTTCAAAGGTGTTAAAGCCGATAGTGGGGTCGAAATGTAAATCCAAGATGGCGAATGCAAAGATTTTCAAATTTTTCATCATGGTGTCGTTTTCATAGTTTTTGAGGGTGCTAAAAACGATAGTGAGGTCAACAGATTTTAAAATTTTTCGTCATGGTGTCGTTTTCATAGTTTTCGTAGGTGCTAAAAACGATAGTGAGGTCAAAATGTGAATCCAAGATGGCGGCTGCAAAAATTTAGTTTTAGTTTTAAATCAAACGTGAGAAAGGACTTTGTTCCTGACGATGGTCCCCCGAGTGCACACGTTTTTTTTAAATCTAATGACTTATTAACCCCATACTTATACTAAAATTGATTCATTGCCATATTAGGCTCGACGGCGGCGTAGGTGGATGTCACAATCTTGATCGTTTTCAGGAACCGCGCAAAGTAGAGATAGATGTTTGTAAAAGTGTGACCAAAAAGGCTAATAAAAAAAAAACTATTCCGCAAAACCCATCGTTCTCATGATTTAAATTAAAACATTTGATTTGCTTAACGCTTCTCAGCTTAAAATGCTTCGCAATAAACCCACACAACATTGAAGCTCTTCCCTTGGCAATCAACGTGAATCCACTAACGTTAGCTCTTAATACGTACGTCTGTCTATACGCCTCACCTACTGCTAGTTAATACAACACATCTGTATCCCGCTGCGCTAGTGAAATTCTCTGCGGTTGTTAAGGATGGACTAGATTTAACCAGTAAAGACCGTACAAAAGCAGGATTATATTTTACTGTAGGAGACTTTATTTCATTACGAGTATATCGGAAAATTGAGGTTTTTATTAGGCAAAATGGTAGGAACAGTCAGTCAAGTGGGTGGCCTTTTTTTTTTGGTGGGAAATTATTAAATAACTTCTCCCGCTCTGGGCGGAGCGGGAGGGCATGTCAGACTCTTACTGACTAAAACCCACCCGTGTTTCTTCGGTTGCCCTGTTGCCGGGGGCCCGATTTCCCTATCGGTTTTCTTCGAACACCCGGCAGGCATTTGCCCTAGCGGACCCCGTCAATTCTGCTGACATCTCTTTGAGGCGCGCGTGGAACACAACGCGCCGTCGACCCGGGCTTGGTCCTTATCGGACGGCGAGCTACCCATTGCTCACCGTTCGCAAGCCCGCGCCTACGATGGCCGGAAATCGGCTCGCGATTCAGAAGGACGTGACGGCCTGCCATTTCCTCTCGCTCCGTACCATGGCTTGAACCAGGGCCGGACGCGAGAGATCACCGCCGCCGTTCGCCTGTACGAGGACACGGCGTTGCTCTGCCCAAGACGGGCAGACCTCCACCGTATGCTCCACCGTGTCCTCAGGCTGATCCACACAATGGTGACACCCAAGCGTTTCCTCCCGCCTTATCCTGAACAGGAACCTCCCGAAGCAGCCGTGTCCGGTGAGGACCTGCGTCAGGCGGAAGGTGAGGACG
Source organism: Agrochola lychnidis (assembly GCA_963680765.1). NCBI lineage: Eukaryota > Metazoa > Arthropoda > Insecta > Lepidoptera > Noctuidae > Agrochola > Agrochola lychnidis. The sequence goes on from OY796864.1 coordinate 8,750,492, forward strand.
CCGTGGCGCCTCTCAAGCCACTCCTCAAAGCCTTGACTTAAAGTTACGGAATATGACGAAAAACTTACATTTATTCTGCAAACATAACGGCTTATAGCATACAGGGTTACAGGGACATCGACGCGAAAACTGTCACCATGGATTCAGTACATGATTCTAAACGAACAACAACGACTTAAAAACAATTATGATAGTGACAATAGCAGTGGCCCTGTGCAATATTACATGACAATCAGTACTTCGTCAAAAATTTACTGTAGCTCCATATCTCCCATTTTGACTTTCCTCATATCGTCATATAAATTCGATCTTCTCATGTAAAAATCCAAAGGCAAACTTGCGTTGTTTTCAACCGTGCAAGTCTAACTCTGCCCTTAATGCAAAAAGACTCGCTAGAGGTCAAAGCGGTTAGCAAGTACATACGATAATGCGACTACCTTCTTATGACAGTTTAATTTATTCTGGAGTAATGTCTAATTGCTTTATAATAAGTTACTACATATTTTGACGCTCAATTATTATCGCATATGTTCTGTAATTGGAATAATCCAATCAGCGATGCCTTTTCCGAAGTATGTTGAGGTCAGCTTTGAGATCTGATCTGCCTGAATGATTGAGTTGGATCGACTGCTATTTAGCCTCCATAACATAATAGCATAATTAGCCTATAATTTTCCCACTGCTGGGACACAGGCCTCCTCTCTATAAGAGGGAGTGGGCCGTAATCCCGGGCCCAGTGCGGGATGGTACTTAGATGTCACAATCAATCTGCCTAGCCTTTTCCCAACTATGTTGAGGTCGGCTTCCAGTCTAACCGGATGCAGCTGAATACCAGTATTTTACATGGAGCGACTGCCTATCTGACCTCCACAACCCAGTAACCAGGCAATACGATAACCCTTGGTAAGACTGGTTGTCAGACTTTCGGGCTTCTGACGACCCGTAACGAATGTCAACGATCCACAAATGACAGCCGGGACCAACGGCTTAACGTGCTTTCCGAGGCACGGAGGAGTCTCGGTATGTAGAAATGGTCACCCATCCACGGACCAACCCCAGTAAGCCCATGTCACATGACTTCGAATATTTGGTTCTAGGACATGCCGATTTCCTCACTTTTATTGATGATTTGACTTTGACTTTGACTTTATTTTTCTTCATCGTTTTGAGAGCTGTGTTGATGAAATAATTTACAAAAAGTAAAGCGCTTGTCAGAGTTCGAACCTACGACCTACAACTCGTAAGTTGCGCCCGTTACCACTGGGCCACTACTGGTCTACAACCTAATTACAACAAATCACAAGATAACCTATGTTTAGCGTAAGAACGTGTACAGATTTGTGTAACGCGATCAGTGTGGACAGCTAACACACGAGCACTGTGTTCGCGCTAGAAACCGACAACGGATGGATCAGGACGAGCGCCAGCCCGAGCGTTACATGTAATGCTCGTAGTTTTCGGTAAGTTTTATAAAGGTATGTAGGTATGTATGTGCTATCCTTTTTTTTTGGGTGGGAAGTTATCAAATAACTTCTCCCGCACTGGATGGAGCGGGAGGGCGTGACAGACTCTTACTGACTAAAACCCACCCGTGTTCCTTCAGTTGCCTGTATGTTGCCAGGGGCCACGATAACCCTTTCGGACAAAACCGCAACCCCGGCAGACATCGGCCCTAGCGGACCCCATCAGTTCTGCTGACATCACTTTGAGGCGCGTGTGGAACACAACGCGCTGTCGACCCGGGCCTGGTCCTTATCGGACGGCGAGCTATCCATTGCTCACCGTCCGCAAGCCCGCACCTACTGTGGCCGGTATGTATGTACTATTCTTACGTCAACCTAATTTTCGAACACCTGAGACAAAATCTACATGCAAAATTTCCTCCTCTAGAAACTGCAACGTGAGAAATTCCTAATTTTCTACAAAGGCCACAGGAAGAGTAGTTCTATTCGATTTATTCTTCGTTTGGCCCACTGAGTTTTGTCCTACATAAAAAAATCCTGGTTCGTCCCAAACAATATGCTTCCTTCGTCCCAAAATATAATTTTAATTTTTTATTCCCGCTTCGTCCTATTATATATTCCTCCTTCGGCCCATATTTTTTTTATATATGCCAAACTTACTTTTTTGTACAATCGGCAAAAAAGGGTTACTTAATATTAAATATTTAACATCAACTTTTTTAAACAACCGCTCCTCTCTGTCTTCTCCGCGAGAGAAAATTTGCCCGTATTATTTTATAATAACACTCTTTAGCCGTTTTTGTGAGCAAGTTATTTGTAAACAACTGACGTCACTGGATTTTTTTCAAAAGAGCAGGTAAACAAATGACCACCCCTTTTTTATTGCATCTTTTGTTTGTTTGCTTGTATTGACTCATTTGGCCAATAGCATTAGTTTTCGTTATCTGCAAAATGGGATTCACGCTAGCTCCCGTGATGCACAGTGCATTCAAAAATTTCAAATATTTCAAAAAATTGAAATAAGTACATTATTTTTTTGTTGACTGTACCTTTAATGTACTTGTAATTTGGGACGAAGCACAACTTTAATTGTGCTATGGGACAAACTAAGATTTTTTTGGAATGTGGGACAAAACTTCAGGACGAACGAAGAATAAATCTTCTATTCTCATCCAAGGACCACACTGCATAGTGACGATGTCTTTGCCATATCCTGGTGTACAAAGGCCACCCGGTACCGAAAACTAGTAAATCACACACAATATGAGCTCGGAGTAAGCCCTACAGTGTACACTGCACTTAAAATAATTTCAAGCGTCATTTAAACTAATACTGGGCTAAAGAGACTGCCACCGCTTGCGTTTGGTGTTGCCAGGTTTGACTTAGTAAAAAAAACCTATAACTAAAAAAGAAAAATATTCAGAAAAATGACCAAAGCAGAATCATGACTTGAACAAGAATTAATTTGCAGATGGAAGAAGAACGATTCAACTCGCAAATGTGTACCCTAATTGCGTAACTTATTTTCATAAACAATTATGCCTAATTTGTTTCATTTTGACAGTTCCACAACATTCATTGCGTTATTTACGTTGTTGAGAGGATTTTTTTTTTCCAACTTATGTCCAATGGATTAGCAATCTGTTTCAAATCGAAACAGATTTTGATTGTGTTGTATTACGCAATTAGGGTACAGGTCTCCATTAGCAGATGATCGATAACAGCTTCACGACAGCCAGCCGTCATATTTTTCTGGTTGTAGACCAGACCGTGCACCCTTCTATTTTAAACATATTAATTACCTAATGGATATTTGCATGTAAAGCAATGGAAGATGAACGACGATGAAAAGGTTTTTTTTGTCTACTTCCTTTTTCCCCAAAATTCAAACTAAGTAGTGCAACACTGATCAGTTCGTAAGTCAGAACGCTTCCATAAACAATGCCATTAGCGCGGGCGTTACGCGGCGGATTTTAAATTTGGAACGCGCGCCGCCATTCGTCATGTCGCCGCCGCCGCGCCAGCGACACGCCGCGCCGCCGACTTCAGTTGTAGCAGGACCAGATGATCTTGATACTTTCGCAAATCACATTTTTTTGTTAAAAAACAGTCGTGGATGAACTGTTACAATGGACATTGTGTAGTAAGAGCAGTAGTAGATTGTAATCATAGTAGTATGAAACTGATAATATGCTAAAAGTTCGAGTTACCTATTGTCGTGATTTCTTTGATTTAATTTTTTTAAATGTATTATTTTAATATCGATTTATAATATCCACTGTGGCAGCACTGTCAAAGTACAAATTATTAATTTTATATTGCCGATAAACTGTTATGTAGTTTGGCAGATTTTATGTATTTATTGTGAATAAATAAAAAAAATAAAAACATATATAAGAAACTTCTAATTTTATTTTCATTATGGCAACTGAATGTATTATTTTACTTTGGCAACACTTAGAAATGACGGTTACGATATTTATCATTATTTCTGGGTGGGGCAAAATTCGTTTTAAATGGTAAAATGTAATGCATAGTTAGTCGTCGTTTGATTGTGAAATAGTACAGTGGTGTGGATTAAAAATATTAGCAAGTTTCTTCTTTCGAGCATGTTACGAACACGTCATGTCATGTTGTTTACAAAAATATGATAGTTACCTACATAAAAACGAGATTGATATGAAAATGTGCCAAACATCCGTCTTTTACAGACGATAAAAATTCACGCACGATGATAACGCGATAAAATTGGTTTTCCCCTAACAGAAATACCTATTAAGTATTCCAAATTGTATCAACGCAAAATGTCACATTTCAGAGAATTTTAAATATTTAATCCCATAATTCTGATTAAACAATGACTTAATTAGCTTCCAGATTACAAAACTGGTACGTCGCAAATATTTATTGGATAAAAAATCAAAAATGATTAAGTATATCAGGACAATCAATCAGATTTCATTTAATAGATTGACATGATCAAACAAAGATGTTCTCAAAGTTGCGTAGGTTTTTTTCTTTCTTATATACCGTATTTTTATGTAAAAATCTTGAATTACTAATGACGGTTTCTTTTTGCTTTCGAAAAACGTTCAAAAATATAACACACAATACATGTTTTCTATTAATAACGTCATTAGCTTAATATTTTCACACGAAAAAATCAAATAGGAAATTAAAACTAAGTACTAATTAATTTAATTACCCACATGGAATCAATGTAAATCCAATCACGTACCCGTATCATTTTAATATCGATTATTGATTTTATCTTAAATTATAACAAAACAATCAACAAGTATCAAAACAACAGTCACAGCACACTCCTTGTGACTAATGACGTCATGTGTCCCGCACAGCGATCGCAAGCGCAAATGACTCGCGATGAATTTAAAATTGGAACTTTACTAACGAGGGAGGCGGCATGTTGCGGATTTGTGAGTTATTGTCGCCTTGTCGCCTGGAACAAACAACGTGAAACAACAATAATTGCTTATGAAAACATTCTCTTGTTGTTTTACTTTTGTTCTATTTATTACAATGTTAATAAATTGTAGAATATTATAGAAAGAAAGAAAAGTAGGTTTATTTGTCACAGAAATACGTGTATATGTCACCGTAAGATTGTGAGCACCGTTAGTTCATAATCTATCGGTATTATTTCCGTTAGATCATAATCTGTCGAAAAATTATGAACTGGGTGAAATGGGTTAGGTTAGGTTAGAACTGTGACCAACCGCGTGAGTCGAGTGAGCATAGTAAGCGATGCCGCTACCGCGGCAGCGCTTACTATGCTCGTTTCTCATGGATATAATATAAACTTTCGAAAAATAATGCGTTAAATCGTAAATGATTTGTCGCAGTTCACAATTTTTCGACAGTTTGTAATCTAACGGAAATAATACCGATAGATTATAAACTAACGAAGTTTATAATTTTACGGTGACATATACATAAAAGACAAGAGTAATCAGAGAACAACACAAAGTACATAACACATCACGAGCATAGAACAGAAATTACTTAGGCGGCAGCTGCACGACATGACTGTGACAAGACGGCTTCCACTCAGCATGATGCAGTGCTATGGGGGACCTACAGCACAGCGCTGATTTTCAGTGGTCACCCGAAAAAAAGATGTACGGAAATCAAGTCAGGTTCAGTGATTTTTCTATTAAACATGTAACAAAATAAAATAAACAGTGCTTAGAATATAAGACAACTATACCAACAATAAATTATAAGAAACATGAAAAAACTATCCGCATTATATTTGTAGTATATTGTAGAATCTTTATCTTGTGGCTTCTTTTATTCATCGTTTCCGGTTCTGCATTTGCAAGGCTTATCGTAATTAATCATCGAATATTTCCATATAATCTTATTTCAATGTTATTTAAGTTTTGATAAATTTTCCTCATTTTCATCTAGTTTTTTTTTCAATCTTTTCCTTTTGCGGTTTGTGAATTGGGTACCCAGCCACTGACATTTCTCACCATTGAGATCAAATAATATCGATAATGCTGTCATGTAGGTATTTATCTACTTACCAACAGTTCATACAAAGAAATATTTTCACGAAACCTGTGCGAATGGGACTCCTCTGTTTACAATAAAACTGTTTTATGTCCAACAGACACTAATTACTTCTGCATCCTAAATTACGCACCAATCAAATCAAAATAAACTAACAAACAGCTAAGTCCACCGCACATTTCCCGCCAACTTAGCGGCCATCTTCGAAAACAGACGCCATCGCGGTCGGATGCGTTCGCAGTTAAAAATACACGGACAGTGGCGACGCGGGTGGCCGTCAGAAAGATCAATTATTGTCTATTAACACTATATAGCCAGGAAGTTCTAGTGTATACAATGATGTTAGCTGAGTCTGTCGCGTTGTTTGTGGTTGAGCTTTGATTTTCGAATTAAATTTTTTGTGCGTCATTTATGTTGGTACTTTTGGAGTTGTACTTAATTACGTAATAACCATGGGAAGAAAAGAAAATTAAATAGTACTTTATTCTGATTCCAGCCTGGAACTGACCACTCTACAAGGCAATACAACGAAAGGACATCAAGCACAGAAATTCAGAAAAGGAGGATGCAGTGACTAAGCGTGGTGGTCAATAAGTACAAGAGCGTTGATCACCACGCTTGATGACATACTTAGCGCATATTGGTAATTTTTAAACGAATTCCACGCGAATTGAGTCTAGTATTTTCTTTATAAAACTATATAATTGAAATATTTATCACACATCACACTAATATTATAAAGGCGAAAGTTTGTGAGTGTGTGTGTGTGTATGTTTGTCTCTTCTTCACGCTCAAACGGCTGAACGGATTTGGATGAAATTTGGTACACAGATAGTTTATAACCTAGATTAACACATAGGATACTTTTTATCCTGATATTCCCACGGGATCGAGACTTCTGCGGGTGAAACCGCGGGGCGCAGCTACTTTTTAATAAAATTAATTAAAAGGAATTCGGAAAAAAAAATATTCACTTATTTATCAAAAACATGTCTTTTTGTGTAAAACATAAAGTCTAATTTGCCCACTGATTTAATAATTGAAGGGCTAACATTTTTGTGACCAAAGTCGCATTGGTACCTACACCTACATCATACTTGCTGATAGAACCCGATTTTGTCATAAATGTAGCCTTCCTTTACAATAAAGTAAGATATCGGCACAAGGTCCTCTCATGTGGGAGGCGAGCCTATCTCTGTTTACTGGAAAGATGTCAGAGTTCATAGATAACTGAATTAGATTAATTAACCGAAAAGGCCAATAAATTATTGTTTTCCTGGAAATCTTAAGATTCGTAACCGTGCTTACTTACAATCTTACCCTGCATTCCAAGTTACGTTAAAAGTGATAATATCGCGAATCCGACCAAGTTTTATAGTCACAATTATTACTCAATAGCCCTTATATTTTGTGACTATTAAATTTTGTCGGATTCGCGATATTATCTTATTTAAATGATAGACAGCAGCAGGTTCAAGTAAATGGTGTCCATTCAATCGGTTTAAAAGTAAAAATGGGCGTTCCACAAGGCTCGATATTGGGTCCTTTCCTCTTTTTAGTATATATTAATGATCTACCCCATTTATTAAAAAACCAACCACAAATGGTGTTATTTGCTGACGACACTTCCTTAATTTTTAAGATAAATAGACGTGCATCAAATCTCGACGACGTAAATAACGCCCTACTGCAGGTCCAAAATTGGTTCACTGCTAATAATTTAGTATTAAATGGGAAAAAAACTAAATGCATAAGATTTGCTTTACCAAATGTTAAAAGTAGTGATTGTGACATAGTATTGAATAAGGAGAAACTAGAATTTGTCGATAAAACTGTTTTCTTGGGGATCACGCTCGATTCAAGGCTGCAATGGGGTCCTCATTTAACATCTCTAGCAGGACGGCTAAGTTCAGCAGCATATGCTGTGAGAAAAATCCGTCAATTTACTGATGTAGATACCGCGAGGCTAGTCTATTTCAGTTACTTTCATAGTATCATGTCTTACGGTATTTTACTATGGGGACGGGCTGCAGATATCGAGTCTATTTTTATTCTGCAGAAGAGAGCCATCAGAGCAATATATCGTCTCCGCAGACGCGATTCTCTAAGGGATCTGTTTAAAGATATTAACATCATGACGGCACCTTGTCAATATATCTATGAAAACATCATGTACGTAAGGAAAAATCTAAGTCTTTTCAGTAAAAGAGGTGATAGACACAATTATAGGACTAGAAATAGGGACCAATTAGTTCAACCGGGTTTCAGATTGGCTAAAGTAGACTCATCCTTCATGGGGTGCTGTTTAAAATGTTATAATAAAATACCTTCCCACATACTCCAACTGAACGAAACGAAATTTAAATCATGTATAAAACGCACACTATGCTGCCAAGCATATTATAAGTTGGGGGATTACATCGCTGATAAAAATGCTTGGCTCAGCGCTGGTCCAGCTCCACAAGGGCGCATAAACTAATTGATTAGCATTCGAAAATATTGTTGCAGCTGCTGAAGATTGTAAAACTATCTTTTCCTTGTATAAATTCAATCTCTTTGTATTGTATAATTGCATATCATATGTGTGAGCACTGTGACCATGTTGTACATTCCATAAAGCTACCATTTACTGGGTACGTCTTTCATTGACTTGAATGTGCTCTGGCAGCTGAGAGTATGTCATGCTCACTCAAATGTCTCGCTGATGGTGGCGTGTGTGTTGGATCATTAAGTTCCCTTCAAAATGGTTGAGCTAAATGGTGCTGATCCATGCGTCATGTTCGTGAACGGGCGCCGTCAGTAGGGACTGGTCATCTCTTAGCTGCCACGGTTTATTTTATTTTAATTTATTTAAATTTTTGAATTGTTATTATATTTTTATTACGGACGCTTTTAACGTGCACGTCTTTCTACATTGTTCTCACATGTATAAATTCAACACGAATGATGTAACCAATATTTTGTAACAATATTTTGATTTAAAAGAGTGTCCGTGGAGTTTCTTGCCCGTTCTTCTCCATAGGTACCTACTACGCTTTGGAATGGGCAACTAGCTTCATTTTTCTGACTGACCGACCCCTTGACAATTCAAAAGTACCTGTAATTGGTTTATTTGAAATAAATGCTTTGAGTTTGAGTTTGAGTTTATCACTTTTAGCGTAACTCGAAATTCGGCCTTAGTATAGTTAATAGTAGATAACATGATGGTTCGCGAAATAGCAACACATAGATTATACAATGTGGAGACAACAATACGACAATAAATGAAAACACTGGCAATACTAATACATAAGAGTATTTTGGAACCATCAAATAAATCCTAGCATCGAAATTAAAAAAGTGATTTTTTCAAACAAACTATACTCCGTTTGAAATAAGATTAGACATTTAAACAAACCTTTTTTACAGTCCGTTCAACCAATTTTGACTTCTATACCGTAGGCATAAGGATGGCATTAAAAGCAAAAAAGTGGTTACAAACCAACTGTTTACTGCAGCTGTCATTTGTCATGCCCCCATCGCAATAGAAGTCAAAATCGGTTGAACGGACTGTAAAAAAGGTTTAGTTAAATGTCTAATCTTATTTCAAACGGAGTATAAATAGTAGTGATGTGCTGGGTTTTGCCAATCTTTGACTAGCTATAGTGACTAAACCATTACGGATGTATTTGATTGAATTTGCGTATGCGGACTAAGAACGTCATTAGATATACGCAGCTTTATTTGTTGTCATAATGTCGTCTCCACCTTGTATTTACATAACACGCATCACGCTTGTAATTCTCGGAAGGGTTAGGCAGAGGTATACCTTAGAATACCCACATTTTAGATTATATTTAAGGTTTCCAAAAACAAAGTGAAGAAGAAAGGAAGAGGTGGTGTGACGACCTAGACACAAACTGCAAGGGTTGGACTGAGATGGCTCTAAAAACGGATGCTTGGAAGGATTTGGGGGAGGATACATAATCTATTCTAATAGATATTATAAAGAGGAAAGATTTGTATTTTTGTATGAAACGAATAAACTTAAAAACTACTGGACCGATTTGAAAAATTCTTTCAGCAATGGATAGCTACATTATCAGCAAGTAACATAGGCTATATTTTATCCCCGTACTCTCACGGGAACGGGAACTACGCGAGTGAAACCGCGTGACGTCCGCTAGTAAATATTAAAAACAATATTAAAAGGGATGTCCCAGGAAACGTTTAACGATACAATGGACATTATAATCGTGCACTACTGTGCACGTACTCCACACGTACGCACCGCACGCTCTGTATGTAATCGCGTGTTTAGGTCACTCCTAACACAGGTCTTTTTTCTGTAATGAAGAGTTTTAAAGGTAAATTCTTTGATTGGGGAAGACGGACGCACCAAAACCATGTTGGATTTCCACTTAAACTGTCCTGAGGATAGCTATCATTAGGACATTTTGAGCAGAACTCCGGAATAGCCATTGGAATGCGTACCAACCCAAAGATTGGTTTCCCAACTTGATTTCCCCCAACTGCAAATACAAACCGTGGCAACACTGAATACAGTGTTGGAGATAATTACTGAATTTAATACACGCATCGACATTGATGATTACTACCTACTAAATATAAATTGGGTTAACTTAATTATCATTCGATGACCATACGACGCGCAATTCAGTTCAGAATATTGAGAAAAAAAAACAGTAAAGTAACAAAAGAATTCCATTCAACCATTTTGTTCATACGCTATTGCTATTCACAGAGTATGCTACTCTAATTAATCTTAATTGCGTTTGTGTCCAGATTATGATGACCTCTACATGTTCTAATATTTTGAAAGACGATAATAGATGACAAGGGTCTTTGTTTGATAGTCAGTCTCGTGTCACTCATTGACTCAGCATGGCCACAAATAAAGAAATACAGAAGCTTCATTACGACGTAAGAAATCGAACCAAATACCAACACAAATCAGAGAGCTGCCATTAAATTATTTAAAAAAATAAACTTATCGTCGCTCGGCATCCAATACCGCGAATGTGACATTTTTGACGAAAATAAGATTTGTGTTTTACTTCATTCTACACGTTCAAAATGTGATCTACTACACTATATGTGATTTCTTAAATTTTAAGCATAGTTCCAAACATGATCTCACTAGTAATATAATTTAATTTTAAAGTAGTTTTTTTCGATCTCAGCAACAATAATTGTTTCAGTTTATAATTTTATTTTAACGTAATTGTTGCATGCTGAATTAAGTGAAAAAAATATGTGGAACTAATTATATTTAAGACCATATTTTACATACCATATTTTATGCAAAATAAAGATAATATATTCTATTACATCTTTACATACCTACCTACTGAAAGAAAATGGCGAAAACCTTAAAAAATTCTTACAACCGTTCTAGATTATCACAAGACAATATCGAACGACACACACGGTCAAAGGCAAAATAATCCTAAAAGTATATTAAGTATGTGAACAATGTTAAAAAAAAAATGAAAAAAAAAAACAATTTGGACCTACTTATTACGATGAACTTGAGGAAACTATCTCCTCTACCAAACTTAAACTACTAAACTGAGTGATTCTTATCTTGAATATCTTTTATGGATTTACCAACTATAGACCACTACACCCACAGTAGTTTACAGATTGTTCAAAGTAAACCTTCTGCAGTTACCAATTCTGTTATACGACCCAAATCTTACATTGGCATGTTAATGACACTCATTGCCCGCCAATCAGTTTAGCGTCTGGCATTTGCTGTTCACATTATGCGATGTGTCGTGCTAAATAGCCGCCATCTTGGCACGTGTGTAAGGGCGTGTGTAGACGATCCAGTAAGGTTCGGTTAAATATAAAAGCTATAGCTGTGTCATAAGGCAAATCAACACAGCTTTATGCATTGAGTATACAAGTTGCTTGATTTCGCAAGCTAATGAACGTGTTAGAATGACGGTTTAAAAAAAAAAACACATCTCCAGGTGGCGCCACTTTGACAAGAGGTCTTCCATTTTGACAACGATTATATAATATTATGATGACGTTCATCATTCGTTTCACACATTCGTTCATCATTCAATCACGACTAAAGAAAATATAGGCGCTTTGACACTTTTGACAGGTGCCCGGACTTGACGACTCAGTGCTGCCACCTAATGAGCGTCATTTCAGAAAAATCTTATTGAAATGGGAAATGTCTTTTCTATTTTGTTACTGGCTTTTATTATAACTTACCTACAAAAACTACATATTAAGTAGAATCCTTGGAACCCCTTCCAACTGCTAAAAATATCCTTGTAGAGCGCAATAGTTTGGGTTTGAACTTGTGAGTTATAGCTCATCAGTCCTTGCTATTTCCACGTAAAGGTAAACTTGATGTTCTGCGCAATATGTTAGATATAATATTAATTAATCGATGACTTATTTGTGTGACCTGGTGGCCATTACAATTACAATCTTGAACGTGAGCCCCAAAACGTTGAAATAATATTGATCACGTGACCTGTACCCTAATTGCGTAACTTATTTTCGTAAATAATTTTGCTAAATTTGTTTCATTTTGACAATTCAACAACATTCATTGCGTTATTTGCTTTGTTGAGCAGATTTTTTTCCAACTTATGAAGCAATGGATTAGCAATCTGTTTCAAATCGAAACAGATTGTGATTGTGTTGTATTACGCAATTAGGGTACTGGATAACCTAATTTGTTTTCCACAAATCGGGATTTCAAACTACGCAAATGTCACTTTGGGAAATTCCTTAATTAAAAGATAAAATTAATCAATTAAGACAATACCAACGTAAACAGGATAATAAAATAGATACATTTAGATGGCGCAGCCGATTTCAAAGCAAATGATTATGAATTAAAACAATTAATGATAATTGATTGAAATAATCACAAAGACACAAATCAACACAGATGAGTTAAAGATCGTCATAAATATTTGATGTCCGAAAATAGATAAGATTATGGAATTGTGCATAACATGTATGACATATTAAAGAAGTTACAACAGGTGAATCAAAGGAAGATATAAAGAATATTAAACGTTTTCTATGAATAACTATTTCCAGAGGTAGGTTCATGTCATAGAACTGAAAAAATTTATAGGTTCTAAGTTGTTTTTTTTTTTTTTTTAATCTTTCACATCCATACTAATAACACTATGTGCTAACGACCGTTTTCTGGGGTCTATTATTGAGTGTACAAGTCACCCTCTGCCATTTTATCCGTGTACATATAAAACATAGACCAGGCAGGGGCCATAGTCCTTCCATAGTTCCAGGTGACCGGTCCACTTTAGCTACCCAAACCCATAGTCCGATATATTTGTTTCCATATCTTACAATAGTCCTACACCAACCGGGGGTTGTCCTTGGCTGCACTTGCATAGTGCGAACAGGGATAATTGTCGGTTGGTTCCTCATTTTATTAAAAACGTCTAAGGGGCCTCTGCGAGTTGGCTTCGGCCCCTCGTACACCTTTCAAAAGTCTAGGACCCCTGGGTCCCGAGAAATTTCAAAGACGTAAAAATGCTTATTTAATATAATAATAATATAATATCATAAAGAGGTAACATTTTTTTGTTTATTTGTATGTATGGGGTAATCTCCGGAATTACCAGACGGATTTGAAAAAATATTTTTGCATTGAATAGCCCAATTATTGAGGAAGGTTATAGGTTTGCGGACGAAGTCGCAGGCAGAAACTAGCCTAATTTTCATCCTAAATTCCTAGAGTAGACCAAAGTTTTACAAGAAAATCATAAAAGACATCCTTTGTATACCATACATACTGTAATAGTTAATCATAATAATTAAGTAAACACAAACACGTAAAACGTAAACCTTTCCCCAGACAAGATGTACAAAACCGTTGACTAATTTCAAACACTGGCCTCTCAACAATTAAACGCCTATTCTAAAGCCATTATCAAAACTTCCAAAGGTTCTAAGAAACAAAAACTACAATTTAATTCTTAACTGTCGCTTGAGTGCCGGAATTATGATGAATAATGATGTTTGTGCGTGCTACTCTAACAGATGAGGAAGTGATTGAATTTTACGCCTCAATGGTACTGAGGACCAATTATGGGAAACTAACTTTTGATCCTGAGTTGGTTATCACTGTTAAAACCTCTATGGTGAAAAAACACTTTCTCTCTCCTCAAACATCATCATTACATATAGTTCCTTGCTCTTGTTTCATGTTTATAATTTTATATATATCTATGTAACTGTTGTATACCTGTGTAAATGGTACACCACTGACTACCTGCAGTATTGTCTCTCTTTTTCCATTTAAATCCATCCAAAGGTTGTATGTAAAAGATCGCTTTTAGCGATAAGACCGCCCATTGTGTCACCCAATGTAAAATTTCTAAATTTATGTCTGTAATTTTTATGGTGTACATAATAAAAAATATTCCATCTTCTATCTATCTATATCTTCTTTACTGTTTCAGAATAATTTCGAATATAGAGATACACATGAAAATGAAGGCAGCAGTTCCAGGTACTTTATTACTGAGGATGGCTATTTTGCAGTTTCATCTGCAGGAGTTTATCTTATACTCAAACCTAAAGTAAAAAGGTGCAGGTGACTAAAGTATGTGAAAGAACAATTATTTTTTGCCCCTGCTTTGAAGAAAATAAAAACCAGGTATGTAGTATGTAAATATATCACCCACTGAGGACACAATCTTTGGGAATTCTGATGCATTATAAATGGAGGATCATCATTCTCCTGCCATTATCCTAATTTATCTTTTTCTTCTATATTTCTTTTCTTCTAATTTATCTTTTTCTTCTATAGTTCTGTATTTAGTAGTCATCTCGGTAGCCACCTCCTTTCTAACCATATCATCTTTCACACAGTCCATCCATCGTTTCTTTGATCTTACCTTACTCTTATAGCCATCGACATTCATACTCAAAACTTTCTTCATGACATTATCCTCATTCCTCCGCATCACATGCATACCGACCGATTTCTGTCAACAACTTTTCAGTCACCAGTACCACTTTCAGACTTCGTCGTATATACTCATTTATTATTCTATCCATTCGTGTGACAACACACATCTCTCCTAAGCATTCTCAGAGGAATGTGTGGTGTCACACACGTGGGTGAAAACCCGAACGAAATAAGACTACACCTAATCAGCTATACGATAATTGCGATGGCAAACACTGTAATTAAGAATAGCAATTTCATCATTCGTCAACAATTTTTTGGATTTTGCCACAGGTATTCTTTTTTTTTAATCCTCAACGGTGATACTCTTGGCCTGCATCTCACCTGATGGTAAGTGATGATCAGGCCGAAAGTGGAAGCGAGCTTCATCCAAAATCCTCAACTACAGAGGGACTGGCTATCTTACCTCTAACTGCCGAAACACAACAATGCTGTTAACACAGTTGTTATGGCGACAGACTTCTGACTTCTATTGTCACTGTCTACTTCGTCTAACATCTTCCTACCTCTTCGCAAAGTGCCGGAATATTCAATAAATAATTATGTTTATGCGTGCACTGAACAGGGAAATGATCAGACTCTAAGGTGTCAGTAATGATTGTGTCACGAGCTGTATCATTATCGTGTCGGTGTTAAGCTGACACTGTATTGATAGATAAACTATTGGTGGTTATAGCTTTGCTGACAGTGGTTCCAAGTTTCCCAAATGGAGATAGATCAAAGATTTTATTCGATTACCTGGCAATCATTATTATTATCTCGAGTAGATACGTAAGGTAGCACGAATGAGGCTAAGGAAATAAGATTCTCCCGGGGAGTTCAAGCCTTACTGAAAAGATTAAACGCTGCACTGTGAGACTCGGTGACTGTCCAGGGTTCGCTGGTCTTAGAGGCTGTCCTGTATATATGATTTGCATATTTCTGATTATTACCACAGTTCTATGGAATTATGAATATGTATGAAACCAAGTGATGAGCTCGTTACACTATTTCTAACATCATTCGATCAGTTTAGACGTGCCTTGCCAGATGTAGTTCTGATGAAGCATCGAGAGGCTTATTAGTCTGATATGCAAATTAATTTAATATGATTAGGTATTTGCGATGATTTTGTCACTATTACTATTATTAGAATGATGATATTAATACAACAAGGTGTCACAGCATTAGATTATAAGGCAAACTCATTAGAAGTCAATGGCTTTAGTCATTTGCGGGCTAATTCGCACATAGTACAGTATCTACGTGATGATAATGTAGTATTCGATGAAGCATTTGATTTAGATGATCGTTAATTGATTCGTGAATGAGTTCGTAGTGACAATGTAAGGAAATATCGAAGTGGGGTCATTCATGTTGATTTTCTATGAGAATGTTTTTATTTATTTCGGCGACTTTAAACATAACAATAGTGTTAAAATTCTGCTGTTTAACAGGAAGCGAATTCAACGCAACATAAATGATACGACCTTCCAGTCAGACCTATATTCTATTATCACCGCCATAAATGACTCTCTCTATCTAGATACTTAGATTATTGTCCATTGTCCTATACCGTATTGAAACATTTTGAGCACCAGCCGCAGCAGCAGTTTTATTTTTAGTTGCATGAATTTTTCATATTTATGAGCTACAAACATTAGCAACAAACTCATCCAATTGTAAGCCTCACTAAGCTTAGCTTACAGTACTTGGTTCTCTTTCTTCTAATGTTCTTCCGTATTGTGAGGTCCGTCATATTTTCAATAGCACAGTACTATAATTGTTTTATGATTGGCGGGTGCCGCGAAATCATCGCCTATTGACAGCAGATACTTCTCAAATTATATTCCAGTTAAATTATTATGAGTCATGGGTAATTATATTGGGATTGACTCTCGAACTTGTGTCTTGTGATTACGACCAACACGATTCTGAAAGATATGACAAGATGATAGGAGTAGCATATTTAATTTGATTGGAGTGACGATCTTCACAGAGTGGCTGGTATCAGCGATGGCGGATGAGAATTGATTCTGGAATATAATAATATTCCAGAATCAAATTCTCATCCAGGAACGCCATTGAATTCAGGAGCGTGCGATTGGAGTAGTTAACTGTTACAAGATGATGATGAAATAACTGTTTAAGGATTGCAGTAATTACAGTGCCATTGGTGTTCTCCGTAAACTCTTTATAATCAAACAAATTTAATAAAAATAATAATGAAGCTAGTGATCACACTCTTGGCTTTAATTGCGATCTAAAACTTTATAGGTGTATCAAGAAATTGCCATATGCTTAACACAATCCCTTGTTTGCAATCATGTCCTTGACCGTTAAATAAGGTAGAGAGTGTCCATGTAGTTTCTTACCCGTTCTTCTCCATAGAAACCTACTGCCCTTTGATGGTCTTCATCTTACTGTTTGACCATCTCCTTGATAATTAAAAAGTAAAATAAATCGCCATGTACTGTAAAAAACCTTTTATGACTACTATACAGGGTAGCCGGGACATCGTCGCGAAAACCTGTTACCTTAGATTCAATACATGATTCTGAAACCCGCTGCGTTGAAATTTATCGTCGAATATTTAAAAAAAAACCTGTTTAATTAATTATTGCATATTTGGTTGTTTTATGTGATTTTGACATTGTTAATGGTGATTTTGACATCATAGTTATGAGCTTGACATTACTATTGATTGTTTTGATATTACCAGTAATTATGACCAAAATTTGCCAAATATTTATTATGTACTAACACTAGTGTTTAAGATATGTATGTAATTACTAACAAATTGGATTGTATGATATGGAAATAAAATGATTTGATTGATTGATAGAAAATTGCAATACCTACACGGTCAAAATGTATGGAACAGCGGTTATTTTTTTAATAACCGATGAACGGCGATAAGGCTCAGTCTGCACTCAGCGCTCGGTGTGGCAACACGCCGTGTTCGAGTTCGCAACAAGTCCATCGTCATCCTGAGGATGCCTCGTTGAGAGGTGAAACACGTGTCGATTTATTTCAGGAGTTTTTTATGGCTCTTTAAAAATAGCTAAGCGGAACAAGTTATTAAATATATCCACGTCTATTGTATTTTTTCTAACTGAAGAAAAATTTTAACGCAGGGGTTTCAGTATCATGTACTGAATCCATGGTAACAGTTTTCGCGTCGATGTCCCTGACAACCTGTATATATACCATGATACATATACCAGCCAGAAAACCCAACGATCAATATTCAATGGGCCTATATCCTGATTATAAAAAACTCTATCTAATCTTTTAATTCGCGGTACTTAAAACTTCTGTCTTAATATATGTATGTCATAGTTATCTATAAGAGTAAACATTGAATTATTGATTGCCTATGTATGACGTCAAAAAGTAATATCAGTATGATGTATGTGCACGCACGCACTTAGTATAATCAGCCTACAACTTTCCCACTGCTGGGACACAGGTCTCCTCTCTATGAGAGGGAGTGGGCCATAATCACACTTACTAGTTCTAAATTTGTTCTATAACGAATTTACTTTTAATTCTTGTAAAAAAGTGTACTGTAGAGGGTTGAAAGTTGCCATCGAGAAATTGATAGTTCTACATAAAGTGTTTAGAGGGGCTTGTGGCTAAATAATAACAGTCGCGCGGGTTGATCGATCAGGTTAAGATGCGCTTGCCGCGGTTGGTCCGTGGATGGGTGACCATCTTTACATACCAAGATCCCTCCATGCCTCGGAAAACACGTTAAGCCGTTAATCCTGGCTGTCATTCGTGGCTCTTTGACAGTCGTTAGGGGTCGTCAGAAGCCCGAAAGTCTGACAACCAGTCTCACCAAGGGGTATCGTGTTACCTAGGAACTAGATCGTGGAGGTCAGATAGGCAGTCGCTCCATGTAAAATATTGGTATTCAGCTGCATCCGGGTAGACTTGAAACCGACCCGAACATAGTTGGGAAAAGGCTAGGCAGATGATGATTGAGTGTTTAGATAGAAATGCGACATATTATACCTTTACCGTTACGTTATTATCACTTTATAGACTGTCATAACTTAAAATCACATAAACTTTTTACAAAAAAAGAAACAACCGACTTCAAAGAAAACACTACAAAGTGAAAAATAACTTTAATTTCGGAAGTCGGTGTCTTTGGTTTTGAATTTTCGTTCTTTGTCACCGACTTCCGAAATTAAAGTTATTTTTCACTTTGTAGTGTTTTCTTTGAAGTCGGTTGTTTTTTTTTTTTTGTAAAAAGTTTTTATTTTTCACTTTTTAGTTGTGATACCTACCCCACACAAATTCGAATACCACTACCTGCTATGTAAATAACAGTGACAGGAAGTTATCATAATATCATCCAAATACTAAGTGAGGTAAAAATACGTATTATTCAAAAACTACCCAAGTAAAAGACAATAAAATTTATATGGGACCACCTCTGAAGTATGATCTACCAAACAAAAAAAGAATCATCAAAATCAATTCATAATTGACGGAGTAATCGCGTAACAAACATACAAAAAAAAAAAAACAACATACAGTCGAATTGAGAACCTCCTCCTTTTGGAAGTCGGTTAAAAATTATGAATGATCATTTTTATTTTGAAATCGTAATCTTTTTCATTAGTCGCTTGTGGTAACAAGACTGTCAATGATGATTATCACAGCGATAAAAATGGTTCTCCACCATCTTGTGATATATTTTCTTTCTTGGCTTATTCGGTTCCTTATTACTTTTGAAGTAGGTATACATTCTAAGTTTATCTTGAACATCACTGATATCGGTGAAGGAAAACATCATGAGGAAACCAGTACCCTAATTGCGTAATTTATAAACGATTATGCCTAATTTGTTTCATTTTGACAGTTCAACAACATTCATTGCGTTGTTTACGTTGTTGAGCAGATTTTTTTTTCCAACTTGTGAAGCAATGGATTAGCAATCTATTTCAAATCGAAACAGATTGTGATTGATCGTATATTACGCAATTAGGGTACTGATTAAAATAAGTCTGAAGTCGCCAATCCGCCGTGAGCAAGCGTGGTGATCAATGCTCGTGCCTTCTCTGTATGAGAAGAAGCCTTTGCCTTGCGGTGGGACAATAATAGGCAGGTATTATTATTATACATTTCGACATATGTTCAATATCCTTAAACATATCAGTGTGTGACTATGTTATTTTAACTGTTGACAGTGATTGATGCTGACTATAGTTAAATAATAGTTTTTATACATTTGTCATAACGTCTCTGGTTCTAGGAAGTATTGGAGGCGAAATGTCAAGGGCAATGATAATTTTAAGATACATATCAATAGCTATTCAATTATTTGTATTGAGAGGTGTAATTTTATTTTTAAACTTTGAACTGTCTCTAATGACTTTAATTTTTGTTTATGACGTCTTTAAATCTTCTGGAAGAATCAGTTTATTTTCAGATGAAGAATTACGAGAACCAGTAAGTCTCAGTACTAAATGGACAGATAAGTCTTACCTCATAATAGTAAGAAGTAAAAAAAGCCAGTTTCGTGTCAAAATGTCAACATAATAATAATTATTGAATGATTTTGTAAAACCTGAGAATGAAAAATCTAAATTATAGAGATGTTTTTTTTTTTAACCACGTCTGGTAAACTCTCTCAACAGGTAAGCCCTCTGCATCTCACCTGATGGTAAGTGATGATCAGGCCGAAGGTGGAAGCGAGCTTCATCCGGAATCCTCAACCGCAGAGGAACTGGGTATTTTACCTCTGCCTACCAAACCACAACAATGCTGTTAACATTTTTTTTATGGCGACAGACTTAGATAAGATGGTGGTAGCTAGCCAGGCGGACTTAGAACAAGCCCTACCACCAACCAAACTGAGCAGATGTTTTTTCCCCTACTGGGAATCGAACCCGGTACCTCAGGGTATGAGACAGGTGGTCTTACCACTAGAACACAGAGGCGGTTACAGGTTTTTGATATTCAAAAGGTACCGACTACTATAAGCTTTATTACAATACGCAAAGCTTGTATTAGTCAACACCTCAAGGCTGCGTTAACCTCAATCAGAAATATATCGAAAAGAAAAACATTATTCTGTTATCCCATAACATAAACCTTTTTAAATCCAGCCTTTCCTCATAAAGGTTGTCAAGTACTCATTAAAAACTAAAGATACATCGTACAAACGGAACGCAGCGTTCTTTTTTCGAAAGGCAACGTTCGCCGTTCCCGCCCTCGAACGCGATTGGCCGATAGCCGAGTACGTGTTGATGCGTTTGCGCTGATAAAGCGACTGTTTTGTAACATAGCGAGCTTTGCGTGCGTTATGGGAAAAATAAATGACTTTAGTTTTAGATTTAACCTTTTAGGGATTTTGTGTCAAATCTTATAGGTTAAAATAATATATAGAGTTAAAAATATGAGAAATTTGACTCTTGTAACTGAAGACACAACAAGACTCTTTATCTAAAACATCTTTATAATTCTTGATTGATTTTTACCTTCTGTTTAGGATCTAAAAAACAAACAGCAATGAGTATTCAAACAATAATAAGTCTAACCCATAGATGTATTATTCAGTTTTACCTATATTTACAATATTAAATACATTCACTAATCTAAATACTAATATCACTATTTATCTCTCTGTACTAATCTCAAATATATCCTTTCATTTGGAGTAAGCAGTAGTCGCATTGGTGTATATGTTATTTTGTCCACCGTATTCTTAGTGCACTCAACTCGGTACTTAGAAAACACCTTCACCATACAGATTCCAAACTGGAGATGTGCAAACCTCGAACCTGTAAGAGAAATCTTCTATGAAAAAGATTGTATGAGAAACGACTTTTATCAAGTAACTAAGTCAATTAATTTTCATGAAAATTCACGCAAATATTTGGCGCCACTTTGACAAGAGGTCTTCCATTTCGACAATGAATATACAATATATGATGACGTTCATCATTCAGCCAAAATTTAAAAAAAAATAGGCGCTTTGACTCTTTTGACAGGTGCCCGGACCTGACGTCTCAGTGCTGCTACCTAGTGAATCTCATGTCAGAAAAAAAAAAAGAAAAGAAAGAAAGAAAAATTGTTAATTCTGCAGAAACTAAACGCACATTACAAAAAAAATACTTAGAATACACATTTACAAATTAGCCAAAAATCCTCATTGAGTAGCATTGCAAATGAATGAGACTAAACTTGGTAAAACCAAAAGCTGAATTATAACAATAATTAACACTCCTTAGTACATACATCCTAATCATCATCAGCCTCCTAAACTATCCACTGCTGAACATCAAGTCTCTCCATTCCTATGTGATTATTGCCCGGATTCTGGATTTCTGATTTCTGCCCGATTGATGGCTTAGGCTCGCCTCTTGTTACATCGGACTTCATAACTGGCGAAATGTGAGCGTACTATAGGTACACCTCTGCCCAACCCTTTGGGAATTGCAGGCGTGATGTTATGTTATGTTAAAATACGGAGCGTCCGTTACTTTTACAAGTAGATAAAATATAGGAATACAGAATTTTAACTAACTTCTCGTTAACCCGCAATAGTATAGTTTGCATATATGCAAAAAATATATTAGATAACATCGAGAAAAAATATATATATAAAATATTCACAAAACATTTTAAATTGACACGTGAAATAAACACTCTGTACACGCGCATTTGTCGCTTTCCACGTTGAAAGACAAGTGCGCGTGTACAGATTGTTTCTTTTACGTACCAATTTAATATTTTTTGTGAATATTTTAAAAATAAAAAATATTAAAAACTTTTTTATTTCGATGATAATATTTTTTTTGCATGTATGGACGCTATATTGCGGGTTACCGGGAACGCCCGCCCTCTGTTAGTAAACATACTGTTTATTGCTTATGTACTCACCAAGACAACTTCTGGGTCCAAGTCCAAATGACAACATAGCGCAGGGATGTCGCTCTTTTACGTTTTCTGGTGTAAACCTTTCAGGTTTGAACTGTTCAGGTTCAGGATAATACTTTTCATCGTGCTGAATGGAATACGGAGAAATTGCTACTATTGTATCTTTTTTAATGACGAAGTCTGTACCATCCAACTGAATATCCCGTCCAACATTTCTAGAAACAGAGTTCGTTAAAGGATGCATTCGCATCGTCTCATCAAAAACCATCTGCAGGTATTTCATTTCTTTTAGTGCTTCGTAAGAAAATTTACCATCACATTTTTGTAGGACGTTGTCAATTTCTTTTATCAATAGTTCTTGTGTATCGGGATTCTTAGCCAAGTGGTACAGTGCATAAGTCGCCAATAACGAATTGTTTCCGTAACCAGCAAAATAAAATATAAACACTTGTCCAGCTAAAAGATCATCCGTTACTTCCATCCACAGTTCTTTTTCACCTTCAGTTGTTTTCCCAGAACTGACATTGCCTTCTCCTCTCAAGCTCATCAAGACATCCATTGTTCTTTTTCTATCAGCCTTTGGAACAGCTTCTAGATTTGCACCAGCTTGAATAATTTGTTTACAAAATTTTGCCACACTGTCTGGGAAAATTGATAAATTATACTTCGACAGAGTACCAGGGAATAGTAACTCTAGTTCAAGAAAGTAGCTTGGTGTTTGAATTCCTGCGTGCATCACATCACATAGATCATTATCGTCATTGTAAGGGTCAACATCAATACCAAATGCGCCCATCATTATTGAGTCGACTCCATATTTTCTAAAAACTGGTAACACGTTTATTTCAGGTTCTTTCATAGTGGCATTTTCTAAATAGTCCATGAACATGTCTGCTCGATCAGCAAGAACATGAAAATTGGCCTTGAACTTGCTAGATGTGAACACTGTCGTTAAATGTTTCCTTAAAATTTTCATCACCGTAACATCGGAATGAAATAGATTGTCTCCCAACCGTTCCTTGCTGTAATACAGTCCACGATCAGGAAAAGAATCAAAGTCCTTAATGAGCACTTGTTTCACTATATCAAGATCACGAATCAGCAAAGTGGGAGACATCATTCTGTACAGGCCAACCACTTTCTCGTTGGGATATTGCTTGTAGAGTTCACTGTACAGCACTCCAACGTGCTTTCTTCTGAGGAATACATCAATGAAGTTTCCGAAGAATGGAATAGGGGTCGGTCCTTTGACATTTCTATCCTTCCAATAATTGAATGTTCTGGTGAAGTAGTAGTAAAGGAAGCAAACGCACGTTATAAATGTCGTTAAATATAAAAACATGGTTGTTGTTATCGTCACAGTGGCTATTTTGTTATTAATGAGAAACGAGCCGGCCGAAATGTATAATATATGAATGAAGCGCCTGCGATATGTTGGTGTACTGATAACGGAAACAAATCGTATGAGTCAATTTTCTTACGCTTGACTAGCAGTGCGATTGTGCATGAAATTGTCAACACAATTGAATTACTGCAATTCGCTTAAAAATTTGGGAAGAAGCACTTGACAAGAAAGGATTGGAAAATATCTACGTGCGGTACGGCAAACCGTTCACTTATTTGATTTACATATTGCTTATTTTAAAGAGAACTGAAACAATTCTGTTTTTGAAAGTAACGCAATATTATAATTGAATGATTGATTCTCTTGAACCTTGAACTTTTCTGGTTCCGCCAACATTAGAATATTGTATGTAGTCTTGGAAGCACAGCGTTGTACCTTTTTGGGTTCTATGATTTATATTACTTTCTTTGGAAAACTTTCCTGTTTTGAAATCATTGGTATCCGAAACGGAAACGTCTGTCAAGCAGATGCTTGGTCTGCTTTCTTGACGTCACTCATTACCTTTAGATATACTATTTTGTTTTTTCAAAAAAAGAAAACAAAGACGAGCTATAAATAAACCATTAAACAGGAATGATCTTTATCATCACAAGTCCGATCAGTATCGTTTCGATAATAAAAGATATTATCTTGATACCTATACGCTTTGGATTTTCCACAAATGTATTGTCATCGCAAGCTTCTGACACTGTAAGTCCGTAATAAGAATTGATACTGAATAATACAATCACTGGGTCACTGAAATCACGTCTGTTGCTTTCGAATTAGTCTTTGTTTTTATTCAATCAATTATATAATATATTAGAATCACGGTTATCTTAATCAGTCGTTCTGCCTAAATTATTTTCTACGTAACTAGATATACCTTGCTTTATCTTTCAATGTACCTAGTTCCAGTATGGCAATTTTAAAGTTGTCTATTTTTTTGTGGGTATTGTCAGATTTGTTACTGAATTATGAAAATCTCATCAATTCGGGAGTGCTAAAATCTTCGACTTGCTTCACTTGTTCTCGTAGTTTAGGTTCTTTTGATTCTTAAACCTTTGTGCCTACATCAACAACTCAAGTAACTCCTTTTTCTTGAGCTACATCTGGTTAAACTGGATTTTTACATGGAGCGACTGAACTCTAAAATCTAGTTACTGGGTAACACGATACCCCTTGATAAGACTGGTTGTCAGACTTTTGGCCTTCTGACTCACAACTCACAACAACAACTTAACACACAACACAACAACAATTCTCAAAGATCCGATGACAGTCGGGACTAGACACAGAGGGGTCTCGATATGTAATAAATGGTCACCTATCCACGAACCGACCGCGGCAAGCGTAACTTAATCTTCGATCGACCTGTTTGGCGGTTCCATATAAATATTGCCAGAAGAAAACAAAAGGTGGTGTAAAAGTACTTGACAATTTCCTCTCCACACTACCGTCTTTGACCACCTATATTGTTACGCCACTAAAAATCTCGCCCAAGGTACTGGCAATGCTAAATCCAGCACTGATATCAGACCCATTATGAATGACCACGTGACCAAAGAAACGATGGATGGACTGTTTGAAAGATGATATGGCTAGAAAGGGAGATGACGAGTAATGGTGAAGTCATCATCTGCCTAGCCTTTTCCCAACTATGTTGGAGTCAACTTCCAGTCTATCGGATGCAGCTGAATACCAGTGTTTTACATGGAGTGACTGCCTATCTGACCTCCACAACCCAGTTACTAGGTAACACGATACCCCTTGGTAAGACTGGTTGTCAGACTTTTGGGCTTCTAACAACCCGTAACGACTGTCGATCTACAAATGCCAGCCGGGACCAACGACTTAACGTGTTTTCTGAGGCACGGAGGAATCTTGGTATTTAAAGATGCGTTATCCACGGACGAACCGCGGTAAGCATTGCTTAACCTGATTGATCGACTGGTGCGGCCGTTATTACTTAGCCACAAGTAATAGAGAATAGAGTAATAGAGAAGTACCAGCGCTGGGGCTCTGTCTCGCATGGGGTCGCAGCTTTATGCTGAGCGATGGCCGTTTTGCGTGGATGTGACGCATATTTTCCCCAAATTAATTAGTTACGTGTTTTTTTATCTTTCTTTGCGTCATGTTTACCGCAAATAAGCGTATTTTCTTTCTTTTAAGTATGGAAGAAAAAGACATGTTTCGCTGACCACAAATAAATTTGGAACGGCATGAGAATGATGATGACGCTAATATTTTATATGAGTGACCACGTTTCAGTGCCGTGACGTAAGTAATTAAATCACGAACTGGGAATAGGCCGCACGCTAGATAGCCAAATAATAAATCATACGATTAAATTATTACTAATCCTTTAATTTTCGCTACATATAATGATGTAAAATGTCGTCACTTATTACAGTCTTGTCTAGTTACAGTCTAGATTAATCTGTCTTAACAGGTATTAAAAGATAACACTGATTTCCTATCGTATGAAACATAAAAACCATAATTTACACATACTTACTTGATGTATAATTTGCTATAAATAGTGCAGTCTTATGTACTGTATTAGCGTTTTTCACGATTTCAAAAGTGACGTCCACAGTCCACAGCATCATGATAACATAGGGAAGTAAAATGTATGGAAATATAATAAGAAGATGCTTCTAAACCATCCACGATAAAGTTATAGAGTGCACGTCATCATCATCATCATTTCAGCCGAAAGACGTCCACTGCCGGACATAGGCCCCCTCCAAGCACCTTCACTTTGACCGATTCTGTGCTTTCCGTTTCCAGCGGATTCCTGCGGCCTTCGCGAGGTCATCGGTCCATCTTGTGGGAGGCCTTCCAACGCTACGTCTTTCGGTACGCGGTCGCCACTCCAGAACCTTTCGGCCCCATCGGCCATCCGTTCTGCGAGCAATGTGCCCTGCCCATTGCCACTTAAGTTTGGCAATTCTTCGGGCTATGTCGGTTACCTTGGTTCTCCTGCGGCTTCATTTCTGATTCGATCACGCGTGCACGTATTTCCATACATTTTATGGACGTGGACGTCCACGATAATATCGTCACGTTAGAAATGATAAAATCGCGTCCATATTGTCAAACAGGAAAAAACAAATTAAATCTGTATCGGAATTTTGAAACGCAGGAATCGTATCAAATCGATCGATCAAATTGTCAATGCATCGAAAGAGCTCGTCACACCTAGAACAAATTTCGATTCCTCAATCAGAATAAATTGTAACTGCATAATAATTACATTATCTCTGATCACATTGTTTTCACGATTTACGCATTATTTTTTGTCGCAAAAACATTGCTATCTTAAAAAACATTATTTAATCATTTAGGATTAAAAGATCACGTGAAATGCCTCTTTTAGAATATATCTAATACCTTTAAACGAGCAATTCTTGTATATATATATATTATATATATAATCTGAATCTCGGAAACAGCTCAAACGATTTTCATGAAATTTAGCATGCAGGGGGTTTCGGGGGCGATAAATCGATCTAGCCCGGTTTCATTTTTAAAAAACGTCTTCAAAAAAAATATGTCATCCAGATATTTTTTATTTATGGTGGCACTTCACATTGCTATTCGTGTTCGCGTATTCGTCTTATTTGCCTAAATACGACGATGAGAAAGTTACTCTATTCGTCTATATTTGCCTATTTTTCACGAATAAGATGAATACGCAAATACACGAACACTCGAATCCGCCAGCTTGTCGATTTTTGGTCACATAACAAACGATTAGGTACGAATATACCGAATCAGTTCGTTTACCGTCCACACATGGCTTGCCTCAGTAGAGTGCGGTCTTTTATGTACGAATAACATGTATTGGTAATTAACACAGAGGAAATAATAAGTCGCTGCTGCCTACCGTCAACACATCCATCTTTGCGTTTGGATTAGCCAAAAGATAGGAAAAATATTCTTGAATGTTCGATTATTCGCTGTTCATAACAATGTGTAGACGGTGTTTTAGAGTTATTCGGAAATCTACACTATATAGCCGAATAAAACACAGTAAAAAACGCTAATAGAAAGAAAAAAGTATTTATTGAGACTCGCACAGGAAATCACAAATTAAACTAAAACACACTCAATAAAACATTAATTAAAAAAAACAAAGTAAAATTAAAATAAAAGCGGAAGGTCCTATACGAGGCCAAAAGACTCCTATCTCAGCATATATGCTGCGACATTTAAAAAACAACGCTGGTAAAACAGAATAGCGATGCCACCATTATGATATTACCTCTAGTAAATACACAGCTCCCATTTTTAACTTTGCCTACAGTACATAGGAACTGCCCTAACACATGACCATTTAATAACCACGACGAATCACAAATCTCTAATCACATCTATGAACTCCACATTCAAAAATTACCATCAAATAAAATGGCCGAAAAAACTGTGTATCAAATTGGATACACCAAAGATACCGGTATCATTATGAAGAGGCTAAACGTCAGAAGAGGTTTGGTATATCTAATTAAGGATTGATTTATGATGGGCGAAGTGGGAGCAATTATTGTGAGACTATTAAAAGCAGAGCGTTAGAAACCTGGAAATGTTGGTAGTATGATTTTGGTGGTATTTTCAAGGATGTAGTAAAGTTGCACGTTGAAATCGGTGTTGAAGAACTGAATGGTAATAAATATTATCATCATTAAAATATTATATATGATTGATTAAACGTGGTTGTCACAAACAACATACATCATCTTTGACGTTTTTGAATGTAGGTCGATATTTTTATCATTTTCATGAAAGGTGGCCGATTGGAAATACTTAATTTCAACTGTCCCAATCCCGGGCTTGCGGACGGTGAGCAATGGGTAGCTCGCCGTCCGATAAGGACCAAGCCCGGGTCGACGGCGCGTTGTGTTCCACGCGCGCCTCAAAGAGATGTCAGCAGAATTGACGGGGTCCGCTAGGGCCAATGCCTGCCGGGGGTTCGAAGAAAACCGATAAGGAAATCGTGGCCCCCGGCAACAGGGCAACCGAAGGAACACGGGTGGGGGTTTTTGTCAGTAAGAGTCTGACACGCCCTCCCGGTCCGCCCAGAGCGGGAGAAGCTATTTGATAATTTCCCACCCAAAAAAAAAAAGCTGTCCCAATCTGACCTTTCACCCCCAACAATTAGCTTACTGATTAGATAATCTGTTAACCAGCATTGGACTGCGTTTTGATGTAGTTCATTCTGATACGAGGGAACAAGACGACAGTCCGGTAGCTGCCATACATCATCATCATCATCATCAGCCTATAGCAGTCCACTGCTGGACATAGGCCTCTCCAATTGCACGCCATTCAGCTCGATTCTCGGGAACTCTCATCCAGCTGCTACCAGCCACTCTTCGAAGATTGTCACTCCACCTAGCCTGAGGGCGTCCTACCTTACGTTTGCCAGTTCGCGGTCTCCACTCAAGAACACGTATACCCCAACGGACATCGGTTCTACGGCTGATATGGCCGGCCCACTGCCACTTCAGCTTGCTAATTCTGTGAGCTATGTCGATAACTTTGGTTCTCTGCCGGATCACTTCGTTCCGGATTCGATCCCATACATAGCATAAGAATAATCAGCCTATAATGTTCCCACTACTGCGACACAGGTTTCCTCTCTTTGAAAGGGAGTGGGCTGTCACATGTATTTTATTTTTGAAGTGAAAACTTCTTTAGGCGCGTTGGGCATTTTTGAGATGGGACTAAACCATTAATTTCGCGACACTATAACGACACCTCATTTTCGTAAACGCGATTGTGCTCTTTATTTATATTAAGTTTCGGATCAATTTACTATGCAAGTATTTTTACTTTAAAGGTTTTGGAAGAATTATTTTTTTTGTAAACGCGATAGTGCTCTTTATTTAGATAAGGTTACGGACCAATGTTCTATACAAGTATTTTTCTTCCACCAAGGCGATCTTGTTCAAGTTTTCACTTCTGTCGGCGACTTTTTTTTGTTCTAGTATATGCCGGTTTCCTCACGATGTTTTCCTTCACTGTCTTGATAGCAATAGTGATGAAATTATTTACACAAAGTAAAACGCCTGTCTGGGTTCGAACCCACGACCTACCTCGTAAGTCGGGGGGGACCGTTACTACTGGGTCACCACTGCTTTGCAGCTGCCAAAGTTTCTTCAAATAGCAACAGGATCAATATAACATCAACAATATCTTTGAAATATTGGTATTTTGGCTTCGCCAACCAGATTTCATGAATCTTTCATATACATTATTTTAGTCTCTTATCAGTCAAGAAGTACCTACCACAGTGTGCTACTGATAACATATACGCCTGCATTCCCCGACAGAGGTTTACCTGTACCTACACCAAAATTTATCCAGTTATGTTTGAGTACATGTAAACGAATCGGCAATTGTAAGGTAGGACGCCCTCAGGCTAGGTGGACTGACGATCTTTGCAGGGTGGCTGGTAACAGCTGGATGAGAGTTGCCGAGAATCAAGCTGAATGGTGTGCAATTGGAGAGGCCTATGTCCAGCAGTGGACTACTGTAGGCTGATGATTATGATGATGACATGTAAAAGTACATGTGCAACCTATTCTCATTAACACTTTTATTGTCTATTCTATTTCATGAAGTCCAGGTAGACACGTCCCGCGTGTTTTTGTAAAATCTTCTTCAGGTGCCGCTGTCACGCCGCGTGTGTTTTTGTAAATTCTTCCTCTGGTGCTGCTGACACGCCGCGTGTGTTTTTGTAAAATTCTTAAAAAAGATTTTACAAAAACACGCGGGGTGTGTCAGCGGCATCGAAAGTGTTCTGGGCACAAATCCAGACTCCGGAATGCTACTGAGAAATTTCTTATGGAAAACCCCTATAACACTTTGCCCGGCCCGGGAATCGGTTCGAACGAGGCAATTCTTCGCTATATTGTATAACTCAAAGTGTTACTCCTATGCAAATATGTGGTCACTCTACAAAACAATTGGCAGATGATTATGGAACATGCAATTCTAAGTTCCATATAGCACGGATCTGCTACTTTATAGCCTGTTATGGCCCACAAATGGCACAAACCCCGACCGATCATTATGGACTTAGCAGAACTCTCTACCGTTTTTTCATGTCGAAAAAAGCCAGATAAGTGTGGGTTAAAAATGTTTTTACATGTTTTTTTAACTAAAGTTCTTCTATGAAAACGGGTATCTAATTTGGAATTCGAAGCAATATCATTATTAGAGTCAACTTCTAAATTAAAGTCTAAAAAAGTATATAAAGATATTTATCAATTTTTTTTTTTAAATATTAATAGTCCGCCTTTGTACCTACTTACCTGAATATATCGTAAAAAGTTGAATAAATAAAAAACTACATTTTGGAAGGGGCGACTAGAATTAGTGAATTTTTTTGTAAATTTTGACGTTCAAAAGTGCCTTATAAGGGCCTATTTGAAATAAATGATTTGACTTTGACTTTGAAAATAGAAATACGGATACACTCTTAGGTCTTTCTCAAATAAGTTCACAGATAGTTTCGAAGCTCTCCAAAGATAGCAACCAAGCATACAGAAAAAAATTACCGCTTGCTTATCAAAAAGACAGACTAACACCCGAAGTCTCACCATGAGGGTTTTGACCATAAAGTTACGGTGCCCTAAAAAACTAAATTTTGCCAAACCTCAGCTGCAATTTGGTTGCTAAAGAACAAAACCCGTGCAATCCTTTCATCGGATGATAATGTATTGCGAAAACTGTTGTTATTTAGAAATCTTGTATTCACAACAATGCTCTTAGCCCGCGGTGAGCTATTGTTACGCTTTATCGATGTGCGCATAACATTTAAACCTGGACGGCTGTTACACCGATGAGAACATTGTGAGCATACTCGAACGTTAGGCTTGTAGGATTGGTACGTCTTTTTATTTGTAACATCTATCCTCTCGCTTTCCTGCCATCTGTGGAGTGGAAAATCTGTGGGAGTGATTTCGTGAAAAGGGACGGAAGTGTATTTGGTTTGACCAATGAGCGCTCGCGGTGCTGGAGTTGGCCGCCAGAAACGACGTTGACGAGGCGCCCTTTTAATATTGCTATTACCAAGGTGAGATGCCGGATGTTACAGATCATATCCGACTGCTTTACGGGTCGCTCGTTTTTTTTATCTTGTTTCAGTTGCGTGTATAAGATCTACATCTTCACAGGGCCTTTTGATGTCTCCACGGCCAGGTAATTATTAGTTTTTGGTCCACTATGTACTTGAAATAAACTTGACAAAAATCATTTAAATTAATCCAACATTTATTGAAATTCTTCGTCGAGAAACTCGCACGCAAAGTAAGTGTAATAATATTTTAAACAAGAAGAATATCAAATAGGCATTAATTATAACAAAAAGTTGTATAAAAATATCATATCGTACTCCAATCGCAAAAATCACATCCATAAATCTCTTATCATTTAACCACAAATTACATGACAGTGTAACAAATGAGCGTATTAAGCGTTCCCACAACGCAGCGACAGGGGACGTCCGTTCGCGCCCGCTGCCGTGGGGCAAATGGCACTTTTTGCCTTTTTTTCATGCGGGTAGTCGGACAAGGGGCCAAGAATGTGACCGTGTGTAGTGCGATATGAAACGCCGCTGGGCGTAAAGACACTGGTTTTTTGTGTATGGAGCGAATAAATTGCTGTTCTTAATCTCCTCGTGAGATGGTCAATGACTATAGCCCTTGGACATGTTGGATGTACTCTCAAAGTGCAATATCAAGGCTGCTTTGGAGATTGCGTTGATATTTTAGTATAATAATAATAATGTTATAGCTATACTGTTTATGTTTCGTAATAAATAATGTTTTGGATATACTTTAGTCATTACTATCGAAAAACATAAGCTAAAATTTATAATCGTTGTTTAAAGTTAAGTTACGTTCAAACGTCAAAAATGTATGGTAAAAACAGTCGCTAATTATTACTTAATTAACTTCAAGCAACGTTTATAAATAAACACCTTTAGGTGGACCGTGGATTTTACCTGCAATGTTTTTAGGGTTCCGTACGTCCAAATGAAAATACGGAAAATGTCTGTCCGTTTGTCACGGCCAATTTGCATCGTTTGAATTTCTGTGACCCAAAACACGGATGTGTCATCATCTGCCTAGCCTTTTCCCAACTATTTTGGGGTCGGCTTCCAGTCTAACCGGATGCAGCTGAATACCAGTATTTTACATGGAGCGACTGCCTATCTGACCTCCAGCTCCCAATTACTGAGTAAAACAATACCCCTTGGTAAGACTGATTGTCAGACTGTCGGGCTTCTGACGACCCGTAACAACAGTCAAAGATCTACGAATGACAGCCGGGACAAACGGCTTAACGTGCTTTCCGAGGCACGGAGGGGTCTTGGTATATAAAGATGGTCACCCATCCACGGAGCAACCAAAGCAAGTAGTTGTAGCTGATGGATCGCGACACGTGCGGCTGTTATTACTTAGCCATGAGCTCCCCTAAAAAAACCTGCTAGGTACACACGGCTACACATCAAGCTATACATTTCCAGTTTATGCTGATCTTGTATTGTATAGGATTTCTGTACAATGTGAGATCAGCTTATACTGGAAATGTATATCTTGATGTGTAGCCGTGTGTACGTACGCAAAATCAAAACCATACGAAAATGCCCCTACAATTTACATACATCCCGAACCCTTCCCTTTCAATTTCAATGGTAGTGTGCCCTTCCCGGTGAAGGTGATTATACGAAAAATCAGCGCCAATTACGTAAGCGCGGCGTCTGCGCAGCTCTGGTAATGATCGCGCGTTCCCACGCTCAGGCGCAGGGGGGAGGGGGACGTGTCATAGCGTTTAGGAGGTAAGTATTGTAGGTATTTTTTTGCTTTCGTGTTGTTAGGTGGAATGGTAGATGTCGTGAGGAAGGTTTTGAGTATGAAAGTGGAAGTCTATAAGAGTAGGGGAAGACCAAAAAAACGATGGATGGACTGTGTGAATGATGATAAGGCTAGAAAAGGGGATGACTACCGAGATGAATAATAGAGAAGTACCCAAACTTTCATTTATCTTTGAAACGTGATTATGAAACAGCAAAAAATCACACCATTTACTCCCCGAAGGGCCGAGTAAAGATAATCCTATGTCTTCTAAACTAATAAGACTAATAACTAAGAGAAAAGATTTGATTTTTGAAGTGAAAACTTCTTTAGGCGCGTTGGGCATTTTTGAGATGGGAAAAAACAATTAAACTCGCGACACCGTTACCGACACCTCATTTTTGTAAACGGGATTGTACTCTTTATTTAGGGTTACGGACCAAAGTATTTTTCTTCCACCGAGCCGATTTTGTTCACGTTTTCACTTCTGTCGTGGCACTCTGGTAGTGCCATCACTTTTTTTATATGTTTGTTTGTAATGAATAAACTCAAAAGCTACTGGACCGATTTAAAAAATTATTGCGCCAGTAGAATGGTATATTACATAGGCTATAATTTATAAAGATATCACGCGGACGAAGCCGCTGGCGGAAGCTAATAATATTATAAAAACCTTCAAAATGGTTGAGCTAAATGGTGCTGATCCATGCGTCATGTTCGTGAACGGGCGCCGTCAGTAGGGACTGGTCATCTCTTAGCTGCCACGGTTTATTTAAATTTATTTAAATTTTTGAATTGTTATTATATTTTTATTACGGACGCTTTTAACGTGCACGTCTTTCTACATTGTTCTCACATGTAAAGTTCAACACGAATTATGTAACCAATATTTTGTAACAATATTTTGATTTAAAAGAGTTTCCGTGGAGTTTCTTGCCCGTTCTTCTCCATAGGTACCTACTACGCTTTGAAATGGGCAACTAGCTTCATTTTTCTGACTGACCGACCCCTTGACCACTCAAAAGTACCTGTAATTGGTTTATTTGAAATAAATGCTTTGAGTTTGAGTTTGAATAAATGCGAAAGTGAGTTGTTTATAATGCTTTTACGCTAAAACGTCTGAACGGATTTCGATGAAATTTGGCACATGAGTAGACCATGACCTGTGTTAGGACATAGAATACTTTTATCCCGTGAAAACGATCCTGTGGGATAATTTCTGACATCCACGCGGGCGAAGCCGCTGTCAAAACCTAGTAGGTAATAAACACACTAGTAGTATTTATCATAATACAACAAAGTCGTTACCAAGTCTTAAAAGCTTTCCCTCTGCACTCTACAGTCTCTTTTTCACGTAAAGCGTATTCTGAGATGACCAACCAGTTTGGAAAAAAAACTCAGCTCACAGTGGCAAGCAACCAACCCCATGCTTTATTTTTTAATTGCTGAAAAAGGAAGTGGGTCCCCCATCTGCTGAGCAACCTGTATCGCTGGGATATCTTGTATGACTATATAGAACACTATGTATTATTTCATACAGTAGTGTCATACAGGTGTAACTAGAGCCAATCAGCACCCTGCAGTTTCTTAAGTAAGTTACAATAGTACTTGTGTCGAAGCTATGTCACTCTTTCCTGAAGTGGTAACTTTACAATGAAATTAAAAATGAATTAAATTAAACATTTATTTAGCAGCTCTTGGTGTAAGTATGTGTGTGTGTGTATATGAGTGTGGGGAGGTACGTGTGTGTATTAGCAGTGTGTGTGCGTGGATGTGGGGGTGTGTGTGTGGGGGTGTGTGTGTGTGTGGATGTAAGGTTTTTGTCTTCATATGTTAAGGATCTCAAACATTTTGTTATTCTTTCCCAAATAATTTCTTCATATTATGTTTGAAAAAATCGTCGGCTCGACAACGTACCTACATACGAATAACACATAGAACAGACACAATGAACGTTGTTGAGTTGTCAAAATGAATGGCATTGCCATTGTAAATGTGTTACGCAATTACCCCGCAGAGCGGCAAGCAACTCCTTGCTTTTTTATTTGCTTTAAAAATTAATGGGTCATCAGTTTGAGCATCTTGTGTCACTGAGATCTCTTGTATGACTAGGCTCGATAGTCATACACACAGAGTGACATACAGAGGTGTAACCCTGTATAATTTATTATAAGAAAGAAAGAAAAATAAGTTTATTTGTCACAGAAAGACGTGCATAAAAAAAGATAACTACCCGAGTATAAAACAATAAAATAAAACACAATAGATAAGCCCAAGCGATAGCGATAAGCTCATAGAAGACTCTGCTTCAATTCTTACAAAAATTCCTTCAACCATATTGCAAGTAAAACCTCTTAATCTACGCAAACGCAAAGCGAAGATGGCGGAGTTAATTGTCCCCGAGGGAGGCAAGTCTTTGTAAACAGCCGCCGGGCAATTTGCGTATCGGAGGCCGCCACGATTGCTCCGGATTATACTTACCCGCTAATTTCAATAGCGATAGCAGAAAAATTGTTTTAAAATGTTTTTGGATTTTGTCTTGAACCTCGTTCTGCGAGCCCTGCCCACTGCCCCTTAAGTTTAGCAATTCTTCGGGCTATGTCGGATACCTTGGTTCTCCATACAGATCTCTTCTTTTCTCAAACTCAAAGCATTTATTTTTAATTAAACCATTTACAGGCACTTTTGAATTGTCAGAGTCGGTTAGTTAGTCAGAAAGTTGCCCATTCCAAAACGTAGATCTCTATGGAGAAGAACGGGCAAGAAACTCCAAGGCCACTCTTTTAAATATAGATATTACAAAATCCTGTGTACCTTGTTGCTTCTGTATGTGAGAACAATGTACAAAAATTTATCAAAAGCAATTGAAAATAAATAAGATTAAAAATAAGCCGTTTACGTAAGGAAACTCCAAGCATAGCCCTCTCCTTTGCCCTTTGGTTGACTTTCAGCCTTTTAATTAAGGTCTCTCGTATTAGCTTGAACTATAATATATACCTCGTGGTAGGTAATAGTCAATATTCCAACAGCCAGCAAGTTGCTTCAGTGGTAGCAGCAATACCTAGGGATGATGACTAAAAATGTTTTTTTTTTGTCCCTCATATTGATTATAAAAAAATGGAAAATAATAAAGCTTCCGAACAACAAATTAACTTTCGACGATCTGTGGTTGACTGTAATACTAACTAAGCTGTGTTAAAATTAATTACCGAAAAATAATTACAAAAATAATCGACAAAAATGTTGTATTTAACAAACAAACATGAGCTTATTCAAATTACAATTCTACGAAAATTAATCTGTACTTTCAAATAATAAACTAAATTTCCGAAAAAAATACCAAGTTTGCGAAAACGTATGTTCTGCTAAAATACTATGTTCGTTCATGTTTTTGTTTACGTTTGCTTTGAAAGGTAGGTTAAGTTAGAACTGTGACCACACAACGCATGAGCCGAGCAAGCGAAGCGAGCGGTGCCGCGGCAGCGGCCGGCGAGTGCCATGGTCTGTTTCGGCACAAAAGGGGTGCGCCAAAGTTCACCTAAATTTTCAACTCCGATAATTGGAAATCCGAAAATGTTCTTCCTAACATTTTTCATCCTAACAATCACAATTCCTAACTACTCTGTCTCTAATGTTCATAATTCCGAAGCATTCAACTTCATAATGTCAGTAGCAATAAACATCTATTATACTTTTATTTGTTTCCCTATATTTTCTCAACATAACCATCTTTTATACTATTATTCAAAGTCATATCTTTTTTGTTTAGATTTCTTTTTATTCATAATAATCAGTATTATATACATTAATTTTGCGAACTTTATTTTCACATAACATATATAACGTTTAACAATAATAGTACCATGGTACAAGTAGTTAAATACATGTTGTCTTAAACTTAGGTTAGGTTAGAACTGTGACCAACTACGCGCGAGCCGAGCGAGCGAAGCGAGCGGTGCCGCGGCAGCGGCCGGCGAGCGCTACATCGAAATTGGTCGCGAAATTTTTCTAAGTATTTTTTTCATAGTGCCCCCAAGAAACGAATCGTTGCAAAATCGACTCCACGTAGTCTTGTTTGCCCTACCCCTAGAGTGTTATTTAAAATCGCGAAGGCGCGGAGGGGCGAGGCGGCCCGCGAGCTGAGGAGCAGGTGGTTTTAACGCCCGCCGCCGAGGCTGAGGCTACGGTGAGCAAGCCGAAGCTACGGTGGTGAGCGTTAAACACATCTGCGACGAGCAGCTCGCGTGGGATCGCTGGAGCCCCACAGCGCCGGAGCCGTGACAGAAACCATGCCTGCTGCATATTGCATGCTGCATGCTTGCTTGCATGCTGCATGCCTGCTGCATGCATGGTCATGATCGTTATGCGTAAACAAATTTATGCTTTAGAATTTGATTAAGTTATGCGTACATATAATTAGGATAAACAAAATTATGCCATGTTATATTATGTCTAAAGTTTTTATGCAAATGGATAGGGAACCGTTTTGTAATCACAAGAAATAGTTTAAAAACAAACCTTTTCCTTTAAAGCATCTGGTTCATGATTATGTTCTTGGTGCGGACCTTCCAGCAATTTATACTTATTGACTTCCTTATCGAAAGTAGTGATTAATCTCGCCTTACACTTATACTTTTTGTTGCTTCTTAATTCACACGCCCAATATTGTTTATCCACTGTTATTCGGTTTTTTTCATATATAAATCCATGTACGTCTAATTTTAATCCTCCGCGACTGGTTTTAAATGATTTTAAATAATTTTCCTCCATATTAATAAAGCATTAACACAAACATGCACGTAATAATGATAATACACCGACATGAACTTAGCAATAGACACAACACAGTACGTTATGTAAAGCATACCCCCAAATAATAAATAATCAAACCCTCAAATTAAAACTATAAATATCATCTTCTACCCACATATATTTTTTATAACACTTGGTAAATGTTTCTTTCTGCGTATGAGTGAAAATATTATGGTAATTATGTTTAGGGATAAAAGCGTTATGATAAAAAACAGTAGGAGTTTAAATATATTTACATTAATGATACTATTAATTACAATTTTCGGAAACATGAGTGTTATGAACATCGCCGGTAGCACTACAAATAGTATGAATGAAAACTTTAGGATGAAAAATTTTAGGAAGAGTGATCATTCGGATTACAAATCGTTAGGAAGAACAATTTCGGGTAAAGAACTTTAGTTGAGCCAATATGGACCCGCACAAAAGAATGTAAAACACCACATTCTCAAAACATTACGTTCTCTTGTAGGTACTTAAACGGACCCGGTCTTTGTTTGCGCCACATTTTATAAAATGTGTAAGGTTAATTTTAAATTTATAATAGGTGAGTTACGATAAAAATAATTGTAATTTTCGGTAAAACGCAATTTAAGTTGGTGGAAAAATATTACGTCAGCAAATGCTGTATTGATTTTTCAGAATTTTCAGTATTTTATTCGGTCGTTTCTTTATTTGTATTCGCTTAAAAGTTGTCGGAAAATTAGTATTTATAGCAGTAAATTTCATATTTTGAGTATGCTCATATTCAAATTTTTTTTCAGAGTTTTTATTGCTATCCTTAAAAATATTGGACACGTATTCTTTTCTTTTTTACGTAATCAAAAGATTACGGCAATACATTAAAATGTGCCATGACGTCACAAGTACCTATGTTTAGGTACTTTTGACTATTTTGACGTAGCAACCCCCACTCCCCCAACTTTAATGCGTTTTATCTAAGTAATTTTTTTAATAATATGACAAACAAAAAAATACGTATCTAATATTTTTTTATTATCTGACTGACAGACTTAATAGAATTTCTTTTTTTTACCCAGGCATCATCCTTATTAATAATTGTGTAAATAAGTAAAAGCCGTGAGAACTGCAGTTCATTAAATCTGTGAAGATGCCTTACCAATAACTGACACTTGGGTATATATATGATTTGAAAACTGATAAGATCCCATCTACGATGAATTATTGAAGTCGGCTAAAGTTATCGTAAATTTCATCAATATTAAATGTTTTAGTATGTTCGTTTGCTTCCAACGGAGCTTTCTTACCGACCCTACCGTTCCACCACCAAAATTGCGTTCTTATTGAATTTATATAACAAACGACATAAATGGCAAATTGGATATCGATTCAAAGGTTCGGCAGATAGATTGACATTTAAAATATTTTTCTGTGGATTAAATTGATAAAGTTGATTAAATCATTTCTAAATCATACTCGATGGCAATGGAATGATAACTTTTTATTCCACCGCTATCGAATATGATTTGCACTTACCTTTAAACATACAATAATTAAGTAAGTATCTACCATGTGATCCCAAATCAGAATTATAAAAATAGGAGGTACCTAATTGACACCAAAGAAAGCCTTCACAGCTGGCTACCCTTTGCTACATAATAGGTTAGTAATATTTATGGATAGTACCTACCTTTAAAGTACTTATAGGTACTATCCATAAGTATAATAATGGAGTTGTTGACTAACGAAACAAAAATTCTTTACCTCTCGCCGTCAATAGCCAATTTAAGAATACCTAATACCTAAATGCAATACTTTTCATAATACAATAATATTCACATAAATATACGTGCAGTTGTAGGTTATAAAGGTAATAAATATTCGCAGCCACCAAAAAAGGGTACTCTTATTTAAATTTCATATTAACAGAAGCATGAATAATTTACAAAATAGCGTAAAATTTGTACGTTTTCTTCAAAAACTTTCTTTAGCGCCACTAGCTTTTTTTACCAACCTCTTTTACCGTCAACTAATGCATGATCTTTTAACAATAACTCTTAGTTCAAAATAAATAAGGGCTAAATTACTCTAGCAATGTAAGGATAAACTGTAGATTTATCTTTGTCGTTTCTAGCCAGTTGGGAGGTCCAGTCATCATAGCTTGTCATATCTGCCATTGTATTCCAACAATAGATATTGTTCACTGTATCGCAAAGTAATTACATTACTATAGAATAATTGATGTAAAAACGACCGTTTGACATTTAAATTCATGCAGACATTGGGATTATAAAGGAATCCATTTTGTTTTTGCAACAATTTGAATAAAGAATGTTATCGTGTTAACTTCTGTCAAAGAGTAAGCCGCTGCGTTCCCTTGAGTTTAAAATAATGGGATTAAAGATATATTTGTGTTGAAGTTGTATTGGATTTAAATATTTCAATAGTAAGTATTAACAATAGTAAAGCCGCGGCGCCGTATGATTGTAGATTCACAATGGGCTTACCGTAGTAAACAAAGATGGGAAACCCGGCCAAGTGCGTGTCGGACTATGCACAATGTAGGGTTACTATACTACGTAGTTGGGATGAATTTATCTC
Organism: Agrochola lychnidis; assembly: GCA_963680765.1. Lineage (NCBI taxonomy): Eukaryota > Metazoa > Arthropoda > Insecta > Lepidoptera > Noctuidae > Agrochola > Agrochola lychnidis. Next base: position 8,791,976 of record OY796864.1, read on the forward strand.
AAATACAAACCTAACATTGTAGTTGAAATACATGTTCTCCCATACATTACAACTGCAAATATAAGTTTGTACGCACAATATTGATAGATTTATCACGTTATTTTAAGACCATAGACTTCTTATAGGTTTTCCTGTAATCAATGAGTGAAGAACCATTCTCTGTACTTTTTTCAAAATTTTTGGCTCTGTAGTTTCGGAGATAAGGGGGGAATGGTCAATTTTCATCAATTTTCTTAAATATCTTTGAATGTGTTTAATTTAAAATTATAAAAAAATATATATTTGAAATCCCTTTCATTTGATGTCACACGATACAGTTTGAAAACAATTTTTTTATAATTTTCTTATTTGCCCCCCAAAAGTGACCCCATATTCAAAATTCATTTATTTACGTTACACGTCCATGTTTGGGTTACAGAAATACATACGTGTACCAAATTTCAACTTAATCGGTCCATTAGATTCGGAGCAAATTGGCTGTGACAGACGGACAGACAGACAGACACACGAGTGATCCTATAAGGGTTCCATTTTTTCCTTTTGAGGTGCGGAACCCTAAAAAGGGACTAGGTATGTATACAGACTACACCAAAGAGATTGCCAATACGCAGCTGACCTTAGCAAGAAAATATTGGAAAATCTGTGACCATAATAAAATTAACACATACCCTGCTAAATGAAACAGCAATGCTGTTGATGACAGAGAAAAGTATGGTGGTATTTCTACCCACCACCAAACCGCTATTACTTTTTTATAGCAGCACAATTCTGACTGATAATTTATGTCTTTTCTACCCTTAAAAAGAACCCAATACATGCCAAAACCAAAGATTTCAATCGTAGATTCGCCCTGCCGCATCAAAAGATGGTTGCGTTTCTGTTTCTTTTTGTCACCTCTGACACACATAATGTCGCAGAGACTTGGCTTGATTGTCATGGAAATGCCATTATTGTGTAAGCTCATTTTTCTCAGGATGGACACTGTTCCGCGCGATTTAGTACCTGTGAGGGCAAATCTAACGATTTAAATCTTTAGCCAAAGTTCGTACAGCCAGAAGTACCATACTTGTTACCAAGGCAAGTAAAATCGACTAAATAAGGTTAAATGTGTTACCGATTTTAATTTAATGATTGTAAGTCCGAGACATTACTGCTCACAATAGTTTCCTATACGTATAACATCGGATTCCGACATCTCGACGACTATTAAAACTAAACACCACGTTATTGTAGTTGTTTGGTCTAAATTATAAGTTAAAGCGAGTACCTACCTGGTTGAAGTATCCAGAATCATAGTAGGTACACAGTTACACACAATTGTTTGGAATGTGCAGGGGTTTATCAGTTATTGTTAGACACAGAGTCAATGAACACCGTCACACAAGCACAGAAACACACAAGCCAGTAGCGGGAACACCCATTGTGCAACTGGCCACGTTTTCTTATACTTAACTTTAATTTACCAACTAGCTGTTGTCCGCGATCCAGATTGAAAAATATCCGATGTCCTTACCCAGGTCAAGGTCTATCTGTGTGCCAAATTTCATTCAAATCCGTCCAGCAGTTTTTGCGTAATTAAGTTACAAACTCACTTTTTCTTTTTTTTTGTATTAGTTAGGATATGCTTAATTCAAAAAAGTAGAAAATAGTAGTTTATGGAACTGTTACATATTATAAAGGGTTATTAAAATACGAGTGTTGGTTTATAAACTGAGCTGCAGGCGAGTTTAATAATGGTGTCAGACGAGTGTTTTTCATCTAGTTATGTGCAGTTTCTTTACACTGCTTTATCTTTTGTATTTAACTGTTCTTAGTTTAAACAATGTTTTGATTGCTATTTATTTATTAATAACACTTTTATGTGCTTCTGGATTTACACAATAATTAAATATGTAATACGCATTTTCATATGGCAATACTACCCAAGGACTCCACGAGACAGGCTCGTCCTAGTGTGGAGTTCTTAAGCAATGTACTTCCTTTGCGTCTTATTTCACTAAAGAATGTAAACCTAGCTAATAATGTAGACTATAAGGAAATGTTAAGCACTATTTTTAGCAAATAAACATTCATTCATTCATTCATTCTTAACTCATTAAATTTAAATAAAATCGATAATATGGCGTTTAAACCCAAAGGTAACACGATACCCCTTGGTAAGACTGGTTGTCAGGACTTCTGGACCAAATAAACCCTTTTTCGTCAATAACTGTAAATAACCTTTTTTGTAAAAAACCTAAAAGAATTGAAACATTCAAGTCTGTGTAAGAATAAAAGTACAATTTTCGCGGTGCTAAACCATTCGTATCAGTCACAGCACCTGTTAATAGTTGCATCACTTTTGCGCTCGCGTAAATATGGTTTATTCGCCTTTGATTTAATTAATGAAGATTATAGTATAACCATAAAATGAAAATTTGATTTTATTCCAAGGATAGCTGAAGAATAATGTGTTATTTTTAAATTTCTTGATATAGTTTGCTAAATAATAGGAAAAAATACATTACACACAGGGTTAAAAAAAAATGTTATTTCAACATTATTTTTCTGCAATTTATTTTGTACGTAAGTTGAAAAAAGTGGTTCCCCTATGTACAAGTAGATATAGACCATAATAATGATATTGATGATATTTCTTTTTTCAAAATCAGAAGTAGTTTCTTCTAACGAAACGATCAAACGTCAGTCTCGCGTCAATTTTTGGAAAACTTGTTACGAATTTTAGTGATTTACCACGAATCCTTAATTTATTTGAAAAATCCCTTTCCGCTATGTATAAGACAAAAAATTCGACTTTTCAAATCACAACTAATTTTGTTTAAATTCTGTTCCCCTTTCTCACAACTAATGAACAAAACTGATCAAAATCAGTCGATTTCGTGCACGGACCCGTAACGACTGTCAAATAACTGTGATTTACAGCCAGGACCAACGGCTTAGTGTGGTTTCCGAGGCACGGAGGTGTTAATGAATTGATATTAATGAATGGCCACCCATCCACAAACCGACCGCGCCAAATTCTATGTAAAAACCTTCAAAACAACACAATTCCCTCTACATCTCACACCGTGCACCGATATTTACGAGTGTCAGTATCAGCGCAGCGATCGGGCGTTGGCAAATGATGTTAATTTTCGAGTTTTACAGCGAAACAAAGCAATGGTTATCTGGCGAGGCATCGCTCACGAGTTGTGCCGCGGTATCTAGCGGTAGGAGCTTCGACTTGTGACGTAAGGGCCGTAGGACACTGGGAGGAGTGACTGGAGAAATTCAAAATTATTTGTCATCTTTGTTTATGTCATGCTGACTCTAATGTCTCGCTGACGGTGGCGTGTGTTGGATCATTTAGCTCCCTTCAAAATAGTTGAGCTGAATGGTGCTAATCCATGCGTCATGTTCGTGAACGGGCGCTGTCAGTAGGGACTGGTCATCTCTTAGCTGCCACGGTTTATTTTAATTGAATTTTTGAATTGTATTATTTGTTTTATTTTCTTTTACGGACGCTTTTAACGTTCTGCATCGTTCCAACATGTATAACTTCAACATTAATGATGTAACCAATATTTTGTAACCATATTTTGATTTAAAAGAGTGTCCGTGGAGTTTCTTGCCCGTTCTTCTCCATAGGAACCTACCTACTACGCTTTGGAATGGGCAACTAGCTTCATCTTTCTGACTGACCGACCCCTTGACAATTCAAAAGTGCCTGTAATTGGTTTTTTTGAAATAAATGCTTTGAGTTTGAGTTTAAGGGGTTTACAAAAAAGTGTATAAATAATAATAATAAATAAAATATTCTTGAGGTTCCTGTCTCTGGAGCCCTAACCACCGGTAGCTTGGACCCTGCTCCCGACACCCGTGGACCACATTAATTTTGTTTAACTGTTTTATGTTATCTTTTAATTATCCAAATATTTTAAAATGTAATTAATATGTAGGTACGTTTAATAAAATAAAATATTAAGCAATTAGCAAGGTGGTAGAGGAGCTGATTGTCCTAGGTGTGAGTGGTACGGCAGATATTAAAAATAAGCATCGCCACTACACATTTTTGAGTAATGTTCATTGGTACGCACTGATACAAGTAGAGGTGATATCATGGCTTAGAACTAAACTTTATATTCTCGAAAAGGAAGTAGTCCACTTAGAGCACCCGTCCGAATAGCACCAGTGACTCAGCAGCCTACTGCTGGGATGTATTTGTTTTACAGGACGTTATTAAATCAAAGATATCGATAAAACAAATTTCGAATGTACGTAAGTAGGTATGTGTAATTAATAAACATTCTAGTGATAGTTATCAATATCTTTCATTTTATAACGTCCTGTAAAACCCAGTAGTAGGCTGCTGAGTCGCAGGTGCTATTCGGACGGGTGCTCTAAGGGGACTACTTCTCGAAAAGGATCAACAAAATTTTCGTCAATAAGCAAAATCTTAGTTGCTAAGCATAAAGGACACCATTTCAGAGTATTTTATCTCAGAGTGATGATCACGTCTTCATTATTAAAAAAGAAAGAAAGAAATAAAAATAGATTTATTTGTCACAGATACACGTGCATACAAAAAAAAACAGTAGATAAGCAGAAAACAAAATAAGTATAATTGGATATAATAGGATAGGATAGGATATAATAGGTATGGTAGGTATATGTTGTGTATAGGTACACAGTAGGTACACTAATAAGGATTATATTCGACCTCTGACGAACAAAGGCAGGTGGCGCAGATATAGTCATTGTTTTTTCCAATAAATTAATCAATTGATTAGAAACTAACCGTGAAATCTCAGATTAATATGATTCTATAATCCTTTATTACGGTTGATTCCACCTAATTGACTTTAAGTTAATCTTTAGATAAACCCGTATTGAACATAGTACCTAGGCGTGATCTTGTACTGTATTCAAGATGACAAACAAGTAAAGACCTGACACCTGCTTATCTTCGTTCTAGTCTGCTGCCAATGTCCTGTTCCAAAATTCTTCACCTCGCATGATATCAATGAACTTACCAACTTAAAAATTATTATTTGCCAAATAATTAAGGCAGTTAATCCAAGGGTCATAAAAAAAAAGATTATAATTATATTTGGGAAGCAAAGGAAATACAAATAGGTTTTTTTTTTCAAAATCCAAAGTTGAACGGGGAACCCCCTTTTTAACTTTACTTAATTTTTATCATTTGTTGTTATAGTGGCAATAGAAATACAATCTGTGAAAATTTCATCTGTCTACTTATTATGCCTCATGAGACGCCGCTGACAGACAGACGAACGAACGGACAGACAGCGGAGACTTAGTAATAGAGTTCCGTTTGGCACCCTTCGGGTACGGAACCCTGAAAAGAAACATTCAAAACCAAGGGGGAAGACCTAAAGAAACGATGTATGTATTGTGTGCAAGATGATATGGCTAGAAAGGGAGTGATGACTGATTTGACGACTGATAGAGAAGTATGGAAGAATAAGGATAATAATAAAATGAAATATATATAAAAAATAAAAACATATATATAAGAATGATGATTCCACCATCAGTCGATTATTATCAACGCTTCTGTCAATAGAAAATAATTTACGTTTCACGCTTTAGAAGATTCTATGGATCAGATGATGGATCGGAATGCTGGGCCGTGAAGAAGACGGATGAAAAAAGATTGCATGTAGCGAAGATGAGAATGTTGAGATGGATGTGTGGAGTGACGAAAATGAATAAAGTAAGAAATGAGTATACAAGGGGAAGTTTAGAAGTGGCACCAGTGATAGAAAAATTGAAAGGAAATCGTTTGGCCTGGGATGGGCAAGTGATGAGGAGAGAGGAAAGGCATGTGACTAGAAGAGTGATGAATATAAACGTTGATAGATGGAGTGGGAGAGGAAGGCCAAAGAAAAGATGGATGGATTGTGTGAGGAATGATATGAAAGAGAAGGAAGTGAATGATAGCGTGATGGTTGACAGGGGAGAGTGGAAAAAGAAAACGTGTGTTGGGCCAACCCCAAGTAACATGGGATAAGGGCAGGAAGATGATGCTTTACAAGATTCTAATGTCCTTATTATTCTTCTGCTTCGTTTCGAGTTGATGGTACTTTTTAGATAATTTAGGTCCATTAGGTGGTCATGTTATTAGTAGCGTCAGTGGTGTTCATTAGATAAAGAAAATATAAATCCTCATCATTTTTGTTCATTGTAGTATGTTTTTTATCAGTTGTCTAATCACATAATACATTGCGTTACTCTTTATCGCTATCCTAGCAGATATACACGATCATCTATATAGGTGTAGATCATACCGATTTTGATAACATGAGTACTCGATCAAAGATATTCAATAACCGTGTCTCAGTTCAATTGAGTTTGCGTGAACTAACGATGATCGGTCGCGGATAAATAATTATAGTTATTTTTGCAAGTTGAATTTTTCCATTGTATATCCACATGACCCAAAAGAGGATATCTGCTGGGGGTGCAATAAAAGACTGCATTATAGACTATAACAATTACATGACCCTACATGGATGGCTAATATTTCCACCAAAGCTGGACTATTACAGTAGACTAGTACAGCTCTTACAATCTCAGACCCAGGGCCGAAAAAATCATCTATCCCAATTTTTCTATGCACCATTCAGAGATCGACTGTGTAGAAAATGCTTGACGACTAGAAATACTCATTGTGTCCCACACTTAATCGAGTGCAATCGGTGTACGAACACGCACGGCAGTCGCGGCCGAATTACGGCCGGCGATACGATCTCGGACGACAAATCGCACAACGACCGCACCGCTGCCGCTCGTCCTTCGCTTCACGCTTGGCAAACTATCGGGACATCACTGAGATTATAGCTTCCCGCTTTCTTTAAGATACTGTCGCGTTACTAAGTTATTGTTTATGGGTTTGTTGAAACTTGAAAGATTGTTTCGTTTTCCTGCTACTAGGAGTGCAACTTACAACCGTTTTTCTTTTTTGTTTTCTCTGTGATTTCGAGTTCATCGTTCTTGGTGGGTAGATAATAATTCTTCTGATTAATTCTTGTTCAAGTTCAAGTTTCGGGTTGACACTCAGCAGTTGTCACAACCTCTTTAGAAACATTTTTTTAGATCTTTCTGGATAAAACTGTCCCTAGCTGTGTAAGTAGTCGTAATTGTATTACTTTAGTTATACAAGGTCTTCTTTTTGATATCCCATAACTCTCGAGTATTAATAACACCATGTCAAAGAATCAACTGGAATATGAAAAATTTTTCAAAAACGTTTTTTTTTTTTTCGTTTAAAATAATTCGACAAAGTCGCGATTATTAAATTTATGTAGGTAAAACAACCTTACGTGAAATATAAAAAAATAAAAAAACAAATAATTCAGATTTGTTTAAACATAACAAAAAAAAAATTACTACATTGCATTTTCTTAGCTTTTAAATATGAAGTATTAGATTTGAATGAAAATGATTTACTCGTACTTTTCAATGAAACTTAGATAGTCGAGTGTTAATTTTTTGTTTTAAATAAATTTATATTCCAGATACTTTGACATGGAGTCATAAAAACCCTAGAGTTATGGGATATCAAAAGGAACACCTTGTACGTATATATATTCCTCATCTTAGTACAACACGTCAAAAGAACCACATAGATGGATATTACTTAGTTCATCTAAAAAACGGATGTGGTAATTAGAATACCTATACAGATATTAAATAGATAGGTCCCAACCCTACAAACCCTTCTTCAACTCTGACAAACACAATGCCCTCTTTCAAGACCCAAGACATGTTCTGCGCTACAAAGCTACTCGCCATTGCGTGTTACCAGCCTATCAAGCGCAGTAGTATCTGCGCCACGTTATCTAGCCCTGTCCTGTAGATGCTTCGCGATACCAACGTTAGGCCAGAGGATACTGCCTACTTTTATTAGTATGGCTTTTCGTTGGTTCTTTTGTGTTGATAGTCGAGAGGAGTTGTGGTGAAGTTATGTTGCACTGGGACTTTACTTGTCACTCTGTAGTACAAATATTGACATGCGATGTCCAAAATGCTAAAAATAACTGCTCTATATATGGTCACGGTATGGTTAAATAGCATTAGAGACGGATTAATAAATTGAGTTGACGTTGATATTGGTTTGCAGGAGGAAGCTGTTGTTCTTCTTTTTGTGTGGTTAGAAACTTACCCGGTGTCAGAGTTTTAAAGCCACCTATCGGCCTCTAACTTAACTTCACATGTCGTCGAGAAATATATCTCTCAGGCATGTCAGTTTCCTCACAATGTTTTCCTTCACCGTTTTTGAAGCAAGTGATAATTATACAATATGCACATGAATCCGAAAAGTCAGAGGTGCGTGCCTTGGGTTCGAACTCGAGACCTATGACTTGGCAGTCCGACGACCACACCACTAGGCTATCACTGCTATTAGGAGGCTGTTGAAATCTATACCTCATCATCTGTTACGACGCCTTATTGAGGTGGATAACAATTAAAATTCTATTGTGTTTCGTTAATGACAGTTGAAAGGATACTGTGTAAGAGACCCTTTTTAAACCCAAAAAAAAAACTTTTTTCGAAAATCACCTCAAGAAGTTAGGATCTAAAAAAGCACGACTTAGATAAGACATGGGGTACATGAGGCAAAATCGGAATCTAATACTAATAAGAGAATTGGCATCCTATTACCCAAGAACCATGCGACATCAATAAGAAGCCAATAGACCAGACCAGCAAGGACAATAAGTCAGCAACGTGACTGCTCTCAGTTGATGATCGTAGTCTGCAGTGGTTGTGTGGCGGTCTGTCCGGCGGTAACAAATTAGCGGGCGTCTGTGACCGCCGTGGTCACGCGCACCCGACCTTGCGAGGAGTGTTACCAGTTGGCAGGAACAATATTTGAACATTTAAACGTTGCGCAGACGAAACAATTTTGATCCTCGAGTTCCTGCAACTGGCGACGGGGTCCGCTAGGGCCGATGCCTGCCGAGGTTGCGAATAAGGCCGAAAGGAAAATCGTGACCCCCCAGCAACATGGCAACTGAAGGAACACGGGTGGGTTTTAGTCAGTAAGAGTCTGACACGCCCTCCCGCTCCACCTAGAGCGGGAGAAGTTATTTGATAAATTTCCCTCCCAAAAAAAAAATCCCGCAACTACCCGTTTATAAAGTTTTCAAATAATATAAAGAAACTATGCAGACGTAAACAGACCTTGCTGCAACTGGCAACCATTAACGGAAACCTTCTAAAAGATGTCAGTTCTTCGGTGCTAAGTACTACGTGCAGCACGGTAGACCCGTCTTTTAAAACTACGTTAGCACATGTCTTCATTCAAGTGGACATAAGGATCCCTTGGAATGTTTTGCTGTTATAAAAAAGTATCCTTAGGTATTATATTCCTGGGCATATACCTACATGATAACACGACCAGCACAATCATGTTCTGAAGTGTTGCGAAATGCAATGTGCTTCACTTCACAAAAGCTCCTCTACAAAAATTCCAGGCAGAAAGATGGCCTCTGAGGTTTTGTATCAGGCAGCTATATCTAGAAATCATCATATCCATTGCTCACATCTTCATAAGGCGTAACTTTGAAATTGATAAATTATTTTAGTGCATTGTCTCAGAATATGGATGAAAATAAATGAATCCAATATAATGACAATGAATTTGGACGAATTGGATTTCGTCTTATAAGAGACCAATAGCCACGATGTCTAATGAGTTCTGATACCATACTCGTTTATGTGCCAATTCGAAAATAGTCATCGCGCCCATTTTACCGGAATAGTTGAGTCTAGCTGTCTGTGTTGAGTTTAAGAGCTCGTGGCTAAGCGATAACAGCCGCACGGTACGATCCATCAGGTTAAGCTATGCTTACCGGGATTGGTCCGTGGATGGGTGACCATCTTTACATACCGAGACTTCTCCGTGCCTCGGAAAGCACGTTAAGCCGTTGGTCCCGGCTGTCATTCGTGGATCTTTGACAGTCGTTACGGGTCGTCAGAAGCCCAAAAGTCTGACAACCAGTCTTACCAAGGGTATCGTGTTACCTAGTAACTAGGTTGTGGAGGTCAGATAGGCAGGCGCTCCATGTAAAATACTGGTATTCAGCTGCATCCGGTTAGACTGGAAGCCGACCCCAACATAGTTGGGAAAAGACTAGGCAGATGATGAGTTGAGTCTAGCTGTGCTGGAGGCAGAAACCAAGATGAAAAACTATCGACTATAAAATATCGACATATACAAAAAAAGACGGACAAATTATCAAATAGGTACCCCTCTTGGAGAGTTACAAGATCGAAAGTGGAATTTTTACCATTTCCCAGCAACCTAATTGCGTTGTCACACTTTGAATCACAATTCGAGAGTATTGAAGGATAGCTAATCCATTACTTTCATAAGTTTGAAAAATTCGTCTGCTCAACAACGTAAATAACGCAATGAACGTGGGGGAACTGTCAAAATAAAACCCATTGCGATCAATTGCCATTTTATGTGTGTTACGCAACTACCCCGGTGGTTGGTTGTTGTTACAGTCCCAGCCTGTCCTAATACTTAAAATGAAGAACTGTCTCTATTGGCGTTAAAACAGGCATTTGACAGGGATTCTCAATAAAATAGTCATTTTCTCAAAAACCCATCACGGCCACTTATATTATAAAACATTACTTTACCCAATAAGAAACAATCCGAACTAGGACGAACCCTTTCAAGATCGTTCACGATCGGTTGGCGGTAGATTTCGCACGATTTACTGCTCTATTGGGCGATACATCGACTGCTGCGACACTGGCTCGCTACACCCGATAGATGGCGTTGGATACTATAAGACTTGATTTATTTGTTTTGATACTTTTTTGCTAAATGTTGCACCATTTCAAATAAGCTGTTTCGTTTTTAGGGTTCCGTAGTAAACAAGGAACCCTTATAGTTTCGTCATGTCCGTCTGTCTGTCTGTCTGTCTGTCCGCGGTCTAGCTCCGAGACCCTTAGTACTAGAAAACTGTAATTTGGCATAGGTATATATTTTAATTACGCCGACAAAGTGGTAAAATAAAATTATGAAAAATATTTTTTTTTAGGGTACCTCTCATACACGTAAAGTGGTGATGTTATTTTCTTTCTTTTTTTAACCCATAGTGAGGGGTATCATTGGAAAGGTCCTTCAAAAACATTGCGAGTTTGTGAAAACCATTTTTGGATTCAGGGATCCGTTTGCGAAATATTAAGCTTTAAAGTGCTAATTTTTAACCGACTTCCAAAAAGGAGGAGGTTATATGTTCGTCGCGTATGTTTGTTTTTTTTTTTTTTTTTTTATGTATGTCCACCGATTTCTCCGTCAATTGTGGACCGATTTTGAAAATTCTTTTTTTGTTTGAAAGGGTGTGCTCTCGAATTGGTCCCATATAAATTTTATTAACTTTGCTTAGACAGTTTTTGAGTTAGTTACAAAATACGTATTTTTTTCCCACTTAGTATGTAGATGATATGTTAAGTTTCTGTCATTGGTAGCAGGTAGTGGTATTCGAATGTGTGTGGGGTACGTACCACAACTAAAAAGTGAAAAATAAAAACTTTATACAAAAAAAAAAACAACCGACCTCCAAAAAAAAAAACACTACAAAGTGAAAAATAATTTTTTGCCACCGACTTCCGAATTTAAAGTTATTTTTCACTTTGTAGTGTTTTTTTTTTTGGAGGTCGGTTGTTTTTTTTTTTGTAAAAAGTTTTTTTGTTAGAGTCAAGTGTCGTCGTCGTCCCCCCCCCCTGCCGGCTAAATGGTTGGTTTTGGGTGTGTGAAAAAAAACACAACAGTAGTTTATACATAACGAAATTAAAAGGAAAACTATCACAGCTAAGTAGGCTCTACAAGTTAACGAGTAATAATCGACCAACTTAACTTTGCAGTTGCAAAAACATGTTTTCAAATACATTCCGTATGGGAGAACATATTTTTCAATTACAAAGTCAAGTTTGTTTTTGGGATTAATTCATCCCAACTACGGAACCCTTCATTGTGCGTGGTCCGATATGCACTTGGCCGGTTTTTTGGTAAAAGTAGAGGTTCATAAAGTTCTGTGGCAATAAGTAATTTAGGTTGTGGGTGGAAAAATTGCCACCTACCTTTAGCTTTTCGATATCAGAAAACTAATTATGGTACTCAAATGGAATTGAGCAAGATACCCGGCAAGGCGCAGTGATGACAGGTAGAGTAAGGCTGTGACTACGGCTTCCAATACCGGGATCCTGGTATTAAAACCGGTATTGAAAAAAATCGGTAGTTCAAAACCCCTAGCTGTGACCGAGTAGCGTCGAAGGACTGGAAAATGAAGTGTCGGTCGTCCGGCGGCGAGATGGGTGGACGACATTGTCACCATCGCGGGTAGAACCTAGATGAGGCTGCCACATGAACGTGAGGATTTGGCACAAGAAAGAAGAGGCCTTTGCTCAGGAGTGGTTGTGGATAATGATGATGATGATGATACTTCAAGTCATTTCAGCCGAAAGACGTCCACTGCTGATTAGGGCCTCCAAGCACCGTCACTTCGACATCCATCCGCATCCAGCGGATTCCTGCGGCCTTCACAAGGTCATCGGTCCGTCTTGTGGGAGGCCTTCCAACGCTACGTCACGGTCGCCACTCCAGAACCTTTCGGCCCCATCGGCCATCCGTTCTGCGAGCAATGTGCCCTGCCCATTGCCACTTAAGTTTGGCAATTCTTCGGGCTATGTCGGTTACCTTGGTTCTCCTGCAGATTACTTCATTTCTGATTCGATCACATAGAGAAAATCCAAGCATAGCAAAATTCAAAATTCAAAAGTCATTTATTCAAACTAGGCTGAGAATCAGCACTTTTCGAACGTCAAAATTACATAAGACAGTCCCCCATAAATGCCCACCCTTCACCACTTCCTAGTGCCTTTAGCTGGGAAGAAGAAGTGGCGCAACAAACTCCCCAGCAGCACAGCTGTCTGTTCAAGTAGCCCTCTCCATTGCCCTTAGGGTGACTTTTAGCCTTCTGATAAGGCCCATTGTGAGCGAAAATGATGATACTTACCTACCTATTTCTGCCACAAAGCAGCATTGCTGTGTCTCGGTTTGAAAGGGCCGCATTAGAGGCTCATACTTTCAACTTTGCCTCTTTTTCTCGGAGTGAGAAAGAAAGAAAAGCATTTATTTGGACACAGTTCGTGAAACACAAAACACAAATAACAAAGTGAAAATAATGAGTGATGAATGATGGGTGCAATGCAATGCCAAAAACACGTTTTTGGTGGAAGTTGAAGTTCATCAAAGAAATGGAGATAGTTGTCAAAGGCAGAGCTGTTAATATAAGATTAACATTGTACTTTCCTTTATTTAATTGAGAATTCTACGATCGTTTTGACGTGCATTTGATATCCAATATTCGTAGACGCCTCGTCTGTAACAAGCTAGCCAATGACTACAACTGTTACTTAATCACCAAAGTCTCCACGCCGCCCGCATCTGTATGTCTGAACGCAATAAACTCAAAAACTACCGAACAGATTTTCATATCGTTTGCACCAATGGACGGAGTGATTCATGAGGAAGGTTTAAGTGTATAATTTATTAAAGTTTTGTATAAATTGGCTGAAATATGACGATGATTGTTGAAGATGTCGGAAAAAATCATGCCGACTTAGGCTAGGAACTCACGGAGTGATTTTCACCCACGCCCGCGCGCGGTGGCGGGACCGCAAATAGGTACTCGTACGAACACGTAGTACACGGAAATGTAGATAGTAAATTTCACGACGCGGTTTATTTCTACGGCTTGCGCGATTGTTTGCGGGTCCCGCTGCACCCGCCGCTGTACCCGCAGGGTAGGTATACACAGGCGCGGTCCGAGGAGGGGTCCTGGGGGTCATGACCCCCCCCCTCTGCTGAGACTGCGAATAATTTGCCCGCAACTACCCCCTCCCCCACATGTAAAAACTGCGTCCCTAAAATAAGTAAGTAATCTGGAGCTGGAGATATATGCACAAAAATATTCCTCGGCACCCATGGTGACCCCCCCCAAAATCTTCGGCTGCGACCGCGCCTGGGTATACATCTAATCTGGGTAGTACGTTCCCATGGGATGTTTTCTGATATCTACGCGGGCGAAGCCGCGACCAAAAGCCAGTAGGTAAGTTAATAATAGGTACTTAAGTTAGCGGTAACTAACGATTAAAACATTTGACTGCCTTTAATTTCGATCTGAACTAGGAAACCACAGCTACTCTAAAGTTCATTCCACACAAATCACAATAGCAAGGAGTTACGAGCTAAATTATAAAGGAGGTACCACACGGTCGTCAGCTCTCAACTATAAAGTAGGTGAGTCAGAACACAGGCGGTCGGCTGCGTCTGCGCAAGACGGTAAGGTTGCCAGGGGAGAAAAACTTTTATTTCTCATGAAGGTGTGAAGTCGAATATAATAATAAGTTTCACAGAATTGTCCACAATCTTCCTGTGCCTATGACGTCAAACAAAATGAGTGATTATGACAGAGAGCAGGATAATCAGCAAATAAAAAAGTCAATAACTCCACTGACTAACTATAAAAATAAAACCACAGTAGCAGAATAATGCAACAAAGGCATGGCACAAAAAAAAAACAGTGGCACTCCGGGAGTGCCGACAGAAGTGAAAACTTAAACAAGATCGCCTTGGTGGAACCAAAATACTTGTATAGAACATTGGTCCGTAAACTTATCTAAATAAAGAGCACAATCGCGTTTACAACACCTTAAAAGTAAAAATACTTGCATAGAACATTGATTCGTAACATAATATAAATAAAGAGCACAATCGCGTTTACAAATATGAGGTGTCGTCATGGTGTCGCGAAATCAATGATTTAGTCCCATCTCAAAAATGCCCAACGCGCCTATAGAAGTTTTCACTTCAAAAAAAACTTCCCTGGAAATTATCAAATTATTTATTCATAAGCGGGAAAAAAATAATAAAGATAAAGATAGAATAAAGATGCACCAAAGCATTTCTGAGGCGCTCAAATCCAATAAGCTTTTCATCATTAGACAATTATAGATACTTCCCTATATAAAGTTATCATATTACCCAATTAGAAATCTTAGACGAACCCTGTCTATGACCAGCCCTAGGTCCAAGTCGGCGTAAATTGAAAATCCTCGTGACGCTACGTGTCGGGATCAGATGCCCCGATAATGGCCATTGTTTGTTTTGCCTTTACACTAGATAACTGCGATAATATAGTGAGCCGATATCTGCTACGATGGTTCGAATAGCAGGCGAAATTCGTATAGACACAAGTATCTATTTCTATATCGATTTCGGTAGGTACTTCTACCATAGTATAAAGAGAGGTAGTAGGCTATCTCCGGCCCAATCCGCGATATAATTACCTACCATACTTGCCTGTCTCAGGGTTGTCACTTTTAGCTAAACTTTAATTTAGTGCCTAGAAATTGGCAAGGGCCGGGAAGTTCTATTTTTTACTTATGAGTTGTCTGGGTTCAGGGTTTGTGAGGACGGTTTTACCTAAACGATGATGTTCATAGTGTTTGTATGAATGACAAAGTTATATTTGCGGTTTATATTTTCTGTTGTTACGAATGGTTACGATTCGAACTTTGCTCTATTTAACTGATTCACAATTCGTCAAATATTTGAAATTACGATTTTATAACTGTAAGTACTTAGTTACTTTACTATACCTACATGAAAAATCGGCATGACTAAACGTAAACAAAGCATTAGCGGCATATCAATTGACAGATCAAAAGTAGGTACCTACCTAATACATTTTAGTGGGAAAGTAAGTCTGCCTACTTCGTCTGTCTAATAGATAACTAATACAACAAAAAATAAGTAGGTATCTCATCATCAAGTAAAAATTATATGCTAGAATTGGCTACCTTTCCTGTTCAGTAAGTAGGTAATCTGAACAGAGACAACTCTGGAATCGATGAATTATTTAGACACCCAAACACACAGCAATAATTTCTCCTGCGATTATCACTCATTTTTCATACATTTAGCAGTGCCGAAAAGCCGCGACGCGCAAACCTCGTGCGGCGTTAGCCCCGACTGGCGCACTCAGAAACGGGCGAGATTTTGTTAGTGTGCGTGCGGCGACGCATAGATACAAGCCGCGTACACATACAAGCCGCGCGCGGTGCGTTTCTATGAAGATAGCCTACTAGAACTCTTTATACTAGGTATGCCTCTACTATCCAAACTAATTTAGCCTGAAAATCGCTCATGAAATGAAATTGTTTATTCTGTACCTGAATAGGAGGAGCTCGTGGCTAAGTAATAACAGCCGCATGGTTCGATCCATCAGGTTAAGCTACGCTTGCTGAGGTTGATCTGTGGATGGATGACCAGATTTAACATACCGAGACTCCTCCGTGCCTCGGAAAGCACGTTAAACCGTTGGTCCTGACTGTCATTCGTGGATTTTTAACAGTCGTTACGGGTCGTCAGAAGTCTGACAACCAGTCTTACCAAGGAGTATCATATTACCCAGTATCGGTTATGGAGGTCAGATAGGCAGTCGCTTCAAATAAAATACGGTATTAAGCTGCATCCGGTTAGACTGGAAGCCGACCCCAACATAGTTGGGAAAAGGCAAGGCAGATTGATTTTTTGTACTTAAATAGGATATCGGAATCACTTTTACACGTAATATTAAAAAAAAAACTAAGTTAGATGAGTTCGGCGTTTCCTATCTGACTACTCTGAGAAGAAAGGCCGAAACAAACTCGGAGGTCGCAGCCTCTTAGTCCAGACATAATCTTGGTCAGGCCATATGAGGACCATGTAGATTAGTGTCTGAAATGGTCTTTTGAAGAAAGAATCACGCAGATTTGAGTGGATCTGTCCAGTCAGTGCAAGATTTCTCAGGCACAATAAAATTGTTCAAAAAAATTGAACAATTTTATTGCCCAGGAAATACTTTTAATGAGCTGTCGGTAACGGTACCTAACAGTGTCGCGAGTTCAATTGTTTTTTCCCATCTCAAAAATGCCCAACGCGCCTAAAGAAGTTTTCACTTTAAAAAATACCTACTTCCAAAACCTTTAAAGAAAAATACTTGCTTAGAACATTTTAGAACATATAAGTATTAAGAAAAAAAATACAATAGTCGTGGATATATTTAGTAACCTGTTCCGCTTAGCTATTTCTAGAGAGCCATAAAAAACCCTGAGAGAAATATTTTCAGAAAATCGAAATTAGATTTGATTTTTCGAATATTTTTCATTTCTTTCAGGATTTTTTATGGCTCTTTAGAAATAGCTAAGCGGAACAGGTTACTAAATATATCCACGTCTATTGTATTTTATAATGGATTTCCGCGAGGTCACGCCTGAATCAATTAACCATTTAAGTATTGATAAGTGCAGCTTAGACATTATGATATTTAATGTTGTGTAAATCGACCGTAACATCCTGTACTTAACGCTCAATTTACTTAGTTCTTAATCGTGTATATAGAAATCGATGCGATTAAACAACAGTACTATAGGTAATCGCAAAAAAAACAAGCATAGAGACTAAAAATTATATCAGTAGGTAAGTACACAAATTGTCTTGTATGGGCTTCTGAAGTAATTTTTGCCATTTTCAACAAAAAATCTTGAAATCTCGAAGCAAGCATTTTTATTAAGACCAGGCGCTCTAAAGACAATATCCACGCAAGCTCCGCCCCCATGTACCCCGCCACTCCACTATGTGCTAAACGCTAACACATCAGTTATAAAGTTGAATATCGCATGCGCCATTTGATCGTGTTCGAGCACGGAACTAAATGTTGTAAGTCTCAATTCTTATTTCGTTTTTATCTAAAGTAATAATTGATCTAGAGAAAAAATATCTTGTGGCTGGATAATAAACTATATTTTCTTACTGTGAATACTTAGTTTAGACATAAAAGCGTTGTCTTTAATCTTGGTTTTATTTAAATAATCTTTAAATAAAGACATGATTTTCGAATAAAAAATTTATTTATTTATAACAATCTTACCTACACTATCATTACAGATCTATGATCCAATGCGACAGAGTGGCCTTACTAACTAAATCCTAAATCTACACCTTATACCTAGTTAAAAAATATCTTAATCTAAATAACTTATTACATTTAGTGTAACTTTTGCGAATTCACTCAAGTTGCACCACAATACATCAACCCTCCCGTGAACCTCATTCACTACGCATATGGCTCTAGTGAGAGGAGTTCTTGCCAGTAGGTTGGTCCTGGCTGCAGGTACAGCGAGCAGGGGCGGGCGTTGCCGCCTCCACACGTACCGGTCGGGCACGTACAGCTGTAGGTGTCGCAGCACTCCCGGGTTATGCGCCACGCCACGTAGTAGTTTTACTACATACGCTACGAGCGAAAACTCCCGTCGTATTCTTAGAGTGTTATACCCTACCATACCCAGAACAAATAGTGTAGGGTACATCAATGGGTATAATGGATATACCCCATACAGCTTGTAATATAAGTGTCGCGTGAACTTATTTTGCATACGTTCCAACATAACACTATAAATTAATCGAGCGAAAATGTTACAATTACGTAACTGTCTTGTACATGGAAAGAAAAAGATCCAATAAATCATATACCTATTAAAGATTAATTTTGATTGTATGCGTGACTCTTTCAGAATATTAATGCAAATTAACATACAATTTAGGGAGCATCATCCTCTTATTCACCAATAGAAACTGCCTCGATCACGTCAGCAGAGTCAACCATTATTTTCAAAAGCCACGATCTTCTAAAGTATTTAATAACCTTGTAACTACCTACCCTGATTTACTTCCATGAAATAAATTCATTATATAGCACAACAGATGCTCTGAGTTTGCCTTCTTACGCGGTGACAGGTTGACAGCCAAGCTCTACACGAAACAACGTTACCACACACCCTTGCTATTCGAAAATATCTCTAATATCAATGGAGTACGGTGAAGACGAAGTGTATAATTAAAATGGTGCTGCAGTAAAACTAGAGGTTAAAAGTTAACCACCCATCTGGTCCGCGTTCGGTGCACGATAAAGTTGAATTTGATGGAAATGCCTTCCTACAGGCTAACTACTAGCAGCATTACCCATTTTTGTTTCGATCTTATAATAACTCGTTTGTCAATTATTTAATTAATTTTTATAACTCAGGGTATTGACTACCGATTGATTCTGTAACCGCTGTATGTATTATAGCTCAGCAGCTTTGCACGATTCATAATCTGTTACTATAAATTAAAGTCGCTTTTCCAGCAGGCGCGGTCGCAGCCGAAGATTTTGGGGGGGTTACCATCGGTGCCGAGCAATATGTTTGTGCATATATCTCCAGCTCCACATTACTTATGCCATTCAGGGACGCAGTTTTTACATGCGGGGGAGAGGGGTAGTTGCGGGCAAATTAGTCGCAGTCGCTGCACTTTTTGATATATTTTTGAACAGTAGATTAGAGAAGAGCAAGCAAAGCTAGCTTGACAATTTAAACAACCAGCCTTGGATAGGTTAGGTTGTGTTAGATATTTTCAATAAGAACTTTTGAACTGAATGCAGAGCAAGCGAAGTGAGCTCGAAAATTTTGCTCACACTGGGATAGGTTAGATTTTCTTTTGATCATTCAAAAAGAACTAGGAATTAGTTGCTTTGTCGACTTATGAAGAAAAGCTCAAGAATTAAGAGAATTTAGAAGACAAAAGCAAGCGAAGCGAGCCTGCAAATGTAACCCGTGGCTGTAGTACAGTTTTAAAAGTTAGTAATACAAGTAAATCATTCAGGCTGCCGACAGCGTGAAAGATTTTGGACCCCCCCTCGGACCGCGCCTGTTTTCCTGTCTGTCTGTGTAACTGTTTTTCTAGACTATGCAACGGATTTTGTTGCTGTTTTCACCGGGGCCGTTCTGACACTTTCTTCAAACTCAAACATTGTCCTGCAATAATAATAATCACGAAAACATTCACGATTATTATGTTATACGGAAAGGACAGGGCTAGGTACTGTAAGGTTTTATCATGAGATGCAACCTCATGCTGTACAGGCTGGCAAGAATGCTGTACGTCATCCGAACAATCTGACAGGATATATTCAAATTAGGATTTGTAATCGTTTTCACTTGTTGATGAAAAAAAAGATAGTTTAGCCCCAGGCGCCGCTCGCGTGTGACTTTATAATGTTCAAATTCAAATTCAAATTCTTTATTGCGAACTAAGTGTACAATATTTTGAAGATGTTAACAATAGGTAGGTTCTTAGAACTTAGTTGCCTGTTAAGGCATTGCAATTAAATGGATATAAAAATTTAATAAAAAAACATAAACATACTCAATATTCCAGTTATCTATACATTTTACATTATATTATAATATATTCATTATCATTATTCATACATTTGATATTATATCATACTATTCTTATAATTTATATCACATTATAAAGTATCACAAACATTTAAATATTAAATAATTATTTTTCTTCAAGGAATTCTTTAATAGAGTAATATGCCTTTTTAATCAGGAAGTCTTTTAGCTTCCTTTTAAAAATACCGATTGAATGTTGGTTCTTAATGTCTATGGGTAACTTATTATATATTTTAATGTCCATACAAAAAATGCTATTTCTATATACTGCAGTGTGGGATGCTTTATTGCATAATGTATTTTTAAGTCTACTGCTTGTTAATGTGTCATAGCTACTGATGTTTGATTTAACTAAAATTATATATAAAAAAACTAAAATTATATTATATTTTTATTGTTATACTAATGAATTAAATATAAAGCTTTCCAAGCAAGAGTTCTTTAATTTCAACACTGCTTGTCCCGAGTACCACAGCCAAGCTAGTGGCTACAGTAGCTACTGCAACTACATAATCAGCCTATAATGTTCCCACTGCTGGGACACAGGCCTCCTCTCTGTGAGAGGGAGTGGGCCGTAATCCACCACGCGGGCCCAGTGCGGGTTGGTAGATGTCACGTCTTTGAATTTTCAGTTCCATGACATGATTGACATGGCGGTTTCCTCACTATGTTTTCCTTCACCGTTTTGAGAGCAGTGGTGATAAAATAAATTACACAAAGTAAATTACCTGTCTGCGTTCGAACCCACGACTGACAACTCGTAAGTCGGGGACTCAGCACTGCTCACTACAACTACTTGCATGCAATGTGTGAAATATTAGACACAACTGCATAAGTTTTCGCAGTATAGTAGAAACTACGGCATAATAATACGTCGTTATATAAATCTTAAACATGAACAAACGAAAATCATCCAGTTGACGCTTCCGGGCCGGTCCGGCATTGTTACAGGGCGAGGTCGCACGGACAGATAAGACGTCTAATTATACATAATTACTAGTTCAGGCCGAAACCTTCGCGGCAAGTCGGCGAAGACAAGGTCGTGGGTTCAGTACCTACTTGTGGTAATTTGTAAATTGTCAAGATTAGTAACGCCTACTAAAATGTTTAGAGAATGGCGAAGCTATATAGTTTTTTAGGCTATAGTGTTTTTTATTCGATATGGATTTTCCCAAAAGTATCAATACAGAATATGAACTTAGTAGGTCAAGAAAAATTTACAAAATCAAAAAACAACCGATTTCGAAAGTCGGTGGCAAAAAACAAAAATTCAAAACCAAAGACACCGACTTCCGAAATTAAAGTTATTTTTCACTTTGTAGTGTTTTTTTTGGAAGTCGGTTGTCTTTTTTTATGTTTTTAGTTGTGGTATTTACCCCACACAAATTCGAATACCACTACCTGCTATGTAAATAACAGTGACAGGAACTTAACATATGATCCACATACTAAGTGGGAAAAAATACATATTATTGAAGCTAACTCAAAAATTACCCAAGCAAAGTTATAAAAAATTATATGGGACCACCTCTGAAGTATGACCTACCGAACAAAAAAAGAATAATTAAATTCAATTCATAATTGGCGGAGTAATCGCGTAACAAACGTGCAAAAAAAAAAGTATAGTTGAATTGAGAACCTCCTCCTTTCGGAAGTCGGTTAAAAAGCTTTGCAGAGGCTTTGGTGATCACAGTTTATTCACTATTAAATCAATTAAATTACCATTCAGGACTATATACAGGGTAGGTAAGTACTAGGGTTGCCAGATTTTTTTTTATTCTTTAAAGGACAAATGCAAAATTTTGTTTAAAAAAAACGGGATTTCAAATTTTTCTCGGGACAAATAAAAAACATGTATTTTACATTCTTATTGTTTATTTATTGATACTTATAGTTTAAAGAAGATCGTATAAGTTTCAATATATCTTTATTTGATTAAACATTTTTGTAAAATTCAATGTAGTTATTGTTATAGTCATAGTTGAAAATGGTCATTAATTCACTCTATCAAATCGGAGGGGTACATTTGTGTCATCTGCGAAAAAGTCCTTTCCACAAAACAGTTGGAACTAAGAATACCTATTGAAGATAAACGATTTAATTAGAAAAATGTTAGGGATTTCATTCTTGGAAAACCCTTCCATGACACGCACAATGGTCCACTCTACGGACTAAGTGCGGAAACCAAACCCTATAACATAGAACATAGAACCCTTCCATGATTCTCTTCCACTTCTTAATGTCTATCAACCGTAGTGCGATAGATTTATTAATAATTAATAGAATAAGGTTTAAATACGGGACAGAGTCTGTCCCGGCGGAACGTTCATAATTACACCTGAAATACGGGACGTCCCGGGAAATACGGGACGTCTGGCAACGCTAAAGTACAACACTACCTAGGTACACCTACACGTAATCTTTAAGTCAGTACAGAAAGGAAGGTATTGGTGCCGATTCCCTTGTTCACAAACTAAACTAAATTTAAGTTCAGCGCATCTTTTTCTTTCTATTTCATTAAGAACAGGACAGAAGATAAATTTTAGTTTAGTCCTGTCAAATTAATCAGCGCTTGACGTAAATTGACGTAATTTTAGTCGGCAAGTTTTTAATCACGTCTAAACTTGTATGGAGAGTGACAGGCGCTGATTAATTTGACAGGACTAAACTAAAATTTATCTTCTGTCCTTTTCTTAATGAAATAAAAAGAAAAAGATGCACTGAACTTAAATTTAGTTTAGTTTGTGAACAAGGGAATCGGCACCATTAACTATTTCGGAAACACAGAACATGAAGTCGCCTGAAAAGGATTCTAATATTTATTTATTAAGTACCGGAGATTCAGCTGAATGCTTCTTTGATATGCGCCCGTCGTTTTTCAGCGATCGGTTCAATACTCAGAAAAACGGACAACGATATCTCAGCACCTACATTATAGTTTATATATATTCATGTAGTACCTACCTTAATTAAAGACAATGTATTACTCCAGAACTTCAAAAGACCAAAGCTTTACAACTTTTCACGTTCGACCTCATTTTTTTTTCCCAAATCTTGCGCGTACGCAGAAATGCTCACGTTTTCGTGCGTCCCAAACAATTGACAGGCGTGATGCATGGTCAATGATTGAGACAATTACTTTGTAAAAAAATGGAAGACCATGTCTTTGCAAATTGCGAAACGCTAATTGGCTGAAATGTCCAAGTGACGTTTTGAGTGTAATTTGCAAAGTGCCTACGTGATTCCTACAATGTAAATAATTGGACAAGTTCGAGTTGTTCGGACTGTGTTCTGTAAGTACAAAACTTCTTGAGGTTAATAAGTTTGACCAAAAATAGCATTGTGGTGAATATCTTTAATAACTTTTACGATAAGATGCGTTAGATGAGCCTGTTTTGGATTATTTGTGATTTATAGAAATATAATTGGGAGGTTGGGAGGATTGATAAGGTAAGGCAACGGTACCGTTTAAAAGAAAATTTGTGGCAATAACTGAAAAATTTATGCTAATCAGCCCCGGATCTAGATTTTTTTAAGCGGGGCAAAAACAGCCGTCTGCCGCCCCCCGCCAATCTTTTATGAGGATGCACTAAGTTAGACCACGCGAAATTAAAATTTTCTTAAAATGAAAATTTTGGCAGCAAACTATTAATCAAATTGTATCGATCGAAAATGCGCCAATTCAACAGGGGCGCCCAAACTGTTGTAAAAAAGAAAAAATAGAAAGATTATAAATGTGCTGCGCGTCTCATTTATTGCAAAGTTGCTGTGAGCTGGGTGGTGCACTTGTCTGCTACGCTTGAATTTGTCGCCCCCTGAAGTTGGCGCCCGGGGCACGGGCCCCGGCTTGCCCCCCCTTGATCCGGGGCTGATGCTTATATGGTTTGGTCGCGTATTGCAAGGATGAGTGAAAGGTGACTAACAAAGGATATTTACAAGGCAGATGCGAGTGGAAACACCGAAAGGCTCCGGAAGGGGACGCCTTAGAAGAATGTTCAGGGTGGCAGGGACATCGACGTCAAAACTGATGAAAAAAATCAGTGGTTTCTGAGTGAAAATGACTCCTATGTTATGCTATTCCGGCTTTACTACAGTCCCGGATTTACGCTTTAGGCACACAAGGTACTGGCTTATGGGCCCAGCCAGCCTAGGGGCCCCACCCACCCAGTTACCCCGACGGTATCTGTCACTGTCACTTTTTAGCCAAACATTGAGCGAACAATACGACCTGGACCTTGGCTTCTATTTTACAAGAGCGAGTGTCGTATTTGCGCCCCTTGTAAGATTTTTGAAAAATCAGGGTCACTAGCTAATAAAGGGTAAGTACGACGACTAGTAAAACGCAATTCAAAGAATGAAGGAAAAATGACTTAGGAATGGGGGGCCTCAAATGTTGGAATGCTTAGGGGCCCTGGCCCCCTGGGTCTCGTAAGTTCGGGCCTGCTTAGCTATGACCTGATTAAGGAGACCCCTCCGTGTCTCGGAAAGCACGTTAAGCCGTTAGTTCCGGCTGTTATTCTTGGATCTTTTATACTGGGTCGTCAGAAACCCAAAAATCTGACAACCACTCTCACCAAAGGGTATCGTATTACCCAGTAACTGGGTTGTGGAGGTCAGATAGGCAGTCGCTCCATGTAAAATACTGGTATTCAACTGCATCCGGTTAGACTGAAAGCCGACCCCAATATAGTTGGTAAAAGGTTAGGCAGATGATGTACATTTAAGAGTCAACGTACCACAAAAGTTGTTCAGTACCCTAATTGCGTAATGCACGATCAATCACAATCTGTTTCCATTTGAAACGATTGCTAATCCATTGCTTCATAAGTTGGAAAAAAAAAATCTGCTCAACAACGTAAATAACGCAATGAATGTTGTTGAACTGTCAAAATGAAACAAATTAGTCATATTCGTTTACGAAAATAAGTTACGCAATTAGGGTACTATTGTCCCTGGGTGATAATCATCCTAAATGTACACTTGTTATTACATAATAATATTGAAAACACATTGT
Organism: Agrochola lychnidis; assembly: GCA_963680765.1. Taxonomy (NCBI): domain Eukaryota; kingdom Metazoa; phylum Arthropoda; class Insecta; order Lepidoptera; family Noctuidae; genus Agrochola; species Agrochola lychnidis. Next base: position 8,817,339 of record OY796864.1, read on the forward strand.
CAGCTTTGGTGAAAGAATCCGCAACAATGTGCAGCGAGGTCTGCGGGTCATCACGAGTACTCACGACTGACGGACCATGGCCATGATACGGACTACAGGGAGTCATTCTTACTGTAATAAGAAATTTTTGAACATTTTGTGTATTTTCTTTTGATAGAGCAAGTAGAAAGAATTAGGTAGGTACAAGTTGTTATTTATGTATAATCCATTTTAATCACTGCACAAAAAGGCAAAATAAAAATAAATTGTTCCTATGTCGTCTAGAGTGCGCCATATTGCATTTAATGTGACGTCACATAGCTTATACCTAATCAGCGGACAATCAAGACGCTTCCAATGATACCTCATTTGTCAAATTATGATAGGTAATTTAGAAGTTATGAGGTAACAGATGAACATACCAGTCAAAATCATAACCCTCTTTTTTGCTTCGCCGTAGTCAGGTAAAAACAAGTCCCCCGCTGCGTCTGTCTGTCTGAACGCAATAAACTCAAAAACTGCAGAACGGATTTTCAAACGGTTTTCACAAATGGACGGAGTGATTCTTGCGGAAGGTTTAGGTGTATAATTCATTCACGGTTTTCTGTAAATTGGCTTAAATATGACGATGATTTCTAAAGTAATTTCATCCAAAAGTTGTCATGCGATACTAAGCCATTTCGTGCTTTTCGCAGTAGAGAGAATACCTATGTATCTCTACTTATATCACTATAATTATTATCATTTATTTGTCGGGTTCCGTACCTACCCGAAGGGTGCCAAATAGAACCCTAAGCTATTACTAAGCCTCCGCTGTCTGTCCGTACGTCCGTCCATCTATCTGTCAGTGGGCTGTATCTAATGAACCGTGCTAAGGAGACTGTTACAGATTGTGTATTTTTAATCAGGAACATCGTTTTATTACAAGAAGCAGGTACAAGTAAGATACTAACGAAAATCACCCCGTACATACCGCGTCATTACAACGCACGGTGCGTTATTGTGCGAATTAAAACAGGAATCGCGATCGCCAGCGGGCGGGTCACGAGTTGCGTTTGTGTGCGGTTAATCATGCACCCGCAACGGTGCGCGGTGGGTTAAATACGGAATCTCTTTTTTTTTTGTCCGTTAAAAAAGTGTGTTTTTGACAGACAAAGGCATGTGATTCGTCTTTTTAGGGTTCTGTACCAAAAGGATGCCAACAGAATACCTTTACCTACTAAGGCTCCGCTGTCCGTCTGTTCGTCTGAATCGTAAAAGGTAAACACTTGAAATGTTCACAGTGTGTAGGTACTACTATCACCGCTATAACAAATACCTAATAAAAAACAATATCTGGATGGCTGAGCTCTGATCGTTTTTTTTTTAACGACCTTTTCTAAAAATGAAACCTAGCTAGATCGATTTATCGCCCCCGAAACCCCCTGCATACTTGATACGCTTCAGTATTTCCAGTCAAATTCTTTAAAAACGTCGCTTGATGATTTTTTCAAATACAACTTGCATACAAGAAGTTGTAAACCTACCTGTTGGAGACAATGTCAGAACCCTGAAACCAGAAGGTCGTTTGACCCGCAACCGATACTGCCGGCTAAACGTTTGTCGGCTGTCGGAAGTGGCGTGGACAGACGACCATTTAAAAGATTCGAATGCATGGGCCGCCATATTAGACCGACGCCGACGACGTTTTGTTTATAGTTTTTGGTTAAGCTTTTGAAAAAGCTTTTGCAGCAAATCTGAATATTATAATTGAATCCCAAATTGACATAAAATTGCTTGAAGCTCATCATCTGCCTAGCCTTTCCCAACCATGTTGGGGTCGGCTTCCAGTCTAACCGGATGCAGCTGAATATCAGTATTTTACATGAAGCGACTGCCTATCTGACCTAAGAGTAGTTGTCAGACTACCGGGCTTCAGACGACCCGTAACAACTGTCAAAGATTTATTAATGACAGCCGAGACCAACAGACAACGTGCTTTCCGAGGCACGGAGGAGTCTCGGTATGTAAAGATGGTCACCCATCCACGGACTAACCCCGGCAAGCGTAGCTTAACCTGTTGGATCGACCCGTGCGGCTATTATTACTTAGCCACGAACTACAAAAAAAAAGTTGCAGTTGCGCTTTTCCGTATTGCTAACGCTTTATTAATAGGCACTTGATATTTCTGGACGAATCCGTATTTGCAATTTATTTAAAAAATAAACACGAATAAAAATACAAAACTTTATTTCATCTTACAACTTTTCTTATGCTTCAAAATCTCGACAGGAGTCATGTACAGATTTTGCTTACAAACTTCGCACTTATACTCTTTAGCATTAGGTTTAATTTCCCGTGAAGTTCTGGGTGCTTCTACGTCCTTCTTTTGTTCTTTAGCTGAGCAAGTAAAGTGGGTGTGTTGTAGTCTTTCTACGGGGGATAAGCAGACTGTTAGCTCGCAGTTAGCGCATGTCCAGGGTTCGCTGTAAGTTTCTTCGTAATTTTTGGCGCTCCAAATTGTGTCGACAACACTGGAAGATGGAGGAGAATTAGTGAGATTTGAATAAAAAAAATAAAACAAAGAAAAATCTTCGCAGTCCGTTATTCATAATCTAAAAAAAACGGAATTTTTGAGAATTTTTCCTTATTTTTTTTTTTGTTTTCTCTCTTTGGTCTAGTGGTCGCAAGCGCTACTGCTGAGCATGAGGTCCTAGGTTGGATATACCGGTCGGGCAAAATGTTATTGGGTTTTTCCATCAGGAATTTTTAGTAGCAGCTCGGAGTCTGGATTTGTGCTCGGTTGATGGCAATAGGCTCGCCTCCTATTACATGGGACTTAAACATAACTGGCGAAATGTGGTGGTACTACAGATACTCTGCCTAACCCTTCGAGGATTACAAGCGTGCTGTTATGTTATACTTTCCTTACAATAACTGTCAGACGCACAGTGTTTTATGAAGCCCGATTTTCGGACATCCCATTTTTATTGAAAAACCAGACAGAAATGATCATTTAAATGCAAGATTTCGTATCCCCATTTAGCTACTAAGTCTAGTTTCCGAGTGATAATTTTTTGAAAATCGTAATTTTTCCATCCGGATATTAAGAAAAAAATTAATTACGCTTAAACTAAGCGTGATACAAAATAATGATGTTAGGTACATTGATGGCGCATTTTATGCCGAGTATTTTAGTGCATAAATGAACCTCCGTAACTTTGCTTGAACCAGATATATACGTGTTTTTCGGTATTTAGTTTTTCTTAATTTTCTCGAAAATTCCGTAATTTCGGGAAAAGTTGTTTATACTGAAATTATTTCGATAACTTTTCCAATACAACACATAATTTTCATATCCCAATTCCATGGAACTTGGAAACCACAACGATTTTAAGTTTTATCCGGATTTTACGTAGTTAGGGCTGTCAAAATCTCAACCGAAAAACCCGTATAAATCTCGATCTAACAATGGTGCGAGGTTCATTTATGGACTAAAAAACTCTACATAAGATGCGTCATCAATGTACCTAACATCATTATTTCGTATAACGCTTAGTTTAAGCGTAATTAATTTTTTTCTTAATATCCGAATGGAAAAATCACGATTTTCAAAAAATTATCACTCAAACTAGATTTGGTAGGTAAATGGGGATACGAAATCTCGCATTTAAATGATCATTTCCGTCAGGTTTTGCAATAAAAATGGGATGTCCGAAAATCGGGCTTCATAAAACACTGTGAGACGTTAGTTTTATTCCACGTTTAAAAGATATCTGACGTCGGAAAATCAGCTCTAAAGACAATTTCCACGCAAACTCCGCCCCCATGCACCCCACCAGTCCACATGTGCTTAAACGCTAACACATCAGTAATAAAGTTGAATATCGCATGCGCTCTTTGATCGTGTCCTAGCACGAAACTAAATGACGTAAGTGTCAATTCTTTTCTCTAGAAAAAAATTATAAATAATTTTTGCGCTAAGTTAAAAATTATTATGAATTAGCCGCCCTTAAAACAAAAAAAAAATTAAACTAATTACAAAAGCAAGCAGCAGCAACATAGGTATAGCTTTGATTTCATAAACTAATTATAATTTTTACCATGAAAGTCCTAATGCATGCATCTTATTTGTTGTTGCTGTATTTTTTATTTAATTAGCATTGTGTAGAACAAAATTAAATATTTGCACACCATAAGTAATGGTAGAATGTAAAGAGGCCATTATAATTTTTAAGATCATACATTGTAAACCTACATTCTCGCAAATAAATGAATTTGAATTTAAAAAGATAAAAGTAACACTAACCAATTATAAACAACATTATCAGTAACATAGACACCTCCTTTCTTCTCGTGTGGTCTACAAACGAAGGTCTCGTCGAATGGATTAGGTTCCACACTCGGATGGGCCTCATCATTTCCATAGTACAAGACCTTAAGGTCACCAGGTAACAGTCTCTTGATAGTATAGTACACTTCTGACGTCATGTAGGTACCCATATCGCAGGACAAATCGTGTTGGATTTCGTCGTAGGATATTTTTGGTAGTTTCTCCTTTTCGAGCTCGCTTTCCACTGATTTTGTTGGGTTTGCATCTGTAATAAAAATATTCAATCAATCTGCCTAGCCTTTTCCCAACTATGCAACTGAATACCAGTATTTTACATGGAGCGACTGCCTATCTGACCTCCACAACCCAGTAACTGGGTAATACGATACCCCTTGGTAAGACTGATTGTCAGTCTTTCGGGCTTCTGACGACCCGTAACGACTGTCAAAGATCCACGAATGACAGCCGAGACCAACGGCTTGACGTGCTTTCCGAGGCACGGAGGAGTCTCGGTATGTAAAGATGGTCACCGATCCACGGATTAACTCCGGAAAGCGCAGCTTAACCTGATGGATCGACCCGTGCGGCTGTCATTACGTAGCCGCGAGCTCCTCCGTAATAAAAATATTCAATCCTAATTAATATTATAAATGCGAAAGTGAGTTTGTTTGTTTATTACACTTTCACACTAAAACGGCTGAACGAATTTAGAATAAATTTGGCACATGGGTAGACCATGACCTGGGTGAGGACATAGGATACATTTTATCCCGATATTCCCACGGAATCGAGACTTATGCGGGTGAAACCGCGGGGTGCAGCTAGTTTTCTATATTTTATGCTGAAACAAATGACCATGGACTTTTCTTTCTCCTTACATCAAATTAAATTGTTCTTCATTTTCTAATATTAGATGATAGAAAAAGACAACACGCATTCTCATATTTTTATGCAAAAAAAAAACCCCGACTGCAAAAACAAATAACTGAAAAGAGAAAAATAGCATTATAATCAATGGAATTTTGATATCGCAGGCAAACCTGAAATATCGTGTAACTTTTTTGTAATCACCTTTTAAAACTCTTCAAAATTAAAATTAGTTCAGCCGTTTAATAGTTATGAGGGAACATAGAGACGGACATACACACATACAAGTCAAACACCCTAAGTCAATAACCCTCCTTTTTTGGCTTCGCCACAGTCGGGTAAAAAAAGCCGTAACGATAACGCACTTACCTAAAATGCGTCGGTTTATCAGCGCATCCCACCTTTGACGTAGTTTGACGGCTTTCAAGAGTAGATTGAGTCCCGACTCAGGGTAAGGAAATTCTAATAACAGCCAAGAGTCACAGACGATCCTGGAAATACAATGTAACCATTCCTCAGTGAAACATTTTCGGAAGTACAATGCTTTCTAAGTCTTGAAGAGGTCAAAACGACGGTAGCGTGGAAATACTACGACGTTCATGGGGTTAAACGTCACTCTATTAGTTAGGAAGGCGCAGTGAGGCGGGGGGCAGCGTTGACAAATGAGCAAAAGTCATTTATTCAAACTAGGCTGAGAATCAGCACTTTTCGAACGTCAAAATTACATAAGACAGTCCCCCAAAACGCCCAACCTTCACCACTTCCTAGTGCTTTAGCTGGGTAGAAGAAGTGGCGCAACAAACTCCTCAGCAGCACAGCTTCAGTTCAAGTTAGAAAAGAAATTATTCTATACAATAGTATGCAAAATAATTTACATTACTCAACACAACACATAATTTAAATGATAAATTATTGGCCATTTTTATGATAATTATTCAGATTGATTACAGTTGTAATAGCAATCATATAATTGCGCTTTATTAAAATAGGTTTTTTACTTTTATTAATTTATTTATTTTTTGTATAGATTCTTTTCTACATATTTTGTGAATGTGAGAACGCTGTAGGCTTAGTGGATTGTAGACCTGTTGACCATTTTCTATTTTGTTAAGTACTTGGTACTTATTGAAAGACCTACACTGTCCTCCTATACCTAGAAACACTGTTATATGAAAGTATTGTAATAGCCAATTATTTTTAAAAGAGTAACCGTGGAGTTTCTTGCCGGCTCTTCTCCATAGGAAACGACCAATTGGAACCGTGCACCTAGCTTCTGACGTTTCATAAGTGCCCATGTTGGTTTATGTGAAATAAAATATTTTGATTTGTCAGCTAACACACACCATGTACCAACCAAAAATATCGAGAACTATATTCAAGTAGAAATAAAAAATACATGAAAACAGAACTAAATATCTAAATAAAAGCCTCCAGGCAAAAAGGGCGTGCCCGCGTACATAAAGCTATTTAAATCTGTTTAAAGCTGTGAGAGCGACGCCGACGGGCGGGACGCCGCGCGCCCTGAGCGTTGACGAATGAACGGCCTGCACTGCCCCCCGTCTCACCGCGCACATACCTACGGCGCGGTACAGCGGTGTCGCTCAAACTATAGCAATAGTGGTTCCAAAAAAGTGAATAATTAGACCAATAAACAACGTGTAATAAAAACCCTGTCAGATCCGTGAGTGTATTATTATTAAGTATCGTACTGAGACTCTATTTATAATGTAATTTTTAAGGAAAAAATAAAAAATTGCTACATTTTTTTCAATGGGGATTTTTTTAGCGGGTGTCTACAAGTCATAACTTTATGACTCCCGTTGAAAAATAACAATTTTTTAATGGATTTGGGGTAATTTTGGTACTAAAAATGTGAATTTGAAATAACTATAACTTTTTTATTTTCAAAAACAATTTTAAAAAATTACAAAAATAATGTTATTGCAGTACCTATGTGCCCCTTTCGGATCGGACAGGTTTTTTTTACATATTGTATTGCAGATTTTAATCGTTATTCACTGATTAAAAACTACAGATAAATTTAATAATCAATTTACCTTGTAAATCCAATATTAGTGTCGATAGAATGCGCTAACAGTAATAGTGTTTGAGCAGCGGGCATGCGCATTGAATTCACTATGTATGGCTTTGTAGTCTCCAGAAGTGATCTGAAAGTGAAATAAAATGTGAAGCATATTTCAAAAACTGGTCGATTCTTATGATAACAGAAATAATAATACGTAAATACTTTCTTGAAAAATAGACTTAAAACCTACACACGACGGAGGTCTAGAAACGTTACTTGGCACTTAAGACCAGGCACTCGAAAGACAATTTCCACGCAAACTCCACTATGTGCTAAACGCTAACATATTAGTAATAAAGTTGAATATCGCGTGCGCTCTTTGGTCGTGTTCGAGCACGGAACTAAATGTCGTAAGTCTCAATTCTTATTTCGTTTGTAACTAAAGTAATAATTGATCTAGAGAAAAAATATCTTTTATCTGGATAATAAACTATATTTTCTTACTGTCAATAATTATTTTAAACATAAAAGCCGAGTAATCTTGTTTTCGTTTCAAATAATCTTTAAAACAGACATGATTTTCAAATAAAAAATGTTTCAAATAAATCATATACTTAAGTTCCAATTTAATTGTATGTGTGACTTTTTCAGAATATTAATTAAAATTAACAAACAATTTAGGGAGCCTCCTCTTAAATTGGCTAAGCGTTATTCCTGTCACTGTCCTACAACTGCCAACCTAAAAGTGCAAGATAGAGACGAGAACATGTCTCAGCCAAAGGTGTTAAGTAACGTTTATAGATCTCGGTCTGGACCTTTTCCTTGGATTTACTGAGCAGATAAGTATAAACTCGTAGTTTTTACTGGCATTCCAACGTTAGTATAATCAATTTTGTATTCGAAGGGATTGAACTCAAAAATATATTTTGCGAATAAAATTTATTAAGAGGTTGACAACAGCTAAAGCGCAGTCACTGTCGGACTGCATTGAAACGAAAGAGAAGGTCGATGACACAACGCTGGTAATTTATTGCAAAATATGAAGCAATTATCTATTTACAAAAAATCTATTGATTGCACTAAAAAAATTAAACACTATTTATAAATGTTGCTTTTAGAGGTAATTTTTTAGCGGTATCTTCATGATTTTTAGGGTTCCGTACCTCAAAAGGAAAAAACGGAACCCTTATAGGATCACTCGTGTGTCTGTCTGTCCGTCTGTCACAGTCAATTTGCTCCAAATCTAATAGACATATTAAATAAAATTACACACATGTATTTCTGTGACCCAAACACGGACGTGTTCTCATCTGCTTAGCAACGGACGTGTACGTAAATAAATGAATTTTTAATATGGAGTCACTTTTAGGGGCAAATAAGTATTTTTTTAAAGTTTTGCTTACTGTACCGTGTGACATGTCAAATGAAATGGTTTGTTGCGAGGATCTCAAATATTTTTTAAATAGCTTATATTCTGAAGAATATCATATATTTTGTTTAGTGCATTTAGCTCCTGTAGTCCCCTTGTGGCTAAGTAATAACAGCTGCACGGGTCGATCGATCAGGTTAAGCTACGATTGCCGCGGTTGGTCCGTGGATGGGTGACCATCTTTCCATACCAAGTCCCCTCCGTGCCTCGGAGAGCACGTTAAGCCGTTGGTCCCGGCTGTCATTTGTAGATCTTTGACAGTCGTTACGGGTAGTTAGAAGCCCAAAAAGTCTGACAACCAGTCTTACCAAGGGGTATCGTGTTACCTAGTCACTAGGTTGTGGAGGTCAGATAGGCAGTCGCTCCATGTAAAATACTGGTATTCAGCTGCATCCGGTTAGACTGGAAGCCGACCCCAACATAGTTGGGAAAAGGCTTAAGGCATTCATTGTTCAATCATAAACATTTAAAGTCATATATCAACATCTATACTTACAAATAACACAATATTTGATGCTTAGAAGATACGGGCAGTTTCGCATCGAACCCCAAACTAACAGGCAAGTCTGTGTGTATGTCTGCTTCAGTCAACTGTAGAATGCGAGATTGTTTGCCGAAGAACGATGTAGGGTGCAGGAAGACAAATGGTTTGCTCCATGTATGGTATAGCTGTTCTCCTACTGACTGTGGATAAGGAATTAATATTAGATGTTAGTTTATGTTGTACTATTACAGGTCATGCAAAGAAGGTACAGTATAACGATGTTCTTAATGTCCCTCGGCAAACTTCGTGTTTCGTCAGTCGTCGGATTTCTATCAGTTGCCCTTTGCACTTGGTGCAGACCGGACGCTCTCAATCGACTTGGAAGTATATAGAGTTGTTAATATTCTTTTGACTTAATGTAATTTATTTTAAAAATGGTAGGAAAGCTGCTTAAGTCGCAGGCACGAAAAAAGTTTTACGGCTCTGTATAGTTCACACGGAAATCAAAACAAAACAACAATAAAGTACCTATTTAGGTATGAATTCAAATTATTATACGTGATAAATCTAATAATTGACGGACATGGAAATTAACAAAGTCAAAGTTAAATAATTTATTTCAATTAGGCACAAAAAGGCACTTTTGAACGTCAAAATCGTTTTTCAAGCATTCGGTTGTATTCGGAAATGCGATGATTCCCGAGGGACATTAAGAAAATAGTCAAGACTGTAAGAGCATTGATGTGGGTTGGCGATTTTAGATAATTATATTGGCCATTTTGGAGAAAAAAAACTTTTCCAATGGTTTAACAAAATAATAAAACAAGATAATATTAATTCTTACTAATATTACAAATGCGAAAATGATTTTGTTTGTTTTTCACGCTAAAACGGCTGAACGGATTTGGATGAAATTTGACACATGGATAGACCATGCCCTGAAGAAGGACATAGGCTAATCATGGATCGCAGACAAAGTCGCGGGCAACAGCTAGTTCTTAATAAATTAAATCATTGCTTTCAGAAACGCAAGATGATTAAGTGACATGTAATTTTTTTTTTTTTAACTTGCTTTGCGATCGTGATACTTGCCTTGTGATGATTAAAGTTGTCTGCTACCGCCACTTGTGGGTACAGAGCTCTGCATAAAACTACCTGAAATGATAAGAAAGTATTTTTATCACATCTATTCAAAAAGAGCTAGTTTATTCTTCGTAAACAGGGACTAAAATAGCTTTTTAATCCCTAGGAACTAAAAGTGATTAGAATTTGGAATGTGGATATTGTTAGTAAAAGTTCCAATCACCAAAGAGATCAATCACGAACATTGTATGAACAAGAGAGAGAGAAAGTGTGAATTTGGTCAAAATGAAAATCCAAGATAGCGGCTGCGAAAATTTAAAAAAAAAGAGGCACTCCGGGAGTGCCGATAGAAGTGAAAACTTGAAGAAGATCGCTTTGGTGGAAGAAAAATGCTTGTATAGAACATTGGTCCATAACCCTATCTAAATAAAGAGCACAATCGCGTTTACAAAACCTTTAAAGTAAAATACTTGCATAGAAAATTGATCCGTAACACAATATAAATAAAGAGCACAATCGCGTTTACAAAACCTTTAAAAATACTTGCATAAAACATTGATCCATAACATAATTTAAATAAAGAGCTCAATCGCGTTTACAAAACTGAGGTGTCGTTAGTGTCGCGAAATCAATGATTTAGTTCCGCCTCAAAAATGCCCAACGCGCCTAAAGAAGTTTTCGCTTCAAAAATCGTCATTGGTGTCGTTTTCATAATTTTCGAGGGTGCTAAAGTCGATAGATCAAAATGAGATCAAAATGTGGAACTAATTTTGAAATTGCTAATAAAGCTATTTGAAATTAAGTCTTTTATTTTTTTCTGAAAATACGTTACGGTATACGTCAATGCTTTGAATATTGCAAGTTGTTAATTAAACTTTAGCATAATTATATTAATTATGTCTAAAAATTGCTTAATTATATTCTACATTTCTTACCTTCAACATGACAAGATCTCGTCCACTACAAGCGTTAGATCCCGCGATAAGAGACTGTATCCGTGTCGCGTCGTTCGTCATACGAAACTCAACGTCCCGTATATCGATGCCGTCATCGTCTTCGTTCGTATTCTCGTCCACGATCTCCCAAGAGTCTACCTTGAGGCGCTTCTTGCGTTTTAGGTCATTGGCTGCTTTTTGTTTGAATTGCCTAGAATGAGAAAATATGGTAAAAGAAAAGTAATACGAGTTTACTAAGTAATAGTCGCAGTGGTAGCCTAGTGGTGTGACCGTCGGACTGCCAAGTCATAGGTCTCGAGTTCGAACCCAAGGCACGCACCTCTGACTTTTCGGATTCATGTACGTATTGTATAATTATTCACTTGCTTCAAAAACGGTGATGGAAAACATCGTGAGGAAACCGGCATGCCTGAGAGATATTTAGCGACGGCATGTAAAGCCAAGTCAGAGGCCCATTAGCGGCTTTAAAACTCTGACACCAGGTTAGTCACTAACCACACGAAAAGAAGAAGACTAAGTTATAAAATAAAGATTCTTTCTCTTTTTAGGGTTCCGTACTAAACAAGGAATCCTTGTAGTTTCGTCATGTCCGTCTGTCTGTCTGTCTGTCCGCGGTCTAGCTCCGAGACTCTTAGTACTGGAAAGCTGTTATTTGGCATGAGTACTATTAATTACGCCCACAAAGTGGTAAAACAAAATTATAAAAAACATTTTTTTTAGGGTACCTTACCTTCCCTACACGTAAAGTGATGTTTTTATTTTCCCATCTTGTGGAGTATCATTGGAAAAGTCCTTCAAAAAAAATTGTGAGTATGTTAAAACCATGTTTGGATTCAGGGATCCGTTTGCGAAATATTAAGCTTTAAAGTTCTAATCTTTGTTAAGAGTCAAGACGTGTCGTCGTCCGCCTGCCAGCTAAATGGTTGATTTTGGATGTGTGAAAAAAATCACAGCAGTAGTTTATATAACGAAATTAAAAGGAAAACTATCACAGCTAAGTAGGCTCTACAAGTTAACGAGTAATAAATAATCGACCAACTTATATTTGCAGTTGCAAAAACATGTTTTCCCATACATTCCGTATGGGAGAACATGTTTTTCAACTACAAAGTTAAGTTTGTTTTAGGGATAAATTCATCCCAACGACGGAACTCTTCATTGTGCGTGGTCCGACACGCACTTGGGCGGTTTTTCTTATTATTATTATTATATCATATTAAGCAAGATTTAATCAAGTATGGTCATGATATTTCCCAAATTATTTGTAACTCGATCACTCTGCACGCGGAAATGAGGCGAGCTAAACTCTTAAAAACATCGCCGTGTTATATTCAAAATTCTCATTAAATCTTTCAGTTTTGAGGTTCGACTTGATTAAAGTTTATATTACCATGACTATCATAGACAAGAGGGACCTATTTGAAGAAAGAATAACTCACAACAAAAATCAATCTGCCTAGTCTTTTCCCAACTATGTTGGGGTCGGCTTCCAGTCTAACCGGATGCAGCTGAATACCAGTATTTTACATGGAGCTACTGCCTATCTGACCTCCACAACCCAGTAACTAGGTAATACGATACCCATTGGTAAGAATGGCTGTCAGACTTTCAGGCTTCTGACGATCCGTAACGACTGTCAAAGATCCACAAATGATAGCCGAAACCAATGGCTTAACGTGCTTTCCGAGGCACGGAGGAGTCTCGGTACGTAAAGATGGTTACCCATCCACTGACCGACCCCGGCAAGCGTAGCTTAACCTGATGGATCGACCCGTGCGGCTATTATTACTTAGCCATGAGCTCCTCACGAAAGAAAAGAATACCTCACAACAACGAGTATTTAAATAAAAATAGATAGCTTACCGTCTCGCATCTTTCAACTGCTTCATCTGACCATGTCTGAGCGCTCTTTCAGCTGAAGACATTGACTCAGGCTCTGGTATTTCCATCAAATTGTTAGCCTGTAATTTATAAAAAATTATTTATTAAAAAAACCGGCCAAGTGCGAGTCGGACTCGCGCACGAAGGGTTCCATACCATTATTTATAAAAACGGAAAAAAAAAAAAATGGCTGTTGTATGGGAGCCCCCTTAAATATTTATTTTATTCTGTTTTTAGTATTTTTTTGTTACAGCGGCAACAGAAATACATCATCTGTGAAATTTTCAACTGTCTAACTATCACAGTTCATGAGATACAGCCTGGTGACAGACGGACGGACAGACAGACAGACGGACGGACAGCGGAGTCTTAGTAATAGGGTCCTGTTTTACACTTTGGGTAACCCTAAAAACAGACCACATGGAAAGATTTAAAAGTTTCCGTTTAATAAAGGAACTATTTAATACTGCGTTCGCAATTTATTTGACAAACATGTAAACAAACACGAGTTTTAGGAAAAACAACTGTAATGCCTACACATAAGGTTGACTTTGCGCTACAACTTCATATTTTTTATGACTTTTTCAACAGTACTAGTCAGTCTAAAATCAACTTTATTTGCACTTGCATAAAGAAACAAGGTTATGAATAGACCTTAAATAATTATGCTTTTGAAGGGAACATTCTTTAATGCTTGTAGATTCCACGCAGGACGGCAGTTTTCATCGTCTCATTGCTGGGTTAATTATGAGCCAAAATAAACCTTAACTCACTTGCAACAAGCTCCTAAGTTGAACAGTCAATTTTGTAAGTTCATATACCCGTCGTTCTTTTTGTCTTGCGTTCTCGACCGTCGCGAATGTTTCGTTTGTATCTACAAACTAAATTGAACCTTAACTTACTTGCAATAAGCTCCACTTGCAGCAAGTTTGGTAACTTCATAAAGTCGTTGTTCTTCTATGCCTCGTCGTCTACACCACACTCTTCCTTGACTGTATATAATGTAGGCTACAAGCTAAAACAAATCTTAACTTACTTGCAATAAGCTTCTAAGTTGTGCAGCAAGTTTGGTAAGTTCGTATAGACGTTGTTCCTCTATGCCTCGTCGACGACACCACGCTCGCCCACCGCGGGTATCTCGTTTTTCTCTGAGCCAGGCGCAATATAAGGAGAGTAGGGTTAGAGGGTCACCATGGTCGGATTCGTCTGGTCTGCGGGCATTCTGGAATTATGGAAGATTTTTCATTAAATGGAACATTTATTCCCATAAATAATTTTCTGACCACATGGTCAGAAAATTATTTAACAATAAATAATGTTATTGATTATAGGTTGATGATGATGAGGTAAACATTTGACAGCTGTTTGCGACGTTGCCAACTTAAAGAATAAACGCTATAAATATTATTGTAACAATAAATATTATTGTAACAATAAATAATGTAAAAAAAAACATCATATACCCGTGGATTTCATAATACACATGTATTATGAAATCCACGGGTATATGATGTTTTTTTTTACATTATTTATTGTTACAATAATATTTATAGCGTTTATTCTTTAAGTTGGCAACGTCGCAAACAGCTGTCAAATGTTTACCTCATCATCATCAACCTATAATGCTCCCACTGCTGAGACACAGGCCTCCTCTTTGTGAGAGGGAGTGGGCCGTAATCCATCACGCGGGCCCAGTACGGGTTGGTAGATGTCACATGTCTTCGAATTTTCGGTTCTAGGACATGCCGGTTTTCTCACGATGTTTTCCTTCACCGTTTTTGAGAGCAGTGGTGATGAAATAATTTACACTAAGTAAAGCGCCTGTCTGGGTTCGAACCTACGACCTACAACTCGTAAGTCGCGGCCGTTACCACTGGGCCACCACTGCTCTCTAATATTTACCTGTTTTGATTAATTTGGCAATATTACTATATGGAAACATGAAATAGCGCAACATGTTATAACCGTTTTAAGTGCAAAACAGGCATTTGGGAAGTTTCCAAATACTTTTTCACATCTAAAACTAAATATTCGGTGTAAGGATATTAATTATTGCATTTCATAATCAATGTTTTAGTTCACTAGTAAGCGATATTTCATATTTCCATACAGTAATCTTGATAAATTTATCAAAACAGCGGAATATTTAACAGCTATTTCCAACATTGCCCACTTTTAGAATGCACGCACTTTAACCTAAGGAAATATTGTAACGTAAGAATTATTACAGTATTTCCTATGTTATATACTTGTATGCTATTTTTGCAAAGTTCTGCTGTGAAAACACGACAAATGAAGATGAAATGTTTCGCCCCCCTACAAAATTACTAAGTTTCAGCAGGAGATACCCGAGTTAAATTAGACACATAGGCACTCTCTTATAAACTTTAAAATAAAATAGGAGATATAAATTTCTGGTGAGAAATTAATAACTCAAAACATTATTATTATTTTACTATTTCACTATTTACATATGAGTTATATTTTTAAATATTACAATAAAAACATTTAAAAATATAAAAAATAGTAGCCCACCGGTATCGGGAACAGGGTCCCAGCTACAGGCGGTCAGGGCTCCAGAGAGAGGAACCTCCTAACAATGCGAGCCGTGTCCAGGAATACCGCTTTCTGAATCAAGCCCTTAATCCAGCTGCCCAACGAGAGCCTCCTTAGGTGTTGGTCGAGACTCTTGGCAATTAAGCCATTGGCTGATACGACTATCGGCATAAGGATTGCCGAGTCCACATCCCACATGTCGACAATCTCGCGAGCCAAGTCAAGATACTTGATTTATTTATTTTTCACGGCTTTCACGAGGTTCTCGTCATGTGGATTCATTGCGCGCCGCTCTCCTCGATCCACGACCACTGTATCAGGCTTAAATTGGCAACAATAGTCCTATCAGTGATGATTTTTTATTATTATTATTTCCCTTATCACAATTTGTCAACTCACCTCACAATCAAAATCCCGATGCGCTCTCGTAGTATATATCGACCGTATGCCCAAAGCTGCTGCAAGCGCAAGCGCAGAGTCTAATTTGTACGGTGGCAGAGTAGCCGCGCCCAGCACTAGTGTTTTAGCGAGGCACACCTCTACTGGTAGGTTGGCTAGAGTACGACCGAGGGCTGTTAGCTTCTCGTTTGAGGTTAGGGCTCCCTGGGAACAAACATAATTTACTTTTAAACTAGCAACGCCCCGCGGATTCACCCGCATAAGTCTCGAGCTCGTGGGAGTATCGAGATAAAAAGTATCCAACATGATAATGCAGGTTATAAAATATATGTGTGCCAAATTTCATCCAAATCCGTTCAGTAGTTTTTGCGTAACATCCATCCATCTTCACAAACTTTCGCGTTTATAATATCTACTACTAGTAGTTCATACTAAACTCTTTTATACAATCATGATTTCTCTCTAGCTAGATTCTGCCTCCAATAGTAAATCGACCTCCATTCTTCTATATTTTTCAGGCAAAATCCTAGATAAAAAATTTCTTGATACCGACCGGGGTGTTATAAATACAGCTATGACTAAAAAGAATTAAAGACCAAATTGATTGCTATCCACTGTATTAGCGCTAGTTCAGACATGGCGGGAACCGCGCGGATTGAAACCGCGCGGTTGAGCCGCGCGGAGCTTTTTCTAATTTATTTATTTATTTAGTTCGGACAACAACATGGTCCAATTTGTTAGTAAAATACCTTATCACTAGTGTTAGTAGTACACAAAAAAAAGAAAAAGTTTAGCTGGTGACTGCGGCAGGATGTGCAGAGAACGATAAAGCAAGGAATGCTACCTGACCATTCTCCCCACATAGTGCCTCAGAAAAGGGGAGTAAGGACTCTCCACCACTGTTTTCAGGATGCTATTGTCACTGACCCGTATTCTACGCATCAGTGATGCAACTTTTTTGCGAATCACTGCATGGAAGCCGTCAGTTCGGTGCTGAGCAAACATCTCCGAAGCGCTACAGAAACGGGGCAGTTTCAACAGCATCCTAAAAACATTATTGTATTGGATACGTAAGACATCCAGCGATCTTTTGGTGTAGCTGACCCATAGACCCCCCGCATACAGACCTTGACAAAACGCCTTGAATAGGGTGATTTTGACTTGGTCCGCACAACGAAAGAATCTACGGGCCAACAAGTTCCCTCGGACCGCCAGTGCCCTACGTTCCCTTTCGATGTCTGCATTATCTTTAAGGTCGTCGGTAAGTATGTGCACCAAGTACTTAAATTGGTGAACTTTATTTAAGCTCACACCATTTAGTGACAAGCTCACACCATCTAATGACATCCTTGCTAGATGTTCATACTACACCGCGCGGTCCATGTATACGTGCGGTAGCCGCCTCTCGACCGCTAGAAAATGAATTCACGCTAACGCCGCGCGGATCTATTTACATGACATGTCTAGAGCGCGTTCAGTTGCTCCGTGGAATCCGCGCGTATCGGACGTGTGACAATGAATCGCTTCGACACCGAGTTATTCATTCACGAAGTGGAAAAAAGACCAGCTTTGTGGGACATCCAGTGTGCAGAGTACTCTAATAAAATAGCCAAAAACGGGGCTTGGCAGGAAATGTTGAAATTTTTTTTTTTTAAAAACAAAGATTTTTTAACACGAAAAATAGGATGCACCCAATACTGCCATTTTTTACGGAGCAAGTATACACTTATTGCTTCTTCGACTTCCATTGTTGGAATGAAGCCGCTGTCACCCTACCTCACTCCGTACACACATCGCGCTTGTCTGAACACTTTCAATCCTCGCGAATTGCAACCACACGGTTTGAATACGCGAGGATTCCGCCATGTCTGAACTAGTCCTTTGCCCTCGGTTTCCAATATATAAAATCCAAATGATAGTTAAATTAAATCTGCTATGAAACCATACAATATTCAAAAGCTAGGTATATTAAACACAAGATTTACTTATCTAGTTTTAAAGACTTCCTTAGAAGAAAAAAAAGGAAAGAAAAATTGTTTATTTTGCACAAAATAAACGCACATTACAAAAAAAAAATTACATAAATCATAAAATACACATTCACCAAAAGCCTCGTATTCAACATTCGAAAACTAAAAAGAAGTTCGACAAATTTTGTCTATTGCTTATGTCAAGGCCAGATACCAAAGACAATTTACAATTTTGTTTGCATGGCAAATGAAAACAACAAACAATCAAAACATAAACAAAATGCTGATTGCTGAGTGAAAAAGTAAAATAGTGGAAGCTCAGCTCGTTATAATAATTATACTTACATGTTGCTTCAACTCCAGCAAAGCGTTCTCTAAAGCGTCTTCGGGCGGCGCGTCTAGGAACGGGAACCGTCTGACGTCACTGACGCCTAGCGAGCTCATCAGCAGTAGTAGTGACGCTAGAGGCACTCGCGATACTTCTGGAGTACTGAAGGATTCCATATCGTTGTATTGTTGTTCGGCGTATATACGGTAGCACACGCCGGGACCTGTGAAAATGGCAATGACTTATTCAGTAGCCTTGTGTTGGACTCAAAATGTCACAAGTTGTGATCTTTGCGGAAGTTGGAAAACGGACATAAAATTATGAAAATTATGATTATTAGAATCGCTACAGGGTGGTCAGAAGAGACGTATGATTTAAAATAGTTTAAATACATTTCAAAATATTATTAGCTCGTGGCTAAGTAATAACAGCCACACAGGTCGATCCATCAGGCTAAGCTACGCTTGCCGGAGTTGGTCCGTGGATGGGTGACCATCTTCATATACCGCGACTCTTCCGTGCCTCGGAAAGGACGTTAAACCGTTGGTCTCGGCTGTCATTCTTGGATCTTTGACAGTCGTACCGGGTAACCCGAAAGTCTAACAACCAGTCTTACCAAGGGGTATCATATTACCCAGTAACTGGGTTGTGGAGGTCAGATAGGCAGTCGCTCCATGTAAAATACTGGTATTCAGCTGCAACCGGTTAGACTAGAAGCCGACCCAAACATAGTTTGGAAAAGGCTAGGCAGATTTTTGAAGTGAAACTTCTTTAGGCGCGATGGGCATTTTTGAGATGGGACTAAACCATTGATTTCGCGACACCATGACGACACCTCATTTTTAGGGTTCCGTAGTAAACAAGGAATCCTTATAGTTTCGTCATGTCCGTCTGTCTGTCTGTCTGTCTGTCTGTCTGTCCGCGGTCTAGCTCCGAGACCCTTAGTACTAGAAAACTGTAATTTGGCATAGGTATATATTTTAATTACGCCGACAAAGTGGTAAAATAAAATTATGAAAAACATTTTTTTGTAGGGTACCTCTCATACACGTAAAGTGGTGATGTTATTTTTTTTTCTTTTTTTAACCCATAGTAAGGAGTATCATTGGAAAGGTCCTTTAAAAACATTGTGAGTTTGTGAAAACCATTTTTGGATTCAGAGATCCGCTTGCGAAATATTAAGCTTTAAAGTGCTAATTTTTGTTAGAGTCAAGTGTCCCCCCCCCCTGCCGGCTAAATGGTTGGTTTTGGGTATGTGAATAAAATCACAACAGTAGTTTATATAACGAAATTAAAAGGAAAACTATCACAGCTAAGTAGGCTCTACAAGTTAATGAGTAATAATCGACCAACTTAACTTTGCAGTTGCAAAAACATGTTTTCCCATACATTCCGTATGGGAGAACATATTTTTCAACTACAAAGTTAAGTTTGTTTTTGGGATTAATTCATCCCAACTACGGAACCCTTCATTGTGCGTGGTCCGATACGAACTTGGCCGGTTTTTGTAAACGCTGTTTATTTATATTACGTTACGGATCAATGTTCTATGCAAGTATTTTTACTTTTAAGGTTTTGGAAGTATTTTTTTTCAAGTTTTCACTTCTGTCGGCACTCCCGGAGTGCAACTGTTTTTTTTTTTGCTTCTTAATATTAGGAGTGACAGTTACTTTTTCAGTTCAAATCCTGTTCTATCGTAGTAATGTGATGAACCTGATTTAAGATGTCACCTATGTGTAATAGAGGATTACCACATTAGTAAATACAATTCATGGTAAAGTTAATTTTACATCATGTTTTAAAAATTACCAGTACGACCAGCTCGCCCTTTCCTTTGATCAGCACTTGCTTTAGATATCCAAAATTCTTTCAACCTCTGCATTTTTGTCGTCGAATCATAACTCATTTCTTTGACCTAGAACAATGTAATATGAAAAATTTATTTGTAATTATTTTAATGTGAATTTTGAAACTCCAATATTACGTATGTGTAAGATGTAACTTAGGGCCGTCCATACTCGATGCAAACGCAACAAGCACTGCTTTTTCAAGGGAGAAAACGCGAGGGCGTAGGCATGTAAAACGGTAAAATTACCTTGGTATAATACGGTAAAAAATGTTATTTTACGTAATTTACGGTATTTTACAATAAATTATGGTAATTTTCGGTAAAACACGTATGACTGTATAAGTACGTTTATACTCATACAGTCATACCCACTAAAACACTACAAATACGGAAGTGAGTATGTTTGTGTGTATCATGTCTATGTCACTACTTCACTATTAACGGTTAAATGGATTTTAATGAAATTTGCTAGAGATATAAGCAGTAAATAAAAAAAATAAAAAAGCCTTTTATTTCTTGCTTATTTACATTACAATTTCAATATCAATTTGCATGCAAAATTATTCACGATTTCAAATTAATTTTAGTGCATTTAAAAAATAAAAATAATTAATTCAAATTTCATTTCAATTAACCATAGTAATATGATATAAGCAGTATAGGAACTTAAAAAAAATTAAAACTGGGCTCGTACGTCTCATGCGTACTAAAAATCCCTAAAAACTTTATTCTCTAGTCAAGAATTCAAGATATGAATCACACCATGTCATGGATTATAATAATATTATCTATGTGCAGAGGCAGAGCAGAGGACGGCACAAATTAAAATTTAAAACTTCATAAGTCACCGGTAATTTTACCGTAATTTATATAAATGACCGTAAAATACCCGTATTTTACCAGCGTTTTCCGTAAAATTACGTAATATTGCAACCCTACGGGCGACGCGCCGACGACGCGCGTTCCAACGCCGTTTGCATAGGCCCTTGTCCTTGAAGCAAGTGAGGATAAATTGAGCAGAATAATTTCTATAACAAGATGCGTTAAGCCTCTGCTTACCTTGCCAGAATCAACCACAAATCGGATGCCATCAATGGTAACAGAAGTTTCTGCTATGTTAGTAGATACTATACATTTCCGAACGCCGTCGGGGGGATAGTCAAACACCTGAAAATTACAAAGAAATTGTTCAGCAAGTCCTATGAATTTTTAAGCTATTGCATAGCTTTTATCGCGGGCTTTGAGCGCGGCGACCGAATCAAGAAATTCCGTAACGTAACGAAAATAAAACCTAACACCCCCCACTCCGCCTACCATGTAATGACGGTTCCCATGACAACGTGATTTTGTCATGGGAAACGTGATGTTGTCATGGAGGTTACAAATGCTATGCAATAGTTTACCGCGGCAGTCCCCGAGTGCCACACGTTTCTTTTTTCTCTGTATTTATTTTGGAAATAATAGAGCTTCTGGTTTATTTTTTTTTCGAATTCAGCTGTGAGGATAACAGAGGGGCAATTCCCGTAATTTTTAAGAACGTTCGCATTCGCATCTCATTCGCAATCTGTCAAAAACATTATTTACCAACATTTTTGACAAGTTTGACAGTTTACGACTTGAATGAGAACATTTTAGTAAGAGAATAGGGTAGTTGCCTAGGTAAAAAAAAAGAAATTCTATTTAGTCCGTCTTTCAGATAATTAAAAAAATATTAGACACGTATTTTTTGCTTTATCATATTAATCAAAAATAACTTAGAAAACACGCATTAAAGTTGGTGAGTGGGGGCTCGCTACGTCACAACGCACTATTAAATCTAACAAGCCGTGACGTCATGCCACATTTTAACTCAATGTATCGCCGTAATCTTTTGATTACGTCAAAAAAGAAAAAATACGTGTTCAATATTTTTTAATAATCAACACGATGGAAAAAAAATTGAACAAAGACCTGTTGGCCTTCAGATCACAATTTGAGTTAAAATAATATCAACACAAACAGAATCTTTACAAATAATCGAATAATTTAATATTTTCTTCTCACTTTATTAAAACTATCGGCATTTTGTTTTGTGTAATGTAACACCTCCATTTAAAATAATAATTTGAAATCGATGTTTTTTGTTGTTGGTATTTGGGTCTTGTTTTCTTATGTATTGCATCGAAGAGCTCGTAGCTCAGTAATAACAGCGGCACGGGTAGATCCATCAAGTTAAGCTACGCTTGCCGAGGTTGGTCCGTGGATGGGTGACCATTTTTACATACCGAGACTCCTCCATGCCTCGGAAAGCACGTTAAGCTGGTCCCGGCTGATTCGTGGATCTTTAACAGTCGTTACGGGTCGTCAGAAGCCCGAAAGTCTGACAACCAGTCCCACCAAGGGGTATCGTTTTACCTAAACTAGGTTGTGGAGGTCAGATAGGCAGTCGCTCCATGTAAAACACTGGTATTCAGCTGCATCCGGTTAGACTGGAAATTGACCCCAACATAATTGGAAAAAGGCTAGGCTATATTTTCTTCAATAAGGCATAGATCGGACAAGTATGACAGTTTTACCTTATCCTGTTCAGCAAGTGACAAGCCACTGTGAAGCGGCAACACAATCCAGTGCTTCGTCTTTTCAGCGTACTGCTGAGCTGCATCACATATCGCAGTAATTTCCTGGACGCCTGACATAAATATTAGAAGATCACCTCTTTCGTCACCTGCAATAAGGAACTATTTTATAACTCTGTGGTAAATAATAACAGCTTTTTATTTAATATACTATCTTCCGCCAGCGGCTTCGCCCGCGTGATATCTTTATAAATTATGGCCTATATTACTCAGTGATAATAAAGCATTGTACTGGTGAAAGAATTTTTAAAATCGTTCCAGTGGTTTTTGAGTTAATTCATTACAAACCAAATCTTTTTTCTTTATAATATTACTAGCTTTTGCCCGCGGCTTCGCCCGGGATTAAAAAATAACCTATATGTTAATCCGGGTTATAAACTATCTGTGTGCCAAATATTATCCAAATCCGTTCATCCGTTTTTATGCAAACCGGAACATACATACAAACAGACCAAAATTCTAAAAATTATATTTTCGGCATCAGACTCGAATATTCAATGTAAGGTTTGACTTCGTTACTATTTTATTTTACTTCGTCTGCGTAGAATATAAATTCTTTATAATTATGAATTATTATAACAATAACAATAGAGCTTTGTTCATAGCTAACTGTCCTCCATTATATTATAGTATAGTATTCGTCTGATGTATTGTAGTTATCACCACATCCATTTTCAGAAAAACCAGAAAACTCATCCCAGTTTTGCTTTACGTGATCAACAATTTGTTCACGTATTTCGAATGCCATTTCTTCATTTCCATGCATCAAAAAAACTTTTTACAAAAAAAAAACTGGAGGTCGGTTGTTTTTTTTTTGTAAAAAGTTTTTATTTTTCACTTTTTAGTTGTGGTACCTACCCCACATACATTCGAATACCACTACCTGCTACCAGTGACAGAAACTTATCATATCATCTACATAGCAAGTGGGAAAAAAATACGTATTTTGTAGCTAACTCAAAAACTATCAAAGCAAAGTTAATAAAATTTATATGGGACCAATTCGAGAGCACACCCTTTCAAACAAAAAAATAATTTTCAAAATCGGTCCACAATTGACGGAGAAATCGGTGGACATACATAAAAAAAAACAAAAAAAAAAAAACATACGCGACGAACATATAACCTCCTCCTTTTTGGAAGTCGGTTAAAAAAGAAAGAGACCTAAAAAGGCAAGCTCCGTCCCCTATGATCGGTACAACGAATTGTGGTACCATCTGCCCTTCAATATTTATAATTTCAACAACCATATTTACAACCAATTTCCTCAGTCTAAATAAAAGTGAAAAATAAACTATTAAAAAAAAAACTAAAATAATCTTTACATTTAAAATCTAAATAAAACAAAGCCTAATCAATATTAACAGCTACTTAAAAGAAAAAAAATTCCTATCCTATAAAAAAAATATTATATAATATATTAAATTATAATTGATTTCAAAAACAAATCTTGATATTTAACAAATAATTTATATAATGATTTTATCTTCTTCGTAATTTTATTTTATTCATCTGGAACAAAATCGTACCGAAGGTACGGAGCGCTAGGGTACATTACAACGCGCGGTAACGAAACCATAGCGACTTCTATTTTTTCCACTACCGCCATCTATCGAGCTTCCGGGCAACTTTCTTTCTGTCTGTTGTTCTGAAAGTATGACGCAAAAACTACCGGATAGATTTTGTTTAAATTTTGCATAGATGTTCCCTATATGTGTGGTCAGTCTGTACGGTACAAATTATCACGCTATTTGCTACAAGAGATGAGCAGTATAGCATTCTGTTCCTATCCTAACTATTCTAATCTAGATCTATATCGATTCTCACGGAGAAGGGGATGGGGTGGGTAAATAATAACAGCCGCATAGGTCGATCGATCAGGTTAAGCTACACTTTCCGCGGTTGGTCTGTGGATGGGTGACCATCTTTACATGCAGAGACCCGTCTGTGCCTCGGAAAGCACGCTAAGCCGTTGGTCCCGGCTGTCATTCGTGGATCATTGACAGTCGTTACGGGAAGTCAGAAGCCCGAAAGTCTAACAACTATTCTTACAAACGGGTATCGTATTACCGAGTAACTGCATTGTGGAGGTCAGATAGGCAGTCGCTCCATGTAGAATACTGTAAAGTTAGAAATAGCGAATGAACAACTTCAATAAATAAAAACTAAACAACGATTTACGTTGTGTTAGTTTCCAACCATAAGCCGAAATATTAGTAATTTTAACTTAAAAAAATAAGGAACTTTAATTAAAAACAAAATTTTATCCCCCTTTTGAATTTAAATTCTAACAACACCGTTGCGATAGCTTCTAACAATAAGCGTAGATAGCAAATTTAGTGATTTAAATTCGAAAATTAAGGACTTTTCAACTTCATCCCCTTTTTTAACCCTTCGGGGGTAGAATTATCAAAAATGCTGAGATACCTATAAATTAATTTTCAATTGTCAGCCTAAAGGCAAAATTTTAAGATCCTAACTTCAAAACTGACGGATTTTCATATAAACTTCCATCCCCTATTTTACCCCTTTAGGGGTGGAATTCCCAAAAATCCTTTCTTAGTGGATACTTACTCATCACAAAGAACACACCCTCCAAGTTTCATGTCTCTAGGACCAGTGGTTTGGGCTGTGTGTTGATATATCACCCAGTCAGTCAGTCAGTCAGTCAGTTTACCATTTTATATATACAGAAGATTTTTTTACGTCTTTGACATTTCTCGGGACCCTAGGGTCCCGGACCTTTGGAAGGCGTACGAGAGGCCGAAGCCAACTCGCAGAGGCCCCTTAGACGTTTTTAATAAAATGAGGTACCAACCGACGATTATCCCTGTTCGTACTATGCAAGTGCAGCCAAGGACAACCCCCGGTTGGTGTAGGACTATTGTAATTAAGGAAACAAAGATATTGGACTATGGGTTTGGGTGGCTAAAGTGGACTGGTCACCTGAAACTATGGAAGGACTATGGCCCCTGCCTGATCAATGTTTTATATGCACACGGATAAAATGGCAGGGGGTGACTTCCTCGTCAGTGCTCACTCCAACCGGCCAATTAAGGCAAGCCAGAGGTGAGGAACAAGATTTCTCCGGGGAGATAGGGCCGTGGGGTCGTTACTGCCCAACAGCTCGCCACATGCTGCCCTGCGGGATGTGGCGCTCGGTGTGGCAACACGCCGTGTTCGCGACAAGTCAATCGTCATCCTCAGGATGCCTCATTGAGAGGTGAAACACGTGTCGATTTCTTACAGGGTTATTTATGACTCTTTAGCAATAGTTAAGCGGAATAGGTTACTAAATATATCAATGACTATTGTATTTTAAAAATAAACCTTGTTTTTACAACGGCATAAGCTATTTTCATTTAGTTCGGACGGATACGAGAGATCATTATTAAAAAACTATTCTATTGCAAAATTCTGAATTCTGAAAATCTGCTTAAGATTTGCAAGATAAACAAGAAAACATATACACAACATAACATAACGTCAAGCCTGTAATCCTCGAAGGGTTAGGCAGAGGTGTACCTATAGTACACCCACATTTCGCCAGTTATGTTTAAGTCCCATGTAATAGGAGGCGAGCCTATTGAAAATTAATATTTGAAAATTAATAAATCATCAATACTTACGTGGATATTTATTGTCAATAAGCTGCATGACTTGAACATAAGGTTGTGCGTCAAGCCGGTCATCTCTTGTTGGCTTGTCTTCAATTAATATGGGCTTGTAATTTAATTGTATTGGAAACAGACGACCTGGCACCTGAAAGAATTTGCAATATCTAATGTTTTGTTCATATCTTGTCTTAGCAAAAAAAGGTATACCCCTCAGGTCATTTATTCAAACTAAGCTGAGAATCAGCACTTTTCGAACGTCTAAATTACATAAGACAATCCCCCATAACGCCCACCATTCACCACTTCTTAGTGCTTCAGCTGGGAAGAAGACGTGGCGCAACAAACTACCCAGCAGCACAGCTGTTTGTTCAGTTAGAAAAATAAATAAAATTGATTCTATATAATAGTTTGCAAAATAATTTACATTACGCAACACAAAACATAATTTAAATTATAAATTATTAGCCATGTCAGCTAGCAGTAAAAAATTACTACCACGACACATTGAAAATTCTTGTGAAAAACATGGTGATTATGCCTGTACAATAATGGTGATAGATCACACTTGTGAAAAAAGGGCTTATTATAAATCAATATTTAGAGTTAGGGGTGCTAAACACTTGTTTTGGTCAACACATTCGATTCGCCAGTATGTAACAAAACTGTTGAGTAACAAAACCGACCCGAAGCAAGCTTTTCTTCACTTTTCTTTTCTTTTTCCCGAACACAATAAACTCAAACTCAAAGCATTTATTTAAATTAAACCATTTACAGGCACTTTTGAATTGTCAAGGTATCGATCAGTCAGAAATATGTAGCTAGTTGCCCATTCCAAAGCGTAGTAGGTACATATGGAGAAGAACGGGCAAGAAACTCCACGGACACTCTTTTAAATAAAAAATTGTTACACAATATGGGTTACATCATTCATGTTGAAATTATACATGTGAGAACAATGTAGAAAGACGTGCACGTTAGAAGCGACCGTAATAAAAAGATAAAACAAAGAACAATTCAAAAATTAAAATAAATTAAAAATAAGCCGTGGCAGCTAAGAGATGGATGACCAGTCCCAACTGACGGCGCCCGTTCACGAACATGACGCATATATTAATATACATAATATTCTATGTTGCTGTCCCGCTTTTATGCTCGACTCGTCACTTGGCCGATTTGTCATTGAAAAACAAAAGATCACGATTTTATATACAATACTCAATATCTTTATATGAGGGGCTTGTGGCTAAGTAACAACAGCTGCACGGGTCGATCGATCAGGTTAAGCTACGCTTGCCGCGGTTGGTCTGTGGATGGGTGACCATCTTTACATACCAAGACCCCTCCGTGCCTCGGAAAGCACGTTAAGCCGTTGGTCCCGGCTATCATTTGTAGATCTTTGACAGTTGTTACGGGTAGTTAGAAGCCCAAAAAAGTCTGACAACCAGTCTTACCAAGGGGTATCGTGTTACCTAGTACTAACTAGGTTGTGGAGGTCAGATAGGCAGTCGCTCCATGTAAAATACTGGTATCCAGCTGCATCCGGTTAGACTGGAAGCCGACCCCAATATATTTGGGAAAAGGCTAGGCAGATGATGACTCAATACCTTTATTGCTTTACAATATCTTACCTGTATAACAACAGCAGATTCTGCAGAAAAATAATCTTCGAACAGCTTAATATTAATAGTAGCAGACATGAGCACCAATTTGATATCGTTACGAGTATGTATGAGGCACTTCAATATACCCAGTAGGAAATCTCCCATCAAATGTCTTTCATGGACCTCGTCTAGAATGATGACGTCATAGTTTGGAAGGTTTTCTGAAGACATCTGAAATTTTTAATGCATAAAGAAGATTAAATGATGTCGTTATACCACTTGCTCTTGTATTTTGAGCCTTAGCGAAGTTTTATAAAAGTGAGTTGGGGTCAAAATAAATAATTACAAATCCAAATTTTTCATTAAAAGGGTCTTGTTATTCGAGAGTATTTATGGCTATGGCTTCTACTATTTCAGATAAATGAACGGCAGGGCAAGTCGAACAGAAGACTAAGCTAATTAGATATAGTTTAGGCACAGTACAAAGAGTATCACAGAGCAGATGTTTCTTTTTTTGACATAGAAACATAGACCATATTTTAAGTACATTAACGTACAAATTAATAGCTCCGGCTAGCGCACTCGAGGAAAGTTGAGGCGTCGTTAGAGGTTTATGTTGATATTCATTCAATTTTGTAATTTATAATGCCATTGATGAAGTTTTTTATAAAATACAATAGATGTGGATATATTTAGTAACCTTTTCCGGTTAGCTATTTCTAAAGAGCCATAAAAAACTCCTGAAAAAAATCAACACGTGTTTCAACTCTCAACGAGGCATCCTCAGGATGACGATTGACTTGTCGCGAACCCGAACACGGCGTGTTGCCACACCGAGCGCTGAACGCAGATTGCGATCGATTTCTTACAGGAGTTTTTATGGCTCTCTTTAGAAATAGCTAAGCAGAACAGATTACAAAATATATCCACGTCTATTGTATTTTATAATGGACTTCTGCAAGGTCACGCCTGAATCAATCAACTATCTTAGAAGTGTATTATTTAATGTTTTTACAAAATCCATGGTTGCCAAGCTCTTTTTTAGTTCAATAAAATATACTGTACCTGACCTGTCTAAGAAGTAATCCTTCGGTAATGAAACATATCTTGGTATCAGCAGTCTTGCTCTTCTCAAATCTGATCTGATAACCAACTTTACTTTCAAACTGTGTTAGCATTTCATACGCCACTCTCTTTGATAAAGACACACAGGCTATTCTCCTTGGTTGGGTACACGCTGTTAACAAAAATTCCATAAAATTAGTTAGAAATTCTCATTGAATTATTTTGAAGTTTCTTTTCATTGGTTCTATACTTATTTATACAGAAATGCTTAATTAGAAACCAACATTAATTAGATTTATGTGTTCATTTATTTATTTACTAGATGTGCCCCGCGGTTTCACCGAGTCTCGATCCCGTGGGAATATCGGAATAAAAAGTATCCTATGTCCTGATCCAGGTCATGGTCTAGCCATGTGCCAATTTTTTTGAGTTCCGTACCCGAAGGGTGTCATAGGGAACCCTATTACTAAGCTTCCACTGTCCGCCTGTCTGTCAGCGGGCTGTAACTCATGAACCATAATAGGTAGACAGTTGTAATTTTCGCAGATTGTGTATTTCTATTATCTAAAATAAAAAAGTTAAAAATTTTTGGTCCCCATTTAAGAAACGTGTTTTTTTCGGCGTTTTTTGCTAAATATTGTACGGTGGTACGGTACCCTTCGTGTACGAGTCCGACTGTACTTGACCGGTTTTTTTGCGTAGCTGTATTTCAAAACAAGCAAGATTCTATCAATGTACAAGGTAAGGAACTCTGTTCCCAGACATAAGACCCTGTTTCCAGGTAAGTATAGACAACAAGAAGTGTGATCTGCTGTAAGCAGCAGTCCTTTCAGAGTTATTTTAAGTCTGATTTTGCTTCACAGTGATCTTTATATTTTAATCTTTATTACTGTTACCATAAGGTTGGTAATCATAATTTTTTGCGTGAAACGACTGCACTAATAGGTTTTTGTGATACATTTAAGCAAAGCAAAGATATGCGAAAATAGTTTAAACATATTTTCTGTTCTTATAGACAAAGAAAATAAATAAATATTATTCTTCTTTCTTACATATTATTAATAATATTTCTTGGAAAAAAACAACCTGTTTCCACTAACAATAGAAGAATGTGAATAGTAGTGGATAATAGAACTTAGTGTTAGAAGATAATATATCTTCTCTTAGTTTAGTTCATCATCATCATCATCAGCCTATAAATGTTCCCCAATGCAGGGACACAGGCCTGCTCTCTGTGAGAGGGAGTGGGCCGTAATCCACCACGCAGGCCCAGTGCAGGTTGGTAGATGTCACATGTCTTCGAATTTTTGGTTCTAGGACATGCCGGTTTCCTCACGATGTTAGAGCAGTGATGATGAAATAATTTACACAAAGTAAAGAGCCTGCCTGGGTTCGAACCTACGACCTACAACTCGTAAGTCGCGGCCGTTCCCACTGGGCACTGGGCACTGTTTAGTTACTGGAAACAATAAATTTTTTTGTAATAAAGAAGAATAACATTTTTTTATTTTATTAAGTAACAAAAAATTCAACGTCTAATGTCTGACGTTGGTATTCTAATGAATGAGGAAGTGACAGATGTTTAACAAACCAATTCAAACAAAATACATCTTTTTTATACTTATAAATAAATAAAATGTGTAAGCATCGAGATCAAAACTACAACTTACCTATACTTTGAAACCCAGCTTCATGTAAGTACTGTGGCACTTGCGTGGACTTCCCACACCCTGTGTCTCCTGCCACCACCACAACTCTCTCATTTTGAACAGCTGACACAATTTCATTTCTGAAACAAATAAGGTTATTCTTTTCAGTTGGGTTCTATTAACAGCCAACCAACATTGTGCTTTGCAGTGCCCTGACAGGGTTCATGTACAAAAACCGACAGTAAAATATTGTAAAATGTGTGATGTGGATGAGAGCAAATAAATAAATATTATTTTAAAAAATGTCTCTGGGACACCAGGGTCCGGGACCTTTGAAAGGCGTAAGAGCGGCTGAAGCCAACTCGCAAAGGCCCCTTAGATAATTTTAAATGGAATGAGGCACCAACAGACGATTATCCCTGTACGCACTATGCAAGTGCACCCAAGGACAACACCCGGCTGGTGCATATGATTATTATTAATGAATAGCTTCTACTCGCGACTTTGACCGCATAAAATTTCATGTGCCCCCGACGCACCGCGTCATATAGCATCGCCAGCATGCACTGTTACTTCATTTTTAATGTTCTTTCAGACTGTCTTTCTTTTTGCTCGGCTCCTAAGTGTCATAGAGTGATTTACCTTCCTTAAGAAATGCAAAAATTATTTTTGTAATCCAACACCTACTAAATTAGACTTATTCCAGAGATTGCATTCAAACAAAAAAACTCTTTAGCTTTCATATTATAGACATTTCATTTTGCCGCCCCCGCAGAATAAATGCGCAAGTGTAGAATTGAATGTATTTTGACCTATAATACATAATGAATATTGATTAAAATCAAAACCACTGCAATAGCACTTACGAGTTTATGCTGCGGGGGCGGCGATTTACTAGTATGGATGAGAAAAGAAAAAATGGACAGGTATGAATGGTATGCAACCAAGGCTGGTTTTCTATTATAATAAAAATATTCTATCACATCTCTATCTCTCTACAAAAATCCTACTAATATTATGAATGTGAAAGTTTGTGTTTGTTACTCAATCACACAAAAACGGCTGAACGGATTTGGATGAAATTTGGCACACAGATAGTTTATAACCTGGATTAACATATAGGATACTTTTTATCCTGGTAGTACGTTCCCGTGGGATAATTTCCGACGACGGGCGAAGCCGAGCATGACAGCTACTTAACAATAAATGAATACAAGGATTTGATATATTTTTTTAAAACATAATAGCTACCTATACTTTGCTACAGGCAAATCCTTCTGAGCTTGCCTCAATTTTTTAAGCTTTTCAAACTTCTCCTTATTCTTAAAATCAATGTAAATAGACACAATATTCATGAACGCTTGAAACAATTTTATATCCAGTTTCTTTCTGTCTCTATCATAACAGACAGTGTCCACATATTTTATGGAACTTGTAAAGTTAATGCAGTGAAATTTGGAGAAGCTCTGAGAAGATTCTTCACAGTTTTCCTCAGGTCCATAGTCAATAACGGGTTTGCCGGCTTTTTTTAAAGTCGCTTCGTATTTCTTCAGAAACACCCAAAAGTCGTCAAGGTTATTCACAACAGTGTTACTTTCACTACTAGACAGTATTATTTTATTTAAATCTCGCTTGTAGTTCGTAAAACTAAAGTCTTCTTCGATATTGTTAGACGTTGAAGGAACAGGGCTTGTTTTTCGAACTTTGTGTCTATCTCTATCGTAGGAACGTGAACGCCTTCGTTTGTAATAATTACTCCTGCCAGGAGAAGGGCTTCGACCCATTTTTAATTTTTAATTTTTAATTTCAAAATCATAACAAAACAGCTCACGATACATGACACGATGACAGACAATGATGACAGTGATGACAGTGACACTTGAAGTTTTTTTAAAATCACATTTAGGCCTTTGGGTTTTAGCGTATTTACTCATTTCATGGCATTAGTAAATCCGATAGCCTATCCTTATGACAGTGCTGCCAGTATGTTATCAACGTCACTATTCAGTGTATGTACTAAACTCGCGAAATTTAAAATGCTTGCTAAACGTTCGCCAACCGCGTCCCGACAGAGGTGACCTTGGTGGTTTATAATCCTGTAGACCTTGGTGAAAATTTCAAACAGCTCTGCCTGTCGCCAACCAAGGACACCTCTGTTGGGGATTCTCGAAGCATATCGTTTTATTTACCGTCATCATCAGCCTATAGCACTATGGGTACTGCTGGATATAAGCCATCAACTATCATCGATTTTATTCGGTCAAAAAACGGCTTACAACACTACGGCAACAAACCCAAAGACATGACAGTCATTATTATAACGTCCTCAAAAAAAACTCAAAACTCAAAGTATTTATTTCAATTAAACCATTTACAGGCACTTTTGAATTGTCAAGGAATCGGTCAGTCAGAAATAGGTATGAAGCTAGTTGCCCATTCCAAAGCGTAGTAGGAGGCACCTATGGAGAAGAACGGGCAAGAAACTCCACAGACACTCTTTTAAATAAAAAAATATTACAAAATATTGGTTACATCATTCATGTTGAAATTATACATGTGAGAACAATGTAGAAAGACGTGCACGTTAGAAGCGTCCGTAATAAAAAGATAAAAAAAGAACAATTCAAAAAATTAAAATAAATTAATAATAAGCCCTGGTAGCTAAGAGACGAGCAGTCCCAACTGACGGCGCCCGTTCACGAACATAACGCATGGATTAGCACCATTCAGCTCAACCATTTTGAAGGGAGCTAAATGATCCAACACACGCGCCACCATCAGCGAAACATTTGAGTGAGCATGACATATTCACAGCCGCTAGGGCACATTCAAGTCAATACAAGACATTACTGCCCTGCTAAGCCCAAAGGCGGTATCTCTGAGATACACCCTTTTGGTTTTTTTTGTACCATTCAATAGCTTTAACAATTTCCCA
Source organism: Agrochola lychnidis (assembly GCA_963680765.1). Taxonomy (NCBI): domain Eukaryota; kingdom Metazoa; phylum Arthropoda; class Insecta; order Lepidoptera; family Noctuidae; genus Agrochola; species Agrochola lychnidis. The sequence goes on from OY796864.1 coordinate 8,850,940, forward strand.
TCTAATGGTATAAGCGAAATAGCGCTATCTAACTTAAAACATTTAAAAAAACACTAAGAAGTTTTTTATATCTCCATTTTTCCATACATTACAATTTACAAAAAGTCAATTTTCTCGAAACTTACTCCGGTTGAGATACCGCCTTTGGGCTTAGCAGGGCAGATTACCCGGTAAATGGTAACTCTTGAGTACATAGTGCTCACACCTGTTCTATGCAATTATATAATACAAAGGAGATTGAGTTTATACAATGCAAAGATGGTCTTACAATCTTCAGCAGCTCCAACAGTATTTGCAAATGTTAATCAATTAGTTGTGAAGCAGGACCAGCATTGAGCCAAGCATTTTTATCAGCGACTAGCTGACCCAGCAAACTTCGTTCCGCCTAACAGTCAATGAATGTGCATGTTTAGGATTTTTAAATTTCTACCCTACCTACCTACCTACCGAGATATCAAAAAAGCTGATCCACACAAAATGTATGAGAACGTGAATTTTCTTCATATTTTCTTTTTCGTGAGTTTTTCCATATTTTCTTACCATTTAAATCTTCCCTGGACTACGGCAAACATTTCAAAACCAAAATCAGCTAAATCGGCCCAGCCGTTCTCGAGTTTTAGTGAGATTAACGAACAGCAATTGATTTTTATATATACATATAGATGTAATCCCCCAACGTATAATATGCCTGCCTGCATTGTGTGCGTTTTATACAAGATTTGAATTTCGTCTCATTCAGTTGAAGTATGTGGGGAGGAATTTTATTGTAACATTTTAAACAGTATCCTATGAAAGATGAATCTAGTTTAGCCAGTCTGAAACCTGTACCCTAATTGCGTAATACAACACAATCGTAATCTATTTCGATTTGAAACAGATTGCTAATCCATTGCTTCATAAGTTAGAAAAAAATCTGCTCAATAACGTAAATAACGCAATGAATGTTGTTGAACTGTCAAAATGAAACAAATTAGGCATAATTGTTTACGAAAATAAGTTACGCAATTACGGTACTGGTTGAACTAATAGGTCTCTATTTCTTGTACTATAATTATGTCTATCACCTCTTTTGCTAAAAAGATGTAAATTCGTACAGACGCCAGCACATCAAGCTACCCGAAACTGTCAAAATTTCCCAATCAACTTTGAACCTTATACCTCAGCGATAAAGTTGAAAATCTACTAAATAAATTTGACAGATTGTAGTAGCTTGATGTGCTGGCGTCTGTACATAAATGATGCTTTCGTAGATATATTGACAAGGTACCATCGAGAATTGCGCCTGCGGAGATAATAAGTAAATGGCTCTGATCGCTCTTTTCTGCAGAATAAAAATACACTCGATGTCTGCAGCTCGTCCCCACAGTAAAATACCGTAAGACATGATCCTATGAAAGTAGCTAAAATAGACTAGCCTCGCGGTATCTACATCAGTAAATTGACGGATTTTTCTGACAGCATATGCTGCTGAACTTAGCCGTCCTGCAAGAGATGTTAAATGAGGACCCCATTGCAGCCTTGAGTCGAGCGTGATCCCTAGGAAAACAGTTTTATTGACGAATTCTAGTTTCTCTTAATTCAATACTATCTCACAATCACTACTTTTGACATTTGGTAAAGAAAATTTTATGCACATTACTTTTTTTTCCATTTAATACTAAATTAAATTATGTAGTGCGTTATTTACATCGTTATAATTTGTAGCACGTCTATTTACCGTCACTACTACCTACTCCTGTCGGATTAATTAAAGATTAAGCATGTTTTTGAGTGCATTTTTCTAATAAAAGTGAAACTTGGTGCTTACGAATGATGCTCATTGTTATAGTATATGGCTAACATAGTAATTAATTAGAATTATGAATTTTATTTTTCGATTTCTTAGGTAGACGTTCATACAAAGTAGTCGCGGCATGTATAATGAGAAACGACAAATCAGGCTTCTTAAATTGTCGCGAGATTAGGTCCATTGCTAAATTCTAAATTACTCGCAAAATTCAAATCTTACGATTTTTGCAAATTGCTACTCTTTTTAGGTTGGGCCATGAGCCTGTAGCCTATACCTACAGTTCGGCCGCTCTGCCAACATAACATCTCCGAGGAAGAACGAAGTTTGCCGAACGCGTGGCTAGCGGCTAAACTCGCCGCCTCCACCCCGCGCTCTTGATGCGCCCCTCGCTCGCCCTCGGCACTTCGCGCTAAACAACCCGCCAAGGCAGGCAGGAATTTAAACTCGCTCGCGCCGCGCATTATTTTAATTTTTTTATTGTTCATAAAAATAATAAAATGAATTATTATCGTGAGAGCTGTGTTTACTATGAAGAGTTCCTTACATACCCCATACACAGACACTACAAGCCCATGACTAATAATAAGTACGCTATGGCCCAACCTAAGCAGAGTAGCAATTTTCCAAAAATCCATTACTGCCGTAGTAGATCCAATAGCATATCCATGTCGCAGTGTTGCCAGTATATTCTCGACGTCACTATTCAGAGTGTAGGTATGTACTAGGTCCAGGCTAAATTCTAAATTACCCTCAAAATTCAAAATTTACGAGTTTTGCGACTCTCGTAAGGCTAAGCGTAAGCGCGCACTACGAATTTTAATCGTTGCGGATAATAATCGCTAAACTGTGAACAATAGCAATATACTAGAGTCCGCGCACTACGAAAAAAAATCGTTTGCGATTGCGCGTAGGAATTAAGATCATTTGCGATTTTATTTAGCAGTATAAAAAAAACGCAACAAAAAAATTCGTAGTGCGCGCTTAGGTTGTATGTTGATCAAAACGTATTTCTCTAATATTTGCTGGCTAAAATCCCACTTTTGTGAACAATGGTGCCGATTCTCTTGTTCACAAACTAAACTAAATTTAAGTTCAATGCATCTTTTTCTTTCTATTTCATTAAGAAAAGGACAGAAGATAAATTTTAGTTTAGTCCTGTCAAATTAATCGGCGCTTGACGTAAATTGACGTAATTTTAGTCGGCAAGTTTTTAATCACGTCTAAACTTGTATGGAGAGTGACAAGCGCTGATTAATTTGACAGGCCTAAACTAAAATTTATCTTCTGTCCTTTTCTTAATGAAATAGAAAGAAAAAGATGCACTGAAATTTAGTTTAGTTTGTGAACAACGGAATCGGCACCATTATTTCACTTTCTTGCAGCCCGCATGTATGTAAGTGCGCAACGCGCAACTGCCCCGTGACGTGGCGTGTTCGGCACGTGTCTCTTATGAGGAACTACAGGAGAAATTGTGCCTGTGGGGTAATGGCCGTGAAAGGCGATGAAGTCCGCCTGAACATCCGGCCACACCGGCCAATATGAGGCCATTACCTGGCCAGAGGTAGTTAATAATAAATAAATAATAATAATGTTTATTTATCCAAAATAATACATAGACACAAGTTGAGCACAGTAGTAGTTATACAAAAAATTATACATAATTGTTTGTACAGAAGTTAAAAGGCTATAAAAATCTATATGACAAAAATATAAACCCTGTCTCTCAAACTAGGAGGCCTGTATCTTGAGAGACAGTGTTCGGCCAGAAGGTTGCGTAAATTATGTTGTACCCTTTAAAAGTGAAGTAGTGTCGATCTATCTATGATTACATGGTGAACAACATTATTTGTAAACATTTTAAGTGAATACTTCCTGCAGTTGTGAACTTGTGATTAAATTAAATTTGTTTGTAGTGCGCTGATTGTATGTGAGGGTAGGTGAACAAAGAACATTGCGTGGTTTTAGTAATTAAGAATTTGTCTGAGCCGGTAGCTAGGTACTCAAGCTGTTGTGAATTAAGTCAGTCTAGATAATCTCTAAACGAAATAGTTACAATGTGGTGCGGTGGTTTACAAAGCAAAATGATCATAAAAAATTATCGAATAAATTAAAATTGATACAAATCAAAAATAAAGGGCATTTTACTAAGATAAGATGTCACGTACACGATTCAAAAGTCCTCTGCATGACCTTCGGCACGTGCGGAATTATATCGACACTTCAAATGTCGTAAAGGACAGGGAATACAATGTCCTTTACGACAATTGAAATTTCCGGTATCGATATGTGCGAATAAGCCGAAGTACGCACGGACGTTATAAAATGGCGGCGGGATTTTATTGCGCACTGGATTTTCAGCGCGTTGGATTCTTAACGTTCGGCTTAACACCGATGTTAAGCCGAACGTTAAGAATCCAACGCGCTGGGACACACTCTCGTCCCAGCGCGTTGAAAAAACACACTGTTGGATTTTCAACTCTCGGCGCGTTAAAAATAAAGTGCACGAAAACAGATCGCCGCGATTTTATTACGTCCATGCGGACGTCGACTAAATGTTGTCTCTTTACTAGGTTTCTTAGTTTTTCTTTTCCTGTTTTGTTTCCCGTTTTTATACAATGGGCAATCCGGTCGCTTGTGTCTTGATTCTTTGCAATGGTAGCAACCAATCCTTCTCGCTGCTTTAAGCGGTTTCACCATTCTCTCATTCGAAGCAAGAACCAATTCTTTTGATTCACGCTTTGCGTTTAGTAATTTCTGTTTAACTAACTCGGAAGTTACCTGAATACTTGAGTTTTCTAGAGCCATAACTAAGGTATCAAATGCTGATGGTAGCCCTCCTAGTAAGGTGCTCCTATAGAAATATCGTCAATTACTCGCCCTATATCTGCTAAATTCTGAGCAGTGCTCATCACGGCATTGATATAATCTTCAATTGAACCAAAATCAAGTAACTGGTATCTATACAGCTTTCGTTCTAATGCCAACTTCCTACCCATACCTTTATCTTCATACGCGTTTGCTAACTCATCCCACACCTTTGTGGTTTGGCAGGAGTGCACGTGTGTGATCGCGCCGCCATCCAGGGTAAGACACATCTCGGTGTATGCCTTGAGGGTTTGTTTTCCTCGCGGCCAAAGGTGTAACTGTAGACTATAGGTCTTCGTGCAGCAAGAATATGCGTATCTTGAATTTCCATTGAGGATAACCATCCTTCAGTCAGATGGATGTCAGCGAAGCCCCAGAACCCATAGGCATGACGTTATTACCGTCTCCCACTGACATTATGCAAATATTATTTTTTTGTCTATTTAAATATATTTATTATTTACGCACCAACAACAGAAAACAACCAAGAAACAATAGGTATATTATTTTTATTGTACAAAAGCACTCTGGGTGTGGCTGGGCCCATAACCAATTGTTGTTATAAATAATAAAGTTTAGGTTGGAGGAAATCTATATATATATAAAATTCTCGTGTCACAATGTTAGTTGCCATACTCCTCCGAAACGGCTTGATCGATTTTTATGAAATTTTATATGTATATTTGGTAGGTCTGAGAATCGGCTACTATCTATTTTTCATACCCCTAAGTGATAAGGGTTGTCCACCCCAAACAAATAATTGGCAAAACAACGTTTGCCGGGGTCAGCTAGTTTTTAATACTTAATTATAATTATGCAGTACCTACAAAGAAACAAAATCAGTGACACACATCATTATGAAAAGTCTATAATTATCAAAAAATATAGAACACTCTGTAGCCAGTACAATTAAACTAATAGTATTGTTAGCTACTGCATTAGAAGAAGAAGAAAATAATCATTTAAAAATAGACGAAAGGATCCCATCGGAATTCGGATACGACGACAGGCGAACGGAGCCGATCGCGCGTCGCAGATCGCAGCATACTTTCGGCCACGATCGCGTGTCGCGGAAGACGCCTGCGGTCAAGCTGCTGTGCGTGGCTTGGTAATATAGACTTTAAAAACTGTGTACACTATTTAATATCGTTTAAAGATTTTAAAATCCGTTCCGTTCCGATCCGATGCGATGCGAGCCGTTTGGTGGAAATCATCCTTTAGTTTAGAGTCGAAAAACCTTCTTTCATTTGTTTTCCCCGCAGTCCCTGTCGCAAGTATGTCTCTTGAGCGTGTAGGTCGTGGCCAAGGGGTAAGTACGCATAGTTACTGGCCTGGCTAGCATGTCTATCGGTTAATTTGCTTTCAATCTATGTTGCGATATCTAAAATGCTAATTGCATAAATTATTATCGCAGGTGCTTCATTCATATCTATTCACAGGGCAGTGTGTCAAGCCAAGTTCGGCGAACACACCCGTGTGATGAACCATTTCGATGTAGTTTTGACCACGCTCTACATCGAAAACAAGACCAAATACGTTTCAATTTGACATCCCTGTGCTATCATGGTCCCCATAATAACGTAAGAGTTCTTGATATTTTATTGACGTCAGAAAATCTTATTTTTTTATTACTGATTCACTGACTCACTCATCAAAACCTAATCCATTTCAAGCCCACTTCCAGGTGACAAAAATTAGGAGGTTATCAAATCGTCTGCACTTATTGTATGTTCCCGTACAACTCCGACATTAATATTACATGAACCAATTTTTTTTTATGGAAGCATAACCATACTATTCAAAAAGAGTTCTCAAATTCAAATATTTATTAGCAGCTTTAGATAATTTGAAAACATGCCAAGTTGTATTCAGTAGAAAGGAACCTAATAAACTTTCTTTCACCTCCGTTAGAAGTTCGGTGAACTTGGCGATTTTTTTTACATTTTTGTTTTCGAGTATATAATATTTTGACTGGCTCGTTTCTCATTGAATCCAAATTAGCCGCAGCGGTTACAGGTAACAAACACCATGTATTCATATTTTGTAATATTGATAACAGTTGTTTGTTTTCTTTACTACTACTTCACCAGAACATTCAATTATTGGAAAGATAGAAATGTCAAAGGACCAACCCCTATCCCATTCTTCGGAAACTTCATTGATGTATTCCTCAGAAGAAAGCACGTTGGAGTGCTGTACAGTGAACTCTACAAGCAATATCCCAACGAGAAAGTGGTGGGCCTGTACAGAATGATGTCTCCCACTTTGCTGATTCGTGATCTTGATATGGTGAAACAAGTGCTCATTAAGGACGCTGATTCTTTTCCTGATCGTGGATTGAATTTCAGCAGGAAACGATTGGGAGATAATCTCTTTCATGCCAGCGTTGAAGTGGCGAAAGTTTTAAGAAAACCTTTAAGTTCAGTGTTTACATCTAGCAAGTTCAAGGCCAATTTTCCTGTTCTTGCTGACCGAGCAGACAAGTTCATGGAGTTTATTGAACGAGCCACTATTAAAGAATCAGAACTTGATATGTTACCAGTTTTTAGAAGATATGGTGTTGACTCAATCATGATGAACGCATTTGGTATTGACGTGGACCCATACAATGAAGACAATCATCTTTGTGATGTAATGGATGCAAGAATCCAAAAAACAAGCTTCTTTCTTGAACTGGAGTTACTATTCTCTGGTACTCTGTCGAAGTTTAATTTATCCATTTTTTCTGACAAAGTGGATCAATTTTGCAAAAAAATTCTTCAAGCTGGCGTCGATCTAGAAGCTGTTCAAAAGACTGAGGGAAACAAAACAATGGACATCTTGATGGGATTGAGACGGGAAGGTATGGCCAGCTCGGGGAAGAAAAGTGAAGCTGATAAAGAACTTTGGTTGAAGATTACGGATGATGTTCTATCTGGACAAGTGCTTATATTCTATGCTGCCGGCTATGCAAACATTTCGTTATTGTTGAGTTATGCAATGTTTCATCTAGCTAAGAATCCTGATGCTCAACAAAACTTGATTCAAGAAATTGATGAAGTCCTACAAAAGCATGATGGTAAATTTACTTACGAAATATTAAAAGAAATGAAATATATACAAATGGTTTTTGAAGAGACGCTGCGAATGCATCCTTTAGCAAACTCGGTAGCCAGAAATGTAGGTCGGGACATTCAGCTGGATGGTACAGATTTTGTCATTCATAAAGATACCGTAGTAGCGATATCTCCGCTGTCAATTCAAAATGATGAGAAGTATTATCCTGAACCTGAAAAGTTTAAACCAGAAAGATTCTCGGCAGAAAATATAAGAGAGCGACATCCCTGTACTATGTTATCGTTTGGACTTGGGCCTAGAAGTTGTCTTGGTAAGTTATGAGCAATATTTGTATATAATACGTTTGTAATCACGTTCTCGACGGCTCTAACGATTTCGATGAAAGTTGAAACAGGGGTTTACGGGGGCGAAAAATCGATCTAGCTAGGTCTCATATCTGAGTAAATTCGCTTTCTCTATTTTCACCCGAACAGAGCTCGGTCGTCCAGGTACTATTGTACTATGAAATGAAGTTAATTTAATTCCAACTTTTAAAAGCTGAGGTGAATTTTGCGCAGAATATAGGTAACCACGCTCGCTTGTGCTCATACAGCAACTATGAGCATTAATGTAGTATCCCGCTATCGAATTACGTAACACATATTTTAGTAAAAGATTAAAACTAATCTGTTTCATTTTGACGGTTCAACCATATTCATTGCGTTATTTACGTTGCTGAGCAGGACGCGAGCGAATTTGTCGCAGGATTCGACTCAGTATGATTTGAACTTTACAGGATTTTAAGTTTATGATGTCGCAGCGAGTTCCTAGCTCAGGATTTTCATGATTTACCAAATCGAATTCCAAAAATAACCGGCCAAGTGCATGTCAAACCACGCACAATGTAGTGTTCCGTAGTTGGGATGAATTTATCCCAAGAACAAACTTAACATTGTAGTTGAAAAAACATGTTCTCCCAAACATTCCAACTGTAAATCTAAGTTGTTCGATTATTACTAGTTAACTTTCTTGTAAAGCCTAATTTTTCGACGTGATTAGGTATATGTATAAATGTATACTCATGCCGAATAATGCGGGTTGTAGACCAAGAGCTAAGCTAAGTTAGTTTAGCTTAGCTCGCACAGCTGACGCAGTTTTTCATACTTGAGTCATAGTTTGCGGTCTGCATACAAGTATGGAAAACTGCGTCAGCTATGCAAGCTAAGCTAAACTAACTTAGCTTAGCTCTTGGTCTGCAACTGGCTTTACAGCTATCTCTGAGCTAAGCCGCGGACAGATATGATGGCGAAACTATTAAGTTTCCTTATTGACTCATCATCATTTCCCGTTCCTCCATACTTTTCTATTAGTCGTCATATCGGTTATTACTCCCTTTCTAACCATATCATCTTTCACACATTCCATCCATAGTTTTATTGGTCTTCCCCTACTCTAGCCATCCACACTCATACTCAAAACTTTCCTCATTCCTCCGCATCCCATGCCCATACCACGACAACCGATTTCCGCACAACTTTTCAGTCACCGGTGCCACATCCAGACTTCCTCTTATCTACCTACTCATTTCTTATTCTATCCATTCGTGTACCACCACACATCCCTCTTAGCCCCTTAGTTCTTTATAGACTACGGAACCTTAAAAATTCATTGTACCAGTTAACCTATGTAGTTTCTCATAACGTCTTTTTCATGAGTGATAATTTCTTACAGGTTCCAGATTCGGAAAACTTCAGTTCGGGATCTGTATGGTAAAGTTGTTTTCCAAGTACCGTGTTGAGTGCACGGAGAATACGGTGGACACCTTCACATACACAGCCTGGCGATTATTGATGACTCCTAACGAAAAGACACTTCTAAGATTAGTACGTAGAGACAAATGAATAGAACTAGTGATACTGTTGTACCTATGGTTTAAGACATTTATTCCTCAAAAACAGAATACAATTTATTCACTTAGAATGAGAAACACTGGTTACATAACTTACATACATTTAAACGTTCTTTGGAACGAGTATGGGAACGGTAGATTAGAGGCTCTTTCAAACAGGCGCGACACGCGACGCGACACAAAGGTGCCTTTGTGTCGCGTCGCGTGTTTAAATTTAGAAGTAGGTACAATATTGTTAGTCGCTAACTTATCATTATGTTAGTAAAATAAACTATGCTAAAAAAGATCGAGTTTAGAAGGTATTTTATAATTTTTTTAAATATATTTTGCTTGGTGTAGGTAATCTGCAAAAAATATTGAAGCTATGAGTCCATATTACGTATCGAAACACAGTTTCTATCATAGTTGCTATTCAAAGTATAATTAATTTTTAATGTAATTTTTTTTTATTTAAACATTTTGCATTTAGTTTACGTTTTCTTGTATTTGTTGTGAATATATATGTAGTTAGTTTTTATTATTGATATTATAGATTATGTAAATATTACGAGTTATTATGAAATATACTAAAATAATTGAAAACTTTTCATTGTGGAATTTTAATTTCTTTTTAAATAGGGGAAAAGATTGTATTTTCTTAACTTTCGGCAATTCGTTATAAATACATTTTAGCACCCTCATACTTAATATTTCTAGTACCGTAGTTGGTTCGTGGTCTACTTTATAGGCAGATATCGTTATACTGTTGTACCTAAATATGGACAATCTGCACTTGATTAATTTTGTTTTGTAACAAAACCCATACATAGGTTAAGAATAGATACCTCTACATCTACTTAGATCGTAGACAGTCGTTTGACCTACACTCTTAGCATGACCACGATAGAAACGGGTTTTGTCGACGGAAGAATAGACGAAATGACAAATAAACACTCACAATCTGTTACTTTGTCTATTCTTCCGTCGACAAAACCTGTAGAAAACCCGTTTATATGGTTGTCATGCTACTCGTGCAAGTGAAAGTACTTAATTCAATTAATTTCATTGACAAATATCTAGGTAGGACACATTAAAGGTCAATTTAAACGCTGGGTGGAATCCTCAAAATTTATCCAAGTTTGAAAGGCAGCAAGGTTTCATTCAGGGGGCCTACCACAAGCTCATAAAGCAGTATTATTTTAATATTACTTCAGTGTGGGAAAGAGATGAAGCTTTACAGGACGTATAGCTCCATGTCTTTCTCCCACTGAAGTAATATTAAAATAATACTGCTTTTGAGCTGGTGGTAAGCCCCCAGCTCGAATAGCCACAGCCAAGTTTTATTGAAACAACAAGTAGGCCAAGTTTTTTTGTTTTTTTTGTTTTGTTTTTTTGTGAGAGGTACGGTGGGCTGTATCAATTGGGTACCCCAGTTGTATTAAAATGTTAATACAACTGGGGTACCCAATTAATGCAGCCCACTGTACCTACCTACTTCCTCCCCCCTCCAAGCTTCTACTGAAGACAGGAAATTTTTACTTTTATTAATTAAAGTTAACTTCGCGGATTTTCTAATCTAGTAGGTAATAGGTACCTACATAAATCCTACGCTTTATGTATTGCCTTTTAGAAATGCTAGATCCGCGAAGTATAGGTAACTAACTAGGTACTTTTCTTTAATAGTAGGCAAGTATAGATTAATCGTATATATTCTTATCATGATTAATTTCTGCGCGGACACTCCTTCTGAGATTAGTCTAAGCTTTCTTTCATTCTAAATTGAATTATATCATAATCTAATCTTATTAGTTATTATTATTAATCTACAGATTTTATCATTCTAACATTTAGCCGACGTACGCACGGACGTAATAAAATCGCGGCGGGATTTTATCGCGCACCGGATTTACAACTCTCGGTCACAGATAATATAATACTACGTTCGGTGTTAAGCCGAGCGTTTCCGAGCGAATCCAATGCAATGGGATGCACTCTCGTCCCAGCGCGTTGAAAAAACACATTGTTAAATTTTCAACTCTCGGCGCTAAGCAAAGCGTTGAAAATCAAGTGCACGAAAAAAAAAACGCCGCGATTTTATTACGTCCGTGCGAACATGGGCTTTGTTTTAATTTCTTATACTACACTGCGCAATGCATTTGATATGAGCAATGCGTTAATGGTCGAAGATGGTAAACTAGTAGATAATAATAGCTCTCCAAACCAAATTTCGGTCATGTCATGGCGACCAATTTAAGTGGAGACTAGCCTTAGGCGTGGGAGATACCTTAAAGCTTCGGCCAAACCTGAACGACTACAACGCGGGACAAGGGGGGGCGAAGCGGAAGCGTTAACAACGCGAAACTAATGCGGGAATTATCGTGCACACCTGCGCGACTACAGCGCGAACAGCGAACTTTATCTTGTTTAGTGAATAGTCATAGCCGCATGTCTATAGCTTAGTGTAGTACCTATATTGTTGTGTTATGTCAGTCTCATATTTAACATCAGAGTCTGACTCTGACCGATTCATCAGAATCTGGCCAATTGAGTCCCATATTTTATTTTTTTCTTTTTACATCCAAAAAAACCTTTAGTGCAAAAAACAGATTTAGGCAGCTTTAGTGGAAAAGTCAATAAAATATGAACGTTTTATATTCTATAGATTATTTTGCGTTTGTTGACTTAGTTCGTTTTTTGTTAAAGACTGGAGGCGTACGATAGAAACAACCTGATTAGAGTTGAAAACCAACTCGGGCATGATCTTCCTGACTGAAAAACCTCAGAGATAGCACTTCTAGCACTGATCTAATATGATAACATGAACACACATACTTTATTATAATTTACATAATATCACATCACAAGTCCCTGTATGTAATGAAAACAGACTTAGTTCTTTTAGGAGCATCACCTATAAAACACTTTCTCCCATAAAAGGCTTATAGGATAGCACATCGTCTCGACGAAATATTGGATTCCAATTTTTTGTCAGAGAGCTTTCTTCCACAGTTTTTAACCGACTTCGAAAAGGAGGAGGTTCTCAATTCGACTGTGTTTTTTTTTTTTTTTGTATGTTTGTTACGCGGTTACTCCGCCAATTATGAATTGATTTTGATGATTTTTTTTTGTTTGGTAGATCATATTTCAGAGGTGGTCCCATATAAATTTTATTAACTTTGCTTGGGTAGTTTTTGAGTTAGCTTCAATATTACGTATTTTTTCCCACATGGTACGTGGATGATATTATGATAACTTCCTGTCCCCATATTTTTATATGAATAGTCCCCATATTTTTTTGCTGTAAACAGCTGCGCAACTGGGCTCTATAATTAATTATGCGTAAAAGAAGTCACTTGTTTACAAAAAATGTACAGACGGCACATCACAATCTGTCAAATTTATTTAACAGATTTTCAACTTTATCGCTGAACCATAAGGTTCAAAGTTGATTGAGAAAATTTGACAGTTTCAGGTAGCTTGATGTGCTGGCGTCTGTACCTATGGCTAGCTGTCAAATTATAAGACGCTGGAGATCAGCGCCATCTGAATTGAGCAAGTGGCAGTTTTGATCCCCATTACTTAAATTGCATGGGTTCACAGATCCGTCGTCTAAGGTTCCCTTTAATTGACCAACCAGTGTGGCCAGACCAAAATAATCATACACACACACTAGGGTTTCCTCACCCACCCAATACGTGATGGAGTCGTGATCGAGTTCATTCATCCACAGAGACTCATAAGGTTCATCCAATCATGATCATCAATCCATCACGCAACTTATCATTGCTGGTTTTCGGTTAGCCCTAGGTACTCTGTCTTGTACCAATTTTCAGACAAAAGGACTTAACAAAGTAGCGTGAAAACACTGTATTATATTAGACGGTTCTGTGTATGTGGTGCGGGAATATGATAACTGGATAATTAAAGTTATATTTTATAAGGGAAAAATTATTTACAAAAAATTAAGTAAAAATAGTATAAGTTTTTTTAATGTTGCAACAACAAAATATAGATAATAAATCGAAAAGTCTCAAGATCTGTTTGTCTGTCTCTGTCTAGTCGCCCTCTATCGTCAGCAAACAGTATTTTTTATAATAATTTCCGCCATTACGTTCCGCCATTTTGCTTGGTCGCGGAGTGAACGTAAAATTTATTCTCATGTATTTTATCGTGAATAACTATTAGTTAGTTTAGAATTAGTGTTTCAATAAACACTAATGGCTTGCTTAAATACACTTAAGTTAGAAATCAAAACTTTAGAACAAGTGTTTCCAAAAAACCATGAACGGTTTCAGATAATGTCAGCCAGTGTCGACGAACTGACCTGCAGATTCGTTGGCAAAAATGGAAAGAAATATGAAATACATGCCAATATTACTGTAAGTACCATATTTACCTAATACACGTATGTGATATAAAAATTAATGTGTTGGGCTGTGGGGTGCACATATTGATTATCTTTAGCTGGGACAAAGGGTCGTTGTTTATGAGGGCAGGGCTGTCAACAAAAGGTTTACGGAAGTGAATTTATAATTCCCTGTTGCAACTACACGTTTGTCACGTTTGTGTGTAAATTATTTACAAAACATTGATGTTTTAAACATAATCAATAGTCGCGCGTTAACGGGTTTGCGGATCATATGTTTATTGAGCATACGGTGCCGTGTCGAATCGCTGTATCGATCATTTCGGGCGCAGAACGTCATTATCAAAGTGTTCGTGAATCATTACAGCTATTTTATAGAGAGAGTAACGTCTGTTTTGTTTGGATAACGGTATACAGGCTCGTTTTTGGGACAAAGGCTCTTAGTCATCCTCTCTACCTGTTTTTTGTCATGTAGACATTTTGTTGGACCCATTACTGTTTTTTTTCTGATGCAACAATGCAGGCTTGGAATGGGCTCAGTGGCCTTAGTTGGGCCATTCATTGATAACAGGTTATTAGTGTGCAATGAATGTTTTTAAACATTACTGTTTACTAGGATTCACATGTGTAGTGTAAACATGTATTGTTTATGTACTATACAACTATCAATGATAATAAAAAACTAAACAATGATTACATATTGTTATCAATATTTGGTGTATACTAACCCATTGTATGGTCATGTATTGTTTCAACAAATAGTGTGTTAGTATTTAGATAACCTAATTACTCCACATTTCTATTTTATGCCCATCTGATTCTCATGAAGTCTTGATGTGCACATTTAAAATCCTGAACATAATAATACATTAAATATTGTTTATTTTTTGGAACAACAGCTATGAAATACTGACCTGAATAATGTACTGTAAACTTCACACAGTCCATAAAACAATACTTTTATGACCATTTGCTTTTTGAACAATTATTGCCTTGCCATAACTGTATTTGCAATGTGTTGTTTGCAAACTGCCAGTTTTAACCATATTTTTTTTCAGTTTGCACAAATTATACTGTAAACCTGAAGAAATTGTGTTTTGGCTTTGCATTGTAGGATGTTAAAGGTATGGCAAAGGCAATGCACATTTAAATGTTTAGTTTTAAATGTTCAGTAGTGGATATCTTTTGGCTGAAATTATGATATTGCAGTCCATTTTCAATACAAAACTCCACCTAAACAGATTGCAGGTCAATTCACTGCTGACAGTATTTAATTAAAGTAATTCAAGATAGCATTCTACTTGTGCCAATAAGTAACTATTGATTTTGAAGTAAGATGTCCCTGAAAGTGGAGTATTAGGTTTATTGCATACATTGATAATTGTTATTATTCTTTAGCCATGTGAATCACGTATGAGTGCCTGGCAGGTTAAATTCGCCTTGTGAATAATAAAATAAAAATGTCTTTTTGAAATCTTTCTTCAGATTATTGTCTGTTCAGTATTCTTTTCAGTTAAACTACTGTACTGCTTTTGATAAATAAAGCAAGACAAATTAGAAAGTAATGTGTTTTTGTCATCCCACAAAGTATAAAAATTCCAATAAGGATCAAAGTAGGTACCATTGGATAATGCATATTTAACCCATTTGAAAACAAAATCCTGTGCACACAACCCTTTTTTTCGTAGGTGAGTGATACATATAGTGGCCAAGCGCTGCAAGCAAGAATAGTCCTTACAGTGTACAGATATGCATTTCTTCGAAAGTAAATGCTATGGCTAGTTTTTGACATAAATCACACCTGTATTTCTTGAAGGGTTAAGCAGAGGTGTACCTATAGTACACCCACATTTCGCCAGTTATGTAATAGGGGTATATCCCATGGGATAAGTCCCATGTAATAGGGGGCAAGCCTATTACCATCAACCGGGCATGAATCCAGACTACGGAAATTGCAGATGGAAAAACCGAATAACACTTTACCCAACCTGGCAATTGAACCCTGGACCTCATGCTCAGCAGTAGCGCTTGTAACCACTAGACCAATGCGGCAGCTCATTTTATTTTACAAGAATTTGGAAATGTATGCAGTGTTTATGTAATGTAATTACAGAAGTAACAACTCTACATATAAAATAAAGCTGCAGTTATAACATTACTAGGGTTTCATGATTGGTATCAAACCCAATAAGGTATTCAGTGTAACATTCCACACCCACCCAGTACAGTCTTCCCTTATTATCGTCAATCAGTATGGGCTTAGGAAAAGATAACGCATCAATTTACAAATTACTATAATTTATTTTTCCTTGTAGTTCTTCTTGTGTAAATGAATCAAATCTTATCCAACCAATACTTACATAGCAGCCTGGACAGCTCTGTCCCTTGCCTCATTTAAATCCTATAGGGTAGCCTGTAGTTGTGCATGAAGGGCATAAAAGAAGATGCAACATATCCTGTGAAGGGGCTTCACACCCTCATCATTGCTATTGCCACACCCAACTAGTGCAGTCCCTCATTGTCATTGATTTTATTACAAACAATTATAATTTCTTCTTCCTCTTCTATGTCAATGACTCAGTCCAACCAATCCATTAGCATCCTGGACAGGTCTTCGTCTTATTTAAATCCTGTAGGGTTGCAGGTAGTTCTGCATGGCGACCAGGAAAGAAGATGCAACATATCCTGTGAAAAGACTCCACAATCTATCATTGCTATAAACTAGAGATGCCGCGAACAGTTGTTATAGCGAATAGTCGAATACCGATTAATCGCCATTACCTGTGGCGAATAGTCGAATACTCGCTAATTAGTATTCGACGTAAAAAAGGAATATAAAAAAAAGTTTATTCTCAAACAATAATATAGTTTATTTATTTCTGAGGCAGGTTTAATTCATGAAAAAAATCGCAACCAACTTGATCCCAATCTGCCCCTTTTGGACTTTAAATATTAAATTATTAATTAAAAAGGCTAACTAATTAACTTCAACATGACTGATTTTTGGCTAACTTTTTATATTAATGAGTGTAATACTAAGTGTATTTTGTTTTTAAAGATTAATAAAAGTTTAATAATTTTAAGTGTATAGTTTTTCTGATCATTAAAACTTTATTTTTAAAGTGAAAATTTTGATTACATCGTCTCAAACTTTTTGGTCTGTGTGTTGCATGTCGCGTGACGGTCGGCTGCGGAGTAGGGATAAAGTGAAAGGCGCTCGTCAGAGCAGCCAAGGCCAATATGGCGGCGCCTATAGAAGTTTCACTTTTACCGTGGTTTCATAAAACCACACAATCCTTTTTTATTTAGAGACAACTATTCGCCGAATGTCGAATAATAGACACTATTACTCGGTATTCGACGAATAACAAAAAAATGTCAATGCCGAATACCGAATAATAGCGAGCATTCGCGGCATCTCTACTATAAACATATTTTTTGCTTACCAGGAAACATACCCCAACACACCGCCTGTATGGTTTGCTGACAGCGAGGATCCCATAGTTACAAATGCTGTCCAGATCCTGACAAATACACAAGGCAGAGATAACCATGTTATAAACCAGGTAAGGATATAAAATGTATGTCATCTACTGTGTTTTTTATATGACGTAATATTTTTGAATTTTATCCTATGATAGAAATTTTTCTTGTATGGTATGTTTATGGACACAAATCTGGACAGTTATTATCAGTAGGCTAATATTTGTAGACCACCAAGCTGTGAATTACACTAGATAAATATCCATTGCTTACTTCCTTCTTGAGATAGGCAATGTATAATTGAGAAATGTTGTTTGCTGCCTACAGTTTTATTATTTCAAAGTCTGGGTCTGTTAGGTTCTTGACTAATTAATTCGCCTTCCCTACAATTTATTTGGGATGGCTCTGCATGTGTTGTCTTTCCACATAATCATTATTAGCCGTTATAGGATTATTCATCTCGAAACAAAAAAAAACTATTCTAGATTGGTTGTTCACTTCAATATTTTATCTCTTAAATTAGGTAATTAGCTAAGCCAATCACAATTTAGTCATTGTTTTACAGAAAATGTGAGTAAGTTCCTGTTATATTAAAACTCGCACGTTGTGACACACGGTCATTCCCCTGATCATTAAGGAAATGATAATAAAACAATATTACTTAGTATTAAAATTAAATAATAAGTCGTGCTCCCAATAAGAGAAAGGATTATGTAGCAGTCGATAAAGAGGTCGATTACTTGTTTACAAGGCTTATTATAGCATTAAACATATCCAAACAATTCATGACTTTAATGTATTTTTAACCGACTTCCAAAAGGAGGAGGTTCTCTATTCGACTGTTATGTTTTTTTTATGTTTGTTACGCGATTACTCCGCCAATTATGAATTTATTTTGATGATTCTTTTTTGTTTGGTAGGTCATACTTCAGAAGTGGTCCCATATAGATTTTATTAACTTTGCGTGGGTAGTTTTTGAGTTAACTTTAATAATACGTATTTTTCCGACTTAGTATGTGGATAATATGATAAGTTCCTGCCACTGTTATTTACATAGCAGGTCCCAGTTTTCGAATTTGTATGGGGTAGGTACCACAACTGTGAGCTTTATGGGGCTCACATTCGATGCGCTGGATTGGAGGATACTGCTGCGTGGATTCTTGAATAAAACTCATCAACTTGAAGAACGTTGTTTTACTTATTTCACCAATTGTTCGAAAATTACAGCCAGTGCCAGCCGCTCAATATGCCTCATAGTTGTAGTAAATTACATAGGTACAAGTAGCGGCGGTGACGTCCCGCGTAACAAATTAATCATTCAATTAAACTAATTTTCATAAATCGGTGGGCGGGCCCAACTCCAGGTCCACCAATCAGAGGCGTCTCGGGGCTGGACAGGTTTAGACATGTTTAAACCTGCATCGACTTGACCTGGAGTTGCGCCCGACCATTACAAAGTTAGCGATTAACAAATCAAATGTGTAACTATGAAATCACTTATAGGTATGTATCGCTATTCACTGTTCACTAATCACTGATTTTCCTTGAGTTCATTGTGGTGCGAGTGGGCGTCCTGCACATCTCTCCCGCCGTGCGTCGTCCGCCGCTGACGTCGCAGTCGCAGAAGTCGGTGCAGGGTCGCCGTGTTTGATCAATAGCATCACTATCTTTTTCACTGGGCGTCGCAGGATGCCTCCTTTCGTGGCTACGTCCACTGTGCGGACCACTCCGTCTGGCCCGGGAAACGTAGCGCAGATGCGTCCTCTGACCCACATGTTCCTTGGAAGGTTGCCGTCTACGATGAGCACCAGGTCATTGACCTTAGGGATCGCACCTTTTGTGCGTGGTTCTCTGCGGTTTCGTAGTTCTGGGAGGTACTCTTTTAGCCATCTGGCCCAGAACATGTCAGCAAGCCTCTGGGCTGCGCGCCAGCTGGCCCGCAAGCGTAAGTCACTGTCGTCGAAATTCCCGGGTGCCGCTATGCGGCCGGGGCCGCCCAGAATGAAGTGGTTGGGCGTTAGGGCTTCTGGGTCCTCAGGGTCCGTAGATACGTGCGTGAGCGGTCGGCTGTTCACAGTGTGTTCAGCTTCGATGAGCAGCGTATGTAGCACTTCTTCGCTCGGGAACCGTTCGTTCAGTGTGGCGGTTAAGGCTGTTTTTACAGACCTCACCATGCGCTCCCAGGCGCCTCCCATGAATGGTGCCCTAGGTGGAATGAATCGCCAGTCGATCATTTTCTTGGAGGCTTCTTCGGCCGTAGCCGTGTAGATGGCTTTTCGAAGTTCCTTCTCAGCGCCATGGAAGTTCGTTCCGTTATCGGACCACAGCTGTAATGGGCACCCTCGGCGCGCTATCATGCGTCGCAGTGCCATGATTGCCGAATCTGTATTGAGCGACGCCACAAGTTCGAGGTGAATGGCTCGCGTCGTGAGGCACGTGAATAAGGCGACGTACCTTTTTTGATGACTGCGTCCAGCTGTAATGGTCAGTGGTCCGAAATAGTCTAGCCCAGCGTAGGTAAATGGTCTCTGGTGGTGCGCTAGGCGACAGGAAGGTATGTTCCCTGTCATGGGTTGCGGTGGCGAGGCTGATTTCACACGGCACGGTAGGCACCGGCTTATGATGTTCTTGACAGTTGGTCGTAGACGGAGCACCCAATGTTCCTGGCGACACTCGTTGACTATGGTTTCAGTGCTCGCGTGATGTAGTCTGCGGTGGACGTGTTCGATCCATAATCGCGTCGTACTGTGGTTTCCATCTAGTATCATCGGTTTCTTCAGGCGTTCTGTGATGTCTGTCATAGCGATTATTCTGCTCTTTAGGCGAATCTCCCCTTCTGTGAATTCTATACACAGTGCATGCAGGCGGCTGTTTCGTGATATGGGTTTCTTGTCTTTTAGGGCCTCTATCTCTTCTGGGAAGGATTGTTCTTGTGAGGCTCGTAGGATCAAGTTCTCGGCGCGGCGTAGGAGTTCAGCGGTGAGGGGTAGGTGATCGTTGGTGGTCTTTTGTCTTTCTCTCGTTCTGACTGGAGCTGTTCGTTTGTTCTTTCTCCAGTCAGCGTCTTTGCTGTAGTTCTTTTTGGTTCTTTTGTAATTAACATTCTGTTCTGGTTGGCGGCAGAGGTGCAGGAATTGGAGAACTCGTGCTGTGGCTCGTAGATATCTTTCCCAGCGTGAGAATCTATTGACGTCCGGTACGGCTTCGCTGATCCGTTCGTTCTTGTCTCTGATGCTGCAGGTTTTCTCTTCCCCAGTGATTATGATGGGGTTCTTTTCATTGACTGGCCATGTTTCTGGGGGTCCGTGTAGGAATTCCGGGCCGTTGAACCAGCGATGATCTTGGTCATAGTGTTCCGGTACGTCTCTCGTTGCGTCGTCTGCCGGGTTCAGTCTGGTCGGTACCCAGCGCCATTCATTTGTAGAGCTATGTTCCTCTATTGCTGCGATACGATGGGCGACGTATGGTTTGTAGGATCTGGACCCGGTTCTGATCCATGACAATGTGGTTCTGCTGTCGGTCCAGAACGTGGTTGACTCTGGCATTCTTTCATGTTCTTCCTTGACTGCTGTCGCCATGCGTGCGCCGAGCACTGCTGCTTGCAGCTCTAATCGTGGGATTGACGTTAGTTTCAATGGGGTCACTTTGGCTTTGGCCGTAATCAGGCATACGTGGACTCTTCCGTCCCTGGTGACTGTTCGCCAGTATAAAGTCGCTGCGTAGGCGGATTCGCTTGCGTCGGCGAATATGTGAAGCTGTAATGATTCCGTGGCGCTGAAACCTGGGTAGGTTCGTGGGATAGAGATGTGTTCTAGTGCTCTGAGGTGAACGAGCCATTTCCTCCAGCTTGCTGCTAAGTCATCATCTAGGGCTTCGTCCCAGGCTGTTCCGCGGCGCCAGACTTCTTGCAATATTTGTTTGGCTCTAATGGTTACTGGTGATACAAGTCCCAATGGGTCAAATAGGGACATGACTATTCGGAGTGCTTCTCTCTTGGTGGGCGTGTCGTTTTGTAGAATATTCTGTGGTATGCGTATCAGGTTCAGATTGAAGTTGAGTGAGTCTTCCGTCGGTCTCCATATTAGGCCGAGCACTCGTTCTGTCTGCTCGTTGTCTTCCAGCCTGATCGTGTCTTCGGTTTCGGTTGCTTCCCCTAGGGCTTTGAGTAGGGCGACTGAGTTCGATGACCATTTCTTGAGTTCGAAGTGCGCTTCTGTGTGGATGTCACGTACTGCTTGTGAGACTCTTACTGCTTCTTCTAGTGTGTCGAAGCTGTTCAAGTAATCGTCCATGTAATGTTTTCTTTTGATGGCTTCGACTGCCTCGGGGTGTTGTTTTTGGAATCTCTCAGCATTCGTGTTCTTCACGTATATGGCTATGGTCGGTGAGCAGGAAGCTCCGAAGATCAGTGACTTCATACGGTATTGCTCGGGGGGTTGGTCGTCTCTTCGGTCCCCCCGCCACAAGTAACGGAGGGCGTCTCTGTCTTCGGGTCGAAGTTCTATTTGTAAGAACATTTCGGTGATGTCGGCGGTCACGGCGATCGAGTGTTGGCGGAAGCGCATGATTACTCCTGGTAATGACTGTAGGAGGTCTGGGCCAGTGAGTAGTTGGTCGTTCAAGGAGATTCCCTTGGTCTTGGCTGCAGCATCGCAGACGATTCTTAATTTGTCCGGTTTCATTGGATTGTGGACCGCGAAGTGAGGTAAGTACCAGGTCCTGTGTTCTGAAGTGGTCGTCGGGGCTGGTTCGGCGTATCCTTTTGATACTAGTGCTTCCATTTGTTCAGAGTACCTCTTCTTGAGTTCTGGGTCTTTGTCGATTTTCTTTTCCACGCTGAGGAGTCTGTTTAGGGCACTATCGTAATTGTTTGGCATCTTTATGTTTTCGTCTTGCCATAGTAGGGCGGTTTGATATCGTCCTTCTGGGGTTCTCTTCGTGTGCTGCTGCAGGATACGAAGTGCCTTTTCATCAGGGTCATTGATGGGTTTCTTTGGGTTAACTTGGATGTTGTCCATTGTGATGTGTTCCTTCACTAGTTCATGGAGATCGTCGTCCGTGTTGACGTGTCTGATGAAGTTTACTCTGTGGCCCAGGGTTCGTGTATGGCTGCCGTGCAGGACCCAACCGAGCGGTGTTAATGATGCCACTGGTTGGTACTTCTTTCCTGTCTTGATCTCTATTGTGATTAGGAGGTCCCAGTTGTCTTGCCCGATCAGGAGTCTGGGTCTCGCATCTTCAGTCACTATGTCTTTGACTATGTCTCGAAGGTGTTCGCAGTTCCTGATTGCTTCTCCAGGTATCCTTTGTGCGGCCAGCTCTAGCTGCTTGACTGTTCTTGCTTGTATCTTGCGTTCAGATGTATGACGCCCTCTGATAAAGAGGTTTACTCGTCGTGACGTCATGTCGATCGAGGATTCCCCGTCGAAGGCTGCTATGCGTAGTGGTTCACGGGATCCTTCTGCTCCGATTTGGTTAGCTAGGCTCTCGTCGATTAGGGTTGTCGTAGAGCCATCATCTAGGAGTGCGTAGGTGTCTACGGCTCCCGCCGGTCCAGAGAGGTGCACCGGTATTATTTTCAGGAACGATACTTTGGGTGTCCATGCTGAGTGGACTTTCTCTTGTTCTTGTCTGGGGCATTCGGGTTCTTCTTTCTTTTTGTTCGCTGCGCTGTTGGCGTGTAGCATCTTGTGGTGTAAGTGTACGCAGTCGTTTATCTCGCATTTCTTCGGTTTACAGCTGTGTTGCTTTGTTCTATATCTGAGGCAGCGAAAACACAGTCGATGTTTCTTAGCGATGTCCCATCTGGTGTCAGTAGTTGCTTTCTTGAATTGTTCACATTCCACGATGTTGTGCCCTTGGCGTTCACATAAAACACACTTTGGTTTGTTCGTTTCTTGCGTGGTGTGTACTCGTTGTTGGCGTCGCTGTGTGTTCTGAGAGATCTGAGTCGTTGCAGCGATGTTTTCGGGCAGTGCGTACGGGCTGCATATTTCTGCTTCAATCTTGATGAATCGGGTGAACTTCAAAAGGTCGGGTTCTGTTCTGGGTTGCGCTGCTGAGAACTGGTACCACTGTCTCTTCAGGGTCGGTGTGAGTTTCTCGACAATGGCTTTCGTTACTTCTGGATTGACAAGGTAGTGTCCACAGTTGAGTGCTTGTAAGGTTCCAACTATGCTTTCTACTTTGGAGGCGAATGTGCAAACTTCACGCGGGGATTCAGTGAGGCGTGGCAGGGTTCGTAGGCGCTCTATTTCGGCTATTGCGATTGAGTCCGAGCGTCCGAAACGTAGCTCGAGTGATTTCATCACTTCGTTCGGGTCGGCGTTCACTATTAATAGACCTTGTACGGCTTCCTTGGCTGGTCCTCGAAGGCTTCTTCTAAGTCTGGACATGTTTTCTACTGCCGTCAGTCGGTGTGCCGTTTCACAGTAGGCGGCGCGAAAGGTGAGCCAGTCTTGATGGGCTCCGTTGAAGTAGGGCAGTTCGATGGTTCTTGTTGGCTGCTGGTACTGAGTGGCTTGTACGGCGTGTGTAATCGCGGCAGCGAGTTCCTTCACGTCCGTCCTTGGTTCTTGGACGGCTAGCGTTGTGGGTTGATGTACGACGCGTGCTGATGGCGTAGGTTGCGGCACATGGGTTTCGGTGGCATACCTCGGAGTGTAGCTGTGATGCGGTGCCGTAGTGTAGATCGGTTGCCATGGTGTGTTCGTTGTCGCGTTCGTCGAGTTCTGTGGCCAGGGTGCGACGGGTTCTGTCGGTGCTGGCGTTGGTTGCGGCTGTGCAGGTAGGTAGTTCGGTTGCCAGTATGCGGGTGTGGCTACTGGCTGCATGTTCGGATGCGGCTGCGAATGCGCGGAGTTCTGTTGCCAGGCAGCGATTACTGGCGGCGGGTTCGGGTGCGGCTGTTCAGTCGCGGTATTTGCCTGCCAGGCGGCGATTACTGGCGGCGGGTTCAGGTGCGGCTGTTCAGTCGCAGGTTTCGTTTGCCAGGACGCGGCGATGTTCGCTGGCAGCGTGTTCTCGAGTTCGGTGTTCGGGTCTTCGGGCGGTGGGTGCGTGGTGTTGACTCCCGCCGGTAAGGTTGCCGGGGCGTTCCAGGGCGCGGTGGCGGTCGCTGGGGCTGCAGGTTCGATCGGCGATTTTTCTTCGGGTTGATGTGGTCGGTCGGTGATGGCGAGTACTTGTGTTGATTGTAGCCACGTAGTCACTCGTTGATCATTTCCCGTTTCTGAGGCGATTGAGGATGCGTCTTCGTCAGTGGATTCGGCTTCGACTTCGGCGAGGTGCGCGGTTGCTAATTCCACTAGTCTTTGTGCTAACTCTGCTTTGGCCTGGGCTATGCGGCGCGCTTTTGACACTTTTCCACTTTTTGGTGACGTAGGTTTGCTACGGCGGCCACTTTTTTTATTTTCAGGTTCGGTTTCTTGTTGCGGGGCGGCGGCTTTTACTGTAGATTCGGTCGCGGTAGGTGCTTCTGACGTTTCCGCTGTCGTTTTTGTGGTCTCCGTGCTGGCTGTTTCAGCGGTAGTTTCTGTGGTGGTTTCGGTGGCCGTTTCGGTGGCCGTTTCGGTGGTCGTGATCGACGCTTGTTTGCCTTTTTTTCCTGTGGATCTTGTGACTGGCATTGTTCTTGATGAATTCTTCAAATTATTCTTCAATAGGTTCAGTGGAGTTTTCTTGATGGCGTTTTCCTCGAATCCGGCTAGCGAAGGACCAGAAAATGTGAGCTTTATGGGGCTCACATTCGATGCGCTGGATTGGAGGATACTGCTGCGTGGATTCTTGAATAAAACTCATCAACTTGAAGAACGTTGTTTTACTTATTTCACCAATTGTTCGAAAATTACAGCCAGTGCCAGCCGCTCAATATGCCTCATAGTTGTAGTAAATTACATAGGTACAAGTAGCGGCGGTGACGTCCCGCGTAACAAATTAATCATTCAATTAAACTAATTTTCATAAATCGGTGGGCGGGCCCAACTCCAGGTCCACCAATCAGAGGCGTCTCGGGGCTGGACAGGTTTAGACATGTTTAAACCTGCATCGACTTGACCTGGAGTTGCGCCCGACCATTACAAAGTTAGCGATTAACAAATCAAATGTGTAACTATGAAATCACTTATAGGTATGTATCGCTATTCACTGTTCACTAATCACTGATTTTCCTTGAGTTCATTGTGGTG
The DNA here is from genome assembly GCA_963680765.1 of Agrochola lychnidis. Classification (NCBI taxonomy): domain Eukaryota; kingdom Metazoa; phylum Arthropoda; class Insecta; order Lepidoptera; family Noctuidae; genus Agrochola; species Agrochola lychnidis. The sequence goes on from OY796864.1 coordinate 8,876,553, forward strand.
CGAGTGGGCGTCCTGCACAACAACTGAAAAGTGAAAAATAAAAAGTTTTTCTAAAAAAAAAATCGACTTAAAAAAAAACACTACAAAGTGAAAAATTACTTTAATTTCGGAAGTTGGTGACAAACAACGAAAATTTAAAACCAAAGACACCTTCCGAAATTAAAGTAATTTTTCACTTTGTAGTGTTTTTTTTTTGGAAGTTGATTGTTTTTTTTTTATTTGGTAAAATTGAAGTTAAGCGTTGAGTGCAAATTCTAAAAAAGAATAGAATTGCATAGAATTGAGAATTTGAAATAAAGAGGGTACTGCGAATCTGCGTTGCATTTATATTGCAGACATACCTACATGTCTGATGATCAATAAGCTAAATATAGCCTTTAGACCGGGTCAATACAATGTGTAGGGGTTGTATTTGAACTCCGACCTTTGTTTAGCTGCACAGAGGACACAGACACCTCGGCGGCATTGTCACTGTTGACGTGGATTACGACATAAATGACATATAGAAACTGACGGCTTTGAAGGTGGTCCGTGACAGAAATTGTGCGCTCAACCACAGAATAGTACAGAAGGCGCACTCCGCATTTTAGGTATGAAGCTACAAGTACGCGGCGGGGTCGTCTTGTCGGGCCAATTCAGTGAGCGTAACGTAGTCAGAGGGTATAAGAGTTATGCGATAGAAAGAGAGGCAACTTCTAGGTGAATATAACTGTAGGTACTTAATTTAGCGCTGTGCGACCTGAATTGCACTTTATTGTGTCGTAGCAAGAGTCGCTTTTTAGGGTTCCGTTGTAAACAAGGAACCCTTATAGTTTCGTCATGTCCGTCTGTCTGTCTGTCCGCGGTCTAGCTCCGAGACCCTTAGTACTAGAAAACTGTAATTTGGCATAGGTATATATTTTAATTACGCCAACAAAGTGGTAAAATAAAATTATGAAAAACATTTTTTTTTAGGGTACCTCTCATACACGTAAAGTGGTGATGTTATTTTTTTTTTCTTTTTTTAACCCATAGTGAAGGGTATCATTGGAAAGGTCCTTTAAAAACATTGTGAGTTTGTTAAAACCATTTTTGGATTCAGGGATCCATTTGCGAAATATTAAGCTTTAAAGTGCAAATTTTTGCTAGAGTCAAGTGTCCCCCCCCCCTGCCGGCTAAATGGTTAGTTTTGGGTGTATGAAAAAAATCACAACAGTAGTTTATATAACGAAATTAAAAGGAAAACTATTACAGCTAAGTAGGCTCTACAAGTTAACGAGTAATAATCGACTAACTTAACTTTGCAGTTGCAAAAACATGTTTTCCCATACATTCCGTATGGGAGAACATATTTTTTAACTACAAAGTTAAGTTTGTTTTTGGGATTAATTCATCCCAACTACGGAACCCTTCATTGTGCGTGGTCCGACACGCACTTGTTAATTAAATGATTTTGCAGAGTGAACCATCTGTGGCTCAACGCAATTTCGGCGCTACTAATTTTATTATACTGCCCATAGATATAAGAAAGAAGTTTTTTTTTATATATTTTTATGACACTGCCTCTACCGCCTTAGCCGGCGCGGATTTTTTGCTATTTCGTGCTCTGCAGTTAGCTACAACCTTACGCGTAGTTTATTATCAAGCAGGAGTAAAAAAAAAGGCATTGTACCCATTTTCTCTTGAATTTCCAACTCGTAATATTGATCTGTTTTTAACCGACTTTCAAAAGGGAGGAGGTTATATATTCGTAGCGTATGTATATTTTTTTAAATGTATCTATACCACAGATTTCTCCGTCAATTGTGGACCGATTTTGAAAATTATTTTTTTGTTTGAAAGGGTAGGTATGCTATCGAGGTGGTTCTATGTAAATGTTATTAACTTTGCTTGGTTAGGTTTTTGAGTTGGCTTCAATAATGCGTATTTTTTCCACTTAGTTTATGACTTTATGGATATGATGATATAATATTCCTGTCAGTGCTATTTACATAGCAGGTCGTGGTATTTGAATTTGTGTGGGTAGTCTAGGTACCACAACAAAAAAAAAAAAAACGTAGTGTTTTGTAAAAAGTTTTTCAATGTTACGGCTTTTTTAAATTCTATAAAAGATTTAGATATAACCATTAAGGGCCTATACTACCTCAAATGGCTTAGCATGATCCTCCGTTATATCGAAAATACTGCAGCATTAATTTTGAAATAAATATATGTTAAAGTTAAGGATTAATGTTAAGTACTATGTTAGACGAAAACACGATTCCATAAAATTTTCTCGATAGAAAAAATTTCCAAAGTTACCTCCAAACCGAACAATAAACCGCTGGTATTCAAAAAGTACTTCAAATTAGATCATGAAACTTTGCATAATAACTAAACTAACTATAAAGCAGCGACTATGTTTTTTATTTTTTTTAAATTACCTTTATTTTCGCCGTAAAAAGCAATTACCTAAATTATTGGCGCCTCGGAGCCGCTAGCACCCCACTCCGTCTCGCTCTCACTCAGTCCGCGAGCAGTATGGTGCGAGCGAGATAAAAAGTGAATTTGAGCTGAGGTTGTATAGGCTCTTAACATCGAAGTTAACACAGCTTTTCATCGACTTAAAACAAAAATGATTGTATAAACTATACAAACTGTCTGTCTACGTAGATGTTGACCTAAATGAAATTGAATAGAAAATTACTAAAGACAAATATATGGTGTTTTAAAGTAAATTATTTGCATATGAAAAGAAAATGTTTGAGTACTTACCTACATTAAATACTTAAATTTAATTTACACTAATGCAAATTGATTACAAAAATTATTCAATTGAAAAAACGTATAAAAAAATCGATATTTTGCTAAAAACTTGCAGTTTTATCAATGCACCTACCTACGTAAAGATTAATTTGAGCACGAACTCGAGTTCATTGAACTCTGTCGGTACAAAAATAAGTGTCTACCTACACAATGTGCAAATTGAACATGCCATTAACTATTTTAAAATTTTCTGGTATGTCCGAAGTCCTAAATAGTTATTTATACACGTGCTAAATAGTGTTAACAATACAATTTAAAGGAAGACAGAAAAAAAAAACTTTTTACAAAAAAAAAAATCAACCGACCTCCAAAAAACACTACAAAGTGAAAAATAACTTTAATTTCGGAAGTCGGTGTCTTGGGTTTTGTAGTTTCGTTTTTTGCCACCGACTTCCGAAATTAAAGTTATTTTTCACTTTGTAGTGTTTTTTGGAGGTCGGTTGTTTTTTTATTGTAAAAAGTTTTTATTTTTCACTTTTTAGTTGTGGTACCTATCCCACACACATTCGAATACCACTACCTGCTACCAGTGACAGAAACTTATTATATCATCTACATAATAAGTGGGAAAAAAATACGTTTTTTGTAGCTAACTCAAAAACTATCGAAGCAAAGTTAATAAAATTTATATGGGACCAATTCGAGAGCACACCCTTTCAAACATAAAAAAGAATTTTCAAAATCGGTCCACAATTGACGGAGAAATCGGTGGACATACATAAAAAAAAAAAAAACAAACATACGCGACGAACATATAACCTCCTCCTTTTTGGAAGTCGGTTAAAAAGTCTGACTTCATGATCTTAATTTTTTTTAAATCAAGGCGAGGTTATTTTTTTTGTGAAGGTAAGTTTCGGTAACATAGGAAGTGATCATTTGCCTTCCTTTTTTTTAAAACTTCGACGTTTATTTTTATCAGAAAAGCAAAAGGCTGACTTTAGCAAATTAATTTTATGTAGGTGAAGGTGATATTTTGTAGTTCTACGGATTACAATGAATAATATGGTTATCAATAGCGCCAGTATTAGAAAAGTATTTTTATTTCTAAATGAAAGTCCACGTACCACGCACGTTTTTGGGTTAAACATCGGCGGAAAACAAAATACGACTTCTTTCAACACACGCTAAAGGCTCCCTCAGATAGGCGCGATGCAATAGCGCGACGCGACGCGACTCTAGTAGAACAATTTCTAGTAAAACTTCATGAAAATTGTCCTACTAGATTCGCGTCGGGATGTCGCGTTGCCTGTGGGAGCCTTAAGGCCCTTTATACACCCACGTTTTTCTTGCCGTGTGTATACACGGTCGTCAGTGTTCTTGGATCACTGTGGCAGTTTGTTGACGACACGGCGCCACCGTCGCACTATACCATTGAACCGTGTCATATACAAGGTCACACGATTTTTCTATGGTGCGGTTAATACCGTAAAGAAACCGTGCCGTGTACAAAGGTCCTAACTATATTATAATAGCAGTTAAAAATGTTTCAGTCGGAATTTGGACCACCAAATATTGTTAAATAACATACCTACTATTTAATTGAAATATATTTTTATTGTTCCGTAGTAAACAAGGAACCCTTATAGTTTCGTCATGTCCGTCTGTTTGTCCGCCTGTCCGCGGTCTAGCTCCGAGACCCTTAGTACTAGAAAGCTGTAATTTGACATAGGTATACATATTAATTACGCCGACAAAGTGGTAAAACAAAATTATGAAAAACATTTTTTTTTAGGGTACCTCCCATACACGTAAAGTGATGATGTTTTATTTTTTATTTTTTTATCCCATAGTGTGGGGTATCATTGGAAAGGTCTTACAAAAACATTATGAGTTTGTGAAAACCATTTTTGGATTCAGGGATCCGTTTGCAAAATATTAAGCTTTAAAGTGCTAATTTTTGTTAGAGTCAAGTGTCCCCCCCCTGCCAGCTAAATGGTTGGTTTTGGATGTGTGAAAAAAATCACAGCAGTAGTTTATATAACGAAATTAAAAGGAAAACTATCACAGTTACGTAGGCTTTACTAGTTATCGAGTAATAATCGACCAACTTAACTTTGCAGTTGCAAAAACATGTTTTCCCATACATTCCGTATGGGAGAACATGTTTATCAACTACAAAGTTAAGTTTGTTTTTGGGATAAATTCATCCCAACTATGGAACCCTTCATTGTGCGTGGTCCGACACGCACTTGGCCGGTTTTATTTATATAACTGCTAAGTAGCATCTAATTTGATTAATTAGTTTAGTTTTATAAGGTAGATACAGCTGCAGTTGCTATGCTGTGCTGTGTGGTGCAAGAGAGCGTTTGAGTGCGGGGGTGTAAATATATAAAACTGCTTAATAATTACCTTTTACTTATATTATTAAAAATAGAAAGTATTATGAGATTTTGTTTCTGGACCTCGATAAAAATATCAACAATATCCGGACCCCACTTAAAATTACTTTCCGAGCCATGGTCTAACACAATTTATTATCTGTTGTTTCTAGGTTGGTATACTGTTGAGAGAACTATGCAAGTTACATGGAGTACCAGAACCACCAGATTTGGATTCATTGTCTCTTCCAGTGCACCCAGCGCCGCAGCAGAGGTTGGTACCAATAAAAATACACTAACTTATTAATCATTTCCTCCATGCTTTTTCCTTATAAGCTCCAGTAAACTAATCTGACAGGTAATCCATACTAATAAAATAAATAAAAATATAAATATTACATAACCAAGTGGCTAGGATTATTCACTAGCAACTTGCTTTAAAATATAAACTTGTGGACTCTGAGGTACCGTATTACAAGTATGTGCCCGACCCAGTTCTCGAAAATGATCATGTCACGTACTGGGATCGGTCTATCATTACTGACAGGACTATTGTAGCAAATAAGCCTGATATTGTAGTGATAGATCGATTAGCGCGCCGCGCAATGATAGTCGATGTTACTATTCCACATGACGAGAACCTCGTGAAAGCTGAGAAAGAGAAACAAATAAAATATCTCGACTTAGCACACGAGGTTGTTGACATGTGGAATGTGAGCTCGGCTATCATTGTGCCGATTGTCGTAACGGCTAATGGCCTGATGGCCGAAAGCCTCGACCAACATCTCTCGAGGCTTTCGTTAGGCGGTTGGATCAAGCGCCTGATTCAGAAGGCAGTACTCCTCGATACGGCTCGCATTGTGAGGAGGTTCCTGTCTCTGCAGCCCTAACCACCGGTGGCTGGGACCCTGCTCCCGACACCGGCGGAGCTCTATTTTTTATATTTTTAAATGTTTTTTTAATTCTTTTATTTTAAGAAATATTTAAAAATGTAACTTAATAAGAACCAGAATGAATAAACGAATAAATATGATATAATTATTAATAATAGTAAATATATTATATAATTTTTAATAATAATAAGTAATATTAATTAATTATTATTATATCATTATTCTGTTCTTTTCTTCTTGTCTGTTTATATATTATGTGTGTACATAAATAGTTAAATAAATAATATTACTAATGCGAAAATAATTCTGTCCGTTGTGAACTTGTGACCTCAGTCACAAACAGACAAGAGTACGTGACTCTAACAGAACAATTTCTAAGAAAACTTCCTGGAAATTGTTTTACCACAATCGCGTCGAGCGTCGTGTCGCGCCTATCTGCAGGAGCCCTCACGATCGGTTTAGTGTTTATGAAATTTGACAGATAGATGCTGGCACCTTATCTATCTGTCAAATTCAGAATTTCTGTACAAGGACATAGCAATTTTCATCGTGGTAGCGCTAGCTACCACGATGAAAATGATAGCCTAGTGGTGTGACTGTCGGACTGCCAAGTCATAGGCCTCGAGTTCGAACCCAAGGCACGCACATTAGACTTTTTGGATTCATGTGCGTATTGTTTATTATCACTTGCTTCAAAAACGGTGAAGGAAAACATCGTGAGGAAACCGGCATGCCTGAGGGATATTTCTCGACGGCATGTGAAGTCAAGTCAGAGGCCCATGGACGGTTTTAAAACTCTGACACCGGTTTAGTCACTACACTACACTACATTAAAATAAAATACTTAGGTACAGACGAAGTCGCGGGCAACAGCTAGTTGCTTATAAATTCTGAGCTACTCTTAAGTATAACTAGTAGAGTAGAGCCTATATGGTGAAAAATAGGCCCAGAAAAAAAACAGTGGCACTCCGGGGAGTGCCGACAAAAGTGAAAACTTGAACAAGATCGCCTTGGTGGAAGAAAAATACTTGTATAGAACATTGGTCCGTAACTTTATCGAAACAAAGAGTACAATCGTGTTTACAAAAAAAATACTTCCAAAACCTTTAAAGTAAAAATACCTGCATAGAACATTGATCCGTAACGTAATATAAATGCACAATCGCGTTTACAAAAATGAGGTGTCGGTAACGGTGTCGCGAGTTCAATTGTTTTTCCTATCTCAAAAGTGCCCAACGCGCCTAAAGAAGTTTTCACTTAAAAAATGTTCCTTACATCGATCGGTTCTGAGCCAGCAACAGTGCAGCATTGTGTTTGCTGAATACTTAACTGCAGCACTCGACAATCTATTATGAACGTCGTTTTTCATATCGAATGTAATCGACTACACGCGACACCGAGAGCGTATAATTTCCTCCCATAAACTTCATCAGCCGTATACAGCGCATTGTCGTACGCTGCGCCACGATTCTTGCTATAAAGATGTACACGTATGAGGTAGGTACTGATGTGGTCCGTTTTAAACTTTTCCTTCATCTAGAAAAACACTTTATAAGTGTCAGCGAAAGTTTCACAAAGTTTATAGGAGACTTCAGCCATAAGTTAAATGCTGTTTGAAACCTAAGAACACTGTCTTAATTTCTAACAGCACGCGTAGCATGAGAGCCTTAAAAATGGGTTTTGTCGACGGAAGAATAGACAAAATGACAGATTGTGATTGTTTATCTGTCATTTTGTCTATTCTTCCGTCGATAAAATCCGTTTCTATTGTGATCATGTTAAGTGCTGGTAACCAATTAATATCTTACTTCAAAGTCAAATTCAAATAATTTATTTCAATTAGGCACATTAAAGGCACTTTTGAATGTCAAAATTTACGAAAAATAGAATTGATTCTAGTCGCCCCTTCCAAAAGGTAGTTTTCGTATGGAGAAGAATGGGCAAGAAACCACCTTTACTCTTTTAATTTTTTACAATATTTTGTATACATTAATTATATATTTATATGTGAAGACGACTTGAAATCCTTAGAATATCTACACTACGTATTTTATATTGTGAACTGTGAACGGATTTAAAATTAAATATATCTACCTAATTTCCGCAACCAAAGACTGAAATTAATATTGTCGCCCAAAAGAATACAATCAAGGCCTTATTGCGATGTTTGCTGAAATTATATGGAGCTTAGTCATCTTGCGAGCCTTGCAAGATTATCACTAAATTTAGATTGATTGTTTTTATAACACTCTTGTGTAATATATTCAAGGCTTTTAGATTTGCAAGCGACAGTAAAATACGCCTCATTATCACTTATTCTATCGGTCCTAATTATAATCCAAAAGGACGAAAATGTCAATATCTCTGTCTTGTCACAGAATAAGTACACACGGCTACACATTATGCTATACATTTCCAGTATAGCTGACCTCGCATTGCACGGAAATCTTATACGATGCGAGATCAGCATAAACTGGAAATGTATACCTTGAGCCGTGTGTACACAAGGCGCACTCCGCAATTTAGGTATGAAGCTCCAAGTACGCGGCGGGCTCATCTTGTCAGGCCAACTCAGTGAGCGTAACTTAGTCTCAAGATTAAGAGTTACGGGATAGAAAGAGAGGCAACTTCTAGGTGAATATAACTGTAGGTAATTAGCGCTGTGCGACCTGAATTGCATTTTATTGTGTCGTAGCAAGAGTCGTTTTTTATTTAAACGATTTTACGGAGTGAGTCTCGTTAAATGACAAACTTCAATTTTTAATACTTTAACAGTATCAACTCTGGAACTTTGTGTACATCAGTTTAGTTATTGACATTTTATTGACACTTAGTAAAATAGGGAAGACACAAAAGCCTGCTCTAATTGATTCATTGAACGTCCAAGCAACACACCTTTTATAATCTAATGTGCATCGTAATTATTTCTGTTTTTTCCTGCTGATAAGGAATGCTTTATTATCTATCAAACACCTATCTATCTTCATAAATAATTGGATTAATGCGGAAAGCCCTTTTGGCTTTGCCAAGATCTTATAGTAAAATTGTAGAACAGATAGATTTTTAAGGGGTGACTTTATAGAAAATAAAAACGACTCCTGAGCATAGAGGTTCGAATTTTAATCGAGCAAAGTATTATTGGGGTTTTCATCTAGAATTAGTAGTTCAGCCCGAAGTCTGAATGATAGCAATAGACCTGCATCACATGAGACTTCATCATAACTGGCGAAGTGTTGGTCTTCTAAACACGTCTGCCTAAGTGCCTGCCCCGGGGAATACAGGTTTAAAGATATGAAATTAACAGAAAATATTTCTGTCTTTCCAGAGTTCCAAGTGTAACGTCAAACGGCGCCGAGTCGGGAACAGAGGAAGATGAAGAGATGGCAGCGGAGGAAGACGAATCTGAGGGGGAAGACGACTTGCCACTAGAAATGGTCGACGACGCTGGACGCAGCAACAAAGTATGTAGCATTTTATGAGTTAACCCTTCAGCCATGTTTCCAGGAATCATGCTTATAAAGGTGCAACAAGATCGCGGTAGATCGACGTCGATCTTTGCCTCAAAATTGTCATAGTAGTTTATTGGTAAAGGGATTCTTACAAGTCAAATATACAAGTCAAGATACAAGTAAAGAAAAAACGTGTGGCACTCGGGGACTGCCGCGGTAAAGCTATTGCATAGCATTTGTAACCTCCATGACAACATCACGTTGTCATGGGAACTTAGAGTATATATCACATGGGAACCGTCATTACATGGTAGGCGGAGTGGGGGGTGTTAGGTTTTATTTTCGTTACGTTACGGAATTTCTTGATTCGGTCGCCGCGCTTAATGCCCGCGATAAAAGCTATGCAATAGCTTAAAAGAATAACAAAATAAACAATATCAATTAACGAAAAAATAATACTAATAATAAAAATAAACAAAGGAAATTTAGGTATCACAATATTCACAATCATGACAAAACTTCATTCTCACAAATTAGTCAAATGAATAGAACGCTTGGTCGACAAGCCATGTCCCAATGTCAGCGATCGACGGTGTCCATATGTAGGACTCACTAGATTCGGCGGAAATAATGATCGTATACAATTATTATTGGTATCTGAGAGGTTAAGCTGTAGCAGTCAAAGGGGCACCAAGAAGACGGCGCGTTGTGTTCCACGTACGCCTCAAAGAGATGTCAGCAGAATTGACGGGTTCCGCTAGGGCCGATGCCTGCCCGGGTTGCGAAGGAAACCGAAAGGGAGATCGTGGCCTCCGGCAACAGGGCAACCGAAGGAACACGGGTGGGTTTTATTCAGTAAGAGTCTGACAAAGCCAAAGCGGGAGAAGTCATTTTATAATTTCCGAACCAAAACAAAAAAAAGGGGGTCACCAAGAAAAAAGCAAACTTAAGTCCGCGGTTGGAAACGTTTGTGCGACTGTTGTTGTCCGTAGATGTACCCAATGATTTGTTTCTATCGAATTCGATATTTTTGTAGACATTTTCATATAAGTCAAATTCTAAATATTTTTTATATCACTTAAATCTACATCAGCACTTATGAAATGTCAGAAGCTAGGTGCATTGTTCCAATTAGTGGTTTCCAATGGAGAAGACCCGGCAAGAAACTCCACGGTTACTCTTAAAAATAAATGGCTTTTACAATGTTTTCAAAATTACAGTGTTAATAGGTATGATGGACAATGTAGGCCGGTCAGTCCTCAGTCATCCCTTTCACAATGTACATTGTTTGTTAGTAATGTCGTAAGAAGCGATAAAAGTTGATTGACAGATACTCATCTTTATGGGTAGCAGCATTACCAAATGACAGGATACTGCAATCATAATCACCGCACTAAGCAGCTATACTTTTTAAAACGCAATAAAACAATTATCGGTCAGTGCACATGACACACAACAATGCATACTGAATGTTACTGCTATCTAAAATGTTACCTTTGTTGTATATTAGGAAACCCACAGGACATAAAATAATACGTAGTACTTTTAAGAGGCCTGCGAACACGGCTTGCAACTACAAATCGAGATGTTTGCAAAATTCAATTCCAAGCACGTTGCGCTAGTGTGAGTGCCTGTCGGAGCGATATACACTTATAGTGAGCAATACATTGACAATTATCCCAGCCCGTCCCATCTTTGATGTCCTCCCTCCGGTTAACGCCCTAAGCCGAGGCTCGTACCCCACAGGGGGTGCCCTTAGCGAGCATTCACCTAGTTTATAAGTTTAGTTTGTAAGTCCCTGGCTGGAGGCTTTGAGTGTAGCAGCTTAAGGCACCCACAGGTTTGCTTGGTTAAATAGTCATGGCCTCAGAGGTCAGCTATGAGATACCCTACAGAAAAAAAAAATACAATTATTGCTTGACGCGATAGTACTACTATTTATGATAAATTTGGATGTGTTCCGTAATACCAAAAATGATGAATGTAAACTTAATATTTTTCAATTTTTTTTCAATAATTTGTAACTTGAGAATATAGGTACCATAGAAATATAAAAAACAGGAGAAGTGGCATGGGGGCGTGTCTGTGTCCGCGAGCCATGATCAAAATGCTCATGGTATAGGCAAATGGCCGTTTCCACAAACTAGTGCGCTTTCGATCGCGATCGTGACAACATTTAAGAATACCGTGTTGTTCAGTGGTTTCTTGTAAAAATCGAAGCCAAACTAAAATCTTTATAAATTATGGAACCATTTATCATTTAACAGGACAAGTATTTTACTATATTTGTCTTGAAAATCATGAAAAACAACAAATCGTAAAATATTTCTTGCCTTTACTACGTTATTTTTGTTTTCATATATCACAGCGACTGTACTATTTTTGCAGCAAATACATTGCGTCTTAACCACTACCTAAGTATGTCACTTACTGACTGGACAAGCAATGTAAAAATCACAAAACGATACTTTAGTTACGCGGTTGCATCGCTTAGTACGGCCGCTGTATCTTGCGACGAGCTAGTGATGTGCTTGTGCAGATCCACTAACGTAGGATATCGACAACAATGTCGATTGTCGTACGAATTTATATTACTTGAAAGTTCATTCTTCAATTTGGCACCAGTTATAGCCTGGTTGGAAGACTGATGTGAAATCTTGTTTTATACTCATTTAGATTTTCTCATAATGTTGAAATTAATTGATTTACTAAATTTTTTTTAGAGTTTACTCCTTTAGAAACGATTTTGATATTTAACCCGCGGTATGAAAATTTTATGAACGTTAACTAAAAGTGAGGCGTTACGTTCCTTTGCGCATCTTTCACTTCGAAATTATGTATGTGTGTATAAATAAAGTATACTCAGCTCACTAAAATGCATATAAAACACAAATATAAGGTATTTACTTAAGTAATTACACCTTTTTAGAACAAACATTTACAAATTATTAACTAAACAAAATTTCCACATATAAAATGACCGTATCTTTTTGTTCCGCAGGCCGATTTTCATGAACTAAACGTGACAAATGGTTTTAAGTTTAGACCTTTCATTTAAGATCAAAACTAAAGAAATATCTTTACAAACAAAAAAGTGAGTTTTCAAGTTACTCACGTAATTATGACAATTTCAATTTGCTAAAATTTCCCTCTAAATTAACTTTTAACACTGTTAATGAATCAAAATAAGTATTACACGAACCTAATAAGAATCCAATATGTATCTACCTAGATCACAACATAACAATTTCTTACTGAAATCCAGTCATGAGTCGGAGCTGACACATACACTTTTTTTTGTGCCGTTTCCTTTATTCAGTTTATTTATATCATCTTATTATATGTAAATCGTTTTTATTTATAATTTTTTCAGGAACTTCCAGAATGTTTAATACAATAATAATAATTAATGGGAGAATCGATAAGTTTCCGATTTAGTCAATCACTAGCGTATATGTAAAATAAATTGCTTGTGCACAGCACAACGATAACTTTCGTGTGAGTGAGTTGTACGGTGCATTGTAAATGCACGCTGTGTTTAAGTACATAAGGTTTATAATTGATTGTGTAGTACGTTATGATTTATGAATTGCAAGTGTGAGCGCGACTTCGTATCTATTAGGTTTACTGATTGCGTGTGTAGTTGTGGCGACGTGGTGGGGACAAATTGGAGACATTGGGTTTCGATACATTATCAACTACCGGGCATATCTCCTTCTTTCTTATATCTATGATAGGTACCTAAGCTATGCTTCTGCAGAAACAATATTATAAATATTGTTGTTTATAATACAGAAAAACAATATGAAGACGTCATTTACGCTGTAAAAATGTGCAAAATTAAATTCGTTTAAACTTCATTTTAGAAAAGTTTTTTGGAAAAAAAATGGATGTAGGAGCCTAGATAAACACTGTCTAAATCCGAATAACAACATAATATGGTGGAAATATGCCCAAATTGCAAATGATTTAGGTATAACGTTTGTATGGACAATTCACGCGTCGCCGCGTTCTTAACCCATTACTATCAAAGAAGAGGAGCAGCTCGTGGCTAAGTAATAACAGCCACACGGGTCGATCCATCAGGTTAAGTTACACTTGCCGGGGTTGGTATGTGGACGGTGACCATCTTTACATGCCGCTTTATACACATAATCAGTTATTATGCAAAGTTGCATGATCTAATTTGAAGTATTTTTTTTATTTTTCGGTTTGGAGGTAACGTTATTTATTTTTTTATCGAGAAAATTTGATGGAATCGTGTTTTCGTCAAACATTACAACATTAATATTAATCTGCCACTACCATTATAATATTTATTTCAAAATTATTGCTGCAGTATTTTCTATATGACGGAGGCTAAGCAATTAAGGTAAAGCAGAAAACAATGATCGTCATGCTTTGACATAGGTCATTGTGACAAAATGTACAAATTCTATTAGCACATAGTCTGTTTTGTAAGAGGTATGCTAAATTCAATGTGAATGTGACTGATCAAGTTCAAAAACCTTCATGTTTTGTATGGAAATATGAATTTATGCGAATTTCACTTGTTAATCTTGTTGTTATTCAACTGCATTACGTTATGGAAATCTGTGTGTCAATGTCGTATTATTTAAGGCCATAAATACAACTTGCTATTTGAATAAGCAAGCGCGGTTCATCAATATTAAAACGCATAATTTAGATTATATGTATGTAATTTTCATACCATACTCATTTTCCATTCATTCATTCTTTTCCCTGTCTTTTGTTTTTCATATATCGTCGCCCTCCCCGCTAACTGTCGTAACTAGCAATTGATATTTTTCCAGGGCAACAGTTTTTCGGTCGGACGCTACAATCATGTTAATATAGTTGCGTTAGCTGTGGCTTTATTAACGAATTAATAACTCTTTATAAATAGCTCTTGACTTAATCCTTAACTCACTAACTGTAGATGTGTGCATATACGACAGGTGGTGAGAATATTTTTTCCCTCAAACAAAACTCACGCAAAACAAAATACGTGTTTCTCTTCTAAACGGTAAACGACACAGACACGACGAATAGAAAGAACTTTTTCGAAACAAAGCTCTGAACACGTAGGTAATGTCAGTGCAGATACGTCAGTTTGTGAGATACGACAGTTAGCGGGGAGGGCGACGATATCAGCCAGTCTGTGTTCTATAACAACTACAGTGCGTTTATTATAACTTGTCCCGTGACACGATTAGTAGGATTAACACATAGGATCATTTTAATCCCGATATTCCCACTGGATCGAGACTTATGCGGGTGAAACCGCGGGGCGCTGTTAGTATTATAAATGCGAAAGTGAGTTTGTTTGTTACGCTTTCACGTCTTAACTACTCAACCGATCATCACGAAATTTTGCATACACGTTGTCCTTGTCAGGAGCACAGAAAAGGACATCTGTTCCCAAGGCATAGAAAAATAATTAACAAAATCAACATTAACGCGAGTTCAGTGATTTTTTTCTTAGACCGGGCTCGTAGTTTTTGTTATAGTTGTTAAGTAATAAATAGACTGCTTAAAGTGAGACTGTTATGATTTAAGAAAAACACTGATATGACTGTTGATACTAATAATAAATAAAAATACGCGGGCAAAAGGTATTTAACCAATAATTCGTCTACTGGTGAACATAAATTACGCCTCTCCAAACGCACGTCATTAAACTATTTGTTCTGTTACTCTCATCCAGCTGACCACCACGTTGAAGTGGTTCGTTAGCCAAAAAACTTTCTCATTATTCTATGGACAAATAAAGAAATGATATTAAAATAACAGCTTTTCACTAAATGCATATGAAAGTATACAGGATGGCAGGGACATCGACGCGAAAACTGTTACCGTGGATTCAGTACATGATTCTGAATTCTCCTGCGTTGAAAATTTTCGTCGGTTATTTAAAAAAAATCTGTTGTTTTGTTTCATAGAAAAGTGCAATACCTACGCGGTCAAAATGTATGGAACAGCAGATTTTTTTCTAATAACCGACGAAAAATTAAAACGCAGGGGGTTTCAGAACCATGTACTGAATCCATGGTAACAGTTTTCGCGTCGATGTCCCATCGCCCCAAGGCATAACAAATTGCCTGTCTGTTTGTTCCGGCTAATCTCCGAAAAGCCTGAATCGATTTTGACTTGGACTTGCACTGGCAGATAGCTGTTGTTAGAAGGAGTAACTTACGCTTCTTTTATTTTAGAAAAATAATTAGGGTTAATGCGGGCGAAGGTCAGCAGCCAGCGTAACACAATATAAACATTAATTTCTTCTTTATTTTTTCAGGACGACATGGAAACAGAACACTTAGCGACACTGGAGCGGCTGCGACAGAACCAGCGAGCAGACTATCTGTCGGGCAGCGTGTCCGGCAGTCTGCAGGCTACTGACAGACTCATGAAAGAGCTGCGGGACATATACCGCTCATGCTCCTTCAAAAACAATATGTATTCTATTGGTGAGTGTTCTATCACAAGTGTACATGGAGTTTCTCCATACTAGGCTTTGAAATGGGCAACTAAGTTTATCTTTCTGACTGATCGACTCCTTGACAATACAAACTGCCTGTAAATGGTTGTGTAACTATAGTTCCATCTCTCGAACGCGCGTCAGTTATTATAATTTAAATTTTGAGACAATAACCTATACAAAAGGCACATGATGCATCCTTGTGATTATCACACACGAGAACTCGTACTCGTGACATATACAGGGTGGCAGGGACATCGACGCGAAAACGGTTACCATGGATTCAGTACATGATTCTGAACCTCCTGAGTTGAAATTTTTCGTCGGTTATTTAAAAGAAAAACAGCTGTTTCATAGAAAAGTGGCATAACTACGCGGTCGAAATGTATGGAAAAGCAGATATTAAAAAAATCCGACGAAAAATTTCACCGCAGTGGGGTTCAGAATCATGTACTGAATCCATGGTAACAGTATTCGCGTCGATGTCCCTGCCACCCTGTATAGCAGACTATCTGTAGGGCAGTGTGTCTGGCAGCCTAGACTCATGACGAAACTTATTTTTAAATGACGCAGCATCATGCTTAGATAGGAAGGAGCCTTTTGCCCTCGTAAAGGACTTTGTTTTTATTTTACTCAGTCTTTTTTTGTTTCTGTGAGAGTTTTACAGACACTTTTTCAGTACTTATAGATACTTAAGTTAATACAAGATTATTGTTTTGAGTTGTCTAGCCCTGTTTAAGCTTTGATGCCACTATAGGGAATATCACCGTTTAGCATTGAACTATTGTTGAAATCATCGACTCTAAACCTATTTAAAGTTACGATATTGAAAGCTCCAAATATAAATAGCAATAATACTTATATTCGCATTGACTATGTGTCGACAAATTGACAGACTGGGTTCACAATAGTTCAACTTAGTATACTTTGACAATGTGACCTCCAGCAGTCATACAATCATAGGCTATTGTCGGTAAACTCTATTGTAGTATCATTGAAATATAGCAGTGTGTTCAGATTTTGTAAAAAACTTCAACAATCAATATTTTGTATCAAAATCTCTCTGCCTAGCTTTATGCCATTTCATTTGGAGTCGGGCCATATCGCATTTCGTATCTAAATCAATAGAAAAATGAAAACCGGCCAAGTGCGTGTCGGACTACGCACAATGAAGGGTTCCGTAGTTAAGAATAATATATTTTTTATCCCAAGAACAAACATAACATTGTAATTGAAAAACATGTTCTCCCATACATTCCAACTGCCAAAAATGCAAGTTTGTACGCACAATATCTAAATCTCTAAAGATTTACCATGTTATTTTAAGACCATAGACTTCTTATAGGTTTTCCTGTAATCTATGAGTAAAGAGCCATACCTACTATGTATTTTTTTTTTTCAAATTTGTAGGTCCAGTAGTTTCGGAGATAAGGGCGGGGAATGGTAAATTTTCATCGAATTTCTTAAATATCTTTAAAAGTATTTATTTTAAAATTATATAAAAAATATGTTTAAGATCCTCGCAACAAGCCCTTTCATTTGACTACTGTTAGCAATTTTTTTTTTAATTTTCTTGTTTGCCTCCAAAAGTGACCCCTATATACAAAATTAGAATTCCCTAAAGACACGTTTGTGTTTGGGTCGCAGAAATACATAATATTATGTGATCGAAATTTCAACTTAATAAGGCTTCCGTTTTTTCCTTTTGAGGTACGGAACCCTAAAAGTTGAAGGAACATCCGTTTGAACTTTGTCTTCAAGGTACAAGAACATTTTTCTCTATTTTCCTGCAGTGTTCGACATACCTATGTTAACTCGAATGACAATTTCTAAACGCCTGAAACAGCTATTAATCATCTGTTGACCGCATTGTCAGTATGGTAACCAGTCCCCTTCTCGCATCGTCACTCATACAACCGCAGTCAACCTATCGTATAATTTTAGTGCGCATCGTACCACATCGCCGTTGACGTTAATGTGAGGTGCAGTGTTTTAGCAAAAACTATACAGGATGGCAGGGACATCGACGCGAAAACTGTTACCATGGATTCAGTACATGATTCTGAAACCGCTGCATTGAAACTTTTCGTCGGTTATTAAAAAAAAATCAGCTGTTTCATAGAAAAGTGCAATACCTACGCGGTCAAAATGTATGGAACAACAGATTTAAAAAAAATAACCGACGAAAAATTTCAACGCAGGGGGGCTCAGAATCAGGTACTGAATCCATAGTAACAGTTTTCGCGTCGATGTCCCTGCCACCCTGTATTTTGCATAGTATACAAAAGTTCAGGGATTTATTAGCAAAAAATACTTTCATTTAGATCCTAACTAGCAAACACTGTAAAAAGTAAATATGACAAACATAAACAAAATATGATAGTCCGACGTTTTTCATGACATAAGTTTATTCAGTGTTAATATGTTTGAGGGCAAGAAAATATCCGCGGCCGTGGGAAGTCAGCAGAAAATCTTATTCTATTTATTATAAAACAAGACTCATGTAAACAAGACTGTGTGCAACATAAATTGTCTTATAATTATTGGTATAATGCAATAAATAAATAAATGGTTGAGCAGTGATAGCCTAGTGGTGTGACCGTAGGACTGCCAAGTCATAGGTCTCGAGTTCGAACCCAAGGCACGCACCTCTGACTTTTCAGATTCATGTGCGTATTGTATAATTATCACTTGCTTCAAAAACGGTGTAGGAAAACATCGTGAAGAAACCGGCATGCCTGAGAGATATTTCTCGACGGCATGTGCAGCCAAGTCAGAGACCCATGTGCGGCTTTATAACTCTGACACTAGGTTAGTTACTAACCACACCACAGATTACTAAATAGTTACTACGTAACAGATAGTTCACTCAGTATAAAATTTCCAATACCTACTGCTATAATAGCCTACTCCGTCGCGTCAGCAACCGCTGCATGCTAAAATGTGCCTAAATGCTCAAGCGTACAGTTGTAAAATTGAATAACGTGCGTGCGCTTCGCTTGTGAAAACCGCACTGAATAAGGTCCGCAAACGGCCCGAGATCGCTCGGCCGGGCGGTAGGTAATTATAGCGCGCAAGTACATAGAGTGACGGAGGCCTGACCACACGAAAAGAAGAATGCAATAAATTTTAAAGAGTAATGATTGTATCACAATGTACCAAATTATACTAATATTTTCCAATCTCTATCTATTCCAGAGTTAGTAAACGATTCCTTGTACGAGTGGAACATCAGGCTGCGATCAGTGGACCCCGACAGTCCGCTACACAACGACCTGCTGGTCCTCAAAGAGAAAGAGGGCAAGGATTCGATACTACTCAATATCATGTTCAAAGAGACATACCCCTTCGAACCGCCGTTCGTTAGGGTCGTGTACCCGATTATATCAGGTGAGACACAACTATAGTTGCCAAAGTTAAAATCAAATAAGTTAGTGAAAACCTGAACATAATTTTTCAAACGACTTCTAAAAAGGAAGAGATTGTATGCTTGAGGTGCTATCCCCGGCGAATAAAATGGTAATCTTAAAAACCCAAATTTTCAAGGAAAAATAAAAAAGTTTTTTGTGAAAATCTTATTAACTAATATACATAGCGGAATTGTTCAAATGTCAAAAGAAAAGTGATTTTTTACATTCATTACAATGCACCTAAAAATCTAACTAAACGTAATTTCTGAAATAACCGTAGGAAATGAATGAAAAAATTTGACAGAGTGTAGTCGGACCTCTTAATATCGAATATGCAATAACCTTAAAACTATCATAGTAGCACATTACCATTTTACTCGCCGGCGACAGCGATATGTATGTAGGTATTTCAAAAAATATCTGTTCATCGA
Source organism: Agrochola lychnidis (assembly GCA_963680765.1). Lineage (NCBI taxonomy): Eukaryota > Metazoa > Arthropoda > Insecta > Lepidoptera > Noctuidae > Agrochola > Agrochola lychnidis. Next base: position 8,896,316 of record OY796864.1, read on the forward strand.
TATTTTGTGTTGTACTTCGTAGCACGACCATGAACGCATTCATTATAACTTTAGATGGTAATAAAATATTTTTAATTTGTACTATTTTATACCACAAGTTAGAAATTTTATAACTCTCAATTATCGCAGATATACAGGTCGTGCTGGCAAGATTCCTTCCCAGCACGACCACGCTAAAATTCCAGCTGGCAAGATGATGAAACTGGAGCATGCTTTTTTTTTGTGTGGGAAATTATCAAATAACTTCTCCCGTTCTGGGCGGAGCGGGAGGGCGTGTTAGACTCTTACTGACTAAAACCCACCCGTGTTCCTTCAGTTGCCATGTTGCCAGGGGCCACGATATCCCGTTTTTATTTGCAACCCCGGTAGCCATCGGCCCTAGCGGACCCCGTCAATTCTGCTGACGTCTCTTTGAGGCGCACGTGGAACACAACGCGCCGTCGACCCGGGCTTGGTCCTTATCGGACGGCGAGCTACCCATTGCTCACCGTCCGCAAGCCCGCGCCTACGGTGGCCGGAAATCGGCTCGCGATTCCCGACGCCCTGGGCGTTTCCTTCTGCGGCGGTTAGGGGTGTGAGGGCGCGAATTTTGCCTCTCCCTCACGCGTTCCGCCTCCTTCGCGAGCATTACCGCTTCGCAGAAGGAGGTGACGGCCTGCCATTTCCTCTCGCTCCGTACCATGGCCTGAACCAGGGCCGGACGCGAGAGATCACCGCTGTCGATCGCCTCTACGAGGACACGGCGATGCGCCGCCCAAGCCGGGCGGACCTCCACCGTGTCCTCCGGGCGAACGGGAGCATGCCTCAAAATTTGTACTCCTTATTTATTTACTGGTATATTGTTGTAAATTGTTAGAAAAGTAAAAAAAAACATTTTCTACCTATAAGCCTGGATATGATTTTTATACTTGACACTAGATGGCGTTAAATCATAATCCTCGTTTTTGCTTCACCGTAGTCATTATTTTTTTTTTTCTATTTTCCATTCTAATCCTCTTTATCACCATTTTCCAGGAGGCTACGTGCTGGTAGGAGGCGCGATATGCATGGAGCTCCTCACCAAACAAGGCTGGTCGTCCGCCTACACAGTGGAGGCCGTCATAATGCAGATCGCGGCGACGCTGGTCAAAGGCAAGGCGCGGATCCAGTTCGGCGCCACCAAAGTCGTGTCGCAGTCGCAATACAGTCTCGCGCGCGCGCAACAGAGCTTCAAATGCCTCGTGCAAATACACGAGAAGAATGGTGAGATTGATTGTTTTTGTAGATTTTGAAACGGTAGGGTTAGGCCCACTTGCGTAACACACTTTTTGTCACAATCCTAAGGATTTTAAAAGAAATTCTAAATCGATCGCTTTGTATGTTTGAAAAATTTGTCTGCTTCACGACGTAAATAACACAAAGAATAGGGATAATGCCTGGGTAAAAAAATAAATTCTATTTAGTCCGTCAGTCAGATAATAAAAAAATATTTGACACGTATTTTTCGCTTTATCATATTAATAAAAAATGACTTTGATAAAACGCATTAAAGTTGGGGAGTGGGGTCTCGCTATGTCACAAGTAGGCAAGTGTCAAATCTACATACAAGTAATGCCACATTTCAACTCAATGTATCGCCGTAATCTTTTGATTAGGTAAAAAAAAAGTGTCCAATATTTTTAATAATCTACAATTCTACAAGACGGACAATTTTTTTTTATCATACCCATTGTCAAAATTGACCAAATCAAATGTTTATTGCAGAACACAGCACATATAAATACATTGCAAGATGTTGAATGAATGGCATTGGGATTGAGTTTGTGTTAAACAATTACCCCGTGGGACTGCTTCAACCACATTTTAGGTAGAAATAGCTCATTACATGGTACGTTTTTATAACAATTAGTCAGAAGTTAGTACAAGCGGTGTGCCTAAATGTTTGATTAAAGAAAACACGCCAAAATATTATCCAAATCGAATAGAAAACATCTCCGCGTCCTGCAGTGTGATATGTAAATCCCACCGTCTTGAACCTCGCAAATATCTTGTCTGATAGTGCAATGATTTGCTTAACATGTTTAGGGCGCAGCACACAGCTGAAAAAATTTACTAAGCAAAAATATACTTACTTGGTAAATTTTTGACTGCCCTCAATTTAGAAGAAAGGTAGATACTTGATAGTTTCTCGGCTAAACAGACGCTTGACAAATAAACTGCAGAGAGCTTTTGGTGAAAGCTAATTGAAGATGCCAAGAAAAAATTATAGACTCAGTAGTCTTCGAATCTATATAATAGCTGCTATTTTTGCGAATACGTTTATTTGGGCGAAGATTTAAAACTTAGGGCCTTAGTTGTTTCTTCATCCATAAGGTAATTCGCAATTACTGTGATAACAGTAATAGCCAATATTACTTTATATCCATCTGTTGACAACCATCGTAAAACAACTACTAACTACAGCTTTGAGCTGGTTAACGGTAAAATATCGATACTGCTAGCAACAATTACTTGACAAGTAAGTACAAGTCGTGCCATTAAATTTGAAACTTGACCGCGCATCCCGCCGCTTTTTCCGTCGCCCCGAGGACGCTCCGATGGGGACCTCATACCGCTAAAGAGACTCATAAATCGTCTACTGCGCAAGTTTCACCATGTGGTGAGTTAAGTCTCAACTTTAATGGCACGAACTGTACCGTTTTACCTAACAATGTGTTTTACTACGTTGCTAATATTTATAGAGATTTACTGGTATTATCAATCAATAATTAAACTTAGTATTTATTATATTACATCATGTAATATTCCTGTAAAATATCGCTTTCTTGGTCCGCTAATTGTTAAATTTAAGTTGCTGAGCGTAATCGTCCTGCGTCTTCGTCATCGCTAAGGTCCTGGGCTAACTCGTAATCAAGACCCAGGTCAAAACTCTCAGAATGATACCGAGCCTGGAGTGGGAATTATCTTTATTCTTTGTGAGGTAATTCTCTTGGACCTCCGTTTGGGTAGAACCTTTTATTCTGCTATTATGAGCGGGAGAAAGTGTGAGATTCGCTCGCGAATGCTTTGCGCCCTTATTAGGGCGGGAATTAACTTCGTCAGCGTCGGTCAATATTTAAAAACCAAGATAACGCTGGCATTTCTTTTCCTAGCCGGCTGATCTCTGAAAAGAAATGCCCTAACAAATTCAGAGGTCCCTTTTACTTACAATTATTGTAACTTATAATTTGATTTCAATTTTTAAATCTACTCTTTCAATCCAATTAAATACTTGATTACATTTTTTTTTTACAATACACCAAGTAAAAGTGTTTACGTACAGATAGACTGCATTTACTGCAAGGTACCGCCGACCGTAACTCTTAAGGGATCTCGCACACCAGACGGCCACGGGTCTGGGCAGTCGTGGACGTCTATTGTAAGGTGTGCGGTCAGTTGGCCGTTGCGACCAAGTGTGCGATTTGTATCATTTCTATAGTTAATTGATTCAGGTGTGACCTTGCGGAAATCCATTATGAAATACAATAGATGTGGATATATTTAGAAGCCTGTTCCGCTTAGCTATTTCTAAAGAGCCATAAAAAACTTCTGAAAGAAATCGACACGTGTTACACCTCTCAACGCAGTATCCTCAGGATGACGATTGACTCGTCGCGGACCCGAACACGGCTTGTCGCCACACCGAGCGCTGACCGCAGACAACGCGCGGAACGCGGTTTCTATAGTTTACCTGTACTCTAATTGCGTAATACACAATTTGTTACGATTTGAAATAGATTGCTAATCCATTGCTTCATATGTTGGAAAAAAAAATCTGCTCATTAACCTAAATAACGAAATGAATGTTGTTGAACTGTCAAACTGAAAGAAATTTGTTATAATTGTTTACGAAAATAAGTTACGCAATTACGGTACTGGTCGCGGTCGCGGTCGTGGCCGTCTACTGCGCGAGATTCCCTTTAGTTGTAACCTTGTTGTCGCGTTTAGCAGATATAATGCAGTCCGTCTGTACACGCTGTGTTATTCAATCCATTAACATAATTTCGTGTGTTATTCCAGGATGGTTCACACCACCGAAGGAGGACGGCTAATGCAGGCTGTCTCCCTGCCGTTACATTTAAGACTAAACGTGCAACATTGACAGTAACGCCCAAACAAACACAACCACTCCAAATCTGACAAGTGAATATGAGTTTGCGTGAAACTTTGCATTATGATTCCATTATGATGTTCGTTTATTATTGAAACGCAATTATGTATGTGTTAAGTATGACTGAGGGACTACGTCGATATCTCGAGTTGTCTACGTGTACTTTAATCGATAAGTGCTATTCTTACGATGTGCGGGCGTTCGCGAGAGACTATACAAGACTTATAGGAAATGTTTAACTGTGTAACGTTTTTGTAATCATTAATTTTCTCAGAAAAAGTTATCCATAGGTAGCCTTAGACGTTACTGGAGTGTAAAGTTAAAAAAAATTCTTTGCATTTCTTTTTAGTTATTGAAATAAAAAACCTGTGATTCTTACACTGTATTTTGTTTTTTGGTAACCCTGCTTTGGACCTTGTAATATAAATAGCTGGTTTATTTAAAATATTATAAATATAAATGATACAAAATAAAATATACAATTTATAAAAAGTTTTTGCTCTTTATGACCATCATTTAAAAGTGCACTAACATAATAACCTCGCTTACGTTATCGAATTGAGGTGAGATCTGGCAATACTGGATTTAGCTTGAATCTCGAAAGGCGTCTACTGGAAATTCGACGTTATCACATTCTTTTAAATCTCGTTTCTTTTTAGGCATACGCGTTGTTTTCTTAGGTCGCTTTTCTCTTCAAGAAACTGCTTTATATCTTAGCCTTTATTAGCTTAGATTTCTCATGAAATTTCGTGTTCGCCATCAAAGCTTTTAGTCCGTCTGAGTGCTCCTTGCCACCGGAAATGTTGATCTTTTTACAGTAATCTGTTTTATTCATATTACTGTACCATTGGTTTAATTTGGGGAATCTGGAAAATAAGAAGAGACTGGTTATTTTGTCAATGAATTGTTTTTTAGTTTAGGGAATTTGGGAAAAAAGGCAAAACTGATTATTTCTTGATGCATTAATTGCATTCATACTTATTTCGCTTCCGATTATGGGAAAGCAAAACAACTGAGTAATGTTCGATCCCTATGTCCTAAATCTAATACCTTTAAACGAGAAATTCTTGTATATATAATCTGAATCTCGGAAATTGCTCCAACGATTTTCATGTTTAGTATGCAGGGGGTTTCGGGGGCGATAAATCGATCTAGCTAGGTTTCATTTTTAGAAAAGGTCGTTCAAAAAAAAGTCATCCAGATATTAATCATTAATTCAGACAAAATTCGTTAATCTTAGGTCAATAAATCATTTGTCAATTAATTGTGAAAAAAAAATAACTTTGCTTTCTTCTTGAGATGATATACTAATCAATATTTGCTGTGCAAAAATTTCCGATTAAGGCCTGAATTCCTCTTACGCTGACGTCGGTCGCGTACGCAATGTACGTACGTACGCGCCGCTGACGTCAGCGTCGCAGTATGGTGCATAGAACACAATCTATATACGCACGCGCGACCGACATCAGCGCGTTTATGCCTCAAAGCCTCGAAAGTTAAAACATACGAAACGATTAAAGGCCGTTTGTCACCGTGAACGGGGACGTCAACAAGAACGAGATGACGACTCCGAAGTAGGGACGTTGACGTCCTGTTTACGGTGCGGTGGACAAACTGAAAGATCTACAAACCTCTCTTCATCGATAGGAACTAATCCTACAAAAGTAGCCATAGTGGAGACGATACTCAAGTCGGCAATAGTTATCACATCATCCGCCATATACAAGTTCTCCGATAAATAATCTTCAAGCATGGAGTACGCATCTACAATGTTCCTTATCATGCTTTTAGACATCTCTGTCAGTCTTCCCATGTAGGTTGGTGCCTAGGGATATGAAAGGAGTTAAACATGTAATATAAAGTCGCACAATTTTTGTCAAAGGAATCGATGTTATTTCGTGTGAGCTGTCGAGAAAAACTTTGCTGTGTGGAAAAAAATAACGAGTCAACAAGGTTAGTAGCGGTGTTAACTGCCTCAGCCCAGGGTGTGTATTATTGTGTAAATACGGCATTGTAATAGTTCGAAATATGGAATTGCAGGAACCAAGGTGAATCACTTCAATGGAAAGTATGTGGGTAAGTCATAAACCCAAATCTGTTTGTATTCAATAGGAACTTAAGATTGTTTATTTAGAAAGTGGGCAATGTCGCAAATTGCTGTCAAATATTTTGCTGTTTTGCTATTTTGATTAATTTGGCAATATGTATGGAAATATGAAATATGGCTAACTAGTGAACTAAAATATTAAGAAATGCAATAATTAATATCGTAATACCGAATATTCAGTTTTACATGTAAAAATTGTATTTGGAAACTTTCCAAATGCGTTTTTTACACCCAAAACGGTTACAACATCATTAATTCAGTGTTATAATTGCAATTAATTTATTTACTAGTTCACTGGTTAGCGATATTTCATATTTCCATACATTAATATTGCCAAATTAATCAAAACAGCGAAATATTTGACAGCTATTTCCGACGTTGCCAACTTTTTTAATGTACGCTCTTAATCAGATTTTCGTTTTTCCCCCTAAATTTAATGTTGTTAAAATAAAAATATTACCATAACAGCCCTCAGTCTTTGAAAAAGAATTCCGCAGTCAAAGAACAGCCTTTGATGAACAGTTGCACGCTTTCTGCTATCGGTAGGGTATAGTTGTGCATGCTCTGGTTTTCCATACTTTTCCAAAAGGTAAATCATTATTGCATGGCTGAAAGAACAAAATATTTAACAATAGATCAAGCAACTGCAGCAAAAACAATTCTATTCAGAGAGCAATAAGGGTTAATTTTATAATATCGTTTTACCTGTCTGCCAACCAGAAGTCGCCTTCGTCTAACATAGGTATAGTTCTCATGGGATTTTTCTGAAAATACATTTTATTGTTTAGTTATTTTCGTACACAAGAAAATGAGTACTGTACATTTTTAAAAATTCTCATAAAATTTGCTGCCCCGGATCTAGAATTTTTTTGAGGCGGGGCAAAAATTGCCGTCTGCTGCCCCCGTCAATCTTATGCGCTAAGTTAGCCCGCGAAATAAAAAAAAAACTCAAAATGAAAATTTTGCCAGCAACATATTCATTTAAACATCGATAATGCGCCAATCCAATAGGAGCGCCAATACTTGTAAAAAATAATCATAGAAAGATTGTTGCAATGATTGTCGCCCCCCTGAAGTTGGCGCTCGGGGCACGTGCCCGGTTTGAATACCTTTTTAATTTCCGGTGCGTCTTGTTCCCGTAACACAGGATTCAAATTCCTTTGCTCGATATGATTTAACCCTAAAATGTCGATGACCATCATGACGGCTCTGGCAGGAGGACTGGCGTCCGCTTTGTAGAGTACTGTCGGCATTTTGGTACCTGTTCGTCAAATAAATATTTTATTATTTATCCATGTAAGTAGGTATATCAAACACAACGTCGATTAACGCGGCAGGCCCAGAAAGAGATTGCGTGATCAGTTGGACTCCTTAAAGGATTGGCCTGCAATTGCAGTAGACCGGGAAAAGTGGAAGGAGGGAAAAGAGCATTTTGTCTTGCAGTTGGACAGCATAGGCATAGAATATAATAAAATAAATAAACGTCTATTTATCTGTAAGTTAGTGCGTTTATAACTCGAGAACCACTTATCTGAATAAGGTGATTTATTTTTATTCAAAGATATTACGGTCTCATGTCTGGTCCATAAGTGCGGAGCAGGGCGTGTGATAAATGTACCTACGTAGGTAACAACGACCTTAAGTACTTATTAACTACTTACAAGTCATTTATCTTATTGAAAAAAACAACTGCTAGCCACTCACTTCTCGTAGAATGAAAAGAACCGGGATAACCTTTCATTTTAATTAAAAATATTGTTGTAGTTAGGTACTTACATAGAAAGAAGATTATAGTTATACAGACTAGGTACTCCACAGACCGATGAAAGTTCAAGGTCTGGTAAAAAAGAAATAAAACAGGATTCTATTAATATTACGTACTAACCTAATATTTTGTTTGTTTCTGTGTATTTAATTGACCTTTGTAACTAAGAGCATGAAGAAAAAAAATCGCAATTTTATCTACCAACAGTAAAAAAGATAAGTAATTATCTTTATTTATTCTTTTCACAGGATAAGACTTTAGACACTTTGAGATGTAAACAAGTTTAGTATCAGGAACTTAACCTAAAAACCCGAATTACCTAGATAACTTGCAGTAGAAAATAAAGATGGTGCAAAAAAATCGCCACTATGAATAACACAATAACCGATCTGCTTACTAGGTACGGTATACTTACTTTATCACTGTTATTTGAAAACTAGTGAAAGTTATCAATGGGTCAGTAGTTGCTTTCAGTGTTCATAACAAACGAACAGGCAATAAGTATCTGATAGTAGTATCTTACCTTCATTCAAAGTTATAACCAATTAAAGAATCGAGTTTTGGAAAAGTTCACTTACTTACCTATTTTTTATAATACCATCACAAACACTGACTGCTCGAAGTCGTTGTCATATAGTTAAAAAGTACTCTGTGTCATATAGATAGGTTGTCATATTTTATTTCTCTACCAGCAGCTGATAACTTAGTAGTTGCCATGCATTTCTAATAGATGGCAGTACGGTCAAGAAATTGTGGATACGCAAAGTTAGCCCGCGAAATTCAAATTTTCTTAAGTTTTTCGCAATTTGCTGACCAGCAACTTCAACTCCAAGAACTTCTTTCGAAGGTATCGTATACTTAGGTATTTCCATGGTTCTTTAGATCGATAAGACTATAAAACGAAAAATCTACTGACATTGGAAAAATATGTTTGTTTATGTTATCGAAGCAATTTTGTTTATTCCTGTTATCTGTAAATAAACTTTGACCTAAACTTTTGCTGATGTTATCACGTCGTACTGAATTTAACGTCATTGTCCCTCATCTCATCCCAATTAATTTGGGGTCAGTGCAGCATACCATTTTCTATTAGGTATATATGTCTCCCTTGGTTTAAATAAGCAGCAACTTGGTTTGATTTAGCTTATAGTTTGGTGGAGAGGGGTACCAGGGGCATGACAGGTGCTCAGCATTTTTAGCACCTGGCAGGCGCTTCTTTTAGTATATATGTACTTAAATAATATCATCACCAATGTTATCAAAAAGGTGAAGGAAAACATCGTGAGGAAACCAGCATGTCCTAGAAACAGTCCCTTCACCTACATTTTACACGGTGAGATTTTACAGAATAGGTCGGCGGTATCGTTTTTACGATGATCACAACATTGAGTTAATCGATCAAATCAAATCTATTGTGGGCATAGGTAATACAGACAGATGTTAGGTTAATAATGGTGCCGATTCCCTCGTTCACAAACTAAACTAAATTTAAGTTCAGTGCATCTTTTTCTTTCTATTTCATTAAGAAAAGGACAGAAGATAAATTTTAGTTTAGTCCTGTCAAATAAATCAGCGCTTGACGTAAATTGACGTAATTTTAGTTGGCATGTTTTTAATCACGTCTAAACTTGTATGGAGACTGACAGGCGCTGATTCATTTGACAGGACTAAACTAAAATTTATCTTCTGTCCTTTTCTTAATGAAATAGAAAGAAAAAGATGCACTGAACTTAAATTTAGTTTAGTTTGTGAACAAGGGAATCGGCACCATTAACAGTTCCATTATGTCCTGCCTAATAGGCATACATTAGGAGCGAGGGATGGGAGGAGGGTTAGGAGCGTTAATTAGTTAAATAAACCAAATAATTATTATGATCACGTTGTAGGTGCTGTTTTCGCTGTGTTTAGCGTAACAATAATCTCCGTCTGTAATGAGATTACGCGTTAAGAGTAACGTTTGTTTTTCATTACGTTATGTTATTCAACGTTCTGCCTATCTAAACTTAACCTTTATAAACAAAAAAACAAATTAATAACATTGGTCATTCCCCTCTGTATCTTTCAAAATAACTACATGTAGGTAAGTAAAAGGCTGCTACTAGAGGTTAGGTAAATAATTATAGTCCGGCTGTCGAGATAATGCGTTCTTAACACCTGAATATGTGTTTTGTGAATTTGATCCTTATTACTAGGTACTGGTGCCGATTCCCTTGTTCACAAACTAAACTAAATTTAAGTTCAGTGCATCTTTTTCTTTCTATTTCAATAAGAAAAGGACAGAAGATAAATTTTAGTTTAGTCCTGTCAAATTAATCAGCGCTTGACGTAAATTGACGTACTTTTAGTAGGCAAGTTTTGAATCACGTCTAAACTTGTATGGAGTGTGACAGGCGCTGATTAATTTGTCAGGACTAAACTAAAATTTATCTTCTATCCTTTTCTTAATGAAATAGAAAGAAAAAGATGCACTGAACTTAAATTTAGTTTAGTTTGTGAACAAGGGAATCGGCACCATTTACTAGAAATTGTCCACAGGCAATTGTGACAGGAGTCAGGAACGCGGTCGCGAGAAAGTCCAAAAGGGAGGGCGTGGTCCCTGGTCTGGATTTGGTCTGAGGCTGCAATGCTGTACCTAAATGAGGATCCGCAAAAGGAGTCTGCGAAATTAAAATTTTCTTACGTTTTTTTGCAATTTGCAGGTCAGCGTCAGGTTGTATCTTCATCAAAATATGATTCGCGACCGTAACAAAAAGGCTTTCGCGAAAAAAAAAATTGAATTGCATGGGTTACCCTGATGAAGTGAGTTATCGTACTTTTTTAACATTATAAATCCCTGTCTTTCTTAAATTCACTCAATAATCAGTAATTGAGTGTAAGCTGCAACTTATTCTTCTTCGCGATAAGTTTATTTTATTAGTTTCTTACAACTTCAAAACACTAATTAGGTATGTCTGTTACTGAGGGAGTACTGAATAGTATACCGACCAAATGAATAATGTAATAATATGGTAATTATAAAGCTTTTGATCTTACCACTCAAAATAGCTGTAGACAAGTAAGATACAGTATAAAACAAGACTTACACGGGGTTGCGAATAAAACCGAAAAGGAAATCGTGGCCCCCGGCAACAGGGCAGCTGAAGGAACACGGGTGGGTTATAGTCAGTAAGAGTCTGACACGCCCTCCCGCTCCGCCCAGAGCGGGAGAAGTTATTTGATAATTTCCCACCCAAAAAAAAAAGAGACTTACACGTGGAAGATAAATAACTACCTACTTATTTTCCTTGAAAGTGATTATGCATGATTGCCCTGTTATGATTACGTTTTCATTATTTCATAGCCTAAATTTTCTTAACCTTGGATTATGGATAACGGAAGAATCACAAAATTACTCGGAATTTCTATGAATATATTTTACTGGCATAACGTTATTCAAAATCCACGGGAGAAAACAAGGAAAATATTCAAGCTTTTTTTTTAATTTAATGGAGAGATTCCTAAAATAAATTCAATAAAACCGAACTCGAGAGTTACCTTAGTAAATTCGATTTTATTCGCCATTTCATTACAATAATACGCTTATAAATAGTAGATTCTTAACAATGAGTTATAATGGAACCTTTTCATCATTTGCTATGCTAAATAAAAAAAGCTAACTGGTAATAACATCTTAAGAACTAAGAAACACTAATAAGGTACGTTTGTAAAAAGATATGAGACAGATTCGGCATAATGAGTACGTCGTATTGCCTCAGCAAGCATCACAGATATGTCAATAGTTTGTATCTTCGGGCACATTTTCATATTAGTATCCTGAGGGATCGTATTTGTTACCACAATCCCCTCAAGACATGAGTTATTAATCTTTTCGATAGCATTTCCTGCAAATACTCCATGTGTTAATATCGCGTAAACTTTTGTTGCTCCGGCTTCACGTAATGCTTCTGCTCCCTTGACGATTGTGTCACAAGTGTCGGCTAAATCATCCACCATTATCGCTGTCCGGTTTTTGACAGTACCGACGAGGACAGTGGAATCTCCTTCGTTGGCTCTCTCCCTCTCCTTGTGGATTATGGCGAAGTCAATGTCCAGTCTATCAGCAATAGCTGTCATTCTTTTCACACCACCAGCATCGGGCGACACCATGACACTGCTCTGCCAGTCAGGAATATTTTCCTTTATCCATTTTGTGATTGCGGGTTCAGCGTACAAGTTGTCTACAGGGATGTTGAAAAATCCTTGGATTTGTGACGAGTGCAGATCAATTGTGATGACGTGGTCTGCTCCAGCAACTGATACGAGGTTCGCAAGTAACTTGGCTGTGATTGGTGCTCTGCTCTTGTCCTTCTTGTCTTGCCTGGAGTACGGGAAGCAAGGAACCACAGCTGTGACGCGGGAAGCCGACGCAATCTTACACGCGTTGATCATGATGAACAGCTCCATAAGGTTGTCATTGATCTCTCCGCAGCCACTCTGAACAATATACACATCCTCACCTCTGACCGACTCGCCGATCTCAACATTAGTTTCCTTGTTGCTGAACTTCTTAGTCGTTGCTCTTCCTAGATTGATGTTGAGTCTTGCAACAATTCTCTTCGCCATCTCCGGATGCGAGCTCCCGGTAAACACTTTGATGTTCGGCATTCTGGCTCCGGGGTTGTTGAAACTTGTTTTACGTTGTTCTTCTTTAGGCTCCTGCAGATTGTTCTCTGGTTTCATTAGTTTCAGGTCGAGAGTGAAGACTTCCTTCACTGGCCACGGTTCAGCACAAAATAAGTTGTTATTTGATGTAAACGTAGATTTATCTGGGTTCAGTAAGGGGTCAGTTCAATATAATCTATGTCCCCCGCAATGGAACTGTCCGCAGTCTTATCCATGTTACTGTAAACACGCATATATAAACACTGAGAGCTGTACTTGTTTATTGATTGAGCGTCGTATTACGTAAAATGTACCGTCTATTACGACAGCGCGTGTAAGAATAGAGTACGAACACATAAGACTATTTTATTGTTTTAAGATAAGGGGTCGTATAGTGATCTGCCACTAATTGCATCATTGCCGATAAAATAATTACCTACTAGCAATAATAACCTGTTTGTGCGTTGGCATGGATACAAATAACAATCGATAGCGTTTTGTTTCTGTTGCCAAAAGATTTAAAGAATTTATTGTATTGACGAATGTACCTAAATAAAATATTGTGTCTACAGTAAGTGGGTTCATTTATTTTAGAATCTAGGGAAGGTGTTTGAACGAATAATGTGCGTGTGGGACGAGCTGTGTATTAACAAAACTTTGTAGTTCTAAGCAAAGGCCAAAGGGCGTACTGCTAATAAGAGCAATTTTTTGTTATTCGAGGACTTAACTTCGGATAAAAAATAATGTTCTGTTTTTTTATCCAGAGTTAATTTCTCGAAAGTAACTAGGAATCACTCCTATCAGCAATCCATTTATGTGTCTAATTGTAGTCCCACATAATCTAAAAACTCCAGTATCGTGAGAAGGTATACACAAATCTGCGTGTGGGACTCGATCCCGTGACCCATAACGAAGAAGTCATAGCCCAGCTACTGCGGCAACCGTGCCGGTGCAAATACTTAAGAGCGTTCATTTTAAAAGTTGGCAATGTCGCAAATTAATAGTAATTGTCAAATATTTACCTACCTATTTAGATTAATTTGCCAGTATTACTGTATGGAAAGATTAAATATCGCTAACTAGTGAACTAGAATATTAATAATGAATTGCAATTATAACACTGAATTTGATGTTGTAACCGTTTTAAATGTTCGGTGTTACGATATTCATTATTGCATTTCATAATCAATTCAGTGTTATAATTGCAATTCATTATTAATATTCTAATTCACTATTTTAACCATAAATTAATCAAAACAGCGAAATATTGAAATATTTGACATCTATTTGCGACGTTGCCCACTTTTAGAATGTACGCTCTTAATACTCTTCCGTTGCCAGCACCAATTGTGAAACAGTACAATAGCTATTTAATGAACGAGTAGACGACAAACGTCCTTTTTACTATAATTAACATTATTGGATAATAATTGATAAGTGACCATTATCGACATTGATCGTAAGGACGAAATATAGGAGCTCTTGTGAGTCCTATCAACATTACATCATACATCAATGAATTATGTTAACGTTTTGTACGCGAATTGAATTCATTACGAGTCAACTGATTATTATCTATCTTTAAATCTAAAATCCGGCTTGAAAGACCATGTTCGTTAAACACTGATTTACTAAAATATATACATATACTAGCTGACCCTGCAAACGTTGTTTTGCCATATAAATGTTTGGGGTGGACCATCTTTATCACTTATTACCCTACCTACCCTATCTTTCAAGTTGGATCAAACTGCACACGGTGTGCAAATTTGATTAAAATCGGTTGAGTAGTTTAGGAGTCCATCGCGGACAAACAACGTGACACGTAATTTATATATATTAAGAAGATTTTTTTTTTTCGTTGGTCTAGTGGTCGCAAGCGCTACTGCTGAGCATGAGGTCCTGGGTTCGATTCCCGGGTCGGGAAAAGTGTTATTGGGTTGTTCTGTCTGAAATTTCTCAGTAGCAGCTCGGAGTCTGGATTTGTGCCCGGTTGATGGCAATAGGCTCGCCCCCTATTACATGGGACTTGAACATAACTGGCGAAATGTGGGTGTACCTGCTACAGGGACACCTCTGCCCAACCCTTCGGGGAAACAAGGCGTGATGTTATATTATATTTTTTAATATTATTTGCAATAATAGGTACAAATGCTGTGTGTGCATAATGCACGGCGCATGTATGGTTCCGTACACATATCATAAGTTAAAATCAAATTTCATGTCTGTCTGTGACCGCGTTGGTCTTCTAAACTGCGCAACGAATTTTGATGCGGTATTCACCCTCGTTTAGAGAATTTATTCCGGAAGGTATAGGTACAGGGGGCCTGCCACCAGTTCATAGAGCAGTATTATTTTAATATTACTGCAGTGTGGGAAAGAGATGAAGCTCTACAGGAAATATAGCTCCATCTCTTTCTCCCATTGAAGTAATATTAAAATAATACTGCTTATGAGCTGCTGGTAGGCCCCCAGGTAATACTATAAGGATTGATATTAAACTAACAAATAATAAAGAAATCACGATGTTTTGTCAAGTCATAAAAACCGCGCGTGTCGCTAGTGTCGTATACTAATAAATATAATCACTTCATTACTATGAACATGAGATCAACTCTCATGCTCATTGTTCATGCTTCAGAGTTTCGACTAGGTACATTGGTGCCGATTCCCTTGTTCACAAACTAAACTAAATTTAAGTTCAGTGCATCTTTTTCTTTCTATTTCATTAAGAAAAGGACAGAAGATAAATTTTAGTTTCGTCCTGTCAAATTAATCAGCGCTTGACGTAAATTGACGTAATTTTAGTCGGCAAGTTTTAAATCACGTCTAAACTTGTATGGAGAGTGACAGGCGCTGATTAATTTCACAGGACTAAACTAAAATTTATCCTCTGTCCTTTTCTTAATGAAATAGAAAGAAAAAGATGCACTGAACTTAAATTTAGTTTAGTTTGTGAACAAGGGAATCGGCACCAATGTATGGTTCCGTAAACATATCATAAGTTAAAATCACATTTCATGTCTGTCTGTGACCGTGTTGGTCTTGTAAACTGTACAACGAATTTTGATGCGGTATTCACCCTCCTTTAGAGAATTTATTTCGGAAGGTATAGGTACTGGTAATACATTGATATTAAACTAACAAATAATAAAGAAATCACGATGTTTTGTCAAGTCATAAAAACCGCACGTGTCGCTATGTCGTATAGTGATAAATATAATCACTTCATTACTATGAACATGAGGTCAACTCTCATGTTCATTGTTCATGCTTCAGAGTTTCAACTAGGTAGATATGTCGCAGGGATATTGTCAAACCAGTGATATTATAATTTCACTAGTGAAATTATAGTTGCACGAAACCTTGTCAACCGCCTCCATTTCTCACAATTTAACAGACTTTTTTTAGTGTTATTGTAATTCGACGGGAACGCTGTAGTGATTTTATAATAACCCTAGGTATATTGTGAGTCAAGTTTGTAGTGGAGACTTCAATTTCAACCGCCAATTGCAAAAAAACTGTTGTAAACACAAAAACCAATCATTGCCCGTCTCACAATTTAACGGGTTTGCACATACAGTGAAATTATCAAAATATTACTACCTTGTAATATCACTGCGTGGGTCCAGTGGAATTATAATGTCAAAGAAATGAGCCCGTTAAATTGTGAGAAATGGAGGCGGTTGACAAAGTTTCGTACAATTATAATTTCACTAGTAGAAATTATAATATCACTGGTTTGACAATATCCCTGCGACAGATACATTATCTAAGTAATCGCAGTTTAGTTCACTGCACTGTACTGATGTTATAGGGGTTTGAGAAACAGAGTGTAGTTCACTTATCCTAAATAAAAAAAACCGGCCAAGTGCGTGTCGGACCACGCACAATGAAGGGTTCCGTAGTTGGGATGAATTTATCCCAAAAACAAACTTAACTTTGTAGTTGAAAAATATGTTCCCCCATACGGAATGTATGGTAAAACATGTTTTTGCAACTGCAAAGTTAAGTTGGTCGATTATTACTCATTAACTTGTAGAGCCTACTTAGCTGTGATAGTTTTCCTTTTAATTTCGTTATATAAACTACTGTTGTGATTTTTTTCATATAACCAAAACCAACCATTAAGCCGGTGGGGGGGGGGGGGGACACTTGACTCTAACAAAAATTAGCACTTTAAAGCTTAATATTTCGCAAACGGATTCCTGAATCCAAAAATGGTTTTAACAAACTCACAATGTTTTTGAAGGACCTTTCCAATGATATCCCTCACCATGGTAAAAAAAAACAAAAAAAAAACATCACCACTTTACGTGTATGAGAGGTACCCTAAAAAAAATGTTTTTTATAATTTCGTTTTACCACTTTGTCGGCGTAATTAATATGTATACCTATGTCAAATTACAGCTTTCTAGTACTAAGGGTCTTGGAGCTAGACCGCGGACAGACAGACAGACGGACATGACGAAACTATAAGGGTTCCTTGTTTACTACGGAACCCTAAAAAGGGAGGATCCCCCTACCAGACAGGTGTGGTGTCTGGTGGGAACTGCCCGACGATTGATGTCGGGACTTTGTATATATCGCGATGTAGGGTTTTGCGTGACGTTTGATGCGTAGTTCGCATGTGTCAATATAGATTCCGTTACAATGTGTTCTCTATTTATAAGAAGATACACAGGTCCCTTAGGGGGGCTTGTGGCTAAGTAATAACAGCTGCACGGGTCGATCGATCAGGTTAAGCTACGCTTGCCGCGGTTGGGCCGTGGATGGGTGACCATCTTTAAATACCAAGTCCCCTCCGTGCCTCGGAAAGCACGTTAAGCCGTTGGTCCCGGCTGTCATTTGTAGATCTTTGACAGTCGTTACGGGTAGTTAGAAGCCCAAAAAGTCTGACAACCAGTCTTACCAAGGGGTATCGTGTTACCTAGTCACTAGGTTGTGGAGGTCAGATAGGCAGTCGCTCCATGTAAAATACTGGTATTCAGCTGCATCCAGTTAGACTGGAAGCCGACCCCAACATAGTTGGGAAAAGGCTAGGCAGATGATGACACAGGTCACTTAGACAGTTTTGCGAGTAACAGTTTTTATCTAACAGACACTGACTGGTTTTGATGTCAATTAAAACCATGACTATTTATTACAAAAAAACACAACATTCTAAATTCGCAATTGCCTCCACATTTTTTTACGAGCAAAATAAAAATACTCTGTGTCACTGAAAAATGGATTTACAACGAGAACATTTTCACGCGATGATTTTGAATAATTTTAAATGTCGACTAAAGCCAGAAGAATTGTTTGAAATCAAAAACCCTTGTAAAGCGACTTTTTTCCGCTGGTTCAACGAATTTATACGTGGTCGAGTAACTTTGGCAGACGAAGAAAGAAGTGGCGCCCTATGACGGCTGTTACATAAGAAAACGTGCTGACTATGAAAAATTTAATTCAAGAGAATAGGCGAATTACATATGAAGAGGTTCAGCATATACTGCAGATTGGATCGGGAAGTGTGCATGAAATTCTATACGGACATCTTCGGGTAAGGAAGATAGTTTCGCGGTGAGACCGCAAAATCTAACGCAGGCTCAGAAGGAGGTTCAGGTAGAATGGTCCTGAGACATGATGGCAAAATTTGAAGCAGGCTCGTCTCGACGCGTTTAAGATATCATTACGGATGGATTTATCATTTATGTTTCCCAAAATAAAAAAAATTACTCAAGGGAAAACAGTTTTCATTACCGGAAGGTGCACTGGTTGCATTTGAGAAGGGGATTAAAAAGGGGTCTGATGCGGACTGGAAAATGTGTTATGAAAATTGGTTAAGACGTATGAGACTGTATAGACGCCAATGGAGAGTTCTTTGTCAAAGTCAAAGTCAAATCATTTCAAATATATGGCATATAATGTATGGCACTTTTGAACGTCAAAAATTACAAAATAATAAAATTGATTCTAGTCGTAGTAGAAAAGTAATAATAATAAAAAAAATATAACATAGTATATTTTTTTTAGTATCGCAATACTTTCTGAGTGCCCCATGTACTTCTTATAAACAAAAATTGGTTTATTGCCACAGAAACTTCAAGGAATCAGTTAGTTATATATGCATAGTATAAATAAGTTATAAAATAGGAACTATTTCAGTTGTTTATAATTTTATATTTAGTTAAATGATTCTTGTCGATGTACACATCTTCTTGGGGTTGACTGTAGTACCATCATGAGAACCAACATCTGGTCCAAACGTTGGCCGAGAACAACCAATCATTTATCAATTCCTGAATGCAAAATTTACGAGTGTTTAGAATACTAATTTATCTTAATTGCTTGTGAATGTTTTAAAAAGGGCGAAACGTGGGTGTACCTACCATAGTTTACACCTCTGCTTAAAAGACATTACCTACGCTTATTTTTACAAAAATAGAAAAATATTCATCAAAGATTGGATTCATTTGGATAAATAAAATGTTCAAAGAGGTATTTTTATACCCTTTGGGTTCTTCAAACAAAGCTAATCTGAACGATCGTGGGTTGAAGCGGTTTGTATAAAAGTCTAGGTATTGGCTTGCGGTCAGTAAGGAAAAGGATTATATTTTCATCTTAAGTAACAATAAACGTTTGTAAAGCCTTTCCAAAGTCTTCGATAGTAGGTATGTATCTATTATGTAGGTATAATACGGCCGATATAACTTGGCAGTTCTGAACATAGGCACTATGAACTTTCACGCATGTTTTCTCACTCACACTCGCCTTATGTCACCATTTGGTTCCCAAAAAATGTTACTGCGCAGCCTTTTGCGCGAAGTTCGGAACTGCCAAGTTATATCGGCCGAATAGGGTAGTTGCCTAGGTCAAAAAAAAGAAATTCTATTTAGTCCGTCTTTCAGATAATAAAAAAATATTAGATACGTATTTTTTGCTTTATCATATTAATCATAAAAAGCAAAATTAAATATTTTGAAAAAAACCACGACGGTTAAAAAGTAATTGAAAAAGGATAAAAGTTTTGCACCAATAAATGTTTACTGCAGCGCCCCCTGGTGAGTTGTCACCGTAACACTTATCTAAGAACATGCACCAATAAAACCCAAACCCATCACTGAAAACTGCATCAAAATCGAACTAGTAGTCTTGGAGAAAAATGGCAATATGGATTTGCACAAAAAATGTTTGCTGCAGCGCCCCCTGGTGAATTATCGCTGTAACACCTAACTAAGAACATGCACCAATCAAACTCGAACCCATAACTGAAAACTGCATCAAAATGGGACTAGTAGTTTTGGAGAAAAATAGCAACATGGATTTGCACAAACATCCTCTCACCCCAAACGCATATACCGTCTC
The DNA here is from genome assembly GCA_963680765.1 of Agrochola lychnidis. Taxonomy (NCBI): domain Eukaryota; kingdom Metazoa; phylum Arthropoda; class Insecta; order Lepidoptera; family Noctuidae; genus Agrochola; species Agrochola lychnidis. The sequence continues at coordinate 8,916,308 of OY796864.1, forward strand.
CGTTCCGTCGTGGGTAAAAAATAACTTAGAAAACACGAATGTGGGCTGACTACGTCACAACGCAAAATTAAATCTAGCAAGGCGTGACTTCATGCCCCATTTTAACTCAATGTATCGCCGTAATCTTTTGATAACGTCAAAAAAGAAAAAATACGTGTTCAATATTTTTTTTTAATCTACAAGACGGACAAAAAATATTTATTGGACACAGGCCTATTGTAGGTACGGTGTCTGTACGGTAACTGGGGTACCCAATTGATGCAGCCCAATGTACCTACAGTCAATCATATTTTGCACATTTGTAGTAAAATTTGAATGACCAAAACCTTACTGTTAGATACTAAAGCAAGAAAGAAATAAAGCTTATGTTAAATTCAAATGACCCTTGGTTGACTGGTAGAGAATGCCTAATGCATTAAGTCCGCCTTTTTACCTTATATGTATGCGAGAAGTTTAAATAAATAAATAAAGCTTTAAGGTGCGGTTTACTAAGGTACTGTTCCTCATACATAGATCAGGGTGACTATCAGAATCTATCGTCACTGAAACTGTCCCCAACAATAAAAAAAAAAACACGATGCAGTGGGAATGATGTCTTATATTTCTATGAAGCCATACGAGTGACGTTAGCTGTGACCCGAGGCTCGTTACCTTGCTCGCATACTATGTAGCTTCATTGACCCAGACATTAGTTCTAATAATCCTTTGTTATTGCAACTTTCCAGCCTTAGTTACCAATTTTTAGGGTTCCGTACATCAAAAGGATAAAATAGAACCCTTATTGGATCTCTCGTGTGTCTGTCTATCCGTCTGTCACAGCCATTTTGCTCCGAATCTGATGGACCGATTAAGTTGAAATTTGGTACACATATGTATTTCTGTGGCCCAAACACGAACGTGTAACGTAAGTAAATGAGCTTTGAATATAGGGGTCACTTTTGAGAGGCAAACAAGAAAATTAAAAAAAAAGTTTTGCTAACAGTACCGTGTGACTTATCAAATGAAAGGGCTTGTTGCGAGGATCTTAAACATGTTTTTTATATAATTTTAAAATAAACACCTTTAAAGACATTTAAGAAATTCGATGAAAATTGACCACATATCTCTGAAACTACTGGACCTAAAATTTTGAAAAAAATATATAGTATGGCTCTTTACTCATAGATTACAGGAAAACCTATAAGAAGTCTATGGTCTTAAAATAACATGGTACATCTCTCAATTTATCAAACTTTCATTTGCAGTTGGAATGTATGGGAGAACATGTTTTTTAGGGTTACGTAGTAAACAAGGAACCCTTATAGTTTCGTCATGTCCGTCTGTCTGTCTGTCTGTCTGTCCGCGGTCTAGCTCCGAGACCCTTAGTACTAGAAAGTTGTAATTTGGCATAGATATACATATTAATTACGCCGACAAAGTGGTAAAACAAAATTATGAAAAACATTTTTTTTTAGGGTACCTCTCATACACGTAAAGTGGTAATGTTTATTTTTTTATTTTTTTACCCCATAGTGAGGGGTATAATTGAAAAAGTCCTTCAAAAATATTGTGAGTTTGTGAAAACCATTTTTGGATTCAGGGATTCGTTTGCGAAATATTAAGCTTTAAAGTGCTAATTTTTGTTAGAGTCAAGTGTCCCCCCCCCTGCCGGCTAAATGGTTGGTTTTGGGTGTGTGAAAAAAATCACAACAGTAGCTGATATAACGAAATTAAAAGGAAAACTATCACAGCTAAGTAGGCTTTACAGGTTAACGAGTAATAATCGACCAACTTAACTTTGCAGTTGCAAAAACATGTTTTCCCATACATTCCGTATGGGAGAACATATTTTTCAACTACAAAATTAAGTTTGTTTTTGGGATAAATTCATCCCAACTACGGAACCCTTCATTGTGCGTGGTCCGACACGCACTTGGCCGGTTTTTTACTACAATGTTAAGTTTGTATTTGGGATAAATTCTTCCCAACTATGAAACCCTTCATTGTGCGTGGTCCGACACGCACTTGGCCGGATTTTTATTATGTGTTATTGAATTTTCTATCAGGAATTTCTCAGTAGCATCCCGGAGTCTGGTTTATTTTAACCCCAACTGGGAAGCTCTTGGCTTTCATCTCACCTGGTGGTAAGTGATGATCAGGCCGCAGGTGGAAGCGAGCTTCAGCCGGAATCTTCAACAACAGAGGAACTGGCTACTTACCTCTAACTGCTGGAAGACAACAATGCTTTTAGCATTATTGTTATGGCGACAGACTTAGATAAGATGGTGGCAGCTAGCTAGACTTAGAACAAGCCCTACCACCAACCAAACCGAGCAGAAAATTTTATCCCCGCTGGGAATCGAACCCGGGACCTCTGAGTCTGAGACAGGCGGTCTTACCAGAGACCACAGAGGCGGTTTAGAGAGATTGCTGCACTGTTGATGGCAACAGGGTCGCCCCCTATTATATGGGACTTAAACATAACTAGCATACAGTCCGTGCAATCCACGAAGACGCGCCCCACTCCGCTCCGCGCCGTACTAGAGTTCAGCTTACAGTACAGTAATCGCGGAGTGGGGCGCGTCTTCGTGGATTGCACGGACTATAACTACTATACGTACACCCTTTTTTTTTGTTTTTTTTGGGTGGGAAATTATCAAATAACTTCTCCCGCTCTGGGTGGAGCAGGAGAGCGTGTCAGACTCTTACTGACTAAAACCCACCCGTGTTCCTTCAATTGCCATGTTGCCGGGGGCCACGATTTCCCTATCGGTTTTCTTCTAACCCCCGATACGTACACCCCTGCTTAACCCTTTGGAGAAAACTGTCGTAATGTTATGTTGTGTGTTTTGTTTTTGCTTCATCAGTGTTGTAGGCTACGCATTAACTAACAGTGTAGGTGTGCTTATCAATACGTTCCGAATTCCGAAAACTAGATTGCCCCACAAAAACTGCTTCACTACTTCAGCCAATAATTGCCAATTAGCCAAAAAGTTTTTTTTGTGTAGACGAAAAATACGAAAGTGGACACCTTTAACGAATCTAAATCTACCGTTAGTTACTAGTTTTAGATTCGTCTAGGTAGAAATAGAAAGTAGTGCTCGCTGCTATGGCGACCTACCGCACTTTTATTGTATTGATTTAAAGGATGATGGTATACGTGGTAGAATTTAAAGCCTTGAATTGTAAGGAAAAAAGCTATATTGAATCACTATAACACTTAGTAACAAGAAATGGTAAACTATTTAACTAACTTATCGGTAAATGCATCGAAAATAGTTATATATGCAACTGTTGTATAATTAGGGGTATTTAATAGTATCACATGAGTGTTTTAATACCTAATCATAAGAGTTGCGTACAAGACTTTATCTACACCCATGATATGAATCCTCTATAAAAGTTTCTGAAAACTCAAACTCAAATCATTTATTTCAATTAAACCATTTACAGGCACTTTTGAATTGTCAAGGAATCGGTCAGTCAGAAATAGGTATGAAGCTAGTTGCCCATTCCAAAGCGTAGTAGGTACCTATATGGAGAAGAACGGGCAAGAAACTCCACGGACACTCTTTTAAATAAAAAATTGTTACAAAATATTGGTTACATCATTCATGTTGAAATTATACATGTGAGAACAATGTAGAAAGACGTGCACGTTAGAAGCGTCCGTAATAAACAGATAAAAAAAAGAACAATTCAAAAAATTAAAAATAAGCCCTGGCAGCTAAGAGATGACCAGTTCCAACTGATGGCGCCCGTTCACGAACATGACGAACGAACACGTTCATGAAACCATTGGGTGTTTGTAATTCAAGATCAAGAATAAAGAAATTTCCACGAAATTCAGTACAAGTCCATGTATGTATGTCGCTTGCAGCAGCACATCACACACACATGTGTGCAGCGGGTGCTGCTGTCCCCTGTTTGAACATTGAAACGAGTTGCATAATTAAATTTAGTACTACATTATAACATTCGTTTGGATGATGTAATGGTTACTATGACACTGGCTATTATAATGTTGCCAATAAGCTAACTGTTTCAGAAACTTTTATAGAGGTTTTATAGCATGGGTGTAGATAAAGGTAATTAATGGTTTTGGGTACCTATGTGGTGTCTCCAAAGAAATCTGAATGCGAATTCAAAACTTTTAGATTAGCATTACCTACCATTTTACCACAAATTGACACATTTTTTAATACTGCTTTTTTAATACTACATTTTTGAACTGGTAGCCCGATAGTACCTTTTCAATTTGTCGGTCCTATAGGTATTTTTTAAACGATCTAAATCTCAAAATAGGTACACATCAAGTGAAATCTACGTTTTATTATTGAACTTGTTTTGAAATACATTTCCAAGCCTTCCTGGTATTCAAGCTATGCTTTCATATGGTAAACAAAAGTTTCGTTTTTTTTTTGAGGAGCGTGTTGCTTCGTACATGGAGTGTTGCAGAAAACAACAACTGTTGCTTCCCAAGAAGTATTTATGTCAGAATAAATATTGGATTTCATTTTGTGCCAATAATGAAATTCCAGGTAGGTACGGAAAAGTAGGTTTAACCTTGAATGTAACAATGCTTCAACAGACCCTTCTGAAATCAGAACTTTGCGGGGCTTCTCATTCAATGTCCTACTTTTGGTGTTCAGACTTTCAGGACTTGAATATTTGTTTACCATTGAAATTATAATATGATACTCAAACAAAATTTTCATTACCTATGCCTCGTGTTTTCTGAAGAAATTCGCCGTTATTTTATTCAACTCAAGATGTTATTCACTCGGGTTCAGTCAAATTATTTTTAATTCGAAAGAATTGATGAAAGCAGTAAAGTGGTTTTATTTATTTGAAGGAATAGATGATCCTTTGAACTTCAGTGTACTTAACTGAATTTGGATTCCACGCTCATAATGTTTGCTTCAAAGTATGCACTGATTGAACAGCTCGGAGATTTATTTAGATTTCAAGCAAAAGAGGAAAATTGTGTTTTCATTTTAACATACTTCTAAAAAGGAGGAGGTTATATGTTCGTCTGTATGTGTTTAAAAAATTATATAAAATCCAAAATATTTTATTTCACATAAACCTTTGGCACTTATGAAACGTCAGAAGCTAGGTGCACGGTTCCAATTGGTTGCTTCGCGCTTCTATATTTTCGTCAATTGTGGGCCGATTTTGAAAAATTCTTTCATTTGTTAGAGGAAGCTTGCACGGAAGCTTGCAAAGTTAATAAAAATTACTTACAATGGGACCACCCATTGTAAGTAATTTTTATTAACTTTGCTCCGATAGTTTTTGAGTTAGCTTCGACAATACGTATTTAATCCACTTTGTGTATCTTGATGATGTTATAATACTTCTTGTCACTGTTGCTTACATAGCAAGTTATGATACCTATACGAATTGGTGTGGCGTAGGTAGTAAAATAACTAAAAAATAAAAAATAAAAAAGTTTTTTACAAAAAAAAAACAACCGACTTCCAAAAAAACACTTAAGTGAAAAATTACTTTAATTTTGGAAGTCCGTGCAAAAATCTAAAATACAGATCCAAAGACACCGTCTTCCGAAATTAAGGTTATTTTTCACTATTTAGAGTTTTTTTGACAGTCGGTTTATTTTTTAGTGATAAGTACCTATGAAAAATAATGAGGGATAAATAAATAATACTGAAAGTGCAATAAGCTTCTAAAATATAATGACTTGCCATAGCACCAATTTACATGCCACGCATTTTTCTTGCTTTAAATTTTACAAGTCTCAAAACATGGCAGATTGAACAATGTTACCTTGGGTCCTAACCAAAAGCGACTGCCGCGCGAATACGCGATTACGCGATCGAATCACATGAATAATGACGTACAAACGCGACTTGATTGATCGCGCGTGTACGTCATCATATTCATATAAACGAGCGCGATGATCGCTATCGATTAGGACACGGCTTAACAATATCAATCAACAAACTTAAAAACGATCTCATCATTGTCTACGAGCTGACACAAATCTATTAATGGAGTCGTACTACTAATAAGCTTCTTTACATCATAATTATTTTCCTGTTCATCTAAACCATATATCGCTAATTCTCTGACACTTCCCGCCCATGTAGCTGCAGCTACATTGCAAAATACTCTAAAATCTACCGTCTCCTTATATGCAGCAGTGATTGTAACGGTTGTTGCATTCGCTTTGAATGTCAGAGTCATATTTTCGTTCATAAATAAGTTGCCAGTAGCATCACATGTTGTTACTGTATGTATAGGTGCTTCTGTTGTAGTTGTAATTTCTTCATCTTCATCAGTTTGGCCTGTGGTTTCTTCAGTGTTAATTGTTACGTCTTCATTAGTAGTTCCTGTGCTTGTACTGGTACTTTCTGTACCAGCATGTGTAGTTTCTAGTGTAAAACTACTGTTGTCATCATCTTTAGTGGTTATAGATTCTGTAGTACTAGTTACTTTAGTAGTATCTGTGCTTATCTTGGTTTCACACTCAAGTGCTATTATAAGTGAGTATCCCGATCGAAGGCGAGTTAAGTCTGCCGATAGTTGTACCTCCTAAAAGAAATTGATTTTGTTAGATAAACATGTATGAAGATATGAAGGATATGTGCCAAGGTCCAAACGATTCAAGTAATAACAGTGATCTCATTACGTTATATCAAAAGGAAAATTACTGTAATGGATATGATTGAAAGATTTATCTTTTTTGGGTCAGTGTGTCGAGAATAGTTGTACTTAGCTTCACATTTTAAAATGACTTTAATCCGCTAGTTGTCGTTGGCAATTTAATTTGCAAAAAAAAAAGACAAAGTAGTTGTTCGAGATTGATTTGGATCTCGAATAACTACGTTATCTTTTTTATGTACCCAGCAATTTTGAAAAAAAATGCTATTTAGCCATTTTCAATTAGGTTAAAAAAAGGGCATAGGTACTTGACGTTATTTGAAATTACCTTCTGCATAACAATGATGGAACCAGCGCGCACCAAAGTAAAGAAGTCAGACTCTGTCGTAGTCATAGTTACTGCAGATCCTTCTTCTCCAATGATCTTTAAACCACCCCAGAATTCATACCACGTTCCTGGAGGCATCCATACGTGGACATGGGTTTGGCTCGGTTCCAAATTTGGAACTATCAACAGATCATCTCCAACGGCAAATTGAGTTGTTAAGTCTGTTAGGTTTTTAGACGAAGGAAATTGGTAAAACATTGGCCTTAGGAGTGGGCCATCTTGGAGAACTGTGTAGATGTATGGTAGCAGACTCAGCCGTCTATTCAATGCAGTTACCATATGCGCTTTATCGTTACCAACAAATGCTAAAGGATCTCTTGGAATTACTTTCGAGTGTATCTTGATCATTGGCATGAATGTCGCTGCCATGTACCACTTGGCGCATAGTCTAATTTGTGTAACATTATTGAATTCTTCTGTATCGCCGCAAATGGGGGATGACCAGTACCAGTGACCAGAAACGCCCCCTAAACTTGCCTCCACAAGTTCTTTTCGCAGATTAGTCCACGAAGTTGTTATATTCTGTCGATTTATGGTGACGTTTCCATTCATCCATTGACTTGTAGATGACGTTGGGACGGACCCTTTGATTTTTTCAAATGCATTGATAAATTGGTTTCCGTATTCGTTGTGTCTGATGAGATAATGTTCTCCTGGAAACTCTGTTTCATTAGTAAGTCGTGAGTTTCTGGAAACAGGTCGAGTGGGTCGAGTGGCATTCCATTTGGGAGTAATATTAAAAGCTGCTTCAAAATTCTGAAAGTAACAAATAGAAAATATTAATTTTAACTGTTTCTCCTGAATTCAATTTCTCTATAATTCGGTCAGTTTATTTTACTGATATTTTGAAAGAGAATTGTATTAATGATGATAAATAAATCGTGTTTGTTTCATTTATCTATAATCTCGTCAGATTTAGGTTAGTTATACAATTTGAAAATACGATCTGCAGATTTCAATAACAATGATTATTGTTTTGCTGGTTTTCTGTTTATCATAACTAATCCATCAATTTGAAAACCAAATTCTGCCATATTGCTGTCCAAAACCCCGCTTATAACGCGCTCCCCTAAGTTAAAGTTCAAGTTTCGGTTCGGGGATGATAATTTATCATCTTATTAGTATACGATGATTTATCATATTTAAATTAGGATAATGAGTAGATATATTGAAAACTTCAGTCGTCTGATTGTTCCCTTTTAATCTTTTTTACCCGACTACGGCGAAGCAAAAAGGAGGGTTATGACTTTGACCGGTATGTATGTATGTTCATCTGGTCCCTAATAGCTTCTGAACTGCTCATCATAATTTGACAAATGAGGTATCGTTGGAAGCGTCTTGATCGTCTGATGGTTTAGGCTATGTGGCACATTAAATTGAATATTATGCCCTTTGGCAGAAAATAAAGTAATGAAAAAAAAAAAACATTCTTGTTGGGTATGAAATGAAAAGGCTTAATTAGAACATTTCAAATATATATATATATTAGAAGTAATTATAACCCCAAAATAATTAAAACAATAACTACGACAAAAAAGTCAACTAAAACGTATAAATAAACAAGACATCACAGACATACAAATAAAAAATCCATGGTCACACGTAATCTGTATGATTTAGGGCTAACACGTGTGACTCCGGATTTATTTGTCTGTCTGTGATGTGAAAGAAAGAAAGAAAAATAAGTTTATCTACTCTCATAGTGTAATATTCGAATTATAAAATTCAAAACGAGTTTATATTGACATACTTTATAATCATTATTTTTCTATTACAATACAGGGCTATTCCAAGAAGTTAAAATCACCAAGGAGTTTCCATCAACTTTTGCATTGGAACGTATAAACGGGGGACAGCAGCACCCGCTGTAGCGCATGCGCAGTGATGTGCTGGTGCAGACGACATTCATTTGTTTTGTTGTACTGAATTTCATGGGATTTTTCAAATTTATTCTTGATCTTTAACTTTGATCTTTTATTTAGTATTAGGTTCAATCCCAATGTATGAGAGTAGATAAAGTAGTGTATGAAACTGCACATAACTAGGTATTAAAACATTCGTGTAACACACACTCATGTTTTAATACCCCTCATTATGCAACAGTTTCATAAACTACTATTATTTGTCACAGAAACACGTGCATAAAAGAAGAGAACAATAAAATAAAATAAAACAATAGATTTAAATATAATCACGAGCACAAAATAGAAATATGCGGCAGCTGCTGGCACGTCATGACTGTGACAAGAAGGCTTCCACTCAGCATAATGTTGTGCTATGGGAACCCACTGCAAAGCGCTGATTTTCAGTGGTAACCCGAAAAAGTTGTACGGAAACGAAGTTAGGTTTAATGAATTAAATATAAACATATAACAAAATTAAATAAATAGTTCTAAGAATATAATGCTACAACCAATTATATGAATAAATATGATGTCTTGTTTATTATACCTTTTGAGTTGACTTTTTGTCGTAGTTGAGTTTTAGTTTTTATAGCTTTTTTTTTATCCACATGTATAAACATTTCCAGAATATTGTTTTGCGACTTACCTCATTAAAATACGGCAGATATTCATAAAACGCATCACGGTCCTTTTTAGATTCGTCTAAAGGCCAATTATTTTCTAAAATAACAGCTTCAAAATTAGTGTTGAAAACCCACAAGCTCTTCATAAATTTTTCGCTTGCCCAAATGTAACCAGGATAAATGACGTCATGTTCGTCAACTTTGCCTTTATACAGGTGGTATGAATCAGGATCACGGATATTGTAACGTGCAAACTCTTCGTCATCGAAGCAACGTTCGTTTGTTATTGTTGTTGCTTGTACTGCTTCTGTTACTCCTTCCGCTTCTGTAGTTGAAGTATCTTCTTCTTGACTTTCTTCCACTATAGGTTCCGGTGGTGCTGTGTATTTTATCTGTGAAAGTGATATCGACAAATTATTTTCTATTCCTGTGATAATTTTTCAGGCTGGCTTTTTTCAGGTCTTTAGAAAATTCGTTTCAATTTTATGAGCGTTTATTCTGAAAATGGGCAACGTCAAATATTTCGCTGTTTTGATTAATTTGGCAATATTACTGTATGGAAGTAAGAAATGTGGCTAACTAGTTCCTTAGAATATTAAAAATGAATTGCAATTATAACACTGGATGTTGTAACAATTTTAGGTGTAAAACGGCATTTGAAAAGTTTCCAAATACTTTTTACATCTAAAACTAAATATTCAGTCTTACGATATTAATTATTGCTTTTCATTATTCATATTCTAGGGAACTTGTTAGACACATTTCTTATTTCCATACAGTAATATTGCTAAATTAATCAAAACAGGTAAATATATTTTGACATGACCGTGCACCTAGCTTCTGACGTTTCATAAGTGCCCTTGTAGGTTTATGTGAAATAAAATATTTTGATTTTGATAGCTATTTACGACGTTGCCAACTTTTAGGATAAAAAACCCTCTTAACTTTGTTATGAATAATGTTTCCACTCATTTAATTATCTTTAAAAAAAAAAATCTCGATGAGTTCGATAAACGTTATTACAATTCAGCCGATATAACTTGGCAGTTCCGAACTTCGCGCAGAACGCTGCGCAATAACATTTTTTAGGAACCAAATGGTGACATGAGGCGAGTGTGAGTGAGAGAACATGCGCGAAAGTTCATAGTGCCTATGTTCAGGACTGCCAAGTTATATGGGCCGTATTGTAGGTACCAATCTAATTATCAATCTAATATTCTTCATATTATCGATTAAAGTCATCGATCATTTAATTACAATACTATAGCAGTGAAATAAGGTAGTTGCCTAGGTGAAAAAAAAAACCATTTAGTCTGTCTTTCAGATAATAAAAAAATATTAGACACAAATTTTTTGCTTTATCATATTAATCAAAAATAACTTAGAAAACACGCATTAATGTTGGGGAGTGGGGGCTCGCTATGTCACAACGCAGTATTAAATCTAGCAAGGCGTGACGTCATGCCACGTTTTAACTCAATGTATCGCCGTAATCTTTTGATTACGTCAAAAAAGAAAAACTACGTGTTTAATATTTTTTATAATCAAAAAGACGGACCAAAAAAAATTGGACACAGGCCTATATTGTCAAAGGGAAATATGAATTGTGGTTATGGACTGATGAGTAATTTTTTTCTAAACGACTGCGTTTCCGTTACTATTTTCCGTCTTAAATACTTCCGTTTACAGTAAATAACAAAGGGTATGTCGAGACCGGAACAAACATTGGTCCCGATTGGGACTCGAAGCCTCTGCTCCGTCGATTCGCCTCGTACAAAATATTTCGTACAAAAATACCATTTTTTTTTTGTAGCTTTACTTAACCTTTAGGTAAGTTCATATTTAATCATTTCTATGAACGAAGTCACTTAGATAATGAACTAAACTCTTTACAAATTAAGCTAAAAAGGTTCCTGACGGTTAAAAAATGTTCAAGAACGGCTAAAATTAAAAGGCGTGCGATCAAAATTAATATTAAGTCGGGTAAGTCTTAATTAAGGCTTAAGTACAAAATTAAATATTTTGTGTATGGATAGTAATTATGGGTGATAAAAATTCTGCTTCTGGGTGGTTGGTTCGACGTGTCCAGCACGACACGTCGAACGAATGCTCCCGGAGAGATGGGCAAAGATCGTCACTCACTGGTCTAGGTAAACCACAGCGAAGGTGGACTGCACGCGTAGCATGACAACCGTAGAAACGAGTTTTGTCGACGGAAGAGTAGACAAAATGACAGATAAACAATCACAATCTGTCATTTTGTCTATTCTTCCGTCGAAAAAACTCGTTTCTACGGTGGTCATGCTACGTGTGCAGGTGTGACGATTAGATAATGTTTGCAGATAGTACAAAACAGGGGAGGTTTGGAAGGAAAAAGGGGACGCCTTTGCCCAACAATGGGACACATGATAGGCTTACAAAAACTCGGCTTATTTTTGGATTATTTTACTGCTAAGGTTCGGATTACGTGAATTTATTTTTTAAAGGACTGATAGGCATACAAAATGAGTTTGATTGACAGTGTAAAATCACTAGATTTTTCGCCAACGTAAGTGAAAACTATCATATTTCATTCTATACGTGACTTTCTCTAAGGGAGCTTATTTGTGGTGAATAAAAACTTTATATTTCAGCTGTAAGCCCACGTTCACACGGACGTAAAAAAACGCGGCGAGATTTTTTCGCACACTGGATTTTCAACACTCTGCTTAGCACCGAGAATTGATAATTCTACAGTGTGTTTTTTCGACGCACTGGGATGGACTTTGTTGAATTCTCAACGCTCGGTTTAACATCGAGAGTTGTAAATCTAGTGCGTGATATAATCCCGCCGCGATATTTTTACGTCCGTGCGAACGTGGGCTTATAGTGCAGTTTGCTGGTGCCTTACAGGATTCTGGTAAAAGAAAATTCTCCCAAATGATGATCTTCATTTTACACTATAAAATGGTATACGGTACAAAACAACAAAAGTCATTTATTTGTTAAAATTAGACTGAGAATCAGCAGTTTTTGAACGATAAAATTACATAAGGCAGTCCCCCAAAACGTCCACCCTTCACCACTTTCTAGTGCTTTAGCTGGGAAGAAGAAGTGGCGCAACAAACTTCCCACCAGCACAGCTGTCTGCTAAGGAACATTTAAGAAAGGAATACAATGATGGCACTTACATAAGGTGAAACATGAGGTACAAATTTCTTTCCAGCATTCCTGATCTGCAGTTCACTTTGGTCAACAAGATGGACCATGGTATCGTTGCATTCAGTTTCGAAGACCACCGGAACAGCGCCACAGTGACTCTCATATGGCACTGCTTGGGTAGTCGCTGTTGTTATGAAGCTTTGGAGTTCTCCTAATGGGTCCTTTGATGTTGCTTCCCTGAAATTTGATTTTTGGTCGAGATTTATAAAATAAACTTAAATTGAAAATTATGGGAAATCCCACTGAACTACGGGTTTGAAAGGTGGACAAATTACCGTGTGGACAGTATAATGACGGTTGAAAGGCTAATTGATCTAAGCGACATTTTGTAAAAGAAAGAAAAAAAAAAAAAGAAAGAAAAATTGTTTATTCTGCACAAAATAAACGCACATTACACAAAAAAAAACAATATTACATAAAATACACATTCACCAATAGCCAAAAGCCTCGTATCCAATTTTCGAAAACTAATAAAAAGTTCGACAAATTTTGTCTATTGCTTATGTCAAGGCCAGATACCAAAAACAATTTACAGTTTTAACTTGCTCCTGCATATTTATGATCCGTCCTCCTGGACGGATCATAGTCATTTTTTTTGAAAAAAAAAAACATAAAAAAACAACTATTTAATAGACTTTTATTAACTTAAATCAATCAATCATAATAAGATCTTATTATGATTAAAAAAAAAACAACCAATCCATCCTCCTGCAAGTTTTACAAAATGTCGCTTAGATCAATTAGCCTTTCAACCGTCGATATAAAATGTAATCAACTACAAGACACTTAAATTTCTGACGAAGACAACATGCTTGCAACTGCTACTGTACCGCAGTACATAATTGATAGTTTTTCCATTGTTGATAATCATCATTAATTATTACTTTGTGAACTACTTTTAATTGGAATGCTTAGGTATTTATTAATATGTTTAGTATCAAATCATTTCTTAATGAACCTCGTCGAACGACGTGACTGGGGTCTGAACGCTCTGAACCCTGCCACCAATTTTGCTGACTCACTTATTTTTTTGCAGTAGCATTGATTTGGCCAATTTATCTACCTCATGAAAAGATTTGAGCTACTCTAAGTACAATATACATACCTACTGGAGGAACTTAACATCACCAAGCGGTTATCTACAATTATGCCAGGAGTGTGCCCTCAGCTTTTTCCGACATTTTATGCGTTCATCTAAGCATGGTCTGGCAAGGGTTATGAAATTGGGCTGGGTAGAATGGAAGGACAACACGCTCAAGGCAGAGCACCGGCAAGATGGTCAGACGCGATCAAGAAGGCTATTGGAGGAAGCAGCTGTGTTAAATGTTACAACAAAATACCTTGTGACATATTGCAATTAAATGAAAGAAAATTTAAAACTCATATTAAAAGTACACTTTGTAAACAAGCATATTACAAATTAGAGGATTTATATCCAAGATAAGAGCGCTTGGAAGAGTGCTTGGAAATATGCTGGTCCTGCTCCATAGGATAATTTAAAATCAAGACAAAATTAAACTGGTTGCTAATTTAATTGTAAAATTTATTATTTTGTGTTTTATGACATTGATTTTACATTCTGTGATTACTTCCTCTCACACTGACTTATTAATTATAAAATTTTAGGAATATCGTCTACTTTTACAATGTTTGTAAATATGTAAGCACCACGTATCTATCACATAATTAAATTATCTGTCGTTGCTTCATTTTTAATTCTTTTTACCTATTGTGGTATAGTTATCTCGTACTTATACAAACTATTATAAAACGTTTTAAAAGAGTAGGTGGAGTTTCTTGCCCATTCTTCTCCATACGAAAACTACGGACCTTTTGGAAGGGGCGATTAGAATCAGTTTTATTATTTTGTAAATTTTGACGTTCGAAAATGCCATACCTATAAAGGGCCTATTTGAAATAAATGATTTAACATTGAATAAATGTTTGACATTTACCCAGCGGTCAACACTTCGGAAGAACGCATAGCTTGGAGAAGCGTTATATGTGGTCGCGATCCATCGCATTGAGGGAGCTACGGTGAAGAGAAGTTCAATATTTATCTCTTTTTCTTTCCCAATGCTCTCTTTTCAACAACAACCGATCTGGCTCATAAAAAGATGATTTAGTATTTTCTTAATTTTTTCTGTCCCATTAATCTATTTTCAATAACAATAAATATTCTAAAAATATTCTTAGTAATGAATTAGAATTGACGGATTGTGATTGAAGATTTTTAAGGATTTGTTCTACAAGTTTGAACTTTAAGTATCAATCAATTTTGAATTGATTGATACGGCCGGCCGTGACGAAGATTTGAGTATTTCTACTGGCTGTAGAAAACTTAAAGGAAATTCCTGGGAAATTATCAAAATAACTTCTCCCGCTCTGGGCGGAGTGGGAGAGTGTCAGACTCCTACTGACTATTAACCCACCCGTGTTCCTTATTTGCCATGTTGCCGGGGGCCACGATATCGCTTTCGGACTTTCTCGCAACCCCTGCAGGCATCAACCCAAGCGGATCCCGTCAGTTCTGCTGATATCTATTTGAAGCGCGCGTGGAACACAACGCGCCGTCGACCCGGGCCTGGTCCTTATCGGACGGCGAGCTACCCATTGCTCATCATCCGCAAGCCCGTGCCTACGGTGGCCGGAAATCGGCCTGCGATTCCCGACGCTTAGGGCATCACCTGCAGAGGTTAGGAGCGTGAGGGCGCGAAATTTGCCTCTCTCTCACGCGTTCCGCCTCCTCCTTCGCGAGCATTACTGCTTCGCAGAAGGAGGTGACGACCTCCCATAGGAAATTCCTACCTGACAGGCTAAAATGATAATGATGCATTTTGCTCGATTATAAGAATCGCCATTTTCCACCCGACAGAAATGATAATAAAGTTAATCAAAAACTCACCTACAAACGTGTGCGCCTAGCATCCAATATTCAAGGTTTCTTTTCACCCCTATAGCAGCCATGGCATCTTTCATCACATCACTAGGCTTCGGTCCCACAAACAAATGAAACTTCAGTCCCAAAGTCGTGATACTGCGGAGTACCAACTGATTATCCCCTCTGACGATGACCTCTGTAGGGGCCATTGATTCAATCAACAAACCATGGTAGGACCCGTTCAGTTTAGCAAATATTAACGGAATTGAATTCAGTCCTCCCTTATGATTATATAAGACTTTCACAGTATCTGGTTTTAACGGTATTTCTCCCAGCCCGTACATTGTCTCATTTGTGAGTTTAAATGATATCTCCCATATGTTGTCTGCAGCTATTAAGGGTCCTCGTGCTGTATTGAAAATGTTTCCTTGCGTAGAATTTACAATGATATTTAATTCCGTTCTGTCTGGATGTCTCGTATCGGGTTCTGTTATTTTGTACGAATAATTCTTCTTGGTAAGTCGTCTGCCTTTAATATTATTGGAATGATAGAATGTGAAGGAAAGATGTGTAGCTGTTACTTCGTCGATAGACATTTTGAGGTTTCTATAGCTTTTTTCTGCACCATCATACGGTATTGTTAACATCCTTGGATTCAAATATGTGTCCTCTGTCCATTGTCCACGGAACACGTAGGAGAATCTTGAAGGGTATCTATGGAAGCATAAGTCGTGGTGGTGATCATAGCAGCATTGTTCGTGGCATTTCTCGGGTGTTACTGCCTCTATACCACATGGGAGTCTAGCTGCTCTTGGTACGAGGCAGGAGCCAGTTGATAAGCCATCAGGTGGTGGTAGCTCGAGGGTTGGGAGCATAATGAATTTGTATACTAAAAGTGGGGCGACGATTGAAGCTATTATCAATAAAATTACTACCCTTAGAGGTCTGTTGAGCAGGATTCGGTCGTACCATTTTAAATCTGAAATGGAAGAAAATATTAAGTTTATTGAGTGGTTATTAATTCAGTAATCTTTGAGTTGAAATCTTTTGTAAGTGCGATTAATTTTGTACAGAAAATTGAACCTAATTAAAACTTAATGTTTGTTACGTTTGTCGAGTCGTGGCTAATATTTAGTTTCAAATGGGTGGATGAGGATTATTACAAACCATGATGTTGTTTATTTACTTAGTCTTTCGTTGTATTTGCAGTTTGATATGATGAATTTACTTTTGAAATGTAAATAAAAACTTTTGACTTTTGAATAATAAAGTTGAATTTATTATTTACTAATGATAGTAGTTCCTGTTTGCATTGCGGGCTTCGCAATTTAAAAAACTACATGCTGTGTACCGATAGGATTCACCATCGGCAAAAATGATGAATTCAAAGTCTACGTTACGTTCTTTTCTTTCATCCTCTAATTCCATAATTCCTTCAGGGACAGATTTTTCAAAAACTCTCCCTAGTTCTCATAATGTGAATTGGTCATAATGTGAATTGGTTGCCATTTTATTGAAAATGATAAAAAATAGGGCCCTGTTTTCACGGAAAGATTATCTAAAAGTTGATGACATTAAGGTAAAAAAAGATATCGGTCATATTACCACCTTCTGAGTCGAAGCATATTTCTGCTAGTTTCACGGCATTTTGAATTACCTAATCTGGCTCCATTTTGGTGATTTCTTGCTCAATGTTGGCTTTCAAGACTTGAACCGTTGTGGTTTATGTTGATAAACGCGAGATTTCAAAAAACCCTAAAGGAAGAAGACTGGCACCGTCAGAACTGGTGATCTGGCAAGCCGGATAAAATCGCCAAAACTAGAGATTATACGGTCCAGAAATTGGTAAATGTATGTAAAAGCTTTTCGACGCATTCTGAATTACCTATTCCTAAAATTGTTCTACACATCATTGAGTACCTACCTGCCTACATTGCGTATCCACATAACGTCATTGACGAGTGAAAACCTCGTAAGTCGTTTTTTTTTACTAAAAACACTTTTTAATGTAATAAGTAAGAAAACCTCGCAACGCACATTTCCAGTACACCTATAATTCGAATGTTCGATTGTAGCGCCATCTCTCGCGTTCAATGAAAACCTCGTAAGTACTAGGTGTCCGCCATTAAAGAAGGATAAACTCGACAAGACGGCTAACGTGTGAATTTTGAAAAAATTTGTTCAAAGTGGTTTTCGTGTTTTGAAAGGACTGTTCTTGTTTGTCTAATAGAGTGAGTTATCAGACTAAGTGTGCGATTACAGTGGCGCGGGGCGGGTAGCGGGAGCGGGAGGCGGGTCAAGCGGAAAACGCACATTTCCATGGATGAACACAGTAGCAGCGGGGCGATTGAGCGGTTTGGACGTTATTAAATCTTCAGTCGTCAGCGGCATGTCCGAACAAATCGAGCGGGAAACGCAAATTGACTTGCATCCACCCGCCCCGCTCGCATCACCCGCTTGTCCCGCTGCGATTCCCACTCACCCGCCCCGCCCGTACTTGGTGCACCTTAGTCAAAAAATATGTGTTTACGGTACCCGCCAGCGGATTCCGCTGCCCGCCCCGCTGTCACTGTAATTTCACACTAACTCATAGACTGAGACACAGTCAATTACATACTCGTTTAAGATTTTTTGTTTTATTTTCCTTGAATAATTCCGGTAGTCAACCTTGTACCAACGACAAACATCTTGATTATTTTCTAAAACCTCGTAAGTCGCATTTGACCCAGAATTAGGATGCGCACTAAGATATTGGTTATATACATTAATAACTACCTAATGGTTTTCTTTGTAATAAACACCCAAAACCGGAAAAAGGTTTCATACAAAAATATTCAGGAGACGGTTTTTTATCTCTCGTAAACAATTTTGTTTTCGATACTCCCGAGGTTTTCACTCGTCAACGACGATAATGTATAAATAAGTTGCGTTCAAGATTCTTCAATGAAGTGAAAAGCTGAGCCTCCGTTTTTGGAAGCCTATTTAATTTATGTGATTTGTTGACGGTATTTTGGTCAACCAATCAGCCGCTTACATAAGATTTGACATCAAATGAACCAATGAGAGAGTCGATTAGGTTCTCGATTTAAAATTCAAGCAACGTCCTTTTAACAACTCTCTGAAATGTATTCTGAATTGTAAATTCGTGTTCGAAAAGGGTTCTCATTACGGTTTATGTAAATTACCGGATGTGTATGTCACGGTTAAAACCCGAAGTGCGGCTACACCTAGTTTTAGCCGGCTATAACTAGGTGCGGCCGGTAGCAGTTGGTTAAATTTAGTTGTAGCAAATGAAAATGGCTGAAAGGTAGGTTAGAACTGTGACCATATTACACACCGCACGAGCCGAGCGAGCGAAGCGAGCGGTGCCACGGCAGCGGCCGCTAGTGCTAGGGTCCATTTAGGCAAGTTAAGGCGACGATAACCGACTTTTAATGATTTTATACTGAAGATGACGTCTAAACGAGTAGTGTTATTGATTTGGAAAAAATATATGTTAAATTAAAGCATTTTCTTAATAACTTAATATAGGCATATTTTAGATTATATTTATATTACATAATGAAATTAATTTGTAAAGTTATGTCTAACGCGGATAAAAAACTGAGAATCACGGAAAATCTATCAAGTATATTTTCTGAAACCTTCACCATTTTAAAGATAATTTAATTATTGATTTTTTAGTATACGTGTTTTGTTAAAATACTTTTTGTTTTATGTATAATAAATTAATAATGCGTCTAATTTGGGACAGCGCTCCTTGGTGGACGAGTCCTATTACTGGCTGGACGTACGACGCGTTGCGTGAGCTCAGTACAGAACACGCAAGCTAACCACTCAAGGTCACTGGCATATATCTGCGTCTTAAACTGCTACCGGCCGCACCTAGTTGTCGCCGACTAAAACTAGGTGTAGCCGCACTTCGGGTTTTAGCCGTAACATATATAAGACTCCATTCTTTGCTTTGGACGATCACACGTATCACTTACAAAATACTCGTATACCTAAGTATCTATATTAAGACGTTTTATTTTATTGTTTTGAAAGGGTCGAACTTTGAAGAATGAATAAGTAAAAAATAAAATGATTAAAATTGCGAAAGTTTTGATTGTACCTTTCAAAAATTTATTTGTACCCTTACCAAATTTATTTGAATCTCGCTTGGTTACATCTATGTATAAATGTGACTTACAGGTACCTCATCATACATCATAATCAGCCTATAATGTTCCCACTGCTGGGACACAGGCCTCCTCTTCGAGACGGGGGCTGTAATCTACCAAGCGGGCCCAGCGGGTTGGTAAATGTCACATGACTTCGAATTTTTAGTTCTAGGACTTGTACCTACATGGTATTTACTCTTCACCTACGTTTTTCTAATTTCTTATGTATCTAAAGGTAATAAAGAAATGACCATACCATATTTGATTCCAAACATTTTTTTATTTAATTTTTTGCTGTTTATTATAAGTACCTAAACTATAATTACTACAGTCATTCTTTACTATATTTATCTGTTAATAGTCCATGAAAAACTAAAAATTCAATTGTTATTCATTTTATAAAATTATGTCTTCTACCTTCTACCTCTCTTTACTTAACTAAAATGCGCAATCTTCCCTCAGACATCTTCTCAAAAGCCACTTTTATAAACACGGGAACAATACAAAGGTTTTAGTCTAAAATAATCTGTTTGAGACTCAAAAATCTGTGCCTAAAGGGTAGTTCAAATTAGTTTTGCGTCACGATCGTGCGTCTAGGGTTGCCAATTTTTTTATTTCAAATTTAGTTTTTTTGAAGTCATTGCCTAAAAAATTTTGCAGATAGCGAAAATAATAATAAAATATAGTATCTACTATTACTTTCACTATGGGACCCAAACCTGAAATCGCGAAAAAAAATCTGCTGTTCCCTACATTTATGTTCGTATAACTCGTCAAATGTAAGGAACAGCTGATTTGTTTTTCGCGATTTCAGGTTTGGTCCCATAGTAAAAGTTGTTCATAATTATGAGTAAAGTGACGTGTTTAAGTATCGGTCACTAATTACCAGTCAGCTTATAAATACACCGTGACATTTTAGACGTCTTACATCCAGCCCATCCCATCTTTGATATCCTTCCTCCTGTTGACGCCCTAAGCCGAGGTCCGTACCCCACAGAGGGTGGCCTTAGTGAGCGTTCACCTAGTTTTAATTAGCATAGTTTACTGCCCCTGGCTGGAGGCTTTGAGTGTAGTAGCTTAAGGCAGCCACAGGACAGCCTGGTTAAGTAGTTACGATCTTAAAGGTCAACTACGAGATGCCCTACCTAAAGAAAAAATAAATAAAAATGAGTGTCGTCTTACAAAAGCAGCCCACTTCATGTAGGTACCTACCCAATGACTACTAAACATTCATTAAAAAAAAATATATTGTAACAATTTTTGAATTGTTCCTAGATGTATTTTATGTCGGGTACATTGAGTGGCCCTTTGTAAGATGACTAAAATGTCACGGTGTATATAAATTTTTTGCAGTGAAAACTTCTTTAGGCGCATTGGGTATTTTTGAGATGGGAAAAAACAATTTAACTCGCGACACCGTTACCGACACCTCATTTTTATAAACGCGATTGTGCTCTTTATTTATATTACGTTACGGACCAATGTTCTATGCAAGTATTTTTACTTTAAAGGTTTTGGAAGTATTTAAAAAAAAAAAACAAGTTTTCACTTCTGTCGGCACTCCCGGAGTGCCACTGTTTTTAACGAATGTTTACTAGTCTTTGGATACATGAAGTGGGCTGCTTTTGTAAAACGACTAAAAGATCACGGTTTTTTTAGGATTGGCAACCCTACGTGCGTCTGATGCCTGTGGCATCCTTTTAATGTGCGTAAAACATTATACGTACAAAAGGTTGCTGACATCATAAACAATGCGCTGTTTACTTTATTTAAGTTTCATTGTTTAACAACAGTTTAATTCGTTGGTTCCCTTTTGTAACGACAATTTTATTCTTATTGGGCAATTTGGTTAGTGGCGGCGTACACTGTAATGGGGGTGTTAGAGCCTGACCTGCTAAATAATCGCTTAGCAAATAGGGAGTTTGTTGACCTAAGGGTGCGTTTGCATCTGGCGTTTGTTGACAATAGGCTAGTTTACTAATTTACATTGTTCGAGAGGGTCAACAGCTGTTCCTTTCAATACTTCCTTTGTTAAGTATTATATTATTTTAATTATTGTGAATGTGAGGACTACTGAGGTAGAGCTCGAGAGATATTGTTTTGTATGAGTGTACAGTTTACAAGAAAGGCATATAACGTCGCTTGAAAGTGAAAACCACTTTAAACTTCCCATTGACATTCGAAATTTACCCATTAAACGATTTAAAAGCTGTATTAAAATTATAAACTTTGTAAAAAAGGGTACTATAAAATTTCAGATTATTTAGATGATAAAAAAGATGGGGTTGAGCTGCTCGCTCTGCGAAGCTTTGTGATAAAACCATAAAACTTTGATATTTTAATTATTATGTAAAATCATCAAAATATACCAGTTTTATATAGGTACAATTGACATTGTTGAAAATTACATGATGACTATGTGGATATTATTATTGTTTTTATTTATTTCTCAGCTAGTTTTAATGATGGTCTGACAGTTTGAGTAGTTTATGCGGCCTACCCAAATATCCTTTCTTTGGTATTGTTCGTCGAGTTGATCTCCTTCAGTTCTGAGTTGAGCTCCACGATTACTGACAAATGCTTACACTGACTGGACAGGTCCACTCAAATCTGTGTGGTTCTTTCCTCAAAAGACCATTTCAGACACTAATCTACATGGTCCTCATATGGCCTGACCAAGATTATGTCTGGATTTTAAAAGAGACTGCGACTGCGAGAGTTAGTTTCGGCCTTTCTTCTCAGAGTAGTCAGATAGCTTATTTTTTTTTAATTACGTGTTAAAATGATTCCGATTTCCAATTTACAGAATAAACAATTTCATTTCATTTCACGATATTTTCGTTAATGTCTATTGGTATTGCAAAAGAAACTTTATGTCTGACGTATAAAGTTTGTTTCTAAGGTTTTACAATTTGAAACTGTCGTCTGGAAGTTGTGACGTGTCACGGTCTGATTCGTGTTCAATGTCACGTGACCAATGACTTTAATTTTACGCAATCTTTTCTCAAAAGTATTAATCTAATATTATTTGTAAAATTAAATTGATTTATCATATTTTTAGCTTACAACCATCCTACAATATAAATAAAATTTATAAGGATTTTTTTGAACTTTGAACGAGGCTAGTGTTTTGAGTAAACTTGGCGTCACAGCGTATGGCATCTAAATCTGTATATTTGTTATGGTCTGAGAATAGTCTATAACCAATCGTTTGCGGTGACTTAAGTATTTCATTTTCTATGAATTTCAGATCATCGTTACTGTATTTTCGAATTTACATTCCAACTGCTTTCCAATTGATGTAAAGTCTAGATGCAAATGTTAAACTCGTCGGTGCGGGCGAACATGCTCGCTCGCAGGTTTGCGCGCTGTTCAAAAGAGGTGAAGGTAACGCTGTTTAGGGCGTACTGCACGTCTCTCTACACGTGCAGTCTGTGGGCGAGGTACACGTGTGCATCATACGGAGCCCTCCGCGTCCAGTTCAACAACGCGTGCGCTGCAGTAGCGAGGAAGCCCCAATACAGCCCGTATTGGGGCTTCCTCGCTACTGCAGCGCCTCAGGTATGTTCGCTGAGGCACATACCGATTGCTTCCACGTGACCATGCGCAAGCGGGGCGCGTCGCTGGTGCGTAGGGTGTGGGGCAGCACCAATGTCGTCCTGGCGATGATCGCAGACCGGATGGACTGCTCATACATGCGGCACTGCTGTGATAGGCATGTGGCCGTCAGCAGGGCCGGTTAGTTATTAAGTCTTAGTTTGTTTTATTTTTATTCTGTTTTCTGTATTTGTGTGTAATCCACTTATGAGTCAAAGTTGCTCGAAAATAAAAGTATTTTATTTTATTTTATTTAAACTCAATTTTACCCATAAAATTCAAGTCTTCCGGCTATAATTTGCCAACGCGTTAGCTATTGAAGTTAGTTCTGAGTGGACAAAACAACATTGCAAAGTTAACCCTGAGTGTTCGTTGAAAACAGGTTCTTGAAAGGGGAAAAACTGAATATAGGACAGGGTTTGATAACCCTTCAGTAGCGTTCATCAGTTCCAGTTAACATGCAGACAACGGGACACGCTGGATATTATATTAAGTGTCCTATTGTTTGTGGAACAGCACCACAGTTGTTTTCCAGCGACAGAAAGAGACAAGAAAGATTTCTAGTTTTGTGGCGTTTGAAAAATCCTTTATATTTTCATCAAAACTCCCACTTGCTAAAGAACAAATCATCATCTGCCTAGCCTTTTCCCAACTACGTTGGGGTCAGCTTCCAGTCTAACCGGATGCAGCTGAATACCAGTATTTTACAAGGAGCGACTGCCTATCGTACCTCCACAACCCAGTAACTGGGTAATACGATACTCCTTGATAAGACTGGTTGTCAGACTTTCAGGCTTCTGACGACCCGTAACAACTGTCAAAGATCTACAAATGACAGTCGGGACCAACGGCTTAACGTGCTTTCCGAGGCACGGAGGTGTCTTGGTATGTAAATATGGTCACCCATCCATGGACCAACCGCGGCAAGCGTAGCTTAACCGGATAGATCGATCCGTGCGGCTGTTATTACTTAGCCACAAGCCCACTTGCTAAAGAACAAATATCCCACATTTAATATAAATTGTTTTCCCGAATCAAAATAATATTTCGAAGATCCGTAGAACATCCCTTTAATTTGTCTGCGTTAATTAATTTGTGAGCATGTGAACGTTAATGAAGTTTTACGTAGAAATGCGGTATTAAGTATATTATCATGAGTGCCGCCGTTGTTTTAATCAAATTCTGCTTCCGTAGAAGCTTTCATCGGTAAATGTGAATGTTGTGTAAATACTTTAACCCTATCTTTCCCTGGAGTAACGCTACTACTACTCTGGGGTTCAGAAGAACCTCAACATATTTTATATATTTCAACTTCTATTTTTTATTGAGATCTGTAGTTAATCAGCCTTATTCAAACACAAAAAACACACAAATCAAACTTTCACATGCACTACTAGTATATTCCGTGTATGTTCCCTGCGCAAGAGGTTTCGGCACATGCCACTCCAAATTTCGATTTTCTGGTCCTTGTTCCTTGGATAGAGAATGTATTTTTTTTCATTGCTAGAGCAGGATCTTGTTCTAGCAGTCATCATCATCATCATCAGCCTATAATGTGTCCACTGCTGGGACACAGGCCTCCTCTCTGTGAGAGGGAGTGGGTCGTAATCCACCACGCGGGCCCAGTGCGGGTTGGTAAATGTCACATGTCTTCGAATTTTTAGTTCTAGGACATGCCGGTTTCCTCACGATGTTTTCCTTCACCGTTTTGAGAGCAGTGGTGATGAAATAATTTACACAAAGTAAAGCGCTTGTCTGGGTACGACTGGTTCTAGCAATGAAGGTCTCTTTTTCAGAATACCTCCAAGGACAACCTGGAGAAGGGTGGGTTAAGTTGGTCTCAAACAGCAAAAAAAATCACTTTACTGAAAAATGCATTGAATAAAAACAAAGAAATTTCATTGAAAAAAAATCCAATAGGTACTGTTTTGAGAAATCAACTAATTAATCTAACTTACCTGGTTAAAACACTAGATAATATTCACAACACAAGGCTAGCAATATATTCTACTCTTACTACCCAGGGGTCTTTGAGGACTCCAGAGTGACTGTAGATATGTCTGTGCTTCACTTGTGCTTGCTCGCGAGCAATGGGAGATTACCTACCTAAAATAGCACAAACGTGTTTTTGTTGTCTATAAGTTATTTATGAAAATACATTTACCAAACCGCTCAGGACCCCAGGGTAGGTTTTAAGGGTTAACTAATAAGACACTAGTGATCCGACCCTGTTTCGTACGGTTTGTACGATATGATAAAACATCGAGATTTGTCGATTTTATGTAAGTTTAATATCATTGTATTATTCACTTAAGAGGGAAGCATCAGGGTAGCCCGCGAAATTCAATATTTCCTTACGTTTTTTGCATTTTGCAGGTCAATGTCAAGTTTTATGTTGATTAAAATATGATTCGCGGTCGTAACAAATATGGCTTTACTCAATTATAATCATGACAATCAGCAATACAACTCCATAAGTTAGCAAAGGTGTCAAATGTCATGATTTCATTTGACACCTTTATCTTTTTTAATCAATATTGCTGATTGTAATGATTATAATTGAGTAAAACCATATTAGTTACCACCGCGGATCATATATTAATCAACATAAAACCTGACATTGACCTGCGAAATGCAAAAAACGTAAGGAAATTTGAATTTCGCGGGCTACCCTGACGCTTCCCCCTTAAACCTTCCGGAATAAATTCTTTAAATGGTGGTGAAAAAAGTATCAATCCGTTACGCAGTTTAGAAGAACAATGCGGTCACACAGACAGACACGAAAAGCGACTTTCGTTTATGGTATGTACCGCCGTAATAATATTTGATACCAGAATGTGTGTATTATAATATAGTGGGCAAAGTCGCAAATCAAAAATTAATCTGCCTAGCCTTTTCCCAACTACATATATGTATTGGGGTCGGCTTCCAGTCTAACCGGATGCAGCTGAATACCAGTATTTTACATGGAGCGACTGCCTATCTGACCTCCACAACCCAGTAACTGGGTAATACGATACCCCTTGGTAAGACTGGTTGTTAGACGTTCGGCCTTCTGACGACCCGTAACGACTGTCAAAGATCCACGAATGACAGCCGGGACCAACGGCTTAGCGTGCTTTCCGAGGCACGGAGGAGTCTCGGTATATAGAAATGGTCACCCATCGGACCAACCTCGGCAAGCGTAGCTTAACCTGACAGATCGACTCGAGCGGCTGTTAGTATTTAAAATAGATGTCAAATATTTCGCTGTTTTGATTAATTTGGCAATATTACTGTACCGAAAATTCGAAGACATGTGACATCTACCAACCCGCACTGGGCCCGCGTGGTGGATTACGGCCCACTCCCTCTCACTGAGAGGAGGCCTGTGTCCCAGCAGTGGGAACATTATAGGCTGATGATGATGATGATGACTGTGTGGAAATAAGAAATGTGGCTAACTAGCGAACTAGAATATTAATAATGAAATGCAATTATAACACTGAATTTGATGTTGTAACCGGTTTAAGCGTAAAAACAGCATTTGAAAAGTTTCCAAATACTTTTTTTACATCTAAAACTAAATATTCGGTGTTACGATATTAACCATTGCATTTCATAATAAATGTTTTAGTTCCCTAGTTAGCCACATTTTTTAATTCCATACAGTAATATTGCCGAATTAATCAAAACAGGTACAAATATTTGACGGCTATTTACGAGGTTGCCAACTTTTAGAACAAACCCTCTTAATTCACAAGTCATTTTAATTGAAGTTGTTGACACTTTCGTATCTTGATTAGGGTATTTCAGTACCTTCAGTTAAAATTGTCTTTAGTGTAAAGTTTAGAGTTTAGACTCAAAAAGGTCAACGGTTCTGTACCTAAGGCGTAAGTGTGTTTGTCCACCGCAGCCGTCACCGAGAACGAGATGAAGGTCTCGAAATAGCGATGTATACATTTACTATGGCCGTGAGTCTGTCACCCGAGCACCGCCGTCATCCCGGCCGCTGAAATTTCGAGTAGTTTGGCGCGACCGCTAGAACTCGACCCGAGATTGTGCCAGTCTGATGTGCCGACAGTATAAAACACGTTTGATCTTGTCCACACACTGCCGTTGCACCGGCGCCGTTCGCCCGCTTTTGTTTTGTCTATCATAAATCATAACACACTGAAACATCGTGTTCAGTTGCGGTGGACAAACGCCCTAAGGCCGAGATCTATGAACGTCACTTGGCATTTGCTTTGGCTTAGAAATGTTCCCGTCTCTATCTTGCACTTGTATTTTTACAGTAGTGCGACAGTGACAGGAATAACGCTTAGCCAAAGTACGGCCCGAAGAATTGCCAAACTTAAGTGGCAATAGGCAGGGCACATTGCTCGCAGAACAGATGGCCGATGGGGCCGAAAGGTTCTGGAGTGGCGACTGCGTACCGGAAGACGTAGCGTTGGAAGGCGTCCCACAAGATGGACCGATGGCCTTGTGAAGGAATCCGCTGGATGCGGAAAGCCAAGAATCGTTCGAAGTGGTGGTGCTTGGGGGAGGCCTATGTTCAGCAGTGGACGTCTTTCGGCTGAAATGATGATGATGATGAAAGTACGTCTAAGTAACGTCTAAGTAGTTTAAATAGACCTAGATAAGCATATACTTTATGACCTAGCTTGAATGAAACGAGCGCTCTTAATTATTGAAGAATAGTAACCCATCAAAGTCGCCTGCGGCCGGTCAATAGACCCGCTAAACAGCCATTTAGCCACAAACCCGTTGATGACTTTCCCAATTCAACCCTTATAAATTTTCCCTTTCAGCCCTTAATCCCCGTACTAGACAAACAGTTTATCAAGGTTAAAAGATAGATTAAGCTGTCCTTTTTTATCGTTTTGGGATCGGAACCAGACATAAACACCTAGCCTGTCGTCCACAACGCTATTCAAAAGCAACCAGCTTTGGTTTTCTAAAAAAGATGTTCAAAGTCACCTCGTTTTATCGAAACTCTACACCATAGTCATGTGAATCCAGCTTAAGATGCAGATACAGGGTAAGTTTTTAACCAGTGCGCAAACTTTAACATGTGACTTTACTCATCATTATGAACAACTTTTACTACGGGACCAAACCAGAAATCGCGATAAAAAAATCAGCTGTTCCCTACATGTTGACGAGTTATGCGAACATAAATGTAGGGAAGAGCTGATATTTTTTTCGCGATTTTTGGTTTGGTCCCGTAGTAAAAGTTGTTCATAATGATGAGTAAAGTCACATGTTAAAGTTTGCGCACTGGTTAAAAACTTACCCTGTATATGCCAGCGATCTTGAGTGGTTAGCTTGTGTGTTCATATGAGTATTTAGTTCTGTTTACGTTTAGTTTTTATTTTTTATTTCTGCTTGAGTATAGTTCTCGATGTTTTTGGTTGGTATATTGGCGTGTGCTAGCTGACATATGGCGAATAATTTATCATTTAAATTATGTTTTGTGTTGCATAATGAACTTACATTATGTATTTTGCATACTATTGTATAGAATCATTTTTTTCTAACTTGAACAGACAGCTGTGCTGCTGGGGAGTTTGTTGCGCCACTTCTTCTTCCCAGCTAAAGGCACTAGGAAGTGGTGAAGGGTGGGCGTTTTGGGGGACAGTCTTATGTAATTTTGACGTTCAAAAAGTGCTGATTCTCAGCCTAGTTTGAATAAATGACTTTTGAATGTTTGAATTTTTTGAATTTTGTTCTGTACTAAGCTCACGTAACGCGTCGTACGTCCAGCCAGTAATAGGACTCGTCCATCAAGGAGCGCTGTCTCAAATTAGACGTTTTATTAATTTATTATACATAAAACAAAAGGTGTTTTAACAA
The DNA here is from genome assembly GCA_963680765.1 of Agrochola lychnidis. Lineage (NCBI taxonomy): Eukaryota > Metazoa > Arthropoda > Insecta > Lepidoptera > Noctuidae > Agrochola > Agrochola lychnidis. The sequence continues at coordinate 8,945,506 of OY796864.1, forward strand.
AACACGTATATTAAAAGATCAATAATTAAATTATCTTTAAAATGGTGAAAGTTTTAGAAAAATACGGTTGATATATTTTGCGTAATTCTCGGTTTTTTATCCGCATTAAACATAACTTTACAAATTAATTTCACTATGTAATATAAACATAGTCTAAAATATTCCTATATTAAGTTATTAAAAAAATGCTCTAATTTAACATATATTTTTTCCAAATCATTAACACTACTCGTTTAGACGTGATCTTTAGTATTACATCATTAAAAGTCGGTTATCGTCACCTTAAGCATCTAGGGTAGGCGTCCATTAAAACGTATACGCTGCGGTTACGCGACGTTTATTACTAACTCTTTGGTTTCTAAACAAGCGTTGAACGGTCATACAATAACGGCACTCCTAATGCAGAGCGTTTTTGACACCTTGATGTCACATTCTAGTGAAAATTACAGATTTTCATGACGACCGATATAATATGAAGAAATCGATGTTCTAGGAAACCGTAACTTTACAAACTAAAGTCACCAATGAGTAGTTAAAATGTCACAGCACTAGTATTTAAATGTCGGTCTGTACATAACGCAACCAATCACAAACTACAGTCTGGTTGTTAAAAGAATGCATACTTGACAACTGTCAGTTTCATACAAACGAATAAGTTTTTTACGAATTTGATCCTTATAGTTACTAGAAATTGTCCAACTGACAGGTGTCATGAACGCATTCTCTCAGATTGTAGTTAATAACGAGTCGTAGTCGTGTGCGAACCATAGGTGATTTGAGTTTGTATCACATTACTTTTGAGAGCTTTGTGGTTTTTTTTTTTGGTAGGGCATCTTGTAGTTGACCTCTGAGATCATGACTACTTAACCGGGCTTTCCTGTGGGTGCCTTAAGCTACTACATTAAAACCTCCAGCCAGGGGTTATTCAACTATGCTAATTAAAACTAGGTGAACGCTCGCTAAGGGCATCCCATGTGGGGTACGAACTTCGGCTTAGGGCGTCAACCGGAGGGAGGACATTAAGGATGGAACGGGCTGGAGAGCGTTGTGGACGATCGGCTTTAGTCCTTCCACTTACACAACTTCCGACGGTCATGTCTGATGTCTCGAATTCGAGACGAAAATGTCTGTCAGGGATAAAAAAGTATAAAGACGAAGGTTCTTTTTATGTCTAGAATAGGACAAACGGTCACTGTGTTTAGGTTGGATTTTAGTGCCTCATGGTTTTGCTAGGCCAGTAGGATAGAATTTATCGAAACTTCTGTTCCAAAGATTGAGAAAATATAACTGCAAATCTCTTAGGGTTTAAATAATAATCTTCTTCTTTCTTTCTTTTTCTGGTGTCAGAGTTTTTATGCCGCCCATGGGCCTCTGACTTGACTTCACATGCCGTCGAAAAATATCTCTCACGCATGCCGTTTTCGACACGATGTTTTCCTTCACCGTTTTTGAAGCAAGTGGTAATTAAACGTGGCGTGTTGCCACACTGAGTGCTCTCACTCTGCATCCACGCCATGTTCGGGTTCGCGTCAAATCAATCGTCATCCTCAGGATGCCTCGTTGAGAGGTGAAACACGTGTCGATTTCTTATAGGGTTTGTTATGGCTCTTTAGGAATAGTTAAGCGGAACAGGTTACTAAATATATCCACGTCTATTGTATTTTATAATGGATTTCCACAAGGTCACGCCTGAATCAAATAACTACGTTTTCTTTTAATTTATTTTTATTGGCAAATGGACCTGCTCTTGACCTCGATCTCGCCTGGTAAAAGCGATAGATGAACGATGAAGGAACGAGCAAGTCCAAAAGATGCCTGTTCACACTTGCTTTGAAGGCTGACGGGTTATACGTGACGATAAATTCATTTAGATTGCCTACAATCTTTGTTCCAAAATATTGTACCAGTATGAAGCTTTGACACATATAACAATTACTTACCTAACACAAATCACCAAGTGATATTATGTTAAAACTAAATGAAAGAAAATTTAAAACATACATATTAAAAGTAAACTTTGTAAACATAACATAACGTCACGCCTTGTTTCCCCGAAGGGTTGGGCAGAGGTGTCCCTGTAGTAGATACACCCACATGTAATAGGGGGCGAGCCTATTGCCATCAACCGGGCACAAATCCAGACTCCGAGCTGCTACTGAGAAATTTCAGATAGAGAAACCCAATAACACTGTAACCGACCCGGGAATCGAGCCCAGGACCTCATGTTCAGCAGTAGCGCTTGCGACCACTAGACCAACGAGGCAGTTAAACATAATAATACAAAATAGAGGATTATATTCAAGATTGGCTTCTGCGCCAGCGGTTTTGCCCGCGTGGTTTCTTTATAAATGTTACTCAGATATAGCATTCTATTGGTGAAAGAATTTTAAAAATCGGTCCAGTAGTTTTTGAGTTTATTCATTACTAGCTGCACTCCGCGGTTTCACCTGTATAAGTCTCGATCACGTGGTAATATCAGGATAAAAAGTATCCTATGTCCTAACCCAAGTCATGGTTTACCCATGTGCCACATTTCATCCAAACCCGTTCAGCGGTTTTAGCGTGAAAGCGTAACAAACCAACATACACAAAAAATCAAATCTCTTCTCTTTATAACTAACCCCGGCAAGCGTAGCTTAACCTGATGGATCGAACCGTGCGGCTGTTATTATTTAGCTACGAGCTCCTCAGCTCTCCTGGGAGGCAAATAGTTCACTATTGAATAATCTATGAATATAGATGAATAAACTGTCAATCGGTCTTGGACAAATACATACACATTCAATTTTATGTGACGTTCACTCCCATCACACGATAGATTTGCTCAGAGATTCGAGACAGGTTCGTTAATCAAGTGGTTGCAAGTGCAACCGCTGAGCGTGAAGTCTTCTTCAATCCCAACTGTTATTTGGTCTTCCAAACTCAAACTCAAACCATTTATTACAATTAAACCAATTACAGGCGCTTTTGAGTTGCCAAAGAGTCGGCCAGTCAGGAAGATGAAGCTAGTTGCCCATTCCAAAGCGTATTATATTCCTATGGAGAAGTACGGACATGAAAACTCCATGGATAGGTACTCTTTTAAATCAAAATATTATTTAAACTTTTGAAATTCAATCTTCATTCATAATTATACGTATTTCTCTAATGAAGATACTCAGACCCAGCCCGTAAAGATCAAAATGAAGATCGCTAACAGTTACAGACCAATTTACGTTTAATGTACATTACACGGAAAAAAGCAAACAAAAAATATAGAACAAACTTAATTTAGTTATATTGCATTCGTTTTCAGCATTATTTTTGTAATATTCAAGTTTCTTGCTTTTATCATCATTTTTTGTAATAAACTCAGACATACCGTAGCTAAATACTTACACTACTTTTACGTTTTCGCTCTTTGTACAAGCATTTATTTTTCTTTTGAACTTGTTTTAGAAGCTGTTTTTATCCCAACTTTAATTATTAATATATTAAAATTAATTCATCATCATCAGCCTATAAATGATCCTACTACTGGGACACAGGCCTCCTCTCTGTGAGAGGGAGTGGGCCGTAATCCACCACGCGGGCCCAGTGCTGGTTGGTAGATGTCACATGTCTTCCAATTTTTCGGTTCTAGGACATGCCGGTTTCCTGACGATGTTTTCCTTCACCGTTTTAAGAGCAGTGGTGATGAAATAATTTACACAAAGTAAAGCGCCTGTCTGGGTTCGAACCTACGACCTACAAGTTGTAAGTCGCGGCCATTACCACTGGGCCACCACTGCTCTCAAAATTAATTAGGTATTAATATTATATATTAATATCATTTATTTAATTTATTTAATCCTAATTCTTCTTATTTTCGTGTGGTTAGTGACTAACCTAGTTTCAGAGTTTTAAAGCCGCCCATGGGCCTCTGAATTGGCTTCACATGCCATCGAGAAATATCTCTCAGGCATACCTCACGATGTTTTCCTTCAACGTTTTTTGAAGCAGCTGATACAAGTGACACAATATGCACATCAATCCGAAAAGTCAGAGGTGCGTGCCTTGGGTTCGTACTCGAGACCTATGCTTGTCAGTCTGATGGTCTCACCACTAGGCTATCATTGCTAATCCTAACTAATAATATTACAATTGCGAAAGTGATTTTTTTGTTTGTTTGTAATTCTTTCACGCTAAAACGGCAGAACAGATTTGGATGAAATTTGGCACATGGGTAGATCAAGACCAGGATTAGGATATACGATACGTTTCTATCCCGATATTCCCACGGGATCGAGACTTATGCGTGTGAAACCGCGGGGTGTGCCTGGTTGATGGCAATAGGCTCGCCCCCTATTACATTGGACTTAAACATAACTGGCGAAATGTGGGTGAACGGTGCACCTCTGCCTAATCCTTCGAGGGTAACAGGCGTGATGTTATGTTATGTAATATTAGAAATCCTGAATTACCTATGTAGTTTTAACAAAACATTTGGAAGAATAATATAGCAGGAGATTTCAATTTTGACTGGAATTTTCATTGTTATATTGAAAGACTATTCATCACCCAAGCTTTTGCTGGAAAGCAAGAACACACTAGATTAATTGAATGCGATTTGTTTTCACTGGGGGAGTGTCATGGTACGGTGTGACTTATTCCTTACACGAATGCGCACTTAAATTAAGCCTAAACAGTCTGGCAGGAGAATTAATTTAGTATTTTTTTAAGTGAAAACTTCTTTAGGCGCGTTGGGCATTTTTGAGATGGGAAAAACAATTAAATTCGCAACACCATTACCAACACCTCATTTTTGTAAACGCGATTATGCTCTTTATTTACATTATTATTTTTATATGTCTTTGACACATCTCGGGGCCCTGGGGTCCCGGACCTTTGGAAGGCGAACGAGGGGCCGAAGCCAACTCGCAGAGGCCCGTTAGACATTTTTAATTAAATGAGGCACCAACCGACGATTATCCCTGTCCGCACTACGTAAGTGCATCCAAGGACAACCCCCGGTTGGTGTAGGACTATTGCAGGATATGGAAACAAAGATATTGGGTTATGGGTTTGGATGGCTAAAGTGAACTGGTTATCTAGGACTATGGAAAGACTATGGCCCCTGCCTGATCAATGTTTTATATAAAATACACAGATAAAATGGCAGGGGGTGACTTGCACGCTCAATAATGGGCCCCCGAAAACGGTCGCTAGCACATAGTGTCGTAGCGACAAGGGGGCAACACGTCCTGAGGTGCTTATGAGGAGTGGAGAGGTATTCCACGGCTATCAGGACAATCCCGGAAGTACGGTCAAGATCCCTACCAGCATCTTACTGGAATACTTCCTTCCTCCGAGCACTTTTGCTCTTGCGAATCTCCACTCAAGCCGGCCAATTAAGGCAAGAATGAGGCGGGGGAGCTCTGTTCCTCGTCAGTGTTCACTCCAGCCGGCCAATAAAGGCAAGCCAGAGGTGAGGAACAAGTCTTCTCCCGGGAGATATGGTCCGTGGGGTCGCTACTGCCCAACAGCTCGCCACATGCTGCCCTGCGGGTTTTTGTATCTCTCTTGGTCTGGCTCCTAATCCCAGACCTGTTCCGGCAAAGTAAACTCTACCGGCACAGGCCTAGAGTTCGGAGCGCGCAAGCCCCACCACGACGTCAACGTAGAGATACGACGGTGGGGTTATTATTGTGGTTTTTTAAATTTAATTTTCTCAGGTTAGTTCCTGGTATTTGCAGAATCTCACGGGTGTGAACCAAGGTGAGATTCTAGTTATTATTTTGAGAAGGTAAATTGCTCTGTACTGTAATGAAATTATTATCTAAATCAAGTTGTAAAAATTTTCTTACTATGCGGCAAGTGTTTAATATGGCAGCTTTTTGTAGTGTTAGGTATGTGTATTTGGATAGATTGAGTGCATTAAAACTATTGAAAATTTGTTTCGGGATAACACCTGTTGTTGATATTACTATTGGGACTATAGTGACTCTATTCATTTTCCAAACTCTGGTAATTTCCTCTTGTAATTCTGTATACTTCCTATAATCCCTTGTATAATGTTGGGGTTATTATTATTATTATTTTTATATGTTTACATATCTCGGGACCATAGGGTCCCGGTCCTTTGGAAGGCGTAAGAGGGGCCGAAGCCAACTCGCAGAGGCCCCTTGGACAATTTTAAATGGAATGAGGCACCAACCGGCGATTATCCCCGTATGCACTATGCAAGTGCACCCAAGGACAACCCTCGGTTGGTGCAGGGCTATTGCACAACATGGAAACAAAACATATTGGGCTATGGGTTTGGGTGGCTATAGTGGATTGGTTACTTAAAACTATGGAAAGCCTATGTCCCCTGCCTGATCAATGTTGTGGTATACACGGATAAAATGGCAGGGGGTGACTTGCACACACAATAATGAGCCCCCGAAAACGGTCGCTAGCACAAAGTGTCGTAGCGACAAGGGGGCAACATGTCCTGAGGTGCTTATGAGGAGTGGAGAGGTATTCCACGGCTATCAGGGCAATCCCGGAAGTACGGTCAAGATCCCTACCAGCATCTTACTGGAATACTTCCTTCCTCCGAGCACGTTTGCTCTTGCGAATCTCTACTCAGTCCGGCCAATAAAGGCGAGAATGAGGCGGGAGCTCTGTTCCTCGTCAGTGCTCACTCCAGCCGGCCAATAAAGGCAAGCCGGAGGTGAGGAACACGACTTCTCCCTGGAGATAGGGTCCGTGGGGTCGCTACTGCGCAACAGCTCGCCACATGCTGCCCTGCGGGTTTTTGTATCTCTCTTGGTCTGGCTCCTCATCTTAGACCTGTTTCGGCAAAGTAAACTCTACCGGCACAGACCCATAATTCGGAGCGCGCAAGCCCCACCACGACGTCAACGTGAAGATACGGCGGTGGGGTTATTATTATTATTATTATCCCTATCATCGATTATGGTGATGTGTGCTACTATGACCTGAATGCAGATCTCCTCGACAAACTTGACCGTCTTCTCAATAACTGCATTCGATTCGTTTTCAATCTGCGTAAATATGATCATGTCTCTGCGCATCGGTCGCTTCTAAAGTGGTTGCCCATACGCCAGCGTAGAGAGCATAGGGCGCTGACCACCTTGTTTTCATTTCTTGACTCTCCCACTTCCCCTAGTTATCTAGCCCACCACTTTCAGTATATTTGTGACAACCACAATAAGAATCTACGGTCATCAAATAATCGCGTTCTTCAATGTCCCACTCACCGCACAGACTTCATTCACTCTTCCTTCTTCGTTCAGTCTATTTCTCTGTGGAATGCACTCCCCTGGAAATCAGGATGGCAACCAACCGATTATCCTTTAAAGTTAAAGTTCGTGAGCACATTCGTAAGAAGCTGGCAGTATCATCACAACGCTAATGTTTTCCCATTGTTTGTCTTATTATTTTATTTAGTACTAGCTTCTGCCCGCGACTTCGTTCACGTGGAAGTCGTAAGATACCACAATTTACTACAATAACAGCCACATTTTTATAAAACATCCCTGTATACCTACTACATTTGTAGTTTTATTCTCAGCAGTCAAAATATGCAGAGTCAGGAATGGTGACTCGGGAGCAAGCGACGTACAGTTGTCCGTGTGAGAAGCAGCTTATCCTGAGGTTGATACCCGCAGCTTTCAACCTTCGGTGTCGGACCCTGTGACTTGTTGATCGCAAAGCATACGTTCCCAGAGAACTGTATGCGCTTGAACTGATAATTTTGGGGAATTAGTGATATACGCGCTATAAACACTGTCTTACCATCGCCATAACCTGTTAGAATTTCCACCTCGATGACGTTTCTCTGCAAAGACGTGACTTTGAGCCGGGTTCCGTTACACAGATGTACAACCGGAAGTCCACTTGCCATTTGCGAATTGAGAAATTCTACGGGGTAATGTGCGGCATCATCTTCATCCACATCAGTATTAATGGAGGTGTATATCACTTCACTCAATTTGTGAGAGAATACTGTGGTTGATCGCTGCAGCTTGATCATTTTCGGAGTTAAAATGGAAACACGCCCAAGAATTCTCTTGGTACGGTATTTGACTGATGTCCCCGTATACCAGACGAATAAGATCTTCTTAAGTGGGATCTACTTTATCAAGAGTCTCTGGTAGAGTGCCTCGAACAACTTTTAGAAGAACATCGGAGAATTCTTGAGCATTTGAATTCCCGCCAAGCCGAGCTCGTATGATGATGGTCAAGCGCAGTCTATGAACTCTCGACCGTAGAGTCGACCTTTTCAACGAAGTATTCACTTTGTCAGTCAGGACTGTAACACCACCCATCATGTCTTGGTTCCTGCGGATGTCCTGCAGGGTTCTGTTTACAGCTTCCACTGCTTTCCTTTTTGCCATAATGCATTCATCCCATACGATGAAGCGCAATCCCTAAGCACACATCCCTTGTTACTGTTGCGTAACACCCCACAAACAGGCGTTTCGTTGCTCTTTAAATTGATGGGAATCTTAAACATGGCGTGCGCTGTTTTGTCACCAGAAAGCAGTGTGGCAACGATTCCAGAAGATCCACACACAGATTTTAAAATCGCTAGGACAAATCTGCTGTCAAAATCTGTAAAATTCCTTTTATTCCTATAGTCTTCAGCTCTAAAATGATCAGAACACAACCTTGAATGTTTTGTGACTGTAAAGTACTTGTAACGTAGCAGTTTCCCATAGCTTACGAAGTTTTTCTTTTTAACCAACTTCAAAAAAAGGAGGTTTCTCAATTCGACCGTATAATTATATATATTTTTTTATGTGTGTTCGCGGATAAATTCGTCGTTTATGAACCGATTTTGATGATTCTTTTTTTGTTGGAAAAGAAATATTTCAAAAGTGGTACCATGATAAGGAAACCAGGATCTGATGATGGCATCCCAGAGAAATAGAGGGAACTCTTCAAATATTATAGGCAAACCTATAGCAATTTGGGTATTTTTTATAGTAACTCGTGCAGTTGCTCTTGGAAAGCACTATTTGGTTAAGTGGAACTGATGATGATGACCACAAATAGCCACCGGAACTACTAAATAATAAGTATTTCACGGGTTGCGATTCGATTACTTTAATAGGTTGCAATGCAATTTATGCTCGTCACAATGCATATGGAGAAGTGGAGTTGATGGTGAAGTACCAGGAGAACTTTCAATGATGAACGTCCCTGCATCGGGAAAAGCAATATTTTGTAAAAGGTGATGAGCAGTTGGCATTAAGCTAATGTAACTTAGACAAATTACAAATTGACCCACTAAAAAGCGAGAAATAAAAACTTTTTACAAAAAAAAAAAACAATCGACTCGTATTACAAAATGTAAAAAAAAAACAAAAACAAAAAAAAACCGTAGTTGGGAATCGATCTTTCAACTCCATGTTTACAAAGCAATCGTCCAACCGCTGAGTTAATTGCTTCGTTGAAATTTACTTAAAATAGCCGTTCCTATATATTTCATGATTGACTGCTTAGTTCCATAAAGGTATAGTGTGATGATAATCATTTAAAAAGTTAAATCGAAAACCATCTACAGTATCCTAATCTTTTGGCGCGTTTTTTTCCAAAAATACGAACATAATATAATATTGCTCGTCCCCCATAGTAAATAGCGTAATCGTTTATACCCTACAATTTGACCAGACTTATAGGGAATACCTATGCAAAATTTTAACATAATCTATCCGGTACAATTTGCGTCACGTTAGAACATACAAATTCGATATAATGTAATATTGCTCATCCCCATAGAAAATAGCGTGATAGTCTATACCCTACAGTTGAAATAGACAAACATTCTGAAAACTAAATTTTCTGCATAAGAATCGATCCCAGACCTCGTAGCAATAACTTTCTTTCAAAATATTCAATGTACAATTTTAACTTCGCTACGATTTTATTATATGTATGGATACATAATCAAAAAAAAAAAAATATTAGTACAAAATGTGAAAAAAAAAGAAAAACAAAAAACCGCCGTTGGGAATCGAACTTACAACCCCATGTTTGCAAAGCAATCGTCCAACCGCTGAGTTAATTGCTTCGTGGAAACTTCCCTAAAATAGCCATTCCTATATATTTCACGATTGACTGCTTAGTTCCATAAAGGTATAGCGTGATGATAATCATTTAAAAAGTTAAATCGATAATCATCTGCAATATCCTAATATTTCGGCGCGTTTTTTTCCAAAAATACGAACATAATATAATATTGCTCGTCCCCCATAGTAAATAGCGTGATAGTTTATACCCTATAGTTTGACCAAACTTATAGGGAATATCTATGTAAAATTTTAACAGAATCTATCCGGTAGAATTTGCGTCATGCTGGAACATACAAATACGTCATAATGTAATATTGCTCGTCCCCCATAGTAAATAGCGTGATAGTTTATACCCTATAGTTTGACCAGACACACAGGGAATATCTATGTAAAATTTTATCAGAATCTGTCCGGTAGAATTTGCGCCATGCTGGAACATACATACAGACAAACAGACAAACAGACAGACAAAAATTCTAAAAAAAATATTTTCGGCATTAGAATCGATCCCCGACCTCGTAGCAATTACTTTTTTTCAAAAATATTCAATGTACAGTTTTGACATCGCTACGATTTTATTATATGTATAGATATTCATGTATTTATGTGTATTTATTTGTACTTATTTTATATATGTAATTAGGCCTATATATTATATTTATAGTTTGTAATAAGTATATGTGTAACCTTATATTTGAGTTATTTTTTTCCTCCATTTTCGTAATTGCACCTACCACAGTTTGTCTCTGCATCACCCAAAGGTTGACTGGTAGAAAATGCCTGTGGCATTAAGTCCGCCTCTGTACATTTCTGTGCTTGAAGTATTAAATAAATAAATAAATAAATTATATTCATTTATTTCGGATTTTTTTAACATACATCCATATAGTCGTTAGTAACACAGAAATGCTTATGAGAAACTAATGTTAGTAATGACTAAACAAGACACTTTAAAAACTAAATACAAAATACATAAGACTATCGGAAACTCCGATACCCGTGCGCGTGTTCACTTGACCGCGTGCAGTCGTATCCAGCGCTCAAGCATCGGAGAATCCCATCGGTCCGACAAAACACTCAAGATGCTGTTGGTACTAGCACGCATGCGCGTTAGGACGGAAGTGCAACGCTTGCGCATGACTGTAGCGAAGCTGTCTACGCGGGCCTCAGCAAACATGCCAGAGGCACTGCAATATCGCGGCAGCTCCATCAGCATCCTGAATGCATTGTTGTACTGCACTCTAAGGTCACTGTACGCCCGCTGCAAATAGTCAACCCACAGGCTACATTATTTGGCTATATTATGTTGCGATTCAATGTTCTATGCAAGTATTTTTACTTTAAAGGTTTTGGAAGTCTTTTTTTTAACGCGTATGTGCTCTTTATTTATATAAAGTTACGGACCAATGTTCTATACAAGTATTTTTCTTCCACCAAGGCGATCTTGTTCAAGTTTTCACTTCTGTCGGCACTCCCGAGTGCCAATGTTTTTTATTTGCTTCTTAGCTTACATGTTTTCCAATTTGGGGGATTTTTCCTCCAAATAGGATAAGAATTTTACTAAGTATCGTCTTAATCATAAGAAAAAAATTGTTTGTAAAATACAGGGTTGTAACGGATGTCATATAACGGATGAGGATGCGGATGAGGATATCGAGATAATCGGGTTTGAGGATGCGGATGAGGATACGGATATTGGAAAATTCCTTATTGAGGATGCGGATGAGGGTGCGGATGCAGATGTCGTACAAAAAATAGCCCTTGTTTTTTATAGTATTTATATTTATATAGGTTGTAGGTCATTATTTGGTAGGTAAAAAAAATTGAATATTAAAGTTGTTAATATTCACCGAGAGGAGGCCTGTGTCCCAGCAGTGGGAACATTACTTATAGGCTGATTATGATATATGATGATGAAATTTGGTAACTGAAATTTCAAATTGTAGAGTCAAATGCACAACTTTAATATTCAAAATTAAGTAAAGGTAAATTATATTTGATAAAAAGTAACTGGCGGGCCGTTTCGCCTTCTAACCGGTTTCTAAGTTCATCATAAATAAGGGCCTGCTCCACAAAATAATTGTTCACTCGGGATACTTGCCAGTGGCGATGATAAAAAAAAATCGAATGATTTTATACCCAGTAAGCCGACGTAAACACAGAAGTAATATAATCTCAGGGGGATTTGATCGCGCACTGGATTTTCAACTCTCGGTGTTAAGCTGAACGTTGATAATCCAATGCGCTGGGGCGCACTCTCGTCCCAGCGCGTAGAAAAACACACTGTTGGATTTTTAACTCTTGGCGCTAAGCAGAGCGTTGAAAATACAGTGCACGAAAAAAAAAATCGCTGCTAACTCAGATCGTGACATGTGAAACCACAGTCGTGCCACCAGTGCCACGTGCGGCCGATCATCTGTCATAGAACAAGGACATTGCGAATTCAGCCAATAGTAACGCGTAACTCACTTATCGGCCCGCCCATTTAGCTCGGCGCGAGTTTTTAAAAATCCACTATTTGTGCGAACAAGGTAGGGTCACATCCTCATAGAAATTATGAGGATGCGGATGAGGATGCGGAGCTTTTAAAATCAAAAGTTGAGGATGCGGATGTTTTGCGGATATCAAAATTTATGCGGATGCTCCGCAGTTGCGGATGCGGATACGGATATCCGTTACAACCCTGGTAAAATACATGAAACTAACTGCACGCCGCGGTTTCACCCGCATAAGTCTCGACCCCATGGGAATATCGGGATAAAAATAATTCTATATTCTAGCCCAGATCATGGTCTACCCATGTGCCAAAAATCATCCAAATCCGTTCAGCCGTCTAAGCGTGAAAGCGTAACAAACAAACAGTCACTTTCGAATTTATAATATTAGTTAGGATGCTAACGATACCATTACGTTTTTATTTTAAAAACAATAGTATCGTTGGCATTATAAAAAATATAGCTTACTTTTCACATTTTCAACATCGAACGGAATGTCGTCTTCATCTACACCTTCTTGATATCCATTTACGTGTGGTAACATGGCTCATGTCAGTGGCACCTGGAACAAAACGGCTTTTTAAGTATATAATGAAATAAACCTGAGCAAATTACACAAATATCTACTTTAAAAGCATGAGCAGAAAGTTGATTTTGGAATGACAAGTATTTAAAAGGATAATAATTTAAATAGGTGCAATAAACTTGAGTTATTCCTTTAGTATGAGTATATTTCATTTTGTGCAGTTTTATTTGTAACATAACTTTTGCTAGCTCGATTTGCTTTAGTATATTTTTTTGAAGGTGGTTTTCACAGATTGTGTATTTCTGTTGCCACTATAACTTTCTAAGTGTAAACTGTAATTGACTTTCAGACTAATGTACCTACTGTCCTTGATCTGTTTGTTTTAGCTGTAAGTTTCCCATGTTATTTAATTTAAATAAATAACAACAAATAATAAAAATATAAATTTTTTTTTTTTTTTATCAAATTTGTCCTATACTAGAAACGTGTTTTTTTCCGGCGTTTTTAAGCTATTGCATAGCTTTTATCGCGGGCTTTGAGCGCGGCGACCGAATCAAGAAATTCTGTAACGAAAATAAAACCTAACACTCCCACTCCGCCTACCATGTAATGACGGTTCCCATGACAACGTTATGTTGTCATGGGAACGTAATTTTTGTTTTATGTCATCACGTTATCATCCCAAGTGTAGCGTTGACAAATAGGATGTATGGAGGTTACAAATGCTATGCAATAGCTTTACCGCGGCAGTCCCCGAGTGCCACACGTTTTTTTTGCTAAATATTGTACGGTGTTACGGTACCCTTTGTGTGCGAGTCTGTTAGCTCTGTGCCTTTTTTAGGGTTCCGTAGTAAACAAGGAACCCTTATAGTTTTTAGATCTTGGCTAAAGTTCGGTTACCTCCTCGCTGACTGTTTTTTTTTCCTCATCTGTGCAAAGAATTATGTGGATTTTTTCAGGCTTGTACTATTTTTGGTTTCAACGAATAAAACAGATTATGCTGGAAATAACTAGGCAACCTGAAGAAAAATATCAAGGGCTAATAAGGTGCTGAGAAAAAAAAATATGAATACGAAATCGGGCGTTGAACTAAATAACGTAAAAGAATTTGTAAGTAGATGTGAGATGAGATTTTCTTTATATATATATCCTACGGAGATGTAGAAAAATATACACACTAAAGAACCTGAGAAGTTTCTAACAGGCACATTACATTTGACGTTTTCAGGGGTTTTGAGTTCAATATCAAAATATTATTATACATATTATAGAGGTTACCCAGCCGGTTCGGGGTCACCAGTATAGAAAGTAAAGTTCACTCTTCCTCTATTTATAGAAAAGGGAGGGTCCTCCGACCAGACGTGTATTGTGTCTGGTGGGCAACTGCTCGACGATTGTTATTTTTTTATCTAAGTCATCTCGCAGTTTTGACCACTGAGGTCTTGGCTGCTTAACCGGACTTTCCTGTGGGTGCCTTAAGCTTCTACATTTAAAACCTCCAGCCAGGGGAAAAAAACTATTCTAAATTAAAATTAAGCGAACGCTCGCTAAGGGTTCGGTTAATTAAGGTAAGGATACGGTGACGATCCCTTTCCGAGTTGATATATGTGCTATGACCTTGATTCTACGAATTAACGTCTAAAATACCATTTTTTATTTTTACTTAGTTTACCACACTCTCTCTCACTCACACACACATACACACACACAAACCCCCACCCACAAACACATACACAAACACACACCAACTAATCAGTTTAACCCCATAGCAACACACTCACACACAATTAACCAGTAAATCCACTCAATTGATTTGTTAACATCAGAATTATTACGAAATTATAAATATTTTGTAAAACGTGTCAATCCCACTAAAGAACACTGTCCATCAAGATACAGGATTTTCCTAGTTTGAAGGGCAGGGGTCTTACTCATTGTAATAGCCATACCCATCCCATAGTTTAAACTACACTGATGTCACCTTTTTTTTTTTCCGGGGTGGAAAATCCTCATGGATGTCCTTCGCCCTGAGGTGGGCGAAGGGGACTGTCAGACTCCTACTGACTAAAAACCACCCCGGTGTTCCCTTCTCACACTTGGACCTGGGATCATGAGATCTAGTGCGCCTTCCATGATCCCCGACTGGTGCCGGCCCGCTTTTGAGGGCCACTTCATGCCCGCGGAGGGAGTGAGGTGTGAGACTCCCCCCGCGATGTCAAATAGGGACGCGCGTGGAACACTACTACACTACTCATTGTAATAGCCATACCCATCCCATAGTTTAACCTACACTGATGTTACTTAGGCTAAGTTTTTGGTAAATAAAATGATTACTTACTTACTTATTTACCTAGAGGCGGTGGCGGACAGTTGACAATATTGTGCCATCTGACATCATCATTCTCTTGCCTTTATCCCAATTTATTTGGGGTTTTTTCACACTTTCACACTTCTCTATTGGTCATCAACTCGGTAGTTCCCACCTTTTCTAACCATATCATCTTTTACACAGTCCATCCAACGTTTCTTCGGTTTTCCCCTACGCTTATAGCCATCCACTTTCTTACTCAAAACTTTCCTCACGATTATTTCCTCATTTCTCACGCACATCACACGACAAACGTGACAATAGGCCTTTGTCCAAATTTTTTTTTAGTTCGTCTTTCAGATAATAAAAAAAATATTGGACACGTACTTTTTCTTTTTTGACGTAATCAAAAGATTACGGCGATACATTGAGTTAAAATGTGGCATGACGTCACGCCTTGCTAGATTTTATACTGCGTTGTGACGTAGCGAGCCCCCACTCTCCAACTTTAATGCGTGTTTTATAAGTTATTTTTGATTAATATGATAAAGCAAAAAATACGTGTCTAATATTTTTTTATTATCTGAAAGACGGACTAAATAGAATTTCTTTTTTTTTACCTAGGAAACTACCCTATATACTATCTCACATAATGTCAGTTAGATAGAACAATTACTGTCAACTATCTGCGCCCGCCACCGCCAGCAACCGCCTACAGCTCTTCCAGAACACTATAGCTTTATTTATTGCTTTAGCTTTGTAGGCTGTTAAATAATATCCGCAATTTACCGTCAAATGACGTTACTGAAACATTATTTATTTATGAAAGTAAGTTAGTGTGTTTTCCTAGAGAACGTTATTTGACACCGTAGTCATACCCCGTTGCCATCACCATGGCAGCTGTCACTGCAGCCATTACGTGACGGCCACTGATGTCTTAAGAATGCGGCGACGCATGAATTGTCCGTACAAACGTAGTACATTAATCATTTGCAATTTGAGCATATTTCCACCATATTATGTTTATATTCGGATTGAGACAGTATTTATCTAGGCTCCTACGTCTTTTTATTTCCAAAAACTTACCTTTAAATGAAGTGTAAGCTAATTGCATTTCGTACATTTTTACAGCGTAAATGACATGTTTTCATATTGTTTTTTCTGTATTATAATATATATAATATATATATATATATATATAATATATATATATTATATATATTTCCGCAGAAGCATAGTTTATGTTATCAAGTTACAAATTAATGAAAAAAAAAATGGAAATACATTAAGTTTTCATTCATAATTTTTTGTATTACGGAACACATCCAAATTTATCATAAATTTTCGAAAGCTAGTAGTACTATCGCGTCAAGCAATAATTGTCAATGTGTGCGTGGTAGTATTGCTCACTGTAGGTTAACGCTATTTGTGTTTGCATTGTCTTTTTGCTATTTGTGTTTCTATCTTGACTCAAGTCTGAATAGAGGTTTACTTGCTCAGCTAACGTCGGTAACCTGGGTTGCCAACTTTTTAGGGTTCCGTAGTAAACAAGGAACCCTTATAGTTTCGTCATGTCCGTCTGTCTGTTTGTCCGCGGTCTAGCTCCGAGACTCTTAGTACTAGAAAGCTGTAATTTAGCATGGGTATACATATTAATTATGCCGACAAAGTGGTAAAACATAATTAGGAAAAAAAAAATTTTTTTAGGGTACCTCCCCTACATGTAAAGTGGTGATGGTTTTTTTTTTCTATCCCTTGGTGTGGGGTATTATTGGAAAGGTCCTTCAAAAAAATTGTGAGTATGTGAAAACCATTTTTGGATTTAGGGATCCGTTTGGGAAATATTAAGCTTTAAAGTGCTATTTTTTGTTAGGGTCAAGTGTGTCTCCCCTGCCAGCTAATTGGTTGGTTTCGGATGTGTGAAAAAATCACAGCAGTCACTCCATTTTGTAATGAAATAAAAAAAAGTTTTTAGGACTCTTATATAGCAGGATACTATATTATATAGTAGGGTTGGCAACCCTATCGGTACCTGGCACATAAATAAAAGAAGATACCAATCAAGGTGAAAGCGGAAAATTAAAAAAAAACGTTACACGTGTCGTTTATAAATAGAAAAGAGTATCTATTACATCATTGGCTGTTATAATGTTATTGTTTCTAATCTTCAATCCATACTTAGGCTAACTATATCCATAGTAGTCTATTCTAGAATATTATAAATTCGAGAGTAACTTTTTTTTTTTAGGTAGGGCATCTCGTAGTTGACCTCTGAAATCATACTCAATACTTTATTGCATTCCACAATGTATGTGCTTAGGTGGTAAACATTTGAAAAGAAATAATCGTTGACCCTGTTGGGCACAGCAAAAGAAATATAGTAGAGATGAGGACTTATTGTTTATCTTATAATCTAATTTATTTAAAAAAAAAACATTTATTGTGTATTTTATATGAGTTTTAGAGGGGCTTGTTACTAAGTAATAACAGCCGCACGGGTCGATCGATCAGGTTAAGCTACGCTTGCCGCGGTTGGTCCGTGGATGGGCGACCATCTTTACATACCAAGACCCTTCCGTGCCGCGGAAAGCACGTTAAGCCGGTGGTCCCGGCTGTCATTTGTAGATCTTTGACAGTCGTTACGGGTGGTTAGAAGCCCAAAAGTCTGACAACCAGTCTTACCAAGGGGTATCGTGTTACCTAGTAACTAGGTTGTGGAGGTCAGATAGGCAGTCGCTCCATGTAAAATACTGGTATTCAGCTGCATCCGGTTAGACTGGAAGCTGACCCCAATATAGTTGGGAAAAGGCTAGGCAGAAGAAGATATGAGTTTAGAGGTTTATCATTTAAATATTCATGTACACTGTAATAACATTTATTTAATAATAGATTTTTTAATTTATTCGTAAATAGATGGAGCTTTTTTTCTTTTCTGATTGATTCAGGTAATATATATATTTTTACTGACATAACTAGAGGACTTGTTGAATGTATTTTTAGGCAGGATTTTGGTAAGTTTAGTCGTGTTTTGCATGACTACTTAACCGGGCTTTCCTGTGGGTGCCTTAAGCTACTACCCAGGCCAGGCCAGGGCAGGGGCCAGGGGTTACGAAAGTAACTCTGTCTGTCTGTATGTTACCTTTCACGGGTAAACCACTGAACAGATTTCGATAAAATTTGGCAAGGAGGTAGATAGCATCCTGGAGAAGGACATAGGATACTTTTTGTCTCAAAATTAAACCTAAACTTTCGAGTTAATGACCTTTTCTTTGGCTATTAGGTATGTAATCCCGGTAGTACATTTCCGTGGGATATTTTTGTCATCCACGCGGGCGAAGCCGCAGGCAAAAGCTAGTATAATGAATGCGAAAGTGTGGATGAAAGTCTGTATGGGTAATCCAGCATAGGGATAGCGTTAGGGATATGAAAATTCAAATTTATGCTTTTGGTAAGAAATCAAAGGTCAAGTAAAGAACTTGACCTTGCTTCTTGCATAACTTCATGCTGCTGGGCCAACGGGAAATACCAAATAGACTGGTTTATTTGCGAGTGTCAAAATATGCGGCGGAAGTTTGATTTTCGTAGTCAAAAGTTTATTGTATGGAGACCCCTTTAATTTTTTAATTTGATTGAATTTTTATTATTTGTTATTATAGCGGCAATAGAAATGCATAATCTGTGAAATTTTCAACTGTCTACCTATTACGGTTCATAGATACAGCTCGCTGACGGACAGCGGAGGCTTAATAATAGGGTTCCGTTTGACACCTTTCGGGTGCGGAACCTTAAAAACGAATTACCACAGTATAACTAAATCCACCGTATATCGATTGAGTGGTTCATTGCCTTTGATATTCAAATTCAAAATTCAAATTCAAATTCATTTATTTTAAAAAGACAACTTATTGGTCCACAGTAGGTGTTTGTAGTAGATACACGTAATATAAATTTAAAAACTATTTACATAATAATAACATTGAAAACACTACAAAATCAACAATAAATTAATTGACGTACTCCAAGTCTGGAGTTCGTTAATATCAAAGCCATTGCTTTTAAAATATCCTGTTGTGGTTGTTGGTTCATTAACCACACGCGACAACAACCACAATAGGATGTTTTTGTCATCCTATTCTTATCTAAAGACTGCTTTGTGGTTGGCTTCCATTACAAATGAAAGGCTGAATATTGTAAAATGTGTGATCGAATTACTAAGAGTCATTCAACTGTTGGTAAGACTGAAAAAATATCGTCAGGAACGTGGTAATAGTGCAGATAAATTTAAGTGAGAGCGTGACTGTCTTGATTGCAAGGCAATAAATTAATTTTAAGTTCTGATTTTAATTTAAAGTTCTGATCTTTTATTTTCTCATTTTTAGGGTTCCGTAGTAAACAAGGAACCCTTATAGTTTCGTCATGTCCGTCTGTCTGTCTGTCTGTCCGCGGTCTAGCTCCGAGACCCTTATTACTAGAAAACTGTAATTTGGCATAGGTATAATAAAATTACACACACTACGACAAAGTGGTAAAATAAAATTATGAAAAACATTTTTTTTTAGGGTACCTCTCATACACGTAAAGTGGTGATGTTATTTTTTTTCTTTTTTAACCCATAGTGAGGGGTATCATTGGAAAAGTCCTTTAAAAACATTGTGAGTTTGTAAAACCATTTTTGGATTCAAGGATCCGTTTGCGAAATATTAAGCTTTAAAGTGCTAATTTTTGTTAGTCAAGTGTCCCCCCCCTCCTGCCGGCTAAATGGTTGGTTTTGGGTGTGTGAAAAAAATCACAACAGTAGTTTATATAACGAAATTAAAAGGAAAACTATCACAGCTAAGTAGGCTCTACAAGTTAACGAGTAATAATCGACCAACTTAACTTTACAGTTGCAAAAACATGTTTTCCCAAACATTCCGTTTGGGAGAACATATTTTTCAACTACAAAGTTAAGTTTGTTTTTGGGATTAATTCATCCCAACTACGGAACCCTTCATTGTGCGTGGTCCGACACGCAGTTGGCCGGTTTTTTATTTCTTATTTTTACCCACGACGGAACGGAGACGGTATATGCGTTTGGGGTGAGAGGATGTTTGTGCAAATCCATGTTGACATTTTTCTCCAAAACTACTAGTCCGATTTTGATGCTGTTTTCAGTTAAGGGTTCGAGTTTGATTGGTGCATGTTCTTAGTTAGGTGTTACGGTGACAATTCACCAGGGGGCGCTGCAGCAAACATTTTTTGTGCAAATCCATGTTGCCATTTTTCTCCAAGACCATTTGTTCGATTTTGATGCAGTTTTCAGTGATGGGTTTGGGTTTGATTGGTGCATGTTCTTAAATAAGTGTTGTGGTGACAACTCACCAGGGGGCGCTGCAGTAAACATTTATTTGTGCAAAACTTTTATCCATTTTCAATTACTTTTTAACCGTCGTGGGTTTTTTCAAAATATCTAATTTGACTTTTTTTATTTGATTTGTTTTAGTTTTGATTTTGTCTCGGACTTTTTGGAGGTGGGCGATAATTAAATATTTTGTATTATTTGTCTACTCCATAGTTCGCTATATGCAAAATTTCATAGACCGAGATAAATTATCGTTACTTAGCACGTACTTTTTTCTTAGATATGTTTCCGTCTTTATCATGCACTTTTAGTATGACAGTTGTGCGACAGTGACAAGAATAATGCTTAGCCAAAGCCCATGCTAAGTAACTAACGTTTTCAAATTCCGGTCAGTTATTTCGTTAGTTCCACTTTTTGCTGCTGGTTCAGATACGTTTGTGGCAGCGCGACGATGTGACGGCCAACCATCGAATATAGAACCGCCACTCCCCGCGTGCGGGGGCAATAAGCCACGCCCATCAAACTACTGTTTATTTTCAATATAGGCCCTTAATGACTGCGACACAGTATTATACTAATGCAGTTGTTATCGAACACAGTTTCTGTAAACTGAGTTTTTTGTTTTTTCACTATTTATTGTTTTTTTCCTTGCTCATGGTAATAAGTTACATTATCATATGACAAACGAATCGTGTGTGTTCAAATGTCCCGCTGCTGTTTATCGCCTCGAGATAATCTTCCTGAATTAAATCACATTTTGATAATGTGTTCAGCAGCTCTTTGCGGAAGTGCTCACGTTGGTTAACTGTTTTGAGTTAGTCTGTGGTATAATATTCATTTCATAAGTAGCAAGATTACACAAAAATAATATAAATAATACACAAATAAATTAATAAGATCAAAAACATGAAATATTATCATCTAAAATGAAATATTACATTTATATAAAACTGACGGACCCGACAGACGTTGTCCTGTCCGAACAGCGCTACCTACCGGGTCCAATTGTATTTTCAAACCATCCAGGGACCCACTCAAATATACACATAAAATTTCATCCAAATCGGTCCAGCCGTTTAGGAGGAGTTAGGTGACAAATGCACGTACAGAAGAATTATATATGTATAATAAAGACTAGACATTTTAATGAGACGGTTTTTGTACTTATTAAACAATTTAAAATTTTATGCGCCTTGACGCTATTTTGCATTTTTAATAAAATCTTATTTGCACAAAAAATTAAATACAAAAGCTTTATGCTTGCTTTATAAGCAAGAAAACTGCATACCTGATTTGCAGAATGCGTGGCAGCTGCAACTGTATTCTGAAAACTGTAGCAGATAGGATCTCTTCTCCGTTATGGAGTTATTTGAATTGAATTGTATTTATTATGTTAATTTTAATTTAGGTAAAATGTATGGATTTATTATTATCTGAATAAAGTGAATTTTAGTTTTAAAGTGAAACTTTTAATACATCGTCTCAAACTTTTTCGTCTGTGTGTTGCATGTCGCGTGACGGTCGGCCGCGGAGTAGAGATAAAGTGAAAGGCGCTTGTCAGAGCAGCCAAGGCCAATATGGCGGCGCCTATAGAAGTTTCACTTTTTTCGTGGTTTCATAAAACCACACAATCATTTTTTTATTTTATTTTGTTTACGATGATGATAATTATGCAGTGATGAGTTTTGTTACAAGCTGAAACTTATTAACCAATACTAAATTAATACATTCGAATGGAATACTGTTTTGATCAGTGTTAACTTACGATTCGTCGACGTCCCGGGCAGGGCCCTGATATGTGTGGATAGACCTAAACACTGCTACTTTTACACATCATCTAAATTGACACTTACGATTAGATGTTGTTAACTCACAAGTTTTAAATACAAGATTTCTTGGTCCTTGAATTCAGTATGTCATCGACAGATTAAAGGAATCGGTAGGCACCTACATACATGTTTTTCCCCAAACTGCGTGTCATGATATTTTGTTAAACTATTCGTGAGTTGTATCAAAATTTAATGTAATATTCGCCGGTTTTTCTCGATCATGCAAAGCAACTCAATTGAATTTAATAAAAATCTCTCTTCATTCACTATATTAAAAGAAAACTCTGGCTTTAAATACAATTTCACTACACAGCGTGTTACACATAATTTCTACTTTGTTGTCACATTAAAAAGTATCAGACACTTTACGATGTACAAAAAGATAAATCTCACTTACTTTGTTTCAAAAATCCGTACCGAAGGACCGAACAATTTAGAAATGCACTTTTAAAACGACACTATATTTAAACTCATAATTAAAATTTATTTATAAGTGAAAACAATACAATCACACACGTTCTTTGTTCAATAATGTGTTATCTATGACGAATACTGATTATCATAATTACTGATTTAATGGAAGGATAGGACTGTTACTGATAACGTGGATTCCTATTGAAAAGGAAGTCGATTAGATATTAAATTGATAGTCGTGTTATATTTTGAATATATTGATAGTGATTTGTTTTGAATCAATGATATCATTGTGTATATTTTTGGGTGTATTACTAACCCCTGCCACTGCACAGTCTTTTTGATTCTTGGCTAAATTTAGTAATTACCAGAGATCGGAATTGGGTGTGTGAAAATACCTAAAGTTTGCAGCGAGACATATCATAGAGCTGTTACAACCACTTAAGTTAACCGGTTTTGAATTGTACCGGTTTATTTATGGTTTTTTGTTTTACATGTTCTTTACCTTTGAAAAACCGAACTATAAACATAAGAAAGCTGCTAATAGTTTTAAATAAATTTATGTTTTGAACTTTTCCGGTTCAAATTCGGTTTTTTAGTTTTACTTGCTCTGTACGTCTGAATCACCAAATTTTTCACAGTTTTAGATATTTTTGTAAAAACCGAATTTGAACTGGAAAAGTTCAAAACAAAAATTAATTTAAAACTGTATTAGCAGCTTGCTAATGTTTATAGTTCGGTTTTTCAAAGGTAAAGAACATGTAAAACAAAAAACCGAAACTAAACCGGTAAAATACAAAATCGGTTAACTTAAGTGGTTGTAACAGCTCTATGATATGTCTCGCTGCAAACTTTAGGTAATTTTACACATCCAATTCCGATCTCTGGTAATTACACATGACTTGTAAACGCCATCTTACGTTCGTGGAAGCGTAATATCCATAGTTATAATAAATAATGCCATCTAATAAACCTCATTGAAAATTGCGTTAGAGACAGCCTCAAAATATGTATCTGTAGCAGGGATATTGTCAAACGAGTGGAATTATAATTTCACTAGTGAAATTATAATTGTACGAATCTTTGTCAACCGCCTCCATTTCTTACAATTTAACGGACTTTTTTTGGGTTATTGAAATTTCACGGGAACGCTGTAGTGTAGCGATAAAATCCAGTCGCGATTTTATTACGTTCGTGCGAACGTCGGCTTAGTCTAAGGCTGCGCGCACTTCGGATGCGTTTTCGTACGAATGTCACTCGTGAGTACATATACGACCATGGTCGTACGAATTGAGTATGGATACGTTTTTCTCCGTCAAATAGTACAAATCCCAACAAGTTCGGATTGTTTTCGAACGTTGGAACTATACGTACGACACCCAATCTGCGCACTGCCTATGTACAAGGAAGGTCGGGATCGTTCGTGCGTGTTCGTACGTATACGGACGAGTGAAATTCGTACGAAAACGCATCCAAAGTGCGCGCGGCCTTAGGCTAAGCGTTGATGTTGGACACTCTACTGGATTATACAGTGTAGGTGTAGTACTTACAAATTTGGTATTCTGTTTCTTATGTAAATTCTTGGAACGTTAAAAATCCGACCATCAGTAGTGGATGTATGTTACGTGTTTTATAGAAAAGTAAAGGATTTTTTCATTTGGCTGCTATATTCGGAAGTTATAAAAAGAGCCATCTGTGTTGTTTTTCCTCTTTTTAAAGAATGTTATGCCAATATACGATTTCTCATTTATAGTGTGTACAGTTATTAAATGTACATGTCGCAGATGGATTATCGAATCCGCTGTTTTACTAACCCTACTTCGGTACATTTTCTATGAACCAAAGCGGACATTATAGGCGGGCCCCACCGCACTTTTAAGAATAAAAATGCGTTCCACTGCGGCCCGTTGCGGCTACTTCTACTACTTCCATAATGTGCATTAACTCAGTTACACATTTTATACTACTTTATAGAAACTTTACGGTCTTCTGGCTACGTTGTTATTCATCATCAGCCTATAAATGTTCCCACTGCTGGGACACAGGCCTCCTCTCTGTGAGAGGGAGTGGGCCGTAATCCACCACGCGGGCCCAGTGCGGGTTGGTAGATGTCACATGTCTTCGAATTTTCAGTTCTAGGACATGCCGGTTTCCTCACGATGTTTTCCTTCACCGTTTTGAGAGTAGTGGTGATGAAATAATTTACACAAAGTAAAGCGCCTGTCTGGGTTCGAACCTACGACCTACAACTCGTAAGTCGCGGCCGTTACCACTGGGCCACCACTGCTCTTGTTGTTATTAAAAGAAAGAAAAAACGTTTATTTGCAGTAACATGACGCAAAAAAAGAACACAAACACAAAAAAGAACAAGTTGGGTAAAATTATGCGTCACATCCACGCAAAACGACCATCGCTATTAGCAGACAAAAGGAGAACTCTACCTATCCACTTAAAATAATGATTTCGGCCGATTTAGGACTTGACAGTACGACACAACTTAGATGTAGCATGAATTTCAAAATTTGCATTCATTCATTTCAATTTGATTATATGATTTTACAAGTTATTGCGTTTGCGAAAAGATCATTTTCACATAAAGAAGTAATAAAGATTATTGATTTTGAAGGCGCACTCAGTTCGGATGGTGATCGGTTTTACGAACTTTGCCGATGCTATATCTAAGTTGTGTCGTACTGTACTCAATGATATACTATACAGTATCATTCTCGAAAACTTACCTACAGAATCGAGTCGAGCAAACAGTCGTTCAACAAATGATAATTGCATCATCGACGCAATCAAGAGATAAATGGATCGTTAGTGAGGGGGCTTAGTTGTTATTGCTTGTACTAATGCATTCGGAATTCCAAATCCGTTAGATATCTGTGGTATTGATGTTGGAACATCCGATGTACTTAATAGGGTTTCATTAAGGGAAGTTTCCCGTATCAAAACAATAACTATTTATGTCTACAGCACGGTTGTATTAGTGTAGCAATTGAGCGTCAGGGTAGCCCGCGAAATTTAAATGTTCTTACGTTTTTTGCATTTTGCAGGTCAGTATCAGGTTTTATGTTGATTAAAATATTATTCGGGGTCGTAACAAATATGGCTTTAATCAGTTATAATCATTACAATCAGCAATACAACTCCATAAGTTAGCAAAGGTGTCAAATGTCATGATTTCATGAAATCATGACATTTGACACCTTTGTCTTCTTCTTAATCACTATTGCTGATTGTAATGATTATGACTGTGGGAAGAGCTCACCGTCCGTTTATTACAGCACTAGTATTTCAATGGCCGTCTGTACACGATGCGTTATTAACTAGTTTGTGATAAGTTGCATTGTGTACGGACGGCCAAATATTAGTGTTTTGATATTCTGGCTACAAATTAGTGATTTGAGTTTGTGACAATGAGCCTTAGAGATATGATATGTATAGTCATGGGCCGTGTCCTAACCAAAATAACCGCATGAACACGTGACCGTCGCTTGAATTTTGTTCGATGAACCCGAACTCGTGGTTGTGCTGACAGAGGAGCGCCTATCGGTTGTCCGAACAAATGAGTGACAAATTATATGTATGAACGCGACGATTGCGTATTCGCGCGGCCGATTATTTTGGTTAGGACGCGGGGATAACATTCCTACAGCTTGACACACAAGCTGTAGAAATGTTCTATAACTTCTACAAATCATTATTTTTTGACTGTCAATAATGCAATTTTCAACTAATATAACTATACTCCGTTTGAAATAAGATTAGATATTTAAACAAACCTTTTTTACAGTCCATTCAACCGATTTTGACTTCTATTGCGTAGGCATAAGGATGGCATTAAAAGCAAAAAAAGTGGTTCCAAACCAACTGTTTACTGCAGCTGCCATTTGTCATGCCACCAACGCAATAGAAGTCAAAATCGGTTGAACGGACTGTAAAAAAGGTTTAGTTAAATGTCTAATCTTATTTCAAATGGAGTATAGTTGCCGTTGGCAAAAAACGTTGCATAATATTTTCATTTAAATTGCAGACTATGGTTATATATATATCAACACTGGTAATCGCACAACAGCTTCGGGAATATCCAACCAATTGCTTCGAGACTAAACAGAGAACCATCTTTTAAGAAATAGATGGCGTTGCTGTGCTTCTAAATATTTAATTTCTTAATTCCAACAGAGTGCGTTTCGAAGGTAATACCTGTCATACCTATGACGTGGTTTATGTAGGTAAGGTTAAAGGTTACTTTTGGTAGGAGGCATAACGCATACATAAGGTCATGCTTGTTTGTATTGAAGAAGTAGGCAAAGGTGAAAAGAGCAAAAATAGAAAGAAAAATATATATTTACACATACACATCATCATCGATGAT
The DNA here is from genome assembly GCA_963680765.1 of Agrochola lychnidis. NCBI lineage: Eukaryota > Metazoa > Arthropoda > Insecta > Lepidoptera > Noctuidae > Agrochola > Agrochola lychnidis. The sequence goes on from OY796864.1 coordinate 8,972,843, forward strand.
CGTCGTCGTCGTTGGCTTCATTGAGGACATATACTGACCATATTGGTGATGTTCTTCAGAAAGGCCAGGTGCGTAGTACTCGCAACCGGCGTGCGTGTATGACCAGATGTATGAACGTAAACGAGGCAAAAGGAGTATGTAAGGATCGTAGCAGGTGGCGTTCTGTAGTTTCTGCCTACCCCCATGGGAAGAAGGCGTGAGTTTATGTATGTGTGTGTGTGTAAATATATATTTTTTCGTAAAATCACATGCATACTAAAGAGGTGGAGGTAGGTCAAATCAATGTGCCTAGCCTTTTCTCTAATATGTTGGGGTCGGCTTCCAGTCTAACTGGATTGTAGCTGAATACCAGTATTTTACATGGAGCGACTGCCTATCTTACCTCCACAACCTAGTTACTAGGTACCACGATACCCCTTGGTAAGACTGGTTGTCAGACTTTCTGGGCTTCTAACTACCCGTAACGACTGTCAAAGATCTACAAATGACAGTTGGGACCAACAGCTTAACGTGCTTTCCGAGGCACGGAGGGGTCTTGGTATGTAAAGATGGTCACCCATCCACAGACCAACCGCAGCAAGCGTAGCTTAATCTGATCGATAGACCCGTGCGGCTGTTGTTACTTAGCCACAAGCCTCTACTATGCACTACTGACTACTGTGCTGTTGTAGTATTTATCCTAAGCTAAAAAGAATCTCTCTTCGTAACAAGCTTTTCATTTGAGAGCCAATATCACACTGGGGATTTGCGAGCGTGTTTCCAGCAAGGCAATTGTTTAACACGCTCGCTGCGTGTGCGTAGTATTTCGAGAGCAATTGACGTGAGTGTATTTGAGTGTGTGTGTGTGTGTGTGTGTGGCGAGGGCGAGAGTACACTGCCGTCATAATGAAAAAGGGCACATCTAAAATTTTATAAATATCGACGCTTGAAAGGCAACATTGACTAAGCGACATGGGAACCCATGTCAATGTTGCCTTTCAAGCGTCGATATGGAGAAAATCGAGTTTAATTTTTTTATTAGTTTTTAAAACGAGGCTCAGTTGTCTCTTTTGAGCTTACGGTATTTTTGTTTATCTTGTTCCTAAAATTGTACAAAAAATATTGGCAGATGGGCCTTTTTTTCTGATTCCGAATATGTGTAACTAAATTTCGGAAAAAAATTTAGTTGTGCCCTTTTTCCTTATGACGGCAGTACAATATTATGATAAAACGTCGCGTAGTCGCGGATACTTCGTTTCGCGCCTGCGGAGTGCACGTTCACAAAACACTTCGCTGGAAACACGCTGGCAAATCGTCAGTGTGATAACGCTCCGATGCCCTACACGAACGCGTGACGTAAACGTTACGTAAATTTGTCAAGTATCACCCATAGATATGAATTAAGTCTTAAAACTGAGTTAATATTATTTGTGAAACGAGTATTTTCAATAATAAAATTGTTCGAATTTACGTTTCGTTTACTCCGTTCTTTTGCGCTCTGCCCGCTTTAAGGCGCTTCCCCTAGCAAGCGACCTTGAGCGTTCGGTCCTTCTCTATCCCGCTCCCTGCGCACGCCGCATTCATACAATTTTTGTAATTATTTTAATAAAAAAGAAAAGCTATATCTTTTGAAATAAAATAAAACGTGACTTATTTCGATTTTTAAATTATCTTTCCATTACTGTAATCCTCAAATAAATAGAATGTCATCTTTAGCAAAAGATGCATGCAATCAATCATTTTAGGCATATTTTTACAAGAAGATTTTAAATATACACACATAAAGACAAATAAGAACGGGATCAGAGGTCGGAATTAGGTAGAGTTATTTATGTACTTTTGGGCCCGCGTGGTGGATTACGGCCCACTCCCTCTCACAGAGAGGAGGTCTGTGTCCCAGCAGTGGGAACATTATAGGCTGATGATGAATTTATGTACTTACACTGATTTCATACAACGAAAAAATAAAGTGGATATGCCCCAAATCCCGGGATTCATTTTGACGAGCAGAAAAATCCCGTGATCTATTCAATAAAAAGTTATTTACTTTTACACAATTTAAACCACTGCACGCGCGACGTTGCCAAATTTACATCAACGACATCGCATATCCGAAGTTGCAAAATTCCAATGCGCACACGTGTGCATTGTGAATTTAATAGCAATATTAATTGTATGTTAATTATCTTTGTTTTGTTTGTTGTATCTATCTCTGAGGTTTTTATTATTATTTATTTGTAATATTGTTGGTCACACGAGATTGTCTATTAGAAATCCCGGGAAGATCCATATTAATATCAACATTTCGATGCAAGTACATAAATAACTCTACCTAATTCCGACCTCTGGTGATGATAGTAGAAGAACATTAATAATGTGCTTTTAGATGTAGTTTATTTATCTTAATGAATTAGTTAATAGCCTCTGAATAACGAAAAAAAAAAACGTATCACCGCGCAAGGTTTTGCTCGGGGTAGCGCCTTAAGCTTGTACACGTGTAAAACACATGTAGGTAAGCAAATACAAATTAAACAGAACCGTTTCTGTTTAATTTGTTTTCACCTACGTTGAGCTTACACGTGCACAAGCAACATTTTTTTTAAAAACATTGGAACATTTTCAATTGCAATTGTGGACAAAAAGAAGAACCGCAAGTTTTAATTGTCTATTCAGATCTTTATAGTTAGGTGTGCTACACAATATATTCGATTCGGTAGTATTTTTAACCGGCTTTTCAAAAAAGGAGTTTCTCAATTCGTCTGTATATTTAGTTCTTTTTTTAATTTAGTGTAACGTTGTAACGTTCCTTTTTTTTAAATGAATTATAATTACTTGCATAGATTAATGAATAAAACAGTAGATTAAGCTTCTGTAAAGCATTTTTTTAGTTTGATTACATATTAAAAATCAAATTGCCAACGATTAATATACAACGCAATGCGCTTGATCTTGGGTCGCCAATGGAGAACTCGTCTGGTAAACGACAACCTCTTCCCTCTCTCCTGTCACCCCCGGCGGCAGGTCATTTTTTTTATTTATTGTTTGGGTGGGGAATTATCAAATAACTTCTCCCGCTCGGATGGAGCGGGAGGGCGTGTCAGACTCTTACTGACCAAAACCCACCCGTGTTCCTTCGGTTGCCCTGTTGCCGTTGGCCACGATTTCCCTTTCGGCCCATATTCGCAGCCCCGGCAGGCATTGGCCCTAGCGGACCCCGTCAATTCTGCTGACATCTCTTTCGCTAGAGCTTTTTGCTAGTGCCCTCAGTGTCATCGCACACGCCAGTGACAAGGCTCACCGTCCTGGCATTACAGGCACACGTATTTGCGTCGCTCTTCATCAGCGGCACGACATTCATGCGTGTGTTCCGTGCCCCGTCCCTCTATCACCGAGTTCAATCGGAAATTATCGTTGGCATCCGAACGCTGAGTTCCAGGCCACCACCTTCCGGAATTTCCGGCTATAACTCGCGACCTCGTCGTGAGTTAAGCGTAAAGACTTCTAAGTACTAAATTAATTGAGTTCAAATCTGAAAGAAACACATGAGTACAAAATGTACATTAAACATAATTTATTAATGTATTTAAAAAGTTATTTTAATATTATATATTAAAAGAACATCACGCCTTGTTTCCCCGAAGGGTTGAGCAGAGGTGTCCCTGTAGCAGGTACACCCACATTTCGCCAGTTATGTTTAAGTCCCATGTAATAGGGGGCGAGCCTATTGCCATCAACCGGGCACAAATCCAGACTCCGAGCTGCTACTGAGAAATTCTAGATGGAAAAACACAATACACTGCCCGACCCGGGAATCAAACCCAGGACCTCATGCTCAGCAGTAGGGCTTGCGACCACTAGACCAACGAGGCAGTCCTAGGACCAATGAGGCCGCAAGAAACACATGAGTACAAAATGTACATTAAACATAATTTATTAATGGATATGTCTAACCTGAAGTAATAAAAAGTTTCTGAAACCACTTTATCGGTACTTACAAATTTTTATATAAAAAGTTACAGGTTAAAGAAAATGTCAAGGCCATTGACTTTGAAAAAAATAAATCGATATTTCTCTAAGTATATGACGGAGAGGGTAGGTGAATCTTTCGTTACTATCCAGTCATATTTTAAATACTGTGGGCGTAGTGTGGGTAGTGTTGGTTTTTGCGTAATAGAAAAACAGTTTAACCGTTGCAAAAATTTAAAAAACGTTTCACAGAATTACTTGTAGATAAATGTTATTATTCTGTGCAGGATTTCTTAAATGATAAGTTTTTGTAATATATTATCTTTATTATCCTCTACTTTTGTATTAAATTTGCATGCTGTAATAAGGCAGAATGTACATGGATCCTATATGTATGATTTAACAACTTATTTTATGTACCTACATTCTAAGCAAATAAAGACCTATTCTATTCTATTCTATTCTTTATGCACAAGTAAAAAAAAAATACTGTAAAAAGGCGGGTTTAATGCCTAAGGCATTTTCTACCAGTCAACCTTAGTTTGCAGTTCAAAATTTAATTTAAAAAAGAGCCTTAGGGATAAGTAATTATTTTAAATGAAAAAGAAAATGTTCTTTTAAGTCATTGACTTTTAAATTCCTTGAACAACAATATTCATACATATAGAACAAATATACTATGACGTCACAGTCTTCTGTCAAACGTCATTTGCTTTCCATACACGTCGCGTTGTCATTGTGAATCGTTGAATGCAATATGACGCATGGTACTATTTGAATGAGACATCTTGAAAGGGGGCAACGGACGTCCGTGCGCCTTGTTCTGCTAGTATTGACGTGACCCTACTCTGAAATAAGTTTGAGTAGGCAAGAATACTTTGAATATGCAAAATATACTACATGTTATTCGAATAGAATGCATATTATTAAGAAAAATTGATACCAGCTGCGCCCCGTGGTTTCACCCGTATGAGTCTCAATCCCGTGGGAATATCGAGATAAAAAGTACCTTATGTCCTCACCCAGGTCATGGTCTATCCATGTGCCAAATTTCATCCAAATCCGTTCAGCCGTTTTAGCGTGAAAGTGTAACAACAAACAAACTCACTTTCGCATTTATAATATTAGTTAGGATGAGGTATTCCACTCAGAGCATTGATTTCGACACCACTTGTCCGAACCCCACCTGAGCACTTTCACTAACCGCACTGAAACAAGATATTGATAAGTGCGGTTTGGTGAAACAGTTTATTAAGGGGACGATAACTGACTTTTAATGATTTTATACTGAAGATGACGTCTAAACGAGTAGTGTTAGTGATTTGAAAAAAATAAAATATGTTAAATTAGAGCATTTTTTTAATATAGGCATATTTTTGATTATGTTTATATAGTGAAATTAATTTTTAAAGTTATGTCTAACGCGGATAAAAAACTGAGAATGACGCAAAATCTATCAAGCGTATTTTTCAGAAAACTTCACCATTTCAAAGATAATTAAATTATCAATCTTTTAGTATACGTGTTTTATTAAAATACCTTTTGTTTTACGTGTAATAAATTAATAATGTGTCTAATTTGGGACAACGCTCCTTGATGGGCGAGTCCTATTACTGGCTGGACGTACGACGCGTTGCGTGAGCTCAGTACAGAACACGCAAGCTAACCTTTCAAGGTCCCTGTCATATATCTGTGTCTTAATATAATTTTCATTCTCCGAACGGCACCTGCATACAATTTGTAGTGATGGGATGTATGTATTCTTTGTTCAGGACATTGCCAACTTATAACATATCGATACGGCGAGTGTCTGTCGATTTAGGATAATATAATATATTATAGTTAGGATAAGCTAGTCGCAACCGTTGTAAACATTCCTTTGTGTTTATGCTGTGACCTTTCATTCTGCCTCCTTCTTAAGAGGAGGCTCCCTAAATTGTATGTTAATTTGCATTAATATTTTGAAAAAGTCACGCATACAGTCAAAATGGAACTTTAGTATATGATTTATTGGATATTTTTCTTTCCATATATAAGACAGTTACATAATTGGAACATTTTCAAAATCATGTCTTTTTAAAGATTATTTGAATAAAAAACAAGATTACTCGGCTTTTATGTCTAAAATAATTATTGACAGTAAGAAAATATAGTTTATTATTTATTATCCAGATAAAAGATATTTTTTCTCTAGATCAATTATTACTTTAAACTAAACGAAATAAGAATTGAGACTTACGAAATTTAGTTCCGTGCTCGAACACAACCAAAGAGCGCACGCGATATTCAACTTTATTACTGATGTGTTAGCGTTTAGTACATAGTGGAGTGGAGGGGTACACGGGGGCGGAGTTTGCGTAGAAATTGTCTTTAGAGTGCCTGGTCTTAAGCTACAGTTTCCTAGAACAGCGGTGGCTGCCAAATAGCGTCTGCAATTTACCGGCAAATAAAATCACTACAACGTTATTTGAAAGAAAGTTGACACGATAAAGTCAACGGCCCGCAGTCATCATTTTCGTGACGGCCGTTACTGTGGCCATTATATGGCGGTGACTGTTGTTCTAGGAAATCGTAGCTTTAACATAATCAGTCTATAATATTCCACTCTGGCAGCGTGCCGGAATAGGCTTGTGTCCAAAAATATATTTTTTTCCGTCTTGTAGATTATTATAAAACATTGAACACGTATTTTTTCTTTTTTGACGTAATCAAAAGATTACGGCGATACATTGAGTTAAAATGTGGCATGACGTCACGCCTTGCTAGATCTAATACTAAGTTGTGACGTAGCGAGCCCCCACTGGCAACTTTAATAATAATAAATTATCACGCGCGTGTTTTCTAAGTTATTTTTGATTAATATGATAAAGCAAAAAATACGTGTCTAATATTTCTTTATTATCTGAAAGACGGACTAAATAGAATCTCTTTTTTTTTACCTAGGAAGCTACCATATTCATCAAGCGGGTCCAGTGCGGGTTGGTAGGTGTCAAATGTTTTCGAATTATTGGTTTCGAGGGTATGCCGATTTCCTCACGAAGTTTTCCTCCAGTTTTGAGAGCAGTAGTGATTCTAGTGATGGAAATAAATAATACAAAGTAAAGCGCCTGTCTGGGTTCGTACCTATGACTTGTAAGACGAGGGGACGTTACCACTCGGTCACCACTGCTCAGTCTCCTGCTAGTTATTGAGGAAAGGAGATGGAAATGTAGGTTATTTCCTACTCATTAAATTTTCCTTTCCGATCAATATCGTTGTGGTTTTCAAGACAGTTGAGTGGCTGACATTTTCGTTGGAAATCAATCACTGTATATAAAAAAAAAATAGAACCGTTACAAAGCTCAGTCTGGCACTTAAAAACGAGAAAAATCTACTTGGAGCTGGAGCAAACTATAGCTGTAGATACCTAAGTATTTTTCTCATTGTGGTATAATAATGTTATTTACACTCTTCACATAATATACCTAATTTTAAAATAGTGACTGTGGAGTTTTTTACCCATTCTTCTCGAAATTATCTTTTGGAAGGGGCAACTAGAATCAATTCTATTTTCTTGTAAAATTTGACGTTGAAAAGTGCCATATGTGCGTAAAATAATATTTGAAATAAATTACTTGACTTTGAAATTCCTGTTTACTTTACTTGTGTTGCTGCAAAATATGTTTATAGGGTTAAAGTAACAAACAAACTTAGGTAACTTGAGGTTACATGAACAAGATTGTCACTTTGTAACTTTTTTAATTATATTTTGTTTTTAATGAACTTGAGCAGCGGTTGTAGGTACTAAATAAAGTTGGTGCCATATAACGGCTGTAAAAAGACGCGTAATGAAGCCGAGAGTCACCTGTTCTCCTCATCATTGCTCATAATTTTTTTTACTCGATCATACCTGGGAACCTTCTGGTTACGGAAATATTGAAGGTAAGAGTTCTAATTGTTTTTACTTTTTTTATGTATGTCTCTGATTACTCGAAGACGGCTGGACCTATTGTCATTTGGTCAAGTTGGTCCCATTGTCATTTGGTCACGATCTGATGATGAGATCTCGGAGAAATCGAGGGAACTCTTCAAATATTATAGGCACATCTATAGTGATTTGGGTATTTTTGATGAGCAGTTGACATTAAGCTATTGCAACTTAAATAAATTACAAACCAACCCACAAAAAAGTGTTTTTTTTTATAAAAAATTCAACCGACTTCCAAATTACAAAGTGAAAAATTACTTTAATTTTGGAAGTCGGTGTCAAAAAAGTAAAATACTGATCTAAAGACACCGAATTCCGAAATTTAAGTTATTATTCAATTTGTAGTTTGGAAGTCGGTTGTATTTTTCGTAAAAAAGTTATTTTTTTCTTATATTCTTTCTAAACTCACGCCTTTTCCCATGTGGGAGGCTGAAACCATAGAACGTCACCTTCTAAGATCCTTACATACTTCTTTTGCTTCGTTCAAAATTGAAAAATCTGCCCTCGGTGACATACTATTTAGGTAACACTTTTGATGCAAAGAGGTCGTCGACATCCTACATCCCACTTTTTATCCTACAGAAGATTAGTATGTAATATTAAGCGGTTAGTAACGAGAACAGAATATTAAGGACCTCAGTGACATAAATCAGGATGTCATTCTTCTTTTCGTGTGGTTAATGACTAACCTGTACTCTAATTGCGTAATGCAACACAATCAGAATCTGTTTCGATTTGAAACAGATTGCTAATCCAATGCTTCATAAGCTGAAAAAAAAATCTGCTCAACAACGTAAATAACGCAATGAATGTTGTTGAACTGTCAAAATGAAACAAATTAGGCATAATTGTTTACGAAAATTAGTTACGCAATTAGGGTACTGGTGTCAGAGTTTTAAAGCCGCCCATGGGCCTCTGACTTGGCTTCACATACCTTCGAGAAATATCTCTCAGGCATGCCGGTTTCCTCACGATGTTTTCTTTCACCGTTTTTGAAGCAAGTGATAATTATACAATACGCACATGAATCCGAAAACTCAGAGGTTGTCCTTGGTTTCGAACTCGAGACCTTTGACTTGGCAGTCTGACAGTCATACCACTAGGCTATCACTGCTTAATAACAACAACCATGATGTCATTAATAACCTAAAATACATTCGAGTTTATTGCGAAATGTCTGATAGAAATTAATTTGATTTATTAATGGTTTCGTTACGTGACTTGGTTAACATAATTTGACGACTCATTAGCTCAAGGGGTTCTAGATAAATTAATGGAATTCAATCATAACCAACTGACAGACTGCCTAATTGGTCTAGTGGTCGCAAGCGCTACTGCTGAGGGTTCGTTTCTCAGGTCGAGAAAACTGTAATTGGGTTTTTCTATGAAAGAAAAGGGAAGGGTTGGGCAGAGGTGTACCTGCAGTAGGTACACCCACATTTCGCCAGTTATGTTTAAGTCCCATGTAATAGGGGACGAGCCTATTGCCATCAACCGGGCACAAATCCAGACTCCGGGCTGCTACTGAGAAATTCCAGATAGAAAAACCCAATAACACTTTGCCCGACCCGGGGATCGAACCCAGGACCTCATGCTCAGCAGTAGCGCTTGCGAACACTAGACCAACGAGGCAATTATTCTATCAAAATTTTAGCCACCTTCGATTTATGTATTTTTTGCTTTCATTTGTTGTTTATTACGAGTACTGTAGATATTCCAGTAAGTATTCTGCAACAGTTTCAAAACAAGCAAGTATTATGTTTTATCTTTGAAACAGGCTTTAAATAAACTAAAGTAAACTAAGGGTACTCTGTCCTAATAGGAATCTCTCTATGTACTTAGCACGTTTGTTCAGTATTTTCTAAATCATCAAAATTTTAGAAGTGGTGAAGGCCTAACCCTTTACCCCGCGTCCTATTTCAAAGTGATCGTCGCTCGAATACACGATCGTTCGAACTTTTTGTTCGTTGAACAAAAACGCGTGTTCGCGCTGACAGAGGGCGTTTTCTAAACAAAAACTGACATATGCACGCGATCGATCGCGTATTCGTACGATTATCGCTTTTAAATAGGACGCGGACTTAAAGTTTAGACTTGTAAACCTCACAGGTTGTACTGTTGACGTGAACCAACTTCTATTTTAATAAATCGATAAATATCTACTATAAATAATGAAATTATAAACTCAAACATTGCGTAGATCTAAGTTCATAGAACGGGTAAAAAGCATATTTATCTTAGTTGGAGTTGTTAATATAGAAAGAAAGAAAGAAAAATAAGTTTATTTGTCACAGAAACACGTGCATAAAAGAAGAGAACAATAAAATAAAACAATAGATTTAAATATAATCACGAGCACATAACAGAAATATGCGGCAGCTGCTGGCACGTCATGACTGTGACAAGTAGGCTTCCACTCAACATGATTTCCGCTGATTTTCAGTGATCACCCGAAAAAGACGTAGGTACCAAGTTAGGTTTAATGAATTGAATATAAAAAGATAACAAAAAAAAACGTGTGGAACTCGGGGACTGCCGCGGTAAAGCTATTGCATAGCATTTGTAACCTCCATACTTCCTATTTGTCAACGCTACACTTGGGATGATGAAGTGATGACATAAAGCAAAAATTACGTTCCCATGACAACATCACGTTGTCATGGGAACCGTCATTACATGGTAGGCGGAGTGGGGGGGTGTTAGGTTTTTTTCGTTACGGAATTTCTTGATTCGGTCGCCGCGTTCAAAGCTATGCAATAGCTTAAAAAAACGACAACATAACATAAATTTATTTTGTACGAACCACATAAAGCTAATATACATACGAACAATGTACAAAATCAATATTAAGTTGGCATTTCTCATCAATCTTACGTAGGTAATTCTACAGCATTTCAAACCGTTTTCTAACCAAATGCTGAATCAGAATATAACTTCAGTGGCACTGAATTTCAGATAAAAACGGACATCATCCGGCCGCTGAAACATTAATCAAAAACCTTTTAAAGCTTCACACTGAAAATATGATGATGTTGACAGCATGTTGTGAAAAGTTCGAGCCATTTCAAAGCGTATTACTCAATTATGAAAATTCGAGCTATATTTTAAAAGTAAAATTTGGACAGAGCGGGATAAAAAAAACAGTGGTACTCCAGGAGTGCCGACAGAAGTGAAAACTTGAACAAGATCGCCTTGGTGGAAGAAAAATACTTGTATAGAACATTGGTCCGTAACGTAACTAAATAAAGAGCACAATCGCGTTTACAAAAAAAAAAAATACTTCCTAAACCTTTAAAGTAAAAACACATGCAAAGAACATTGATCCGTAACGTAATATAAATAAAGAGCACAATCACGTTTACAAAAATGAGGTATCGGTAACGGTGTCGCGAGTTAAATTGTTTTTTCAGATCTCAAAAATGCCTATCGCGCCTAAAGAAGTTTTTACTTCAAAAAATAAGCGAGCCTTGCGGTAGTCGCAAATGATGTGTTATATCTGACATCTCACCATGGTAATAAGCAACATTAAGGTAAAAAGCAACATTAAAGGGTCAAGGTCGTTTCTGACAGCCAACTCTAGCACTGCGCACGCTCATTGGTCAAATCAAATAGCGCGCGCTTCCCCGGCTTTCTGTTACACACTTCCGTCCCTTTTCACGAAATCACTCCCACAGATGATTAGGGTATCTTTTGTGCACAGATTGAAGGAAAGAGACAAAAAAGATATTACACATAAAAAAAAACAGTGGCGCTGCCGACAGAAATGAAAACTTGAACAATTTTACTGGGCAGGAAATAATGTATAGCGCGTTGATGTCTTTTTAATGATCAAAAGTTGGTGTCGTAACAGTGCCACAAAATCAATTGTTTAGTCCCATCTCAAAAATGCCCAACACGCCTAAAGAAGTTTACACTTTAAAAAAATGCTTTTCGTTCAATTACTAAAGTACAAACAATCAAAGTCATGTTAACATGCCTAAGAATAATCAGGCATAGTTAGTCTAAAAGACTAAAAAGTCAACAAACCTCTGTCGTATGTGACGAGGGATACTTAATTGCTTTCGTAATTGATTATCTGTATGCCGCAGAAAACTTCGGAATAGCTTTTACTATAATTAACAAGTTTTTACCCGCGGCTTGACTCCCGTTGTCTATCGTAAAATAAAAGATCGTATTTTTTTCTGAAATTTCTCTATGCTTAAAATCACTACGTTCCGTTGTTGCGGAAAAGAAGAACAAATCAATAAACACACTTTCACAATTATAATATTAAGTTAGATTTGATTAAATCCTTAATTCCGACACAACATTTTAATCGTATGATACCAAAACCCGGTTTTATCAATCAGTGACTTGAACGGCGAGTTTCATTCAGAATGTCTACGATATCCGCGGTCTACGTCACACCGTGCTACGACGCTACGGCGGTTACACGTCTCGTAGCGCTACGAGCTTTCGTAGACTTCCGACGCGTCGGAATAAAGTTTCGCTCGGATGTTGTTGGTGAATAAAAATTATAATAGGATAAATTAATTAATTAATATTTTAGATATTATTCGTGGTGTTGTGGTGTGTGTGCTTAGTTAAAATAAAAAACAAACAAATTTAAAATTATTAAATTAAGTGAATGGTGTGTTTAATTATACTTGTAATTAAAACAATTATTGCTAATTATTTAAAAACAATGTATAGGTAAAATATAATAATTAATAGGCTATGTTTTTTGTGTATCGAGTGAAGTGTGCAGAAGTTAGTTATTAAAATATTTTTTTCTAATTGATTAATAGATTTAAAATAATTACCACAACAACAACAAGAAAACAACAACTGCTACAACTTTGTCAAAAAAGTGTCTGTAACGATGTGAACTTTTTAAAAAGTTCTTCCGTTAATTCATAAAAACCAAAACTTTTATCAAAAAAAAAAAAAATGTGCATCAAAACATTAGGAACACCAACCAAAAAAACAAAAACAATATTAAATCCATAAAAAAAAATTATGTTTCAAGACACTCCACCAGATGTAGAAGTCGACTGCGACCAACAATTCTGGGATTATTTCAACATGGAAGGTACTTCGATAGTCAATGTGACAGAAGTGGTTGATGACACGATACCTGCGCCGGAGCAGGGGTTCGTTGTGGGGGTGTACAGCGCGCTATTGGTTGCTGGGGCAGTCGGCAACGTTGGCGTGTTTGCATCGCTCATGCGCTCGCGCCGGCGAAAATCACGCGTCAATCTGCTGATGACGCACCTAGTTGTTGCTGATATGATCGTGCTGTTCATTGTTATACCGTTGGAGGTACGTGCTTTGTTTTAATTATATTATTATACTAAATCCGACAGGCGTTGAGTATCGTAGAGATAAGATCACATACCAAAATCAAATGAATTATTCTTTAAATTGTTTTCTACTTCTGAACTGTTGTGTTATTCTGTAAAGTTCACTTGGACCTCACTCAAGTGACCGCATACAATTCGAAACTCATTCGTTTTGAAAGTAATCATCGTGGATTTACAACGAGACACTTTTCGAATTTAAAGAAAAAAACTTTTTACAAAAAAATACAACCGACTTCCAAACTACAAAGTGAAAAATAACTTTAATTTCGGAACTCGGTGTCTTTGGATCAGTGTTTTGGTTTCTTGACATCGACTTCCAAAATTAAAGTTATTTTTCACTTAGTAGTTTGAAAGTCGGTTGTATTTTTTGTAAAAAAGTATTTTTTTCCCTTTTTAGTGGGTTGGTTTGGAATGTATCTAAGTGACAATAGCCTAATAGCAACTTCTCATTAAAAAACCCAAATCGCTATAGATGTGCCCATAATATTTGAAGAGTTCCCTCGATTTCTCCAAGATCTCATCATCAGATCGTGACCAAATGACAATGGGACCAATTTGAAAGTATACCCTTTCAAACAAAAAAAGAATTTTTCAAATCGGTCCAGCCGTCTTTGAGTAATCGGGGAACATACATAAAAAAAACGACGATCTGAGAACCTCCTCCTTTTTTGAAGTCGGTTAAAAAGAAAGTTTTTTTTTTATTCTGCACAAACTAAACGACCATTACAAAAAAATTACAAAGTGATACTAATTTCGAAGTGATGCTTAGTGAATAACACTTTTTGAGTTTTTGCTGTAACTTCTTAACACCTTCGACTTTTTTTCATGACGCGAACAGCGCGCTAACACCAGAATATCTAGAAATCCATATTACGAAAACTTATGAAAAATTATCTTATTTTTCTTTGAAGTTTACTTTCCAAGGTCAGGCTCGGACTCAGAATGAAAGATTAAAGTTTATCTCAGGAGTCTGAATAAAATTTTAGGGATCTGTACCCGAAGGATGCCACACGAAACCCTATTACTAAGCTTCTACCTCTGTCTCCTCTGTCGGAGGAGGCTAGGATATTGTGTCGACTGTTGTTGTTTATTTACCAAAACGAATAGGGACAACATTATTAAGTAGGTCATGATTATAATAATCATTTATGTTTATTACCCATTGTTTAGTTTTAAGTTGTTGAATGTTTTCTGTTACGGGGGTGACATTGTCACTAGTGATAAAACCTCTTCAAATAAATATAGATGAAAAAAAAGCCTCTGCTGTCCGTCCACAGATTGTATATTTCTATTGCCGCTATAACAACAAATAATAAAAATAAAATAAAGTGTTTTACAATTTTTTGTACTTTATAATTTTACAGTTTTAACACAGCTAACTATTTACATTAGGTACTAAATTAAAAGACTAACTAACTATCTGTATAAATAAAAATAATAAAAACAAAACGACACTTAGGCGTCGAAGTATTCGTCCGCATCGCTGTCATCCGGAAACGGGCCCAGAAGACTGGCAGCATTGCCACGTTGAATGGTAATGCTAATTCTTTGGCCAAAGAACGAGCCAGCCCTCTGGTCACGTGAAGTGTCGACCAGTCGACGAGAAAATTCCTTAAAAAGGAGACGCGCACTCGGGCCCCATGGTCCGAGCGTTTCGACCCCAAACGGCTTAAAACTGTAGTTACCAATAAGGTTACAGTATTTGCGCCTCTTGAGGGTCTCAGTAGCCGCAACAGCGGCGCCAGCACAGGCCGCCGTGCTAGGAACATGAGAAATAAAGTTAAAATAAAGGATAAAATTTAAACATGTTGTTTTCGGCGTTTTTTGCTAAATATTGTACGGTAGTATGGAACCCTTCGTGTGCGAGTCCGACTTGCATTTCGCCAGGTTTTGTAATAATGAAGAATACTAAGAAAGAAAGAAACAAAGAAAGAAAGAAGAAAGAAGAGTAAGAAAGTAATAAAAGGACGGAAGGTCCATAATGAAAATTAACCCTTGTAAAGCATTTTTGTGCAAAAAAATTTAACTTTGTGCGCCTTTCTACTTCCGTGAAAAAATAATCATTTTGAGGGACTTTTGAACAACCTTTAGAAACCATTCCTAAAGCCAACCAACCATTCATCCTGAAAACTATAGCTGATAGGTGGGACAGCCCCATACTGGGACATTGGATACGCCTACATGCGGCGTATTAATGCATGGTTTGTGTTTTTTTTTTTCTTGGTAGATGTAAGTACTAACACTAGTTTCTAAGTCATGTGTATACTAACAAAATGGATTACATTTATGGGTCTGAAATAAAAGATTTTTTTTTAAATTATCCATTGCGTTAGTATTCAAAAACAGTTTAATCGGGCCAAGGTCGATTTATTTTCATTCCGCACCTAGATTGCCCGTTCACAGGCTAGAGATAATCTTGCACCAATCAGAAGGCCAATTCAAAGTATTTTTAGGCACTTTCGCATTCCAATCTTAGTCTTGATCCAAAAAAATACAAATTCACCTACAGTTTTTGTCGCTGATATTAGATTCCGACTTGAATTTTTTACGTTTTTAAGAGCGTTTATTCTGAAAGTGGGCAACGTCGCAAATAGCTGTCAAATATTTCTCTGTTTTGATTAATTTGGCAATATTAATGTATGGAAATAAGAAACATGGCTAACTAGTAAACTAAAATATTGATTATGAAATGGACTAATTAATATCGTAACACCGCTTATTTAGTTTTATAACATCAAATTCAGTGTTATAATTGCAATTCATCTATACTATCTATACTTAATACTTAATAATAATATAATATATAATATAATATTATAAAGAGGAAACATTTGTTTGTAAGTTTGTATGTTTGTAAGTTTGTATGTAGGGGGTAATCTCCGGAAGTAATGAACCAATTTTAAAAATTGTTTCACTGGTAGAAAGCTACATTATTCGTGAGTGCTATAGGCTATAAATTATAAAGATATCATGCATATTAGCCAAACTATCTCAATTTTTGTCTAGCCAGGCGGAAAAAAGTAGCTCTTACAACAGAGTTACTTGCATGCGCTACCTTAACAGTTGTATATAATTGAAAACAATGTATGGCAACCTGGTCCGCTTTAAATAGTTCTACAAAAAAGTCCGCGACACCATATTTCTATCTTTTATATTTTAGCAGATATAGTAGCTTTTATGTGTTAAAAAAAGTATTTTTCGACGTACTTACCTTTGGACGATATTTTAAACAACAAAATATTAAACCTTATCGAAAAAAATATTATTATGATCACAAGAACATCATAGAGATACGATTTGCCCAAAACAGTATGTCAATTGGTTAAATAGTTTCGAAGATAATATAAAATTACTAAATCGCAAAATGCCGCCGTCCATTCACGAACTGCATTAGAACATGCTTTGTACGGACGTTTTATCCATTTACCCATAGATGGCGTTGTGCAATTACGTCATTTTTAACCGACTTCCAAAAAGGAGGAGGTTATGTGTTCGTCGCGTATGTTTGTTTGTTTTTATTTTTTTTTATGTATGTCCACCGATTTCTCCGTCAATTGTGGACCGATTTTGAAAATTCTTTTTTTGTTTGAAAGGGTGTGCTCTCGAATTGGTCCCATATAAATTTTATTAACTTTGCTTAGATAGTTTTTGAGTTAGCTACAAAATACGTATTTTTTTCCCACTTAGTATGTAGATGATATGATAAGTTTCTGTCACTGGTAGCAGGTAGTGGTATTCGAATGTGTGTGGGGTAGGTACCACAACTAAAAATTGAAAAATAAAAACTTTTTACAAAAAAAAGCAACCGACCTCCAAAAAAAACACTACAAAGTGAAAAATAACTTTAATTTCGGAAGTCGGTGGCAAAAAACGAAAATACAAAACCCAAGACACCGACTTCCGAAATTAAAGTTATTTTTCACTTTGTAGTGTTTTTTTTGGAGGTCGGTTGCTTTTTTTTGTAAAAAGTTTTTTGAATCGCGGTGTTAAGATTTTCCGCGGTTTAATCACCCTCTGCAGTTATTGTTTAAAACTTTCGTCGTTAGGTAGGAGAGTTGTACGCAGTTGGGTGGATCATATGTTATTGGTCTTTAAAATTGTTTTGGTTGCTTGGTTTCTTAAAACAAATACTACTTCGTTCTCATTCAAGTTCGAAGCTATTTCTGTTTTTGGGATATCAGACAGTTTCAGCGATTGTTTATCATGCCTAAAAGGAAATCACAACTTTCCCGTCAGACATCCCAGACAAGAGCAGCTCGAGTACGCCGTACAGAAGTACTCTTGAAAATCATCAGCGCCTCTCGAGGAATAGAGAAAATATTTCGCAAGCACGCGCTGGGGAATCTAGCTCCGAGCGTTCACAGCGGCTTGCTAACCAAAGCTGGAGAACATCGCAGGTCCGTGCTCGGGAATCTAGCGCTGAACGTGCGCAGCGTCTCAGTGATTTAAGGCAGCATGTCTCTACAACAAGGGATAGGGAGTCTAGCGCTGAGCGCTCGCAGCGGCTCGCTAGCCAAACTGTGAGAACATCGCAGGCCCGTGCTCGGGAATCTAGCGCTGAACGTGCGCAGCGTCTCAGTGATTCAAGGCAGCATGTCTTTGCAACAAGGGATAGGGAGTCTAGCGCTGAGCGCTCGCAGAGGCTCGCTAGCCAAAGCGCGAGAACATCGCAAGCCCGTGCTCGGGAATATGCAATAAAAACAAAACCCTCCTTTTTGCAGTCAGGAAATAAATCATAGCACTCAGTACTAACCGAACCACACTCATAATTTCATCACAAGTTAAAATGTTTACCGCCCAACGAAGTGGGCACGGGTCAGCTAGTTATTAATATTTTAGTTCACTAGTTAGCCATATTTCTTATTTCCATACAGTAATAATGCCAAATTAATCAAAACAGGTGAATATTTAACAGCTATTAGCGACGTTGCCAACTTTTTGGATGAACGCTCTTATGTACGAAAATTAGCCTTCTGGTTGAGTGGAAGATTTTGCTATCAGCGATATTATAAGACCACTATTGCACCATTAAGGCGTGTACGCACGAACGAAAAAAACACGGTGAATACGAACATCGAACACGGAACATTTGGTTCGTACGTGTGGACGTAAATTAGCAAAGCGAAAACGAAAACCATACGAACACAGTTCGACTTGTGTTCACGCTCAACCACCCCGCACTCTTTAGTAGTCATAGATTCGCCAATGTTCGCAATGTTGCATCGAATTCCTCACACCGTCCACATAGAACAACGAAATTGGGTTGCCACGATCGGTTTTGATGAACACAGTGACGATTTTCTTTTTGAATTAACTACATTGTAATGAACCAAAGCAGTGTTACAATTTTGGTGTACATTAAAGTATCAATGTCGTTTTCGTCACACCAGTGTAGCGTTCTTTTGTTTTAGTAATTTGGGTTATCCACTGCCATCTTCTGGTCTTCACAACTCAATTACTTCGTTGTGAGCAGAAACCATCGCGTTATAATAATACAGCCAACAGCGGCGAGGTGTAAACTTTTGTGAGAAGGAAGCCGAAGCGGAGCCGGTCTTAACTTACTTTTACTTATGAATAAAGTAAACATAATAATTAACTTAAAAATAAAAGTCTTTCCTTAACTGAATTTAACATCATCTATCGCCAAGTAGCAGAACTAAAAAAAAAGACGCGTAACATAACTTTAATTTTTACAGAAATAAACTCAACTATATTAGGTAGGTACTATCATTCTAAAATTATTTATAAAATAGAATAATTGAACAGGTGAAAACTAAAAAAAACGTGCAATATTCATCCATCTCATTCTCGCTGACGCATTTTTCTATGTCTGTCTCTATCGTAACCCGTTGTAGACCGGCTTGCTCTCGCTCGTCCTTTATCGAGCGGTGCCACGTGACCTAAAGTGACGTCATGACGGGATCGATATTGTATGAATTTTTAGTTCCCGATTATGACGTTTTGGCGCCGCGTTATTTTAGGTTTTTAAGCTATTGCATAGCTTTTATCGCGGGTTTTGAGCGCGGCGACTGAATCAAGAAATTCCGTAACGCAACGAAAATAAAACCTAACACCCCCACTCCGCCTACCATGTAATGACGGTTCCCATGACAACATCGTACATGATACAACATCGAATCGAACGTGATGTTGTCACGGAGGTTACAAATGCTATGCAATAGCTTTACCGCGGCAGTCCCCGAGTGCATACCCATAGTCTAACTATATTTTTTGGCACTATTGACTGTGCCATTTTAATAGCGGTAGATTTGCTAATGCGAACCTCCGAAGGGAAGCCGGTAGGAATCGTGTTCTATTGTGCTTTCGCCACTGATAGCCAATTGGCCGTTTTGTATTACCTCCTTGCACTTCCTTTATGCGAATTTTTCTTTCTTATAAGTTCTTACAGAGGGTATTCATCATAACTTGTCCCGTGCCGCGATTGGTTGCACTGTTCTGTCAGTCGCCATTTTGAACTCTATTTGTACTGAAACTAAGCTTGACAAGCAATGGTGCCAACATGTCGGCAAGGGACAAGTTATAGTGAACGGACTGTACACTTACAAGAAGTGAACAACTTTCTAACAATCTTTGGAGGAAGAATCACAGTTAACACTTCGAGGATCAGTAAACGCCCATAGGCGTTATAATAATAAAACTTACATCTATTATTTCTCGTTCAGTGTCCTTGAATGCCTTAAGTGGGGCGACTAATGGGTCATGGAGTTATGGGTATTTTTTTTTATTCTACAGCTTGGCTTTGGCATATAAGTATAAATTAATAGCAAATATAACATCACACCTTTTTTTTTTTGGATGGGAAATTATCAAATAACTTCTCCCGCTCTGGGCGGAGCGGGAGGGCGTGTCAGACTCTTACTGACTAAAACCCACCCGTGTTCCTTCGGTTGCCCTGTTGCCGGGGGCCACGATGTCCCTATCGGTTTTCTTCGAACCGCCGGCAGGCATTGGCCCTAGTGGACCCCGTCAATTCTGCTGACATCTCTTTGAGGCGCGCGTGAAACACAACGCGCCGTCGACCCGGGCTTGGTCCTTATCGGACGGCGAGCTACCCATTGCTCACCGTCCGCAAGCCCGCGCCTACGGTATTAATAGCAAATATAATATCACCCCTGCGGTCTCCGAAAATTTAGGCAGAAATGTTTCTATCAAAAGCAGGAATATGCAATTAACATTTGAAAGCAGATTTTCTAGCAATGGTTCTTAGACATGTTTTTATCAAAATCGTTTCAGCCGTATGAAGATTATCAGCTCTTTTCTAGTTGATGGATGGGTGTGAGTATCTTCCACAGGTCTGATCGATTTGAAATTTGTTATTCTGTTACTTCAGTGATATTAGAAGAACATAGTAACCTTGAACTGATGCTACAGCATCACTTGGAATTTACAGGATACTCAACTCTCTTACCAACTTAGAGCACAAGTATCGTGCTCATTGGAATGGTCTCATTGAATAGGTTATAGATAGAGAACAGGGTCTGGTGATGGAGTAGTGAAGAGAAATGAGGAAATGTTTGTGTTGGGGTTTTTTTTTAATTTTGCCGATTAAATTCTTAAGTAAGTAAGTAAGTATTTATTTGCATAAAACATGGTATACATGGTGTTTGGTTTCTTTTTGGCTTTGCATTTGTTTTTGCTGAATTATCATTGTTAGTAAGTAGTACCATGGTTGTACCTACCTGATTTATTTTTATTATTGTGGCACCTTATTAATTTCTTCCTTTATTAAATGTCGGTCCCATTAGTAACGCTATTAATTTTATAACTAGGGTCGATAAAGAGGTTCTCAAATTGCAACAATTATCGCTTTTACATCTTCGCAATCAAAAAGGTAGTAATTTTAATTACCCTGTTAAAGAAATCACACGTAATTATTTTACTATGACGCTGTTCACAATTACTGTTAACCGCAAGTATGTATAGTCCTCTTCGTAATGGTTTTAGATAGATAGAAAGATAGAATATTCTTTATTATGTACACCATATAAATTACAGACATAAACACCACCACCACTACCACCACCACCACCACCATCACCACCACCGCCACACCACCACCACCACCACCACCTTACCACTTTTAGGGTTCCGTACCTCAAATGGAAAAAACGGAACCCTTATAGGATCACTCGTGTGTCTGTCTGTCTGTCCGTCTGTCACAGCCAATTTACTCCGAATCTAATGGACCGATTAAGTTGAAATTTGGTACACATATGTATTTTTGTGACCCAAACACGAATGTGTAACGTAAATAAAAAAAAATTGAATATAGAAGTCACTTTTGGGGGGCAAACAAGAAAATTTAAAAAAAAAGTTATGCTAACCGTACCGTGTGACATATCAAATGAAAGGACTTATTGCGAGGATTTTAAATATATTTTTTATATAATTTTAAAATAAACATTTTTAAACCCCCCTTATCTCCGAAACTACTGGACCAAAAATTATCAAAAAAATACATAGTATGGCTCTTTACTCAAAGATTACAGGAAAACCTATAAGAAATCTATGGTCTTAAAATAACACGGTAAATCTCTCAATATTGTGCGTACAAACTTACATTTCATCGCTCGGCATCCAATAGGCCCATCTCTCTAGCTACTATAATATCAATATCAAAAGTGTTTGACAGTCTGCTTAATACACAAATAAATAAAATTGTAAATGTTCATGACAACTAATTCGGGTTTCGGCGTGGTTTCTCAACAGAAAGTGCAGTGTTGTGTCTTAAGCATACTGTCACATACTATACTTATACACAGCGTGGGACGCCGATTTATGCAAGCTTCCTCGACTTATTC
The DNA here is from genome assembly GCA_963680765.1 of Agrochola lychnidis. NCBI lineage: Eukaryota > Metazoa > Arthropoda > Insecta > Lepidoptera > Noctuidae > Agrochola > Agrochola lychnidis. Next base: position 8,994,919 of record OY796864.1, read on the forward strand.
AAGACTTGATCTGGTTGCTTATGACGTATTGTGGAGAAAGATGGAGAAGGATAGGTTGCCAATGGAGCTTAAAAACATTTTTAAATATTGGTACCTATGGTAACCAGATCAATAGTGTACGATGGGCTGGAACTTTTTCCAGGCCATACAGGTTGGAATGCGGGGTGAGGCAGGATTGGCGAGCTCAGCAGCACCAGAGTGGGTTGCTATACTTCATAATGTGCACACATCGAAATGAGGGAATCTATGCTTAATTTTAACGATAGAAAAAATATTTAAAAAATCTAAATATTTTTTTTATACTTTTATGGAATTAAAAAAAATGTAACAAAATTGTAACTTTTAAACTGAATCAGCTATCGTGATGAAACAAACTCCATAATGATTGGAAGTTAGTAGGCGTCCACAAAAAATTAAAAATTGAGAAAAAGAACTACCCTCAATTGAAAATAAACATGTTTTTTTAGTAAAAATCTGTATTTTTTTATATAAGATGCCCAAGAGAACAAAAAAAATTTTTTGATCATTTTTCCGTCGGTAAAACTAAGCATAGATTCCCTCATTTCTATATGTGCAGATTATGAAGACTCACACTGTATAGATGGTATTTGTGTAAATAATATTAGCTTTGCAGACGATATGGTGCTTCTGAGCGCCAGCCAGTATCCCATAGACAAAAACTGTTAGTCGCAAAACCTGGTAAAATAAGCTAAAGTTCATAAGTTTACTAACACAATGAGTCCTTGTTACTTGAATAAAGAAAAATATATGGATGACTATTTTTTTTTTTTTGAACGACGTTTTTTAAAAATGAAACCTAGCTAGATCGATTTATCGCCCCCTGCATACTAAATTTCATAAAAATTCTTGGAGCCGTTTCAGAGATTCAGGTTATATAATATATACAAGAATTGCTCGTTTAAAGGTGTTAGATTTTTATTTTTTCTACACGTTCAAATAAGTGATCATGCAAATTTAAAAAAAAAACGTAAAATATTACACATTCGCGGTATTGGATGCCGAGCGACAATTTGCAGTTGGAATAAATGTTAAGTTTGTTCTTGGGATAAATAAATTCATCTCAACTACGGAACCCTTCATTGTGCGTAGTCCGACACGCACTTGGCCGATTTTTTAGAACAATTCCCAGTGACTCGAAACTTCAATAAGGTCAAAACTATCTGTCACTTCAGGCCAGTCACCGTAGACCGTCGCCGTAAAAAAATAGCACTGCACCGATTTATTGGGTTGTTGTTAGGATAGATACTAGTGGTGTAAAACTAAGTTTGCAGCTTCGAAATATCTGTGCTAACTGCGTAGTGTTCGAAAAACCTTGAAATCTTCGGATTTCTTTCAGTTTTCAATTATAACTTCAAAAATGTGTATTCTACGGAATAGTCATCTTAAAATTTTTCATGTATCAATATTTGATACAATTTGAGTGCAGCTGTAGTTCTGTAGGTCCAATAGAACCCGAGAAATATCACTTTAAACATTGGTAATTTTTCCAAAAAAGTTCAAAGCCAGTACACCCATATTTCGCCAGTTATGTTAAACTGGGGAGTTTAGATTTGTGGGCGATCCTCCTATTACAGGGGTGTAATAGGAGGATCGCCCACAAATCTAGACTCCGGGCAGCTACTGAGAAATTCCAGATAGCAAAACCCAATAACACTTTGTCCGACCCGGGAATCGAACCCAAAACCTGTTCAGCAGTAACGCTTGCAATCACTAGACCAACGAGGTAAACGAATTTTTATTAATTTATTTAAATTTTTTATTTATTTATTTAACATAAAACGGCCAAGGCCAATTACATTAGTTAAAGACAAAAGATTATTAAGGTACAGTAAACAAAAGTATACAACTACTCGACAGTCATACGCTCATCTCACAATACTCCAGACATACTGACAAGATCTTCCATTCATCCGCGAACACATCACAGTCAGGCTTAGCGTCCAAGAGAGCGTTGAGCGCAGAGAGTGTGCGAATTTTGTTAGCTATAAACGCTTTTAGCGCTAAACCAGTTGACTATACGATAAAAAGCCGCTATAAAATGTCATTCAGAGAATAATGATATACTCGTACTTGACCTGTTTTTCAAAAGGCTTTAAGTATGTTGTTGCCCTATAAACCGCCTACACGCCTACTTGAACTACACATTTTAGGAGCATATTATAGGCACTTCATAAAGCCTAGGTAGTAAGCCTATATAGTGTTTACCTTGAATTCATGGTGAACAGAAGTTGAAAAACAGTGTATAAACATTGTTGTCAAGCTACATGTTTTGTTGAAAGCAATGCTGCGCGACTTTTGTTTGCTTGCGGCTTCGCCCGCATGGATATCGGAAAATATTCTACGGGAACGTACTACAGGAATTCAAATAGGTACCCTATAAGTTCAGGTTATAAACTATTTATGTGCCAAATTTCATCCAAATCCGTTCAGCCGCTTTTGCGCCAATCCGGAACATAAATCCAGAAAAAATTACAAACGGGCAAAAATTCTAAAATTAAATATTTTCGTCATCAGACTTTCCCACACCTCGTAGCAATTACTTTTTTCAAAAATATTCAATGTACAGTTTTGACTTCGATACTATTTTACTAGCCCGTAACACTGCAACATTCTATGTGGCCACCAACATGTTTTTTACAACACAAAAACATGGTGCTTAAACATTCCTTTGCAACTTTTGTTTCTCATGAATATGAGGTTTTTTACATACTAAAATGGGGTCTTTACCAGCTAACAGCTCATACCCGGTCAGCCTTGAGACTATCTTGGTGACTCACTAAGCTTTTCATCACAGCTTGAGCTGCCTCGTACCGGTCGTGACCTCCTTAAAAACATGAAAGTTTTTGTAAGACGAACATATAAAGGCCGTGTTTACTCAACCGTGACTAGTCGTATTGAAGGTTGTATAGAACGTGTGTAAAAAGGTTTACTATCAAAACAAATGGTAGGATAAAAATCCAAAATATTACGTCGCACGGTTGCTGAAAACCGCGGCGTAATGGTTTTACCACACGTGTAATACCATTTACTAAGTGTTTTTTAAATGCGTTGGATTCTGTATAGTGGTTGGCATACAATTATATACATTTCCAGAATATCCCAATGTACGGAAAGCATTAACAATGCGCGTTCAGATTAAGAACGGGCCGAAAGCATGAAATCGATAAGACTTAGGTATAAATTAAAGTAAGTACCTGGTCAATCGAGGTCTGTTCTGGTGAAAATAGAGAATGCTCATTTAATAATATAGAATAGTTCATACTCATTCCATGCTGCCATGACAGTAGGTACTTACTAATTCCATGCTGCCATGTCATTATTCTAAGGTAGCCATCTTGTTCTAAAGTTTGGGCGACCGAGCTCTGCTCGGGTCAAAATAGGGAGAAAATTAATTTTCCCAGATATGAGATCTAGCTAGATCGATTTTTCGCCCCCGTAAATCCCTATACCGCAACTTTCATCGAAATCGTTAAACCCTTTTTCGAGAATGTAATTATAAATAAATATACATATACAAATATTGCTTATTTAATAGTATAGGATATGAGTAACTACACCATCTGGAAGAGAAACATAAAATAATAATAAAACCTAACCTCTAATTACCACGCATTTTCGATTAGTACGCTAATGACTTTTGATAATTAATTGCATAAATTCAAGACGAAAAAATGTTTGCAGGCATTTTGTTGAGTTCCTATAATTTTGGAATAATTACGATAAAACGCCTTCAGTACTTACTACGCTCTTATTTCGAGAAAAATGTCGTCTTCCGTCGCATATTGTGGGAATTACAAGCATATTTTTATCTCACTAACTGTCTTAATACGCACTCTTAAACTGCTTAGCTCGATGTGTCGTCATGTGACAGCTTCTACATAAAAGCACTGCTATCATCTGTAACTTATCTTATTGCACCTTAGATCAACGGTTCTTATAATCCAAGTTTTTATTTAACTCCATTAAATCCTTTTCATATCTTGATTAGCATACAGCTCTGGCCCTAGCCCTTGATCAGGATAGACCAAGATTGTCTTTCGGCGCCCTTTGATGGAAGCTTTCTCTATACGTAAATTTCTACTTCGGTTTCATGTTAAATAAATAATAATTTCCAGATTTTCCAGCGTCAACCAACGAATTTTTAAAAATCTGATCTGGCAACACTGCTCCCGCGCCTCTCAAAAAAGGCACCATCAAAATATTATTTTGTGCTGGATTTTTTTTATTTGGTTTTTTGGCGCCCTTTGCCATCTAGCGCTTACAGCGACCGCTCCTTTCACTTGTAGCGGTTACACCGCCACATACGAACTACGCATCATAGACAGGACGTCACACAAATCCTGAATCGCGCAGTAAGAGTTTACCGAGCTATCGACATTTATACAAGATTCCGACTTCAAACCACACCGCAAACCACTTCACCACACCCGTCTGGTCGGAAGATCCTCTCTTTTCTTTGGTGGATGAGTGAACTTTACACCATGTTCCTCATACCACTAAACGCTCTACCCCAGGGCTCAGCATGGTCACGCGCGCCTCAAAGAGATGTCAGCAGAATTGACGGGGTCCGCTAGGGCCAATGCCTGCCGGGGGTTCGAAGAAAACCGATAGGGAAATCGTGGCCCCCTGGCAACACGGCAACTGAAGGAACACGGGTGGGTTTTAGTCAGTAAGAGTCTGACACGCCCTCCCGCTCCGCCCAGAGCGGGAGAAGTTATTTGATGATTTCCCATCCAAAAAAAAAAGGGCTCAGCATGGTGGTTAAGTGGCTTTGGCGCCGTATATCGTCTTGATTTAATTCAAGCTCGGAAATTTTTGTAAAGCTTTGGTTTTTTAAGAAAGCGATGAACGGTCACACAATGACGGCTGTCCAAATATACAGCAGTTTTTGACAACTTAATGTCTCAAATACTAGTGAAAATGGCAGAATTTCGTGACGGCCATTATAATATGACGTAACCGCTTTCCGAGGAAGCTTAAGCTTTTGATAAGTCTTTTAAGTTTGGAAGTCTTATGACTTAAAAACGTCTTTTCCCTCGGTGTACGAACTTACTTACTTGAACTTTTCTGACTGAAAAATACAGTTTGATTTCCATCGCTAATAGATTTCGAGACTTTTAACGCTAGAAAGAATGATTCTTCTTTTTCGTTTGACGTCACATGCCGTCTAGAAATATCTCTCAGGCATTGCGGTTTCCTCACGATATTTTCCTTCACCGTTTTTTAAGCAAGTGATAATTATTATACCTACGCATGAATCCGAAAAGTCAAAGGTTCGCACTCGAAACCTATGACTTGGCAGTCACACCACTGGGCTATCACTGCCGTGAATGCAGCGAATGGTTGATTATGTAAAAGGTAGGTCATATCAGAAACAAAAAACAGTGGCACTCCGGGAGTGCCGACAGAAGTGAAAACTTGAAAAAAAATCGACACCGCGGTAATCAATGCGTCGATGTGTTTTATTCCATGCACCGCGCTAATTAACGCGTTGATGTCTTTTTAATGGTCAAAAGCTGGTGTCGTCACAGTGTCGTGAAATCATTGGTTTAGTCCCATCTCAAAAATACCCAACGCGACTAAATAAGCTTTCACTTCAAAGATTTGTACCTGTAGAGAATACTAGAACTTTCTCACTTATCGTGGATGCATTACCATTATTACAATGAAGAAATTCCTGTAACGCTTAAAAACAAATACAAGCGTTAATGGCTACCTACTCTCCCCTCGAGCAAATGTAAAGACAATTCACCATAATGAGGATATTCCCATTCACACTACGTTTAATTTTGTACCTCCATTTTACCTTCAGAACCAGTCGTTCGTATATAGGACAGACTCTAGATAATAATTAGGGTAAATTTCAACTGGGGTAGAGCTCGGGAGATATTGTTTTGCACGAGTACAGTCGACAAGCAAAATAAGTGACTGGCATATTATAACGTTGCTTGGAAGTGGAAACCACACATACATTTGATTTTCAAGATAAATTATACAGGCGGAAAAAACGTCTACCTACTTGACAAATTTTAAACGGATAAAAAAAAAAAGAAAGTAGGTATGTAATTATTCAGTAATAAGTTAGAGTTGTGGTGGTCCATTGGTAATGGCAGCGACTTGTGAGTTGTGGCGCTTTACTTTGTGTGAATTATTTCATCACCATTACTCTTAAAACGGTAAAAGAAAACATCGTGAGGAAACCGGCATGTCTTAGAACCAAAAATTCGAAGACATGTGACATCGACCAACCCGCACCGGCCGCAACGGGCCCGCGTGGTGGATTACGGCCCACTCCCTCTCACTGAGAGCAGGTCTGTGTCCCAGCAGTGGAAACATTATAGGCTGATTATAAGTTAGATGGCGCTAGTTGTGTTTGATTTGACAGACGAATTCTAGAATCTGTGTTTCTTTCCTTGTGAAATATAAAAAAAAAATGTGGAAACCGCGCTAAGCGGGCAAACTCTTTTGCTGCCTTTACAGTGCAGCAATGGGGCGAATGTCTGTGGTAACAAAACCAATATAAGCTGGCCTCTTAGCATAATCACCCTATAACGTTCCCATTGCTGAGACACAGGCCTCCTCTTTGTGAGAGGGAGTGGGTTGTAATCCACCACGCAGGCCCAGTGCGGGTTGGTAGATATCACATGCCTTCGAATTTTTGGTTCTAGGACATGCCGGTTTCCTCACGATGTTTTTCTTCACTGTTCTTGAGAGCAGTGGTGATAAATTATTTGCACAAAGTAAAGCGCTTGTTTCGGTTTTAACTCATGACCTCATAAATCAGGGTCGTTACCACTGGGTCACCAATGCTCGCTGGCCTCTTAGCCCACGTTCGCACGGACGATTTTTTATTGCACACTAGATTTTCAACGCTTTGCTTAGCGCCGAGGGTTGAAAATCCAACAGTGTTTCTTTTCGACGCGCTGTATGATGCAATCTGTTGGATTCTCAACGGTCGGCTTAACACTGAGAGTTGAAAATCCAGTGCGCGATAAAATCTCGCCGCGATATTATTGAACGTGGGCTTATTCTGAAATTCCGTACGTTAGGCCAGCTTAAGGACAAAATGTTACCACTGCTGTGCTGCCTACTGTACTACATTTATAGTAACAGTTAATATGAGTGTGTACTCATAGGTGTTAAAATTAAATTACAAGCCATTTTTAAAATAAAACTAACTATCTATACTATTATAAGGAGGTAAAATTTGTTTGCTTGTAAGTTTGTATGTAGGGGGTAATCTCTTGAACTACTAGTCGGATTTGAAAAATTCTTTTTGCATTGGATAGCCCAATTCTTGAGGTAGGAAGGCTATAGGGTCGCGGATGAAGTCGCGGGCAGAAGCTAGTATCTAATCAAGTAAATTGGTTTCACTGGTGAGGTATAATACCTTAGCATATTAAATTTTCATAATACTAAAAAGGCTTATTTTAACTTTACGATTCAAATATTAATAAGACTTAACTAGACGTCATTATGATAATTAGGATTATGAAATCTTAATTGTGTCTACTCAACTGAAGTTAATTTAGGGGTTCACAGGCCTACCAATGTGACATTTTCAATGTCAGGCTTACGTTTTGAAATGTTTGTAACCATAGCGCTACTGTAACCGAAAACTTCGTGAAAAAAAACTTTTTTACAAAAAATACAACCGACTTTGTCACTTTTTAGTGGGTTGGTTTGTAATTTATCTAAGTTACAATAGCTTAATGTCAACTGCTCATCAAAAATACCCAAATCGCTATAGATGTGCCTATAATATTTGAAGAGTTCCCTCGATTTCTCCAAGATTCCATCGTCAGATCGTGACCAAATGACAATAGGACCTACTTGAAAGTATAGCCTTTCAAACAAAAAAAAGAAATCAAATCGGTTCAACCGTCTTCGAGTAATCGGGGAACATACATAAAAAAATAAAAATAAAAATATTTCAACGAACTGAGAACCTCCTCCTTTTTTGATTAATAAAAACCAGCCAATTCGATAATTTTACAAGTTTCTAGCAGAAATCAAGAAAATATGAAAATGTTAGTATTTTTCATTGTCAGAAATATTAAATAGGGCTCTAGGCACACTGGTTTGAAAGCCAACATACAGTGACTAAGCTTAGAGCTTGTTTTTTCTCGGATTTAAGCATTACTAATTAAAAGACATTATTAATTTATTTTCGTTACTTATAGAGGGTGGCAGGGACATCGACGCGAAAACTGTTATATCATAGATTTAGTACATGATTGTAAATCCCCAGCGCTGAAATTATAGTCGGTTGTTAAAAAAAAAAAAACAGCTGTGTCGTAGAAAAGTGCAGTACCTACGCGGTCAAAATACATACAGGGTGTCCCGTAAATAATGGATCAAACGTAACGGGTAGGTAGCTTACCTCATTTCCAACAACTAATTTGAACAGTAAAAAAAAAACCGGTAAGGTAACCAAGATATTTTTTTTTTCGATTTTTTCTATTTTCTGTACCAGCATTCAGTGTTTTTAATGCTGTTGCTGCAAATGGTATCATATTTAGGTGTGATTTTTGTCAAACATTTCTGAATAGTTTACTAATGTTATAAGATACCATTTTTTTAAATAACATTTTATTAGCCTTAGAAAAAAAATCTTGAATTGAAAAGTTTTGTTTTTACGATGAAAAGACCAGAATTGGAAAAATTCTCCTGTAAAAAAAATGTATGACACCAAAGTGTACCATTATTTTAAAAACTTGTAAAATTACTAAGGTTTGCAAATTGGTATAAAACTTACGCCTAGTCTTTGTCGTTACAAAGATATTGCTATGAATCTGACAGAGGTGCCAAATTACGAAATAAAATAAAATTTGAAAAAGTGTGCACAATTCAACTATTTTCTTAAAATGTTTAGGTATCTCAGCGTATGAAAAAAAATAGGAGGTTAAATTTAAAAAAAAAATACAAATAAATCGTTTATTTTATTTTTACAGTAAATGTTCAAACTGACGTCCCCCTACGAGAATGCAAAGTCTGCACCTCCTTATAAAGGAAGCTCTTATCCGACGGACAAAATGGCTGTTGTTTATTTCTGATACAGCAGATTGGATGCGCTGACGTAATTCTTCTTCCGACGTTATTCGTTGTTTGTAAACTTTGTCTTTTGAACATCCCCAATAAAAAAATCTAAGGGATTTAAATCCGGAGATCGCGGAGGCCACAAAATTGGTCCTAATCGGCCGATCCATCTGTCAGGGTAAGTTTCATTGAGTTGCGCCCTTACTGCCGTCGCATAGTTAGCGGGGCAACCATTATTTTGTAATCATATTGCTAAACTTTTTATCCCGATATTCCCACGGGATCGAGACTTCTGCGGGTGAAACCGCGGGGCGCAGCTAGTAAATAAATAAACAAAAAAATTTTGAATTATATGTTGCTCTTTGTAGGTAAATTGTTATTAAAATTTACGTCCTCTAATCCCTTGCGCTCTACAGTCACACTTCCGCCAACTAGGACAACATCCCCCGACAATAAAGGGGTGAAATTATTATTATTAATCCTAAGTATGATTACAGAAAGCGCTCGCGACTTAAGTGTTGTTCTGTGTCTGTATTTATAGTAACAATTATTTACAAATGTCAGTTGCAAGATTACAGAACAAAACACTTAAGAAAATTGTGTAGTGATCTTATGTTCTGGCAGAGATTAAGTTGACGTACACTAGCGACATGACGCGATGGAGGGATAGTTGAGTCATAATAGAATGTAGTAGGTACAGTGATACTCAAAAAGATGTAACAATCTGCCTAGCCTTTTCCCAACTATGTTGGGGTCGGCTTCTAGTCTAACTGGATGCAGCTGAATACCAGTATTTAAAATGGAGCGACTACCTATCTGACCTTCACAACCCAGTAACTGGGTAATACGATAGCCCTTGGTAAGACTGGTTGTCAGACTTACGGGCTTCTGACGATCCGTAACGACTGTCAAAGATCCACGAATAACAGGCTAGACCAACAGCTTAACGTGCTTTCCGAGGCACGGAGGAGTCTCGGTATGGAAAGATGGCCACTCATCCACGGATCAACCCCAGTAAGCGTGTGGCTGTTATTACTTAGCCACGAGCTCCTTAAAAATATGTAAAAATTTAATTTATAATAGTGTCTTCTTGCCCGTTGTTCTATGGAGGTACCTATTACGCTTCGAAATGGGCAACTAGCTTCATATTTCTGACTGACCGACTCCTTGACTATTCAAAATGTGCCTGTAAATGGTTAAATTGCAGTTAATGCTTTGGGTTTATGGTATATGTCGCAGTAAGATGGTTATATATACCGTAATATAGTTATATGAAAGCGGTTCATAATTATCTTACTAGGAATATAACTATGATACGATCACTATCTAATAATATAACTATTAGGGCACTCCGACCAAATAGGTTAGGCTAGGTTAGAACTGCGACTAAATCGAAATTGGTTGCAGTAAGAAAATTAGGGCATTCCGATAGTTATGAACCGCTTTCATATATTACGGTATATAGCTATATCCCTAAGGATATAACTATGATACGATCACTATCTAATAATATAACTATTAAGGCACTCCGACCAAATAGGTTAGGCTTGGTTAGAACTGCGACTAAATCGAAACTGGTTGCAGTAAGAAAATTAGGGCATTCCGATAGTTATGAAACGCTTTCATATATTACGGTATATAGCTATATCCCTAAGGATATAACTATGATACGATCACTATCTAATAATATAACTATTAAGGCACTCCGACCAAATAGGTTAGGCTTGGTTAGAACTGCGACTAAATCGAAACTGGTTGCAGTAAGAAAATTAGGGCATTCCGATAGTTATGAAACGCTTTCATATATTACGGTATATAGCTATATCCCTAAGGATATAACTATGATACGATCACTATCTAATAATATAACTATTAAGGCACTCCGACCAAATAGGTTAGGCTAGGTTAGAACTGTGACTAAATCAAAATTGGTTGCAGTATAAAAATTAGGGCATTCCGATAGTTATGAACCGCTTTCATATATTACGGTATATAGCTATATCCCTAAGGATATAACTATATCACGGGTATGAATTTATTTGATTACCTAGAATTTGTTTTCCAATTAACACAATTGCAATTATTGTAATAATACTGCTTCAATAAAGTACTCAATTTTTTAATATGTTTTGTGGCAACAAATTTATACAATACTAGCGGACCTGACAGACGTTGTCCTGACCGAATACCGCCACCTATCGGGTCCGATTGTGAATCTAAACCATTCCCAGATCCCCTTGAACACACACAAAAAATTTCATCAAAATCGGTCCAGTCGTTTGAGAGAAGTTCAGTGACATACACACTCACAGAAGAATTATATATATAAAGATTATGAAATAAAGATTGTAGACAATTAAATGAAGTCTTCTCAAAGCATACACCTTTTTGATGCTGACTGTACTTATTTTGCTTGTAACTCGAGCGATGAGTGATATTCGATATTTATTGGAAAACGCGTCTTCCTACGTCGCTTCTCGTCATCATTGTGTGGATATGATTAGGTATATAATTGATAACATATAGTATCGTAATGTACATAATTACATCATATTCTAAGTCCTGTTTATTTTTACATTATGTTTGTTTAATCTATACAACTCTTTAAACCTGACTTCATTTCCGTACGTCGTTTTCGGGTGACCACTGAAAATCAGCGCTGTGCTGTGCGTCCCCCATAGCACAACATCATGCGGAGTGGAAACCTTCTTGTCACAGTCACGATGTGCAGCTGGCTGACTATTTCTGTTCTGTGCTCGTGATTATAGATCTGTTTTATCTTTGTCTTTTTTTAGATGCACGTGTTTCTGTGACAAATCAACCAATTATTCTTTGTTTTTTAATATATCCCTATGATAGGTACTATGTATATAGGTCATAGGTTCGAACCCAGACAAGTGCTTTACTTTGTGTAAATTATTTCATCACCATTGCTCTCAAAACGGTGAAGGAAAACATCGTGAGGAAGCCGGCATGTCCTAGAACCGAAATTTTGAAGAAAGTGACATCTACCAATCCGCACTGGGTCCGCGTGGTGGATTACGGCCCACTCCCTCTCACAGAGAGGAAGCCTGTATCCCTGCAGTGGGAACATTTATAGGCTGATGATGATGATGATGATGATGATGTATATAGGTATGGAATAATATTATATAAAAGGAATGGACAGATTTTGACAGATACTAACCAAACTACAATCGCCAACCATTCAGTCCAGGGTTCTGATAATTTATTTATTAATACTTCGAGCTCACAAATGTACAGAAGCGGATTTAAATCATAAAAACGAGAAAAACCAGTTACACGCGAGAAAAATACAAGAAATCCTTAAACTAAAGTAAGTACTAATGCTATTTAACTTTGTCGTGCTTTACGAGTTCGTTTTTAAGCTGCTTATTTCGAGGAAAGGTTTGTACTAGAAAGGCAATGTTTATCGACAGAATTTATGAAGATAAATATCCAAAAACTGTTTTATTTTTTTAATTAATAGGAAATTTACAACTTAATATTTGCATAACATCATACCTGTAACCCCCGAAGGGTTAGGCAGAGGTATACCCATAAGACACCCACATTTCTTCAGTTATGTTTTAAGTCCCATGTAATAGGGGGCGAGCCTATTGCCATCAACCGGGCACAAATCCAGGCTCCGGGCTGCTACTGAGAAAAACCAGATGGAAAAACCCAATAACTAGATATATAATATTTGCATTAATTAACACAAAACTTTCGTTGTGCTAATTAAGTAAAGCCTCTTAACTGACTACCGGTTCAAGGTAAATGGGTTTTCACCTATTGTATTACAGTACCTATGGGGAGCCACTAGTCTTATAAGTCTCTTCTAAATCAAATAGAACGTGCTCACAGGGTGATTCTAAAGGTTATGCATTTCAAGCGTAGAGATTATCCAACCGCCGTGCTGTACTCTGAAACCTTATTTCTCACTGTGCGACTACTTTTCATTTTGCGTGTAGTCAAATCTCTCATATTTTTTATTGCGTATCATAATGTATATAGTTGGTAGGTAAAAAGTTATATTAGCTACAATTAAGGACCCTGTCGGGCACAGCATATATCAATGTAGGATAGAGGAGGAAGAACACTGGTCGTTTAATGTGACAAATTGTATTATTAGTAGTAAGTAAGTTATATATTTATTTATACGGAATTCAATTTATGAATTATAATTATTGTTTTATAAAGTATATACGTATATAAGCAGTAGCAGTGGTGGCCCAATGGTAACGGCCGCGACTTAAGAGTTGTAGGTCGTAGGTTCAGGCGCTTTACTTTGTGTAAATTATTTAATCACCACTGTTCTCAAAACGGTGAAGGAAAACATCGTGAGGAAACCGGCATGTCTTAGAACCGAAACGTCGAAAACATGTGACATCTACCAACCCGCACTGGGCCCGCGTGGTGGATTACGGCCCACTCCCTCTCACAGAGAGAAGGCCTGTGTCCCAACAGTGGGAACATTATAGGCTGTTGATGATACGTATATTTATTTAGTAACATTATAATAACCATTTATTTTTTTAATTATTCATTATTGTTTCATTTACTTTTTATTATTTACTAGCTTCTGCACGCGACTTCGTTTACTTTTTATTATTTATTACGTAATTAATATTTTTATCCCTAAGGTAAGTTATTTATTGAATGATTCACATTTATTTATTAAAAAAAAATCGTATTATGAGTAGGTACCTTTAATAGTGAGTATTTGTAGATTAGTCTTAGTGACCGCCCGCTTAGTGCCCGTCCGCTTAGTACCCGCCCGCTTAGTGCTCAGGGACACGACGCCATCGCCGCGCCGCCGTCGTGCCTCTAAGATGTGTATATGCAACGTTGCCAGCCCACTGCCGTACTGCCGTCGCACCACTGCGGATTTTAGAGTGATATGGTAAAAGCAAGCGGCGACGGCGCGGCGACGGCTCTTTCTACATGGTTACGCGAAGCAGTGTCGGCGCGGCAACGGTGCCGTCTACACGAGCCCTTACGCCGTCACTCCATCCTACCTCTCAACTCAAACATACTTTTAAGACGTCGAGGTCATCCGGTCTGTGACTCCGACCAATGTCGTTCCGCATTTGTTAGCCGCCATTACTCGTCTTTATAATAGGGTACATCGGTTAATTGATATTTACACGTTGACCAAGCTTACGCTAAAAGCAAAAGTTACTAATTGGTTGCAGAATTTGCTTTTCGACTATACAGAAAATATTTTAACGATCGCCTCATAAACACCTTTGTCACTTTAATCTCTTTGTATTTAAGTTGTATTAATCAATGTTTATGATGTTTTGTGCCTGAGATAAAAGTATCTTTTAACTTAGTTCAGAAGCCAGCTGTTCATCCAGCTGTTGACCACTGCTTGTACAATCATGTTTAGTTTAAGTGCCGATTTGAGCATTACCAGCGCCCTGGCAGAGATTTCTATCGCGCCCCTTTCTACTCTCCGATTCACACGTGAAAAAAGTGTAAAAATAAAGGATTTTTTTTAAACAACCGTTTATTTCAATAAAACTGTTCCTAAAAAAAAAAAAACTTTTTTAGCCTTTCTATTGGAATATTCTCTTATTAAGGCACCGAAGTCTATATTTACTGCAATTTCATTTTCGATTTACAAAGTTGCCAGGTTTGTCCGGCGCCCTTATGTGGTCGGCCAACCGCGCCCTGTTCTAACTCTGCTACTGAACTTACATAATGTATTTTTCTTTTATTTATTTATAGCTTTCAAGTGCTTCTCATTTTATTGTTTGGGTTCAGTTCGAAGTTACGTAAAAGCCACTGAGCACGGAACTTTAACGACGGCGACGGCAGCGTCTATATACGGCAGTATTAATAAAATTTCGGGAGCTACAACTGCTTTGAGTGCACAACTTCTATCATGGACAGCCTTTAAAACCGTCACTTTCTATGCCTACGTCATTTGTCATATCTCCGACTAACTAAACAACAGTTGCGTGTTACAACAGTTATAACTAGCCACGGGTCGTTTTAAACACCTCTTTGTCATAGGAGTCACAGACAGTCCGCTGTGAAGAGCCTCCATGGAGGACGACGAGACAGCAGCTCATGTGCTACTAAACTGCCCTGTGGTCGCCACATACAGGACCAAGTACTTCGGTAACCCAGGTACCCTCTGTGAGATTGTCAGTAACACCAAGTCGTTGCTGGCCTTTTTTGAGGTGCTGGGGTGGATCGAATAATCGATTTTCCCACCCGTACGCAAAATATGCGTATTGACGTGGATTTTCGGACACCAGCCTGATTACCTACGTCATTTGTGTCGTAGTGCGAGTACACGGTGACACGCTTGGTATGTACGAAAACTGCAGAATAAGGCTGCGTTTTCTCCAGAGATGTACGTAGCTGAGCGATGCGAGGATGCGTAACGAAGCTGTGAAACAATGTGAGCGTTTCCACCAGAGATGTGTTAGGCCGCTGAGCGGTGCGAGGATACGTAGCGACACTGTGAAACGGTGCGCAGATGAGCGGTGCGAGGATGTGTAGGGGGTCTTTTCAGATGCGATTTCTCGCTCGCATCTATCCCTCGTACACATCTGTAGCACACACTCCTCGCACTCATCCCTCGCTTGTTTTGTACGTACAAAAACCTCGATCTGCTAAGCCGTTTCCACCAGAGCTGCGCTGAGCGAGGCTAGGTAAATGAAGCGATTCTATTGGTTCTTAACAAACACATCCCTCGCTACACAACTTTCGCCATCCTCTCACATCTCTGATGGAAACGCAGCCTTTTTTTTTTGGTTGGGAAATTATCAAATAACTTCTCCCGCTCGGGGCGGAGCGGGAGGGCGTGTCAGACTCTTACTGACTAAAACTCACCCGTGTTCCTTCGGTTGCCTTGTTGCCGGGGGGCCACGATTTCCCTTTCGGCCTTATTCGTAACTCCGGCAGGCATCGGCTCTAGCGGACCCCGTCAATTCTGCTGACATCTCTTTGAGGCGCGCGTGGAACACAACGCGCCTTCGACCCGAGCCTGGTCCTTATCGGACGGCGAGCTACCCATTGCTCACCGTCGGCAAGCCCGCGCCTACGGTGGCCGGAAATCGGCTCGCGATTCCATGGAAACGCAGCCTAATACCGCCTCTAGCAGCGGCCGCCAAAGCGCCTCTGTGCTCTGTGGTAAAAACGTTATTTATCGTTCATGCTTGCTCAAGCTGAAATCACCTTTTTAACACACTTCATTTGTTACTACTTCGAACTTGTGTTTTCTAAGTGGTTCAAATCCTTTTATGCAGTTTTAATCGAATTAAAGTTTAAGAATTGGCAAACTTTTAGCCGCAAAACTGACAATAGGTCTACCTTTTTTGAAATAACTCCAAATTTTTATTTTCAACACTAACTAATATTATAAAGAGAAAAGTTGTGTGTTTTTGTTTGTATGAATAAACTCAAAAACTACTGGACCAATTTAAATTTATTTTTCATCTTTTGTATGCTGTATTATCACTGAGTAACGAGTATGTAGGCTATAATTTATAAAAATATCATGCGGCCGAAGCCGCTGGCGGAAGCTAGTATTATATATAGACCGGATTACAGAGACAATACGTATTTGTAAAATGTTAAAACTAGGGGTACGTTCCCAAAAGACAAATCCTTTAGAGATACGCCAGAAACACTTTCTCCTCCACAGCAATCTATGCTTTGAAATGGGGAATTCTACCCATATTGAAATTAATCCAGTTTTTTGTTTTATATAAGATCGGGTTAAAAAGACAGTAGATATTTGTAAAATGTGGGAATCTATGATTTGAAACAAGAAATTGGTGACTGTCCAACTCCTTGACAATTTAAAAGTTCCTGTAAATAGACTCATTTAAATAAATACTCAATCTATACACTTTTCACAATATTTTAATATACTTGAATGAAACTTACAGTTTTAAACAACACTTTTGATTCTTTCTTTTCTCACGAACAAAGCTCTTATCCACACGATTCTGCCAAATTAACAAAATAAATAAATTGTAAATAGACTCATTTACTCGTAAATAAATACTCAATCCATACACATTTTACAATCTTTTAAACCTGAATGAAACTTATAGTTTCAAACAACATTTTATTCTTTTTATCTCACCAAACAAAGCTTTTATATACACGATTCTGCCACAATAACAAAAGAGATAAATTAATCAAGTGCCTTCATTCTCCGATCCTCAATGTATCTTAGTTAGGAGTGTATCTCATGATCAATGTAACATGAGAGCAGTACTTTCTATCCCTCCTAGAGCACCTGTCTATAAGTAAATGTTACGAAAGCTTTGAAAGTCAATAATAAATCATTGGCTTTAAGGCTCTTGTGCTGTCAGGTGTGGTGATATTGCGGTAAAACAAATGGACAGGTCATGAGAGTGAAATCTATTTTTATCGAAGACAAAAATTTATTGCTAAGAATGGTTGTAGTTATTTCTTTCTGAAATGACGTGCATATTGCTTGCCTCCTTAATTTATGTTCCTGTTTGATAAAAAGTTCAATTATTATTTATTTATTTACATAGGTACATCAAAATTAATGTATCTTCTTTGCTGCTTTTAATTAAGGTTTAATTTATATACATTAGAAATAAATGTACTTTGCTTATTTTTCCTATGAGTTTTTAAAAATATTATAAACGCCCATCTTGACGCGAGTTTGAAGACCTCAATATTAATATAATATTTTTAAATAAAATATATAATAATGGACACGGCACGCATAGTGAGGAGGTTCGTCTCCTGCTTGGACCCTGTTCCTGATGCCGATAGCCCACTATTTTTATGTTTTTTTTTAAACATTTAAAAATGTAATTAATATGTATGTAATAAAGGAATATAATAATATTTTTTAATAAAAAAAAATCAATGTTGTTTTTTATTAATATTGAAAATGCTGCCCACACGCAAGTAAACACAAAGGTCAATGTGACTATATGAAAAAAACGGGAAAAATAAAATAAAAATTGATACCGAAGAAGGCCGCAGAAAAAGCAAGAATCTCTAATGGAAAATCAAGATAGGTAATATTTTTTCTCCGTGACTCGAATATTTTCTGAGAACGTGTGAGTACGTGCATCATTTTGTTTTCATTACAAAGTGAGGGTAGGTTGAAATAACTGTCTATTGAAAATAAAATATTGCTATCACAGGCTATAACTTATATTTCGTGTATTTTCGAGTCGAAATGTTTCCTTTTTTCGGCAATAAGTAGGCGTTATTACTTAGGATCAGGGTTTATAAAACTACACTTAGCAAGAAGTATTAGTATCTGGGAGCGCGATGGGGCTGGAAACGGCCAAGCTACATATTTTGACTTAGGTGTAGAGTTTGTGAAGTTAGGGCTTGTGGAGTTAGGGCGTGTAGAGTTAGGGCATGTAGAGTTAGGGCGTGTAGAGTTAGAAGCTTGGCTCTACATGAGATGTGATAATTTTTTGTCAGTGTGAGCCATGTGGTGTCGTCTTGGCAACATTTTACATGTTTTTTTTTTTGTGTTCATGTTTTTAAGGTTTAGTGGCATGAGGAACAGGGTGTAAAGTTCACTCATCCACCATAGAAAAGGGAGGATCCTCCGACCAGACGGGTGTTGTGTCTGGCGGGCAACTGCCCATCGGTTTGAAGTTGAAATCTTGTATTTATGTCGATCGCTCGGTAAACTCTAACTGCGCGATGCAGGATTTGTGTGACGTCATGTCTATGATGCGTAGTCCGTATGTGGCGGTGTAACCGCTACAAAGGAAATAAGGAAATATTTTTAGATCCATTTCGAGCACTTACCTTACCTGGGTACTTATTTAATTCCCAACACGGGATTCAAAAGGATGAATATAGTGCTTTCATTAAAACTCAATCAGACGCGTTTTGGGATATGAAATTGGCATTCAAATCCCTTTGAAACTAATATATCTTTTTTGACATCTATTCTAAAAAGGATCAATATTAATATGAACTTTAAGTTTGACCCACCATTCGGCTTTTGGATAAAAGTCATGACTTTCAAATGTTTAGAGGGCAAAGTGTGAAATTAACCCTTCAATCAAGTTTTCAATAGTTCTACTAGCGACTCGCTACTGCTTTGCACGAGTGCAATGGCGGCACGGCAAAACATCGAACTTTCTGTTCTATATTTAAGTTAAATATTATTGTAGTATGCGAATACACACATCTTCCGCATCAAAATCCTTTGTGTAGTTTAGAAGATATTAGTGGTTATTCAGACAGACAAGAAAACCGGCTTTGTTTTATAAACTATGTATAATACAGACTTAAGTTTGCCTCAGAACTTCGAACATAATTTGCTGACGACAACAGTTTGTTACGTTTCGGTGATCGGGAATTTTATTAAAAACAACTTTATTTTTCTTTTAATTACCGAAAAACAGAGTATTAAGCTGAAAGCTGATCTCAAAACTAATTTCACAAACAATATGGAATAACATCTAATTGCTAGGTTGCACTTTAAAATGTAGGTTGGCGGTTGCGTACTCAGTTGTACACAGTTGTTACGCTGAGTCAAAGTCAAATCATTTATTTCAATTACATAAAAGGCACTTTCGAACATCAAAACGTCGTCTTTTGAGTTAACTTCACATCTCAAAGTTTTCGAATTAAGGGTCGGAATCAAAGTGGCAAACGCTTGTACACATGACTTGATACAAGAAACTTTAAATTGGTACACTGAGTTGCAAGATTTACTGTGTGCATGAGAACTTTGCCTTATGTACGTACGGTATAAGATTCTATCACATCTGTTTTCCTCAATAAGGATGCCCACCATCTTTGGTAAGTGCGTTTCTTCTTCGGTGGTGAGATCTCGTAATATTTAGCCGTGGGTCTAGCACAACTACGCATCGCAAACGTAACATACATTAGATCGATTTTTAATCTAAAATATAGCATTACACCTGCAGCATTTCGGTTTAATTTTTTGCGACGATCACACCAAGTATCCCACAGATATCAATAAAGTCTTAAAACTATGTCAACATTATGTGCAAAACGAGAATTTTCAATTTTAACCCTAGATTACTACAACTAAACTATCGTAAAAATTACAACGGCAACATTACGATTCTTTAAAAAAACAAACTAATGTCGCGTCTTTCCCGCGTCCCCCTCTTCACTGTACCTTCCTAATTAGTTCCGTCAGTGTACCACGCGCTGTCATTATGGTCGGGTGACTCGGTTGTCATCTGTGTTTTGAGTTATAGCAAGCAATATGTGCCTTGTGCCAGTCGTAAGTCAAGAAAATGACAACGAACTTGTATGAAATGTTTAAGTACGTACTAGGACCTCAAAATTCAATTTCACAGAGTAAATAAATCGTCAGAGATTACAAAACAAGAGACCTGACAATTTAATCACATCACTAAACCGAGCGTTTACAGATACCACAAGTACAACCTTACCTTCGTTTTACTTCCTTACATAACCAAAGACATCTACTTACTATTGTTGTAAAGGTACCGTTTACAACCTGCAAGGGACACATTATATTCCAATAAACTACTTCCCGTAATGTACGCAAGGCGAGAGTAACGGACCGTTAGAGGTAGAGGTGTACATTTTGGGATGCCTGAAAGTACATAATATCGTAAAACAGGTTTCGCCTTATTCAAAATGGCTTGAAATGAAAGTTTTACTACTTTATTGTTCTAGTGTTCGCAACCACGACCGTTGATTGGGTTCTGAAGTTCAACATCCAGGTCGCGAAAAGTGTTGTTAAGTTTGGGAAATTCTTAGTAGCTGGCCGGAGGGAGGCTTTGTACCCGGTCAAATTCTAGTATTTCCGTTTGATTGATTGGAAATCAATTTGTCTTTTTCAGGTTTCTAGTCGAATGTTCAATTTATTCATAGTTGAACTGAATGGCAACACAACTAAGCTTTAGAAGCTTTCTATAACCGCCTAGTCCGGATTACTGATAGGTAGACTGGCGTGGCTTATGCCCGTGTTCACTAAGCCTAAATATCTAACTAATGCCTAAATAAAAGCGGGCTGTTCGATTTTCGACGCTTAGCTCTATGCTGAAAGTTGAAAATCCAGCAACGCATTCCAAAATAGCCGTAGTAGTCAGTCTTTGTATAGGTTACTGGTTGCGTTCGATCCGATTTCGAATTGTCTTTTCAGAATTTACATTGAATTTTTCCCTTTAAACATTCAATGTGCAAAATGTAGTTAGATAAAACTTATATTAAACAATTAATATTAATATAAATTCCATATCCATTTTGATTACTTATATTATTAGTTGATATATATTTTTTTAAATTATTAATTTTATCTTATTATTTAAACAAAAATTTTGTTCACAGATTATTTACAAACAATAAATTTTTTGTCGAAGACAAAGTCGTAACAAGGCTCTATAGCACTACTTTCAGGATTGTTGTCGTAAAAGACACGATAACCTTTTTTTTAGAAGATTCACCTGTTAACTCTTCTGAAAAAAAAAAAGCTTAATTTCGTCGGTACAACTGTAAATGAGCAAAAAATTTGTAATTAAAATCATTTAATGAGGTTTCAGTCTGACTTTTACATGATTAAAAAGTTAATATCCTTTTATAAGATAGTATTTTTAACTCAGTTTTTACTGCTTTTTTTTAAATTGTGGGTGTATTAATATAACACTCAATATAGTAGCGCTATATAGGGTATAAAGTTGACCATAGATTTAAAAAAAAACAGTGGCAATCCGGGAGTGCCGACAGAAGTAAAAACTTGAACAAAATTGGTGGAAGTAAAATACTTGTATAGAACATTGATCCGTAACCTAATCTAATTAAACAGCACAATAGAGTTTACAAAAATAAAAAAAACTTCCAAAACCTTAGAAAAAATACTTGCATAGAACATTGATCCGTAACGTAATATAAATAAAGAGCACAATCGCGATTACAAAAATGAGGTGTCGGTAACGGTGTCGCGAGTTCAATTGTTTTTTCCCATCTTTTCATCTCTTAGCTGCCACGGTTTATTTTAATTTATTTAAATTTTTGAATTGTTATTATGTTTTTATTACGGACGCTGTTAACGTGCACGTCTTTCTACATTGTTCTCACATGTATAAGTTCAACACGAACTTCGATCAATAATAGTACTATTATTGATCGAAGAATACGAATGATGTAACCAATATTTTGTAACAATATTTTGATTTAAAAGAGTGTCCGTGGAGTTTCTTGCCCGTTCTTCTCCATAGGTACTGTGAGCAACTAACTTGGCTGCGGCACTCGGAATCGTGTGTAGTGTAATAAATTGAAGAAACTTTTGGAAAAACAGACTATAATTAAACCAACAGTATAAAGCAAAAGACAATATTACGCGACCGGCGCCAGGGGCTCAACTCGTTTTTCTTACATTGACAAATGCACACCATATAAAAATCCTAATTTAAATATATAACGTTCGAATGTTCGGATACCATAGCGTTCTTGCCAGCCTGCATAATGTGTGAGGTTGAATTCCAATGATAAGTCCTCACATGAGCTACGCCCCACTTGAAAAAAGGGATCAGGCAGAGACCTTTATTCAAAGTATCTGAACAATCGTACCCTTCCTGCCTATACCTAACAGAAACATTACCTAACGATGGCAATTAAAATACAAGGTGAGGTCTTTCTCTTGCAGGAGAAGGCTTAAGTCAGGACGTACGAATCGCAAAGTCCTGATACCAGGTTAGGTATCAGCCAAGTTAAATGACAATATGTGCTAACAGTGCACAAAAAATTAACATACTCCTGCTTAAACCTCACTGTACCAAAATCACCGAAAAAGATACAGCAAGCCTCTGACAACAAACAAACAGATGTGACAGTTCACATCTACCCAGAGGGGGTTTATGAAAATGAACTCTACATCCTAAGCCTTAACTCCATCGGACATAATTGAGCCAGAGGGAACGAAGGATCAAGAAGTAAGCGCTCAACAACATTAAAACCTCACGACCATACTCCAGAGGGAAAATCTCAACACCTCATTTTATCCTCACAAGACTCAATCTTTACCAAGTGTCAGTTAGCTCTGACTAAACTGTGAGACCTCAGTCATAAGTTGAACCAATTGTGTCAACTAGACGCACCTTGCAAGGGCTATGCCCCCGTTAGCGAGGCTGGTGTCAACCAAGACAGAGTACTTCTTTAATAAATTCTGGAGTACGTTCATGCTAATTTAGACGAAACGACATTTAACATTGAAGACGCAGACAGTGGCTCATTCCCTCCGACTTCTCAGCGATGTGAGGAGTGACAATACCTCACTCGCTCCTGGCAGCGTCCGATGATTGCTCCCCATAATATGAAACGAGAAATAAATAATCACGCATTAAAATAATATTTCATATTCATCACTAAAATAATGTGTCAAATGATGTTTACATCTGAATGACATAATATGACAATAAAATAAGTGGCATAAAAACTAATAATTAAATACTATTATGAAAAGGTTTTAATCTATTGATAGGGGTAAAATCGCTGAACTTCTATATTTAAAAAACTCGTATTCTAAAATGTAAAACTTCTTTATAAAATATCTATAAACTTTCGACCTTCTTTTAAATGTATTGGTTTTCGGTACGAAGTTTTTAATTATTCTCACATACGACTCCTTATTTTTATTTGGTGCTCTTCTTGAATTGTTTTTGGCACGTTTTTGTCGTAGTGTGGCACTAAGAATCTTTATATTTTTAACATAAACTTTAACATTTGTGGTTTCGACTGTTTGGAGATTTGAGACGACTATTTCATTATTATTCTCTTTATCAATGGCTGAACATGACTCCACATTATCTTTATTTATTTGGTCAACGACGAAGTTATTTATAGGAGTCTCCTCATCGTGACCAATAATTTCCTTTGGCAAGGACACATTCTGATCCTCTAAAATATTGGACAAATAAATAGACTGGCTAAATGGTTTAATAAAAGGACTGGACTGACCCGATTCTTTAGTTTCTTCCACGTGTTCATTTTCGAACACTTGAATTAATACGTCTTCATCACTCGCAAGATTGCGTTCCAGGCGGTTGTGCTCGTCATCATCGTCATCATCATCATCATATTCATTTCTGCCCTCTTGGCAGCTTTCCATTTCTTCCAGTGGGTCATCCTGTCTTCCACTAGAAAATAAATTGGTATGATTATCTACATTCACATTCTCTACCTTCTCCTGTACGCCAACATCAGGCACTATTTGTGCAATTTTCTCTACTTGCACCCTATATATTTCTTTGTGGCATTTGCACGGGAACTCTGCCCTTAGCTTGTCACAAAACAGCTCAAAGGATATACCGTCGTGGTATATAGATTTATGGAAGTACATCGCTGGACCTTCCAGAAATGCGCGTACTATGAGCGCCCAATCACTATCTTGCCATTCATTGTTGGTGGCCATCAGCTTGAACGCTGTTATAAAATTTTCTAGGCATATATTGCTTATGCCGGAGAAAAACTGCATTTGCAAAGCCATCTTGCTCTTTTTACAAAAAAAAATAATAATAAAAACCACTCAGCTTCTATTTCCGGCGTGGATCTCGTATTTTCTTCAGCTCTCCAAAATTATGCGCCTCCACTATATGTGAGCACCATTTGTAACGACTATCTTTATAAATTTTAGACGGGCGCCTCCACCATTTGTGAGCAACTAACTTGGCTGCGGCACTCGGAATCGTGTGTAGTGTAATAAATTGAAGAAACTTTTGGAAAAACAGACTATAATTAAACCAACAGTATAAAGCAAAAGACAATATTACGCGACCGGCGCCAGGGGCTCAACTCGTTTTTCTTACATTGACAAATGCACACCATATAAAAATCCTAATTTAAATATATAACGTTCGAATGTTCGGATACCATAGCGTTCTTGCCAGCCTGCATAATGTGTGAGGTTGAATTCCAATGATAAGTCCTCACAGTACCTACTACGCTTTGGAATGGGCAACTAGCTTCATTTTTCTGACTGACCGACCCCTTGAAAATTCAAAAGTACCTGTAATTGGTTTATTTGAAATAAATGGATTGAGTATTTTTTTTTTTTTCAAAAATGCCCAACGCGTCTAAAGAAGTTTTCAATTAAAAAAAAAAAAAATCGACTCCGTTCAGCCACATATTCATTTTGTTTGCCCTAAATTGTTATTTTGTTTCCCAGTATACCGAGCATGCTGATCCCGCACCGCTGACGTACGGGCCAGCGAGAAAAGGGCCTTACACGCAAAGACTTTAAATTACCAATAAATTACCCTCAACCTTCCCAACCTGTACAGTAATCGTATAACAAATTGGTTAAAATAAATCAAAATAGGCAAATCGCTGTCCCCGGCGAATAAAATGGTAATGTGCTACTACGATAGTTTTAAGGTTATTGCATATTCGATATTAAGAGGTCCGATTACACTCTGTCAATTTTTTTCATTCATTTCCTATGGTTATTTCAGACGTTACAAGATTTTAAGGTGTATTGTAATGAATGTAAAAAATCACTTTTTTATATTTGAACAATTCCATTATGTGTATCACTACATAGTATAAAACAAAGTCGCTTTTTCTGTCCCTATGTATGCTTAAATCTTTAAAACTACGCAACGGATTTTGATGCGGTTTTTTTTAATAAAGTCAAAGTCAAAGTCAAATCATTTATTTCAAATAGGCCCATGTATGGCACTTTTGAACGTCAAAAATTACAAAATAATAAAATTGATTCTAGTCGCCCCTTCCAAAAGGTAGTTTTCGTATGGAGAAGAATGGGCAAGAAACTCCACCGTTACTCTTTTAAAATGTTTTACAATATTTTGTATACATTAATTATATTAATTATATGTGAAGACGATGCACCTGGAATAAGATTACTATACCACAATAGGTAAAAATAATTAAAAATGAAGCAATGACAGAAAAAATAATTATGTAATGGATACATGGTGTTCACATATTTACAAGCATTGTAAAAGTAGGTACGATATTCCTAAAAAAATTACAGGTGATACTAATTAGTCAGTGTGTGAGTAATCACAGAATGTAAAAAAAAAGGAAAAAAAATGTTATAATATTTAATTACACAATTAAATTAGCAACCAGTTTGATTTTGTCTATACTCTAAATTGTCCTATGGAGCTAGACCAGCATGTTTCCAAGCATTCTTATCTAGAATATAATCCTCTAATTTGTAATATGCTTGTTTACAAAGAGTACTTTTAATATGAGTTTTAAATTTTCTTTCAGTTAACTGTAATATATCACAAGGTATTTTATTGTAATAGATAGAGTGATTGAAGAGGAAGGTTTATATGTATAATAACCCGGTTTATACCCGTGCGAAGCCGGGGCGGGTCGCTAGTTAGGTAAAAATGCGTTTAAGAAGCAAATCCAAGCAACCCTAAAGGATCAGCAAAGTATTGTATAATGACGTAATGTTTGATCTAATATCAAGCATTGCGTCATTATACAATGCTTTACGCACACAAACTTGCTTTTAATTTTAATTTTATTTTTTTGTTTCTTTTATAAATTAAAAATCCAGATATGAGTTCCAGGATAAAGCCGTTTGTATAGCTTTTGTATCTGTGTTACTAGCTAGTTTTTAAATACTTCCTATTGTAATCTGTGGAAAACGTAGTGGGTAGCATAATTGTTCAAAATGTTATATTTAAGATATTTTGACTGTTTTTATTGTGCTACTGTTTGTTTTTCCTTAAATAAATAAATAAGATTTTCACAAAAAACAGTTTTTTATTTCCTCTTAAATTTGATTTTTACGATTACCATTTTATTCGCCGGGAACAGCGAAATATACATACAAAGTAATCACCACATATTATAAAAGTCTCCCCGTCGCGTCTGTCTGTCTGACCGCGATAAACTCAAAAATTACAGAACGGATTTTCATACGGTTTTCACCAATGGACGGAATTATTCATGAGGAAGGTTTAGGTGTATAATTAATTAAGGTTTAGTGTAAACTGGCTGAAATATGATGATATGATTTATATTTATTTCGGAAAAAATCATGCCGACTGGGAGTTTTACTGGCGTGCGCTGCGTTTACCAATAGTTATATGAAAATACATACACATGCATACATACATACATAAACTCAAGCCTTCTTCCCATGGGGGTAGGCAGAAACTACAGAACGCCACCTGCTACGATCCTTACATACTGATCCGTTTGACTCGTTTACGTTCATACATCTGGTCATACACGCACGCCGGTTGCGAGTACTACGCACCTGGCTTTTCTGAAGAACATCAACAATAAGGTTCCCCGACCGCCTTTCCCTTTGCATCAGCCATGTAAATACATTTTGTTAGTCGCCTTTTATTCATCTTCTCAACATGTCAAACCATCTCAGCATACCCTTTTAATTTTTTGTCACTACATCTTCTTTTAAATCACACCGCTGTCTTATCACATCATTCCTAAGCCTATCTTCATAGTCAGACCACACATGCTTCGCAAGGAACGCATTTCCACAGCATTTATTCTACTTTAATGTTGTTTTTGCCACACCCAACATTCACTTCCTACATAAGCGTGAAAATAATGTATGTTTAAGGAATTATTACATTGTTCACCTGGATTAGTACATAGGGTACTTTTAACACAGTAGTACGTTTCTATGGGATATTTTCCGACAACCATGCGGGCAAAGTCGCTAGAAACTAGTTTATTCGTTTATCCGTTCTCTGTTTTATCACAAGAAAGTTTCTTTGATCAAATTAAACATTTGGATCGTTACGAAGTTTTGTAATGAATCCCTTTTTTGTCCATTCAAAGTCGACGCGGGTTCGAGTTGAAAATTTAAAAGCTGGATTGAAATTCTCGTCACTAGTGTTTTTATTATGTGAATAATAATTTAGAATTGTGTAGTTTTCATTTCGATTGTTCTTTTTGTCTACTTTAGTGGCTTATCTCCGTTGCATGGTATGGTGGATTAGCATGTGGTTCTCGATTCGATTCCCAGGTTAGGTATAATGTATGATTCGGTTCTCTCATTGCCAAAATCGGATTTGATTATTTATTGTAAACGTTAGATAGCCCATAATATCATGTATATAATTTATTTACTTACAAGATGTGTAATTTCTCATAAGTTGATAATGAGATTCCGTACCTTTCTACGAAATGCCAACGGTTCCAAAAAAAAAAAATTAAAAGCTTATGAAGCCGTTCGAGTTTCGACCGTAGAAAATCAGACGTTTCGTAGAAATTCTACGGAATTAATAATTTGTTACGAGGCCAACCTGCAAGCTCAGCATATCTTACCGACAAAGTGACCGATCGCATTACGACACCGCGCTTCCCACGTCACCAACTATTGTCATCGTCTTTCTTTACCTAACTTCGGTGGGAACGGACACTATTATATCAAACCTAATTAATAAGAAAGCTATTTTATAATTTTAAAGTTAAATTGTGAACTTTCAAATACATTTCGAAACCTAAAAGGACTTAGTTATTGAAGAGTTTCCCGACACACGCCCCCACACATATCTGGCGCAGTCGGTAGCTCGTCACAGACTTAAGGTGTGGTGATGTGAAATACCTAAAAATCAGGAAATCGCCGCATCAACCGTCTAGACGAAGAACCTATTGGAGGCCTGTCGAGGAAGCTGTTGCTACGGAGATTGGGACATCCAAAAATCGATGAAACAACGCTCGCCAGCAATGCTACTCATGTAAGTACATAAGTCCTAGTATTGGTTGTTATATTTTTAACGCAGGGTACTATAATTTTCCAAAATTTTTCACCCACGTAGTAATAGGGACCTTAGTCTTAGTAGGCGCAATCAACTCCGCATCGCGCGAAGTGACGCCTTTCGTAATTTAGAAGTTATAACAGAAAATTTAGAAACCATGATGGAATCGAGTAGTAGTTCTACATTCGACATGAATCAGATAGATTTATCAGATAAGATTTATAAATCACTTAGACTAGTTCCGGAATTTGACGGAAATCCTAATGTTTTAACTAGATTTTTGAACTTGTGCGATCAGTTAGTGCTCACTTATATCAGTCCAGAACCAGGACGTCAGCTTTCGAACTTATCTTTGATCAATGGGATTTTAAACAAGATTACTGGTAATGCTGCACGTACTTTGGCAACTAACGGAATTCCTAGTGACTGGAATGGTATAAGATCAACCTTAATTAATACATTCTCAGATCACAGAGATGAATCGTCGTTGTATACTGATCTTTCTCTCTTAGTTCAGGGAACCGATACCATACAATTATTTTACGAAAAAGTTCAACATTTATTGTGCACAATTATGACGTACATTGAATTACACGAATCTATAAAAACTACCATAGAATCCAAACGAACTCTTTATAAAAAACTAGCTTTACAGAGTTTTTTGAAAGGCTTAGAAGAACCATTGGGTTCTAGGATAAGATGTATGAGACCATCAACCCTTGAAAGCGCTCTTGAATACGCTCAAGACGAATTAAATATACTATATCTACAGAAAAGAAATAAAATAGTACCATCAAAAGAATAACTCCAAAATTTTGAGCAGGTTAATCCATCTACTTCTTGGTCACACCCTAATTTTCGTTCGGTTAGGCCAGAAAATCAAAATTCTACATTTCAAATATACTCAAGACCTCAAATCCAGCCTTTCGTATTTCAACATCCACCACAATATCATGCACGACCAGATCAATTCAGACAACCCTATCCGAGACCTACAAAGACTCAACAAATGTTCAGAGCACCCCCTACCAACATGTCAACTGGATTTCGAATCCCATTACGTCAAGCAACCCAGAACAATTATCCAAAACCTATGAGTGGCATTAGTTACCCCGTCGCGCGTACTCTGCCACCCACGAACTACAATGACAGACGCAGTTTGGCGCCGATTAATATTCCACAGGTTAAAGAGGCGAACTTCAACGAATCTTTTAACGATAATTATTGCTACTATGATTGCAATATCCAGACCACTGATGTTACTGATACAAATACAAATTACCCTAACGATTTTTTGACCGACCTTGACGTTGACAATCAAACTTTTGATGTCCAAAACCATCAGAGTTCAAATTTTTACCCAACCTTGGAGAAAACTGCCCCCGAATAGACCTAAATTTGCATAGCAAACGCCATTTACCTTATATTCAAATAAATGATCCACCAATAAAACTTTTAATCGACACCGGAGCAAATGAGTCCTTTATAAGCCCGGAAGCTTACGAAAAATTTTACCCGAATATCCAACTTAACTATGAACCTTTTTTGGTCACAAATACCCACGTGACTACCCAAAATTATTACTCGTTAACTGTGCCCTGTTTCGATGAAGTGAAAGATAAAATCCCGATAAAATTATACCTATATAAATTTCACAATTTCTTTGATGGGTTGATAGGTTGCGAACAATTAAAAAAATGGAACGCGAAAATCGACCTTGCCACGCACACGTTAGAGACTAAATTCGCGAAAATTCCCATAATTTTATATAATCCCGGATGCATAAACTCTTGTCAAATTACTATACCTGCACAAACTACTCAGTTAATCAAGGTGCCTACTAATATTGCTCAAGGAGACATTTACATTGAAGAACAATCAATTTCTGATTGCTACATCAGCGAATGCTTATCATCCGCTGAAAATAATCATACTAATGTACAAATTTCAAATCCCACGGATAAAGACATTGTAATTTCTATAACAAAACCTATCTTCGCACATATTTTTAACGAACAAACAATTCCAGTAACTCAAGCATTAGACACGACCGTGAATACCGATATGCGAACTCAGCAAGTCTTATCGCATTTGCGCGTAGAACATTTAAACGCAGAAGAGACAGCTAATTTAATTAATCTTTGCAAAGAATATGCCGACGTATTTTATCTCGAAAATGAACCATTAACCTTTACTAACGAAATCAAACATCATATCAGAACCGTAGACGATAAGCCGGTATACAGTAAAAGCTACAGATACCCTTACGTACATAAGAAAGAAGTACAAAACCAAATAGAATCGATGCTACACCAAGGTATTATTCAACCATCTTCATCGCCTTGGAACGCCCCAATATGGATAGTGCCAAAAAAAAGTGACGCGTCTGGCAAAGTCAAGTGGCGCTTAGTCATTGACTTTCGCCAACTCAATGCAAAAACCATTAATGATAAATATCCGATCCCGAACATTAATGATATTTTAGACAAGTTAGGCAGATGTTTATACTTTTCGACACTAGATTTAAAATCTGGATTTCTACAAATTCAGCTAAATCCGTCCGATATTCCGAAAACGGCATTTAGTGTAGAACAAGGCCATTTTGAATACGTTAGAATGCCAATGGGATTAAAAAATTCTCCGGCTACATTTCAACGCGTGATGGACAATATCCTTCGCGGATTACCAAATTGTGCCACATACATGGACGATATTTTGGTATTTTCGACGTCCTTGCAAGAACATATAGTTAATTTACGCGCCATATTGGAACGTCTCAGAAATTCAAATTTAAAAATTCAGATGGATAAGTCGGAATTTCTCAAACACGAAACGCCCTATCTTGGTCATATAATTACTACAGACGGCGTGAAACCAAACCCGGATAAAATATCAGCTGTTGTAAATTATCCGATTCCGAAAACCCCTAAGCAGATTAAAGCATTCTTAGGTTTACTTGGTTATTATAGACGTTTTATACCGAATTTCGCACGTGTCACTAAACCCTTTACGTCATGTCTAAAAAAAGGCGCAAAAATTAATTTGACTCCAGAATACCTGACCTGCTTTGAACACTGTAAAACTCTTCTTACAAATGACCCTATTCTAACATATCCAGATTTTAGTAAAGAATTTATGTTAACCACAGATGCCTCAAACGTGGCCTTGGGAGCAATACTTTCTCAAGGACCTATCGGTTCTGACAAACCCATAGCCTACGCGTCTAGAACTCTAAACGATAGCGAAATTAATTACTCCACAATCGAGAAAGAGTTACTCGCAATAGTTTGGGCCACAAAATATTTCAGGCCTTACCTTTTCGGCAGAGAATTTAAAATAATAACCGATCATAAACCTTTAATCTGGCTTATGAATCTTAAAGAACCAGGTTCACGCCTCACGAGATGGAGACTGAGGTTAGCAGAATATGATTATACTATTGTTCATAAAAAAGGTAAAATGAATACTAATGCGGATGCTTTGTCACGTATTCAAATCAACCAAAATGAAACTATGTCCTTGTTCGTTAACCAGTCTGAAACGTCAAACTCTGATACATCTTCTACATTAACTGCTGAAGGTAATAATAACCCAAAACAATCATCGTCCACGCTCACTGCTAGCCCGATACATTCGTCATCAACCCTCACGGCTCACTCAGTTATTGATGGAGGATCAAATGACCCACAGCATCAAGAAGGTATAGCCTCCCCACATATTGAAACCATACACACGAGCTTAGAAAACCCTGTTCTGGAAATTCCAATATCGGACGAGCCTTTAAATAAATATAAGAGGCAGTTAGTCATTAATATAATAAACGGTAACCCTAAAAGTAGACCAACAACAACTCAACCTTTTCAGTCCTTTCAGAAAACTATTGTAGACATTAACGAACATAGCATTGAAGGAAGTCTTATTAACGTTATAAAGTCTCATGTCGATCCAAAACTCCGAACAGCGATTCTTGTAAACCCCATCGGAAAAATGTTGAGTATCATACCGATTTTACAGAAAACTTTCGAAAATTCATCCATGAACTTAGTTTTAGTCAAATATGAAGTACTTAACGTTAATGATCAGTCAAACCAATTAGAAGTAATAAAAAAATACCACGAAGGCAAGACCAATCATCGCGGAATCAATGAAACTTATCTTTCGCTGTCACAACGTTACTTTTGGCCGAAAATTAAAATAGACATTACTAAATTTATAAATGAATGTAATATATGCAGATGTGCGAAATATGATCGAAATCCAATACGCCCGCAGTTCAGAGTTGTACCTCCACCAACTCAACCGTTCGAATTAGCACACGCAGACGTTCTGACTATTGACCATGACAAATACTTAACTATCATAGACTCATTCTCTAAATACGCTCAGGCGTATCTTTTACCCGATTGTACTGCACCCAATATATTAAAAGCCCTGTTAACTTATAGTACTCATCACGGTTTTCCTTTAAATATAACTACAGATCAAGGAACCGAATTTAGTAATCAAGTACTGTCAGAATTTCTCCGTTTGCATAAAATAGAACACCATATGACTAGTGCTTATGCACCAAACGAAAATGGCATCGTAGAACGTTTCCACAGCACGCTTTTGGAACACTTACGATTATTTAAAATTCAGCATAAAAACGAACCCATTCGAAATCTTATACCATACGCGCTAATCGCCTATAATAGCTCTATCCACAGTTTAACTAAGTGTAGACCATTTGATGTAATTTCTGGACATTTTGATCCTCGGAATCCTATTGATTTGAACATAACAGACCGTTATCTACAAACTTATATTCAAGAACATCGTAGTCGAATGGAAACGGTGTATAAAATTATTCATGATTCTGCATTAACCGATCGTATAGGTATAATGACGCGGCGTAACGCTGATAGGGAACCCGTTTTAGATTGTGAACAAAATCAAGTCATACATATACGAAATCCAATGGCAAGTAGACAAAAATTGGCACCTCGGTTTATTCAGGACAGAGTAGTTAAGAACTTACCTGTACATATATACACTGCAAAAAGTCGTGGTCCGGTCGCAAAATCACGGTTAAAAAGACCACCGAAGAAATAATTTTTCTAAGCCAACCAGAATTAAGAGAAACCTGATCAGTACAATAGGCACAATCATCAAAAGTATTTCTGGAAATTTAGACAACGATGATGCTCGGAAATTTGAAAATGCATTACGTATCTTAAATAAAAATGATCAAACTTTGTCACAATCATTTAATAAACATAATACTTTAAATAAAGAAATGACGATTCAGCAAAACCAGATAATCCGCAATCTTTCGATTAATCAGAGAAAATTGGAAGCAGCTCTTTCTTATGTCATGAATATGACTAATAATGATAATGAGCGAATAATTCATTACGCTCATCTTGTGCAACTTTTCGCGATTCTGACCGAAAATGTACAAGAAATACTGAGTGAAATTAATAGAATAGAAATATATTAGCTTTTAGTCGAGATAAATTAGTTCATCATTCTATACTTTTTAACTTAGCTTATTTTTTACTGAGTTCATATTTGTAGTAGTCATAAAGTTTCCTATTACCTACATTTACTACTGAGTATCAGTTATATGAATTGTGCCCCGTTTCATATAAGAATAATGAAATTATAGTACCACCTGCACCCTATATAGCATCCAATTCTCAGGAATTTGTGTATATAGAGGCTGAATGCCCGAAGGTCAACTCCTGGCCCCTATTATGCGAGCAGAGGATCGTCCATCAAATTATGTCAAAATAGACTGTATTCAAAAACTCATACAATCTCAGGAGATAGATGTAACGTGCAGAACCACGCCTATCTTCTGACCAAGGAAGCTCTGATTGAGCTAGATAGTTACCATTACATAAGGTTGCAAGATAAAACCCCAGAGATCAGTATAATCAATTTGGATACCAAGTTAGTCGGGCAACCAGTGAACTCATGGCTCTACCGCACTATGAGATATTAGCAAAGACACGCAGTTTTCATTGGCAGACTACGGATCTAAGCAGTCTTCGCGAAATTCAGAACCAAATAACCAAGATGAAATACATGTTGAATCATTAGACACGATTGGAATGTACCATACCACAATTCCATTTTACACATTCATACTATTCGGTGCAGGCGCACTGAACATCTTATATATCATTCGTCGTCGCCGTCCAGCTGCGAAATTAAATATTACGACTCAAACAGCTAATACCGAGCTGACAGAGGATGAAAAAAAGAGCCGCAACTTTTGGCGTCAAGGTCACCAAATAGTTGCTCATTTGGCAGGGGAGGTGTTACGAGGCCAACCTGCAAGCTCAGCATATCTTACCGACAAAGTGACCGATCGCATTACGACACCGCGCTTCCCACGTCACCAACTATTGTCATCGTCTTTCTTTACCTAACTTCGGTGGGAACGGACACTATTATATCAAACCTAATTAATAAGAAAGCTATTTTATAATTTTAAAGTTAAATTGTGAACTTTCAAATACATTTCGAAACCTAAAAGGACTTAGTTATTGAAGAGTTTCCCGACACACGCCCCCACACATATCTAATTCCAAAATAAAGCGCTCAACCAGTGTTGTTAAAATATTTGTATTTGTTTGTGTCAACATTTTAATAATAATATGTATTTATAGTTCAGGGAAGTCTTAGAACAGAACAATTTTTTTTAGGTAGGTAGTAAAAAAAGTATTGCCATTTTTTTTAGATGTAGATTATCCTCGACATAAGGGCCAAAACAAATACACATGATACGAAGTCGCAGCAACGTTGCGTCACGATGCGATGTCGTGTCGTGGAAATCTACGACGTGCACCGTAAAAATTCATTACACGACGTTGCATCGTGGTACGATGCACGGCATGAAGTTTTCGATACGATGTACGCCAAAACACATACACATGACACGACATCGCATCGTGATACGACGTCGTATCGCGTGTACGTGTTTTGGCCCTAAAGGTTGATACACACGATACGACGTCGCATCGTGGCACGTTGCAACGTTGCGGTACGATGCGATGTCGTGTCATGGAAATCTGCGACGTACATCGTACAAATTCACGATACGATATCACATCGTGGTGCGAGGCACGGCACGTGAATGGTGAATTTTATCGAGTATAAGATAAACAGATTTTAGTCCTACGGTTATAGAGTTTGGAATGCAGTCAGATCTCGAGGCCGAGTTCACCATGCATGACATGAATTTTCAGTATGTCGGGCAAATCCAAGGGTAGATTGTAGGCCCGACTCATCAAAATATGCAGGTCCAGTATCAGCTGAAATGTCATTGTCCGGTTGTTGTTGTTATGCAATGCGAGGTCAGCTTGTACCGAAAATGTATATTTGATGTGTCGTCGTGTTTACGAGTAGACCTTTTGCAAAGCAATCAAACTTCCGTGTACGTATGGATTGAGGAGCCATGTCTCATGTTTAAACGCGGGTACTACTAATATTTATGAGTAAATTAGCCGATTTTGTTCTTTAAAAGTTTCAGGACGTTTAAAGTAGCTTCGCAATTCAGACGTCTGAATTGAGGAGCGACCTTAGAATTCGAAAACTAGCTGACGGATATTTTTTGAAATTTTGGTAGGATTTAGTATCTTATCTCTACAAAAAACCGGCCAAGTGCGTGTCGGACCACGCACAATGAAAGGTTCCGTAGATGGGATGAATTTATCCCAAAAACAAACTTAACTTTGTAGTTAAAAAATATGTTCTCCCATACGGAATGTATGGGGAAACATGTTTTTGCAACTGCAAAGTTAAGTTGGTCGATTATTACTCGTTAACCTGTAAAGCCTACTCAGCTGTGATAGTTTTTCTTTTAATTTCGTTATATAAACTACTGTTGTGATTTTTTTCACATACCCAAAATCAACCATTTAGCCGGCAGGGGGGGAGGACACTTGACTCTAACAAAAATTAGCACTTTAAAGCTTAATATTTCGCAAACGAAACCCTGAATCCAAAAATGGTTTTCACAAACTCACAATATTTTTGAAGGATCTTTCCAATGATACCCCTCACCATGGGGTGAAAAAATAAACATTATCACTTTACGTGAATGAGAGGTACCCTAAAAAAAAAATGTTTTTCATAAAAAAAATTACCACTTTGTCGGCGTAATTAATATGTATACCTATGCCAAATTTCAGCTTTCTAGTACTAAGGGTCTCGGAGCTAGACCGCGGACAGACAGACAGACAGACAGACAGACAGACAGACAGACAGATAGACAGACAGACAGACAGACAGATGGACATGACGAAACTATAAGGGTTCCTTGTTTACTACGGAACCCTAAAAATAGGTTTTGTACGGCTGAATTTGAGATAGCTACAGTGTTTTTATTTTTCATAAAAATCCATAAATTTCACCGCGCTGTTTCTCGGAAAGAAATCAACCAAATACAACATATTTTTATTATTATTTAGTAGTAAATATGTTCTAATTTGTAGTATACAAATAAAATGGTATTTTAATTTCGAATATTCCGTAAATTTTTATGTCACGTTATTTCTAAAAAGTGAGGCATTTTTACCCGACTACGGCAAAGCCAAAAGGAAGGGTTATGATTTTAGCAGTCTATGTATGTATGTTTGTATGTATGTATGTTTGTATGTATGTATGTATGTATGTTTGTTTTTACGTGTGTTCCACCGTAGCGCCTAAACTACTAAACCGATTTTGATAAATGAGGTATCAATAGATTTGTAATAATGGTCCGGGTGACATAGGCTATATAATTTTTCCCTAAATTTAATTTGGTGGACTTTACACGTAAATTTCTAACCTCGAAAAAAATTAAAATGGGATGATCATGACATGTTTGGTATCAAAAGAAAGGTCTTAACGAGCACATTACAAATATGTATATAATATTATATTTTCAAAGTAAACAAATATGTTTAAATCGTTAAAAACAAGCAAAAGTGAGACTGCGCTACATAGTATCGCAAGATGTTACTAACGTGCAGTTAATCAAATCTTAATAAGTAGTACCGATTTGTAATTCCAGTCTTATGAAGAAAAACAAGTACAACGAAATATTTATATTTTGGATTTCTTCGAAGCTCGATATCGATATATGGTGTTGGCGTCGAAATAAATCGCTCTATGGTTTCGTCCAAAGCACTATACACTGCTATTGGAATTTAAAATAGGTTAATTACTGAACTATTGTGTTACTCTACTCTTATTTACGTTTATCAGGTGTAAAAACGGAAAAGTATAAAATAAAAAAAATAAAGTTTAATAAAAAACTGTAACCCGACTACGGGAAAATAAAAATTATCTAAAAAGTACGAAACAAGCAAATATTTCAGACAGAAATCAAGACATAGGTACAAAAATGGTCAAGGTAAAGCCGTCGTCGCATGCCATTATAATTTTGTAGGTGTTCCTGGCACCAACATGATACAGGCATGCGACCACGGCTTTACCTTGACCATTTTTGTACCTATGTCTTGATTTCTGTCTGAAATATTTGCTTGTTTCGTACTTTTTAGATAATTTTTATTTTCCCGTAGTCGGGTTACAGTTTTTTATTAAACTTTATTTTTTTTATTTATTTACTGCTAGATCGACAGGAGGATTTATTGCTTCTAACTTTAAATGGCATTTGATTTAAAACCCGGTCATAAAAATCCAATCTCGATTCAGTTCAATTCAATCTTGATGTGACCTGGGAAGTGTAGTTATACCTCAAGGTGAGATATATTGGCTCAAAATTAAATATATGTCACAAGGACTCACAGAAAAATTAAGTCGAATAAAATCATCGCAGCATTGTGCAGAATGTCGGGTTAAATGACGGACTTATTCAAAATTGTGTTTTTCGGTTCTTTTTACCCGACTACGGCAAAGCCAAAAGGAAGGGTTAT
Source organism: Agrochola lychnidis (assembly GCA_963680765.1). Lineage (NCBI taxonomy): Eukaryota > Metazoa > Arthropoda > Insecta > Lepidoptera > Noctuidae > Agrochola > Agrochola lychnidis. The sequence continues at coordinate 9,033,587 of OY796864.1, forward strand.
GATTTTAGCAGTCTATGTATGTATGTTTGTATGTTTATATGTTTGTATGTATGTATGTATGTATGTTTGCTTTTACGTGTGTTCCACCGTAGCGCCTAAACTACTGAACCGATTTTGATGAATGAGGTATCAATAGATTTGTAATAATAGTCCGGGTGATATAGGCTATATAAATTTTCCCTAAATTTAATATGGTGGATTTTACACGTAAATTTCTAACCTCGAAAAAAATTAAAATGAGATTATCATGACATGTTTGGTACCAAAAGAAAGGTCTTGACGAGCACATTACAAATATGTAAATAATGTTATACTTTCAAAGTAAATAAATATGTTTAAATTGTTAAAAACAAGCAAAAGTGAGACTCTGCTACGTTGTATCGCAAGATGATACCAACGTGCAGTTAATCAAATCTTAATAAAAAGTAACAGTTTGTAATTCCATCCTCAATTCCTATATGAAGAAAAATAAGTACACACGGCTACACATCAAGCTTTACTTACATTTCCAGTTTAAGCAGTTTCCAGTTTAAGCTGATCTGGCATTGTTAAGGATTTCCGTACAATGCGAGGTCAGCTAATACTGGAAATTTATAGCTTGATGTGTAGCCCTGTGTACAACGAAATATTAATATTTATACATGGGGCACTCAGAAAATTTTGCGATAGGTAATAAAAAAAAATATACTACAGGTTATATTTTTTTTATTAAATATTTTCAAATAACTCTCCATTGGCGTCTATACACAGTTTCATGCGTCTTAACTAATTTTCATTACACATTTTCCAGTCTGCATAGGTTGTGGAGGTCAGATAGGCAGTCGCTCCATGTAAAATACTGGTATTCAGCTGCATCCGGTTAGACTGGAAGCCGACCCCAACATAGTTGGGAAAAGGCTAGGCAGATGATGATTTTCCAGTCCGCATCAGACACCTCTTTAATCCCTGTTTTCCCTTGAGTTGATTATTTTTTTTGGGAAACGAAAATGACAAATTCATGATTAATCACCCGTAATGAAATCGTAAACGCGCCGAGACGAGCCTGCTTCAAATTTTGTTATCATGTCTCGGCACCATTCTACCCGAACCTCCTGAGCCTGCGTTAGATTGTGCGGTAACCAGCGTGAAACTATGTATCTTCCTTACCTGAAGATGCCCGTGTAGAATTTCATGTACACTTCCCGATCCAATCTGCAGTATATGCTGAATCTCTTCATATGTAATTCGCCTATTCTCTTAAATTTAATTTTTCACAGCCAGCACGTTTTCTTATGTAACAGCCGTCATAGCCCTATGACGGCCACTTCTTTCTTCGTCCGCCAAAGTTACTTGACCACGCTTAAATTCGTTGAACCAGCGGAAAACAGTCGCTTTAGAAGGGCTTTTGTCTATGAACATCAGTCGTCAAGTCTTTCAAATGATTCTTCTGGTTTTAGTCGACATTTGAAATCGTACAAAATCATCGCGTGAAAATGTTCTCGTTGTAAAATCAATTTTCAGTGAGACAGAGTACTTTGATTTTGCTTGTAAAAAAATGTGGCGGGAATTTCGAATTCGGAATATTGTGTTTTTTTTAAAATAAATAGTCATAGTTTTAATCGACATCAAAACTAGCCAGTGTCCCATAGACAAAAACTGTTAGTCGCAAAACTTTCTGAGTATGGTGTTGGCGTCTAAATAAATCGCGCTTTGGTTTCGTCTAAAGCACTATGCACTGCTATTGGAATTTAAAATAGGTTAATTACTGACCTATTGAATTACTCTTATTTACGTTGTTGTAACGTTTAGCAAGTGTAAAAACGGAAAAGTATAAAATAAAAATTAAGTTTAATAAAAAACTGTAACCCGACCACGGGAAAATAAAAATGATCTAAAAAGTACGAAACAAGTAAATATTTCAGACAGAAATCAAGACATGGGTACAAAAATGGTCAAGGTAAAGCCGTCGTCGCATGCCATTATAATTTTGTAGGTGTTCCTAGCACCCACATGGCATAGGTACAGGCATGCGACCACGGCTTTACCTTGACCATTTTTGTACCCATGTCTTGATTTCTGTCTGAAATATTTACTTGTTTCGTACTTTTTAGATCATTTTTATTTTCCTGTGGTCGGGTTACAGTTTTTTATTAAACTTAATTTTTATTTTGCTACATGTAGAATAGGAACTTAATATTTGAACTAATTATTCAATAAAATGCATCAATCAATCTGCCTAGCTTTTTTCCAAATATGTTGGGGTCGGCTTCCATCCTTACTGGATGCAGCTGAATACCAGTATTTAAATGGAGCGACTGCCTATCTGACCTCCACAACCCAGTAACGGCGTAATACGAAACCCCTTGGTAAGACTGGTTGTCAGACTTTCGGGCTTCTGACGACTCGTAACGACTGTCAAAAATCCACGAATGACAGTCGGGACCAACGGCTTAACGTGCTTTCAGATGCACGGGGGAGTCTCGGTATGTAAAGTTGGTTAGCCACTCACGGACCAACCTCGGCAAGCGTAGTTTAATTTGAAGGATCGACCCGATTATTACTTAAATACGAGCTCCTCTGGTTCAATAAAATGCATCAATACAGTAAATTCACGGTTTTGTTGAACATGGCCTAGATCAAAGCTTTGGCCACAGTGAGGCGATTCCCGTGCGGGATGCGGGACGCAAGTGCTTGTTCTAGTGATTAATAGCGTCCTTAGTGCGCAGGGTGCGGGCCAGCTCCAAAACTGTCCTAAAAATGATCGTTGAGCGATTTGACTGCCCCTACATACGACAATGTTGTAACAGACATGTATAGCCACTGACCTATATTTTTAATGACTTGTTTGATGAAATTATTATTTTTAATTTAATATTGTTTGACATATTATTTTAATTTCGATTCTGTGCCCCTATAATTTGTATTACTCATTCGTTTATTTTAATTGCATTCGACGTTTTATTTTAATTTGAATTTTGTGACCTTTATAATTTGTACCTATTTTAATAGCATTTGACATTATATTATATTAATTTATTATGTTCCAGTAAAGTTAAATTTTATTTTACCTATGTAATATGAGTTTAGTCTGAATAAAATGAATTTGATTTTTATTTGTTTATTAAGAAGTCACGCAACTATTCTCGCACCTAAGTTGAGACAATCGGCGTCAGCGAATTTCGTCCTGCATCCCGCGCGGGATTCGCGGATGTGTTTACTGCTCTTGGCTTGTCCCTCTTGGTGAGAGATTAAAAGGATCCTACCTTTCTTGCTTATCAATGGCCATATGCCTATGGCACGGCGCAGTCGTTCACGCAAGTGTAGTTCATTGAAGTTTTCTTTGCCAAATGATACTTGATAACAGATTTTGATATATATTTTTTACATTTGGGTATAAATTATTACGACCCGCGTCTTTGAGTAAATAAATCCCTCGTATACACAGATATATTTTATTTACACTAATATTATCAAGAGAAAAGATTTTAAAAATTCTTTCACCAGTAGATTGCTATATTATCACTGAGTAACATAGGCTATAATTTATAAAGATATTACGCGGGCGAAGCCGCTGGCGAAAGCTAGTAATATTTAATTCAAGGAGAGCATGCTTTTGTCGGCTCGAAATTAAATATGTAGGTCACTGGGACACGTAGGAAAATTAAGTTTAATAAGCAGTAGAATCAGTAATACGGCCATGGATTTTCCAAGCTGGTAAACAGATGAGAGGTTCGAAGGACGAATGAGGAAAAAATACAGAAAGGATTATAGGAATATGGGAAGTCGTATGCCAAGTAATAATGGTATTATAAATTCTGAAGTTAGTTTGTTTATCTTGTCTCTAATATTATGTTATGGGATAGAAGTACCATTGTTACAGTATAAATAAGTAACAGTATTCATAGAAAACGCCCGAAACGACGCACCTCGAAATCTCAGGACGTTTCGGTATAGCATGCTCGGTATACCGAAACGATACCGCACTGCTTTCATTTACGTACCTGACGTTATGTTTTCGATATAATTTATGCAGTACCGCTTAATTAATTGAAATATAGGCGCTTGGTAAGCTTTCGGTATCGAGTATACCGAGCATGCTGTAAAACGCGTGACGTGAGCGGGTACCGCACTGGATGTTTCTACCGAGACGCGGTAAACCGAAACGATTCCGACCCGCTCCCACGTATACCGAGCCAATTAGGAAACGCTCATTGAAATATAGGCGCTCGGTAAGCTTTCGGTACCGAGTACCGACCGGGTTTTTTTCTTAAAAAATACATAGGAAGGCATTCTCTACCAGTCAACCTTTGGGTTGAAATGATAACATTGCGATGGTCTAAAAATTTTATTACACCTTTTTGTTTACGAAATTAACATTTAAATACTAATAGAATTCATATTTAATAATGTATCAAATGTTCAAATTATGACAATTACTTTATTAAGATTGAGAGTTAGGCCACATTCATGTAGAGCGTTGGTAACCGGCGCCGATATCAGAGCGCTTATTGACGCCGACAAGCGCTGGTTGTCAACGCTGGTTGGCGAAAGTATGAAAATTGCCTGCGTCGACCAGCGTTGACAATCGGCGATGGTTATCAGCGTTCTACGTGAATGCAGCCTTACCTTAAATAAAAGTTCCGGACTTACCGACACCTATTTTTTAAATTTTCTAACTAAGTAAACATTGATGTGGCTGTCAAACCAACCTGTCTTTCTGTTGCTTAAAACTTGGATTACAAATCGTCTAAAAAAGATATGGAACACGAACACGAGGCGGATTTTAATTAGAAGAAAGATAAAAAAATGGAAACGTGGCAATCGAACATTCTTGCCAATTAGCATCTTGCAATCCAGCCAGACTATAACTAAGTCGAGGCTGCTTTTTTTCATCATAGTTTTGAGGAAATCTACTATCTATATTTAAAAAAATACGAGGTTAGCAAACATCTTAATATTTTCATAAAGTGTCACATTAATGTTATTATGATTAGTACTTACGAACTTTAGTGCGATTCTGTAAAAATCTCACCGTGATAACTCAGGTGAAGTGAGCTGCCAATAGTGTCAATCCTTGGTAACTGATCACTGTCACTCCACGCTCACTTCACCTAAGATAACACGGTGAGATGGTTACAGAATAGCACTACAGTACCAAGTAATTAAGTTAAAATTTCACGTGGATACTGTTTTGATCTTTCAAGACAACAGTCAGTAAGTAATTGTTGACTTGAAAATACGAAGCACGGAAGCAAGATTGTAGAGATTTTTTGGAGCGTTAAAACTGTTTTTTCCCGGTATTAATAAGCCTTTTAATTGATTAAATTTGTTTGGAAATAGCAATTAAAATATTTTGTTTTCGTAGTCTTTTATTAAGAGCGTTTATTCTGAAAGTGGTTAACGTCGCAAATACATGTCAAATATTTCGCTGTTTTTATCAATTTGGCAATAATATTAACGACCGTTGGGGTACACGTGTTCTTGAGTGGAGATCGCGAATTGGCATACGTAAGGTAGGACGCTCTCAGGCTAGGTGGAGTGACGATCTTCGTAGGGTAGCAGCTTGCCGAGAATCGAGCTGAATGGCGTGCAATTGGAGAGGCCTATGTCCAGCAGTGGGCTGCTATTGGCTGATGACGATGATTACCGTATGGAAAAATGAAATGTGGCTAAATAGTTGTGCTGATCGTGTTCAGTTTAATTGGTGATATTCGCCATAAATCAAACTGTTAATTGCCTTGTTGGCTTAGCGTGGGAGTTCTAGGGGTTCAATGCCTGAGTCGGCCAAATTGTTATTAAGGGTTTCCGTTACAAAATTTTAATAACAGCCTGAAGCTTAGATTTGTATCCGGATAACTGCTTAACCGTCGATTTGCCTTTAGAAGTCGATAACAATAAAAATTCTATTATGTTTCGTTAGTGACAGTTAAGCTCTTAAGGGCCATGTCTATTTGGAAATAGGCATAGCCATACATAGGCAGCGTCCACCATACCAGAGCGATCGTCGCGAACGTCGTATTTATATTGATCGAAGAGTTCGAACGCGTGGTCGCGCCGACAGAGGGCTTTCTAATTTTTCGAACGAATGAGTGACATATGACCGCGACAATCGCGTATTCGTGCGACCGATCGTTAGGACGCGGGGATAGCCTACATAGGATTTGCGTGCACTGGTGAGATGTGCACACGGCTACATATCAAGCTATACATTTCCAGTATAAGCTGCTCTCGCATTGTATAGGATTTCCGTACATTGAGAGGTCAGCATGAAATGGAAATTTATAGTTTGATATGTAGCCGTGTGTACCTACCTATTGCTATATTTAAAATATAAGCATGATTTTATGTCATTTAACATCTTATTTTCTCAAAATAAATAATGTTTGAGCCCCGCTCAGATAATCGACTAAACCCAAACGTAATGAAGTACATCTCTAGTGCGCGAACCGCTCTAACGTCGACGCGGCAATATGGCGATGAAGAACACTTCAATTCCGTCAACAAACTGGCAGTCTACGATTTACACAATTTCGACATTTTCAACAAACCTACGTGTAAGCCTTGTCTAAATAAAAGTAAAGCAACATCATCATCTTCAGTATTTTATTGTAAAGTACAAATCTTTTGTTCCACCGCGAACAATTATACGATTAAAATAACGCCAAATAAGTACTAAAATTGCTCTTTTGAAATTGAAAATTGAAATTATTAATGGCTTACTGCGTGGCAATGACAGGTTGTAAATATTACTAATGTTGTAGCAATTTTATTAATGATTCACGGAGCATCTGCCAGCTTATAAAAACAATTTGTTTATGTTGAGACAAGAATGCATTCTCTAGAGTAAATTTAGCTCATTAAATTTTTTAAAGGCAAATATTTGCTTGAAGCTTTAATAACTCAACTGCATTCCATTATGAATATTAAACATTAATCTTTTCTAGCGAGTCTTTGTGTATCTTTTTTTTTTTGGGTAGGAAATTATCAAATAACTTCTCCCGCTCTGGGCGGAGCGGGAGGGCGTGTCAGGCTCTTGCATAGAATTTAGGTAAAGTCAGAAAAATTAATTGTTAAGCAAATGGACTACCAACCAAATTCTCTACCAACCTTTGGGTTGAAATGATAACATTGCGATGGTCCAAAAATTTTATTACACCTTTTTGTTTACTAAATTAACATTTAAATACTAATAGAATTCATACTTCAATAATTTACAAATGTTAAAATTATGACAATTACTTTATTAAGATTGAGAGTTAGGCCACATTCATGTAGAGCGCTGGTAATCGGCGCCGATATCAGAGCGCTTATTGGCGCCGACAAGCGCTGGTTGTCAACGCTGGTTGGCGAAAGTATGAAAATTGCCTGCGTCGACCAGTTGACAATCGGCGATGGTTATCAGCGTTCTACGTGAATGCGGCCTTACCTTAAATAAAAGTTCCGGAATTTTCGACACCTATTTTTTTAATTTTCTAACTAAGTAAACATGGATGTGGCTGTCAAACCAACCTGTCTTTCTGTTGCTTAAAACTTGGATTACAAATCGTCTAAAAAAGATATGGAACACGAACACGAGGCGGATTTTAACTAGAAGAAAGATAAAAAAATGGAAACGTGGCAATCGAACATTCTTGCCAATTAGCATCTTGCAATCCAGCCAGACTATAACTAAGTCGAGGCTGCTTTTTTTCATCATAGTATTGAGGAAATCTACTATCTATATTTAAAAAAATACGAGGTTAGCAAACATCTTAATATTTTCATAAAGTGTCACATTAATGTTATTATGATTAGTACTTATTATGATTAGTACTTATTATGATTAGTACTTATTATGATTAGTACTTACGAATTTTAAGTAATTAAGTTATAATTTCACTTGGATACTTTGATCTTTCAAGACAACAGTCAGTAAGTAATTAAGTTGTTGACTTGAAAATGCGAAGCACGGAAGCAAGATTGTAGAGATTTTTTGGAGCGTTAAAACTGTTTTTTTCCGGTATTAAAGCCTTTTAATTGATTAAATTTGTTTGGCAATTAAAATATTTTGTTTTCATAGTCTTTTATTAAGAGCGTTTATTCTGAAAGTGGGCAATGTCGCAAATAGATGTCAAATATTTCGCTGTTTTGATTAATTTGGCAATAATATTAACGACCGTTGGGGTACACGTGTTCTTGAGTGGAGATCGCGAATTGGCATACGTAAGGTAGGACGCTAGGCTAGGTGAAGTGACGATCTTCGTAGGGTAGCAGCTGGATGAGAGTTGCCGAGAATCGAACTGAATGGCGTGCAATTGGAGTGGACTGCTATTGGCTGATGATGATGATTACTGTATGGAAAAATGAAATGTGGCTAAATAGTTGTGCTGATCGTGTTCAGTTTAATTTGTGATATTCGCCATAAATCAAACTGTTAATTGCCTTGTTGGCTTAGCGTGGGAGTTCTAGGGGTTCAAAGTCAAAGTCAAATCATTTATTTCAAATAGGCCCATGTATGGCACTTTTGAACGTCAAAAATTACAAAATAATAAAATTGATTCTAGTCGCCCCTTCCAAAAGGTAGTTTTCGTATGGAGAAGAATGGGCAAGAAACTCCACCGTTACTCTTTTAAAATGTTTTACAATATTTTGTATACATTAATTATATGTGAAGACGACGCACCTGGAATAAGATTACTATACCACAATAGGTAAAAATAATTAAAAATGAAGCAATGACAGAAAAAATAATTATGTAATGGATACATGGTGTTCACATATTTACAAGCATTGTAAAAGTAGGTACCTATACGATATTCCTAAAAAAATTACAGGTGATACTAATTAGTCAGTGTGTGAGTAATCACAGAATGTAAAAAAAAAAAAAAATATGTTATAATATTTAATTACACAATTAAATTAGCAACCAGTTTGATTTTGTCTATACTCTAAATTGTCCTATGGAGCTAGACCAGCATGTTTCCAAGCATTCTTATCTAGAATATAATCCTCTAATTTGTAATATGCTTGTTTACAAAGAGTACTTTTAATATGGGTTTTAAATTTTCTTTCAGTTAACTGTAATATATCACAAGGTATTTTGTTGTAACATTTAACACAGTACCCCATAAAAGATGTTTGTACTTTGGATAATCTGAAAAATGGTTGATCTATTTTATCTTTATTTCTAGTATTAAAATTATGTCTATCACTTATTTTCTTAAAAAGATGCAGATTTTTCCTTACATACATAATATTTTCATAGATGAATTGGCAAGGTACCGTCATAATATTAATCTTTTTAAATAGTTTCCAGAGAGATTCGCGACGACATAGGTTATAAATGGCTCTGACAGCTCTCTTTTGTAAAATAAAGACGGATTCAATGTCAGCAGCCCGACCCCACAGTAAAATGCCATATGACATAATGCTGTGAAAGTAGCTAAAATATACCAAACGCGCGGTTTCTACATCTGTTAACTGTCTTATCTTTCTAACAGCATAAGCGGCCGAGCTTAGCCGCCCCGCAAGAGATGTTATATGAGGTCCCCATTGTAATTTCTCGTCTAGCGTGATTCCTAGGAAAACTGTTTGATTAATAAATTCCAGTTTTTCTCCATTCAATATGATGTCACATTCGCTACTTTTAACATTCGGTAATTTAAATCTAATGCACTTGGTTTTTTTCTCATTTAGTACCAAATTATTTACCGTAAACCAATCTTGGACCTGAAGAATAGAGTTATTCACGTCGTCAAGATTTTGTGACCGTCGATCTATTTTAAAGATCAATGATGTGTCATCTGCAAATAACACCATCTTCGGTTGATTTTGAAGTAATTGGGGTAAATCGTTAATGTAAACTAAAAAGAGGAACGGACCCAATATCGAACCTTGAGGAACACCCATTACCATTTCAGACCCCAACGAGTTTACACCGTTCACTTGAACTTTAATATTTCTTTCTTTCAGGTATGATCTTAGTAAATCAAGAGCTGTATTCCTAATCCCATAGTGTTCTAGTTTCAGCAGAAGTGTTTCATGGTTTACGCAATCGAACGCCTTCGAGAGGTCGCAAAAGATTCCAATGGCATCATGTGCTTCTTCCCAGGCATTAAAAATGTTCTTTATTAGGGTGACACCGGCGTCAGTGGTACAACGCCCTTTGGTGAAACCGTACTGTTGTTCATGAAAGATGGAATTTTTATTAAAGTGACGTAACATTTGATTAAGCATCAACTTTTCAAACACTTTACTGAGAACTGGCAGAATTAACACAGGCCTATAATTGTTAGGTTCCTTACTATCACCGGACTTGAACAAAGGAACTACTTTACTGAGTTTCATGAGATCCGGAAAGACTCCTTGGTCTACACCGGTGTTAAATATGAAAGCTAAATAGGGCGCAATGGTTTCGATGATAGATTTACAGACTTTTACAGACATTCCCCATAGATCTTCTGTTGATTTAATTTTAAGATCTTTAAAAGCTTTTATCTGTTATAAAAGCTTTTAAAGATCTTAAAATTAAATGGGGGTTTGTATGCTGAAACCTAAACTCTAAAGGGCATGCTTTTACATTATTTCTAAGTAAGGCGGCAGAAAGCGCGGGTGATGAATTTAAATTTTCGGTAGTTTTAAGGGGAACATTAGCAAAAAAGTTTTCAAATTCCTGAGCTATTTCTACATCTGAGTTGATGGGGCCATGTGCAGTCTCTAAATTTAATTCAGTATTACGCTGTTTTTCCCTACCTGTTTCATTATTTATTATTTGCCAGGTAGTTTTTATTTTATCATCAGCTGATTTTATTTTATTGCTAATGTAAAGAGCTTTAGCTATTTTGCACACATTTTTAAAAGTTTTAGAATATTTTGCGACATACTGATGAAAGCTTGTATTATTCGTATGTTGCTTTAGGCCATAAAGTTCAAAAAGTTTTTCCCTGCTTTTACGAATACCTGGAGTGGCCCAGTCACTAAATAAGAACTTCGTGTAAATAGTTTTAGTCTTTAGTGGAAAAGTGTCAATAAATTGTTTGTTTAATAGTGAAAAGAACTCGGCGTAAAACTCATTAGGGTCAAAAATATTATTAAAACTCTGAACACATAATTTACTTGCCAAAGAATTATCTAATTTCTCTAAATTTTTACATGTAATTGACCTAAACCTTATTTGAATTTTTTGTAAAGGCATATAGGTGCAAAATGTTATTGTTTGTCCACTGTGATCAGATGGCAACTTATTTACAATTTGTTTATGTAAGTAATCACAATTACAAAATATATTATCTATACAAGTGGCAGAAGAAGCTGTCACTCGGGTTGGTTCAATAAAAACATTTGACAAATCAAATCCCTAAAAAGACTTAATAATCTGATAGTGTTCGAGTTATTTTCTAATAAATTAATATTAAAATCACCACATATGATTATTGACTTACTACTAGCACTAAGTTTCTTTAGTACATCTTCCATTACAGAATCAAATATAGGTAGATTCTGGTAACTTGGAGGTCTGTATACGCATACTATAACATGCTTATCAAGCTCAACACAGGACAATTCAATGGTATGTTCAACAGACAGTCCTATGATGTCTTTTCGTTCTTTCGTTTGAATAGAATTTTTTACTAATATTAATGACCCGCCATGTATCATACGTTTTCGGCTGAAATGGCTAACTACACAATAATTTTCATAGTGAATTGACATTACTTGATGATCTTTTAACCAATGTTCTGTTAAACAAATGACATCAAACTTGGTATTTTCTAAAAACAATTCTATTTCCAGTAATTTGGAAGAGCAACCTTGGATATTTTGATTGAATAATTTTAAAGTATGTTGCCCCCCTTTTGGTTTTTTATTATTGTTATTATGTAAAATATTGCCAGAAGATACCTTTTTATTATTCTCTAATAATAATTGGTTATTTGAAGGGGTAACTTCTGTTGTCTTACTAACTAGTTTAAAAAGTTATCCGGAGTGAACTCCACAACTACAACTGAAGACTCTAGAATGCCCGTATGAGTTCCAGCAGGAAGAGAATACCCTATCTGACTGGTAGTGGCCTCCAAAGATGTTGGTATTGTAGGTGGATCCTCCTTCGTACAACAAGATAATTCAGAATTAATTACTATGTTGTTAGTATAACTAGACAACACAGACTCGTCACTAATACTACAATTTGTTATATTACCTATAACCTCATTAATATTATGTGCTATCAACATAGCAATCATATGTCTACATTCCCAAGACAGAGATAAAGTTCTCTGAGTTAACTTAAAACCACTAACAAACTTGTTGGTGTCAAAATACAATAATTTGTCACTATGACAACATGCCAGCCTGTGAATAGTACTATTCAACTTATAAATATAATTATTTTCGTAATCTGATAAAGTATCAGAGTAAGGTAAAGCACACAACATTAGCTTTCCTATATTTAACTTTAATAAGGTGTCCACACCATCCACTATGTCCTTTCTGGTAATACCAGTACTATTACCTAATATCAAAACCATTGTAGAATAATTATCTAGGTTTGTGCTTTCAATTCTTTTAATCATTTGTTTGAAACTTATGTTATGATAACTATGATTGGTAAAACTATGGCTAAGGTAATTGAATAATATTTTTCCAAAGCCAGAACCTAATTCGTCACAGAAAAATATAGATTTATTATTATTCTGTGTATTAACACAGGTCTCTGCTGGAAGAGACAACACCGGTGGAGGCAAGTCAGGCTGAGGCTGAGGAGGTAGTGGTTGGTTGGTTCAATGCCTGACTCCGCCAAATTGTTATTGAGGGTTTCCCTTACAAAATTTTAAAAACAGCCTGAAGCTTAGATTTGTATCCGGATAATTGCTTAACTGACGATTTGCCGTTGCCTTTAGAAGTCGATATCAATAAAAATTCTATTATGTTTCGTTAGTGACAGTTAAGCTCTTAAGGGTCATGCCTATTTCGGAATAGCATAGCTCACACATAGGCAGCGTCCACCCGACCAGAGCGATTATTTTTTCTTTATGGCATCTCATAGCTGGCCTTTGAGGCCATGACTATTTAACCGGTCAATCCTCTGGCTGCCTTAAGCTGCTACTCTCAAAGCCTCCAGCCAGGGCACACATAAAACTAAGCTCAAAAGCTAGGATAAACGCTCGCTAAGGGCACCGCCTATGGGGTACGAGCCTCGGCTTAGGGCGTTCACGTAGAACGCGGGGATAGCCTACATAGGATTTGCGTGCACTGGTGAGATGTGCACACGGCTACATATCAAGCTATACATTTCCAGTATAAGCTGCTCTCGCATTGTATAGGATTTTCGTACATTGAGAGGTCAGCATGAAATTGAAATTTATAGTTTGATATGTAGCCGTGTGTACCTACCTATTGGTATATTTAAAATATAAGCATGATTTTATGCCATTTAACATCTTATTTTCTCAAAATAAATAATGTTTGAGCCCCGCTCAGATAATCGACTAAACCCAAACGTAATGAAGTACATCTCTAGTGCGCGGACCGCTCTAACGTCGCCGCGGCAATATGGCGACGAAGAACACTTCAATTCCGTCAACAAACTGGCAGTCTACGATTTAGACAATTTCAACATTTTCAACAAACCTACGTGTAAGCCGTGTCCAATTAAAAGTAAAGCAACATCATTATCTTCAGTATTTTATTGTAAAGTACAAATCTTTTGTTCCACCACGAACAATTATACGATTAAATTAACGCCAAATAAACACTAAAATTGCTCTTTTGAAATTGAAAATTGAAATTGTTAATGGCTTACTGCGTGGCAATGACAGGTTGTAAATATTACTAATGTTGTAGCAATTTTATTAATGATTCACGGAGCATCTGCCAGCTTATAAAAACAATTTGTTAATGTTGAGACAAGAATGCATTCTCTAGAGTAAATTTAGCTCATTAAATTTTTTAAAGGCAAATATTTGCTTGAAGCTTTAATAACTCAACTGCATTCCATTATGAATATTAAACATTAATCTTTTCTAGCGAGTCTTTGTGTATCTTTTTTTTTTTTGGGTGGGAAATTATCAAATAACTTCTCCCGCTCTGGGCGGAGCGGGAGGGCGTGTCAGGCTCTTGCATAGAATTTAGGTAAAGTCAGAAAAATTAATTGTTAAGCAAATGGACTACCAACATAAATTGTCTGTATATTAAAATCATAACTGCCACTTGCAATAAGCCCACGTTGCGAACGTGGGCTTAAACCATTTTGTACAACTGTCAAAGAATGACAGTTATGATTTGAATGTACGGACAATTTATGTTGGTAGTCCATTTGCTTAATAATTAATTTTCCTGACTTTCATACAAACAGACGTTCATTTCATACGGACGTAAAAATATCGCGGCGGGATTTTATCGCGTACTGGATTTTCAATTCTGTGTGTTAAGTCGAGCGTTGAGAATTCAATAGATTGCATCCTAGCGCGTCGAAAAAATACACAGTTGGATTTTCAACTCTCTAAGCAAAACGTTGCTAAGCAGAGCGTTGAAAATCCAGTGTACGAAAAAATCCCGCCGCAATATTTTTACGTCCGTGCAAACGTGGGCTTACACAGTAAATTGACGTAGGGTGTTAACCGTGGAGTTTCTTGCCGGCTCTTCTCCATAGGAAACGACCAACTGGAACCGTACACCTAGCTTCTGACGTTTCATAAGTGCCCTTGTAGGTTTGTGTGAAATATAATATTTTGAATTGAATATTGCTTAAAAATTAATTTCCCTTATTATACCTACTTGATTTTTTCTAATAAAAACTTTAATTAGGTACTTGCCCCTTCTACCTCGATAAAACAAAAAAAAATCTTAATAGTTTAAAAAAACAAGTTTCCAAAGGAGATTGTTTAAAAACCAATTTTTTTGAAGCAAAATCTTCTTTAGGCGTGTTAGGCATTTTTGAGATGGGAAAAAAAAACAATTGAACTCGCGACATCGTTACCGGCACCTCATTTTTGTAAACGTGATTGTGCTCTTTATTTATATTAGGTTACGGATCAATGTTATATGCAAGTGTTTTTACTTTAAAGGTTTTGGAAGTATGAGTTCAAGGTTTTTTCTTTCTTTATATACCCATCACATCTGCGGAGTTTCGCTAGCTATTTTAATTTGACCCTGTTTACTTAAGGTTTTTTTATTTGTTTCCAATTGATGTTACTTCATTCAAAGTTTTCATTTAAAGTTTATTTTAGACTAAGTACTGTTGAAAAAATCATAGAAAATATGAAGTTGTAGCGCAAACTGAACCTTATGTGTAGGCATTACAGTTGTTTTTCCTAAAACTCGTGTTTGTTTACATGTTTGAATAATAAATTGCAAACGCAGAGTAGACACTGCTTTATACTAATTGCTACCTACTGATGTGTGGATGATAACCGCTGTCTAATTTGGTGGCCCCTTTGATTAGTGGTGGCATTTCACGCTCAATTAGTGAATAGTTAGTGTTAATCGAGCCGTAGCAAATATTATACTAACATTTGAGTTAAAGGACTCAAGGCCAAACATAAACGGTCTGGTTTGATCGATTTGTGAGGTTAAGCTGCCTTTGCCGCGGTTAATAGTTGGATGGGTGACCACATTCTACGTATTCATATTCTACTTTTACAATTTTGTAAATATGTAAGCACCATGTATCTATTACAGTCATAATTAATTATTTATCTGTCGTTGCTTCATTTTCTTTAAAAAATATTTTTACATATTGCAGTATAGTAATTTTTTTTTTATTCTCGGTTCACATAATTATAATTATTTAACTAATGTACCTATACAAAATATAGTAAAACATTTTAAAAGAGTAACGGTGGAGTTTCTAGCCCATTCTTCCCCATACGAAAACTACCTTTTGGAAGGGGCGAAATTCTATTATTTTGTAAATTTTGGCGTTCAAAAGTGCCTATTTGAAATAAATGATTTGACTTTGACTTTGAATATACTCCCTGACAAAGAGGCTCGTCCGGTCAAGTACCACAACGCACAACCATACTTATTTTTGCCACTGTGAAATAATTGGTGTATTTTGGAAAGGAGTAAAGGATAAAGGAGGTAAAGGAGCAATTAAAGGCATATGAATAATGACGTAATGAATTTTGTTTCTAAGATGCTGTAGATGTTTGTAGCAATGTTGTTTTTTCTTTTTGTGTAGAATTGCATGCTGGTCCTGCTCCATAGGACAATTTAGAATCAAGACAAAATCAAACTGGTTGCTAATTTAATTGTAAAATTTATTACTTTGTGTTTTATGACATTGATTTTACATTCTGTGATTACTTCCTCACACACTGACTTATTAATTGTAAAATTTAGGAAAATCGTCTACTTTTACAATGTTTGTAAATATGTGAGCACCATGTATCTATCACATATTAAATTATCTGTCCTTGCTTCATTTTTAGGGTTCCGTACCTCAAAAGAAAAAAACGGAACCCTTATAGGATCACTCGTGTGTCTGTCTGTCTGTCTGTCTGTCTGTCCGTCTGTCACAGCCAATTTACTCCGAATCTAATGGACCGATTAAGTTGAAATTTGGTACACATATGTATTTTTGTAACCCAAACACGAATGTGTAACGTAAATAAAAAAAATTTGAATATAGGGGTCACTTTTGGGGGGCAAACAAGAAAATTAAAAAAAAAAGTTATGCTAACAGTACCGTGTGACATATCAAATGAAAGGACTTATTGCGAGGATCTTAAATATATTTTTTATATAATTTTAAAATAAACATTTTTAAAGATATTTAAGAAATTCAATGAAAATTGACCATTCCCCCCCCCTTATCTCCGAAACTACTGGACCAAAAATTTTCAAAAAAATACATAGTATGGCTCTTTACTTATAGATTACAGGAAAACCTATAAGAAGTGTATGGTCTTAAAATAACACGGTAAATCTCTCAATATTGTGCGTACAAACTTACATTTCGTCGCTCGGCATCCAATAGGCCCATCTCTCTAGCTACTATAATATCAATATCAAAAGTGTTTAAAACTGAATAAAACAAATAAAACTGTAAATGTTCATGACAACTAATTCGGCTTTCGGCGTGGTTTCTCAACAGAAAGTGCGGTGTTGTGTCTTAAGCATACTGTCACATACTATACTTATACACAGCGTGGGACGCCGATTTATGCTAGCTTCCTCGACTTATTCAAGACTTGATCTGGTTGCTTATGACGTATTGTGGAGAAAGATGGAGAAGGATAGGTTGCCAATGGAGCTTAAAAACATTTTTAAATATTGGTACCTATGGTAACCAGATCAATAGTGTACGATGGGCTGGAACTTTTTTCAGGCCATACAGGTTGGAATGCGGGGTGAGGCAGGATTGGCGAGCTCAGCAGCACCAGAGTAGGTTGCTATACAGTGTGATTCTTCATAATGTGCACATATCGAAATGAGGGAATCTATGCTTATTAATACGACAGAAAAAAATATTTTAAAATCTAATTTTTTTTTAATACTTTTATGGAATTAAAAAAACATTGTAACAAAACTGTATAACTTTTAAACTGAATCAGCTATCGTGCGAACAAACTCCATAATTATTGGAAGTAAGTAGGCGTCCACATAAAATTAAAATTGAGAAAAAAAAACTACCCTCAATTGAAAATAAACATGTTTTTTAGTAAAATCTGTATTTTTTTCATCAATTTTTACAATAATTGTAAAATTTATGAATAAGATGCCCAAGAGAAAAAAAAAAACGAAAACAAAATTTTGGCTATTTTTCCGTCTGTAAAATTAAGCATAGATTCCCTCATTTCGATATGTGCACATTATGAAGATTCACACTGTATAGATGGTATTTGTGTAAATAATATTAGCTTTGCAGACGATATGGTGCTTCTGAGCGCCAGCCAGTATGCCATAGACAAAAACTGTTAGTCGCAAAACTTTCTGAGTGACCTGGTAAAATAAGCTAAAGTTCATAAGTTTACTAACACAATGAGTCCTTGTTACTTGAATAAAGAAAAATATATGGATGACTATTTTTTTTTAACGACGTTTTCTAAAAATGAAACCTAGCTAGATCGATTTATCGCTCCCGAAACGCCCTGCGTACTAAAGTTCATAAAAATTCTTTGAGCCGTTTCCGAGATTCAGATTATATATATACATATATACAAGAATTGGTCGTTTAAAGGTGTTAGATTTATATTATTATTATATTAATACCGCGAATGTGAAATTTTTAACGAACATCAGATTTTTGTTTTATTTCATTGTACGCGTTCAAATAAGAGATCTTGCAATTAAAAAAAAAAACGTAAAAAAATGTCACATTCGCGGTATTGGATGCCGAGCGACGATTAGAGTTGGAATGTATGGGAGAACATGTTTTTCAACTACAATGTTAAGTTTGTTCTTGGGATAAATAAATTCATCTCAACTACGGAACCCTTCATTGTGCGTAGTCCGACACGCACTTGGCCGTTTTTTTTTTTTACCTATTGCGGTATAGTAATTTTATTTTAGGTGCATCGTCTTCACATATAATAATTTTGTAACAAATGTATGTACATATACAAACAATTGTAAAACATTTAAAAAGAGTAACGGTGGAGTTTCATGCCCATTCTTCTCCATACGAAAACTACCTTTTGGAAGGGGCGACTAGAACAAATTTTATTATTTTGTAATTTTTGACGTTCAAAAGTGCCATACATGGGCCTATTTGAAATAAATGATTTGACTTTGACTTTGAAAAACAAAAAACAATATTGTTTTTGTGTTTTATTTTCTTTCTTTCCTTTCTATGGTGATAACAACTTTCTATCAATACGTTTAAACAATACCGGATTAAGTAAGCGCGGGCCCGTAATAAATGTTATCGAGGGGTCCTTGATCTAGTATGGCTTCTTAATAAAGTGGTAAAAAAAAAACGTTTATTTGCCATCAACTTTTAGAAATATTTTAAAAATTGTATTACCGATTGTCTGACGTGGATTATCTTAGTTGGAAAAGGTGTAACGTATCACGTTTTTGTGACATTAAGTAAATTCAATATATAACAACATCTTAATAACTTTCACTCAAAAAATTAAGTTCTGACGTAGGTTTGCATACACAGGGCCCCCTTTTGCGTGGGGCCCGTAGCAATTGCTACTCTTGCTTCGTGGTTAATCCGGCACTGAATTTAAAGGTGTTTCTTCAAAATTTTGTCAAAGGTGTTTCTTTATTTTAAATTAATTTGACTTTATATTTGCTATTTAATTTGACATTGTATTTGTTAATTGTCATATTTTAAATTAATTTGACTTTTGAACTAACTTTTCACTTCAATTTTAATTAGGCTTTAAATGTATTATTTCTGCATGTGATAATTTTATAATATGTAATGTTCAACACAATGTTAATTGTTAATGAATAAATAAATGAAAAAAACAACTCGATTGATTAGAGACCTTGCTATACAGCCCATATCAGAAAGGTGTGAACAAACTTAAAGGCGTGGTACACACCATCAAATTGAACAACTTACTCCATGAGACCAACATCGTAATATCAAAAAAATTATCACAATGTATGGGCTGGTATGGGCTGATTAAATTTTTCGCTATTACAAAGTTGGTGTTATTGAGAAAGTGGTTCAGTTTCATGGTCTGTACCCTAGTACCACATCTTTATTATTATGACCACACTTTTGTGATACACGCTGTACTCACTAATTCTAAGGCCTTGAATATAATTAGGGAATAACTTTGACATTAATAGATATAGTACATTACTGTCGCGGCCAGCAATTAGGGCATTGATGGACGATCGTGAGAATGTGGGCCGAGGCGTAGCCGAGGCACACATACGTGAGTCCATCAATGCCTGGTTGTGGCCAAGGCTTGTATCGTACTTTTCTCAAACAATGCGCGGAAATTCAAACTAAGTAATAGTAGATTAGTAGCCAAGCGCTGTAAGGCATCAATTGCAGCCCGAGATATTTAGGCGCCCTCGCTGCGCTCGTGCGCCTATAGTTCGAGGGTGCAATTGATGCTTACACCCGAGCTAACTACTCTGCTTTACATCTCGATTGTGAGGTAAGTAGAAAAAAATCGGCATTACAAGAATAAAACATTTTATTAGTTAAAATTTATAGTGAAATGAGAACAATTTTCAAATTTTAGGGACAGGTGTTTTTTGGGTATGTTAATAGTTTGAGATTGTGATATTTGTTGGTCATGGATAAAATTTGACGGGATGAAGCTTTCTTCAGCAGAAGTTGATGGTTGCGGATCATCTCTTGAGAAAGATGTTTCATTTTTTGAAAGCTGAATAGTTTTCGTTATTTGGTTGGTAATTTTACTTTTATTTTGTATGGAATCTTCAATGTAATCTTCAGCCACCTTGCTGGATTTCCACCCACCGTGCCTTTTTATAGTGGTTAAGTTAGCCCCAGCATCGGCTAAAAGTGTAGCCGATGTTCTCCGGAAGCAATGACCTGTGTACAATTCCGGGTTTGCTAACTTTAAATAACTTGCGATTTGCTTCGGCATACTTCTGATGGTATTTTTTCCAATAACTTGTTTGTAGCATTTGCCTTGGTGGTACTTCAAAAAAAATCGGTTGGTGTTTACATTTTCAGGACGAAGATTTCTGTATTTTTGTACGAATTCAGAAAATTCTTGAGGAACTACAAATGTTCGGTCAATTTTAGTTTTTGTGTTCGGTAGTTTAATTACTAATAACTGACCCTGTTGTTCTATGTTCTCTATTGTTATATTTACCCGACTACGGCAAAGCCAAAAGGAAGGGTTATGATTTTAGCAGTCTATGTATGTATGTTTGTATGTATGTATGTATGTATGTATGTTTTTACGTGTGTTCCACCGTAGCGCCTAAACTACTAAACCGATTTTAATGAATGAGGTATCAATAGATTCGTAATAATTGTCCGGGTGACATAGGCTATATAATTTTTCCCTAAATTTAATTTGGTGGACTTTACACGTAAATTTCTAACCTCGAAAAAAATTAAAATGGGATGATCATGACATGTTTGATATCAAAAGAAAGGTCTTGACGAGCACGTTACAAATATGTATATAATATTATATTTTCAAAGTAAACAAATATGTTTAAATCGTTAAAAACAAGCAAAAGTGAGACTGCGCTACGTAGTATCGCAAGATGTTACCAACGTGCAGTTAATCAAATCTTAATAAGTAGTACCGATTTGTAATTCCACTCTTATGAAGAAAAACAAGTACAACGAAATATTTATATTTTGGATTTCTTCGAAGCTCGATATCGATATATGGAGTTGGCGTCGAAATAAATCGCTCTATGGTTTCGTCCGAAGCACTATGCACTGCTATTGGAATTTAAAATAGGTTAATTACTGAACTATTGAATTACTCTACTCTTATTTACGTTTATCAAGTGTAAAAACGGAAAAGTATAAAATAAAAAAATAACGTTTAAAAAACTGTAACCCGACTACGAGAAAATAAAAATGATCTAAAAAGTACGAAACAAGCAAATATTTCAGACAGAAATCAAGACAGGTACAAAAATGGTCAAGGTAAAGCCGTCGTCGCATGCCATTATAATTTTGTAGGTGTTCTTGGCACCAACATGGTATACAGGCATGCGACCACGGCTTTACCTTGACCATTTTTGTACCTATGTCTTGATTTCTGTCTGAAATATTTGCTTGTTTCGTACTTTTTAGATCATTTTTATTTTCTCGTAGTCGGGTTACAGTTTTTTAAACGTTATTTTTTTATTGTCAATTCAATACCTCGGCATGCGCCAGTTATACCGAAGATAAGAACCACCTAAAACAAGCGAAATATAAAAATAAGTATGTTTTATAGGATTGTAAGAATTTAAAAGATAAATGATGAAGTATTACCATTATGTGATTTGTTATTTTACGTACCTTAACAGCTAAATACATGTCATCAGGGGCTTCATTTATGAATGTTTTCACGTCTTGCGCTGTAAAAACCTTTGACTTTTTGCTTTTGTGCCCAGCTGATTGTCTTTTTAGAAAAGATGATAATTTTTAAAAGTTCTTGATATTGATGTCGTGTTTAGTACTCATAGTTGCTTTTAACATTGAATAAATGCACCACAAACTAGATGGCTGCAGCTTTTTTGATAGCTCACTAAAGTATGTTAAGAATACAGTCTCAGATAAAGACTTTACTCGTTTTTCTTTTCGCCACTTCATGAACTCGTCGTAAGTTTTCAAATATCTCTCTTTAGATCTTTCAGGCAAAATATTGTTAATTGCTGCTTCAGCTTCCATTTTCATTGAATCGGGAGTGCAGCTTATATCTTCATCACTTGCAGAACTCATGTTTTTTTCCTAATTAGCACGTAATTATAAAAAATCCCAAAAACAAACAATATTTAAAGTAAAAGTTTTCTATTCCCGCCGTTTGTCATCTTTTTAAAAAAAAAATTTTTTCAAGAACGAAATTGAGCTTCGCCGTTCGATATTTAAAATTGATGACTATTATACTCATACGAAGACAAGGCTGAATAGCGAAGCGACCTCTTTTGTCATTGGGCTGAATGCATGATGTCTATTGCCAGTATGATGGTTAGATGTACGCGAACTTTTTGAAAGAGTGAAGAGTTTTTTTAAAAATTACTTACCACCCTAGGGCTTTTCTAGCTACATTATTACCCTAGAGCGCTAATTGGTTACCTACAAGCCCCATTTGGGGGTAATGAGGACCTACTTACCGAATATGAGAGATGTAAATTAATTATAAATTCCAGAATCTAATTTTACACGTGCCAATTTATTCATTTGTTTCTTCTTTACTTTAAACAGCTCTATTTGCTAAGCCAGTTCGAAATTTAAATAAAATCTTTGATAAGTTACCTCCTTGGTTTCCATGGGTCGAAGTAAAAAGTTAGTTCTATTTTTAAATTATACGACAGTTATGAGATTTCTTAGTAATTTATTTGGCCGCTAAACACGACAGATAAAGATTTTCATAGTAACAGCCGACAGGGCTACCTACTCGCTTGTTTTTGACCAGTACATTAATTTCGATTTATTTCGACGAAGGTTGTCAAAATAATGTTTGAATTTCCAAGTATGTTTGAGAACTCGCGCACGTCTGGGAGTGTCGCGAGGAGGCGAAACGCCGGGGCTTAACTCCGATGCCGCAAGAAATTGCGGCACAGCGGACAGAGCTCCGGCGGGATCTCATGGCGTCATGGAGGGTGCGATTATCGCAACCCCGCGCTGGGCACGCCACAATCGCGGCGATAAGACCCGTCTTTGAGGAGTGGCTGGAGAGACGCCACGGCGTTCTCACCTTCCGCCTGACGCAGGTCCTCACCGGACACGGCTGCTTCGGGAGGTTCCTGTTCAGGATAAGGCGGGAGGAAACACCCGGGTGTCACCATTGTGTGGATCGGCCTGAGGACACGGTGGAGCATACGGTGGAGGTCTGCCCGGCTTGGGCGGAGCAACGCCGTGTTCTCGTAGAGGCGATCGGCGGCGGTGATCTCTCGCGTCCGGCCCTGGTTCAGGCCATGGTACGGAGCGAGAGGAAATGGCAGGCCGTCACCTCCTTCTGCGAAGCGGTAATGCTCGCGAAGGAGGAGGCGGAACGCGTGAGGGAGAGGCAAATTTCGCGCCCTCACGCCCCTAACCGCCGCAGGAGGAGACGCCCGGGGCGGGAATCGCGAGCCGATTTCCGGCCACCGTAGGCGCGGGCTTGCGGACGGTGAGCAATGGGTAGCTCGCCGTCCGATAAGGACCAAGCCCGGGTCGTCGGCGCGTTGTGTTCCACGCGCGCCTCAAAGAGATGTCAGCAGAATTGACGGGGTCCGCTAGGGCCAATGCCTGCCGGGGGTTCGAAGAAAACCGATCGGGAAATCGTGGCCCCCGGCAACAGGGCAACCGAAGGAACACGGGTGGGTTTTAGTCAGTAAGAGTCTGACACGCCCTCCCGCTCCGCCCAGAGCGGGAGAAGTTATTTGATAATTTCCCAGCCAAAAAAAAAAAAAAGTATGTTTGAGAAAAGTCACGATGTTTGACGCAAAGAGGTTTGCATGTGTGCATAGCGTACTTGACTGGACGCACACGAGCGCATCCGCTGCCGCTGGCCGTCAAATTAACCTGAAACTGTGCACTTCGATTTTGTAATAGCCCTTTTAAGACTTAGGCCGTTTCCTCATTGGTCGGTGTGGTATCGTTTCGGTATAGTATGCTCTGTACTTATTCCGAATCGATACCGCACTGCTTTCATTTACTTACGGACCTGATGTTATGTCTTCGGTATAATTTGTGCAGTACCGCTTAATTCTTCGCAAGAAAATGTCGTCTTCGAGTGATAAATATGTTGTGGCGTGTTATATTAATCTCCGTTTACAAAAAAAACGGAAGATCTATTGACGATATCCGTAAATTCAAAAAAATATTATATATTTTCAAATTCAAATTAAAAATATTCTATTTCACATAAACCTACATGGACAATTATGAAACGTCAGAAGCTAGGTGCACGGTACCAATTGGTCGTTTCCTATGGAGAAGAGCCGGCAAGAAACTCCACGGTTACTCTTTTAAAAATAATTGGCTTTTACAATACTTTCAAATAACAGTGTTACTAGGTATGGGAGGACAGTGTAGGTCTTTCAATAAGTACCAGGTACTAAACAAAATAGAAAATGGTCAACAGATCTACAGTCTACTAAGCCGACAGCGTTCTCACATTCACAAAATAGAAAAAAAGGATTGTGTGGTTTTATGAAACCACGGTAAAAGTGAAACTTCTATAGGCGCTGCCATATTGGCCTTGGCTGCTCTGACGAGCGCCTTTCACTTTATCCCTACTCCGCGGCCGACCATCACGCGACATGCAACACACAGAAGAAAAAGTTTGAGACGATGTAATAAAAGTTTCACTTTGAAAATCTATACAAAAGATACATGAATTAATAAAAATAAAACGCAATTACATGATTGCTATTACAACTGTAATAAATCTAAATAATTATCATGTCCACAAAATCAATTAATGTAATGTCAAATAATAGGATGAATATGTCAAGGACGAATGTAAAAATAAAAATAAACATGGTAATATAGGAGCAGTTAATAGACTCTTACATAATTATGCCATTAATGAGGTACCGGGGAAGCCACATGTGCAGAAGGAATTATTGCCAAACTTCCTTGTCTTCAA
The DNA here is from genome assembly GCA_963680765.1 of Agrochola lychnidis. Taxonomy (NCBI): domain Eukaryota; kingdom Metazoa; phylum Arthropoda; class Insecta; order Lepidoptera; family Noctuidae; genus Agrochola; species Agrochola lychnidis. The sequence continues at coordinate 9,058,735 of OY796864.1, forward strand.
CGTAGTCTTTAATTTATAATATGGTTTCTTGATAAGGACACGTTTGATGTGGGTTTTGAACTTCCCATCGCTAAGTTCTGTAACCGACCCTTCAATTAAACAGCGTGACGTGTTTCAAAACACCAAGCGGGCACTGGATATTTCTAACCGAGACGCGGTATACCGAAACGATCCCGCCCCGCTTTTGCGCATATCGAGCCAATCAGGAAACGCTCATTCAAATATAGGCGCTTGGTAAGCTTTTGGTACAGACGCCAGCACATCAAGCTACCCGAAACTGTCAAATTTTCCCAATCAACTTTGAACCTTAGACTTCAGCGATAAAGTTGAAAATCTATTAAATAAATTTGACAGATTGTAGTATCCTGATGTGCTGGCATCTGTACCGAGTATAGCTGATCCCGCACTGCTGACGCATAGACGAGTGAGGAAAGGGCCTGAGAGTGAAATTTTCAAAGTTGTGTATTTACAACTAGGCTATTCCTTGAAACAAACTCTTTGATGTAATGAGGTTGGCCGGGGAAAACTTTAGATAGATGGCGCTAGCATAATTTTCACCTGTCAAGTTTGTGTTGAGTTTTGGCTTCTCTTGTAGACTGTGTTTTTTTTTAAATATTGAAATAACTGTTGTGAAAAAAACATGTAGGTATTCGACATGGCGGTTATGTGAGTTACAAGCAGAATTGAAGAAACGAGGTGGATTTTTACGAGGAAGGAAAGCAGACCTTGTCAAATCAAATGTCAAATCAAATGTTCCTTCTTCTATTTTGGTTAAAGGTATGCTAACGCCACTTTGCCTGGTGCCAACCCCATTATATTACGTCAGCAGTGGGCGTGTTATTATAATGAGATATATTTATAATTTAACATAATCCTATACTATTAAATAAGCGATATTTGTATATATTTATAATCACGTTCTCGAAAACGGCTCTAACGATTTCGATGATAGTTGCAGTATAGGGGTTTACGGGGGCGAAAAATTGATCTAGCTAGGTCTCTTAACTGGGAAAATTCGTTTTCTCCGTATTTTCACCCGAGCAGAGTTCGGTCGCCCAAAGTTTAGAACAAGATTAATGACATAGAATAATAACATGGAATTAGTAAGTATCATAGCAGAATGGAATTAGTAGGTACTATCCTATACTATTAAATGAGCATTCTCTATTTTCACCAGAGCAGAGCTCGGTCGCCCAGGTACTCTTTCATCCTTACATATTATAAAACAAAGTCCCCCGCCGCGTCTGTCTGTCTGAATGCGATAAACTCAAAAACTACATTATTTCACATGATTTTGAGACGGTTTTCACCAATGGACGGAGTGATTCATGCGGAAGGTTTTAATGTATAATTCATCAAAGTTTTGTGTAAATTAGCTGAAATTTGAAGATTATTGTTGAAGAAGTCGGAAAAAATCATGCTGACTGGGAGCTTTACTGGCGTGCGCTGCGTAAACCGAAAAAGATACATCAAATTTAGGTTCTACGGTATTGATCATCTTAAAAAGTTCAACCAAAAAGTCCGCACTGGCATATGTCTATCTTCTAAGCATGACACACAATAACTCTTTTTATCTTTCAGAATTTGATAAAAATTTCATCGTTATTTCCAAAGCTTTTTTGACCGGTATAGTATTAATCCTTATTCAATCAAATATGTTATTTAAATTGGGCATTTAATTTAGATTAAAATATGCCTTTATATCATATCATTTAAATGAATAGTTTAAAAATATCACAGTTTCAAAATTACGCGTAGGAACGCGGGCGAAGCCGCGGGCAAAAGCTAGTATATATTTCTAGCAGAGACCAAAATATCAGACTAAAACCTTCGCAGCTTGCAACGTAAACACATTCCTTAGTAATGTCTGTCTGTTTTCTTCCTTCTTCCTAACTTCGTTGGGCTTCGTCCATTATTCACCTACATTTATTATCTTGCACCATTTTCCTTCCCCGACAAGTGTCCTTTTAGTAAAAATGGACTTTCTTTCATATGTCATGAATTTTGTGAATAAAAATGATGTTGTTGCTGAATATTTTCTGTTACTGTAAGGGGAATGTTTTTAACAAATAGTAACATCATCCCTGTGTTCTCTAGAAGGGGAGACAGAGGTGAATGTAAGCGGGATCTTTATTAGTTACCAGAATACCCGCGACATTAATTTCGCGGATTTACAATGTTTGTAAATATGTGAGCACCATGTATCTATCACATATTAAATTATCTATCGTTGCTTCATTTTTAATTCTTTTTACCTATTGTGGTATAGTAATTTTATTCTAGGTGCATCGTCTTCAAATATAAGAATTATTTAACAAATGTACGTACATATACAAACTATTGTAAAACATTTTAAAACAGTAACGGTGGAGTTTCTTGCCCATTCTTCTCCATAAGAAAACTACCTTTTGGAAGAGGCGACTAGAATCAATTTTATTTTTTTTATTTTATTATTTTGTAATTTTTGACGTTCAAAAGTGCCATACATGGACCTATTTGAAATAAATGATTTGACTTTACAAATTTTTTGGGTTCCGTACCTCAAAACGAAAAACGGAACCCTTACAATGATCACTTCGTTGTCCGTCCGTCAGTCTGTCAAGACCCGTTTTCTCAGGTACGTGTGGAGGTTTCAAGTTGAAATTAATATCAAATACGTAGATCTATGTTCCCTTGCTTGCTTCTAATTCAACACAATAAAAAAAATACGGCTATTTATGTGATATATTTTGATACTCGCAAATAAATCAAAACCTACAGGGTACTTCCCGTTGATCTAGAATAATGAAATTTGGCAGGAAGCAAGGTCTCACAGTACAAGTAAAGGAAAAAGCCCGAAAATTTATAATTTGTGTTTTTTTTTTTTTGCGATGACAAATTTACATTTACAGTTGGAGAATTGACCGTGCGTGACTTATATAGATGTATGGGAGAACATGTTTTTCAACTAAAAAGTTAAGTTTGTTCTTGGGATAAATTCATCCCAACTACGGAATCCTTCATTGTGCGTGGTCCGACACGCACTTGGCCGTTTTTTTTTTAAATTTTTAATTCGTTTTCTATGTAGCACTAGTACCCTAATTGCGTAACTTATTTTCGTAAACAATTTTGCCTAATTTGTTTCATTTTGACAGTTCAACAACATTCATTGCGTTATTTACGTTGTTGAGCAGATTTTTTTTCCCAACTTATGAAGCAATGGATTAGCAATCTGTTTCAAATCGAAACAGATTGTAATTGTGTTGTATTACGCAATTATGGTACTGGTCATGAGCTATCCGAATATCAAAATATATTTTGCCTAGGTGTGTACTAGATGTTTAAATCCTATTCAATATTAGGCGACCCTGTTGCCATTAATCGGGTACAAACCCGGACTCTAGACCGCTACTGAGAAATTTCTAAAGCGAAAACCCAGTAACACTTTATCTGGCCTGGGAATCGAAGCTCAGACTCCAAAGCTCAGGTTCACCTTACCAACCACTGGGCCAATAAGGCACAACGGATATTTATTCCTTTTAAAACAACTGCAAGAGCATCTTTTCTCACTAGCCTTGGAGAAGAAACGGAAGCTTGAATACCTCAGCTGCTTATCTTTTGCATATTTGATATTAAAGAGAATGATTAAAAATTCCTTGCATATTTCATTCTCAAAGATAAGGAATTGTAGCCAACCAAGAAATTGCTATTAGGAAACTAATACGTAGGTACTTTAAACTAGAGACTGCCTCGTTGGTCTAGTGGTTGCAAGCGTTACTGCTGAGTATAAGGTCCTGGGTTCGATTCCCGGGTCGGGCAAAGTGTTATTGGGTTTTTCTATCTGAAATTTCTCAGTAGCAGCTCGGAGTCTGAATTTGTGCCCGGTTGATGGCAATAGGCTCGCCCCCTATTACATGGGACTTAAACATAACTGGCGAAATGAAGGTGTACCTGCTACAGGGACACCTCTGCCCAACCCTTCGGGGAAACAAGGCGTGATGTTATGTTATGTTATGTTTAAATTAGAGACTAATCGAAAAACGGTGTTTTTATTTGGCAGAAAATGAAAATAAAATTCGGCCTTATTTGCACACTGTTGTCACCTATGTTTACAAATAAAGAATATTGATTGATTGATTGATTGATTGATTGCATTTTTGAGTAAATTGATTTTTTGTTTATTCTTCTTCTTTTCGTGTGTTAGTTACTAACCTGGTGTCAGAGTTTCGAAGCCGCCCATGGGCCTCTGACTTGACTTCACATGCAGTCGAGAAATATCTCTCAGGCATGCCGGTTTCCTCACGATGTTTTCCTTCACCGTTTTTGAAGTAAGTGATAATTATACAATACGCACATGAATTCGAATAGTCAGAGGTGCGTGCCTTGGGATCCAACTCGAGACTTGGCAGTCCGATGGTCACACCACTAGGCTATCACTGCTATAAGCTAATAGCTATAGAAATAGAAACCGTAACCAATTGCGTAAAAGTGTTTTTCATAATTTATGAGCGAGATTCTCTGTATGAAAAACAGGATGTAAAAAAACCTTCACGCAGCCGCCAACAATAATTGCTGGGAAACGACTTTAATTTTTGGTGTGAAAATTTTGCAACGTTCTAGCGATCATGGGAGTATTTGTAGTATTTGTAGTAGTAGTAAGTAATAACATTGAAAACTTGTTTTCATACAAAAAAGTTGGAACTTTGAACTTCAATACTCCGTAACTGTGTGAGCCGAGAGCAGTGCTGGCCCAGTAGAAACCCCGCAACTAACTGCGTTGTAGGTCGTGGATTCGAACCCAGGCAGACAGTTTAATTTGTGTAAATTATTTCATGGAAAAAAAAAAAACATCGTGAGGAAACCGGCATATCCTAGAACCAAAAATTCGAAGACGTATGACATCTACCAACCCGCACCGGGCCCGCGTGGTGGATTACGGCCCACTTCCTTTCACAGAGAGGAGACCTGTGTCTCATTATAGGCAGATTGTGTACTCCGTTACTATAAAGTTCCCAAGTATGGTCAAGTAAAAAATAAAACGAGTGCGGTCGGCGGACCCCCGCCCCCGTCAGGAACGATGTTCTTTCTCACGTATGATTTATACAAAAACAAATTTTAGCTGCCATCTTGGATTTACATTTTGACCTTGTATCGGCTTTAGCACCCTCGAAAACTATGAAAACGACACCCATGATGAAAAATCTAAAAATTTTCAGAGCTACCATCTTGGATTTACATTTCGACCCCACTGTCGGCTTTAACACCCTCGAAAACTATGAAAACGATACCCATGACGAAAATTAAAAAAAAGATCGTAGCCGCCATCTTGGATTGTCATTTAGACCTCACTATTGGCTTTTGCACCCTTGAAAACCATGAAAATGATACTGTGATGAAAAATTTGAAAGTTATCAGAGCCGCCATCTTGGATTTTCATTTTGACCAAATCACACTTTCTCTCTCCCTCTCTCCGGCATGCAGTGTACTTGGCCAGATGTGTATAATTTTATCCCACGACACTGAAATCACTTTACTGTTTTCTTTTGTTTTTTTCTGCCAGCGTTCTTTTTCTCTCTTTCTTTCATTCTCTTTGAATTAGAAGAAGACAGTCGCAAGGATTAACACATTTAGCGTGACGATTTCTGAAAGTTTACAAGCCGCGTTAGAGAAGTTCGTTCCAAAAATATCATAATAATGGGAAGAACAAGTGACTCTCGGCTTCGTTAAGGTTACCTATATGAACCAGATCCTGTGTGAACAAATCAATTGTTTTGTTTTCTTGTGTTTTTGTTCTAATATTCTTCTACAGATAATATTCCGGTTTGCTTATTCAATTGTTATCTCACACGTATTGTGGTAAGAACAATATACCAATGTAATTGGAGATCTAATATAATGAGCGTGGGCGATGCTGCGTGTCTAGGTATTGTTTATGGACGGCAGGTTAAGACGCAGATATATGACAGTGACCTTGAATAGTTAGCTTGCGTGTTCTGTACTGAGCTCACGCAACGCGTCGAACGTCCAGCCAGTAATAGGATTCGCCCATCAAGGAGCGCTGTCCCAAATTAAACGCATTATTAATTTATTACACGTAAAACAAAATGTGTTTTAATAAAGTACGTATACTAAAAGATCAGTAATTTAATTATCTTTAAAATAGTGAAGTTTTTAGAAAAATACGCTTGATGGGTTTTGCGTCATTCTCAGTTTTTTATCGGCGTTGGACATAACTTTACAAATTAATTTCACTATGTAATATAAACATAGTCAAAAATATGCCTATATTAAAATATTAAAAAAATGCTCTAATTTAACATATTTTTTTTTCAAATCACTAACACTACACGTTTAGACGTCATCAACAGTATAAAATCATTAAAAGTCAGCTATCGTCCTCTTAATAGGGGATCAGACAGTATCAGTAATAACGACAATCATTACATTCAAGTAATATTATTACTACTGACAGTGTGGTGGTTGGAGTGATAATGTGATCTAAATATTTTTATCTGCACTCATGCTATAAAACCTCTAGAAAAGTTTCTAAAACAGTTAGCTTATTGGCAACATTATAACAGCCAGTGTCATAGTAACCATTACATCATCCAAACGAGTGTTATAATGTTGTACTAAATTTCATTATGCAACTCGTTTCAATTTTCTAACGGGGGACAGCAGCACCCGCTGCACGCATGTGTGTGTGATGTGCTGCTGCAGGCAATATACATATGTGCACTTGTACCGAATTTCGTGGAATTTCTTTATTCTTGATCTTGAATTACAAACACCCAATGGTTTCAGAAACTTTTATAGATGATTCATATCATGGGTGTAGATAAAGTATTGTATGCAACTGTTATAATTAGGTATTAAAACACTCATGTGATACTATTATTCGTCTTTTAATACCCCTTATTATACAACAGTTGCATAAATAACTATAATAGTTTTACGTCAACATTGAAAGGAATGACAGTAACATTAATGTCATTATTAGGACATTTAAATTTTTCAAATGTAAACTTTCCAAGTTATTGCGTTTGCGTAAAGATCATTTTCACCTAAAGCAGTAATAAAGATGGTGATTTTGAAGGCACACTCAGTTCGGATGGTGATCGGTTTAACGAACTTTGCCAATGCTACATTTAAATTGTGTCGTACTGTAAGTGGTACAACCTTTGTACATTTGAGGCTGAACTAGTATTTGGGCAATACGCTCTAAGTAATGTCCCTTTTAGGTCAGGCGTAAGAATATGTCCCAAATATTTAAATTTATTCACCCTCTCCAGAGGGGTCCAGTTCAATAATGTAACTGTTTGCTGTTCCTTTAATAGAAATAAAATAAAAACAGTGATAGGGGCATGTAGCAAAATCTCCTAATTCCTTCTTTCTTAATCAAACCTTTCATTCTATTACACAACAAGTCTTCTACAACAAAGAAAATACAAAAGATTGTATAGTCGACTGATCGAAATAATATTAGATTGAACTCCATTCAGCGATCACAGTAAGGCCTATAATACCAATAATCCTACTATTATTGGGCCGTTTTGGCCGTAATGGCTCTGTCGAAACGCCTGGATTTGAGGGTAAAGACCCATTTCCGCGGTGCAAGTTTATTGTGGCATACCGTAAAATTTAAGTAACAATTGACTGAAACAGTCTAAACAACACGTACAATAATGGCACGATATGGACAAGTTGCCGTTCAAAAGTGATATAGGTGTAAACAGCTCGTACAATAAAATTCAAAATTCAAAAGTCATTTATTCAAACTAGGCTGAGAATCAGCACTTTTCGAACGTCAAAATTACATAAAACAGTCCCCCAAAACGCCCACCCTTCACCACTTCCTAGTGCCTTTAGCTGGGAAGAAGAAGTGGCGCAACAAACTCCCCAGCAGCACAGCTGTCTGTTCAAGTTAGAAAAATGATTCTATACAATAGTATGCAAAATAACTTACATTATGCAACACAAAACATAATTTAAATGATAAATTATTCGCCATATGTCAGCTAGCACACGCCAATATACCAAGCAAAAACATCGAGAACTATACTCAATCAGATATAAAAAACAAAAACTAAACGTAAATAGAACTAAATATCTAAATAAAAGCCTCCAGGCATAAAGGGCGTGCCCGCTTACATAAAGCTATCAAATCAAATCGCATTCTAGCCGGTTATTTAGTGTCATCAACCTTCCAAATCTTCAACATAGGAAGTCGCTTGGCACAGGCATACCTAGTGGTCATCTGAGCTGATTTAGCTCTGTACCCACGTGGCACAAACCTTTTTTTTTATGGGTGGGAAATTATCAAATAACTTCTCCCGCTCTGGGCGGAGCGGGAGGGCGTGTCAGACTCTTGCTGACTAAAACCCACCCGTGTTCCTTCGGTTGCCCTGTTGCCGGGGGCCACGATTTCCCTATCAGTTTTCTTCGAACCCCCGGCAGGCATTGGTCCTAGCGGACCCCGTCAATTCTGCTGACATCTCTTTGAGGCGCGCGTGAAACACAACGCGCCGTCGACCCGGGCCTGGTCCTTATCGGACGGCGAGCTACCCATTGCTCACCGTCCGCAAGCCCGCGCCTACGGTGGCCGGAAATCGGCTCGTGATTCCCGACACCCTGGGCGTCTCCTCCTGCGGCGGTTAGGGGCGTGAGTGCGCGAAATTTGCCTCTCCCTCACGCGTTCCGCCTCCTCCTTTGCGAGCATTACCGCTTCGCAGAAGGAGTTGACGGCCTGCCATTTCCTCTCGCTCCGTACCATGGCCTGAACCAGGGCTGGACGCGAGAGATCACCGCCGCCGATCGCCTCCACGAGGACATGGCGATGCTCCGCCCAAGCCAGGCAGATTTTTTTTTTACGTGGCACCACCCTAATAATCCCATCTACTGCGCTGCACTCTTACGTCGATATCTGTATAATTTTAGCAAATAGGTCGTGTTTGGTATCGTTTTCGTATAATTTAAGGACGGAGAATTCATTTCTGCAACACTATTTTTACTCTTTTGTAGAAAAAAAAAAGTTTGGCGCAATAATAGAAAAATTTGAAATATATTTTTTTACCAAATTATGCCTATAAATTAAGCCACGAGATTATGCTTTTTTTAAAAATATTTGTAAATAGCACTGTTTATCTAAAATGTATAAACATAAACTTTCCTAATAGATTTAAATTAGAAATGTGTCAAGAATTATGTCAAAAAAAAAAAAAAACATTTTCGTCGCGCGGTGGAGCTGCGATTGGAAAAGTTCATATTTTGGATAGGATTTGGCACTTATTGTTTAATAATGACGTATATATAATTAAACTAGCTTCTACCCGCGACTTCGTTCGCATGGAAATCGTAAGACATCACAATATACTACAATAATAGCCATATTTTTATAAAACTTCCCTGTATACTACGTTTGTAGTTTTATTCTCAGCAGCCAAAATATACAGAGAGTCAGGAATGGTGACTCGGGAGCAAGCGACGTAACAGTTGTCCGTGTGAGAAGCAGCTTATCCTGAGGTCGACACCCGCAGCCTTCAGCCTTCAGTGTCGGCCCCTGTGACTTGTTGATCGCAAAGCATACACTCCCAGAGAACTGCACGCGCTTTAACTGGTAATTATGGGGAATTTGTACTTTATACGCGCTATAAACACTGTCTCACTATCGCCACAACCTGTTAGAATTTCCACCTCGATGACGTTTCTCTGCAAAGACATGACTTTGAGCTGGTTTCCGTTACACACATATACAACCGGAAGTCCACTTGCCATTTGTGAATTGAGAAATTCTACGGGGTGATATTTGGCATCATCTTCCTCCACATCAGTATTAATGGAGGTGTATATCACTTTACTCCCTTCAATTTGTGAGAGAATACTGTGGTTGATCGCTGCAGCTTGATCATCTTCGGAGTTAAAACGGAAACACGCCTAAGAATTCTCTTGGTACGGTATTTGACTGATATCCTCGTATATCAGACGAATAAGATCTTCTAAAGTGGGATCTACTCTACCAAAAGTCTCTGGTAGAGTGCTTTCACCAACTTTTAGAAGAACATCGGAGACTTGAGCATTTGAATTACTGCCAAGCCGAGGTCGTATGATGATGGTCAAGCGCAGTTTATGAACTCTCGACCATAGAGTCGACCTTTTCAACGAAGTATTCACTTTTTTTGTCAAAACTGTGACACCACCCATCATATCTTGGTTTCTGCGGATGTCCTGCAGGGTTCTGTTTACAGTTTCCACTGCTTTCCTTTTTACCATAATGCATTCATCCCATACGACGAAGCGCAATCCCCTAAGCACACATCCCTTGTTACTGTTGCGTGACACCCCACAAACAGGCGTTTCGTTGCTCTCTAAATCGATGGGAATCTTAAACATGACGTGCGCTGTTTTGCCACCAGAAAGCAGTGTGGCAGCGATTCCAGAAGATCCACACACATACATATTTTAAAATCGCTTGGACAAATCTGCTGTCAAAATCAGTAAAAAAAACATTTTATTCCTACAGTCTTTTGTTCTAAAATGATCAGAATACAAACCTTGAATGTTTTGTGACTGTAAAGTACTTGTAACTTAGTAGTTTCCCATAGCTTACGAAGTTTTCCATTTTTTGTGAATTAATACATTCTATGAACTATTACATACACAATCCAAAAAAAAAATCGTTACACAAAAAGAGTTTAAAAAAAACAGATGTAAATCGAACTTACTACCCCGGGCGGCCTACCACCAGCTCATAAAGCAGTATTATTTTAATGTTACTTCAGTGGGAGAAAGAGATGGAGCTATACATCCTGTAGAGCTTCATCTCTTTCCCACACTGAAGTAAACTAAAGTAATACTGCTTTTGAGCTGGTGGTAGGCCCTCAGGACTTCAAATCATTCGTCCAACCGCTTACTTATTCGCTTTGTTGAAAGTTAGCTAAAATAGCCGATAATCATTTAAAAAGTTAAATCGGTAACTACCTATCTACAATATCCCAACCTTTTGGCGCGTCCTTTTACAATTTGCAGAGAAAAATACGAACATGATGTAATATTGCTCGTCCCCCATAGCAAATAGCGTGATAGTTTATGCCCTACAGTTGGTACAGACAAACATTCTTAAAACTTTATTTTCCGCATAAGAATAGATCCCATACCTCGTAGCAATAACTTTCTTTAAAAAAAATTAACTTCGCTACGATTTTATTATATCTATAGATTATAGGTACATAATCAAAAAAAAAAAAATCTTATAACAAAATGTGAAAAAAAAGAAAAAAAACCGTAGGTGGGAATCGAACTTACAACCCCATGTTTGCAAAGCAACCGCCCAACCGTTGAGCTAATTGCTTTGATGAACCTTGTTTAAAATAGCCGTTCCTATATATTTCATGATTGACTGCTTAGTTCCATAAAGGTATAGCGTGATGATAATCATTTAAAAAGTTTAATCGATAACCATCTACAATATCCTAAAATTTTGGCGCGTTTTTTTCCAAAAATACGAACATAATATAATATTGCTCGTCCCCCATAGTAAATAGCGTGATAGTTTATACCCTATAGTTTGACCAGACTTATAGGGAACACCTATGCAAAATTTTAACAGAATCTATCCGGTAGAATTTGCGTCATGCTAGAACATAAAAATACAACATAATGTAATATTGCTCGTCCCCCATAGTAAATAGCGTGATAGTTTATACCCTATAGTTTGACCAGACACACAGGGAATATCTATGCAAAATTTTAACAGAATCTGTCCGGTAGAATTTGCGCCATGCTGGAACATACATACAGACAAACAGACAAACAGACAAAAATTCTAAAAAAAAAAAATTTCGGCATTAGAATCGATCCTAGACCTCGTAGCAATTACTTTTTTTCAAAAATATTCAATGTACAGTTTTGACTTCGCTACGATTTTATTATATGTATAGATTATCTTTAAAATGGTGAAGGTTTCAGAAAAATACGCTTGATAGTTTTTGCGTGATTCTCAGTTTTTTATCCGCGTTAGACATAATTTTACAAATTAATTACACTATGTGATTTAAACATAATCTAAAATGCTCACACATTAAGTTATTAAGAAAATGCACAAATTTAATATATATTTTTTCCAAATCATTAACACTACTCGTTTAGACGTGACCTTCAGTAATCAATCATTAAAAGTCACTTGTTGTTGCCTTAATAATTTATAATCAGTAAATAGATTAGTTTGAATGAAAAGGTAAGTCATTAATATACCAGGTGTCAAATTTTACTAGCTTTCAATTAAAACCGATTTATTTTGAGTTCGAAGTTTTAATAACAGGGATTCATTAACTAAGTTTTGTTCAGAAATAACTGAACTGATAATTTAAACAAATAATAGTTTGTATTTAATTGAGTTTGCATATCTTTCTAAAGTAATATTCTGGTTTAAAGCACTTGCTTGGGTAGTTGTTATGCTTAGTTAACTTTTATTAGTTTCGTTTTAATTTTATTAATAGGATTAAACTGTTATTACAGACAATGCCAATTTTTTTTAAATCCAGTTTATAGTAGACTAACTAAACTTTTAACTAAACCTTAAACTTTATCACTCTTTAGGCCCTTTGTAAAACACGGTTTCTTTACGGTACGGCGTATAAATTGTGCCGTAGAATAACTGTCTGTCAACAAGCTTTCTCAGCCTATCCTATCCTTGATGTCCTCCCTCCTGTGACACCCTAAGCCAAGGTTCGTACCCCACAGGGGATGCCCTTAGCGTGCGTTCACCTAGTTTTAATTAGCTGAATAACCCCTGACTGGAGGTTTTAAGTGAGTAGCTTAAGGCACCCACAGGAAAGCCCGGTTAAGAAGTCATGATCTCAGAGGTCAACTACGAGATACGCTACCTAAAAAAAATAAAAAAAAATCAACAAGCTTTCATCGTGATCCATACAACACTGATGACCGTGCCTACACATGGCGTAAAAACTACGATTTATTTGTTGTGTGTAGACAACATACGACAAATAAATCGTAGTTTTTCACGGCAAGAAAAACGTGTGTGTACAAAGGGCCTAAGGATGAATGCCACTTGTACGTCATAAAACGACAAGGTCTGTTTGTCTATGAGACAGTTAGATAGTTTCAACCACCACTTGTCCCACTGCCAGTGATTAAGACCGGACCCTGACCAAAAAACTTTGAACATTCGTTCCCTCTTTGCCGCACCTCATCTCTACAATATTTCGTAAAATATTACTAGCGCCATATGACGAACAATTTACGAATACAAGTAAAAAATCACTGACCTTAGAATTCAAAGACAGAACATTCAATGATTTTTATTTTGGAACGAAGTTATAAAGTGCTTCTTGCGGTAGGAGTTGACTAGTAAAAATCGTCACGTGTTTTTTTTAAAAATGGCTTCTCGCAGTTTTGACCACTAAGGTCGTGGCTGCTTAACCGGATTTTCCTGTGCCTAAGCTTCTATACTTAGAGCCTCCAGCCAGGAGCTTTTTAAACTATTCTAAATTAAAATTAAGCGAATGCTCGCTAAGGGCACCCCCTGTGGGGTACGGACCTCGGCTTAGGGCATCGCTGACGGGAGGACAGCAAGAGGGGACAGGCTGGATCAAATTTATATTATCATCATGATTATTATTCGGGGTATTTAAAGCTACGTGCTCAGCTGCAACAACTGCTGGCACCTCGTTTTCGAGCAAGGGTCGGGGGGTCGTCACGTGAAAAAGCGTTGATACTTTTATGCGATTTTCCTCCTCCATGCGATTTTCTTTTTTCGAATTCACACTGTGAATTTCGTCAAAATGAAATCCAAGATGGCAGCTGCAAAAAAAACAAATTTTAGATAGAAGCGAGTGCGCAACGGCGACAAGCGATTACTCGCTGGCATGCGTATGTACGATGAGTCTCTCAGCGAGTATCCTGCCCGTCAAGCGAGCGTCGCTAAGCGAGTACCTACTCTCTTTGATAGCTCTTGTCGCTGCGACAAACGAGTACTCGTAACTATCAAATGTCACTTTTACTTACACGGGACATTTCTTGAGCAAGAAAGTCGTTTATAACTAGTCGCTTCCTCGTCGCCGCGGTGGTGGGTAGGTGCCTTAGTGAAGTTTCAATTTAGTAGGAACTAGCTTTTACCAGCGGCTTCGCCCGCGTGGATGTCGGAAAATATCCCATGGCGGGAACGTACTAAATCTACCTAGCCTTTTCCCAACTATATTAGGGTCGGCTTCCAGTCTAACCGGATGTAGATGAATACCAGTATTTTACATGGAGCGACTGCCTTTCTGACCTCCATAATCTAATAACTGGGTAATATGTGAAGACTGGTGTCAGACTTTCGGGCTTCTGACGACTCGTAACGACTGTCAAAGATCCACGAATGATAGACGGGACCTCGGTATGTAAAGATGGTCACCTATCCACGGACCAACCACGGCAAGCGTAGCTTAACTTGGTGGATCGACCCGTGCGGCTGTTATTACTTAGCCACGAGCTCCTCCAGGGGGGGTACTACCGGGATTAAAAGTACCCTATGTGTTAACAATTTCCGGGACACTACACGTCCCGTTGTAACAATAAAACTTCTATTGTGTCTCGTTCCGTGTCCCGGAAAGTGTAAAACCAGTACCCTAATTGCGTAACTTATTTTCATAAACAATTTTGCCTAATTTGTTTCATTTTGACAATTCAACAACATTCATTGCTTCATTTAGGTTGTTGAGCAGATTTTTTTTTCCAACTTATGAAGCAATGGATTAGCAATCTGTTTCAGATCGAAACAAATTGTGGTTGTGTTGTATTACGCAATTAGGATACAGGTTAACAGTGTATTAATTCCGTAATACATTGTTTTCATGTAACTCTATTGGTTTACGCGGCGCGCGCCAGCACGCGTAGCATAAACACCGTAGAAACGAGTTTTGTCGACGGAAGAATAGAGAAAGTGACAGATAAACAATCACATTGTGTCATTTTGTCTATTCTTCCGTCGACAAAACTCGTTTCTACGGTGGTCATGATACGCGTGCAGTAAAGCTCCCGGTCGGAATGATTTTTTCCAATATTTGCAATAATCATCGTCATAATTTAGCCAATTTACACAAAACCTAACTAATTATTCATCTCAATCTTCCTCATGAATCACTCCGTCCATTGGTGAACACCGTATGAAAATCTGTTCGGTAGTTTTTGAGTTTATCGTGTTCAGCCAGACAGACGCGGCGGGGGACTTTGTTTATTATTTACTAGTGACCCGCTCCTGCTTTGCATGGTTTTTACGACTTCAAAAAACATTGAGATTTCTTAGTTTTATGTAACTTTAATATTAACGTATTATATATAAATCTTCCGGAATAAATTCTCTAAACGATGGTGAACATTGTATCAAAATCCGTTGCGTGGTTTAGAAGAACAACGCGGACATACAGACAATCACGAAAATCGACTTTAATTTATAATATGTATAGATGTAGTGATTGTTGTCAAAAGTGATAAAGTAGGTAATTACGAGGTCAGCCAGAATCGATACACATCTCAAAGTTATCACGCATGAAAAATGTCACATCGTTTGTCATTTGGATTCCTAGAGAACAAAGAAAGACAGAAAGATATAAGGAAAAGGGCAATTCAAATTTACATTAAAAATATTTTATTTTACATAAACCTACACGGGCACTTATGAAACGTCAGAAGCTAGGTGCACGGTTCCAATTGGTCGCTTCCTATGGAGAAGAGCCGGCAAGAAATTCCACGGTTACTCTTTTCAAAATTATACAATATTTTCAAATAACAGTGTTAATAGGTATGGGAGGACAGTGTAGGTCTTTCAACAAGTACCAGGTACTTAACAAAAATAGAAAATGGTCAAAAAATCTACAGTCCATTAAGCCTACGGCATTATCACATTTACAAAATAAAAATAATCTATATAAAAGATAAATAAATTAATACAAATAAAAGGGAGGGGCTTGTGGCTAAGTAACAACAGCTGCACGGGTCGATCGATCAGGTTAAGCTACGCTTGTCGCGGTTAGTCTGTGGATGGGTGACCATCTTTACATACCAAGACCCCTCCGTGCTTCGGAATGCACGTTAAGCCGTTGGTCCTGGCTGTCATTTGTAGATCTTTGACAGTCGTTACGGGTAGTTAGAAGCCCAAAAAATCTGACAACCAGTCTTACCCAGGGGTATCGTGTTACCTAGTAACTAGGTTGTGGAGGTCAGATAGGCAGTCGCTCCATGTAAAATATTGGTATTCAGCTGCATCCAGTTAAACTGGAAGCCGACCCCAACATAGTTGGGAAAAGGCTAGGCAGATGATGAAATTAATACAAATAAAAACCTATTTTAAACAAAATGACATGATTGCTATTACAACTGTAATAAATCTGAATAATAATCATGTCCACAAAAGCCACTAATAAAGAGTTGAAATTTAATTGTAGTTATGTAATGCCGCTATTGCCACTTGTTATAATTATGTTGGTACCAAAAACAACAAATTAATTTTGCTCCTTTACGTTTCAGTTGTTACATAAAATAACTCTATACTTTCATACATTTTGGGCAAAATAATTGACATTAATTTTCATTTAGCGAATTGCGTGGGCATGTACACTTTGACAAACGTCGATATAATTAGAAACCGCTAATTGTAACCAATTCTGGGACGTTACTATGAAGTAGGCCACTTAGAGCACCCGTCTGAATAGCACCCGCGCGAATAATACCTAGACTAGATTAAAATTTATTTTTAAATTTACATCCACGAACCAAGCCTGGTAAGCGTAGTTTAACCTGATTAACCAGTGCGGCTGTTATAACTTAGCTACAAGCTCCTTGTATGCTCAAACAACATAAGTCCTCAATTAGACGTATCAGACGAAAGACAAATACATTATCAGCTTTATCCAATCAGTATTCTATTAATAGTAATGTTAATATTTGCATAATATTAAATTAATTAATATTCAATTCTGAATCCAATTTACATAACTAATGAGGATAAATTTATCAATTTAATCCGTACTGATTAAGTCAACAACATTTGTATAAATGGTTAATTTTGTTTCCGATTCGAATTGGTTTTTGGATATTGGCAATTGAGTCATTAAAATAATACAAAGGTAATCTATTATTACTAATATTCAAAAAAAATATCAGCCTATAATGTTCCCACTGCTGGGACACAGCCCTCCTCTCTGTGAGAGGGAGTGGGCCGTAATCCACCACGCAGGCCCAGTGCGGGTTGGTAGATGTCACATGTCTTCGAGAGCAGTGGTGATGAAATAATTTACATAAAGCAAAGCGCCTGTCTAGGTTCGAACCTTTTTTTTTTGTCGTGGGAAATTATCAAATAACTTCTCCCGCTCTGGGTGGAGCGGGAGGGCGTGTCAGACTCTTACTGACTAAAAACCCACCCTTGTTCCTTCGGTTGCCCTGTTGAAAGGGAAATCGTGGCCCCCCGCGATTTCTCTTTCGGCCCTTATTCGCAGCTCAGGCAGGCATTGGTTCTAGCGGACCCTGTCAATTCTGCTGACATCTCTTTGAGGCGCGCGTGGAACACAACGCGCCGTCGACCCGCCTGGTCCTTATCGGACGGCGAGCTGTCTAGGTCCGAACCTACGACCTACAACTTGAAGTCGAGGCTGTTACCACAGGGTCGACAGTCCACCTTAAAAATTATGGAAAGAAAATATGAAAATTATGGTATAAATTAAACGTCGGTCACTAAATGGAAATCAAAACCCCTGAGCGTTCGAAGTATTGACGCGCAAAAGTCACGACCAACAGCTGTTATCTTCATAAATTTTCTGAAACAGCTTTAAGACCATGAATTAAGATGATGCCATTTGTCCAAACTCATAATATGCGTAATATCTATAATAAATGCGAGTATGTAAAATCTTTATACCACTTTTATGGTAAAGTGAGCATTTCATTGGTATATTTAAAATAATAGCATCCTTAATATTACGATGAGATACCCACGTTTTATCATTTTCCTCAGTAAAGGTTCCATTAGACTTGACAATTTGGAAATTGTTCGTCGTATTTGAAATTATTCGTACAAAATTGGTATAGGAATAGTAAAAAAAATGAATTTGTATCAAATTATCTGCTAAATAACCGGAACTGGATCTCAACCGAAAGTAGCCAAACGGCTCATACATTATTCAAACATTCTAATGGAAGCTTCAGGGTTAAATCACTACCCAGTTGCTACGAAGTTCGTAGCAATCATAGCTACGAATGCTACGCCGTAGCACTGATTCCGATTATCAAAGCTTTTGAACTTAGTAGACACACTTTCGCGTAACTTACATAACTAAACGCAACTTAGACTAAGTAGTGTGTTTATAACATAATATCACGTCTTGTTTCCCCGCAGGGTTGGTGTGTTTATATTATAATTTACTGTTTCATTATGTTTTAGTAGTTTAAATATACTGAATTATTATATTGAATAAAGGGCAAACAATTTAGGCCGAAGTTGAGGTAAATAAAGTATGTTTAATGTCATGAGATTAACTTACAGAATTTATAATAATAATATACGAAGTTATTCTTGGTTAACAGCAGAAATAATTTATTCAATAAAGTCCGTTAGGACTAGAAACGAATAGTTTTACTCAACTATCGTATTTTAAAAATATGCCCAACTTTAAAAAAATCTTGTGATCTTTTACGCTATAATGCGCAAAAAGTCAGCCTCACTAATTCGTCGAATTCGAGGAAGTGGCAACGGAATCCTAAAGATGATTGCAGACCAACCAGTATCGCCAGCTGTGGGAAGGCTTATCAGGCTGCATGTTGCCTAATGAATTTTTGTATTTTATTTTGAATTATTTAATTTCACCATGTTTTAATTTATTTTCAATTATTTAATTTTATTTAATTTTAATTTATTTCATTTAATTTTAATTTATTTTCAATAATTTACTTTCTTTCAGTCATTACTAACATAATTTTAAGAGAATGTAAGAAAGAGGTACTAACAAAATATGGACAAAAATTGTCTGAATTAAATGAATTTTATTTTATTTTATTTATTAATAATAATATTGTATTTATTTAATAATAATAATCTATTTTCCTAATTAATTTTAAAAATGTGAAAGTAAGTTTGTTTATATTTGTAAAACGGCTAAACAGATTTGGATGAAAATTAGCAAATGGGTAGACCATGACCTGGATTAGGACATAGCATACTTTTTATCCCGACATTCCTACGAAATCGAGACTTAAGCGGGTGAAACCGCGGGGCGCAGCTAGTTTATTACAAATCCTTTTATTTGAAAATGTAACATGCCGTAAAGTAAATGTATCGGGACTATTTATAAAAATGTCATCTTATCTGTGTAATACATTACAAGCAAATAAATTATTTCCATTTCTAAAGAATTGTAGGGTAGGTTCTGTACTCTACTATAGAAACATACTATAATATATTATGGAGGGTAGGACAGAGTAACTTCATTGAAATATTTTATAAAATATATTCGCAGGATTAAAGGGTTTTATCCTACTATCCCAACTTTAATGTAATATTATAAATTCGAAAGTGAGTTTGTTTGACTGACAAAAATACAATAGACGTGAATATACGAGTATTTAGTAACCTGTTATCCGCTTAACTATTTCTAAAGAGCTATAAAAAAACTTGAAAGAAATTGAAACGTGTTTCACCTCTCAACGAGGCATCCTCAGGATGACGATTGACTTGTCGCGAACACGAACACGGCATGTTGCCACACCGAGCGCTGAACGCAGAGAACGCTCGGTTCGGTAAAACGGCTAAACGGATTTGGATAAAATTTGGCACATGGATAGACCATGACCTGAGTAAGGACCATAGGATACGTTTTATATCGGTATAACGTTGCAAGCATACAAGACGGTATTCTGTTCGCGACACATTGTGCACGATTTCTGAGCAGTAACCTTACAAAAAGTACTAGGCTTGCATGAATTCACGATAGTATTTCATTCATAAATATTATCCTACTGACAGGATTTGGATGAAATTTGACACACAGATAGTTTATAACCTGGACTATCACATTGCATATTTTTCTCGTGGAATAATTTCCGATATCCACGCGGGTGAAGCCGCGGGCAAAAGCTAGTAAAGGAAATAAATACGACTATTTAATATGCTTTTATTTAAAATCGTTTTGAATACATTTTCAAGGAGCGTTTCTCGGTACATATATCAAAGCGAATTTCATTAAATTAATAAATATTTGTATGAATGAAAATGAATGTTTGTAAAAACCACATTGAAGTGAAATTTTACCACTATACTCTATTTTTGTGTTACGTAGCAATAAAAATTAAATTAAATTATTGTTAATTAACATTTAACGAATCTCTAACTATATTTTTTAATTATCATGTCTGGATAGCTTATAAAACGAGGATGTTTTGTGAATAATCTTTTAGTTGAGTTTCATAGAAATGTTTTGAGGAAAAATTGCTTTTTTTATTTTACATTCATACAGTTAGCCCCAAAAAGATGTATTCATGAATAAGGAATCATTTTATTGTCTACAACCATTGTTTCTTAACATTTTATCCACTGTACAGGTACAAAAAATTGTTCACAATTTATTTTACCAAAACAATGTAAAACATAGTCCCAAAACATGGTAATCTACATAAGTCTCACAAATATGTATACAGTAATCATTCATTCAAAAGTTCAAACTCGAGAGGAGGTGTTAGAAATAAGTATTTAGTTGATAATGCGATGTCATAAAAAAAAATCATTTACTCTACCGCGTAAGACTGCCATATTATTATTGTTATGACAACGATCACATCTTAAGAGGGAACAGGGCCTGCGATTCTCCATACAATTTCAGCAGTCCGTATTCCCCTTTTTTCTTCCTGAATTTTGCCTCTAGAACAATATTTTTTTTTTTCATATGATCAAAGTCTGCTGTAGGCACGTCCCTGTTATTTCTTTTTTTTAAGCAACTAATTGGTAAAGAAAATATGACACTCCAAAAATTACAAAAATCCCTCATTTTTACCGCCATGATTAGATGACTACCAGACAAATTCGAAAAGTTTTTAACATAAAAGAAAATGATAGGAACATAGACATAGTCTTTCTTAAAATTTTAATGTAAAAAATGGTTGAATCGGCTCAGTTTTCGAGGAGAAAAAAGGGGAATACGAAACGTTGATCTCGTCAAAAAAATTGTGATTTAATCGGTCTGAGCTGCAGTTGTCCCTATCGCACTTTACAGGGGCAGACTTGAGGTAAGACGACGGCAATAGTTTCTTCAAAAAACAATTTTTCAAATTCCTCGCAGGTCCTGTTCCCTCTATGTAACAGTTCAGATTAGAGTATTTCATCAATGAATGCGTCCAGGCGAGCATTACAGTGCGTACCAGTAATGATGTAATTACATCATTAGAAGTCAGTACAGATCTGTAACGACTCGGGCTGCGCCTAGTTATACGCCTGCGTATAGTTTAGGTTAGAAGATTGAGTAATTAAAACAGCTGGATAGGTTAATAGTTATATATAATTAAGTTAGGTAGAAGAACACGGCTAGGTCGTAGGTAAGGTCACTGACACTGTTCTGAGCACTCGCACACTTAGATTAGGAAGGAAGGGTACCGTCCTTGGTAGCACATGTTAGGCTGCTGGTAATCAGCGTCGGCAGCACGTGAAGGTCGCCTGTCAGCACAGGCTCGCCGCGGTAAGCCGCAGGTAGGTAGGCATTGGGCACACGTGGTAGGTCGCCCGTCAGCACAGGCGTGCGGCGGTAGGCCGCAGGTAGGCAGGCCTTCGTCAGCATGCAGCCTTGAGCCCGTACAGAGAGCCCCTAGGTCGGGGCACAAGTAATCCTGATAATCAAGAAATACCTTATGTAAGCCAGCGGAAGTCGAACTGCCAGAGTGTCCTTAGAAAATTGGCATGTAATTACATCATTACTCACTCCTGCAATGTTACAAATTCGTAACATTGCAGCAGTGAGTGCGGAAAACCGAGCATTACAACTGAATCGATGTTACACTTACGAATACTCACAGTTCGAGCGGTTACAAAAGCGAGTGGTCAGAAGTAAGTGCGTCGAGCTGGCGCAGTATTGTAACGTAATGCTCAAAATCAAATCATGTAATGTTTATAACACGCGAATACCCGGTGAGTGACCAACTTAAAAAGCCTAAGCAACATTGGTAGTGAACATTCATGACTTACCTATTTGTATTTCAAATAAAAACGAATGACACATCAGTGACGTCATGCATGAAATGAAAAGGACAAAAATAAAATTCTTGTTCTTCTATTAAACGAAGCTAAAGACGTGTCATTCGATATAAGTCGTATGACGTTGTCAGTTTTGTTTACCTTGTTCTGGAACTATCACTGTGAAAATTTGGTAAAATAAATTGTATACCATGTTTTGTACCTATACGATGGATATAATGTTGTGGAATAAAGGTTGTTGACAATAAAATGGTTCTTTGTCCGTGTATACATCATTTTGGGGCTGAATGTATAAGTGACTGTACAATCGTAGGCTTTTCCAATCACTGGCATGACATGACTTCTATGCCTATCAACATAGGGTATGAATTACAATGATTGACGCTGAAGTTTGCTTCTTTTTGGGGAAGTTCTTTGCTCAGCAGCCAACATTATTTTATACTAGCTGTTGCCGGCGACTTCGTTTAACATCCAGGATGAAAAGTAGCTTAAGTCCTTCTTCAGGTCATGGTTTACCTATTTGCCAAATTTCATCCAAATCCGTTCAGCCGTTTTAGCGTGAAAGCGTGACAAACAAACAAACAAACTCACTTTCGCATTTTTAATATTAGTTACGATTATTATAAGCCTGTGTTATCCTACTGCAGGGCAAAGACTTCCCTTCCCTTTTCCAATTTTCCCGGTTCTGCGATTGCAGGCCAATCCTTTAAGAAGGAGTCCAGTTCATCTAACATAAGTCAACAAAAAAAAAATCAGTGGCACTCCAGGAGTGCCGACAGAAGTTAAACATTAAAAAAAAATTAACATTAAAAAAAAAAACCTCCAAAAACTTTAAAGTAAAAATACTTGCATAGAACATTGATCCGTAACGTAATATAAATAAAGAGCACAATCACGTTTACAAAAATGAGGTGTCGGTAACGGTGTCGCGAGTTCAATTTTTTTTCCCATCTCAAAAATGCCCAACGCGCCTAAAGAAGATTTCACTTCAAAAATAAGATTCCGATTTTAATAACATTTCTGTTTCCTTGAACTTGAGTTTTTTAAAATGTCTTAGATAAGATCTCAAGAAAATTCTAAGGAGAGAATATAAGGATAATTTAGAACATAATAAAATTAAAGGAAGGTATTTTATACGGTGCCTTGTAAAATGCTTTAGAGTAAGGAGATTACGTTTTTCCGCTTACGACCGGAAACGTGATCATGATTAAGATTGTCACAGCTAGAAATGTTATTTATGATTGAGAAAAAAGTTTAAGTTTTTATTTTAGAGGTCAGAAACCTCTGAAGCTCCGTTTTTTTTAAATAAAAATGAAAGGTAGGCCAATTTCTTGTCAATTGTGGGTTGACGAGAATCCACAGAAAAAAAAAAATATGAAGATAAAAAATATATGATTAAAAAAGACAGTTCGCTACGTAAGTCAGAAACGGGGATAAAAACTGCCACTTGCTCCCTTCAGATGGCGCTGATCTCCAGCGTCTAATAATTTGACAGCTAGCCATACATTTTTTGTAAACTAGCGACTTCTTTTACGCATAATTAATTATTGAGACCAGTTGCGCAGCTGTTAGCTGCAAAAATACGGGTTTTTCTTCTTATAACATCTTTGGCAAATACATGGGGTATTTGCCAAAGATGTTATAAGAAGAAAACTGTGGGAGAAAGCTCTCTGAAAAAATTGGAATCCGATATTTCGTCGAGACGATGTGCTATCCTTTAAGCCTTATACGGGAGAAAGTGGTTTATAGGTGATGCTTTCAACAGAACTAAGTCTGTTTTCATTACATACAGGCACTTGTGACGTGATATTGTGTAAATTATAGTAAAGTATGAGTGTGTTTATATTATCATTATTAGATCAGTGCTAGAAGTGCTATCTCTGAGGTTTTTCAGTCAGAAAAATCATGCCCGAGTTGGTTTTCAACTTTGATCGTATTATTTCTATCGTACACCTTTAACAAAAACCGAATTCAAAGTCAACAAACACAAAATAACCTATAAAATATAAAACGTTAATAATTTATTGACTTTTCCACTAAAGCTGCCTTTTTACCAGTGGTAGACGCTTCGCCTATATAGTCCATGCAATCCACGAAGACGCGCCCCACTCCGCTCCGCGCCGTACTAGAGTTTAGCTTACAGTACAGTAATCGCGGAGTGGGACGCGTCTTCGTGGATTGCACGGACTATACTTAGCTCGTCTTTTAATAGTGCTACACTCCAAGTCTCATACATATTTATCTAGTTTTCGTATAATTTGTGATCGACACAAAAATAAATATAAATACAACATGGTGGTTTAAAGACGTACAACTGTGCTGCCATCTGTTCTGAGCTTTCAGTTTTTAACCTCATTGCATAAAACCTTTGTTTTATTAAAAGCAGGTTGGAGTCTCATTTCTTACGAAATGTAAGGGAAAAGTTTTTTGCGATATCTGACTTTTCTAGTACTGAAACCTTAGTTGGTCTAGTATATTTTTTGATCCTTATAAGAAACAGGATCGATTGGTGTCAAAAAAAGTTTTTGTGAAAACTGCCCATTTCCTTACGGACTGTATTTTTTTTCAAAATCTGTGAATGCAGATCAAAATGTCTCAAAAAGTTAAGGATAGTCTCCTAAGACCGTTTACATCGGTTAAGGTAGCTGCCATTACTGCTCCATCTCAAAAATCCACTCTGTATAAAACGGAACTGTCATATTTGTATGACGTGTCCCGTATTGCTACTTGTCCCGTTTTTATTCCGTTATCTTGTTTTGAGTGTCAGTTAATATTATTGGCTACAATTGATTATTATAACTTTTGATTATTTTATGATAATAAACCATTATCACTATTATCACCCACATAATTAAGATTTTTATTTAATTGTAACAATTATGTCACGTATCACTGCCGAAAAATTATTGGAAACCTACTTACAGCAAAACTGGCAAAATTTGGGTGTACTTTTTATCTCTGCCTATCCTTTCAGAGAACGCAGGCGTGAAGTTACTGTGGACTGCCTTTAATTTGTATTTTGGGGTAATATTGTAACAGGTGCTCATGGAGTAAGGGTCACTGAAATCTTGGGGTCGATTGGTAACGGGTGATATTGTAATTTAGTTAAAGCTTGAGATATACAGGGTGTACGTCCCTAGACAAATTTCACAAATAGTGAAACACTTTACAAAAACTCCGTTGAGGATGAACTTAATTTATCTCTGTCTAATCCTTCATGGAAATACTGTCGTGATGTCATATGAAAAAAATAATGGCGATAAACTGTAAATATTACCTGCGTGTAACAGTTTTTGCAAACATGGACCATGTGGCGGATTCCGAGATTCAACATGAACGCGATATTTACAGAAATTAAAAAAAAAGTCTGAATTAAAAAAAAGTCTGAATTCAATAAAATTAAAAACCGACTAATCTGTGCAAACGATAAAACAATAACAACCTAATAAATGGCGCACTTTCATATTTTGTGTACCAAAATATTTGTTTATTAATAAAAGGTTTTTTTTATTATTTTCCAATTTAAAGGCCACATGACAACTTATAGGTACCTAATCTAACTAACTATACAATGAAAGGTAAGATACAAGAGCACGCTAACCATAATTTCATTTGGGTGGGCAACGAAGTGACACAACACTTTAAAAAACCCCCCTTTAACACTTTCGTCCATTTTGTATGATCACACACACGCATACACACACACCCTCACCCCCACACACGTGTTTGCACACTACAGGTGGGCTGCACCGTGTTTTTGTTGTTTTTGAATCATCATCATCATCATTTCAGCCGAAAGACGGCCACTGCTGGACATAGGCCTCCACCAAGCACCGCCACTTCGACCGATTCTGTGCTTTCCGCCTCCAGCGGATTCCTGCGGCCTTCACAAGGTCATCGGTCAATCTTGTGGGAGGCCTTCTAACGCTACGTCTTCCGGTACGTGGTCGCCACTCCAGAACCTTTCGACCCCATCGACCATCCGTTCTGCGAGCAATGTGCCCTGCCCATTGCCACTTAAATTTGGCTCAATTGTTTTTGAATGCAAGCCTTTAATGTAATGATCACCCCAGACAGTTTTATTTATTCAGTTTATATTTATACCCAACAAGATAATCGTGTAAGCATCTAGCGCAAATACACGAGTAGCAGCGTGTGGGTGAAAACAATTTCCAGTGCTACAGATTACATGTCATGAACCAGCTTTTTCCTCTCCAAGGGCAATGCTAAGATGCCTACCATATTATTATAATATTGTATTTGCATCAGACCCTGACATTTAATCATGTCATAGAGGATTACGAAGGTTATTAAACCCATCCTGTATATGACGTGGATGTCGCATGAACCCCCAGTAATTAGAAACATGAATTGAATTCCTAAGGCTGGTTAATTCTATAATATTAGGTAATATTCTGAAGCGACTACAAACTAGGCTTTGATTGGAAGTCAATTTGTGTTTTATCTTTTTTGCTGTGCTTTTGTGGAAGTCGGAAAATGACATTAGGTTCAGCCCAAATTTTACGCTTCCTCATAGAAAGCGGTCACAAACACACATTTGGCACTTTTCATACATGTAAAGACTGAAAATTTTCTTAATGTCCCTCGGGAATCTTCGCATTTCCGAATATAAACGAATGCTAACTTCCATATCCGTCAATTATTAGATTTATCGTGTATAATAATAATTTGAATTCAGAACTAAGTACATTGTAGTAGTTTTGATTTCCGTGTGAACTTTATAGAGCTGCAAAACTATTTTCATGCCTGCGACTTTAGCAGAATTCCTCTTATTTTTTAAATAAATTATATTCTTAGAGAATTAACAACTCTATATATTTCCAAGTCGATTGAAAGCGTTCGGTCTGCACCAAGTGCAAAGAGAAACTGATAAAAATCCGACGACTCACGAAACACGAAGTTTGCCGAGGGACATTAAGAAAATAGTTATACTGTACAACTTTAGGCTGCTACCTTTACGCTCGCAGTCGGTGGCAGACTATAAATATGTCGTGAACCGTCCCGAAGTGTTCGTTATCTGCGTGAAAGCTTTGCGTACCGGACGAACTAACTCACAAAGATTTAGAGTTCATCCAGTGCGCGGTGTAATTGCAAGCATTCAGCCTTTCCTGTGGGATGAGTATGCACCTGCAATATTAGCGGTATTATTATGTGGTGGTGTACCTACACAAACCTGGTCAGCCTACCAACTTTTTGCCACCCATAATCATCTGCCCAGCCTTTTCCCAACTATGTATGGACTGTGTTCGATATGAGACTGATAGAAATGATGTGTTTGGGGCCTTGAGGTTAAACCGACTTGATTTAGGCACATTTCATAAAATTCTATCTCAACCAAATAGTGATGATGCAAAGAGTCTGTTCAGGTTTATGGCCCAAATGTAATCCATAGCAATGTGATTTGTTACTATTTGTTTAGGGTATGATGGGACTGTTATACGCATTGCGATTATAAAAGTCCCAAATTAAAATAGAATTTAAAAAAAAAAAAAAGCATGCGCATAAGTTGTTGAAGTGAACTTTAGGCGCGTTGGGCATTTTTGGGATGGGACTAAACCATTGATTTCGCGACATCATGACGACACCTCATTTTTGTAAACGCGATTGTGCTTTTTATTTATATTACGTTTCGGATCAATGTTCTATGCAAGTATTATTATTTTAAAGGTTTTGTAAACGCGATTATGCTCTTTATTTATATTACGTTACGGATCAATGTTCCATGCAAGTATTTTTACTTTAAAGGTATTGGAAGGATTATTTTAAGATAAGGTTACGGACCAATGTTCTATACAAGTATTTTTCTTCCACCAAGGCGATCTTGTTCAAGTTTTCACTTCTGTCGGCATTCCCGGAGTGCTACCACTTTTTCTAGCTTATTTATCGTACAGTCATCATTGCAGCCGAAAGACTTCCACTGCTGGACATTGGCTTCCTTCAAGCAGCGCCACTTCGACCGGTTCTGTGCTTCCCGCATCCAGCGGATTCCTGCGGCCTTTACAAGGTCATCGGTCCATCTTGTGAGAGGCATTTCAACGCTACGTTTTCCGGTCAGCGTTGCCATCGGCCATCTGTTTTGTGAGCAATGTGCCCTGCCTATAGCCACTTAAGTTTGGCAATTCTTCGGACTATGTCGGTTACCTTAGTTCTCCTACGGATCTCTTCATATCTGATTCGATCACGTAGGGAAACTCCAAGCATAGCCCTTTCCATTGTCCTTCGGGTGACTTTTAGCCTTCTAATAAGGCCCATTGTTAGCGACCACGTTTCGGTGCCATAGGTCATCACTGGCAAGATGCACTTTCGTCTTGAGACACTGCGGTATGTGGGACGAGAAGATATTGCGTAGCTTCCTATCCAATCCTACTGTAAAATTGTCTAAATAATTCTTAGGCAATCCTATGAATTCGGCTGATACCTTGAAATTTATCTGGTAGCAAATTCTGTAAATTAATAATTGCAGGGAATTAATTGTATGTTAGTATGTAAGCTAATTTCAGCTAAAACGTCACAATATCAGCTAATTTAATCATAAATTTCCTTTGAGCGGATTGTTCCTAGAACTATGTACATAGATCTTGTGTCGTCTACATAATTGTTCCGTACGCGAACGAAATCCTCTTAAGCTACCAATTAATTATTAAACCGTTAAATTACATTGGCGTATTAATGCGGGCAGCTGGTTAGATAAGATAATTCCGTCATGACCTAGAGATTAACTTACATGGGTAAACTCAAACTCAAAGCCAGTGGCGGACAACTTAATGAAGGCCCCCCGCCCAGGTATGCAGAAAAGTTTGAGAAGGACGTAGTATTTGAGAGCGAGAGAAGCAATCTCGAAACTTTAAAGCTCAAAAATGTTAGTACCCTATGTTTTTAGCATACGTAGGGTTATCCCCAACTACAAACTGCTTTTTACTTACTGAACATATTTTGACCCTGTTTGGGCGTTTACTCGAGATTTGGGGGCAAAAACCGGCCCGTGGCGAACCGCACCTACCGCTCCCCCTTACTCCGTCAGTGCTCAAAGCATTTATTTCAATTAAACCATATTAGTACAGGCACTTTTGAATTGTCAAAGGAGTCGGCCATTCAGAAAGATTCAGCTAGTTGCTCATTTCAAAGCATTCCTATGGAGAAGAACGGGCAAGAAACTCTATGGATGCTCTTTAAAATAATATTGTTAAAAAATATAGAACGATGTAAAAAGTGCACGTTAAAAGCGTAAAGGGCGACACCAGTTAGCGCCACTTTGACTAGAGGTCTCCCGTATTTATAAGATCATCTGTCGATTGGTTTCTAAATTAAATTAAACACTTTATTTCAGACCATGTGTCCATTTTGTTAGTAATAATGTTCTTATGGACTAGTGTTAGTAATACTTAAAACTATCCACAACAAAAAAAAAAAAAAAAAAAAAACCATATAAAAGAAAGTTATCTCAATCACTACTGCGCCATTCTATGACAAATGGCGCAGCAATGATTGATGTAGCCACAGTCCAGTCGACTAGCGATCATGTTAAGGATGCTGTTGGCGCTGTCACGTACTCTACGCACAAAAGCAGTCTACGCGACATTCAGCAAACATCCCTGATGCATTACAGAATCGCCCTATCAATTAAAAATTCTATTGTGTCTCGTTATTGACAGTTGAAGGTTTATTTTCTATGAAGAGGTCTTCCATTTCGAAAATGATTATAAAATTTATGATGATTCATTCATTGTTCAGTCTCGACTAAAAAAATATAGGCGCTTTGACACTTTTGACAGATGCCCGGACCTGACGTCTCAGTGCTGTCATCTAGTAAACGTCATTTCAGAAAACCCTTTTTACATTACGAGTACGTTACCAAAACATCAAAGTGAGCGTAAGAAATACAATAATAGAATTTTTTGTAACCTATGCCAGGTTACAAAAAAGTCCTTAACTGTCTCAGTATGTGGGGTCCTGAGTTCAATTTCCAGGTATGGCTTAATGTTATTGAGATTATCCACTATGAGATCCTCAGTAGCAGCCTGGAATCTGGATCTGTGTCCGGTTGATGGTAAATAGGTCCCCCATTCAATGGAATTTAACGTAACCGGCTCAACGTCATAATGAAATGAAATTGCTTATTCTGTAAATAGGATATCAGAATCATTTTTACACGTCATATTAAAAAATATTAAAATTAAGCTAGATGAGGTTGGCGTTTCCTATCTGACTACTCTGAGAAGAAAGGTCGAAACAGAGGTTGCAGTCTATTTTAAGGTACTGAAGGTTGTCTGCGAAAACCTTATATCATGCAGGTAGGAAGAAAAATGACTGGTTGCATTCGATCACTCAAGCGAATTTAGAATTAGTTTCTAAATTGAATATGCGGCTATTGTTATCATAAAATTAGTATAACTTCATAGGACATATAATGCTTAAAAGTGAGCACGTCTTCTTGAAATACTTAATTAGCGTAAATTCTGTATTGCTTCTTATTTTCTTATGAAATTAAATTATTTTATTTCTGTAAGTGGGTTTGTACAAATACTTTTACACGTCAATCATCCTTATCCTTATAATATTATAAATGCGAAAGTAAGTTTGTTTGTTACGTCTTCACGCTAAAACGGCTGAACGGATTTGGATGAAATTTGGCACATATATAGATGATACCCTGGAAAAGAACATAGGATACTTTTTTTTTTTTCCCACTGGATCGAGACTTATGCGGGTGAAACCGCGGGGCGCAGCTAGTATTTTTATAAAACTAGATGAGGACGGCGTTTCCCATCTAACTTTTGTGTAGCGTCTCCTAGATTCCGGTAGGTAAGCGCTGAGCGCGCTTACAGTACCTACTATGCTTATACCTGTATCTATGGGGTTGTGTTATTCGGCATATTATTATTTCAGTCGTAGTGAAACTCGTGAATATGATGAAAAACAAATTTATTAGCGAATCGATCCAAGAATGTTGGATTTTGGCAACTTTCCCACTGAATTATTGAAAAATGAAATGCAAGGAGCATATGAACGTTTATTCCTATTAAAAACTAATTTCGGAAGTCGGTGGCAAAAAACGAAAATACAAAACCAAAGTCACCGACTTCCGAAATTAAAGTTATTTCTCACTTTGTAGTGTTGTTTTTTTGAAGTCGGTTGTTTTTTTTTTGTAAAAAGTTTTTATTTTTTACTTTTTTGTTGTGGTACCTACCCCATACACATTCGAATACCACTACCTGCTACCAGTGACAGGAATTTATCATATCATCTACATACTAAGTTCGAAAAAAATACGTATAATTGCAGCTAACTCAAAAACTATCCAAGCAAAGTTAATAAAATTTATATGGAACCAACTTGACAGCATACCCTTTCAAACAAAAAAAAAAATTTTTTAATCGTTCCACAAATGACGGAGATATCGGTGGACATACTAAAAAAAAAAACAAACATACGCTACGAACATATAACCTCCTCCTTTTTGGAATTTGGTTAAAAATTTGTCGGTGTCCTCTCGAGTGTAGCGTCTATTTTCGGCTTAGCAGGCGTTGTGTGTGTTGTGTCACAAAGAATTGAAATCAGAGTGAGAAAAGTAAGTTCAAACCTTAACTAATTTCTATACAACTATGAAGGTCAGGAATTAAAAGCGTTATAGTTGACCTCGTTCTCGTTTGACGTTTCACTCTAACATCAAACTGGCTACGGCGCAATAGAGAGAGAGAGCAAACATTTGTGATTACTTTCTTTTTTCATGTTTGACGTTCTCAAAGACAAGACCTTGCAATGCAGTCAAAGTTTCAGATGTTAATTAACATGGGTGCTTAAAGGCGATTATGCGATATATATTCGTAGAACAATTTCTATGAAAAATGACGAAGTGTTTATTTAACAATTAATTTCCCAAACCGTTCTTTTTCCCGAGCTGTTCTTTTTAGCCTGCAAACTGCAGGCCCATCCGCGTATGTAACGAAATTCGCATGAATGTCAAATGATACTGACTCGCCATGTTTATAAATAGGACTCATAATTAACATGCTGTGCACATTTGACATTTGCTAGCAATAAGCATGCTTATTCACACGAATAAACAAAGAGATTCAAATGTTGAAGCATGAAATGGTGAAGTAGGTACGCCATATTTAAAGATGTCTATTTGTTTTCACTTATAATCAGCATATAATGTTCCTACTGCTGGGACACAAGCCTCCTCTCTGTGAGAGGGAGCGAGCCGTAAACCACCACGCGGTGGGCCCGCGTGCGGGTTGGTGGATGTCATATGTCTTCGATTTTTTAGTTCAAGGACATGCCCGTTTCCTCACGATCTTTTCCTTCACATTTTGAGAGCTATGGTACGCCTGTTTTTTTTATTGGTGTTAAATTATCAAATAACTTCTCCAGCTCTGGGTGGAGCGGGAGGGCGTGTCAGACTCTTACTGACTAAAACCCACCCGTGTTCCTTCAGTTGCCTGTATTGCCAGAGGCCACGTTATGCCTTTCGGATTTTCCCGCGACAATTGTGCGTGCCTCCCTGGGATCGAACCCACGATATACAACACATAAGTAGCGACCGTTTCTACTGGGCCACCACTGTTCCCCATTATAGAACGATTAAATAAAATTTAATGCTTTCTACTTAACAATTTTTTTTTTAATTAGCCTACACTGTCCCACTGCCGAGCAAAGGCCTCCCCCAAATCCTTCCATGCATTCTTTTCCAAGGCCACCTCCATCCAACCCTTGCGGTACGCGTTTAGGTCGTCTCGCTACCTCTTTCTGGGCCGGCCTCGGCGCCGCCGACCAGCCTCAGGCACCCACCGTGTGGAGACTGTTGCCCAACGGTCACGATGCATGCGGCTGACATGACCCGCCCAATCCCATTTTAGCTTGGCAGCCTTTTTGCCTACGTCTAAGATCCCCGTTTTGGAGCGTAGCGTGGTGTTGCGTATTCGGTCAGTTCGTTTCACACCTAGAATGCTGCGCTCCATTGCTCTTTGGCAAACCCCAAGGCGGTATATTTAACTATACTACAATAAAAACAAATAGACAACTTCATAATAATTATATCGCTTAAATAGCGTTGTTGAATACACAAGATATATTAAATTTCATGATTCAAAACATTTGAATCTCTACTCGCTATACTAATAAAGTTAAACATTAAACGAGCATTCAAGCTTTAAAGTTGTATGGGGTTGCGTAAAAATAAGGTTAGATAATAATATTACCATATCACGATCTCGGCTTCCTTCCAACTTTTAGCCACAGAATAGATATAGGTACAGAAGGTTGGCTTCATTCAATGAGCGTAAACGCACGTACACATACACAGACACTTTTTTTTTTTGGTTGGGAAATTATCAAATTACTTCTCCCGCTTTGGGTGGAGCGGGAGGGCGTGTCAGTCTCTTACTGACTAAAACCCACCCGTGTTCCTTCGGTTGCCCTGTTGCCGGGGGCCACGATTTCCCTATCGGTTTTCTTCGAACCCCTGGCAGGCATTGGCCCTAGCGGCCCCCGTCAATTCTGCTGACATCTCTTTGAGGCGCGCGTGGAACACAACGCACCGTCGACCTGGGCTTGGTCCTTATCGGACGGCGAGCTTCCCATTGCTCACCGTCCGCAAGCCCGCGCCTACGGTGGCCGGAAATCGGCTCACGATTCCCGCCCCGAGCGTTTGCTCCTGCGGCGGTTAGGGGCGTGAGGGCGCGAACTTTGCCTCTCCCTCACGCGTTCCGCCTCCTCCTTCGCGAATATTACCGCTTCGCAGAAGGAGGTGACGGCCTGCCAGGCGTAGGCAAGCGCAATCACGTCTGGTATTTGTTTGAGACAGTTTGTGATCTCCATAAGTTATACGATTACCTTACGAAAACGTTGATCACTTTTGGACTTTGTCACATTAAGTCTCATGCAGACTGGTGCGACTCGACGGCACTACGTGACACCGGTAATTGTTCTATCGTGAAGTTTTCTTAGAAATTGTTTTGTTAGCCCAGCTGGCACGGGCGATTTTTTCCCGCGGCGATTTTTTTCGCACATTGGATTTTCAACACTCTACTTAGCGCCAAGAGTTGAAAATCCTATGTTTTTTCGACGCGTTGGGTTGCACTCTGTTGGATTCTCAACGCTCGGCTCAATATCGGGAGTTGAAAATCCAGTGCGGGATAAATTCGTGTCACCATATTTTTACGTCCGTGTGTACGTGGGGTTGAGTCACGCCGTCGCATCACGCCAGTCTACACGAGGCTCTAAACTCGCATTGACGCGTTATATTTTTAATGTCGCCATTAGCATCGTATAATTTGACAAGGTTCTAAATACGTATGGTTAAAGTTTTAGTAAATTGTGCGTCTATGTGTGTGCATGCTGCTGTTTTCGCTCGTTGTATGGAGTTGGCCTTCTGTAGGTATCTGTGTCTTGCTTTATCTTTTGTGATGGATACAGTAATTATTCCACTTCCTTCGCTTTGAAGGCTGAGTAATTGTTGTGTTGAACTTCGGTACGTCGGGTCTTCACCCGACGACAGTTTGTTTATAGGCATAATCGACGTAGTTTCTTCACTGTCGTTTATGAGAAATCTGGGGTGAACTTGAGGTCAGGGCATATTTATTGTGGTCTAACTTTAATTGTCTTTTACGTTGATGTAGATAAGATGGACAGACATGTCCCTCACTATTTAAAATAGGCACTCTGTGTTCGCAATATTTTGTAAATAGTCATTAAAATCATGAAAACTATTTGCAGCCACAACCTTTAACAAGAATCCCGATCTTCCAGATCTCCCGCTTCAAACAGAACTTTTACATGCAAATACAAGAAAATTTGACCTTTCCACATGAGCGCAAGTCGGTACTAACATTTGATGCGAGCTGGAATCATAATCATTATAATAAACAAGCTGCGCCCCGCGGTTTCACCCGCATAAGCCTCGATCCTGTGGGAATATGGGGATAAAAGGTATCCTTATGTCCTTCTCCGGGTCATGGTCTACCCATGTGCTATATTTCATCCAAATCAGTTCAGCCGTTTTAGCGTGAAAGCGTAACAAATAAACCAGCAAACAAACTCATTTCCGCATTTATAATGTTATACCTAGTTAGGATTAGGATTCAGTAAAAATGTCTGGTAATTTACAATAAAATCAAACATAAAATAAAGTTATCCGCGAAACGTGAAAAACAATCGCCTGGCCACTACGTCAGCCAACTGTAATAACTTGACATCAAACGAATCCAGGCAAACGATGGGTTTGTACCAAAAAAACACACTGTTTTTCCAAATGCTGATAGTGTAAATAACACCACAAACAGTAACAAATGTAGCTAATATTTTCAATCCTGAAACTACGCCTGTGTATGACATTCACAAAGAATGCATCGTCAAATGTGTGTGACAGGTCAGGCACACCAAAATAGCTATAAAACGTGTTTGAAAAGATTTATCCCCGGTTTCATTTACACTACGCGACACCTACATGCAACGCCTCAATATTTTTGTACGTTGGATTTTTAACTCTTAACGCTGAGCTTAGCGTTGTAAATCCAACAGTGTGCTTTTGTTTAGGCATTATATAAAGGTGGCTTAGTGTTTGAGAAAACAGGCGTTACCTAAACTTGATTTCTGAATGGGAATCAACAATCACAATCATGTCATAATGAAACTCATTTCAAGTTTGATTGGCTATTTTGATTCCAGTCAGCTAAACACAGCTGTTTACGACACGTGTTTGAGACTATTAGCTAATTTTCTTATTGATGTAATTTATTTAATTTATTTCAATAATATTTGATTACACATTACACACTATGTTTATACAATTAACTATTATATGTCGAAGACGGGTATGTGACTCTTTCGTTATTATCAGCGATATTTTAACTACTGTGGGCGTAGTGTGGGTAGTGTTGGTTAATGCGCAATAGAAAAACAGTTTGCAGTTCAGATCACATTGTAATTTATTATCAAATTAATCACACTAGCTAAATTATACACACACTGGGTATGACGGCGTTTATTAAAATCACCAATTAACACAATGATCATAAATTACAACTAACACAATAACTGAGCACCAAGAATCGAGAACAGTTTCGTGACGTCTTGACTCCGATGCGATCCGAGGCTGAATGGCCTCCTCGCCGTGGCCTTAAAACATCACGACTCTTCTACAGAGTCGCGCGCGCTTTAGGTGTGGGTAAATCACGTCCTGTCGCCAGCGGCGCGCTTGCGATTCGTTTCGTGTCCGTACTAATGACCGGATCCGACATATATACATTATACTATGTACAAGTATGTAAAGGAAAAATATAAATAAAAGGAAGAGCTCATTGGGCATCGAAAAATTCGTCCGCATCGCTGTCATCGGGAAAAGTGCTCAAAAGGCTGGCAGCATTGCCGCGTTGGATGGCAATGCTGATTCTTTGGCCTAAGAATTGGCCAGCCCTCTGGTACCGTGAAGAGTCGACCAACCGCATGGCGATGTTCCGAAATATTCGATGACCACTCGTACCCCACGGCTCTAGTGTTGTTGATTGTTTATTTTATAATCAGAAACCTTAGCTGCTACTTGTACATTTTTAGCTTTTATTTCTAGCTTTTTATAGCACTACTTCAGAAAGGCTGTTTCATACGTCAGATAACATTCATCTGAAAAATAAATATGGTGATTTGATTTTCTATTAAAAAAACCTGTCAAACAGAGATATCAGATTGCCGTATTTTAAGAACGGCAGCACTCTTATGTCAGTCAAAAATACCTCTATTTTTCATACAATTTTAGCAAGTTTTTGAAATTGATTGTCGCTGAGAAGGCGTACGAATTGTGGTTTTGAACGTTTTTAAGTACGGAAATTGGGCTTCTAAAAATTGATAAACGACCTTAAGTATGTCAAAACGCTTTTCCTACTGAAGCCACAGTGCAAATAGAAAGGTACACGATAAGAACAAGATACGTTTCTCGATTTGTCGGTACGCCAGAGATGCAAGAACGGTTGAATATCTGACACGATAATATGTCGAGCACGTAATGCATAATAGAACTTTATTTGCGATAGAGGTTTGTCGCGTGCAAAATAATTTCGCGCTCTCACGCCCCTAACCGCCGCAGGAGGAGACGCCCTGGGCGTCGGGCATCGCAGGCCGATTTCTGCTGCCGTAGGCGCGGGCTTGTGGACGGTGAGCAATGGGTAGCTCGCCGTCCGATAAGGACCAGGCCCAGGTCAACGGCGCGTGGTGTTCCACGCGCGCCTCAAAGAGATGTCAGTAGAACTGACGGGGTCCGCTAGGGCCGATGCCTGTCGGGGTTGCGAAGAAATCCGAAAGGGAGATCATGACCTCGGCAACATGGCAACTGAAGGAACACGGGTGGGTTTTAGTCAGTAAGAGTCTGACACGCCCTCCCGTTCCGCTCAGAGCGGGGGAAGTTATTTGATAATTTTTCAACCAAAAAAAAGAGCCTACAATTACACTATCATATATTTATCATACAAATATGATTTCATATCTGTCAAAAGCTTTGATCATAGTTAAATGATACTGTTCTTCATTTGTTCATATATAAGTAAGTATATAAGTGTACTTATATGATCATATAAACGTCATACTTAATCAAGATAAGACCATTGCGCACCTTTAAAGAAAAACCGTTACTAAACGAAAATTTTCATGAATTGAGTTATCGTGCCATCTATCTAAAATACGTATTTTAGATAGATGGCATTGATAACTCAATTCTTGAAAATTTTCGTTTAGTGACGGTTTTACTTTAAAGGTGCGATTGATCAAGATTAGCCATTTGAGGTAAGACGGATATATTATCATCTTCATCATTATCGATCATATTTGTACGCTTGCTGTCAAATAGGATCCCTTAACTATGATCATAGACGATATGAATCTTAGATAGTTATTATACCGCCATTGGTTCTTCATATCAAAATGACTCATACATTTCTATCATATTTATCATATTTCTATGATAGTTTAATATGGCTCTTAGGGAAAGTTTCTCGAGCGCGTTCAAGAGCTGTCAGTGTCAGCATTCCACAACAATGATGAAACTGACAGTTACTTAACGCCGTTTAGAAGAATATTATTATTATTCTTCTTTGACATTTCTCGGGACCCAACGGTCCCGGACCTTTGCAAGGCGTACGAGGGGCCGAAGCCAACTCGCAGAGGCCCCTTAGACGTTTTTAATGAAATGAGGTACCAACCGACGATTATCCCTGTTCGCACTATGCAAGTGTAGCCAAGGACAACCCCCGGTTGGTGTAGGACTATTGTAAGATATGGAAACAAAGATATCGGACTATGGGTTTGGGTTGCTAAAGTGGACTGGTCACCTGGAACTATGGAAGGACTATGGCCCCTGCCTGATCTGTTTTATATGCACACGGATAAAATGGCAGGGGTGACTTGCACACTCAATAATGGGCCCCCGAAAACGGTCGCTAGCACATAGTGTCGTAGCGACAAGGGGGCAACACGTCCTGAGGTGCTTATGAGGAGTGGAGAGGTATTCCACGGCTATCAGGACAATCCCGGAAGTACGATCAAGATCCCTACCAGCATCTTACTGAAACACTTCCTTCCTCCGAGCACGTTTGCTCTTGAGAATCTCCACTCAAGCCGGCCAATTAAGGCAAGTTATTCTTCTTATTCTTATTCTTCTTATTCTAGATGTATTGATCGCGTTCAGTTTCTTTTTTGGAATTCGCCCTTAGTGATATTCAACGGTTTTCTCCTCAATTAAAAGTTTTGAGGTGTTATGCATAACATAGTAGGTATATCTTCGGACACTAAACACGTTAAGTCGTTGGACCCGGAGCCTAATCGCTGTCCCATCGGACTATGAGAGTGAGGGCAGAGAGAGTGCACCTGTGTCTGCGCACACACTTGTGCACTATAATATCTCCCGCGCTGAAGGCCGGTCGCTGCGCGCCGCTGAGATTGGTCGCCATGGCCGGAACTTGGTCTGGAGGATAATTATCTTTGAACATAGTATAATTTTGTTGTATTTTGTGTGATTTGTTTATTGAATTTAAAATAAGTACTTTGAATTTGTAAATACTTAATTTAATCATTTATAATTATTCTGAATTTATTTTTAATATAATTGCACCTACTATAGCTATAAAATTTACGCCACTGGCAAAACATAGAGAGTCAACTGAATTTTTACTGAAGACTGAATGTATGTACCTGTGTTTAACAAATAAATATTCATTCATTCATTCAATCAGCCTATGAAGTTCCTTCTGCTGGGATACAGATCTCCTCTCTGTGAGACGAAATGGGCCATAATTCAACACGGCCCAGTGCGGGTCGATCTTTGTAGTTTAGACTTTTGTAGAGTAACTTTACTGGCGAAACTAGTAACTTTTTCATTTCAAAATCGAGCTCATGGTGTCTATAACTACTTTGTTCTATTAGCCCGAAGTTTCATTACGAAAACCTGTATATAAGTTAAACATAAATAACAATCATTTTGGTTTTAGGGTTGCAATTGAAATGTTTATGTTTATTGAATTGGGACTTTAATTTGGGCCGAATTTTCAGCACATGCCTACCGATTTATGTTACGACGTCTACGTGATATTGACAAAAACCAATTTTGAGTTTTCATTTTCTAAATTAGATTTTAGAGTCGGTATTTACACTCGGTAAATGTAAAGGTACAGTCACATCCGAAATATGTTCGTCACCTTAAATTATGGGCAATTTATGTCTGCTCATTGCACGATAAATTCTGCTTTACCGACTCAGCAATGTGTATTGTGTCGTAATGTTAATACCGCACACTGACATTCAGCCATCAGCTATAAATGTCAGCCCGAATGAAAAATTTGGAACCGATAGACAATTAAATAAAAAACGGTTTGTATTTCGTAAAATAGCCAGCAGGCCTAACATGACACACGCTACATATATCCACTCTCGTCTCGTTTTGTCTATTTCTGTAGTTTTATCGTTTTCTGACAGCTACGCCATACAAAATACTCGACTCGTACTGTCAAACTTGATGTTTTGTCGACAAACCCTAACATGACACGTTATTTATCTCGATTTTTGACAGTTCAACACGATATAATCAGTCATTTTGTCGTATTTAGTCGTCGTCAATTTTGACGACGATAAAGAGTAGACAAAAAGACAAAATTATGATACATAAAAAATCTCGAAAAAAAGGTGGCAGATTCATGGTCGTACTTATTGCGTACAATTTTTTATTTTTATTTGGGTGTACTGTAGTGGAGGGAAGCACTATCACGTAGATGACTATTACTTTCAGTAATAACCAGTCGTTTTGCCAATTATGGTGATTAAATTAAATAAATTAACGAAATCTCTGTTACAATAATAAACTTCGATTTGTCAAATTGCGATCGTCGGCCCATTTTTCATTTGTGGTGATTATCTAATGAGTATAGATGCCACTAATTTTAATTTCCGTCATTTTGTATTTTAATTTCGGCATGCCAAAGAAATCATTTAATTTTAATCAAAAAGTCGGTTACATGAAAAACTAATCATAAATAATTCAATAAATAAATAATAATAATTAAGAGAATAATTAAGAGAGAGAGACGTTTATTCAATAAAATACATAATTCCATGCATAAAATTGAATGAATGAAACAGAACTTCAAGCCGATGTTGCTATCATAAAAATAATTTGTTTTTAATAATTTGCAACATCGGTTTATCGTCGCGCGATAAAGGAGTGTCAAAGTGTCTTTTTCTAGTTTACTCGTCGTTTGTGGTCATGTTAGGGATTAGAATGACGTCAGAATTGTAGACAAATTACGATAAAACGAGAAAAAGAGCGTTCTCGCGCTTGTCATGTTAGCCCTGCTGGTCATTAAAAAGGTTTTAAGTTGATGTATGTCAACTCGGCGTTGGTCAAAGTTGTACAATATTTAGATCTTTGTCATCAAGTAATTAAATATAGTTTTATATGCAAACAGACTGCTTAGTGCCGTAACTTCAGTATTACGAGTATGTGTGCTGACTTAATAAAGGAAAGAATTTGAAAACTGACGAAGATAATTATAAAAGACTAGACTGAACTTCAAAGTAACTTTTTTGTTTGGATAATAAACAAAAACCGTATCTATAAACGTAAAATACCAATGCAAATACAGTCAAAATTGTTTATAACGACTTCGCTTAAAACGACGTACCGGTTATAACCACAAAATTTTGAGGTCCCAGAATTTCTATTTACTTATCATAGTTTTTTGGTTATAACAACTATCGGCTACAACCCTAATCCGACAATCCCTTCAAAGTCGTTATAAACGGTTTTGACTGTATAGAATTAGCCGACATTCACACGGACGTAAAAATATCGCGGCGAGATTTTATAGCGCACTGGATTTTCAACTTTTGGTGTTAAGCTGAGCGTTGAGAATCCAACGCGCTGAGACGCACTGTCGTCCCAGCGCGTTGAAAAAACACGCTGTTGGATTTTCCAACTCTCAGCGCTAAGCAGAGCGTTGAAAATCCAGTGCACGAAAAAAATCGCCGTGATTTTATTACGTCCGTTCGAACGTTGGCTAACAGTTTCCTTTTCAAGGTTTTTATTTAGTATTTATGGTGCTATACGTGCGATTGTGACCAACCAGTCGATGTCTAAAAAGGCTCGACTGGCTGTTCACAATGGTATGCTGGTGCCCACCCTTTTGTATGGAAGTGAATGTTGGGTGTGGCAAAAAAAACATGAAAGTAGAATAAATGCTGTGGAAATGCGTTCCTTGCGAAGCATGTGTGGCCTGACTATTAATGATAGGCAGAGGAATAATTTGATAAGATAGCGGTGTGATTTAAAAGAAGAAGTCACAAAAATTTAAAAGGGTATGCTGAGATGGTTTGGGCATGTT
Organism: Agrochola lychnidis; assembly: GCA_963680765.1. Classification (NCBI taxonomy): domain Eukaryota; kingdom Metazoa; phylum Arthropoda; class Insecta; order Lepidoptera; family Noctuidae; genus Agrochola; species Agrochola lychnidis. The sequence continues at coordinate 9,100,816 of OY796864.1, forward strand.
GAGAGGATGAATGAAAGGCGACTAAGAAAATGTATTTACAAGGCTGATGTGAAGGGAAAGGCCGGTCGGGGACGCCCTAGGAGGACATATACTGACCTTATTGGTGATGTTCTTCAGAAAGGCCAGGTGCGTAGTACTCGCAACCGGCGTGCGTGTATGACCAGATGTATGAACGTAAACGTGGCAAAAGGAGTATGTAGGGATCATAGCGGGTGGCGTTCTGTAGTTTCTGCCTACCCCCATGGGAAGAAGGCGTGAGTTTATGTATGTATGTATTTAGTATTTGACTTTATTGTATGCTCGTTCTTAGAATGTTGTATCAAATATATTAAATAAGTATCCTATTTTCTGAAAAGGTTGTAAGTACAGACTTTATTTTTATTTTATTATACTTAAGAGAGGCTCAGCCATAATACTGTTGTGTTATAATAAAAAGCAAATAAAATATGAAGGTGTATTTTGGTGTTGCAATAAAAACAAGTATTTATTACGATGTACAAAAATAAAGTTAAGATGTAGCTTAATGCATTCACTTTGAAGATTGGCTTTCAGAGTATCAAGGTTATCCTTTCATAGCTTGACTAAATTTCTCTAAATAGCTTATTTTACTTTAAATCCTTAAAGACACTTATAAAGTTAAGTTTTAGAATGATTAAATGTAGGTACTTACAGAAGACTGTAAATATACTGTACATTGTAGTATACTAGCACCTGCCCGCGGTTTCGCTCGCGTGGACTTTAATTGTTTTTCTTATTCTAAAATAAAAGTAGCCTAAATTACTCCTTATAACATCAGCTATTTGCCAGTGAAAGTCTTGTCAAAATCGGTTCAGCCTGTGGCGACTTAGTAATTGTAATATGCTGAGTTGCATTATTGACGAAGTATGTGGGAGCGGGCAATCGGCTCGCCAGTCGCCTACATATCACCGCCCTGCCTCGACGCATACATAGTACCTAGTTAGCTATAGCAAAGTATTGTGGAACTTGAATTAAAGACAATTTATTTCCTTGTAGTCCGAATCTTTATTTATCTCACCGACAACATAACACGCACAACAAGCCGTTTCGGAGATTAGCTGGAACAAACAGACAGACAGAAAGAAAAAACAAAAATATGTTATAAGTACCGTGTTTACTTATTACTTGCTTGCTTGCTTACTTGCATTTAGTAAAAAGCTAATATTTTGGCATTACAAACACTTAAATTTTATTTATTTGTATTTATGGCGTAGTGGCAGTTTTTGTCCCCATACTCTATACATACTATAGAGTACGGGGACAAAAACTGCCACTTGGTCACTTCAGATGGCGCTGATCTCCAGCGTCTTATAATTTGACAGCTAGCCATACATTTTTTGTAAATAAGCGACTTCTTTTACGCATAATTAATAATTGAGCTCAATTGCGCAGCTGTTTCCTGCAAAAATACGGGGTGGGTCCCTGTATTTTCCAAAGATGTTATAAGAAGAAAACTGTGGGAGAAAACTCTCCGAAAAAAATTGGAATCCGATATTTCGTCGACACAATGTGCTATCTTTTAAGCCTTTCATGGGAGAAAGTGGTTTATAGGTGATGTTCCCAAGAGAACTAAGTCTGTTTTCATTCAATACAGGCACTTGTGATGTGATATTAAGTAAATTATAGTAAAGTATGTGTGTGTTTATATTATCACATTAGATCAGTGATAGAAGTGCTATCTCTGAGGTTTTTCAGTCAGGAAGTTTATGCCCGAGTTGGTTTTCAACTCTGATCAGGTTATTTCTACCGTACGCTTCCAGTCTTTAACAAAAAATGAACTTAAAATCAACAAACACAATATAACCTATAAATTATAAAACATTAATAATTTATTCAATTTTCCACTAAAGCTGCTTTTTACCAGTGGTAGACGCTTCCCCTGTTCTTAGGTAGTCTTTTAATAGTGCCATACTCCAAGTCTCATACATATTTATCTAGTTTTCATATAATTTGTGATCGACACAAAAGTAAACATAAATACAACAATGGAGGTTTAAAGACGTACAACTGTGCTGCCATCTGTTCTGAGCTTTCAGTTTTTAACCTCATTATTGTATCACTTTTGACAATAATTCCCAGTGACTAAGGTTAAAATATTTTAACTGTCACAGACAAATATACCTTGTCGTTTTACGTGCAAGTGACATTTAACCTTTGATTGATAAAGCAAAAGGAGGTCATCTACTAAATGAATAAAAAAATATTTGGCGAACGGAGAAGAAAAAATATACAGGGTGGCAGGGACATCGACTCGAAAACTGAAACCATGGATTCAGTACATGATTCTGAAACCCCCAGTGTTGAAATTTTTCGTCGGTTATTAAAAAAAAAAATCTGCTGTTCCATACATTTTGACCGCGTAGGTACACTTTTCTATGAAACAGCTGATTTTTTTTTAATAACCGACGAAAAATTTCAACACTGGGGGTTTCAGAATCATGTACTGAATCCATGGTTTCAGTTTTCGCGTCGATATCCCTGCCACCCCGTATGCAGGAAATTAATTTTCTCGTACAAAGAAATTGCTTTAATAAGTTAAGTTTTTTCTGTACCGACTTTTTCTAATACAAAGGTTGTTGTAGACGCTACATTAAGACGCTGACAAGAGCTAAAGTGCGGTCATTGTCGGACTACATAGAAAATGAAGAGAAGCACGATTACACAACCCTTGTAATTAAGACATATGGATAGGCCATGACCTGGGTTAGGACACAGGATACTCTTGAATTCCGGTAGTACGTTCCCGTGGGATATTTTCCGACATCTATGAGGGCGAAGCCGCGGGCAAAAGCCAGTCGAAAATAAAAAACAACCAAGTTCTGCATTAAAATAAGACGTTCTTGTTATTAATTAAACACCAACGTACGTTGATATTTAATACATATATTTTGGATTGGAACTCAAGGTAAAAGGTGAGTTTACCATTAATTTATTATGAGATTTTTTTTCAAAACGTGCTTAGTAACAGCCAAGTTCTGAGAAATATGTTCAAGATTAACCATAGGTATATATTTCCGCTACCACAAACTATATATATTTGGCAATATTTGTAAGACGGCCTACTTAGAACATTTGCCACTAGTCAACGCGGCAGCGCCTTAAATTAATGCTGTTCAATCTCTCGAGAATGATTGATTATTTGAAGTTCGGTGTTTTCCTACATAATGACCTCAAAACTTTCTTGGGAGAATATTAATTATAAGTGTTGTTTGAAAATAAACATGATGATGTTTTCTCTTCAAACTTAGGCTAGTATAAATAGGCGAATGTTAATTTAGAGGGCCTTGCCCGCCCCGACCCTTGCTCGAGCCAGCAAGCGCCGCTGAGCTTGTAGCTTTTAATTCGTCCGAAATAAATCCGATCCAGCCTGTCCTTTGCTACCCTCCCCCACCGTCACGCTAAGCCGAGGTCCGTATCCTACGGGGGGTGCCCTTAGAGTGTAGTCGCTTAGTTTGTAAGTTTTATGCCCTGGCTCTAGGCTTTAATTTAGTTGGCACCCACAGGAAAGTTACCCACGGTTAAGCAGTTGCAGGTGGAGTTTTATAGTTTCTGCCCACTTCCATGGGAAGGTGTGAGTCCGAAAAATAAACATCAATGTTTCATTGATCTAAAACGTAAAGATATGCCTTGTCCGTGTCGATAAGGTGTGCCCGATCTTTGTCCATTTTTTAAGTTATGTTAAAAAAACACTATCGTTCACCTTAAGGTTTCACTAGTCCACGGCTCGAACCCATTGGTGGCGTGTCTAATAAGCATGCTATTTATTACAGTTAGATAGATCGATAGAAAATAGAATATTCTTTATTATGTACACCATAAAAATTATAGACATTTATTTAGAAATTTTACATTGGGTGACACAATGGGCGTTTTTGTCGCTAAAAGCGATCTTTTACAGACAACCTTTGGATGGATTTAAATGGAAAAGGACAGACAATATTGCAGGTAGTCAGTGGTGTACCATTTACAGTTATTTATTTATTTAGTTTTATTTATTTAGTATTTATTTATCTAGTTTTAGTTTATATAATTAATTATTTATTTAGTGAAATATATGATGATTTATAACGAAAACGAGCGCGGAAAATTTCATGAACAGACCTTTGAGCGTATAGATATTATGAAAAAACTACTGGATATGTATCTACTCAAAAGAAAATAATTTGAACTTTTTATAAATTATTTATCAAATATATAATTAGTTTCTATTTTTCCAGTTTCATACTATATAAGTTATTTATTTACGCCCAAAGATGAGTTAAATTATTTTTATTTATTTATTTATTTCAGACAAAATTCTAGTCCATATCTATCACATTTTCATTTAAATTATTTAAATATTCATTGAAAACCAAAATAACTTAAATTAAATTGTCAAAAAAAAATTATAAAAATGTCAAAATGATAAAATAAAATGTCAAATAAAATGTCAAAGAGTAAAATTTTATAAAAATGTCATAATACTTTTAAAACTAAAAATAAAAATTATGAGAAATCATATTTTGCATTTTTACCTGCCCCAAGCCCGATATTCGATATACGGGTGTGTTAGAAAGTGCGGTGGGCCCTGTAAATGTATATATAGGTATTACCCAAATTAGCAAGCTTTGAATGTCAGAATGATTACTTAGGTAAAGGATTTCATGAATTAAACCACAGAAAGACAAGGCTAGACATTTATTTAATTAGACTTGTCAGTATTTAATCAGAAAGCTAATTGTCCGTTCGCAAAACTAGGTCTTCATGGAGAAGAAGGACAAGAAACTCCATGGAAACAGTATTACAGTATTCTATCAATACATTTCTTATATTTAGCAATATTGGCAATAATATACCATACACAACAACATAATCATAATAAGCAATAATTACTGTATAATATCAAATTACTTAACTTACATAACACCTGGTCCATCTATTCCACACAACAACGGCACTAGAACCAACCAACTGAACATCTACCGAGCAACTGACTCGATAACGCCATTACAATCCTTTTTATATCCTACCAAACGTCACTACGTTAAACATCTACCGCCATTTTGATTAAATCACAGATCGTCATACATTTTGCCTTAATAAGTTCTAATACAGGTAATAATTTATATTAATAAAACTAAATGAGTTTTACAAGTTAAGTGTTATTTTTAGGTAAACACAATACCTAGTCAAATTAGATACTTTTACATTAGTTCCAAGCTTCGTAAATGTGACAGATGTCAGTATCAAACAAACAATATTTTAATATTATACTAACCTCAAAACTAAATATCTAACACGGCCAGACTGACAAGTACTTCGTCCTCGAAGTACCAATGTATTCAATTTACTATTACAATAATCTCTATGAATTATCTAACACGGCCAGACTGACAAATACTTCGTTCTCGAAGTATCTATGTATGTATTCTAATAATCTCAATAAATTATCTAACACGGCCAGACTGACAAGTACTTCGTTCTCGAAGTACCTATGTATCTATTCTAATAATCTCAATAAATTATCTAACACGGCCAGACTGACAAGTACTTCATTCTCGAAGTACCTATGTATCTATTCTAATAATCTCAATAAATTATTTACAATCAACAGTAATTCAAATAATACATCGCTCGATCAACCTGACAATATTATTAAAAACTGTATTCAACAAACACATTGTCTTTTAACAATTTCATGGTGTCAGAAGTGCCCGTTATTGACTTGGCTTGACTCAAACTCAGAGGTTGCAAATCGTGGCTTGATCATAAAGATTCAGAGGTCCGTCATTGACATGGCTTAAGTCAAACTCAGAGGTCGCAAAACGTGGCTTGATCATAAAGATTCAGGGGCCCTTCATTGACTTGGCTTGACTCAAACTCAGAGGTCGCAAAACGTGACATGATCATCAGGATTCAGAGGCCCTTCATTGAAGTTTCACTTTTGTGAACACTTGCATCATACTACATATTTTTTTTTTCCAAATTATATTTTAAAAAGATTGATTCAATGATTCAATAATGATCTAAAATTATTTCGATTACCTTACAGTTTCATCATCATAAATAATAGTATTTCGTTTTAATATAAAAATCCTCTAATGGCCTTACCGACTTTAGCTACTTCCTATTGCAAGGAAGTTTCCCGATATTCTTACAGTAGCTTGAGGCTCAACAGTCTCAATGTTCATACAATAACTTGCAGCTTTGCAGCTCCGATGTCAGAGGCGGCAGCGCGATGTCATCGTTATGGTGTGAGTGAAGTCAGCAAAACGCCAACCAACGTTTCCAAATTAACGTTCAATAAGCTCCAACATCGATCATGAAAATAGCGAAATAAAATTAATTAGTAAACTGTTTTAAAAGGCCAGAGAACGATCCCACTTCTGATGTTAGAAAGTGCGGTGGGCACTGTAAATGTATATATAGGTATTACCCAAATTAGCAAGCTTTGAATGTCAGAATGATTACTTAGGTAAAGGATTTCATGAATTAAACCACAGAAAGACAAGGCTAGACATTTATTTAATTAGACTTGTCAGTATTTAATCAGAAAGCCAATTGTCCGTTCGCAAAACTAGGTCTTCATGGAGAAGAAGGACAAGAAACTCCATGGAAACAGTATTACAGTATTCTATCAATACATTTCTTATATTTAGCAATATTGGCAATAATATACTATACACAACAACATAATCATAATAAGCAATAATTACTGTATAATATCAAATTACTTAACTTACATAACACCTGGTCCATCTATTCCACACAACAACGGCACTAGCTAGAACCAACCAACTGAACATCTACCGAGCAACTGACTCGATAACGCCATTACAATCCTTTTTATATCCTACCAAACGTCACTACGTTAAACATCTACCGCCATTTTGATTAAATCACAGATCGTCATACATTTTGCCTTAATAAGTTCTAAAACAGGTAATAATTTATATTAATAAAACTAAATGAGTTTTACAAGTTAAGTGTTATTTTTAGGTAAACACAATACCTAGTCAAATTAGATACTTTTACATTAGTTCCAAGCTTCGTAAATGTGACAGATGTCAGTATCAAACAAACAATATTTTAATATACTAACCTCAAAACTAAATATCTAACAGGTGTAAGGCATGTAAGGCCTGCCAGTGCTGCATGAAAGGCCCGTCCAACTTGTTGGCAACAACGGTAAGAAGATTGTTGCCGCTGCCCCGCACTCTACTCGCTATCGGGGTCGCCCTCTTGCGCATACTGGCATAAAAACAGTCAATGCGGACGCTCGCGAACATTCCCGATGCACTGCAGAAGCAAGGCAACCGCAGCAGCGCCCTCAGCGCGTTATTGTATTGAACGCGGAGAGCGCTGTAGGATTTCTGCAAATATGACACCCATAGACTACTCGTATAAAAAGATGTGCAGTAGGCTCGAAACAAGGTGATCTTCACATCCTTGGAGCTACGAGCAAACCTGCGAGCAATCATATTCGCCCTCACCGACAGCGCGCTCAGTATCAGCGTCGTCCTTCAGGTCGGACGTCACAATATGGCCCAGATACTTAAAAGTATGTACCCGCTCCAAGGGCACCCCACATAGCCTTACTGGTGGAACCTCCGCCGGACACTTAGAACCCGCATTGAAAACCATAAACTCGCTCTTTTTAACGTTATATTTTAGGCCATGTGTATGATCGTACGTTTCGCAAATGCTTATTAGCTCTCTGAGTCCCCCTATTGACGTGCTCAGCAGCACCATATCATCAGCGTAGCTGATGTTGTTAAAGCAAACATCATCAACATGGCATCCAATATGGCGGCTGCTGAGCTCGGCAACAAGTCCATCAATATACAGATTGAAGAGCGTTGGTGAGCTCAATCCTCCCTGCCTCACCCCGCACTCCAACCTGTATGAGTCCGACAGAGCTCCCGACCATTTAACATTATTGACCTGGTTCCCGTACCAGTGCTGAAAGATGTTAACAACTTCTGGCGTAACTTGCCTATCGAGCAACTTTTTCCACAACACTTTGTGCGAAACCAGGTCAAACGCTCTGGACAGATCGAGGAAGCAGGCGTAAACAGGCGTGCTCCGATCGGTGTAATATCTGACAGCATGCTTTAAACTCAGTATAGCACTATCTGTGGACAGTTTGGGACTGAACCCAAACTGGTTATTGTGCAAAGTTATTGTATTGTTTAACTGAACATTAAGCAAGCTATCAAATACCTTCGCGATGACTGTCGCTAATGAGATCGGTCTGTAATTGTTTTAAAACAATAATAACATTGTGTTTTTGTGTTGAAATATGAAAGTTTTGACGCTCATAACTTCCAAATTATTATTTTTTCCAATTCTGCTTCCATACAAGGAGGCTAGATAATGACAAGACAAATTAATGTTATTTTTAGTTTTGAACGTACACTGTCAAACAGACGAGTAATCACCGAACTACGTTTGTATGGAAGAATGACCGACTAGCGTAACCTTAAACGTCATTTTTATATTCTTTGCACTTGTTTTATGATTATTATTGTAAATATTATAATTTCAATTCAATTCAATTAAAAATATTTTATTTCACATAAACCTACAAGAGCACTTATGAAACGTCAGAAGCTAGGTGCACGGTTCCAATTGGTCGCTTCCTATAGAGAAGAGCCGGCAAGAAACTCCACGGTTACTCTTTTAAAAATAAATGGTTTCTACAATGTTTTCAAATTACAGTGTTAATAGGTATGAGAAGACAGTGTAGGTCTATCAACAAGTACCAGGTACTTAGTAAAATAGAAAATGGTCCACAAGTCTACAGCCTACAACGTTCTCACATTCACAAAATCTAAAAGAAAAGAATCTATATTAAAGATAAACAAAATAATAAAAATAAGGACCTATTTAAACCAAATGACATGATTGCCACTACAGCTGTAACAAATCTAGTTTGATTAAAAAACATGTGGCACTCGGGGACTGCCACGGTAAAGCTATTGCATAGCATTTGTAACCTTCATACTTCCTATTTGTCAACGCTACACTTGGGATGATGATGTTTAGTTCCCATGACAACGTGATGTTGTCACGGGAACGTAATTTTTGTTTTATGTCATCATCCGTCATTACATGGTAGGCGGAGTGGGGGGTGTTAGGTTTTTTTCGTTACGGAATTTCTTGATTCGGTCGCCGCGCTCAAAGCCCGCGATAAAAGCTATGCAATAGCTTAAAAATATATAGGTATGTAAATGTTTTATGTATGTATGTATTTATTGTATATGTAAACGGTACACCACAGACTACCTGCAGTATTATCTTTAGAAAACCGCTTTTAGCGATGTCTACATTTATATCTGTAATATTTCTGGTATCTATCTAAGGCAAAATTGAACCATAGTGACTACGATTGAAGAATTGATATCATCTATCTCAGATTTACGGAATAATTTTCGCAGAAAATCTTTGTTAAATCCCTTCCTGTCTTTGTGAACAATGTAAATCGAGCAGAGATATCTTGGCACGTTTTGCTGTCTGAAGTGGTTGATAATATTGTTCTTAAAATAGGTTTGAAGGTAAGCGCTTGTTATTAGGAAATTTTATCGAGAGTATTAGTTTTTAGGGTTCCGTACCCGCGGTGCCAAACGGAACCCGCATTAAGCCTCCGCTGCCCGTCCGTCATAATCATAATCATTTATTTGCAATAAGTATTGATACAGTATTGGTTTTATAGTTAGTAATAAGTTCCTAATACAAAGTCAGACATTTGACATGCAAAACATTACACTGTATTTAATGCTGACTGTCAGCGGGCTGAATATCATGAACCGTAATAGGTAGTGAATTTTTTACAGATTGTGTATTTCTGTTGCCGCTATAACAACAAATAATAAAAAATAAAATAAAGTTAATAATTAAAGGCGGTCTCCATACAAGAAACGTTTTTTAGCGACGTTTTTGCTCGATCTTAATACGGTACGGAACCGTGCGAGACCGACTTGCATTTGGCCAGTTTTTAGGGTTCCGTAGTAAACAAGGAACCCTTATAGTTTCGTCATGTCCGTCTGTCTGTCTGTCTGTCTTTCCGCGGTCTAGCTCCGAGACCCTTAGTACTAGAAAACTGTAATTTGACATAGGTATACATATTAATTACGCCGACAAAGTGGTAAAACAAAATTTTTAAAATCTAGGGATCCGTTTGCAAAATATTAAGCTTTAAAGTGCTTATTTTTGTTAGAGTCAAGTGTCCCCCCCCCTGCCAGCTAAATGGTTGGTTTTGGATGTGTGAAAAAAATCACAGCAGTAGTTTATATAACGAAATTAAAAGGAAAACTATCACAGCTAAGTAGGCTTTACTAGTTATCGAGTAATAATCGACCAACTTAACTTTGCAGTTGCAAAAACATGTTTTCCCATACATTCCGTATGGGAGAACATGTTTATCAACTACAAAGTTAAGTTTGTTTTTGGGATAAATTCATCCCAACTACGGACCCCTTCATTGTGCGTGGTCCGACACGCACTTGGCCGGTTTTTATTATTTGATATTAATTAAATTTTTATGTAGTTTGTTCACCGTTGACAGTGGTTTCTTTCAAGCTCTGTGTAACTCGCTAAAATATTCAAACCAACTAACTAAAACAATGTTGTTTTTTTTTATTCCAAAAGAATTTTAATAATACTTAGAAATATTGAGTATGTCATCGTCCTTAAAGATGCTTGATTTAATAATGTAGGAACCTAAGTATGCCTAAAGATTTTCTTGACAAAAACATCCAACTCACTCAAATGCTCCTGCAGACAGGCGTGACGCGACACCAGTAGAACAATTTCCTTGAAGTTTTCTTAGAAATTGTTCCACTGGAGTCGTGTCGCGCCTGTCTGCACGAGCCTTAAACCCCGGTCCTTTGACGGCTTACGTTCGGGTAAGGGTCAGACAATGGGCTTTCCTGAGCATAATTATTTAATCCCTAAAGAAATGTTAGCTTTTGACCCAAATGGAGATTTTCTGATGGAGATTACGCAGTATGGCACTGGCAAGGGTTGGGTTGTCTATTGTTTATACCTAATATATGAGGGTAGGTATTAGAAAAAGAGTGTTCTTGTTTACATGGGGAGGTTTTATAAATAACGATTTTGAAGTGGATTTGGATTAATTAAAGTTGCTTGAAATAAATCAGGTTTTTAGCCAAAAAGGAGGAGGTTCTATGTTCGTCTGTATGGTTTTTTTTAGTGAAAATTTCTTTAGGTGCGTTGGGCATTTTTGAGATGGGACCATTGATTTTGTGACACTGTAACGACACCTCATTTTTGTAAACGCGATTGTGCTCTTTATTTATATTACATTACCGATCAATATTCTATGCAAGTATTTTTACTTTAAAAGTTTTGTAAACGCGATTGTGCTCTTAATTTAGATAAGGTTACGGACCAATGTTCTATACAAGTATTTTTCTTCCACCAAGGCGATCTTGTTTTCAAACCTCCAGCAATAAAATAACAAACAAACTTGTGACGGCCGCCCGTGTAACCCTATACCGTAAACAAAGAATCGTTTTTATGTACCTGTTGAAATAAAAACTTCATTAGGTGCGTTGGGCAAATTTGAGATGGGTCTAAACCATTGATTTCGCGACACTGTAACGCAAGTTACCGACACCGTGGAGTAAAAGACATCAACGCGTTGATTACCGCGGTGCGTGGAGTAAAAGTTACCGCGGTACTGATTTTTTTTCAAGTTTTCATTTCTGGCGGCACTCCCGGAGTGCTACTGTTTTTAAAGTGAAACTTTTATTACATTGTCTCAAACTTTTTCGTCTGTATGTTGCATGTCGCGTGACGGTCGGCCGCGTAGTAGGGATAAAGTGAAAGGCGCTCGTCGCCAAGGCCAATATGGCGGCGCCTATAGTTCGCAGCAGCTGATCGTGTAAAGTTTCACTTTTACCGTGGTTTTTTTAGGTATATCCACCGATTTCTCCGTCAATTGTGGACCGATTTTATTTTCTGTAGGTTATGCTCTCGAGGTGATGATAGAATCTTACTCAAACGCTACCCAAGGAAAGTTAATCTAATACCTTTAAAAGAGCAATTCTTGTAAATGTATATATATATAATCCGAATCTCGGAAACGGCTCCAACGATTTTCATGAAATTTAGTTAGGGGTTTCGGGGGCGATAAATCGATCTAGTTAGGTTTCATTTTTAGAAAACGACGTTCGTAAAAAAAACCGAGCTATGTTCGGTCATCCAGATATTAAAACTTATACGAGACCACCCATATAAGTTTTAGAGTTAGCTTCAAAAATACGTATTTTTCCCACTTAGTCTATAAGGATGAAGTTATAATAATTTCCTGTCACTGACACATAGCAGGTAGTGGTATTCGAATTTGTGTGGGGTAGGTACGTCATACGTGTACTTTTTTTTAAATGTTCATCGATTTCTACGTTATTACTGGGTCGTTATTCTTTTTTTTTGGTACAGAAAGCTCGCGCATTGGTCCCATATTTACTAACTGTATTTTGGTAGCTTTTGAGTAAGCTTCTATAATACATATTTAATTCCACTTTGTATAAATTGATGATGCTATAAAACTTCCTGTCAAATTTGTTTACATAGTAAGTAGTGGTATACGAATTTGTGTGGTGTAGGAACAACAACTAAAAAGTGAAACATGAAAACTTTTTACAAAAAAATACAACAGACTTCCAAAAAAAATAACACTACAAAGTGAAAAATAACTTTCATCTTGGATTTCGGTGGCAAAAAACGAAAATACAAAACCAAAGTTACATACATCTGAAATTAAAATTATTTTTCACTTTGTACTTAGTTTTTTATTTTTTATTATTTAAAGTATTTTGTATTTTTTTGTGAAAAAGTTTTAGGACAAGTTACAATTTGAAGATAGTTAATCACATAAGCCTCCCCCAAGCACCGCCACTTCGACCGATTCTGTGCTTTCCGCATCCAGCGGATTCCTGCGGCCTTCACAAGGTCATCGGTCCATCTTGTGGGAGGCCTTCCAACGCTACGTCTTCCGGTACGTGGTCGCCACTCCAGAACCTTTCGACCCCATCGGCCATCCGTTCTGCGAGCAATGTGCCTTGCCCATTGCCACTTAAGTTTGGCAATTCTTCGGGCTATGTCGGTTACCTTGGTTCTCCTGCGGATCTCTTCATTTCTGATTCGATCACGTAGGGAAACTCCAAGCATAGCCCTCTCCATTGCCCTTTGGGTGACTTTTAGCCTTCTGATAAGGCCCATTGTGAGCGACCACGTTTCAGTACCATAGGTCATCACTGGCAACACGCACTGGTCAAAGACTTTCGTCTTGAGACACTATAGTATGTGGGACGAAAAGATATTGCGTAGCTTCCCGAACGCTGTCCAGCCGAGTCGGATTCGACGATTGACGATTGAAGATAGTTAATAGGTATTTGTTATTCGAATAAACATAGGTATTAAGTATTACCTACAACCCATCGCAGTCAACGCACTGTGCGATAGGTAGTGAATATATGTACACAAAATTGTCCTTTTTTTTTGTTTCCATTATGTCGAAGGAATATGTCAGACAGACCAACGTCACCGTATACATGGTGGAGCATACGGTGGAGGTCTGCCCGGCTTGGGCGGAGCATCGCCGTGTCCTCGTGGAGGCGATCGGCGGCGGTGATCTCTCGCGTCCTGCCCTGGTTCAGGTCAGGGTACGGAGTGAGAGGAAATGGGAGGCCGTCACCTCCTTCTGCGAAGCGGTAATGCTAGCGAAGGAGGAGGCGGAACGCGTGAGGGAGAGGCAAATTTCGCGCCCTCGCGCCCCTAACCGCCGCAGGAAGAGACGCCCTGGGTGTCAAGAATCGCGAGCCGATTTCCGGCCACCGTAGGCGCGGGCTTGCGGACGGTGAGCAATGGGCAGCTCGCCGTCCGATAAGGACCAAGCCCGGGTCGACGGCGCGTTGTGTTCCACGCGCGCCTCAAAGAGATTGTTAGCAGAATTGACGGGGTCCGTTAGGGCCGATGCCTGCCGGGGGTGCGAAGAAAACCGATAGGGAAATCGTGGCCCCCGGCAACAGGGCAACCGAAGGAACACGGTGCGTTTTAGTCAGTGAGAGTCTGACACGCCCTCCGCCCAGAGCGGGAGAAGTTATTTGATAATATCCCAACCAAAAAAAAAAGACAGACCGTGCCGTACAGAATAGGTTGTTTAAAATACCGAGACTGAACGTATTATAATGTGTATCTTGTATCATCAGCGATTGGTCTCATAACTAACTTTAATAAAATATTATAAATGCGACAGTGAGTTTGTTTGTTTGTTACGCTTTCACGCTAAAATGGCTGAATGGATTTGGATGAAATTTAACACATGGGTAAACCATTACCTGGAGATACCTTTTATCTTAATATTCCTACGGGATCGAGACTTATGCGGGTGGAATCGCGGGGCGTGGCTGGTATTAAAATAATGGACGAAAAAAATGCGAAAGTTATTGTCTGTTTATCTGTTACCTTTTCACGTCTTAACGGCTAAACGGATTTCGATGAAATTTGGCACAAAGGTAGACCATGACCTCGGTTGTGGCAAAATATATTTTTTATCCCGGTAGTACAATTCCCATGTGATAATTTCAGACTGCGGGCGAAGCCGCAGGGCAAAGCTAGTAAACAATGATAATTTTGATCCTTTTTTTAGTCCTTCAGTGGTCTTTATTGTCTTTCTAAATTTTACATTAAACAGTGAGGATATTTCACGGTCTACAAAGTTTTCTCAAAGAATTTATTTAATGTTAGTGGGTGAAGTTAAGAGGCCTGCGAACACGGCTCGCAACTATAAATCGAGATGTTTGCAAAATTGAATTTCAAGCACGTTGCGCTAGTGTGAGTGCCTGTCGAAGCGATATACACCTACAGTGAGCAATACTACCACGTACAGATTGACAATTATTGCTTGACGCGATAGTACTACTAGCTTTTGAATTTTTTGATAATTTTGGATGTGTTCCGTAACGCCAAAAATTATGAATGAAAACTTAATATTTGTCAATTTTTTTTTTCTATAATTTGTAACTTGATAATATAAGCAGTGCTTCTGCAGAAACAATATTATAGATAATGTTGTTTATAATACAGGAAAAAAAATATGAAGACATGTCATTTACACTGTAAAAATGTGCGAAATTAAATTCGTTTAAACTTCATTTTAGAAAAGCTTTTTGGAAAAAAAAAGATGTAGGAGCCTAGATAAACACAGTCGTAATCCGAATAACAACATAATATGGTGGAAATATGCCCAAATTGCAAATGATTTAGGTATTACGTTTGTTTGGACAATTCATGCGTTGCCGCGTTCTTAAGTGATTTTCGTCCTTCATCTGAAATTTTGTTTTGCTTACAATTTTGGTGGAAACAATTAAGTTATTTTTAACAGGCATTGTTTTTCGTTGTTTCTTTTAGCAAGATACAGGCGCTGCCTAGTTTGGGGACCACTGTTTTAATACTATGGTAAATATTCTAGTTACAGTAAACATACAATATCATATTTTTTAGCCTATGATCTCTAGAGTTTACGTAAAAAACAGAGTTGGGAATAAAATAGTAAAGGTCTCTAGTTCACTAAAATCTTTTCAGTATTTTGTTACCCAAAATTTATTAAAACGAATGTCGGCAAATTCTTTTTACCAGAATTCCTCTGGGTCATAATTCCTACTGCTTTTATTTCACAAGTTAACACCTGCTGTCTATATTATTATCTTGAGATCCTGTTTTTGTAATATTTTTTTGTTCTTGTACTCATTTTTTACAAAAGGCTTTTGTGATGAAATTATTCTTATCAAACCATAACTGTATTGAATAGTATTTTGAAATTTTTGGAAGGGGCGACTAGAATAAATTCTATTTTCTGTAAATTTTGACGTTCAAAAGTGCCTTAAATAAATAAATTATTTGACTTTGACTTTCAACCGACTTAAAAAAGAAGGGTATTCTCAATTCGACTGTAAGTTTTTTTTAAATAGGTTTGTTACGCGATTACTATGCTAATTATGAATAGATTTTGATGATTCTTTTTTTTGTTTGGTAGGTTCAGAGGTGATCCCATTTAATTTCAGTAACTTTGCTTGGGCAGTTTTTGAGTTAGCTTCAATAATACATATTTTTTCCCACTTAGTATGTGGATGATATGATAAGTTCCTGTTACTGTTATTTACATAGCAGGTAGTGGTATTCGAATTTGTGTGGGGTAGGTACCATAACTAAAAAGTGAATAATACTTTAATTTCGGAAGTCGGTGGCAAAAAACGAATTTTCATAACCAAAGACACCGACTTTCGAAATTAAAGTAATTTTTAACTTTGTAGTGTTTATTTTTGGATGTCGGTTGTTTTTTTAATATTTCATTAGAAGTAATAAATTTTGAAAAAGTCTACCTATTGGTATCCTAGTATTTATGTACCGTTATGTCTACATACTTTTTGTATTTGTGGTGTACTTTAATCGCAAATAAAAGTTTCTCGTTGATTAACTATCAAAACTACTTTTGATCGTAAAAGGCGTCGGTGTCCTGTAACTGGAATCCCTCTGATTTGTTCAAGTTGGATTTATTTCAATTTCCAAGACAATATTTACATATTTAACCCCATCACCATTTTAACAAGCTAACAGTCTTTTAATCATAATAATAATATGTACAAGTAGGTAAATAAGAAGGAAGGGGAAAGAATTACCAAAAAATTCGTCCGCATCACTGTCAACAGGAAAAGTGCCCAAAAGGCTGGTTCTTTGGTCACGTGAAGAGCTGACCAACCGCTTGGCAATGTCTTGAAAAACTAGGGGGGGGGCACTCAGACCCCACATCCATGGCCCTAGTGTTTCAACTCCAAACGGCTTGAACATAAGTCCCGATAACTTTAATTGTTTCTATATATTAAATAAGTTCTTATCTTTTTTACAGATTGGTTGGCGAACAACAAACGCGTGGCTGGCAGGCAACTTGGCTTGCAAATTCTTCCTAGTTCTGAGGGCTTTCGGTCTATACTTGTCATCAAATGTTCTGGTCTGCATATCTCTCGACAGGTAAGAAATGCTTTAATAACTCTACTATTATATAGCGTCATATTAAATTTGCTATCAAAACTCTACAAACGTAATGGGTATCAATATCTCAACATGAAAAAACAAGTACCTACAATATTAACAGTTAAAATTTTAAAAAACCCCGACCTAAACATTTCTTCATTTGTCTTTCCTACTCCATCACCAAACCCTGTTCACCATCTATTTATAACCTATTCATTGAGATCATTTCAATGAGACCAAACACGATACCTCTGCTGTAAGCTGATAAGGTAGTTCGGTATCCTGCAAATTCCTGGTGATGCTGCAGCATCAGTCCAAGGTAACTATGTTCTTCTAATATCGTTGAAGTAACAGAATACTAAATTTCAAATCGATCAAACCTGTGGAAGATACTCACATCCATTCATCAACTAGAAAGGAGCTGATGATCTTCAAACGGCTGAACCGATTTTGATAAAACATGTCTAAGAAATCGCTACAAAACCTGTTATCAAATAAAAACCGCATTCAAATCGGTTCACTCGTTTAAGAGCTATGGTGCCACAGACAGACACACAGACACACTCTCATAGTGGTCAAACTTATAACACCCCTCTTTTTGCGTCAGGGGTTAGTAAAAAAATGAAATTATTCGATGTTTTTCTTTTTTGTGGGTTTGACTTGCCGGCCGGTTTCCTCACGATATTTTAAAACGGTCGATAATGTTATCGAAATCGATACAGAGGACTAGAATAATATTTATTGCGTAACGATTTTGTGTGAAAACAAAAGTATATTTCTGTTCAGCCTTCTACAATCAACATTGATTTTAGGCGGTACAACACTTCCACACATTATTTTAGTGCAGCAACACTGGCGTAACTTTCTCTCGACCAAAATGGCGGCCATACTCCTGTATCAACTAATCGCAATAAAAGTAAATAATTACTTACCTACTGGTGGGCTTTATATTTCCCGGCCGGACCTCCCCGAAGACGTCCTACCTAAAGCTCCTCGTGGTATTCATCTTGCACACGACCACGTTACAAAGATCAGATTTGTTACTCTCTAGTCATATGAAGCTTGCACCTACGCCATCTAGCAAGAGTAGTTCTGTGAATTTGATTAAACTGTTCAGGCACGTGCACTGCACTCCTAGAATTTATTTCTTGAGGTCTATCTGCCAAGCCTTTTCCCAACTATGTTGGGGTCGGCTTCCAGTCTAACCGGATGCAGCTGAATACCAGTATTTTACATGGAGCGACTGCCTATCTGACCTCCACAACCCAGTAACTGGGTAATACGATACCCCTTGGAAGACTGGTTGCTTCTGACGACCCGTAATGACTGTCAAAGATCCATGAACGACAACCGGGACCAAAGGCTTAACGTGCTTTCCGAAGCACGGAGGAGTCTCGGTATGGAAAGATGGTCACCCATCCACGGACCAACCCCGGCAAGCGTAGCTTAACCTGTCTGATCAACCCGTGCGGCTCTTATTATTTAGCCACGAGCTCTCTATTTATTTCTTGAGGTAATGGAAATAATTTATTTCTTATGAAAATAATTTCTTCGAACTTACATCTTTAGCTGTTAACCAATACCAAGTCTTTGGAGCGTAAGTTTTTGTATTTGATACCAAGGTACGGAAAAAGTGTAGTTCATCAAGAAATTCCTAGTAGCAGAAAAAAGTGTAAATAATTGCCTTCAGGAAATTGTCAGTAGAAGCTTGGAACTTTCTGATTTTCCCAAGCAATTTAAAAAAAAAATATACAAAGGCATTTTTCGAACCTCAAGTAGTATCCATTTTGCTTTTCTAAAAATATAATTGAACACTTTAGTATGCAAACTATTTATACACACTAATATAATAAAGATAAAACAAAAAAGGATTGTGTGGTTTTATGAAACCACGGTAAAAGTGAAACTTCTATAGGCGCCGCCATATTGGCCTTGGCTGCTCTGACGAGCGCCTTTCACTTTATCCCTACTCCGCGGCCGACCGTCACGCGACATGCAACACACAGACGAAAAAGTTTGAGACGATGTAATAAAAGTTTTACTTTAATAAAATATCCCGACTCAACTAAACCTAACAAAGAAATTACATATTACCTTTTCTCATTTTTGTATTTTAAACTCTTTTTTGCGTCACGTTTACCGCAAATAAACGTTTTTTCTTTCTTATTTAACATAAAACATAACATCAGGCATTGTTTCTCCGAAGGGTTGGGCAGAGGTGTCCCTGTAGCAGGTACGTCCACATTTCACCGGTTATGTTAAAGTCCCATGTAATAGGGGGCGAGCCTATTGCCATCAACCGGGCACAAATCCAGACTCCTGCTAGTGAGAAATTTCAGATAGAAAAACCCAATAACACTGCCCGACCCGGGAATCGAGCCCAGGACTTCATGCTCAGCAGTAACGCTTGCGACCACTAGAACAACGAGGCAGTCAAAAAAAGTTATTTTTTTCTTTTCTTTCTTATATGACGTCGAAAAATTCCTCCGCATCGCTGTCGACTGATAAAATGTGCAAGACTGAAAAAAAAAAAATTCAAAATTCAAAAGTCAATTATTCAAATTAGGCTGAGAATACTGAGACTAGGCTGAGAAGACTGGTGGCATTGCCGCTTTATAGGTAATGCTTAGCCAGGGTCACGGGAACAGAATATTAGCACTCGGACCCCAAGGCCCGAGTGTTTCAAGCCCAAATTGTTACTGTCTAACCCTTTCTCCTGTTCTAGGGGCACGTAGCACAATCAGCCTATACAGGGTAAGTTTTTACCCAGTGGTCCCATAGTAAAGTTGTTGAGTATAATGATGAGTAAAGTGACGTGTTAAAGTTTGCGCACTGGATAAAAACTTATCCTGTATGTTCCCACTGCTAGGACACAGGCCTCCTCTTAATATGAGATTGGTTCATAAAACACCACGCGGGCCCATTTCGGGGTTGGTGGATGTCACATGTCTTCGAATTTTTTGGTCCTCAGTCATATCGGTTTCCTCACGATGTTTTCGTTCGTGCTAGATGTTATTTTATGACCCATTTTGATACTTTCTCTGAATAAAATAGAGGTTATCAAATGAAATGAAAACTTCTACAAAGTAAAATTTAATAACGTAGGTAATCAGTTTGTATACAGCTGCTTTCACGAGGAAATGGAAGTATTATTTATTTCGTTAGAAACGTGCTGTTTCTCAGCACTCAAAGCTTAAAGAATTGCTAAATTCTTATTTATATTAACTACTAGCTTCTGCCCGCGACTTCGTTCACGTGGAAGTCGTAAGATACCACAATATACTACAATAACAGCCACATTTTTATAAAACATCCCTGTATACCTACTACATTTGTAGTTTTATTCTCAGCAGTCAAAATAAGCAGAGTCAGGAATAGTGACTCGGGAGCAAGCGACGTACAGTTGTGTGAGAAGCAGCTTGTCCTGAGGTTGACACCCGCAGCTTTCAGCCTTCGGTGTCGGACCCTGTGACTTGTTGATCGTAAAGCATACGTTCCCAGAGAACTGCATGCGCTTGAACTGATAATTTTGGGGAATTAGTGATATACGCGCTATAAACACTGTCTTACCATCGCCATAGCCTGTTAGAATTTCCACCTCGATGACGTTTCTCTGCAAAGACGTGACTTTGAGCCGGGTTCCGTTACACAGATGTACAACCGGAAGTCCACTTGCCATTTGCGAATTGAGAAATTCTACGGGGTAATGTACGGCATCATCTTCATTCACATCAGTATTAATGGAGGTGTATATCACTTCACTCAATTTGTGAGAGAATACTGTGTGTACATTTTCGGAGTTAAAATGGAAACACGCCCAAGAATTCTCTTGGTACGGTATTTGACTGATGTCCCCGTATACCAGACGAATAAGATCTTCTTAAGTGGGATCTACTTTACCAAGAGTCTCTGGTAGAGTGCCTCGAACAACTTTTAGAAGAACATCGGAGAATTCTTGAGCATTTGAATTCCCGCCAAGCCGAGCTCGTATGATGATGGTCAAGCGCAGTCTATGAACTCTCGACCGTAGAGTCGACCTTTTCAACGAAGTATTCACTTTGTCAGTCAGGACTGTAACACCACCCATCATGTCTTGGTTCCTGCGGATGTCCTGCAGGGTTCTGTTTACAGCTTCCACTGCTTTCCTTTTTGCCATAATGCATTCATCCCATACGATGAAGCGCAATCCCTAAGCACACATCCCTTGTTACTGTTGCGTGACACCCCACAAACAGGCGTTTCGTTGCTCTTTAAATTGATGGGAATCTTAAACATGGCGTGCGCTGTTTTGTCACCAGAAAGCAGTGTGGCAACGATTCCAGAAGATCCACACACAGATTTTAAAATCGCTAGGACAAATCTGCTGTCAAAATCTGTAAAATTCCTTTTATTCCTATAGTCTTCAGCTCTAAAATGATCAGAACACAACCTCGAATGTTTTGTGACTGTAAAGTACTTGTAACGTAGCAGTTTCCCATAGCTTACGAAGTTTTTCTTTTTAACCAACTTCAAAAAAAGGAGGTTTCTCAATTCGACCGTATATATATATATTTTTTTATGTGTGTTCGCGGATAAATTCGTCGTTTATGAACCGATTTTGATGATTCTTTTTTTGTTGGAAAAGAAATATTTCAAAAGTGGTACCATGATAAGGAAACCAGGATCTGATGATGGCATCCCAGAGAAATAGCTCTCAAATAACTCTTCAAATATTATAGGCAAACCTATAGCAATTTGGGTATTTTTTATAGTAACTCGTGCAGTTGCTCTTGGAAAGCACTATTTGGTTAAGTGGAACTGATGATGATGACCACAAATAGCCACCGGAACTACTAAATAATAAGTATTTCACGGGTTGCGATTCGATTACTTTAATAGGTTGCAATGCAATTTATGCTCGTCACAATGCATATGGAGAAGTGGAGTTGATGGTGAAGTACCAGGAGAACTTTCAATGATGAACGTCCCTGCATCGGGAAAAGCAATATTTTGTAAAAGGTGATGAGCAGTTGGCATTAAGCTAATGTAACTTAGACAAATTACAAATTGACCCACTAAAAAGCGAGAAATAAAAACTTTTTACAAAAAAAAACAATCGACTCGTATTACAAAATGTAAAAAAAAAACAAAAACAAAAAAAAACCGTAGTTGGGAATCGATCTTACAACTCCATGTTTACAAAGCAATCGTCCAACCGGTGAGTTAATTGCTTCGTTGAAATTTACCTAAAATAGCCGTTCCTATATATTTCATGATTGACTGCTTAGTTCCATAAAGGTATAGTGTGATGATAATCATTTAAAAAGTTAAATCGAAAACCATCTACAGTATCCTAATCTTTTGGCGCGTTTTTTTCCAAAAATACGAACATAATATAATATTGCTCGTCCCCCATAGTAAATAGCGTGATCGTTTATACCCTACAATTTGACCAGACTTATAGGGAATACCTATTCAAAATTTTAACATAATCTATCCGGTAGAATTTGCGTCACGTTAGAACATACAAATACGATATAATGTAATATTGCTCATCCCCATAGAAAATAGCGTGATAGTCTATACCCTACAGTTGAAATAGACAAACATTCTGAAAACTAAATTTTCTGCATAAGAATCGATCCCAGACCTCGTAGCAATAACTTTCTTTCAAAATATTCAATGTACAATTTTGACTTCGCTACGATTTTATTATATGTATGGATACATAATCAAAAAAAAAAAAAAAAAATTGTACAAAATGTGAAAAAAAAGAAAAACAAAAAACCTCAGTTGGGAATCGAACTTACAACCCCATGTTTGCAAAGCAATCGTCCAACCGCTGAGTTAATTGCTTCGTTGAAACTTCCTTAAAATAGCCATTCCTATATATTTCACGATTGACTGCTTAGTTCCATAAAGGTATAGCGTGATGATAATCATTTAAAAAGTTAAATCGATAATCATCTGCAATATCCTAATATTTCGGCGCGTTTTTTTCCAAAAATACGAACATAATATAATATTGCTCGTCCCCCATAGTAAATAGCGTGATAGTTTATATCCTATAGTTTGACCAGACTTATAGGGAATACCTATGTAAAATTTTAACAGAATCTATCCGGTAGAATTTACGTCATGCTGGAACATACAAATACGTCATAATGTAATATTGCTCGTCCCCCATAGTAAATAGCGTGATAGTTTATACCCTATAGTTTGACCAGACACACAGGGAATATCTATGTAAAATTTTATCAGAATCTGTCCGGTAGAATTTGCGCCATGCTGGAACATACATACAGACAAACAGACAAACAGACAAACAGACAAAAATTCTAAAAAAAATATTTTCGGCATTAGAATCCATCCCCGACCTCGTAGCAATTACTTTTTTTCAAAAATATTCAATGTACAGTTTTGACATCGCTACGATTTTATTATATGTATAGATGAGTCCAGTACCCTAATTGCGTAACTTATTTTCGTAAACAATTATGCCTGTTTCAATTTGACAATTCAATGACATTCAATGCGTTATTTACGTTGTTGAGCAGATTTTTTTTCCAACTTATTAAACAATGTAAGCAATCTGTTTCAAATTGAAACTTTTCGATCTAATCGAATTTTTTTCTTCACGGATGTCAGTAATACCCAGGGTAAATTCAGAAAGTATATATGATTGAAAAAGTCACATTAGTATTTGCCAGGATCTTGATACTTGAATCAACATAATAAATTGTAAGTTGAATTCGTGTCTTTATAATCCCATCATGCTCAACAGTACCTAAGTGATACAATAGCTGGACTGGACCAGACTATCACACCCGTACGGAATTTATATAAGTAGAGTCCACCAACTGAGTTTTGAATATGGCTTCTGATTGGTCGTTAAACTCCCAACCAACAAACCGCGCGCAAGCCGAGCGAGCAAAGCGAGCGGTGCCGCGGGAGCGGCCGGCGAGCGCTACTTCCAATCAGAGGTTGAATCAGAGCAACCAATCAGAGGTTGTTTTAAACTCAATTGGTAGATTTTGTAGACAAAGGCTACTATGGGAGTTTAACGACCAATCAGAAGCCTCATTCAAATCTCAGTTGGTGGACTCTGCTTATATGCATACGAGATAAGGTAAGTAGGGAGTTACAAACCCATTCATAAGGATTTTCAAAAACTCAAAGCATTTATTTCAATTAAACCATTTACAGGCACTTTTAAGTTGTCAAAGAGTCGGTCAGTTAGTCAGAAAGTAAAAGCTGCCCATTCCAAAACGCAGATCTCTATGGAGAAGAACGGGCAAGAAACTCCAAGGACACTCTTTTAAATATAGATATTACAAAATCCTGGGTACGTTATTTTTGTAGCTTCTATATGTGAGAACAATGTAAAAAAAATATCTAAATATAAAATTAAAATAAGCCCTGGCAGATAAGAGATGTCCAGTCCCAAGTGACGGGGCGCCCGTTCACGAACATGCAGATGCGTGGATCAGCACCGTCCAGCTCAAAGATTTTGTAGGGAACCGAATGATCCAACACACGCGCCACCATCAGCGAGACATTTAAGTGAGCAAGACATACTCTCAACTGCCATACTCTTTCAAGTCAACATACATCATAATAACATAAAAACGGTTCCATGGTACTCACATTTACAAAAATTTATAAAATGACCAGCCAGTCGATGTCTAAAAAGGCTCGACTGGCTGTTCACAATAGTGTTCTGGTGCCCACGCTTATGTATGGAAGTGAATGTTGGGTGTGGCAAAAACAACATGAAAATAGAATAAATGCTGTGGAAATGCGTTCCTTGTGAAGCATGTGTGGCCTGACTATGAATGATAGGCTGAGGAAAGATGTGATAAGACAGCGGTGTGATTTAAAAGGTGTAGTGTCAAAAATTGAAATGGGTATGCTGAGATGGTTTGGGTATGTTGAGAAGATGAATGAAAGGCGACTAACAAAATGTATTTACAAGGCTGGTGTGAAAGGAAAGGCTGGGCGGGGACGCCCTAGGAGGACATATACTGACCTTATTGGTGATGTTCTTCAGAAAGGCCAGGTGCGTGGTACTCGTAACCGGCGTGCGTGTATTGTAGCGTTGTGAGCGGTCTCAACTATATTAGTCGAGTGATCAATTAGTAAGTAACTAACCACATCACTACAAACGTGGCACAACACTAATTTCCTAAGGACACTCTGTCATTTTGACTGCCGCTCTATCCTAAGTGTGCGAGTGCTCAGACTCAGTGTCAGGACTTAACCCACGACCTAGCCGTGTACTATCTACCTATCTAAATTATATCTATTAATCTATCCAGCTGTTTTACTATCTACCTCTTTCTACCTTACCGTTAACGGCCTGCGCAGCCTACCCTGCGCAGCCCTAGCCGTTACAGTAAACCGATAACGGCCTGCGTAGCCTACCCTGCGCAGCCCTAGCCGTTACAGTATGACCAGATGTATGAACGTAAATGAGGCAAAAGGATCGTAGCAGGTGGCGTTCTGTAGTTTCTGCCTACCCCCATGGGAAGAAGGCGTGAGTTTATGTATGTATGTATGTCAATCATTTTACAACATACATATGTTGTAAAATGATTCTAAATTATACAAAAGTATAGTTTGCAATGTATTTGAGAGTTTGTAATGTATTTGACACACACACAAACGGAAAAGCTGGGATAACATAGCTAAAGACTTAACTAGTTTAACAATGTAGGAAGATGTTCGGAATGTTACATGTAATATTTTCACACATCAATAAATATGTCAAAGCAATTTTTTTGCAGCGACTTCGCAGTTCAAATTCAATAAAGCCCCTAAAATCCGGTATATTATTCTTTTTTAGCGAACTCTGGCTGACAGCGTTTTGTCAACGTGAACATCAATCACGTGGCGTGAATTGAACCAATGAAATAAAAAAGGCTATCTGTGAGGCTATATTTGGGCACAGATTTTCTGGGCCATTCTTAGGTTAGGTAATGTTTATTTATATATTTTGCCATATATTTCCTCGTCATAATATGGCTGGTATAGTAATTATCGAAGTTAAAAGTAAATAATTAGTTAAACACTTTCTCTCTCCTTAAACATCGTCATTACTTGCGTTTGTTTTATGTTTATAATTTTATGTATATCTGTTATCTATCTAATACATATATATTTATATAGGTAATTAAATGCTTTATGTATCTGTGTATCTGTTGTATATATAAATAGTACACCACTGACTACCTGCAGTATTGTCTCTCCTTTTCCATTTAAATCCATCCAAAGGTTGTCTGTAAAAGATCGCTTTTAGCGATAAGACCGCCCATTGTGTCACCCAATGTAAAATTTCTATATTAATGTCTGTAATTTTTAGGGTGTACATAATAAAGAATATTCTATCTATCTAAAGCAAAAGATTAAATTAAAATTAAAACAATTTACATTTTGTTAACTGAACCTAAAATTCATTTAACTAATAAAACATTATCTTACAACAAAAAGTTGCATTATATTAACTCTAAAGTGTACCTACTTATCACTACATGTTATAAAACAAAACCGCCACGTCTCTCTCTAAACGCGATAAACTCAAAAACTACTGACCGGATTTTCATACGGTTTTCACCAATGAACGGAGTGATTCATGTGGAGTGGTTTTTGTGTTTCATTCGTTAAGGTTTTGTGTAAATTGGTAGAGATATGACGATGATTGTTGAAGAGGTCGGAACTTAAACTTTGCACGCTGTTTGTGTAGATATTCCCTGTATGTAGTCATCATCATCATCATCAGCCTATAATGTTCTCACTGCTGCGACACAGGCCTCCTCTCTGTGAGAGGGAGTGGGCTGTAATCCACCACGCGGGCCCAGTGCGGGTTGATAGATGTCACATGTCTTCTAATTTTTGGTTCTAGGACATGCCGGTTTCCTCACGATGT
Organism: Agrochola lychnidis; assembly: GCA_963680765.1. Taxonomy (NCBI): domain Eukaryota; kingdom Metazoa; phylum Arthropoda; class Insecta; order Lepidoptera; family Noctuidae; genus Agrochola; species Agrochola lychnidis. The sequence continues at coordinate 9,127,775 of OY796864.1, forward strand.
TTTCCTTCACCGTTTTGAGAGTAGTGGTGATGAAATAATTTACACAAAGTACAGCGCCTGTCTGGGTTTGAACTTACGACCTAAAACTCGTAAGTCGCGGCCGTTACCACTGGGCCACCACTGCTCTGTATGTAGTACGATGTATAAATTTATCTTATAAGATAGAACTTTATAGGTACCATACACTCTGCACCCCATTTGTGTTGATATTCCCTATCTATAATACTGTATAATGAATTATACAGTAACAAAAAGCGTTAAAGTAAATTCGATCTTATTTGATAAATCAAATAAGATCGAATTAACTTTAATGCCTTTTTTGTCACATGTCACGAGACACGACCCGAACCGCCTCGCAGGCGGTTCGGGTCGTGTGTGGTAAGAGATATTGCTTAATACAAAAAATACCGGTTTCATAAATTCTTTTCGTCCGTTTTCGGTCGCTTCGCAGCCTCTTATGAGAGGGTCGAAACATGGTAGTGTTTCCAGATATTGTGCAAAAGTTTTTTAATAACAAAAATCTCTCTATGCCTGATTAAATAAAATTGTAGGAAAGAATCTTCGATTAAACATAAACATACATATCATCACGCCTGTTAAGTATTCCCGACGGATTGGGCAGAGGTGTACCCATTGTCCACCCATATTTCGCCAGTTATGTTTAAGTCCCATGTAATAGGGGGCGAGCCTATTACCATTAGCCAGGCATAAATCCAGATACCTGGCTGATATTGAGATATTCCAGATGGAAAAACCCAATGATATTGCCCGACCCGGGAATCGAACCCAGGATCTCATGCTCATCGGTAGCGCTAGCGACCACTAGATCCACGAGGCAATCAGGAAGGCTATTAAAATTTGAAAGTTGTAAATAAAATATGAAAGGAAATGAAAAGCAGGCCCCTTCTGTTCTGTAGTACATTTGTGTGCTTGAATTATTTAAATAAATAAATAAAACATGTCAAATTCAATAGGTTATTTTTGTTTGTCAAAGGAACGTTTCATAAGATTTTAAGAATCTGTATTATAGCCTGAACAGCCTCTATTTTTCAGGCGAAAGGTCAGGTTCAATTGTTCAATTTTTCTATGAACAAAGCACAAAAAAGTTTTTTTTTTTTCACAAAATCATAAAGTGTTTTGGTTCCATTCTGATGAAACTTATGGCTTTAGTAAGTACCTAGGTACTTAGCGTTTGATGTTGACCATAATACAATATACATTGAGGCTTAAGAACTTATTTGAAGAAACTCTTTTGTGCTCAGTTGCCATGGGAACGGGATTAATTTAAATCCGCACTCACAGACTCTCGAGACTCTCGAGAGCTCGTGGTTAAGTAGTAACAGAGCCGCACGGGTCGATCCGTCAGGTTAAGCTACGCTTGCCGGGATTGGTCCGTGGATGGGTGACCATCTTTACATACCGAGACCTCCATGCCTCGGAAAGCACATAAAGTCGTTGGTCCCGGCTGTCATTCGTGTATTTTTGACAGATGTTACGGGTCGTCAGAAGCCCGAAAGTCTGACAACCAGTATTACCAAGGGTATCGTATAACCCAGTTACTGGGTTGTGAAGGTCAGATAGGCAGTCGCTTTATGTAAAATACTGGTATTCAGCTGCATCCAGTTAGATTGGAAGCTGACCCCAACATAGTTGGGAAAAGGCTAGGCAGATTTATTGACTCACAGACTCAATAATGTTGATTAAACATTAATTTACGATTAATGGCTGTCGTTATTAAATTTTGCTGACATAAAAACTATATTTTGTAATAATGCATTTCTTTTTGTCACCACAATATCCTTACAAAATAATAACAAAAAACAATATTGTCCAGCTATGGGGTTAATGACAAATATTGTGGGAGACAGTGCCTAAGCTAAGCCGAAGCCTGTATTTTAGACACCAGGTCTCCCGGCACAGCGGACAGAGCTCCGGCGGGATCTCATGGCGTCATGGAGAGTTTGATTGTCGCAACCCAGCGCTGGGCACGCCACAATTGCGGCGATAAGACCCCTCTTTGAGGAGTAGCTTGAGAGGCGCCACGGCGTCCTCACCTTCCACTTGACGCAGGTCCTCACCGGACACGGCTGCTTCGGGAGGTTTCTGTTCAGGATAAGGCGGGAGGAAACGGCCGGATGTCACCATTGTGTGGATCGCCCGGAGGACACGGTGGAGCATTCGGTGGAGGTCTGCCCGTCTTGGGCGGGGCATCGCCGTGTCCTCATGGAGGCGATCAGCGGCGGTAATCTCTCGCGTCAGGTTCTGGTTAAGGCCATGGTACGAAGCGAGAGGAAATGGCAGGCCGTCACCTCCTTCTGCGATGCGGTAATGCTCGCGAAGGAGGAGGCGGAACGCGTGAGGGAGAGGCAAATTTCGCGCCCTCACGCCCCTAACCGCCGCTGGAGGTGACGCCCTGGGCGGGAATCGCGAGCCGATTTCCGGCCATCGTAGGCGCGGGCTTGCGGACGGTGAGCGATGGGTAGCTCGCCGTCCGATAAGGACCAATCCCGGGTCGACGACGCGTTGTGTTCCACGCGCGCCTCAAAGAGATGTCAGCAGAATTGACGGGGTCCGCCAGGGCCAATGCCTGCCGGGGCTGCCAATATGGGCTGAAAGGGACATCGTGGCCCCCGGCAATAGGGCAACCGAAGGAACACGGGTGGGTTTTAGTCAGTAAGAGTCTGACACGCCCTCCCGTTCCACTCAGAGCGGGAGAAGTTATTTGATAATTTCCCACCCAAAAAAAAGGTGATACTATTGGATTTCTTTTTAAATTATAAAAAATTATACAAATTAATCTGTTTCTTCTTACACTAAATCGTGCTCTATGATATTGTTTACAGTAATCAGTAGGTACTCATTTTAGTGAAGTAGACAAAGAGTCCGATTTTTTTTAAACTTTAACATTAATTTTCTCAAAATCACGATTTTCCAGTTACATCACTTTTCACTGAAGGTACAGAATTATGGTATGGCATTAACTAAGATGGACCTCTGTGACTGCTAGTGTGAGATTGCTATTATTATTATTTATAGAAGACATCAAAAGGACCCTATGTGTTAATCCAGGTTATAAACTATCTGTATGCCAAATTTCATCCAAATCCCTTCAGTAGTTTTTGCGTGAAAGAATAACAAACTTACATCAATCCTCACAAACTTTCACATTTATAATATTTGTAGGATAGGATTTAACGTGTATTTGTGGAAAATCTGGTGCTCAGTTGCTATGGGAACGGGATTAATTTACATCCGCGCTCACAGACTCAATTACGTTAATTAAACATTAATTTACGATTATTGGGTGTCGTTATTAAACTTTGCTAATATAAAAAACTGTGGATTTGTTAGCAATTATTTGGCACTAATGCTTTTTTGAAGTGAAAACTTCTTAGGTGCGTTGGGCATTTTTGAGATGGGACTAAACCATTGATTTCGCGACACTATGAGGTCACCTTATTTTTGTAAACGCGATTGTGCTCTTTATTTATATAACGTTACGGATCAATGTTCTATGCAAGTATTTTAGATAAGGTTACGGACCAATGTTCTCTACAAGTATTTTTCTTACACCAAGGCGATCTTGTTCAAGTTTTCACTTCTGTCGGCATTCCCGGAGTGCCACCACTTTTTTTCTCACCACAATAACCTTACAAAATAATGACAAAAAACAATATTGTCCAGTTATAGGGTTCACGAAAAATATTGTAGGAGACGGTGCCTAAGCTAAGCCGAAACTTGTATTTAAGGTCTCTGCCGGGGGTTCGAAGAAAACCGATAGGGAAATCGTGGCCCCCGGCAACAGGGCAACTGAAGGAACACGGGTGGGTTTTAGTCAGTAAGAGTCTGACACGCCCTCCCGCTCCGCCCAGAGCAGGAGAAGTTATTTGATAATTTCCCACCCAAAAAAAAAAGGCCACCAAGTCTCCACCACAAGCAAAAAAGTATGGTATGACTTGAACTAAGATGAACCTCTGTGACTGCGAGTGTAAGATTTCTATTATTTACAGAAGATTTACAGTGGGTAAGAGCGACTATCATTAAGGCTAAAGACAAGAAATACCAAGTCATTTTATAATAATTTAAGTTTATGGGATCTTAGGGCCGCCTTCTAATGACAGATATTATCCGCTTGTAGCAAATCTGCACAGAATAGTCCATGATTTTAATTATAAATAGGTATCGAATAATTAATGTTTCCATTTATCATCTTTGTTTTGAATTGTAAAGCCTGATTTTACCTAAAAGACGTAGAACAGGGGTTGAATTCCGAGTTCTATTTTATAGAAGGTATTATATTCCTGTAAGAAAATTCTCAGTTTGGAATTTTGCCCCGTAAATAGATATGATCTTACTAGTCTTACCAAGGGGTATCGTGTTACTCAGTAACTGAGTTGTGGAGGTCAGATAGGCAGTCGCTCCATGTAAAATACTGGTTACTCACCTGCATCTGGTAAGACCGGAAGCTGACCCCAACATAGTTGGGAAAAAGCTAGGCAGATGATGATGAGACATAGTAACATTAAAAAAAACAAAAGGTTGGCTGGTAGAAAATGCCTGTGGCATTAAGTCCGTCTCTGTACATTTATGTGCTTGAAGTATTAAATAAATAAATAAATAAAAGTAAAATGTGTGTGTGTCTGGATGTTACAACACTTTTGAGGAATCTAAACCTTTCAACAACATACCCTAACGTAAGGATATTTGAAGTGATTCTTTAGGCGTGTTGGGTATTTTTGAGATGGCACTAAATCATTGATTTCGCGACACTGTAACGCAATTTGCCGATACCGTGCAGTAAAAGACATCAACGCGTTGATTACCGCGGTGCCGATTTTTTTTCAAATTTTCACTTCTGTCGGCACCCCCGAAGTGCCACTGTTTTTTATCATATTTCATTTGCATTCTGAATGACCGAACAACATGACATAAAAACATAATTGTGAGTATTGAGGGACTATGTAAGTACATAGTATCACAATGATAGTGAGTTAGTAAATAACATCAAAAAAACTGAACAAACGTCTATGTCTGATAAATAAATAATCATGATTCGGATATCACATGTTTAGATTTAAAATTTTAAATACATTGCAATAATACGGTAAATCATTGCTTCCCATCAGGTGAGATACTGGTCTACACCGTATTTTTTTTTTGTAAAAGCAACATAATGAGGACAGCGAATGTTATGTACGAGGACATAATAGGCCACTGTAACAGCTAGGGCTGCGCAGGGTAGGCTGCGCAGGGTAGGCTGCGCAGGGTAGGCTGCGCAGGCCGTTAACGGTTTAGTAGTAGAAAGTAAAACAGCTAGACAAGTTAATACATATATTTTTAACACTAGTATGTAGAATGTACACGGCTAGGTCGCGGTAAGGTCACACTGATTTGTTCCGAGCACTAACACAGTAAAATGGGAAGGGTACCGTCCTTGGTAGCACGTGGTAGATTCGGGGGGCCTGCTCAGCACAGGCTCCGTAGCAGGCCGGATGGCCCTGGCACGCGGTAGTACGTAGTCAGTAGCCGTGGAGGTCGCCTGACAGCTCAGGCTCCCAGCGGTAGGCTGCAGACAGGCAGGCCGGACGTCGGACCTCAGTAGCGTGCAGTTAGCCACGCATGCGCGCACGCGCATCTACCTACATTAATCCTTTATAGGTATGGTGAATTTTTATTCAAAGTTTATTAAAAATTTCAGTTCTATGTTAGTACCCTTACACAGACTATTACGAAAAGGTGTAGACTGGAACTGGGATGAACAGTGTGAGCGAGTGTTTACACAGATAAAACAAGCATTAATGGGTACCGAAGTATTAGCACACTACGATCCCAACGAACCTCTGATCGTGACGTGTGACGCGAGCGCGCGCGGCGTGGGGGGCGTGCTGGCGCAGCCCGGGCCGCAGGGCGAGCGCCCGATAGCATATGCGTCACGTACGCTTACCGTCGCGGAGAAAAACTACTCGCAAATACACCGGGAAGCACTAGCGATTATATTCAGTATACGTAAATTCCATCAATATATTTACGGAAGAAAGTTTATTTTGCGCACTGACCACAAACCCCTAGTATCTATGTTAGGCCCGCAAACGGGGATACCTACCATGACGGCGAGTAGGATGCAGCGATGGGCAGTGATATTATCAGCATACAATTACGACATAGAATATATTCGAACGAACGAAAATTGTGCTGACGGCTTATCACGTCTACCAGAAAATAATAGCGTTAAAAACGTGAAGGAGGAGTCAATTCCTGAACAAACGTACCTACACTTTGCACAAGACGGGTTGTTGCTTGATTATAGCGAAATAAAAAAACAAACGGAGAGGGATCCGCTTTTAAGTAGAATTTTAAACTACCTACGAGACGGATGGTCAGATAGGTGCGAAATCGTAAACTTACAACCGTATTTCAATAGGAAAGCGGAACTGTACGAGGAGTTAGGGTGTGTCATGTGGGGTCACCGGGTGGTGATACCGGAAAGATGTAGGAATAAGGTTTTAACAATCATCCATGAGCCACATATGGGCATCGTAAAGTCGAAGGCGTTGGCACGCAGTTACGTATGGTGGCCGGGCATCGACGAGGCGGTGGAGCGCGAGTGTCGCGCGTGCACCGTGTGCGCCGCGTACGCGGACGACCCGCCACGCGCCTCCCCCCGCCCTTGGCCCTGGCCTGCCAGGCCGTGGTCTCGGCTGCATCTAGACTTTATGGGGCCTATATGTGGTAAAACTTACTTAGTTATAGTAGACTCAACATCCAAGTGGCTGGAGGTATTTCAAGTTCCCAGTACTGCAGCGAGTCATACGATGATGAGGTGGCGCGAGCTGTGGAGTAGGTGGGGAATCCCCAGGCAGATAGTGACGGATAATGGACCGCCGTTCACCAGTAGTGAATTTGCCCAATTCATACAAGGTGATGGTATCCAGCATATATTTACAGCCCCCTATCATCCCTCATCCAATGGGGCCGCGGAAAATGCAGTTAAGACTTTAAAAAGGGTTATTAAAAAAGCTAATTTAGATAATAACAGTGTAGAACAGGCTCTGAACACATTTTTATTATATTATAGGAATACCGAACACTGCACTACGGGAATAAGCCCATCAGTCGCACTCATAGGAAGACGGTTGCGAACCAAGTTGGACGTGCTAAAACCCGATGTGGGAGTTAGGATACAAAAAGTGCAGCAAGGGCAGGTTGATAGTGCGGGAGGGACGGAAAGAAGGGTGGAAGTAGGAGACGACATTTGGTATCGACAATATCTAAAGGGGGAGAAATGGCTGCCCGGTACTATAGTTAACTTGACAGGGCCAAGCAATTATAAGGTACTAGACAGTAACGGTAAACAAGTACATAGGCATATCGATCAGCTTAGGCGAAGGACTAGTAGTTCGCTAGTGGTCCCCACAGATTGGTCACGTTCACCAGAAGCTTCAGCTCCTACGTCGCCCCTCGAAGGCAGGTCGGAGCGGCCGGAGGTCTCGGTGGCATCGTCGTCGCCTGCGCGGGAGCCTGCGTCGTCACCGCCCCAGAAAAACTATCAGACCGATCAAGATACCGTGGCAGAAGAGTTTTCGACGCCACCGACTATACCTGTACCGCCCCAGTCTCGCCCTGTTAGGAAATGTAGGTTTAATAAAGATGTTAATTATAAGATTTAATTAAGGATTTAGTTAAGTATAAGTTATGTTATCTGTATATAGAGTAAGTTAGTTATTGTAATTATTAAGTTAGTCACTTGTAGTTAATTAGTGGTGGAGGGATGTAATGTAGGTAGATGAATTGTAATATGATTGTAAGTCAGGTAGAGTAGGCGCCGGCCGCCACCGGCAGTCCGCAATATACGAGCTAAGCGACTACATGCCTTTTATTTACTCCACCGAACGAACATCACAGTGCAGAATTGGGTAAGAGGTGTCTTCAACCCGTACAAAGAGCCCTGGAAGCGCCATAGGGAGCGCATGTTAGATGCGGTGCAAATATCAGCACGAATTTATGCAGGCGTGTATAAAAATCAAAGATTTAAATCGTTGATTCGCCCTTCTGCGTCAAAAGATGGCCGCGTTTCTGTTTAATTTTGACACATCTGACACACACACTGTCGCAGAGACTTGATTATCATGGAAACTTCTTTAATAATGTGTGAGCTCACTCTTTGAACATTTTTTCCTGCGACTTGTACGATGAAACACATAACTGTCGAAAAGTGGGTGTACTATAGATAAGTACACCTTTGTCTAACCCTACGGGAAACAAGGCGTGATGTTATGTATGTATGTAGTACGGTGAGAGCAAATCGAATGATGTAAATATTTGATAAAAATGCGTACACGTAGAAATGATATAATGTACTGATATGAATGTGCCACAGTGACTTCAAACGTCAATTTAGTCGAATTTCGTTTGATATTCGATAAGAAACCGTGAAATTATAATATATCTTGTTATCTTGGAGTCTCTAGCTCGGCTGTTTTCGTCGAGATTTTAGGAGCAATATAATATTATGTGGGTAAGTTATATGTATTAACCTATATGAATTCAATAAAAGCAGGCGAGTTGTTCGTGTAACAACTTTTTCTTTTTGAACATTATTTTGACAACCTTCTTAAAGACAAATCGAAATTGCTGTACTGTTCAAAATCAAGCGAGCGCCCGGCCGGCAAGGTTACTATGAAAATCTTTATCTGTCGTGTTTAGCGCCCAAATAAATTACTATGAAAACTCATGTCTGTCATATTATTTAAAAATTGAACTATTTTTTTACATCGACCCATGGCAACCAAGGAGGTAACCAAAGATTTTATTTAAATTTCGAACTGGCTTAGCGAATTGAGCTGTTTTAACAAATGAACATAATGGCGTAATAAACATTTTTTTCACTCCTCTTGCTCAAAAAGTCCGTCATTGTAGCGTACCAGAGCGGGGAAAAATAGCATATCTTGCTCTAGGGGAAAAAGTAACTTCCCTACAAAAACGAAAAAGTCTTTATTGTTACGTAAAACTAGCTTTTTAGTACCACATACCTGAATAAAAAGTTTCCTTAAAAATTCAGATTGAACAAATTAAAAGTTTGTTTTATTTAAAAATATATACAATATTTTTAAATAAAATAAACTATTTAATATTGTATTGGATTATTTTATTTTCTCGCAATCGTAGTGAAAAGTAGAGTGTTGTAACACACGGTGCTAAAACCCATTCTATTTAGGTACTCCCTCGCTACAGCTCGGGAGTAAAACTACCTCGATAGAATGGGTTATTTTAGCCCCTCATATAACAATCTACTATTTTTCAATGATTGAATTTTGATGATGAATTTCATTGATGTAAATCAATTTATAATTAATTGACTTAGTTTCAATTTCCGCTCATTGTTTGAGAAAAGTACTATACAAGCCTAGGCCGCAACCAGGCATTGATGGAGTCACGTATGTGCCTCGGTTTCTCCTTGGCCCACATTTTCACAATCGTCCGTCAATGTCCTAATTGCTGGCCACGACAGTAATGTACTAATTATTGAAACAGTCTTTCACAAGTGACAAGAAATATTCTAATTTTAAATGTGATATAATTATGAAAGCCCAGAAACGTTTTTAATGACTAGTGTCGGAAACTTGTAGCAATTTGCAAGTATTCAAAAAGTGTTTTGACATCTGTCTGTTGCGAAGATAGAACAGTTTAATTGTTCTTGAAACACTTAAAACGCTTGAAAGTAATTTGTCATCTTAATTGGCACAGTAGAAAAACAGTTTGAAGTCAGAGAAAATTGAGTTGATACTCAATTAGTGGCGAGTAGTGGTGTATAGCAGTTTTGGAGCAGTGGTGGCCCCCCGACTTGCGAGTTGTAGGTCGTGGGTTTGAACCCAGGCAGGCGCTTTACTTTGTGTGAATAATTGCTTTACTACTGCTCTCAAAACTATCTACAAACCCGGACTAGGCCCGCTTGGTAGATTCCAGCCCACTCGTTCACTTAAGACGCAGATATATGCGAGTGACCTTGAGTGGTTAGCTTGTGTGTTCTGTAATGAGCTCACGCAACGCGTCGTGCGTCCACCCAGTAATAGGACTCGCCTATCAAGGAGCGCTGTCCCAAATTAGTCACCTTATTAATTTATTATACATAAAAAAACAGTATTTTTATAAAACACGTATACTAAAAGATCAATAATTAAATTATCTTTGAAATGGTGAAGGTTTCAGAAAAATACGTATGATAGATTTTACGTGATTCTCAGTCTTTTATCCGCGTTAGTCATAACTTTACACATTAATTTCACTTTGTAATAAAAACATGATCTAAAATATTACTACATTACGTTATTAAGAAAATGCTCTAATTTAACATATATTTTTTCCAAATCATTAACACTACTCGTTTAGACCTGATCTTCTGTATAAAATCCTTAAAAGTCGGATGTCGTCGCCTTAACTTTCAGCACTGAACAATTTTGACATAACATTTTTTTTCCTTTCAGATTCTTCGCCATCCTCTATCCACTAAGGCTGCCCATAGCAAGAAAGAGAAGCAAGATAATGCTGACTCTTGCGTGGATCATCGCTCTTCTATGCAGCCTTCCACAGGTGATTCACTTATTACTTTTGTAAATTAATTTAACTAGAAAACTTAAGTAATTTATAAGTCTAAGATTTTTTTTTTAATACTGGTTGTGGAGTTTAGGGACACAGGTGGAAGGTGGAAGGGTACTTTTAATCCCGGCTAAGTAATAACAGCCGCACGGGTCGTTCCGACAGTTTAAGCTACACTTACCGGGGTTGGTCCGTGGATGGGTGACCGTCTTTACATACCGAGACTCCTTCGTGCCTCGGAAAGCACGTTAAGCCGTTGGTCCCGGCTGTCATTCGTGGATTTTTGACAGTCGTAACGGGTTGTTAGAAGCCCAAAAGTCTGACAACCAGTCTTACTAAGGGGTATCGTATTACCCAGTTACTGGGTTGTGGAGGTCAGATAGGCAGTCGCTCTATGTAAAATACTGGTATTCAGCTGCATCCGGTTAGACTAGAAGCCGACCCCAACATAGTTGGGAAAAGGCTAGGCAGATTGATTGTGTTTATATGGAGTTTACATCTAATGAGGGCAGCGATTCTCAAAGATTATTTTAATTTGAGCAACACATAGCTAGTTTGTCCATATTTTGTTTGGAAAATATACTTTTCACTTAGTAGTAAAACAAGTTATAAATAGAACATAGATAGCTGCGCCCCGTGGTTTCGCAGGTCCCGCAGAAGTCTCGATCCCGTGGGAATATCGGGATAAAAAGTATTCTTTGTGTCAATCCAGGTTATAAACTATCTGTGTGCCAAATTTCATCCAAATCCGTTCAACCGTTTGAGCTTGAAGAAGAGACAAACATACACACACATACACAAACTTTCGCCTTTACAATATCAGTGTGATACGTTATAATATAACCGGAAACCGGCATGTCCTAGAACCGAAAATTCGAAGACATGTGACATCTACCAACCCGCACTGGGCCTGCGTGGTGGATTATGACCCACTCCCTCTCACAGAGAGGAGGCCTGTGTCCCAGCAGTGGGAACATTTATAGGCTGATGATGATGATGACGTTATAATATTTGGTGGTGTGCAACAGTCCCAGAAGTCGACGTCTTTGATTTGGTCCGATTTTCGAGTTAATTCAAAACACGCGTACTGACACGTGTTTGAATAAAAATGGCTTCGTATTATCAGAATATTTCCGCTCTATTGGACGTCCAACAGCGTGTTTAATACGTAATAAAAATGCTATAATTAATTCCAGTAAAATTTTTAACTTGAACTGCTTCAGGATTTAATTTCGATATTGATGAACGCAGCTCGCTATTAAATACACAATCTAGTCTAAAGGGATAAAGGGATTTTAATTAAAGTGCATGAACCGATCCGTTGAAAAACACGGGGGCAATTTACAGGGAATTCGTAACGCGTAAACGTGACTCTATGAAAAAGCTCTGGTTTAAAATAAATGTTTTGTCACAGTTTCGCGAATTTTGCTTTCGATTCGACCAATAATTGTCAGTAGATAAAAAAGGCGATAGTTGCCTGTAAGTATGTAAAATTAGACCGGAAGACGTAGCGTTGGAAGGCGCCCCACAAGGTGGTGACGGCTGATGGATGCGAGGAGCACAGAACCGGTCGAAGTGGCGGTGCTTGGGGAGGCCTATGTCCAGCAGTGGACGTCTTTTGACTGAAATGATGATGATGATGTAAAATTAGATAAATTAATCGTTAGCAAATTGGCTACATTACTAAATTGACAGTTGTATGAAATAGCTTTACTTCGTCTTATCGATAATTCCATTTATCTGCTTTAAAAAAGCTTTGGGCCACTTTGACACCATTGTCGTTGGCCTCGCAAAGATCTTCCGTAGTGCCTGCCATGTCATACACGGCAAATTGACGTAGTGTATCAATTTGATAAACAGTTAATTTCCCTGCCCATACATACCTATAAAAAATTGGCCAGGTGCGTGTCGGACCACAGATAATTAAGGGTTCCGTAGTTAGGATGAATTTATCCCAAGAACGAACTTAACGTCGTAGTTGAAAAACATGTTCTCCCATACATTCCAACTGCAAATGTAAGTTTGTACGCACAATATTGAATACCATGTTATTTTAAGACCATAGACTTCTTAGGTTTTTCTGTAATTTGTGAGTAAAGAACTGTTTTCTGTTGTCGTCACATGGTACAGTTTGCAAAACTTTTTTTTAAATTTTCTTTTTGTCTCCCAAAAGTGACCCTCATATTCAAAATTCATTTATTTTCGTAATACATCCGTGTTGGGGTCTGAGAAAGAAATTGATATTATAGGTTGCATCTCAACCTCATGCTGTACAGGCTGGCAAGAATGCTGTACGTCATCCGAATAACCTGACAAGATTTATTTTATTTATTTATTTATTTATAGTTAATTAATACGGCACAACACCAATTACATTAATTAACGTAGAAACAATTACAATCTTGACATTAATTTAATTTAAAACAAACATGGAACAGTGGACTCCCTAGCATACTTTCTCTCACAGAACACCAGACATATACGAATAAGTTTACTCCATTCATCCGCAAACACATCACATTCAGGGTTGGCAGTCAGAAGGGCATTTAGCATTTATAGATATATTCAAATTAGGATTTGTAAGCGTTTTAACTTGTTGATAAAAAAAAAAGATAGTTTAGCCCCAGGCTTCGGTCGCACTGGTGTTGTCATTATATTGTACTAATGGATTAAATATAATCGTGGTGTTCAAAAGTTCTTTGATTTCAACACTGTCCCGGGTACCGCAGCCAAGCTAGTGCCTACAGTACCAAGCAAATTGGCTGTGACACATGGACAGACAGACACTCAGACAGACACATGAGTGATCCTATAAGGGTTTCGTTTTTTGCATTCGGACATACAGAACCTAAAAACGTCCGTCGTTTCTTGAAAGGTTGGTTGACAGAAAATAATAAGGCTATGAAGGAAGTGAACTCTGTGATGACTGATATTAGAGATTTATGGAAGAAAAAGACCTACCTACTGCGCTGACTCCAATGCCCCAATGAGATAAGAGAGAGAGAGAGAGATAAGAGTAAGGATAGGAGAATGAGTTTCCCCCGACCCTTGATTGACGATGCGTCAACCCGCGTCGAAGCTGAGCCTATAGCTTTAAATTCCCCAGTTACTAATAATTACCCACGTATGATCCAGCCTGTCCCATTGTTGTCCTCCCCGCGACGCCCTAAGCCGAGGTTTTTACCTCACAGGGGGTGCCTTTAGCGAGCAGTCACCTAGTATATAAGTTAATTTACGCCCCTGGCTGGAGGCTTTAAGTTAGTAGCTTAAGGCAGCCACAGGATATCCCGGTTAAGTAGTCATGACCTCAGAGGTCAGCTACAAGATGCCTCACATTAATTTAACCAGCCAAGTGCGTGTCGGACCACGCACAATGAAGGGTTCCGTAGTTGGGATGACTTTATCCCAAAAACAAATTTAACTTTCTAGTTGAAAAATATGTTCTCCCATACGGAATGTATGGGAAAACATGTTTTTGCAACTGCAAAGTTAAGTTGGTCAATTATTACTCGTTAACCTGTAGAGCCTATTTAGCTGTGATAGTTTTTCATTTAATTTCGTTATATAAACTACTGCTGTGATTTTTTTCACAGATCCAAAACTAACCATTTAGCTGGCAGGGGGGGCGGACACTTAACTCTAACAAAAATTAGCACTTTAAAGCTTAAATTGCGCAAACGGATCTTTAAATCCAAAAATGGTTTTCACAAATTCACTTTTTTAAAGGACCTTTCCAATGATACCATACATCACCACTTTACGTGTACCATTTTAGGAGAGGTACCCTAAAAAAATGTTTTTTATAATTTTGTTTTACCACTTTGTCGGCGTAATTAATATGTATACAATCATATGCCAAATTACAGCTTTCTAGTACTAAGGGTCTCGGAGCTAGACCGCGGACAGACAGACAGACGGACATGACGAAACTATAACGGTTCCTTGTTTACTACGGAACCCTAAAAAGGAGAATGAGAATGACGTGAAAATTCTCAGACTCTAATCGAACCTTCATTGTTAATTCATTTTCTTGAAATATATGTAGTTTGTGAAGTTCGTACGTAACGCCTTGCCTTGTGACTTCTCAACCCATTTTAGTATAAATGAAACAGCTTTACGTAGACAGCGGTATTTGAGCCAATCTTATAACGTATTACTTTGGTTATAACAATGACTTAGAGGCATAGTAAATAGAATTAACGTAAATCCTTGTGTAACCTCTAAATTAATCTCGTTGACGCGATGAAATAAGAATTTGTGGGCACAAAGGTCTTATTTGAGCAACTTCAGTTAAGTGTTTTCGTAGTTTGATTTGATTAAACATCTATACATATAATAAAATCGTAGCGAAGTCAAAACTGTACATTGAATATTTTTGAAAAAAAGTAATTGCTACGAGGTCTAGGATCGATTCTAATGCCGAAAATATATTTTTTAGAATTTTTGTCTGTTTGTCTGTTTGTCTGTATGTATGTTCCAGCATGGCGCAAATTCTACTGGACAGATTCTGTTAAAATTTTGCATAGATATTCCCTGTGTGTCTGGTCAAATTATAGGGTATAAATTATCACGCTATTTGCTATGGGGGATGAGCAATATTACATTATGTCGTATTTTTATATTCTAGCATGACGCAAATTCTACCGGATAGATTCTGTTCAAATTTTGCATAGGTGTTCCCTATAAGTCTGGTCAGACTGTGGGGTATAAACTATCACGCTATTTATTATGGGGGATGAGCAATATTATATTATGTTTGTATTTTTTGGAAAAAAACGCGCCAAAATTTTAGGATATTGTGATGGTTATCGATTTAACTTTTAGAATGATTATCATCACGCTATACCTTTATGGAACTGAGCAGTCAATCATGAAATGTATAGGAACGGCTATTTAAGATAAACTTCAACGAAGCAATTAACTCAGCGGTTGGACGATTGCTTTGCAAGCATGGGGTTGTAAGTTCGATTCTCAACTACGGTTTTTGTTTTTCTTTTTTTTCACATTTTCTTATCCGATTTTTTTTTTTTTTGATTATGTCCCTATAATATATTATAATAAAATCGTAGCGAAGTTAATTTTTTTGAAAGAAAGTCTACGAGGTCTGGGATCGATTCTTATGCGGAAAATATAGTTTTAGAATGTTTGTCTGTTCCAATTGTAGGGTATAGACTATCACGCTATTTGCTATGGGGGATGAGCAATATTACATTTTGTTCTTATTTTTCTCTGCAAATTGTAAAAGGACGCGCCAAAAGGTTGGGATATTGTAGATAGTTACTGATTTAATTTTTAAATGATTATCATCAAGCTATACATTTATGGAACTATGCAGTCAATCATGACATAATTATATAGGAACGGCTATTTTAGCTAACTTTCAACAAAGCGAATAAGTAACCGGTTGGACGAATGATTTGAAGTCCTGGGTTAGTTAGTTCGATTTCCATCTGTTTTTTTAAACAATTTTTTTACATTTTGTAAAACGTTTTTTTTTATGAATGTATTAATTCACAAAAAAAGGAAAACTTCGTAAGCTATGGGAACCGTAGTTCACAAGTACTTTACAGTCACAAAACATTCAAGGTTGTATTCTGATCATTTTAGAGCTAAAGACTGTAGGAATAAAATGAATTTTACAGATTTTGACAGCAGATTTGTCCCAGCGATTTTAAAATATGTATGTGTGTGGATCTTCTGGAATCGCTGCCACACTGCTTCCTGGTGACAAAACAGCGCACGCCATGTTTAAGATTCCCATCGATTTAGAGAGCAACGAAACGCCTGTTTGTGGGGTCACGCAACAGAACAAGAGATGTGTGCATAGGGATTGCGCTTCATCGTATAGTATGAATGCATTATGGCAAATAGAAAAGCAGTGGAAGCTGTAAACAGAACCCTGGAGGACATCCGCAGGAACCAAGATATGATGGGCGGTGTCACTATTCTGACAAACAAAGTGAATACTTCGTTGAAAAGGTCGACTCTATGGTCGAGAGTTCATAAATTGCGCTTGACCATCATCATACGAGCTCGGTTTGGCGTGAATTCAAATGCTCAAGAATTCTCTGATGTTCTTCTAAAAGTTGGTGAAGGCACTCTACCGGAGACTCTTGGTAGAGTAGATCCCACTTTAGAAGATCTTATTCGTTCTGATATACGAGGACATCAGTCAAATACCGTACCAAGAGAATTCTTGGGTGTGTTTCCATTTTAACTCCGAAAATGATCAAGCTGCAGCGATCAACCACAGTATTCTCTCACAAATTGAAGGGAGTGAAGTGATATACACCTCCATTAATGCCACATATTACCCCGTAGAATTTCTCAATTCGCAAATGGCAAGTGGACTTCCGGTTGTAGGTATATCTGTGTAACGGAAACCGGGTCAAAGTCATGTCTTTACAGAGAAGCGTCATCGAGACGGAAATTCTAACAGGTTGTGGCGATGGCGAGACAGTGTTTATAGCGCGTATACCACTTATTCCCCACCATTACCAGTTTAAGCGCGTGCAGTTCCCTGTGAGCGTATGCTTTGCGATCAACAAGTCACATGGGCCGACATCGAAGGCTGAAGGCTGCGGGTGTCGACCTCAGGACAAGCTGCTTCTCATACGGACAACTGTTACGTCGCTTGCTCCCGAGTCACCATTCCTGACTGTATAATTTGGCTGCTGAGAATAAAACTACAAACGTAGTATACAGGGAAGTTTTCTAAAAATGTGGCTATTATTGTAGTATATTGTGATGTTTTACGACTTCCACGCGAACGAAGTCGCGGGCAGAAGCTAGTTTAAAATAAAAACAGAACCATTTTTATTTTTTTTTAGTTACAGTCTTGATCTCTTTCACTCAACTATTGCAATAAATGTTTCTGCTACTCCATTTTAAATGATAATAATTGTAAGGATTAATTCTAAAATTTTTAACAATCTGTTCTTAATAATGAGAATAAAGGCTCTTAAATGAACAGAAAAATCAAATAGAATTTATTGCACTGAAGTTTAAAAAATAAATAAACAAGTTTATTATTAAATTGTTAACTGACCCAGATTTAATCTGAATAAGTGTGCACTTCCACCTAGAGCTTTTAATAATAAATTGCTCAAATAAGCAGGATTATGATTTGAAAAATTAAAAGAAATATTCATTTCAGACGTGTGATCTCAGGTTTAAGTGTATTTGGTGTATTTTTGTCTAAATTGAATTTTGAATTACTTGATTAATTTAAATTAGTTAAATTGATGTCTAATAATTTAACAAGCGGGTAGGGCGGTTAGTGGCCAGTAATCATATTTTTTTAACATGATAAAATAATCGGTAAACTTGAAAATTCAAATTTTCAAACAAACAAAAATAAAGCTCTCTCTTTCCTTTAATTCGCTTACTCTTTGCACGTTATTCTTTTTAATTTCATTGATACGATGTTATGATCTGTGGCCCCGGACAATGACCTCTGCGCTACATTTTTTTAAGTACAGGTTGCTCCTAAATGCTATTTTAGAAAGTTAGAAATAAATCAATAAATAATATCTTCATGAAACGAAAACACGAAACCGTATACGTGTGTTAAATTAATGTCGCCATTAAAGCCGCATGCTTTTTACTAATAATAAAACTATTCTTCATCAGCTTTATCTATACTTCTATATGCTAATTAAAGCTGAAGAGTTTGTTTGTTTGCTTGAACGCTTGAAATCGCAGGAACTACTGGTTCGATTCAAAAAATTCTTTCAGTGTTAGATAGCCCATTTATTGCGAAATCACGCTAAGACCAAAAGGAGCGGAGCACCAATGAAGAATGTGTTTTAAATCGGGGTTTTTTTTTTTCTTTTGAGAGCTTCCGCTGCGTGCGCTGCGTAAACGGTTAAAGTTTCGCAAAAATCATGCATAACAGAATTATTCCCCTATAAAATTCCAAAAAAAAAAGACCGCGACAGCATATGTCTATCTTTTAAGGTTGGTTAACTATAGTAACCATTTTTATGCAAACCAAATTTGTTCTAAAATAATGCATTATTTGCAAAGGTGTTTTATAAACATGATATTAATCCTTATCCAAATAAATACGCCCAAAGTAACCATTCCATGCGGACAAAGTCGCGGGCAGAAGCTAGTAAAATAGTAAAGCTGAAGAGTTTGTTTTTTTTGAACGCGCTGATCTCTGGAACTACTGCTCGGATTTAAAAATTCTTTTTGCATTTGATAGCCTAGTTCTTGAGGAAGGATAGGCTATTTAAAATCACGCTACGACTCTTTGTAGCCGAGCAAAAATATAAAAAGTCAGAAACAACACTAAGCAAAAAAGAAGTAATAGCGCGAGCGGGCGATGCGATGCGACGCGCTGGGAAGTGGAAACAAGAAATTTCTAGCTAGTCATAAATTCAGTGCGTTAAAATAAAAGTATCATACATGTTATTAAAAGGAGCGCCTGACCTAGATCTGGGGAAAATCTATCCGACATGTTGTTGAAGATAATTGGGATGTTATGTGAAATATTATTACGAGATAACCCGATAACATAATGGGAAGATTACGTAATTATTATCGTCAACCACAAATGACAAGAAAAGTAGGTTGATCTTCTGTAGGTTGACCTTTACCTTATAAATGTAATTTGACCAAGGTAACCTACTTTATACAACGCAAGTGCAGCTTTTTAGGGTTTCGTACAAGAAGGGTACCAAACGGAACCCTATTACTAAACCTCCGCTGTCCGTCTGTCTGTCTGTCCGTCCGTCCGCCTGTTTGTCAGCGAGCTGTATCTCATGAACCGTAATAGGTAGACAGTTAAAATTTTCAAAGAAAATGTATTTTTATTGCCGCTATACAACAAATAATAAGAAATAAATAACGTAAAAAATTAAAGGGGGTCACCATACAATAAACTTTTGATTATGAAAAAAAAAATCGAATCCTGGCATGTGGGGTGTCATTATCTAGAACTCATCAAGGAGAGACCAAATATATATATACAGGGTGTTTGGCAGAACGTTGAACATACGAAAATGGTGGATAGGTGGGGTCATCTGCTACTTACTCAGCCCTAATTTATTTGGCCCTGGCGCCCTGGATTTTAAAAAAAATTTTTTTGCTTTCTTCTAGTTTCACAACTTTCTTAACTTTAAAGTGTAATTTTTATTAAAAAAAATGGGTAAAACAGGCATTTAAAAAAAAAATCTTTAATACTGGCAGATTCTTATAACGGAAAGATGTAAAAAATATTTAAATCCTAATTTCAACCTGCATTAAAAAAAATATCCATGGGGCCAGGGTCAAATAAATTAGGGCTGAGTAAGTAGCAGATGACCCCACCTATCCACCATTTTCGTATGTTCAACGTTCTGCCAAACACCCTGTATATTTTCTTCAAAAATGAAGAAATACGAGGCCGTAAAAGTTTTTTTTTAATTAATTTCTGATGCCAAAACTGACAGAAAACCATTTACTTCCTGCGGTTGACAACCCCTAATATAGTGACCCCATTATAAATGACTTTTTTGCTCCAATTTAGCCTGGTAGACTAAGGAATATTTATTTGTACCGTTTTTTAAAATTTCACTTGGAGAAGTGGGCCATTTCTCTTATTTTAATGTACTCGTCGTATTTTATTTAGGTCTTTTTGGAGTTTATGGGTTCATATTTGGATTTATATAATAACCATGATCAAGACAATCATTTGATTTAAATTCCTGGAAGACAATACTCTATTTGAAATAAGAGTAGTCATAAATAAACCTATTTTACAGTCCGTTCAATCGATTTTGATTTTTATTTGCGTTGGTCGCATGACAAATGGCAGCTGCAGTAAACAGTTGGTATTGTAACCAGTTTTTTGCTTTTATGGCAATTATGCCTACGGTATAGAAGTCAAAATCGGTTGAACAGACTGTAAAAAAGGTTTATTTAAATGTCTAATCTTATTTCAAATGGAGTATAGTATTTGACTTGAAGTTTTTTATTAACGTGTTTTGAAAGGATTTTAGATTTAGAACAAGGGAACACATTCCAACTACCTGAGTCGCGATGTGAAAAGTTTTAACAAATAGGTATTTTGAACCTTGCCATCGCGTTTTGAAACAAGTATTCAAATATTTGAAACTATGTCTGGTGCCGCACATGTTGTACCTTTCCTGTAATTATTACTTATTGACCTTGGAAACGCTGGTTAAATAAAAAAAAGGTTATTAGAAAATGCATAGAAAATATAATTTAACGCGAAGAGTGAAATTGAGCAAGACATCTAAACTGTGGTAGGTACACACTGCTACACATCAAGCTATACATTTTCAGTATAAGCTGACCTCGCGTTGTACGGAAATCCTATATAATGTGAGATCAGCATAAACTAATATAGGCGGCAGTTCACACGGCACTGTGCAATATTTAAAGGTATAAAGTTGGCAGGGCCGTCTTAACCATATTGGGCGCCCGGGTGCGAAAATCAGCCTGCGCCCCCCAAACCAACGAAAAAAAAACATATATAAAATAGTAATAATAGTTTAATTATTAATAATTATTATAAATTATTTTGTTTCATTTTTTTATTTAATAAAATTAGGTATGTACATTTTTAAACATCAAATTCAATTTTTCTAGCTTTTAAGTTGGCAAACTTTTTATGATTTCGTCTGTTTTGAAATCTACTTTCGATTCGATACTTATTATGGCCAAATTTGTCAATCTATCTTGGGTCATGGTTGATCGTAAGTAGTTTTTTATTAATTATAATTTCGAAAAACTTTTTACAAAAAATACAACCGACATCCAAACTACAAAGTGAAAAATTACTTTAATTTCGGAAGTCGATGTCTTTGGATCAGTATTTTAGTATTTTGCCACCGACTTACCTTGACAACGTTACATTAATTTCTACAAAACAATTTTACACACTCCTTGCACAAAATTTGCATTTCACTACACGAATTAAATAACTTTTTTTCAATTCAAATAAATACAAAATAAGTAGAAATCTTATGCCAAACGTTACGTACTCGTAGGGTCACTTACTATGGCCATCGGAAATTTAATGGTAATTCTAACACAATGCAAATAAAATCACTACTAAAACATTACATTTTTGCTGACACAATTTGTGGTGGTGACTAGATACTAGATAAGCGGGCGGCATTAGATCAAAAAGCGGGCGTCGCGTGTCAAAGGGCGTGCGCCCGCACTTGTAGCCATAAGCTCTCTTTGAATTCGCCGTGTGTGTTTGTTGGAATATAAATTTAATTTTCGTAGTTGTAAGATCTAAATTGGCTTGCATAACGAAGTCGCAAGGCGAGTGTGCCGAAAGCTTCAGAGGCGTTTTTTGTGAACAATATAGGTGCCTATGTTTTTAGTATAATAATTATTAGTTTGATGTTATGAAAGATGTTATTTAAAAAAATTGTGATTACGCATGGTATATGTAGGTATAAGGCGATCGGCTTGCGCCTCCTAAGACCCTGCGCCCGGGTGCCACGCACCCCTTGCACCCCCGGGTAAAGACGGCCCTGAAAGTTGGGATCACACGTCAACATCACACTATTCGGAGGGTTAAAAAAATTTTTTTTGAATCTGCCGTGTAATCCCAAACACCCACTGTCTAAACGTGGCTTAACAATATAGGTACCACCACAAAAAAAAGTATTTATTGACAGAAAAAACACTGGAATTTTAGGCAACGAAAATAGCTTTATTTTTAATCTTTGGCAAAATGTAAAGAGGTGCAAACTGTTATTCTACAATCCTCAATTTTTTTTCTTCGAAAGACGGTTAGATGATATTTTCGGATTTATTGTTACGTAACGATAAGAGAAGGGTTGGATATTGTTTTTGACTATACTCCGTTTGAAATAAGATTAGACATTTAAACAAACCTTTTTACAGTCCGTTCAACCGATTTTGACTTCTATACCGTAGGCATAAGGATGGCATTAAAAGCAAAAAAGTGGTTACAATACCAACTGTTTACTGCAGCTGCCATTTGTCATGCCACCAACGCAATAGAAGTCAATATCGATTGATCGGACTATAAAAAAGGTTTAGTTAAATGTCTAATCTTATTTCAAATGGAGTATAGCCATATTAACTTATTCCACTTAACCCAACTAGAATTAGTTTTTTCAATCACATTTGAGTTTAACGTACTAAAATTATAGGTCAAACGGTAACGTTACCACATTTTGGGTTAATTTCCTGAACTCGAATACTTTCGTAACTAAAGTTCATGAGATGATATTTATTGACATAAAAGCTACATACTAGTGCATGTAGTTTGCACTCTCGTGCTAGTTTGGCTGGAGCATACTTAGTGGTACAAATTGACACTGGATTGGGTGGTAAATTATGGTCACTTACGGTACGGCCCACTCCCTCTCACAAAGTCAAGGCCTGAGTTCTAGCAGTGGGAACGTTATAAGCTGATTAAGTTTTCGTTCTGACTATAGACAAATATTTTCTATGCCCAGCAGTTTAATTATCGGGCAGGGTACCAACAACTTAATTCCTCTCTGTAAATACAAAAGAAAGTAAATAAAAACCGGCCAAGTGCGAGTTGGACTCGCGCACGAAGGGTTCCGTACCATTATCTACTTACTAGATCTCGTTCAAACCAATTTCCGGTGGAAGTTTACATAGTAATGTACATCATATATTTTTTTTAGTTTTATCATACTCTTATTTTAGAAGTTACAGGGGGAGGACACACATTGTACCACTTTGGAAGTGTCTCTCGCGCAAACTATTCAGTTTAGAAAAAAATGATATTAGAAACCTCAATATCATTTTTGAAGACCTATCCATAGATACCCCACACGTATGGGTTTGATGAAAAAAAAAAATTTGAGTTTCAGTTCTAAGTAAGTATGGGGAACCCCCAAAATTTATTGTTTTATTTTCTATTTTTGTGTGAACATCTTAATGCGGTTCACAGATTACATCTACTTATCAAGTTTCAACAGCATAGTTATTATAGTTTCGGAAAAAAGTGGCTGTGACATACGGACGGACAGATAGACAGACAGACATGACGAATCTATAAGGGTTCCATTTTTACCATTTGGCTATGGAACCCTAAAAAGGGTCCGAAAACATATAACACATAATTATCAGCAAATAAAAAATAAAACGGTATTCTGCCCGACATGTCACAAAGGGAAAACTGTGAGACGTCACGATAGTTAAAATGCTCCCCCAACTACGCTGGAAACATTGCGATCTTTTCAGTTGGAGTGACAGTCGTATTTTCTGATTTTTATTTTTCGAATTCCAAATAAATAAATGGCTTTGCATGTTTGACTTTTGTCACCCAATATTAAAGGGCTTAGTCACACGGCTGTGTTTTGTGGTGTGCATGTACAATGTAGCATGCTATGCTACTTTGGTAGATTCTCAAAGCGACCGTCGCGCGTGCACGCGCGTGTTGTGTTCATTTTGTTCGGCGACACCGAACACTTTGTCGCGCCGACATAAGTGCCTTTCGGTTTTCTGTATAAATGAGTGACTTATTTACGCGACAATCGCGTATTCGCGCGACCTTTCGCTTTTGTTAGGACGCGGGGTATAGCATTGCAGTCGCCCTTACTTAGTGGTTCCCGTATATTTAACTAGTATATTTGGTTGATTAGTAGTAGTATAATTTTGGGATCACACGGCAGTTTCACCCTTCATTTTTTAACCCTCTGTTGAGTGATTTTAATCGTATTTTTTAATGATTTTAATATGTACGCAAAAAATTCCTATAAGATAAAATTTTATTAAAAAGTTTAGCTAACCCGACAGACGTTGCAATAACATCGTAGAAAAATCTTATAGAAAAAGGACGTAAAAATTTTCCCGAATTTAAACATTTTCCCGGAAAAAATCAAATTCAGACTATTATGAAAATTTTAAAATAAAAATTAACTAAATCGGTCCAGCCGTTCTGAAGTTATATGCTTACCAACGAACAGTATTTCATTTCTTCAGTTTTAAATATCATCAGTAGATACTATTGTATAATAAATTGTAATGCTATTTCCATTTTTTTATAACACAAATAATATAAAAATATCGTAATAGCTTTAAAATTTATTTAGCACTACCTCTGCCCGCGACTTTACTAAAATAACAGCCACATTTTAATAACAATTTTTGTAGTTTTGGTCTCAGTAGCCAAAATATACAGGGAGTAGGACTGGTGCCGCGGGAGTGCGACGTACAGTTGTTCGTGTGAGAAGCAGCTCGTCCTGAGGTCGACAGTATTACTAGTATTGTAGGACTATTCAGACACAGAGTTAAAAACATCGTTGCTGGCTGGCTCCAGCATTTAGACTATCAAAAGACTGAAGACTTACTTGCACACATCGCATAATATCGTATAACACACACTTTCACACATACACTGACACCCCACTACACACACACCCCCACACAAATATATGTCGGATCCGGTCATTAGTACGGACACGAAACGAATCGCAAGCGCGCCACTGGCGACATCAAGAGTGATCTACCTACATACCTACGTCGTGATGTTTTAAGGCCACGGCGAGGAGGGCATTCAGCCTCTGGTTGCATCGGAGTTAAGACGTCGCGGAACTGTTCTCGATTCGTGGTGATTAATGATGAATGATTAATTTGATAGTAAATTATAAAGTGATCTGAACTGCAAACTTTTTTTCTATTGCGTACTAATCAACACTACCCACACTACGCCCACAGTAGTTAAAATATCGCTGATAATAACGAAAGTCACATACCCGTCTCCGACATTATACATAAACGCGCATTTCACACCCACAGTCATAAGTCCTTAATAATATTTTTACGTCATGAGTTCACGACATTCACGTTGACATGACCTCTCTGTAATGCTACACGTTTGAGGACTGACTCCCAAAACACAAGCCCTGGCTTAGTTTGGGTATCAGTGTCAGTACTTAAAGCAAAAATAAATAAATCTGTATCTATCTGTGTAACAAATTCTTGTGAATTCTCCCATTTTTGTGAAATAAATAAACTTTACTTTACTAGCAGCTTTCAGTAGCCATTTCCCATTGCTTGCGAAGTTTTAGTTTTTAGTGAGTTAATGAACTGTTCCTTTTTAATAAAGATGACTTATTTGAAGTCTGGCAGTCAAAAAACAAACTCCGAAATTCCATATTTGAACAGTTTTGCGAAATCAATCAAATAGTATTATGAAAATGTCTATGTTTACTTGTGATAACTAGTAAAGCGTAAAGTAAATAATTTGTAATTCGAGTAAATAGGCATCCCATCCAAAAGACGAGAGACTACTAAGATTCAATTAGTAAAAAGCCGTACAATTAGAACCTAATTTAACCTTAGAAAATTTATTTAGTTCAGCTTATTAAGCAGGAGATTAGCCTTCTCTTTGAAATAATGTGAAACTGTTTATCGGAATTAATATTATAAAATATATAATTATTAATAAGTAACATTCAACCTTAGGGTGATCAAGCAATTACGAGTTCCAGTTTATACAGGGTGCAAAAATATTTGATTACCAGTTGTTGCCCGCGAATCCGTCTATGATCCAGGATGTATGTCCTTCTCCAGGTTATGGTCTACCAATGTGCCAAATTTCGTTAAAATCTGTTCAGCCGTATTAGCGTGAAATCAGTGTTAACCTAGTGGTATGACCATCAGACTGCTAAGACATAGGTGTCGAGTTCGAATCCAAGGCACGCACCTCTGACTTTTGGGATTCATGTGCGTATTGTATAATTATCACTTGCTTCAAAAACGGTGAAGAAAAACATCGTGAGGAAAGTGGCATGCCTGAGAGATATTTGTCGATAGCATGTGAAGCTAAGTCAGAGGCCCATGGGCGGCTTTAAAACTCTGACACCAGGTTAGTCAATAAACACACGAAAAAAAAAGCGTGAGATCGTAACAAACAAACTCACTTTCGCATTTTATAATATTAATAACTGCGCCCCACGGTTTCACTCACATAAGTTTTGATCCCGTAGGAATGTCGGGATAAAAAGTATCCTATGCTTTAACCCAGGTTATGGTCTACCCATGTGCCAAATTTCATCCAAATTCGTTCAGCCGTTTTAGCGTGAAAGCGTAACAAACAAACTCACTTTCGTATTTATAATATTAGTTAGGATAATTTGGTTTGGATTGTAATTAAACAACCTTAAGTCTGGTATAAACTACCCTCAACGCATTCAACTAAGTAACAAGTATTACCGTTCGTTCCGCTTAAAATTTGATTCTTTTTAGTCTAAGAGTTATTATTAACTTTGTTTTTAGTGTTACACGTAAATAAACATTAAATAAGTGCAGTGACTAAGTATTTATAGTGAAATAACTCGGATAAATAACATAAAACATTACTTTAAAACTAGCCGGTTCAAATCTATTAGTGCTGTTTTGATTTCTAATCACTGTTGACTAAAACGCGTAAGTGACGCCTATTCTACGGCGCTTACGACCTTTCGGTCGCGAGTTTTCAAGCGAGCCACACTCCAACGCCGCTCAGCGCTTTAAGTATTCCATCGCTGTAATCTACTTGGCACCGCTAGACGCCGCATGCTCTGTGATTTGCTGAAAGCGCTTTATTATTATAACCGACTTTTTAACCGACTTCCAAAAAGGAGGAGGTTATATGTTCGTCGCGTATGTTTGTTTTTTTTTTTTTTTTTATGTATGTCCACCGATTTCTCCGTCAATTGTGGACCGATTTTGAAAATTCTTTTTTTGTTTGAAAGGGTGTGCTCTGGAATTGGTCCCATATAAATTTTATTAACTTTGCTTGGATAGTTTTTGAGTTAGCTACAAAATACTTTTTTTTTCCCACTTAGTATGTAGATGATATGATAAGTTTCTGTTACTGGTAGCAGGTAGTGGTATTCGAATGTGTGTGGGGTAGGTACCACAACTAAAAAGTGAAAAATAAAAACTTTTTACAAAAAAAAAAACAACCGACCTCCAAAAAAAACACTACAAAGTGAAAAATAACTTTAATTTCGGAAGTCGGTGGCAAAAAACGAAAATACAAAACCCAAGGCACCGACTTCCGAAATTAAAGTTATTTTTCACTTTGTAGTGTTATTTTTGGAGGTCGGTTGTTTTTTTTTTTGTAAAAAGTTTTTGAATTGTATTGACAAAAATGTACAAAAAAAACTGCGCTGGTTGTTTGAATGATTTTAACTGCAAAGAATGCTTGCAATGCTCTATTTGCCACCAATGGTATGAATTATTGTGTGCTAATGTTCGCGATACGGTGTTTAAAAGCATGAGCATAAAAAAAAAAATCAACCTGGAAGTGTCCTAGCTGCGTAAGTAAACAACCTAAGGACGATAATACAAACACACCTGCCAGACCGACGAGACTTGTGAGCCCGACCACGGAGCGGTCCCCGAGATCGCTATCACCACAGGGTACCAATGTCACTGTTCGCAATAAGTCTAAACAGTCACATAGCCACTCACCAGTTCAAGCAAATGATGACACCATAATGGAGTTTTCGAGAGGTACGTTGCGTGAAATTATTAAGCAACAAATACAAAGTGCGCTTAAAGATTTAGTATCCGATCAGTTCAAAAAAATTAACGAGTTGGTCGCAGGTTTCAACGAGTCACTTTCTTTTTATAACGAAAAGTACGAAGAAATGAAGGTCATGCTAGAAGATAAATCTGATAGAATACAGAAGCTGGAAAATACCATTGTGACTTTCGGGATGCTATCCAACAACTTAGTCAGCGTCTAAACTTGGTAGAGCAAAATTCCAGGTCCGCCAACGTCGAGCTTCAGTGCGTACCAGAAAACAAGGCTGAAAATCTAGTTACCACCGTGCTGCAACTGGGTAAGGTGATTAGTTGTGATATTAAAGACCCCGACATATTACACTGTACAAGAATTGCTAAGAAAGACACTCAAAGCATCAGGCCACGTTCTATTCTAGTCAAATTTAGTAGTCCACGTCTGCGTGACAGTTTCCTTGCCGCCTCAATGAAATATAACAGAAACAATAACCAAGAGAAACTGAACACTAGTCACCTGGGTATCGCAGCGGAGAAACCTCAACCCATTTACGTCACGGAACATCTTTCTGATGCAAATAAAGCTATCCATGCCGCTGCTCGGATCCGCGGCAAAGAACTTGGTTTCAAGTTTATTTGGGTTCGGGATAGCAAAGTCTTCATGAAAAAAGACGAGTCTTCACAAAGAATAATTATCAATAGCCTAGATAAGATAAAATCCTTAGTATAATTTTATTAACTAAAGTCATATGGATCATGTTTCTGTTGTTATTATATAGTTACATTCAGTTGTCCACTTCAAGTGCACTATCAAAATGTACGAGGCTTAAAAACCAAAACTATTAACTTTTACCATAACATATCTATGCATAATTATGACATTGTGGTGCTTACAGAGACTTGGTTGAACAGCGGTGTCTATGATTCTGAGTTGTTCGACGATAGATATGTGGTTTATAGGCGCGATCGTGAGTCAAGTAGATATAAGACGCGTAAAGATGGCGGAGGGGTTTTGATTGCTGTTTTGAAAACTTTCAAATCGTGTAGATTATCCCACTATGAGGGCGATATTGAAGATTTATGGATAAGTGTTGATATCAGTTCATCAAAAAAAAAATAACAATAAATTGTATGTTGGCGGAGTTTACCTACCACCACCGATTCATCGAGATACACTGGAGTTGTTTACCAAAAACGTTCATAAATTATTTAATAATAATGAACATATTTTGATTTTAGGAGACTTTAATCTCGCTAATATTAGATGGCTTACTAATAATGACCCCATATACCTATACCCAGAACCCAGCAACTCTGATTTAAATGCTATACTCTCCGAGTTCTTGACTTTGAATGGCCTAAATCAATACAGTAATATATTAAACAACAAGTCTAAAATATTAGATTTAATACTCAGTAACATCTACATAACGAACATCACCCGTTGTAACCACAGTTTATCGAAAGAGGACCCTTTACACCCCCCACTTGAGTTTAGTCTACCAGTGCCAGCAGAGCGTTTTCTAGAAACTAAAAATGTGCAAAAACCTAACTTTCCTCGAGCAGATTATGAAAACGTTCAACGTTATTTATTAGCAATAGAATGGGAAAGTGAGTTCAAAAACTGTTCATCTGTAAACGAAATGGTGGACGTTTTTTATAACTTATTAAGACATACCATCGCTGAATGTATACCTATGAAAAAAACAGCCAGCGATAAATATCCACCTTGGTACTCACGGAATCTTATAAGACTTTTAAGAGAAAAGTATAAATACCATGTTCGTTTTAAAAAGTACAAAAATCCATTAGACCAGGAGCACTTTGAGAGATTACGGGATGAATGTAATGTTCTAAGTTCTACATGCTACAAGAAATATATCTCTAATATCGAAAACAATATAACAAAAAACCCAAAATCTTTCTGGTCTTTCATAAAAAATAAAAGAAAAGGTAGCAGTACATATCCGGCACAAATGTCTTATAACAACAAAATCGCATCAGGTGGAAGCGATGTCTGCGATATGTTTCGTGAAAATTTCGCTAGTACCTTTAACGCCCCTACAGATAGTCCAAATCTCACTAACACTGGTTGTTCTCTCACGTCTGCAGCACTGTGTAATTTGGAATTTGATAGCAACGAATTGTACCGTGAATTGATTGGTTTAGATGAAACTAAAGGCGCGGGTAGTGATGGTATTCCTCCTATATTTATTAAAAGCTGTGCAAAGGCCTTAGTATTGCCCCTACAATTAATCTTTAGTAGATCTTTACACGATGGTATCTTCCCGGACACATGGAAAGAAGCTCTCGTCATACCCATATTTAAATCTGGAGAAAAGCATTTAGTAGCTAATTATAGACCAATCTCATTACTAGTTACATTTGAAAAAGTATTCGAAAAACTTGTTAGCAAACATCTGATGTGGTACCTTAAAGAACACATTATTGAATATCAGCATGGTTTCGTTAAATCTAGATTAACCAACACTAACCTACTATGTTTTACGTCGGCTTTGTCTAAGTGTCTTGACAATCGTATTCCAGTGGATGCAATCTATACAGATTTTAGCAAGGCATTCGATAAAGTAGACCACTGCCTTCTTATTAATAAATTGGCTCAACTAGGTGTGGGTGGAACGTTGATAGGGTGGTTTAAATCTTACCTGGAGAAGA
Organism: Agrochola lychnidis; assembly: GCA_963680765.1. Classification (NCBI taxonomy): domain Eukaryota; kingdom Metazoa; phylum Arthropoda; class Insecta; order Lepidoptera; family Noctuidae; genus Agrochola; species Agrochola lychnidis. Next base: position 9,158,528 of record OY796864.1, read on the forward strand.
GAGAATCAAAAGTGGTAGTGAACGGTCATTTCTCTAAAAGCTACCTAGCAACCTCTGGAATCCCGCAAGGATCGCATTTGGGGCCGATTCTTTTTAATGTTTTTATTAATGACATAACGGATTGCTTCAAACATTCCCGTGTCTATTTGTTTGCGGACGATTTAAAGATAATGAAGCCAATTCAGAGTAACTTAGACTCCAAAATGCTGCAAGACGACATCAACAGACTTGTAGAATGGTGCAAATTAAACAAAATGGTTTTAAATATAAGTAAATGTCACTACATCCAGTTCACTCGTAATAAAAAAGTGCTTGAGAACAAATACTACATAGAGGGAGTTGAGGTACAGAAACTGAGCAAAATTTGCAACCTGGGTGTTCAACTCGATCAAGCGTTAAAGTTCGATGTGCATATCCTGAATATTGTCTCAAGATCTTTCAAGATACTGGGATTTGTTTTACGTAATAGTAAGGAATTTAAAAGGCCCGCTACTAAGATAAAGCTTTTCAACACTTTAGTCCGTCCAATCCTAGAGTACAGTTCCGTAGTATGGAATCCGCATTACGAAGTTTACTCCAAACGATTGGAGAGCGTCCAAAAGCGGTTCCTTTACCATCTGTGCTATGGAGATCACTTGGCTAAACAACTCACTAGCTACACCGACCGGTTGAAACACTATAACATGGATACACTAGCCAGTCGTAGGAAGAAACTGGACTGCATCATTCTCCACAAGATCTTGAGTGGAATGATAGATTGCAGTGAACTGTTGAGCTCATTAGAGATTAAAATTCCAACTCGAATTCCCAGGCATAACACATACAATTTATTTCACATTCCTGGCTCAAAAACTAACCTCGGTCATTACGCCGCTGTACCAAGACTTTGTAGGCAATACAACACGTTAGCTAAAACATCGAACTTAGACATCTGCGAGTCTCTGTCCAAATATAGTAAGTGCTTATTAGACTTAATTTAATAGTTTCTCCAAATGTTATATTTTCTTTTTTTAAGTCCTTCAAAAATTCATTTTATTTTATTTTATTTTCACAATTTTACCTTTTATTAATGTTTTAACTTTGTTAACTTAGTTTTTATCTTTATTGTGCATGCTGTGGTCTCCTATAAGTGAAGGAGTACACCTATTTAATACCCGATGTTGCCCTTTAATTATGTGTCATGTATTGTGTACATCTTTTGTTGGAGATCCTAAATAAATAAATAAATAAAGGTCGATTGGCAATCGCATCAAGTGAATATCAGATTATTCAATCATTTTATCTTCTGATACTTGAGCTAACCGCACCAATGGTTTATGACGGCTCTTAGTTAAAATGAATAATGAATGATTTCTAAACAGTTGTCTAACTGATTAAACTTTTTTTTCGTTTTGTGACACCACACCATGAAAATCGGAGACGCTACGATCGAAGTTGTGGACGAGTATGTTTACAAACTGTCCAGCTAGGTAGGTCCAACTTCGAGAAAGAGGTCAATCGTCGAATCCGAGTCGACTGGGCAGCGTTCGGGAAGCTACGCAATATCTTCTCGTCCCACACACCACAGTTTCTCAAGACGAAAGTATTTGACCAGTGCGTGTTGCCAGTGATGACCTATGGTACTGAAACGTGGTCGCTCTCAATGGAAATGCAGAGATCCGCAGGAGAACCAAGGTAACCGACATAGCCCGAAGAATTGCCAAAGTTAAGTGGCAATAGGCAGGGCACATTGCTCGCAGAACGGATGGCCTATGGGGTCGAAAAGTTCTGGAGTGGCGACCGCGTACCGGAAGACGTAGCGTTGGAAGGCCTCCCACAAGATGGACCGATGACCTTGTGAAGGCTGCAGGAATCCGCTGGATGCGGAAAGCATAGAATCGGTCGAAGTGGCGGTGCTTGGGGGAGACCTATGTCCAGCAGTGGACGTCTTTCGGCTGAAATGATGATGATGATCTTTTCGTGACAGTTGATATCAGAAATCAAATAGTATGTAAGATTGTGTCAAACCTGAGTCTGTAGTTAGAGAGACAATTATATCAGAAATCACTATAATTAAGAAAACAATGATAGCAAATGTTTTGTTTACACAGACAGAAACTGTTTTGACTTTGTGTTACTCGATAGTACAGCGTATAACGAAAAAAGATACTGTACTCACATGTCATTAAAAAAGGTCAATTTGCTGGATTTTTCACGGGTGACACGCGCAACTGAACAAAATCGAGTAAATGTGTAGACATTTTTACAGAGATTGAATTCCATTACACGTTGCATCGGCTTTCAAAAACTCGCCTAGTGATCGATGTAATATTTCTCCTCGACTTTAACCAAGCCCTATGAATATTTATTTATACCTACTACACATATTATTGTTACCTACTATCGAATCCATACAAAACCTTTCCTCCCTGAAACTGACAGATTTTATTATACATAATTATTATAAGTACTGTATTTCTATTTTCTTTATGTTCCTCGGCAAACTTCGTGCTTCGTCAGTTGTCGGGTTTCTATCAGTTGCCCTTTGCACTTGGTGCAGACCAGACGCTCTCAATCAACTTGGAAGTAAATGGAGTTGTTAATACTTTTAACTTAACGTAGTTTATTTAAAAAAAAAAACAACCGACTTCAAAAAAAAAAAAAAACACTACAAAGTGAAAAATAACTTTAATTTCGGAAGTCGGTGTCTTTGGTTTTCAATTTTCGTTCTTTGTCACCGACTTCCGAAATTAAAGTTATTTTTCACTTTGTAGTGTTTTTTTTGAAGTCTTTTTTTTTTTTGTAAAAAGTTTTTATTTTTCACTTTTTAGTTGTGGTACCTAACCCACACAAATTCGAATACCACTACCTGCTATGTAAATAACAGTGACAGGAAGTTATCATAATATCATCCACATACTATGTGGGAACAAATAACGTATTATTGAAGCTAACTCAAAAACTACCCAAGCAAAGTTAATAAAATTTATATAGGACCTCCTCTGAAGTATGATCTACCAAACAAAAAAGAATCATCAAAATCAATTCATAATTGGCGGAGTAATCGCGTAACATACAAAAAAAAGTCGAATTGAGAACCTCCTCCTTTTGGAAGTCGGTTAAAAATGGGAGGAAAGCTGCTAAAGTCGCAGGCACGACAGATAGGAAAATAGTTTTACAGCTCTAAATAATTCACACGGAAGTAAAAAAAACAAGAATAAAGTACTTAGTTCTGAATTCAAACTATTCAATAAATCTAATAATTGAAGGACATGGAAATCAGCATTCGTTTGTATTCGGAAATGCGATGATACCTTAGGGATAGGGGCATTAAGAAAATAGAAATACTGTACCTACTTGTGATCGCATTAAGGATGCAATAGAGCGAAATAAGGGTTTCTATGTCTTTTCAAGAGATTTGACTATTGGGAAGAGCCAGCTTGCGAAACTGAAGACTGATAATGGTAGGATCGTATCCGCCAAACCTGACCTGTTTATAGAGATCAAGAGGTTTTATGGACAGTTATACACGTCAACAAGTAACCCGGTTATGAATCTGGCAAATGACACAAGAGCTAGATTGGCCCAACACTACACCAAAAGCATCCCGGACGTAAGCTTGTACGAGATTAGGATGGCTCTGAAGCACCTCAAGCCGGGTGATGACGGTTTTACGGCCGAACTCCTAAAGGCCGACGGAAAGCCCATTCTTAAAGCCCTTCAGAAGCTGTTTGATTCCGTCATACTCAAGGGCAAAACGCCACAGGCATGGAACAGAAGTGTGGTAATACTTTTCTTTAAGAAGGGCGACAATGCCCTCCTTAAGAATTATTGCCCATCTCACTGCTGAGTCATGTCTACAAGCTGTTTTCAAGAGTTATTACGAACCGTCTCGCGCGTAAGTTTGGCGACATCCAGCCTCCCGAACAAACCTGATTCCGTAAAAGGTTTAGCACCGTAGACCATATACATACGCTACGGCAGGTTATACAGAAGACCGAAGAGTATAACCTGCCTCTCTGCTTAGCGTTTGTGGACTACGAGAAAGCCTTCGATTCGATCGAGACATGTGCTGCCACGGTGCCAGATCGACTATCGGTACATCAAGAGCTGAAGTATCTCTACGAAAACGCCACTATGTCAGTCCGAGTCCAAGACCTGATCTTTCTGCAGTGAGCTGTGAGACAGGGAGACGTTATCTCTCCGAAACTATTTACCGCTGTACTGGAGGATGTTTTCAAGTTCCAGTCCAGAACTGGAAAGGGCTAGGCATCATCATCAATGGCGAGTAGTATTCCGGATTGGTGCCTAAACGGCTGAACGGATTTGAATGAATTTTGGCACACATATAGTTTATAACCTGGGTTAACACATAGGGTACTTTAATCCCGGTAGTACGTTCCTGTGGGATATTTTCCGACATCCACGCGGGCGAAGCCGCGTACAAAAGCTAGTAACATTATACAGCATATCTAGGGACAACAAAGATCAAACATCGAGCAAAATATGTAGAAACATTTATAGAGATTCAATTCCTGATATATCATTTCCCTTACATGTTGCATTCAAAAGTTCGCCTAGTGATAGACATTTCTTTTATTTACAATGTTTATGTGCAAACTTCGCAATGTTTACAGCTATTTGCATGGTTGGGGGAGTATTTAAGGTTGCGTTTCTACCAGAGATGTGCGAGGATGCGTATTGAGGGATTTCTTTGTTAAGAACCAATAGAATCGCTTCATTTACCTATGCTCAGCGCAGCTCCTGTGGAAACGGCTTAGCGGAGCGAGGTTTTTGTATGTACAAAACAAGTGATGGATGGGTGCGAGGGATTTTTGCGAGGGGTATGTGCGAGGGCTGTGTGCTAGCGAGGACGCGAGCGAGAAATCTCATCAGAAAAGAGCCCACTACACATCCTCGTACCGCTCATCTGCGCACCGCTTCGTTACCCATCCTGGCACCGCTTAAATATCTCGCACATCTCTGGTGGAAACGCAGCCTACTCTCGTACTATACAGTTTTCCCTTGTGACATATCGGGCTGAATACCGTTTTGGTTTTATTTGCTGATATGCGTTACATGTATTCGAACCCTTTCTAAATTTCGTTTGTATTTACAGAGGGGAATTAAGTTGGTTTGGTAACCCGCCCGATAATTACACTGCTGGACAAAGAAAATATTTGTCTATAGTCAGCACGAAAACATAATTAGCCTATTACGTTCCCACTGCTGGGACTCAGGCCTTGCCTCTGTGAAAGGGAGAGTCACCACACGCCCCAGTGTCAATTGGTACCACCAAGCCGACATTCGCACGGACGTAATAATATCGCGACGATTCTTTTTCGTGCACTTGATTTTCAACGCTTGGCTTAACACCGAGAGTAGAAAATCCAGTGCGCGATAAAATCCCGCCACGATTTTATGACGTCCGTGCAAATGTTGGCTTAGTATGTTCCAGCCAAAATTGCATGTAGTACATGCATAAGTATGTAGCTTTTATGTAAATAAATATCATCTCATGAATTTTTGTTATAAAAGTATTCGAGTTCAGAAACGTAGTTCAAAATGTTCTAAACGTTATATCCTATTTATAAACACTTTTGAATCCATATAAAACCTTTCCTCCCTATTCATATGATGAATGAATATCGTACCCATCTCGAAACGAAAACCTTACAAGCGAGGCAAAAGCAAGTTTCTAACAACGTTCAAGATTTATTCGCCTATTCGCGGAAGAATAATAATGATTTACGACGAGGATAACTGCTTATACATTACTCATAAATGTTAAGAAAATGAGAAATATAAAAGGGGCGTAGGTTCTTTTTTTCCAGTTACTTATAAAAAAAACATGTGTGCAATTCACACGTGGTAGAAATGAAACCTTCGAAAACTTTGGCCACAAACGACCTATTTCTCCTTTGTCATTATATTCAATACTAGCTTCTGCCCGCGACTTCGTTCGCGTGGAAGTCGTAAAACATCACAATATACTACAATATTAGCCACATTTTTAGAAAACTTCCCTGTATACTACGTTTGTAGTTTTATTCTCAGCAGCCAAATTATACAGTCAGGAATGGTGACTCGGGAGCAAGCGACGTAACAGTTGTCCGTATGAGAAGCAGCTTGTCCTGAGGTCGACACCCGCAGCCTTCAGCCTTCGATGTCGGCCCATGTGACTTGTTGATCGCAAAGCATACGCTCACAGGGAACTGCACGCGCTTAAACTGGTAATGGTGGGGAATAAGTGGTATACGCGCTATAAACACTGTCTCGCCATCGCCACAACCTGTTAGAATTTCCGTCTCGATGACGTTTCTCTGTAAAGACATAACTTTGACCCGGTTTCCGTTACACAGATATACCTACAACCGGAAGTCCACTTGCCATTTGCGAATTGAGAAATTCTACGGGGTAATATGTGGCATTAATGGAGGTGTATATCACTTCACTCCCTTCAATTTGTGAGAGAATACTGCGGTTGATCGCTGCAGCTTGATCATTTTCGGAGTTAAAATGGAAACACACCCAAGAATTCTCTTGGTACGGTATTTGACTGATGTCCTCGTATATCAGAACGAATAAGATCTTCTAAAGTGGGATCTACTCTACCAAGAGTCTCCGGTAGAGTGCCTTCACCAACTTTTAGAAGAACATCAGAGAATTCTTGAGCATTTGAATTCACGCCAAACCGAGCTCGTATGATGATGGTCAAGCGCAATTTATGAACTCTCGACCATAGAGTCGACCTTTTCAACGAAGTATTCACTTTGTTTGTCAGAATAGTGACACCACCCATCATATCTTGGTTCCTGCGGATGTCCTCCAGGGTTCTGTTTACAGCTTCCACTGCTTTTCTATTTGCCATAATGCATTCATACTATACGATGAAGCGCAATCCCTATGCACACATCTCTTGTTCTGTTGCGTGACACCCCACAAACAGGCGTTTCGTTGCTCTCTAAATCAATGGGAATCTTAAACATGGCGTGCGCTGTTTTGTCACCAGGAAGCAGTGTGGCAGCGATTCCAGAAGATCCACACACATACATATTTTAAAATCGCTGGGACAAATCTGCTGTCAAAATCTGTAAAATTTATTTTATTCCTACAGTCTTTAGCTCTAAAATGATCAGAATACAACCTTGAATGTTTTGTGACTGTAAAGTACTTGTGACGTAGTAGGTTCCCATAGCTTACGAAGTTTTCCTTTTTTTGTGAATTAATACATTTATAAAAAAAAAACGTTTTACAAAATGTAAAAAAAATTGTTTAAAAAAACAGATGGAAATCGAACTTACTACCCCAGGACTTCAAATCATTCGTCCAACCGGTTACTTATTCGCTTTGTTGAAAGTTAGCTAAAATAGCCGTTCCTATATAATTATGTCATGATTGACTGCATAGTTCCATAAATATATAGCTTGATGATAATCATTTAAAAATTAAATCAGTAACTATCTACAATATCCCTACCTTTTGGCGCGTCCTTTTACAATTTGCAGAGAAAAATAAGAACATAATGTAATATTGCTCATCCCCCATAGCAAATAGCGTGATAGTCTATACCCTACAATTGGAACAGACAAACATTCTAAAACTATATTTTCCGCATAAGAATCGATCCCAGACCTCGTAGCAACAACTTTCTTTCAAAAAATTTAACTTCGCTACGATTTTATTATAATATATTATAGGGACATAATCAAAAAAAAAAAATCGGATAAGAAAATGTGAAAAAAAAGAAAAACAAAAACCGTAGTTGGGAATCGAACTTACAACCCCATGCTTGCAAAGCAATCGTCCAACCGCTGAGTTAATTGCTTCGTTGAAGTTTATTTTAAATAGCCGTTCCTATACATTTCATGATTGACTGCTCAGTTCCATAAAGGTATAGCGTGATGATAATCATTCTAAAAGTTAAATCGATAACCATCACAATATCCTAAAATGTAGGCGCGTTTTTTTCCAAAAAATACAAACATAATATAATATTGCTCGTCCCCCATAGTAAATAGCGTGATAGTTTATACCCTACAGTTTGACCAGACTTATAGGGAACACCTATGCAAAATTTGAACAGAATCTATCCGGTAGAATTTGCGTCATGCTAGAATATAAAAATACGACATAATGTAATATTGCTCATCCCCCATAGCAAATAGCGTGATAATTTATACCCTTTAATTTGACCAGACACACAGGGAATATCTATGCAAAATTTTAACAGAATCTGTCCAGTAGAATTTGCGCCATGCTGGAACATACATACAGACAAACAGACAAAAATTCTAAAAAATATATTTTCGGCATTAGAATCGATCCTAGACCTCGTAGCAATTACTTTTTTTCAAAAATATTCAATGTACAGTTTTGACTTCGCTACGATTTTATTATATGTATAGATAAATAATTTTCCCGTCGCACCATTCGCCAATCCATCCAACTCGTCGATATTACTTATAATAATGTATGGTTTATTGATAACTAACCTAACCCACGTTAAATCTTATGAAATTACTAGCTTCTGCCCGCGACTTCGCCTGCGTGGAATAGTTATTTTGGGCTAACGCTAACTTTAACTTCAGACAACCACGAACATAAGAAACACTGTTTATTGCTTCCTATCTCATTTTCTCCCACGTTAAATCTTATGAATTTGTGTCTGTCTCTTTTTACTGTCGCTTTTTCGTTTCATCAATTTTCAAATCACAACGATGCTAAAGAAGTTTTCACTTCCAAAATTTGATAGCCCCGAGAGCTCGATCTTTCGGGCAAAATGTTACCTATTTGATTTTTCCTTGAAGTCATTATCAAATAACTAATAAATGATTCATAGTTCATACTGACTAAAAACCCACCCGTGTTTCTTCAGTTGCCAGGGGCCACGGTAACCCTTTGTTTCCCGCGACCCTGGCAGACATCGACCCTAGCGGACCCCGTCAGTTGTGCTGACATCTCTTTGAGGCGCGCGTGGAACACAACGCGCCGTCGACCCGGGCCTGGTCCTTATCGGACGAAAAGCTACCCATTGCTCACCGTCCGCAAGTCCGCGCCTACGGTGGACGGGAATCGGCCCGCGATTCCCGATGCCCAGGGCGTCTCCTGCGGCGACTAGGGGCGTGAGGGCGAGATCTTTTCTCTTGACAATAGATTCTTCTTTATTACATGGAACTTATACAACTAGCGACATGTAACCTACGTGTTCTATATAACCATAGGCATGATGTTATTCTATGAAATTTGACATATATAGACGCTCTATAAGCACCAGTCCTTGTAATTTAAACCCAAATTAAGTGAGAAGGCTAGTGCCTAGTGGGCTAGTAAGTTAAAATTCATATAGTTTCAGGTGTAGTATCCTGCTAGTGCAGGATACTACACCTGAAACTATATGAATTTTAACTTGAAAGTTGTAATACGTTTATGAGTTTCTAGTAGGATTAAGTGTTCCCAGCGGCACCATTTACTTGTAAAGTTTTTAATTTCCGGGACGAATGTTATCCTACGTCGTTTTAACCCTCTCCTAGTCCTATGAGTCGCATGGTTTGTGGTGACTATGTAACTATGCGTCTGTTGCGTCATGTTCGTGAAAGGGCGCCGTCAGTTAAGACTGGTCATCTCTTATCTGCCAGGGCTTATTTTTTATCTTATATTTTGAATTATTTATCATATTTTTTACATTGTTCTCACTTATGAAGCAACAAGAATAACGTATCTAGCATTTTGAAATATCTTGATTTAAAAGAGTGTTCTTGCAGTTTCTTGCCCGTTCTTCTCCACAGAGATCTACGTTTTGGAATGGGCAATTAACTTCAACTTTCTGACTAACTGACCGACTCTTTGACAGTTCAAAAGTGCCTGTGAATGGTTTAATTGAAATAAATGCTTTGAGTTTGAGGCTGAGTTTTTGAGTTTGAGTTTCTGTGTTTGAGTTTCTGAGTTTTAGATTTTGAGTTGTGCTAACAGTGACAGTGTTATATGCTAGCTATACCAAAGTATCTAGACAAGTGACAATCGCTTTCAAAGTGTTTCGTAATTCTAAAATGACTTTCAACAGGTTTGACATATTAAACTTTTCGGTAGCATAATGTCAATCCAATACTTAGACTTTTCCATCATCGTTATCGCTGACTGAATGTCACTTTGTCTAGGGCCTCAAATCACCTTTCTATTAATTTTCAGGAGAATGAGAAAACATTGTTTGACTGTGAATACGCAGGTACGAAAGACTCCGTGGAGTTTCTTGCCCGTTCTTTTCAATAGGTACATCCTACGTTTTGAGGGCTTCATCTTTCTGACTGAGCGACCCCTTAACAATTCATGTCTATATTCTATGTGTTTTGTATTGTTATTAGAGTATAAGTAGTAGATAAGTTAGGTTTAATGACCATGTAAATGTAAATATTCGTATGTCGCTTTTAGCGGCGGATGTGTCCTGAACATAATTCTGTACCTTCAGTGAAAAGTGATGTACCTAACTGGAAAATCATGATTTTGAGAAAATTAATCTTAAAAAAAATCTGACTCTTTGTCTACTTCACTAAAATGAGTACTAATTACTGACATTGGTAAACAATATCTTAGAGCGCGATGTAGTGTAAGAAGAAACAGATTAATTTGTATAGTTTTTTTATAATTTAATAAGAAATCCAGTTGTATCACATAACACAACAATATTAAAGTCGTGGTATGTGTAAATTAATTTAAAATGACTTGGAACATTTTACACATTATTTATTTGTTGGTTGGTGTTGGATGATTATATACTATATTATACAGCAGGATTCTATATTACATAGCAGGATACTATATTACATAGCAGGATAATATATTACATAGCAGGATACTATATTATATACTATATTACATAGCAGGATACTATATTATATACTTTATAACATAGCAGGTACTATATTATATACTTAATTACATAGCAGGATACTATATTATATAATTTATAACATAGCAGGATACTATATTACATTGCAGGATACTATATTACATAGCAGGATAATATTACATAGCAGGATAATATATTACATAGCAGGATAATATATTACATAGCAGGATACTATATTATGTACTTTATTACATAGCAGGATACTATATTACATAGCAGGTACTATATTATATACTTTATTACATAGCAGGATACTATATTATATAATTTATTACATAGCAGGATACTATATTATATACTTTATTACATAGCAGGATACTATATTATATACTTAATTACATAGCAGGATACTATATTATATACTAGATTATATAGCAGGATACTATATTATATACTTTATTACATGGCAGGATACTATATTATATACTAGATTATATAGCAGGATACTATATTATATACTTTATTACATGGCAGGATACTATATTATATACTAGATTATATAGCAGGATACTATATTATATACTTAATTACATAGCAGGATACTATAATATATTCAATATTACATAGCAGGATACTATATTATGTACTTTATTACATGGCAGGATACTATATTATATAATTTATTACATAGCAGGATACTATATTATATACTTTATTACATAGCAGGATACTATATTATATACTTTATTACATGGCAGGATACTATATTATATACTAGATTATATAGCAGGATACTATATTATATAATTTATTACATAGCAGGATACTATATTATATACTTAATTACATAGCAGGTACTATATTATATACTTTATTACATAGCAGGATACTATATTATATACTAGATTATATAGCAGGATAATTTATTACATAGCAGGATACTATATTATATACTTAATTACATAGCAGGATACTATATTATATAATTTATAACATAGCAGGATACTATATTATATACTTAATTACATAGCAGGTACTATATTATATACTTAATTACATAGCAGGATACTATATTATATACTTTATTACATGGCAGGATACTAGATTATATAGCAGGATACTATATTATATACTTAGAGAACCCAGATATTATCTACCTAATTGCCAAATCTCATCCGGATCTGTTCAGCCATTTCGGCGTGAAGTCGTAACAAGCAAACAAACAATGCAAACACACAAATTCCTAATAAACAAATACATTCTCGTATCTATTTTTATGTTGAGCGGGATATTAAACGACAGTATAACTCTAAATATTCTAACTATAATTCACGCACTACACACCCTCACACTTCACACTCTCACCCATACTCACACATAATCACTCACCCATACTCACACATAATCACACGTAACACGCGACTTGGCTCTTTTCTATGCATAACTCTCACTCATTTACCCTTTCAATTGTTTAATTTTAAGTTACCCATTTAATTTATTTTATTTTACTGCATGTTTACATTGTCTACACTGCTCAATTACATAAGATGATGATAAGTGGAAGCGCGGAGTCTCCTAACACAAGCAATTCCTTGCTTAAAAGGTGATCTCCGATCATATGTATGTAAATGCCTTTTTGTAATTGAAATAAATATTTTGATTTTGATTTTTTTTGATTTTGATTATTACATAGCAGGATACTATATTATATAATTTATTACATAGCAGGATACTATATTATATACTTAATTACATAGCAGGATACTATATTATATACTTTATAACATAGCAGGTACTATATTATATACTTTATTACATAGCAGGATACTATATTATATACTTTATTACATAGCAGGATACTATATTACATAGCAGGATACTATATTACATAGCAGGTACTATATTATATACTTTATTACATAGCAGGATACTATATTATATACTTTATTACATAGCAGGATACTATATTATATACTTTATTACATAGCAGGATACTATATTATATACTTTATTACATGGCAGGATACTATATTATATACTAGATTATATAGCAGGATACTATATTATATACTTTATTACATAGCAGGATACTATATTATATAATTTATTACATAGCAAGATACTATATTATATACTTAATTACATAGCAGGATACTATATTATATACTAGATTATATAGCAGGATACTATATTATATACTTTATTACATAGCAGGATACTATATTATATACTTTATTACATGGCAGGATACTATATTATATACTATATTACATAGCAGGATACTATATTATATACTATATTACATAGCAGGATACTATATTAAATACTATATTGCATAGCAGGATACTATATTATATACTTTATTACATAGCAGGATACTATATTATATACTAGATTATATAGCAGGATACTATATTATGTACTTTATTACATGGCAGGATAATATATTACATAGCAGGATACTATATTACATAGCAGGATACTATATTACATAGCAGGATACTATATTATATACTTTATTACATGGCAGGATACTAGATTATATAGCAGGATACTATATTATATACTTTATTACATAGCAGGATACTATATTATATAATTTATTACATAGCAGGATACTATATTATGTACTTTATTACATAGCAGGATACTATATTATATACTTTATTACATAGCAGGATACTATATTACATAGCAGGATACTATATTATATAATTTATAACATAGCAGGATACTATATTATATACTTAATTACATAGCAGGTACTATATTATATACTTTATTACATAGCAGGATACTATATTACATAGCAGGATACTATATCATATACTTTATTACATAGCAGGATACTATATTATATACTTTATTACATAGCAGGATACTATATTATATACTTAATTACATAGCAGGTACTATATTATATACTTTATTACATAGCAGGATACTATATTATATACTTTATTACATAGCAGGATACTATATTATATACTTTATTACATAGCAGGATACTATATTATATACTATATTACATAGCAGGATAATATATAACATAGCAGGATACTATAATATATACTATATTACATAGCAGGATACTATATTACATAGCAGGATACTATATTACATAGCAGGATAATATATTACATAGCAGGATACAATATTATATACTAGATTATATAGCAGGATAATTTATTACATAGCAGGATACTATATTATATACTTAATTACATAGCAGGATACTATATTATATACTTTATTACATGGCAGGATACTATATTATATACTAGATTATATAGCAGGATACTATATTATATAATTTATTACATAGCAGGATACTATATTATATACTTAATTACATAGCAGGTACTATATTATATACTTTATTACATAGCAGGATACTATATTATATACTAGATTATATAGCAGGATAATTTATTACATAGCAGGATACTATATTATATACTTAATTACATAGCAGGATACTATATTATATAATTTATAACATAGCAGGATACTATATTATATACTTAATTACATAGCAGGTACTATATTATATACTTAATTACATAGCAGGATACTATATTATATACTTTATTACATGGCAGGATACTAGATTATATAGCAGGATACTATATTATATACTTTATTACATAGCAGGATACTATATTATATAATTTATTACATAGCAGGATACTATATTATATAATTTATTACATAGCAGGATACTATATTATATACTTAATTACATAGCAGGATACTATATTATATACTAGATTATATAGCAGGATACTATATTATATACTTTATTACATGGCAGGATACTATATTATATACTATATTACATAGCAGGATAATATATTACATAGCAGGATACTATATTATATACTATATTATGTACTATATTACATAGCAGGATACTATATTACATTGCAGGATACTATATTACATAGCAGGATAATATTACATAGCAGGATAATATATTACATAGCAGGATAATATATTACATAGCAGGATACTATATTATGTACTTTATTACATAGCAGGATACTATATTACATAGCAGGATACTATATTACATAGCAGGTACTATATTATATACTTTATTACATAGCAGGATACTATATTATATAATTTATTACATAGCAGGATACTATATTATATACTTTATTACATAGCAGGATACTATATTACATAGCAGGATATTATATTATATACTTTATTACATAGCAGGATACTATATTACATAGCAGGATATTATATTATATACTTTATTACATAGCAGGATACTATATTATATACTATATTACATAGCAGGATACTATATTATATAATTTATAACATAGCAGGATACTATATTATATACTTAATTACATAGCAGGTACTATATTATATACTTTATTACATAGCAGGATACTATATTATATACTATATTACATAGCAGGATACTATATTATATACTTTATTACATGGCAGGATACTAGATTATATAGCAGGATACTATATTATATACTTTATTACATAGCAGGATACTATATTATATAATTTATTACATAGCAGGATACTATATTATGTACTTTATTACATGGCAGGATACTATATTATATACTTTATTACATGGCAGGATACTATATTACATAGCAGAATACTATATTATATACTTTATTACATAGCAGGATACTATATTACATAGCAGGATACTATATTATATACTATATTACATAGCAGGATACTATATTATATACTTAATTACATAGCAGGATACTATATTATATAATTTATAACATAGCAGGATACTATATTATATACTTAATTACATAGCAGGTACTATATTATATACTTAATTACATAGCAGGTACTATATTATATACTTTATTACATAGCAGGATACTATATTATATACTATATTACATAGCAGGATACTATATTATATACTTTATTACATGGCAGGATACTAGATTATATAGCAGGATACTATATTATATACTTTATTACATAGCAGGATACTATATTATATAATTTATTACATAGCAGGATACTATATTATATAATTTATTACATAGCAGGATACTATATTATATACTTAATTACATAGCAGGATACTATATTATATACTAGATTATGTAGCAGGATACTATATTATATACTTTATTACATGGCAGGATACTATATTATATACTAGATTATATAGCAGGATACTATATTATATACTATATTACATAGCAGGATACTATATTATATACTTTATTACATAGCAGGATACTATATTATATACTAGATTATTTAGCAGGATACTATATTATATACTTAATTACATAGCAGGTACTATATTATATACTTTATTACATAGCAGGATACTATATTATATAATTTATTACATAGCAGGATACTATATTATATACTATATTACATAGCAGGATACTATATTATATACTTTATTACATAGCAGGATACTATATTACATAGCAGGATACTATATTATATACTATATTACATAGCAGGATACTATATTATATACTTAATTACATAGCAGGATACTATATTATATAATTTATAACATAGCAGGATACTATATTATATACTTAATTACATAGCAGGTACTATATTATATACTTAATTACATAGCAGGTACTATATTATATACTTTATTACATAGCAGGATACTATATTATATACTATATTACATAGCAGGATACTATATTATATACTTTATTACATGGCAGGATACTAGATTATATAGCAGGATACTATATTATATACTTTATTACATAGCAGGATACTATATTATATAATTTATTACATAGCAGGATACTATATTATATAATTTATTACATAGCAGGATACTATATTATATACTTAATTACATAGCAGGATACTATATTATATACTAGATTATGTAGCAGGATACTATATTATATACTTTATTACATGGCAGGATACTATATTATATACTAGATTATATAGCAGGATACTATATTATATACTATATTACATAGCAGGATACTATATTATATACTTTATTACATAGCAGGATACTATATTATATACTAGATTATTTAGCAGGATACTATATTATATACTTTATTACATAGCAGGATACTATATTATATACTAGATTATATAGCAGGATACTATATTATATACTTTATTACATAGCAGGATACTATATTATATAATTTATAACATAGCAGGATACTATATTATATACTTAATTACATAGCAGGTACTATATTATATACTTTATTACATAGCAGGATACTATATTATATACTAGATTATATAGCAGGATAATTTATTACATAGCAGGATACTATATTATATACTTAATTACATAGCAGGATACTATATTATATACTTTATTACATGGCAGGATACTATATTATATACTAGATTATTTAGCAGGATACTATATTATATACTTTATTACATAGCAGGATACTATATTATATAATTTATAACATAGCAGGATACTATATTATATACTTAATTACATAGCAGGTACTATATTATATACTTTATTACATAGCAGGATACTATATTATATACTATATTACATAGCAGGATACTATATTATATACTTTATTACATGGCAGGATACTAGATTATATAGCAGGATACTATATTATATACTTTATTACATAGCAGGATACTATATTATATAATTTATTACATAGCAGGATACTATATTATATAATTTATTACATAGCAGGATACTATATTATATACTTAATTACATAGCAGGATACTATATTATATACTAGATTATATAGCAGGATACTATATTATATACTTTATTACATGGCAGGATACTATATTATATACTAGATTATATAGCAGGATACTATATTATATACTATATTACATAGCAGGATACTATATTATATACTTTATTACATAGCAGGATACTATATTATATACTAGATTATTTAGCAGGATACTATATTATATACTTTATTACATAGCAGGATACTATATTATATAATTTATTACATAGCAGGATACTATATTATATACTTAATTACATAGCAGGATACTATATTATATACTTTATTACATGGCAGGATACTATATTATATAATTTATTACATAGCAGGATACTATATTACATAGCAGGATACTATATTATATACTTTATTACATAGCAGGATACTATATTATATACTATATTACATAGCAGGATACTATATTATATACTTAATTACATAGCAGGTACTATATTATATACTTTATTACATAGCAGGATACTATATTATATACTAGATTATATAGCAGGATAATTTATTACATAGCAGGATACTATATTATATACTTAATTACATAGCAGGATACTATATTATATACTTTATTACATGGCAGGATACTATATTATATACTAGATTATATAGCAGGATACTATATTATATACTTTATTACATAGCAGGATACAATATTATATAATTTATAACATAGCAAGATACTATATTATATACTT
Source organism: Agrochola lychnidis (assembly GCA_963680765.1). Lineage (NCBI taxonomy): Eukaryota > Metazoa > Arthropoda > Insecta > Lepidoptera > Noctuidae > Agrochola > Agrochola lychnidis. Next base: position 9,176,818 of record OY796864.1, read on the forward strand.
AATTACATAGCAGGTACTATATTATATACTTTATTACATAGCAGGATACTATATTATATACTTTATTACATGGCAGGATACTAGATTATATAGCAGGATACTATATTATATACTTTATTACATAGCAGGATACTATATTATATAATTCATTACATAGCAGGATACTATATTATGTACTTTATTACATAGCAGGATACTATATTATATACTTTATTACATAGCAGGATACTATATTACATAGCAGGATACTATATTATATACTAGATTATATAGCAGGATACTATATTATGTACTTTATTATATAGCAGGATACTATATTATATAATTTATAACATAGCAGGATACTATATTATATACTTAATTACATAGCAGGTACTATATTATATACTTTATTACATAGCAGGATACTATATTATATACTATATTACATAGCAGGATACTATATTATATACTTTATTACATGGCAGGATACTAGATTATATAGCAGGATACTATATTATATACTTTATTACATAGCAGGATACTATATTATATAATTTATTACATAGCAGGATACTATATTATGTACTTTATTACATGGCAGGATACTATATTATATACTTTATTACATGGCAGGATACTATATTACATAGCAGAATACTATATTATATACTTTATTACATAGCAGGATACTATATTATATACTTTATTACATAGCAGGATACTATATTATATACTATATTACATAGCAGGATACTATACTATATACTTTATTACATAGCAGGATACTATATCATATACTTTATTACATAGCAGGATACTATATTATATACTTTATTACATGGCAGGATACTATATTACATAGCAGAATACTATATTATATACTTTATTACATAGCAGGATACTATATTATATACTTTATTACATAGCAGGATACTATATTATATACTATATTACATAGCAGGATACTATACTATATACTTTATTACATAGCAGGATACTATATCATATACTTTATTACATAGCAGGATACTATATTATATACTTTATTACATGGCAGGATACTATATTATATACTAGATTATATAGCAGGATACTATATTATATACTTTATTACATAGCAGGATACTATATTATATACTAGATTATATAGCAGGATACTATATTATATACTTTATTACATAGCAGGATACTATATTATATACTAGATTATATAGCAGGATACTATATTATGTACTTTATTATATAGCAGGATACTATATTATATAATTTATAACATAGCAGGATACTATATTATATACTTAATTACATAGCAGGTACTATATTATATACTTTATTACATAGCAGGATACTATATTATATACTATATTACATAGCAGGATACTATATTATATACTTTATTACATGGCAGGATACTAGATTATATAGCAGGATACTATATTATATACTTTATTACATAGCAGGATACTATATTATATAATTTATTACATAGCAGGATACTATATTATGTACTTTATTACATGGCAGGATACTATATTATATACTTTATTACATGGCAGGATACTATATTACATAGCAGAATACTATATTATATACTTTATTACATAGCAGGATACTATATTATATACTTTATTACATGGCAGGATACTATATTATATACTAGATTATATAGCAGGATACTATATTATATACTTTATTACATAGCAGGATACTATATTATATACTTAATTACATAGCAGGATACTATATTATATACAATATTACATAGCAGGATACTATATTACATAGCAGGATAATATATTACATACTAGATTATATAGCAGTATACTATATTATATACTTTATTACATAGCAAGATACTATATTAAATACTAGATTATGTAGCTGGATACTATATTATATACTATATTACATAGCAGGATACTATATTATATACTAGATTATATAGCAGGATACTATATTATATAGCAGGATACTATATTATTTACTTTAGTACATAGCAGGATACTATATTGTATACTATATTATATAGCAGGATACTATATTATATACTATATTACATAGCAAGATACTTAGATAAATAGCATAAATAGCAAGATATTTATACATAGCAAGATACTTAGATAAATAAGATACATAGCAAGATACTTTGATCCATTATTTACGGGACACCCTGTATGTGAATATATCAGTTTTTACTAATTCACATAGATCGTGTAATAAGAGTCACATACATTTGTATTAATATACATTGAGGTACTTGAAATATTTGTTCAGTTCACATTGATATTATTTAAAATGTATTTTATTGCACATTAATAAATGTAAAAAATGCTTAGTTAGAGCACTTTACACCAAAATAAGCTTGCTCAATTTTAATCTTAGAGGGGTACCAAATAGACAAAAAAATTGCATTTTTTTACTGTTAAACTTAGGTAGTGTAAGAATATTAAAACTGATATAGGTCAAGATATTTCACTTTTCACTGAAAGTACAGAATTATACCTTACCAACTTTTATGTACCATATCCAACGTATTAATGTCTTTGTCTTCAAAAGTGCCTGAATTAGTTTATTTGAAATAAATGCTTTGAGTGTGAGTTTGACTTTATCAAAGAAAAATATATTGTCGTCTGCCGAAGAAAAAATATTTTGCCGTTTTTCTGCTAGACTGCTTTCAATGTTTTTCTTTCATGAAACATTTGATTTTCATGTAAGTAAAAAAGTATGATAATAATTTATTGATATCTACAATATAAGGTTCTGAGAATCAGCACTTTTGTTACGTCAAAAGCCCCGTACCTGCTAACACTGGCTATTATTGTATTGAAGAATTCAGAAGTTCATCGTATATCTTCATTATATTCACCGAAAAGTCGTCGAATGTCACCTAATCGTGTGAATAACCTAACACCAGCGTAGGTGCCCGAAGTCAAATGAAATGATAATTTCGGAAAACACAGTTTGAGCTAGTTTGAAACTCATCCCCTTCTTCATAAGTTTTTGTCTTAGTTTTGATATTGTCGTAGTTTTGATATTGTCTTAGTATTGGTATTGTCTTAGTTTTGATATTGTCTATACAATTTTATTTATTTCTTCGGAAAAATATAACTTTACAGTTTTTAACACAGCTAACTATTTACATTAGGTATGTAGCGACCCTGGCGATGCGATATACTGAATTGCATTTTTGATGTTTTAACGGAGCGCATGCGGGCGGCTCGCCAGTCGCTTACATACCACCGCCTTGCCACGTCATAGATCCCCGTAATAATTAACTAAATAATTGTGGAACAATATTAAACAAATAGTATTTTCAGTTCGAGTATTCTTTACATCTTTATTCAACCCCTTTTAATACATAACACGCACAACAAGTACTAAATTAAAATACTAACTATCTGGATAAATAAAAACAAAACGACACTTAGGCGTCGAAGTATTCGTCTGCATCGCTGTCATCCGGAAACGTGCCCAGAAGACTGGCAGCATTGCCACGTTGAATGGCAATGCTAATTCTTTCGCCAAAGAACGAGCCAGCCCTCTGGTCACGTGAAGTGTCGACCAGTCGACGAGAAATTTCCTTAAAAAGGAGACGCGCACTCGGACCCGGATCCGAGCGTTTCGCCCCCAAACAGCTCAAAACTATAGTTACAGTATTTGCGCCGCTTGAGGGTCTCAGCAGCTGCAGCAGTGGCGCCAGCATAGCCCGCTATGCTAGAAACATGAGATGGCGCAAGAATGTCGACACAGGTTGTGACCCACACCAGAGGCCTACCCACCTTCCAAGGCAACAACGTCATCCCGTCTGGTCTCTTCCTATCGTCACGTACCAAGCCATTTGGTTCTAATACCGCTGGTACGCGCTGGTGACAAGGGTTCGATGAATAATGTCATTGATGCTGGCGTGCCGTGCTATGCAACCTGCGCTCTTGCAGCAGGACAGGCCATTTTGTCTTAGTATTGATAAGGGTTGGATTCAGATTACCAGCTCCCTAATTGCTACTAATAACAATACGAAGAATTTTGAAAGAAATTCCTAATCCTCCAATCATTGCTTCATATGTTTAAAAAAAACGCTATGTGCGAGTCGGATTTACACACGTAGGGTTCCGTACCACCGTACAATATTTGGAAAATAAATGAAAATACTAAACGAAGAATATTATTATTTTTCATCTTAATTTAAAAAAATAGCAAAGATAAAAGAGTCAGCACTGATGTTAAATAAAGTATTTCATAATGATACTATGAATACTTTTTGCAATTGCAGAAAATCACCCATATTTAAATAAAATACCTAATGAATCGACGTTTTTAGTATTTGTTGACTATATACAGTATATGGTACATGATGTACAGGGGGCCTACCACCAGCTCATAAAGCAGTATTATTTTAATATTACTTCATTGTGGGAAAGAGATGAAGCTCTACAGGACGTATAGCTCCATCTCTTTCTCCCACTGAAGTAATATTAAAATAATACTGCTTTTGAGCTTGTGGTAGGTCCCCTGAAGTTTCAAATTACTAACTTGTTTGGTTGTTGAGATAGAGCTCGTACAAAAATGGTCTCAAAATCAAAATCAAAATCAATCTCTACACGATGAGCTCTAGACAATGATACATGCCACGGTTAGATTTTTTTTTTTCAAATTCAAAAGCTATTTCAAAAGTATGGAGGTCTCCTTTAATTTTTAACTTTATTTAATTTTTATTATTCGTTGTTATAGCGGCAATAGAAATACATAATAGTCTATCTACCTATTACAGTTCATGAGATACAACAGCTCGCTGATAGACAGACAGACATACGGAGAGCAATAGAGCTTAGTAATAGGGTGCAACCCTTTGGGTACGGAACCTTAAAAAGCAATGTAAATAACGCAATAAATTTTTGTTGAATTTTCAAAATGAATGCCATTGTAAGTGTGTTACGCAATAGCCCTGCAGGAGCCCAAATCTGCAAACGCAATTCTATCTACCGTGATTGCTGATAAGACAGTTTTGGTAATCTCCTAATTGAAAGGCATCATTATGACTTTCCGATGGCGTCCACTGACACACCATTCGATTTTTTTTTCGTATTCGGCATTGAAAAGTATTTTCACGCACTTTCTCCGCTTCGAATGCTTTTTCACTCTTGCACTGCGCTTCTGCTCCCCTTTTACCTTCTTCAATGGACAGAAGTACTTCAGCTGCTCTGTTTCGCTATGCTCACTCTGAGGACTTTGTATGAACGCGCTACATAAACGTAATGAAAATTCGTTAAATTTTTCCGTTTTATTAAAAAAAGTAACCAATTTATAATTTAATATGGTGGATATTCAAACAAAAACAAAGTCTAACCGGAATCAATGCGGCAATAGTTTATTTATGCAACTGTTGTATAATAATATATACACTCATGTGATACTATTTTAAACCCACATTCGTGTTTTAATACCTAATTATATACAGTTGAACAAGACTTTTCCTACACCCATGATATGAATCCTCTATAAAAGGTTCTGAAATCTGGTTGTTTGTAATTCAAGATCAAGAATAAAAAAATCCCACGAAATTCAGTACAACTGCATGTATGAATGTCGCCTGCAGCAGCACATCACCGTACATGCGTGCAGCGGGTACTTCTGTCCCGCTTATACGTTGAAACGCGTTGCATAATAAAATTTAGTACAACATTATAACACTCATTTGGATGATATTATGGTTACTATGACACTGGCTGTTTTAATGTTGGCAATAAGCTAACTGTTTCTGAAACTTTTATAGGGGTTTATAGAATGGGTGTAGATAAACACAACAAGTATCACCCATAGATATGCATGAATAAAGTCTTAAAATAAAACTAGGTAAATAATAAGTGCGAAACGAGTATTTTCAACTTTAAAATCGTTCTAATTTACAGTATTTCTATTTTCTTAATGCCCCTCGAGAATCATCGGATTTCCGAATACAAACAAATACTAATTTTCATGTCTATTAATTATTAGAGTTATTGTGTATAATAATTTGAATTCAGAACTAAGTACTTTATTGTTGTTTTGTTTGATTTCCGTGTGAACTATATAGAGCTGTAAAACTATTTTCTTATCTGTCGTGCTTGCGACTTTAGCAGCTTTCCTCCAATTTTTAAAATAAATTACATTAAGTTAAAAGAGTATTAACAACTCTATATACTTCCAAGCCGATTGAGAGCGTCCGGTCTGCACCAAGTGCAAAGGGCAACTGATAGAAATCCAACGACTGACGAAACACGAAGTTTGCCGAGGGACATTAAGAAAATATAGATATTGTACGTTACGTTTATTACGCGCATTCGTACTAGACCCAATGGTTTGCTTATTCATTCAACTTAGGAAGCCAGCTTAGTAGACAGCTTATCTCAAACTTGTTTGACCTTTGTCTTTGGAGTCGAGTATTTACACTCACCGCCAAAAACAAATAACAAATATGGCCGATGTTCGGTCCAAAACTTTTTTATTTATTTAAACTTACATACACTATATTTACAAGGTGAATAGTGGTTTGCAAACACATACCAAATAAATTGAAAAAACAAAAACTTACGGCTAATATTAAAAAATCTAAAATTTTAAATTCAGAACAACACTAAACTCTATTAAAACACAATCTGAAGTTAGACTACAGAGTTATACGTACCTAACTGTCACAATATCTCAATCAAAACTTAGTTGTGTTTAGTAATACAAATAATATGAAACGTAGATTTATTTACGTTGAATAATATTTCATCCTAAAACAAACAAGTTCTTCGGTTAATTTATGAAATTTATCTCTTCAATATGATCAGAAAAAAAAAAAGTGGTGGCACTCCGGGAGTGCCGACAGAAGTGAAAACTTGAACAAAATCGCCTTGGTGGAAGAAAAATACTTGTATAGAACATTGGTCCGTAACCTTATCTAAATAAAGAGCACAATCGCGTTTACAAAAAAATAATGCTTCCGAAACCTTTAAAGTAAAAATAATTGCATAGAACATTGATCCGTAACGTGATGTAAATAAAGAGCACAATCGCGTTTACAAAAATGAGGTGTCGTCATGGTGTCGCGAAATCAATGGTTAAGTCCCATCTCAAAAATGCCCAACGCGCCTAAAGAAGTTTTCACTTCAAAAAAACATTCATTCTCTTCATATTCATTTTCTTTTTAGGTAAACGACGGAGTTTAGTCAGTCGATTAGAAACTAAAATATTTGGTACAAACTTTTTACCCGCATTTTCTTAACTACCTAGTCTTTTAGTTCAAACACATAAATTGTGAACGACGGCGACAGAAATAGACCTAAGTTAGTTATAAAATAATTTCCGCGCATTTCCAGACAAATAATAGACCTTTTTCCGGAGTCCTCGTCCTTGAGTGTCGAAATGGGTGACAAAGGGACTTTCTCCGGAGGTTTTGTCGCATCAATTTTGCTTTTCTCACAATGTAGGTTTGATATCACCGATTTATCTGCAACGTGGTGATTTTTGATACGAAATGTATAACCAATTTAAGCACTATGCGAAGTCAGGTAAATTAATTGCTAGAAAGAAAGAAAAACATTTATTTGGACACAGTTCGTGAAACACAAAACACAAATAACACAGTTGGGAAAAGGCTACGTAGATTTTTTACTCTTCACTACATAGTATAAAACAAAGTCGCTTTCTTTGTCCCTATATCCCTACATATGTATGCTTAAATCTTTAAAACTACGCGACGGATTTTGATGCGGTTTTTTTTAATAGATAGAGTGATTAAAGAGGAAGGTTTATATGTATAATAACCCGGTTTATACCCGTGCGAAGCCGGGGCGGGTCGCTAGTCAGCTATAAATGAGTGCCATGTTAATAACACGTGACTATTCCGACTTCGCCGACGAGGTCCTCCACGATCGCGACTCCGAGTAAATGATACTCCCCCCGACCCTTGCTCGAAAACTATGCGCCAGCCTGCGTCGAAGCTGAGCCTGTAGCTTTAAATTCCCCTGATGATAATAATTACCCACATTTGGTCTAACCTGTCGGGGATCTTGCTATCCTTCCCCCAGCTTAGCCCTAAGCCGAGGCTCGTACCCCACATGGGGTGCCCTTAGCGAGCGTCGCCTAGTATATAAGTTTAGTTTATGCCCCTGGTTGGAGGCTTTGAGTTTAGGAGCTCAAAGCACCCACAGGAAAGCCCGGTTAAGTAGTAATGATCTCAGAGGTCAACTACGAGATGCCCTATCTAAAAAAGAAACAAAAATAAAACATGTGGTTATGGCAGTCCTTTGGCACTAAACATAATTGCTGTCATATTTTCTTTAAATTGTTATTACTTTTGGTATAGTTTGTGCCAATAGATATTTGTCTTTCTCCTTCTTTTCACTATCCCAGGCACAGAAGCGACTAATAACCTAAATGGCCTCTTTCGTAGAATACAAATCATACAGTTTTTGCGGTGATATATCAAACAACTGCGCATTATCGTCTATTACAGGATTTATTGCTGGAACAGAAAAAATGACAATAAAATAAATTGAGAGGGAAAACCCTCTCAATTTATTTTATTGTTATTTGACCTTAAAATCGTCAAGAAAACTTGACGATTTTAAGGTCTTTTATTTATTGCGAAATTATTAAATAACTTCTCCCGCTCTGGGCGGAGCGGGAAGGCGTGTCAGACTCTTACTGACTAAAACCCACCCGTGTTCCTTCAGTTGCCATGTTGCTGGGGGCCACAGTATCCCTTTCGGACTTTCCCGCGACCCCGGCAGGCATCGGCCCTAGCGGGCCCCGTCAGTTCTGCTGTCATCTCTTTGAGATAAATTCTATATGTTACCAACGCTACTCATAAAACTAAAAATGACTGACTATATGTGAAAAATTACAATCTACACCATCATCCTAATCTAACCAACATTTGGGCACCAGCACAGCATTTCGTCTCCATCCATAGGTATTGTACCACACCCAAAATCAAACTACCTAGATTTTTCCCAACTATATTGCGGTCGGCTTCCAGTCTAACTGGATGCAGTTGAATACCAGTATTTTACATGGAGCGACTGCCTATCTGACCTCCACAACTCAGTAACTGGGTAATACGGGGTTCTGACGACCCGTAACGACTGTCAAAAATCCACGAATGACAGCTGGGATCAACGGCTTAACGTGCTTTCCTAGGCACGGAGGAGTCTTCGTATGTAAATATGGTCATCCATCGACAGACCTACCCCGGCAAGCGTAGCTTAACCGGATGAATCGACCCGTACGGCTGGTATTACTTAGCCACGAGGTACCTACACCTAATGATTATTATAAGTTAAAAACAGGTAAATAGGTTATTCACACTCATTCCTGACCAACTGTTTTGCAAGTTGTCGAACCATTCGACAAATTGTTTTTTGAAGAAACAATAAACAAGCGAACTCTGCAAGTGGCACTTTAAAACTTGGCTAATTAGCAAACCTGAACTCAGTTTCGCGCCAGCGGCAACGCATGTAGCTTCATATGCTTGTCTCTCTTTCGCTCCCGATAATTACGATATGCCGTCCTACTTCCACGTGTCATCTTTTACAAGGTGGCAGGAACATCGACGCGAAAATGGTTACCATGGATGTTCATTACATGGTTCTGAACCTGTTTTTTTTTTGTTTTGGTTATTTTAAAAAAATCTGCTGTTTCATAAATTAAAAAAAAACAAATTCAAAAGTCATTTATTCAAACTAGGCTGAGAATCAGCACTTTAAGAACGTCGAAATTACATAAGAAAATCCCCCAAAAACGCCCATCCTTCACCACTTCCTAGTGCCTTTAGCTGGGAAGAAAAAGTGGCGCAACAAACTCCTCAGCAGCACAGGGGGTCTACCACCAGCTCATAAACAGTATTATTTTAATATAACTTTAGTGGGAGAAAGAGATGGAGCTATTCGTCCTGTAGAGCTTCATCTCTCTCCCACACTAAAGTAATATTAAAATAATACTGCTTTATGAGCTGGTGGTAGGCGCCCAGCTGTCTGTTCAAGTCAGAAAAAATGATTATATACAATAGTATGCAAAATAATTTACATTATGCAACACAAAACCTAATTTAAATGATAAATTATTGGCCATATGTCAGCTAGCACACGTCAATATACCAACCAAAAACATCGAGAAAAGTACAATACTTAAGCGGTCAAAATGTATGGAACAGCAGGTTAAAAAAACAAAATAACTGATGTAAAATTTTAACGCAGGGGGTTTAGGATCATGTACTGAATCCATGATAATAGTTTTCGCGTCGATGTCCCTGTATATTGCTAATATTACGATATTTATGTGTTCCATTTCTGAAGATCAAAGGTTACGTAGAAATTAATTAAGCTTACAAATATGAGCCAGCAGTGAACAAAAGTCCAGTAAAATTCCAGATATTTTTGATATTAGACTTTTTTATTACGTTCAGAGTACCGAATACCGACCTTAATTTCGCGGTGAGATAATGGTTCATTATCATGGAGTATGGCCATATATGAGACTTCATAATTATAAATTAAGCAGCCTTGGTTATGAAGTCCCTAATGTCAGGTATTCATTAAATTCTGTATTACGGTTTTTTTTTAATTTTTCCCTTAGGGTTAATTAAATATTTTTGGCATACTCGGTATTTTTTTAGGGTTCTGTATGTCCGAATGAAAAAAACACTTTAAAGTATCACTCGTGTGTCTGTCTGTGTGTCACAGCCATTTTGCTCCGAATATAATGGACCAATTAAGTTGCAATTTGGTACTCATTATGAATTTCTGTGACCCAAACACGGACATAATGAAAATAAGTTAATTTTGAATAATAATATATAGACTTATATAGGGACTTTACGACGATCTGGACGCGTACCGCAAGGGTAGGATGGAGGTGGCCTTGGAAAAGGATGCATGGAAGGATTTGGGCGAGGCCTTTGCTCAGCAGTGGGACAGTGCAGGCTGTTGTAAAAAAAAAATATAGGGACTTTAAGGAGGTATTTTAAAAAATTTAAATTTTGCATATTGTACCGTGTGACTTATCAAATGAAAGGCCAGAATGGAATGGAAGGCTCAGAGTCTCACATATATTTTTAAAGTTAATAGTTTTAAAGCTATCTAAGAAAGTAGAAAGTCGCAGGTAGAACCTGTTTTCATAATCATAAAAATCACGTCCTGTGTACGGTCAGACTTCCAACTATTGTACTCACACTTTTTCGGTAGCCCATCGTCAAAGTGTTAGTAAAATAAAAAAAACAGTGGCACTCCGGGAGTGGCGACAGAAGTGAAAACTTGAACAAGATCGCCTTGGTGGAAGAAAAATACTTGTATAGAACATTGGTCCGTAACCTTATCTAAATAAAGAGCACAATCGCATTTAAAAAAAAAAAAAACTTCCAAAACCAAGTAAAAATACTTGCATAGATCATTGATCCGTAACGTAATATAAATAAAGAGCACAATCGCGTTTAGAAAATTGAGGTGTCGGTAACGGTGTCGCGAGTTCAAATATTTTTTCCCATCTCAAAAATCCCCAACGTGCCTAAAGAAGTATTCTGAAGTATATACGTACATTTCTTAGAATTCCTAAGACCTTATGATAACATAAACAACATAATACACGATAACCAAGAACTTAATTAAGGTAACATAGTCTCACAACACACGAATTCTAACCTTATCCCTTTTGTTTCAGAGTCTAGTCTTCCGTGTCATGAGTCATCCGAAGGTGCCGGATTTTCAGCAATGTGTGTCTTTCGAGGCATTCGCTAACCAACATCAGGAATTGGCGTATAACGTGTTTTGTCTCGGAGCTGTATATTTTCTACCTTTGACAATAATATCAGTGTGTTACGCCTGCATTTTTTATGAAATATCGAAGAATTCTAAAGAAAATTCAGGTGAGTTTTTAGATTTTTCATACTTTGTCTTTGTTGGTTACAAAAAAAGTCGATAAACACTTTAGTTTTTAATCTTTATTATTGAGCAAAATATTTATAAAAAATCTGTATTACTATTCCAATTTAAGAGGAGATAGGTAGTTATTAAGAGGGCGCCCAATGGTCCACTAGCACCACTCCTTTAAAAAAATATTATCTCGTGACTGAGAAGGAATTATGAATAACGGCTAGTAAGGACCCTCGGTAAGTGTGTCTAGAATTTAATACGAAGCAACAAAATTCTATATTATGAAAAGCGGCCACATTCCTCTAGATCGTAAGGAGGTTATAATATGTTCATGGTGTATTTTTTTTTATGTATGTCCTCCGATTTCTCCGTCATTTGTAGACCGATTTTGAAAATTCTTTTTTGTTTGAAAGGACATGCTCTGAAATTGGTCCCATATAAATTTTATTAACTTTGCTTGGGTGGTTTTTGAGTTAACTACAATAATACGTATTTTTTCCTCACTTAGTATGTAGATGATATGATAAGTTCCTGTTACTGGTAGCAGGTAGTGGTATTCGAATGTGTGTGGGGTAGCTACCACAACTAAAAAATGAAAAATAAAAACTTAAAAAAAAAAACAACCGACTTCTAAAAAAAACACTACAAAGTGACAAATAACTTTAATCTCAGAAGTCAGTGGCAAAAAACTAAAATACAAAACCTTTTTGTAAAAAGTTTTTATGTTGCTTCGTGTCTCAATATGAAACTTTATAAAAGGTATTAGAAAATCCTAGACACACTTACCGAAGGTCCTTACTAGCCGTTATTCATAATTCCTTCTCAGTCACGAGATATTTTTTTGCTAGTGGACCATTGGGCGCCCTCTTAACTCTTAGCTATAACATGTAATGCAGAAAAGCAATTTATCGAATACTTTTGTATCAATTTAGATGATAACTGTAGAAGTTTCACTGTTAATCGACTTTTTTTGCTGGCTGTAGGCCTACCTACATTGTTTACGTTTTAATGCCTGGTTTATACGATGTCAGTGACTGGACCCAGTGACTCGAAATTTCGGATCCAGTCAGTGGGTTCATGTAGACGAGATCGGCAGTCAGTAAGTCAGGCTACTTGTCCCGAAAATAGAAAGGTAGGTCAGTCAACAGGACTGACTTGGGTGGGTGGAACACGGGTGGGTTTTAGTCAGTAAGAGTCTGACACCCGCTCCGCCCAGAGTGTGAGAAGTTATTTGATAATTTCCCAAACAAATAAAAAAGGGTGTGAAGTCAGCACTGAACTGGGTTAAAACTAATGTCTAAACGAGCCCTAAAGGTCAACAGAAAAAAATAACAAAACATTGCAATTTGGATACTTTTAAAGCCTCGTGCAGACTAGCGCAACGCGACTCTAACAAAACAATTTCTAAGAAACCTTCACGGTAGAGCAATTACTGGTGTCGCGTCGCGCCCGTATGCACGAGGCTTTACGCGGTAGGGCGAATCTATGATTTAAATCTTTGTACTTGAGGATATAAATTTTCAATACCAACTCATGGTCCAACTAGTCTTATAATAGTAGTTATTAGTAAGATTGAAGAGTATTATAAGATATAGTGTATGGTGTAATTTAGCCACTGACGCAAGAAGATGCTTATGGTTACTCATTTTAATAAAAGGGGTATAATAATTATTATATTAATATGAGAAGTATAAGCATTCCAACGCCCACAGGGGTTGTTACGGTTTTATTACATACCCAAGCTTACATTGAAATCTAATATGATACAGAAATAATACCATTATTAATAAGATTATAAATAAGTAACGGAAGTATGTTGTCGGATGTTATTACTGAAATAAACAACAAATGAACAATATTTATATAAATATACATATTTGTAATCACATTCTCGAAAACGGGTCTAACGATTTCGATGAAAGTTGCAATATAGGGAAAAAAAGTGAAAAATCGATCTAGCTTGGTCTCATATCTGAGAAAATTTGTTTTCTCTATTTTCACAGCCTCGGGAATGTGATACAACGTTAATATACCTGGACGATATGTTTATTGTTTATCTATTTACACCCGAGCCGAGCTCGGTCGACCAGTACCCTAATTGCGTAATACAACACAATCACAATTTGTTTCGATTTGAAACAAAGTGCTTATTCATTGCTTTTTATGTTGGAAATCAAAATCTGCTCAGCAACGTAAATAACGCAATGAATGTTGTTGAACTGTCAAAATAAAACAAATTAGGCAAAATTGTTTACGAAAATAAGTTGCGCAATTAGGGTACTGGTACTGTTAATAATCTATGGTCAAAGTCGTTGACTTGAATTTTTAAGTGAAAACATTTTGATACCAAAAAAATTACTGAGTGTTAAAAGAAATTTCGTTTGCCCTATACACCGTTTGAAATAAGATTAGACATTTAAACAAACCTTTTTTACAGTCCGTTCAACCGATTTTGACTTCTATACCGTAGGCATAAGGATGGCATTAAAAGCAAAAAAAGTGGTTACAAACCAACTGTTTACTACAGCTGCCATTTGTCATGTGACCAACGCAATAGAAGTCAAAATCGGTTGAACGGACTGTAAAAAAGGTTTAGTTAAATGTCTAATCTTATTTCAAACGGAGTATAACTAATCTCAAGCTTAAATAAAAGACCCGAGGGGCTCCACAAACCCTTTGCTGCGCCGTTGTGTTTAGTTTTATTGTTGTTCTATTTCGTTAAAGTTATAAAATTCAATTCAATTATTGGTTATTTGAACTTTTAACTTTTCCCGAGCATCCAAAGGTTAAACTGCCTTTGTTACTATATAGCCTCGTTTACACTAGGAGTTTCTCGACCATGCGATACTTTACGAGTGTCGCATAGAGAACGAGAATCGCCTGGCAATTTACTGTCCGGCGATTTATTACCCACGCCCACTCACCGAGTAAACTTGTAAACTATAAAACTTTTTTTTTTAAGGGCTTTATCGCTGAGCGATAACGTCACCCTGTAACATCACCAAAATAACTAAACCTACAAACACTTTTTAATTCTAACATTACTCTTATCACTTACTACATAAGTACTTATTTTAAAACAAAAAATGCCAACTTGTACATTGTCCTAGCTTGTTCCGATAAAGGAAAAGCCAGGACAGCGTTACAGTCTCCAATGTCGTACTTGTTTGTTGGACCAAGTAAATTAAATCGCAAAGCCTCATTCCGCACACACTCCATCAAAACATATTGCACATCTTCGACTACTCCACATTCTTCACAGTTGGGTGACGTAACCTTTTTCATCAGAAAACCAAACTTTCTTGATGGAATGTGACCGGAACGAAGTCTTAATGCCATAACTAAATCACTTCTGCTAAGTACATTTTGGTCGATCCAATTATACACTGGAAGCTGTGGTTGAATGGTCTTGTACCAAATTCCCTTTTCTATTGACCTCTGGTTAAAGTATTCACTCCACACATCAGTACACCGCTGTTTTATAATTTTTATACAATCGGTATATAAAGTACGAACATTTACAGAAATTCCATCTGTCACGGCTTGGTTGGCCAAAAGATCCACTCTTTCATTGTCCTGAATCTGTACATGAGATGGGATCCACTGTAACACTATCGAGATTGATCTTTCATCTAATTTAAATATAGACTCAAAAAAACTATAAAACTTATGCTGCACCGCTTTCGGTGTGTGTAATTGTAGTTAGGTAAGTCAAAAAGTAGCAGTGGTGGCCCAGTGGTAACGGCCGCGACTTACGAGTTGTACGTCGTAGGTTCGAACCCAGACAGACGCTTTACTTTGTGTAAATTATTTCATCACCACTGCTCTCAAAACGGTGAAGGAAAACATCGTGCGGAAACCGGCATGTCCCAGAACCAAAAATTCGAAGACATGTGACATCTACCAACCCGCACTGGGCCCGCGTGGTGGATTACAGCCCACTCCCTCTCACAGAGAGGAGGCCTGTGTCCCAGCAGTGGGAACATTATAGGCTGATGATGATGACGATGAAGTCAAAAAGCGACCTTAAAAGTACTAATCTTAAAACCGTTTTCAGAAAAATACCATCACTCCGACCACAGTAGAGTGATGCTGAGGAGATCTGACCAGAGACCACTGGCCAGAGCCAGGAGAAGAACGCTCAGGATGACTGTTACCATAGTGACGGTGTTCGCTTGTTGCTGGTTGCCGTATGCTACGATGACTTTATGGTAATTAATTACATTTGATATTTTAATCCAGTTGGAGGGAACTTGAAAGAAATATTATTTTCACACACGACAATAATTAGTTAATTAAAAAAACAAAAGTACCTAAAGTTTTATTCTTCTTTAGGTGC
The DNA here is from genome assembly GCA_963680765.1 of Agrochola lychnidis. Lineage (NCBI taxonomy): Eukaryota > Metazoa > Arthropoda > Insecta > Lepidoptera > Noctuidae > Agrochola > Agrochola lychnidis. The sequence goes on from OY796864.1 coordinate 9,193,030, forward strand.
ATTGGGCATTTTTGAGATGGGACTAAACCATTGATTTCGACACTGTGACGACACCAGCGTTGATGTCTTTTAATTAAAAAGACATTAAAAAAGGACAGTTAAAAAGACATCAACGCGTTGATTATGCGGTGCCGATTTTTTTCAAGTTTTCACTTCTGTCGGCACTCCCGGAGTGTCAGTTTTTTTTTATCAAGCATGAGTAAAATATATTAAAAAATCACAGTTTAGTTCACAGTTTTTTTAGGGTTCCGTACCTCAAAAAAAAAAACGGAACCCTTATAGGATCACTTCGTTGTTCGTCTGTCTGTCAGTCAGTCTGTCAAGGCCCTCTTTCTCAGGAACACGTGGAAGTATGATGGCTCCTGCGCTTACACACACATTCACAGCGTGTTTGTACACTTGGTTACCACAAGTAAAGCGCGCGTAGCTTCGTACGGTAAAAATACTGTAATTCTTCGTCATAAGGGGCAAAAATAGGCACCTACTGAAGAAAACACGTGTTATTCAATACTGTGTTTATTTACCTACCTTTACCTCTCTTCTTATAAATAGGTATTTCAGAGTTGATATGTACGGGGTAATCTTCAGAACTTCTGGTCCGATTTTGAAAATTCTTTCACTAATTGGAAGTTACAATATGGCCGAGTGACTTGTGATAACTCTATTATAACAAGTAATTTCTTGTGGACAAAGTAGCGGGTAGGGGCTAGTTATCTATATATATAAAAGCGAAAGGTCACTCACTCACTCATCACGAAATATCGAAAACCACTTGACGTATAAAGATGAAATTTGGCAGGGAGGTAGTTTATAGTTATAGTAGGGGAGCCCACGATGATAAATGGGGATTTACTCGAGCGTCATAGAGACGTATTGGGTTGCAAAGCTTAGATGATAAGAAGATTTTTTTTTAAATAATGATACCTTTTCATCGGTGGGGGGAGCGGCTATAGATTTTCAAATATGTTAAAAATACTGTTGTATGGACATACTCGAGCGCGTCAGATATTGATAGCATCAATGTCCTACGTATTTTTAAAAATGTACGTATGTTAATCTGATCGTTTGCATGCTGCGGGTGGTCGTACGTAAGGGTTGAAAATGAAAAAAAAATAAAAATTAATCGAGCGCGTCAGATTTTCTAAGGAGTTAAGTGAAAAAAAAATTAAAGAAATATAAAATTCACACATAATATTGATTTTTTTGTATCTTCTTTTCAAGAGATTTAAGGAAAAAACGTAACAAAAAGTAACGGTTTGCGGTTTGCGGCCACCGCTCTTCTAGAGCGGTGGCCGCCACATAGCAGGCACCACATAGCGGCCGCCACATAGCGGCCGCCACATAACGGTCGCCACATTACGGCCGCAACATTACGGCCGCCAAATAGCGGCCGCCACATAACGGCCGCCACATTACGGCCGCCACATTACGTCCGCCACATTGCGACCGTCACATTACGGCCGCCAAATAGCGGCCGCCACATTACGTCCGCCACATTGCAACCACCAAATAGCGGCCGCCACATTACGGCCGTCACATTACGTCCGCTACATTGCGACCGCCACATTACGGCCGCCAAATAGCGGCCGCCACATAACGGCCGCCACATTACGGCCGCCAAATAGCAGCCGCCACATAACAATATAGCAATAAAGTATATAATAAACAAATAAATTAATATTGTTAGCTAGCGGCCCGCTCGGTTTTTACAACATGACAAAACATCGAGATTTCCTAGGTAAACGTAACTTTAAAATACTAACGTATTATACACATAAATCTTCCGGAATAAATTCTCTAAACGATGGTGAAAACTTAATCAAAATCTATTGCGTGGTTTAGAAGAACAACGCGGACATACAGACAAACGCAAAAAGCGACTTTGTTTTATATTTAGAGATATTGCTAAATATTTTTTCACTTATGTGATTTTCGGGCTTCTGACGACCTGTAAGGACTGACAAAGATCTACGATGGCAGCCTACCAACGGCTTAACGTGCTTGCCGAGGCGCGGAGGGGTCTCGATAAATAATGGATGGTCATTCATGCACGGACTGACCGCGGCAAGCGTAGCTTTGTTTAACCCGTGCGGCTGTTATTATTTAGCCATAAGTCTATCACGGCTTACCTAACAAAAGCCATAGAAAAAAAAAAAATCGTGTGGCACTCGGGGACTGCCGCGGTAAAGCTATTGCATAGCATTTGTAACCTCCATACTTCCTATTTGTCAACGCTACACTTGGGATGTTGACAGATGATGACATAAAACAAAAATTACGTTCCCATGACAACATCACGTTGTCATGGGAACTGTCATTACATGGTAGGCGGAGTGGGGGGTGTTAGGTTTTATTTTCGTTACGGTATTTTATTTCTTGATTCGGTCGCCGCGCTCAAAGCCCGCGATAAAAGCTATGCAATAGCTTAACAAAATCTCTTCATTGTTATCATATTTTGTAAACATCTTGTCACGTCAGGTATAACAAACATTATACACAGAAATATAGCAAGCGATGAAAATATCTTTCTTCATAATTCAGGCGAGAAAAATACCTTTAATAATATTCCATTCATGTCTGCATGACACAAAATCCTCTTACCGAATAAAATTCCGTTAACTTTAGGTAAGTTCAATTCTGAATAATTTTCTTTGTTATCTGTTTGTAAACGAGGAAAGCTGTGATAAGAAGTTTTACAAGTATAGGAAACTGTTACATGAATAAGAAAGAGTAATGAATATAAATATTGATGGATGGAGAGGGAGAGGAAGGCTAAAGAAAAGATGGATGGATTGTGTAAGGAAGAATTATTCCACTTTCCCCCACCAAGCCGGGGCGGCTTGGTGGGGGAAAGTGGAATGCCGAAAATGTTGCAGTGGAATCTACCCCACTAGTTCGATTGGGAGGGGCAGATTCCAATAGTCTAAAATCTTGCTAGAATCTGCCTCGCTAGGGATGGCACCTTAGAATTTGTATAATATTGGTTTGGAAAAGAAAGAAATATATTTCTAAGTAAAATGTAACTAGGGCTGGTGACGACGCAACAATTTGTGAGGGAAGAATATGAAAGAGAAGGGAGTGAATGATAGCATGACGATGGACAGGGGAAAGTGGAAATAGAAAAGGAACATGGGACAAGTGCAGAAAAATTCTACTAATTTTATAAATGTGAAAGTTTGTATATTTATGTGTTTGTTACTCAATCACTCAATAACGGCTAAACGGATTTGGATAAAATTTGGCACAAAGTTTATAACCTGGACTAACATTATTTTTCAACTCGTGTCGGCAATAGTTACAGTTAAAAATCGAGCAATGTTATTGGCGTACCCCAAGGATGTGTTTTGTGACCCGCAAAAATATCTGTTAGAGCTTTATCGCTATCTTTCATGCAGTCCATACTTCCATAATATCAATATCTATAGTGATAATATAAATGCGAAAGTAACTTCTGTCTCACTTTTTATTTGATTAATTTTTTTTTAAATTAATATCTGCTGTTAATAATATTGTGTGCTTTTTTGGTCTGTGCTAAATGTTTCTTTCTTTCTTTCTTTGTCTATCTGTAACCTTTTTTCCCGCCATAAGGGCTGAACGGATTTTAATGGCGCACAATTAGACCATGACCTGGGTTAGGACATATTAGTAGGATACTTTTTAATCCGTTAGTACGTTTCTGTGGGATAATTTCAGACATCCACACGGGCGAAACCGCGGGCGACAGCTAGTGGTGTATAAGAAAGAGTAGGTAACGGAATTGATGCTTATCGTTGTTCGAGAAAAACTGACAATGAATTGCGTAAAATGTTGGCTATGTCACCTTAATAATGATTCTGTAAGATATAAAATTGTGGTTTACAAATGAATGTTTCCTTTCTGCTTTTTCTTCAAACTATGTGAAAGTGGTATTCTTGTTTAGATTCCTGTAAGTTTTTTTGAAGTGAAAACTTGGTTAGGCGCGTTGGGCATTTTTGAGATAGGAAAAAACAATTGAACTCGCGACACCGTTATCGACACCTCATTTTAGTAAACGCGATTGTGCTCTTTATTTATATTACATTACGGACCAATGTTCTATACAAGTATTTTTCTTCCACCAAAGTGATCTTGTTCAAGTTTTCACTTCTGTCGGCACTCCCGGAGTGCCACTGTTTTTTTTTTGCCGTAAGCTTTCCTCATCTATTTCTCCTATGGTTTTGGTTTTGATAGTTTTGAGCTTAAATTCCAGTATTTGACTGCCTCATTGGTCTAGTGGTCGCAAGCGCTACAGCTGAGCATGAGGTGCCGGGTTTGATTCTCGGGTCGGGAAAAGTGTTGTTGGGTTTTTCCATTAGGAATTTCTCGATAGCAGCCTGGATTTGTGCCTGATTGATGGCAATAGCTTCGCCCCCTATTACATGGGAGTTAAACATAACTGGTGAAATGTGGGTGTACCTATGGTACACCTGTGCCTAACCCTTCGGGGATTACAGGGGTGATATTATAATATAATGTTATGTTAAAATAGTTAATTTCACTTAAGTTATCTACTTAATGTTAATTAAGACTTAAAGTTGCCAACTTGCCAGACACTTGAATGTCTTCTGACACGATTTTTGAAGGTCGACCCAAGCTTCTTCTTTTTTGTGTGGCTAGTGACTAACTTGGTGTAAGAGTTTTAAAGCCGCCCATGGGCCTCTGACTTGGTTTCACATGCCGTCGAGAAATATCTCAGGCATGCCGGTTTCCTCGCGATGTTTTCTTTCACCGTTTTTGAAGCAAGTGATATTTATACAATACGCACATGAATCCGAAAAGTCAGAGGTGCGCGCCCCAAGCTGACTCTTGAGATACCTACTAGGTGCTCCAAGCTCAAGTGCGTAACTTACTCTAATTCATCGGTCCGAAGGCACCTTTATACCCCAACGGAATTTTCAAAGAATAAATTCCAATAGTCTTCCTAATACTCAATGTTCGGATATTTTACTTGGATCCCACGTATCTAGTTCAAGCAAAGCGGTTAATTACTAGAAAAATGATTATACAATACAGCTTGCAAAAAAAAAAAAACGATTATTGAACCTAACATTTAAAAATGAAAATAAAATTCATTGATCTCAGCTGCCTAGTCTTTTTTCCAGCTATATTGGGGTTGGCTTCCAGTAACCGGATGCAGCTGAATACCAGTATTTTATAAGGAGCGACTGCCTTTCTGACCTAAGGAGGAGCTTCATCATCTGCCTAGTCTTTTTTCCAGCTATATTGGGCTTCCAGTAACCGCATGCAGCTGAATACCAGCATTTTACAAGGAACGACTGCCTTTCTGACCTAAGGAGGAGCTCGTGGCTAAGTAATAACAGCCGCATGGGTCGATGAGGTTAAGCTACGCTTGCCGGGGTTGGTCCGTGGATGGGTGACCGTTTTTACATACCGAGACTCCTCCGTGCCTCGAAAAGCACGTTCACAGCAGTCATTCGTGGATCTTTGACAGTCGTTACGGGTTGTTAGAAACCCGAAAGCCTGACAAGGGGTATCGTATTACCCAGTTACTGGGTTGTGGAGGTCAGATAGACAGTTATTCCATGTAAAATACTGGTATTCAGCTGCATTCGGTTAGACTGGAAGCCGACTCCAACATAGTTGGGAAAAGGCTAGGCAGATTGATTGACTGCCTTTCTGACCTCCACAAGCCAGTGTCTTGAACGCAGCTTGAACATTAAAAATATTCTCATAATTAACTGTTGATTTAGTAAAAGTTAAAACTTTTATATCAAAGAATAAATTTTGCAGTTATTTTAAGTCTGTCTTCTGAATAAGAAAATATTTTTCCATTCCAAAAGTTTGCCGACGTTTTGGTGGGTTTTGCATCGGTTAGGCGCCACTCAGGCAAAAATTCTTGGTTAAATATTCAATTGTGATAATATTTCATCCTTTTTTGGCTGGTCTAGTTTTATTTACTTCCATTTTTCTTGAGTTGCAAAACTATTTTGCTATGTCTCGATCTCCAAGATGGTTATAATTATCATAATTTCAGCTCTGAATCAGTCACTGCTGGGTATCCGTTTTCTTCCCCTATCTTCTGTCATTCTTCCCGGGTTTCGTGCGTCCCTTACAGAAACGGGTTTTGTCGATGGAAGAATAGACAAAATGACAGATTCACAATCACAATCAGTCATTTTGTCTATTCTTCCGTCGACAAAACCTGTTTCTATGATGGTCATGTTACTCTTGCTGGTGTTCCCTGTAACCTTGACTCATCAACTCAACGCGGTTTAAGACGGACCTGGTTTCTTTAGCCTTGGTCACCATTCGGTCAAAGCTCTACTCCATCAACGAAAATCGTAAGACAAGCAATCATTTGTTCCATTGTATATTTTTTTACTAAGAGTCAGCAATAGTTACAGTTTAAAATCGAGCAATGTTTTTGGCGTACTACAAGGATGTGTCTTGGGACCCACAAAAATATCTCTCAGATCTTTATCGTTATCTTTCATGCAATCCATACTTCCATATCATTAATACTATAGTGATAATATAAATGCGAAAGTAATTTCTGTCTGTCTATCTGTTGTTTTTTGTTCACGCCTTAACGGATGAACAGATTTTAATGAAATTTGGCACACAGGTGGACCATGACCTGGGTTAGGACATAATATGATTATTTTTATCGTGATAGTAAAAGAAAAAAAGAATGAAAGAAAATATGTTTATTTGCGGTAAACATGACGCAAAGAAATATAAAAAAAAAAACACATAAATAACAAATTTTGGAAAAATATGCGTCACATCCACGCAAAACGGCCATCGCTCAGCATAATGCTGCGACCCCATGCGAGACAGAGCCCCAGCGCTGGTTTTCAGCGACAGCCGGCGCTGAAGTGATGACGTCAACCGGTGCAGCATAGTGAAATAACAAATCAAAAATAGTATAAAAACAATACTTGTCCTAAATGTTTATACAAATATAATATTTAAAATGGTAACGTTACGTTCCCGTGGGGTAATTTTCAACCTCGAAGATGCAGCCGCTGGCAAAAGCTAATAATAATTTTATGAAGCAACTTCAGTTAAACATTTATACTCTTCAATATTCTACAAGACTAGTGATAAAATAGAACAGCTAAAATAAAATCACCACAATGCAATAAAGATAAATCATAAAATGTATGTATGGGAATCTGGAACATCTTTGTTTATAGTCATATTATTTTGTTAGAACTTGCGACATCACGATTTTACTGTTATTATAGGGTGAACGGATTTTAGGGTCTTGGACGTAGTTTGAACAAACGCTTTTGGGGAAAGATGGTGGCCGCTGATTTAAGATCCTTAAAAATAATAATCAGCGAAGGTTTTATAATGTAGACGTTATTGTATATTTTAGTATTTGTTACCCCGCGTTGACAGTTGACACCCATCTACGAATTGTGATACTTGTTTTCGGTAAGTCTTGCAACAGACTTGTCAAAAACATCATACATGTATTGACGTTGTTTCAGACATGCATTGTTAACTATTTTGTTCACGTTTTTTAAATTTTTGACAAGTATTCTACAAGTTTTGTATATAACTTGTTGGAACGAAAGTTCCTTATCGCTTTTAACTATATAATAATATATCTATTATATAGCTTTTATCGCTATATTCAGTTAGACCCCTTAGACCCCATTTTTGACCCCCTTTTCTTTTGACTCCCAATATCTGTAATTAAGTATATCTTACAACTCTCTTATATATATAACCTCCCCCCAAACCCTGCTCTTCTCCCCCCTCCCCATACCCCTTCAGGGTTGCCTCACCCCCCGGGTCTTAACTTTGGAGTCAGAGGTCGTAGACATGTCAAGTTTGGGGTCCCCGAAATCAGTAGAAAAAGACCTCTCTTTTGGCTCCATTTAAATCACGGGAAAACGCCGCATTATTCCCTATTTTGGTATTGTGTGGTGCTGCGGTGTACTCTGTGTGTGTGGCATATGCACTCACTTACCTACTCATTTTATTAAAATTCCTTCACTAATTAATCGAAAGGAACTTCATATCCGGGTGTCCCTTGACACCTCTCAAGTTTTTTTTAGGTATAAACGAAACTATTTGACACAACATGTAGACTACTGTGTCAAATATTTTCGTCTATCTCTAAATTGTAAAGCATGGCTTAGAGCTGTATTATAATTTTGTTGTACAAAAAAAGTTTTTTTCTATCTATTGATTTATTTATTTAACCATTTATGTACTTACACATATATAAACAGACAAGACTAAAAGAAGTGAAAAATACTTGCAAAGGTGATGTTTATTTCTAAAGAAATCTCTTCCAGCAAACCTGCGATAGGACAGAGGATAAAAAGAGATGTAGACACCGTGTGCAAGAGTAGAGAGAAAGTAAAATATATAAATTATATCTATCTACGTATATTTCGTACATTTATTCGTCGTCTCTTTTTTTCCAAAAAAGAATCGGTGGGCTTACCAGTTAACAGTTTTTAGGGTTCCGTAGTAAACAAGGAACCCTTAGGTATAGTTTCGTCATGTCCGTCTGTCTGTCTGTCCGCGGTCTAGCTCTGAGACCCTTAGTACTAGAAAACTGTAATTTAGCATAAGTATACATATTAATTACGCCGACAAAGTGGTAAAACAAAACTATGAAAAACATATTTTTTTAGGGTACCTCTCATACACGTAAAGTGGTGATGTTTTTTTTTTTTCTTTTTTTACCCATGGTGAGTGAAAAATATTGAAAGTTTGTAAAAACCATTTTTGGATTCAGGGATCCGTTTGCGAAATATTAAGCTTTAAAATGCTAATTTTTGTTAGAGTCAAGTGTCCTCCCCCCCTGCCGGCTAAATGGTTGGTTTTGGGTGCGTGAAAAAATCACAATAGTAGTTTATATAACGAAATTAAAAGGAAAACTATTACAGCTAAGTAGGCTCTACAAGTTAACGAGTAATAATTGACCAACTTAACTTTGCAGTTGCAAAAACATGTTTTCCAATACATTCCGTATGGGAGAACATATTTTTCAACTACAATTTATCTATAATAATAAACTAAGTCCTATGTAAAAAATTGTGACTACGCCAAAATTTCTAAAAGCTTTTATTGGATAAGAAGGTCTAGCGTGTGAAGATGGCACTTCTATTTTTGTAGGATTTGTTTAATATTTGTAGGTACAGCCGAAAAAAAGTGGTGTACAAAAATCTAAGATTGAAATTCGTTTAGACGTTATAAAAACTGTTAGAACTATTTTCGCTTGAAAAATTACGTTACAATTTGTTACTGTTCATAACATTTATTGTAGTGACGTCATGTATTTCTATTTTAAATTGACATGACATATCTTGTTCTTAGTCGTCCTTATTTAGACGGGGTCAATCCCCGAGACAATCCATTAGACTGGAAGCCGACCCCAACATAGTTGGGAAAAGGCTAGGCAGATTGATTGTATATCTTGAGATTTTAAGATAATTCTATTGAGTGATGATACTAGTACCATTATTTTGTCAATGCGACTCTCGTTTAAAGTTCCGTACAAAAAGTTATCATAACGTTGAATTTGTAATAGCACCTCTTCTGAAAGTGAAATTCTTTAAACTTCTTGGTCTTTATTTTGTCTAATGTTGATTGTATTCAAAGATACCTAATACCTACTTGTATCTTTTAAGCTATTGCATAGCTTTTATTATTTTTTTGTTTGAAAGGGTATGCTCTCGAAGTGGTCCCATTTTCATCTGGTCAGGATCTGATGATGGGATCCTAGAGAAATCGAGGGAACTCTTCAAATATTATAGGCACAACTCTAGCTATTTGGGTATTTTTTATAGTAACTCGTGCAGTTGCTCTCGGAAAGCACTATTTGGTGAAGTGGAACTGATAATGAAGACCACAGATGGCCATCGTGACTATTCAATAATAAGAATATATAATAATTTAACGGGTTGGGATTCGATTACTTTAATATGTGGCAAGCAATTTATGCTCGTCACAATGCATATGGGTAAGTGAAGCTGATGGCGAAGTACCAGGAGAACTCCTTAACGATTAACGTTCCTGCATCGGGAAAAGCAATATTTTGTAAAAGGTGATGAGCAGTTGGCATTAGGCTAATGTAACATAGATAAATTACAAATTGAACCACTAAAAAGCGAGAAATAAAATCTTTTTTACAAAAAAAACAACCGACTTCCAAAAAACCTACAAAGACTAAAACTACAAAGTGAAAAATAACTTAAATTTCGGAAGTCGGTGGCAAATAACAAAATACAAAACCAAAGACACCGACTTCCGAAATTTAAGTTATTTTTCACTTTGTAGAGGTTTTTTGGAAGTCGGTTGTTTTTTTTGTAAAAAAGATTTTTATTGTAGCTGTTTGTTGATACTTTTGAATAAAAATAAAAATATAAAAATTTGCTAAAACTACGACCACTGCCCTGGTTCAGAGTATTTGTTAATATTATCAAAACTTCCATATAAATTAACCAGTTCTTCTTTAACAGGTACATGCTTGATCGGAAGTCAGCAATTCACGTCTCCGCAAGGGTCCAGGACCTGTTCTTCATCATGGCTGTTTCCAACTCCTGTATGGATCCTTTGGTCTATGGCTCCTATATTATAGACCCACGGACCTGCAAGAGGACTATTATGAAGATCTTCTGTATACATGTCAGCCCTTCGGAAATACCAGGTGAGATTTATTTCTATAGTATCTAAATATCAGCTATACATGAATGTTTTGTGGAATGGAAAAACAACCGACTCCCAAAAGAAACCCTACAAAGAGAAAAATAACTTTTATTTCGGAAGTCAGTGTATTTGGTTTTGTATTTTCGTTTTATGCTTCCGACTTCCGAAATCAAAGTATTTTTTCACTTTGTAGTGTTTTTTTTTTAACTCGGTTGTTTTTTTTTTTAAAGGTCACATAATTTATTTCAATTAGGCACAAAAAGGCACTTATGAACGTCAAAATTTACAAAAAATTGAATTAATTCTAGTCGCCCCTTCCAAAAGGTAGTTTTCGCATGGAGAAGAATGGACAAGAAACTCCACCGTTACTCTTTTAAAATGTTTTACAATATTTTGTATACATAAATTATAAAATTATATGTGAAGACGATGCACCATGACAAAAAAAAAATATATGTAAGTAATGGAAACATGATGTTCACATATTTACAAGCATTGTAAAAGTAGGTAGCTATATGATATTCCTAAAAAAAAATACAACTAAGTAACACTAATAAGTCGGTGTATGAGTTCAAGTAATCACAGAATGTAAAATAAATGTCATAATAATTAATTACACAATTAAATTAGCAACCAGTTTGATTTTGTCTAGACTCTAAATTGTCCTATGGAGCTAGACCAGCATGCTTCCAAGCATTCTTATCTAGGATATAATCCTCTAATTTGTAATATGTTTACAAAGAGTACTTTTAATATGAGTTGTAAATTTTCTTTCAGTTAATTGTAATATATCACAAGGTATTTTGTTGTAACATTTAACACAGTACCCCATAAAAGATGTATGTACTCGTACTTTAGATAATCTGAAAAATGGTTGATCTATTTTGTCTTTATTTCTAGTATTAAAATTATGTCTATCACTTATTTTATTAAAAAGATGTAGATTTTTCCTTACATAGATAATATTTTCATAGATGAATTTGCAAGGTACCGTCATAATTTTTTTTTTTTTAATTAGTTCCCTGAGAGATTCGCGGTGACATAGATTATAAATGGCTCTGACAGCTCTCTTTTGTAAAATAAAGATGGATTCAATGTCAGCAGCCCGACTCCACAGTAAAATACCATATGACCATGAATACCATTTTGTAAAAAGTTATTTTACTTTTTACTTGTGGTATCCCCCACAAATTCGAATACCACTATCTGACATGTACCTAAATAACAGTGACAGGAAGTACTACATAGATTAATTAGGGGAAAAATATGTAAAATATATATATACGACCCAAGCAAAGTTGATAAAATTTATATGGGACCACCGCGCAAACTTCTTCTACCAAATAATCATTTACACAATTTCGTCACTCGTATAAGAGGTTATTTTAATGCATTTAATTTTACAAATTTGTTCTGCCAGAATCACTGATTTTAATCAAAAAAATCAAAATCAAAATATTTTATTTCACGTAAACCTACATGGGCACTTATGAAACGTCAGAAGCTAGGTGCACGGTTCCAATTGGTCGTTTCCTATGGAGAAGAGCCGGCAAGAAACTCCACGGTTACTCTTTTAAAAATAATTGGCTTTTACAATACTTTCATATAACAGTGTTTCTAGGTATGGGAGGACAGTGTAGGTATTTCAATAAGTACCAAGTACTTAACAAAATAGAAAATGGTCAACAGGTCTACAATCCACTAAGCCTACAGCGTTCTCACATTCACAAAATATGTAGAAAAGAATCTATACAAAAATAAATAAATTAATAAAAGTAAAAAACCTATTTTAATAAAACGCAATTATATGATTGCTGTTACAACTGTAATCAATCTGAGTAATTATCATGTCCACAAAAGTCACTAAAAAAAAAAGTTGAAATTAAATCGTAGGTATATAATGTCAAATAATAGAATAATAAATATGTCAAGGACGAATGTAAAAACAAAAAATAAATATAAAGATTTAAATAAACATGGTAATTTGGGAGCAGTTAATAGACTCTTACTTATTTATGCCGTTAATGAGGTACCAGGGAAGCCACATGTGCAGAAGGAATTATTGCCAAACTTCCTTATCTTCAACATAGTCTTTAATTTTATAATATGCTTTCTTGATAAGGACACGTTTGATCTGGGTTTTGAACTTCCCATCGCTAAGTTCTGTCACAGACTTTGGCAACTTGTTATAAAAGCGGATACTGTTTATAAGAAATGACTTGCTTGTTTTAGTTAATCTAAATTTGGGTATCACAATTTCATGTCGACTACGTGTATTTATATTATGGAAATCGCTTCTTATTTTGAAGTCTTAAGTTTTTGCGAACATACATAATACTTTCTAAGATATAAAGTGAAGGCAAAGTCAGTATATCAATTTCTTTAAATTTGTCTCTAAGGGACTCGCGAGGGCCCATTTTATAGATCGCATAATAAAAATGTTTGCTATCTCTTGATGGTGTAAAAGAGTTAACAGGTAGCAAAGATTCGACAGGCCCATACTACGGTTTGTTGGGATTTGTAATCAGAATAAATATCCAAACGTAGATTTTAAGCCTCCAATTACATTAAGGTTGAGGTCAGATCAAAGATAGACGGGCTGAATCCTGTTCCTGATATGCACAATTCAAAAATTATCATCCCAATTAAGGCGCAGATGGTTGTAATACTTTTACACATTGGATTGTTAAGATTCGAAACCTCTGGACCCGAAACCGGTTTCAAAATTGTCGAGTAAATCTGACCGGTCAATCTTGTTACGTCAAATCTAGAATAGGATAGAATAAACGTTTATTGACTCTAGTACACCTAGTAGTAGTAGGTACATACATAATACTACTACCGGAAGCAAAAGGTTCAAGCGTCAGCATTATGCTTAGGTCCCGTAGCGAGTAGCGGGTTGCTAAGCGCTGGTTCTCTGCTTAAACACCTTTTTTTTTGGGAGGGTTATTATCAAAAAACTTCTCCAGCTCTCGGCGGAGCGGGAGAGATGTCAGACTCTTACTGACTAAAACCCACCTGTGTTCCTTCAGTTGCCTGTGTGTTGCCAGGGGGCACGGTATCCCTTTCGGACTTTCCCGCGACCCCGGCAGGCATCGGCCCTAGCGTCTCCTGTTTACAAAAAAAAGAGAAATTTTTATTTAGCAACATAGGGTTACTTAAATCTCACTATAGCGGTTGCGATTGGTTGTCTGAAATAACATCAGATTAAATATTACAGTCTGCAGCGTTGGTCCAGTGGTCGCAAGCGATAGGTACTGCTGAACATAAGCTTCTGGGTTCGATTTCCGTTTTTTTCGCGCAAAGTGTTAATGGGTTTTTCCATTAGGAATTATTCAGTAGCAGCCTTTTTTTTTTTTTTTTTTTTTTTTTTTTTTTTTTTTTTTTTTTTTTTTTTTTGTGTGGGAAATTATCAAATAACTTCTCCCGCTCTGGGCGGAGCGGGAGGGCGTGTCAGACTCTTACTGACTAAAACCCACCCGTGTTCCTTCGGTTGCCCTGTTGCCGGCGGCCACGATTTCCCGATCGGTTTTCTTCGAACCCCCGGCAGGCATTGGTCCTACTGGACCCCGTCAATTCTGCTGACATCTCTTTGAGGCGCGCGTGGAACACAACGCGCCGTCGACCCGGGCTTGGTGAAGGGGAATGAAACGCTTCCTCTTCTTAATGTGTATATTACTTTGCATTTACATGTAATGGAGACGCGTACATTTATGCGCGGTAGATTCTGAGTCAATGCGTGGCTTGCGCGACGCGCTGTATTGGACTCTTTTACTTGGACTGGCGATGGCGGCGCGGGCTCCGTCGCGCGCCGATATCGCCCCGCGCACCGCACCCCCCGCTGACGTCGTAGTGGTGTGCCGCGCGTGTCGTCGCAGGCGGTACAGTACGGTTTTTGGATGCACACTATGGCGTGCACATACTCCGCGGCGTTGAAGCTACTTCAACAGTTATGGTGTCGTGGGTAATAGACACATTTTGTGGACTGCCCGTTTTATAAGGCCCTTGTTGGTCTGGACGTCCGCAACTCGAACAATCCCATCTTGGCCTGGGTACAATTTCATTACGCGCCCCATGCGCCAGTCGAGAGGCATCAGGTTGTCCTCTCGTAGCACGACCAGATCGCCGACTTGAAGTGCAGATTGATGTCTCCTCCATTTGGTTCTGTTCTGCAGTTCTGCCATGAACTCCCGGCGCCAACGTGCCCAGAATTGCTGTCGGATCTGCTCGATGCGTTGGTATCTGTTGGGTCTAATGCAGTTAACTGGTAACGACGGCACAGACATCAACGGGCGGCCTATAAGGAAATGCCCAGGAGTCAAGGGATTTGTATCAGTTGGATCAAAAGAGAGAGGAGAAATAGGGCGGGAGTTAAGGATCGCTTCAATTTGCGCAAAAAGCGTCGCCAACTCTTCAAATGTGAGGGAGGCACTACCAGCAACGCGTTTTAAATGATATTTTGCGGATTTAACGCCAGCCTCCCATATTCCACCAAAGTGTGGTGAGTAGGCTGGACAAAACATGAATTTAATTTCCTCTTTTGAAGCGAAATCTGAGACTGATCGACGGCTGGCTTTTATAACTCTCCCCAACTCATTGTTAGCTCCTACGAAGTTTGACCCATTGTCGCAATATATCGCGTAAGGCTTGCCGCGACGTGAAACAAACCTGCGTAAACAAGATATAAAAGCTGCAGTGGTTAAGTCACTAACCACTTCAAGATGTAGAGCTTTAGTGGCTAGGCATACAAAGACGCAGAGGTAGGCCTTAGTAACGCGGTTACCTCGACCCTTTTTAGAGGATATCATAAATGGTCCCGCAAAGTCGATCCCACATGTACTGAACGGGAAACCTGGATTAACTCTCACACTAGGCAATTCCCCCATTAACGGCTGTATTGGCTGACCTCGCAATCGAGTACAAACAACACAAGTCTTAACAATAGTGCGAGCTAAGTTTCTGCCACCCAGTGGCCAAAACCTCTCGCGAACAGAGGATAAAAGTAACTGGGGACCTGCGTGAAATAATCTAGAATGTTCACAGTGCATTATTAACCTAGTTAAATGTTGCTTAGCATCTAATAGAATTGGATGTTTTTTATCATACTTACAATCAGACTTATTTATTCTACCTCCTACTCTAATTAAACCATTATTATCATAAAATGGATTTAAAGGCAACAACTTGCTTTTGTGATGCAAAGCCTTACCATCCTTTATTATTTTAATCTCTTTTGCAAATGACTCTAGCTGACTGAACTTTAATAATAATGTTAATGAGCTATCAAGCTCCTCAGTTTGCAAAGGTCCTAACCTTTTAACAGTATTCTTTTTACAGTTATGTAAAAACCGTAGAACGTACGCAAAACAGCGTTTTAATTTTAAATAACTTGAATATTTATCAAATTGAATAAATGAATTAATGTTATCTAATGTGTCATCAACGGAAATTAGTACCTTTGTTTCGGGTAAGTTATTTAAGCTAAGCTGTGGCTGGGTAGGCCATTTAGATTTACCTTCCTTTAGGAATGAAGGTCCCTCCCACCACAACGATGATGCCTGCACATGCTGTGGGTCAATACCCCTGGACGCTAAGTCTGCAGGATTAAAATTTGTTGGAACATGTTTCCATTCAAAATTTTCAGTAAGTTGATTTATTTTATTTACACGGTTACGCACAAATGCTTGCAAGGTTTTATTTTGTGTTTTCAACCATCCAAGTACCACTGTGGAGTCAGTCCACATGTATATTTTTTTAACATTGCAAGGAACTGACTTTAATACTTTAGTACATAACTCAGCTCCTGTTAAGGCAGCACATAACTCTAACCGTGGAATAGTAAGTGTTTTAATTGGTGCTACTCTTGTTTTGGCACATAGTAACCTAACAGTAACTGTATTATCTTTATTACTCTTAGAGCACATATAGACACATGCTCCATAAGCTTGTTGTGATGCATCAACAAAGCAGTGTAGCTCCACGGACTGAACATCAACATTGTCACCTAAAACATTGCGAGGTAAGACAATATCTGACAAGAAATGTAAATTTTTTATAAAACTAAACCATTTTTTAACATAATATTCTGGTACTGAGTCATCCCAATCCAATTTGAGAGCCCATAAATTTTGCAATAATATTTTAGCTTTGATAATGCAACAACTAACCAATCCCAATGGGTCAAATAACTTACATGTAGTGGAAATAATTATTCTTTTTGTAACCTTATTAGGTATTTCAATGCCACTAGGAAAATGTAATTTGTCTGACAAAGGTGACCATTTCAAGCCTAAAACAGTGGCTTCATCATGAAAGGTAAGACAATTAGAAGCCTCTGAATTATCGCTAAGTATTTTAGGACAATTTGTTCTAAACTTTCTTAATGGAAAACAAGCCTCATTTAACGCTTGTGTAACACCTAAATATATGTACTTTAATTCGTCCTCTGAAGAGGCACCAGATATCAAATCATCCATATAAAAATTATTCTTAATTACCTCAGCAACAACCTTATCTTTACATTGGCTACCTAGCTCAAAGAGACACCTGGTACTCAAAAATGGAGCAGATGCCATTCCATACGTTAAGGTTTTGAGTTGCAGAATTTTAATAGGCTCCGATGGTTGATCTCTCCACAATATCAGCTGTAGATGCCGCTGTGACTCATTTAAGTCGATTTGCCGATACATCTTTTCGACATCCGCTGTTAATACACATTTATGTACTCTAAACTGGATAAGTATCGAAAACAAATCATTTTGCATTACGGGACCAACAGCCTGGATGTAATTAAGTGATTTGCCTGATCTTGTTTTAGCAGAGGCGTCAAAAACCACCCGAAGTTTTGTGGTTTCATGCTGTTCGCGTATAACACAATGGTGCGGTAAGAAGCATCCAAACTCTGGCCTATTAGTTTCAACCAAGTGTTCTAATTTTGCATATTCATTTATAAAATTGGCATATTGTTCTTTTAACTTAGGATTTTTATTTAATTTACTTTCTAAATTAAAAAAAACGCTTAATTGCTAAAGGAAATGAATTGCCAAGTGCCTGCTCAGGGACCTCCTTCAGCGGCATCATTACTGAAAACCTACCATCAGGTAAGCGACAAGTATTTTTATTAAAATGAGACTCACAAAACTGTTCATCAACAGAATACACATTAGCATCTGAAGGTACTTCTTCAACCTCCCAGAATTTTATTAAAGATTCATTTAAATCTTGATCAATATTTGAAACTCTCTGAACAAAGTTACAATGTATTTTCTTATTATTGTGACCTTCCCCGGTCGGGCCAGCCACTATCCACCCTAACATGCTATCTTGTAAGACAGGTTGGTTGGTGCCTAAACTTATTTTATTTGGCAATATAATATTAAAGAAATGATCTGCGCCCAGCAAAATATCTATTTCAGATGGCTGGTAAAACAAAGGATCAGCCAATTGAATATTATCTGGTAAACCAAACCTTTCTACATTAACTTGAACGTTAGGTAAATTGCCAGTAATTTTTGGAATAACAAAACAATTGACATGCACATTAAACATGCCTACTCTTGATTTTAATTTAATATTGCATCGTTCTTTAATTTCACATGCTACATTGTTTATGCCTGTAACATTAAAGGCATTCAGTTTTTCAGCCTGTAGTCCTAGCTTTTCTTTCAAGCTGCCAGTCATAAATGAAGACTGGCTTCCGGTATCCAACAATGCACGAGCCAGGTAAGTACAATTTGTTTTTGTATTAATCACTTCAACCTGTGCAGTGCACAATAAAACTTGTCCTGGTGAGACTGCAGATAAACTAACAGGTACATTACTAGTTGATGGTTGAGTTGCTTCTGAACTTTCTGCAACTACATTAGTGATTGTACTGCTGTTATGCAACATTGAATTATGCTTTTCCTTACAGGTCCGGCAACAACTACTCAGTGGACATTTTGAATTGTTGTGACCACTACGAAGACAGTTGGTGCACAACTTATGCTTAGCCACTTCAGACAGCTTATCATTTAAACACAAAGCCTTAAATTTATGACACTGATGTACATAATGTGATTTGTTACAAATAAGACATGTCTTAGTTTGAGAACCAGCCAACGTAGTTGTTAATGAACTAACTGATTTATTATCCTTACTGTGAATTGAATTTTTATTATCATAATATCGACTACCATTAGCTGTCTCTAAGACATTTGCTCGATTATCCAAGAATTTTACAAATTCTTCAAGAGAAGGCAGGTACGTTAAATGACCTTTGTGTTCTTCCCATTTACTTTTAGTTCTGGGATCTAACTTAGCTGAGACCAGGAATATAACTAAATTATCCCAGCCAGTTGTGGGAATATCTAATATATTTAAAGCATATAAATTCTTTTGAATTTGGTCCATCAAGTATCTTAAAGCTTTAAAAGATTCTTTTTGGATTGGATTGATAGTGACTAATGCTTGCAAGTGATTATTAATAAGAATATTTTTATTATTGAATCTGTCACATAAAGACTTCCATGCTATTTGATAGTTCGCTGCAGTAAAGTCAATGGACCTCACAATATTACAAGCGCTACCTACTAATGAAGTTCTTAAATAATGAAACTTATTTATTAAAGGTATGGACTCATTGTTATTAATTAAAGAGTCAAATGTGTCCCTGTACTCTAGCCATTTAGAATAATTCCCATCAAAAGTTGGTAGATTAATAGTAGGCAATTTTATGGAAGCATTTACCCCACAACTAGATTTTATTGGATCATTATTAATTGAATTTTTATTTTTAGACGAAAACAATTCTATTATTTCCTGTGCTAATGCAATTTGGGAACTAAATTCACTTTCAGTAATATCTCTTTCCGAGTACTGTTTTTCTGCATTTACAGAAAGTTCCTCTATTTCTGTTTGAACCCCATCAAATTTTTGAACTAATTCTTGTAATTGTGTTAATTTTACCAATAATTCTCTTATATCTAAACTAGTTACGCTATCCAACGCATCTAACTGAAATTTAGAAATATAATTTTTAAAATACGTTACACGACTACGTATGCCTGCCCGTTTACGGATTAATTTAATTAAAATGGAATTTGAATCATCGTTTTCTCGTTCACTGTCCGACATTTTGTCTATAGAATATAATAATCGACACAGCTAAGTTCACGAAGCTTTTGTTTAGAAAAATTAAATTAAGTAATAAGTACAGTTACGTACCCGAAAACGACTCAGTAATTTTAACAATGAGAAGGGTAAAGTTACACAAAAAAACTCTGACCAAAACATCCAGCAGTCGACCAGCTCAAAACTCGCAGCTGCCACCGAGCTCGCCAACAGCGCTAACAGCACCCGCAGGGCCGTAGGGCGCCGCTGCAGGCCGCCGCGTTGCCGAGCAGGCCGAGCAGGCTAACAGCACGTTACGTCCGCCGCGCACCGAAAGAGGCGCGAGCGACGACAGGATTTTCTGGAATGTTCGGCAAAGAACTGTTTACAACTAATAAAATATTATTTACTTTTCCCTAGGAAGCAAACTTATAACAATTATCTAGCATGAATTGACTTATAATAGGTATATCAATGCTAGCATCAAAAATATTATTGCGAGTGTTTATTTATGCCGCGTGCTCACACTTAGTGCATAGAAAAAAAACGATAGCAAACCTAAAGCCAATAATCATTAAAACACGCAGCTAGGCACCTCACCCACAGCTTCAAATTAGCGCCGCATCTACACGCAAACAAAGCTGGGAAATAGGGAATATAGGAGAGAACAAGGAACGGGCTTACTTCCATTCTATAGCTGTTGATAATATTATACGCCGCGCGCCGCCGCCATCTTGATCATATTAGGTACATGAAATCCTTGATTCTTCTGGTCGACGACAGCAATTCGGGTTTTTCTTTACAGCAGATTCGATTTGTTCACGGTCGCCACATGAAGGGGAATGAAACGCTTCCTCTTCTTAATGTGTATATTACTTTGCATTTACATGTAATGGAGACGCGTACATTTATGCGCGGTAGATTCTGAGTCAATGCGTGGCTTGCGCGACGCGCTGTATTGGACTGTTTTACTTGGACTGGCGATGGCGGCGCGGGCTCCGTCGCGCGCCGATATCGCCCCGCGCACCGCACCCCCCGCTGACGTCGTAGTGGTGTGCCGCGCGTGTCGTCGCAGGCGGTACAGTACGGTTTTTGGATGCACACTATGGCGTGCACACTTGGTCCTTATCGGACGGCGAGCTACCCATTGCTCACCGTCCGCAAGCCCGCGCCTACGGTGGCCGGAAATCGGCTCGCGATTCCCGCCCCGGGCGTCTCCTCCTGCGGCGGTTAGGGGCGTGAGGGCGCGAAATTTGCCTCTCCCTCACGCGTTCCGCCTCCTCCTTCGCGAGCATTACCGCTTCGCAGAAGGAGGTGACGGCCTGCCATTTCCTCTCGCTCCGTACCATGGCCTGAACCAGGGCCGGACGCGAGAGATCACCGCCGCCGATCGCCTCTACGAGAACACGGCGTTGCTCCGCCCAAGCCGGGCAGACCTCCATCGTATGCTCCACCGTGTCCTCAGGCCGATCCACACAATGGTGACACCCGGGTGTTTCCTCCCGCCTTATCCTGAACAGGAACCTCCCGAAGCAGCCGTGTCCGGTGAGGACCTGCGTCAGGCGGAAGGTGAGAACGCCGTGGCGTCTCTCCAGCCACTCCTCAAAGACGGGTCTTATCGCCGCGATTGTGGCGTGCCCAATTCAGTAGCAGCCTGGAGTTTGGATTTGTGCCCGGTTGACGGCAATAGGCTCGCTCCCTATTCCATGGGACTTAAACATAACTGGCGAAATGTGGGTTTACCACCTATAGGTGCACTTCTGCCTAACCCTTCGGGGAATACCGGTGTTAAGTTATGTTATTTATATGTAAAATTACAGGCTTTCAGAAACTGGAGTTTTGTGTTTATTAAGCTATTGCATAGCTTTTATCGCGGGCTTTGAGCGCGGCGACCGAATCAAGAAATTCCGTAACGTAACAAAAATAAAACCTAACACCCCCCACTCCACCTACCATGTAATGACGGTTCCCATGACAAAATGATGTTGTCTTGGGAACGTAATTTTTGTTTCATGTCATCACGTCATCATCCCAAGTGTAGCGTTGACAAATAGGAAGTATGGAGGTTACAATTATGCTATGCAATAGCTTTACCGCGGCAGTCCCCGAATGCCACACGTTTTTTTTTTCTTTTGAAAACTGAACTCTTACAGTCATTTCAATTTCACATATTTCATAATGATGTTGATATTTCGAGAGAGCTTTGACATTCTTTTTCGGATAATATTCCCCTTAATCTCATGTATTATGTATTTCATTCATTCAAGGTAAGTATTTGAATAACATATTTTCGTAGCTAACATTATCTTGCAAGAACAATAACGATTTCTATGTAAGTTTCCTTTACTTATATTCTTTCGTAGAACATTTAAAATCGGCCAAGTGCGTGTCGGACCACGCATAATGAAAGGTTCCGTAGTTGGGATGAATTTATCCTAAAAACAAACTTAACTTTGTAGTTGATAAACCTGTTCTCCCATACGAAATGTATGGGAAAACATGTTTTTGCAACTGCAAAGTTAAGTTGGTCAATTATTACTCATTAACTTGAAGAGCCTACTTAGCTGTGATAGTTTTTCTTTTAATTTCGTTACATAAACTACTGCTGTGATGTTTTTCACACATCCAAAACCAACCATTTAGCTGGCGAGGGGGGACACACACTTGACTCTAACAAAATTAGCACTTTAAAGCTTAATATTTCGCAAACGGATTCCTGAATCCAAAAACGGTTTTCACAAACTCACAATGTTTTTGAAGGACCTTTCCAATGATATCCCACACTAAGGGATACAAAAAAAAAGACACCACTTTACGTGTATGGGAGGTACCCTAAAAAAAATGTTTTTCATAATTTTGTTTTTATCACATCTATTCGAAATAGCTAGTTTAGTCCTCGTAAACAGGGACTAAAATAGCTTTTCAATCCCTAGGGATTAAAAGTGGTTTGAATTTAGAACGTGGATATTGTTAGTAAAAGTTCCAAACACCAAAGAGATCAAACACGAACATTGTATGAACAACTAACAGGCTGGCAAGAGAGAGAGAGAGAGTGTGTGAATTTGGTCAAAATGAAAATCCAAGATGGCGGCTCTGAAAATTTTAAAATTTTTCATCATGGGTATCGTTTTCATGGTTTTCAATGGTGCTAAAGCCGATAGTGAGGTCAAAATCAAAATCCAAGATGGCGGCCGGGAACATTTTCAAATTTTTCATCATGGGTATCGTTTTCATGGTTTTCAATGGTGCTAAAGCCGATAGTGAGGTCAAAATCAAAATCCAAGATGGCGGCCGGGAACATTTTCAAATTTTTCATCATGGGTATCGTTTTCATGGTTTTCAATGGTGCTAAAGCCGATAGTGAGATCAAAATCAAAATCCAAGATGGCGGCTGCGGAAATTTTCAAATTTTTCGTCATTGGTATCGTTTTCATAGTTTTCGAGGGTGCTAAAGCTGATAGTGAGGTCAAAATGTAAGTCCATGATGATAGCGATTTTTGTTTTAAATCATCAGAAGAAACTTCGTTCCTAACGGGGGTTGGACCGCACACGTTTTTTTTTTCTCATAGAGGGTGATAAAAAGTAGAGTGTTCACCTCGGGAGCAACACTATTTTAAGCTCGAGTGAAGTACTTTGAATCCCTCGCTGCGCTCAGGATTCTAAGAAACACTCTCGCCTTAAAAATAGTTGTTTGCTCCCTTGGTAAACAATCTACTATTTACCACTTTGTCGACGTAATTAATATGTATACCTATGCCAAATTACAGCTTTCTAGTACTAAGGGTCTCGGAGCTAGACCGCGGACAGACAGACAGACGGACATGACGAAACTATAAGGGTTCCTTGTTTACTACGGAACCCTAAAAAGGGAACCGTCACAACAAAACAAGTCCTTTGATTTGTTAAAGTAACAAAACGACGAAAATGAAACATGCTCGTTACTTCAAGAGAGCATAAATTTTGTGGTTCTGACATAAGGAATATGGCAAACGATAAATTCTGTATTTGTAAAAGATGAGTTGGTATGAATACATTGCGACCTTTAAAAGGGGTAAAAATATAAAATACCAACACGAATGTGAAAAAAAAATGAGACCGATTCGGAAATAGCAAAAATGGTAAGTAAAAGACCCTCGTATCAAAATTATAACCACACGGGTCAATTGATGGTTAAGCTGCGCTTGTCGCGGTCAGTTCGTGGATGAGTGACCATTTATCACATATTGAGACCCCTCCGTGTCTCGGAAAGCACGTTAAGCCATTGCGGTCCCGGCTGTCATTTGAAGATCTTTGACGGGAAGTCAAAAATCTGCTAACCAGTCTTACTAAGGGGTTTCATGTTACCCAGTAACTGGGTTGTGGAGGTTAGATAGGCAGTGGCTGCATGTAAAATACTGATTTTCAACTGTATCCGGTTAGAGGAGCTCGTGGCTAAGTACTAACAGCCGCACGGGTCGATCCATCAGGTTAAGCTACGCTGGCCGTGGATGGGTGACCATTTCTACATACCGAGACTCCTCCATGCCTCGGAAAGCATGTTAAGCCGTTGGTCCTGGCTGTCATTCGTGGATCTTTAACAGTCGTTACGGGTCGAAAGTTTGACAACCAGTCTTACCAAGAGGTATCGTATTACCCAGTTAATGGATTGTGGAGGTCAGATAGGCAGTCGCTCCATGTAAAATACTGGTATTCAGCCGACCCCAACATAGTTGGGAAAAGACTAGGCAGATTGAAGTAGAAGGCGAATCATTTGTTCAATATTTCAGAGTTGGAGTTTTAGTAAAGCTTGTTATTGTTATTATTCACAAGCCTTTGAAATATTGTCAGTTAATGTAAAGTCAGTCAGTTAAGCCAGGGTCATAAAACATTGTACACACTTTTAGTGGTATTTAATGTATTTACTCCTAATTAGAATAAATGTCTAATGTTGCTGTATACCTTGGCTTAAACTATTTTGTTAGTGTGTGCTCGTCCCAACGATACAGCTCGGCTTATGTGATTTCCACTGGGAATTATGTACATATGTAACTTTATGTACATATTGTACTATAGTCATTTTGTTCTAGGTACACTCTACTTAGAATAAAATCATAGCGAAGTCAAAACTGTAGATTGATCTGGGATCGATTTTAGTTCCGAAAATACAGGGTGGCAGGGACATCGATGCGAAAACTGAAACCATGGATTCAGTACATGATTCTGAACCCCCCTGCGTTGAAATTTTTCGTCGGTTATTTTAAAAAACATCAGCTGTTTCATAGAAAAGTGCAATATCTACGCGGTCAAAATGTATGGAACAGCAGATTTTTTTTTTAAATAGTTTCAACGCAGGGGGATTCAGAATCATGTACTGAATCCATGGTTTCAGTTTTCGCGTTGATGTCCCGGCCACCCCATATAATAAAATCGTAGCGCAGTCAAAACTGTACATAGAATATTTTTGAAAAAAGTCTACTGCCGAAAATATAGTTTTTAGATTTTTTCACTTTTTGTCTGATTGTATGTTGCAGCATGACGCAAATTCTACCAGATAGATTATATTAAAATTTTCCATAGATATTCCATATAAATCTGGTCAAACTGTAGGGTATATCATGCTATTTACCATGGGGGATGAACAATATTACATTATGTTCGTATTCTTCTCTGCAAATTGTAAAAGGATGCGCCAAAAAGTTAGGATATTGCAGATAGTCACCGATTTATGTTTTGAAATTATAATCATCTCGCTATACCTTTATGGAGCTAAGCAGTCAATCATGAAATATATAAGAACGTCTTCCCTAAAAAATATAATATTGTTTTTGTTACGAAATAAGGTATCAAGTCAACGTTGACATTGGGTGAATAAAAAAAAATCATCCCTAAAACACCAAACAACCCAACATGTGCTAACATGATACTTTTAGGTTCATCGTGGAATAGTGTACTTGAACGTTTTGTCTCGACTGATTTTAAGCCAGAAAGTTAGCAGTATTGTTTGTCATATGTCTTACTTACTTTTTGGTATTCTTCCCTTCATGTTTGCTTAATCATAAGCATAGCATAATCAGCCTATAATGTTCTCACTGCTGGGATACAGGCCTTCTCTCTGTGAGTGGGCTGTAATCCACCACGCGGGCTCAGTGCGGGTTGGTGGATGTCACATGTCTTCACAGTTTTGGTTCTAGGACATGCCGGTTTCCTCACGATGTTTTCCTTCACCGCTTTGAGAGCAGTGGTGCCTGTCTGGGTTCGAACCTACGATCTACAACTCATTAGTCATGGCCGTTTCCACTGGCCCGCCATGTTTGGCATATAATTGAAAAAACAAAAATATTTTGAAGGGGTCAGAATACCTAATTATTTGAGTACTTCCACTTTGCCCCACCAAGCCGCCCCACTGGTGGGGCAAAATGGAATGTCTAAAATTTTGCAGTGAAATCTGCCCCATGGTTCGACTTGGTGGGGCAGATTGCACTGCAAAATTTTAGGCATTACATTTTGCCCCACCAGTGGGGCGGCTTGGTGGGGCAAAGTGGAAACACTCAATTATTTTGTCTTTTATTTTCAGGCGCAGTGCTTTTATTTGTTTTTAATCTACGAATAATAATTTATTATTATTCGTAGATTAAAAACTCAGTACTTACATGGGTATTACAGAGCTCCTTACACTTTCACACCTCAACAACGACTCCTTTTCTAAAATGGCGACACCGCGTAACTTTAAAAATCCCCCTCCTTGTCAGACTCAAATAGTCAATTGACATCATAATATCCGGTGGCGTCATATTTAAAGATAACACAAGAATACTAAGTTTAAGTGAAATCACGGGCTTACCGTGGTTTACCTAGCTACTACTAATGTAATATTTATTCATAGATAATTTCGCTCACACTATTAGTTGAATGACAATGTCTGTATTTCAGTGTATGTCACGTTCGTCTTTATTATGTTAGGTTTGTCACGTAACTGGCCTTGGCAGGTAGATTTGTAAACGAAGCATGAATTATCAGGTTTGGGATGAAATAGAAAAATTATAATAATTGTATTATTAGTACGTGTTGGATCATTTAGCTTCCTTCAAAATGGTTGAGCTGAATGGTGCTAATTCATGCGTCATGTTCGTGAACGGGCGCCGTCAGTTGGGACTGGTCATCTCTTAGCTGCCAGGGCTTATTTTTAATTTTTTGAATTGTTCTTTTTTTATCTTTTTATTACGGACGCTTCTAACGTGCACGTCTTTCTACATTGTCCTCACATGTATAATTTCAACATGAATGATGTAACCAATATTTTGTAACAATTTTTTATTTAAAAGAGTGTCCGTGGAGTTTCTTGCCCGTTCTTCTACATAGGTACCTACTACGCTTTGGAATGGGCAACTAGCTTCATACCTATTTCTGACTGACCGATTCCTTGACAATTCAAAAGTGCCTGTAAATGGTTTAATTGAAATAAATGATTTGAGTTTGAGTTTGAGTTTAAAAGGCTGTGTTACTAATGGCCGATTTTACCCGAGGAATAATTTTGTTTTTCTGACAATTTTTCCATACAAAAACTGTCAGACGTCAATTTTATTCCATGGATAAAAGATTCTGACGTCGGAAAAATCAGAAATAAACATAAAAGCCTTTTAATTTCTTATCCACATAAATATTTACAATGTACTTCTTAATATTAGCACCTAGATTTACAAAGTTATTTAGATAGTTTTTTGAGTTGTGTTGTTTCTGTGTTTTTTTTCTTATAATATTATTTTCTTTCCATACATCTATATCATAAAGATAGGAACCCCTTCGGGTACAGGCCTCCTCCAGCTTATTCTAGTTTTCTATGTGGCTATCGTTGTCAATTTTTTCTTGCTACTGCCATTATGTCATCTGTCCAGCGCTTCCTAGGCCGCCCTTAACGTCTCATACCTTGGGTCCTGTCTACCGGGTCACCCCTACAGTTATAACGGGCAAGGTGTCCGGTCCATTTCCAATTGCGTTTAAAGGCATAATGCAGAGCATCAGTTAGCTCCACGATTACTGACAAATACTTGCACTGACTGGACAGGTCCACTCAAATCTGTGTGGTTCTTTCCTCAGAAGACCTTTTCAGACACTAATCTACATGGTTCTCATATGACCTGACCAAGATTAGGTATGTCTGGACTTTAAAAGAGGCTGCGACCTCTGAGTTTGTTTCGGCCTTTCTTCTCAGAGTAGTCAGATAGGAAAAGCCGAACTCATATAGCTTATTTTTAATATATTTTTTAAATGACGTGTAAAAGTAACTCCGATATCTTATTTACAGAATAAACAATTCCATTTCATTTCTTTGTTTTCTGTCTTATATTCACTTCAGATTTTCTGTATTTTCATTATTTTCAGTACGCTCCTTTCCATAGCTAAAGATAAAATCGATACTGTACATGCGTAAATATTCCTACCAACTACGGAACCCTTCACAATGCGTGTTCCGACTCAGCCCATTTTTTTTAACCGACTTTCAAAAGGAGGAGGTTCTCAATTCGATTGTATGTTGTTTTTTTTTTTGTATATTTGTTACGCGATTACTCCATCAATTATGAATTGATTTTGATGATTCTTTTTTTGTTTGGTAGATCATACTTCAGAGGTGGTCCCATATAAATTTTATTAACTTTGCTTGGGTAGTTTTTGAGTTAGCTTCAATAATACGTATTTTTTCGTCACTTAGTATGTGGATGATATTATGATAACTTCCTGTCACTGTTATTTACATAGCAGGTATTGGTATTCGAATTTGTGTGGGGTAGGTGTATCACAACTAAAAATTCAAAAATAAAAACTTTTTACAAAAAAAAAAACAACCGACTTCAAAAAAACACTACAAAGTGAAAAATAACTTTAATTTCGGAAGTCGGTGACAAAGAACGAAAATTCAAAACCAAAGACACCGACTTCCGAAATTAAAGTTATTTTTCACTTTGTAGTGTTTTTTTGAAGTCGGTTTTTTTTTTTTTTGTAAAAAGTTTTTTCTTATTTCAAAGTTGGTCTCGTAGTACTAAATAAATAAATTATCTTTGTTTTTCTCTATCAAGTAGTTCATATTTATGAATACTGTTAAGTTTTTCCAGGTATTTTGTTTGGTCTTTATTTATTTATGTAGTTATTCTCGCTGCCAATCTAATTCCCGCAGACACAGAGAATTAAAAAAAAATAACGATGGAAAACTTTTCAAATATTAACTATCAATTTAGTCGTTTAATAGTGATGCAAACAAATGGTCAAAATGTTTTTAAAACCTATTTAATGTGTTATCACATCGGCGGAAGGCGTCGAGGCAGAGTGTTTTTTACCAACGCAAAATACGTATCAAATGGTAACAAGATATAGATTCCAAAGCTCAGAGGCCGACCACGGAGCATTAAAGGGGATTTCTCTCTGCGGTATTGAAGAGCACGCTGATGGACGGTCTGAGGGCTGGATGCGAAGGTATGCCATGGTATGCGCCTGAGTCTGCTAGCATGCGAACGCGGGGGAGAGGCAGTGCAAGCGGGGATGCTTCTCCGCATTTTCCCCCGATATACTGCAGGATGCCGCAGGATGTTCTTCGGCAAATCCTCCTCGATGCCGTTCCCTGCCATCTGGTCGGTATTCGTTGGCCTTTAAAAGCCATTTTTGTGACATGAAATAATATTCTAGCTGGGTTTTTCATCTGGAGTTTTTCAGTAGCAGTCCGGAATCTGGATTTGTGCCCGGTTGATGGCAATAGGCTTGCCCCCTATTACATGGGACTTAAACTTATCTGGCGAAATATGGGTGTACTATAAGTATACCTCTGCCTATCCCGGGGAATACTGGCGTGATGTTATAATTACTTTAATATTCTAGCTCTATCAGACAGAATGATATAATTTAAGAAACACAACCGTTGTAATAGGCAGCGTTTCCAAATCCCTTTAAATAATTAATTCTTGGTTAATGGGTAATCTCCATATATGTACAAAGAACTACGTTCATCATCATCATCATCATCAGCCTATAAATGTTCCCACTGCTGGGACACAGGCCTCCTCTCTGTGAGAGGGAGTGGGCCGTAATCCACCACGCGGGCCCAGTGCGGGTTGGTAGATGTCACATGTCTTCGAATTTTCGGTTCTAGGACATGCCGGTTTCCTCACGATGTTTTCCTTCACCGTTTTGAGAGCAGTGGCGATGAAACAATGAACGCGATGAACTACGTTATTACATGTTATTACCCTTTCTCGCAATACCTAAATATATAATTCTTGGATAAATAGCACGTATTGTTAGGAGGCGGAATGTGGGTGTATTCTAGGTGCACCTCTGTTGAACCTTTCGTGGATTATGGGTGTGATGTTATGTTATGTACCAGAATACCCTTGAAATTTCCCGGATTTGTAGGTTTTTTTTTTAAATTCATGTTTCTTGTGGCACCTCTTTAGGTCATGAAAATATTTGGCCTAGGACTTAGGCAGGAAAATTAATTCGCTGTTATAATGTTAATTATATGTAGTTATGAGGTTCCTCTTTTTGGTTTCCAATAGCTTAGACTCTGTTCCCGACGTGACATGGAAATGTAAAAAAAAACAACTAGCAAGC
This sequence comes from Agrochola lychnidis, assembly GCA_963680765.1. NCBI lineage: Eukaryota > Metazoa > Arthropoda > Insecta > Lepidoptera > Noctuidae > Agrochola > Agrochola lychnidis. The sequence goes on from OY796864.1 coordinate 9,223,351, forward strand.
TTGCCTTGAACGCTTGTGATTGCTACGTCAAAAAAAGCTAATTTCTGTGCTATAACCAAGTTAATGTTTTGTACACGTAAACCTACCGGAATAAATTACTTAAATGACGGTGAAAACTGCATCAAAATCTGTTGTGTAGTTTAGAAGAATTAAACGGACACACAGACAGAGACGAAATGTATCTAGCCGCAATACGGTGACATTGCAATGGATAAAAGGACAGCGGATTGCTAGACAACGACGCAGCTGACGAACTTGCTAGACGAGGCTCCAGCACGGCAGTCTGTGGACTCGAGCCTATCGTACCCATCCCCTTCAACCAATTACGCAGGTGGCTACAGGAGTTCACCCACACATAAGCGGAGAACTGGTGGACCTCGACACCGGCTGCATGCAGTCCAAGGAAGCTATGCCATCCTTGGATAGCAGGCTAACCAGGCGTTTATTACGCCTGGACACTAAATTGGCTCGCTAAACAAACACTTCCACATAATAGGCATAACGGACAGTCCTCTGTGCAGATCGTATATGGAGGCTGAGGAAAACGTCGCTCACGTGCTCTTTGAATGCACAGGCGTCACCCAGATTAGAACAGAAACCCCCAGGTCACCCAGATCTTACACAGATGTTGATGTTGTTAAACTTCTGGGAGGTGGGCTGGTTGGAATAACCACCAACGGCCGCCATAGCCCACGCACAATGGTCCACCTAAGGAACTAAGTGCGGAAACCAAACCCTATAACATAGAACAGACACGAAATGCGATTTTATTGTATACTATGTATAGATACAAAAGAATAAACGAACTAACTAGGTACATAAAAAACATGCGACACTCGAACCAATTAAGTTTATTGTAGCATGTTCTTTTATTATGATTCCTCATTCCTTTTAAGAAGTATCTTATCCATTAAATATTATATTAGTTTATCCAACAATATTAAATCATAACAGGTTATTGGCAGTTATAAAACTCTTACAGGAAACTTTTCCCCGACTGATAATAAAGAATCCGAGAAAAGTCAGGTTTCTTACATTCAATATCGCCTACACATTATCTATTGAACTCTTTGGAAATTTTATTTTTCTTAATAACGTATCATATTATTATTAGAGCTATTCGGATTGACTGAGGACAAAAAAAAAATTGTGCATGGTTTTTTTTTTCGATTTGTGCTCGAATCCGGCAGGCGTACAGTTGGAAAGCCACAAGGTGGACTGATGACCTGGTGAAAGCCGCAAGAATCCACTGGTTGCGAAAAGCACAGAACCGCTCGTAGTCGCGGTACTTGGGGGAGGACTATGTCCAGCGGTGGACGTCTTTCAGCTGAATGATGATGATGAGACTCAAATCTTCGAGCTTTTCACATTTCTCTCTCATATCCTAACTTTAACTAAAATTGGCAAAGTGAGTTTGTTTGTTTGTTACGCTTTCAAGTTAAAACGGCTGAACGGATTTGCATGAAATTTGGCACATGGGAAGAACTTGATCTGGAAAAGGACATAGGTTACCTTTCATCCTGGATTACAGACGAAATCGCGGGCAACAGCTGGTATTCATATAAAAGAGTTCAACGATCATTTGTCGAACCTTGCGATTGTCACGCGAGTGTGCAATCATCGAGGTAATTTTGTTCGGTTCACTTTATGATTATTTTAGCGACAGCAACCGATTTTTTAGGCTTACGTTTTGTGGGTCTGCTACTTGAAGTTGGCCTATTTATCTTGTTGCATCTTACTATCCTACAACATTACCTAGCTGTTTAAAACCACTTCAACGTACAAATCCTAATACCCAACATTGGCAATGTCTTTCTTAGCGAGTATACCAATGTTGGTAGCTAAACGGTTATTGGTTGAAAAAAAAGGCGTTCGCATAACTCGCCCAGTTTCTGGGAGACAGTACACGTATTGTAACGTGTCGGAGACGCAGAGATTGCATCACTTTAGCGCACGCTGCGAATACGTCTATCAAACGCCCACACTGGATGCAACAGCGTGGGCGTTGCTTTGGGTCACTGATCGTTGCCTATTGGTAAAACTTGAATTCAGGCTTCCGAAATAAAGCTTCAATCCATATTTGAGCACCACAGGTTAGGTAAGACAGAATACTACACAAATCAATGAATGGAGTAGAAGCTAAGCCGACAGCTTAATACCGGCTTGCATTAGTGCGATTATTCTGAAGGATTTGCTGCCACAACAGCCAAATTGTGAAACGTTTTAAGCGAAACTTCTCCAGTTTATCTTCAAGTCTGTGATTTATACTCGGTTTCTGGATTTAGAATTTGAAGTTGAGAACTTGTCAAACTGTACTTTAGGATTACCTAAGGTGAAAGCCTTGAAATTAAAAATTTACGATTTTCAAACGACGGTCTGACTTGCGTGAGCATGCATTATTTGCGACAAAAAATGGATGTTTACTTTTTCGACGAGGTTAGCAAAAACCAACATAATGTTTGTCTATTTGTATATAACTTATATTCGGGTACGGTACTCATTTCGAGCGATCATAACTCTGGTTTTACGAAAAATACCTTAACACCACTTAATGATGTTTTATATACTAGTTCATATACCTATATATATGTAACTTTGGAATAATTAAAATATTTCAATCTGCCTAACCTTTTCCCAACTAAATTGAGGTTGACTTCCAGTATAACAAGATGCAGCTGAATACCAGTATTTTACATGAACGACTGCCTATCTGACTTCTACAACCCAGTTAATAGGTAACACGATACCCCTTGACCTTGACTGATTGTCAGACTTTCGTGCTTCTGACGACCCGTAACAACTATAAAAGATCTGCAAATGACAGCCGGGACCAACGGCTTAGCGTGCTTTCTATAAGTCTCGGTATTTAAAGATGGTTACCCATCCACAGACCGACCCCGGCAAGTGTAGCTTAACCTGATGGATCGATCCGTGCGGCTGTTATTACTTAGCCACGAGCTCCTCCGATGAATATTAATAGTGTAAATAATTAAATTATTTAAACTCTTAATCTTCTTATCACTGCAGACGAATTAAAATACCAAGTAACTGAATTGTAAATGCTTGTCACGATGCTCAAAGAATAATCGCCGCAGAAGAGCAATTCATTAAAAACTTGTGAGGCACTTTGTTTTAAAGCCTTTTCTCTGAAGTTTGCTAGCTGATCTTCAGGGCTTTGTCGAAGTTTATCGGCATCAATTAAACTATCCTATTAATTCCGTTTGACTTGATTATGGTAATCTACGTAAAATAAAAAAAAATTGTCTTAGTTCATTGTTAATTCGTAACTTCGACTGATAAGATAATATAATATTTATTTGCCCAAACATGTTTACATACAAGAATATAAAAGTGCATGCAAAAATAAATTGTGGCACTCTGGGAGTGCCGACAGAAGTGAAAACTTGAATAAAAAATCAGCACTGCGGTAATCAACGCTGGTGTTGTCACAGTGTCTCGAAATCAATGGTTTAGTCCCATCTCAAAAACCAACGCGCTTAAAGAAGTTTTCACTTCAATAATCGGGTTTAGATATCTTGTGGATCCTATAGATGCCTTAATAAGTTAGGGCCTCCAGTCAGAGCAAAAAACTTATAAGCTAAGCGACTACACGCTAAGGACCCTGTGAGGTACGGAACTCGACTTAGGGCGTTGCTGGGAAGGGCAGAAAGGGACACGCTTGATAGGATCAATCGCGTAATCGCGCGACGATCGCTCAACTAAGACACAGCTCGAAAACTAACTTAATTTTTTTCCATCAAAAGGGTCACTTGCATAACCTTGGCGTTTTGGAGGACTGTATTATGTTATTTTGACATTCAAAAAGTTCTGTTTCTAAACCTAGTTTGAATATATGACTTTAGATTTTTGATTTTGTCATTTATTTATTTAAACTTTTCACACACAAAAAGGTACAAAGGCGGACTTAATGCCTTAGGCATTCTCTACCGGTCAACCAAGGGTGGTGAAGAGATTGGATGGCAGGTGCTCTGTTTGAGAGGAACAAAGAAAAAAAAAATGTATTAAAAATATATCATTAAAAATAAAATAACAGTACTTATATAGGTTACTAGCTTCTGCCCGCGACTTCGCTCGCGTGGAAGTCGTAAGGCATCACAATATACTACAATAATAGCCACAATTTTATAAAACTTCCCTGTATACTACGTTTGTAGTTTTATTCTCAGCAGCCAAAATATACAGAGAGTCAGGAATGGTGACTCGGGAGCAAGCGACGTACAGTTGTCCGTGTGAGAAGCAGCTTGTCCTGAGGTCGACACCCGCAGTCTTCAGCCTTCGATGTCGGCCCCTGTGACTTGTTGATCGCAAAGCATACGCTCACAGGGAACTGCACGCGCTTAAACTGGTAATGGTGGGGAATTAGTGGTATACGCGCTGTAAACACCGTCTCGCCATCACCACAACCTGTTAGAATTTCCGTCTCGATGACGTTTCTCTGTAAAGACATGACTTTGAGCCGGTTTCCGTTACACAGATATACAACCGGAAAAGATACTTGCCATTTGCGAATTGAGAAATTCTACGGGGTAATATGTGACATTAATGGAGGTGTATATCACTTCACTCCCTTCAATTTGTGAGAGAATACTGTGGTTGATCGCTGCAGCTTGATCATTTTCGGAGTTAAAATGGAAACACACTCAAGAATTCTCTTGGTACGGTATTTGACTGATGTCCCCGTATACCAGACGAATAAAATCTTCTAAAGTGAGATCTACTCTACCAAGAGTCTCTGGTAGAGTGCCTTCACCAGCTTTTAGAAAAACATCGGAGAATTCTTGAGCATTTGAATTCCCGCCAAACCGAGCTCGTATGATGATGGTCAAGCGCAGTTTATGAACTCTTGACCACAGAGTCGACCTTTTCAACGAAGTATTCACTTTGTTTGTCAGAACTGTGACACCACCCATCATATCTTCGTTCCTGCGGATGTCCTCCAGGGTTCTGTTTACAACTTCCACTGCTTTTCTATTTGCCATAATGCATTCGTACTATACGATGAAGCGCAATCCCTATGCACACATCTCTTGTTCTGTTGCGTGACACCCCACAAACAGGCGTTTCGTTGCTCTTTAAATCAATGGAAATCTTAAACATGGCGTGCGCTGTTTTGTCACCAGGAAGCAGTGTGGCAGCGATTCCAGAATATCCATACACATACATATTTTAAAATCGCTGGGACAAATCTGCTGTCAAAATCTGTAAAAAAACATTTTATTCCTACAGTCTTTAGCTCTAAAATGATTAGAATACAACCTTGAATGTTTTGTGACTATAAATGATAAATGATTTTATTTCTGTAAGTAGGTTTGTACAAACACTTTTACACGTCAATCATATTTTAAAAACTAGGTGAGGTCGGCGTTTCCTATCTGACTACTCTGAGAAGAAAGGCCGAAACAAACTCAGAGGTCACAGTCTCTTTTAAAGTCCAGACATAATCTTGGTCAGATCATGTGAAGGCCATGTGGATTGGTGTCTGAAGTGGTCTTTAGAGGAAAGCATCACACAGATTGAGAGGGTCTGTCTAGTCAGTGCACGCATTTGTCAGTTATCGTGTAGCTCAACTCAGAATTTAAGGAGCTCAACGATTCGACGAACAATACCAAAAAAAGGACATTTGTGTAGGCCACATAAATTACTCAAACTGTCAGACCATGATTAAAACTAACTGAGAAAAAATTAAAAACAAAACAAAAAGGAATGACCCATGTAGTCTTCACATTCACAATAATTAAAATAATATAATACTTTAAAAGTAAATATTCATGTCATTGTATATATAAAAGTCATTAATGTCAATGCGTATATAAAAAAAAAACCCAGAAATAATCTTGGTCAGAGCATTTCATTTGAGGACCATGTAGATTTGTGTCTGAAATGGTCTTTTGAGGAAAGAACCATACAGATTTGAGTGGACCTGTCCAGTCAGTGCACGCATTTGTCAGTAATCGTGCAGCTCAACTCAGAACTTAAAAGGAGCTCAACGATTCGACGAACAATACCAAAGAAAGGACATTTGGGTGGGCCGCATAAAGTACTCAAAACTGCCAGATTATCATTAGTAGTAACTGAGAAAAAATAAATAAATATATATACATGAGCTACATAGTCCTCACATTCACAACAATTAAAATAATAATAATGTTATACTTAACAAAGTAAATATTCATGTCATTGTGTATATAATTTTGAAGTTTGCAAAATAAACAAAGTTCCAAAAGTAAAAAATAAAAATAATAATTGGAGCAGCTCAATCCCAAGCCTTTTTGTCCTTAATGTAATCTTTAACGGTATAAAAAGCTTTCTGACACAACTTACGTTTAATTAATGATTTGAATTTATTAAGGCTTAGATCTTGTACGTGGCTTGGAAGTTTATTATAAAAGCGTATACATTGACATCTGAACGATCCACCTATTTTTTTGAGCCTTGTTGGGGGTACAACAAATTTGTGTTTGTTCCTAGTATTTATGTTATGGATATCACTGTATTTTTAAACAATTTTATATTTTTATGGGCATATAAAAGATTATCAAAAATATACTGAGAAGGCACAGTCATTACATTAATCTCCTTAAATTTATCTCTGAGAGAGTGTCTCGGACTTAATTTATAAATTGATCGAACAGCTCTTTTCTGCAAAACAAAAATAGTCTGAATGTCGGCGGCATTTCCCCACAACAGAATACCGTACGACATTACACTATGAAAATAGCTAAAGTACACTAAACAGGCTGTCTCTATGTCAGTCAAATTACGAATTTTTCTAACAGCATATGCTGCGGAGCTTAGCTTTTTTGACAATTTATCTATATGTGGGCCCCACTGAAGCTTAGCATCCAAAGTTAAGCCCAAGAAAACTGTGCTATCATCAGGATTCAATTCTTCGCCCTTTATCAACACACTAGTTTTCACCTGCCTAACATGAGGTAGGGTAAACTTAATGCATTTGGTTTTTTTTCATTAAAAAGTAAATTGTTAACATTGAACCAGTGAACTACTTTTGAGATCGCGCTATTTACATCGTTGTAACCAGCTGCTGACGTTTAAGTTTAAACAAAAGTGAAGTGTCATCCGCAAACAACACTACATCATGGTTATCCTTTATGAGGTAAGGCAAGTCATTAATATAAATAAGAAACAAGAAAGGACCAAGAATTGAGCCCTGAGGGACTCCCATTGTTACTATAGATCCGGGAGATCTTTTTCCATTAACGTCAACGCTCTGAATCCTATTACTCAAGTATGAAATAAGAAGATTCAGAGCGCTGTTCCGGATCCCATAGTGGCGGAGTTTCCTGATTAACGTTTCATGAAGAACGCAATCAAATGCCTTGGACAAATCACAAAAGATGCCCAAAGCATCGCATTTATCTTCCCATGCATTATAAATATGACCTAAAAGTTCAACACCGGCCATCAGTAGTTGAACGACCCCTTGTAAAACCGAACTGTTTGCTATGTAATAATTTATGTCTACTAAAAAATCTTTGCAATTGCTCTAAAATTAATTTCTCAAAAATTTTACTAAAAGTAGGTAGTATTGAAATAGGTCTATAATTTGTGGGGTCTGATGTACTACCTGATTTAAACAAAGGAATTATTTTACTATTTTTCATAAGGTCAGGAAACTCCCCACAGTCGATACAATTATTAAAGATAAGAGCTAAAGTAGGTGCTACAATGTCAATAATAGACTTGGCAACTTCTACAGAATTACCCCACAGATCTGCAGTCTTTTTTACATTTAAGGTGTGAAATTTATTGGTTTGGTTTATTGGTTTATTGGTTTTAATTATGTCTGTACTGGTAATATGTTCAAAAAGAATTTCCGAATCGCAAACATTAACATTTTCCTTTAACAAATACTCAGCAACAGAAGGTGATGAGTTTAGGGATTTAGTAGTTGAAACGGGAATATCTGAAAAGAAATTTTCAAAGGCCGCGGCGACTTGTGAGTCTGATTTTATAATGTTGTCATTAATAGACAGGCTGTAGTCAGTATTTCGGTTATTAGACCTTCCCGTTTCATTATTAATAATATTCCAAGTCGTTTTAATTACATTACTACTATTTTTAATCTTCGAACTCAAATAACGCGACTTGGCCAAACAACATACTTTTTTAAATAATTTTGAATAATTTCTAACATATAAATTAAATTCAGCTGTGTTTACATAAGTCCTTTCATTGTACAGCTCATAAAGCCGTGTTCTACTTTTATGTATACCAATGGTAGCCCAATCACTAAAAGATGCGTTACTATTAACCGAGATAGTCTTGGGAACAAAGGTGGAATTAAATTGCTTACAGTATATATTAAAGAAATCATCATATAGATTATTAGGGTTAGCATGTATAGACAAAACTGGTAATTTATTAATGTAAAGTACGTAAGCTTTGGGAACCTACTACCACAAGACTAAAAAAGGAACAGACTGCAAGCTTCATACTAACGCTTTGCGCGAGATCACTACTACACGCACAGCTTTGTGTGCGTGCAGTGTCACAGACAAGGCGCGCGGGGGGTGCACCGGCGCCCGCTAGAGGCAAACTGGTTTGAGCCGGCTCATTCGGAAGCCAACGTTCAGGGGTACGCCGCGCGCCGTGTGCCAGAGCGGTACAAGTGACGCGGACATTTAGGTTAATAAAAATGGCAAATTGTTGTAAGTACTGTGTGTATCAATAATAGTAGGAAAAGCAAGGTTTATTTTTTTTATCCAAAGGATTTTGTCAGGTTATTATCTATATCTACCCATACCTACACATCATTTTTAATGCTTATTGCAGAATTATTTAGTTACGAGATAGGTAGTATCCTAAATAAAGATGGCCATAAAGTTTTCCCATAAGAATTATTATTTATTAATCTTATGGTTTACCGCCTATATTAGCGAGTTATTGTTTGTCTCCTATTTGTTTCGTATTTTTGTTTTAGTAGGTTTGTAGGTACCACTTACGTTCGTGAAATAGTAAAACCAGAAAGGAAACTTTATAGTTTCGCCATGTCCGTCCATCTATAAGTCACGGTATTTTAATAAGTAACCAACTTCAAAAAAAGCAAGCAACGTATGCATCTATGTATGTATAACTATTTGACAGTATAAATAATTACTTATCTACTTTACTATGGTGTTTTATTAGCATATAAGCTTAATCAGCCTAGGTATAATGTTCCTACTGTTGGGAAATAGCCCTCCTCTTTCTGTGTCTGGGTCTCATCCACCAAGCGGGCTCAGTGCGGGTTGGTGGATGTCATATGTTTTCGAATTATTGGTTCTAGGACATGCCGGTTTCCTCACGATGTTTTTCTTTACCGTTTTGAGAGCAGTGGTAATGAAATAATTTATATAAAGTGCCTGCTTGGGTTCGAACCCTAGACTCGTAAGTCGTGACCGTTACCACTGGGCCACCACTGCTCATTTTATTACCCGACTTCAAAAATGTGAGGGTCTCAGTTCAACAACGATGCACGCATTGTGTGTATAATTATTTCACAGTATGATTAATTAAATAGGTATTACTTAATTTTAAACAAACTGTTGAAATAATTACCGGTTCGGTACCGTAATTGGAAAACGGAAAACTCACGGGATCACCTCAGTCACAGTACGTGTCCGTTCGTCTGTCCGTCAGTCCGTCTGTCCAGCTGTCCATCCGTCCATCCATCCGTCCGTCCGTCTGTGCTCATCGCCGAATCTCGACTCGCACTTACCCGGTTTTTTAATCTGTAATAACCGAGTGACAGCCCTATGAAAGTAGGTAAGAATTTTGAACTCTGTTAGGAAGCTTGCCTTCTGCTCGTTTTTTATTCTTGTGCTACTACGTTACAACGTAGTAAGTTCCCAAAGCTTACGAAGTTTTCCTTTTTTTGTGAATTAATACATTCTATGAACTATTACATACATAATCAAAAAAAAAAAAAAAGTTTTACAAAATGTAAAAAAAAGAGTTAAAAAAAAACAGACGGAAATCGAACTTACTACCCCCAGGACTTCAAAACATTCGTCCAACCGATTACTTATTCGCTTTGTTGAAAGTTAGCTAAAATAGCTGTTCCTATATAATTATGTCATGATTGACTGCATAGTTCCATAAATGTATAGCGTGATGATAATCATTTAAAAAGTTAAATCGGTAACTATCTACAATATCCCAACTTTTCGGTGCGTCCTTTTACAATTTGCAGAGAAAAATAAGAAAATAATGTAATATTGCTCATCCCCCATAGCAAATAGCGTGATAGTCTATACCCTACAATTGGAACAGACAAACATTCTAAAAACTATATTTTCTGCATAAGAATCGATCCCAGGCCTCGTAGCAATAACTTTCTTTCAAAAAATTTAACTTCGCTACGATTTTATTATAATATATTATAGGGACATAATAAAAAAATCGTATAACAAAATGTGAAAAAAAAGAAAAACAAAAAACCGTACGTAGATGGGAATCGAACTTACAACCCCATGTTTTCAAAGCAATCGTCCAACCACTGAGCTAATTGCTTCGTTGAAATTAATTTCAAATAGCCGTTCCTATATATTTCATGATTGACTGCACAGTTGCTTGTGGCTAAGTAATAACAGCTGCACGGGTCGATCGATCAGGTTAAGCTACGCTTGCCGCGGTTGGTCCGTGGATGGGTGACCATCTTTACATACCAAGTCCCCTCCGTGCCTCGGAAAGCACGTTAAGCCGTTGGTCCCGGCTGTCATTTGTAGATCTTTGACAGTCGTTACGGGTAGTTAGAAGCCCAAAAAGTCTGACAACCAGTCTTACCAAGGGGTATCGTGTTACCTAGTCACTAGGTTGTGGAGGTCAGATAGGCAGTCGCTCCATGTAAAATACTGGTATTCAGCTGCATCCGGTTAGACTGGAAGCCGACCCCAACATAGTTGGGAAAAGGCTAGGCAGATGATGACTGCTCAGTTCCATAAAGGTATAGCGTGATGATAATCATTCTAAAAGTTAAATCGATAACCATCACAATATCCTAAAATTTTGGCGCGTTTTTTTCCAAAAAATACGAACATAATATAATATTGCTCGTCCCCCATAGTAAATAGCGCAATAGTTTATACCCTAAAGTTTGCCCAGACTTATAGGGAACACGTATGCAAAATTTGAACAGAATCTATCCGGTAGAATTTGCGTCATGCTAGAACATAAAAATACGACATAATGTAATATTGCTCATCCCCCATAGCAAATAGCGTGATAATTTATACCCTATAACTTGACCAGACACACAGGGAATATCTATGCAAAATTTTAATAGAATCTGTCCAGTAGAATTTGCACCATACTGGAACATACATACAGACAAACAGACAAAAATTCTAAAAAATATATTTTCGGCATAAGAATCGATCCTAGACCTCGTATCAATTACTTTTTTTACCCGACTACGGCAAAGCCAAAAGGAAGGGTTATGATTTTAGCAGTCTATGTATGTATGTTTATATGTTTGTATGTATGTATGTATGTTTGCTTTTACGTGTGTTCCACCATAGCGCCTAAACTACTGAACTGATTTTGATGAATGAGGTATCAATAGATTCGTAATAATAGTCCGGGTGACATAGGCTATATAAATTTTCCCTAAATTTAATATGGTGGATTTTACACGTAAATTTCTAACCTCGAAAAATATTAAAATGATATGATCATGACATGTTTGGTACCAAAAGAAAGGTCTTGACGAGCACATTTCAAATATGTAAATAATGTTATACTTTCAAAGTAAATAAATATGTTTAAATTGTTAAAAACAAGCAAAAGTGAGACTGTGCTACGTTGTATCGCAAGATGATACCAACGTGCAGTTAATCAAATCTTAATAAATAAAAACGGTTTGTAATTCCATCCTCAATTCCTCTATGAAGAAAAACAAGTACACACGGCTACACATCAAGCTATACATTTCCAGTTTAAGCTGATCTGGCATTGTAAAGGATTTCCGTACAATGCGAGGTCAGCTAATACTGGAAATTTATAGCTTGATGTGTAGCACTGTGTACAACGAAATATTAATATTTATACACGGGGCACTCAGAAAATTTTGCGATAGGTAATAAAAAAAAATATACTACAGGTTATATTTTATTTATTAAATCTTTTCAAATAACTCTCCATTGGCGTCTATACACAGTTTCATGCGTCTTAACCAATTTTCATTACACATTTTCCAGTCCACATCAGACACCTCTTTAATCCCAGTTTTCCCTTGAGTTGATTTTTTATTTTGGGGAACAAAAATGACAAATCCATGATTCATCACCCGTAATGAAATCGTAAATGCGCCGAGACGAGCCTGCTTCAAATTTTGCTATCATGTCTCGGCACCATTCTACCCGAACCTCCTTCTGCGTTAGATTGTGTGGTAACCAGCGTGAAACTATCTTCTTTACCTGAAGATGCCCGTGTAGAATTTCATGTACACTTCCCGATCCAATCTGCAGTATATGCTGAATCTCTTCATATGTAATTCGCCTATTCACTTAAATTTAATTTTTCACAGCCAACACGTTTTCTTATGTAACAGCCGTCATAGCCCTATGACGGCCACTTCTTTCTTCGTCCGCCAAAGTTACTTGACCACGCTTAAATTCGTTGAACCAGCGGAAAACAGTCGCTTTAGAAGGGCTTTTGTCTATGAACATCATTCGAAGTCTTTCAAATGATTCTTCTGGTTTTAGTCGACATTTGAAATCGTACAAAATCATCGCGCGAAAATGTTTTTGTTGTAAATTCAATTTTCAGCGAGACAGAGTATTTTGATTTTGCTCGTAAAAAATGTGGCGGGAATTTCGAATTTGGAATATTGTGTTTTATTTTTTAAATAAATAGTCATAGTTTTAATTAATCGACATCAAAACTAGCCAGTGTCCCATAGACAAAAACTGTTAGTCGCAAAACTTTCTGAGTATGGTGTTGGCGTCGAAATAAATCGCGCTATGGTTTCGTCTAAAGCACTATGCACTGCTATTGGAATTTAAAATAGGTTAATTACTGACCTATTGAATTACTCTTATTTACGTTGTTGTAACGTTTAGCAAGTGTAAAAACGGAAAAGTATAAAATAAAAAATAAAGTTTAATAAAAAACTGTAACCCGACCACGGGAAAATAAAAATAATCTAAAAAGTACGAAACAAGCAAATATTTCAGACAGAAATCAAGACATAGGTACAAAAATGGTCAAGGTAAAGCCGTCGTCGCATGCCATTATAATTTTGTAGGTGTTCCTGGCACCAACATGGTATACAGGCATGCGACCACCCATGCGTTGTTTACTGACAGTTTCGTCTTTGAAGCGGAAGAAAAAGTGTCAGTAGATACTTTTTTACGGTACGCCGTAACCTTGTTGCAGCGGCAACAGGAGGCCTGAGACCCAAAAGTGAAACAGCGTGATTTTGTATACCTTCAACTACATGTTTTAGCAAGTACCTAAACTTCTCTTCTTTCTGTACCTACAGGTATCACAGGGCCTGACGTACGAACGAAAGTGAGCATACGACGGCCAAGCAGAGAAATGACGCAACTGGAGAACGTAAGTCCTTGCTCAACTTAAATAATTATGTTAAGGGTACCATTCCGTACCCGACCGCAGGAGGCAACGGCAGGCGACGTGTCGCCGCGACACGACTCCTTTCTATGAATTTCTATGAAATACCTTCCGTAACTAGCGACACGTTGTTGGTAGCTACGGGCGAGTGACAGGCGACACGTGCAGCCCGACCGCAGACCAGTAGTGCCGCCAACGCTCGAGCAATAGTCATGTTTTTCTATCTTCTATCTACCGACTGGAATACGGGCAGTTACCGCCTGCGGTCAGGTTCGGAATCATGACTACAGCGACATGACGCCGCGACACGTCACCTTCAGTTGCCTCCTGCGGTCGGGTACGGAATGGTACCTTAAGTATACTGTACGATCCAATTACTCATGCCTTGTCTTAATTAGCAGGAGTAATGTACAGACAACAAAAGAGATCCCTTAGTACTCAGGCAGAACGCTCGTCTGAGTGTTTCTTTTGTTTAATTTTTTTTACAGAAAGAAAGAAAAATAAAATAGGTTTATTTGTCACGAAACACGTGCTTACAAAAATGATAACAAAACAGAACTATAATCACAAGCCACCACCACCACTGCTCTTGCCTAGGCAAGGGCAGTGGTGGGGCTTTCCTAGGCAGGGCTTCCGTCTGCCTACCGTTTTCCCAACTATGTTGGGGTCGGCTCCCAGTCTAACCGGATGCAGCTGAATACCAGTATTTTATTCCGGCATTAAGTCCGCCTCTGTACATTTTTGTGCTTGAAGTATTAAATAAATAAATATTTTACATGGAGCGACTGCCTATCTGACCTCCACAACCTAGTTAATGGGTAACACGATACCCCTTGGTAAGACTGGTTGTCAGGCTTTCGGGCTTCTGATAACCCGTAACGACTGTCAAATATCTACAAATAATAAGCCGGGACTAACGGTTTTACGTGCTTTCCGAGGTACGGAGGGGTTTTGGTATATAAAAATTGTCACCCATCCACGGACCAACCGCGGCAAACGTAGCTTAACCTGATCGATCGACCCGTATGGCTGTTATTACTTAGCCACAAGCTCCTTGTAGGTAGGGTTTGCCATGACAATTTCCACACGAATCATAAAGCTTAAGAGGGAACAGGGCCTGCGATTCACCATACAAATGTATTCCCCTTTTTTCTTCCTGAATAATGCCTCTAGAGCAAACATTTTTTTTTCATAAAATCAAGGTCTACTGTAGACACGTCCCTGTTATTTCTTTTTTTTCAGCAACTTATTGGTAAAGAAAATATGACCGTCCAAAAATTACAAAAATACCCCATTTTTACCGCCGTGATTAGAGGACTACCAGACAAATTCGAAAAGTTTTTAACATAAAAGAAAATGATAGGAACCTAGACATACTCTTTCTTAAAATTTTAATGTAAAAAATAATTGAATCAGCTCAGTTTTCGAGGAGAAAAAAGGGGAATACCAAACGTCGAATTCGTATTTTTTTTGTGATATACATCGGTCTGAACTGCAGTTGTCCCTATCGCACTCTACGGGGGCAGACTTGAGGTAAGACGACGGCAATAGTTTCTTTGAATACCTATTTTTCGAATACCTCGCAGGCTCTGTTCCCTCTTAAGGCCCGGACTCCACCAAAGCGCAGATGAGACGAGAGGAGAGGAGATGTGTTTTAAACAACCAATAGAATTTCGTTATTCACATATCTCGTCTCCTCTCAGCTTCAGTGGAGATGACTGAGCGGAAATGTATCATATTTGTATGGCGCGATCGAAGCGGAGATGTGCGCTGGGCCTCGCAAGCTGGCGACAGTGTTTTGCGGAGACGAAAAGAGATGTGAGCGGCATGCCGTGAGCGGTCAACATCCAACGCTCGCCACACGCAGCTCAGTTCCGCTCTAGCCAGCACACATCTCCAGTCTAACTAAGTACACATCTCCGCACAGCTTCAGTGGGTACATCCTAGCTGGAAAACAACTCTCTCGTCTCCGCTTCCAACATCTCCGCACATCTGCGCTTTGATGAAGTCCGGGCCTAATTAGTGTCTTAAGCAACAGTAAAATCATGATACTTCAATTCAATTCAATTCATTTATTAATTTTGTGAACATAGGGTAAAAATTATACAGATGTTTAACAAAGAAATATTGGTCCATACTACGTCCCGCCAGAAGGCATACAAAATTGTTGTGGCAATCATAATGTCGCATTAATAAAATAAAAATATAAAGTCAAGAAAATTACATGTCACAATTTCATGCCAAAAGCTAGGCTAATAATAATAATAAAATGTCAATAAATTAAGACGTCACATAAACAAATAGGTAGTATTTAGTCACAATTTCGTATACAATAATAACTAACACTAATAACTTATTTTAAGGTTTAGTATCTGGACGACCGAGCTCTGCTCTGGAGAAAATAAAGAATGCCCATTTAATAGTATAGGAAAGTTCATACTAATTCCATGTATCATCATCATCATCATCATCATCATCAGCCTATAAATGTTCCCACTGCTGGAACACAGGCCTCCTCTCTGTGAGAGGGAGTGGGCCGTAATCCACCACGCGGGCCCAGTTCGGGTTGGTAGATGTCACATGTCTTCGAATTTTCGGTTCTAGGACATGCCGGTTTCCTCACGATGTTTTCCTTCACCGTTTTTGAGAGCAGTGGTGATGAAATAATTTACGCAAATTAAAGCGCCTGTCTGGGTTCGAACCTACGACCTACAACTCGCAGTCGCGGCCGTTACCACTGGGCCACCACTGCTCTCATTCCATGTATAGTACATACTAATTCCATGGTGCCAAGATAGTAGGTACTTACTAATTCCATGCAGCCATGTCATTATTCTAAGATAGCCATCTTGTTCTAAACTTTGGGCGACCGAGCTCTGCTCGGCTGAAAATACGGAGAAAATTAATTTTCTCAGATAAGAGACCTAGCTAGATCGATTTTTCGCCCCCGTAAACCAGTTTATTGCAACTTTCAACGAAACTGTTAGAGCCGTTTTCGAGAACGTGATTACGAATATATATATACAAATACTGTTCATATAATAAATAGTATAGGATTTTATAAAGCTTCCCAAAATATAACATCAAAACAATTCCAAAGACAAGAAACAAAATCGGCCATGTCGCCATGGTTACTTCAAATAATAACCTAATATAAATACAAAAATGGATCTTTTATTTTCTGATATATTCTGTAGGTTCATACAATAATAGACTATTTTACAAAAACCCAGGAGATAAACACTTCAACATAGGTTCATTTACGTTATTATTAAGTTTTTAGGGTTTCGTACGTCCGAATGTAAAATCGGAACCCTTATAGGATCACTCGTGTGTCTATGGTCTCCAAATAACATGGTAAATCTCTCAATATTATGCGTACAAACTTACAGTTGCAGTTGGAATGTATGGAACAACATGTTTTTCAATTACAATGTTGAGTTTGCCCTTTAGTCCGGAATTGGAAATTTATAGGCTGTATCATTTGGGTGAAGTCGCGGGCAGCCGGGCACAGCTTTGAGACGGAACCCTCAGAGCGCGAGTCTTACTCGCACTTGTCCGGTTTTTATGGAAATTTTATTATTTCTTGATAATGCTTGTCTTTTTGTTTTTTTAAATACATATTTGATAGGTATAGAGTAAAGGCATCTACGTCTATTCGATATTCAAGAATTTAAGCTCTTTAAAAAATATACAGAATAAAAATAAATATATTAAAATTGTGAGAGATTTTCTGAGAATGAATTTGAAAGGGTTGGCTTTGAATTGTTTTATGCCAAAGGAGAGGTAGGTACATAAGTGTTTAAATTCTTCAAATTTTAGGAAAAAGTTTATTGTAAAACAAGGTAGACGAAAATTTATTAATAACTATTCCGCGTAAATTAATTACGTATAAATATTCGTTAAATTAATAACCACACTTATTTATAGTGATTCATTTCTTCTGATCGTTTTAGGCAAAATAAAATTCGTCTACAAACAGGTCAAAAAAGTGTGAAATAAAAAAAATTAAAAATTAAAGAACAGTGGCGTATGCCTTTTGTTTTCAACACAATTGGGTGAATATTGGGACATGTAACAATATGCAGTTTATTTACCATAAGACTGTGTATAGATAGACGTGAGTAAAACAGACTCTTGCTGAATGGAAACAATGATGCACACTCGTAAACAGTCTCATTGTCAAAATGTACTGTAAGACCCGGACGTCCACGACACTATACTCAAAACAAACATTCCATACTCAAATCACTAATGAGTATTGGTAATTTGAGTTTGGAACATGTTAGTTTCACTAGTTTTACGGTATTCTGGCTACTCAGTTAGAATGTCTCAGCACTAGCTTTTTTAATGGCGGTTCGAGCATGGTGGCCCAGTGGTAACGGACCCGACTGAAGAGTTGTAGGCCATAGGTTCGAACCCAGGTAGGTGCTTTACTTTGTGTAAATAATTTCATCACCACTGCTCTCAAAACAGTGAAGAAAGACATCGTGAGGAAACAGACATGTGACGTCTACCAATCCGCACTGGGCCCGCGTGGTAGATTACAACCCATTCCCTCTCGAATAGAGGAGGCCTGTGTCCCAGCAGTGGGAACATTTTAGACTGATTATGCTGTACACGATGCGATCAACTAACTCGTTATTAACTAGTTTGCGATTAGTTATACGAATCGCCATTGAAATATTAGTCCTGTGACAAACTGGCTTCTCATTGGTAATTAAAACTGCAACAGTGTAACAGAATAATGCAAGACCTGAAAATAGTATTATATATTATTCCTAGCATAAGTTTGAGATTGAGCAAAACAATCTTCGGAAACCGATGTCTGAAGAATACGAGTAACTTTATTTTTATTAACTAAATAATATATGTATGTAACTAGATTGTAAGATTGTTAATAAAGGCTAATATTATTAAGTTTGAGATGAAAGTAATTTTAGTTTCGAAACTTTATTGTATTTTTCTTTAGTTGCCTCACTTTATAGTTCTCTATCGGAGTGTATTACATACACAGAAGCTTTAAAATTTTCCGTAGTTCAGAAATATATTTGTGGGAAAATCGGAATTCCAAACATCTGGCATGGTCGTTTTACTTTAAACTTCTTTTACGCCGCTTACTTCTCAACATGCTTTTGATTTTGATTTATATACATTTGGAAGTTATATAAAGTTGGAAGTTATTCCACGGGAACGCACTACCGGGGTAGAAAAACCTATGTCCAGGTCATGATCTTTTAGGAGGTAACAGGGTGTAAAGTTCACTCATCCTCTATAAATTCAAATTCAAATAATTTATTTTCTCTTCACAAACAATGGCATCTTACATACACACATACTATACATACCTATATTACTTATAAACCAAGTATCTACACGAAGCTACAACGCACAAATACATCACACACTTTTATTCATCTGCGCACACTTTTTACAATCCAGTAAAATTAAAATGCTGCTCACCCAAAAAACACTAACAAAAACTTTTTTACATGGCTACTTACTGTCTAAATATATTGAAATAAATACTTACCTAATTTTGACGCTTATCCAATTGACATTATTTATAAATGGATAATACACTACATACTGTCTCCGAAATAGATGGCATTGAAATTGCCCGTACGGTGGAATGCGACTCTACAGAACTCCATAAACATATCTGTGTAAATAAAAGCGACCTCACTATAATATCTCAAAATATACGGAGTATTTACTGTAATTTTGACAACTTTGTGATCACTTTATCTACCCTTAAATTCGAACCAGACATTGTTATTCTAACGGAATGTAGATTGCATGCTAATAAGGCGATTCCACAAATAAACAACTATCACTCGTATATGACGACTCGTCAGTTGAACCAGAATGACGGCGTGGTTGTATATGTTAAGGGCTCTTTAAACCCTAAAGTTGAGGAAATACAGCTAGTACAAGCATCCTGTCTGCGATTAGACATATTGGGCAATATTGTTTATTGTATCTACCGATCACCCTCTAACTCAAATACCGACAGCTTCATTGACTCCCTCAGCACACAGTTAAACACATTAAAATCACAAAAAAATGTTATAATTACTGGTGACATAAATATTAACATCAAACACAAAGAGACCGAGTCATCCCAAGAGCACAAGAGTAGAGTTAACTACCTAAATATGTTATCGTTTTTCGGTGTACTTCCTGGACACACTTTACCCACTAGGGACCAAAGCTGTCTTGACCATTTCATGCTTAAAATACACAAAAGGTTCTCGGCATCTATCGCTATCCTGCACACTACGGTGACTGATCACTTTACAACATTTATGTCTATAACCAAGTTAAAAAATATTCAAATCGTAAATAGAACCACCACTACTCTAAATTATGAACAAGCTTTAAGAGATTTACAGGAGAGGCATTTATCAGACTTGTTATTTTGTAGTGATCCAAATTTATTAATCGATAGTTTTATTAATATGCTAACCAACGTTGTAAATGAAAACACTAATATAAAAATTATTCCAAGCAATCAACGCATCATAAAGCCGTGGATTACCTTGGGCATCCTTCGCTGTATCAAAAACCGAAATAAATTGCAAAAACAAATTCACAATGACCCTTATAACGAAATATTAAAAATAACTTATACTAGATACAGGAACTACTGTAACAATCTAATAAAAAAATTGAAAAGAAAATATGAAAGAAATTTACTTGCACAATCAGTATCTAACAACAAATTACTCTGGAAAAATATAAAAACCATAACATACTCAAATAGATTAAAAAGTCAAAACATAGAATTATTAAACACAAAAACAACCCACATAGAGTCGATAAACTATGTTAATGATTATTTTGCTAATATTGGAAAACTACTTGCTCAAAAAATTAATCCTGATTTAAATTATATTTATAATAACCAAACGAATACAGTGGGATCACAACTTAATACCTTCGTACTACTAGATACAGATGATACTGAAGTAGACAGTATTCTGATGAATTTGAAATCTGACAGTGCCCCTGGTTGGGATAATGTCTCGACAAAATTCCTAAAATACATAAAAAAGGAAGCTGTTCCCATTATTGCTCACCTTGCCAATCTGTGTTTTCAAAAGGGTGTCTTCCCGCCTGCATTAAAACAGTCCGTTATTACCCCAGTTTACAAGGGAGGGGACAGCGACGATGTCAGCAACTACAGGCCTATTTCCGTTTTACCATCGATATCAAAAGTGCTTGAAAAAATTATTAATATCAGACTTACTAATTATTTCAAAAAGTTCAATATTTTATCTAACTCACAGTTTGGCTTTAGGCAAGGTGTATGCACTGAAGATGCAGTAACTGCGTTAAGTTCTTTTGTAGCAGAGCACCTTGACAAGGGAAACAGATGCCTGTCTGTTTTCCTAGACCTCAAAAAAGCATTCGACACCGTCTCTGTCCCAATCCTTGTAAACAAGCTGGAAAAAGCTGGAATAAGGGGGAATGCACTCAGTTTACTCAAAGACTACCTCTCCAACAGGAAACAAAGAGTAAAAATAGGACAGTACTCCAGTGACGAGATAGATGTGTCATACGGCGTCCCGCAGGGTAGTGTTCTAAGGCCTACCCTCTTTCTCCTCTACATTAATGATCTTTGTAACATGGAAATAAAAAATGCTAAAGTATTCTCGTACGCCGATGATACGTCTATTGTGTTCTCTGGTTCATCCTGGCACGAAGTTAAACTGAGTGCAGAGGCAGGAATGGCTCGGGTAGCTGAATGGCTAAAAAGTAACTTACTTTCACTGAACACTAATAAAACAAACTACATATGCTTTAGTATCAGTAACCGAACACAGCCCGTTGAAGAGTTGGATTTAAAAGTACACATATGTGGAAACATGCCTACTATAAGCTGTAACTGCCCGTGCCTTGAGAAGGTCGCTGCAACTAAATATCTTGGAGTTGTGGTGGATCAAGCACTGTCCTGGTACCCTCAACTTGAGCAAATTTCTGGGAGAATAAGGAAACTCAGTTGGATCTTTAAAACCCTGAGGTATATTGTTCCAACTAAAATAGAGAGCTGTAAGAACCGTCCCAGAAATCTCTTAAATGAAATATATGTAGCACTGGCCCAGTCTGTGCTATTATATTGTATCCCAATTTGGGGCGGTGCAGCAAAAACAAAGTTTATAGACATAGAACGAGCGCAGCGTGGATTAATAAAAATTATGTATTTTAAAAATAAAAGATTCTCCACTGTAAACTTATACCAAATAAGTGATTTACTCTCTGTGAGGAAACTGTATGTAACCCAAACCATACTAAAAAAACATAAAACACTACCATATAATGTTATTAAAAAACCTAAAAGGAGAAAAGATTTAGTTGTCCAAGTTCCCCAAACTAAAACTAGATTTGCATGCAAGCAATTCAATAAGCGATCTGCTCAGCTCTATAATAAAATTAACAAACATGTTTATGTATATAATAAAAGTTACCACGACTGTAAGAAAAGTATAATAGACTGGATAAAACCACTTACCTATGAGGAAACCGAGGCACTCCTGGAACACGTTGAGTAGTCGAAATATATCACACAAATATATATACCATAACTGAGAACACCATACACCCACACACCATACCACACCACACACCTCATCGCACAAACCACACACTTCATCACACTCACCACACCACAAACACCACACCACACTACACTACACCACGCTACACCACACCACACCACACCTCACCACACCTCACCACACCACACCACACCACACCACACCACACCACATCACACCACACTATACACCACATCATATGCACTAACTAGTAATAAGCTTCATAAATTTAAATTGCAACTTTGCTTATAAATTTTATTTTTAGTTTCTTAAGATTAATAAACTTTAGCTTAATACAGAAAAATGTACTTACATTATACAGTTACCCATAAATGTTTTACAATGTTGTGAAAGAGCGGAGCCTTCTAACACAGGCATTGTTTGCCTAAAAGGAGGCTCCAAACACGTTAAAATGTAATGTAATTTTCTATTTGGCACAATAAACTATTTTGTATTTTGTATTTTTGTATTTTGTATCTTATAATTTAGACAGACTTGAAAAACTGTGACAATAGTTTGTGAGAGACTGGTGTCTGCACTAGGAATACCTGTATCGCAGATCACCAGGGTCCCACCACACGGTATGTTAACTTAATCAATTAGTTAGTAAATGTGAAGGGATAGGGCATAACATAACATATAGACTCAGAGATTTAAACAATATAAAACAAACAAAGAAAATATAAGAATTAAATGCAAAAAAAAAAAAATGCTTGAACTATTAAGTGTCGTGAAGTTAGAGGGATGGACTATTTTGGATGAGTTAGTAATTCCTCAGTTGCATTATAATCCAAACTAAGACGATTGATGTCGGGAAACTTCCCGACATCAATCGTTGGGCAATTGGGCAATATAAAAAAAAAACCTCTTCAATCTGTGAGGGTGTTATTAGGTATCGTACTGAGAGTGTATAATTTGTGGTAATTTTAAGGAAAAAAGAGGTTTTTTTTTGAATGGGGAATATTATCAGTTTATTACATTGGGCGCGGGCGGCTGTTGTTAAGCGGGTGTCTTACAAGTCATAACTTATGACCCCTGTTGAAAATCTTTTAATTTTTGTTGGATTTGGGGTAATTTTGGTACTAAAAATGTGAAGTAGTAGATAAAGTAGTTTTTTTTTTTCAATTATGAAAACATGCGTTTTGGTAATGTTATTGAAGTACCTATTGGCCCCTTTCAGATTGGACAGGGTTTTTTACATATTGTATAAATATGCTAAATGCGCTTTAAACTCTGCTTGCGCGATGAAATATTTCGCGTGACATCAGTGTGATGCGTAGTTTGTAAGTGGCGATGTAGAAGCCGCCACATCACTCCCCTCCGGAGACCGAAGGTCAATAGTGGGCTGAGTCTTGCATCTTGCGATGCTTGCCAGTGCCAGTTGAGTTGAGGTTACAGTGAGTCGGATTCGGGTGCCGGTCCAGTCATTCGGGGTGGCGCTGAGGGTTGGCGCTGCATTATGATCCAGTGAGTCGGGCCGACACAGTCTACTTGTGTGCCAGATCATTCGTTTTGGGCTAAATTATTAAAGTGCCGGCCAAATAAAAAAAAAAGATATATTCCGTTAGAACTTGCTATTCTCTTCACTTTTCACTATCGGACCAAATCTGTAGGACCATTCCCTACGCTGTTATACGAGTTTCAAAAATCCTGTTTTCAGTATGTTTTAGTTAAAAGAATCTAATTATAGTAATAGCTTTTTATGCCAGTAAACATTACATTTATCATCTTTTACTGTGAAACAAAGGCTTCACATAACTACAGTTTTGTTTGGCCGGCACTTTCACATTTAGCCCAAAAATGTATGGACGGTGAATGTTCTCCTTTAATCGAAATCCGTTCAGCCGCTACTGCATGAATAGGTAACAGACAGACTTACTTTCGTATTTATAGTATTAAATTTGGAGTAGGTATAGGATACCTATGACAAACAAAAAACGTTTTGCAGTACACGTGTGTCTGATCTTTGATGCTGCTTTCATAAAATGCAGAACAAGAAATAAAACAAAATCAAAACGATACCGAACCACATTAATCTCCGGGTTGTACAGTTCCTAAAGAGCGTTTTGAATGTCAATTAGAAAACAGTCTTTTCCAGCAAATGATCTCTTATACGAAAGCATAACTTTGTTTTGATCAAATTAATGTTTCCACATCTGGTCATGGCTTCCGGTTGATTTATTGCCTAACAAAGTTCTATTGTTTATGTAATTAATAACAACCATCAATTTCAGGGTTTACTCGATTACAGATGTCGTCATAAATAAGTCAATTTTAGTTTTCCCAGGAAATACTCGCTTTGATACTTTTATACGAGTTCCTAAAACTTATTTTTCACACCAAGGTAAATAAGTGGGAACCTAGTAATTTTATATATAATAAAATATTGACCAAAGATTTAAATCGCTAGATTTGCCCTCACCGTAAAAGTCACTCGTAAAATTTCTATTATTAAGTAGAGTGAGCTCACACATTATTAATAGCGTTTTCATGATAATCAAGTCAAGTCTCTGTATGTGACAGAGGTGTCAAAACAAAACAGAAACGCGACTATATTATGACGCAGTATCGGGCGAATCTAACGATTTAATGCTTTGAATATTTTAATGAATGATCAAACGAGCCGGATAAAGTTTTATAAACAAAGCGAACACTCGGTTCGGGAGATTAATAATGTTCTATGCTTCGTATCGTTCTCTACATTGGTTCTGGTTTAAAACGAAAATAAAGGACGTATTAGCAGAACTGTGTAGGTAGGTAGTCAGATGGATTGCCAATGAATGTGGCGACACGGACTATTTCATGCGATTTCATTTCATTTAATTCATTTTGCACGTAATGGAGTTGACCGGGTGAATCGCAACGCTCGAGTTAATGCAGTTATTGGAAAATGCAATCTATGAGTATTATAGTACGCGTCAAATTATACGGCGGCTCTGAAGTAGGGTTGCCAACCCTACTATACCGAATGATTTTTTTACCGTCTCGAAATTTTTACAGAGTGTTCTACCCATGAATATAAACAACTTTCACTATGGGAGCAAAAATGAAATCACGCAAAAAAAAAATCTGCTGTTTCCTACATTTGGGTCGCCTATTGAACTTTTGTATAAACAGCAGTTTTTTTTTTTCGTGTTTTCAGTGTTGCTCCCATAGTGAAATTTCGAGACGGTAAATAAAATCGTCCGGTATAATATAGTATCCTGCTATATTAGTGGTCTAAATACTATAAGGAAAAATATCAATAATATTGTCATTAGAGATTGACAGTGATTTGGACAATTAGGTACCTTGGTGAATTTATGCCGAGAGCATTATGCGGGTCATTTGTTATCAAAGTGGTTTCAATTTGCGCCTGGTAAGTAAGCCGAGGCCGTGGCCGAGGTAAGTTATTTCGGGATTTTGGCCTGTAAACTGCGTAATCAGATATGCTGCACTATTTGTTCCTTTTTACCTGATTAAAAAATATAGTAGGCGAAACTACAATATTTTTTATTCCGATACAAAATGGCGAGATGATCGGAATAGGGCGAGTTTTAATTTCATAAATGCTGAATTAATTGTATTTTGTAACCTTCATTCAGAGAGCACCTAAATTAGATATAAGACATTAAAAACTGGCTAAGTGCGAGTCGGACTAGCGCATGAAGGGTTCCGTACCATCACACTTCACACTATATATAATATTATAAAGGCGAAAGTTTGTGAGTGTGTGTGTGTACGTTTGTCTCTTCTTCACGCTCAAACGGCTGAACGGATTTGGATACAATTTGGTACACAGATAATTTATAACCTGGATTAACACATAGTATACTTTTTATCCAGATATTCCCACGGGATCGAGACTTCTGCGGATGAAACCGCGGGGCGCAGCTAGTTATAATATAATATAATATAATAATATAATCGTTTATTTATAAAAAGGTGCACATTTACAATAAGTAGGTAACTTAATAATTAAAATAGAGCACAGTTGCTTATTTGCCTGAACTAGGTTAAACCTGTGTTTCAGGCTACGAAGTGCATAAATACTTAATGTAATAAATTAAACTATGAGTATAAAGTATAAACTAAATATAAATTAGGTAAACAAAAGTAAAATAGCATGTTAGCGGTTCTATTTGCAGACAACAAGTAGATCTTCTGTCTGTGCATAATCTATGGTTAGTAAATATTCAAGTATAATTTTTTTACAGCTAAAGTAATTTAATTTATAAATACTAAGTTTTCTATTTAATCTATTATACAGAAATGGGCCTAAGAATGTAAAAAATCTTTCTACAAAGACATGTTTTGAGGTCGCATTAGATGTGCATACTATATCATTCCGTCTTTTGTTAGAATTGTCAGCAATGTAGGTAAGCATGGAGTGCTGTTTTAATACTAAGTGCATAATGAAAAGTTGGCGAACAGTCAGCACGTTGCAGGATTTATATAGCAGATCTGTGGGAAAGAAAAAGGGATGGAAGTTTGCTACCTTTAAAATTGCTCTCTGAGCTCTTTCAAGAGGAAGTAGATAGGATTTTGGTGCGCCACCCCATGAAGTGATGCAGTATTGAGTTATAGATTGACATAGGGCCAAATAAACTTGAGTGATTAATTTTGAATCTGCAAATGTTCGCAATTTTTTAAAAACATATATTAATTTGCGCACTCTTTTAGTTAGACTTTCAATATGTTTTCTGAAAGACAGTGTGTCGTCCATTATTACACCGAGGTATTTTATGCTGCTCGTTTTGAGGATAAAAGGGCAATTACACATGTTGACTGAATGGTTTCCACATTGATGGGCATATAGATGAGGGTTAGTAATATTAAATTGAGGCTTGCGCATGGAGAAGTAAATGTATTTGTCTTGTCAGCATTTAATGTTAGTAAATTGCTTTGAAGCCAATTAGTCACAGTATTAAAACCTAGTTGAGCAAGTTCGAACAGTTCGCTACTGGTTTTAGCGGTAAATATTAACGCCGTGTCGTCCGCATATGATATAATTTTTCCGTCTTTGATATTCAGATTACACAAATCGTTAATATAAATTGCACAGAAACAGTTACATTAATTAACATATAAAGATAAAAAAAATAATCTAACTATTTACATTAAGTACTAAATTAAAAGACTAACTATCTGTCTAAATAAAAATAATAAAAACAAAACAACACTTAGGCGTCGAAGTATTCGTCCGCATCGCTGTCATCCGGAAACGTGCCCAGAAGACTGGCAGCATTGCCACGTTGAATGGCAATACTAATTCTTTGGCCAAAGAACGAGCCAGCCCTCTGGTCACGTGAAGTGTCGACCAGTCGGCGAGAAATTTCCTTAAACAGGAGACGCGCACTCGGGCCCCATGATCCGAGCGTTTCGACCCCAAACGGCTCAAAACTGTAGTTACCAATAAGGTTACAGTATTTGCGCCGCTTGAGGGTCTCAGCAGCCGCAGCAGCGGCGCCAGCACAGCCCGCTGTGCTAGGAACATGAGATGGCGCAAGGGTGTCGACACAGGTTGCATCCCACACCAGAGGCCTACCCATCTTCCAAGGCAACAACGTCATCCCGTCTGGTCTCTTCCCATCGTCACGTACCAAGCCGTTTGGTTCTAATACCGCTGGTACGCCGGCGGTGGCAAGGGCTCGACGAATAATGTCGTTGATGCTGGCGTGCCGTGCTATGCGACCTGCGCTCCTGCAGCAAGACAGGCCATGGTGCCCGAGACTGTCGACAGCTTCACCGCAATGACACCGATGCGGAGCAACACAAGGTGCACCCAAGCGGAGACACGTAGCGAGCCGAAACGATGAGTCATCCATCATAGTGCCTATGGTGGATGACGGGAGCGCCTGAAGCCACAAGCCTGACTCCCATTCTCCCACAGCCAGCAGACGGGCGCGCTCAACAGTATTAGGTGACGTGTTTAACAGGGTGTTCCGTATAATACTGCAGAGCGGCACGTCCCATCGTCTCTGGGAAGAGGGGTTGTCGGGCAGATCCGTATTGGGGCAAGCCATTTTCCAAGCGTTCAACGCTTCGGTCAGGCACGGTACCTCAAAATCGGCCAGTGAGGAAGATAAAATGTTCCTAGTTAATTCATTGGTACTATGGACCGAGGAGAGGAACGCCGGTAAACTTATACTTGAAATTTTGCGGACGCCGAGACCGCCCAGGCGAATGGGGAGTGTAGCTTGCTGCCACGCTCGGTCGTCCAGGGCCACATTTAGGATTGAAGTTAAAGTGTTTCTAATAATTTGGTCTACTTTTTCTAAAAGTTGTGGATGCTTCCATAGGTGGGAGGAACGGAGGCTATAAGTAAATTTTGGTCCAAAACAGCAGTATCGAATGAGTGTGAAGGCCGAATGGATATTAATTTTGAAAAGTCTTTCCGAGACATCGTTGAAATTTTGGATTTTCTCCTCAATGAACGTTGGAAAGGATTCATCAAAAATTGGGGACCCTAGGAGGTGAAGAGAGTTTCTTTCCGTAATTTTGATATTTGGTGCTATAGTATTAAATTTCGCTATGGTAGTCTGTCTGTCAGTCGTCTGGGGAAGATAAATTTCACATTTTGAAAGATTAAGTTCGAGGCCAATGGAACTGAATTTTTCTTTTAAAAAAGTTAAATCTTTTAAAACTGTGTCTACATCACCTCCTAGGGTTCCGTCATCCAAATACCATACGTTGAATTTAGAATTTAATATAAATCAGGAATAACGTAGGGCCCAGAATACTTCCTTGGGAAACACCAAAACCAGTACTTTTCTGCTCATCGCTCGTGATATTATCTATTCTAACACATTGGTATCGGTCTTCTAAATAGTCAGCAAAAAGTTTCAGCGGCGTTCCCCTTATTCCTATGGCCTCTAATTTATTTAGAAGGACAGAAACAGACACTGTGTCGAAGGCCTTGGCTAAATCAAGGAAGACTCCCAGGGTCTGGTTACCTTTGCCGAGTTCTTCTGTAATATAATCGGTCAGGCTATGCACCGCATCGGCTGTGGATAATTTGGCTCTAATACCAAATTGTGCAGGGGATAAGATATGACTTTTTTCTAGATAGTTAACTAGTCTACTATTTATAATTTTCTCAAATATTTTTGATATTGAGGGAAGCAACGATATTGGCCTATAATTATTTACTAAGTCTTTATTACCAGATTTAAAGACAGGGACTACAACCGCCCT
Source organism: Agrochola lychnidis (assembly GCA_963680765.1). NCBI lineage: Eukaryota > Metazoa > Arthropoda > Insecta > Lepidoptera > Noctuidae > Agrochola > Agrochola lychnidis. The sequence goes on from OY796864.1 coordinate 9,252,720, forward strand.
TTTAAGAGAGCTAGGGAAAATTCCTTTGGATAGACAGATTCCAAGTATATGCGTTAAGGGAGGTACTAAAATATGCTTAAAGAGTTTAAGGATCTTATTGCTTATATTATCCCATCCAACTGCACAGTCATCTTTTAGTCCAGAAATGATTCGGGTAATTTCGGCTTCGTCAGTGTCCAGCATAGCAAAAGATTTCAAGTTACAGTTATTGCTTGATTTTTGGAAAGGTGGTTGGTCACAATAATGTTTCGGAATCTGTTCAGCAAGAGTTTTCCCAACATTGACAAAGAAGTTATTAACGTTGTTAGCTGACAAGAGTGAGAGAGTAAGCAGTAAGCTCGAATTTGATTCACGCTGTTTAGACATATTGGTGACGTTTTTAATATGTTTCCAAAGTTGCTTGCTATTGTTACCTGCTCTATTTAATTCATTTTTATCGTAATTATTTTTTAACTTCTTTAGGAGATTATTGCAGAAGTTCCTGTATCTTTTATAAGTGGTTTGAATTATTAGATTATCAGGGTATCTCTTAGTTCTCTGATGAAGTTTATCTCTGTGTCTTATACACCGAATTAGTCCAGGAGTAATCCAAGGTTTGATATTATAAAGTTTCTTATTTACTGTAGAAACTGTCGTGTTACGTAATATTGCTTGTTGGACATGTTTTATAAAATACGATAAAGCCAAATTAGCGTCAGCAGTATTGTAAACAAGGCTAAAATCTAGGTTGCATAAATCATATTCGAGTTTATTTGTGTTTAATTTGCTTTTGGTCTGGGGACGATTAAGCTTAGGCAGCGTTAAATTTACGGTAAGTAGGACAGCATGATGATCCGTGATTGTTGCGTTAGTAACAAGCGTAATATATGATAGGCTTGTTTTAATCATCATATGATCAAGACAGGAACCGCTCTGATGAGTCGGCAATATGTGAGCGGGGACAAAACCATGGTATGAGCAGATATTAAGATAATCTTGGGTCCCTGCATCGCAGTTTTCAGAGCCAATATTTATATTTAAATCACCTGTTAGTATAACATTCTTAAACGAGCTTAGTGCTTGAAAAATCTGGATTAATGAATTGTGAAAAGAATCCAAGTTTCTAACGGAAGGGGACCTATACATAGCGATTATCGCTGTGGTTGTACCAATTTTGATTACTAAGCAATTAGTCATACAGTCTTGTAGAGTAGTTTCCTCGACTGTTACCTTTAATGATTCCTTAGCAAAAACCACTACACCATCATTTTGATTTTGGTTTCTTTTGGTATGCAATAGGTTGTAACCAGGTATTACTGGAAGGTTATCGATGCGGTTAGCTAGCCAGCACTCTGTTAGTACCAATAAATCACAATCAAAGTTAAGTCTATGAAGGAAAATTTTAAAGCTATCTATGTTCTTATAAATACTACGAATGTTTTGGGTTAGTACGGTTAGTGACTTTTTATAATCGGAAAGATATTGTCTGCAATCCTCAACGTCACATGTCTTTGATACAGTTAAAAATGTATTATCTATGTCGGTAATTAAGTTATTATCCATACTAAACTAGAAAAATAACAATAATAAATTACGTCTAAAATATACACAAGTATGTGGCGCTCTTAGGCGCCTTCATAATCGATCGAGTTAATGTACCTGTATTCGGCAGCTTTTTTAGCCGGGCAATCTGCGTCTCCTGTCTTGTGGTCGGCTTGTTTTTTAAAGCGCAAACATGTAGCACATTTTGGAGCACCGGCTTTCTTTGCGCAGTCTTGAATAGTGTGTCCTTCTTCTCCGCAATGTCCACATGTAGGGGCATCAATTTTGCATGTTTTGGCCGCATGACCGTACTGCTGGCATTTGTAACATCTTGTTACCAGTGTGAAGTCACGTACCGGGCAGGACGACCAATTTATAAATAATCTGTCTTGAGTGATGAGGGCCTTACGTATGACGGCTGGAACTTCTAAAATAAAGTTGCAATTCTCTGCATCTTTCCTGCCAGATTTGTGGCTTAGTTTTATAGAGCTCAAAAATGTATCTAGGGATATAGTGGGCAGTTTTTCGGCTAAGTTTTGTTCATAAATACATTTAAAAACCTCCTTTTCAGCCATTAATGTAGGTACTCCTATTACTATAATGCGAGGTTTGCGCTTTTTAGGTTCGTCGACGGTAAGACCTGACGAAGCGAGTTGGACTGTTTGCTTGAGCCTGTCTAGGTCATCTTTGGTCTCAGTGCTGATTATAAGTCCTCCTATTCCAATTTTGCGTACGCCTCGTACTTTCAGTTTCATTTCTCCAGGGCATATGATTTTTTGAATCATGTTCTTGGTTTCGTCACTTGTCTTTGAGTTGTCACTGGGATAAATGGCCACGGAGCTAAGAGTATTAGGACGAACAAAGGTTTTAGACCCGTTCTTCACCATAGCTGCAAAAGATGTGGAAGTTGCTTCCTGCTTCGTACAGGACTCCTGAATCGTCCGGTTCATCTCCGTTAGACAATCGGATAGGTCTCGAGCTTCAGTCATGGTTTTAAGGGAGGTATGGGTTTGTATGGCCTTTTGCTTTAATGACTGGTATTGAACAGCCATTTGCGAAACTCCATGTCCAACTTTCCGGCAAAGATTACTTATTTTTAGCTTCTGATCAGCGTTTAGCTTTCCCTCAGAAGCAATAGCACAAACCTCACTTAGGCACTGCTCAATAGACCCCATCCAGTTCTGAATCTCCGGAGTGGACACAACTTCAACTTTCTCATCTTGGTCTTGTCTTGGTTGTTGGGGCGATGTCGGTGCTGGTGTCGGCACCGGGGTCGGTGTCGGAGGAGGGCTGCGTCGCATCTTCGCGCTCCGATTAAAGGGGCTGCCTTCCATGTATCAGTTTATAAAATATGTTATTCAGTTCATTATTTTAACTTATCACTATTATGTTTATTTGTATAACACGCTAATACACTGAAACTAGGTCACTATTTATGCAAGCGTTAATTTATTTTATTGATATTATGCATTGATGAGCACGTCTGTATGCGTTGAATGCGAAAACGATCAATGTTATCTATAAAAACGGCAAAAAAATCATGTCTGTTGTATGGAAGCCCCCTTAAATATTTATTTCATTCTGTATTTTAGTATTTATTCGCTTTTGCCTGCGGCTTCGCCCGCGTGGATGTTGGAAAATATCCCGTTCTACCGAGATTTCATACCTAATAACAGAGGAAAACGTCATTGACTCCTACCGCTGCGCCCGCGTTGCTCCGCGTAATTTTGAAACTGTGATATCTTTTAAACTATTCATTTAAATTATGTGATTCAAAGGCATATTTAATCTAAATTAAATACCCAATTTAAATAAGATTTTTTTTGGATAAGGATTAATACTATACAGGTCAAAAAAGCTTCGGAAATATCAATTACATTTTTATCAAATTTTGAAAGATAAAAATGGTTATTGTGGGTCATCCTTAGAAGATAGACATATGCTATCTGGGACTATTTTGTTGAACTTTTTAAGATGAACTATACCGTAGAACATAAATCTGATGTATCTTTTCGGGTTAACGCAGCGCACGCCAGTAAAGCTCCCAGTCGGCATGATTTTTTCCGACTTCTTCAACAATAATCGTCATATTTCAGCCAATTTACACAAAACCTTAATGAATTATACACTAAAACCTTTCGCATGAATTACTCCGTCCATTGAAGAAAACCATTTGAAAATCCGTTCGGTAGTTTTTGAGTTTATCGCATTCAGACAGACAGACAGACGGACGCGGCGGGGGACTTTGTTTTATAATATGTAAGGATTGTTATAGCGGCAAAAGAAATACATCATCTGTGAAAATTTCAACTGTCTAACTATCACGGTTCATGAGATACAGCCTGGTGACAGACGGACAGACGGACGGACAGCGGAGTCTTAGTAATAGGGTCCCGTTTTACCCTTTGGGTACAGAACCCTAAAAAAAACCAGTTAATAAAGATGGATTTAAGAATAAAATGGTTTTGGAACAAACCTACTATATTTTTTTTAAATTCTGTCCTTTTGGCTTTGACTTGTTTGTTGATGATATTTCGCTTCTAACTTCATGCTGGAACTATGTTGGTTTGAGCGAGGACCTAACCACTACCACTAAATATATAACCTCGAAATCAATTTCTCTCAATCTATTAAAATAATGTCCTTCCACCCCCATCAAAAAATCCCACTAGGCATAAACTTCACTTACAACGGCAAAACAATAGAAGACGTTCATGAATTTACACTCTACGCAAACATTAATTGGAAATCACAAATTAAAAAGATAAAATCATAACTATCCAAATTTGTATACGCCCCTTCGTGAAGTCAAAAATACCACTAAACTTAGAACTGCACTTGTTAACCATTGTGCCTACGCGTATACGGGGCTCAGTTACGGCATGATATTTAGCAGTGTTGACTCGCACGAATTTACTCGCCCGAATCCGGGCGAATTGACCATTTTATTTAATATTAGTTTTTCTTTGTTGAGAAACAGCACAGACGCACACTTTTCACATTGCAAAAAAGACATTAGAATCCTAGTAAATATAGAAGACACCGATAGTTGCAAACCTCATCATTTCCAAGAACATAAAACACTAACCCTCCCCTGCCTATACATGCAAATTCGTTCGAAATTACCAACACTTGTGTAAAAATAAGAGAAAATATGTATAGTCAAAATAACCTATTTTTATGGCTTAATGTATTACGCCATAAAAATAGGTTAACTTACCAAGCTCTAAGTTAAAAATGCACTTAAAAAGTGCACTAGTCATATAATTAATATATGTCAATAAAGCGGAAATAATTAAAGCTGATCTAAAGTTTTATACATTCAAAAATAAATTAAAACAATTTAGATGACAAATTTTAAATTACATGTTTTATAAAATAATTACAATATATTATAGTATGACAAATAAGTACTCTTCCTCACTCCTACATTTGCTGTGCCCGACAGGGTTCACAATGATAATATTTTATAAAACCTAACCACATCATGTGGAAGCAATAAATGTGTTCAATATTGAGTATATTGAACATTATACTGCGGCATATATTATCCTTGCGCAGTGGAATCAAATTCTAATATTGCTGCAGCAGTAATAGTATTAGATTTTGAACGAGATTTTATGAATTTTCCTTATAAAACAATTTTGTTTGATGGTTAAGGAGTTTGTGTACCTAAGCTGGAACGACCTGTGGGATTAAATCGTCTGTCATTTGTTTTCCCTTTTTATTTTTTAAAGTCTACTTTAAAAATAAAATATAATTAAGGAGGCACAGATTATTTTTACTGAGTTGGTTGAATTTTGATTCCCAGAACGATTAACAGTACTTTATACAACAACAAAAAATGGTATTGTTATTTTTGTTTTCATCTAAAGAATAATTTCTAGAAAATCTTGCCGATTACAGTCCACTTGGTTGTTCCAGATTCATAGAACTAATGTAAGGATATACCTAGAACAAAATCTTAAGATTTTGTGGAAACATAAGAAATATTTTTGGCTCGAATACGAATCGACCATTCATTATTTAATAATACGATAATTATGAGGTGAAAAATAATAGATTTGTTTGTTGATTTATGCAGAAGGACGAAAATACTTATGTCAATATGGATAACCTACCATTACCTCTGTATCCATCACCTACTCAAATAAAACAGCTTATTGGTTGATTCGTATGAATTTATTCGAACGAAACTGGCGAATTGACACTTTTAAATAATAAAATTTTGAAGTGAAAACTTCTTTAGGCGCATTGGGCATTCTTGAGATGGGGGACTAAACCATTGATTTCGCGACACCATGACGACACCTCATTTTTGTAAACGCGATTGTGCTCTTTATGTATATTACTTTATGGATCAATGTTCTATGCAAGTATTTTAACTTTAAAAGTTTTGTAAATGCGATTGTGCTCTTCATTTAGATAAGGTTACGGACCAATGTTCTATACAAGTATTTTTCTTCTACCAAGGCAATCTTGTTCAAGTTTTCACTTTTGTCGGCACTCCCGGAGTGCCACCACTTTTTTCTTGAGGCGATTCGCACGAAATTAATTTATTTATGGGCGAATCGACAATTACAGAAATAGTACGTACATTACACAATTTTTTATTTTTTTTATTGCATGCAATTCATAATGTTCCAATTAAATAAAGGGGTCTCGATATGTAATAAATGGTCATTGTTAAGTAACTCTGTGTGTTATTTTATGGACACTGTCCATGGTGGGCGGAATGTTAAGTGTCAAATGTCATTCTGTCATCTTTTAGAAAAAATATTTTCCGTTACTCTCAATTTTTATTCATTGTATATTGAAATTAAAGTTTATCTCGTTCTGAGCTCGGTATTTTCATTGGCCAAGCCATAAATACCCTGCAGGCTCCTCGGAATCCTTTTTGGGAATTGTACAGTCACCCATCCACGGACCAACCTCGGCAAACGTTGCTTAGCCTTCTTCTTCTTTTCGAGTCGATGGTAAATACATGTATTATGTTAAATGAGTTGGGCATAGTAAGTGGCCACGCCAATCGCGGCATCAGTGGCATTTTTTAGGTAATCAGGTGTGTGAACGCTTTGGACACTCCAACATATATATACATGCTTAACTTTGACGATTGATCCGTGCTGCTGTTATTACCGAAACAAGTTCCTTTATATGTGCACCTAGCTTCTGACGTTTCATGAGTGCCCATGTAGGTTTATATGAAATTATATATTTTGATTTTTTGAAGCTACGCTTGCCGCGGTTGGTCCGTGGATGGGTGACCATCTTTACATACCAAGTCCCCTCCGTGCCTCGGAAAGCACGTTAAGCCGTTGGTCCCGGCTGTCATTTGTAGATCTTTGACAGTCGTTACGGGTAGTTAGAAGCCCAAAAAGTCTGACAACCAGTCTTACCAAGGGGTATCGTGTTACCTAGTCACTAGGTTGTGGAGGTCAGATAGGCAGTCGCTCCATGTAAAATACTGGTATTCAGCTGTATCCGGTTAGACTGGAAGCCGACCCCAACATAGTTGAGAAAAGGCTAGGCAGATGATGATATATTTTGATTTTTATCAACTTCCTTTAAGAGTATGACACTAGTAAAATAATTATTCATATAACTTATAAATCTATAAAGACGGAAAAGCGTACGTAGTATTTTTTAATAAAAAGCTACCTTGAAGATATACCTAACTTTTTTTAAAGTGAAAACTTCTTTACCATTGATTTCGCGACACTGTGACGACACCAGCTTTTGACCATTAAAAAGACATTAACATCAACATCATCATTTGTGTAAACATTTAGGACTAAGTATTGTATTTATTTTATTTTGTTGTTATTTCACTATATTATGCTGCACCGGTTGACGTCATCACGTCAGCGCCGGCTGTCGCTGAAAACCAGCGCTGAGGCTCTGTTTCGCATGGGGTCGCAGTATTTATGCTGAGCGATAGTCGTTTTGCGTGGATGTGACGCATATTTTCCCCCAATTTGTTATTTACGTGTTTTTTTTAATCTTTTTTTGCGTCATGTTAACTGTAAATAAACTTATTTTCTTTCTTTCTTTATCAAAGCGTTGATTACTGCGGTGCGTGCAGTAAAAGACATCAACACGTTGATTGCCGCGGTGCCCATTTTTTTTCAAGTTTTCACTTCTGTCGGCAGTCCCGGAGTGCCACTGTTTTTTGTTTTTTGGGTGGGAAATTATCAAATAACTTCTCCCGCTCTGGGCGAAGCGGGAGCGCGTGTCAGACTCTTACTGGCTAAAACCTACCCGTGTTCCTTCAGTTGCCTGTATGTTGTCAGGGGCCACGGTATCTCTTTCGGACTTTCCCGCGACCCCGGCAGGCATCGGCCCTAGTTAATTTATTATGATTTGTAAATAATGTCTAATAACATCGTTATTAGGTACGGGGTATACTTATAGTTTTATGTAAATTCATAAATAACAAGCTCACTTCACCTCAGTTTTCACTGTGTGAATTTTATGCTAGTCACACATGTAACGATTTGCTTACGCAAGCCTAAATTTGCGCAAGAAAATCGTTACGTGTGTGGCTACCATTACGGAATAGAACGGCTGCTCTGAAAGTGTATACCTTGAATAAATTGTCCCTTGAAGAGAAATCTCGACGGAAATTAGAAGCCGTCGCTTGATATAAAAGAGGCTCTAGGTATTATGAAAGTGCTAAAAATCTAATCTTTGAAGAAGCTTAACCAGGTACGAAAAACCCTTTTGAGAATTTCATTTACTAGGCTCATCTCATAAATTAAAATCTTAAAAGAGGTTTCCTTCTTAACATAACAACATCATCTTGAAGAAATAGGTAGAAGTATATTATACCCTTATTGGGCGAGTTGGGCCCACAGAACACGGGCGATTTTTTGATGCGACGATTTTTATCGTGCACTGAATTTCAATCAATCTGCCTAGCCTTTTCCCAACTATGTTGGGGTCGGCTTCCAGTCTAACCGAATGCAGCTAAATATCAGTATTTTACATGGAGCGACTGCCTATCTGACCTCCACAACCCAGTAACTGGGTAATACGATACACCTCGGTAAGACTGGTTGTCAGACTTTCAGGCTTCTGACGACCCGTAACGACTGTCAAAGAGCCACGAAAGACAGCCGGGACCAACGACTTAAGGTGCTTTCCGAGGTATGGAGGAGTCTCGGTATGTAAAGATGGCCACTCATCCACAGACCAACCCCGGCAAGCGTAGCTTAACCTGATGGATTGATCCGTGTGGTCGTTATTACTTAGCCACGAACTCCTCGCGCACTGGATTTGTGCGTTGAAAATTCAGTACGCGATAAAAAATTACGCGGGTACGAGGGCTTAGTTCTATGCAATAGTGGACAATCCATCTTCAATGGGTTTGCAAAATAAGAGACTAGCAAAACTGCATTCGAACTCGTGAACAACTATAAAGCTTCGCGTAGAAACACTATTCGCAATACACATAGGATGAATAAGCCCATCGTCCTCGACGCAACCAATCACAAACTAGTAAGTAAGTCGTGTCGTGTACGGACCACCAATGAAATACAAGTAGACCAATTGGGTGCTGTTTCAGAGTGGATGCACGTGACGTAACGCAAAAAAAAATTTTTTCGTATTCTTTGTACGATAGAGAATATAGATCCGTGGGTTGCGCCCCCTCGAACCTATCCGCTTCATTGTTCAAATCAACAAAATATGATTTTTATATGAAAAATGCGTATTTTTTTTTACGTTTGCACGAATAACTTGGAATCTGAGGGTTTTAGGCCAAAATCTTTTTGACAAAAGTTGTTCGCAATAAAAAAATACACAAGATATGTGGGTTTTAATATCCCGTTTTTTCAATTAACCATGTTAAATTGGCTATTTTTAATTAAAAAAAATCGAAGAAATGCAAGAAATTTCTCGAATTTTTTAAAGTTATTAATAATCATCTTAGCTTAACAAAACTTTAGCTCAAGTTACCTCAATATATCATAAGTAAGCCATACAATTTTCAGGGCGATCGCGCATGCGGTTTTTGTTTAATTGTTATGAGAAGATGGCAGTACATGAATGAGTACTCTTATTTGCAAAATACCTGGACGCCTGAAGAATTTTTTTTATTTGCCAAAAAAAATTTGAGAGGTTCCTGGGGGGTCTATTCATCGATTCCAGGTGCTAGAATATTCATTTTAATTTTTTGGGAGTCATGGGAGTGTTTTCAAAATACTTTCAATTTGTTAATGTTAAACAAAGTTGAATAACTCTCTGAATTTAAACTTTTTTCCACTTCTGCAAGTGCATTAAGCATTAATAGTGCTTGAGTCAACAAAGCTATTCGTTTTTAAAATTTTATGATAGCTTTATTAATTGCTGAGATATTTACGTGTAAAGTTTATAAATAATTACAAACGTTATAAACAAAATTTTGTAATTTTTCAAAAAGTTTCTCAAATCTTCAACCTTCTATTATTTAGATACAAACTTAACATTTATTTATTTAGAGCAACGATAGGAACATTAAAGGCTACATGGAGAAGAGCTCTGACGCGCGCGCGGGCTCGGCGTTTCGAGCGCTTCAAACTTGCGTTTTCTAAAACTCGATTTTCTCTCGATCTATTCAACATTTTTGAGTGTTTTTTTTTTTTTTTAAACGGGGTAGTGGAAACTGCTGCATCGTTTTTTACGGTTCCGTAGTAAACAAGGAACCCTTATAGTTTAATCATGTCCGTCTGTCTGTCTGTCCGCGGTCTAGCTCCAAGAGCCTTAGTACTAGAAAGCTGTAATTTGGCATAGGTATACATATTAATTACGTCAACAAAGTGGTAAAACAAATTTATGAAAAACATTTTTTTTAGAGTACCTCCCCTACACGTAAAGCGGTGATGTTTTTTTTATCCCTTGTTTTGGGGTATCATTGGAAAGGTCCTTTAAAAACATTGTAAGTTTATAAAATCATTTTTAGATTCAGGGATCCGTTTGGGAAATATTAAGCTTTAAAGTGCTAATTTTTGTTAAGAGTCAAGTGTCCCCACCCTGCTAGCTAAATAGTTGGTTTTGGGTATGTAATAAAAATCACAGCAATAGTTTATATAACGAAATTAAAAGGAAAATTATCACAGCTAAGTAGGCTCTAGAAGTTAACGAGTAATAATTGACCAACTTAACTTTGCAGTTGCAAAGACATGTTTTCCCATACATTCCGTATGGGAGAACATCTTTTTTAACTACAAAGTTATGTTTGTTTTTGGGATAAATTCATCCCAACTACGGAATCCTTCATTGTGCGTGGTCCGACACGCACTTGGCCAGTTTTCGACTCAAGCACTATCAACACCAACTTGCAGAAGTGGAAAAAACCATTTCTTCGATTTTTTTTTTTTAAATAGCCCTTTTAACATGGTTAATTGAAAAAACGGGATATTAAAACTCACATATCTTGTGTATTTTTTTATTGCGAACAACTTTTGTCAAATGAGATTTTAGCCTAAAACCCTCAGATTCCAAGTTATTTGCGCAGACGTAAAAAAAAAAATACGCATTTTTCATATAAAAATCATATTTTGTTGATTTGAACAATGAAGCGGGTAGGTTCGAGGGGGCGCAACCCACGGATCTATATTCTCTATCGTACAAAGAATCAAAAAAAAAAAAATGCGTTACGTCACGTGCATCCAGTTTACACTGAGCTTTTACAGCTTCCAACTGGTCTAAAGTGCTGTGTCATTCTGTGTACTCATTGGTGATCTGGGTTTGTAACACGTTACTCTTGAGTACCGTCATGGACGTAGTAGTAGTGCGTCAGAGCGCTTCGAAGCGCATCAACGCGGAAGAAAGCGCAGCATTTATATAAAAGCATAAGCATTTACATCAGCAGCTGCAACCGATGTACAGCACGGTTTGAAGTACTGGGACATTCTAGAAATTTCACAGTACGTATTTCTCAGCTGCCGGTTATATGCTGCCATGCGTGTGATTGATATCTAGACGTACCACGAAGAGACATGAAACAGAATGTATAATCGTACCTGTCCATCCAAACGTCAATATTCTCTTAAATGCATTGCGGAATTCGTTCTAATCGATTCCGATGAACGTCGGCGCATTCAGTGTAGTGGGAATTGTACTTCACAGCATTTGTATTTTATTTAAGTTTTGCTTTTATGTCAGAAAGAAGAAAGAAATAAATTATGTTTATTTGATTTAAAAAAAACTTTTTTAAATAACTTTAATTTCGGAAGTATGTGGCCAAAAACGAAAATTCCAAACCAAAGACACCGACTTCCAAAATTAAAGTAATTTTTCACTTTGCAGTGTTTTCTTTGGACGTTAGTTTTTTTTTTGTAAAAAGTTTTAATTTTTTTGTTCCAAAATAGGCGACGTTCGCATACCCACGATCAATCAAAAATTTAACAGACATTAAAACAGCCTTATTGGTATACCATAGCCATGTTTGTTCTATTTTAAGGTATGGAATAACTGTATGGGGGAATTCAACAGATGCTCAGAGGGCATTCATAGCCCAAAAAAAGTGTGTACCTAAGGTCAATTTTTAATCTTAAGTGGACAGACTCTTGTAAACCTGCAAATTTGTAAGAAATAATTACTCGCTTTTTGAAAAAGACGAAAAGGCTATGTCAAAGAGGAAAATAGTACAAAAGCCACTAGTAGTCCCGCGTAATAGACTAAAAGTATGCAACAAAAATTGTTATACCATGGCGGTGAAAATATATAACCACTTAGCCGAAGAATTTAGAAGTGCTACAAATTTAGAATTTAATAGAAAACTGTAGAACTGGTTGTGTGAGCGATGTTTTTATTCCATCAATGAATATTATGAGTGTAAAATGTAAAACTTATTTATTATAATTATCATGACATGTACACATTGACATTACTTATATAATATTGAAAATTTTTCATTATTCTTGCTATTTTTTATTGACATGACATCATTATTATTGATCGTTATTATTATTTTAAATGAATAGAATCGTACTAATTTTATTAATTGCATTGTAATCTTTTAAATTATGAAATTATTATTAGTATTTTTATTTTATTGCTAATTGTTAAATGTGTACCTACTGCATGCTATAAGTATAACCAAGATGTAAATCTAAATATTTGCACGGCTGAAATGCCGAATATAGTGAAACCCATAAAATTAAGAACATGTACCTATATTCTTGCAAATAAATATCATTCATTCATTCATTCACGCTTTTACCAAAATACCATGTATAAATATATTCTTTGGCCAACTCACAAAGGCGGCCAGCATCTACAAATCGATTCCTAATGCATACAGATCATGTTTGTAAAGGTCGCTGAATACTGAACAGCGTTAGGACGCGGACGGGGCGGAGACGATACGTGGTGTTTACGTGGTAGATGCGTCCAGTATAGAGGTATGTTAAGGGTGTTAAGTTCATTCATCTTGTATAGAAAAGGGAGGATCTTTCGACCAGACGGGTATCCTGTCCGGTGGGCAACTGCTCGACAATTGATGTCGGGACGTTGTATACACAATGTCGCCCATCGGCATGTGCCCGCCTGTATTTTTCTGAATATTCATGAAAAATTATCGAAAAATAACTTAAATTAAGGGGTCTGTCTTCAATATTTTTCATGTTATTAATTTGTTTATGTTTTGAATAGCGTTTGCAACTCCGATGTTATGGGCTCGATTTGGATTCTGTTTATTATTTCTAAGAGCTTATGAGTTATTTTATCGGATTAACTAATATTTTATAAAAAATTGTTGACTATGCAAAAAATAACACAAGTTTTAGTTCATAAAATAATAGGGGAATTTCGAAAAAAAATTGAAATATATCAATATAGATCCCCCTTTTTAACCGACTTCCAAAAAGGAGGAGGTTATATGTTCGTCGCGTATGTTTGTTTTTTTTATTTTTTTTTATGTATGTCCACTGATTTCTCCGTCAATTGTAGACCGATTTTGAAAATTCTTTTTTTGTTTGAAAGGGTGTGCTCTCGAATTGGTCCCATATAAATTTTATTAACTTTGCTTGGATAGTTTTTGAGTTAGCTACAAAATACGTTTTTTTTCGCACTTAGTATGTAGATGATATGTTAAGTTTCTGTCATTGGTAGCAGATAGTGGTATTCGAATGTGTGTGGGGTAGGTACCACAACTAAAAAATGAAAAGTAAAAACTTTTTACAAAAAAAAAACAACCGACCTGCAAAAAAAAACACTACAAAGTGAAAAATATGTTTAATTTCGGAAGTCGGTGGCAAAAAACGAAAATACAAAACCCAAGACACCGACTTCCGAAATTAAAGTTATTTTTCACTTTGTAGTGTTTTTTTTTTGGAGGTCGGTTGTTTTTTTTTTAAAGTAATTTTTCGATAATTTTTCATGAATATTCAGAAAAATGCGGGCGGGCACATGCCCATGGGCGACATTGAATACTCATCGCTCGGTAAACTCTGCTTACGCGATGTAGGATTTTGCGTGACGTCAGTATGATGCGTAGTTTGCATGTGGCATTGTAAATGCCACCGCAAATGAAAACACGGACGAGATTTTAATGCATACGCACCGCGATAGCGACGAGTAACTAACATGCTAGTTATTCAAGGCAATTGCACGTAAAATTTTATCGGAGAGACAACTGGATGGCGAGTGGTAATCTGGGTTTTGAAGTGATACCGAACCCGTCCGTACCGTCCGAATGGACCCCAAATGGACGTTGGCGGAGATATGGGGGATGGGGCCATAGCCCAATAGCCTATCTATTATGTGCAAGGAATTTGTGTGTATCAATGCCCTCTGGTTTTGTTAAAATTATCATCGGTAAGGAGTTTCAAGAATTTTACACATTATTTCAATTATAACGATGTGGGGGGATGACAACTGGATGGCATTGATACACACAAATTTCTTGCACATAATAGAGCTTAAATTTTGAATGCCATGTCAAAAAAAAATGTTAGGCCCCCATCCCCCATATCTCCGCCCCCGTCCATTTGGGGTCTATTTGGACAGCATGGGGGGGTTCAGTATCACTTCAATACCCAGATTACCACTCGCCATCTGGTTGCCTATCTGATAAAAGTTTACATGTCATCGCTTTAACTAAGTGTGGAGAACAAGACTGCGACCAGAGCAAATAATCCTCCACACACAAGGAGGCAATTGCGACCGGAGCAACTGTGTATATGCAGCAGAACCACGAATGGGACGTGGCACGCGCAGGGCCGGACGTGCTAAACATCGTCACCGACGACATTTTTCCTATCCCTTGGGTGCCACGTTGCTGTTCCATCGTGCACCCGTGACGTTTGCTTCATTTTCTATGCAACGAATGTTCCCAAAAATTTCGTCCTGTTCTGTCCGGGTTCAAACACGTTACGTATGCAGCGACCTTAAATGAGTCTACGAAGGTTCAACTCATTTTAAAGTGGACTCTCTACTACGTTCATGTATGTTTAGTAAAGCATTGGTCAGAACTGAACTGTTCACATGTTCCTTTGATCTTTAATATGCAGTTTCAAACTGACGAGCGTGTTGCTTGAGTGTTATATGTTTTTAACTAGCAGCGCCCCGCGGTTTCACCCGCATAAATCTCGATCTTGAAGTGATAATCCAGGTTATAAACTGAGTGCCAAATTTCATCCAATTCTATTCAGTCGTTTTTGCGTGAATGAGTAAGAAACATCCATCCATCCATCGCGTTTATAATATTATTTGTAGGATTTTTTGAGCCAGCTCAGGCATTAAAGTATTTTCTAAGAGTCTAGGTAATTAGAAAGTTGTCATGTTTAGTATATTTTGAATGTGAAACATCCATTGGCGAGCCTTTTTTTTTTGGGTGGGAAATTATCAAATAACTTCTCCCGCTCTTGGTGGAGCAGAAGGGCGTGTCAAACTCTTACTGACTAAAACCCACCCGTATTCCTTCATTTGCCATGTTGCCGAGGGGCCACGATTTCGCCCTAGCGGACCCCGTAAATTCTGCTGACATCTCTTTGAGGCGCGCGTGGAACACAACGCGCCATCGACCCGGGCTTGGTCCTTATCGGACGGTGAGCTACCCATTGCTCACCGTCCGCAAGCCCGCGCCTATGGTGGCCGGAAATATCTGCCTGTGATTCCCGACGCCCAGAGCGTCTCCTCCTGCGGCGGTTAGGGGCGCGAGGGCGCGAAATTTGCCTTTCCCTCACGCGTTCCGCCTCCTCCTTCGCGAGCATGCTTCGCAAAAGGAAGTGACGGCCTCCTATTTCCTCTCGCTCCGTACCATGGCCCGAATCAGGGCCGGACGCGAGAGATCACCGCCGCCGATCACCTACACGAGGACACGGCGATGCTCCGCCCAAGCCGGTCAAACCTCCACCGTATGCTCCATCGTGTCCTCCGGGCGATCCACACAATGGCGACATCCGGGCATTTCCTCCCGCTTTATCCTGAACAGGAACCTCCCGAAACAGCCGTGTCCGGTGAGGACCTGCGTCAGGCGGAAGGTGAGGACGCCGTGGCGCTTCTCTAGCCAAGAGGTCTGATCGCCGCAATTGTGGCGTGCCCAATTGGCGAGCCTTGGGATTAAGACTGAGTCGTGTATATAAGTGTGAATCTAATAGAATATGCCAGCCTCGTCGCAAGCGTTACAACTGCTGAGCACGAGGTCTTGGGTTCAAATCCCAGGTCGGGCAGTGTTATTGGGTTTTTCCATCAGGTATTTCTAAACAGCAGCCCGGAGTCTGGATTTGTGCCCGGTTGATGACTGATATGGGACCTAAACATAAATGGCAAAATGTGGGTACTAAAGGTACACCTCTGTCTAAACCCTTTCGGGGATTACAGGCGTGTTGTTATGTTATGTTATGTAAAAGAACAAGTTTCACAAATAGCTTGACACAAACGTGTTAATTTATGACCCTGTAACACCCGAAAAGTATAGCCCATTTCTTCTATAAACCGTCTATTTCCCGACCACTTCTGTATATGCAGTATATCAAATACTGTCCGAGAAAATTCTTTCCAACGATATCGGATCCAATAAATAAAATAGGAACCCAGATAGCTGAACACGCGGTCTTACAAATAGGACCAAACGCGGTAGATCAAACCGATCGTAAAAATGGACCAGTTTATTTGCACCTGGGTGGTATGAACCAAAAGAAATCGTTTGGTAAATTCGGTTCGGTTTGTCCCTTTGACAAAATTTTTACAATACGCTAGCGATGTAAGTCATTCACTTGTTTTGGGACAAAATGGAGGCATTTTGGATACAGGACTGAGTAACTGTACTAACATGTATGTAGCCGAGCAGTGACTGTGACACAAAAAACACGATAAACGGGATATAAAAAAATTCAAAAATCCGTGCGTTAATTGAACTTGCAACTCATGCGCTCATTTTTAGCAGACAATCGCTGCGCCATTAGACCCGAACTATCACAAAAAACCGGCCAAGTGCGTGTCGGACCACCCACAATGAAGGGTTCCGTAGTTGGGATGAATTTATCCCAAAAACAAACTTAACTTTGTAGTTGATAAACATGTTCTCCCATACGGAATGTATGGGAAAACATGTTTTTGCAACTGCAAAGTTAAGTTGGTCGACTATTACTCGATAACTAGTAAAGCCTACTTAGCTATGATAGTTTTTCTTTTAATTTCGTTATATAAACTACTGCTGTGATTTTTTTCACACATCTAAAGCCAACCATTTAGCTGGCAGGGGGGGGGGACACTTGACTCTAACAAAAATTAGCACTTTAAAGCTTAATATTTTGCAAACGGATCCCTGAATCCAAAAATGGTTAACACAAACTCATAATGTTTTTGTAAGACCTTTCCAATGATACCCCACACTATGGGATACAAAAATAAAAAATAAAACATCACCACTTTACGTGTATGGGAGGTACCCTAAAAAAAATGTTTTTCATAATTTTGTTTTACCACTTTGTCGACGTAATTAATATGTATACCTATGTCAAATTACAGCTTTCTAGTACTAAGGGTCTCGGAGCTAGACCGCGGACAGACAGACAGACAGACAGATAGACAGGCAGACAGACAGACAGACGGACATGACGAAACTATAAGGGTTCCTTGTTTACTACGGAACCCTAAAAATGACATAAGCACCTTGGGAAATTATCAAATAACTTCTCCCGCACTGGGTGGAGCGGGAGGAGGCGTGTCAGACTCTTACTGACTAAAACCGACCCGTGTTCCTTCAGTTGCCATGTTGCCGGGGGCCATGATCTCCCTTTCGGACTTCTTCGCAACACCACCTGACCCTGATTGGCCGATGCAAGGAAAATCTGTTCAGGTGGAGATTCATAGACGACTCCGCCTTGAAGTGTAAATGTGGTGCTGTTCCACAAACGATGGGACACTTAATGTCGTGTCCTGCGTGTCCTATCAGCTGCACGTTACAGGAACTGGTGGACGCTAGTGATGGCGCCGAACACGTGGCCGAATTCTAGGCCGAGTTTATTTAGATTGCCATCGACATGCTCAGGAGAAGAATCAATACCAAACTATAAATTAATATCTCTCCATTGTGAATCAGAAGTAGGTAAGCAAATTGTGTATTTGCAGTACCTGATACTTAAGTATAGTCCATGCAATCCACGAAGACGCGTCCCACTCCGCGATTACTGTACTGTAAGCTGAACTCTAGTACGGTGCGGAGCGGAGTGGGGCGCGTCTTCGTGGATTGCACGGACTATATTAGGCACTGCAAATACACTGTGCTTATATATCTAGTTAGTGTTATAAATGTTTTCACTTACGTATGCCTCTGTGAGTATTTAATTGCAAACAAACACTGCAGATGAGCTATACTAATTAGTTCATCTGCAGTGTTTGTTTGCAATTAAATAGAAACGGTGCTTTATCAAGAAACTGTAGCGGCTTTAAGTTAAACGTCCTTGCTCAAGTACTAAGTTGTGAAATGGTAACTGAGCGTACACCAAAGTGTTTTTAATGCATTTATTTATTTAAACTTTTCACACTCAAAAAGGTATAAAGGCGGACTTAATGCCTTAGGCATTCTCTACTAGTCAACCTAGGGTGGTGAAGAGATTAGATGGCAGGTGTTCTGTTTGAGAGGAACAAAGAAAAAAATGATTAAAAATATATCATTAGAAATAAAATACAGTACATAAATAAGTTATAACTTATAATACACATACATACATATTTAATATAATAAATACCTATACAAATTCTAGGGAGAGTGGTGTTAAGATAACTCTACTCTATTTATTTAGAAAAACAAACTCTGCAATTTCCGCTTAAATGCATACCGACTGGTGGCCGTCCTGATATCAAGAGGAAGCTCATTCCATAGAAGAATGGATTGAATATGAAAGGAAGAATGAACAAAGTCAGAAGTATGAGAAGGACAAAGTAGGAGAAGATTGTTAGAAGAACGCAGATTCTTAGTGTGAGAAGAACTTGGAAGTGACACACAAGATAAGAAGGAAGAGTGGGAGAGTTGAGAAGGGAGAAAAGTGTGGTCAAAGCGCGCAAACTTCTTTGGCGAATGGACATCCATTTGAGCTCAGACCTATAGCTCGACACATGATCATATTGTATGCATTATTCATCGGTTTTAAATACCACTACTTTTACTTACGGACCACGAGTTATGATTGGGAAAGAAGGAAAGAAGTTATTAGGAGCATGAGACACCGCAACGCGACCGCGGAGCGACACACGGTAACAGGTGATGCGTGCGCGGGTCGCTTGATGCAAATAGCATCGCTAGTTGCATCGCTCGAGGTCGTGAACGGGGCCTTCATATAAAAGAAACGTATGCCTGAATGGTCTAACTAGAATCTTGTTTACGTACACAGTGAGCAAGCATGATGATTAATGCTCGATCCATGTATACCTAGATGAAAATAAAACGTTGTCGTTCTGAAATAGTTTTCTAATTAAGTCAGTTTATTTTAGAAGGTGACATTATTATTATGCCAGGTACAGGTGAAAAGAAAAATGAGATGTAACACAGATTAGCCGTCCTAGTTGTATGCAATACAACATGAATTGTTACACACACCTTGCCCACCACAGCCGTCACCGGGACGCCATCGTTTTATATTTTAATGAAAAAGTAAAATACCATATCTGTGTGAATATAACTTGATAAATAATAGCATTAACGGCTGCTATTCGAAATCAATTTCGTGGTTTCATAGCAGCAGGATGTCATTACATTTTTAATGTAAGTCCGGCAGTAAAAAGTTTAACCCCGGGTCCACACTCTCGCAAGTGCGCCTTGTGAAGGGGCTTGCACGAGCCGTGGCAAAAGGAGACTACACGAGTGCTACCCATCCACACTCTCATCTTATTCAGTTCTTTGACTCCGGTCAAAAAACCGACACCGAGCGAAGTGCGCGCGAGGCGAGGCGAGAGATGACAAGAGAAGACGAGGGCGCCATCCACACTATCGCGCTCGCTTCATCTCGTCTTGCCTCCTGGAGAGTGTGGACCCGGGATAATAGACAGTTTTATGGCATTTACTTGTCGGCGGTTTCCCTAAAGGAATTTATAGCCATGTTTATGACTCAATAATTTCACCCACCATCAAAGGGTTTGGTCGAATTATTGTCATTTTATGGTTGCGGGCAGAAAACGAATGAATATCTGAGTCGGTCGCCTTAATGCATAATAAATATAATATCTACGTAAATGTAAATATCTTATGGCTAAGAATAAACTCTTCTATATCTGTATTACTACGTGGGAGAATGTAGGGAGTATCTTATAGAATATTCAAAACGTGCAAGTACTTAATGGCTACGAAAGCAAGGTCGTCCGTATCTACGAAGTCCGCCCTTGACATAATTAGCCCACGAAGTAACTTAAGCATATTTACCTGAGCCCACGAGGTAACTTGAGCCTACAATTATCTCAAATATTATAAGTTAAGTTAGAAGGGTTTCCAGCAAGTGATTGAGATGGTTCTTGGTTATTATAAATTAAACTAGGAGTGGTCTGTATAAATAAAATAAAAAATAGGTATATTGCAAAATGCAAATAATTCGGTAACATATAAAAACGATGACCGTTCGCACAAGATTTTGACGTGAAGTGACGCGTGGTCCGCGTTGGTCGTCACTGATTGGCTCGCACCGCGTCGTCGTGCCGTGCGTCTCCCGCGGTACCGTGTCACAGCGTGCGTGGACAGCAAGATTAGCTGCGAGAAATTCTTATGCCCATCGTTTACGACACTACTCAAAAGTAAAGTCCTTACAAACTCAAATCACCAAGGGTAGGGGTAACTTTGATACCGGCACACGAGGAGTGCATATAACACTCTTCGTGTACAATATAATAATGCTTACCGGGCTATGATGAACTTGCCCTGGCGGTGTAGTGCGACTGACATGTTCGCCGAGAGCAACGTTGCCGGCTTTTCCGCGCTGCTAAGTAAGCTCAGAGTGTCATTCTACATAAGAGTAACCCTGAGTAAGAATGAAATTGTAAAAGCTGTGTACGGTACACAACTTTTACAATTTCGTCCATCTTGCAAGAGAGGTAAAAGAGTTTTACTATATATTTTTAGTTATTGAATTTTTGTATTAGTTTGTGTATGTGTCTGTATGTTATGGGTTTTATAATTTCCTGAAATAAATGACATTTAATTTAATTTAAATTTAATATACCTTAACAGAGCTGTGACGCCAGTTTGGTTTCACAACTGACGCGGGAGTAAAACTCATCAGTCACATTTTGGAATTCTGGGAGAAGTTCCAGGATGCAATTGGTATTTTCTGTGGGCCTTGACTGCGTTGACCACAATACATTCTGGCTACCCCGAGGTGATTTGAGTTTGTAACACGATATTTTTGAGCTGTAAGCTCTAATCATTTCGTCAGCCTCATGTTATAATTTTGCACTGAGGGGTCTACTATTATCAAATGTATTATTTTGAAAGGCAAAACACACTAATCGTTAAATGCCAGCTACGTCATCTGTCTTAAGGTCATTCTGCATTGAACTCACTAAGATTAGTTGGTGAATTCAATGCAGAATGAACTTTACAAATTATAATTTAAAGTCGCTTTCGGGTCTGTGTAGATTCATCTTTCATGGGATACTGTTTAAAATGTTACAATAAAATTCCTCCCCACATACTTCAACTGAATGAGACGAAATTCAAATCTTGTATAAAACGCACACTATGCAGGCGGGCATATTATACATTGGGGGATTACATCACTGATAAAAATGCTTGGCTCAATGTTGGTCCTGCTCCACAACCACAACTAATTGATTAACATTTGCAAATACTGTAGGAGCTGCTGAAGATTGTAAGACCGTCTTTGCATTGTATAAACTAAATCTCTTTTGTATTATATAATTGCATAGCACACTATGTGAGCACTATATACTAAAGAGTTACCATTTACCGGGTAATATGTCTTGCATTGACATGAATGTGCCCTGGCGGCTGTGAGTATGTCATGCTCACTCAAATGTTTCGCTGATGGTGGCGCGTGTGTTGGATCATTTAGCTCCCTTTAAAATGGTTGAGCTGAATGGTGCTAATCCATGCGTTATGTTCGTGAACGGGCGCCGTCAGTTGGGACTGGTCATCTCTTAGCTGCCAGGGCTTATTTTTAATTTTTTGAATTGTTCTTTTTTATCTTTTTATTACGGACGCTTCTAACGTGCACGTCTTTCTACATTGTTCTCACATGTATAATTTCAACATGAATGATGTAACCAATATTTTGTAACAATTTTTTATTTAAAAGAGTGTCCGTGGAGTTTCTTGCCCGTTCTTCTCTATAGGTACCTACTACGCTTTGGAATGGGCAACTAGCTTCATACCTATTTCTGACTGACCGATTCCATGACAATTCAAAAGTGCCTGTAAATGGTTTAATTGAAATAAATTATTTGAGTTCTGTGTGACCGCATTGTTCTTCTAAACTACGCAATGGATTTAGATGCGCATTTGTTTATTGTGCGATGAAGGTGTGTATGTCACCGTAGAATTATAAACTTCGTTAGTTTATAATCGATCGGTATTATTTCCACTGTCGAAAAATTGTGAACTGCGACAAATCATTTACAATTTGACGCATTATTTTTTGATAGTTTATAATCTATGTATGGGAAACCGACAAATTGTGAACTGGTATAAAACTTTCTTGCGTCGTAACGCACCTTGCGTTAATACTAAATAGCCTGCCTAGCTGCGAGCAACTTGGAAGTAGCGCTCTCGCCGGTCGCTGTTGCGGCACAGCTCGCTTGGCTCGCTCGGCTCGCGCGGTTGGTCACAGTTCTAACCTAACCTAACCCATTTCACCCAGTTCACAATTTTTCGACAGATTATGTTATAACGGAAATAATACAGATAGATTATAAACTAACGGTGCTCACAATCTTACGGTGACATGTATAATACATTAATATCTTATACTATTAAACGAGCAATTTGTATCTAATATATAATACCTTTAAACGAGCAATTCTTGTATATATATAATCTAAATCTCGGAAACGGCTCCAACGATTTTCATGACATTTAGTATGCAGGGGATTTCGAGGGCAATAAATCGATCTAGCTAGGTCATCCAGATATTATACATATTATAATGTCGGAAATATGTTACTGAGTTGACAATTCGGGGCGCCAGCGGCACGTAGCAGCAGTATAAAACATAACGCTCGGACCGGCCGGACCGGAGAAGAGCAGACTTCACCGGTGGCGGTCAAGCAGTGAACACATTTAGAAACTGTTGCGCATTCCGAATAGTCGTGTCGTGTACCTACAGTGTGTGAATTACTGTGTGATTAATTTGATAGTGTGTTTTTGGTATGTGATCTGAACTGCAAACGGTTTTTCTATTGCGCATTAACCAACACTACCCACAGTACGCCCACAGTAGTTAGAATATGGCTGATAATAACAAGGGAGACACCTACCCTCCTCCGTTATTATATATATTTTACTCACGTTCTCGAAAACGGCTCTAACGATTTCGAAGAAACTTGCAATATGGGTTTACGGGGGCGAAAAATCGATCTAGCTAGGTCTTATGTCTGGGAAAATTCGTTTTCTCCGTATTTTCACCCGAACAGAGCTCGGTCGCTCTAAGTTTAGAACAAGATAATGAATAATGACATGGCAGCATGGAATTAGTAAATACCTGCTATCATGGCAGCATGGAATTAGTAGGTACTATACATGGATTAGTATGAACTTTTCTATACTATTAAATGAGCATTCTCTATTTTCACCAGAGCAGAGCTCGGTCGCCCAGGTACTTAAACTGACATTATAATACAGATAACTTGATATTTTGTCAAGTTGTCAAAACCGTGCGCAGGGTTCGCTAGTTACAAATAAATCTTTCTTGCATTTATTTACTCTTGCACGTCAATCTTACGGCCACAGAGAGCTAAATTAATTATTCGTTGTGCTTCAGTTATTCTAGAGTACCAACAGCTAATTCTCAACTGTCACATTTGCCAAAATTATTTCAGACTAATTTGAGATAATTAATTTCTACTAAGAACCCCTGGCTTAAGACCATAAAAGTATGGTCCACTAACGCGTTCAATGATGAAATGAAATTTATTTTTATTAACATTGAAATAAGTTCTACTAATAATTCTACTAAGTAATAATTGAACTAACTATATACAGAGGAAAAAATAAAATAAAATATAGTAACAAATCATTGGGCATCAAAAAATTCATCATGATGAAATTATTATTAAAGAATAAAAATTTCACCATTAACACATTTCGGGACAGTTCGCCTCTCGACGTTATCTCGGTATATCGTTACATGACAGTACGCGGCTGCCCCATTTCAAAACCTAGTAAGGGACACTTTTTGCAAAAATCATTTTATTGCATAATCTTGCTAATCTAATAAGTCCCCACCGAATACAAAAACACCAGCGTTGAAAACTCACTTATAAGCAGATATATTAAAACATCGAAACCTAGTAAGAGCCCCATTCACTGCCCCGTAACCATTTCAAAACCTAGTAAGTCTGAGACTTGCTGGGTTTTTAAATGGTCGATGCACCTAACTAGGTAAAATACTGAGCCAAAAATAAAAATAAAACAGAAAATAGTTCTATACTTATAAATTACAGAAAAACCTATTAGAAGTCTATGGTCTTAGAAAAATATGGTAAATCTCCCAATATTGTGCATACAAACATTTACAGTTGAAATGCATGTGAAAAAATGATTTTCAACTACAATTTTAAGTTTGTTCTTGGGATAAATTAATTCCAACTACGGAACCCTTAATTGTGCGTGGTCTGACACGCACTTGGCCGGTTTTATAAATAAATGAACCATAACAAAAGTGTACTCACTAGGTTTGGAACTAGTTGCTACGTGAATCTAACTATCTCGTGTCAATTATCAAAGTTAGTAAGGGGTTTAAAATATGTAATATAGACATATATTAAAATATTTATAGTACTATGTGTTAATTATTTAGTATTTTATACAAACAATAGCATTTTTTTTACCTTACATAAATACTTGTCAAAGGCTGACCTGTACCCTAATTGCGTAACTCATTTTCGTAAACAACTTCGCGAAATTTGTTTCATTTTGACATTTCAACAACATTCATTGCGTTATTTACGTTGTTGAACAGATATTTTTTCCACTTATGAAGCAATGGATTAGAAATCTGTTTCAAATCGAAACAAATTGTGATTGTGTTGTATTACGCAATTAGGGTACCGATTTACGTTTTTGCGCTCTCCTGTAAAATTTCGTTTTAAGTCCTTACTAGGTTTTGAAATGGGGCAGCCGTACGGTTAAGGACGGTGAATTTTATTTCATGTAATTTGGCAAACCGTCGATAGCCGTTGCTTGTCCATAACATTCCTAGGAAGCACATGATCTAGTGTCACATTACGCGACTTCATTCGTTCGTAGGTGTCACGGCAAACTCTTTTCAAGTCATTTTTCAACACATACATATGCTGTGCCTTATGATATGACACATTCACACCGCCACGGCATGTGCGCCGCCGCTACGCTCGGCCGATAGTACGGCTGTAGACGGTATGATAAAATGTATGGGATTTTGAAATGTCATATCATGACATTTGCAAATAGTCAAGTGTCCCGGAACGTGTTAAAACTAAACGCGTTCAGTCCATTAAACCACGTTTAAGAGCTGTCAGTGTCAAAATTGTTTTAGAATAATGAGATTTACAACTCTTGAACGCAGTTTACATGTGCTGATCGCGTTCCGTTTCGTTGGTGAAATTGGCAGTGTAAGGTAGGTTTACGGGACAATACATAACATACTGACAATGTTTGTTGTCAAATTCCCTATTTGTAAAATCCTACCAATAGATAAGAAGGTCGATTACTTGATAAGCCTAGAACACTATTTTAGTGATGAGTTTAAGGTACCTATTCAAAATAAATTTAATACAAGAAGTGTAAGAGAGAGAAAAAATGGTTGAACCAAAGGTAACAAATTATTACGGGGAAAGAACTTCAAAATATTTAGTCCCTAAGGTATTTAATAAATTAGATCTGTTAAGACAAAACCCTAAAGTAAGTAAAGGCATGTTAAAGTCAAAATTAAGGAGTTTATTTCTCGATAAAGACGATTCTGCCTGTATCGAGAAATAAACACCTAATAGTATAATTATAATTTATTACGAGTAATCTGTGATTCACACTAAAGGTTTGGTCGGACCGGCGCGGGCGGGTTGCGGACGCGGCTCCGGACGCGGACACATCCAGACAGATAGGTACATACTTAGAATCTGTCAGTGTCCGATGTTCGCGGCTCGTCCGCAATCTGTCCATTCCGGTGTGACTGATCCTTGAATAAAATTAGTACATAGTTGATAGTTTTAAGGTTAATTTTGCTAGATTTGTGTACCTATACCTGTAAACAAGCGCTTCTCGCCATCAAACTGGAAAGTTTGGCGAGTAATACTGTGGAAGCAAAAAATAATGTACCTATTATAAAAAAAAATGAACATTACCTTAAATTTTGACAGTTCAACAACATTCATTGCGATATTTACGTTGTTTAGGAGACGAATTCTTCAAACTTATGAAGCAATGGATTAGGAATTTCCTTCAAAATGGTTCGGATTGTGATTGAAATGTGTCACGCAATTAGGGGCCGGTCTGGTCTCCATCGTGATCGATGGTTCAAAAATCACTTTTTCATTTCGAGGACGTGGCTTGAAGAGATATGTAGGTACGTACTTTTTTAACTTATCCTACCACGATCCGTTCCCATTTGGCCAGAGGACGGCGAGAGATAAAAAAATACACTTTTTCTAGACGTAATTAGAGGAATTCCGGACATCGACATTTTCGGAATTTACCGGACGCGAAAGTATTTTAGCGGGTAAAACCAATTAGAGGACTGTTTGGGAGGAACTGTTGAAACCGCAATTAACTAATTTTGTACTAATTAGATTGACGTTGGAGCTTTTGTGATGTTAAATAAACGTACCTTTAACTAGAATAAAATTAATTGAAAACGTGAGTAAACTACATTACATACACAAACTACAACTACATTACGTGACTTCGTCTGTGTATATTTTAAAGTGAAACTTTTATTACATCGTCTCAAACTTTTTCGTCTGTGTGTTGCATGTCGCGTGACGGTCGGCCGCGGTGTAGGGATAAAGTGAAAGGCGCTCGTCAGAGCAGCCAAAGCCAATATGGCGGCGCCTATAGTTCGCTTAAAAGTTTCACTTTTACCGTGGTTTCATAAAACCACACAATCCTTTTTTGTATTTTATAATCTTTTATACAAATATTTGTGATGAAATATCTGTCAGAACTTCATAAGGATATGTTTAGTGGATTAGGCGTGGAAAGATAACAGAGACAGACTGAGTTGCGTTCACATTTATCTACAAGGTGGCAGGGACATTGATGCGAAAACTGGTACCATGGATTCCGTACATGATTCTGAACCCCCAGTATTGAAATTGAAACTGCTGTTTCATAGAAAAATGCAATACTTACGCGGACAGCTGATAAAAAAAAATATCCGACGAAAAAGTACAACGGAGGCAGTTTCAAAATCATGTACTGAATCCATGGTAACAGTTTTCGCATCGATGTCCTCCCTGCCACCTTGTATAATAATAAAACAGTAACGAAGACAAAACTAGACATTGAATATTTTTGAAAAAAGTAATTGGAACGAGTCTGTTGCCGAAAATACACAGGATTATTTTTATTTGGTAGCTAAACTCCGCAGACGAGATGGGCAATCGATATCTAAACTCGATAAAATAAACCGGTCAAGAGCAAGATAATATTTTGGAGGTGATGTTTTTAAATTTTCATCTGTGAGGCCTATATATTCATGGTAGCTCGCCGTCCGATAAGGACCAAGCCCGGGTCGACGGCGCGTTGTGTTCCACGCGCGCCCCAAAGAGATGTCAGCAGAATTGATGGGGTCCGCTAGGGCCAATGCCTGCCGGGGGTTCGAAGAAAACCGATAGGGAAATCGTGGCCCCCGGCAACAGGGCAACCGAAGGAACACGGGTGGGTTTTAGTCAGTAAGTGTCTGACACGCCCTCCGGCTCCGCCCAGGGCGGGAGAAGTTATTTGTAATTTCCCACCCAAAAAAAAAAAGGCCTATATATTCATCAGAGAATTTCAACACTGCGGTATAGAATATTGCAGTTTTAGGTTAGCGCCATCTCTTGACCGAGAGTGGAACAAATGTAATTTCTGAAAAAGTGTGCTATTTAGAGAGATCGTTTTATTTTTTCTGTAAACTTTAGATAAACTTCTATGACAAAAAATCTGAAATGATTCTACATTTCAGATTTTTTCTCTATGTAAACTTCGGAGATAAGGGACCGGTTTTTTTTTCGTCAATATTCGAAAACTATGCGGCCTAAAAAAAAAGAAAAATGTTTGAGAATGTGCAAATAGCGCTCTTTCATATGATACCCCAAATGCCCTAGTAGCCCCACCTCGAATTTTTAAGAACCCCTTCACCCGCTGTTGCAAAAAAAAAATCCTTTCTTATTTGAAAAATAGTTGGGCAAAATGTCATCTAAAATCGTTTCAAATTTCAAGTTGATAGCATTAGCAGTTCTTGAGATATCCAGCTGTGTCAGATAGACGGACAGACAGACTAAGTCACACCATAAGGGTTCCTTTTTACCATTTTGGTACGGAACCCTAAAATGAAAAGATTTGAGGTTTTTTTAGGAGGTTAACGACCGC
The DNA here is from genome assembly GCA_963680765.1 of Agrochola lychnidis. Taxonomy (NCBI): domain Eukaryota; kingdom Metazoa; phylum Arthropoda; class Insecta; order Lepidoptera; family Noctuidae; genus Agrochola; species Agrochola lychnidis. The sequence goes on from OY796864.1 coordinate 9,281,440, forward strand.
TGTTAGTGTTGTTAGGTACTTGAAATTAATATATGAGTTGTGAAAAACTTTTATTATTTTCTTGTATTGTTGTCTTTGTTGTTTATTGTTGTTATTTACACAAAAAAATACAGGTCCCATTTTATCTACGGCCCACGTGCCATGGCTTATAATGTACTGCTGTAAGAGGATTTGAGTATCCCAGTATTTCCCCGAAAACGTGGGTGCTTTTATTTGCAAACACAAGTCTGTCGTAAGTACCTATTAACTTTCAAAAATAGAACAGGGAAATACAAACTCCTTTCGTTTGTAGAAAGAGGCACCGTTTAGTATACATTCTATACCTAATATTAAGGGGGAAGCGTCAGGGTAGCCCGCGAAATTAAAATTTCCTTACCTACGTTTTTTGCATTTTGTAGGTCAGTGTCAGGTTTTATGTTGATTAAAATATGATTCGCGGTCGTAGCTAATATGGTTTTACTCAATTATAATCATTATAATCAGTAATAGTGATTAAGAAAAAGATAAAGGTGTCAAATGTCATGATTTCATGAAATCATGAAATTTGACACCTTTGTAACAACTTATCAACTCAACTTATGGAGTTGTATTGCTAATTGTGATGATTATAATTGAGTAAAGCCATATTTGTTATGACCGCGAATCATATTTTAATCAACATAAAACCTGACACTGACCTGCAAAATGCTAAAAATGTAAGGAAATTTGAATTTCGCGGGCTACCCTGACGCTTCCCCCTTAAATGGGCAATATTTGTAATCACGTTCCTGAAAACGGCTCTAACGATTTCGATGAAAGTTGCAATGTAGGGGTTTATGGGAGCGAAAACACGATCTAGCTAGGTGTTAGGCTAGGCTACTTATTACATAAATTGTAGGTATGTACATAGGGCACTCAGAAAGTTTTGCGATACTAAAAAAATATAGTAAAGGTTATTTTTTTATTTTTATTATTACTTTTCAAAGAACTCTCCATTGGCGTCTATACACAGTTTCATACGTCTAAATTGGTTTTCATAACACATTTTCCAGTCCACATCCGACACGTTTTCAATCCCCTTCTCAAATGCAACCAGTGCATCTTCCGGTGATGAAATCTTAAAAAAATGATAAATCCATCCGTAATGGTATCTTAAACGCGTCGAGTCGAGCCTGCTTCAAATTTTGCTATCATGTCTCGGCACCATTCTACCCGAACCACCTTTTGAGCCTGCGTTAATTTTTGCGGTACTACCGTGAAACTATCTTCGTTACTCGAAGATGTCCGTGTAGAATATCATGCACACTTCCCGATCCAATCTGCAGGATATGCTGAACATCTTCATATGTAATTCGCCTTCTCTTGAATAACATTTTTCACAGCCAGCACGTTTTCATCTGTAACAGCCGTCATAGGGGCGGCCACTTTTTTCTTCGTCCGCCAAAGTTACTCGACCACGCATAAATTCGTTGAACCAGCGGAAAACAGTCGCTTTAGAAGGGCTTTTGTCTATTAACACCATTTGAAGTCTCAGTCACCATTTGATTTCTTTCAAACGATTCTTCTGGTTTTAGTCGACATTTGAAATCGTACAAAAACAGCGCGCGAAAATTTTCTCGTTGTAAATCCATTTTTCAGTGAGACAGAGTACTTTGATTTTGTTAGTAAAAAATTTGGAGGGAATTTCGAATTTGGAATGTTGTATTTTTATAATAAATAGTCATAGTTTTAATTGACATCAAAACCAGCCAGTATCCCATAGACAAAAACTGTTAGTCGCAAAACTTTCTGAGTGACCTGTGTACTTGTGGACTAATGCAACGCCTTTTACAATATAGCCGAAGCATCATGGCCGGTACAAACTTTGCGCAGAAGGCTGCGCAATAACATTTTTTTGGAACCAAAGGGTGAAATGAGGCGAGTGTGAGTGAGTGAACATGCGCGAAAGTTCATAGAACCTACGTTCAAATCGGCCATAATTCATCGGCCATATTTTACTAAACGCTGTACGCTGGATTGCTGTGCGGTCGGCCGTCACGTGGCGGACGTGACGTTATGAAGTCTTTTTTCCGATTACCTAAATAAAATGCTTTCGATAACATTTTCTTAATTAACAATATATTATGTCAACCGACTTTTGTAGTTTTCCCTTAGATTTCTGAGGTCAAACAGATTTCCATCTACTGGACTATTGGCTATCTGTAAATAAAAGCGGAATAAATTTACAGACGCCTATTATTATATATACATTAACGAGGGTGCCTCAAGCATATTTTATTTGAAATGGGGTATTTCATTGATTTTTCACGCTTTTGTTTGTTCATGATAAAATATCCATGTGTACCATATTATAGAGAATGTACTCTTACTTTGCAACGCCAACAGACGAAGTTGAGGTTAAAAAGATCATAGCAAACCTCAAAGACAATTCAGCACCCGGATGGGATGGAATTACGAACAGGACACTAAAGTTATGCAAAAATGTTCTTGCTGCACCAATTACCTTCTTGTGCAATTTGAGTATCTCAACTGGGAAAGTTCCTAGGCTAATGAAAACAGCTAATGTATGTCCAATCTTTAAAGCAGGTGATAAAAAAGTCCCATCGAATTATCGACCAATATCTCTACTTACATCCCTATCTAAAATCCTGGAGAAGATTATGAACAGCAGACTCCTCAGTTTCCTTGAGAAAAACGGCTTGATATCAGAAAATCAGTATGGCTTTCGCAAGCACAGGTCGACGGAGGATGCAGTCACTAACCTAGTTGATTTTGTAGTAAATAAAGTGGACAGCGGGTATAAATGCACTGGTGTCTTCCTTGACCTGGCAAAAGCATTTGATACGGTGTCCAGGCGTATTCTCCTTAAAAAGATGGAAGCTATTGGTATTCGTGGTTTGTCTGGAGTGGTTTCAGTCTTATTTAACTAACCGCACACAAAAGGTTCGCGTGAGTGATAAGTGCAGCAGCTATGCCAGCCTTAACTACGGAGTTCCTCAGAGTAGTGTGCTCGGGCCGACACTCTTTATCCTATACATAAACAGCCTCTGTACTTTGGAACTGGACCGAGCAAAAATATTCGCCTACGCTGATGATACTGCCATAGTTTTCTTTGACAAAACTTGGGAAGGCGTCCAAGAGGCTGAAAACATGGGTGTAAGCTTGGTTTCCAGTTGGCTTACCCACAATCTACTGACGCTTAACGTAGAGAAAACGAAGGTTATTAATTTTAGCGTCAGCATAAGAACTTCCTGCCCGGACCATCTCTCAGTAAAATTACACTCCTGTGATAGTAATGAACCAACAAGATGTACCTGCCCAAGCCTTGAGCAAGTCAAACACATCAGGTACCTCGGCGTTCACATAGATCAACACCTTAGCTGGTCAAAACAAATAGAGCATGTAAGTGGTCGGGTAAGAAAGCTTATACACATTTTCAAAAAAATGGGCCGGATTGCTAGCAACACTGTTTTGAAAATGCTTTATCACACACTCTGCCAATCTGTTCTCAACTACTGCATCATAACATGGGGTGTAGCACATAAGACGCATCTAATGAAAGTGGAGCGCGCTCAACGGGCTCTTCTTAAGGTAACTCACAAAAAACCAATGCGCTTCTCGACTGACACACTGTACCAAGAGACTGGTGTTCTGCGTGTGCGCCAATTGTACATTATGGCAGTCGCACTGAGGTACCACAAAAATGCCCATAGCTCCTTAACATACACCAATGTGCGCTCTCTTAGAAATGCAAATAAGCCCAAATGGCATAAACCTAAATGTAGACTCTTCTTTGGCAATAGATGCTTTCTTTATATGGGACCATTTATTTACAGTAAGCTTAACAGTGAAATGGATATACTGACCATGACTAGAAATAAATGTAAAAATCACCTTCCAAAATTTCTGGCAGGAATGGACTACGAAAGCACAGAGAAGTTCCTTAACTCATGAGCACAACACACACATTCATCACACTAATACATAAAGGTCGACTTGGACCATACGAGCGTAAGCTTTTTCTGTACCCACTTTTCTGGTGTCCCTTTGTCTAAACGGAGTGGGAGTATTCTTTCGTTGGTCTATCCATACCTGCAGAAATGTTGGGGATGTCAGGAAAGGATTTGCTCTTACCTTGTCTTATCTTCGTTTGGTCCAAACCCACCTTAACTCACTCATTCATCACACATCCACACCACACACGTATAAAATACACCAAACACGTTTAAATATAATGCATGTAACTTTATTATAATATTTTAAGGTGAATTTATTGTACTGGAATAACATTCGATTATTGTCACTTCATAAATCTTACCGACTGATGTTACTTAAGTGCCTACATATAGTACCTACTATGTATTAGAGTTGTAAGACGAAAGAGACTAGTCTCCACGACACAGGGAATCCTAGTGTGGAGGCTAGTGCTATTTGAATTTGTACTGTTTACTTGAACAATAAAGTTTTTATATTTTTATATTTATTATACTGAGCTTTAGTCTCACAGAAGTGACCACTCTTAGAAAGAGACAAAACCACTGTGCGGTCAATATTTCATACAACTACTGGCCGCACATTCGCTCTGTCTCTCTCGTACTTTTCGGATCATATTCATTACACTGCAATTGAAAAAGGAACGTTCAATCCATTATCTATGTCTATGGTGTATCCCTGTCTATAAAAGTGGACGGTAATGTCGGACTACCAAACCAATGCAGTGTTCACACATTACGTATAATCAACCGCCGATTGTGAGGTGGCTCATTGAACTCCAGAGTAAACGTGGAGCCATAATAGAGTGATTTCGGTGTGTTGTGAGGCCATGTTCATCACAAAATGTATAGTCGTGAAATAACTACGGGATGTCCAGTGACGGCTGCGACTTACGAGGCTCGAACCCTGACAGGCGCTTTACTTTGTGTAAATTATTTTTCACTCCTCTTGCTCAAAAAGTCCGTCATTGTAGCGTACCAGAGCGGGAAAAAACTAGCTTATCTTGCTCTAGGGGAAAAAGTCATTTTTGTCTGTAACCAGCGAGCCTACAAAAACGAAAAAGTCTTCATTCTTATGTAAAACTAGCTTATTACTACCGCATACCGGGATAAACAGTTTCCTTAAAAATTCAGATTGACCAAATTGTATACTTTTTTAAATAAAACAAATTATTTAAAATTGTATTGGATTATTTTATTTTCTCGCAAGCGTAGTGAAAAGTAGAGTGTAATACACGGCGCTAAAACCCATTCTAACTCGGTTTATATTTACTCCCTCGCTAAACCTCGCTAAAACTTAGGAGTAAAACTACCTCGATAGAGTGGGTTATTTTAGCTCCTCGTATAACAATCTACTATTATCACCACTGCTCTAAAAACGGAGAAGGAAAACATCGTGAGGAAACCGGCATGTCCTAGAACCAAAAATTCGAAGACATGTGACATCTCTCGCACACTGCACAACTCGCACTGGGCCCGCGTGGTGGATTACGGCGCACTCCCTCTCACAGAGAGGAGGCTTGTGTCCCAGCAGTGGGAATATTATAGGCTGATTATGCTCAAGCTGTTTGTACTTTTACAAGACAGAATATCTAAAATGTTTCTTCTTTTGTTCTCAGATACGTCTTAACTGCGTCCGCCGTCACAAAGTTCGCTTTGAGGAGATGTCAACGGTGAGACCGAGCGTCAATTCTGACCCAATACCTCATTGGGCTGACCATTCCATTGACGAGAGGACTGTAAAAGCCTCTCACAGCTGCGAAATATTCGTCCTACACTCTCCAAAGAGGAACTTTAGGTAGCGTTCAGCAATACCTGGAAAATTTGTCCAGGAAAGTGAGTTTTAAACTAAAAAATAAAAATGAGAATCTATTTTTGTTACTATAGTTGGACGGTGTTTCGAGTGGTAAATGTAAAAATATTAAAAAAAGGTTGTGAACAAAATATTTTTAAAAAGAAAGATTATTGTACCAAAAACCTTTGAGAGTGGAAACTGATTAGATTTTAGCGTATTTTTTAAGGTAGAATTGTGAGAATATGAAAAATATCCATCATCTTCTGACTGTTGCGAGACTCCTAATAAAAATATTACGGTGAGTGCAATTCTTGGCAATTTCTATAAAATCATGGAATCCCAAGATTTTAAAGAAATTGCCAAGAATTGCGCAATTTTGTGGCTCGTGTAAGAGCATCGTTATGTTGTAATTTTGTAGTACCTTCTTCTATTTTAAAAGAGATCTCGCAAGTGACTTGAAAATAAGATATGTGTGATAAAAAATTGTAGTTACAGATAAAAAAAACTATTTTCATGTCAATGTGTTCGTAAAATTGTTAACTTTTTACTCTATAGAATAAAATAGTCATGTGATACATACATGCTGCTTTTTTCAACCAAGCATTCTCACCCAACGCTCTTATATGAAAATTCTTGTAACTTATACATTGAAGGAGGGCAGAATGCTGCAAAAAATAAGGCCTTCCTACATTATTTTAGCTTCAGAAACTGATTAATTCTACTAAAGATCTATTGTACTAAGCTTTTGTTCTTAGGGATCAAAACTTGGTCTCTTTAAATCCGAATCGCGTCGCCGCGCCATCTTCGCTTGATTTTGCCATATCACTCTACATTTTTAGGGTTCCGTAGTAAACAAGGAACCCTTATAGTTTCGTCATGTCCGTCTGTCTGTCTGTCTGTCTGCGGTCTAGCTCCGAGACCCTTAGTACTAGAAAGCTGTAATTTGACATAGGTATACATATTAATTACGCCAACAAAGTGGTAAAATAAAATTATGAAAAACATTTTTTTTTAGGGTACCTCCCATACACGTAAAGTGGTGATGTTTTATTTTTTATTTTTTTATCCCATAGTGTGGGGTATCATTGGAAAGGTCTTATAAAAACATGAGTTTGTGAAAACCATTTTTGGATACGAGGATCCATTTGCAAAATATTAAGCTTTAAAGTGCTAATTTTTGTTAGAGTCAAGTGTCCCCCCCCCCTGCCAGCTAAATGGTTGGTTTTGGATATGTGAAAAAAATCACAGCAGTAGCTCATATAACGAAATTTAAAAGAAAACTATCACAGCTAAGTAGACTTCACTAGTTATCGAGTAATAATCGACCAACTTAACTTTGCAGTTGTAAAAACATGTTTTCCCATACATTCCGTATGGGAGAACATGTTTATCAACTACAAAGTTAAGTTTGTTTTTGGGATAAATTCATCCCAACTACGGAACCCTTCATTGTGCGTGGTCCGACACGCACTTGCCCGGTTTTTATTAATACATTGCTAGCCATAAACATCACATGTGTAACATAACAAACATGTTAAGTTTAATTTTTTTAAGCAGTTTGTGCTTGCATGTACAGAAAGTGGCAAAATCAAAGTAAGAAGTCAAATAAATAAAAAATAAAATAAAAAATGTTTATTTCATCAACTTATGTTAAGTTTGGAGTCACCTTTTCTCTCTCTTCTAGTTTACACTGACTATACATAATGTGTGAGAGAGTAAACAATAGATAATTTTGAAAGCATGCAAAGGTTTTTAACAAAACAAATAGTGAAAAAATAAATAAGGAATGCGCATAGTGTTATGTGTGTGTGTGGGGGTAGTATGTGTGACTTGGGGTGTGTGTGATGTACGGGTGTGAATGTTGGTGTGGAAGGTGCGATTTGTGTACTTTTTGTTTTAGTCAGCGAAAAATTGTATCTATAGATTATATGTACATAGTTTGGGAATTATGTGATTGTATGGAGCATAGCCTCGATTTCTTCGTAACTTGGCGCAGCAGCTGGCTGGCAACGTTGCATACACTCAGCTTAGAGGCGCGGCGATGGCGTCGTTACCCTGAGCACTTACGGTATAAAAAGGTCTTCAATACTGACATCTCTTAAACGTGGTTAATTGCGTTCAGTTTAATTGGTAGTTAGGGCTAGTTTCACCAATAAAATTGAACGCGATTAGCACATCTGAGCATCTGCGTTCAAGTGTCATTATTTCACAATAATAATGTCACTGATAGCTCTTCTAGCTCTGATTTGATTGACTGTTGTTATTTCGATCATTTTACTGCGACTAATATGATATTTGACGGTATATTTTAGTTTTGTGTTCTAAAGCGGTTACTGTCGTATGTTTAAAAGACCTAATGATGACAGTAATTGTATGCTCATGTATCCAATGTATATTGTGCCAATATAATTTATTTATAATTAAAAATATTGTACATATTTGTAAATAATTATAGTAATTCAAGAGAATTGCTAACGTTTTCATCGAGTCGGCAATTACTCGATAAATATCTTGTTGTACCTATTTGTTACATCTTTAAGTCTATATAAGCTCGACTGTATCATGATAAATGTCGAAAATTGTATATAAATAAGTATTTGAGAAAATAAACTTCTTATTACTATATAATTGGTTCGTATTTATTTTGAATAAAGCAATACTTGGCAATATGTGTGTCCATAACAACGGAAGAAATTTTAGAAACACTACTCTGAGTCCAGCGCTCGGTGTGGCAACATGCCGTGTTCGGGTTCGCGACAAGTCAATTGTAATCCTGAGGATGGCTCTTTGAGAGGTGAAACACATGTCGATTTCTTACCGGGTTTTATATGACTCTTTAGAAATAGCTAAGCGGAACAGGTTACTAAATATATCCACGTCTATTGTATTTTATAATGGATGTCCGCAAGGTCACGCCTGAATCAATTAACTAAGTGAACAAGTTGTATATTTGTATTCTCTAAATAGTGAAAAGTTTGAATATTACTGAATGATTCATGCGTGTGAAATAAATTTCTAAAATAACTGCGGTTTGGGCAATTATTTTTCACGCCTGAATCAAGTAACTATTTTAGAAACATACTTATACATAGATAAACTAACGCCTTCTTTCCAAGGGGGTAGGCAGAAAATATAGAACGCCACTTTATATATCCTATTGCACGACTCATAATGCGAAGCAGTAGAGCATGCTTTGCAATCGATTTTTTTTTGCCTCCTTTCTGCAACTGTTTTTATTGTCACACTCCTGCTAGAACACAGAACCTACTTAATATACCATTGTAAAAATAATTTTATGGAGATTAATTCTGTACTTTTCAAAAATTTATTGAATGCAGCAGAAACGAAAATAAAACATCAAAATAGTTTAAAAAAATCCCGTCGATCAAGTGTGAAACCTGAAAAAAATGTAGCTTGTAAAAAAACAAATAATTAAGTTTTTTTTTTGAAAATGGCTCTTTTATTCAGTTTAATTATAATTATTAAAAACCAACTAATTTATAATCTATATCTACTTCCAACTTCGACCCTCTTCCGTTGCCTAGCAACCAAGAAAGCAAACCTAAATAGTCTTTGAAAGTACGTAAAGATTGCAAGGTAAGAAATGTTACCCATATTAATGGGTAAAAAAACAGTCAAACATACTTCATGAAAAGTCGTTTAAATATTTTTCTGTTTTTGAATGAGCATTATGAGGCGTGCACTTCTTTATTTTATGCTTGGAAAAATTGCCCAGACACTCAAACAATTGAAATAAATTAAATGAGAATCTAAAATGGCCGCCGTCCACTGACTGAGCTTTCAAGATAATGAAAGAATTTTACGAACCCGAGATGAATGAAAAAAAAAACTTAATTCAGTTTTTATCGATTCTCATAATTTAATGAGGCAGATAGCTTAATATTCCAATATCGTAAGATGACTGCTGCATTAATAATTTAAATGGAAATCTACCAAGACTAATATATTAATATTTCGATAAACGACCTACCGTGTAGTTTTGGATTGGAATTTCTCCGTCTTCTCCCAAGGGTGTTGTGAAAGGTGACCAAGGGTCAAGTACCTACAGAATTAGGATGGTGTGGAGATAAATCTGGGGTCCCTATGGGATCTGAAGGTTAGACGGTGTTAGCCAATCAGGTCTTATTTGGGAGTAACAAATTGTTTTTTGCCCTAGATCGTTACACTTTTGTTTAGGACTTTATCTCGTTCGTGTGCAGTTGATTGCAATAGGCTGGCCACCTATTACATAGGACTAGAACATAGCTGACGAAATGTAGATGTAATATCGAATATTTATTTAAACAATTCACACACAAAAAGGTACAAAGGCGGACTTAATGCCTTAGGCATTCTCTACCAGTCAACCTAGGGTGGTGAAGAGATTAGATAGTAGGTGCTCTGTTTGAGAGGAACAAAGAAAAAAATATTAAAAATGTATCATTAGAAATAAAATGCAGGAACAACAAACAGTACATAAATAGGTTATACATATACATACTGTAGCAAAAAATATTATGTCTTCTTGCCACTAGTCCAACGCCACGCGGGAATCGAACCCGGGGCGTTGTAAGGATAAGAAATGAAAAGTATGATTGCGGTAAAACAACACTGTATATTTAAAAGGTAGACAAAAAAGAACACGGTAATAAAGATAAAAAAAATAAAAACAGGAATTAGGGAATTAAGTAGCCAAAGGGTTTGGGACCATTGAAAAATGTAATTTAGGCGTTAGGCGATACGACGCGGATTTCCCGACAAATAGCTATTCGTCAAACACCGAGCCGTCGCAATGGGTAAGCACGCGTAACGAAAGAATTCGTGAAGAAAATAATTCCCAGATTTTTTACATACGGTTAAATGGTGTATACTATGAACTCGAAATTTAAAAAGATTAAGGTTTTAAGATAACGTAACACGTAACACGTGTCCCTCGGAAGGTATATTAGTTTAAAAATGAGTGTGGTGAGGTTAAAGCCAAGAAATTACGCCCAAATGTTCATACTAGAAGAAGAAGTATTTTTTTTGAATTTTGAAATACTATAATCTAAGAGTAAAAAAAAAAAACCAAAAACTACGTCCGCTGGAGGGTGGCTCTTCGCCGAGGACCGCTTACAGCCGTTCGCCGTCCCGGCGCCCGGCTAAGCACGATCGCGTAATCGTGCCAGGGACGCCTCGCCTGGACCGCTAACTCGGCCCGGACCGCTAACTCGGCCTGGACCGCTAACTCGGCCTGGACCGCTAACTCGGCCTGGACCGCTGACCGAACTCGGACGCCGAGGACGCTGGTGGGGAGTGGGACCGGCAGTCCGGCTCTGGCCCAGGGGGTGGGGCCGAAAATCGGCCTTTGTATCTGGATCTAAGATAAACCGCGTTTTAGTCCAGAAAGTAAGGCCAAATTATAAAGGGGGTTATACGACAGATAATTGGTATACTCACAAATGAATCAACAATTGGGTATTAGGGGACTATATCCCCGACTGCTCCCGAGAACTGCCACCATCAAGACGTGGAAATTTCACGCACAGCGAAACAATCAAATAGCTATATTCACAACTCAACGCTCTGCTGACGACTGACGGTTGTCAACCAAGAAAAAATTCAATATTTCTCTTCCATTGCTAAAATTTTGAATTCGTGTCAAAATGAAAAAGGAAAAAATAAGACGGCCTATGTTCGCGTAAAAAAGGTTTATAATGCAGTGTAATGCTGCAGTACCCCCTTTGTAACAAAAAAAAAATCGATGCTATCGATAAAAATTCCAAACAGTGTCGCATCACTAGAGTCAGATGATATCTCCGAGGGTATTATGAGAGGAGGCTGAACGATAAGTAACTACAAGATAAATAGAACCTAATCCTAGACTAATAAAATAACCAAAGTAACCTACCGGACGACAATTGGAGTGCAGCCGGTAAAGAATAACTTCGAACCGGATCGAACCTATACGTTACCGATGCGAGCTCCAGACGTATCCACTAAACCTACAAATAAATTAAACGCGCGAAAGTCTAAACACCCTATCTAAGACAAGAATAAGTTACGAGATAAAACAAAGAGACTAACAAGAATAAGTTACGAGATAAAACAAAGATACTAATAGCTAAGGTAAAGAAGAGGAAACATTAGCATAGAATAAAGAGAAGATGGAAAAAAGAAGTAACGATAAAAGAAGAAAACGATACCGATTGAAGATAGAAAAAAAAATACAGACTCAGGTCAAAAGAGGAGAACATTAAAGTCAAAAATTAGACCAAGTCCAAAAAAGGAGCATCAGGCCACGAAAATGAGCCTGAGTCCAAAAACTACCTCAGTCCAATCAAATAAGAGACAAATAAGTGACCCTATCTGTAGGGTGTGCATCCTAGTCGACTTTCGGCCTAATTGGTGCCTAGAGTCTGACTAACAGGATGAGTGGTAACATGAGAGGGATGTTGTGCCTCTGGGGCATACCTAGAGGTCAACAACACCCTCTTTGTCGTAGTCGGGTAAGATGAAATCGGCGACAAGACACTAGTGCCCTAGTAGAGGAAGAGAAAAAGCTCTGCAGCGTTCCGCGCTTAACATAGCGTAAATTGCAAATTTAAAACATATTATAAAGGGATCTGCTTACCACGTTTTGTCCTAGCGTGAAGCGTTTTATATTTTTATGTTTAGATGAATTTATTATGTATAATTTCTGTTAGGACGGTGACAATTAGAATGTCAATGTAAAAAGAAGTAAAATGTTAGTCAGAAAAAATAAGGTCGTATACTAAGACCGTTTGAAAATAGTTTATAACCAGATTATTTTAGATAATTTTTATATTATAAAATTACGTAGTTTGAAAATAATTAGGGGTAAAACTAATATCTACGTTGGATTCATTTGAATTAGCTAACGCAAGTAGGAAATATATATACTCGTAAAGAAACAACGAATTTAGGGAAAGGAAGAACTGGAGCAGGTACAGAATGCCCAGTGTATTTTCAAATTGAGCGTTCTGTAAATTAATTTGGGGGTAAAATATAGACTGCCAAAAATCACGTTTTGCGCCAGGCAAGAAAAACCATCATTTCAGTATATCCTTAATATGATATGACCCAGAATGAACAGAATCGCAGTCCTGAAGGACATAGGTGGTTCTAGAAATAACCCTAGTCACCCGGCATTTTACAAAGCGAGGTGCAAGCTTGCCGGAGAAATAATCCGTCCCAGAGGACCTGGAGAAATTTCGTCTCCACACAGTGTCACCGACGTTGAGGGTGATAGCCGAACGGTTTGCGTTGTAAGACCGGGAATTGCGGAGAAAGGATATAGAGAGATTATCGGCCACTTTAGCATAAACCTCGGTGAGGGAGGACAGATTGGACGCATGCCGAGACAGACTTTCAGCCAAATTGGCGCTTCGAGTCTGCCCCTGAGCATGGGTCAAATCCATAAGGACTTCCCTCCCAAACATAAAGTTTGGAGTGAAACCTGTGGCTAAATTGATACATGAATTGAGATAAAGTTTAACTTTGGGTAGCAATTTCGACCAGTTTCTTTGATTCTCCCCGACTAAAATACTTAAGCAGGTAACAACACTTTGATTATAGCGTTCCACTGTGTTAGCTTGTGGAGTATAATAAGGCGTATAAATTGGGGGGCCAATGTGAAAAGACCTAAGAAAGTTTATAAATTGATTGCTACGGAAGACTGTAGCGTTATCGCAAAGGATAGCCCGTGGAACGCCGAAATTCAAAAATATTTCTGATTCTAGGGCTTTAACTACAGAAGCGGCATTCACCTTTTTTAAGGGAATCAGCCAAACATACTTTGAAAACACATCAACCATAGATAGGATATATTTATAACCGTAATAAGCGGTAGGTAGAGGACCAATCAAATCAATAGAAATTACTTGTAGGGGCAAAGAAACTTCTTTTGGGTAGCACATCTGGCCACGTGGCTGTGTGTTAGCGATCTTATACGCTTTGCAAATTTCGCATCGCTTTAGAGTTTCGGTAACATCCCGAAACATGTTCGGCCAATAGAAGCGCTCTTTAATCTTAAGGTAAGACTTCATAACCCCAGGGTGTATAGATGGGAAATTATTGTGAATCTCCCAGATGGCTAGAGGAATCTTCTCTGCTGGCAAAACAATACGCCAAGGACCAGGTGACAGAGGACTAGCGACAGGCATGCGTCTCAAGTGGACGCCGTTTTGGATGGCGTATGCGGGAAACATCTGGGGTGAATCACGAGCACCCAAGTAAACCTTCTTGTACCATCTGTCGTTAGTCTGTTCGGGACCCTGGTCGAACATTACAGGACTTGCGTAGATCCTGGATAGGGCATCTGGAACTACATGCTGTGATCCCTTGCGATGGACTATATCGAAAGTATACTGGGAGATGATAGTGGCCCATCGGGCCAAACGACCAGAAGGGTTGTTAAGCGTGAGAAGCCATTTCAAGGCCATATGGTCCGTTAAAACGGAAAACTTCATTCCATCCAAATAACAGCGGAAATGCTTTATAGAATCCAGCACCGACAAAAGTTCCCGCTCGGTGGTACTGTAGTTGCGTTCTGCTTTGGAAAAAAGGCGGGAATAATAAGCAATGGGATGCTCCACACCATCAAACTTTTGGGAAAGAACGGAACCGAGACCAACAGCTGATGCATCGCATTGTAACAGGAATGGCTTGGAAAAATCTGGGCAAGCCATCACTTTGCAAATGCCGTCTTTTTGCAGCTCTCATCGTCCGCGAGAGGAATCTGCCAGAAGGCACTCCTGAAATCGAGAGAGCTTATATTCTTGCGCCCCGAAGGTTGTCAAGAATATTTTGAATGCGGGGGAGGGGATACGAGTCTCTGATGGTCACACTATTCAACTTTCTGCTATCAACGCAAAAGCGGACGGAACCGTCTTTCTTGGTGACCATGACTACAGGACTAGCCCAAGGTGAACGAGATGGTCGGATAACACCCAATTCTAGCATCTTGTCAATCTCCTCATTGAGAACTTTTAATTTAACGGGTGAAAGAGGGTAAAACCATTGCCTAATTGGCTGTCCTGTCGTGTTGATTTTGTGTGATAGCCAGGTAGTTTTTCCAAGCCCAACCTTGTCAGATGAGATGACTTCAAACTCATCAATGACCTGTTGTAAACTTCGCTCTTGGTCAGGTAATAAGACATTACGAGGATGAATGTATCGGGATTTGGTTACACAAGAAACCTGGGGAGAGGAATGACCGGTAGCAGGGATATACATGTTTCCTTTGATATTATTGTTAAATGCTTTACTAAAAACGGAAATTTGTTCCAAAACTCTATTCCTAAGATAACTGGAGAAGACATACTACGCGCAACTAAAAATTCGTGAACAAAAGTAGTATCGTTGAATCGAACCGGAAGGTAAACAGTTCCCAAAATGTCAATGGGCGAGTTATTAGCAGAAATGGCACGGGGACATAAACTGTTCAATGTCATAGAGATTCCTAGCTCGCGGGCCAAACTATCACTAATAAGGGACATCTGAGCTCCCGAGTCTAGTAATGCTTTAACCAAATGACCTTTCAACCAAATCTCAATAAACGGTCTATTATCGGAAGAGTCCGACCGGTGATACTGTACGAGAGAAATAGGCGGCGTGTCGCCGGTGGCTTATGCATTTATTGGATTACAATTTGGACAATCCCGGGTAATCACGCCAGGAGTCCGGCACTTGAAACAGAGTCTGCCAGGAAAATCTGGACAGACACGATAAGAGTGTCCGTTTTTTCTACACTTGGGACACAATTGGGCTTCGGATGACACGACCGAAACAGTTTTGGTGGATTTGGGTAGAAAACTCTCAAAATGCGAAGCAGTATCGATGAGTGCATCGAAATCAGTAAACTTATGGATAGATAGACATGGGAAATATCTCGGGTGCATGTTATGGGTTACGATTTCCAACAAGTCGGGTTTACTAATCGGGCGGCTCAAAGTATCGTTCAAATAGGAAATTTGGATTATAAAATCTCTAACAGGTTGATCTGACTTCTGTTTATAGTTTCTGACCTCTTGTTCGGTTTTGTATTCAAAATCTGTCGGGCCGAATGTCCTAATGAACAATTGTTTAAGTTCTGGATAGGATAAGTCGGATCGGCGAATCAATCTAAAATATTTTAAGTCGGCCCCGGACAAAACCTCATGAAACCGTTTAAGCAAATAGCAATCCGGTAAGTCATCCGCGTCTTTATGTTCATCGATGTTGGCGAAAAATTCGCGAACACATGTATTTCCCGAATAATCAATCTTCCATTTTGAAAGAGAGATTTGTTTTTTAAAATACGGTTGACAATCTTCCGACCTCATAGGAGATGGAATAACAGACGACGTTGAAGCTCTGGATGTTCTGGGTGGAATTGGAGGAGGCCTAGAAATTATGGGGCTGTTTCGGAATGAAGTTGAAGCAATAGGGAGATCTTCGTCTTCCATACTGATGCAAATTGACGAAACAAGACAAAAAAATAAAAAACACGATAAGATTGAAGACCCGAAGTACAACCGACCAACGTTTACAGAACCGAAGGCAATATATGAAAATGGTCAACGTCCTTTCAAATAGCACTAAAGTGAATGGTCATTCTCCTTTAGATTTTGAACAATGTTTGTGATAACAAATATTTACGTAATTTGAAAACGTAAATTTTGTTAACGCAAATATTTCGCTATTACTATTATCCTAATCGAATCCCTGTAGATCGGTTAACAGACGGGGGGTTATTGGACCTAAGGTGGGAGAGTATTTGAAAGAAAGGTTTTCGATTGGAATTCGCCGTGTGTAGCCAAACCCTATATCCAATGTCCGAGCGAGACGACAGCAACAAAACGGCAATATAACGGAATAGGTGGGACTAGATACTAAAAAAACTAGACATCTAGCAAAATCACCACTCAAAAAGGCTTACCTTATGCTGCGCCCTAAACAATCGCACACCAAACACACGCTACGGGGTATTAGCTAAAACGATGTCTACAAGAGATGAATGAAATTCAGGGATCAATTATGTATTTGCGGGGACGAAATAAAAGGTCAATTCTTGAATAAGGTTACATGAATTTGTTATTAAAACAGATTACATGAACAATCACACGACATTAAATATGTTCAACATAGAAGACACAGGCTGCGTCGATTGTCCTTCCAACAAGCTCCGAAGGGCTTCGTGTACGTCTCGTTACCTGAAAATATACCCAATCAAGTAGGTAGAAATTGAATTTGTGCTACTAGGGAGCACACCACATACGGAATAACGAAAAAAATATGTAAGTTATTATTCACAATTATCTTAAGTGTACTTACTTGTGTTCGGGCGCCAGTTTGTAGCAAAAAATATTATGTCTTCTTGCCACTAGTCCAACGCCACGCGGGAATCGAACCCGGGGCGTTGTAAGGATAAGAAATGAAAAGTATGATTGCGGTAAAACAACACTGTATATTTAAAAGGTAGACAAAAAAGAACACGGTAATAAAGATAAAAAAAATAAAAACAGGAATTAGGGAATTAAGTAGCCAAAGGGTTTGGGACCATTGAAAAATGTAATTTAGGCGTTAGGCGATACGACGCGGATTTCCCGACAAATAGCTATTCGTCAAACACCGAGCCGTTGCAATGGGTAAGCACGCGTAACGAAAGAATTCGTGAAGAAAATAATTCCCAGATTTTTTACATACAGTTAAATGGTGTATACTATGAACTAGAAATTTAAAAAGATTAAGGTTTTAAGATAACGTAACACGTAACACGTGTCCCTCGGAAGGTATATTAGTTTAAAAATGAGTGTGGTGAGGTTAAAGCCAAGAAATTACGCCCAAATGTTCATACTAGAAGAAGTATTTTTTTTGAATTTTGAAATACTATAATCTAAGAGTAAAAAAAAAAACCAAAAACTACGTCCGCTGGAGGGTGGCTCTTCGCCGAGGACCGCTTACAGCCGTTCGCCGTCCCGGCGCCCGGCTAAGCACGATCGCGTAATCGTGCCAGGGACGCCTCGCCTGGACCGCTAACTCGGCCCGGACCGCTAACTCGGCCTGGACCGCTAACTCGGCCTGGACCGCTAACTCGGCTTGGACCGCTAACTCGGCCTGGACCGCTAACTCGGCCTGGACCGCTGACCGAACTCGAACGCCGAGGACCCTGGTGGGGAGTGGGACCGGCAGTCCGGCTCTGGCCCAGGGGGTGGGGCCGAAAATCGGCCTTTGTATCTGGATCTAAGATAAACCGCGTTTTAGTCCAGAAAGTAAGGCCAAATTATAAAGGGGGTTATACGACAGATAATTGGTATACTCACAAATGAATCAACAATTGGGTATTAGGGGACTATATCCCCGACTGCTCCCGAGAACTGCCACCATCAAGACGTGGAAATTTCACGCACAGCGAAACAATCAAATAGCTATATTCACAACTCAACGCTCTGCTGACGACTGACGGTTGTCAACCAAGAAAAAATTCAATATTTCTCTTCCATTGCTAAAATTTTGAATTCGTGTCAAAATTAAAAAGGAAAAAATAAGACGGCCTATGTTCGCGTAAAAAAGGTTTATAATGCAGTGTAATGCTGCAATACATATTTAATATAATATATACTTGTCGGATCCGGTCATTAGTACGGACACGAAACGAATCGCAAGCGCGCTACTGGCGCTACTGGGTTTAGTTGTAATTTGTGATCATTTTGTTAATTGGTGATTTTAATAAACGCCGTCGCACCCAGTGTGTGTGTAATTTAGCTAGTGTGATTCATTTGATAGTAAATTGTAATGTGATCTGAACTGCAAACTGTTTTTCTATTGCGCATTAACCAACACTACCCACACTACGCCCACAGTAGTTAAAATATCGCTGATAATAACGAATCACATACCGGTTTCCGACATACTTATATTACAAATTCAAGGGAGAGGGAGGTGTTGAGATAACTACTCTAA
Source organism: Agrochola lychnidis (assembly GCA_963680765.1). Classification (NCBI taxonomy): domain Eukaryota; kingdom Metazoa; phylum Arthropoda; class Insecta; order Lepidoptera; family Noctuidae; genus Agrochola; species Agrochola lychnidis. The sequence goes on from OY796864.1 coordinate 9,300,151, forward strand.
TTATTATGAAAAAAAAAAAAACTGTAATTTCTGCTTAAATGCATACCGACTGGTGGCCGTCCTGACAATAAAAGGAAGCGTATTCCATAGTAAAATGGACTGAATATGAAAGGAAGAATGAACAAAGTCAGAAGTATGAGAAGGACAAAGTAGGAGAAGATTGTTAAAAGAACGCAGATTCTTAGTGTGTGAAGAACATAGATATTAGAAGATAAGAAGGAAGGAAGAGTTGAGAAGGGAGAAATGCGTGGTCAAAGCGCGCAAACTTCATATCTGTACACTGTAAGGACTATCCTTGCTTACAGCGCTCGGCTACTATAGTACTGCTTATCTACGAAAAAAAAGGATCGTGTGCACGGGATTTTGTCTTCAAATTGGTTAGATATGCGTTACCGCGATGGTACACCTCTGCCCGACCCTTTGGGGAACACGAGCGCGATATTATGTTATGATTTTTATATATGGTTGGCTTCATTTCGTTCACGTGCTTTTATTGGGATTAGGTAATCTTGAAACATGATATTAGCTGCCTCGTTGGTCTCGTGGTCTCAAGCGCAATTGCTGAGCGGGGTCTTGACTTCATTCCCGGGTCGGGCAAAATGTTATTGGGTTTTTCCATTAGGAAAGTTGCCCGGACTTTGGTAGTTGGCGGTGTGATATCCCCGTGCCCCGTGCGTGCGTGCACTTTAAGCCGTTGGTCCTGCGCCTGATCTCTCTCCGGTCGTGTCGGATTGCCGTCCCATCGGACTATGAGAGTGAGGGAAGAGAGAGTGTACCTGTGTCTGGGCACACACTTGTCTTTTGCACTATGATATCTCCCGCGCCGAAGGCTGGTCTCCGCTGAGATTGGTCGCCATGACAGAAATTCGGTCTGTAGCTACATAGAATATTATTTTACTACTTTACTTAATGCTAAAGTAGAGTGTGACGAACTCTCAATTCAAAGAACAGGCATAAGACGTCGAAACGATGCCATACTCCCTAGGGTTTAAAGAAAAGACTCACCATTACAATATAAAGTGTTACATATTGATTTTCGCGATAGTTTTACGCATACGTGTGTCTTGGGTATATCAATCACTTTATTTTATACACGGGTAAGTAAATACCCTCGAGAACTAGAAACAAATAATTGGAATGACAGAAATGAATGACAGGCGCAATTGAATCCACCGTAGGCGCGAGCTTGCGGACGGTGAGCAATGGGTAGCTCGCCGTCCGATAAGGACCAGGCCCGGGTCGACGATGCGTTGTGTTCCACGCGCACCTCAAAGAGATGTCAGCAGAATTGATGGGGACCGTTAGGGCCGATGAACAACCGAAGAAGAATACCGAAAGGGAGATCGTGGCCCTCGGCAACATGGCAACTGAAGGAACACGGGTGGGTTTTAGTCAGTAAGAGTCTGACACGCCCTCCCGCTTCGCCCAGAGCGGGAGAAGTTATTTGATAATTTCACACCGCAAAAAAAAGGCGCTATTGAATCCTAACTAATATTATAAATGCGAAAGTGAGTTTGTTTGTTTATTACCCGACTACGGCGGACAGTAATGATTTTGACCGGTATGTATGTGGGTAGTGGTATGTTCATCTGTTCCTTCATAGCTTCTAAACTACTTATCATTAACAAATGATCGTTGGACGGGTTTTGATTGTCCGCTGGTTATTAGCTATGTGAAGTTACATTAAATTGAATATTATGGCGCTCTCTAGTTAGCACATTAACAAAAATAAATATATTGTAACCCCAAAATAATTTAAATTAAAAAAACCCAACTACGACAAAAACGCCAACTAAAAAGGTCTATACAAGACATCACAGACAGACAAATTAAAAATCCGGAATCACACGAATTGGTTCGTTTATGCTAACATGACGTGTGACTCCGGATTTTTATTTGTGTTTATATCTTTTCAGTGGGTGTTTATGTCGTAGTTAGATTTTAGTAGGTATTTTTTTTTTTTTGTGTGTTTGTTACGCTTTCACGGTAAAACGGATGAACGGATTTGGATGAAAAAAAAACGCGCCATAACAATGAAATCATTTCTATCAAAATAGTACCCTGAAAAACCTGTACTGTGCTGTGCCTTATTACCCGCTGCGTCCCTCAACTCGTTCCCGTCTGCGCAGATTAAGTTGGATCTGCAGTTGTAGCCCGCGAAATTAAAATTTACTTAGTTTTTTGCAATTTGCAGGTCAGTGTCATGTTGTATCTTGATAAAAATATAATTCGCGTCTGTAACAGAATGTATTTACAGAATTATAATCATTAATACATCTCTCTAAGATAGATTTGTTGCAGAAGAACAAATCTCATTTGTGAATTTCGCGGGCTACAACTGCGGATCCACCTTTACTCAAAATTAAATGGCAGTTCAAATAAACATTAGGATTCTGGATGTTTATTTCAGCTGCAATTTATTTTTCTCTGCGGTATCATTCCACTTTTAGGTATATCAATGACACGATAAGATATCAACTAGAATAGGTTCAATCAATATGGTCACGATTCGATTCAGTCAGTTGAGTTGGCATATCAAAATTAATGTTGTATTGAAAAAATGGGACACGAAGAAAAAATCCAATTTGATGGATCTTATTGCCCCGAAGTGAACAGTCGATGGAATACTTACAGTAATTACAGACTTATTGTATGGGCGTGGATGATGAACGAAATCACAGTAATGTTCTGTCCGGCCGAGATTTCACATAATGGATTTTATGCGTATGCAGCTCTGCACACATTGACATTAATCTTGGTCGGGATGCCATTGGCGTATTCAGAGATATGTTTGGCTCAGTACACGAATTGCAATATATTCACCATGTGGAATTTCTTCCCGCTGTTTCGGAATGTTGGATATGGCACATTATTTTTGATTTTCTTGAAATCATTATATTTGTTGGTGTTAACTTCTTGGTATTTGGTGTACACAGTTTATGCGGCCCGGGACGTCCCACCTTGGCTTAGTTGTGATGACTTTGCTGGTAGCAAGTGCATGGTGAAAAGGGTGAATGTTTCAATTTTCCAACATTGTATAGAAGCTCAAACTAATTTTCTTGAAGATTGCGGCATGAAAACTGCGAGCAACTGTTTTTTTGAACGTGAAATAGGCAAAAACTGTACTGTAGAAATTGGATTGAAATGCCTTATTCCCTGGAAAACAATCTTAGCGGTCATTGCAATATGCGCATCTGTTTACATTTTTTCAATTAAGCAAGAAAGATTCATTCAAGTAGCAGTTAAACTAGCAGCAATTTATGTTTGTGGTGTCATCCTAGTTTTGTTTTGTGTTGCGCAGTCGACCAGCGGTACTTGGTACACCACAAAAGTTACTATAAATTGGGTTAACTTTACATTTCTCAATTGTTATAATACGATTACCAGAGGGTTTCTGTCGGTAGGTACTGGGTACGGTATATTAATATTCTTATCTCGCGACGTATCATTTCGGAGCCCTGCCACGATGACTGCTATAAGTACGCCATTACTTGCACTATTTGTATCATTTATGTTTGCACTTATTGCATTTAATGGTATTAAAACGATGTCTTACTACCACGGTGAAGAAGAAAACATTATAGAAATCGGCATCAGTTCATTTTTTCCAATGTTTGCTTCAATGTCTGAAATTATGACTTACTTTGATGCGTTGCCGCTTTGGGGATTTTTTTGGTTTTCCATTGTATTCTGCAGTTTGTATTTAAATTTTTGGATTTTGTATTTGTTTCTCAAAGAATTATTGCTTCATATGGATTTGGCGAAAGAGTACACAAAACTATCTTGTATGTTCATGTTATTATTTTTAACAGTTTGTACTCTTCCATTTTTATGTTCCGACTTAACAGGGATACTTACAGATGCAACAGAAATTATTCAATCACTTAATTGTTTATTACTTTCCGTTGCATTGTATTGGTTTTATGGTATCCAAAACCATAGCGTAGACATTATTTTCATGATAGGGATCAAAACGAATTATTTTTGGAAACTAGCATGGCTATTAAATCCAATCTTTATTTGCTTTATTCTTTATGCTCGATGGGAAATTATGGAAACATATCAATTCGACGACTCATATTTTATTGAATCACTTTCTATGACTTGTGATTTGTTTTTACTGTATACTATATTAATCATATACGTCATTATCATTGTGGTCGGATTAATGGCACAAGTGATAAAGTTTTATCATCGCGATGAGCTTCATATGCTATTTAGGGCTAAAGGAAGTTGGGGGCCCAGGGATAAGGTATTGTATAGAAGTAGGAAAATGTTCGTGCCTGAAATTATGACGAGGGAGTTTCTGTACCGACAAGTTCGTATACGTGGTTATCACAAGAAACAGAATCTGGTGTATAAAACGCAGGCTAAGAGAGTTTCGAGCGTTGAGTCGCTGAGTGAAGAGTTATCTTGGAGTGCTATGGCGTCAAATTAGTTTATTCATAGGATTATTTTGTTATTGCCTACCGTACCTGACTTTTCATCGGGTCCGTATTGATCTGACACATGTATTGACCCCGGTCCTCTTCTTGAACGTGTTCTAATGTGTAAATTCTAAACGGTATGACCATGCGACAGTCCCACTCGGTGATTGTTTGTTATTACGTGAACATGTATCGCTTGAATCGCTTTTGTATCTGCTTTTACCCATTCGACCTGTGAATTGTAATTAAGTTTTTAATTAAAAGGAAAATTAAAATGTCTAAGTATTTTTCCTTTTATTTGTAGCTTACTCTGTATTCGCTAAGTTCTGCACTAGACATCTAAACGTTGCAGCTCGACTAATTGGTACTGTCAAATTCATTAGCGGCTCTGCGAATTTCGGCTAGAAAGCTTGACTTAAAATTATTCTGAACTGTTACTAGATTTTTCTTACACTGACTTACACAAGAAATTGTATAAAATAATATTATCCAAAATTAACATGTTTATAATCTAAATTGGTGTCCCTAAATGTATTTTATAATCGTTATATTTCTCCGCAAAACACAAAAATCCATTATTCTATAAGTTGTTTCAGAAGTTTAAATTAAAATAAGTAATACTTTTCAAAACCTGTATTTTATTTACAAAGGAAGCCAATTTTGAAAAGTTTCAGTTCTCAGAAATTGTTCCTTCAAAACTACATTCTATACAAATCTCAGTGACGAGTTTCGAGTCCAGTCCTAGCAAGAATATGGCCAGTAAGTATATGTACCACCAAGGCTGCTGCATATTTCCAGTTGTGCCGACCGACTCAGACTCTGCTCTCAAGCAAAGCCAATCAAGCCAAGGGACACTATAACCAAGTAAAAGTATTGAAATAGGTAGCACATCTACTTATCTGTAACATTGTTATGCACAATATAGTGTAGACTAGTGGTTCTCAAAGTTGACTGGATCGCGACTCACCTAACAAAAACTTCCAAATTCGGGACACTTCTTGGCCGTCATGGAGAAAAAAAGAGGCATAACTATATAAATGAAAGATTGTGCAAATAAAAACAAAACATTCAGTTACAATCGAAAATTTTATTACTTAATTACGAGGGGTATTCAATAAATTTGGCTCCTGTAACACAGGTCGCTACCTAGCTCAGAAGCCAGGGCTTCAAACAAAGTTTGTAAAATCTGTATTTGTGTCAATAAAAATTATTTTATTATTATTATTATAAATAGTGAGAATGAGTAAGACGCAATTATCTTTTATTATATGTTATTTTATTTTTCGACGTAGTCACCTTTTAGGTTTATACACTTTGTACATCTTTTCTCTAATCCTAAAATTCCCTTTCTAAAAAAATCTTCTTCCTGATCCCTTAAAAAATCATTTACGGCGGCGACTACTCCGTCATCATCTTCGAATTTCTGGCCTCTGAGATGTTCCTTTAAGCGCGGAAATAGGTAGAAATCACTAGAAGCAAGGTCCGGTGAATATGGAGGATGTTCCATCAATTCGAAGCCAGCTTCTTGAATGGCAGCCATCGCAACTCTGGACTTGTGCGCAGGGGCGTTATCTTGGGGAAACAAAACAACTTTAGCGAGTTTGCCACGCCGTTTTTTGTGTATTTCTTGCGTACATAGTCCCCGTAGTAGTGGCTCCATGATTAAGGTATTCGATCATTACCACCCCTTGGCTGTCCCAGAAAAGAGAGCCCATGATCTTTCCGGCGGATGAAATCGCCTTAAATTTCTTTGGAGTTGGAGATGACGGTCGCTTCCAAGTCATGGACTGTTGTTTCGTTTCTGGGTCATAATGGTGAAGCCATGTTTCGTCCATAGTTATGAATCGAGCCAAAAATCGGTCAGGATCTTGTTGTAACAAATCCAAACAGCTTTGTGAAATTCTCAGTCGAGTTTGTTTCTGCGCGTCAGAAAGCATTCTGGGCACCCAGCGCGCTGACACTTTTTTCATACCCAAATAGTCGTTTATAATATTATGGACACTTCCTATCGAAATCTTTACTTCTTCAGCTATAAAACGAACAGTGACACGACGATCCGCCAAGACAATATTTTCAACTTTTTTAATCATTTGTTCAGTCACTGCCGATATGGGGCGTCCCGTTCGTGGGTCGTCGTTAGTGGAAGTTTTTCCTCGCTTGAACTCAGCACACCAACGCGCAACCGTAGAATATGGAGGAGCATGAACCCTTAATGTTGCTCTCAAGTCTTGATTTACCTGCTCCGTAGTAAAATTTTTCAAGCAGAGTTATTTTATTACCGCGCGAACTTCAATTTTATTCATTTTTAAGAACACGTTCCGAAACGACGCAAACAATAGACTTCTACTTTTAAAAAACAAAAGAGAATTAATTGCTTTTTTTATTATCATCTTAACTAATGTCTGGGCTATGCCTGCCAGTATTTATTTTTTTTTCTTTCCAAGGAGAATGTATTGCATTCTCACTATTTATTGAACACCCCTCGTAAATACAAGGAACGCGATTTCAATGAAAAGATGTATTTGTTTCCTATTTTTTGTCATTACAGCTTTAGCATCAATTTCAGTTTTAGTTACTTTTAATCGCCATTAGTTTGATACGTCCAATGTACTTCAGTATTTAGTTTTAATACTTACCATAGCTAAAAATCTTTTTTCAAGGCCCACCCAATATTCACTCGTGACCTACTAGTGGGTCGCGACTCATAGTTTGGGAACCACTGGTCCCAAACTATGGGTCATGGGATAGGCCATGTCAGGGGAGACGCTGTCGTACCACGTCTACGACGAGCTGCTATATTACGGTATAATCCTGATGATATTGAAGCCGCTGAACCACTAATACTATGACCATTTCTGGTAAAGACCACCCTGCGGCATTAAATACTTTTTTTTTCCAATATTTCTCCTCCAAAGACTTGGGTAGATAGCATTCTTCTCTCAGGCCACTCTTTCTCATCTTTTTCGTGGTCGAATAGTGTTAGTGCTAGTTGATTTCATAGCAGAAGTTAAAGTTGTATCTGTAAACAAGTTTAATTATTGTTTTAAAAACCGGCCATAATCAAGGGGTTCCGTAGTTGGGATGAATTTATCCCAAGAACAAACTTAACTTTGTAGTTGAAAAACATGTTTTTTTTTGCAACTGCAAATGTACTCGTAAGTTGGTCGATTATTACTCGTTAACCTGTAAAGCCTACTTAGCTGTGATAGTTTTCCTTTTAACTTCGTTATTTATACTTTTATAATGAATTATTTTTTTCACATAACTAAAAACAGCCATTTAGCTGGCAAGGGACACACACACACTTGACTCGTAACAAAAATTTGCACTTTAAAGCTTAATATTTCGCAAATAGATCCCTGAATCCAAAAATGGTTTTCATACACTCGCAATTTCTTTGGAAGGACCTTTCCAATGATACCCCCACAATGAGATAGAAAAAAAAAAACACCACTGTACATGTAGGGGAGGTACCCTAAAAAAATTGTTTTACCACTTTGTCGGCGTAATTAATATGTATACCCATGCCAAATTACAGCTTTCTAGTACTAGTCTCGGAGCTAGACCGCGGATAGACAGACAGACGGATATGACGAAACTATAAGGGTTCCTTGTTTACTACGGAACCCTAAAAAGGAAATAGTCCTTTCTCCAATGTGACCGTTATACTGATTTTTCTCACTTTCAGTGAAGTAAAGTTTTATTAGAAGTATCTATTTAAAGGTTCATTCTTAGCTGCATCTTGAAGTTTAGAAGTGAAACAAATGAAAGGGGAGATCGAATGACGTCATTGAGTAATGTAGGTGTCTGGAATAGATTGCTATGTGGGTGAGTGAGGGAGGGGCACCTATGTTTGATTTTTACAACCTACCTCATAGCATCTCTAGAAAAATGTAGGCGGTTCTATGTTTGTCTGTATGCATTTCTTAAAATACATACTTTATTTCAGAAACATATGATTTTAGTAATACATACATATCTATATGTTGCATGTTCATCGAAATTTTCATCAATTGTGGGCCGATTAAAAAAAAAGTGGTGGCACTCCGGGAGTGCCGACAGAAGTGAAAACTTGAACAAGATCGCCTTGCTGGAAGAAAAATACTTGTGTAGAATATCGGTTCGTAACCTTATCTAAATCGACGGCCACCACGTAAAATATCGAAACTGCAAAACCTCTACTTTACAGGAGAGCGATTTTAAGTTTAGATTTAGATTTTTGTCGAACATGAAATTCGAAAATTTCATATTACCGATGTATCTCAAGTGGAAAATTTTTACCGTTTTTTACTGTCTACTATAGTTTTTGATAATTATTATACTTTTTCTAATATTACACATTCGACAGTTTACTTGGTTACAGCTGGTTACTTTTTTACCGAATATGCCAATTTCGATTTTGTTCAATTAAAAAACAATTGAGAGTATAAAATGAGTACATAATTTTTATATAAAATCATACATCTTTATCTATACTTGCTATTAGTGCAATAAAAAGAAAATGGCTTTTTTGTAATTTCGATAGTATACGTGGGGGCCGTCGAAATAAAGAGCACAATCGCGTTTACAAAAATGAGGTGTCATCATGGTGTCGCGAAATTAATGGTTTAGTCCCATCTCAAATATGCGCCTAAAGAAGTTTTCACTTCAAAAATTCTTTTTTTGTTTGAAAGTGCAAAGTCATGGCTAAAACGAAAAAATCGTCATCGTCATCCTGTTTAAAACCTCTCGAAAAATGGATTGGTACCATCTGACGGCCAAGTCTATGTCTACGTCCAAGTCTAATTCTATCTAAGTCTACGGCACGCTTATTGGTCAAATTTGATTTGACCAAACAATTTTTTTTCTATTACGATACAGAGCTAATCCAAGAAGTTAATATCACCAAGAAGTTTCCATCAACTTTTGTAATGGAACATTTAAGCGGGGGACAGCTGAGCACCCGCTGCAGCGCATGTGCGGTGATGTGTTTGATGCAGGTGACATTCATAGACTTTGTAATACTGAATATCGTGGTTTTTTTTTTTTGTATTTTTTTCAATCCCAATGTGAGTAGATGAGAGTAGATAAAGTAGTGTATGAAACTGCACATAACTAGGTATTAAAACATTCGTGTGATACTATTAAACCTTGCCTACGGCTCGATTTTTAAACACACACTTATGTTTTACTACCCCTCATTATGCAACAGTTTCATAGACTACTATTTTAGAATTTTTGTCACATAGATAGTTTATAAACTGGATTAACACAGGGTATTTTAAATCCCGGTAGTACGTTCCCGTGGAATATTTTTCAACATCCACGCAGGCAAAGCCGGGGGCAAAAGCTAGTAAGTATATAATGTGATGTAGGTAACTCGTAAGTTAAAAAAGATTTATACATCCAAGATCCAACATAGTGTGCTTACAGCTAAGCAAATTATTTTCTGCCATTTTGAGAAACACAACATTCTCGTATCTTGCTTTTGCATGATAAGAGGACACTTTACATTAATGTCTTAATCTACATTCATGAGTTAATTTTCAGTTTTCAGCGAAATCCAGTGAATTCACAATTTGAAAAGTGGTGTGTAAATCACAACACAGTGTCGCTGGTCTATGAAAAGAAAATTAGACAAAATTCCTTTCACTTCTCTTTTTGAGGGGCTCGTCCTTTTGACTGGCTTGTGTCTAAATCAGGGCTCGGATAACGGTATATTTCTCGAAACGGTTTCGTCTTAAAAACCTAAAAAACGTTCGAACGGAACAATATAAAACGTTTTTGAAGAACAAAATTTTAATCGTTCTCGGTTAATAAAACGTTTTCAACCGTTTTTTTTTCATTTTTGGGTTCATTGATAGGAAACTCGCAACACAACCCTTACGGCAAGCGCATTGGAATCAATGATATAATGAAATGAAGATAAGGTACAATTTAACTAAACAAGTTCTTGCTTGCTGGAGCACGCCCCGTGCGCGGTTGCGTCCTACGGAATAAACAGGTTTTTACATTGCGAAATAAAAGTTCTCATTTCGTTTTCGTTCCGAATGAAATGTTGTACGAAGAACTGTTTTAAAAACCGTTTTAAAAACATTATTTTCAATAAAGTTTCCGAGCCCTGGTCTAATTAATAACAGCCGCACGGGTCAATCGATCAGGTTAAACTACGCTTGCCGCGTTCAGTCCGTGGATGGGTGACCATCTTAACATACCCCTCCGTGCCTCGGAATACTCGTTAAACTGTCGGTCTCGGCTGTCATTCTTGGAGCTTTGACAGTCGTTACAGGTCGTCAGAAACAGAAAAGTTTGACAACCAGTCTTACCAAGGTGTATCGTATTACCCAATAAATGGGTTGTGGAATGTGGAGGTCAGATAGGCAGTAGCTCCATGTAAAATACTGGTATTCAGCTGCATCCGGTTAGACTGGAAGCCGACCCCAACATAGTTGGGAAAAAACTAGGCAGATGATGTGTCGTGAGACCTACATTTTGATCTACCTGATAAAGATGTGCTGTAAACCTGAATAAAATGTTGGATATTCAAGCAAAAAGACAGAGAAACAATTCAGTATTCATTTATAGTCTTTAAAGGAACAATATCCATTCTTAGAAGTCAATAGGCCTGAGGGTTCAACCTCAAACAAAACCCTGAATTACGAGAAAACTCGCCGAATTCAATCTCAATTCACATTCAACAAGGATTTATTTATCTTAGCAAAGAGGACTCTGTTCGGGGACGACAAACGTTCAAATTGAAAACAGCGAACTGGTTTTTAGACGTTATTGGAGTTTTGGCTGTTAATCTAATCAGCTGGTTATAAATTTACCTCTATACGTATCAAAGAGAAGAGGAATAAAATAAATCATGCAAGCAAGCAATTAGTACAGTTCAATTTAAGCCGTAGGCTGAGAAGAACATTCTTTGATATCGTACGCGGTAATAGCCGCACGGGTCGATCTTCAAGGTTAAGCAACGCTTGCTGAGGTCTGTCCGTGAATGGGTGACCATCCATGACATTCCGAGACTTCTCTGTGCCTCGGAAAGCACGTTAAGCAGTTGATCACTTTATGGGTAGTCTGACAACTAGTCTTACCAAGGGGTATCGTGTTACCTAGAAATTGGGTTGTGGAGGTCAGATATCTATCTGCAGTCAGGCAGGTAGGCAGTTTCTTCCAGTTGCATCCAAAATATTATTACTAAAACTAGCTTCTGCCCGCGACTTCGTTCGCATGGAAATCGTAAGACATCACAATATACTACAATAACAGCCACATTTTTATAAAACTTCCCTGTATACTACGTTTGTAGTTTTATTCTCAGCAGCCAAAATATACAGAGAGTCAGGAATGGTGACTCGGGAGCAAGCGACGTAACAGTTGTCCGTGTGAGAAGCAGCTTATCCTGAGGTCGACACCCGCAGCCTTCAGCCTTTAGTGTCGGCCCCTGTGACTTGTTGATCGCAAAGCATACACTCCCAGAGAACTGCACGCGCTTTAACTGGTAATGGTGGGGAATTTGTACTTTATACGCGCTATAAACACTGTCTCACCATCGCCACAACCTGTTAGAATTTCCACCTCGATGACGTTTCTCTGCAAAGACATGACTTTGAGCTGGTTTCCGTTACACAGATATACAACCGGAAGTCCACTTGCCATTTAATGCTGAAATGAACCTTTTTGGCGCAGCCGTGAGGCACACACTATTGTTTTAAAAACACTATTTTTTATTTCCACTGTAATTTGTGTTTTGTGTTTCGCGAACTGTGTCCAAATAAATGTTTTTTCTATCTTTCTTTCTTTTCTTTCTGTTTGTAAATTGAGAAATTCTACGGGGTGATATTTGGCATCATCTTCCTCCACATCACTATTAATGGAGGTGTATATCACTTCACTCCCTTCAATTTGTGAGAGAATACTGTGGTTGATCGCTGTAGCTTGATCATCTTCGGAGTTAAAACGGAAACACACCTAAGAATTCTCTTGGTACGGTATTTGACTGATATCCCCGTATATCAGACAAATAAGATCTTCTAAAGTGGGATCTACTCTACCAAGAGTCTCTGGTAGAGTGCTTTCACCAACTTTTAGAAGAACATCGGAGAATTCTTGAGCATTTGAATTACCGCCAAGCCGAGCTCGTATGATGATGGTCAAGCGCAATTTATGAACTCTCGACCATAGAGTCGACCTTTTCAACGAAGTTTTCACTTTTTTTGTCAAAACTGTGACACCACCCATCATATCTTGGTTTCTGCGGATGTCCTGCAGGGTTCTGTTTACAGTTTCCACTGCTTTCCTTTTTGCCATAACGCATTCATCCCATACGACGAAGCGCAATCCCCTAAGCACACATCCCTTGTTCCCTTGTTGTGTTTCGTTGCTCTCTAAATCGATGGGAATCTTAAACATGACGTGCGCTGTTTTGCCACCAGGAAGCAGTGTGGCAGCGATTCCAGAAGATCCACATACATATTATAAAATCGCTAGGACAAATCTGCTGTCAAAATCTGTAAAAAAACATTTTATTCCTACAGTCTTTTGCTTTAAAATGATCAGAATACAACCTTGAATGTTTTGTGACTGTAAAGTACTTGTAACTTAGTAGTTTCCCATAGCTTACGAAGTTTTCCATTTTTTGTGAATTAATACATTCTATGAACTATTACATACACAATCCAAAAAAAAATCGTTTTACAAAAAGAGTTTAAAAAAACAGATGTAAATCGAACTTACTACCCCGAGCGGCCTACCACCAGCTCATAAAGCAGTATTTTTTTAATGTTACTTCAGTGGGAGAAAGAGATGGAGCTATACATCCTGTATAGCTTCATCTCTTTCCCACACTGAAGTAAACTTAAGTAATATTAAAATAATACTGCTTTTAAGCTGGTGGTAGGCCCCCAGGACTTCAAATCATTCGTCCAATCGCTTACTTATTCGCTTTGTTGAAAGTTAGCTAAAATAGCCGTTCCTATATAAAAGGTAGCGTGATGATAATCATTTAAAAAGTTAAATCGGTAACTACCTATCTACAATATCCCAACCTTTTGGCGCGTCCTTTTACAATTTGCAGAGAAAAATACGAACATGATGTAATATTGCTCATCCCCCATAGCAAATAGCGTGATAGTTTATGCCCTACGGTTGGTACAGACAAAAATTCTAAAAACTTTATTTTCCGCATAAGAATCGATCCCAGACCTCTTAGCAATAACTTTCTTTAAAAAAAATTAACTTCGTTACGATTTTATTATATCTATAGATTATAGGTAGATTATCAAAAAAAATAATAATCGTATAACAAAATGTGAAAAAAAAGAAAAAAAAACCGTAGGTGGGAATCGAACTTACAACCCCACGTTTACAAAGCAACCGCCCAACCGCTGAGCTAATTGCTTTGTTGAAACTTGTCTAAAATAGCCGTTCCTATATATTTTTTGATTGACTGCTTAGTTCCATAAAGGTATAGCGTGATGATAATCATTTAAAAAGTTAAATCGATAACCATCTACAATATCCTAAAATTTTGGCGCGTTTTTTCCCAAAAATACGAACATAATATAATATTGCTCGTCCCCCATAGTAAATAGCGTGATAGTTTATACCCTATAGTTTGACCAGACTTATAGGGAACACCTATGCAAAATTTTAACAGAATCTATCCGGTAGAATTTGCGTCATGCTAGAACATAAAAATACAACATAATGTAATATTGCTCGTCCCCCATAGTAAATAGCGTGATAGTTTATACCCTATAGTTTGACCAGACACACAGGGAATATCTATGCAAAATTTTAACAGAATCTGTCCGGTAGAATTTGCGTGATGCTGGAACATACATACAGACAAACAGACAAACAGACAAAAATTCTAAAAAAAATATTTTCGGCATTAGAATCGATCCTAGACCTCGTAGCAATTACTTTTTTTCAAAAATATTCAATGTACAGTTTTGACATCGCTACGATTTTATTATATGTATAGATATTTATATAATATTAGTCTTGGTAGAGAAAATTAAATATTATTTTTCTAGCCTTTTTTTTTGGGTGCAAAATTATCAAATAACTTCTCCCGCTCTGGGCGGAGCGGGAGGGCGTGTCAGACTCTTGCTGACTAAAACCCACCCGTGTTCCTTCAGTTGCTATGTTGCCGGGGGCCACGATTTCCCGTTCGGACTTCTTCGCACCCCCGGCAGGCATCGGCCCTAGCGGACCTCGTCAGTTCTGCTGACATCTCTTTGAGGCGCGCGCGGAACACAACACGCCGTCGACCCGGGCCTGGGGGCCTACCACCCGCTCAAAAGAAGTATTATTTTAATATTACTTCAGTGGGAGAAAGTGATGGAGCTATACAACCTATAGGGCTTCATCTCTTTCCCACACTGAAGTAATATTAAAATAATACTGCTTTATGAGCTTGTGGTAGGCCCCTGGTCCTTATCGGACGGCGAACTTGTTCTTTGACATACGCAGCGCGTTTGCTTTTCGTGGATTAGCTTAGCTAGTAAACAAGATCTTGTTTCGAGGAAATTAGGGTTCAATTTGCTTTGAATAGACTGGTTTGGGAAATACATTGATATTGTGGATGCTAATTGCAGATTCTATTGACCACTATGTAGGACGCACTTATTTGATTTGCCTTTACGCGAGCTGTCCACTGCGAGCTAAACTAACTGCAAACTATACTTCATTTGAAATAAGATGAGACATTTAAATAAACCTTTTTTAAATTCCGATTTTGACTTTTATTACGTTGGTGGCATGACAAATGGCAGCTGCTGTAAACAGTTGGTATTGTAACCACATTTTTGCTTTATTATAGAAGTCAAAATCGGTTGAACGGACTCAAAGTCAAAGTCAAATCATTTATTTCATATAGGCCCATGTATGGCACTTTTGAACGTCAAAAATTACAAAATAATAAAATTGATTCTAGTCGCCCCTTCCAAAAGGTAGTTTTCGTATGGAGAAGAATGGGGAAGAAACTCCACCGTTACTCTTTTAAAATGTTTTACAATTGTTTGTATATGTACGTACATTTGTTAAATAATTATTATATGTGAAGACGATGCACCTAGAATAAAATTACTATACCACAATAGGTAAAAAGAATTAAAAATGAAGCAACGATAGATAATTTAATATGTGATAGATACATGGTGCTCACATATTTACAAACATTGTAAAAGTAGACGATTTTCCTAAAATTTTAAAATTAATAAGTCAGTGTGTGAGGAAGTAATGACAGACTGTAAAATCAATGTCATAAAACACAAAGTTATAAATTTTACTATTAAATTAGCAACCGTTATTAGTTTGATTTTGTCTTGATTCTAAATTGTCCTATGGAGCAGGACCAGCATGTTTCCAAGCACTCTTATCTTGGATATAATCCTCTAATTTGTAATATGCTTGTTTACAAAGTGTACTTTTTATATGAGTTTTAAATTTTCTTTTATTTAATTGCAATATGTTACAAGGTATTTTGTTGTAACATTTAACACAGTGCCCCATAAAAGATGTATGTACTTTAGATAACCTGAAAAATGGTTGATCTAGTTTATCTTTATTTCTAGTATTAAAATTATGTCTATCACTTATTTTACTAAAGAGATGTGGATTTTTCCTTACATACATAATATTTTCATAAATGAATTGGCAAGGTACCGTCATAATATTAATCCTTGACTGTAAAAAAGGTTTGTTTAAATGTCTAATCTTATTTCAAATGGAGTATAAGTTAGTTGAGCTCGCGGTGGACGGCTCGTTTTGAGGTAAGACCGGCCAAATGATATTTGAAGTAGGTACCTATGAAGTCGTATGACATAGCCGAACACAAGTCACAGGGAATCATCTCTTTCACGCAATTCTGAACTTAATTTTAGTTGTACTTTAGTTCATTTTATCAATGAGAAAATTGCTCGAGCAATTATTTTTAAACGGAACTAACTGTACGACGGACTCCAGTGTAGTCTTGTATTAAGTACTTAAACTTGTTTTATTTTTCTAAAAATAAAATAATTTTATTCAATTAATATGTCGTGAGTACATCCATTCAAATCTAACTGCCAAGCTAACTAAAAAAAAAAACTGACTGCCTCGTTTGGTCTAGAGGTCGCAAGCGCTACTGCTGATCATAAGGTCTTGGGTTCGATTCCCGGGTCGCGTAATGTTATTAGGTTTTTCCATCTGAATTTTCTCAGTAGCAGCCCGGAGTCGGGATTTCTTCCCGATTGATAGCAATAGACTCGCCCCCTGTTACATGGAACTTAAACATAACTGGCGAAATGTGGGTGGTGGGTGTAGGTACACTTCTGCCTCACCTTTCGGGGAATACAGGCGTGATGTTATTGAAAAAAAAAGTTAAATATGATAAGTTTATTTTAAACACAATTAATTATTCTTTACAGCTTTCAATCGACTAGATTGACTAGAATATTATCATTAATAGTTGAAAAATTATTATTAATTAACGTCTTTAAATAGTTTGTTAGTTGATTTTTAAAATACTCGCATTAATATTATAAAGAACATACAGCACATTTGAAAACCAAAAAAATAATGATATTCAATCATTCCAATCATCATCATCATCATCAGCCTATAAATATGTTCCCACTGCTGGGACACAGGCCTCCTCTCTGTGAGAGGGAATTCCAATACTTAAGATTAAATAAAGCTAATAGATTTATCATTTCTTAACCACATTCTTTAATAAAAACATAAGAAATCTCGAGAATATACACAACTTGCTTAGTAAAAAAAAAACTTTTATGAATAAATAAAAATATAGTACTTATAATTTTTTTCACCTCTAACTGATATTTGTTTTTTTTTGTGCCGAGATTCATAAAAATGATAAAACGTTATTTTTCATTCATATTAGATCTAAATAAATAATATTATTTAAATAATTTACCTAAATATCTTTATCAAAAATATAAACATGTTTATTTTTTTCAATGACATAATTTTCGTTAATGTTCGAACAATTATATTAGCTTTTTAATTAAACATAATAATATTTGCTTGTACCTAATTATTTAGTAAACTATCCGATATTTTACTAGATCAAACACATACAAATTGCGATTCTGAAATTATATTTACCTAAGTATATTATAGAGTCTGGCCATGCTAAGTCTGCAATGGAATGAATGGGCAACCCCTAAAAGTTTTGTAGATGGTATACTTTTACATCAGTCAGTTATGTCAGTTTCGGGGTTGTAGGTAAGTAGATTCTAATGATTTTGATATTTTGATTTTTGCATTGTAGATTATGTGTAATAGACTATGTCGTACCTATGCTCTACCTCCATACGACGACAAAACTGTATCAAATCCACACTGTATCATGCTAAAATGACTATTCTTTACCAGGAATAAATCAGAATATAAACGAAATAACCTATCAAAAACAAAAAGACATACAAAGTATCAAATTCTTTTTTCGTAGGACAGGATGGTGTTGCCGTCTATAGATTTTCAAATTCCACCGTTTTTTTACTTATGCAGACTTAGCGTGGTCAGACTGTACTCAAAATGGCGTGTCATATAGAAAAATAATGAAAAAAAAAACATTGATATTTTCGTAACACATCGATCTAGTAAAATAAAACAATGTTTTGCACAAAAGGTGACACTGAACTGCGAAACACATTTATTTTTACATTAATACTTGGCTAATCCAGACACCGAATAATTAGTCTTAGTCCCGAAAGAATTGAAACGCGTATATTTTCGTCCAAAATTAGTCTGTGTTTTCTTTTGCCGTATGGAATTTAATATTGTTAGGTGGTACAAAAAGAATTGGCACATAGTGTACATAGATTTAGTTCCATTTTTGATGAATGTGCCATCACCCCTTGAAAGATATTCAAAAGGATGAACATACATTAGCCACAGTGCCTTTCGAGGGCTGGCAGAACGCCAAAGCATCGCGTCACGTCTTTTAGTAAGCAAATATCCTCTTATCATATTTCTTTATGGATGAATGCCGAGAACAACACCATAACTGTGACCTCTGAGTTAGTTTCGGCCTTTCTTTTAGGAAAAGCCGACCTCATCTAGCTTATTCTTTTTGTATTTTTAATATGACGTGTAAAAGTGATTCCGATATCTTAATTACGGAACAAACAATTTTATTTTAGAAAAAAAATTATGTTCAACCTTGCAAAAAATATTTTTCGACATCAATAATTTTGGCGAATAAAAGTGTCACCATCTGTACAAAGAAAATTTTAAATTTTATAAACTTTTTCCGCAACAAAAGCCTTAAACAATGAGATTTTTGACATCGCAAACAAAAGCGAATTGCAAAAACTACACAAAAGGTCCCTTCTTTACATATATTTTTCTATAAACTAACTTAATTTTCCAAACTACAAAGATGGAGAAATTCAATTACAATTTAATTTAACTTAATTTGTAGAATAATTAAGATTTCTCAAATGGTCGCTTCGTTCTTAATAGACACTTATGAAATTACTGTCTTTGGGCGTCACTTTCGGGGTTCCGAAACTTAAATAATTAATACGGAACACTTGTATTGTTAATTCGTAACTGAGTTTAGACACGAATTTTAAAATATTTTTAGGCCGACGGAGAGTTTATGAAGTGAAATAAATTAAGAATGAATCCAGTTTGGTACTTTAGTTATAGAACTATCACTGTATAAGTTGGTTAATACAACATTTTTAAGATTGCAACAATAAAATTTCATAAATTATGTTCAATTAACTGGAAATGAGTATTCGAAGCATTTTTTTTTCGTGAAAACTTGAGTGCTTTTTAAATGGGAAGCGTCAGGGTAGCCCGCGAAATTCCATTTTTTTTCGTTTTTTGCATTTTGCAGGTCAGTGTCAGGTTGGATATTAATTAAAATATGTTTCGCGGCCGTAACAAATAAGGCTTTACTCAATTATAATCATTACAATCAGCAATAGTGATTAAGAAGAATATAAAGGTGTTTCATGTATTTCATGAAATTTGACACCTTTGCTAAGTTATGGAGTTGTATTGCTGATTGTAATGATTATAATTGAGTAAAACCATATTTGTTACGACCGCGAATCATATTTTAATCAACATAAAACCTGACACTGACCTGAAAAATGCAAAAAAACCTAAGAAAATTTGAATTTCGTTGGCTACCCTGACGCTTCCTCCTTAAGTGCACATAATTAATTATAGGAAGCAATCAATAGGTAAAAGAATAACAAACTAGTTTTTCTCAAACATGCTTGGAAATTCGAGCATTATTTTGACAACTTTCTTCGAGATAAATTCAAAATGCTGTACTGGTATGCGAGCAGGCGGCCGGCAATGTTAGGTTTTTAGCGGCCGAATGAATTACTATGAAAACTCATATTTGTCATGAAATTTAAAAATAGAACAAACTTTCTACTTCGACACATGGCAACCAAGGAGGTAACTTATCAAAGATTTTATTAAAATTTCGATTAGGCTTGCAAATAAAGAAAAAAATAACGGTGCTCGTCATTGATTCTGGAATATTTAATTAATTTACTTAGTTTGAATTTCCGCGCATTATTTGAGAAAGTAATATACAAGCTTTGGCCACAACCAGGTAGTGATGGACGAACATGAAAATGTGGGCCGAGGCGAAGCCGAGGAACATATACATGAGTCCACCAATGCCCATTTTGCAGGCCGCGGCAGTAATGTACTATTCTATGCTTGTTTAGTTTTTTCTTAAGGAGTTAGCAGGTTTTAAAACATTGTTATTTTAAATTTATAATAACATACGACACACTGTATACACGTAGGTACATTTTTTTTCTATTGGCTGACAATGAACACACGTTTATTTACATTTTTTGTGAGGATTATTTGAAGCAGTCATAATCTGACTATAAGACTAAGTCCAGCTTAGTCCAAAGCGTAGTCCATTTACTGTTACTAGGCTACCTATTACTTTGTTTACGGTAGAAGATTCCTCTTCGAATGCCTGATTCCTAAATACACCATGAAATTTGAATCACAGTTTTGCTAGAACTAACGTTGTTCAGACCATGGTCTACCATTCTACAGCATCCAATAATAAAAAACATAATTCGTTTTTGAAAAAACACAAAAAAGACAAAGTTTAAAATGTCAAGATTATCTACTGCTTACTAAATTTCGTTTATGGAGGTACATTTCCCTGTAGACAATGCTGTGTCCCGTGCATGGTGTCTGTGTTGTAGGGAGTAACGTGTAACGATAATCTTGACATTTTAAACTTTGTCTTTTTTGTGTTTTTTAAAAACCAATTATGTTTTTTTTTTATTGGATGCTGTAGAATGGTAGTAGACCATGGTCTGAACAACGTTTGTTTTAGCAAAACTATGATTCAAATTTCACGGTGTATACTGATTAAATATTGATTTGTTTGTAGCCTTTAGAGATAGCTAGCATAGCAAACTTTTGCATCATTCAGAGGCATTTTACAAATCAAATTACCTACGAAGGGTAAAGTAACGACCAATTTATGGATATAGGAACCGGGCATTCTACACATTACAAGTTCATCACAAACAATGTTATGTAAAATTAAAATCAACTAAAACTATATGATGACAGAACAGCTGTTTTACAAAACAGAGCACAATTTATTTTACTATTTTAACCAAAGATATAAATATGTCTAGATAGACTGTCAAAGCGTTGAACTCGTCGAAAAAAATAGCGTCCAACTGTTGGCCGCTTAATGCACGCACACTAGAAAAGCACAATGACGTGGCGCGAGTGTAAGACGTAGCTGTCACGCACACCAGCATAACAAAGTTGGCTTGTTTTTTTTTTTTGCAGCGTGACACTTTGTCTAGACATTTATCCTTTCAACTGTCATTAACGAGACACAATAGAAGTTTAATTGCTATCCACCTCAATGAGGCGTCGTAACAGATGATGAGTTACGTAATCAAAGATTTTAACATTAATAGTTGGGACAAAAAATGAACGTATCAATTGACCAATATTTTACATAATTTTTACCCTTTTTGAACGATGTATGAATGAAGCCCTCATATCAAATTACTTAAAATTTGATTACTATCCAAGATTCAGTATTCAAATAGACTTTCAGGCACCGGATGTAAGTTTTGAGATGATGCTGTAAAAACATCTCTTTGCTGTTCCAAGCAGAGATTTTGCAAATCTCTTTTAAGAGCAATATAAACTTCGTCTAGGCACACGGCAAGGAAAATTGAGAGGTACATATTTACTTTCTACTAAAAGCTTGGAGTAGTTAGATTTAACTTTATCTGAGAAAATTATCTTAAATTGTTTTTGAGTAAAAGAAAATTAACAATTTTTTATGTTCTAAAGTGATGTATTAACTTTTTTATTAACTTTCAAGAGCTAATCGAATTTTTTCATGAAAAATGTACCTAATATTAAAAAATTCGGTACTAAATATTTTTTAAGTGAATATTTTTTTATGATAATGGCTTAGCAAACCATACCTTGTGATTTATAATCATTTATAGACATATTTATTTACATTTAAACCTAATTAAGAATTTCAAGCACATTGCTGTATACTTTTTCCATCTCTTGCTTTGCTTCCTGTAACTCAGTAACTGTCATCACATTCAGTTAATAAATAACAATATTATCTTAATAATTATTGAGGCATAGGCGATACGGATCTCCTTGCTTGCATGGCCTTGTTATCGCAGTACGCTCTCACATCTTGTATCGTCTGCATTAGGAATACTGGGACGTCGTCATCGCGTTTCTGGAAAAAAGAAAAGGATTATTTTTTCTATTGCCATGTATCTGTCACCGTAAGATTGTGAGAACCGTTAGTTCATAATCTGTCGGAATTATTTCCGTTAGATTGATTATAAACTGTCGAAAAATTGTGAACTGGGTGAAATGGGTTAGGTTAGAACTGTGACCAAACGCGCGCGAGCCGAGCGAGCGCTACTTCCAAGTTGCTCACAGCCAGGCAGGCTATTTAATATTAACGCATGGTGCGTTACGTCGCAAGCAAGTTTGATACCAGTTCACAATTTGTCGGTTTTCCATGGAAAGATTATAAACTAGCGAAAAATAATGCGTTAAATTGTAAATGGTTTGTTGCAGTTCACAATTTTTCGACAGTTTATAATTTAACGGAAATAATACCGACAGATTATAAACTAACGAAGTTCACAATTATACGGTGACATATCTATAACCAGGGTGACATCGACGCTCAACCTGATAAGGCTGCCTGTCCACTGGAGCGGAGCGAGGTAGCGGAGCGCAGAAATGTGGCAATATTAACCAAAAGAATCTAAACTCCGCTTCAGAGCTCCGCTCCTATTTGTTTGAATATTCAGAAACAGTCATGTATACAATTAAAATGGAACTTTAGTATATGATTTATTTGTTTTTTTTCTTTCCATGTATAAGACAGTTACGTAATTATAACATTTTCGCTCGATTAATTTTTTAAATTAATATTACTCAGCATTTTTGTCTAAAATAAGTATTCACAGTAAGAAGAATATAGTTTATTATTCAGCCGCAAGATAATTTTTCTCTAGATCAATTTTATTATTACTTTAGTTATAAACTTGAGAATTGAGGCTTACGCCATTTAGTTTCGTGCTCGAACACGATCATAGAGTGCACGCGATATTCTACTTTATTACTGATATGTTAGCGTTTATCACATAGTGGAGTAGCGGGGTGCATGGGGGCGGAGCTTGCGTGGAAATTGTCTTTAGAGTGCCTGGTCTTAACATGGGTTCAGTACATGGACACGTTTCTTCTACGGCGCGGTTTATACGCTGGTTTATTTACTAATAGTCTATACCTACTTTTTTAACGGTAAACAGACTGACTACAAGTATACATTCATTGAAAATTTTACAAGGGTTGGGGTTTTTTCCTTTGCAATAGGTAGATATGTATACAGGCTGACTTAATCAGCAATCTTTGACCGGTTGAAAGTACTCATGAAAATCTTTTACTAGAAGACTCAATACTCAATATATTTATTGCTTCCACATGTGAACTTAGCTGGTAGGTTTAACACAATAATATGATCATTGTGGACCCTGTCGGGCACAGCAAAAGTAGGAGAGAGGAAGAGGGCTTTTAATTTTGTTACTTATTTAGTACCTATTTATTGTAATTATTTTATAAATCTTGTAAATTAAAATTTGTCATTTAAATAATCATTGATATCATAATAGCATTTAGATAATAGGAATAGTTTTAATTTGTTTATAAATATATTCAATTTTTGTTAATTTTTTATTAATTCTGGTAATTTATTATATAAGACCAACGGTTAAATACCGCAAAAAACATACTCTTTAATTTTTTTTATGAAACATCATATATCTAAGTTTTTTTTTTAAATTAGGCTGTAGAGTAAAAGAAAGCTAAGTTTTTTCTCAACAATTTTTTTTTTTTACTTTTCCCCCGCCCTAGGA
Source organism: Agrochola lychnidis (assembly GCA_963680765.1). Classification (NCBI taxonomy): domain Eukaryota; kingdom Metazoa; phylum Arthropoda; class Insecta; order Lepidoptera; family Noctuidae; genus Agrochola; species Agrochola lychnidis. The sequence goes on from OY796864.1 coordinate 9,324,002, forward strand.
ATTTCTCCTGTATTGTGAGTGCGTTTACAAACATTTAAACTCACATACACAAACAGACCCGGAACAACTACTTGTGAGTCAAACAATTTTTTTTTATTATTTTGATAATGCTTGAAGTAACAAAATAAAACAGTACCTGGAACAAAACTTCGCCTTCGAAGTAAGTCAGCTGATGTTTCCTAGTCCTTATAAGTAGTCCGACGAGTTTGTCGTTGATAACGGTGTATATCTGTGGAAGAAGAGATACAAAGTTAATTAGAAAGTTTGCTAAAGAAGTTTTTTGTGCAGGAAGGACGCTTGACTTTTTCATTAGACTTTCTTATACTTTTGACCATGCGACTGCATTTTCTTTTGCAGGGTCAGAGCTTTAGAACGGTTGTTTGAACGAAATAAAAATAATGAAGTCAAGAAGATTGAATGGTAAAGCACAAAGACAGAAAGGTGTGGAGTTCGATGAAGGAGGCATATACGTAGAGAGGACATTATATTAAAAAAAATGTGTTGTAGTTAAAATTTACTTTTAAATACTTCAATAAAATGATTACATGTACTTGTTATTTTTTTTTATTCTTCGATAAAAAAAAAGTGTGGCACTCGGGGACTGCCGTGGTAAAGCTATTGCATAGCATTTGTAACCTCCATGACAACATCACGTTTCCCATGACAACATCACGTTGTCATGGGAACCGTCACTACATGGTAGGCGGAGTGGGGGGTGTTAGGTTTTATTTTCGTTGCGTTACGGAATTTCTTGATTCGGTCGCCGCGCTGAAAGCCCGCGATAAAAGCTATGCAATAGCTTAAAAAAAATTAAATTGTAATAAGGACTTTTAAATGTCATAGATTTTTTTTCTTAGCCATTGTTGTTCCACTGCTGGGCAAAGGCCTCCCTATTCTTTTTCCACCTCTCTCTGTCCAGAGCTTCCAAGGATCAATCTTTCTTAAAGGAGTCCAGCTCGTCCCGCCATCTCCGTCTGGGCCTGCCGCGATGTCGTTTGCCATTAAGCGGGACCCACTGGGTCGTAAGTTTGGCCCATTGATCGTTTGACATGCGACAGATGTGTCCAGCCCAATTCCATTTAAGCGTGCAGCTTTCCAAGGGACATCAGTTATTTTAGTGATGGAATGGATTGTTGTATTCTTAATCCGGTCCACAAGTTTAATACCAAGAATACTCCGTTCCATAGCTCTCTGGCAAACTCCGAGCGTGGACCTCTGCTGAATTGTTAAAGACCGTGTTTGAGAACAATACGTGAGGATGGGAAGAATACACACGTCGATGAGTCTTCTCTTAAGGGATAGAGGAAGATCGCCCTTCATTAGATCTTTCATGGCTTGGGCCATGAAGGGTCTTGCAACTTCTTTGTTTTGTCTTGCCTGGAAAGAGACTATTTGACCAAGATAGAGATACTCATTGACATATTCAACCTCCCCACCCACCACGGTGATCCTGCGATACGCGCTGTTCGTCATCAACTTGGTCTTTGACATGTTCATCTGAAGCCCGACCTCTAGGTTTGCCGTGCTAAGATATTCTAACATCTGCTCGGTGAAGACGAAAAAAAAACAATATCGTCGGCAAAACGGAGATTGGATAATCTCCTATGTCCAACCATGATATCATAAATAAATAATATGAAGAAATAAAATAATTGTTTAGGTAACTTGTCTACAGAACATTTGATTCCGACAGATACGCGCGACACGACACCAGTAATTGTTCTACCGTCAAGTTTTCTTAGAAATTGTTTTGATAGAATCGTGTTGCGCTGTCCCGTAGATTTGATTGTGTATGTTGGAATATTCTTCTACAAAAAGTGTCAAATTATTTTCGCTAGAATCGGCCGTTTGAGCTCAATTTAACGTGTTATCATGTGTATAAAGTGACATTCACAATGAAGCACGGTTGCCTAGGTAGGTAAAAGATACCTCACTCCACATAATTCACTCGCAATTTTTCCAATAATTCTAGTTACTAGTTAGTTGTTCGTCGAGTCATTGAACTCCTAAATTTCTGACTTGAGTTGCACGATTACTAATAAAAACGTGTACTGACTGGACAGGTCCACTCAATATGTGTGGTTTTTTCCTTAAAAGACCATTTCAAACACCAATCTACACGGTCTTCCCATGATCTGACCAAGATTATGTCTGAACTTTGAAAACGACTGTGACTTCTGAGTTTGTTTGGAAATTTCTTCTCAGAGTAGTCAGATAGGAAACGCCGACCGAGTGTTTATACCAACCTACTTTATAGAAATAAAATCATTTATCATTAGTGTTCAGTTAACCTTTTTAACCCCCGACGCAAAAAGAGGGGTGTTATAAGTTTGACCGCTATGTGTGTGTGTCTGTCTGTGGCACCGTAGCTCTTAAACGGGTGAACCGATTTCAATGCAGTTTTTTTATTTGAAAGCAGGTTTTCTAGCGATGGTTCTTAGATACGTTTTTTATTAAAATCGGTTCAGCTGTTTGAAGATTATTGTGATTCATCTAAGTTCTGACAATTCAATTTCCTATTCCAAATATACATAAGTGTCTATGTTAAATTTCATTGTGCTAAAAGGTATGAGCCCTTGTAAAATTTACTAGCAAATAAACTGAGATAACATTTATTTTTCTCAAGGATTTTTTCCTGGTTTCTTACAAAGAAACTGCCAGCAAACATAATAAGAAACGGATAACAAAGAACGCGTATCCATTTCAACTCGTGATCACAATACCGAGGCAAAAACACTAGACGACACCTAAATTAATGCCTAAACAAAAGCGTGTTCTTGGATTTTCAACTTTCGGTACTGAGCTGACCGTTGAAAGTTCAACGGCACGCTTTTTTCGAAAACGAGCAAATATGTTTCACGCGCTCTCAGGCACATTTTACTGAATCTTCCTCCTCTTCAGAGCACGGAAGGCCTGCAGACGCGTAAAAAGCTTGCAAGACCAAAGTAAACATTGGGTGTCCTGTCCATATGTTACATAACTATACACAAACCAAATTGGTCTCTAGTAGAAAGCTACTAGAGACCAATTTGGTTTGTGTATAGTCTTGTTTTGATCACAGATGTAGACAAGATGAGGCAAGTGTACATAGATAGAGAAAGATAGAATGTAGAACATTATTTTGTAAGAAAATATGGCTTCCGTAGTTGGGATGAATTTATCCCAAATACAAACTTCATTGTAGTTGAAATACATATTCTCCCATACATTCCAACTGCAAATCTAAGTTTGTACGCACAATATTGAGAGATTTATCAAGTTATTTTAAGTCCATAGACTTCTTATAAGTTTTCCTGTAATGTATGAGTGAAGAACCATTTTCGATAATTAAAAAAAAAATTATGCTCAGTAGTTTTGGAGATAAAGGGGGGAATTTTTCAATTTAAATTTTCATCTATTTACTTAAATATCTTTAAATCTATTTACTTTAAAAGTAAAAAAAAAATGATATCCTCACAACGACCCTTTTCGTTTGATATGTCACACGATACAGTTTGAAAAACTGTTTTTTTTAAATTTTCTTATTCCTAAAGGGAATAAGAAAATTTCAAAAAAACTGTTTTAAAAAACCCTGTAAGAAATTGACACGTGTTTCTCCTCTTAACGAGGCATCCTCAGGATGACGATTGACTTGTCGTGAACCCGAACACAGCTTGTTGCCACACCGAGCGCTGGTCGCAGAGCTCTTTAGGAATAGTTAAGCGAAACAGGTTACTACTACATACATATAACAACGTCTATTGTATTTTATAAAGGATTTTCGCAAGGTCACGCCTGAATCAATTAACTAGAGCGGTTTAAATCAAGTGAGTCCAGAGTTACTTTTGCAAAAAAAAATAAGTTGCCACTCTGCCTACCAGATTGTATCCTATGATATATTTATACATGATATTGGCTATTAGAAGCCATTTCAAGCAAAAATCCGACACTTATCCACTTTGCGGTGGCGCGGCGTCAGAGGCTTAGTAAGGCTAAGAGCTTACAGAGCGGTTTTCAGCCGCGCACCTGGCGGTGGCAGGTGCAGCGGGACCCGCAAACAACAATCGCGCAAGCCGCGGGCGTAAACCGCGTCGTAAAATTTACTATCTACATTTCCAAGTACAATGTGTTCTTACGAGTGTTTGTGGTCCCGCCACCGCGGCAGGCGCGGGTGAAAATCGCTCCGTGAGTTCCTAGCCTAATAGGGTTCCGTTTAGCACCCTGCGGGTACGGAACCCTAAAAACGAAACCTGTAAACCTGTACGTTGTATTTACCTACAGTTTTGATAACTTTTTGACATTGATTATCGGTGAGATGAGATTGCGATTCCGATTGATGACGTACGAGAATTGGCTTTCCTGATTTCAGAAAGTTTGATGATACCTCTGAAAATAAAATAATACTAACTTCTAAATTATAAATGGTCGTAACAACATGTGGGAGACGCGTACCAAGTGTTGTGGCTGATATGATTAACGATAACTTCATCATTTATTACTCGTAATGGATTGCGCCAGCTCGAGTTGACTGATGGATTGATGAGCAAAAAACACAAATAAATATAATTCCTTGTTCTATCGTACACACTGGATTCGTGGGTACAATATAACAAGGAATAATATTTAATGTAATAGAATAACGATGTTGTATAAGATGTTTATAATGCAATATTAAAAATGCAGTTTGGGATTGGGCAGGTCATGTCCACCGCCTGCATAGTAACCGCTGAGCAATAGTCTGAGGACGGACGCCGCTGCCGAGACCGGCCCAGGAAGAGGAGGCGAGAAGACTTAGAGGCGTACCGCAAGGGCTAGTTCGAGGTGATTCCTCTCCTTAAGAATCTACTGTACTTTAGAATGGGCAACTAGCTTCATCTTTTTGAATGACCGACTCCTTTAGTGCCAGTAAATGGTTTAATTTTAATGAATGTTTTGAGTTTGAGTGGGTCAGGAAAATAATACCAGGGGGTTGAGGCCTTTGCCCAGCATTGAAACAGAGAAGGTAAAGAAAAAAAAACTCCAAATATTATAAAGCACGTATCATAGCATTTTGTCGTATCACAGTTTACAGCTAAAGAAAGTATTTGAATAATTATAAATTTATGGGTATATTTTACATAATTTTATATAATTTAATATAAGAAGAGTTATATCAAAAGGGACCACATTTTTATTGAAATTAAGGTTAGCTTGGAATTTAATAAGAAAAATGCCATCAATAAAATGTTGACCAACGAGTTTTATAATTCATAATTTCACCTCAAAAATTGGGTCACTTTGAAACAATTGAATCTGCACAAAGTTGGTCATAAATATAATTCAGGCTTGGAGCTTTTCACCATGAAATTGACTCATTCTGCTTGTGAAAATATTTTAATAGGTCCATTAAAATATTTAAAATGATATTAATGAAAATGATTATGTTATACTAAGCATCATTTAAGAACTGAGACTAAGATCAATTACCTACTTAGCCGGACCGAAATAAAATATACGAAATGTTAAATTGATTCACCATAAGTTCAATTTTTAAAAAGAAAATAAGGTAATATGAAAAAAAAGGTATTCGAATAATTTAGGTACATAAATCATGAAAAAATGGTGGTCTTTCATGAGTTTTGTTAGAAACAATCATATTTGTATTATGATTGTTTGCATGCATGTGGGTTTGTTTTCATCTCGAGAATTGCAGAGATTTTTAATAAAAAAACCGGCCAAGTGCGTGTCGGACCACGCACAATGAAGGATTCCGTAGTTGGGATGAATTTATCCCAAAAACAAACTTAACTTTGTAGTTGAAAAATATGTTCTCCCATACGGAATGTATAGGAAAACATGTTTTTGCAACTGCAAAGTTAAGTTGGTCAATTATTACTCGTTAACCTGTAAAGCCAACTTAGCTGTGATAGTTTTTCTTTTAAATTCGTTATATAAACTACTGTTGTGATTTATTTTTTTCATACACCCAAAACTAATCATTTAGCCGGCAGGGGGGGGGGGACACTTGACTCTAACAAAAATTAGCACTTTAAAGCTTAATATTTCGCAAACGAATCCCTGAATCTAAAAATAGTTTTCACAAACTCCCAATATTTTTGAAGAACCTTTCCAATGATACCCCTCAACATGGGGTAAAAAAATAAAAAAATAAATATCACCACTTTACGAGTACGTGTATGAGAGGTACTCTAAAAAAAATGTTTTTCATAATATTGTTTTACCACTTTGTTGACGTAATTAATATGTATATCTATGTCAAATTACAGCTTTCTAGTACTAAGGGTCTCGGAGCTAGACCGCGGACAGACAGACAGACAGACAGACGGACATGACGAAACTATAAGGGTTCCTTGTTTACTACGGAACCCTAAAAATGGTGTTGTAACCTTAAAATGGCAACATGTAATTTTATATAATTTATCTCGATTATAATTAGCAAATAAAAACGAGTTGGCGAGCAACGAGCAGCGAGTTCTCGAAAGCGACGAGTGATTACTCGCTAGTATGCGTAAGTACCAAACGTTAGTCTTTCAGCGAGAGTTCTGCCTGCCAAGCGAGCATCGCTTTGATAGCTCTTCTCGCTGCAACAAAAGAGTATTCACTGGCGGTGTGAACAGTCAGTGATCAACATAAAATATATTTGTATCTCTTTTTTACTTACACGGGATCTACAATCTTTTGTACGTTTCTTGAGCAAGAAAATCATTGATAGCTGGTCGTCATAATTTGTATGTCGTGGATGGATGGCGCCACAGTACAGTGGACAGCGCCATCTAACAATTTGATTCGTACACGAATAATCATGTGATCGGAAATGCAAGCGAGCCCTACCGCTTGAACACGATTGTCGGAGAAGGGGATGCAGCGATGACTGGGGGAGAGACCAAGTGTTGCGACAGTCTACGTTGGACAGTCGAGCTCGGACAGTCTTTGCAAACTCTCAGTACTAACGCACGTGTTTGTTTCCGAAGCACGTGTTTATTTCGTTCGCTGGTTTATTAAAGTTATTTTAAATTCAAATTATCTTTCTGTTCGAGTACCCACAACAGTGCCCACATTAAACTATGTCGATCGTGAAGAAGACCCGATGTTTCGCATCTCGGCCACCCGTGATGCGACATGTATATGTATAAAATCTTCCTCAACCATTTTTATTTTATGGCAACATTTCGCCGTACACGTCAAGATTTCAAGTGACAACTAACAAACAGTAAAAAAACGTTTTGTGTTTAAGGAACGTTAAACATCTTACGTACAGTCCGCGACACCAGTGAAGCCCTGCGGAAAATTGTGGAACAATTTTTTTTTTAATGCCATTTGATTCAATGACATAGAAACTAGCGCCGCATCTATCGGACTTGAGTGGTGGCGCAGACTCTAGTCGTTATTATTTGACATAAATATGTTACGTTAACCAACCGTTTGAAACAACCACAGCTGCACAGTATGCTCGACGGACTTAGGGCCTCAAGTCCGTCGAGCATACTAACTGGAAATTAACGATGTTACGGCCGACGCATCTTCCGTCATTGTACGATCACCCTAAACCGTTGATATTTCAACTTTACGACATTGTAAGTAAATTAACTTCGCGCTACAACTTCAAACTTTTTTATGACTTTTGCAATTCAGTCATTCTGAAGAATTGCTATAGGTACTATATAGAAACAGTCATAAAAAAGTTTTAAGTTGTAGCGCTAACTGAACTTTATGAGTGGGTTGTAAAGCTGTTTTTCTAAAAACATAATGTTTGTTTACATGTTTGGAAATTAAAAGGCGATCGCAGGATATGTCATTTAAAACTTAAATAAATTGTAAAGTCGTGGAAGAATGATTATTACAAGATCGCATTTCATAAAATGTAGAGATTTGTAAAAAGCGAGCTATAATAAACATTAATTAACTACTATCATTAATTATAATAATTCTAATAACATTTATAATTAATATTTGATTGAAAGCTAATTACGAATCGAGGACATACCTACGACTAATAATTTAGTTAAAGAGAGTTTTGATCAAATTATATTGTTCTCTGCGCCTTTGATGAAGGCTCTGTTAATCTAGACACGCGGCAGCGTGTCGAGCCAAGTTTCTAGGCAAGACACGGCTGCAGTGTGTTATATTACACGAACCATTTGGAGCCACTTTTGACCCCTTAATAACTCAAAATCTATGTAACATAGACTCATGAAATTTGGTTTATATATAAAAACCCTTTAGATTAACTAGAACTCCAAATTTCATAAATAAAACTCAAACGGTTATTGAGATATTAACGTATAAAAATCGGCATTTTTATCAACGACCTGCCACTAGACATCAAAAACATTTAACCCATTTCCGGGTGACCTAGAAAGTTGAAAAGAGATTTCCCGAAAGCAGGCCCATGGTATGATACTGTGTCAAAGCTTATTTATCAAAAATTATGTCGTATTTTTTTCAAGTCGTTTTATCAAAATTTATTTCTTCTAGCATTAGAGAACCTAATAAATATTTATTTTGTTGATACTTAAAGAACTACATCCGCCATTCAATCCTAACCTGAATGTTACCAGATGACAGACTATTCCAATAAAATAATTTGTAATCGATTGAAAATATCGATACTAACCCACATGGAGTAGGTGGAGTATCCACTACACGAGTATGTTTTAAATGCTATTTATTATACTCAAATACTGTAAAATTATGATTTTACAATCAATAAAATATTATATGGTCTGAATATACTCAACAACTTAAAAGTGTTTCGAGGCAGTAATGTTATTTTATAAACTACCAGTGATCAGAGTAAGTAGATTGATTTGAGGTCAATGAACTGGCACGTATATTAGTATGGATACGCCTCCGGGATTCCGGGATTTTGAAATTATTAAGATTTTTTAAGGAATTTCAAATGTTGTAATGTGTAGAATAAAGAATACATCAATATGAATAAGAAATGTTCAACCCTTTTGCTGTCTGTTTAATAGTATATAGGTGATCGGACTCCAAGAAAAGGATAGATATACTATAAAACAATATAATATATTTTAAATATTTATCTATCGCATTCTATAAATTTCTAATGTAGTAGTTTAAAAATCCTTACTTTAACAATATTTGATTCAATCCCGTAAGTACCAAAATGAAATCCCGGAAAAAAGGCTTATCCATGTTATGATTTCTATGACTATTCATGATGCGAGTACGTAAAATCAATCTACCTACTCCGATCACTGATAATCACCCAATCGATTTCGTCAATCGATTACCAAAATAATTAAACCTGGTAACACTGACACCATGCATAATGTCAAACTGTCAAAAAAAATCTGTCAGATCAATGGCATTGTTGGCTGTTTGTTTTACGTTGATTTGAATTTATTTTTCCGTATTTACTTTATACTTATATTACGTTACGATTTAATGCTGTCAATTTAAATTGAAGCCAGAGGAACTATTGCTTATCTTTCCATGGCCCTGGGTAAGTTTATTAAGTTCTCTAAATATTTATAAACACCGTCGTATTGCATAACCTCATTGATTTTAGCAGCCTATTAGTAGAAGGCCTATGTTCAGTCAGGGGTACGTCGCGCGTCGTCAGCTGTAAATGTCTATAGTATGATGTAATTATATAGCATAAGTAAATACACTGATTTTTTTTACCTTTTTCAGGTATGACGATGACATGTGTTATTGCAAGACTTGACATTATTGATTATATTATCTACAACTCTATCCCAAGTATTACTTGCTCAGGAAAATCTAAGCATATTATGTTATGTATGTGGCATGTCAATTGCAAGTCACAGAAGTCATCAGGTTAGTGTTTTTAAAATGGCAGAATTACTATGAGTGATATAATTATTATACAAAAGTAAATAAACAACAATAAGAGTATTTTCTTACTTTCTAGGTTAGGTATACATTTGGATAAAGTTTGTCATGCTTACTGAGAGAGGCTGCTACCAGAGATGTTTATAGGCAAGCAAGTGATGATAAAAACAGAGCCACCCTAGAGTGTAAAAGATTTACCCATAATAGATCAAAACAATAATCTGGTTAGGGCCAGAATCAAATCGTGACATGTGAGCAGCAGGACTTAGTGTACATAATTATTGATAAGTGAGCAAAATAGGACAAATTGTTTAAGAGATCATCATTGCTTATTACTGTTTTGTGGGAAAGCGTACATCTACCATCTACCGTACCTACGCTGCTTTCATACCATGACTACGTTATGAGAATGAAGCTGAAGCCGTTTTAAATTCTATGAGAAATAAAATGTTTTTAGTATTTAGGTATTGTTGTGTTATTTGTTAAAGTAAACCTTCCTATAGAAGCACTGAAAATGCTGCTGCCAATGAGATTATTCATCTTTAATTAAGAGAGTAGGCTAAAATAATGTTTATGCCATTAAATCTTTCATATTTAGCGCGCAAGATTATTAATTTACCTTTATAAAATTCAAGTCTGTAAATGCGATAATCGCCATTTTGATGACAGTCGAGGTCGAGGCTAAAAAACATAAAAATTGGGGGATTGCGAACATCCAAACTCCACCATAAGGACAGCGACTATTACAACATTTAATTATTTGACGAATTCATCCATTTTTCAAGTTAAATAAGTAGTAGTAATGAAGTTTTTGATATCAAAAGTCGAAGATTCGCGCCAATCGTGCGTGTTTACATTTTAACTTTTCACAATTAACACACATACACATATCTGATACGACATTAAATTTGACAAATGTGATTAAAAATATTATAAGTATGTAACTAGAAAATGCCCAGATCTTTACTTATTATACGAACACATGTTCAATAACACGTAATATTCATTACTACTACTCAATTTGTGTTAAAAATCGTCGATCATTGTTTTTTTTTTATTGTAATGATGTCCGAAAACGATTATGCCAAACGTTTTTTTTTATTTTTTCAATTTTGATTGTCTCGATTAATTTATAATTATGTCGAATGTCTGAAATCTATACTTGAAAATTAAAATAAAATTGTTTTAAGCATTAAATACAATAAACATTGTTTAAAATAATTATTTATACTTTTCTAGTGTTTAATCGTTTTTAGAACATTCAATATAAAACGAGTCAACACATAGAACGAGGATAGATACTTACCTCATTTATTGAATTTCGCGCCGAATTGTTTCTATTTATTTGAATTTAAATTCGGAACGTTGTTCAAAATTATTTTTAATTTTTTGGACAATTATTTACTGTGGATTTTATTTTTGATACTTTCTGATATAGAATGCCTAGTATACATTTTTTAGGTAGGCTTAAGAAAATTTTGTTTGGGAATGATGTTAAATTAATTATATAAATTAGGTAGGTATTCCGCAAACACTTTTAAATGACGTCTATATTTTTAAATTGAAACTTTTATTACATCGTCTCAAACTTTTTCGTCTGTGTGTTGCATGTCGCGTGTCGGTCGGCCGCGGAGTAGGGATAAAGTGAAAGGCGATCGTCAGAGCAGCCAAAGCCAATATGGCGGCGCCTATAGTTCGCAGCAGCTGACCGTGTAAAGTTTCACTTTTACCGTGGTTTCATAAAACCAACAATCATTTTTTTTTAGTTGTATGAGTTTGATAGTATTTGTTTTTAATAGGATAATCTTACTCGAGTAATAGAAATTGTTTATTTTTGAGGTAGTTTCAAAACGAAATTTTAAAAAAACTGCCCAAGTGTATGTCGGACTACGCACAGTGAAGGGTTCCGTAATTGGGATGAATATTTACGCATAAACATTGCATAGTATCAATTTTATCGACTGCAAAAATAAGTTTGTATTTCTCGAAAAAACTATAACAAACAAAGTTAATTCTGCGGTTGTAACCGAAAATAAATTGTATCTCAAAAATTATTGATTTCAAAAGCAAAGTCACTTAGAAACATATTTTAATTATGAGATCCAACAATACACGCTTTATATGCATAGATTTTTTTCATCTCTCGGTTATATGTAAGTATGGAGAATGCCACCTCCACTATTATGTTTATCGTAATTTCACTACACCATTGTTTAACGGTGCAAAAAATACACCTTTTTCAAAATTTTCATCGATAGAGTGTAAATAGTCTCCATGTTAAATGACTGTATGACATCCGGACGCACGGACAGACGAACTTGACGAAATTAAGAGGTCCGTTTTTTTACGGATTTTGATTATCAAGTTTACAATTGGCATGAAATTGATGTCTATGACAATTGATCTACAATATTATTATTATTTGGAATAGCCGCCATCTTAAAATCCAGAATGTCCATCTAATTCGATATCAGCACTATCTCCCGAAAACTATGAAAATGACAGTCATGACGACAAATTTTCAAATGGGGTTAAAAACTGCCACTTGCTCACTTCAGATGGCGCTGATCTCCAGCATCTTATAATTTGACAGCTAACTATACATTTTTGATTCGAATGCCAAAAGTTGATGTAAATTCCTGAATTTCATGACTGAATTCAAAACACCCCATCGAGTCAACTGATGTGTCACGTGTCAAAATCTTGGTCCCTAATGTTAGGCGGCAGTGAATTCATTTCATTCATTCTCTGATCTCGAAAAACGTTGTTACAAACGTCAGGTTGGTATGTTCAAGGTAGTTGGTAGGTTGGTACTATGCTTGAGACGTTTTTGAATTGATAGATCGTATGACTATTGTTTTAGGGACTATTGTCGTTTAATTTTTAATATAAACTTACGAATAATTAAGTCCATAGTGAGGTCAAAATGTAAATCCAAGGGGCGGCTGCAACGGCGGCGGTGATCTCTCGCGTCCGGCCCTGGTTCAGGCCATGGTACGGAGCGAGAGGAAATGGCAGGCCGTCACCTCCTTCTGCGAAGCGGTAATGCCCGCGAAGGAGGAGGCGGAACGCGTGAGGTAGAGGCAAAGTTCGCGCCCTCACGCCCCTAACCGCTGCAGGAGGAGACGCCCGGGGCGGGAATCGCGAGCCGATTTCCGGCCACCGTAGGCGCGGGCTTGCGAACGGTGAGCAATGGGTAGCTCGCCGTCCGATAAGGACCAAGCCCGGGTCGACGGCGCGTTGTGTTCCACGCGCGCCTCAAAGAGATGTCAGCAGAAATGACGGGATCCGCTAGGGCCAATGCCTGCCGGGGGTTCGCAGAAAACCGATAGGGATATCGTGGCCCCCGGCAACAGGGCAACCGAAGGAACACGGGTGGGTTTTAGTCAGTAAGAGTCTGATACGCCCTCCTGCTCCGCCCAGAGCGGGAGAAGATACTTAAAAAAAAAAAGGGGCGGCTGCAAAAATTAAATAATTAAATCATACGTGAGAAGGAACTTTGTTCCTGGCGGGGTCAAAGTCAAATCATTAATTTCAAATAGGCCCATGTATGGCACTTTTGAACGTCAAAAATTACAAAATAATAAAATTAATTCTATTCGCCCCTTCCAAAAGGTAGTTTTCGTATGGAGAAGAATGGGCAAGAAACTCCACCGTTACTCTTTTAAAATGTTTTACAATTGTTTGTATATGTACGTACATTTGTTAAATAATAATTATATGTGAAGACGGTGCACCTAGAATAAAATTACTATACCACAATAGGTAAAAAGAATTAAAAATGAAACAACGACAGATAATTTAATATGTGATAGATACGAGTACATGGTGCTCACATATTTACAAACATTGTAAAAGTAGACGATTTTCCTAAAATTTTACAATTAATAAGTCAGTGTGTGAGGAAGTAATCACAGAATGTAAAATCAATGTCATAAAACACAAAGTAATAAATTTTACAATTAAATTAGCAAACATTTTGATTTTGTCTTGATTCTAAATTGTCCTATGGAGCAGGACCAGCATGTTTCCAAGCACTCTTATCTTGGATATAATCCTCTAATTTGTAATATGCTTGTTTACAAAGTGTATTTTTAATATGAGTTTTAAATTTTCTTTCATTTAATTGCAAAATGTCACAAGGTATTTTGTTGTAACATTTAACACTGTACCCCATAAAAGATGTATGTACTTAAGATAATCTAAAAAATGGTTGATCTAGTTTATCTTTATTTCTAGTATTAAAATTATGTCTATCACTTATTTTATTAAAGAGATGTGGATTTTTCCTTACATACATAATATTTTCATAAATGAATTGGCAAGGTACCGTCATAATATTAATCCTTTTAAAAAGTTTCCTGAGAGATTCGCGGCGACGTAGATTATAAATGGCTCTGATAGCTCTCTTTTGCAAAATAAAGATGGATTCAATGTCAGCAGCCCGACCCCACAGTAAAATACCATACGACATAAGGCTCCCCGACTGTACACGTTTTTTTTTAATAATAATACTTGCCGCGCCAGCTCAGCGATCTGACATCATTGCGGAAAATTGTAACAATTGTTACGAAAGAAATACCTACATTCTTACACAATATTGCTACGCATATTTACAAAAAGAATCTAATAGATCACGTTTGATTGACGAATAATAATAATTTCTTTACAAAAAGTAATGATATCCCATCAAAAACATAAATGTGAAAATGGGAGCCAAATTCCATAAATATGGTTGTCGACTTCGCCGACAAAAGAATTGAAATCTAAATGGGTGCCAAGTTCTGTAGATAATCCTGAAATTTATTTATAAGAACATCAACTTTATAAAATAAAATTAAAACACAAATTCTTGTTTTTTCTGCTATAACAATGTTTGCTATTTAAAAATATAACTTCTTAAATTTGAACAGTCGAATTATTTACACAAAGCACTTAGGATAAATTGAAGCTCAAGATTTGACTTGGCTAGTTTTTACCAGCAAGCTGAAATTTTAGAGAAAGAAGATATTTTGACCTTACAGTTACAATAAGAAACAGTAACTTGCGCATAACATAAAGAACAAATATATAAATACGCCTAGGTAGACAGTCAAAGCTGTAAACAGTTACAATAAGAAACAGTAACTTGCGCATAACATAAAGAACAAAGATATGAATATTTTACTTTATTTATTTGGCTCACCAACAATTAAGTACACCGATACAAAGATATGAGATACATGCAATAAACTTATAGACTAGTGTACAAATTTCTTACAGGTAAGCACATCATGAATTACTTATTTGATGTTGAGTGCCTACTTAAAATTAAATAATAATAATTAAATATGCCTAGGTAGACAGTCAAAGCTGTAAACTCGATAAAAAAATAGCGTCCAACTGTTAGCCGCTTAATGCACGCACACTAAAAAAGTAAAATTACAGCACAATGACGTGGCGCGAGTGTAAGACGTAGCTGTAATGCACACCAGCATAAAAAAGTTACCCTGTTTGTTTTAGTTCTTTTGCACCGCGACACTGTAGACAAATATAAAGATGATAAAATTGATTAGCCAAATATAAGATAACTTGTATGTAAAAACTAGCCAAGTCAAATCTTGAGCTTCAATTTATCCTAAGTGCTTTGTGTAAATAATTCGACTGTTCAAATTTAAGAAGTTATATTTTTAAATAGCAAACATTGTTATAGCAGAAAAAACAAGAATTTGTGTTTTAATTTTATTTTAGAAAGTTGATGTTCTTATAAATAAATTTCAGGATTATCTACAGAACTTGGCACCCATTTAGATTTCAATTCTTTTGTCGGCGAAGTCGACAACCATATTTATGGAATTTGGCTCCCATTTTCACATTTATGTTTTTGATGGGATTTTATTTAATGTCTGTAATGTCAGATCTAGATTTTGGTATCGCATTTATTTCAGCATTCGCAAAAAGTACCTAATTTAATTAATTATTTCAGAGAATCTGTATCGCAAAGAAGGAGAATCTCAAATACATCATTTCTTTGTAAAAGACTGCCTCGTTGGTCTAGTGGTCGCAAGCGCTACTGCTGAGCATGAGGTCCTGGGTTCGATTCCCGTGTAGGGCAAAGTGTTATTGTGTTTTTCTATAAGAAATTTCTCAGTAGCAGCTCGGAGTCAGGATTTGTGCCCGGTTGATGGCAATAAGCTCGCCCCCTATTACATGGGATTTAAACATAACTGGCGAAATGTGGGTGTACCTGCTACAGGGACAACCTCTGCCTAACCCTTCGGAGAAACAAGGCGTGATGTTATGTTCTTTGTAAAAGAACTTTTATTAATTCAATGTTGGTATGAATACAAGGTCGATAAGAACTTTCGTGTTATAAAGTTCTGCGCAGCTAACTAACCTTTATCTTACTATTACCATTAATCTTACCCTCCGTTATCGGTTACTCTCTTTTGAAGGATGAACGGGTCTTCCTTGCTAAGCTGTAAAACAACTTTTAATTCTTGTAAGTAGTTGCATATCATTGAACACCCCTGGTAATAGTTATTTATGCAACTGTTGTTTATTAAGGGGTATTAAAACACGAATGTGGGTTTATCAGATGAGTGTTTTAATACGAGCGAAATTATGGTTTTTAAAGCAGGTTCTATAGGTTACTCAACTATACCAGACATATCGCTTTGCGGAGCACCCTTAAATAGGGTGACCAGTTTTAAGTACTTGGGTCATTGGGTTACCGATGATTTGAAAGACAACATGGACATTGACAGGGAACGTAGATCGCTGTCGGTACGCTGCAACATGCTGGCCCGCAGGTTTGCGCGATGTACAGAGGCGGTCAAGATGACTGTGTTTAAATCTTTTTGCTCGTCATTTTACACGTGCAGCCTGTGGACTAGTTATAGTTTGCGTGCATATAGCGATCTACGAGTCCAGTATAATAACGCACTCAGGATACTGTTGGGGCTGCCGTGGCGATGCAGCGCGTCAAAGATGTTTGCGGAAAGGCATATAGATGGTTTTGCGGCCATCATACGTAGAAGAAGTGCCTCTCTACTTGTTCGTCTTCGTGGCGGCAACAACACTATCTCGAGTTTATTCGCAGATAGATGGGAGTCTCCAATGCTGCGACATTGGATGAAACTCCACACTAATTAAAACTTGTATGTCTACTAACACTAGTTTATAAGGCCGTTGTTACTAACACTATGGGCATAGCCTGAAATAAATGATATAATAATAATAATAATAACCCCACCGCCGTATCTCTCTGTGCCGGTAGTTTATTTTGCCGGAACAGGTCTAGGATGAGGAGCCAGACCAAGAGAGATACAAAAACCCGCAGGGCAGCATGTGGCAGCTGTTGGGCAGTAGCGACCCCACGGACCCTATCTCCCCGGAGAAATCTTGTTCCTCACCTCTGGCTTGCCTTAATTGGCCGGTTGGAGTGAGCACTGACGAGGAACAGAGCTCCCACCTCATTCTCGCCTTTATTGGCCGGCTTGAGTGGAGATTCGCAAGAGCAAACGTGCTCGGAGGAAGGAAGTATTTCAGTAAGTGCTCGTAGGGATCTTGACCATCTTCCGGGCTCTGGGATTGTTCTGAAAGCCGTGGAATACCTCTCCACTCCTCAAGCACCTCAAGACATGTTGCCCCCTTGTTGCTACGACACTTTGTGTTAGCGACCGTTTTCGGGGGCCCATTAATGAGTGTGCAAGTCACCCCCTGCCATTTTATCCGTGTGCATATAAAACATTGATCAGGCAGGGGCCATAGTCCTTCCATAGTTTCAGGTGACCAGTCCACTTTAGCCACCCAAACCCATAGTCCAATATCTTTGTTTCCTTAATTACAATAGTCCTACACCAACCGGGGGTTGTCCTTGGCTGCACTTGCATAGTGCGAACAGGGATAATCGTCGGTTGGTACCTCATTTCATTAAAAACGTCTAAGGGGCCTCTGCGAGTTGGCTTCGGCCCCTCGTACGCCTTCCAAAGGTCCGGGACCCTAGGGTCCCGAGAAATGTCAAAGACGTAAAAATATAATAATAATACCTAATTATGTATAGTTGCATACAAGACTTTATCTACACCCATGATAATTATGAATCCTCTATTAAAGGTTCTGAAACCATAGTGTGTTTGTTGTACAATATTGTTTTCTCGACTTTTCTGGTAATAATTGGTTAGAAATGTCCTTTGCTGCAATAGAAATATCTGGTGGTGTGTATCAAAGCTAATTAAGCATTATTTTTTGTAAACAACAAAATAGTAACATTTTGCAATACTATTATATTATCGAACAAAAATGGCGAGATATGACGTGAATTCGAATAACCTATAAGTTTTTTTTTTAAATTACGGCGTTGTGGTAGCGAAACGCGCGTTCATAACAATGTTCTTTTTTTGAAATTCGAGTTGCATAATGAAATTTAGTACAACATTATAACACTCATTTGGATTATATTATGGTTATTATGACACTGGTTGTTTAAAAAAAAAAGTTTCCGAAACAGCTTATTGCCAACAGCTAACTGTTTCAAAAACTTTTATAGAGGTTTTATACCATGGGTGTAGATAAATATAATTTATGTTTATTTTCTGTAATTGTGTTTTAATCTTGTATCTTTTATTTTCGTTAACTGTGTTCTCCTACCAAAGGTAAAATTAATTTGTTAATAATTATTATCTCTAAGATTGAATATACTCGAACACTGTTTTGGGGGGGGTTGGTAATCTGTGTGACAGGTTTTCGTAGTGCAGATACCAGTCTCCCACAAAGGATTTAACAGATAGGTATCGATGTTTTCCTTCACCGTTTTGAAAGCAGTGGTGATGAAATAATTTACACAAAGTAAAGCGTCTGTCTGGGTTCGAACCTACGACTTGTAAGTCGCGACCGTTACCACTGGGCCACCACTGCTTGCATCGTTTTGCTTCTATACAAACAATTATTTATTTTTCTACGTTCAAATATGATTAACAATTATTATAATGCATCTCTCGTTGGGAATCCTAAAGGTGGGGACTGACCAGTGTTACAGGCCGTAATGTACCATTCGTAGCGAATTTGTTACGTTACGCTATGTCCTAAAATCTGTGTAACATGCTCGTTTCGATCTCTTTGCTCGCCCGCGCTCCAAATTCTAAACACGACAGCCATGAATCGACGCGTGTGGCACGTGCGCTTATGATGACTTGTTCCGGGCGTACTGACTGAACCGCGTAACACTCAAAGGGATTCGCCAAAACACCGACAGCAGGCAGAGCACTCGAAATGAGCAACGAGCGGCCTGCTGCTCGCGTGTTCGTGCTCGTTTCCACGTACTGACTGCACGAATGCTCGCTTTGTAGAATGTTACATTACACCCCGTAACACCGGTCAGTACCCACCTTTTAATAAATAAATAATAAATTATGTAGGCTTATAAATCAGAATCTTTTCATCAAAGTTATAAGTATTTCTTGGAACAATGTTTAATGATGATCCACGATCCATATTTTTATCGCGTTATATCTGTTTGGTATGCAAAACATCTGTAAGTCATTGACCTATTTCAGTAACATTATTGAGGAAATTTAATTAAAAACGTAATACAAAACAGATTGGTTTACTATATAAAACGCGTCGAAAAACAAACGTAAACACTAAACCTTTGCGAGTTTTTTTTTACGTGATGATAAATTATCGTGGACGTCCACGTCCACGGTACGGAATCGATAACACAGAGAAATAAAATGTATGGAAAAATATATGAAGACGTTTTTATTATTGTGGTGCGGGTTCCAAATCAGTATCTAGAAACCTTAATGAAAGAAGAGTTTTGGCCGAAAGGTGGCGTAGGTACCGACGATTTCGTAGAATCACGCAGCGCAACATGACGCCAACATAGTCATCACTTCGTGTACAATAATTATTTTTTGTTATTAATAAAAATATGTATGATTAAGTTAAGGTATTTTTTTTCATCTATGGGCCTGCGTCGCCTGAAATAAATGTATTATTATTATCTGCCCACGATAACGTTGTAACGTGTATAGGTACATTTTATCTACTCTCATAACGTAATATTCGAATTATAAACTTCAAAACAAGTTTAATATCCTACATACTTTATAAACACAATAGCGAAATTTAAAAATAGAATCATATTATAACACTTTTTCTCTAACAAAATAATGCTACAAAACAATTTTTTTTTCTATTACGATACAGGGCTAATCCAAGAAGTTAATATCACCAAGGAGGAGTTTTCATTAACTTTTGTAATGGAACGTTTAAGCGCGACACCAGCACCCACTGTTGCGCATGTGCGGTGTGCTGGTGCAGGCGACATTTTAACTTTGATCTTATAATTAGTAGGTCCAATCCTAATGTATGAGAGTAGATAAAGTAGTGTATAAAACTGCACATAACTAGGTATTAAAACACTTGTGTTTTAATACACCTCATTATGCAACAGTTTCATAAACTACTATTATGAACGTCCACGATAATACCGTCACGTTAGAAGTTATAAAAGCACACACTCCTGGTGTATTCCAACGTTTATTTTTGTAACGCGAATTTGTATTTCCATATTCGGATGGGTACGGAACCAGTGTGTTTATGTTAGTAATTACGCGTCATTGGACGCACTGGCGAGTGTTTGGAACGCAAAGGGTTGCCAAGTTTTAAAATGAACGAAAACATAGTACATGTTTTGTCGTAATTATTTTATATGTTGAGTGCATTCCTTGGTTTGTAAACAGATTCGAGCGGCCGTGACTTATCATAGCGTTTGCGATTGACATTAAAAGCTGTATGTAGGTATGTGTTTGGTTAGAACCATTACAGAATGTTATAGATCTACTGTTTATGCTTGCCGAGTACTAAAACATCACTTCCGCATTAATAATATCGTTAGCTCCGTTCACATCCGGTTTTGATTTAATTATTCCATGGGAACTACGTTCTACGTAGGGTGACCAGATCTGATTTCCGGTTTTACGGGACAACTGCATTGAAAATATGGGATTCAATGTTAAAATACGGGATAAGCCGTTTTTTTTTTTAAATTAAAAATCAACATTCAATTTTTTGAATACTAAAATTTGGCAATTGCTAATTTTTTTAATGAAAGACTTTAAAAACAATATTAAATAATTTATTAAATTAAATATTGTATTACTACAAGCGCGGCATGTCTCGCCGACTGCGCCTGCGACAGGCGCCCCCGCCATCTCCCCCTCTCTCTTTGCTTATACGTTATCACTATTACACTCACTCACTGCGGATCGCGCGGTGCTCACCGCTGTGTGCGAGAAAATAAATATTGTTCGAATAGGTATTTTTACCATTAAATGCCATTGAATCACAAAATTACGGGAAAATGTACTGTCCCGTATTGGTTTCGCCAAATTACGGGACTGTGAAAAATTCGTGCCTGAAATACGGGACAACCCGTAAAATACGGGATATCTGGTCACCCTAGTTCTACATGAGCCTTGATGCTTTTATTACATTACTTGGGACAAGGTCTAACTTTTGATCCTGTGGACTAAATATACCTGTTGCAGAAGGTATCAAACTTCTAGGTTCACTATTAATGGTCTGTAATGAACCTTTGCATTTTCACCCCATTATACATGTTCCGTAATACGTTCACCACCAAACACCCCAATTAGAATTTTATATTATAATCATAATACATACACTGACTTTTTACTATTGTGTATAAAACATTGGTGCTGATTCCCTTGTTCACAAACTAAACTAAATTTAAGTTCAGTGCATCTTTTTCTTTCTATTTCATTAAGAAAAGGACAGAGGATAAATTTTAGTTTAGTCCTGTCAAATTAATCAGCGCCTGTCACTCTCCATACAAGTTTAGACGTGATTAAAAACTTGCCGACTAAAATTACGTCAATTTACGTCAAGCGCTGATTAATTTGACAGGACTAAACTAAAATTTATCTTCTGTCCTTTTCTTATTGAAATAGAAAGAAAAAGATGCACTGAACTTAAATTTAGTTTAGTTTGTGAACAAGGGAATCGGCACCATTGTTTATTTACTTAATTAGTTGTACTGATTGTGGAAAAAAATTGTGATCATATTACACATCTACGCACGCTCACAGTCGTACAAGTATAAGGGTCTAGCGCAGGACTTCCCAACCGGTGAGGCGTGCCCCCCTAGTGGGTCGTAGAGAGATCTTAAGGGGACGATAGCTGACTTTTAATGATTTTATACTGAAGATGACGTCTAAACGAGTAGTGTTAGTGATTTAGAAAAAATATATGTTAAATAAGAGCATTTTTTTAATATTTTAATATAGGCATATTTTTGATTATGTTTATATTACATAGTGAAATTAATTTGTAAAATTATGTCCATCGCGGATAAAAAACTGAGAATGACGCAAAATCCATCAAGCTTATTTTTCTAAAAAGTTCACCATTTTAAAGATAATTAAATTACTAATCTTTTAGTATACGTGTTTTATTAAAATACTTTTTTTTTTACGTGTAATAAATTAATAATGCGTCTAATTTGGAACAGCACTCCTTGATGGGCGAGTCCTATTACTGGCTGGACGTACGACGCGTTGCGTGAGCTCAGTACAGAACACGCAAGCTAACCATTCAAGGTCACTATCATATATCTGCGTCTTAAGGGGGGCATGAAGTGTTCGGATATTTTAATTTAATTTGCCTATTATTATGATTTAAAACACTCACACACAGATTTAGTCACGTCACCTAGTTTCCTTAGGATTTTCAGCATTAGTGCAGATTAAGCAGCGAAATCGTCTTGCATTCCATAATGATTTGATGGCTCTTTCAAAAACTGAACCAGATATTGACCAACTGGTTCAAAAAATGCAGGCTAAAACATCGCATTAATAAAATAATTATGACTATTTATATTTGAGTTAGTAAGTAACCAAATAAATAATTGATTTTATTTTCCTGTGAAATAAATATCGTTAAAAAATTTGTATTTTTAACCGACTTCAAAAAAAGGAGGAGGTTACTCAATTCGACCGCATATATATATATATATTTTATGTGTGTTCGCGGATAACTTCGTCGTTTATAAACCGATTTTGATGATTATTTTTTGCTGGAAAGGAGATATTCTAGGGGTGGTACCATGATAAGGAAACCAGGATCTGATGATGGCATCCCAGAGAAATCGAGGGAACTCTTCAAATATTATAGACACATCTATAGCAATTTGGGTATTTTTAATAGTAACTCGTGCAGTTGCTTTCGAAAAGCATCATTTAATGAAGTGGAACTGATGATGAAGACCACAGATGGCCACCGGAACTTCTCAATAGTCAATACTACGTATTCCACGGGTTGCGATTCGATTACTTTAATATGGTTGTCAATTAATTTATGCTCGTTACAATGCATATGGAGAAGTGGAGCTGATGGTAAAATACGAAATCGACTCAGTAAACTATTCTGAACAAACTGCTTTCATAATGTGTAAAATTCAGTTACACATTGTATAAGCTTAAAGTGAAGATTCGTCCCCATATTTCTAACTACCTTTTGCGCTTGTTTTTGTCTGTGTAGAAGAAACACATATCCTATCGTACTCGGCAATAGAGTAGCTTTATATCAGTGAGAGAATTTTTGAAGTGAAAACTTCTTTAGGCGCATTGGGCATTTTTGAGATGGATAAAACAACTGAACTCGCGACACCGTTACCGACATCTCATTTTTGTAAACGCGATTGTGTTTTTTATTCATATTACGTTACGGATCAATGTTTTTATGCAAGTATTTTTACTTTAAAGGTTGTGGAAGTATTTTTTTAAATTGTTCAAGATTTCACTTTTTTCACGGATCAGTAGGTAGGTACTTCCCGAGATTACCTCTTACAAACAATTTTACCTCTTTTCAATATTAGTTTAAAGTTAGATTAGAAAATATTAAATAGGCTAGATTATTAATTGGTACCCCTACACATTGAATCGCCTTATAAAGGGATGAGGGGGAGGGAAACTAATGGATGCAGCCAGCTGTATTTAGGTACTTACCTCTCCGTCTGAGCTAAATATGATTTGAGTGGAATCACATTAATAGTGCAATGAACGGAGTTCAAGTTCACGATTATTCGGTAGCGTAGTCAGTATAACGGCAATAACCTTATCATTTTGTGGTTATTTATGCTTATACATAAATATATGATATAAATAAATAAAAATCTTTATTGCAGACCACATGATCCATAAAAAAACACAATTAATAAAAAAGTTCTGTAGACATCTTTTTGAGGAGCGCGTGGAACACAACGCTCCGTCGACCCGGGCCTGGTCCATATCGGACGGCAAGCTACCCTCTGCGTCACCCAAAGGTCGACTAATATAAAAGAAAATGCCTAAGGCATTAATGCCTTGATTGATGCCTTAATTAAGGCAGGATTTTTGCTTGAGGTTTTAATAAACACAAATTACACAAAAAATTACCACGAGTTTTTTCTAATGCATTATTTCGATTTGCCGAGTTTCAGTTCAACCCATTTCAACACTGTTCTTTAAAAGATAAAAGCAAGCTTACATAAAATGGCCCGGAGTTTTATCACACCTACTTAATTATTCCATTCAGGCAGCCCAGTTCTTTTGACTAGATTTTGTGAACCCCTTCTAAATAATATATTGGACGAAAAACTTTGTGGAACACAAGGTTTAAAACGAGTGGAAATCAGGGCGAAAAAAACCGTTTTCTATTTTATTTATACTCTATTTGAAATAAGATTAGCCTTTTTGTCAATCTGTTCAACAGATTTCGACTTTTATTGCGTTGGTGGCATGACAAATGCCAGCTAAACAGCTGCAGTAAACAGTTGGTATTGTAACCACTTTTTTGCTTTTAATGCCATCCTTATGCTTACGGTATAGAAGTCAAAATCGGTTGAACGGACTGTAAAAAGGTTTGTTTAAATGTCTAATCTTATTTCAAATGGAGTTAGGAACGACAATGCTTAAAAAGATTATTTTTCATTATTTATTTAGCAACCCTATTTAGTAGCGTTACGGGTTAGATAAATACTGACATTTATCAGACTTCGCTAAATGTGATTTAGTTGTGTTGAGGGAAAAGACTATGTTTCCCTTGAGACTCAGGCATGGACCACAGAACGGGCATTAGAGATACAGAAAGACAAAGTACTATTTATAAGTTAATGTACAATTTACTGGTACCCTGATAATTATACGAGTATTCTATCGTATATATATACGCAGGTATGTATTTTATTAAAGAAGGCGAACTCTAACATACTCCTACTCCATTACATTATTGGATGATTTGAGACGATTCCCACATGAGAATGTGACATATCCCTGCGCCATTCCATCCCAGATGATCCAGGACGATTTCCACACGAAATGGAAGGTACTTAGGTTTATTTTGTGGTGGCAACTATAATGCCACCTTTGCAGCGCACCTAACGTCACGCAAATCCTACATCTCGCAAACGGAGTTTTCCGCGCAATTAACATAATATACAGAAACCCGGCAACAATCGTCGGGCAGTAGCCCACCAGATACAACACCCGTCTAGTCGGAGGATCCTCCCATTTTAATGAGGGGTGAGGAAAATTCCATTCTGTTCCTCATACCTTTAAAATTTAAATAGCGCACAAGTTAGGTAGAGTAATCAGTTAGGGCGAATATACTAGCCCGGAGATTTTCTTGATGTACAGACGCAATTAAAGTAATCCTTTTTAAAGCATACTGCACAGCACTGTACTTGGGAGCTCTGTGGTTCACATATACCCAAAAGGCTTACAATGCTCTGCGTATCAAATACAATAACGCATTCAGGGTATTGTTGCGATTGCCGCGCTTCTGTAGTGCCTCGGCAATGTTTACAGACGTATGCACTGACGGCTTTGATGCACTGTGGCGTAAGAAATCTGCCTCGCTATTCGGCAGGCTGCGTGGCAGTCCCAAAACTATCCTGCAATCAATAACCGCCCGGGCAGATAGCCCGCTAGTGTGGGCACTTACAAACCGGACCCGTTCTGTTTTAGTTATTAAGTACTAACATAGGCTAAGTTTTTTTTTTTTTGTTACTAACACTATAGACTGCATGAATAAAGATTAATAATAATAAGATTAAGGAGGTTCCTCTCTCAGGTGCCCTGACCACCGGTAGCTTGGACACTGTTCCCGATACCGGTGGGACACCATTTTTTTATACTTTTAAATGTTTTTTTTTTTGTTTTTATATGAATATTTAAAAATGTAAATAATATGTTTAAAATTGAAATAAAAGGAATAATAATATAGAACTCACAATAAATTGTGCTTTCAAGCGTAAACGGATTTTAGTAAGTATACAAATGTCGCATTGTCATGAATAAGTAGAGATGAATGGATCGCATTCTAACCATAATCTCGTGTGTACACATTAGGGTTTAGTATGGCTAGAATCCATTCAAATGCAGTTCAATCCGAATTTGTAGTTTGCAAAACGAGGTCGGCCCTCCATACTATTTACTTTAAGGTGACCACTCTATTTGTTTGCTAGATTAACAACGTGGACCAACTATTTCATTCCTTTGTGGAAACTTCGTAACTAGCAGACAAAAGGCTAAGCTTTTGAGTGCCCCTTCACATGTTGTTGTTTCATTAAGGTGGTTTCCGAGATAAGGTTGAAACATTCTTACGAAGAAATAAAAGAATGCATTCGACCTGCCTGCTGTTAGGTAGGAACAAATGTTTGTAATAAAAATATGAAGTAGTCCAAATACCACCCGTCCAAATAGCATATCCGACTCAGCAACCTACTGCTGGGATCTTTTTGTTTTACAGGACGTTATTAAATGAAAGATATCGATAAAACAAATTTCGTATGTACGTAAGTATTTGTAATTGAGAGGCCTGTAGACACGGCTCGTAACTACAAATCGAGATGTTTGCAAAATTCAATTCCAAGCATGTTGCGCTAGTGTGAGTGCCTGTCGGAGCGATATACACCTAGAGTGAGCAATACTACCACGCACACATTGCCAATTATTGCTTGACGCGATAGCACTACTAGCTTTTGTTTTTTTTTTATAAATTTGGATGTGTTCCGTAATGCCAAAAATGATGAATGAAAACTTAATATTATTCCATATTTTTTATAATTTGTAACTTGATAATATAAGCTATGCTTCTGCAGAAAGAATATTATAAATATTGTTGTTTATAATACAGAAAAAATAATATGAAGATATGTCATTTACGCTGTAAAAATGTGCGAAATTAAATTCATTTAAACTTCATTTTAGAAAAGTTTTTTGGAAAAAAAAAGATGTAGAAGCCTAGATAAACACTGTCTAAATCTGAATAACAACATAATATGGTGGAAATATGCCCAAATTCAAATGATTTAGGTATTACGTTTGTATGGACAATTCATGCGTCGCCGCGTTCTTAATAAACATTCTAGTGATTTTTATCGATATCTTTCATTTAATAACGTCCTGTAAAACAAACACATCCCAGCAGTAGGCTGCTGAGTCGCATGTGCTATTCGGACGGGTGCTCTAAGTGGACTACTTCAAAAATATTAGGCATGTCATTAGCAATACCTTAATAATTTAGACTTGGAAGGACACTGAAATCTTCAGCCAATCTTTGAGACTTAGGTAAATAATTTGTCATCTAAAAGTCACAGTTAAGGCTAATGCAGATTGGACCCGCGAAAATTCTTCTTCAAAACTTTCGAACACTTTCTATAAACCAACGCACACTGCAAGCGGGCCACACCACACTTTTTAGTGTACAAATGTGTCGCGCTGGGGCCCGTTCGACGCAACCCCGATGTTATACTCCCCCCGACCCTAGCTCGATGAAGTGCCAGCCCGCGCCGAAGCTGAGCCTGTAGCTTTAAATTCCCCTGTTAATAATAATTATCCAGATATGATCTAGCCCGTCCTCCTATCTTGCTGTCCTCTCCCCAGCGACATCCTAAGCTGAGGTTCTTACCACACAGGGTGTGCCCTTAGCGAGCAGTCGCCTAATATATAAGTTATTTTACGCCCCTGGCTGGAGACTTTAAGTTAGTAGCTTAAGGGAGCCACCGGATAGCCCTATTAAGTAGTCATGACCTCAGAGGTTAGCTACAAGATGCCCTACATAATTTAACTAAGACCCGTTGCGACTGTACCTGTGCGTTGTAAGTACTTAAGTTTGTCCGGCAGAGATTGCTTAAAGATTATAATACCGCCTTTTGTTCACCTTTCGAGGTGTGTAAATGTACTTTTAAAAGCAAAGCGAATCAATGTTAAAAAGAGATTTTCAAAAAACAGTGGCATTCCGGGAGTGCTGACAGAAGTGAAAACTTGAACAAGATCGCCTTGGTGGAAGAAAATACTTGTATAGAACATTGGTCCGTATCCTTATCTAAATAAAGAGAACAATCGCGTTTAAAAAAAATACTTCCAAAACCTTTAAAGTAAAAATACTTGCATAGAACATTGATCCGTAACGTAATATAAATAAAGAGCACAATAAAATTAACAAAAATGAGGTGTCGGTAACGGTGTCGCGAGTTCAAATGTTTTTTCCCATTTCAAAAATGCCCAACGCGCCTAAAGAAGTTTTCATTAAAAAAAAAAAAACTCATAAATTCTTAAAAAATCTGCAGTAACTGCCAGCCCTACCATTAGTAGGTAAACCGATTCCAAATATAACACTGGCCGTGACGGAGCGAGTCGCCACGCGGAATGCGCGTGACGTCACAGACTACTAGCGGTCGCCGGTCGGTGTCGCGGCCCGTCGATGATACATCATCTCTCCTATGTTTATTTGTACACTTGCGCTGAATAATTCTTAGTATTCCTGCTTCTTGATGAGTGGACAAAGGAGGACTGTTTTCATTTTCGCAGTGTCTATTTATTGCACGTGTGATTCTTGAATATTTCCGTTAGTGTTTTGTTTTGCTAAGAATTTCATCCTTGAACTGTGGGCAGTATGTACCTCCCTACTGCTATCGCAAGGTTACTGCAAAAACGGCGAAGGAAAACATCGTGAGGAACCCGGCATGCCTGAGAGGTATTTCTTGACGGTATGTGAAGCCAAGTCAGAGGCCCATGGGTGGTTTTAAAACTCTGACACCGGGTTAGTCACGAATCACACGAAAAGTTGAAGATGGCATGAGTCTATTTTTCAGGTTTTTGACCACAAGCAGTGCGTTCGTTTATCTTGGGTCTTTGATCATGAATTAGTGGAGCTGCCTTAAGGAAATCCGCCGTCGCACTGGTATGATCAAAATTGCAATGACCAGTCTAGGGAAAATTTGAAGGAACCGTGGCATCCGTCGGAATACCGAAATATGACTGACCCGTGCTCTAGTTTTTAGGTGGTCGCGATCCTCAGCATTGAGGGAATAACGAAGAGGAATAAGAAAGCAAACAAATAAATATCTAGGAATGATATTGGTGACTTTATAATTTATACGGTGCTATTTAATTGCCTGTCATGCCATAAGATGAAGCAACAAAAACATTAGTTGTTTCAAATTGTTGTATGCCACTGTCAAGAAAATTGCATCGTGTAATTTATAATTTATTTGTCAAACTATGCTGCAGGAAAGCTTTTTTGTTAACGTCTGTGATGCAATGGGAGTCATCATCGTCATTATTTCAGCCGAAAGACGTCCACTGCTGGACATAGACCTCCCCCAAGCACTGCCACTTCGACCGGTTCTATGATCCCCGCATCCAGTAGATTTCTGCGGCCTTTACAAGATCATCGGTTCACCTTGTGCCACACATTCCAACGATACGTCTTCCGGTACGCGGTCGCCACTCCAGAACCTTTCGGCCCCATCGGCCTTCTGTTCTGCAAGCAATGTGCCTACTGCTACTTAAGCGGGTTTATCCTAAAAGTTGGCAACGTTGTAAATAGCTGTCAAATATTTATCTGTTTTAATTAATTTGGCAATATTACTGTATGGAACAAAGAAATGTGGCTAACTAGTGAACTAAGATATTGATTATGAAATACAATAATTAATATCGTAACACAGAATATTTAGTTTAAAAAAAAGTATTTGGAAACTTTCCAAATGCCTTTTTTTCACTTAAAACGGTTACAACATCAAATTCAGCATTCAAATTGCAATTCATTATTAATATTCTAGTTCGCTAGTTAGCTACATTTCTTATTTCCATACAGTAATTTTGCCAAATTAATAAAAACAGCGAAATATTTGACATCTATTTGCGACGTTGCCCACTTTCAGAATAAACGCTCTTAAATGTAGCAATTCTTCGGGCTTTATGTCAGTTACCTTGGTTCTCCTGCGGTTTTCTACATTTCTGATTCGATCACGTAGGGAAACCTTCTCCAGTGCCCTTTAGGTGACTGGTTGCAACGGGAGTAATTTGGATACATTTTTGTTATTTTATGAACTGATGAAAAAACAATACTCTCTACAACAATCACGTAAACGTATAATTTATGCTTGCCCTAGTTTGTAACAAATTAGTTTTCATTGCAACACAATATAAAGCATTGCGTTCCAGTTCGAAAGACCTTGAGGATCAATGCCAATCCACAACGACCTTCACCGTGAAAGAATTCTTTCACCTTGACCCATCTAAACATAGACACATCACGAGCAAAGAGGTAAGCTGCTTTTTTAACCGACTTCCAAAAAGGAGGAGGTTATATGTTCGTCGCGTATGTTTGTTTTTTATTTTTTTTATGTATGTCCACCGATTTCTCCGTCAATTGTGGACCGATTTTGAAAATTCTTTTTTTGTTTGAAAGGGTGTGCTCTCCAGTTGGTCCCATATAAATTTTATTAACTTTGCTTGGATAGTTTTTGAGTTAGCTACAAAATACGTATTTTTTTCCCACTTAGTATGTAGATGATATGATAAGTTTCTGTCACTGGTAGCAGGTAGTGGTATTCGAATGTGTGTGGGGTAGGTACCACAACCAAAAAGTGAAAAATAAAAACTTTTTTCAAAAAAAAAACAACCGACCTCCAAAAAAAACACTACAAAGTGAAAAATAACTTTAATTTCGGAAGTCGGTGGCAAAAAACGAAAATACAAAACCCAAGACACCGACTTCCGAAATTAAAGTTATTTTTCACTTTGTAGTGTTTTTTTTGGAGGTTGGTTGTTTTTTTTTTGAAAAAAGTTTTTTTTATTAGCTTTTGCCCGCGGCTTCCCCCGTGTGGAGGTCGGAAATCATCGCACGGGAACGTACTACCGGGATAGGAATCCTATCCTATGTCCTAACATAGGTCATGGTCTATCCATGTGCCAAATTTCATTTAAATCCGTTCAGCCGTTGTAGCGTGAAAGCGTTACAAACAAACTCCCTATAGTTTTGAGTATCTCTGCTACAAACTCAACACCGATGTGGAAAGCTTGCTCACGATACACTGCAGTATAATGTTGGGGCTAGTCCACACCCGGCGCACCAGGGGGGAGCATCTTTTTTGCATCGTAGCGTAGAAGCAATCGATACAAGCATTAGCAAACATCCCTGAAGAAAAATATAAAGCTGTGCCATCCACTACCTGCTCCGCGCATCTCCTTAATAATACCAGCGTATTACTGTCCCACTGCTGGGTGCGAGCATTGATTACCACGCTTGCACAAGACGGGTTGGCAATTTCCTCACGATGTTTTTCCTTCACCGATGTCATTAATGTCCAGTAATCTCCTTAGAGTCTGCATAAAACAGCGCCACTACGTAGCCGATGCACACTATGCACAAAGCACAGTTACACTTTAGCGTATCGATGGCAAAAAGTTCAAACATGTTGGGGCCATAATTCAGCTACGCAAACTCCGCGAACATAGTGGGTTTCCAGCTTTAGATGATAGGTATTTTTATGCGACTTCAATGCGTCAACATTATTGATAAATAAAACTCCTACATCTTGCCTGTATGATATAATTGTTATTGTATCATGCTCTATTACATATAATTGTCTGTTAGACAAATAAAGTGTTTTAATTAAATGTGACGTTGAAATATTGTATAGATACTATTTTACGTGCCAAATACTTGAAGTCTTCACATTTGATTTGTGCATGTTCTTATGCACATTAGAATCTGATACAGTTACGTAAGTAGGTATATCTTGCTCAGGAATGCATTTCATTTGGTTGCCATGAACCCCGTTCGTGATGTTGAAGCGATACAATTTCGTGAAGAATCTTTATATGACTACCTCCTATTTCTTGGGTATTTCTACATAATTAATG
Organism: Agrochola lychnidis; assembly: GCA_963680765.1. Taxonomy (NCBI): domain Eukaryota; kingdom Metazoa; phylum Arthropoda; class Insecta; order Lepidoptera; family Noctuidae; genus Agrochola; species Agrochola lychnidis. The sequence goes on from OY796864.1 coordinate 9,356,005, forward strand.
TACTCTACTACAGTTTGAGTTTTTATAATGTGCACATAATGAAATGAGCCCATCTGTGCTTAATTTTATCGACGGAAAAAAATATTTAATAAAAAAATCTAAATATTTATTTATATTTTTATGGAGTTTTTAAACAAAACGGTGTAACTTTTAAATTAAATGATCTATCGCGATGAAACAATCAATGATTGGAAGTAATAGGCGTCCTCATTAAATAAAAATTGTGGAAAAAAAAAACTACCCTCAATTTTTTTTTGCAAAAATCTGTATTTTTTCATAAATTTTTACAATAATCGTAAAATTTTTCAATAAAACGCACCCACTAAGGAGATTAAAAAAATAAAATATTTTTTCCGTTGATAAAATTAAGCATAGATTCCATTTCGATATGTGCACATTATAAAGCCTCACACTGCATACGTACACCTCTGCTCAACCCTTCGAAGAAACAAGGCGTGATGTTATGTTGAGAATCTTTTTACATAATATGCTGAGAGCATAAAGAATTCTTATCTAGATATTAGTAGAGACTGTTGTCTAGACAGTAATAATATATGATATGCATAGGTACTATTATATTGCTTTAAAGCGTTATTTATTTAGGATCTCCAACAAAGAGATCTTAAATAAATAAATGGTTACATAAGCAGAGTAATTTTCGTAGATAGGTTTGTTGAACTGGTTGTATAGGTACTTACACCCGATTTCAGAATTTAGCATTTGTCAATCACTATTTTAGCATTGGTAATTCCTTCAATTTCACACGATTTTTTCTTTTTTTGCAAAAAATGTAGCAGATTTTTATCTCGCGGGCTACTTTGAAAGAATCGCCTAAATAAGCTAACTCTACTGTAGCATTATTTACAAGTTTGCAAGTTCTCAACTTCAAATATTCGAAATTCTGAAATCAGGGCCTGGTTCAGGCCATAGTACGGAGCGAGAGGAAATGGCAGGCCGTCACCTCCTTCTGCGAAGCGGTAATGCTCGCGAAGGAGGAGGCGGAACGCGTGAGGGAGAGGCAGATTTCGCGCCCTCACGCCCCTAACTGCTGCAGGAGGAGACGCCCAGGGCGTCGGGAATCGCGAGCCGATTTCCAGCCACCGTAGGCGCGGGCTTGCGGACGGTGAGCAATGGGTAGCTCGCCGTCCGATAAGGACCAGACCCGAGTCGACGGCGCGTTGTGTTCCACGCGGGCCTCAAAGAGATGTCAGCAGAATTGACGGGGTCCGCTAGGGCCAATGCCTGCCGGGGGTTCGAAGAAAACCGATAGGAAAAACGTGGCCCCCGGCAACAGGGCGACCGAAGGAACACGGGTGAGTTTTAGTCAGTAAGAGTCTGATACGCCCTCCCGCTCCGCCCAGAGAGGGAGAAGTTATTTGATAATTTCCCACCCAAAAAAAGGGATTAAACACTAAGGCCTTTTCTACACGCACGTTTTTCATTGCCGTGAAAACCTACTATGTATTTATTCGCCGTGTGTAGGTACGGTCGTCAATGTTGTATGGATACTATAGATGTTTGTTGACAGACACGTTTTTTCTACGGCGCGGTTTTTACACACACATACATATAAAGAAACCGTGCCTTGTACAAAGAGCCTAAATTCGTTCCTAAAAAGCTTATCATAAGTTATGATGTGTTTTGTTTTTGATCTATTTGGGTTTTTGATGTACATAGCAAATGCTGAAAGTTCGTAAATGAGAATTCCTTAATGTATTTCCGTTCCCGTTCAGTAAATCAGTATCACTGCGCAAAATTTTGTACCATTCCTACGTTTCATGCAAAATATGTTTTTTAACCTCGTTATTCGATGTAGGTATTTACTTTTTTGCACGATTTATCGCCTCCTGTTTATTTGAACACTTGTGTAAATAATTATTTTTGCACATTACCGTCCGAATAGAATTAACACTGGTTTAATGATACGAACATCAAATATGAGTAATTTATTGCACGCAGACCAGTAAACACGTATTTGGGTTTTATTTTTTGAAGTAAAACTTCTTTAGGCGCGTTGGGCATTTTTGAAATAGGACTAAACCATTGATTTCGCGACACTGAAACGCAATTTACCGACACCGTGGAGTAAAAGACATCAACGCGTTGATTACCGCGGTGCCGATTTTCTTTCAAGTTTTCACTTTTGTTGGCACTCCCGGATTGTCACTGTTTTTTTTTTTAATTTTACACCGAGTGGCGGATATACAAGTACCTATGACATTGTCTATCGTGCACTTGTTACCGCGCCGATACTGTTTTGGAACCCAACGGCTTGGCACGCGACGATGGGAAGAGACCAGATGGAATGACCATAATGCCTTTGAAGATAGTCAAGCCTGTGCCGTCGACGCTCTTGCGCCATCCCATCTTTCTAGCATGGCGGGCTGTACTGGGGCGGTTGCTGCAGGTGCGGAATACCTCAAACGGCAAAAATGTTCCAATCTTATTGGGAGTTATATGTCCGAGCCATTTGGGGTTGAAACACTAAGGCCATAGGGTCCGAGTGCCCAATTGGTTCTTCGAAACATCGCCAAGCGGTTGGTCGACTCTTCACTTGACCAGAGGGCTGGCCTATTTTTTGGCCATAGAATCAGCATCGCCATGTAACGTGGCAATGCTGCCAGCCTTTTGGGCACTTTTCTTGATGCCCTATGATTCTTCCTCTTTTTTATATACCTACATACATGTATATATTATTATTTCGTTAAGTCTGTTAGCTTATTATACTATTAACCTAAATATTATCTTCTTTGAAAATTAAATATGCATTATCTATTTGATTTGTCGTACTCCAATAAACGTTTTTGTTTTAGCTTATTTTGCTTTAACTATACCTATTATAATTTTTTTTTTTTTTAGACAATTCATTCAGTTTGATACGCCATGTTGAATGGACTACAACATGGCGTATCAAACTAAATGAAAGCAAGTCTATCCACATTGACTTCACGAATAAAAAGCCAAAATACTTCCCAGTATTCATCAATAACCAACAAATACCATACGCGAATACTGCTAAGTATCTCGGCATGACCCTGGATGCAAAACTGCGCTGGTAAGAGCATGTCAAAAAAAAGAGCAGAATTAGATATTCGATACAAAAAAATGTATTGGCTACTTGGTAGACAGTCACCATTGTCAATACCTAACAAATTGTTGTTATACAAACAAGTTTTAAAGCCTGTATGGACCTACGGTATTCAGCTGTGGGGCTGCACCAGCCAAAGCAATCGTCAAATCATACAACGTTTTCAAAATAAAGTTCTAAGGGATATAGTCAATGAGCCCTGGTACATTAGAAATAGTGACCTCCACCGGGACCTCAAGATGGATGTCGTAAATATAGTTATACAAAAATATGCAGAAGTTCATGAACACAGACTTCATCATCACGTGAATGTTGAGGCGATCCAACTCCTTGACAACACTGAATTAGTGCGAAGACTAAAAAGGGTTAAACCTTTTGAGTTAGTTTAGTCCAGAGTAAGTGAACTTAAACTGTGGTGCAAGTGCTGACTTTTACAAAGAACACGTGAATCAAGTGTCTTCCCCTTAACTTATAGTGAATAAGAAAGACGTTATTGGACGACTTCTTAATCTTATGGTTACGTAGCAGTTTAAGTTATATTTAAATTACTTATTAGCTAATAAGCTAGATTGTAACTATCATATCACGTTGTTATGGAAACTATGTAACACGTAGGTAACACTAATCACCTCGGAATATTCTGTCTACAGTTAAAACGTACATGTGTATCCAGATACACAAGAGGCACCGCTTTCTAAAGAAACCAAAGCTTAACTCAATTCAAAAGAATGTCGGAAGATTTGTGAAGAACTTAAAGATTCTTAATTAAACTTTAATAAATCGAAAGTGTCTCAAGTTGTCTTGAAATAGTTTTGGGTTAAAGTTTAAAACTATGCAGATTCATGACACCGCTGAATTTCAAAATGTTCGCTGCAAAAGATGAAGGAATTTTTTCTTAGTGCGGATTTTTATACATACCTAATATCCTTTTATTTTAAAAATTTGGGTACGTACAATGTGTGAACAAAATAACTGTTTTAACAAATGGTTAGGTACAGTAGCACCAATTTCACGAAAAAATCTCGAAAAAAGGCCGATTCTCATTTAAGAGAGAAAAGGTTTTGTGGTCTTGTTGGCGCAAACGCCTAGAGAAAAAACCTTTTGTTAGGCCGAATGGAACTTGCGATGAATAACGATAAAATAATATAATAATATTGTTTCAGTTATTCTGAAAAGCGGTGTGTTATTATGTTAGTAGCGACCTAATTGATACGAGATTTTTCTTTCAGAAATTATTTTATTTTTATGTCTCATTTATTTACAATCGGGTAAAAATATTTGAGCAACGATATTTTTTCATGTGGCTGTAATTTATAAACGTTCATTTCCATACAAAAAAAAAAAAAAAACTTGAGGCGAATGTGGAATAAAATGTGGGACGAACATGGAATATCTAATATACGTGGTGTAGTAATCTTATTCCAGGTGCATCGTCTTCACGGGTAATTATATAATTATTAATGGTTACAAAATATTTTAAAACATTTTAAAAGAATAGCGGTGGAGTTTCTTGCCCATTCTTCTCCATACGAAAACTACCTTTTGGAAGGGGCGACTAGAACCAATTATATTTTTTGTAAATTTTGACGTTCATAACTGCCTTTTCTGTGCCTAATTGAAACAAATTATTTGACTTTGACTTTGAAATGTAGGTCGAATTTTGTGAGGTGAATGCGGAATAAATCAAACCTACAATTTTTTTTACTTTTTTTTCTTTGTTTTTTTTTTGGACTTTTATACTACATGTATATGTCAGTCCGATTAATCTTATTCAATACATCACTAACTTAAGATGATAATAGTTGAAACAAAAGACAAGTTCCTTCACTGTTAGGGTTTGAAACCTACAAATCATAATAATTGTTTCAAACAAGTTTATGGGCACTATTTGCAGACTCCATCAAGTCTTCCCGGGAACAGGTGGTGGGCACAAAGGGGACCATAATAGGTGGCAAATTGTTTCCATGAGTGTTTTGCAATGCATAAGATGTCGGATGGGTTGATTAGGTATATTCCTTAGTTGTCAAGACTGACTTGACTACAGCGACCGCAGCAAAAGACTTAAATCCGTAGGTGGTTGACGGATTTTATTTTTTTGTAAAAAAAAACCCTATTTGATCCGTGAGGATGTTGTTAGGTATCGTACTGAAAGTCTATTTATGTGGTAATTTTCAGGAAAATGAAAAAAAAAAATCGTCACTCTTTTTAAATAGGAAATTTTACCGCGTGACTACGTGGGGCGCGGGCGGCCATTGTTTAGCGGGTGTCTACAAGTCATTAAAACCCCTGTATTTTTTTTTAAATGGATTTGAAGTAATTTTGGTACTAAAAATGTGATTTTTAAATAGCAATAACCTTATATTATTATTAATATTAAGATATTTTATTACTTTTAGATAATTTTATTGCTGTGTCCCAATCGGATCGGACAGGTTTTTTTTTAAATGTATTGTAGTAGCTAGCGAGCTTTTTATGAAAGAGCTTGTCCAGGGAAGTATATACCTGCCACCATCACTATATATACTGCCAACCAGCGTCGCTGTGTTTTGGTTGAATGGGAATTTAAAGAAAAAAAAAAGAGGTACAAGCCTGCTGGTACAGTCAACGACAAAAGTCAATTAACACTTCAGTTTTAAAAATCTTAATTATTATAAAGTAATTTATTTGCTAAAATCGAAACAGAAGTGAAATTAAAAGAATCTTTACTAACTCTTAGCTATTATATGAAATGTGGAAATACAATGTATTGAGTTGAGTTATTTTGTGTCAATTTAAATTATGTGTAAAACTATAAGCTTTCCACAGTCTTTTAAGTAAATAAATATTTTCGGTGGTTCAATACGATCAAACGAGTTCACTCAAATGAAATGTATTGGCCAATATTGTTTAATAATTTCTCATTACTACCTTAATTACACTGAAGCAGAAATTCCAAAATTATTAATGAATAATTTCTTCGAATTCGGCGTAAAGTGGATTCATGCGATTCACAAAGGATTGTTGTTGTAATTGCAGCATGAATTCAGTTTAAAGGCAATAATTATAATTAATAGCTTCTTAAAATATCGATAGTATCAAAATTAAGTTTACAAATATTTGGACAAATAACATTATTGGTATTTAAGTTATACCCGGCTAGACGAGTATTTAATTGCCAATTGAAATGAAAATATTTAGAAAGATTTTCAGATTTATATATACTAGTTGGACCCTGCGGTTTCACCCGCATAAGTCTCATCCCGTCTAACCTAACCTAACCTAACCCAGGCCATGGTCTACCCATGTGCAAAATTTCATCCAGATCTATTCAGCCATTTTAGCGTGAAAGTGTAACAAACAAAAAAACGTTCAAATTGACTTTCGCATTTATAACATTAGGATTGGGATCACTGTAGAGGGCTTCAATTCTGCAACGAACAAAGTAAATAAAAGTAAAAAAAAAGAAAAACTGACATTTCAAAAGACGGGTTCGGTTCATTGAAGAGTTATTTTCTTCGATTCTAATTTAGACCTGTGTATACAAAGACTCATTATCACGTTTGCGTCATTTATTGTTAATTTTAAAACAAACATTTCAGCTAATTATAAACCACAACCATTCGTATGATTCATGACAGAAGCAGTCTGAAGGTTGACTTCGCATTGCATAGGCATTCCGAACAATGAGAGCTCAGCTTATACTGGAAACGTGTAGCTCAATGTGGTCATGTATGCAATAATTGGAAGCCGTAAAGATGAATCAGAACTCTCGAAATATGAAACAATTTATCATTAATTCTGACAATTCAGACAAGTTTGGTATGTGTCAGGAATCTAAACGATTTTTGATAAATAGATTCAAAGTGTATCGTGTATTGTGACTGTGCCAAAATATTTGAGATACTTCCTACTTGTATCCAGGTATCATTTTGTATATATGTAAATGATTTTATTTCTGTAAGTAGGTTTGTACAAACACGCACGTCAATTATGTTTTAAAAACTGGATAAGGTCAACATTTCCTATTCGACTACTCTGACACGAAAGGCCGAAACAAAATCAGAGGTCACATTCTCTTTTAAACTTCAGACATGGTCAAATGTCGCGGACAGAAGCCCGCGACTGAAGGGCTCCCACACAAAACTGCGAATTCGCATCGCATTGCAAAAATCTGCGAGCTCGGCCTAGGCCGTGCGCACTGCAAACTCGCAGATTTTTGCGATGCGATGCGAATTCGCAGTTTTGTGTGCGAGCCCTTCGTCTGCCTGAAACCTCCTTTAATGGGACTTTCATGGGACTACATAAATCTCACAAATTTTACCTTTTTAGGGTTCCGTTGCCAAATGGCAAAAAACGGAACCCTTATAGATTCGTCATGTCTGTCTGTTTGTCTGTCTGTCTGTCCGTCCGTATGTCACAGCCACTTTTTTCCGAAACTATAAGAGCTACGCTGTTGAAACTTGGTAAGTAGATGTATTCTGTGAACCGCATTAAGATTTTCACATAAAAATAGAAAAAAAACAAATAATTTTGGAGTTCCCCATACTTAGAACTGAAACTCAAAAAATTTATTTCATCAATCCCATACGTGTGGGGTATCTATGGATAGGTTTTCAAAAATAATATTGAGGTTTCTAATATTTTTTTTTTTCTAAACTGAATAGTTTGCGCGAGAGACACTTCCAAAGTGGTAAAATGTGTGTGTCCCCCCTGTAACTTCTAAAATAAGAGAATGATAAAACTAAAAAAAATATATGATGTACATTACCATGTAAACTTCCACCGAAAATTGGTTTGAACGAGATCTAACAAGTAGTTTTTTTTTAATATGTCATAAATCGTAAACCGCAATTTACCTTTCATTCAATGTTACTTGCTGCTACGGAACCCTTCATGGGCGAGTACGACTCGCACTTGGCCGGTTTTTATAATATTGGTACAGACAATTTAGATAATATATCTGTTGTAAGGGTAAAAGGATAAGCTGGTAATAGCGTAACTTACTTACAATGCCATTCATTTTGACAGTTCAACAACATTCATTGCGTCATTTACGTTGCTGAGCAGACCATTTTAAACAAACATATGTAGTATTGAATTAGGAATATCCTTCAACATCCTTTTGATTGTAATTGTGTGCTCCGCAATTGTGGTACAGGACGAATTAGAAGAAAACAGAAAATTGCTTCAGGCAATTCCGTACATATATAATTAAGAGTAGTGGTAAAGGCCGCAACTTATAGAGTTTGTAGGTCGTAGGTTCGAACCCAGACAGGTGCTTTACTCAGTGAAAATTATTTCATCACCACTGCTCTCAAAACAGTGAAGGAAAACATCGTGAAGAAACCGGCATATCCTAGAACCAAAAATTCGAAGACATGTGACATCTACCAACCTGCACTGGGCCCGCGTGGTGGATTCCGGCTCACTCCCTCTCACAGAGAGGAGGCTTGTGTCCCAGCAGTGGGAACATTATAGGCTGATTATGAGTGTGATTTCTGATAATTATGTGGGTATTCGTCATTTTTAATAGTTTTGTTATTTTTGTTTTGTATATCAATTTCCACTGTCGGAAAGTTGTGATGTAAATCTAGTTATTTGTGATGCCCAATTTGCGTAATTAAAAATTAAATAAATTTAATTTCTTCAGCTAGTCTCGATTATTTTACAAATTATTCTGAAATAAAAATTATAACTTAATTCAGTAAACCAGCAGTGAAATAAAAATGATCAATTCTGACATGTAGAAAAAAAGTTTAAAAGAAGTTAAGGTATAACTTTTTGTTTTAGTTCACACCTGCTAAACTTTTGACGTGAATAATTATTAATTACTTTTGCAGAAAAAAGCAATAATTACACCCATCATTCCATCAGCCAAAAAACGTCAGGTGTTTTTTGGCCTCCCCCAAGCACAACCACTTCGACCGGTTCTGTGCTTCCCGCAACCAGTGGAATCTTGTGGCCTTCACAAGGTCATCGGTCCACCTTGTGGGAGGCTTTCCAACGCTACGTCTCCCGGTACGCACACAATTACTCCCAAATTAATAATAATTCAAATAAATGGGAGCGTACAGTATTGTTGAAATTGCATGATTGAAGATCGCGATCTTGAGCGAGTGATAAAAGCTCCTATAGGATAGGATCTACAAAAGCAATAATTCTTAGAAGTAATGTGGTTCATTCGGATTGAAAAGCTCAATTCAAATTCAATTCAAAATATTTCATTTCACATAAACCTATGTACATGGGCACTTATGAAACGTCAGAAGCTAGGTGCACGGTTCCAATTGGTTGCTTCCTATGGAGAAGAGCCGGCACGAAAATGGCTGTCCGAAAAACCGAAATAAATATACCTACCTACTTAATCAAGATAGATATATAGATTATAGAGTTCGGGCCAAATTAATTCTCAGACGGGAATTTGAGATGTACATGAGAATATTTGGTGCTGAAGACATTAATAACTAATTCACCGACGTAGAGTTGTAAAACTGTTGTGGTTTTAACGAAACTTTCAAATAAAATTAATATTAATTACATCGTCCACTTCATGGTCATGTAATAGTTTTATAGCAGTAATATAACTATGAAATAATAAATGATTTTACTGCAGCTTTTACAGTTTAAAAGTTTAATAAAATGTGTTAGTTTATAATTGTTGGAATTATAATGAACACGGAATACAAAACTTTAAGTCATAAAATATTTTTTGTTTTTTTTCATAATTATTTTGTGTGAAAACGATGCAATAGTATTACAGTAAGAATTTATTTAATCCCAAAAATCCAACTGAAAATTTTCAGAAAACGGAACGATATTGCCAATACGGTAAAATCGACACATAATACTCGTATTTCGGAACGTTGTACACACACATCTCGTGCCATTAAATATCCATTAAAGACCATTGGCCTTCCCCTTGAACGCAACAGTCTCGGGGCATATTGCCATAGCTATTAAACTTGGCATGTGTATGAAGATACGAATATAAATAATAACGTTTTGTATTTTGTTTTAGGGTTTGCAGCAGCACTATAGCAGATATAGCATGTTTAGCGAAGCACGATACACAATGTAAACAGAAAACGTAAACGTATATCTAAGATTGTCTTTACTACACATGTGTAGACTAAAATTTACTGAAATGTAGTGGTGGAACTGGACAAACTAACACACAGAGAGACGTAAAATAACTTCACATAACACCTGTAATCATCGAAGGGTTAGGCAGAGATGGACCCCTTTTTTTTGGGTGGGAAATTATCAAATTACTTCCCGCACTGGGTGGAGCGAGAGGGCGTGTCAGACTCTTACTGACTAAAACCCACCCGTGTTCCTTCAGTTGCCTATATTGCCCGGGGCCACGGTAACCCTTTCGGGACAAAAACCGCAACTCCGAAGAGATGGACCCCTAGTACACCCAAATTTTCCAGTTATGTTTAAGTTCCATGTAATAGGGGGCGAGCCTATTGCCATAAACTGGGCACAAATCTAGACTCCGGGCAGCTACCGAGAAACTCTTGATTGAAATCTAAGCTAATATTAAACAAGACTAGCGGACGTCACGCGGTTTCACCCGCGTAGTTTCCGTTCCCGTGGGAGTACGGAGATAAAATATATCCTATGTTACTCGCTGACAATGTAGCTATACATTGCTGTAAGAATTTTTCAAATCGGTGCAGCAGTTTTTAAGTTTATTCGTTACATACAAAAATACAAATCTTACCTCTTTATAATCTTTTTCTTATATATAAAATTCTCGTGTCACGATGTTAGTTACCTTACTCCTCCGAAACGACTTTACTGATTTTTACCAAATTTTATATGCATATTCAGTAGGTCTGAGAATCGGCTACTATCTATTTTTCATACCCCTAAGTGATAAGGGTTGTCCACCCCAAACAAATAATTGGCAAAACAACGTTTGCCGGGGTCAGCTAGTATTAGTATAGAAGTATAGATTTGATTTTTTGTATGTTTGTTTGTTACACTTTCTCGCTAAAACGGCTGAATGGATTTGGATGAACTTTGGCACATAGATAGACCATGACCTGGGTTAGGACATAGAATACTTTTTATCCCGATATTCCCGCAGAATCAAAACTTATGCAGGTGAAACCGCGGAACGCAGATAGTTTTCTTATAAAATGATTTGTATGCCGCTAAATACGTAGCAGAGGCCGTACGGAAAATAACATAATTTGCTGCAAAATATTCACATCTTTCATATATTATCCACTTAAACTGTTACCACCACATGTCATCGTTGCTCTAAACAAAATATTATTTGACGTTGAGAATTTATTTTAGTTTTGCCAGTCTGACCTTGCGACGGAAATAAAGAAAACAATGCTTTACATAATGTTGACAGGTTCACAGGTGTTCAGAAGATAGATGCGGAAACGTGAGTCATTTGGAAATGAGTGGGTAGTTAAAAAATGTGTTTCTTTTTCTTCAAAAAATATTTTTCATTCATCATTATTACTTTGTAACATCAATACAGCCGTTTGTAATATACCTTTAATAGCGGCATGAATAATGACGTTTGTTGAAATTATTGAAACTTGTCGCGTCGCCGTCTGCGCTCGCTTTTACTTCAAATCGAGTAACTCGGTTTTTGTAAGGTTTTCAGGGCAGTGCATTGTTTGTTTTTTTTTTTTAAGTTAAAACTTCTTAAGACGCGTAGGGCATTTTTGAGATGGGAAAAATAATTGAACTCGCGACACTGTTACCGACACCAGCTTTTGACCATTAAAAAGACATCAACGCGCGATACATTTTCTTTAGGATTAATGAAATTCCAAACATTGAGACATGACAACGACATGATTGACATTTCCCTTTTTTACCAACTTCAAAAAAGAAAAGTATTTCCTGCACAGTAAAATTGTTCAAGTTTTCACTTCTGTCGGCACTCCCAGAGTGCCACTGTTTTTTCGTCAGTTTTCTTTGAAACTCCAGGTAATGTATAAAATTTTGTTAATGGTACAATTTTGTTTGAAAATTATTCATATTGAAAAGTTATAGAGGTTTTGGCAAGAGGATAAAATAATTCTATCCTCTTGCTAAAACCCCTTAGTCGAATGTAAAGGATCAACCTAAAGCACAATGAACACACAAGCAACAGACAACGGACAAGGACGAGGCGGGAATGTATATATGACCTTTCCTCATCTATTGCGTATTAAATGGCGCAAAGCTCACAGATGTAAGACACGGACGGTTCATGTCATGTTCGTGCCACATCTATGTCCAGCCAAGGGAAGAAGTCTCACATCTTATATATAAAATTCTCGTGTCACAATGTTAGTTACCTTACTCCTCCGAAACGGCTTTACTGATTTTTACCAAATTTTATATGCACATTCAGTAGGACTGAGAATCGGCTACTATCTATTTTTCATACCCCTAAGTGATAAGGGTTGTCCACCCCAAACAAATAATTGGCAAAACAACGTTTGCCGGGGTCAGCTAGTAAATAGATAAAATATATTTTATTGTAAGCACACCAGAATTATGACAATGCTCTTCTAAATATTACTAAATTGTTTCTGCTGAGAGGTTGGAAATTATCCCATGGGAATATGCTACTAGGATAAAAAACAGTGGCACTCCGGGAGTGCCGACAGAAGTGAAACCTTAAGTAAAAATACTTGCATAGAATATTGATCCGTAACGAAATATAAATAAAGAGCACAATCGCGTTTACAAAAATGAGGTTTTGGTAACGGTGTCGCGAGTTCAATTGTTTTTTCCCATCTCAAAAGTACCCAACGCGCCTTAAGAAGTTTTCTCTTCAAAAAGTTTCCTATTTATTTATATAATAATTGCTTGCTGAACTTACGTACAGCAAACACTTAAGCGCGCAGCAAGGCGGCTATGTAATATTTAACTAAAAAACTTAATGCAAATAGTAAACTTAGATTTACTGCTATACATATATATGTCAACATCCGGCTCCTGAGCTTACAGCGAGTTCAGCAGATTGATCGCCTGGGTTGTGGTGGGCTATGTCCTAACCCAGTAGCCTAATTGCGTAATGCAACACAATCACAATTTGTTTCGATTCGAAACAGATTGCTAATCCAAACCTTTCAACTGTCATTAACGAGACACAATAGAATTTTAATTGTTATCCACCTCAATGAGGCGTCGTAACAGATGATGAGATAACGCAATGAGTGTTGTTGAACTGTCAAAATGAAACAAATTAGGCAAAATTGTTTACGAAAATAAGTTACGTAATTAGGATACAGGTCATGGTCTTAGTACTTGTGCGACCAATTTAATCAAAATCCGTTCAGCCGTAAAGGTGTGACTAGGTTGTTACCTTTTCACTACGGCTGAACGGATTTTGTCTGTTGACAGATAGAGTAAAGGTTGCAAATTTACGTAATTTTACTGAAAACGCTGGTAAAAAACGGGTACCTATTTTACGGTCATTTATATAAATTACGGTAAAATTACCGGCGACTTATGAAGTTTTCAATTTTAATTTGTGCTATCCTTTGCTCTGCCTCTGCACATAGATGATATTATTATAATCCATGACATGGTGTAATTCATATCTTGAATTCTTGACTTGAGAATAAAGTTTTAGGGATTTTTAGTACGCATGAGTCGCACGAGCCCAGTCTTCTGTTTTTTTTTTAATTTCCAATACTGCTTATGTCTCTGGAAAATTTCATTCAAATCCATTTATCCGTTAATAGTAAAGTAGTGCATAGCATGATACACACAAACATACTCACTTCCGTATTTGTAGTGTTTTAGTGGGTATGACTGTATGAGTACGTTTAATACGTTTTTACCGAAAATTACCATAATTTATCGTAAAATACCGTAAATTACGTAAAATAATTTTTTACCGTATTATAACAGGGTAATTTTACCGTTTTACATCCCTAGATAGAGTGATGAAGGTACCATTCGGTAGCCGACAGCAGCAGGCGACATGTTGCGACACAACTGGTTTCTATGTATTTTTATGAAACCGATGTGTAGCTATTAGCTACGGAAGGTATTTTAAAGAAATATATAGAAACCAGTTGTGTCGGTACAATGGCGGTCTTATAACTGCTCATGGTCATAATATGTATCAGACTACTCTAGATACACGGTAAATACTACCTACTGAATCCGATGGAAACCCTTTTATGGGTTTCCATAGTATTCAGTAGTATTTCTAAATGATAAAAGGAACCAACCCACGGCTACGGCTGGCAGACACGAGGCACAAATTAAACATCAGAGCATAAAAATAAAAAAAAATCCCAATATCCTATTTCGGTTCTTTCTAATTTTAATATGAGACCTGTCAGTCAATATGTACTCGGTATTGCCATTTTTAAACTTGCCACGATACGATGTAGTCATATTTTGGCTCATGTGCGTATCTAGCTAGACTATCTAAATTTGTACGGTTATTGTATCACATACAATTTGCCGTTGCTATGTGGTTTTTTTTTCTATCCTATTTTCTCATATGTCTCGTTAGTTTAGTGACTGCAAGAGCTACTGCTGAGTCTGAGGTCCTGGGTTCGATTCCCAGATCGGGCAAAGTGTTATTGGGTTTTTGGATCAGGAATTTCTCAGTGGCAGCCCGGATTTGTGCCGAGTTGATGGCAATAGGCTCGCCCCCTATTACATGGGACTTAAAGATAACTGACTGGTGAAATGTAGGTGTACTTACTATAGGTACACCTCTGCCTAACCTTTCGAGAATTACAGGCGTGATGTTATGAATCTATAAATCCATGCAAACTACTTTGGTCATAATAAAATTGTGAATCTTTAAATCCATTTATCTTTTAATCGTAATTACGATTTAATTAGTAACCGGTTCCTAAGGTAAAAAGGTTGAATGGGTCGTTTTGCGTATTTATCGAAAAGAAATTAAAGGTAATTTTATCTCCAAATGCTTTAATGGGATGAGAGGGTGAAATACCTATCATAACGTTCGTTAAGATGATTAATGATCAGCGAGACGTTAGGAATCAGGCCTAAATCAATATGGCCTTTGTTCTTAGATACATAAGGATCAATTTAAAGGGTTTTTTTTAACAGCCAATTAATAAAATAAAAAAACATTTTTCAATGAAATCGGAGCAATGAACTTAAAACAAGTAAAATGTACCTAAAGCTATGAAATTATGTCAATTTTATACCAGAATATCGCTTAAATCTATCTGAACCCTCAGGATACACAGGGTAATAACAGATTTGTATGCAAAGAGTACGCTCGTAAAAAAGGTTATTACTCCAAAAATAAGTCAATTTAGCTTATAAATAAATCTTATTTAACCAATTCATGATAATAACACTTCATGGAAATACCATCCGCGTTTATAATCACAACTTACTAAAACACGCTGTTGGATCGTCAACAAAATAATGATTAATTTGAACTACAAAAAAAAAAAATCGTCTTCCAAAAAAACACTACAAAGTGAAAAATAACATTAATTTCGGAAGCGGAGTCTTTGGTTTGGAATTTTCGTTTTATGCCATCGACTTCCGAAATTAAAGTTATTTTTCAATTTGTAGTGTTTTTTTTTGGAAGACGGTTGTTTTCTTTTCTTTTTTTCTTTCTTTCTTTTTTTCTTTCTTTCTTTTTTTCTTTCTTTCTTTTTTTATTATGCTATGTTATGAGTAGAGCTAGCAACCAAAAACGAAAGCCGAGAGACGAGCAACTAGTGTGCGACGACGAACAGCGATTAGGTACTCGCTATTATACCAAACGTGAGTGTCTCAGCGAGTGTTCTACCCGCTAAGCGAGCTTCGCTCAGCGAGTCCTCTCTTTGATAACTCTTGAAGTTTCGACAAACAAGTACTCGCCTGCGGTGTAAACAGTTTTTTTTTTTAGATAAAAGGTTTTTAGGTAGGCCCTCTCGTAGTTGACCTCTGAGATCATAACTACTTAACCGAGCTTTCCTGTGGGTGCCTTAAGCTACTACACTTAAAACCTCCAGCCAGGGGTTATTCAACTATGCTAATTAAAACTAGGTGAACACTTGCTAAGGGCACCCCCTGTGGGGTACGAACCTCGGCTTAGGGCGTCAACCGGAGGGAGGGCATCAAGGATGGGATGAGCTGGATCAAAGATGATTATTAGTTGGGGAATTTAAAACTACGTGCTCAGCTGACAACTGCTGGCACCTCGTTATCGAGCAAGGGTCGGGGGGAGTATCATTTACTCGGGAACGTGTTCGCGATCGCAAAGGACCTCGGCGCGCGAGGTCGGAGGTGAACAGTCAGCGATCATCTATTAACACATTATCTCTTTTATTTACATGGGACTTACAATCCTTTGTACGTTTCTTGAGCGAAAACATAGTTGCTAGCTAGTCGGTCCTCGTCGGGCGGTGGGGGCTTCGGCGGATTTCCTTTTCAAACTTCAGTTAGTTTTGAAAGGAACAACCATCCCTCTATAAGATTTACTCTGTAAGATTTCTCCTATGTATTCAATCTATTTTAAACTCAACGCCTTTTCATTTAGAATTGGTATTATTTTACAAGTTGCTCGTTTTCTAGCTTGAATGGATAATGTTGAATAGTGTTTTTCTTTTTTCTTCTAAGATTTTATGTTAAAATATACTATCTACTTTAATAGGCTTAAGTTGGAACCTCACATTAAAAAAAAACTTGACTTTGAATATCATCAATTCTACTTTGTCTTTGACATTTTAGGTTTTACCAAGAGAAATTCATTCAAATAACATTTAGGAGTACGAAAAAGATAACAAGGGTACTTTTTTATCTTTTCCTTAATAGTTTCCTCAATCTCACTTCAGAAAGTGACGTATTCTTGACATTATTATTAAACCAGAAGAAACCGATGTCCTGGAAAAATAAATTCGAAGACAGGTGATATCTACCAACCCGCATTGGCCCGTGTGGTGAATTAATGCTCCCGAAAACTACATGCAAACTTTACGGTACAACCGGTGTCGCGCCTGTTTGCTGGAGCCTTTACGGCCCACTCCCTCTCACTGAGAGGAGGCCTTTGTCCCAGCAGTGGGAACATTGTAGGCTGGGAATGGTATCCTGAGCCCCAAGATTATAATTAAGAAGAAATTTGTTATTAAAATTATTATTTATATAATTTTTTTTTTTTTTTGAGACTGACTGTTTAGTTTGGGGCTCACTGGCAAATAATACTTTGTAACCTAACTGTAGGTAATATTTTCCTTATCCTGTGTTTAATGTCCCTATTTACTGGATAATAAACTATTTTCTGTCCTTCAAAAGCTAAATGTCGTGCATCCCTAGTTGCAACTCACAAAGATAATATGAATGCTGCAGAAATTCACCCAGTTCAACAAGTTTCCTAAAACAATGTGGGTATCTAATTATATGTGCAGCTGTCGTCACAGAATAGTACAGAAGGCGCACTCCGCATTTAAGGTTTGAACAAGTACGCGGTAGTATCATCTTGTCGAGCAAATTCAGTGAGCGTAACGTAGTCAGAGTTGACAGAGAGGCAACTTCTAGGTGAGTATAACTGTAGGTAATTAGCGCTATGCGACCTAAATTGTACTTTATTGTGTCGTAGAAAGAGTCGCTTTTTTAACCGACTTCCAAAAGGAGGAGGTTCTCAATTCGACTGTATGTTTTTTTTTTTGTATGTTTGTTACGCGATTACTCCGTCAATTATGAATTGATTTTGATGATTCTTTGTTTGTTTAGTAGATCATACTTCAGAGGTGGTCCTATATAAATTTTATTAACTTTACTTGGGTAGTTTTTGAGTTAGCTTCAATAATACGTATTTTTACCTCACTTAGTATGTGGATGATATTATGATAACTTCCTGTCACTGTTATTTACATAGCAGGTAGTGGTATTCGAATTTGTGTGGGGTAGGTATCACAAATAAAAAGTGAAAAATAAAAACTTTTTACAAAAAAAAAAACAACCGACTTCAAAAAAAACACTACAAAGTGAAAAATAACTTTAATTTCGGAAGTCGGTGACAAAGAACGAAAATTCAAAACCAAAGACACCGACTTCCGAAATTAAAGTTATTTTTCACTTTGTAGTGTTTTTTTTGAAGTCGGTTGTTTTTTTTTTGTAAAAAGTTTTATTTAAATGATTTTGCGGAGTGAACCATCTACTTTGTGGTATAGTTGATGTTTCTCTAAACTCCGAAACTTCCTGAACTTCAAGAGTATGTAGCTTACTATCGTGTCTCATCGTGTGTATCGGAACTTGTTACATATTGTAAACGCGTCGTTTGAATCCAAAACTAGTTTGAAAAGTTTGCAGAACACTGTCTGTAATTGCGTGTATTACAGGCGTGTTCGAGAATTGTGATATGTTTTTGCGGTTACGATGTTGGGCCCATAGAGAAAGTTGTCCTGATTGATCGTTTGCACCACCCACACCCTTAAAAATGACGACAACTTTCTGATATACGTTGTTTTGGGTTGCCAGCCATACTAAAAATCTTTTAAAAAATTGTATAAATATTTTATTTTCCCCTGAAATACAATGTTCACTGTTCAATAAAAATAAACCACCCTATTAGAGAACCGTTTATTTATAAATTCAAATTGAACGCCCATTCCAGGTAGCGAGGCCATAATTTTTAAAATTTAGCTGTGTTAAAGATCGGGCAAAAATTAAGACTCTTGTACTGAGTAACCGATCTGACCAAGATTATGAAGAGATCTTGGCCCCTGAGTTTTTTTCGCCATTTCTACACAGAGGTAGTCAGATAGGAAATGTTGACTCCATCTTGCTCATTTTTAGGGTAGGGAAGTGATCTTATAAGGGTTCCGTTTCTTTCCTTTTGAGGTACGGTACCCTAAAAATGAGCAAGATGGAGTCACTCTCAGGAACGCGTGGAGGTATCAAGTTGAAATTAAGACCAAATACGTAGTCCCTTCAATCTTTTGAAGTTAAAAAAAAAAAATCAAGTTTCTAAGTCAACGCAATAAAAAAATATGGCCATTTATGCGACATTATTTTGATGCTCGCAAATAAATCAAAACCTGTAGGGTACTTCTCGTTGACCTAGAATCGTGAAATTTGGCAAGAAGCAAGGTCTCATAGCACGTGTAAAGGAAAAAGTCCGAAAATCGTTAATTTGTAGTTTAATCAACAATTTTTTTGCGATTACAAACTAACATTTGCAGTTGGAGAATTGACCGTGACGTATAATATCGACGTATGGGAGAACATAATGTTCAATTACAATGTTAAGTTTGTTTTTGGGATAAATTCATCCCAACTACGGAAGCCTTCATTGTGCATGGTCCGATACGCACTTGACCGGTTTTTTTAAATGGCGTGTAAAAGTGATTCCGATATCTTATGTATTTACAGAATAAAAACATTGAGTTCATTTCATTTTAAACTTATAAATCAAATGGGAAACCCAATAACACTGTTCCTGACAAGGGAATCAGCCTAAGACCTATATTAACGAAGCAGACAACTAAACATTAATTAAAATTGAATGTTCATCAGACAAGTTTTACATGGGATAATCAGCCCATTATGTTTAGTGGCAGCGTAGGGTAGATTGGCACCCCGGGAGATTTTGTATTAACAACAAATACTAACATGCTTAAGAGACTTTATTAAAATATTCGAGTGCAACATGCAGTCATTCATTAGAAATAATATTCGAAAAATAAAATATTTATGTTGCGTTGCGTTTCAAATAATATTAGTAGGTATGTAACCAGCTAGGTGGAGGAGCTCGTGGCTAAATACTAACAGCCGCTCGGGTCGATCTGTCAGGTTAAGCTACGCTTGCCGGGGTTGGTCCGTGGATGGGTGACCATTTCTACGTACCGAGACTCCTCCGTGCCTCGGAAAGCACGTTAAGCCGTTGGTCCTGGCTGTCATTCGTGGATCTTTAACAGTCGTTACGGGTCGTCAGAAGCTCGAAAGTCTGACAACCAGTCTTATCAAGGGGTATCATATTACCCAGTTACTGGGTTGTGGAGGTCAGATAGGCAGTCGCTCCATGTAAAATACTGGTATTCAGCTGTATCCGGTTAGACTGGAAGCCGACCCCAATATAGTTGGGAAAAGGCTGGGCAGATTGATTTTGATGTAACTAGCTAGGTATTTACAAGAGTAGGTAGTTATTTTTTTGTCTTTATAGAGGGAGGTTTTGTACACATTCTTTGGCTGCACGAGTAAGTTGTAGTTGTCACTCCTTGATGCTTGGCACCCGGGGCGGACGGCCCCCTTCGACCCCCCTTTACGCCGCCACTGATTATGTTCCTACTGCTGGGACCTAGGCCTCCTCTCTGCGAAAGCGAGTTAGCCGTAATCCACCACGCTGGTTCAGTGCGGGTTGGTTTACACGGAATCATTAGCAATAATGGAAAAAGGCTTTATTTTGCGGTTAATTTATGCGGGATTAAACCTAAGGCCAAAGGATTTTTGGGCAAGCATATGCAGGACAAAAAGTTGATAGCTGAGTAGATGCGGCATGATGAGAGAAAACCGAAAATTTATTTAAAAGTTTCAGATAGGAGTACACAGATTACGAAAATGGACAAAAAGTAATATTATGAATTTCAGAGCAGTTGATTTTGGATATGATCGTATGCGGCCTAACCCATAATGACTTAAACAGGCAAATCTGATGAAGAAATTGAAGGCTTTCCCGAAATCAGACGATATTGAAAACTCAGATTTGGACAATTATAAAAGGATTTTCAGGGCTAATAAAAGTTATTCTGTGCAATAGTGTTACATTTCCTGATAGTAAATAATTATCTGAAGGATTGATGGAGCCTTTTGGCAAATATGACATTTCATTGTTTCAGAAAAGTACCCAAAATTGGTCGTAATATTGCATTTATCTGTAAAACAACGAAGCGAGTAGCTTGAATTGCTGTTTGAATTTGAAGCTGGCTCTTTTGTGAAGCTGGCAAAGATGGAAGCCATAATTACTAAAATTAACGAAAACATTACACTAACGACTCTTTTATGTCGTAACACTACGTACAATATTTCTATTTTCTTAATGTCCCTCGGGTATCATCGGACTTCCGAATACAAACGAATGCTAATTTCCATGTCCATCAATTATTAGATTTATCGTGTATAATAATTTGAATTCAGGACTAATACTTTATTGTTGTTTTGTTTTGATTTCCGTGTGAACGAATAGACCGGTAAAACTATTTTCCTATCTGTCGTGCCTGCGACTTTAGCGGCTTTCCTCCCATTTTTAGGGTTCCGTAGTAAACAAGGAACCCTTATAGTTTCGTCATGTCCGTCTGTCTGTCTGTCTGTCTGTCTGTCTGTCCGCGGTCTAGCTCCGAGACCCTTAGTACTAGAAAGCTGTAATTTGACATAGGTATACATATTAATCACGCCAATAAAGTGGTAAAATAAAATCATGTTTTTTTGTTTTAACCCTTCATTGTGTTTGGTCCGACACGCACTTGGCTGGTTTTTAAAATAAATTACATTAATTTAAAAGAATATTAACAACTCTATATACTTCCAAGTCGATTGAAAGCGTCCGGTCTGCACCAAGTGCAAAGGGCAACTGATAGAAAACCGACGGCTGACGAAACACGAGGTTTGCCGAGCGACATTAACAACATATTTGTACTGTACCTCTGCGCTCGATTTTGTTACTGATATCGCCCCTAATTATTCTAAGTGTAGTTGGTTTTTGTGAGTTTTGTTAAATAAGCCGCTTAGACCACCAGCCGCGGGTTGTGGACATATGTAATAAAATTGGAATTGGAATTTTGAATGACAAAATTATTACTTCCACATTAAATCGTTAGTGAGACAGTCTCTTAGCGGGTAAATTAATTAACTGATTTCGTTGTATTTCACGAAGCTTTAAGTAAGTATAGGAGGTTCCTCAGGAACAAAGAACTTAACAGTAAACTTAATGGTGTAACTTTTGTTTGTCCCCCATAAAAGTTACACAATTATTCACTTTATTGGTTTGTCCCGCTTACAATACCAAAATTCTATAGATTATAATCAGAGGTTGGAATTAGGTAGAGTTATTTATGTACTGAGCAGTGGTGGCCCAGTGGTAACGGCCACGACTTACGAGTTGTAGGTCGTAGGTTCGAACCCAGACAGGCGCTTTACTTTGTGTAAATAATTTCATCACCACTGCTCTCAAAACGGTGAAGGAAAACATCGTGAGGAAACCGGCATGTCCTAGAACCAAAAATTTGAAGACATGTGACATCTACCAACCCGCACTGGGCCCGCGTGGTAGATTACGGCCCACTCCCTCTCACAGAGAGGAGGCCTGTGTCCCAGCAGTGGGAACATTTATAGGCTGATGATGATGATGATGATGATGATTTATGTACTTACTCAGATTTCATACAACGAAAGAATAAAGTGGATATGTCCCAAATCCCGGGATTAATTTTGAAGAGCAGAAAAATCCCGTGATCTATTAAATAAAAAGTTATTTACTTTTACACAATTTAAACCACTGCACGCGCGACGTTGCCAAATTTACATCAACGACATCGGATGTCCGAAGTTGCAAAATTCCAAAACGCACACGTGAGCATTGTGAAATTAATACTAATAAAAATTGTATGTTAATTATCTTTGTTTTATTTGTCTTATCTATCTCTGAGGTTTTTATTATTATTTATTTGTAATATTGTTGGTCACACGCGATTGTCTATTAGAAATCCCGGGAAAATCCATATTAATATCAACATTTCGATGCAAGTACATAAATAACTCTACCTAATTCCGACCTCTAATGCTTGTTTTTCTCTTTTCTGTTGTATGTGTTTTTGCAGTCGGTTTTTTTTAGGTTTTTTAAAAGACTTTTTATTTTCAGCTTTTTCGTTTTTTATCATTTCTCATTCCACGTTACATATAATTTGTTTATATTTTTGTAACCACCTTTTAAAACCCTTCATTTTGATACTCGACACTATTTTTTTTTTTCTTTTTAAACATTCATTTTGACGCCACAAACCGCCATATTTTTTTTAATATTCCCAATAATACTGCAATGCAAAGACGAATCTAACGACATATCATTCATCAAAATCAGTTCAGTCGTTTAGTAGTTACGAGGGAGCATAGAGACCGACACACATACATACATACAGGTCGAATACATAATCCTCCATTTTTGGCTTCGCTGCAGTCGGGTAAAAATAAGAATCTATTAATTTTGACCTGAATAACCACAAGACCACCAACCATAGATAACATTTGATAACGATACGGTTCAATTACTTGACCAAGTTAGATATTGATAAACTAAGGTCCTCAATGTTAATCATGAATAGCTATTTCAATTTGAACATGAAGTCAAAATAGGTTTCGTTATTAGTCCATCTCTCCGAAGATATTGGATCCTTACGTGTTCAGAACTCTGGCTTTAGTCAAAAGGACTGCATCTTCCTCAGACATCATATTCAAGAATTTGCACAAGATTGAAAAAGGTCTAAAAGGTCTAAAACTAATAATGAGCCTACCTGCTTACACTGACCGATTTTCGTGTAAAGTTAAATATGAAAATTGTAGTCCTCGATGGAAGAAAAAACTGCACAGAATAACCATCCTTTGAATAAAGTCGGGTAAAAATAAGAAAACTGCGCGCTTTCCAAAACTAAAAACACACCGAACTAAGAACATACATTATTATTAATAGCTCATTCTATAAAAACTTTTTACAAAAAAAAAAACCGACTTCCAAAAAAAAAATGTGTGGCACTCGGGGACTGCCGCGGTAAAGCTATTGCATAGTATTTGTAACCCCCATGACAATATCACGTTGTCATGGGAACCGTCATTACATGGTAGGCGAAGTGGGGGGTGTTAGGTTTTATTTTCGTTACGTTATGAAATTTCTCGATTCGGTCGCCGCGCTCAAAGCCCGCGATAAAAGCTATGCAATAGCTTAACACTACACAGTGAAAAATAAAAAGTTATTTTTCACTTTGTATTGTTTTTTTGGAAGTCGGTTGTTTTTTTTTTTTTGCAAAACGTTTTTAAGCTATTGCTTAGCTTTTATCGCGGGCTTTGAGCGCGGCGACCGAATCAAGAAATTCCGTAACGTAACGAAAATAAAACCTAATACCCCGCACTCCGCCTACCATGTAATGGCGGTTCCCATGACAACGTGATGTTGTCATGGGAACGTAATTTTTGTTTTATGTCATCACGTCTTCATTCCAAGTGTAGCGTTGACAAATAGGAAGTATGGAGGTTACAAATGCTATGCAATAGCTTTACCGCGGCAGTCCCCGAGTGCCACACGTTTTTTTTTTTTTTTTCACTTTTTATTTGTGATACTTACTTACCCCACACAAACTCGAATACCACTACCTGCTATGTAAATAGCAGTGACAGGAACATTCATATCATCCACATACTAAGTGGGAAAAAATACGTATTATTGAAGCTAACTCAAAAGCTATCCAAAAATCATCATCATCAGCCTATAATGTTCCCACTGCTGGGACACAGGCCTCCTCTCTGTGAGAGGGAGTGGGCCGTAATCCACCACGCGGGCCCAGTGCGGGTTGGTAGATGTCACATGTCATCGAATTTTCGGTTCTAGGAAAAATAGTTAATAAAATTTATATGGGATTACCTTGAGAGCATACCCTTTTAAACAAAAAAGAAGACGGAGAAATCGGAGAACATACATAAAAAAAAACACTACGAACATAGAACCTCCTCCTTTTTTGGAGTCGGTTAAAAAGGACAAAAGATAACAGAAACCATATCTGCATAATGCATGTTCCTCGTCCCCCATGACATTTGACCTACATTTCTATGTCCAATTCTCATTCACCAAAAAGGTCAGGGATTTATCCTGCTACCACAAAATAGATAGGAATAGAAGGTTAACTTCTTACAATGGCCGAAAACAGGCGCATGCGTGATGTCTGCTCCAAAATTATCTGATGATAGTGTAAACAAACCTTGTTCAAGTTCAACTCTTACGCCTATACACATACAGTAACAATTCATCTGACCTTAACCTTAACCCTAACCTTAACTTTAACCTTAGAAGGTTTTAACTTCATTTCTCACCACTTTTTCCAACAATTACCTACTTTTTGAATAGCTGCTCCATAGTATAATAATTTAGAATCAAGACAAAATCAAATTGGTTGCCAATTAAATTGTAAAATTTATATTTTTTTTGTTATATGACATTGATTTTACATTCTGTGATTGCTTCCTCACACTCTGACTTATTAATTATAAAATGTAAGAAACATCGTCTACTTTTACAATGTTTGTAAATATGTGAGCACCATGTATCTATCACCTACTTAAATTATCTATCGCTGCTTCATTTTTAATTATTTTAACCTATTGTGGTATAGTAATTTTATTGTAGGTGCATCGTCTTCAAATATAATT
This sequence comes from Agrochola lychnidis, assembly GCA_963680765.1. Taxonomy (NCBI): domain Eukaryota; kingdom Metazoa; phylum Arthropoda; class Insecta; order Lepidoptera; family Noctuidae; genus Agrochola; species Agrochola lychnidis. The sequence goes on from OY796864.1 coordinate 9,381,434, forward strand.
ATTTAAGTAATGTAGGTACCTATACAAACTATTGTAAAACATTTTAAAAGAGCAACGGCGGAGTTTCTTGCCCATTCTTCTCCATACGAAAAATATCTTTTGGAAGGGGCGACTAGAATCAATTCTATTATTTTGTAAATTTTGACGTTCAAAAGTGCTATACAATGGCCTATTTTAAATAAACGATTTGACTTTGACTTTGAATAACATTATTAATTTGTAACTGGAGGTTATAAAATTATCCTCAATTGTCAATGAATCCATAGGTTTTCTGATTTATTTGTTTACATTTTAGTCTGATACTTTTGTATCAGATACTTTTTTACAGATACTTTTGTATCAGACCATCATACGCACGGAGACCACAAACGAATACCAGTCACGAATGCGCTAGCACTATACATGTACCGTGTCTATGTGGGAGTGTGTTTTCACTCATTGTATAGAGCCGACCTTCTGTACCCATTCTGTGCTGCAAGTTAATTCCGATGTATCGTCTCTATCCGTCAATCTTTGATCCTTGATTTACGACCCCCTAGGGAAGTGATGGTCATTCTATTGTAAATCAGATAGTTTGACAAACCAGTTAAAGTTATTATACCCTTGATAATGTTATCTTGTATTGAATCGTATCACCACAGTATAATAAAGTAACAGTATTATGTTTTGCAGTGCCCTTGAAATAATTACCTACGACCGCTTGGTAGATAAACCTTCCGCACTCGTGCATAACCGCCGCGTACTCGAGACTGTTACATACTGAGATGTCAGCCGTTTTCTATAACGACATAATACTGTTACTTATTTATACTGTGGCATCACTGATAATTTCACAGAAAATTTTCTGGGAGAGACAGCTTTGGTCCTTTGAAAGGCTTGAAGGATACAATACATATCTTGAGATAAGTCTCAAGATATGGACTGTGGCCTCCAAGCCTCTATACATATAAGTGTTACGAGTATGAGAGCTTTAATGTTAATGATATGAAGTACTATATCAGAGATGGTCCTTGGTTGCACTATAAGAGCATAGTCATAGGCCGTCCTATGTGGACTACAACATTATTTTTAGAGGTACCCTAACTCTTACTACTCCCGAGGGCTCTTGTATATAGCCAGATCTAATGATGCAGATCGACTGGAATTGTCAAAAGAATGAAGAGGCTATATATTCACTCAATAGCCTAGTGTGACAACGAGTTAATTTGTTCAGAATGAGTCTCATATGTGTAAACAATGCTGGCCTCAGAATAAAGCTGGTGAAGCTGGTGGTATTGTTAGTGGTTCAATACCGCCCTATTAAAGAAAAGCATTTTATGTATGGGTCCAGTCATATTTAACAAAATACCCGATGTAATAAAAAATGAGATATTTCCACTTATAAAAAAAAAAAATGTCAGATCTATACTCCTGTACTCCTGACTTGTAGTAAATAATTTTTAATTTAACTGTATTGACCTCGAATTTGATGAATTTATAAACTTGACATTGTTGTTTGACATGGTAAACTTGTATTGATTTGATATTATTTTTTATTGTGATAATATTATATTGAGGGGAGTCTTTATCATTATAACTTAAACTGTTTGCATGCCTTAGTTAAGGTATTTAGTATAAGGATCATTTTTAGGGTTCCGTTGCCAAATGGCAAAAAACGGAACCCTTATAGATTCGTCATGTCTGTCTGTCTGTCTGTCTGTCTGTCCGTCCGTATGTCACAGCCACTTTTTTCCGAAACTATAAGAGCTACGCTGTTGAAACTTGGTAAGTAGATGTATTCTGTGAACCGCATTAAGATTTTCACATAAAAATAGAAAAAAAACATATAATTTTGGAGTTCCCCATACTTAGAACTGAAACTCAAAAAAAATTTTTTCATCAATCCCATACGTGTGGGGTATCTATGGATAGGTCTTCAAAAATGATATTGAGGTTTCTATTATAATTTTTTTCTAAACTGAATAGTTTGCGTGAGAGACACTTCCAAAGTGGTAAAATGTGTGTCCCCCCCCCTGTAACTTCTAAAATAAGAGAATGATAAAACTAAAAAAAATATATGATGTACATTACCATGTAAACTTCCACCGAAAATTGGTTTGAACGAGATCTAACAAGTAGTTTTTTTTTTAATACGTCATAAATCGTAAACCGCAATTTACCTTTCATTCAATGTTACTTGCTGCTACGGAACCCTTCATGGGCGAGTACGACTCGCACTTGGCCGGTTTTTAAACTTAACATCTGTAACTTGTACCTACTTTCTGTGCAAATAAAGAACTATTCTATTCTATAAGAAAATATGTTCGTCAAGTTGAAGTTATTGTAAAAGTTAACAGATAATCTGCAGATATCAATCTTTTTAAACTTGTATTTGTAATGTACTCAAAGTAACCATAAACTTTTGCAGTTTCAATCCCCTGATTGATAAAGTTTTGTGAGACCGCTCATTAATCTTATAACTTAGTACTTACCGAAAATAATTCCCCAAAGGAGATGACTCTGGTAGCATCTTTCAGTTCAGGAGGAAGAAGACTCTTGCAAGGTGATTTTCCGTAGTCGTTGATGATTTCACATAATTCTTTCATTTCTGTGCAGACTCTGGCCTGCGCTTCAGCCCCTCGGAATTCCGTTTTCGAACCGGGAATGGGTCTAGATAAAAAATAAAAAGTTTATTATATTCGTCTTTTATCGGAACAGAATTCATACTTCAAAATAGTTTTAGCAGCTTTACAGTAACAATGTCATAGATGGATAGCGACGGCGAAGCGTCAAAAAATTCGTAATAGACGTGATAATAGTCAAATTTGCCTACAATAATTTATAGAACGGTACTTATACGGAAAGTGTCTTTTACATGGGTCCAAAAATTTATAAAAAAAGCAGTGGCACTCCGGAAGTGCCGAAAGAAGTAAAAAAATTTACAAGATCGCCTTCGTGGAAAACAAAATCCTTGTATAGAACATTGGTCCGTAACCTTATTAAAAAGCACAATCGCGTTTACAAAAATGAGGTGTAGGTAACGGTGTCGCGAGTTCTATTGTTTTTTCCCATCTCAAAAATGCCCAACGCGGCTAAAGAAGTTTTCATTTCAATAAGCTGCCTAAAAGCTGGAAGCAGTTAAGTGACGTAGCTTTCAAGAAAAAAGTTATAAATTTTCTAGCAGATAAGGCTTGTTATAATTTAAATTAGTTTTTTGATGAGAGACTTTGATAATGTTTTACTAATTTATTATTTAAATAGTCTATTTTATCATGACATTTTTAAATAGTTAGACTCGTTTTGACATACTTTGATATTGTCAATATTTGCATGCTATTATGATCCAAACGTGATGATCTGTTTTTATCTTTATTTTTAACATCTCTTGCATGCTGACAATTTGTGTTGTATTTATTGTACTCATGTTTGAGCAAATAAATGATTATTTTATCCCATCTGCCGAAATCTTAGAGTATATAATTCTCTAAGGTCGAAGTTAACAATTTACACAAAGTGAAAAACCTTTTTATTGTTTGACAAGTTAAATTGATCAATAACTGTCGAAGTCAACACGTGTCCCTTGGAAGTTAGGAGGTAATGCATAAACTCGGTAGTTTAGTTAAAAGGTATTTCTACATTTTGATTTATGCTTTTGCAATAATTGGAATTAAAAATGTAGTTAAGAGATTTAGCTATAACATGCGAATTTGACCTTTAAATTCGAAAACATAAAAAGCGAATTTCGCGAAAAATTTCAGATACGCGGTATTGACACTTTGTCGTCGATAAATAGAATACTTTGTATTACACCATAATAAATTACAAATACTCCAAATGCAAAGAGTTTTATTTACACCCATGCTATAAAACCTCTATAAAAGTTTCTGAAACAGTTAGCTTATTGACAACATTATAACAGCCAGTGTCATAGTAACCATTACCACATCTCAATGAGTGTTACAATGTTGTACTAAACATTACGCAACTCGTTTCAACGTTCAGGCGGGGGACAGTAGCACCCGCTGCACGCATGTGTTTGTGATGTGCTGCTGCAGGCGACATGCATACGTGCAGTTGTACTGAATTTCATGGGAATTTATTCTTGATCTTGAATTACAAACACCCAATGGTTTCAGAAACTTTTATAAAAGATTCATAGCATGGGTGTAGATAAAGTATTGTATGCAACTGTTATAATTAGGTATTAAAACACTCATGTGATACTATTATCCAAACCCACATTCGCGTTTTAATATCCCTTATTATGCAACAGTTGCATAAATAACTATTGTCAAACAGAAATGTATGACATAATTTTATTTTTCATTGGATCATAAAAAAATCGGTCGGAACGCAAATCCCAGAACGTACAATTCCGTGTTCTTTTTTTAAATTTTCACGAAATTGCAAATGGCTTCCGTGAGAATGCGGAATATTATGCTACGAAGACCCAGTTATACATAGGTTTAAATTCACTCTTATTTGGTTACCTTGATTCTCATTTTACACATATAGATGGTAATCTAAAAGATTAGGTTATGAATTTTCAGAATTTAACGTAAGACCTATACTACCTCATCATCTAATTCTTAAAAAGACGACAGTATCTATTACTTTCTTGGATAATTAGATTCTTATTAATCCTCTAGCTAAAATAATCTCGGAAGTATTTCTGCTGCCTTAGTCCAAAGATAATGGAATGCCAGTCACGGAAAATTGTTGTATACCCATATTTCAACCTTCATCCATGTGCTATTTCTGGAGTATCTACTACAAAGGATTTCACATTGGTGTCGTTTCACTACAGTAACTATCTCTATTTTTAAGAATATCGAAGAATTTTTTAATTTGTGATATAGTTTTAGTTAAGTTAGGATATAATTTTGTTATTTTTATTAATTAATTAATTAGGTAGGTAGAAGTTGTTATCTACGTACATATTATTTTAATTCTGAATAAAATTTTCTTTCTCTCGAATTGAGTGTCATAATTTTTTAATAGTGGCTTTTTATATAGTGGCTAATTTTTCGAAGAATCCATAAGTTGAACGAACGCAAATTATTTATAACTTTTAAAATAATTTCATTACTTGTACCTACAGAAAGGTAATTCGAAATTAATTAAAAAATTCTGCCAAATAACATTATTATGTTCTTTCTTAAATATTTTAGTGCGAAGCTAATAATCAGAAAAAAGTTTAAAAATGTTTGCTTCATTTTCTAAAATGTCTTTGAACTTGGGATATATTTTTACAGTTTTTATTTTATTTTATTCATCAAAATGAGACACAGAAGTTAAAACAATCGATGAAAAAACACATAATTTTGGAAAAAAGTTGTAATAATAAATGAAAATCAAAACGATACACGAAAGAACGTCACAGAAATCAGTCCAGATAGTGTTCCTGTACCTACCTACCTAATAATGATCAATACAGGACTTTGATCGAGTTGAAACGAGCGTGACTGAACACAGTATATTGGTATTTCATTATTACTTCTACACAATACGGGCAGCAAAAGTTATTATTGTGTTACTGCATTGGTTCACTTTAATATATGCTGGAACTAGATCAGACAAAAATCTACTGTCAATTCTATGAAAAGGATCCTAAATACCCACTTATCGTGTGATAAAATCATACGTGTTCATTGAACGATCGAAAAAAGTATGACCAGAATAATATTTTCAATATAAAACCGGCCTGTTTTGTTCAGCAGACCAAAGACCTGTACAATTTTTTTTTACAAAGTTGCAGTTTTCTCACGAAATTTTTCTTCATCATTAGTCACGATGGTGTCTGTGAGTTGCTAACAAATAATAACATTTTAATAGCATTGAAAAGTCAGTACTCGACTCGTACTCGACTGGTACTCGAGTCAGACTCGGCTGGGCAGCGTTCGGGAAGTTACGCAATATCTTCTCGTCCCACATACCACAGTGTCTCAAGACGAAAGTTTTTGACCAGTGCGTATTGCCAGTGATGACCTATGGTACTGAAACGAGGTCGCTCACAATGGGCCTTATCAGAAGGCTAAAAGTCACCCATAGAGCAATGGAGAGGGCTATGCTTGGAGTTTCCCTACGTGATCGAATCATAAATGAAGAGATCCGCAGGAGCACCAAGGTAAGCGACATAGCCCGAAGAATTGCCAAACTTAGGTGGCAATGGGCAGGGCACATTGCTCGCAGAATGGATGGCTCATGGGGCCGAAAGGTTCTGGAGTGGTGACCACGTACCGGAAGACGTAGCGTTGGTAGGCCTCCCACAAGATGGACTGATAACCTCGTGAAGACCGCAGAAATCCGCTGGATGCGGAAAGCACAGAATCGGTCGAAGTGGCGGTGCTTGGGGGAGGCCTATGTCCAGCAGTGGACGTCTTTCAGCTGAAATGATGATGATGAAAAATCAGTGCCAATGGAGGTTTGTAGAACTTCAGTATTCCCAATGAGCAAGGGAATTTCCAGGAAAGTAAACGGTGAAACAAAGCTACGAAACTATTTGTGTATTTCCCCCAGAACTAAATGGTGTACTAGGGCGGGTGTGGTAATGTGCCTTGAAGATGCGCTTTGCTCGTATGTGAAGATAAACTTAGCGTCGTAGAAGCCATTTTCACCAGAACTAAGCCAAGCTACGGTATAAAAATCAAACGATCCCATTGGTTGATTCCCAAAATAATATAAATCCGAACAAGCCCGTCCCTTCTTGCGATACCCTAAGGCGAGGTCCTTACCCCACAGGGGGTGCCCTTGATGAGTAGTCGCTTAGTTTATAAGTTTTATGCCCTCGCTGGAGACCTTAAGTTATAAAGGTATCCACAGGATAGCCCGGTTAAGCAGCCAACAACCTACTAGGCTGACCAGCGAGAAGCAGTGATAGCCTAGTGGTGACCGTCAGACTGCTAAGTCATAGGTCTCGAATTCGAACCCAAGGCACGCACCTCTGAGTTTTCGGATTCATGTGCGTATTATATAATTATCACATGCTTCAAAAACGGTGAAGGAAAACATCGTGAGGAAACTGGCATGCCAGAGAGATATTTCTCGACGGCATGTGAAGCCGTCAGAGACCCATGTGCGACTTTAAAACTCTGACACCAGGTTAGTCACTAACCACACGAAAACAAGAAGAAGAAGCGAGAAAATATTCATAAAAAAATGCTTCATAACATAGACATCTATTGCTAAGTAGCTTAGCACATTTCTTGTGGAAAGGCAGCCCTACACTAATAAGTCTTGTGCGATATCTACTCACTTGCCATATTCGTCCTTTGAGAATGTAGGTTTGTGGTTTTTGTCGAAAGATCCGCTGAATGCCGTCACCTTTTGTAGATCTGTATGTGCTTGAGCCTTTGTGTCGAATGCCGAGATCAGGTCTGTGAGGGAAGAGCTCTGAAAATAAAAGAAAATATATTTTAATAAATTGAAAGCAAGGTCCATCCCATCTTGTGGTGAAGCTTGGGGAGTTCTATGTCCAGGAGTAGACGTCTATTGACTGAAATGATAATAAACGATTTTGGGTGACTGGTAGAGAATTTCTTAAGTGGGATGGATGATGAACAGGGTGTATAGTTCACTCATCCACCATAGAAAAGGGAGGATCCTCCGACCAGATGGGTGTTGTGTCTGGCGGGCAACTGCCCCCACGGTTGAAGTCGGAATCTTGTATATATGTAGATTGTTCGATAAATTCTAATTGCGCGATTCAGGATTTGTGTGACGTCATGTCTTTTGATGCGTAGTTCGTATGTGGCGGTGTAACCGCTACATGCCTAAGGCATTAAGTCCGTCTTTGTAACGTATTGTTTGCGAAAAGCTTAAATAAATATATGGTGATGATGATCTTCTTTCATTTTAGTGTCTATTCTGGTGTCAGAGTTTTTATGCCACCCATGAGCCTCTGACTTAGCTTCACATGCCGTCGAGAAATATCTCTCAGGCATGCCGGTTTCCTCACGATGTTTTCCTTCACCGTTTTTGAAGCAAGTGATAATTATACAATACGCACATGAATTCGAAAAGTCAGAGGTGCGAGTCTTGGGTTCGAACTCAAGACCTATGATTTGGCAGTCCGACGGTCACACCACTGGGCAATCACTGCTGTTGTTTATGATGATGATACAGGGTGGCAGGGACATCGACGCGAAAACTGTTACCATGGATTCAGTGTTCCATACATTTTGACCGCGTAGGTACTGCACTTTTCTATGAAACAGCTGGTTCAGAATCATGTACTGAATCCATGGTAACAGTTTTCGCGTCGATGTCCCTGCCACCATGTATACAATTGAAGAAACAAATTGATCAAGCTTTCAGAAATCAGTATACATACAGTGTTATTTTTAGGTACACTATATACATCTTTTCATATTCTGTAGAACATTGTTTTTCAACCACTGAAAAATCATGACGCGACCCCCTTAGTATGAAAAATTTTTTCGCGACCCCCTACTCTCCACTGTTTATAATAAATGGATTTATGAGGGTCATGGCTGCAAGGGATTTCCCAGTAGATTAATTACGTTTTTAAATGCAGCTATAGATGAGGCAAGTTTGGGAACCAACCTAAAGAAAATCTGCTGGAATTATCTAGAGCATCAAAACAAAGTTTAAAAATACATTTCTAAACTTTCTTTTTACTAATATCTCGCAACCCCCGTGGGGGCCGCGACCAACAAGTTGGAAAACACTGCTGTAGAATATAAGGGAAATTGAAAATCACTAAACAAAATACTTGACGATATGAGACTATCGGAGGCGACGACATATGAAATTACATCTGACACTTGAATGCTAAGGTTTGTTGCCCTCATCGAGACTGTCTAATGCTGAAAACCTTTACGAATCAGCGATATAAATTGACAATTATTCTGAAAGTAAGGGCAAGATTTTGTCAAAGTCAAAGTCAAATCATTTATTTCAAATAGGCCCTTGTATGGCACTTTTGAACGTCAAAATTTACAAAATGATAGAATAGATTCTAGACTCTTTAATTAAATTGGAATTGGATCTTCACCCGTCCACTGAAGTGAACCCATCCATTGCACAAGCATATACGTATATTATTTACTTTAGTTGTAGGGATGGGCTTATAATCTCTACATATTATAAATTTAAGTCGCTTTTTGAGTCTGTCTGTGTGAGTGCGTTATTCTTCTAAATGACGCAACGGATTTTGATGCAGTCTTTACCATTAATTAAAGCCGATTTTTCAATCGCCTGATATATTTTATCTGAAACACAAAAATGGCGGTTTGACATATTTTCTATGCAGTCATATCATCAATGCATATTTCTGTCAATCTGCCATGTTTATTCCTCAGATAAAACTTATCTGACAATTGAAAAATTTCGGCCCTTAGAAAATGTATTTCGGAAGGTTTATGTTAATTTGTTGTTATTCATATTAAACTAACTTACTTTTAATAAAGAAATACTGATATTTTATCATGTTGTAAGCTGTGGTTACCTGTAATTGAGTGTGCGTTACAGGATAATGTAATTAAACTAAGTTTTACTATTGTAAAAAGATAATTTGTAATGTAACTCGTTGGTAATCCTTAAATAAATAAATAAACCCGTGCGAACCAAGGGCGGGTCGTTATATAGTCATTGATTAAAATGCAAAATAAATTTCCTACAATATTAAGGCAATAATAAAAATACAGTTAAAATTTTCGAAAGACCACCCATCGTTAATTGAAAAATCACGCTAATAAATCATGAAAGTTACCACTTTTAAACAATACAAATCTAAAGTAAACAATACTGTAATTTAAGCAACGTTTTATCGTGAGTCACTTGTCAATGTAATCCAACGAAGATTGACAAAACAATAAACATGAAAATGGGAGAACAATCATAAATTGAAAATAATGGTAATAAAACTTTGGATTTATGTAAACAACATATGAAATAAAATAAATATGCTATGTCGAAAAGTGAAAACCAAAAAAAGTAAAAGAAAAATATAGTAAAATGTTTATCAGAATGTATTGTCCAGAATTCAAGGCCCATTTACACGATGCAAGTTTATTGCCTCTTGCAATGAAATGAAATGATATTGTTTATTCTGTAAATAGGATATCGGAAATCGGAACGGATATTGGAATTTCTCAGTAACAGCTCAGAGTCTGGATTTGTACCCGGTTGATGGCAATAGGCTCGCCCCCTATTACAGTTATGTTTAAGTCCCATGGGACTTAAACATAACTGGCGAAATGTAGGTGTACCTGCTACAGGGGCACCTCTGCCCAATCCTCAGGGGAAACAAGGCGTGATGTTATGTTTATGTAAGATATCGGAATCACTTTTACAAGTAATATAAAAAAAAAAATAAGCTAGATGAGTTCGGCGTTTCCTATCTACTCTGAGAAGAAAGGCCGAAACAAACTCAGAGATCGCAGTCTCTTTTAAAGTCCGGAATTAATCTTGGTCAGGCCATATGAGGACCATGTAGATTAGTATCTGAAATGGTCTTTTGAGGAAAGAACCATACAGATTTAAGTGGACCTGTCCAGTCAGTGCAAGAATTTGTCAGTAATCGTGGAACTCAACTCGGAACTTAAGGAGCTCAACTCGACGAACAATACCAAAGAAAGGACATTTGGATAGGCCGCATAAACTACTCAAACTGCCAGACCATCATTAAAACTAGCTGAGAAATAATAATAATATCCACATAGTCCAAACATTCACAATAATTAAAATTATATAATACTTTACAAAGTAATCATGTCATTTTGAATATAACTTTCAACAATGTCAATGTGTATATGGTTAGTAAGTAGGTACCATAAAATTGAAGTAATAATTGACAGGCATCGTCTAAACACCACGTAACATTCGAGCAAGCTACCGTTCAAAACTGTTCTCGGTGTAAACAGCACGTAGATACAATAATTGCTTATGCAATTAAATACTGTCTTCTCTTTATTATAATATTTTTTTTTCAATTTTCAAACACGAGTGCGGTAAATTGAATTGGGAGTCCTTAGAATAAGATTTTATAGTGAGTTTTTTTTTTGTCTGAATTTTTGATAACCAGAAACTAAAACATTTTTATTTTATTTAACACTTGGGAAAAAGAAAACATTCAACTATTGAATGATTTAAAATGAAAGTACAAATACGCGCAATATTTAAACCAACGCGTCATACAATGGTACACGCACAAACAATTCTGTGTTTAGAAGAGGCAAAACTTGAATGCAATAATCGCCTTGCTTAATGCTTATGCCTACTTACGTTCACCAGAACGTAAGCCGCATGCAATTATTGCATGGCAAGACTTGTACCTATAATTTTATTGTTATCATTCGTACGCGTGTAAATACTTGCTCGAAATTCTTGAATGGCTATTGAATTATTGCACTTGATCGTTTCAGGATCGTGTATTATGTAAATTAGTCTGAACCCCGCGCCCGAATTAAAAACATCATTATACTCTGAAATATAATTTGGTTTATCGTATATAACACTCATTGTTTTATTTATTTCAAAATTAAAATACATTTGTGTCAAAATATCTGCACAGTAGGTACACAAAAGAAACAACACAAACAATTATAATACAAGCAACCTCGTCCCTCACCCATCATCAAAGTTAGAACGTCTATCGATTTATTAATATTAACATCATTGCATGTGGTCGTGACAAACTGGCTCCCCAGAAACAAGAAAAGAAAGAGAGGCAGACCTTTCAAAAGGTGGGTGGACAGTATTGAAAGAATATCTGGCAAATTTTGGGCAAGAACAGCCAGACTACGGGACGAATGGAAACATTTGGAGGAGGCTTTTACCGCCTCAGGCGGTCCTTACATAGAGGAAACAAACATTGGAGATACTAACACACAATACTAACAAATATGTATATAAAGATTTTTATTTCACTACTAACACACTAACATACTTATAATAGTGTCTTATACTCTAAGTGATGACTCTAACCTCATTGATGTAGTTGTAAGGAATTAATAAAGCTTTTTTTTATTTTTTATGTATGTATGTATAATAAAACAAATTCTGTTTTATAATTTTATTCTAGCAGTAGCTAATATTAAAATCGTTGAGTCTGAGTAATTATTTTGCTTTTCCTTTTATCTGAGGTACGTATCTCAGCTTTTTTAAATTAAATTGCCGGAATCTACTCGAAGCGTTTGCTTTTTCGAGGTTTAAATCGTATTGGTGCTTATCCTACGTTTTGTAATTTCCTTGAAATCAAATTGATGTTTAACTGTTAGGTGGCTCTTGGCCCGTTTTAATCAAAATCAAAAAATCAAAATCAAAATATTTTATTTCACATAAACCTACATGGGCACTTATGAAACGTCAGAAGCTAGGTGCACGGTTCCAATTGGTCGTTTCCTATGGAGAAGAGCCGGCAAGAAACTCCACGGTTACTCTTTTAAAAATAATTGGCTTTTACAATACTTTCATATAACAAGTTTCTAGGTATGGGAGGACAGTGCAGGTCTTTCAATAAGTACCAAGTACTTAACAAAATAGAAAATGGTCAACAGGTCTACAATCCACTAAGCCTACAGCGTTCTCACATTCACAAAATATGTAGAAAAGAATCTATACAAAAAATAAATAAATTAATATAAGTAAAAAAAACCTATTTTAATAAAACGCAATTATATGATTGCTGTTACAACTGTAATCAATCTGAGTAATTATCATGTCCACAAAAGTCACTAAAAAAAAGTTGAAATTAAATCGTAGGTATATAATGTCAAATAATAGAATAATAAATATGTCAAGGACGAATGTAAAAACAAAAAAAAAAAAAAAAAAAAAGATTTAAATAAACATGGTAATTTGGGAGCAGTTAATAGACTCTTACTTATTTATGCCGTTAATGAGGTACCAGGGAAGCCAATCATAGAGTAAGTTTAATTTTATTGCTTTATTTTACTCAAAAGCGACCACGACGACTATGAGCCAAATATTTAGTTCTAAATTAAATGACTCTCTGTATATTTTGGCTACTGAGACCAAAACTACAAACGTAGTTTATAGGGGAGTATTAAATACAATAGACGTGGATATATTTAGTAACCTATTCCGCTTAGCTATTTCTAAAGAGCAATAAAAAACCCTGCAAAAGAAATCGACAAGTGTTTCACCTCTCAACAAGGCATCCTCAGGATGACGAGTGACTTCACCCGGGTGTCACCATTGTGTGGATCGGCCTGAGGACACGGTGGAGCATACGGTGGAGGTCTGCCCGGCTTGGGCGGAGCAACGCCGTGTTCTCGTAGAGGCGATCGGCGGCGGTGATCTCTCGCGTCCGGCCCTGGTTCAGGCCATGGTACGGAGCGAGAGGAAATGGCAGGCCGTCACCTCCTTCTGCGAAGCGGTAATGCTCGCAAAGGAGGAGGCAGAACGCGTGAGGGAGAGGCAAATTTCGCGCCCTCATGCCCCTAACCGCCGCAGGAGGAGACGCCCGGGGCGGGAATCGCGAGCCGATTTCCGGCCACCGTAGGCGCGGGCTTGCGGACGGTGAGCAATGGGTAGCTCGCCGTCCGATAAGGACCAAGCCCGGGTCGACGGCGCGTTGTGTTCCACGCGCGCCTCAAAGAGATGTCAGCAGAATTGACGGGGTCCGCTAGGGCCAATGCCTGCCGGGGGTTCGAAGAAAACCGATCGGGAAATCGTGGCCCCCGGCAACAGGGCAACCGAAGGAACACGGGTGGGTTTTAGTCAGTAAGAGTCTGACACGCCCTCCCGCTCCGCCCAGAGCGGGAGAAGTTATTTGATAATTTCCCACCCAAAAAAAAAAGGATGACGAGTGACTTATCGCGAACCCGAACACGGCGTGTTACCACACCGAGCGCTGAACGCAGAGTGTAGAGAGTGGAAGGGAGTATTATAAAATTGTGGCTGTTATTTTAGTATATTGTGGTGTCTAACGACTTCTACGCAGACGAAGTCGCGGGCAGAAGCTAGTTCTAAATGAGATAAAATGGTCTATCTTTTACTAATATAAAATTCTTGTACTGACTATACGTTGGATGCGGGAAACAGAACCAGTCGAAGTGGTGGTGCTTGGGGGAGGCCTATGTCCAGCAGTGGACGTATTTCGGCTGAATTGATGATGATGATAATACTGAGTAAATAACATGTTTGTTTACTTTCAAAATTTCAATTTGGAAATCAGCAAACTATCATGTAAGTTTATAGGTATTTATTTTGTACAGATATTCTGCTGAATTGCTGCCGAATAAAATACATCTGTCTTATGAATTTTCAGATTTTTGAAGAAAACATTCGCTTGTTTTTATGATTCATATACGATATTTGCGGGTGTTCATTTATTTAATGCTTTCATTAACGCAGTGGAAATGCGTTATATCGACTTTCCGCAAGAATTTCAGTTATGCGCTGATAAATATTGTAAAAATTTAGAGCATCATAGAAGTATTGATTTAATGTATAACAATGTAATAAAAACACTGAGTGAAGCGAGTATAAAGAGTTATGACATTGTTACTCGTCGTTGTTTTCAAAATAAAAAACCAGTACCTGGCTGGAATAAGCACGTAAAGAAGGCACATGAGGAGGCTAAAAATAACTTCAACAATTGGGTCTGGCATGGAAAACCATCATCTGGATACATTTACGACGCCATGTGTAATAGTAGGAAAATTTTTAAATCATGACTTAAGTGGTGTCAAGACCACGCAGAACAAATTAAAATGGACACTTTGGCATCTCATTGTTCTAAGAATGACTTTAAAAAATTCTGGCAATGTACTAATAAACTAAATATAAAGCAGAATCGGGCTGAATGCATTAACTCTGAAAGGGATCCTCGTAACATTGCTAATATATTTAAATCTAATTTTAAGGTAAGTCCACTTATGTCTTCGTTAGCAACGCAATGCAGTCTCCAGCCAGACACTTCTACCACTATACAAATAAGACCTAAAGATGTTAAGAGTATTATTGACCACATAACTCGGGGTAGATCACCTGGACATGACAGCTTGAGCGTTGAACATTTACGGCACGCTGGCAGTCATTTACCAAGAGTATTGGCCATGCTTTTCTCCCTGTGCGTGAGTCATAGCTATCTCCCTCAGGACCTCATGAGAACTATAGTCATACCAATTGTTAAATGTAAAACAGCAGACATTTGTGATAAAAGTAACTATCGTCCCATCTCCTTGGCAACAATTCTGGCTAAGGTAATGGATAGTCTGATTAACAGGCATTTAAGAAGTAACCTGAACCTGCATCACGCGCAGTTTGGCTTTCAACCTGGCCTTTCCACTGAGAGTGCTATTCTCTGTATGAAGCACACGGTTAGGTATTATTTGGATCGTAGGACACCTGTTTATGCGTGTTATTTAGATTTATCCAAAGCCTTTGATCTAGTTTGTTATGAGGTCCTGTGGGATAAACTGCGTAAGCAAAATGTGTCCACGGAACTAGTGGAAATTCTGAAATTTTGGTATGACAATCAATTAAATGTAGTAAAGTGGGCGGATTGCTTGTCTGAGGAGTACAAGCTAGAGTGTGGCGTGAGACAAGGGGGAATTTCCTCGCCCACGCTTTTTAATGTTTATATGGATAGCCTGATTGGTGAGCTCAGTAGCACGCATGTAGGTTGTCATATTGATGGAGTCGCTGTCAATAATATAAGTTATGCCGACGACATGGTGCTGCTGGGCCCGTCAATTAGAGCCCTTCGTCATCTGCTTGGAGTTTGTGAGCGGTATGCTAAGAGTCATGGTCTCAAATATAATGCTGCCAAGAGCGAGTGTATGTTTTTTGGTCTTGGTGATAAAACCCCTCATGAACCTCCACCTCTTTTTCTGAACGGTTCTCCTCTCACTAGAGTGAAAAACATTAAATATCTAGGGCACATTATCACTGATGATCTTAGGGACAACGAGGACATTGAACGTGAACGCAGAGCGCTGGCAGTCCGGGGTAATATGTTGGCTCGCAGGTTTGCTCGTTGCTCAGCTGTAGTCAAGTTAGCGCTATTCAAAGCATATTGCCAAACTTTCTACACGAGCAGCCTGTGGGTTAATTATACTCAAAAGGCTTACAGCGCTCTGCGGGTACAATACAATAACATCTTCAGGATGTTGTTGCGGTTGCCGCGGTTCTGCAGTGCGTCCGCCATGTTTGCCGAAGCGCGTACGGACGACTTTTACGCAATAAGACGCAAGCGTGTGGCGTCACTGTTGAGCAGAGTACGCGGCAGCAGCAACGACATTCTGAAGTTAGTTTCGAGTCAATTTCAGTGTCCGATGCACTCGCTCTGGGTAAGCATCGTGGTTGGGACGGTAAAATAAAATGTTTTAATTGTTATTTATATTCTTACCTACTAATATAGTTTATAAGCTCTTGTTGTTACTAACCATAATGGATGGATAAATTAATAAATACGACTTGGCATCGACTGGGATTTAAAAATAGACGTCTGATGAACTTTGTATGTTCGACAACCTAGTATTGTGTCGTATAAATAAAGTATGAGTAGTTTGTGTTTATAGCTACTAATCTAAACGAAAAAATAAAATTGAAGTGTCAAAATAACAGCTTTTTACCAAATGCGTGGCAAAGTATATGCGGTACAAATAAAAAAAAATTGTCTTTCTGTTTGTTCCGACTAATCTCCGAAACGGTTGGATCGATTTTGACGAAACTTTCACTCGCAGATAGCTAATGTTATAAGGAGTAACTTTTATTTTGGAAAAATAATTAGGGTCCGCGCGGGGAATCCGCGGGTAGCTCCTAGTTATAAATACTTTAAAAAAACCGTAACTTAAATAAAATCTCAGCCAGAACCAGAACTAAATAGTTATTTATATTGGTGTAATAAATTGGACATTTTAATGATATAAAGTTGGTAGATTTCAGTTACTACGAAAAAGATTTTGATTAATCGTTTATTTCAGCCGCTTCTGAGAATGCTTTAAATTGAAAAAAATCCAAAATACTGAAAAGTTTATGATAATCCAATTCAAAAAGATTTATTCTTATCCCATTATTCAGCAGTATGCTCATATGAAAATAATACAAAAACCATTCTGATATCTTTGTTTGAATAAACATAAACCAAAGATTGATGTGTTTTTGTTTTTCGCAAAAAAAGGTAGATTTGGCATGTTTTGAATAACGAAAATGTGCGTGCAGACTTAAAGCATTGAAATGTTATAACTTAAGGGTACTACAAGAGCTAAACACAAGTTTTTTAATGCCTAAAAGTATATGATTCACTGCAGTAAACAAAATCAGAAAAATATTTAATATTCTTCAGGATAAATATGTTAGTTAGAAAGTGTGTTGAAAACGTAATACAACTAATTTGATACGATAGAAAAAAAATCACGAAGATACCTCTAAAAATTTCTTTTAACGATAAAAAAAATACAGATACATGCAATAATTCTGAGTTTTTGTCAGATTATTCTACAAGCAACATATTAATGTAATAGTGTTTAATTTCTTTTTCCAATCTTTAGATTTTTTGTACATAGATAATTAATTGCTTCATATATTTTTGCATTAAATTACCAAAGTTATGTCCGCGCTT
Organism: Agrochola lychnidis; assembly: GCA_963680765.1. Classification (NCBI taxonomy): domain Eukaryota; kingdom Metazoa; phylum Arthropoda; class Insecta; order Lepidoptera; family Noctuidae; genus Agrochola; species Agrochola lychnidis. The sequence goes on from OY796864.1 coordinate 9,398,970, forward strand.
TAGCTGTTGTCAGCCTCTTAACTTATTCTCCCACAATCCCTGTACCGTTGCATGCACCTATAACAAGTACATAATTCAAAAATTTATATGTTTTTGTTTTTCGAAAAAAACGTAGAATTGGCATGTTTTGAATAACGAAAACGTTTTTCGGATTAAACGCATTCATTTGTTTTTCGATGTATAAATCACTAAGATCTATATTCTTACCTAGTTATGTTATCAGTCTGCTGTTAATGACGATAATGTTTACAACAGAACCACAGGACTACTTAGATAGATCGAATAGACTTTTGCAATATCTAAAGGCATGTATCAACGAACAAAACTTGGTGAACATGAACATCGAACACGGATCACTTGGTTCGTACGTGTGGACGTAAATGAGCAAAGCGAACACGAACACCGTACGAACACAATTCGTGCTCCACCGCCCCACTCTCTTTAGTAGCCATGGATTCGAAATTGGATCGCTACGAACGTTTTAGACGAACACAGTGTTTGATGTTCGTTAGTGGTACGCACATGCGAAAAAAGTGTTTGATGTTCATGTTCATCATATTCTTGTTCATTCGTGCGTATTTTCTGAAAACTTTCAGGGGATTTAACTGATTGTGTAAATTAAACTTTTAAATGGATTTCAGATACAAGACCATTTCTTTTAATTAACTTATCAGTAATTCTATTTACTTATTACGAAAGTTGAAAGTTGTAGTAGAAATATTTGCTTTAACGTTATAAAGTGGTAAGTATAAAAACCTTGGCAGGTTTTGCAATAAATCGTACTCACTTTAAAACTGCTGCTATTTTCTTTTCTTCATTTAAGTAAGTAATAACTATTGTGAGATCTGTAGACTCAATTTACTTTAACTTAAGTCATTGGAACCGATGGCTAATGGGGCATAGTCAAGAGTCTCCATTAACGTGAGACTCGTTAGGCGGCTGGGTAAAGGGTTATTTACTTAAGGATAACATAGTTCAACATCAAACAGGTCCTACTGTCGAATTCGGTGCTTTGAATATGCTTAAATGGTAATAGTTTTCATGATATTCAGAGCTGGTTCAAACTCATAACATTTTTTTTTTTAAACGAACTTTGTAAAAATCTTCGTTCTACGAACAATCGTCTTCTACGATGTCCTTCTCACCGCTCCGGTTTTATTCACTCTTCTTTCTTTGTCCAGGCGGTATTTCTTTGGAATGCGCTCCCTCTGAACATCAGCTGTCATGTGGCAACCAGTCGGTTATTTTTCAAAGTGAAAGCACGTGAACATATTCTTGAAAAATTGGCAGAATCTTTGCAGCGCTGATTTTCTGGATTTGTTTTCTCCTCTACCTATCGTTATTTCTCCTGACAAAGTTTATTCGGTTTATATGTATGTATTCATTTTCAAGTTATCTATTCCTTATGTCGCACCTGCCATTTTTTGTATCTGCATCACCCTAAGATTGACTAGTAAAAAATGCCTCAGGCATTAAGTCCACCTTTGTACAGTATTTTTACTTGTGCATAAAGTTTTAATAAATAAGCAAACATAAACCATTCAATCAACTTGTCAGTTGTATCGAAGTTGAGTCGAATCTGTTTATAACGTTCCCACTGCTGGGATACAGGCCTCCTCTCTGTGAGAGGGAGTGGGCCATAACCCACCACGCGGGCCCAGTGCGGGATGACGGTTTCTCCACTATGTTTTCTTTCACCGCTTGGAAAGGAATGGTGATGAAATGATGTACACAAAATAAAGCGACTGCTTGGGCACAGGATAGGGATCTAATCGATGACCCACAACCACTGAGCCACCACTGCTCTCCACTGGGTCACCGCTGCTCAGTCAAACATGATTATGGACATTATGAAATGATAAATCACCTGCCCAACAGTACCTAGTTCATGTTACCTTTTTTAATAACTTTTTTCGTTGACAACCCTGATTGTGTCCTTGACCGGTCATATTACAATAAAACCCTAGTCATCATTTCAGCCGAAAGACGTCTACTGCTGGACATAAGCCTCCCCCAAGCACCGCCACTTTGACCGATTCTGTGCTTTCCGTATCCAGTGATTTCCTGCGGCATTCACAAGGTCATCGGTCCATCTTATGGGAGGCGTTCCAATGCTACGTCTTCTGGTACGCGGTTGCTACTCCAAAACCTTTCGGCCCCATCGGCCATCCGTTCTGCGAGAAATGTGCCCTCCCCATTACCACTTAAGTTTGGCAATTCTTTGGGCTATGTCGGTTGCCTTGGTTCTCCTGCGGATCTCTTTATTTCTGATTCGATCATGTAAGGAAACTCCAAGCATAGCCCTCTCCATTGCCCTTTGGGTGATTAATCATAACCCTAGTACCTCGACAAAGCACAAAACGCCTCTTCAAGTTCCGCGTCCATCTAAAGGTAAGGGCTGTTCGCGAAATCTTGAAACAGATATTTGTCATTGTCTAAACTTTCGTAAAACAAAAGTTATTCAATTCAATAAGTACTTTGGTACCCTTCCGACTAAGTACTTCTTTCCAACTTTGTTTAAATTGCCCAAAAAAGCTTTTTGAACAAAAGGGAACCTTTATTTAAGGCAAATTAATGACAGTAATCAGAGGCTTATGTGCGTGCTTCATTAGCTGTGAAAGTTGATAATTACAACCTTCGATTTATTGTGCCCTGATAACACGCTTCAATTGACAAGTTAATTGAATGGATGAAGTTTCCTATCTACGACCGGAACGAAATAATAGTTTTAACAGCCGAACCCAATAACTTATTTTCAGTAAAAATAAAAGACAGATTGATGGTAGACAATATAATTTTATCTGTCATTGAATGTCGTCCCACAATTCCATAAGATCCTTATTCTCCGACAGATTATTGGGACGTTAAAACCATAGAAGATTTGAGATATGACTTTCTATCTCCAGTATGCCAAAACTGGTGATAGGTTATTGGGTTCGGCTTTTAAACTACAATAACAATTTACTGTGGTCCAAAGGTGAAATATGAATAAAATATTATTTAAAAAAAAATCCTTTGTGCATCATTACATAATATTATACAGCGTATATAAGAAAGGTGTGGTCAAATTTAAGGCTGTGGTACGGAGTATTAAACTTACCAACTTTCTCTATAGGACCATAAGTTTGATGGTATGCACCACACCCTTAAATTTGACCTCATCATCATCATCATCAGCCTATAATGATCCCACTGCTGGGACACAGGCCTCCTCTCAGTGAGAGGGAGTGGGCCGTAATCCACCACGCGGGCCCAGTGCGGGTTGGTAGATGTCACATGTCTTCGAATTTTTGGTTTTAGGACATGCCGGTTTCCTCACGATGTTTTCCGTCACCGTTTTGAGAGCAGTGGTGATGAATTAATTTACACAAAGTAAAGCGCCTGTCTGGATTTGAACCTACGACCTACAACTCGTAAGTCGCGGCCGTTACCACTGGGCCACCACTGCTCTCAAATTTGACCTATTTGTGTCCTATTTGACATATTTGCTCTATACCTACCCAAAATAGTATTTTTCTTGACGGAAAATTAATAAAAGATATGAAAATCTGCAATATTTAAACAAGCTTTTAATATTCTAAGAAAAGAGGAAAAAGGAACAATAATTTTAATAAAATTATTTCAGAAATGATCTGTGAATTTACGTTATTCACATGTTAAATACCACTTAATACCAAACATTCTAAGAAATCAGAAAGCTTCAAGTTTTATATTTAATACCTACATAACACTGATTTAAAATTCATGAACAGAGTAACAAATATGTTTGGTGACACTACTGTCATGGAACAGAACATTTAGGTACAGAACTACAGACATAACATAACAACATAACATCACGCCTTGTTTCCCCGAAGGGTTGGGCAAAGGTGACCCTGTAGCAGGTACACCCACATTTCGCCAGTTATGTTAAGTCCCATGTAATAGGGGGCGAGCCTATTGCCATCAACCGGGCAACAGACATATTAATCTAAATACATAATATAAAGACTGCTGTAAGTGTTGTGTTTACTTAATTATATCACCACCACCATACCACTATACCACCACCATTACCATTTCTTACAGACATTTAAATTATTTTTAATGCGATGGGAAATAAAATCTAATTGGTTTTTGTCATCACGTACCAGTGGAAACTGCCAAAAGAAAACCCTTTTTTTTGTGTGGGAAATTATCAAATAACTTCTCCCACTCTGGGCGGAGCGGGAGGGGTCGTGTCATACTCTTACTGACTAAAACCCACCCGTGTATCTTCAGTTGCCATGTTGCCGGGGGCCACGGTATCCCTTTCGGACTTCTACGCAACCCCGGCAGTTCTTCGCAACTCCGGCAGTTCTTCGCAAAACCCTACCCTGCCTTACTGTGAAAAGAAGAATAAGAAGTGGAAACTGCCAGATGTTATGTATCTATGTATAATTTTATTTTATTTTTATTTTTTATTTCAAATGAATGTATCTTATATGTATATAAAATTCTCGTGTCACAATGTTAGTTACCTTACTCCTCCGAAACGGCTTTACTGATTTTTACCAAATTTTATATGCATATTCAGTAGGTCTGAGAATCGGCTACTATCTATTTTTCATATCCCTAAGTGATAAGGTTTGTCCACCCCAAACAAATAATTGGCAAAACAACGTCAGCTAGTATATTATAAAATAAAAATATGTTTGAAAGAGTATTGTTATAACGAATGTTGTGATATTAATATAGGTATGCAATTTAATGTTTTAGGTACTTACTTACTTAGGTATAAGTTAGATGTAATGATAGTTCCTCAGCCTTATCAGTCATGTACTCCTAAGTTTTAGCCTAGACTGTAACTGTATGTACTTTGTGCAAATAAATTAATATATAATTTAATATCTATTATGACGGTCTTCCACCAAAAATTCATCACTAAGTACCAAGTTTTTACCTTACCTACACCTCTGTTTACAATTATACCTACCTAAACAAACAATAAACGAAAATAAGAAAAATCTAAAACCTACCAAGGCTACTGAGTATTAAATTCCACATTTAAGTATTATGTTTCGGTAATACTTGTTGAATAGTTAGAACTTTTAACAACAAGTATTACCAACTAAAACTCAACTTCATAAATATTTCAGTTTTAACACCTTCACAATATACTAGCTTCTGCCCGCGACGTCATCCGCGTGTAATTTCTTGTTTCATATTTATGCCATTAGTGAAAGAATTTTCGGAATCTCATCAGTAGTTAGTCCCGAAGATTGTATATTTATATAAGTAATTATATGCTTTATGTATCTGTGTATCTGTTGTATGTAAATGGTACACCACTGACTACCTGCAGTATTGTCTCTCCTTTTCCATTTAAATCCATCCAAAGGTTGTTTGTAAAACATCGCTTTTAGCGATAAGACCGCCCATTGTGTCACCCAATATAAAATTTCTATATTTATGTCTGTAATTTATATGGTGTATATAATAAAGAATATTCTATCTATCTATCTATCTATCTATCTATATGCTTTATGTATCTGTTGTATATGTAAATGGTACACCACTACCTGCAGTATTGTGTCTCCTTTTCCATTTAAATCCATCCAAAGGTTGTCTATAAAAGATCGCTTTTAGCGATAAGACCGCCCATTGTGTCACCCAATATAAAATTTATATATTTATGTCTGTAATTTATATGGTGTATATAATAAAGAATATTCTATCTATCTATCTATATGCTTTATGTATCTGTTGTATATGTAAATGGTACACCACTACCTGCAGTATTGTGTCTCCTTTTCCATTTAAATCCATCCAAAGGTTGTCTATAAAAGATCGCTTTTAGCGATAAGACCGCCCATTGTGTCACCCAATATAAAATTTATATACACTCCTCGCAACATGAATAAGACCAGATACATTACAGAAACCTCTTTATTTAAATAATGTGTTACAGTACGTAAAACCTGGCTATAATACTCTTATGTGTTCAATAATAAATTATTATTAATCACGTAGCCCTATGAAAGAAACAATAGCAACAAAGTACATTTTACTAAATATACTACCATTACAATGCGCACCTTGAATAAGACCACAGAATAAAACACAAATATTTTAACCGATAAAAATACCATTCATAGCTTAGTAACTAGTACATTTGCCATTATTTTTAATCAGTTCAAATATTCTCGAAGGGATTGAATCATATAGAGTTTTTAAGTACTCAACGGAGATACTATTCCAGGCGCGCTGCAACGCTTTCTGTAATTCTTCTGCAGTACTAAATTGCCGAGAGTTCTTGTACACTTGTTGAGAAAGCCATCCCCAAACATTTTCCATGATGTTGAGGTCTGGAGAATTTGATGGCCATTTTAAAACATTTATATTATGATTTTTGAACCATAGCTGTACAGCATGTGCTGAATGAATACTAGCATTATCTTGCTGGAAAATAAAATTCGAAGCACCATTTACTTTAATAAAATTTTTTCTTTCTTTTTCCAATAGTTCTATATATTTTTGAGAGTTCTGTCTGCCTTTTAGGAAAACTAAATCAACAGTACCTTTGTATGAAACTGCTCCCCATACCATCACTGAGCCAAAATCTTTACGTCTTCTAGATAAAATCAGTTCATTTTTTCGCAAATCATGAAAATAATATGAAAATCCATCGGGCCCATCTAGATTAAATTTTTTTTCGTCACTAAAAATAACTTTGAACCAGTCGGCTTTCCAATGCATTTTTTCTCGAGCAAATCTTAGCCGTTCACTTATTTGAAATTTCGTTAAAGCCGGTTTCCGTTTAATTTTCAGGCGTTTTATGAATGGACATTGCTGTATAATCTTTTGTACGGTTCTTAATGATGCTTCAGTTCCAACATTACTTCTTATTTGTCTAGCTGTCAAAGTTGAATTAGATGCTTCACGTAATATTGCTCGACGTTCCCTTGATGTAGTTGCTAATTTTGTACGTCCTTTAAAATTTTTTCTGTAATTTTCGGGTTCCTTGAGAAATTTACTCACTACCTGATGCGACCGTCCAATTTTTTTTCCAATTGCTCTATTAGAATGTCCTTCTTTATGCAAAATTTTAATAGCTCCTTGTTCTTCTGGAGTTAAACACTTTTTTTTACCCATATTGAAATAAAACAGATTTTTATATATTAATTTTCTCTTTCTCGAACTATAATACGCACACCTCAACGTCACAGACTTTTGTTTCTTTAACTCTACTACAGCAAGTTACTAATGGTCGTATTCAAGTGGCGCGCTGCAACATGCATAGACTTGTCTGTAGACACAGTCACGTAAACTATTGCGCAACGGAGTGTAATAACATACGCAATATGAAACAAAAAAATTGTATCATTATCGTGATAAAAATATTTTTATAAATATTAAAGAAAATTAGTGAAAATTTAGTGGTCTTATTCATGTTGCGAGGGGTGTATTTATGTCTGTAATTTATATGGTGTATATAATAAAGAATATTCTATCTATTCTATTGTATAATATTATCAAGGATAGATAAAGCTGGCTTTTCCAACGAATTCCACGTAAATCATTACTTGGTCAACATCAAAGTGATTGTCCCTTATAAATTCAAAGTGATCTGTTTCTGAGTGGGTTTCTCATTGAACAAAGGTTTCTTTGTTAGGAATTAGCTAGGAAGCAGCCCGTATTACAGTTTTATATCATATTACAAGGGAGCCCATCGGCAAGTGCCCGCCCGAATTTTTCTGAACACTCATGAAAAATTATCGAAAAATAACTTTAAAAGGGGGTCTAACTTTAATATTTTTCATGTTATTCAATGTTTTATGTTTTGATTAGCGTTTGCCATATCTTCTAAAAGCTTATGAGTTATTTTATCGCAATAACTAAAATTTTGATTAAAATTTGTCAATTATGCAAAAAAACGGAGGTGAAAATTTTTTTTCTATAAAAAAACAGTATTTTTTTTAAACAATGGGGATTTTGAAAAACAAAAACAGAAAAAAATAAAAAAAGTCAAGTCTTTTTTTTCATTAAAAAAAGTTATTTTTCGATAATTTTTCATGAATATTCAGAAAAATTTAAATAGGTACATTGAATAAGTAAGCAGCTTTATGAAAATATTGAAAAAATAATTGCTCAAACCGTAGTTTCTTTAGGAATTTATTTCACACGTATGAATCATTCGTTACCTTCCAAACTTTTCACTATTTAGAGAATATAGTTATACAACTTGTTCACATAGTTAATTGATTCAGGCATGACCTTGCGGAAATCCATTATAAAATACAATAGACGTTGTTATATTTAGTAGGTAACCTGTTCCGCTTAACTATTCTTAAAGAGCCATAAAAAACCCTGTAAGAAATCGACACGTGCTTCACCTCTCAATGAGGCATCCTCAGGATGACGAATGACTTGTCGCAAACCCGAACACGGCGTGTTGCCACACTGAGCGCTGGTCGCAGAGAACTTGTTCACATTATACAACTTGCTCGTAACCGGCGTGCGTGTATGACAAGATGTATGAACTTAAACGAAGTAAAAGGTGTAAGTAAGGATCGTAGCAGGTGGCGTTCTTAAGTTTCTGCCTAGGTCCATGGAAAGAAGGTGTGAAATTATATTATGTACTAGCTTTTGCCCGCGGCTTCGCCCGCGTTGATGTCGGAAAATATCTCAAGGATACGTACTACCGATACCGGGATTACATACCTAAAAGCCGAGAAAAAGGCCTTACCGCTGCGGCCGCGTTGCCGTCAACCATAATTATTTTGTTGCGCGTAATTTTGAATCTGTGATATCTTTTAAACCATTCATTTATATGAAATGATGTCAAGGCATATTTAATCTAAATTAAATGCTCAATTTAAGTAATATAGTTTATTGGAAAAGTATTAATACAATACCGGTCAAAATAACTACGGAAATAACAATGAAATTTTTATCAAATTCTGAAAAATAAAAGTGGTTATTTTGGGTCATCTTTAGAAGATAGACATATGCCATCGAGGACTTTTGTTGAACTTTTTAAGATAAACAATACTGCAGAACATAAATTTTATGTAACTTTTACGATTTCCGCGGCGCACGCCACTAAAGTTCCCAGTCGGTATGATTTTTTCCGACAACTTCAACAATAATCGTCAAATTTCAGCCAATTTACAAAAAAACCATAATGAATTATACAATAAAACCTTCCACATGAATCAGTCCGTCCATTAGTGAAAACCGTTTGAAAATCTGTTCAGTAGTTTTTGCGTTTATCGCGTTCAGACAGACAGACAAACAGACGCGGCGGAGACTTTGTTTTATAGTATGTAAGGAGGATGTGATGTGACGTTATGTTATGTGATAACCAGTTTTATGAAAACAGTGGAAAAATAATAGCCCAAACAGTAGTTTCTTCAGGAATTTATTCCACACTCGTGAATCATTCGTTAACATCCAAACTTTTTACTATTTAGAGAACATTATACAACTTTCAGCGTATCCTTTACTGATGTTTAGACGCCAGCTGTTCCTAAAACATTATGTAAACGATCTTTATTGCCAACGCTTAAGATGTTTTCTTTGTGGATTGTTTGAGTTTTCGCTGTTTTGTTTTGTCTAGAATTCAACGTATGAATGGATTTGTATGAAATGTCAAGGATTTTGCATAATTTATAAATACGATAAAGAGATGAGAAAAATATTGGTATGACGTAAGAGATATCTCTATCTCTCTCTCTTATTATATTTTGCAGATTATAGGCTAACGCCTGTAATACCCGAAGGGTTGAACAGAGGTGTATCTAAGTATAGTACACCCACATTTCACCAGTTATGTTTAAGTCCCATGTAATACGGGGTGAGCCTATTCGTAGCAACCGAGCACAAAACTTGACTACGCGCTGCTACTTAGAAATTCCCGATAAACCCAATAACACTTTGCCCAACCTTGGAATTGAACCCAGGACCTCATGCTTATCAGCACTTGCGACCACTGGCACACAGACCAACGAGGCAATCTAAGGCGCGTTTCCATTTCATTCCGTCGTGACGATTAATTTATCCTTGGAAAAGTTAGTTAAGTTCAGTTAATCGTGTCGTCCTATATGTGAACACCTCCATTTGAATACACAAGCCACGATGCTTTAAACGACACGATAATCTGTTGTCACGATATAGTGGGAACGGGGCCTTAGAGAGAGTAAAAAAATGAAAATCAAAGAAAATTAAACAATGTATTTATTTTGTATTTTGTTTCCCTTGTTAGCTTTTCGTTTGAAAACTTGGCACGACACGGTCATTCTGTAGATGATATAATTAAATGCAAAGATCTGAATTTCAGTTTTGATATATTATCACATAGTTCATATATTTTGTTTCAAAGCCCAGATGTTTGTTTTCCACACGGTACCTTGACACATTTAGTTTTTAATATAAATCCACTAACGATTACAAATGGCGTGTCAGACTGTTCTCAACTTCATTGATAAATATTTTCATTTTAATATGTCGCCTATCGTCTTTAGTATCAGTAAGTTTAAAAATTCATGCTTCGATACATAGTTAATTTTGGAGATAATAAATTTTAGTTCATTTTCCAATTTACAAAACTTATATTGATGGTAGATTCGATCTCAAAATAAATTGGGTTTTGTAGTTTGATACTAACTTCTTATAAATGATAATAATTATTGGGAATTAAGACGGTATGAAATTGATTGAAGTTTCACAGAGAATAATTTAATATCATCACTCCTATGTTCCCCAAAGGGTTGAGCAGAGGTGTACCAAACTCAAAGCATTTATTTGAAATAAACCAATTACAGGCACTTTTGAATTGTCAAGGACAGTCAGAAAGGTGAGGCTAGTTGCCCATTCCAAATCGTAGTAGGTTCCTATGGATAAAAACGGGCAAGAAACTCCACGGACACTCTTTTAAATCAAAATATTGGTTACATCATTCATGTTGAAATTATACATGTGAGAATAACGTAGAAAGACGTGCACATTTAAAGCGTTTCGTAATAAAAATAAATAAAAAATAAGCCATGGCAAATAAGAGATGACCAGTCCCTACTGACGGTGCCCATTCACGAACATGACACATAGATCAGCACCATTCAGCTCAACCAAGGGATCTTAATGATCCAACACATACGCCACAACCAGCGACACATTTGAGTGACCATGACATTCTCTCATCCGCTACATTCACTTGAATTTACAACATTACGACTTCCTAATATATTGATTATTATTAATTTCATCAGTTATATTTATGTCCCATGTAATAGGGGGCGAGCCTATTGACAGTAGAGCAGTAGTCGGCCAGTGGTAACAGCCGCGACTTACGAGTTGCAGGTCGTAGGTTCGAACCCTGGCGTTTTACTTTGTGTTAATTATTTCATCACCACTGCTCTCAAAAAGGTGACGGAAAACATCGTGATGGAACCGGCATGTCTTAGAACCAAAAATTCGAAGACATATGACATCTACCAACCTGCACTGGGCCCGCGTGGTGAATAACGGCCCACTCACTCTCACTGAGAGGAGGCCTATGTATCAGCAAAAGGAACATTATAGGCTGATTATGTTATTGCCATCAACTGGGCACAAATATAGACTCCGAGCTGCTGCTGAGAAATTTCTGATGGTAAACCACTTGCGACAATAGACCAACGAGACAATCAGAGTGGTATATAAAGAGTTGTCAGATAAAATCACTATTGCGTCATCTACATAAACAAATACCTAAAAGCATTAATCTACATAGTTTTATTTGGAAATAGACTTCGTTTTGCTAGAATATGAAACGAGGATTCCAAAACATACGAAAAGGCTCCGATCTACTTTATGATAAACGTAATGTAGTGCAATACTCTAATTAAACCCATCTAGATTTATATCTGACAGAAACCCGGCAGCTGTCCCAAGCTTGAGTCACGTTTACTACAGATGTTCACAGTCTATGCCAACTTCGGATTGAATGGTGTGAGAACGTGTATATAATAAAACGTTTATATTGACAGAATATAAATTTAAAATTAGTAGAATTCTTGGCTGCGAAGTTTGAAATTTAAATCTTCTGTGGTTTTTGATTACCCTTTTTGCATATAGTAATACTGGGAGAGCTGGATTTGTGTCCGGTTGATGGCTACAGGCTCGCCCCCTATGACGTGGGACTTAAATATAACTGGCGAAATGTGGATGTACTATAAGTACACCTCTGCCTAAACCTTCGGGGATTACAGGCGTGATGTTATGTGTTGGTAATATTAATAAGCGGTAAAGTGAAAACTTTAAGGAGTATTTTTTTTGAGAAGCGATTAATGTAGGTAATACTTAACACTTTCACTGTCCATGCATTGAAGACATAGCCCAGATGTCCGTGCATGACATGTAATGTGCTAGTAGTTATATTTTTATCCAATATTCCAGTAAAAATAAATAACCTTAAATAATAGAATTAGTTCTATTGTTTGTTTCAACGTTTTTGAACAGTTAGCTGGAAATTAAGCTCATACGTCAATGCATTGCAGGTACTTAATGCATTTTTGAAAATGATATGTAATGGTTATCTGAGGGTGATAGGCGAATTTTCGGTATCGTAGAATTAGTAAATTACCAAGAACAACAATAAACAATATTATTATGGGACATATAGTGATAGGATTATCAATTACCTTGGGACAGTGAAAGTGTTAATGTATGTGAAAATATGGGATATAACTTATAGTTCGACACGATACATAGCAATGAAGACCGAAATTCATTTCAAACAATGAGACGGATAATAGAAAAAGATTTATGGGATAAAAGAAATAAACAAGTAAGTACTTAAGGGCCAATATTCCTTGACTGGCAATCATGCTTGATTCATGAGTCCAGCAAAATTTTAAGAGCTTTCGAAAGTTACTCAATTTTGACGCTAGAATTAACACACTTGGTAACAAATTTTCATTGTTTGGACGCCTTGCGCGCGTGAACTGTGTATGCATTTCATGCGCACGCCACAAGCACTTCAAGTCACGCGTGGAGCGATGCGTGATTAATTGACGGTTTTTCAAACGAAGGGGCGCGCAGTGTTCCCAGAACGCCAGTACGGGTGCGAGTAGGTACTACATGTTCGGTTCGTGCACGCGCTGCGTCCACACTGACGAAATGCTTTTTTCACGTTACATTGCATGTTACCTACCTTTCATCCAGACTGATGCAGCATAATAGAGAATCCAAATCATATTACTCAGTAAAGGAGTTTTAGATGACAAATCGATTCCAAAATAAAATTATTCTTTCTCTCATACACCAAACATTATGAAATATAATATAACTAGCTGACCCTGCAAACGTTGTTTTGCCATATAAATGTTTGGGGTGGACTATATTTATCACTTACTACCCTACCTAGCCTACCTACCCTACCCACCCTACCTACCGGGATTATCATCAAAAATCATGCAAGCCTAGTACTTTTTGTTAGGAATGATGGCATAACACCGGGATATCATAAATGCATAATTTTTCTTCATATCTTTTTTTTCCTAAATTAAGATATAAGCTATCCTATCTTTCAAGTTGGATCAAACTGCACACGGTGTGCAAATTTGATTAAAATCGGTTAAGTAGTTTAGGAGTCCATCGCGGACAAACAACGTGACACGTAATTTATATATATTAAGAAGATAAGATAAGGAATATAGGAAATCAAATATAAATATGAATACATAAATAATAACATAATTTAATATTAATGAAAATACTTCTAAGAATATAATAATTACCTATATTATTCTTATGCAATATTTAAAATTAAAATCCCTAATATACTATACCTATATACACAAACCTAATAATATACAATATATACATAATTATACACCCAATTAAACACATCTAATAATTTATAATAATATTGAATTGCTACTTAACCCTCTTCCTCTCTCCTAATTTTGCTGTGCCCGACAGGGTCCATATTGATCTTTTACTTGTTATACCATCTATGTTATACATATGGAATGTAATAAAGAATTGAGTATTGAGATGTATGGAAAAAGCCATTCCAAGCCGATTTCAAATAAATCTTGATGATGATGAAAAGTCTAGAACCCACAAATCTAGGCGAATAGAATGAAGACAGAAATACCAGAATTTGTCATTGTTCGGGTGAATGACAGAGTGAATAGGCGGTTGGCGTTGCGCCTGCGACCTCCGTAATATTACACTCATTACGTTTGAGTGATTGCTGTTTTGACGTAGTTATGAGCTGTGATGAATCACGCTTCCGTCTACGTACAGAGTATTCATAGGAATTTTACAGGACTAAATTGAGCAGTATTCAATAAACAATTCTGAATATTATGAACATTGTTTTAATATATTTATTTTCGTATGACAGATAAATTTCCCGAAACAGGCGTGATCAAAGTTAGCTCTGTCTGCATAGTAGTAGGACTGCACGTATGCGCAAAAGTGGTTTTTGCATGGCCCCCATCATATATAATAAGTTACCGAAAAGTTTAAAGGAGCTTGAACAATTGAGGAGGGAGCTTAATAATATACAATTGAAGAAACAACTAAAGTCATTTCTAACCGACAAAGCATATTATAATATTAAGGGATTTCTGACAGAAGCATTTATTTTGACATAGATTTTTTTATTATTTTTATTTACTGTTGACATTTATAATTTATTAATGTTTGCTAAATTCTAGGTAAACTAATGATATTGACTTGATTACCTAAATTACTAACAATCATAATTATTAATATTTGTACGCCATAACATGTGGCAAACATGTCTTTATCATGTTTTTATTTCTATATGTGTACACATGTTTAAGCAAATAAAAATATCTTTATCTTATGTATAAAATTCTCGTGTTACATTGTTAGTTACCTTACTCCTCCGAAACGGCTTTACTGATTTTTACCAAATTTTATATGCATATTCAGTAGGTCTGAGAATCGGCTACTATCTATTTTTCATACCCCTAAGTGATAAGGGTTGTCCACCCCAAACAAATAATTGGCAAAACAATGTTTGCCGGGGTCAGCTAGTCTTTATCTAAAAATATATTTTTAATAATTTTGGGGTCATCATGGACAGCATAAACTTATAATAACAAAGCAAAATTATAATTTATTTGAGTATAAAAAGGTTTTGTAGTACATAAGGAATTTACAAAGTGTGCATTATTAATAACATGGTGTAGGTACAACGAATTGTTGGGTGAATCGCTACTCTCCTAGGTAGATCACTGAGTAATCTGTATTTTAGAAGATATATCAGTATTTACAATCAGCCTATAATGTTCCCAATGCTGTAACAGGTTTGTAGGTAAATCCACAACGCAGGCCCAATATAGGTTCCTGCCGGGGTTGCGAAGAAGTCCGAAAGGAATATCGTGGCCCCTGGCAACATGGCGGAATAACTGAAGGAACACGGGTGAGTTTTAGTCAGTAAGAGTCAAACCTTTGTTTTTTATTATTTTTTTCAGTTAGTTCTAATCATGGTCTGATAGTTTGAGTAATTTAAGTGGCCTACCCAAATGACCTTTTTTTGGTATTGTTCGTCGAATTGTTGAGCTCCTAAAATTCTGAGTTGAGCTGCACGATAACTGACAAATACGTGCACTGACTGGACAAGCCCTCTCAATCTGTGTGGTGCTTTCCTCAAAATACCACTTCAGACACCAATCCACATGGCCTTCACATGATCTGACCAAGATTATGTCTGGACTTTAAAAGAGACTGAGACCTCTGAGTTTGTTTCGGCCTTTCTTCTCAGAGTAGTCAGTTAGGAAACGCCGACCTCATCTAGTTTTTAAAATATGATTGACGTGTAAAAGTGTTTGTACAAACCTACTTACAGAAATAAAATCATTTATCATTTAACCCTCCTCCCGCTCCGCCCAGAGCGGGAGAAGTTATTTGATAATTTCACATAAAAAAATAAGGGCCTATTGGAGGTTGGTGGATATCACAGGTCATCGAATGCTTGGTTCTAGGACATGTCGGTTTCCTCACGATATTTTTAAGAATAGTGGTGATGAAATAAGTAAGTTGCACAATTATTGTCCTTGGGTTCGAACACGTGACAATTTTTAAGTAGTTTTAAGTCGGGGCCGCCCGGCCGTACCACTAGGCCATTATCTATACAAAAAAGCGTAACAAAAAAAAACTCATTTTCGCATTTACAATATAAAAGTTGATAATATGGAGTATGATATGACTAGAAAGAGGAAGAACACTAAAATGACGGCTGTTAAAGATGTACGGAAGAAGAAGACCGACCACAAATCAATCTTAATTACCTGCTACACGATCGCCAACGGCGCAGCGTCCCAACAGAGATGACCTTGGTGGTTTACAACCGTAGCGATGGTGGTTTACGACCAAATTTCAAACAGTTCTGCCTGTCGCCAACCAAGGTCACCTCTGTTGGGGACGCGGTCTGCAGCCGTGTAGCAGGTACTTCAAGCTACTTTTATTTAAGAAAAAGAATTAGAGTAAACGCAGGCGAGGCCGCGGGCGGCAACTAGTTCTCAGTAAAGATGGATAATCCGCATCATGACGTAAGAGTGCATCCTAATAAATGCACGACGTATGCCTTTACGTCGTTCAAACTAGATTATGTATCTTGAATCCATATGGTGTACATGTCGTATTTTTATAGTGTCTTTATAATGTGCACATATCGAAATGAGGGAATATATACTTAATTTTATAGACGAAAAAAATACCTATTTAAAAAAAAAACTAAATATTTTTTTATATTTTTATGGAATTTTTAAATAAAACGGCTTAACTTTTGAACTGAATGATCTATCGCGATGAGACAAACTCCATAACGATTGGAAGTAATTAGACGTCCTCATTAAATAAAAATTGTGAAAAAAAAACTACCGCTTATTGAAAATAAACATGTTTTTTTTTAGCAAAAATTTGTTTTTTTCCACAAATTTTAACATTTATCGTAAAATTTCTCAATAAGACGCCCATTTACGCACCATTATGTACCTTTAAAACCGGCCAAGTGCGTGTCGGATCACGCACAATTAAGGGTTCCGTAGTTGGGATGAATTTATCCCAAAAACAAACTTAACTTTGCAGTTGATAAACATGTTCTCCCATACGGAATGTATGGGAAAACATGTTTAACAACTGCAAAATTAAGTTGGTCGATTATTACTCGATAACTAGTAAAGCCTACTTAGCTGTGATAGTTTACCTTTTAATTTCGTTATATAAACTACTGCTGTGATTTTTTTCACACATCCAAAACCAACCATTTAGCTTGCAGGGGGGGGGGACACTTGACTCTAACAAAAATTATCACTTTAAAGCTTAATATTTTGCAAACGGATCCCTGAATCCAAAAATAGTTTTCACAAACTCATAATGTTTTTGTAAGACCTTTCCAATGATATCCCACACTATGGGATAAAAAAATAAAAAATAAAACATCACCACTTTACGTGTATGGGAGGTAACCTAAAAAAAATGTTTTTCATAATTTTGTTTTACCACTTTGTCGGCGTAATTAATATGTATACCTATGTCAAATTACAGCTTTCTAGTACTAAGGGTCTCGGAGCTAGACCGCGGACAGGCGGACAGACAGACAGACGGACATGACGAAACTATAAGGGTTCCTTGTTTACTACGCAACCCTAAAAAATATAAAAAAGATTTAGATTTTCTTAAATATTTTTTTCTGTCGGTAAAATTAAGAATAGATTCCTTCATTTCAATATGTGCACGTTATAAAGACTCCCACGGTACAGGATCATAAAAATCTGATAACTTTATGTTAAAAAAATTCTTAAAATCACTGATTTCACTCATATTTTTGTGGTTTTATTTATTTCTGTTCGGATGCCATTATTGTTGTCAAGTCACACATAGTCACGAGCGACAAATTTTTTAATTAAAATCTACAATCCGAAGCTTCATTCTACGTTATTTTACAAAACCTCTAATAGTTGACCCATTGCATTGATAAATACAAAACTTTTATGCAATTCTGCGTGCTAACTTGAATGGAAAATGGCTAAACATTATTCAGCTGTTTTACATAACGGATCTGTTTTGTAAAACAGCCAGCGGTTATGTAAAACAGCGGATTCTACAATCCATCTGCAAAATACATACAATAAAGAGTATTATATTCTATTCTATTACATCTTATTCTATGTAAGCAAATGTTCTGCAAGACTCTAAACCCTGTAGATATACGATTTTATAGTAATGATGATGCAAATCTATTCTGATCTGATTTACGTCTTATTTCATAACCATATAACATAAAATCATGCCTGTATTACCTACACTTACACGAAGGGTTAGATAGAGGTGCACCCACATTTCGCCAGCAGGCACAATCCAGAATCTCAGACTCATGCTCAGCAGTACTTGTGACCAAACTAACGAGGCATGATGAGATTTTATAGTGACGATGCAAAATCAATTCAGTTCTGCCAGAATTTGTTGATGCCCAATGAGCTCTTCCCTTTATTTATTTTATCTTTTATAAAATAGTTAGTTGTATATACATAGTTTAGATAATGTGTAGTCAAATATTATTGAAATAAAAGGTATTCAGTTCTGATTTATATCTTATTTCATAACTACTTACCTACTCTTGTATATAGTCTATTGAAGATTTTATAGTGGCTTTGTTTGTTCAATTTATGAATGTTTTGAAACTTCTAGAAGCACGTGTACGTCGTATACAAAATGATTTATGAGTTTCATTTACATTACATCAACAAAATGACAAACAAGACAGTATAATCTTTCTCGATAATAATATTATGAAGACTCGTGGCAACGGACCAGGGTTAGCCGGTGGTGCCTAATATATTTATTTATACATGACACAAAGCAATTTCGTTTGCCTTTTTCCAAAAATTACAATAAATAGATTGATTTTTTATTCTGAAAGTGGATGTCGTGAACGTCGCAAATAGATGACAAAAATTTCACTACTTTTATTTTGGCAATACTACTGTATGGAAATAAGAAATGTGGCTAACTAGTTCCCTAGAACATTAATAATTAATTGCAATTATGGGTCATTTTCAGAAAAAGTGTACACTATCAAAAATATGCCGAAATTTTATTTTTTATTGTTTTTCGTTTTTTAAATTAATTTTACAATTTATATTATATTTCACTATATGAAAATTAAAATGGAACCTCTTAATCAGGTTTATTTACTGAAATATAATTAATTTATTGCCCCTGGGGAACAAAATTTATTCCATTCCGAAACTAATGGCTTTCGGCTGAAGAAATAAAATAAAACTCGTTTGGATTTAATCAAATAGTATAATTGGTGGGCGATGTTTTGTACTTCAATACAAAATATAAAACATATACAATAAATAATAGCAAATATACATAAGCGTCATTTTAATTTCCATTACGTTACTCTTTGGACCAAATTAGTTCAATACTTTTCGGTATGTTTCTCAGTTAAGGTACAACTTAGGAACTCTTTTTTTAATTACATTAATCAAATGATTACACTCTAAATTGTCCAAATCTTATAACAATTTAATAGCGTTTCGCTCCAAAAATAATATTTAAAATAAAATATAAAATAGGACAGTCACGGAATAGACTATGCCTATAACGGAATAGAATTCTTAAGAATATTGCACATTATATTAAAAAAAATATCGATCAAATTATTACAAATTTTCTAACGTAAATATTGAACACAACTCAAATTTTACACCTTGTTCAACATATTATATAATATATATTATAAATACAGCATTAATATTTAACAAAATAAAAAATAAACAAACACTTATTGTCACACAAATTTGTTTTTTTTACAAAGTGACCAATTATGAACGTTACGAATCAGATTTGGAAGTCGTCACTTTTTTTATTAGAAATAGATCTAACACAAACAAATATAATGCATCATCTTCCTAAGAATTCCATTCCGAAACTTTTCATTTCCATTTCTACGTTACCTGCGTTTTGGTTACGGAACGGAAGTATCGGAAGTCTGACTTTAAACACTTTTGTTTTAATTATTTTAAATTAACACATCAGATCAACAAGCTTGGTATCAATTTAAGTTCACTGAAAGCTAATAAAGATATCAAAATAAATTTGTAAGAAATAAACTTGTAAACTTACTTTGAAATTGGTTGCGGCTCTGGAAAATCAAAATCGGACCGTTTCTGAAGTGTATGTTTTTTGTTCGCCGGCCGCTGTCTAAATGGCCGAAATACTTGTAGGAACCCGTCGACAGCATTAAAAATGTTGTTGATAGATAAAAATACGCATATATGGTAGTTTTGATAGCATCACCTCGCAAAAACTGTGGTTTCGGAAGGGAATTTTCCATTTTAACAAATTTATGTCCTCACAAAGATTAAATTATTTAAATATTTTGTGCAACATTAGATTATTGCTGTAATTGTACCTACAACAAATCGTGAATAACTATACTTTCCAAAATATCAAATACATTACAATATATAGGTCAACAAAATACATTAAGGTTACGTTATTTTACTGAAAATGGTAGTGGGACAGCGCTAAAATAGATACAGCTACCTTCTATTTTTGAAAATTAAGGTAATAAGACTGTGTTTATAAGCAGCTACATTATACAATATTGTTTAAAACTGACCACAGATCCAAATTTTTTGTGTTGCTTTTCTTAAGCGTAGATATTATTCTTTAAAAAAATTACAAAAGTTATGGGACATACCCAAAACACGAATGTACACTTTTTGTGAAAATGACCCTTATAACACAAAAGGAGAAACCCGTTTCTGGGCCTAACTGTTCCACGAATCAGATATGTACAAAAAAAATCGTCTATTTTGCTTAATTAACCCATTTTAATCTTAGCCTCAATAGCAATGGCCAAGTGTAGATAATCCTTTGTAAATCATTAAAACACTTATTTCGTTAAACATCACTAACTTCACAAACGCTAGCATTACATCAATAGAGCGTGCCATAAGAATATGATCGATTTAGTGGAAATCGATACTGTTACTAATAATTAAATAACATTGTTTTATTATAATTGTTTTTTTTTTATATAAAAATCAATGTAAAATAAAAAAATCTGGAATCTAATTGATTTTTAACGTAACCACCATAAAAAAATCATTAAAAGAAATAAATAATCGATAAAAGCGATTGCACCACGGATTACACTAGAGATGGGTTGTAACAGGTTAAACACGATATCTGTTATCACTGTTACTGTTACACAAAAATAACAGATCCAAATATCTGTTATTAAATAACAGCCTGTTATTTTCATACGGACGATAAATACGTATACATAAATAACAGCCTGTTATTTTATACCGACGATAAATACGTTTTTAAATCTCAATTGAATATCTTCTTTGTTTCTTTTCGTTTAAAGTTCAAAATCGTATCCGAACTTTTGTCTAGGAATTAACGGGTGCAACATAGTTTTAAAAGGCTAGGCAGATTGATTGATTATTATTTTAAAGTAAATTCCAAACTGAACACTTTCCTTCATACTTTATTACAGTCTTAGGACTGTCAGTTTATTATAAATTTATGAATATAACAACGTAATTAAAATTGATTACGTTACTCAAACTGGCGCACTTAAAAGTGTTCAATTCATTTTATGTACATGACTATTTACACTATCTCCTATTCTATATGTACATGACCATTTACATTATCACCTATTCTATATGTACACGACTATTTACATTATCACCTATTCTATATATACACGACTATTAACATTATCAGTTTATCACCTATTCTATTTATCTACATTTACTTTATATATTTACATATTTTGATTTAGAAAAATTAGTTGTTGCAATTTTCTGACTCCTAACCGGGTCCGCCTTTCATTAAGGATATTCCCTGCAGCAGAGAATACCCTTTCGCAGGGAACCGACGAAGCCATTGCGTTGAGCTTTGTAGCTGCTATCTTATATAAGGTGGGGTACACCGATTTGTGCTCTCTCCACCATTTCAAGGGACAGTCGGTTCTGGAAATAATTTTATCATCCTGATACCGTTGCACCTCTACGATGGCACGGGATTGAGCTGTGCCCTCCGGTTGAATGCCTTGCATTCTTCTCTCAAAATCTTGCCAAATTGACTTGGTTTGGTTGGTGGAAGATGTTGTAGGTTCAACTGCTTGTACATGTATGTCGCTTTGAGTCGCCGCATCACGCGATTGTTGAGCTGCAACTAAAGAAATTATGCGTCGTTTTGTTTCTTCTGCCACATTTGAATCGTCGAAATAAAATTTAAATCGGGTATCGAGAAACATACAATTTCCGAACGTCCGTGCCGGACGATTCCCTTAATTTTTGTAAGCAGTTCAGCAATTTCTGTGTTTTTCAACACGTCATTAACTGCCAAATTTAAGGTGTGGGTATAACACGGGAAATGTTTCCATCCCAGTTCCCTTTCAATTGCGCTTTTAATGTTGGCGCCATTATCGGAAACGCCCAAAAGTATTTTGTGCGCCACATTCCATTCCTGACATATTATCTTTATTGTGTCAGCCAAGTTTTTTGCCGTATGGGTATTCAAGAGAGGAATACAATCTAACAAAAAAGATTTGAGGGCAAACTCTTCCTCCTCGATGTAATGTCCAGTCACGGCTAGCACCGAGTCATTTGCACAGGATGTCCAAATGTCTACTGTGATACACAGCGACTTTACTTGGCTGCTGACGGTTTCTTTTAAGTCTGCCTTAACCTTCTCATACACTGCCGGCAACATACAGTGTGAGTCTTCATAATGTGCACATATCGAAATGAGGAAATCTATGCTTAATTTTAACGACAGAAAAAATATTTAAAAAATCTAAATATTGTTTTTTATACTTTTTATGAAATTAAAAAAAAATTGTAACAAAACTGTGTAACTTTTAAACTGAATCAGCTATCGCGATGAAACAAACTCCATAATGATTGAAAGTAAGTAGCCGTCCACATAAAATTAAAATTGAGAAAAAAACTACCCTCAATTGAAAATAAACATGTTTTTTAAGTAAAAATCTGTATTTTTTTCTTCAATTTTTAATTGTAAAATTTATAAATAAGATAATAATAAAAAGAGAGCAAAAAAAAATTTTTAAAAAAAAAATTTTTTTGTAAAATTTAAAAAAAAAAAAAAAAAATTACCATTTTTTCCGTCGATAAAATTAAGCATAGACTCCCTCATTTCGATATGTGCACATTATGAAGACTCACACTGTAGTGTTGGCAAAATATTTTCTAGTAGGGATGGTATAATTCGGGAATGCGTACTCCATCAGCTCCCGAGACCCAAGATCTTCAACCATCCTAAAGGGCTGAAAATCTTTTAAAAAAAGGTTCATAATTTTTTTGTCTATTTCCGCTTTAACATTATTGCCTCGCCTGTGTACAAAATTTGTTATAGCCTGATGGCCATACGTTCTTCTTGGTGGTGGCTGTGACGACGGCTGTAAGAATACCTGGGATAGCGGCGTGGTTAATGACTGGGGCGGAGGTGCGGATGATGACTGCGGAGCCGGATCAGTTGATGGTTCTGCTAGTGACTGGGATGGCAGTACTACTTGACCGCTGGCACTCGAACTACCGATTCTGTCAAGCACCCGAACCGTGGGATGCTTCCTATCTATGTGTTTTTTAAGATTTGTCACGGAGGCTCTAAAAGATAATTTCGCTTTACATATATTGCAGGTCGCGTAGTGACCACCCACATCCACAAAATGGTCCCACACAACACTAACTCTTCTATTTATATTAGCCATTGTTTTTCTTACCTAAACCTTTTAATATTCACAACTTAACTTAAATAAAATAAATAACTGCACTATTACAATAACACTCCTAAACTATAAAACCAAAACCTCTAAACTATAAAACCTAAACTAAAAACTATAATATACATAAATCGAATATGAACACTAAATACTAATACGCCGTAAACACTTAGAAATGTTTTCGAAACAATTTAAATTACCATTCACCAGTTCGCCTTTCGTTCAAAAATTCAAAATTTTAAAAATGTCAACAAATAAACCAGCCAAATTAAATTTCAATTGAATATCATCTCTAACTTTATTTAAATAAAGTCGAACATGCATAGAACATTTTGTGACCAATCCCATCAAACGTCAAACCAAAGATAAAAAAGGCGTCCGGACACGATCACTATAATTTTTGTGGTTGCATCACAAAGAAAATAATATAGAATTAAAGTATTTTTGATGTCAACAATAACAAACAAACCAGACAAATTACTCTCAATAAAATTGTTTAAATCTATCATGGTTTATCAAAAAAAAATCGTGGACAATTTTGGGATTTTCCGTTAAACCACAGATAAAGGCATTCGGATACGATCACTAGACTACGCACAAAATAAGTCTGCACGCGACTGGTGGCGTGCTTAATTCTATCTTTAATGTATTATTTAAAATATAATATTATATCTATATTAATAATTATTCTATTCATATTTATTAATTAAATAATTTTCATAAACGTCAAGACGGCACGGCGCGGCATACGATTAGTTCCGATTTCAGCCGCGTGCAGACATATCTTGCAAGCAATCTAATTTTTTTGGTTGTAAATCAAATTGCCTTATAGAAAAATAGAGAATATAAATTATTATGGTATTTTTGTTATGGTCACATTGGTCAGTAACAGGTAACAGGTAACACGACCTAATTATGGAGTTACATTTTTGATAATGTTTGTTCCTGTAAAACCACCAACTGTATTTTAGGGATAATAAATACTAAGTGCTTCTCTTTTTAGCGTAGTTTAACCGCTTTAGTGAGAGTGAAAAGCAAACATATTTGGAAGTAAATAATAGGTGTTTTTCTTTTTAGCAAGGGTCATTCTTTAATGAGGAAGAGAGATAAATCGATAACCTTGATATATACCTTTCTTTGTGTGAGTGTAAAGTAACAGCCTTAGAACAGCTGTGTGGGGACTAAGTTAATGAAGTATCAGTAACAGCAAACAGTCGCGGTAACAGTCTTTGAGGGTCTGTTATTTTAGGTAACAGATATGTTGTATTGATAAGAACAATTGTTATTTGTTATTTTTAAATATCTGTTATTTCTACCTGTTACGATAAATACGCCTCACTCCTAGATTACACTAGTAAACGGCAAATGTCAATGTCAACGTTTGTCAAATGTCAATTGTCATTGTTGTCATTCGCTTTTATGGTGTTTTTTCGTATTTCTTAGAGCACTTTTTTATATATTGGCATAGAGGTCTATCTCAGCTATCAAAATGAGAAACGAGATAATCAAAATGAGATTATTTCTTAGAACCTCTGCTCGAATACTGAACTCCGAAATTGATTGCCTTCCGACTGCCCTCGCTTGAACATTGGACGCCGTACCCTGCCACCCCTGTAGACCTTTGCTAGAAAACCAGATCTGTATAATGATCTTTTGAAGACTGGTTAAATAACATCATGAGCCTGTACATTAATTGCGGAATAGCAACAGACTGCTGCAATCCAATAGGAAGGCAAAAATTGGAAGATGAAAATGATTCTTTCAATTTACAGGAATGGGGCGCGCCTCAAACGGTTAGTATCCGCTATTTATATATCGTAACATTTTTGTACCATGTAATTATTTAATGTAATCAAACTAAATAGTATTATCGTTTGTGTCCAGTTGTCTGTTGATAGTTGTATTTTATAAAATGATACCAGAATCAATCCGGACTGAACCTGCATTACAGCCTATTCCATCTTCAGAGAGGAGGTCTGTGTCCCTGCAGTGGGAATGTAATCAGGCCGCTTATGTTTATAGATTGTGCAATCCACGAAGACGCGCCCCACTCCGCGATTACTGTACCTGTAAGTTGTACTTTAGTATGGAGCGGAGCAGAGTGGGGCGCGTCTTCGTGGATTGCACTATCTATACCCAAATGTGCCACTCAGATTTTTCTTGCTAAATGCTAGTGCTAGACCTAATAGTCAAATGATAAATGTTTGTTTCAGGTACTTAAATGAAAATGAGTTTATCTGCCAAGCTTGCCGAAATCATGCCAATGCTGTATCTCTTGATTGAAATAAGTAGACCAGAAGAGAGTGAACAGACACCTATAGGACACTGATGAATGGAAGTGTGTAGAGAGGTGGACGGTGGCCTACAGCAAGAGCTGTCAACATCGGACTCAAACTGGATGTTGAGAGGAAGAATAAAATCCAAGCATATTAGTAATAGGATGTATTTCGTTTATATATTAGTCGACAACTCTCTAATAAAGTGGGAGGGATCCTATACTTCAATATTATTGCACCTGTATTGTTGGCAAAAGAACGGTTGGTAGCCGTACCCACACGATGAGGAGAATTATGATAATTATCTTGATTAGGCACAGCACCAGGGTAGCCAAATGCCTCCTGCACAATTTCTGGATACTGTATTATTATATTATGATAATCCTAATGAAGAAGGTGATTAATAAAACCATTTATCACAATTACGTGTTTTTACTTTATTTTACTTACCTAATATATTATTGCAATCTCAGATTATTGTAATATGAGATTGCATTAAATCCCCTACTAGATACAATATTAACAAATGCAAACCAGTAATGTTGTAGGTAAGTGAGCCTTGTCTAATAAATATAGTTTTCACCTGACGTTTTCAGTAAGATCAATCAGATAAATCTAAAGGTCACTTTAGATTCCCCCCCCCAGCGCTTTTTGTGTACCTACCTAAAACCTCATCATGATAGACTGCAGGCAGCACAAGCCTTAAATATATATTTTTTTTTATTGAAATAAATAATAAAAATAGCCTAAAATGTAAACATTGATTTGACCAATTTGGCCATTGCTGGGAGACGTGAAAATTGGGGTCATGAATCGTTCCTAAATACTCTAATTTATGTCCAAATTCCACTCCTGGAACGCCAGGCCCAAGTTTCTATGGAGTTTGGGTTTCTCCTTTGATGTTGTGACAATTTTAGGTGTAAAAAAGGCATTTGGAAATTTTCCAAATACTTTTTTATATCTAAAAGTAAATATTCGGTGTTACGATATTAGTTATTGCATTTCATAATCAATATTTTAATTCCCTAGTTAGCTTAATTCCTTATAGTAATATTGCAAAATTAATCAAAATAGGTAAATATTTAACAGCTATTTACGACGTTACCAACTTTAAGAATAAACCCTCTAAAAAACCAGTCGAAAATAGGTACAGCCACGAAAATTAATATTTTATCATGTTTAGATATCTATCGACACCCATCACATCAACAGAGTTTCGCTATTATTTTGACCCCGTATACCTAAGGTCTATTTATTATAACCCTGTTTTCAATTGATGTTATTTCCACTTAAACAAATATCAACTTTAGACTAGTGCAATAAAGTTGATTTTAGACTGCTTAGAGTACTGCAGAAAAAGTCACAAAAAATGTGAAGTTGTAGCGTAAACTGAACCGTATGTGTAGGTATTACAGTTGTTTTTCCTAAAACTCGTGTTTGTTTACATGTTTAGCAAACAAATTGCGAACGCATATTACGATTTATCTAAAAGGATTTTAGCCGATTTGGTTCAAATGTCATGAAATGTCATGGCTTGTGGCTAACTAATAACAGCTGCACGGGTCGATCGATCAGGTTAAGCTACGCTTGCCGCGGTTGGTCCGTGGATGGGTGACCATCTTTACATACCAAGTCCCCTCCGTGCCTCGGAAAGCACGTTAAGCCGTTGGTCCCGGCTGTCATTTGTAGATCTTTGACAGTCGTTACGGGTAGTTAGAAGCCCAAAAAGTCTGACAACCAGTCTTACCAAGGGGTACCGTGTTACCTAGTCTCTAGGTTGTGAAGGTCAGATAGGCAGTCGCTCCATGTAAAATACTGGTATTCAGCTGCATCCGGTTAGACTGGAAGCCGACCCCAACATAGTTGGGAAAAGGCTTGGCAGATGATGATGGTTCAAATGTCATGAAAACAAATTCATTGAACTCTCTGAATGGAATTGTTTCTCTATTAATATTAATAAAACGATGAAATTTGGCTTAGCGAGCGTTTACCCTAGCTTTTTAGCTTAGTTTTATGTGTGCCCTGGCTGGAGGCTTTGAGTGTAGTAGCTTAAGGCAGCCACAGGATTGACCGGTTAAATAGTCATGGTCTCAGAGACCAGCTATGAGATGCCCAGATGATGCAGATACAGAAAAAAAAAAACAATATTAACAGATTAGCTGTGCCCGCGACTGCGTTCGCTTGGATGTCAGATTTAATTATCTAGCAAATTATTACTGTAGCGAAAAAGTAAATGAAATTGCTAAAAAAAAAAAATGGAATTTCCAAAATTGTACGCCTCACATATTTGCTGACGAAAAAAAAAATCTAAGAAAATTTATCGATTTTTGTTAATCTTTGAACGGTTATGAGTTTGATAACGAAAATCAATAGGGTTCATACGGAGGATGAAAGAAAACTTATAGAAAAAAGATTTAGATTAATCCATTGTGTGTGAGGACGTGAATCGTGACGACAGACACACTTCCCCACGGAAGCACTACACGTAATTTTTCAATTACATATTTTGTCATCGACGCGAAAACTGTTACCATGGATTTACATGGATAGTAGGTACATACGGCTACACATCAAACTATACATTTCCAGTATAAGCTGACCTCTCATTATATGGAAATCCTATACAATGCGAGATCAGCATAAACTGGAAATTTATAGCTTGATGTGTGGCCGTGTGTACAGACGCCAGCACATCAAGCTACCCGAAACTGTAAAATTTTCCCAATCAACTTTGAACCTATATATACTATATATACTTCAGCGATAAAGTTGAAAATCTATTAAATAAATTTGACAGATTGTAGTAGCTTGATGTGCTGGCGTCTGTACATGATTCTGAAACCACCTGCGTTGAAATTATTCGTCGGTTATTAAAAAAAATAATCAGCTGTTTCGTAGAAAAATACCTACGCGGTCAAAATGTATGGAACAGCAGATTTTATTTAAATAATCGACGAAAAATTTCAACGCAGGTGGTTTCAGAATCATGTACTGAATTCAAGGTAATAGTTTTCGCGTCGATGTCCCCCCTGCCACCCTGTATATTATCAAAGTATATCTATCTAAAAATTAATTATTAGACTTACAATGTCAAGTCTTTAGTTTTTTAAACTTCCCTGCTAATATGAATTACATGTATAATTAAGAGTTTAGAAACGATTTTGCATGACAAATGCATGACAAATGGCAGCTGCAGTAAACATTGGTATTGTAACCACTTTTTTTGCTTTTAATGCCATCCTTATGCCTACGGTATAGAAGTCAAAATCGGTTGAACGGACTGTAAAAAAGGTTTGTTTAAATGTCTTATCTTATTTCAAATGGAATATAGTTACATACGTAGTGACTTGAATCACCGGCCACTAGGTTGCGATTTCAAAATTTATTTATTTATTTAATACTTCAAGCAAACAAATGTACAGAGGCGGACTTAATGCCAAAGGCATTTTCTACCAGTCCACGTCCGTCCAAAATTTCACGTCCACATACAGATTTTGACGTATACAATTCGGCTGACAAAATCTATATTTGGTGTTCGGAAATAAAATTCTTCAAGGGTTGACGCTGTTTATTCATAGCCAGTCTCTTTTCATAAAAATAAGCTGTTTAGGGGCATGAGGAACAGGGTGTAAAGTTCACTCATCCACCATAGAAAAGGGAGGATCCTCCGACCAGACGGGTGTTGTGTCTGGCGGGCAACTGCCCATCGGTTTGAAGTTGAAATCTTGTATGTATGTCGATCGCTCGGTAAACTCTAACTGCGCGATGCAGGATTTATGTGACGTCATGTCTTTGATGTGTAGTTCGTATGTGGCGGTGTAACCGCTACATCACTCCCCTCCGGAGACCGGAGGTCGATAGTGGGCTGAATCTTGCGATGCTTCACGGTGCCAGCTGTGGTTCCAGTGAGTCGGAACCGGGTGCCACATAGTTCGCGGTGAGTCGGAACTGTCTGTGGTGATGGTGGTCATTGCGGTGATTCCCCAGTGAGTCGGGGTGATTGAGGTTGATTCCCCAGTGAGTCGGGGTGATGAGGCTGAGGGTGATGACCAGGAATGCGCGTTCGCTGCATGCTGGTGGTCAAGATACCCGTTGAAGCCGTGGGTGCTGGCTGGCTGTGTGAGTCGCCTCACGAAAACTTGCGGGAGTGATGATGATGATGATGACGTCACGCCGAATTAATTGCTCGAAGGCTGCGCTGACGTTCATACTCGGGGTCACCAATTTAGGAGCATGAGGAACAGGGTGTAAAGTTCACTCATCCACCATAGAAAAGGGAGGATCCTCCGACCAGACGGGTGTTGTGTCTGGCGGGCAACTGCCCATCAGTTTGAAGTTGAAATCTTGTATCTATGTCGATCGCTCGGTAAACTCTAACTGCGCGATGCAGGATTTATGTGACGTCATGTCTTTAATGCGTAGTTCGTATGTGGCGGTGTAACCGCTACAGGTGTATTTTTATCTTACTGGAATTTGAAGTACATCTTAAGACATTTCACGAGTAAGGCCATTTGTCCACGCGCCGTGAAAAGGACGTCAACGCGAACGAAATGACGACCTCGAATTAGCGACTTTACTACGGCCGCGTAATCTCGTTTCTCGTTGACGTCCCGTTCACGGTGCGGTGGACAAATAGTGTAACGATAATCATGCCCGTTTTCACTATCACTAGATGAAATCTAATGCCTAAATGTTATTTCACGTTGGATTTTCAACTCTTGTCGTTTAAGCCTAGAGTTGAAAATCCAACAGTGCGGTTTATTAAGGCATCATTTATTTATTTAATACTTCAAGCACACAAATGTATAGAGGCGGACATAATTCCAAAAGCATTTTCTACCAGTCAACCTTTGGGTGATGCAGAGACAAACAGCGAGGTGCAATAGCGAGAATTAAGGAAAAAATACTTGTTTAAATATAAAGATGTACATAAATATATAGGTACTCCCAATTACATTTAGTGCAGGAGTGGAGTTTCTTGCCGGCTCTTATCCATAAGAAACGACCAATTGGAACCGTTCACCTAGCTTCAGACGTTTCATAAGTGTCCATTTAGGTTTATGTGAAATAAAATATTTTGAATTGAATTGAACTGCAAACGGGTGCAAGTGAGTTTTCATCCGGTGTGCCTTGGGGAGCCAGCTTGCTGACTGGCTAACATTTTTATCGCGCCATGATTCTCTCAACATCGTATTTCACGATCGAAGAAAAGACTGAAGTTTAGTAAAATTCCTTCCAAAAATATCTCACGTTACTATTCTCACTTCATAAACATTATTACTGTGTATCTATCTTGTCCCACTTTGTGACAATTACAACGATATCATACGAAACTTCGAAAGTATTCAAGAAATTCTTGGCAACCATCCCGAAGAGAACGAAGAAGTTTTTATAATTACGTGTTACATACAAAAGCTTTTGTTTCGCGAAGTGCTAATGGAATAGTTTAATTAATTGGCCATCTTTTATTTTCTGACTTTTTAAATTTATTTTTTTGAATTTGAAATCTTCGTGATTGTTGTGACGTAGAAAGGTGCATTAAGCTTGGAATACACATTCCACTTGCAAAAAGGTATGTTAGTTGCATGTCATGTCAAACGACCTAAAATACTATTTCAGACACTAATCTAGATGGTACTCACAAGATCTGACCAAGATTATGTCTGGACTTTAAAAAAGACTTACGCCTGAGTTGTTTCGTAATTTCTTCCCAAGTAGTCAGATAGGAAAAATGTCTAAAAATGATTCCGATATCCAATTTACGGAATAAACAATTTCATTTTGTCATTGTGCGATATAATCAGAAAGCATAATGGCATGTGAGCTACTTTAAAACTTTTGTGCAATTTACTGATAATGTAATTGTGTATTCCTTGCTTTATTTCGGTTTCAATGACAGTTTAATTTCGGAGAACAAAGAGAGATGAGGAGAAACAAATGCTGTGTGACGTCATATAAATTCCTTAGGTATCTTCCCGGTGACTCAGAAGGAATGTTGGATCGGGTCTAACTTTTGACTGCATCGTGCATGTAATGCTTTGCAAGGAATATCTCGTACCGATCTGATATAGAAAGCTAATCGGGAAAGATTTCTGCTTTAATATTTTGCGATTGCCATTTCATATATAGAATTATATTATTGTATTACTGTATGAAAACTTCTTTAGGCGCGTTGAGAATTTTTGAGATGGGAAAAAACAATTGAACTCGCGACATCGTTACTGACACCTCATCTTTGTAAACGCGATTGTGCTCTTTATTTATATTAAGATACGGAATAATGTTCTATGCAAGTATTTTTACTTTAAAGGTTTTGGAAGATTTTTTTTTGTAAACGCGATTGTGCTCTTTATTTAGATAAGGTTACGAACCAATGTTATATACAAGTATTTTTCTTCCACCAAGGCGATCTTGTTCAAGTTTTCACTTCTGTCGGCACTCCCGGAGTGCCTATTTTTTTTTCTGACTGAACAGACAGCTGTGCTGCTCGGGAGTTTGTTGCGCCACTTCTTCTTCCCATCTAAAGCACTAGGAAGTGGTGAAGGGTGGGCGTTTTTGGGGGACCGTCTTATGTAACTTTAACGTTCGAAAACTGCTGATTTTCAGCCTAGTTTGAATAAATGACATTAGAATTTGTATATTTTCCTATTATTTTCATTAATCTGCCTCGACCAAGCAAGCGCTACTGCTAAGCATGCGGTCTTGTATTCGAATTCCAGGTCGGGCACAGTGTTATTAGATTTTTCTTTTAGGAACTTCTCAGTAGCAGCTCGGAGTCTGGATTTGTGCCCGGTTGATGGCAATAGGCTCGCCCCCTATTACACGGGACTTAAACATAACTGGCGAAATGTGGGTGCACCTCTGCTTAACCCTCCGGGGATTAAAGGCGTGATGTTATGTTATTTTCAATTGTATTATAAATTTTCAAGATTTTGACTTAGCAGACTGATTTCTGTCATGTGATTATTTCTCTTACAAGATAGATCTATACTTAATATTATAAAGGGGTAAAAGTTTTTTTTATTTCTTTGTATGTTTGTTTGTATGTCGGGGGTACTCTCCAAAACTACCAGTCGGATTTAAAATTATTTTCTTGCATTGGATAGCCCAATTCTCGAGGAAGGTTATAGGCTATATAACATCATGCTACGACCCTTAGGAGCCGAGCAAAAAGAAAAAAGTCAGAAAGAACGCTAACTGAAAACGCAGTAATAGGGCGCGCGGGCGATGGGATGCGACGCGGTGAATTGGGGGCCGAAATTTCATGCGGACGAAGTCGCGGGCAAAAGCTAGTCTAAAACAATCAGGGATAATGCAGCTGTGGTGAAAGACCTAATAGTATTTGAATAATGATATGAAATTATTCGTAATTTTGAGCCTATAGCTAACTAGAAGCTCGTTAACTATCCATCAGTCACAGATAAATCCCTTTGTTTGTCAAATAAAGTTAGGACAAGGTTCACATAACGCACGCAGAAACGCCACACAGAAGAGACGAAAGACGCGGACCGGACGCAGACGCAGCGTCCCTTTCACGTACCTTCATTATACAACGTTAGTTTTTGTTTATACTAAACCTCTTAAGGGGTCATTTTACTCATAATTATGAACAACTTTCACTATAGGACCAATGCTGAAATCGCGAAAAAAAAATCAGCTGTTCCCTACATTTTGACGAGTTATACGAACATAAATGTATGGAACAGCTGGTTTTTTTTTTCGCGATTTCAGCGTTGGTTCGATAGTAAAAGTTGTTCATAATGATGAGTACAATGACCCCTTAAGAGGTTTGGATATGATATGACACAAGACGCATAGAAAGGACAAGACGCAGGCGCATCGCTTTTCCATCTGCGTACTATTTTCCGCGTTTGCGTCTTGTCTTCGTGTCACGGCTCTTCTATGTGGCCCGCGCCTAATCTAGGTAGGTACTTTACTTAGCAAAGTTAGTCAAAGTGCGATCTGTGAATCATACTGTTTTAGTAAAACAAGTAAAATCTGTTTGACCTATTCTTCAATCAACGTTGAGTATTCATTTTATTTTCACCCCACCTGTTGGCTTACGTCAAATTATACAGGGTGGCCAAACGACGTCATATCTGACGAAATGCATATTTGACCACTTGTATTTCTGACGACATGCTAGAGATTCAAGAAAATAAGTACTGAAAAGTTATTTATTATGTCTTTAAATTGTAATCACTTTTAACCGAGTAGACCGATATCTTAATGAAATAAAAACTAAATGGTACCTCAAGATACGGACTATATTTCAAATTCCATAAATCTTTTAAAAAGAGGCACAAACATTTTATGTGATTTTTAATTCATCCCCAAGGGGGTAAAGTCAGGGATTTCACCCCTTGGGGATGATTTTACAAAATTGCTAAAACACGTATTTCTTTATTTCTTACCAAGTGCACAAATTTGATTTTTAATAACATCCCTAATTTATAATAAAATGCTGGGTTTCCCATACAAAGTTTCATCTCTATTAAAATTTGTAAAATTTACTTTTTTTATGCGATTCGACCTTGTTTCCTGTAAGCATCATTTCATTGTGACGTAAGAAAAAATCTGGACAGCAGAAATGTTTCAAATTTAATAAAATTTTATTTCACCCATACAAATATTATAAATTCGAAAGTAACTCTGTCTGTCTGTCTCTTACCTTTTTACACCTAAACCACTAAACGGATTTCGATAAAAATTTGGCAAGGCGATAGATTGCATCCTAGGGAAGGACATGAGCTGATTTTTGTCTCAAAAATAATCTTTAAGGGGGTGCCCCTTAAAGATTATTTTTGAAATCCGTTTAGTGGTTTAGGTGTAAAAAGGTAAGAGACAGACAGACAGAGTTACTTTCGAATTTATAATATTTGTATGGGTGAAATAAAATTTTATTAAATTTGAAACATTTCTGCTGTCCAGATTTTTTCTTACGTCACAATGAAATGATGCTTACAGGAAACAAGGTCGAATCGCATAAAAAAAGTAAATTTTACAAATTTTAATTACAACTCTGACTTGACCAAAAAATTTATATAATAAAAATGAATAAATTTGTACTTATACCAATTTTTTTTCATGAAATAAAATAGATCGAATGGTTAAAAACAGTTTACCCGACCTCATTAGGAGTCGGATTTCCCCGTGCTATCTCATTTTTACAAAAACACTAAGGCCCGTATTACAGAACGTCACTCAATACTCAAGCATTACTTAAAACTAGATTTAAGCCATTTGATTGGTTGAAACTAGTTTTAAGTAATGCTTGAGTATTGATTGACGTTCTGTAATACGGGCCTAAATCAAGAAGCTAACTGCGACATAGTTTGTATTTTAATAATAACAAATTAGTACGTAAACTAATAATATTATTACTACTTTTTTATTTATTATTATTATTAATTATTCATATATATATAAATCGAACCGAAAGCGGTTTGATTTTTCAAAAATTCTATTTTTCGAATTGCGTTAACCAAAGTTAACAGTACATTAGCCTAAATTAAGCTGAGTTTTATATGTGGCGCGGTAACGAAACCATAGCGAGATCTAATTCGACGCCAACGCCATCTATCGAGCTAGGGGACAACTTTATTTTTCGACCGATTTCATTTGTACGATGTTTTTGTTACGTTTTTGAACGAATGTCATTACCATGAATTATAAAATATTTTTTCTCACCACCTGCTCGGTAATGTCATGCAAACCTGAATAACCTAACCTAAAAATGGCGCAAAAACTTTTTCGCTCCTCTTGCTCAAAAAGTCCATCATTGTAGCGTACCAGAGAGGGGAAAAAATAGCATATCGTGCTCTAGGGGAAAAAGTTTTTTTTTAAATTTTTGTCTGTAACCAATGAGCCTACAAAAACGAAAAAGTCTTTATCTATTATATAAAAATAAGTCGGGTTTTCCTTCCTGACGCTATAACTCCAGAACACACGAACCGATTTCCACGGTTTTGCATTCGTTGGAAAGGTCTCGGGCTCGGGCTTTATAGCAAAGAAAGTTCAGGAAAAATTTCAACAGAAAAGCGAAAAAAAACAAAAAATCTTTTTTCACATACAGCGCCATCTCTGATACATAGCATGTACTACAAACCAATATTTTAAGTAGATGGTGCCGGTGCGTGATACATTGTTTGACATGACATGTTTTATTTATATTCCATAACAAATCCCGATGATGTAGTAAATTATCCAACGGAGTTTTTGAACTCTCTGGAGTTACCAGGATTTCCACCACATAACTTGCAACTCAAAGTTGGTACAGTTATTATGATATTGCGTAATTTGAATCCACCGCGACTTTGCAACGGTACTCGACTTTCGGTAAAAAGACTTATGCCGAATTTGATTGAGGCAACCATTATTAACGGAAAGTACGCAGGTGAAAATGTATGTATTCCTTGAATACCAATGATTCCGACTGATCTTCCGTTTGACTTCAAACGATTGCAATTTCCAGTTCGCCTTGCGTTCGCAATGACAATTAACAAGTCGCAAGGCCAATCGCTTAGTGTTTGCGGGATAAATTTAGAAAATCATTGTTTTTCACATGGGCAGTTATACGTTGCGTGTTCACGAGTTGGGAAACCATCCGCTTTATTTGTGTTAACGTCAGACCAAAAAACAAAAAATGTGGTTTACCAAAGAGCACTTCAATGAAACGGATAATTTGCGGACACGTATAAGGCGATTCGCACACTGCCCCGCATCACGCAGCGTAGCGCGGGGCGGCCATAGCAAACAATCTGCGCGTGGGAGCGCGTCGCGCGCGCATATTGTGTTTTCTATACAAACTGGTACAATGTTAAACCTGCTGCCGCGCGCTACGCTGCGTGATGCGGGGCAGTGTGCGAATCGCCTTACGCTTCGATTCAGTATTTACTTTGCATTCACTTTCATTTACTTAGAGAAGTTCAACTAAATAACACTTCATTTTTGTAATCGAAATGAATTCATTACTGTTGTGAAATGAAATAATGAAATAAAATTTTTCCTTTTCAAATATAAAACAAAAAAAAAAAAATCTTCTTCTTTTAATCACCAAACGAAATGTTACATAAAACGAAGCCATCTGGTGGCGAAACGGAGTTCGCCGGGTTTGCTAGTTCCTATATAAAACTAGCATTTTTCTACTGCATACCGGGATAAAAAGTTTCCTTAAAAATTCAGATTAAACACATTGTACTTATATTTTTTTAAATAAAATAAACTATTTAATATTGTATTTGATTATTTAATTTTTCGCAATCGTAGTGAAATATAGAGTGTAACACGGCGCTAAAACCTATTATAACTCTATTTCTATTTACTCCCTCGCTAAAGCTCGGGAGTAAAACTACCTCGATAGAATGGGTTATTTTAGCCCCTCGTATAACAATCTACTATTTCACACCACCTGCTCGTTATGTCAAATTATATGTCATGCAAACCTAATCTAACCTAAAAAATTGAATAAAAGCTTTTACAAAAACATAATATTCGAAAATCGAATGCTTCGTGACATTAGACACTGTTTTATCCTTTGAGTGAAAAATCTACTACTATTCATCTATGAACAAAATTAATCGATTTATTAAACTTTATGCATCTATCCATGTAGCGCTATAAACGAATGAGGAAAATTAACCTCGACTACCTCGTTGGTTGCAAGCGTTAATACTGAGCATGTGATCCTGGGTTCGATTCCCAGATCAGGCAGGGTACTAGGTTTTTTATCAGAGCCAGGAGTAAGTGCGTACTTTGACGTAAGTGGCAAAATGTGGGTTATATATACTATGAGAACACCTCTACCAAACCCTTCAGCACGCGTAGCTTGACGACCATAGAAACGGGTTTTGTCTAATAGACAAAATGACAGATTGGGATTGTTTATCTGTCATTTTGTCTATTCTTCCGTCGAGAATACTCGTTTCTATTACGATCATGCTAAGCGTGCAAGGCTTACAGGCGTGATGTTATGATGACGCTAAAATTAACCTTTGTTAAATTCATATGTTCAAAGCTTTCTTAGAAATATTTTTCTAATGACTAAAGTTTATCTTGAAAGTGTCTGTAGGCAAGGCGATTAGATAATTACTCTGCACCTTTAGCAAAGAAGAGGTAAAGGTGTTGAGTGAGATCCCTGGACACAGTTTAATGCAAACAAGATTAAAGTTTAATTTAAGTTTATGATTTTCTTGGTAGTTCATTTACGGTTTGCGTTTATCTATGCAAAATTGCAATAATAAAGCCCAGGTCACACTGAGAACGAAGCAAATAGGGGTGGGTCGTTACGTGATTTTCGCAAAACGTAACGTAATTAGTGACTTCGAAGGCGTCACCTGTTTTGAACGTGATTTTGGTAACTAGTTATTTTTTCAAATTCTATTCGGTGATTCAACATGGTGATTTTATCAAAGTATTACAGTTATTTGCGATTCGAAAATATAACTGATTACCTATGTAATACGTTACATATAAAAAACTTTAAGTTTTTGGAACGGAAAAGTTTGGTGAAATAACTCTAGGTAATTAGCGCTCTGTGCGACCTGAATTGCACTTTATTGTGTCGCAGCAAGAGTCGCTTTTTATTAAAATGGTTTTGCTTCGTTCTCAGTGTGGAAATGAGGTCGTAAACCACCATCTAAATGGTTTTAAACCACCAAGGTCACCTCTGTCGGGACGCGGTTGGCAGCCGTGTAGCAAGCCCTTTAAGTACGAGAATTGGCCTTCAGATGAATGAACGACGAAACGACGCAAAAGGAGTATGTTAAGGGCTTGCTATACATGACTGCCAACCGCGTCCCAATAGAGGTGACCTTGGTGGTTTACATCCGTGTAGTTGGTGATTTACGACCAAATTTCAAACAGCTCCGCCTGTCGCCAACCAAGGTCACCTCTGTCGGGGACGCAGTTGGTAGCCGTTTAGCAAACACTTAAGGATCGTAGTAGGTGGCGTTCTGTAGCTTCTGTCTACCCCCATGGGAAGAAGACTTGAGTTTATGTAAGACAATATTATGATGTGCTAATGAAACTTTTTCTTGCTTTAATAACCATAATAATGTTGTAATAAAATGTTCCACAAACAGCTGTTCATCTCGAGTTACTGTCTTAAACTTTTGTTTTCAGTTGCAAACTCGGTTTTGTTTTCATTGTATAAAACAAAAGCTTTAAGTCAGGCTCCCAAGTTTATAAAAACATTGTGTTCACGAGAGGGTTATCCTAACTATCCTACTTATTTAATATTAATATTATAAATGTGAAATTTTGTATGTTTGTGTCTTTGTTACTCAATCACGCAAAAACAGCTGAACGGAGTTAGATTAAATTTGGCACACGGTTAATTAACACTAACACACACACACACACACTCTCAACACACACACACACACACACACACACTCAACACACACACATACACACACACACACTTATGATACTTTTTATCCCGGTAGTACGGTCCCGTGGGATAATTTCCGATCTCCACGCGGGCGAAAGTTAGTTATCTTCTATACATATATATAAAATTCTCGAGTCACTATGTTAGTTGCCATACTGTTCTTATACGTCTTGATCGATTTTTATGAAATTTTATATACATATTTGGTAGGTCTGAGAATAGGTCGTAATCTATTTTTCAAATCCCTAAGTGATAAGGGTGGTCCATCCCAAACAAAACAACGTTTGCCGGGTTAGCTAGTTATATTATAAATGCGAAAGTTAGTTTGTTTGTTACGGTTACAAGCCTAAACGGCTGAACGGATTGAGATGAAATTTAGCACATAGGTAGACCATGATCTGGGTTAGGGCATAGGGTACTTTTTATCCTGGATCGCAGACAAAGTCGCGGGCAACAGGTATTATACTAAAATTTTCCTGTGTGAGTATTTTACTCCGAACCTACCTCAACAATTTTCAACATGTCGAATCTATGTATCTATTATGAGGCTAGGGGCTTGTGACTTAGATCGATAAACATTAATCAGCACGTACTTTGGCTATACTGTCCATTCACAGTAATTTTACCTCTGATTTTGTATCACTCTCAAAATTACAGAGATCTTTATTTTCATTGTATTATGGTTGCTTTTGGGTAGCTATTTGGGTTCCATTCATAGGCAATATAAAGTCTCCCCGAAGACAGGCACGACGCGACGGGGCTATGTGACTCTGGTGGATTAATTTCAATGAAAACTTCATGGAAATTATTCCACTGGTGACGCGTCGCGCCTGTCTACGGGAGCCTTAACTGTGAAAGGACTTAAAGCGTTATTCTTGTCACTGTCGCACAACTGTCAAACTACAAATGCAAGAAAGAGGCGGGAATATGTCTAAGTCAAAGCACATGCGTTTATAGAACTCAGCCTAAATATAAACAGAGCTTATCAATCAATATAAATACATATATCGATAAGTAAACTATCGGTTCAGGGGGCCTACCACCAGCTCAAAAGCAGTATTATTTTAATATTACTTCAGTGGGAGAAAGAGATGGAGCTATACGTCCTGTAGAGCTTCATCTCTTTCCCACACTGAAAGCTTGGTGGAAGGCCCCGTGGTTGTAATACGGTCTTCGTGCCTATATCAATGGCTATCGTTACGGATTTTCAGGATTCCGAAAGAATTCAAAACGGTTTAATCCACATATTCTAATGTAGGAATATCGGATTTATATTTGGGTTGTTTTAATTAAATATTGGGATTGGGTCACATCTGGATAGAGCACACCCCAAAATAATAGGCTTATCAAATTCCCAATCATCATCATTTCAGCCGAAAGACGTCCACTGCCTCTCCCAATCACCGCTACTTCGACCGATTCTGTGCTTTCTGCATCCAGCGGATTCCTGCGGCCTTCACAAAGTCATCGGTCCACCTTGTGGGAGGCCTTCCAACGCTACGTCTTCCGGTACGCGGTCGCCACTACAAAACCTTTCGGCCCCATCGGCCATCTGTTCTGCGAGCAATGTGCCCATTGCTATTTAAGTTTGGCAATTCTTCGGGCTATCTCGGTTACCTTAGTTCTCCTACATAGCCGTCTCAATACTTAAACTGAATTAGATAAACATTTTCACAGATTCACAGAGAAGCATTAAAATGTAATTTAAACATTGTCATGAATGAAGACATTCCTATTATTTTTGGCTCGAGTTGGAAAGAATGTGAAACGCCATTGTTAATGTCTAGACTATTAAAAATAAACATTGAACTAAACCACTAGGAAACGCTACTGACGTAGATACAACAGCTGAAAAAACCAATCAATGGTTGTATGATTCAGAAAATCGTATCTCGTAGGTAAACATATCGAACTAAAGCTGATATCAAACAAGGACGGTTGATTTTGTTTATGACCAATATTCAAAACAGAATAAAAGTAAAAAACGTTTCGGGTGTGTCTATGGTCGATGACCGCGCGTGTCGTGCTGTACTAAGCGACAAAGAAAAATATGTAACGTGTACCTCTAATTGCTTTCCTGTAATGATTAATTTAATAAACGTGTGTTATTGGAAAAACGCCGTTATTTTATGTTTCCTCTTCACCGGCACCAGCGCATCCTAAATAACGGTGTGTAACAGATTTTGTTTCATTATTTCACGTTCACACAAACACCGAAAAAATTATACAATGTGTACCTAACTGAATTAGGAATCTCTAAGAAAGTAGTTTGTTCAGAATTGTTTACTCAATCGATTTCTATCATTTTTAATATCTATACTCCATTTGAAATAAGATTAGACATTTAACTAAACCTTTTTTACAGTCCGTTCAACCGATTTTGACTTCTATTGCGTTGGTGGCATGACAAATGGCAGCTGCAGTAAACAGTTGGTTTGTAACCACTTTTTTTGCTTTTAATGCCATCCTTATGCCTACGCAATAGAAGTCAAAATCGGTTGAACGGACTGTAAAAAAGGTTTGTTTAAATGTCTAATCTTATTTCAAACGGAGTATAGGTAATTTTAACCCAAAAATTATTAAAACTACCTAAACAATCACGAATTCGCTGTACAGACCTACAGTTTTTTTTTTCTCTTTGGCATCACATAGCTGAGCTCTGAGGCCATGACTATTTAACCGGTCAATCCTGTGGGTGCCTTAAGTTTCTAAACTCAAAGCATACAAACTAAGCTTATAAACTAGGTGAACGCTGGCTAAGGGGTACAAACCTCGGCTTAGGGCGTTTACCGGGTGGAGGACATAAAAGATGGGTCGGGCTACTTACAGTCAAAACAAACCTAAAAATACGAAATACCAACTACGCTAGACTCATAAACGTGTGGGAATCTGTGTGTTCGTAGGTTTGTAATGTGACCACAATTTTTTCCCACAATTAGTAAAACTAATTTAATAAATAAACAATGTTTTAAACATAATAGTAAAAATTCAGTGAATGTATTATGATTTAAAACATAATATTCTAATTGGGGTGTTTGGTGGTGTGCGTTAATTCTGGGACATGCTGTATAGAATTGAAAGTTAATCCACTCTTTTTAAACCATTTTCGATCATTTGGTAGGCGAGTGCAAGATAATGAGTGCCAAAACCCAACATTGTTGGATCGGTTCATCTAATGCATTCATTTTTCACTTCGGGTAAAACCAAATAAAAGGCAAAAATGAACGAAAACTCAAGCGTCTCTGAAATCGGTTTACGAATATTTAAAAAATTCTGAAGGAAATCGCGTGAACAAAATCAGATTATTTACATTTGAATTTTATTTGTGTATTGGCGTAAACCATCGTATTTCTGTA
This sequence comes from Agrochola lychnidis, assembly GCA_963680765.1. Classification (NCBI taxonomy): domain Eukaryota; kingdom Metazoa; phylum Arthropoda; class Insecta; order Lepidoptera; family Noctuidae; genus Agrochola; species Agrochola lychnidis. Next base: position 9,441,756 of record OY796864.1, read on the forward strand.
TGTACGTCATGTAAGCGGATATTGCGGTAGTAAAAATTGTGGATTGAAACTAAAAATGTCGGATTGAAAAAAGATAAGCTTGAATTTTCTTAGCCAACAAATTCCTTCAATCTGACACTCCTATGTAGGTTTGCCTATACCTACAGTTTCAGAATTAATAGTGTATCAGAATTGTGCATAAAATTATCTTATAAATACACCACAGTGTCCTCACTGTGGTGAATCAATCAGATAATTGAGCGCTTGCTCATTGGCATTGTCAAAAAATTACATTGAATTCAATTGTAAAGAAAGAAGAAGTAATTTAAAAAACAGTGACACTCCGGGAGTACCGACAGAAGTGAAAACTTGAACAAGATCGCCTTGGTGGAAGAAGAATACTTGTGCAAGATGAAAAAAAAATACAGTGTCGCGAGCTGATTTCCGGCCACCGTAGGCGCGGGCTTGCGGACGGTGAGCAATGGGTAGCTCGCCGTTCGATAAGGACCAAGCCCGGGTCGACGGCGCGTTGTGTTCCAAGCGCGCCTCAAAGACATGTCAGCAGATGTTTTTTCCCATCTCAAAAATGCCTAACGCACCTAAAGAAGTTTTCACTTCAAAAATTCAGAACAACTGTAAAATATACGCGGCGCCGCCGCAACCGCGCCGCCGCATCAGGCGGTGCGGCGCGGCGGCGGTATGCGGCGCATGAGTGATATTCATTCGTATGACAAACATACGGTCCGGCGTCATATACAGGAAGCCTCAGGATATCTATCTACTCAGAATCCAGGTTTCTTCAGAGAATTTCTTTATCAAAACACTCAATTACTTTTTTGTATGACCCAAGAGTCGAGTCCAGAGCCTAGGTAATTTAATTTACAAATTCGCAAGTCGTGAAAACCGTGCGAAACTAGTTTTTTTAGATAAACAAGAATGAGTAATGTGAAATACTCGGGAAGTACGACGTATAAGAAACACGGAAGAAACCGAACGTGGACTTGACCGGATTCCGTACAAGTGTCAATGATGCTCCGAGTCGACGAGTCGAGAGAACGGTCGTGAACTTGGTTCGACAGGAAACGTATTGCAAAATTAAACTGGTTGTAACATGTAGTGTTTTGCGGTTAATTTAACCCTTTAGTTTATTGGTAAAAAGTAATGACCGTGTAAATTAAGAGGTTGTACGAAAGTTAATTTTGATGGAAGCTAATATATTTTCGAATTGAGGTCAATGTACCGTCAGTGATCTTCAAGATAGACAGTAGGAAGAAGTACAAATCCGTTTGAAAAAAAATAGTGGCACTCCGGGAGTGCCGACAGAAGTGAAAACAAGAACAAATCGCCTTGGTGGAAGAAAAATACTTGTATAGAACATTGGTCCGTAATCTTATCTAAATAAAGAGCACAATCGCGTTTACAAAAATGAGATGTTGTCACAGTGTTATCGAAATCAATGCCAGACCCAGCCCAAAAAAACAGTCAGTCAGTGGGTTTATCAGTCCCATCTCAAAAATGCCCAACGCGCCTAAAGAAGTTTTCACTTCAAAAATATGATTGCGTCGACTAGAGAACCTCTTCCTTATTTTCGTTGGTTAAAAACAAAAATTAATCATCGAATAAAATTAACAGAAGTCTTTATTTCATTGTGAAGTAGCCTGTGTTCAATAACAACGATGTCTTTTGTAATCAAGACTGTAATGTAAACATAAGAATGAGTCATATTTGTTATGAAATTTGTTGATCGGTTGTTAATTAACCAATTTACTGACTCACTGTTTAAATCGTTCTGGGGGCCTACCACCAACTCATAAAGCAGTATTATTTTAATATTACTTCAGTGTGGGAAAGGGATGAAGCTCTACAGGACGTATAGCTCCATCTCTTTCTCCCACTGAAGTAATATTAAAATAATACTGCTTTTGAGCTGGTGGTAGGCCCCCAGGTTGCACTAGTCAACGACTCAAACTCGTTAGTGGCGTGGCTAATATGTATGCTATTTAGTATAGTTAGGTATTTATTTATTTATTTAGTATTTATTTATCTAGTTTTTGTTTATTTATTCATATGTTTATTTAGTGAAATAGATGATGATTTATAACGAAAAAGAGCGCATAAAATTTCATGATCAGACGCGGCGTATAGATATTATGGAACAACTCCTAAATGTATCTACTCAAAATTAAATTATTTGAATTTTTGAATAAATTACCTATCCCTTTACGGTTTTTATTTTGCCATTTTCGTACTACATAAGTTATTTATTTACGCCCAAAGATGAGTTAAAATTAGTGCTAATAAATGGAAGTTTCGACGCTCATAACTTCCAAACCAATACTTTTTCCCAATTCTGCTTCGATACAGGGCTAGATAATGACAAGACAAATTGATAGAATTTTTAGTTTTGTACGTATACCGTCAAACAGGCGAGTAATATACGCCATACTACGTTTGTATGGAAGAATGACCGACTAGTGTAAGCCCAGTAGTAGTAGTAGTAGTACAGTACCGGCGGGCAAGCTGCGGTGCGCCCGGCTTGCCGCACAAAGGAGCCGTCAAACAAAGGAGTGCCGCTCGGCAAAACCCGGCGGTCCGTGCTGCCGGCACTGTGTGTCGGCCTTTAAGAATACCCAATATTAACAACACACCTCGTGATTATTTGTGTACGTACTTTAGAATGATAAAGTACGTACTCAAATAAACACGAGGTGTTAAACAAAGAGGTATCAAAATATTAGGTATTTACTTTAGATATGAAGCCAAGTATTTTGACAATAATTGTAGATATAAATTAGGATTATTAAAAGCTGAAATATAGTTCATTTAAAACTGATCGAATTCCGTAGTCAAAACATATTGTATTTAAAGCGAATTTGAGAGAACAAAAGACAATGTTTTTCATTAATTTTGAATGTTTTCTTTGATCCAGCCATTAAAGATGAAAAAAAAAAACATAGGATGTGGAATTTGATGATTCTAATACAAGAGCAATTAACTTTTGTTTTCAGTGACTGTTTCCAAGAAATACTTTGAATAGGTTGTCGATTTAAAATTTTCAGAAAACACAATTTGATTTGAAACCGATTTTAAGTAGCTACCTACTTAAAATCTGTTTCAAATCAAATTGAATAGGTACAATAAAAAATGTATCTGATGAAAGTGTCAAAAAACCCCGTTAATTTTTACGTAATCACCGAAGGGAATTGGTAACACATTCATTTGTATTTAGACGGTTTAAAATTTAAATTATCACCACTTTTTTCAACAATATTTGTTTAAATAATATTATTAGAATTTTACAATTAGTGGGTTAACTGACTTTTTCACCAACGCATACTCACTCATACCTTCTGGACTTCTGGACACACACTACCAATCATACACACACACTACAATAAAATACACACACACACACACACATACTCCTTTTGTGTATATCTTTGTTTGTATAAGTTAATTGTATTTTGGCTTAGCATTTATTCAAAATTTAATTGTAAGCAAAAAGAACTATCTTAGTTAGTCCGGAGGAAGGTGATGGCATCCGTGATATAGGGTAATCCTAGTACGAATGCCAAAGCACTCCTTTGATACCTAAGTGACCATTACATAAGACCAAATTTGTATTTAAGGAAATTTACTGTAGCCATTCTTCTAGTAATAAAGATTTTTTTATATTATATTTATTAGGTAAATTATTATTGAAAAATAATCGACTTAAATTGAGGTTATAAAATTTACCTCAATTAACAAATTAATAACATCTATGGTGATTTAAAATTAGTATTTCGGTTTTAAGTATTTAAATAATCAAATCAAAGCACAAAATTTTGTAAGTGGCACTACCGATTGGCATCACTTGTTTACATTTGTGTTAGATACTTTTGGAAATGACCATACCTACCTAAACTCACACTTTTTGTCTATGGTGCACTTAACTCATCATCTGTTACGATGCCTCATTGAGTTGGATAACAATTAAAATTCTATTGTGTCTCGTAAATGACAGTTGAAAGGATGTAGAAGCGAGAAACATATTTCACTACTTTCTAAAACATTGTTTTCTGTTTGTTACTGAAATAATGTTCTAAGTTTTTTTCACCAATCTATTCCCACATAAAAGAACAAGCTAATTGTTAAGCTAACATCTTCCCGACAATTATTTCACAATATAAAACTCACTTAAATTTTTACATTCGTACAACGCGGGAAATCGTGTACCTACCCGACTTTTGTGTGTCCAAGATTAAAGCGTGGTAAATGACAAAACGATATCGAAATTCTCATACCACCCACATAAACAATCCTATGCTTTAGCAAAACCTTGGATCTTTGCTAATGAACTGCTAATTAGAAGGCCCGTGTTATGGGGAAAAGTAAATGAACTAATATTTGGCACACTAAAAAGTGTTTCCCGTGCCAAAAGTTCCGGATTCACTCAGTCACGGACGATTTTTCCCGTCTATTGTCGAGTCGGATGTTTTGAAAGGAAAGTATGTCTGGCTATGATTATTTTTGTGTTTTTATTTTGAGGAAAAGATAACGGGCAGCAGATGTTCTGATAAGAACGATATATCAAAATATTGATGTGTGATTAGATTGTTTTTCAGTAGATTTTCGGCACTCAAAATATATCTACTTTAACCTAGAACCGATATAAAACTAGATCCATAAAGAATAAAATATTTTTTATTCAGAAAATAAACATGCATTTTCTTTGTTTACATAACAACAACATGCAAGGAAGCCTTACCCTTGATCGCTTCTGAATGGGGTCATCTCCGGGTATCGTGAGGAAATTGCCGCTCATTTTCACAATTTAATAAAACACAATTTATAAATAAATACAACACTTTGTTTTTGTAACTGTTTAAAAATAGCGCGGGATTAGAATTTCGAACGTGCGCACGCGACTGCGTTCTGTGTTCAAATGAAGTATCAAGAGTTTATGAATGGGTGACGTTTTAAATAGTTCCCCCCACTTTCCAGTGTAGTGACGTTCACGGTTTGTAGCCGGGCCGTGTAGGAGTGTCTGCGTTCCGATCGAATTGTTACCCAAATAGCTTGTACGATCAGCTGTGTGGGTACTGCATGGAAAGCTCCTGCCAGTGACGGTACACGGTCTCTGACGTCACCGGACTGCATGTTATTGCGAAAATTCAACGGAATCCGGAGTGTTCTCCGATTTACTTTTATTGGATTTCAAGTAAAATAAATATCAGTGTAATTGAAATGGCTCAAAGTCATAATGTCGAAAGTTTATTGGCAATCAAGAATGTTTGGATAGACGCAAATAAATCCGGATGGAGGTTGATTACTATGGTACGTTAGTGAGTTTTTGTTCACCTCTCTGTAATTTATATAATTGACAGAATTGAATAAATCTTCCGTTTTATTACCCCAGTAGCTTTACGGTAGGAGATTTTTGCAATTCCGATATATACGGGGTGGCAGGGACATCGACGCGAAAACTGAAACCATGGATTCAGTACAACGCAAGGGGGTTCAGAATCATGTACTGAATCCATGGTTTCAGTTTTTGCGTCGATGTCCCTGACACCCTGTATATTATAATAAAGACAATAAGGATAAACTTCGGATTTTAATGCTCTAGGTACATTTTTGGACTAGACAATTATCAAAATAACAAAATTAATAGTACATAAAAGATATTTCAAATGTACTTACAGCTTGTCCACTCAGAAATGATGTGCTCCACTACCGCATTACTCATAGAAATCCGCATGGAATCCGAGTAGACAACCTATACCAAGATGATGTAACAAACAGTGATTTTTAAAACAAAAGTCGTCTTCCACATGATAAGTATATCATCGCCAACATTCATGATGATCGAAAACTTCATTAAAATTTCTAACTCTTCATGCTCTTGAGAAAGTAGAACTTATAAAACTTTTTACAAAAAAAAAACAACCGACTTCAAAAAAAAAAAACACTACACAGTGAAAAATAACTTTATTTTCGGAAGTCGGTGACAAAGAACGAAAATTGAAAACCAAAGATATATGAAGTCGGTTGTTTGTTTTTTGTAAAGTTTTTATTTTTCACTTTTTAGTTGTGGTACCTACCCCACACAAATTCGAGCATCACTACCTGCTATGTAAATAACAGTGACAGGAAGTTATCATATCATCCACATACTATGTGGGAAAAATTACCTATTATTGAAACTAACTCAAAAACTACCCAAGCAAAGTTAATAAAAAACATATAAAAAAAAAAAAAAAACATACAGTCGAATTGAGAACCTCCTCCTTTTGGAAATCGGTTAAAAATATCAACACTAACCCTATCAGACTCAGTCAATATCTTTTCTATTTATGTCATGCAGGTTCAAAAGTTGAACGTAACAGTGGTAATGACATGTTGACCTATTTACCTCCTTCACACGTCACTCCTTCAGTATTGTTTTCCTCAATGGATTCATAAATGAATCAGGACAATAATATTTAGGTACTTATGTATTAACTTTGTTCATTTTTCTCGGAGTTTGCGGTTACGGGTTTCAAACATGTGACGATGTGATTTCAATGTCATAGGTATCGAATAAAGTACGAGTAACTACTTACCAACTCTTAGAATTGTTTTGTTTATTATTGCACGAGAAGGAAATCGTCTACCTATAGTGGAAACTTCTAAAAGCTGGTCTAAAATTGATCATAGTGAGCGAGTTCAAATCAACGTTTTACTGTAATATGAGATCGTTTCCGACCAATCAATCAATCTGCCTAGCCTTTTCCCAAATATGTTGAGGTCGGCTTCCAGTCTAACCGGACGCAGCTGAATACCAGTATTTTACATGGAGTGACTGCCTATCTGACCTCCACAACCCAGTAACTGGGTAATACGATACACCTTGGTAAGACTAGTTGTCAGACTTTCGGGCTTCTGTCGACCGATAACGACTGCCAAAGATCCACGAATGACAGCTGGGACCAACGGCTTAACGTGCTTTCAGAGGCACGGAGGAAGCGAGAGGAAATGGCAGGCCGTCACCTCCTTCTGCGAAACGGTAATGCTCGCGAAGGAGGAGGCGGAACGCGTGAGGGATAGGCAAATTTCGCGCCCTCACGCCCCTAACCGCTGCAGGAGGAGACGCCCAGGGCGTCGGGAATCGCGAGCCGATTTTCGGCTACCGTAGGCGCGGGATTACGGACGGTGAGCAATGGGTAGCTCGCCGTCCTATAAGGACCAGGCCCGGGTCGACGGCGCGTTGTATTCCACGCGCGCCTCAAATAGATGTCAGCAGAATTGACGGGGTCCGCTAGGGCCAATGCCTGCCGGGGGTTCGAAGAAAACCGATAGGAAAATTGTGGCCCCCGACAACAGCGCAACTGAAGGAACACGGGTGGGTTTTAGTCAGTAAGAGTCTGACAAGCCCTCCCGCTCCGCCCAGAGCAGGAGAAGTTATTTGATAATTTCCCACCCAAAAAAATAAAATAAAAAAGAGGCACGGAGGAGTCTCGATATATAAAGATGGTCACCCATCCACGGACCAACTCTGGCAAGCGTAGCTTAACCTGTCGGATCGACCCGTGCGGTTGTTATTACTTAGCCACGAGATCGTTTCCGACCAACATGAGGATTTTAAACAGATTACTTAGACAGTTTTCCCACCGCCGGCGATTAGTCAGTAGCGAGTAGAGCTAGTAACTGAAAACAAGTGCAGCGAGCAGCGAGTGTGTAGTTCCGATAGTTTTGTCGCTGGGCTATCAGCGAGTGTCCGAGTGCAACGGGTGATTACTCGCACCACTCGCTTGGGACGAAATTACCGCTGTTTGGTCTCTCGGCGTGAGTTCTGATCGCCAAGCGAGCATCGCTGAGCAAGTATCGCTGAGTCAGTACCTATTATATTATCTTTGATAGCTCTTGTCGCTCAGTGACAAACTAGTGGATCGAGTCCTTTCCGGCATGGTGTGAAGTCGGCGATCAACTATCAAAATATGCATCTATTTTGTTTATACGGAATGTATATCTATTGTACGTTTCTTGAGCGAGAAAAAAGCCGATAGACACTTCCTCGCCGGCTGTGAAACTGCCTATAGTAGGTAGATGTAAAAAATGGACGTTCTGACCTTCATTGGCATTTTTCATGATGCCTTCCTGCCGTTTTATGAGTGATTGACAGCACAATGAAAAGTGTAATGGACAGCTTACACAAACAGCACGCAATGAACAAAAACATGTTTTTTTATTAAATCAGCTCACTGTTTTAAAAAGCTTCAATTTGGGCCTAGCCAAAATAGTTGCCGGGGTATTGTACTTTAACTCTAACAGAGTCGAGATAAAATATAAATTCCAATGCTCGGAGAACGACCTTGGAGTATTGAGGCTCATTGCGGCACAATTTTCTACTCTCTTCCACAATTCGATGGACTCGATGACAAGTAAATGCTGTTTTGAATACAGCAACAGTTGACTCATTATTCCAAAGAAATAATTTGCTTGGTCACATGTTCGTATTTTTGAATGGCCTGCCCCCTCACATCCTGTGACTGGTGACAAGGCTGGCGGATCTCAAGAGGAATGTATGAGCAATAGCATGAACTGTACATATCAACACCAGAAAATTTTAAACATAAGGTATACACACATTATTCTCTTGCCCATAACCAATTTATATGGGGTCGGCGAAACTTGTGTTTTTCTTCCATCAAGTTAAGCTTCGCTTGCCGGGGTTGGTCCGGGAAGGAGTGACCATCTTTACATATCGAGACTGCTCCGTGCCTCGGAAAGCACGTTAAGCTGTTGATCCCGGCTGTCATTTGTGGATCTTTGAAAGTTGTTACCGGTCCTCAGAAGCCCGAAAGTCTGACTACCACTCTTACCAAGGCGTATCGTATTACCCAGTTTCTGGATTATGGAGGTCAGATAGGTAGTCGCTCTATGTAAAATACTGGTATTCAGCTGCATCCGGTTAGACTGGAAGCCGACCCCAACATAGTTGGGAGAGTTGGGAAATTGTGTGTGTGATTGTTTATTATTATTTGAAGACTAATAATATTATATACAAGTATACCTTGTATATTATGTAAATAGAAAAACATTGAGTATTCAATGGACATATTGAATGAAATGACCTGGTTTATATAAATGGAAAATTATCTCAAGAACGTGATGTGATCCGGTTTTCTCAGAATTCGCCCACGTTCTCATCTGTACGTTGATTCCACCTTCCTAAATTAAACCAAATAGGTATTTTTATGAGTTCTATTCTCGTTACTCACAATAATTATATTTATCTATACGTAGATATATATTTAATAATAATAACAGGAAATTGAAGCCGAAGCTACGGAGATAAACAAATACGAATATCTTGTTTTTATTGCCTTTTAGTCCAAAATAGTTTGGTTTAAAAGCAAATAGATTTATTTTTGGATTTACATACAATGTTATTTATAAGATATAAAAGACGAGCTTCTGCCTTCGCCTTCGCTCGCGTGGATGTCAGAAATTCTCCCACAGGAACGTTCTACCGGGATAAAAAGTATCCTATCATCCGAATCCATAGGTAACAGACAGATAGACTTTTTTTAATTTTTCTTAAACAGGTTTTTATGATTCTAAATGTCTAACTTAAAAATAATTATTAATTTAAATATTACCATCATTAATTTGAAACACTCTAGTGCCGCCATTGACTAACAAAGCTAACATCATATATTATATTATTAGATAGCATTGGCTAATTGGCTAAGTTATTTTATAACTTTAAATTGTAACAACTTTTAAGCGGTTGGACCGATGTCAATGAAATAAATATTACCTCAAGATACGAACTCTGATTATATTTCCAATTCTTCAAAAGGAGGTACACATATATTTAAATAATCATGTGAATTTTGAAATCCTTCCATATTTTACCCCGTGGTGATTTTACAAAACCGCTAGAACACGTAATTTTTTTTTTTTTTTTAAGCTTACATTTGAATTTTCATAACTAATTTAAGAAATGTTATATTTTACATAGCACTGAGGAAGTTAATCCACCCTGTCTTACTCCACATTGTAGTCCATATAGATTCGATAAGATGCCAGCCCACTTTACATAATTGCCCTGACTTTGATACCAAAACTTCAGGATAGCAATAGACTCACCAGCTAAATTGGTTTCCTTAAGGCTCGTGCAGACCAGCGCGACACGCGACACGACACAAAGGCACCACTTGTCGCGCAACGAGCGGTGTCTTTGTGTCGCGTCGCGTGTCGCGCCTGTTTGAAGGAGCCTTCAAGCTTATCCCAAAGTTTATCATAATTAACTAGGTCAAAAGCTTTAGAGAGGTCTAAATAACAAGCATAAATGGGGGTTTTCCTACTCGTGTAATACTGAACAGTGTGGTTTAGGCTCAGTATAGCACTCTCTGTAGAAAGTCCAGCTCGAAAACCAAACTGAGCATCATGTAGGTGTATAAAGATAAACTCTGTTAACTGAGCCTCAAGCACACTGTCTAGAACCTTTGCAATAACGGTAGCCAGTGAGATCTGTCTATAATTAGATTTGACCGAGCTATCTTCCGTCTTGTTTTTTTATTATGGGAGTTACTACTGTTTTTGTTAGTTCATATTAGGTAGGTAGGAGTGTCCAATAATCATAATCAGCTTATAATGTTCCCACTGCTGGGACACATGCCTCCTCTCGGTGAGAGGGAGTGGGCTTTAATCCACCACACGGGCCCAGTAGATGTCATATGTCTTCGATATTTTGTTTCCAGGACATGCCAGTTTCCTAACGATGTTTTCCTTCACCGTTTTGAGAGTAGTGGTGATGAAATGAAATACCCAAAGTAAAGCGCCTGCTTGGGTTCGAACCCACGACCTACAACTCATCAGTCGGGGCCATTACCACTGGGCCACCACTGCTCTCACTAGGCCACCACTGCTCTGCTCAGTGTCCAATGCACAGATTAAAAAACATCGGTAAAAGTCTAGAGATGTGTGGCCCTACATTTTGTAGATGTTCAACGCTGAGCCCGTCATGTCCCGGTGATTTTCCACTGGTTTAGATAAGTTTGTGGCGGCGACGTGGTGGCTGACCACGGAAGATGGAATCGCCATTCCCCGCGTGCGGGGGAAATAAACCACGTCCATCAAACAACTATTTAATTTCAAGGTTTGTAAAAATAGGCATAAATGGCATTATGTCTATACTAGTGTTTTGTATGGCGCACACTATGCTGCCAAGCATATTATAAGTTGGGGGATTATATCGCTGACAAAAATGCTTGGCTCAACGCTGGTTCAGCTCCAAAAGGGCGCATAAACTAGTTGATTAGCTTTCGAAAATATTGTTGGAGCTGCTGAAGATTGCAAAAACTATTTTTGCATTGTATAAGTTCAGTCTGTTAGTATTGTATAATTGCATAGCACATGTGTAAGCACTGTGACCATGTACCTTCTATAAAGCTATAATTTACTGGATACTTCTTTCATGGACTTGAATGTGCCCTGGCGGCTGAGAGTAGTCATGCTCACTCAAATGTCTCGCTGGTGGTGGCATGTGTGTTGGGTCGTTAAGTTCCCTTCAAAATGGTTGAGCTAAATGGTGCTGATCCATGCATCCATGTTCGTGAACGAGCGCTGTCAATAGGGACTGATCATCTCGTAGCTGCCATGGCTTATTTTAATTTGTTTTAATTTTGAATTGTTATTATATCTTTTTATTACGGACACTTTTAACGTGCACGTCTTTCTACATTGTTCTCACATGTATAACTTCAATATGAATGATGTAACAAATATTTTGTAACAATATTATGATTTAAAAGAGTATCCGTGGAGTTTCTTTCCCGTTCTTCTCCATAGGAACCTACCTATTACGCTTTGAAATGGGCAACTAGCTTCATCTTTCTGACTGACCTACCCCTTGACAATTCAAAAGTGCCTGTAAATGGTTTAATTGAAATAAATGCTTTGAGTTTGAATTGTTTATTAGGTAGGGTATAAGTAATAAGTATTGTGTGGATCGGCCGGAGGACACGGTGGAGCATATGGTGGAGATCTGCCCGGCTTGGGTGGGGCATCGCCGTGTCCTCGTGCAGGCGATCGGCGGCGGTGATCTCTCACGCCCGGCCCTGGTTCAGGCCATGGTACGGAGCAAGAGAGGAAATGGGAGGCAGTCACCTCCTTCTGCGAAGCAGTAATGCTCGCAAAGGAGGAGGTGGAACGCGTGAAGGAGAGGCAAATTACGCGCCCTCGCGCCCCTAACCGCCGCAGGAGGAGACACCCAGGGCATCGGGAATCGCAGGCCGATTTCCGGCCACCGCAGGCGCGGGCTTGCGAACGGTGAGCAATGGGTATGTCGGGGTACGTAGCAAGGTGTCGGTGTTTTGTGGAGAAACAAATGTTTATGTTTAACACTATTTATTTACTCACTCACAAGTTGTTCTTAAGGTTAAAATGTTACTATTTTAATGAATGTTGAAAATGTTGATGAATACACCCGGCTAACGCGGTAGACAAAAGTGCACTGAACTAATGTAAAATAATAAGTAAAAAGTAATATAAAATTAGGTCAACGCGTCACGCCGATATTGCTAACTTAAGGTGTTCGGTGAAAACACCGAACAGGGTAGCTCGCCGCTCGATAAGGACCAAGCCTGGGTCGACGGCGCATTGTGTTCCACGCGCGCCTCAAAGAGATGTCAGCAGAATTGACGGGGACTGCTAGGGCCGATGCCTACCGGGGTTGCGAAGAAGTCCGAAAAGGAGATCGTGGCCCCCGGAAACATGGCAACCGAAGGAACACGGGTGGGTTTTAGTCAGTAAGAGTCTGATACGCCCTCCCACTCCACCCAGAGCGGGAGAAGTTATTTGATAATTTCCCACCCAAAAAAAAAGTGTAAAAGTAATACATAAGTTAGGTGTTACGTCCATGTAGGTAAATGTAAATATTCGTATGCCGCTTTTAGCAGCGGATGTGTCCTGAACATAAATATACTAACCAACTTTGTACCTACCATATCCGACGTATAAATGTCTTTGTCTTTGTCAGACAAACAGACAGAGTTACTTTACCATCGAATTTTTATTATTGGTATGGATTAAAGATGTAGGAGGTTTGTTTGTGTTTTCTGTATTGATGGAAAAATCTGAAAAACAGGAAGTTGAATCGGTCAGTTTTGGCTCATGTGTATAAAAAGAGCATGATAAAAAATCTCATTGATAATGATCAAGAGTATCGACTCTTGTTGATGAATATTGTAGACTTTACTACATTTTATTCGATTACACATATCATAACATCACGCCTTGTTTCCCCAAAGGGTTGGGCAGAGGTGTCCCTGTAGCAGGTGCACCCACAATTCACCAGTTATGTTTAAGTCCCATATAATAGGGGGCGAGCCTATTGCCATCAATCGGGCACAAATCCAGACTCCCAGCTACTACTGAGAAATTTCAAATAGAAAACCCAATAACACTTTGCCCGACCCGGGAATCGAACCCAGGACCTCATTCTCAACAGTAACGGTTGCGACCACTAGACCAACGAGGCAGTCAGTTGTTCGATTATTTTCCAGATATTGATTTGTTTTCAGTAAAACTGACGCAAAAAGCAGTTTTAGAGATAAAATTGACCAACATAACTATTCACAACCGTTCGATACCCTTCCGTTCTGAATCGAACATCAACATCAATCAATGTTATCAAAAGAGTCCTCTAAGGCAGTTGTCCCACCGCCGGCGAGGAAGCGAATAACTATCGAAAATTTTCTCGCCCAAGAAACGTACAATAGATATACATTCCGTGTAAAAAAAAAGAGATGCATATAGTAATAGTTGATCGCTGACTGTTCACACCGGCGAGGACTCGTTCCACTAGTTTGTCGCTGGGCGACAATTTTTATCAAAGATAATACTCGCTCAGCTATACTTGCTCAGCGATGCTCGCTTGGCAGTCAGAACTCACGCAGAGAGACCAAACAGCAGTAATTTCGACCTGAGCGAGTGGTGCGAGTAATTGCCCGTCGCACTCGGACACTCGCTGGATAGGCCAGTGACAAAACTATCGGAACTACACACTCGCTGCTCGCCAACTCGTTTTCAGTTGCTATCTCTACTCATCATCATCATTATTATCATTTCAGCCGAAAGACGTCCACTGCTGGACATAGGCTTCCCCCAAGCACCGCCACTTCGACCGATTCTGTGCTTTTCACACCCAGCGGATTCCTGTGGCCTTCACAAGGTCATCGGTCCATCTTGTGGTAGGCCTTCCAATGCTACGTCTTCCGGTACGTGGTCGCCACTCCAGAACCTTTCGACCCCATCCGTTCTGCAAACAATGTGCCCTGCCCATTGCCACTTAAGTTTGGCAATTCTTCGGGCTATGTCGGTTACCTTAGTTCTCCTGCGGATCTCTTCATTTCTGATTCAATCACGTAGGGAAACTCGTATCTCTGCTCGCTACTCTTTAACCGTTGCCGGTGGGACAATTGCCTACAAATCCAAAACCAGTCAATTTAAATCAATTAGATGACCGCCATGTTTAGCAGTGGACGTCTTTCGGCTGAAATGAAGAGACGACTCCTGTTCTTCCGACAGCGATTGGCTGTCAGGAGCATAGCAAATTAGTAAATAAAAATGTGTCCTGGCCCACTCCCTCTCATGGAGAGGAGGCCTGTGTTGGGACACAGGGCTCCTGTGGCTGTGGCAACATTACAAGCTGATTATGATTATAATGATCGTTTTCGATTCGATAATGGTTGTGAATCGCAAACTGCAGTGGGAATAATGAAACGAAACGAAATATATTTGAAATACGGATATTTATTTATTTTTTCATAAAAATTCTAAATTCAATAATGTGTTTAAACATGTAACATTTACATATATGCATTTATACAAAGATGTATGCAATGTTAGTGATATTTAATACTAAAATTGGAGCGTAACAGACTTACAATGATGCCGATGCATGTGACGATCACATATTACACTTACAAAATAATATTTACCAAGTATTGTCAAATGGTAAAGGTTTATGTGTCAATACGATTTGTTAGTTATTATATGTTTTGATGAGATTATAATGAATACTGTGCGCTTTTCTTTAAACTAGCTCGAATCGCAATATCTTCATAAACACAGTTACTGGTCACAGAACTTTGCTCATACACAATATACTTTAAATTAAATACACGAAAAGTAATACTGATATATTTTGGTTTATGTAGATATCCCACGATCCCATCAATATAGTGTCTTCCCTTCACATACGATGGAAGTACGAATTGCAACTATTTACAAATGTATGATCCAATAATGATTTTGTTATAATGAAATGTTTATTTTAAAATAACACAATCAAAAATTCTATTTGATGGGCGTCACTATATTTTTCCAAAATATTTTCTTGAAAAGCTCTATTCAACGCAGTAATGCACTTGCAACTGTTAATTAATTATTTAATTACTTTATCGTGGACAAAGAATGAATTATATCTAATTCAATGGTTTATTATTGCGCACATTATTACATTGAATAGAATATTTAATTATTTTGAGATAATAAATAACAAAATAACAATTTTTAATAATTATTGTTGCAATTTTCTATTACGCTATAGTTATACAGATTCAGTCAACTCGGAAATGTAAATTAGAAATAATAAAAGTATTTTCTATATATTATAATAAGACGAGTAAATATATAATTAATTAATATATATTATTGAGATTTGGACTAGACAAACCACATTCTCTATCTACAGATATGTAATCCATGATAAATGCTAATATTTAGAAAATCTATGTCCCGTGTCAGTTAGTGATGTGCCTACCTACACATCGTGTGCATTTTCAACGTCATCAAAGATTTATTACAGTTATACTTCTTAAAGGACCTTAAATTTTTCAGAAAATTTCTTTAAAAAACGATACAGTTGTCAAAAATACTCATTACAAAGGGGCAATTCATTCTATTATAAAAAGTTATAAGTTGGAATAAAAAAATAAAAAAGTCATCTTAGGTGCACTTAAAAGAATCAATATTATTTAATTAATGCTATTGAAAATGTACACACATTAAAATGTATTTATGTGACGACTTTCAAACGTGTTTGAGTTTTGGACTGTGATATTTTTTTAAGTATATTTTAATTATTATGTTAATAAATCAACGATTCGTTATTGTTATTCGCCATAATATAGCCTTAACAAATTATTTTTGAGCACTGGGGCCTTAACTTGGAAGGTTTTTTTTCATTATTAATAACAAAACTTTCAGTAAAATACCTAAATGATTAACATAATAAGATTTATATTTAAAAACAGTCTCAAAAGTAACAAAATGGAATGAAATGTTACAAATGGAATGTTTCAATTAGTAACAAAAATTATTATTTTATTAACAATTAACATCGGATTTATTAAACAGATAAACACGACAGTTACGATGTTACATAATTTTTATAACAATATCACAATTTTCAATAATATACAAAAAGATTTTGGAGATTTTAGATTACACTTCAAACAGGCCAAGCTTATTAAAGTAATAGCAAATATTGTGATATACACATATATTAACATATACTTATTGTTATGTACATGTCTGTAATAAATATGGATCACATAGATATAATATAGGTCACTCAAAACGGGACACGTAAAATAATGATTTATTTATTATTTTATAAAAGATGACAATACCGCACATTTTTATCCATTGTGTTACGCGATACTTTTTGAAGTAACATAAGTTGATTGTATTTTATGGACAAGTCATATTCTAAATTAATTGAATATTTGATTTCCGGGGCGATATTTTTGTCAAAATTACATGACGTACAGAGAGTAAGAAATAAATCAAAAAAGATAATTTCCTCTGTTAATCCAGTATATTTATCGCGGAAGCCATTAGTATTAAACGTTGCGTTTGAATAGAGATATATGGTTCAAGATAATTTGTTTCTAATTCTATATTTACGTACAGACGTCAAAAAGCACCGCGTAAAGGATCTCAAGAACAAACGACGGCTATAACTATATTAATTCCATTTTATATAACACTCATCACCTAAACGAACATGCTTTATGTACTTCGCATAATTCTATACACCACGCAATTACCAAAACGAAAATATATAGAATCGCATACCTCTTAGCACTCGGGACACATCCTCAACACTTTTACATGTAACCGACTCGACAGAAGCAATGAACCAACAAACGAAGGAAATAATTTACATAAGGCCATATATCTTACTGTACACGTATAACGAGTAGATGATTAATTAGATAAATAATTATGTTGCATTTTAATATTAATGTTTAAGGATTAATTCATCCGTATTTACGACAGTTTGGTCCATATAAATATTATTACATAAATCGTGGGTCAACGATGCGTTCGCGAATTTAGGTACCCAGCAAAAGTGGTTGGGCAGTTTAAATTGGAAGGAAATAACTTCGCTACTAACGATAAAGAATTAAAAGAGAGCGATGTTAACAAACATGGTAGGCAAAGTAAATTATTGCCGTTTATTGAGAAAGTTCAAGGTGTCTCTTGAGATGAGAATGCAGAAGTAGCTGGATTCCTAAGTCGCGTCCGCCGCGGCGCCCGGCCGCCTACGGTCAGTCTTTTCTGCTAATGTTTACGAATTTGTGCAAAATATTCTACTATCCGCGTAACTTAACAAAGATAAATTTTATTTACAAAACGAATCTCCGTCGAGATTTTTACGAAACAATACGAACGAGCACTGACCGGGAGCCGCCGGAGCGCCGAATGTCACTTCCTTACTCCGTTGCAGTGGCTTCGTCTCTTTCGCACGCATCGTGCAGAACATAGTTCTGTCTCGCTTGCGCACATAAAACTGTTTTGAAATACTAAGGGACATCACAACCGGATCTGTCAGTCCAGTCGCAGTCTTGGAGTTGGTAGGTTGTGTAGAATGCTGTGGCACGTGGGGTTTGTTTAAATGTTTCACGCTGGGCCCTGTGCCCCGGCGGGCGTCTCCGTCCTCATCTCTGACTTGAGCTTGACGAACTCCCGGGCCACTTCATCGTTGTGTCTCTGGGACAGTATTCTTAGTATCGTCCAGCCGGTCTCGTCCATCTTGATTCGGGTGCCTAAAGGCAGCCAGCACGCGATGGCACCCTGAAAAATTTAAATAGCTTGTGAATGATTTATTTACATTAACTTTGGCGCTCACTTTAAATCAACTAAAACTTTTCGATTTTTCATAGTTTTTTTAAAGGCGTATTGGGCATTTTTGTGATGGGAAAAAACAGTTGAACTCGCGACACTGTTACCGACACCAGCTTTTGACCATTAAAAAGACATCAACGCGCGATACATTTTCTTTGGAATTACCTAATGACATTTCAAACATTGAGACATGACAACGACATGATTGACATTTCCATTTTTTTTACCGACTTCAAAAAAGAAAAGTATTTCCTGCACAGTAAAATTGTTCAAGTTTACACTTCTGTCGGCACTCCCAGAGTGCCACTGTTGTTGGAGTTGGACTTGAGTTAGATATTTAAAAAAATTACCTGTTCAACGATTTCGGTCATGCGCATGATAGCGACACCGACGAGCCTGTCCTCTCGCGCGAAGCAGTAGTCGCGCACGCATACGTGCAGCTCGAACAGATCCAGCTGCTCCGAGTTGCTCACCATGCTGGAATGATGAAGAAAATTTTTGAATTGGTTTGTTGTTGAGTTTTGTTTTGTTTTGAGTTTTGTTTTGAGTTTTGTTTTGAGTTTTGTTTTGAGTTTTGTTTTGAGTTTTGTTTTGAGTTTTGTTTTGAGTTTTGTTTGAGTTTTGTTTTGAGTTTTGTTTCTGTTTTGTTTTGAAGTTTTGTGTTTTGAACTGCTGTTTGAATATTTTAACAGGTCTTTCCGGAATGTGGAACATGATTATACATAACGTTCAGCAGTCATAGGTTTTTCGTATTTTCAATATTACACGCAATAGATACGTTCATTGATTATGGTGAGGTTTTAAATATTTCTTCATGAACTTCATGAGGAGCTCTTGGCTAAGTACTAACAGTCGCACAGGTCGATCCATCAGGTTAAGCTACGCTTGCCGGGGTTGGTTCGTGGATGGGTGAACATTTCTACGTACCAAGACTCCTCCATGCCTCGGAAAGTACGTTAAGCCGTTGATCCCGGCTGTCATTCGTGAATCTTTGACAGTCGTTACGGGTCGTCAGAAGCCCGAAAATCTGACAACCAGTCTTACCAAGGGGTATCGTATTACCCAGTTACTGGGTTGTGGAGGTCATTATTCAGCTTCTGTTATTCAGCTGCATCCGGTTAGACTGAAAGCCGACCTCAACATAGTTTGGAAAAGGCTAGGCAGATTGATCGACCTTTACTGTGTTCGAAAATTATCCACGATTTTTACTTAGAATTTTTTGCACCGTCGGTTTTGTATTGTATTTGTATCCGGGAAATACAGGGCACTAGTGCAATTTGTATATGTTCAACTCTATGAGCGTTGTAGTACAGAAATGCAATTTAAATAATCCAAAATAATACTTACAAGTGGAAAGTCTCATTGAACTTAGGACTCCAGTTGTTACTCTTGGACTTGGTGGCGAACTTCCTCTTCTTCTCCGCGAGGTGAGGCCCGATGAGGTTGACCTCGATGAACGGACGGAACATACCGCTCGCTATCACCCACTTCAGGTCATTCGCTGCTACCACTGCAAAAAATAGTTAGCGGTTGAGTAAAAAAAAATGTGGACATAATTAGATCAATTATCAATTTTCTTGCATCGTCAGGGAACCTGAGAGATATTTCTCGATGGCATGTGAAGCCACACGAAAAGAAGAAG
Source organism: Agrochola lychnidis (assembly GCA_963680765.1). Classification (NCBI taxonomy): domain Eukaryota; kingdom Metazoa; phylum Arthropoda; class Insecta; order Lepidoptera; family Noctuidae; genus Agrochola; species Agrochola lychnidis. Next base: position 9,461,548 of record OY796864.1, read on the forward strand.
ATAATTAGATGGTTCAGACGTTAAGCTGGATGGTTGATTTTGAAAATTGAAATATTTGTAAAACATTGAGAAGTTTCCTGATGTATGGACTCAAAAATTTACACTTTTGTAATCATTTTATTGCAAAAAATTTTGTCTTTCATGTGAAGATGTATAAAAATGGAAATGGAAAATGGATGTATAATTTAAAAAAAACCGGTCAAGTGCGTGACGGACCACGCACACTGAAAGTTTCCGTAGTTGGGATAAATTTATCCCAAGAACAAACTTAACATTGTAGTTGAAAACCATATTCTCTCCCATACGGAATGTATGGGAGAACATGTTTTTGCAACTGCAAATGTAAGTTCGACGATTATTACTCGTTATCTTGTAGAGCCTACTTAGCTGTGATAGTTTTCCTTTTAATTTCTTTATATATATATTGCAGCCGTGAATTTTTTCACATATCCAAAACCATTTTTGTTCTCTTTAATAGTTCACATTTAGTTCACTGGTGATCTCTAAATATTAACATTGCCTATTATAATATATTACTATACTTTTAGCTTTACATGTGAGATGTATGTCTCACATAATACTAATAAAATACACCTTCCAATATAAAGAAAAGGAATTAACGTATTATTCAAATTCTTAGAACGGTATTTCCATTAAGTGTCCAGACCTTTAACCCTAACACCAATTTTATGCAAATCTCAATTTGAGTAGTCAATTCTTACCTTTCACGGTGATCTTGTGTTCGCCTGTGTTGGGATGCGTAAAGAGATCCACTTGCAAGGACACCTCACCCACGCTGCCTTCCTCCACGACTGCAGCATCTGAAGGAGTCACAAAAATAATGAAATTTTAGAAAAGTAAAAACAAAATCTGCTCACAACTTTGCCCAAAAAGTGGATACTGCTGTAAACTGGTGAATAAGACTTATTATCGTATGCAAGGTGTCTCCCTTTGTATTATGAGGATTACCAGTTATACAAAATTTCTTAAACCTCGAACTAGATTTCGTTTCGATTTAATTTTTGACTAGAAAGTTCGTAAGTCATAAATTAAAACTAATTTTTCGTAATTTTCCTAACCTAATAAACATTTTTGATGTAAACTTTTTAACTCGTAAATTAAGATTTACTCAGTTAGGCATATAAAAATCAAAATGGCCGAGAGAACTACGGCTATTGGTTTGGACGTGTGTCTTTATTTAACTCAATTACCTTGGTTCTGCTGACAGCTAACGAAAGTCCTGATGAGCGTGTCAGTAGTCTGAGTGTACAGACTGAGGGCATATCTCAAGGACTGCAGTTCTGGACTCTTTTCTAGGAAGGCCTTCTTGAGCCCGTTGCCTCCTGCGTGGAAGTACAGCTTGATGGTGTCCAAAGCTGCGTCGAGGACTCCACACTGCTTTGGTGTCAAACTCTTCTCGGCTGATAGGTGCTGTGGGTCAAATCAAATAATGTTAGAGTGTTATTTAGAAATGTTTTTCAGTTAGGTTAGATTAGGTTAGGTTAGTTTTGAAAGATTGTCGTAAGCTAATGGTGAAATAAAAGAAAATTTGGTTTGCACGATTTTTAGAAATAGGAAAGCTCTTTTTACTGTAGGTCTAGTTAAAAATACCGTTCTTTTGAATTTTATAAAATAAAATTGCAGCAGAATTCGAATCGATGCAACAACATTCGTCTATTTGCCAAGAAGCATAAAAACATGATTTTTTGTGATATCAAATTGGAAGTGTGTGATACGAAATTGTCTCTCCTAAATACAGATTACTCAGTGATCTAGCTAGGAGAGCAGCGATTCACCCAACAATTTATTAATTGTTTCTACACCATGTAATTAATAATGTATACTTTGTAAGTCCTTCATGTACTTCAAAACCTTTATGTTCCTAAATAAATTATAAAAATAAAAAAAATACGTATACTTAGTCTAGTTAGCCCAATAGGTGGCCACATTGATCACGGCTTTAGCATTTTCTTAAGTGTTATAAAATGATTCAATAATCATGAAGCGAAGTAATATTAACCATCCCTTCTTTCATATTTTGTAGACCAAAGACTGAAGTCTAAAACGAAACTTAATTTTATGTCAACGTTAAGTCTCATGCCAGTTGCCATACGAGATGAATTTTGCAAGAATTTTGCTGTGGTAAAATGGCTGTTATCATCAAGATGAAATTAAGTAAGTTATGATCATCTTATATCTCACCTCTTTCGATATATCCATGACGCCGGAGAGCGCATGCTTGACGTCCTGCTTGCCCACCGTGCTCTTGAACAGCTGCGTCATATCCTCGATCTTCGCATTCGCTGCCAAGTTCTTGGCGTTGTTTGTCAAGTTCTTCAGCATCATCTAACCAAGAAAGGAAAAGTTTATACAGTACTAGCGGACCCGACAGACGTTGTCCTGTCAAAACATTGTCCAGCGGACAAAATTGTGAATCTAAACCATTCCCAGATCCCCTTGAACACACACAAAAAATTTCATCAAAATCGGTCCAGTCGTTTGAGAGAAGTTCAGTGACATACACACTCACAGAAGAATTATATATATAAAGATTTTCATAATAATATTACGACGTTAAAATGGGACTCTCCTAATTCGATTATAATTATTTTTATTTATTCGATTTATTAAGAGCCTTGTCTATTTTGTAACACTTTTTATTAAATGTTAAATAACTGATGCGTGATATTATAGGTGCTAATTTAAAACATAGTCACAACGAGAGCAACCATGTAGATTTTAAATATCATAGTTCTAAACGATCATAATTATTTCAAGAGGTGCTCTTTCATCATAAAGCGTGTACCTACCAATTTTAGATTTATGTAAATTACAATATTTTGTAGTACGGTTTTTGTATAAAATCTAGAAGTCTTACCGTTTTATCAGTCATAGGCGGAAGCACAACAGTCTTTTCTAATATCTTCATCACAATCTTCCACAATTCCTTTAGTAGTCGTTTTAGTACAGTCTTTTCACAGGATTCTGCGTACATTGTGAGAGAGCCATCCTGCACACAGAACAAAATATCAAACACAAGTTCATTTTGAGAACCAGTAAAATTTAAATTCTTGTCACATTAAATTTAGCAAATAATCTGGTGTGTTCAATTAATATTAATGGCAAAAACATCGAAATTATTGACAGTTATCATTGAAACTTCAAGGATTCCTGTTGGAGTTCCACAGGGATTTATTTTAGGCCTCCTAGTATTTTTTTTGTGTGTTCTATTCCGAACTGTAACCCTATGTATGTCTGTTTGTTGTCCTCACCAATATATCCATGAGCGGCCGCAGCACCTCATCCGCTTCGTGGTGCACGGGCGGCTGCTGCTGGCCGGGTGCGCCGCCACCGCCAACCTTTTGTAATAGCTCTCCTAATTCTTTCACACTTGCTGTGATTCGTGTCTCCAAACTGATGAGAGAAAGGTAATGGTTAGTTATTGAAGCATTTTAGATACCTATCAATTTAATATGACAGTTTAATCTCGCTTGTGCCGCGTTCCAATGCGGTCGTGTTTGCATATTCTGTGTATTGACTAGCGCGGCGCAAGCTGTCGCTCGTATTTTATTAGCCATGAGCAACGAACTTGTGGCGAATGAGCTGCTGGCGTTCCTGCAGCAGAAGCTGGATGTGATGGACGAGGTGTCCGCTATCCAGATCTGCGCAACAAACTTCAGCGAAGATGACATAGCTGCTGCCAAGCTGTTGTTGTTCAGTGTGCTTAACAAGCGCGACCAGATGGTGTCCCGCCGGCGTGACGGGACTAAGAGAAGCCTGCAAGACATTATCACGCTGTTCAAAGAGACCGACCCGGACGACGTACCGACGTTTGTGGCGAAGGAGCTACACAAGCTTCCTCCCGTCACCTTTGATCACGTTGATGTAACGAGCCTTCTGAAGGACATTCTCTTTCTGAAGGCCCGCCTCGCGGATGTTCTGGCGAAATTAGATGCATCCCAAAACACTGTGGCCGATTTGCGCAAAGAATTTAATGAGTTGCGAAACAGTGTGGCGGTAACTAGGTCATCAGTCGATGCGTCTAACGTAAACAACTGTCGCGGAGCTGGCCTCGATGTATCGTCGTCAAATTCCGCGTCAGCAGTTTTGTCGCCAGCGCATCCGTCGTTTGCTGAGCTTGCAGAGCGTTCCGCCTGCGTGCCCCGCAGCCCCGCGCACGTCACCGCAGCTCCTCCACGCAGCGCTGCCCGAGCTCCTCGCCCCGTCCCGCTGCCAGTGTCTGCAGCCCTGGCGAAACCTTTACAAAAGGATTTCGCTAGCGTTACCGCGAGTGCCCCAGGCGCGTCAAGTATGCAACCTATGCCAGAAGAGAGATCTGATGGCGAGGGTTTCGTGACAGTGCAAAGAAGGAAGCGCCGATCGCGACCGATCAAGAACCGCTGTGGCAAAGCACCTACAGCGCCCGAAGTAAGCTTGCGTGCCGCAAAGCCGAATACACCGGTGTACATCTCCCGCCTACATTATACCACTAAGGCGGAGGACATCGTGGAGTACGTGCGCCAGAAGACCAGGTACACGCCGAGGGTGCAGTTGTTGGAGTCGCACCGCAACGTCAACTTCAAGGCGTTTGTGGTGCGAGTACCGAATTGTTTTCTGTCCGTCGTCATGGAAGAGGACTTTTGGCCGCAGGACGTGGTGTTCCGTCGCTTCCGCGGACAAATACCACAGGACAGCATAAGGACAAGCTAGTGAAGTGAAGTGCTACTAACATAGTTTTAAGCTATTTACTAACACAAGTTTTTTCAAGTTCTCTTATATTAAAATATGTATGTTTAGGTTAAGGTATTTTTCTATGGGCCTGTGTCGCCTGAAATAAATGGTATTATTATTATTATATTATAATCAATGGCTACACGTAAGCTTAACGCAACAATGAACAATTGTGTCTCATTCGTTAAATTATGGCTTGACAGGTTCAGGCAAGTTAAAGTTTATGATAGTAAAACAGTAATTGCTGATGAATCAATACTTGTCTGAAACAAAACTTACCTGACAGCCATAATCTTTTATAACACATTTATTAATAAACGTTTCTTTAAGTTAATACAAGCTTAAATGATAAATGTATGCTTACACTGACGTTTATTATTACTTAACTTTAGATATAACTGAAACAAAAACTAAACAAATGAAGCCCGATACCCTTACCTGATGGCAAACATGGAAGCCAGATCATCCAACGTCCCGTTTAGCCTATTCTGCAGATCTTTGAGAATATCAGCAGCATCACGCTCCAGTTTGGTGCCTCCCATCGACTCGAACATCTTCTCCAACTGAACCCGCAGTTGTTGAATGTTGTTCATCAAGATACACGCCTGTAGCACAACATTTTAAGGTTTAGAAGTTATTAAATTTTTATAAAGCTACGATAAAAAATTCATTAAAACTGTATTATTTTCGCTATTCGATTCAATTATAAACGTAATGTGATTTTATTCTGAATTCAATACTTTTTGAATGATTAAACAGTTAATTTGTGAGTAGGAATTCTAGTTATATTTTCTGTCTCACATCATTTATTTATAATCGATCGGATTTGGAACTAAAAAAAATGTTTTTTTTTTGTCTTACACAAAATTTCACAGACAAACATTGATTCAAATACAACATACCACTCGTTCCTCCTTCAAATGTTCAGGGAATTCCTTCTTCACGATGTCAGCATAAGCTATGAGGACTTTGACGATAGTCTTCGCAAACCTCTTCATGTACCTCTTCCAGATCTCAGGGTCAGGACACTCCAGTTTGGAGACCACGTCGAAGCATTGTGTCAGTTGTGTGAACACGTCCACCACTGAGTTACTGAAGAGGGCGTGCTCGCTCGACTTTTGGAACTGGAAAGTAAGGAAGCAATAGGACAATGAGTAAAGTTGTGAGGTGAGGATATTTTGTAGTAGTCAATTGTGAGATATTAAGTAGTACATTTAACTTTGATCATCCCTTACCGGTAGAATGGGTTGGAAGATTTTTTTACGGTATATTCTTATATAATTATCTGATTGTGCCATAACTATTACTTTCATTCAATGCAATAAACGATTCCTGATTTTAATTTCCTTGCTGGATTTGATTTGGATTTTTTTTTTAGTTGATTGTGAAACATATCCATACTAACATTATTTGTTTCTTATATATATAATTATTAACTTCGATCATTATCAAATATAACGTAACTCACCCCATCTTTCTTATCCCTGTTAAACGCTCCATTCAGATATTCTAGTGACACGTCATCATTCTCATTGAGCCACTGCATCACGAAGGGTTCGAACCAGGCTGGGTACTCCGGCACAGCTCCACAATATGGTGGCACGTCTTTCACGTAGTTTGTGTGGAGCCATTTTACCTGTAGAAACGTGCTTGTGATTAGTATTTAGCGGATGACTAGTAACACGCAATTCGTCATCGGGAATATCGTTTCTAAGACTAACATTACATTGTTTTTGTTTAGTAAATTATCTTCCGCCAGCGGCTTCGCTCGCATGATATCTTTATAAATTATAGCCTATGTAGCAATGGCAATATAGAATTTTACTGGTGAAATATTTTTTTAAATGGGTCCAGTAGTTTTTGAGTTATTCTTAACAAACAAAAATAAAAATCTTTTCTCTTTAAAATATTATTAGTATAGATATTCAGACGGCCCACTTAATGCCAAGTTAACACCGATATCTGACGTCTATGGACAATACAAATGTAGAAGCATTGTAGATGGGTTACCTTTACTAAGAGAAAGCTGAAAATATGTTTTATAAGATTGTCAATTCAACACACAGCAACGCTGGTTAGTAAAAGAATTCGAGGTATGGAGGCAGTACTTCCACAGACAAGATCTTCATGAAGAGTTCGAGTACTACCCATCATAAAATACACTGAATTATATTTTAGCTTTACCTTAAAGTGTAGGTTCATGTAAGCGGAAGACTTGCAGAGCCGATGCTGTTCGTGCTCCTCCAAGGCATACTTCATGTCGACTGCGAACAGCGACCACATTGTTGCCGCCGATAACTGCAAATAACATTATATACTTTATTAATTGAATTGTAAACTTGTCTCAATGACCTCGATCAAGGACTTTAAAACTAAAAAAAATTGAAAGTACACTTCATTTACTGTTTATTTTATTTGGGTTTTATCAGCCTCACTATTACCACTGCGACTCTCATAAGTTACAATCTAAAGCAGCAATTAGAAAAGTACTGAGACAATGAAGCTTATTGAGTCTCTGGTCTCTGGATTTCACTGTGTTGGAAATAAATTAAAAGAAAATGACATTGCAGTGGAAGAATTAGAGTTGGAGTATTTGAATGTCCTACATAGAATGAGTAGCAATAGCAAAGATTTGGTAATTACGGCGATAGAGTAAATGCAGAAACAAATTAATAATAAAATTCATACCTGTCCAATATTCAACTCCTGAGGAAACTGGTTGAGAACAGGAGCATAGCTGTTCCTGTCCTCTTCTATCACAGATACGATAAGAGCGATTAGCTTGTGCCAGAAGTCCACTGAATCCAACTGTGGCCCATGGTCTGATGGATCCCGCTTGGCTTCATTTGGATCCACCTGAAATATATAATTTTATATTAGGATATTTCTTGCAGAAACCATAATTTTTGGTCCTTACTGAGAGGAGGTAGTAAACCTATTGGTAAATGAGCTTGTTAAATAGGAGCCTCCTCCCGTTTCAATTCTTCAATTTCCTTCCTCTTTATAAGGTGAACCGACGCTCTATATATAAGTTCGCGAAAATCCTCTGAGCGCGGCCAGCACAAGATCGGTCACTATAGTAATGCTTGGATTCCTGCGTCAATTAATGAATGCCTTTTGGCTTTTATTTATAATGATGATAAACAATATGTGAAATTAATTACCTGGAACTCTCTGTTGTACAGCTCGTAACAATTCTCGAATAGAAACTGATATGTTGATCTAAGGCATGCCTTCACGCAGTCTTTGACCACGGTGCTGGCGCGGGGCGGACTGCTTAGCTCTTGCACCTTGACAAACAAAACGTATTTAAGCATCAGAAAGCCCACTTTGGGAAAAATGTGTGGCAATGATAAACTAGACAGACAATCAAAATCAACAACATATGAAATATGAACTTAAAATGTAGCCATTTATTATTGAGATTCGCTATGACAGATTTGCCAGATTTAAATTGAAAACTTGCCTTCTTTAAACACAAAGTTAAGATATGATAATGATACAGATATTCGGTATAATATACCATCCAGATACAAATTAAGAAAATAATATTCTCTGCTTCTCATATAATATGTTGATCCGAGGCATGCCGAATGATTTGATTCATAGAGATAGATTGTGGACAAGTACAGTTTCCAAAGAAATTTGGTCATTATTAAACAAATTCTTTAATTAATCATTGATGAATATTTTAGCATTATCTACGTTTAGTCTTTTTGGAAATACCTGGATTATAAATGTGGACTGCAATATTAACTATCCGATGTTCATATACTATTATTATCTCACGAAGCGACGAGCTGTTTACTAGTGGTAACCAAGTGTACAAACACGCTGTGAATGTACACACGCGCACACACCCCCACACACTTTCAACTTCGCCATTGTCTCAGACGGTACCGAGAACTCTTGCGGCTACACACACATTCACATCGTGTTTATACACTTGGTAACCACAAGTAAAGCGCGCGTCGCTTCATGAGATAAAAACTGTACCATACGTGGCACAATGAAAGTGATAATATTGGTGAAAATCGAGAAAATATTCAAAAATTAATAACATACCTTCATCCTAAAGAACGTAATACTGGTAAGCAGGTCGACAGTAGACTTAAGGTCCATGAGCTTCTCTGCACTGGATGCTGGGAAGTTGTTCCGGTACATCGACAGATCGATCCTCAGCGAGTTGTGTAACTGATCCAGCAGTTTGACGAATTTCTCTTTCTGTAGAAAAAGGTAGGTAAATGTTTAGAAATAATACTAGTCTGTTATAGTCCCACTAAACAGTACTTTTTTTTATTGTTTATGTTTTTTTTTCTCATTTCTATAATGTTTGAGTACGCTCATAAATATTGTCATTCTTTTGATTTAGATACATGCGAGATCTATAATAATTACTATAAAGATTGTGGGTTAATGCTGTATATGTATTTAGTTGATAAGCCAAGAATAAATAAAAAAACAGGAAAACGAATGAATATTATACTAACTCCAAAGTTAGAAGCAGCAAATCGGTCAGAAGCCGAGACCGCTGACGAGGCGGTGGTGTGTGCATAGTAAGCATTGATGTTGGCCAGCAACGTTGACATGACGGCTGGAACTCCGGCGCACAGGTACTTCGTGGAGAGGCAGTGGAAGTGTCTGGGGTAGAGAAAAACATAGGTACCAATTAATATCAGTGGAGTTTTGTTTTAATTTTAAAAAATAAAAACTTTTTACAAAAAAAAAAACAACCGACTTCCAAAAAACACTACAAAGTGAAAAATAACTTTTATTTCGGAAGCCGGTGTCTTTGGTTTTGAATTTTCGTTTTTTGTCACCGACTTCCGAAATTAAATTTATTTTTCACTTTGTAGTGTTTTTTGGAAGCCGGTTGTTTTTTTTTTATTTTTCACTTTTTAGCTGTAGTACTTATCCCACACAAATTCGAAAACCACTACCTGCTATGTAAATAACAGTGATAAGAACTTATCATATCATCCACATACTAAGCGGGGAAAAAGTACATATTATTGAAGATAACTCAAAAACTATCGAAGCAAAGTTAATAAAATTTATATTGGACCACCTCGAGAGCATACCCTTTCAAACAAAAAAGAATTTTCAAAATCGGTCCACAATTGACGGAAAAATCGGTGGACATACAAGAAACAAAAAAAAAAAACATACGCGACAAACATATAACCTCCTCCTTTTTAGAATTCGGTTAATAAACCATCAACACGTTTAGTGCACGCACTCCAGTTTAATATTTAGGTGACGATAGGTAACGTCCCAATTTTGATACTGAAAAATCTTATAAGTTTAAAAAAAATTGTTGCAGCTTGCCTGGCTTTTTCAACCTTCCAATCACACAATTCATTCTAACACAGAATACTGATATACTCCCAACAAATGCTCAATAGAAGTTGCACAAGATTAACGATGTTCCATTAAAATTAAAATCATCATTTCAATCCAAAGACGTCCTCTGTTGAACATAAGCTTTCCAAGTGTCACTACATCGGCCGCTTCTCTGTTTCTGGTATCCATTAACATGTTGTATTTTAAGGCGACACGTTTTTTCTTTAGTACTTCATCGTCATGAGGAGCAGAAGCACTAAAAAAAACACGTGTCAAACTTCAAAAATCGACCACCTTTATAGGTCGTACTTACGTCATAGCTTGATAGATGGCTTCAATTCCGTATCTCATGGCGAACTCATCGACGATCTCTTCTGGTATATCATTGAAGTAGACCTTCCAAGCATCATCACCCCTCGCAGCTGGTAACGTGACTGCTCCGCTGTTCTCTTCACAAAGGTAGTGGAACAGGTTTTCGTGAAGACAGGTGTACTGAAAAAGGAGAAAATAAAAAAATTGAGATTCTGTAGTAACATTTAGAAGGCTTGATGAACACTGTCATTTTTAAACTGGAGACTAGTATTTTCTCCCTCTCTCTCTCTAATACACAGAGAAGAAACCTGAATCTCAGCACTGGGAAAATTGGAAGCTGATTATATGACCAACAAGATCTTAAGTCATGATGACTGTCCATATGAAGAAGTATTTGATAAGAGATGAAAAAGTTATATATATTAAAATATTTTAGCAACACACTTATGAGAATCAATCATATTATTATTATATTAAAGACTGTAAGCTTGTATATTTTATTATGCAAATATTTTCTTACTCTGTACATGGAAATATTGCAAAAATTCCGTCGAAGAATTTTCTCCATAAACTAGAATATTAAAACTTTGATATAAAGTTACATTATAATTCAGTTATGCCTATATATTTCATCCATCCGATCAATATGCAAATAGTTGCAGAGCTCAGCAATAAACGTTATAGAAAACGTTCGACTTTCAATAAAATATCTTACGTAAATTCGGATTTCAATAAGAATTTTTAATATCAGTTGCACTATATCACATAAGAATGTTATATCGTCGAAGTGGATAAATTGAGTTCAAGGATATTAGAAATTGTAAATTTCAAACAAGTTTTCGATTAAATATATGTCCCAAAGCAAATATAAAAAGTTTGTAGATACAAAAGTTTCCAATAGGTATTTCAGATTCGTCTGTTACATCATAATTCTAACCACAAAGGACTACAAAGTTACAAATTAAAAAACTTCTGTCCACACAAAAAAAAGTTACCCATACGTTTATTTTCAATTTGATTTGGTGCTTCTAAAACAAAATCAAATCCGCATGGGAAATCGCGGTGCAAACCGAAAATAAATTGAATTTCCACTCCTGTCCGACCTCGTCTGACAGTGAGGAATATATGAGTGAATGTTGTGTGCGTTCGAATAATGCTTATTCCATCAGAATATGGATGCGGGTTGTCACGTTTCGTGTATTGTCGATTAGAGCTTTTAGTGTCACAAATGACATGTTTTCATATTGGGGTCATAAGAAGAGAAGTTTTAAGGAAAATATTATACAATGTGAATAAGTACTTACATTGTATTCAACCCTAACATTATCAATTGACCGCTATAAATAACAATTATAGGAGGATGATATTGCAGGAGGAGACGCCCTGGGTGTCGGGAATCGCAGGCCGATTTCCGGCTACCGTAGGTGCGGGCTTGCGGACGGTGAGCAATGGGTAGCTCACCGTCCGATAAGGACCAAGCACGAGTCGACGGCGCGTTGTGTTCCACGCGCGCCTCAAAGAGATGTCAGCAGAAAGGACGGGGTTCGCTAGGGCCGATGCCTGTCGGGGTTGCGAATAAGACCGAAAGGGAAATCACAGCCCCCCGGCAACATGGCAACTGAAGGAACACGGGTGGGTTTTAGTCAGTAAGAGTCTGACACGCCCTCCCGCTCCATCCAGAGCGGGAGAAGTTATTTGATAATTTCCAACCCAAAAAAAGGAGGATGATATTGTGTGCGTTCGAGTAATTTTTATTCCATCAGAATATGGATGCGGGTTGGCACGTTTGTGTATTGTCGCTCAGAGCTTTTAGTGGCACAACTGACAGTTTTTCTTGAACTGGGGTCGTTAGAATTATACAATGTATATATGTACAGACGCCAGCACATCAGGCTACTACAATCTGTCAAATTTATTTAATAGACTTTCAACTTTATCACTGGATTGTAAGGTTCAAAGTTGATTGGGAAAATTTGACAGTTTCGGGTAGCTTGATGTGCTGGCGTCTGTACATTGTATTCAACCCTAACATCGTCAATTGACCGATATAATTACCTAACAATAATAGGCGGATGACACTATGAGTGAAAATTGTGTGCATTCGGGTAATTTTTATTATATTTAAATTAACAAGCAACAAGACTCAATATGTTCCGTGCCTCGGAAAGCACGTTAAGCCGTTGGTCCCGGCTGTCATTTGAAGATCTTTGACAGTCGTTACGGGTAGTTAGAAGCCCAAAAGTCTGACAACCAATCTTACCAAGGGGTATCGTGTTACCTAGTAACTAGGTTGTGGAGGTCAGATAGGCAGTCGCTCCATGTAAAATACTGGTATTCAGCTGCATCCGGTTAGACTGGAAGCCGACCCCAACATAGTTGGGAAAAGGCTAGGCAGATGATGAAGACTCAATATGTTCGTAACAATATTTCTTAACAGCTATGTTAGTAAACTTAATACTTTTAAAGAATCCCTGCTACACGCTCAACACAGATGTGGAAAGCTTGCAGCAGCGATTCATACACAAACAGTCCAGTCTGCTCCCGATACACTGCAGTAAACTGTTGGGGCTGGCCCGCACCCGGCGCACCAGGTAAGTGCATTTTTTTCACATTGTAGCGTAGAAACAATCGACACGAGCATCAGCAAACATACCTGATGCGCCACAGAAGCGGAACAGCCCCATCAATACCCGCACACAATATTCACACGCGTAATATTTATTCCATCAGAATATGGATGCGGATTGGGACGTTTCGTGTATTATCGCTTAGAGCTTTTAGTAATATACATAGGATGACATACTTTCTTGGATAGTTTCTTGATCTAAATAAGGTACCGGGATCGTTAAAAGACCATATAAAAAGAATATTATATAATGTCTATACATATTGTATTCAACCTAAGATTGTCTATAAACCGCTATAACTCATCATCTGTTACGATGCCTCATTGAGGTGGATAATAATTAAAATTCTATTGTGTCTCGTTAATGACAGTTGAAAGGATAAATAAGTATCGTGGGAGGACGCTATCATTGATACAACGCGATCAATATAAGGTGGTTATTTTTGGGTACATGACATTGACCTTTGCTTTGTGATATTTATAATATCATTCACATAAATCGTTACGTAAAATTTATTCGAATGTTACAAAATAATAACAAAAAAAAGACGTGTGGCACTCGGGGACTGCCGCGGTAAAGCTATTGCATAGCATTTGTAACCTCCATACTTCTTATTTGTCAACGCTACACTTGGGATGATGACGGATGATAACATAAAACAAAAATTACGTTCCCATGACAAGTTTCCATGACAACGTGATGTTGTCATGGGAACGTAATTTTTGTTTTATGTCATCATCCGTCATTACATGGTAGGCGGAGTGGGGGGTGTTAGGTTTTATTTTCGTAACGGAATTTCTTGATTCGGTCGCCGCGCTCAAAGTCCGCGATAAAAGCTATGCAATAGCTTAAAAATATCTATTTTTGTAACATACATATTTTTTTCCGACAAAGTTAACATTTCTAACCTTCTAAAAAGGTCCTAAGACCAAAAAATTATCTCATTGGTAACTTAAAAGCGAAAAATATGAAACTGAAATTCGTTTCTACCCTCTATTCCAGAATCGTGCAGAATAACGATAGGTACAGTACAGCACGGATTCCATTACTGAGCGGATGTTGAATGTTTGGATGCTCAAAACTGGGAATTTTGTGGGCGAATTTGCGACGATACGTTATCATACCGACATTTGGGCCCGTTACCCTAATCGTGGAAAGGTTTCGGCAGTAGCAATATAGTGTATACGTATATTATTTTTGTTTTGACTTCATGTTTAGGGTAGTTGTTATTGTTTTAGGATATAAAAATAGATATTTTTAAACAAGGATAGGCAATAGGCGCGCTATTTTATAACATGAAACTTAGAGTGTGCATTCTGATAGTAGGTAACATCGTAAATAGGTGTCAAATATTTCGCTGTTTAGATTAATTTGGAAATATTTCTGTGTATAAATATGAAATATGGTTAACAAGTGAACTAAAATATTGATTATGAAATGCAATAATTAATATCGTAACACCAAATATTTAGTTTTAGATGTAAAAAGAAGTATTTGGAAACTTCGCAAATGCCTTTTTTTACACCCAAAACCGTAAATTCAGTGTTATAATTGCAATTCATTATTATATATTCTAGTTCACTAGTTAGCGATATTTCATATTTCCATACAGTAATATTGCCAAATTAATCAAACACATAACATTACGCCTCGTTTCCCCGAAGGGTTGGGCAGAGGTGTCCCTGTAGCAGGTACACCAAAACAAAACAGAAACAAATTAATCAAAACAGGTTAATATTTGACAGCTATTTGCGACGTTGCCAACTTTTAGAAAAAAAGCTCTTAAACATAACTGGTGAAATGTATGTACCATAGGTATACCTCTACCTACCCCTTCGGGTATTATAGGCGTGATATTAAAATCAAAATAAGCTAAATTGTAATGCAGAAAACATGTTGTATTTTTAGATTTAGATTTTTGCTAAGGTATTCGGTATTCTTTTCGAACATACAAAGCGGTTTTTAAATTGTTAAACACGAAAACATAAACAAGTTAAATTAATGACAAGAAAGAATATTTACAGGCTTTCGTAATTGTGAACAAATATTGCTAATCTATAGCAATGTTTATTTTATTCAAAACTTATTATGGAAGACCAAACACAACCTTTCAATTCCCACGACTCAGAATGAACATCGGTTTTCGCTGGTTTTTACACACGGCTGAACACTAAAAAATCTACATTGAAATTCACAAAGTTAAGTATACTCTCAACATTGTATACAACGCAATGCCTTTTTGCTTTAGCTTGCATTTCCGCTTTTTTGTAAATGATTCGGGAAAACCTGACTGTTTAAAAAAAAAAGTTTGAACTTCAAGTAATCAAATTCATCATCTCTTTTACGTAGCTAGAGGTATTATGGAGTTTCAGAGAATCATAATTATACCAACTAACTCACCCTATCGCTGCTAGAGGAAATAATTAAATATCTAGAAACACTAGACCTCAGTTTCCATATCATCCGTTCCATGTAGCAGGGCGTGGCAAAAATGGAATGGAAACCATTTTGAGTCTACCCAAGAACCGTATAAGTCTTCAAAATTTACTCAGCCTACAACATCGTTCCATATAAATTGTCTTTAATATCAGTTACCAAGCCAGACTTCGGAGCGTCGAGCAAAAATTCCAAAAGTAATTTATTTTCACGGGTTTTTTTAGTAGGAACATCATTTTCCCGGAGAAGTCTCTATTATCGTTAGCTCTCGGTTTCCTAAACCATTTGCCTGAATATGTAAATTTTGCTATCTAATCCAATTTGTATAAAGGTTGTTTGGAGATAATTAAAGTTTAGTGGCTGTGTTTACTGTGTATAACAAGTAGGGGAGTTCGGAGTGTGTTATCGTTTAATAGTTGTTACTTAGAGTGAATTATTGTTTGTTTTAACGGAGTCTGGAGTACTGGGAAATGGATAAATACATTTACTGGGATTGTGTTCTCATATTCGGCGTGCTTAGACCCGATGTATGAACGTAAACGAAGCAAAAGAAGTATGTTAGGATCGTAGCAGGTGGCGTTCTGTGGTTTCTATCTACCCCCATGGGAAAAAGGCGTGAGTTTGTGTATGTATGTGTGATGTGTTCTTATAATTTAGAATCGAAATTTTTATTGTATTTATTTGTAAAAATAATTATTTTTATATAATTAAATAATTTATTTTATATAATTAAATAATTTATTTTATATAATTTAGAATCGTTTTTTTTTTTTGATTTATGTAACATATTTTGATACTCGCAAATAAATCAAAACCTACAGGGTACTTCCCGTTGACCTAAAATCATAAAATTTTTGGCAGGAAGTAAGACCACAAGTAAAGGAAAACGACCAAAAATTGTTAATTTGTAGTTTTATCACAAAATTAAATTTAAAAAATGCGATCACAAACTTACATTTACAGTTGGACAATAGACCGTGACGTGTATCGATGTGTATAGGAGAACATGTTTCTCAACTACAAAGTTTAGTTTGTTTTTGAGATAAATCCACCCCAACTACGGAATCCTTCTTCCCCTCTCAAAGAAGGGGAAAAACCAGCCAAGTGCGTGTCGACGCACTTGGCTGGTTTTTCTTTACGTTCATTATTTTAATGCATTAGCTGAAATTTCCCACCCGACATGATCAATTATTTCTTGCTGATAAGCTTCAAGAGCTCCGTAGCTAAATAATAACAGCCACACGGAGTGATCTTCAAGGTTAAGCAACGCTTGTCAAGGTCAGTTCGTGCGTGGGTGACCATCCATAACCTACCAAACCCTCGTCCGTGCTTCAGAAAATACGTTAAGCAGTTGGTCCCGGCTGTTATTCGTAGATCTTTGACAGTCGTTACGGTAGTCAAAAACTTGACAGTCTGCCAACCAGTCTTGCCAAGGGGTATCGTGTTACCCAGTAACTAGGTTGTGGAGATCAGATAGATGGTCGCTCCATGTAAAATACTGGTATCCAGCTGCATCCCATTAGAAGCTGAACCCAAAATAGTCGGGAAAAGGCTAGGCAGATTGATTGCAGTACTACAACGTGATAATGTACACATTAATCTTCCTGATATGCTAAAAGATTTATCTAGTGGTGATCAATAACCGCAGTACGCATAATATCTATGAGCCATCTAAACTAGAGACATTTACATGATCTTAAAGGAAAAAAATGTCTAGTATAAGCCTACCTACTTAGGTTGTTATCAATCAGTATTCACCAGTAGGTACCCTTTGTTTGCGCTGCAAAATAAACTTTAAAAAAAACGTGTGCGGTCGGGTGACCCCCGTCAGGAACGAAGTTCTTTCTCATGTATGATTTAAAACAAAACCAAAATTTTTGCAGCTGCCGCAATATTTTGACCCCACTATCGGCTTTAATACCCTCGAAAAACATGAAAACGATACACATGATGAAAAATTTGAAAATTTTCTAAGCTGCCATCTTGGATTTACATTTTGACCTCACTGTCAGCTTTAGTACCCTCAAAAACTATGAAAACGACACCCATGTTGAAAACTTTGAAAATTTCTGAGCCGCCATCTTGGATTTACGTTTTGACCTCACTGTCAACTTTAGCACCCTCAAAAACTATGGACACCCATGATAAAAAATTTAAAATTTTGTGAACCAACATCTTGGATTTTAATTTTGACCAAATTTACACTTTCTCTATCTCGGTGCAGTGTACTCGGGCCGATGTGTACAATTTTATCCCACGACACTGTTTTCATTTAACTCTTTTCTTTTTTCTGCCGGCTTTCTATCTCTCTCTCTCTCTTTGAATTAGAAGAAGACAGTCACAAGTATTTTTTGCGGGACGATTTCTAAAAGTTTACAAGCCGCGTTAAAGAACTTCGTTCCAATAAACAAGGTCAAATAAAATTAACAAAGCGAAGCTCCACCGACGTGATGGGTTTCGAAATCTAAGCATGATAAAATAAAAATAAACGGATTTTCTCAACTCATATATCAAGTAACTACACCACCAGCGGTCGTTAACCCCCCAAAAAAAGTCGAGAGGTGTCGTGGGACCCCCAGTTGGAACGAAGTTCCTTTCGCTGTTTATTGTGTAATAAACAACTGCCACAGTGAAATAAATTAACAACGTGTGAGAATAAGTAAATGAAAAAAAAAAAAACAAAAGACTTTTGACACTTGAAATTTGAGACCTTGAACCCGACTTTTTCGGGTATAACGCTTCATGTCGGTTTCTACTAGTTTACTCCTACCGAAATCCGCGTTAAAGAAATTCGATCTAAAAATCATATTTTTTAGTCTTTTGTTTTATTATATTTAGATATCAAAATCCATCACGTTTGTCGAGTTTTGCTATTTCTATTTGAACCTGTATAAATTACTTGTACGTGGTATGTTTTGTATGTACGTATGTTTATTTTACCACAGTAAAGGTTTTGATGAAGATCTATTGTCTTTGCGCAAAGGAAGGCGACTATGTTTGTAACCCAAAGGGGTGTGGAATACGGAACCTTCGGCTAAGCTTGGTTTAGTTGAAGCGATATACACAAGGTATATTTATGTGTAGCCCTTAAAGAGGGAAGAGGGTAAGTCCTTTATCATTTATTAATAACTATTTTAAGAGGAACTGGACGTAGAATAGAGTTGTTGTTTTATTTTAATTTTTATTCAAATTTTAACTTATCAATATGTCGGATCCGGTCACTAGTACGGATACGAAACGAATCGCAAGCGCGCCGCTGGCGACAGGACGTGATCTACCCACACCAAAAAGCGCGTTTCTACAGAGTCGTGATGTTTAAAGGCCACGACTAGGAGGGATTCAGCCTCGGATCGCATCGGAGTTAAGACATCGCGGAACTGTTCTCGATTCGTGGTGCTCAGTTATTGTGTTAGTTGTAATTTGTGATCATTGTGTTAATTGGAGATTTTAATAAACGCCATCGCACCCTTTGTGTGTATAATTTAGCTAGTGTGATTAATTTGATAGTAAATTATAATGTGATCTAAACTACAAACTGTTTTTCTATTGCGCATTAACCAACACTACCCACACTACGCCCACAGTAGTTAAAATATGCCTGAAAATAACGAGAGTCAGCCCGTCTCCGACAATTTTTTTTTTTATTATTAATTTTCATTTTTTTTTTCTTTAACACCAAAATCTTAGGTCAAGAACTACACACACGCATACTGCACACCCACACACATATCACACACTACACAACACACACACATTAACACAAATTACACACAGACACACATCACACATTATCTTTAATGTTTTGCATATTAAATACTTATGTAATATTATGAACTTTTATTATTACTTTCAGGAATTTATTACCTACAGTCTACATTTTGTTTCAACAATTGCTTTTGTTTATGACTTGATATGAAAAGCAGAAACTCGTGATTATTACGTCATATCATAAATACCGGCTCTCATATAATCTTTCAAGATGCAAACAGTATAAAAATTTAATCAAATTACTTCGGTCATTGACTTTCTGAACTTTAAATAAATACATCGAAACACTGTTACCGTTAAAGTACTATAAAAATACATTTTTAAAAACTTTTCTTTTATAAACATCTAATTTTATCGGAAAACTTCGAAACGTTAAAAAGTTCGCCCCTAAAAATATTGTAATACCAATTTTCTTGAACGAATTTTTAACAAAGAAGAATAATGCTGTTAGCCTTTTTGTGTATTTCGTGGGCACATCGGGGGCTAATTAATCATCGTCACAATTTAATTAATAATTACCCATTTATTTAGGAATTAGAACACTTTTGGGAAAAGGCACTATATAATCGGTCCATTGTTGAACATACATAGAGATTTGATTTTCCTAGTTGTTTCATAATTAAGACTTAATCAAGATTCTCTCACAAAGGAATACAAGCCTTATGTATGATGCTTTAACAGTATAATTGCTTTATATTCTCAAGAGACGTTAAAGTTATTGTCTTGTAAACACATAGGTAACCTCTTGTATTTACATAAACGCAATTAAAACTTGAACATTATTATTATAATACTTTGTTGTGAGTGTTGTCATCATTAGTGTAGACAATTTTTGTTTTGATACGTTCAGAATATAATATAAATTATTTATTGATGAAACAAGCCACCGAGTAATAATTATTTTAAGGCTGAAAAAACAAAGTCAATGTGTTGAAATAATAACGACCGATTATTACAGCATATCAATAGGTTATTAATATTTATTATCTATTATGATGATGACGAATTTAAAATGACGGTGCTAATAATTCCTTCTCACTCACTCATTATACTCAATCAATCAATCACTTTATTTCTCACCACAATATACATAAATTATTTTACATTGGTCAGATTCGATTTACTGTGGGAGACTGGTGCCTAAGCTAGGCTCATGGCCTGTGTTTCAGGACACCAGGATCCCACCCCTTTACATTTTCATTTTATAAATTATGTACTAAGCGCGTTGACTGAAAGATGCGAGACGAATGCTAGTAGATGTGTAGTATGGATGTGTAATTTTGTGGGTGTGTGTGTGTGTGTGTAGTGTGAGTGTGGCTGTGTGTGAGAGGGGGTGTGTGCGTGTATGTGAGAGAGTGTGTGATTGTATTTTTATACTGTGTCAGAGAAAGGGCGTGATAGTGATACCTATGCAAAATACAAAGAAGTTCTTTGTTTGGCCGTCATTTTCAATTCGTTCCTTTAATGGCGCGGGTTATAATTTTAAAGATTCTGAATTCTTATTTTATTTTTAGTAAATACAGTCGTGATTTTACAAACTAATAGCAAGGATTTTTTTTATCCTACTAATAGTATTATAAACGCGAAAGTTTGTGAGGATGGATGGATGGATGTTTGTTACTCTTTCATGCAAAAACTACAAAATGGTTTTGGAAGAAATTTGGCACACAAATAGCTTATAACCTGGATTAACACAGAGGATACTTTTTATCCCGATATTTCCACGGAATCGAGAATTATGTGGGTGAAACCGCGGGGCGCTGCTTTCCATAAAAAATGCTGACAATGATTCCGTAAGCACCCTAGGACTATTTTAGCAAAATTGAGATAATCCACTCATCCCTCTCGTTAAAAAAGTGAGCAATACTGAATACAGCGACGGCCATTCTTCAGAGATAATTTTCTTTTTTTATAAGTGTGTTTTTTGCGAAGTTTTCAACGACAGGTAGAGCATTATAGAGCATCACTTTTTTGCAACAGCTCGCAGTTTCTCCTATGGTTGTCCTTTTTTCGCAAAATTTTACCGTGGTTTAAGTCGGTTTGAGCAGTTTCAGGATACATTTAAATTATTTTTTTTGCTTTACTTAATGCTATTCTGTAAAGAACACTTCGAAACTCACAAATAAAGCCTGATTTACACGGTTATTTTAATTGCCTGTAGCATAATGCAGCATATGCCATAGCATATTGTTACTCCAACACATGGATATTGGAGTAACAATAAAAGTTGCACCCACTAAACAGTGTTTAGACGTGCATCGTCTAAACACTGTTTGTCATTTGTTGCTTCAATTTTATTTTATTCACACCCATGCTATAAATCCTCTATAAAAGTTTCTGAAACAGCTTATTACCAACATTAAAACAACCAGTGTCATAGTTCACGTGGATCGCGCGTGGCGTGCGGACGTGTAACCGAGTAGCTAAGTCTAAGTTAATTAAAAAAATAATAATAGAAGAAGACAAAGTTATACGATAAAGTGAGAGCACTACGTTTGCGAAGCGATAGCCGGGGCGCAACAGTGGTGGGGCTGATCGAGCCGCGCACGCGGCCACGTGCCGTCTTCATAAATCACTGCGCAGGCCTGTCCGTGTTGCTAACGTTTGATGCCAACAGATTAAACTATCATGGCGCACCACACATCGCTTAAAAGTGGGCAACATTATGCGTCTGATCCAAATGTCGCGACTATGACCGATAAGCAAAAACCGTCAGGTACTTGGGTCAACCCAAGACAAACTAAGAAACGTATTGCAATGGATTCGGATAGTGACTCGTCAGGAGCACAGGAAGTAAGAAGAACTAAAACTGCCTGCTGCTCAACCAATACCTTGAACGAAACAATAAATGCTTTTCGAGAGGAAATGAAAGCTATGCATTGTCTCCTTACCACCATGAAAGAAGAGTAAAATTCACGGTTCGTGCGTATTCAGACGGACATTTCTGAAATTAAAACCGAAATGGCAGAAATTAAGAAAAATGATAAAGACACCGAAAAAACCGTTAACAACTTGAAATTGAATTATGAAGATTTAGATAAATCACAGAAAGAATTCTCAGAAAATATAAAAAAACAGGATAACAAAATAAAAGATATATTTCAAAATAAAGTGTATTTAGAAAAATGCAACAAGGCGTTAGAGGAACGTATCATGATATTGGAGCAAAAAGAACTGAGCAGGAACATTGAACTAGTACATGTACAGAAACAGGATGGAGAAATTGTAACGGAAATTGTAGCAAAAATTGCAAGAAAATTACAACTAAATGCGGAAGATATTGATAAAGCATGGAGGGTTCCTACCCGAGGTATCGTCGAAGGAAAAAACCCACGACCAATAATCGTTACACTACGCACAGAGGCAGCCCGGGCAGACTGGTTGAAAACTCGCAAAGAGACAAAAATAACAAATCACACGATTTACCAAAACAATGATTTTTCACAAATATATGTTAATGAACATCTAACACGTCAAATGCGCAACTTGTTCTGGGCTGTTAAAACGAATTTAAAGGAATCCTACAAGTACATATGGATTCAAAAGTCTAAAATCATGATAAAAAAAGATGACAATGATAAAAAAGTACACCACATACGCTTCGAAAGCGATATTGAGAATTACCTGACAGAAAACAAAGAGTAGTCCTATATAATCTAAAAACGAACCTTATACAAAAACAGATTAATAAATAAATAATTTAATAACAGTAAGTACATCGATTTAAACGATAGTTTCTAAAATGGACTCAGAATCAGAAATACAAGATATAGATTATACAAAATACACACAGCTAGATGAATGGTACGAACACGTAAACAAACGACCAACATCACTTCAAGTTATACATATAAATGTATGCTCACTGAGAAAACATTTCAATGAGCTAATTGTTTTAACAAAGAAATGCATGCACAGACTGGATTTAATCTGCTTATCGGAAATAAATATTAAAGAAGAAGATACAAAATTATACGAGATTAGTGGATTCAGTATGCATGTTTTAACAAGAGAAGATAGAAGAGGTGGAGGAATACTAGTTTACGTAAATGACAGAGTGCAATTTAATCCAGTAAAATCCGGAATTACAGCGACGTACGAGTTTATGCATGGACGGCTAACCATAAATGAATACACTACTGACATTATAGTTATCTATAGACCACCAAGCACAAATAAAATAAATTTTATAGCCGAAATTAAACGGTATATCCAAAGTTTACCAAAACGAAACAACATAATTATGGTCGGCGACTGTAACATCAACATACTGCAAAGTAATATGGACTCAACTGCTGACAGGTATTTGAACGCACTATCGGAGAGGGGATTGCAGTGCGGCATACGAGACGTAACTCGGGACGTGGTCACGGGTGATCGCAATGTGACGTCCTGCCTCGATCATTTATTTGTACGGACTGAGAAGGCATGCGTTCTAGAAGCGTACACAGTAACGACTAACATTGCGGACCACTACCTAACGGGATTATCAGCTGGTTTGAACATAAACGAGTGTACTCAAACGATTAGAATGACCATGCAAAACAAACTAGTAAGTAATAAACTTCACAATGTTGATTGGCAACAATTATTAAACACACATGATCCTATTGAATTGTATGATAATATGTACACGATTTTTAGCGACATTTATGAGTCTTCCAAACAACCATCAACCGTTAAAAAACGTGATAGTCAAGCTTGGGTTAACAATACGTTACAAAACATGATGATACGCAAAGATGACTTATTAAGGCGCTGGAAAATGTATCCAAACAATAACAATCTTAGATTACAATACACAAAATACAGAAATAAAACACATAAACTTATAAATGTGGCTAAAGATCGGCATAGGCGTGATGAAATAAAAAAATGTAAGGGGGACATGCGTAAGATATGGGGGAATATTAATAACTGGCTGGGTAGAAGTAAAGTAACAGTAGATAGCGTAATAGAGAGATATTTATTTAAAAAAGAATGTTTGGTAACCATTTGTAATAATTTCTGTAACACATTCACAACGGAAATTGACAATATAAAGCATAAATGTAACAAGACGTTCTTAAATAGACATAACTATGTTAACCCGTGTAATGTTAGTTTTAGGTTCTATAAAGCAACGCCCACGCACATCGCCAGAATAATAGACTCACTGGACTGCAACAAGTCGCCGGGATCAGATGGCATTAGGGTGAAAGATTTAAAGGACATAAAGAACTTAATTAGTCCAGTTATAGCATATTTTATTAACCTATGTGTAAAACAAAGTAAATACCCGAAAAGGTTGAAAGAGTCTATTATTAGACCAATTCACAAACAAGGATCTCATCTAGAATATACAAATTACCGACCAATAGCTATTTTGAATACAGTTAATAAGATTATGGAAAAGTTTATAGTTAGTCAAATCACAAGTTACTTAGACAAAAATGATATTATTACCGATATTCAACATGGTTTTAGACCAAACAGAAGTACAGCAACGGCGCTAGCAAGATTTACGGATGATGTAAATAATTACCTAAATGATAAAAAAATAGTGGTAGCAGTATTTATAGACTTCAAAAAAGCCTTCGACACCCTGGGTCACGACGGCTTGTTGCAGGCCATGGATGAGTGTGGGATAAGTGGACCAATCAATAGATGGTTTGGTCAGTACTTGGAGCGAAGAACTATTAAAGTTCGGGTTGCTAATGCGGAAAGTATTGAGGGCGTTGTCAAATATGGTGTTCCTACCGGATCTGTTTATGGGCCTGTTGGTTATATTGTTCACGTTAATAGTATGTGTAATGTCATAAAAAAATGTAAAGCGTACATGTACGCCGACGATACATGTCTCCTATGCAGTGGTAACGACCAAACCTCCATACAAGAAGCAATACAAGATGATTTGGATAATATAATAAAATGGGCGCACGATAACGGCATAATAATTAATGTAAGCAAAACTAAGTGCATGCCAATACATTCTCCATATTCACGTAACAAAAACGTTGACTTGAATATCAAAGGTCATAGTTATGAATGTCTTCACAACGGGAAATCAAGTTGTCAATGTACTAACTTAGAGCAGGTAAAAACCTACAAGTACTTAGGATTGACTATTGATACTAATTTTGCATGGAACATACACATAGACACGGTTTGTAATAAAGTTCGGTCAGTTCTGGGTAAATTGTATACCCTGAAGCCTGTAGTTAAGAGAGGACTATTGTATGCATTATACCATGCACTTGCCGACTCGATTATCAGTTATGGGGTGTGTGGTTATGGACTTACTTTTAAAACATATCTAGATAAAATTAAAATACTACAAATACGTCTTCTTAAAATATTAGTGAGCCAAAGAACTAAACAAAGCTTGAACAAGGAATATGAACAATTATTTAAGAAGTGCAATATATTACCAGTTGACATGAAAGTAAAAATGACAATGATTCTTGAACAACACAATATTAAAAAACATAAAAAAGAAAAAGTACATAACTACCCAACCCGACTTGCAAAGAAAAAGAAACTACAGGTGCCAAATGTAAACAATTATTATGGTAAGCGTACGAGACGATGGATTACACCTACATTAATAAATGAATTGCCTGAGGGAATGATCGATCGCGTCACAAGTAAAAATCACCTAAAAAGTGTCCTAAGGAAGCATTACTTGTCGATGTGTCCATAGTTGCTGTGTCCGATCAGCGGCTTCGGTGGGCTAAGGTCGTGGGTACTAAGTTTGCTTACCTTATACTGAGTAGGTACCTACTATAGGATAGTGTCATGACGTTCGCTGACTGATGCCGCTGAGTATGGTAGCTGTAGAACTCGTAGAATCTGTGGCTGTGTGGGTAACTACTCTGTATTAACATACAGAGTGTTTGCCTACAGAGCCATAGCCATAGCCATATTTTAGTTTTAACTTAGATTTAGTTTTTATAGTTTTTATGTCTACTCAAGCAAAGATTCGTGCTAAATCCACGAGAACCGACTGCCGACAAATTGCTTTGCAGTTTGGCAGATGTTATGTAAAACCAAAACTGTAATATTATGAAATAAATAAATAAAAAAAAAAAAAAAAAAAAAAAGTTACCATAATATCATCCAAATGAGTGTTATAATCATCATCTGCCTAGCCTTTTTCCCAACTATGTTGGGGTCGGCTTCCAGTCTAACCGGATGCAGCTGAATACCAGTATTTTACATGGAGCGACTGCCTATCTGACCTCCACAACGTAGTGACTAGGTAACACGATACCCCTTGGTAAGACTGGTTGTCAGACTTTTTGGGCTTCTAACTACCCGTAACGACTGTCAAAGATCTACAAATGACAGCCGGGACCAACGGCTTAACGTGCTTTCCGAGGCACGGAGGGGACTTGGTATGTAAAGATGGTCACCCATCCACGGACCAACCGCGGCAAGCGTAGCTTAACCTGATCGATCGACCCGTGCAGCTGTTATTACTTAGCCACAAGCCCCTTAACCTTAAATGAGTGTTATAATGTTGTACTAAATTTCATTATGCAACTCGTTTCAAAGTTTAAGCGGGGGACCCGCTGCAGCGCATGTGCGGTAATATGCTGCTGCAGGCGACATTTATACGTGCAGTTGTACTGAACTTTGTGGGATTTTTTAAATTCTTGATCTTAAATTACAAACATCCAATGGTTTCAGAACTTTTTACAGAGGATTCATCATGGGTGTAGATAAAGTCTTATATGCAACTGTACATAATTAGGTATTAAAACATTCATGTGATACTATTATCAAACCTACATTCGTGTTTTAATACCCCTTATTATACAACAGTTGCATAAATAACTATTATGCCACACACTTGCATTGTGTATGGGCCGTAAGTGACAACCAAAAAACAAAACTATTTTGTTTTCTGATTTAAACCTTGATATAATTCCAATTTCGAAGTGATATTTACATGGCAACATTAGTTTATGGGCTAAAATAAACGTTAACTTTGTATAATTATCAGCTTTAACTTAGACGGTAAATAAACGAACCTTTATTATCATAACATTAGCATTAAGCTTAGCCTTAAGCAAAGTCTCGACAGAAAATACTGTAATAACAGTCGTTAGAATGTACCTTTAAAACAACCCTTTTATTAAAATTAACACCCTAGCTAGATCCTAATTATCTTAGGACTCATAACATTTAATCATGTTAAGCAAAAAAGAAAATGAATCCTAGAATTCAGAGCAAAATCTCATGAAAAGTTAACTGAACATTTTTTTTTTCACAAAAAGATATGGTAGTCACAGACAAAATTAGTACTTACTCGTACAAATTGGCAATGGAGATATCTATAAAGTGGAACCAGGTGGAAGACAGAGCTCGTTTAAAAGTAGTTACGATGAAAAATATCTAACGCCTTGCTGAATTCGCTGGCGTTTGATAAACGACTATCCAAATCGATACGTTGTGCCAAAGTGGAACTTGAAGACGCTTCTGGTGGAAATAGTAGGCTTGTAAACTTTGCAAAAGAGTATAGAGATAGATCTTTAGTTTGTTGTTGTGTGGAACACTTTTTTGGCAATACAAAGGATGCTATTTTCTTGAAAAATGTCTGTTAACTGATATCTGAAGTTAAAGTTCATTTTGAGCATCAATTTCTTCACAATTACACATACCTCTAAATTAATCTCTAATGAAAAATGTCTCTATCTATTTATATAAAATGAATCGCCGAAATGTATGTACGAGCATAACTTCCGAACGACTGTACCCGATTGGATTATTCTTTTTTAGTTGTGTTCTCAGGACAAGGTTTGTATGACGCAGGTCCTCACCGGACACGGCTGCTTCGGGAGGTTCCTGTTCAGGATAAGGCGAGAGGAAACGCCCGGGTGTCACCATTGTGTGGATCACCCGGAGGACACGGAGGAGCATATGGTGGAGGTCTGCCCGGCTTGGGCGGAGCATCGCCGTGTCCTCGTGGAGGCGATCGGCGGCAGTGATCTCTCGCGTCCGGCCCTGGTTCAGGCCATGGTACGGAGCGAGAGGAAATGGCAGGCCGTCACCTCCTTCTGCGAAGCGGTAATGCTCGTGAAGGAGGAAGCGGAACGCGTGAGGGAGAGGCAAATTTCGCGCCCTCACGCCCCTAACCGCCGCAGGAGGTGACGCCCGGGGCGGGAATCGCGAGCCGATTTCCGGCCACCGTAGGGGCGCGCTTGCGGACTGTAAGCAATGGGCAGCTCGCCGTCCAATAAGGACCAAGCCCAGGTCGACGGCACGTTGTGTTCCACACGCGCCTCAAAGAGATGTCAGCAAAATTGACGGGGTCCGCTAGGGCCAATGCCTGCCGGGGCTGCGAATAAGGGCCGAAAGGGACATCGTGGCCCCCAGCAACAAGGCAACCGAAGGAACACGGGTGGGTTTTAGTCAGTAAGAGTCTGACACGCCCTCTCACTCCACCCAGAGCGGGAGAAGTTATTTGATAATTTCAAACCCAAAAAAAACAAACATACGCGACGAACATATAACCTCCTCCTTTTTGGAAGTCGGTTAAAAAGAAAATTTTACTAGGTAGGTAAGTAGGTAGGGTAGATATGTAGGTAAGGTAGGTATGTAGGTAGGCAGGGTAGGTAGGTATGTAAGGTAGGTAGGTGCGCCGTAGATAAGCACTCTGTGCTACCCGTGCGAATCCGAGCCGGGTAAAGCTAAGCCGGGTATATTATAATTATATTAGAAATTATATTATATTATTAATTATATTATTAATTATATTATTAATTATATTAGAAATACTGAATTTAATTTAGAGACTGCACATGGCCCCATTAACTCAGATATAGAAATAGCTCAAGAATTTGAAAACTTTTTTGCTAATATTCCCCTTAAAACTACTGAAGCTTTAAATTCCTCACCCGCGCTTTCTGCTGCCTTACTTAGACAGAATGTGAAGGCATGCCCTTTGGAGTTTAGGTTTCAGCATACAAACCCCCAGGCGGTTATAAAAGCTTTTAAAGATCTTAAAATTAAATCAACAGAAGATCTCTGGGGAATGTCTGTAAAAGTCTGTAGATCTATTATCGAAACCATTGCGCCCTATTTAGCTTACATATTTAACACCAGTGTAGACCAAGGAGTCTTTCCGGATCTCATGAAACACAGTAAAGTAGTTCCATTGTTCAAATCCGGTGATAGTAAAGAACCCAACAATTATAGGCCTGTGTCAATTCTGCCAGTTCTCAGTAAGGTGTTTGAAAAGTTGATGCTCAATCAAATGTTACGTCACTTTAATAAAAATTCCATCTTTCATGAACAACAGTACGGTTTCACCAAAGGGCGTTGTACTACTGACGCCGGTGTCACCCTAATAAAGAACATTTTTAAGGCCTGGGAAGAAGCACAAGATGCCATTGGAATCTTTTGCGACCTTTCGAAGGCGTTCGATTGTGTAGACCATGAGACACTTCTGCTGAAACTAGAGCACTATGGGATTAAAAATACAGCTCTTGATTTACTTAGATCATACCTGAAAGATAGAAAGGTTAAAGTTCAGGTAAACGGCGTAAACTCATTAGGGTCTGAAATGGCAATGGGCGTTCCTCAAGGTTCGATATTGGGTCCATTCCTCTTTTTAGTTTACATTAATGATTTACCCCAATTACTTCATAATCAACCGAAGATGGTGTTATTTGCAGATGACACATCATTCATCTTTAAAATAAACCGACGGTCACAAAATCTTGACGACGTGAATAGCTCTATTCTGCAAGTCCAAGATTGGTTTACGGTAAATAATCTGGTACTTAATAAAAAAAAAACCAAATGCATTAGATTTAAATTACCTAATGTTAAAAGTAGCGAATGTGACATCATATTGAATGGAGAAAAACTGGAATTTATTAATCAAACGGTTTTCCTGGGAATCACGCTAGACGAGAAATTACAATGGGGACCTCATATAACATCTCTTGCGGGGCGGTTAAGCTCGGCCGCTTATGCTGTTAGAAAGATAAGACAGTTAACAGATGTAGAAACCGCGCGTTTGGTCTATTTTAGCTACTTCCACAGCATTATGTCATATGGCATTTTACTGTGGGGTCGGGCTGCTGACATTGAATCCATCTTTATTTTGCAAAAGAGAGCTGTCAGAGCCATTTATAATCTACGTCGCCGCAAATCTCTCAGGGAACTTTTTAAAAGGATTAATATTATGACGGTACCTTGCCAATTCATTTATGAAAATATTATGTATGTAAGGAAAAATCCACATCTCTTTAATAAAATAAGTGATAGACATAATTTTAATACTAGAAATAAAGATAAACTAGATCAACCATTTTTCAGGTTATCTAAAGTACATACATCTTTTATGGGGTACTGTGTTAAATGTTACAACAAAATACCTTGTGACATATTGCAATTAAATGAAAGAAAATTTAAAACTCATATAAAAAGTACACTTTGTAAACAAGCATATTACAAATTAGAGGATTATATCCAAGATAAGAGTGCTTGGAAACATGCTAGTCCTGCTCCATAGGACAATTTAGAATCAAGACAAAATCAAACTGGTTGCTAATTTAATTGTAAAATTTATTACTTTGTGTTTTATGACATTGATTTTACATTCTGTGACTTTCTCACACACTTATTAATTGTAAAATTTTAGGAAAATAGTCTACTTTTACAATGTTTGTAAATATGTGAGCACAATGTATCTATCACATATTAAATTATCTATCGTTGCTTCATTTTTAATTCTTTTTACCGATTGTGGTATAGTAATTTTATTCTAGGTGCATCGTCTTCACATATAATAATTATTTAACAAATGTATGTACATATACAAACAATTGTAAAACATTTTTAAAAGAGTAACGGTGGAGTTTCTTGCCCATTCTTCTCCATACGAAAACTACCTTTTGGAAGGGGCGACTAGAATCAATTTTATTATTTTGTAATTTTTGACGTTCAAAAGTGCCATACATGGGCCTATTTGAAATAAATGATTTGACTTTGACTTTGACTTTGACTTTAGTTATCACAAGTTTTTAAAAACGTTTAATTCAGAAATCTTTAGGTTTTCTATCAACTATAGCTAAGCCGAGGTTTTCCTAATAAACTCCTAGTGCAACAACTTCTTTTCTTTCAAAAAGCACCATTGGAGTTTATTGCCCGTACAAAAGATCATCCACAAATACACTATGATGGCCTTCATATTTAAATAGTACAATTTCATACACGTTTAATTGAAATTCATTATGCATTAATCGCAGCAGATTAATATCCAAGTGGTTTCGAGCCTCCATTTCATGTTAATTGGAAAATAAAAGGAAAACAGAGAGTATTTGGGTGCATTATCGGAAGCGGGTGTTGGCATTCACTCGGTCAGATCGTAATCATTAAAATCAATTAACCTTTATTTAATGAAGTACGTAAATACACTGAATACATAGGTACGATAGATAGTAGGTGTTATTAAGTTCTGGTTGTAAAATGAATGGCCGTTACAAGTAAATAATATCCCATCAAAAACATAACATGTATAAACTGCAAGCCTCGCAACGCAGTTCTCCTACCGCAAAAAGATGTAAAACCAATCAATCTACTTAGCCTTTTCCCAAATATGCTGGGGTCGGCTTCCAGTCTAAACGGATGCAGCTGAATACCAGTATTTTACATGGAGCGACTGCCTATCTGACCTCCACAACTCAGCTACTAGATAATAGATACCCATTGATAAGACTGGTTGTCAGATTTTCGGGCTTCTGACGACCCGTAACGACTGTCAAATATCCACGAATGACAGCCGGGACCAACGGTTTAGCGTGCTTTCCGAAGCACGGAGGAGTCTCGGTATGTAGAAATGGTCACCCATCCACGGACCAACCCCGGCAAGCGTAGCTTAACCTGACAGATCGACCCGAGCGGCTGTTAGTACTTAGCCATGAGCTCCTCCATTCCATCAAAAACATAACATGTAAAAAATGTAAGTCTCGCAACGCAGTTCTTCTACCGAAAAAAGATGCGAGATCTAATGTAAAATCAAATACCTATCTATTTGTCATCTTTATTTATTTAATAAATAGAATGACTTGGCCATCGCACGGCAACATAATTACATAAGAATAATCTACAATTTTAAATAGTTCTAATTAAATAAAGCACAGTGCAAATGTTAGATAGAAAGAAAGAAAGAAAATACGTTTATTTGCGGTAAACATGACGAAAAGAAAGATTTAAAAAAAAACACGTAAATAACAAATTGGGGGAAAATATGCGTTACATCCACGTAAAACGGCCATCGCTCAGCATAATGCTGCGACCCCATGCGAGACAGAGCCCCAGCGCTGGTTTTCAGCGATAGCCGGCGCTGACGTGATGACGTCAACCGGTGCAGCATATAGTGAAATAACAAATCAAAAATAAGATAAATACAATACTAGTCCTAAATGTTTATACAAATATTATAATATTTAAAATGGCAACATTTTGTTTTCGTTTTTAGGTTTTTTTGTATGTAGAATGTAGATTTTATCGCCGTGAATGTAATTTGGAAATATATCTAGTTATACTAAGCCCTCTTGGTCACAAAAAAATCAAGCTTCTAGCTTTATCCATAACGAAGTTACAGGGGGTTAAATATGTCCTGAATGGCTTCGAGAAAAGATGGTACGGCAGTGCCTTTGTGTTTGTTTTGCTCGACTTGGCGGGGGCACTAATGTGCCTCCCGATAAACTCTTCTTCCGTAGTTAAATCAACAACTGTTGTCATTGGAAATACAAGTAAAATTAAATCAAAACATTACCTACTTAAAACCAATTTACTATTTATTTATGAGCGTACCGACCATTTGCGTTTGTCTCTGTCTTTTTCTTAACGTGTAAAGAATAAAGAAAATAACCACACTTTGCACTTTTTCAATGCTTTTCGTTGTTATTTTTATCATATTGCTCTTAAATAAAAAACTAACGCGCAAAAATGCTGGAGTCATCAATGAACTTTGTTTAAGTAAATTAATCATAATATAAATTTACTTATTTATATAAAAAGTAGCAAAATAGAGGAAAAAACACTCGATAAGAGGTAACTTTGCGAATTTATTCTATTGACCCAACTTTATCAAATCGTGTTTACATTGCCCATAATGTCTGGTATGTATCCCCAATAATACCAATTTATTTCCCTACATTTTAATTTAATTGTTTACTAATTCAAATAAGCTTAATAGGAACATGTTTGTGTTCATAAAAAGCTCGGTGCCCTCAAAAGAAGAGTAAAAATAAAAACCCCACAACTTTGAGCTTCATCTTTTCTGGTGTCAGCACGAGCAATACGTGAATAACTTCGGCCATAGTAAAAAGATGACCCATATAATCAGCTAGCAAGGTTGCTGGATCTGACTTCTCAAAATAAACCAAACGTACTCAAATCTGCCTAGCCTTTTCCTAACCATGTTGAGGTCGGCTTCCAGCCGAGCCGGATGCAGCTGAACAGTAGTATTTTACATTGAGCGACGCTCCTCTGTCCTCCACAACCCAGTAACTGGGTAACACGATACCCCTTGATAAGACTGGTTGTCAGACTTTTGGGCTTCTGACTACCCGTAACTACTATTAAAGATCTACAATGGCAGTAAGGACCAACGGATTAACGTGCTTTCCCAGGCATGGAGGGGTCTCGGTATAGATGGTCACCCATCCACGAACCGAACGTGGCAAGCGTAGTTTAACCTTCGATTGACCCGTGCGACTGTAATTTTTTCGCCACGAGCCGTACACCGACCGTACTCAAGTATTATTTTTCGTTGATACTCTTTAAATGCTCAATTCTCACCTACATTTGTAACGTTGCCTAACGGGCGAATTTTCTGAGCAGTAATTTGTCGCACCTCGTTCATCTAGCTTAAAAGCTTTTCCTGTAGGTATTTCGGGATTTGCTTCCTGGCAGCATTTTGTAAATTTACATAATTATTAGGTATTATCACGAAGTTTTTACCTATGCATACATAAGCTTGCTTAATTAGTTCAAACACGTTGACCTACTTTTTCCACCCAATTATACAACCAAACATTAACTTTTTAAACCGTTATTTATCACGTACACACTTCCTCATTAGCGTGAACTGCAAGCATAAACATGCACGCGATTATAAATCTTATCAACATAAAAATATAAGCCCAAATGGCATAAATTTTACTCGTAGAAAGTTCTGGTATAATTCGTTTAGGGAGGTCTCACCAATATTTTGGACTCCATTTAATTGGAGGGACCCTTAATAAATCAAGGAAAGATAAATTGGTTTAAATGGGACCCTCCTGCCTTCCTAGAAGTAAGTACTAGGTCGGTGTAATTTATACGTATGTGAACCTGACCGTACCGACAACCCAGGAGTCCAAACTTGTTTTCAATGGACACAGAGGAAAATTAATGATAAAAGTTAAACTATTGCGTAGGTACTTAACAACAATTTGAAAACAAATATAATTTGCGGATTAAGTATTGAAACGTCCCGAATGGTGGCAAGAAAAATACGCACCTTTTTCATACCCGTATGTTTTTTTAAAGGTGCAAAATAATTTCGTAATATTTAAAATGGATAACAAATATGGTGAATATGGTATCGTCCTTACTGACTATTTTTAATTGAGTTAATGACGTTTAAAAATAATGTCAAATTATTTACCTCAAAACAGAATGATTGCGGACTCAAATAGGTCACTTCAAGCACAATCTAGCAAAATGGGGGATTATAAATAGATCCCACCGATACCCAGTACGAATGCGGTGCTTCTGACCAAACCATGTCGCATGTTGGAGCATTCAAAGTGTCTATTCACCAGCAATTCTGAGGACCTAAAAAACGCCACTGATACCGCGACACGTACCACGTACTGGGGCCAACTAATTTAACTAGTAAGTACATGTATTTACCGGGATGGGGAAGTACAGAACCGCTCGAAGTGGCGGTGCTTGGGAGAGACCTATGTCCAGCAGTGGAAGTCTTTCGACTGAAATGATGATGATGATATATCGACTCGAAAAGAAGAAGAAGACCTCAAAACAAAATGAAATAATAATATTTAAAATTGAAAATTTATAGGTACCGTAAAAATTGTCTGCAAAAGGCGACCTTACGTCGTTCAGGCTATTATGAAAGTAACTTTAATTGCATTCGATCATTCAAGCGAATTTAGAATTATCTTTCAAATTATTAATGTTAGGTTTTTGTTGCGATATAAAACAACAGTGATATTATACGTGCGTACAAGTAAACACGTTTCCTTGTAATAAACAGAATAAATATCATATTTTATTATTTTACGCCCCCACATAAAATTTCTCTACTCCTCTAGTGCTACAGTAGGTACTGTAGTAAAATTCAAACCCAATGACATAGTACAGAAATTAGGCATTGTATATACGGTCAATTTGTTTCAGAGAAAGGGTTCAATTTATGCATCATTAATTTAACAATCGGATTTAATTGGTTTCACTAGAAGTTAATGTAGGGATTATAATTATTGAAATAGCTTGACTATTATAATGTTACGATATTCTGTAGTTATAAGCGTTATTTCACGTCATTAGTTACAGTAACTGGCTACGAAGCATGTAGCCGAATAGCTAGTTTCGAGACAAACTGTAAACACGTTATTTTGTAAGCATAGATTCCCCCTCATTTCGATATGTGCACATTATGAAGAGTCACACTGTATAGTTTCTGCTTACACTCATAGAAATAAGGCGTGAGTTTATTTGTATGTATAACGAAGTTCTGCTTGTTTGAACTTGCAATTAATTATCAAATCTCTGTTAACCATTAGTGCGGTTGCGTGTTAAACGTTAAACCTTATAACGACTCTTTGTTATAAAATACAAATTTCATGGAACGAGGGTCACCCTTACTAAAAATATATACAAATCATAATTTATCAACGCAGCCCTTAATGGCAGAAAGCACGACTTTAAGTTTCATAAGTTAATTTAAAGCTTATAACATAGGACTCATAATATTATGTACTGTAAGTGCTTTATTTCGAGTAACATAAATACTCGTATGATATTAAAACAATAGGGTTCGGGGCGAAGACAGAGGTTTCGTAAATTATATCACAAAGAATATTTTTTTTCCGGTGCGCAGCCCAGTTGACAGACGTCAAACGGCTGATGTCAAAAAGAAAGGGCGCGAGTCGTTTGTTAGGGTCCCGTAGTAAACAAGGAACCCTTATAGTTTCGTCATGTCCGTCTGTCTGTCTGTCCGTCCGCGGTCTAGTTCCGAAACTCTTAGTACTAGAAAGCTGTAATTTGGCATGGGTATACATATTAATTACGCCGACAAAGTGGTAAAATAAAATTATGAAAAAAAATTTTTTAGGGTACCTCCCCTACACGTAAAGTGATGATGTTTTTTTTCTGTCCCATGGTTTGAGGTATCACTGGAAAGGTCCTTCAAAAACATTGTGAGCCTGTGGGAATCATTTTTGGATTCAGGGACACGTTTGCGAAATATTAATCTTTAAAATTCTAATTTTTGTTAGACTCAAGTGTCCCCCCC
Source organism: Agrochola lychnidis (assembly GCA_963680765.1). Lineage (NCBI taxonomy): Eukaryota > Metazoa > Arthropoda > Insecta > Lepidoptera > Noctuidae > Agrochola > Agrochola lychnidis. The sequence goes on from OY796864.1 coordinate 9,498,289, forward strand.
TGCCAGCTAAATGGTTGGTTTTGGATGTGTGAAAAAAATCACAGCTTTAGTTTATATAACGAAATTAAAAGGAAAACCATCACAGCTAAGTAGGCTCTACAAGTTAACGAGTAATAATTGACCAACTTATATTTGCAGTTGCAAAAACATGTTTTCCCATACATTCCGTATCGGAGAATATGTTTTACAACAAAGTTTTTTTTTTCGAATAAATTTACCGCAACTTCATTGTGCGTGGTCCGATACGCACTTGGCCGGTTTTTTTTTAAGAAAGCTTCTAGAATGTTTTAGAACCATCTATATACACATTATGGTAAAGCAATAAAGATATTGAGTATTGATAAGCTTCGACTCGCTCTTATTCGCCGAACGGGAAACAGAAGTGTACCCGCCAGAAGCGCACGAATTGTGGCGGGAGCGGTTGGAAAGTTTCGCTTTTAGTCTTCGATAAGTTAGCCTTATTATAATGCAAGCGGGAAATTGTAGTTTAGGGAACGTGGCTGACAATAACAGCCACACGGATCGATGGAAGGTTAAGCTACACTTGGCGAGGTCAGTACGTGAATGGGTGACCATCCATAACATATCGAGACCCCTCCGTGCTTTGGACGGCACGTTAAGCCCTTAATCCCAACGATCATTCGTAGATCTTTGACAGTCGTTACGGGTAATTAGAAGCCCAAAAATCTAAGAACCAGTCTTACCAAGGGGTATCGTGTTACACAATAAGTGGGTTGTGGAGGTCAGATAGGCAGTCACTCCATGTAAAATACTGGTATTAAGCTGCATTCGGTTAAACTGGAAGCCAACCCCAACATAGTTAGGAAAAGGCTAGGCAGATTGATTACACAAAATAATTCAGTGTTACAATTTATTTTCTATTCTTGAGGTTAAAATTGAAACCTGTAGAGGCTCTCAAAACCAGGTTTCAATTGGAAAAACGAGATTCAATTTCAATTGATTTATTTTCACTGCTTTAATGGGTTGACTTTTGGGAACTGAAATTAGATTTCTGAACTTAAACACTTTCTTTCGTGGCGGCTTGTTATTTGTAACAAGTACCGGAATAAGTTATTTTCGTAAATTGTTTAACAGAAGAAAGTCTCAGTAATAATTTAGGCATATTATGTAAGGTGGACTTAATGCATTTTATTACCTAAAATAGCTTTATCGAATAAACAATCGACACTTTGGCACAGAATACATAACAGTACAAGTATAGAAGATTCACTCAGCAAAATCATTTCAATAAATAGCAACTCTTGCTACGACACAATAAAGTGCAATTCAGGTCGCACAGCGCTAATTACCTACAGTTATATTCACCTAGGAGTTGCCTCTCTTTCTATCGCATAACTCTTATATCTTCTGACTACGTTACACTCACTGAATTGACCCGACAAGTCGAGCCTGCTCCGTATTTGTAGCTTTATATCTAAAATGCGGAGTGAACCTGGCCTGAAATTTAATGTTTCGAATAGATAAAGATTTTATTTTTATTAACATCAGATCCATAATAAAACTAAAAAGAAACAATGCTACTAACTTAAACAATATTCAACTTATTTCAAACGACTCCCAATCTGTTTCAAGAGACAATCTAACTTAGAGATCGCAAAGCAATTCCAATATTTATCGTCTACCTAAAACTAAAAAATAACACTCAACATTGAAAAATAACATTCAACTTATTACAAACGACGAGCAATCTGTATCAATAGACGATCTATTTCGAGAGATTGCAAGTATATTCAATTATTCGCCTACCTTGCTACTTAAGTACCTATAACAAAAGATCAACATTCAACATTGTAAAATAACATTCAACTTATTACAAACTAGCTTTTGCCCGCGACTTCATTAGTGTGATATTGCTTGTTTTAACATTAAGAGAATACTCCCTAAATTGTATATTAATTTACATTAATATTCTGAAAAAATCACGCGTACAATCAAAATAGAACTTTAATATAATAAGACAGTTACGTAATTGGAACATTTTCGCTCGATTCCTTTTTTATTCGAAAATTGTGTCTTTTTTAAAGATTATTTGAAACAAAAACCAAGATTACTTGGCTTTTATGTCTAAAATAATAATTGACAGTAAGAAAATATAGTTTATTATCCAGATATAAGATATTTTTTCTCCCGAAATTAGAATTGAGACTTACGACATTTAGTTCCGTGCTCAAACAAGACCAAAGAGCGCACGCGATATTCAACTTTATTACTCATGTGTTAGCGTTTAACACATAGTGGAGTGGTGGGGTGCATGGGGGCGGAGTTTGCGTGGAAATTGTATCCTACAACACTCGGCAATACTGTAGCTTCCCATTAATGAAAAAATTTTCAAAATCGGATCAGTAGTTTCGATGATTACTCCCTACATACAAACTCACATATTTTACCTCTTTATTATATCATATATTATTATTATAAAATATAGACGATTCGCAATCTGTATCAGTAGAACATCTCTCGAGAGAGATTGTAAATCAATGCCATTATATCGTCTAGCTACCTAGGCAGAAATATAACGCCCTAGAGAGTAGCCAGGGATATTTAAATAACATAAAAATGTGAAACTATTTATATTTAAGACCTCTTATTTAAGACCATAAATTTTATGCAAAATAAAGTTATTCTATTCTTATCTGCCTATGTAGGTATACCAAAAAATCAACACTCAACGTGTGTAAAATAACATTCAACTACAATTTTTTTCTAAATTGTTTGTTATTTAATAAGATATGAGATGGCTGTATCTATCTTTGTTTTGTTTTATACTGTATATAATATTTAACAGCTCTACTCTAAGATATTTCTCATTCGTTTATTTACATCATCGGAACATAATAACATAACATAACATTACACAAGCTCACTTATCTATCACGATTTATTGCATCGATTTATGCTCTACTCTAAGATTATTCACCTATCAGGTGACAATAAAAAAATGCTGTACTTACCTATAATAGGCCTAAGTCCAAATTTTTTTTTTGTCCTTTCAGAAAATAAAAAAATATTGGACACGTATTTTTATTTTTTTGACGTAATCAAAAGATTACGGGGATACATTGAGTTAAAATGTGGCATGACGTCACGCCGTGCTAGATGTTATACGACGTTGTGACGTAGCGAGCCCCCACTCCCCAACTTTAATGCGTGTTTTCTAAGTTATTTTTGATTAATATGATAAAGCAAAAAAAGCGGCCAAGTGCGAGTCGTACTCGCCCATGAAGGGTTCCGTAGCAGCAAGTAACGATAAGTTTACGATTTATGACGTATTAAAAAAAAACTACTTGCTAGATCTCGTTCAAACCAATTTTCGGTGGAAGTTTACATAGTAATGTACATCATATATTTTTTTTAGTTTTATTATTCTCTTATTTTAGAAGTTACAGGGGGGGGGACACACATTTTACCACTTTGGAAGTGTCTCTCGCACAAACTATTCAGTTTAGAAAAAAATGATCTTAGAAACCTCAATATCATTTTTGAAGACCTATCTATAGATACCCCACACGTATGGGATTGATGAAAAAAAATTTTTTGAGTTTCAGTTCTAAGTATGGGGAACTCCAAAATTATTTGTTTTTTTTCTATTTTTGTATGAAAATCTTAATGCAGTTCACAGAATACATCTACTTACCAAGTTTCAACAGCATAGCTTTTATAGTTTCGGAAAAAAGTGGCTGTGACATACGGACGGACAGACAGACAGACAGACAGACAGACAGACATGACGAATCTATAAGGGTTCCGTTTTTTAACGGAACCCTAAAAATACGTGCCTAAAATTTTTTTATTATCTGAAAGACAGACTAAATAGAATCTTAATTTTTAAACTACTATATTCTGTTGCTTCCAATAATTTTTTTAGTGTAGTTATACGACCGTTTGTAAATCTAAATAAATATTACAAACGAATACCAATCAGTATCAGCAGACGATCTTTCTCTGGAGATTGTAAATCAATTCTATTACATCATCTAGCTACCTAGGTAGAAATGTAACACCCTAGGGAGTAGCCGGGGATATTGAAAACGTCTGATCAAAGGCGCCTTTGCCCTGTAACGCCTGGTTAGCCTTTCTAATAACATTAGTATCGGACAGGAAGGTCAAAAGTATCGGTTTCTATAAGAGGCTACTGTTTTAATGTCAGTTTAAATCCTTCTTACACTTACAGTAGCAATGCCGTTATAAATTGAAGGATGAGATATCTTTTATTTCTCATTAGAACTATATAACTCACTAATATGTGAAATATTGAACTTAAATAGGTATAGGTATGATTTTTTTTTAAACGAAAAAACACGCTTTTATCAAAAAATTATAAAATAGCTAGCTGACCCCGGCAAACGTTGTTTTGCCAATTATTTGTTTGAGGTGGGCAACCCTTATCACTTAGGGGTATGAAAAATAGATAGTAGCCGATTCTCAGACCTACTGAATATGCATATAAAATTTGGTAAAAATCAGTAAAGCCGTTTCGGAGGAGTAAGGTTACTAACATTGTGACACGAGAATTTTATATATAAGAAGATTAAATTGGTTTGTATTAGTTAAGTCCGACTTGCACTTGGCCGGTTTTTTTTGTAAACGCGATTGTGCTTTCTATTTAGATAAGGTTACGGACCAATGTTCTATACAAGTATTTTTCTTCCACCAAGGCGATCTTGTTCAAGTTTTCATTTCTGTCGGCACTCGTTTAGTGCCATTGTTTTTTTTTGTTCATAAACAAGATGCGAGAGAGAGAGGCATCATTGATAAACTCAAAATATTATCAAATACATTTCCTTCAGAAAAAATACTGAGAAATGCGTCTTTATACAAAAAGCCACTCAACGGTTATTGCATAATATGTATACAATATTTTGCATATATGTGAATGTTGCCGCATCTTCGTGTTATGTAATCAAATATCTTATCACGTGCGAGTCCTCATAGGCACCTGCTACAAGCTTACAACATCAAAGGGGAAGGAAGAATGTTTCTCACATGCTTTACATATAAATACCTACATGCATATACGAATATAAGAGGAGCTCGTGGCTAAGTAATAACAGTCCCATGGGTCGATTTATCAGTTTAAGCTTCGTTTGCCGTGGTTGGTCCGTGGATGAGTGACCATCTTTACATATCGAGACTCCTTCGTGCCTTGGAAAGCACGTTAAGCCGTTGGTCTCGGCTGTCATTCGTGGATCTTCGTTATGGGTCGTCAGAAGCCTGAAAGTCTGACAACCAGTCTTTCCGAGAGGTATCGTATTACCCAGTTGAAGGCTCGTGCAGACCAGCGTGACACGCGACGCGACACAAAGACACCGCTCGTCGCTCGACGAGCAGTGCCTTTGTGTCGCGTCGCGTGTCGCGTTGGTCTGCACAAACCGGGGTCTGGGTTGTGGAGGTCAGATAGGCAGTCGCTACATGTAAAATACTGGTATTTAGCTGCATCCGATTAGACTGGAAGCCAACCCCAAAATAGTTGGGAAAAGGTTGGGCAGATTGTTTGTATATACGAATATTTCTAGTAGATTTACAGGGTGGATTTTTGAGATGGAGACACCAAGTTAGTCGGTAACTACATGAAAAGAAGAAGGGTAGAGAGTACCTTAATTGTTGTAGCAACAGTAAACCGGTCTTAGGAGACTGTCCTTAACTTTTCAAAATATTTGGACGTGCATTCACAGATTTGAAAAAGTACAGTTAGCAAGAAAATGGGAAATTCGGACAAAAACTTTTTGTGAAAAACTTATCCACAAAAAAGTTTTTGTACAAATTATTAATACTGATTATTATAATCATAATCATTTATTTGCTTTGAAAGTAGGTACATAAATAAAGGTGTTTACAAAATGTTGAGATCCCTGTACAGTCTACCAATTAGGCATGCAAACATTAAAAGTAAATTTTATTACAATAAAAAAATCGAATGAAAATCAAATGGAAATTAAATAAAGAAATACACAATGTCAATAATTAAATCTAAAGACTAGGGTCATTTAAAAAATCATTAATTGAATAATAACTCTTATCAAGTAATAGGGTAGTAAATAAGTAAGTTGTGGTAATTATTATTATTAAACAACCGTAACCTCAATGACCTCTATTAACCGAAACACAGCAATCAATGCTGGTTAGTAACTGAAATAAATATTGAAATATGTCCCTTTTCGCAAGGTACTCTTCTACTAGATACATTCTACCAAGAGGTACTTTTCTAAAGAAATACTACCTAACACTATTCCTCGTAAGATGTTGATAGTAAATATATATTGGCGCAAACTATAATTGGATTATGTGCGCGAAGTTCCGCTGAGTTTGCTCCTGGAAAATTCATTTAAGCTGTTACGTGCTATGAAGTAAGGATGTTATTTTTATATCGTCCTGATTGAAGTCTGCTCGTGATGAATTAGATTTGGAATTGTGATATAATTGAATAGAAGGGAGACTATTAGTTACCATGCGTGTCTATGGGAGATTGATTGTTTTATTTATTTATGCTCCCACTGGAACGCCGTATAACAATTACATCAACGGAGCAAGAATCACTTCATGTGCTGCTTTCCATTCATCCTGTGGACCGGTGGACATCGAACGGATGACGATGGATCACGTGCGCTCACGCAGCGTCAAGACACTTCTCCATAGTTCCATCACTCCATCCAAACTGCGCACATTCTTTGCGATTTTTTGAGAATCAATGAATTAAAAATAAATACATTGGTAGTGAGTAAGGAGGAAATATATAAATAAATATTTTGTTGTTACAAGATTTTTTTACTGAAAATCCGTTATTAATGTCAGTAGAAAAATAAAAGAGCAATTTAATGGGAATTACCTAGGGTTCTAAGATCTAGATTAAAGAGTAAAACAGAAAGTAGAAAAAGAACGTAATAGGTAAGATATACTTCTTATTTTAAACAAAACCACTATTTTCCTCCATCTTGTCCTTGCTCTATGAATGTAAAATTCACGTTAGCTTATTAGTAGGGAAACTAAAAGCATTTATTTCAATTAAACCAATTACAGGCACTTGAATTGTTAAGGAATTGGTCAGTCAGAAAGATGAAGCTCTAAAGCGTAGGTTCCTAGAGAAGAGAACGGGCAAGAAACTCTATGAACACTTTTTTAAATCAAACAAGTCTAATGACAATACTTATTCGAAAACTTCAATAACTAAATTTTAGAGCTTAAAAAAAAGTGGTTACGCTAAAGTAAATTGTAAGACTGTACAAACACAACACACACACACCCCCACACACACAATATACACGTAATGACTGTGTGATTGTGATCTATTGTTGATTTAATTTAACACTTATAAAACAATAACATAACATCACGCCTATAATCCCCGAAGGGTAAGACAGAAGTGTGCCTTATAACTAAACCCACATTTCACCAGTTATGATAAAGTCCCATGTAGTAGGAGGCGAGCCTATTGCCATCAACCCGGCACAAAACCAGACTCCGAGCTGCCACTGAGAAACTCCTGATGGAAAAATCCAATAAGACTGCTCGACCTGGGAATCGAACCGAAAACCTCATACTCAGCAGTGGCGCTTGCAACCATTAGACCAAAGAGGAAGAACGACAATACTGTCGCGGAACAAAGTTCTTTGAGCACATTCAATCCCCCTTCAAACATGCGACGAAATTAATACGTATAAATATTATTTCAAAGAACGTCTTCTGTCCTTGACCTCGCCTTAACGAAATGAAATATTTTCCCCTGAAGGTTTCAGAATTTAATATAAGATTAAAAGTATTATTTTTCTATCAATCCGTCTTTCCTTTTAATGTTTTAATAAAAAATCTAATCTCGATCTTCCGTGACTGATATCCTTGAAATGTAGCTTGGTATTAAATGATTAATAGTCGTGTTACTTTTTTATGTTTCATAAAAACTTGGGAAATAAATACTGTGGTGCTATAAATTAGGTCGATGTCTAGGGAAATCGAGCTTATTTTACAGAAAGTTTTATACTTTTATTTTTTAGAATTGTTATAGACCTGTGATTTTATTTTATTTATTTATTTATTGATATGGCACTTTAATGACTTATCCACTAAAACATAAACCAACAGAAATTGCATACATTTTTATGTATTGTATATTCAACATTATAAATAAACCTATGTGTAAACCAACATGGGCACTTATGAAATGTCAGAAGCTAGGTGCACGGTTCCAATTGGTCGTTTCCTATGGAGAAGAGCCGGCAAGAAACTCCACGGTTACTCTTTTAAAAATAATTGGCTTTTACAATACTTTCAAATAACAGTGTTACTAGGTATGGGAGGACAGTGTAAGTCTTTCAATAAGTACCAGGTACTTAACAAAATAGAAAATGGTCAACAGATTAATAAATAAAATTGTTTTTTGATCAAGAAGGTCTATACCTTCTTGATCAATAAACAATTTTATTTATGGTGAGAAAAACAAAATTTACACTAGTTACAAGCAAGTTGTGCAAAGTTATGTAACTACATTTTATGTAGAACATGTTGATGTAAGTATATGGAACATCTGTTGACAATTTACGTTACCCTATCTCTTAAACTATATATATAAGAGACAACTTAAGATACAGGATCTCTTAAGAGGCTGGCGACACGGCTCGCAACTACAAATCGAGATGTTTGCAAAATTCAATTCCAAGCACGTTGCGCTAGTGTGAGTGCCTGTCGGAACGATATATACTTACAGTGAGCAATACTACCACGCACATATTGACAATTATTGCTTGACGCGATAGAACTACTAGCTTTTGAAAATTTATGATATTTTTAGATGTGTTCCGTAATACAAAAAAATATGAATGAAAACTTAATGTATTTCCATATTTTTTTTCGATAATTTGTAACTTGATAACATAAACTATGCTTCTGCGGAAACAATATTACAAATATTATTGTTTATAATACAGAAAAAACAATATGAAAACATGTCATTTACACTGTAAAAATGTACGAAATGCAATTCGCTTACACTTCATTTAAAGATAAGTTTTTGGAAATAAAAAGACGTCGGAGCCTAGATAAATACTGTCTCAATCCGAATATCAACATAATATGGTGGAAATATGCTCAAATTGCAAATGATTTATGTACTACGTTTGTATGGACAATTCATGCCGCCGCATTCTTAAGAGATCTACAATCCACTAAGCCTACAACGTTCTCACAAGAAAATAATCTATACAAAAGATAAAAAAAATAAAAAATATAAAACCTAATTTAATAAAACGCAAAATTCGTAGCTTATACAGAAGTGCACACACTAGTATAGCTAAATGATTAAATACGTCTTAGATACCGTTAGTTGAGTCATATAAGTATTAACTAGGTATTTTCACAAAGCCTATAGAAACTTTTATTGCATAATTATTGTCTAAGCGACACTAGGAAATTGACATATAAACATGTTAAACCTCATTATGTGCTTCATTTGTTTTATGAATATATGTAGTATCAATACCGTAGTGATGATGTTGGGATGGCCCAGTGGTTAAGGCGTCGCCTCTCATGCATGAGGTTCTGGATTCAAATCCGGGCAAGTACCAATGTAACTTTTTTAATTCATATGTATTTTCTGAGTTTATCTTGGACATTACTGACATTGGTGAAAGAAAAAGATAATATTAATCTGAAATCGCCAACCCATCTAGAGCAAGCATGGTGACCAATGCTCGTGCCTTCTTTGTATGAGAAGAGGCCTTCGCCATGCACTGGTACAATTATAGGCTGTTGTTATAATTATTATGTGCACAAATACGATGCGACATTCAGAAATATTTAACAAAACGACAAAAAAAAATTACAATATGTAAAAAAACCCGGTCCAATCCGAAAGGGGCACATAGGCACTGCAATAACATTACCAAAAACATTTTTTATTTTTACATACATACATAAACTCACGCCTTCTTCCCATGGGGGTAGGCAGAAACTACAGAACGCCACCTGCTACAATCCTTACATAGTCCTTTTGCCTCGTTTACATTTGGCCAGGTGCGTAGTACTCGCAACCGGCGTGCGTGTATGACCAGATGTATGAATATACATCTGGTCATACACGCACGCCGGTTGCGAGTACTACGCACCTGGCCTTTCTGAAGAACATCATCAATAAGGTCAGTATATGTCCTCCTAGGGCGTCCCCACCCGGCCTTTCTCTTTACATCAGCCTTGTAAATACCTTGTTTATTTTAATTGAAAATAAAAAGTTATTGCTAGGTATTTAAAATTCACATTTTTAGTACCAAAATTACTCCAAATCTATTAATAATTAGAAAATTTTCAACAGGGGTCATAAGTTATGACTTGTAGATACCCGCTAAACGACGGTCTCTCGCGCCCCAGGTTAAATAACCCATTAAAAAAGTGGCGAATTTTAATTTCTTTTAAAACACATAAATAGACTCTCAGTACGATACCCTCACGGATCAGGCAGGGTTTTTTTACATGTTGTATAAGGAAGTCTTGATAATGTAGAGTTGTCAATGTTTTAATTTTTTCGTTCAAAGTACAAAAGGTTTAGATTTCAATCATTATGATCGATCGAAGCCCTAGTTTATTATCCTAATGTATAATGTCATGTAGGTACAAAGGTATTATATACCCGAACAATACACGGAATCAAACAGTTTTCATACTACATTTACTTACTCCAACCCTTTACCTGTTCAGAATTCGATAACTAATCACGTAAAACAACAAGGTTAGTGTGGGGTACTAATAACTTATGCGCCACCCCGTTCACCCCTTAAAATGTAGCGTGCAAACCATTGATATTCGAATAAATTTCGTATCAAGCTCCCCTCGTAACTCTGACACTTGAAAATTGAGTTCCCAAGAGCTGAAATTACGCATGAACTTTGACACGATGACCTGGTTTTATACTTTTCAAATATTAATTTGTTGAAATGTTACGTGTCTGTGGATGATTTCATTCGTTTTGAGAGTTTGATGAAGTTATTTTAGGATTATTTTATGAGGATTTCTTTGATCTGAGGAAATGCGATCCTTGTGATTGGAGTTTATTCTTGGCATGTCTATTAAGGCTCTTGTTAGGCCTCAGTAAATCCTCATTGTACTATCCATAAAAAAAGCTAAGGATTGACACTATCTTCTTGTCTAAATATTGGCAACATTATTTATTTAGGATCATTTGAGACCTAAGTTAACAAAAGTGCCTATGTAATCTTAGGAACACATTTATCTTGTAAACAGACATAAATGAAAGGACTTATTATATGATCTTTTTATATCTTTTTCAACACAAAATGCACCTAAAAATAAGTGTTTTTGTTTTAAATCCTTCAGTGCTTAACAGTTATAAAAAGAATCGCTTCGATGTACTCTCGGAGATTGGAACATAAATTTTTACTACTAAGTGCAAGCTTCATAAAGTTTAAAAGGGCTTTGAAGATCGTAAAGTCGCAAAAATCATATGGTATCTCTGTCTTTCTTTTCACGCATTAACGGCTGAACGGACTTCGATGAAGTTTGACCATAACCTGGATTAGGATGAGATATCCCGGTAGTACCGGTAGACGGCCTCGTTGGTCTAGTGGTCGCAAGCGCTACTGCTGAGCATGGGGTTCTGGGTTCAATTCCCGGGTCAGGCAAAGTGTTATTGGGTTTTTCTATCTGGAATTTCTCAGTAGCAGTCCGGAGTCTGGATTTGTGCCCGGTTGATGGCAATAGGCTCGCCCCCTATTACATGGGACTTAAACATAACTGGTGAAATGTGGGGTACACCTCTGCAAAACCTTTCGGGGAAACAAGGCATGATGTTATGTTATATCCCGGTAGTGCGTTTCCACGGAACCATTTTCGACTTCCACGCGGGCGCAGTCGCGGGCAAAAGCTATAAAATGTACATTTTATATCGTAACGTAATAAATTGTTTCCTGAAACCGGCAATAAGAGTAGTGAATCTAAATTGAATTATCGCGATATCCTAAAGTCCTTTTTGAGACCGAAATAACCCAAATTCACACATAAATTAAGGATTAGGGTCGTCATAAAGGGCTTATGTTTATACTATGTTAGGTTATATTATGTTCCCAGTTTAAGCCTAAATGGTAAATTTATTATTCTTTGCTAGATGACAGTATTTAACTGGTATAAAATGTCGCGATTTTAAAATAAAAACTGATATTTTTGACCTTCACATTTTTATTAATAGCCAGAATTTTAGACATAAAACAAGTATTGAAATTAAAACGCCATTATTTTGCTATTGCAAGAGCTACTGCTTAGCATGAGGTCCTAGGTTCGATTCCCAGGTTGGGCAAAGTATTGTTGGGTTTTTCCATCAGAAATTTCTCAGTAGCAGCCCGGAGTCTGGATTCGTGCCCGGTTGATGGCAATAGGCTCGCCCCCATTACAGGAGACTTATACATAACTGGCATAATGTGGGTGTTCTATAGGGACACCTCTGACTAACCCTTCGGGGAAATAAGGCGTGATGGTTGAGTTATTTTGTTTCCTGAAAACTCAATTTGAAGTGAACGGGTAGAGGTCAATATCAATCTGCCTAGCCTTTTCCCAACTATGTTGTGGTCAGCTTCCAGTCTAACTGGATGCAGCTGAATACCAGTATTTTACATGGAGCGACTGCCTATCTGACCTCCACAACCCAGTAACTAGGTAATACGATGGGTGAGACTGGTTGTCAGACTTTCGGGCTTCTGACGACCCGTAACGACTGTCAAAGATTCACGAAGACAGCCGGGACCAACGGCTTAACATGCTTCCCGAGTCTCGGTTTGTAGAAATGGTCACCCATCTACGAACCAACCCCAGCAAGCGTAGCTTAACCTGATGGATCGACCTGTGCGACTGTTATTACTTAGCCACGAGCCCCTCCTCCTCCATTAAATGGATAGAGGTCACTTAGCTTTAATCAAAGCCTCTGTTTAATTTCTATTTGGTTTGGACCTAATTTTACTTTAATTACTTGTTCTCTACATGCAATTAACCGTCCGTGTGATGCACAGTAGTTTACTTAATTATACAGTTGGACAAAGTGTGTCAACCCATATTCCCCTAGGAAAACCCGCATGGCAACATTTTGTAGCAACGAGAGAGATATATAAAATGGCGAACGTAGCACTGTGTAGATTCAAAATGGCGAACCTAATATACAAAACCAAAGGTGTGAAAAAATAAAATACGTCTTACTTTTCGTGTCTGTCTATGTGACCGAGTTGTTTTTCTAATGCTACACAACGGATTTTGATGCGGTTTATCCTTTACAATTAAACGAGCAATATTTGTTTGTATATATATTTGTGAGTAGGTACTCACGTTACCTAGGACAAACTGTCCAGCTAGGTAGGTCCAACTTCGAGAAAGAGGTTAATCGTCGAATCCGACTCGGCTGGGCAGCGTTCGGGAAGCTTCGCAATATCTTTTCGTCCCACATACCACAGTGTCTCAAGACGAAAGTCTTTGACCAGTGCGTGTTGCCAATGATGACCTATGGTACTGAAACGTGGTCGCTCACAATTAGCCTTATCAGAAGGTTAAAAGTCACCCAAAGGGCAATGGAGAGAGCTATACTTGGAGTTTCCCTACGTGATCGAATCAGAAATGAAGAGATCCGCAGGAGAACCAAGGTAACCGACATAGCCCGAAGAATTGCCAAACTTAAATGGCAATGGGCAGGGCACATTGCTCGCAGAACGGATGGCCGATGGGGTCGAAAGGTTCTGGAGTGGCGACCACGTACCGGAAGACGTAGCGTTGGAAGGCCTCCCACAAGATGGACCGATGACCTTGTGAAGGCCGCAGGAATCCGCTGGATGCGGAAAGCACAAAATCGGTCGAAGTGGCGGTGCTTGGGGGAGGCCTATGTCCAGCAGTGGACGTTTTTCGGCTGAAATGATGATGATGATGAATGACTCACGTTCTCAAAATCGGCTCTAACGATTTCGATGAAAGTTGCAATATTTAGTTTACGGGGGCGAAAAATCGATCTAGCTAGGTCTCATATCAAGGAAAATTACTTTTATCTGTATTTTCACCCGAGCAGAGCTCGGTCGCCCAAAGTTTAGAACAAGATAATAAATAATGACATGATATTAAAAAAATAATGATCATGGCAGCATGGAATTAGTACCTAAGTAACAACTATCATGGCAGTATGGAATTAGTAAGTACTATCTTATACCTACTATTAAATGAGCATTCTCTATTTTCACCAGAGCAGAGCTCGGTCGCCCGAGTACTGTGTATTAATATTAAACTTAAAAATAACAAAGAAATCTCAATGTTTTGTCAAGTTTTTGAAAACGTGCGAAGCAGAGACGGGTATCCTAAACAAAATAACTTTCGCATTTTACGTTCTGATTTCTTTGGAAAAAATAACAAAGTTATTGTATCATGGTGTACAAATCTAACACGTTTCTCTTATATCTTGCTTCGTACCTACTCGGATTTTTATTCGGTAACAAGATACGAATACAAAATTCAACCGAATATACGAAACTTATATAATATGTATGTAGATATTATATGAAACGTGATTTTGCGTACCAACCGAGTGTGATACGCGGAAATGGGATAACGCGTCGTTCTCACTACGCTGTTATTATTATTTAAGCCTTTTATTTCCCAAAAAAATACATTTAACTTACGTAGTATCAAAAATACAATATACGTGGATGTATTTAGTAACCTGCAGTGCTATTCTGTAAAAATCTCACCGTGAACGCTAAGGTGAAGTGAGATAAAAGTGAGCTGTCAACAGTGTCAATCCCTAGCATATGGTAGAATGATAGCTCACTTCACCTTAGCTTTCACGGTGAAATTTTAACAGAATAGCACTGCTGTTCCGCTTAGCTATTTCTAAAGAGCCATAAAAAACTCTGAAAGAAATCGACACGTGTTTCACTTCTCAACGAGGCATTCTCGGGATGACAATTGACTTGTTGCGAACCCGAACTCGGCGTGTTGCCACACCGACTGCTGACGTAAATAAATAGATTGGTTTTATATATTGAGTAAAATAAAATTTTGGTACATAATCTTTTAATCAATTGGTGTTATTGGGTTCCTATTTTTAGAACGAAGGCCTCCTCCATCTTTCACCATTCCTCTCTGTCTTGGGCTATTCTAGTCTAGGTGAGGCCGGTCACAGCCACAATATCGTCGCACACTTTGTTCGTTTGTTTGTTTGTTCTGATGGGTATCCTTATTGCGCCAGAACAACTGTTTACCGGTCCGTTTGAATACTCGGATGAATTTAGCACAATTGATTTAACCATTCATTTTTTCCGGACGCCTCAGCTCTCTAGATATGCTTATTTGGATCAATCAATTCAATCTGCCTAGGCTTTTCCCAACTATGTTGGGGTCGGCTTCCAGTCCAACCGGATGCAGCTGAATACCAGTATTTTATATGAAGCGACAGCCTACTTGATCTCCCAACCTAACTGAGTAATACGATACCCCTTGGTAAGACTTTCGGGCTTCTGACGACCCGTAACGACTGTCAAAGATTCACGAATGACAGCTGGGACCACCGGCTTAACTTGCTTTCCGAGGCACGGAGGAGTCTCGATCGGTATGTAAACATGGTCACCTATCCACAGACCAACCTCGGCAAGCGTAGCTTAACCTGATAAATCGACCCGTGGGGCTATTATTACTTAGCCACGAGCTCCTCCTGATATGTTTATTTGGATACAAATATAAAAAATACATTTTTTTTTATATATACTATTATTTGTAGCAATATGAACTTTGCCCAGGGTCGGGCAGAGTTAATGGAGTTTCCATTCGGAATTTCTCAGTAGCTGCCCTGAGTCTGGATTTGTGCCCGGTTGATGGCAGTAAGCTTGCCCCCTATTACATGAGACTTAAACATTTGTCAAAATGTGGGTGTACTATTAATAGGGCTGCCTAACAATTTGTGGATTGCAGGTATGATATAAGGTGCGGGCGTGTGTGGACTTTGTATCAGCATTGCCTTATTTACTCAAACTTGTTCGCCAGACCATTAAACGTATTCAACAAGTACAATTTTAACAGTTAAAATTTAAAAAACCCCCAACACAAACATTTCCTCATTTCTCTTGCCTACTCTATAACCAGACAATGTTCAATGTGTTGGAATGGTCTCAATGAATAGGTGCTAGATAGATATCTAGCACCTATTCATTGAGACCATTCCAATGATCCCAAACATGATACTTGTGCTGTAAGTTGGTAAGGGAGTTGGGTATCCTGCAAATTCCAGGTGATACTGCAGCATCAGTTCAAGGTTACTTTGTTCTTCAAATATCATTGAAGTAACAGAATATCAAATTTCAAATAGATCAGACCTGTGGAAGATACTCACATCCATTCATCAACAGGATGTTGAGAACACAGCTGAAATAGGCATGGCTAGAGTGGCCAGATGGTTAAGGAGGAATTTATTTACCTTGAATACAAGTAAAACTAATTTCGTGTGTTTCGGTATTAGTGCACGAACTGAACCAATGGATCATTTTAAAATTAAAATACACGATTGTGGAAACCGTTATAATAAAAATTGTAATTGCCCAAAACTAAATAAAGTAAAGCAAACGAAATACTTAGGGGTAGTAGTAGACCAGAGATTATCCTGGTATCCCCATATTGAACAAGTTGCTAGCAGGGTGAGAAAACTGTGTTGGTTGTTTAGTGCACTGAGACATATTGTGCCGAAAAATATAATAAGTCGTAATAACACCTCTAGAAATCTCCTTAATTAGATATACGTCGCTTTGGCTCAGTCTGTCTTAGCTTACTGTATACCTAACTGGGGAGGGTCTGCAAAAACTAAATTCATAGAAGTAGAGCGTACACAACGTGCCCTGATAAAAACTATGTATTTTAAGAAAACTAGGTATTCCACAGAAAGTCTTTATAACCTAAGCGAATTACTCTCAGTAAGAAAACTATACATAGTTCAAACTATATTAAAGAAGCATAAGACCCTACCTTACGATGCATCTAAACTGGCAAAACGAAGAAAGCATGCTGTTGCAGAAGTCCCCCAAACAAAAACTTTGGTTGCCTCCATGCAATTTAAATCACGGTCTGCTCGTTTATATAACAGAATAAATAAAGAAATATGTATATATAAGAATCTGTTTTATGAATGCAAAAAAAAACCCTGAAATGGATCAAACCACTTACCTATGAGGAAACGGAAGAGCTCTTGAAACCCACAGCATAACCTCTCACACAGGGACATAAACCCACACATACACACGCATACACAAAAACAGACGCACAAACACATACACATGCACACACACACATACTCAAGCACACCCACAAACGCACACAAAAACTATTCTTATGCTAATTTTTGTCTTCTTATACATGATTTTGTTATAATTATTTTTCTCTTTTTTTGTTATGGAAGAGCGGAGTCTTCTAATACAGGCATTGTTTGCTTAAAAGAAGGCTCCAATCACAAACTAATTGTGTAATTTGGTTAAAGAAATAAACAATTTTGAATTTTTTTAATTGAACTAATAATCTTCAAACGGCTGAACCAATTTTGATAAAACATATCTAAGAACCATTGCCAGAAAATCTGCTTTCAAATAAAAAAAAAACACATTCAAATCGGTTCACCCATTTAAGAGCTACGGTGCCACAGACAGACACTTACACATAGCGGTCAAACTTGTAACACCCCTCTTTTTGCGTCGGGGGTTAAAAAGGCTTTTATTATTTCTAGTATTTAGGACCGTCCAGAAAAGTAGCCGTCACAAAATAAACGAGGCTCCGTCCTGTTTGCAATGGGCTATTAACCTGTCACTCGCCCCTCTACCAGTTTAGATCTTTAGCCATTCTCTTGCTTACAGTACCCCTAAGAATCAAATGCGTGAAGTTACTTGTAACCAAGAATTTATACGATCGACTTATCAATGCGTATAATTTATGCTTTTGCTACTGACCTTGATCGGGTGTATTATAATGTATATATGGGATTATATTTAGAGTTTTTGTTGCTATAAAAAGTATGGTGTTACAACGGAATACTTATCATATTTTTTTACTTAATTGAACAGCAATGTTAGCCTAGCGGTGTGACCGTCTGCCAAGTCATAGGTGTCGAGTTCAAACCCAAGGCCACCTCTGACTTTTCAAATTCATGTGTGTATTGTATAATTATCACTTGCTTCTTTCACATATATAGTTTTTTGTCTTTCCTTACTCTTATAGTCATCCACATTCATACTCAAAATTGCTCTAAGAACACCATAAAATATACGTAAGTCGTTTTCCCTAGACTTTTGTAAGCCTGATCTGAAAATGACAACAATTCTGATAAGTGTTGACAAACAACGGTATAAGTTGTCATGCTTAGCGACAGGTTAAATTGGAGAATCTTCCAAAAACAGGAAGCCATTCCCTAAAGATCGTCGTAAAGTTGGTCCCCAGGTGTTGGCAGGTAAAGACATGCCCGAAACAAAATATTATTAATTCCCTAGATGACATTGTTAGGGCCAATAAATACGGGGAAGAGTCATGTTTTCGGGCAATTTATTGTTTAAGAAATTAAGGCACATTAATCGTTTAAGTCCGAAAGCGACAACCATTTGTCTCGGTTGGTTATAGCAACCAGAGCGGAAATACACCTTTGTCTTTAGAATGAAAAATAATGATAATGTTTACTTTGGATTGTTCCCGAAATTAAAATATTTTGAAGATTTTTTTGCTTTATAAATTGAACCAGGTTGGTGGCAGGGTTGAAAATTGCAGGGATCCAGATTACGAACGTGAATGTTATGAATTAAAATCAAGTCAAGAGTTTCCTTTGCGTTGTGTTAAACGAATCATAAGTGGATAGTCAACCCTAACAATACCGCTTCGATTGTCATTTAAATCTTAGTCAACAACTCGTTTTAAGAATTGTAGCTTAGCTTATCAAAAAATTTAAGCCAGCACAGTAACTCCACCATACTTTTATTTCCTCGGTGAAGCATAGCTAATGGAGCGTGGATAATTGTGAAATGCCTTGCACGCGATGTTGCCGAGTCAGTCCCAGTATTTCTAAATACTACCCAACATTATCCCGATTTTATCAATGCTTTATACACTCCCACAGTATCTTCTCAGCTTTAGTACCATCATAAAACAGCTCTCAAATATGGTGCCCTTCCTTTTTCCTCGTTTTTTGTTCGGTCAGCAGAAGACTAAATAAAGGGAATTAGGGCTGCTCCTTTAAAAAAAATTGTGTTAGGGAGCGCTGGCAATTACTACCTACATACATTTGTCTTGCTTGACTCCCTACGTGAGTAAAATTTTGAGCTGTGATTCTTTTATTTAGAAAATTTAAGCCCGGGTTGTTCCGACATTTTTATAGCATGCTCGTTTAAAATCAATTTGGGGAAGGATGGATGGTAAAAAGAAAACCGTTGTTCTTTAGAGAGTAAAAATGTAGGAACTAAAGTTGGTGTTATTTTAGGTGGACGGAAGTCCGGAAAAAATCAACGTTGTATTTGAATCTAAACTTGTGCTTTGTACAAGATTCATCAGAAGAAAATAACACACTAAAATGGTTGGGTACCGTTTTCATGATTGATAATTTAAACTTATGAAAGTATAGAAACCATAACAGTAAGTACATTATTAAGAAGTTTATTAATTTTGTAATTAAGGAATAATAATGGCTTCTTTATTTTTATTTATTTATTTATTATAGATACCATTAACTGTAATTTATAAC
The DNA here is from genome assembly GCA_963680765.1 of Agrochola lychnidis. NCBI lineage: Eukaryota > Metazoa > Arthropoda > Insecta > Lepidoptera > Noctuidae > Agrochola > Agrochola lychnidis. Next base: position 9,518,024 of record OY796864.1, read on the forward strand.
AAAAAATGTAATGTGTTCTTATTTGATTTTTCATTTGAGTTTGAATTTTGATTGTATTTTAATTAATTTTGATTTAATGTCTATGTTAGTCTATGTTACTCAAAATAAATGATTTGAATTTGAATTAACCATAAACCATGCCAATAAATAGAAAAAATATTAAAACTAAAATATGATCAAACGACCATATTTTTCAACCCTCCTACCAAGCCCTCTCAAAAAAGGCTAACGCAAAAGTAAAAGCATATACATACACGTACAAGTAGTAGCTAAAGAACCATCATCTTTTGAATGGGGTAGTTCCGAACGTAAAAATACCCATAGATGTTAAGTATAAGGAAAACGCGGGGTACACCATTAATCCTTAGGAACGGAGCCTGCAAGATATCAGCACTTAAGTCCTTACGTTAGAGGGAGAAAAATGTACTTTTTTCTCATCTGCTTATCTTTTCCCGAAATATATTGGGTTCTAGTTTTAGTCCTAACAGATGTGGCTAAGTGGCTGGCTGGTATTTGACCTCTAGTATAAATTTATTATAACACTTTAGATTCGGATCTTCTTCGCGATACTAAAATATTAGTAACAAGCTTTCACCCGCGTGATATCTTTATAAATTTTATCCTATATTACTCAGTGATAATACAATGTCGCCCATCTTTAATATTTTTCATGTTATTAAATTTTTTATGTTTTGAGTAGCGTTTGCCATTTCTCCGATGTTATTGACTCGATTTCGATTCTGTTTATTATTTCTAAAAGCTTATTAGTTATTTTATCGGTTTAACTAACATTTTTGCTAAAATTTTTCGACTATGCAAAAAAAAAAAACAGCGGTGAAAACATTTTTTTCAAAAAAAAAAAACATAAGTGTAAAATCATAAAATTGATGACTGATTTCGAAAACAAAATAAAAAATGTCAAGATAGACCCCGCTTTTAAAGTTATTTTTCGATATTTTTTCATGAATATTTAGAAAAATGCGGACGGGTACATGCCGATGGGCGACATTGTATAGCATTCAGCAGATAAAGAATTTTCAAAATCGGTCCAATACTTTTACAAACAAAAATATATTTTTTTTGTTCTTTTGCATACATCATCTACCTAGCCTTTTCCCAACTATGTTGGGGTCGGCTTCCGGTCTAACCGGATGCAGCTGAATACCAGTATTTTACATGGAGCGACTGCCTATCTGACCTCCACAACCTAGTGACTAGGTAACACGATACCCCTTGGTAAGACTGGTTGTCAGACTTTTTGGGCTTCTAACTACCCGTAACGACTGTCAAAGATCTACAAATGACAGCCGGGACCAACGGCTTAACGTGCTTTCCGAGGCACGGAGGGGACTAGGTATGTAAAGATGGTCACCCATCCACGGACCAACCGCGGCAAGCGTAGCTTAACCTGATCGATCGACCCGTGCAGCTGTTATTACTTAGCCACAAGACCCTTTGTTCTTTTGCATTACAAACAAATAAAAGGTCCGATATAATTATTTGCACAAGAAAATGTGTAGGTTATGTTTGGTCGGCGTTTACTAATGACTATACGAAATTATGCTAACAAAAGTGGAAAAAACGGTCACCCATCTCTAGACACGCTTTGGCAAACGCTGCTTCACCTAATGTCTCACTAAAAACATCCCAATGAAATGTTATACGGGGCAAATTCAGTAAATGTAAATGTTCCCTTCCATTACATGGGTCTTACTGTGGGCCAAAGGGATTGTTCGGGATGGTAGTAGTGGTCGTAATTAACGATCGATGTTAATCATGGCTGCTCCAATAATTTCCTTGTGTTATTTAATTGGACTGATTTACTTGTTTGTTTTCTTTGGCAATGGCATAAATGGTCGTAGGTATTATTGGGGTTATTGAGTTCTATGCATCTATTATATGCTTTCTAGGAATCCGCTCAATGCGAGAAGCATACTGGTTGAAGTAGCGATGCTTGGGGGAGGCCTATGTCCAGCAGATGATGATGTGTTAATCTTGGACATGAGTTATCTCATCATGATACCTGCCTAGCCAACTACGTTGGGGTCGGCTTCCAGTCTAACTAAATGCAGCTGAATACAAATATTTTACATAGAGCGACTGCCTATCTGACCTCCACAACCCAGTTACTGGGAAATACGATATTAATTTACTCCTTAGTAAGACTGGTTGCCATGCTTTCGGACTTATGACTACCCGTAACGACTGTCAAAGATCTACAATTGATGTTGATTAAAGTAACCTATGTGTTAATATTGGGAATGGGTTATCTGCACGCTTTTGATCCTAATCTTTACAGTTATCTATATGTTATTGAAAAAAAAACATGAAACAAACATTCTTGGCCCGTGTAGGCATACCATCATTGTTTCAATTCAGTTTTTTAAGTTTGTGGTACAGTACGCCAAATTGAACAACTTTCTCCATTTTATTTTTCTTCATTTTTTTTTTCTCTTTTTTTCTTTGTTTTTCTTTCTCTTTTTTCTCTCTAATTTTTTTCTTTTTTTCTTTTTCTTTTTTTACACATAACATAACATAACGCCTTGTTTCACCGTAGGATTGGGCAGAGGTATACCTGTAGAAGGTACACTCACATTTCGCCAGTTATGTTTAAGTCCCATGTAATAAGTAGCGAACCTGTTTTCATCATTTGGGCACAAACCGGGATCTTATTTTTCTCAAGTCGTAATCGCGAAAAATCTTTCAAAGACCACACCTTTCTGATACACGCTGTATAATGATTGTTTCAGCTCACTCTTTCTGTATTTTACAATTTCATATACCTACGAAATACAGGTTTAATCTTTTGATGTTTTAAACGAATTTGCAAGTTCGATTGAAATTCCTTGATTGCAACGTTCATCGTTGTATCTTTTATTGAATATTTATGATTTTAATTCATCATTGTATTAATACCGAAAGATATATTTGGATTGGCTTTCCCGATTCTCGACGTAAATTCACGTGATATTTCCAGGGTGGATTAAAACTGTCTCCTCGAGTGGCAAATGTATACGCTTCGTAATTTTTTTACCAATTTTGATAACAATTTCCAGTAAATTGAAACTTTACTCGAGGTTGAAATTATCGAACTGTCACATAGACATTATTGTTTTTATAACGTACAAGTAGCGTGCAAGCTGCATTCTTTTTTTTTTGCGTGGGATATTATCAAATAACTTCTCCCGCTCTGGGCGGAGGGCATGTCAGATTCTTACTGACTAAAACCCACCCGTGATCCTTCAGTTGCCTACATTGTCAGGGGCCATGGTAACCCTTTCGGACGATAACCGCAACCACGGCAGACATCGGCCCTATCGGACCCCGTCAGTTTTGCTGACATGTCTTTGAGGCGCGCGTGGAACGCAACGCGCCGTCGACCCACGTCCAGCTCACCCTAGACAGTCTTGCTACCATATTTTTACCACGACATCAGCTATTCTATACCTACATTTAGTGCCATTACGACGGAAGATGAATGATAGGTACTGGTGTTACTGTATTACGAAGTAGTAATGCTGTATATCTCGATCGATTTACAGCATGCGGGGACTGCCCACAGGCGGGGTAATGACTAATTAAAGTCATAAGTTTGTAACGCGGGTGGTACACCGTCTGCGAGGAATCCCAGTAGCAGGTGTAGCGACCAATGAAATTCATCGGTCGGTAAAAAGCGTGCGGAGACTTACACCCAATGAAAATTACCATTGAAAATGCAGTGTCTCATGGGCTCAAGTACAATGTTAAGAAGAGCGAACTTATTATGTTTAAAGCGAGTACCATAAACTATTGTGATGTTCCCGGTGTCTCGCTCTGTGGCACTCCTTTACCATGGGTAACTAAGTTTAAGTACTTGGGTCATTGGATCACTGATGATCTTAAGGACAATATGGATATAGAGAGGGAGCGCAGGTCGTTGGCTGTTCGATGTAACATGCTGGTTTGAAGATTTGCACGTTGTACAAATCAAGTTAAAGTCACTCTTTTCAAAGCTTTCTGTCAATCTTTCTACACGTGCAGTCTTTGGACCAGTTATAAGCAGAGGGCATACAGCGATCTGCGTGTCCAATATAATAACACGTTTAGGATACTGTTGGGGATGTCGTGGCGTTGTAGTGCGTCCACAATGTTTGCACAACACACATGTAGGGGCACACAGACAATTTTTACCCCATTATAAGAAAAAGGATCGCCTCCATAGCCGGCCGGCTACGCGCCACTACCAACTCTCCTGAGCGTGTTCTCAGATCGGTGGGACTCCCCTCTGCTGTGCCACTGGGTAGGAATCCATACAAATTGATTTTATTTTTTTTGTTTGTTTAATCTCCTTATTACTAACTCTAGTTATTAAGTTATTTTGTTGTTACTAACACTATAGACTCATGTCTGATATAAAGAATTTGAATTGAATTGAATATGAGCCTTCAACGCAACTGCCAAACGTGCGGGGCAGATTCTCCGTATACCACAATCGTTCCCTATCGACGAATGAAAACGATTTCCGAATACGGACTCGATGGCATGCTTTACAGAAATCTCCAGCACATGCGGCACATCGACTAATGAAAACGGATTCCTGTATGCGCGCCCTATGGCATGCGTTAAATATATCTTCAGCACCCCCGCATACGAGCCACTTTATACTTAAGTAAGTACATTCCAAACCCGAAAACCGAACAATAACTTTGATGAATATTTATCGTAAACAAATATTATCGTAAAGTCGCTTTTAACTTCCGTGTATGTCTTTACATGTGTAAGGAATTTAAATTGTGGCAAGGGAGTTAAATTAGCTTACTTTGAAGTAGCTTATAACTTGAAAGGAAGTATCTTACGCAAGAAAATATGTTTGGTTATTAAAATTACACTACAATCATCTTTTTTTGCCTAATAAGTCGCAGACGCGTCTTAACTGAAATCTGGGACTGGTGTCCCAGATTTACCACGTCAGATGACAACATAACATCACGCCTGAGTTATCCCCGAAGGGTTTGGCAGAAGCATACTTATCTATAGTACACCCACATTTCGCCAGTTATGTTTAGGTCCATGTAATGGGGGCGAGCCTATTGCCATCAACCGGGCACAAATCTAAACTCCGGGCTGCTACTGAGAATTTCCAAACGGAACAACCCAGTAACTTTTACGTAATATCTAAGTTATAATAGATAAGTGAGTACTGATTGGCCTAAGTTGTGACTAACTTGGTCCACGTCGCATTGTTTGTTTTGAACTTCAGGCTTGTTATCGTTCAATTGTGCTTTTGCGTGCACTAAATACATGGTTTATCTATCTATCTAAAAGCAAAATAGTTACCCTTAGCACTATTGTCAACCTACGTTGACAAGCAACTCCTTAAATTATCAACTCAGCCTATCGCAGTCCACTGCTGGACATAGGCCTCTCCCAGGCTGCGTCACAATACCCTGTCCTCCGCCTTCCGCATCAAGTTTGCCCCAGCCACTTTCATAAGGTCGTCGGTCCATCTAGCTGGGGGCGTCCCACGCTACGCTTGCCGATACGTGGTCTCCACTCTAGAACTTGTCTGCTCCACCGGCCATCGGTCCTTCGATAAACATGGCCAGCGCACTGCCACTTCAGTTTGCTTACTCTGCAAGCTATGTCAGTAACTCCGGTTTTTTCAAGTGAAAACTTCTTTAGGCGCGTTGGACATTTCTGAAATGGGACTAAACCATTGATTTTGCGGCACCATGACGATACCTCATTTTTGTAAACCCGATTGTGCTCTTTATTTATATTATGTTACGGATCAATGTTCTATGCAAGTATTTTTACTTTAAAGGTTTTGTAAACGCGATTATGCTCTTTATTTATATCAAGTTACAGATCAATGTTCTATACAAGTATTTTTCTTCCACCAAGGCGATCTTGTTCAAGTTTTCACTTCTCTTTTTTTCCGGATAATTTCATTTCTGATTGATGCCTCAAAGAAACTCGCGAGTGTAAAACCCGCTTCATTGCACGCTGAGTGACTTTGAATTAGTGGACCAGCCCGACTGTCAGTGTCCACGTTTAAATTATAAGTCACAATAAAAATATATTTTAAAACACAGTACCTACTGATACTACGGATATTAATACCATAACAATATCATCTACACAATACACGTCTTCGGAAAACACCTATCAAAAACCAGCGATGCCCAAACAAAACCTATTACAAAGTTTCCATTGTATGTAAGTTCCGATACGGCTTTTTACACACCCGTGTAGAACCTTAAAAAGTAGGTAGGTATTACTACCCAGTAGGTAGCGTAAAGTAATGCAATTAAAAGTTGCCCGCTTTGTGCGGCAATTACCTCTCTAAGTGCCGTAAGTGGTTATAATGCTTGAAGGTACGTTTTAAGGTAAAACGTCGTATATGCGTCGTTCGTAGTTTTTAATGGGATAATAGTAGTTAGGGCGCCTGTGACGGCGGGAAGTGGTGTTAGTATCGTCGTATGTGAAGGTATAGTGTGTTGTAAGTTGACTTCCGGAGTGAAAGGTTAAAGGCTTGCCATAAAATATGTGATTGCAGTTGGTTATAATCAAATGAAGAATGCTGCCACTTTTACTCTTGGAAAGGTTTTTTTACCGAAAAACAGACTGCTAAGCTACTTATTCCTTTGCAGTCTGGGTTTATTGCTTGACCTGTTTAACTTTTTATCTTGTCAATTTATGTTAAATAAAAACTTACGGCTGTTGGATTCTTCTTTTACGGTCGAACCCAATAACCTACTTTCAGTAAAAGACAAATCGCTGTTGATGGTAGACAGTATAATTCTATCTGTCATTGAGTGACGTCCCAAAGTTCTGTAAGGTCCTTATTCTCTTACAGATTATTGGGACGTTAAAATCATAGATAGATAGGTTTTTCTATTTCCAGTATACCAACATTGGTGATAGATAGGTTATTGGGTTCGGCCGTTGGAAAAAAAAAAAGGATTGTGTGGTTTTATGAAACCACGGTAAAAGTAAAACTTCTATAGGCGCCGCCATATTGGCCTTGGCTGCTCTGATGAGCGCCTTTCACTTTATCCCTACTCTGCGGCCGACCGTCACGCGACATGCAACACACAGACGAAAAAGTTTGAGACGATGTAATAAAAGTTTCACTTAAAAAAAAAAAAATTAACTACATATGTAGGTAGTAGGGACATCATAATTTCAATGAGATAGTTAACTATTTGAGCAATAGAAAACTTGTAAAAAATATCTATAGCATCACAGCATCGATATGAATCCGGCTCGAAGGCCCGACGTTAACTTCGTAAAACTGATTAATCTCCTACAGTCGGCCAGTTAGCCACAACCTTTTGACTTCTAACATATTTATACAGGTTGCAATCTTAACATAGTTATACCTACAAGTGTAACAGATGTAGTTAAATCGGTACGGTAAAGCAATCTCCGCGGTTAGCGGCTAAATGTGGCTATCGCGTTAAGCCATTGGACACGGTCACTGCTAGGTTTGAACGTAGGTAGTTAATCTTGTTCACCGCAGTGATTGACCTTAGGGCATTTGATCTTGGTTGTTGTTGAATAAAATATGACTGTTGGTATGAGAGTAGTAGAGATTGAAGAACGTATTAAATAGCTTTGCAACAAATACGAATCACTTTTTGGACATGAATTCAGTTTGGTTACTGCCTCAGTGGTCTAGTGGTCGCAAGCGTTACTGCTGAGTATGAGGTCCTGGGTTCGATTCCCAGGTCGGGCAAAGTGTTATTGGGTTTTTCTATCTGGAATTTCTCAGTAGCAGCCTGGAGTCTGGATTTGTGCCCGGTTGATGGCAATAGGCTCGCCCTCTATTACATGGGACTTAAATATAACTGGCGAAATGTGGGTGTACCTACTACAGGTACACCTCTGCCCAACCCTTTGGAGAAACAAGGCGTGATGTTATGTGTGTGTGTGATGTGGTTACAGTTATAATGGCAAACATGTCATTTGGTTAAAATAGATTTAATAATATTTTGATTATTTTATAGTTTGTGAATGTGAGAACGTTGCTTAATAGACTGTGGATTTGTAGAACATTTTGTATTTTTTAAATCCATGATACTTGTTGACAAGCCTACACTGTTCTCTCATACCTATTAACACTGTAATTTGAAAACATTGTGAAAACCAATAAAATTATTTTTAAAAGAGTAACCATTTACTTTCTTGCCGGTTTTTCTCCCTAGAAAACGACAACAATTGTAACCGTGTACTTAGCTTTTGACGTTTCATAAGTGCCCATGTTTTTTCATTTTGATTTTTACGGAACTAGCTTTTTAAAATCCATATGACCGGATTCTTGTCGAACATGTCTTATTAGAAGACTAAAGGAAAACAACACTATACCACAAAAAATAACAAAATATGAAACCCTGTTAGTGATTAATAATCAGCAATAAAGAATGCTACATCAATGTAGGTTCTTTCGGACTATTCAAGAGAGCTCTGGCAGCGAAACCAATGAAAAACGACCTTGTTTTAAAACAATTTGATAAATAGTCTAATAATTATAATATAATCGTTTAGTAACTAAAAATCTAAATTCATTATTACTAGTTTGTAAGATTTTATTAACATTGAAATAAGTTCTACTAATAATTCTACTAAGTAATAATTGAACTAACTATATACAGAGGAAAAAATAAAATAAAATATAGTAACAAATCATTGGGCATCAAAAAATTCATCCGAATCGCTGTCGGTGGAAAAGGTGCCCAAAAGGCTGGCAGCATTGCCACGTTGAATGGCAATGCTAATTCTTTAGCCTAAAAATTGGCCAACCCTTTAGTCACGTGAAGAGTTGACCAACCGCTTGGCGATGTCCCGGAATAATCGATGAGCACTCGGACCCCATGGCCCTAGTGTTTCAACCCCAAACGGTTCAAAAATATAGCTACCGGTAAGGTTGTTATATTTGCGCCGTTTGAGGTTTTCTGCACCTGCAGCAGCCGCCCCAGCACAACTTGCCGTGCTAGAAAGATGGGATGGCGCGAGGATGTCGACACAGGTTGCGTCCCACACCAAAGGCCTACCCAACTTCCAAGGCAACAAGTAACTGAATAAAATATTCTTACAAAGGAAACAATTTTAATGTTAACTTGTGGACTCCACACTAGGTCGTGCCTGTCTCGTAGGTAAGTCTGGACTTGAGTAAGTAAGTAAGTATTTATTTGCATAAAACATGGTATACATGGTGTTACAATAATTTACAATAAAGGACTATTGTGTTTCATGTTTTATGTTATTTCTCTTGTAATACGACCTGCACGCGTAGCATGACCACCGTAGAAACGAGTTTTGTCGACGGAAGAATAGACAAAATGACAGATAGTGTTTATCTGTCATTTTGTCGATTCTTCCGTCGACAAAACTCGTTTCTACGGTGTTCATGCTACGCGTGCTGATGTCCGTTTTTAACCGACTTGTGCAAAATAAATTCCTCCGTAGGGCCACAGGTTCCCTCTGGTTCGTCAGGAACGAGGCACTCCACCTCGACCTAAAGATTCCCACAATCCATCAGTTTCTAAAACGCCTTTCCAAGCGTTTCTTTGAGTCCGCGGCCAAACATCGCAACCCTCTGGTTGTCGAGGCCGCCAGTTATGTCCCGAGTAGAATCAGTCATGTTCGCCGTCCAAGGCATATCCTCGTAGATCCCGATGACCCCATAACCCTCCTCCAGGAGAGCAATAGGGAAACAAGTACAGTGTACAAACACAGACGCCTCCCGTCATACCGACCTCGCCGCCGAGGTCCTTTGCGATCTCGACCGCCGCGCCCCCGAGTAAATAATACTCCCCCCGACCCTTGCTCGAAAACGAGGTGCCAGCAGTTGTTGCAGCTGTGCACGTAGCTTTAAATTCCCCGACTAATAATAATGATCAAAACCTTTTGATCCAGCCCGTCCCATCTTTTGATGTCCTCCCTCCGGATAACGCCCTAAGCCGAGGCTCGAACCCCGGTGCCCTTAGTGAGCGTTCATCCTTAAATTTTTAGCTTAGTTACTTGTGCCCTGGCTGGAGGCTTTGAGTGTAGTAGCTTAAGGCAACCACAGGATTGACCGGTTAAACAGCTACGGTTTTCGGAACCAGCTGTGAGATGCCCAACAGAAAAAAAAAAAAAAATGTTTTTTTTTTTTTTTATGTATGTCCACCGATTTCTCCGTTAATTGTGGACCGATTTTGAAAATTCTTTTTTTGTTTGAAAGGGTGTGCTCTTGAATTGGTCCCATATAAATTTTATTAACTTTGCTTGAATAGTTTTTGAGTTAGCTACAAAATACGTATTTTTTTCCCACGTAGTAAGTAGATGATATGATAAGTTTCTGTCACTGGTAGCAGGTAGTGGTATTCGAATATGTGTGTTGTAGGTACCACAACTAAAAAGGGAAAAATAAAAACTTTTTACAAAAAAAAAACAACCGACCTCCAAAAAAAAACACTACAAAGTGAAAAATAACTTTAATTTCGGAAGTCGGTGGCAAAAAACGAAAATACAAAACCCAAGACACCGACTTCCGAAATTAAAGTTATTTTTCACTTTGTAGTGTTTCCCATTGAACAAAATCCATTGAATTGATGGTTCATTTAGGAATAAATTACACTACATTTACAACAATACTTCAACAATAAACTCAATTTACAGAGAGGAATAAGTACTTTCTATGTTTACGAATGTACCTGGTTTTAATTACCTCTCTCATTACAGGATACCTAAATAAAAAGACCATAAAGATCAGTAAGTACCTTTCTTACAACCGGCAGTGAAAAGGTTGATCAAAGAAGGCATTTTTATACTTTCTAGAACATTTTATACTAAGAAGTGAGATACTTTATCTAAGTCTGAAGGCTAAATTACCTTCCGAGGTAGCGATAGCTTAACGAGGAATACTTTGGCAAGAAATAGGACATTAACAGGCTAGTGGACTACCTAAGTAAAATATGTATACTGCGTTCCCAATTAATTTTCCAAACATATGAACAAATGATTATTGTTTTTGGAAAATTACTATAATATCCTCATAATGTTCAGTTGGCGCTACAACTTAAATTTTTGAAGTGAAACTTCTTTAGGCGCGTTGGGCATTTTTGAGATGGGAAAAAACAATTATCGAACTCGCGACACCGTTACCGACACCTCATTTTTGTAAACGCGATTGTGGTCTTTATTTATATTACGTTACGGACCAATGTTCTAGACAAGTATTTTTCTTCACCAAGGCGATCATCTTCAAGTTTTCATTTCTGTCGACACTCCCGGAGTGCAACTGTTTTTTTTTTTTTTTTGTTCAATTGTACTATATATACTCCATTTATTATTATATTATTATAACATTAGAAATATAACGGATAACACCCTTTCGTTATTTCTATATGAACGTATAATAAATTCCGTTATTTCAAGATAAATACAAAGCCATGTAATCTATGTACCATTTACAATAAATAAATAACTCTAAAGTGCAGTAATTTCAACAATATTACGCAATAACTGTCGTTATTTGTCTAATGCTATAATTAAATGGGGTATAATAGTCTCTCTGTGAAATCAACTTTAAAGTTATACACATAAAGTTGATATTTATTTAAGTGGTGGAAACAAGGATTTGATATGGTGTACGTAAAAAGCCATCATGTTGCAGTTAAGTGAAAGTCAATAGATAGCTCAGCAGCATTCTCTTCTCTGATAAAGCTAGATTTCTGCTTACCACCAGGACAATGACTCCCTTTTGGTTAATCATTATAGTTGGAGTTTCGGACCTGGGACCGATGTTCAGCAGTAGGCGTTTGTTACGGTTAATAATGATGACTGATAATGTTGGTAATATTTGTGCAGGAAAAAGATAAAACAGACCTTCGAGAAGCTTTCGTTATTTTAAAATTGCACAAAAACACGAATTAAATTAAACGCAGTATTATGCTGAGATAGGAACCTTTTTGGCCTTGCACAGGTCGTTATTATTTATGCATACTTTTTTTTTTAATTTAAATTTTGTTAGTTTTAAGTGCTTCTTTTGTAAACGGTTTTCATTTGCTGTGTTTTCAGTGTTCTAAATATGTTTTTTTTGTTTCTTCTTTCTTTCAAAACCCAGAAGAATTACACTAAAAGTGCTACATAATTATTGCCAGTTTATGTGACCTAAATGTTTCGTCGAAAAGATTTCATGCCGTGCCAAATACACCTTTTTTTCATACAGTGAACACGAAAAATAGGTGAAGTGTTAAAAACGGTTCTTCAAGCAAAACGCGATGATTATTCGCACCATTACACATGCTCAAATAACCATATAACAACCATTAGAATTCTCTGCCAACTCGCATTAAGCCACGTAGGACTAAATTAACTACGGCTTATTAAAGAAAATTTTAATTAACTCTCTTTCCGTTGGAATGGACTTTATTTTTAACGTGGGAAGACGACAATTATTATTCAGTTATTCTTAGGTACGTACTATAAAAAAATCGTACTTAGTTGGTTTTTCTTTTAAAATTTCTATATCTTATCTTGTTGATCATGGTTTTGTTATCGTTTTTAGTAATTAACTGTTTATTTATTTTTACTTCGATCCTCCTAGTTTATCATTTGTGACTTCGAGTTACAGCTTTATTAACTATATGTAAACGAGCACGCCCTTTATGCCTGGAGGCTTTTTTTGTTATTAAGTTCTGTTTACGTTTTTATTTTCGCTTGAGTACTTATAGATTTCGATGTTTTTGTTGGTATATTGGCGTGTGCTAGCTGAAATTATAGCAAATAATTTAATTTAATATTTTGTGTTGCGTAATGTAATTGTTTTGCATACTAGTGTATAGAATCAAGTTTTTCTAATTGAACAGACAGCTGTGCTGCTGAGGAGTTTGTTGTGCCACTTCTTCTTCTCAGCTAAAGCTCTAGGAAGTGGTAAAGGGTGGGCGTTTTTGGGGACTGTTTTATGTAATTTTGTCGTCCAAAAAGTGCTGATTCTCAGCCTAGTTTAAATAAATGACTTTGAATTTGAATTTATAAATCTGCCTAACCCTACGGAGAATATATATTATAATTTGGTATAGGTAGTTCCCCAACAAGACATAACTGTAATATAAAGTGAAATAAAAATGGCTTCCTTTTCTTTTATATATTATCGCAAAGTGAAAAATACCATTATTTTAGAAATAGTAACTGCACTATCCCATATTAAAATCCGGCTTATTGGAGATAGCAGTCGAATTCGAAATAGAGTTTTCCCGAGCACATTGTCACGCTGGCGAGCGCTAGAAAACTTTAAGCTTAGCGAAGCTGAGAACTTTCGGAATCCAAATGGATTGAATGGTTTTCTGCAACCCTTTTCTCAACTCCAGACGGAAATAATAAATAGAGAAATAAGATAAGACTTGAAAAGTTCATTCTTCAATAAAAAGTTCTTTACCAACCTTCGCGAATGACTCCTACACATTTAATCAAGCATCTTTGCCCTCTCAATATGGGCACAGATTCTTATCTTGAAGTGTTTTGCTGAAACCCGATATTGCAATTCAATAAAGACCTTTCATTTTAAAATGAAAATAAGTTGACAATTTTATTAAAATTAACCTGAGTGCGATTATGTGACATAAAAAGGTGCAATTGATATCTGTTGTTTTTTTAAACATTTTTCGAAGGTTCTACAACATGTAAAAAAACCCGATCCGTGAAGGTGTTATTAGGTATCATACTGAGAGTCTAGGTATTTATATGGTAATTAACAGGAAAAAAGAAAAAAAATCGTCACATTTTTTTTTTCAATGGGGCAATTTACCGGGTTATTATTACATGGGCGGCTGTCATTAAGCAGGTGTCTACAACTTATAACTTATGACCTCAATACTTTTGTTTTTTTTTTTTTTTATTGTCAACAATAATTAAAAAAAATCTTTTTGGTAATGTCATTGCAGTACCTTTAATAATAATGTGCCCCTTTCGGATCGGACAGTTTTTTTTTACTATTGTATGAACCAAATATTAATTTATTCTATGATGACAATGTAGCAGACAATGTAGAATCAGCCTGTTGTCTAACAAACTCATATAATTGGCTTTTGCAACCTAGTTGGATGATCGAGTTGTCAGAATTATATTAGTGTAGTTAGAGGTAGATGCTACTGTTATACAGACTTTGTAATCCCTTTAGCTTATTCTCTAACTTAATATCCTCATAGACTGTTCTATAACTTAGAGGGTCACAAGTTAGCCTAGCTTTTGTTTATATTTCTTTAAGAGGTTAGAAAGAGCAGTCAAGACCGACTCGGACTTTTGCAAAAGAAAGGCTTCATACCAGCGTACAATTATTAAGATCGAGCAAAACAATTTTGACAAAAATACGTTTCTTGTACAGGAAAACAAAATAAATTTAAATAAAAGGGGGCACTCGGGGACTGCTGCGGTAAAGCTATTGCATAGCATTTGTAACCTCCATACTTCCTATTTGTCAACGCTACACTTGGGATGATGACGTGATGACATAAAACAAAAATTACGTTCCCATAACAACATCACGTTTCCCATGACAACATTACGTTGTCATAGGAACCGTCATTACATGGTAGGCGGAGTGGGGTGTGTTAGGTTTTATTTTCGTTACGTTACGGAATTTCTTGATTCGGTCACCGCGCTCAAAGCCCGCGATAAAAGCTATGCAATAGCTTAAAAATTTAAGGGAGTTAATTATTTTATTTTTATAATTTGTTTCGGTTGATAGCCCTGTGACCGACCGAAGAACGGACAGCGGAGGCTTAGTAATAGGGTTCCGTTAGCACCCTTTGGGTACGGAACCTTAAAAACAATTAGTGATGCAGATAATATATACAGAATACAGTTATTTATTATAGTATATTAAGTAACAACAGCTGCACGGGTCGATCGATCAGGTTAAGCCACGCTTGCCGCGGTTGATCTGTGGATGGGTGACCATCTTTACAAACCAAGACCCCTCCGTGCTTCGGAAAGCACGTTAAGCCGTTGGTCCCGGCTGTCATTTGTAGATCTTTGACAGTCGTTACGGGTAGTTAGAAGCCCAAAAAGTCTGACAACCAGTCTTACCAAGGGGTATCGTGTTACCTAGTAACTAGGTTGTGGAGGTCAGATAGGCAGTCGCTCCATGTAAAATACTGGTATTCAGCTGCATCCGGTTAGACTGGAAGCCGACCCCAACATAGTTGGGAAAAGGCTAGGCAGATGATGATGTAGATAGGATAGGATGGAGAGGGCTATGCTTGGAGTTTCTTTACGTGATCGAATCAGAAATGAAGAGCCAAGGTAACCGACATAGCCCGAAGAATTGCCAAAATTAAGACGCAGATATATGACAGTGACCTTGAATAGTTAGCTTGCGTGTTTTGTACTGAGTTCACGCAACGCGTCGTACGTCCAGCAAGTAATAGTACTCGCCCATCAAGGAGCGCAGTCCCAAATTAGACGCATTATTAATTTATTACACGTAAAACAAAAGGTATTTTAATAAATCACGTATACTAAAAGATTAATAATTTAATTATATTTAAAATGGTGAAGTTTACAGAAAAATACGCGTGATAGATTTTGCGTCATTCTCAGTTTTTTATCCGCGTTAGACATAACTTTACAAATTAATTTCACTATGTAATATAAACATAATCAAAAATATGCCTATATTAAAATATTGAAAAAATGCTCTAATTTAACATAATTATATTTTTTCCAAATCACTAACACTACTCGTTTAGACGTCATCTTCAGTATAAAATCATTAAAAGTCGGTTATCGTCTCCTTAAGTGAGAATGGGCAGGGCACATTGCTCGCAGAACGGATGGCCGATGCGGCCGAAAGGTTCTGGAGTGGCAACCGCGTACCGGAAGAAGTAGCGTTGGAAGGCCTCCCACAAGATGGACCGATGACCTTATGGAGGCCGCAGGAATCCGCTAGATGTGAGAAGCACAGAATCGGTTAAAGTGTCGGTGCTTGGGGGAGGCCTATGTGCAACAGTGGACGTCTTTTGACTGAAATTAATTATTGATGTAGATAACCATTTGCCTACGGTTGTGTACAGAAATCTGATATAGGTTACAAGTAGGAAGTTACGTCTTTCCCAAGTTTAATCAAAGTATTTTTCGGCAGTTGAATTGTGAAAGTGCACAAGACAAAGACAGTTTTCTCTTGTGGTACATTTGCATTTTCGTATGGACAAGATATGTAAGTAGAGTTTGTTAGATAAGCTTGAATTATGCTAATGTTTCCTTTCAACTAATTAGGTACTAATTGTAATGTTCTAGAACATTGGATACACAACTTGTCAACGTATATACATTTGAATCCACGCTGTAGCTTCTAATTAACTTGCTTGCTTCCGACTGTTGAAACCGCTTTGCACTAAGCATTATTACTTAGTCAACTTGCTTACTAATGTTAAGTACTTAATGCAAGTATAAATAAAAAACAGTGGCACTCCGGGTGTGCCGACAGAAGTGAAAACGAGCAATTTAAAAAAATACGTCTGAAACCTAAAAGTAAAAATACGTGCATAGAACATATAAATAAAGAGCAAAATCGCGTTTACAAAAATGAGGTGTCGGTAACGGTGTCGCAAGTTTAATTGTTTTTCCCACCTCAAAAATGCCCAACGCGTCTATAGAAGTTTTCACTTCAATAAGTACCTATGTCAATAAATGCAGTTATATATCTTAAAAAAATATGTCCTCTCTTCCTTAATTAAATACACATCTTTTACTGAATTTTATGAAGTAACTGTAAGATTTCACTTGATTTGATGTTTTTTTTTATATTAAAAAAATACAAGTATTTATTATACAGGGTGACAGCCCCATCGACGCGCAAACTATAACCATGAATTCAGCATACGATTCTAGCGTAGAAATTTCATCGTAGGTTATCAAAAAAAAATCTGCTGTTTCATAGAAAAATGCTAAACCTATGCGGTCAAAATGTGTGAAACAACAATTTTTTTTGAATATCCTACAGTCAAAATTTACGCAGGGGATTCAGAATCTTGTACTGAATCCATGATAATAGGTTGTGCGTCGATTTCCCTGCCATCCTGTATACCTACGTCCATCTTCAAATAATATCACTAGATTACAAAAATATGTTTTTTTTTAAAGTGAAAACTTCTTTAGGCGCGTTGGGCATTTTTTTGATGGGACTAAACCATTGATTTCGCGACACTGTGACGACACCAGCTTTTGACCATTTAAAAGACATCAACGCGTTGATTACCGCAGAGTCATTTTTTTCAAGTTTTCACTTCTGTCGGCACTCCCGGAGTGCCAATGTTTTTTTTTTTTAAACTGTGTTTTGTATTCAAGCTACACCTCACCTAAAACCTAATTTCATTAAACACGTTCTAAAATAATCTGCCTGTGATAACCCAAGCACACACTAAATTACTAACATTAAAATGTAGGTACCTACTCCACGTACAGTATAACCTCCCCTATCTATTTCCCCGTAGACGCAGCCTCGCAACAACACACCGGTTATCAAAAGTGTCAGTTTTGACACAAGGTGTAACGTAACGAAACCAGACAACACTGCTAGTTTTAGAAATTTTGCTCATCAAACGCTAACTCCTTTATAGAATACGTGAGGGAATTACAAAGTTCCTGGTAACTTATTTTGTGTTATTATTTGTACTTTATTACTTAACTGGCTGCGCTCCACGGTTTTACCAGAATAAGTTTCGATACCATGGGAATATCGGGATAAAAAGTATTGTAACCCAGGTCATGGTCTACTATCCTAATCCGTTCAGGCTGTTTTTGCGTAAAAGCGTACAAAATAAAACGACAACCTCACTTCCGCATTTAAAATATTATATTGTTAGGATTCTACTAGAGCAGTGATAGCCTAGTGGTGTGACCGCCAGACTGCCAAGTCATAAGGTCTTGAGTTCGAACCCAAGGCACGCACCTCTGACTTTTCGGATTCATGTGCGTATTGTATAATTATCACTTGCTTAAAAAACGGTGAAGGAAAACATCGTGAGGAAACCGGTATGCCTGAGAGATATTTCTCGACGGCATGTGAAGCCAAGTCAGAGGCCCATGGGCGGCTTTAAAACTCTGACACCAGGTTAGTCAATAACCATACGAAAAGAAGAAAAAGAAGGATTCTAATTGAGTTTCATCATCGATGGTCACAAAAGCAATTGCTGAGCTTGAAGTCCTGGGTTCCGAAATCGGCAGAATTTTAGGAATTTCTCTGTAGCAGTCCTTTCGACTAGTTTTCTGTTCGTTAAATAGTAATAGGCTCGCTTCCTATTACATGGGCCTAGACTGGCTAGCCACAAGCCAAATATCGTCACAATTGAAGGGCGATCATCAACAACTTTAAAGTCGGGTTCATCGCCACGCTCAGCAATGAGCAAACAACTGAAGGGGAGGAGACTGGCAAAATGTGCTTGTAATACAGACTGTACCAAAAAGGTGTGGTACAGAACATCAAACTGAACAAATGTCTCCATGTACATCTTAATGGTGAAAAAAATATCAGTCGTCCTATACTTTTGGATCGAGTACCTAGGTAGGTATTGAAGTTTTGTATGGGTCGACTGTTTATATTTTCGCGATAGCGATGTTGGTCTTATGGGGAAAGTTGTTCAGAGGTCGTAGTGTGAGTTTCTTTTAACCATCTCGACTGTACGCATCGACCGCGTTCGGCGCTCCGATTGGTTCTTCACTGGCCTTTACTGGTGAAGGCCCAATCGAAGCGCTGAATGCGGTCGATGCGTACAGTCGAGATGGTTAAAAGAAACTCACACTAGGGCTTCAGTTTGATGTTCCGTACCACACTCTTAATTTCGACCACACTTTCTAAGATACACGGACAGCAATTCTGCCTACCCCTACGGGGATACAGGCGTGAAATTTAAAGTTATTATGTTAGTTTCAGTCTTTATGTTTTTACAGCTGTATAAAACGTACTTCAAACTACTTTATTTTCATGACAAACAGTGCTTCGTTTTACTAGCTCGGAGATGAGAATAATTTAGAATAAACTCAGGCGAGGAGCTACTCCTAGGACTTGTTTTAAAGTTGTATTTAGATTGCCAAACTGTGTTATAGTGATAACTATTTAGCATAATGTAGTTACTTGAAGTAGATTGTTGTTTATATTTTCTTCTGAAAATTATATAATTTTTCTTTGGAAGAAAATGAATCTGTAAAATTTTATACAGGATGTGTCAGAAAGGTCTTTAAGACATCAACAGACCATCAAAATGAGCAACTTTATCTATGGGACCAACATCATAATCGTGAGTCCCGGTTTCTATGTACACACGGCTACACATCAAGCTATACATTTCCAGTTTATGCTGATCTCGCATTGTATAGGATTTCCGTACAATGCGAGTTCAGCTTACACTGGAAAATTATAGCTTGATGTGTAGCCGTGTGTACAAAAAGCGCTAATTACCTAATGGGTGGGTTTTATCCGAATTAAAAATAATTTGATATGTACGACTTTTTCGGGTGACCACTGAAAATCAGCGCTGTGCTGTGGGTCCCCATAGCATAGCATCATGCCGAGTGGAAGCCTTCTTGTCACAGTCATGACGTGCCAGTAGCTGCCGCATATTTCTATTTGTGCTCGTGATTATATTTAAATGTATTGTTTTATTTTATTGTATTGTTCTCTTTTTTTATGCACGTGTGTCTGTGACAATTAAACTTATTTTTCTTTCTTTTTCTTCTTTCTAAAGATTTAAATAGCATTGTACACATTTCCATTTGAATTCATATATCTACAAGTACCTAGTCGACCGATCCCTGCTTGGGTGAAAATAGATAAACATATCATCTAGGTATACCAACGTTGTATCATATTGCCGAGGCTGTGAAAATAGAGAAAACGAATTTTCCCAGATCTAGACGAGAGATAAATTTAGAGAGAGATTTAGCTAGATCGATTTTTTGCGCCCGTAAACCCCTAAATTGCAACTTTAATCGAAATCATTAGAGCCGTTTTAGAGAACGTGATTAAGTTATAATCATATATCTAAATATATTCAAATATTGCTCATTTAATAGTATAGGATAATGAATATTAGCTTAGGTATAAACAATAGAATACCTATATTTGAAAACATCCCGTCTGAGACACGGGATTTGCACTAAACCTCACAACGTGAGACTCTCCTCTGTCCGATACCCCAAAAAGGGTCTTTCAATATGCTAAACATTCTGCAGAAAGGTTGTTTATCTACTTATATATAAAAATACATAGATATGCAGGCCTGTTCGGTAAATGCGTCCCTTGAAAGGTCATTGGCCTTGTTTCTAGTTGGTTTTTGTAGGTTAAAAACTTGAAAGTCACGTTAATTCAAAGTAGGATTTTGATAAATTGTTTGGATATCAAAAAACGTGTGGCACTCGGGGACTGCCGCGGTAAAGCTATTGCATAGCATTTGTAACCTCCATACTTCCTATTTGTCAACGCTACACTTGGGATGATGACGTGATGATATAAAACAAAAATTCCGTTCCCATGACAACATCACGTTTCCTATGACAACGTCACGTTGTCATAGGAGTGGGGGGTGTTAGGTTTTATTTTCGTTACGTTACGGAATTTCTTGATTCGGTCGTCGCGCTCAAAGCCCGCGATAAAAGCTATGCAATAGCTTAAAAAGAAACACGGGATTTAATCTCTACATTTGTGATTAACAACAACATGGCCTGAAATCGCACAAAGCAGAGAGATTTGGAAGGAAATAGGGGAGGCCTTTGCCCAGCAGTGGGACACCATACAGGCTAACAAAAAAAAAAAATTGTGATTAATGTTTGTTATGTTTAGTTGGACATGGTTTTCTACCTAACCTTTTTAGAATGTGTGTATAGTGAAGAAAAACATACATGCAGTTTTTAAACGTCAATTTCAAAAGTCATTTATTCAAACTAGGTTGAGGATTAGCACTTTTTGAACGTCAAAATTACATAAGATATTCCCCCAAAACGCCCACCCTTCACCACTTCCTAGTACGTCAGAGTTGAAGTCTTATTACACAAAGAAAGACGTTACTATTAAAAAGTACTAGTATCTATGTCCACGGTAAAGCCTCATTCACACGGTACGACTTAATTGCCTGTGGTATGCCATAACTTGAAACAACAATAAAAGTCGCACTGTCTAAACAGTGTTCAGATGATACAAGTAATTTTATGCTTAAATTTGATTGTAAATGCTACAGGCAAAAAACTTGGATACTGTAAATGAGGATTTAGCGCAAATCTCCAAGCCGCAAACCGCTACCAAACAGTGTTATTTTTCTATTAAAAATCTGAAAGCAGAAGTCCGTAAAATGTAAAAAGGTAAGAGGGACTTGGCGGTTGACGACGCAACTTTTTATAACATTGGATTTTACTCTGATGGAGAGTTGAAACAAGTATTAAAAACAAGCTGTGCCCCGCGGTTTCACCCGCGTAAATCGCGATCCCGTCGGAATATCGCGATAAAAAATATTCTAAGTCTTAACCCAGGTCACAGTCTACCTATTCGCTAAATTTCATCCACATCCTTTCAGCCGTTTTAGCGTAAAAGCGTAACAAAGTAACAAACAAACGGTTGAGATTGTCAACCCGGAATGTGGACTGGATATGGAGATTTTCATGTGACTATGTGTAAAAAAGGTAATATTGTTTCGTACTGTAAAACAAAAGACTGCACAAGAGATTCCGAAATGGTTGAAAAAGGAACGTTATGTGGAATTTGACATTGATAATCTTCTGTCTAACTATTCCCTACTACTCTCTACTCTTCTTTTAGTTCAAATAATTTAAAAAAAATCATACTTGTCATAAAAACCCGATTAAGAATTTATTTATTTAAAACCCTTACGATGCCAAGGAGACAGTAAGTGATTCTCTGCCAGGAACTATATATCAAAAATATTATTAAGTGTACTTGAGCACTATTCATAAAGATAATAAATTAATTCTTAATCAAAAGTAAGTACAGTTGTAATCTGTTACCCAAAGTTACAGAATTAATGATGTCGATAGCCGTTTTGGTCAACATAACCATAACCATTTCTGTATAAAATTTACGCAAAATTAAAGCGAGTTAACTGGCAAAATTTGTCGGAAATTCAATATTAATATTCAAACATAACCCAGAACTTTGTCTTACGACTTTTGAAAGTGTATTTTACAAACATTTAGTTGAAAAGTTGAGGGATGAACGGACATAGAAATCTTTGAATTACCGAGGGGTATAGTCTTTGCAATTTACAAGCGCGCGTCAGTTGACTCTTAAGTCATTGTTATAGGTAGAGTAAAGTTAAGGAAATTAATTGTTTATCAAATTCACACACTACGTCAAATTATCAATAAATTATGAGGAGCTCGTGACTAAGTAATAACAGCCGCACGGGTCGATCCATAAGGTTGAGCTGCGCTTGCCAATATTAGTCCGTGAATGGGTGACCTATCTTTACATACGTGAAACTTCTTCGTGGTTCTGAAAGCACGTTACGTTGGTCTCGGCTGTCATTCGTGGATCTTTGACAGTTATTACGGGTCGTCAGAAGCCCGAAAGTCTAACAACCAGTCTTACCAAGGGGTATTGTATTACTGGGTTGTGGAGGTCAGATAGGCAGTCGTTCCAAGTAAAATACTGGTATTCAGCTGCATCTGGTTACAATGGAAGCCGACTCCAACATAGTTGGGAAAAGGCTAGGCAGATTGACACTACGTCAAATTAGCGTATCATAGCCATTGCATACAATCGTGAAAGAATAGGCCTGTGTCCAAAAATTTATTTTTTTGTCCGTTTTGTAGATTATTAAATAATATTGAATACGTATTTTTTCTTTTTTGACGTAATCAAAAGATTACGGCGATACATTGAGTAAAAATGTGGCATGGCGTCACGCCTTGCTAGATTTTATACGACGTTGTGACGTAGCGAGCTCCCCAACTTTAATGCGTGTTTTCTCAGTTATTTTTTATTAATATGATAAAACAAAAAATACGTGTCTAATATTTTTTTATTATTTCAAAGACGAACTAAATAGAATTTCTTTTTTTCTACCTAAGCAACTACCCAATTGTATTTTTGATTTGAAAATATGGACTTTTTTATGAATTTAAGTTGGTCAGAAGCTCAACATAGTTGGGAAATGTCTAGGCAGATGATGACGAAGTCGGTAATCAATTCGATAAAAAAAATCATTTACCCGATATTATAAATTACAATGGTTGTCGCGCGTTCGAATATTGCAACAACTATTGCATCAAGCATCTCTGACAAATTTTACTTGCATATCACCTGGTCTGTTCCAAATTTAGAGGACGGTCATACAGCGCTAACGTCTAACTTCCTGCATATATTTACCATAAAGTTTGCTACTATACTGTTTCTACGTGGATGCAGTAAAATTTCTGAATGCATACAATTTGTCGTGATGTTTTACATTAATGTAATTGTATGAGAGTTTCTCAGAAATTGTGTATTTTGTAACTGAATTGTAGTCGCTGTAAATTCATTTTTATTGTATTTTCCTGTTCCTGCTTTTATTCTGACCTAGATTTCAGCAATTCTTTATAGATTGTGCTTTTAGTTTCTCTGAACCTATCAAACTCAACTCAAACTCAAAGCATTTATTTCAAATAAACCAATTACAGGTACTTTTGAATTGTCAAGGGGTCGGTCAGTCAGAAAAATGAAGCTAGTTGCCTATTCCAAAGGCTAGTAGGTACCTATGGAGAAGAACGGGCAAGAAACTGCACGGACACTCTTTTAAATCAAAATATTGTTACAAAATATTGGTTACATCATTCGTGTTGAACTTATACATGTGAGAACAATGTAGAAAGACGTGCACGTTAAAAGCGTCCGTAATAAAAATATAATAACAATTCATAAATTTAAATAAATTAAAATAAACCATGGCAGCAATACTTTCTTATCGCTACTTTCTTATATTATAGTTAGGTACTGCCCTGAGCTGTAAGCCAAACAGTCAGTCAGTCAGTCAGTCATTTCCAGTTTATGCTGATCGCATATTGTATAGGATTTCCGTACAATGCGAGGTCAGCTTATACTGGAAATGTATAGCTTGATGTGTAGCCGTGTGTACCAAAAACTTTCATAATTAAAGTATTTTTGATTAATAGTCTAATAATAATTTCATGCAAGCTAGAACCATTTTCATTAGTGACGACGTTATGTAACATGTCAAACTTGTACACATACGTCAGAGTAAATGAATTAAGTTTAAATTAAATATGTCTTGTCTTGGTGGGCCTAATAATATTTCGGTAAACCAAGGGCTTTCTCGTGGAGGTTATTAATTCATTGAAAGTTCAAGAGGCAAAGACGTAGGTAGTTAACGATTTTTAACCATTACTTAGTTTCAGACTTTTGACAAGGCAGTGCTTATTAGTAGTTCTAAATACTATATGAAGGCTAGGGCCCATCGTTCACGACGCTTCTTAAAAGTAATGTGTTATAAACTCAAACCACCAATGAGTAGTCAGAATGTCACAGCACTTGTATTTCAATGGCGGTCCTTACATGACGTGACTTACTATAAGGCGTTTTTACTAAATAGTTTGTGATGGTCGTGGCCTATCTAATCCGGCTACTCATTGGTGTCTCGAGTTTGTAACTTATTATTTTTGACAGAGGACCTGAAACAACAATTTCATACTGTAGTCTTTTTAAACTACGTAAAAATCCTACCCCGAAAAAACATTGCTCTAAACATGTATCTAAATAAATTTCGTCATAAAATTGATTTAAAAGTGTACTTCAAATTGGATTTAAATCCAGAGTAAGCTCAAGAGTTGACGTCAACTAAAAGCAAACCTATTACCGATGCAATCGAGGTCTCTGTAGGTTTAATAGGAATGATGTTATCTGGAAACGAACTTCTATATTGCTAGTAATAGATTTCATAGCAGAAAATCGTCAGAATTTAACTAAATGGTTACATTCATTGTAGTGTTATCAAAGATATAAATCAAAATAGGACTGTTGAAACGTAATGTATATTTGTGTTCTGAAATGTTATATAGTTTTTTTTATCATTTCTCTAAACACGAAAGAGTTGATATGCGATGTCCAATGCCCTAAGGTTACTGATTATAATGTCAGACATTATTTAGCGTCTTATTTGTTGGGAAACAGACAGTTGTTGATCAATCAGATCGAGATTGACAGCATAATGTGGTTGTTTATCAATATACCTCAATCTATCATCCGTAAAATGATGAAGTATATTCAAAATTGCTGTAACATTATCTTAAAAACGACGACCATCATGTATCGTTTTACCTTCATATCACTTTTTTCTCTACCCTTTGTATTGTTATCTATCGAACGATACCATTTATTATTGTCAAGCATTCATGGCCTTTCATAGATTTATTGTTGTCCAATTATTTTCCTTGAAATTCTTTAGCTTTTGTGACGTAGCCGAGAATTTAAGGCCTTGACAGTTAGCCTTATTATTTGCGACAGGTAGTTGAAAGGTTCACAAAATATATACGTCAATTTAACAAAATTACCGTGTCTTGTAGTTTCAATTGAGTTTCTTGAAAATAGAGGCTGTCTTCAGATGAGTTGAAGTAAGTTTATACGACTTGTAAATTTTGTATGAATTAAGGTGTTTTTTTATCTTTAGTGGCTCTTGGCCTGCATCTCACTTGATGGTAAATGATGATCAGGCCGAAGGTGGAAACGAGCTTCATTCGGAATCCTCAACCACAGAGACTGGCTATCCGTGGCTTATGAAACTGCCGAAACAATACAATGCCATTAACACTGTTGTTATGGCGACAGACTTAGATAAGATGGTGGTAGCTAGCCAGGCAGACTTAGAACATATTCTACCACAAACCTCGTTGCCGTTGATTTGGTTGGGTTGCGTTCTGTGTTAATATTAAAACTCATGTTTATTGTCAATTAATATACGTAATTAATACAAAACGAATTACTACTTTAGGAAATGCTGTATCATTATTTTAAGAACCACGACATTGATATAACATACTTAAAACCTAATATAAATATAACCAAACATATTTAAGATAAGTTCTAACTAATCAATCTTGTAACATCATCAATCAAAACACAATAATCTTATTATCTGAAAATTTCATTAAAAGAAATACGCATATAATCTTTTCTATAACAAAAATACTTCTTCAAGCACTTTTTCATTATTGTATCTACTAAATGCTTAAAACGCCTAAAAATTTAATTTAACAGCATTCAATTTCACTTTGTCTAAAGAAATTTTAATTCCATCAGCCTTAATGTCCTCGTGCCCAAACTTTGCTAGAAAATAAACATTAAAATTCCCAACGGAGAGGTCGCCCAACCGACATAAAATAGCCAGCTTAAATTATTTGCATCACAAAACTGGCCACCATCCCCAACACATAGAAATTATACTTTTGCATTAGCTAGCAGTTTCGCTTAGTTAGCCGGTTACACAAACTTTTCACATTTATTCCGAAAAGTTGGTCCATTCAGCTCTCGCGTCTGGGCTTTAGCCACTACCTACAACTCTACAACTAGATTTGATTGTAAGCTCAACAGAACTGAAGTCAGGCTGTAATAAGCGACCGATGTAATTCGAATTAATGACATAAAAGAACGAGTCGACCGAAAATTTTTGGGAAACTTTTGCGCTTTCTATAGATTTTAATTATATCCCTGAAATTGATTGGTAATCCCGAATTTGCGAGGACTTTCGTAATCCTGTTATACAACTTTTGTATGATTGTATAATTTTGAAGAATTATATCAGTCGTTCGATGAAATAATCATTTTATGTAACACGTGTAACTGAAAAATTTTATCTAATAATTATTTTTTTCCTGGAATTGTGAGAAATTACGTAAGTACTTAATTATTTTAAAAAAATATGCTGAAAACGAAAATAATAACTAATATAATAAACTCGTTTTTGTGTACGAATGTAACTGGCAATAAAAGTACATTTTTCCCTTTAAAGCACCAAGTGCTTGGCAAATAAAAATGATTTATTCGAGCTTTCGCAGCCAGTACTACTCTTAAATTAACAAAACGGCGAAATGTTTTCGCGCTAAAACATAAAACGGAAATTGCGATTTGTTTTTTTAAATCAAATGTTTGTTCCAACATTGGTTGTCCGAGAAGGCCAAAAATCATTACGAAACAATATCAAATTATGTTTGTCAAGTTCAGTAGTTGCGTTAAATAACAAGTAATTACCGACACCGCTGGCTGTAGGCCAAGGGGCATGGTGCCAATGCCCCGAGCAACCTGTTGACTTGCGAATTGGAAAACATTGTTTATAAAACGCAAGGAAAGGTGAAACCTGCTATAAACTACATTTGCAACCCCGGTCGTTGCCCTTTCGAAACCCCTAGCTAAATATTAGCAATGTGAATTAACTGTTCTTATTTCAGCAGACATTGAAAACGTTGAAAGCCGTAAAACTGTGAAGTATTTTATTTATAAGACGGTAAAGTTTGTTTTTGATACCAACGTTTTTCGTTTGATTAAATCTAAAACGTTCCCACGAGTTTGGTACGAATCGGAGAAATGATTCTGAAAAAAATTTCTTACAAATTTTATCACTGACCTGGACATGATACGGTGCCACCTTCTCCTCGCCTTTGATCTCGACGTTGATGTGCAGTCTGATGGCTCCGGATACTGCTGATTTGTCTGTTCTTTTTTCTAGGTTGTACCAGACGTCCATCTCGCCTGACAGGGTTCGCACCTATAAATATAATAATCTAATAAGTTGTTTGTTTTACAAAGCACTTACATTGGACACAAAAGAATCCAGTATATATTTTGCCCTGTTCGTTACACATACACATCTATAACATAGTTCCCATACATAAAGATCAAAGAAATAATATAAGCAAACACAGATATAAAGGGATAAAATAACAACGAATTATTCCACCTAATAAATATTTATTACCTTTGAGACTAGACATGGCGAGAGCTTTTTATCATAGTTCACTTGTCAAGAATATGACAAGACTATGATGAATTAATGTTTCTATATTACGTTATTTACGTTTTTGTTTATTGTTTTTTGGAAAGAACTTATTCTTTTTATAAAGCTCAAAGTAAAGATTTTTATTTAAATTTATTTACCTCGATGATTGTCTGACCCAAGAAATCATCAGATTCTCTCGTCAATTTCTGGCGTAGTTTTGATTTCAAATCGTTGTCTTCATCCCATACTCTCACTTTTATACGATCAGATGAATTGTGACATTCACTGAAAAGAAAAGTATAGAGTAATGCTGATTGAAATGACAAACATAAAAATATCGTGTCGATGACTAAGATGGCGTATTTCATGTTCGGTGTGAATATGATGTTTATACTCACAAGTAAAACTTCTCATTCCACACGGGGTTCAATTCCTGAGGCATTGTTCTTGTTCTCTTCTTCACTTTGCTTACTTGGACGGTAACGTAGGGGTCTGAAGTTCCACTCTTATCTTTCGCGATGAGGCCTTGAGCACAAATAACTGCCCGCGAAGGGCCAATTTAGTATTTCATAATGGCATTGTATTTAAAATATTTTAAATAATAAAATCATATATACTACATACAACTATTTTAGCAGGACCTCATAAAGAGGAACTTTTCCCCAGCAAGTAGATTGCTTACAGAAATAATATTTCAAATATACCGCTTCAGTGGGTCTCTACTTATAGTACGAATAATATAGCAGACTAATCCAAAACCCTCCGGTACGGTTGAGTAAATTCCAGCAAACGTATTTCTGGTAAATCTTTCGAAAGTAATATACATTCATATTCAAGGTTGTTTTATAACTACATAATATGTTTTCATGAAATGTTAACTACGCAATGTACTAATATTACATTACGCTCAGATTCTTCGCCATGAAGCAATTAGCACATAAAGCTAGCCTCAACTTACGCTAAAGATAACCTTACCAAGCTATCTTCTACCTTACTTACCAAATTAGGCATTCTGAGCTAGAATTTCTTGAAAATCTATAAACAGGGTTTCGTGTGATCAGTTCGGATCGGGGTCAAAAAGAAGACACTAGCTTCAAACTACCAAACTTTTTATCTATGCCCAAATTCGATTTCTAAAACAAGTTGAACATAGCGCCTACATTATCGCAACTTCTAATGCAAACTTCGACCAAGAAGAAAGTTTCAAAGAAGAAGTATAAAGATATGCGCGGGAATCAAGTCTAATGGTATTGGAATTTTCACGAATCGAAAAGTTATTGGCAATAACAGTGGAGAGGTAGAAATTTCGGGATAATTGGGGTCCTTCATTCGGCATGCTATTATTCCTTCTAAAATTTCATTCACTTACAAACGACTACTGAAGTATAGGTTTCTATCATCGTCGCACTGAAAATTAAACAGGTTAATGTTCGTGATGTGAATCCCTATCACCATTCATGTTACAGTCAACGAGCTTTGACAATCCACTCATAATTGTAACATTTATTGTTAATTTGTGACTCTCATGCAATTTGTGTCAATTTAGCAGACGTGCTGCCGAGTTGTGGTTTTGCAATCATTATAAATGAACGTGGTTTGAATCGTGTCGTTTCAGTGTTCAGGGAGTATAAAATTTGTGTGCGTGACAAGAATAATTGAATTTGTTTTATCATCAGAGTTGAGTGAAGTAAGTGTTATAGATTCGTGGAATTTCCTTATTGTTAATGATTAAATCAAGCTACGTTTTTATCGATGGAAGTGATTAGAGGCGGTGCATTAACGACCGTGATTTTTCGGGTAAGTATTTGAAGTATAGATATGCAATAGATTTCTTTTTTGATATCTGCTGAAGCAGCGGCTTACAGTTACTTAAGCATTTACTTTTTTCAACTTAGCATAATTATTATACTGTTTTACAACGCTTTTACGCTATTTATTATAATATTACGAAAATCATAATTTGAAGCAGATATCAAAAACAAGGGAAAAGAGAATTCAGGCGAAGAGTCTGTCTAATAGTATCAAAATTGCGAGCGTGCGGTTCGTAGCCGCAAAAGACCACCGCAAACCTGTAATGGCGATCTTGCAAGACCACTTTGATGTTCCTTCTATAGTGACTTGCTTGGCCTGTTCTAGACTGTCAATGTGAGTGTCTGGGTCGACGTTAAAAGTCCGCCTGGCCGCCACATGAAACGAAAGATTGAATACAATTTAGTGTTGTGTTTGTATTGTGTTTTTATGCCTTTCGATGTTTTCGCCTCGTCTGGTACCTAGATCCTAGAGGAGAACATTTAGTGCAAACACTGTACGTCAATCGAACCTGTGATGGCGATCTTCGCGCTCCATTTTGATGTACCATCGAGGACTGATTGCTTCACTGTGCTCATGTGCGCTGCGTGAGGCTCCCCTTCGATGCTGAACACGCGTCTGTCACATACACACTTGTGTCAGCGATTGCTTTCCGATATTTCCAATTTACTCAGCGGCATTTTATATGATTATATCGTTACTTTTCATGATATCATCAGAAACAGCTCTTTTACAAGCGATTTTCTGTTAAATAAAATGGATTTCAAAGGGGGTGTTATTTACGTGCAGTTTAGCTATTGCAAGTTTATGTGATTCTTTTATCTCAGCTAAGTGATACTACGCAAAATGGTGATTAGGTTTATTATTATTGAGGTAAATATAAAATAGTATACCTGAATCCGACCCATTTAAAGCAAATCGCCGAACAAAGTTTGGAATTTTAAACATTATCGTAAATTAAAATTGGAAGTATCATTACCTGATTAGTTCGAAAATCTCGGGTTTGTCTCGTTCGCGTTGTTTCATTCTTTCTTTCATAGCTGTGATGATAGAATTGGCTTTATCTTCGGCGCCATGTTTGGAAGACTTTTCGGCCGCCCCTGCGAAACACACTGATCAGGCAGTGCCAAAGTAGTTCTTGTTAGTTGCGGGATGCGCCGGGACGGCCCCCCGCCCCGCGCCCACACCCGCTACGACCACTCTCGGCCTCAACCTGACAAGACTCCAACTTTGGTATGTAAATTCAACAAAGTTAATGTATGTCAGATCTGATCAGGTCATCGACCTCGAGCGGCGCCGGTCGGAGCGGATCTGAGCACGGCGCCTGACAAACAAAACTCAATACAGTTCAACGCTTTGTTAAATTGTTACTTTTTCAGGGATATTATTGGCAGCTTATTAATATTAGGTATATTATTAGAAGGTGGGGAGGCACTGTATCAACAAGCTGCCAAGTATCTCCAAAAGGCGTTAGAACTGCATCGCTCACTAAAACACCCTCTGTATTTGTATGTTGATGTATTGTTTGTTCGTCCATTTACCATTATTTTTATACGAAACTCGTTACATATATACAAATCGATACTTTTAATCATTTAAAGCGCTGAACATCTTCAAGGATAGAAGTGAAAACATAAAGATAGTAAAATTAATACAGAAAAGTGGAACTCTATAAATCAAAATATGTAAAATAAATAAACTAAAGGACCACATATAATATAGAAGTGGACAGACACTGGATTGCGTGCACACATTGCTAACAGGCACATCGTAACAACACGTTGCATTTGTCGGATTTGTTTGGGCGTTCGTGTTCTTAAAGCTTCTAAACCGATTTGTAAGAAAAACGGTGTGTAAGATAGTGTAAAATGTAAAGTAGGGTAAAGAACAGTACATAACACAAGTAATTTAGTTTAATAGGGCTATAACAAGTTTCGGCGCTGGGCGGGGCAACCCGAAAGGAACTAACCGATGACAGGACCGGAACCCTATCTACGTGAGCTACATGTCCACACTTCGAAAACATTGAATATTAAAATGATGTTAGTAATTCACAACACAATCTAGATAAAAAAATAAATGATTAAACAATAAAATAAACAATACTTACGTCAGCAAATAAGATATAACCATTCCAATATCTTAAATCATATTGAATTAAGAATACTAAAATCAAAGTGGAAATAATTAATGATCATTATTAAATAAATGATAAAATTGTACAAATTCAATTATAACTTCAAAGTGTAGACTAGGAATGAAGATGGCGTGCAGTCGATGATCTCTAATTTGTTAATTAACAATTTGTTCGTAAAACGCGGTTCGCCTAACGACTGCTCGCCTACATGATCGTGCAATGTCAATCTAGAACCGAATATTATGCGAATAATAAAATTTGGAATATAACATTATGTGTGTATCTCACCGATAGCCATGCACACCGATAAAGCAATGGTCAAAACATCAATTGGAAAGGGAAAACACATCATGCTATTTGCATTATATGAGGTCAGAGTAAACATGAAGAAAAAGGGAGATAAATAAACACCACAGAAACATAATTACAACAACGATAAAAAATATAAAGAAATGTATTATTCCTATGATTGCGTGAATCCCGGTGATGTCGCTAGTTGTGTCTTTCTGGCGAATGGTCCTAGCTGTGTTCTCGAACGTGAAGAATGTTTGATCACTGATGCATAGCGATCGATTCATGCAACATTTTTTACACATGCATATCAACCGAACTAGAATGGCAGTAAATTTTTCTACAACGACATTCTGGATTTTGAATACCATTTTATTACCTTTAACACAGACATCACCTAGAGAGCGGAATCTAACAAATTAAATAAACATCTAGACTTATATTAACATTTAGAAATTAAAGAGCGCCACTTCATAACATTGATATAGTATGAAAATAATTGACAACATCGGAAAGCATCAACTAAATCTTCAAACGCTGGAAGACAATCTGAGATATAACAAACAATGGCCATAATTTACGAAACTGATTTCAAACAAATAGATAACTCACATTTAGGATGATAAATCTATGAGTCTCGATTATATATCTAGTGTAGACTTGATCAAAGTGCGGGCACAAAGGTCATAACTCTCGACAAGACTTGCTCTCCATTAAGTACTATTGAAACTCTCTCTGTGTGGGAGACTTGTGGACTAACTCCTACTTCCGACTTATGTAACAACGTCGCTCATACCCCAATTTCAATTTTCATCTCAGAATAATTTATTTTCATTGTCGTCAGTCGTAATCTGAACAACAATAAAATCTAAAAATAATTATACTGCCGCTTTTGGATAGCAAAGGATTCGCGTTAAATCCAAATAAAGCAGTAAATCTAAAGGCTTCAAAGACCTCACAATCTAGACTAACTTAATAGAAGACGAATTCCTCAACATTACATAAATAAATAATTAAATTACATAAAACGAAACGGTCTAAGCTCGCGTTGAATCGTGCTCCGTCTTGAGCGCTTTAAGTACAATGTTCTTTAGAGACTGTGCATTAAATATTGATTTTCTACTGTGACGTTGTGTATCCAAAGATCTTGTCTACAACGAGTGACCCGTCAAGTGTATCTTGACTCACTTGAGTTTAATAAGAAGGGAACTCCGCTTCCCAGCCAACTCTAAAAATCTAAACATTTCCCGCTTCTCAAACGTTCGCAAAGGTATCTGTGAAGTGATGCTCTTTAAGATTTAGATTAGATTTTTTAATCACAAGATTTTGGTAATCGTTGCCTTTGTGATTAATAAAACTGTACATTAAAAAAAGTAACACACATAAATATATATTTTGTGATCGGTAAGTAGGAGAATATTATTTAATGTTATTTTTTGTAATTGCTCTTTAACATAAGCAATAAAAAGCGGATATTTTCATACTTGCTTACACTGAATCAGGGGTATACAACATTGAAATTGCAGGAATTCGTTCCATTCTTAAAAAAAAGGTGATTCATACCTGAAAGCTATATTGTACAGAATAAATTGATTTTTCACTTGTAAGGTAATGAAACAAATCCCTTTCACTTAGATTACAAAAAATATACCCATATACCATCGCAGGGCTCCACTTACTCTGCAGGCAGTCAGCATTGAGCAAATCCTTGCACTTTTCGTGACACTTGACACCACATTCAGTGCATCTTACACCTTGCCTGGCGATGCCCCAAAGTAGTCCTTCACACTCGTAACAATAAGTGGGTGAAGTCGCCGTCCATAGAACGAAGTTGTGAGGCGTGGTTGATGATATTGGGTAGATGAGCGCTTGCAAAGTTTTCTTGTATACGTGCATTTTCTGTAAGCCCTTTTTAAATCAGTAATGGTATGCAGGCAGGTATAAATTTTAGTGAGTGGTTATAGGTTTCAACTCACCAGTTCTTCGTCATTCAACGTAGCCCGATGCACAGCTGACGTCAGACCTGCATTCCTCTTCGTTGCGGCCATTGTCTAAACAGCAGGAAATATATGAGTAATGGGCATAAACATTGCACTCCATCCTCAGTATGTAATGGCACTGAGTCTTGTGTCTGCTATTTCTAATCAAGCTTTGAATTGCCTACCTAACTACTATTTTGAAAAGTTTACTATTGTTAGTTGTCTAGAAATTGAGAATCATTTGATATCATTTGCAAGTTGAAGCTACTCATGCTTTGAAAAAAGCTGTTTTTAAGCCTGTCTGTAACAAAATCTTATCTACCATCTCGAAAATTTCAGTAGTTCTTATACCGATGAAAATTTCGTTTGAATATACAAAAAAGTAATTGTAAGTGCGTGTAAAGTAAAAATGTGTGTGTGTGAGAGAGTCGGTACAACACTGAAACAGTATTACATTTGAGGGATCATGTTAATTGATGTTGTGATGAAAAAGACTTTTCAGTCGCAAAAATAATATTTGCTGTGATATTGAAGCTTCGCAATGAAAACGAAATCGGCAAGCACGTGCACGTTCCCAGTGTGGAATTCAATTTTCATTTTTATTATTCGTTTATGTATGCTGTGATGGTGTTATGCAATCGTTGGATGTATAACAATAGTATGTAGCTTTACCTTTTATACGTAACCAACATCTGAAAAATGATCTAAAGCAGAAACATGCAGAGGCCAAAACAAATTAAATCAAATTTCAATGCAAGCACACTATTTACAGTGAGTGGAAAGAGAAAAATCTTGATTCAAGGTTGGTGACCAACATTTTATCTTTTCACTGTCGATCAGAACTGCATGCATAGAAAAGAAGTGTTATTGGGATAGAAATACCTTGAGAACCTGCAGGTCCGTGGTAAGGGGGTAAAATGCAATGATATTATTAATTTTTATCAGGAATAAGAGTCGTTCATTCGGTGACTATGGTTCCGCTACTGTAGTTTTTGCTCCGGTGACCCCTAATTTATCTTTTACACGGTACAAGTAAGGGTTGGGTTGGTATCTAAGAATAGGTTAAAGGCCATCTAAGTAGTAAAGATCAGAAGGAAAAACACAATACAGGTAACATTGAGACATCAATGAAGAGAGAAGGGATCAAATAGGCCTCTTTTTTTTCTAATTGAACAACGAACGGGGAGTTAACAATTCTTATGAAACCAGGTTTAAGTTCTCAGTGTGCAAACATCATATTTCACCCCTGCCACGTCACATTTTTACGATTTATAAGGCAACTTCCTGTGTTACAAAATTTAAAAATTATACATGAGCAAAATTCAACGACCGCGATGCAATTTTCTTTAACAATCTCCCCATAAATTGTTCAAAACACATAATATGAAAATTTTCCGTGTAGAAGAAAACATTTATTACGCGCCTAATATTACTAAGCTTCAGGAAGCGTACGTCGATGCGAGCTGTAAACATTTACGACCAGTTTCAAATATCTACCTTCCATAACCCTGAGTGCTGATAAAGGCTTATTATGCCAAGATAGCCCTTTTGTAATAGCTTCAAGTTTTCAAGATAGCGAATTGAAACCGGCCAGAGAGAAAGATAGCTAACTTCCATCGGATTCGTAATAATAAAGATAGGTTTATATCGATAAGGAAAAATTCAAATATTACTTACAAGCTCTGAGACGAGAGGGATTGATTTCCTCCTAGGCCTGATGTCGGGCATGCTGTCAATGTTACTGTAGAACGGGTTTTCGTTTCCTGGTGGCCTATAAAAACGGTTTAGTTAAGTTTAATTTGTTCAAAGGAAATTTACATACCTTTTTCTTTGATAAATATTACAGTTGTAACTGAAAATAAGGTGTTGGTACATCAAATTCCCGGGATTTTCTGTGTGGTAGTAGATATAATTATTAGAAAGTTATCAGGCAGATTAATGATGTTCAGTCCTACCATATTATCTTTTGTGATTTTCCAGGAAACCTCTTTTCGTTAAGTTTAAATCAAATAATATTTTCAGTTCACATACCCATTTCCTCTGCCTCCATGCTCGTTGAAGCCAGCGGATCCATTCTAAAAACAAAAAAAAAAAACAATAAATAAAACAAATAAAAACTAAAATAAAAAGCTAACATTTCTTTATTAAAAACAAATAACAACTGACCATACAGTAATATTATTATTATGATTATTTTTCTATGACAAATGATCTGAAGTCTGACAGACGAATTCATTTCAAAATGCATATCTCAGTATTCCCGTTAGACAAAGTATAATAAATACTACCACTGTAATCTAGAGATCATAAAGAACAAATCAACATGCGTTTCATTATTAGACGCCACAATTTTTGGTGGGCCTGATCGCCGAACAAAAAAAAACTATCTCATTTTATAGTTTTCTTTGCATAAAATGTATCTCCAAATTATTATTTCTAAAAGGTGACCTATTTCCCATGTAGTAAATTAAGAGTTAGTTTATATAACATAACATCACGCCTGTATTCCTCGAAGGGTTAGGCAGAGGTATACATAATATAGTACACCCATATTTCGCCAGTTATGTTTAAGTTCCATGTAATATGGGGCGAATACGAATTCAAACATTTTTGGTAACTATTATTTTATTGTTACCTGTTAGTTTTCTGGACATGCCAAAATATGAGTTTCATTATGTTTTGTGGCAGACAACATGTTTTCCAACATGAACCTGTCAAGAAATTTGTCATGGAAACTTAATCGTACATATTCAACACTTATAATAAAACAGCTTACATGGAGAATTAACCACTTGATAAAACACAATTTATAGTATAGTTAACATAGTTAAATGCTTGGGCAGTTTATGACTGTAATGATATCTTAATTTTGAACCATAAAATAATCACTGAATGTAATAGAGTAGGTATAATACGGATCGAACAAGTCTTCGAAGCTTGAAATAACATTGTCCCAATTCAATACAAAGTGTCAACAGTAAACAGTAATACACGCAAAGTTAAGAATAAAAATATTGCAAAAAAATTACCTAATATGCCCATAATAATTATAATTATTATAATTCTACGCAATATCATTCAACATCTAAAACTTTCCGCTAAATATGTTTATTACATAAAGTGCCAGCTATATTTTTATGTAGGTGTAAATAGCTATACGATTACCTAAGCCGTGTGACATCTAGTAAATACGTTACGATGTATATGTATTTTTAATCCTATCATGATTATTAATATAAATCACTCGATTGAAACATTTAGGTAACAATGGTAGTGGAATGTTTTCAAAAATAGAGAGCGGAATATAAACTAGTTACTATTGGGTTTTGGAAGAAATCATTTATATATTTTGACTCGACTACGGCTAGGTATAAGTATATTTAAAATGTATAGGTTTCTATTCATATGTGATGATGTAGATATGTCAGTATGTTATCATAAGCAGTGACAAGCTTTTATCATAATCAAAGTGTCGATTCTGTTCAATCAAAGATTCAAGATAAAACAGTTCGTATGAAATCAATACCTGCCTTGTCCTTGCTTGATTTTGAAATCAAAGACAGGTGAGCTGATAAAGAAAGGAACTTCTCTGGACAGAGTTCCCAGCAAAAGTAAGTGTCTTTGATTTGTTACACTATTTTTACTTCATAAAATTACATAATATGAAGTGAATTTTAATAACCAATGTGTGAAAAAGATATTGTAAATAAAGTTTTCTCTAGCATCTATTTGTTTAACCGTAGTCGAGTGTTTATATTGATAGTTATTGCTTATCATTTTGAATATCCATACTATACTGTTTAG
Organism: Agrochola lychnidis; assembly: GCA_963680765.1. Taxonomy (NCBI): domain Eukaryota; kingdom Metazoa; phylum Arthropoda; class Insecta; order Lepidoptera; family Noctuidae; genus Agrochola; species Agrochola lychnidis. The sequence goes on from OY796864.1 coordinate 9,556,000, forward strand.
AAAATAGTGAATATGTATATATGACTGAGAAATGTTACTTATATCGATTTTCTATAAATAAAAGGAACATCTTTCTCTGATATGACATGATATGACCATGAATGAATTTTGTACGACAAAATGCTCCCCAAGCCGATACGTGGATGAATTTAATTATAGACAGCAAATTCATTAATTTAACACTAATATTACCAAACAATATCTATCAAGCAACAAACACATATAATACTGAGTATTTAATTGTATGTAAAGATTACCATTTTTCCAAGTATAAATATCAAGCAAACCTTTATTAAAAATTGTATAATTGTTTGGTTGAATATCATCTTAAGCTTTATGTAAAAATCCTTTAATACATATAGAAAGTTCTTAGTACCCTATTGCGTTGGTTATACCTAATTATTGCCTCAATTAAATAGAAAGAGCGTCAATAGTAAGTAAATATCATATAAGTATAATATTGTATATACGAGCACCCTATCCTATGCATTCAAATACATATTTAGCAGTACATGGAGAAAACGAAACTGGTTGAAATATTTCTCACAACCGCAGTTAGATTTTTAGGTCAAAACTACCTAAAATAACGTCAAAATTAAATGTTTTAACAGAGCCCTGCTTTCGGGGAAATCGAAGTATAGTTACTTGTGTAATGTTAAACTAAAAGTTGTTTAAAATGGACGACTATAAATAACAATTACACGTCCTACTTGCTAATTTATATAATAGGTATATTAAATTACGAGTAACTTCATTTGTATTATATTGTAAAGCGGGTTAATTATGTTAGCAATGGGTTGAGTATATCAGTCTAACTATTAGATTTATTTCAAATAACCATGGAAGTAACCTGCAGCTTATAAAATATGTCTAAACAGCTTATGTTTAACTCTTAACTCTAATTTCATGAAACTTTTGCATAAGATAACTTACACCTGCGCTGACTTTGTCCTTTTCTGCGAGCGGCGTCGTAGCTGCTGGCGTTTCTGACGTCTTCTCTTCGGCTTTTCGGTCTTTCAATGCTTTGAGAAGCTTCCATTTGCTCCCAACAGGAGCATCCTGCTGAGGCGGAAGCTCTTCAAGAGGAAGAGAGTCTTGATGAATTTGTGGCATATCATAGTCATCATCCAGTTCGTCACCACTTTGAACTGGACTGTCGGGTCCTGAAGTTTCTCCTGACCCAGAATCCTCAAATGACTTATCATCATCGGATTCCCTGTCTTGTATATCATCTATTGTTTCTTCGATCACTGGAAAAGTTGTTATATCTTTCCAAGTATCTTTTATTGGAGATTCGTCATACTTTTGTTTAGTTGTTGCTGTCTTTAGTTTAAGTTCCCTCAGTACAAAAGACATTTTTTCTTTTAAATATTCACCTGAATCTTCATCTATTTCCTCAATTTCTGGCACTTTCGGCACAGATAGTTGTCGCTCAGCCTCTAGTTGAGACTGATGCTCCATTTCTTCTAATTTCCTTAGTTCATAACAATACCATTCATCTTCAGAATCGATACTGTCTTCAGTACTCTGTCGCCTGGAAGACACTCGGGAACCACTCCTCCAAGAATGGGTACTCCTGCTGTCGTCATCGTCATGTTTATTTGGTATATCCAAACTTTGCTGATGTCGTGGTTGAAACTTGTTTGGTAGGCCCCGAGTACTCTGTATAGATGGACTCCTTTCTGGTAAATTATTAGAGTCTTCATTTAAATGTAATGAATTATTTACCACTTCAGGTGGACTTGGTTTACGAATTCTCCTTTCTTTTTGTTGATTCACAAATTCCTCGCTTATTTCTTCTTGTTGTTCTGCCTCCCCTTTCGGAGGAGAAATGTCATTTAAATGTTCATCTGAGACTGACGTTGACTTACGTAGACGATATTTACCTAAAGCTCTTGAAACTGCAAATTCTTGCGAGCTTCCACTATACGATTTATTACTTTCGCTTAATCCTTCATCAGAAACATTTGAAGTCTTTTTCACGTCTCCAATAGTAGCAAAGAGAGAGCCAGGTGATTGATTATCTTCCTTTTCATCTTCTTCAAATAAGTCGACATTGGATATATCGGTGTCAATGTCCAATTTTTCTAATTTCGGTATGTTGTCTTTTTTCATTTGACTAACACGTGCAAAATGAAAGTCGATATCATCACTTTTATCTCTCGGTATAATATTACTAGGTGCTGCTAACTTTTCAGGTTCTTCTATTATACATTCAGTATCATCGTCACGAAATTCCATTTCTTGCTCTTGTATTCGTTCTTGTATCATTTGCTGTTGCTCTACAATTTCTTGATTATTTATCTTTCTTTTAGGTTTGGGTGCTACTTTTGGGAACATGCTGCCTTCATGAGTAGAGTCCGAAAATACGCTATCACTGTCCTCTGACTGAGCACTAGATCGACCCCCAGACCATTCAGTTTCAGATGTCTCCGGGTCTGACAGTGATTGATGACTGGCTTGCTGCTTTCGCCTTGCTTTTTGTAATAAACCAGACATTGAAGCCACCAAATGATATTTCTTTTTCCTTCTTTGCGCAGATAATATCCTTTCTTTTAATGTTTTCTCTTGCTGAGGTTGTTCTACTGCATCAACACCAGAAGGTAGTGAGTGTGATCTATGTTTTTTAGGCAAATGCAAATCTGGGAGCCAATGACTCATCGAAGACATAGCGGACTTTAGTGATGAAGTACGCTTTGGTTTTTTGGGCTGTTTGTCTTGAGTCTTGCCTTTATAGTTGTTGGATATCGATAAGTAGCCTGACTCAGAAACAAGTATACCACTTGACTCAACATATTGCTCTTTTCTTGTTTTACTATGTTCAGGTACAGCTTCTTTGTCGAAGCCTTGATTTTCATACATTACATTACCATTTCGTTGATCGTATTGTTGCTGTTTAAAATATTCCTGTTGTAGTTGATTTTGAAACTGTTTTCTTTCAGTTATACTCAAGGAATGTGATTTTAAGCTCGATGTTTCCATTGAACTGGTCGGGGATCTACTGCCACCTTGCCACGAGATTTGATCTTCTAAAGATGTTCTTTTAGGTGAATCATATCTAGTCGATGTAGGGTAATACGAGAGAGCATCAGTGAGATTGCCGGGAGGATATCCAGCGCGATGTCCTTTATAACCATTTTGATAAAAGTGTGGATCATTCGCGCCCATCGTATTAGCCCTAGTCAGGGGTCGTTTATTGGCATTTGCCGCCGACATGACTACAGTTTGTGCATGATAGCTAGGTTCCGGCGGATAAGAATCCACTGCGGGCCTCGCAACAGATTCAGAAATTTCATTTCTATCTAATAATTCGGAAAAACTCCTATCCTCAGACAATATTCCTCTCGGAGTACTATACACAGTTGTGAATATTGGTTGCCTATTTCCAGCTACGGAATATATTGAAGGGGCTTCGTTTCCGTAATAATATTCTCCAATATTGCTTATTTGAGTCATTTGATCTGTTACTGAATATGGAATATCGCTTTTAATGTAATCACTATCCACTTTTCCTTGCAATTTACTCAAATCTCTAGAGCTAATTTCTTTCGTCATGAGATCTGTCTTTCGTAAGTTGTAATCGCTCTTCAAGTTTGTCCCTTCATAAAGATAAGAATCCACAAGCGTTTCTATATACGGTTTCGGTTCGACCTCATACGACATTCTTTGTATTGGTTGTGGGGAAGGATCTCTCATTTTATGAGAATCGTGACTTCCATGCGTAGTAATTCTTCCCGTTTTGGGTGAACCTGGACTTTTTTCTAAACTTGACCATCCACTCATAGATGATAATCCTGAATCAGATTTTGCAGCTACAATATTTGCTGAATCCCTCTTTACGTGCTTAGGCGAAGTTTTGGGTGACTTTGGAGATCTGGGACTTAAACGCATACCATCATGGGGCATAGCGCTACTTGTGGATAACATTGGTTGATGAGCAACCAGTTCGTTATTATTTTCTATTGATGGAAACCCGTCTGTCCCATTTGGTGGAGCCGGTGGCGGAGGACTCGGAGATTTTCTTAGCCTGTTATCTTCATAACTTAATTCGTTAGTACTAGATCCGTTGTATATTTCGTGAATTGACATGGGAGAGAGTTGTTCTGAACCACCTGATTTATAAATCTCGTTTAGAGGCTGAGATAGGCCTTTGTTAGAAAAATAATTTTGTCTGGAAGTGTCTGTTATTTGATACGGAGAACTATATTCAAATCTTTCCCTTGAAAGAGCACTAGGTGATTTAGATGCTTTAGCTGCATTTATCTCAGCATTGGCTACAGCCGAACTATATGCCAGACGGCCAGTTACAGTCGTATAAGGTTCTGTAGTAGTTCTCTCTGGTACAAACTTTCGACGAGGAGACAGAGTTGGTGGCAAATAATCTATTGTTCTATCCATCACGTTATCAGTTAGTGACAACCTAGATGGGGATTTCTCTCTTACAATAGAATCTTTAGGCGCCGCTAACATAAAATCATCAAAGCTTTTCATCATATCGTTAATAGCCCAATTGTCACCGCCTGAATAGACGCTTTTCAGTTGTTCATTTATTATATTGCCATCTTCAACCAGTGCCTTTGCTTCTATTTCCCTGTCATGTTTTGATAATTTTGTTTCAGGACTAAGGAGCCTCGTTTTCAAGTCTTTTAACTCTCTGGAATCTTTGTGTAATTGGGTTGTCAATCTATCTAATTCATGTAATTTATCTACTGTAATTTGATCTATTGTACTTAAAGCAGACAAATGTACCAAATCTCTTTCACTAATTACAGGTCCACCTTTTAATCCGCAGTAATCTTTATAGTCTGATGAACTGTAAATTTGTCTAGAGCTTGTTGGCATCATTTCTATATCTGGTTCTTCCGGAGCTTCCCAAATCATATCTAATTGTGATGGTGGCCTAGAAGTTTCATCACAAACTAAATCATCACGATAGGCTTGATTTAGGCTCTTATAAAATGCTTCGTTTGATTCCATTATCTCTTCCTGGTGGTCTAATAATACTGAACTTCGTCCAATATCTAAGCCTTCTTCTATGCCATCTTCGACAGTGCCATTTCCTAATATTTCTCTGATCACTTCTAACCGAGTGATAGGATCTCTGGCACTGACAGTTCGGCATGTGTAAAAGTCCAGTAAAGTTGATATCACACCCTGTTGATCGGCGAGCAAAGTCTCCAATCTCTCGAGACGTTCCCACATCCTGACATACTCTTGGCTGAGCAGGTCGAGCGCTCGCCAAGCATATTTGAGTTCTGTTTCGAGAATATTGAGACGTGTGCCGAGGCGTTCCATGTAATCGCTGATGATGTAGTCGCCGGAGTAGGGGGGCAGGTCGGGAGGAAGCGCAAGGGAGCCGCAGTCGTCCATATCGACCTCTGCAACCCCATTCCCGCCGTCCTCGCTTTCCTCCATCCCGCCGCTTCCGCCTGCCCCAGCATTGTCGTGGATATCGCGCATCATCTTCGGATCGGAAAGTGGGTTGCACATAACATTTTGCACTATGAGTCATCCCATATCGTTTTATTGTTCACACTTTCGACTCGAAACAGTCCTGTGCTACTGACAGTCCTCACTAAAGTCATTGTACCACACTGAATGTTCAACACGTCATATTTATTATTTTAAAGTTCACTTTCTAAATCTATTAATATCTGTTTTCAACACTTTTAAAATGTATACTTTGTACTTCGACGGAATGAAATTGATAATTAGTTTGCATCAAAAATATACTTTGAGTTACACTTATCACTTTACTGAAACAAGAAAGATTTTCGTTAGCGGATGTCGGGCTCCACTGGTTTGGGCATAAGACGGCTTATGTGCACACCAGTGGGAGGGGAGCAAAGGAATACCTCGGCGGAACATGTAAACTTTGTAGTCTGCGCGACCCAATTTTCTTGACGGAAATGTTCAAAATATATTATGGTCGAGTTTTCTTAAAAGAAAATTTACATGTCCCTGTGTGAGGCAGCTAAGCGGTTCGTATTTGATTCCACGTGAGCAAATGCATCTCAGAGGTGGAAGGCGTTGCTCGGCTAGGAGAGGAAATAGGATGAACCGAAAGGAAATTCGAGCCGAGTCCCACCACCGCTTCGCTTAAATAAACCTTAGGATTTTTATTGGATTAGGACAGTACCATTATTACAAGTGGTAAACAAAACTCCGAAATATTTGTTGCCTAGATTTATGTATATTTACATTACAAGAAAGCCACGTTTTCGTCCACATAAACTAAATAAATGAAGAACGTCTATAGGGCAATACGTGACTAGATTACTAAAGAGGAATGCCTTTGATACCACATAGAGGAATATTTGAAGGAGCGTGTATATTACACACAATACCTACACGTCTATCTAAACAATGTGCGTCAACGTTTTGTCATATGATAAATACTTCATCCTAGAAATATTCCTATAAGTCTTTATGTCCGATATTATGTACGCAAATATTACATACCGTCCTTTGTATGTTTTCATTTTTATTAAATACCGATGTCTTAGTTATGTGACGTAAGTATCAACGATGTTCTAATTCTCGAGAGTTCATCATTCTGTTTATTACGAAAGATTGTTTTTGATTAAATTATATGGAAGAGCGTCATCTAACTTTCATTAAAAGCCTTCAATTATTAATTTTTATTGCTATAGTATTTTCATCTTTGTTGGAAAAGGTTACATAGAGACACATTTTAATAAAGTAATAACTTTTTCCGTGTCGTAGAACAGTTGAAAGCCAAGGAAGCTTCCAAGTCGTTAGTCCCATCTATATAGGTAGGTACAGAAGAAAATGGGCCCTACGATCCAATAAACAATAATGCCTTATCGATAGAACGAAATGTTTTGATTTCTTTACACTTAGATTTGTTCAAGAATATCGGTTTCCGATATCGAAAGAATTTTGTTTTTCTTTGTAACGAACCTAAATACCTTGGTTATGTAAATAGGTAACGTAAAAAAATGTAATGAAGCAAGAGTAGATCTTTTTATTCGATTCTTTTATATTTTTCACAAATGTAGAAGCGCCTTCTTTATTTTGTTATTAAAATAAAATCAAACTTTGTAAGTAGGTACCTATAGTGAGAACATAGTAGTCAGCTGTTAAAAACTACCCATTACTATCTTCGATAATAGTTTCCAACTTAAAATAAAAACTAAACGCACTAAACGCCGCGGCAAACATTCACTTGGCAACTTGCAAAGACATTCCGAAACCCAAAGATCGCTAAAGTAAACCCCCAATTCGAGAAACGACCTTTACGGCCGCCAGTGCAAAGTAATCACCAACCAATTGTCTTTCTCCGCACGCCACCAAGCTAAATTAGTAGCAATAGACCGGCACAACGTAAAACTGGTTGGCAATCACCGATTGTAACTGTTGGATACTCTCCAAAATCTACCAAGGAACTTTTGCTCAACACTAATTGGATTTGTAGACTTTTATCTAAGTATGGGAAAAGGATAAAAGTCCCATTGAGTAGTACTCGTTCACTGTTCAAATGATGATATTCTACAATGTTAAGCTGGACTTTTTCACCTCTTCAAGAAGATGGGTGTGAGATTTTAAATTGGTACTTTTTAGATAAAAAAATTGGTTGCCTGTAAAGTCGGTATACGGGCGAAAGTTTTACGTGACAACGATTTTGAGTGGTAAAATAATTTTAATGTGAATATTCATTCGTATAGTAGGAAGAAGGATGAAATAATAGTAACAATTTAAAACATTTATTTATACAAAGAATTATATTTAAAACATTAATTTATACAAAGATATCCTATCTATCTAGCCTATCTCTCTCACTCTCTCTCTCTCGCTCTGTCTCTCTCGCTCTTAGGCGGGCTAACTGTGCTCGAGTGGAAGGGACGCGTGCCTTTCACTTTTTATGTCTGTCTCTCTCGCTCTTAGGCGGGCTAACCATGCCCGAGTGGAAGGGACGCGTGCCTCTCACTCGCTCTCATTGTGAGCGCATAACGTGAGCGGAGCGTAACGCAGTTTCTTGAAGTGTCACCCGGCAAACCAATTTATAAGACGTTGTCACGTCAAAAACAGGTATATGACCATAATTCATTCATTAATAAAACTTCATAAAGCTACCGCTTCCACAACTCACAGCAAAGAGGTTCAAGTTCACGTGAGAAATAATCCAATAATGATCAAAGGTACGATACTTCAACTTAAGTAGTCAATAAGGTTTGATGGACCTACTTACATTACTGAAAGTAAAGGGCTTTCGGTAACAAGCAACAATTCGGTAAGCCTCGATGCGTGCGATCAAAGTTTTGCCGATACTTGAAGCAATATTCGAAGAGTACCTGCGAACGTAACATATTACGTGAAGTCAGTATCGGAATTCATGTGGGTGTTATACTTCGGGTATATGCCAGACACGTGAGACCGAGGGCTGCTAAAAACAATTATTTTCTCATGGTTTGGACTTAATACTTCCCATGGGTGCAGTTAAATGCGAATAAGGAAAATTGTTGCAGAAGAATGAGCCATATGTAACTGTGGATTAGTAACATGTTACAATTATTCATCTGCCTTTTAAACATTACATAACATCACGCCTTGTTTCCCCAAAGGGTTGGGCAGAGGTGTCCCTGTGTCCTGTGTACCCACATTTCGCCAGTTATGTTTGAGTCCCATGTAATAGGGGGCGAGCCTATTGTCACCAACCGGGCACAAATCCAGACTCCGGGCTGCTACTTAGAAATTTTACAAAGAAAAACCTAATAACACTTTGCCCGACCCGGGAATCTAACCCAGGACCTCATGCTCAGCAATAGCGCTTGCGACCACTAGACCAACGAGGCAGTCATCTGCCTTTTGATTATGATTATTGTGATATTTCATAATTTTCTATTATTAGCTTTATTATCACGACTATTTGAATAAAACAATGTACCTACATGCAAAAGTATACTTGGTTATCATACAATCAAATCCTGAACTTCGTTTACACCACAACAAATCTGCCATGAAGTTACGATACACAAAGGGTTGGTGAACGATTTTCGTACAGGTGCCTTTTCAATTTCAACCCTTACGGTGGTCACACATAAATCTTACATGTCAACCTAACATACAATTTATGAGACCGTCGCTCTATTAACTTAGGGTGAAAAATGTTGTTAACATGTTATTTCAAAAATTCAAAAGAATGTTTGAAAAAGGAAGGCGTTGAAGATATTCAGGTTTTCCGCTTTATTTATGGATTCAGGAATTTAGAGCAGTCAGAAAATGCTCTCCGTTAACGCGATAAAACGGTTAAAATTTAAGTTAATCGTGCGCCGGTAGCTTTATTTGAGGCACGACTAATCGTTTTAGTGTCGCAGTGTCAAGAAAGAGTAGGTAAAAGTAAACGGGGTGATAAAGTTGTAGAGTGTAAGGCAGGTGCGAAAGTTTCGCAACAGTTTTATGTTGTGTTCATGCAAATTCTCTTTTTCTTTTAAATATTTATCTAGAATTAGTATAAACCTTTTGCCTGAAACTGAACGCAAAAGGTTTATACTAATTCCAGATTCTCCGTACACGACTACGGCGAAGCAAAAAGGAGGGTTATGATTTTGACCAGTATGTATGTATGCATGTATGTTCATCTGTTACCTCATTACTTCTAAACTAACAAACATAATTTGACAAATCACGTATCATTGGAAGCGCCTTGATTGTCCGCTGGTTATAGGTTATGTGACGTCATATTAAATGCAATATGGTGCCCTCTAGAGAACATAAAGTCATGAACTAAAAAAAGAAATGTGCCATGTTGGGTCTCAAATAAAAGGGCCTTTTGCCTGAAGCTTTATTCTAATTCCAGATTCTCTTTCTCTTTTAAATATTTATCTGGAATTAGTATAAACCTTTTGCCCGCAGCTTCGCCCGCGTAGAGTATGGAAATTATTCTACGGAAACGTACCTACTACGGGGAAAAATAGTATCTTATGTCCTTATTCAGGTCATGGTCTATTCGTGTGCCAAATTTCATTTTTATTCGTTCAGCCGTAAAGGCGCGAAAAGGTAATTGAGTTGATTTCGCATTTATAATATTACTAGCAGCTGCGTCCCGCGGTTTCACCCGCATAAGTCTCGATCTCTTGGAAATATCGGGATAAAAAGTACCCTATGTTCTAATACAAGTTACGGTCTACCCATGTGCCAAATTTCATCCAAATCTGTTCAGCCGTTTTAGCGTGAAAGCGTAACAAACAAACTCACTTTCGCATTTATATATTTTTTTAAATTATTATTATTGATATTGAATAATGATGTTGATGATAATGATTATTGATGAAGATAGTATGGAAGTATGGACAAGTAGTAATCTTCCTAGTTCCTTACTAGTCTAGGTTAAATGGGAACCAACATGTTATCATCATTCAGTAGTATATATTAATATTAAACAAAGAGTACAAAACAAGATACTGAGGTCAATAGCAAATGTACCACGGTATGTCACCAATGTTGAACTGCACCAAAATCTGTCAATCAATACAGTTAAGGAGGAAATACGTGATGCCTCAGCAAAATACAAGAAACGGCTGATAAATCATCCTAATGAACTGGCACGTCAGTTGACAATCCAAAAGTATGTCAACCGGCTCAAACGACGTAATGTTTAGAGCTGTAAAAATCGACAGTAGCACCAGGCTACTAAATATGAGTAGATACCCTCGATGGAGAGTACACTCTGCATGCGAACAGCTGATACATCACATCTGCTCATAGTCTCCGGACTGATGTCCGGCCCTGATTCGGGCCATGGTACGGAGCGAGAGGAAATGGGAGACCGTCACCTGCTCGCGAAGGAGGAGGCGGAACGCGTGAGGGAGAGGCAAAATTCGCGCCCTTTTACGCCCCTAACCGCCGCTAGAGGAGACGCCTTGGGCGTCGGGAATCGCTGGCCAATTTCCGGCCACCGTAGGCGCGGGCTTGCGGACGATGAGCAATGGGTAGCTCGCTGTCCGATAAGGACCAGGCCCGGGTCGACGGCGCGTTGTGTTCCACGTGTGCCTCAGAGAAATGTCAGCAGAATTGACGGGATCTGCTAGGGCCGATGCCTGCCGTGGTTGCGAAGAAAACCGAAAGAGAGATCTTGGCCCCCGGCAACATGGCAAATGAAGGAACACGGGTGGGTTTTAGTCAGTCTGAGTCTGAGTCTTCTCCCGCTCCTTTGTAAAGTTATTTGATAAAAAAGGACTGATCGCCGATATAACAAGAACACAACAAAAAAAAAAACTGTAGTATAAAACTAGTTTCATGTATAATGTTCATTGTTTTATTTTCTAAAGTTACTTATCGTGGTCACGGATAATCTGCTCAACCCACAAGCATAATCCGCAAAGTTAGTTTTAGTTTTCAAATCCATTTAGTCTTGTCTAGTAATTAGTGTTCAGCGTTTTTGTGCTAAGCGAATTGACTAACTTATTGTTCGTGACACAGTATCGTTTTAAAATCGTTTTACGCTTGAATGTTGTCAATATAAGTAGGATTAACTATTGATTTATATTATTAAACATAATTGGCGAAATAAATGTACGATAGGTACACTACTGCCCAACTCTTTAGGGAATATAGACGTGATGTTAGGTTTATTTATCACAACGAAACAAATGAAATCTATTTATTTAAATTAGTGAAACGACTCATTTATTAGTCTATTAACTTTAGAGCCAAACCTGGCACACATAAACTATTTAGTACCTGGGCGACTGAGCTCTGCTCTGGTGAAAATACAGAATCCTCATTTAATAGTATAGGAAAGTTCATACTAATTCCATGCTGCCATGACAGTAGGTACTTACTAATTCCATGCTGCCATGTCATTATTCTAAGGTAGCCATCTTGTTCTAAACTTTGGGTGACCGAGCTACCTTGAGTCAAAATACGGAAAAAACTAATTTTCCCAGATATGAGACCTCTAACCGTAAACCCCTATATTGCAACTTTCATCGAAATTGTTAGAGCCGTTTTCGAGAACGTGATTACAAATATTGTTAATTGAATAGTATAGGATAAATGTTAGTATAATCGATGTTATCTTCTAAATAAAAGCGAATCAACAAGCTGCACATTAAATTCCTTTAAAAAAGTCGTCAATTCGAAGGCACAATACAATAAATCATAGGAGTTGCAAGCCAGTCCAGTTTCCAGCCACAAATGGAGTAGGGATTAATACGGCAGTGTGCAGCTGTTGGCATTCGTTCAAATATGGCAGATGTTACTTCACGCTTGAATCAAGACAACTAGAACGATCTGGTACACTTCATATTCACGAAAAATTAAGAATAATGTTGTGATTACGTTGAAAAGTGATAACAAGATACTTGATGGAAAAGTTTCGAATTATGACAATAGATTTTATAAGAGGATAAGTTTGGGCTATGAAAACAACTTAATTTGAAGGTCAACCGATATAAAGATCAAAACAAATGGAGAACTAAATTCTATATTCTGTATTCGGAATATTTCGCAAATGTGGTCGCAAATCTTAGAAAAGACTGAAAAGTTTCAGAAACTCTCGCAACAGTGACAGAATTTTGCTCTGAATCTGTTTTAATCTTCTTGCCGATATTCTTGTTGACATTTTGAATATTGTTTTCAAAACGAGGAAAAGGAAAGAATGACAAACGAGAAATGAGGACGGGAAGGAGTTCAGAACCAAATTCTGTCACTGTTGCCAGAATTCCTGAAACTAATCCTCCTTCCTTTTTTCGTTTTTTTATTTTCTCCCTGCATCTTGGCAGAAGTTCCGTTGCTTTCGTACATAATATTTCACAATACAGACTTGCTGAACAACTTAATCATTGCAATGGCTAGAGATTATTAACAACGCAGTATGTAATAAGTTTGCATTCATGATGAAAAAAATTAACTCGCCTAATTGTGTGGAGTGTGGAGTTGTGGAAGACTTACATCACTTATTGATGGACTGTGTTCGATATGAGTCTGATAGAAATGATGTGTTTGGCGCCTTGAGGTTGAACCGACTTGATTTAGGCACATTTCATAAAATTCTATCTCAACCAAATGGTGATGATGCGAAGAGTCTGTTCAGGTTTATGGCCCAAATGTAATCCATAGCAATGTGATTTGTTACTATTTGTTTAGGGTATGATGGGACTGTCATACGCATTGCGATTATAAAAGTCCCAAATTAAAATAGAATTAAAAAAAAACAACGCAGTGAGATGCAGTTGTTGGCAGTCGTTCAAACGTAGCAGATGTCACGCTTTGTGCTCCAGATTGTTCCGTAGTGAGAATGTTAAGAGTATATTTAATGTAGCTGGTTTCTGGGATAAGGCTTTGCTGTTTTTGTTTATATTTGTGAATGTAAAATTTAATTACTGAATGTATTACAGATTCTAAAAAAAAACAGCGGCACTCCGGGAATGCCGACAGAAGTGAAAACTTGAACAAGATCGCCTTGGTGGAACAAAAATACTTGTATAGAACATTGGTCCGTAACCTTATTTAAATAAAGAGCACAATCGCGTTTACAAAACCTTTAAAGTAAAAATACTTGCATAGAACATTGATCCGTGAAGCAATATAAATAAAGAGCACAATCGCGTTTACAAAAATGAGGTGTCGTTACAGTGTCGCAAAATTAATGGTTTAATGCCCAACGCGCCTAAAGAAGTTTTCACTTCAAAAAATGACCAGATGTATGAACGTAAACGTCGCCTAAGAAGTATGTAAGTTCTATGGAAAGTAGGCGTGAATTCATGAGTTTATACTATGATTTGTTTGAGGATTGTCTAGTTTAGGTGACTTGTTTTTCTTTGTAAAACCAAAACATACTTACGTAAGCATGCGAACGCATACACGATTATTTATGTCATAGATACTAATTTTGACAACAACCAACGCTACTTTTACTCTTACTTAAATTAATTAGGTAGTTAATAAATTTATCTTCCGTCATCCCGGGAGTGTTTGTCGTTACAGGTCGTCAGAAGCCCGAAAGTCTGACAACCACTTTCACCAAAAGGGTAACGTTTTAACCAGTAACTGGGTTATGGAGCTCAGATAGGCAGTCACTCCATGTGAAATACTGGTATTCAGCTATATCTGATTTGACTAGAAACCGACCCCAACATAGTTGGGAAAAGGCTAGGTAGATGATGATAAATATATCGCCGCCCCCGCAGAATAAACGCGTAAGTGCTTTTGAGGCGGTTTTGATGTTAATCCATATTCGTTATGTATAGGTCAAAATACATCACCTCAATTTTTTCCAGATTTTTACATCAATTATTTACGAAGTTACATACACACGATATACCGTAACATAATGTTATAATTCCGACCTTGATGATATAAAAACTTAATTACCTATTACTTTATCAGAATTTTTTCGATTGCACCAGAATAAACGCGTAATAGCCCAATAACGGTATCACTGTACTGCGAAAAACGCAAGTAATATTACATTGCAAAACAAAAAAATACAATAGTTGATAAGAAAAAATAACTCAAATTAACATTAACGTTAAAAAAAAACTAAAACATTTCTGTAAAATGTTTTTTTATCAATGACTCAAAAATAGTACCTGTTTAACACTTAACATTAATTAGATTATCTAGAAAAAAAATATCTTTTAAATGACGTAAAAAACAAACTTCTATTCGGTGTAGTCATAAAGTTATGGATCAATTTAGGTTTTTTATTTTTCCTGTAAAATTGACTTTTCACACTTGCGCGTTTATTCTGCGGGGCGGCGATATATTAGGTAGCTGGTTTATACTGTGCACTTCCTAATCACAGATTCATTTTCATTCTTTAAGGTAATTTTTTTACCGTTGATTACCTATGTAATAAACAGCCTAATCTATACTCTGCACTACTATAGTAAAGCTGAGCAGTTTGTTACTTTGTTTGAATGCGCTAATCTTTGATCTGGTCATTATTTTTGCATTGGACAGCCCAATTCTTGAGGCTATTTAAGAGAGCAAATATAAAAGAGGCAGAAAGCCATGTAAATAATCCGATTTCTTTTAAATTTAACAGCGGTGAAACACTACTTTGCAACACCATAAATACCAAAACCTCCACTTTCCTATATGATATGCTTATACAAACTTCTCAAATGCACGTCAAACTCCATAGATATTATTAATGACAATATTGATCTAACGAGTACCTACGTACCCAAAAAGGCGTGAATACCTACACAAATTGAATAAATTATCCCCAGTCATGTAGAGCACTTTATCGACCTCAAGATCGTACATAATTATTCAAGGTCAAAGTTGTTGTTACCTAAACCTACCTTCAATATGTTTTCAAGTTCGGTAGGATTAACATTAATTTATTATTTTAAAAAACTAGAAAGTTCTCAAGTAATTCTTGAACTAATTTATATTGAAAAGGTCAAGTTAAAGTGAATGAATGAAAATAAAATATGTTCAGAAAACGAAATCGTGTAACCGTGTACTTATGTGTGTTAAAATTAATGTCGCCATTAAAACGGCACGCTGTATTATTAGCGACTCGCATGCTTTGCATGATTTTTACGACTTAACAAAAAAACATTTTTCTTTATAATCGGTTAGCTTGGCATGCGACCACGGCTTTACCTTGACCATTTTTGTACCTATGTCTTGATTTCTGTCTGAAATATTTTCTTGTTTCATACTTTTCAGAGCGTGATTTTTCAGTAGTCGGGTTTTGATTTTTGAACTTACTTTTTTTATATTTATGTACCTATTATACACTTAAAAAATGTATCTTTTAATTAAGAAACTATGGTCTTTAAGAGAAAGGATAATGCCAAACTTAATTATATTTTATGCCAACGATATCTTCAAATGAAATGAAATTGTTTATTCTGTAAATAGTATATCGGCATCACTTTTACACGTCATTTATAGATTTCTACGTAAGTAAGAATTAATTAAATAATAACGATTTTGCAAAAGCATGAACCTCTGCACTACACTTAACAACAAAAGTAATAAAGAATTCATTTTAACAGAATACAATTGATGTTCATTCACTGCCTTATCTAAGATCGGTGAATAAACACATAAAGGTTCCTACGTGTTCGATCAATAAGATAAATGTGTGTCGACTGTTCCTATTGAAACATTTTGTGGTATTTCCTGAACATTTTCCTTTAAAGTTGGCAACTCTACACATTGCAGGCGGAAGTTAAATGGGCCAAATAATGTTCTTTATGATTTGGTAGTTGTTGAAAGCACGCTTTTATTTGGAGTTCACGTAAGTTTGATTCGATTTTATACATTAATTTGTTCTTGTTTATGTGTTTACCTTAGGTAGGTATTTTAACATATGTAAGTCAAAATTATCTTAGTAATCACACATACATATATAATCAGCCTATAATGTTCCCACTGCTGGGACACAGTCCTCTGTGAGAGGGAGTGGGTCGTAATTCACCACGCGGGCCCAGTGCCGGTTGGTAGAAGTCACAAGTCTTCGAATTTTGGTTATTAATAATCAATGTCAATAACATTCGAAAACACTACATTGTATTTAAAAGGTTCTTCGTTTCGCGGTATAAAGGTTCGCGTTTTACAAAAGTAACAAACACAGCAACATGCTACAGTTACCTAAACGTATAACGTTATTTGTCTTCTGTAAACCGTTGAAAAATAGACGGCGGAATTTCAACTTCCACGCTCATAAAAAATCTCGCATTTCCCCGCACTGAGGCTGTTCAAATAGCACAAAAGTTTCAAACGTGGGAAACAAGTGAAAAAAAAAACCGTTTGTGAGGTAAGTATGTATAAGCGGGGATTGTCAACAAAACGATTTTGAGTGTGAGTATACGTCGGTCGGTCGCCAGCATATCGCCGACTCATGCTCATTTCATTCAGTCCAAACGTTTTTCACAAACAGGTTTTGCGGGTTACGGAAAAAAAAATATTTTCACTGTCATACTGATGGAATCACGTAACGTAGAATTGGCTTCTAATAAAATCCGTTTCTGGATCGAGCGTTACAGTTCGACGAAATTTATGGATTTCAATTGCGAAAATATGCGAGTATATGTCCATATCTATGAAGAGGGATGTGTGCTCCGGTTTATCGGTGCAATTTTTCATGTATGTTTTTGTTTGAACGATTTTTTCATTCTTATCGGTCTCATATATTTGGACTATCAGAATAGAAATGTCAAATTGAGGTTGTTTTTGCTTAAGTTACTTTTGGATACTTAAATTTTTCAGCGTTTTACTTAGGGAAGTAGGTATGTTTAAACACATCGTGAAAGAACTCAAACTCAAACCATTTATTTCAATTAAACCATTTACAGGCACTTTTGAATTGTCAAAGAGTCGGTCAGTTAGTCAGAAAGTTGAAGCTAGTTGCCCATTCCAAAACGTAGATCTCTATGGAGAAGAACGGGCAAGAAACTCCAAGGACACTCTTTTAAATATAGATATTACAAAATCCTGGTTACATTATTCTTGTTGCTTCTATATGTGAGAACAATGTACAAAAAATAATAGAAAGCAATTGAAAATATAAGATAAGAACGTCAACCTCTCCCACAAAAGGTTAGTTTATCTTCACTTTGAAAATCCAAACCTTGTTATTTTAAATACCGAATTCACTTCCAAACCTTCCAATATATACCTATCAAATATACGCCACACCTTTCACAAAATAACCCTCTCGCTACGTATCAAAAATCTCCCTACATTAAAAAAACCTTTTTAATAAAAACGGGTTCAGGAATCGGTTTTGACACGGTGACCCAAGCTGTCAGATCCCCTCGTCCATCGGGACCCGTCCCTTTGCTGACTTTTTTCTCTATATGTAACAAACCAAGCTGGGCATCCGGGAATATCAACAATACGTCTGAAACGACATTAATGACGGGAAACGTTTTAAACTTCGTGTTAAGTGTTGGTTTGACGATGTTTGGTTTTTTTCTCATAGATTTGCACTTGATAGACTGCTAGAGAAGACTAGGACTAGGTTTGACTGGAAGCTGACCCCGATATAATTGAGAAAAGTCGAACAGATAATAATGATAAGACTTCCTACGAGAGAATAATAATCTAGGTATCGTTTAAAAATACAATTATTTTCAGTTTTTCATTTGACTGATTAAAAATTACCGGCGGAATTCGATATCATTAATGTAAAGACTTTTAATTTTATAACGTTTTTTTATTACTACATGCATGCATAAGGATGATCTCTGAGAGGCCAGATGATGATTTTTTGACATGAATGATTTTATTATTTGTATTTTGAATTTAATTATAAATGATCACTAACATAGTTTTAAGACCTTTTTAACTAACAAGTTATGGACATATCAATTGGTCTGAATTAAATGAATGTATTCATTTATAAACTCACGCCTCGCGCTCTATTTTTTAAGTTTTTATTTAACTTGTTTAAAACATCCTTTGGCAATAGGCTCGCCCCTTATTACATGGGACTTAACATAACTGGTGAAATGTGGGTGTACTATAGGTACACCTCTGCCTAACTCTTCGGGGATTACAGGCGTGATGTTATGTTATGTTAAAACTTCCTAATAAACAATCACATCCATTCACTGACCTTTGATCAAGTAACCACAAAGGTAATAAGTGTCTGTTAAACATAAATTACTTTGAGATAATAAATTTCGCCCTCCTTCCTCCATGACGTAATTTGGTTCTGCGTAATCTCAGAATAATCTATTACTTTGTTCCCAAAGTGATTAAGTTCCAGACACACTTTTCCATTACAAAATAGCCCAGAATTAGGCCAAGCCGGAATTAGTTTAGCTAAACAAATACTAAGTCATGGTCAAATTAAATCTTTGCTCAAACCGTAACTCTGCAGAGCTAACGAGACAGGAATTAATTTACCCCAAATAGAAGAATGGTGTAGGCAGACAGTAAAAGAAGAAACAGTTCAATCCAAGAGTTGGGAACTTGTAGGACAGGTCATTTGCAACCAAATGACCCCTCATAACCCCTTCCAATGTAAACCATTTTCGAGTAATTTAAATTGTCAATTCATATTTTAAAAATAAAAACGTAAAATGTCAAAGGACTCGAAAATGGTTGACATTTGCATAGGAGTCAAAAGGGTCATTTGGTTGTAAATGACCTCTCCTACATCCCCTTAATAGATTGCTGACATATAACCAATAACCCTGTATATTATCTACAAATTATAAATTAAAGTCGCTTTTCGTCTCTGTCTGTGTAACCGCATTGATTTTGCAAACTATGCAACAGATTTAGATGCAGTTTTCATCATCATTTAGAGCATTTATTCCAGAAGATTTATGTGGATAATACGTCTCGATGTTTTGCCCAATCGTAAAATCTGTGCGAAGCAGGAGCGTGTCACTAGTATAGTATAAAACAAAGTTACTTTTCATGTCTATCTGTATGAGCCCTTTTTTTTGGTTTGGAAATTATCAAAAAACTTCTCCCGCTCTGGGTGGAGCGGGAGGGCGTGTCAGACTCTTACTGATTTAAACCCAACCATGTTCCTTCAGTTGCCATGTTGCCAGGGGCCATGGTATCCCTTTCGGACTTTCCCGCGATTCCGGCAGGCATCGGCCCTAGCGGACCCCGTCAGTTTTGCTGACATCTCTTTGAGGCGCGCGTGGAACACAACGCGCCGTCGACCCAGGCCTGGTCCTTATCGGATGGCGAGCTACCCATTGCTCACCGTCCGCAAGCCTGCGCCTACGATGGCCGGGAATCGGCCTGCATCTGTATGACCCCTTAGATCTTCTTTACTACACCAAGAATTTTGATGTAATTTTCACCAATAATCACAGAAATTATTAATTAATACATTTCTATTTAACTTTCTTATAACACAGAAATCTCAACGCTTTGACATGTCGCCGCACCAGTACAATGTTTCCGAGCGAAATTAGAGGCGCGTAGTTTCTGATTTATATAAATAACCACTACTCAATTTACGACTAGACAGACGTGTCTTAATTGCAGCAAATACCACTCTGATAAATTCTTAGTCTTACTTCATCGAGTCCTTATATAAAATGTGAAAGATAAAACGTTAATTACAATCGATCGCTTCGCCCACAACTGAGAGTAGGCCACCCCATTCCGTCTTGTATACTCCATAAGCGGACTAACTGATTATATCATTCGGATGTCCGGACTCATCCAGAACATAGATAGCATCGTATTGCCAAATTACTTTATGTTATATCTTGTTTATCGTCCAAATCTTGTTCGTCTAGATTAATTTCATTAAACATCGTGACAAAAAAATTACCATGGATTCAGGACATGATTCTAGAACCACTGCAGCATCGAAATTTTTTACAAAAAAAAATATATATATATTGTACTATTGTATGGAGCAAGAGTTTTTTTTAAACCACGTATTTCATAGTAAACAGTTTTTATAATCCAAAATTTCACGTCGATAGCAAATCAAGAACAAAACTCCAAGTCCTGTCAAATATGTTTATGAGAATCTTATTTTTAGAATATTTATTAGAATACATTTGACTTCCAGATTTTCTTGTTCTAGGATTTCAATAAAGAATGAATGTAACAGCTAGTTGTCTAGACAAATCGTGCAAGTTCTAATAATAAAGTAGAATGGGTTGCCATGAGACCCTCAGGCGATAGTTTAGCTGGCAACACGACAGCTACAAACATTTTATGTACAACGGTTTTGAATTGATGAAAGGAGAACTTTGAATGAGAAGGTATGTTGATGTTATAAGTGTAATATACTTCAAATTAAATAAATTACTACAGAAAGATGACTTAAAATTAAATTACAACATAATACATAAATTAAAATGAAAGATTCTAATCCCAATCGTAACTAATATTATAAATGCGAAAGTGAGTTTGTTTGTTAGTTTATTTCTTTGTTACTCTTTCACGCTAAAACATAGCCCAAAGTAGATCACTTTTTATTGGTACCTAAACTGAATTCAATCGAAATTAAGTAGATACTCAGAATAAAATAGATGATACACATAATTCGATACGTTGACACGATAATTTCGGTCTCAAAGACCAACATGACTAGAAATTGGTAATTTTCCTGTCAATGCATGTTATATAACACTTCACAGAAAGTAGAGAAAGGTAAACCAATGGTTAATTTATTTACTTAGAAACCACAAATTGAAAAGAAAAATATTAAAAAATAAATATGACATAGTAATAAAACGATTAACAGGAATTCAAGAATAAACACGAAATACAGAAATAAAATAAAGCTTTCACATGAAATGATAAAATGTCAGAAATCGAATCGGGCGAAATATAAAACACCAAGACAGTTTTAGCCAAACTAGGTCAAAAAATCGTCGACGAACTTTATATTGGTACAGAACAAAAGCGGTTTAACACAGACCCTGAAAGACGAATAAAATACTAAAGTATTACAACTGAATCGTAAAGGGAACCGACCTTTATAAGAAGAAAAATGAGGTCAACAATCACTGGACTCACAATATGATAAATGGAGAATTTCAGCCAAAAACAGTGAGGTGAGGGAATTAAAATTCGTCTGTAAAATTACTCTTTCAACGTATTTCAGGCAATTGCCTTTTCCTTATTGTTCTTTTTCCATATAATTTTACTCAATAAAGAGAAGGATATTTTAAATTGAATTTGGTGGTAAAATTGATACAATGAAATCAATCATGATTCCACCTCTTATTGTTACTTAGATTGCCAAGTTTGCACCTCGGGGTGAATTTATAATGTCTGCCGCTCTCTGAACTGCCTTGGCTGCATAAATGGCTATTAAAGGCCTTTACCTCCGATTCGTCTGCCAACTATTATTCAATATCAACCACTAAGTAAACATCTGTCTTACCTACGGAACGTCGTCCATCGATACCAGAACCAATATTATAAAACCATTAATTAATTCCCGACAACAGCCTAGCTCAACATGGTCGCACCTTGATTTAACCTTAACAGGTCCTACAAACCAATTTGCTCTTAATGAATAATGTCAAAGGGTTTATTTTCAATTGGCGTCTAGCACGACGTTTTCCTTCGGTCCCAAACACACACCCCTTGTGTCCCTTGCGACCGGTGCTATCTAGGCTCTGTTTTCTGTGGTGGCAATTTCATAAATTAAACCGCACCGTGTCGGGAAATGTCGTCGGTGATGTTGTGCGTAACTTGATTCAGGGTGTTTGCATTACGCATTTTCTCCGAACGGCGCTCGGAAGTACTTTTTAACGTATTGATTTCGACGTCGCGTCGTGTGCCTCATTGATATTCTTTTGCAATTCACTAGTGTTTCAGTGTCATTGTATTCAAGTGTATTGGAACGTATGTCGATGTAAAAGTACAATTTCGTATAACGAGATAGCTCTCTAGAGACTTCTGTATGGAGATCGCGCTTCTAAAGTACCTAATCTTGGGCTCGGTTAAGCCGAATTTCGCGATTTTAGAAATCGTTCCTATATGCTACCTAACTTAGGTATGGCTCCTAAACGAAATCGTCAAACATCTTCAAGATTCTATGTTGGCGAGTTTTGCAACTCCACCTACTTCGGAATCTTTGCAAATACCCGAGTCCCTAGCTCAGGAAATAAAACTTTCCTTTTTGAACAACTCGTAACATGCAATTTCCTCTGAGCATTGCTATAATTCAGTGGTGTATTACAAACTTAACGTACCGAGTACCTATGCGTTAGAGTGGGGACGGTTTGTGAACGGTAAATTATTTCTGAGGGCTTTTTTTTTTTTTTTTTTTTTTTTTCTGTTGGGCATCTCACAGCTGGTTCCGAAAACCGTAGCTGTTTAACCGGTCAATCCTGTGGTTGCCTTAAGCTACTACACTCAAAGCCTCCAGCCAGGGCACAAATACTAAGCTAAAAATTTAAGGATGAACGCTCACTAAGGGCACCCCCTGCGGGGTTCGAGCCTCGGCTTAGGGCGTTATCCGGAGGGAGGACATCAAAAGATGGGACGGGCTGGATCAAAAGGTTTTGATCATTATTATTAATCGGGGAATTTAAAGCTACGTGCACAGCTGCAACAACTGCTGGCACCTCGTTTTCGAGCAAGGGTCGGGGGGGAGTATTATTTACTCGGGGGCGCGGCGGTCGAGATCGCAAAGGACCTCGGCGGCGAGGTCGGTATGACGGGAGGCGTCTGTTTTTGTACACTGTACTTGTTTCCCTATTGCTCTCCTGGAGGAGGGTTATGGGGTCATCGGGATCTACGAGGATATGCCTTGGACGGCGAACATGACTGATTTTACTCGGGACATAACTGGCGGCCTCGACAACCAGAGGGTTGCGATGTTTGGCCGCGGACTCAAAGAAACGCTTGGAAAGGCGTTTTAGAAACTGATGGATTGTGGGAATCTTTAGGTCGAGGTGGAGTGCCTCGTTCCTGACGAACCAGGGGGAACCTGTGGCCCTACGGAGGAATTTATTTTGCACTGTTTGCATTCTATGGATGTGACGGGGTTTCGCATGAGCGAAGACGGCACCCGCATAGGTCATGATCGGTCGAATGCACGCCGTGTAAACGCGCAATTTGCACCTAAGTGACAATTTGCTACGTGCATTCACCAGATAGAAGAGTCTACCGAGAGCGAAAGAGGCTCGCGAACGAACCATCTTTATGTGCTCTGCGAAAGTCAAATGATGGTCTAGAACGACACCGAGATATTTAGCTCGCTTCTCCCAAGGGATCGGCTTGCCGAACATGGTGATTGGTCGGGGGAGGGGGTTTTTGAGCCTTGAACGCGGCTTCGTAAAGAGAACCGCTTGGCTTTTATCGGGGTTGACTTCTATCCGCCATTTTGTAAACCAAGCTGCCAGTCTATTGACTGCGCGTTGGAGATTTAGGCGAATGATGTCGGGGGATCTAGAGCTGAAGTAGATGGCAGTGTCGTCTGCGAACAGACCCAACTGCGACCTACCGCAACCTTTTGGGATATCGCTCGTGTATAGCGTAAAAATGAGGGGGGACACCACAGAGCCCTGGGGGACACCTGCGCGGATGGGACGGGGAGTGGATAACGCTCCTTCGATACGATAACGGAAGACGCGATTCGATAAAAAGTCTCGTAAGATGAGTACGAGACGATCTGGCACGCCGAGTTGGTACAGCTTGTATATTAAGCCGTTGTGCCAGACTTTATCGAACGCTTTCGCTACGTCGAAGAATACTGCACCGGTCATAGTCCCGCGCTGGAAACCAGCGCTTATGGATTCTACGATGCGGTGGGCCTGATGCACGCTAGAGTGCTCAGTTCGAAAGCCGAACTGTTCGTTGGGGATGAGGCCCTTGGTCTCGGCGAAATCTCTGAGGCGCTTATAAATAAGCCTCTCATAGATTTTTCCGAGAACCTTGAGCAGACTGATGGGACGGTAGCTAGAGGCCTCGGTTTTGGGCTTGCCGGGCTTAGGGATACCGATAACCGTGGCCTCCTTCCATGACTGGGGGAAGATATTGTTGCTTAAGGCACCATTGAAGATGGTGGTCAAAAGCATTATTAGGTGGGCAGGGAATAGTTGGATCACCCTATTGGTGATGCCATCTGAACCGGGGGCTTTGCGGACTTTAAGACCCTTGATGATGTCGTGCACCTCGTCCGGGAGGACGGGGGGCAGTGGACAATCAGGGTCATCGACGGGAGGGAGGGAGGCTCTACGTTCGACTTCGGCGTCGACCTTTTTCAGGTGAGCTTTGTCTACAGGTAGGGAACTGGGAGTGCATTGGGCCTCGAGGCTGTCTGCGAGGCATTCAGCCTTTTCGGCATCGTCAAATGCGATGGATTTATCGGGACGGGTCAGGGGTGGCATGGCTGAGACCTGGGGAGACCTGAGTTTCCTCTGGAGCTCCCAGAAGGCCTGATGGGTGGGCTCAAGTTCGCCGAGTAACTTTCCCCAGCTCGCGTCCCGCAGCTCCGCTATACGTGTCTTTACAGATCTCTGTAAATAGCGCATATGGGCTTTGTTGGCGTTACAGGGAAAGCTATCGTAGGCACGTATGGCCGCGTTCTTCTCAGTCAGTAATGCACGCACGTCGTCCGGCAATTTCCAGCGACGGTCGTCCGTCGCTGGAACTTCCCTTGAACAATCACTCAGGACGGTTTGTACGTGATTAGTGAGTGAGTCGATCGCGGCCGTGGTGTCGGCGACCGAGTCGAAAAGGTCGGGGATAGAGTCTAATTGAGGGGACGTGTTGGATTTCAGCTGTGTGCTTACTTTCTTCCAGTCCGTGATCCTCTTAGTGATAGGGGGGGCGTTCGGGTCGGAAAGACCTATGCGGGGGTGTAGTCTCATGACTACCGGGCGGTGGTCAGAATCTAGCTCTTGTACCGTTTCTATTGAATCTAACTTTAGGTTGACGTTCTTAAGGAGCGCCACGTCTAAGATATCGGGGGCATGATTTGGGTTCGTCAGCGGAAAATGGGTGGGAGTCATGGGAGCGATGACGTCAAAAGTCAGAGAGTTTGAGAGGTCGAACAGGTGTTGACCTCTGAGATTGGTTACCGAACTATTCCAAGAGGGATGTTTGGCATTTAGATCGCCCGCTATAATGAGCGAGTTACTCATAGCGAGTAGAATCGAGAGGTCGTTTGAGAGGCGTTGGTGATGGTAATGCCCCGTGGTGTTACCGGGGGGATTATAGACCGATACGAGAGTGATCGGCTCGTGACCTGACATGCCTAGACGGCAGGCGGAGACTTCTAATACCGAGAGGGGGGGAGGGTCTAGTGGGATGCAGTGAAGCTGCTTTCTATAATAGATCAGGGTGCCACCCTTGTGACATCGCGACCTGTCATTGCGAACTATCCGGTAGTTGGCGAGTGACGGATCGCGATGGCAAGGCTTTAGGAAAGTCTCTTGTATTAAGAGAACGTCTATTTGATGATCGCGGAGGAAGAGCCCTATTTCTTCCCTTTGGGATTTTATGCCATTGGCGTTGAAGTAACCTATTATTAGGGATCGGGGTTTGAATCTAGCTAAGGCCTCGTTATCCATTGAAAGATTTAGGGGTTTGGGCGAGGGATTCTAGGGCTTGCGTAATATCCGGATACGCATTATAAATGGATTGAATCCTAATGATATTGCCTTGGGCGGCGACGATGAGTTTTGCCATTTCCTTAGCACGCGGGGAGGCAAAACACGCGAAATTTGATGTGATTATGTTGAACGAAGCAACACCTGACATCTGCTCGGTCGCGGGACCGGCAGTCGGGGGACGCGGAGCTTGGGGAGCAGGCGCGGGTTTAGCGGGGGGCGCGGCGGGCGCGGGGGGCGCAGAGTGCGCGGGACGCGCGGAGGGCGCGGGTGGCGCGGTGCCACGGAAGCGGGGGTCCCTAAGGTGGGGGGGGAGGAGATGGGGGGGCGGCGGGGGGGGGAAATGACCGTAAGAGGGCACCAAGGCAGGGAAAGACTGCTGGTGGTGGAGATAATTCCACGGACTAGGCCTCTGAGGGCTTAGTCGTTGGGGCATAAGGACGGAGGGAATCCTATAAGAGGATGAGGAGGGAGTTTCCCTTTGCTGGCGGGCGCCGGAGCGCTTCCCCAGCTTGGGAGAAGAGGCCTTAGGGGCTTTGGAACAACCCCGGTAGTTTGCCGGGTGGCCCTCTTTGCCGCATAAAACGCAGCTAGGAGGTACGGTACATAGGGTACGGTCCTTGGGGCGGGGGCAGTCGGAAGTGCTATGCTCTCCCAGGCACTTTACGCACCTGGGTGTAGCATGGCAATTCCGCTGTGAGTGGCCGTATAGCTGGCACCTGTGGCATTGTCCGACAATGCCACTCTTTATGGGTTTTTCAATTTCGAACCCTGTGAGATGACACAGAGAACGAATTTGGAAAATCGGATGGTAGCCCTCTACGGGCGGACAGATAACGAGGACCATGTCGTAGAGGTCACCGCCTCTGGAGCGGTGCATACGATGGACCTCGTCAACCGGGACGTTCTGCGACTGAAGGTCGGCGAGAATTTCAGAGGGGAGGATTTCCCTAGGGATGCGTTTTATTACAACGCGAACTTGTTTCTCTTCTGGGAGAGAGTAGGTGTGGTATGACACACCTCTCGCTCTCAGTAGACGGGTTAGTTCCCTATAGTCGCGCGACGTAGGGACTAGAACTTTAATACCCTGCTGGGTATTTCGGGCGCTGGTGAAGCTGATCTTTTGATCAGCGCACCATTTCGAGATGTCCGTCCACTTCCCCTTGTCCTGTACGAACAGGGGGGGTGGAGGGGGAATCTTTTTCGCGGGGGGCGCGGGGCAATCCATCGCGGTGGATGATGCGGTCGGGGCGGCGGGGGACGCGGGGGGATCCTTTGCGGAGGATGACGCGGTACGGGGGGCGAGGGGCGCGGGGGGGGCCTTCGCGGAGGACGTAAACGAGATCGGGGGGGCGGTGGAGGGGGAGGGGGAAGCTACGGTAGCGGAAGTCGCGACGGTAGCACGCTGTTTTCTGAGGGCGCTAAGGGCTAAGTTTTTATCGTTATTGTGGTCAAGTTATATTACGTGTTGGGGCGTATCACGCAAGCTTTTGCAAGTTATTTTATAGGGGAATGGATTTCCCGTGCTGTGTTAAGGCTCATTGAGATCGGCTCCTGTTACGCACGCGACGAGAAATGTGGACGTTTTTTTAATGTCTCCCGCACCGTATCTGGGTCAACGTTTCCTGACATTTTCTTACTTCCTCCAATGCATTTTCACAGCGAGAAATGCGAGCTGAATATGCTAGTAACAAAAATGTTTTGAATGCCAAGAGCCGTTTAAACTGTAGCTTAAATTTTTTAACACTTTTTAACCTTTTTGATGCACGTCCCTAATGACTGAGGCAAACTATTTTTTTGTTTTTATGTGAATGAGTAATTTTAATTAAATTTTTATTTTTAAAAATTTGTATTAATAATTTTAAAATTGGTAAAATAAAACAGACACATCAAAATATGTCCAATATGAATAATGTAGTGGTTAAAATCGAAATTCTTTCTCATCCATTTAATGAAATTTAACAGAGTGACGATTAATAATTTAACCGGGTCACACTTAATAGGTCAGGCCACCATTACATGTCGCTTGTATCAAACGCTAACGTAAACAAAATCAACGAACATGACACTCCACATTTTTATACGACAACACGGCTTCGCAAACATGTATGGGAAAGTGAAACACAAATTGAATTAATTCATGAATAAAGAGTTTTTAAAGGTTTTTAAAGGCTATTTAAAGAAATATTCAGAATTATAAGTTACACTAAAATATGTATCTGTTATGAAGTATAGTAATTTTGAAAATTTCACACAAATACGCATCTTTTGAAGTGAAAACTTCTTTAGGCGCGTTGGGCATTTTGGAGATGGGAAAAAACAATTGAACTCGCGACACCGTTACTGAGACCTCATTTATGTAAACGCGATTGTGCTCTTTATTTACATTACGTTACGGATCAATGTTCCATGAAATATTTTTACTTTAAAGGTTCTGGAAGTTTTTTTTTTTTTGTAAACGCGATTGTGCTCTTTATTTAGATAAGGTTATGGACCAATGTTCTATACAAGTATTTTTCTTCCACCAAGGCGATCTTGTTCAAGTTTTCACTTCTGTCGTCAGTCCCGGAGTGCCACTGTTTTTTTTTTATTTGCCGACCTCTATAATTTACAGTCACAAACAAAAGTTTTCACGTGAAAAGACGAAAAAAAGTGGCGTCGTCATAAAAATTCTAATTTTAACTTAATCTCACAATAAGCGGGTGTCAGCGTTATTCATTCGTCAGATTCTCGTTAGCTGAAGCTGAATGCCGAAGAAAGGTTTCCTAGCGGTATCCGCGAGAGGCTTTGTTCAGTAACCGGTTGAATCCGGTTCGGGCCGCTAATGAGGTACAGTCACGAACTATTCACAATCGGGCGCAATCTCGTAGTAAAACTGACCTCGATTGAATTGTTGATGAAAAATAATTTAGTAGGGTAGAAGTGTTTTTTGTTTTGATTTAGAACTTATTTGTCTGTACGCAGAGTTGAATTAAGGCTATCTCTAAGGGTCAATTTAGTTTAGACCAAACACGCGAATGATGTACATTCTGTCCCCACTTTACCGAATTCTTTTTTGAAACAGGAACAGGGCATTCTTTTGTTAGCCTACTAATAATATTCCTTAATAAAGGCGAAAGTAAGTTTGTTTGTTATGCCTTCACGCAAAAACGGCTGAACGGATTTGAATGAAATTTGGTACATATATAGATGATGCCCTGGAAAAGAACATAGGATACTTTTTTTTTCCCACGGGATCGAGACTTATGCGGGTGAAACCGCGGGGCGCAGCTAGTAATATTATAAATGCGAAAGTTTGTGAGGATGGATGGATGGATGTTTGTTACTCTTTCACGCAAAAACTTCTGAACGGATTCGAATGAAATTTGGTACACAGATAGTTTATAAACTGGATTAAAACATAATGTACTTTTCATCCCGATATTCCCAGGGAATCGAGACTTATGCGGGTGAAACCGCGGGGAGCTGCTAGTCCATGATAAAGTCAAGAATATTATGAAAATAATTCCCTTCCTGTTGTTCTGGTTCTTAGGTCGTTTTGGTCAAAACCTCTAAACCCACGTTCAGGCAAACCATCGCTCTAAAAAACAATGGTAGAACTTTTTCAACAAAACAGTCTCATTATCAAAGTTGTCAAAAATGTACTGACTGATTTAACTCTGGTGTATGTCTGCCAAATAGATAAGTACAGTCGAGGAAATTAATTGTTTAACAAATTGACGCGATACGCCAATTCCCCGTGTTAAAGCAAGCATGCTAAGCATTAACAACGCATTTTTAAGCGTGTTAAGCATTTAACTTTATTATGTACTATTATTTTGCTACACTTTTGTAAAATCAGGGGTTTTGGTAAATACATTTTTCACGAGCATATTTTAGGGTTTATTTTTTATTGAATCAAACCATTTCGCTGGCTTCAGCAAAGCGAACGAATTGAATAAACAAGGCTTGTACTGAAACTTTCATCGTACATTCATTGCAACATTCCAAAACAATTAGTTTATATCAAACAGAGCTCTCAACTGGGCCATTACTTTGTAGATTTAGAACCTAGTTTAATTCAAAACTGAATTCGAGTTTGTATGAGAAAATTCGCTTCGGGAATTGCAGATTTTAGAACATAAAATCTAGCTTATTATTTCACAGAGGTAAAACTGTAGTTTGGCATTTATTATTTTTGAAATCACATCACTTAAGTATCATGACGTTCAAAATGAACTTCAAAGTCTGATATGGTTTTATTGTACAATCACTGAAATTAATTGTTAAATAAATTGACACCCTACGTCACTTTGCCGTGGTATAGCCATTTCAAGCAACTGTCAAAGAATGACAGTTGTTATTTTAACATTTTATTTTTATTTTGTGAGCCTATATTGTGTCCCACTGCTGGGCAAAGGCCTCCCTTTTTTCCTTCCAAATCTCTCTATTTTGAGCGATTTCAGTCCATGTTAGCCCCGCAAACATAACTAGATCGTCACACCACCTTCGCCGCGAACTACCTTGCTGGCGTTGTCCTCCTTCAGGCGTCCAGTGAGTGACGATCTTTGCCTATCTCTCCGGGCTCCTATTTTAACATACCTACGGAAAATTTGAGTTGGTCGTTAATTTTTTTTACGTAAGAAATTCAGGTTATGTCCTCTTGAATTTATAGAGGTATGATCACGTCGGGGTCACCAGTATAAAGGTGTGAGAAAAAGGGTGTAAAGTTCATTAATCCTCTATAGAAAAGGGAGGATCCTCCGACCAGACGGGTGTCGTATCTGGTGGGCAACTACCCGATGATTGATGTCAGGAAGTTATATTTATATACTGATCGCGCGGTAATAGTCTGCATGTATAATACTCATGTCGACGACAATAAATAGTAATATTGTGAAGGCTAAACAGAGCAAGAATGTTAACTTCTGAGTTGAGCTACACGATTACTGACAAATGCGGGCACTGACCGGACAGTTCCACTCAAATCTATGTGGTTCTTTCCTCAAAAGACCATTTCAGACGCCGTACTATATGGTCTTCACATGATCTGACCAAGATTATGTCTGGACTTTAAAAGAGACTGTGACCTCTGAGTTTGTTTCGGCCTTTCTTCTCAGAGTAGTAAGGTAGGAAATGTTATAGAATACATACGTCCCACCACTACAAACTGTTTGCAGGTGCCGTTTGGGGACTGAAAATAATATTAATAAACTGTGCCACCGAACCGCACTTATCAAAATGTTGTTTCAGTGCGGTTAGTAGAAGTGCTCAGGTGCAGTACGGACAAGTGCTGTTGAAATCAGTGCTCTGAGTGGAACACCCCAAAACGCCGTCCTCATCTAGTTTAAAAAAAAGTAGCACTCCGGGAGTGCCGACAGAAGTGAAAACTTGAACAAGATCGCCTCGGTGAAAGAAAAATACTTTTATAGAACATTGGTCCGTAACCTTATCTAAATAAAGAGCATAATCGCGTTTACAAAACCTTTAAAATAAAATACTTGCATAGAACATTGATCTATAAATAAAGAGCACAATCGCGAATACAAAACCTTTAAATAAAAATTCTTGCATAGAACACTGATCCGTAACTTAATATAAATAAAAAGCACAATCGCGTTTACAAAAATGAGGTGTCGTTACAGTGTCGCGAATTCAATGATATAGGTAGTCCCATCTCAAAAATGCCCAACGCGCCTAAAGGAGTTTTCACTTCAAAAATATGATTGACGTGTAAAAGTGTTTGTACAAACCTACTTACAGGAATAAAATCATTTATCTTTTATGAAAACCATGTCGCCTTTAACCTTTCACAGAATACATACAATTTCAATCTCGGAGTTCAAAGTTCGTTCACCCTAGATAAGATAAGCCTTATGAATAGACACGCTGTCCTAAATAGAGCAAAGTTAAAGGCCTGTAAAATAACCCATGACATAAGCAAACTAGAGGGGGATGACATCAGAACTTGTTCAGGACACACCTCATTACACTCGGTAAAGGAAACCGAACTTGGTCTATTTAGAACTCGAACTTTTTGTCCTAGAACTATCATAGTTTTGTAAGAAGAATATACTGTCTTTTTATTACGAAACTTTTTGAATAAATATATTTCTTCGATTTATTTCGGTATGAAAAGTTTTGGTTGTCTTTGATGACGGAAACAAAAGAATAACTTAGAATGAGTCACTTAATTATTGTGCTGAGTAATTGATAAATATTCTGAGAAATCTCTTACTTACTTCCGTTGGAACTTTTAATCATTAAGTACTTTTTGAGTATTACGAAATCAACTTTTGCTTCCGTAATTTCAACGGAGAAATAGAGATATTTCTCAATCTAAAGAAAAATAATTAAAAACCGGAAATAAATTCCAAGCATCAATCTATACATACAAGGTGACTTTGACCCATCAAATATGCACAACTTTTACTATGGGACTAACGGAATACATAAAACGTACATACCCCATTGGACCATTTTGTATAAGAAGGTCGAAATTTTGAAGTGAAAACTTTTTTAGGCGCGTTGGGCATTATTGAGATGGGACTAAACCATTGATTTCGCGACACCATGACAACACCTCATTTTTTGTAAACGCGATTGAGTTCTTTATTTATATTAAGTTACGGATCAATGTTCTATGCAAGTATTTTTACTTCAAAGGTTTTGTAATAGCGATTATGCTCTTTATTTATATTTCGTTACGGATCAATGTTCTATGCAAGTATTTTTACTTTGAAGGTTTCGGAAGTATTATTTTTTGTAAACGCGATTGTGCTCTTTATTTAGATAAGGTTACGGACCAATGTTCTATACAAGTATTTTTCTTCCACCAAGGCAATCTTGTTCAAGTTTTCACTTCTGTCGGCACTCCCGGAGTGCCACCACTTTTTTTTAAACTACACTAGCTAGTTCCTAAAGTAAAATGCCTGAAAATAAGATATTAACATTCTCACTCACGTAGGCTTTTAAATGTAAACGCTTAAGAGTATGATAAGAAAATTTGAATCCGTATATTTTGTTTTGCTAGTACCTACACGCTTGAATAATATTATTAAATAAATTTAGGGTAAATGCAGAGCTCTTCAAAAGTTATGATCTAGTTAAGTGGAATATGTACAATTTGTTTAAAACGAAAAGCGAAATGCTACAAGATTAAATACACTTTTGAGTATATTAAATATGCTGAAAACCTTATAACATCGTGTAATGTAAATTGAGAATTAATGTCTATGTTGTCGTTAAGATAAATAACATGATTGTTGGTAGGGAGTTTTTGTTCACCTAAGATTTTATCTACAAACTGTACAAAGACTGAAAGACCTTTTTTTATGTCATAAGCAGTGTCTCTAGGTATTATTGTTTGAATATGTACCATCGGGGTAACGCATATCCAACCACTTTGAAAACAAAATCCCGTGCTCTCGACCCTTTTTTTTTCGTAGGTAAGCGTTACTATAGCAGCCGAGCGCTGCAAGCAAGAATAGTCCTTACAGTGTGCATATATGCGTTTCTTCGATAATACATCTTATAGTGTTGTAATTTGTGAGTTTGTATGTAGGGGTATTCTTCGGAACTGCTGATCCGATTTCGAAAATTCTTTCATTAATGTGAAGTTACATTATTTGCGAGTATTATAGGATATATTTTATGTTAATACAAGAAATATCTCGCGGGTGAAGTCACAAGCAGGAGCTAGTTAAATTATTTATAAAAAATATGGCCATGAGCAATGACCATGATCGGGCCCAAATATAAGGCAAACAACACATATTTACATACAAAACATAAACATTAATGACTTGCATCTTTTCTATCCAAGGTCGGATTTCATCGAGCATGTATAGAGATATCGCGACAACTGTTCAGACCTATATCTATCTTATTGTCTGCAGAACGGTCAGGCCACATTAATTATACGAGGGGATCATCAATCAAGCCACTCCCCCCTACACCCCCTTTCACCCCTCTACACCCCTACAAGAATAATACCCATCAGTGTCAATTTGATCTTTAACGCAACGCCCTTTGAACCTTAAGAAAGTTGTTAAGTTTTATTTCAAGTCGATATCGTATAATCTTGCGGAAGAATTTCTTTGATAAGTTTAGAATAATGTTCACTTTTTTTTGTGCTTATAAGGCTAACTTGGCGCGAAGTATTTTCAGTGTGAGATCTTAATGAAAAGCAATTTCGCGAAACTTTTTCTTTAAAATCAACGACTATGGGGTAAACTATAAAAAAGGCGTTAAAATTGTCTAGTAAACCATGTTTCTGATATCAATAAACATCAACTCCATTTAAAAAGACATCGGTATGCTTTTTTGCGGTATATAATTTAGCACTTCTACAACAAAACATCAAAGAACTCTTCAAGCAAGCGACACTTCTTTTACAGGGAATTTATTTTTTGTATTATGTGACATCATGATGAATAACAAGGTTTGAAAAGGGATGCCCCACAAAAAAGTTCAGCGAAAAAACTCTTGGACGATGTTTTTAGGTCTCTCTTTTAGTAATGTTATTCTCGGTTGTCACATAGGGAATGAGAAAAAAGTTGCTGAATCTGAAATGTATGTGTGTCAAATTGTATGGGAATGTCACGAAGTTAGATTTCATGACATTTTTTCTTGTTTCTAAAAAGAAATCAAGCTCAAATGGGGCTGAACCGGACACGTTTGCCGCATGAGGGATGTATTGTGGACTAAGAACAACACAACATGGGTTCCTGAAAACGTCCAACGGCATCGCGAACGACCCAGGCGTTGATGGCGGGACGAACTTGACGCTTGTAGGAGGGATTGGTCCATATAGGCTCAGGATTGAGTTGAGTGGAAAAAGGTAGGCCTTTACCCTACAGTAGGACAAGACAGGCTGATTACTATTTATTACTAAATGACCTGACTGACGTTGTAGATTAGTATTTGGTCTAAAAAGTTAAGAAATGATAACGCTGATTTATAAACGAAAGGTTAAAAAAAAAATCACTTCATTAAAAGTACGAGTAGCAGATGCCTAGTCTAATAGTTTACTACGTTAACTCAAATTTTGATGTAAACTTAGGTCAAAACTACTTTTACAGGTTTTGGCAAGTGTTCTGTCCTGTTGTTTTTGTATACCAACTCTGATTTAATTATTTATAATATATAATGATTTAGTTATCTATCTTATACTATTGAACGAGCAATATTTATACATGTGGAATTACGTTTTCGAAAACGGCTCTAACAGTTTCGATGCAATATAGGTTTTTGGGGGCGAAAAATCGATTTAGCTAGGTCTCATATCTGGGAAAATTGGTTTTCTCCGTATTGTCACCCGAGCAGAGCTTGGTCGCCCTAAGTTTAGAAACAAGATGGTTACCTTAGAATATAGACATGGCAGCATGGAATTAGTAAGTACTATACATGGAATTAGTATGAACTTTCCTATATATTTCACCAGAGCAGAGCTTGGTCGCCCAGGTACTTAAATTTATAACCGTATCTGAAACCTGAATTCACTTTCAGAATCTAGTCTAAGGTTGTGTAATAGTTAGTTGCCAAGCACATACATACTATAATTATACAATAGCTCCTAAGCCAACAGAGCAAGACAAAGCCATCGTAATTCAATCAGCTTCAACAATGCCAATAATGCTTAAATATATTATTATATTTTAGCTACGATATACATACTATGTATGATCAGTCAACTTAATGTACAGGAGTTCACAATGCTAAATGCTGGAAGGGCTTGTGGCTAAGTAATAACAGCTGCACGGGTCGATCGATCAGGTTAAGCTACGCTTGCCGCAGTTGGTCCGTGGATGGGTGACCATCTTTACATACCAAGTCCCCTCCGTGATTCGGAAAGCACGTTAAGCCGTTAGTCCCGGCTGTCATTTGTAGATCTTTGACAATCGTTACGGGTAGTTAGAAGCCCAAAAAGTCTGACAACCAGTCTTACCAAGGGGTATCGTGTTACCTAGTCACTAGGTTGTGGAGGTCAGATAGGCAGTCGCTCCATGTAAAATACTGGTATTCAGCTGCATCCGGTTAGACTGGAAGCTGACCCCAACATAGTTGGGAAAAGGCTAGGCAGATGATGAGTTCACAATGCTAAAATATTTTCAAGTTTTGTGTAACAGTCGATTAAGATAAAACCCTAATAATGCATTAATTAGTTCTTTAATTGCCTCGTTGGTCTAGTGGTCACAAGCGTTACTGCTGAGCATGAAGTCCTTCGATTTCCAGGTCGAGCAAAGTGTTTTTGGGTTTTTTCATCAAAAATTTCTATGCTAAGTAAACTTCAGTGACAGTTGGTGGTCTTTTGTAGGATTGAGATTGCAGTAGGTTGTAAGTAAAAAAAAACTGCCTATCCTTTTCCCAACTATATTGGGGTCGGCTTTCAGTCTAACCGGATGCAGCTAAATACCGTATTTTACATGGAGTGACTGCCTCTCTAACATCCACAACCCAGTAACTAGATAATATGATACTCCTTTGTAAGATTGACTGTCAATTTTTTGGGCAGCTGACGACCAGTAACGACTGTCAAAGATCCACGAATGACAGCCATGACCAACGGTTTAACGTGCTTTCCGAGGCAAGGAGGAGTTTCGGTATATTAAGATGGTCACCCATCCACAGACTAACTTCGGCAAGCGTAGCTTAACCTGATGTATCGAACCATGCGGTTGTTATTACTTAGCCACGAGCTAGTAAGTTGTAAGTAATTTAAGCTGTACAGGCTAACCTTTTCAGACCTAAAAGTGAAGTAACGACTTGATCATCTACGTAAATGCGCGAAGACTAACAACATAATAGAGAAACAGCGTTGTGTTTTTTTTGTTTATATTAGTGATGTGTTCGTTAAAAAATGTGATCCGCGGATACGGATACGGATCATAAGGGTCTAGATCCGCGAATACGGATACGGATACGGATCTCAACTTTCTTCAGGTTCAGCAGGAATTATTTATGATCCTCATCGTAACTGACTTTTGGGGGACAAAGCTACCAAGTTACTCTTTTTGAAATACAATTTACCATTACTCAATATTATTATGAGGTATATTTTTAAAAAAAGTTAAAAGTTTAGTTCTTGAAAACAACATACTTTTAATTGATGTTTCAATTAGCAAAGCACAAATATTAGAGGTTTGGCTCACTACAAAGATGGTTTAATTAATACCTTATAATTTAATTTACTGGCACTTACTCTACTTGAATTATAATAAACATGTTTTTTTTTTTACTAATTTGGGTTGAAGTTAACAGTATTTTATTGCTACATATCTTTTAAATTAATACAAAAGATCCGTTCAAGATCCGCCAAAAAGTAACGCATACGGATACAGATCTTTTTTCTCCCTCGGATATCCGCGAATACGGATACGGATATCAGGGACATCACTAGTTTTGATTAATATGGGCGAATTTCTCAGTAGCACCCCGGAATCAGGATTTGTGCCCGGTTGATAGCAATAGGCTCGCCCCCTTTTACATGGGACTTGAGCATAACTGGCGAAATGTGGATGTACTTTAGGTACACCTCTGCCCAACCCTGACGGGGATTATACTCGTGATGTGATGTTATGTAGTTCCTTATTATCATGCCCTCATCAGTCAATTAATTAGACCCTGACACGGACATGATAAGAAACTTGAAGAAGAATAAGAACCATTATTATTAATACCCTGGGGAAGTCATTTACCCTTACTGCTAATATACTTCTTTACTAACTTATGATGTCACATTACGACCTCAAATTGGGGAAAATTACGTGTTATGGTAACACAGTTATTAATTCTGCCAAAGTTTGGTGTTTCCATACAAAACATTGCTACCTACATGCTTGATGTTGTTGAATTATATTCTTAGCTGCCTAAAACCGAAATATCGTAAAATATAATGGAGTTTCATTTGAAAGACAAAAGGCTTCTCAATGCAAAACAACAGACATTGATCGAAGTCAAATGACAAAGTCAAATAATTTATTTCATATAGGCCCTTTTATGGCACTTTCGAATGTCAAAATTTACAAAATAATAGAATTGATTCTAGTCGCCCCTTCCAAAAGGTTGTTTTCGTATGGAGAAGAATAAATAATATAAAATATTTTGTATAGGTACCTACATTAGTTTAATAATTATATGTGAAGACAATAGGTAAAAAGAATAAAAAATGAAGCAACGACAGATAAATTAATTATGTGATAGATACATGGTGCTCATGGTGATCATTGAACAGTAAGTTAACACTACCCTTTTTTGACCCTCAAAAATGATAATGGGTAATTGTTCAATGACCAACATTCAAGCCATTTACCCCACGTGTTTGGGTAGTTTTCCCACTCTCAAAGAAAGAAAGAAAAAGTATTATTTGGAACGCATTTGAGATCACAAATAAAGCTAAACACACTCATGGAAACATATATAAAAAAAACGTGTGGCACTCGGGGACTGCCGCGGTAAAGCTATTGCATAGCATTTGTAACCTCCATGACAACATCACGTTGTCATGGGAACCGTCATTACATGGTAGGCGGAGTGGGGGGTGTTAGGTTTTATTTTCGTTACGTTACGGAATTTCTTGATTCGGTCGCTGCGCTCAAAGCTCGCGATAAAAGCTATGCAATAGCTTAAAAACAAAGTGAAATGAGAATAAAAGCAGAAAGTCCTATACGAGGTAATAAGCTCCTATCTCAGCATGATGCTCCAAACATATGAACACTATGAATACATTTCTAGGCAAACTGTCACCATCAACATATACCAGTCTATTGCTAGAAATAAACCTTTCCAAAACTATGCTATTTGACTCAGTTCTCTTCTACCAATCATCTTGTGAAGATCGTCGCTGAACGTATTCTAAAGACGTCCCACCTTATGAAGCACTTCGGAAGTGCCGACAGAAGTGAAAACTTGAAAAAAAATCGGCACTGCGGTAATCAACGCGTCTTTTACTTCACGGTGTCGGTAAATTACGTTACAGTGTCGCGAAATCAATGGTTTAGTCCCATCTCAGAAATGCCCAACGCGCCTAAAGAAGTTTTCACTTCAAAAATCTTTATAAAGACGTAAAATTTTTAAGTTTATATGTAGGGGGGTAGTCTTCAGAACTACTGATCAAATACTGAATGCTCTTACTAATAGAAAGCTATAGTACCTATTGTCGAGTGTCATACGGATATATATTTTATATTAGAACAAGAAATTACACGCGAACAAAGTCGCGAGAAGAGGATAATCATTGATAAGATACCTTTCACATTACAGATAAAGATATGAGAATGTAAACGAGATTGATAAACTTTACTTAACACGTTCTTTGGCTTAGATTATGTTCACGTCTCCATCTTTAGAGCTCAGTGGTGGCCCAGTGGTAACGACCGCAACTTGCGAGTTTGTAAGTCATGGGTTCAAATCGTAACAAGCGCTTTACTTTGTGTAAATAATTTCATCAGTACTGTTCTCAAAACGGTAAAACAAAACATTGTGATTCTTCACAATGTTTTGTTTTACCGGCATGTCCTAGAAAAATTATTAGAAGACATTGTGACATCTACCAACCCGTACTGGGCCCGCGTGGTGGATTACGGCCCACTCTCTCTCACCGAGAGGCCTATGTCCCAGCAGTGGGAATATTATAGGCTGATAATGGTATGTTTTGACAGTGCGCTAGTCACTGTCTAAACAGTTTTGTCTGCTGTAGAAAATTGAAATAGAAAATTATTGAAAACCCTGGTTATACCTACATAATATGCAGATGCACAGGTTAAACATAGATTGAGATGTCGTAAATGGCTTTTAAAATGTTGCCTGTGAACCCCAAATTAGACAGTGAGTCTGCCTCTCGGAGCTCGGGATTTGGTATCCAGAGTTGTTATTCTGGATACGTCAACACAGTTTTTTAACACGACAACACAATTTTCTTATTGCATTTCGATAACTTTGACCATGGGACTGTTTTGTTGAGAGTGTGTGTATAATTATTTTAGGGCTCCGTAGACAACAAGGAACCCTAATAAGGGTTCCTTGTTGTCTTTTCGTTTCGCCATGTCCGTCTGTCTGTCTCTCTGTCCAGGATTTTTTTAGGGTAAAGTGGTGTATTTTCCCTACACGTAAAGTGTTTTTTTTTGTCGTATTTCCCATAATGTAGGGTGTCATTAGAAAGGTTGTTCAAGAACATTGGATGTGTGAAAACCATTTTTCGATTCCAAGATCCATTTGCGAAATATTAATTAAAGTGCTCATTTTTATTAGAGTCAAGTGCCCAAACCCAACCATTTAGCTGACAGGGTAGCTAAATGAAAAAAAATCACGGCAGTAGTATATATAACGAAGTTTAAAGCAAAAATATCACAGCTAAGTAGACTTTAAAAATTAACGAGTAATAATCGACCAACTTACATTTGCAGTTGGAATGTATGGGAGAACATGTTTTTCAACTATGTACAATGTTAAGTTTGTTCTTGGGATAAATTCATCCCAACTACGGAACTCTTCATTGTGCGTGGTCCAAGTCCAACACGCACTTGGCCGGTTTTTTTTGTAGAGCGATAGTCTGCCTAAAATTCTAACTACAGCACAGCCTAATTTACAAAATTTTGGTAAATTTAAGCTGTCTTCGTCATCTTCATGTCAGTAAAAGGGGACAATATATTGTTAACCATTTTGGTTTATAAGATGTCTGTATGTTTATGAATAAGGGTGAATATCGTCTGCATTTAGCGAACCTCGGAAGCAGAATCTGGTCAATGTGCGCATGGCTGGGTTCTTTGATCCGTTCAGTAAAATGAATCTTGATTTATAGACTGGAATAATGCTTAGATACAGACAATCAGTCACTTTTTGCTTGAAATAGTTATGCAGAACCCAATATAATTTTGATTAGTTCCCTAGACAAAAGATGTTAGAGAATCCTAAAATGTATACGAAATTT
Source organism: Agrochola lychnidis (assembly GCA_963680765.1). NCBI lineage: Eukaryota > Metazoa > Arthropoda > Insecta > Lepidoptera > Noctuidae > Agrochola > Agrochola lychnidis. Next base: position 9,596,899 of record OY796864.1, read on the forward strand.
CTTGTTAGTGAGACTTTTAGTTCTATAAGCAATGCCTGTTTGACTAAATCCAATGCGAAGACTCTAGAGGTTTCCACCTTAAAAAAATGTCATAGTTAGGTGTATTACAAAAACGTGATATTATGCTTTCTTTTTTGTCGACTTTAATAATTATACAAGGGTTGAAAAAAGCCAAGGCTTTGTTTAATATAGAATTACATGCTCGTGCAGGAAACACGAATGACCTGATTAGAAACCTGAACTAATTAATTTTCGATACAATATCGTAACACAATGTATTAGGCGAGTAATCACAAGCCTATTATTACGCACTTAGCTCTTAATTAGTTTTATATTTAGACGTTGGTATGTTAGACGACTTCTTCATATATTCCTTTGTGGTGGCTGTCAGTACATAGGGAAATAGGTCAAGATTATGAGGAAGGAATTTGTAAAATTTATATCAAAATGCCCTTTAATCTACGAGCCTATTCACACGCTACGGAAACTGTAATATTCACAAGTAATATTAATAATTCGCCCGCGTAGCGCGCACGTAGCTTACATCGTAGACCAGGTGCTACGAATCGACTACGCTTACGATAGTTTGAATGAAACTTCGTAACGATATTAGAAGGTACAGATAGGTAGATATGAGCTCGGATAGCTGATAGTTTATAAAGTGCCAAGTTACCGTCTAGGCAGTAATAATGTTATAAGCCTTAAAAGTTTTCTGTATACTATTTGTTATACCTACACTGACGTATTGGAATTTTACTTGTAGCATACTTTATGCTTTTATAAACAGTTTTCATAAATTACTTTTAACATTATTTTAGTTCAAAAATTCTATAGAAAATAATGTGAACGTCCACACGCCATAGAATGTCGTTGAACGTATTTACGCGGGCAATTACCGACACAACATTTTTTAATCTATAAAAAGCTTTCCCCTATATTCTATAGACGCCTATAGCGTTACCACTGAAAAGCTTTTGCCATTACGCTCGTTACATAATTGATTAACTAATTACACTACACGGACGGTGGTCGTCACGTCGAATTAAAAATCCTCACGTGGCTGAATTAAAATGATAAACGGTCACTTCACATCACTATCACATGGGTTTTGTTTACCACAGGATAGGGTGGGTAATATGTACAGTTACGGGATATGAGTAGGTTCGCGTTGGGCGATCGGGCCGCCACGCGCGGCCGGTATTGTGGCCGGCGGAGGTCGCATGTACCAGTGTGAACGCGGCCGACCGGGCTGCTGGCGCCCGGTGCACTACTGCGCGCGCCGCCGCCGCCGCCGCCGGCGCCCGCTCGATATCCGCGCCGCGCCCCACACGACTCATTATACCACCTGTGAGCACCGTCAAAACACCGCGCCATGGTTTCGTGAGATCTACCCCGCGTCGTAAACATGCATCGCCGTATTATAGCCAAGCGTAAGGGGGTTGAAACACGTTCACAGATCCCGTGAAGGTGTCGTTCCAGAATTTCACTCGCCAACTTTCAGAACCGTTTATCATGAAATGAGAAACTCATTAGAATCGATCAAAAGTTCCCTTTCGAGCAAGTGTTACGTTTGCTTAAATATTCTCTTTGATATCCACGTAATTACTGTCATTAGGATATTAAAAAGACTGCCAACTTTATCATGGTTTTTATTGCAATAGCTTAGCAATAAAATTTCCTATAAAACTTGTGGAAAGAGAAAATGGGGTGAACGGCGGCTGACATAAAAATCAGATCAGTCTTGCTCACGGACGGTTAAAAAGCTCCTGCACTGAAGAGCGGTCATCAATTATTTAATCGAGTATTTCAATAGGGCGGAATTAATTATTTTTTGCAGAGATAAGCTTTCATGATCCTTGCTCAAATATATTTTTTGAAATACACACGCTTCCCTACGGTCATTAAACATTTAATTAATTCATGATTGACGGATCTAATTGAAAAGTTCGAGATCGATCTTCAAATCTGTTTCGAACTTTTTAATTTAGGTAAAAGATTAATGATAACATTAACACTGACAAATCACTAACACACTAATCGAATCAGAATAAGATAAACGCGAAAATAACAGGAAATTTTTCCCCATTTTTTCATAGTCAGGCAAATTATTATAGCCCCATAAAAATAAAAGATGGGCACAGACTAAAAAAAAATGTCCAAGTATACTTAATATGTTGGAAAGGGTAGTAAAATCTCCGTCTATGTAACATTGCAAGATAAGCTCCCGGAGTGCCAGTTTAAAAAAAAATCAAATTCAATGGTTTGATAAGAATTTAGACGCAGTTTTGCTTGACAACTTATGTTCGTTTAAAAACTAACTCGCTCGATGTGAATGATTCATATTTAGACTGCAAATCTACCTTAATCTATTTGGGAAAATGAAAGGTAGATAATCATTCGTATTATATCTATATTGATGTTTTAGTTTTTCTTCTGAGTTTATTGACATGTAAATGATATAGACAGTTAGAACATAAAGCGTTTATAAAAGCTAAGTTTCTTTAATTTAGAGGGTCCATTGTGAAAGTTGCCAACGTTGTAGGTACACCTTAAACTAAATATTACAATATTATTTTAGTGCACTTAAAGAGCGATATTTCATCATTTAAAGTAGTGTATTTTTGCTGTTTTTGTGTGTGTATAAATGTGTGTGTAGTGTACTTCTTAGTAGCGGTCTGGAGACTGGATGTGTGCCCGGTTGATGGCTAGGCTCGCCCCCTATTACATGGAACTTAAACATAATTAGTGAAATGTAGGTGTACTATGGATATACGTCTGCCTAACCCTTTGGGAGTTACAGGCATTATGTTATGTATATATTAGCAAATTAATCAAAACAGCGAAATATTTGACACCTATTTGCGACGTTGCCAAATTCCAGCGTGAGGGTGCACTCAAGTTGGTTTTTGTTTACCATAGAGATGCCGCTAATATCCAAGACCCTTACTTTTCTCTAGAGTACCATAAAAGGTGAATAAATGGGATTATGTCAAGAGGATTCTGTCCCTCTACTGTTTACTACCGTATCAACTATCAAAATGAGGTCAATTATCTCTTAGCATATAGCTCAATACACTGAACAATTTCTGTCCCTTAGATCAGTACAAACAGTGTATTGACTATATGCTCATTTTAACTAGTGCGCTAAATTACTTGGATTTAAAATGAGTATTTCAATAAGTAATTGTCCTTTGCGATGATAAGACAAGATTGTAGAAATTATTTACCTCGAGACAAAGGAAATTGACAAAAAAAAATTACAATGCTGTTCTGAAAACTATACGTAGAAACTAATTAGTATCAAGTTTCTAGTTTACATTATTACCGTAATAATCAATTGTTATTAATATGTCATAAATTGGATTTCAAATTCCGATGTATTGTTCAATACTTCAGCATTAGTCAGTTCACCAACCAAAATAGGATTTGTATCAACATATTGATCAAATTTAATTGCAAATGAACATAAATTTCGTGATAAATGACCGATTCGAATCAATTTTCAATTCATATGTTCTATCAATTCCATCAAGTATCGTATTTGTGCATTCAAAATTGAACGTCAGTAATGACCTAACTTCATGAACGCGGAAATGTCAAACACGGCGTTGCTGGAAGGTGTTAACTTGCTAATCCAATTGCTTTTGCCTGCATTTCTGTTTGTGAGTCGTATGTGGAATAAATTGAAGCTGTATGCTTTGCAATACGGTAGAGGAAACAATTTCAAGTTTGTTTTAAGTAATTTCATTAAAATGGTAAGTTCAAAAGCAGTAATGGTAAGTGATAAACCAAGTCAGAGGCCCATGGGCGGTTTTAAAACTTTGACACGATGTTCAAAATGGGTACTGTTTATTTCTGGAGAAATTGTTATAAGGCTTCGCCTACCATCTTGAGCAAGCATGGTGATCAATGTTCGTGCCTTCTCTGTATAAGAAGAGGCTTTTGTCCTGCAGTGGGACAATAATAGCCTGCTATTATTATAATAAGGCTTCAGTCCAACGTCACTCACACTTTATTATAAATCCATTGTTTACTATCTTGAATAAAATTGTGAAATATATTCCTAACTTTTCATGCTTGCAAAATGGTTCTTGTGTCAAAGTTTCAAAACAAGATTTCTAGTAAATTTTTCAAGAAAACTGGAACGTAATGTATTGTCACTTTGATCCATCGGATCGGACAGAATGTCAGTATTTTAGATCAGTTCAAGGCCTAGACAAGCATAAAAATAGAGCGAACCTCTATCGGAACTTTTCAAGATATATTTTCTGATTTTACAGCTCCATTTGGCTGAAGTATTTTCTTCGGTTTCAATATTAGATCAAATGTTATTATAATCATAATAGTTTGCTCTCTAAATGTTTTAGTGAATGATATTACGCAAATACTAGCTCAGCTTTTACGTTGAAACTGATTGTGTATTTTTTAACCATTTGGAAATTGTCTAACTGGGTCATTAAACAAGATTTTATCATTCTGAAGACGATTTTGAATTATGAGAGTGTCTTTTACGAGTACAAGTGATACCCAGTTTCAAGCAGTTACTGTTGGTAACACCTAACATAACATCACGCCTTTTTTCCCCGAAGGGTTTGGTAGAGGTGTACCTGTAGTAGGTACACCCACATTTCGCCAGTTATGTTTAAGTCCCATGTAATAGGGGGCAAGCCTATTTATTGCCAGTTACTTTTGGTAAGTTATAATTAATCGAGCATGGAATACGCTGCCAATATACTGAGATTAGTAATGTTGTTATTTCAATGTCAAAAATGCCAAATGTTCAGAAATATAATAAAAAATATACATTCTTATAAGACGAATACAACTCCTCAATCAGTTAACTAAAAGGCGTGTGTGTCATTTTATCTATACTAATACTTTAAACGGTAAAATTTGTGTGTTTGTATGTAGGCGGTAATCTTCGGAACGTCTGATCCGATTCCAAAAAAACTTTTACTAATAAGAAACTACATTACCCCTGAGTGTCATAGGCTATATTTAATAATTTTGTATGAGACAGTCTGCCTTACATGCAGGTAAACCTACGGGCGAAGCGTTAGCCTTATCTAAATTTAAAGTCTTATTACTGGGCAAAGGTGTCCTCCTTTCTCCTACATTTTCCATTCTATTGGAAAGACGTATCCCTATAACTATTCGTTCTTCTTCTTCGTTTCATTAGCACGATAATTATTCATATTTTGTTGGCCCAAAACTCTTCGCCATTTAAACGGCGTTATCGATGGCAGCGCGTTCTATTCTAAAGAGAAAAGATATTTGTTTGTTTGTTATGAATAAACTCAAAAACCACTGGACCGATTTTAAAAATTCTTTCACCATTATAATGCTATATTATCACTGAGTAACATAGGCTATAATTTATAAAGATATCATGAGGGCGAAGCCGCTGGCGGAAGCTATTCATTAATAAAATCGTTTTTGGTTCCATTAGATGTAAATAATAAAGTGTAATATAGTTGGGGCTACGCGTAATTAGAACTAGGGCTTATTCTGATCCCGTTGGGAGTCGTTAGTGTTTTGTTATAATTATTAGATACCTATCTAAATAATTTATATATTACTTTGAGAATATATTTTATAATAATGGTGTTTGTCTGTAGTAAATAGTAGAGAGGTGTTCAAATGATAATGTAATATAACAATAATTATGATTTGCTTGCAATAAATATGATTTAAAAGAGTGTCCATGGAGTTTCTTGCCCGTTCTTCTCCATATACCTAGTGCGCTTTGAAATGAGCTTTATATTTTTGAGTGACCGACTCCTATACAATTTAAAAGGGCCTGTAAATAGTTTAATTGAAATAAATGCTTTGAGTTTGAGAAGTGTAAATTACAAAAGATAAAAATAAAATTAAGGACCTTTTGGAAGATGCTAGACTAAGGCACCTTTGGAAGAAGTATTTCACCTTACCATTTTGACCCGGTAAGACTGGAAGCCGACCTGAACATAGTTGGGAAAAGGCTAGGCAGATATTTTTGTATTTATTAAACAAGTGGTGTTGATTTAGACAAACTACGGCTCATGTATGCTGATGACTTAATTTAAATTTTAACAACTTAAAAATTTCGGTTGCAGGCGCCATTTTGAAAATGATCTCTATTTATTAAACTATGTTTTTCACCCGGATCAAAGTGACCGTTCGTTTAACATGATCGATGGACCGGATATTATGGAGGTAAATCATTGAAGAGAATTTTATTAGGCCTGTCCTTCTCCTACAAACCATAAGGTTCATGGTGGTCAATTTAAGTGTGACACTGAAAAGTAATATTAGTAAAAAAAATGTAAATTAAATTGCCACGTTGGTCTAGTGGTCGCAAGCGCTACTGCTGTGCACGAGGTCCTGTGTTCGATTCCCAGGTCGGAAAAAGTGTTATTGGCTTTTTCCATAAGGAATTTCTCAGTAGCAGCCCGGAATCTGGATTACTTCCCGGTTGACGGCAATAGGCTCTCCCCCTGTTACATGGGACTTAAACATAACTGGCGAAATGTGGGTGTACCTGCTACACCTCTGCTTCTGTTTAATCCTTCGGGAAACAAAGCGTTGTGGTGTTGTCTGTGTTGTGGGAGACTTTAACTTGGGAAAAATTGACTGGGACTCATTGGCATTAAACAATTCTCTTCCTACAACTTGCCGAAACCTGCTTGATTTCATAAATGTCAATCAGTTGGTGCAGTACAATCGTGTAAAAAATTGCTCAGGCCGTATCTTGGATTTGGTAATGTCTACAATGCCTGCATGTTCAGTAAGCGAGTCTTTCTGTTCTCTTACCGGTATTGATATACTACATCCTCCTCTTGAAATTGGTTTTTCACAGGCGCAGGATTGTAACTTGCCATACAACACGAACAGCAGACCCAACTTTTATAAAGCAAATTATGCAGAAATTAACAAATACCTACATGAACTGAACTGGAACGAGCTTTTTCAACATGCACAAGATGTAAACGAAATGGTTGCAATATTCTATAGATATATACGTGACGTTATAACTAAATTCGTACCTAACCGTAAGCCAAGGAATGACCGATACCCACCATGGTTTGATAAACGTTTAATTAAATGTCTAAAAGAAAAAAATAAGTTGAGGATACGCCTTAAAAAATATAAAAATCCTTTAGATGGAATTGAGCTTAAACTAATTTCTAAGCGATGTGAAAGTTTTGCCATACAATTGTATAACGAGTATATAAAGAAACTAGAAGATGACATTAAGACTGACCCTAAACGTCTATGGAGTTATATTAAAACCAAACGCGGAGGGTCTAGTGCCTACCCGCTCACTATGACTGACGGACAGGTCATAACTTCTGATGGCTCTGAAATCTGTGATCTCTTCGCTAACCACTTTTCAAGCGTGTACATATCAGACACTGATACAGAAAATAATTATTACTCAAATTTTCTCCAAGCAACTTATAATAATAGCCAGGGCTTGACTTCCCTAGAAATAGAACGCGAATATCTACTAAAGAAACTGAAAACAGTTGACTTCAGAAAAGGATCTGGTCCCGATGGCATTCCCCCGGTATTTATTCATAATTGTGCATTAGTTCTGGTGTCCCCTCTATTAATCATATACAATGCGTCCCTGGCCACAGGAACATTTCCTTCAGAATGGAAAAAGGCTAAGGTAGTGCCAGTACACAAGTCGGATAAGAAAGACTCCATTAATAACTACAGGCCCATTTCAATACTTTCTACATTCGCTAAGATCTTTGAATCTTTTATTTGCCCTCATGTCCAACAACATTTTAAAATGTACGTGAGCAACTGTCAGCACGGGTTCGTACCTTCAAGATCTACAGCTACGAACTTAGTAGCTTTTACTGAGTCCCTAGTTCAGACTATCGACGATGGCAAACAATTGGATGTTATTTACACCGACTTCAGTAAAGCTTTCGACAAAATGCCCCATTCCATCCTAATAAAAAAGCTTGAGGCATACGGTATAGCTGGATCTTTGTTAAAGTGGTTCAAATCGTATCTTTCGGGGCGCGAGTTCTATGTCGTTGTTAACGGGTATCAATCTACAACACGAATTATCACCTCTGGCGCTCCGCAGGGATCACATTTGGCACCAATACTTTTTATTGTTTTCATAAACGACCTTCCCTTGTGTCTACAATTTTCCGAGCCTTTTATGTACGCCGACGATTTAAAATTGGCACGTAAAATTGAATCATCAAAAGATAGTGAGCTCCTGCAACGCGACGTTAACCATGTTATCGAATGGTGTCGCAATAATAAAATGCAACTGAACTCTAAAAAATGTTTCCATACAAAATATACCCGGAACATTAACTACATCGAAACTGAGTACTTCATAAACCAGGACAGAGTTCAGGAAGTGGAAGTTATAAAGGACTTAGGAGTACTCTTCGATAGAAAAGTAAGTTTCGTACCCCACATCGAAAGTATAATTAAGAGAGCATCCAAAATGGTAGGATTCATAATTCGAACCACTAAAGGTTTTCGCAAAACTAGCACGAAAATAATGTTATACAACAGTCTCGCGCGAAGTATTTTGGAGTATTGCAGCGTTGTATGGAGGCCTCACTTCGCCACCCATATTCTGAGGATCGAACGTGTACAAAAGCGCTTTATGTGGCATCTAGCTTTTTGTGAAAGGAATTACAAATCATTTCCCTCATACAATTCCCGTCTGCAACATTTCAAAGTGCAAACCTTATCGGCACGCAGAGATGTCGCAGATGTTTTATTTTTATTTAAACTGCTACGTAACAAAATTGACTGTCCCGATTTACTTAACCTAATTAGATTTCGGGCGCCTTCTAGGTATCCTAGGAAAAGCATAACGCCTCTGTGCCCACCATATCGAAGGTCTGTACTTGGTGCAAACTCTCCAATTCCTAGATTATGCAGGATCCTTAATAGCTGTAGTGACTTGTTGGATATACACTGCGCCAGTGTAAGTGCAGTTCTTAAGGTAATTTTATTAAGCGATCATGCGGCACACTTGTAAGGATATTGCTGTTTACATTTTGTTTTTTTATTTATTACCTTTATTTTTATTTGTACAGTAATTTTCTTTGATCGAAACGCAAATCTCATTGCTATTGTCAGTATAATTGTATCACTTGATAGAATAATTATGTTTATTGAATTAGGTTGCTTATTTTTGTTTCTATTGTTCTTTTTATATTTTTTATTAATGATTACCTGAGCGATTTTTCTTGTGTTTGTTATGGAGTTGGATACTTTTATATTTTTATCTTACCACGGTCAGTATTTGAATTGTTGTTGTTTTAATTTTTTCTTAAATGTTCAATGTAATTAATTTATTTTATTTTAGTCTAATTTATAATCTAATTTAATACTTTAATGTCAATTATCATTCAATTTGTAACATGTTACTCGTTTATGATCTAATTTATTAATTTAATTTTCACACTTTTTTGAATCCGTCGTAATTTAGTAATTAATGTTTTTACCACTGTTTTTTTTGTGCTAGCGGTGTTAACCTATAATTAATTGTTGCACCCGCAATTGTATCCTATTATACATAATACACTGCTAATGTACTGGCGTAAACAATTGTTGGTTGACCTTAATAAAATAAATAAATAAATAAATAAAAGCGTTATGTTATGTGTATATTAGAAGAGGTGCTTTATCTCATTTTACTTTGCTTTTGTGCTTTTTTCTCGGTTTTTACTTTTATTTTTTCTCATTTTGCTGAGATAGGAGCCTTTTGACCTCGTACAGGATTTTCTGCTTTTATTTTAATTTTACTTTATTTTTTATGTTTTAATTAGTGTGTTTTAGTTTTAATTTGTGATTTCCTGTGCGAGTAAAAATAAATACTTTTTCTTTCTTTTCGTTTCTTTTATTTTACTAAAAGTTAAAACTGTGTGAATCGCTCTATTCATATTACATTTGCCAGCTTCATTTACAAATGTTGTGGTCGAAATCGGAAGCAAGCCAAAACCACTCATTTTAAAATCACATTTATTTGCTAGCTAAACCATTTTGCGCGAACGTTTTAAAAACATAAACATTTCGTTGCTGAAGTTTTACAACCTACGGAATACAAACACATAAGTTATAAAGCTGCGTATACAAGTATTATAATATTATACTTTTACCCATGTTTTGACTTTCCTCATATTCGTTTGTTAATATTTGAATATCGCTAAACCTTGTAAATGCGTATAAATCCTTTTGTATTTTACCTTTTACATAGTATTACTAAGAGCTGGAAATACATCCTAATTATATTGTTTGTTAATTATGCTTTCACGCTAAAACGGCTGAACACATTCAGATTAAATTTGGCACATGGGTATATCATGACCTGGTTGACTTGGCTTGACGGAGAAACGACTCTGCGTCCATCGCTTGGTGTAGCAACACAACATGTTCGGGTTCACTACATGTCAATCGTCATCCTGAAGATGCCTCGTTGAGAGGTGAAATACGTGTCGATTTCTTCCAGGGTATTGTATGGCTATTTAGGAATAGCTAAGCGGAACAGGTTACTAAATATTTCCACGTCTATTGTATTTTATTTATCTAGTAAACTACATGATTTAATCTTTAGCACTGGTTACCTACATTTCTGCACATAACATAAAGTCACGCCGCCATTTCCCATGGTGGTAAGTAGAAACTATAGCACACCACCTGTTACGATCCTTACATACTCCTTCGGTTACCTGTGTACCTGTGTATGTTACCTACTAAAAATAAAAAATACATTCGGCTCATATAAAAAAAAAAACTAAAAATAAGTATTGAAATGAAGCAGTGGTCACAGCGTAACATCTTAGGGGTCCTACAGGCCGAGCGGCAAAATCGAATGCATATTTTTTTGCTGTGTGCCGAATTATGCTAACCCGAACAAGTGTATATCATGCCTTACTTTCTTGGCACACAGCATGCCAAGATAGATTTAAATTACTAGTCACGATCTTCAGCACTGAGGAGCAAGACAAAATTGTTCTCTTTTAGAGTAAAAATACGTCTTTTAAAGTCAATATTCGATGTCACGTTTTATTCATTATTATTGTGCAGTTTTCTTTTTTAAAGGCTTCCTTCCTCCTTTGAAGTTTATTTGGCCCGTTATCAATCTTGACATATTTTAAACTAAAGTGGCATTTTGTCTGTCTGTATGACTGCGTTGTTTTTCTAAATCACGCAAAAGATTTTGATACGCTTTTTACTGTCATTTAGAGAATTTATTCTGGAAGGCTTTTGTGAATAATACATCATATAGGTAGGTACTATTAAAATGAGCAAATAAATATATAAACATATATTTGTGATCATGTTCTCGAAAACGGCTCTAACGGTTTTTCTATCGGTTTATGGGGGCGAAAAATCGATCTGGTTAAGTCTCATATCTGGGAAAATTCGTTGTCTCCGTATTTTCACCCGAGCAGAGCTCTGTCACCCAAAGTTTAGAACAAGATGGCTACCTTAAAATAATGACATGGCAGCATGGAATAAGTAGGTAATATACATGGATTTGTATGAACTTTCCTATATTAATAAATGAGCATTTTCCATTTTCACCAGAGTAGAGCTCGGTCGCCCAGGTACTTAATATTAAACTTACGTATAATTAAGAAATCTCCATGTTTTGTCAAGTCCTAAAAACCGTGAAGAAGCAGGGGCGCGTTTCTAAAAAGTATATTAGTCACTCTTTTTCGATCTGAACGTATTTTGAGACGTTAGAAGTCTTCTTTTTGATTTTAATGAAAATATTGAAAAGGGTTAAATACTTCAGACTAATCTTAATTTATTTTCAGTCGACGTTTTAGGTAGTAATTTTGTTTTTATACCTATATCTCTAACAAAGGGTAACTCAGTGCTTTCTTACTTCGTAGCCATCTTTAATCCAATCCATCCATCTTTTCTTTACCGAGACACAGCGAACTTAATTTAACATGTACAATATTTCTACTTTCTTAATGTCCCTCGGGTATCATCGGATTTCCGAATACAAACGTCCATCCGTCCGTCCGTCAACGTAATTTCCATGTCCATCAATTAATAGATTTATCGTGTATAATAATTTGAATTCAGAACTTAGTACTTTATTGTTGTTTTGTTTTGATAACCGTGTGAACTATATAGAGCTGTAAAACTATTTTCCTATCTTTCGTGCCTGTGACTTTAGCGGCTTTCCTCCCATTTTATAAATAAATTACATTAAGTTAAAAGAGTATTAACAACTCTATATACTTCCAAGTCGATTGAAAGCGTCCGGTCTGCACCAAGTGCAAAGGGCAACTGATAGAAATCAGACGACTGACGAAACACGACGTTTGCCGAAGGACATTAAAAACATAGTTTGTCTGTAAACTATTTGGAAAGCTTTGAATTGTTTCTATTTCTTTCTTATTTTGCTTTCAAGTAAAATATAGCAATATTTACACTTGAGAATAGTTAATGTCCAACAAAATTACCCTCTTCTACTCTATAATAAAACACAAACACTGATTATCACTCTCATTAAAGTTATAGTTAAAACAAACGTGTTTACAGCAATATAATATGTGTTTAGCATACTAAAGGTGTTGTTATAATTACTATTTGTGACGTCACAGTTTGCGCTAGAGCTCAGTATCTAAATAGGTTACGTTAGAGATACCTACGTTAGTGCTTAGTGTCATATTAAAGTTTATACACACTATAATGTGCGGGTATCGTGGTAAAGGAAACTAACATTAGTGTTGACTATGTTCTACCGTTTTCGATGTGATCGAAAATTACTGGAATTAAGAAAATGGCTATGTCATTATGTTCTTGTTTCCTTACAGCCGTGTACTCCATGGGATTTTCCATCGGCAACGTACTTCCATATAAACTTTAATCTCCAATTTAACCCCTTTAGGGGAGACGAATTTTCATAAATCCACTCTTAGTGCTTCCCCCTCAATAAAAAAAGAACACTTGTGCAAAATTTAATGCATCTCGACCCAGCGGCTTAGGCTGTGAATTGAGTGTCAGTGAATTTAAGATTTCAATTAAATAGATTTCCTTATCGTTGGAATTATCTTCATCAAAATTAGCCTATTACTGGACAAGGGCATCTCTAATTGCATACCATATAAGTAATTCAATCCTGAGTTTCTCTCGTCCAGGTGCTAACCCCACGAAGATCGTTGCTCCATCAAACCGGAGGGCGTTATATTTTTCAACACAGTACAGCTGTTGTTGAAATGAATGTTAATGCATCTGACAATGTTAAAACTACTGCATCATTATGGTAATTTAAATTTATTCAACTGAACTTGAATCGAACCCATCAAATCATCATCATCATCATTTCAGCCGAAAGACGTCCACTGCTGAACATAGGCCTCCCCCAAGCACCTCCACTTCGACCGATTCTGTGCTTTCCGCATCCAGCGGATTCCTGCGGCCTTCACAAGGTCATCGGTCCATCTTGTGGGAGGCCTTCCAACGCTACGTCTTCCGGTACGCGGTCGCCACTCCAGAACCTTTCGGCCCCATCGGCCATCCGTTCTGCGAGCAATATGCCCTGCCCATTGCCACTTAAGTTTGGCAATTCTTCGGGCTAAGTCGGTTACCTTGGTTCTCCTGCGGATCTCCTCATTTCTGATTCGATCACGTAGGGAAACTCCAAGCATAGCCCTCTCCATTGCCCTTTGGGTGACTTTTAGTCTTCTGATAAGGCCTATTGTGAGCGACCACGTTTCAGTACCATACATAGGTCATCGCTGGCAACACGCACTGGTCAAAGACTTTCGGCTTGAGACACTGTGGTATGTGGGACGAAAAAGTATTGCGTATGTTCCCGAACGCTACCCAGCCGAGTCGGATTCGACGATTGACCTCTTTCTCGAACCCATCAAATACTCTATTAAAAATACCAACAAAACCAGCAAAAAGTAATCAGATTATTCTTCAAAAAGTTGTCGAGATAATTCATCCTAGTGATGTAACGAAAGCATCGAACGTTTTTCTATAGACTCATCATAACCTTCCTTTTGCCCGGCCGGATTGTGGGTCAAGGCCTTTCTTAAACCCGGATATAACTCCGTACGTACCCTCATTATCTGATGCTTTTACAGGAAATCTCATTTTGTGAACAAATTAAAAGGCGTATATTTTTATGTGCTTTTAATAGGGTTACGGTTGATATGTTATTCTTTTCTCAGCCCAGCTTTAAAAAATATAGAAACTGTTGGAGTAATGGCAAACAATTGTCTATCTTAGATCATTATAACATTTCTTTAATTACGTTCATTTAACTTTAACACAAAAAAAATATATTGAAAAAGGCAACTGTTTCCTCACCTAAGTTTTGTGACTATGACAATTGTTTTCTTGAACCAGATCACGAAGTAATAGTTTACTGGCAGAATTTCAAATTTCATTGTAGAGGTAAAAATTAATAAATGGATTAGCAGTTCCAACTAGAGAATAGAAACTTTATAATTTTGTTAATCAAGGTATTCTTAGGTCACACATAAACTACACCAGTAACAATAGTATCATTCGTAATTGATGAGAAACCCAATGGACCCAAACATGAATAACCCATTCAGCTAGAAGTCGTTAAACCGGAGGAATTATCCGATCATACAATTTATTTTCATACTGATCTCTGAATTGGGGATAAAACGATATCTGCTGGTTATAGCTGTAGGTATACATAATTATAATGGTGTAGTAAGAGTTGATGATAACAACGTGCAGCTCATAATGAGAGCGATGAAAGATTGTATAGACTATGAGCTTAGTTATAAATTCTATTGAATCCTGTCATTCGAAATATAACGTATAGAATTCAAAAATCACGAAAATAAGTAGAGTATTTTTTTACGTTTTTTGGATTTGTTTTTATGCAACCAGTGTTTCTCATTCTAAAGTAATAAATTATCTTAACTATGTATATACAACTTACTAATATATTATATTATGTACAAGTATTTAAAGGAAAATATAAAATAAAAAGGGAGAGCTCATTGGACGTCAAAAAATCCGTCCGCATCGCTGTCAGCGGGAAAAGTGCCCAAAAGGCTGGCAGCGTTGCCAGGTTGAATGGCAATGCTGATACCAAACTGGCAACGTTGCCAGCCTGGCTGGGCTGGCCAAGTCTTAGGCCAAAGAATCATCTTTGGCCTAAGAATTGGCCAGCCCTCTGATCACGTGAAGAGTCCACCAACCGCTTGGCGATGTCCCGAAATACCCGGTGAGCACTCGGACCCCACGGCTCTAGTGTTTAGAGAATAGATAGAGTTGAAATTAAATTCAAACACTAATTTGTATGGACTCATATATGGACAAAGTGCTGATTAGGGTAATAAGATTGTGTGTAGGCATTCTTTGTGCAATATATATCAGTTTGAATCTATAAAACACATTAGGTAGCACTTCAATAGCCACTATACATTTTGTAACAACAATTAAAATTGTGAAGAGCAACAATCTTCCCATACATCACACGATGTTACTGAAAAACTACAACAAAAAGCACAAATACTTAGACGTTTCCAATATAAAAATTCCTTCAATATAATATAACCTTTCAGATGATCGGGAGAGCCAGTTCTATCGGCCTATCCACTTGATCCCCCATATGCCTATACCAGCCACTCAACAAGATATATTACAGGGTAGAAAAGGGTTACGTTGATAATTTGAAGTAATGCCAAAAGCCCTCGTTAGAGTCTGTATGAAAAAGATTGCTATATGAACAGTTAATGCCAGAAGACGTGGAGAAAAATGTCGACGAATTTGTCCGGCGATTATTGGCCCGAGCTTACTTCAAGAGAATGAAATATCTTTTTAGCTAAGACTAACTTGGACCTTAGACACTGTTATCTATAGGGTTTACTCAACGGATCGTAAGAATAGATGAAAATACAATAAGTCATTCTGATATATATTTTTTGTAATCCACTTTACTATTTGGCTCTCGCCACGCCAAATTCTAAGCAACTTAAGATTTAAGATGTGCGTTTCATTGAAGTACCTGCAAAATTTAAGTGCAAAGAAGGTACTAACCATTTTTCGTTTCCCAAATACAGCATTCGAGCTTACATTGTAAATTTTGGGGATACCCGTCTTGGAGCTTTTCACCCGACGATGTCACAAGCACTCGCTCGAAATAAGCACGTAAGTAAAGCTATACACACGAGTAGGTACATAAACAAACATTTCTCTCTCTCAAAACTAAATGAGCCGAAGTAAAACAGACGTAACAAAGGACACTGGGTAAAGTTGTATGGGAGCCGGTTTATGAACCAATGCTGTTGTGCTCTGATGATCACATAATCTTTTTGTTGTTATAAACGTTTCCATTGGTTCTTCGACCTCTTTGATCTCATATCAGCTTTAGCACCCTCGGAAACTATGAAAACGACACCCATGACGAAAAATTTGAAAATTTTCGCAGCCACCGTCTTGGATTTTCATTATAACTAAATTCACACTTTCTCTCTCTCCGGCATGCAGTATACTCGAGCCGAAGTGTACAATTTTATCCCACGACACTAATCACTTTACTCTTTTCTTTTATTTTTTACTGCCGACTTTCTCTCTCTCTCTCTTTCTTTCTCTTTGAATTAAAAGACGACAGTCGCAAATATTAACAGTTTTTAGCGTGACGATTTCTGAAAGTTTACAAGCCGCGTAAAAGAACTTCGTTTCAAAAATACGAAAGGATATAGGCATAATAAAATACTGAGAGAAATAAAAAGTAAAATAAAGATTTTGAACTACATCCCAACGTTGATTTGTTTTCAAATGACTCGAATAATCACACTCGTTTGTTCATAAAAATGATGCTCGTATTAAAAACGCAATATGCACAACATGCATGGAACTGGTGATATAATCACGCACGTATTAAAATGCAATGTGATCGCAACGTACGGGAATGTGGGTCGGTCACATTTATAAACAGCACGAATGAAATAATCAAGGCCTGTATGAAATTGAATTGCGTACACAGATTGAATAGTGATGCTGCAAAAATACTGGAGATTAACATTAAGTTTTCGAAGTATTCTGATCCATAAGGAATTGAGTATTTTTATTAACACTTAATACTTATAATGCAGGAAAGTCAGGCCGAGGTTCTGTCTGTTTGAAAGAGCTTATCTCAAAAAGTGCTGAACTAACTTCATTCAAATTTTCACCAAGAGATAAATTGTCTGTCGGAGCTACAAGATCGATTTCGGTGATATTTTGCACCATTTTTTTTTTACTCCAGAAACTTAACACAATACAGTATCCTAACTAATATTAAAAATACGAAAGTGAGTTTGTTTGTTTTACACTTTCACGCTAAAACGGCTGAATGGATTTGGATGAAATTTGGCACATGGGTAGACCATGACCTTGGTTAGAACATAGGATACTTTTTATTCCGATAGTACGTTCCTTTGGGATAATTTCCGATCTCCACACGGACAAAGCTGCGGACAAAAGCAGTATAATACAGGAGCTAGATATAAATGCATAACCATTTGTGAAAGCATAACGTCTGTTATGAGTTTCAGTTTCCAAGTCGTCCCTCTCAAATATAGTCTACCCATGTCTGGTGTTAACTTAATATGAACCCCTTGCTATGTTTGCAGAAAAAATGAAACCCTAGAAATCTGCCAAGGTCACAGGACCGTCTGAACAAAGAGATATGGAAATTCAGCACTTTCTTAATAGCCTAATAGAGGAAGGTACTAGACAAAGTTACGCGTCTTCCAACTCTTGGAGATTCGCCAGAATATCTGGCCTAGTATGTTGACATAGTCGTTATATCTTGGCGCACTTAGATTTCACCATACGTGGCTCGTTTTTCAATGTCTGCCCTAAATATTTGTATAGGTAGGTAGCAAATATTAAGTGAATGTGACTTTTCTGTGAGTATGTTATCTACTTAAAATCTTGATATCTTTTGAGATAGTAATAGGTTGTTCAAGTATTTTTTTTTTTTTTTGTGAAAGATAAATAATGTTTATTTGGACAAATACAAAATAACAAAATAAAAAAGTGAAAAAAAAAAATTGTGTGTGCCCCACGGCAGCGCCAAAAAGGTTAATTTCAGCATTAATGCCAGACAAATGCTGTCTGACGCTGGTTTTCTAATGAACCTATAGACACAAGTGTCGGGTAGTAAGTACAAAACAGTTCCAACATACCTAATACATAATTATTATACTTCTAAATAAATAAATAAACTAGTAATCAAATATAAATTACAAAAACAAAACAAAATACGAATACTGGAACTGTCCAAGTAAAACCAGTTCTTATAATAATATAGCATATAATATATAATCTGTTTTTATTATAGTATTTTGTACCTATGTACTTTTTATTAGCACTAAAGGCAACCCTATTTTAAGGGCAAGAAAATATTTTATAAGTCAAATAAATTTTTACATTATCTAAAAAACTGTCAGATTTCAATTTTTTTCCACGAATAAAACATAAATTTTGGTAAAATAAGCCCTAAAATAATAATTCCAGTAAATTCCATCTTAATACTTGTGACTAGACTTTCTTATAGAAATAATGTTAAGCCCTTAACTTAAAGCTTAAAAACATTGACCTTTTAACCCTCTACACTTAAAAATAAAAAAGACACTTAAAGTCATTTAGTGTTTACACGCTAAAAATGGAATTTACGAAGTAATTAAAGAATTAGGGCGTGTTCAGACGCGCGTAAAGTTAGCGACTGATTGTCAACGTAATTGCTTTTGCTAGCGAAACGTTAACGTGGCTGGCTGCGTTTGTTTTAGTGTATACAATGAGCTTTGTATGGTGTTTAGCTGAAGATTATTCTCTATTCTCTCTATTGTTTTTGTAAGAACGCTACAAAAATATTTAAAATTTTGTACATTATTTTTATGAGGCCAAATGCTTTTCGTTTAGCAAATAACATAACGACGCTTAGAGTGAAAACCTCGTAAGTGTAAAAAAAGAAGTAACTTTTCAGGAGGAATAAAAAACTGCATGCTGTAAAAATTGTGTACGTTGTCTTTTATGTTTTTTTATTAATTAATATGGAAAAACCCGCTTTTATATCCAGAACTGCGAACATAAAAGACGCCGTACAAAAATTTTTACAGCACGCAGTTTTTTCTTCCTCCTGAAAAGATACTTCTTTTTTACACTTACGAGCTTTTCACTCTAAGGCGTCGATAGACAAATTGGGCTATTTTATGCTTATGATTAAGAATTTTCAAAAAGTCATAACGTCATAAACCACAATTCCTACAAAACACGCGACATTTAAACAATCTCATCATTGCAATTTTTTTTCGCTGTAGTCTAAACCCAGCCTTTTTTAATTTAAATATAACAGATGTAAAAAAAAACGGGTGGCACTCGGGGACTGCCGCGGTAAAGCTATTGCATAGCATTTGTAACCTCCATACTTCCTATTTGTCAACGCTACACTTGGGATGATGACATAAAACAAAAATTACGTTCCCATGACAAAATCACGTTTCCCATGACAACATCACGTTTTCATGGGAACCGTCATTACATGGTTGGCGGAGTGGGGGGTGTTAGGTTTTATTTTCGTTACGGAATTTCTTGATTCGGTCGCCGCGCTCAAAGCCCGCGATAAAAGCTATGCAATAGCTTAAAAATCATCCTACTTTAAATAGCCCTGAAAACGTTAAAGTTAAACCTATTTCATACTATTATTTACACCCAAAATGCTATATTTATTCAAAATTCCGATCTAAATACGATCAGCGATGAGCAAAATTTTGATTAATTATTTACAGACAAACAGCTGTGGGAGGCATCACTGTTCTTGCTAATTAGCTGACAAAATTTTCCTCAATTAAGTAGCTGTCGGTATCACTGAATTAGACAGTGATCGGGACTGATCGGGACTGATCGATTGTTGTTGTGTAACCAGGGTTTTCGAAAAAGATAATCTTTGTAAAAGGTTATTTTTTGATGATTGAAGATGCTGTCCTACGCTATGGGTTCATTTTATCAGAGATGTTTTCAGAATTTCAGAGACACGAAAAAAAATATACACATGGTTGCTATATCGACGGTGGAAATTTCAAATGTCGTAAAGGACAAACCATGAGGACCTAAAACAATATTTGACGTACAAAATGTCATTTATTTTTTTCTCCTATTCAGATAATTTCTAGACCAATTGTTTTAAAATTACTTTATCTAAAGCATGATATTGATCAAAGTTTTTTTTCAAGTTTTTAGAAGATGATATTTCTTACATACTGCAATAAAGACATGTCCCTTACTTCACATCGAAAATTCATAATTGAAATTGGATTTTCGTAATTTTCATTCAAAATATAATCGTAATTTTTAATATAAATAGCGATTCATGTCAATCTGGAAACTATCCTTCCTAGTATTCAACCAGCCAAAATTATTTCAGAACACGAAAAATCTGCCGCTGCCAATCCACCGTTCAATCCGATTATAACTTAGTTTTTCTCCAAGATAAATGATATTACAAATGTTTAGCTTAGCGCAACCTTCAACCATGAATTACGTAGACTGACAGATGCCTGACCTTCGGAGCCTTCTGAAAACCCGGGATTTCCCAGCATTTATTAGGTCACAGGTGGATTCAACCGGCAAACTCGTTGTGATAATCCATTAGTCATTTCTAACGATACCTCTATAATAATATAATACCTATATAATGAATATTCTTCTTTGTGAATTTTTAGAATTGAGGCTGAAGTCGAGTTGACTGTAAATGGCCATTATTTTTCCTTCGTGGCTACAGAAACGATTAATAAGACAAATAACTATTGTTAAATGGAAAAGCAACAAACATATTCACATATTCTAAAAGGCAAGTCAAGATTTCCTTACAAAGTTAGCTTTTAGAGAAAGTCTAGTAATATCATTAATTAATTTTAATTAAACAGTCACGGAAATTGATTTTTTAACATAATTGAAACCCTACGCCAATTTTTTGCGTTATAACCATTCCAAACAACCGCAAAGAGTGTCAGTTGTGATTTGAGTTTGCGGACAAATTTAAGTTTATAGTCAATTTGCCAAACAATTTATTCCTGACGTTACATTAACATAATAATGAAAGAGGCACATATTTAACACCGTAAAAACTATCTTATCTTAAATCTAAAATCACCATGTTATCTTGTTAACTATACTTATTACAAAGAGGATTTTTTAAAGTGAAAACTTCTTTAGGCGCGTTGGGCATTTTTGAGTTGGGACTAAACCATTGATTTCGCGACACTGTGACGCAATTTACCGACACCGTGGAGTAAAAGACATCGACGCGTTGATAACCGCGGTGCCGATTTTTTTTCAAGTTTTCACTTCTGTCGGCACTCCCGGAATGCCACTGTTTTTTTTTTTCTTTTAGTTTTTATGTAGGGGTAATCTTCGGAACTACTGATCCGATTTCGAAAATTCGTGCAGGAATAAGAAGCTACAGTATCTATTGCCAAGTGTCTTATCTATATTAAATGTTAAAACAATAAATTTCACGCGGACGAAGTCGCAGCCAGAAGGTACCTATTCTAAAATATTTATGGCCATTCTAAAAACAATCTTCGTACCTCTAAATATCGCGTGTTGAAATCTCATAAAAAGCTCGTGATTACTCAATATTTGAGCTTATCTCGTTTTATTACAACCCCTGTGGAGTAGATTGTTTACAGGATCATTAAACATTATAATTTATTAAAACCTTTGCCCATTTTGAAGGGATAGTGTTGGGTGCTTTTCTTGGATAGAAGAAAAATCTTGTGGAAAATATTTCTGGGATATTGGGGACCTGACAACAGTAATAGCCTAATGGTGTGACCATTGGACTGCCAAGTCATAGGTATTGCGTTCGAACCCAAGGCCTCTGAAACCTCTGTCTTTTCAGATTCATGTGCGTATTGTATAATTATCACTTGCTTCAAAAACGGTGAAGGAAAACATCGTGAGGAACCATATCTGAGAGATATTTCTCGACGGCATGTGAAGCCTTTTCAGAGGCCCATGGGTGGCATAAAAACCACCACCACTAGATTAGTCACTAAAATAAATAAAGCTTTAATTAATTCCGTGAAAAATTACAAACTAAAACTATTTTTTTTTTTTATTAAGTAATTTGCGCGGACCCCCTACGGGTAAAAGCCTCCTCCAAGGAATGCCAGTGATCTTTGTTGCTGGCTGTACTTTACCAGCTTTGACCCGCCACCTCCACTATCTCACTATCACTAGCGTTAGGTCTGCCTCTGCTTCTAGTGCCTCGTGGTCCAGTCCATTTTAACACTCTTCCCATCCATTTATCATCTTTAAGCCTGGCCACGTGTTAATTTTGTTTTTCTTCGAATTTCAACGTTGCTGACCCTGTCCCTTAATTTTATACCCAGGCAACTTCTCTCCATTCTTCATTGAGTAGTCTGAATTTTGGTCCTGGTCTTACGATCAAATGTCCAAGTCTGGCAGCTGGTTAGTCACTAACCACACGAAAAAGAATTAAGGTACCTTTTTCTTCGGTTCGTTTGCAAAGTGGTGGAAAATTAGGTAAATTAAATATACTAATTTGGCTTAGCAATAAAACTGACTGTAACTAGAACTCCGCTCAGTGAAACTTTATAGATAAAAATTAACGTTATGTGAGAACTTAAAATAAATTCAAGCAAGCACCAACTCTCATCCAAATTCGACAGAAAGAAACATCCCAACTTTTATTTTTATAGAGACAAGATAGTCAAATAGTTTAATAAAACAAGTTATATCTCTGTCCAGATTATAGTAATAGAATAAAGTCGCTTACTTGTAGTTCGCAGTAAGAGATTTCATCAACCACACTCAGAACTAACACAGGTGCCACATAAAAATATAATCAAATTCTTTTTACTACTTGCGCGAAAAGGTCCTTCTTTCATAGCAACTTATTATATTCATAGTAATCTTTAGTGGTGTCTCAAAAATGTAGCCTTGGGAAAGCAAAATCTGACGTTGAAATGACTGATTGATTAGTTTGTCACATCTAAGGATATGTGGACAAAAGTGACTTGAAAACGAGGAGCATGTAAACACGGCTACATATCAAGCTATACTATTCCAGTATAACCTGATGTCGCATTGTGTAGGATTTCCGTACAGTAAGAGGTCAGCTTTTACTGGAAATGGTCAGCTTTATATGAAGCCGTGTGTACCAAGGGGTTTTTTTTTTCTATTATGGACGTAGAATATTTTAGAATTATGTTATGTGGGTGGGATATTCTTCGTTATTTTACGGTAGGATACTCGACAGGAAAACAACCTATTTTCAGAGCCATAAACGAGGAAATGTAGGGACGCAGCTTCCTGCCATGCCTAAAGATAGCGAGACGTTCAACGTCAACAGACTATAAGAAAATCCATAGATAAGTTGCCCTGTTCTACCGGTTTTGCATATAATGTATATTTTGACATTGTTGAAGTTACAAAATAATTATTTATTTTTAAGATCACCCCAAAATAAGTTATTGTAATCAGCCGATCATAATTGTGACGTGACAATCATAAGTAATTTAGAAATCATGTGGTAATGTTTCCAGAGAAAAGTCTGCGTCCAGATATGTTCTTTTGTCCGTACCGTACCTCCGTTTCGTATCAGCGTCGCGATCCAAAAACTCTGGACGCAAAGTTAAAAAATTGCCCGTAACGTCGCTACGATTATCGCATGTTCATTTCTGTATCAAATGTCATCCGACCATGTCGTCGACTGCGGAAGTCTATGAGATTTCGGCGATTTCTTGCACGTGCTTCATTGTTATTCATTTCATTCAAAAATAATGAAATGCTACGATCGTGTCCAGACTGGCGCGTACACCGTATCGTATCGCCTTTGAACGGGGCGAAAAAATCAACTTGCGATAAATCGGAGCGTACCTGTATCCGTATCGAGACGCCAGTACTACCGTACCGTACCAAACGGGTGTCCAAACTAGCGTTCTTGGATCGCGACGCTGATACGAAATGGAGGTAATGGTTAGAACAAAAGAACATATTTGGACGCAGCTTAAGGCGGGCCCTAAGCAGTCAATATATTATTGCATAATATCACGAATTGCGCAATATATTTGACCGTTTAGGGTTAATATTGAAGATTGCGCAATGATTGAATAAAAGTTTGAGCAATTTTAATTTTATTGCACCATATTTTAATTGCATCATGTAGATTAAGTATTGTGCAGGTCTTGATCATGCGCAAACATTGAAGCATATGACCGGCAATGTTTTTGCGTGAAAATAATGGATCTTTTGAGTGAAAGGGCTGATTCAATCACAATTATTTTTATTGTAAGTCTAAGGGCCGCCCAAGTCAAGAGATATTTAATTGATTATGATGAAGAGCAAAGTAACAAACATTTACA
Source organism: Agrochola lychnidis (assembly GCA_963680765.1). NCBI lineage: Eukaryota > Metazoa > Arthropoda > Insecta > Lepidoptera > Noctuidae > Agrochola > Agrochola lychnidis. Next base: position 9,621,264 of record OY796864.1, read on the forward strand.
AGAAACCGCTTTACTTAGAAATCATATTTCTGAGTGTAAAAGTCATAACAACGAAGTATTTTCTCAACAATTACTAACTAAATCTTCAACTATTCCTGGAATTCCTTAACCTTTGAAAAACAACTGCAAATTTGAAATAAACGTTGTTTATTGCGATATTTTCCGAGTGAGTCGAACGTTTCAATTAGCCGCGTAAGCAGGCAGGCCTTATCTACGGGCGACACTCTTGTGGGTCAGTACGATTTATACGCTAAGGTGGGTGTTTAATTGAAGTGTGGACCTAATAGTTTTGGACCGGAGTTAGTAGTGATGCAGGCAACTTTAAAATTATAATATAGTTCTATAATTATGTGGAGTGAAAATAGGTACAGAATTTTGACCTTAATAAGGATTATCCTTTTTAGAGTTTTTTTAATGGATTAAGCGAAAAAGTTTTTTTCGCTTAACCTATTAATAACTCATATTTTTTATAGTCTAAAGACGAGTAAATTAACTTATTTTCAACTAAATACAGTATGTTTAATAACAGAGGGCGTTCCCTTAAACTCGTTAATTTATGTCATTAATAGATTAAAATTTAAAGATCAGCACAGAAAAATAAGCATAAAAATCCATTTTTTTTAATGACAATAAATTCGAAACATCCTATGTAAAATCAAAATAGTAGCGCGGAATAGTACAGACGCCAGCACATCAAGCTACCCGAAACTGTCAAATTTTCCCAATCAACTCTGAACCTTATACTTACTAACGATAAAGTTGAAAATCTATTAAATAAATTTGACAGATTGTGGTAGCTTGATGTGCTGGCGTCTGTTCTTAGCGTATTGGCGTCCGTCGCCCAACTCGGCCTTACTTCCATGTTGAAAGACAAGCGCGCGTGTACGTGTTTATTTTTTTATGTTCTAGTTTAATATTTTTGTGAATATTTTACTATTTTAATGGTAACATTTTTTTTGCATGTATAGACGTTATACTATTGCGGGTTAGCGGGAACGCCTTTCCTTAGTTAACGTAATGTATGAGTGTGCAAACTTGCCCAACCCTAATTACCTCTTCATAGAACTAACAAATCTTAACTCTCCTCCAGTTCACAACTTAAGACCCAGAATATTCCTAGTCCAAGCCTTAAATAACAACTTGGACAGACTTGGCGTAAACTCGAATCGATAAGGCCCGTATTAAATTAGGAACTACTAACATCAGTGGGGCCCGACTAGCCAAGATAAGCATCGCAGCTGCTTTAGAAACCTATTTGTTAAAAACTTTCTAAAGGAAACTTGGACCTGGAGAAGTCCAGTATAATAACTTGATGTTGTTATGGAAAGTTTTTATTGGTATTTTAAGTTTTGAGTAAGACCTTAATGTGATCTTTATAGAACGTTTTCTATGATGTAGTTTGTATCTTTTGGTCTTTTTACTTTGTCAGTGTAACGTAGGGTTTTTTTGAAGTGAAAACTTCTTTAGGCGCGTTGGGCATTTTTGAGATGGGACTAAACCATTGATTTCGCGACACTGTAACGCAATTTACCGACACCGTGGAATAAAAGACATCAACGCGTTTTTTTATTATTTTTTATTTAATGATATGTTACTTAATTACAGAGGTGTTACTTAATTCTAAACTCGCCAAACTTTTACGTTTGATGGCGATAGGCGCTCTTTTACATAACAATGAACCACCTTACGCACATACCTACTACTTATATTTATTAACAATGTTTTTAATTTTATCTGCTATCTTGTATAATGTTTTTTAATTTTGTCTTAAGTGATCCTTTACTAATTTTAACTTTTTCTCTTAATAAATCTAGTTTGTTAAACACTTTAAGTACCAAATACTTAGATGTTCTTTTACCATAATAATTTGTTATCTGTGGTTGAACCAATTTGTTCTCTCTAACCCTACGTGTGTTGTACTTGTTGTTAACATTAACTTTATACTCTTCACTATAATAATATTCCAAACCTACCAAATAATCTACTTTTTTATCTGCGGGTAAAACTTTACAGATGGGAAATAGCTTATCATACTCTTTGTTGCATTTATCTTTAACATTTGATTGTTGATTACCGAATAGTTGATTACCGCGGTGCCGACTTTTTTTTCAAGTTTTCACTTTTGTCGGCACTCCCGGAGTGAACTGTTTTTTACTTCAAAGTCGACTATAAAATACTTCCTTGTTTATTACGAGTTTTCAAATAAATAAACTAGGTCAGGTAAAGCGTTATTGGGTTTTCCATTAGGAATTTTTCAATGGCAGCCCGGAGTCTGGATTTGGGACTTTTCTTGATTTTATATTTATCCAGTAAAAGTCATTCACTGGTATCATCGGTGGTAGATTTGTGCCCGATTAATGGCAGTAGACTCGCCCCCTATTACATGGGACTATGAGTATTCCATGATACATATATGAACATAACTGGCGAAATGTGGGTGTAGTATAGGCACACCTGTGCCTAACCCTTTGGGGATTACAGGCGTGATGATATGTTATATAAATATACTAAACAATTTTTTTTCAAACGTCATCATAATTTTATTGTATTTTTCAATTTCAATCCCAAAACCTACCCTGTGAAAGATTGATGTGGGCCTCCAGAGATTCATACATTCAACATTTACAAATAGATGGTTCGGAAAAGTGATTATTGAAAAAAGTGTATTACACCTCCACACCCAAGAGGGTACAGGTACCCATCGAACCCTAACCCCCAAACGACAGACAAGGGAATTCAAATATACAAGGAAAAAGTCAGACTAAAAATTTTATCCGAACAATTCCGTCATTTATTTACAAACGAAATTTGATATTTACACAGTTCTGTGACACGGGGGCTATTTGGCATCGCTGGCAACGCAACAAGTGCCAGATGTGACTGTGACGTTCGTGCAAGTTGTGGCAACGTTGCCAAAGAGCCCCCAAGTCCGCACACCTTGCCAGACGCTTTTATTGGGCTTGTTAACGATACTGTAAACACGCGTGACTTTTACGAGGCTGTAGTCTTAGCAAATACTTGTTCCGGTCAGATAATATGTTGGAAGAGAAAAGATCTTTGTATTGTGTGCTTGTTCTAGGTTTTAGGTCCTAAGTATAAGGGATAAGGATTGTTTCTATTTTTCTGTAGTGTGAATCAGAATGGATACATCTTCATGTGTCGCTTTCGTATTCGTTACAATTTTAGCTTTAAGATAATCAGCTGCTGTTAGTTTTTAACCGACTTCCAAAAAGAGGAGGAGGAGGAGGTTATACGTTCGTCGCGTATGTTTGTTTTTTTTTTTTTTATATAATATGTCCACCGATTTCTCCGTCAATTGTGGACCGATTTTGAAAATTATTTTTTTGTGTGAAAGGGTGTACTCTCGAATTAGTCCCATATAAATTTTATTAACTTTGCTTTGATAGTTTTTGAGTTAGCTACAAAATACGTATTTTTTTCCCACTTAGTATGTAGATGATATGTTAAGTTTCTGTCACTGGTAGCAGGTAGTGGTATTTGAATGTGTGTGGGGTAGGTACCACAACTAAAAAGTGAAAAATAAAAACTTTTTACAAAAAAAAACAACCGACCTCCAAAAAAACACTACAAAGTGAAAAATAACTTTAATTTCGGAAGTCGGTGGCAAAAAACGAAAATACAAAACACAAGACACCGACTTCCGAAATTAAAGTTATTTTTCACTTTGTAGTGTTTTTTTTGGAGGTCGGTTGTTTTTTATGTTTTAAGAAAAGTACCTTGAAGAATATTTACGATACAATACATTCTATTTATAGTCCCAGCGTTTATTCAGTATAACTGATCTTCATTTTGATCCATAATATCCAAGAAGTAACATAGGAAATCATTAACGAAAATTCCAAACCCATCAGATAAACAATTCCCACGAAATAACGAAAAAACAAACGGAGCCACTTTACAGCAACAATTAACTTATCAAAGCCATACAACCGTCAGAGCTGGCTTAATTAGTACATTCAGCGAACTACGAATAAATTCATGGACATAAATTAATTACGCAATCGGAACAACAAAGACATTGTCACGGATATCCGTGTCGCGTGACAGTTTACCACGGGCTATTTAATTGGAGGCCTAGCACGAACTTTTGTGACGAGATCTTTCTTGGATTTTGTCCAATATACAGTTTTCGAAAGAAAGTATGCGCTTCGAAAATCTTCGTGTTTCCGAATTAGCACGATCGTCGCGGCACGAAATAACTCCCCATAGAGGCAATGCTTCTAAGTTTTGTACTGCCGCGCTTTGCAGTAGTGTACCTATCATTGAGCGTTTGAATGGAGTTTTCTTTCTGTCGGGTTACCTATTCCGGACTCAGATCGTCATTTGAAACTCCAAATTTTGAAAAGATTTTTAGAATTCCATTGATTCCATGACAAAATAGGAAAGTACTTCCATGGTTGTAACAGCTCTATATAGATCTCATCAATGATCATCGAAGATAGACGATGATTCTCAAAGCGCATACTTTCCTTTGGAAAGCTGTAGCTAGGTATATAGAAGATACGACATTTAGGACATGTGTCTTGACAGTGATGAGAGTAAAGACATGAAATTAGTTTTATTTTATTAATTGGGCAATTAGAACAACAAAGACATTGTCACAGATATTCGAGTCGCGTGACAGTTAATGTCCTGAATTTAAATCATAAATTTGAAGAAAATTGTGACATATGTCTTGGCCAGACAAGGTATATCATCAAACACGTTGCTTAGTCCTTTTTTTAGTCGTTTTTAGTCTAGTTATTGAAAACAAATAGATTAATGGTCTTTTGAGAACCAAAAAACCTTTTGAAAAATGGTTACGTCCAGCAGTCTCTATGTTAGAAAAGTATTTATTTTGAGTTTGAGAAGCAGTTTGATTAATTTATTTTAAATCCTGTACAAAGAGGACGATAGTTAGATTATTATGTTACAAAAACCTTGTGTGGAATTGCACAATAGCAGTTTTTTTTTTTACCAAAAAGGCAAACAAAGAAAAACTCAGCCGGAATGAGCATTTTACGTAGGTAATTAAATAGTTTTGTACACAAAAGAATTCGTGGTTTTCCTTTGCAGCTCTAAAATAATTAAGACGTGAAATTAAATTGCATGCATTTCAGTAAAAGAAAAGCGCAGTTAGGAAGTTTTGTATTTACGTAAAGTTACGTAACTGCAGCCGGATAATACGAAGCAGAGCCAGTAATAAAAATAATGGAGGATTTAGTTTCACTAGAGTTCCTATGAATAAAGAAAACACCGAAGAGCTATCTGCTTTGGAAAATATTGTTTTAAAAGTAAAGACTACAGAAGAATAAATTCACGATCATTTTGAAATATAATATTATGGGCACTATTTTACATTGCGTTCCTTTAAAGATCGTGTTTGTTCACTATTTCTCCAGATTATAAGTAAGTTGTTGTACCCCGCGGTTTCACCCGCTTTATCTCAATCCCGTGAGAATATCGGGATAAAAGGTATCTTATGTCCATTTCCAGGTCATGGTCTATCCACAAGCCAAATTTCATCCAAATCCGTTCAGTCTTTTTAGCGTGAAAGCGTAACTAACAAATTATAATAATAAGGGTTAGGATGATTTATGATTATAATAAGTAATCATCATTATCTGCACAGACTTTTCCAAACTATGTTGGGGTCAACTCAGTCTAACCAGATGCAGCTGAATACCAGTATTTTACATAAGAGTGTCTGCCTATCTGACCTCCACAACCCAGTTACTGAGTACCACGATACCCCTTGGTAAGACTGGTTGTCAAAATTTCGGGTTTCTGGCGACCCGTAACAACTGTCAAAGATCTACAAATGACAGCCAGGACCAACGGCTTTACGTGCTTTTCGAAGTACGGAGATATGTAGGTATTAAAACACCAATGTGGGTTTATCATAATAGTATCATATGAGTGTTTTAATACCAAATTATAACAGTTGCATACAAGACTTTATCTATACCCATGATATGAATCCTCTATAAAATTTTCTGCAACCATTGGGTGTTTGTAATTCAAATTTAAATTAAATTTTATTTATTGTTAATTAAACGGTAACACCAATTACATTAATTAACAAAGAAATTCATGAACAGTTATAGTAAACAAAAATATTTCAAATATTATCATATAATAGAGGACAACCTAGCATACTTACTCTCGCAAAACATCAGACATACACGCATAATTATGCTCCATTCATCAGCAAACAGATCACATTCAGGATTAGTGGTCAGGAGGGCGTTTAGCATCCTTAAAGTACGACACACAGGGGACAAGATCAAGAATAAAAAAAGTCCCACAAAATTCAATACAACTGCACGTATGAATGTCGCCTGCAGCAGCACATCACACACACATGCATGCAGCGGGTGCTGCTGTCCCCCGTTTGAACGTTGAAACGAGTTGCATAATGTAATTTAGTACAACATTATAACACTCGTTTGGATGATGTAATGGTTACTATTACACTGGCTGTTATAATGTTGTCAATAAGCTAACTGTTTCAGAAACTTTTATAGAGGTTTTATAGCAATGGGTGTAGATAAAAATATATGCCAGTCATTGGGTGGTAGAATGGCTGTCCAGGTTGTGCTAAATGTACAATCAATTATCACCACTATGGAGGCTATTTTGATGCGGTAACTATTTCGAGATTTCTATCTTACGTTTCCTGAGAGAACATTTCTCCATTATAGACAGATTTGTACACAGATATTTAATGGAGAGTCAACCATTTCGGTAAACGATAAGACCGCTTCACGTATCCATTTCTCTATTGATAAAACCATTCAGTTGGCAGTAGGAAGCTAAATGCTAATAGTCGTACAAACTAATGTTGGCGTTAGCTTTATAGTGTTGGCGCAACTGGTAGCTCAAGTATAATAGTTTAAATATAGAATTGTATTATGTATGCATTACTGTTGACGCCTAATTACGTTTCGATATACGTATTACATGGATGAATTGGCACGCCCGTATTGTAGTACCTACGGGCGTGCTAACTTAATACATTACAATGAATTAAGTCCGTATTGAGGTTTGTTAAATTGTTAGCTGTTTGGAATATAGTTTATTTTGTGTCTCGAAGAGTGTGCGTAAACTCGACTGGTGTAATACCCTTGCTCGGAGACTTTTGAAGAGGCATAAGAAAGTAAAAAAGGATTGTGTGGTTTTATGAAACCACGGTAAAAGTGAAACTTTAATAGGCGCCACCATATTGGCCTTGGCTGCTCTGACGAGCACCTTTCACTTTATCCCTACTCCGCGGCCGACCGTCACGGGACATGCAACACACAGATGAAAAAGTTTGAGACGATGTAATAAAAGTTTCACTTTAAAAATGAACGCACTGTTTAAATCAAGAGAAATATTGAAACTTGCTGTGCATATTTTACTATGGTTTTCACTAATAAATTATTTACTGCATGTTCTTTGAATTGAAAAGATCTTCTTTATATCAGAAATTTATCAAAGTTATTCGCCCCAGCTTCGGTCACTTCCTGGTACCAAGCGTAGATAAATCAAATCAATGATGCAAATAATTTTCCAATAAAACACATGCTGAACAAAGGCGCATTACATGTTCTGACACACAGGAGCAATAAATTCATAAAGGAGGTCATGCTTACATGGATTAATATTGCGTTTATCATTTCTGACATAAGCAATGGGTCGATTTTCCGAACGTGTGAACACATTGCTCGCTATATGAGCAATGGGGTAATTATCATCCAATATCGACCAAGCAACGAAATAAAGTAGAATGTCATTGTGATTATGATCGTTAGATAATGTACTCGCAAATTTGCTTACGAAAAGTTGTTGTCAGAAGTGGCATGTTATTTCATCCTGAAAATGATTTGAGTGAGATAGCTCTGTAAATTATTCAAATCGCGTAATTGAATTTCGGAAATCCACAGTAATTATTTTGTTTTGATATAGAACAATAAGCTCGGGTGAAGATTACATCAACAATTATCACACTCCTTTCTTAATTTAAGAAACCAATAAACACTTAGTTTGACATAGAAATTGACCCCTAAAAACCTACAATTGTAATTTTGTTATTTCGGAATAATTTATAATATTTCTCCATGTATAATTTCGAAATATCTTATGCAAAATACGTCTTACAGCAACAACTGCACTACTGGGAATTTGGTACTAATTATGCGAAATCTCGCGAGTAATGCTCGCAAATCTCTTGCACGAACGACATACGATGGTATTTGAATACTGAACGTAACGAAATACGTCAGAACTAGGAGTATTAGACGCATTACCTGCAAGGTTTAAGTCTCTAAATCTTATCAAGTAAGGTTTATGACGTCATTTGACGACATTGCCGTGTTGGTAGTGTAAAAAAGTCAATATTTTTAATACAAATCTAAGATTTCTGTAAAGACGTTGAAATTGAATAAGATTATTTTTAATAAAATACTGAGTTACTTATATTAAAAGTTCTTGAATATCAAAATGAGTATTTAACGGCATTGATATTATTATTACCCTCTCTTCACAATCTGATCGTTAGAACAATACTCTTCCAGGGTCATCCCATAAAAGCATTAAAATGAAATTGTATCCTCCCAAATGTTTCTCTAAAGGCTTTTTGTGAGTGGGCCGAGTAATAACATTCAAAGAGACCGCTATGCCAACTTGGGGGGAGGAAGAATGGTTGGATACAGCGTAATTAAAATTTTAGGGACCTCACGAGTTGTTAGGAATTCCCAGAGTGTCTCCGGCCCCGGCACTTTGAAGGATGACCTCGGAAAATTTCGGGTGTTTCCGCCATGCGTCGGTATTTATATTTGGTATAGTCGATATAAACCACGAGCGTGCTTCATGTGATCTTTATGTCATTGATACAAGGTTTAAATTATAACGCGTGTTTGTGTATTGTTACAACTATTGTTATTTTTGGTGACAATATCGGGTGTTTAGTTTTAAACAGACGATTTAAATGTCGATCGTCATGAATAATAGAGGCTTATTTCGAAGAAGTTTCTTCATCTGAAATAATAATGTTAATCTATTTCTTGGTATTGATGGAAATGTACGTTATTATTATCATCATCGTAACAATACAAATTCTACCATTTATAACCATCTCTTGTTAAAACATACTGACCTTTATATAACGAATATTTGTTATTCCTCGCCCTTTTGAACTGATAGATTCTCTTAATTACCTAGCAACATTTTACAATACATTTAAATGTCATGAAAACAACTGAAGATTACTTTAGTTTAAATAATATTAGGACCGGATAATTAATTCTTATTGGTGATGTCCTTGAGAAAGTTCAGGTGTGTAGTACTCGCAACCGGCGTGCGTGTGTTGAGAAAGTTCAGGTGCGTAGTTCTCGCAACCGGCGTGCGTGTATGATGATGTATGAACGTAAAGGAAAGGAGTATGTAAGGATCGTAGTAGGTGGCATTCCGTATTTTCTGCCTACCCCATAGGAAGAAAGCGTGAGTTTATGTATGTATTTCAAATTAATTCAATTTCTTTTTTCTGTTTTTTTTTTTAAGTTTCTGAAACAATTTACGTACAAAATAGAACCAAAACTAACTTGCAATGAACCACCATGTTTGAACGGTTCAATTGGGTCCCGATAAAACGTGTGTAGTAACTTTATTACTGGTGACTGTTGAATAATTTACCGTTGCTTCCGATGGCCCGGCCAAACTGACATGTCACACTTTCCGCTACGCTACACACTAGTGATGTGACACAATCGAAGCTATTCTCTTCACTATGGAACGAGTGAACGGATTGGAATTTATTGTTGTTGAAAAATCGATGACAGTGGTTTAATTTTGGAATCGGTGGAAGCGATTTGAAGTTCGAATACGTTATGTCTAATATATGATATAAAAATAAAAATTGGGTTGATTGTGTTACAAAATGGAAGGTTATTCAACTTGTTTGTGGATTTTAAGTTCTTGAGCGTTTATTCTGAAAGTGGGCAACGTCGCAAATAGATGTCAAACATTTCGCTGTTTTGATTAATTTGGCAATATTACTGTATGGAAATAAGAAATATGACTAACTAGCGAACTAGAATATCACTAATGAATTGCAATTATAAACTAAATTTGATGTTGTAACCGTTTTAGGTGTAAATAGGCTTTTCTTACATCTAAAACTAAATATTCGGTGTTACGATATTTATTATTGCATTTCAATATTTTAGTTCCTAGTTAGCCACATTTCTTAATTCCATACAGCAATATTGCCAAATTAATCAAAACAGGTAAATATTTGACAGCTACTTACGACGTTGCCAACTTTTAGAATAAACCCTCTTAAGTCCTACACAATTTATTTTGTGATTCGTATTAATATTTACGTCTTAACAACTAATGTATGAATCGTTATGAGTCATGACGCAGAGTACACTAGTTTTTTGTTTTACTCAAACAGTTTACCAATGTTTACATATTATGTTAGATACCTACAGCTGTCAAAACTGACAGTTCAGTTTGACATCATTCTGTAGACATTGTAGGTTTAGGTGTCAATGCAAGCCACCTTCTTTGACCACCGTCTATTTACAATAAAGTTTAAAATAATTCAATAAAGAATATCCTGCTGTTGGAACTACATCTCTATTCTCACACAATACAGCTGTTCATGTCCATCCATGTGTTACAGCGGTTTCCTTACTATACGGCGTTTGCACTACGTTGCAATATGCCATGACCCTTGCTGTTTATAGTACACACGCTGACATATCAAGCTACACACGCATGTCCAGTATGTGCTGGCCTTGCCATTGTACGCAAAGCCTATACAATGCAAAACCAGTTAATACTGGATGTTTAAGTTGATGTATAGCGAGATTTGTAGCTAAATAGGGTCCTATAGTTTGTTACATTTAGCAAAGATGAAAACAGATGATTCACTCCGCATTTTAGGTATGATGGTACAAGTACGCGGCGAGCCCGTCTTGTCGGGCTAATTCAGTGAGTGTAACATATGATAGAAAGAGAAGCAACTTTCAGGTGAATATAACTGTAGGTAACTAATGCTGTACGATCTGAATTTCACTTTATTGTATCGTAGCAAGAGTCCATTTTTATTTAAATGATTTTGCGAAGTGAACCATGTGTATTCATATCTGCTTTTAGTGAGTTAAGAAACCGCAGTTGTGGGTTGACAGTGGAATTATTTAATTAACAATAAGTTAATTATAAACTTGATTTAAATCTTTGGTTGTGCAGCTTCAGGCAAAACAAAGATATTTCTAATTTCGGCCATGGCATCTCATCTCAATGGACACCAGCCTTCGGCGCGGGAGATATTATAGTGTACAAGTTTGTGGTGGTCAGGTGCACGCTGTCTTCCCTCACTCTCGTAGTGCAATGTGATGGTAATCTGTTGCGACCAAAGAGAGAGATCAGATCTCTAAAACAGATACCAAAGTAAGAACCACGTATAGGGATATTTGTCTCCTCTATCTAGATCTAAAACAAGCAACGCAGAATTTATGTTTAACCGCTACCCTAAAACCATTTACCTAGTACCTAAGTTAAATTCCAACTAAACTAACTAACATGTCCCAGGCTATGATTTATGAAATATTTATTCTGCAAACCCAGAGGACGAGTTTTAGCATCACAATATTCTAAACACCTCTGGGATATCCGAACCGAAATATGGATCTCGATTAAGAGATAGTCTAAAAGAAGAATTTGAATTATTCATAAATGTTTCGACCAGAATTTACCTTATTGTGATTTTAGAGAAAGGTGTTTAGGAGAGGTAAACTAAAAGGTGAACCTACAGTAAACAGTGATACAGGGTGTTATGTTATGAAAGCTCGTGGGTGTAGTCTGTAATTAACACAATACATAAAGAGAAAGGGCTATAGTGTTATTTTTATCCAAGTTGTTGACGAACAGTTATTATGTTCTTAAAATATATAGTGACCCGCCCTTGCATCGTACGGGTGAAATGTACTGTTACGATGACATGTCAAAACGGCGAGATCTCTAGGCTAAATTTAAATCAAATATTAATATGTTACAAAATAAACCTTCCGGGATAAATACTCTAAATGATGAAAACCGTAAAAAAAACAATTATGTAATTTAGAAGTATTAAGCGATCATACATAGACGAAAAGTGACTTTGTTTTATACTATGTATAGATAGATATAATAGAATTTATCTACATAAAATCTAAAGTAAAAAAAAAAACTGGCACACTTTTGCTCATATTATTTATTTATTTATTTATCAAACAAAGTTTATAAAAAATCTTAACAATGCCCCCCCGCAAAACCGTTTTCACGGTTTGTCTGTGTGAACAGAACAAATAAAATTATAAATAAGGTTTATTAGTGCGGACACTTAATTTCCACTTACTACATGCACATTTATAGTAACAAACGAAAATATCCTTACATCAAATGACTTATATCACAAAAATTAAATAAAAAATAAACTACCAAATCACTCATCTGCTCTCCCCAACAATCTGCAAACCACTTTCCTAAGAACATCATTTACAAACTTCAATACAAACTCCATAGTCCGTATTTAACCTGAATCTTCCAATCACGATGATTGGAAGATTATTTCAGGCTACTAATCTGAAGTAAATCTACACTAATATTTTAAAGAGAAAAGATTTTTGTTTTTACTGAATAAAATCAAAAACTACAGGACCGATTTCAAAATTTCGTTACCCTGTAGAATGCTATATGATCATTGAGTAACATAGGCTATAATTTATAAAGATATCACGCGGACAAAGCCGTTGTATTAGAAATGATTGTAAATAATACCATTCCACGCAAATTCATGTCCAGTATATAGCCAGATAAACTAGCGTTTCATTTCTGTACCTCGAACATATTCGATTTCCATCTGCCAATAGAGTTGGCGTGAAATTGGACCCAAAATTGTAGCAATTTGTGGAACATCTCTTGAGACCAGATAGGTATCAATAAATTACTACTACTAACATTTAGTGAATTAAAATTTAAATGATTGGAATTGAAGGCAAAAAGCTTCGAATTGTTGTAGACATGAAAATGCATAAATTTTTCAGCATGGCTGTTTCAATTCGATTTCGTGACTGAGTTAAAGCGATTATTGTCAGTTACATATTGTCGTTAAAGTTTTTACTGAATTGCTGGTTAAATCCGTCAGGTTTTAAAGTATTGCGTGGGATGTTTTTACCTACATTTATGATATTCATAGAGACTTCATTTTTGCAAAGCTTGAGCTCCCTGATGGTGAGTGATGATGCCGTCGATGATGTCACGCTTACTTATAAGTACCCTAGTCACTCGAAACTTAAAACGCTCAAATCTTCCTTCTTCACTTGATCACTTGCTGAAATATATTTTTTTTTACAAGGAAATTGTGTAACGTTGTGTGTTGTATGTAACTCATTTATTCTGTTGCCACCATGAGGGGAAAAGGCGTAAATATAAAAACATTTCTGTTATAGAATCTGTGACGGAGTTTCACGCAACTTGGAGTTTCCCCTCCCTTTGATAACGATTCAAGAGGCAGAGTTTGGTTTGCTTCTGACGTAGGTAGAGTCGACCTCATAATTGCCTTAGCACTCTTAGGTTGAATGTTACTTGAACGGCATAAAACTACAAGAGAGATAGTTACCATATTTTTAAGTACATTCGCATTCTTATCTCAATCAGTAAATTTCTCAAAAAAACCTTTAATTTACCTATTTTTTTGACAAGATTTTGACAATGACGCTGAGATAAGATTGGCACTTGAATTTTAACGTTTTTAAATGAGATTTGGACTTGATTTGTATTTGTCTGTGAGAATTAGATAGTCTCAACCACGAAGGTTTCAATATAAATGTAGATTGGGAATTTTGACAAAAATGGTGAAACATTTACGAGGTCGACTATACATACCAACAACATTTCAGACCTGACCTATATTTGTTATTTACTGTTTGGATATTGAAAACTGCATGTCAATAAATGTGTACTAATATTGTCGATCGTGTAGCGTTGTGTCGCGAGTTTTATTGGGTTCGCGGGTTTTACAAGGCCTGTAAATATTTCTGGTATTGGGGTAAAAAGCTATGCCTTTGTATGTGCATTTGTATGTGCTGCATCACCTTGGCAATTTTTTAATTCCTGTAGATAGATATTTCGTGTCATAATATTTTGAGAGATTGTTCAAAATCGTCACTTGTTAAATTATTATTTAGACCGGTATAAGCACAGCTATCAGGATTATTCTTAAACATAACAGCTGTGTCAACTTGATTCAAAATTGTAATACTTTTCTTGCATAATACATCTTCCTACAAAGTTTAAGAAATATTGTTCAACGTCGTGCTGACGTCAGAGTACAAGATAAAGTTCTTATCTAATACATTTACCTGTACTAGAATAATATTTCATCGCGCATAGAAAAGTTACGGAGCTAAAAAATTAAGTCTTTATACTAAAAACGAAAATACTGAGATAATTTAATTTTCGGTAATACTATTGGACTTCCAAATAGATGCTTAAAAAAATCTTCGCTATGAATAGAAATTAATAGTGAAATAAAAACCTAGTTGATAGTTGTTTTTCGGTTACAAAAAATAATCAATTCGGTTTTTATAGAACGAAAACCATGGTAACCGACATATCCCGGAGAATTACCAAACTTAAGTGGCAGTGGACAGTGACGGTGCTTGGGGGAAGCCAATGTCCAGCGGTGGACGTCTTTCAGCTGAAATGATGATGAGAATGATACCTACGTACCTTTCCCCACATTTCTGCATTGGCAGACTATCGTGAAAATGTGGGTCGAGGCAAAGCCGAGGCACACATACGTGAGTCCGTCAATACCTAGTTGTGGCCAAGGCTTGTTTAGTATTTTTCTCAAATAATGTGCGGAAATTCAAACTAAGTAATTCTCATTCCACATTTCATTATTAGACTTTTAGCTGAAAGTTCCTACGTATTACATACATACATAATATATATTCTCTATATATTTATCTGTCTTCCGCTTTTCGTCTCCCCTCTCCCAATATTCCTTTATCAGATACCGAAAGTCCCATTTGATGTAATCAAAGATGCGACAAGGCGATGTTATCGAGCGTCGTGAATAGAAGAAATGAATGGACTCGCTTTACTCTGCACACTGACTTATTGACACTAATGAATTTATAGACGACGCCTTTGAAATATCAGTTCCTGAATATCTGAAGAACCAATAAGGTTCTTTGTTCGCAAAGTGCTGAATTAATATCTTAAGACTGGTAAAAGGTCTGCTGGAAATCGTGAGATGCTTTTTGCGTCACATTTTACAACATTAATATTTCTTGGAAAATATTCATATTTTCCAAGAGAGCAATTTCTCCCCGGTTACTTAATTCATTGGAGTGTTATTTTGTCCTTAAAATCACACCGTTACCAAAATATGGAAACGAAAAAAAAGGAAAAAACTGACTGACTGACTGAAAGAAGAAACTTTTACAAAAAGTATTCAAAAACCTGGGTCAGATTTTCATTAATTACAAAGGACGTTTTAAGTCACAGTCCATTTCAAGTAACTATCCTCCTTACATCTCTAACTTGTCACACCCTGTCTTCCTTCCTTGTACCTACACAATATATCCGTATTGTCCTTTGTACTGTCATGTGTCTCGTGTTCTGTTACTATGTCGTGTAGGTATGCCTTTGTAAGTCGTAACGATGTTTCCTATATGGGAATCACAATTTGTGTGTACAATGTCACTTCTGTATTCTGTTATGTGTTAGTGATTTGGCCCAAGATGTGACACTGTAGCAATCGGTTCCCACCTCTATCTCTCCATCAGAATCAACTATTAGTTGACTTATGACATTAGCACAATACGCTACTCAATAAAAAACTAGTAGTGTGTGTATTCCATTCTATAAATTTGAACCAAGGCAAAATAGTATATTACTGTCGCAGCCAGCAATTAAGGCATTAATGGACGAACGTGAAAATGTGGGCCGAGGCGAAGCCGAGGCACACATCTTTGAGTCCATCAATGCCTAATTGCGGGCAAGGCTTGTATGGTACTTTTCTCAAATAATGCGCGGAAATTCAAACTGAGTAAATTAATTATGAATTCCAGAATCAATGACGAACAACAATAATTTTTCACGCGCCAAAACGTTCATTTGTTTCTTCTTTACTTTAAACAGTTCTATTTGCAAGCGATAAATAATTTTTTTGAAAAGTTACCTCCTTGGTTGCCATGTGTTGAAGTAAAAATTTCGTTCCATTTTTAATTAATTTATCCGGCCGCTAAACACGAAAAATATGGAATTTCTCGCATGTATTTGAAAAAAGAAACTTTTCTCAAATATGCTAGGAAATTCGAACATTATTTTGACAACCTTCTTCGAGAAAATTCGAAATTGCTATACTGATCAAAAACAAGCGAGTAGGTAGCCGGCAATGTTACTATGAAAATCCATAACTGTAGTGTTTAGAGGCCAAATAAATTACTATGAAAACTCATATCTGTCGTGTTATTTAAAAATGGAACGACTTTTTACTTCGACACATGGCAACCAAGGAGGTAACATATCAAAGTTTTATTTAAATTTCGATTTGGCTCGACTTTTATGTTATAAAATAATCTGTCTGTCCGTTACCTTTTCACGCCTTAACCATTGAATTGATCTTTATGAAAGACAGATGGGTTGCCTATGGTCACATGGGAAGAACATAGGCTACATTGCATCCTGGATATTTGCATAAAAATAATTAAATTAAAAACACACGCCGTCGAAATCGCTGGCATAGCTCGTCAACTATAATTTTATCTTCCAATTTTTGAAGTGAAAACTTTTTTAGGCGTGTTGGGCATTTTTGAGATGGGAAAAAACAATTGAACTCGTGACACCGTTACCGACACCTCATTTTTCTAAACGCGAATGTGCTCTTTATTTATATTACGTTACGGATCAATGTTCTATGCAAGTATTTTTACTTTAAAGGTTTTGGAAGTGTTTTTTTTTAGTTTTCACTTCTGTCGGTCCCGGAGTTCTACTAGTTTTTTTTCTAGACAATTATGCAAGAGAAGCATCTGTCATAAGGTGATAGAAAGATCTCAGTGAGTTTTGGTCTGTAGGTTTCTGATATAACCTTCCATTTGCTCATACATGAAGCAGTATCTAAAACCTCACGAATACAAAAGCGATCGAACCAACAACCTCGTTAGCCAAGAAGCGTAGAAGCGTGCTAAAGGCATTCAAAAGTTATGAAGTAGGTTTACGTGTATATGCTATGTCTCTCTCATTTATAATTCAAGAGCTTCGTTCTATAAATGTAACAAAACCGTCGTAGAAAATACCACATACACTTAGTTTCGACATTAACCTAACATAAATTCATTGGTCTAGAATTTTGGAGTACTTACACGAACCACGACACATTAATAATGTACAGATTTATAATTGTATATATGACTTGTTTATGTGATTACTATTCTAGATACACAAGACTAAAATTTTTGTAGACAAGAGTTTCATGAACCCACTTTTGAGCCTTAGGTTATGGGTTAAAAACCCTAAAATGCCAACATGCAGTGAGCAAAAATGCACTGATCAATTAGGCACTCAATTGTTTTTGAAGTGAAAACTTCTTTAGGCGCGTTGGGCATTTTTGAAATGGGAAAATACCATTGAACTCGCGACTTGTTACCGACACCGTGGAGTAAAAGACATCAACGCGTTGATTAATTAAATAATTTTTTAATATTTTTTTTTTTAAGTTTTCACTTCTTTTGGCACTCCCAGAGTGCCACTGATTTTATTTTTTTATGAACTATAGTAAAGTTCAGTACAGAGAAAATTGAACTAGTACATATTACAAGTAGAAATGAGCGTTTTCATAAAAATTCACGCCGCCATCGCCAGTTGGTGCCACGTTTGCTCCATGTAAAATACTGGTATTCAGCTGCATTCGGTAAGACTGGAAGCTGACCCCAACATAGTTTGGAAAAGGCTAAGCAGGCAGGCAGTTGGCGCCACTTTGACAAGAGGTCTTCCATTTCGACAATGAATATAAAATATGATGATGTTCATCATTCAGATACAACTAAAGAAATTATAGGCGATTTGACACTTGACAGGTGCCCGGACAGTGCCGCCACCTAGCGAATGTCATTACAGAAAACCCTCATTGTGAAAATATTTTATGTTAATTACATATTTTTAAGCTGTGAAATTATTATTAAAGGCTGTTTTAATTACTGTTAATAAAACAAGCCTTGAGTGGCTTTAAAACTCTGAGGTTAGTCACTGACCACACGAAAGAGAGAGAAAACAAGCCTCATTAATAATTAAATAACATGTCTACAATTTTTATTTATAACATCAATTTACAGCTACAAAGGTAATTAATTGACGAAGCATTCCATCAATTTTTAGGGTTCCGTACCTTAAAAGGTAAAAACGGAACCCTTTTAGGATCACTCGTGTATCTGTCTGTCTGTCCGTCTGTCACAGCCAATTTGCTCCGAATCTAATAGACCGATTAAGTTGAAATTTGGTAAACATATGTATTTTAGTGACCCAAACACGAACGTGTAACGTAAATAAATGAATTTTGAATATAGAGGTTACTTTTGGGGGCAAACAAGAAAAAAAAAGTTTTGCTAACAGTACCGTGTGACATATCAAATGAAAGAACTTGTTGCGAGGATCTTAAAATATTTTTTATATAATTTTAACACAATAATTAATAAAGATATTTAATAAGAAATTCGATGAAAATTGACCGTTCCCTCCTTATCTCCAAAACTGCCGGACCTAAAACTTTGAAAAAAATATGTTGTGTGGCTATAGATTACAGGAAAACCTATAAGAAGTCTATGGTCTTAAAATAACATGGTAAATCTTTTAATATTGTGCGTACAAACTTACATTTGCAGTTGGAATACATGGGAGAACATGTTTTTCAACAATGTTAAGTTTGTATTTGGGATAAATTCATCTCAACTACGGAACCCTTCATTGAGCGTGGTCCAACAAGCACTTGGCGGTTTTATTGAAACCATCCAACAGTCAGTGACGATACAAAATTAATTGAACAATAATTCTGTGACTTCTTTAATTGGAGAGCAATTGGGCTTTCATCAAAGAGAAGTATCGTTAAAAGGATGGAAGAATATAATGAAGGTTCTTCTCTGATATTATTTCATAAACATTAAAGATTTACTTTGCTTATAAGGTAAGATGCTTACGATAAGTGTTTCTGAGAAATCTCTTTTGAACCCAAAGTTACTACGAAATACTTAAAATTATAACGAAGGAGAGTGTTTATGTCATAATAAGGACAAAAAACGAGTGCTTAAACGAAAAGAGAATATTTTACCCTAATCAATTAATTTCCGAGTAATTTTAATCCCGTGGCCGGTGTCAGTTTTGATTATTTATTAGGAGCAGCAGTCTCACAGCAGTTTAGTGTTTTAAGAGTGCAACATAATTGTTCGGGTCGGCATGATTCGGCACAGCCGGGGGGAAAATATGTATAGGTATGTCTGGGAACATCCCGCTCACTGTAGCACGAATTGCGCTGAGCCGACCCGAACATGATTCAGCGAGGGTAGATACCGAACGGAGTTTTCCGATTGACATGAGCCGAATGAAAGCCAAATATTTGTAGTAAATGTTTCGCGTCGGTTTTGATGTTCAACAATACTGCCGAAACGATGTACCGACCCGAATAATCCCTTAGATAAAATTGGTATAACGTTATATATACATATGGGAACCCCATTTATTATGATCTATAAGAAACAAACATCCCATATTTGGCAGTAAACGTGTACAAACTAAAACAAGGAAGTCAAAATATAACCTTAATTTACAATTAAACATTCAGTTTGGGACGTTGTTCTACCTCAGAATAGAGTTAGTTATTCAATTTAATGTTGCAAGTTAAATAAAGAGATATTTGCTTGAACAGTACAACTTGTTTAATCATTTTAAACTTTGACAAGCGTTATTGTTTGTGTGAGACTAATTTGTTTGTGGTTTTGCTGTTATTGTTCATTTATGGAACGGTTAATAGATGCTGTAATAATAGTGACCTTTCCTTAGACCGTTCGTGAGTCCAGTGGGAGGAAACATTTTAAAGGTCGGTTTAAACCAAACGAGCGAATGAACATTCTATTCCCATTCTACCAAATTTTTGTTATGTAAACAGGGACAGATTCGTTGGTCTATCCATAAAAAACATAACAAGAATACCAAGAAAAAAATGCTCTTGCTCTTCTTAAAGAAAAAGAAAAAGAAAGAAAGAAAAATTGTTTATTCTGCACAAAATAATATATGATACAGGGTGTTTGGCAGAACGTTGAACATACGAAAATGGTGGATAGGTGGGGTCATCTGCTAATTACTCAGCCCTAATTTATTTGGCCCTGGCACCCTGGATATTAAATATTTTTTTTTGCTTTCTTCTAGTTTCACAACTCTCTTAACTTTAAAGTGTAATTTTTATTAAAAAAATGGGTAAAACAGGCATTTTTTTTTTAATCTTTAATATTGGCAGATTCTTATAACAGAAAGATGTAAAAAATACTTAAATCCTAATTTCAACCTGCATTAAAAAAAAATATCCAGGGGGCCAGGGCCAAATAAATTAGGGCTGAGTAAGTAGCAGATGACCCCACCTATCCACCATTTTCGTATGTTCAACGTTCTGCCAAACACCCTGTATATTCTTTTGGTTCTATGTTTGTTTCATCTAAACCCACCTTAACTGTGCGTTTGCACTGGCGAAAAATTTACAACGAAACATGTTGGAATCTCTATTTTCTGTCAATTTTCCATACAAAATTTAACAGGCACTAGAGATTTCAACATGTTTTGATCTGATGTTTCACCAGTGCGAACGCATAGTAAGAAGCAAATAGTTGCGGCTTTGTGAAACGAGTATATTATAGTGCAAAGGGTGTAGTGTTTTGGAAACCATCTTGGCTCTTTCACTTTAGCTTGCCAGCGCTCTATTACCTTCTGGAGTGAAGTTCACAGTGGCTTTGAAGCAAGTGATAATAATACAAAACGTTCCCCATTGTTTATAGTGCTGTCCCACAAACAATAGGACACCATATCGTGTCCAGCGTGTTCTGTTGCCTGCACGTTACAGGAATTGATGGACGCTACTGAAGGTCCCAAACCCATAGCCAAATTCTGGGCTGAGTCTAAATAGATTGCGATCGATACGTTAAGAAGATAATAGTGACCTGTTATCTTACTAAAGGGCAAAGGCGTCTTCTGCTGAGAAAGATCGAGCTTTGGTCATCACGCTTGTCACTAGCAATTTTAGAGTGAGCCTTTAGGTCACCGGTCGGCAACAGGCGGACTGCGTCCGAATCCGAACCGCGAAAGGTCGGAGCTTGGATCGCCAAATATTGTTAAATATCGAGATTAACGGACACCCACCTTAAAGACACTCTTCACATTTGCTTTTCCCCGCGTGAACCAAACTAAAAAGCTGGCCTTTTGTGTTTTATAATAATTATCTTGTACACAAATTATTCAAAATAAAAAAAAACAACTAAAAAATTCGTTATTTTTTTTCTGGACTTCAATAAAGAATTTCAACAGTATCCGGACCCCACTTAAAATTTCTTGCCGACACCTTTTTTTTTACGTGGCAAATCATCAAATAACTTCTCCCGCTCTGGACGGAGCGGGAAGGCGTGTCAGACTCTAACTGACTAAAACCCACCCGTGTTCCTTCAGTTGCATGTATGTTACCTGGGGCCACGGTATCCCTTTCGGACTTTACTTGCCAACCCGTGCTTTCACATCATATAACATCATGACTCTATTACCTGAAGAGTTAGACAGGTGCACAGATGACAGGTAAGATATAGCAAACCAACACTCCGCCAGTTATCTTTAACTCCCATGTAATGGCGAGCCTAATATTGACATCAACCGGGCACAAATCTACCATAAGCCTTTTACTAAGTAAAAAGAACATCTAGAAAAGGGTTTTACCGCTGAGGCACTTAGCATACCTGAAACTATTAAGGAAATTAACCGCCACAACGGTATTGAAGATATAAGTGCCATAATTGCCTTGATAAGTAGATTTGCGGTTACTGGTAAGGTATTATAATGGTGTACCGATTAGATCAATTAGGTAACACTCTATTATAGCAATTACTTATTGCTAACTATCGTTGGCAACAAACTAGTTTTTATAGGCATTATGACTTCGATTCTCGAAAATTGGAAGGTATAACGGGTAAAATACAATAGACGTGAATATATTTAGTAACCTGTTACGCTTAGCTATTTCTAAAGAGTCATAAAAATCCCTGAAAGAAATCGACACGTGTCTCTCAACGAGTGATCCTCAGAATGTCGATTGACTTGTTGCGAATCCGAACACAGCGTGTTGACACACCGAGTGCTGCGTGTGTGTTATTCTGCGTTCAGCGCTCGGTGTGGCAACACGTCGTGTTTGGGTTCGCGACAATGTTACTTTTAATTCTTAGGTAGGTACTTGAAGGGTCATCATAGAAAAAAGGTGTAAAAAAGGAATTTTCACAATCTGTGCTTGTGTTTTACCGTTTCTCAATGAATAAGAAAATGTAATTTCTGGTTCACGTTTAGGCATTATTCTCAAAGTAAAGTCCGCAATTCAAATTATCTTTGCAAAATGTCGCCTTAATTTAAATTGTAATTTTGCTTTTCGCTAGAAATCGTTAATAGCATTCGGTCGTGTTCCGGAGTTAAATGTTGCAAATGGACACAAAGTTGGCTTACTTCAATGAATTAGTATTCACGTAAATATCAAGAACAAGTTTGAAATTGTTACTTTTAAACGCAGTAAAATTGAAAGCCTATATTTAGGTAGAATTGTTTTTTTTTCTTTCGAAAGAACATTTGTTTCGAGTTTCCGACTATCTTTTAAACTGAAAACAACATAAAGAAAAATCTAAATTAATTACCACAGTGATGTACTTTTTATAAACTGTAGCGGTTACACCGCCACATACGAACTACGCATCAAAGACATGACGTCACACAACTCCTGCATCGCGCAGTTACGAGTTTACCGAGCGATCAACATACATACAAGATTTCAACTTCAAACCGATAGGCAGTTGCCCGCCAGACACAACACCCGTCTGGTCGGAGGATCCTCCCTTTTCTATGGTGGATGAGTGAACTTTACACCCTGTTCCTCATGCCACTAAAAAACCATTGTTTTCCCATTACAGGGCAAAAGCCTTCTTACTCTCCTTACATTTTTCTTTATCTAAGGCTGTTAAAGTGTTGAAATATAGTCCTCTACCATTAAATAAAATCATATTTCCCAACAACAAAAACTACGACCACACCACAGCAGAAAAACACGTGATAGATCCAAAACAAAAGACCGCAAACTTTATTCAGAGCTACCTCATAAATAAGTACCTAGCATGTGTAAAAATAAACTTCGCAACACACGACAGATTCTCTCCCGCACACAGATCATAAAAAATACGTCCCATTTGTCGCAAAAACAAAAGGAGTGCATTCCGTACTGCAAAAATGACAAATGACTACTAGTAAGCGTCGTTTGTCGTGTCTTATCAGAGGCCTCGCATGAACGCGCGACATAAACGTGACATAAATTCGTTCGATTTTTGAACTGAAAATACAACTATAGATAGATAAATACTCTTTGATAAGTACACCATAAATATTACAGATATAAATGTAGAAATTATACAAGGGGTTACACAATGGGCGGTCTTATCGCTAAAAGCACAGTATAAATATGTGAACAGTGAAGAAACTACGCAGCAAACTTTCGAAACATCACACACAGACGCGCTCATTGACGAGACCCCAAAGCGATTGTCGCGGTGCTGTCAGTTGCGGGTACCGTGTCAAGACGAGTGGTCACCACGATCTTTTTAAAAAAGGAGCGTAGGTAGTTCATTATTTCAACAAATAGGCCCAGTTTCCACACTATCTATATTTATATTGTGCTAAAAGCGATCTTTTAAAGACAATATTCTTAATTACGTGTAGATCACCCATAAACGCTAAGTTAATACACACACACCCACCCCCACACAGACACACACACACGCACACAGACACATATCACACAAACACATACTCACTAAGTTAACCTAACAAATAAATAAGTTAATATTTTGTGTGAAACGAGTATATCCAATTTGAAAATCGTTCGAATTCACGTTACGGTAACTCCGCGCGTTCGTGCTAGGCGCTCAGATAACTCTGTCTTATTTTACCTGACTGTGGCGGAGCCCAATAAGAGGGTAATGTTTTAGACTATGCGACGCACGGAACGGAACGTAACAAAGCTGATGAACCTTACCGGATTCGTGTTAGATTTATCTGTCTTGTCAGATGAATCCCAATGAAATAGGGTTAGCTCTGGCTGTGGTTAGGACTTATTTGTTACCACCGAGATATTGAACACGGGATTTTGTATCTATTTTTACTACCGGTTATAGATTTTCTCTAATACATATCTGATACAATATGTGTTTTCTGGTCTTGGTGAATGTTGTTTTAATAATTCAATGACTTCACAACTCTTTATAAATTAGTGGGTGAAACGTAGACTTATTGTCAACTTACTTCAATTTTCTAATATCAAGTTAACTATGTTGGGGTTGGTCCGTGGATTTGTGACCATCTTTACGAACCGAGACTCCTCCGTGCCTCGGAAAGCTCGCTAAGCAGTTGGTACAGGCTGTCATTTGTGGATATTTGACAGTAAGAAAGAAGAAAGAAAGAAAATTCGTTTATTTGCGGTAAACATGACGCAAAGAAAGATAAAAAACACGTAAAATAACAAATTGGGGGAAAATATGCGTCACATCCACGCAAAAACGGCCATCGCTCAGCATAAAGCTGCGACCCCATGCAAGACAGAGCCCCAGCGCTGGTTTTCAGCGATAGCCGGCGCTGACGTGATGACGTCAACCGGTGCAGCATATAGTGAAATAACAAATCAAACATAAGATAAATACAATACTAGTCCTAAATGTTTATACAAATATA
Organism: Agrochola lychnidis; assembly: GCA_963680765.1. NCBI lineage: Eukaryota > Metazoa > Arthropoda > Insecta > Lepidoptera > Noctuidae > Agrochola > Agrochola lychnidis. Next base: position 9,646,302 of record OY796864.1, read on the forward strand.
ATATTTAAAATGGCAACATTTCGTGCCGTCGGCGACTCACGCGCCGCATACTTATTACAATCTGTGCAAAAAAAAAATAAAATCTGTGTAAAAATATTTGCTTGACGTTTTGACTTATTGGCTAATTATTACATGTACTCAGTGTTACCAGGTACACGGTAATTACCGTAGATGCACGGTATTTTTGAGCAATACACGGTCTACGGTAGTGATTCACTACCGTGTAATTTTCTACGATAATTAAAAAATATTACTACCGTGCAATTTAATAAATTAATTAATGCCGATAAAAATTTTAAGGACGAGAATTATACGTAAAACGTAAACGCATTCTTAATTTTTATCGCTTGTCAATACTACGACGCGCGGGGGATTTCCCAAAAAATATAGTTCGTATCAAGTGATCATAATAGGACTAAATGCAAACGTGTTTCTGTTAGTACTTTGGCTGCTTGTCTAACCAAAATCAAAATTGGTCGTTTTTAATAATGAATGCTTCATGCTTCTATCGCAGAACCGCTGCGAATTTCAGACAGTTCATTCAATCTGTGTTACAGTGTTTGGTTATTTGAGTTACGAGTGATATTTACGAAACTGATGAAGAAACATTATCTTCCAAGATTGTGAGAACTGGACAAAAACGTAAGCATTACAAACAAAAATTTAAAAAGGAGTGGCTAACTAATAAAGATTATTCTCCATGGCTTCAGCAACATCCCAAGGATCAGTACAAAGCTGTTTGCTCTTTCTGCGATGCGACAATGAACGCAGAAATAACTGTGATAAAAAGGCATTCAGAAGGAACAAAACATAATAAAAAAAAACCTTGCGTTCAAATGTTCAGCAAATAGACATCATGCTGAAAATATCAGCACCTGTCGGTGATAAACAAGTGGTTAAGAGGTGGTTTAGATGATTAAGAGGTGGTTAATTATTTATGAATACAAATATTGCATATTCGTGGTATTTTTTACACTATAATTTACACGGTATTTTTCAAATATGTCTACGGTATTGTGAGTCTTAAACACGGTATTTTTTATCCATTAACACGGTAGTTAATTTTTTTCATCTGGTAACACTGCATGTACTCAGCACTGGTTACGTAATAATTATAACATGGCGTATTATGTAATGAATGTTATGATGCAAAGCAATATATGAACAAATAACACAGGATGTACTAGATGAATGTTTAGCTGTGGTTTTTGTGAACAGTGTTTGTAAAGTATTGGAAAGGTGTAGATGACAAAAACTCGGTGACTACAATAGGAGATCAAGTAAGTGCTAGTAAAACAAATTATATTTATCAACGAGATTGTATTAAATTTTATTACTATTAAAATAAATGAAATTAGATGAAATTTGTTTGGAGTTATATTTATACATTAAATTGAAAATTTTATTACTCTTAAAAATAAATGAAATTAGATTGGAATTAATAAATATATATATCGTACACCACCCATTTGACAAGCCGTAGTGTGCCAGTTGATTAAATTGATTTAACCGTAGTTTACAGAAACACGGTGGCGTTCCTAAGCATATGGGATGAATGCAGTAGCGAAAAACAGACTCAAAAACAGCCTCACTGACAGAAGAGGGAATTCGAAGCAGGCCACGCCCTCCCACAGGAGATCCCAAACCAAGCATGCATGCCAAGACCCCTGAGTTACAGTGAACCAACACAAAAGTACATAAATGTTAAGATTTAACGGAAATTTGTTCATGTATGAGTAACCTTTTGTATAGGAATTTAAAGGATTGCATTTTTTCCAGGCGTCGCATTGGTGGTGGGAGATCGTTCCAACAGCGCGTAGCTGCAAACTTGAAACACCCTCTGAATGCTGTAGTTCTGTGCATTGGCACCGACAGTGGACTTACCATGGAACGCAGACCATACTTTAGGTAGTTTTGTTTCCATGTTAGTTTCTCATAGAGATAGTGTGGTTTATGGGTTGAAACAACACCAAACAACAAGTTGGCTAAGTGAAGCTTCCTCCTGGCCGCCATCTTTAATAATTTTAGTTGGTTAATATATGGAGTAACATGACTTCTTCGCGGGATGTTAACACAGAAACGAGCACATGCATTCTGGATACGTTGGATTACACGCTCCGTTCTTGAAAGCAGGCATGGTCCATAGACTGTGTCACAGTAATTTAACTTGGATAGAATGAGACTGTCAACAAGTTGCTTCCGTACTGGTATGCTTAGGTATTTACGTATTCCATATAAGACCTTTAATCTATAAAAACAATTTCGGAGAACATTGGTCACGTGGGCCTCAAAGCGAAGCTCTGGATCCATAATTAGCCCCAGATTGCATGTCTGTTCCACTCTCTCAATTCTCTCTCCATTGATAACCAACTCAGGGTTGGCAGACAGTATTGCACTAACTTGTTTCTTTGAACCCAGCACCATAAATTTAGATTTGAGGGGGTTCAGAACCAGAGAGTTCTCCTGCGACCATAAAACCACTCTATGCAAGTCCTCATTTATTTTCTGCACTGCCAAAGATGTTTCGTCACCTTTGAAGGATATGTACAACTGAATATCGTCAGCATACATGTGATATTTGCAGTTAACAAAAGACTTTATAATATCTGCACTGTACAAAATGTATAACAAAGGCCTCAGAATCGATCCCTGGGGTACACCCCTTGACACCTGGAGGGGGGGGGATGACACTGTAGACCCGTCCTCCCTACGCATCTCTACATATTGAGACCTGTCAGTAAGGTAGCTATTAAACCACTCCACCGCATCCCTGTCGAAGCCATAGAAGGCTAACTTTGACAGCAGTAGAGTGGTATTAATTGCATCAAAAGCCCGTGAAAAGTCCAGCAGAGCCAGAATTGTTCCCTCCCCCCGGTCACGCGCTTCAAGAATACTACCCACAACGTCTGCCAGAGCCGTTGCAGTACCTCTACCCTTTCTGAAACCCGACTGAAGGTCTGGAAGAATGCTATTGGTTTCGAGATATTGGATAACCTGCGAGTATACCACACGTTCCAGGATCTTAGACAGGCAAGGTAGAATACTGATTGGTCTCAAATCCTTCATGTTAACCGGGTTATTGTTTTTAGGAATAGGGCGTACAATAGCGCATCGCCAGAGTTCGGGGAATGTGTGCGTGGATATGGACCGGTTAATGATGTCTGTAATGGCTTGCAAGGTAGTTGGCAGTGTGAGAGATATCATGTCGAGACTTATACCGTCGACACCTTGTGCATTTGACCCTAGACTCTTGATTATATTCAGGATCGACTCAGGATTGGTTGTTTTTAGTGTGAATGTGGCAGGGCCAAACCTATTAGTCTCAAAGTAGGACAATTGTGAGATGTTGGTACAACAATTACCTGGGACGTCCAGAAACGCTGCATTGATGTCATCAGGGTTGTTGTAGTGACTTGGCAACAATCTTTGCTTGTGATCCGGAAGCACATCCGATTTTAAATTCCGCCATAATAGTTTCGGGTCCTTAATTTGGTCATTGATGCTTTTGGCGAAGTATGCCGTCTTCTCGTTAATTAGTGCCATGACTGCTTGGTGCTTAAGATCTAGATAATACTCTTTATGAACCGGCAGTTTAGATTTACGATATCTGTCCCTGGCTTCATCTCTCAAAGTTGACATTAACTTTATGTTTTCTGTTATCCACGGAGTAGGGCGGGTTTTAAATGTCTTTCTCTTTAGAGGAGCGTGGAGATCAAATAGCTGGATCACAAATGAGTTGAATGTTCGCACCATAGAATTGACATCACTCATGTCTCCAATAATCGACCAAGGTATAATTTTTAAATCTGTGTTAAAATAGTCCTCTAATATGTTTGTGAGTGGACGAAATACAACAGATATTGGTTTAGCCTTATGTTTCTTAAAAATCGTCTCACATGTGACAAACGAGTGATGGCCAAGTTCATTAATATGATTCACCACGACATTGCGAATAGAGGCATCAGTGCAGATTATGTCAATTAACGAACTACTATCACCTACAAAGTGTGTGGGTGTTTGGACTAATTGATTTAGGTTTAAGTAACTGAGAAAATCTATAAGTTGTTTAGTTTTGGGGCTATTGACATCCACCATATTAACATTAAAGTCACCCAATAATATGACATTATCGTAGGGGGCCAATCCACCAATACTGGCAGTCAAGCCCTCGAGAAAAAGCTCCAAGTCTAACCATGGTGGACGATATGCAGTGCCAATGAGTATTTTTTTTTTATTTCTCTGGTTAACCCTTAATGGGTTAACCAGAGCTGTTCAACATTGGGATGATCAGGATGAGCTCTTACCCGCGCAGTAACTCCATTTTTTATGTAGAAAGCAACCCCTCCGCCGCGCCCACCACGTGCAGACATAGGACGCGGTATGTGCTTAAGCTTGTACCCAGGCACACTAGGCGCGCGGTCCTCCTCACCCTTACGCAACCAAGTTTCGTTGATAGCCATGATGTCCACAGCATGGTTGCCCATGGCCACTAAAAATTCATCTTGACTAGTCCCTAGAGAGCCCGCATTCAGTAGACCAAACTTAATGCATTTACTAGGAGTCATTTGTCATCTGTGTATTGTGTGTATATCTTGTGTATCTGTTTATTTATGTTGAGTATGAGTAAGTATATATTTCTGTAGAGGTAGGAACTATGTTCAACAGTGAGCTGCAATGAGCTTAAATGATGTAGTGATATTATACTGTAATTGTAATTAGCGTAGATTAGAATCGTAGTAAATAAATTGTTTGTACATAATTTTTGGATATTATATCGGTATGTTGTAATAAATGTAAATGTATTGATAATATGAAGAACAAACATATAAAATAATAATGGAAATTGTAACTCACTATGCACACCTGCCGAGTTGTGGACAAGCACCGAATAGAAACCGTTGCGACGCATATCCTCCCAAGTACAAATATTTAACACAAAATCTACACAAAACAACATAAAGAAAAATAAAACCAGAGAATAATTAGGCTGTTTCATTGACAGGTCCGAATATGCAAGATATGTCTTTGTCGGTGCGGATTCTTTGTGTGGGGTCACCAGGCTTCCTTCTGGCAAGAATGCGGCCGCGCTTGGTCCACACGAATCTCCAGTCGAAGAGACTAGCAGCATCCCGTGCCTTCCGAAACAACTGACGATTTGTTTTTGTAAGGCGTTCGTTGAGAAAGAATCGCTTGGGCGGGCCGGACATGTCAAGGTCGGCCGTCGTCGCACCACGTCGCACTCGCGCGCTTGCCAGCAGATCATCGCGCAGATCACGACGCGCCAGGCGCACAACAATAGCGCGCGGGCGAGTTTCTGTCGCACCTGCAGAGCTAGTCGCGTTGAGCTGCCTCCCGCCGACTCGCTCCGCGCTGACAATGTCGCGTTCCTCAAGGTTTACCCCTAACTTTTGGCTTATGATCTTGATGATGTGTATCGGGCTATCAGCATTGGCCTCAGGTATATTTGTTAACTCGATGTCATTTGCCAGGAGATCCTGATCCCTGTCATTGAGCTCACGCCGCAACTCCTCCACAATCTCGTCCACTGCGCCTGCATTCGCCGGAGCCGATGAAGCCCGCCGCTCCAAACTGTCCACCCTGGCCTCCAGACTGTCGATGCGCGTGATGCAGGTATTCATGGAGGTTTTGAGCTCCATCATCTCCATCTCCATTTCCTTGCGAAAGACTTGGATCTCCGCACGCACCGCCCTCAACTCTTCCATGATTAATTTCATGTCGGCGCTCAGCGATACTTCTCGGGCCATGACATCGACTACAGGGGCACTGTACGGCGGGGGAGTAGCATCATTAGAAGGGCAAAAAGTTTGCAAAGGTGCAGGTTTGGAACGGACGTCAGAGGAATTAGGCGTACTGGTTTGCACGCAGGCTTCTTCTACGGTGGTTGCTGCTTGATAAGTTTCCGCAGTGCCTCTGACTGGGGTATCAGCCCTGTTATCCCTGATGAGGTCCTTTTTACACTCCGGGCAACGCCAGCTTGCAGTTACAGTGGTCTTCGTAGGAATGCCGACACACACTCGGTGGTATTGGACCTGACATTTGCCACACCTAGCGCCCTCTACTGTCGAGATGAAACGGCCGCAACCTCCACACTTGACACCCGGCATGATGGTAACCAAGATAAGCTTGCTACCCAAGTGGTTCTAGGATCGCACGCTAGATGGCGCCAGAGATGACTCGATACGGACTGCAGATCGATATTCACGAGAAAGGCAGATGTCTCTGTTAGCACGTTAGTGCTACAATTACTTGTAATAAGTGGGTAAGCAGCTAATTATGCCAAGTCACTGTATTATTGTTTACGAAATTTACGTCTCTTATGCGCACTATTTATAATACACTTCAAAAGTATGTCACGCTATATTGCACTAAGTTTATAATTTATTAAAAGTTGACACGAAAACTTGTGTTTTAAATTATTTTCAATAAAAAAATGACAGACAGGTCTACACTGGTACAGACGTCAAACGTCAGTTGACGTTGTTGAGTACGTTACAGGTCGTCAGAAGCCCGAAAGTATGACAACCAGTCTTATCAAGGGGTATCGTATTACCCAGCTACTGGGATGTGGAGGTCAGATAGGCAGTCGCTCCATGTAAAATACTGGTATTTAGCTCCATCCAGTTAGACGGAAAGCCGACCCCAACATAGTTGGGAAAAGACAAGGCAGATTAATTGAAGTTAACTAAGTATGTAGGGGTTAAGCATTTACTGAAAGAAAGCTTTACAAGAATGTATAAAACAGCCGAAAGAAAACTCTGCATGATATGATAATTTTCACGTCACAAGGGGATTTGAATTGAAATCAAAAGATTGAAATTGCAGTTGCTTTTACCACACTGATGTTTAAGAAAATACATCATGTACATAAGTACTAAAACAAACCGCAACTTTAACATCAACGGGTGTTTAAAAAAATATGGCAGTGGCACTCCGGGAGTGCCGACTGAAGTGAAAACTTGAACAAGATCGCCTTGGTGGAAGAAAAATACTTGTATAAAACATTGGTCCGTAACCTTATCTAAATAGAGAGCACAATCGTGTTTACAAAAAAAAACTTCCAAAACCTTTAAAATAGAAATACTTGCATAGAAAATTGATCCGCAACGTAATATAAATAAAGAGCACAATCGCGTTTACAAAAATGAGGTGTCGGTAACGGTATCGCGAGTTCAATTGTTTTTTCCCATCTCAAAAATACCCAACGCGCCTAAAGAAGTTTTCACTTCAAAATTATTGCAAATAAATTTTATTCTTGTCATAAAAAGAAAGCAACACACTGCACTGGAAATACTTAAGTGCTAATCAAGTAAAAGAAGAAAATGCAAGCAGTGAATTCTACCACTAAGCTGTAAAGCTCGAATGGGGCTTAACAAGAGCGCTTTGCAAAGCATACGAGCTTCTTTGTCGACAGTGAGCACTGGCTTTTAAAAGAAATGTATCTCGTTATACCTGGGCTTGTGGATTTTATTCTGCTTTTTATAAGTACCCTTTTGTAACGTGATAATGTTGTAGCAATAGAATTGTTTATTGCTGAAAATTTTATCTTTTGCTTACTTGCTAACCATGTCAATCTATCTTATCACAAACTATTTGGTACATTGTTTAATTGTTTAGTATAGTTTATGTGTTAATAATAAATGTTAGTATTACAATGGTAAAAGGCACGGTAAGGTTGACAGATCTATTTAGATAAAAACCCCAAACAAATACAGAAAAAAAACTGTGGCACTCCGGGAGTGCCGACAGAAGTGAAAACTTGAATAAATATCGGCACCACGGTAATCAACACGTTGACGTCTTTGTAATGGTCAAAAGCTGGTGTCGTTACAGTGTTGCGAAATCAATGGCATTAGTCTCATCTCAAAAATGCCCAACGCGCCTAAAGAAGTTTTCAATAAAAATAAAAATAAATGTCTACGAAATACTCAGTAATGGTTTGGATAAGTTGCATGGCCACGACCATCATCATCAGCCTATAATGTTCCCACTGCTGGGACACAGGCCTCCTCTCAGTGAGAGGGAGTGGGCCGTAATCCACCACGCGGGCCCAGTGCGGGTTGGTAGATGACACATGTCTTCGAATTTTCGGTTCTAGGACATGCCGGTTTCCTCACGATGTTTTCCTTCACCGTTTTGAGAGCAGTGGTGATGAAATAATTTACACAAAGTAAAGCGCCTGTCTGGGTTCGAACCTACGACGTACAACTCGTAAGTCGCGGCCGTTACCACTGGGCCACCACTGCTCTACGCCACGACCATAAGGAACCATAATAAGTAATTGCGTCAAAGAATATATAGTGCCCTTATTGGTGATGTTCTTCATAAAGGTCAGGTGCGTAGTACTTACTCGCAACCGGCGTACGTGTATGACAAGATGTATGAACGTAAAGAAGCAAAAGGGGGTTGTAAGGATCGTAGCAGGTGGCGTTCTGTAGTTTCTTCTAACCCCATAAGAAGGGGTGAGTTTATGTATGTATTCTAAGTAAAAGCAGGGAAACCTAGATCAACTATGCGATCATAAAATATAGTATAACTTCTCAGTGACTAAGGTTGACATATGCAATAATGTAAAAAAAATCCTACCCAAAAGGGGCACATAGGTACTGCAATAAAATTACCAAAAAGTTTATTTTTATTACTATTGAAAATAAAAAGTTATTGCTGTTAGGTTTCAATTTATTACTACGTAATTGTTGGATATTGTACTGGCAACACCGAAAAGATTCGATATGTCAGAATAGCGGAATAACGGGCGCTTCTGGGTTGGACGCTCGTGACGATAAGACGTGCTTAGTGGCTGTGTCGGTAAAAAGATAGATTGGGATAGTATTGATTGGAGATCTACTGTAAATTAAGGTAACCTGTTAGTTTTATGATAAATATTAGAATACTGATTGAATTGTGATATTATGTGGAGAATAGGAGATGTGATGGTATGGTGTAGAATATTGAATTTGATGTTGGCAAAGAAATATAAATGACTGACAAAATATATTGGTGTTTCGTATTATTTTCCTTATCCCTTAAATATTGTAAATATGTAGTTTTATTAAACAGTTTTAGATTATGATATTGGGGTAACGACTTTAAGATTCAATTGGGGATTAGTTTCTATTTTGAGGTTAAATAATTAAATTCTGAATTAAATTCGTTATTTTAGAGTAAGGATGGTTCTTATTTCATTGCTATTTATAATTTACATTTTTTGTACCAAAATTACCCTAAATCCATTTAAAAATAAAACATTTTCAACAGGGTCATAAGTTATAACTTGTAGATACCCGCTAAACGACGGCCGCCCGCGTAACAACCCGGTAAAATTCCCCATTAAAAAAAATGTGGCTAAATTTAATTTAATTTTTATCTGAAAATTCCCACATAAATAGACACTCAGTACGATACCTAACAACACCCCAGAGACCACCACCAGAGTTTTTTTTACATATTGTATAAACGTTACATAGATACTATATACGCGTATTTTATTCCTGTCACTGTCACACAACTGTCAAACTGCATGTGCAAGATGGAGACAGGAATATGTCTCTGTCAAAGCACGTGCTAAATAACGTTTACACGTCGCGTTCTTAGTTCTTAAATAATTTCCTAGAGAAAGTTCACCTACAGTCCAGTCACGTTTGACACCATTGGCAGATGACAGTATTACGCAGTGGATATTAAACTAGCTTAATTAAAACAGCCCCAAGGGGTGTGTTTATGAATTTCTTTAATACAATTTTATATTATAACTAGCTGACCCCGGCAAACGTTGTTTTGCCAATTATTTGTTTGGGGTGGACAACCCTTCTCACTTAGGGGTATGAAAAATAGATAGTAGCCGATTCTCAGACCTACTGAATATGCATATAAAATTTGGTAAAAATCAGTAAAGCCGTTTCGGAGGAGTAAGGTAACTAACATTGTGACACGAGAATTTTATATATAAAAAGATGGGGGACCTGGAGTTCTAAAATATAGGCTTAGGCTTAGTTTAGACTTCAGATCTCCCACAAGTTATAAAATTTTGTCAAAACATCTGTCAACTTATTATGTATATGAATGTAATTTGTGGAGATAAATAAATGTTATTTTATTTTCTTTCCTATTCGCGAAGTTCGCGATTGTAGCTTTGTTTATTTTGTCCTGAGTTTGATATATCTATGTCAGACAAAGTTTATTTTCTGCCTAACTTCACGGAAAATCAGATTTTATTCGTAAGTAAGTATATGTCATTCGCATAGATACGGAACCCTCTAAAGATAAGATACCTAGAAGTACTTGATGTCCATCAATCTATTGTTTACCTTCCTTCAAAGATTTGTTACAAAAGAAATGAGAAACAAAAGAAATATATTATGTAATGAGGAAAAGCTCCTAAAGAAAACTTTTCAGAACTTTGCGAGTATTATTTAAAATGTTCCTTTTTCTTCGCACAAATATTATATTTGTTTTCATTGAGCTTGAATAATGTTCGTTCAGTCTGTTAGTATTCTTTACTGTTTTAAAGATTACTTTTTGACAGTTGAAATCGTGAATGATCATTGTTAGTCTAAATTTTCTAGACGTTTTGAATACTTGATTTTTATCAAGAATACTGGCTATGCCCCGTGGTTTCACCCGCATAAGTCTCAATCTCTTAAAAATATTGGGAAAAAAAGTATTTTATGTCCTAAATCAGATCATGGTCTGCCCGTGTGCCAAATTTAATCCAAATTCGTACAGCTGTTTTAGAGTTAAAACGCAACAAATAAACAAACTCACTTTCGCATTTATAATATTAAAATAATAATTTAGGATTGTGAATATTGTGTTTTGAACGTTGTGATCGTGGCCTTGTGGTTAAAGCCTCGTCTCTCATGCACGAGATTGTGGATTCAAATCCAGGCAACTACCAATCTGACTTTTTCAATTCATATGTACTTTCTGAGTTTATCTTGGATATTACTGATATATGGAATGGAAAACATTTTTAGAAAATCTGGACTGTATGGTTAACTAGCTTCCGCCAGCGGCTTCACCCGCGAGATATCTTTAAAAATTATAGCCTATGTTACTTACTCAGTGATAATATAGTAGTGGTGAAAGAATTTTTAAATTCGGTCCAGTATTTTTTGAGTTTATTTATTACAAACAAACACATAAAAAATCAAATCTTTTCTCTTTATGATATTAGTTTAGATAACCCGTCTTGAACAAGCGTGGTAATCATGTCATACCTTCTCTAGAGGAGAAAAGGCCTTTGCCATGCTGTGGGACAATAACAGGCTGACAATATTTATTTTTTATAATCACGTTCCCGAAAACGGTTTTAACGATTTCGATGAACGTTGCAATATAGGGGTTTATCTACCTACTATCATGGCAGCATGGAATTAGTATGTAATTTCCTATACTATTAAACGAGAATTCTTTATTTTCACCAGAGCAGAGCTCGGTTGCCCAGGTACTTATTACATGGCTTCAAGCTATAATAATATGACTTGGCGTATTTCCGTACGAATAGAAATATATTTTTTATAAAACTTTACTGAGATAAATAAAAGGAAATAAAGATAAAAACACTCAGTCTCGACGTTGTGATAACAGTAAGGTCAAAAATATTATTATAATTTAACCCTAGCACGAAAGTTTCCACCAAAAATCAAGAGTTTTAAGAAAATTGCCATCTACATACACAACCCTTACGGGCGCCAGTGTTTTTCATGTTATACAAGATGTAATTCTTATAGCTGAAAACCTGAAATGGGGTCTTGTAATGAACATCTTTTACTGAAACTCCAACCTTGAAATCGCGATAAAAATCTACTGCTCCTTACATTTTATTTATTTATTTTATTATTTATGTACACACAGTAAAACAGATACAGATACGAGTTCACTTAAGTATTGAGTACAAAGGTACTACTTATTTCTTAAGAAATTAAATTTTACTTCGTCTATAATTTTTTTTAATATTTCTTAAAAAAGAAATAAAAAACATTTGAAAATATAAAAATTATTATTATTATTTCTTAAATTTATGTTCGCACAACTCGAAAAATATGAGGAAGATTTTGTTTTGCGATTTCATGTTTTGTCCCATAGTAAAAGTTATATCATTAAGTTGTATGATAATGATGAATACAATAACTCCTTTTCGGGTTTTCAGTTACCTATTTCAATTATTCCTTGTTTATTGGTAACTACACTACATTAAAGAACCGAGTGATGGGAACTGGTTACCACCACCACCTTCATGGACGCAAAGATATAAAATCCATACTTACACCTTTTTCTAGAACAAAGCCAATAAAAGTAGGTATTTTTTATTAATTCTTAACTAGTAACCTAATGAATTGTCTCTTCCATTCAATATTAACTGGACACTTGGACAGATTATTATTGCGATTCCTAATGGCATTTTAACACCAAGATTAATGTCGGCCACGCCTCAATGTCTATTAATGAGCCAATTAATCAATTTACTGTATAGAAATGAAGTCATGAATGTCGAAGTTTGGCCATCGTAGACCATTGTATAGCAATGACGTAAGCACTTAGCAAAGGCGCCTAAAAACAATACGTGTAAGAGAGACAACGCTATTTGTAAGCTGAAGGCTAGAAAAAGAAGCTACTCTCACGTAGTAACACTAAAATTATTTCATTTAGTTCTTACAGCGTTGTTCGCTCATTTCGTGAGAAAAAGTTAGCGACGATACTGCCGAGAAAGTGCCATTTTTTCGTCAAGTCTCTTGAAAGTCTGAAACTTTCTGGAGATTAAATATTCACGCGATAAAAAATCTTTGAGGCGCCAAGTGACGCTTAATATACAGTTGCAAAAATAAATAAAAAAGACTGAATTAAAATGTCTAATATTTAGGCCTCGTTTTCAAGCTTTTCTGAAAAGACAAAGTTTTGTAGAAATATTTACTTGTCTATATTTCATTGTTACTTAGTGATTGATTAATGACCTTATAGTGACCTTATTGGTGATGTTCTTCAGAAAGGTCAGGTGCGTAGTACTCGCAACCGGTGTGCGTATATGACCAGATGTATGAACTTAAACGAAGCAAAAGGAGTATGTAAGGATAGTAGCAGGTGGCGTTCTGTAGTTTCTATCTACGCCATGGAAAAAAGGCGTGCGTTTATGTATGTATGTATGTTAATGATTCATAAACTTTAGCCTAGAATTCTAGTTAGTACTGAATAATACGAGTTTTTAACTGACACACTGCAGGGCAAGGTTACAAGCAGGCTTACGTATAGTGAGCAATGGGTAGCTCGCTATCTGATAAGGACCAGTCCCTGGTCGACGGCGCGTTGTATTCCATGCGCGCCTCAAAGAGATGTCAGAACAACTGATGGCGTCCGCTAGGGCCGATGCCTACCGGAGTCGCGAGAAAATCCGAAAGAGATACCATTGCCCCTGGCAACAATACAGGCAACTGCAGGAACACGAGTGGGTTTTAGTCAGTAGGAATCTGATACGCCCTCCCGCTCCGCCCAGAGCGGGAGAAGTTATTTGACAATTTTCCCAACCATAAAAAAAAAATAGTTATGTGTTGTAGAGGCCATTATTTATTGACTCACTCTATACGTGTTGACGATTTTACAACAAGCCAATAAATATTATCTTGCTTGCTTCATGTTTATCTAGCAACCCGCCCATGCTTTGCAAGGGGGCAATCAACTGATGTGACTGGCGATATGTTAAAACATAATACAATGTAAAGATTACCATGACATCAAAAAAATTACATTAATACATCCCAATTCAAAGTTAAAACTTACAAACTAGTGCATGTCTCTAAGGCGCTGAGTAGACGATGGACAATTTGTCCACAGACATTTAGGAATCGTATGGAAATATTGCCCGCGTGCGCGTTAGATATTCATACAATTCCATATTTTCCACTGACAAATTATCCATGGTCTGCTCAGCACCTAAGCATCACTATAAAACTCGAAATCGAGCGGTGTCTAGATGTAAATAGAAAAACTCAAAAAAAAAAGTTTTTATTTTTCTTCTATTTTTAGGTTGGTTTGTAATTTATCTAAAATACAATAGCCTAATGTCAACTGCCCATCACCTTCAACGAAATATTGCTTTTCCTGATGCAGAGATTTTAATTGTTGAGGAGTTCTCCAGGTATTTCACCATCAGCTCCACTGCAGCATATGAATTGTGATGAGCATCAATTGCTTACTAACCATATTAAAGTAATCGAATCACAACCCGTGAAACATAATATATTATTGAATAGTTCCGGGGCAATCTGTGTCCTTCATCATCAGTTCCACTTTACCAAATGGTGCTTTCCGAGAGCAAATGCACGAGTTACTGTTAAAAATACCCAAATCGCCATAGGTGTGCCAATAATATTTGAAGAGTTCCTTCGATTTATCCAAGATTCCACTATCAGATCGTGACCAAATGACTATGGGACTAACTAAAAAGTATACCCTTTCAAACAAAAAAAAGAATTTTTCAAATCGGTCCAGCCGTCTTTGAGTAATCGGGGAACATACATAAAAAAAATACATTCCAACGAACTGAGAACCTTCTCCTTTTTTTGAATTTGGTTAAAAAGAATGACTAAATACCATTTCTTAAATTAAGCGCGAACATTACCTTTCGAATATGTGCAGTCACTTGAGTGAGGTCCAAAGTAATTTGTGGATACAGAATTGTACATCTGATGTTTAAAAAATGAGGCCGCGAGAGAGTAACTAGAATATACAGCGTAGTCTAAATGAGGTTGGAATTAGAAACTTTTAATGGAACATAGCATGACCATGAAACTCTGCAATAGAGCTTTCACGGAAAAAGAGATAATACAGTTACGTAAGCTTTGTCGAATAAATTTCTACGGAAGTTTTCTCATATTATTTAATAAGTGTGATCCAGTGAGAAATTCATATTTAAGGTTTTAATAAACTCGTCTTAGTATCCTAAAATATGGAGAAAAATCCCGGATCCTCCTACTTTCGACTTTTTATATCCGATCTTATAATCTTCCTCATTCAAGCTAGTGTTTCAGTTTTTAACTAGTCAGTAAAAAATAATTATACCTAACCCACAAAACAGAAACGTCACAAAAAAAATTACCCTAGCATCGAACAAACAAATGTCCCCAATCCGAACACTGCTACATCGCATGCAAAAAACATTTAACTCGAACAAAACATGGAATTAAAGTGATTCTCACATTCATTCCGTACTGACAGTCAGATTCTGCGATTGCGTTCTCAAAAGGGTTAAATTGCACGAATGTCAAACGTGCGGTGCGCCGGACTCGCGAACAAAGGTCGTTGTGTTATTGCGTGTCCCGTGTCCCGTCACTATTGTGTCCCGGTTCTAGTAAGCAGCTTACTGGGACTGTAACACAATAGTCACTAGCTGCTAGTGACTCTTTCTAGGGTTATCGGGGGAGTGATATGAGTTAATTGCTTTGATCTTCAGCTCAGTTCTAGTACCTACTTCATGCTGATACAAAATTCTAAGTTCGAGGAATTTAAGGATGAATTTCTGTGCTCGAAATTGGCAAAAGTTCCGCTACGCTTAAGGTTACTGTAGTAATAATGTACCTATTATTAATATCCATTTGTTAATTTTGTGGCGTTTCAATAGATACTAAAACAAAAGATCGCTGTAAATGGTTTGCCTTTGATGCATTAATTTCTGTCGTGAGGCTTTCTTTTAGAATTAGGATACTCATAAAGTCCTCAGTCCTTTTTTTTTCTTTTTTTTTAAACCAAAGAGATTCATACCACACAGCATTCCAACTACAGCATTTCAAAAATACGAACGTTAACCCTACGCTAGTCGAGTGACAGATGAATACGCCGCGACCGTCCGGATTTATGTTCCAAATTGGAAAAACGCCGTTCCGTTCATACCAAACGTCATTGTTACCGTGACGGTTTTTATTAGCAACGGAACTATTTTGGGACCTCACAATACCTTTGTGAATGTAGAACATGTTTTATGCATTTCACACCGAAGCTGTGGAATTGACGATTGACGACGCGTTGATTTTATTTTAAGTGGTGTTTTACTGTCCAGTATTTCCAGTTAAAATGTATAGTTTCAGTGACATTTTTAAAGCTTTTACAATGTGGGAGCCATTAAAATAACACGTTGAAATATAAAACGCGTTTATAGTTAACGCTATAAAATTTTGAAGAATATCAGCTAGTTACAAATTTTTACGATACACACTGATTTTCATATTTATTACAGTAATATCAGATGACGTAGTATGTAACTACAATGTAGCGGAATGTATAGGACACATTTTAATGCGTTCTTAAGTTCCCCTCCCCCCCTTCTCCACCCTCTGAGTTAAAATGGGGTTAAACGTACAAAGTTGTGGTTGAGACGAAGCAGATTGAGAATTACGTCATAGCGTTGTGGAAAGGAAAACTATTCGTTAAAGCGTACTAGAATGAAATGTAACACGACCATTCCCGTTTCGAAATAAAAGCTAAAAATACGTCTGTGAAGCGGGACAAATAAAATACATAAATGCAAATTTATACGTAACATAATCACAGCAAACGCGAGAAACGAAATATACCAGATACTGGTAAATCTTAAAGTTTACGATTTCTCGCTTTCGAAAATGTCACGTCTCCAATCGTACTACGTTATAGCTTTTACAAGATGTCAATACAGAATGTCTCAAACGATGTTAAGTAGACGATTCGTATTCATACGCGCTTTATTTTGGCATGAAGCGTAGCCCCATATCGTCAGTAATTCATCCAAATTACTGGATGTCCTCATACTCCGATACTAAATTTCACAGACGTGCGACCTCTTACTTAGTGGCATTTTAGTGGTCTTACACGTTCTAGGAGCGCTAAAATGCCTCTTTGCATAACGCGTGCTTACTCGTTACCTATAAAATGTAAACTTAATTCATGATTTAAGGTTGTGCCTCATTACTCCTAGAGGTCCTGGGTTCTGTATTCCTAGGACGGGCAGAGTGTTATTGGGTTTTTCCATTACAAATTTCTTAGTAACAGCCGGGAGTCTGGATTTGTGCCGGTTCATGGCAAACGGCTCGCCCTACATATTTCCACACATTTTGCCAGTTATGTTTAAGTCCAGTTGGCGAAATGTGTGCCACTTGTGTAATTGTAATGTAATTTCCTAACTTGAATCAATTCTCTATAAATTATAAGATACACATACAGTTTACAGTGTAGACAGTTTTTAATAATACTTAAAGTCAGACAATATTAATATGGAACGGAATACCTTTACCTAACTACGGTCGTTACTATTGTGTCTTGAAAAGATGAGCTCTGACTATCAAGTTTATGAGATGAATTTATGTTTCTCAGTGAAAGACGAAATTTATTCTTATGTCGGTAAAAAGCGATAAAAACTGATGGAAAACTTGGTCTTCGAGTAAATTTAGGTGCAGAATAAACTATTTCTCAGCAGTTACAATGTTATTTTGAGCTTAGTTTTAAGCGGGTTCTTCGTCTGCATTTGATGTGACCCAAGTAGTATATTTTACTTAGTTAAGAAATGAATCTATTTTTATATTTTTCTATAATGTTATCCCTATACTAATAGATGTATTATTTAATTCTATGCCTATACTCTCCGGGTGTAAAAAAAGGATTGTGTGGTTTCATGAAACCACGGTAAAAGTGAAACTTCTATAGGCGCCGCCATATTGGCCTTGGCTGCTCTGACGAACGCCTTTCACTTTATCCCTACTCCGCGGCCGACCGTCACGCGACATGCAACACACAGACGAAAAAGTTTGAGACGATGTAATAAAAGTTTCACTTTAAAATGCACTGCCGAACCGAGAGTTATCCTAATTTAATATTATTTTTTTATAATATTAATATAAATGTGAAAGTTTGTGAGGATGGATGGATAGATGGATGTTTGTTACTCTTTCACGCAAAACCTACTAAACGGATTGAGATGAAATTTAGCATAAAGATAGTTTATAAATAGGATTAATATTTATGATACTTTTTATCCCGATATTCCTAGGGGATCGAGACTTATGCGGGTGAAACCGCAGGGCGCTGCTGTCTATATAGTTATCAAGAATACCATAACATTTTAAACATGAGTTTATTTTTATTACTGATTTTAAGTTTTTTTTTGGATATTAGTGAAGTTAGCATTGGTTTAATGATCCTAAATAATCTTTTAACAAAATAAATCACTAAAAATCTAACCTCACCTAACATTAATATTATTTATCGACAATCCGTCGAAATAATGTATCAAAACTACATGATCAGCCATCGATCGTACAGAAAACTGTAGTAGCGAATCGCGATGTATCAAATTGGCGTTGTCACCTACAATCACGATTTATTACTCCGTAAAAGGTCACGATAGCTTAAACGATGTTCAGTTGTTTGATCTAAACGATAAAACACGACCTGTTATTTTTGTACCTGTTATGGCAGTAAGGCTTTTTTGACGCGTAGCCAAAATTGGAACTAATGCCGCCATTTTGCTTTTTAGGGTTCCGTATCTCGATAGGAAAAAACGGAACCCTTATAGGATCACTTCGTTGTCCATTTGTTCGTCCGTCAGTCTGTCAAGACCCTTTTTCTCAGGAACGCGTGGAGTTATCAAGTTGAAATCAATATAAAATACGTAGATCTACGGTCCTTAGAGCTCTAAAAAAATTTACCTTCTAAGTCAACGCAATACAAAAATACGGCCATTTATGTGACATATTTCCCCTTAACACAGGTTATTTTGTAACCTATCTAAGAGAACAGTACGGCATCCACTAACTAGATTATGAAACTATGCTTGTGCTTTATATATTACCTTGCCTTGTAATCTAGTCCTAGTTAAACAATAAATCTTATCTTATATTTTGATCCCAAAAATATTTTTTTGCCATTACGAACTTACATTTGCAGTGGGAGAATTGACCGTGACGTATATCGTTGTATGGGAGAACATGTTTTTCAACTACAACGTTTTGTTTGATTTTGGGATAAGTTCATCCCAACTATGGAACCCTTCATTGTGCGTGGTCCGACACGCACTTTTCCGGTTTTTTTTTATAAATACCAGCCTATTATTGTCCCACTGCAGGGCAAAGGCCTCTTCTCATACAGAGAAGGCACGAGCATTGATCACCACGCTTGCTCAAGATGGGTTGGCGATTTCAGATTTATATTAACTGTATGTAAGTTTCCTCACGATATTTTGCCTTCACCGATGTCAATAATGTCCAAGATAAATACATACCATAAGCATAATCACCCTATAATATTTCCACTGCTGGGACACAGGCCTTCTCTCGGTGAGAGGGAGTGGGCCGTAATCCACCACGCGAGCACAGTGCGGGTTGGCGGATTTCACATGTCTTTAAATTTTTGGTTCTAGGACATGCCGGTTTCCTCACGATGTTTTCCTTTACCGTTTTGAGAGCAGTGGTGATGAAAATATTTTTTACTCAAAGTAAAGTGCCTGCTTGAGATCGGTCGCAGCCGTTACCACCTGGACCACCACTGCAGAATAATTAATACATTTCACTGAACAATTGCAAAAGAAATTACCTACTGCGTCCCGCTGCCAACGTCATTCGAGCGACAGAAAATCCTTGTAGTCTGTTACCGTACGGGTTATTTTTAAACTGAATCCGCTACATCTGTCTGCGACGGGAAGTCGCGACGTGATATCAGTCTAGCCTTGCACTTAAGTTCGCAGCTTGAGGCTCTATTTTTGAATCGGTCGTATAGCTGTGCTAGTGTCACTGGCTAGTACGTAAATAGAGTTGAAAGTTTTTTTTGTAGCTATAAAATATCCTCAAGAATAATACTCAGTACTCAATATCTTTATTGCTTTACCATAATGTGTACTTAGGTGGTAATTATATAATTTAGATCATTATGGACCCTGTAGGGCACAGCAAAAAGGGTAGGAGAGAGGAAGCCCTGTTTTAGGAGATCATTGTTTTTGTGGGAACAAGTTTTAACTTACATATAATCAAAGTCAGGAGATCGCGAATAAGATACCTACTAACATTTCGCTTAACTATTATTATTTATGTTTTATCTGTAAAAAGTACTAAAATATTTTAGATTATTTTTATGTACCTTTTAATAGGTAAATGGTACTTTATTTAAATAGCCAAAATTTGTGATTTTGATAACACACTAGGTACTGAAATTTAGTTAACCTCATAATCAAAGCAACTGAAAATTGTAATCATTTTTAAAATTAAAACTGAAAAACGTTAACTGCACACACAAGTTTAAAATGAATCCACCAACATCACATCGGAACCGTTAGTTACAAGCAGCCATATTGGATTTAAAAAGTTTTAACTCCCAACCCCGCTACCAATCCCTTTGAATACCTTTATAGAGAAATATTTTTCAGAAGCACCTCGAATTTCAGTTAAATTGTGAGATATATCTTTGCAACAGGCTGGAAATAACTATCGTCTCATTTTTGTGGAATCCGCTTGTATATAAGCTATTCACGATGGTCAGATCTGTTTCTGATAGAGTCAAAGCTGATTACTGTAGCTACTAATATTTCCCGGTGTAACCACAAACTATTTCATTGAATTAACCTGCATCCGTAATATTGTATAGTTTTAAGTTATTTAAAGTGTCTCTTCGAAATGTTTTAAAATGTATTTATTGTACACCTATTTATACAGAATCAGATAAGCCTATTTTTGGCTGGCTAAAACTCTAACCAGATGTGGCTAAATAATCTCTAAATATTATGTGGTTGTATTAAGTTGCTTAAAATGTCTAACCGAATGAATCAGTGAAGCCTTTTCCAACACATATTTTGGTCAGTAGTAGTACATTACTGTTGCGGCCTGCAACAGGGGAATTGATGGACGAATGTGGAAATGTGGGCCGAGGCTAAGCCGAGGCACACATACGTGAGTCCATCAATGCCTGGTTGCGGCCAAGGCTTGTATAGTACTTTTCTCAAAAATTTTAAATCCGGAATCAATGACGAACAACGATAATTTTTCACGCGCCAGTATGTTCATTTGTTTCTTCTTTAAAGATTTCTATTTGCAAGTCAAATCGATATTCAAATAAAATCTTTGATAAGTTACCTCCTTGGTCATGCGTCGAAGTAAAAAGTTCGTTCCGTTTTTAAATTACACGACAGTTATTAGTTTTCATAGTAATTTATTCGGCCGCTCAACACGACAGATGATAAGATTTTTATAATAACACATTTCCCGCCGCCTATTCGCATGTGTTTGACCAGTACAGCATTTTCGATTTATCTCGAAGAAGGTTTGAGAAAAACTCTAACTAGATGTCGCTCTTACGCCTCGTATTAAAATAAGTCCTGACATTCATAAAACCAAAATCTAACATTTCAACCTCTCAGAGTCAAACTAACACCTCTATTTTCTTTTTAATTTGAGGATATAAATCATCTGAAAATCTAGACTCAATTCCAATGAATGTGAGCAATAATGTTAGCCTTGACTTCTCCAGACAAAAAATATATATTCATTCTCATATCTCATTTTGATGCGAGCGATAGAATATATTCAATTTAACTGGATAAGATTGCGATAATGTAATTTATTGTTCATTTATTGGTTAGATTTATATTCCAAATAACATTAGTAAAAAATAAGGGTGTAATCTCTAACCAGTCTCATATTTAGTTTTCCTCTGGATTGCTTGAAAAATCAAGTCGTATTTTTTTTTTTTGACAAATCTTGCTATAAAACATCTGTACTTTCATTTTAAAAAAAACGTATGCGGTTGGGGGAGCATCAGGAACGAAGTTCTTTCACACGTATGATTTAAAACAAAAACTAAATATTTTCTGCCGCCATCTTGGATTTACATTTTGACCACACCATCGACTTTAGCACCCTCAAAAACTATGAAAATGACACCCATGACGAAAAATTAGAAAATTTTGACAGCCGCCATCTTGAATTTACATTTTGACCACACTATCGACTTTAGCACCCTCAAAAACTATGAAAACGACACCCATTTCGAAAAATTAGAATTTTTTTACAGCCGCCATTTTGGATTTACATTTCGACTAAATTCACACTTTCTCTCTCTCTCTCTCTCTCCGGCATGCAGTGTACTTGGGACGATGTGTACAATTTTATCCCACGACACTGTAATCACTTTAAGTCTTTCGTTTTTTCTGCCGGCGTTCTCTCTCTCTTTTTCTTTCTCTTTGAATTAGAAGAAGACAGTCGCAAATATTAACACTTTTTAGCGTGACGATTTCTGAACGTTTACAAGCCGCATTAAAGAACTTCGTTCCAAAAATCTTTGAGCTATGGTAAAAATGACGTTCTATAATTTGTTTTTCTCCGATATTCCTATTAGATATGGCTGCTTGCTTGAGCCATAGTGCGCGCAGAGTTTCAAGCGGAGTGGTAGCAAAGGAAACCAGAAGAGCAGTTTGCTTACTAGGATCAATTTGTCCAACAACCACCTCCTCGACATAACTTGGGTACCTACTATTTTTCCTGACAAACTGACAGACTTCTTGATTGTTCAAGAGCATCTGTAATGGTCTTTGACTTTAGAATTGACCCACAGCAAATATAAAATGCCTTACTGTGGTCACTCTGCTATGTCTCCAGACTGTCTTTCTGGGCTGATATACGAGTGCCACCAACGCCTCAACCAGGTGGGTGACCTCAATAATATAACCAGTCAATGGATCAAGGGACACAGCGGTTCGCGGGGCAATGACGCAGCCGACGAACTTGCCAGAAGGGGGTCGAGCATGGCACCAGTGGGGCCTGAACCCATCACGCCACTCCCCTTCGGGTACCTACGCTCTCTGGTAAGGAAACGAACCAGGGAACAACATCACAAAATATGGGTGGACCACGGTGAGTGCAGGCAGGCTAAGGAGGCTCTCCCTACAATCGACGGCCGCCTCACGAAACTGGTTCTCCGGTTAACAAAACAGCAGCTGCGCACAGTTACAGCTGCCCTAACTGGCCATGGGTCATTTAATAAACACCTCTTTGTCATAGGAGTCACAGACAGTCCGCTGTGCAGAGCTTGCATGGAGGACGACGAGACAGCAGCCCATGTGCTGTTAAACTGCCCCGTGGTCGCCACATACAGGGCCAAGTACTTCGGTAACCCAGGTACCCTACGTGAGATTGTCAGTGACACCAAGGCGTTGCTGGCCTTCTTTGAGGAGCTGGGGTGGATCGAATAACAGATTTTCCCACCCGTACGCAAAATACGCGGTTTGACGTGGAGTTGCGGATACCAGCCCGTATTACCTATTACCTATGTCTCCAGACGCAGCCGTCCTTTCCCTCGCTCTACTTATACGACGTTCCGAGGATGATAAGCTGCAGATGTTGTAGACTCGTTCATTCTATTTTCGTGTACTCTAATTTCTTACTAATTATTTACAATGAAGCTATTTTACACAAAGACACATTGGCGAGAACTTCAGTATGTATTTTCGTATCTTACAAAGAGATAATTAAAAATTAAAGACAAAATCCAAAATTATCTCAGTATTATTTACAGAACAATAAACACACACATTTTCCATTCAAATAACACAAGTCAAAATGCCCTTTTGTGGGCGTAATTACAAGAACAAGACCCATTTATTGTGACCAAGGAGTATAAAACACAATGTTCTTTGTCATGCCGTCAGTTTATACCAATGAATATTTAAAAAGCTCTTTCTTACAGCCGTATCTTCAAATAGGAAAATTGAAATACATTCCCTTTGTATATCAAGTTGCGAAGATTCAATTTGAACTTCGACTGTTACAATCAAAATTGTAATTACTTGACTAAAAAGGCTCGGTTCACGATGGGAAAAACATTACGTATTTTTGTTTAATTGTGTTAATTTTGCTACTTAGTGTTGAGTTGTAGTTTTTAAACTAAAATCTTGCTAATTTTGTGTAGTTTTTGAAGCTCACTTACGACTGCGTTTATAAGCAGGTTTTACTTTGTATACGTATCTTAATTGACTAATGCTCGTTTTCAAGAACACTAAAAGACACTTAAAAGAATCCCGAAATAAAAGTACACTTGGATTTTCAATGCTAGGCTCAGTGCTGAGAGTTGAAAATCCAACAGTGTACTTTTATTTTGGGATTCTTTTAGGTGTCACTTAATTTATAGTGTAAACGGGCTTAAGAGCCAATTTCACCAATGAAACTGAACGCGATCAGCACATCTAAACCACGTTCAAGAGCTGTCAATGTCATCCATCATTGTTTAGAAATATTGACACTGACCACTCTTGAACGCGTTTCGTAAGTGATCTTTGTTTAAACACTGAAAATGGTAACTTTAATAATAAAAGCCTTTTCTAGAAACTAAGCAAAAATTTTACTTTTATGTTAGACCCATTGTATCGTTGACCTCAATAACTATGTATTTTATATATATACTAGCTGACCCGTGCCCACTTCGTTGGGCGGTAAACATTTTAACTTGTGATGAAATTATGAGTGTGGTTCGGTTAGTACTGAGGGCTATGATTTATTTCAAGACTACCAAAAGGAGGATTTTGTTTTTATTGCATATGTATGTATGTATGTATTTGCATGTCACTTAGGCAATATAGTGGTTTCAAATGAGTGAATGAAATGATTTGCGATGTTCTCACTCTTTGGTTAGCGAGCCGCTGCGAGCGCTCAGCGCTAGACTTCCTATCCCTTGTTGCAGAGACATACTGCCTTAAATCACTGAGACGCTGTACACGTTCAGGGCTAGATTCCCGAGCACGGACCTGCGATGTTCTCCAGCTTTGGTTAGCAAGCCGCTGTGAACGCTCGGAGCTAGATTACCCAGCGCGTGCTTGCGAAATATTTTCTCTATTCCTCGAGAGGCGCTGATGATTTTCAAGAGCAGACTCTTCCGTACGACGTACTCGAGCTGCTCTTGTCTGCGATGTCTGACGGGAAAGTTGTGATTTCCTTTTAGACATGATAAAGAATCGCTGAAACTGTCCGATATCCCAAAAACAGAAATACCACAGCTTCGAACTCGAAGAATGAGAACGAAGTAGTATTTGTGTTAAGAAACCGAGCAACCAAAACGATTTTAAAGCCCAACAACATCCAACCAACTGCGTACAACTCACCTACCTAACGACGAAAGTTTTAAATAATAACTGGAGAGGGTCATTAATCCGCGGAAAATCTTAACACCACGATTTAAAAAAATGACGTAATTGCACAACGCCATCTATGGGTAAATGAATAAAACGCCCGTACAAAGCATGTTCTAATGCGGTTCGTGAATGGACGGCGGCATTTTGCGATTTAGTAATTTTATATTATCTTCGAAACTATTTAACCAATTGACATACTGTTTTGGGCAAATCGTATCTCTATGATGTTCTTGTGATCATAATAATATTTTTTTCGATAAGGGTTAATATTTTGCTGTTTAAAAAATCGTCCAAAGGTAAGTACGTCGAAAAAGACTTTTTTTAACTCATAAAAGTTACTATATCTGCTAAAATATTTGTATTCAAAGATGTGTTGAAGAAAATGGCTGGAATCGGGATCACTTCCATCGAACAATGGTTTCAGTGGTTGTGGTGGTGTAAGTAATGGATCCAGTTTGACTTTTCCACTTGCGCAGCTCAATCCAGCCGTTTCTCTTTTGAACTTTAACGCATTGCAATGTATATAGTCGTCATTGGTCCAACATCTAAATTTTCATCATCACTGTAGTTCGCAGTGGGATCATATTGGAATGCCAAGCGATTGTATGATGCCAATGATCTTCGTGTGCTCACGCGTTTTCTCAATCGGGCATTTTCTCTTATTATATTTTGTCTTTCTTCGCTTAAGTTCTGTGAATACACTTGTTGCTGGCTTGCATGTCTTGTGCGGCGGTCGATGTTCGCACGTCGTCCTCTAGGCATTTTGGACTATGGACAGAGTGGTGAATTTAACCTGAAATGCACGATCCACATAATTTACACAGTTCAACTTACCACCTTAAAGACAAATGCCTGCTGTTGAAATTGAATAAAAATTTGCACAATACACGTGATTGATGTGATGGTTTCCAATTGAAATGTTAGGAAACGAATAACTTATTTTTTTTACTATTTTTTCACAATTTCACAGTGAACACAATACCGGTTTGTCACATGAAATTAACTGAGCAGAGAACAATGAGTAGCTGTCAAACAATGTATCACGCACCGGCGCCATTTACTTAAAATATTGGTTTGTAGTACATGCTATGTATCAGAGATGGCGCTGTATGTGAAAAAAGATTTTTGTTTTTTTTCGCTTTTCTGTTGAAATTTTTCCTAAATTTTCTTTGCTATAAACCTCACAGAGCCCAAGACCTTTCCAACGAATGCAAAACCGTGGAAATCGGTTCGTGCGTTCTGGAGTTATAGCGTCAGGAAGGAAAACCCGACTTATTTTTATATAGTAGACTAGCTGACCCGTGCCCACTTCGTTGGGCGGTAAACATTTTAACTTGTGATGAAATTATGAGTGTGGTTCGGTTAGTACTGAGGGCTATGATTTATTTCAAGACTACCAAAAGGAGGATTTTGTTTTTATTGCATATGTATGTATGTATGTATTTGCATGTCACTTAGGCAATATAGTGGTTTCAAATGAGTGAATGAAATGATTTGCGATGTTCTCACTCTTTGGTTAGCGAGCCGCTGCGAGCGCTCAGCGCTAGACTTCCTATCCCTTGTTGCAGAGACATACTGCCTTAAATCACTGAGACGCTGTACACGTTCAGGGCTAGATTCCCGAGCACGGACCTGCGATGTTCTCCAGCTTTGGTTAGCAAGCCGCTGTGAACGCTCGGAGCTAGATTACCCAGCGCGTGCTTGCGAAATATTTTCTCTATTCCTCGAGAGGCGCTGATGATTTTCAAGAGCAGACTCTTCCGTACGACGTACTCGAGCTGCTCTTGTCTGCGATGTCTGACGGGAAAGTTGTGATTTCCTTTTAGACATGATAAAGAATCGCTGAAACTGTCCGATATCCCAAAAACAGAAATACCACAGCTTCGAACTCGAAGAATGAGAACGAAGTAGTATTTGTGTTAAGAAACCGAGCAACCAAAACGATTTTAAAGCCCAACAACATCCAACCAACTGCGTACAACTCACCTACCTAACGACGAAAGTTTTAAATAATAACTGGAGAGGGTCATTAATCCGCGGAAAATCTTAACACCACGATTTAAAAAAATGACGTAATTGCACAACGCCATCTATGGGTAAATGAATAAAACGCCCGTACAAAGCATGTTCTAATGCGGTTCGTGAATGGACGGCGGCATTTTGCGATTTAGTAATTTTATATTATCTTCGAAACTATTTAACCAATTGACATACTGTTTTGGGCAAATCGTATCTCTATGATGTTCTTGTGATCATAATAATATTTTTTTCGATAAGGGTTAATATTTTGCTGTTTAAAAAATCGTCCAAAGGTAAGTACGTCGAAAAAGACTTTTTTTAACTCATAAAAGTTACTATATCTGCTAAAATATTTGTATTCAAAGATGTGTTGAAGAAAATGGCTGGAATCGGGATCACTTCCATCGAACAATGGTTTCAGTGGTTGTGGTGGTGTAAGTAATGGATCCAGTTTGACTTTTCCACTTGCGCAGCTCAATCCAGCCGTTTCTCTTTTGAACTTTAACGCATTGCAATGTATATAGTCGTCATTGGTCCAACATCTAAATTTTCATCATCACTGTAGTTCGCAGTGGGATCATATTGGAATGCCAAGCGATTGTATGATGCCAATGATCTTCGTGTGCTCACGCGTTTTCTCAATCGGGCATTTTCTCTTATTATATTTTGTCTTTCTTCGCTTAAGTTCTGTGAATACACTTGTTGCTGGCTTGCATGTCTTGTGCGGCGGTCGATGTTCGCACGTCGTCCTCTAGGCATTTTGGACTATGGACAGAGTGGTGAATTTAACCTGAAATGCACGATCCACATAATTTACACAGTTCAACTTACCACCTTAAAGACAAATGCCTGCTGTTGAAATTGAATAAAAATTTGCACAATACACGTGATTGATGTGATGGTTTCCAATTGAAATGTTAGGAAACGAATAACTTATTTTTTTTACTATTTTTTCACAATTTCACAGTGAACACAATACCGGTTTGTCACATGAAATTAACTGAGCAGAGAACAATGAGTAGCTGTCAAACAATGTATCACGCACCGGCGCCATTTACTTAAAATATTGGTTTGTAGTACATGCTATGTATCAGAGATGGCGCTGTATGTGAAAAAAGATTTTTGTTTTTTTTCGCTTTTCTGTTGAAATTTTTCCTAAATTTTCTTTGCTATAAACCTCACAGAGCCCAAGACCTTTCCAACGAATGCAAAACCGTGGAAATCGGTTCGTGCGTTCTGGAGTTATAGCGTCAGGAAGGAAAACCCGACTTATTTTTATATAGTAGACTAGCTGACCCGTGCCCACTTCGTTGGGCGGTAAACATTTTAACTTGTGATGAAATTATGAGTGTGGTTCGGTTAGTACTGAGGGCTATGATTTATTTCAAGACTACCAAAAGGAGGATTTTGTTTTTATTGCATATGTATGTATGTATGTATTTGCATGTCACTTAGGCAATATAGTGGTTTCAAATGAGTGAATGAAATGATTTGCGATGTTCTCACTCTTTGGTTAGCGAGCCGCTGCGAGCGCTCAGCGCTAGACTTCCTATCCCTTGTTGCAGAGACATACTGCCTTAAATCACTGAGACGCTGTACACGTTCAGGGCTAGATTCCCGAGCACGGACCTGCGATGTTCTCCAGCTTTGGTTAGCAAGCCGCTGTGAACGCTCGGAGCTAGATTACCCAGCGCGTGCTTGCGAAATATTTTCTCTATTCCTCGAGAGGCGCTGATGATTTTCAAGAGCAGACTCTTCCGTACGACGTACTCGAGCTGCTCTTGTCTGCGATGTCTGACGGGAAAGTTGTGATTTCCTTTTAGACATGATAAAGAATCGCTGAAACTGTCCGATATCCCAAAAACAGAAATACCACAGCTTCGAACTCGAAGAATGAGAACGAAGTAGTATTTGTGTTAAGAAACCGAGCAACCAAAACGATTTTAAAGCCCAACAACATCCAACCAACTGCGTACAACTCACCTACCTAACGACGAAAGTTTTAAATAATAACTGGAGAGGGTCATTAATCCGCGGAAAATCTTAACACCACGATTTAAAAAAATGACGTAATTGCACAACGCCATCTATGGGTAAATGAATAAAACGCCCGTACAAA
Organism: Agrochola lychnidis; assembly: GCA_963680765.1. NCBI lineage: Eukaryota > Metazoa > Arthropoda > Insecta > Lepidoptera > Noctuidae > Agrochola > Agrochola lychnidis. The sequence continues at coordinate 9,675,581 of OY796864.1, forward strand.
GCATGTTCTAATGCGGTTCGTGAATGGACGGCGGCATTTTGCGATTTAGTAATTTTATATTATCTTCGAAACTATTTAACCAATTGACATACTGTTTTGGGCAAATCGTATCTCTATGATGTTCTTGTGATCATAATAATATTTTTTTCGATAAGGGTTAATATTTTGCTGTTTAAAAAATCGTCCAAAGGTAAGTACGTCGAAAAAGACTTTTTTTAACTCATAAAAGTTACTATATCTGCTAAAATATTTGTATTCAAAGATGTGTTGAAGAAAATGGCTGGAATCGGGATCACTTCCATCGAACAATGGTTTCAGTGGTTGTGGTGGTGTAAGTAATGGATCCAGTTTGACTTTTCCACTTGCGCAGCTCAATCCAGCCGTTTCTCTTTTGAACTTTAACGCATTGCAATGTATATAGTCGTCATTGGTCCAATATCTAAATTTTCATCATCACTGTAGTTCGCAGTGGGATCATATTGGAATGCCAAGCGATTGTATGATGCCAATGATCTTCGTGTGCTCACGCGTTTTCTCAATCGGGCATTTTCTCTTATTATATTTTGTCTTTCTTCGCTTAAGTTCTGTGAATACACTTGTTGCTGGCTTGCATGTCTTGTGCGGCGGTCGATGTTCGCACGTCGTCCTCTAGGCATTTTGGACTATGGACAGAGTGGTGAATTTAACCTGAAATGCACGATCCACATAATTTACACAGTTCAACTTACCACCTTAAAGACAAATGCCTGCTGTTGAAATTGAATAAAAATTTGCACAATACACGTGATTGATGTGATGGTTTCCAATTGAAATGTTAGGAAACGAATAACTTATTTTTTTTACTATTTTTTCACAATTTCACAGTGAACACAATACCGGTTTGTCACATGAAATTAACTGAGCAGAGAACAATGAGTAGCTGTCAAACAATGTATCGCGCATAGTTTTGCACTAACGTTGAGCGCACACTCACTCATTCTGCATGCTTTCATCCGTCACTGCGACAGACAGTTTCATTCAAAGCATTTTTTCACGATTTCTGCAATGCAAGTATCAAGCTATTTCTAGTTTTGCATTCGAAATACGGAAACAGAATTCCGATATTCCGTTTTTTTTTTACTTTTGTGACTCCTTTCTGACTTTTGTTTCGAATGGAAATCAAGTTGCTAAGAAGAGTGGAAAGGTTTGGAGAACTTAGTAGACACATATCATGCTACCAAGGTTAAACCTGAACATAAGCTTCAGACCGAAACACCTAGAAAGTTAAAGAGACTTTAGGCACTTTAAATTAAACCGCATTTAATTGAGGATTAGAAATTCAGCCGCTACCTAAGTTTAAACTAAACCTCAGTACCCACACAGCGATAGAAATCAAGTGCTCATTGGCATTCACGGAGCGGATAAATTTTGTGAAGTTTCCTTCGACGGACTTTTGCCGGGCGGCGTTGGAACGGTGCCGTGCCGTTGCCGTGCCGGTGCCGGTATCGTGCCGTGTCTATAGTGTGCACTCGAACTAAACCGTCACGTAAACGTCTACAGTATATTACATGGAAGTTTAACGTCAGTTGGAAGCGGACGAAGCGAGATAATTAACAAAGTTCACAGGGTTGCTCCGAGTTAATTCCCTTATAGATCGTCGGTTAGCTCTCATCACTCGTAAGATAGTGGGCTGTTTTAAAAGGTCAGCGGAGTTTGTCCTAATTACTGTTTTAAAAGATACTCCTTGAATTTTTTGCATAATTCCTAATTTTTAATCGACTTCCAAAAGGAGGAGGTTCTCAATTCGACTATGCTTTTTTTTTTGAATGTTTGTTACGCGATTACTCCGCCAATTATGAATTGATTTTGATGATTCTTTTTTGTTTGGTAGATCATACTTCAGAGGTAGTCCCATATATATTTTATTAATTTTGCTTGGGTAACTTTTGAGTTAGCTTTAATAATACGTATTTTTTCCCACTTAGTATGTGGATGATATAATAACTTCCTGTCACTGTTATTTACATAACAGGTAGTGATATTCGAATTTGTGTGGGGTAGGTACAGACGCCAGCACATCAAGCTACCACAATCTGTCATATTTATTTAATAGATTTTACTTTATTGTTAGTTAGTATAAGGTTCAAAGTTGATTGGGAAAATTTGACAGTTTCGGGTAGCTTGATGTGCTGGCGTCTGTACCACAACTAAAAAGTGAAAAATAAAAACTTTTTACAAAAAAAAACAACCGACTTCAAAAAAAAAAAACACTACAAAGTGAAAAATAACTTTAATTTCGGAAGTCGGTGACAAAGAACAAAAATCCAAAACCAAAGACACCGACTTCTTTTTTTTTTTGAAGTCGGTTTTTATTTTTTTGTAAAAAGTTTTTATTATAACGGTAGCGCAAGTCAGGCCTATATTCAAACTTAAACAATGTTAAATACTGCCCTTTAAACTAGCTCATCATTAGAGCTCATTACCATCCAGTATAGCAACCCTCTCTTAAACTCTTAAATAAGTCAAGAATATCACGCATTATGTAACAATTTTTCCAAAATACTTGTGAGTTTTCAGGGCTCAAATATTCAGGTACGTTTTCGGGAAACATGTGAATTGAGAAAGAAATAGGATACTTTTTACCCGGGCTTACACGTAATTACATACTTGGGTACTGTTACTCAAATAATTCAAAACAGGAATACCAAAACTTCTTCAGTCGCCATTCATATTTACCACCAACGTAAGACAATATTCCAATTACAGCTTCGAAACTAAATCCTAATTCAGACTGGCGTATCGATCAATGAACTAAGAGACTAGTGAGTCGGTGACCGTTTCGACCAAATCTCCATCGTACCCCAAAGAGCACGTTAAGCCCTAACTTCTGACAAACTAAGTCGTCTCATTAACTTGACATAAATAAAAAGTTAGACCGATGACGTCAGAGGAATCGGAACTGGATAATACCAGTTTGGTAATTTGTTCTTGTTCTTGGAGGTCACCTTGTTAAGGACTTATTGAGAGGTCCATTAGGTCACCTTGTTAAGGACCTATTGTTTTCTTATAGTATTTATTTCAGGCTACGCCCATAGTGTTAGTAACAATGGTCTTATAAACTAGTGTTAGTAGACATACAAATTTTATTTAGTGTGGAGTGTCATCCAATTTCGCAGCATTGGAGACTCCCATTTATCTGCGAATAAACTCAAGATAGTGTTGGTATCGCCACGAAGACGAGCAAACAGAGAAAAAAAAAGAAAGATTTTACGTATGATGGCCGCAAAACCATCTATATGCCTTTCCGCAAAACATCTATGACGCGCTACATCGCCATGGCAGCCCCAACAGTATCCTGAGTGAAGATCACGTAGATCACTATGTGCATGCAAACTACAACTAGTCCACAGTCTGCACGTGTAAAATGACGAGCAAAAAGATTTAACCAAAGTAATCTTGACCCCCTTTGTACATCGCGCAAACCTGCGGGCCAGCATGTTGCAGCGTACCGACAGCGATCTACGTTCCCTGTCAATGTCCTTGTTATCTTTCAAACCGTCGGTAACCCAATTATCCAAGTACTTAAAATTGGGCACGCTATTTAAGGATGCTCCACAGAGCGATTTGGTATAGTTCGGTAACCTATAGCATTAACTTATTTATTTATTTATTTGGCACCTCAACGACTTGCTCACTTAAACATACATATCGCCGCCCCCGCAGAATAAACGCGTAAGTGCTATTGAGGCGGTTTTGATGTAAATCCATATTCGTTATGTATAGGTCAAAATACATCACCTCAATTTTTTCCAGATTTTTACATCAATTATTTACGAAGTTACATACACACGATATACCGTAACATAATGTTATAATTCCGACCTTGATGATATAAAAACTTAATTACCTATTACATCACTAGAATTTTTTCGACTGCACCAGAATAAACGCGTAAGCCCATTAACGGTATCACTGTACAGCGAAAAACGCAAGTAATATTAAATTGCAAAACAAAAAAAAAACAATAGTTGATAAGAAAAAATAACTCAAAGTAACATTAACGTTAACAAAAAAAACTAAAACATTTCTGTAAAATGTTTTTTTATCAATGACTCAAAAACAGTACCTGTTTAACACTTAACATTAATTAGATTATCTACAAAAAAAAATAATCTTTTAAATGACGTAAAAAACAAACTTCTATTCGGTGTAGTCATAAAGTTATGGATCAATTTAGGTTTTTTATTTTTCCTGTAAAATTGACTTTTTACACTTGCGCGTTTATTTTGCGGGGGCGGCGATATACAAAAATCACATACAGTTATTATTGTGAACTCGTCACTTACTGAAGTGCACAGCACTAGCAGAGGATTTAATGATTACAGGAAGTTTTATTTATCGTTAGTTGAATTATTTACAAAATAAAAATAGATATTAATTACGAATATTAATTATGTTCACAACTACGATGAAATATTTAACTTACTACCTTATTGAGAATTGAGAATTAACTTATTGAGAGATCCATTGATTGTTTTTTTTTTTTTGTGGCGGCAGGTTGCGTGTATTTCTGCTTCTGCTATAATACTTCTGCAAGCAGAGTTGCAAATTGACTTAAGAAAGTTTTTGAGATTTGAGAGACAATTGGCGTCCGACTTTTTAAAGTCGGCGCCTCAGATTTTGTGTTTTGGTTTTATTAAAATTGTAAAACGTTATAAATGTTCATTACTGACTTATTTGATTCTTGAACACTATGTTAGAGTTTTTTTTAAACAGAACGATTACTTAATAGGATCTTCTGGTGAAGCTATGGTCAGTGTTATCAGAATTAATGATTACACGAGGAATTAAAAAGTCAGATGTCAGTGGAAACTCGGAGCGGGGTCGCTCTAGAAATTTTCTTATTGGTCTTTCAAAAAGGGCATGTGCGCACAAGCGGCGCTTTTATGACAAGATACCTACATAAACTCGGACGAAGCAAAGGGAGAAATGTAAGGATTATCTACAGTCTACACCAATATTATAAAGAGAAAATATTTGTATTTTTGTTTGTAATGAATAAACTCAAAAACCGCTTTTAAAAATTCTCCGTCGTTTCGTCCTCCTCTTCTATACAACATAGCCGACCTCATAACCTAACCTAAAGTGCTAATAGGTGCACTATATACCTTTACAAATTGATTGAGAAAATCGTACCAAAGTCTACACAGTCGTCTGAGGCCGAGTTTTATAAACGTTACTTAGCACGTATGTTAAGCGTTATTCCTGTCTCTGTCGCATAACTGCCAAATTACACGTGCAAGATAGAGACGAGAACATGTCAAGTCAAAGAACGACCATAGTAGCGTTTATATATCTCGGCCTGAAAGATTACCTCAAACGTACAGACGCACAGATAGAATCAGAAATGTGAAACGGTAAAGGGGGAGATACTGACATATTTCATGGGAAAACTGTTTGAAGTGTAGCTCCTCCTTTAAAATGGAAACAACAAAGGAGAGAGCTCCGAATTTTCGTGAAATAATTAAATCTCGTAGATAATCTGCTTTTCACTATGATTTATAATGTAATGTTTCATATGAATCGTTTGAAATGATTATTATAGAGTTCTTTATGAGTATTATTTTGTATCTTACAAGCCTTAGCCATTCAATTTATTATCCTCTAATCCCCTCTTATATAATAAGAAAATTAAGCTGGCTTAGTACTTCACGAATTAAATAGCTGTTTTGAGCTTAATAAAATGGATACTAAGTCAGAAGTTTCTTTAAATTATTATTTTTAACCGACTTCCAAAAATGAGGAGGTTATATGTTCGTAGCGTAAGTTTGTTTTTTTTTTTTGTATGTCCATCGATTTTTCCATCATTTGTGGACCGATTTTGAAAATTCTTTTTTTGTTTTTTAAAAAAGAATTTTCAAAATCGAGTTGGTGACAAAAATGAAGTTGGTCCCGTATAAATTTTATTAACTTTGCTTGGGTAGTTTTTGAGTTAGCTACATATTTTTTCTCACTTAGTATGTAGATGATATGATAAGTTCCTGTCACTGGTAGCAGGTAGTGGTATTCGCATGTGTGTGGGGTAGGTACCACAACTAAAAAATTAAAAGTTTAAACTTTTTACAAAAAGAAACAACCGACTTCCAAAAAAAACACTACAAAGTGAAAAATAACTTTAATTTCGGAAGTCGGTGGCAAAAAACTAAAATACAAAACCAAAGACACCGACTTCCCAAATTAAAATTATTTTTCACTTTGTATTGTTATTTTTGGAAGTCGGTTGTTTTTTTTTTTTTGTAAAAGTTTTATATTATCAGATTGGTTACTATTTGTGACAAACTAAGTTAAACTTTATGTAAATCAAGCTGATTATCACAATATATTGTATGCAAAATATAATAAAATACATATATTTTTCACTGTACATGGAGATGAATGTTTATTTACCGGGGTCATGCGGAATATTTCTACTAAAAGTATCATTTATATCCCATACATTTATCGCTCATTCTTATAGAAATTTCTTGTCCCATATGGGGTTTATGTGTAAAGGGTGTTGTTTTAGTAATGCTATATATTTAAAAGGGTGGCCACACGATAATATGTCAAGAAAGTAAGCCTAAGAAATATGGTTTCCGATGACAAATAAACAGAATTCTTCCGCGGTTACCATAAAGGCTAAAATCGCGTGTACCTAAAATATTCTCTTGACTCTCCTTATATTATCTTCATAAAGCATATTTTAGCATTGTGGTTATATCTCATTATACAAAATGTTACTTTCAAGAAACCCACATTGCACTCAAACTTACGTAAACTTTTCAACAGAAAGACAACTAAAGTTAAAATGTCTCATTACCTCTATGAATAGTAAAATGGCTGAATTAATTTAATGAAATTCAAAGTTATTTTGGCAGCAATAAAACTTTTAAAAATAAAAATAGTTTTAGATTTTAGTAAATTGCTTTTAGTTTTAATGAAAAGTAAAACCATTAGCTGAAATGCTGTTTCGTTTTAATTATAAAGTATAATTTTATTATTCACAGCGTAATGAAGTAAACAAGTTGCATATAGAAGTGGATTTTATAATACCTATTATTTTTTAGAAATTATTTATTATCTGACGTCTTGAAGACTCTTAAGCCTGAATCGACGATGAAATAAATATATAAAAGACAGTGTCGTGTTTCAATTTCAATAAATGTTCAGCTCTTTTTGATAAACTTAGAATAGCTATTTCTCAAAAATGTTGAGCTAAACAAGACACTGTTATTAACTTCCAGCTAAAATTCAAATAAAAAGCGAATAAACAAGTCCCTATAGCAAGTGAAGGTTCATATAATTGCATCCTTGTCACTCGGAGGAAACCTACAGACAATGCACTTTTATTATTGTACCTCGAAAGTGGGTCAGGACGGGAATAAAACCCGGGTAACTTCGCTATCCTCTGTATATCGTCAATGATTTATATTATAGTCCTTTGCAAATAGATGCGAGAATAGCTATTGTTTTCACGAAAAATATATGGGGGTGAATTATTGTTGAACGACGGTGTAAAGTTTGAGTGTGGTGTTTAAGAGGCGTCTGGTTTCAGGAAATGGAGGAATTGAAATCTTTATTTGTTTAATTGGATTGGAGTGTAATTTTATTGAAGCATAATGTTTTGTGGAGACAAAGTCTAATATTATTTAAATAATAAATATATTTAAAATATTTATTTTTGAACGTAAAATTTACAACAAAAAAAAAAAACTAGTTGCCACTTCCAAAAGGTAGTTATCGTATGGAGAAGAATGGGCAAGAAACTTCACCGTTACTCTTTTAAAATGTTTTACAATGTTTTGTGTAGGTACATTAGTTAAATAATTATAAGTGAAGACTATGCAGCTAGAATAAAATTACTATACCACAATAGGTAAAAATAATAAAATAAAATTAAGAGACAATTGCCTTGTTTATATTTTAGAAAATATTTGAAAATGATTTACATCTACAATCTATGCAAATAAACTTTAATGAGATTGTCAGATTATTCTATCCACATACATATAAATTGTTTGGTAGTAACTAAATTAGTAAGAGTTTATTTTTATTAATAGTTTGCCCTAACGGAGTCGTCAATTAAAAGCAAATCACCCCGCGGTTTCACCCCGCATAAGTCTCGATCCTGTGGGAATATCGAGATAAAAGTAACCAATGCTCTAACCCAGGTCATGGTCTACCCATGTGCCAAATGTCATCCAAATCTTTTATTTTTATATTATTAGTTTAGATTAACATAAAGTTAAATCAAAGACCTTTATTGAAATTAGGCTGAGAATCGCTAAGATAACCCCTGACATTAACCAAAGACACATTTACTTACCCCAAAAACCCAGACTGCCCTCTAAACAAATGTTAATCCTCCAGAAAAACCCACAGTCATGCATAGACAATTAATCTCAGTACCAATGGTTGCACAAAAAGCAACCTAGCACAGAATGTAATAAATCTTCGTGCTGAGTCTAAAAGGCTTCGATTGCATAACTAGGGCTACGATTAAAATCGTCTGGTCCGTTTTTGCTACTTATCTTATTATTGTCAGATGTATCAGTGCTTGGATGTTACTTTTTATTACAGAGCTAGATTACTGCTTCTTGTGTTAAGTTTGACGATCGTGTTTGAGATTAAGCTGCGATTTGTATAATTAATTTGGCTTGAGCAAGAAATTCATACTTATTAAATATTAATTATATATATTAATATATATATAAATAATAATAATATAATATATATTAATGTCATAATATAATCATATATTAATATAATATGTATTAATTATCAATATTATATTTATATAATATTAAATTTTTACATTAAATATTACAATTAGAACAGCCTGTATTTTAGTAGATACGGGAATTGTTCTGACCACTTCTGTGAAACTGTAAAAGTTTAATTATGTATCTAGCCAAACCCCAAAACTCTCGAACAAAAATAATTTAACTTTACAAACTGTGAAACGTCATGCAAAATAAATATGAGTATCAGAGCATTACACTTGGCTTGCCGTAAATAAAAGAAGAGCAAAAAGTGCTTACTAAGGACTTTTAATTAATAAGTAATTAAGTTACATTAATGCTTCTACTTTATTATTAGCTTTTGGAAAAGAAGAGACAAAAAGTTTATACTCAGTCATTTTATTTTTATTATCAGCATGTTGTACCCCTGAGTAAGTGATGACTTTTGTGAGAAAATCTTATATCTATACATAATAATTATTAATTAAAATCGCTTTTCGTGTCTGTCTGTGTGACCGCGTTGTTCTTTTAAACTACGTAATGGATTTTGATGCGATTTTCACCAGCCGGAAAGTTTATGAGCATAATATGACATACTATTAAACGACAATATTTTTATAAATATTTGTTTATATATATATTTGTACTCACGTTCTCGAAATCGGCTCTAACGATTTCTATGAAAGTTGCAATATTGGGGTTTACGGGAGCGAAAAATCGATCTAGATAGGTCTCTTAACTGGGAAAATTAGTTTCAACAGTATTTTCACTCCAGCAGAGATTTTCAGAAACTTGCAATTAAAAGTTAAAACTTGTAAGAGACCGAATATTTGTCATTAACTGGATACATACAATAACAGTGTCGAGTTTTTCCATTTGGAATTTCTCAGTAGCAGCTCGGAGTCTGGATTTGTGCCCGGTTGATGGCAATAGATTCGCCCCCTATTACATGGGACTTAAACATAACTGGCAAAATGTGGTTGTACAATCTGACTAACCCATCTGGAAGTCTGGCGTGCTTTATGTTATATCAACAAAGTATCAGCAAATTGTTCTCAGCAGAAAAATACCTTTGCTTGTAAATACCCTAAAAATAAAGGCACAACACAAAAATACACGGTTATGAATAAACTTGCGCTTTTAAAGCCTCTTGGCTTCACTAATGAGAAACTTCGTGAACTAAAACAATAATTACAAAACTCTAGCACGGCTCACAATGCCTCTGAAAATGTTTTTCTGTATAAATAAATTTTCTTTTAAACTTGAAATGGTACTCAGCAGCCATTCATTTTAGTTTTTCAATGGAAGGTAAATTGTACAAAGTTTTTTCCTATATTTATCGTTGCTGAGGTAAGGTGCTGTACATGGAATGATAATAATAATAAATATACTGTTCTACTGAACCGCATTTATCAAAAATTTTGAAGTGAAAATTTCTTTAGGTGCGTTGGGCATTTTTGAGATGGAAAAAACAATTGAACTCGCAACACCGTTACCGACACCTTATTTTTGTAAACCCAAATATGCTCTTTATTTATATTACGTTACGGATCAATGTTGTATGCAAGTATTTTTACTTTAAAGGTTTTGGAAGGATTTTTTTTTTGTAATCGCGATTTTGCTTTTTATTTAGATAAGGTTACGGACCAATGTTCTATACAAAGTATTTTTCTTCCACCAAGGCGATCTTGTTCAATTTTTTACTTCTGTCGGCACTCCTGGAGTGTCACTGTTTTTAGGGTTCCGTTGCCAAATGGCAAAAAACGGAACCCTTATAGATTCGTCATGTCTGTCTGTCTGTCTGTCTGTCCGTCCGTATGTCACAGCCACTTTTTTCCGAAACTATAAGAGCTACGCTGTTGAAACTTGGTAAGTAGATGTATTCTGTAAACCGCATTAAGATTTTCACATAAAAATAGAAAAAAAACAAATAATTTTGGAGTTCCCCATACTTAGAACTGAAACTCAAAAAAAATTTTTTCATCAATCCCATACGTGTGGGAATATCTATGGATAGGTCTTCAAAAATGATATTGAGGTTTCTAATATAATTTTTTTCTAAACTGAATAGTTTGCGCGAGAGACACTTCCAAAGTGGTAAAATGTGTGTCCCCCCCCTGTAACTTCTAAAATAAGAGAATGATAAAACTAAAAAAAATATATGATGTACATTACCATGTAAACTTCCACCGAAAATTGGTTTGAACGAGATCTAACAAGTAGTTTTTTTTTTAATACGTCATAAATCGTAAACCGCAATTTACCTTTCATTCAATGTTACTTGCTGCTACGGAACCCTTCATGGGCGAGTACGACTCGCACTTGGCCGGTTTTTTTTTTTTTCAGTTCGGTTTGTGGAACAACTCAGGTGCCGTTCGGACAAGTGCCGTTGAAATCAGTGCTCTGAGTGGAAGACTTCAAAAAATAGCCTTATTATGAATGCTTAACAAAATGCTGCGATCACTAATCACTGTTCAGTGCTCTGATTATGGCAATATCTTCCAACAACTTCTCATTTACATTGGTCGAATTTGCGAACATTGTGCTCACTCAGCGGAAGTTTTATTCTTGAGTAAATAAGTAGAAAAAGATTATAAATACTTCCTAAACATGAAAGCTAGGATAATCTCAAAAAAGTGATTTACATAACACCATCACATTTTCATCTCGAAACGCGTAGAATTTCACTTCTCTCTTGACACAAAAATAACAAATAAAAGTGAAAAGTGTTCAAACGACCTTCACACAATGCAGCTCCATTTAAATTTAAATAAACACATTTAAAATACTAAAAGTTAAAAATAAAGGTTAAATGAACACAATGTTATTTGCATCAAAAGTTAATTTCGTACACAATTCACATTTTTATTCTTTAATTAAAGCGAAAATTAATTGGATAATTGGTCATGTTCTGCTTGGGACTGAACGATTGGTACTCAATATTGCAATACGTTTAAGATCAATAGAACTGCTGTGAGTTTTATTATCGGGAACAGGGGAATGTAAATATACTATTTGTCACTTGCAACCGAGTCGAGCCTAGGGAACGATTAAGTGGTGCTATTAAAAAATGCTGGTTGGAATAAACTTTTTGTTTCTGTAATTGGGTTAGTGGGAATGTTTGTGTTTTGTACCTTTGTTTTATTGTAAAGAAATACAAATTCAGCCTGCTTTATAACAAGTTTTATTTCTCTAGGGCTGTGCGAACAGCAATCTCTTATTCATTTTTGGATAAAAGGAAAATCCAAATACGGTTTTATTTTATCTCACTGAAAAAAAAGAAAAATTCCTTATTACGTTTCTCTTATTACGTCAAATATTCGCAGTCCTGCAAATACAACTAAACAAGGCAATTGAGTCTAGAAAACTGGTTTTATCTGTAGAGTCATAAGTGGAACAAAACTAGCAACGTTGTAGGAATATCAACTTTAACTCCTGGGGAAGAAAGTTGCAAGTTGTATGTATCGTGTTATCTCTATAGTTTTAAAAGAGCATGCACCAATGTTGTACCGTAGAGGTTTTCTCGCAATTTCTACGTGTCCGTGTGTTTCTACTGTCCTCTTTTCTTTGCACTTTAGCACAAATGTCCTTTGTGACCCACACTGTGATGACATCAAAGAATTTTGTAACACATTTCCTTAATGAAATGATCATTGGCCGACGTTTGAAAATATTATTTACTAGAAACCCGCGCATGCTTTGCATGGGTAGATCTACTGATGTGGCGACATATCAAAAGATGAAAACTTTTGTGCTATAATATAACTAAGTTTACTCCGAATGCTTTGTTGGTCTAGTGGTCGCAAGCGCTACTGCTAACCATGAAAGTCCTGCGTTCGATTCCCAGGTCTGGCAAAGTGTTATTGGGTTTTCTCTTAGGAATTTCTCAATAGCAGCCCGGAGTCTGTATTTGTGCTCGGTTGATGGCAATAGAATCGCACTTGATTTTTTCAGATTTAATGCGATTTTTTCCAAAAAAAGCCGCACATTATTTCATTATATGAATTACTAGCTGCGCCCCGTGGTTTCACCCGCAGAAGTCTCGATCCCGTAAGAATATCGGGATAAAAGTATCTTACGTGCTAATCCAGGTTATAAACTATCTGTGTGCCAAATTTCATCCAAATCCGTTCAGTAGTTTTTGCGTGAAGAAGAGACAAACATACACACACACTCACAAACTTTCGCCTTTATAATATTAGTGTGTTGTCAGAAAATCATAAACAAATAATTACATCACAGTGTGCAAGGATATTATGGCTATTCTCTCCGTTCCGGAGATATAATCATTAGATCAATGCATTTTTTTTTTTTGCAACACAATAAGTTGCCACTTTGCCTAACAATTTGTATATTGAGAAGCCATTTCAAGTAAAATACCGACACTTTAAAATTTAAGCTCCTATGTCTACGAGGTTTGAACCCAGACAGGCACTTTACTTTGTATAAATTATTTCATCACCACTGCTCTCAAAACGGCGAAGGAAAACATCGTGAGGAAACCGGCATGTCCTAGAACCGAAAATTCGAAGACATGTGTCATCTATCAACCCGCACTGGGCTCGCGTGGTGGATTACGGCCCACTCCCTCTCACCGAGAGGAGGCTTGTGTTCCAGCAGTGGCAACATTATAGGCTGATGATGATGATGTCACGAGAGCCTTTTTTCGATCCTTAGTGCGGCAATCGCTTTTAAATAGGACGTAGTCAGTAACATTTTTTTGAACACAATAAAAGTTTATAGGATTTTGCAATTAATTTTTATCCGACTTATTAGATTTTAACACAAATCGCGCTTTGATCTGATTATTACGCGCCAGAGGCAAAATTGTTTCTTCCAGTAAGGCCCAGTAACTAGCCACTGTTTTTCTTAAGCCTCATTAATTTAATGAAACGAAACCCCTTAGGGTAAAATGAAACATCACAAATAATTAAATTAATTATTTTTTACCTCTAGAGATAGTATAAAGGTGAGCATACATTTGAGCATTTAAATGTCAGCACGTTCTTGCGAATTTAATTTATTTGTCTAGCGCCCCTACTTTGCAAGGTTTCTACGACTTGATAAAACATTGTGATTTCTTTATTACAAATAAACTTCCGGAATAAATTATCTAAATGATTGTGAAAACCGCATTAAAATCCGTTGCGTAGTTTAGAAGAATATCGCGATCACACGGACAGACAATGTGTATAGATATCGAATATCCGGGTTAACATTAAAGGGGGTTACCAAACCACTTTTAAAGCAGGCCATATTTGACATAAAGTGAAGTCAAGTGATTTTGTACCAAGTGCGGTACAACTATCTGTAACTTTGACGTTTCCAATGCCCAACATATGATCATGGTACGGGCCTGCACCCTAATTGCGTAACATACTTCCAATCACAATCTGAATAATTTTGAAGGAATGCCATTGCTTCGAAAAATTTGTCTGCTTAACAAGAATGTTGTTGAACAATCAAAATGAAATCCAGCTATACTTTTAGTGTGTTACGCAATTAACCCGCTCTGGTTCGTCGAAGGGTAACACAAAAGCGGCTCGATGTTCTGTTACAAATAAATGCCCAAATGTGTACAAACCTTTATTCGAAATTTTCCTCTCTAAATTATTTACGGGGAAGGCTAATTAACTAACTACCGTCTTTTGCATAAACAGTTTTCCTTATGTGTTTTTCAAAAAGCGGCTTAAGAGATTATCAAGTTAAATGAGTTTCTTGGTTTTTGTGAGCGAAATTGAAACTTGGGACTAGAAAGAAAATCCGTTGTAATTTTAGGGAAACGATGTTCATTATTGCTATAGATTTTTTTTGCTTTGTTATTACACCCACGGCTATAGATAACACTCCCTGGCTCCTAAATCAGGCCAATGTGTTTTTTTTCACTTTAAGTATAAAGGCCTCAAACATCAAAATAATGATTGTGTCTAAGAAAAAGTTTTTATGTAGTTTTGAAACCGACATACTGGCCGCCATTTTGGTGTTATCATTGTTCCAAATTTGGAGGTATATAACCCTTTACGAAAAATTGAGGGGCTTATGGCTAAGTAATAACAGCTGCATGGGTCGATCGATCAGGTTAAGCAATGCTTGCCGCGGTTAGTCCGTGGATGGGTGACCATCTTTACATACCAAGACCCCTCCGTGTCTCGGAAAGCATGTTAAGCTGTTGGACCCGGCTGTCATTTGAAGATATAGGCTTTGACAGTTGTTACAGGTCGTCAGAAGCCCGAAAGTCTGACAACCAAGGGGTATCGTGTTACGCGCGCCTCAAAGAGATGTCAGCAGAATAGACGGGGTCCGCTAGGGCTAGTGCCTGCCGGGGGTTCGAAGAAAACCGATAGGGAAATCGTGGCCCCCGGCAACAGGGCAACCGAAGGAACACGGGTGGGTTTTAGTCAGTAAGAGTCTGACACGCCCTCCCGCTCCACCCAGAGCGGGAGAAGTTATTTGATAATTTCCCACACAAAAAAAAAAAGGGGTATCGTGCTATCCAGTAACTAGGTTGTGGAGGTCAGATAGGCAGTCGCTCCATGTAAATACTGGTACCTATTCAGCTGCATCTGGTTAGACTGGAAGCCGACCCCTTGGGAAAAGGCTAGGATGATGAGACCCTTTACAAAAAATTGCAGATTGGCTCGATTTAGGAGTCCGAGTGGGGTACATGGAATAATGACCCTTATTTTTTTTAATCTACAGATTATTTGATAGTTTGAGACTGCAGCTACCGTTATGATCGCGTGGTATTTTACATAGATACAATAGACGTGGATATATTTAGTAACCTGTTCCGCTTAGCTATTTCTAAAGAGCCATAAAAAACTCCTGAAAGAAATCGACACGTGTTTCACCTCTCAACGAGGCATCCTCAGGATGAAGATGGACTTGTCGCGAACTCGAACACGTACGCCCAGCGCTCGATTTCTTTCAGGAGTTTTTTTTGGCTCTTTAGAAATAGCTAAGCGGAACAGGTTACTATATATATCCACGTCTATTGTATTTTATAATGGATTTCCGCAAGGTCACGCCTGAATCAATTAACTATTTTACATAGATGTATCAAGGAATGATCAAAAGCAGTTCTCTGTTGGCAGACTGGAGGACACTACTTCTTCACTTCGTCTTATCATTAAGCTGGAACTCACAACAAATTCATATATTTTCAAACCCTTTCAGAAACATTACCAAGTAAAAATCGAATTACCTTGTATCTCTTTTAATATTATATCTCAATAAATCTCACTCAGTATACTTTTGTTAAACAACATACAATTTTCAATTCCCGAAGCGTTTCATTTTGTGAGAGTTAGGTAGAGCGGCAACCTCGCGTCACGTGCATCCGTTCCATCTCTAGGTACGTCTCTACACAACTCTACCCGGGAAAAGAATTTCCGTGAAGAATGCATTTGTGCGTAAAACAGGACTCTACCGGGGACGGATTAAAATATGATCTTGGAGAAATAAATTTGTAAAAGAAAGTAATATTTTGAACATGTTTATCTTATATGTTTCCGTTTTTATTTATGTATCTACTTTGGTGCTCTTCGAGTTCGATCCGGAGAAGTACACATGGCTACACATCAAGCTATACAAATCCAGTTTATTCTGATCTTGCATTGTATAGGATTTCTGTACAATGCAAGGTCAGCTTATACTGGAAATGTAAAGCTTGATGTGTAGCCGTGTGTACCTATGACCCCCATGACAATCTATTTCTGGTTTTATTTCGGCACTCTTCGAGTTCGATCCTGGGAAGTACCTACGATCACCATGACTTCCTATTTCTGGTTTTATTGCGATACTTTTCGAGTTCGATCTGAGGAAGTACAACCATCATACCAATTTCTGCCGACAAGCAGCGTTGCTGTTTTCCAATTTGAAGGTTGCCGACGGCAACCACTTTCCATCAGCATGGCCATCAGCTTATTTACCATCGAATGTATACTAATATTATGTCTCTGTCAGTCAGTCTGTCTGTTAGCAAGTCTGTCTGTCAGCCAGTCTATCTGTTAGTCCATCATTCTATCTATCATTCAGTCAGTCATTCTGTTTGTCAGTCATTCTATCTGTCTGCTTGTCTGATAACTTTTTACGCCTTAACGGATGAACGAATTGTAATGAAATTTGGCACACAGGTACATAACGGGGTTAGGACACAATACCAGCCTATTATTGTCCCACTGCAGAGCAAAGGCATCTTCTCATACAGAGAAGGCACGAGCATTGATCACCACGCTTGCTCAAGACGGGTTGGCGATTTCAGACTTATATTAACTATAAGTCCAGGTTTCCTCACGATGTTTTCCTTCACAGATGTTAGTAATGTCCAAGATAAAATCAGCATACTTCTTGTCTCCGTAGTAGGTTCCCGTGGGATAATTTCAGACTCCCATGCGAGCGAAGCCGCGGGTATGATCTAGTTACTTATAAAGCTTCGTCCCAAGACAAAATGCAGAAGTTGACCATGATTAGACAGCCACAGTTAATAGTTATTGATAAGGTCCACTATCCAACAAAAGCTATAAAGCTATGGCTATAAACGAGCTATTACGACGTCATAACACCTTTACGATGTACTTTAATAATGTGTTACGGGCACATTAAGCGCATTGCTATAAATATAGTAAGCTATAAAATGTTTAAATGGGCTTAATGAGTGAGAACATGCAGTGAAGAATTAACTATTTTGTTGGCGAGTTTGACAATAAAAGGTAAGTACATTCCAATATGGTAAGTACCAATTTCTTTCTGGACAAAAACCTTTCCCCATATGACATAAGACCATTTAATTTTATGTATTGCCCATTCATTTTTGTCCACAGTTAAAACGGGGAACAAATAATTTTCCTTACTTCTTTAAACTATGTACCTACCTACATATACAGGGTAGCAGGGACATTGACGCGAAAACTGTTACCATGGATTCAGTACATGATTCTGAAACCGCTGGGTAGAAATTTTTCGTAGGTTATAAAAAAAATCTGCTGCTCCATACATTTTGACCACGTACCGTATTGCACTTTTCCATGAAACAGCATTTTTTTATAAATAACCAACGGCAAATTTCATCGCAGGGGTTTCAGAATCATGTACTGAATCCGGTTTTCTATCAGTTTTCTATGACTGAAAATGGTTTTATTAAGATTTTGAGTCTGCAATTAATATTACTGATAGCGGTTAGTAGTGACAGCGGGCCCTATCAGAATACTTATTTTTAAATGTCGCAGCATCATAGGAGCCTTTTGGCCTCGTATAGGATTTCCTGCTTTTTTTTATTTTCCTTTTTCATACACCTACTTATTTTTTGTTTGTTTTTTTTGTTTCTACTATTGTGGTTGGTTTATGAAAAATAAATTCAGCACCGTGGGAATCAACGCGTTGATGTCTTTTTAATGGTCAAAAGCTGGTGTCGCAACAGTGTCGCGAAATCAATGGTTTAGTCCCATCTCAAAAATGCCAAACGCGTCCAAAGAAGTTGTCACTTCAAAAAAACGTATTCATTAAGACTTGCACAGGAAGATCCTTAATTATTTATTTTTGAAAAAAAAAAACAATATAAATGCAAACATGTAAACTATCCTCACCGCTTTTAGTTCGAGCAATACATAGGTCGACATTAACCGTAGTAACGATAAAGAGTTGGGCAATAAAACAGGAATTGTTCACGTTAGTGCTCAATAAATCTCATTTCCCTCTGAGCCTTTAAATGGTTTACCTTGGCATTACAAGACGTTATGTCTGTATTATGTAGAATGAGTTGTTAGGTGAAAATTCACAACAAAATCTAAATCCTATTCAAAGAAATAGACATTCCCTTCGATTTGTCTCAAAATGCCGTGCCGTGGTGATGGTGGTACGTAGTACTAGAAACGCGTGCGTGTATGACCACTAGGTACCCTAATTACGTAACAAATTTTCGTAAACGATTAAGACTGAATCTGTTTCATTTTGACAGTTCAACAACATTCATTGCGTTATTTACGTTGTTGAGCAGATTGTTTTTTCAAACTTATGAAGCAATGGATTAGCAATCTGTTTCAAAACGTTTCAGGTTCTGATTGATCATGTATTACGCAATAAGGGTACCGAAGTATGAACGTAAATGACGCAAAAGAAGTATAAAGATCGTGATCGTACTTTCTGCGTACCCCCATGGGAAAAAAGCATGCGTTTATATGTATGTTGTCTCAAAACGTTTTTTTTTGCAGGATTCAATCCTTATTTGTAACACTATCGCTTGGTGAAATAAAATGACATGTATATGAATTATAAGGTTTAGTTTCTGGATAACCCAGGAGCAATCAATTTTATTAATTTATTTAATTTTATATTTTATTAATATTATAAACGCGAAAGTTTGTATGGATGGATGGATGTTTGTTACTCTTTTACGCAAAAACTATTGAACAAATTTGGTAGTTGGTAGTTTATAATCTAAATTAACACAGATGATACTTTTCTTTTCTTTTTCTTTACTGATGATTCGTTTTTCTATCTGGAATTTCTCAGTAGCAGCCCGGAGTCTGGATTTGTGCCCGGTTGATGGCAATAGGCTCGCCCCCTATTACATGGGACTAAAACATAACTGGCGAAATGTGGGTGTACCTGCTGCAGGGACACCTCTGCCCAACCCTTCGGGGAAACAAGGCGTGATGTTATGTTATGTTGATACTTTTATCCCGATATTTCCACGGGATCGAGACATGCGGGTAAAACCGCGGGACGCTGCTAATAAATCGCAAAAATAAAAAAGCAATTTGTTTTCCTCTTTAATCGATCTCATTACCCAATTTCTAAGTTTCTGATTTTATCCTAAAGTTATCCTGTATAGTTCTGACACATTTGTCGGTATAAAGCGTCGGAATATAAGTAAATGATATGTAAAGTAGTTGTGAATGAACTGGCAAGAAAAATACAGTATAGTAATGTAGAAGGCTTTCAAGCATTTGTATTCCGTATATTTTTCTTTCATTATTTTCATTTAATACGCTGTCGTGGCAATGTTTTATGGAGCTAATTTTTGAGAACGTTGTGGGTTAAAATCTTGCATATTTTATGTATGGTACAATAATACATACTTTTGAATAAAATTCGGAAGCGACATCACGGAGCCGGAACTTAATAGTCTTTATGAAATGAAATTGTTTGTTCTGTAAATAGGATATCGGAATCACTTTTACACGTCATATAAAAAAATATTAAAAATAAGCTAGATCAGTTCGGCGTTTCTTATCTGACTACTCTGAGAAGAAAGGCCGAAACAAACTCAGAGGTTGCAGTCTCTTTTAAAGTCCAGACATAATCTTGGTCAGGCCATATGAGGACCATATAGATTAGTGTCTGAAATGGTCTTTTGAGGAAAGAACCACACAGATTTGAGTGGACCTGTCCCGTCTGTGCAAGCATTTGTCAGAAATCGTGGAGCTCAACTCAGAACGAAAGCCTAGTAAGTGTTTTAAAAGATCTACTTACAGAAATAAATTATCATTTTCATTTCATTACCTATAAAGAGATGTAGGTAAAAAGTAGTTATAATTGTGTCCAAAAATCGCAATACTTTCATAGATTCGAACTTATAATATTGACCTTCCATTTCAGTAAAAGTTCCCAATCAAAACAATAAGATATTTGTCTATCAAATGAAAGAAAAACTTGATGTACCGTTTACCTTTTTAACATACATAAACGAACGCTCCATTTAAGGCAAACGAGAACAAAAACTATAGAAAAAAGAGACTCAATGCAAAATTTCTCTCAGTACTTGCTTCATAAGATTTGTGAGTATTACGTGTGGGAATTTAGGTATTTCACCTTCTCGGGCTTTTAATAAAGACTGAAATATTAACTAGTTCTTAAAATACCGCAAAATGTGTGTTTTGCGATGCAGAATAAGGTCTAAGTTTTCAAGTAAAAATATGTAACTTAGATATTTTACGTAGAACAAAATTAAATCTTAGCGGTAGATCCTAATATCATAAATGTGAAAGTGAGTTTGTTTGTTAGTTACGCTTTCACGGTAAAACGGCTGAACGGATTTGGATGAAATTTAGCACATGAGTAGACCATGACTTGCAGTGCTATTCTGTAAAAATCTCACCGTGAACGCTTGGGTGCAGTGAGCTTGAATGTGAGCTGTCAACAGTGTCAATCCCTAGTATGTGGTGGAATGACAGCTCGCTTCAAACCTACTTCACCTAAGCGTTCACGGTGAGATTTTAACAGAATAGCACTGCTGGAGAAGGACATAGTATACCTTTTATCCTGATATTGCCACCGAATCGAGAATTATGCGGGTGAAACCGCGGGGCGCAGCTAGATTAAAAAAATTCACTAAAAGCTGAATAGAAACGCACAATCTATTGTCCAATAAAGGCTTTTTTTGCTAAAGAAAATATCTAAGTTACTTTTTTCAGCATCTTCAATAACAAAATGCAAACTTCGGCTTACTGTGACAATGATAAAAGCTCGTTCTTTGGCCAAAGAATTAGTATTGCCATTCAACGTGGCAATGCTGCCAGTCTTCTGGGCACGTTTCCGGATGACAGCGATGCGGACGAATACTTCGACGCCTAAGTGTCGTTTTGTTTTTATTATTTTTATATATTTATACAGATAGTTAGTTAGTCTTTTAATTTAGTACCTAATGTAAATAGTTAGCTGTGTTAAAACTGTAAAATTTTAATTCAGAAAAAAAGGAAATTATTCAAATTCAAAATTCAAATTCAAAATAATTTATTTCAGGAATACACCCATATGAAATTAAAAACAAAACGAAATTATATGAAACATTTCAATTGTATTATGAAAAAAAAAAAAAACAAACGCAGATCGATTATTCAACAAAATGATACTGTTCCACATAACAATGAAACAGCTTTAATAGAAAAGCGTAAATGTCAAAAATACTTTGTAAAGTTGCCAATAGTTAGAAGTCAGTAACGATGTCTGACAAGCGATTTGCAACTTACAACAATTCAGACGTTAATTGTTTGCTGGTTGTTACTTTGAGCAGGAAATCAACACCTTTTGTTTCGAGAGAGTTGTAAATTACGAAATTTATGACCACCCTGCTAGCAAGGCAGGGGGGCAAAGGGAAGTCTCATCGACTATTCAAGGCTGAATAGTCGGTGGAACTTCTTAATCATGATCTCAATTATCAAGAGTCGTGGATAACGAACTGATTGTAGTCACAAGTACTAGTTGCATGGAGACATAATAATTGCATTTGTAGATAAGAGTTAAGAACGTTTATTCTGAAAGTTGGCAACGTCGCAAATAGAAGTCAAATATTTCGCTATTTTAATTAATTTGGCAATATTACTGTTTGGAAATAAGACATGTGGCTAACTAGCGAACTAGAATATTAATAATGAATTGCAATTATAACACTGAATTTGATGTTGTAACCGTTTTAGGTATAAAAAAGGCTGTTGGAAAGATTCCAAATACTTTTTTACATCTAAAACTA
Organism: Agrochola lychnidis; assembly: GCA_963680765.1. Lineage (NCBI taxonomy): Eukaryota > Metazoa > Arthropoda > Insecta > Lepidoptera > Noctuidae > Agrochola > Agrochola lychnidis. Next base: position 9,697,808 of record OY796864.1, read on the forward strand.
AATATTCGGTGTTACGATATTAATTATTACATTTCATAATCAATGTTTTAGTTCCCTAGTTAGCCACATTTCTTAATGCCATACAGTAATATTGTCAAATTAATCAAAACAGATAGATATTTGACAGCTATTTACGACGTTGCCAACTTTTAGGATAAACCCTCTTAATGGAGTGTGGAGTTGTGGAAGACTTACATCACTTATTGATGGACTGTGTTCGATATGAGTCTGATAGAAATGATGTGTTTGGGGCCTTGAGGTTGAACCGACTTGATTTAGGCACATTTCATAAAATTCTATCTCAACCAAATGGTGATGATGCGAAGAGTCTGTTCAGGTTTATGGCCCAAATGTAATCCATATCAGTGTGATATGTTATTATTTGTTTAGGGTATGATGGGACTGTCATACGCATTGCGATCATAAAAGTCCCAAATTAAAATAGAATAAAAAAAAACCCTATAACAATCTCAGGCGCTGATAAAATCTACCAATTGGTCTGTACATCAACGCTACTTTTAGTGCTCACTTACACCAATCAAATGCTCTTAAAGCAAGCCACGCTCACATGAACCAAGAATATTATATGAACCGAACAAAATATTCTTTCCTAAAAATACACGGTCACTTCCCCATTGCATTTTTCCAAGTCTCTCATTCCAGGGTCTAGTATTGAGGCAGGGGCATCTTCCTGCGCTTTGTAAGAACATTTCCGCAGCATCTCTCTAACAGAGCAAACGTTTGTGCTCCCGTGTCGATGAAAATGTGGAGAATAAAATATTTTTCTTCAACTATTACTGGTGTTAGTTTTGAAGAAGATATTATGTTAGTGAAGTTGTAAATTTTAGATTTCTTTTGTAATGTCAGAGAGGAATATATTTTGACAGTTAATTACATAATTGTGGAAATACAAAAACAATTTCAAATATTTGCCTACCTATGAGAGCAAAATCTAAGTTAAATATGCACAAAGTAAATTATAGGTCTCAGCCACTTTCACAAAATTAGCTTATTTGCTAAGGCGAATAAATCGTTTAACTACCCAATTTTGTCACACAAAACAAATCGACTTCCGACATTTAAGAATCCGGCAAAAATAATGAAATAAACACAGTGACATTTCAGTCAACTGCAGCGCATAAACGGAACAATAAAACGAAATCGGTAGTTAATAATTTACGATCCTCGGATAGCAGAACAGAGGATAATTAAGACATAGCAGAACTAGCCAAACTTACTTATATAAATAAAACAAGGGCAAGAACGTAAAAGCTAGATAAACAGCGTTTATAGAAAACCGATACTGTATCGATAAAAGCCAGTGTTGACGACTTAATGTTCGTTCACGGACACGTTATAAACATATTATTTTTATTGAAATCAGATGGTCAATTCTTGTATTATTTGGAACTTAGTTTCGACCTAGTCTCAATGTAAATGTAAAAAAAAAACAGTCTCAGACTCCACTAAAACATAATTCAGTTGGACTAGCACGAACGCGTGACGTCAAACGCTTTTTGAATTGAGAATACTGCTATTTACTATGTCCTTTAACAATTAGTTTTTAAGCTATTGCATAGCTTTTATCGCGGGCTTTGAGCGCGGCGACCGAATCAAGAAATTCCGTAACGTAACGAAAATAAAACCTAACACCCCCATTCCGCCTACCATGTAATGACGGTTCCCATGACAACGTGATGTTGTCATGGGAAACGTGATGTTGTCATGGAGGTTACAAATGCTATGCAATAGCTTTACCGCGGCAGTCCCCGAGTGCCTTTTGCAACTAGCACAAGTTATGCGGATCTCACCAATGACACTGAACGCGTTCAGTACATCCAACCCGCGTTTAAGAGCCGTCAGTGTCAAAATTGTTGTGGAATATTGACACTGATAACTCTTGACCGCGTTCTAGAAATGCTGATCGCCCTTAGTAACCCTCATAATATGATTAAAGTCTTATAACAGTCTTAGTCAAATTTAAAAGGCGAATTTACGTAACGTTTACACTGCGCGTTCATGCTAGGTCGTTCGTTTATGTTTGAGTAGAGCTGTCGAAAGGAATAAACGACACACAACATTTATTTAATTAGCCAGGTTTTAAAAAAACTCGATTTTATACACAAAAAAGAAGGAAACTTGCCTTTATGTCGACACAATTTTAATCTCTCGCCTTGTTGAAAGTGACACGATAACGGTAACTATACTATTTTGCTAGTTCATCGAGCTAAGGGTACTGGATTGCAAAAACAAACAAAAAAGTTAATAGGGGATTTTTTAACGCAGTATTATATCGTCTCGTCAAACTTTTCGCGTCTTTTCACAAAAGTGAGTTTTGAGCATGAATATTAAAAGAGTTTTGAGTAAAACTTTTCATTTAAAAACAAAAGGCCAGTACATATTTCACTCACTAAGTACAAAATACGAAGTCAGTGTAAAATGAAATGAATGTTTTAAAATAAAGAGGTGTGACTTTGCACGTCAATGAAGCGATTATTTTGATAGAATCAAGAAGAATTGCTTCGAACTTGATTGATGTTTTCAAATTAAGAAGTATCATATTTTATTTTGCACAACTCATAATCCGAAGCATTAGAGAGTGCTCTGCGATCGAAAAATTAGTTTTGCCTCCTTTCTGCAACTGTTTTTATTGTTACACTCCTGCTAGTACACAAAACCTACTTAATTTATATACCATTGTATAAATAATTTAATGGAGATTAATTCTGTACTTTTCAAAAATTATTTAATACAGCCGAAACGAAAAAAACATCAATATAGTTTTAAAAAAATCCCGTCAATCAAGTGTGATACCTGAAAACATTGTAGCTTGTGAAAAAATAAATTAATTGAGTACATTTTTTAGCTTTTATCGCAGACTTTGAGCGCGGCGACCGAATCAAGAAATTCCGTAACGTAACGAAAATAAAACCTAACACCCCCCACTCCGCCTACATGTAATGACGGTTCCCATGACAACGTGATGTTTTCATGGGAAACGTGATGTTGTCATGGGAAACGTGATGTTGTCATGGAGGTTACAAATGCTATGCAATAACTTTACCGCAGCAGTCCCCGAGTGCCACACGTTTTAAGCTATTGCATAGCTTTTATCGCGGGCTTTAAGCGCGGCGACCGAATCAAGAAATTCCGTAACGAAAATAAAACCTAACACGGGGGGTGTTAGGTTTTATTTTCGTTACGGAACTCCGCCTACCATGTAATGTACCATGTAACGTAGTTCCCATGACAACGTGAAGTTGTCATGGGAACGTAATTTTTGTTTTATGTCATCATCCGTCATCATCCCAAGTATAGCGTTGACAAATAGGAAGTATGGAGGTTACAAATGCTATGCAATATCTTTACCGCGGCAGTCCCCGAGTGCCACACGTTTTTTTTTTTTAATTTATTCGTTTCAGCCATAGGAAGAACCCTATTGAAAATGGCTCTTTTATTCAAAGTTTAATTATAATTCATAAAACACTAACTCAAATAAATATCTATGTCTACATATACTTCCAACTTAGACCCTTTTCCGTTGCCTAGCAACCAACAAACCAAACCTAAATAGTCTTTGACAGTACGTAAAGATTGCGAGGTGAGAAATTTTACCCATATTCATGGGTAAAAAGCAGTCAAATGAAAAATAATTTTAATATTTTTCTGTTTTTGAATGAGCGTTATGAGGCGTGCACTTTTGGATTTTCCAAATATTGTTAGCTTTTACAAAAACAGAACCTATTTCTGACCTTCGCCATGTCTCAACTCATTGGTCGCCATTAGGATCATTGTAGGCATATGAGCAAAAACGTAAGTATAGATACTCACAGACAAAGCCGTTGTTTACCTCCACATTTACTCAAAATACCTCTTGATTATCTTGTAGATATAAATGGGCTGGATTAGGTCATAAAGGATCTCAATTTCTGCCTAATTACGACCGTAGGATAAAGTAATTCTCCAATTTTAAGATCCTATTCCGATAATGACGGCGTAAATGGAGATTAATTAATGTAATCCGGCTTCTATTTGAAACAAATTTTAATTAATAGTGTATTTTAGATAATGAAGAACTAAAATTTGAGTATCTAACTACGCAGTACCTTTAAGCTCCTTTTGAAAATTGTTCCACATTGTTTGAGAATAAATCTTTTTCTATGATGAGATTTTACTTCAAATAATGAGAATTAATAATTATTTAGTGAGAGAACAAGTAATCGCTATACAGCTTAAAATTTAAATAAAAATCATACCGTCTTGATAGAATAATACATTAGCTGACACTCTTAATCCCTTCAAAATTCTTAAAATCTTGAAAGAGACCACCGAAATCAATATTTATTGGAAAACCCTTATAATATCTTAACTGTGACAAAAAACTATAACTCATTAAACATTCCTAATGAAATTGAGAATGAATCATCATAATTTCAGCCGAAAGACGTCCACTGCTGGACATAGGCCTCTTCCAAGCATCGGCACTTCGACCGGTACTGGTTCCAATTTAACACCTAATTAAGTTTTATTATTGCAATTCATAATCAACATTTATTGAACTACATAGTGATATTTCATAATTTAATTTAGTAATATTGACAAATTAATCGAAACTGAAATATTTGACAGCTATAGGCGACGTTGCCAACTTTCAGAATTCACCCATATAGGACATCACTCATTCAGCACCACTCTGGCACGGCAAATAACTTGTCATTCAAGTTAGGATTTTAAAACAAGTGAATTAAAGTCTATTTTATGATGGCTATACAGAAATGTGGACGGCTCGCCGGCCGCTTACTGCCCGCGGGCCGCCACACGTAAAATAGACTTTAATGCATTTCATTTAAAATCCTAACTTGAATGACAAGTTATTTGCCGTGTCAGAGCGGTTCAGTTATAATGAGCGATGTCTTAAAACACAAGCACAATTTTGCCAAAAGACAGAATTAATATTGTAAGAATTCTCAAAACCATACTATCTTTTTTGTCCACAAAAAACATTATCCGCCAAACAAAATGAAGTGCAAACAAGTGTTAATAAGATCTCCACCACAAGTGTTACGGTTTCTAAAGAGCACAGCACTAAAAATGTGTCGAAACCCTCTTAGACGGTTTATGCTCGACCCAATTCTTGACACTTCACCGTGGAACTGTATACTGTGGACGTAATTACCGATAATAGGGATGGGTATCAATGTATTAGTTTGTTTACTGATATTAGGAAGTGAGGAGCTCATGGCTAAGTAATAACAGCTGCACGGGTCGATCCATCAGGTTAAGCTACGCTTGCCCGGGTAGGCCCGTGGATTTTCCGTCATCTTTTCATACCGAGACTCCTCTGTGGCTCGGAAAGCATGTTAAGCCGTTGGTCCCGGCTGTTATTCGTGGATCTTTGACAGTCGTTCGGGGTATCGTAGTACCCAGTTACTGGGTTGTGGAGGTCAGATAGGCAGTCGCTCCATGTAAAATACTGGTATTCAGCTGCATCCGGTTAGACTGGATGCCGACCCCAACATAGTTAGAAAAAGGCTAGTCAGATTGACTGATTTTAGGAAGGGAATTAGTGATCTACTTCGTGTGGAGAGTTAAAGTTTTTCGTGACTAATTAAGTATTGTGAAAAGGTTGTTGAAAAATCGTTTTAGCGATAAGACCGCATTGTGTCACCCTATGTACGTAAAATTTATATATCTTTAATTCCTATGGTGTACCTGTACATAATAAAGAGTACGCTATTAATTTTTTTTTAAATCGGTTCAGCAGTTTTTGAGTTTACTCATTTAAAAAAACAGTGAAAACTTGAAAAAATATCAGCACCGCGGTAATAACGCGTTGATGTCTTTTTAATGGTCAAAAGCTGGTGTCGTAACAGTGTCGCGAAATCAATGCTTTAGTCCCATCTCAAAAATGTCCACCGAGCCTAAAGAAGTTTTCACTTTTAAAAAAATACAAATCTTTTCTCTTTTTAATATTAGTTTAGATAACATTTTTATTATTCAATCTGTATGCAGCTATTTATCAAGTAAATTGATTTGATTTGATGATGAGAGATTGACTTTAGTAATCTTTACTGAGAGAAACAAAGATAAATCTTCTATTTCGTTTCAAATAAATCCGATTCGATATTAATATCAAAGCTTTTAGTTTGAAATCAAGATAATAAAAGCATACTTCTAGAAATCCTTTTGTCTGGGTCAAGGAAGGTCCTTTGAGAAAGCTTTGGTATCTTATCTCTAACTGATAACGCGGGTAAGGTCACATGCCTGCACTAGTGATTACTATGTTTATGTAGGTACTGAAGTAAAGACCTACCGGGAGTAAATTCTAGGAATAGAATGGTAGATATCATAGTGTATCAGGTGTTAAAATCCCCGCCCTTACTGGCAAAGACTCAGGTAGATATTTAGATAAGCAATCGAGGTTCCGTTACAGGGAATGGGTATATTAACATGAATTTATCTTTTACAAATGGTGTTTTAACGACTGAAATATCACAAACCAATGTGTATAATTACGAATCATGATATTTGGATACCTATTAAAATTTGGAAAATATTTCTATTATAATTGATGATTCGAATAAAACTACTAAAACTTGTGGATTTTTTGGGCTGTATGTTTATTTACTTATTTAAATCACAATTATAACACCTTTACAGATTCATCCAAGGCGATGTAATAAGTCACAAAGTTACAAAAAAAAAAAAAAGAATAACCTGTAAGTAGAATTACAAAGAATTATATAATATTATTAATATAAAAATTATTCTAAACATAACAACTTTTATTCTATTGTTAGGTTTCAATTTATTATACTGGCAGCACCGAAAGGTTTGATGTGGCTTTCTTGGTTGGGCGCTCGTGAGGGTAAGACGTGCTTAGTGGTTGTGTCGATAAAAGATAGATTGGCATAGTATTGATTGGAGATCTACTGTAAATTAAGGTAACCTATTAGTTTTATGGTAAATATTGGAATACTGATTTGATTGTGAAATGATTTGTGATATTATGTGGGGAATAGGAGATGTGATGGTATGGTGTAGAATATTGAATTTGATGGTGGCAAAGAAATAATAAATGACTGACAGATATCTTGGTATTTCATATTATTTCCTTATCCCTGAAATATTGTAAATATGTAGTTTTAATAAACAGTTTTAGATAATGACATTGGGATAACGACTTTAAGTTTCATTTGGGGATTAGTATCTATTTTGAGGTTAAATAATTATATTCGGCAATAAATTAGTTAAATTAGAGATAGGATAGTTTTTATTACTATCAAACCTTTTTCAATTATTATTTGTGTTATGTTGGATTTATAACATTTAATTTCAGCAACTATTTATGCAAACACCAGTGAAAAAGTCTTTTTTGCCAATTAGCATCCGTAATTAATTTAAGCAAAGATTAATAAATAATTAGCGTGCTAATTGGCAAAATATGAGGCACGGTACCTTTGCAGATTTGCCTACTAAGTTAGGAAAGTAATTACTTAGGGTCCCCAGCTTGCCCTTGGAGTTAGAATGATTAAATATGCGTCGGGCGAGTCCACTTGACCCAGTTACTGGCGTAAGGCATTAAAATTAACTTTATCCTTTTAAGTTTAAGTTGTATTGTATTCTTTGTATATTTAGAGGAACGAAAAAGTTATGTTACAAGAAAAGACCTGGTTTTACCTAACGGACAAGTCGAATCCAACTAATTATGCTTTAGTATAATATTTTTATATTAAACTTTTATCTTATGAATAAAGTTTTAAGTACTGCTCCACAATTAGGCTCTTTGTACACGGCACGGTTTCTTTACGGTACGTCGTATAAACCGCGCCGTCGAAAAAACCCGTTTGTCAACGAGCTTTCATTAGTGATCCATACAACAGTGACGACCGTGCCTACATACGACGTATAAACCGCGCCGTAGACAAGAACCGTGCCGTGTCCGTAAAATGCTTCCATAGTTATCGGTACAACACTAAACTTGACTGACGACCGGGCCTACACCCTGCGAATGAATAAACCATAATTTTTCACGGCAAGTAAAATGTGTATATAGTACCATCGAAGAAACGCATATATATCGCGGGTCTCAAACCATAGGGGCGTACATGCAAAAATGCGATTTTTCGTTTTTAATGCCATTGGATTCTACTATATGCGATACGTAACCTCAATTTTTCTTATAATTTAATATTAATTACTTTTGGAATTAATTACAAAACATTATTTATCGTCAGCTAGACAATCTGCAATTATTTTTAGGCCATATAGCCGTATAGTAGACGTAAGAGCAACAATTATTACTTTTTGGGGCAGTTTTAACGTGCCACAAAGACGTATGCACGTACGACCTTCAATTTTATTATGATCTAAGGGAATTGTGTCGGGCCATAGGGACTGATGCGCATCGACTGTCCATTTCAACATGATCCTGAAGATATTTAGTCATCATTTGCAGACGTATGTACACACATCTACACATTTTAGTATTGCTGTCTCAAGATTTAATGCTGAATATATGGAGTAGACGTCAATTTTAATGCTGAATTAATTATCTTTCGTGGATCCTATCGGCCATCTGTTCGCCCACTGCCACTTAAGTTTGGCAATTTTGCAGGCTATGTCGGTTACTTTGGTTCTCCTACAGATCTCTTCATTTCTGATTCGATCACGTAGGGAAACTCCAAGCATAGCTTACTCCTTTGCTCTTAGGATGATTTTCAGCCTTCTATTGAGGCCCATTTTGAGCGTCACGTTTCAGTGCCATAGGTTATCACTGGCAACACGCACTGGTCTAAGACTTTCGTCTTAAGACACTGTGGTATATGAAACGAGAAGATATAACGCAGTTTCCCGAACGCTTCCCAGCCGAGTCGGACAACGGAGTCGGAGTCGACGATTGACCTCTTTCTCGAAGATCTTCATGAGATGGCTCTCCCTAATATACAGATCTCTTGCAAAGAATTTGAAGCTCTTGTTCCACTCTTTATCGCGTCTTTAATACCGTCAGTATTAAAGCACCAAAGGTCGCTTTTAAAGAACTTACAGATCCATCCATTGAGCTACCGGTAGATGCACGCAACGTCTGAAGACTGCAGGATCATCTCACGTGTCTCCTCCATGAGCTGTAAAGTAGATTGAGAGAGCTTCTTGTTTCTATTTTTACAACGGGTCTTGAAAATCTTAGACCTAACCGTATGAACAGTTTTCACGAACCCATCGTTATAATCGTCCATGGAGCTCCCTAAGCACTTGAAACGATTCTGAAGTTTGAGCTCTCGGGGTTTTCGATTTAGATCGGTGCTGGACGGAGCGTAAACTTCATCAGTCGAGATCTTTCCAGCTTGATATTTAGATTCAATGTACTATTTGCAATTCTTACTATGCGCTGATCACTTCCGGTTTTCAGCGCATTGATGACAGAGACATTATTAAATGTTTGCTTCTTCGTCGACATAATGATGTATCTGTCTTCTTTCTTCTTCTTAGTTGCATCATACTTTCTAAAGAAGGGGTTTCTTATAAAGAGGCCTTCATTCTCCATAAAATTGGCCAGTAGGTGACCCCGGTGGTTCCGATGTCCAACTCCAAATTCACTCACTCGTAGTTCATAATTGTCTCGTTTGCCCAGTTTTGCATTGAAGTCCTCCATAACAATGGTGAAGTGAGTTTTAGAGGCAAACATGGCTCTGAAAATTTTCTCATACATGGTCTCCACCTCATCGTCGGGGTGTGACGAGGTCGGGGCTAAAACCTGTTTTACCTTCAACGAATATCTTGCTAATATTCGGAGTATAAAGTACGCCACCCTGGTCGACACACTCTCTATCTTTAGCACGTTGCTTACAAAGGACTTATGAATGATAAACCCGACATCACCTTGAGACTGCTGATCGCCCCTCCCGGAAATAGAGTAGGTGGGGATTTGAGGATTATCGAGTCCTCCCCCTCTCTTCGGACTTCAGATAACCCAAATACCCGATCGTAACCTGCTCAATTCTTCCTCGAGTTCGGTGATCTTCTCGTCCGTCCAGAGTTTACGGGTTTTGTGTGTTGCCACGGCCAATTTTGTGTTTGTGTTTTATATCATTTAAAATAATTTTGTTCAGATTTATGATTTTTTACATTTTCATATGCTTATTTTTTGTTCTTATTTTTATTCACACCGAAAAAAATTGTAGTTACTACCATTTGTTCTTTTTTTTCTACATTGTAGAACAAAAATGGTCTATACTTCCACTTAGAATTCAAACACCTCTCAGTATTAATGACAAGCCAGACAGGCGTATAAATTATTAAAATCACAGAAATAACATTAATTTTGATGGTTTCTCATTCCTAAATTGCAATATTTTAAATCACCAACTAAGTTCAAATAAATATTGGTACAATTATTAATAATTTAAGGAAAAAAGTTTTACGTCCATAAATTCCAAGCATTTTTGGAGAAATTTTGATGGAGTTTTACCGTATTTCCGTCATGCCAAATAGACGTAAGAACCAAAAGCTGGTGTTATAGAGGAAATACCTTAAAATCAAGCATCTCATATGAACTGAACTGTAAATATATGGCCACATGCAAAAACACAATAAGCTGGCTCAAACACAAAAAAAGTTATTCAGTTTTTTGTCTCTCCTGAAAAGTAACGATTTTGTGGATACGCCCCTATGGTTTGAGACCCGCGATATGTCGCAGTCGGATTGTAAAATCCGCCGTATTACATTACGGCTAGCTGTTATCAAAAACAGGACCGTTTTGAAATGCGGCGGTTCAACAATTAGCCAGATTGTCATTGCGATACGTTCTTCAATAAGGCGGCCCACGTTTAGCCGCATCGTACTACTACTTAGATTGTAGGGTGATCATACTTCCAAATTAAACAATGTTTAAAATGAATAGAAATTTTTAATTGTACCTGAAAATTGTTCTTAAAGTCACTGTTCACGGACATGTTTAGCACATTTTCTTTGTTTAATTCACTAACTTCGCAATTTAGCAATACACTTTCTGTATCCGACGCCATTGTTGTTGTTATGTCAGACAGCGCCACGAGTGTTAAGAATCGGAACTAAAAACTGTCAAAGAGGCGGCTAATGTCTCGCTGTATTACATTATGGCTAGCCGTGTTGAATAACGTATGGCGCCGAATACATTCCGTAAGGACTATTTCTGCTTGTAGCGCTCGGCCAAGATAGTAACGCTTACCTACGAAAAAAGAGACGCGTGCACGGGATTTTGTTTTCAAACTGCTTAGATATGCGTTTCTTCGATGGTACAAATGCTCCATTTCAAATTAATTTAAAGCTTACACTTTTCCTGTCATTTCTTTACAAATTAAAGACTTCGCTTTTCTTTTTTGAACAACCAAAGAATTTTTATTTAACACTGCGATGGTTTCAACACTTTTATTAGCCCAAGATTTTTTATGAAATTAAAGTCAAAAGAAACAGGAAAACGATTGTAAAAGAACGAGTAAAAGATTGAAATGATCAGTGAGCATTACAATTTATGGGGGCAAAATGAGAGAATTCGAACATTTATTTTGTCGAGATTTTCTTTCAGAATGAGGAAAAAGTGACGGTTAAGACAATTGCCAAGTTATTGTTAATTTATACGAGTGCGTGCAGAATGTAAAATGTATGGAGGAAACATTTTTTTCGTGAAGATTGCAGCTTTTTGCACGTAGAGCTATATATTTTGTCGTTTTGCATGATCCATGGGTTTTATAACGCATGGAAAGATAAAACAGAATATTGGTGTGTAGATATTCTCACATATTTGGGGTTTTATTAGATTTCATGATCTTCACGAATTGACTTTGCTTATCCGTCCCAGACGTGGAAAAACCGATTCTGAAACGGTCGGCAAGCAAGAAAGAGACAGACAGAGTTTAGAGCTATCCGACGGAAAGTTATCTGGAGGAATATTCTGAAATATTGTCTTACACATTAAATGGAATTTATAACTGGTTCTTTTTATCAAACTTGCCTTTCTTTTTTGTTCTGGAAGCTTAGTTAAATCGGTATCAGTGTGCATTAGAATCGATGCTTAGTTAAAATTATATCGTAGAACTTAACAAAACAGTCAAAATTAACTAAATATCATTAAAGTTAATGATTTAAATCATTCTACTGTAAAATATGGTTTCAATAAATACAGACTATGTAATTAGCAAACATTTTGACCTCAAAATGACATCCGGATGTGTGCATTCGTAATCACAATCAGCATGCAGAGTCGCGGTCAGACGGGACACGAATAGATTAATAATAATACTGTTATCATGACAATAAAATTAAATCCTTTAATCCAGCTGTGTCAATATTTTGATTTGAAATTGTGTGTTGCTTTTTATTTGTTTTACTGAATCAAATTATACCACAAATGTTTTTGCAGTCGATTCAAATAATGTAATTATCCTACCATAGTAGCAAAAACATATTAGTAGTCCATTTAATTATTGTAATTTTATTATCCTACCAGATTCATGTTTATTATTGTATAAATGGTGTAACAAAATAATCTATTCATCATCTGCCTAGCCTTTTCCCAACTATGTTGGGGTCGGCTTCCAGTCTAACCGGATGCAGCTGAATACCAGTATTTAACATGGAGCGACTGCCTATCTGACCTCCACAACCTAGTGACTAGGTAACACGATACCCCTTGGTAAGACTGGTTGTCAGACTTTTTGGGCTTCTGACTACCCGTAACGACTGTCATAGATCTACAAATGACAGCCGGGACCAACGCCTTAACTTGCTTTCCGAGGCACGGAGGGGACTTGGTATGTAAAGATGGTCACCCATCCACGGACCAACCGCGGCTAGCGTAGCTTAACCTGATCGATCGACCCGTGCAGCTGTTATTACTTAGCCACAAGCCCCTCCGACAAAATAATCTATTGTTGTGTCGAAAATAAGGTGATGTAAACTAAAATCATCCATTCTAGTCTTTCTTTCTTCCTACCAAATTCATGATTGTCGCTAGCTATATTCAAACACAAGACCCCACCCTCTTGTACAAGGTACAAAGGTACCTACTACAGTACTACAGTCTTCAGTCGCAATATATAAATTGTGTTTTATTTAAGTTCTTCTGACGACTAATCGCGTCGGAATTCCTAGTGTGGATTTCAAGGAACGAAGTGTCATATTTCTCTATTGAACATCCCATTTGGAGGTTCCTCCCTTAACAACTGAGGAACATGATACCTCATTCCTCCACCTGCAACGCTCCATGTTACAGTCTATATTGTATAGTCTAGTTTGCATCATGTACTTTAAGATCAAAGTGCACTGGAAAGCAGCTTAAGTTATTACGGATCAAGGTATAATGCTGTAAAGCTTATTCAAGCTTGCATCTTAATAATATTATAATATTGTAGTGTTAATTTTAAACTTTCGTTCACGTGTCACGTTTACGTGTTTATCTTTATGAAAAAATGAGTTTTTCATAAACTGGTAAAAGAAATTGTGCTAAGGAAATATCGAAATTATTCCCATGTTTGCTCAACGGATTAAAATTACATTAAAATTACCTGTAGAGAGCCTATGCTTAAAAAAATCACTGGCACCCCTGGACAGCCACCAAGCTACCATCTTGCTGACTAGCCAATAGGACAATAGACAAGACATGAGCAGGTATATTCATAAGCTTTAAATTCATTACTTCAACTGAATGAAAAAAAAAATTACATGATATCCAAATGTTGTTTAAAACGCATACTATGCAGGCATTGCGGACCCACCATACCACTGGCCATACCCCTGGTGGTATGGTGGGTCTAAAACTATACCACTGAGAAAATAGTGTTGTGGTAAACTAGTTTATTAGAAACAAAAATATGTCACATACATACTCGTATTACGCAGTTCGCAGGCATATTATAAGTTGAGGGATTACATCGCTCATAAAAATGATGTAACGAATATTTTCAAAAAAAAAGAGTTTGTTTGGAGTTTCTTGCCCGTTTTTCTCCATAGGTACCTACTACGCTTTGGAATGGGCAACTAGCTTCATATTTCTGACTGACCGACTCCTTGACAGTTTAAAAAGTGCCTGTAAATGGTTTAATTGAAATAAATGCTTTGAGTTTGAGTTTGTGCGCTAAGAAAAATAATAGATTAGTGACTGTAGAATCTATCTACTACTTTTTTAAGCATTGACAATATCCTTATAATAGTCACCTTGAAGAAAAATGGTCAGACAAAGATTTTTCCAAACACACGGCTTTAGTCTCTACTCAGCTCTAACAAACTGATCACGAAAGATAACAAGTAAGTAACATAAACTTGTTACGAAACACAATCCCCTTTATTTGTTACCACGTACAGTATCGTAACTAAATTACTGGAGCTCTGAGTCTTACTAAGATAGTGTTAGATTTATTTGCAGCCTACAAACGACCCTAGCTCAGACTGGGTAGTAAGAATAAACGGGTTTATTCCTATTTATGGAAGAATCGAAGGTCCACAATCAATTTGTTAAGGAATAACATTGTAGTATGTTACTGAAAATTGTAGAGAAAATCGAAGAATACTGTCATACTAGACCTTAGACAAAAGAAAACAAATGATTATCGATAGGGATTTCTGCCTACTCTATCGTGATTGACTGCAAGACTTATATGCCAGTATTGATAGACTAAATAAGATATGATTCCAGCAAATTTCAGACTTGAATTATAAAACGGACCCTTGAGTATAGTTTGAAGATTTACATTTATCTTTACAGTGATGTCAGATAGAAAAGGATCCATCATCACATGGATCACTATTAATACAGAGGTCATCAAGAGCTTAATCTTGCGCTTTAAGTTTTTGCATAAGACAGCCGTGTGATTTAAAAGAAGATGTAGTGACAAAAATTTAAAAAAGGGTATGCTGAGATGGTTTGGGCATGTTGAGAGGATGAATGAAAGGCGACTAAAAAAAGGTATTTACAAGGCTGATGTAAAGGGAAAGGCCGGGCGGGGACGCCCTAGGAGGACATATACTGACCTTATTGGTGACGTTCTTCAGAAAGGTCAGGTGCGTAGTACTCGCAACCGGCGTGCGTGTATGACCAGATGTATGAACGTAAACGAGGCAAAAGGAGTATGTAAGGATCGTAGCAGGTGGCGTTCTGTAGTTTCCGCCTACCCCCATGGGAAGAAGGCGTGAGTTTATGAATGTATGTTATGTACGAAGTAACATTATACATATATATTCTGGAAAAAAAAAGCATCATCCATTTTCCCATAAATCCTCTCCGAAAGGGGCAATAACAATGCACGTACACTCATTATTACAATATATAAAATGTGTGGCAGGAATGACAGATTCGTTCCCACACATACAACTTGATTGTACAATCTAGAGGCTGTAATTCTGTACGTGTGGCCTGAAACGGAAAAACGTGCCACGTATAAAACATTTTTAAAGTTAATCACTGACATTAGAGTGAAGATGGCGGGTTTGGTACTTTGCATAAATTAAAAAAACGGTTGAAAACTTGATCCTGTATATTTACTTCGTGGTCCTGTTCGACGAAGATCATAGAGCCTGATTTATTATGAAATTTAATTGCCTGTGGCATACAATACAATAGGAATGATGCCTGGGTCAAAAAAAAAAAATCTATTTAGTCCGGCAGTCAGATAATAAAAAAATATTAGACACGTACTTTTTGCTTTATCATATTAATAAAAAATCACTTAGATAAAACGCATTAAAGTTGGGGAGTGGGGGTCGCTACGTCACAAGTAAGTATAAAATCTACTTCACGAGCATCATGGCACATTTTAACTCAATGTATCGCCGTAATCTTTTGATAACGTAAAGAAAGAAAAAATACGTGTCCAATATTTTTTAATAATCTACCTGATGGTCAAAAAAAAGTATTTTTAGTCATCATCCTTATTGAAGCAACAATTAAAGTTACAGCGTCTAAACAGCGTTTGGACGATGCAAGTTAGGCAAGAAACTTACATCGTATAAATAGCGGTCAATAATTACTTATTTACTGCTGAACATGAGAATGAAAACTTAAATGTTGAATATTTTGTCGTTTACAAAATCCTAACTTCATAACCAATATTATAAATGCGAAAGTGAGTTTGTTTGTTTGCTTTCACGCTAAAACAGCTAAACGAATTTGAATGAAATTTGGCACATGGATAGACCATGACGTGGGTTAGGACATATACTTTTTATCCCGATATTCCCACGGGATCGAGACTTATGCGGGTGAAACCGTGGGGTGCAGCTAGTAGGGTATACAAATACCAACCAACTCACACTAGCTGTCCCAAACTCACACAAAATAGATAACATTAAAGCTAACACGGTTGAAAACTTAGTACTTTACGGGATAGATCAAATCAGCCTATTTTTTAAAAATACTACTGTTATTAAACATTCAAAAAGATAATGTGACTTGGATGAAGCATATTTTGAAGGATGATGAAGATAGGGTAGTCAGAAGCCCAAAAGTCTGATAACCAGACTTGAAAAAGGGTATTGTATTACCCAGTTGTGCTGTGGAGGTCAGATAGGCAGTCGCTCCATGTAAAACACTGGTATCCGACTCCAACATAGTTGGGAAAAAGCTTTGATTGAGATGGATAAAGGGAAACAATTAAAAAATAGAGCCTATTTACCGAAGCATCCAAAAAACTACGCTCAGTATATCGAACCCCACAGTTCAATACGCTACTAAACCAATGAAGGCATTATTAACTATTTACAAAGGTGGCCACACACTACAAATAGTAAAAGGTTATGCCAACGAATCGTTAATTCATTGGCACGTCAGTCGTTTCCCTTAACTGTCAGTAAGACAGGCTATAAACTGAACGGTTTTTGTTTCATTTGTGGTGAGTTCCGGGTTCTTTCTGCTCTTGGTTATGGATTTATCTCGCCTTGTTTTTTTTTTATTGTGAGGTTTGAGTTATTATTGCATAGTTATTGTTTGTGACTTCATTATGTTGTATCCTGCAGTAAGTTATAAATGCAAAGGTGGTCGTATATTTTTGTAGACTGCGAAATGGAGAACTAATATTCAGTACCGATCCAATTTTAGAAGTTTTGTTCATTAAAATTAGTTACTACATTGTCATGTCCAGTCGTGAACTTCTTTCAGACAAAATCAAAAAATGTATGTATGCGTGTGTTTTGCGATTAAAACGCCAGTGAGAAAATTCCTCGTTAAAAGTTATATCTGTGTACTTTAAGTTTATTAAAATAATGCACACTAAATATAACAATAAATTTTTCAATACCTTTCATAGTCTAACAAATCAAATTAAATTTTCGCACAAAGTGTGTAAACCAATTTGTGGTTTGGTCAACACTGCAATGTTATATACAGATGCGGATTAAAGCAGTAAAACAGTATTATAACTTGCGACATAAATATTGCCAGTAATATAAACTGAAGGCGGTATTAGACAATAGTTACTGTTACACAATAAGGCAAATATTGCAATAACTGCTTAACTTACTGTTGGTAGTTCGGATTAAGATTGTAGGTTAAGGCAGCTGTCCCACCGCCGACGAGAAAGCGACTAGCTATCAACTATTTACTCGCTCAAAAAACGTACAAAAGATTGTAAGTCCCGTGAAAGTAAAATAGATACATTTGCTAATAGTTGATCAGTGACTGTTCATACTGCTGGCGGCAAGTGGTTTGTCGCAGCGACAAGATCGATTAAAGAGAGTAATCGCTCAGCAACGCTCGCTGAACACGGCAAGACTCACGCTTGGTACTATCGTGGACGCTGGCGGTGGACCACTTTTCAATCTTATTACTAAGAGCATAAGGATGAAAAGTGGTCAACCGCCATTGTCCGCGGTTATATATACGCTGCCAGCGAGTAATCGCTCGTCGCGCCGTCGCGAACTCGCTACTCTTCAACTCGTTTTTAGTTGCTACCTCTACTCGCGTCTTGGTAATTGCCGGCCGGTGGGACAGGTGCTTTAAATGGATAAGTTGAAGCGTGACTTAATGATATAAGACTTTCAATGTTTAAGATTTATTGAGTTAAGAAGTGGATAGCATTTGCGTTCTAGCAACGAAATATTATTATCCCATCAAAAACATAACATGTAAAAAATGTAAGTCTCGCGACGCAGTTCTTCTACCGCAAAAAGATGTGAGAAATAATATAAAATCAAGTCTGTAAATTTATTCAGTACCTATCTATTTGTCATCTTTATTTCTTTATTAAATTGAATGACCTACTAAATAATATACTATTTTAAATAGTCCTAATTAAATAAAGCGCAGTGCTAATATTAGGTAAGTTTTGTTATACTTAGAGTGTATATTCTATTGCCGAGTGCGATTGCCAAGTCATTCTATTTACAAATAACACGTGAATCAAGTGTCTTCCCCTTAACTTATAGTGAATAAGAAAGACGTTATTGGCCGACTTCTTAATTTTATAGTTACTTATCAGTTTAAATTATATTTAAATTAATTATTAGCTAATAGGCTAGATTGTAATGTGAATAGAGTTTCACCAATTGTGAAACAATATTAATGAAAAAAAAAACAGTGGCTCTCCGGGAGTGCCGACAGAAGTGAAAACTTGAAAAAAATCGGCACCTTGTTAATCAACGCGTTGATGTCTTTTACTCCACGCACTGCGGTAATCAACGCGTTGATGTCTTTTACTCCATCGTGACGGTAAACTCGGTAACAGTGTCGCGAAAAGTCCCATCTCAAAAATGCCCACCGCGCCTAAAGAAGTCTTCACTTCAAAAACCTAACAACTCAAGTTCACTATGACAAAATCCCATAATTATTTATGAATTTACTTTTGTAAATCACTGTTAACACCGGTTCATCATTAATTCAATTATATCGATTCGCTGTTATACCGATAAACCGATTCGAGCCACGAAATCAGTTGCGGTTAACCGGTGCAGCTAATCCGACCAATAACTATCTGAATCAGTAAGTTATCAGTTAGAGAATATTTAAGGTATAGGTACCTACGATCGTGTAAATTACCTTTTGCTATAAGTATTTTCATTACACTGGAAATCTATAAGCATTTATATATTTTATAGCCAAGAATATAATTGTTTGATAAAATCTTATAACTATGAATATTGAGATATATGAGCAGTGGTGGCCCAGTGGTAACGGCCGCGACTTACGAGTTGTATGTAGATCGTAGGTTCGAACCCAGACAGGCGCTTTACTTTGTGTAAATTATTTCATCACCACTGCTCTCAAAACAGTGAAGGAAAACATCGTGAGGAAACCGGCATGTCCTAGAACCGAAAATTCGAAGACATGTGACATCTACCAACCCGCACTGGTGGATTACGGCCCACTCCCTCTCACAGAGGAGGTCTGTGTCCCAGCAGTGGGAACATTTATAGGCTGATGATGATGATGAATATTGTAGTCAAATAGTTAAACATTTTCCAATTAATAATATCTTGAATCTTATCTTAAAACTTGAATACCCCATTTCTATTTTCCTCATGATAGTGCTTAATGTTTTACTACGTCATAACCTTTATTTATTATCCGCTTTTAAAACTTTAATATCTACACGACATGTGACATAAACCGTCACTAACAGCTTCCATAAACTTGAGAAAATGAAACGCTAAAATATTTTAAAAGCGAATCATTCTGAGACTGAAGCCACACAATTAGGTGCTTCGCAATGCTACGTATAGAATCTATACGTGGGCGCGTTTTTGTGGATGGCACTATCTATACTATAGATAGTGCCATCGTCAAAAACGCGCCAAACTCCGTTCGCTCCATACAAAAGTACAGTAATCGCAGAGTGGGGCGCGTCTTCGTGGATGACACTATATCTACTAGGTGACATGCACATAGCGAACCCCCTGGCTGGAGGTTTTAAGTGTAGAAGCTTAAGGCAACCACAGGAAAAACCAGTTAAGCAGCCATGACCTCATTGGTCAACTGCGAGATGCCCTAGTTAAAAAAAAAACCTAGCGAACCAATAAATGGTTTTAGACCGCTGACGATTTGCCAGCGTGTTTCCAGTAAGGTGATTTGATAACGTGCTCATTACGGGTTCGAAGCGAGCTAGCCGCGACTTCGCGACGTGTTCTCCGCGTTTTTACAATATTGTACTCTCGCTGGACTTACTATGGCTGGACAAACGCAGCGAATGTGTTGCGCATACATGGTGTACTCGCTACACACATGCAGCGAGCGTGTTAAACAATCACCTCGTTGGAAACTCGCTTGCAAATCGCCAGTGTGGTAATGTAAATGTAAATGACGCTTGTTGCTACACTGCAAAACTAATTTGTCACTTGTTAGAGCTACGCTACTCACCCAGCTATCACTAAAGGCTATATCAAACGCTTAACATTTTGTTATTTTTGCCTTTCATTCGGCATCTTTAACCCCAAGTGAAACGTCGAAACACAAATTTAATCAAAAGAGAAAAATAAGTTAATTAGAGAACCGATCCATCGATGTTGTATTTTGGAACTCAAAATCATTCACTCGCGTAGCAAAAGAAAGGAGCAGATGAACATTCATTCCAATTAAATTTTGACGTCGTGTGAACGTAGAATAAACAAAAATGAACGCGTCTGATATTGACGTATTGGGGAGGCGCTGAAGTTGCCCACGAAATTTAAATTTTCTTTCGTTGTTTGCAGTTTTCAGGTCGGTGGCAGGTTGTATGTTGATCAAAATACGATTCGCTACCGTAACAAAAGTATATTTATAGAATTAAAACTCATCGATACAACTCTCTAAGTAAGAATTGACCTAAAATGTCACGATTTCATGAACTAGTCATTCGATAGAGTAATTTAAAAGTTGTATTACTGATTTTAATAGTTATAATTCTGTAAATACACATTTGTTCCGGTCGCGAATCATATTTTGATCAACTTACAAATTACAAAAAATGTAAGAAAATTTGAATTTCGCGGGCTATCCTGTAGCTTTCACCTTAAGCGATGCTCCTAGTTGTGTAGCTGTAGACCTTAGTTACGAGTATATTGCTAAAAACAAATTAGATAGGTACTCAAAGCCAACCGCGAACGACTATAATATTTATTTGCCGGCGAGTTGTTTTGTAAAGATACATTCTAAAATAGGATTACGTACACAGTGGCTTCCGGGCAGAGCCGGGGTACACAGTCATATATTATTCACTCAGTAACCTTATTCGAGCATCACTAAGTTTAAACCTCGATCGATTCAGCCTTAATGCTATGAATACCGTTTCGTCGAATTATATACGGGTTTAGGGTAGCGTACTACGTTATTGAACATTGAGATATTCTTTTTTGAGAACAGATGAAATTCTAGTTAAAAATTCCTCTAGTGTTAATGTAAATATTCCACAAAGAAACAAATTGAGCATCCTGATAAGCAAGTTTATGGGATAGTTTTCATCTATGAACCGGATAGAAGCGAGATTGTCATTAATGACCACATTAGTTTTTTTTTACCGCTACGAGTAAGCCTACTTCTCATGATGATCAGGCAGAAGGTGGAAGCGAGCTCACTCGAAATCTTCAACCACAGAGGAACTGGCTATTTTACCTCTTAACTGCTGAAATACAATAATGCTGTTAACATTGTTGCTATGGCGACAGACTTAGTTATGATGGTGGTAGATAGCCAGACGGACTTAGAACAAACCCTACCACCAACCAAACTGAGCAGAAAATTTTGCCCCAGCTGGGAATCGAACCCGTCCCCCTCTGGGTTTGAGACAGGTGGTCTAACCACCACTAGATCACAGAGGCGGTTATACCTGAGGACTTTAACAATTCGTTGATAGTTGACTCTCACCCGTGAAAAAGGTGGTATTGGTTGTGTTAAAGGTGATAAAACAATTATATTGGAAAATGGGTAAAAATTTCCCCCTTTTTCAAAAGTGGAAATTTGACTCGTTTATTGAACAGCTATTAGAATGGCCTTGTCTATCACGAAGATCACGAACAAGCCTCCAATCAACTACAAACCAATCGATTGAACTCCATCAATAAATAATTCACGAACATAAACTGTAGTCCAAAATTTTCGATGTACTCTTTTTATCAATTCACCGAACGAGTTTCGATCTAGCGTCGAGTTTACTGATTACCTTGTGTTTGTTCTAGAAAAATTGGGTTGTACGGAGTGACACAAAATAGGTAGGTACAGAAGGCTACATACAGCGATCGAAATAGCACGCACACATAGACACGTACGTGTGGCGACCTCAAACTATCCTAAAGTGAATTTGTTTATTTGTTAGTTTGTTTGTTATGCTTTCACGCTAAAACGGTTGAATGGATTTGGATGAAATTTAGCAAATAGGTAGACCATGACCTGATTTAGGACATTGAATATTTTTATCCCGATATTCCCACAGGATCAAGACTTATGAAGGTGAATCCGCGGGGCGCAGCTACTGTCAAATAAATGACAGTTGCGTGTGCGCTTACACTATTTGTATATTGACGCGTGTCTGTGTGTGCGTGCGTTTAAGATCGTTTTTGGAGCAGATTTTCTGTACCTTTTTATTCTATGGGAATGCTTCCGGGATATAAAGCTCACTCATTATTTGTTTTTCATTATCTGCTCATCAGTATCTGACCTTTAAAGAACGTGTGTACATGTGTAATTGGAAACGTGGATTTTGAAATGTCCGTTTACTTATTGAGTTGAATTTTAATTGGATATGCATTGATTTTCCTTCGTCTGTATTTATGTGTAAGTATAGGAATAGATATTCATTACTTAATGCGCCATGTTATAATTATTACGTAACCAGTGCTGAGTACATGTACTAATTACCCAATAAGTCAAAACGTCAAGCAAATATTTTTACACAGTTTTTTTTTTTTTTTGCACAGATTGTAATAAGTATGCGGCGCGTGAGTCGCCGACGGCACGAAATGTTGCCATTTTAAATATTATATTTGTATAAACATTTAGGACTAGTATTGTATTTATCTTATTTTTTATTTGTTATTTCACTATATGCTGCACCGGTTGACGTCATCACGTCAGCGCCGGCTATCGCTGAAAGCCAGCGCTGGGGCTCTGTCTCGCATGGGGTCGCAGCTTTATGCTGAGCGATGGCCGTTTTGCGTGGATGTGACGCATATTTTCCCCCAATTTTGTTATTTACGTGTTTTTTATCTTTCTTTGCGTCATGTTTACCGCAAATAAACGAATTTTCTTTCTTTCTTTATATAGAAATGTTTAAATAATAATTGAAAAAAGATTTAGTTTTGGCTATGTAGGAAAAAAATTAACGAATTTTGAAGTCACTAAACACGATTAGACAAACGATGCCAAAGGTAGAATACCTGGCTAGTCAGTACAAAAACGACTGTACATTCAAGTGCAGTTTCCCAAATATTAATCTCTTTGTCCACAGAAGGTAAACATTATGCTGCATGCATAAGTTTATGAATTTCAGCAAAGAGACAGAGTTTGAATTTTATAATACGCACGAACACCTAGATGCAAAAGACACGTAGGTAGTTAGTTGGAGTAGGAATGCAGCGGCAGCAGCAGCAGTGGTAGCCTAGTGGTAACTGTTGTAGGTTTGAACCTAGACAGGCGCTTAACTTTGTGTAAATTATTTCATCATCACTGCTCTCAAAACGGTGAAGGAAAACATTGTGAGGAAACCGGCTTGTCTTAGAACCAAACATTTGAAGACATATGTCATCTACCAACCTGCACTGGGCCCGCGTGTTGGATTACGGCCCACTCTTGCTGAGAGGAAGCCTGTCTCCCAGCATTGGGAACATTATAGGCTGTATTACAACACAAAAATTTGTTTGTTTCAAAACACATAAAAATAATTGTATTGTTATGTTCACTATGTTACTGGTGAAAGCAGTTTTTTGTTTGTTTTAAAACATTTTGATCATCATGTATACTTTTATGGAATCACTGGTCCCCAAGTCACAGGCTATTAATCTAGTTTGGGAGCCAGGAGATAATACCCAATGCACTTTATGTTATTCCAGACTACTGTATTTGTAACATATGTAATCATTTTTTATTACAATAAACATTATCTTATTACACTATGCGCAAGCGCCCAAAAGCTGATTGCTGGCGAAAAACCTCCAAGATTGCGCCCCACCTATTTACTGACCACAGCAACACAGCTTAACTTCAACGTCCATTTTACTAATTAGACTTATCTAATTGAAACCGCTAATCACAAAAACATTATTATAAAAGTGACAGTTAGTGCTAATTACAGCGGCACCCGGCAAGGCAAACATTAAGGGGTGAAGACGAGGCAATGATTATGACGAATGGCGACGGAAATTTAATTATGTTAATGTTACGACGCCACTGGATTAAATTAAGGGACGCGTATTTTCAGCATATTTTTGTGTAAAAAGTAATTTTTAGTTTTGATACATTTTATTTTGACGAAACTTATAGCTAAATAATAATAGCCACACGGGTCGATCCGACAGTAAAGCTACGCTTGCCGGGGTTGGTCCGTGGATAGGCGACCATCTTTACATACCGACTCCTCCGTGCGTCGGAAAGCACGTTAAGCCGTTAGTCCCGGCTGTCATTCGTGAATCTTTGACAGTCGTTACGGGTCGTCAGAAGCCCGAAAGTCTGACAACCAGTCTTATCAAGGGGTATCGTATTACCCAGTTACTGGGTTGTGGAGGTCAGATAGGCAGTGACTCCAAATAAAATACTGGTATTCAACTGCATCCGGTTGGACTGGAAGACGACCCCAACATTGTTGGGAAAAGGCTAGAACAATTGGTACATTTTATTTTGACCATCTGGATACTTTTTTTGGAAACTTACAAACGTCTACGACTATTAAGGCATGTATTTTGAACAAAATGTTAAAAAATCTGTGGGATTTAACAAGCTTTCTGGCTCGGACACAGTCGGTATTGTCATGGAATCTGAAGGACATTGTGGTATACCTTCAGACTTCGACTTTAACGTAGGTAGGTAGAGGTACTGTAGAGATTCTTAACCTGAATAGTTTTAACATGCAACCTTTTCTAGTAATTATAAAATAATGGTATAAGAATATGATTTAAACGCTATTTTGTTTTAAGAATAGAAGAAATGAATTCAGTTCAGAAATCAAAGTCAGTTTAGAGAGCTGACAGGGATATCAATATCGCAGGAGACGCCCTAGGCGTCGGGAATCACAGGCCGATTCCCAGCCACCGTATAGGCGCGGGCTTGCGGACGGTGAGCAATGGGTAGCTCGCCCTCCGATAAGGACCAGGCCCGGGTCGACGGCGCGTTGTGTTCCACGTGCGCCTCAAAGAAATTTCAGCACAACTGAACGGGTCCGCTTGGGCCAATGCCTGCCGGGGTTGCGGGTTTGTCCAAAAGGGTTACCGTGACCCCTAGCAACATACAGGCAACTGAAGGAACATGGGTGGGTTTTAGTCAGCAAAGGTCTGACACGCCCTCCTGCTCCGCCTAGAGCGGGAGAAGTTATTTGATAATTTCCCACAGAAAAAAAGAAAATAATAAGATTTCAAGATAAAATAACAATAAATATTGTAGACTAAAATATAGGAATTATTATCCAAGTTAAAATATCATTACCTACTCGTTTTATTTGAACGACCCGGCAATATAATAACGAGTTGTTATTACAGTAGTAAGAGCAATAACGATAACTGACATTGCTAAATTTAAATCAGAGTAGGCGAAGGCCAAATTTGACATTTCAAAAGTGTTGCGAATTTTCATTCTTATTTACAGCTCTATTTTTAACAATAAACGTATTTAAATGTGTAGACAAAATTCACCAAAAGGTATAAAATATATCAATCTGCCTAGCCCTTTTCCCAACTATATTGGGGTCGGCTTCCAGTCTAACCCGATGCAGCTGAATACCAGTATTTTACATGGAGCGACTGCATATCTGACCTCCACAACCTAGTACCTAACTGGGTAATACGATACCCTTAGTAAGACTGGTTGTCAGACTTTCGGGCTTCTGACGACCCGTAACGACTGTCAAAAATCCACGAATAACAGCCGGGACCAACGGCTTAACGTGCTTTCCGAGGCACGGAGGAGTCTCGGTATGTAGAAATGGTCACCCATACACGGACCAACCCCGGCAAGCGTAGCTTAACCTGACAGATCGACCCGAACGGCTGTTAGTATTTAGCCACGAACGAACGAAAAGGTATAAAATATATATTAAAGCAAAAAACGAGCCATAATAACAATTTTCATATGGTCTGGCCATATGTCGTTAACATAAAAATCCTGGCAGTCTATACAAATATTTGTTCACCGCTAGGCTATAAAAACAAAACGTCTATAAAATTTCACGTCCCATCAAGTTATGTAGATAAGTGTGTAATTATGTGCGTAAGTTTATGAGCTTTCAGTGAGTGTGTGTTTTTACCTTAATTTGTAAAGGTATACCTGAACAGGGGCATATAGGGGTTAGATTGTGCGTATCATTTCACGCAGGAGACACTTTTAAGTCGTAGATTTATGAGACTTTAATTTTGGAATTTGTTTTCATACAAATACAAACCACGTTTTATATTATTTTAGCAAAATTAATTAATTAAAGGCAAAAATTTTTCAAGTTATATTTTTTATTAGACGATGACGTAAACCCATAAATATTAACAAATGTTTTGATATTTCAAATGATATTGGTTCAAGTGATATTTAATATTAGACAATGGTGCCAATTCCCTTGTTCACAAACTAAACTAAATTTAAGTTCAGTGCATCTTTTTCTTTCTATTTCATTATGAAAAGGACAGAAGATAAATTTTAGTTTAGTCCTGTCAAATTAACCAGCGCTTGACGTAAATTGACGTAATTTAAGTCGGCAAGTTTTAAATCATGTCTAAACTTGTATGGAGAGTGACAGGCGCTGATTAATTTGACAGGACTAAACTAAAATTTATCCTCTGTCCTTTTCTTAATGAAATAGAAAGAAAAAGATGCACTGAACTTAAATTTAGTTTAGTTTGTGAACAAGGGAATCGGCACCAATGACAGCTAACTCAAACACAACATAACAATGAATGCTTTGATTTTTCACACACCTCTTTCCCGTTTGTTTGAAAGAGGAAGAACTCTCAGCCTAAGATGCTACTGAATCAGTAATTCAGGTACTTGATGTAGCAAATATCATAACCTAGAATCCAACTAGTTTTCGATACAAGTACCATAAAGTTACACGAGTACGATAAAAGAGCAAAAAGGTACAGTGAAAACAAAATAAAAAAAAACAAACCAAAATACTTTTGCCGAACAAAAACAAAAACATCACCGAAAAAAATGAGAGGAAACTTCTCTCCAACGCGTATAAAAACGAGATTTATTCAAAACAAAATACTCTTGACCTACAGAAACAAAAAGCTCGTCAACACACCAAAACATACGTATCAAAACATTGCCCTCGTTTTCACAGATGGCTAAATAGATAAACAAACAAAGCCCAATCACTTGCGCCCTTGTTTTTTGTTCGGAAACTGTCAGGGCGCCATTTTTTTCCTTATTTTCCAAAGAAATTCTCACTCTGTATTCATACCAGAGAAACTTGTTTGATATCGTTTATTTAGTAGCTCTTAACTAGTTTTCGTTCAGATCAGCAAATTTTGGGGTAACAAAATTTGTTTAATATGCGTCAGTACGGTGGGAAATTGTTACACCAAATGTGTGGTGGGTCAGACGTACCCAAAAATGTCGGGCAAATTAAAACAGCCTGGGTCATATTAACACAACCATAAAGACGGGATTTCGAACCAACGGTCGCTATACTGACTATACTGACGCTTCTAGTTTAAAATTCAACCTTATGGACCAAGGGACCAAAGGAAGCTTATAGGACCAAAAATATTGTGTAGTAATCTGTTACCTACATTGCTAGCTACCATTTTTTACACGACATCCAAAAAGGAGGCGGTTCTATGTTCGTAGCGTATGTTTTTTTTTTAATGTAGGTCCACTGATTTCTCCGTCAATTGTGGACCGATTTTGAACGTTTTTTTTTTTGTTTGAAAGGGTATGCTCTCGAGGTGGTTCCATGTAAATTTTTATTAACTTTATTTGAATAGTTTTTGAGCTAACTTCAATAATACGTTTTTTTCCCACAGTCTACGTAGATGATATGGTGTTAAATTCCTGTCATGGTTATTTACATAGCAGGTACTGGTATTCGAATTTGTATGGGATAAGTACCACAACTTAAAAGTAAAAATAAAAAACAACCGACTTCCAAAAAATACAAAAAATTAAAAAACGAAAATTCAAAACCAAAGACACCGACTTCCGAAATTAAAGTTATCTTTCACTATGTAGTTTTATTTTGGAAGTCGATTGTTAGAGCTCCATTATAGCAGAATGGTGCTGACAAAACAAAATGGAAAAACAGAAGTAAAATCTACATTCCTGACCTCGCACATAATCCCTAAACAAACAATGAATATAACGTGTAAAACCTTGTTTCCAACATATACTTATAATGTGTTTAATTATTGGCAAACAAACAGGAGGTATTTCTCTGTGCGTGTCTATCAACAATAGGGTGGGACATTAGTATTGATGTATGCATCATTGTCATGCATTGATATATTGCATTAATTGCATTGCTGGTATACTTAACCTAGATGTAGGGGTTTGTGTTGCTTACTGACAAATGAAATGAGAGAGCTGTGTTGGCCCAGTGGTAACGGCCGCGACTTACGAGTTTGTAGGTCATAGGTTCAAACCCAGACAGGCGCTTTACTTTGCGTAAATTATTTCATCACCACTGCTCTCAAAACGGTGAAGGAAAACATCGTGAGGAAACCGGCATGTCCTAGAACCGAAAATTCGAAGACATGTGACATCTACCAACCCGCACTGGGCCCGCGTGGTGGATTACGGCCCACTCCCTCTCACAGAGAGGAGGCCTGTGTCCCCGCAGTGAGAACATTTATAAACTGATGATGATGATGATGATTGACAAATGTGCACACCGCAAAATGTGTTATAAAAGCTTTATCATTCAGTGTCAAGCTTTTAAGCATAATACAAGTACATTTATTTATTGCATGGGTTCTAACATGTGTTAGAAGCGACTTTTCAAATTACTGAATACTACACTGAAACTATCGATGAAAAAAATAAGTACATAGTTTCTATGTACTTATTTTTTTCATCGATAGTTTCAGTGTTAAAGGAGAAAATGTATTAAGTCATCTTTGTCAAATCTGAAGAAAGTTAAACAAATTTTGATGGTAAAATTTACATGATCTGATTTTTTTAAATCACCTCGTCCAAAGAAATATCTCACTTAAAATACTCTTCCGCAGTTTTTCTACTATTAACAGTTCATGCATCCGTAAAACAAGCAACCACAATCATGAACCAGTTCATAAATGTTAAACTTCCAACTTTAGCTTCGTTAAGAAAGACCTTGGAGGCAAAGAAAATTATTTTTCTCCAACTTAACTCCTTTTATGCTCTCCAGGACTTCTATTGTAGTCCGTTTCGGGAAACAGGGAGCAATTCAAAGTACATAACCGTTCCAATTAAACTTTAGCGGGATTCAAAGAGAAACACCGATAAATAACAGCATAGAGCGTTCAAGAGTCCAATTAAAATATTATTAATTCTCTCCCTCCTAAGATACGGAACCCAAGTTAGGTACTTGAAACACAATGTGGGAAAGGTTGTAAATTGTAATCATTTTGACACTGTGATAATGAGCTCCTTGGTATTAAGGTTTCGTCCAGAGAGGGCGAATTTTGCTTGAGTTTATAAGCACGTTTATGTACTACTACGAACTATATTATATCTACACTCCAAGCATACGTGCTTTTCATTTACGTGACTGTGTTGGGATCCAAAAACGAATCATTTTTTATGTTTAATTCTCGAGCGTATCAACATGTGCGTTATTCACACCAAATATTCTGGAAAAGTCCTGATAGAGTCACTTGTAAGACTTTGATAATTTGTTGATATTTTAATAACTAATTTCTGCTTTCACAGCAGAAAGTTCATTATAGCTAGGAAAGATAAAGAGCAAAAGTCTGGATCAAAATGAATTCCTACTGAAGATAGTAAGGCTATTGTTATGTCAACTACAGGGTATTTTCATCTGTTTCTTAGGCTGTTAGGTACCTAATATTATGAATGGAATAAGATTATTTAAGAATAGCATGCTTGACTAGTATCTGGAAACCATTTAGCGTCAACTCACCCCTAATTTCACAGTCTAAATAACTTGCATGATTTAATCTTTTCAGTAATTACTCTAAAGAGGATTGAAGCCACCCATCGCCCTTTTTTGACAAAGAATACCTCAGGTATTAAGTCCGCATAAATACCCTAATATTGTTACTGTATATTTCTTAAACTCCTTATCCTTCTCTAAACTAATTTCCTGCTATTTTCCAAAGAAAAACTATTCCGAAAAACCTACCCTTTTACATTGTACAATTAAACCAAATTCGTCGCCCACATCAAGAATTCAAACGATCAGTAAGTTAAGGCAGAAACTAAGTAAGAAAACTTCTAAGTTAATTCCACGGACACTAATAAAACTGACAATTAAAGTTCTTTATAAAATAGAATTTACAAAATGAGGTTCTTAAATTTAAAAAAAACGTGTGGCACTCGGGGACTGCCGCGGTAGAGCTATTGCATAGCATTTGTAACCTCCATACTTCCTATTTGTCAACGCTACACTTGGGATGATGACGTGATAACATAAAACAAAAATTACGTTCCCATGACAACATCACGTTTCCCATGACAACATCACGTTGTTATGTGAGTATTACATGGTAGGCGGAGTGGGGGGTGTTAGGTTTTATTTTCGTTACGTTACGGAATTTCTTGATTCGGTCGCCGCGCTCAAAGCCCGCGATAAAAGCTATGCAATAGCTTAAAAATTTGGTATTTAATGTGAAGAAAGTGAGATTTCAGCTCTTTTATTAACTGTTTGCGCGTTCAATTTGGAAGCCATCGACTTTCATTACGATGGTACGTATCGATGTTTCCATGAACCTATTTCAAAAAAGCTACTGATAACCGTTTGGATCTGATATTGAGTTATTTTCTAGATTTCATAAGTAATTTTACGAGCTACATAGTAATTGTTTTTTTGTTTTGGTCTGTCAGCACAATGACTCAAGTTCCTATTACCAATTAAAGCATTTAGTAATACATTCCTGAAAGGTCCTTTGATCTTTAAGAAAAAATGTGTGAAAAAAAATAGTGAAAAGCAATCTATAGAGTTTAAGGATCACTTTTCCTTTCAAAGCATATAAAGGACGTGAAACTATGAATCCACTAACATTGACGAAACTTTGAAAAGGTTTGTATAATTTCATATAAATTGTGAATAAATACATAGAAAGTGGATATTACTGTATGTATTGCCTTGAAAGCAATGGTTGAAAAAAATATTTGCCTCTGAAAACTGGCATAACATCATTTAAATACCAATAAATATGATAACAAATGCAGACAACATTACGTAGTATTATTATACGCTAGGATAAATGGTCAAGATATTTGCATATAAGAAAGAAAGAAAGAAAAAAAAGTATTTATTGGATTGGAAAATTATACTTATCATAAAATAACTAGCTAAACATAAAAAACGTGTGGCACTCGGCGACTGCCGCGGTAAAGCTATTGCATAGCATTTGTAACCTCTATACTTCCTATTTGTCAATGCTATACTTGGGATGATGACGTGATGACATAAAACAAAAATTACGTTCCCATGACAACATCACGTTGCCATGGGAACCGTCATTACATGGTAGGTGGAGTGGGGGGTGTTAGGTTTTATTTTCGTTACGTTACGGAATTTCTTGATTCGGTCGCCGCGCTCAAAGCCCGCGATAAAAGCTATGCAATAGCTTAATAAAAAATAAAATAAAAAACAAAGTAAAATGAAAATAGAAGCAGAAAGTCCTGTACAAGGTCAAAAGGCTCCTATCTCAGCATGATGCTGCTTATAAACATCACCTAACCACACTTCATTATTGAGTGGTCCTTATTGTAAGCAACCTTTGTACAGGTCGAACGTTGTACGGCCACCTTGGTCTTTGAAAGAGAATTAGTGTGTCAGCTGCTTGCCCTCCCACGCACATTATAAGGCGATTGAACGGAATTTTACTATGTAGGACACTTGATATTGTTATTGTATTTTATTGGTATCGATACTTTGTGGTACATGCATAGAGTAAGACCTAAAGTTTAGGACCAAAAAAAATATTAGTTTATGTCCTAAACTAATAATTTTTCAAAACTTTCCAGAGCAATTGAGGAAGGATGTACTAAACGTTTCGGTTCAGATTGTTAACGTTAAATAAAAAACCTTTTATAAAAAAAACAACCGACTTAAAAAAAAAAAAACACTACAAAGTGAAAAATAACTTTAATTTCGGAAGTTGGTGTCTTGGCTTTTTTATTTTCGTTTTTTGCCACCGACTTCCGAAATTAAAGTTATTTTTCACTTTTTACTTATGGTACCTACCCCACACAGATTCGAATACCACTACCTGCTACCAGTGACAGGAACTCATCATATCATCGACATAAGTGGGAAATAAAATAGGTATTTTGTAGCTAACTCAAAAACTACCCAAGCAAAATTAATAAAATTTATATGAAACCAATTTGAGAGCATATCCTTTCAAACAAAAAAATATTTTTTAAAATCGGTCCACAAATGACGGAGAAATCGGTGGACATACATAAAAAAAGAAAAAAAAACAAACACGCTACGAACATATAACCTCCTCCTTTTTGGAAGTCGGTTAAAAATAAAAAGTGTTACATTTTTCCAGTTACCTATTACGAACACGAGATAAATAGATTGAATACTTCTCATTTGTTGTTAATAACCAAATGAATATAACCAAAAAAAGTTGTAGAATTCTACATACCTTTCTTTTGTTACATGCAAACTTGCATTCGCGCAGAATTTCTTAACCTCAGTTCAGATAGTGTTTGAACACAACCCTATTCCATTATACATTTGTACAGGAACGTAGCTTCCTTTCCAATTCTCCACCCTACAAACTCAAAATCCACCAACCGCTTAATTCAAGGTCATTATCAAGGACACAGTGACAAAACCGCAAAAAATGCTTAAGTAGACATGAAAAATCACGTAAGTAATATAAAAAAGCTTCAACCCACATAGAGGGTACATGTTTTGGCGGGGCGGGGCATGGCTGGGTTCCTCTATTGATTTTGCACCCCCTCGCCCCCACGGTACCCCGCACGCATCTCACAACTGTTGCTTAACTCGGGCTGAAGAACAGTAGGTCAGTTAAATTATGTGTTGAGAAGTTTGTTTTTTGTGCTGTGGTGATGGTGAGTAGAGATTGTAAGAAACGATTTGCCATACCTTTTTTTCCACTTCTTTCAATACTTAAAGGAAGTAGAAGTAACGTTTTTAAAACATTCAGTTTGTTTAAATACAAGTATGTATTATTTAAACCAATTAAAAGTGTATTCATTTTCTACTTCCAAAAAAAAACCGTGGGCACCATTGTTGAAGTTGGTGGACAACAAAACCTGTCCTTCTGTTTATCCTCAACAAGGCACTATGCATAGGTACAACGGCCTTGGAAGAACGCCCGAGGACATTCGCATCTGTCAAAACTGTATACGGATATACTCAATCATAGTATATAGGGTACCATGACAACGGATAAGTATTAGCTGAGGTTATATTCAGTGCCTTTTTCAGCACATTCTGAAGAAAAGTTTTCAGGCATGCTCATTTTTGCGCGCGGCTCTTTACGTGTTTTTGTTTTGTTCACAGAGGGTGACTATGTATGGATATGTGTGTGTATCTGTGTGAGGAAAACGAAAATGTTGATTCTGACACACAAATAAATCGATATCGCACAGTAATAATTAAGTACATGCCTACAACAATTTTAATTACAATCTTTATCAAAGGATTAATTTAATAACGATTTCGATAAATCGTATTTTATTAAAATACTTACTTACCTAATTAAAAATTACTTACTTTTGGTAATTGACGCAAAAAAAGAGATATAAATACCTACACAAATAATAAGATAACTCAATAAATTGATGTTTCACTAGTCACCTCTCTAATGAATTTGTTGATATGAATTTGTTGAACTTCCTTCCTACGCTAACTGAATATCCTCAGGACTACATAGATACTTCGCATGCAAGCAGGAACGAAAATTAAATGAACATTCATGTAAAATACCTATATTATGCTTCTGCAATTACGTTTAGCAGGTAATGCTCAACCTACGACTACTATAAATAATTTTGGTTTATATTGTAGGTATAATATTTACTTTTCCCACGTAAAACCTTAATCTTCGACATTTACTAGCTTCCAAAACTGCCTCCGATTTCTGAACGACTATATCGCTTTGAAGTTCTTGGGGCAAAAATTAACGCCTTCCAAAATGTATCGGGTGATCTTCCCCAAAAATGTCTTAACAAGATGAAACTATGATAAATTAATTGATTATTAAGTAATTAATGAGACACTTATCAAAGAGAAGTTTACGCAGAACCTGTCATCTGAGCTACGGTTATCAATCATTTAGGACAGGATCACGACGTTGTTTAACTAA
This sequence comes from Agrochola lychnidis, assembly GCA_963680765.1. NCBI lineage: Eukaryota > Metazoa > Arthropoda > Insecta > Lepidoptera > Noctuidae > Agrochola > Agrochola lychnidis. Next base: position 9,732,392 of record OY796864.1, read on the forward strand.
GCTTGAGGAAATGTAAATAGGCTTTTGATATCATATAATACAGGGTACTTTTATGGTCGGTTATAAAACTAAAGACGAATTTTCATAAAATTCATAAAACAATTCTATGCTTCACCCATAAAGTACTAGGCTCGCATAACTTCTATGAAGCAATTCTTTTTCCATAGTACACTTTACCCAAAAGTCATCATCTACCTAGCCTTTTCCCAACTATGTTGGGGTCGGCTTCGAGTCTAACCGGAGGCAGGTGAATACCAGTATTTTCTATAGAGCAACTGCCTATCTGACCTCTACTATCCAGTGACTGGGTAACGCGACACCCCTTGGTAAGACTTGGTGTCAGACTTTTGGGCTTCTGGCTACCCATAACAACTGTCAAAGATTTACAAATGAAAGCCGGTACCAACGGCTTAGCGTGATTTCCGAGGTACGGAAGGGTCTTGGTTGTATTTTGCCCAAAAAGTATGCGTCTGAAATTGCCAACACCCAACGAGCGAAACGTGATGATAAATGCTCGTGCTTTCTCTGTAAGAAAAGAAGCTTCGCCTTGTAGTAGGACCATAATAGGTTATTATTATTATGTATACACCTTATAGCAAAAAAGCCTTTTCAATTCTGTGTTATAAGAGAGTGTCAGCACTATGCAAACAAGCTTTCGTACCTCTTCAGTATTATTATATCCTGACACTATTACGCAGTATAATATTCCGACAAACTCAATGTCATTTAGCCAGATAAACCTATAATACAATAATGTCTTCTTGAGGTCAGTTCCACAGTCCCTAATGTGTTCTGTGGGTCTGAATGTAATACAAACATTAAGCGAAATTCATGTAATGAGGGACAAACAGTTTATGAAGGAAGGAGATACTCGTGTACAAATAAACAATGAAGTTGTGGCCGCAATTATAGTTCTACTGTCTGGTTTAATAGGAGCTGGTTTCCCACTCATTAGGAAATGAGAAACAAGGCCATTTGATAGGGGTATCTAAATGATATTGTAAGTTCTCTATACTTGACTCGTTATTAAAACTAACGTCTTTTTGAGCCAGAAAGTAGTTCCTTTTTTTATAACCTCAACTTTTACTGTAAGTACCAAGTATTGCTAATATAATTGTGTTAGTATATATAATAACATACCGAGTAGCATAAAAAACTTAAACTCCAGATTATTTAAGGGAAAATTGTTTGACTGGTTAACCTTGAAAAATTTCTATAGTCTTAAAGAATTTATGGATAACAAATTCTCATGTTAGTATTAAGTGAACATATGCATGCTAAGTACAATTCTGGCAAAACATGTAAGATCTTTATTGTAAATTATTGTAACACCATGTATACCATGTTTTATGCAAATAAATACTTACTTACTTACTTACTTACTTGCAAAGATAAGGCTTCTACTGCTGATACAAAAAATAAATAGAAAGTATATTTAGATAAAAAAACATAATCCTATTTTTGAAGTCGCGCAGTCGGCACCTACTTCCTACTTAATTTATTATTTATTCGTATTTATAAATGTGAAAGCTTGTATGTTACGTACGTTTGTTACTCAAAAACGGCTGAACGGATTTGGATGGTGCCAGATAGTTTATAACCTAGATTTACACATAGAATACTTTTCATACCGGTGGTACGTTCCCGTGGGATAATTTCCGAAATCCACTCGGGCAAAGCCGCAAAAGATACAAAAAAAAAATACAAAAATATTCACTTCAACTAAAACATAACACACATACAACATACTGAGTTATAATTATGAAATTGAGAGAGACACATAAAATTAAATTATACCTTATTAATGTATAGTACTTTAGCGTAGTCTCTATATACCTATAACATTGTATTACCTTTTTTTATTTTATTATCACATAAAGGTTTAACATATTGAGATTTTGTATAACAACCCTAATTACGTTTGTTTTCAAACCATAACTCTCTTTAATGTCCAAGCAGCAGGTGGTTAAATACAATACACATTTAAAAATAATAATTACAGGTTACAGTTACGTATTATTTAAGCTGACAACCTTATTGTTGAAGCAGTATTATTTCTAACTAAGAAAATATTCATAACATTTATAAAGTCATAGATTATTTTTTGAGCCATTTTTCTAAGAAAATGATTGTTAAAAGATCAGAACGAAATATATTATGTACATTTTTATTACTCTATTATGTACGTATTATAATGTCAGAAATGTTACTAACGATCATATTTTCATAAATATTCGTAATAGATTTAACTTTATTTCTAGGACATACATGGACTCCTCTGTCCCTGCAAATGGAAAATACAAACTCAGTAATTCAAAACAAAATTCTAGAAACCGAGATTGTAAACATCTCGACGTTGACAAGCAATTTCTGGTTAAAGAAACTTCTCTTCGAAAAACTTTTCAGCACATTGAATATTGTAAAAAAAATTGTGTCTTCAAAAGATATTCGTGTTGTACGAAGTTTTTTAAAGACACTTAAGAATTTCAAATTGAATATAGTGTCCCTCTTGTAAGATTTTCAACGTGCTTGACAGAAGCTTGAATTTGTTTGAGTTCAATAACGCTATTGTTTTTTTTTTTTTATAAAAATATAAATAGTGACCTTTTTGGTGATGTTCTTCAGAAAGGTCAAGTGCGTAGTACTCGCAACCGAAGTGCGTGTATGACCAGATGTATGAACGTAAACGAAACAAAAAGGAGTATATAAGGATCGTAGCAGGAGCTTGCGGACGGTGAGCAATGGGTAGCTCGCCGCCGATAAGGACCAGGCCCGGGTCGACGGCGCGTTGTGTTCCACGCGCGCCTCAAAGAGATGTCCGCTAGGGCCGATGCCGGCCAGGGTTGCGAAAAAAACCGAAAGTGAGATCATGGCCCCCAGCAACAGGGCAACCGAAGGAACACGGGTGGGTTTTAGTCAGTAAGAGTCTCCATACCAAGTTATTTGATAATTTTCAACACAAAAAAAAAGGATCGTAGCAGGTGACGTTCTGTAATTTCTGCCTAGCCCCATGGGAAAAAGGTGTGAGTTTATGTATGTATGTGACCTATCATTGTACGGAAAGCCTATACGATGTGATGTCAGGTTATACTGGAAATGTAAGTATAGTTTGATCTGTCATCACAGTAACTGAATGAGCGCTTTCGGGCCGTGTAGCTAAATGAAGTTATACAAAAACCTTTTGAAATGCTCTGCAGTCATAGGCACTCAGCTGCAGAACTGTATTAAAAGAAATGTCTTTTTTAAATGCAAAAAGGAAAAGTTATATAAAAGAGGTGATTTGCAAGGTTTTGTGGTGCATTCGTTATTTTTGTACCTAGTGGGTTTTTTTTTTTGTTTTATTCTCACCCTGTATTACCCGAAGGAATGCACCAAATAGTACACAAAAAAAATATATTCACACATACACACACACTATTTACATCAGTCACACGTTTTTCCCAGTAATAAATTTAATGGGTACTGAGAAAAGATATAACCAGTAATACTTCTCAATATTAATAAATTTAAAAAAAAAATATTTATTTATTAAAAAACTATAGCAGCATTTAATTATATAATTTGATTCTAAAACGATGCAGCAAAAACGGGTTCCCGAAAAACATGTAAATCCTTTCAAACGATTTATACGAAATATTACCATCCAGACAAATAAACCCAACATCCCATTTCAGTGAAACCGTCAACAAATTCGTCACACAGCAAAAATATAAGCAGCTTAACTCAAAAAAACAAAATACCTAAATCCTCGTTTGAAAACTCAGCGAAATCTTTTCGAAAACATTCGTATGAAAAAACCCATAAGTTCGATGTAAATTGACACATTTCCCTATGCTAACGTTAGTAGGGTCGCGGGCTGTCTGTCACACGTCAGTGACGTCACTCCTTTCTAAATGGGATGAAACGGATCATACGTCTTCCGAACACTTTACATGGCTTTTGCATTGATATTAAACGGGTTTGAATAGGGTTGGGCGAAATTAAAAATGGTTTGTAAAGGTCTACGACTTGTGATTATTGTATTAAAATTTTAATGACGTTATAAAAAGTACTAGCAGAGAATATTTTGTAAATTTGGCTTTAAGTCTGCCTAAAGTACCGCTATTTAATTGTACATTGAAGTAAAATAAAAAAGAAAAACAGTGGCACTCCGGGAGTGTCGACAGAAGTGAAAACTTGAACAAGATCGCCTTGGTGGAATAAAAATACTTGTACAGAACATTGGTCCTTAACCTTAAACCTTATAAATAAAGAGCACAATCGCGTTTATAAAAAAAAATACTTCCAAAACATTTAAAGTAAAAATACTTGCAATAGAACATTGATCCGTAACGTAATATAAATAAAGAGGACAATCGCGTTTACAAAAATGAGGTGTCGGTAACGGTGTCGCGAGTTCAATTGTTTTTTCCCTCTCAAAAATGCCCAACGCGCCTAAAGAAGTTTTCAACTCAAAATAAATAAGCTATTAAATAAACCAGTCAACTATTTTACTTAAATCTAGGTACGTCTAACGCACCCTTAGCCGTCGGTCATACTACCATTTTGCCGACTGGCTTATATATTTACCCCGACATAAGCCGAGAGAAGAAACCAGTAAAGAAAAGAGAACGAAAGAGAGTTGCGTCCATATTGCACCGTATCCGAGCAAGCTCCAACAGCATTCTGAAAGCAATAGCGGACCGGTTAGATCGGTCCTTTTTTAGACACTGGATCGCACTCTTTGTGTCTTTTGATTTTGTTTGTTATATTTTTATGGTTTACTAATTTAGTTTCTAAGTACGTAGAAACTCAAATGTGGATGTTCGGTAGCGGATAGTCGGAAAAAAAGTATAAGTAAGTACCTATTTTATATACATATATGTCACGGCTAAAACCCGAAGTGCGGCTACACCTAGTTTTAGCCGGCTGCAACTAAGTGCGGCCGGTAGCAGTTGGTTAAATTTAGTTGTAGCAAATGAAAATGGCTGAAAGGTAGGATGGGTTAGGTTAGAACTGTGACCTCATAACACACCGCACGAGCCGAGCGACCTAAGCGAGCGGTGCCCTGACAGGAGCTGGCGAGTGCCAGAGTCCATTTAGGCAAGTTTAACCAACTGCTACCGGCCGCACCAAGTTGTATCCGGCTAAAACTAGGTGTAGCCGCACTTCGAGTTATAGCCGTAACATATACATAAAATAGACACTTATTTTTGTATAGGTAACTTGCCTAAGAAATAGAGTAACAAAATCGATTCACCACAATATCAGCTGTTTCTCATATTCTACCCATTCAACCAAGTTTCTGTCTAACCTCGATTGCTTTAATTACCAGATCTCCTGAGATATCCACGGAGATATATCGGCATAATGTCAATAGATTCAGTGCTAATCGTCCAGCACAATGATTTGTCATTCAACTGTAGTATCTTGTAGATTCCTCCGGGGATCTGCGATGTGTGTTATGTAATTATGGACGAATACGGGTCTACCGATTTACCTAGAACAATGAAGGATCGTAAATCCATTACCCTTATTTATTAAAAAAGTGTCAAAAGAAGAAAAAGACCGATTATTTCAATTCTTCTTCCAGTTGGAGAACGCTGTGTGGGACGGAAAAAACCCGATTAGGCTCAAATGAGAGTGACTTTTATCATATTGTCGACTGATATAAGCTGTTTGAAGATTACATATCACTTGTAAATAAGGACGCAAAGGTGACACTGACACCCCCGACACCAATACACCAAGAGGTATTCGAATTGGTATTCCCAGAAAAATACATATTTCTGAACATAATCACAATCCCACTTTACTCTCTTTCGGAAAATAAACAACACAGTAAAGACTCCTCCAAATCCCTATAACCAAGACAGATGAAACAAAATACGCAGAAACGCAAATATGGCTGCACCGTTGCACAATGGCGGAGGAGGGAATATAGCACAATCATTTTCACTCACAGCCACGCTAAGTATTAAAACAAACGTACGGAACCACGGACTGAACGCACAGCTACCTAATAGCGACTTACGTAATGGCGAACTATTTTGAAGAGACTTTATCTCGTAGTAAATTTTGCTTTAAATATTCTGGGAAATTCTGTTTCCATTTCAACTAAAAGTCTTTAGGTTTTTTTGTACGGTTGTGATAGTTAGAGTACAGACAATATTATATGCTCGATGTAAACAGAAAAAAACAACGTTGTTGCTGACAAAGTCATTTCTGTTCTACAACTCTAATTATGATTACAAAAAGTGGTGAAGGTTTTGCGTTTCTGGGAAATGTCTCCAAATTCAAATGTCATTTATTCAAACTAGGCTGAGAATCAGCACTCTTTGAACGTCAAAATTACATAAGACAGTCCTCCAAAACGCCCACCCTTCAAAACTTCCTAGTGCTTTAGCTGGGAAGAAGAAGTGGCGCAACTCCCCAGCAGCACAGCTGTCTGTTCAGTAAGATATTCTTTACAATAAACTCCGTTCAAGTAGTCCACTCCACTTACATTAAACAAATAACGGTTTTCATCTTTTAGCTATTTTGATATAAATATAATAATACTAGCTGCACCCGGCTGCAATGCCACTTTTTATTTTATTTACATAAATTTTTTGGGCCAAAGAACATCGCGGACGTCCTCAGAACACCTTATCAAAGTTTCATCAAAATCGATCCAACCCTTTCGGAGTCCATAGAAGACAAACAAACATTGATTTATATAGAGAGATTTAAGATAAGTACAAAGCAATGTAATAAACTATTTACATTAAGTAAAGTAATTTCTACAATTTTATACAAAAATCGTCGTTATTTGTCTAATGCTATTATAAATGGAGTAAATAGTATATTTAAATTAAATATAAGTTTTGAGTTTGATACAATTGAACAGTTTCGATATACGTAGCCTCCTAGCATTTCTGATTATGGGGCTCTAGAATATTCAGAGGCAATGCTTCTGAATATTTAACTGCCCCATAATTAGTAAAATATTCAGAGGCATCACTCGCTTTTGCCTCACAAGACTATATTCAACATTATTTCGATTCATTCGTTCATTATTTTTTTATATTACATAACAGCACGCCCTGTTTCCCTTAGGGGTTAGGCAGAGGTATACCCATCACATTTTTGATCATTATCAATCAATCTGCATAGCCTTTTCCCAACTGTATTGGGGTCGGCTTCCAGTCTAACCGGATGCAGCTGAATATCATATTTTACATGGAGCGACTGCCTATCTGACCTCCACATCCCAGGAACTGGGTAATACAATACCCCTTAGTGAGACTGGTTGTCAGACTTTCGGGCCTCTGACGACCCGTAACGACTGTCAAAGATCCACGAATGACAGCCGGGACCAACAGCTTAACTTGCTTTCCTAGGCACGGAGGAGTCTCGGTAGGTTAAGGTGGTCACCCATCCACAGACCAACCCCAGCAAGCGCAGCTTAACCTGATGGAGCGAACCATGCAGCTGTTATTACGTAGCCACGAGCTCCTATTTTTGATCATAATCATTAAAAAAAAAAACATTTTAATTTCTACACTCGAATCTGTAATGTATATACCATATAAAGAGGATTCTATTATATTGTCTTATCTAGCTTTTAATAGGTCAGTCACAAAATTAGGACGAAGGTCTTAATGACGCCTATCTCCTACATCTGCTGCCAACAATTTAATTAATTTATCCCTAAACAATTCATACCCATATCCTTCATAAGCCTTAACTGACAGGCATCAAAACACATGGCTAATAAACGTTCATATGCCTTCCACTATAAACTATTAACTAGTATGGAAACTGAATTAAGACTATCGTATAGGTATATGACTTTATCTGTAACTAGCTTTTGCCTGCGACTTTGTCCGCATGACTTCGGCCCCCGATTCACCACGTCGAATCCCATCGCCCACTCGCGCTATTACTTCATTTTCGCTTAGCGTTTTTTTTTTACTTTTTAAGCTATTGCATAGCTTTTATCGCGGGTTTTGAGCGCGGCAACCGAATCAAGAAATTCCATAACGAAAATAAAACCGTAATGAAAATAAAACCTAACACCCCCCACTCCGCCTACCATGTAATGATGGTTCATCAACATCACGTTTCCCATGACAACATCACGTTGTCATGGGAAACGTGATGTTGTCATGGGAACGTAATTTTTGTTTAATGTCATCACGTCATCATCCCAAGTGTAGCGTTGACAAATAGGAAGTATGGAGGTTACAAATGCTATGCAATAGCTTTACCGCGGCAGTCCCCGAGTGCCACACGTTTTTTTTATTTTTGCTCGGCTCCTAAGGGTCGTACCGTGATGTTACATAGCCTTCCTCAATAATTGGACTATCCAATGCAAAAATATTTTTTCAAATCCGACTGTCAGTTCCGGAGATTACCCCCTACATACAAACAATCAAACAAATTTTACCTCCTTATAATATTATTATATAAATTAACATAACATAACATCACGCCTTGTTTCCCTGAAGGGTTAGGCAGAGGTTCCCCTGTAGCAGGTACACCCACATTTCGCCAGTTATGTTTAAGTCCCATGTAATAGGGGGCGAGTCTATTGCCATCAACCGGGTACAAATCCAGACTCCGAGCTGCTACTTAGAAATTTCTGATAGAAAAACCCAATAACACTTTGCCCGACTCGGGAATCGAACCCAGGACCTCATGCTCAGCAGTAGCGCTTGCTACCACTAGACCAACGAGGCCGTCCATAAATAAATTTTAAAAAAATGCATTGCATTGCATTTTTGCATTGGGTATAAATGTTTTACATAATAAAGTATAATCAGTATTGAATATATGAAATTAATGATGGCACGCAACAAAAAACAGTCCCAAAATTAAAGTTATCTAAATGTTCCTACTTAAAAATCTGGTTTGACAACAGCAGGCCAATACTCATAGTTAAAAACGTTCAAATCTAGTCGCGATCTCATCATAAAATTGATGTTAAAAAATTAAGGTAAACACACCAATTTTCTGTTAGGTTCCAAAAGTCGAAAAACGGCTATGACTTTGATCTGTCTATGAAAGACAAAAGTGGTTTGTCTCAGTCTGTCTACAGCCCTAAGACGAAGTAAATTCAATTAGTATCTATCGTTAAGTGCTGCTTGTTTCAAGGTCATTGACCAGTTTCGACAGCTGTCAATTAAAACGTATCTAACTCATTTAGACTTTGAACGGTAGGATTAGTCTAATAATAGCCGAGAAGTGGATTTAAGTTAATATGTATCTTTGGAAGTAATAGAAAACTACATCATCTAAAGATTTATTTATTGTTTAGGTACAAGAAGAGAAGAAGACTAGTGTAAGAAAATTGACAGACCTTATCAGAAGGATTTACTTTTCTTCTTAACTTGGAGAAGATTGTGTTGTGGACAAGAGAGCGTAATGCCAAGTAGGTTAACTATTTTAGGGCTGATTGTACCTACTCAACTTGCTATCAGAATAGACCACTGTCTATGACTTAGTTAAATCTTTACATATTTGACTCGATAACCCATATCAAAAATTTGTTTCAAAACTAACCAATTTCCTCGTCACAAAAAATGCTCACACCCCAACTTTAATTTCCGGCCCCTCCATCACATTATTAAAACCAACGTTATTCAAGATAAGTAGGAACAATTATTTACAATACAAAAACTCATTTCCTGCCGACTTCATTTACCTTTGACCGAACTGGGTCAAACTACTGGTATAATTAACACAAAAGAGATGAGTGCAGAAGGTCGATTACATAGAACGAGCAAAAGCGCACGCACACATGGACAGGCTTCACGTACAGCGAGTGCAAGCGCACTTGCGAATGTCATTTGTTTGAAATCGCCGTCGTGCGTACGTGTCTATGTGTGCGTGCGCACGTTTTCACTCATTGTAGGGAGCCAACCTTCTGTTCCTATCTATTTTGTACAGTTTGTACAGTCAAGTAAGTTACAAATGAACTTCGTTCATCGATACCAATATTAACATTCTGAGCTCGTCCTGTTTAAGTAAATATAATTAAACGAGCAATTGTTGAGACAGTTCGCCTTATAGATGAGACTAGTCGAAGATGGAACTTAGTGCAATGCTGAAATTGTAGATGTCTTTTTCGAATAACAGTATTTGTAAGAAAATGCAACAATTACTATTTTTTTTGCGATGTTTGTAATTTAAAAAAAAACGTGTGGCACTCGGGGACTGTCGCGGTAAAGCTATTGCATAGCATTTGTAACCTCCATACTTCCTATTTGTCAACGCTACACTTGGGATGATGACGTGATGACATAAAACAAAAATTACGTTCCCATGACAACATCACGTTGTCATGGGAACCGTCATTACATGGTAGGCGGAGTGGGGGGTGTTAGGTTTTATTTTCGTTACGGAATTTCTTGATTCGGTCACCGCGCTCAAAGCCCGCGATAAAAGCTATGCAATAGCTTAAAAGTTTGGCTAAGTATAGAAGATCCCTCTAGTAGTATTATCCCTGAATAGACAGCTTATAATTATATTAATATAACATGATATGATTTTTTTCAAAGGTGTGGCCGACATGATCGGAGCTATGTGTAATCTTTTACCTTAGCCTCTAAAGTAATTTAAGCTTCTAGTTCATAAAATAAATAGGTTAATATAAAACCTCATTATTTTCCCTCTTACTTAGATGACAAAATAAACACTTATTATTCGTTGTTATTAACATTTTAATAGCTTTCTTGTCAACGAATAAACGTGTTTAATGGCTTTATTGACTACTATATAATTATCGCTATAGAGCTCCTATTCAAACTAATTATCAACGAATAACCCGTTTTATACCTAATTATAGGGAGGAACCGTAGGGAGGAACTTATTGTTGATAGTAATAAGGTAACAATACACACAATAATTACACTCAAATACATGCATAAAGTTAAGCGTTTTTCCCACGTGAGCAGTAGGTATGGCACCTGCTACGATAATTTTTATTCTATTAATTTTTTTAAAGTGAAACTTTTATTGCATCGTCTCAAATTTTTTCGTCTGTGTGTTGCATGTCGCGCGACGGTCGGCCGCGGAGTAGGGATAAAGTGAAAGGCACTCGTCAGACCAGCCAAGGCTAAGTTTCATAAAACCACACAATACTTTTTTTAGTTTAACATAATTAAAATAAAAAATCTTAAATTACTTAAGAATAAGGGTTTGAATATCTTATATACGTGTAAAGGTGTTATTTATAACCAATTTTCTGAATTATATAGTACATTACTGTCGGTTTGCAATTGATGGACGATCGTGAAAATGTGGGCCGAGGCGAAGCCGAGGCACACATACGTGAGTCCATCAATGCCTGGTTGTGGCCAAGGCTTATATAGTACTTTTCTCAAACAATGCGTGGAAATTCAAACTAAGAAAATTAATTATTAATTATAGAATCAATTAATCAATTTCTCAGTAGCAGCCCGGAGTCTGGATTTGTGTCAATAAGCACATAACTGGCGAAATATGTATGTACCATGGATACACCTCTGTCTAACCTTTCGGAGAAAAAAAGAATTGATGTTTTATCATTTACTTCATAGTATGATTTAACATGATTTTTCAATAAAACATTTTTATTGAATCATCATTCACCTTTATGGTTCTCGGTGAAAAGGTTACCGCCCAATGGGATCCCTTGGGAGTAATAAATAAAGGAATCTGTCAAGATTATTACCAATCATGGGAACTACATAGTCACAGCTGGAGATGAAAAGCATGCACAAAATTCTACGTAGAGGTGAAATACTTAATGCTTTATGAAGGACTTCAGTATGGTAGTAGTAATTAAACACAACACATTTTGAAAGCGGGAAGTCTACAGACAATTAATTCCTATAAATGAACATAGATTTTTTACTTTTTGTAGTTGAATTGTCAGCTTTTTAGTTATAACCCAGAATAACGTTAAAGATCCAGGAGTTTAAAATTCAAACCTTGACTTACACTATTTACCTACTTTCAAAAACTTGTTTTGATTATTCTATAAACTTTCCAGTTTAACTGATAACATGAGTTAAAACGCAAACAAAACATCACAGATACCTTTAACAGCTAACCCATCAACACCTATTTAGTACCTACGAACATAAATGTATAAAGCTCAACGCTACTAACTACATAGTGAGCGTAAAATCAGATTATCTCGCGAGGAAGACGGAGAGCCACTCATTAGTTAATGGTAGCGATCAATCTCCATCAATTAATCACCCTGCCTCTATGATGTACTGTTAACCTCTGCCTAATATGTACTTGTTTGAAATAGCTCTATAATATGAATATAAGTAGAAGGAATATTTGGCGAAGCTAACTCGCATTCTTTGTTCTTTTATAATGAAGTTTTTGGAAAAACAAAGTTGAGTTAGAATTAAAGTATTTCGGTTTAAATAAATTTGAATATGAACACAATTATTATCCGGGCTATTATTATTAGAAGCAGTGATAGCCTTGTGGTGTGACCATCGGACTGCCAAGTCATAGGTTTCGAGTTTGAACCCAAGGCACGCACTTCTGACTTTTCGGATTCATGTGCGTATTGTTTAACTATCACTTGCTTTCAAAGCGGTGAAGGAAAACATCGTGAGGAAACCGGCATGCCTGAGAGATATTTCTCGACGGCATATGAAGCCAAGTCAGGAGCCCATGGGCGGCTTTAAAACTCTGACACCAGGTTAGTCACTAACCACACAAAAAGAAGATCCGGGCTATTAAAAAGCGAAAAGAAATATTATTCTCTACTCACATAATAATGTCACTTCCGCGTAATTGAATTACTTTGAAACACAATACACAACGAAATTATCCCTCAAATGTCACGCAAATCTCAGATTTCACATCCGAACACAAAAACATAAACAGTAACAACCATTTTTTTGTTTACATTTCATATAACAACGTAATAAACGTGCTATATGATCCATTCACCATATCATTACGACCTCATTCCCAACATCTTCATACGACTCTAAAAACAATACCAAAAATGTCAATGAGAGCAATATTGACATTCATGTTTCTAATCTTCTAAAACGACGCTTAAATCTGCAATTTATGAGAGAACCGTTACACTGGTTCTTTTCCCTTTGAAAATAAGATTAAAAGGGGACCAAGTAAGGGGGACGTAAGCAAGATAAAGGATATAACCCCGAACATTCCGAATAAGTGGCTAAACTTTCTGAATCACATTTAATTTCGCTGTTTGTTTTAATCCTGTTCTGAACCCTCATAATTATATTTTACAGAATATTTCCATTTATTGGAAAAAGTTTTATTAAAGTCCAATCCTTTTCTTTTCTTGTATCGTAATAAGGTGCAGGGAGATAAAGGAGCTTGTAAATGGATTCTAATTAGTTAAAGATCTTTTCAATAAGCTCGTAAACGGAGCGGAAAATATTCTTTATAGAATTCCCGGTAAACTTTGAATATCTTATCGAGTAATATTGAAAACTACCTGATAGCTACCGGGGCAACTTTACGGCATGATTGAATGAGTAAACAAGCAAATTTGCACCATAATTTGTAGGTGGTAGTAGTAAAAGATTCTTATTTTTTGGTATTTTAATTAAATACATCGGTAATATATGCATTCAGAAAACTGATGGGGCTGCCATGGCGTTGCAGTGCGTCAGGGATGTTTGCGGCGGCGCGTGTAGATTGTTTTTATACTTTAATGCGCAAGCGCGCTGCATCAATGGTGGCACGAGTCATGGCTAGCCCCAACAGGGTTCTGAAAATGATAGCTGACAGAGTGGACTGTCCTTATATAATTCACTGTTGTCAGTTACATGTGTCACCGTATTGTGTTGTTTACTAACACGTAGTTTTTAAGGATATTGTTACTAACCCTCTATGAGTCTTGGCTCGAAATAAAGTTTTTAATTTAATTTAATTTAATATCCCATGAATTAAGGTTTTAGTCGATGATGATAAGTGAAATAAACAAAGTCAGGGCTCCCTATTTCAAATATGTCGACATTACACGAAGGTATACGCCAAAATGCTATCGTTAAAATATTTGGAGCTACAGCAAAAAAATTAACGATATGGTCATGTACAGGGGAGAACAAAATGGACGAGTCAACTTGTTAACGAGATTATCCCCGTATATATTCCAGCGGCAATATTACGTACTGGGAAATATGTGCGAACTGACATGACGTATGAGGTTAGCTTACAAAAAATCTCTGTAACATAAATATTTGATAAGTACTGACGATTCTGTTTGCCGGGGTTTGAGTAATAAGGATCGTGAGAGTTGGGTGAAAATGTTTTTATTTTGTAACATTACTAAATAGGATTGTTGTGTAAGCTTATTTTTTTGGTTCAGATGCCAGCCAATTTGACAATTTTCAGGAGTAACAAACGTAGGATCGGGTTGGCTTAAATAAAGCGTCAATTTTTGAAGGTAGCCAAAAATCGAGTTTAACGGCGCGCGATTAGAGCAGCTTATGTCTTGCAGAGGAGTGGAGCGCTAAACTTAAATAAAATTTTGATAGAAAAAACCTACATATACATTTTGTTAGAAATCTCCAAGAGTGGCCTATGACCTTCAGAGGTCAGGAAAGGGTAGATTGCACGTAAAATTACGGTATGCGTCGACATTAGTACGGGTTTAATGTTGTTCCACATATATACAAATAGTAGAGAGGCAGCTGTCTGTAAAGTTGTCTTTATGCTATACAATTTAACTTTGACCCGGTATCTGTGTCAAACATTGTTAAAACTACTGTTTTATCTCAAAATAAAACAGTACCTATTTAACTTGGTAGGGCTACATATAAGGTCACTATCATTAGGGTTCTGTGTGAAATAAAGTCACTTGAAACCATAAACGCAGAGAGCTACGTCTGACAAAGAGTAAATCTTATCACCGAGCTTCGTAAACACATGGGTGATTCATCGTAGTAGTAGATAATAGAAAAATGCTGCCGATTCTCTTGATGTATTCCTTTTTTTTTGGGTGGAAAATTATCAAATACCTTCTCCCGCTTTGGGTGGGCGTGTCAGACTCTTACTGACTAAAACTCACCCGTGTTTCTTCAGTTGCCTGTATGTTGCCACGGAAACCCTTTCGGACAAACCCGCAACCCCGGCAGGCATCGGCCCTAGCGGACCCCTTCAGTTGTGCTGAGATCTCTTTGAAGCGCGCGTGGAACACAACGCGCCGTCGACCCGAGCTTGGTCCTTATCGGACGGCGAGCTACCCATTGCTCACCATCCGCAAGCCCGCGTTGACGTATTCCCTAATTGTTATCTACAACGTCCTACGATTTAGTCCACGTTGGTAGTGGTTTGTTTTGCAGCAATCAGGAAAGGAACATTAAGTTCGGTATTCACCCCCTCTCACAGAGAGAAGGCCTGTGTAACAGCATTGGGAACACTATAGACTGATTGTGCTAAGATTGGTTATGCCCTACATAGACAACTGCGAAAGGAAATCGTATTTTTATTTAAAAAACTTTTTACAAAAAATTTAAACAACCGACTTCCAAAAAAAACACTACAAATTGAAAAATAACTTTAATTACGGAAGTCGGTGGCAAAAAAACAAAAACTCAAAACCATAGACAATAAAAAGTTTTTATTTTTCACTTTTTAGTTGTGGTACCTACCCCACACAAATTCGAACACCACTACCTGCTATGTAAATAACACTGGCAGGAAGAGTTATTTGTCCATTTGTCGTGCACTTATTTAACCTTTCAACTGTCATTAACGAGACACAATAGAATTTTAATTGTTATACACCTCAATGAGGCATCGTGACAGATAATGAGTTAATGCAAATTTAAGACTTATATGGTTTTCTCATGGATGCCATTGTCAGAACTAGACCAAATTGAAATAGGACCACACGGGAAGCACAAGCTTTTAAGAGAAAGAATCATCAAAATCGGTTCACCCAGTCGAAAGTTCTGAGGTAACAAAAATAAATAAAAAATACAGTCGAATTGAGAACCTCCTCCTTATTTTGAAGTTGGTTAAAAAATACCCCAACCCTAATTTCATCGAACTGCTTAATGACTTTCAAATCACCGATTCTAACATTTCAATTCATTGGAACATTTCAGTTATCCTAATATTATGATCAGTTTGAGTATAATGACACCAAAACGTTCAACCTAATCCAGCTAAAAGGTTTGCCTGGCCGATTGCCAATAAAACAGTGTTTTTCCTGTCATCCCATCTTATGCCGACACTTTGTCTGGAAATCATCGCGTTTTGTGATAAGTTATTTTGTGTGTGTAATCTTAGAGATTAATTGTGTCTTTTAAAAGGTTAAGCAGGACTATCTATCTTCTTTTAATATTTTTGTTAGAGTATTTTTTTATCTCTCGGCCTCGTCTTAGTTTGAATCTAGACTTTTGTTTCTGTTAACATAAATCTATGTCATTATGACGTTAGAGAAATATGTTCGTTTCGTTTTTACCCGACTACGGCGAAGCCAAAGAAGGAGGGTTATGTGTTTGATATGTACCTACATGTTACGGGTAAAACCCGAAGTGCGGCTACATCTAGTTTTAGCCAGCTAGAACTAGGTGAGGCCGTAGCAGTTGATTAAACTTGCCTAAATGGACCCTGGCACTCGCCGGCCACTGCCGCGACTCCTGCGGTGTGTTATGTGGTCGCAGTTCTAACCTAACCTTTCAGCCATTTTCATTTGCTACAACTAAATTTAACCAACTGCTACCAGCTGCACCTAGTTCTAGCCGGCTAAAACTAGGTGCAGCCGCACTTCGGGTTTTGGCCGTGACATGTATGTCCGTCCCTATGTTCCCTCGTAACTACTAAACGGCTGAACCCATTTTGATGAATAATATGTCGTTAGATTCGTCTCTATTGCGCGAGTGTCACTGATAATATTAAAATTAAAAACAGTAAATTTAAAAAATCGAAAACTTGACTGCGTAAAAAATAATCTTTAAAAAAGATTGACCTATTTCTGTCTCCAAACCCATTTTATACTATAAACAATCTCATGCAGTCGGAGGCAATAGGTCTTTATTGTTAAATTTATGAAGATGTCTAAAAATCACTGCAAAACCCGTAAAATTAAACATTCTTGACCACAGCTTTCCTCTGTTCCGCAGTTTAAACAACACGAATACAACGAATTAGACCCATATAACATCCTTTAGGGATCTTGCTTGCTCTACATTCACGATACCAACCTCAAGGGAGTTCCAACCCTATTTGAGTATGAGGAATGAGTTTGGCTACGATAGATAGAACTGGTTTTTTGTTCGTGCTCCGAAAGCCGAATTTAGAGTGAAGTTTCAGTGATTTGTTTTTTCTTTTAATTAATTGGTAGTTTATTGCTGGGACGGTTGTCAAAATGCAAAGCAAAATGACGTTTTGTGTTTTTAAAATTATGTAACCGACTTCTCAAAATAATAACGAAATATTGTATTTAACATTACAAACACGTCTAAAGTTTTACGACAACTAAAAAAAACGTGTGGCACTCGGGGACTGCCGCGGTAAAGCTATTGCATAGCATTTGTAACCACCGTACTTCCTATTTGTCAACGCTACACTTCGGATGATGACGTGATGACATAAAACAAAAATTACGTTCCCATGACAACATGACGTTGTCATGGGAACCGTCATTACATGGTAGGCGGAGTGGGGGGTGTTAGATTTTTTTCGTTACGGAATATCTTGATTCGGTCGCCGCGCTCAAAGCCCGCGATAAAAGCTAAGCAATAGCTTAAAAGTATTTCGCTCTCCAAACTAAACACGATTTAGCAGAAAACTGTTATAAGCGCCATCTATATCCTATACCCCAGCACTACGAGAATCCACAAGTTTACTCCCTACCAGAAATCGTTCAACGCGCCTAAAGAAGTTTTCATTTCAAAAAGAAAATGACTCGCATAGGCCTCACTATGTACTATACTCAGTAGGTACCCATGTATTCCTACATTTGTCTTTACGATGTCCCCAATTTCCACAGATCTGTAATCGACGACAGCTTTGACACAAATAGCAATTTCCCACTCGAGCGGTAGATAAAAGAAAAACCGTTTCGACGCTCATCATTGGCTAATACGCTTATACGTATCTGTTTTGGGTTTTACATTCGTACTTAAGTTGGTATGTTTCTTTGTATTGATTAGTGAGTTGCTTATATTAAATTTCGATTTACATAGCTGGTTTGTTAAAAAAAACACGTGTCTTTTCTATATAACAAGTTTTGGTAGTGATAGCAGCATAAAACGAGCAAGCATAGGTATGTAGTACAACTAACCGCACAGCGTTGGTAACAATTTGACAATTTGACAGCACCTTTATATCGTAGCAATAAGGGTGATTTTTGTAGTGCAAGTGTAACCACTGATGTGCTGTTGTCCGTACCATAAAAGCCGGTGTGAATATAATTTTCTTACAATACATAATAAAAACAGGAAAACAACTCCAACTGGCAACGCTAAAATCTGCATCGTATCCATAAAAATATATTTTAACAAAAAAACATTTTCACTCCGGGAGTGCAGATAGAACAGAAAACTTGAACAAGATGACCTCGGTGGAATAAAAATACTTGTATAGAACATTGGTCTGTAACCTTATCTAAATAAGGAGCACAATCGCGTTTACGAAAATGAGGTGATGGTAACGGCGTCGCAAGTTCAATTATTTTATCCCATCTCAAAAATGCCCAACGCGCCTAAAGAAGTTTTCACTTAAAAAAAAATATCCGTACATTTAAAAATACCTGGAACTATAAATCATAGGTACTATTTAAAAGACCAACAGGATTTATTAACTCGTTTTGCACAATAAGCGATGTATGAAAAATACTTCAGTATATTATTCATATTACTTCAACAAAAAATATACTCTTTTGTAATTTACAAAGAGCAGATGTTACAAACATGAACATACTCTTGTTGTCATGAAAAATTAAATCCACTGAGTTGGCTTATTTTTTATAATTTTTCATTCCACAATAATGTGATTTTTTTTTTACGTTACAGAGAGGATTATGATAATTATGCTTCAGTTTACTTTGATCTTTAAAAATAATCTAGGATTGTAAAATAAAACGAACACATTGAATGAAAAGCCATCAAAAATAGGAACATAAACTTGGTAAAAATTAATTCTCAGTTCAGAAAGTAAAACGAAGTTATTGCTTCGGTAAGAAATTTATACTCTGTGGAATTACTGTGGCCTTGTTAAGAAAACACTACTCGTATATATTTTATTAAAGCAATCAGGATTTCTGGAAAATTCCCGAACAGACTCAATTACGGAGTTGCGAGAATTTGGTTTTACAAATTAGAAGGTATACTTT
Source organism: Agrochola lychnidis (assembly GCA_963680765.1). NCBI lineage: Eukaryota > Metazoa > Arthropoda > Insecta > Lepidoptera > Noctuidae > Agrochola > Agrochola lychnidis. The sequence goes on from OY796864.1 coordinate 9,751,695, forward strand.
CATAGGATACGTAAATTGCTTGTTATATAAATACAGTGAAACGGTCTTTATTTTCTTTTTCCTGGATGTAAACCATCCTTAATAAAATTATAAATGCGAAAGTGGGTTTTTTTGTTCATTAGTATCTTTTTAATTTGAGTTTTTATTATGATTTTGATTGTATTTTGATTGAATTTAAATTTTTTCGTATTTTATTTCAATTCTATTTTATTTGTAAATGTGTATACCTATTTTTTTTATATGAGTCTATGTTACTCGAATTAAATGATAAGAATTTGAATTAGTTTGTTTGTTACGCTTTCATGCTAAAACGGCTGAACAAATTTAGATGATAATTAGGACATGAGTAGACCATGACCTGAATTAGGACATAGGATACTTTTTATTCCGATATTACCACGGGATCGAGACTTATGCGGGTGAAACCGCGGGGCACTGCTAGTATGTTTATAAACCCGGCTAATCCAAGATACAATATACATACTTTGTGCCAAATTAATTGAATCTTTACAACGGGATTGAGCAGGTTACATAATAATGTTGGTAAATCCAGTTTTTCATATTTATTTCTAAAAACTTTCAAGATTGCCCGTTTTTGTAACGACTGACATAAAAATAAGGTCGTGCACCCCCAACAGTGTGGGAGAATGTGCACATTACGAAAAATATTTAGTATATTTTATTTACAATTTATTGTAGACCTCCCCTAGATTTATGTATTACACCCTTCGTATAAAAATAGATGTTTCCATAAATTTTAGCTGTCTACTCTTTTTATATTTTAACTAATAAATAGAAATATCATGACGTTTCGTATTTTTTTTCCCATTTTATGTGAAAATTTAAATTATATTTTCAGCAGTAGTTACGCCTTTTCATTATTTTTATTGTCACAGTTTATTCTCTTTTGAACGCAAAAAATTAAAGAAACGTTCCAAAAGGAAAGATTAATGTTAAAAATATGGTTATTTTAATAAAAACCTTGACGCGAGCTTGTGTCAAATTTCAGTTAATATTCAAACAAAATATAACTGGACTGAAATAGAATTAATATTCATGAAAGCAAATGCCAAGATAATAATCATAATTGGCCTTCAGGTACGATCCCTACAGTATTTATTACGTTTTATATCTTTTTTATTTGAAAAACGGTGAAATTTAATTAAACCCGTTGATAAGGTTTTAAATAACAAACGTGTTTATTCAAATGGGCACGTACGACGCTCATAATAAAATTTTTAGTAATTAAATTTAATAAAAAACAATCATTACGTGTTCTTCTTCTTTTCGAGTCGATGGTACTTTTTAAATTAGTTGTGCCCAGTGGGTGGCCACGTTAATAGCAGCGTCAGAAGCTTTAGCTTTAGCTTTTTTTTTTTCCTCAAAGAAATAGGTTTATGAACACTTGGGACATTCCAGCCAGTGAGTCATGTTCTGAACAGCACCGCACTCACATTGGTTGTCGGAAAAGTCTTTAACAAAATTTCACTCCTTATTTGAAAACCTGATTTAGAATAAGTTTTTCGCTCTTAGACACAAAGCGTAAATCTTCAAAAGAAAAAAAACAACGGCTATCCGGGAGTGCCAACAGAAATGAAAACTTGAAAAAATCCACCACGGAAATCAACGCGTTGATGTCTTTTACTCCACGGTGTCGATAAATTGTGTTACAATGTTGCAAAATCAATAGTTTAGTCCCATCTCAAAAATGCATAACGCGCCTAAAGAAGTTTTCACTTAAAAAATCATCATCTGCCTAGCCTTTTCCGAGAAGTGACTGCCTATCTGACCTCCACAATTCAGTAATTGGGTAACACGATACCCCTTAGTAAGACTGGTTGTCAGACTTTCGGGCTACTAATTACCCGTAACGACTGTCAAAGATCTACAAATTACAGCTGGAATGGAGGGGTCTCGGTATGTCTGCCGGGGTTGCGGAAAAGTCCGAAAGGGATACCGTGACCCCTGGCAACATGGCAACTGAAGGAACACGGATGGGTTTTAGTCAGTAAGAGTATGACACGCCCTCCCGCTCCACCCAGAGCGGGAGAAGTTATTTGATAATTTCCAACCAAAAAAAGGGGTCTCGGTGTGTGTGATGGTCACCCATCCACTGACCGACCTCAGCAAGCGTTGCTTAACTTTGAAGATCGACATCGATTTTATTATTGTCATGAGCCTTTTAAAAGAAAATATCATCAATTAAATCGATGTTCACACTTCTCACTCAAAATGATCGGTAGCGCCATCACAAGCCGTTAAGTTATTTGCTCGACATTAATTAAACTTTAACAAGGCCACCGAGGTTCAATATTAAAAGCTATATAATAATATTTACAACAACGAGGTCCCATCAATATTCCTGTTTTAATATTGAACATATAAAGGATCCATTATATTCGTACCGTGTTGAATATCGCCCATCTAACTCATGGAAAGCGGTTTACGTCACTATTGATAGGTTTAAAGCTTCCATATTAGGACGTATTTTGTATCGGTTAAATTTGGAGCAACAATGTCATCATATTTATAGACAAAAATATAGATAGCATGTGGTGTATGGTACGAATTGAGACAATATAGTGGGAATGAGGATGAGCTATCTTGAAATTAATTTCTTTCGTAAGAGATAGTTAATTGATACAGGCGTGACCTTGCGGAAATCCATTATAAAATACAATAGACGTAGATATATTTAGTAACATATTCCGCTTAGCTATTCCTAAAGAGTCATAAAAAACCCTGTCAGAAATCGACACGTGTTTTCACCTCTCAACGAGGCATCTTCAGGATGACGATTGACTTGTCGCGAACCCATCTCTCGAAACGAGAAGAAAATAAATCATAAAAAATTGCATAAAAATGTTTGTATTTGTTTCTAAACAAAACAAAAACACTTATCATTATCTGCCAAAACAAGTTAATTCGATGAAAATAATACCATTTTCATTTAAATTCCTCTTTAATTCCAAAACACAACTTTCCCGGAAAACACAACATCGTAAATAATTACTAACACGACCAATTCTTAGAATGTCTGCTCAAGTTTAAACAAGTCTTCAAACATTGTATAACTTGTGCAAGTACTGGCAAGTTTAACTTGTGGGCCCGCAAGTATGTGATGTTATTATAACATTGTATCCTCGCCAACTTTCACATAGTTGATAGTTGAATTCTTTATGAAATCTGACCTTTGCTTGTTATGGTGTAGAACATTGTTTGGTTTAATTAAATATGGCGTAGTAAGATGTAAACAGATTGGTGTTCAAAGGTTAGTTTTAGATCATGCACGAAACAAATAAAAAACGGGATTATTCAAACTATTTCTTTCTAATTTTCTTGCAAATAAAATAAGACAAAGGTGGCAAAAAATTAGAGCAGTTAATTTAGGTTCCAATTAAATATTCACAAACATCATTCCGACTTTCGCCGCCGTAGCGGATATCCTACGCCGCAGCAGATAGCCTACGCCGTAGCAGATAGCCTACGCCGTAGCAGATAGCCCACGCATAGCAGATAGCCCACGCGTTGAGTTGAGCCGCTTTCTTTACAAAATCAACATTCTTTAAGAGTAGTTGAACTCGAAAATGTAGACAACAATTTTCAAGCACTGTCTGACAGATACAAAAAGCAATCAATTCAGTTTAAAACACTGTTGTATTTAACTATCAAGATACACAATCAACTTTCATTTCCTCGCGATGGCGAACAAGTATCAAGTTGATTTACGCCGCCCGGCCACTAGATATGCATCGAATCAATTAGAGCTGGGCTAATCGTTCCACGTACACGATATGGCTAACGATTGTGTTCCTTTTGAATTGTTTATTGATTACTTTTACGGGTTTAAAGGGAGATAGTGTTTGTGTAGATTTATAACATACTCGTTAAGAGAAAAGTTAGTTATAAATTACTTAAATATGTGGGTAGGCGGAAATTACAGAACGCCACCTCCTTACATACTCCTTTTGCTTTGTTTTTGCTTACCCCCATGGGAAGAAGGCGTGAGTTTATGTATGTATGAAGTAAATATTAAAAACCATAATTTTTTTGCACATGTTTTAATCTTAGCTTTAATTAACAACATTACTGTTGTTAATTAAACCTAAGATTAAAACATGTGCAAAAAATTGCAGTCGCTCCATGTAAAATACTGGTAATCAGCTGCATCCGGTTAGATTTGAAGCCGACCCCAACATAGTTAGGAAAAGGCTAGGCAGATGATGACTGTCGTCAGCATTTTTATACAGTAGTTATTTGGCATCGTTCCTGCTGAATTAGGCTACTATCGTGTCACAACTAAAACTAAATTAAGGTAGTAATAATGTAACCGAAAGCAAAGACAATGTCGACATGTGCTTTTAAAAAACAATAATATTTTTTTTTTTTTTTAGAAACAACGTTTATGTGACATTTCCGGTAAATTAAGCCATAAAACAAAAGAAAACTAAATGTCACTGAAGAAGTAACAAGAAATTGTGGCTCCAATGTCCAATTCCTGGTACTACCCCATCGGAGTAGCTACCTTAATTAAATGGGCAAAGTTACCCGGAATGGGTAAAACGTGACTTTACCCAAAAAATTAGGTACCAGACGCTATTACAGTTGATAAGAAGAAAATTTTATATTGGTTGTTATACTTTTATTAGATTACCATCAAGAATTTTTAATAATGTGAGCTGTTGGTAATGAATTTCTGGAACGGCCACTAAATTAAAAGACTCATTTTAAATTCATTATTTTGTTACTACGGTATTAAATTATAGAGACTGCCTCGTTGGTCTAGTGGTCGCAAGCGCTACTGCTGAGCATGAGGTCCTGGGTTAAATTCCCGGGTCGGGCAAAGTGATATTGGATTTTTCTATCTGGAATTTCTCAGTAGCAGCCCGGAATCTGGATTTGTGCCCGGTTGATGGCAATAGGCTCGCCTCCTATTAAATGGGACTTAAACATAACTGGCGAAATATGGGTGTACCTGCTACAGGTACACCTCTGCCCAACCCTTCGGGGAAACAAGGCGTGATGTTATACAAATGTTATGTAAATTATAGAAATTAAGATATTCTATACAAATATTATAAAGTGAAAATATTTGTATTTTTGTTTAAAATGAATAAACTCAAAATTAAAGTACCGATTTAAGAAAATCTTTCAAAAGTATGTAGAATGCTATAATATCACTGACTAAAATAGGCTATAATTTATAAAGATAACATGCGAGCGATGCCGCTGGCGCAAGCTATATTTTATAAAATGTCTACCTAGTAATTTAAAAACTATCGAAATTTATGTTATTTTAGTAAAGTTAGAATGTCTAACTAATCGCAGGAGTAAGAAGCCGGGGTTGCGGAAAAGTCCGAAAGGAATACCGTGGCCCCCGGCAACATGGCAACTGAAGGAACACGGGTGGGTTTTAGTTAGAGTCATGTGTACACACTAATGTGTTGGATCATTCGCTTCCCTACAAAATGGTTGAGCTGAATGGTGCTGATCCACGCGTCATGTTCGTGAACGGGTGCCGTCAGTTGAGACTGGTCATCTTTTATCTGCCAGGACTTATTTTTAATCTAATATTTTCAATTGCTTTGATTATTTTTTGTACATTGTTCTCACATATAGAAGCAACAAGAATAATGTACCCAGGATTTTGTAATATCTATATTTAAAAGAGTGTCCTTGGAGTTTCTTGCCCGTTCTTCTCCATAGAGATCTACGTTTTAGAATGGGCAACTAGCTTCAATATTTTGACTAACTGACTAATTCTTTGACAATTCAAAAGTGCCTGTAAATGGTTTAATTGAAATAAATGCTTTGAGTTTGAGTTGACTTTGAGAGAGCGGGAGAAGTTATTTGATAGTTTCCCAACCAAAAAAAAATAATAAAAAAGGAGTAAGTACCTCAAAGGGCTTGAAAGATAAAAAAGAAAGAGAGGTTTGAAGTTAAAACATGATTTAATCTATCAAAGAGGGCATAATTAGCTTAAAGAATATGGTTATGTCAAATAAAAAATCCCCTAAAAACCAATACGTACCTACCTACTCAGTACTAGAGAGCAGTAGAGAGTATAGATAGAGTAGTGGTGGCCGAGTGGAACTGGCCCCGACTTACGGTCCCAGGTGTGAACCTAGACAGGCGCTTTATTTTTTGTAAATTATTTCATTACTACTGCTCTCAAAACTGTGAAGGAAAACATCTTGAGGAAACCGGCTTATTCTAGAAACAAAAATTTGAAGATAAATGACAACAAACAACCCGCACTGGGCCCGCGTGGATTACCGCCTAGTCCCTCTCGAAGAAGGCCAGTAGTGGGAACATTATAGGCTCATTATACTACTCAGTACTAAAACACAACTTTACCCAATTGTTTTAAAAATGTGACCTTCCTCCCAACTAGCAAGGGTAACGTTGTTTAAAATGGCACCGGTAACGACCGGATATTAGTAGTCGACTGCGGAACGGAAAGCAACCTATATAAATAAATAAACACAGTAACATTTCACTAGGTGACTTTAAGGGTGACATTAAGGTAAATCACTAGAAAAGAGAAAAGTAAATAGGACCTACGACCTTGGTAGTGTAAAATTGCCATAATAAACCAAATAACAACAAAAACCGAAATTCAAACTCAAAGCATTTATTTAAATTAAATCATTTACACATTTGAATTTTCAAGAAGTCGGTCAGTCAGAAACATGAAGCTAGTTGCCCATTCCAAAGCGTAGTAGGTACCTATGGAGGAGAACGGGCAAGAAACTCCACGAACACTCTTTTAAATAAAAAACTTGTCATTTATATCGAAATTATACATGTGAAAACAATGTAAAAAGACGTGCACGTTAAAAGCGTCCGTAATAAAAAGATAAAACAAAAATATTTGTAGGTAAAGATAGCTAATTAATTTCTTCCTTTCTTTGCACTGAGTACGAAAATTAATGCTTGTGAGGTTTTTGAGTAAACGACCCACATCAAAAAATAAATTTAAAAAACAGTGGCACTCCGGGAGTGCCGACAGATGTAAAAACTTGAACAAGAACGCCTTGGTGGAAGAAAAATACTTGCATAAAACATTGATCCGTAACGTAATATAAATAAAGAGCTCAATCGCGTTTACAAAAATTAGGTGTCGGTAACGGTGTCGCTAGTTCAATTGTTTTTTCCATGTCAAAAATGCCCAACGCTTCAAAACAAGAGAAGCCACAATATATTAAAATATCGACCGCAACAATAAATGTTTGTAACCAATATGAAAATATAAAAATGTACTTTACTTCCAATAAAATATACATGCATTTTCCGAGACCCGCATACTTTGTTCAACAAGAATCTGTCAATAAATTCCATCGCTGCTGGTTCGCACATACAGCGCCATATATTCAGCATTATTTATTACAGTAAGTAAAAACGCATACGCAATTGGAAAGTGCACGGAATTCACGTTTCCGTTCCGCTTGAAGCGCTGCTCAGGTGCTCGAGCCAATCGGCTTTTAAAATATAAACGAGACAGGGACAACAATCTATAAACGTGACAAAGCCTTGTTTTATTATTTGGGGAAAAAATACTGGCTTTAAGTAACTTTTTGCAGGAATAATGTCATATTGAATCGCTTTTGTGTAATTTATTTACGGTTTTAAATAATTTCTTACTCAAATTGCACTTCAAAATGGTCTCAAAAGAAAGGAGGTCTGTATTTGAGCAGTGAGGACGTTATAGGCTTATTAGATAAGATAAGATAAGATAATTCTTTATTGCCATAAGTTACAGAAACTTGTTTGAAGCCTCTGACTCCTGAACTAGGTGTACCTGTATGTCAGGAGTCAGTCAGTTATTATAATTATTCGTGTCAGGTTGGTCTCAAAAAAAATATTAATTACACATATAAAATGCTTTATCCTGAATGACTGACTGACTGATCAACGCACAGCCTAAACCGCTGATTGTAGAGACCTGAAACTTGGAGGGGGTGTACTTTGTATGACATAGGCATCCGATAAGAAAGGATTTTCCGAAATTCTACCCCTAAAGGGGTGAAAAAGAGGGGCAAAAGTTTGTATGAAAAATCTTATTCCTTGAGTTAAACTTGAAACTTGGCACAAAAAGTACTAGGCTTGCATGAACTCAATATAATAGTATTTCAATCATAAGACGTTGTGCACAATTTCTGAGCAGTAACGTAATAAAAATTACTAGGCTTACATGAATTCACGATGGTATTCAATCATTATGTTATGCTACTAATAGGATTTGGATGAGGCAAAAATATAGTTTATAATAAATTTTAGGTAGTGCGTTTCCATGGGATAATTTCTGACTTCCACACGAGCGAAGCTGCGGGAAAAAGCTAGTTAATTACTAAAGCCCTCCACAAATTTTCCATATAAACCTCTCCGCAAATATCACAAACTCTTTCCATGTGTTTCCAATATTTGACTCAACTAATTCATTTTAATTTCAACAAAGCTTTCACGACCTTGCGTAAAATTTACCACTAATTCACAATTCTAAACGGTGCCACGTGTGTTCCATTCCGACACCAGTTCGAGACGCTCGAAACTCGAGCACAGGTGCCAGATACGAGCCACCCAGCTTTAAAATACAAACGGATTTGATGCAAATTTAATCAGGAAGCTTTACAAGGCTCGAACCACCTGAACAGGTAGCTACAGATACTTATAAAGGTTCATGCACACACTTCAGTCACGTCACCGTAAAGTCGTCGATCAGAGAACTCATAAAATATAGTTTAATAGAAGTCCTAGGACATATACGCTAGTCACGTTGCGAGCGGCGTGAGTCTAGGGTTGCGAACTTTTTGTACAAGAAATAAAGTATACCATGGTCAAAGTGGGAAAATAAACAGTATCTCGGAAAAACTATTTTTTTACAAAAAACAAAACAACCGACTTCCAAAAAAACACCATAAAGTGAAAAATACCTTACTTTCATTTCAGAAGTCAGTGTCTTTGGTTTTGTATTTTCATTTTTTATCACCGACTTCCTTTTTATTTAGGTATAGCTCTGGTTATAAGTGAAAACAGTATATTCTGTGTATTCATATACTTTATTTTTGTTGAACAGTGAACAGTATTTTAGAGTGAAAAACAGTATAATACTGTTTTTAACAGTATGGTTGGTAACCCTACGTGTCGGTCATCGTCGCATCATCGACACGTTGTATTACAAAAGAAAACTACTACCTATTCACAAACTACAAAGTAAACTCTTGTTATTTTTAAGCGTTATTTGTACGTCTTTAAGTTAAATTTTAATGCCTTGTTTCTCTTCTAGCAAATAAGCGATTTAATGTAACAATACTGTGAGCTTATATTGTATTTTTTTAAATAAATAAATACACCACGTCATGTCCAGAAACTTGACATGACTAATCAGTGACGTGACTGATGTGAATACCCGTAATTTGTGTCTATACTTTTATCTTTTTAAGTATGTATTTATGAAGAGGCGTTCCACAACGAATGAGTTCGTAGGGTATTAAAAATTCACGTGTGGAAATTCGCAATTTTCCTTTGCTTCAGATTATAAGGATGTATTTCGGATCCTTTGTTACGTCATTACGTGTAGGTACTTAATATGAGTTCGTACACAATTTATTACATCAAAAAATAGATTTTAATTCTGGGATAAAGTGTGGGGTAGTGGGATGTTATGGAGTAAAGATCATGCAGGAAAAGAAGGGGCAGATATGACTACGTTAGTTCACTGGGTTTAGACGATTCCGGACTTAGGCCGAGGTCTATTAGCGTTACGTAGTACGTGGTTTGACGTGTATTATGTTCGCGTTTTTACCTTGCAGATGTAGTTTGACACTTGTGCGACAGTCACTAGAACAATGTTTGGCCAAAGTACGAGTTAAGTATCAAGTAGTATAAGTATTAAGTTCTAGTTTCTAAACTATCAGTTGTCATAAATGTAACACACGAAAATGAGAGTTTTAAATGTATAACATGCGTAAAATGTAAGTATCAAAGACTTGTTTCAGAGGTTTTTTTCCCAAAGTATGTAAAACACCATGTTCTTTAACAAAAACATGCACAAAGAATTGTAAAACCCGAACATTATCCAAAAAGGATTTCCAATTGATTAAACACGGATTTACGGAACAGATTGAAACCACACAATCAGAAAATCTTATTTACAAGAAGAAAATCTTTTCCTCTACCTCAAAAGATTCCTCGCTGCAGTACTTATCAGCCTTTTGATCTTAATTAAATCAAAATTAGCAGGCAAAACAATTCTTATCAAGTTGTCCCATCAATTAGTTTGTAGTCACAACAGAACCTTAATAATTCAACTAAGTCCTTGTTTGTTGATATAAGCTTAATCTAGATATTGCAATGTTATGTTATGTTAAAGTGAAAATTATGGTTGGGAACATACAGTTACTACACCGTGGTCATAAGACTGTACTGTGTACTGACCTGTAGTCTGTCAAAACCCCAAGTATAGGGTCTTGTATAGTTTTTAACCGACTTCCAAAAGGAGGTATGTTTTTTTTTGTATGTTTGTTACGCGATTACTCCGCCAATTATGAATTGATTTTGATGATTCTTTTTTTGTTTGGTAGATCATACTTCAGAGGTGGTCCCATATAATTTTTTTAACTTTGCTTGGGTAGTTTTTGAGTTAGCTTCAATAATACGTATTTTTTCCCACATAGTATGTGGATGATATTATGATAACTTCCTGTCACTGTTATTTACATAGCAGGTAGTGGTATTCGAATTTGTGTGGGGTAGGTACCACAACTAAAAAGTGAAAAATAAAAACTTTTTACAAAAAAAAACAACCGACTTCAAAAAAAAAACACTACAAAGTGAAAAATAACTTTAATTTCGGAAGTCGGTGACAAAGAACGAAAATTGAAAACCAAAGACACCGACTTCCGAAATTAAAGTTATTTTTCACTTTGGAGTGTTTTTTTTTTTTTTTAAATCGGTTGTTTTTTTTTGTAAAAAGTTTTTTAAGATATCGAATCAAATGTAATCGCAATAAACCTTTTTAGCAAAAGACGATGATGACTATGATTATTATCGAGGTTGTATAACAACATGACAGTATTCTAAAGATTCGAGTAAAACTGTTTAGAATCTGTCACTACAAACTGTTCCGTCAAGGAGAAAAAAGTCGTTCTGTAATATATTAATTGTGGTGTTAATAAAAGTCAAAGTCAAATCATTTATTTCAAATAGATACATATCAAAATTTACAAAATTTTAGAATTTATTCTAGTCGCCCAATAAATGTGTTCCATCCATGAAGCCTCTTGATTTAAATAATTATCATAATGTCACTTAACCATTATATTCATGTACTTTGTGCACTGATCCTAAATGGACACAATTTAACCCAAATACCAATCTATGTAAATTCAATCGAAAATGCAATAATATTAGTTTAATCTGCTACCAATAACATGAACGAAACAAAAACATGAACTGGGGCTCTGTTTTAGCTTCCGCACGAAATGTTATTGACTAATTTGCCCGAAAAATTTGCTCCCAAACTGTATGCAAATATGAAAAAATGTTTTTACCCTTCGTATAAAATGTTGAAATCCTATGCAGCAAATGTTACTGAAACAAGGTTTAGAATTTCTAAAATGTTGGAATAAAATCTATGAAAATTTTATTGCATCTAAAAGCGTATTTTTTTTGATAGATGTTATTTTGATGAAAATTGCATTTCAAACAGTTTGACACATTTTTTTGTAAAAAGAATCGTTACTATTCCAAATATCAAATACGCATCGCCTGAATTTGAATACCTTTCAAATGCAGTACGTTGAAATCTTATTGCAAATCCTTGAGGACTTGAGAAATGGACTCGAAGGTGTTCGCGCGCAGAGAATATGCAGCTGCTATATTTTTAAAAATAATTTAAAGAGAAAATTTTCAGTTGAAAATGTAACTTCTCACAGAAGCGAAAACCATGGCAAAGTTAAAACTAGGTGAGTCCTAGTTTCAACTTGGTCGTGATTAAATAAGTTGTTTTAATTTGAAGATAAAATATTACGGCTAACATAGTTTACCTATAATTATGTAATAAGACTTTGTTAGCTAAGTAATAACAACCGCACGGGTCGATCGATCAGGTTAAGCTACGCTTGCCGCGGTTGATCCGTGGATGGGTGACCATCTTTACATACCAAGACCCCTCCGTGCCTCGGAAAGCACGTTAGGCCGTTGGTCCCGGCTGTCATTTGTAGATCTTTGACAGTCGTTACGGGTAGTTAGAAGCCCAAAAAGTCTGACAACCAGTCTTACCAAGGGGTATCGTGTTACCTAGTAACTAGGTTGTGGAGGTCAGATAGGCAGTCGCTCCATATAAAATACTGGTATTCAGTTGCATCCGGTTAGACTGGAAGCCGACCCCAACATAGTTGGGAAAAGGCTAGGCAGATGATGATGATGACTTTGTTAGCTGTTTACTACTAGTTCTTTGTCTCAATTTTGTTATGTTATTATTTGATAATCAAGTCCACCTCATGGTCTTTACCACCTATGGACATCTATGGACATCATACCAAGGGGATCCGATGCGATGTCATGCCAGAAACTAAGCTAAAACCTCTCATGTATCACAAACCTCACACACACAGAATACATCATGCTATGCTTTTTGTCCACCAATATTATTCTCTAAAAGGCAACTAATTTCAGAACAACATAACGCGAACGTGACGTTGCATCCGTGGCACTTAAAGTGCCTCGGAACAGATGTGTGTGGTACTACATAACGCGTGCTATGCTTTGCTAATCTCTAAACAACATTCTGGAACAACGGAGAATTTACAGAGGTATTTTGGTACGTTACCGTGTTGTTGCAGTAGGTTTGTTTTATGAACATATTTGTAGTATAAATTAAAATTGATCATGCATGTAACTGATTAAATAATCCCTATTTATAAAGTTTTAAAACTATAACGTAAAGTTTGAACCGTTTTGGGGGTATGTTGAAACTTCATTGACTGTCTGTTGCAAATCAAGAAAACGAACCAAGAAAATTCAATAATTGTTTAGTTTAAAGGTTGTCTAAACATCGCCTAAACTGAGTGCTCTACCATGTCTCAATCAAGAGAGGCCAATGACTTATATTGGACTGCAATGGTAACTAGCAGTGGACTTTAATAGACTGAGTTGTCTTCCAAACATTGGAACTAAATTCCCTCTACCAAAAATATTTGTATTCAGCTTAAACGTCCCTTCCAACCCCATAAACAGTATTAAAAGATTATAGCCCCAAAGAAAACATAATTACCCCTACAATAATGTCACAATAGCAAGAACCGACGAGGTCGGAAACAATAACCGGCCGTGTTTTCGCACAAAACAGTGGGAAATGCAAATTGTTTTACGAACCCGGCCTTGAGAACACTGGGTGTGCATTTGTGTTAAACGCGTCGCCTTGTGACGGAGTTGTCTTTCGAGTTTACAAGATGGGTTTGATAAGCATGGTGGCGGTTTAAAATTGGTGGACGTCTCAAAATGACAATCAGTCTTGCCAAGGGGCAATTTTATAAAAGAAATCTGTTTTGTTGAAATAATTGAAAAAGTTGATAATAATACTAATAATTTAAATAATCTATGCAAGAGCTGGACTCTTAAGCTCTGCTGCTCCTCATAAACATCAATACTAGGTATAACACACGAACACCGAAAACTTTTGCGCTTCTGGTCTTTACAAATAACACCTCATATTACAACCCTATCGTTAGAATGTGTCGAGTTTATAATGAAATTACAAAGGACAATAACAGTATCGGCATCTTCGATTCTCGTGCCGATGCTTTCAAAAGACATGTGCGTACTCTTTCTTTTTAAATTTTTTATTATCTTGTAACGCTTTAAATACTGTTTGTTCTCTTTAAATAATGTAACTTTACCTGGCGTGTTTGGTCTCCTACACATTCCTTGCCTAAGCAGAAGTGTGTCGGAAGGCAGACGCACAGACCTTGTATCTGTAATTTTGTGAACTAAGCTTTTTATTGTAGTTTTAATTTTATTATTATTTTTGCTAGTCATGTTGTGCGATTACGCTTTGGGTGATAATCAGGTCGAAACCTATAATATGAACCTGTGTGATTATTACCTGTTGTAGTTTCCTTGTGAATAAATAAATAAAAGAGTTATATTAAAACTTGAATTTGCAGTAATTTTAAGAAACGTAAAATTTAATCTGATAAATTTATAAGAGTTGTCGTGTGTTGTAATGTATTCAAAGTTATGGTGTAAAGTTGAGCTTGTACGAGCATAAAATATGCAAGTTAATGCTCAACGATAAACAAGAATTGTTTCTGCTAGCTTTAATAATAAGTTGTTTTTGATATCAAGAGATACTCTATGAATCTTTCAATCGATTACTTCAAGAACAACTGTCATTTGATAACTGAAATACTTCGATATCAGAAAGACATCTCAGACTTTCGAACTCCTGAATACCTGTAATGACTGTTGGAAGTATTTGTATAGAAGGTATTCTGAAGAGCATGATGGGATCTTGATGTGTAAAGAATAGCCACCCATCCGCGGAGTGACCACGTCGAACTCAACTAAACCATGTAGTTCTGTTTCATAGTTATGTTTAGCCATTCATTGACATAAGGTGTGATATGTAACAAAGGCTGATTTACATTGAATATGCCGGAACCTTTACACCTATGCCCTATGGTACAAATATACGCAGCGTGCTTACAACACGTTGCGTGTTCAATATAACAACGCATTCAGATGCATACTGAGTCTGCCTTGGCGGTGTAGTGCGTCCGGCATGTTTGCCGACAACAGGGTAGATGACTTAAATGCAGTCTTGAGAAACTCGTAGGCCTCCTTTATGAACCGAATTCATAAATCTGACAATGGAATATTGAGGGCCATATACGAGGTTAATTATTTCTTCGTATATGGCAATTAATATTGCAGCTAAAATAATACTTTTCTATTATTTTTTTTTATTTTTTGATTGTTTTATACTAATGTATAAATTGTATTAATTAATTGAATTTGTAATCTGTCGTGAATTTCATATGGGTGTATTCCTGAAATAAATTATTTTGAATTTGAATTTGAATATAGTGCCATATTCGTACCTCAACAACCAACATTTATTTTATACAACCTCTCTTATATTAACAAAATCCGCCTCCATATATAACGACCTTAAACCAAAGCAATAAAGTCGCAATTCGCGGCGCAATAGCGGTTTTCATTACGCACTCGTACACAAAGAAAAGAAAATGTAACGTAATGAAACAATAGGTACCTGGTACTTTTAATGAAAGCAAGTTCACAAAGGAATATGTAGTGGCTATTGTGTGCAAGAAATGTGGTGAATTAAGAAACGAGGCATTGTATGATTGACTTGGGTCAAAAGGGCATTGTAATGCGAAGATGTCTTTGTATTTATTTTTAACCTTAAGAAGGTTAAAAAAAACAGTGGCACTCCGGGAGTGCCGACAGAAGTAGAAGAAAAATACTAGTATAGAACATTGGTCCGTGACTTTATCTAAATAAAGAGCACAATCGCGTTTACAAAAATGAGGTGTCGGTAACGGTGTCGCGAGTTCAATGGTTTTTTTTCCTATTTCAAAAATATCCAAGGCGCCTAAATAAGTTTTCATTTAAAAAAACTGGTCAAGTGCGTTTAACCGACTTCCAAAAAGGAGGAGGTTATATGTTCGTAGCGTATGTTTCTTTTTTTTATGTATGTCCGCCGATTACTCCGTCAATTGTGGACCGATTATGTTTTTTTTTTTTTGTTATGATATGCTCTCGAGGTGGTCCCATTTAATTTAATTAACTTTTCTTTGATAGTTTTTAAGTTAGCTTCAATAATACTTATTTTTCCCCACTCCATGTGGATGATATAGTGGTGGCATGTAGTGGTGTTTGAATTTGTGTGGGGTAAGTACCACAACTAAAAAGTAAAAAATAAAACTGATTATGCTAAGATTGGTTATGCCTTACATAGGCAACTGCGAAAGGAAATCGAATTTTTATTTAAAATATTATTTACAAAAAATAACAACCGACTACCAAAAAACACTACAAAGTGAAAAATAACTTTAATTTCGGTAGTCAGAGGCAAAAAAAGGAAAATTCAAAACTTAAGACACCGACTCTCGAAATTAAAGTTATTTTTCACTTCAGTGTTTTTTTGGAAGTCGGTTGTTTTTTTTTTTTGGTAAATGTTGTTTTTAAATGTTAAAAGGTAAAATCTACTCATCAAACCATTTTCACATTCAATTTATTTTACAGTAACATTCAGTGTTTCCGCGAAATGTCACAATCGGCATCGCGTTTTTAATTTTAACCTCCACGATGATTGATTGTTGATAACGTAAGAGCTTTTCAATAGCAGTTATTTCGCATAACTAGCTATTACAAATGGTTGCTCTGATTGCTTTTTATTTTATTTTCCTGCCATTATTATTATGTCAACGCCAGCTAGGTAATAAATCATAAAAGAGCAAATCAAAGGTAAAAGGGAGGTTTGTACAAGCAATAGGTTCTAAGAAAACTTCTCGTACATGACTTGTTAGTAGTATGTGTGCTCGCATACAAATGTAATTTACCGTAGGAACAAACTCGTATGACACATTATGTTAATAATGTTCCTGGAAAACGGGTAATAGTTAATTATGTAAAATGTGTAATGTAGGGTTCATATTTAATTAATGTTGTAACATTGAATAATCTACCACTTCAGATAAGATAAAAACCGCCGTCTGATATTGCTACGCCGCGTAGCCACGTAGCTGAGCTACGCCGTAGCAACCGCGTAGCACTTACTCAAAAGAAATAATAGATTCATTCCTTTTGGCATTATGTCTCGAATAAAGCTCCAATTAACATGAAAATTATTTGTAGTAGTAGTTAATGCCAACGTTAAATTTATAGAATCGTAGAAGTAAAAACATACCGTACATTATTCAAAATTAAACTGGTTGCTAATTCAATTGTGTAATTAAATATTATAACATTTTTTTTTACATTCTGTGATTACTTGAACTCACACACTGACTAATTAGTATCACTTGTATTTTTTTAGGAATATCGTATAGGTATCTACTATTACAATGCTTGTAAATATGTGAAAACCATGTATCCATTACATAATAATTTTTTCTGTCATTGCTTCATTTTTAATTATTTTTACCTGTTGTGGTATAGTAATCTTATTCCAGGTGCATCGTCTACACATATAATTATATAATTAATGTATACAAAATATTGTACAACATTTTAAAAGAGTAACGGTGGAGTTTCTCGCTCATTCTTCTCCATACGAAAACTACCTTTTGGAAGGGGCGACTAGAATCAATTTTATTTTTTTGTTTTTGACGTTCAAAAGTGCCTTTTTGTGCATAATTGAAATAAATTATTTGACTTTGACTTTATCAGAAAACTTACACATACACCGACAAAAGCCGAATACATCTTAAATATCTAGGATAAGCTGAATGCATTTATTATTTATAGTTTCTCTCTAAACACTTAGCCCGACAAAAGCTCTTAAACTTTCCCGATTTAAGCAAAAATGAGCTAGCGAAACTTGAGTATTTATAGCTAAAGTCTGGCCTAGCTAATTCAGTTGCAGTCAGGTAACTTCGAAATTAGTTTAAAATTCGTATGAAGTACCTATTGGATGTGAAATTGACGGGGCGTTGTGCAACGTACGAATGAGGTCTTCCATTTGCGATACAGTATTTTTTAGAACAAGAAAAATTCTGGAATAGAGAGAAAGGAAGACTTTTTTAATAGAATCTCATTTATTTTGTGCCACCGCCAAAAAAATTTAGTACAACATTTGTTTAGTAAGATTTAGCATTAGATTAATTTAGATTGATTTTGGGTTAGCCTTTTTTAGATTTAATTTTTGGTAGCAGTGATAGCTTAGTGGCCGTGACTATGACCGTCGGACTGCCCAGTCATAAGGTCTCGAGTTTGAACTCAAGGTTCGCCCCTCTGGGCTTGCGGACGGTGAGCAATGGGTAGCTTGCCGTCCGATAAGGACCAAGCTCGGGTCGACGGCGCGTTGCGTTCCACGCGCGCCTCAAGGAGATGTCAGCAGAATTGACGGGGTCCGCTAGGGCCAATGCCTGCCGGGGGTTCGAAGAAAACCAATAGGGACATCGTGGCCCCCGGCAACAGAGCAACCGAAGGAGCACGGGTGGGTTTTAGTCAGTAAGAGTCTGACACGCCCTCCCGCTCCACCCAGAGCGGGAGAAGTTATTTGATAATTTCCCACCCAAAAAAAAATGTACGTATTGTTTAATTATCACTCACTTCAAAAACGGTGAAGAAAGACATCGTGAGAAAACCGGTATGCCTGAGAGATATTTCTCGACGGCATGTCAAGCCAAGTCGGAGGCCCATGGGTGGCTTTAAAACTCTGACACCAGGTTAGTATAACCTAACCTAACACCATAACACAAGTTATTAATATAGGTTTTGTTGTATAGTTTTCGTTCGCATTTTAGAACTAAAAACATCGATACTGGTCGGACAATTCCTTGACTTGAGAAAAAATAACACAACATAACATCACGCCTTCATTTCCCAAAGGGCTAGACAGGTATACGTTCAGCACACCTACATTCAGCCAGTTATATTTAAGTCCCATGTAATAGGAGGCGAGCATACCAAGACCCCTCCGTGCCTCGAAAATCACGTTAAGCCGTTGGTCCCAGCTATCATTTGTAAATTTTTGACAGTCGTTACGGGTAGTTAGAAGACCAAAAGTCTGATAACCAGTCTTACCAAGGGGTATCGTGTTATCTATTAACTAGGTTGTGGAGGTCAGATAGGCAGTCGCTTCATGTAAAATACTGGTATTCGGCTGCATCTGGTTAGACTGGAAGTCGACCTCAACATAGTTGAAAAGAAAAAAAAAAACAAGAAAAAGGCTAGGCAGATGTTGATGATGTAATAGGGGGCGAGTCTATTGCCATCAACTGGGAAAAAATCCAGACTCTGGGCTACTACTGAAAAAATCCTAATAAAAAACAGTGGCACTCCAGAAGTGCTGAAAGAAATGAAAACTTGAACAATTTTATTGTGTAGGAAATACTTTTCTTTTTTGAAGTCGGTAAAAAAAGGGAAATGTCAATCATGTCGTTGACATGTCTCAATGTTTGGAATGTCATTAATCCCAAAGAAAATTTATCGCACGTTGATGTCTTTTTAATGGTCAAAAACTAGTGTCGGTAACAGTGTCGCGAGTTAAATTTTTTTTTTCCATCTCAAAAATGCCCAACGCGCAAATAGAAGTTTACACTTCTAAAACCCAGTAACACTTTATCCGACTTGAAAATCGAACATAGGACCTCGTGCTCATCAGTAGCGCTTGCGACCACTAGACCAACGAGGCAAACAAATAATAATTAACATTTCATCAACGCTCAATACAATGTAAAAATGGCTTTACATGAACAAAAACACACTTTTGCAATTTAACCAATAACTCTATAGCAACGAGAACAATTCGCACGTAGGCCATATTTTTATTTGGCCTTTTGGCCATTAATATGCATGGGGATGGCACGGGATTGGCTGGGACAATGAGCTTGGCATACGTGACCTGAGTCCTAAATTAAAGCCAGTTTTGTGGCGGATTTGTGCCAGTTTTGAGCTGGTTTTTCTTTTAGTTCAGTGATAACATGGTTTGTTTTATTACCCTTTGCTAAGTGGTACACGTAAAGGGATATGAATGAAATACAATAGACGTAGATTTATATAATAACTATTCCTAAAGTGTCATAAAAAACCCTGTAAGAAATCGACACGTGTTTCACCTCTCAACGAGGCATCTTCAGAATGATGATTGAGTTGTCGCGAATCTGAACACGACGTGTTGCCACACCGAGCGCCAGACGCAGAGAGAATGAGTAGAATTTCCAAAAAAAAAAACAACACTTTCATAGTTACAGCATTCCACCACCAGTCGGCTATGCATGGTTCAAAAGTATTGTGGTTAATCGTCCCTAGGTTTATTAATTATTTCTAAATAGACAACGAGGCTATTCAAAAAAAATTGTTGTTATTTTTGAGAAGAATTCGCTTATACAACATATTATTTGAAACTACGATCACAATTTTTACCAAACCTGAAGTAATATTTTACGTTCTAAATAAATTATTCCCAACCAAGTTGATTTCACTTTATTTCAATATTCTATCCACCCAACCAATAAAATATTGTAAACGAACCGACCTAAAACTCGTAAAATCTTTTTTAAATTTTATTTCTATCCAATCAACGCGCTATCTAGAGCGTATTCTATCAATGAGAATAAAAAGAACGTTATGTTTTGTTTATTCGACGTTAATTCAAAATCTGCGAATACAGGTTCCGTAAACACAGCTCAGAAAAACGTGGAAAAAACGTTTACATTGTTCTGCAAACAAGGTTTTATGTAACAGCAGGTTGATATGAACTGGGAAGCGAATGGTGTGGATGGATTAGCCTATCTTTGTCGGTTTAGGATGAAGTGTTATGCCATCTAGGTTACCTGTAGTTATGTGACGCAGTACCTAGGATCAAATGTAGACTGGAGTTCGCATCTTTTTGCAAAAAGCCTATAGTGTGATTTACATGAGTACAATGATTAATGTGTTTGTAATTCAATTAACAGGACCCAAAACTATCAATTTTTTAAAGCTGAAGCTTCCGATTTATGTACAGTCGTAAGCACTATTATGCAAGTACACCTAGTAACATTCAAACGAGTCTATTTTCACGTGTACTAACGATTTCAACTTTGAGATTCGACCTATTACTGAAACCTATGGCTTCTAAAATATTATGTTCGTAACAACATAAAATTCCATTCAATATTTATGGAGAAAATCGCTTTTAAAATTTTGCTAATTGAGTATACACCAGAGCAGTGGTGGCCCACTGGTGACTGCCCAGACTAACGAGTTGTAAGTCGTGGGTTTGAACTCAGGTAGTCGCTTTACTCTGTGTAAATAATTTCTTTACCACTGCTCTTTAAAAGGTGAAGGAAAACATTGTGAGGAAACCGGCATGTCTTAAAACCAAAAATTCAAAGACATGTGACATCTACCAACACGCACTGTGCTTGCGTGTATAGATTACAGCCCACTCCCTCTTGAAGAGAGGAGGCCTGTGTCCCAGCAGTGGAAATATTATAGGCTGAGTAAGTAGTACTCATGACTTATTTAATTTACTTATTGGAAAAATCATGTTGATAGAAAAAATACTTAATAGCTTCCGGGACATCGCCAAGCGGTTGGTCGACTCTTCACGTGAACAGAAGGTTGGCCAATTTTTAGGTCAAAGAATTAGCATTGCCATACAACGTGGCAATGCTGCCAGCCTTTTGAGCACCTTTCCTACTGACAGCGATGCGGATGAATTTTTTGATGTCCAATGATTTGTTCCTATTTTTTTTTTTTCTCTGTATGTAGTTTGAAAGTGTACATCAAATAAATAAAAAGTTCTTGTATTAAAACTTAATAGCTTTTTAAATAAGATTATACGCTAAAGTTTATAATCAAGAATATTTTTAAATATTGGTAAGTTCTTTTAGTTTCAAGACGAAAGTTAACCTTTCCTATTTTCACATTAAACTTCTAAGCTATAAAAATCACTGATAGTTAATAATGTGAGCGCGTGCAATGCCCCGCGAACAGCGATAACTAGCACCATCTTTCTTTCGGAAAGTAAACTATTATTGCAATGAGAAAACAGACATGCCATTAGTTCTAGAAACTTCTATGAAAGATATGGAGTATGTGTTCTTAATAGCTATATGTAACGTGGTGTACCAGAAGATAAGGAACTCGTTGCTCAAGCACAAGGGTGTTCAATCAAATCTAGCAACTACTTTAAATTCTTGTAAATACTTTCTAAGATAATCTTGGATATAACTAATTTCGGGATAGTAAAAAAATTAGAAAAGCCTGGACTTATAATGATCTGAAATCGTCAAAACCCAGTCAGTAAACATGTTGGTCAATTTAGGTTGGTGAACAGGGTACACCCCGGTCTACCCTGTTCACCGACCTCCACCGTCCCGACCGTACGTTGCCCACAACGTACGGTCGGGCCGGTGTACAGGGCCACGACATACGGCGGTGCGTCTTAGGGTGCGGGTCGGCGTCCAAATGTTCCCGCGCCGCTCTCCTTTCCGCGGCAACTCATGACATGCTCTAAATAACTTCTTACATATGTTCTCGCCGCGGGTTGCAGATGCAAGACGTAGGTCGCGCGAGCGGTGATGTCGTGGCCAAGGGGTCAAGGACTGTTTCTTACAACAGTGCAATACACGGTCAAAAAGTAAATAACAACTGTTTTTGAAGTGAAAACTTCTTTAGGCGCATTGGGCATTTTTGAGATGGGACTAAACCATTGATTTCGCAACACTGTTACGACACCAACTTTTGACCATTAAAAAGACATCAACGCGTTGATTACCGTGGTGCCACTATATTTTTTCTTCTAGAATCATGTACTGAGTTCATAGTAACAGTATGCGGGTCAATGTCCCTTACACCCTGTATTATCCATTATTATAATGGCTATATTTATTTACCTATTACTTTCGAAACAGAAAAATAAGAATCAAGTGACATCTTAAAGGCGGAATAAAAATCTTTCGTCTTAATTAAAATTAATTCAGCGGGAAGCCGTAAAGATTGCGGAGTGATAAAAGCAATTAGAAAAACACTTTAGCGAAAAGCGAAAACAACTTTTCGCGGATTTAAGCCTTTTTCATTTGTCCAATTTATTGAATCTCCTTTTTTTGTCATTAAGTTAATGACTTCGCTGGCTCAGTGATTTTAATGGTAGTGCTTACTTTTTTTGCTTTATTGTCGTAGGGTACATACACATTTAGCTTATATTTAGAATCATACTAAAGCAGGAATCTTGATATTTTATCAAACTTAAAACTCAAACTCAAAGCATGTATTTCAAATAAACCAATTACAGGTACTTTTGAATTGTCAAAGGGTCGGTCAGTCAGAAAGATGAAGCTAGTTGCCCATTCCAAAGCGTAGTAGGTACCTATGGAGAATAACGGGCAAGAAACTCCACGGACACTATCTAGTATGATTTCCTTCAATTTTAAATAGAGTCTTACGATTAGACATATTCAAGTCATTTTAGATATTCCAGAGCCTTGGAAAGTCTTAAATGCCTAGCTATTAATGCGAAGAATTCAGGAGATTTGCATGAATTGTTTTATTTACTTATCTTTAGAATACAACTTTAGCACAATACGTGTTTTTGCGAAGTATCTCTCATCTGCCTCAGTTAAGAAGAAAGATTAAATAAACTTTAAATTCCATACACAGATCCAACATTTTGTGGTAACAACTAAATATATTTCGAAACGCAAACTTTATGATACTCTTGTCCCAGTTTTAAAGTGTAGACGTTTGACTTTGTCATTGTCTTGTCTCAAAGGCAAAGTTTTGTCTGAATCAGAAGCACATCGCAAGGACATTTTACAAGTACAGTTAAGTCAAGAAGCGACGAATGACTTTTGTGTTTTGTTGGTCAGTTTGTGGTTATGGTAGAAAACTATTTAAATTTAGTTATCCTTTAGATATTTTGATTAAATATTGGTAGGGTGCCTTTAAATAGAGTATGTTGAAATCCCGGCTAATTTGGCATTATTTTGAAATTATAATTGAAATAATAATAAAAACTGCCTCGTGAGCATAACGTCCTGGGTTCGATTCCCGGGTCAAAGTGTTATTGAATTTTACCATCTGGGATTTCTCAGTAGCAACCCGGAGGCTAGATTTGTGCCCAGTTGATGGCAGTGGGGTCGCCCACTATTACAGATATGAGACTCATACACAGGGGAATACTGGCATGATGATAGGTAATTATAAAAAAAACCAGTGGCACTCCGGGAGTGCCGACAGAAGTGAAATCTTGAAAAAAAAATCGGCACCGCGGCAATCAACGCGTTGATGTCTTTTGAATGGTCCTTTTGACCATTAAAAAGACATCAACGCTGGTGTCGTCACGGTGTCGCGAAATCAATGGTTTAGTCCCATCTCAAAAATGCTCAACGAACCTAAAGAAGTTTTCACTTAAAAAAAACCTCATAATGATTCAGCATTCTGACACTGCAGAAGAGAAGCTTTTAGCGAACAATTTTTAGTTCAACCAAAATAAAATCACATAACTATCTATATAAAGTAATACATTCATATCATAAATCATATAGATACTAAAATACGATTCATATCACACATTTGGCCTACAAAATGAATATTTATGTGCCATATGAACACAGACTAACGTTATCATCCATGAAGCACATAACTTCCCATTAATTTGGTTTTGGGAATGAAATCATTGCCATTTCATAGCATGAAATAATAGTAGAACCAAAGCACTGACTAATGTATAGAACAGGAAAAAATCGGTACAGTACGGTCACGGAGCGATAAGCAATTTTCAAACAAACTTTACCGCAGAGCAGTCGCATGTAACCTTTTCAGAATATAATTTTCATTAAAAATGTGGGCAATGACATCGTCGGAAAAATTATAAGGTGCAATTAATAGTTAACCTTAACACATTTATTGTTTGACTGTACCTATTATAATAATGTTCTTAACTGGTGACCACGCATTTGAAAAGACAGGGTAGGATGCCCTTTGCGGACGGTGAGCAATGGGTAGTTCGCCGTCCGATAAGGACCAAGCCCATGTCGACAGCGCGTTGTGTTCCACGCGCGCCTCGAAGAGATGTCAGCACAATTGAAGGGGTCCAATAGGGCCAATGCCTGCCGGGGTTACGGGTTTGTACGAAAGGGTTACTGTGGCCCCTGGCAACATACAGGCAACTGAAGGAAAACGGGTGGGTTTTAGTCAGTAAGAGTATCACACGCCCTCCCACGCCGTCCAGAGCGGAAGAAGTTATTTGATAATTTCCCACCCAAAAAATAAAGGGTAGGATGCCCTAACGAAAGGTATAAAGGTGATCTTTGCAGAGTGGCTGGTGTCAGCTAGATAGAAGTAGTAATCGATCAAGGGGTGTGTGATTCGAGAGGCCTATGTCCAGCAGTAGACTGCTAAAGGGTGATGATGATGGTAATGATTATTTTTAGTTTGGACAATCAGTATCACCAATTATTTCTGTTGGGGGTCCATTTAAAAAAAAATATTGATTTCGTGACACCATGACGACGCCTTATTTTTGTAAACGCGATTGTGCTCTTTATTTATATTACGTTACGGATCAATGTTCTATGCAAGTATTTTTCTTACACCAAGGCGATCTTGTTCAAGTTTTCACTTCTGTCGGCACTCCCGGAGTGCCACCACTTTTTTTTTACCTCTGTCTATCTGAAGTCTAAAATAAAGTTGGTGCAAATTAAAACTCTAAAATTTTTTTTCTATATTTTTAGATTTTTTAGTTATAAATTTTATTGTTTACTTAAGGTCTGCACGAAATAGGTCGGTGGTTCGGATCCGGACCGCGGTCCGTGATTTGGTGACTCCTGGTACAGACTATAAAATATGATTGCGATAAGTAATTACAGCGAAAATAATGAAAATTCTGAGTTTCATCTAACTCTGCTGCAATCAAAACAATTAAAAATGTAACTGAATACTTCCCGCCTTCACTCAGAACGTAAGTTCAGAAAATATTAATTTAAATTTTGCTACAGATATTCGGTTTCGTTACATTAAAAATAAATGAACCATTAAAATAAATGCTTTATAAATTGACTTTCGGTAACGAATCCTTATAATTGTGTGATATTGCCAAAATGCAGTGAGCTAGCGAAATGGCCAACCCTCGTTCCTTCTCTGTTTGAGAAGAGATCTTGGACCTGTAGGAAAACTTACACAACAGTATTAATTAAACATCCTTTAATCATGTGTTTCTTCTCTTCCTTATTATTAATTCATACCTATTACCAATAGGTATACAAAATACATATTCTTTCTGGACATTACTGATATCGTGAGGAAACCTGAACCTTCAGTTAATATAAGTCTGAAATCGCCAACCCGTCTTGAGCAAGGGCAGTGATCAATGCTCGTGCCTTCTCATTATGAGAAGAGGCCTATGCCCTGCAGTGGGACATAAATACGCTGGTATTATAATATTAAACATCGTTAGCTATCCCAAATACAACTAGTGATACATTCACACATAATAAAATTCAATTTCAAATGCACACTAAAAGCATAACCCAGTTAAAACTAATAACGCTAACTCTACTTCATACAATATTAGAAAGTCAGGCTGAATATCTAAAATATTTGACTAAAATGCTTCCGATGTAGATATTAATATCTATTCGAATCATTGGCAAAGCGTATTGGTATTCCGAGCTCTAAATTGAAAACTTAATATATAAATTCGGCTGCAATGACACTTCTTACTTTCTGTAAATGTAACGTTGGCGTGAAATTTTAGACATTCGATCGCAGTAGTGCTAAACAAATAAAAAAAAAACAAATGATGTAACAAGGCGGTTTATTTATTCATGAATTTGATACCTACCTAAACTGAATAATATCAGGAAAAACCAGTAGATGATTTTGTGCTAAATACCGACCATTCAACATAGTTGAAGCAAAAATACCGAGCGACCTTTGCGCTGCCGCCGACGATACTTTGGAAGTGTCAAAGTTTTCAAATTCAAATTCAAAATCATTTATTTGCTCATTTATTTTTATTTGCATTTTTTTGGACCAACAAAATTTAATACACAGTCGTGCCATAGACACGACGAGGAAGAACATAGTTAAAATATTATACGTCCCAAGCAAAACATTAAAGAGCATCACAAAGCGTAAAATATTACGTCCTTATTTTAATCAAGCCTCTGCTTTCGAGCGGAACTGTACACGTCCTTTCAAATGAATTTAGGCCTGTGAAAATTGAGCCTACTAATCGAGCCGGCAGTCTCTGTGACACTTTAGTCGAAATACTAGAACAACGGAATTTATTTAATTACATCGGGCAATGTTCGTACTTTCGCCACAAAGGGCCAAAATATTCAACTAATTTTTTGTCCCATGTATTTTGCCTATCACGGTATGGAGGGAAACAGCTGCTAAATTACGTTACTCCTAATATCATTTATTTTTTTCAACATAGCATAACATCACGCTTAATTTCTCCGAAGGGTTAGGTAGAGGTATGTACACCCGCGTTTCGAAAGTTATATTAAAGTGAAACTTTTATTACATCGTCTCAAACTTTTTCGTCTGTGTGTTGCATGTTGCGTGACGGTCGGCCGCGGAGTAGGGATAAAGTGAAAGGCGCTCGTCAGAGCAGCCAAGGCCAATATGGCGGCGCCTATAGTAATTTCACTTTTACCGTGGTTTCATAAAACCACACAATCCTTTTTTTATTGTTTTGTTTATTTTGACAATTTCAACAATAAATCCATTGCGCCGTACGTTTTAAAATACATTTCCATGACAATCATATCAACACAATGGATGTCGTCAAACTGTAAATATAAAAAAACCGGCCAAGTGCGTGTCCGACCATGCACAATGAAGGGTTCCGTAGTTGGGTTGAATTTATCCCAAAAACAAACTTAACTTTGTAGTTGAAAAATATGTTCTCCCATACGGAATATATGGGAAAACATGTTTTTGCAACTGCAAAGTTAAGTTGGTCGATTATTACTCGTTAACCTGTAGAGCCTACTTAGTTGTGATAGTTTTTCTTTTAATTTCGTTATATAAACTACTGTTGTGATTTTTTTCACACACCCAAAACCAACCATTTAGCCGGCAGGGGGGGGGGGACACTTGACTCTAACAAAAATTAGCACTTTAAAGCTTAATATTTCGCAAACGAATCCCTGAATCCAAAAATAGTTTTCACAAAGTCACAATATTTTTGAAAAACCTTTCCAACGATACCCCTCACCATGGGGTAAAAAAATAAAAAATAAACATCACCACTTTACGTGTATGAGAGGTACCCTAAAAAAAAATGTCTTTCATAATTTTGTTTTACCACTTTGCTGACGTAATTAATATGTATACCTATGCCAAATTACAGCTTTCTAGTACTAAGGGTCTCGGAGCTAGACCGCAGACAGACAGACAGACAGACAGACGGACATGACGAAACTATAAGGGTTCCTTGTTTACTACGGAACCCTAAAAACTATTGTCAATACAAGCTTATTACGCAATAGATAGCTGGATACACAATACGTTTAGAAATATCGGTTTATTTCGGCTTGTGCACGAAGCTTGAAACAAAGTTTGAAGTTTCCTATAGACGAAGGCGACTATTTGGTTCCTGAGCTTGATTGATAAGGTTAGGTACACATCACTGAACTCTTTGACGCGAATAGCCGTTGTGGCCGTTGCAGAAACAAACTGAATCAGTTCCGCTAAAGGTTAGGTTAGACCGGACGATGTCACTCGTGCGTGTTCGTGCATTGTCGTAACTTTAGCATGGAAACGTAGAACCAAAATTTATTTAAATTGCAGTGTAGTAGACACATGCACGTGTAAATTTATAATGGCAAAGAAAAACATGTAACCTTAACTGAATTCTACGTGCTTAAGAAGTGTTCCAAACTGCATTAGGCATGCAAACAATAACTCAGAATATTTAAAAAAAAACGTGTGGCACTCGGGGACTGCCGCGGTAAAGCTATTGCATAGCATTTGTAACCTCCATACTTACTATTTGTCGACGCTACACTTGGGATGATGACGTGATGACATAAAACAAAAATTACTTTCCCATGACAACATCACGTTGTCATGGAAACCGTCATTACATGGTAGGCGGAGTGGAGGGCGTTAGGTTTTATTTTCGTAACGGTTTTATTTTCGTTACGGAATTTCTTGATTCGGTCGCCGTACTCAAAGCCCGCGATAAAAGTTATGCAATAGCTTAACAAACTTCATGTAAACTGTACAAATGTATACAAAGCCACAAAAGTAATTAAGCTCAACATAAGACCGAAAAACAGCACAAAGTACATTTATTCAAGAAACTAACGCTACAAGTTTCTCTTAAGCAAACTACCCCTTTTGTTTAAATACACAAAGAAGTAATGAATCCAAAGGAAAACAGTGTAGAAAAATACATATATTTAAATGTCACAAACTCGGGAAAGATGCACTGAAAAATTATCCATATATCAAAAGGCGTGGAATGCTTTTAAAATGGCTTCTCTCGCAGAGAATATGAAATATTACAGTCAACACTGAAAAGCTACCGACCACGTTTTTAGGTAAATTTGCAGTAAATTTATCTAGTAGGTATATGAATATTCATGGTATTTATCATCGAAATGAACCAGGTAATGTTTGGATGTAGCAGCATTCGGATAGTTTTAATTTAAAGTGTTTTCATAAAATGTTGATATGGAAATGGTGCTTGAATTAAATTTTATACTGTCACACATAACATAAAAATTTCAAAATGTTTTATATCAACAATTTATAGACTCCGCTGCTGGTACTACATAAAAACCTGAAACTACCTAGTTTCAACAAAAATAATAAATAGGACCACCAACCTCACGAATGTAACAAAGATTAAAACCACCACAAGGTCTATGCAGAACAAAATGGTACTGGCGTTAGCACAGAACACGTGCAAATTGCAGTAGCAAAATGAGACCTTAACATAACCCCGAGAAGATTGAAAATATAATCCAGTTTCTTGTACAAGAAAATGGCGTACATCATAACACGTTCAATAATAAAACCTATCAAAAAAATCCGATGAACTGAAAGACCTAAAATAATACGATCCACAAAATCCTAATACCTTTTTTCAGAATCCTACTCAGTTAGTAGAAAATTATTGGATATCTGCCCTCACTATTGCCATAAAAAGTTAGTACCGTCGATTTTTATGGCACTTCAGTATTTCAACCCGGAGGCTAGAATCTCCACATTTGGCACATAATTCGATTAAAAGAAAGCTGGGTGTATTTTTAGACCTTTATTGCCTGGATCTGAAAACTTTGAAGTGTGATAAATTGATCCAGATTTATCCTACCCGTCGTCTGGTGCTCATGGGTGTATTGTATATCATCTTCATCACACCATCTTAAATTTCTAAGCCCACTTGCACAACAAATCAGTTAATGCATTTAACACTAAAACCCATATCTCACTAGGACACTATGGTGGCGCAACCATGGTCGCACTGCCAAAAAATGCATGGTTGGTGGCGCAACCGATTGGATGCCCAGTGAGATACCCACCATAAAATAAATAAATCCAAGTTCAAAAGTTCTCAAGATATTTGAATCCTGTTTATCCGCAATGACCTGTAGGATGCTGTTAGTGCTACCCCGGACTCTGCTTAGTAAGGACGCGAGCCGCTTGCGCACGATGGCATGAAAGCCGTCTACCCTGGTCTCCGCAAACATACCAGAGGCACTACAAAAGCAGGGCAGCCCTAACAACATCCTAAATCCATTGTTATATTGGACACGTAGGTCATTGAGCGGCCTCTGAGGATACCTAAACCACAGGCTGCACGTGTGGAAAGTCTGACAGTAGGCTCTAAATAGTGTGATTTTAACTTTGTCACTACAACGCGCAAACCTGCGGGCCTGCATATTACTTTTGACGACCAATGCCCTACGTTCCCTTTCTACGTCAACAAAAAAAAAAGCTTGTGTACATTTTGCTGGCGGCACGACCATGGTTGCGCCACTACGGTGTCCTAATGAGGATACAAGCTTAAATATGAAATTAAAACAGAACGAAAAAATAGAACGATCTCTTTCTGTCAATAGTTTGAAGATGACAGAGACAGAATGATGTTTAAAACGTTCCTATAATTTACTGATCGTTTTTGGTAAAATTTAAGACTCTTGTATCTTTATCAAAAATGAAGCATAATAGACCCTCTTATATGGAAGTAGCTAATCTATCTAAATGCCCAGTTGGGAAATAAAAAAACTACCTTAGGTATGTACCTATAACGATTTGTTTCTATTTATAGGAACCGAGCATTAGTGACTTGTAGTACAAGTTCATATTTTTTTAATAATAGTAATGTAAAATTTTGTGCTACAAAAATATAATATATTTATGGGACTACCCAAAATTGTTGTCTCACATGATAAATGTTTTCTTTTTCGTATATTTTTCCATGTTATTATATCGCCTAAGGCTTTTTGTTATTATTCTGGGTACGTTAAATATCTTGTATTCTAGAGCGAACCAAACTAATATAAAAATTTTGAAGTGAAAACTTCTTTAGGCGCGTTGGGCATTTTTGAGATGGGAAAAAACAATTGAACTCGCGACACCGTTACCGACACCTCATTTTTGTAAATGCGATTGTGCTCTTTATTCATATTACGTTACGGATCAATGTTCTATGCAAGTATTTTTACTTTAAAGGTTTCGGAAGTATTTTTTTTAAATTGTTCAAGTTTTCACTTCTGTCGGCACACCCGGAGTGCCACTGTTTTTTATTTTCTTATAGTTACTCGCGTGTACATGTGTCCACAGATTATCGTTTTTATCTTAACAACATTTTCCTTGTGTTTATATTCTTAGTTCATGTTAAGTTTCTATACTCCATTTGAAATAAGATTAGACATTTTAACAAACCTTTTTTACAATCCGTTCAACCTATTTTAGCTTCTATACCGTAGGCATAAGGATGGCATTAAAAGCAAAAAAGTGGTTAAAATACCAACTGTTTACTGCAGCTGCCATTAAAATTTGCCATACCACCAACGCAATAGAAGTCAAAATTCAGTTGAACGGACTGTAAAAAAGGTTTATTTAAATGTCTAATCTTATTTCAAACGGAGTTTAGGTAGGTCGTAAAATCATCTATATTCTACAGATTATGGTTCAAGAATTTTCCTTGGCAACAGTGCCTAAGTATTTTCGTAAAATATTTCGCACAAAACATTTTTACCTTGTCGAATAGATTTTTTTGCCATCGTTGTTTATAATTGATGTCAACTTTTCCCTTTCGTAAGAACCGCTTAAAAAAGTAGGTTCTTATTTCCGAGTCTGCTTTAAACTAGTACTTTAGTTGGATAATGCCTAGATGTGTATCTTTACCCATATCAATTATTGCTGCGGTCGATTTGAAGGTTTAAGTTGATACTGATTCAAGAAAATTAATTAATGACAATTTTTTTCGACAGAAACCTAACCTTTTTTTTTTAAGTGAAAACTTCTTCAGGCGCGTTGGGCATTTTTGAAATGAGAAAAAACAATTGAACTTGCGACACTGTTACCGGTACCGTTACCGACACCACTTTAAAAGTATTTCCTGCACAATAAAACTGTTAAAGTTTTCACTTATGTCGGCACTCCCGGAGTGCCACTGTTTTTTTTTTTAGTAAGACCCTATTATTCCACTGCTGGGCCTTGCTTGCTTGCTTAATTTGCCTTTTTAATGAAGAAATCCCTTTCACCTAACTGTATAATTTGTGATAAACCAGAAGATGTCCAACACACCTCCTTATAGATTGTATTCGTAATGATTTTGAAAGGCAACATTTATGTAAAAAATTAAAATTAAGTGCATTCGATTTGGGTAAATTTCAAAGTATTCTGGCTTACCCTGCAAGCAATAAAGCTAAGCTTATTTATAAATTTATATTTAATAGTCTTAAGAAAATTTTGTAAGTAACTTACTTAAGGAAATGATGGGGCTGACATGACCTGTTAATGGTACAAGTCCCTAATAAATAAAGAGAAAAAAAAAACAAACTGTTAGTTTTCACTTATGTCGGCACTCCCGGAGTGCCACTGTTTTTTTTTTTTTCAGTTAGACCCTATTATTCCACTGCTGGGCAACGGCCTCCCCAAATCCTTCTAGGAACTCTTTTCCCGCGCTACCCCAAACAAGCCCTCGGGGTACGCGTCCAGGTAACCTCGCCATCTTTTTCTGGGTTATCCTCGGCGGCGCCGTCCATCTAACCTACTTCGAATAAAATATAGCGTAGTTTTACTTCCCAAAGGTATACTTTGAGATATAATCGTGTCTCCTTAAAAGCCCAAACATTCCTAAGCTGATCTGTTTGACTTACGGATAGCCTTTGATGAGAAATAAGTGAAATATTTTACGGGATCTCCGCTTTATCCATAAAAGTCGGATCGCCTTATGGTTTGGGATAAAGATGTACTAAGATAAAATTTAAGAAATATGCAGACCTCCCTCAACGTGTTTAATGAAATTTTCCCTCCTGATCATCATTTGCCCAGCCTTTTTGCAACTACATTTATGTTGGGGTTGGCTTCCAGTCTAACCGGATACAGTTGAGTAGCAGTATTTTACATGGAACGACTACCTATCTGACCTCCACAACCGAGAATTCTTAACGCATTTAAGAACACTGAACAAGACAAAATAGAAGTGTCATTGTGTCCATCAAAGGCTGAATAAAAAAATGTTTAAAAAAAATTGTGTGGACAAGACACGATGTTATTTATCACAACATTATTATACAGTCAAAATCAATCTGCCTATCCTTTTCCCAACTATGTTAGGGACGGCTTCTAGTCAAACCGGATGCAACTGAAAACAAGTATTTTACATACAGCGACTGTCTATCGGACCTCCACAACCCAGTTACTGGGTAATACATCCCAATAAACCATAAAGCGATCCGAGTTTTATGGATAAAGCGGAGATCCCGTAAAATATTTCAGTTATTTCTCATCCCCATCCCCTTGGTAAGCTGGTTGTCAGACTTTCGGGCTTTTGACGACCCGTAACAACTGTCAAAGATCTACAAATGACAGCCGGGACTAATGCCTTAACGTGCTTTCCGAGGCACGGAGGGGTAAGTAAAGGTGGTCAACCATCCACGGATTTACCGCAGCAAGCACAGCTTACCCTGATAGATCGACCCGTGCAGCTGTTATTAATTAATGTGTTTGTGTGTTTAATTTAATCAAATGTAATTATGATCCGTATTTAGTGGCATATGTTCACAAAGCTGCAGTTAATCCCACTGTCATATCGTGTACCTGCATAATCTTGCAATCAATTATATTATTAGTATCAATAGTGTACCTGCATAATTGTGCCATTAATTATATTATACGTATAATCAATTTATCATGTAAGGCCCATTTCTCACTAGAACACCATGGCGGCGCAACCATGGTCGCACTGCCAAAAAATGTATAGTTAGTTGCGTTACCGATGGGACGCGTGGTGAGACACCCACTATAAAGCTGTGTATATGTTGGTGGTTGCCTGACTAGGACGCCATGGTAGCGCAACCATGGTGTCCTAGTGAGACATAAGCCTTACACTATGCTAGTTCATATTATTGAAGTGAAAACTTCTTTAGGCGCGTTGGGCATTTTTGAGATGGGACTAAACAATTGATTTTGCGACACTGTTACGACACCATCTTTTGACCATTAAAAAGACATCAACGCGCGATACATTATTTCCTGGACAGTAAAATTATTTAAGTTTTCACTTCTGTTGGTACTCCCGGAGTGCCATTGTTTTTTTTTTTTTTGTTCACCAGGAAATAAGTACCTACCAAGATATAATATATATATATCTTCCACACTAATACAGGCTTTTCGTGGTGTTCAATATAACAACGCGTTTAGGGTGCTGCTGGGGCTACCACGATTCTGCAGTGCTTCGACTATGTTCGCAGAAGCGCACACCGTTGGGTTTCATGATCTTATAAGGAAGCAGTGTGCGTCGCTGCTGAGTCGTGTTAGGTCCAGTAGCAATAGTATAATAAGCGTGTTCGCGGACAGGTGGGACTCTCCACTGCTGCGCCACTGGATACGTTTGCATACTGCACTGTGAGCAGTGGACAGTTCCTCCCGGTCTTAATGTATGTAACTGTGTCCTTAACTGGTTTTTATTTTGTGTATGGTGTTTTGTTTGTTTTTATTTTGATGTGAATTGTTTATAAAATGTGTGTGTCGAAATATGGATTTTTTCTGAATTAAATGTTATATTATATTATTATTACAGACAAACACAAAGATCTATCGTAACAGGAACTTTAACTTGTTTAATGTAGCTAAAACTCCCAGTTTTAGCTACATTAAACAAGTGAGTTAGTGATTCCCTCAAAAGGTTATACCTACCGTTCATCGGGCGAGGTTGTAAGATGCAAGGCCCGCACTTCCGACTCACGGTGAATGGAGATACCGTGGGATTGTAGGATATGCAAACATTCCTCAGCACGTACTTTGGCTCAGCGTTATTCCTATCACTATCGCACAACTGTCGAATTACAACTACAAGTACATTCATTAACATATGTAACATACTGAGCATAGCCCAGTAGTACTGCCTGAGTGTATGTGTACCAGACGGCTATGTGTGGAGGTGGTGCCGCCCGTCGAGAGCAGCGGCTGCTCTCGCCAAAACATCATTGCCCCGCGCAATTCGGGTTCACGTGAAGATCGATGTATTTACATGCAATTTGAGTGAACTCGCAAAAATACTGCTGTTTATTTTATGTTATAGTGTAGATTAGAGTAGGCTATAGTATGTTATTGTTTTTTATGCTTTAAATATTGTTTTTTTTAATATTTACGGAACTTAGTAAAGTAGTTATTTTTTAAATTTTATGTTATTATAAGTACTACTAGTTTTTTTTTTTCGTTTGTCATAATTTTAAATTGTAAGTTAATTTTAAGACCGCGCTATCGCATTAGGTATAAATTTGTAATGATAGTTGTAAGAGAGATTACAAAAAAAATGTGTCTCGGCTCAATTCTCTAAGAGCCTGACATAACGAATCACTTCATGCAGGTGTTGATTAAGCAGGAGTGATTCATAACATCCGGTAAACGTAAGTAAAAATTGTTTTTCTGTGACTTAGTCTTAGTACTTAGTTATAATTGTAACGTTATAACATAACTTTTGAGATTTTTGTACCTAACCAACTTATGGATCATTGTTGTCTAATGGTAGCCACACACGTAACGATTTACTTGTGCAAGTCCAACGAGACGTGTGTTGGAAGAAATTTGCACAAATTTCTTCGAACACACGTCTCGTTGGACTTGCACAAGTAAATCGTTACGTGTGTGGCTACCATTAGTAAATAAATACATTTTGTTTCATTTATTTTAATAACTCTATAATCACCCCAGACGGAGGGTATTTTTGAGGATTTCTCTAATAGAAAAAAAAAGGTTAGTTAGGCATAAGAATTAGCAATCGGACGGTCAAATTCTATCTATCAACTGGATCCAATACTTAAGCTACCTTTAAATTAAGCTATGTTGCTTCCTACGTTGTAGCCAAATGGCTTCCCTAATTCGCCTATCCAAGACAACATTTTAATTCTATTAAAAGCAAAGTGACACACCTTTCTTTGCAAGCTGTTGGAGGCAAGCGAGAATAAATGAGCTGCTTAATTTTAATCCTGGCAACTTTCTAGTAGCTAAACAAAATGCTGGCAACACAGTGTCGTTTCTTAAGGCATCGTAAATTGTTTAAGCCAATACTTTATTATTCTTCGCTTTGGGACACGCCCATCGATTAGGATAATGCTGCTTTAAATTCTGAGGAACTGTAAGGAATGTCTTGTAGGCTCATCATCATCATGATCAGCCTTTAAATGTTCCCACTGCTGGGACACAGGCCTCCTCTCAGTGAGAGGGAGTGGGCCGTAATCCACCACGCGGGTCCAGTGCGGGTTGGTAAATGTCACATGTCTTCGAATTCCTTTTGTACATATTATTATAATTCTGGTAGTGTGTTAATGTTTATAAATCGAGTATAAAAAACCTTTGTAAATGTACACTAGAGGTAAAGAAAACGATTATCGTTACTGGTCGTAAATTAAAATAAATATTTAGGTTTAACCTAGGTCCTGATGAAGTGGTTACCTACCGCAGCCTTTGAGCTTTAGCAAAATCTAAACCTTAGTATTTTCTCGGACAAACTTTGTCGCAAGGAGATCTACTTCTGCTAACCACTAATCTGAATTTTTTAAAGAAAAAACTACTTTATGATATTCTTTTCTCATAAATCCAACCATTTCACAAAAGTAATAACAAAACATTAAAAATATTTCTGGAAATCTAATCTCAAAATTGTCAAGTAATTCATTTTGCTAAGCTGACTTGTGAAGACAAAGGATTTTGCTTAAGAATATTATTAATCTTTTGTACTAAAATTTTGTGTAAAAGCCTTTCTGAAAACTGTTGAGATTTTGTTCCTATTTTTGTTTAATATTAAGTACTATCTTATTGATCTAATGATGCCAGACGCTACTGTTAAGTAGCGTCTATGTACGTATATAAATAATATCTATGTACCTACCTAATTGTTAATTAATTAATATGTAGTGGCACCGAGTTGCCGTATCTGGCCATACCGCTTTTAAACCCGCGATGGTTTGTGTGGTTTGTTTAAATTGTAATCAAACGCATGTAAACTACTTTTGTTTTTGAATAATAAACAAAAAAAAAAGTGTGAAAAAACCCTAAAACTTTACTCGACCCAGAACCGGTCAAGTAAAGTTTTAGGGTTTAAGGTTTTCTCCGCATTAATTACATGGGACCTGGAAGTTAGAGCCTATGTTCAGTGCAGTGTATAGTAGTGTGTATATATTAGGCAAAATATACACTTATACACTAAAAACAGTGATATTCACAATGTTAACACTAGAAATAAGGACAAACTACGAGCTCCCTTTCACCGGCTTCATAAGGTTCATAACTCATTTGTTGGGCTTGGTATAACTTTTTATAACAAGCTACCCTCTTCTTTTCTAGATTTGCCTTTTAATGCATTTAAAACTAAAGTAAAATCCAACCTTTGTTCAAAGGCATACTATTGTATCAACGATTACTTAAATGATAAGAATAGTTGGTCGCTGTGATTAACTCAAGACAATGTTTATGTTCTTTCTCCAGAATTAGCTTACCTACTGTCATTTTATATGAGTTTTTTATTTTTAATTTTATTTTATTGTTGACATAATCTACTCATTACAATGTTTTTGTTATGAGTTGTATTGCAATTTGTGGTTAGCTAGCGACCTCGACAATTGATCATATTATTTTTTTTGCCTGAGTAACCAGCAAGTTCGTCATGCTCGGACGTGTGCTGCTTGGTCGTCTTGCTGATCATGGTTTTGTTATTGTTACTAGTAATTAACTGTTCATTTACCTCGATGGTCTTAGTTTATCATTTATAACTGCCAATTACAGCTTTATGTAAGCGGGCACGCCCTTTATGTCTGGAGGCTTTTATATAGATATTTAGTTCTTTTTACGTTTAGTTTTTATTTTTTTTAAATATTGCTTGAGTATAGTTCTCGATGTTTTTGGCTGGTATATTGGCGTGTGCTAGCTGGCATATGGCCTATAATTTATCATTTGTATTATGTTTTGTGTTGCATAATGTAAGTTATTTTGAATACTATTGTATAGAATCATTTTTTCTAACTTGAACAGACAGCTATGCTGCTGGGGAGTTTGTTGCGCCACTTCTTCTTCCCAGCTAAAGGCACTAGGAAGTGGTGAAGGGTGGGCGTTTTCGGGGGACTGTCTTATGTAATTTTGACGTTCGAAAAGTGCTGATTCTCAGCCTAGTT
This sequence comes from Agrochola lychnidis, assembly GCA_963680765.1. Lineage (NCBI taxonomy): Eukaryota > Metazoa > Arthropoda > Insecta > Lepidoptera > Noctuidae > Agrochola > Agrochola lychnidis. The sequence goes on from OY796864.1 coordinate 9,790,241, forward strand.
TGAATAAATGACTTTTGAATTTGAATTTGAGTGAACGTCTAAGTATACTGTCAAAATACGGGTGAATCTGTAGCGGTAACACCGCCATATACGAACTACGCATTATAGACATCACACAAATCCTGCATCGCGCAGTTAGAGTTTACCGAACGATCGACATAGATACAAGATTTCAACTTCAAACCGATGGGCAGTTGCCCGCCAGACACAACACCCGTCTGGTCGGAGGATCCTCCCTTTTCAAGGGTGGATGAGTGAACTATACACCCTGTTCTTCATGCCCCTAAAAATCTGATCTACTAAAACCTCTACCTACTTTATTGGTGATGGTCTTTGAAAAGGTCAGGTGCGTAGTACTCGCAACCGGCGTGCCGTGTAAACAAAGCAATAGGATCGTAGCAGGTGGTGTTCTGCAGTTTCTGCCCACCCACATGGGAAGAAAACGTGAGTTTTTCAAGGGGAAACTTCTTCAGGCGCGTTGGACATTTTTGGTATGGAAAAAAACAATTGAACTCGCGACACCGTTACCGACACCTCAGTTTTGTAAACGCGATTGTGCTCTTTATTTATATTGTGTTACAGATCAATGTTCTATGCAAGTATTTTTACTTTAAAGGTTATGGAAGATTTTTTTTTTGTAAACGCGATTGTGCTCTTTATTTAGACAAGGTTACGGACCAATGTTCTATACAAGTATTTTTCTTTCAAGTTTTCACTTCTGTCGGCACTCCCGGAGTGCCACTGTTTTTTTTGTGTATTTTGTCTGCGATTTTGAATAAATTACCTATTTATTTAAAGGTAATGCTACCAGTTTAGCGATACAAAAAATGAAATAAACTTGCTTTCTGCTGAAAAAAAATACAAAGTTTGACTCTCCATATCTTTGTAAGAGGTTGACTTGTCTGAGTATTCGGTTACCAACCTCTTCACTTCAAGATTGAAACATGAGAATCTCATTATTTGTTTAACAGCCTTTAAGTGCGTACAAAACGAAAGGAAAGTTGTTGCTAAGGTAACTTATTTCTAAGAAATGGAGTGTTTTTTTTTTTGTTTTTTCTTTGTACCTGTAGTAATCTTCATTGACTTTTTAACGAGGTTTGAGCTGTGTTTGTTTGAAAGGACGCTCTTATAATTTGCTTGATAGACACAATTTTATTAATGAATAAAAAAAAAATTCTATAAAGACAGTTTGCAGTATTTTTTATATCTACTTGCGTAATTAATTAGGTATCTACTATTAGAAGCATTTATTGTAAATAATGGATTTATCATAATAAATCCTTGTTGTTCTCCCCTCGCTGTCACTGTGGCGAAGTTGTCAACAGCCTCGGACACCACGGCCTGTCTTGCAGCTGAAGTGCGGGTCGCTTAGCGCAGCACGCGAACATTAATGACATCATCCGGCGAGCTCTTGTCACCGGCGCCGGCGTTCCAACTGTATTAGAACACAATGACTTGGTACGCGACGATGGTAAGAGAGACTAGACGACATGTCTTTTTTTCCATGGATGCAACGTGTATCGACTCTTGCGCCGTGTTATCTATAGTTTCGAGCCGTTTGAGGTTGAAACCCTCGGGCCGTGGGGTCCGAGTGGCCATAGTTTGTTCAACAAATTCTCCAAACGGCTTGTTGGCATGGGCTGGCTTTTACCTTGGCCAGAGGCTAAGCATTGCCATACAACGTGGCAATGCCGCCAGTCTCTTGGGTACATTCCCAGTTGATAGCGATGCAGAAGAATTTTTCGGCGTCATATTTTAGGTTGTTAATAGGTTTAGGTTATTATATTTTTATAGTTTGATAGAATATTGCCGGCCCAGTGGTAACGGCCGCGACTTGCGAGTCGTAACGGTCGTAGGTTCAAACCCGGATAGGCGCTTTACTTTGTGTAAATTATTTCATCACCACTGCTCTCAAAACGGTGAAGGAAAACATCGTGAGGAAACCGGCATGTCTTAGAACCGAAATTTCGAAGACATGTGACATCTACCAACCCGCACTGGGCCCGCGTGGTAGATTATGGCCTACTCCCTCTCACAGAGAGGAGGCCTGTGTCCCAGCAGTGGGAACATTATAGGCTGATAATGATGATGATGAGAATATTCGTTGAAATATAATCGCTGCAAATCTGCACTATCAATAAACACCCCTCGAAATAAGTTGCAATGCTCCCTAGTATTTCAAATAAAATTTTCATAAGAGAATATTAGTTAAAACTGTTACATAATCCTGATACAAATTCACCCAGTTTCGAGCTAAACAAATGGTCAATTCGCTGTTGCATTAAACAGCTTCATAAATTCTTCCTTTGCAATTCCAGTCAGGGCTAGTGAATTTACCGCGGTAAACCTCGTTATCGTTCTCATAATTACAATTACCATAATACGCTTTAATTAAGTTCAATTTACGTAAACACTTTTGTGTTTTTAGTGAATTTTTAGATTGGCTTACTACTGGAGTTACTAGTTATGTGTTTAGTCTTTTTGGTGCGATGTTATTTTGTTTTAGGGCCAAAAAAAGCCAATTATTTTTAAAAGAGTAACCGTGGAGTTTCTTGCCGACTCTTCTCCATAGGAAACGACCAATTGGAACGGTGCACCTAGCTTCTGACGTTTCATAAGTGCCCATGTAGGTTTATGTGAAATAAAATATTTTGATTTTGATTTGATTTTAGGGTTCCGTTTCCGATTAGAGCAGTGATAGATAGCCTAGTGGTGTGACCGTCAGACTGCCAAGTCATAGGTCTCGAGTTTGAACCCAAGGCACGCACCTCTGACTTATCAGATTCATGTGTGTATTGTATAATTACTATCACTTGCTTCAAAAACAGTGAAGGAAAACATCGTAAGGAAACCGTCATGCATGAGAGATATTTCTCGATGGCATATGAAGCCTATTCAGAGGCCCGTGGGCGGCTTTAAAACTCTGACACCAGGTTAGTCACTAACCACACGAAAAAAAGAAGAGTTCCGTAAACAAAACGTGACAACGGAATTACTAAGGCTCAGCTATCCGTCCGTCTGTCACAAGGATGTATCTTTTAAACCGTAATAGGTTAAACACTTGAAATTTTCACAAAGTTTGAACTACTTTAGCCGCTATAACAACAAATAATAAAAATATGTAAAGTTAAATATAGTGTTTTATTTTAATTTTTTATTTTAACTTTTGCATGCCGTAAGGTAGTGTGTTGGAACTGCTTTTACAATGTTTACATCTTATTTTGTACTCACATTCATAACAAAATAAATGATTTCTGATTACGGTGGTATGGAACCTGTCCTGTGCGAGTCCAACTCGAACTTGACAAACTTTTTTTAGTTATTGTTTATTTTTTTAAATATTGTGCAGGTTGGTCAAAGTTTTCTTTTATTATTCACATGAAACTTCAATGTATGACCAGATGTATGAACGCAAACGAGGCAAAAGGAGTATGTAAGAATCGTAGCAGGTGTTCTGTAGTTTCTGCCTACCCTCATGGGAAGAAGGCGTGAGTTTATGTATGTATGTATGAAACTTCACCGATCGATTTTAAGTAATAATTAATAATTGTAGATCCTGGGTTCAATTCCCGGGTCGGGCAAAGTGTTATTGAGTTTTTCTATCTAGAATTTCTCAGTAGGAGCCCGAAGTCTGGATTTGTGCCCGGTTGATGGCAATAGGCTCGCCCCCTATTACATGGGACTTAAACATAACTGGCGAAATGTGGGTGTATCTACTACAGGTACACCTCTGTCCAACCCTTCGGGGAAACAAAGCGTGATGTTATGTGTTGTAATAATTGTATTTCCACTTTCCTGCATTTATTGCAACGTAAAATCTGTATATATAAAATGGTAAACTGACTGACTGACTGACTGACTGACTGGGTGATATATCAACGCACAGCTCAAACCACTGAACGGATTGGGCTGAAATTTGGCACACAGGTAGATAATATGACGTAGGCATCCACTAAGAAAGGGTTTTTGGAAAATCGACTTTTAAGGGGGTGAAAAGGGGGGATTTTGTTTGTATGAAAAAATTTATTCCTTGAGTTAATAAACTTGAAACTTGGCACAAATACTTATCTATGTAAATTATAAAGTTTGCCATTTTTAGTTTTTCTAAACTACCCCCTAAGGGAGGATTGGGGGGTGTCATAGTTTGTATGGAAGAATTTTAACGCGCGGTCTGATTAACTCAAAACTCAGTATTTATACTTAAGACTGAAAACAAATAAAAACGTATATCAAGGTTTTTTGAAAATCTACCCCTGACGGGGTGAAAAGGGGTATTTATTTTTACAGGGGAGGATAAAATAATCTATGTCAAATAATGGAAACGTCACAATAGACTTTTCAAAAATTATTATCACGCTATTTGCTATGGGGGATGACCAATATTGCATTATGTTCGTATTCTTCTATAGTTTACCGCAAACTGTAAAAAGACTATCCAAAAGGTTAGAATATTGCAGATAATTACGGATTTAACCTTTTATCACGCTATACCTTTATGGAGCTAAGTAGTCAATCATAACATATACAGGGTGGATGTTGATATGAGGCAATTAGGGCAGGTACCTTAACAGTTGTCGCTACAAGAAAACGGTCTTAGGAGACTGTCCTTAACTTTTTGATCTGCATTCACAGATTTTGAAAAAATTGTACAGTCAGCAAGAACATGGGTAATTTTCACAAAAACTTTTTTGATGCCTGTCGATCCTATTTCTTATTACTAGCGTCAAAAAAATATATCGGGCCAACGGAGGGCGAATTTTTGAATTTTCTCGTACTTGAGTACGAGAAAATTCAAAAATTGCAAAAAACTTACCATACATTTCGTAGAAAATGAGCCTGAGAGGAGATAGAACAACACGAAATATTATCCGCAACGATCAAAATCCGTAGTGCGCACATAGCCTAAGTTTTTAATACCTATCTATTTCAACTTGATACTTCCACGCGTTTCTGAGAAAAAGTGTCTTGACAGGCAACGATGTCATCCTTTAAGGGTTTCCATTTTTCATTTTGAGATACGGAACCCTAAAACAGATTTATTACCTATCTATCTATTTGTTACCTTTTCATGCCGTAACGGCTGAACAGATTTAGATGAATGGTATACGGATAGGCCATGACCTGGGTTAGGACATTTGATAAGTACTCTGAATATCGGTAGTACGTTCCTGTGGGATATTTTCCGACCTTTGCGCGTGCGAAGCCGCGGGCAAAAGCTAGTAAATGTATATTTTTCCTGGGGATTGCGTGACCGTGTTAATGTTCCTGTCACAATCTGTAATAACCTGTCGTGACCTAACCTCTCTGCTGAGGAAGTGACTAGCAACTTGTGTTATTGAGTACAGTCCACATTGTTAGTAGATCACCCCTGTATATATTATGTAGGGTGACGGGTGACCACTGAAAATAAGCGCTGTGCTGTGAGTCCCCCATAGCACTGCATCATGCTGAGTGGAAGCTTTCTTGTCACAGTCATGTCGTGCAGCTGCCGCCTAAGAAAATTCTGTTCTATGCTCGTGATTTGTTATGTACTTTGTGTTGTTCTCTGATTACTCTTGTCTTTTATGTATGCACGTATTTCTATGACAAATAAACCTATTTTTCTTTCTTTCTTTTCTTTCTTTCTTTTCTTTCTTTGATGTGTGACTTCTACCATGAAAGTGTGTTACATAATGAATAACAATTTATCAGCCCTGTACCTTTACTGGGCAAAGCAAGACAAAAATCTCAAAAGAGACATATGATTTAAGTTTAATTGAAGTGAAAACTTCTTTAGGCGCGTTGGGCATTTTTGAGATGGGAATAAAACAATTGAACTCGCGACACTGTTACAGACACTTCATTAAAAGTATTTTCTGCACAGTAAAATTGTTCAAGTATTCACTTCTGTCGACACTCCCGGAGTGCCACTGTTATTTTTTTTTTTGGCTTTAATTATTCAGCTCACTCAACTGTTTTTAAAACTGAGTAGTTTTTAAACTTCATGGAACAAAAATTCACCCTTTATTTGTCTTTCGGTTCTGAGACAAACTAACTTATTTTTATAAAAAGTTAAATTATTCTAGCTTGAAATCGGATTAGTTTACTCAAAGTACTAATGTAATTTACTTAGCAAATCATTCCTGCATTAGGTTAGGCCTCTTTTTAATCTTGCTTAGTGATGGGCGAGTCGAGTTATTTAACTCGAGTAACTCGATTCAAATCGCAAACGAATCAACTCGAGTTCAGTTTTTACCAACTCGAGTCAAATCGGTCGATCGATCCGAGCCCGCGCAACCCGAGCGCTCGCCCGCCGCGCGCCGTGATGATGCCTATTGCATTGCATGATTCACATCTCGCTCTACTCGATGTGATTTTAGTGAAATAGCAATAGCATGCGCGTTGCGTCGTAAGTTGCATTACTCGTTCGGGGGGCTCAGTCAGGATCAAAATTACGAGTAAAAAACCGCGGTAAATGTTTATTTTGACTAGTATTTTAACATTTTGTAAGAAAAAAAACAACAAGTCAACTCGAGTTGCGAATCGTCTAACTCGAGCTCTACACTACAATACAATACATTACGTCATTACGAGTCGACTCGCACGTGTGTATACGCTCTCTACAGGCACCGAGTCGAGTCAACTCGAGTTGCGATTCGAGTCAGTAGCGATATCAACTCAAGTAACTCGAGTCCAAAAAAATCCGACTCGTCACAACGCTAATCTTGCTTCAAATAAAAAGTCATTTTAGCGTGTAACTTAATCAGAATAAACATACCATCATTTTCTGAACCGTTTTCTCTAGATTTGTAATTTAAAACAATCTTGGTTTGCGAATTATTCATAACACATCTATGAATTTTAATGTATTCCTTCATTTGTGAAAATTAAGATTTCCGCAAGCTGAAGCAGTTTCAATGAAAATCGATAAAAGAAACCATGTTTAAAATCTAAAATATTCAGAAGGTATACATATTTACTCCTTAACCCTTATCAAAACTATAATATAAAATGACCTTACATTAAAAAGAACGAGCATAGAAAAAAAAATCGAAGCGTAGCAGATTTGCTACGAAGCGGCTACGACGTAGTAATGACTTCACCACGTAAGCTACGCTGTAGCATAAGTGCAATCCTCTTTGGGCAAAACCACAACGGAGAATACAAATGAAATACTTTACCCTGACGTTTATACCGGTCTGCAACATTATTCCTAAAAAAAAGAACACCTAAGCCGCTTATCTTTCCAAGTAAGTTGTTACAATCTACCCTCTGAAATTGGGTCAATATCCTTGTTGTGATAAGTCAGTAAGGAACATACATAAGCACTATATTCGCGTCTTTTGAAGCTCTTACTTTTAGGTTAAAGGAGGATTGTAGATTCGCTAATATTGTTACAGTTAGGGAACGAAACTGGCAAGTGAGTGGTCGTGAGTTCGAGCCCCTTTTTTTTGTGGGTAATTATCAAATAACGTCTCTGGGTGGAATGGGAGATCGCGTATCAGACTCTTACTGACTTAAACCCACCCGTGTTCCTTCAGTTGTCTGTATGTTGCCAGGGGCCACGGTAACTCTTTCGGACAAACCAGCAACCCCGGCGGCAGGCATCGGCCCTAGCGGATCTCTTCAATTGTCCTGACATCTCTTTGAGGCGCGCGTGGAACACAACACGCCGTCGTCACAGGCCTAGTCCTTATCGGACAGCGAGCTACCCATTGCTCACTGTACGCAATCCCGCGCCTACGGTGGCCGGGAATCGGCCTGCGATTCTCGACGCCTGGGGCGTCTCCGAGTTCGAGCCCCTGCCGTTACACTTTTGCAATGAAACGATTACTAGGACAAGTACATCATATTTGGTTTGAAGTAGGAGTCAACTAAGACCATAGTAATATACGTGTGCGATAATGTGTTTTGTCAGTATTTTCTTTTTGAGCGGAGACGAGCAGAGACCTGCAAGAATCGACCAATCACAATGATTGAAATCCTCATCGCATCTCTCATCTCGTCTGTGATTGGACGATTCCTACACGTCTCCGCTCGTCTTCACTTCAGTGGAAACACACCGTAAGTCTTCTTTTATTTTTGTAAAAGACCAAATAGAGTAACAAGTAATAATTCTCATCACTACCAATCATAATTCCTTCAGTATCATAAGAACTGCCAGTATTAAAATGTCATCTACAGCAAATTATTTTCGCCCTTCCCAATAAATCTCTGAGACATGAGAGGTCATTTTTTTTCAACACCTCGCCGGTTGTCTAAAGGGACTTTTGATTTCAAAGGGATTTTATCAATGTTTTTGCTAAAGTGATCTTCAATTATGCGTTACATTACTGTGTAATTAAATTTTTGGAATGTGTTTTTTTTTTTAATCTATGAGATTTTTGTAATTATGTTTTTAGTGAACAAGTCAAATTCTTAACTATTCTTAAGGAATAGTCAAGCGGAACAGGTTACTAAATATTGCGACTTTTATATTTTATAATGGATTTCCGCAAGGTCACGCCTGAATCAATTAACTAGCTTATAACATCAAAAATTATGATTTCATATATAATTAGAACAACACTGGAAGGCCTCTGCATGCATCGCCATCCCAAAGGGTTGGGCAGAAGTGTACTCGAAAACGCGAAATGTGGGTATGGTTTAAGTCCCACGTAGGTAATAGAAGGCGAGGCGTCTTCGAGTTGCCACTGATAAATTCCAAATAGAAAAACCCAATACAACTTTGCCCTACCTACAAATCGAACCCAGGACCTCACACTCAGCAGCAGCGCTTGCGACCACTAGACCAACGAGGCGGTCCCAAATGTGTTGAATATCTATAAAAGAAGAAACTGACTGACTGACATATCAACGCAGAGCCGAAACTACTAGGAGTGGGAACGTGAAATTTTGCACACAGCTTCCTTTTATTCAAAAACCACTTCGTAATGCTTCACTATATATGGTGAAGCGTTACGAAGTGGTTTTTGAAAATTACGTCTCTGGGGGGACGAAAACACGCCAAAGTTCCACGCGCGCTTCAAAGAGGTATCAGCAGAATTGACGGGGTCCGCTAGAGCCGATGCCTGCCGGGGTTGCGAATAAAACCGAAAGGGAAATCGTGGCCCCCGGCAACAGGGCAATCGAAGGAACACGGGTGGGTTTTAGTCAGTAAGAGTCTGACACGCCCTCTCGCTCCGCCCAAAGCGGGAGAAGTTATTTGATAATAACCCACACAGAAAAAAAAAATTGGGTGAAAAGAGGGGATTTCGTTTGTATGAAAAATATTATTCCTTGAGTAACAAACTCGATACTTGGCACAAAAAGTACTAGGCTTGCATGAATTCACGATAGTATTCAATCATAATGTTATGCTACTAATAGGATTTAGATGAGGCAAACAGTTTATAACCTGGATTAACACATTTGATACTTATTATCCCGGTAGTACGTTTCCATGGGATAATTTCTGACTTCCACGTGAGCAAAGCTGCGGAAAAAAGTTAGTCGTCTATAAAACAAGCAGAGTAATTCCAATAGACGTAACACTATCAAAGATTACCTTTACCACTTCCAGATAATGAGATGCGTATAACATTATACATTCCGTGTAATTTCCTGTTATAACTAACTTCATATTCCATTAATGTATGTTGTATCTGGGGGTAATAAACCTAGTTAATTGATTCAGGCGTGACCTTGCGGACATCCATTATAAAATACAATAGACGTGGATATATTTAGTAACCTGTTCCGCTTAACTATTCCTAAAGAGCCATAAAAAACTCCTGAAATAAATCGACACGTGTTTCACCTCTCAACGAGGCATCCTCAGGATGACGATGGACTTGTTGCGAACTCGAACACGGCGTGTTGCCGCACCGAGCGCTCGGTGTGGCAACACGCCGTGTTCGTTGAGAGGTGAAACACGTGTCGATTTATTTCAGGAGTTTTTTATGGCTCTTTAGAAATAGATAAGCGGAACAGGTTCCTAAATATATCCACGTCTATTGTATTTTGGTAATAAACCTCTTATAGAAAACGTTTTCTGGAATCTCATACGGAGCTAATTAGCTGTAAGCTTGTGTAGTGCCTTCTGTGGAAGTAGTAGCAGAGAATATCTTACATGTAGATGATAATAGATGGAATTTATAAGTATAATTTACATGAGAATTAACATTAGAACAAGATATAATAATGATGTTATTCTTTATGGTTCAATATGAACAATTAATAGATATATTGTTTCAAGAAATCTCTTCGGAATATGATATTTTGCCTATAATTTAAAGATTTAACGCAACTGATAAAGAGTGAGTATCTTATTAAGCGACAAAAAAAGTGATGCTTAATAACATAACACAACATCACGCCTTGTTTCCCCGAAGGGTTGAGCAGAGGTGTCCCTGTAGCAGGTACACCCACATTTCACTAATAACATCACATCGCATTTCTCATTTTTTTATGCTTAATTATTATGAATAAATTGCATGCCCTGAAAACCAAACTTGATAGAAGCAGAATGGTCGACATCAGCTCAATCTCATATTTCTTCTGCCACTTGTATATTTCTTCCACAAATGATCTCATATATTGGCCGCCATCTTGACCACAGATATTAATGGATGAATCATAAATTCAGATAATATCGTCTAGCTGTCAATAGTAATACATTAATGCTCGTGTCTATCTAAGCGTGGTGATAATGATCGATTTTATAAATCGTATTTATATCTCATTGTCGCCAGCAGTCGCTGAAAACCAGCGCTGGGGCTCTGGGTCGCAGCATTATGATAGGCGATAGCCGTTGATTTGACGCATATTTTGCCCCAGCTTGTTCTTTCTTTGCGTCATGTTTACCGCAAATAAACGTATTTTTTTTTTCATACTTTATTTATTTTTAAGTAATAACAGCCGCACGGGTCGATCCATCAGTTTAAACTACGCTTGCCGGGGTTGGTCAGTGGATGGATGACCATTTCTACATACCGAGACTCCTCCATGCCTCGGAAAGTACGTTAAGTCGTTGATCCCGGCTGTCATTCGTGAATCTTTGACAGTCGTTACGGGTCGTCAGAAGCCCGAAAGTCTGACAACCAGTCTTACCAAGGGGTATCGTATTACTTACCTAGTTACTGGATTGTGGAGGTCAGATAGGCAGTCACTCCATGTAAAATACTGGTATTCAGCTGCATCCGGTTAGACTGGAAGCCGACCCCAACATAGTTGGGAAAAGGCCAGGCAGATTGATTTTTTGATTTCTTTTTTTGTGATTTTGACTTTGATTAGGGCCATAACAGGCTCATCATTATTCATGTTCTATATTGAATACAAGTCGCAACAAGAATTGTCACATAAAATCTCTCCAAATACTATTCAAAGACTAAAATCAAAGTAAGGATTCTCACAGACTTTTGAAAAAGGCGAGAGTCATACACTTTCGCGAAGCATTTCCAATATCTACCCGACTGTGATGTAACTCAGTAGTGGCTTGCTTTTATTTGAAAACTTTCCCGTTGTTAGTAAGGAAATATTCTGTAATATTTTAGCTAGTCACGGCGCTGTTAAATGGCGCTTTGAAAATGTTGAAATATGGTTGGAGTTGGTATATTTCTACGGGTATATTAATATTATAAATATACTTTGGTTTTGCTTTTGAAAATGTCTTGCTATTTCTTTGATTAAAACTATGAGAATAAATTCAAAAATGTTCGGTTTTTTTTTTCGTAAATCGTTGGATAGAAACATAAATGCTTTTCTGACTGTGATGCCAACCCTTCATGTGATGTGTTTGCAGATGAATGTAGTAAAATTATGCATATATGTCTGGTGTTCTGTGAGAGAAAGTATGATAGGGTGTCCACTGTTCCATGTTAGTTTTAAATTAAATTATTGTCAACGTTGTAATTGTTTCTATGTTAATTAATGTAATTGGTGTTGTACCGTTTTAATTAACTTAAAATAAATAAACAACGTGTATCTTACAAGACACAAGAGTTTCGCTTATAATGTGTGCACGAGTGTAAAACACTCACCAGAATTATAAATACCTACATAAAAGTTCTAAGAACAAATGTACTGCATAGGTACAGTCCTGAATAAAACTCGGCCAATGTACCAGGTCATCATTAAATCAAGATTTATCACTACCCACACTGATGACTGTCAAAAGTAGGTATTAGTAACACCACAAAAGTCAATTTCGCACATAAAGGGCTATCAATCACTGATCATTGACTCCTCTCCTGTTTAATAATTCATAGGGTGTTAATGTACGTAAATATTGTACGTAAATCCTGTAAGAAATTGGGCTGGTTTTCATTTGATGACGTAGAATATTGTGGCCTCGTTTTTAAAGCGATTTTTAGTGAAGATACTCAGTAAAATTAATAACCCACTGAGTCCACTGCTGGATTCTTAAACTCATAAAATTATTTTGACTCAAGACTAGAAGAAGAAAGAAAGTTTATTCTGCACAAATAAGACTAAAATTCATATTATTTCCCAAGTAACTAACGTTCCTACAACGTGTATCAAAAAGATGTATTTTGTTCCCAGCGCTCTCGAGTCCAACAAAAGAACAGTTTTGCGAAAACTGAGAGAAACAATTAGTTTGAAGTAAAGGAACTGGGCAATTATCACTAATTTGCTTCAAGACAAATCCACTGAACTAGAAAATTCATAGTTTCTGTTTGAGCTTTGAATTCAATACCTTTCTATCGAAATTTCTCGTCAATCGTGGAATTAAAAGCAGGTCCCTTCTCAAATCAATGTATTATGTTTTGATGAAAACTCTGAAATATAAAAGGTATTAGTTTACCTACCTGTCTCACTCAAGAGGACATATTTTCAAGGTATTAATTAGTACAAGGCAATAATATTCTTAGTAAATGAGGTTTCATTTATTTGGAATTGTTTTGAAACCGATATCTATCTAATTAGTGACAATAATTCTATCCCATCTACTAATATTATTTTTACAGAAGCTACTAGATATGAAAGACAATTTCTTTTATAATACTTTACATTCTAAAAACACAATGCTTTAGGTTTTTTCATTCAAGAAACTAAAACAAAAGAATGTAACACTACACGCACTTCATAAACATTTAAAAAAGAAAACAAATGAAATAATACCAAGAACAATAAGCTGTAGAACAATTATTTACACGCAATCAAAATTAAATGCATTTACACGTTAACGTTGTTACTACTATACAGAACTGTACCACCTCCTCACAAAATTAAACTAACTTTGAATCACACTAATCCAGACTCTATGCCGCATACAACAAAGCTTATACACGCTGCAAGATTAGGTTGGTGTTTGAACTTTCCAAGAGAGCAATCGAAAATAACCTCTAAACCGATGTGGTAAGGTCGTTCAGATATCATCAATTAAACTGTGCTAACGATGATTGCACTGCAGTGTAATATGCCATTACACGGGGTTGAATAATTAAAGTGTATTTATGTCCGAACGATTACACCTTCCCCTTTAATGTATGTGCAATTTGCGATGGGAGGTGACGATGTATTTGTGCCTTATTATTAATATTGGTAAGAGTTTCCTGTATTCAAACGTTTCACTGTTTTGCCGCTGGCAATTTACAGTTATTGTTTTAGACTAACTGTTCAAATGTATCATGTATATATGTATATTTGCTCGATCCACTGTAGAAACATGCTCACGCATATTTTTCATTGGAGTAAGCAGAGACTGCAGACCGAAAAGTGTCAAGATTTAAAAGCTATTTAAACATTTTAATGATAAAAATTTCTTAGATACGGGTAGTTAGAAGCCCAAAAAGTCTGACAACCAGTCTTGCCAAGGGGTATCGTGTTACCCAGGAACTGGGTTGTGGAGGTCAGATAGGCAGTCGCTCCATGTAAAATACGGTATTCAGCTGCATCCGGTTAGACTGGAAGCCGACCCCAACATAGTTGGGAAAAGGCTAGGCAGATGATGAATGATAAAAATTTCTTAATTTTTTCGGCAGTCAAACAAATTAAGACGAATGTTAAGATTTAGACTTTACACTTCAATAGAGAATTAGCAACAAAAATAAAATTCTGAAACAAAGCACCTATAAGTTAACAAAGCAATAAACATGTAGGTGAAGTGCAAACACTTACTACTTACAAACATTAAAAGAATCCCCGCTACCTCACACAGGATGCACTTTTAACCCACATATAAAATATACGATCTAGCGAGACTCTCCTCTATGTTTCACAAGTACAAGTAAAACTTCTTTCGCACTTTTCGAGAATATTCTACATTCACAGAAGTATATTGTTGGTCAACTTTCAAAGTATTTCTCTTAAATATTAGATGGTAGAGGTCCTGTCGACCGTCTGTACCCTATTTGACCCTTTAAATCGGTTCGACCAAAGCCGAGGTCTAAAAACCGCTATCTCGCAACCGGTAACGGGGTCCTCAACATTTTATCAAACCCTTACGTATGTTTTTGAGATATTTACGAAGAAACATAGTTTGGGTTTTTCTCGTATGAAGTATTTGTGATTTTCAAGGGTCTGAAGGGGTAACATATTAAATTGCTTCTACGATTTATCAACATTTCTGACAGTATCAAGAATCTTAAAACTTAATTAGCAATGAAACCCTTCAAAGTTTTCGTCCCGGAGATTTCTGTTTATTGTGAAGAAAATAGTCCTTCTCACACTTTTAATATGCTTGATATTCGCAGAACTCTGCACATGCTATAAAGACCGCGAAGATAATTTATCTCCCTTCAAATGCGGCAGGTAATAAAGTACTTCCATTTTCTTTTATGCGCTGTCCCAAAAACGGAACATCCTCACTCACAGTACAGCATTTTGTTTACTAAGAATTAAAACTTTATAGCTCCGTCTCTTGAGTATAATAACAGTGACAAAAGCAACGTCAAATGTGTACTTCGTTGCTGCAACGTTGGTGTTACGTTACTACACAACTCCAGAAATACAACTCGAGAATTGACCCCGTGAAAGTAATAAAAGATATTTTGTATTCTCCGACGTTAGCGCGATTAAAATCATTCCGTTTCCAACTCCTGCTCACAAAGTTAATATCATAGGGAGAGAGCTCTTTGCTGTAATTCAAGTGCTGAGCAAAATGAGAATCTCATCAACCCCAGCGGGTTTATACCAGTTTAAGCCGGTTTTTTGCGCACAAAACTAGTTTGTGTGCTGCCTTTTTAAGAGCACATGTAATATGTTTGTAAAAAACTCATGTCTATGTATTTCTATTTCAGTATTATTATTTTATGAATATCACAAAAGTCCTGAATATGTTAGGCATTTTTATGGGTTGAAAAAAAAGGGCTTACTAAAGTCTGTTCTCTTTTTGGAGCCAGAAAAATAATTTCAAATAATTTAGTACTATCAGATATTCCAATAGAAAACTGCTAAACTCGCATCAAACGACCACTAAAAGATTTACTTCTCAAAAACCACATAAAACATCTTATTTACTAAAAGATCGCAACTCTAACTTATACTAACTTAACTGTCACTCAAGTAAACTCACTTACTTCTCACAATAAAATCTGTTCGCAACTAAAACTTGGTTTATTGTGTCGTTAACTTTACTGTGTATTAAGTTTAAATGAAAAAGTTGCTTTAACGTAGATGTAATCAGACTTTTAAATCGTAATACTACATGTTTTAAGTTGTTAGCTTTAAGTTGTAAGATTTATGCACGCAGATATTTTCTTGAACGATATTATTTTGTAAAAAGAATCTATATTAAACAGTTGAAATTGTTTTAAGACTCCTTAAAAACCAATAGAAGTGAAAAATATTGAAGTCTTTGTCTGAAGAATGAGTGCTATAAAATAAAAAGTACGCAATAATTAATTAGTGTAATCTAACCATTAGATATTGAGGTTTTTGTCCAAACTAGTTTTGACGAATATGTATAATTTTTTCGGTATTAAAACACTAATTATTAACTTACAATTTGCACTCCATTTTGATACGTTCCCAATTTATTCAGAACCTGACCCAAATGTAGAACCAACACGTCACATACAAGGCTGATGAAATTTCCTCTGCCCAAAAAAAAACGATACACAAACATCCGACACGTGTCGTTTATCGTAATATATCTGTTAGTGAAGTTAAAATCCTTCGGAACGCCTCTTCGACTCGGATATATCCGAATTTCCTATACTTACCCAAGGCCTTAGCTAAACGTCGATAACTCTGTCAGACCGAAAGTTTTATAGGTAGGCAATAAATCTTTATGATCACTAAAGAAGAAGACCTTGGAATGATGAGCAGGACTTCGTATCCGTCAAAAAGTTTACAAGATTAAGATATTGAGGGCGGAACATTTTTGGATCTTTTTCCGGACAATTTTTTTGCGGGGCTTATCAAAGGTACGGGATTTTAATTTAGAAGAAGTTTATTTTAGGTTAATGGCCGCAAGAATTAAAACTTTGGAGTTTATGTCGATGAACTCTAGGTTGTTATTTTATAACTTTTCTACAATGAGAGCATTTATCTGTGACTTTAGATGTAATTAGCAATTCTTTTGTCCGTGCTAATAAGCTGATAGGATTTATCTACTAATGAAGAAGACACGTGTATTTTGACAAAGACAGCTTATCTAACCGTAATCTTACCGATTTCTTATCTCAATCTAAACTACCAATCAGTTTTACTGCTATGCAAATCGTAATAACTCAATATCGGGTCACGTGCGCTCCGCTATCGTACCATCATCGTACTATTGCAGTGCAAATGCATAAATTGTTTGCATTCGTGATGAAACCCATTCTGTGGACTGCTGGCTTTATATTTCAGTAAAGCACTCAAGTTTTATGTGATAGTAGAACGGTGTACGAGATTCCGATATATATTAGTTTGAATATCCGTTCGCCGTAACTTTTGCATTTAATGTTCGGAACTGAGAACATAATCCGGTGTTGGCACCTACTATCTTTTATAGGATACGTTTGGTTCCGTTTTAGATGTACCTATTAGTACTTATATTAATAGCTATCGCTCGGTGTGGTAACACGCCGTGTTTGAGTTCGTCATCCTGAGGATTTCTCGTTGAGAGGTGAAACACGTGTCGATTTTTTTCAAGAGTTTTTTATAGCTCTTTAGAATTAGCTAAGTGGAACGGGTTACTAAATATATCCACGTCTATTGTATTTTGTATTAATAGCTTGTTACATCATCATCTTAGTTATATTGCGTGTTATGTAAACATAAACGTATTGTGTTTATATAAACATTTATGACTAAGCATTGTATTTATTTTATTTTTGATTTTTCATTTTGTTATTTCACTAAAATTATGCTGCACCGGTTGACGTCATTACGTCAACACTAGCTGTCGGTGAAAACTAGCGCTGGGGCTCTGTCTTGCATAGGGTCGGAGCATTATGCTGAGCGATGGCCGTTTTGCGTGGATGTGACGCATATTTTCCCCCAAATTGTTATTTTCGTGATTTTGTTCATTCTTTGCGTCATGTTTACCACAAATAAAGGTTGTTTTTACCCGACTGCCCCAGAAGGAGTATGGAGTTGTATGTATGTATGTCTATTTCTTTGGCACGCTCTATAGCCTAAACGGCTTGATGGATTTTAACATATGAGGTATCATTAGGTTCGTCTTAATAGTGGGAGTGACATAGGCTATATAATATTTATGTATTGCATCTGCAAATACAAGAAAAAGGGAGGGGTAGGTTTAAAAAAAAAACAACATTATTGGTATCAAATAAAAGTTAGTTATGAGTCAATTTCAAATATATATACATATTTATATATTAATAAAACGAAAAAGTTTGAAATAAAAAAAATATTTAAAAAAACAAAAAACCCGACTGCAAAAACTTGTAACTGAAAAGAGAAAAACAAGCATTATAATCTATAGGATTTTGGTATTACAGGCGGGGGACAAACCAATAACCTGAAATTTTGGTGAAACTTTTGTTTGTCGTCCGCCTGCAATACCAAAATCCTATAGATTATAATGCTTGTTTTTCTCTTTTCAGTTATAAGTTTTTGCAGTCGGGTTTTTTGTTTTTTTAAATAATTTGTTTTATTCTTTTTTCTTAATTTTCATAATTTTATAGCAACCGTTTTAACCTCTTTGAAACTGTATGCTATAAGATTTTCTCGAACGAAAATGTTTATTCTTGTTAAAGTGCATGAAGAAAGGAGTCAGTCTCAAAAGATATCCCAATTGAAATAAACCCAGGTGACTTTTCGACATCACATTTAATAAAATCCGAAGCATCACTCTAATTCCACCTCGGATTCACTTCCTGTCATGAATAACGCATCGCAGTACATTATCAAAGCTTTGGCACATTCAATTGCCACCTCCGATGCCATTTACATTATGCACGGTCTCAATTTCAAATTTCGAACGTGAGGAACGAAGAAACCTTCTTCGATTCATGAAGCCAGCAAAAAGTTCTTATTTAAAATTCGAACAGAAAAAAAAACTATAAGAACAGTTTTATTTTTCTTAAAATTGTCAAAGGCCTGCTCTGTTGGTTTTTTTAGGGTTCCGTACCCGAAGAGCGTCACATGGGACCCCATTACTAAACCTCCGCTGTACATCAGTCCGTCTGTTAGCGGGCTGTATCTCATGAACCGTAATAGGTAGACAGTCGAAATTTTGACGCCGAAATTTTTTTACGTATTTTTCTTGATCTTATTACATCGGAACTCTTCGTGTACGAGTCCGATTCGCTCTTGGTCGGTTTTCTACTAGTTTTTTTCGGTATCCACAATTATTAGATAGCTATGCCTTCGGGGTTTCCAAGCTTGTAAAAACAGAAACTAATTTATTCAATATCTTTTAGGGTATTTAGAAAGATATCGTTGTTATTATAACAAGAAATTGAAGCTCGGCTATTACTTTACTTAAAATAGAAGGCAAAAGGTTCACAGAAATTACCTTCTAATTACGCCTACAGCCATTATTATCCTGAAAATAAAAATACTTGACTTTTACTTCAGAAGCTTTTTAATATAGATACGGGCGAATTTTTCAATAGTCAGACAACTTTTATTTGCAGTATAAATATAAAGGTTTGACAGAATTTGTTTAGAAAATATTACATCGGCCCATAATGAATTAATTGCTGCACTTAACTTTCTCGTAAAAATACAGGATTATAGGAAAAAACCGGCCAAGTGCGAGTCGGACTCGCGCACCGAGGGTTCCTATACGCGTAATACCTCTACGCGTTCATGAGGAAAGGGGTAGTAAGTTTAAAATTATTAAAAATATTTTTATTTTTCCTTTATCTGTGCTATGAGGCGTTGCTTCGTACCAAATTTCAAGATTCTGAGTTCACGGGAAGTACCCTGTAGGTTTTGATTCCCTTGCGAGTGTCGAAAATTTGAAGCATAAACGGCTGTATCTTTTGATTGTGTTGGCTTAGAAGCTTTATTTTTTCACAGCTTCAAGGGACAATAGATTTGAGTATTTAATATGAATTTCAGCTGGATACCTCCACGCGTTTCTGAGAAAAAGGGTCTTGACAGACAGACGGACAACAAAGTGATCCTATAAGGGTTCCGTTTTTTCTTTTTGAGGTACGGAACCCTAAAAAGGCGGAAAACCATTAAGGGTATGTAGGAGAAGTAATTTACAACCAAATAACCCCTTACGATTCCTATACAAATCTATTTTTTTTTTTTTGAGTAATTTGTTTTTAATTTTTTTATTTCATTCATTATAAAATACGAAATGACAAATTACTCGAAAATGGTTCACATTTGCATAGGGGTCGTAAAAGGACATTTGGTTGCAAATGACCTCTCCTACATCCCCTTAATTGATTGCCGACATATTATCATTGTTCACTGCAGTGGTGGCCCAGTGGTAACGGCCGCGACTTACGAGTTGTATGTCGTAGGTTCGAACCCAGACAGGCGCTTTACTTTGTGTAAATTATTTCATCACCACTGCTCTCAAAACGGTGAAGGAAAACATCGTGAGGAAACCGGCATGTCCTAGAACCGAAAATTCGAAGACATGTGACATCTACCAAACCGCACTGGGCCCGCGTGGTGGATTACGGCCCACTCCCTCTCACAGAGAGGAGGCCTGTGTCCCAGCAGTGGGAACATTTATAGGCTGATGATGATGATGATGATATTATCATTAACCCTGCATATCGATCAACAAAACAACAATAGAAGGTTACAACAATAAAACTAATACCAATCAGATGATACTTTTCAGCAATGAAACACATTGTTGAAGATAAAATAAAATGATCTCAATGTTCGACACACCTGAACAACTAAAGTTAACCTTGCACTAGTTGCAACAACTTAGTAATAATGTGTTGATATTGTTGTTTAATGCAACTTGCAGCAACTTGTTGTTTGTTGGGTTAGGATATTAGAAGTTTAATATTATCTACGTAGACGCCTTATAAGTCGATTTAACGAAAGTAATTACTTACCTACTACGTTATAAAAACCTTCAAACTACAAACAATATGTTAGGTTTTGCTTTGACAAAGAACTCCTCTTTTAATGGCTGTTTAACTTTGCAAAAAAGATTATACTTACATTGGTTACCCTCGGCTAGAAGGATACATGAATACTTAGATAACCAACACAAAAAAGTTTTAACAAAAAAATCCTCAGTAAAAAAATCACAACCCTTATAGAATAAAACGTTGCTAGCAACATCCTAAATCATATATCTTGTACAATTCTGTGGATGGCCAGCATCGAGGTTTAAATTATAACCACATAAAACCAAGTTCAACAATTTACCGGTATTTTACTGGTAAGGTTATGATTTAGAGACGTGACCAGAATTCCTACTCGGATCACGTATATAAATCATCTTCTCCGAAATATAGAACTTCTAAAGGTTTTAGTGCAGCACATATCCATTAACTTGCAATATCAGTGGCAGCAATTATACCGTAGCGAGCGTCATATTTACGTGACATTAATTCGAATACTAGTTCGTAACACACTTTTCGTCAATTCCGTACGAGACTTTTAACCAGCTCGGAGTCTCAAAACCTCTGTGCGACACAAGCCGCCTGTTAATAAAATTGTATCCACTTCCAATTCCTTCTTCATAGGTCTTTTTTAACCGACTTCCAAAAGGAGGAGGTTCTCAATTCGACTGTATGTTGTTTTTTTTTTTTTGTATGTTTGTTACGCGATTACTCCGTCAATTATGAATTGATTTTGATGATTCTTTTTTGTTTGGTAGATCATACTTCAGAAGTGGTCCCATATCATCATTTCAGCCGAAAGACGTCCACTGCTGAACATAGGCCTCCCCCAAGCACCGCCACTTCGACCGATTCTGTGCTTTCCGCATCCAGCGGATTTCTGCGGCCTTCACAAGGTCATCGGTCTATCTTGTGGGAGGCCTTCCAACGCTACGTCTTCCGGTATAATGGTCCCATATAAATTTTATTAACTTTACTTGGGTAGTTTTTGAGTTAGCTTCAATAATACGTATTTTTACCTCGCTTAGTATGTGGATGATATTATGATAACTTCCTGTCACTGTTATTTACATAGCAGGTAGTGGTATTCGAATTTGTGTGGGGTAGGTATCACGACTAAAAAGTGAAAAATAAAAACTTTTTACAAAAAAAAACAACCGACTTCAAAAAAAACACTACAAAGTGAAAAATAACTTTAATTTCGGAAGTCGGTGACAAAGAACGAAAATTCAAAACCAAAGACAACTGTAGATAACTGTATGTGATTTTTGTATGTGTATGTTTAAGTGAGCAAGTCGTTGAGGTGCCAAATAAATAAACACAAGTTAATTTAGAGAACATGCATTACACTGTGTCTAGAATTAATTTTGAAAAGAAACTAAACTAAGACTGTAAATCATTGGAAAATGATGTACCTTTGTAAGCTTATTGGTTTTCTTATTTAGATACAAATAACTCAATACAAAAAAACTTTTTACAAAAAAAAACAACCGACTTTAAAAAAAACACTACAAAGTGAAAAATAACTTTGATTTCAGAAGTCGGTGTCTTTGGTTTTTAATTTTCGTTCTTTGTCACCGACTTCCGAAATTAAAGTTATTTTTCACTTTGTAGTGTTTTTTTTGAAGTCGGTTGTTTTTTTTTTGTAAAAAGTTTATATTTTTCACTTTTTAGTTGTGATACCTACCCCACACAAATTCGAATACCACTACCTGCTATGTAAATAACAGTGACAGGAAGTTATCATAATATCATCCACATACTAAGTGAGGAAAAAATACGTATTATTGAAGCTAACTCAAAAACTACCCAAGCAAAGTTAATAAAATTTATATGGGACCACCTCTGAAGTATGATCTACCAAACAAAAAAAGAACCATCAAAATCAATTATGAATAATTGACGGAGTAATCGAGTAACAAACATACAAAAAAAAAAAAATATACAGTCGAATTGAGAACCTCCTTTTGGAAGTCGATTAAAAAATAACAGTACCCATGCATACCTATAACCTAGATGCTTATAATTTATTAAGCTATTGAACACAGACAGTTTCCTTCATGACTCTACCTAAGTAACTAGAATATCCCTCACACACCATTTCATCTCGTAATTACGACGCAGATCCGACCGAAATAATTCATGAGTTCTAGCGCTGTATTTGTCAACCTATCTCTCATATTATGACCCAACAACGTCCTAATGACGCGTACAGCTAACGAAGCCTATATCTGACAGACCCAACCGAAATACACGAGGAAATAAACTTATGTTAATATTCACACAAAAAAAAAGTTACCAAACAAAAATGTTTCATTCAAACCGCAGACACTGGATTAAATTCAGCCCCTGTGGTTTTAAAATGAAACGTTCACTGTTTGTATTCATGGTTAATAATGCTAGTTATTTTTCACCTCACAAAACTAATGTGACACACCTACAAATAACGAAATTCCAAG
This sequence comes from Agrochola lychnidis, assembly GCA_963680765.1. Lineage (NCBI taxonomy): Eukaryota > Metazoa > Arthropoda > Insecta > Lepidoptera > Noctuidae > Agrochola > Agrochola lychnidis. The sequence continues at coordinate 9,813,129 of OY796864.1, forward strand.
CGACACGTGTTTAGAAGATAAATAACACTCATTTATTTCGCCCGCATTAGAGATAAAAATGTTTTATCTGACGGCACAGCAAGTGGCGCCGCCTAGTTTTGTTATGAAGTTACTAGGAACCGTCGAAGAGATCGGATCGGCCAAGCGAGGTGTGGATGGGATGGGCAGGAATTGAAATTTGTATGGCAAAATTTCTATCCACGCCCTGCCCATCTTTCGTGAAAAAGTTCTAGATGCGCGAGGATATGCGAGGCGAGAATTGAAATATTTGTTTTTACAATATCGAACTTTATTGCTGTATGAACAGAATATTTATTTACACGCACCGACTCGCTCCGACCATCGCGAGACATCTCTGCATACTATATTCTCGGCTGGCCGGCGCGCCAGACCCGGCTGACCGGGCGGCGCGTGATAGCGCGAGCCGGACTAGGTAGCGATGGACGGCGCGTGACATCGCGAGCCGGCGCGAGGCAGCGCTGGCCATTGCGAGACGGCGCAGTATAGCGCTGGACATCTTTCGGTGTAAAAGGGTAAGCGTGATTTCAATTCTCGCCCATCCCATCCACGCCTCGCTTCGCTGGAATAAAACCACCTTAAGACTGGCTAGCAGAGCGACGCATCGATGGTTGCGTGGCGGCTGTCTTCTGGTGACAGAGATCATTACAGGTGAGCCGCTGTCGTACCACGTCCACAATGAACTGCTATATTCCGGTACAATCCTGACGATAAATTGAGGCTGCTGAAACACAAATATAATGACTGGTAAAGGCTATCCTGCGCCATTATATTTATCACTTCGGTATAAATGGCGGTCATTTGAGTGTTAGTTTTAATAAAATACAATAGACGTGGATATATTTGGTAACCTATTCCGCTTAGCTATATCTAAAGAGCCATAAAAAAAACCCTGAAAGAAATCGACACGTGTTTCACCTCTCAACGAGGCATCCTCAGGATAACGATTGACTTGTCATGAAGCCGAACACGGAGTATTGCCACACCGAGCGGTGAACGCAGAGAAGCCTCGTTCGACGAGGCCTTGTTGAGAGGTAAAACACGTATCGCTTTCTTTCAGGGTTTTTAATAGCTGTTTAGAAATAGCTAAGCGGAACAGGTTATTAAATATATCCACGTCTATTGTATTTTGTAATGGATATCCGCAAGGTCACACCTGAATCATTTAACTATGTTGGTTTTAAGTTAGGTTGCAGAATTCTGTTGGTACTTATATTATATTGTGCATGTATTCGTTGGAATTTGAGATGCTATTATGTTCAACGTTCTGAACCAAAGTGCTCAGGAATTTGTGCTCGAAATACCTGTATGAATACCGAAACAGGAGCAACTGTGTTTTGCCTCTTGTTAGATAACATTAAGTATTAGTTTAAATCTTGCCAAGGGCAGGCTATTAGTGCATAATACGTACTTTTACCTGCCGCTTATTTTTTTTTTTAACTGGTGCCTATTATGGCTGGTGAGAATTAGAAACTTTTACTTTATGGCAATAAAAATAAAACAGACTGGGTACAAGAAACCCCACGATTATTTTTATTTTTTTTCTTATTTCCATTATGTTTGTATGGGACAAACATGATTAAAGTGTCAAAAGACCGACGAATGTGGAACGAGAGATTTTTATCGTCGTTTACGATGAGAGCATGACGAAAATCCTTAATGTTATACTTAACGTTGGACGTTTACCATCTTTTTCTTGAGTTACAAAATTTGTATTTCATAATATTGGCATATTATTGAAGTTTTCAACACAACAGTGCACTAGTGAGCAGTGATGGCCCAGTGGTAATAACGCAGGCACCTTACTTTGTATAAATTATTTCATCACCATTGCCGGCACATATTCTAGAACTAATAATTTTAAAACATGTGACATTCACCAACCCACTGTGCACTTTATGCTTGCAACACTGTTTTGTGTTTTAACTGTCTCCTCTCAAATAGGAATAATTCGAGACAAAGTACGATCAATAATAACATAACATTTTGTGGTCACATTGTTCTCCACTTCAGATGCGATACACTGCACCGACCACATTTGCGGTGAAGAGGAACGAAACTACTAAGTGGAGAAGTGCTCCTACTTAGTTTTTTATTAACAGTAACCTACATTAACAAACTGTATAAAATGTATGTCGTGAATCATGGCTTAGGAAAAATATTTGCTGCAAAACATTGCATTTTAAAATAAGAGTTTTGAATGTCTCGATTATTGTTTAACGGCTATCAGTCTATCTGTAGCAGCGGCAGGCAGTATAGCCTATTATAATGACTATGGCAAAAAATGAAGAGGGCTATGCTTGGAATTTTCCTACGTGATCGAATCAGAAATGAAAAGATCCGCAGGAGAACCAAGGTAACCGACATAGCCCGAAAAATTGCCAAACTTAAGTGGCAATGGGCAGGGCACATTGCTCGCAGAACGGATGGCCGACGGGGCTGAAAGGTTCTAGATTGGCGACCGCGTACTGGAAGACGTAGCATTGGAAGACCTCCCACAAGATGGACCGATGACCTTGTGAAGGCCGCAGGAATCACAGAATTGGTCGAAGTGGCGGTGCTTGGGGGAGGCCTATTTCCAGCGGTGGACGTATTTCAGCTGAAATGATGATGATAATGATGGCAAAAAACACACGTCATCGTCATTTTGTATCCTAATTTATTTTGGGTTGGCGCCTTATGTCATTTTCTCCTCAAATAATAGGCCTCCAGACCGTGTTTCGGCCATGGCGGTCAATGTCAATAGAGACTAGCCTTCGGCACGGGAGATATTGTAGTGCACAAGTGTGTGCGCAGACACAGTTGCACTCTCTCTTCCCTCACTCTCATAGTCCGATGGGACGGCACGTTATCCGACACGACCGGAGAGAGATCAGGCGCAAGACCGTGCTTATTGTGCTTTCCGAGGCATGAGAACTGCCCCGTTGGTCTTGCGATCGCGACTGTTGAGCCTGAGCTGACCTGGTCCTGGGTTCGATTCCCAGGTTGGGCAAAGTGATATTGGGTTTTTCCATTAGGAATTTCTAGCAACAGCCCAGAGTTTGGAAGTTGGTAGTGTTTTCTCCTATCCTACTCTATTAGTTCTCATCTCGGTGATAAAAAACACGGCACAATATTTCTGTTTTCTTAATATCCCTCGGGAATCATCGCATTTCCGAATACAAACGAATGCTAATTTCCATGTCCATCAATTATTAGATTAATCTTGTATAATAATTTGATTTCAGAACTAAGTACTTTATTGTTGTTTTTATTTTATTTTCGTATGAACTATATAGAGTTGTAAAACTATTTTCCTATCTGTCATGCCTGCGATTTTAGCAGCTTTCCTACCACTTTTTTATAAATTACATGAATTAAAAGAGTATAAACAACTCTATATACTTCCAAGTCGATTAAGAGCGTCCGGTCTGCACCAAGTGCAAAGGGCAACTGATAGAAATCCGACAATTGACGAAATTTGCCGAGGAACATTAAGAACATATTTGTACTGTACATTGACAAAAAAAAACACGAAAAAGCATGAGTGAAAAAGTAGGTATACAGTGTTTTTGCACCTCGCTTTGCATGGTTTAATACCTACAACAATCCTTTAACATGGCCGTCCAAGCGAGAAACTATCTCTAAAGTTACCTACCGTCCGTCAAAGCCCCAAGATTTTACCTTAGCTTACACGTGCTTAAACTTCGCTACGATAAGGCCACTAGAATGTGACGTCAGAAGCCATTTCCGTGAGGTAGAATAAGGTAGGTATATTTTGAGTATGGTTTTCTCGAAATAGATAAGACTCCTTGTCTAAACATTGAATAATTGATCGAGCGAGCGAAGCGTTAAGTCTGGCAAAATCACACGCGCCACGTTAGTAAGTCATGTCTGTTTTGTTTAAGTGAGAAGCGTATTAGATGATGGGCCATATTCCTTAAAAAAGATCAAACAACCATCGAAAACATCCCCTTTCTTAAAGTCAGTTTATAGAAGCAGAGTAAAAATCCCCCGACACAAACATTTCCTCATTTCTCTTTCCTGCTCCATCACCAGACCCTGTTCACCATCTATCTATAACCTATTCATTGAGACCATTCTAATGAGCCCAAACACGATACCTGTGATATAAGTTGGTAAAGAAACTGGATGACCTGTAAATACCAGGTGATACTGCAGCATCAATTCAAGATGTTCTTCTAATATCATTGAAGTAACAGAATACCAAATTTCAAATCGATCAGACTGTGGAAGATACTCAAATCCATTCATCAACTAGAAAAGAGTTGATAATCTTCAAATGGCTGAACCGATTTTGATAAAACATATCTAAGAACCATTGCTAGAAAACCTGCTTTCAAATAAAAAAACCGCATTCAAATTGGTTCACCCGTTTAAGAGCTATGGTGCCACAAACAGGCACACACACATAGCGGTCAAACTTATAACATACCTCTTTTTGCATAGAGGGTTAAAAACATCGATTGATACTCCAACAAAACTAAAACACAACCTAACAAAATGCATTATTCTGCAACTAAAAGTCGAATTCATTTCGCATTCATAATTCAGGTACACAATTGAGACCACAATCTCTCTTCCACTATACATTGAAGACAAAACCCTCACTGAATGGGATCCCTGCAATAATATCGTGAATATTCTTTTGTACAGAACTCATTTTTAGTGCAGAATAGACCTGTCTGTTAGTGAAAGCCTCGTAATAATATTTCATGTTATTGTTATAGAATAGCTAGCAAATTACGTTTTGTTTTGTTTATGTGGGTATTTGTGTTTATGTAAACAATGCAATCGGTTTGATATTTGCAATGCCGTTGTGTTCGAGATGAGTAAACAGATTATTATGATTTGATTTATTGAATGGCTCGTACCTAAATAATAACAGCCGCACGACTCAATCGAAGAAAAACTTACGCTTAAAAGAATACTAAAAGCATTTATTTCAATTAAACCATTTACATGGCAGGCACTTTTGTCAAGGGGTCGACCAGTCAGAAATATAAAGTTAGTTGCCCAATCCAAAGCTTAGTAGGTACCTGTGGAGAAGAACGGGCAAGAAACTCCACGGACACTCATTTAAATTTAAACAAATAAAACATTGCCACTCCGGGAGTGCCGACAGAAGTGAAAACTTGAACAAGATCGCCTTGGTGGAAGAAAAATAGTTGTATAGAACATTGGTCCGTAACCTTATCTAAATAAACAGCACAATTGCGTTTACAAAAATGAGGTGTCGGTAACGGTGTCGCGAGTTCAATTGTTTTTTCCCATCCAAAAACCTTAGGTATCGATTGAGGGATCAAAAATAAAAATCCTGACTCTGATTTATCCTTGTATCAAACCTTTAGTAACCACAATAAGTTCAAGACCCTTTAGTAAAAGAATCGTCATTGTATTTTAAAAGTAAAAACTATCTTTCCCAGGTCTAGGCCCGCAACAATGCCCTATCGGGAATATGGGACGTTGGATTCTAGATTGCTTATATTGTGGTACCACAATACTAGAATCAGAGCATTTGTCATATTTAGCTCACTGACCCCCGGACTCTGAAACGCTATTCAATTTCAACGTTGTCAAATTATAAACTGACATTATTTGTTGTTGTTATTTTTAAGCCATAGAACTACATGGCATTTTGACAGCGTAGGTTTTTACAAATCAGCGGGGTAATTGCGTAACCCACTGACAATGGTAATGCCTTTCATTTTAACAGTTCAACAACATTCACCAAAATACACACTCACCCACATACACCGACTTAGTCACTCTCGTCTACACTCCACAACTCAGTTAAGTGTAATGGATCAATTTCTCTATTTAATTAAAAATACTATATTTCATTTTATTTTACTTTTATTCAAAAGGAACAACAAATAGCTACAATATAATACATTGGAACAAGAAATACATAAAAAATACAGACAATATTGCAGCCCACAACGCTGTTCACGGATTAGCTACAGGACAGTGACAGTGAAAATAATCGTAAGGATTACAAATACATTTTGTTTTCTTAACTAACGTGTTTATAGTATATCCATATAAATTTTAAGAAATGGTACACAAAAAAAAGAAGAACATATTTTCAAGAAAGCTCCTTGAGTATAAGAGTTCTGAACGTATAGGGAGCACAAACAAAAATGTCTATGTGTTCAAAATTCCCATTGTAGGAATCGACCATTCTGCGAACAGGCGAACGCAGGCCAGAGTTGGACTTGCAAGTACCCACTGAAAATAATCTGCCTCCTTTATCCTTTCGCTTGTGGACTGTCCTAGAAACCGCATAGCATACCATGTTGGACAATTCAATGCAGTCAAATAAATATTTATATCAATAAATATTTATTCTGTAACATTTAACAAAATTGTAAATGTTGGCTAAATTTTTTCCAGTCTATTATTTATCAGAGAGGTTTGGCACTGTATGTTGAAATACAGGTTTTTCACCTAGTTTGACTGCAGATGCTCCTATGTTGTATTATTTTCATTAGAGCCTTCAAATATATTTTTACGCAATATGGTTGTTGTATAGTGTTAATATTTTTTGGTGTCAATAAATAAAAAAGTATTATTAAATTGTTATTATTGTTCGTTGCTTTATTTACGTTGTTGCGCAGACGATGTTTTCAAACGTATGAAACATTAGATTAGCAATTTCCTTCAAACTCTTTCGAAATCCGATTGAAACTGTGTTGCGCAATTAAGGTGCGAATTTTCACATAGATAACCGGTTTTCAGAAACCGGGTCAATTTTCAAGCAACAGACTGAGAAAAGAAAAAGTACAATTTGGATCAAAACGTTGACTATTATCGCGTAGCTTGTGCCAATTTTAGAAGCTGAACCACTAAACTAAACAGTACTAAAAAACGGCTAAACATTCAACAATTTCGTATTAATTCGAGTGAAAACAACAAGTTAACGGCAGCCATCGGGCATCCACAAAGGGTGCATTCAACCAATAACAAGCAAACATCTCCGTTGTAAAGGTATCGAATCAAACCTCAAGACTGTTTGATAGTTTAGTTTAGAGGCTAAACTAACTTCTATATTTCTGAGAATTTGTAAGTTAGCCTCAGACATTATCTGTGCTAATATACATTACACCTGGGGGCTGTTTAATAAAACTAACAGTGACAGATGATAATTCGATAATTTTACAGGTTTTTGTCGTAGTTTTATCTTTATTTTTCGGGTGATTAATGACTAACCTGGCAGAGTTTTTATGCCGCCCATGGGCCTGTGACTTGGCTTCACATGCCGTCAAGGAATTTCTCTCAGGCAGGCCGGTTTCCTCACGATGTTTTTCTTCACCGTTTTTGAAGCAAGTAATAATTATACAATATGCACATGAATCCGAAAAGTCAGAGGTGCGTGCTTTGGGTTCGAACTCAAGTTCTATGACTTACTGTTTATTTTTGTATAAATGTCGCATTGTCAGTTACATTAAATAGACTGGCCCCTTGTTCCCTGAGGGGAAAGTAGCAACATAATCTTGCCTAAGTTATCGAATAGCCATCGGCAAATTGCAAAAGCGACATATTGTTGGCGCATTTACAACTATACCTAAAAACTTAAGTTGCACGGAAATGGTCTGCGAAAAACAAGTCACTACAACGTTGCCTAGATTCATAATTATTTAATATCTGGATGACCAAGCATTGCTCGGTTTTTTTTTTTGAACGACTTTTTCTAAAAATGAAACCTAGGTAGATCGATTTATCGCCCCCAAAACCCCTGCATACTAAATTTCATGAAAATCATTGGAGCCGTTTCCGAGATTCAGATTATATATAGACAAGAAATGCTCGTTTAAAGGTATTAGTTATGGCTACTTTTGTGATCACATTTCGCAAAACCTACCCCGTTACCAACACCAAAGAATCAAAATCACAACATATGATGCAGTAGTAATTCAAATGTTATAAACAAATGAATAGTTTTGATGTTTGAAAATGTATACACATTCCCACAAGAGGAAACCGCATGAGTATGTCACCCGAATATAAGACGGGCCAAATATGGGGCATATAGTCATAATACAAGAGGTGACACAATAGGAATAAAGGACAAGTATAATAAGGATTCAGAACGCACACTGACGATCGCTCTCTCAAGGAATTCAGAGAACATACGTCACATCGTTTGTATAATAACGTCTACTATATATCCTGGTAATGTCAAAGAATTTCCTTGAAATGGTGTCTTTTTGATGCATTTAAGAGGCCGGCGACGCGGCTCGCAACTACAAATCGGAATGTTTGCAAAATTCAATTCTAAGCTCGTTGCGCTAGTGTGAGTGCCTGTCGGAGCGATATACACCTACAGTGAGCAATACTATCACGCACACATTGACAATTATTGCTTGACGCGATAGTACTACAAGCTTTCGAAAATTTATGATAAATTTGGATGTGTTCCGTAATACAAAAAATTATGAATGAAAACTTAATGTATTTCCATTTTTTTTTTCGATAATTTTTAACTTGATAACATAAACTATGCTTCTGCGGAAACAATATTACAAATATTGTTGTTAATAATACAGAAAAAGCAATATGAAAACATGTCATTTACGCTGTAAAAATGTACGAAATGCAATTCGCTTACATTTCATTTAAAGGTAAGTTTTTGGAAATAAAAAGACGTAGGAGCCTTGATAAATACTGTCTCAATCCGAATATCAACATAATATGGTGGAAATATGCTCAAATTGCAAATGATTTATGTACTACGTTTGTATGGACAATTCATGCATCGCCGCATTCTTAAGCGGATATTTTGTCTATAAGACTCCTTGTTGGGAGCAGTGGTGGCCCAGTGGTAACAGCCGCGACTTACGAGTTGCAGATCGTAGGTTCCAACCCAGACAGGCGCTTTACTTTGTGTAAATTATTTCATCACCACTGCTCTCAAAACGGTGAAGGAAAACATGGTGAGGAAACCGGCATGTCATAGAACCGAAAATTCGAAGATATGTGACATCTACCAACCCGCACTGGGCCCATGTTGTGGATTACGGCCCACTCCCTCTCACAGAGAGGAGGCCTGTGTCCCAGCAGTGGGAACATTTATAGGCTGATGATGATGAAAACTCCTTATTTAATGATAACCGCATGCCCGTCGTCCATTCTTTTGTACATCGAAACTGACCCTACCTTTCCTGGCTAACAATAATCAACCCAGGATATATTCATGTCTATGAAAATAATTGTTTGAAGGCCAGCCAGTTTTTGTATAGCCAGAGAAGCTAAAAAATCCATATAAAAAGGCCATGTATGTAAGAGGCAAGCTAAGAGAACAGGGAACATGAAAATAAAAAGAAAAAACGTGTGGCACTCGGGGACTGCCGCGGTAAAGCTATTGCATAGCATTTGTAACCTCCATACTTCCTATTTGTCAACGCTACACTTGGGATGATGACGTGATGACATAAAACAAAAATTACGTTCCCATGACAACATCACATTGTCATGGGAACCGTCATTATATGGTAGGCGGAATGGGGGTTGTTAGGTTTTTTTCGTGGTACGGAATTTCTTGATTCGGTCGCCGCGCTCAAAGCCCGCGATAAAAGCTATGCAATAGCTTAAAATTATTTTTTCCGTCATATTGATTATTAAACATAATGGGCTGAAATCACACAAAGCAGAGAGGTTTGGAAGGAAATAGGGGAGGCCTTTGCCCAGCAGTGGGACACAATATAGGCTAACAAAAAAAATTGATTATTATAAAATATTGGACACGTATTTTTTCTTTTTTGAAGTGAAAACTTCTTTAGGCGCGTTGGGCATTTTTAAGATAGTAAAAAACAATTGAACTCGCGACACCGTTACCGACACCTCATTTTTGTAAACGCGATTGTGCTCTTTATTTATATTACGTTACGGACCAATGTTCTATACCAGTATTTTCCTTCCACCAAGGCGATCTTGTTCAAGTTTTCACTTCTGTCGGCACTCCTGGAGTGCCACTGTCTTTTTTTTATTTAATCAAAAGATTATGGCGATACATTGAGTTAAAATGTGGTTTGATGTCACGAGTATGTAGACTTTTATACTTAGTTGTGACGTAGCGACCCCCACTCCCCAATGAGTTTTATCTAAGTCGTTTTTTATTAATATGATAAAACCAAAATAAAAGTCTAATATTTTTTATTAGTTTACCCAGGCATCTTCCCTATTCTAGCCGAAAAATTATACGACAATACGGCCTTAATTCTTAAACATTCAATTTCCTTTAAATTGCACAAAATCTTTCCAAAGTCACATCTTCCTCAATAAACGCTACCGACGAAGACACCAAGCGGTAATTTCAAAGAAGGAAAAATACCTTTAATGCATTGTCGGTATTACAAGGACCGTGTTGGCAATGTGGATCGTCGAATCCCTGAAGAACGCTGACGGTAGAACGAACACAAAGTGTAACAAATCGACCTCTATAAAAGGCAATTTATTCGAGACCATAGTGCAGCGATACACCAGCCGTAATTACGCAGCGGAAATTCGGCATGCAGAATTAAGAACAGCAACACATCAGGCGGAAATTACGTCTGATTTTCACATAAGCTTAACAATAAAATGAAAGAAGTGCAATTTTTCGCATAATGTATCATAGTCTGGTAACACATCTTCCACTTGATGGAATTTTCGGGTTGTTTGCGCCTTTAATTACTTATACGGGCCGAAATTACGCCGCGTAATAATTTTCTTTGAAAACAAAGCACGCAGAATTTCTGTCGCGAAATTTTCGGCAGCTGGTGTGTGCCAGACTTCAAGTAACATCGAGCTACTAGTTCATATAGAGTGAACTGAATGATTTTTATCCGAAGCTCTTTATCGCGACCCGTATCGTTGTTGAACGAAGGACTCAATCTCTTAGAAATACACGTTGTTTTACTCAATCTTTGGGTTAAAGAAACACTGTTTCTTAAGTTGGAGGGTTTTATAGAACGATTGACTTTGAAATGGAGAACATGGGTCAAATATTGTGCATTATGGTAGACTGTCGATAGCTAGAGGAAATGCTAGAGGAGGCAGACCCGTGATGGGGTCCATATCTCAGACCCAAATAACTAACTAGATATAAGTAAACTATTAAACCATATACTAACATTAAAATTATTAAAAGTGTCAACCACTATTAAAAATATGGAAGAAATGAAGGTTTATTTATGTATCTATTTTATCATAGAATTCCTGTTAAAAGTATAAGATACTAGCTGCGCCCCGCGGTTTCACCCGCATAAGTCTCAATCCCATGGGAAAAAAAAAAGTATCCTATGTTCTTTTCCAGGGCATCATCTATATATGTGCCAAATTTCATCCAAATCCGTTCAGCCGTTTTAGCGTGAAGGCGTAATAAACAAACTTACTTTCGCATTTATAATATTAAGGATGGAGAATAGATTATACAAGAATGAATGAGACTTTTGAGGAGCATACATTACATACTGTTTTGCGTAGGTATTTGAGACATGAGAGAACAAAGTGTGATAAACTTTTAGAAGGAAAAATATACAATAAAACATTTTCCACCACAATCCACTAATTATCCTAACTGATATTACAAATGCGAAAGTGAGTTTGTTTGTTACGCTATCACGCTAAAACGGCTGAACGGATTTGGATGATATTTGGCAAATGGGTAGACCAAGACCTGAAGAAGGATATAGGCTACTTTTCACCCTAGATCACAAACGAAATCGCGGGCAACAGCAAGTAATTAACATATTTACACGAAAAGATAATTCAATGCGTTAAAAAGAAATAGGGCTACCTACAAATTAAACCTAAATCATTCCTGATTTATTAAGAACTATTAAGAAAGCTCATTTACTTCCAATTCACGACACCTGAAGAAACGACCTCTCGCCTGGCTGAATCCGCCGAGTGCCCACTAATTAGGGCCCATTATTTATTCAACGGGGAATTTTCCGCAATCAGCCAGCCCTTTAACCTAAATACGGCAGAAAAGAAGAATGAATTGTTTATATTATTATGTGTGACGTAAGAGGCTTAGGTAAGTACACTTTTTCTGTTTGACGTCGGAATCGGAAAGTAATTTGTTTTACAGTGGCTCAACTTTTCTGTCTCGATGAGTAATTGCGAATGGAAATCACGATCGCAATACGTTTTCATTTTGACTGTTCAATAATGTTCTATGATTTTCAACAATGGCTTTTTTCAGCACTGATTGTTAACAAAAAGGATTGTTTGAAAAACTCCTTGAATAGGTAGGTACTGCTGAACTGCCGGAATAAAACCTGTTGTGAATGTCGTGTTATGTTATTTAAGATACAGTCGATGGCGTCAATGATTAGATATTTCTATGATGAAACTAAAAAAGGATTGTGTGGTTTTATGAAACCACGGTAAAAGTGAAACTTCTATAGGCGCCGCCATATTGGCCTTGGCTGCTCTGACGAGCGCCTTTCACTTTATCCCTACTCCGCGGCCAACCGTCACGCGACATGCAACACACAGACGAAAAAGTTTGAGACGATGTAATAAAAGTTTCACTTTAATAAAAAAAAACAGTGGCAATCCGGGAGTGCTGACTGAAGTGAAAACTTGAAAACAAAATACTTCTTAAACCTTTAAAGTTAAAATATTCGCATAGAACATTGATCTGTAACGTAATATAAATAAAGAGCACAATCGCGTTTACAAAAATGAGGTGTCGGTAACGGTGTTTTGAGTACAATTGTTTTTTCCCATCTCAAAAATACCCAACGCGCCTAAAGACGTTTTCACTTCAAAAAAACACTAAATCATCATCGTAGTAGGTAGGTTAACGTTACTAACAAAGAATCTATTCTGACATTAAACAAAAAAAAACATATTTTACAGAAGAAATGTTGTCCTCTTCTATTTTCCCAAAATGTCAGAAGTAGGTACCCTACATCCATTTATTCATTATGCATATTTCCACTATAAATGAATAAACTTCCCAAAAAGAAGTCAGAAGCTCAAGAAGTATTTACAAACAACAAAGTACCTAACTGCAAAGAGACTAAGCTTTGTGAAGAAACAATATTCCACCACAAAAGGTCCGCTCGGGAGAAAAACATTACATTTTTAATTAAATTAAAACGAGCATCGTTACTGCATGTAGGTTAAATTCTTTAGCTAGTGAACAGGCAATAACTACGTTTTAAAACTGTAGTTAAAGTTGTACACAGTATGTATTGTAACTCGTTAAGTAAATTGTAAAAGCTACATAGAAATAAGTACTAACTACAATATTCAAGGAAGATTTTGTAAATTACAAGTACAATTTTAACAGTTAAAATTTTATAAGCCCCCGATCCAAACATTTCCTCATTTCTCTTCCCTACTCCATCACCAGACCCTGTTCACCATCTATCTATAACCTATTCATTGAGACCTTTCCAATGACCCCAAACACGATACCTGAGCTGTAAGTTGGTAAGGGATTTGGGTATCCTGCAAATTCCAGGTGATACTGCAGCATCAGTTCAAGGTTACTATGTTCTTCTAATATAATTGAAGTAACAGAATCAAATCGATCAGACCAGTGGAAGATACATCCATTCATCAACTAGAAAAGAGCTGATAATCTTCAAACGGCTGAACCGATTTTGAGAAAATATGTCTAAGAACCATTGCTATAAAACCTGCTTTCTATTTCCTGCTTTAATATTTCACAAACGGATCCCTGAATCCAAAAATGGTTTCCACTCAATCGCAATATTTTTGAAAGACCTTTCCAATGACACCCCACACCATGTGACAGACGAGAATATTTTTTTTACCACTTAGCACTTTGTCGACGGGATCAGTATGGTATACTCATGCCAAATTACAGCGTTTTAGTACTAAATGTCTCTGAGCTAAGCCGCGGACAGAGAGAAATGGCGATACTTGTTGACTACGGAGCTCTAAAAAGCAATCATTTCATTAGCAATACTAACAGTTTAAACTCTCACAGTACAAAGAACCTTTACTTTCTACGATTTAATTTCAACTTTTTTTAGTGACTTTTGTGGACATAATAATTATTGAGATTGATTACAGTTGTAATAGCAATCATATAATTGCGTTTTATTAAAATAGGTTTTTTACTTTTATTAATTTATTTATTTTTTGTATAGATTCTTTTCTACATATTTTGTGAATGTGAGAACGTTGTAGGCTTAGTGGATTGTAGACCTGTTGACCATTTTCTATTTTGTTAAGTACTTGGTACTTATTGAAAGACCTACACTGTCCTCCCATACCTTGAAACACTGTTATATGAAAGTATTGTAAAAGCCAATTATTTTTAAAAGAGTAACCGTGGAGTTTCTTGCCGGCTCTTCTCCATAGGAAACGACCAATTGGAACCGTGCACCTAGCTTCTGACGTTTCATAAGTGCCCATGTAGGTTTATGTGAAATAAAATATTTTGATTTTGATTTTTTTTAAATACAAAAGAAAATCTAGGTACAGTTACGAAAGCTCTCACTATTATTCTATTGCAATTAATCCCGTCAGTCCGCTAACTCCTTTGCCAATAAACGGAGTTCCGTAGCGGAACTGTAAAACCCTTTTTACGGCATCGTGTCGCAATGGCTTAGCTAAGTGCTGATAAGGCGAAAGATTAACTTTTAGAACGTTACGATGTTTTTCTTTGTAACATTTTAAATTAAAAGTTATCTAAGGATCCGCTGAAGATTGCGTGATTATCTAGCTATTTTAATCGGGAAAATGATTATGAAACGATAGAATTGTTGGACGATGTAAGCCATTCTGTACCTTGAAGTCACAAAATAGAATGATAATAATTGTGTCCCACGGAAAGTAGCTATTCGTCTATAAAAAAAAACCAGTAGATACGGCAACAATAATTGTTGTTGATGTAAAATAAGTTCGGGTATCAATTTTGGCCAAAAATTATTTCAACTTTACCCAATACCTCTACTTGATTAGCAGTAATTTAGAAGCTTGTGCTGCTCATTGATCAAGTACCAACAATTCTTCTTTAAATACCTTTTTTTTGGGTGGGAAATTATCAAATAACTTCTCCCGCTCTGGGCGGAGCGGGTTGTGTCAGACTCTTACTGACTAAAACCCACCCGTGTTCCTTCCGATGCCTGTATGTTGCCAAGGACCACGGTAACCCTTTCGGACTTTCCCGCAACCCCGGCAGGCATCGGCTTCTTTAAATACCGGGCAATCTTAAAGAAAAGAGTTGAAAAATGTATGTGACCCAGACAAAACTCCCAAGGTTTTTCTTACAATATTCAAACTATTCATTCCATTCCACTATCATACGCGTAATTCGACGCAAACATCCCATCCTACCAGGGGCTGTCAACATATCGCGAATTCCCATACAAAGTTCACCCACCGTGTTACGTCACATGCCAGCTTACATAAATCGCGGGCACTGATTTAAGTCGGACACCGGTAAAGTCATGTCGTGTCACAGTGTAAAAAAATATAAAAAGAAAGGGCTCGCTTTGTTAGCTAAATCACGATACACTGGATAGATGTGGCTAGTTTTTTTTTGTTTAGGTTAATGTGGTTTATGACACTTTTGTTATGGACTTTATGAATAGCGATTTTATCTTAAACATCGATCATTTTAGTGGTGGACTAGAACTAGACGACGATTTGTTTCTTTTTTAAGAAAAACTCAAAGCTACATTTGTGTTGAAATGGTTATCTTTTCTTAGAGAAACCTTCATAATCAGCTTATAATGTTCATATACCTCCTCTCGGTGAGAGGGAGTGGTCTGTAATCTACCACGCGGGCCCAGTGCGGGTTGGTAGATGTCACATGTCTTCGATTTTTTTGGTTCTAGGACATGCCTTTCCTCACGATGTTTTCCTTCACCGTTTTGAGAGCAGTGGTGATGAAATTAAATACACAAAGTAAAGCGCCTGCCTGGGTTCGAACCCACGACCTACAACTCGTAAGTCGGAGCCGTTACCACTGGGCCAGTGCTCCTGAGAAACCTTGGAATTAAGTAACTGTTCGTTTTAAGAATTTTCTAAGAAAATTCCATCCTAATATTCCAAGGATGCTGACAAAATACGAAATACGAAACAATGAACTGTTTTGTTTGTTAAAATTTAATCTATAGCAGTTATAAGCATGTTACGCTAAAATGACAATTAATGTCACCTCAAATATAAACCAAAGCACCTAACCGTCTGAAAATACCCTTTGAAGTCATCTCCGTGAATATCAAAGAGATTATACCCTCTCATTCTGCTGATCCCTTCAATGTGTGAAGCCTATTCATAGTGTCAAGTCATTAATAGGTTAATTATTATCCCCATTAAGTTATATATTATGGGTTATAAGCTGCAAATGTTAAACACGGTGGGTTTCTCAACTAGTTAACGGTAACTATAATAGTAATTGAAATTTACGTTAATGAACTCTATTATTATTTTATAGTTATTATGGAAAGCTCCTCTCTTCTTGCAATTTCTGTCGTCATAAATATTACTCAAAATAAAGGGCCATTTGACAAGTGCAAAAGATACTTTAATAATATTGTAACAGTTTTTCATTTTATTCGCTTAAGAATGCGGCGACGTATGAATTGTCCATACAAACGTAGTACATCAATCATTTGAAATTTGAGCATATTTCCACCATATTATGTTGATATTCGGATTGAGACAGTATTTATCTAGGCTCCTACGTCTTTTGATTTTCAAAAACTTACCTTTAAATGAAATGTAATTCCATTTCGTACATTTTTACAGCGTAAATGACATGTTTTCATATGGTTTTTTCTGTATTATAAACAACAATATTTGTAATATTTTTTCCGTAGAAGCATAGTTTATGTTATCAAGTTACAAATTATCGAAAATGAAATGGAAATACATTAAATTTTCATTCATCATTTTTTGTATTACGGAACACATCCAAATTTATCATAATTTTTCGATGCTAGTATTGCCATCGCGTCAAGGAATAATTTGTCAATGTGTGCGTGGTCGTACTGCTCACTGTAGTTGTATATCGCTCCGACAGGCACTCACACTAGCGCAACGTGATCGGTTAGAATTCGTTCGGGGTATTTTTTGTCAGTATTAGGTAGTTTTATTATTAGTAGATTAGGTATATTATATAGGTACTTTACTGTGCTTATTTGTTTACTAAATTAAAGCAGCTGCCGACTACTTCTGTTTTGTGCTCGTGATTATATTTAAATCTATTGTTTGATTGTTTTACTCGAGTTAATTATCTTTTTGTATACACGTGTTTCTGAAAAAAAAAAAAATTTTATTCTATCTTTTCTTTCTTTCTATCTTCAGATAACATAAATGTGTTTACAAACATCCGTATCTGGACAAACGAGTACTTATGTTTCATCAGTAATATTAATCGGTAGGTACCTATTTATGCGTCTAAAGACCCTCAGCGAGTCGTAGAAACATATAAATTATACACACGGCCGAAACGCGGTAGTCCAGGTTTAGGTGGCTTGTTGAGAATCAAACGTGCTGGGACGTACTCTCGTCCCAGCGCGTTGAAGAAACACTGTTGGATTTTCAACTCTCGGCGCTAAGCAGAGCGTTGAAAATCAAGTGCACGAAAAATTTCGCCGCGATTTTATTACGTCCGTGCGAACGAGGGACCAGGTTTTTGTACGGCGACCAAGTGCCGATCCGAAATACTAGTAAAATAGTCTTGACTATTTTCTTTCTTATTTAGTTACGGTCGGATAGAACCCGGTCCCGGTCCCGGTATTGGCTAATATTTTTGTTTGTTGTTTTCCAAGGGGCTTATTTTCCACGGTGCTTATTTTTCAAGGCGCTTATTTAAATAAGCGCCTTGAAAAATAAGCGCCGTGGCTTTCCACGGCGCTTATTTTTAAGCGCCGTGGGATAAAAGCGCCGTGGAAAATAAGCGCCTTGGAAAATAAGCGCCGTGAAAAATAAGCGCCTTGGAAAATAAGCACCGTGGAAAATAAGCCCCTTGGAAAATAAGCGCCTTGAAAAATAAGCGCCGTGGAATATTAGCGCCGTTGAAATAAGCGCCGTGGAAAATAAGCGCCGTGGTAAAAAAGCGCCGTGGAATATTAGCGCCGTGGAAAATAAGCGCCTTGGAAAATAAGCGCCGTGAAAAAAATGCGCCGTGAAAAATAAGCGCCGTCGAAAATAAGCGCCGTGAAAAATAAGCGCCGATGAAAATAAGCACCGTGGACAGTAAGCGCCGTGAAAAGTAAGCGCCGTGGAAAGTAAGCGCCGTGGAAAATAAGCGCCTTGGAATGTAAGCGCCGTGGGATAAAAGCGCCGTGGCCGTTTTTATTTTTAAAATGCTTTTTGTATTTTGAAATTCAAATTTTCATACGTATTTACCGAAGGAAAATTTGAATTTTGCGAGCTTCCCCTTTAAAAACACGATGAACAATTTTGACTGATTTTTATGTGATTGTGTTTTTTTTTGTGTTTTTTTGTGAAAAAAAACAAACAAACAGAAAAAAAACAAAGAAGAAACAGAAGTTTGCAATTTAAAGTTGTATAAAAAAGTGACTAGTTTAGTATTTAAAAAGCAGTTTTTTATTATTTTGTGTGCACAAAAAAAGCACAAAAAAGTGCAGTAGTAGTAGTTAAAACTACTACTACTACACTTTTTTACTACTTAACTCATTAGTTGTTGAATAAAAAAACGATATTAAGTAAAAAAATAGTCTCATACCGGGATCCCGGTGTTGGACATTTTCTATACGGTATTTATTATATCGGTACTGCAAAAACGCTTGCATAGAACTCTATGCAAGCGTTTTTACTTTAAAGGATCTGGAAGTTTTTTTTTTTTGTAAACGCGATTGTGCTCTTTATTTATACTACATTACGGATTAAAGGTTTTGGAAGATTTTTTTTTAATGCGATTGTGCTCTTTATTTAGATAAGGTCCGTACCAATGTTCTATACAAGTATTTTTCTTCAAAGTATTTTTTTCGGCTACTCGCTCCTTCGACGCTCGATGCAATTCTGCTCCTTATTTATATTTACTTATGGATCAAAGTTCTATGCAAGTATTTTTACTTTAAAGGTTTTGGAAGTTTTTCAGACTTCTTTAGGCGCGTTGAGCATTTTTGAGATGGGACTAAACCTTTGATTTCGCGACACTGTAACGCAATTTACCGAAACCGTGGAGTAAAAGGCATCAATGCGTTGATTACCGCGGTACCGATTTTTTTAATCTGACGTGTAAAAGTGATTCCGATACTTATCCTATTTACAGAATAAACAATTTCATTTCATATCTACTAGATTTTCTCTACAAGGCCTTTTTTTTTTTTTTTTTTGGGTGGGAAATCATCAAATAACTTCTCCCGCTCTGGGCGGAGCGGGAGGGCGTGTCAGACTCTTACTGACTAAAACCCACCCGTGTTCCTTCAGTTGCCGTGTTGCCAGGGGGCCACGATTTCCCTATCGGTTTTCTTCGAACCCCCGGCAGGCATTGGCCCTAGCGGACCCCGTCAATTCTGCTGACATCTCTTTGAGGCGCGCGTGGAACACAACGCGCCGTCGACCCGGGCTTGGTCCTTATCGGACGGCGAGCTACCCATTGCTCACCGTCCGCAAGCCCGCGCCTACGGTGGCCGGAAATCCTCTCGTGACTCCCGACGCCCAGGGCGTCTCCTGCTGTCTCTACAAAGCCTAGATCCAGAGATATTCTAAAACATTGAGATATTGGCATTGTAAAGAAATTTCCAAAAAACGCATTACTAGTCTGTACATATACTAACGATTCCCCAAAGTATTCAACAGAAATAATGCAAGTAATGAACATACTTAATTCCTAATAATAAAATATAAATGCCGTCGACTCGTTATGAATGAATGGTAAGTAGCTATCTATCCAGTCACACACACACACGGATGCGCACCGCGTCCGCCGCCCGCCTGCTGTTGTCAAACAGAGATAGCAATATTCCGAACGAATTTTGCAAACGTCTCGATTTGTAGTTGCGAGCCGCGGGCGCAGCGCTCTTAAGAACTGAAGAGGCAATCTTTTTCCACTACACACCTTCTTGTTACCTTTTTGAAGTGAAAACTTCTTTAGGTGCGTTGGGCATTTTTAAGATGGGACTAAACCATTGATTTCGCGCACTGTGACGACACCAGCGTTGATGTCTTTTTAATAGTCAATAGGACCATTAAAAAGACATCAACGCGTTGATTACCTCGGTGCATGGAGTAAAAGACTTCAACGCGTTGAATACCGCGATGCCGATTTTTTTTTCAAGTTGTCACTTCTGTCGGCACTCTCGGAGTGCCACTGTTTTTTTTTATCAAGAAATTGTGTGAGAGAAAATGTCAATGATCACACAAGAATATATTATCCTACCTCCGGCCTCTTAAAAAAATCCTTATATACAAAGTCTAAGCAATTTCATATATATAACTAGTCAAACACTCAGCATTAGTTATACATTCATAAACTCACGCTTTCAACAAAACGCCACCTGCTACGATCCTTACATACTTTTTGCTTCATTTACGTTCATATATCTGGTCATACATGCACGCCGGTTGCGAGTACTACTCATTAGCTATCTTTAAGTAATAAACAAACACCGGAAGATATAACAAAACCAAAAGAACGCTGGATGACCTACGTGTTCAATATAATAATATTTTTAGGATGCTGTTAAGACTGCCACGATGGTGCAGCGCGTCTACTATGTTTGTGCAAAATCGAACTAACGGCTTCCACGCCGACATTCGCAAGAAAACTGCGTCGCTGTTGTCAAAGTTGCGGGCGAGTGGCAACAGCATTTTAAAAACTATGGCGGAGAGTATCGACTCTCCGATTATCAAAAGTTTTGTGAGAAGGACAATTACTATACATAAATTTGGGGTTGTCCTTTTCACAATACAAGTTTATTCTATATTCTTCTCTATTGTATTATAACTACAAACACTAGTAATAAGTTATATTATTGTTAACTAACACGCAGGATCCAATGATCCTGCGTGTTATTAATTGGACAACAATTTGTCCAATTAATAAAGAAAAATAATAACAATAGCGTTGGAAGGCTTCCCACAAGGTGGACTGATGACCTGGTGAAGACCGCAAGAATCCACTGGATGCGAGAAGCACAGAACCGGTCGAAGTGACGATGCTTGGGGGAGGCCTATGTCCAGCAGTGGACGTCTTTCGGCTGAAATGATGATGATGATGAACAAACGAATTTGCCAACCCTTCACCACCGTTTAATAGACAAGACAACAAAATACTACTCAAATATTCGTAAAATAATCTCTATAACAACAAATAATTCCATACAAACACCGGAAATAATCTTCATAATTCACCAACTATTATTCCGAACGTCTGCAGGTGTGAACAATGCTTCGAATGGCGTCCAAAGCATACATAGTTGAGTACTATTACAAAGCGAGAAGTAATAAGCGCCTGGTCAAAGTTATGGCCGAAAGGCGACGCGATATTTATGTTAATGGGAGGAACGAAGGAGGAAACAAAAGCTGACTTTTGAATAAGAGAGTTTTGGGAGGTGTATGTATGAGGTGAGGTTGTGACCTCATCTTCCTAGCCTTTTCCCAACTATGTTGGGGTCGGCTTCCAATCTAACCGGATGCAGCTGGGTACCAGTATTTTACATGGAGCGACTGCCTATCTGACCTCCACAACCTAGTTAGTACTAGGTAACACGATACCCCTTGGTAAGACTGGTTGTCAGACTTTTTTGGGCTTCTAACTACCCGTAACGACTACCAAAGATCTACAAATGACAGCCGGGACCAACGGCTTAACGTGCTTTCTGAGGCACGGAGGGGTCTTGGTATGTAAAGATGGTCACCCATCCACAGACCAACCGCGGCAAGCGTAGCTTAACCTGATCGATCGACCCGTGCAGCTGTTGTTACTTAGCCACAAGCCCCTCCCGAGGTTGTGACCCGAGTCAAATAAATTTATTTTCTTTCTTTTTTTATTAATTCTTGGGAGTTTCAGGTTTGCTTGTGCTTTGCTGTTTGATTGTACATACTATTAAACGAGCAATATTTGTAAATATATTTGTTTGCATATATTTGTAATCACGTTCTCGAAATCGACTAACCATTTCGATTAAAGTTGCAATGTAAGTTTATAGGGAGACAAAAAATCGATCTGGCTAGGTCTCATATCTGGGAAAATTCATTTTCTCTATTTTCACCTGAGCAGAGCTCGGTCGCCTAAAGTTTAGAACAAGATGGCTACCTTAGAATAATGACATGGCAGCATGGAATTAATATGTACCCCTAGATTGCAACTTCTATCGAAATCGTTAGAGCCGTTTTTGAAAACGTGTTTACATATATACATATGAATTCAAAATAATAATATATTATAAATTATATTCATTATGAATCGAAATATTTCTCGTTTAATAGTATAGGATATTTACAACTGGACGTAGTTTAGCAAAAAAGACTCAACCCACACTATGGTCAAAAATTAAAAAAGACCTAAAGGTTGGTTCCTTTAGGACCTTTTTCATTTTTGACCATACTGTGGGTTGAGTCTTTTTTGCTAAACTAAAAAAGACCTAAAGGTTGGTTCCTTTAGGACCTTTTTCATTTTTGACCATAGTGTGGGTTGAGTCCTTTTTGCTAAACTACGTCCACCTTAACAAATTATTTAGATAGTTCAAAGTTTACAACTTTAAAAGATTTTAAAACGCCTGAAGATATACAAAATAGATCATTAGATAGTAAAAATAGAACTTTTCGTAACCTTTTCATCAAAGAATCGAAAGCTTTTGGAAATTCTAAACAACTATTAATTCAAAAGACTAAATTAATTAGGATTAGAGATTTAGCTGAAACTAAAACATGCCTACCAATTTTCTCTTTTATTATCAACATCAAAATAAACAAAGTAGTAAAAGTTGTTCTCTTCATTAAACTAAAGCCGTTTAATCATTGGTTGGTGCGGTATAGTATGCTCGGCATACCGAAACGATACCGCAATGTTTTAATTTTTCCTCATTACTCGGTAAGCAGCAGTGTGGTATAGTATGCTCTTTTTACCGAAACGATACCGCACTGCTTTCATTTACGGACCTTTTTTTTTTGGGTGGGAAATTATCAAATAACTTCTCCCGCTCTGGGCGAAGCGGAAGGGCGTGTCAGACTCTTACTGACTCAAACCCACCCGTGTTCCTTCAGTTGCCCTATTGCCGGGGGCCACGATTTCCCTTTCGGCCTTATTCGAAACTCTGGCAGGCATCGGCCCTAGCGGACCCCGTCAATTCTGTTGACATCTTTTTGAGGCGCGTGTAGAACACAACGCGCCGTCGACCCGAGCCTGGTCCTTATCGGACGGCGAGCTACCCGACGTTATGTTTTCGGTATAATTTGTATAGAGCCGCTTAATTAATTGAGATATAGGCGCTCGGTAAGCTTTCGGTACCGAGTATTCTGTAAAACGCGTGACGTGAGTAGGTACCTCAGTGGATGTTTTTACCGAGACGTGGTAAACGATTCCGCCCCACTCCCGCGTATTCCGAGCCAATCAGGAAACGCTCATTGAAATATAGGCGCTCGGTAAGCTTTCGGTACCGAGTATACCGAGCATGCTGATCCCGCACCGCTAACGTACCGACCAGTGAGAAAGGGCCTAACTATCAAGAAAATCTTATAATTAATATTAATAACTGTAATAAAACTGGCAATAACGATTTTAAAGTACAATTTATTAGAACGAGGATACAGCCATTCAATTCTAGATTCATAGTTTTCATAGTAGTATCATAAAATCTAAGCGTGATTTGAGAACATTAATATGAAATAACTCTGTTTATAGAAATGACTGTATTTTGTAATAGCTGTTACACACGGTTTCATAACCCTTTAGCCTTTATGTAATAATTCACTTTTATTAAGATGACCTACTATTAGATTATTTCATTTTAACTCACAGAGCACGGAATCGTGTATAGTACTCGCGTTATGAACTGAGTCGTCGGGCCATAAATGTCAGTAAGCAATAAGAACATCAGTAGTGTAACAAACCTTTTAAACCACCAACACGAATAGTTAAGTGACCACAAAATACCACTACTTGACACTAGATGGCGTTGTCGCAATACGTCATCTTTCTGAATCGCGGTGTTCTCCATGATCTAATGACCTCCGCCAAAATGTTAGTTTTTTGTTAGACTGAACCAGTGGTGCATTCGTTGGCTACGTCCTACTTGGAAGAGTTTCACGAGACTTCACTGCTCAGTTAAGAGCCATAATCGACGCTATTGTCATTTTTGGTCTAGAGGACCCCCTGTTTCCTCCTTCGTCCCTTCTGGGAAAAGGAAACGTGAGCTCGTCCTATACTAAATATTGTACCGTGCTGCACTACGTTGAAATATTAAATCCTTGTCAAAATCAACTGGACTTCTTTGTGCCGGCAACGGTGACGACGACATCCTCTAAAGTAGTAATTTTGAATTCAAACAAAAGCCGGCGCTAAACATAGCTACAATATTTGAACACATGTGAGGCACGAGTGTTTGGGCATTTGATCAAAGTTTGATCACTTTTTTCAACTTTGCCATTCGGTGTCGGTTTTTCGAGCGGACATTAAACCCGGCGCCAGACATAGCAATAATATTTGAACATTTGTTTGAACACATGTGAGGCACGGGTGTTTGAATGTATCAGTGTGTCTCTGCCTCCGATGCAACCGAAGCTAACTGACCTAAGATAAGCCGATTTTTTATATAAGTTTGGAGAACATTGCTTCATTAATAATAGGTAGCAAAACAACAAGTCGTTTTTTTACCAATATCAGTTAGTAAAATATAGGAACGAGATCTGCGTGTCTATTCTCTATTCATTTTGAATATTGAACATTAAAGAAGTCAAGTCAATCGTCATCCTGAGGATGCCTCGTTGAGAGGTGAAACACGTGGTGATTTCTTTCAGAAGTTTTTTATGGCTCTTTAAAAATAGCTAAGTGGAACAGGTTACTAAATATAACCACGTCTATTAAATTTTATATTGAACATTGCTGAAACTTATATGAAAGCATTCTTGGGATATAATACTTACATGACCTTTAGCTAACATAGCAAAGAGACGAGAAACTAATAATTATTATAAGCTGGTATTTTTCTTACAAGTATGTTCTCATATTTAGTATCATGTAATTAATATTATTTAGTCTAATAAGCTGCGGGTAACAAGATATACCTTATAATTAACAGAAATGTTATCATATTCTCTGACTACATTATTTTTGAAAACATGGCATTATCCTCGGGCCATACTGAAACAATATCTTTTCATATTAATGTATTGTAACGAATACAGAAAAGAGAAGGTTACTCAAAAATCAATCTGTGTATTTTTCATACTTTCATGTTTATGGGAGGAAAAATTGTGAGTAGTCGCCGCCGTCTATGGATATCTGCAAGGGTTATTCCGTTTAGGGAGAGGCAAAGTTCGCGCCCTCACGCCCCTAACCGCCGCAGGAGACGCCCTGGGCCCCTAATCGCGAGCCGATTTCCGGCCACCGTAGGCGCGGGCTTGCGGACGGTGAGCAATGGCTAGGTCACCGTTCGATAAGGACTAAGCCCGGGTCGACGGCGCGTTGTATTCCACGCGCGCCTCAAAGAGATGTCAGCATAATTGACGGGGTCCGCTAGGGCCAATGCCTGCCGGGGGTTCGAAGAAAACCGACAGGGACATCGTGGCCCCCGGCAACAGGGCAACCGAAGGAACACGGGTGGGTTTTAGTAAGTAAGAGTCTGACACGCCCTCCCGCTCCGCTCAGAGCGGGAGAAGTTATTTGATAATTTCCCAAGCAAAAAAAAAAAAAGGTTTATTCCGTTTATACACCCCAAAAAATCCACCCTAAGATGAATACTCGGAAACGTATATCCAAGAAATCACCCTAGGGCTAATTGGATACACAAAATTTAAAGGCATAAAGTGGATTCTCGCACAAACGTCTCCGAGTGTATATCTTAGATAGGGCGGATTTTTTGGATCCCTAAAATACATGGATATGGATTTACTACATATCTTAATAAAGACAGAGATTTGACGGAACAACAATAATAAAGAACTAAAACAGCGCTTAACGTAACGTAACCAGTAAAAAAATATCAAAACGGTGAAAGAAACCGAGATGTCCTACCAAA
Source organism: Agrochola lychnidis (assembly GCA_963680765.1). Taxonomy (NCBI): domain Eukaryota; kingdom Metazoa; phylum Arthropoda; class Insecta; order Lepidoptera; family Noctuidae; genus Agrochola; species Agrochola lychnidis. Next base: position 9,839,279 of record OY796864.1, read on the forward strand.
AAATAATTCAGCGACATGGCATTTACCACACTGGACCCCCTGGTGGATTAAAAAAATATATACAAAAAGTTTTATTGGCAAAGGAAAAGTTGTGATACATATACACATACAATGATCTTACACAGATACAATTAAGTTCAAACATCACAATGTTTTGGTTTAACCGTTGACCCCCAAACTAAGCAGGGCTTGTATCTTGGGAGTCGGAGTGCGAATGAGCGGAAAGAAATATGTTAGTTTACAGGGCTAGTTTAGTAAAGCGTGTATTATTATTGTGTGAGTTTGTGTATGTGTTTGTGTGAGTGAGGGTGAAAGTGTAAGAGAGGGATGTTGTTTGCTAGCACTTTGGTTCGTCGTTAACGTTAGAGAAATGAATCTGTTTCGGTGTATGTAAGTTCCAGAAGCCATTACTTTAGTACAGTTTTAAGGCGAGCGGAAAGCAAGTCTTTGATGTCCAGTGATCTGCAAACCTTGTTAAATGGCCCGGTTCAGTTACAGAGAAGAGGCTTGTATCCCAGCAGTGGGAACATTGTAGATTATGGTTATACTTATACAATAAAACAAAAACAGTAAGAGATACAGCGAAATTTGAACCACACAATAAAAAGTTATACATTTGTGATAGAGAACTAACACTGTGCCTTTAGTTTTGAATGTAACTGCAGTAGCTATTCCTTAAAAATCGGTAAAACAAAAACAATAACTAGATACAGCGACGTCTGAACCTCACAATACGAGTAAAACACTCCAATAGTTCGCTTTGAGGTCGTTACCGCCGCCCATTTAACAATCACCTGCCAATTTTAAACTTTACAAGATTTTTCGACGTCAGAATAAAACAGTTTTAATTTATTCCATCACGATCAATTTCTCTTTGCGTACACTAAAGTGTTGCATTATTTATTTTATTTTATTCAATTCTTTGGTGAATATTCTTTACATAGTTAATATTTAAAATTATATCTGGTATTTATCAAGATAATGGATACAATTTGCAGTCTGTTTCAGGAATATTGTTTTGTTTAATTTAATCAAGTTTTTGCTATAAAAACTTTACTTTTTCGCAGAAAATTCTATGTAGAAATTCTATTTTGCCTTTTGCCATTCAAATGTCCTGCACCTACACAGTTGGTTTTCATATTGGTTTCCTTAATTTACATATAACATTGTTGCAAGTCTTTCTGGAAAGCCACAGAAATTCCAGCTGAATATATATTGAAGAAATGTAAGATTCAATGCATTCTATCGAACATTGAAACCGAAGCAGAGAGTTCGACAAAGTCATCTCGGGTTCAGCCAAAAAATAAGAATTCGACGTTTCTCTCTCTGTTTTCTTTCTTCAAAGAAAATTTACACTGTACCAAGTAGGTAATATAGATATTTGGTTTACAAAAACTTCATTCATATCAATCACAAGATACATAGGTAGGTACCAAGGTTAAAAACGTTTTATTTCTGTGAGAAACACTGCTTCAAATTAAGCATTTAAACAAACTGCATTTTTTTTTAGACAGTTATTCTAAAAAATCAAATCACTGTCATTATTATCATCATCTGTCTCCTACCTATACCTAATATATTCCCCAAGCCTCGTTGTTTCTAGGTAGGTATTTGTTTACCAAATAAGACGTCTGGATAACGTAAAAGGTCCAATATAAGCTGATAGTCATTTCATTTATCGAACCAATATACTAACTACCCTCCATCTTGGAATAACTAGAGTATTCTGTTCCCAAGAACAGTTCCCATATCAGTACCGAACGAATATAGAAATTACTATTGCATCTATGTAGTATCAATTTCCTTTTATATTACAATGCTTTTTAGAAACAAATGACGTAGTTTTGAGACTTTCTTTGAGAGAGATCTTAGAAATTGTTAGAAAAGTTTTTGCCAGTAAATGCAGTCCGCGGATAGGGCAAAAATTAAAGCAGAACAACTAGAAAAGAATGGGTAAATCCTCAAGGTGGTACGAGAACTAAAACAACGGTAACTTGACAATAGTGGACTGTATAATTATAAAGATTTAAGAAGGGAAACAAACGGTTTACAATTTGGAATGTATTGGTGAGAATTACTAAATGAATATGTTGTACGGTGGTCGAAGACGCAGTGGCGTGCCGGCCGGTGCGTGCGCGCTGCTCGAGCGCCCCCCTCCGCGACCGCAGCTCCCGCCCGCGGTCGCCCGGTGCGGCGTGATATTCTCGACATGCTCCTGGCGTTATATTCTCGACAAAAACTTTTACTACAAGATTCAAGTATAGAAATAAGTTAGCAACGTATATTTAAAAAAAAAACTGACAACCTTTGACCTTTGAGACCTTTCTCTCGTGAAAACAAAGGAATAAGTAAGTATACTTATGACCCTGAAATAGCGATAGTTCGAATCGTTCCAAAATAATAATGCAACTGTTGAAAGCCCACAAATTATGATAATTACAATCAAAATCAAATAGAATCTGCTTAACTCACATCAAATTAAACAACAACGCGTCCATGTAATTGACTCACACTGCCTCAACAATGATCGAAAATTCCACTCTGCTCCGGATTTAATTCCGGACGCATGGTCTGCCGGAATACGTAAGCATTGAACAGATTACATAAAGGTTTAACGCTACTGCAAAACAGATAGATACAGAACGTTGGCTCCATACAAGAAGCGAAATCGCACGCACACATAGACACTCTTCACGTACAGCGAGTGCACTTGCACTCGCGACTAGCATTTGCTTGGGATCTCCGTACGTACGCGTATATGTGTGCAATTTTTGCTAGTTTTATGGATCCGACCTTTTGTACCTATCTCTTATGTGACTCAAGTACATTGCTTTGTTTTGCTCCCAACATTACAACGGTTGCAACGGAATTCCCATTTGCACAGACATTTGCAGATCGTATTCGCAATAGTTACAAAATTGACAATGTTGGGAAAAAAGTTACTGAATGGAATATTGTCAAAGAGGGGATAATATTGTTTTTATTTTTACGAACCTTTAGCTGGAATTCTACTCAATGTTATTTCTGTTTGTAATTTATGTAACAGATGCTATTATAGAATTCCTATTCGCTTCTCGAGTACATTTTGTTTATGATGCGTATAAAATTACAGATAGACAAGCGTAAAAAGCTTTTTTCGAACCCGATACTACTGGGAGAATTTGTTCAAAGTTTTGAATAATAATTTCCAAACGTCTGATCGGCAATTCTAGTATTTTTTTAAACGGTCGCCAGACTTTCTCATCTCAGCCTCAATATGTCAAAAATTGTAAATGATTTTTGATACTGAGATGAGATTGAAACTAGATTTTGAACGTTTTTTGCAGGAATTTGCCTCGGAAAACAAATTTTTTGTTTCCGAAATTCACCAGCACGAAGTCTCAAGCAAAACCTAAAAAAACAATTATATTCCTCACTGCTTGAATAAAAGCTTTATATCGAAAAAATAGCAAACGTAACAAAAAGGAATAATCGTTGAAATGTCTGTTAGAATAATAATGTTCCGCGTTGCTCAGTATTCTGTAACTAATTGAGAGCAAAGGTATTAAATACAAGGAAATGTAATTTTTATGCTTTTAAATAAATAGGAAAGGGCATTGTGGAAGCCATTAAATAAATTGGAAAGCGGAAATTAAAGTGAACGAGGTATTAATCTAATTGTCGACCATTTATTGCTAGCTGTTTTGTTTAAAAGCATTTGAATTACATTTTTTAAAAGGTTGTTATTTATCTCCTTTGGGTTTTACGTCGGCATTATTTAACCAGGAAATTCTTTAATCCTCCTATCATTTAACAATAAATAAACCTACTGAAAACTAGTGATAGCCAAATAGCTAAGACGTCGGGTTGACACACGTGAGGTTCTGAGTTTGAACCTCAAACGTTACAATTTTGACCCAATCCAACAAACGCCACCCACATAATTTAGTATAGTAGGTTTTAAAGTGAAAACTTCTTTAGGCGCGTTGGGTATTTTTGAGATAGGACTAAATCATTGATTTCGCGACACTGTGACGACACCAGCTTTTGACCATTAAAAAGACATCAACGCATTGATTACCGCGGTGCCGATTTTTTTCAACTTTTCAATTCTGTTGGCACTCCCGGAGTGCCACTGATTTTTTTTTTTCATGAATATACCATTATCATAAAATCAGCCAAAAGGAAGAAAGATTCCATTCTTCCTTTTCGCTGATTTCCTGATTAGAAATTCCTATTTAGAAATTTCCCGAGAAAGAAGTAGAATATTGTGTTCAAGATAGTTTCGTGTGTTAGAATCGTTTAAGCATTTTGGAACGGGCTACCTAATGAAATTTGCATTCAAGTAAAATGCAAATATACGGTTACAAAATAGGATTTAGTTTAAATTCACGCGAACGTTAACTAAATCAATTTTATACCGTGAATTAATTGCACCTTAATCGTTTTACTGTAGGCTTTATTACAATATTTATACTTAGTTAGATACCTACTGATAACATTATTCTTCAGGTATTTTTCCCTTGATGATCAATTTTTACAGTTTCCAAAGTTTTGAGCTGTCGGAAGAATGATTGATGAAATCTAAGGATGGAAACCATACCTGCTTCATAGCGGCATATTTTTCTGAATAATTTTAAAATGGTCACAGAATTTATACTACTATTATTTATGCGTAAGTACGCAGGAGACAAATTATTCCTGATTTTGTACCATGTACAAAACTACTCTATCCTAACTATCCTTAATATTATAAATGCGAAAGTAAGTTTGTTTGTTACGCCTTCACGCTAAAACGGCTGAACGGATTTGGATGAAATTTGGCACATACATAGATGATGCCCTGGAAAAGAACATAGGATACTTTTTTTTTTCCCACGGGATCGAGACTTATGCGGGTGAAACCGCGGGGCGAAGCTAGTAATATTTTAAATGTGAAAGTGAGTTTGTTTGTTACGCTTTCACGGTAAAACGGCTGAACGGATTTAGATAAAATTTAGCATATGAGTAGACCATGACCTGGGTTAGGACATAGGATATTTTTATCCCGATATTCTTACGGGATCGAGACTTATGTGGGTAAAATCGCAGGGCGCAGCTAGTATAAATTATATTATTTATAAATTATATTATTATAAATGCGAAAAGTGAGTTTGTCTGTTAGTTACGCTTTTACGCTAAAACGGCTGAACGGATTTGAATGAAATTTAGCACATGATTAGACCATGACCTGAGTTGTGACAAAGAATACTTTTTATCCCGATATTCTCACTTCTTTTCTTCAAAAGTAGATTTACTTTACAACTCTGTCCACCCCTTCGGTGAACAGTCGTGATGTTACTCTACGACAAAGCTAATTTATGCTAATTAGATAATACACCTAATACCACTCCACATAACATTCTGACCAATCTGACCTGGTAGTTAATAATCGTAACACTAATTACCTGGATCTTAATTACGTATAAGATGGACTAAGTTAATTTATTATGTTAATAATGAAACCTTTTCGGGAGATAATTTTGCAGCTGTGGGTCAGTAAAAGAAAGTAATGTATTTACTTACGTCCTGGGTTTTCCTTTCCAATAATAATAATAAGTTTATTTCTTAATTAACAGGTTTTAACAAAAAAAAAGGATTGTGTGGTTTTATGAAACCACGGTAAAAGTAAAACTTCTATAGGCGCCGCCATATTGGCCTTGGCTGCTCTGACGAGCGCCTTTCACTTTATCCCTACACCGCGGCCGACCGTCACGCGACATGCAACACACAGACGAAAAAGTTTGAGATGATGTAATAAAAGTTTCACTTTAATAAGTTGTTCTAGAAGACCTCCCTCTTCCATATCTATGTGTAACATACAAATCCTGTCAATAACAGAATCTTAACAAAGTAGGTACAACACCAAAACTAGAACTATAGAATTTAAAAATAATTAATTAGGTACTTGAATTCGTAATGTCATATAATTTTTCTCAAACATGCTTGGAAATTCGAACATTATTAATGACAACCTTTTTCGAGAAATATCGAAATTGCTGTACTGGTCAAAAACAAGCGAGCTCCCTGCCGGCAATGTTACTATGAAAACTCATATCTGTCGTATTATTTAAAAATGGAACTAACTTTTTACTTCAACACATGGCAACCAAGAAGGTAACTTATCAAAGATTTTATTTAAATTTCGAACTGACTTAGCAAATAGAGCTGTAAATTAAAGAAAAAACAAATGAACATAATTATTATTGGCGTGTGAAATTTTTTCTTTGTTCGACAATTGATTCTGGAATTTAAAATGAATTTAATTAATTTGAATTTCGAACGCAACCAGGCATTGATGGACGATCGTACACATACGTGAGTCCTTATTGCTGGGCGCGACAGTAATGTACTATATACTTCATCCCTACTACTGTCTATTTCAGCATTGGGCAGTTCTAAGTTATTTTGAAGTGACGAACGGTTTGTAACAAAAAGGTTTAGATGTTCGTATTTTGATGTAATGAAGTTTGAACCCTGTGGTGTATGACTTTGAGCTGGCTTTTCTAAAGATAATTATCTCATATTCCAATTTCAGGTATAGACGAGTGAGTAGTTAGTATGTGTGTGTGTGTGTGTGATTTTTATGAGTATAGAAAAAACTTGGACATAACCTAAATCAAGCCGGGTCTCCTGCGCGTGCTTTTTCGAAACATTACACAAAAAACCAACATTTGTTTTCATACAAAACTTCGTGTTTGCATACACAAATGTATATGGCCACGCCTCTTTGTTGCGATTTTTTTGTGTAAAAACACGCACAGGAAACCCGGCTTTAGGAACACAGCGGTGCTATTCCGTAAAAATCTCATCATGATTTAGGTGAAGAGAGCTTGAAGTGAACATCATCAGTAATTCACCGGACTCTATAGGGATTGACAGCTCAGTACATTTACACGTTAAGATATTTATAGAATTAGACTAGCTGAACTTTTATTTATAGGTAAGTTAATAGTGATATTGATCATTTGATGTGGTAAGCCTGGGTTCAATGTTCGGGTGAATTACGTATTATTTGGATTTTTAACCGACTTCCAAAAAGGAGGAGGTTATATGTTCGTCGCGTATGTTTGTTTGTTTTTTTTTTTTTTTTTTATGTATGTCCACCGATTTCTCCGTCAATTGTGGACCGATTTTGAAAATTCTTTTTTTGTTTGAAAGGGTGTGCTCTGGAATTGGTCCCATATAAATATTATTAACTTTGCTTTGATAGTTTTTGAGTTAGCTACAAAATACGTTTTTTTCCCACTTAGTATGTAGATGATATGATAAGTTTCTGTCACTGGTAGCAGGTAGTGGTATTCGAATGTTTATGGGGTAGGTACCACAACTAAAAAGTGAAAAATAAAAACTTTTTACAAAAAAAAAAAACAACCGACCTCCAAAAAAAACACTACAAAGTGAAAAATAACTTTAATTTTGGAAGTCGGTGGCAAAAAACGAAAATACAAAACCCAAGACACCGACTTCCGAAATTAAAGTTATTTTTCACTTTGTAGTGTTTTTTTTTGGAGGTCGGTTTTTTTTTTTTTTGTAAAAAGTTTTTTCGATTATAAAATTCTCAGTAGCAGCGCAGAGTTCGAATTTAGACTCGCATCGTACATCCTTGTGGTGGCATCTACTTCGCCACATGTGTATAACGCATACTGACGTCACGCGAAATCCTGCATCGCGCAAGCAGGGTTTACGGTGCGATCAAAATATATACAGCGTAGCGCTTTAATGGTGACATTAATTTAACACACGCATACGGATAAGCGTTTTCTTTTTATGAAAATATTTTAATTTCATTAAACGTTATTATTTATCGATTTATTTTAATTTTTCTAAAATAGCATCTTGGTGCAAACTGTACTTAAAAACTGTAGCGCAGAGGTCATTTACCGGGATCACGGATCATAACATTGCATCAGTGAAAATAAAACGAATAACGTGAACGAAAATAAAGCGAATTGAAGGAAAGGGAGAGCCTTTTGTTGGCAAGCGTTTGAAAATTTTAATTTTTCAATTAACGAATTATTTATTCTTAGTATATTTTTATGATTACTGGCCACTAGCCCTACCCGTGTGTTAAATTAATGTCGCCATTGTAGCGGCATGTTGTATAACTTCCCGACATCAATCGCCACACGACGGTCGGAAGATTCTCCCTTTTCTATAGAGGATCAGTGAACTTTACACCCAGTTCCTCATACCTCTAAACTATTACTTGGGTTTCAAAACTGGCGACAAACGAACTTACTAAGTACTCACTCCTACCATCCCTTTGGGTAATTCAGGCTTCTACGAAAAAACCGGCCAAGTGTGAGAAGATTCTGTACAAACTGCGTTCATGGCGAAAGAGGTAGTAAGTTTTAATTACTAAAAATATTTTTTTAAATGATGTAACTCAAAATGTATGCTTTTCGCAATATTTCCTTTATTTGCGCTATAAGATGTTGCTTCATACCAAATTTCAAGATTCTGAGTTCACGGGAAGTACACGGTTTTGATTCCCTTGCGAGTGTCGAAAATTTGCAGCATAAACGGCTGTATCTTTTGATTGCGTTGGCTTAGAAGTTTGATTTTTTCACAGCTCCAAGGGACAGTAGACTTGAATATTTGGTATGAATTCAGCTTGACACCTTCACGCGTTCCTGAGATAAAGGGTCTTGACAGACAGACAGGCGGACAACAAAGTGATCCTATAAGGGTACCGTTTTTTTCCTTTTGAGGTACGGAACCCTAAAAATAATAAACTCACAGCAGCTAAACTACATTATAACAAGAACCACCGGTCGCATTTAAAACAAGGCCTCATCTCCATTCCTATTCCGTAACCCTTCAAGTAAAACCACTATTTCACCCTCGTCTCTTACCCAAGTACGCAGATAATAAACCCAGTACATAATACGGAGAAACGCAATAACTCGCTCACAAGTCACAAGATACTGTTGAATCGCAATCTCAGTCCGTTGCAGTTCATGATCGTGATATTCCGTTATCGTCTCGAATACTCGAAATGAATCCGTAATAGGGAAGTACAGAAGTTATATTGAACTAGAATATAGAAGATACAGGACTTACACCTCGTTTCCAAATCGAAACTAAAATCTGTGAGCAGACTGTCATCTTAATATTAAATTAACTAAGGTATTGACTGTAATAATAGTAACTACGATATATGACGGACTACGTCGCTCTAGAAGGAAATAAGTAGGTACACTAAACTAAATGTTGATGGCCTTCAAAGGGTAAGTAGGTACACGCACCCGAGGCACGTGTATGACAAGGGCAAAAAAAGCGAAACGCCGGGAATCGTAGCATATGGTTTTCGATGCGTGAATGTATGTATTGAGTTCGTATTTTCGTTCACTATTTGTAGTATTACTTTTTCATCTATTCGCTGAACCTATCTTCGACGGTTTCTTTTTACTAAATTCATGTACACACTCCTACAAAGTCAAAACTTTGAAGACAGCAACAGTGGTGCCATCTGTATTCATCCAGACAAATTTTTCCTTACAAAACTCACAAAGTTTTCACTTACTAATGTGTGAAAATTCCAATAGATGGCGCTGTTCACAAGGTATAAAAATCTCGTCCTTTATCAACTTTTATGTGTAATTTACTCTTTTATGTACTACACAAAAATATTTAAGTCTAACAAAATATATAATCTAGTCTAAGAACTAGTAACTTTACTGCTTTTTAGAGAAATATAACTGAAATGATAACTGTTGCTAACTAAAGACCCTCATTATTTCTTAGGAAGCCACGTTAATAAATTGTGTGCCATAAACTATGTCCTCTGTGGGGAAATACATTAGGTACATTGTCTTTTCTCTTTATTACATACAGTGCCGATATCACGTAGTTTCAGTGGCTGTAAGCGAGAATTTATTACTCGGCGCCACACGAATTTATATGCTTTAAATTATTGGATATAACTTGTAATACTCCCTTTGAATATATTTCAGATTTAAAAGAGAAAATAGTCTATGGAAATAGTCATACAGGAACGAACGGCTTTTTGGCAGGAAAACATAGTGTAGCTAAAACTTCTGTAGGTTGCTGCATTAGATTAACCCATATGCGAATCTGCCATTATAAGAATTTGCCCATAAGAGAATTTTGCCGTTTAGAGATTTTGCCTTTTAGCGAACAAAGGGATTTTAGTGGCTCTTTATTTTATACTAGCTTCCGCCAGCGGCTTCGCGCGCGTGATATCTTTATAAATTATAGCCTATGTTACGCAGTAATAATATAGCATTCTAATGGTCAAAGAATTTTTTAAATCGATCCGGTAGTTTTTGAGTTTATTAATTACAAACAAACATATAAAAAACCAAATATTTCTTTATTATATTTTTGAAGTGAAATCTTCTTTAGGCGCGTTGGACATTTTCGAGATGGGAAAAACAATTGAACTCACGACACTGCTACCGACACCTCATTTTTCTAAACGAGATTGTGCTCTTTATTTATATTACCTACGTTACGGATCTATGCAAGTATTTTTACTTTAAAGGTTTTGGAAGTTTTTTTTTTTGTACACACGATTGTTCTCTTTATTTAGATAAGGTTACGGACCAATGTTCTATACAAGTATTTTTCTTCCACCATGGCAATCTTGTTCAAGTTTAGCCGCTGTTTTTTTTTAAATTTAATAAATAGATAGGTAGCTAAGATAGGTTGGTTCTGAAGGAGTATAGAGATTCGTATTAAGTATAATCATAATTATAATTAGTTACTTTTCGACTTATTTGAACAAAGAGTCACAGACAAATGAAATGTGTAAGCAGTATCTTTTGCATATATAGTCAAGTTTGTAAAGAAAATCGTACTGTAACGATATTAGTAAATATGTCAGTTTTTCCTTCCCATTGTTTCAGTTTCACTTCATTCATTAAATCCAATGTACTTCTTGTTACATCTCTCAAAAATGTATCAACGTATTTTTACGTAAGTAACAGGTTTTTAAGGTATTGCATAGCTTTTATCGCGAGCTTTGAGCGCGGCGACCGAATCAAGAAATTCCGTAACGAAAAAAACCTAACACCCCCCACTACGCCTACCATGTAATGACGGATGATGATATAAAACAAAAATTACGTTCCCATGACAACGTGGCATGTCCCAAGTGTAGCGTTGACAAATAGGAAGTATGGAGGTTACAAATGCTATGCAATAGCTTTACCGCGGCAGTCCCCGAGTACCACACGTTTTTTTTTTTTTAATGTAGGTAAACGATACATTACCTTTACTTTTTTTATCGCTACTGAGTTACAAAATAACACGCATTTGTTTCGTTTGTAATAAATCACATTTTATTTGAAATAAAACGTTTTATTGCACTTAAACATCAAGTTTTGATTTCTATTGAATTATTTAGTTTTTATGGGGTGGGAAAATCTCTACAGCAACAGAAATAAATAAAATTGAAGTGTCTATTTGTAAAGACAAAATAGCAGCTTTTTACTATATGCATATGAAAGAATATACGGTAAATACAACAAAATCTTATTTTTTTATTTGTATCTGTCTGTCTGTTTGTTTGTTCCGGCTAATCTCCGAAACGGCTAGACCGATTTTGACGGGACTTTCACTGGCTGATAGGATAGGATATAAGAAAGCTGTCTTGTTTTCAACTTTGGGCGACCGAGCTCAGCCTGGCTGAAAATATGGAGAAAACGAATGTTCCCAGATATGAGACCTAGCTGGATCGATTTTTCGCCCCCGTAAACCACCATATTGCAACTTTCATCGAAATCATTAGAGCCGTTTTCGAGAACGTGAGCACAAAAAAAAAATATACAAATATTGCTCGTTTCCAGAATAAATTGTCTACCAAATGACGATGAAATCCGCATCAAAATGCGTTCCATAGTTTAGAAGAATAACGCGGTCACTTTGACGGACACGAAGTGACTTTAATTTATATTATTGTAGAGATTTCCGCATCGAGGTACGTCTTATTCTTTGTATTCATATCATAGGTATCTAGTTCCATTGAATGAACTAGTTATATCAATGAATGAATAGACAATTTTCCCCATTCATGAGACAAAGTATAACAACATTAATGTTTATCTTCTTTGTATGAAGAGGATGAGTGTGCAACTATAGACTGAATATTGTTTTTCGTTCCGTACATTTAAATTAATTTCATCGAATTAAAAAAATTATTTTTATGTTAATTTCCGTAGTTCTTGCTTCTACTTCAATATTATGATAGAAAAAAGTAATCAGAGCCTAACACGAACGCGCGACGTAAATTCGAATGATTTTTTTTTAATCGAAAATACATACGGTTAAAAATATTGCGACAAGCACATTTAGCTGTCCCCGGCGAATAAAATGATAATGTGCTATTACAATGTTTTAACTTTATTGCATATTCGATATTTAGAGGTCAGATTACACTCTATAAATTTTTTTCATTAATTTCCTACGGTTATTTCATGTTACGAGATTTTAAGGTGTATTGTAATGAATGTAAAAAATCACTTTTCGTTTGATATTTGGTCAATTTCGCTATGTATATTAGTGAATAATATTTTCACAAAAACTGTTTTTTATTTTTCCTGTAAAATTTGGTTTTAGGTATGTACGCGGCGAGACGAGGGGGTAGTGCAAGCTACTCCGCTCTGTCAGTCCACCGTCAACGCTCACGGCGTCCCGCCCCCCGCCCCTCCGCGCATTCCTAAGGCGCGGTACATTACGACACAACTTAAATGTAGCATCGGAAAAATTCGTAAAACCGATCACATCCGAACTGAGAGCGCCTTCAAAACCACCAATCTTTATTACTGCTTTAGGCGAAAATGATCTTTACGCAAACGCAATAACTTGTAAAGTCATATAACCAAATACATTCGTAAAATTGATGCGTAGATTTTGTCGATGCTACAAATCATCTAAGTTATGTCGTACTTTTTTGGTCAAACTATATTATCACCCATAGATTGAATAAAGTCTTAAAACGAAGTAAATATTAAGTGCGCAACGAGTATTTTCAATTTACGTTTCGTTACGTTACTCCGCGCATTCATGCTAGTGCAGTTTAACGTCAAAATTTTCAAACAGAGTCACATTCATATTTTTCAATAATTCCGATAGCGTGTGTTGTCTGAAATAGCACAATTTATAAAACATGAAAGGCTTAACTTTTTTACTGTACAAATATTATGAAACAATCGAATTTAAACACAGAAAGTGTGTATTGACTATATCGTAACGCCAAGTTTGTCCTTTTGCAAATGACTACGATTGAAGTATGTGGCAGTCTTATGGTAGTAGGACAAAGTGATGTATCTGTTTTTGCCTTTAAATCATTTTAAACCAAAAGTAAATAAAATAATATATTCTTTGTATAGAACTTAATATTAAAATCTATGCGTCCCCTTATTTATTTTTCTATTTTATTTTTATTAATTGATTCAAATAATTAAATGATTTTATTACTTGTAAACACCGTCTTAATCATCCTACGGTACCCCAAGAGGTGTGAGCTCACAATAAAACAATTTAGCTCGTATCATAAACTATAGCGATCGATCGAGTCATCGACGCGATACAGATTTCATCGCAAACATAACAAACGTTGAAGTCAATCGGCGCTCTTGAGCAAAACAAGGCAGACGGTTTAACAACCAGTAGCTCGAAGATTACCATACCGTCAACATTGTGCCACGCTTCCAATAACAAAATAATTTAAAAAAGAACACTCGTATTTTATAAAAAATACAGTTTTTTTATTATTTTTAAATTTTGAATACAAAAATGTTTTGTGAAAAAAGTTGATCACGGGATGTGAAATACAGGACAGGAAATGTATCGCAGAATAATTTTCGTATTCGCGATTTCAGTCGTTATCACACTACAGGTGAGTTTTTGTTTAATTAAATTAAAGTTTTCTTGCTATTACGGTTGGGAAAGTATAGATTATATTTAAAAATATAAGCTCGATAATATTCCGGGGGCATAATAATACAATAAAAAACATTTTATCATTATAGTTTTTGCAAATCATGCACATTTTTTTTATTTAAGCAATTTTTTTTTGTTAATTGTTTGATACGAAAAACATAAAAACAAAATTACCTGTTGATTTACCCCTTTATTTATAAAAACGTATATAAACTTAAGTAATGATAAGCGGATATTCAGCCAAACATTTTTGACGTTTAAACGTCTAGTACCTGGTCGACCGAGCTCTGCTCGGGTGAAAACAGAGAAAACGAATTTTCCCAGATATGAGACCTAGCTAATTAACTTTAAGCAACATTTATAAGTAAACCCCTTATTCTTTTAGTAATTCAAATCGTCCATTGTATTTATACCTTTCCAAAAGAAACGACTTAACCCTGTGTAAGGTAGGTAAACAAAGTTTTAATTACCAACGGAACGTTTCATTTTTCATTGTTTGCCAATTTGTTTATCTTTGATTCGGAAAAACGAAAGATTAGGAGTTTTAAAGTCCACGTCCACGTCCATAAAATGTATGGAAATACGTGCACGCTAGAACGTTTTCGTGGACGGAAATTTAAAAGCGTCTTCATATATTTCGATACATTTTACTTCCCTGTGTTATCGTGATGCCGTGACGTGGACGTGGACGTACACGATAATTTATCGTCACGTTAGAAGTTATAAAAATGTATGTTACGAATATAAGAAACTCTACCATTAATTTCTGTACCAAGTATCGTAGAATAGAATTGAATAGAATATTCTTTACTACACAACATGTAAAAAAAATTGTCCGGTCCAAAAGGGGCACTTATGTACTGCAATTTTTTTTAAAATTATTATTGAAAATTTAAAAGTAATTGATATTCAAAGTTCACATTTTTAGAACCAAAATTACTCCAAATCTATTAAAAATTAGAAAATTCTCAACAGGGGTCATAAGTCATGGCTTGTAGAGACCCGCTAAACGACGGCCGCCCGCGCCCCATGTAATAAAAAGGTAAAATTCCCCTTTGAAAAAATTGGCGATTTTTTTTCTTTTTTCTTGCTATTTACCACAAAAACAGACTGTCAGTACGATACCTAACAACACCCTCACCAATCGAGCAGAGTTTTTTTACATGTTGTAAAAACAGTATGAGATTTGCAGATATAAATGTAAAAGTTTAACGAACAAACGAACGACCTACTAAACGTAGATGAACTTGTGCGTATACAACATACCTAATCCTAAAAAAACATGCCAAATTATCATGAAATCGAATATAAATAACGATCCCCAGTAAAAACTCCCTCTTTTAATCATAACATATCGAAAGATAATAATACATATTTCGCCTGTTATGTTGAAGTCCCTTGTAATAGGGAGCGAGCCTTTTGCCAACAACCGGGAACAAAAAAATATTACGGGCTGTTACTGACAAATTCCTGATAGAAAAGCCTTGGATCACATGCTAAACAGTAGCACTTGCGACCACTAGACCTACGAGGCCGTAATCTCTTCAATACTCCATTTGAAATAAGATTAGACATTTAAACAAACCCTTTTTACAGTCCGTTCAACCGAGTTTCACTTCTATACCGCAGGCATAAGGATGGCATTAAAAGCAAAAAAAATGGTTACAATACTACTGTTTACTGCAGCTGCTATTTGTCATGTCACCAGCGCAATAGAAGTCAAAATCGGTTGAACGGACTGTTAAAAAGGTTTGTTAAAATGTCTAATCTTATTTCAAATGGAGTATAGTAGTCTTTTAATTTAGTTAACTTAATCAAATTTTTATAGTTTTATTTCTCACTCAAGTTTAGAATTTGTTTTTTCTTTGCATTAAAGTACTTAATTACACTACATAGGCATCAAAAATATAAATAACTTTAGATAGATAGATGGAAGATAGAATATTTTTTATTATGTACACCATATAAATTACAGACATAAATAAAAAAAAATTACATTGGGTGATACAATGCGCGGTCTTATCGCTAAAAGCGATCTTTTACAGACAACTTTCATCATCATCTGACCACACACCAAATATAAACACAAACATTTTTACGACCTTACTAACCTAAATGTCAAACAATTTCGTACCTATAAAGTTAAACATGAAAGAAATTCAAATATTGCCTAACTTCATAGTAGCATCTTTTTAAAGTAAACCTCGCCTCATTAGCATTGCTTGTTTACTGTACCGATTAAAAGTCGTAGCGTTAATGACGAGCACAAACGAAAAAAATAAGCAGAAAAAAAATTGCATAATCAAGATGGCCGTTATTTTTTGAATATAGAATTTTTCTTTGAAAGAGGAAAACATGCTTATTGTAACTCAGAATCATAGTTAAGGGGAAGCGTCAGGGTAGCCCGCGAAATTCAAATTTTCTTACGTTTTTTGCATTTTGCAGGTCAGTGTCAGGTTTTATGTTGATTAAAATATGATTCGCGGTCGTGACAAATATGGCTTTACCCAATTATAATCATTACAATCAGCAATAGTGATTAAGAAGATAAAGGTGTCAAATATCATGATTTCATGAAATCGTAACATTTGACACCTTTGCTAACTTATGAAGTTGTATTGCTGACCCTGACGCTTCCCCCTTAAGAGGGGTTCGTAGTTGAAAAGCAGCGTTGATTGGTCAGACTATGAGGTTAAGTTACTGTTGCTGCGGTCAGTCCACGGATGGATAACCACTAAACATTAATTATCTATACAAGGGCCTTTCTTCTCTTTCTCCGAAGATAATAATGGGAATCTAATTTTGACAGTAATGTATGTTGTTGGTATAACCAACGATTGTGCTACTCTTTTTGTGTTCTGGGAAACGCAGGCGCGTATTTGAGTGACGTTGTATGTGGGCTAGAATGTCGTATCCTACATAATAAGGTGGAAATGATACTATGACAATAAATTAAACTTTGTTTATCTAATGACTGTGGCGTTGCGACTCACTGGAACCTCAATTGGCACTGTGAAGCATCGCAAGATACAAGACTCAGCCCACTATCAACCTCCGGTCTCCGGAGGGGAGTGATAAGGTGGCATCTCCATCACCACATGCGAACTACGCATCAAAGACCTGACGTCACACAAATCCTGCATCGCGTAATCAGAGTTTACTGCGCAAACACCATATTATGTATATAACTTCCCCGACATCAATCGTTGGGCCAGCGATTGATGTCGCCAGACACGACACCCTTGTGATCGGAGGATCCTCTCTTTTCTATTGAGGATGAGTGACCTTTACACCCTATTCCTCATACCTCTAAATGACGTTCCCAGTCTATATACAAAAATTTAACCAAATGTATCTAATATTTTAGTCACTAAAGCTAGTCAAAGATTTGCAAACCCCAAAGTCCGCCCATCACTACTATTTGATTTGTTTGAAATAATCACTATTTTAATTTTGATGTTAGGATTTATTTTAGAGTTCCAAAATACTCTTAAATGCATTAGTATTCGCAGTATTTTCATAATTATATTCGTATTGTTCAATTCAAAATATTTTATTTCACATAAACCTACATGGGCACCAATTGGTCGTTTCCTATGGTGAAGAGCCGGCAAGAAACTCCACGGTTACTCTTTTAAAAATAATTGGCTTTTACAATATTTTCAAATTGTTGTCTGGATATTGTAGAAGTATAAACTTTTTATTAGATCCGTCATTTAATTACCTATTGGGAAAATAGATTAAGAAAGAACAAAACACAATCAAAGTTATCATTACCCACTGTCATAAATACAGGAATAATCGATCAATAAAGATTGACTTAATGAACAATTAGTCGATAATAGAACCCATAACTGAGAAATAATGAAGTGTAATGGTTAATTTTCTTGGCTAAGAGCGTTTATTAAAAAAATTGGCAACATCGCAATAAGCTATCAAATATTTACCTGTTTTGATTAGTTTGGCAATATTACTGTATGGAAATATGAAATATCGCTAACTAGTGAACTAGAATATTAATAATGAATTGCAATTATAACACTGATTTTAATGTTTAACTGTTTTAAGTGTAAAAAGGCTTTTGGAATGATTCCAAATACTTTTTTTTACATCTAAAACTAAATATTCGGAGTTACGATATTAATTATTACGTCTCGTAATCTATATTTGAGTTTACTAATTAACCATGTTTCATATTTCCATACAGAAAAATTGCCAAATTAATCAAAACAGCAAAATATTTGACATCTATTTGTGACGTTGTCCACTTTCCGAATGCACGCTCGTAACGTTCAGTTGGTTTTGTACTATACTGCATTTGAAAAAGATTAGACATTTAACTAAACCTTTTTTACAGTCCGCTCAACCGATTTTGACTTCTATTGCATTGGTAGCATGACAAATAACAGCTGCAGTAAACAGTTGATATTGTAACCACTTTTTTGCTTTTAATGCTATCTCTATGCCTACGGTATAGAAGTTAAAATCAGTTGAACGAACTGTAAAAAAGTTTGTTCAAATGTCTAATCTTATTTCAAATGGAGTATAGACAAAATTGTTTATGTTTTTAAGGTTTCGAACAAACGAAAATATTTCTTGTTTATATTTGTTTGACTTTCCAAAAAATAAGGCAGAGGTTTAACATTTGTATTGGTGTAATAGGGATTGAACTTGACTTATTTTCTGTTATGAAACCAATATTGTAATCTGTTAGTGATGTCTTATGTCAGTGAGGCAGATACTCTACTATTTCTTTAAGATAACTAGCATTCAGATATGTTAGTATTCCAGCTGATATTCTCAACGCCATAACTCTTACTATTCTAATCACTAGACTAGCCTTATACAATTATGACGTTTAAACGCAGCATGAATATATTGCTAAAATGTTTTAGGTAATTGCTCTCCAATACATTATACAAACTAGATCATACAATATTGCCGTAAGTAAACAAATACTATCCCGTGATTAATAATAATATTTATGTAATTTTATTATGTAACTAACAAAAATTATTATTCAGTTGTTTTAAAACAACAATATCACAGCATTTGTAGAAGACAATGAGTGATATTCAGAATTTTTGTTTGAATAACAAACTTATCCTTCCGGCATCTCCATAAAAAATTGTTATGTAATATTATTTTATGTTTCTTTCCAACAATCATTGTGAAAATTTATTATATATCTCATTTCCTTTCTCCCTTCTGTTTGTTTTATATAACAATGGAGTTTCAACTTTAGATATATTACCATGTGATTTAAAACAGAATGAAGACTTTTCATCAGAGAAAGTTAATTAAAGAAAGATAGTTATTATTACAACTTATACACACCTCACACAAATCTAACAATCAAACAATACTCTACTTTTGTTAGTTCACGGCAAAAAAAGTGAAGACAGTGATGATGAAATAAATAAAATAGTCAATACAAAAAATTGAAAATAATCATGAATTCAAAAACAAAAACATCCACTGATTGTTGACCAAAGAATAAGGTTTTACATGATGACCTTGCACATCAAATAAATAAAAAAACAATAGTAAAAGTAACAATCAACTTTTATTTTCCAGGCGACAGATTTTCAAGATAACCTTATAAATGGATACCGGTCACTGATTGCGGACATCCAGATCCGGACACAGAAATCCCGGGAGGACATGGACACACTGGTGTCCCAAATAAAGCTGCTCATGAAGAACGAGGCGGACAAAGCTATTAACTACATGACTGTGTACCTCGAACAAATATCTTTGTACTTCCAGGTAACGGTTTTAGTTTAAAAAAATTACCTTTTTAGAACAAAACTTCGGCTACACGTTTCTCATATTTTATTTATATCGTAGATTGGATGTTTCCTTAGAGTTTGCTAGTTGGGATACTGTATTATTTCAGAAAAATATTGTGAAATAAAAATTGATAATATCTAATCATGCCATTAATTACGTCAACTCGAACTTGACTCACGTGGTGGATAATGGCCCCCTACCACACACGAAAAGAAGGCTTGTGTCCAAGCAGAAGATTTATTATAAGTCAAATATACAATGTCACCCATGGACATGTGACCACCTGTATTTTTCTATATATTCGTGAAAAATTCTCGAAAATTTAAAAGGGGGAGTCTATCTTTAACATTTTTCAAGTTATTCAATTGTTTATTTTTTGAGTAGCACTTGCCATATCTCCAATCATTCTAAAAGCTTATGAGTTATCGGATTAACTAACATTTTTATTCAAATTTGTCGACTATAAAAAAAACGGAGGTGAAGACAACAGTTTTAATTTAAAAAACACAAGTGCTAGTCCATAAAATCTTAAAATAAAATATAGTTTTTAAGCTAATTTTCGATTATTTTTCATGAATATTCGGAATAATACGGGCGGTCTCATACCCATGGGCGGCATTATATAATCATTTAAAGAATTACCACCAATGCAGAACACGATAAATCAAATGCAAAAAATCACCATCAACCATTCGCATAAAAAATTCGAACATAAAATCCAGGCTTACACACCCTAACAACTTTCAACAAATTGCTGCAAGCGTTCATCCGATTATAGCTGACCATTTTATTCTTCCCTAGGTGATAATACACGACCGTAAGCCTCGGAACGGGACATATTGCAAAGAGAGCATAGTTAAGCTGCTTGGCGAGAACTTGCAACTGGCCGACGAAAATGTTACATTATGCCTCGCTCTTGGGTACCAAAGAGTACAGAGATTACCAGGTATGTTCTTTATAATACATGTGTATGATGTGATGTATAGCAGTGATAGCCTAGTGGTGTGACCGTCAGACTGCCAAGTCATAGGTCTCGAGTTCGAACCCCACGCACCTCTGATATTTCGGATTCACGTGCATATTGTATAATTATCACTTGCTTCAAAAACTGTGAAGGAAAACATCGTGAGGAAACCGGCATGCTTGAGAGATATTTCTCAACGGCATGTGAAGCCAAGACAGACACCAGGTTAGTCACTAACTACACGAAAGGAAGAAGAATCATACATATGTATATTTACTTTAACATACAACAGCCATTGGCCAATTACCTACATTACTAAAAGACAAAAGCATTACGCAAAATTCATATCACAACACTCCAGACATACTGACATATCATCGTTTTCCATTCATCCGCGAACAAAATCATTAATAATAAAACTTCAATTTCAGTTACAAGGCTTATGAAAACAAAATTATCAGCTTGCATTCTATCATTAGTCTTTGCTTTAGATATGATAAGATAAACATTTTGGGGGTTTGAGAATAATAATGGACCCAAGATAGCTCCTTGGGGAACATCGAGGGATACGTCTATTTTGTTTTTGAGTCTTATCAATGATGGAACTTTTCTTCGAGGATAGCAATTAGAACATCCTAAAAAACTTTTAACTATACTTGGATTTACTTAGTTACTAGTAGAATCAGAATACAATGGAGTTTTCCACTTCCACGGCAATATAGGTGAAATCCTCGTTCAGTATTGCCTTCCGGTCGGTACGATGTTATTGTGTACATAGTCTGTGTTGTAGTTTCGGTTTAATGAATGCGTGGTCGAGCTCTGTTAAATCAGCCTTCCTGTTTGTTGGAGAATCGATTATGCTGGCACTGGGCAATATCTTTTCTCTTTGATCACGTCAAGGTTTTGAATTTCTTGGTTGTAAGTGAGTTTATTGGAGAGCATTTTGACTTTGGCATTAGATGCTAAACTCTTTATGCAGTATTTTGTGTCAAATTCATGCTAACTGGTATGGATTGATTTCTGTTTAGAAGAATTTATATTTGTAGTCCATATTTCTAAAACGTAATAAAATATATTCGGCACACTGCGTGAAATTGAGAAGGGTCCCATTTTACATTCAGGATAAAAAATACATTGAAATATTGTCTTGCGTTGTGTATTCATATAAAAATAATTAAGTAGAACTTTAAGTATAAAATCCTCTCTAAATATCAGCTATTTACTGAGAAGGGTACCAAAGTTACATAAGTAAATAGGTTGTCAGTAAACTAGGTGTGTTTACTTTAAATCTAAATTGTTTACGGTTTGCCCGTCGGCTTTGTCAACCCACATACGGTATTATTTTGGGACAACGTTCCTTGTTTATCAACGTCAACATATCCGCTAGTGACAATACAGGTAGTGACCAAAACAAACGTAGCGTTGAGTAATAATAACAAAGGCAATGTGTGCTGTAGTAAAATCAAGTATGTATTATATTTTGTGGCTTCGTTTAATCCATTTTGCCCAACTAATGTGACAAAACTAAAATTTTAATCAATTAAAAAGTGTATGTGTTAGAAGATCGTTTTAAGTGTATTTTTAACCATGTAAGGAAGGCTTAAGAGCGGCCAACCCGTCATACTTTTCATACAAACGCTCGTATGTCATTATGACGTCGTAACACATCTTTCTTTGTAATTTTTAAACTAATAGGTGTCTTGTGCACTATTTCTAGGTTTCTATGAAACCAAAAAATTAAAATTTCGAGAAATAAATTCAGTACAAGCCTCCGAAAATCTGCATTTTTGCACAATTTTTACCTGAACTTTGGCCGTTCATAATGTACTCATAAATTGTAAAAGTAAAGAAAACATCTGCATAGAAACCTTGCACATGTAATGGAGATTCTAAATGACGAACATTTATTTTACAAACTAGTAAAGCTTACTCAAAAAAACGTATTTCCTGAAACAAGTTTCCGCACACTATTTTTCGTACAATGTTATCGCGTTCTCACTTGCTTGTTAGCAGTTTTCACTTGCACTAGATGAAACAACATGCTTTTCGATCATGTTTGCGTTGACGATAGATGGATCGGGAAGGGCCCCCTTAAAATGAAGAATAGAATGTACAATTTGAAAATTTTGTGAAAAACGAAGAAGCTAATCCATGCGTAGAAAAAGTACTCTGCATTTTATAATATCTCACGCATATCTTGAAATTAAAAAAATATGTATTTTTTATAGAAAAACTACAAGTTCACTTCGAAACGCTGGAGAATTTGAAGAAGTATTCCGCCTCAAAGCTGTTCGAATGTCAGAAACAGCAGCAAGTTGGAGGGAACTGCTCCCACGAGAGTCAAGATCTCGAGAGGACCGTTGTAAGCATCAAGACCAATACCAATTTAGTGTAAAGTAGCTGCCAACGTACAATTTGGACTGTTGCAGTTTATTGTGTAATAACTTAAACTATCAAATTAATTCGGTGTAGTCAATGATTCAGATTGTATTCGATGTCATTCCTATACCCATATATAATGAAGTTCATCAATATGATAAAGTTCATAATGAAGTTCAATTGACATTAGAACTGTGTTCTGTTCAAAATATTTATTCCCCTTGATCTTACAACTATTAAGGTTTCGTCCTAAAAAGCAGCTGTTGGCCTTCTGACCACAGCGATCATAAAATATGATTACTATGTGAATCGTTTCTCAACTATTTGCACTTGCTTTATTATTTTCAACTTTCCCACGACTATATCAAGCCCCAATTTCCCACAAAAAATGCCGCCGACTTCCTGAGTATCAAATAGCATGCAAATAAACAGAAACTACTAACTAGTCTTACATACAACCAAGTAGGTCAACCCCAAGAGACTAGCTGTTGAGTAGCAACCGGATACGTGATCCCGAGCATTGAGTTTGTATTTACACTTGATTCAGAACGGGAAGCCCGCTAGCTCTGGAATATTGAGTGATGAAAATATTCATGGAGAGAAATTATGAAAAGGAAAAATATCAGTTTTCATAAAAATAGATATAGTTCATGTTATTAACAACAATGCCATTTAAATCGAGGCTGCTGACAAAAGTTAAGTTAAGAAAATATTTGTCGTTTTGTTGTATTCAGATGTGACACGGTATAAAAAGATGGTGATTTTGATAATAAATAAAATAAATCAAAGATTTAATTCGAAGCAGGTGACGGAATTACTGCTTGAATAAAAAAAAACGTGTGTCACTCGGGGACTGCCGCGGTAAAGCTATTGCATAGCATTTGTAACCTCCATACTTCCTATTTGTCAACGCTACACTTGGGATGATGACGTGATGACATAAAACAAAAATTACGTTCCCATGACAACATCACGTTGTCATGGGAACCGTCATTACATGGTAGGCGGAGTGGGGGTGTTAGGTTTTTTTCGTTACGGAATTTCTTGATTCGGTCGCCGCGCTCAAAGCCCACGATAAAAGCTATGCAATAGCTTAAAAAAATTAACCATGACCGAAATGTTTTCTACCATTAAAAATATAATTTTGGACAATACTCTCAGCATTACAAAGTGTATTTTGTTTATCGTACCTATATGTTCTTATTTTTTTCAGTTCCTGTACGAAACATCTCCATTCCCGGTAGTGATGGCTGAAATAGCCATCCACGGTTTTAAAGAAGTTTCAGACCTTAGCGTGTGCCTGAAGGACATCATCTCCAGAATGATGACGCACTCCGTCAAAGTCATCGGAGACTTCAACAGATGCATCCATAACATAGAGATGCCAAAACTCAAGTATTTACTCAAATTCATGAAGAAATATGCCTGATTGAGCGCATGATTGAGTCTGACGGGGTTGCCAATTTTTATGTGCATTTTTGGAAAAACTAATTTTCATGTCAATTTTCCAGTGTTAAAAAAGTACCAATTTTATTTTTTTGATGTTATGGTAGGTTATTTTAGTTCCTTTATAGATTAAGAAGTAATATTTTGAAGTTGATAATAATTGAGTGTTGTAATTATTTTGTTATTATTCGACCTTTTACGACGTTGTTTAGCTCGATTTACTTTGGTATAAAATTATAGTTAATGAAATGGCAACCCTAAATATGATTGAAGTATGATTTGTATGGGTTAATCAAAATGTAAATAACGTGTATTTTATTAACATTCGATTTTATTAAATTGTAGTGAAATTATTTTCAATTCGCAAAATTAACGAGATTTCATATTTGAATAAATAAAGATTAATTGTCTTTTGTTTTATTCATTATTTATTTTAGTTTTCCTGAACACTTATTCCAAAATATGTAAATATTCTGATTTTTATTCATCGTTTTGTTTTATAAATTATTTATATAATATAATAAGTTATTCACACAAATATTGTGATAATGATAATCTTTAAGTTAGGTAGGTCCAACTTCGAGAAAGAGGTCAATCATCGAATTCTACTCGGCTGGGTGGCGTTCGGGAAGCTGCGTACTATCTTCTCGTCTCATATATCAGTGTCTCAAGACGACATTTTTTGACCAGTGCGTGTTGCCAGTGATGACCTATGGCACTGAAACATGATCGCTCACAATGGGCCTCATTAGAAGGCTGAAAGTCACCCAAAGGGCAATGGAGAGGACTATGCTTGGAGTTTTCCTACATGATCAAATCAAAATTGAAGAGAACCGACATAGCCCGAAGAATTGCCAAACTTAAGCGGCAGTAGGCAGGACACATTGCTCGCAGAACAGATGACCGATAGGGCCGAAATTTTCCGGAGTGGCGACCGCGTACCGGAAAACGTAGCATTGGAAGGCCCCCCACAAGGTAGAACGATGACCTGGTGAAGGTCGCAGAAATCCGCTGGATTCGAGAAGCACAGAACCGATTGTAGTGGCGGTGATTGGGGAGGCCTATGTCCAGCAGTGGACATCTTTCACTTGAAATGATGATGATAATAATCCTTGCAGTTGCCTGAACCCTATGCCACAAAACTTTACAAGTCTACAATTCTACAGAATTGTTAAATTTTAGAAAAAATTACAATCAATCAACAATCAACAATTCAATCTACAATTCTCGCATTTTTATAAACGTTACACGAAGCATGAGGGCTTTATAGACTTGTCACTACAATTTACATATTTGTAACGTTTTTCCGTTATAATTGTGTTACTTAGAGTTTTGTGGTACACGAACATGTAAAATTTACAATTTTGTAATAGTAAAGTTTTTTTGGTAGAAGGCCTTGCCTATAATTTTGTAATAATGGTGTTACACACCAGCATCTCAGTCCGCGGGAAGAAAGTGCGGGGCCCTTTCATACTCGACTGCACAGTGTACACAGTCTTAATCTTTAGATTTCTTCTGGGCAAGCGCCAAGCAGCCCAGTCAATAAGAATATCAAATATCGCTCAACTCAGGTATACTATCAGAAATAGAGTTTAATTTACCGGATAGGTACGTGGCGCGGCGGCGCAAGCCGCAGCTGCTGGTGGTGCCGAGTGCGCGCACTAACCTGCTGGGGCGCGCACCGCTGACTCGTGCGCTGCGCACTCTCAACACGGTGGCGGATGCCATAGATATATTCACCTGTACACTGGGTGAGTTTACAAGGGCCACGTACTGTGTAGCATACAAGGTATAGTTAAGTATATTTTAAGTTACTTTGTCGCATTAGCAACATCAAATATCGCTAACGCACATGTAACTACGTTTTTTTATATGTTGCTAGGTCCCTGAGAGTAGTTTATACCCAAGTTTGCAACCCTGAAAACCTTGTACTATTCCCATGGTGGACGAAAAAGTGCGAAATTCTGGCACTTGTTTCAGTTTTTTGAAAAATATACTTTAAGGACGAGTTTTTTTTTAGGTATCTTTGTTCTATATTTCTGAGCCCAACCTACGCATTCTAGGTCTATTGGTTGCGAAGATACCGCTAGTCAAAGATGGGCTTTTTTTTGAACAATTAAAAAATTATCGATTTAGGATCATTTGCTAAGACATTTATCCATGACTGCATTATAGGTCATCCAATTTGATACGAACGTGACGGTCTAATTTTGGACAGTGTTAGAATAATTTTAAGAAGTTATGTAAGAGTTTTTATGAAGTTTAAAATAATTGCATTAATTAATAAATCACGCAGTTTGTAAGCACAGAAACTTATTTGCACTCATTCCAATAAATAGAGCTATTTAAATAAAAATGTAGGGTAGTTGAAAATTCATGAAGTTCCCGCCACGAGGTGACGTCACTGCTTCCTTATGCATTGCTTTCTATTCTATTCAATGATTCGATTCATTGAATCTCAACACGTCTAGGAAATAGTCTTGAAAGAACTTTGAAAGGAAAATAAAACGGTCACTGACACTGCAATTGTTTTATTATGAGAAAACTCAATTATTCTTGTTGAAAAATTATAGCTTATTTTTAAAGAACTGTCGAGATACTTCCTCAGTATTTAATTTTCATACACTTGCCAACATAATAAGGCCTTAGTTATTAGTTAAAAAGCTTATTAAGATTTAAGAATCCAACACATTATTATTTTCATCTGAAATGAGACTCATTTGTTAATACAAACCTAAATATTATGACAACGCCATCTATTTAACGCGGTAGGAACTACTTAGTTCAGTTAACTTGCTAAGAATACAAAGACAGGATACGACAATTGTAATCGTGATCGCGTACTTGTCATTATTTAGAGCTACGTAACCTACTCTTCTAAGAAGGGGATCGGCCTTATAGAAGACGAATTAAAGCTTACAACAGCAGGTCCAAATTGGAGACGAGTTGCGAAAAATAGGACTCAGTGGAAGTTGTTAGAGGAGGCTTTTGCCAAAAGGCACACTGAACTAAGAGACATTCTGTGGACTACTGAAAATACCACAACGCAAAGATGTTCAGAATAAAAAGGGCTTAATATTATTATACCTACTCCTCTAGAAGGCCGATTCTCTAACTTATAAAACTTAAAAATCTGAGTTGAAATCTAATATCTACATAAATTCTCAATTTGATCGAGAGGGGCTTGTGGCTAAGTAATAACAGCTGCACGGGTCGATCGATCAGGTTAAGCCACGTTTGTCGCAGTTGGTCCGTGGTCCCCTCCGTGCCTCGGAAAGCACGTTAAGCCGTTAGTCCCGGCTGTCATTTGTAGATCTTTGAAAGTCGTTACGGGTTAGAAGCCCAAAAAGTCTGACAACCAGTCTTACCAAGGGGTATCGTGTTACCTAGTTACTAGGTTGTGGAGGTCAGATAGGCAGTCGCTCCATGTAAAATACTGGTATTCAGCTACATCCAGTTAGACTGGAAGCTGACCCCAACATTGTTGGGAAAAGGCTAGGCAGATGATGATTCTCAATTTGAACGAGAATTGGCTATCAGTTCATTGCGTTTCATCAAATTCGTTATATAGTTTATTGATCTTTATACATAGGAACCTAAGTAATTGCAAAAGCTCTTAATAAAATAAATACGTTTGATATAAACGTGAAAACCTCTCAGTAGTATGCTTACACACATAAAATTACATTCTTTTGATAGAAGTCAACATTTTGTCTCACTATATATCATTTGGCAAGGTATTGCACGGAAAAATGTTCTTCCACGGAGGCGAGAATTTGATTTGTATCAGAAAAACACCTTTATTTGCTGTTTTCCTGTCATTAGTGAGACTAACAACAGGTTTCTGCTTATTTTGCAATATCTTTGAGGTGTTGTATCATTATAAAAATACATAAAGGAATATTGTGCAATATTCTTTATAGAAAAGAATATCATTTTATTGTGAAGGTAAGTAACTAATAACGTCTTATAGTGTACCGTTCAATGGATTAAAGACAAGTTATACGAAAATAATTCCTATTCAAACTGAATCTAGGCAACACTTTCCATTAAAAAGATAGTCAATCTCAAACGAATTTGTGTTGCAATCTCACACATGAACTTAGATTGTCTCTTCTTAGACTCCGCACAAACGGGCCACCAACCACGGCCACCGGTTGCTGGCGTCAAGATGTTTACATGATTTTTAACACGTTTTGTATGAAATCACCGCACACGTGTAGCGAGTGGCGTCCACTCGTGACTCAGTGTCCGCGACACGCCACCGGTGGCGGCCACTCGCGACTCAGTGTCCGCGATATGTCACCGGTGGCGGCCACTCGATGCTTGTGAAACTGTACAGCAGGAGTATTACAAATTGTAGCGGCCAGCGACTACTAGTGGTGGCCACCGACCACTCGTAGTAGCCACCTTCGTTTGCGCGGTACTAAAGGACGTGGCGCGCGACAGTCACCGGTGACTGTGGTGTGGCCCGTTTGTTCGGAGCTTTAGATGTAGACATGTATTAGTCTTCATTAGCAGTTACTTTACTAACGGTTATAGATTTTACAGTCAGACAAATTAATAGTTAATCAAATTGAGACACTACGTCAATTTGTCCTGTTATAATAATTTCATACAACTGTCAAAGGATGATAATGATGATTTTATTATACGGACAATTTAAGTTGATGGTCGATTTGGTAAACATTAATTGACTTTACATAGAAATATAATAAGATCAGAAGTGAATCCAGCAATTGAGAAGCTTTCAAACCAAAAATTACATAAAATAATGTTATCTCTGGAATTCTACTAAGTTTAGCATTGATTGCCAAAAAAATGTCTGCATAATGTAGCAATACAATGTTGATACTTATACCAATCATCAAACCAAATTCTTAACAATAAAGTTAGTTGGAAACTTGTTACTAAGCGTAATTAGAAGTTCAAATTGTGTTTCCACCGCAGTGTGGTATTTATTAAATGCAATTTGCAGGCTTCAGTCTATCTTTCTAACTCCACGCCCTTGGGAATTGATAGACGTCATTTAAATTAAATATTATGATTGCTTTCGCACGAATCACTTCATCAAGACACACAATAACTAAGGACTGGAAAAACACTGTTCCAATAATGCTACTATCTTAAAATGTCTTCTTTCAAAGTGGCATCTTAATTCTATGGATAGGTTAGATTCTCAATCTTGAACAAACATAGAATTCAAGTCACGAAATTCTCGCCATTTCGAAAAAAAAATCTTTTGCTTCAATAAAAACAATAGCCAAAATTTTAGTTACAAACATGTTAAATACTTCATCAATGCTAGCGCTAGTTTTCCAATAAAAGTAAGTGTCTCAATAATGTTCATAATTTCAGTAATTAAGAAAGGTTTCCTTGATACTAATTGCGCCGATAAATTATTGTCTACAGGCACTAAAGACAGGATTACTTGACATTTTAAATTAAACCAACAATAACATATCCATAGACAGTCATTGAACTCTATCTATAACCTTATTTATATTCAGTCTTCTCACTCAACAACAACTCGAAATATTTGCGATAGATACTAAAGTTTAAAACAACGAGAATAAAGCTTATCATTATCAAAAGCTTCATGTTGCAGCGATAATGTCAAATGATATCGAAGTGATCAATTGATAATGAGTTAATAACGCAATTATCACCCGTCAGGGCTATTTGACTAGCTTTCACGACCGATATCACGATGCACTTGACTGATAACGATTATAAAGCTGGTAAAACATTGTATTTACACACACTAACTTCACTGTAAAAGATAAACAATAGAGCATGTGTTAAGTTTTAGTTAAAGACATTTATGAGTCAAATTAATAAATCCATAAAAATAAAAGTAAGTGGTGACACTCACCAGAGTAATAAGAACGTCGGCCGAACAAGGTTGGTACTTGAGCAGTCTACTGAATCTTAGCGTACGTTGGGCCATCGTCAGTGGACCCATGGGTCTGGACACATGGATGTGCGGTGACGGCGGCGGACGCGGCGATGGCGTCGACGACAGCGGCACATTCCGCCGGACCGTTTCCAACGGCACAGTCCGAGCCACCAAAGTGTCACTCCCGATAGAATTTACACTACCACTGAACATGTTCATCAAATCCCCGATAGAACCACCACCGCTCGAACCACCACCACAACGCAGCTTGTCTAAATCCGTCAAACTAGATCCGCGACGCACGCGGAGCCGCGAACCGCTCACATTCGAGCGGTTCTGATATTGCAGCGCCTGCTCCCGCCGGACATCCGCCTCGCTGATCGCTTGACCTTTCCTGCTCCGGAACATTTTACGAACGTGTGATGACACATCAACGTCTACCACAACACTGAACGTTAACACCTGAGCGAAGAATTTGCATACAAACGAGTGATAGGTGCGATATCAATAGGGCCACGGTCGCCCGCAGGATGCCGCTATCGCGTCCTCGCGAGTTTCCGCCGCCATCGCTTGCGCAATGTTTCGTACCCTGAGCGACACTTTCGAATTTCTTCTGATTTTTATTAAGGGGTGCGTACGCAACAAAGTCTGTTAGCGGACTGAGCGGGAACGCGTAGTTTCGTATGTGCGTATGTATGGAGCAACTGAGCTGAACTAATGAAGTGATTGAGTTCAAAGGCGGTAGGGTCTCTGCAGGCGACGGCCGCCACTACGCTAATAGCTTTAAAAAACAATCATCGAGCCCTTAATAAAAAACCCTTTGAAATTATATATTCAATTTGTATCTAAAATAAAAAGTAAAACTAATACGCTCACTAGAGAAGCCTTTCCCGCAATTACCCGGGCTCGAATTAAATAAAGAAAAATTTGTAAACGTATTTTCAAAGGTTTTCAGTGTTTTTCTTTTAAGAACAGTTTTGTTATTGGAACAGTCAATATCTACATAATTACGTTTATTTATTCATGGCCTTATTCGAAGTTATACATTTTAATCAGTAACCGGTATTCGACTTTTTGTAGGAATATATTTTAATTTGGTGACGTTATTTACTTGAGGCTGGTTATTCTTCGAAAGTTTTTAGTGCCAACTCGGCCTAATAGAAATACTTTCAAATAAATACTAGACTTTAGTTATTAGTCTGCCTAGAAAGTTCATCAACTACAACATATTTTGAGTAAAGGTACTGAACTGCTTTAGCTATTCATATTTCAGATTAATAACGAAACATAATAAAAGCTGAAATCTTAGTAATACAGTCAGCCCAATAGCTTGGTAAAACTTAATGAAACTATGTTCTAGATAGACACCTTATAAGATTACTTTAATCTTCTTTTTGAGACAAAGTTGAGCGGAAAAAATAGGGTCGCTCCCATCTGGCAACGCTCCTATTTGGCAACTCTACATATACATTGCCATGGTAATGTTATGTTTGTAGATATGACGTACCTGAGCACACGTTAAAGTACAGTCAGAGTTAAAATTTCTAGTGTGCCGAATTTATTAAATACTAGCTTTTGCCAACGTCTGTTTAGTAGTTTTTGCGTGAAAGAGTAACAAATATCCACCCATCCTCACAAACTGTCGCGTTTATGTTATTATTAGTAGTAAGTAGTATAGGAAGATTCGTTTTATTTTATTTTAAAACTACCATATTAATGAACTAAGTACTGCATAGAATACAAATAACCTATCTAAATGACAATTTTTTTTTAAATCACACTACAAATATCTTAAATTGGTACTTTTTCATTTCAAACGAATATTTACATTAGATTTAACGCACTGTACCTGGTGCACGCGATACATTGCTGTAGGCAAATATATGTATCGTTCCCAAACGGGAGCGTTGCCACACGGGAGCGAACCAAAAAACGCAGAGAATTTCAATAAATAAATCCGTTGATTATGTCAATGCGATATTGCGCTTATGAAACCTTCAACTAGGGACGATGCAGCGGAATTACACTCACGAAATTCCGCCGCGCTCTGCTAAGATTTGTCCCAATTTGCCATTTTTCAAACAGGCAACTGCTTCACTAAATTTCTTAGCTAACGATGTGCGAAAATTAATTAACAAGACATAGAACGGCTAATGAAGTGTTATTTTACGAGTGCACTCGTAGAGATGGGTTCAATCAATTACCGAACAAGTTCAGGCCAAGTGGATCGGCTTTTAGTAAATCACTGAGTAGTGAATAAGTTAATGAAATTCTTTGAAATGTTTAAAAAAAGGTTTATTCTTTATTTTTGTTAGAAATTTTGCTTTGTAAGGGAACGTCGAAGTTTAAGTAGAAAGTGTGTTTGTTCGATTATATTTTTGTGGGAATAATCTCGGAAATTAGGAAAGTAAAAGGATTTCGGCTATTGTGACTTTTGTATTTATATTGTGAAACTTTACTTTTCATGTTTTAGCTATTATTTAGGGATCAAAAAACACTCGACCGATATTGAAATTCTCCCATCTCTTTACTACTTCTTAATGGTTACCTACATGAGTTATGTTTTATTTAAAAAAACGGTGAGTTAGGGCCTGATCACATGTACCATAACCACACCACAACTAAACCACAACCACACCACACCACAAGCACACCACAAGCACATCACAAGCACACCACAAGCACACCACAACCATACCACAACCACAACACAACCATACCACAATCACACCACAACCACATCACAACGACGAAAATGAATAGTTTATTCACACGGACCACAATTGGCCATTAAAATCAATCGTGTGGGCGATACCGACCATATCAAGACCACGTCGCATCCACAGCGCAATCACCAGCGAGACTGCGCACTAGCGGCCGGCCACATCGCAAACACAACATTGCGTCAATTTTGATTTTATAGTTACCACAACACAACTACAAGAAGCTGCAGCGACATTCACACATAACCACTGCTTGCCCACATTTTGTCGCTGCGATGTGGTGTGGTTGTGGTACGTGTGAACGGGCCCTAAAGGGTATATATCGCTAAGGGTCTTCATTCAATAAGCAAACAAAAGTAGGCATTTGATTTCATTTGTTTTGATTTAATCAATCCATTGTTCTCCTCAGATTTGAAGCAGCAAAATGATATTCCATTCAAACATTTATATGAACTCTATTTACGAACCCAATTAGTTCAAATATTTACAAAGAAGAATCAAATTATTTGATACAACATTGTTTTCCTGAGGGATTCCGATCTAAGTTGAATTGTGTTCTGAGAAGAAAACAATACATATACCAAAGATATAATAAATATGTATATACAACATGTAACGTTAAATGCGCAAAACCTGAAAATCGTTTGATCAGAATAACGAGTAGAATCAATTGAACCACTTTTTATAGGTCACATTTTTCAAAAAATCTTCATTAAAACCGTTGCCGTGTCTATTTATTAATAGGTCAAGCCATCACATGCGCAAACCCGCCAAAATAGGTAAACAAACACAAATTGTTGTCGACCAATTTAATTTTCTCATACGCGGGATAATAATAGCTTTTATTTTAATGCAAATACGAATCTTACGAACTAATACACACATAAAACCATTACAATTTTTTTTAATGATTTTTCTTCTCTCTGAAATAGGTCAATTGAATTAAAAATCAGTTGGGGTGTCTGAGGTTTTGAGCATTTAACGTTATACGTTGTTGACAGTCAAAGTTGTAAACTCGTCGAGAAAAATAGCGTTCAACTGTTGGCCACTACAAGCACGCACACAAATAAAATAACTTAGTGCAAATCGCCTCAAGATTTTTTTTATTATTTAAAAGTGTCGATTCGCCCCGATTATATGTGAGTATATCTTTCAGTAATACAAACTTATCAGTTCACAAAAGCAAAGTACGTTTTCCGGATACTGCGCTGTGAGGTCAATAGATAAAATTTACGTAAAATAATACTTACGACATTGTAAAAAAGAGAAAAGATGCTACAGGTGTCCAGTACTATAGGTACACTAAATAAAGTTGCCGGGTGACAACTTTTCACCCTTATGCCCTTAGAAATAAAGTTGAAATGGATGAACCACGATGCCGACTGTACCTACATTGACTTGATCGCGGATCGCCGGGTCATTCATGTGTTAGTAATTCTTTCACAAAAGAGACTCGTTCAAGACGTGTTTTTATTTTTTCTGTTTTACTGCAGCTATGATTTTATACTGTGACATCATCTACGAGATTAGTTAAACAGAATGTATCCGGAGGTGGTGAAACAACGATTTTTTTACGCATCTGCTCCATCCTATATCTAGGGCAAATTCATCTGAAATTCTGCCTGTAAACTTTCCCATTGAGTATGTTACTTTTGCAACTCTACTTACTAGATAAAATAATTATGAATTATGTAAGCCGTAAAATATATAGATAAAATCATAATTATGTAAATCTCTTGCACGCCATAGGGCAAGCTGATTGGAAGTAGGGCAATTAAAGCCACCCAGAGTCCGGCAGTGTTTGCACCGCATAATCTTGGTTTGAAACTTGAGTTGTTAGGACAGTCTCACATAAAATGAGAGGCGATATGAAGTGGAGCAATGCTGGAGAGTTAGTGCAAACTTTAGCATTAAGATAATTTTGCCATATAAGGCCAATTTCCGTATTAAAAACGATTAAAAAAATACGTATTTTTGACAGATTGAGACTGACATTAGAACGCGAACGTTCTTAAAAATTCGGAAATTATCCCCTCTTAAGACACGATACGCATATTCCAGTTAGATTTTTATGGTTTATAAACTACACTTTATAAATTGAGCTTTGCCCAGGATTACCCATATATTATTTTTAATAATCACATAGAGACTTATAGATATCTGGTGTCAGACTTATTTTACTTTAAAGAATGTGTTCTGTGCTTTCTAAAGCACTGTAAGAGTTTTGATACACGGGCAGCTTGGAGCAGTCAGGATAGACTGCTTCAAAGTGGGACTGCATAGTGAACTACAGTCTTCTATTTACAAACATACATGGAACAGCTCGAGCAGTTGCGACTGCTCCAGGCGGTCAGCAGCGCAGTGAAATTTCATCGTGCGCTAAAGCAGTTACCAGGCATATACTGACTTCTCGAGCTGTCAACTGCTCTAGCGCATTTATCCCCTCTGCCCGCGCTCTTCATCCCACCTCCGCGTCTATTATTGCTACTGATTATATTATGACTGTTCTAGCAGTTGAATCCAACTGCTACAGCAGTTATCAATGGCAGCTTTGAGCTGTTGACTATGACTGCACAAGCAGTCCGTGTATTTTGATCACTGGCTAACTGCTCGAGCATTCCATGTATGTGACTAGGGTCGCAGTTGATACATGGGCAGTTTGAAGCAGTCAGGATTGACTACTTCAAGCTGCGACTGCATTGTGAACTACAACTGCATTGTCTTCTATAAACATACATGGAACAGCTCGAGCAGTTGTGACTGCTCCGGGCGGTCAGCAGCTTGAAGCAGTCAGTCTTGACTGCTTCAAGCTGCCCGTGTATGGCCGCTCTTACTCTTACAACTCCTTTAGAAAGTATAGAAGACGTTCTTTAAAATAAACAAGTCCAGGTGTTAAACGCATTACCTTTTCTAATCTTACTCGATACTTTAAGCAACAAAGTAAAGTCGTTGACTTTACTAGTTTCCATCGCTATATAGCACACCTATTAGTGTACTAAAGCCCGTACTCGTTATTACCAGTGAACTGTTAGAAACTACTTGACCGGCCAACTTCGCTAAAGCATAGTTTGTTGTTCTAATGCTGGCGTGTTAATGGCTTCGTTTGTGCTAGGATTGTCGGGGTTTAACTATAATTATTATATTGGTTCTATATTAGCCAATACTATCTACGTACGTATATATTTTATGCAAGTGATTAATTAATTTAAATTAATTAATAAAATAAAAAACATGGATTACTTTTTTGATGCCCTGTGATTATTTTCCCTTCTTTTTATATAAATGTATATATTATTATAATATTTTTTAAGTCTGTTAGCGTATATATCTATTATGTAAATACTATGATGTCTCATGCAAGCGATGTGGGAATTGAACGCAAAAATCATAACGTACCGTAATGTAGTTAATTGAAATCTATAATTTGCTTCTTAAATTCACTTAATATAAGTAAAACTACAGAAAACTACTGTAAACTTCAGTACCAATAGGATTAAAGGATTTTCTTTTCAGTAAACTCACACTTTTCCTTGACCATATTTTAATCAACGTAATAATATCCGTATCAATAAATCCCCAATCTCCCGTTTATCGAGTTCCCATTTACCCCGTTCAAGGTCACACCCTGCCGAAGGACATATCGGTACCTAACAACATTTAGCCATTTTCTTTCCCCGCCATCTTGATTATGTGCCTACCCGCACAGCGCAGCGGGGCGTAAAGCACAACGCTGTTTCTATATGCGTTTGTCTTGTTACAGTATTGTACAGGACTTTGCACTATTTGCGTACTGTGTAATGCATTGGATTAAAGTTCAGTTGCTCCACTATGCAGTGGGATTATCGTCTTGAATTTAGAATAGGACTTAAAGGGTGCTTTAGTTTGTTTCATTTTAATGTTCGTTTTGTGTGTCGTTTCGTTTTATTTTGCGTAGTGTTGTACGTTTTAGTGCGCGTATTTTTGAAAATAAAGGAGTGGTTAATAATAATAGGGACTTAATTTAGCATATAAATATAACCAATGCTGAAATTATGTTCTGTATAATAGGTTTATTTTTGAGTTCTATTAAAAAAAACGATTTAAGTACTTTAAAGAAAATGTAAATGGTAGAACTTACTGAAGTGACGTTGAAATTAGATAATTACCTACTTTATTTGTTTCACACATACAATGACCAAAATTCCTATATTGTGTAAGAATGCTTATCATAAATTTCAAAGTAGGTTCCAACATTTAGTTTAAAGTAGAGCACTGAACTGCTGTTGTAAATTACATAGTTTTGCTCCTCTATTGTTAGTATATACAGGACTTTGCACTTGGTATATTATATGAATAGGTGTGTTTTGCATTCAAATGTCGGGTTAAAGCGTAGAATACATCGAAAATGTATACAGAACTGCAGTAATCATACTGCAATATTGTCTAGGGAATAAGGTAAAAATCTACGTCGTTTATGATATAAAAGGTTAATTTATTTAACTATTTAACACAATCTGATTACAGCGTAAAATGAGTTGTTTAAAATATAATTTACAAAGTATTATATTTAAATTTTGATAGTTATCGTACATATTTCGTAGAAAAATAAAACAATATTTTATATTCAAATAGAAGCTTAATTTTTGTACTTACCTTCAAAATTTCACGATATAATAATAGAGTTCGTTGCTTCCTTTACACAACAAAGCTTTGAATTCATAATACTGTATACAAAGTGAACATAAATAACTGCCAATACTTCCTTGTTAATCCACGGAAAAATTCTTACGTCATATTAGTTTACATAGCAACATGTTGATTACAAAATCAATATACAATGAAATAGCCTCTTAAATCAATAAGTAATAATATTCCTTAATAAAGACAACCAGTATCCCAACCCTCTTCGGCCTACAATACTTTTGTTAGCCTCAATTGATGTTAAGACATAATTAGTGTGTCCATTAAATCGTCAGTAAGGCTATAAACACGGTAGGGGGTAACCCATGGGTAACCCCTACTGAGCCAGACGCTCTTAGTGTAGACTTATGTTTGGCACTTATCCGTACAAGCACCTTGTGGATTTGGTTAGAGATATCCTGAGAAGGAATTGAGAATAAGTCATTTCTTATATAAGGTGAGTGACCGATACTTAAACACGTAACTTTACTCATCATTATGAACAACTTTTACTATAAGACTCAACATGAAATCTCGAAAAAAAATCAGCTGTTCCCTACATTTATGTTCGCAAACCTCGTGAAAATGTATGGAACAGCTGATTTTTTTTGCGATTTCAGGTTTGGTTTCATAGTAAAAGTTGTTCATAATAATGAGTAAAATCTCGTGTTTTTATTATCGGTCACTAATTACCAGTCGCCCTTTATATAGTATGAAAATAATTCTTATTTTATTTGGATAATAAATTCAACGACAGCTAAAATGTTATTAATTGTTAAAATAAGAATAAAATATTATGATTACTCCTAAGTTTATAGTCATAAATATTGTAGTATAGAAAATAGTGGACGTGGCTTTCTTGTTTTTTACATTTTGTATTTACATCTAAAGAATAATTTGTAAAACATCAATTACAGTAACTTAGTTTTAGCACCGTGTGATATCTAAAAGTATCACAAGATTCAATTTCGGTTTTAGCGACATCATAATAAAACTTTTAAAATGGTTTTTATTCACGTTGCTTCTCTAGCACACCATTTAAAAAAAGAAAGTCTAATTTCAAAATGATAAAGAAAGTAAACCGCAGACGTATGAAACT
Organism: Agrochola lychnidis; assembly: GCA_963680765.1. Classification (NCBI taxonomy): domain Eukaryota; kingdom Metazoa; phylum Arthropoda; class Insecta; order Lepidoptera; family Noctuidae; genus Agrochola; species Agrochola lychnidis. Next base: position 9,878,170 of record OY796864.1, read on the forward strand.
AGAACTCTTAGTACACCTTGATAAGAATACAAGAAAATACATTTATTTAGCTACATATAAATTCACGTCAGTCGCTTCATGTGACTTTATTGCTGCAAAAAAACCTGTTTTATTTCCCTAACATAGAAAAATATTTTCCTAATTATACTGCTAAAATATGTATTTGAATGTTCATTAAATTGGGACAATGTACGACAAATTCAACCTTGTTTCGACCGTACCTATTATTATTCAATTATTTTCAAATTTAAATTCAGTGATTATGACTTACCTGGTCCTTATAATTGAAAGCTATGATTAATTCTCCATGGTTTAAAACAAAAACCTAACACAAAATAGTGAAAATTAAATAACAAATTAAATATCAATCAGATGACGATGGTTACAGATTTTGTAGTATTCAGTAGTATCAGTTCTGTTCAATTTTCATTTGTAGTTTTGTCGTAATACAATAATAAAAAATAGAAATATAAAACAAAGAAAAAATATAAAATCAAACAAAACGAAATGTAAAATGAAAAAAAAAAAACGAAACGTAAAAAGAAATAAAATGCAACAAATAAAATAAATTGAACAAGAAACAAATAAACCAAATCCAAAATAAAATAAATCAGTTTTTCGAAATTCATATTTCTGCAACCATCGTTATAATCAAAAAGCGTACTCACGTTTAGCTTCATCACGATCTTGTTGTACGCACGATGCCATCTCTGCTTCGGCGTCAACTTCGGCTGTTCTGGCTGGAACTCCAGTCTGTCTTCCTGAGGCCTGGCCTGCTCCTCACGGAACACACTATCATCTTCTTGATACGGTTCATCCGTCTCTTGAAACGGTTCTTGGTCATCAAACTTCTCCCTTTCTTCCCGAAAGGTATCGTCTTGGTCATTGTATGTATCGTGATCATCACGGTACTCTTCGACATTATCGTCATATAAAGGTTCAGCTTCATGGAAGCCGTCAGCCACTTCAGGTACCTCGTGGTAAGTAGTGCGCTCTTCTTGGAACGTAACTTTGGTTTTATCCGAGAGTGAATCTGCAAAATGAAGCTTTTCTGTAATTAGGTATAACTATTTTATCGGAGGTTTTGTCGGGTATCGGAAGATGATAATCACTGTTGGTGGACCCAATACTTTAATTTTAATATTCACAAGAATGGTTAGATCTGGAAGAACTTAACAGAATATTCGAAATCTTTAAGTGCTTTTAAACTGACTTATTAAATGTATTTTTTATGCAAGCATGTTTTTAGATAAGAATCACGACAGTCATTTTGGTTTCTTTTTTAAGGAAAGCAGTTATGTGACATCTGAAAAAAAAGTACAGAAATCAGTTACCTTCTTGTGTAGTCGGGACAGCAAGTTTCTCTTCGGGGTGAAAAGAACTTTGCGAGGTTCTACGATCAACAATCGACGGCGTTTGACTGTGATAGCTGTCAACTGAAGGTTTCCTTATTTGAGCCACAGTCCTCGTCGGAGACGCCTGCTTCTGCAGGCTGGGGCTCGGCGGCGCTTCCGACAAACGCCTCTCGTCTGGGACTTCTTCAAGGATGGTATCATGAGGAAAGTCGTCGTCACGATACCTATCCAAAGAAGTCCTATCACGGTCTATTGTTTGATCGTATTCAGTCTTATGATACTCGTCCTCGTAGGCACTTTCGTCGAAACTCGACTGGGTTAACTCTTCGGGTGCGTCTGGTAACGTCCGTGTACGACGCACCGAAGGTCTTTGTATGGACTCCTGTCTCCTTAGAGACGGAGTTCGTGGTAAAGAAACTGGGGCAGACGTGGTCACAGTCACAGTAGACACTGGCACTGACGGCAATACTTCTGGGACGGATGTTGTCGCGGATACGGTACTTGTGAACGGCGTCACGGGAGCTACGGATGAAGCGAAGTGGCTTGTTGGAGCAGTCGTCACAGAAATCGTGTGTGGAGGCTGGCTCACTGCTGGAGCCGACACCGCCGCGGCTGCTGCACCGAAGAAACTTCCCAACTTCTTTGCACTACCAGCCATAAATGAACCTAAGGTAGCAGCACCAGCTATTACACTTGTTTGCAACTGTTGAGCAGGTTGTTTAGCATGTTGTTGTTGTTGCAGCAAATGCTGCTGCTGTTGTTGTTGCTGCAGCTGCTGCTGTTGTTGTTGTTGCTGCTGCTGCTGTTGAAATTGTAACTGCTGTTGCTGCTGTTGAAATTGCATGTCTTGTTGTTGTTGTTGCTGGAATGGCAATTGGTGTGCTTTTTGTTGTTCATCATGTTGAAAATACTGTTGATCTTGTAAATATTGCTGGTCTTGTTCAAACTGTTGCGTAAAAAGCTGCTGGGAAACTGGCTGTTTCTCTTCTTCCGGGTACTGCGACTCGAATTGTGAATCATACTTATAGTCCTGCTGTTGCTGATAGTCTTGTTGTTGCTGGTAGTCTTGTTGTTGCTGGTAGTCTTGTTCTTGCTGATAATCCTGCTGTAGATGTTGTTGTTTATCTTCATACTGGCTTTGGTCCGGAAACTGTTGGTCTTGTTGGTCAAACCGATACTGCTGCTCTTCGAACTGCGAATCGATCTCCGGATAACTTTTCACTTGAAACAAATCTTGTTGTTTCGCATTTGACAGTTGTGGTAAATAAGACGAAAGTGTTGATGGCACGGTTTTCGGTAACAATAAATCGATCTCACTAGTAATAGGGTACGTGAACTGTGATATTGTCTCTGTTTCGGTCCACGGCGTTTTTTGAGCTGGAAATTGGAAGAAAACGTTGTAAATATTAAATGAAAACTCACCACACAGACAGTGTATGAAACGGGCCGTCATGTTTACGAATAAAAAAGAACTGATGTTAATAACAAATCTATACGCCGTGCTGCGGAAGTTCTTATCTTTTATGTAACTGAATCATTTTTAATGTGAATTATTATAAATTCTTGCTATTGTTGTACTGACATTGACATAATTTTGATATCGCAAGCTGTTGTTATAAATAGATATAAGTTCAATGTGATTTTACTGCCAGACTCTAATGAATTGAATCCTAGCAAGATATTTGTAAGACCTTTGACTATTCGTATTGTCAAAAATATTTAGTAGGAATATTTTTCAAACAACACTACTTCTCTTATACTGTCATATATATTGATCAAAGTAAAGGCGATAATGAAGGCATAATTACCAGCTGCAGGCGGAGTGGCATGTGGCGTTTCATCAAAAAATGGTTGCATCCCATCCGAATCATAACTGTAATAAAAGATTAAGTTTATGATAAGAAGATACACGATAGGAAAAGAGAAAGGTTATTTCTCAGCTGACATCCATCTTAATCTTTATTTCTTTCTTTATCGTGTGGTTGGTGACTAACCTGGTGTCAGTGCTTTTATGCCGCCCATGGGCCTCTTACTTGGCTTCACATGCCGTCGAGAAATATCTCTCAGGCATACCGTCATCACGATGTTTTCCTTCACCGTTTTTGAAGCAAGTGACAATTATACAATAAGCACATGAATCTGAAAAGTCAGAGGTTTTGGGTTCAAACTCGAAACCTATGAATTGGCAGTCCAACGGTCACACCACTAGGCTATCACTGCTGTTTCTATCTCAATGTTGAATTACTAATTGCCGTAATTGCCCTTTTGACGACAACGTCATTGGCAAATAGCTACACACATAAACTCACGCCTTCTTTCCCATGGGGATAGGCAGAAACTACAGAACGCCACCTGCTACGATCCTTACTACTCCTGTTGCGTCATTTACGTTTTTATCTGGTCATACACGCACGCCGGTAGCGAGTACTATGCATCTGACCTTTATGAAGAACATCACCAACAATGATAGACTAGCAGTGATAGCCTAGTGGTGTGACCATCTGCCAAGTCATAGGTCTCGAGTTCGAGCCCAAGGCACGCACCTCTGGACTTTTCGGATTAATGTGCGTATTGTATAAGTATCACTTGCTTAAAAAACTGTGAAGGAAAACATCGTGAGGAAACCGGCATGCCTGAGAGATATTTCTCGACGGCAAGTGAAGCAAAGTCAGAGGCCCATGGACGACTTTAAAACTCTGACACCAGGTTAGTCACTAAACATACAAAAAAAGAAGCTACTTACAATGTGTTCAGTATACTCTTCAGTCATTAAGCCAGTTTCGGCAAAGGTTTTCTGCTTGACTTTAATACTGAACAATTATCTTGTACTACACGAAGAATGAACAGTTGAGTCTTATTATTCAAGGCAATGGGCTCGTTAAATTTCATCGGAGAGGCAACCGGATGGCGAGTGGTAATCTGAGTCTTGAAGTGATACCAAACCCCCCCGTACCGTCCGAATGGACCCCAAATGGACGGGGGTGAAGATATGGGGGATGGGGGCCTAACATTTATTTTTTTGACGTCGCATTCAAAATTTAAGGTCTATTATGTGTTTATTGTGTGGAATTTGTGTGTTACAATGCCCTCTGGTTTTGATAAAATTAACCCTCATTTTCGGTGATAAATCATCGATAAGGAGTTTCAAGAATTATACACATTATTCCTATTATAACGATGTTGGAGGGTGGCAACCGGATCGCATTGATACACACAAATTCCTTGCACATAATAGAGCATAAATTTTGAATGCCAGATAAAAAAAAATAGGCCCCCATCCCCCATATTTCCACCCTCGTCCATTTGGAGTCCATACGAACGGTACGGGGGGGTTCGGTATCACTTCAATACCCAGATTACCACTCGCCATCCGGTTGCCTCTTCGATTAAATTTTACGTGCCATTGCTTTATCTATATGAGGGTTGGAGAAATTGCACGAAATCATAAGGGAATCTTTTGCAGTGATGACCAAATTATTAGTAAAGTGACTCTGTTGTGGGTGTATGCAAACTGCAGATAATAATCATGATTCAGATTAGTTCAGGAAACACGTGTTTCTTGATAAGTATATAGGTTACTGGATATAGTGACTCGTTAATGCATAATACTATGATATCGCAAAAATGATTCGCAGAATCTGGGAAGGTCCTTGCATTCAGGAAAATGTCGGTGTTAACGCGTTTTTATTGGTTCCCGATACAGCACTTTATTTAATACTATCGGTCAAGAAATCCATTTTCCTCGATGTGGGGTTTTTACTGTTTGCATTTTTAATAAAAAGTTACCCCAATGAGCTTTTAGGTGCAAAAATGTTCTATAAATTAGGTGAATAGAAGCTAGGTGTGAAACAATGAGCCTTTCCTTTTATTTTGATGTTTTTGTTTGTCAGTTTTCCCATAGCTTCATGAGAAAATTATGACATATAATTGTAGTGTAAAATGTATACTAAATGCACTTACGTCGTATTATTATAATTAGTATCTTGATACGGTTCTGTGGCAGTGTCTTGAAAGTCTTGCTGAAACCCGAAGCTATCATAACCATAACTCACATCAGGAATAGGTTTTTCAGGTTCTGTAAAATAAAATTTACCATTAATGAGAACGTCCAAATAAGCCTTTTTTTGGGTGGGAAATTATCAAATAACTTCCCCCGCTCTGGGTGGAGCGGAAGGGCGTGTCAGACTCTTACTGACTAAAACCCACCCGTGTTCTTTCAGTTGCCTGTATTGCCAGGGGCCACGGTTATCCTTTCGGACAAAACCGCAACCCCAGTAGGCCCAAATAAGCCTGCATTACTATTGGTATTTACTTTTTGAAGGTGATGCTTGAACAACAAACAACCATACCCATACGGTACCTAAATATAATTACTTTGGCCCAAAGGCATCCGCCATTTATGTGACAGCGTTTCATGTAGTATTTACTTAAAGCAGCTCCACACAACACCACGTCCCACAACCTTAAAAAAGCGGAATTGGAGATTCGCTCTCCTATCCAGTTTAACTGCCTCAGGCAATAAAAAAACAGAATCTTCGAAAGCATCAGCTCACCGGGTACGTAAGGCACGTGCGTAAGCGTGGAGGCGGAAGGCGCGCGCCTCGGGCGCGTGAAGCTGCCGTAAGACGTCATAGATGACGTCAACGGCGTGGGGGGTTGTGGCAGGCGGCGGCCGCGACTGCCGCGCGTCGATCCAGACTCGCTGCCCGGCGGGACCGGCAGCGCGCGGCCCCGCTTCGGGGTCGACGATGGCGTGGCTGGAAAGGAAGCACATTGATTGACGGGAAGCTTAGGCAGCGTTAAAGGTTCAGCCCCCTTAAAGCCGGAGGACCAACGTCCGCGCGTTTTATTGGCGGTTCTGTTCGTTAGTAGTTAGGGGTTAAATTGCCATAATACGACGTGTATGACAATGGTATCTTTCTCTATTTTACTAACCAACTTCGAAAAAGGACGAGGTTATATGTTCGTAGCGTAAGTATGTTTTTATTTTATTTATGTCCACCGATTTCTCCATCAATTGTGGACCGATTTTGAAAGTTCTTTTTTTTTTTTTGTTTGAAAGGGTATGCTTTTGGTGGTCCCATATAAATTAACTTTGCTTGGATTGTTTTTGAGTTAGCTTCAACAATACATATTTTTTCTCACTTCGTATGTGGATCATATAATAATTTTATGTCACTGGTAATTATATAGCAGGTAGTGGTATTCGAGTTTGTGTGAAGTAGGTACCAGAACTAAAAAGTGAAAAATAAAAACTTTTGATAATTATTGTTAATGTTCCATCCAGTACTAGTATTGGTTATAACATAAGCCTGCCTTAGGTCTGGCGTCGACATTGTTTTTAAATATGCGATAACATTGATTGACGATGAAGCAATTCCTTACTTATTGGTTTACCAGGTTTTTTTCATTTCTCGCATTAATATTATATCCTCTCAATTAGGTCTACAAAAAATAACTTACAAAAGTAACTTGCAATATTTTTATGCCATACTCAGTAATTATTTTCGATGGTTTTGAAACACTAGTCACCTAGTAGGGTTTTCAAACTTTGTCACTGAACAAAATAGGCCTGCGTCCAATTTTTTATTCCATCTTTTAGTTTATTAAAAAATATTGGACACGTTATTTTTCTTTTTTGACGTAATCAATAGATTACGGCGATACATTGATTTAAAATATAGCATGACGTCACGCCTTGCTAGATTTTATACTGAGTTGTGACGTAGCGAGCCCCCACTCCCCAACTTTAATGCATGTTTTCTAAGTTATTTTTGATTAATATGATAAAGCAAAAAATACGTGTCTAATATTTTTTTTATTATCTGAAAGACGGAATAAATAGAATTTCTTTTTTTTACCTAGGCAGCTACCGTATTGAAAAAGTCTGTAGATAAGAATCGCTTTCATTCAGACAACATATCTCGCTTTAGTGTCGGCGATTTCCTGCTTAGCATCGCCACAACAACAACGTAACATATTTATCAAAAAATGCATTTTTTATTAAAAGCTTTCACATTTAGTATAATAATATTCTTGCCGAAGCTTTACAAGTTTAGCCTTAATAAGGATAATAAAGTATTTTACCTGGAAGACTAGCAGCAGACCTTCGCGGCCGCGGCCTGTACGGCGCCATCTCATTGTAATCGGAATACCTTGAAGATGGCACCAACTGAAACATAAGAAAACAGTTTAACGTATTCATTCCTCTTAAGGCGCTAACAAGAGCTAAAGCGCGATCATTGTCGGAGTGCATAGAAAATAAAGAGAAGTGCGATGACACAACGCGTGTTACACATACCATAATTAATCCATAGGTAATGTTCCCACTGCTGGGACACAGGCCTCTTCTCTTCGAGAAGGAGTGGTGTGTAATCTACCTCGCGAGCCCGGTGCGAGTTGGTAGATGTCACATGTCTTCGAATTTTTGGTTCTAGGACATGCCGGTTTCCTCACGATGTTTTCCTTCACCGTTTTGAGAGAAGTGGTGATGAAATTATTTACACAAAGTAAAGCGCCTGCGTGGGTTCGAACCCACAACATCCAACTCGTAAGTCTGGGCCGTTACCGCTAGGCCACCACTGCTCCAACGCGTGCTATTTATTGCAAAACATGAAGCAATTAAATATTTACTCAAAAATGAGTTGAGTAATCGAAAATAAAAAAACATCCATGTTCTGCATTCAAATAAGACGTTCTTATTATTATTTAAATACTAACCTACGTTGATACTTAATACAGATATTTTGGATTGGATCTCAAGGTTAGTTTACCTTTTTTTTTAAACCTGTTTTACAAAATATGTTCAAGGTACATAGGTACTTCGTCTAACGTCTTTAAAAAAAGAAAAAAAAAAAAAAAAAACTTATTTTTGTCCGCTACAACAAACTATATGTATTCGGCAATTTTTTTAAGACAAGCCTACTTAGATCATTTTTCTCTTGTCAGCGCCTTAAATATTGTTTTACGAAATAGATTTCAGAATGTATCTCAAAACGAAAGTAGAGTAGAAAAAAAATTCTGATGTGGTTGGATGACTCACATTACAAACATTTTAAAATCTGCATACATCTGCACTACACTAGAGACTTAAGTTTTGGAACTGAACACAAACTTCAACTTTGTGACTAACTGACCGACTCCTTGACACTTTAAAAGTGTCTGTAAATGTTTTGCCTGCAATCAATATACACAACTTTGACTTCTTTCAACTTGGACGTTGCTAAAATTATAATTTTCAGTACCTGGTCGACCGAGCTCTGCTCGGGTGAAAATAGATAAACATATCGTCCAGGTATTCCAACGTTGTATCACATTTCCGAGGCTGTGAAAATATATAAAACAAATTTTCCCAGATATGAGACCTAGCTAGATCGATTTTTCGCCCCCTTTACGGGGGCGAAAAATCGATCTAGCTAGGTCTCCCTAAATCGTTAAAGCCGATTTCGAGAACGTGAGTACAAATATTTATATACTTATATATATATATCTACAAATATTGCTCGTTTCATAGTATAGGATAGGATACACAATAGTGCAATACTTTCTTTGATCTGGATTATTTAGAAAAACTATCTTCAATAAACTCCGCGTAACTGGCAGTACGTTCAATGCTACAGACATTTCCTGCATTTTATATAACTTACCGGTTTAGGCGGCACTTGCGGCAACTGAACAACTGAAGACCTCCTTTTATTGACAACATTCTCGTACTCGGTCGGCGTCAGGCCTTGTCCGTCATCGTAGAAGTACTGACCGCCGCCGCCACTGTCCCACTGCCGAGAGTCGTCACCTACGTACGACGTCTGATAGGGGTACGACGACGAGTCGTAGAACTCCTCGTAACTCTGCTGCTGAGATAAATGGTCCCTGGAAATTTAAAATGTTTGTTAATAACATCCACCTAGTTTTAAACGGTTATCATAGGTTTAGTTGAAATCAATCTGCCTAGCCTTTTTCCAACTATGTCGGGGTCAATCTAACCGTAGTATTTTATATGGAGCGACTGCCTATCTGACCTCTACAACCCAGTAACTGGGTAATACGATACGCCTTGGTAAACCTGGTTGTCAGACTTTCGGGCTTCTAACGACCCATAACGACTGTCAAATATCCACGAATGACAGCCAGGACTAACGGTTTAACGTGCTTTCGGAGGCACGGGCGAGTCTCGATATGTAAAGATGATCACTCACCCACGGACCAACCCCGGCAAGCGTAGCTTAACCTGGTGGATCGACCGTGCGGCTGTTATTACTTAGCTACGAGCTCCTCATAGATTTAGTTGAAAATGCGACATAAAAGTTGTTGAAACAGGACAACAGCTTTTCACACGTCATGATTATGTACATAACCAGTAGACTTGTTAACACCAGAAATACAAACAAATTTCACCGGGACATCAACATTTTGCAAGTGCCTGTCGACTACAGTATTTTTATTTTCTTAATGTCCCTCGGGTATCATCGGATTTCCGAATACAAACGAATGCTAATTTCCATGTCCATCAATTATTATATTTGTTGTGTATAATAATTTGAATTCAGAACTAAGTACTTTATTGTTGTTTTGTTTTGATTTCCGTGTGAACTATATAGAGCTGTAAACCTATCTGTCCTCCTCCTATCTGTCGTGCCTGCTACTTTAGCGACTTTCCTTCCATTTTTTAAATAAATTACATTAAGTTAAAAGAGTATTAACAGCTTTATATAATTCCAAGTCGATTGAAAGCGTCCGGTCTGCACCAAGTGCAAAGAGCAACTGATAGAAATCCGACGACTGACGAAACACGAGGTTTACCGTCGGACGTAAAGAACATACATAAATTGTCTGTAGTTAGTTGATTTTCTATATCTATAACCTGGTTTGAATACTAAAGATCACAGCGTTAGAAATGGTGAGATAAACTTTAATACTTTCTCAAACATTGGCAACAGAGAGAGAAGGAAGGCCTTTGCCTTGCAATAATAGTAGGACATTGAATAAATAACAATAGTCTGCGTTCAGCGCTCGGTGTGGAAACACGCTGTGTTCGGGTTCGCGACAAGTTAATCGTTATCCTGAGGATGCCTCGTTGAGAGGTGAAACACATGTCGATTTCTTTCAGGAGTTTTTTATGGCTCTTTAGAATAGCTAAGCGGAACAGGTTACTAAATATATCCACGTCTATTGTATTTTAAATAACAATGGTATGAAAGTTGATTAGAACGTACCTCGTGTGCGTGATACTGGTGCTGTAGGTCTCAAAACTATACATAGGCATGTTGTCATCGTACAGCGTGTTCTGACGCTCCAGACTCGGCCGACGCTGCTCCTCTGTGAAACGAAAACTTAATTAATAAGAAATCCAAAATCAACCCAGTTTTAATTTATGTGTGAATGCGTGTACAGTATTTATATTTCCTTAATGTCCCTCGGCAAACTTCGTGTTTCGTCAGTCGTCGAATTTATATCAGTTGCGCTTTGCACTTGGTGCAGACCGGACGCTCTCAATCAACTTGGAACTATATCGAGTTGTTAATACTCAACTTACTGTAATTTATTTTTAGATTTGAGGAAAGCTGCTAAAGTCGCAGGCACGACAGATAGGAAAATAATTTTACAGCTCTATATAGTTCACATGGAAATCAAAACAAATCAACAATAAAATAAGTCTGAATTCAAATTATTATACACGATAAATCTAATAATTAACGGACACGGAAATTAACATTCGTTTGTATTCGGAAATCCGATGATTCCCGAGGGACATAAAGAAAATAGTTTTTTTTTGTCCTTACCTCCAGACTGCCAGTCAGCCGCGGTTCTCCAAGATATCGCTGACTCCACACTCACTTGTGCGTGCAGCTGTGACCACGTGTCTATCCTAAAATTAACAAAAGAAAAGAATCATTTCGGTAACGAAATACCTGCAATATCGTCGTTTCACAAGTTTATAGGATGGGAATGATCTGACGTGATCCAAATTTCTTAATACAATCTTCCAGGAGTTTTACTCGGACAAAACCAAATAGCAGTCTATAACGGAGGTCAGGATACTAATTTGTTGAAATTAGTGATATTCACTTGTTTTTGTGATATTTATTTGTTTTGTACCATTTTTTTTTTCACATCAAAATTCTCATTACATCCATTTTAGTTATTTAAAAAAAAAAACCGTTTTACAATTTTTTCAATATAAATAGACCTAATGAAATAAAAATCCTCACTAGATTCATCATGGATCTGGCCAATGGATCTTCTGAAATTTTACCTAACTTTCTCGCTGCTGGGACTCAGGCCTCCTCTCTGTGAGAGGAAGTAGGCTAAGCAAGCAGTCAGTTACTTAGCTTACCAGCGAGCCTAACTGCCCTGAGATGTAGGTTCACGTAACATAACATAACATCACGCCTGTATCCCCCGAAGACTCCGGGGTGCTACTCAGAAATTCCTATAGAAAACCCAATAACACTTTGCCCAACCTGGGAATCGAACCCAGGACCTCATGCGACCACTAGATCAACGAGGCAGTCATGGTCGTAGGTTCAGTAAACCATTAAAGGCACATCCAGTTTTAGTAAATGTTCAGCCTTACGTTTGACACTGATAATAATCTATATGACTTTTTCTAAAACGTGATATGTTAAATCAACGCACGGGATCTGTAATAAAATAGTGTGGAAGCCCTTTTAATTATTTTAATCTTGCTTCAGTTAAAGTAAATGAGATTATCAGTCGATATTAGAAAGAAAAAAATAAAATACGTTTATCTGCGGTAAATAAGGAAAAAAAAGCACAAGTTGGGGGAAAATATGCGTCACATCCACACAAAACGGCCATCGCTCAGCAAAATGCTGCGACCCCATGCGATACAGAGCCCCAGCGCTGGTTTTCTGTTATATTTAACTTCTTTATGCTGATATCTACCTGTTGGTCCGCGGCTGACTGTTATAATACAGCGGGTCGGTGTCCCCGTGTATGTGGTACTCGTCCCTCTCGTACGAATTCTCACGAGATACCTCCAAGGATCTCTGGAAATAGACAGTAGAGGAATGGTTAGAAAACATGATATCAATTAATGACTGTAGTTTTATAAAACTATGCGTCTATAACAAACCAATAAATACCACAGAAGAAGAATACGTGATTTTGAAACTTTATTGCAGTCCACAAACACGACCTGTCATGGCAAAAAAATAGAAGCAATCATGTGCTGAGGACCTTAATTAGCCAGTGGCGGCTGAATATATCAGACTCTTTTAGTGGAGTTTCTTGCCGTTTCCTCCATAGGAACCTACTACGCTTTGGAATGGGCAACTAGCTTCATCTTTCTGACTGACCGACCCCTTGATAATTAAAAAGTGCTTATAATTGGTTTATTTGAAATAAATGCTTTGAGTTTGAGTTTTACTCCTAAGTCTGACATATTTACCACTGCCTACCACAGATTATGTAGGAATTATATGATAGATCTCTCTCATAAATACCCTGTTGTCACTAAAAATATAAAATAAATAGCGTATCAACACCCACTTGAATAAACAGTAGACAAACTACAGTTAGCTGCTAGGACTGAGCAGCAAATGATACTAATACAAAATCAACCTAAATGCGTTGCCCGAATACTGTAAGCTATGACGCTAATATGACAAAAATTAGTGTCTTGGCCTAACTCGGCTATTTCGATGTTATAAACTCAATCTGCCCAGCCTTTTCCCAACTATGTTGGGGTCGGCTTTCAGTCTTACCGGTTGCAGCTGAATACCAGTATTTTACATGGAGTGACTGCCTATCTGAACCCAGTAACTGGATAATACGATACCCCTTGGTAAGACTGGTTGTCAGACTTTCAGGCTGTTGACGACCTGTAACGACTGTCAAAGATCCACGAATGACAGCCGGGACCAACGGCTTAACGTGCTTTCTGAGGCACGGAGGAGTCTTGGTATGTAAAGATGGTCACCCATCTACAGCCCAACCCCGGCAAGCGTAGCTTAACCTGATGAATCGGCTGTTGTTACTTAGCCACGAGCTCCTCCTCAGTCATTTCCATCAGTTCATGTCCTCGGTTATTTCGATGTATGTATAGTAATTATTTATTTTTTAAGGTTTACTAATAGTTTCTGTTACGCAGTATAAATCTTAAGTATAGGTAACTATAATAGCCTTGGACTTGGGCACCTGTCCGACCGCCCGCGCCGGTGATTGACGAGAAGCGAGTAGAGCTAGCAACTAAAAACAAGTTGGCGAGTAACGAGCAGCGAGAGTGCGACGGCGACGAGCGATTACTCGCTGGTATGCATATAAATCAAGCGTGAGTCTCTCAGCGAGCATTCTACCCGCCAAGCGAGCATCGTTGTGCGAGTACTCCGTTTGATAGCTCTTGTCACTGCGACAAACGAGTGTATTTTCTTAATGTCCCTCGGGAATCATCGCATTTCCGAATACAAACGAATGCTACTTTCCATGTGCATCAATTATTAGATTTATCGTGTATAATAATTTGAATTCAGAACTAAGTACTTTATTGTTGTTTTGTTTTGATTTCCATGTGAACTCTATAGAGCTGGAAAACTATTTTCCTAGCTGTCATGCCTGCGACTTTAGGAGCTTTCCTCCCATTTTTAAAGTTAAAAAAATATTAACAACTCCATATACTTCCAAGTCGATTGAGAGCATCCGGTCTGCACCAAGTGCAAAGGGCAACTGATAGGAATCCGACGACTAACGAAACACGAAGTTTGCCGAGGGACATTAAGAAAATAGAAATACTGTACTCGCCATCGGTGTGCACAGTCGGCGATCAACCATTAATATATTTACCTCTTTTACTTACACGGGACCTACAATCTTTTGTACATTTCTTGAGGGAGAAAATCATTGAAAGCTAGTCGCTTCCTCGTTGGCTGTGAATCACAGTCCTAAATTACAGATTAACCAGTTTTCTCAAAAATAAGTGATCATCATCTAATAGCTAGCCTTTTCCCAACTATGTTGGGGTCGGCTTCCAGTCTAACCGGATGCAGCTGAGTACCAGTATTTTACATGGAGCGACTACCTATCTGACCTCCACAACCTAGTTACTAGGTAACACGATACCCCTTGATAAGACTGATTGTCAGACTTTTTGGGCTTCTAACTACCCGTAACGACTGTCAAAGATCTACAAATGACAGCCGGGACCAACGGCTTAACGTGCTTTCCAAGGCACGGAGAGGTCTTCGTATGTAAAGATGGTCACCCATCCCCGGACCAACCGCGGCAAGCGTAGCTTAACCTGATCGATCGACCCATGCGGTTGTTATTACTTAGCCACAAGCCCCTCCTCAAAAATAAGTGATAACAAACAAAAATAAAGTAGCTCTAGCATTTACCAAGATTAAATAAAGTAACAATGATGATGAACATAGTTATTCTGCGTTCACAATTAAATTTCCAAACATGTAAACGAATACGATTTTTTGGAAAAATAACTTTATGACCTACACATAAGGTTCAGTTTGCACTACAACTTCAACATTTTTTTTTAGACTTTTTCAATTGTTCTACTCATACTTAAATCAACTTAATTTACATTTGCATTAAGTTGAATTTCTTTAAGTAGAAATAACATAGAAGAAGCATGGATATAAAAAGATCTAAGTTACCTGTGGTGTGTGCATCTGGTGCGCATGGTTCCGGAACTGTGAGGCGCTGCAGTTGGCATGCTGCCCCACTGGGTAGTTGAGGTCCGACGTGTAGTCGGAGTCCTCTGAGTAACCCGCTGGAATAGAGGGAAATGTTGAGGTTAGGAAAGGCAGAAATACATTTTGAACTCCTGTGTGTGCACAAATATCAAGCAAAACAAAGACGGAATCGTCACTGTTAAAGCGTTGCTATTGGTGCCGATTTCCTTGTTCACAAAATAAACTAAATTTAAGTTCACTACATCTTTTTCTTTCTATTTCATTAAGAAAAGGACAGAAGATAAATTTTAGTTTAGTCCTCTCAAATTAATCAGCGCTTGACGTAAATTGACCTAATTTTAGTAGGCAAGTTTTTAATCACGTTTAAACTTGTATGGAGAAGTGACAGGATTTTATAATTTCAAAATAAATACATTTGAAGTTATTTAAGAAAATAGGTGAAAATTGACAATTCCTCCCCCTTATCTCCGAAACTACTGAGCCTAAAATTTTGAAAAAATTACAGAGAATGGTTCTTCCCTCATAAATAACAGGAAAACCTATAAAAAGTCTATGGTCTTAAAATAACATGGTAAATCTATTAATATTGTGCGTACAAACTTACATTTGCAGTTGGAATGAATGGGAGAACATGTATTTCAAGTACAATGTTAAGTTTGTGTTTGGGATAAATTCATCCCAAATACGGACTCCTTCATTGTGCGTAGTCCGGCACGCACTTGGCCGGTTTTTTTAACTACATTGAATAAAAGCGAGAATTACAAGCTAGAAACAAGTTGCTCTAAAGTAACGTTGATCCATACATTGTGCAAAAGATACAGATTGGCTAAAATAGGGAACCTTTTATTTTGTTGGAAAATTATCAAATAGCTTCTCCCGCTCTGGATGGAGCGAGAGGACGTGTCAGACTCTTACTGATTAAAACCCACCCGTATTCCTTCAGTTGCCATGTTGTCGGGGGCCACGATCTCCCTTTCGGACTTCTTCGCAACCCCGGCAAGCATCGGCCCTAGCGGACCCCGTCAATTCCGTTGACATCTCTTTGAGGCGCGCGTGGAACACAACGCGCCGTCGACCCGGGCCTGGTCCTTATCGGACGGCGAGCTACCCATTGCTCACCGCCCGCAAGCCCGCGCCTACGGTGGCCGGAAATCGGCCTGACTAGTCTAGTACCTATCATGTACCTACGTAATAATCTACTTATTGTAACGCTGCCTATATAACGATAAACTTAAGCTGCTTTACGTTAATGGATATAGAGCTGTAATACAGTTCCATTCAACTGCTGTATAAATAAACAGATCTATTGTTAGGTTTTAATTTATTAATACGTAATTGTTGGATATTGTACTGGCAACACCCAAAGATTCGATGTGTCAAGTGTCAATTGAGTAGCGCAGGAGGGAACCTTTCTTCTGGGACTGGCGCTCGTGCCGGTAAGATGTGCTTAGTGGATGTGTCGGTAAAAAAATAGATTGCATGGTATTGGTTGGAGATTTACTGTAAATTAAAGTAACCTATTAGTTTAATGGTAAATATTAGAATACGATTAAATAGTGATATTATGTGGGGAATAGGAGATGTGATGATACGGTGTAGAATATTGAATTTGATGTTGGCAAAGAAATATAAATGACTGACAAAATATCTTGGTGTTGCATATTATTTTCCTTATCCCTGAAATATTATGAATATGTAGTTTTATTAAACAGTTTTAGATTATGATATTGGGGTAACGACTTTAATATTCATTTGGGTATTAGTTTCTATTTTGAGGTTAAATAATTATATTCGGAATTAAATTAGTTATATTAGAGTGAAGGATGGTTCTTATTTCACTATAAATTAATCTTCCAAGCAAACTACAGCTGAAAGCATAATAGATTGATATGTTACTATCCCCTTGGTAGGTGTTAAGCCCTAGTTTACAAGACAACTGAGGTATAAACATTAAACATACAAACTTCAATTCACGAGGCGACGTAATAACTACTAAAAGAAATTTATCGTGTCTTAAATAAAATACATACGACGAATTGTAACGCTTCTTCTTTTTAACCGACTTCCAAAAAGGAGGAGGTTATATGTTCGTAGCGT
This sequence comes from Agrochola lychnidis, assembly GCA_963680765.1. Taxonomy (NCBI): domain Eukaryota; kingdom Metazoa; phylum Arthropoda; class Insecta; order Lepidoptera; family Noctuidae; genus Agrochola; species Agrochola lychnidis. Next base: position 9,895,286 of record OY796864.1, read on the forward strand.
ATGTTTGTTTTTAAGCTATTGCATAGCTTTTATCGCGGGCTTTGAGCGCGGCGACAGAATTAAGAAATTCCGTAACGTAACAACGTAACGATAATAAAACCTAACACCCCCCACTCCGCCTACCATGTAATGACGGTTCCCATGACAACGTGATGTTGTCATGGGTTTTTTTTTTTTTAGTATGTCCTCCGATTTCTCCGTCATTTGTGGACCGATTTTGAAAATTATTTTTTTATTTGAAAGGTTATGCTCTAAAATTGGTCCCATATAAATTTTATTAACTTTGCTTGGGTAGTTTTTGAGTTAGCTACAAAATACATATTTTTTTCCCACTTAGTATGTAAATGATATGATAAGTTCTTGTCACTGGTAGCAGGTAGTGGTTTTCGAATGTGTGTGGGGTAGATACCACATCTAAAAAGTGAAAAATAAAAACTTTTTACAAAAAAAAACAACCAACTTCAAAAAAAAAGTCGGTGGCAAAAAACGAAAATACAAAACCCAAGACATCGACTTCCGAAATTAAAGTTATTTTTCACTTTGTAGTGTTTTTTTTTTTTGAAGTCGGTTGTTTTTTTTTTTGTAAGAAGTTTTTTGTAGTCGGTTATCAATGATTGAACCACAAGGATTCTTTTCTATGCTTACTTACCTATGTTAGAATCGAACACTAAATCTAATATACATGAAAGCTCAGACAAGGAACTACCATCTCAGACATTCATGTCGAGCGGGAATCGTTTAGCGTCATACAACTACCTATATATCAACACGTGTACGAGCTACGCTGTACATGCAAATTACTTGTCCTACTAACAGTGAAACGTTGCAGTTTGTTTAATCCAACTTTAATTGTACATTATTACTTTATAACATATTATTTTTAGTAGCAATAAAACCTTTATACCAATCGGTTGTTTACTCGTTCAACATAACATCCCAACATCAACTTAACATGTTCACGTTTCGCTGTTGGGAGTTACGCCCCAACAACACGAGATATATGAAAATAGCTCTAAGAGATTTGTTACTCAGAATACCAGCAAGCAACGTTTGTTGCCTCTTACCTATATTGCCTAACCTAACCTAACCTAACTTCAAAAGAATCGTCCATCGGAACTCATTTGTAAGTTTAATCGCTTGTGAGACTGTGAGTGACGTCTCCCACATTTCGCCATTTATGTTTAAGCCCCGTATAATAGGGGACGAGGATAAAACAAAAACATAAAAAAAAACGTGTGGCACTCGGGGACTGCCGCGGTAAAGCTATTGCATAGCATTTGTAACCTCCATGACAACATCACGTTGTCATGGGAACCGTCATTACATGGTAGGCGGAGTGGGGGGTGTTAGGTTTTATTTTCGTTACGTTACGGATTTTTTCTTGATTCAGTCGCGGCGCTCAAAGCCCGCGATAAAAACTATGCAATAGCTTAAAAAAGAATTATAACTAATATATATATGTAATTTAATTAAGTACTAACAGTTGTTTCATAAGTTTTACTGTAGCTACTGACATTCTATAGATTTCAAAGTCTGAATTAAAAAGTTTTTAGTTTATTTTTATTAATAATATAATAATTAATGAAGTAAAATCAAAATTATTCTCTGGTACGACAACAAGGCTTTTACTTGCAAAACTCACAGCAGTAGCCCGGAGTCTACATTTTTGCCAGGTCATAGGCTCGCATCCCATGACATGGGGCTTAAAACACGTCTAGCGCAATGTTTGTGTGCCATATAACCTCTGCCTAGCTCATCGAGAAACACAGGCTAAGGTTCATCTTTTTATTTCGTATTGATGGTACGTCTTAACATACAACTTTAGCCAGTATGTGGCCACGTTTATCGCGGCATCTGTAGCGTTTTATATCCTCTAAAGCGCAGCGGTGGGAACACTTTGGACACTTCAGCAAGTGAGCCATGGTCTAGTTGGGAGCACCGCATTCACACTTAGTGTCAAAGGATTTACAATCCCTATTTTGCCAATTGCCAAATTGTGTTTGTAGCGGCCTATTTGACAATCGATGGGTTACTTTCCATTCAGTGTGTCTCCATATGTGCACATATTGAAATGAGGGAATCTACGCTTAATTTTATCGACGGAAAAAATATTTTTAAAAAATCTTTTAATGGTATTTTTAAACAAAACGGTGTAACTAAATTAACTATCGCGATGAAACAAACTCCATGATGATGGGAAGTAATTAGGCGTCCTCGTAAAAAGAAAAACTATCCTCAATTGAAAATAAACATGTCTTTTTGCAAAAATCTGTTTTTTTTCATAATACACACATACATACATAAACTTACGCCTTCTTCCTATGGAGGTAGGCAGAAACTACAGAACGGCACCTGCTACGATCCTCTCATACTCCGTTTGCCTCGTTTACGTTAAATTTTTTCATAATCTTTTACAATAATTATAAAATGTCTCAATAAGACGCCAAAGAGGACAAAAAAAAACTTCCTTCGATAAAATTAAGCATAATTATATTCCCTCATTTCGAGATGTGCACATAATTAAGACACTGTATAGGAGCTCAACTGTCATTCATCATCATCATCATCAGCCTATAAATGTTCCCACTGCTGGGACACAGGCCTCCTCTCTGTAAGAGGGAGTGGGCCGTAATCGACCACGCGGGCCCAGTGCGGGTTGGTAGATGTCAAATGTCTTCGAATTTTCGGTTCTAGGACATGCCAGTTTCCTCACGATGTTTTCCTTCACCGTTTTGAGAGCAGTGGCGATGAAATAATGTACACAAAGTAAAGCGCCTGTCGGGGTTCGAACCTACGACCTACAACTCGTAAGTCGCGGCCGTTACCACTGGGCCACCACTGCTCAGACGCACTGAACTGTCATCAATGAGACAATAGAATTTTAATTGTTATCGATCTCCAGGAGAGCTCTTGACAGCTAAGTAAGCACTGTAAGCTACTGTGGTTCATAACATGACGGTTATGAATGTAAGTAGGTACTTATAATGAGCAATGTACTACATCTGCCTGCGTGCATGCTCGACTCTCTCTGCGTCCGGCAGCGAGAACATTATAGTGCGTCACTTGAAGTATTATGTACTTACAATGAGCAATGTACTGCATCTGCCTGCGTGCCTGCTCGGCTCTTTCTGCGTCCAGCGTGCCGTTGAGCAGGTCCAGTTTGCGCTGCAGGTCCGCACCGCCTGTGCCTTCTGCGTCTGGAAGAAGGAGAGAAGCGCTTTTATTAAAGTTGCCTTTAAATTGTAATGGTTGGTTAAGGACAGTAGTTTTGTATGTTAAGGGGACAAGCCTATTGCTGCCATACAGATAACGTTTTAATACAAAAAATTCTCCATAAAGGATATAGTTTTAGTCACCATGCAATTATTAGCATTGAATATTATGCCATTTTACGACAATGTGTCTTCTTAAAGTGAGGAGGAGTTAGGTTAGTGGAGTGGCTAAGTAATAACAGCCGCACGGGTCGATCCATGGGGTTAAGCTATGTTTGCCGGGGTTGGTCTGTGGATGGGTGGTCGCCCATCCACAGACATTTACATTCCGAGACTCCTCCGTGTTTCGGAAAGCACGTTAAGCCGGCGGTCCTGGTTTTCATTCGTGGATTTTTGACAATCGTTACCGGTCGTCAGAAGCCAGAAAGTCTGACAACCAGTCTTGCCAAGGAGTATTGTATAACCCAGTCACTGGGTTGTGGAGATTAGATAGACAGTCACTCCATGTAAAATACTGGTATTCAGCTGTATCCGGTTAGACTGGAAGTCGACCCCAACATAGTTACTTTGAGAAAAGGCTAGGCAGATTGATTTAATCTGTAATCTGTTAAAAAGTAAGTTACATTTTCTAATCTTCCCAAAAATATTTTTTTGAAGCGCTTATTCCTCTTATTTCTAACAAACTTCGAAAATTATTTCAAACAGGATACATTTTATTGCAAGGTATACTATTAAGTCGGGTGAACCACCATACAGCTTACAAAGCCATCATTCAAAGCAATCATTCCACTACTCGTTACAACACCATCATCGTACTATAGGCAACGCAAAATTACCAGAACACAAACAAGCTTGCCCATAACAGGCCATAATACTGGCAGTTACCGTTACACAGAAGGCTTTAAAACAATTTTATTAAGGATAAAAATGTTTTCAAACCTATCTTACTTCCTTAATATGAATACTCTCGACTCCCTGTCATAGTACTTAAAAGTATAAGCCTTTGCATCATACATCATCACTTCATATTTTGAAGGGCTAATTCTTGTAGAATTTTCTGGGGTATATTTAATATAATTGACAATGACACTAATATTTCAAAAAAAAATCACATATTTTCTCGAAAAGTGTTAAAATTACCTATAAAAATAAAAACTTTTTACAAAAAAAAAAACAACCGACTTCAAAAAAAGACTACAAAGTGAAAAATAACTTTAATTTCGGAAGTCGGTGTCTTTGGTTTTTAATTTTCGTTCTTTGTCACCGACTTCCGAAATTAAAGTTATTTTTCACTTTGTAGTCTTTTTTTGAAGTCGGTTGTTTTTTTTTGTAAAAAGTTTTTATTTTTCACTTTTTAGTTGTGATACCTACCCCACACAAAATCGAATAGCACTACCTGCTATGTAAATAACAGTGACAGGAAGTTATCATAATATCATCCACATACTAAGTGAGGAAAAAATACGTATTATTGAAGCTAACTCAAAAACTACCCAAGCAAAGTTAATAAAATTTATATGGGACCACCTCTGAAATATGATCTACCAAAAAAAAAAGAACCATCAAAATCAATTCATAATTGACGGAGTAATCGCGTAATAAACAAACAAAAAAAAAAAAACAACATACAGTCGAATTGAGAACCTCCTCCTTTTGGAAGTCGGTTAAAAAATGGCTAACAAAAGTGAAAACTTGAACAGTTTTATTGTACAGGAAATACTTTTAATGAGGTGTCGGTAACAGTAACAATAACGGTAACAGTGTCGCGAGTTCAGTTGTTTTTTCCCATCTCAAAAATGCCCAACGCGCCTAAAGAAGTTTACACTTCAAATACTGTAAAATTGTTGGATTGTCGCCTGTAACCTGTCGCCCGTCGGGTATATTAAATAGGGCTCTGGTCAAATTTGAAATTAATTGAAGAAATTCTGATGTTGAATAGGTACGAATCGATTCATATTAAATTTTTACCTTTGGATAAGAAAACCTAAATAGAAACTATAAATACAGAAATATAGTTAATTAAGTATATAGAAAAGACGGCAGCATGCCCCTAATAAACTGGAGCGACCCAATTTCTAAGATTAAATTCATTTCCCCAGCGACTCAAGTCTCCTTAGATGTCATTAGCGACCTATGTTACGTAGTTGCTAATTGATAAATTAATGTTTGTAGGGTATTCGTAGAACTAGGCCACTTCTTGGTTTATCAAGAAATTTATTTTATAGAAATGCAATGTGTTAATGTGATTTCTAATCGATCACAATTTGGTTAAAATTATCTTCACTTTTTCACACTTTTATTTATTTACGGGCGAAGCCTTGAGCAAAAGCTCGTATATTAATATTTAATAAGATACTAATTTGACATTTCAGCTAGATCCTACCGAAACTCATTTTTGAATTTGACATTTAAATTGAAGTTGATTATTTCAGTCCATCCCACTAAAAACTTAAATCCCTGTTACGATACTTTTTGAGTAACTTGCAGGAATGTTAAAACGTTTATTATTTTATGTATGAAAGTAACATTCAAGACGATAAAGTCAAAAAAACTGAAAAATACTCACTATGAAAAATTATATGTATTTTTGAAACACCCACCGGCAGAAAACAAACAAAATTCCAAATAATAATTACGATAACTACAAAAAAATCACGCACAATGGGGTATTTTCTGATACCCCTGGACATGAATCTATTTTTTAATGACGTCGCTATTTGGGCCATCCTGTATATAATTGTACACCACAAAAATATATGACAAAAATAAATCAAACACTTATATGTGTATAAACAGCTATCGGCAGGTAATAATTATTAATATCACAAAAATATTAGCCCACCAAACACATTAACTACTAATCACATCGACACTGGAAATTTCAAATTTCGTAAAGGACAGGGAATACAATGCCCTATACGACAATTGAAATTTCCAGTATCGACATAATAACTTACTAACATGCTTGTCAATTCAGTGTTCAACCCTTACTTGAGCCATGATAAATATATCGTCTATAAGTGCCCAGTAATCAAGCCTTCGATCCAAATCTTTCTTTGAACGTAACCCTAATAAGTCATTGCACTCTAAACAAGTCTAGCAAACTTGGCATCGGCGACCGCCAGTTCAAAACATAATTTACATGAAATTTCCCGAATCCTAGAACAAACAACGTCGACGAAAGATGGAAAAGATTACTAGGAATATTAAATCGAGTTTTGTTTCAAACCGCAACCGAGCAGGCAGAATTTCCAACCGTATTTCCTAGTACGGCAGAAAATAACTAACTTCGAGATATATGGAAATTCTTCATTTTATTACTTACACGGAGGCTTTACTCAAAGTCCATTCGCATAAATATAAACTTTAAACCATAATCCCATCAAAAGTTAGAGCAATCACGAGAGTTTGCGCTCGTAAAATTAAAAATATTTTTTCGTGCGTATTTTTATCGGAACAAGGTCGGAATTTGCATAAAAGGCATGAACAAGCAATCACTTGGTACGTTGGACGAGTGCAGTAAGCCTGCGAATTATTTAAATGATTTATGGAGTATGGTAGCTTAATCGTGGACCTAATTATGTAATCGGTACAATCAATGGTTTCGAAGAAAGTATCATGACGCATTTTTATTAGAGTCGTAGTAATAAATAATAGTTGGTCGTATGAACATTAAACAGGAGCTCATGGCTAAAGTAATAATAACCGCACAGGTCGAACCATCAGGTTAAGCTACGCTTGCCGGAATTGGTCCGTAGATGGGTGACAATCTTTACATATCGGAACTCCTCCGTGCCTCGGAAAGCACGTTAAGCCGTTGATCCCGGCTGTCATTTGTGAATCTTTGACAGTCGTTACGAGTCGTCAGAAGCCCAAAAGTCTGACACCAGTCTTACCAAGGGGTATCGTATTACCCAGTTACTGGGATGTGGAAGTCAGATAGGCAATCGCTCCATGTAAAATACTGGTATTCAACTGCATCCAGTTAGACTGGAAGCCAACCCCAACATAGTTGAGAAAAGGCTAGGCAGATTGATTTTTTTGAAAATTAAACACTTAGATATGTTTTGTTTTCTTGGAGATTTACAATTGTCTAAAGAGTGTAATACAGTTATCGAGCTACATTTCTTTTAAAGTGAAACTTTTATTACATCGTCTCAAACTTTTTCGTCTGTGTGTTGCATGTCGGCCGCGGAGTAGGGATAAAGTGAAAGGCGCTCGTCAGAGCAGCCAAGGCCAATATGGCGGCGCCTATAGTTCGCTTAAAAGTTTCACTTTTACCGTGGTTTCATAAAACCACACAATCCTTTTTTTGTATAATTATGACGTTGGTGGACGTCACGTAAACTCCACGCTGCGTCGTGGTGTCATGATCACTACATAATATTATAAAACAAAGTCCCCCCGCCGCATCTGTCTGAACGCGATAAACTCAAAAACTACCAAACAGATTTTCATATGGTTTCCACTAATGGTCAGAATAATTTATTAGGAAGGTTTAGGCGCATAATTTATCAAAGTTTTGTGCGAATTGGCTGAAATCTGTTGAAGATGTCGGAAAAAATCATGCCGATTGGGAGCTCGCGGAAATCAATAGAGTTATATATAAACAATGTATTACGGAATTATTCTTCTTATAAAGATCTTTTCTGCTTCTATTAAAGCAACGCTATATGTCTATCTGCATTTTTGATTTCTCTCTGGACCCAATTCTGAAATCCACGTACGTGCTGTGAGTGTGTCAGTGAGGCGCATGACTCGCCGACTCGCCGCGCGAGTCGCGAGTGTGGTGTATAGCTACGACAACACAACACGGTACACATACGCAGTAGAGTAAGCACACGCAGTGACTAATCGGTTAAGCGCGTCAAATTAAACTTAGACCTTAACTCCTTTACTTAGAATCGTAAATAGACTTGCAATTGAGTGAGTGACTCGTTTCGTTCAAAACTCACAATACGAGTACAACATGTTCTGACTTTTCACATGTTCTTGCTTTGAGAGCAAATTTCACCAGTGACACTGAACACGATCAACACACATAAACCGCGTTTAAGAGCAGTGTCAATATTCCAAAACAATGATGACACTGACAATTCTTCAACGCAGTTTTAATGTACTGATCGCATTCAGATTCATTGATGAAGTTCGACCTAAGTGCGATCAGTACCTTCAGGAAGGGTTGATATTCATTTACACTCATTTAACTTCAGTGCGTCTTACGGAATCGGGCTATAAAACTGACAACCCTTCAACTGATAGCGGACATTATAGGGCACATATTAAATGGGATAGGATGGAACGCATTTAAGGCACACATTAACGCATTTATAACACGCATTTTTCACGTGATGTTACGTGTTTTCCCTCAGTATTTTTTTATAAAATGTAATCTGTTTAATGCAGAACAAAATACATTTATACATATGTACCAACTACAACTACCTACTTTTTATTAAACATGTTGTGAAATGTGCGTGTTCTGAGCACTTACACAGCATTACCTTTAAATAGTATTTTTTTAGGGTTCCGTAGTAAACAAGTTTCGTTATGTCTGTCTGTCTGTCTGTCCGCGATCTAGCTCCTCTAGTACAGTACTAGAAAGCTGTAATTTGGTATAGGTATACATATTAATAACGCCGACAAAGTGGTAAAACAAAATTATGAAAAACATTGTTTTTTAGGGTACCTCTCCTACACGTAAAGTGGTGATGTTTTTTTTTTTATCGCATGGTGTGGGGTATCATTGGAAAGGTCCTTCAAAATCATTGCGAGTTTGTGGAAACTATTTTTGGATTCAGGGAGCCATTTGCAAAATATTAAGCTTTAAAGTGCTAATTTTTGTAAGAGTCAAGTGTCCCCCCCCTGCCAGCTAAATGGTTGATTTTGGATTTGTGAAAAAATCACAGTAATAGTTCATATAACGAAATTCAAAGAAAAACTATCACAGATGAGTAAGCTCTACATGTTAACGAGTGATAATCGACCAACTTAACTTTGCAGTTGTAAAAACATGTTTTCCATACATTCCGTATGGGAGAACATATTTTTCAACTACAAAATTAAGTTTGTTTTTGGGATAAATTCATCCCAACTACGGAACCCTTCATTGTGCGTGGTCCGACACGCACTTGGCCGGTTTTTACAGTGCCTACACAGTATACAGCACAATAGGTGATTTTTTTAAGACAAAGTATTAACAATTAATAACTTCACGAACGAAGTAACTGAGATGCCTAGTTATAAACATAAAATTGTAATTAAGCACAATCATTTCTCAAACTCAATTGCACGCCAGCTTTAAGTCTTAGTAGAAACGTCGGAATATTTTAATTTCCTCCACGTTCCCGTCATAAATAATTAATAAAATAAACGTTCTTTTCTTTTAAATTATCCTAACGTTTTAAGTAGAAACCTATTTCTTTTTAATTAGCTTCTAAAAAGGCTCTCGAATAAGTTCGGAGATGTTATTAGTCCAATTTAGAATATGCTGCATTCTAAATTATTTAGAGAAACAAGGGTCAAGCTCTGAACTTTGACATTTGACCTTTCAGTGTTTTATTTTGTTAGTGGTAATGGCTGAGTGGAAAGAGGGTCTTGTAGCTAAAGTGATATCAGCTGCACGGGTCGATTGAAGGTTACGCTACGCTTGCCGAGGTTGGTCCGAGGATGGGTGACCATCCACTACATATCGAGACCCCTCCGTGCCTCAGAAAGCACTTAAAGACATTGATTCCGGCTGACACTTAAAGATCTTTGACAGAGAGACAAATAGAAGATTTTACCAAGAGGTATCCAACGGTATTGTGTTACCCAGTAACTGGGTTGCTCTAATATGTAAAGTACTAGGATTAAGTTGCATCCGGTTAGACTGGAAGCCGACCCCAATACATTTGGGAAAAGGCTAGGCAGATTACGAGTTGTAGGTCGTAGGGTCGAACCCAGGCGCACTTTATTTTGTGTAAATTATTCCATCAATACTGCTTTCAAAACGGTTGTAATAAGAACCATCCTGACTCTAAAATGACTAATTTAATTCCGAATATAATTATTTAACCTCAAAATAGATACTAATCTCCAAATTAATTTTAAAGTCGTTACCCCAATATCATAATCTACAACTGTTAAATGAAACTACATATTATAAAATTTCAGGGATAAGGAAATAATATGAAACACCAAGATATTTTGTCAGTCATTTATATTTCTTTGCCAACATCACATTCAATATTCTACACCATACCATCACATCTCCTATTCCCCACATAATATCACAATTCAATCCGTATTCTCATATTTACCATAAAACTAATAGGTTACCTTAATTTACAGTAGATCTCCAACCAATACTATGCCAATCTATCTTTTTCCGACACAACCACTAAGCACGTCTCGCGCGCCCAACCCAGTAGGATGTTCCAGCGCTCCGCTTGACATATCGAATCTTTGGGTGTTGCCAGTACAATATCCAACAATTACGTATTAATAAATTGAAACCTAACACGGTGAAGAAACGAAATGTGCTAGAAACAAAACTTCAAAGACATGTGACATCCACCAACCCGCACCGGGCCCACGTGGCGGATAACGACCCACTCCCTCTGACAGAGAGGAGGCATATGTCCCAGCAGTGGTGGGAACATTATTGGCTGATTAAGCCCTGAAGGTTGCGCTTTGAACTTTGACGTATGACTTTCAACAATATTTCAGACTTGTATTTTGTGAGACTTATTGAGTTCAAGAAGGAATAAACGTCAATCTTTTTTCTTTCTTTAATTTCTTTTGATTTACCGACTGTTTTTAGTTAAACCTCCCGTTTCCAATGTCATATCCATCTAGACTTCTTCTTCTTTTCGTGTGATTTGTGACTAACCTAGTGTCAGAGTTTTAAAGCCGCCCATGGGCCTCTAACTTGGCTTCACATGCCGACGAAAAATATCTCTCAAGTATCGGTTTCCTCACGATGTTTTCCTTCACCGTTTTTGAAGCAAGTGATAATTATACAATACGTACATGAATCCGAAAAGTCAGAGTGGCGTGCCTTGGGTTCGAACTCGAGACCATAACTTGGCAGTTCGACGGTGACACTATTAGGCTATCACTGCTGTTCATCTAAATCTACACTAATCACACTTATATTATAAAGGCGAAAGTTTGTGAGTGTGTGTGTATGTTTGTCTCTTCTTCACGCTCAAACGGCTGAACAAATTTGGATGAAATTTGGCACACAGATAGTTTATAACCTGGATTAACACATAGGGTACTTTTTATCCCGATATTCCCACAGAATCGAGACTTACGCGGGTGAAACCGCGGGGCGCAGCTAGCATTATAAAAAGGTACAATTTGTGAGCTTGTATGTAGGGGGTAATCTTCGGAGTTACTGATCCGTTTCCGAAAATTCTTTCACTTATACTTTTACTTAGCTAGAGTTTTGCAAAGTATCTTATGATATAATATTTCATGTTAAAAAAAGAAATTAAACGTGGACAAAGTCGCGGATAGAAGCTAGTATTAACTTTATCTGAGTATTAAGGCTAAGCTCACACAACCCTAACTTCAGTGTTTAGTAGTATTTATATGCAAAAAACGTCCCTAACATCTTTTCAAAGCATTAGCAAAGATTACAAATCTATACATATAATAAAATCGTAGCGAAGTCAAAACTGTACATTGAATATTTTTGAAAAAAAGTAATTGCTACGAGGTCTAGGATCGATTCTAATGCCGAAAATATTTTTTTTAGAATTTTTGTCTGTTTGTCTGTTTGTCTGTATGTATGTTCCAGCATCACGCAAATTCTACCGGACAGATTCTGTTAAAATTTTGCATAGATATTCCCTGTGTGTCTGGTCAAACTATAGGGTATAAACTATCACGCTATTTACTATGGGGGACGAGCAATATTACATTATGTTGTATTTTTATGTTCTAGCATGACGCAAATTCTACCGGATAGATTCTGTTAAAATTTTGCATAGGTGTTCCCTATAAGTCTGGTCAAACTATAGGGTATAAACTATCACGCTATTTACTATGGGGGATGAGCAATATTATATTATGTTCGTATTTTTGGGAAAAAACGCGCCAAAATTTTAGGATATTGTAGATGGTTATCGATTTAACTTTTTAAATGATTATCATCACGCTATACCTTTATGGAACTAAGCAGTCAATCAAAAAATATATAGGAACGGCTATTTTAGACAAGTTTCAACAAAGCAATTAGCTCAGCGGTTGGGCGGTTGCTTTGTAAACGTGGGGTTGTAAGTTCGATTCCCACCTACGGTTTTTTTTCTTTTTTTTCACATTTTGTTATACGATTATTATTTTTTTTGATAATCTACCTATAATCTATAGATATAATAAAATCGTAACGAGGTTAATTTTTTTTAAAGAAAGTTATTGCTAAGAGGTCTGGGATCGATTCTTATGCGGAAAATAAAGTTTTTAGAATGTTTGTCTGTACCAACCGTAGGGCATAAACTATCACGCTATTTGCTATGGGGGATGAGCAATATTACATCATGTTCGTATTTTTCTCTGCAAATTGTAAAAGGACGCGCCAAAAGGTTGGGATATTGTAGATAGGTAGTTACCGATTTAACTTTTTAAATGATTATCATCACGCTACCTTTTATATAGGAACGGCTATTTTAGCTAACTTTCAACAAAGCGAATAAGTAAGCGATTGGACGAATGATTTGAAGTCCTGAGGGCCTACCACCAGCTTAAAAGCAGTATTATTTTAATATTACTTTAGTTTACTTCAGTGTGGGAAAGAGATGAAGCTCTACAGGATGTATAGCTCCATCTCTTTCTCCCACTGAAGTAACATTAAAAAAATACTGCTTTATGAGCTGGTGGTAGGCCGCCCGGGGTAGTAAGTTCGATTTACATCTGTTTTTTTAAACTCTTTTTGTAAAACGATTTTTTTTTGGATTGTGTATGTAATAGTTCATAGAATGTATTAATTCACAAAAAATGGAAAACTTCGTAAGCTATGGGAAACTACTAAGTTACAAGTACTTTACAGTCACAAAACATTCAAGGTTGTATTCTGATCATTTTAGAGCAAAAGACTGTAGGAATAAATGTTTTTTTTACAGATTTTGACAGCAGATTTGTCCTAGCGATTTTATAATATGTATGTGGATCTTCTGGAATCGCTGCCACACTGCTTCCTGGTGGCAAAACAGCGCACGTCATGTTTAAGATTCCCATCGATTTAGAGAGCAACGAAACACCTGTTTGTGGGGTGTCACGCAACAGTAACAAGGGATGTGTGCTTAGGGGATTGCGCTTCGTCGTATGGGATGAATGCGTTATGGCAAAAAGAAAAGCAGTGGAAACTGTAAACAGAACCCTGCAGGACATCCGCAGAAACCAAGATATGATGGGTGGTGTCACAGTTTTGACAAAAAAAGTGAAAACTTCGTTGAAAAGGTCGACTCTATGGTCGAGAGTACATAAACTGCGCTTGACCATCATCATACGAGCTCGGCTTGGCGGTAATTCAAATGCTCAAGAATTCTCCGATGTTCTTCTAAAAGTTGGTGAAAGCACTCTACCAGAGACTCTTGGTAGAGTAGATCCCACTTTAGAAGATCTTATTTGTCTGATATACGGGGATATCAGTCAAATACCGTACCAAGAGAATTCTTAGGTGTGTTTCCGTTTTAACTCCGAAGATGATCAAGCTACAGCGATCAACCACAGTATTCTCTCACAAATTGAAGGGAGTGAAGTGATATACACCTCCATTAATAGTGATGTGGAGGAAGATGATGCCAAATATCACCCCGTAGAATTTCTCAATTTACAAATAGAAAGAAAAGAAAGAAAGATAGAAAAAACATTTATTTGGACACAGTTCGCGAAACACAAAACACAAATTACAGTGGAAATAAAAAATAGTGTTTTTAAAACAATAGTGTGTGCCTCACGGCTGCGCCAAAAAGGTTCATTTCAGCATTAAATGGCAAGTGGACTTCCGGTTGTATATCTGTGTAACGGAAACCAGCTCAAAGTCATGTCTTTGCAGAGAAACGTCATCGAGGTGGAAATTCTAACAGGTTGTGGCGATGGTGAGACAGTGTTTATAGCGCGTATAAAGTACAAATTCCCCACCATTACCAGTTAAAGCGTGTGCAGTTCTCTGGGAGTGTATGCTTTGCGATCAACAAGTCACAGGGGCCGACACTAAAGGCTGAAGGCTGCGGGTGTCGACCTCAGGATAAGCTGCTTCTCACACGGACAACTGTTACGTCGCTTGCTCCCGAGTCACCATTCCTGACTCTCTGTATATTTTGGCTGCTGAGAATAAAACTACAAACGTAGTATACAGGGAAGTTTTATAAAAATGTGGCTGTTATTGTAGTATATTGTGATGTCTTACGATTTCCATGCGAACGAAGTCGCGGGCAGAAGCTAGTATTAAATATAAAAACAGCTCCAAAAATCTCAAGGACCGGGTATTACTCTATAATAAGATATGAAAATCATAAAAACTCTCTTAAATTACATTGTCCTTTACAAAATAGCCTACTTTGAAGTTGAGTGAAGAAAAGAGACCATTTTCATGTAACAAAGTTATCTTAAATGCGAAGTGAGTGTTTTATTTGTTCGTAAACGGCTTCAAAGGGGCAGTTATGTCGTATCTAGCATCGAACGAGATATTATATTTTAGGGCTGTGACTCTCTATTTTGAAAAACGGTGAAGGAAAATATCGTGAGGAAACCGGAATGTCCTAGAACCAATAAAAAAACTGGCCAAGTGCGTGTCGGACCACGCACAATGAAGGGTTCCGTAGTTGAGATGAATTTATCCCAAGAACAAACTTAACATTGTAATTGAAAAACGTGTTCTCCCATACATTGATATACGTCACGGTCAATTCTCCAACTGCAAATGTAAGTTTGTAATCGCAAAACTATTTTTTTTTTGTGTGATAAAACTACAAATTACTTTTTCGGACTTTTTGCCAAATTTCATGATTCTAGGTCAACTAGAAGTACTCTGTAGGTTTTGATTTATTTGCGAGTATCAAAATATGTCGCATAAATGGCCGTATTTTTTTATTGGGTTGACTTACAGCTTGATTTTTTAGAAGTTTAAGGGACCATAGACCTATGTATTTAATATTTATTTCAACATGATTTACCTCCACGCATTCCTGAGCAAAAGCATCTTGACAGATGGACAACGAAGTGATCTATAAGGTTTCCGTTTTTTTTCCTTTTGAGGTACGAAACCCTAAAAACGGCCAGTTCCTCGAACGAAAATTATCGCAAAATTAATGTGACAAATTGTTAAACGCTCGTACTCTGCCGTGATTGGTTGAATGATTTTTCAACAGCCAATTCTTAAGCTATTGCATAGCTTTTGTCGCGGGCTTTGAGCGCAGCGACCGAATCAAGAAATTCCGTAACGTAACGAAAATAAAACCTAACACTCCGCCTACCATGTAATGACGGTTCCCATGACAACGTGATGTTGTTGTTAACGTAATTTTTGTTTTATGCCATCACGTCATCATCCCAAGTGTAGCGTTGACAAATAGGAAGTATGGAGGTTACAAATGCTATGCAATAGCTTTACCGCGGCAGTCCCCGAGTGCCACACGTTTTTATTTTTTTCAGTAACTGGCTGTAAGCTACACTTTGTGTTACTGACACTCGCCATACAACAAATAATTCCTGCCACCACTCGCTTAACTTAGTACCGCGCCTAATATCGTGGACCCGTAACATACAAAGTTATAGAATTTTGCAATAAATGCGTCCGCCTTCTGGTCGTAAAACACAAAGATATGCACGTGTATGGAAATAAAACGTTTTGTACCTACAAATTGACACGTGTATATGGTGACTCAGAAACACGTGTCAATTTGTAGATAGCACTATTTGGCCGAGTTTTAGTGGAAAGAAAAACTGGTTTTTCTTTTATAGGTAGGACAGCAAAAAGAACTTCATTTATATTTCAGTTACCAATATTTTGTCTATGGGGGACAGTTCATAATTTTCAGAACAATAACTAATAATAATTAAGAATAAAAAAACTTTTTACAAAAAATACAACCGACTTCAGTCGGTGTCAAAAAACTAAAATACTGATCCAAAGACACCGACTTCCGAAATTAAAGTTATTTTTCACTTTGTAGTTTGGAAGTCGGTTGTATTTTTTGTAAAAAAGTTTTTTTTCTCTTTTTAGTGGGTTGATTTGTAATTTATCTAAGTTACAATAGCCTTATGTCAACTGCTCATCAAAAATACCCATCAAATATGCCTTTAATATTTGAAGAGTTCCCTCGATTTCTCCAAGATCCCATCATCAGATCGTGACCAAATGACAATGACAACTTGAAAGCCCCTTTCAAACAAAAAAAGAATTTTTCAAATCGGTCCAGCCTTCTTCGAGTAATCGGGGAACATACATAAAAATAAAAAATATCCCGACGAATTGAGAACCTCCTCCTTTTTTTTTTAATTCGGTTAAAAAATACTGAGTATCTGAACTTAAGACAACAGCCAGTTACAGAACAAAACCCATATAGTTTCGTCATGACCGTCTATCCGCGGCTTAGCTCAGATACTCTTAGTACTAGAAAGCTGTAATTTGGCATGGGCATACATATTAATTACGCCGATAAAGTGGTAAAATAAAATAATGAAAAAAAAAACCTTCCCTACACATAAAAGTGGTGATGTTTTTTTTGCAAACGCACTTGGACAGTTTTTATTATTTATATATTATTTTTATTAACTGCCTCGTTGGTCTAGTAGTCGCAAGCGCTACTGCTGAGTATGGGTTCGATTCCCGGGTCGGGCAAAGTGTTATTGGGTTTTCCTTCTGGAATTTCTTAGTAGCAGCCCGGAGTCTGGATTTTTGCCCGGTTGATGGCAATAGGCTCGCCTCCTATTACATGGGACTTAAACATAACTGGCGAAATGTCGGTGTACTATAGCTACACCTCTGCCTAACCCTTCGGAGATTATAGGCGTGATGTTATGTTATATTAACCCAGTAGGTGGCTACGTTCATTCTTTAGATCATCCGAGGTGCAGGTGAACAGGCACATCTTAGTTGCTAATTATATATATACTAGCTGACCCTGCAAACGTTGTTTTGCCATATAAATGTTTGGGGTGGACCATTTTTATCACTTCCTACCCTACCTGCCCTACCTGCCCTACCTGCCCTACCTGCCCTACCTGCCCTACCTGCCCTACCTGCCCTACCTGCCCTACCTGCCCTACCTGCCCTACCTGCCCTACCTGCCCTACCTGCCCTACCTGCCCTACTTGCCCTACCTACCCTACCTACCATAATTTATAAAAACATAATTTTTCTTCATATCTTTTTTTTTCCTAAATTAAGATGTAAGCTATCCTATCTTTCAAGTTGGATCTTGCTGCACACGGTGTGCAAATTTGATTAAAATCGGTTAAGTAGTTTAGGAGTCCATCGCGGACAAACAACGTGACACGTAATTCATATATATTAAGATATACCTACAAATATCAATTACCTACGCGTTGTTTGAACGTAAACCTGTGCAATTACCGCGTTATCTGGTTTATTAGACAAACATCTAACTATACAGGTTAGTTAAGTAAACATTACATGGACATACAAACATATATATTATCTGCGAAAACGAAGCAACGAGACTAACCTAGGCATACATTGTATGAACATACAATTAGTACAATCTTAGATCAACAGAACAGTGGATATCAAAAACTCTTGACTGGATTTATAGAACATGTCCCGGAAATAACGCACATGATCAAAAACCCCAATTAGAATATTATGTTATAATCATAACACAAACATATGTACATAGAGGATCTCGTGGCTAAGTAATAACAGCCGCACGGGTCGATCCAAAAACGGTGAAGGAAAACATCTTGAGGAAACCGGCATGTCCTAGAACCGAAAATTCGAAGACATGTGACATCTACCAACCCGCACTGGGCCCACGTGGTGGATTACGGCCCACTCCCCCTCACAGAGAGGAGGCCTGTGTCCCAGTAGATGCTCGCCGTGGTTGGTCCGTGGATGGGTGACCATCTTTACATAACGAGACTCCTCCGTGCCTCGGAAAGTGTGCGCTACCCCAGCCAGAAAATGTTGAAAATCGTAATTTAAGTGCAATAGATAATTAGATATACAGCTTCTGTTATTGTTGAGCAGATTTTTTAAATTGATAAGCTGATAGTTTTTTAATTATTTGATAAAAACAGTTCCGGCTGGAGTAACCTTACCGCAGCCAGATCTTTTGTTTTCTAACGGGTATTTTGAAATAAATGTTAATTAAAAAATTAGATATCAATTTGAAATAAATGATACATCTTAATTTGTATTTGTTATGTTTGCGAAGATATTTAAAATCTTGCTGCGGTAACGTTTGCACGATTGCTGCATCTCGGAATTAACAAAACGGATGATTATAAGTTTTGTACAGGACATCTGCCTCGTTGGTCTAGTGGTCGCAAGCGCTACTGCTGAGCTTGAGGTCCTGGGTTCGATTTCCGGGTCGTGCAAAGTGTTATTGGATTTTTCTATCTGGAATTTCTCAGTAGCAGCTCGGAGTCTAGATTTGTGCCTGGTTGATGGCAATAGGCTCGCCCCCTATTACATGGGACTTTAACATAACTGGCGAAATGTGGGTGTACCTGTTACAGGCACACCTCTGCCCAACCCTTCGGGGAAAACAAGGCGTGATGTTATGTTATCTGACTAATTAGTTATAATTTGTTACGCAATAAAAGAATCGACAATATTGTACCGTTTTGAAGTTATTTTAGTAAATATAAAATGCTTTAATAGGTCCTAGCACTTCCAATAAGCGCTCAAAAGACTAACTTTAAACGTTATTATATAGGTAATTACTGCCTATAAATGGTACTGAAGTTTCATTAGTATCCTGTACGTAATTAAAAAGTTATGATGAAACTTCAATTTGTTCCGGCCACGGCGGGCAGCTGAGTTATTTGACGACCGATCAACCGAGTTTCTTGTAGTAGTGGTAACTGAATGTTATAGCAATAATTAAAAATGTTGTGTATGTGTTACATAGACAAAATTTTGACTATTATGTACGTACATTTTTTATTAAATTAGTTATACTGATTGTGGGAGAACGCACACGTATAAGGGTCTAGCGTAGTAGGTACTTCGTCCATTTTGGTTTTTTTTGTCTGTACAGCAGACCGTGTGACCATAATTTAGGTATTCAAATTCTTTTTGGGATGAAAAAACAGTGGCACTCCGGGATTGCCGACAGAAGTGAAAACTTGAAAAAAAATCGGCACCGCGGTAATCAACGCGTTGATGTCTTTTACTCCACGGTGTCGGTAACAGGTCGCGAAATCAATTGATTATTACCATCTCAAAAATGCCTAACGCGCCTAATACCTACATTAAAAATTACCGAATATCGATTTAGTAAACGATTCTGAACAAAATACTTTCTTAATGTGCATTAATTCAGTTACACATTGTAAATACAAAGTGCAAAAATGTAGATTTTTAAAATAATTTTTTTTTCTCATAATTTCCAATCTGTAAGGGAATTAGAAAAACTCCGGTATAGGCCTCAAACCTTAGACCCATTACACAATACGACAAACAAACGACTTCGTCAAAAAGGCATACAATTGGTAACAGGGAATTATATAAGTAGAAGTAATTCCAGAATATTCGTTCGGATTTCGACAGAAAACACTGAACAACGTTGTACATTTCAATAAACATTACTAAGTACATACTAAAATAGTCGCAGTAATTAAACGCAAGGCAAAACCTAGACACCAATTAAGACTAGTTATAAATAACTTCATAGCTCTACGTAGCACTTACGTAGTTCTCGTAGCACCGTAGCACGCTACGCCGTAGACACATTATTACAACAGAATTTGTCGTAGCAAACTGACAAAGCTTGAAAGTATTATTAAACAAGGAGGGCGGGTCATCGTGACAGCTCGGAAGATGCCCTCGTTTCGTCACATTCCAACCAGTGTTATTGACACACAGAAATCGTAAACACGACTCTATTCCAACTGGTTAGAACTCACTTTTGTTAACACCCAGGTCGAATTTTACTTGATTACGGGAGGCGCAGTTTGAAGTCGAGATTCCTATTTTAAAATGCGTGAAACCACTGAACTTTTATTCGAGCTCTAGTTTTAATGAGTTAGTTCGTGTAATCGGTTTTATTTGCGTCATTGTGCAGAATTTTCAACGTGTTTACTTGAAATGCTTAGTGACATTTTGTGACAAAATTTATGTTGCTGAGGTGAAAAGCATGACCTTTGGAAAGGGTTTAAATGCGAATGATTGAAAACTGAGTTTGCAGAATATTAGATTCAGTAGTTATTGAAGTGAAAACTTCTTTAGGCACGTTGGGCTTTTTTGAGATGGGACTAAACCATTGATTTCGCGACACTGTTACAACCTCAGCTTTTGACCATTAAAAAGACATCAACGCGTTGATTACCGCGGTGTATGGAATAAAAGACATCAACACGTTGATTACCGCGGTGTCAATTTTTTTTTTTTCAAGTTTTCACTTCTGTCAGCACTCCCGGAGTGCCACTGCTTTTTTATTTATGTACTTTTCTCTTCCTCTCTCTAAATAGCATAAAAAGATGAAAACGAGTGCCATCTTCCGTTTGTATATCCTGCTTTGAATATACTTGATCGATTTTCATGTCATTTTCACCAGTAATGATAGAAAGAAATAAAGAAAAAGTATTTATTGAAACTCGCACAGGAAACCACAAATTAAACTAAAACACACTTATTAAAACATAAATGAAATAAAAAACCTAAGTGGCACTTCGGGAGTAAAAACTTGATAATAAATCGGCACCGTGGTAATCAACCCGTTGATGTGTTTTACTCCACGGTGTCGGTAACAGGTCGCGAAATCAATGGTTTAGTCCCATCTCAAATAAAAGCTGAACGTCCTGTACGAGGTACTATTGTGAATGTGAGGACTATGTGGATATTATTTTTATTTCTCTTCTAGTTTTAGTGATCGTCTGGCAGTTTGAGTAGTTTTTGCGGCCTACCCAAATGTCCTTTCTTTGGTATTGCTCGTCGAGTTGAGCTCCTTAAGTTCTAAGTTGAGGTCCACGATTACTGACAAATGCTTGCACTGACTGGACAGGTCCACTCAAATCTGTGTGGTTCTTTCCTCAAAATACCTTTTCAGACACTAATCTAGATGGTCCTCATATGGCCTGACCAAGATTATGTCTGGACTTTAAAAGAGACTGCGACCTCTGAGTTTGTTTCGGCCTTTCTTCTCAGAGTAGTCAGATAGGAAACGCCGAACTCATCTAGCTTATTTTTAATATTTTTTTATATGACGTGTAAAAGTGATTCCGATATCCTATTTACAGAATAAACAATTTCATTTCATTTCATTTCGAGGACAAAAGGCTCAGCATTAAAAAATTACAGCACAATGATAATAGCACAATGATTGATCATCTTCACACCACTTCTCGAGAAAAGTAGAAATCAACAATAGCTTTTTATATACCCCCTTATTTATACGTAAACTCACGCCTTCCCATGGGGGCAGGAAGAAACTACAGAACGCCACCTGCTACTATCCTTACATACCCTTTTGCTTCATTTCCGTTCATACATCTGGTCATACACGCACGCCGGTTGCGTTGTGTTGGATCATTAAGTTCCCTTCAAAATGGTTGAGCTAAATGATGCTGATCCATGCGTCATGTTCGTGAACGGGCGCCGTCAGTAGGGACTGGTCATCTCTTAGCTGCCACGGTTTATTTTAATTTTTGAATTGTTATTATATTTTTATTACGGACGCTTTTAACGTGCACGTCTTTCTACATTGTTCTCACATGTATAAATTCAACACGAATGATGTAACCAATATTTTGTAACAATATTTTGATTTAAAAGAGTGTCCGTGGAGTTTCTTGCCCGTTCTTCTCCATAGGTACCTACTACGCTTTGGAATGGGCAACTAGCTTCATCTTTCTGACTGACCGACCCCTTGACAATTCAAAAGTACCTGTAATTGGTTTATTTGAAATAAATGCTTTGAGTTTGAGTTGCGAGTACTACACACCTGGCCTTTCTGAACAATACCAATAAAGCCACTATAATTCTGTCCTTGTTATTTATAAACTTTGCTTAAAGTTAAGTAATGATTAGTCAGTTTAATCATAATTTTTTGAAGTTTATACGTCTCTTAAGTTTAAGCAACGTTTATTATATAAATACTAACTGTGCCCCGCGGTTTAACTCGCATAAGTCTCGATTCCGTGAGAATATCGGGAAATATCGGGTCTATAAATGTGCTAAATTTCATCCATTCATCCATTATAGCGTGAAAGCGTAACAAACTCACTTTTGCATTTCGCAAGATAGATAATCGACAAACAAACTCTAGTATAAATAAAACAATGCCCAGAAATTCTCATTTCACTGATTGCGCCATAAAAGATTAACAAAGTCTGTTTTCCTTTCAACCGTGCAATGATCATTCCGTTCTTTTTATTTAAGTATAAAGGTTGCCACCAAATAAAAATGTATATAAACCATAATATTTCACAGCGGAACACTTTAAAATGGCCGCCCTCGAGTTGTAATCCCGTACATTTCAAAACAGCCGGCAGCTTTATTATTGTGCCAACAACGAAACTTTTTTAAACTTAAAAGGAAAAATAAAAAAGTTTTTGGAGCGCAATTCGTATTCCGTAAACGGAGTATGTGCATGAGTAGGTGTGCGACAGAGTCCAAGTTTTGTACACGTTTTAGTAGCTTGAGGAAAAATTCCGGGATAGTTTATCGTGACTTGACTATTTTCATTTCGGTTTTTTAACCGACTTCAAAAAAAGGAGGAGGTTCTCAATTCGTAGGGATTTTTTTTTTTTTATTTATGTTCCCCGATTACTCGAAGACGGCTGGACCGATTTGAAAAATTCTTTTTTTGTTTGAAAGGGTATACTTTCAAATTGGTCGCATTGTCATTTGGTCACGATCTGATGGTGAAATCTTGGAGAAATCGAAGGAACTCTTCAAATATTAAAGGCACATCTATAGCGATTTGGGTATTTTTGATGAGCAGTTGACACAAAGCTATTGTAACTTACATAAATTACAAATCAACCCACTAAAAAGTGAAAAAAAAAACAACTTTTTAACAAAAAATACAACCGACTTCCAAACTACAAAGTGAAAAATAACTTTAATTTCGGAAGTCGGTATCAAAAAACTAACATACTGATCCAAAGACACCGACTTCCGAAATTAAAGATATTTTTCACTTTGTAGTTTGGAAGTCGGTTGTATTTTTTGTAAAAAAGTTTTTTTACCATAGATTTACGATCGTTCTAAACAATACGTCTATGGTTTTTAGCATGTAGGCATCTAAACTTATACACGGTGTAAGGGACTGCGATGCACAACACAAACTGTTGCCATGCATTCAGCACATGATTTTGGGCTTGAGTGTTTTTTTTTTTTGTTCTGGCTTGTGTGGATGTGTACTTTCTGACTTTATCTTGGACATTATTGACATTGGTGAAAGAAAAACATCGTGAGGAAACCTTTTTTTTTGAGTGAGAAATTATCAAATAACTTCTCCCGCTCTGGGTGGAGCAGGAGGGCGTGTCAGACTCTTACTGACTAAAACCCACCCGTGTTCCTTCTGTTGCCATGTTGCCGGGGACCACGATTTCCCTTTCGGCCTTATTCGCAACCCCGGCAGGCATCGGCCCTAGCGGACCCCGTCAATTCTGCTGACATCTCTTTGAAGCGCGCGTGGAACACAACGCGCCGTCGACCTGGGCCTGGTCCTTATCGGGCGGCGAGCTACCCATTGCTCACCGTCCCGCAAGCCCGCGCCTACGGTGGCCGGAAATCTGCTCGCCATTCCCGACGCCCAGTTCCTGAACTTATAGTTAATAAAGTCTTAAATCGCCAACTTGTCTTGAGCAAGCGTGGGAATCAATGCTTGTGCCTTCTCTGTATGAGAAGTGGCCTTTGCCCTGCAGTGAGACAGTAATAGGCTGGTAAGGTAATGCGTACATATTTTTCTACGCTGAATAAAAATTAAGTCACTTGTATTATTTTGCTCAAATGCTGAAATAAGTGGATTCATTCGCATTATTTTATTGTTCTTGAATGGTAAATGACAAGGCAAAATATTGCAAATATTTTTTGAAGTGAAAACTTCTTTAGGCGCGTTGGACATTTAAAAAAAAACAATTAAACTCGCGACACCGTTATCGACACCTCATTTTTGTAAACTCAATTGTGCTCTTTATTTATATTACATTACGGATTTATGTTCTATGCAAATATTTTCACTTTAAAGGTTTTGGAAGTTTTTTTTTTTTTGTAAATACGATTATGCTCTTTATTTAAATAAGGTTACCAATGTTCTAAACAAGTATTTTTCATCCACCAAGGCGATCTTGTTCAAGTTTTCACTTCCATCGGCACACCCGGAGTGCTACTGTTTTTTTTTTTTTTTCGCAATAATTGCCTACGGTAAAAAGTTTTTATTTTCAACTGAACTGCTTTCCATTTCAGAACCCACATTAATCGCTTTTCTTTCTTCGCTTCAACCAGATAGAAATAAAGCAAGACGCATTCAAGTGTACATCAATAATTTTGTATCGTCCTGAATATCGCTTTTGATCTCAAAACATAAAGGACTTCAAAACAATGAACTTTTAACTTATTTATAACCATTGTACGCAGAGAACTGTTAATATTGTAGACAATACATTCAAACAATGGTAAGGTCAAATACCTTGTTTTATATGCTTAGTTTGAAAATGAATTATGTTATTGTTAGAACTAGGAAAATGTCTATTCAAACAAAACATAAGAACATTACTTACAACTGAGAAAATATTAACGTATGGAACTTTGTATAACTCTTGAAAACTTACAGGAATGATTCCTACTTCCACGTATTTTAATTAGATTAAAGCTTTGGTTTCTTATAAAAACGTTGAACTGTCAAAAAATGACGGCTGTCTAAATACAGAGCGTTTTTGACACCTTAAGTCAAATACTGGTGCAAACTTGCGGACGGTGAACAATGGGTAGCTCGCCATCCGATAAGGACTAGGCCCGGGTCGACAACGCGTTGTGTTCCACGCGCGCCTCAAAGAGATACCAGCATAATTGAAGGGGTCTGCTAGGGCCGATGCCTGCCGGGGTTGCGGGTTTATCCGGAAGGGTTACCGTGGCCCCTGGCAACATACAGACAACTGAAGGAACACGGGTGGGTTTTAGTCAGTAAGAGTCTGACACCCGTCCCGCTCCGCGCAGAGCGGGACAAGTTATTTGATAATTTCCCTCACAAAAAGAAAAAAAGTCAAATGCTGGTGAAAATGATAGATGTTTTTGATAATGACGGTTACCGCTATTCTAGGAAACCGAAGTTTAAGAAGACATTTTCATCAAAAGATATTCCAGCCTTTGACCTCGAAACATACACGACAACATTTAGATGAAGATTGGCTTACATTTTACCTCGAAGCTAAAAATTTTAAATGGAACTTCACGCTCAGAGGAGCTCATGGCTAAGTAATAAAAGCCGCACGAGTCATTCCATCAGGTTAAGCTATGCTTGCCAGGGTTGGTCCGTGGATGAATGACCATTTTTAACATACCGAGACTCCTCCGTGCCTCGGAAAGCACGTTAAGCTGTTGGTCCCGGCTGTCATTCATGGATCTATGAAAGTCGTCACGGGTCGTCAGAAGCGCGAATATCTAACAACCAGTCTTACCAAGGGTATCGTATTATCGTATTGGGTTGTGGAGGTCAGATAGGCAGTCGCTCCATGTAAAATACTGGTATTTAGCTGCATCCGGTTACACTGGAAGCCGATTCCAACATAATTAGGAAAAAGCTAGGCAAATTGATTTTATAACTCATCATCTGTTACGACGCCACCTCAATGAGAGGTGGATTACAATTAAAATTCTATTGTGTCTCGTTAATGACAGTTGAAAGGATAATTACGCTTAAATAATAATTTAGTTCCAGCATAACATCAAAAACCAATACGGCGAAAACTAATTAACTCTAAATACCTATTAGTTTACTAAACGAAAACATTGAAACAAAAAAAAACTCACCTGGATATAAAAAATCCGGGTTAATTTTTCCCCTTTCAGTATTGAAGAACACAAAAACTATTTTATATTTTCATCAATAGATTTTTTTTAACACATTTCTGTTTTTAATCATTAGTAAAGTTTGTTACTAAAAAAAGGTGACATTTTCCGTACACTATACTATGTCGATTTATTAATATTGGAAGATTTTTAAACGTGCCTCTATTGTAGTAACTTAGAACTCTCTCGAAAGCTTACTAACGATATAAGACAGTGATCAAACCAGATTTATCAACAAGCTTATGTGATAAACATGCACCCAAACACGCAAACTTCATTATAATATGCGAGAGATAGCGAGATAACAGCCTTATCAACGAGATTGGTTCTCTAAATAGCGCGACTCCTCTGAGAGAAAGCGAATTAGGGCAAGAGTTTATTAACCAGAAAGATATGGTGGCTTGTAGCCTTCGGTCCATTTATCAAGAGGCACTCACGTGATAACCGCCGCGCGATACCATAGTGGACAGAAAACAATATAGTAACTGCAAAAAAAACTGCCGATTTAAAAAGCATTCAGATTTTGTTAAACGAAGTATCGTTTAGCAAAATAAGCTCAGTAAAAAACCTTTCTATAAAACTTTAAAAATGTAATGGTTTTAATAACAAAATACTAATACTACTTACAATCTATTTACTACCAGCTACACTACAATTACAAACATTATAAATGCAAAATTGAGTTTGTTTGTTTATTACGCTTTCACGCTAAAACAGCTAAACATATTTGGATTAAATTTGGCACATGTTTAGACGATGACCTGGATTAGAACATAGAATACTTTTTATCCCGATATTACCACGGGATCGAGACTTATGAGGGCAAAACCGCGGGGTGCAGCAAGTACATAATAAAAACAGATTGACGGACTCCGAAGTCACACCGTAATGGTCTCATTTTGTCATGTTGGTTAGTAACCCTAAAACAGATAGGCTCAAAACCTCGGAATTGGTTACAGCTAAATGACAGCCAAATAGTAAATACTTTATCAGTGACATACGTCGTACGTCGGAGCATATATGCCGCCGAATCTGCTGTGTCTACGAAGTTCCGCTACTGTTTACACTATACTGTGCACGTACGTTGAAATACGGCCGTGTAAGCTAGTACTGTGTACCAAACTCGGATATATCCGTTAGGCTTTATATCTAGGGATTATGTTTAGACTGGGACGTAAGAGATACCTAATACCTTGATGAATAAATTCATGAAAATTATAGGCATCATTTTAGTAAGTTTTAGCTTGAAGGAAAATGCTCTGAGAAAAGCTATATCAAAAAAACTAAGCAAAACTAGTTTGTGAGGTAAAACATATTGCTACCAAAGATTACCTTATTTAATCTACTACCTTACCTAATTAGAGATCTGTATTTTTCTAATAGAGTACAATTCCTTTTGCCATCAACTGAAAATGCCGATTTTTCCTAGTCTCAGATTAAAAAAGTTGACGATTTGACAGTTTTAGATACTTACCTAGATAGACTATGCTTTACCTATACTTCTACATAATATTATACACAGTTGTGAGTTTGTATGTAAGAGGTTATCTTCAGAACTACTGATCCGATTCTGAAAATTCTTTCACTGATAGGAGGCTACAGTATTGCCGAGTGGCATAGAATATATTTTGATGGTAGAAAAATAAATTTCACGCGGACGAAGTCGCGGGTTGAAGCTAGTGTACAATAAAGCACTCTTAAAATATATATAGTAGCCATTAGTGTGAAAGATGTTGAGAAAACTTCAAAAGTACAGTAAATACGAGACGCGGTATGCATTTTTAAACAATCGGAACAAACAATGAAAACATATGTTCAGTTATTCTGACGTTAAAATGCATATATAAAGCATTTCCATTTGTTTCCTCTTTCATGCTTATCGATATTCCAATATTTCAACACAATGACAACATGTCGATTCCTTTGGGAGCTGAAAAACGTATTATAAAGAAGATTACGATATGATAAAATGCCGGAATTGAGATCTGACTTCTGAATTCCCAGGTTAGATAAATATTTTTGGGTATTGAAATTCCTATTGGAAAACAAGTAGATATATTTTTCGAATGCCTTTTTTAACTTGGTTTTTGGCTTTAGTATTATCGTAATAATTTTAATTTATTTTAAATGGTTTGAATTTCTGCACGCCTTTACCGTCTGCCATGACAGAACTTCAATTATTTATCTAATACCTTTAAACGAGCAATTCTTCTATAAATAAAATCTGAATCTCGGAAACGGCTTCAACGATTTTCATGAAATTTAGTATGCAGGAGGTTTCGGGGGCGATAAATCGATCTAACTAAGTTTCATTTAATTTAGAAAACGTCGTTAAAAAAAAAACATCATCCAGATATTATTTCATAATACGGCCAGATCGTTAAAGAGGTTGTAAGTTTCTCTCTGCGTTCGACACATAATACCATATTTGTCATGACTTGATAAAGGAAAGAATTTGAAAACTACCGAAGATACAAAAGACTAGAGTGTACCTACAGAAAAAAATGGCAAGTCCCCATCAACAAAACTTTTCAAGTGTTCCTTAAAACAAATGACAACTGCACAACCAAGAATTCTCAATCAAATCTCCTTTTAGTCACACAACCTAAAAGAAGAAACAAAAAAGGGTTAGGTAGAGGTGTACCTACCCATAGTAGGTACACCCACATTTCATCAATTATGTTAAAGTCCCATGTAATAGAGGGCAAGCCTATTGCCATCAACCACGCACAAATTCAAACTCCGGGCTGCTACTGAGAAATTCCAGATGGAAAGACCCAATAACACTTTGGCCGACCTGAGAATTGAAACCAGGACTTCACGCTCAGCAGTAGCGCTTGTGACCACCCTCCCCCATCTCATCATCTCCTGTTAGTTTAAATTAATATTAAAATAAAGCCATGTTACGATGCGATATTGAAATGAAGATATTATGTAGGTATCTAGCCATCGACTCAACCCTCGAATAATATATGCGGTATCTCGTAATCGGACCCATCTTGTCATTACCTAGAGAGCGTTGGTTTATTTAAACGGACTGCTGCGGCAAGAGCGGGTTAATGCTAAGAGATTTGTGTATTCAGATTTAAGATTAGACGTTTGTTGTAAACAAGATGTTTATTTTAAAGCTTGGAAAAAGAAAATTACTTCAAGAAGGTGCTTGAATTATTAGATGCGTTATGTGATCTTTTAGAGCGATTTGTGTAAGAAGTTTTCCGGGGAAATATTATCACCATTTTTTCCATATTACCGCCGCCAAACAGCTTTGTATATGAGGTATTTCACCTCTGTCTCTGTGATAGCAAGGAACCTGTGATACCTCTAATATGTCAATAAGAATCGGCCGGTTACTTATCATCAGGGTCCTAAGTCTTATAACACAATTGTTTCAAGATGGCCGATCATTGACGCTGTAATAAGTTTGATGAAATTTTTAAGCTATTGCATAGCTTTTATCGCGGGTTTTGAGCGCGGAGACCGAATCAAGAAATTCCGTAACGAAAAAAATCTAACACCCCACTCCGCCTACCATGTAATGACGGTTCCCATGACAACGTGATGTTATCATGGGAACGTAATTTTTGTTTTATGTCATCACGTCATCATCCCAAGTGTAGCGTTGACAAATAGGAAGTATGGAGGTTACAAATGCTATATAATAGCTTTGCCGCGGCAGTCCCCGAGTGCCACACGTTTTTTTTTTTTTTTTGGCCTTCAGGTAGTTTATAAAAAAAATATTGGACACGTATTTTTTTACGTAATTTTAAGATTACGACAATACATTGAGTTAAAATGTGCCATGATTTCACGAGTATGTAGATTTTATACCTACTTGTGACGTAGCAACTCCCCAACTTGAATGCGTTTTATCAAAGTAATTTTTTATTAATATGATAAAGCAAAAAATATGTGTCTAATATATATTATCTGACTGTCGGACTAAATAGAATTTCTTTTTTCTACCCAGGCATCATCCCTATTGTTGATTTTGACAGTTTTGGTAATAACCTTCAAATTCATTATAGACTTCATTATGGTTTTGCGATGGCGTGCCACTGACACGCCATTATGTATTTAGGATATTACAAACATTTGGTACACTGGTAATGGCGTTGTCTTAGTATGATTGTATTATTGAACAAACATTATAAATAGTAGATTTGTCCCCCAAGTGCTCTACTGGCTTGGGCTCTTTGAGGAGTGGCTAGAGAGGCGCCGCAGCGTCCTCATCTCCCACCTGACGCAGGTCCTCACCGGACACGGTTGTTTTGGGAGGTTCCTGTTCCGGATAAGGCGGGAGGAAACGCCCGGGTGTCATCACTGTGTGAATCGCCCGGAGGACACGGTGGAGCATACGGTGAAGGTCTGCCCGGCTTGGGCGGAGCACCACCGTGTTCTCGTGGAAGTGATCGGCAGCGGTGATCTCTCGCGTCCGGCCCTGGTCCAGGCCATGGTACGGAGTGAGAGGGCATGGGAAGCCGTCTCCTCCTTCTGCGAAGTAGTAATGCTCGCGAAGGTGGAGGCGGAACGCGTGAGGGAAAGGCAAACTTTGCGCCCTCATGCCCCTAGCTACCATAAGACACGCCCTGGGCATCGGGAATCGCAGACCGATTCGTGGCCACCGAAGGCGCAGGCTTGCGGACGGTGATCAATGGGTAGCTCGCCGTCCGATAAGGACTAGACCCGTGTCGCCAGCGCGTTGTGTTGTGCCACGTGCGCCTCAAAGAGATATCAGCACAAGTAACGGGGTCCGCTAGGACCGATGCCTGCCAGGGTCGCGGGAAAGCCCGAAAGGGTTACCGTGGCCCCTAGCAACAAACAGGCAGCTGAAGGCACACGGAGGGGTTTACGCAGTAAGAGTCTGACACGCTCTCCCGCTCCGCCCAAAGCGGGAGAAGTTATTTGATAATTTCCCAATAAAAAAAAAAAGAAGGTGGTCTACTGACTTGTTTGTCACCCAATACCATTAAAAATCTGCCCTTTTGTCAACTGCGGTAATGCGATGTTTTATTATTCAATTGTGGCTGAAATAATAATGAATTATTAATTTGTTATAGATGTCCGAATTCCCATACCCCGAGTTCCAGTCAATATTCCAAATTCCCGGGGGAATTACCCTCGAAAATGTTCTAACCATTATCGTTTGTAACAGGTTCATACTTCGTTCTAATCACATAAATTATATTTACCATTGTTCCAACAGTTTAGTGTTTACAAACCAAAACAAACTTTCACTGTTTAAATCTATAATTACGATCTATTTTAGTACCCGACATTGTTAGAAATAATTACAGCAATTAATTGAATCAGGTGACCCAATGTCTTCCCAAAAAAAAACTGTTTTTGATTGTACAAATTACAGCCCATAAAATAATTGGTATTCTATCATTAATCACGTATAATATGAAACATCAATAGATACAATACAATTTGTTGAAATAATTCGAAACATACGAAGAAGATGACCGATAACGGTAATTGGTCAATAAAATGAAAATTTTACCAGAAATCCTAACCATCATAACAATATTATAAATGCGAAAGTTAGTTTGTTTGTTTGTTACGCTTTCACGCTGAAACGGCTGAACAGATTTGGATGAAACATGGGTAGACCATGACCTGGAGAAGGACATAGAATACTTTTTATCCCGATATTCCCACGGGATCGAGACTTATGCGAGTGAAATCTTGGGCACAGCACCTAGTTAATTATAATTATCGCAGTTTGTCAAACAAGGTTATTTTATCTTACCAAGGGGTACCGTGTTGTTACCCAGTAACTGGGTTGTGGAGGTTAAACCATGTCTCCTGCGCGTGTTTTTTTTTTCGATACATTACACAAAAACCTTACACATAAACATTTGTTTTCATACACAAGTGTCCCCGGCGTATTAAAATATTTTGAAACTATATCTGCAGATACAGTAATGGGTTCCGACGAGGAAGATGTACTTAAAAAGTATCTCTATTCAAATCCATTGTCAATCTATCACAACTTGTTCACAACTATTGACAAGACAATGTAACCTCAAAACCTGTGTTGAATGACAGTGACAGATGTCCGCGGTGCGTGCAGTGGTTGAAAATGAAACAAACCCTTCCCCTCTTCACCCGCGCGGCGAACGTTTTCCATGCAATTTGATAAACAAAAATATCGTGTTTGCATACACAAATGTGTATGGTCACGCCTCTTTGTTTCGATGTTTTTGTGTAATGTTTCAAAAAACACGCGGCGGAGACACGGCTTTAGATATGCAGTCACTCCGTGAGTATTTAGCAGTATCCAGTTAGAATAGAATAGTTATTTATTTATTTGCTTTAAAATATTTGACAAAACTTTAAACTGGAAGCCGACCCCAACATAGTCGGGAAAAGGCTAGGTGGATTGTTTTTTTTTCAATCGCATTTTTACAAAAATCTTATGATAGCCACATATTAGGAATGCAGACGTTTCTTTACCGAAACCTCTGTGACCGGTTATCAGCACGATTTCCTACCTGCACAAAGCATGACTGGAAGCAGGGATGAGTGCCCAAAGTAGATACTCCTGACATAATTAAGTATCGTCATTTGTGTGGTAAATCAGTACAGAAGTAATATCAATGGCCAAGCTTATTTTTAGACACAACTTTGAGCGTAACAACTACATCACCCTTCACAAACCTATAGCCTCGTAGGCATAGGTACCTACTTACCTCTTATTTACATCCATAATAAACAAGTTGTGAAGTTGTGATACTTGTTTTCAACTTTTTCAAAACATGTCGTGTAAAAAAACATGACAACATGTATTGACATAACATGTTTTGGTAACAATTTTGTTCTCCTTTTTGAAATTTTTGACAAATTTTGTATACAACAAGTCTTTATAACTTGTTTCAGGTGTAAACAGTAAACGAAAACAGCAGACACAACATGTAGATCACATGTTTTATACGTTGTTATAAACGCGGAGTGTATAGAACCAACTAAGTAAGTATACACACATACAAGAGTAGGTAATTAACTACACAAAGATATCATATTCGTGGGTTGTTTGTAGTGAATTATGACAATACTTTGCTCAGTAGCTGTTGAGTACTCGGCATCAAGTGACACGAAAACTCAACTCAAACAGATTTCGTAATAAGGTATTAGAGTCTCGAAATAAGTGCAGGTTAAAAGAATGAATTATTTATTTCTGTTTGGGAAATATTCTGTTTGTTTGTTTGTTTATAAATTAATGAGACACAAAAGCTTTTATATAGGACAGACTAATGTCTGACTTGATGGAAAAGCGATCATGCGGTTGACGATGATCTTCTTTTTTCGTGTGGTTAGTGACTAACCTGGTGTCAGAGTTTTAAAGTCGCCCATGGGCCTCTGACTTGGCTTCATATGCCGTCGAGAAATATCTCTCAGGTATGGCACGTTGAAGTATCGGTCGAAGTGGTGGTGCTTGGGGGAGACATATGTCCAGCAGTGGACGTCTTTCGGCTGAAATGATGATGATGATGCCACGTTTCCTCACGATGTTCTCCTTCACCGTTTTTGAAGCAAGTGCTAATTATACAATACGCACATGAATCCGAAAAGTCAGAGGTGTGTGCCTTGGGTTCGAACTCGAGACCTGGCAGTCTGACGGTCACACTACTGGGTTATCACTGCTCAATGTTGACGATGATGCTGGCTTGCCACCATCACCTAGTGCCTAGTAGTGGTAGTTAGTAACCTTCACCGTATAGGAATAACTATAATTTTTAATTGGACGGAGTTCGCAATTTCTGTAATGGTTGAATATTATAAAATAAGTATAATATTTTAACATAACTGGTGAAATGTGGGTGTACTATATGCACCTACGCGTCTGAAATGAAACGAAATTGTTTATTCTGTAAATAGGATATCGGAATCACTTCAACACATCATATTAAAAAATATTAAAAATAAGCTAGACGAGTTTGGCGTTTCCAATCTGAATACTTTGAGAAGAAAGGCCGAAACAAACTCAGAGGCCGTAGTCTCTTTTAAAGTCCAGACATAATCTTGGTCAGGCTATATGAGGACCATGTAGATTATTGTCTGAAATGGTCTTTTAAGGAGCTCGTGGCTAAATACTACCAGTCGCTCGGGTCGATCTGTCAGGTTAAGCTACGCTTGCCGGGGTTGGTCCGTGGATGGGTGACCATTTCTACATACCGAGACTCCTCCGTGCCTCGGAAAGCACGTTAAGCCGTTGGTCCCGGCTGTCATTCGTGGATCTTTGACAGTCGTTACGGGTCGTCAGAAGCCCGAAAGTCTGACAATCAGTCTTACCAAGGGTATCGTATTACCCAGTTACTGGGTTGTGGAGGGCAGATAGGCAGTCGCTCCATGTAAAATACTGGTATTCAGCTGCATCCGGTTAGACTGGAAGCCGACCCCAACATAGTTGGGGAAAGGCTAGGCAGATTGATTGGTCTTTTAAGGAAAGAACTATCCAAATTTGAGTGTCCTGTCCAGTCAGTGCAAGCATTTGTCAGTAATCGTGGACCTCAACTCGACGAACAATAACACCAAAGACAGGACATTTGGGTAGGCCGCATAAACTACTCAAACTGCCAGACCATCATTAAAACTAGCTGAGAAATAAAAATAATAATATTAACCACATAGTCCTCATATTCACAATAATTAGAATAATATAATACTTTACAAAGTAATTATGTAATTTTGTATATAATTTTGAACAATTATATAATTCTGCCTAACCCTTCAGGGTATACAAGCGTGACGTAATGTTATGTGTTATAATATTTTATCCTATATTTTAATGTGAAGCTCAGCACACGGATTTAACGTATCGTTTGAAAGTGAACAGCCATAAATCATTCCCTCAAAACACATTGACCCGGAACACACATCGAACCGTAGGTCATATGTATATACCTAACCTACATACCTACAGTTAGGGTTGCCAACTCTACTATATAAATCCTGCCATGTTAGAGGTGGATACTATATTTCTAAAGAAAAAATATACTAGGCGAAACTACTATATTTTTATTTCAATACAAAATGGCGAGATGGTCGCAATAAGGCCAGTATTAATCTCATGTAAGCTGAATCAAACATCGAAAACATCGTGAGGAAACCGGCATGTCATAGAACCGAAAATTCGAAGACATGTGACATCTACCAACCCGCACTGGGCCCGCGTGGTGGATTATGGCCCGCTCCCTCTCACAGAGAGGAGGCCTGTGTCCCAACAGTGGGAACATTTATAGGCTGATGATGATGATGATGAAGCTGAATCAATGGTATTTGGAGACTTTAATTCAGAGAGTAAAAGACATTTTTTTTAACAAAAAAAAAATAAAAGTTCTTAATAGCAATAAATATGCATTTAATGAGTAAAAATATTTTTGTGTACCTACTATATTTTTCAAAATTTTTCGCCACGGCCATTTTTTTTTACTACCATATTTATTAAAGTAATTTATTATTATTATTATTTATTAAAGTTGCAACCCTACCTACAACAGTTGGCCGTAAATGTGTCAAACTGAATTTTAGATGAAGTTTGGCTTTGTAAAACTTTATCTCTGTCAATTCTGACACCTGAGATACAGGACACGTCCTAGTTTGGGTATAAGGAGTTTCACAAAATCGAGCATGAACCATCGGGGTATCTTATCCGCGTTCGATATAACTTTCTAAACGCATATCTAAACAATTTGAAAACAAAATCCCATGCACACGACCCGTTTTTTTCATAGGTAAGCGGTACTATAGCGGCCAAGCGCTGCAAGCAAGAATAGTCCTTACAGTGTACAGATTATATGCGTTTCTTCGATAGTACTTGTCTAATGACTATAAGGATCTAATAATCCATTGTTAAGGCGACGATAACCGACTTTTAATGATTTTATACTGAAGATTACGTCTAAACGAGTAGTGTTAATGATTTCGAAAAAATATGTGTTAAATTAGAGCATTTTATTAATAACTTTATAAAGGAATGTTTTAGATTATTTTTATATTACACAGTGAAATTAATTTGTCAAGTAAATAACTTTACAAATTAATTTAACGCGAACGCAGATAAAAACTAAGAATTACGACAAAATCTATCAAGCTCTCAATCTATAGCTTAAGGTATAGGTAATAAACCTACATAGTAAAACATTGCCACCTATCACGTACATATCGATTTTATAGTTACCGATAAAACAAGAATCAGTATTTTCCTTGACAACAACCCTTAATTACTCAACCGTAAAACAACTGAACGTAAACATTTTGTAAAATAACGCCGAATATTATCAAAGCCAATTTGAAGCAAATACACACACATTCCACTCAAACAAAAATCTACTCTACAATCATTTACACAAAGTTAATTTTTGGAATCACAAAAGCGATGTATAAGGTCTTAAAACAATTTCAACTGCGATGGGAACTGGACTGTGCACAAACCACTCAAACAAAAATCTACCCTACAGTCATAAAACAAAGTAAATTTTAGAATCACAAAAGCAAACAATTACAACTGCGATAGGAAGTGGACTGTATCCAATCAGTTTAAGGTTTCTTATCCCAAGGCAAGTTAGTACCAAATTTAAAGTAGTTTGAGATCTTCAGAAAGTCCATATTAACACTGGCGTTATGGGTACGTGTCCTTCATGAACGACATTATTTATTAATAGAGAAGAATTGTGAATACATACTAATTTCGATAATAATCGGGTGAACGTGAATCGTAGACAGATTAATTATTCGTAGAACCTGTAAGGCCTATGATAAACGGTAAATTTCAAGCTGATTATACAATGCCGCCCACGGGCATACAAAAACGGTGAAGGAAAACATCGTGAGGTAACCGGCATGCCCGAAAGATATTTCTTGACGGCACGTGAAGCCAAGTCAGAGGCCCATGGACAGCTTTAAAACTCTGATACCAGGTTATTCGCTAGCCACACAAAAAGAAGAAGATGGACATGTGACCGCCCATATTTTTCTGAATATTCAAGTAAAATTATAGAAAATTAACTTTAAAAGGGGGTCTATCTTAATATGTTTTTCAGTTTTAACACGCACCCTTAGGCTCGCTCGTTTTTAGGGTTCCGTAGTCAAACTCAAACTCAAAGCATTTATTTCAAATAAACCAATTACAGGTACTTTTGAATTGTCAAGGGGTCGGTCAGTCAGAAAAATGAAGCTAGTTGCCCATTCCAAAGCGTAGTAGGTACCTATGGAGAAGAACGGGCAAGAAACTCCACGGACACTCTTTTAAATCAAAATATTGTTACAAAATATTGGTTACATCATTCGTGTTGAATTTATACATGTGAAAACAATTGCAATGTAGAAAGACGTGCACGTTAAAAGCGTCCGTAATAAAAATATAATAAAAATTCAAAAATTTAAATAAATTAAAATATAGTAGTAAACAATGAACCCTTATAGTTTCGTCATGTCCGTCTGTCTGTCTGTCTATCTCTCTGTCCGCGGCTTAGCTCAGAGACGCTTAGTACTAGAAAGCTGTAATTTGGCATGGGTATACATATTAATCACGCCGACAAAGTGGTAAAATAAAATCATGAAAAATATTTTTTTTTAGGAAAACTATCACAGCTGAGTAGGCTTTACAAGTTAACGAGTAATAGTCGACCAACTTAGATTTGCGGTTGTAAAAACATATTCTCCCATACATTCCGTATGTTTTTTTTTTTTCAACTACAAAGTTAAGTTTGTTATATTTGTATAAATTCATCCCAACTACGGAACCCTACATTGTGCGTGGTCCGACATGCACTTGGTCGGTTTTTTTTAGAAGAATCTTATTCTTTCATAAGCTGAGTACTTATACCACCAATAAAAAAACTCAAAGCATTTATTTCAATTAAACCATTTACAGGCACTTTTGAATTGTCAAGGGGTTGGTCAGACAGATTAAGCTAATTGCCCATTCCAAAGCATAGTAGGTAGGTTCCTATGGAGAAGAACGGGCAAGAAACTCCACGGACACTCTTTTAAATTATAATATTGTTACAAAATATTGGTTACATCATTCGTATTGAAATTATACATGTGAGTACAATGTAGAAGGACGTGCACGTTAAAAGCGTCCGTAATAAAAAGATAAAAATCAATTAAAAAATTTAAATAATTTAAAATAAGCTGTGGCAGCTAAGAAATGACCAGTCCCTACTGACGAAAGAACAATAACCGAGACTTCTGACCATAATCCAGTAACGAATAGTACCTACGAATTTGTTAGTAGACGCGTCAATAATAAAATAATCAAATTGTAATCAGACGTCGCTGTCGTGCCCAGAAACACTGGCTTAGGGCTAAGCTTTAGGTACTAGTCTCATTCTGATTACTAAATTATGTAACTAAAAGTGCCCACGGCACCCAACCCGAGAAAATCGGAAAAGCAATAGGTAACGTCTCGAAATATGTAAAAGTAAGGTATATGAGGAAGATGAATATTGTTTACTCTAAAAATGAAAGGGATTGTGAGTGTGTTAAGTAATGTCCTTGGAAAGTCAGCCTCGCTATCGCCTTGCTGCATTATCAAACTATAATGTTCCCACTGCTGAGACACAGGCCTCCTCTCGGTGAGAGGGAGTGGGTCGTAATCCACCACGCGGGCCCTGTGCGGGTTGGTAGATCCCAGCCAGCACAAACGTTCTGAGTAAGTTTTGTTTAACAGCAGTCATAGAAACTAATCGCTGAATAAGACTACCGTAATTAGCTGATTAAGCGCTTACTCAGAGGTTATTCAAGCAATTTGGGCACAAAATTATATTGCTAATAGCTGTGTAATAGTAACTTAACAGCTGAATAAGTTTTGAATAATTGTACGACAAGCTGAGTATCTTCTGCATAAAAGTATTTTGTACTTTAACACAAGTATTATAGCTCTGTTAGCCAGATGATGAATGAATGATGAATGAACTAATGGTCCTTCAAAGCTCAGATATTCAGACGATACACAGCGTTTAGCTCATTTCAGTATTTTAATCAAGAAGTTAATCAAATTAAATTGAAATTGACAAATCCGAACACCGTGACTGTGACATTAAAAATATAATAACCTATCGTAACAAAATTTTACCCTTATTTATGTTTAGAGGAGAAATTGTCGGTGCGCATGCAACTTTACCGTGTATTTATATTTACATTTCGTGTAAAATTTTCACGCGCTACCTGATAAGCTGGGTTTTGGAGAAATAAACAACATTACGGCTATTGATATGTTTTTACGTGTGAAATATTTTTTTATATTTTATGCAGTTTAAGGGTTCAAAAATAACCTTGTAATACTTTTATAAGAATATTATACTGATTTCGTTATTAAACTTGAGTATTTGAGTATAAAATTCCACATCATCATAATAGGTTATGTTATTCGATATGGCGACGCTCATTCTGAATAAAATCTGATTGCACAGCGGCTTATCGTCTTATGTCTGTATAACAGACCTTATGTGTCCACTTATTAAGTTGTGCTCTGGTTAAAAATGGTCTGCACTCAACATTTTTCGATAACTGTTCTATAATCATACACATTCGTACTGTAAATCAAACAGGATTCAGTCATAATTAAAGTAACGAAAATCCACAGTATAGGTATATTATTTGTTCTTTTTAGCTCTTTTCAAAGCAAGCACTATCTTCGTATGCCTCCTGGGGGCCTACCACCAGCTCATAAAGCAATATTATTTTAATATTACATCAATGTGGGAAAGAGATGAAGCTTTACAGAACGTATAGCTCCATCTCTTTCTCCCACTGAAGTAATATTAAAATAATACTGCTTTTGAGCTGGTGGTAGGCCCCCTGTTCTTTTTCTATTTTTCCATGAATGTGGAATATATATTTTTTTTTTAAATTGTATGGAGGCATTTTCACACAACCACTACAAAACAAAGCGCAGTTAGCTTGTTAAATGCTGACTAACGTTCCAGAACAGTTCTTCTAGCTTAAAAAATGTCTACTTTTCGTGAATACCCAGCAAACTTCTGCATAAGAATCTGTTACTATTGCTTTAACCACAGTTAACTGCAAATGACGGTAATTTCGTACTTAAAGCGGCATAAAGTAGTTATAACAGCTATCTTAATTTCTGTTAAGTCACTATATGCTTCATAACAGAAATAACGCCTATTTTATACAGCAGCTGAATAACTGTCAAGATGTAGTGTGTAATACAGCTAACAGAGAACAGAATATAACTTATCCAGCATCATGCTTGATAATGGAATTTCAAACCCATATTATACAAAAGGTTACACAAACTCTTGAGTAACAGGTCTTTTTATGATGATTATTCAGTTTAAAGAAATTAAATCCGCAAATTACAAAACTAACTCAGCTAATAGCATTATTATAGCAAAAAAAACTTAAATACAGTACTTCGTAATACACACAGCTTCTATACATATATAACTAAGCTTAACTCTGCATAAGGTTAAATTGTTGGCCAGTTATCTGACTTGTGTGCTGCCTGGGATGTCACATGTCTTCGAATTTTCAGTTCTAGGACATGCCAGTTTCATCACGATGTTTTCCTTCACCGTTTTGAGAGCAGAGGTGATGATTTTACACAAAATAAAGCACCTGCCCGGGTTTGAACCTACGACCTACAACACCTTGCTGTCTGACTAATAATGTTTACCACGACATTACCTATCTTCACTATTTACATTCCTAGATCGTGCCGATACGAAAGAACAAGACCACAAAAGAAAAAATGCCTATTAACAAAATCTTCTCCAGAAGATCTTTACATAATATAAAACGATATCTACCTATATCACGACTGTCATAGGCCTACAAAGTACAAATTCGCGAACAAAGTTCCTCGAACGCAAGTTAATTGGTATTATGCTTGCAATAAAAGAGAATTAGGTTCCGAAATGCTATTTTGAGTCGGGATCCTGTCTTGAATTTTGATTGGGGCGCTGAAGCGAGGGTGGTTGGCTTTCCAGTAATATATATAACTTATTTCACCCAACGGTATGCGACTCAGAAGTAATTTTTGAAAATATGCGTCCTTTAAAAAATCTTTTGTAGTGAAATGAAAATTGTGATGATAATTTTGGTGAATGTTTAGAGATAGATTCTAATGAAATAGAATGGTTTGAATAGTAACAATTAGGGTTGAAGATTACTTATTGGCATTTTTCATTGAAATCAAAATAAGCACTGATTGGAAAACGTTTTTCAAAAGGGAGCGATTGAGACACTGAGATATCTCTTTTGATATCTTTATACAAATCTAAGGATCGTTTAACAAATACTTCTAAATTCTATTAATTCGTGCAATATGAAAATTGCTGCACCTAATCAGAAAGTTATGTTAACAAGTCTCTTAATAAATACAATGGTGGGATTTCTCAGTAGCAACTCGGAGTCTGGATTTGTGCCCGGTTGATGGCAACAGGCTTGCCCCCTGTTACATGGGACTTCAACATAACTGGCGAAATGTGGGTGTACCTGTTACAGGCACATCTCTGCTCAACCCTTCGGGGAAACAAGGCGTGATGTTATGTTATACCTACTAATCTCTTATCAAAATCTTAGAAACTGAACAAACGTGTTAGTATTCAGTTCACAAATATACATCGATCTAACAATTTATGTTTCTATTTACTTCAAATGGAGTCCTCATATTTACACATACAAATTCATCTTTCCTAGTTCTCTACACAATATCTTTCTCCCTATCCCATCATCAAAAAGATGAAAAAGTAATTTAAGAAAGTAAACAGAATAATAAATAATCTCCGAGCTTTAGATCAAGTACACGATTTTTGGTATTTTTTGTACATTTATACAAGACTTTATCGCGACACGAAATAAACGTAAATTGCCTAACATGGTTCTCTTAAGAACCATGACAGAGAATTTGATGTTATTTGCAGACAGGACTACACTGTTAAGTCTGCATGAGACCTTATGGAAGTATTGTGTTGTAACACAATAATTTTAATATCACCGGCCACCGAAACGCACTTATCAAAATTTTGTTTCAGTGCGGTTAGTGGAAGTGATCAGATGCGGTTCGCGTACGAAATCAGTGCTCTGAGTGGAATACCTCCCAAAAATCACGGAAGCTACACAGCGACTGACAAAAAGCGATCGCCAAACTGATCGCAGCAAGTCGCCAAGACTGAATGCAGTCGCCAAATCTCCGATCCCCAGTAAAAATGGGAACCCGTCTGCTAAGACCTTTACATCACGGAGAGTTGGTCACGAAAAAATTATTCTCCGTGTCCTTCTTCGCTACGGGTCACGGTCAGCTTTTTTCGTGTGAGAACAAAAATAGTTTTATGATAATCAGCGTTCACACCAAACGTAGTCAGCCGCGGCGTCTAGTTCAAAATGTATGACAAAACAACATCAGCCACCGACTGTCCGTTGTTTTTTCACACGTTTGTGTGGACGCGGCCATAAGGTTGGTTTCACAGCTGCTCGGGAGACCCGTACGGACCGTCCCTACACAGGAGACCCGTATGGGTAGCGCCCGCAGTGCTCTGAAACGAGGGAGTAGGAGAACGTCTATGAGTAGCGTTGTACGAGCTCTACCCGGGTCGCGTACGGACCAATCCGCGTCGCTGTGAAAAGATGTTCTAGCACCTCACGTGTGTCTCTATTCTGGCAGCCCGTACGAGTCTCCCGGACAGTTGAGACCTTAACCATCGTAAAGGTTGCTAATGGTGATCTGGGTCTTAATATTATTGCATGAGAGTGTAATTTCTAAGCTCACTTGATACAAAAGAAATCCTAGACAACATTTCATTTCCACATACACAACTAGAAATAAACAAATGACAGATGAGCATATAACTGCGAATAGAAACGGCAATGAAACTATAAACAAGGTGTAACCTAGATAAACATCAAAGACCCATATCCCACGCTCCAGTGAGCACATTAAATTGCAAAACTTTGTGAAAATGGCGTCGGTTATAATTAAACAAACATTTGTACCTGCAACACAGTGCCTAGAAATGAGAATGACGAATCTAGTTAAGCTTGGAATAGAATTAATTCACTTGCAACCGAATTTCGTAAGTATATGGAAATCATTCATTATTACTAGGAGGAGTTGCATGAATATTCTATGATTCCTGCAGTTGTAAACCCAAGGGAATTACAGATACATTCCCGACATTTGAGACAAATTAATTACATATGTCACTCAATTTAGTATTAATTTGAAGACTGCTGAGGGTACTGCATACCTAATTACTCTTGCATAGTTCATTTACATTGCTTCCCCTTCTTCTTTTCGTATGGATTTTATGTTACAGTGAAGTGGAGTACTTGAATTTGTTAAAAGTGCAGGTACAGTACATATGGACTTTTGAGACACTCCAGCACGTAGAATCTATTTTAGTAATTTAGTAGCACTAGGTCTAATCCAGTGGTAACAGCCGCGACTTACGAGTTGTAGGTCGTAGGTTCGAACCCAGACAGGCGCTTTACTTTGTGTAAATTATTTCATCACCACTGCTCTCAAAACGGTGAAGGAAAACATCGTGAGGAAACCGGCATGTTCTAGAACCGAAAATTCGAAGACATGTGACATCTACCAACCCGCACTGGGCCCGCGTGGTGACCTTTAAAGTAAAAAGACTTGCATAGAACATTGATCCGTAACGTAATATAAATAAAGAGTACAATGGCGTTTACAAGAAGAGGTTACGTCATGTCGCGAAATGGTTTAGTCCCATCTCAAAAATGCCCTACACGCCTAAAGAAGTTTTCACGTCCATTAAATAGGCCAACTACAGATCTATACACCATTACGACCCGACAACAGTTACTTGGCAACATAACTGTTACCCAAAAATAATTGCTCCATCTTAATTAATTCTGTAATCGAAAATGAAAAGATAATGATTGTGATAATCTCGACGGTCGAGAAGACTTACATCTCTCCAGACTTTCTTTGAAGACGATTAATCAAGAACTCGGTC
Source organism: Agrochola lychnidis (assembly GCA_963680765.1). Classification (NCBI taxonomy): domain Eukaryota; kingdom Metazoa; phylum Arthropoda; class Insecta; order Lepidoptera; family Noctuidae; genus Agrochola; species Agrochola lychnidis. Next base: position 9,939,646 of record OY796864.1, read on the forward strand.
CTGAAGGACGAAATGACAAGGTTTCTGATTGAGCAATATTTAACGAATGTAATCTATTATTAATTTTGTACTAGCTATCCGCCCCTGCTTCGCCTTTTAACGACTTTACAAAATACCAAGATTTCTTTAGTAAATTTATAAATGAAGGTAGAAACTGGATCAAAACTCTTTGCGTAGTAAAGAATAACGCGGTCACACAGACAGACAGTAAGAGTAACTTTGTTTTATAATGTTTATTTAACTATAATTCGTATAGTGTACATAATAAAGAATAGGTATTTTATTATACGTATTTACTAGCTGACCCTGCAAACGTTCTTTTGCCGTATAAATGTTTAGGGTGGACCATCTTTATCACTTACTACCCTACCTGCCCTACCTGCCCTACCTGCCCTACCTGCCCTACCTGCCCTACCTGCCCTACCTGCCCTACCTGCCCTACCTGCCCTACCTGCCCTACCTGCCCTACCTGCCCTACCTGCCCTACCTGCCCTACCTGCCCTACCTACCCTACCTACTCTACCTAGTGCGCAAATTTGATTAAAATCGGTTTAGTAGTTTAGGAGTCCATCGCGGACAAACAACGTGACACGTAATTTATATATATTAAGAAGAAGATTATACTACTAGCTTTTGTCGGAAATTATCACATGGGAACGTATTACTGGAATAAAAAGTATCCTACGTCCTAATCCAGATCATGGTCTACCCGTGTGCCAAATTTCATCTAAATCCGTTCAGCAGTTTCAGCGTAAAAGCGTAACAAACAAACACACTCACTTTCGCATTTATAATATTAGTTAGGATTAGAAGGTCGCTATTACAACTTTCAAGATTGAATTTTCTAGACAGATTAATCAACATCAACCAATAGATGGAATTATATTAATTTGTTCTAACTAATTCTACAGTAAGTGTTGTTTACAGTTAGTTATAACTTTTAAAAGGACGGGCAGAGTGTTATTGGGTTTTTGCCAGAGTCTGGATTTGTGTTCGGTTGATAGCAATAATCACGCCCATTGTTACATGAAACTTAAACATAACTGGCGAAATGTGGAGGTAGGTACTATAGGCATACTTCTGCTTAACCCTTCTCATTGTATACGTAACTATAATTTGTATAAAATACAATAGACGTAAAAATGGGAGACTCTCTGCGTTCAGCGCTCGGTGTAGCAACACGCCGTGTTCGGGTTCGCGACAAGTCAATCGTCATCCTGAGGTTGCCTCGTTGAGGTGAAATACGTGTCGATTTCGTATTTTTATGGATCATTAGAAATAGCTAAGTTACTAAATATATCCACGTCTATTGTATGCTATAATGGATGTCCGCAAAGTCACGCCTGAATCGATTAACTATGTTATAACTTTAAACAAAGTAGTACTAAGAAAAGAAACATCTACAAGGAACTCACCAATATCTGTACAAAGATCACATCAGAAAGATCGGCTTTGAACAAAGCTATAAAACTTAATAGAGAGCCGTAAAAGGGTACAGCAACACAATAAATATAAGAACTCAAAGATTAAAGAGAGACTTTTGAATCTTTAACCATATTTTGCAAAGTACCTCATAGATACGCAATCTCCCTTATTACTTCATTTTATTCATTTGTTTTGTAAGTATAATGCAGTATTCGATCTGACCAGTCTTTGTGTAATCCTGAGACGAGATATTACAAAGAGCATCCCCTCAACCTTTTTCTATTACCCTTCCTACTAATGGGCATCGCTAAAAGAGCAACACACACACTCTCAGACATACACACACCGAAACACACACGCACAGACTCACTTTGTATCTCTGTATACAAGCGCCCTAATACAATAATGTAGAACATATGTACCTACAAGGGAAGTACAATACATTGATTAGGCGTTGCACCCTCCTTTCACCCACTTCCCCACTTTCCTATAGAGTATCTGAGGAAGCGGAGACAAGACGGATGTCGGCTTTCTTTGTACCTACCTACGTATATCAAAACATAGGGTGGAAAGTTGAAGCAGGCCCTGGAGCTCCGAACTAGGGTGCTATTGAAGTATCCTAAATATGATGCTAGCAATTTTTACTCAGTGATCATTTTTTTTTTTTTTAAGTAATAAAACTGCATTCAAACATTCTGTAAAATTGAATTTTTTACTGTTCTAAAAAGTAGTGCTTCGTTAATTTTATTTAAGTGAGAAATCGTTTTAATAGGTAAGCTTCCAGTTTGTGTTTTTTTCGTGTGTTCTGAAACGAGAACTGGTTTTTGGGTACGTCTCATTACTGATGAGATAATTGGAAACATTTTAAAATGAGTAAGCATTAATTCGCTCTTTTAATTTCAAAAAGATGAAATAAACCAATTTTTGCAACGATCGATAGAAAAATTGATGGCTTTTCTTTTTGATACATCAGAAATTATACATTTTTATTATCTTAAATTGTTACAAAGCACGTGATTGACCCTGTATTATGCTTTTTTTTAAAAGCTGAACGGTAAAAACACGTGATTGCCATATGCATAAAAAAACAAGCTTAATTATTTTCACACGGCAATTTCAGAAGCCGCCTCAGCTGCCTGTATCAAAATAATGACTTTAAAAATTGGTAAATCTTTTCATCATTGAATCCGCTTAATCAAATTGCATAAAAAATAATTGGATCCATTTATAATTGGCAGAAACTCTGGTTATCAGAGTAGCAAAATTAAATGAATATCTTTTTCCTTATCAAGCAAGCTGTCGGAAACTTTGGCGTTATTAAAATGAAACTGGATATTATTGTTAGGGGATTCTATTTTGCATGGCTAAGAGTAAAACCTGAGGCTGCATTAACAGCTTGAGAATTACTTAAGAGGAGCGTGTATTCTGAAAGTGGGCAACGTCGCAAATAGATGTCAAATATTTCGGTGTTTTGATTAATTTGGCAATATTACTGTATGGAAATATGATATATGGCTTTTATTGAACTAAAATACTGATTATGAAATGCAATAATTAATATCGTAACACCGAATATTAAGTTTTAGGTTTTAAAAAAGTATTTGGATGCAAATTCCTTTTTTACTCCTAAAACGGTTAGAACATCAAATTCAGTGTTATAGTTGCAATAGGCCTGTGTCCAAATTTTTGTTTTTAGTCCGTCTTTCAGATAAAAAAAAATATTGGACACGTATTTTTTCTTATTTGACGTAATCAAAAGATTACGGCGATACATTAAGTTAAAATGTGGCATGATGTCACGCCTTGCTAGATTTTATACGACGTTGTGACGTAGCGAGCCCCCACTCCGCAACTTTAATGAGTGTTTTCTCAGTTATTTTTGATTAATATGATAAAGCAAAAAATACGTGTCTAATATTTTTTTATTATCTGAAAGACGGACTAAATAGAATGTCTTTTTTTTACCTAGGAAACTACCCTATTCATTATTAATATTCTAGTACACTAGTTTTCGATATTTCATATTTCCATACAGTAATACTGCCAAATTAATCAAAACAGGTAAATATATGACAGCTATTTACAACGTTGCCTACTTTTAGAATGAACGTTCTTAACTTGAAAATATGATTGGAATAGCAACTAAAACATTTTTATATTAACCATTTATGCACACACATATAAACAGACAAGAAGAAAGGAACGAAAAAATACGTACAAAGGCAATGCTTATTTCAAAATTAATCTTTTCTAGCATACCTGCGATTGGAAAGTAGATAAAAAGATATGTAGACAACTTCTTTTCTTCTTCTTTCTTTCTAAAATCTATGAAATACACATTGGCAAATACCTACTTATCTTTCCTTTTTTTTTGGGTGGGAAATTATCAAATAACTTCTCCCGCTCTGGGCGGAGCGGGAGGGCGTGTCAGACTCTTACTGACTAAAACCCACCCGTGTTCTTTCGGTTGCCCTGTTGCCGGGGGCCACGATTTCCCTATCGGTTTTCTTCGAACCCCCGGCAGGCACTGGCCCTAGCGGACCCCGTCAATTCTGCTGACATCTCTTTGAGGCGCGCGTGGAACACAACGCGCCCTTACTTATCTTTCGTAACACAAAATGAGAAGTATCCTATCTTAACCTATTGACCGCCCCAGTTGGATTAAATGTTTTGGTGCCTGCGCCGAGAACCTATATTCGTTTTTTTTTTATGTCATTCATCATCATCATCATCATCAGCCTATAGCAGTCCACTGCTGGACATAGCACAACCTTATTCATCGTAGGCATTTATTTGTCGATTTATGAACTGGGTGCTGGGGGTACGTACGGCAATTGATATAAAACCAAGCGGTCAACAGGCTCCTAATATTATAAATGTGAAAGTTTGCATGTTTGTGTGTTTTTAACTCAATCACGCAAAAACAGCTGAACGGATTTGGGTGAAATTTGGCACACAGATTGTTTATAACCTGAATTAACGTACAGGATACTTTTTATCCCGGTAGTTTGTGCCCGTGGGATAGTTTCTTAAAGCTAGTCTTCGTATAAGACAAGCAATTTTATGTGTGGACATAATCATAAAAATGAAACACGCGGCCCAAACATACCTTGCAAAATATGGGAATACATATTATAGATATACCTCTGCCTAACCCTTCGGGGATTACAGTCGTGATGTTGTATTGTGTGAGTGTGTGTGTGAAACAGAAAAATTGGATCACTCCATCAATTTGGGATGCCAAAGTTAATCAAAAGCGCTGGATGATGAAAAGATGGAAACCCGTATTTTCCCCCAAAACAAAAACGTAAAAACAAGAAACGTTCTTAACGTTTACATACTCGTAAATACATTTATCTACTCTCATAACGTAATATTCGAATTATGAACTTCAAAACGAGTTTATATTGACATACTTTATAAACAGAATACCGAAATTTAAAAATAGAATCATATTATAACACTTTTTTTCTAACAAAATAATACTATAAAACAATTTTTTTTTCTATTACGATACAGCGCTAATCCAAGAAGTTAATATCACCAAAGAGTTTCCATCAAATTTTGGCGGGGGACAGCAGCACCCGCTGTAGCGCATGTGCGGCGATGTGCTGGTGCAGGCGACATTCATTTGTTTTGTAGTACTTACTGAATTTCGTGGGATTTTTAAATTTATTCTTGATCTTTAACTTTGATCTTTTATTTAGTATTTGTTTCAATCCCAATGTTTGAGAGTAGATAAAGTAGTGTATGAAAATGCACATAACTAGGTATTAAAACCCCTTATTATGCAACAGTTTCATAAACATTTAAATTCACTGTAAAATCTTCACAACAGCTCAGCTGTCATTATTACGCCAGCAGCCATTTAAAAGCATTTCATACTGATATTGAGTCACTCAGCTTTGGTTCTATTATCACTACATCAATTTGGTATGCCAAAGTTATTTGAAAGCGCTGCATGATGTAATAGGGGGGCGAGTCATCAACCGGGCACAAATCCAGACTCCGGGCTGCTACTGAGAAATTCCTGATGAAAAAACCCAATAACACTTTGCCCGACCTGAGAATCGAACCCGGGCTCATGCTCAAATCAAATCAAATCAAAAATATTTATTTGCTAGAATATGGTACATTTTTTTTTTTTTTTGGGTGGGAAATTATCAAATAACTTCTCCCGCTCTGGGCGGAGCGGGAGGGCGTGTCAGACTCTTACTGACTAAAACCCACCCGTGTTCCTTCAGTTGCCGTGTTGCCAGGGGGGCCACGATGTCCCTATCGGTTTTCTTCGAACCCCCGGCAGGCATTGGCCCTAGCGGACCCCGTTAAAGAATATGGTACATAAGGTGTTACAGTAAATTTGTTTCAGCATATCCTGCCATAACATGGCGTGCAAATGTATTCACAATGTCAATTAATCTAACTTAATTACAGATTCTATTGATTTGTCTTCTAAATAATCCTTAATGGTATAATATCTTTTAAAAAGCAGTAGTTTGAAAAGTATTTTTTTAAACATTGTCAGCGGTAAGTCTTGAAGACTATTTGGTAAATGATTGTAAACAATAATCGACATGCAGTATACATTTTTCTTAAATAATTTTAGTTTTATTGGAGGCAGCCGAAGTCTATCTTTATGCCGTGTTCGGCTATTTGGCCTGTCAGTGCTTGTTTCAAATAAATTGTAGCAGTAGCGCTTAATTGCTCAGCTGTAGTGCTTGCAACCACTAGACCAATGAGGCAGTCGAAAAAGCTCTGAAATGTTAATCGACTTTTGTTGTTAACCGTACCTACCTGTAGTGCTATTCTGTAACCATCTCACCGTGTTATCTTAGGTGAAGTGAGCGTGGAGTGAGCTGTCAGTTGCTAAGGATTGACACTATTGACAGCTCACTTCACCTAAGTTATCACGGTGAGATCTTTACAGAATAATTTATGCAACTATTGTATAATAAGGGGTACCTAGCCGAGTGGGATAATAGTATCACATGAGTGTTTTAATACCTAATTATGTACAGTTGCATACAAGATTTTATACACCCATGATAAGTATGAATCCTCTATAAAAGTTTCTGAAACCATACTTAGGATGTTGTACAATATTGTTTTCTCGATCTCAATGTCTTTTTCTGTATTAGAAATATCTGGTGGTGTGTTACCAAAGCTGATGTATCACTTACTTTTGAAAACAACAAAGTAATAAAATTTAGCAAATTTTTTTTTTTTAGGGGCTTGTGGCAATGTAATAACAGCCACACGGATCAATCGATCAGGTTAAGCTACGCTTGCCGCGGTTGGTCCGTGGATGGGTGACCATCTTTACATACCGAGACCCCTCCGTGCCTCGGAAAGCACGTTAAGCCGTTGGTCCCGGTTGTCATTTGTAGATCTTTGACAGTCGTTACGGGTAGTTAGAAGCCCAAAAGTCTGACAACCAGTCTTACCAAGGGGTATCGTGTTACCTAGTAATTAGGTTGTGGAGGTCAGATAGGTAGTCGCTCCATATAAAATACTGGTATTCAGCTGCATCCGGTTAGACTGGAAGCCGACCCCAACATAATTGGGAAAAGGCTAGGCAGATGATGAAAGTAATAAAATTTTGCAAAACTATTATCGAATAAAAATGACGGAATACGAAATGAATTCGAATAACCTATAAGTTTTTTTATTTTTTATTACAGCGCTGTGGTAGTGAAACGCCCGTGCATGACAATGTTCTTTTTTTGAAATTCGAATTGCATAATGAAATTTTGTAGAACTAATGTTCTACAAAATTTTCCACCATAATATTATATTTACCATAATATCATACAAATGAGTGTTATAATTAACACTCATTTGTATGATATTATGGTTACTATGACACTGACTGTTTTAATGTTGGCAATAAGCTAACTGTTTTAGAAACTTTTATTGAGGTTTTATAGCTTGGGAGATAAATGAATAAAGCGCGAAAACGTTTGGCATAAAATACTGACCTATATTTATTTAGTTATACTTCTAGATAAGATTACCAACATTCACTCGATCAAACCAAAACATTTATAAACACATATTTTATAGCTTCAACACTAACACCGGGACTTTTATCTTCCCCTTTCGAGCTTAATCGTGTGGTGACCCGCAATTTATCATAAATGTACAAGTACAGGAACTGCCTAATACGACCACAATCCATCAATTTTGACGTACGAAACCACCCCGTTGCCAATTTATAGCTTTTATGCACCTCATGTTTTGTAATTATGTCTGTAATGTGGGGCACGGATTTGATGTATGATATTTTATGATATTAAGAAGCGTGATTGCGTTTTACCATGTCTGAGGAATAACTACCAAAAGTGATTATTAATTTCAGAGTTGTCCTGAACACTAAGAACGTTTTCGCACGGCATTCGATTCAAATCCGAATTCAAAATCCGAATTGGGAATGTTCTAAATTCGGACGGACAAAGATCGTTTTTTTTTCATCTATGGCAGGGCTGTCCAAACTACATACCTTCGCGGGCTAATTAAACTTACTACAAAAGCTGGAGGGCCGCAGAAATTATACCCAATATTGATTATATGTTTTGACAAAGAATTCTATTATCCAAACTATTTTATGTCCAAAACTATTTTCTGATTAAAACATGCGTCGCGGGCAGTCTAGGGCATCTCGCAGTTGACCACTAAGATCATGGCTGCTTAACCGGGCTTTCCTGTGACTGCCTTAAGCTTCTACTACACTCAAATCCTCCAGCCAGTGGCAAAAATTATTCTAAATTAAAACTAGGCGAGCGCTCGCTAAAGGCACCCCTTGTGAGGTACGAACCTCGGGGGGAGAACAGCAAGATGGGACAGGCTGCATCAAATCAGGATAGTTATTATTATCAGGGGAATTTAAAGCTACGTGCTCAGCTGCAACAACTGCTGGCACCTCGTTTTCGATCAAGGGCCCGACCCTTGGGGGATCGGATATAGTGCACAACCCATCATAAAAATAGTATATGGCTACTTCGGAACGACATTTCTCGGATTCGGATCGGACGTATTGCGAAACCGCTCTTACAGTAATGGAACCCATGGAAAACCTATATTTAGTTTTTCTGCTCGATTTTAGCTATGTTTGTAAAAACTGATATTATGTAGTTATTTTGTTTGTTTTTATGCGCACAGCCAAAGTGTGGAACTATCTGCCAGCGTCTGTGTTCTCTACCGACTAAGTATAACCCGTCAGCCTTCAATGCTAGAGTGAACAAGCATCTTCTGAGTATGTACATTCCATAGTAGACCTCATCAATCGCTTTCCATTAGGTGAGATCGAGCCCCCGTAATAAAAAAAATCAAAAGAATTGACACTGAAACCCTTTTTTTACTCTGCTTTATAAATAGAACAGGCAACCGGCCATAACTTCATCCATTGACACAATTACAAAAAAAAACACATTCAAAAATAGAACACGCAGCATTTCGCGCCAAATCGTCTACAGCCAGTCATAGACGTAATAAGGCTGTCCATTCATTATCGGTCGGGCGGTCGCCGAGTTGGTCACGTGACACAGCGACCTTGGCACCCGCGCATTGAAGCGTTCGCCCACGAGTCTCACATAGCCGCCCAGACGGCGCCTGATGTTTGTTACATTGTGGACAAAAATAAAAAAACCGTCGCGTCCTAGTGACGACACATCCTGGCTGGATGTCTTTTGTTTCCTTTGCGTTAACTTTTTAATGGATGCGTTCTAAAATTATGTATTCTAGTTTTAAAACGTTTTTCATAATCTGAATTCTGATTTGAGTTTTTCTTATTCAGAAAGAATTGCATCACAGAATAAACTGTTTTTTTTTTAAATTTAATGTAGAAACGTATAAAATAATTCTAAAATACAGGATTTCCCCAAAAATTCATAACGATAGCAATAATTTAACCGTTTGTATTTCATTAAGCCTTAACATTAACAATTCAAAAGTCCTAAAACTTTTTAATGTTCCGAATAAAAGATAGGACAGTAAATGACTTTCTAAGTGGCTATTTTAGATGTGATCTCATCAGATAACGTAATGGAAAAGCAAAGAAAATAGATCGCCAGGGTCTGTTACTCCAAACGAAATTGGATTACCTACCTACTACAATTTTCTCGAACATGAAGTAAAAGTGGAGCTGCTTAAAAAACTCTTAACGGAATCTATTATCATCTAGGGTAGCAATACCTACTAGGTACTATCTTTCATTTTATTTATTCATGAATATGAGACAACCATACAAAGTAACTTAATAATAAGCCTAGGATAGACCAAAAATCGTTTAAAGTTATTTTGACAATAAAATTTAGGCAGGTCAACATTTGGAGAATGTGAAATGTTAGATTGTAAAAAATGGTTTGGTTCTTTTTGGACTGATTCGCCCTATCCCCTTGTATAGTATAAAACTATATCACGAGCGGATTATAAAAAAATTTGAATGAAATTCATCTATTTTTACTTTTACTAGATTCTCTCGCGTACAATAAGGATAACTTTTTGATGCGCGTACCCGATTGCAAAGTATTCTACAAGGTAGGTTCAAATCCAGTCAAGTACCAATGTGACTTATTCAATTCATATAAGTACTTTCAGAGTTAATGTAGGTAATTCTGAAATCGCCAATCCGTCTTGAGCCACCCTGGTGAACGATGCTCGTGCCTTCTCTGTATGAGAAGAGGCCTTTGCCCTGCAGAGAGACAATAATAGGCTAAGATAGGCAGGCTGGAGGTATATCCAGGATACCATGATTATAGTCCACCCAACTGTTTAGCCATCTTTGTGTGGTTGAGTAGGTAACAAAAATCTTCACAAAGTTTCTTAGGAATATAGATGAGTAGCAGCGCCCCGCGGTTTCACCCACATAAGTCTCGATCGCGTATGAACATCGAGATAAAAAGTATTCTATGTGTTAATTCAAGTTATTAACTATCTGTCTGCCAAATTTCAGCCAAATCCGTTTAGTATTTTTTGCGTGAAAGAGTAACAAACATCCATTCATCTTCACAAACTTTCGCGATTATAATATTACTAGCTACGCCCCGCTGTTTCACCCACATAAGTCTTGATCGCGTGGGAATATCGGGATAAAAAGTATTCTATGTGTTAATTCAGGTTATTAACTATCTGTCTGCCAAATTTCATCCAAATCAGTTTAGTAGTTTTTGTGTGAAAGAGTAACAAACATCCATGCATCCATCCTGACAAACTTTCGCGTTTATAAAATTATATAAGTACGTCTATGGCCTACAAAAAGTTTTTTCTTTCAATTCATGGAGAAGAACGTCCTGTATGAATGTGGAATAAACTATCAGAGAACATTACTCGTATTTACTGGTCTGACCTAACCATAGATTCTCGAAAATCAGGACATGTAGCGTGCCAAGGCTCAACAGCCAACCAGGCGCCAATCTGACACACTTGAGATTTGTGCCAACTCGACTTTATATCTTTTTCTTTATCGATTATGGAATACGAAATGTCCTGAAGAATTGTTACCCACAAACTATTTTTACGCCTCCTCGAACCCACTTCGCCAGTATTCGTGACAAGGGTCCCGGGTCACAATAATGTTTTACCGTTGAAGTTTTACATTGTTTCAGTTAGATTGTGTCTCTGTCACCCGTCCTGTGTCAGAAAGAGACGCAAGATCAAGGGTGTGGGAATGTTTATGTGCGTATGTAATGTATGTACGTTTCTTCTGCAAATAAATGTTTAAACACTTCCTTATTAATCGTTTTTGTTTCTTACGTCTAATTCTCTTGGGTATTAATACTAAAACTAAACGTAGAAAAGACGGTATTAAAAAGTTTAAGGATAGAAACTTGCTAGCTTCATTACTCCGGAGCACGTAGACAAAAGATCGGATAGCTAAATTAAACTTGGCAAATTCACAACAGACTGCTCCGTTAGTCTAGTGATCACAAGTGCGACTGTGAACTTGAGATCCCGGATTTGATATTTAGGTGGGGAAAACTGTTATTGAGTTTCCCATTAGTAATTTTTTAGTTATGCGTAGAAAGAAAGAAAGAAAGAAAGAAAAATAGGTTTATTTGTCACAGAAATACGTGCATACATAAAAGACAAGAGTAATCAGAGAACAACACAAAGTACATAACAAATCACGAGCATAGAACAGAAATTACTTAGGCGGCAGCTGCACGACATGACTGTGACAAGAAAGCTTCCACTCAGCATGATGCAGTGCTATGGGGGACCCACAGCACAGCGCTGATTTTCAGTGGTCACCCGAAAAAAGAAAAGATGTACGGAAATCAAGTCAGGTTCAGCGATTTTGTAACAAAACAAAATAAATAGTGCTCAGAATGTAAGACAACTATACAATAAATTATAAGAAACATAAAAATAAAAAATAAAACTATCCGCAGGCATCACTCTACGTGCACAAATAAAACAGATACCTAACTAAAACATATTATTACTACACGAAGATATAGAAGTGTTTTGTCTCGCTCCCACCCTCACCTTCGCGTCGCCCGCGCGCGCGCTCACTATCTAAAAAGTACCGTTGCATTTCTCTATTGCGTTTATGAGCATGATGGACGATGTTTGTGAGTTGGAAGCCCCCAGTTAGATGGACCAACGACCTAAAAAAAGGCCATGCATTTTCGTTGCTATCGTACTTATACATCCTGCAACGACCTATTGAAGAAGTATCATCTGACGAAGACGAATTATGTTGGAAACGATTATTATTTATTTATTTACCAAACAAAGTTTATAAAAAACTTAAGAACAATGCCCCGCAAAACCATTTTCCGTTTCCGTTTTCCGTTGTTCCGTTTTGGGTGGGAAGTTATCAAATAACTTCTCCCGCTCTACGCGGAGCGGGAGGGTGTGTCAGACTCTTACTGACTAAAACCCACCCGTGTTCCTTCAGTTACCTGTATGTTGCCAGGGATCAGGAACATCCCTTTCGGACTTTCCCGCGACCCCGGCAGGCATCGGCCCTAGCGGACCCCGTCAGTTCTGCTGACATCTCTACGACGCGCGCGTGGAAGACAACGCGCCGTCGACCCGGTCTTGGTACTTATCGGACGGCGAGCTACCCATTGCTCACCGTCCGCAAGCCCGCGCCTACGGTGGCCGGGAATCGGCCTGCGACTTCCGACGCCCAGGGTTCAGTAGCAGCCTGGAGACTGTACTAGTGCCCTAGTAAATGGCAATATGCTCACACCGTCTATAACATTGAGTTTATGACAAACGCCGAAATTTTAGTGCATCTCTGCCTACGCACGGGATATACAGGTGTGATGTTATGTTACGTCAAGACCCAATTATAATCCTAAATCGTTTATTAAATGTTCTTCAGCAAAAATACAAGGGTGTTAAATGTACAAGGGAGTGTATATCAAGATAATAAGACCCGATAATTAAGCTTAAATTGGCGTTAATTATGAAAGCCTTATAAAGTATCAGGATTACTTTAATATTCTCATAATAATATAAATTATAATGGAAACTCGTAAGGGTAATCTTTTGTGTTCGGTTTAAATGAAGTTCAAATGTTCTTCAAAAGTTGCGCGATTTCGGGAGAAGAGTTGGTACAGACTTAGCAATTGTTCTCTTTTTTAGCAACACCACAGATTAATTAATACACACAGGTTAACTCCGCATTTTAGGTATGAACCTACAAGTTCGCGGTGGGCTCGACTCGTTGAACCAATTTAGTGAGTGTTAAGCCCCCAGTACATGTTGGCTGAGCGCACTCGACCAACGCAAAATACACGCAAATCAAACGGCAAATCACGCGAAAAGGCCCAGTATACGTTGGCCGAGCGACAGGTCGCCCAACTTATACTAGAGTTAGAAGATCTAATAATTACACGACATAAAAAAGGCTACTTCTAGGTGAATATTACTGTAGTTATTTAGTGCTGTGCGACCTGAATTGTACTTTATTTTGTCGTAGCTAGAGTCTCTTTTTATTTAAATGAGTTGCGGAGTGAACCATCTGTATTAATCTGTGGCAACACGCGGTGAAGACGTGACATTTAGAATATATTTTTCATTTCCAATAACTTTGTAAGTTTCTTGGGCCAGTATTTTTATACAGAATGTTTTTATTATTCATAGTCTTATTCATATAAATATCCAAAAAAGTAAATTTTAAAATTAAAATCAAATTAATTCGCATGTTGCGCTTTTCATTATATAGGCAAAAATATCAGGACGTCAAAGAAAGATGCCGCTAAATTAATAAAATTAAATAATTTAAGCCAGCAGCAGATTTTGCAAACAAGGAACACGGTTTCAGAATGTAATTAATGATACGTCGTCCTCTATTTTAACAGCTTTGTACAGTACAAAATAAATATTATGTTCTCAATGTCCCTCGGCAAACCTCGTGTTTCGTCAGTCGTCGGATTTCTATCAGTTGCCCTTTGCACTTGGTGCAGACTGGACGCTCTCAATCGACTTGGAAGTATATATAGTTGTTAATACACTTTTATCTTAATGTAATTTATTTAAAAATTAGTAGGAAAGCTGCTAAAGTGACAGGCACGACAGATAGGAAAATAGTTTTACAGCTCTATATAATTCACACGAAAATCAAAACAAAAAAACAATAAAGTACTTAGCTCTGAATTCAATTTATTCTAAAAGATAAATCTAATAATTGATGGACATGGGAATTAGCATTCGTTTGTATTCGGAAATCCGATGATACCCGAGGAACATTAAGAAAATAGAAATACTAATATCTTTATTATTTTACTTGAATCATATTACAAAAAAACTTTTTACAAAAAAAAACAACCGACCTCCAAAAAAAACACTACAAAGTGAAAAATAACTTTAATTTCGGAAGTCGGTGTCTTGGGTTTTGTATTTTCGTTTTTTGCCACCGACTTCCGAAATTAAAGTTATTTTTCACTTTGTAGTGTTTTTTTTGGAGGTCGGTTGTTTTTTTTGTAAAAAGTTTTTATTTTTCACTTTTTAGTTGTGGTACCTACTCCACACATATTCGAATACCACTACCTGCTACCAGTGACAGAAACTTATCATATCATCCACATACTAAGTGGGAAAAAAATACGTATTTTGCAGCTAACTCAAAAACTATCCAAGCAAAATTAATAAAATTTATATGGGACCAATTCGGGAGCACACCCTTTCAAACAAAAAAAGAATTTTCAAAATCGGTCCACAATTGACGGAGAAATCGGTGGACAGACATAAAAAAAAAAAAAAAACAAACATACGCGACGAACATATAACCTCCTCCTTTTTGGAAGTCAGTTAAAAAGAAAAAGTAACGTTTACTTTATCTGCACCGACAGAATATTTCCGCTGTGGAAGGCTTAGAGGAAATCGTCCCCAAGATACATTGCAAGAGAAAATCGTCGACTTTGCATAAACCTTAATAGCCAATATCCTATTTCATTTTCTCTAGGAAATCTGAGAATATACTTTATAGGACTAGGGACTAGACTATACTTGGCTGTGTCGTAGTCTAATGCCAGGAATACACATGCACAAAAGAATGCATGTAGCTTGCATGCCATTGTGCGCTTTTATAGTTTCTAACGTGACGATTTTACCATGGACGTATACGTCCACATGATGGCATCACGATAAAATATGGAAGTAAAATATATAGAAATACAGGGTGGCAGGGACATCGACGCGAAAACTGTTACCATGGATTTAGTATATAATTATGAAACCCTCTGCGTTGATATTTTTCGTCGGTTATTTTAAAAAAGTTTGCTGTTTCATACATTTTGATCGCGTAGGTATTGCACTTTTCTATGAAATAACAGATTTTTTTTAAAGAACCGACGAAAATTTTCAACGCAGAGGGTTCAGAATCATCTACTAAATCCATGGTAACAGTTTTCGCGACGATGTCCCTGCCACCCTGAATATGAAGACGCTTTTACATTTCCGTCCGTGATAGCACTATAACGTATTTCCATACATTTTATGTACGTGGACGTTGACGTCCACCATAAAGAATTACGTTAGAAATTATAAAAGCGCACAATGTGACATACCCATGTTGTTATGGCACAGGCGATGTTATGGAACAACGGCATGCAAGGTACTTGTATACTTTTGAGTAATTAAGTTACTGGCCCGGCCGTGTGTATTACTCTTGGTATTAATAGGAAGAGAATATATACAATATTGAAGCATTGTAATTTTCAAAGAAATAGGTTTTCATAGCAGTAGAAACGTATTGTAAAAAAAACATTATTCAAAAACCGATATGTAACCTACGTTGCATAATAACCTCAATGTATGCAATATAACGGACAAAAGCTGTGTTGTAACAACTGACGAAAAATACATGGCCAATCGTATTGTTCTGCGTATTTTTCCTGCACCACAGCAATTTATACAATCTGTAATTTTTTCCCCCATTTATTTTTATTTTTTATTATTATTCTCAAACATAGGTACATTATTTATTGCTTCTACAGTCTTACTCGCCAAACTTTCCATTTTGATGGCAGGAAACGTTTATTTACAGGTAATAGGTACACAAAATCTAGCAAAATTAACCTTAAAACTATCAACTGTATTGTTTTATTTTATTGTGTTCTCTTTTTTTATGCACGTGTGTCTGTGACAATTAAACTTATTTTTCTTTCTTTCTTTCTTTCTTTCAACTATGCACTAATTTCAGTCAAGGATCAATCACACCAGAACGGATATAGAGCGGACGAGCCGCGGACACCGCTTCCCCTGCATCAAGATGGAGGACAAAAATTGCATTGCAACAGTGTAGCTTTTTATAATCTGACGTATTAATTTGATCGAAATGATGAAACATGGACAAAATATTCGAAGCCGCGAACAATAATCAGTCATCATACACACATTCTTATTTTGAACGTAAACACATGTTTTCCAAATAGGCATGGAACTCATATCACAGTATAAATAAGTACAGTATTCTATACAATGTGGAGACAACAATACGACAATAAATGAAAACACTGAGAAGAGATTTTTGGGACCATCAAATAAATCCTAGCATCGTAATTAAAAAAGTGGTTTTTTCAAACAAGCTATGATGGGCCGACTATGGATTTTGCCAATCTTTGACTAGCTATGGTGACGAAAGTATTGGATATATTTGATTGAATTTTCGTATGCGGACTAAGAACGTCATTAGATACACTTAGTTTAATTTATTGTCGTAATGTCGTCTCCACCTTGTATATAAAACGGCCGAAACGATGCGCTTCGAAATCTCAATGTATATCAGTACGCAACAATATTCAGTGCGCGTCAGTTACGCACGGACGCAGAAGGTTATCTACCGAGCCGCGGCCGTAGGTTATTATTTCAAGGTCACTGCCGTGATAAAATACTGCTACTTATTTATTCTGTGCTCATGCTATTGGCAGATTTTTTATTCACACGTAATAAGGTCATAATATACGCAGAATAGACAATAGTTAGATAATAATGTATGTAAGTACTTACCGAAGGGCGGCTCGAACCTGCAGTCCAGTAGCAAGGCATTGCCAGTGGGGCCGGTGGTGCCGACGACAGCGCCACCTCGCATCATCACCTGCGCCTCAAGTTCCACCCACCGCCCCCCACCGTCCGACTGGAATAAAAATGATAAATGATTTGACATATTTCACACACTTTTACACGTCAAAAATAAGTAAGAGAGCAGTGGTGGCCCAGCGGTAAACGCCGCGACTTACGAGGTGTAAGGTCGTAGATTCGAACCCTGACAGGCATTTTACTTTGCGTAAATTATTTCATCACCACTGTGTGGGGCATGTCCCAGAACCAAAAATTCGAAGACATGTGGCTTCTACCAACCAGCACTGGGCCCGCGTGGTTGATTATACCCCACTCCCTCTCACAGAGAGAAGCCCTGTGTCCCAGCTGTGGGAACATTATAGGCTGATTATGTTAGAAGAAAGACCGAAACAAACATAGAGATAACAGTCTCTTTTTTTAAAGAGAAGGAGAGACTTGGTTAGATCATATTAAGACCATGTTGTTTGATTAGTATTGCAATCAATGGTCAATATCGATACACTAGTATATCTGATGCAAAAGTTTTAAGTTTCAGTTACAACGTTACATACATTTTGAGAGATTGTATAAAATACGATTTGTTGAAATTAAATGAACTGATGTTTGAATTCTGAGTAGATCTTATCATATACTTTAAAGGTATCGCTAGTACCGGTAAAAGACATTCAGGTTCATAACCTAGTTATAAAATTATGTGCGGGATATTGAAGGTACCCATGAAAAATCGCAATTCTGTAGATTTAACTTTGCAACGACTCTCAAAATTCAACACCAAAAATGCTGGAAAACAGAACGGTGTCACACTGTTAATCTCTTAACTCATGGGCAGGGTACAAAATGCACCAAAACATTTAAGTAACGAATCCTCCTTCATCATCATCTGCCTCGCCGTTTCCCAACCATGTTGGGGTCGGCTTCCAGTCTAACCGGGTGCAGCTGAATACCAGTATTTTTTTATGGAGCTACTGCCTATCTGACCTCAACAACTTAATTACTGGGTAAATAATAGAATAATACTAGCTGACCCGGCAAACGTTGTTTTGCCATATAAATGTTTGGGGTGGACCACCCTTATCACTTAGGAGTATGAAAAATAGATTACGACTGATTCTCAGACCTACCAAATATACATATAAAATTTCATTAAAATCGATCGAGCCGTTTGGGAGGAGTATAGCAACTAACATTGTGACACGAGAATTTTATATATATAGATAAAGATAAATCTTTATTTTCAGACCAGAGATCCATAATATTAGATACGAGTTAAATAAGTTGGTACTTACTAACTAAAACACGTTTAATAAACTTTTATGTCACATATCTGAATGACGGTCTGTGTGCCTCCATCCACTGACATATTATTATGCCATTCACCCTGCCGGCTACAGTATCCACGAGGCTGTTAGGGCTGCCGCGCACCCGGCGCATCAGCGATGCGATTCGCTAAAACGATACCCCTAGGTAAGACCGGTTGTCAGACTTTCGGGTTTCTGTCAAAGATCTAAAAATAACAGCCGCGAACTACAATTAACGAATCCTCCTTACACTCCGTATGAATACTAAACTTTACGATAATTCCCTCTCATTTACGTGAACCAATTACCCCGCAAGAGTAAATGGGTAAGGAAATGCAAATGCAAACACTCCCGAAGGATGAATATTGTGCTTTGAAGCTGGCCTCCTGGTAATACGAATGGAAGCAGAAATACGTGGCGAACAGAGATACCAGCTTTGGAACTGAATATTTTCATTTTGCCGTGTAATATAATAAACTGAACGCTTGAGGTCCGTTTTGGGGATTTTGTATATGAATAATACGAGAATATTATTGTCCCACTGCAAGGCAAACGCCTCTTCTCATACAGAGAAGGCACGAGCATTGATCACCACGTTTACTCAAAACGAGTTGGCGATTTCAGATAAGTCCAGGTTTCCACATAGAATATTAGATTTTCCAACATGTTTTCTAACTCTGCTTAACTATCATAGCACTGTTTTTTTTAAGTATTCTAGTACAATATGGCATTGATTGATTGCAAAAAAACATGTTTATTGTCAATTGAGAGTAGTTTTTTTTCCACACTTTTCATTTTATAAGAACGCCTAATTACTTCCAATCATTATGGAGTTTGTTTCATCGCGATAGATCATTTAGTTTAAAAGTTACACCGTTTTGTTAAAAAAAAAAAACAAAAAAACGTGTGGCACTCGGGGACTGCCGTGGTGAAGCTATTGCATAGCATTTGTAACCTCCATACTTTCTATTTGTCAACGCTACACTTGGGATGATGACGTGATGACATAAAACAAAAATTACGTTCCCATGACAACATCACGTTATCATGGGAACCGTCATTACATGGTAGGTGGAGTGGGGGGTGTTAGGTTTTTTTCATTACGGAATTTCTTGATTTAGCCGCCGCGCTCAAAGCCCGCGATAAAAGCTATGCAATAGCTTAAAAAGATATAAATATATTCAGATTTTTTAAATATTTTTCCGTCGATAAAATTGAGCATAGATTCCCTCATTTCGATATGTGCACATTATAAAGATTCACACTGTTTTAGAAGCATCCATCGTTTCATAAATCCATGAAAGCCACTAATCTCTATCACTTAAAACCTCAACTTAAACCTCACAATTCGACCATAACTATTCGCAAGTAAAGTGAAATAACCAGCAAAGTACTGGAATCAATACCGATTCTCATTAATATTTCAGAAATAATCTGGTCAATTGACTGTTGATGACTGGGTTGCTTCCACCGATTACGTATTGACGCGCATCGTTCTGACGTACGACGAATGAATTTCTTATTGTAAGAGTTTTAACAATTTGTTTGCGATACATTTTTGTTCTACGGTACCGGTGTTTGTGTAAGTTTAAATAAATTGTCGACAAGTATGTAAATTACAGACCGTTCAAATAATATTGTATATTATAAAAAAAACGTGTGGCACTCGGGGACTGCCGCGGTAAAGCTATTGCATAGCATTTGTAACCTCCATACTTCCTATTTGTCAACGCTACACTTGGGATGATAACGTGATGACATAAAACAAAAATTACGTTCCCATGACAACATCACGTTTCCCATGATTAGGTTTTATTTTCATTACGGAATTTCTTGATTCGGTCGCCGCGCTCAAAGCCCGCGATAAAAGCTATGCAATAGCTTAATAAATTAATGTATATAATTTAAAAGTGTTTTTATTGTACACAAGAAGCAAAAACCTTACATATTTTTAATTTTTTTAAGAAAATTAAAATGTTACACAATTTTTATATGTTGTGAAATATTCCAAGGGCCGTTTTTCCCATGACAACATCACGTTTCCCATTACAACATCACGTTGTCATGGAACCGTCATTACGTGGTAGGCGGAGTGGGAGGTGTTAGGTTTTATTTTCGTTACGGAATTTCTGTTTTATGTCATCACGTCATCATCCCAAGTGTAGCGTTGACAAATAGGAAGTATGGAGGTTACAAATGCTATGCAATAGCTTTACCGCGGCAGTCCCCGAGTACCACACGTTTTTTTTTTTTTATTTGAACAGTCCTTCATTCATATACACATATATAGTTATGAATGCCCCTTTTTTCACCATGACAGCCAAGAGGTGAGTCCCGAATTCAGATGTTTTTGTTAGGTGGATCGCGCTCCAGTCAACTTTGGGAACCACTGATGTAGGTATCTATACATCCGGCAAGAAGTACTGTAAAATCGTACTTATAATTATTATTTTAATTGTACCAATTCAATTAATAAGCTTTCATGTAAAGTAAAATATCCTAAATATTACCGAATAGACATTATTTATGACTAGTACTGGTAGGTACACACGACAACACATCAAGCTATACCTTTCCAGTTCATGCTGATCTCGCATTGTACAGGATTTCCGTGCAATGCGAGGTCAGCTTTTACTGTAAATATATAGCTTGATGTGTAACAGTGTGTGCAACAATGGTTGTGAAGTCGTAGTTTAGAGTTTTTCAAATCCACTATTAGGTAAAGTAAAGCTCACCAAACGATAGATTATCTGAACAGAGACTAAGGGCAAATTTCACTTGAAAGCGATCAAAACCGCGTTCAAATGACAACATTCCACAACTATTAATTATTGAAACAGACAGCTCTTGAACACGGTTTCGTTTATTACATTTAATTTCATTGTTGAAACACGCCCTTAATCAGGTCTTTAACCAACTTCCAAAAAGGAGGAGGTTATATGTTCGAAGCGTATGTTTGTTTTTTTTTTATGTATGTCTGCCGTTTTCTCCGTCATTTGTGGACCGATTTTGAAAATTCTTTATTTGTTTGAAAGGATATTTTATGCTCTCAAATTGGTCCCATATAAATTTTATTAACTTTGCTTGGGCAGTTTTTGAGATAGCTACAAAATACGTATTTTTTTCCCACATAGTATGTAGATGATATAAGTTCCTGTCACTGGTAGCAGGTAGTGGTATTCGAATGTATGTGGGGTAGGTACCACAACTAAAAAGTTAAAAATAAAAACTTTTTACAAAAAAATACAACCGACTTTCAAAAAAAAAAAACAAAAGTGAAAAATAACTTTAATTTCGGAAGTCGGTGGCAAATAACTAAAATACAAAACACTTTGTAGTGTTTTTTTTTAAAGTCGGTTATATTTTTTTAGAAACCGATACTTACATTATAAATTTACGTACCATTAGAAATCCGACTTTTTACAACCACCTTTAATATTAAACTCGGTTAAAACCCACAACTTGTTACTCTGTATTCATTAAAAACTCGTCCGGCAAGCGGTTTAACAAAAGCGGTGCTGTGTCGACGCCACGGAAAATGCCGCTTAAAGCCTTTATGTATGCAAATTCTATACAATTTACGTACCATAGTAAAGTGGATACCCCATATATCGGTCTTAACAATGATTTCCATGAAAATTAACATCCATTGTTCAGTAAAAGATTACTAAACGGGAGTTGCAAAGTTTCGCGGGTTATTTATTTTCCGCGGTCCGTTTTTAAAAACGTTCCTTTTCTAGTGTAAGGAGGATTGAAACAAAAGAGTATTTATTACGCCTTTGTTCTTCTTGATCTCTATAAATTACTCAGTAATGGGTTGCCTCCTTATTTTGTTTCAATTTTTTACCGAATTTTTTATTCGAATTTATTTTTTCTTTTTTTTTCTTTTGCAAATATATTTTCTAGCTAATATCGCAATTTTCACTACCTCGTTAGTCTAGTGGTTGCAAGCGCTACTGCTGAGCATTAAGGGCTTGGGTTTGATTCCCGGGTCGGACAAATTGTTATTGGGTTTTTCTATCTGGAATTTCTCAGTAGCAGCCCGGAGTCTGGATTTGGGCCCGGTTGACGGCAATAGGCTCGCCCCCTATTACATAGGACTTAAATATAACTGGCAAAATGTGGGTGTACTATAGGTACACCTCTGCCTAACCCTTTGGGAAAAAAGGCGTGATGTTATGTTATGTTATCGCAATTTTGAAGCTTTCGAAAAGTTTAAACTAGTAAAAAACTATACGGTACAATTTAACTGATTCAAAATTTCATACTCATCAAAACTGTAAGTCGAAACTCGTAGTGTAATTTCTTTAACGATGATGATCTTATCTCGAGAGAAAGTTTCACGATTGTATCAATGGTTCAAATACAATCAAAGCAATAATAGAGATATCTTATAATACCTACTACTAATATAAAGCCTAAAAAATCAAGTACGAGACCTTCTCGTTTACGAAACCTCATTACACACACTACAAGCAATCACAATCAATACCAAAGAATTGGCTTTGTCAAGAATTCAAGACATTCTGCCGACAAGAAAGACCGTATTCTGAGCTAAAAATACTTATTGATTTCTACTGAGTACAAGGCACTGAACTGCGGTAGTACGCTTACTATATTTTGTGGTAGTTACCTACTTACTACAAGGTAAAAAAAACATATTCACGTTTTCTCTTGTTTTTAGGATTCCGTACTCAAAGGGTGCCAACTGGACCCTGTTACTAAGGTTCCGTTCGTCCGTCTGTCGGAGGGCTGTATCTTTTGAACTGTAATAGGTAGACACTTGACATCGCACAAATGAAAAAATTTAAAATCTGACAAATGCTTGCACTGACTGGACAGGTCCACTTAAATCTGTGTGGTTCTTTCCTCAAAAGACCATTTCAGAAACTAATCTACATGGTTCTCATATGGCCTGACCAAGATTATGTCTGGACTAAAGATTATGTATGTAAGATTATGTCCAAGATAAACTCAGAAAATACATATGAATTGAAAAAAATAGAGGCACTCCGGGAGTGCCGATAGAAGTGAAAACTTGAAAAAAATCGGCACCACGGTAATCAACGCGTTGATGTCTTTCACGGTGTCGGTAAATTCGGTAACAGTGTCGCGAAATCAATGGTTTAGTCCCATCTCAAAAATGCTCAATGCGCCTAAAGAAGTTTTCACTTCAAAAGTCACCAGACATTGATACTGTCACAGATAGTAGAGGCAAAATAATAGCACTACACATAGACAGGCCTTTCAAATGCAATTTTAGTGAGAGTATTTTAGCGACTGTCTTTTGTTATTTAGTGATCTGAAAAGTATGTTTGTGTCGTATCCATCCAACTTCTACGGAAGGAATGATGGTGCACTTAACTTTTTAAAAGGAATCGAATAAAGAAAGATAGATAGATAGAAGTGAGACATAAAAAAAAATATAGATATATATGTACCTACCTAATTGTTATTTAATTAATATGTAGTGGCACCAAGTTGCCGTGTCTGGCCATACCGCTTTTAAACCCGCGATGGTTTGTGTGGTATGTGTAAGGTGTATCAAATGCATGAAAACTTTTATTTTGTTGAATAATAAACAAAAAAAAAGATAGTTTCTAAATCGCTATTGATGTTTTAGTTGCATTGCTACTTTAGCAGTTTAACAATAAATATTTTTTGAATTCCTAATATTACAGCTGGAAATATGCCAATACTTAGGGTCGACTTCACCAAAGACGCGTTCAGTACGCGAACAACACAACTAAACTATGTTCAAAAGCTGTCAGAGCTGTCAATATTCCACCACAATGACACTGACATCTGTTGATATCGGTTTAGATGTGTTAATTGGGTTCAGTTTCATTGATGAAATTAGCCCTTAAGGTTCCACTATTCGACGAGTCGAACTCGTTAGTAGCGTGGCTCATATGCATGCTATTTAGAAAAAATATTGATTTATTTAGTTTTATTGAAGTGAAAACTTCTTTAGGCGCGTTGGGCATTTTTGATATGGGAAGAAACAATTGAACTCACTGTTACCGACACCAGCTTTTGACCATTAAAAAGACATCAACGCGAGATACATTTTCTTTGGGATTAATACATTCCAAACATTGAAACATGACAACGACATGATTGACATTTCTCTTTTTTTTACCGACCTCAAAAAAGAAAAATATTTCCTACACAATAAAATTGTTCAAGTTTTCACTTCTGCCGCCACTCCCGGAGTGCCACTGTTTTTTTTTTAATTTAGTATTTATTTTTCTAGTTTTTATTTATATAATTTTTTTATTTAGTGAAATACATGATAATTTATAACAAAAATGAGCGCGTAAAATTTCATGAACAGACCTTTTGTTGTATAGATATTATGGGAAAACTACTGGATGTAACTACTCAAAATAAAATTATTTGAACTTTTCAATAAATTATCTATCCCTGTACGGTTTCTGTTTTGCCATTTTCATACTACATAAGTTATTTATTTACGCCCAAAGATGAGTTAAATTTAGTGTTGAAATATGGAAGTTTCGACGCTCATAACTTCTAAACCAGTACTTTTTCCCAATTTTGCTTCCATACAGGGCTAGATAATGACAATGCAAAATGATATAATTTTTAGTTTTCAACGTACACCGTCAAACAGACGAGTAATCATTATGCTACGTTTGTATGGAAGAATGACCGACTAGTGTAAAATATCCCACATACCCATCATAATTAAAATCGATAAACTGGCTCAATCATTTACCCCTTAAAAGGTCAAAAGGGTCGTATTAGAGAAGACAGTTCTAGGTATACTAAGTATACTATACTACAAGGTATACCAGTATACTATACTAAACTAAGACAGTACTAAATAATTATACTTACATACAGTACCTCCTGAAGATACTTATACAACGTTAGTTTTTGTTTATACTAAACCTTTTAAGGGGTCATTGTACTCATCATTATGAACAACTTTCACTATGGGACCAACGCTGAAATCGCGAAAAAAAATCAGCGTTCCCTACATTTTGACGAGATATGCGAACATAAATGTAGGGAACAGCTGATTTTTTTTTCGCGATTTCAGCGTTGGTCCCATAGTGAAAGTTGTTCATAATGATGACTACAATGACCCCTTAAGAGGTTTAGTATAAAGAAAAACTAAGCTTGTAGTATTAAGACGACAATAAGTGACAGCGACCTCGAGCGAGTGGGCGGAGCCACGCGTCACCTCCCCGCGACCCCGCAACTGCACGCACGTAATTTCGTAGGGTAACCATACGTTTCAGATAGTGAGGACTATCCTGTCTGATTTTAGATCACCAACCAATTTTTTTTTCAATATATTGTTAATAAGTAAGCTAATATTCTGATAATAATTTAAGATTGTTATCATATTATTTTAATAGTTTGCATTGAATAAGTTGGTTTATTATATTTACGTAAATAATAAATGTGTCCATACATGAATAGGACATACCTACTTAAAATAATAACTGAAGATGACAAAAAATATAAAACAAAGATGTGTGGTTTGTCTGCGTGTATGACCAGCACCCTAATTGCATAATAAACGATCAATCACAATCTGAATCATTTAAACAGATTGCCAATCCATTGCTTCATAAGTTCGAAAAAAAACCTGCTCAACAACGTAAATAACACAATTAATGTTGTTGAACTGCAAAATGAGACAGAATAGTCTTAATCATTTACGAAAAGGTGTTACGCAAGTAGATAGCAGATAATATGAACGTAAACGAAGTAAATAGAATAGGTAACTATATAAAGATCGTAGCAGTTTGCATCCATGGGAAACGAATGGAGCATGGAATGGAGAATGGATTTGTTTATCTATAAAGATTTAACATGATCAAATAAAACATGTGAATTATATATATATATTTATAAGGTGTTCTAAACTGTATGGGACAGCTGTTTTTTAATGCGATTTCAAAGTTGCTGCTATAGCTAGTTATTCAGTTCAATGGTCTAAAGCACCTCTTACAAGTTTGTAAAGTAAATTTTTAGGGTTCCGTACCGGAAGAGTGCCAAACGGAACCCTATTACTAAGCCTCCAATGTCCGTCTGTCTGTCAGCGAGCTAAATCTCATGAACTATAATAGGTAGACAGTTGAAAATTTCTCGAAATTATTATTTTCATGAAACTTTCACCATCTAGAATACAATTTAACTATACAAAATTACAAATTTTATTAAACGGCTTTTATTTGTATTGTTTTTGATAAATCAAGGTGGGTTGTTTTTCGAATAAACTTGGTGCGCGTTGAAGCCGAGCCTCTTGTGTGCACGAGCGGCAGTGCATCGCTAATACTCGGAGCAATTTTATTCGTTTTTAAGTTTTGTGCTAAAAATTGGTGGTAAATCGAAATCATTGAAAAAGAAACGCCTAGCAAAAAATAGATTACAAAGTAAGAAACGTACCTATTTTAATCGAACTAATATTATCAATAGTGGTGCCGATTCTCTTGTACACCGAACTAAACTATCACTAAAATTCCTTACTTTTGACTATGAGAATCTCAAAGCTATTCTACAAAATAAATTCTCTAAATTAAAAAATAATTTTGACACATCTAAATCGAATTTGACAATCGCGACTCCACACGTGATACCTAACCATGTGAATCTTTTTAGAGCCGGAGGCACGCAGGGGGGGCAGCTTCGACGTGTTTTATATGGAATTTTTCACATTTTGTATGGAAAAAAAAAAAAATCCTACATGTAGAGTGGGTTTAAGAGTTTTATAAAGGGGGTCGAAATTTTTATTATTTTTGCGATTGGACACAACGTTTTCGAGATACAAGCAAAAGAAAAATAAAATCAGTACTGTTTTTGCATCTGAAGTCGAGGTGTTGGTGTTAATTTAAAGTTCATGACTACCAATTTTATTCCCCACGTTTTTAGTCGCGATTAAAAATAGTCAGATTTTGTTAGAAAATCTAAATTTTAGATGAATAACGTCAAATTCAGAATAACAAAATTGCCATTTTCACTAAATTAATATTTCAGTACCATCTTAGTGCTGTCAAACTAAAATATAGTTAAGATGTGTCACTTTAGTCTTTTTCAGAATGGGAAATCGTCGTTTGACAGGAATAAACTAAATTTTGGTGATTTTTAGTCCAGTTTAGAGGCATTTGTGACAAGAGAATCGGCACCAATATCCATCGAAAGGTTACTTAAATTATTTTTCACTAGCTTCCGCCAGCGGCTTCGCCCGCGTGATATATATATATAAATTATAGCCTTACTAGCTTTAGTCCGCGGCTTCGCCCGCGTGGATGTCGAAAAATATCCCACGGGATCGTACTACTGAGATTACATACCTAATAGCCGAGGAAAGGTCATTGACTAATACCGCTGCGCCCGCGTTGCCGTCAACCTTATTTATGTAGTAACGCGTAATTTTGAATCTGTGATATCTTTTAAACCATTCATTTAAATGATATGATGTCAGGCGTATTTTAATCTAAATTAAATGCCCAATTTAAATAACATATTTTATTAGGTATGCATTAATATAATATTGGTCAAAAAAGTTTAATGGTTTCATAATTTACAATATATTAACGTAATAATAATACGTTAATCATTTGTTGTTGTTGTGTTGTTTGTTGTTATTGCAACAGATAATGTAGGTACAAATTCACTCCTAGGTTGTTTCGTTTTATTTATCAGTGTAATTTTTTTTTTTATATTTCCAAATTTATGCACACACATATAAACAGACAAGAAGAGAGGAAAAGATTTTTTTTTTCTTTTCCTTTAAAAAGCAGTGGCTTTTTCTAAAGAAATCTCTTCCAGCATACCTGCGACAGGAAAGTATATAAAAAGAGATGTAGACAACCTGTGTAACCATAGAAGAGAGAACAAAAAAAAAATCAAAGAAGAAAAAAAAAACAATTCACAAATTTCAATTATTTTTCATTTCTGAAGTGATTGAAACAACATTTACTGAAGAGGAATCCTTTTGTTGTAAATTATGGAACTATCAAACTTTTTTCTTCCAAACTAGGCGGTATCACTCTGCGACATGTATCTAAATATAGGCATGGGCGAAAGTAGGAAAATAGTTGTGCACAATGTACTTAAGCCGACGTTCGCACGGACGTAATAAAATCGCGGCGCTTTTTTTTTCGTGCACGTGCCCACACGAGAGTACGTCCCAGCGCGTTGGATTGTCAACGCTCGGCTTAACACCGAGAGTTGAAAATTTAGTGCGCGATAAAATCCTGCTGTGATTTTATTACGTCCGTGTGAACGTCGGCTAAGTTCGCAAAACGGACACAAAAAAAATAAAATAAAAAATAAACAAAAATCCCGACTGAAAAACTCATAACTGAAAAGAGAAAAACAAGCATTATAAATATTATAATCTATAGGATTTTGGTATTGCAAGCGCAAACCAAAAACCAACCTGAAATTTTGGTGAAACTTTTGTTTGTCCAAATGCCTGCGATACCAAAATCCTATAGATTATAATGCTTGTTTTTCTTTTTTCAGTTATGAGTTTTTGCAGTCGGGTTTTTTGTTTTTTTTTTTTATAATTTGTTTTATTTCAAACTTTTTAGTTTTATTTTACTGGCGAAATGTGGGTGTCCTATAGGTATACCTCTGCCTAACCCTTCGGGGATTACAGGCGTGATGTTATGTTTTATGTTATGTGTTAGTTTTTATTAATATGGATATATGTATATTTGGAATTGACTCATTACTAACTTTTATTTGTTGTTATTTTTTTAAACCTACCCCTCTTTTTTTTGTATTTGCAGATGCAATATATAAATATTAAATAGCCTATGTCACTTCCACTATAAAGACGAACCTAACGACACCTCATATGTTAAAATCCATCAAGCCGTTTAGGCTACAGAGTGTGCCAAAGAAATAGACAAAGTACATACATACAAACAAACATACATACATACATACTCTCGAAAAACATTACCCTCCTTCTGGGATACTCTAGTAATTACATCTCCGCAGTCGAGGTCATACTACTTACGAACCAAGAACACCCCCACAACTTGTATGTCAATAATAGCATTCAAATATTTTTTGAAACTCTAATCCGGACTGTCCCTACAACGATGTAGTATGGTTACAAAAAAAAATACAAAAAAACCTCGTCTCTGAATTTACGACTAGAGAATTTTTATTTGGTGTTGTCCTAAAACAAAAATAACACAATTATTTAAATTAAATAAAAGTGTGGTTACTACAATTCAAAATAATTCAAACTTTCGATAGAGATTAATGATAATTTTATTTCGATTAAAATAGGTACGTTACTTACTTCAGTCATCTATTTTTTGTCAGTGTAAGGCATTTCTTTTTCAATCATTTGGATTTACCAGACATTTATAGCATGAAATTTAAAAGCGAATAAAATTGCTCCGGGCGTTAGCGTCTACCCGTGACAGTGGTCAGCGATGCACTGCCGCCCGTCGCCCGCAAGAGCCCCGGTTTTAACGCGCACCTAGTTTATTCGAAAAACAACCCACATTGATTTATCAAACACAATACAAATAAAAGCTGTATACTAAAATTTGTGTAATTAAATTGCCTTTTAGATGGTGAAACTTTCATGAAAATACACCTGATAGCTTTTGCGTTAATATCGTTTTTTTGTCCGCGTTAGACATTACTTTACAAATTAATTACACTATGTTATAAAAATATAATTTAAAGTATTCGTATATCAAATTACGAAAAAAACTGTCTAGTACAACATATATTTTTTTCAAAGAAGTAAGACTAGTCGTTTAGATGTGGTGTCCAATTTAAAATCATTAGAAGTCGTATATCTGCGCCTTAAGTACACATATTGCTAAAGATTTAAGCCATGCCATCATAGATAGTTTTCATACTTTTCTGAGGTAACCAGGATTTTTAACTAAATATTGCCGACGCCATATTTTATAACAACATTATTTGTTTTATAGCGCATAAAGAATGATAGGTTTCTTGTTTATAGCCAATATACTCACATGTAGGTAACGTTCCTAACTCAGTTAGTTTACTTCAGTAACTTATGTGGGAATATAAACTACTTGCACTCGATTTTACAGCCCGTAAACTTTCAGCGCTGAACGCAAACCCAATAATCGGTACATGGAATAGTTTAAGAGGGAATTACCTTATCAGCGTACTTTGTGTTAGGAGTTTGTTGTTATTAGTAGGACGTAAAGGTGACGCTCTTTAGAGCATTCTGTACAACCTTCTACACATCGGCTTGAAGGAGAAGTATTCGCGAGTATCGTATGGAGCCCTTCGTGTCCAATTTAATAACGCGTTCAAAAACTGATAGGGTTGCCATGGCGTTGCAGTTCGTCGAAGATATTTGCAGCAATTTCGCGCTCTTACGCCCCTAACCGCCGCAGGAGACGCCCTGGGCGTCGGGAATCGAAGGCCGATTCCCGGCCACCGTAGGCGCGGGCTTGCGGACGGTGAGCAATGGGTAGCTCGCCGTCCGATAAGAACCAGGCCTGTGTCGACGGCGTGTTGTGTTCCACGCGCGCCTCAAGAGAGATGTCAGCAGAACTGACGAAGTCCGATAGGGCCGATGCCTGCCGGGGTTGCGGAAAATTCCGAAAGGGATACCGTGGCCCCTGGCAACGTGGCAACTGGAGGAACACGGGTGGGTTTTAGTCAGTAAGAGTTTGAGACGTACTCCCGCTCCACCCAGAGCGGGAGAAGTTATTTGATAATCTCCCACCCAAAAAAAGGGATGTTTGCGGCGGCGCGTGTAGATTGTTTTTACACTGTAATGCGCAAGCGCGCTGCATCAATGGTGGCACGATTCATGGCCAGCCCCAACAGGATTCTAAAAATGATAGCTGACAGAGTGGACTGTCCTTATATAATTCACTGCCGTCAGATAAATGTGTCAGCGTATTATTTCGTTTACTAACAAGGACAGTTCGTTTTAAGGACATTTTTACTAAACCTTTATGAGTCTTGGCTCGAAATAAAGTTAAGATAAAATAAACCAAGGTAAGCAACATCATCATCATCATCAGCCTATAAATGTTCCCACTGCTGGGACACAGGCCTCCTCTCTGTGAGAGGGAGTGAGCCGTAATCCACCACGCGGGCCCAGTGCGGGTTGGTAGATGTCACATGTCTTCGAATTTTCGGTACTAAGACATGCCGGTTTCCTCACGATGTTTTCCTTCACCGTTTTGAGAGGAGTGGCGATGAAATAATTTACACAAAGTAAAGCGCCTGTCTGGGTTCGAACCTACGAACTACAACTCGTAAGTCGCGGCCGGTACCACTGGGCCATCACTGCTCTGGTAAGCAACATAGTCCGAAGTATTGCCAAACTTAAGTGGCAGTGGGCAAGCACATTACTCGCAATACAGATGGCCGATGGGGCCGAAAGGTTCTGGAGTTGCGACCGCGTATCGGAAGACGTAGTGTTGGAAAACCCCCCACAAGGTGGACCGATGACCTGGTGAAGGCCGTAAGAATCTGCTGGATGCGAGAAGCACAGAAACGGTCGAAGTGACGGTGCTTGGGGGAGGCTTATGTCCAGCAGTGGACGTCTTTCGGCTGAAATGATGATGATGATGATGGTTTTATTAATTTAACTAAAACTACACTGTTTAAAATCTACAAGTCGAGCCGATCTACGGTTAAAAATTTTGTACTGGCCATACTGATGGCGGAAATGCATATTGGAATAAAATCGGGAGATTGAATTGATTTGCACTGGCCACACTGGTGGTGACGGTTGCGGTGACTTGGCAGAGATCGGGCACTTTTTGATGGGAGTTGATAGCGAGCAGTCGTGGTATTGTTGTACCGTGGTGATTAATTTTAAGAAATAAGTTTTGATAATAATAAGTTGTGAGAACAATAAATAAGTTTTGAAAGTTAACTGTGTTATTTCTGAGGTACCCTACACTTACAACCTACCAATGGAGAAGATAGGAAAGCTTCTTAAATGAAGTCGGTTTCAAAAACGCGTTTACATACAAATTATAGTTACTTGTACAATGAAATGGCATATTTAGTATACCTAGGAATCGTAACCATAAATATTATACAATTCCTTCAGTTTCCCGCTGCCATTGCAACATATTATATTAAATCTTCGCTGTATTACTAAACTATGTCTATCTCTTTCTATCTTACCTCGTTATATGCGACGGAAGTGAGAGGCAGGTAGTGGTAGCCGAGCGCTTTGTCCCAGATGACGCCTTTGTTCCACACCTCCACTAAGAGACCCAGGTTGATGTCATTGATTTCACTGTTGGACAAAAGTTTTTGTATTAATAATATAACTAGAAGAAAAGTCTAAAATATACCGTAAAATCTGCCGGCATATGACATCTCTATTTAAAATATTCTCGACCAAATAGATTTACTACGTCAATTTGTCATGTTATAGCAATTTTATACAACTGTCAAAAAATAAGAGCAGTGATTGGAATTAGGGATGTTATGGATATGAAATTTCGGATCTGGATACGGATATAGAAATGATATTATATCGGTTTCGGATACGGTTACGGATATGAGATTATTTCGGATTATCCGTTAGTTTCGGATAGTTTCGGTTACGGATTATAATTTTTTAAGAAATTGTAATGTTATAATATTATCCTGCGATGACTGACTAAGCAATAGCAATAATAAACAACAAGTGACGCGTGCGGCTAGTGTATCGGCTTGGCTGGGCAGAAAAACCTGTCATAATGTGTCTCATATTTGACAGTCCGGTGCTCTCCTGGAGATCGATAACAATTAAAATTCTATTGTGTCTCGTTAAGGACAGTTGAAAGTTTAGACACTGCCCCAATCCGATATTATCCGAAACGTTTATAAAGGATTTGTTTACGGTTACGGATAGATTTTAATTTCGGATATCCGATAGTTTCGGTTACGGTTACGGAGCTCCTTAACATACCTGATTTGAATATACAGGCAATTTAAATTGGTAGTCAATTTGGTAAATAGTTAATTTCCCTGACGTTACAAAAAATTGCTATTGCTATACTTAACAAGTTTGTATGTGTACAAGATTATAAAATACAGAAAATTATATTCGTACAGAAAAGGCGTACCCTTTCTCTTTCAATTACACTTTTACTTTGTTACTTTAATTTTGGGTTTTATTCTAAAACTGACTAGACTAATTGACTTCTGAAATTAAGTCTCCACACATCGGGATTAATACTGTGAAAATTTCTGAGGCTCGGAAATGACATTAGTGCAAACGGATGTAACAAAGCAGTTGAGAAGCGAATTTGACCTCATTAGCCAGGCAACGACATTGCGGAAACTCTTTTGTAGTGTGGTGAAATAGCAGTCATTTGATTTCTGAAATACAAACTAGCTGTGCCCCGCGATTTCATCCGTATAAGTCTCGATCCCGTAAGAATATCAGAATAAAAAGTATTCTGTGTCCTAACCCAGGTCATGGTCTACCCATGTGCCAAAATTCATGCCAATCCGTTCAGCCGTTTTAGCGTAAAAGTGTAACAAACAAACAAACTCACTTTCGTATTTATAACTAGCTGCGCCCCGCGGTTTCACCCGCATACGTCTCGATCCCGTGGGAAAAAAAAAGTATCCTATGTTCTTTTCCAGGGCATCATCTATATATGTGCCAAATTTCATCCAAATCCGTTCAGCTGTCCTAGCGTGAAGGCGTAACAAACAAACTTACTTTCGCATTTATAATATTAAAGGATTAAGGATAGGTATTAGTTAGGAATAGAATTCCATATAAAACTTGGACGATAAAAACCAAAACAGTATACCTACTAACGTAAGTAACAGGCAAACTGTAAAGCAAACAATAGCATTTTGAATCGCAATCAAAAACCCATCACAAAACTGCAATATGGCCGCCAATCTTCAACATGTACTGCCAGCTCAAAAAAACAAAAAGCGACCGCAACTAAAC
Organism: Agrochola lychnidis; assembly: GCA_963680765.1. Classification (NCBI taxonomy): domain Eukaryota; kingdom Metazoa; phylum Arthropoda; class Insecta; order Lepidoptera; family Noctuidae; genus Agrochola; species Agrochola lychnidis. Next base: position 9,973,825 of record OY796864.1, read on the forward strand.
GTAAACAGTCCATAAAATCAGCTCCATACGATATAAAAGAGCTTAATACAACGAAACGAAGCTTCGTCCTGCCAACATATAAAACCCAGAGCACGGAATCGCCAGCAGCATCGTATAGAGATGGCAGTACTAATAAAAATCGTGACGCCGAAAGTGCATTGAGTGCTTACTTGTCACGGACTGCTATTCAAAGCCATCACGTTCTATAAGTCATTTGTGCCGAGTAAACAGTGACACGCTTGGTTTGTATGAAAAGTGTTGACAGTGCCGTCTCTAGCAGCGGGTACCGTGGCGTGTCACTGTGGATCGAAAAAGTGTCCGTATGGATTGAGAAGCCATGTTTCATATTTAAACGCGGGTACTACCAATATTTAGTAGTAAATTAAGCGATTTTGTAGGCCCGATCCTGAAATTTGTAGTAAAATACTTTAAAAGATACACGACTTTTAAGGTGGCTCCTCAATTCAGATGTTTGAATTGAGGTGCCACCTTACAACTCTAAAACTAGCTGACGGATATTTTTGAAAATTTGGTAGGATTTAGTAGTACTTATGCGTAATCTCTACAAAAAAAATGGGTTTTGTACGGCTGAATTTGAGATAGCTACAATGTTTTGATTTTTCATAAAAATCCATAAATTTCACCGCGCTGTTTCTCGGAAAGTAATCAACCAATTACAACACATTTTTAATATAATTTAGTAGTAAATACGTTCTAATTTGTAGTATAAAAATAAAATGAAAAAACTACATAATTTTGCTAATACAACATATTTTATGTGGCTCCTCAATCCTGACGGTCTGTAGAAAATAAATGTACGTAGAGCTACTAAAGTAGTTGATCAAATCGGATAACAATAGCACCAATATTTAGTAGAAATTTCTACTAAATATTGGCGTAATCCAACATTCTGTACATTCAGTATTTCAAAAGATATTAACAAAATAAACATTCCTTAACAATTTAGTGTGGTACAAGAGCCCACGACCAAAACCACGTCACATCGTTCAACGGTCAAAACCGTACAAAATCGTTAGTTTAGATGATTCTGAACCGATTCGATGGGAAGTACCGGTCAGAAACATCCCAGTTTTACGGGAGCCCATTTCTGCTTTAAAAAAATAAGCAAGCAGTCGGTTTCATCACAATATGTCTGATATTTAAAATGTACATAGGTTTCGTAATTTATTACGAAAAAGTTTGTTTTCAGACATTTTTGTGTGTCAAATTTGGACTGAGCGCAGTTTCAAAAATGTCAAAAAATTTAACCTATCTGTCTCATAGCAACCTGGTTCAGTCAAAAAGTTGTCTGATTAGTAACGTATTTTTTTCTTCTTTTACGTACTTAATCAAAAGATTACGGCAGGTCAGTCTCAAATTCAAATAATTTTTTTTTTTCTCTTCACAAGCAATGGCATCTTATAATTTAGACAGACTTGAAAAACTGTGACAATAGTTTGTGAGAGACTGGTGTCTGCACTAGGAATACCTGTATCGCAGATCACCAGGGTCCCACCACACGGTATGTAAACATAATCAATTAGTTAGTAATGATCTAAATTAGTGAGTGAGCAGTGAGTGAGCAGTGGTGGCCCAGTGGTAACGGCCGCGACTTACGAGTTGTAGGGCGTAGGTTCGAACCCAGACAGGCGCTTTACTTTGTGTAAATTATTTCATCACCACTGCTCTCAAAACGGTGAACGAAAACATCGTGAGGAAACCGGCATGTCCTAGAACCGAAAATTCGAAGACATGTGACATCTACCAACCCGCACTGGGCCTGCGTGGTGGATTACGGCCCACTCCCTCTCACAGAGAGGAGGCCTGTGTCCCAGCAGTGGGAACATTTATAGGCTGATGATGATGATGATGATGATGATCTAAATTATATCATTACCTTACCACCTAAGTACACATTATGGTAAAGCAATAAAGATATTGAGTATTGAGTATTGAAACGTTAGAAAATTTTAATGTCGGTGGCTACAACTGCAGAAGATTCTGAATCCAAAAATTTCAGTCATTTTCCGCGTCACGTCTAAGCTAAGCGCATTTGAAATACCTATGTAAAAAAAATACCGAACTGTTTCATAGCAATCTGTCTGATTTTCAGAATGTAGTTGTACGATAGATTTTAAATACCGAAAACACAATTTTCTGAAACCAGTATATGCAGTAACGTCACACCCAGAAGGCCACTTGAGAAAATTAAAAATGGGGCAGAAAATAAAACCCATAGCAACCCGTCTGAAAATCTTGTATTCAGGTGAAAATCATTTTTCAAAATAAATAGTTTTTAAGTACGATTACCCGCAACCATCAAACTGAAATAGAAAGGTTTTTTTAAATAAATTGGACAAAATGAAACGTGGATAACGTTTGAAAATAACTGTTTATTGAAATAAAATTAATAATTTATTTTTTACTGTCAGACTCATCATCGGTGTCGTAAGCGTAACAAGCACCGCGCGTTAGCCGGGCGACTCCGAAACGTTATTTCTGTTTTTGGAGTTATATAATATGATATTTAAAATGTCTGAAAACAGGTTTTTAATAACTATAGAAAATATTTAAAAAAATTTAATCAGGTTGCTATGAAACAGATAGATTAAATTTTTTGTAATTTTTTGAAAATGCGCTCAGTCCACATGTGACACGCAAAATGTCTGAAAACAAACTTTTTTGTAATAAAATTACGAAAACTATGTACATTTTTAAAATCAGCCTACCACCAGCTCATAAACAGTATTATATTAATATTACTTCAGTGGGAGAAAGTGATGGAGCTCTACAATCTGTAGAGTTTCATCTCTTTCCCACACTGAAGTAATATTAAAATAATACTGCTTTATGAGCTGGTGGTAGGCCCCCAGGCATATTGCGATGAAACCGTCTGCTTATTTTTTTTGACATAGCAGAAATAGGTTTCCGTAAAACTGGGACGTTTTTGACCGGTACTTCCCACCGAGTTGGGTTCAGAAATCATCTAAAGTAATGATTTTATACGGTTTTGGCCGTAAAACGATGTGATATGGTTTTGATCGTGGGCTCTCGTACCACACTAGATTTTTAAGTAATGTTTATTTTGTTAATATCTTTTGAAATACTGAATGTACAGAATGTTGGATTACGCCAATATTTAGTAGAAATTTCTACTAAATATTGGTGCTATTGTTATCCGATTTGATCAACTACTTTAGTAGCTCTACGTACATTTATTTTCTACAGACCGTCAGGATTGAGGAGCCACATAAAATATGTTGTATTAGCGAAATTATGTAGATTTTTCATTTTATTTTTATACTACAAATTAAAACGTATTTATTACTAAACTAGCTTCTGCCCGCGACTTCGTTCACGTGGAAGTCGTAAGATACCACAATATACTACAATAACAGCCACATTTTTATAAAACATCCCTGTATAACTACTACATTTGTAGTTTTATTCTCAGCAGTCAAAATATGCAGAGTCAGGAATGGTGACTCGGGAGCAAGCGACGTACAGTTATCCGTGTGAGAAGCAGCTTGTCCTGAGGTTGACACCCGCAGCTTTCAGCCTTCGGTGTCGGATCCTGTGACTTGTTGATCGCAAAGCATACGTTCCCAGAGAACTGCATACGCTTGAACTGATAATTTTGGGGAATTAATGGTATACGCGCTATAAACACTGTCTTACCATCGCCATAACCTGTTAGAATTTCCACCTCGATGACGTTTCTCTGCAAAGACGTGACTTTGAGCCAGGTTCCGTTACACAGATGTACAACCGGAAGTCCACTTGCCATTTGCGAATTGAGAAATTCTACGGGGTAATGTGCGGCATCATCTTCATCCACATCAGTATTAATGGAGGGGTATATCACTTCACTTAATTTGTGAGAGAATACTGTGGTTGATCGCTGCAGCTTGATCATTTTCGGAGTTAAAATGGAAACACGCCCAAGAATTCTCTTGGTACGGTATTTGACTGATGTCCCCGTATACCAGACGAATAAGATCTTCTTAAGTGGGATCTACTTTACCAAGAGTCTCTGGTAGAGAGCCTCGAACAACTTTTAGAAGAACATCGGAGAATTCTTGAGCATTTGAATTCCCGCCAAGCCGAGCTCGTTTGATGATGGTCAAGCGCAGTCTATGAACTCTCGACCGTAGAGTCGACCTTTTCAACGAAGTATTCACTTTGTCAGTCAGGACTGTAACACCACCCATCATATCTTGGTTCCTGCGGATGTCCTGCAGGGTTCTGTTTACAGCTTCCACTGCTTTCCTTTTTGCCATAATGCATTCATCCCATACGATGAAGCGCAATCCCTAAGCACACATCCCTTGTTACTGTTGCGTGACACCCCACAAACAGGCGTTTCGTTGCTCTTTAAATTGATGAGAATCTTAAACATAGCGTGCGCTGTTTTGTCACCAGAAAGCAGTGTGGCAACGATTCCAGAAGATCCACACACAGATTTTAAAATCGCTAGGACAAATCTGCTGTCAAAATCTGTAAAATTCCTTTTATTCCTATAGTCTTCAGCTCTAAAATGATCAGAACACAACCTTGAATGTTTTGTGACTGTAAAGTACTTGTAACGTAGCAGTTTCCCATAGCTTACGAAGTTTTTCTTTTTAACCAACTTCAAAAAAAGGAGTTTTCTCAATTCGACCGTATATATATATTTTTTTTTATGTGTGTTCGCGGATAAATTCGTCGTTTATGAACCGATTTTGATGATTCCTTTTTTGTTGGAAAAGAAATATTTCAAAAGTGGTACCATGATAAGGAAACCAGGATCTGATGATGGCATCCCAGAGAAATAGAGGGAACTCTTCAAATATTATAGGCAAAACTATAGCAATTTGGGTATTTTTTATAGTAACTCGTGCAGTTGCTCTTGGAAAGCACTATTTGGTTAAGTGGAACTGATGATGATGACCACAAATAGCCACCGGAACTACTAAATAATAAGTATTTCACGGGTTGCGATTCGATTACTTTAATAGGTTGCAATGCAATTTATGCTCGTCACAATGCATATGGAGAAGTGGAGTTGATGGTGAAGTACCAGGAGAACTTTCAATGATGAACGTTCCTGCATCGGGAAAAGCAATATTTTGTAAAAAGTGATGAGCAGTTGGCATTAAGCTAATGTAACTTAGACAAATTACAAATTGAACCACTAAAAAGTGAGAAATAAAAACTTTTACAAAAAAAAAACAATCGACTCGTATTACAAAATGTAAAAAAAAAGAAAAACAAATATAAACCGCAGTTGGGAATCGATCTTACAACTCCATGTTTACAAAGCAATCGTCCAACCGCTGAGTTAATTGCTTCGTTGAAATTTACCTAAAATAGCCGTTCCTATATATTTCATGATTGACTGCTTAGTTCCATAAAGGTATAGTGTGATGATAATCATTTAAAAAGTTAAATCAAAAACTATCTACAGTATCCTAATCTTTTGGCGCGTTTTTTTCCAAAAATACGAACATAATATAATATTGCTCGTCCCCCATAGTAAATAGCGTGATCGTTTATACCCTACAATTTGACCAGACTTATAGGGAATACCTATGCAAAATTTTAACATAATCTATCCGGTAGAATTTGCGTCACGTTAGAACATACAAATACGATATAATGTAATATTGCTCATCCCCACAGAAAATAGCGTGATAGTCTATACCCTACAGTTGAAATAGACAAACATTTTGAAAACTAAATTTTCTGCATAAGAATCGATCCCAGACCTCGTAGCAATAACTTTCTTTCAAAATATTCAATGTACAATTTTAACTTCGCTACGATTTTATTATATGTATGGATAAATAATTTAAAAAAAAATAGTAGTACAAAATGTGAAAAAAAAAGAAAAACAAAAAACCGCAGTTGGGAATCGAACTTACAACCCCATGTTTGCAAAGCAACCGTCCAACCGCTGAGTTAATTGCTTCGTTGAAACTTCCCTAAAATAGCCATTCCTATATATTTCACGATTGACTGCTTAGTTCCATAAAGGTATAGCGTGATGATAATAATTAAAAAAGTTAAATCGATAATCATCTGCAATATCCTAATATTTCGGCGCGTCTTTTTCCAAAAATACGAACATAATATAATATTGCTCGTCCCCCATAGTAAATAGCGTGATAGTTTATACCCTATAGTTTGACCAGACTTATAAGGAATACCTATGTAAAATTTTAACAGAATCTATCCGGTAGAATTTGCGTCATGCTGGAACATACAAATACCACATAATGTAATATTGCTCGTCCCCCATAGTAAATAGCGTGATAGTTTATACCCTATAGTTTGACCAGACACACAGGGAATATCTATGTAAAATTTTATCAGAATCTGTCCGGTAGAATTTGCGCCATACTGGAACATACATACAGACAAACAGACAAACAGACAAACAGACAAACAGACAAAAATTCTAAAAAAAATATTTTCGGCATTAGAATCGATCCCCGACCTCGTAGCAATTACTTTTTTTCAAAAATATTCAATGTACAGTTTTGACATCGCTACGATTTTATTATATGTATAGATTATACTAAAAATATGTTGTAATTGGTTGATTACTTTCCGAGAAACAGCGCGGTGAAATTTATGGATTTTTATGAAAAATCAAAACATTGTAGCTATCTCAAATTCAGCCGTACAAAACCCATTTTTTTTGTAGAGATTACGCATAAGTACTACTAAATCCTACCAAATTTACAAAAATATCCGTCAGCTAGTTTTAGAGTTGTAAGGTGGCACCTCAATTCAAACATCTGAATTGAGGAGCCACCTTAAAAGTCGTGTATCTTTTAAAGTATTTTACTACAAATTCCAGGATCGGGCCTACAAAATCGCTTAATTTACTACTAAATATTGGTAGTACCCGCGTTTAAATATGAGACATGGCTCCTCAATTCATACGGACACTCGAAAAATGGCTCTCGAAGACATAGGAGCTTAAATTTTAAAGTGTCGTCTTTTTGCGTAAAATGGCTGTTAATAGCCAATATCATGCATAAATATATCATAGGATAGAATTTGGTAGGCAAAGTGGCAACTTTATTTTTTGTAAGTGAAATGTATGGTGCTAATGCTTATATCTCCGAAACCAAGAGAATAACCATGATTTTTTGACATACTTGATTTTTTAGATTAAATGAGGCTTTTAAAAAAAAACTGCTCGAAATCTGCACTAAATCTCGCTATACGAAGTATGTCAAAAAAGCATAAATAAATAGTTACATAAACGTGTGCAAGGATATCATGGTCATTCTCTCGGTTCCGGAGATATAAGCATTACCACCAAACATATTTTTTGCAAAAAAATATAAGTTGCTAATTTGCCTACCAGAGTGTATCGTATGAAATATTATATTTTATACTAAAAGATTTATTATGCATGATATTGGCTATTAGAAGGCATTTCAAGAAAAAATCCGACACTTCAAAATTTAAGCTCTTATGTCTTCGAGAGCCTTTTTTCGATCCACTGTGCGTCTCCGTTCTCTGTGGTATAAACAAATCATATGGCTCCAGTACTATTTTCATGCACTAGAGTAGAATTGAAAACTTTTCCGGATTTACCGAAATGTATGTGTTTTGGGAGAGATGTTTCAAATTGTTGCAGTTTATAAGACGGACAGGATAAATGTTGTGCTGCCAAGTTTCTCGTGCTCTCAGTACATTGTTTGAATATCTTGTTTATGAGCATTGATATAACTTGGTAGAAAGTAGGTAGGTGAATAAGTATCAACGTCATATAAAAATGTTTGAACGCGTTAGTAGATTGACAAATAAATGATGCAAGAAAGGGGTGAAATAATTGTGAAAGTATATGTTGGAATAGAAATGAAAAAAGCACAAGCTGTCCAGAGTATGTTCATAAACCCAGAGGCACTAATTACTATGGTGACCGAACCCTAACAAAACGAATACCATATCTATTGAACAGTCTGCCAGCAGACATAAGGAGTGAACTGAACAAAAATAGTTTTAAAAATAAATTTAAAAAATATTATTTAGAAATATGTTAAACACGTTAGTTAACTATCTTAAACATGTCAAAGTTTATGCTACCTATAAATAATAATTAGTTTTAAGTACAGACGCCAGCACATCAACCTGCTCCAGTCTGTCAGGTTTTCCCAATCAACATTGAACCTTATTGTTTAGAGTTAAGTTGAAAATCTGTTAAAGTTTGACAGATTGTAGTGACTTGATGTGCTGACGTCTGTACAAAGTTTATTTAATGTATAGAGACTCACCGACCCCACAGTCAAACCACTACTACGGTTTTGTGGGGCTTAGCATAATAGTTACATTTACCATTATGTGAATAAAGATAAATAAATAATAAATAATAAAAATCTAATTTTATTGGCTTATGCATATTTCACGTCTATGAAACAAAGTACCTATATGCGTATATATCCATGCTGATTTAGAAAAAGGAACGAATTTTCGCGCGATTTTCTTGACGTCCTTCGCAGCAACGATCTTCACGAGGTGGCTGGTAGCAACTGGATGAGAGTTGCCAAGAATCGAGTTGATGCCGTGCACTTAGAGAAGCCTATGTCCAGCAGTGGACTGCTGCATGCTGAAGATAATGATGAACCAATTTTCAAGTTCATTTTTGCGAAATTAAAATATAGGTAATAACCAAACTCACTTGAGAGTTTTATGTTTCACTAGCTTTTGAATTGGGCTATCCTATACAAAAATATGTTTTCAAATCTAACAGGTAGTTCCTGAGATTACCCCCTACACACAAACTTACAAACAAATTGTACCTCTAATTATACAGGCTGGGTAAAAAATCGTGGATCAAACGAAACAGGGCGATAGTTGGGGTTATTTGCTGTAAAAATATATGTGGCAGAGTCCTAACTTGATCTCCTTAAAAGTTATGACTATTTCAGTGATTTTAAAGAAATTATCAAAATTTTTAATTATAGGCAATTGCTTATTTTAAAACAATAAATGGTGTTTAGTTACTTCTGGGAAATGTATTATCACTACAAAAGTGCTTTTATGACAGTGGGTACCATGATTTATGAGTATTGGCACTTTTTAAAATATCTTTTAAGTCTCACGAAAAATTATTTATAAAATATTCATCATATTTTTTACTGCAAATAACCCCAACTATCGCCCTGTTTCGTTTGATCCACGATTTTTTACCCATCGTGTATAATAATATTAGTATAGATTAAAATCGTTAACAGTATCGTGTCACAATTTTAGACAGCAGCACTCTACTACCAACAGAACGAATTGTTCAAAAACCAGCCAAGTGCGTGTCGGACACGGATGAATTTATCCCAACAACAAACTTAACTTTGTAGTTGAAAAGTTAAGTTGGTTGATTGTTACTCGTTAACTTGTAGAGCCTACTTAGCTGTGATAGTTTTTCTTTTAATTTCGTTATATAAACTACTGCTGTAATTTTATTCACATTTCCAAAACTAACAATTTAGCTGACACTTGACTCCAACAAAAAAAAGCACTTTAAACCTTAATATTTCGCAAACGAATCCCGGAATCCAAAAATGGTTTCGAAATACTCATAATGTTTTTGAAGGACCTTTCTAATGATACCCCACACCATGGGATATAAAAAAAAATATCTCCACGTTACGTGTAGGGGAACACTACCTTAATGTTTTTTTTTTTTTTTCATAATTTTATTTTACCGCTTTGTTGGCGTAATTAATATATATACCTATGCTAAATTATAGCTTTCTAATACTAAGGGTCTCGGAGCTAGACCGCAGACAGACAGACAGACATGACGAAACTATAAGGGTTCCTTGTTTACTACGGAACCCTAAAACCACCACTAAACCGTCTTTATGATATAAACAAACTATTCCTAATTATAACAGGCACAGACACGCCTCCTGTGATTCACCACCGCTCCCTCTTTTACTAAAACTTATCAAAATATACTAATATTTGCTAGGAGAGCGATGTTTTTCTTTATAAATTTGTTTTCTTAGCCGAAGTGACGGAGGCAAGAACTTTAACTTATATTCATCTTACTAGAGGTAGGAAAAAATAAAGTTTTACGAGCAAATATTTTTCTTCGAGGTAGTATTTTCTCGGTCCAATTCTAAGTTTTGATTTAGTTTAATGGACGTACTCTTGAAGCAAATACAGTTATAACTGCTCGTGTTGTAGATTAACTAGTTTTCCACAGTTCATCTTGCTGTGGAAGTTAACAAACTAAGCAAGTTTATGTTATGATATAAAATAATTATAATTGCAATGCAACAGTCTGTCTACTCACAACGATAAAGCCACGTAGGTAAACTTCTAAATCCTATACTATTAAACGAGCAATATTTGTATATATATTTGTTTGTATATAGATTTGTACTCACGTTCTCGAAATCGGCTCTAACGATTTCGATGAACGTTGAGGGTTTACGGGGGTGACAAATCGATCTACCTGGGTCTCATATCTGGGAAAGTTAATTTTCTCTGTATTTTCACCCGTGCAGAGCTCGTTCGCCTAAATTTTAGAACAATAAAATGAATAATGACATTAGAATAATGATCATAGCAGCATGGAATAAATACCTAGGTACTACACATGGATTAGTACAGTCTTTCCTATACTATTAAATAAGCATTCTCTATTTTCACCAGAGCAGAGCTCGTTCACCCAGGAACTTAATATTATAAAGAAGGAAAATTGTTTGTTCGTTTGTAAGAGGTTATCTCTGGAAGTAATGATTCTATTACAAAAATAGAAAGCTAAACTATTTCCAAATGTCATTGGATATGTTTTATGGTATAGTTGCTTTCCACGCGGATGGAGGTCGCAGGCAAAAGCTACTAAGTAATCATATACAGGGTTATTAGTTATATGTCAGCAATTCTATAAGGGGATGTAGGAGAGGTAATTTACAACAAAATGACCCCTTTTGACTCCTATGCAAATGTCAAAAAATTTCGAGTCATTTGACATTTTTATATTTTTATTTCATAAATTTTAAAATATAAAACGTCAAATTTATTTATTTATTTATTCAACCAGAAATAATAAACATGTAACACAATTTGTTTTAGCTACTTAAAATTATTCTGCTTAAAAGTAATTTAGTAACATTTGTGTCCAATTATTAGCATCTGCTGCCGAACTAGATTTATAGCCTGTGTTTCAGCATGCAGCGCCTCAAGTTTTGGACTGGGTATGAGCTTACGAACAAAAGAAACCAGTTTCTTTTAAAATGTGAACCTAATAAACTTTAAAAATAATGAAAGGGTTGCTGTTCTCTAGGTATGTAAGGTGAAGGAGGTGAGTGTATATGTGTGTGAGGGTGTGTAGAGAAACAAAATACGTTGGCAAAAATATAAAATGTCAAATTACTCGAAAATGATTGACATTGGCATAGGGGTCAAAGGGATCATTTGGTAGCAAATAACCTCTCCTACATCCCCTTAACGGATTGCCGACATGTAACCAATAACCCTGTATATTTCAACAAGGTACAAATTAATACACAAAAAAACATTAAATACAAGTAAGTCCAAAAATAAAAGGAGACATCATTACTGATAAATGAGGATATAATGTTATTATAATAATATAAAAAAATGCTAAAAATAATTCGTACCAGAATAACAACATAACCCCTTGGCGAGATTTTCTAAACACTTGACAAAATACTGTAATAACAAAAGCAGTACGTAAAAGCACATTTACTCTCATCCTACTTACAGTTAATTCATTTACCGTATAAAGAACAACCTTTGTCCTCGTAACAAATAAAATTGTATACTTTTCATTCTAGCTGTGCACTCACCAAAGAAATAACTGACGAGAAAAATGTACTTTATTGTGGAGTTTTTATTTCATGTATTTTTATCACAGGAGTCTTGTTTTGTGCTCTTAAGTTCCTTTTCTAACGCATTTTGCCACTCACTTTTATATCTCTCTACCTAGCCGCTTCCCAACTATGTTATCAGTCTAACTGGATGCAGCTGAATACCAGTATTTTACATGGAGCGATAGCCTATCTGACCTCCACAACCCAGTTACTGGGTAATACGATACCCCTTGGTAAGACTGGTTGTTAGACTTTCGGGCTTCTGACGACCCGTAACGACTGTCAAAGATCCGCGAATGACAGCCGGGACCGACGGTTTAACGTGCTTTCCGAGGCACGGAGGAGTCTTGGTATGTTAAGATCCACAGACCAACCCCGACAAGCGTAGCTTAACCTGATGGATTGAACCGGGTGGCTGTTATTACTTAGCCACGAGCTCTTCACTGCCACTTATTTTTATATAAGTATATGAGCTTTTAAATAACACACAACAACATCACGCGCCCGAAGGAGGGGTGTACCTATAGTACACCCACATTTCGCCAGTTATGTTTAAGTCCCATATAATAAGGGGCGACTCTATTGCCATCAACTGGGCACATATTATCCAGATTCCGGGCTGTTACTGAGAAATTCCTGATAGAAAAACCCAATAACACTTTGCCCAACCTGCAGGACCTCATATTGCACAGACCAAAGAGGTAGTCGACGGCTTTTAAAAAGTTCTACTGTTGAATATGAGCCATCCAATGTCCGCTAAAATGAATAGTCATTAAGATTTCTGTCATTATTATCTGAATACGTGCTACAAATCTATCTATACATCTTCTATACATCTTCTATACATCTTCTATACATCTTCTATACATCTTCTATACATCTTCTATACATCTTCTATACATCTTCTATACATCTTCTATACATCTTCTATACATCTTCTATACATCTTCTATACATCTTCTATACATCTTCTATACATCTTCTATACATCTTCTATACATCTTCTATACATCTTCTATACATCTTCTATACATCTATACAAATAAATAAAGTTGAAGTGTCTGTTTGTAATGCCAAAATAACAGCTTTTTAACTAAATGCATAATTATGGAAGTATATTCGGTACTTATATCTATATTTTTGTCTGTCTGTTTGTTTGTTCCGGCTAACCTCTGAAGCGGCTGGACCGCTTTTGACGGGACTTTCACTTGCAAATAGCTGATGTTATAATGCATGGCATGCATTCTCGACGGCATGTGAAACCTAGTCAGAGGCCCATGAGCGGCTTTAAAACTCTGACACCAGGTTATTGACTAACCACATGAAAAGAAAGACTTTTGTTTTAGAAAAGAATGGGGGTCTACGTGGGTGAAGCCGCGGGCAGTAGCTAGTCAGCAATAATACAAAATAACAAATAGTAATGTCCCAATTGGCTCATAATATTAACTTGCCTGTCATAAATTATCACTCAATTTTCTCCTCAGTTCTCGAAAACTTACAAAAGTAAAGTAGTTACAGAAATGAGGTCCATTACTTTATAAACTATACATCGACTTTTTTAAATGGTCAACTTTCGAACGTAGTTGTACTAACTTGTTAACTTTTAAGAGGTTTTAAGTGTAGGTAATAGCAGTTCTTGACAGCTTTTGTATATTTTTACAGAAATACTTCCTGTTCTTGTCAAACATGCTGATTATCATACTACTTTAGTCGTGTTAAGTATTTTACATAGATATAGAATCTATTTAAAATATCCGTAACCATACCTAAACATACATCTACACATATTGTAAATTAAAGTTGCTTTCGTGTCTGTGTGACCGCGTTGTTTTTCTAAACTTTGCAACGGATATGGATATGGTTTTCGCCATCATTTAGAGGATTCAGGCTAAGCGTATGCTGAGACGCAGGTGATTCAGCACAGCACAGTGCAAATTTTGCAGGGTAGGGCATGCTGCGACGCAGCTACACAGACATATTCGCGTCCTAGCTAGTACAAACAATCTGTCATTGAAACAAAATTATGAATCAGTGGTAAAAAAAACAAGTGACGACCTGCACGCGTCGCGTAGAAATCTATGCCGGCTCTACAACGAGACGCAGAGCAGGACAGACACATGTCTGCGTCGCACGTGCCTGCGCCGCAGCGTACGCAGCTGTCAGTACGTTCATGCATTACAAAATCTGCTCTGCGCTGCGTTGCGTGGACCTACGTCACCTGCATCTCAGTTATTAGCCTTATTCCGGAAGGTTCATGTGTATAATACATACCCATTAAACTTGAAGAAATCTAAATTTTTTGTTAAGTTGTAAAAACCATGCAAGGCAGGGGCGGGTTGTCAGTAATCTTTTAAAAGTTTTTTTTTCTAAAACAGGAGTAAACCTGTCACCGTATTTCACTGATCCTCTGCATCAAAATAATGGATTTTGCATTTTAAATCGAATTTTTTTGTTAAGTTGTAAAAACCATGCAAGGCAGGGGCGGGTTGCCAGTAATCTTTTAAAAGTTTTTTTTTTCTAAAACAGGATTAAACCTGTCACCGTATTTCACTGATCCCCTGAATCAAAGTAATGGATTTTGCATTTTAAATAAGTACGTTTTGCAATCAGGATGAAAGCCTCCCATAATTGGCCGATTAAGTATAGGCAACAGCGATATTTTAGAAGCCGTTTGTTTGAAGAACCGAGTCCATTTCTCAAGTAAAAGAAACTAATGTTAGTTTTTGTTTATACAGAGCTGACTTAGATGGATTTGTTACGGGGTTAAAAGTATTGAAGGCTAGGTTTTTAGTGGAAAAGCTTTGGTGTTTTCGTATTGTGGCTCGCATTGTTGATTTTAATTGTAGAGAAGACATTTATTGATTGCGTTGTGTTCATTGACAAATAAAATGTGTAATGAATGTAAGATTTTTTCCCTGAAAATTGTTTTCTGAGATCTAGCAAACAAATTAGTAAGTTTTCAGTCTAATTATGTAAATATGAGCATTTTACACGGAGCAATTGCTATGCATAATCAGCCTATAATGTTCCCACTGCTGCGACACAGGCCTCCTCTCTTCGAGAGGGAATGGGCTCTACCACGAGGGCCTATGGCGGGTTGGTAGACGTCACATGTCTTCGAATTTTTGGTTCTAGGACATGCCGATCTCCTAACAACGTTTTCCTTCAACGTTTTAAGAGCAATGGTGATGAAATTATTTACACAAAGTAAAGCGCCTATCTAGGTTCGAACTCACTCAAAACTCAAAAAAAAAAACTCAAAGCATTTATTTCAAATAAACCAATTACAGGTACTTTTGAATTGTCAAGGGGTCGGTCAGTCAGAAAAATGAAGCTAGTTGCCCATTCCAAAGCGTAGTAGGTACCTATGGAGAAGAAAGGGCAAGAAACTCCACGGACACTCTTTTAAATCAAAATATTGTTACAAAATATTGGTTACATCATTCGTGTTGAATTTATACATGTGAGAACAATGTAGAAAGACGTGCACGTTAAAAGCGTCCGTAATAAAAATATAATAACAATTCAAAAATTTAAATAAATTAAAATAAAATAAACCGTGGCAGCTAAGAGATGACCAGTCCCTACTGACGGCGCCCGTTCACGAACATGACGCATGGATCAGCACCATTTAGCTCAACCATTTTGAAGGGAACTTAATGATCCAACACACACGCCACCATCAGCGAGACATTTGAGTGAGCATGACATACTCTCAGCTGCCAGAGCACATTCAAGTCAATGAAAGACGTACCCAGTAAATGGTAGCTTTATGGAATGTACAACATGGTCACAGTGCTCACACATATACTATGCAATTATACAATACAAAGAGATTGAATTTATACAAGGAAAAGATAGTTTTACAATCTTCAGCAGCTGCAACAATATTTTCGAATGCTAATCAATTGGTTTATGCGCCCTTGTGGAGCTGGACCAGCGCTGAGCCAAGCATTTTTATCAGCGATGTAATCCCCCAACTTATAATATGCTTGGCAGCATAGTGTGCGTTTTATACATGATTTAAATTTCGTTTCGTTCAGTTGGAGTATGTGGGAAGGTATTTTATTATAACATTTTAAACAGCACCCCATGAAGGATGAGTCTACTTTAGCCAATCTGAAACCCGGTTGAACTAATTGGTCCCTATTTCTAGTCCTATAATTGTGTCTATCACCTCTTTTACTGAAAAGACTTAGATTTTTCCTTACGTACATGATGTTTTCATAGATATATTGACAAGGTACCGTCATGATGTTAATATCTTTAAACAGATCCCTTAGAGAATCGCGTCTGCGGAGACGATATATTGCTCTGATGGCTCTCTTCTGCAGAATAAAAATAGACTCGATATCTGCAGCCCGTCCCCATAGTAAAATACCGTAAGACATGATACTATGAAAGTAACTGAAATAGACTAGCCTCGCGGTATCTACATCAGTAAATTGACGGATTTTTCTCACAGCATATGCTGCTGAACTTAGCCGTCCTGCTAGAGATGTTAAATGAGGACCCCATTGCAGCCTTGAATCGAGCGTGATCCCCAAGAAAACAGTTTTATCGACAAATTCTAGTTTCTACTTATTCAATACTATGTCACAATCACTACTTTTAACATTTGGTAAAGCAAATCTTATGCATTTAGTTTTTTTCCCATTTAATACTAAATTATTAGCAGTGAACCAATTTTGGACCTGCAGTAGGGCGTTATTTACATCGTCAAGATTTGATGCACGTCTATTTATCTTAAAAATTAAGGAAGTGTCGTCAGCAAATAACACCATTTGTGGTTGGTTTTTTAATAAATGGGGTAGATCATTAATATATACTAAAAAGAGGAAAGGACCCAATATCGAGCCTTGTGGAACGCCCATTTTTACTTTTAAACCGATTGAATGGACACCATTTACTTGAACCTGCTGCTGTCTATCATTTAAATAAGATTTTACTAAACTGAGCGCAAGTTTACCTAATCCGTAAAGCTCAAGTTTCAAGAGCAAGGTTTCGTGACTCACGCAGTCAAATGCCTTGGAGAGGTCACAAAAGATTCCTATGGCATCTTGGGCCTCCTCCCACGCTGTAAATATGTGTTTTAATAATGTGACACCAGCGTCAGTTGTACAACGTCCTTTGGTGAAACCATATTGCTGATCGTGCAAGATTTGGTTGGCGTTAAAATGATTAAGCATTTGATTGAGCATTACCTTTTCGAAAACCTTGCTGAATACCGGCAGCACAGATACTGGTCTATAATTGTTAGTGTCTTTACTGTCCCCAGATTTAAAAAGTGGTATAACTTTACTGTATTTCATTAAATCCGGGAAGACTCCTTGATCCACACACAAATTAAATATTAAAGCTAAGTACGGTGCTATAGTCTCGATTATGGATGTACAAACTTTGATAGATAATCCCCATAGATCTTCGATCAATTTGATTTTAATTTGCCGAAAAGCTTTTATAACTATCATAGGGTTTATATGTTTAAATTGAAATTCAACCGGGCAGCCTGGAACGTTCGCTCTTAATAAATTAATTGCGACATCGGGTGATGAATTTAAAGCTTCTGTCGTTTTAGATGGTATATTAGTAAAGAAATGTACAAATTCTTGCGCTACTTCTAAGTTAGAGCTAATGGCACCACGTGAAGTCTCCAATGTGTACTCAGTGTTTCGTACTTTGTTCCTATTAGTTTCGTTATTTATAACTTTCCAAACTGTTTTTATTTTATTTTCTGCTGATTTAATCTTGTTGCTAATATACAGAGCTTTAGCTATCTTGCAAGTATTTCTAAAAATTTTGGAATATGTAGCAACATACTTGTTGAAAGTTTCAGTATTAATGTAAGGCTTAAGGCCATACAGCTCGAACAGTCTTTCCCTACTTATCCTAATACCTCTAGTTGCCCAGTCACTAAAAATAAAATTAGGGCAAATATTTTTTGTTCTCTTTTCAAAAGTTTTGTTGAATTCAGTGTGCACTACTGAAAAGAAATCCTCATACAATTTATTTGCATCGTCCATATTAGGGTCCAGAGCATTTAACTTATTATTTAGGGTACTATTGAATCTATTTAATTTGCCAGTTATTATTGGTCTAATTTGTATTTGCACTTTTTGAATAGGTGTTCTAAATTTAAAAGTTACCGTTTGTCCACTATGATCAGACGGTAAATAATTTACGATGGCTTTATCTAAATAATCACAACCGCAGAAGACATTATCGATACAAGTAGCAGAAGTTGAAGTTACTCTAGTGGGTTCTGTAAAAACATTTGATAAATTGAACGATTTAAAAAGGCTTAATATTCTACTGCTATTTGAATTATTTTCCAGAATATTTATATTAAAATCACCACAAATAATTGCGGCTTTGTTACTGGATGCAAGTTTCGCTAGGACATCTTCCATTATTGACTCAAATAAACAAAAGTTCTGATAATTAGGGGGTCTGTATACGCACACTACAACATGCTTATCCAGCTCAACACAGGACAGTTCGATGCACTGTTCAACTGATAAACCAACTATGTCATTACGTTGCTTAGATTTTAAACAATTTTTTATCAAGATTAGAGAACCTCCACGCAGCATAGATTTACGGTTAAAACAACTGCCCACATTATAGTTCTCATAATTAATTAGCATTTGGTAATCCTTTAACCAATGTTCAGTAAAACAAACAATGTCAAACTTTGTTTTTTCTAAAAACATTTCGATTTCTAATAATTTGGAAGAAATACCTTGAATATTTTGATGAAATAATTTCAAGGCATTCTGCTGATCTCCTTTTTGATAGTTATTAATTTTGGAGCAAGAAGACACCTTGTTGTTGTTAGGTATAAGAATATTCTTACTGGTGCCTTCTGTTGTCTTACAAACTAGTTTAAATGACTATCCGGAGTTAACCCCAAGATTTCAGTGTCATCACCAGGCAGTGAGCTCATAATGAGTGAGGGAGATGGAACCTCCTTCGTACAATTTGTAAAAATATTTATAGCATTTGAGCTACATTTATTCAAGTTCACCACCATATTATTAGTATTATTACTAACCACTGTGGTGTTAATAATACAAGACTGCGACATACTACTTATGTCTGAGTTTATAAAAAAAGCTAATAGCTGTGCTATTATGTGTCTAAAACTAACAGGCAGATACACAGTATCCCTAGTCGATTTACGACTCACGACCTACAACTCTCAACTCGGGGCCGTTACCACTGGGCCACCACTAATCCTCAATACAACTGCTATGAGACTATCAAAACTAAGAAAAAGTGATGTGTCTATATACTAAAGTAGACTAAAAACGTCTATACCTATGAATGAAAAGTTTTTAAAAAAAAAAAAAAAAAATAAAAATAAAAATAAAAATCGTTTATTTTCAGGCGTCGACGGCCCATAGCGTGTTAGTAATCAGTACAAACTTAAAAACTATGTTAGTAGTAACACTTAAACACACATGAGTACAAAAATAAAAACACAAATACACAATAAAAACACAAATACACAATAAAAATACAGCCAAGATAAGAGGAGGAAGATTCATCAAGTCCCATGTCTGACATGCAGTTTGATAAATCTATCCATTGTAGGCCCTTCTAGCCTTTCTGCAAACACCTTCAGAATGCTATTGCTGCTTCCCCTCAATCTGCGTATCACTGATGCCACTTTTTTGCGCATGATTGCGAAATAATCGTCAGTGTGCGCATCCGCGAACATCCCTGACGCACTACAGTAAGGTGGAAGCCTCAACAGCGCCCTGAAGGCGTTATTATATTGAATGCGCAGTGCGCTGTCTGCTTTTTGGGTATGATTAGCCCACAGACTGCTGGTGTAAAATATTTGACAAAACGCCTTAAAAAGTGTTATTTTAACCGGTGCTGAACAACCAGCAAACCTGCGTGCTAGCATGTTTCCCCTCACAGCCAGCGCCCTGCGCTCCCTTTCCATGTCTAAGTCATCTTTTAGATCCTCGGTAACAATATGGCCCAAATATTTAAATTGTGACACCCTGTTCAAGGGTAAACCGTTCAGTTCTACGGGTGGGACATTTGAGGGACATTTATTTCTTCCTCTAAAAACCAATAACTCACTTTTCGTGGGATTATACTTTAGCCCGTGCTAAAGAAAACTTCCTTAGACGCGTTGGGCATTTTTGAGATGGAACTAAACCATTGATTTCGCGACATTGTAACGCAATTTACCGACACCGTGGAGTAAAAGAAATCAACGCGTTGATTACTGCGGTGCCGATTTTTTTTTTCAAGTTTTCACTTCTTTCGGCACTCCCGGAGTACCACTGTTTTTTTTTAGGATCGTATGTGGGTATGTACGACAGGCAGAATCACCCCCTCAACGAATGCATGTGACTAAATTAACAGCCTGTATACTGCCAAAAGCTTTATTCCAATTGAAATACGGTTTTTATGAATGCAAAATTGACTTGGAACAATAGGACATAGATTTTTATTGTGAACATTTTTGAACAATATGATTTTAAAGTTTTCAATTCTATTGTCTAACAGAAACATCCATACAATATTTTATTGTTGCTGTCTATTTATCTAGGTATTCAGCTGTTTCAGTGTGGTATTTTTGCCTGCCTGCCACGAGGCCTGATCTTGCTTTACCCATTTAACTAATCATCATCTGCCTAGTCTTTTCCCAAATATGTTGGAGTCGGCTTCCAGTCTAACCAGATGCAGCTGAATACCAGTATTTTACATGGAGCGTCTTCCTATCTAACCTCCACAACCTAGTTACTTAGGTAACACGAAACCCCTTGGTAAGTCTGGTTGTCAGACTTTCGGGCTTCAACTACCCGTAACGACTGTCAAAGATCCACAAATGACAGTCGGGACCAACGGCTTAACGTGCTTTCCGAGGCACGGAGAAAAATATCTCATTTGACAGTTCTTACTTTTATAACAAGTTGCCAAAGTCTGTTACAGAACTAAGCGATGGAAAGTTCAAAACCCACATCAAACGTGTCCTTATCAAAATAGTAGTTTATGAAACTGTTGCATAATAAGGGGTATTAAAACATGAGTGTGTGTTTAAAAACCGAGCCGTAGGCGAGGTTTTTAATAGTATCACACGAATGTTTCAATACCTAGTTATGTGCAGTTTCATACAGTACTTTATCTACTCTCAAACATTGGGATTGAAACAAATACTAAATAAAAGATCAAAGTTAAAGATCAAGAATAAATTTAAAAATCCCACGAAATTCAGTAAGTACTACAAAACAAATGAATGTCGCCTGCACCAGCACATCACCGCACATGCGCTACAGCGGGTGCTGCTGTCCCCCGCCAAAAGTTGACGGAAACTCTTTGGTGATATTAACTTCTTGGATTAGCGCTGTATCGTAACAGAAAAAATTTTGTTTTATAGTATTATTTTATTAGAGAAAAAGTGTTATAATATGATTCTATTTTTAAATTTCGGTATTCTGTTTATAAAGTATGTCAATATAAACTCGTTTTGAAGTTCATAATTCGAATATTACGCTATGAGAGTAGATAAAAGCATATTATAAGATTAAAGACGTTGAAGACAAGGAAGTCTGGCAATAATTCCTTCTGCACATGTTGCTTCCCTGGTACCTCATTAACGGCATAACAATGTAAATGTCTATTAACTGCTCCCAAATTACGATGACTATTTTATTTTACTTTTTTTACATTAGGTACTAAATTAAAAGACTAACTAACTATCTGTATAAATAAAAATAATAAAACAAAACGACACTTAGGCGTCGAAGTATTCGCCCGCATCGCTGTCATCCGGAAACGTGCCCAGAAGTTAGTAATGTAAATAGTTAGCTTTTTTTACATACCTCATTGACATAATCTTTTCAGTATTTGATATTATATAGGTACCTACAATTTTCTATATTTTTGTTTATACCAATTTAGATTTGTTACAGCTGTGGTGGCAATTATGTCATTTGGTTTAAATAATAGGTCCTTATTTTTATTATTTTGTTTATTTTTTATATAGATTATTTTCTTTTAGATTTTGTGAATGTGAGAACGTTGTAGGCTGTAGACTTACCTGGTACTTGTTGATAGGCCTACACTGTCCTCCCATACCTATTAACACTGTAATTTGAAAACATTGTAGAAACAATTTATTTTGAAAAGAGTAACCGTGGAGTTTCTTGCCGGCTCTTCTCCATAGGAAGCGACCAATTGGAACCGTGCACCTAGCTTCTGACGTTTCATAAGTGCCCTTGTAGGTTTATGTGCAATAAAATATTTTGATTTTGATTTTATTCCGTAAAAGTACTGGTTTTTTTAACGGAACAAAATTGGAAACATGATGTTTGGAACGTCGCTTAGTTTCTAACCCAGTTCGATTTGAGCCTCGAAATCTAAAGAATGTCTTCAAGAAGTCTAAAGTCTATAACGTTATTATATGTACCTAATCAAATAGTTTGTTAAATATTGCTAAAAGTGTACCAAGTTTGTATGTGTGCAAGATTATAAATACAGAAATATTAGTAATGAAATAGTGTATCATTACCAGATATCGGAATTGGGTGTGTGAAAATACCTAAAGTTTACAGCGAGACATATCATAGAGCTGTTACAACCACTTAAGTTAACCGGTTTTGAATTTTACCGGTGTAGTTACGGTTTTTTGTTTTACATGTTCTTAACCTTTGAAAAACCGAACTATAAACATAAGCAAGCTGCTAATACAGTTTTAAATTAATTTTTATTTTGAACTTTTCCGGTTCAAATTCGGTTTTTTAGTCCTAATTGTTCTTTGTTGGTCAAACACAGAATTCTACATATCTGCAAAATGCTAATGCGGTTTTAATTTCTTTTTTTTATCTGTATCTTAAGTTAAAAAGTTTTGCTACAGATTGATTCAAGGAAAACGAACATTTTCGCGCATGTAAGCGTGGCGTTATTCGCGTCGGCAGTACAATCATCGCAAACACGTTCTCAAATATTAGTCAATGTCATCATCATCTGCCTAGCCTTTTCCCAACTATGTTGGGGTCGGCTTCCAGTCTAACCGGATGCAGCTGAATACCAGTATTTTACATGGAGCGACTGCCTATCTGACCTCCACAATCTAGTGACTAGGTAACACGATACCCCTTGGTAAGACTGGTTGTCAGACTTTTTGGGCTTCTAACTACCCGTAACGACTGTCAAAGATCTACAAATGACAGCCGGGACCAACGGCTTAACGTGCTTTCCGAGGCACGGAGGGGACTTGGTATGTAAAGATGGTCACCCATCCACGGACCAACCGCGGCAAGCGTAGCTTAACCTGATCGATCGACCCGTGCAGCTGTTATTACTTAGCCAATGTACAAAACAGATAAAAACTAATTGCCTAGGGAGACTTAACTAAAATCGTGACTAATCCGAATAGGCAAAAGCTTCGTATTTTGGCCCGAAGCACAGTATATAAAGTAACAGTATTATGTCTCGGCAGTGACACTGAAATAATTACCTACGGCCGCTTGGTAGATAAACCTTCCGCGTCCTTCCACTCAAACTGTTGCGTACTAATATACACTGAGATTTCGAAGCGCGTCGTTTCGGCCGTTTTCTATGAAGACATAATACTGTTATTTATTTATACTGTGCCCAAAGTCACCTCTTCTTTGTTCCTAATTGGACCCATTGAGCCCGGACAAAACGACTTTACGCCCCATTATAACATTAATGGCCTATATTCAAGAATACAGGGCAAACACTTGAATCCAGACAACTTTAAATTTGGTTTTGGTGCAGGTGAAATCAAGATATGTAATGATAAAATATGTAGCAATAGGTGCAAAATTATTTAAACACACATTCGCATTTTTTGTAAAAAATATACATCTGATGGAAAACGTCACCGTCAATATAAAGTTTCCCGCAGACAGACGCGACGCGACTCTGGTAAAATAATTTCTATGAAAACTTCATGAAAATTGTTCTACCAGAATCGCGTACCACCGTCGCTTTGCGCCTTTCTGTGGAGTCTTAAAGCGTGTATCAGAAATGACTGGTCACATTTGGGTTGAGTAGGTATTGAAGTTTTGTATAGGATAGCTGAATATTTTATGGCGATTATTTATGGTTGGTCCCATGGATAAAATCGTTCAATTTGATGGTCAGTCCACACCCTTAAATATGGCCACACATCTTGATTACCGACATTGGTAACAATAACTTTAATAAATTTCTAATTTTTATTAGGGTTCCGTAGTAAACAAGGAACCCTTATAGTTTCGTCATGTCCGTCTGTCTGTCTGTCTGTCTATCTGTCTGTCTGTCTGTCTGTCTGTCCGCGGTCTAGCTCCGAGACCCTTAGTACTAGAAAGTTGTAATTTGGCATAGGTATACATATTAATTACGCCGACAAAGTGGTAAAAACAAAATTATGAAAAACATTTTTTTTTAGGGTACCTCTCATACACGTAAAGTGGTAATGTTTATTTTTTTATTTTTTTACCCCATGGTGAGGGGTATCATTGGAAAGGTCCTTCAAAAATATTGTGAAAATTATTTTTGGATTCAGGGATTCGTTTGCGAAATATTAAGCTTTAAAGTGCTAATTTTTGTT
The DNA here is from genome assembly GCA_963680765.1 of Agrochola lychnidis. NCBI lineage: Eukaryota > Metazoa > Arthropoda > Insecta > Lepidoptera > Noctuidae > Agrochola > Agrochola lychnidis. The sequence goes on from OY796864.1 coordinate 9,998,251, forward strand.
AGAGTCAAGTGTCCCCCCCCCCCTGCCGGCTAAATGGTTGGTTTTGGGTGTGTGAAAAAAATCACAGCAGTAGCTTATATAACGAAATTAAAAGGAAAACTATCACAGCTAAGTAGGCTCTACAGGTTAACGAGTAATAATTGACCAACTTAACTTTGCAGTTGAAAAAACATGTTTTCCCATAGATTCCGTATGGGAGAACATATTTTTCAACTACAAAGTTAAGTTTGTTTTTGGGATAAATTCATCCCAACTACGGAACCCTTCATTGTGCGTGGTCCGACACGCACTTGGCCGGTTTTTACTTAAGTCTTACATTGAATCACTTTATTTTTTTTTAAGTAAAATTTTCTTTAGGCGCGTTGAGCTGTTTTTGGTGGTGGTTAACTTGTGGATTCACGTCACCGCGCGCCATAGTTCTCTACTACAGAATATAGATGGCGCTAATAACAGTTTTAAGTTTTCACTTCTGTCGGCACGTCCTCATGAATGCCGTTTTTTTTTACCTTAACGTGCTCACCCTGTACTTTAAGAACAATCAGAAGGAGATTAATTTTACACTTTATTTAACAAGTGCTGTATCAAATAAATGTTTTAATTCTTAGTAAAATTACAATTGTCATTAGATGAGTCAATTAGGTACTCGTAATATTCTTCTGACTTGACATTTCAATCATTTTTAAAGACAAACCGAGTGCTTGCGATGCAAAACTTAACTAAGAAACCTAATTATCTTAAATTTTTACACTACATATTTATGAAAGTAACTCGCAATTAAAATGTTATAATCTAAAAATAATGTACCTGTGTTGTAATATGATACATATACCTAAATCTTGTCAAAACACTCAAAAACATGACTGGTAAAATAATTCCCGAGGTGTACGCTCGATCAGTACCAAAGTTCTGAGATAAATGTCTGACATCACGCGTTATTTCAAGAGGCATTTCAGGCAGGCTTAGCACGAAACGAGCACTGAATCACAAGATCCCTGTATTATAAGTCTTACCCTTTATCAAAATGAAACTTGGAGACGGCTAACTGTCTAACATCGTAAGGATACCACAGACATACGTCTGATTGACGTATTGAACGAAATTGGACGTCAATTGGACGTGGACCCCGGTCAGTCTGCACTCGTGACCTCGTCAATATACAAGGCCACAAAAGAAATGTGCCGAACTCTGTAGTGATGACGTAATGGTTCTCGTACGAAATTGCCGCTTTTTCCTCGTGTTCGATTTATTTTGCATAGAATCGTAAATCGGAAAAGTGAGGTCGCGATAGATTTGGTTGCGAATTTATGTGTGTTTTTGGTATTTCCCGCCACAAAACATCCAGTCATCTACATTCGGTATAATAAACACAAAAAGCTAAATAACTTAAAATGTTAAAAACAATCGTGTGATAAACCTAAAAACCTTAAACCTCATTTGACACTTACAAGCTAAACTACATTTAACATTGAAATCACCACTTCATTCCATCCTCGCAATCAATCAAACTCATCGTTGGAATCGATTTTAAAAGCTCAAGGTTTACACGCACTAGTTATCGAGAATCGATACACAATAATGTGCCAACAAAATACTCGTTTGCGAAAATTGGTACTACCTACGTCCCACAGACTTATCATATTAATAAATTGCACATTTGATAAAAATCTAGTGCTCGTTTTATCGATCGGTACTTTGCGCGATGTTGATAATATAAACATCCTATATTATATTTTATTTAGTTCGCTATGCGCTTAGTCATCATTTCAATCGTAAGACGTCCACTGCTGGACTTAGGCCTCCTCCAATAATCGCCACTTCGACCAATTCTGTGCTTCTACCATTCAGCGGATTCCTGCGGCCTTCACAAGGTCATCGGTCTACCGTGTGGCCTTCCAACGCTACGTCTTCAGGTACGCGGTCGCCACTCCAGAACCTTTCATTCCATCGGACAGCTGTTCTGTGAGCAATTTGGGATGCACGCATTAAAAAAAATCTTATCTGGTCTGCCCCTTTATGACATAGGACTAAAAAAAGTGGTGGCACTCCGGGAGTGCCGACAGAAGTGGAAACTTGAACAAGATCGCCTTGGTGGAAGAAAAATACTTGGTATAACACATAACATTGACATTAACATTGGTCCGTAACCTTATCTAAATAAAGAGCACAATCGCGTTCACAAAAAAAATACTTCCGAAACCTTTAAAGTAAAAATACTTGCATAGAACATTGATCCGTAACGCAATATAAATAAAGGGTACAATAGCGTTTACAAAAATGAGGTGTAGTCGTGGCGTCGCGAAATCAATTTAGTCCCATCTCAAAAATGCCCAACGCGCCTAAAGAAGTTTTCATTTAAAAAACTTTATACCTCTGCCTATCCATTTGGGAAATTCAGGGTTGATAGTATGTTGCATATCACTTAGATCTAGATAATTTTTATCTACTTGCATGTATTTTTACTTAGAAAGGTTCTATAAAATGTCAATAGCTGTACACTGAAAACTTCAGTCAAAAGTCATCTCAATCAATCAATCTGCCTAGCCTTTTCCCAATTATGTTAGGGTCAGCTTCCAGTCTAACCGTTTGCAGCTAAATACCAGTATCTTACAAGGAGCGATTGTGTATCTGTACTCCACAACCCAGTTACTGGGTAAGACGATACTCATTGGTAAGACTGGTTATCAAACTTTTTGGGTTTCTGACTATCCGTAATGACTGTCAAAGATCTACGAATGACAGCCGGAACCAACATCTTAACAACGATGTACTTATAGTGCATAGGTACCTATATTTTGTTGTTTCAAAATAAACCAACGATAAACAAATGAATAAAGAGCTTATCCTTAATCCTTAATATTATAAATGCGAAAGTATGTTCGTTACGGCTTCACGCTAAAACGGCTGAACGGATTTGGATGAAATTTTGCACATATATAGATGATGCCCTGAAAAAGAACATAGGATACTTTTTTTTTTCCCACGGGATCGAGACTTATGCGGGTGAAACCGCGGGGCGCAGCTAGTAAAAGATAAATGATTTTATTTCTATAAGTAGGTTTGTACAAACACTTTTACACGTCAATCTGAGGTCGGCGATTCCTATCTGACTACTCTAAGAAGAAAGGCCGAAACAAACTCAGAGGTCGCTTCGTCGATGTAGATTAAGTGTCTAAAATGGTCTTTTGAGGAAAGAACCACACAGATTTGAGTGGACCTGTCCAGTCAGTGAAAGCATTTGTCAGTATTAAAGGATTCACTTTTATGTTAAAACCATTCAATTTGGTTGCCTTATCCAAATTGAAAGGCATTAGTGACTCGCGTACTTCCAGCGTAAGTTCTAAACAAACACAGTCTCAGTCTCTTTTAAAGTCCAGACATAATCTTAGTCAGATCATGTGAAGGCCATGTGGATTGGTGTCTGAAGTGGTCTTTTGAGGAAAGCACCACACAGATTGAGAGGGCCTGTCCAGTCATTGCACGCATTTGTCATTTATCGTTCAGCTCAACTCAGAATTTAAAAAGCTCAACGATTATAGATAATATTCCTTAAATCCTGTCAAATTTTAGCGCTTAAATTATACACAAAACATAAAAATACCATCAGTCCTGTATTTCCTAAAAACACCCACCCAGCCAGAGATGTTTTAGCACACCCACATTTTAGCAGTACTTAAATTTTTTAACTCCAAAAATGTTGCTAAAGTACATATAGCATCTAAAGATACCTTTGATCTCTTCAACCACTCATAATGATACATAGGACTACACAACACAGCTTCCATTATCTTCACTCACACGACACATTGCGTCTGAAAGCATTACTATCATTATTAAATAAAGTACGTAAAGGTTCATATTTAGACGTACAATGGCAACCCTAGACCTGCCTGTGACGTACGTCATCTTTTTAGGGCAACACTCTTCATTCATCTTGACTAAATCTCGAGCCTTATTTTTCGATTTTTTCCATCAAAATTCTCTATTATAAATGGTTAAGGGGTCGCAAAAACTCATCTCGTAAACGACATACCGCCACGAATTATTTATGAATTGTATACTAGTTTTTTTCGACGGATTCGCTCGCGTGGTAGGAATGAAAAGTAGAGTATTTTGTATGACGTCTCTGTGTGTAGTACAGTGCCATATCACATAAGGATTAAACAAGCCGTGAATTCTTAAGGTTGCACTAGTCGACGGCTCGAACTCGTTGGTGAGTGTAGCTAATATGCAAGCTATTTAGTACAGTTATTTATTTAGTTTTAGATATTTAGCATTTATTTATCTAGTTTTTATTTATTTATTCATACATATATTTATTTATTTAGTAAAATATACGATGTTTTATAATGAAAACGAGTGCCTAAAATTTCATGAACAGACCTTTGGGCGTATAGATATTATGGAAAAACGGCTGGAAGTATCTATTCAAAATAAAAAAAGGATTGTGTGGTTTTATGAAACCACGGTAAAATTAAAACTTTTAAGCGAACTATAGGCGCCGCCATATTGGCCTTGGCTGCTCTGACGAGCGTCTTTCACTTTATCCCTACTCCGCGGCCAACCGTCACGCGACATGCAACACACAGACGAAAAAGTTTGAGACGATGTAATAAAAGTTTCACTTTAAAATTATTTGAGCTTTTGAATAAATTATCTATTTCTGTATAGTTTTTATTGTGCCATTTTCATACTACATAAGTTATTTATTTACACCCAAAGATGAGTTAAAATGAGTGTTGAAATATGGAAGTTTCGACGCTCATAACTTCCAAATCAATACTTTTCCCAATTCTGCTTCCATACAAGGCTAGATAATGACAAGACAAATTTATTTAATTTTTAGTTTTAAACGTACACCGTCAAACAGACGAGTAATTACCATACTACCTTTGTATGGAAGAATGACCGACTAGTGTACCCTTAAGGCAATATTCATAACATATCATAACGCCTATAATCCCAGAAGGGTAGGTAAAGTTGCAACTATAGTACACCCACATTTCACCAGTTATGTTTAAGTCCCATGTAATAGGGGGCGAGCATATTGCCATCAACCGTGCACAAATCCAGACTCCGGGCTGCTATTGAGAAATTCCAGATAGAAAAACCCAATAACACTTTGTCCTGGTAATCGAACCCAGTACCTTATGCTTAGCGATAGTGATTGCGACTACTAGACAAACGAGGGAATATTTAATTTGATAAAAATGTGCAGCAATATAAAAATATGGCCAAATGTAATGAAATGAAATTGTTTATTCTGTAAATAGGATATCGGAATCACTTTTCCACGTCATTTAAAAAAAAAACAAGTTCGGCACTTCCTATCTGACTACTCTGAGAAGAAAGGCCGAAACAAACTCAGAGATCGCAGTATCTTTTAAGTCCAGACACAATCTTGGTCAGGGGGCCTACCACAAGCTCATAAAGCTGTATTATTTTAATATTACTTCAGTGTGGTAAAGAGATGAAGCTCTACAGCACGCGTAGCATGACCACCGTAGAAACGAGTTTTGTCGACGGAAGAGTAGACAAAATGACTGATAAACAATCACAATCTCTAATTTTGTCTATTCTTCCGTCGACAAAACTGACGAATTTGTTTTTATCGAATTTGTTTTTATCGAATTTGTTTTTATCGAATTTGTTTTTATCGAATTTGTTTTATCGAATTTGTTTTTATCGACTTTGTTTTTATCGACTTTATTTTTATCGACTTTGTTTTTATCGACTTTGTTTTTAAAGTCTAGTTTGCTTTAAATATAAAATTAATATTTAGCAAAAATGGATATTAAACATAGCACAAGTAACTTATTAAATATCTTTTGGGCCATACAAAAAAAAACTTTTCCTCATTAATAAAGCTGTACGTGCATATGGTACTTTAAGCTCTAAAGCTGTGTATAAACCCTTATATAAAGAAACACAATTGGTTTACTAGTGGTTTAAGTCGCTACTACCTTGAAACCACCTGCATGTTTAGTTTACTGGTGGCACAAGTTGCTACTACCTTGAAACCACCTGCATGTTTAGTTTACTGGTGGCACAAGTCGCTACTACCTTGAAACCACCTTCATGAAACCATAAAACTAGGCATTTTAATTATTATGTAAAATCAACATATACCAGTTTTATATAAACATTGACATTGTTGAAAATTATATTCAAAATAACATGATTACTTTGTAAAGCATTATATCGACTTTGTTTTTATCGACTTTGTTTTTATCGAATTTGTTTTTATCGAATTTGTTTTTATCGAATTTGTTTTTATCGAATTTGTTTTTATCGAATTTGTTTTTATCGACTTTGTCTTTATCGACTTTGTTTTTAAAGTCGATAAAAACAAAGTCGATAAACAAAAATTGTTTTTATCTACTTTGTTTTTATCGACTTTGTTTTTATCGAATTTGTTTTTATCGAATTTGTTTTTATCGAATTTGTTTTTATCGAATTTGTTTTTATCGAATTTGTTTTTATCGACTTTGTCTTTATCGACTTTGTTTTTAAAGTCGATAAAAACAAAGTCGATAAACAAAAATTGTTTTTATCTACTTTGTTTTTATCGACTTTGTTTTTAAAGTCGATAAAAACAAAGTCGATAACCAAAAATCGTTTTATCGACTTTTATTATCGACTTTGCTTTTATCGACTTTGTTTTTATCGAATTTGTTTTTATCGACTTTGTTTTTATGGACTTTGTTTTTATCGACTTTAAATTCGATAAAAACAAATTCGATAAAAACAAAGTCGTTATAACAAAGTCGATAAAAACAAAGTCGATAAAAACAAAGTCGTTAAAAACAAAGTCGATAAAAACAAATTCGATAAAACAAATTCGATAAAAACAAATTCGATAAAAACAAATTCGTCAAACAGTTTTGTCGACGGAAGAATAGACAAAATTAGAGATTGTGATTGTTTATCAGTCATTTTGTCTACTCTTCCGTCGACAAAACTCGTTTCTACGGTGGTCATGCTACGCGTGCAGGACGTATAGCTCCATCTCTTTCTCCCACTGAAGTAATATTAAAATAATACTGCTTTTGAGCTGGTGGTAGGCCCCCAGGCCATATGAGGACCATGTAGATTAGTGTCTGAAATGGTCTTTTGAGGAAAGAACCATACAGATTTGAGTGGACCTGTCCAGTCAGTGCAAGCATTTGTCAGTATTATAGGATTCACTTTTATGTTTAAACCATTCAATTTGGTTGCCTTATCCAAATTGAAAGGCATAAGTGACTCGTGTACTTCCAGCGTAAGTTCTAAAGAAACAAAAGCAGAGCTACCTATTGTTATTCAAACTACTTTCTGTTAGTTCAACTGATATGATCAGAATTCCATTAACAACACTGTTAAGTGTAACCTGTTGCACGTCTTTTAATGTACTTTATCACTGCGAGGTGCAAAGTAATGGTCACAAGATTGCTATCACGCCATCAACATACCCTCTTCAGTCGGATATAAGACAAGACAAGAAAGATGGTGTAGATGCTATCTCAATCTTTATCCAGCTACCAGCTATTAAATTGACTTCGTTTGCATACAAATTTCAATATACAGTGGGATACAACGACGGATAAATTAAAAAAAAAAACCTGTTTAGTGCACTCTACCTTCAGAAAAATCCATAAGTACTCCATACTTAAGAGCGTGCATTCTGAAAGTGGGTAACGTTGCCAATAGCTATCAAATATTTCGCTGTTTGAGCAGTGGTGGCCCAGTGGTAACGGCCGCGACTTACGAGTTGTAGGTCGTAGGTTCGAACCCAGACAGGCGCTTTACTTTGTGTAAATTATTTCATCACCACTGCTCTCAAAACAGTGAAGGAAAGCATTGTGAGGAAACCGGCATGTCCTAGAACCGAAAATTCGAAGACATGTGACATCTACCAACCCGCACTGGGCCCGCGTTGTTAATTACGGCTCACTCCCTCTCACAGAGAGGAGGCCTGTGTCCCAGCAGTGGGAACATTTATAGGCTGATGATGATGATGAAATATTTGACAGCTGAAAACATTGCAGCTTGTTAAAAAATCAATTAATTGAGTTTTTAAATATATATGTATTCGTTTCAGCCATATGAGGAACTCTATTGAAAATGGCTGTTTTATTTAAAGTAATTTAATTATAATTAATAAAAAACTAACTTAAATAAATATCTATACTTATTTCCAACTTCCACCCTCTTCCGTTGCCTAGCAACCAACAAAGCAAACCTAAATAATCTTTGACAGTACGTAAAGATTGCAAGGTGAGAAATTTTACCCATATTGATGGGTAAAAAAACAGTCAAACATATTTTTCTGTTTTTGAATAAGTGTTGGATTTTCCAAATATCTTCAGTCTTCCTCTATCCAAATTAATTGTCAAAAAATTTCTTAAGACATGAACATATATTGAACTGTTTTTATAAATGTGGGATGGGCTCAATATAATTCGAATAAAAACGCTGATTGCTTCTTAAATATTGCATTTTTATTTTTCGTCTTCAACTCTAACGTCTTACACCTTTTGTTGCATAGTCCACACCCCAGTACGTTATTCTAATAATTCTACATCTTAATCATTCATTCACTATCTCTTTCACTCCTTGTCTATCTCATACATTCATCTCTGTCACTCTTTTGTGCTTCACATCTGTCATTCATCTTCATGTCTCTTTTCACCATCCTGTCACAACGTTCCGATAAATATTTATAGAACGACGTCCCCATAAAGGTCAGTTCTCCTTTTACATAAAGCAAGCTTCTAAAATTGGCTACAACTTTCTAAAAATAGACACAAACAATCCTAAATGCAATACATTTTCTCCCCTCGACAAATTCTGTATTTCCAACAGACGTCACACTGCAATGCATATTGTGACTTTACAACGCTCAACGCTGTACATCGTACAAGCGACAGTGGGGGTTGAAATGCTAATATAATACAAATTGTAGTCGCCAGTGACAGGGTTGGTAAACTCGGGATTTCCTGCACACCTTTAGGGGATTTTGCTGCTTATTTTGATCTAATATTTCAATCTTATTTATCTTCATAATTTTTGGGACATGGTTATTTATAATTGAATTGCTTTGCCCGCGTGGAGGTCGAAAATTATTCCACGGGAACATACTACCGGAATAAAAAGTATCTTATGTCCTAACTCAGGTTATGGTCTATACGTATGCCAAATTTTATCTAAATCCGTTCAACCGTTAAGGCGTGAAAAGATAACAGACAGAGTTACTTTCGAATTTATAATATTAGTATGGACTAGCTGCGCCCCGCGGTTTCACCCGCATAAGTCTCGATTCCGTAGGAATATCGAGATAAAAATTATTCTATGTCATAACCCAGGTCATGGTCTACTCATGTGCCAAATTTTATTCAAATCCGTTCAGTCGTATTAGCGTGAAAGCGTAACAAAAAAAAAAAACGTTTGGCACTCGGGGACTGCCGCGGTAAAGCTATTGCATAGCATTTGTAACCTCCATACTTCCTATTTGACAACGTGATGTTGTCATGGGAACCGTCATTACATGGTAGACGGAGTGGGGGGTGTTAGGTTTTATTTTCGTTACGGTTTTATTTTCGTTACGAAATTTCTTGATTCGGTCGCCGCGCTCAAAGCCCGCGATAAAAGCTATGCAATAGCTTAAAAACAAAATCACTTTCGCATTTATAATATTAGTTTGGAGTAGTATGTGAGTATGAATTTATTCGTCTATTTAAGACACTTTACTATCACTTATGTGGACATTATTTTACTGTAAGGAACATTTTACTGTAGCAAGCTGATTTGATACCTTAGTTATAATACCGCAGCAAGACTTTGTCAAGATTTATTTGACTTACTACTAATTTTACGATGTCTAAACGCTCTAAACTTTTTTATAAAATTTTTATAGCGTAATACGTGTGTAAACGGGCAAAATATGGATTGTACATGAACCACAAATTTTTATAATAATAACCTGTATTTTCAGCAAAATTATTCGTATTCGTTAATGTAATTTTTTTTTTTTTTAATTTCTCAACAAGTTTTTTGTAAAACCGTTTTGATGACGTTCTTCCGGATAATACTAAGAAAGTGTTGGACTTTATTATGCACGAAGTTTATATCGCTTCCTCGGAGATTCCTTTTTATTACACCTTACCCAATAAAACAAAACCATTACAACTCCCGCGACAAGTCACACTGTGCCATCTACCAAGGAATACAAAACGAAACGAGATGTGTCAGCTATTTACTATGCAACGCCAGCTGTAAGACACAATTGAGATTAATGACCCACAGCCAGGGACCAAAGTCTTTGGTATTTTTGGCCTACGAGTAAAGGAACGTACCACATTAATGAAACACAATGAAATCTTTTATTCAAATTAGGTCGATTTTTAAAAGGTTTTAGTATTTCCTCCTTTAGTTAAAGAGTTTAGTACTGGTTAGAAGTAAATGCTTTGAAAAGACACATGATGCTAATGGCAGTTTGCACTGCTCTGTTGAATTTTCAACTCTCAGCTCAGCGCTGAAAGTTGGAAATCAAACAGCGGGCTTTTATTTAGGTGTTGTTTAGTGTTAATGAAAGCGGGCATGAAGCCTGTAAGTTTCTCTCTTATTTTAGTCCTCTATTACCTAACTGAAACTATATACAATGTCGTCCATCGGCATGTGCCCGCCCGCATTTTTCTGAATATTCATAAAAAAATATCGAAAAATTACTTTAAAATGGGGGTCTATCTTGACTTTTTTTTTCATTTTTTTTCTAAATCTATGATTTTTTTAACCGACTTCTAAAAGGAGGAGGTTATCAATTCGGATGTTTATATTTTTTTATGTATGTTCGGGCATAACTCCGTCATTTATAAATGGATTTGCAAAATTCTTTTTTTGTTTGAAAGGGTATATTCTCGAAGTGGTTCCATTGTCATCTGGTCAGGATCTGATGATGGGAATCTGGAGAAATCGAGGGAACTCTTCAAATATAGCACAACTATAGCTATTTGGGTATTTCTTATAGTAACTCATGCAGTTGCTCTTGGAAAGCACCATTTGGTGAAGTGGAACTGATAATGAAGACCACAAATGGCCATCGGGACTATTCAATAATAAGTATTTAACGGGTTGCGATTCGATTACTTTATTATGGTTGTCAAGCAATTTATGCTCGTTACAATGCTTATGGATAAGTGAAGCTGATGGTGAAGTACCAGGAGAACTCCTCAACGATTAACGTCCCTGCATCGGAAAAAGCAATATTTTGTAAAAGGAGATGAGCAGTTGGCATTAGGCTAATGTAACATAGATAAATTACAAATTGAACCACTGAAAAGCGAGAAATAAAAACTTTTTTACAAAAAAAAACACAACCGACTTCCAAAAAACCACTACAAAATGAAAAATAACTTAAATTTCGGAAGTCGGTGTCTTTGGTTTTTTATTTTCGTTATTTGCCACCGACTTCCGAAATTTAAGTTATTTTTCATTTTTTTTATTAACTCACACATGTGTCTTTGTACTATTTTTTTTGTTGAAAAAAATGTTTTCACCTTTTTTTTGCATAGTTGGCAAATTTTAATAAAAATATTAGTTAATCCGATAAAATAACTCATAAGCTTTTAGATATAATAAACAGAATCCAAATCAAGCCAATAAAATCGGAGATATGGCAAACGCTACTCAAAACATAAAAAATATAATTACATGAAAAATATTAAAGATATTTTTAGAATTTATTTTCATGAATATTCATAAAAATATGGGCGGGCACATGCCGATGGGCGACATTGTATTTTTACCTTTACTAAAAACAGAACATAATTTATTGTCAAATGGAAAGAAGAGTTTCTGAGGGTGATTACTTATTGACAGTTCTAAAACTGACCTCTCAAATATTAATACCTACGTGCTAACGATTGGACATTGGAAATCCACAAATAAACACCTTTCGGGAAGCTTACATTTTTAATACCGAATCGTATTTGATTGTTGAATTTGGTGGTTCCATTCACGCCAGCCAATAACAGAATAAATCGCCGAAGCTAATCACAATACACGAAAATAGACACAATTTGACCCATCTACTCTACAAAACCACTTACTGTCACATACATAAATGCATGCACATAAACCTACACGAGCCACACAGAGGCAAAGTCATAAAAATCCTAGGCTTTCGGATTCGATACAACCCTAGAACGCGGTTAGGAATGACAAGTAGGCATTTGCGACCTACGTCACTGAGAACGACAACGTCCCGTTGCGAAGCTATTGTCTCGCTTACAGATTGCTCGTCCCTCGGCATTTGTAGGGTTAAATAAATTAATAATACCTGCACCTATGTGTAAAGTCTATTGTTTAAACGGAAAATGTGGGCAACGTTTGTAAAACAGATGATTTTGCACTGAAGTGTAAAGTTGTTGTGTCGGTGTTTTTTAATTGTGAACGTTACTGTCATTTGTTTTAAAGCTTTTTGACGTGAAAACTTCTATAGGAACGTTGGGCATTTTTGAAATGGGACTCTACCATTAATTTCGCGACACTGTAATGCAATTTACCAACACCGTGGAGTAAAAGACATCAACGCGTTGATTACCGCGATTTTTTTATGTTTTTGAAGTTTTCACTTCTGTCGGCACTCCTGGAGCGCCACCGCTTTTTTTATCAGAATGAAACATTGGACTAAGTTTAGACAGTTTACTTCAAATAACAAAACTAATATTTTAAAAAGGATTACATTTGTCAATGGTCTTCAAACGAAAATAACACTTTATTACATTGAGTATCAAATCTACAAAGTTTCACACTTTTGAACAAGATTTGAAATTGCTGTCAATAAATAATCGTTAAATCAATTATTATTCAATTTATTAAATGGATAGCATTTAATTTAGTGATCTTTTCTGGAATTTTAACATTCATTTACTAACATAATAAGCAGACTAATAGTTAAATACCTATCAGATAAATTAAACGAAACAATAATCATAATATTCAATGTAAAGTAACTATAAATACCAGAACTGAAATTCAGAAGAAGAAGAAGAAGAATCTACGTACATTCCCAGACTAAAATCTAAGCACAAAGAAATCTAAAATGTTCACTAATTAGACCAGATTCCTAAGAAAAAAACAAAACCACTTACTTTAAACACTAGAAAGCACTAAACTCCACACAATTCTCAGCCTTTAGTCTCAAGAATAGACGCTATAATTGCATGTATATAAATTTAAACAAAAAAAAAGTTAAAAATACTCACAATAGGAAGTCTTGCTCCCAACATGGAGTCGGGCCCTTAACTGTCACCGTCGTAGACTTGACATTCTGTAGTTTGAGTGTCACGTAAGTGTTGAACTGCTGTACTCCTGGAAAACAGACCTTATTTTTGAAACCAGTAAGTTTAAAATTCCTTAACAGATAATATAAGGTACTCTTGAGCATGAAAATAAAGACTATTATTATATAGGTTTCCTAGTATAGGATCAATCAAAAGCCTAATGAGTGTTGAAAGTTAAATTATAATGAATGTAGGGTAGCTATAAGGGTTTTGTGCGGGTATGTGTGACCGCTGGATATGTTGAACTTAATTCAAAAGGTCCGCTGAATTGTAAATAGAACTTGGGTTTTAGGTTGTTCCTTGTACATGTTTATTTATACGCAAAATTATTTAGTATAGTCCAGCACTGCTTAGAAATAGATTAAATTAAATATATTCGAAATTATTGGAACGAAGTTCTTAACGCGGCTTGTAAACTTTCAGAAATCGTTACGCTAAAAAGTGTTAATACTTGCGACTGTCTTCTTCTAATTCAAAGAGAAAGAAAGAGAAGCTAGTGAGAGAACGCCGGCAGAAAAAACAAAAGAAAAGAGTGTCGGTCGTGGGATAAAATTGTACACATCGGTCTGAGTACACTGCATGACGGAGAGAGCGAGAGAGAAAGTTTGAATTTGGTCAAAATAAAAATCAGAAAAAATGGAAATACAGGGTTACTGGTCGCCAAAAATATAAAATGTCAAATTACTCGGAAATGGTTAACATTTGCATAGGGTCATTTGGTTTTAAATGACCTCTCCTATGTCCCCTAATGGATAGCCAACGACCAGTAACCCTGTATAAACACGCGACTTCACTAAAGATAATATATGAATGAATGAAGTAAAGCTTTGGTTTCCTAAGGGTGTGTCCAAATCAGACGAATGCGCCGCTTGCGAGCTGCTCGTGCGCTGCACACAATGGGCGCGTTTAGCGCACGCGCAGCTCGCGCACATGCAGTTCTGTTCGCTTTTATACTGAATATCAGAAATGTACTGAGCGGATGAGCGGGGAGGAGGAACTACGCACTCGCCAGATGTGGACACACCCTAAGAAAGTGGACAACTTAATAACGGCTGTGCAAATACAGTGCGTTTTTTGAAAACTTAATGTCAAATACTAGTGAAAATGACAGATTTTCATGATAGCCGTTATAATATGACGAAACCACTGTCCTAAAAAACTGTAGCTTAACTGAGAGACAATTCCCGTAATTTTTAAGAACGTTCGCATGCGTATCTCTTTTGCAATCTATCAAAAATACAATCTACAATATGTACGATCCGAAAAAAGCTCATAGGTACTGCAATAACATTTCTTAAATATGATTAAAAAAACTTATTATTATTGAAAGTAAAAAAGTTATTGCTAAATCACATTTTAAGTACCAAAATTACCCCAAATCCTTTAAAACTTATCAAATTTTCATACATTATCAACAGGGGTCATAAGTTATGACTTGTAGACCCCTGCTAAACGACGGCCGCCCGCGATCCATGTAACAATACCGGTAAATTTCCCCATTAAAAAAAAGTGACGATTTTTTTTTCTTCTTTTTTCCTGATTATTACCACCTAAATAAACACTCAGTACGATACCTTACAACACTCCCACGGATCGGACAAGGTTTTTTTTACATGTTGTATTTACCAACAATTTTGACAAGTTTGACAGATTGCAACTTGAATGTGAACGTTTTTTAAGTACGAGAATTGGCCTTCAGTTGTTTAGGGATAATATTTCAAAACACAAAACAATTGACAAATAATAAAAAAGAACAAAATCTTACCTTGCATAGAAACATAGCGCGCCTTTTTCACTGAAACAAACAAATAATCACCATTTATTAAACTATTATTACACGGTTTTGACCCCTGAAATGACCGAAGAAGGTCAACGACTTTGTTCACATACAATATTAGGAGTTCTTAAGATTGTTGAACGAGATTCTTGGTAAGTAGTAACTAACTACGAGTCGCGGACTGAAAATGTTTACCACCCTAAGGTCCATAATTGCTTGCATATTTATGTTTTATAAGGTTGCTTGCAAAAAAATATCTCTTTTTTTTTCTGTTTCAATCCGCGATCAGTTTTTACTTTTATCGGATGAGGTGGAGGTAATTATTGGCGGGAAGAGCGTGACTCCAGCGAGCCATCTACTCCGTATTTGTGCTTAGGTCCACACAGGTGTGGGTGGACTACACAATGTCCTTCCTTTTAAGTCTTTTCCTGTAACTTCTTATTTTCAGTGCGGCAAAAAAATATAATGGACAATATTATTCATAACGATGTCGTGATGGCCCAGTGATTAAGGCCTCGCCTCTCATGCACAACGGAGTAGGTTAAAATCCGAGCAAGTACCTATATGAATTCAATCAATCTGCCTAGCCTTTTCCCAACTATATTGGGGTCAGCTTCCAGTCTAACCGGATGCAGCTAAATACCCGTATTTTACAAGGAGCGACTGCCTATCTGACCTCCACAACCCAGTAACTGGGTAATACCGATACCCCTTGGTAAGACTGGTTGTCAGACTTTCGAGCTTCTGACGACATGTAACGACTGTCAAAAATCCACAAATAACGGCCGTGACCAACGGCTTAACGTGTTTTCCGAGACACGGAGGAGTCTCGGTATGTAAAAATGGTCACCCATCCACGGACCTACCCCGGCAAGCGTAGCTTAACCCGTTAGATCGACCCGTGTGGCTGTTATTACTTAGCCACGAACTCCTCTCTACTGGTATTATTATTATTCATGAAAGATTATTCAAAGAAGTGATTAAATTGTGAAGCACAATCCTTACATGTTATAAAACAAAGTCCCCCCGCTGCGTCTGTCTGTCTGTCTGAACGCGATAAACTCAAAAACTACCGAACGGATTTTCAAACGGTTTTCACCAATAGACGGAGTGATTCATGGGGAAGGTTTTAATGTATAATTCATTAAGGTTTTGTATAAATTAGCTGAAATTTGACGATTATTGTGGAAGAAGTCGGAAAAAAACATGCAGACTGGGAGCTTTACTGGCGTGCGCTGCCTATTCCGAAAAAGATACATCAAATTTATGTTGCATGGTATTGTTCATCTTAAAAAGTTCAACATAAAAGTCCGCGATGGCATATGTCTATCTTCTAAGGATGACGCACAATAACCATTTTTATTTATCAGAATTTGATAAAAATTTAATTGTTATTTCCGAAGCTGTTTTGACCGATATAGTATTAATCCTTACCCAATAAAATATGTTATTTAAATTGGGCATACCATTTAAATGAATAGTTTAAAAGATATCACAGTTTCAAAATTACGCGTAGCAATGCGGGCGCCGCGGTAGGAGTCAATGACAATTTCCTCGGTTATTAGGTATGAAATCTCGGTAGTACGTTCCCGT
Source organism: Agrochola lychnidis (assembly GCA_963680765.1). NCBI lineage: Eukaryota > Metazoa > Arthropoda > Insecta > Lepidoptera > Noctuidae > Agrochola > Agrochola lychnidis. The sequence goes on from OY796864.1 coordinate 10,014,940, forward strand.
GGGATATTTTCCGACATCCCCGCGGGCGAAACCGTGGGCAAAAGCTAGTAAAAAAATAAAAATAAAATGGCACCCAAATCTTATTACACACACACTGACAAACAGGTCAGTTCGTGACCGTATAATAAGCTTCGTTCACTTAACTTAAGCTAAAGTTGCACAGTTACTGTTCTGTTTATTTTATTTCAGCAATAACTTTTACTTGCACAGAGCTCCCATGTCACTTTTAACTTTGATTTTCTTAGTCTGAGAGTTGGACTAGTCATGAAAGTAAATTGGTTTTATAACATAACATAACATCACACTGGTATTCCCCGAAGGTTTTCACAGAGGTGTACCTACAGTACACTCACATTTTGCCAGTTATGTTTAAGTCCCATGTAATAGGGGGCGAGCCTATTGTCATCAACCGGGCACAAAACCAGACTCTGCTGCTAACGAAAAATTATAGATGGAAAAACCAAATAACGCTTTTCCCGTCCCGGGAATCGAACCCAGGACCTCATGCTCAGCAGTAGCTCTTGCGACCACTACACCAACGTGGCAGTCAAATTGGTTTTATATGACCTAGGTTACAACTTACGAGTAGTACTCCCAAATTGTAACCTATTATTTACTTCGAAATATTATTTACTTTTCACTCTTACTACGAAAGAAACGCACTTAGTATTTATCATCCCTAAAAATACATTTAGTGGTCTTACAAGAACAAACATTTACGAAAAAGTGACTCCTAAATTAGGTCGTGTTACCTGTTACTGACCAGTGACCATCATAAAAAAAAAAACATAAAACGAAGAGAAATAAAGAAGATATTCAATTGAGATTTAAATACGTATTTATGGTCCGTACAAAAATAACAGTCTGTTATTTAATAACAGATATTTGGAGCTGTTATTTTTGTATAACAGATATCGTATTTAACCTGTTACAATCCATCTCTAGTGGTAGGTACACATAAATGAGTTTCCTAAAGCTCTATATATTTTATAAGATCTTGGTTTGGGATAACAGAAACCACGCATAAGGAGTCATTTAGGTTAAGACTCTTGACATTTGGTCTCCTAGATTACTATTTATAACACTTCAGTTAGGTAGGAGTTTATAAAGACCTCTTAAATGGCTAAACATACACAATTATGTACAACTATTCTTGAATATGACACTATATATTCTTGGTATTGTGGATTGGAATCCAGTTTAAAACCACTTATGAACGTCTGAAACAAATGTAAGGTTGCCGGTACAGAGACAAAGCAATGAAGTATTTCGTACCTAACAGTTTAAGTATATACTCTCAGAAAAAATACGTCTCAGAAAGTATGTCCTTTCTGAGACGTATTTTTTCACAAAAAGTGGTGATAGCTTCTGGGCAGTAGAAACAGTTAAGTTTGTGGTGCTTACACTGAATAAACTCTTTCATAACTACTCTATAAAAGCCTACTGATAATATGAAAGTTTGTGAGGATGGATGGATGTTTGTTACTCTTTTACGCAAAAACTACTAAACGGATTTGGATGAAATTTGGCACACAGATAGTTTATAATCTGGATTAAGACGTGGAATACTGTTTATCCTGATATTCTCACGGGATCGAAACTCGTGCGGTTGAAACCGCGGGGCGCTACTAGTAACATTATAAAAAGAAAAAAACGTATGGCACTCGGGTACTGCTGCGGTAAAGCTATTGCATAGCATTTGTAACCTCCATACTTCCTATTTGTCAACGCTACACTTGGGATGATGACGTGATGACATAAAACAAAAATTACGTTCCCATGACAACCGTCGCGGAGTGGGGGGTGTTAGGTTTTATTTTCGTTACGTTACGGAATTTCTTGATTCGGTTGCCGCACTCAAAGCCCGCGATAAAAGCTATGCAATAGCTTAAAAGACTTGTATTTTTATTTGAAATGAATAAACTCAAAAACTACAGAAAACTGTTTCACTTAGGTATTCACTGGCATAAGTTCCCTTAAACACTTACCCCATTATTTCTAAACGTCTTCAAACTATGCCTAAATTCTTCACACTTTACAAGAAAAACTCGAACTTATTATTAAACTTATTTTAAAATCAGTTTTGTAAATTACGGGATAGTTATTCCCAAATATCCTTACACTTGATAAATTTACAGTAATTGTAGAATTTATAAACACATAAGGCAATTATTATTTCCACCCTCTACACTTCAAAGTTTACAGTTACTGTAACAAAATCACTTTATTTCAATCATAAAATGTGGTTTAACGGCTATGTCAACCACGTGCAGCGTTTGCGTGTGTACTGTTGCTACTATAAGAAAAAGTAACGCAATCGATGGTACTACCCCACCATGACTTATTGAGTATTAAGAAAACGTAATGGACTGTAATAAATCTGTCTGCGATATTTTAATTTTCTATTATTTAAGGTGATAAATCATTTTAGGTTGGTCTGATTATTAGGCTTTTTTTGAAGTGATAACTTCTTTAGGCGCGTTGGGCATTTTTGAAATGGGACTAAACCATTGATTTCGCGACCTGTTACCGACATCGTAGAATAAAAGACACCAACGCGTTGATTACCACGGTGCGTGGAGTAAAAGACATCAACGCATTGATTACCGCGGTGCCGATTTTTTTCAAGTTTTCACTTCTGTCGGCAGTCCCGGAGTGCCAATGTTTATTTCATGTTGATGATTTTTTGAGAGTAAAAAGGTCGTAAGTTCGTGTTCGGATGTGGTCTTATGGTGGTCTTGAGGTGTAATGTCTCTACTATGGTAACGGAACTTTTATAAATATACGTCTTTTTGGACACTTAAAATTAGACATAACTTGCGCCAAAAAACTAAATAAAATAGTTGTAATGCCTTACATAAACATGCACCTTGCGTACATTATTTAAAAAAAAAATCTGTCTCTGATCATGTTGGATTGCAGTACCATCTGACTATGAGTGAGGTAAGAGAGAGTACACATGTGTCTGCGCACACAGTTAACTTGTGCACTATACCTAATTAATAATTAGGTATAGTGCACAAGGGATGTAACGGAAATCCGTATCCGCATCCGCAACTGCGGAGGATCCGCATAAATTTTGATATCCGCAAAACATCCGCTTCCTCAACTTTTGATTTTAAAAGCTCCGCATCCTCATAATTTCTATGGGGATGTGACCCCACGTTGTTCGCTCAAATAGTGAATTTTGTTAAACTCACTCCGAGCCAAATGTGCGGGCCGGAGTGTGAGTGACGCGTTCCTATTGCCTGAATTCGCAGTGTCCCTGTCCTATGACAGACGATCGGCCGCACGTGGCAGTGGTAGCATGATTGTGGTGTCAGGTATCAAAAACAAAGACTATTTTTCATACGACATCTGCATCCGCACCCTCATCCGCATCCTCAAACTCGATTATCTGGATAACCTTATCCGCATCCTCATCCGTTATACGACATCCGTTACAACCCTGCTAATTATCCCGCGTTGATGGCTAGTCTCCGCTGAGATTGACCGCCATGACCGAATTTCTAACTGAAAGACTATTTTTATAAAAAGCAAATAAGACCTTGATAAAACAATGAATAATAACAACATTAAAGTTTCTCCTAACCTCCAAACTCTAGACATGAATTACGATTGTTTCAAACACAAAAATATCTAATTAATACTTTGATAAATGGAAGTTCTCCAATTATATTTGTTAGCCGGTCCCTTCGGGGGTACAGAGAAACAACAGGTACACAAAAACTTTAACTACCCACAATCTGTATCAATTTATCAAATCCCCCGAAGGCGGAGTTTGGAGACTTATCTAGGGAACTTGGCTAAAAGTTAGCTCATTGAAAACATCGTTCCCACGACGGTAGATAACAAAAACTTTACACTTTGACATTTGAATACTGTGAGAGAGAGCGGTTGCTAAATTGTAGTGCCTAGTTCACGGTTAAAACACGGTTATCGAAAACGAAATTAGTATTTAATTCTAGAGTGCAGAAAATTGTTTGGATTTTAAATAGAAATATCCAATTCATCTGAAGAAGATACCTGTTTGACATTTGAGTGTTTTTTTTTAAAGAAAATACCAATTTTTTTAATAATAGACAATTATCTATTTCAAGACAATAAATGGTGTTTAATTGCTTCTAGGAAATTTATCATCACTACAAAAGTGCTTTTATGACAGTGGGTACCATGATTTATAAGTATTGGCACTTTTCAAAACATCTTTCTTCAAGTCTCACGAAAAATTATTTGTAAAATATTTATATTTTTACTGCAAATAACCCCACCCCAACTATCGCCATGTTTCGTTTGATCCATGATTTTTTACCCATCCTGTATAGAAACGTTCAACTTTTTATTTGAACAAAGAGATTTAAGTAACACTTTAGTAGACCTACTTGTCTTAAATTACCGCATATATGATTATGATAGCTTTACAGCCAGTTACGTCACTAACCCAAATAAAAAAAACTATCTCAGTAAGTCTACGCAAACACAGAGTCGCTTCTCTCTCACTACTTGAAGCGTGATACTTTAAATAATTCCCTCCCACAGGATGGCCTAACTTTCCTCCCGAACCAACACTTCGCCTTCAGATTCTAGATCTTTCTCCAACAGTAGCGATAAAAAATAGGAAACAATTTTGTGGACGTATTTTATGTAGTTTTGATCGTTTTTCTGTTTTGCATAAATCGGTCTTGGTAGTAACTAAAATTGTGCTATTCATAAAAGAAGATAAGGTTGACATTCACTTTGCTAATCTTTATATATGTCACCGTAAGATTGTGAGCACCGTTAGTTCATAATCTATCGGTATTATTTCCGTTAGATCATAATCTGTCGAAAAATTGTGAACTGGGTGAAATGGGTTAGGTTAGGTTAGAACTGTGACCAACCGCGTGAGTCGAGTGAGCATAGTAAGCGCTGCCGCGATAGCGGCAGCGCTTACTATGCTCGTTTCTCATGGATATAATATAAACTTTCGAAAAATAATGCGTTAAATCGTAAATGATTTGTCGCAGTTCACAATTTTTCGACAGTTTGTAATCTAACGGAAATAATACCGATAGATTATAAACTAACGAAGTTTATAATTTTACGGTGACATATACAACGCGGTAGCGTTTTGGAAGGAATAAACTGGCAGAAATCGTCACGTAACGAAAAAGCGTTATGCCCGAAAAAGTCAGTTTCAAGTGTCAAAAAGTTATTGTTTTTAAGCTATTGCATAGCTTTTATCGCGGGCTTTGAGCGCGGCGACCGAATCAAGAAATTCCGTAACGAAAATAAAACCTAACACCCCCCACTCCGCCTACCATGTAATGACGGAGATGGGACTAAACCATTGATTTCGCGACACTGTAACGACACCAGCTTTTGACCATTAAAAAGACATCAACGCGTTGTGCCAGTATTTTTTTTTACTGTTGACTATTTTGCGTAGGTGTGTGGGTGTGTTATGCATAAAATAAAGTAATTGGAAGACCGAGAAAAACACACAATCTCTTACAGTACAGTAAACACAAATTATTTTCTACGATTCATACACCAGTATGCCTCTACAATATTCAATCCCCTATTCTTACTCCGATCACCAATCCAACTGCCGAGCGCAATGACCAATTACCGAGCCAAGATTGTCAATTGCAGAGAGAAAACCATGTTCATTATTAGACGTAAGCGAGCCAATATTTATGGCTTAGATCTACAATTCCTTATTTTATCGTTGGAAAAAGCTCTTTTAATGAAAAACACATCACAAAATTAGAAACAAACTCTAAAGAAATCGTTAATAAAACATTTCATCAACTTGCAAAAAAGGACCCAAAAAGATCAGAATAAAAGAAGCTCGTTGTAACACATCAAAAATTAAATCAGCCCAGTTAAACAGTGTGACGTCAGTCTACCCAAAAGCTTTCGTCAGTAAAATACTTCAGAAAGTCCTTTAACTATGTGCGGCATGTTGCCATTTGTGTATTTTCGCATGCAAATAAAAATTACCGCAAAAAGGTCACACAGGCAGCTCCGACGAGTATACCTAAGGTATGTAAATTTGTCCTTTTGTAGTCAAAGTGTATAAATAAAAACGGGTATGTAAAATATTCCTAAGCTTGAACAATTTTTCAAGCGACATCGAATAAATATTGGCAGCTTTTCAAACAAAATACTTTTTAATATTACATTTTTTATTGTGTGTAGGCGTAAGTAAACAACTGTAAAGTATGGGGTGTGTTTGTGTAAGATGTTATGTGCATGGGTGTGTGTGTGTGAAATGGAGGCAAGCAAAAAGGGGCGCGCGATTTTAAATTAGATGATCTATAGGTACTTGAGTTTGTTTCGACATGTTTTCTGAGATGTGTTGGACAGAAAATGCTTATAAAAAAGATACGTGTTAAAGTAATTTGAATATCTATGTTAAAGATTCATTTCATCGTAATAGCTCATTTTCATTAGTCGATAACTCGGTCGATATACAGCATGCGGGGAATCCTCGAAGCGGGCGTAGTGACCAAGGAAATTCATCGGTCGGTAAAATGCGTGTGGAAACCCACACCCAATGAAAATGCGCCTTCAAAGCAACTGTCAAACGTGCGATGCAGGATCTCCGTATACTGCAATCGTTCTCTATCGACTTATGAAAACGCTTTTCTGAATACGGGCCAACGGAGTAATAAATATGAGCTGTTAGAGCCGTAGCTCATGGCATAATTAAGTTTCTGCCTACCACAACAAAAAAAAATTACAAATGTGAATAATTCCCAAAAGTTTTATTGAAGTGGAAACTTCTTTAGGCGCGTTGGGCATTTTTGAGATGGGAATAAACAATTGAACTCGCGACACCGTTCATTCGCCACATCATTTATGTAAACGCGATTGTGCTCTTTATTTATATTACATTACGGATCAATGTTCAATGCAAGTATTTTTACTTTAAAGGTTTTGGAAGTATTTTTTTTTTTTTGTAAACGCTTTTGTACTCTTTATTTAGTTATGCTTACGGACCAATGTTCTATACAAGTATTTTTCTTCCACCAAGGCGATCTTGTTCAAGTTTTCACTTCTGTCAGCACTCCCGGAGTGCCACTGTTTTTTTGTTTTTAGGTGTCTAGGCTTCCAAAGATAAAGGTACCGAGGCAGTGCAGGAAACAACATGCAATTTATATGAAGACAACTGAAAGATTACATGTCCAAAGTACATCCGTATGCAAATGCCTCGGTGCCTCTTGCCTCTACTAGTTTATTTAACTAACTTTTCCAAACTGTCGTAATTAAATGTAGAAAGAGGATTCCGTTTCCAAGTTTTGCGTGTAAATGTTGCAGTGTTTGTTTCTCTGGTACTAGATCTCTCTTGATATGGTTTGTAAGTGGCACTGTGAGATACTTAACTACCAACTACTTTATGAGATACTGACTTCAATCTCAATCTGCCTAGCCTTTTCCCAACTATGTTGGGGTCGGCTTCCAGTCTAACCGGATGCCGCTGAGTACTAATATTTTACATGGAGCGACTGCCTATCTGACCTCCACAACCCAATAACTGGGTAATACGAAACCCCTTGGTAAGACTGGTTGTCAGACTTTCGGGCTTCTGACGACCCGTAACGATTGTCAAAGATTCACGAATGACAGCCGGGACCAACGCTTAACGTGCTTTCCGAGGCGCGGAGGAGTCACGGTAAACGTAGCTTAACTTCTGAGAATTATAAAATTTAAATGGAGAATTGGATTGATATTGTGTTTTTGTTTTCATCAAGAGTGAGTTGCAACAGTATTTGAAGTCTGGTAGGTTCTAAATTGCAGTGGCCGTGTACCTTTGCCGTTATTATGACACATCCAAGTTTGGCTCCATCTCCTATCCTGCCCTCTGTACCCCAAAATATGCAGCTCTGTACTGCCACGGATAACGCTGTGGATTTGGCGAACTTTTGGCCCAACAAAATATGAATAACTGTAGTGCCAGCGACACGAAGAAGATCCAAAGAGAGAGAGTTTTAGAAAAAGTTTGTTATCTCTGTCAATGTCAGAGAGAGTGTGTGTATATATGTGTGTGGGGTGTGTGTGTGTGTGTGAGTGTGTGTGTGTTCTGGAGTTTGATGTGACGTATTAACTCCTAGGTTTTGTAACAGTGCTCTTATTACAACTACCATTTTGATTATATAGCCACACAGTTTTTGACAAGCAAATTGATATACTATTTACCGCGCCCCCCCTCACCACTCCTCGCCTTTATTTCCTGCTTCTAAACTAAAAGGAGTACTGTAACAAATAAACAGATTTACTCACTCTTTGTTTACAAGTACCTCCGGTATCACATATCCACAAGCTAGCTGTACGTACTCTACGTACACAAAAACTCGTAAAACTACATTATTTACGTCATACGTTCAAAAGGGTCGCCCGGCGCTCAAACCAGTGTCCGTTTTATGATTCCACCTATACCAACACACATTATACGTTCCCTGAATTCGTTATTATGAAAACTCTGCCGATCTTTATGTATGTTTATGTTTTATGTACTTCAGATTTATGAAAAGACGATTAAAGGATTATGTTTTAAATTAGGAAAATAATTACGTATTTTCGTGGTTCACTTTAGACTTTTTCTATTAAGACAGAGGAACTACCTTCTTAAGTTAAAAGTATTGTCGGAACGAGTTCCAATTTGATGAACCAAGAGGAAGTTACTCAAAGTCAACTTTAAAAAAAGATCTTGATATACAAGAGAAAAACTAAACAAATTAGAGATAAAAACTAAAGCATTGTAATATCGCTACGCCGTAGGTCTCGCTACGAGGTGGCCTACGCCAGCTACGCCGTCGTAGCAAATAGCCAATTCCCTACGCGCCGATTCATTATCCTTGAACTTTGTTGAGCGTCGCCGTCGAACGAGTTTTTGAGTTATTTACGTGTGGTTTAGTTAAATGTCGACATTTCTAAATGGATGCTGGTTCTGGAACTTCTAATTAAACGATTTCTATACCGTTCGGAAAATCGCGTAACATTATCAATAATTAACATAATAAAGAATATTCTATCTAACAACCAAAACCATACAAAAAATTATGACAATTTAAGAAAACCCACATCATCTGCTTCTGTCATCATTACTTATATTGAATCAAACAAATTAAGGATTCAATATATATTTTGTAACATTTTGTATGCCACAATTGACCAACAAAGCCTTCGTTTTTGTTGACAATAAGAAGATTTTAGGTAACAAAAGCAAAGAGAGAAGGCTCTAACGTACAATAACAAAAAGCAACAACCACTCGCCGCAAATTTAAATAAGCGCCATTTATGTAATGGAATTCTCGGTGTGAATAGACTACAAGGGATTTATCTGTTCACAAATAATTGCGAATATTGGGCCGTAATATAAAAAAATACACTTTTGGTTTTTGTTTTGGAGATGTAATACTGCAGCGGATTATTAAATCGATTGTTTCCAGGAACCTCATTTGCTTTGACAATCCAGAAGGGCGTTAAAAAACTTGAACAAGATTGCCTTGGTGGAAGAAAATACTTGTATAGAACATTGGTCCGTAACCTTATCCAAATAAAGAGCACAATCGCGTTTACAAAATAAAATACTTCCAAGACCTTTAAAGTAAAAATACTTGCATAGAATATTGATCCGTAATGTAATATAAATAAAGAGCGCAATCGCGTTTACAAAAATGAGGTAACGTGGCCGCGAATTCAATTGTTTTTTTCCATCTCAAAAATGCTCAACGCGCCTAAAGAAGTTTTCATTCAAAAAAATCCTTAAAATAATTTTATATTCAAAACTAATCTGCGTGGTCGCAATATGATCTTACCAGTATTATGTCTGGACATTAAAAGAGACCTTTAAGTTTGTTTCGGCCTTTCTTCTCAGAGTAGTCAGATAGGAAACGCTAACCTAGTCTAGTTTTAAAACATAATTTATTCTTAACGTTTAAAACTCAATCTGCCTAGCCTTTTCCCAACTATGTTGGGGTTGGCTTCCAGTCTAACCAGAGGCAGCTAAATACCAGTATTTTGCATGAAGCGACGCCTATCTGACCCACACAACCACTACTGGGTAATAAGATACCCCTTGGTGAAACTGGTTGTCAGATTTTCGGACTTCTGACGACCCGTAACGACTATCAGAGATCTACGAATGGCCAATGGCTTAACGTGCTTTCCGAGACACGGAGGAATCTCGGAATGTAAAGATGGTCACCCATCCACGGACCAATCAAGGCAAGCGTAGCTTAACCTGATGGATCGACCCGTGCAGCTGTTGTTACTTAGCCACGAACTCCTCTGACGTTCAAAACTGTTTTTCAAGACTTATTTACAGAAATAAATTACGTATCATTTATAATTTATTTATCATTTAATATTATTTAATAACAACAGTGCTGCGTCATTTTGTGTGTTTATCACATTGAATCAGATCCCTGAAGTTTTTTGTAACTTGGCTATGAGATGCGAGAAAGCTTTTATCTATAAAATATATTAAGTTAGCTTGCTAAGTTAACTTGGTCCTGGAAAACTGCGAGTACGAAGGTATGAATCTATTTTTGGTACATCATAAATGCTTACTTGAAATGTTATTTTCTGAATGTCTAGCTTAAAATGTCAGAGGTAAACAAAAAAAAAATCTATATATACTAATAATAAAGCTGAAGAGTTTGTTTTTTTGTTTGAACGCAGTAATCTCTGAACTACCAGTCGGATTTGGTTTTTTGAAGTGAAAACTTCTTTAGGCGCGTTGGGCATTTTTGAGATGGCAAAAAACAATTGAACTCGCGACACCGCTACCGACACCTCATTTTTGTTAACGCGATTGTGCTCTTTATTTATATTACGTTACGGATCAATGTTCTAAGCAAGTATTTTTACTTTAAAGGTTATGGAAGTTTTTTTTTTCGTAATCGCAATTGTGGTCTTTATTTAGATAAGCTTACGGACCAATTCTAAACAAGTATGTTTCGTCCACCAAGGCGATTTTGTTCAAGTTTTCACTTCTGTCGGCACTCCAGAGTGCCACTGTTTTTAAAGTGAAACTTTTATTACATAGTCTCAAACTTTTTCGTCTGTGTGTTGCATGTCGCGTGACGGTTGGCCGCGGAGAAGGATTAAGTGAAAGGCCCTCGTCAGAGCAGCCAAGGCCAATATGGCGGCGCCTATAGAAGTTTCACTTTTACCGTGGTTTCATAAAACCACACAACCCTTTTTTTTTAATATTTGATAGCCCTATTCTTGAGAACGGCTACATGCTATTTAACATCACGCTGAGACCCTTAGGAACCAAGCAAAAAGAAAAAAAGCCAGAAAAATTGTAAACGAAACGAATCAATAGCGCGAACGGGTGACGAGTTGGATCGGCGAAGTCGCGGGCAGAACCTAGTTAAATTATAACTAAGAAAAATATCTTACGTAATTCAAATATCTCATTATTATTTACCTCAGAAATATCTTTAGTAATTCAATATCTCATTATATCTAAATTATAATATGAAACTTGGATATAATATACACCCTCATTAGCTTATCCCTAAAGCAAAAATATTTAATTAAATTTTCTTTGAGACCGAATCATAATTTTATTTGGATAGTATAAATAACAAGATCACTCTTATGTTAATTTTTATTAAGAACAAAATTTTTCTTCGTAGTTTTTACTTTGCAAGTCTGATTGGCACAGTTGCTAAACTAAGTATTTGTTTCTGTGCCATGAGACGTGCGTTTTATTAGCTACAAATAAATAGCAGTGATAGCCTAGTGGTGTGTCCGTCGGACTGCGAAGTCATAGGTCTCGAGTTCGAACCCAAGGCACGCATCTCTGACTTTTCGGATTCATGTGCGTATTGTATAATTATCACTTGCTTCAAAAACGGTGAAGGAAAAAACATCGTGAGGAAACCGGCATGCCTGAGAGATATATCATCTACCACAACATAATAATTGGGTACAACTATTCTAATGTCATTCTTAACTAAGTACAGTTAATTTTAACATTTGTTATTTGCTTTATGTCCAATATCAATTAATATTATTAACATTAGCTCGAAGTCTGAATTTGTGCCCAGTTGATGGCAATAGGCTCGCCCCCTGTTACATGGGACTTAAAAGATAACTGGCGAAATGTGGGTGTACCTGCTACAGGGATACCTCTGCCCAACCCTTTGGGGAAACAAGGCGTGATGTTATGTGTTATGTGAAATAAATGTCCAAATTTATAAAATAACTCGCGTATCGTTGGTAGTTTTGTCAAAAAACAATCTCGTCTGCTCATCTAATTATAAATTATTCCCACCGTGTAGTTAGAACTGAGGATTGTTCCACAATTTTCTATGACACCCACAAGCACTGTCTACTAGATAAACTAACCTCTGATTGCTAATTGGTTACATTTTATTTTATATATTTTTACAACGTTTTTACAACATGATTTGATTTGACGATGAAAAGAAATGGAATTTGTATTTTTATACGACTTCAAAAAAGGAGGAGGTTCTCAGCTCGTCGGGATATTTTTTTTTAATGTATGTTCCCCGGTTACTCAAAGACCGCTGGACCGATTTGAAAAATTCTTTTTTTGTTTGAAAGGGTATACTTTCAAATTGGTCCCATTGTTATTTGGTCACGATCTGATGATGGGATCTTGGAAAAATTAAGGGAACTCTTCAAATATTATAGGCACAGCTATAGCGATTTGGGTATTTTTGATGAGCAGTTGACATAAGGCTAGTGTAACTTAGATAAATTACAAACCAACCCACTAAAAAAAAACACAACGAAATGAAAAATATTTTTCACTTTGTAATTTAGAAGTCGGTTGTATTTTTGGTAAAAAGTTTTTTTAAATAAAATAATCTAAAGGCAATTTTTAGGCATGTAGTACTCACCTACGGAGAAACTCCGACTAAGTTATGTGCTCGTTAAAAATAATACTGGACACCGTATTTACTGTGTTTACCTACTTATTATTTTAAATAAAGAACATGTCTAGTCATAGCTACTAATTTAATAAAGAAAAATCAGTCCAAAATTATTCGTCGAACTTAGGGCTTCCTGTGATATTATGATGGTTTACTATCTTACATTAGACAAAGATTAATCAAGTATTTAACAACTTCATAATTACACGCGCGTACTCCAAGCTGTTCGGTAAGCATTCATAAAATTGTAAATACAAAAGTTTGTAAACCGTCGCAAATTATTCCAGTCTCGTAAGTCGTTCCAAGAATTTTGGCCACAATTGTATAGCGCCCTGTATTGGCACCCATGGGCGTACTAAAACGATTACTTTACTGAAATCTTTTGGTGAAGAAATGTTTTAATGGGTAGTTGGAATTATACTTGTGTTTGTTCATTTTCTTAGTTACGAAACGTGCCTAAACAAGGTTGTTGTGAACAAAGTAGTGAACTTCACTTCAATACTAAGTATACAGGTGTATCCCTACTATTAACGTAAAGTTCACTTTGTAGTTTAGTAAAAATTCGTGGAAGAAGTTATTACAGGGGAACTGTCAGGGTAGCCCGCGAAATTCAAATTTTCTTACGTTTTTTGCATTTTGCAGGTCAGTGTCAGGTTTTATGTTAAATATGATTCGCGGCCGTAACAAATATGGATTTACTCAATTATAATCGTTACAATCAGCAATTCAACTCCATAAGTTAGCAAAGGTGTCAAATGTGCCAATTTCATGAAATCTTGACATTTGACATTTTTGCTAACTTATGGAGTTGTATTGCTGATTGTAACGATTATAATTGAGTAAATCCATATTTGTTACGGCCGCGAATCATATTTAACATAAAACCTGACACTGACCTGCAAAATGCAAAAAACGTTAGAAAATTTGAATTTCGCGGGCTACCCTGACGCTTTCGCCTTAATAGACGTAAGTCCAATTATAGGTACCTTCATCATTCAATAAATCCAATTTAACGTTGTGTTTCACAACTATTGGCAACTGATCTTACACAACATTTTTGGAAAAGCAATAACCCTTGGAACACAAATTTATTTCACAACATTATGAACATCAAGATAGTCACTATCTATCATAATATCCGCGTTGTTTTTTCAACCTATTGTAACAATAAAAAAACTTTTTACAAAAAAAAACAACCAACCTCCAAAAAAAACACTACAAAGTGAAAAATAACTTTAATTCCGGAAGTCGGTGTCTTGGGTTTTGTATTTTCGTTTTTTGCCACCGACTTCCGAAATTAAAGTTATTTTTCACTTTGTAGTGTTTTTTTTGGAGGTCGGTTGTTTTTTTTTTGTAAAAAGTTTTTATTTTTCACTTTTTAGTTGTGGTACCTACCCCACACACATTCGAATACCACTACCTGCTACCAATGACAGAAACTTAACATATCATCTACATACTAAGTGGGAAAAAAATACGTATTTTGTAGCTAACTCAAAAACTATCCAAGTAAAGTTAATAAAATTTATATGGGACCAATTCGAGAGCACACCCTTTCAAACAAAAAAAGAATTTTCAAAATCGGTCCACAATTGACGGAGAAATCGGTGGACATACATAAAAAAAAGCATACGCGACGAACATATAACCTCCTCCTTTTTGGAAGTCGGTTAAAAATCAATCAATCTACCTAGCCTTTCCCCAACTATGTTGGGGTCGGCTTCCAGTCTAACCGGATGCAGCTGAATACCGTATTTTACATGAACCGACTGCATAACCGATACTGGGTAATACAATACTCATTGGTAAGACTGGTTGTCAGACTTTCGGGCTTCTGACGACCCGTAACGACTGTCAAAGATCCACGAATGACAGCCGTGCTTTCCGAGGCATGGAGGAGACTTGGTATGTTAAGATGGTCCACAGACCAACCTCGGCAAGCGTAACTTAACCTGATGGATCGAAACATGCGGCTGTTATTACTTAGTCACAAGCTCCTCTATTGAATAATAACTTGAGCTATTCTAACAATAACTAGATTTTATCGGGAGGGCGTGTCAGACTCTTACTGACTAAAACCCACCCGTGTTCCTTCGGTTGCTCTGTTGCCAGGGGCCACGATCTCCCTTTCGGTTTTATTCGCAACCCCGGCAGGCATTGGCCCTAGCAAACCCCGTCAGTTCTGCTGACATCTCTTTGAGGCGTGCGTGGAACACAACGCGCCATCGAACCGGGCCTGGTCCTTATCGGACGGCTAATAGAATTGCCTTGTATATTGATTCGTTTAGTATGCATAATGCATCATACCGGCCATATTTCCCAGTAATAATGTAAACAAGTATAGGGCGCAAAGTGCGTTGATGCATAATGTTATTACTGCCTGAAGCCATGTGTAATAATATACGACTGAGAAAATATATACCTGTCGTCCATAAGTACTGGCACGTTTACCTTCTTGACATGTGTTGTTGACGATTTCATTTACGTATAGTTATATTTTAGAGTTAAAAGAATGCTCTATCCCAATTTACACAAAAAGATGGTCAAGTGGGGATAGAAAGTACATTCGCTCGTTTGGTACCCACATTATTATAACAGTACCTAGGCGACCGAGCTCTGCTCTGGTGAAAATAGAGAATGCTCGTTTAATAGTATTGGATAGTACTTACTAATTCCATACTGCCATGATAGTAGGTACTTACTAATTCCATGCTGCCATGATCATTATTCTAATGTCAATAATGTCATGTCATTATTCATTATTTTGTTCTAAACTTTGGGAGACCGAGCTCTGCTCAGGTTAAAATACGGAGAAAAGTAACTTTCCCAGATATGAGATCTAGCTAGATCGATTTTTCGCCCTCGTAAACCCCTATATTGCAACTTTCATCGAAATCGTTAGAGCCGATTTCGATAACGTGAGTAGAGCAAACAAATAAATATATTTACAAATATTGCTCGTGTAATAGTATTAGGTTCATTTATCAGTATTATTTAAAATCGACTAAACTGACATATCGATTACTGAGAACGATTTGATTAATGTGGCAACACGAAGCGGTGACCGTTGACAAGTAGTGAAGGAAGGCGCTCTCCGGGAATCGATACGTTCACTTGGTTTTGGAGCGAGCTAGGGGTCGGGCAAGCTAAAGTAAGTGTGGATAGTTGATTGTTGTCTATTGTAGTAGATTGTTGGATTGCAGTAATATTATCTATACGAGGAGATTCGTACTCTGGGTGGGCATTTGTCAGTCTTGAAAACTCATTTACTCAATATTTTAGAGAAACGGAGTCAAACATTGAAAGCTTTCATAGAACCTGTTTAAATATTAAATACATAAAATCAAAGACATAGTTCAAAAGGAATCGTTTTACATACCAAGAGAACAGACTGCAGAACAGGCTATTGTTTGCAGTAAAATAAGTAACACACAATACAGTGTACACGATAGTAGCTTTATTAAGCCATGCATGCTATGCCAAAGATCACAATATCGAACATTTGGTAGAACTCCAAGCGGTAAGCTGTTAAGTGACACGATACGAAAACTGTTAGTACCACGTCAGGTTGGATACCTGCCCAGTCTGGACAAGAAAACTAGTTTAGAATTAGAGATAGATTCATACCTGGCCGTCAACGTCCGTTTCTGAATATCCCAATAACTTTGACACCTTACTTACGAAATGGTTTATTTAATAATTGTAAGGACTTATACCCCATTTGAAATAAGATTAGTCATTTAAATAAAGCTTTTTACAGTCCGTTCAACCGATTTTGACTTCTATTGCGTTCGTGGCAGGACAAATGGCAGTTGCAGTAAACAGTTGGTATTGTAACAACTTTTTTGCTATTAATGCCATCCTTATGCTTACGGTATAGAAGTCAAAATCGGTTGAACGGACTGTAAAAAACGTTTGTGTAAATGTCTAATCTTATTTCAAATGAAGTATAGGTGCATGCTATCTCCTAATTTCTTTAGTACATCTCGTCATTTTACTGAATATTATATACCTAATGGTACTCTTTATTAAAATCTAAACGATGACCAACTTAAAAAAAACAGTGGCACTCCGGGAGTGCCGACAGAAGTGAAAACTTGAACAATATCGCCTTGGTGGAAGAAAAATACTTGTATAGAACATTGGTACGTAACCTTATCTAAATAAAGAGCACAATCGCGTTTACAAAAAAAAAAACTTCCGAAACCTTTAAAGTAAAACTTGCATAGAACATTGATCCGTAACGCAATATAAATAAAGAGCACAATCGCGTTTACAAAACCTTTAAAGTAAAAATACTTGCATAGAACATTGATCCGTAACATAATATAAATAGAGAACAGAATCGCGTTTACAAAAATGAGGTGTCGTCACAGTGTCGCGAAATCAATGGTTTAGTCCCATCTTAAAAATGCCGAACGCGCCTAAAGAAGTTTACACTTTAAAAAAAAGGTATATGCTATCTCATAATGTATTATGTACATCTCGTCATCTCACTGAATATTATTTAACTAATGGTTTGCTCTTTAATGAAATCTAAACGATGACCAACTTAAATAAATGGGTGTAAATGCAAACTAAACAGAGCAGTGTACCTAAAAAAATACTCACGAATAAATAGATGGATATAACGTTGAAATTACTATAAATTTAAGTGTTTTTATTTCATAATACATTCTGAACTCAGCTTGCCACAGTTATCAGAGATTAGAAGTTTTCTTATGGAAATCCACACAAAGGTCACTTTCAGAGAAAACCGTTGTTAAGTTCTTGAACGTCAACGACAGAGGTTCACAAAGAACGCCCACTGTTGACCGCAGATCGCCGCCTACATTGTTGAAGCTTATAGGATCATGTTGAGATGATCCTCTTTATTTGAAGCTTATAAAATAAAGCGTCAGGGCCATTTAATACAGAATCTAAAAAACTTGAAAACATGAGAATTTTGTTAAATATAATAATAATACCAGCCTATTTTTATCCCACTGCTGTGCAAAAGCCTCTTCTCATAATGCGAAGGCACGAGCATTGATCACCACGTTTGCTTAAGATGGGTTGGCGATTTCAAACTTATATTAACTATAAGTCAGGATTTTCTCACGATTTTTTCCTTCACCAATATCAGTAATACACAAATAAATATCATATGTCATTTGTTAGTCTGTAATTGGATGGTTGCTGAGTATCAACATAGTTTGGCAAAGGATTTTAGAGATTTAATACGAGTGTAGGTAGTATATATTACTACTATTTTAGAGGTATGAGGAACAAGGTGTAAAGTTCACTCATCGACCATAGAAAAGGGAGGATCCTCCGACCAGACAGGTGTCGTGTCTGGCGGGTAACTGCCCGACGGTTGATGTCAGATAGTCTTATATATGTCGTTTGCACAGTAAACTCTAAGGCTAAGCGTATGCTGAGACGCAGTTAGCGCTAATTTCACGCAGCGCAGGGCAGAGCAGATTTTGTAATGCATGAACATACTGACAGCTGCGTACGCTGCGGCGCAGGCACGTGCGACAAACATGTGTCTGACCTGCTCTGCGTCTCGTTGTAGAGCCGGCACAGATTTCTGCGCGACCCGTACAGATCGTCACTTGTTTTTTATCTCTGATACATAATTTTGTTTCAATGACAGATTGTTTGTACTAGCTAGGACGCGAATATGTCTGTGTAGCTGCGTCACAGAATGCGCTCGCGGCCTATGTCTGCGTCGCCTGCCCTCCCCTGCAAAATCTGTACTGTGCTGTGCTGCGTCACCTGCATACGCTTAGCCTAATTGCGCGATGTAGGATTTGTGTGACGTCATGTCTTTTTGATGCGTAGTTCGTATGTGGCGGTGTAACCGCAACACTATCAAGCACAACGGGGAATTCTCAAATAACGCAATATGGCTTTTTTAAGTGTTTCTGTCACTATACCAAAAATCAGCATAATCAGCCTATAATGTTCCCACTGCTGGGACACAGGCCTCCTCTCAGTAAAAGGGAGCGGGCCGTAATCCACCACGTGGGCCCAGTGCGGGTTAGTAGATGTCACATGTCTTCGAATTTTTGGTTCTAGGACATGCCGGTTTCCTCACGATGTTTTCTTTCACCGTTTTGAGAGCAGTGGTGATGTAATAATTTACACAAAGTAAAGCGCCTGTCTGGGTTCGAACCTACGACCTCGACTCGCAAGTCGCAGCCGTCACCACTGCTCTGTCACTATTATGCAACTAAAAGTTACAGTAGTGTTTGAGATTTCGGTTTTGTTTTTGGACAGTGCATTTTTAAAACTGATAGAACTTCAATTAATTCCTGGTTTAAACACGAAACATAGCAATTTAAATCATTTAAATGATACATAACAAAATATGTCAAACGGAATATGTAAACTTTCATTCTGATTGTTTTCGATATAAAAGCTATTAAGCATAATGGAGTTTTAATTTTACATTTAAAGTGGTCGTAAATTATTGATATGAACTAACTGATAACTGTAACAATTGCACTTGTATACCATTCTATTTCTGTTATAAACGACCGAGCGTCGGCAAAAAACCTATAACTATAGGTACTGGTTTTAAATTTTTGAAGTGAAAACTTCTTTAGGCGCGTTGGGCATTTTTGAGATGGGACTAAACAATTGATTTCGCGACACTGTTACGACACCAGAATTTGACCATTAAAAAGACATCAACGCGTTGATTACCGCGGTGCCGATTTTTTTACAAGTTTTCATTTTGTAGTGGTATCTATTCACAAATATCTTGACTACTTATATTTAAAATATCCCTATATCAATATCAGCGAGCAGTGGTGGCCCAGTGGTAACGGCCCCGACTTATGAGTCGTGGGTTCGAACCCAGGCAGACGCTTTACTTTGTGTAAATAATTTCATCACCACTGCTCTCAAAACGGTGGATAAATGATAAATGATTTTATTTCTGTAAGTAGGTTTGTACAAACACTTTTACACGTCAATCATATTTTAAAAACTAGATGAGGTCGGCGTTTCCTATCTGACTACTCTGAGAAGAAAGGCCGAAACAAACTCAGAGGTCACAGTCTCTTTTAAAGTCCAGACATAATCTTGGTCAGATCATGTGAAGGCCATGTGGATTGGTGTCTGAAGTGGTCTTTAGAGGAAAGCATCACACAGATTGAGAGGGTGGAGGAAAATATCCTGAGGAAACCGGCATGTCCTAGAACCAAAAATTCGAAAACATGTGACATCTGAAAACAGGTAGATTACAGCCCACTCCCTCTTGAAGAGAGGAGGCCTGTATTCCAGCTTATAGCATTATAGGCTGATTATGCAAATTGCATAATAAGCCTAGCGTGACCATTTATTTTTACCCAAAACGGACATCGGTTTAATATCTCAATTAGCAGGGCCGATTCATAAACGAAACTCAATTTTGAGAATAGGTTCTCAATGAAATAAATAATACTGTTTTTATTTTTTATTATCAAATTCTTATGTATTACAAATTTAAAAAGGTTTTGTTAACTCCACAACAAATTTTTAAACAACCAGATTCATGTTTTGTAGTTTACACTCGAAACAATAAAATGAATACTCCAAAATTTAACAATATCAGAACCTAAATAATAACAAATGACAACTCTACCGCACAATACTCGCATTAATAACGAATACAACAACAATTTCACAAGGCAAGTTTAATCCCCCCATTCCCCCATCCATTATATTGGCCTGCGAAAAGCCGCGTCAAACCACAACACTACGGATTTATAAAAAGCCGGCCTGCAAACGACCGGGGTCATTATAAGGGTTATTTACGAATATTTTTTGCAACTCACGCAAATATCTACTTAGAAAACATGTACACAAAGTTTATATTTGAACGATTGAAATATGTAAAAGGATATACAATAATTTCTGCTACAATGTAAACTGGACTATGTATGATGGAAATAAAGTTTACAATCCTTAACCGCAATCATTTTAAGTGGCTTATATTTATTTATTTATTAAAACTTAATGCACAAGTAAAAAAAATACTGTACAAAGGCGGACTTAATACCTGAGGCATTTTCTACCAGTCAACCTTAGGGTGATGCAGAGACAAAACATGGCAGGTGCAACATAATTGATAGAAAACTCGAATAAGAATAAATACTAATACATATATACATATAAATAAAATAAACTTAGTCAGGAGAAATTACGATAGGTAGAAGAGAAAACGAATCCAGCAAATCAGGGCTGGGATGATTCTACCAACTTCATATGCATTTATATGCAGATAATTTCTCTCGATTTTTTTGCAAGTGTTCATTCTCTTTTGCGGGCCTTTTCCTATTGCGATTGATATGTTAAAGTAATTAAGTACGGCTATAATTATCTTAAGTGAATATTAAGTTACCATAAGATGAGCTACTACGGCCTATGATTAACGTAAGTGGTTTACTTAGTAATATAAGATAAGTAGATTGAGGCAGTTTCTCACGCTTAAGTGGAGGGAATGTTATTCTTGAAGGAGAGAATATTATGTCAGATGATTGACCTCGAATATAGTTGTTATTTAGAAGTTGTAGTAAAAGAAAAATCTGGAGGTGGTCTATAAGCTGCTTACACCTCAAATCTCTAAATACGATTAGCGTCAAACGAATTTAAGTTTCTGTAAATCGTTTGAAGACACACACACTCTTTCACAAACATACACACACCCTCAAACATCTACACACGCATAACTCCAGATAAGCACATTTAAGACATACACAACACTTCTATTGGACTTGCCCTAATGGATTATTGTGTATAATTTGTCAAATTTTTTCTGGCTTCTAAGATACAGGTTATAAACTTAGTTTAGAAGTCAGGGTTTTTCACTCTTCACTCTTGAGCATTAAGCCATTTTTTTAATCAAAATAATGTATATGTCACCGTAAGATTGTGAGCACCGTTAGTTTATAATCTATCGGTATTATTTCCGTTAGATCATAATCTGTCGAAAAATGTCGCTTACTGCGCTCGTTTCTCATGGATATAATATAAACTATCGAAAAACAATGCGTTAAATCGTAAATGATTTGTCGCAGTTCACAATTTTTCGACAGTTTGTAATCTAACGGAAATAATACCGATAGATTATAAACTAACGAATTTTATAATTTTACGGTGACATATACATTTATGGAGAAATAAAGATTTATTCAAATATTTGAAATTGGAACATCGACTTTTCTAAATAAACTGTCTATTTCTGCTTCCTTTTTAAAAGCGATCTTCGCGTCCATGTGTCACTTTTTGTTCGATAGACCTGGACGCATTGTCGTGACGACTAAAGCTCACAGCTCACATATCAGATGACTGTAATATTTAAAATTCTTAGGAGGTATAGATGTTCCTGGTCTGCTTATTGAAATCTGCAGTCTATTTGTCCCAGACAATTTCAGTCGTGACAGAAAACACCGCTTACTGGCTGTTCCAACTTGCCGTACTGTTGCACACTCCAAGTCACCTATTCCTCGGACATTAGCCGCTATTAACGCTCTCCTGAACTCAAACACAGATCTTGATATGTTTGCGAATGAATGGAAGATGATACTATCAGAATGTTTGAATTTTTGTGAGAAGAATGCAACTGTGTTACATAAATTATATGTTTAAGTTGTGTTATTAAAAAAAACTCTTCGGCAGTTCGATTTAAAATAAATAAATATCAACACGGAAAGGAATCATCACCGTATAGCCGCGGTTCGTGAGCTTGTCCCGAGGCGAGGCAATTACGTTACGATTCCGATTAGTGTGCGTTGCAGTAGGGAGTTTCATACAAAGAATACTGAATGGCTCGAGTTGATACGGTGACGATCCCTTTCCGAGTTGATATGTGTGCTATGACCTTAAGGGTGCCTTCCGGTTTTCCAAACAAAAAGTGACATATGGACGCGACGATCGCTTGTAAATAGGTCGCGGGGTCATAGGTACCTGTATGAATGACAAAAGCAACGCCCATCATAGTCAAATTTTTTCTTTCTCTTTTAAAACGCGATGTGCCATATTGCAGCCGGGTGATGTAGGAACGTTTCTTTCTAGACAAAAATTGCTGGCAATATCGGGACACTAGTGATATAATAACATACAAACAATGGGAGTAATTTTTACATTATTAGGAAAAATTATAAATGAGCAGCACTGTGGTAACGGCCGCGACTTACGAGTTGTTGTAGGTCGTATGTTCGAACCCTGACAGGCTAGTATATCATCATCACTGCTCTCAAAACGGTTGACAAAAACATCGCGAGAAAACCGGCATGTCCCAGAACCAAAAATTCGAAGACATGTGATATCTACCAACCCGCACTGAGCCCGCGTGGTGGATTACAGCCCACTCCATCTCACCGAGAGAAGGTCTGTGTCTCAGCAGTGGGAACATTATAAGCTGATTATGCTATTATTACGCTAGTGGAAATAGAAATCGGACTCATATACTGTCTAGCCTGTCAAACTATCTAAATTGAAATTGCTGGATCTAAATAAACCAATTAGGTAACTAGGTTATGTTGATATCCCCAATTAGACCGGTTGTCAGGCTTTCGAGCTTTCGACTGCCTGTGATGACTGTCAAAAACGTCGGTTAATGATAACTGAAAGTTTAATAAGCTCTTTGAAATTCGGGTAGAAATTGAAGAAATATGAATGGTCACTCTCTTGAAAAACAATAGCTAAAAATACAGATTTGAAACCAATTCGTTATTGTGATCTATCTAAGTACCTATATCGTCATTTTTTATGACTTCACACACATAATTTTACGTACATAACTAGTACGCACATAACTACCTGCTGTGTCCGATCGGCGGCTTCGGTGGGCTAAGGTCATGGGTACTAAGTTTTCTTACCTTATACTGAGTAGGTACCTACTATAGGATAGTCTCATGACGTTCGCTGACTGATGCCGCTGAGTATGGTAGCTGTAGAACTTGTAGAATCTGTGGCTGTGTGGGTAACTACTCTGTATTAACATACAGAGTGTTTGCCTACAGAGCCACAGCCATAGCCATCTTTTAGTTTTAACTTAGATTTAGTTTTTATGTCTACTCAAGCAAAGATTCGTGCTAAATCCACGAGAACCTACTGCCGACAAATTGCTTTGCAGTTTGGCAGATGTTATGTAAAACGAAAACTGTAATATTATGAACTAAATAAATATTTATAAAACCTATAATGCGTAGATATACAATACAAATATTTTATTGGAACAAAAACATATCACAATTTTTGTGTACGTTAATACTGTGTTAGTTTAGTAACTGTGTCGCAGTTATTAACGCCCACCCCAGGAGCGAAAGATCCATTTTGGTTTATACTTATAGCTAGAATCTAGACATAAACATTTAACAACAACAAAACTGAAACTAGACATTTATTAACAATAGTTGTAGTAGTATAAGTGGGTGAGTGTGTGTGAGGGTGGGTGTGGAGATGTTTGCGTCTGTGTGCATGGGAAGGGTATGTGTATACGGAGGAAAGAACATGTCCAAAAATGGTTTTTTATTATTCAGTCATTCTAACCAGGATAAGTTAAATGTATTTGGATAGACATCCTAAAAACTAGTGGTTCTAACTATATCATACATGTTTAAAGACCTCCAATTTTGAGAAAAATCGTTTTTTATTTTAGTGAGAATTTACTCCTAAAACGAACAAACCTTTTTAATTATCTAGGTTATTATAGTGAACACACCCCATAAAATAGTAAACTTGTCAAAACTGACAATGTGTCAATTTATATCATATTTGTCATAGTTGCCATCAACAAATAAAATATTTGTACTTTAAATAGTTTATAATTTTTCTCTTAAATGGAGGGGTCTAAAAATATTATTTCAGTGGTTCCTAGTTCCATGTTTTTGTCGTTTTTATATAAATGTAGTTTGATGCTGGTTAGATTTTTCTCAGAATAAAAAACCAACGTCCCTACAAAAAGCGGACATCTCCTTTGTATGAGGCTCTTTGTTTCGTCATAAGTCAGGTCTTAGAGCCATTTTAAAAATTTCTATTTACACTCTCGTAATGAGAGCGGATAGATATTTAATTTCTCATTAACTTTGTTATAGTTCTGTCCTGTTGACTCAAAAAGTTATAGTGTATTCTCGCAATCACTAGATTAACGCTCTCTGACTGATATATTCTGTTATATCGTAAATGTATAGAAGCAAGCACCATTGCCAACATGGGTACTTTAGATTAACATGACGTTCTGATTACCTGATAACAGAAAACGAGGAAATGATACACTTAAAAGTATCCAAACATCGGAGTAAAACAATTTTTATGTCCGCCCCTTTATGACATCGCAGGCATAAAAAATCTCAGCTGTAATAACTTAATAAGGAAAACAATTGCAAGAAAAATAATAAAAACCAATAGCATCACCTTTGTAGATATTTTTCTGTTCTTTTCTTATTGTCTGTTTATACAACCTTAGTTTTTGTTTACACTAAACCTCTTAAGGGGTCATTGTACTCATAATAATGAACAGCTTTCACTATGGGACCAAATATGAAATCGCAAAAAAAAAATCAGCTGTTCCCTATATTTATGTTCACATATCCCGTCAAAATGTAGGGAACAGCTGATAATTTTTTTCGCGATTTCAGCTTTGGTCCCATAGTAAAAGTTGTTCATAATCGTGAGTACAATGACCCCTTAAGAGGTTTAGTATAAACAAAAACTAAGGTGGTTAAATAAATAAATAAAAACACGTCTTTTTAAATGTTATTCAAATTATTTTTTTACCAATATCCTGTCGTATTTTTTTTTTTTCATGGTTATGATTGTGTATATGTTATGTGTGGGTGAATTATACAAGTGTGCTTCAAACTAAAAATCTAATGATGCAATTTTAGTTTTTATCAAAATCAGCCTAAAAATACTCAAAGGAGACCTTTAAGTATTTCCCCTATTTTTTTTTTCGTTTAGGATATAGCCATCCACATACATACACTTGGAAAAATCACCCTGTATTCTTCCGTACGTGTCCCTTATAAACTTCCGTATTCTCTATCTATCCAAACCAGTAATAAATCTTTAATATTTTTTACGAAGGAAGTATAGATTTAAGGATAATAAAGTCTTTTATCTGTTTTTTATTTTAAATCGCTGTAGGCGAAAACGATTCTTTTTGTTTTAACAGATTTTATGACTTTTGATAAAACAATTTGATTAAGGCTCTTACAAACAGGCGCGACACGCGACGCGACATAAAGGTCTCGTCGCGTATCGCGCCTATTTCTAAGAGCCTTTATTCACAGTGCAAAATAAGTTAAAAAGCTCTTTTTATTTTTACTTTATCTCAAAATCATCATATTATTTCGCTTTGAACGGTGAAGATTCTTCTCGAAGACCGTTTTCACTATACTATGATATACACGACGCAGCTAAATTTTTAATTATTTTATTTTAGTTCAATTTAATTTTAATTTATTTTCAATTATTTATTTCAATTTTGTTTTAATTCATTTTCAATAATTTATTTTGATTTTTGTTTAATTTGTTTTCAATAATTTATTTTGATTTTTGTTTAATTTTAATTTGTTTTCAATTATTTATTTTGAGTATTATATAATGTTACCTAATTAACTGATCTCGTCATTATACTTACATACTTTTTAGAAAATGTAATAGGTACCAACAAAATATGGACAAAAATAGTCGGAATAAGATTTATTTTATTTTACTTTTATTTAAAATCTGTTGTAGGTACAGCTGTCGAACCACAATAGTAGGAAAGCAATAAATTCGACCGACATGACGTTGGGGCCATATGAGATGAATTCTTAAAGAAAATGTACACTTTGCCGACACAAAACTAGAAAAACCAATAACGAAGCATACAGAAATGTCAACTTTACACATAAGACTACTAAGTTGAGTTCAGAATGACAAAAAACAAGTTTAGGTGCAAGTAAATCTGAACTATGTTGAAAAGAGTTAAGGTTCCTAATCCCTAATCATGTAGGATCTAAAATAGGGGCTAGTGGTACATGTAGTACTGTAGGTACCCGGTTCTTAATATTGCACGTCATGCAGTTTTAGAAAGAGAATTTAAATCAATCTGCCTAGCCTTTTCCCCACTATGTTGGGGTTGGCTAACTCTAACTGGATGAAAGAAAGAAAGAAAAATGTTTTAATTGGGATACACACAGGAAATACACACAGTAATAAAAATAAAATAAAAACCGGCCAAGTGCGTGTCGGACCACGCACAATGAAGGGTTCCGTAGTTGGGATGAATTTATCCCAAAAACAAACTTAACTTTGTAGTTGAAAAATATGTTCTCCCATACGGAATGTATGGGAAAACATGGTTTTGCAACTGCAAAGTTAAGTTGGTCAATCATTACTCGTTAACCTGTAGAGCCTACTTAGTTGTGATAGTTTTTCTTTTAATTTCGTTATATAAACTACTGTTGTAATTTTTTTCACACACCCAAAACCAACCATTTAGCCGGCAGGGGGGGGACACTTGACTCTAACAAAAATTAGCACTTTAAAGCTTAATATTTCGCAAACGAATCCCTGAATCCAAAAATGTTTTTCCCAAACTCACAATATTTTTACAGGACCTTTCCAATGATACCCCTCACCATGGGGTAAAAAAATAAAAAATAAACATCACCACTTTACGTGTATGAGAGGTACCTACCCTAAATTTTTTTTTTTATAATTTTGTTTTACCACTTTGTTGGCGTAATTAATATGTATACCTATGCCAAATTACAGCGTTCTAGTACTAAGGGTCTCGGAGCTAGACCGCGGACAGACAGACAGACAGACAGACGGATATGACGAAACTATAAGGGTTCCTTGTTTACTACGGAACCCTAAAAAGGGTTCATTTTAAACCATCAACAAAAATAATAACGACCTGTGGGAAGGCTCCTATCTCAGCATAAAGCAGCTGAATACCTGTATTTTATATGGAGTGACTGCCTATCTGACCTCCACAACCCAGTTACTAGGTAAAACGATACCCTTTGGTGACACAAAACTAGAAATACCAATAACGGACTGGTTGTCAGACTTTTGGACTTCTGACTACCCGTAATGACTGGCATAGATCTACGAATGACAGCCGGGACCAATGGCTTAATGTGCTTTCCAAGGCACAGTTTTAGAAAGAAAACGTTAGACTTTTGTGAGTGACAATAACAACACAGGCTCTACATAGCCGAACGTTTTCAAAAACTGTAAGTGTCATATTTAGGGTTGGAAAGGATAAAGGATGATTTCCATCAAACGGCTAGAATCGCATCGGATCGGAAAGGATACGAACGGATACGACGATAGCCGATTGCATCCGGCAGGATGTCGACGCATACGATCGGCTCAGTACCATCGCTTGCGAACATATCCGTTTCTGCGCCTAGGCAAATAGTTTCATTCCTACCGTGTTGACGTGTTCTAATTGTTGGCTATTGCATTAGAAAAAGAAGAAAATAATCATAAAACAGCCGAAAGGATCCGATCGGACACGACGACAGGCGAACGGAGCCGATCGCGCGTCGCAGCATACTTTCGACTACGATCGCGTGTCGCGGAAGACGCCCGCGGTCAAGGTGCTGTGCGCGGCTTGGTAATATGGACTTTAAATACTGTGTACACGATTTAATATCATTTAAAGATTGTAAAATCCGTTCCGATGCGAGCCGTGTTATCCTTAAGTAGTTGTCTAAGTTTTTTCATGTGAAATATATTATTGCGAAGGTTTTTTATGTCACATACAACAATAAGTTACGTGCGGTGCATATAAATACGTCTTCCTTCCGTGTCCTTTTTGATACCGCAACAGACAAAGGGATTAACTATCACGATTGGACAGTGTCTATGTATGTAGGTATAACATAAGGAAGATTTGTAAGTGTAGTGTACGGAAGGACTGCCTGACTCATTTGCTAAAAACAATCCTCATAAAGCAGTGTTCACACTTCACAGTGGGAAAGTGATGGAACTATGCAGGGCGTATAGCTCCATCTCTCTCTTTCGTGTGCAAGTCCGACTCGCACTTGGCCAGTTTTTTTTTATTATTTATCTGATTAGTACGGCTAATAAACCTAATAATTATTATAATAACTAACTCTGATCATCCCTTATACATCTAGTGCTGAACATGACAACTCTAACAAACAGTTAATATTTTCATTTTCTTAATGTCCCTCGGGAATCATCGCATTTCCGAATACAAACGAATGCTAATTTCCATGTCCATCACTTATTAGATTTGTCTTGTATAATAATTTGAATTCAGAACTAAGTACTTTATTGTCGTTTTGTTTTGATTTTCGTGTGAACTATATCAAGCTGAAGTGGCAGTGGGCCGGCCATGTCAGCCGTAGAACCGATGACCGTTGGGGTATACGTGTTCTTTAGTGGAAACCGCGAATTGGCAAACGTAAGGTAGGACGCCCTCAGGCTAGGTGGAGTGACGATCTTCGAAGGGTGGCTGGTAGCAGCTGGATGAGAGTTGCCGAGAATCGAGCTGAATGGCGTGCAATTGGAGAGGCCTATGTCCAGCAGTGGACTGCTATAGGCTGATGATGATGATGATATAGAGCTGTAAAACTATTTTCCTATCTATCGTGCCTGCGACTTTAGCAGCTTTCCTACCATTTTAAAACAAATTACATTAAGTTAAAAAAGTATTAACAACTCTATATACTTCCAAGTCGATTGAGAGCGTCCGGTCTGCACCAAATGCAAAGAGCAACTGATATAAATCCGACGACTGACGAAACACGAGGTTTGCCGAGGGACATTAAGAACAGAGTTGTACTGTACACAAATCACTCTAGTAGACAACCTTGATTATCGCAGTATGTTAAGACCAGTTGTTATTAACAGAGAGGAAGATACGATTCCTCATGCTCCTTGACACAATCCCATAATCCTTAAAGCAGGGTAGCTTACTACTAAGCAAGACGCAGTAACCATTACAAATATTAAACCTTATAATCTTCCGATCATGCTGTTACAAGCTGAGGTCAATAGGTCAGGTTAGTAGCACTGAGCTACCGGATTATTAGGTTAATTAATATTGAAATAATAACTAACGTCAAGAGAATTAATTACTTACTGTTATGATATGCACTTGCAATGTTCATGTGACATGAAGTTATATAGAAGGAGAGACAATGTTACTCGTA